>FR990118.1:4495000-14011669 GCA_905404275.2 Hedya salicella | reverse complement strand
GTTACCAAAGATACATAAACCTGGTGCTCCGTTACGCCCTATAGTGAGTCAAATCGATGCTCCTACCTATCGATTAGCTCGGCACTTAGCAGGTGTGCTTTCTTTACTGCGAGGGAAGACGGAAGCATACACAAGGGACTCATACCATTTTGTCAGTGAGATTAAGGATTTGAGGCTAACTGATGATGAAGTTATGGTCAGTTTTGATGTCCAGTCTCTCTTCACATGCCTACCAGTTCAAGAATGTATCGAAATCGTGAAAAGAAGATTGGGTGAACAACAGATGGCAATAGAATATGCTGAGTTATTACAACACTGCCTTACATCTGGCTATATGCTATGGAATGGTGAATTCTACGGGCAAGTTGATGGTGTGGCAATGGGGTCTCCGGTGTCTCCTGTCGTCGCCGATATTTTCATGGAAGACTTCGAGGAGAGAGCGCTTTCATTGGCACCTGTCAAGCCGAGGATCTTTAAAAGATACGTAGATGATACCTTTACTATTTTACCTAGATCTAGTGTTTCAGCTTTCTTAGACCATCTGAACTCCATGCATAGTAAAATTAAATTCACTATGGAGTTGGAAAATCAAAATTCACTTGCATTCTTAGATGTGCTAGTAATTAGAGGTCCTAACAATGACATAGGTCATACTGTATATAGGAAACCTACGCATACAGATAGGTATTTGAATGGCAAATCTCACCACCATCCCTGTCAACTCGCTACAGTGGGTAAATCTTTGTTTCAGAGAGCCAGGGGTATCTGCGACGATCAACATCTGACTGCTGAGTTGCAGAATGTCAAACGTGCGCTTCGAGCCAACGAGCTCCAGATACCACGTTCCAAGCAGAATCCCAGTATGAAGAAACCAACAGTCGAGTGTAAACCTGCCGTATTACCATATGTGAAAGGGGTCACAGACAAGATCGGAAACATCTTGAAGCGTGCTTCTATAAAAACATATTTCAAGCCGTTGAAGAAGGTGTCTCAATACCTTAGACCCGTGAAGAGTAGCACCCCTTTGCAGAGTGCAGGCATTTATAAGCTAGACTGCGAGTGTGGTCTTTCATACATTGGTCAAACAAAACGCAGTGTATCAACCTGGGTGAAGGAGCACATAGCAGATGTCAAGCACCGTCGGTGTAATAGGTCTGCAGTCTGTGAACATGTCATTGACAAACCAAACCACTCCATTAAGTTTGATAAACCTTCTATCCTTGCCAAAGAAAAAAGATATTTTCCCAGGATGCTACGCGAGGCTATTGAGATTAAAAAGCATCCTAATTTCAATAGAGAAGATGGATTGTCACTACCACCAGCTTGGGATCCTGTAATACATCTCATCAAGGAACAAGCGAGACACAGGACTGCAAAACCTTAATTTCCGAACGGTGTAAAATATGTTATCTGTTTAAAGTAGTTTAATAGTATCTGTTTTTAAAATATTATAATTAGTAATGAGGTTGCCTGGGAGTTTTTCTTTGCAGCGTTTCTTTTCTCCTCAGTACGCCTCATTTGTGAAATGCTGCTTGGTAAATTATTAGAATAAAATAATTAAGCCCTTCTGGCACATGTGTAACTGTCTTTACAGCTTAGGCCCATCTGGCATGTATGTACACCTTTATTTGTGTTTTTTCAAAAAATGGGTAGTTTGCACAAATTGTAACTTTGACAGAGGAAAATACATCTTTTCTCAGTCCTCCCGTGACCATGGAAAGCTGGAAAGCTTCCGAAACGTCGGGAACTAAAATGAGATAATATACGCGATATAATCCGTTAAATTGTTTTATTTCAATAAATTGTATTATTTATTTATTTAAACTCTGATTTTGTACAAAATGTACGTTAAAAACAGCCGTATCTATGATAATCCAGTGTTAGCAGAGCTTTATTAGACAGACAGACATAAACAATTAAGATTTCCAGCTAGCTTCCGAAACGTCGGGAACTAAAATGAGATAATATACGCGATATAATCCGTTAAATTGTTTTATTTCAATGAGTAATAATCGCGGAAACAGAAGAAAATATTAAATACAATTTATTGAAAAATATATTTTAAAATAAAGATAACTATATATATTGATATTTTAAAATAAGGCTAAAAACAAACAATTTAGGGTAGATACAAGTACTTATAAGCCTGAACTAGGATTCCCTGGCAAAATAGGACTAACATAATCGATTTTAAATATTTGTGAATATTTAAAGCCTGACTCGCACTTGGCTTTTTAAATTTGAAATTAGATCTCCCGATCGAGTTGCTCGAAAGTCTTGTCTTATGTAGACAATGTATTAATTAATTAATATTATGTATTAAGAGCTATGCTCAGGTTTAACCTGATGAGCGCCCAGGCGTGTTGACGGAAACTCGTGCGCCACACGCCAATCAATAAACCAATAGGCTAAAATACATTTTTTTTATGGTATGTTATAAAACGACGTTTTATTAATAGAAATATTGGTGAAAAACTACTCCAATATAATAAAAAGTCCCCGAGATACAACGACGTTAAAAGCACATTTTTGGACTTACCCTAAAAACGCTTAATACTAAAGCCTACAAGCATGTGACGTCACACGCTTGTATCTTGTATAGGGAAAATAAGAACTTTGTTCTGCAGCTATGTTAAAACTTGCGTTTATCAAAATAGTTTTATAACAAAACTTATAAAACATTTTATGGGTTATTGAATGGTATTATTAGTAATTAATATTTTCATACTTTAAAAATGACCTTAAAAGACTCATACAGCAAGCTACACGTAAGGTAACAAACTCAAAATGTTAACGTATTTTTTCATTTTGCTTATTTTATCAGGATCTTATATATTTTTTTCATTTTTAGGATTCCGTACCAAAAAGGTACAAAAGGAACCCTTATGGTGCGACTCTGTCTGTCTGTTTGTCTGTCTGCATGTCCGACTATTAAAGCGCCATATCTCAAAAACTACTTATGATAACTATTTGAAATTTGGAATATCTATAAACATTGTCAGCCCACATGTATTGCAGAGGAGATATTTAAAAATATATTTTTATTTTATAAAAAAACGACGAATATGAGGGGGGAAAAAATTAAAAATCGAGCTAATGTGTCAAATAGGGTATCATATAAAAGGGCTTGACCTGCACATTTACAAACAATTTTTTTAATTTTTTTATTGTGATTAGTTTTTGTTTTATTAAGTAAAATGTAAAAAAAAAACACCATTCCCCCCTTTATCTCCGAAGTTTACCAATCGAAAATTTTATAATTTTCACAATTTGTATGAATAAACACAAATATGACACGAAAATTATAGCCATGTCTCTAACTAGCTAATATTTTTTTTAATTTGCAAAAAACCTATTTGAACAACTTGGTTGCGTTAAGTTTGCACCTGCTTTGTATCCAATGCCATAGATATCAGGTGCAAACTTAACTCAACTGGTACCGCGTAATAAAGTTAGGGTAAGTAAAAATTTGTATGGAACCCTCTCGCACTTGGCCGGTTTTTTTGTCTACTGTCATACCCTATTGTATGATACCGTATAGCGGCTAATAACGTCTTGGCGTCTAAGGCATAGTTTTCCGTTGAAGTTATTTGTCGTCTTTGGCACTCAAAGAGTCAAATTTACTGTTTTATAAAGGTAAAACCTATTTTTAACTCTATCAAATACCATTAAATAACCAATAAATAAATCAGCTATACGAGAATATCTACGCAAATTGCTACAAGATGAGTACAGCTCTGTAAATGGTATAAAGTATGCTTGAAGGCTAACGGATGTCGCTTGACACCAGGGAATTATAGATCAGTCAACGAGGCTATTAGTCTAGTCAACGGAGCTGTTGACCCTGTTGATTCTCCTGTTCTAAATTAACACAACTTAAGGCGCATCTGGAAGCGTTCCTCGATGCCTGGTTGGAGGAGGCGTATGATTGGAAGTCGTGGAGATCTGGGGGAGAGGCCTTTTCAGCCGTGGGACACTCATATAGGCTGATTAAAATAGGGAATAAATAAATAAATATTAGATAACAATTTTACACCAATCGAACTAGTCCTACGGTAAGCTCAAGAAGGCTTGTGTTATGGGTACTAGACGACGATATATTTAATAAATATATTTACTGATATTCATAGAAAATACCAAGACTCAGGAACAAATATTTATGCTCATCACACAAATATTTGCCCTTACCGGGATTTGGACCCAGGAGCTTTAGCTTCGCAGGCAACGTTACTCCCGCTGAGCCAAACGGTCGGTCGGGGAATGATTCGACCAGACAACAAAGCTGTCGACCTTGGCAATAAATCTCTTGTTCTAAACGCTGGATATGATATATAAAGCGAAAGGCTATCAGGAGGGTATACACTATTTCACCGAAAAATGTTTTATCGAACGCGTATTTTTTCAAAATCCTTAAAATTTTTGTGATCGAAACCTAAGTGCTTTTTGGTTAGTAGTAATTCTACGAGCGTTTCAACCACTATCAGTTTTCTGTCGATGCTTTTCTGCGATACTCACCACGCTGTATCTTCCAGTGCGTAGTTGCCACTTTTTTCTGGGATTTCCCTAATCCTTGCAACAAATGTTGGATCATATGGTATGTCTCCCAGCAAACACTTCTCTCAATGTAACTGACTATTCGAAAGTGCTTGTACCTAATAGGGCTACTGGAATAAAGCATATTTCGATTTGACTGCAGAAGCGAAATGTGTGAGCAACGTGTATACTGCCACATAAGTGTGTATCAGTGGCGTGGAGCTGGCGTCCATATAATCCGATTCCCACTGTTGCCCAAGGAAAGGTTTATAACCACCCTTTTCTTAAATATGAGTAAATCAATACTCTTAGGCTTCCCTTGCATTTTTTTTATTCCTGACACTGCGTCTGGTGTCTATGGCAACTGAGCTATGTCGACAAACTTGGTTTTCCTGTGAATCTCCTCATTCCTAAGGCCGGAAACAGTGCTCGACCGATGGTACTGGATGGTGTTTTGTAACGCCGCATACGCACTGACGGTCCGCATCAGTTAAAAAGCGGCCAAGTGCGAATCGGTCTCGCCCATGAAGGGTTCCGCAGCCGTTTATACAAAAAAATGCACTACAGATGAAAAAAATACGATATGAAAAAAAAACACTAACAAAAGAACGTATGTCCCCGGCACTTACGTCCTTTTGCTGAGAGGCGCAGTTTTTTGGCAATAACTTAAAAACAGTATGTCCGATCATGTTAAAAAAAATTTTTGTTGAAAGTATTTTTTAAGTTATATATTTGTAAATTTTTTCATACTTTTTTAACCATACAAAATAGAGGGGGGGGGGACACAATTTTTGTTACTTTTGGAGCGAATATTTCGGATAATATTTACTAAATCATATTTTTCTTCAGAAACCTCAGTGTTTTTAGAAGAACTGTCGAAATACGTGCCCAGTCATTGACATTTACCGAAAATATATATTTTTTCTTTTTCGGTTACATGTATCGAGTGCCCCTCCTAGAAATATATATATATTTTATTTAACTATCAAACTAATGTACATCTTATAGTTTTTGAGTAAAATGCCTGTGACATACGGACGAACAGACAGACAGACATGACGCATCTATAAGGGTTCCGTTTTTGCTATTTTGGCTACGGAACCCTAAAAAAAGTTTGTAAGTAAAGCCTAAAGTGGTTGAAATACCTGTAAAACTATAGCTTGGCAACTTCGCGGCGGAGCACGACGGACCCTGCCCCGCGCACCCTTCATACCCGCCCCCGCTGTATTTCCCCCGTCGCCCGCAGATCATGGGAGTATCACAAACAAAGTTGCCAAGCTATAGGGAATATGGATGAATTTTTATCTCTGCTTTATTAAAAGCTCATTCATATAACAAACAGTAGACAAAAAAAACGAATAACTATAAAAATAACCAAGATATAAGCCATCAAACATTTAATTCTATCTCTTTCTTGCAAAACAGAATTTAATATGGAGTTTATATGGCCGGAGTGCACTGTGACGTAACAGTGTATATCGGACCTCTCTGTCTAATTAGTAGTTTAATTTCACATTTTGAAATAGTTTTTATAGTATTTTGATATTTAGTTAAGAAAAGCTATAAAAAATTCATGTATGTACTCTATTGCTGTACAAATACAGCTCAGAATCTAGATACATTTCTAGATATAATCCTGTGACATCCCATGACGTAGTCCGAGTCTCATACAAAGATGCGCCGTAAAAGGGCATGTACTCAGCAAATCAATTTACCGCATTCTTAGAGCCTTAGTCTCATCTATCCATATATATCCTTACTATATTATAAACGTGAAAGTATACTCTAGTCATCCTTACATGTCCTAAATAGTAAACAACATTGTAACCTAAAAATACGCATTTAATGCCAAAACCAGCTGTTTTCTCGCAAGGAAATCAATTTAATGTATGAAATTGGCAACGTGGCACTAAAAATATTAATTCCTGTTACTTTATATACGAGAAAATGGGAGTTTAAGACAAAAAAGGTGTACTTTTAGGTTAGAATGTTGTTTACTGTTTAGGACAAGTGAGGATGAACAAATTATATGGATGTACGTTCCACTTAATCTCAAAAACTACTGGACGAAATTTTAAGAAACTTTCCATTTATGTACCTTATATATCAGAATAGGACATAGGCTATATTGTATGTCAAATTTCATTCCTTTTAAGGACGAAAATGGGGATAAAAATTTGTATGGACACTATAGTAGATTGTTTGACAAGGGGCTAAAATAAGCCATTATGACACGAAATGGTTATTTGGACGAGCTCACGAAGTGAGCGACGACAAATATGTCTGAGTGTCATAATTGCTTTTAGCCACGGGTTAAACACTCTGCTTTTCACTTCGACTGCGAGAAAATAAAAAAGACTTAACATTAAAATTGTATATTTCATGAAAAATGTAAAGTACAGTTTGAGCAATTCTTTATACTTAAATTGACAGCTTATATATTTTTGTAAAACTAATAATGGGCATAGACAATTTTTACTTTTTTATGTCAAGGGCTGCAATACGATCAGAAATTTTGGCCATTCTAATCAGGTTGGTTTGTTTGTTTTTAATTATTCGAAAGTAGTATGTAGCTGGCCGCAAGTTTTTTTTTAGTTTCGTTGAAATTTGTATGGGATTATATAGCTTTCTTTCAAACCCTAGGGGCTAGATGTACTATTTTAGTCTCGGTTCGCGAAGCTAATATGACGTACTTTTTGCGCAGGAGAAGTGAAAAATATTTTTTTACGCTAGGAACTTCAAATCTTGGTAATATGTTTCACATTTAAAATAAAATAACGAGTTTTGGGGAAAGACATAAAGCTACTTTTTATTCCGGAAAAATATCTTTTATCCACGATAAACGAATCTAAGGCGGACGAAGTCGCGGGCGGCCGCTAGCACTATTAAAAAGTTGTAAAAATGAAATGTCTGTACCTACATTAAAGATATTCTCAAAAAAATATTGTAAAGGAAATTCGGAGGTCACTGAATTAAAAAAAAAATATTTGTATGTATCTTTGACGCTTCATCACGCCAAATCGGCACAACGGTTTTCAACGATTTTTGGTACACGGGTAGCTGGGCATCCACAGATGGTTATAGGGTACTTTTTACTCGACTACGTTGAGGAAAAACAGATTGTTATGATTTTCTTCTCCTCCACTGACGAAGTTGCGGGGACCTTCTAATCTATAGTAATATGAAAAAGTATAAATCAAGGACAATGAAAACAAGGTTGTTTGTATAAATGGAATGTCTGTACATTGAAGATTTTTTCAAAAAAATGTTGTAACGGACTACGGACTATTTGGCGGTCCCTGAAGCGATTTTTTTTGTCGATTTTTTGTATTTTATGTGTCGTTGTGGCGTCATTACGCCAAAACGGCTGAACGGATTTCAATTATTTTTGGTACACGGGTAGCTGGGCATTCACAGATGGTTATAGAATACTTTTTACCCGACTACGCTTAAGAAAAATAAGGGTTACAATTTTTTCCTCGTCTTCTAGTACTACATACAAAATACTTTTGTGACAACGTCAGTATTCACATTATTTATATTTATTGCCGAAATTAAGATGTTGTCACAGATGCAATAATTACGCACAGAAACATTAAGCATTGTCTTTAATTACTTTATTCGCCGGCTTGCGTACGTATTGTAATTCTGTATCCGTGTCACCGTGAGTGCGAAAATCATTTTACAGTTAGTAATTATTGCAAATAGTCATTACAGTAATTATTTTAATTTTTATTTAGCGTATTTATTGCGTTCTTATTTGTTAACTACGTATTTTGTTTTTATATTTGTTTATTCATGAATTCGTACATGTCTTTTCTTATTCTTCGTAATGTATAATACCTATGAAAACGTATCATTTGCTTTGTTATCTGTCTGTCTGTCTAGACATTTTTTCTCAGGAACGCTAGTATCAAGTTAAAGTTTTGTAGCTGTACAAAAATTAAGCTTCTAAGTCAACGCAATCCAATGATACAGTAATTAAATAATAAAAACAGCCAAGAGCATCTCGGACCATGCTCAGTGTAGGGTTCCGCAGCCGTTAATACAAAAAAATGCACTACATACGAAAAAATACGACTTTAAAAAGTGCACTAGCAAAAGAGCGTATCTCAACGGCACTTACGTCATTTTCCTGAGAAGCGCAGTTTTTCGCCTATGACTCAAAACGGTGTAACCGATGATGTTGAAAACTTAACATTAAGTTTAGTAAAATGCCATCATAGGAATATAGGATACATAATGGGAAAGAGATGTTCGTTGGAAGAAGGCCATTTTGAAAACAGACATTTTAAGAAACGGACTGATCGAGCCTGGGAACCCTAGTCATGTAGTTTCACGCTATAATAAATTAATTAAGTAAGGAATATTAATGTATGTACCATATTAATGTATGGATGTGAGGCTTGGACGCTGACCGTTAGAGAGGAGCAAAGCTTGTTAGTTGCGGATAGAAATGTGTTCAGAAAGATCCTGGGACCTACAATAAGAGAAGATGGAAGCTGGAGGATCCGCAAGAACACAGAGATCGCGGAACTAGTGGCCGAACCTAACATCATTGGCGAAACCAAAGCACATCGTATTCGCTGGATTGGCCATGTCGAGAGAATGGGAGACGATCGAAAAGTCAAGAGAGCATATTTGGGTCGACCAGTAGGGCGACGTCCTATTGGTCGCCCCCTAGTATCGCTGGAAAGATATGGTGGAGGCGGATCTGCGTGAGCTGAGAGTTGGCGATAGCTGGCAGGAAGTGGCGCAGGATCGGACAAGATGGCGTGCTCTTGTGTTGGAGGCCAAAACTCATTTTGGGTTGTTGCGCCAAAGTAGTTAGTTAGTTAGTTAAGTAAGGAATGCAATAACAATAAACAACAGCAGACATCGTATTTTTGTAATTTCCTTTTAAATAGCAAATAGAAACGCGAAGGACACTAAAGTTAATTCACCCAGAGGTTTTTTAAACTGTTGGCTTCAAATTCAATTACCTTCAATGACAGCCCACGAAACTTCGCAATGGACATAAACCGCCTTATTTAGACGTCTTACATTAAGTATCTACAGGCAATAGAAAATTGACAGCAATTATATGTGAAATTGGTCAATCGGCCGTGCCGTGTCCCCATAGGCTTTTTAGAGTTCCGTACTCTCATCTAAACCCTTTTAGGATAACTTTGTATTGTTTTTGCTGTATTTTTTACAAAAAAGTAAGTGAAGTCCGTTTCACACTTATTTGCAGGTCACTGAATCGAAACCTTTTTTTTGTTTTTTTTGTTTATTTGTATTTGCCGTTGTGACTTCATTGCGCCAAAACGGCTAAACGGATTTTAACTATTTTTGGTACACCGGTAACTAGGTATCTTCAGATGGTTATAGAAAACTTCTTACCCGACTAAGCTGAAGAAAAAAAGATGGTTATAATTTTTTTCTCTTCCACTGAGGAAGTTGCGACCAGCTACAATTATGCATATGTATGTATACTATGTATTATAAGTACTGAAAAGTTTCTTTCCCAATGTAATTAACAAAATATAAACAAAACCTACTGAAAAAGAACTAAAATTACAATACATTCATATTGTTTGTTGCATGGTATTCGCATAGAAGTCCTTCATTTAATCGTCAATTTAGGCATTTTAATTGCTTCGTAAGTATAATGATAAGTCGTTATATTAATGTCGATTGTTGAAGGCTGCAACCCACCTGTTGATGGTCTTTCTAGCATTCATAGATTGAGTATAATTTAGATGCAAACAATATTTCTATTTTTTTTCTGCTTAGCTAATATAATTTTATTACATAAAAGTAATAACAAAAACATGAAATTACATAATAGCTACATAATATAAACAAAAACTTAAAATTAAATAATATTTTCTTCTGTTTCCGCGATTATTACTCATTGAAATAAAACAATTTAACGGATTATATCGCGTATATTATCTCATTTTAGTTCCCGACGTTTCGGAAGCTTTCCAGCTTTCCATGGTCACGGGAGGACTGAGAAAAGATGTATTTTCCTCTGTCAAAGTTACAATTTGTGCAAAACTACCCATTTTTGAAAAAACACAAATAAAGGTGTACATACATGCAGGGAAGACGGAAGCATACACAAGGGACTCATAACATTTTGTCAGTGAGATTAAGGATTTGAGACTAACTGATGATGAAGTTATGGTCAGTTTTGATGTCCAGTCTCTCTTCACATGCCTACCAGTTCAAGAATGTATCGAAATTGTGAAAAGAAGATTGGGTGAACAACAGATGGCAATAGAATATGCTGAGTTATTACAACACTGCCTTACATCTGGCTATATGCTATGGAATGGTGAATTCTACGGGCAAGTTGATGGTGTGGCAATGGGGTCTCCGGTGTCTCCTGTCGTCGCCGATATTTTCATGGAAGACTTCGAGGAGAGAGCGCTTTCATTGGCACCTGTCAAGCCGAGGATCTTTAAAAGATACGTAGATGATACCTTTACTATTTTACCTAGATCTAGTGTTTCAGCTTTCTTAGACCATCTGAACTCCATGCATAGTAAAATTAAATTCACTATGGAGTTGGAAAATCAAAATTCACTTGCATTCTTAGATGTGCTAGTAATTAGAGGTCCTAAAAATGACATAGGTCATACTGTATATAGGAAACCTACGCATACAGATAGGTATTTGAATGGCAAATCTCACCACCATCCCTGTCAACTTGCTACAGTGGGTAAATCTTTGTTTCAGAGAGCCAGGGGTATCTGCGACAATCAACATCTGACTGCTGAGTTACAGAATGTCAAACGTGCGCTTCGAGCCAACGAGCTCCAGATACCACGTTCCAAGCAGAATCCCAGTATGAAGAAACCAACAGTCGAGCGTAAACCTGCCGTATTACCATATGTGAAAGGGGTCACAGACAAGATCGGAAACATCTTGAAGCGCGCTTCTATAAAAACATATTTCAAACCGTTGAAGAAGGTGTCTCAATACCTTAGACCCGTGAAGAGTAGCACCCCTTTGCAGAGTGCAGGCATTTATAAGCTGGACTGCGAGTGTGGTCTTTCATACATTGGTCAAACGAAACGCAGTGTATCAACCCGGGTGAAGGAGCACATAGCAGATGTCAAGCACCGTCGGTGTAATAGGTCTGCAGTTTGTGAACATGTCATTGACAAACCAAACCACTCAATTAAGTTTGATAAACCTTCTATCCTTGCCAAAGAAAAAAGATATTTTCCCAGGATGCTACGAGAGGCTATTGAGATTAAAAAGCATCCTAATTTCAATAGAGAAGATGGATTGTCACTACCACCAGCTTGGGATCCTGTAATACATCTCATCAAGGAACAAGCGAGACACAAGACTGCAAAACCTTAATTTCCGAACGGTGTAAAATATCTTATCTGTTTAAAAGTAGTTTAATAGTCCCTGTTTTTAAATATTATAATTAGTAATGAGGTAGCCTGGGAGTTTTTCTTTGCAGCGTTTCTTTTCTCCTCAGTACGCCTCATTTGTGAAATGCTGCTTGGTAAATTATTAGAATAAAATAATTAAGCCCTTCTGGCACATGTGTAACTGTCTTTACAGCTTAGGCCCATCTGGCATGTATGTACACCTTTATTTGTGTTTTTTCAAAAATGGGTAGTTTTGCACAAATTGTAACTTTGACAGAGGAAAATACATCTTTTCTCAGTCCTCCCGTGACCATGGAAAGCTGGAAAGCTTCCGAAACGTCGGGAACTAAAATGAGATAATATACGCGATATAATCCGTTAAATTGTTTTATTTAAAATTAAATTTAAAATTATCGTACAAATTTAAAATGCACAGAAAGGTCGGGACCTCGAGGTAGGGTACCCAAGACACAGGCAGCAATCCCGCGCTGAATAGCAATTGCAAATTGTTTATTTCAGGTTATTTGTGTATAATATTTATTTTATTTTTGTTTTCTATCTTACTTAGTGTTAATTTTTACATTTTTTAGATTATATTACTGAGCTATATTATTATTCTATTTATTATACATTATACTATTCTTAATTATAATTTTAATTTGCTTTTTAGCATATTGTTTATAACATGAGTGGGAAATCCATTCAGCGTTTGAGGTAAAAGGTTGCTCCATATTCTTTGACCATATGTGTTATCGCTTTTTGGAACAATAAAGTGTTTACTATTTACGAGACTACGCAGTCTGGAAGGTCTCTCATATCTAATTAGATCCCCCACTCTGTCTTTATATTCTAATATTACAGCCAGCTTGAATTTGTCATAGACATTCATACTATTTAAATAAGTTATCATAGTTGTGTCTGTGTTCATATTTAATTTTGAGTGGTACTATGGCTTTTAACAGTCTGATTTGTAATTTATATATACGATGCAGATATTTTTGAAACGTTCTACCGTAGCTAGAAATGCCATAGTTGATGACTGAGTCTGCCATGGCCATGTACAATAGTCGAAGAGTATTATATGGCATTCTGTGCTTAATTATACTAATATTACAAAAAATTGCTCTTAGTTTATTACAAACATTATCAATGTGGTTACCCCAGTTAAATCTATTATCAATTTTTAAACCTAGATAAGTATGATTTGTTACTATTTCTAAGGGTTTGCATTTTGCATTTACATTGTTGATGTGAGCCGTGTAGGCATGTATGTTTATGGGCCACGATTTTGGGAGCTAAGTTAGGTTTAATGTAGGGTGAGTGAACGTGCATTTTTTTAGTTTTTTGGTAAATCAGGGATATCCCGACATCGTGTGCCCATTTACATAGTATATCGAATTCATTCTGCATTATTTTTACCGCTTCACTTTCATCTTTATCTGCCGTTAATAGACAAGTGTCGTCAGCAAATTGGTATACAGAGGCGTCCCAAAGGATGTTGCACATGTCGTTTACGTATATAAGCTAATCTTTGCGCGAGAAAGCTGCCCGCTTGTGGGTCGTATTTCTACCTTTAAAGTTTTAGAGCAAATTCTCATTCAAGTACTGGAATAGACAAGCCGTGTCGTGTCATTACTAAGCCAATTTTTCATGAATTTTTAGCGGGGGTCGAAGTAAACACTACGGAAATATTCCTATTTCTACCAATGCACAAAATTTAAAGAAATCAACAACAAACAAATAAATACAATAAACACACTGACAATGGTCTGGAGTTGAAACATTAAAAAAAAACTTTCCAACCATCCCTAGTTTAGACTGGTTACGATGGTTAAGTGCCTTTCGTCCCTCAGGACGGAAATAGAAGCCCCGCGAAACAGGACTTTGTCGAATGCCTCACTTCTCCCCGCATTAAAAATATCCTTTAAGCCATCTCGACTCTACAGCCCCGGATCTACGAGTTTTTCGAACCGGGGCAAAAGCTTGATGGTGGCGCCCCCTCCCTTCCGTGTTTTAGAAAAAGTGGTAAAACTGCGAATGAGTGGAATTTTTTGTAACCAATACCTACGAGATTGTTGGAAAAAAAAAACATTTGCTCGATATTTCGAATTCTTGTCTCAAGGATTTGGCGCCCCCATGAAGCTGCCGCACGGGACAAGTGCCCCTTACATCCGGGGCTGCGAATCTAATAGATACATTTCTATAAATAAATTGAACTGATTAAGGAAAATTTTGTAAAATTAGGGTTTTGACACAGACATTTTTTATCGACTCAATTGCTGTGCGTGATGTTACGATTGGCCTTGCCAAACACATTAGACATTCGTGCGGTTTACTAACAATACTCGTATACTTTGTCAATGCGTGATTATAAAACCACATAGTTTACAAAATCATGCGCGTAAACACTGATTTGCTAAAGAAACTAAGTAACTTGTAGATTTGCTTGGCTTGAAGTTGCAAAATACTGACACTACGTTACCATTTGGTGGTTATACGAATATTGTGGACTAGTTTTTATTATAGCTCTGGATATTGTTCTTCCTTATACTGATATTCTGTTTCCTCTAGTCTTTAAAGTAATATGCGCTTTTCATGTTCCTAATGTTCCTATTTCGTAGTTTGCACAAGTTGTAACTTTCACAAAAATAAACCTTTTCTCAGTTCACCCTGTGAACTCAAACGAGATAGTTTACGCGTTATAATCCGTTTAATATTTTTTATTTAAATGGGTGATAAATGTGATAATTTTATTTACTTATTTATTTAAACTTTATTGCACAATACAAACTGTGACAAATGGCAGACTTAATGCCTCAAGGCATTCTCTGCTAGTCAACCATAAGGCTAAACAGCAACTAGTAGTTAGATAATCGCGAAAGAATATAATGTCAATAAAATCAAGTAAATGCTATAAGTACTTTGGAGTAAACAAACTACTTATGTATAATCTATACTATGGTAAAATTGTAAAAATGAAATATCTGTACATTGAACATATTTAAAAAAAACAGTGATACGAACTATTAGAAGGTCACTGAATAGTTTTTTTTGGATGTTTTGTATGTGTCGTTGGAGCTTTATCACGCGAAAATGGTTTAACGGCTTTCAAGTATTTTTGGTACAAGGGAAGCTGGGTATCAGGTTATAGTATACTTTTCACTTCTCTTTCTCTAAAAGTAGGTCATATTAGCTCCGCGAAGCGAGACTAAATAGTACATTTAGCCCCTAGGGTTTAAAAGAAAGCCATATAATCCCATGCATACAAATTTCTATGAAACTGAAAAAAAAAACTTGCGGCCAGATACATACTACTTACGAATAATTAAAAACAAACAAACCAACCTGATCAGATTGGCCAAAATTTCTGATCGTATTGCAGCCCTTCACATTAAAAAATAAAATTGTCTATGGCCATTATTAGTTTAAAAAATATATAAGCTGTCAATTTTATTTTCTCGCAGTCGAAGTGAAAAGCAGAGTGTTTAACACGTGGCTAAAAGCCATTATGACACTCAGACATATTTGTCCTCGCTCACTTCGTGAGCTCGTCCAAATAATCATTTCGTGTCATAATGGCTTATTTTAGTCCCTTGTCAAACAATCTGGTATTTTATTCAACTAAGCTGGAGAAAAAAGAGGATTATGACTTTTTTGTTCTCTGCTGACGAAGTTGGCGCCTACTTCGTTTATTTACATTAAAAAAAGGGTAAACAATATTGACGTGTATTTTTATTGAAAAACACCTTCGAAAAATAAGTCACAGCAAATATGTAACAATTCTAAAGCAAGGACGGTAATTTACATTATTTTGGTTTCATATGTAATAGTCACTATTTTTTTAAAGCGTTTTTCAATAAAAATACACCTCAAGATTGTTTAAGCTTGTTCTTATGCTAAAAAAATGAAGTAGTTATACATAAAACAAAAAAACCAATTGCAACATTGAACCATAGAGAATAAAACTTTTTCCTCTCGGCTCCCGCGCTTCTGCCGCGGTGTGGCAACACTAATGGGTCCCTAGATTGACACAGTGTTGCCTCTAGTGATGTGACGTAATTGTTGATTCCTCTCGAGTTGCCACACTAACCACAAAATACTTTTTTGTCATTGCACACATCTCCTCTACGTGTACCAACTAGTTATAACACAATTGTAAAAGTTTTAAGTATAATTAAAATAGGCAAAGTAGGTACTAATATTGTAATAGAATTATTTGAAAAATGACTGACTGTTGAGTTTGTTTCGACTTTCTTCTCAACAGTGGTCTCCTCTCCTCTTGTAGTGCCTTTATGGCCTACTTACAGAATCATTTGAATTTGCTTTAATAAAAGAAATAAAAATACAAAAACCTTTATACAATAACTATTATGCCCGATGCAAAATGTTAATTTTCTCTAAAAAAGTTCTTTTTCCTTTTCAGGTATATTATAAAACAATTTTTCGCAATTAAAAAAAAATGGTCACAGAATTATGACAAATGATTGTATAACAGACAAATAAAAAAAATACAAAATCATTTTGCAATTAGGCCTCAAGGTCACTTTTTTTCAAGTGTAGTATAAAAATAAACAGAAATACATTAACCACCAAGATATTAAGTTCATAGCAATAATAATAAAACACAACCTGACGCATTAGTCAAAAGGTTAAACAGTATATCGGAGGGAGTTATAAAACCAGCAATACTAAGCTTTTAATCCCTAAAAGTACACCTAGTATGCCTAATTTAAACCCCTTAACCTGTTAACGCCCAACAGTACTTTTTGGAGTACCTACTGCTGAATTTGGTGTTCCCAAATAGGTCTAATGGTCATAAATGGGTTAATATGAACTCGACTCCGGTGCCTCGCTCTCCGGTGGCACCTAACACCTCATACAGGTGCCTCGAAAATGGTCTTGAAGACCAAGAAAGAGACAAGGAAACAATAAAAAAAATGAACTCGAGTGGTTTGAGTTGTGTTTCCCATCACTAGCCATCTCAGATACCTCATTTCATTCCCATTTGCCGCTACCACACCACTATTATGAAAAAAAAGTAACAACTGCAGACAAAAACCTCTGCCTCTTTATCACGGGTCATTTAGATTCAGATTCCAACTGTTAATTTCCGAGTTAGTTCTGTTTTCTAGTAGCTTACTACATTGTTGCTGTAATTTTATTAGGTAATTTAACTACGATTTGCACGCGACTTTGTTTACAAGGGTTAAATTGCTCCTCTCATATCCCTGAGTCACTATAGTTGGGTATTGTAACTATAATAAAGTTGTAAATATGAAATGTCTGTACATTGAAGATATCTTTGAAAAAAAAATATTGTACGGACTATTTGGAAGTCACTGAATCGAAAAAAAAATCGTTTATATGTGTCGTTGTGGCTTCATCATGCCAAATCGGCTGAACGTATTTTAATTTTTTTTTGGTACACGGATAGCAGGGCATCCACAGATTGTTATAGTATACTTTTTACCCGACTACGCTGTCGAAAAAAAAGGGATTACGACTTTTTGTCCTCCCCGAATGAAACGAAACTATATAGTAACAATATATATATATTTATATACCTTCAAAATGTAGAGACATTTAATTTAGACAACTTCATAATAGCATAAATGACAAAGATGAATCTGGACAAACAAACATTCACATTTAACAGTATATATTAATAATATTTTCTTCTGTTTCCGCGATTATTACTCATTGAAATAAAACAATTTAACGGATTATATCGCGTATATTATCTCATTTTAGTTCCCGACGTTTCGGAAGCTTTCCAGCTTTCCATGGTCACGGGAGGACTGAGAAAAGATGTATTTTCCTCTGTCAAAGTTACAATTTTGTGCAAACTACCCATTTTTTGAAAAAAAAAAAAAAAAAAAAAGGGTAGTTTGCACAAAATTGTAACTTTGACAGAGGAAAATACATCTTTTCTCAGTCCTCCCGTGACCATGGAAAGCTGGAAAGCTTCCGAAACGTCGGGAACTAAAATGAGATAATATACGCGATATAATCCGTTAAATTGTTTTATTTCAATGAGTATATATTAATGTGAACAGATTTGCAGGATCAGTCGTGGCGGACACTGGGTTTTATTATTATATTTTTGACTACGCTGATGCTGCCTATCTAGATCTTTTAGAGGAGCAACTTAACAAACTTGAGCGAATTCAAAACATGTGTATTAGGTTTATATTTGGGATACGCAAGTATGATCATGTGTCAAGTTTCCGTTCACAACTCAAGTGGCTTCCTATCCGTCTTCGTCGTAACACTCACATTCTTTCTCTTCTCTATAATACACTCTTTCATCGTGCGACTCCCCGCTATCTCAAAGAACGTTTTAGTTATCTTGATTAATTTATTTGATGTTCTCAGATGTAATAGATTTTTAATACCCCTTATGAAATATTTATGATAGTTAATTATAGTGACACACGAGAGATTGTCACCGTCTATAAATGTTATTTGTATGCGACTGTATAATTGAATTTAATTACTGCTTGTTTGAAACCGTGTACAAAACACCGGTGTCAGTTGAAATCCGATTACCCGTTTTGGCGGAGTGAATAAGCCACGACGTCACATACAAACATAAAAAAAATTACCTTCAAATAGTACTATCAGCCACATTATTGACTTTGACATAAAGCCTTATACAGATGCCAATTTTGAATTTCATGCGGACGAACTTGCGGGCAAAAGCTACTCCATACTTTATCTTACTATTATAAAGTTTTAAAAATTAAATGTACATTGAAGATATTTAGAAAAAAAATGAGTGTAACGGATTTCACTAAAACTAAATTTTTTTTTTGGATTTTATGTATGTTTGTATGTGTCGTTGTGGCTTCATCACGCTTAATCGGCTAAACAAATTTCAACTATTTTTGGTACACGGGTAGCTGGGTATCTCCAGATGGTGATAGGATACTTTTTACCCGACTATGCTAAAGAAAAAATAGGGGTATGACTTTTTCTCCTCCGCGAACGAGCGGGCGCCTTCTAGTACAGTTATAAAATTGAAATTAGAAGGTCACTGACTCGAAAGATTTTTTTAATTTATTGTACGTGTCGTTGTGGCTTCATCACGTCAAGACGTCGAAACAGATTTCAACTATTTTTGATAAACAGGTTGCTGGGCATCTACAGATAGTTATCGGATACTTTTTACTCCACTACGCTGGAAGTAAAAACGAGGGTTATGATTTTTTTCTTTTTCGCTCCCAAAGTTGCGATAGCCTTCTTGTGTTATTCATAAAATCATTTTTCATTCTAAAATCGTTTTTTTAGGATCATTGAAAAGGTCATTCTGTAGAACCCATTGGGTTAGGTTTGTGTTATGGCAACTCTGAAAAGCTAACGAATTTGTTAAAATATGCGATTATGACTTACGAAAATTCGTAAAAACATTACATTATATAATATTTTCTTCTGTTTCCGCGATTATTATTCATTGAAATAAAACAATTTAACGGATTATATCGCGTATATTATCTCATTTTAGTTCCCGACGTTTCGCAAGCTTTCCAGCTTTCCATGGTCACGGGAGGACTGAGAAAAGATGTATTTTCCTCTACATTATATTACATTATATTATCTAGCTTTCCATGGTCACGGGAGGACTGAGAAAAGATGTATTTTCCTCTACATTATATAACATTACATTATGCTTTCGATTTTATAGCACTCAATATAGACCCATGATATCGACTCAAAAAGCAATGATATAACATAAAAAGAGGTATACTACGTTTTACGGACTCCGAAAATGGCATACCAAAAATGCCGTGCCGTCATGCATAATGAGATTTTGAACTATTACTCGAAAACAGCGTCTAAAAGTATGTATGATTAGTGTGTTATTGCAATATTATCAGATTTATATCTGCGTAAGCCTGGCCATTTTGACACGTGGATTATCGTGTAGGTGTACCTCTTTCTATATTATATCATTGTCAAAAAGCGAATTATTCTAATGATATTCATTTATTTTTTCCATTTGTGTTCGTGATATGAGTTTCTATTTTCTAGAAACCACTATGTTGGCCTTTATTCCCATAGATCTCATAGATCTTAATGCAATAGTAAGTGATTCAGACAAAAACTGAGCTAAGTGTAGCCGCGATGATTAATGACCTGAAGCGTGAGAACCATGTTTCGCAGCTGATGATAGTAGGACCCCTGGGGCTCTAAACTGAAAGTATTGTATTTTACAGTAATAATAATAAAAGGGTGGATGTGGAACGTAAGTGGCGAGTTGGCTCCGGTAGAAAGTCCTGTGACACCTCTCCACCCTTAGCCCTCCGCACCGATGTTGCCCTCACGCCACTATATGTGTCGCTATTTACGGGGGCCCATCTAGCGGTGGGCAAGTCATCGTCTACAAGTGCCTTTAGCCATGGAACACTTTTTCCTGGTAGATGTCCGATTGTCTCAAGCAATAGCTCAGTATTTAGTCCACCATTTCAATCCCATAACCCAGCATATTTAGATCTCATCACTCTCTAATAGTTCTTGCATCTAGCGAGTGCTGTCTCTGTGCGCGTCCCATGATACGGGCAGGAACAGCACCCGCGCGGTGCACAGTGGTTCGGGTTGTATGGGAGCGCGGAATTAATTGTTTTTATGACAGGCGGGCATTTTAAAAGTTATGAAATGTGATTTTATCAATATAAATAGATAAAATAAATAAAATAAATATAACAAACATTAAAAAATGTGTATAGTTTGTATTAAAATCATCTAAAATGTACCATCAAATACAAAATAATTATTAAATAAATTAAATACCTCTTATAGGATTATCAAAGTAGATGTATAATATAAAATTACATTAAATAATGGTACTTATATACTTCAAAAAAATAAAAAAATATATAAAAAACACATTTACTTAATTATAATAAATCCTTTATTTCTTCATGCTCTCTTTCTGTTCTTTTATAGTTATGTTTAGCCCTTAAGCTATTAATAAAAGGGTCTGAAGATGTCAATAGCATGTTTATGATGTCTTCATTCGCAGATTCCCGTGAGCATTTCCTGGAATGGTACAATCTGTACCGACGATAATCCTTATTCCGAGCTTCTTGGGCTTCTTCACTTAGCATTCCAATTGGCAGAGCAGCAGCTGATATTATTCTACTTCCATGCATCAGTATTTTATGAACAGTGTTTGGCATGTAATACCACTTGTATAAGCGAACATATATTTTTGCTGTTTCATTGCAGTAATCTCCGAATTTTTCAGCATCTATTGTGGCACCCGAATTAATTGCATGTAAGATGACTGAAAACCGGCGAATTAATTCTTCATCTACACCGGTAACCTCCGCAACTACACTTGGGCTACTAAAAAATCTCCTGGAAGTATTGCCATCATTAGATGACCCCATACCTTGTTTCACGAAGTCAACTTTTAAACCCAATCTGTCAAACAGCTCTTTTTGTATTCTCTTTTTCTCTGCTTCTTTCTGTGGCCGTGTGTTTGCGTTTGTACTCCATTTACAAAAAGACTTTCTATAGGCGATGTGTAAAATACATTCCATAAATTTAATTCGGGCATGTAACGGCGATAAGCCCACTTTCAATGCATCAGGATTCTCTACTTTGTTTCGCACGAGATCTAATAAGTTCATTTCTGTAGGCCTTGCCTTGCATATAAAGCAAACAGCATTAGACTGTGTATCGGTAACCGTTTGTGCTATCTTGCCATCGATCATCGTGAATAACAACTCATGCTTTATTTTAAAGGTTTTGCCACTAATGCAGACAGAAGTCTCATGTAAATTGGATATTTCAGATTCCATTCTTGACCTTTCGTTATAGGTCAATTCAGTTGTTTCTTTACTAAATTGAAACTGTACCGGTCTACAAAATCTCGTAGAAGATGGGCTTTCATTTTTCCAATACACAGATGTATCGTCATCTTTGTTATGGGCAAGGCGAAGAGGGACTAAAGAAGTCAAGAACATGTTCGCATCTGTGACGTCTTCTTCTTTAAATTTCTGCTTGTATTCATTATGACCAGATGAACCATCACAGCCCCATTTGGAAATAAGAGTCATATCTTCATTCATGCTTGAAAGTTCATCTGCTGTTTTTGTTTGTAAAATCCTGGTTACAGTGTGGTCCAGTAATGGTTGCAAGCTAACACAGGCATAATATTCGGTTACATCTATATGTTCAAATTTAGGGCAGCACTGTTTTTTTGAGTGAAGGACTCTATGATAGTTAGGAAAAATGTCGCAACCTATTTCTTTCGTCGCGTTTCTAAGCACTTCATACTGATGTTTTGTTAGAGCCGCATCTAACATCAAAGCCAAAGCCTTTTCTGGACTGAAGGCAGGATATTTTACGGGGTTTTGTCGAATTTTATCGGCAGCAGACAAGAATAGAATAGAATAGAATAGATTTATTTCTCTTTGAAAATTACACAATATCTTACATGTCCTAGAAAATAGAATGAATTCACAAAAAGATCTCGCCAAAATCGCCTCTTCGGGATAGTTCTCACATAAACTTCTCACTTTTTTTCGTTTTGTACGGCTACAACACTCTTCAAAAGGTTTTTCTGGACGACCATTTCGAAGTCGTTTTGAAGGTCCTGGTTCGGCGTCTACGGCAGCATCAGCATTCGAAACTGAAGGCACCGTATGTATTGAAAACATACCACTCAGCCAATCCTTGTTTTTTTCAAAAAAATATTTTCGCGTCCTTGATGCAGCTTTCCACTTTTTCGTGAAAGTAGGTAAAAAGTGTTTAGTCAACTCAATACAGATTTGGTCTAGTATTGCTTCTGAAAGATTTGGATTTTTAATTTTCAGGTTTTCCATACACTTATGCACTTCCCGGTCACTTGAAATAGCAATTTCGACTAAATCTGCATACGAAATGCTGAAACTTGCCATGACTATAAATAATAACAGTATAACTTCCTCGAGTTGATAATAGTTAATGAAGGAAAAGACAATAATGTACGCATTTTATATCCAAATCAAGCCATTTGTTAATTAACTACCCTCATAAATGTGTTTATCTATGTCATTATTTTTCCTACCTCCAAATACGCTGTTTAGTTAAATGGTCATTTATCAAAAGATTGCAGGCACCGGCAGCTGGAATCAATTAGGTCATTATTTTGGATAATTAAGGTATCATTTGTGCTATTTTTTGGTGAAAGGCTAGGTGAGGCTGGAAAGAAATACCCAATTGAATATTAAAAATTGCCAAAATAACGACCATGTTGTTTTAATCCAAGCCATACCCAAACCTATAGCCGAAATTACTGATATTATAAAACATAAAAATACCTTATTATATGGTTTATCAAATAAAAATAGCATTTTGTATACTTTAGCGCCGGTTTTAGAAATATATTACCAGAAAGAAACAACTTTTTTGACGGAAAATTTGTTAGTGTTCAGCATCATGTGTTTTGTATTATTTATTTACAAATAAATAATACACCAAAATTACAATTCTTTCAGTATAGGGTTGTAAAAGTATTCTACTGTTAGATTTAAGTCAAATAAATAACTTTAGTTGATTTGTAATTTTCGGACTTTATTCCGCCCTTGAACCAATGTGCGGTGTACACCTTACATTTCATTAAATTGTGGAAAGGGCCTCTACGCGTTGGCTTCGGCTCCGCGCACGCCTCCCAAAGGTCCGGGACACCATTGTCTCGTGCGCGGGTGCGACATACAGATTATAATAATAATAATATTTTCTTTTTTCAGGCCGGTTTGCCCATATATATATATATCTAGCTTCAGGAAGCAGTAAAACAATATACAGGGTGAACGATATGAAGTGTTACCAAATTCACACTGGCCATATCTGACAAAATTCTCAGTAAAGAAATTTCGCATCAAAGGTTTTGGAAGCTCCATTGGATCCTTGGGCACGCAAACATTTCGGTAGTAGACCGTGGACATTTCAACAAGACTCGGCCCCGGCTCATAAAGCTCTTGTGAACCAAGAATGGCAGAAAAACCGCGTTGCACATTTCATTTTGTCCAAATAGTGGCTTTCGAATTCCCCGGACGCGAATCCGATGGACTTTTCTATCTGGTTCATTCTGGAGAGCAAGATGAGGACAAGATAACATGCCAGTATGGATGTACTGAAGAAAGCGATCAGTACGTAATTGGCACAACATACCGCAGGACCACATTCGTGCAGCGTGCAACTAATTTTTCGACCGTCTGAAGGCCATAGTCAAGGTAAAAGGTGGTCATATCGAGTTAAAGTAAATTTACTTTAACTCGATATTTAAAATTTAAAATTCTTATTAATTATAATTTGTTACAACAAATAAAAAATCGTCCCTTTAAATTTGGTAACACTTCATATCGTTCACCCTGTATACGTATCGAGGTTTTGGATATTTTTAACCGACTCCTCAATATAAAAAAAAATATAAAAAAGAACCGACATCAAAATATACTAAACAGCCATAAATAACCTTTTATATACGGTACGGATCACATTTGAATCACCTTTTGAAGTCGGTGCCAAACCTGAAGTAAATAAAGTTCTTTATTCAACAAGCACGCATCTCGAGTCTTTGGAAGTAAGGAATGTAAAAGTTGGTTAGTTCATATTGATTTGTACCTTCGATCATCAGCTCAGTTTGTCTGTCTGATGATGACAACCAGACGAAAACAACTGAATAAATTTAGAAAAATATATACAAAGCATTGTTATAATATTTGAGGGTTTTTCTCGATTTCCCTGGTATTCCATCATCAGATCCTGACTTGATGATAAGGAGACTACCTCAGGGACACACTATAAAGAAAATGACTAACAGTCTTAACGTACCTACCTATAATAGATGATTTTTTTAACAATTATCCTCTAAATCTTAACCATTAAGGAGTTAATATTTTCTTCTCTTTCCGCGATTATTACTCATTGAAATAAAATAATTTAACCTTCTATCCTTGCCAAAGAAAAAAGATATTTTCCCAGGATGCTACGCGAGGCTATTGAGATTAAAAAGCATCCTAATTTCAATAGAGAAGATGGATTGTCACTACCACCAGCTTGGGATCCTGTAATACTTCTCATCAAGGAACAAGCGAGACACTGGACTGCAAAACCTTAATTTCCGAACGGTGTAAAATATCTTATCTGTTCAAAAGTAGTTTAATAGTCTCTGTTTTTTAAATATTATAATTAGTAATGAGGTAGCCTGGGAGTTTTTATTTGCAGTGTTTCTTTTCTCCTCAGTACGCCTCATTTGTGAAATGCTGCTTGGTAAATTATTAGAATAAAATAATTAAGCCCTTCTGGCACATGTGTAACTGTCTTTACAGCTTAGGCCCATCTGGCATGTATGTACACCTTTATTTGTGTTTTTTCAAAAAAATGGGTAGTTTGCACAAATTGTAACATTGACAGAGGAAAATACATCTTTTCTCAGTCCTCCCGTGACCATGGAAAGCTGGAAAGCTTCCGAAACGTCGGGAACTAAAATGAGATAATATAATCCGATATAATCCGTTAAATTGTTTTATTTCAATCATTAAGGAGTTGTACCTTTCGTCATCAGCTCAGCATGTATGTAATAAATAACTTAAAAATATATATTAAAAACGTTATATAATATTTCATATACTTATATGCGTAGACATATATGTCTATAGGCATATATGTATACGTGTCATGAGGTTGGTTTTAGCTAGCCTTTAACGTTTTTGTATTGTTTATTAGATCCTTTAAATAAGGTTTTCATATGGGTCAAAGTTACCCTCCATTGGGTCAAAGTAACCCGAGTTTACGGTAGTAAAGTAATCCATTCAGCGCTGGCTGGTGGAAAGGCTTGACACGTATCTAAAGGTACTAGATTCAATTCCTGGTGCGACCATGACCATCCATGAGCAAGAACAATCTTGTTTTTCTTTACACTTTGATCTTTGTATCTATTTAAAAATAAATAAAGATGTTACCTAATATAACCACCCAATATTTTAACACTAACACAACTTGGCTCAGACTGAAATAACTGACTCAAAAAATTACGTGGTATTTAAAATGAGCTCAAATTGCTGTTAAATGAAATAAATCGAATGACACCGTGACATTTGTTGTCAATTAAAGATGCAACTTTTCCACCTCGTCGTATTCCCTAGAATGTATCTACAGTGCATCTTAGAAGCTAAGAACACATATTTCTCACAAATTAACCACCAATTCACTTCCCACGTATTAGATTCAGATCCCACCGCAAATTGAGCTTACCATGAGACTATTTATTTATTAGGTTTGCCAACAGGTACAATACTATACAATAGGTTTACATTTATACAATGGGTACTTAACATTTTAGAGTATTTACCCAATTACAGGCAAACACAACATGCTTTATAAAGAAAAAAGAAAAAAAGTCGCTTACGTTAACATTTGACATTTGGTACACTTGAAGAAGATGGTAACAACAAAAAACTGGATTCCATAATGTTAACATACTAATTTAGTAATTTGATTTTAGATTACACTAGTTCGATTTTTGTTTTAAGCTCGAAGAAAAATAGGGATGCTATATGTTTGATGTGTATATGTATATCTATATCTGTGTGTCTGTCTATGGGATAGTAGATCAAGATCTATAACCCGTTCAAGAACTGATGAATCGCGTTTGATTTAGTTTTTAGTATGTTTTTAGATAAACTTAAAATTGTGTGTATTTAATGTGCGTAAATTAACATCATGAAAAAGACAGTTGCTCCATCCCGTGGTCACTCCTGGAATCGAACCCGGTACCATTACTGTGCACAGTGCTCACTGGTGGAAAGGCTGACACGTTGGACGCGTAATCCAGAGGTATTAGGTTCGATGCCTTGAGCGACCACCGTGTATGAGCATTTGTATTTTTCTTCGCGCTTTGATATTGATTACTGACAGAGACAGAAAGACATAAAATTATACTGTTTTTAGTATTTATTATTATAGCGGCAACAGAAGTACATCATCTGTGAAAATTTCAACTGTCTAACTATCACGGTTCATGAGATACAGCCTGGTGACAGATGAACAGATATACAGACAGACAGCGGAGTCTTAGCAATAGGGTCCCGTTTTACGCTTTGGGTACGGAACCCTAAAAAGAGTGTTTTGACTTTCTCCGCGAACAAATTTGTAATATACTCTGCAGGACACTGATAGCGTTCCAAACGCTTTTAGAACTAGCCAGGAAGAGTAGAAATTGTCGGTGGGATCATAGCTTATATTTAGGTATTTGCTGAGCACACACTTAGGTATCTGGGATAAGATAACACTGTGATCTTAGGTATCGTGTAGGATTTGAGAGGTTCAATGAACTATTAGGGACGTAGGTAACACTAATGACTTAGAGTGTACATCAAATATGCGTTTTATTTTGAGGACTGAGTATTTGAAAAAATACAAAATATAAATGTATCACAAATTACAATCGACTTTAATCTAGCCTGTTTAGACACTAGTCCCAGGCTTTCAACTATTTTCTCGCTCAAGAAACGAACAATAAATACAGATACCGTGTCAATAAAAGAGATACATATACTTATTAATAGTTGACCGCTGGCACACAGCCGGCGAGAAGTCTCTCGCTACTAGTTTGACGCAGTGACAAAAAGCTATCAAGATAAAACTCGCTCAGCGATGCTCGCTTGGCAGTCTGAACTCACGCCCAGAGATCCAGCGATTATTTTACTTATATCTATGTTTGTTTTGTTTACGAGAAAGTTAATACAAAAATCGCCCTAACCTAATCACTGCACTAAATTCAATTAAACAATGCAGAAACAGGTTAAAAGTACCCTATAACCATCTGTGGATACCCAGCTCACCGTGTACCAAAAATAATTGAAATCAGTTTAGTCGATTTGGCATGATGAAGCCACAACGACACATACAAACTTAGTAAACATACGAAAAACCCAAAAAAAATATTTTTCGATTCAGTGATCTCCAAATAGTCCATTATAATATTTTTTATGGAAATATATAATAAATAAATATTACAGGACAATTTTACACAAATCGAACTAGTCCCATGGTAAGCTCAATACGGCTTGTGTTATAAGTACTAGAGGACGATATATTTAATAAATATTATTTAGTTATATACATAGAAAACATCCAAGACTCAGGAACAAATATTTATGCTCATCTCACTAATATTTGCCCTTACCGGGATTTGAACCCAGAACTCCAGCTTCGCAGGCAACGTTACTCTCGCTGAGCCAAACCGTCGTCACCTGTAGCATCGCGGATCCCCTACAGAAGCTTTGCGTAGGCCTAGGGCTCCGCGGAGCACACTTTGAGTATCGCTGGTATAGGTAATACTACCTAATTAACAATTAAAATTTTAAAACATCTCAAAAATACCAACAAATTGTATGTATGAATTAACATAATAATCTACCATCATTAACCTGTCGAAAACCGGAAGGTTCAACAATAACATAATGATTATAATTAAAAGCTCACATATGTTGTTGTGGGATGCAACATATAGTAATATCCTTTATATATGTACAATAAGTGCTAATTTAATTGTGTGGGCTAATACGAGTTTGTATGTTGGCGGTTTGGATGAGTTTATGCAGAAAAGACTTACATTAATGGATTATTATAATTCCTTTGCTCTACCACGAAATAGTGTCTTGGTTAGATGTGACAATAAATTGTGCTCACATGCGAATATTTTCATGCAGTTCCTACAAAAAAAATACGCATGCAAGCACAACAAACTACCACCAGACAGTATAATCCTCGACACGTGTTTCGCCTCTCTACGAGGCATCATCGGAGATTCAGGAGATGTTAACGGTCCGGCGTCCATCTGAGAAGTCCTTTCTCGCAATGCAAAGGAACTAAGTATAATCCATTACTCGTAATGTAACTATCAAAAAGTACTTATTCAAATAGAAAACAGCATAGCAAACAGGGTAAGCAAATTAAAGTGGCAATTGGAAGGGCATATAGTTCGAAGAACCAATGGCCGTTGGGGCAAAAAGGTTCTTGAGTGAAGACTGCAAGGTGGTCGGACGACCCGGTTAGGGTTGCGGGGACTTGCTGGAAGCGGATCGCCTCTATCCGGCTCAAGTGGAAATCTATTGAGGAGGCCTGTGTCCAGAAGTGGACGTCCTATGGCTGAAATGATGATAGATATGAGCGTGGCTTTCCACGCTCGCGATATAATTTATTGGTAATATTGTATATTACCATAAGACACATAATTCAGTCGTAGAAATGATTAATAACACTACATATCACGTAATTAAACATTGATTATTAAAAAATACTTGAAAAATTTGGTTCCTTCGGTAGGGTTGCCCATGACACAGGCAGCATTCTAGCGCTGTATAGCTATTGAAAGCCTTTATGCGAGAAAACTGTCCCCTGTTGCCTCCCTCAGACGCTTACTGAGTTCCTTGTGGAGTCCGCGTACACCCTGACCCCACAGAAAGTTGTATTGGGCGCGATTCTCGCGAAAGTTTTCTAGTTAGAATTGATATCCATACTATTTGCTATTAAATCAAATGGTTCTTTTCTGCATATCGCGTCAAGCCATTCATTATTTCGGCGCAACAATGCCGCAGATGATCCGTACTTCGTTATAATGATGCCATGAATCTATTGAACCGTGACAGGGTTCCTTAGGCGTATGTGTCGTTGTGGTTTAGTCACGTCAATACGGCTAAACGGATTTTAACTATTTTTGGTAAACGGTTACATCTACAGAAGGTTATAGGATCTTTTTACTCAACTATATGCCGAAGAAAAAAAAAACAATATGATTTTGCTCCTCATAGTATATAATTATTACTTTCTAGTATATTATTATTTCAAGGTTTATTTTGACAGATTTAGTATTATTTCACATTTAATTTAATTTAAACTTAAATATATAAATACATAATAAAAATTGCTTTGTTTTGCATCGACGACATGTTTGGCTAAGTTGACGATACAACGGCTTACGAAGCTGGCGGTCCCGGGTTCCAATCCCGGTCAAGTGTTTGTGTGATGAGATCTTGGATCTATAAGGGTTTCGTTTTTGCCATTGTGTTACGGAACCATAAAAAGATGACGGGAACCTTATTTTTAATTTTTTTATTTACGCTTGGCAACAATGCACGCAGCTATATTGATGATACTCGGAAGACCGAGAAAGGTCAAAAACTTACATATAATAATACATTGTTAACAAATTATATCTTTACACGCAAATTATCGGACCTTGCGCTTGAGTCTATCGACCGACATAGTTATAAAAGGTCGCACTGACCAAAAAAATTGACGGTTGTTAATACCTTTTTGGTTAGCGGTTCTGGTATTTGGGTAAGGTCGAAAAACAGGTCGTTTAAGGCATAATTGATAGGAAAATTAACGTAAATGCATGCTATTATAATATTTGAAAAATGTGGGTGGATACGGTCTAAAGAATATCTTCTTTTATGAACCCATTGCAATTATATTCCAAAATATGTGTTATTATCACTTATTAAGCTATAAGTTTTCAAGGTTTTAAGGTGTCCGTGGCTTATTTTGTAGAGGAGAAAAAAAAACCGGCCAAGAGCATGGCCAGTGCAGGGTTCCGCAGCCGTTCATACGAAAAAAATCACTACAAATAAATGAAAAAATACTGTATGAAACAGGGAACTAGTAACAGGCACTTACGTGCTTTTGCTGAGAAGCGCACTTTTTTGGTTATATCTCAAAAACATTCCCTCAATCAAAAAAATATTTTAGAAGCCTTAAAGTCTTATTAGAAGAATTGTCGAAATGCGTTGTTGATATTTGAGATTATTTTTCTGTTTCGGTGACATGTATGGACTTTTATTTTATTTAGCTATCACATCATTTAATGCGAAATATTTATTGTATGTAATGTAACCATTATACTTGCTCATATGAATTATAGTGTAATGTAACGAATTATTGTGGAAAATGTAATTTGCATGCCATAATCGGTTAAACATGTGATACGAACATATATAATACTTAGTTATAATGACCACCTCAATGTACCTACGATGTTTAAGCGAATAAATTATTCTTATTATTAAATAATTATCAAAACAAATAGCGGCTTATAATAGATACCTATACCCCAAACTTCAATGTTTATTACATTATGCAGTTTTTGAGTAAAATGCCTGTGACATACGGACGAACGGACGGACGGACAAGACAAAACTATAAGGGTCCCATTTCGCCATTTTGGCTACGTAACCCTAAAAAGCCAGAACCCTCTTTTTTCACTTCAGCGTATTTAATATAAATAATAATACAAAATAAATATTATGGGACAATTTATACACAAATCGAACTAGTCTCGGTAAGCTCAATGAGGTTTGTGTTATGAATACTAGTCGACGATATGTTTAATACATATATTTACTTATATACATGGAAAACATCCAAGACTCAGGAAGAAATATTTATGCTCATCACAAAAATATTTGCCCTTACCGGGATTTGAACCCAAGGCCTTCAGCTTCGCAGGCAATGTTACTCCCACTAAGCTATACCGGTCGCCAATATGGCGTGAAACAAAAGAGAGGGTTATGAATTTTCCCCCTGCGTGCGAAGTTGCTGGTACCTTCACTAGACTAAATGAACATCTGCCCTAAATAAAACATTATATCCAAGAAACCATCATAAATTACATCTAACGAGTTACTAGCAGCCATAAATAGACTTATCACGTTACAACCTTACCACTTTAACCAATGTATCACATTTTACCGTTACATTTCAACTATGTTACTGTGACAAAGTTATTAACTGACCAGTTAGTTTTGACTCGGTAAATCACGAACCAGAATGAAATACAATTATTTGTAGACGCATCGTAAATATTCATGGGTGCTGCGACGTATGTAGGTGAAGATGACCGTCGTAATCAAAAGTGGGAGTGGCCATGTAGTGCTCATGTTGTGAATTGGCTATCGCTATCCTATCCTACTAATATATAAAACCGACCAAGTGCGAGTCGGACTCGCGCACCGATGGTTCCGTAAAAATATTTACTTACCCTAACTTTATTACCCGATATCGGTTGAGTAAAGTTTGCACCTGATATCTATAACGTTGCATACAAATCAGGTGCAAACTTAACGCAACCGAGTTGTTCAAAAAGGTTTTATTGATAAAAAAGAAATAGCTAGTTAGAGACATGGTTATAATTTTCGTGTAATATTTATGTTAATTAATACAAATTGTGAAAATTTCAAAATTTTCTTTTGGTAAACTTCGGAGATAAAGGGGGGGAATGGTGTTTTTTTTTCACATTTTCCTCAATAAAACGAAAACTGAGAAATGAAACAATAAAAAAATATATATATTCAAAAATGTGCAGGTCGAGCCCTTTCATATGATACCCCATTTGATCCTGTACCTAGTCTTTTAATTTATACCCCCCTCATATTCGTCGTTTTTTTAGGAAATTAAAATATATTTTTAAATATTTCCTGTTCAATATATGTGGGCTGACCATGTTCAGAAATATTCAAAATTTAAAATAGTTAGCATAAGTAGTTTTTGAGATATGGCGCTTTAATAGTCGGACAAACAAACAGACGGACAGACAGACAGAGTCGCACAATAAGGGTTCCTTTTGTACCTTTTTGATACGGAACCCTAATAAGAACGAAAGAAGAAAGAAAAAAGTCGGTATACGGACGATAATATTACGTGATGACGTCATAAGAAACATTCTTGAAAAATTGCATACTTTTATGAATTCACAAGCCGGACGTTTGGGCCAATCGTGCCTCCCTATCGCTTGTTCCGCGCTCTCGCTTGCACGCTCTGCACAGGCAGAACGTGATAGCGGAACGTCACAATGAGTCATGCTTTTTCGTGCGTGCAGCCGGCGTTCATCGATTTATAAGACGTTATCTCGTCAAAAGGAAGAAAACATTTTAATTCGTAGGCATAACAAAAAACCGGCCAATTGCGTGGTTTCGTACAAAATATACGCTACAAATGACCGTATCTATGACTATCCAGTGTTAGCAGAGCCCTACTCCTAAGCAAAATGTACTCGGTGTTCGATCATTTTATATTGATCACTGACATAGACAGACTTAAAATTATACTTTTATTAGTATCTGTTGTTATAGCGGCAACAGAAATACATCATCTGTGAAAATTTGTACTGTCTAGCTATCACGGTTCATGAGATACAGCCTGGTGACAGACGGAGAGACAGACAGACGAACAGCGAAGTCTTAGTAATAGGGTCCCCTTGTTTTACCCTTTGGGTACGGAACCATAAAGAGAAAGAAAAGATTTTGATTCGTTGTCATAACGAAAAAAAAGAAACAATTACATATGCAAAAAAAATAAAACTAGTATGCCACGAAAAGGTCCCACCTCAGCATCATGCTAGCACGAAAGCCGGCGCTGATCTTCCTGTGAAACCTTAGGTGACGTCACGGAGAGCTGTAATAAAAAGTAGTAACATTTGGCATTTGTTTTTGACTTATTTAAATAAACACTTCGTTCTAAGTATGCATTGCCAAAATTAATATTAAACCAACGGGTTTTGTTCGCATTAAAAAAAACCTAATTTCATCATCTGAAACTACAATGCATTTCAATTCAGATCATTTTATCCTATCCTAATAATTTATTTTAACTCTATTTACTTTTTTATCATAATCTCGAATTAATGACAAGACAGGTATTATAATATACTTACCTTTGCCTAACTTATTTTTGTGTTAGTACTCTCAGAAAAAAAAAATATTATACCTATCTGTTTTTGGCTTCTGTATTAACTATTCTTTTTTGTTAACTAACTTAAGTGTATGGTGTTTGTTTCCCATTAGGTACAATAGAATAAATAAATAAAATAAAGTTGTGTTGAAGATATTAAAAAACTAAATAATAAAGAACTATCTGGAGGTCACTGATTCGAAAAAAAACTGTGGATGCTCAGTTACCCGTGTACCAAAAATAGTTGAAAAACGTTTTGTACGTTTGCATGTATCGTTGTACCTTCATCACGCCTAAACGGCTATACGGATTTAGCCGATTTGCCGTTATGATGTCACAACGATGCATACAAACATACAAAAAAGTAAAAAAAATATATTTCGATTATGTGAACTCCAAATAGTCCGTTTTTTACAACTTTATAGACGTGAAAATTTGTGCCAATGCAATGTGTGTCTGTACGTAAATTACGATGTTAAATAGTTGTAGACACGACTTATCCAACTGCACTACCATCTACTAATTATAATTTACGGCTCCATTATCTCGCATATTAATAATCTGTCAGTTAACTTCGGCGTCACTATAGAAACAACCTCTTTGTTATATGACGCTTCTGCTATAGGGAGACCGGGTAAAGTTGTCTCGCGGGTTGCTTGTCACGCGACAGCCATAACAGAAAACTAAACGAACGAATAAGTTCACCAACCGGTGTGGAAAGATCGTGAGAGCTTTATCAAGGAGAGAGATATAGCTCTCGTGATCGTTTGACACCCGCCACCGAATGCCGTTAGTGCGCAAGGCACAAGATCTACGGAGGTAGGTTGAGCCAGGGTAGAGTGAGAAGAGAAGTCGGGAGTGGGGGAAATTGCGAAATTCCTGGCTGAGCGATCCCGCCGGCGGGGTTGACCCTTGGACTACATCATCCGAAGAGTTCGCAGCTGCCATGATGCTCTGATCTCATCGTCTGGATTAGAGAACATGTACCTAGGACGCCGAGTATACCGGCCTCTTTCGAGACGGCTTCTGGGGAGTGGATCCTCTGAGGGATCGGGAATGGTTGGAAGGCAGTCGGCTGCCTTCTTAACTAGGGGGTTTCTGTGGTGAGTGATATGTCCAAAACGGTCAAGCCTATATAAATAGGCTTTCTAGCAATCATATTCAAATAAAGAAAAAGATGGAGAAACGCCTATACTGGGTGATTAATGAGTCCTGAGCAGGAGTGACAGGTGTGGTGGGGAGGGCTGCACTGAGGAACTTTTAATATGGGGCCAACCACTAAATCACAAAAAAACATCAGCTGTTCCCTACATTTCTGATAATTAGCCATCAATTAACTCTTAATAAGCTCATTTAAATAAAACAATTTTAATTTATATTTATATCTTCTATATTATCTTATTAGAGTTCCCGACGTTTCGGAAGCTTTGGGGTCGTCCACAAATTACGTAACGCAAATTGGAGGGGGGGGAGGAGTCCGGTCAAGCGTTACGGTCCTGTTACGTTGTGGAGGGAGGGTGTCAAGAATTGCGTTACGTTACGCACGATTTTATAGATTTACTGTCATTAGGTACAAATGGAAATTCGTCCACTTGAATTGACCATTGACACTTTGGACCAAAAATAATACCGTTCAAAATAGCCACAGAAGATGTGATCGCCGCCGAAGCCGATACCGATTCAAATTATTAAATTTCTTGATTCCTTGAAACCACACTTTAATGTTTTAAAAAAAATTAAGAATTTTGCGTAACGTAATTTGTGGACGACACCTTTTCAGCTTTCCGTGTTCACGGGTTGACTGAGATTGTAACTTTGACCGAAAATAATATATGTTTTCTGAGTGTCAAATGAGCTATAATAATACGCAATATTATCCGTTAAAATTGTTTTATTTAATTTGGTGATAATCGCGGAAACAAAAGAAAATATTATCCTAATTTGCTGTTTTTTTTTCGCGATTTCGTGTCTGGCACCGTAGTAAAAGTTGCTCAGTATATATAGCCCTCCCTGTCACTCCTGCTCATGAGTCACGAATCATCCAGTATTCTGATGTTCTAAGGCTGATGATGATGACGATGACGTGTTAACAAACCTAAAAACTTATTACCTACTGATGATTTATATAAAGTTTTTTGATAAAGATACACACGTAATGATCCTGGCCTTTTGAGCTATCGAATTCCTTTTGGTAGACAATTTTATCTGAAATCTTGCTAATTTGTAACCTATTTCAAAATAGAAATAAGAAAGTACACGACTGTATTTTATTTGTATGTTTGTTACGGAGTATATATTATTCAATTGTAGAATGATATTGATTTTGAATGGTTTTTATTATTTTGAATATTTTTTTAAACTAAAAGTTTAATATAATATTTTCTTCTGTTTCTGCGATTCTTACTTTGAAATAAAACAATTTAACGGATTATATCGCGTATATTATCTCATTTTAGTTCCCGACGTTTCGGAAGCTTTCCAGCTTTCCATGGTCACGGGTAGCCACGCAGTTACCCCTGGCTCTCTGAAACAACTTGCTACAGTAGTTAAATCTTGGTTTCAGAGAGCCAGGGGTATCTGCGACGATCAACATCTGACTGCTGAGTTGCAGAATGGCAAACGTGCGCTTCGAGCCAACGAGCTCCAGATACCACGTTCCAAGCAGAATCCCAGTATGAAGAAACCAACAGTCGAGCGTAAACCTGCCGTATTACCAAATGTGAAAGGGGTCACAGACAAGATCGGAAACATCTTGAAGCGTGCTTCTATGAAAACATATTTCAAGCCGTTGAAGAAGGTGTCTCAATACCTTAGACCCGTGAAGAGTAGCACCCCTTTGCAGAATGCAGGCATTTATAAGCTGGACTGCGAGTGTGGTCTTTCATACATTGGTCAAACAAAACGCAATGTATCAACCCGGGTGAAGGAGCACATAGCAGATGTCAAGCACCGTCGGTGTAATAGGTCTGCAGTCTGAGAGCGTGTCATTGACAAACCAAACCAATCAATTAAGTTTGATAAACCTTCTATCCTTGCCAAAGAAAAAATATATTTTCCCAGAATGCTACGCGAGGCTATTGAGATTAAAAATCTCAATAGAGAAGATGGATTGTCACTACCACCAGCTTGGGATCCCGTTATACATCTCATCAAGGAACAAGCGAGACACAGGACTGCAAAACCTTAATTTCTGAACGGTGTAAAATATCTTATCTGTTTAAAAAGTATTTTAATAGTCTCTGTTTTTAAAATATTATAATTAGTAATGACGTAGTCTGGGAGTTTTTCTTTGCAGCGTTTCTTTTCTCCTCAGTACGCCTCATTTGTGAAATGCTGCTTGGGAAATTATTAGAATAAAATAATAAGGCCCTTTTGGCACATGTGTAACTGTCTTTACAGCTTAGGCCCATCTGGCATGTATGTACACCTTTATTTGTTTTTTCTAAAATGGGTAGTTTGCACAAATTGTAACTTTGACAGAGGAAAATACATCTTTTCTCAGTCCACCCATGACCATGGAAAGCTGGAAAGCTTCCGAAACGTCGGGAACTAAAATGAGATAGTATACGCGATATAATCCGTTAAATTGTTTTATTTCAATAAAAGATTAATAGTCATATTCAATATATCGGTTGTACGAGTAAGTTGTACGTGAAACGGATCTATTCTATATCGGAATCCCTAACGTCATTTGTCCTAATGTATCATTTGCCATAACGCATTTTTTTCAGAAACCGTAAATTTTTGCTATAACGATACAATAGGACTAACTGAAAGAGATCCACGTGAAACACGTAGTTTTCTCTATCTAAAATAAATCAGCCTGATCTCAAAATTTGTAAAAATATATTTGTATTTTTAAATAACTTAAAAGAAAGAGAAATTTTCAAATCATTTTCATGTTTGTATTTTTATTAAATAACTTCCTTTTTATTTTGTATGGTAACTTTCTAAGTTTTTCTGTAACAAATGCGTGAAGATTCCTTTGTGTCACGCACACTTTTTTTGCAATTCACCCTTTTATGTTGCTGTGTAATGACTGTGTCATAAAAAATAATCGGTTGTCTGTAAAGACGGATTATGGACAATCATTATACGTGATAACGTCATAAGAAAACATTTATGAAAAATTGCATACTTTTATGAATTCACAAGCCGATGCTGAGGCCGGTCGTGCCTCTCTATCGCTTGTTCCGCGCTCTCGCTTGCACGCTCGGATGGATCGTGATCATGACACCGGAACGCAACAATAAGTCATGCTTTTTTGTGCGTGCAGCCGGCGATCATCGATTTGTAAGACGTTATCACGTCAAACAAATTGTTTTAAACAATTTGACGAATGAAATGTATGTTAACTGATTGTTAAACGCCTATCTAGAGTCACATCATTAAATATCGAGCAATCCCTGCAATAAGTTACCTTAACCTTTAAAATACGTTGCAATTAAGACTGTTGTGGTATTTAACCATCTAATAATTGCTTAAAATTAGAGCCATGAAGACCTACAGCCGTAAATATTATGTGATAAATAACAGGTTATAAATAACTTCTCACTATAATTCCATGTCGCTTTAACTCAGTGAATAATTTCGTATACTGACTCTTTGATGATGTTAAGGCGATATGGTACTAAAGTATGCGTATTTATGTAACGCTAATTTGATACAATCAAGCATCCATCAGATCAGATCATTAACTAGCTCAAAATAGCAAGACATCTCGATTTATTAGAAAGCTCCTTATCTGTTCTTAAGTGAAAGGTATAAGGCTGATTTTTATGTAATAGTACCGGCAAAAGTGGTCATATTAAGCTGGTCACTAGTGGTACTAACTTTGATTAAGGATACATTATATATTTGTAAAGTAATGTAGGTCAAAGCATCGGGATTATCCGGTTGAAATGAGGTTGTACCTGTCTTCTAAGACGTTGCTTACAAATTTGGTGTCAACATAACTTAATCGGATTTGTTGGAGTGTTTTATGGTTCGACTGATGTATGACGGGGCAAATGTCAAGAGAGGTGGGTTTTTTGTAGTCCTTCAGAACGTATCACTGGTTAATTTGACGGTTAGTTAGTATTACATTTGTAATTATTTTACAAAGCGAATCGATTTGGTTACTAAGGCCTGAGGATGTTAAATAAAAACCGGCCAAGTGCGAGTCGGGTTCCGTACAAAATATACGCTACAAATTACCGTATCTATGAAAATTTAGTTTTAGCAAGAGCCCTACTCCTAAGCAAAATGTACGCGGAGCTCGATCATTTTATATTGGCTAATACAGACATAAAATTATACTGTTTTAAGTATTTGTTGTTTTAGCAACAACCGAAATACATCATCTGTGATTCTGAGTCTTGGATGTTTTCTATGTATATAAGTAATATATCTATTAAATATATCGTCGTCTAGTACCCATAACACAAGCCTTATTGAGCTTACCATGGGACTAGCTCGATTTGTGTAAAAATCGTCCTGTAATATTTGTATTTGTTGTGAAAATTTCAGCTATCAAGGTTCATGAGACACAGCCTGGTGACAGACAGACGGACAGACGGACAGCGAAGTTTTAGTAATAGGTCCGTTTTACCCTTTGGGTACGGAACCCTAAAAATATCAAAAATAATATAAAGGTAACGCTTAATAAATACTTTCAACGAGTTTTTTTAATATGATCGGATGTACCGTTTATGTATATGAGTTATTGCCGAAAATCTGCGCTTCTCAACAAGAGGACGTAAGTGGCAAGAGAAGATACGCACGCAATATTGAAATAAATTGAATTGAATTGCACCTTTTTACATCGTATTTCTTTCGTCAGCAGTGCGTTTCTCTATTACAAAGAAATGCACTTCTGATGAAATGGCTACGCAACCCAACACTGAGCATGGCCGGTTTTGTTTTATTCTATAGGGACGTATCAATTATCTAATAGACATATCCCAAAGACATTCAGATCACAAATGTCGAATCAGTTTTGCTAAATAATGCCTTGACTCTCATTTCGCCAGACACATGCAACTGGAGCATTGTGGTGCATTGTTTTACATTGTTTCCAAACGAAGGAACAATGCGAAGCCTTGACATGCCTCGCTTTGAACTTCCGAAGTAAATAAATAATCGGATAAGTAGCTCGTGGTATTTCTCAGAGTTTTTGCGATTTGCTTGTTTGGTTTCGTAGACATAGTTTTTTTGTTTTCGTGCTTAGCCTACGTATACATTTATTTGTAAGGTTTTTACTACTCTTTGTATAGCTTTATGCAAATGAACAAAGATTACTTGAATGTTTCATATTTATATCTGAAAATGACTCTTGGTTCGATTAATTTGTAAGTAAATACATACATAAAATCACGCCTTTTCCCATTACGGGGTAGGCAGAGACTACCTCCTTGCTACGGTCCTGGCATACAACTGCCGCTTCATCAACATTCATTAATCTCTCTATTTCTCGCATCCATTATCTGAGATACTTCATCTATTTTATCATTCATTCCTCCCCTTACATTTAACGTAGCAGAGCGGCTCTCCGAAGCCCACTCTTCGCTTTCGCTGGGACCGAGACGTGATGTCCGTGATGAGTTGCGAACCACATCGCCGCCATTATAGTTTATGAAATTTTTGAAACTCATTGCGTTCCTACATAATTTTTTTCATCTGTAGTGCATTTTTTTGTATAAATGAGCATGGTCCGACATGCTCTTGGCCGGTTTTTTAATTTCCTATGCGGCTATATTGCCATTACGTTATTATATTTCTTTTCTAATTGATTTTGTTAAAAGATGTATTTTTTCACATGCATTTTGTCACCAAGTCCGTATTTTTCTCGTGCATATGTTTTACCTGTAGAAACAGTTGTCAATATTATTTTATGGGATATTATTAATGGCACAGCAAACAAATAATCGCCTATCAATTTATTTTCATCAATTATATACTTTTTACATCAAATTAATTATTGCACAGCAAATAAAATAAATGCCTAGCAAAAATTGTACTGCAGATAATTAGAAAATACACATCAGCACGACATTACTTTTTTCTTCGAACGCAAGACAAAAATACGACAGTCTTATCATTAATACTGACTGCACAGCAAATTAATTAGAGTGCACGTAAAATACTCATTCTCATAGCAAATAAACTATTCTAGGAGCATATATCGTAATAAGCACCTCAAAATTTGTTCATCATTTTTGTAGAACACATGCTCAGCCAATTTAATAATTATCATAGCAACAATAGATTTTTTCATAGCATTATATCTAAACGCAGAGCCAATACGTTGAAAACTTTTTTGCCGCGCTTTTTTGCCATTAAGTAAATTGTACCTATCTATGCAGATTGGCGTGAGCAAGTGAGATTGAGTTAACTGTACAGCTCGCGCAAAAATATTAGGCTGCAAAAGTCAGAATATAGGGCTCTCGCTGGTTAGGACGCGTGCCGACACAGAGCACCCTAGAGTGTTTTTGCAAACCCGGAGGCGCGGAGGGAGGGCAGCCCTCGCCCGCTGTGACAAAGCTCGGGAGCTGTGCGAAGCGGAGCGGCTGAGGCTGAGTTTGCGGAGCGGAGTACGGGCGACCGTGTTTTGTCACGCAGGGCGGTGGGGCTGCATTGCCCGCAGCGCCGGAGCCGTTGCATAAACAAAAGGCTATTGAAAAAAACACTTTTTTGGAAGTGAGTTTGGGTGGGGTGGGGTGGGTGGTTACCTGTACCATGCAATATTTTGGGATTGGCATGTTATGCCAAACGATACAATTGCCAAAAAAAATTTTGGGATAATAGAACTTGACCATGTAATTATTTGCTAAACAATCCTTTGCCAAAAAGAGGTTTGCCAACTGTAAAATTTGCGATAAGTAGTTTTTGACAATTGAGTTTTTGCCAAATGAAAATTTGGGAAACAAAGTTTACGATGTGATACTTTGGGGAACGTTTTTTGCCAAAGATTAGTAATCCATTATTTACCTAATAAACATCAAAGTGATGTTTTGATGTGCATTTATTATTTTATTTTGCTGATCTCATTATGTTTCAATGAATAAATAATATGATTATATGTCAAATAAAATGCCGTTTCATTCTGATAAACTACTGTACGTTATATAAAAATAAAAGCTGTATTTAAAATAAAAAGATATAATACACATAATGTGCGGTAGTCGTTATTAGCTATGCATTACTTAAATATGCTTTACTTTTAAATAAATAGATGCACACCACAAATATAAATTGTAGTATATTTAATAACATTTTGAGTGCAATATTTGCTGTGCAATCAGTAATTTTGATATAAATTTGGATTATTTTTTAATAGAAAAAGGTTTTTTTTTTGATGTGCGTTTAAATACTACCCTTATTTTATCACATGCTGTTATGCTGCCACATCAATTGACTGAAATAACGTTTGAAAAATTGCCGATCGATAGTTTTTGTCAATTATAATTAATCACTTTTTATGTACCAGCCGATAGGCCCAAATGAAACATCTGCCTGCGAAGCTTGCGCTTGCGTCAATGAATCGATTTAAAGGCCACTTGCCATAATTGCCGTTTGACAGCCGTGATGGCTAATCGCTACAGATAACCCACAGGTCCAAGGTTCAGTACCCGATTGTATATAATTACGGAAAATCTGTGGCTGACCTGGCTGCATAAATCTTACCAGTACTCGAGTTTAGTCAGCAAACCCACTAAGGGGAATGCATCTGCGGCTATTTAGGGCGTGGACATGTGTGCCTGCAGCGGGCAAGGTACAAGCCATGGATAATAGAATGGTAAAGAGGACTATCTCATATGTCTTACAAAATGGTTTTAGCCCGATGCCCTGTATAGTGGTTGTTATTGTCACCAACAAGGTTCAGGCTGAAAATCAGCTGAGCTTAAACCTTTTTGCTTGCGTGATGAAGCCACAACGACACACACGAACATACAAAAAATTAAAAATATATATTTTTCGATTCAGTGACCTCCAAATAGTCCGTCACAATCATTTTTTTGAAAATATCTTCAATGTACTGACATTTCATTTTTACAACTTTATCCTATCTATATTATAAACGTGATGAAAGTTGTATGTACGTTAAACTTAATCTCAAACACTACTGAAAAAAAAAAAAAACAAAATTCTAAATTATTTATTTTCAATAGTGTTTACTAAGTTGTCAAATCCTCCTTTTAAGTTAAAAACTTGCATTACTACAACAGGCGATTTTTTATAAAACTTTTGAGTTATGTACCTTTTAAATGTCAATAGGACATAGGCTATAATTTAAGTCAAATTTCATCCCTTTTAGGAACGAACAAGGAGGTGAAACTTTGTAAGCTATAAATTGCATCTCTACGCGGACGAAGTCGCGGGCAACAGCTAGAAATAGTATATAGATAACTGCAGCGTTTGACAGCCGCGACGGTTAATCGCGACAGATAACCTGCGGGTCCGAGGTTCGGTGCCCGATTATGTATAATTACGGAAAACCTCATAAACTTTGTTACGCATGTTTATGACTGTGGCCACCATGCTTATATCATAACTCTGTTTGTGAGTAAAATTCTTACTTAAAGGAAAGAGACTGAGTAAGTTAGGCTGAAGGGTTCGTTTTCACACGTCAGCCATAACAGAAAACTGAACGACTGAAAAAGTTCATTGTGAAGTGTCGAAAGATCGCGAGACCTTTTATGAGACAGATTTTAGATTTAAGAGACATTGAAATACTATGTCACGCTTGCAAAGTAGAAATTGTAATTAATAGGACACATTCGAAGAACCGTTGGCCGTTGGGCCAGAAAGGTTCTCGAGTGGAGACCGCGTAACGGCAAGCGCAGCGTGGGGAGGACACACGCAAGGTGGTTGGTTAGGGGTTGCGGGTCGCCTCTATCTGGCCCATGTGGAAGTCTATTGAGGAGGCCTGTGTCCAGCAGTGTCCTATGGCTGAAATAATAATGATGATGATATAGATAGATATCAGCAACCAATTTTAACAAAACATACAAATTATACGTGCGACTTTCATGTTTTAAATATTCAGCTACGATTATCATTAAAATTAACGACATAATAGCATCATAGTATTAACAATAATAATTGCCCTAGCCCTTTATCCTTGGCTAAAAAAATGATTAAATAAATAAACTTATAATAATAACAGCTTAAAACATCCCTGACCTTTGGAATTTTTTTTCGTTGGCCTTAGAATATTGCAACCCTGTCACAGTGACCACTATCACATAAATTCTAAGAGTTTTTGTTGCTATGTTAGTGTGATAAGGTTGTAAGATATTTAACGGTTCAAATTGGTAACTATACGGTAAAATTATATGGTAGCTTAGTAATTACATCTAATGCCTGATTCCCAGGCGGTTCAAGGTTCGATTCTCACTTTCTGCGCACGTTTTCTATTTGTCTGATAATTTCGTGGGTGGTCGTTCAAATGTTAAATGTTTTGCACATAGCTTCGTTGTGTGAATAGCAAGATTTATAGGTGAAACGTGAGTCTATTCCTAAGAAAACTGTAATTATATCCAGATACCAATATTATACATGTAATCATTTTCTTGAAATTTCCCATAGAAATGTTATAATTCTAAAGATTTGCCTACATGATCATTTTGATAAATAGTAACAATGAAGAAGTATCGCTGAAGAAGTTGCGGGTACTTTTTACTTTATAACATTCATTAGTAACTAAAGTGAGCGCCAGTTGAAAACGAAAAAAATGAAAACAAACCTACAAAACTGCATTTTTTCGTAATCACGCACTTTCAGAACACAATCTTGGTTTTATCACCAACTTAAAACCTTAAACCTTGAGTTCACATACATTTTTAGTTTAAATATCTGATATTACTTAGTATTAAAGTTCAAAGAAATCTACGAGCGTGTTTTACGATTTGTGTCAAAGGCTAGCCGAGGTTTTTTACTCGTCGAAATCTATATTGTCTATGAAAAAACTTCAATTGTTAGTGATGGGACATGACATGCGTTATTTTGTTTCGATTCAGACACGGGATTTTTTTAATTTAATAATTTGAAATCGTATATAGGAAAATACAAGTGCAATTGATAGTCAGCCATATATATATATTTTTTTCGTTTTCAACTGGTGCTCACTTTTTAAGAAGATGGAGGAAAAAAAATGAACGGCTGCTGAACCCTAATCTGAGCATGGTCTGACATGCTCTTGGCCGGATTTTTTCTCACTTTATTATTTAGAGGCATACATGCCAGCCTCACTGTAACTTAGCCTACATTTCTTACAATTTTTTTGACGGTATACCGATTTAAATACTCTAATACAAACAGATATGCAGTTTTAGCTTCTTTTTAGTTAGGTGCAGTCAAAATGCTTTGAAATGCACCTATATCTAACTAATTAAGATCCGTGCAGATTCCGTCAAGAGATGTTGAACAGACCCGTATTGTTGTGATAATGTTTTAAAAAGTCGTTGAATGAAAGGATCTTCCGATATTTATTGCCAAATTAACCGAACAATTTCACTCAATAATTGGACGATCAATTCAAATGTTACCGATGACGTAAGTGTATCATAGGTTAAGCGTTAACAATGAACGCATTGTGACTGTCGGAACATGCTCTCGCGCATCTGTACTTGACCTATGGCCTGCACTTAAATAAATTTATAAATAAATAAATATTACGGGACAATTTTACACAAATCGAACTAGCCCCATGGTAAGCTCAATAAGGCTTGTGTTATGGGTACTAGACGACGATATATTTAATAGATATATTACTTATATACATAGAAAACATCCAAGACTCAGGAACAAATATTTGTGCTCATCACACAAATATTTGCCCTTACCGGGATTTGAACCCAGGACCTCAGCTTCGCAGGCAACGTTTCTCCCACTGAGCCAAACCGGTCGCCAGCACTTGTTAAAAATAACACTCATTTCAGGGTTCTGTGTTAAAAGGTAGTAACGGATTCGTATCACTCGGCCTCCGCTGTCTGTCTGCCCGTCTGTCTATCCCAGACCTGTAATTCATGAACCTACTTTAGTAATACAAGTAACGAGAAGGTGCCCGCAACTTCATTCGCGGAGGAGTAAAAGTCATAACCCATTTTTTCTTCAGCGTAGGCGAGTAAAAAGTATTCTATAACCGTCTGTGGATATATCCAGCTACCCGTGTACAAATAATAATTGAAATCCGTTTAGCCGTTTTGACGTATGTAAGGAAGCCACAACGACACATACAAAAAATCCAAAAAAATGATTTATTTTCAGTGACCTTCAAGTAGTCCGTCTACTCCGTATCACTTATTCTTTCGAAAATATCTTTAATGTACAGTCAGAAGGAGAGAAACGTCACCCCACTGCCATATAATGTAACGCCGGGGATAACTTTTCTGTGCAGCTGACTGTACATACATTTAATTTATGGGACTTTATAATAGTATAAATTATTTAAAAAAAATAGTCATTTTAGTGTGTGATAGATGTCACTCTGATGTCTGTGTTTAGCGACACCAAACGTATGTGTACACATTTATGGGTTATTTTTTTTTCCTACGCGATATTTATTTTTGCTGAATCCGACGACGGACCTTAGGAATGCGTGATGGTTAAAATCGTTTCGGTACCTGACGAGCACGCTGTGTAATAATTAAACCTTCCTCTTCATTGCAAGAAAAGTGGCCAAGTTCAAGTCGAATACGCGCACGAAGGGTTCCCCACCATTACACGCAAGAAAGAAATACAGACAAGTTTCTTATGTGGTTCCAATGCCTTTTCATTTTGAACTAACCCTCTAACTTAAACGACTACTACGTATGTATAGTGCTATTGTGACCTAAGCATCCGCATTTATTTCCCAAAATTTCATTAACCAGTATTGTTACTCACATCCGCGACTCGATGGAATCTTCGCTCACAATAGATTTAATAATAGATACGTTTACAAGGCTGCAACTGTCACGAACATCCAAATTTGACGATGGAATCTTATTTACCTACCGACTATAGTTAGGCGTATGATGCACAGACTTTGATAAAAAAAACGGCCAAGTGTGAATTCCATTGGAGGCGGAGGAAGAATAGGGAACTGGAAGATCTAGTAGAGATGCGGCGAAGTCAAGGCAGTATGACTTCGTTGGCTCGGTAATTTGGAAAGGATGGGAGACGATTGTGCAGTGAAGAGAGCGTATGTGGGCCGGCCCCGCGGGAAGCATCCGGTGGCGCGCTCGAGATACCGCTGGAGCGATGAAACCTTCAAAGACTTAACCGCCCTCGGAGAACCCGATCGGCGTGAAGTGGCGCAGAAGAGCTCTTTGGGTCACCGAGCCAGCTTAGCAGCTTAGCTTAGTATTTTTTTACTAGATGATGCCCGTAACTTCGTTCGCGGAGAAGAGAAAGTTATAACCCATCTTTTTTTCGACAGCGTAGTCGGGTAAAAACTGTCCTATAACCATCTTGAAGCCACAACGACACATACAAACATACAAAAAAAACGATTAAGTGATCTCCAAATAGTCCGTTACAATATATTTTTTGAAAATAAATGTTACAACTTTATGATAGTATCGACTAGGATGTGCCTGCAACTTAGTTCGCGGGGGAGTAAATGTCTTAACCCCACTTTTGCTGGCCCCTTCTTGTATGTACTATAGAAGGGGCCAGCAACTTCTTTCGCGGAAGAGAAAAATAACCCTCTTTTAGCTTCTGCGTTGGCGGGATAAAAGTACCTACTATAACCACCTGTGGATACCTAGCTACCCAAGTATCAAAAATAGTTGAAATCTGTTTGGCTGTTTTGGCGTGATAAGGCCACAATGACACACACGAACATACTAAAAAAGTAAAAAAAAACAGTGACCTTCAATTAGCCCCAGGAACAAACATTCGCGCTCATCACACAAATACTTGCCCTGGCCGGGATTCGAACCCGAGACCGCTAGCTTCATAGACCGTTGTACAACCAATTTAGCCACACGTCTCAAAAATGCCAAAGTTAGGGTTTTTCTAGAATTTTTCATACCAGCATTCATAACAAGGTGGTGGGCCTGAGTTATGCAAATAAGCTATTCATGGAAAGAGTAGAATCAGGCTGGACCAAGAATCTGTGGAACAACAGCAACAGACAACTCGGAATAATGGGTGTGTTTACAGGTCACTTCGGAGTCAAAGGACTCCTGGCTAAACTAGGACTTTCTGACAATATGGATTGTAGAATGTGCGGTGAAGAGGCTGAAACAATGGAACATATATTATGTGAATGTCATGCTCTCACCAGACAGAGAATGAAGGAATTTGGTGTTGGGTACCCAAGGCCAAAGGAATTCCAGACCCTATACGTTGGTATCTATCATCCGGTTTATGGAAGTGGTAGAAAAACCATTGAGTAGCAAGAAGGGTTATCCAGCTGCTAAAATAGCACATAACGTCATATCGCCAGCATCTAAAAAAACACAATAAGCGTAAATTTAAGCCATTCGTCCTTACCCGGTCCGATCTTTGTCGAACACACCCCACATGACTTAATTAAAGTCATGTGGGGTAAATGTGCGCAGCAGGTAAGTGTGCGCAACCTCTTTATTTAGTAATAGTGAGGGAGAAGTTTGTGATATGTGTAGACAAATTAAAGGTATGTGGTAGAGAAATAGTTTATGCAAGAAAAACCCAGATGGTATCATTCGTTTACTTGAAAAATAAAATATTCAGAATCCGGAGCTGTAAAAGTAAAATTTGTTGTTATGGCGAGAATTGACACGATTAAATGAATTTTATTTGGGTCAGAAATGTATTTAAGCCTTTTATTTTGCATTGATAACACTTGAAGCTATGTTATGTCACACACACACTCCTTTGAATAATGAAATATCCACAAACTTCTCTTAAATGCGCAAGTGTGCGCATTTTGAGCTGGTTGTATAAGGTGATTTTTCTTCGAAGTGGCGAAGTTTTATTGATAATTTATCTATTTAATCACTACTTGAATAAATGCTTTGCCAAATACATATTTTAATTTTCTTTCATGCTTATCGTTTAATTTTGATACTAGTTTGAGGAAAAAGTGCGCACACTTGCACTACATGACTCTATACAAAATATCCCACTGGGTCGAAGTGTATCCGTAAGGGTCTATTAAGTACCATTGAGAGTTACAGGGACATCGGCATATGAAACAAATTAACGGCCTATTAGTAAGATAAGATACCAGCTTTCATGGTATGGAATTCATCGAGTAACAATCCGACTCGCACTTGGCCAGTTTTTTCACATTTTCATGGTAAAACTATTGCCAAAACCAGTCATAACTACCGTTTAAAAGTCACGGGCATCCAATATAATTCAAATTGAATTATTGCACTGATGTTTTGATAAGTATGCAAATTAGTAACTAATTAATCTCAAACGCGGCCTCTGCTAACGTAACTCACGGAATGTATTCTAATTAAAAATATGCAATTGCCTTTAAGTTCATTTGCGAAAGATAAAAAGTATTATTTATACTAGTGATGCTCGGCATTAACTTACAAGATCGTAAGCGCAACGAGTGGATTAGGCAGAAGACTAAGTTCGTGGACGTGGTCACCACTATAGAAAGCAGGAAATGGAGATGGGCTGGACATATTGCTCGTATGAATGCCGAGAGATGGACCAGAAGAACTAGGGAGTGGAGACCCAGAGAAACCACGCAGAGTAGAGGGCGTCCACCAGAAAGATGGGTCAACAATATTAGGCGCTGCGCGGGTTCAAATTAGATGCAAGTGGCAGGGATAGGAAGTCATGAAGACTATGAAGGAGGCCTTTGTCTGAAGGCGGATAAACCAAGGGCCGTGATAGTGTTCCATATCTTCTTCTTCTTAGTCGGATACTCTTGACAGAGCAGTCGTGGTCACGTAGTACGCCGAACAATTCTGCGCCATTTTCCCTAGCCGTTGCTTCTCTGGCGCATGCGTTGAGGTAAGTGTTTGTTAAGTGTTTCATATAAAATAGCTTAATTAAAATAATAGACATTATGATTGTTAAAAAAATGTTAAAAAACGTAATAAACCTAACTAGTTATATAAATAAACGGAAACTGACATGGCGCAAATCGTAAATATTTGTATCAAAAACCGTGAAAAAGCCCCCGTATTCTAGTAAATATTGTAATTTGCTTGAAGGCATTTAATTTATATTGCCACTCTAATTGCACAATTAAAATGCGGACATGTTTATATTTAAAACGTTCGTGCAAAATCACTTGCAACGCTACTTAGGGTCTGTGTAAATTATCGACTCGCTTCGCTTTTGACTCCTTACCGAAAATAATTATAATAGTGACTAGATTAAATTCTGCTTGATACATCCACGACTCTTTTGAACCGCCGATGGCTACATACTTTAGTATGCCTGTTTCATAAAAAAAGCCTTTAGTTTATTTGAGTTGAGTCTTAAAATTCAAAACGAATTAAAAAAATCTGCCCAAAGCATGGTGAACTATGCTCAATGTAGGGTTCCGCAGCCGTTTATACATAAAAATGCACTACAGATGAAAAAACGACGATATGAAAAAAAAAACTAACAAAAGAGCTTATCTCCCCGGCACTTACGTCCTTTTGCTGAGAAGCGCAGTTTTTTGGCAATAACTTAAAAACGGTATGTCCAATTATATTGAAAACAACTTTCGTTGGAAGTTTTTATTAAGTTTTATATTTACATAAATATATTTTTTGAACACACCGTTTAGAAAATAGAGGGGGGGGGGGGCATATTTCCGGAAATATTCACTAAATTTTTTTTTTAGAAGCATCAAAGTGTTTTTAGGAGATCTGTCGATTCATATTTAAAAAAAAAATAGTTTCGGATACATGTATGGAGTGCGCCCCCTAGAAGTATATTTTTATTTTATCTAACTATAAAACTAAGTAGCGGCTTACACAAGACACGTATGTTCCAAATCAATATACATCTTCTAGTTTTTGAGTAAAAAGAAAAAGGAAAAACAAAATATTCTTGGAGAACGTCAGTATGGTTTCCGAGCAGATAAATCGACTGGGGATGCTGTTGAGCTGATGACTAAACTGATTTCGAGTTACTTAGATAAAAATAAGGCCTGCCTGGGTGTTTCTCTCGACTTAGCCAAAGCATTTGACACAGTCTCTATTCCAATCCTCCTTAAAAAGCTTGAAGTTGTCGGAATTAGAGGCAATGCTTTGGACTGGTTTGAAAGTTACTTGAAAAATCGTTCTCAGTGCATAAAACTTGACTACTACGTTAGTAACAGTAAACCTGTGGACTTCGGTGTACCCCAGGGAAGTATTTTGGGAACAACCTTATTTCTTATTTATATAAATTAATGTTGGAATTGTTATTTTGCTTTTAGCGACAATTTTTTGCAAATTCTCTCGTGTTTGGTTACCTACGGGACAGGCTATGCCTAGTGCTAGTGTAGGAGCCAGTGTAACCTAACTAGATAATCGCCATTTGTACATGTATATGAGTACTCGTACTCGAAATGCCTGTGACGGACGGACGGACGGACATGACGAAACTGTAAGGGTTCCGTTTTGGCTACGGCACCCTTAAAAAATGAAACGAAATTTATTTAAATGTTACCAATTACTTTATAGTTTAAGGTACATAACAATTCTTACCCATTAACCATTGGTTCGTGTTTTATCATGCAATAGCCGATTATTGAATCGCCGAAATCTACGACCGGAAAATTTTCTAGATCTAGATTACTTTTTATCCCAGAAAAATATGGTGCTTATACGGTTATAATAAAACAGTTTGCTCTGCGGCCCACGGGTGTTTAGGTTCACATGAATGTACAATGCTGAATGTTTTCGTATTAAAGGGTGGACATAAAAAAATCAGGTTATACATGATCTGGTATATTTTTCTTTTGGCTGCTTACTTTGAAACATCACCTTTTTTAATATTATAGAGATATACATCTACAAAAAATAAAGATCTTTCTTCAGGCGTAACTTTGTAGAATTCTATGTTTGATTAATGGATTTTAGTTCCTTTGCTTGTCCGCGAAATAGTGTCTTGGTTAGATGTGACAATAAATTGTGCTTTCATGCAGCTTCCACACAAAAATCTCCTGATGATGCCTCGTAGAGAGGCGAAACACGTGCCGAGTATACTGTCTGGTGATGGTTTGTTGTATTGTGTGGAAACTGCATGAAAATATGCGAGAGATGCAAGACACTATTTCATGGAAGAGCAAAGGAACTATAATCTATTAAACAAATAATTAAGCATTGTTTTCCGATAATTTCGGGGCTACTAGGCTATCGATATTTCAATAAAAATTAAAATAATATTTTTTTACCTACTTGTTATCAGCTGAACTTGTATCAACACTGCTTGCGTTCAATCTATAAGCTGAAGCGATTTGAAACTGTATCACGACCCGGACATTTTTACATAAAAACCTCATACGTTATACTGACACACGTTATACCAACTGTCTGTCTGTCACGTCTCAGTAGCGTCCACCTCTGACCCACAGTTACGGGTTTATTTAACTCGCTAATTAGGAAATAAATCAATGCTTAGTTGCAAAGGTCGTAAAGACGTACTAATTATACAGGTTTTAGGGCGTTTTATTTGAATTAGTACTCGAAGTAATAGTAAAAGTGGAGCAAGTAAAGGTAAAGTAATAAGATATATCTTCTCACGATATTTCTAAGGAAATCAGAACCTATATTTGTTTCTGAGTCTTGGATGTTTTCTATGAATAAATAATAAATAAATAAATATTACAGGAAAAAATTACACAAATCGAACTAGTCCCATGGTAAGCTCAATAAAGCTTGTGTTATTGGTACTAGACCACGATATATTTAATAGATATATTTACTTATATATATACATAGAAAACATCCAAGACTCAGAAACAAATATTCATGCTCATCACACAAATATTTCTTAGGCAACGTTACTCCCGCTGAGCCAAACCGGTCCTCAATCAAATGTATATTTATTTAATAGGGAACATGCATAAACGTTTTTTATCGCTTTTTCTTAACAAAATATCAAAATACCGTAAAAAATATGCCAAAAAGTGAAATTAAAATTAAAATAGAGCAAGAAATACGCATGATATAGGCAATTTAAACTACTAATTAGACAGCGATTTGACAGAGAGGTCCGACATGTACTGTTACGTCACAGTCCACTACGGTCATATAAACTCCATATTAAATTATGTTTTGCTAGAAAGAGATAAATGAAATGTTTGATAGCTTATATCTTAGGTATTTTTATAGTTATTCGAAAAAATATTTTTCTCAACTGTTTGTTACTATAAATGAGTTTTTAATAAAGCAAAAAGAAAAGATTATGCATAGTCTCTATTAAATTTTATTCTCCAATACAAACATTTGTACAAGTGGCATTCTCTGCCAGTCAACCGTAGGGTCAAACGAATCATAAAAATGGTGCTGTGAGAAAAATCATTCAGTACTCAGAGCGTTAGGAAACACAAGAAAATATTGTATATACTGTATATAAAATTGTAAAAATGAGATGTCTGTACATTGAATATATTTTCATAAAACCTATTGTAACGGAATTATTTTCGGAGGTCACTGAATCAAAAAAAAAACAAGTTACATTCATATGTATGAAAATAATCAATAAAAAGCCGGCCAAGTGCGAGTCGGACTCGCGCACCGAACGCTCCGTAAAAAAGATACACTACAAATGGCTGTATCTATGAAAATCCACTGTTAGCAGAGCCCTACTCACAAGCAAAATGTACGCGGTGCTCGATCATTTTATATTGGCTATTGATATAGACAGACAGACATAAAATTATACTGTTTTCAGTATTTGTTGTTATAGCGGCAACAGAGATCAATCATCTGTAAAAATTTCAACTGTCTAGCAATCACGGTTCATGGGATACAGCCTGATGACAGATAGACAGACAGACAGACACACAGACAGACAGACAGACAGACAGACGGAGAGATGGATAGCGAAGTAATAGGGTCCCGTTTTACTACCCTCTCTAAAAACCAAAAAATATGCGACGTTGTCAGTTAAACTGGTAAATCCTCTTAAGCGTATAGAGAGCGAACTCCCACCTGAACTGAAAGGCCGACAACGCACTTGTGACTCCTCTGGTGATACAAGTGTCTATGGGCGACAAGATCGCTTACCATCAGGCGACCCGTCGGCTCGTTTGCCTCCTATGTAATAAAAAAAGCGATCAACTAACGACGCAATTCGCAATCAAATTGGACAAAAAGTTTTGAATTCTTAGTAATATAGATTATAGATGATTACAATGCAAGGACTCTCATATTGGAAATCAATTGGGTCTTCTTTAAGAAGCTAATGCAAGGTCACGCGGCGGCCTTTCGGCGCCGTGCGCGCGCGCTGATGCTCGTCCCTTTCTATTTGTAACTGCAGGCTTAGGGCGCGGTCACATGGGAATTTATGAGGTCACGTCGTGGCAATCGTATTCCTTTGATAATCATGAAATCATCTATATCTATACTATTATAAAATTGTAAAAATTAAATTTCTGTACATTGAAGATTTAAAAAAATATATTGTAATGGACTATTTGCAGGGCACTAAATCGAAAATAATATATATTTGAAGTTTTGTATGTTTGTATGTGTCGTTGTGGCTTCATCACGCCAAAACGGATTTCAACTATTTTTGGACCACGAGTAGCTTTGGTATCCAAATGGTTATAGGATACTTTTTACTCGACAACGCCAAAAACAAAACGAGGGTTATGATTTTTTCTGCTCCGCTGACAAAGTTGCCTTCTAGTTTAACATAATTCTGAAGCCATATATTTTTTTAAGGATTTTGTAAATGCGCAGTGGAACCAAAACCAGAATATATTAAGTTTGTTTCGCGACAATTCGGAGAAAAATGCGATTATGCTGTAGCTAACGAAAATTTGGACAGAAATTACATTTTATTGACACGTTTGTACATTTACTTTCAGTTTTACCAACATAATAAATGAAACGCAAATGCAATTGATTTAATTGGATAAATAGTTAAACATTTGCTTTAATCACGGAATTAATGAACGAGCTCAAAAAAATATCGGTTAAGCCGTTTGAATATGTTCATGCTGGCTTTGCATTAGTTCATACGCTGATATGACGCGCCTTAACATTCGATTTGAAAGGGACTCGGTTAGCAACGAATGTATCATCCATACTAAATGTGGATCAACTGTGTTGAAAGCGTTGAAACTCTGATATACTAGTAGCATTGCGTATTATAATGTAAAGTTCTTAGGTCAAATTAAGGTCTTAAAGAGCTTTGATTTTATCCACTTGAAATAGCACAATCAGTTAGATTCAATTTTGGCTCAGGTTCGCTAATGTCCGTTTTCAAAAATGTCTGTTTCTGAAAATGATTTTATTCCTACATTGTTAGTTTACTATGATATTTACTGTATCTGTTTCCTAAAATATTTGCTTCTCAAAATGGCCTTCTTCCCCCATTGTCAGTTTCCCATGATGACACAGACCAAATATTCAATGGATGTCTAATGCCATATATTTTGTACTAGAAGGTTCGTCTTCGGAGGAGAACAAGTCATAACCCCTCTTTTTTTCTTCAGCGTAGTTGGGTAAAAAGTATCCTATAACCATCTGGAGATACCCAGCTAGCTGTGTATCAAAAAATTTTGAAATCCGTTAAGCTGATTTAGCACGCGGGTAGCTGGGTATCCACAGATGGTTATAAGATACTTTTTACCAAACTACGCTGACAAAAACAGGGTTATGTTTTTTTCTCCTACGCGAACGAACCGGGACCGAACCGAAACCGGGTAGATTCTAGTAGCATTTATCATTGTAGAGAATAGTTTGGATGGGCCACTGTTAAATCTGTTAATTGGATTAATTCATTTACATAAACACAAATATGATTGATTATGGCTCCTAGGTTTAGCTTTAAGTCTAGGTTACGTCTATACATGTCACTTTTCCAATGTACTGTAATTTTTGTTGTTGTTTACAAAATAAATGTATCTTCTTCTTCTTCTTCTTCTTAAACTATCAAGTTTTAATTTAAATTAATTGATGGATTCAGGAAATACTTTCCGGAATTCCATGTAAAAATAATTCCTTTGATTTTCTGTGAAATAGTGTCTTGGTTATTTTCACATCTAAACGAGGAACTATAATCTTGTTTTAATTTACCTAGGTAAATTAAAAAGTTTGGCCTCATCTGACATAAACTTTTGTGTCATTATTATCCTTTGGCATAATTCATTTTTTTTAACATGTCAACTTTTCAGGATTGTTATAAAACAAACCTTACTTAACCTAATGCATTTAACAGGGAGATGTCTTAAAAAGTCCTGTAAACTCTACAGTTTCAGAAAAAAATGCATTATGCCAAATGATTATGACAAAAAAGCTTACGCCAGATGAGGGTAACCGAAGTTAAGATTATACAAAAACCACGTTGATCAGGTTAACTGGAAGAGATCCCTAATAGGGATAAGCTCGCCTTTGTACTTATATCTTTTAAGTTAATTGCACTTGTAACTGGTTACTATGTTTTTCTACATGCTTTTACTGCATGGTATGTACGTACCATTCCATGTAGAAAAACGCTGCGCTTTTTTTCCGTGATAACGCACCTTTACATACGATTTGAAAGGGACTGTTAGCAACAAATGTATCATCCATACTAAATGTGGATCAGTACTGTGTCGAAAGCGTTGAAACTCTGATATAATTGTAGCATTGCGTATTTAAAGATAGGTTCGCCATGGGAACCTTTTTCTTAGTAATATTTATCAACAGGTTTCAAATGAAAATGTTGCATTTGGATTGTGTTTATGTGTACACGATATTGTTATCGTTTGTGAAGAAACTTTATTGATTCTTTCCTTTTTTTATCTGTAGTAAATTTGCTTTTATAATTAGTGGATTTTTTGGGGTTGTAAGTTGCATTAGTGACTTAGCTAATAGGCTTGTGTCCTAAAAAAATATAATTAATCCGTCACTTAGATTATCAGAAAATATTGGACACGTATTTTTTCTTTTGTCAATGAAACAAAAACTGATGAAGATATAGCCCGTTAAAGTTCCCCGTGACGTCACACCGTGCGACCGTTTTCGCAAGGCGTGACGTCATGCGCTCCCACTCCTAAACTTTGACGCGCTTTATATTTCTAATGGTTTGTTTGATTGACAAAAGAAAAATACGTGTCTAACATTTTTTGTTAATGTCGTAACTGACAGACAAATTAGAGGTATATTTTTTTAACTAGGAAACTACCTTACTATACCCCGAAAAATGCTGAGTTCCTGAAAAGGTTTCTAACCATGTGAGTTATGAACACAAACCACGTTTCTTGTATGGTTACCATACTCTTAAGTGACCTTCAAATAGTATGTAGGTGTGCATTATTTTTGCTTGTGTGAAACCGCCAACAGTACTGTTTGATTTTTCCCACTGCACCAATTTCATGCATATCTGTTTGGTTCTATGGTTGACTGGTAGAAAATTACCATTTGGCATTAACTCCGCCATTTGTACTTACTTTTGTTTTGTGCATTAAAGTTTAAATAAATGACGAACTTATTTAGCTTATTTAGGTTTAGCTCAGCGGGAGTAACGTTGTCTACGAAGCTAAAGGTCCTGTGGTGTTCAAATCCCGGTAAGGGCAAATATTTGTGTGACGAACATAAATATTTGTTCCTGAGTCTTGGATGTTTTCTATATATTGAAGTAAATATATTTTAAATACATCGTCGTCTAGTACTCATAATATGACGATATATGACAACACGTTTGGTTCAGTGGGTTGTACAACAGCCTACGAAGCTGGCGGTCCCAGGTTCGAATCCCGACCAGGGCAAGTGTTTGTGTGATGAGCACGAATGTTTGTTCCTGGGTCTTGCATGTTTTGTATGTATTTAAGTATTATAATTTATCTATATATTATGTATAACGTCGTCTAGTACCCATAGTACAAGCTTTGCTTAGTTTGGGATTTGGTCGATTTGTGTAAGATTGTCCCTGATTGAGCTAACCATGGCAATACTTAGACAGTTGAGCCGCACCTCCGTCGACCGTCGATCCCAGAGCTGGCGCTTACCTCTCCCAGAGGATTTCCTTAGCAATTCAGAGAGGTAACGCCGCCAGCATAATGGGAACCATGCCGCAGGCGGAACTGCTGGACGGGGTGTTCTTTGTATAACTCCTTTTATTTAGATTGTATTGTGGTGTATGTTTAGTTAGTTATTTATCTTATAATTTAGTTTAGGATTTTATATAAAGTAATTAAATATATAACTGCTTACTATTTAAAAAAAGTTGAAGGCACAAGAGAGACCAAGTTAAAACTGCACTCAATGGCCCACTCCACGAAGGTACGAGAAGAGCTACCAGTACGAGAGTAATGGCGACGGATTGTGAAGCTTGCCACAAACCCTGATGTGACGACCACGGCCACTCTGTCAAAAGTGTGACGATGAAGAAGAAGATTGTAAAAATTGTCTCGTGATATTTATTATCATTTATTTTATTTATATAGTGTTGATCTAATAGTGTAAGTAAAACATCACGAGCCTGTCATACCCTTTTAGCCTCACCCACATTCCCGCGCGCCCACGGCCTATAGGTCGCCTAGATCGCCTAGATGTGCTCGTAAAACCTTAGACCGAATCGTAGATCACCTAAATGTGTACGTAGAGTTCCAGTTCATGAGTATTTAGAGCATTTGGTCCCTAGAGTATGTACTTTAGCACCTCTTGCAGTACATTATTGCATTCACGTGCCTTTGGAAATTATCGATACCAGTCGATAATTAAGATATGTATGATTTACGGCATTAGTGATTATAATAAGGCGTAAATTACCAAAAAAGAAATGTTCTTGTTTCGTTTAAGGAGATGCATTGAAAATTTATGTTATTTTTTGGCGCATTTTTTGTCAAATCTAGTATATAAAACAGGCTGGTTTTCAGATATGTGTTTTTGACTATATAACCTACTAGCTTCTGCCCGCGACTTCGTCCGCCTTAAATTCGTATATCGCGGATAAGGGTTATTTTCTGGGATAAAAAGTAGCCTTTGTTCTTCCCCGGGACTCAAACTATCTCCATACCAAATTTCATCCAAATCGGTTCAGTGGTTTAAGCGTGAAGAGGTAACAGACAGACAGACAGACAGACAGACAGACAGACAGACACACTTTCGCATTTATAATATTATAGTTTAAGTATATTAATATTAGTATATTAGTATTAGTATATTAGTATGGATTCAAAGATTAATGAGGAATAGAAAAGTTATTCGAAAATGTGTCTTCATTTTCCGTTTTTTGTTTAGATTGTACAAACGACAGATTAATAAAAGGCAAAATTATGTAAAAATAACATTTTTCCCTTTACCTTTTACGTGATTAACTTAAAACGGTATTTCCAAAAAATGTGAACAATTACAAAGACAAAGCATAATAAATACTTTCAACAAAAAATATTTTCAACATGATCAGGGGCCCGTTTCATAAACGCTTCTGGCTTATAAATATTAGAAGCGGAAGTCTCTTTTTAATTCATATTGTTAGAAAGAGATGAAACGGGCTCGTGATATAGGTACCGTTTTTGAGTTATTGCCAAAAAAACTGCACTCTCAGCAAAATAAGTGCCGTGGAGATACAGTCTTTTGTTAGTGCACTTTTTCATATCGTTATTTTTCATCTTAACTTTTTTTTTTGTATGAACGGCTGCGGAACCATACACGAGCATGGTCCGACATGCTTTTAGCAGGTTTTTTCTATTATTTACGAGGCTCAAAGCTCGTCGCAGCGGATGTATCGGAAGTACCAAGGCGACGGAGAATGTCACGTGCCTCGCGAACCAAGAATCTTTGGAGCTTCCTTGTGATGTTACTTTTAACATCTCGATCGTTCCCTCTAGATATGTATATTAACCATATTGTTACTATTGATGCACATTGGATTGGATGTTCACAGACTTTCGTCTATTACAAAGTTGTAAAAATGAAATGTCTGTACATTAAAGACATTAAAAAATATATATTGAAGTATCTGGATGTAACTGAATCGAAATATATATTTTTTATATACTTTTATATGTCGTTGTGGTTTCATAGCGCTAAATCGACTTAACGGATTTCAACTATTTTTGGTTTATAGGAAGCTGGGTATCGCCAGATGGTTATAGGATACTTTTTACCCGACTACGCAGAAGAAAAAAGAAGGTTATGACTTTTTCCCTTCCTATTAACCTTCTAGTTTAAAGCTTAGTATAATAATGTCGAATTTAATGTTGTCTTAATGCTGTTCGGAAAGTTTAATTTTCATGGGTAGATAGCCGGGTGGAAAATAGCTTTTGCATCCCTAGGGTGGAAAGTATTTTTTTTATTGTTACGATTAGCCACAGAGTAGAAGATAATTGAGTTACGACATATTATTAAAATAAAATCTTTTCATATATCTAAACTCAGCTATACATAAAATGACTTGTTTAATGCTATCTATTTTGGTTGGTATGAAAATAATTTTTCAGTTGATCTATTTTTAACGTTAACTGAAAGAGATCCCTAATAGGGATAAGTTCGCCTTTGTACTTATATATCTTTCAAGTTGATTGCATTTGTAACTGGTTACTATGTACAATAAAGTGTTTACATTCAAACATACATTTATAAAATCGGCGATAAGTATTTTATTTTCCTCACATTTGAAATGAAAAGTAGACTGTTTAACTCGGGTTAAATTACTAATTTCACTCCCGAACTATTCTCTCCTCCATGTGAAAACAATCACATATATTATATACAATATTTCTTTTCTACTTAGATCTTTGTATCAATATTGTATACAAAATATGTGATGTTTTCACATTAAAAAATATAAGCAAAACATTAAAAGTGATCACAGTGCCATCTCTCTCGTAAGCTTGACACTACTGAAATGGCAGGTCAGCTTGAAGAAATGTTGCGAAAGCGTATCTTCGTAGAGTGGTGCTATAAGGTACTAAACCTTTCAAAATTAATGGTACGTAAGGTCGTGAGTAACGTATCGTTACCGAAGGCAGAGGATTAATTCGCTGTGAATCACAAGCGGTCTGATAGTCTAACGGATAGGACGCTGTTACAGTTTAACACAGACGTTGGTTCGATTCTGGCTTAGACTGCAGTGGGTCGGAATTATTTTTTCTTTTCTACTTAGATCTTTGTATCATTATTGTACACAAAATATGTAATTTTTTCACATTAAAAATATAAACAAAACATTAGTCCCATAGTAGTTAAGCTCAATAAGGCTTGTGTAATGATACTTATGATAGTACTAGACAACGGCATATTTAATAGATATATTTACTTAAATACCTATGTATATAAGTAAATATAACTATTAAATATATACAAAACATATGTTTTCTATGAAACATCCAAGACTGAGGAACAAATATGTATGCTTATCACACTAATATTTACCTTTACTAGGATTTAAACTCAGGACCTTCAGCTTCGCAGGCAACGTTACTCCCACTAAGCTAGACCGGCCGTCCAGTATATTATACGCCATAAATAAACCTTTTCCGTATCCTACATGTCAAGCCAAAGCCTAAAAATTCACAAACTAACATAAATTCCGACACTCCATGGCCTCCTCTGTCCATAAAGCACGCCGCGCCTGACCGGGTAACATTTAGAAAGGTTAAGTTTAACTCGCGAACTGCCAATGCGATAATGGGGTTTTTAGATTAACTAAAAGATGATTTAACGCAGTTAACGCTAATGATGATAACGACGGTTGAATGAACGTGATTGGTTATCTTTGATTACCCTCCGAACACTGCTTGTATCTAAGTAGGGTGGGTCATAAATTTTGCAAATAGCAACACTGAATTTTTCGGAAACTGTTAGAGTGAGCGGCGAGAAACTATAGATCACTTCGTGCAATTTTATTTATAACTAGCTTCTGCCCGCGACTTTGTCCGCCTTAAATTAGTTTATCGCGGATAAGGGTATTTTTCCGGGATAAAAAGTAGTCTATGCCCCAGGACTCAAACTATCGACATACCAAATTTCATCCAAATCCGTTCAGCGGTTTAAGCGTGAAGAGGTAACAGACAGACAGACAGACACACTTTCGCATTTATAATATTAGTATGGAAGTATGGATGGAACATTTCACGGGAAAACAACGGGCTTTTTGTGTTAAGCAGTTTTATAATGACTATAGAAAATTAAAAAATTAAAAACCCCCGACTTGTTCCACTAAAAGTTTAACATCTTGGAGACGAGTGGATAAAATTATCTATGACACAAAAAAAACCGGACTCAAATCGGTTTATCCGTATGGGCGCTGCGATGCCACAGACAGATACACAGAGTCACAGAGTCACCCCTCTTTTTTCTCAGGGGTTAAAAAGATGATGAGATAGCCGCCATAACTTGCTGCATGTGTCAGCGAGTTCTCCAAGTTTGCGTAGTCGATTGCAGGAGTGCCAACGACGAGACGGAGGACATCTGGATGATGTAATTTTCAAAATTGATTTGCAATTATCTGTTACTAGTTTAAATAAATAAAATATAAAAATATCGCGTATTTTATCTCATTTTAGTTCCCGACCTTATTTTAATGAGTAATAATTTGGGAAACAGAAGAAAATATTATGTATAGTTTTATTTTTATCTACGTTTCAAAAGTGCAATAATTTATGGCCCACCCTATAGGTATATTAAATTACTAGGATAAATAGGATTAAGACATTGTGACTGTAATTATTTCAATGGACATTTTCCATTATTTTTTTCTATTTGATTTTATCACTAGAACTTCGTCCGCGGAGGAGAAAAAAATACATAATCCTTTTTTTGATATCTCTTTTCTTGATGAAAAGTATCCTATAACCATCTGAGGGAGCATACCCGTGTACAAAAAATATTTGAATGCTGTTTAACTATTGTGTCGCGATGAAGCCACAACGACACATACGAACTCAGAACGCATTTTTACCAGTTTAATACCATTATTATATTATTACAGAATATTATAATGTAAAGTTTGCAAAGGGTGAGCGCACCAGTGTTTGACACCTTGATACTAGTGGCTAACGCTAAAATTTAGCATTTTTTAATATTGTCAGCGATGGGATCAGTGTCGAACGCTGGGGCGTTTGCTTTATTCTATTCTATATAGTAAAATGTTTTTAATATTTAAATGAGCGAACACAGCGGCAGTTAAATCTTTCATGCTTTTGTCTGCTGCTATGAGGAAATTGTACCCTTTTTTTTATAAAAAAAAAAAACACAAAAAATACAAATAAAAAATCGATTCAGTGACCTCCAAACAGTCCGCTACAATTATCGTCTAGTACCCATAACACAAGCCTTATTGAGCTTACCGTGGGACCAGTTCGATTTGTGTAAAATTGGCCTGTAATGTAATATTTATTTATTATATTATTTTTTTGAAAGTATCTTTGGTGAGCAAACATTCTATTTTTAAAACTTTATATGATAGTACGAGTAGTATAGAAGTATTATGAATAAGTATACTTAGATATTAATGAGTAGGTAGATGATAGATCTGGTAGGATAGTAAAACCCTCGTAAAATGGTTATGCTTCAACAGCACCAGTAATGGCCAGGTAGGTGGTTTTCACACTAACGCCGCATCCCAATGCGGCGTCTCGAGTGACGAAATTGGGATATTGACAGTACTGTAATAAAAATAAATTAATGCGAAATAATAGTTTCTATGATAGAAATCATAAAAAAAAATTGAGTTATATACCTTACGTGTAGCTTGTTTTATGAGCCTTTGAAGTTTGGTAGGACAGTCTAGTTTTAAAGCATGAAAATATTAAAAACTGATAATACCATTGAATAACCCATGAAATGTATAGTAACTTTTGTTATGAAACCGTTGTGATAAACGCAAGTTTTGACATAGCTGCAGATCGAAGTTCTTAATTTCCCCATACAAGGTAGGAATGGAGCCTTTCTTGGGAAAGTCCAAGAATGTGATATTAATGTTGTCGATCAGTCAGTTTTAATCAGATTTAATTAGTTTTTTCACCAATATTTCTATTGTTGGTGGGATATTCTGTAACTTACCACGGAAGAAAGTTGGCAATAATTGTCAACATCATGATCCGAATCGAAGAGGATCGTGCTGCCAAGAGAGCGTACGTGGGACGACCAACTGGTCGGGTTGGGCATCCCAGGTACCACTGGGAGGACAGTGTGCAGGTACATCTGCGACATCTTCAAGTCAGTAACTGGCAAGAGGTTGCGCCCGATCGGGACAGATAGCATGCTCTCGTTTCGAAGGCCAACACCCTCTTTTGGTCCCTGAGCCAAATTAGTTAGTTAGTTATTTGATTCGCATGCGGCTACCACGCACCACCATACGGTTTGCTCCGTGTATCCGTCCTGAGGTGCGGTACACGCCGCCCTTCGCTTATTGTCCCTCCTGAATTAATTTGTTTTATTTTTTTTATAGTTAGACGGGCATTTGACTGCAATCTCACCTGTTGTTATGTGACAATGCGGCCGAGAATGTATCATGCCCATCTAGAAACAGCCTATCCACTCTTGACTTTAACACGTCCCAATTAAAATGATCGGGAAACACACTAGCAGGCAACACAGGCAAAAGTTCCAATCCTTTACGGTTAGCATGATAAAAGTGGCACCGAAGCGCTTCTTGCGGATATGAAGAATATCGACCACGTGTGGATGGAACGAACGCACGCGTCGTGTGTCCCGATGATGGAAAGGGGCTGGTGGAATTAGATCACGTAATTCCCCCGCACATTCTCCAAAATGTAATTTGTAAAAACCGATAGACGTGTGACCCTACGTGGATGTTCAAGGCGCTGCAGTTTAGCGTCAATCAGAGTGGGGTCGCCAATAAGCCGCCTAGCTCGTTTGTCAATCGAGTCCAAAGTGGCCGTAGTATAGGTATTTAGCTGATCGGTCCCGAAGGTGACAGCAAATCTCTATTCATGACCGGACATGGTAAAGCATTAGAAGCTGTCCTGGAGTGAAATACAGCCTAACCTTGGAGAGGATTCAGTTTCCTCGATAGAAAAGTTATCCGAAAACGCGTGTTAAATACTACTAAATTTTGTAAAAATGACATTTTTCCTTTATCTTTTATGTAATTAATTAAATATAATAACATCTTTGCTTTCATTGTACTTTTACATCTGGCGCTTACGCCAAAAAACCCCATGCATTTAGTGTATTAGCTTTGTCTTTCAATGATGCGCGCAAGCAATAAATGCGTCCCTTATTACCCATTAGCCCATTGGCCCGCTCGGCGTTTGGGGCGTGGTTTACAAATGACAATGCAGGCCCTTAATGGACGGGCGTCCATTATATTGTAAACAAATCAAGATATCAGTCAAAATCAAACACAATAACGAACATTGCAGTGTGATTGCTGCCGTAGAAAATGTCAATAGAATTATAAAGTGTTGCGAAGCAGCAGATATGTAGATAAAAGCTAAATTATGGGTTAGTTTTAGTGTTCGCAGGACACTAAAATGATAACTTCTACGCATTATGACGGGGAGCGGCGACACATTATGTGAAATAACCAAATAACTGTCCTTAAGGGGCTCCAACTGAAAATGTACGATTTATCATGGTTTTTGGAACGCTGGAATGGCAAGAATAACTTTTGAAACGTGGTTTATACGATAGTTTATATTCAACACTTTCTTGCATTCGGAAATCCATACTTAATATTATAAATGCGAAAGTGTGTCCGTCTGTCTGTCTTTTGCCTCTTCACGCTTAAATCGCTGAACCGATTTATGTGAAATTTAGTGCAAAGAAAGTTTGAATCCTGGGAAAGAACATAGGATAGGTTTTTCGACTCCACTGAAGAAAAAATAAGGTCTATGACTTTTTCTCCTCCGCGAACGAAGTTGCGGGCACCTTCTGTACCTATTGTTTAAAGATACACGTATGGACATACAGCATCATCATAGCCTTTTTCATCGGGGTTTAAAAACTATTACACACCTTATGAAACTGACCTATGATCCTAAATCAGACCAAAGTTAGCCCACCTAGATATTACATGAGCTTAAAGGTACGATTACCCTGCTCGTTAGACGATCTAATCAATTAGCAAATTGGTTTTAATCATAAATGCTAAATCGCCAGTCCTTTTATGTGCAACCTTCGAAATGTAGCATTACCTTCGTGGGAAAAGGATGGGACGGTCGGTGAGTTGAGATTATCACGTTGTATTATATACATTACCTGTGCTCACAATAAGCTCTGTCCAAGATAAAAGAAGAAGATACATTTATTTTGCAAACAATAATAATAATACAGTTGAAAACTGACATGGCTTCACCCCCCCTATTGCCGAACGCGTTTGACGCTCGGAATCAGAATCAAGTGTCATGATTTTGTATGGGCTATGACATGGCTTTACGTACCCACCAAGTGACCATTTTACCTAAAATTTTCAAGTGGTCATTCCATTTGAAATTTTGGTAAAAGAAGTTTTAAAAAATGCATTTGAGAATCTCTCTATGCAACCGTTCTGAAGAGTTAAAAAACAACGTTACGTAATGCGTAGCTTAAATGCTCCCTCCCGCCCCTGTAACGCATCGTAACGTTTTACAAGCCCCCCAAATTCGTAACGTAATACTTGAACGCTCCCTTGCCGCAGCTGTGGTTGCATAACCGTTCTTATTTCAAATATAAATGGTTCAAACCAAAATCATGAGCACCTGAGTGATTAAAGGAAACTTTTCACTTCTTCTGCTAGTCATATTAGCTTGGCAAAGCTAGACTAAAATAGTACATCTAGCCCCTAAGGTTTAAAATAAAACCATATAATCCCATACAAATTTCTATGAAATTGAAAAAAAAAACTTGCTACACCTACATACTACTTACGAATAATTAAAAACAAACAAACCAACCTGATCAGATTGGCCAAAATTTCTGATCGAATTACTTAACCTGTACTTTTAATTTTTCATGAAATATACAATTTAAATAAGTCTTTTTCATTTTGGAGAGGAAAGTCACATACCCAAAAGCTATTATGACATTCAGACATATTTGTCCTCGCTCACTATGTGAGCTCGTCCAAACAATCACTTCGTGTCGTGCCTATTTAAGCCCCTTAACAAACAATCTACTATTACATTGAAACAAGCAATGTACACCAGCTTAGGATTTTCAAACATTACCTGTACTTGGCAGTTTAGCATAGAGTTACGACTGCATTGAAAGGTCTCCCTAATTTCGCATGCCACAGAATCCTAACACATAAATAAAGCGACGACATTCGTTCCAGTGGATACCGCATGTTTGTTGCAATTTTAGTAGGTAAATAAATAGTGAAACTAGAAGCAGAGGTCACTTGATTGATTGGTGGCATTTTAAAGACTTTGGCAACTTTCAGGCTATGAAATCCTACTGGAATTCTATCTAATTTAAATTTTATTCATTGACTTTACGGACTTAAACTATTTTTGATACACAGGCAGCTGAGCATCCACAGATTGCTTTAGGATACTTTTTATTCGACAACGTTGAAGTTAAATTCAAGGTAGCTTGTTCCTTCTCCACGATTAAAGTTGCGGTCACTTTCTAGTCTATACATACTTCCATACTAATATCCATATCCTTACTATATTATAAACGTGAAAGTATCTATGTACGTTCCGCTTAATCTCAAAAACTACTAGACGATTTTTTATGAAACTTTCCTGTGATGTACCTTGTATATCAGAATAGGACATAGGCTATAATGTAAATTTCTTTCTTTTAGGGACAAAAAGGGGATGAAAATTTGTATCGACAGTAAATATTTTTTTACGCTAGGAACTTGAAATCTTGGTAATATCCTTCACATATCAATTAGTAAAATATCGAGTTTTGGGGAAAGACATATGCTACTTTTATCCCGGAAAAATACCTTTTGTCCGCGATAAACGAATCGAAGGCGGACGAAGTCACGGGCGGCTGCTAGTAAAATTATGAATGCGAAAGTTTGTTTATCTGTGTGTCTGTCTGTCTGTCTGACTGTCTGTCTGTTACCTCTTCACGCTTAAACCGCTGAACCAATATGGATGAAATTTGGTATGGAGATAGTTTGAGTCCCGGAGAAGGACATAGGATACTTTTATTCCGGAAAAATACCCTTATCCGCGATAAACGAATTTAAGACGGACGAAGTCGCGGGCAGAAGCTAGTACTATTATAAAGTTGTAAAACAGACATGTCTGTACATTGAAGATAGATACATATCATAAAGCTGAAGAGGGTCAAAAGTCTGTACATGGAAGATATTCAAAAAAAAAATTGGCGGGTATACTTAAAATCGATAACAGAACACGTTCCAACAGTTTTTGAATTTTTGTCTGTTTGTCTGTTTATTTGTGCGCGCATCACGTGAAAACGGCTAAACAGATTTTAATGCAAACTTTACTAATCTGTCGAAAAAATCTCCGGTCAGATTATAGGTAATAAAAATTCAACACCTAAAAGGGGGGGTAGCCGCTACGCTTGATTGAGTTAAGTTTACAACTGAATCGTATCGCGCTACTTAGGAAGGAGGTGCAAACTTTTCTCAAATATGCTACACGAGCCTACGACTATTATTGAGTACGAGCCGAGTATCAAGTACTTTTCTATACTAACATGTGGCGCTAAAATTAATATCTATTTGCCAAATTAACTCAAATTTTAGAAGAGGGGGTACGGATATTAACCAATTTAATTGATGTAATAATACAACAAAATACGAGATAAGTGGCTCGGTGGCATCAACAAGGAGGTGGCTCACATGTGCAAGATTTCGCCCAGGTACTGTTACAGGTTGGAGAAGGACTTCTGGAGGAAACCAACGGCCTGGTTCGATTACCAGAGACGTTATGCAGGATCGTTCCGTCCGTTGAAGACCACATTCGCCTGAGCCAGGTGATGTGATGTGAGAGAGCCATACTCACGCCGAAAATTGAACATGCAACGGCAGTTAAAAATAATAATAATAATATTAAGTGTCTATGCCCGCTGACACTGACGGACGCGTCAACCGTTAATATTTTAATATAAAATCACTTTTTACGTCTATTTACGCTTTAAATCCTCCGTCTTTTTGATAAATATATTTTAAAAGTAACACCAATGATGACGTACAGTGTAAGTACACAATGTACGAAACAAGAAGACGCAAAAGTCGGATTGGTTATGACGGTGATAAAATAGTCTAAGAAATGTTAACGAGGCAACGCGCGAGAGCGGCATCGACACCAGACACAAACGCACGCCCACCGGCCCCGCCTGCATCGTCCAGCTCCTCGGCATCGTCGTCGGGAGACGATTTTGCCACTGCTCCCGACACCAACAGTGAGTCGAGTGACGACGAGCGCGGGCCGCCGCTCCCGCCGCCACGACCACCAGCGCGACGAGGGCGCCCACCGCTGCTGGCACGCTTGGGGCCTGCGGGGCATCCTGCTCCGCCCACGGCTCCCGCTACCGGTGGTGTAGTGCGTCGCATGCGATGGACTCAAGCAATGAACGAGCACTGCATGCGCGCTTACTACGGGGCTACAGAGGGGGGAACCCACCTGTCTGCGTACCGGGACAGGATGCTCCATCTGTTCCAGACCCTCGAACCGGTCATCGCCGTATCTGCACAGCGGCTATTGGATCAAGTGCGCGCCATCCAACAGCGTAAGTTGCTGGACGACGCGATGCTTGATCGACTGCGCCTGGAAGTACTGGCTGCTCGCACGGCCTCCACGTCGTCTCGAAATCCACCTGCTACGTCGCCGGTTTCGGCGCCAGCACTCGACCTGGTGCCGGGGGCGCCGCGGGTCGATCCCGGCTCTGACGAGGAGCACTGCGCGAGTAGCGTAAATACCCAGGCAAATGAGCAATTGAGGAGGACTCTGGAAGAGACGATTGAGCGGTATCGATTCGCACCTGACTCTAGGCCGCGATTACCACGCTTGCCCACGAATAGACGTAACTTAGCGCTAGTGGGAGCTCTGAACGCTTTGCTAGACCCGTATCTGCGGGCTAGCGAAGATGTAGCTGATACCCACTCGATCATGTACTGTGGGGCCATCGCGGCGTGCCGCGTTGCTCGTGTCAAGTTCCCGGACGCTGACCGAGCACCGCGGACTGCCGGTGGTGTCCCCGCCTGGCAAGTACGGATCGAGCGGCGTATCAGCACGTTCAGGACTCTCATTGCAAAGCTAATCTGCCGCCCTAATAACAACCGTCCTCGTGTCATGCGCTACGTAGCACATGCCTTTGCGGGGACTGATGTCAGACCCCGTGATTACATGGCCTGTGTTACGGAGCGCATTGACTTCCTGAAGCAGAAACTATATGCGTGGGCAAGCCGTATCCGCCGCTACAGAGAACGTGTGGATCGATTCCAGCAGAATCGTCGCTTCCAGAGCGATCAAAGGAAGGTATACCGAAAGTGGGAGGGAACCGACCAACGTGTGACCGACGGGCGGCTGCCGGATCCTACTACCATGAGTAATTTCTGGCGTAGTGTCTGGTCGGTGCCAGTCGAGTACACTGAGGGCGAGTGGATGAATGTTGTCGAACGTGAGTGTGAGCCCATCGAAACCATGGGGGCTGTTACCATCAGAACTGGAAAAGTCCTGGGCCGGACGGGTTGCACAACTTCTGGATCAAGTGGTTTCAATGTTCACACGAACGACTGGCAACACAATTCCAACAAGCCCTCGAGCTTGGTTCCCTGCCATCTTTCCTAACAACTGGTGTTACCTTCCTGCTCTATAAGTTCGGTAGTACCACGGAAGCGAAAAACTATCGACCCATCACGTGCTTGCCCACGCTGTACATAAGCTCCTTACATCTATTTTGAGAGCAAAAATTAACACGCACATTGTTGCGAACAACGTTTTGGCCTTCTCTCAAAATGGATGTAGGGTTGGGTCCCGTGGTACTAAGGAGCTCCTCCTCATTGACACGACCATTTGTCAACAAGTTCGGCGGAACAGGGGGTCTCTTTCGGCCGCTTGGATTGACTACAAGAAGGCCTATGATTCGGTGCCTCATTCATGGCTTGGGAGGATCTTGGAGCTGTATAAAATCGATACAGTTTTAAAATCCATTCCACCTGTCCACACACATCCTGACCACAGTCCTTCGTCAACCAGGTGGCCGTGATGGCCCCCCTGATCCGCAGGACTTTATAAGGATTAAGAGGTGTATTTTTCTGGGCGACAGTTTGAGTCCATTGTGGTTCTGCCTAGCCCTGAATCCACTCAGCACCCTGCTGAAGGATTCAGGATTAGGTTGCCGGCTTCGCAGAGGGGGTGAGATCATTTCTCATCTGCTGTACATGGACGATCTCAAGCTGTTTGCACCGAAACGACCAGAACTGGTGGAGCTACTCAAAGTCATAGAAACATTCGGTAGTGCCATCAAAATGGAGTTTGGTGTAGACAAGTGTGCGATCATGCATGTACCGCTGTACATGCATGTGTACCAAAAATAGTTGAAATATGTTTGGCCGTTTTGGCGTGATGAAGCTACATCGACACATACATACAAACATACAAAAAATAAAATTGAATTAGTGACCTTCAAATACTCCATATCACTGATTTTTTAGATTTTCTATATTATAGAAGTAGATTATTTATATATGTTTAATGTACATACTCGTAGAAATTTCATTTTAAACCTTAATCTATCTATCTTCTATATTCTATCTATCTATCTATCTATACATATTATAAAGCTGAAGAGGCTCGAAAGTCTGTAGGTACATGGAAGATATTCGAAAAAAAGTTGGCCGCGAATACTTAGAATCGATAACAGAACACGTTCCAACAGTTCTTAGAAGTTTTGTCTGTTTGTCTGTTTATCTGTTTATCTGTTTGTCTGTTTATTCGTACGCGCGTCACATAAAAACGGCTGAACAGATTTTGATGCAAAGTTTACTAATCTGTTGAGAAAATTCCCGGCCTAGTTATAGGCTATAAAAATTCAACCCTTAAAAGGAAGGGTAGCCACTACACTTGATTGGGTTAAGTTTGTTCCTGAATCTTATGCGCTACTTAGGAAAGAGGTGCAAACTTTTCTCAAATATGTGCTACACGAGCCCACGACTATTATTGAGTACCTTGCTAAACTAACAGGTGGCGCTAAAATTAATACCTTGGCATTTTGCCAAATAACTCTAAGTTTAGAAGATGTGCAAGAATTTGCCCAGTACTGCTTCAGGTTGGAGAAGGACTTTTGGATTACCAGAGATGTTATGCAAGATCTTTCCGTCCGTCTAAGACCAAATTTGGAGCGTATACGGAGACCTGAGCCAGGTGACGCGACGAGAGAACTCTTCGGCTTGTGAGAGAGCCATTAATGCGCGGATATTGGCGGAAATGGAAGGTGAACAGGCAGTATATAATTCCATTAACACTGTTTTGGATGAACGCTTCGTCACAACATACTTGATGGAGTTCCTAAACTCATTGAGCGCTTCCGGACTCCCAGCACACACATAACCCTGGAAGTTGGAGTTCCAATCATGCTTCTTTGGAATTTGTCACCTCCAAAGTTATGCAACGGAACCAGGCTAAAAGTAGTGCAGCTGCAGCGAAACCTCATCGAGGCGCAAATCCTGATGGGGTGCGGCGCCGGAAAAGCCGTGTTCATCCCCCGCATCCCCCTCATTCCGAGCAACTTCCCGCTCCGCTTCAAGCGCCTAAAGTTCCCCGTGAGTGTCTGCTTCGCCAAGACCATCAACAAGTCGCAGGGGCAGACGCTGCGCACCGCCGGCGTGGACCTGCGCACGGGCAGCTACGTGGCGTGCTCGCGCGTCACCAGCTGCACTGAGCTGTGCTGATGCCCGCCGGGAAGTCACACAATGTGGTGTACAAAAAAATATTGTATAATGTCAATGTTATGTACTTAAATATACTTTACATACCTACTTTTGGAGTATGTAACTGTAGATATAATTAAATAAATAAATAAATAAATAAATATTACGGGACAATTTTACACAAATCGAACTAGTCACATGGTAAGCTCAATAAGGCTTGTGTTATGGGTACTAGACGACGATATATTTAATAGATATGTTACTTATATACATAGAAAACATCCAAGACTCAGGAACAAATAATTATATGTTTATATTTAGTTGTGCATACATAAACATAACTGTAAATAAAATGTAAATACTTGGCCTCAATATCTGTATTCACGTTTCCTCTAATCTTACTTCTAAATAATATTAGACCTAAATTCGAAAGGTTGTTAGGAAGTATGGATGTGTATATTTCTTACCTTTTCATGTTTAGACTGATTGATTGGAGGACCGATTTGGGTGATATTTCCAATGGACTTGATTTAGATAGTACTACAGTCAAGGACGTAAAAATAGAAAAGTGGTACTGTATCGTCCGATATACACCTCTAATTATTACAGCTTCTATACTCTATGTCTTTTAAATCACGTCAAAAATTTAAATAAGTGCAAAAAATTATTGATTTTGGAGTGTAGTTTCATTTAGTGGTATTTGTATAACATTTTATCTCGACTTTACTTCAAGTTTCGGCTCCAGGGGAGAGGGGTGAATTAGCCGCTTACTGACACAGACCGAATTTCACGCGGGCGGAGCCGTGGGCACAGCTAGTTTTCAATAAAATAAGTGATACGTACTTTATCTTTGTATGTTTGTATGTGTCATTGTGGCTTCATCGCGCCAAATCGGCTAAACAAATTAAATATTTTCTTGGTACACGGGTAGCTGGGTACCCACAAATGGTTATAAGATACTTTTAATCAACTGCGTTAACGCAAAAGAGGGCTTATGAAGCTGCGGGCACTTTTTAGTGATAAATAAAGTGCCCGCTGTAGGGTTTCATGTCAAATTAAACAAAAATCAAGATTGTATAATAAAACATTTATTATTTCCAATCACAGGACAGTAACATCCAAACATGTACTTAAATATATCTCATAACTAGGTACCTTACAAAAATAAGTATTAAAATAAAAAATGGTACATCAATAATAACATGTAAAATAAAAACTGCATGTTTTTTATGTACATAACAAATTATGCTTAGATCACCGTGGAATTATTTGATTTATTGATTAAAATTAAAATACTTTGGGATAAATACCGATCGTGGACCAGTAATGGACACATCATATTCTAATCTTTTATTCCCTCAGTCATTGTAAAAATAATACAAAAACTACGCACTGGATGATGTAATCTGAGAAATAGTTTAATAAGTAAAGACAGAGCTACCTATCTTACGTTTTTTTTATGTAACTGCCATCCCGTAACAAACTTATGAATGTGTTTTATTAATATTAACGGATGACAGTGTATTAGCCAGGTATTTTAATTATAAAAAATGCGATGACAACTACAATACAATCCAATACAATTAAAATTATATCGTAGGTATAGGTCATACTCGCTATAGCAATATTTATGAGTTATAATGTTCATTACTGGTACATTAGTCATGAAAGGAATCAAGTGAGAGCTGAGCAATGCAACAATATATTTTAATAAGGAATAGAAAATTGTTTTAGTACAAAGTTGAAAAATCTCCTTTCCTCTATTAAGTATATTTCTGGCAACGTGTACCAGATTTTTTTACACAATTATGATGGTACTCTATTAATACATACATCATAATTGGAAAATCCTGACTAGTAGCTGTAACATAATTTCCCAGTCCAAAAAAACTCGTATCTATGAATAGCAGTTTTTGTTTTGAAAATTACTGAATTTTTAAAAAGCTTATAGCTTAGGTAAGTTTTGATCCATTTTTTTTATTAACAATGGATCTATTATAATGCAACTGACGAGTGTACTTTCATAAGAGTAGTATTTATTTGTCGAGTATCCCCAATAATAAGTGGAAGTCAAAATGTAATTTAATAAAAAAGATCATGTGTAATTGACGCTGTTGTCCAGGTGTTGGCACAAAATTTCAAAAAAATAGGTGCTTAAATAAAAAAAAATACTTAAAATATCTATAGTCAAAGACTGTATAGTTAGACAAACTCTATAGTCAAAGACTAGGTTAGTGACAGTTCAAGTGTCCACCACTGGGACATTAGCTCAGTTCTCCAAAATATATACATTACGATAAAACTTATTAGAAATAAACTTAATTTAAAAAAGAGCTCTCACATTATAATAAATAAAAATGCCACAATTTTATAAACAAGGCAAGTACGCTGGCCCAATAATAAGTAGAACTTAATCTAGGAATAAGTTAATTTAAGCTTAATACTTATCAAACTACGAATAGGAACATCATTTCGCTACGGCGGGTAAGTATCTTGGTCGGCGGATGCTCATAGTTTACTGAAAGAAAGAAAAACAATTTATCACAACTTTGCCAATACTAGCGCCATCTAGTGATGAATAGTGGAACAGCAATACGCTTGAAAGTTTGAAATTATAACGAAGTACGAAAGTGATGTGATGTCAAGTAATATACCGCTCCGAAGGAGCGAGGCGCCAATTCAACACCTCTGAAGTGGTCGATTCTCGACCAAAAGAGATTCAAGAGATAGATAAAAAAAAAAAGAAGATGTCAAGTAATGTGGTAATGTTGCAATTCTGATGAACCTAAATTGGATATCAACGCTATGTTTTTTATGGCAAACAAGTTTAAAAAGTTGTGTGTTTTTCTTGTTCTTGTATTTATGGATGATTATTTCAATAAGCCCGGATTATTAATAAATTTATAACGTCTAATTAATACGACATAAAAAATGAATGGGCCCAAGTTTTCACTTTCTGGATTCTTATTTTGAAAATTTAGCGACATCTGTCGTCGAAAAGCAGAACTGATCAACATAGTGCTCCTTCGAAGCGAGGCGCCTCTTCATTACCTCGAAAGTCACTTCATGACCAAAACGAGACAATGGAACACGCATTCACACTCACTTATTTTGAACTGCTAACGTCATCCATCGCCAGATAGTAAAACTAAATAACATAGTTTCACTACTCGCCACTGCGGCGCTGTCTTTGCAGTAAACGTGAGTTTGAAATGTTAAAAAATCTTACATGTTTCGGCCTCGCGGGGTACAGGAAGGTAGATACGGTGGTCTTTCCGTAGAGGTTCTTAGCGGTGCAAGTGTACTCGCCCATGTCGTTCCAGTGGATACCCGTGATGAACAAATCGCCAGAGGGCAGCACCTGAATAGATGAAAATTCAATTTATTTCTATACTTTGCATATCCCATGTGTATTTTCAAGTAAACTATTAATGCTCAATCACTTACATACATTTTATATAGTGACAAAGGGATTAAATTGGTGGATTGTGTTGTAATAGGCATAATACCGGGGTACCAAAATCAAAATTCTATTTAGTCACTAAGTTAAATAAAAAAATATTGGCCACGCATTTTTTGCTTTTTCAAATGATTATATAAAAACTCAGTAAAATCGCATTAAAGCTTAGGAGTACGGGCTCGTGACGTCGTAAGGTGTGACGTCACGCGACATTTTGACTCAATGTATCGCCATCATTTTTTGATTACGTAAAAAAAAAAAAAAAAATTTTTTTATTAATGTACATGACAGTGAAAGACTTAATAGTTGAAATTTCATCATCGTTGTTGGACGTTCATAATTATACACTATATCATATTAGTACTATCTGTATTACTCATTGCGATTCTGTTTTTCGATTGAATGCATATCTATATCGTTGGTACACTGTGCACGCTATAGGGTTTGATAGATTTTAACCTATGTGGTGCCAGTAGATTCATCTTCATTGTGGGCTTGATATCCATTTATTTCAATGCCTATAATATTATCAAAGCAAGCAGCTGCATGGTTTCACAGACGCATTTTTTTAAACGTATGATGCCTGTATAAACATAGCTTAACCCGTGTTTCTTTCCTTTCGTGTCAAGTTGAAAACAGGACTTCTTATGAGAATTACGTAAGTTTCCTCCATTTATAACCCTAGCTAAACAAAGTGGCAGCATCGATATTGATAAATCCTCACCCGCATCCTGGAATTTCCATAAATGATGTTATGGTGCTTGTCCTGCCAGTACACCTGTGGCTCGCTGGGGCTGATCACCCGGCAGGGGAGAATCACGTTGCTGCCGATGTCTTGGAAGAGCTGAATGTAGTATGCGGAGATGACCGGCGCGGAGGGCACGGCGAACAGAGGCAGGAGGATGTCTGCGTCGTCACCTGAAAAAAATGGCAGGTTAATAAAATAATTTATTGATCTACATTTTGTAATGTGATGGAATTACGCAGTGCCTTGGTACCAGACCAGTAAAACTGTTGTTTTTAACTAACACAGATAAAATAATAATACGAATTTATTACAGGCACAAATCAATCAATCAATCAATCAATATTTATTTTACTTAAAAACATGGTACACAATAATAGGTCTTATAAAATATAAATATCAGTTTCACATGTTTTGCTGTTAACACAACACGTAAAATATAAATCTTATGCTTTAATGAAGTTAGGTTTCATGGTAATATTAGTAATAATAATCTTAATTAATAGATATCACATTCAAAAGCAACATAATGGTCAATAACAACTATCCTTTATATATTACAGCGCTAAATATATCAAAGACTTTCATGTTCTTTTTTATTAAATATTAATTTATAGATCATGACATAAATATTCATCCACAGAGTAAAAACATTGCTGTGTAAGCCAACTTTTGAGTTCTCGTTTGAACTTATTTAGGGGCATATTCTTAAGTACATCCGGTAGGTTATTGTATATGTTTATGGACATACAGTAAGTGCCTCTGCTGTACAGTTTAGTTTTTTTAGCTGGCATTACAAGGCGGTCTGGATACCTTGTGTTAAAGTTACAAACATCCTTATTTGTTTTAAAGAAGTCCGGGTTTTTACAAACAGGCAGATTTCGTAGATGTACGTCGATGGCACAGTAAGTAAAAGTAAGTTCTTGTACAAGGGACGACATGAGGTCATAACGTCTGCATTGCATATTGCTCTGATGCATTGCTTTTGTGCTATAAGAACTCGATTTGCATGTTGTGAGTTTCCCCAGAGCAGAATACCATATCTAATTAAAGAAGATACATAACCGTGATACGCCTGCATCGTGGCATCTTTCGTACAAGTTTTTGTCAATCGCCACAATGCGTAGGCAAACGAATTTAATTTATTGCATAATGTGTCTATGTGATCCTTCCAAGAGCATTTGTCATCCAACGTGATGCCAAGAAATTTCGTTTGTGATGATTCTTTTATTGTTTAATCAGCTGACGTGACTATTAGGTTATGTTTACTAGCATTTCTATTTAAAGATTGTACAAATGTCGTTTTATTTACGTTAATATTTATATTGTTTAGGGTCATCCAAGTTACTATTCTAGAAATTGTATTATTTATATCAGCATTATATAGATTAGCATTTTTACACGGTACAACAATAGATAAGTCATCAGCAAACAGAGTACAATCAAATTCTGTTGCATCCGGAAGATCATTAATATATATTAAAAACAGTAGTGGGCCCAAGATGCTACCTTGTGGTACCCCTACACTATTTATTTTCGTGGAAGACCTATGTGAAGTTACGGTATTTTTTCCATCAAATTTGGTAATTTCTACAAATTGCAACCTCGTGCGTAAATAACTTCTAAGCCAGTCATTTACCAAACCTCTCATGCCGTAAAGTTCGCACTTTCTCAGAAGTATGTCATGGGACACAATATCAAAAGCCCGCGTCATGTCAAAGAAGATCGCAGTAACAGGCGTGCTCTTGTCTAGATGCTTAGATATATTATTCATTAAGGAGAAAGCAGCCAGGGATGTAGATTTTCCTTTCTGGAATCCATACTGTCCAGGCTTAATTATACTGAATTTACTAAGAAAATGTGAAATGCGTTCATGCATTGCCTTTTCAAATATTTTAGCAATAATTGGTATCAGAGAGATAGGTCTATAATTCTCGACAAGATTTTTATTACATTTTTTATGAATAGGCTTAAGCAATGCTATTTTCAAGGGTTCAGGAAAAGTACCGCTTGTGAATGAAAGATTTATCAAATAGCTTAGAACGCCTGAGATCTGTAGGTTACATGTTTTCAATATATGCGTTTGTTTACCATCATGTCCAGTAGATTTTGTTTGATTTAGTGAATTGATAATTTTAATTATCTCGTCTCTACTTGTCGGAACCAGAAACAAACTAGCAAAATTCGATTTAATGAGGGATATTTCGGGTAGTTGATTTTTATTACCAACGGTGTTATTCATATCTATATAGTAATCATTAAAGGCGTTAGCGATGTCTGTAGGATTTTCTAGAATTCTATCATCGAAGATGATTTCCTTAATATTTGTATCGTTGGGATTCTTTTCCGACGTGTCTTTGATTACATCCCATGTAGCTTTACATTTGTTTTTGGCCTGAGCTAGGTATTTGCAGTTTGCTAATCTTTGAGCCTGGTTTATACATTTTTTAAGCACTTTGGAATAGGACTGATATTTAGACTTATTGAAACTTTTATGTCTTGAATTTTTATAATAAGAAAAACGAAGTTTTCTTTTAGTTACTACAGACTTTTTGATAACTCTTGTGAACCAGTTATTAGCTTTTGGTCTAACGACATGTTTAATTTTAAATATCGGAAAACATAAATTATAAAACAATACAAAATTGTCGTAAAAATTGTTAAAGGCTATCTTGATATCGTTTTCACCATACACATCTGACCAAGTTAATGCATTAAGACAGGTAATGAATTTTAAAATATTTTCATTACTATAATTCTTTCTAAAAATATACCAAAATGAAGATGTTTTCACTTTCTTTGTGCAACCGAAGCTAATACTTTGTGCAGTCTCGTGATCTGACAAACCCAATTCGTGAATATTACTTTTGCAATCAGAAATATTCGACATAATTTGATCAAGACAGGATTTTCTTCGAGTAGGGCCAAGAATATGTAAGCGGAAATTGTTCGCTGTTGAGATTCTTTTGAGTTCAGTGGAGCTCTCTGTGGTTTTGAGGATGTCTATGTTTAGGTCGCCTGTAATTACTATTTTGTATTTTGTTTTAGCCTTTAACTTAGACATGAAGCATTGTAACATGCGGAAAAAAAGAGGTAAATTTTTTGCTGTGGGTGTTCGATATATACAGATAACAATGCATTTTATAGATGTTATCTCTATGCCACAAGATTCGAATGCATAATTCACAGAGTATTCTTTTAAGAAAGGTAATTCCCGTGCGTGAATATTACTCGAACAAAATATACAAACTCCGCCTCTTGAAATGAAATGAAATGAAAATTAAAATGAAAAAATGAAAAATGATGGGATCTTGAGTAAGAACTTGCCAAGCGGTACCCGGGAATCCGTGCATTTACTTCATTTCCGGCTTTAATAAATGTTTCACTAAAACATAATACATCAAATTGGATATCTTTTCCCCACAGTTCATGTAATGTAAGTTGTATCAATTCTTTTTTACAAATTAACCCTGCTATATTCTGATGTAATATAGTGAAGAGAGCTTCATTCGTTTCGATAACAAATAACATTAGGCGGTACAATGTTTTCTGCTGAGGTGGTTCTAGGAAAATAGTCAGTTATACATTTTTGAATAAATTGTTGGGATTTCTTGGCGTTGTCACCATTTTCACTATTTACATTTTGTTTGGCGAAGCTGTATGGTATTGTCCCCCTTTTATATGATTGCCTTCTATTGTTATAACAGAGATATTTATTGTCGTAGTACTTGGAGTCTATTAGAAGATTTATTTTAGCACACAATTTATGCATGAAATTTGCGTCTGTTTGGTCGAAATCATAAAGAGGTAGAAATGTACAGTTAGCGAAATTTTTACAGTATATGTTTATAGTGCTATTCAGCTTCGCCTCATTCAGATGCAAACAGTTTTTTTACACCCGTTACAATAATAAACGGCTTATAATGTGATTTTAAGAAGAAACTAAGTTCTATTGCAAGTTTTGTTGGGTTAGAATCAAAATCACCCACGTGATAATAATTATGTCTTCAGTGGTAGCATTTAGTGTATCCGTTGATTTTAGTATTTCTTCACTGCGAGCATTTGGTTTTATGATAGAAGTTATTTTGTATTTTCCATATGCAGTTTTCTCCCGTGAACGGAGTAATCTTGCTTAAAAAGTTCTTAAACCACTACTTCGAAGTCTATCCTTATTAGTACAGACTAGGTTTTAACACGGCTTTGCCTACGTGGCTAACGTATTTTGGTTTTCTTTCGGGAATAATAATGACTGACTAGTATCACATAAAACACCACCACATAACTTCCAAACAACATGAGTCAGCCGCTCCAATAATGTTACTAAAAATGCTTACGCCTGTAAAATTATGCAAAGCAAATGTTTGGATTGCTGCATGTTGTTTAGTCAAATTTTTATTACTAAATCTAAACTCCTAACAAATCCTTGTAGAAATTGCAGATCTCAAAAGATCTATCAAGATTATAGGCACAATATAAAATACCAGGGTCAGTAGTCAGTATAGACGGTGGTGGGAGATATGTCATTAACATACCGTTTCAGGGAAACTGCCTAGATGTTGTTGGACCTTTGAAGACGTTATAGGAAATATAACGTACCAGGCTGAATGCGAGAGACTTTGTCGCTGTGCTATTTCTAGTGAACTGCCCAGATTTCATAGGACTTATACTGCCACATTGCGTGATGATGATGACGCTATTTTTATTTACCAGCTTTCACAAAATGTGCCTCACTGCTGATAGACTCGTCGTACTATAATGGGTCATGTTGTCATATTAAAGACTAAGAGAGGTTTATACTATTAGTTTTCATAGGTCTCGTCCTTGGCTTCGTTTTCTTAAGTTAGTTTTGACAACCTGCGGAACGGACCAATATATTATGACCTGTGATCTAGAACATGTACCACTAATTTACGTGTCTAGTTATATTAGGGACCAACTAAAGGCGGTCGAGTGCGAAATTTAATTATGACACCCTAGGTTTACCTGACTTTTTAAGATTATAGTATTGTAGCAAACATACCAGGCTCAGTATATACGGTGGTGGAAGCGGTCTCGGAGGCTAGTCCGGTGCTGGCCACGCACGTGAACACGTCGCCGGCGGCAGCAGCCGACACGACTAGCGTCGACATCAGCCACGCCATGCTTGATGGGTACACTGCTTGGATCTCGTTGGATTCGTCGAGGTACTGTAATATCAATGAGGATTATATGAGACCACCAGGTAGCTCCACTATTAGGAAGTTTCAATTAATAATTCTTGGCATTTTCTAGTATTATTGGAGGACTTTGACGTAAAGCTAAATATATTCCATGCCACACATGGTGCTTGTTTGCAATCTGAAGGAAAACCTAATTACTTGTGGTATTACCCTCCCACCGTGTTGTTGTGGGTATACTGCTTGGGTTATCATAATCTCTCTATCTATCAGCCACAGACTGTTGAACAAAGGCCTCTCCTATAGCTCGCCATAGAGTGCGATTCTGCGCAGACCGTATCCACCGACTCCCCGTAACCCACACGAAGTCATTCATCCACCTAGTCGGCTACGCTGTGCCTTCCTCTGCGTGGTCATCATTCCAGGACTTTACTGCTCCAATTGTCATCCGCTCTCCAGGCTAAATGGCAAGCCCATGGCCATTCCTACCATGCAATCCTTATTGCAGGAGTTAGGAAATGATTTTTACATGAACGAGAAACGGTACAGACAGGAGAACAGATAAGTAAATAAATAAATAACACAAGGACAATCTTACACAAATCGACCTAGTCTCAAACTAAGCAAAACTTAATATTTTCTTCTGTTTCCGCGATTATTACTCATTGAAATAAAACAATTTAACGGATTATATCGCGTATATTATCTCATTTTAGTTCTCTCTAACTAAAATGAGATAATATACGCGATATCATCCGTTAAATTGTTTTATTTCAATACGCAAAGCTTGTACTACGAGTATGGGTACTAGGCGACGATATCATAAATAAATAAATAAATATTACGGGACAATTTTACACAGATCGAACTAGTCCCATGGTAAGCTCAATAAGGCTTGTGTAATGGGTACTCGTACTAGACGACGACATATTTAATAGATATATTACTTATATACATAGAAAATATCCAAGACTCAGGAACCAATATTAATGCTCATCACACAAATCATAGACATAGTAAACAGGGCAAGTGAACTGAAGTGGCAATGCATTTCGAACTATGGTTCGAAGAACTGATGGCTATTGGTGCAGAAAGGTTCTCGAGCGGAGACCGCGTACCAACAAGCGGAGTGTAGCAGGTCATTTGTAAGGTGGTCGGACGTCCTGGTTAGGGTTGCCTCTATCCGGCCCATGTGGATGTCTATTGAGAAGGAAGTGTCCAACAGTGGACGTCCTATGGCTGAAATGATGATGATTTCTTATGGATCTAGTTAACTTACATCAGCAACAGGCTCTCCATTCTTCAGCCACTGGACAGTCGGGAGTGGCGCTCCCATGACCTCGCATTGGAGCTCAAGGGGAGAGCCTGTGAGGCGGGCGGTCTCGGGGGGCGCCTGTTGTATCGACACGAAGTTGCGCGAGCGACGTTTGGTCAGCGGGGCTGAAAATAAAAATCGTGATATAGATAATAGAGATCGAAACTCAAAGACGAACTAAATTAAGCTTCACCCGTAGTAAGATACGAAGAGTGTCTCGCAAATTACAATTAAGAAGCAGAACTGTTTATTTCTAAGTCAGAGGAATATGGTCCAATCTGTTCTTGTCTTGTCTTTGTGTGAAGCAACTGAATCATTACAGAAGCCTCTATATATATATATCTGAATGTTGTTCCATAGAAGTGACATATCTAAAATTACACGATATTATTTATCGTACATAATTAATATACGTACAAACGCAAACATCGATTGAGCAGTTAATCACGTCGCATGCTCGCACTCACGCAAACAGTACTCTGCTTTTAAGACGTGCAAGTATGTTGTTCTGATGTCTAAGCAACATTACTGGAAAGTTTCGTTGAGATTCATTCAGTAGTTTTCAAAATTGGGAGGAACGTACATACATGCATACATCGGTACAAACTTTCACGTTAATAATATTTTATACGCATACATATCATACTTGCATTGCATATTATCTAATATCACAACACTGATATTAAACATATTTTAAATATATGTATAATTTTACTATATTCTTCTATTTTCATTAATGGTTATAGCGGTTCTTTATTGTACTTATTCCTTTCTTTCTCAATTTTCAAGTTGGGCTCCCAAAGGGCTTTGACAGAAAAACAGAGTTGCAGTTTGCGTTAGGTACATGTAAATTGCAATACCATGCTGAGTCAAAGCCTTGTCTTTATCGCACACATTGCTGGACTCTTTGAAGGCACATTCACTCTCGTGTATTATATAGGTATTACATATATCACTCTAATTGCCAGCGAAGTTTTGTTGTGTGTGATTTTTACAATAAACGAGTTTTCTTCATTCTTTCTAACGTAATTTAAATATGTCTGAGTCTCACGGTGGATTTCTAGTTAATAAAGTATTGCTCAGCTAAAGCCTATTCATTCTTGTCAATTTTTGGGTAAAATGAAGTACATTTTTTTTTAGATTAATATTCTAATGGTTCAAGGCGTTGTTCCGGTATAAAAGAGACGTTTGTTCGATTCCGGCTTAGACTGCAGTGGGTCGCAATATTTTTTTCTTTCTACGTAGATATTCGTATCAATATAGTAATTTAAGAAAATATTGCGTGTGATTTTATAACATTAAAAATATAAACAAAAAAAGATGTATATTCGTACTTAGCAAATTTAGCATCCTTAGACAGTTTTTATGTTGCCATGCCATATCAGGGTTCATGTACTTAGTAATAAGTTTAGAACTTAAGAACGTGTTGTGAAATGTACATGACTGCAATAAATAAATAAGGATTACATCGTATTAGATTGCAGTTGGTGTGAAACATAACTATAAATATAATATTTTCTTCTGTTTCTAAACAACTAAAACTAATAACTAATAACTAAAAATATTTCAATTAAAACTGCAGCTCAAACTCAATATACATGTATACATATTACTGAATCACCCATTGAAATTCAGTCCATCTGACTTTCAGAACCAAAGAATAAAGGAGTGAACGCGGCATGTACATTTGAATTGAAAAATAGATCTCTCGTCTCGAATTTTTGCAAGTCAAAGCCGGGAACTGGCCCAGCGACCATTATGTAAAATTTATTCAGCCATACCATATGGGCCCATTTCTTGCTATATTTAGTTTTATGCCAGATTTAAGTTATAGTCATATTTCGCGCTCGGTATAATCAGGGGCAATATTACTTGAGTCCCGCTGGAAATCAAATGCCTTGGAGAATTAATCAACGACGCGTATGTAAATTGGCTTATTGAATTCTCGAGCCTTCTCGATAATCTGCGGTACGACGAACGGTTTCTTGTTCCCCCTTTTCACAAAACCGACTTGTTCTGCAAATTTTCCGGACAGAAATGAAGTAATGATCTTAATTCTGTCTTTCTGTTAACTGTTTACTAGTAAGCAGTTTATTTCTATTGACATTTAGTCAAGTCACCTTATTTAAAAAAAGGTATGTTCTTCAATTCTTTGTTTAGAATGTGTACCATGGCTGCCAGCAGGGAGAAATGGCGATGGTGGTATGACCATTTTATTACATACATGAAATACAATTTTATTGCAAGGTCTATAACAGGTGCACTCGCCCCACAAAGCCAATAGAATAAAAAGAAAGTGATGAAAAATCTTCATACTGTCGTAAATGGTCTATAACCGGTGCCTGTTCAATCGTTTTGCCGATAATATTTCCGGGATTTTGACAGTATTACAACTATTTATTCCTTAGTTAAGTGCGAGAGCGTCATACTTACAATTATAATACTGATAAAATACTTACCATTAGCTTTAATAGTATTGTCAAGCTGTTGGTTATCTAGTAAAGCGTTGGCGACGAATCCACATTGCAGCGACACTAGCGCCGCAGCGACGAGTAGCGACATTAAGTTGAACATGTTGGTACTTGACGATAGATGGCGTTGGATAAACGAATAGTGAATCTGGAACAAAATGACGGATTTTTAATGAATTGGTTTTACTTTTTTATTGCAAGATGTTGGCATATTATGAACGAGGGAAGACAAAAATTATTAGAGTACAACAAATACGGAAAAACATGCCTCCACCAAGGAAAGCACATTTTTTATACATAAATATATAGTATATTATATTAGGTAATTCTGGGATAGTTGGCTATATGAGAAGGGAGCGATGACCAATCGAAACAATTTACGGAACCGTTGACTAGGTTTCGCTAGTTACTGTAGAAATATTGCAAAACATAACCCAAAAGAATGAAATAATATAAATAGTAAATTAATGATCTTTATTCCGTGAGTAAAGTGCACTTGCGGTCTTTTACAAGTCTAACTCTAAGGCATTTCCCAAGAGGAGACCACTGTTGAGAAAGCCGAAACAAACTCAACAGTCAGTGATTTTTTTTTCCGATTAGCTCTTAACTATTACAATATTAGTACTTAGCCATACATAAATATATCCTTTTAAGAGAATAGATTCAAGAGAAAACATGTAATTTCATTTTTAAGGCCATATTCGTCACGGATGGACACTTCGGAAGAGATAAACACATGTAATAAAAAAAAGTTATGGTTGATCTCATTATTATTACAAGTTTTTTGTTGTAGGTATATACCAAAGTAATTTTTTTCAAACTTTAATTGTAAATATGGATCTTAATAATAACTACAGAAGGTGCCCACAACTTCGTTTACCGAGGGAAAAAAGTCATAACCCCTTTGTTTTCAGTAAAGTCGGTTAAAATGTCATAACCATCAGTCCAGCTACCCGCGTACCAAAAGTGGTTGAAATCTGTTTAGCTGATTTGGCGTGATAAAGCCACAACGACACGTACAAAAAAAAACGTTGTGGGAGTTGAGAAAGTGACCTCCAAATAGTCTGATACATTTTTTTTAATATCTTCATTGTACATACAATTCATTTTTACAACTTTATGATAGTACTAGCTTCTGCCCGCGACTTCGTCCGCCTTATATTCGTTTATCGCGGATAAGAGCATTTTTCCGGGATAAGAAGTAGCCTATGTCCTTCCCCGGGACTCAAACAATCTCCATACCAAATTTCATTCAAATCCGGTTCAGCTGTTTAAGCGTGAAGAGGTAACAGACAGACAGACTGACAGACAGACAGACAGACAGATACACTTTCGCATTTATAATATTAGTATGGATAGATGTCAAGCTATATTTTTGGATGGATCAACTTTTTCTGTTTGTTAGCTGGTCCCGTAACCCAGGCGAGAATAGTGACAGAGTTACATATAAATGCTAATAATCTAGGCTATTAACATACCGACGAATTGGACTCTTGAAGAATATACCTACATTGTCTATAAAAAAAAATAGCCTTTATACCGTTTAAAATCGTAGTTTTGAAAAGAGACGTCCCAACCAGACATAGCAGACCATAGCAACAAGTTACAAAACAAAAAATATAGACCTTTTATCTGCATTTTAAGAAAACTATGGCCAACTATCCCGGACTTCCATTAATAAAATAAAAAACCGGCCAAGTGCGAGTCGGACTCGCGCTCCGAGGGTTCCGTACAAAATATACACTCCAAACAACCGTATGTACGAAAATCAAGTGTTAGCAGAGCCCTATTCTTAAGCAAAATGTACGCGGTGTTCGACCATTTTAAAATTGGTTACTGACATAAATATAAAATTATACTGTTTTTAATATTTATTGTTATAGCTGCAGCAGAAATACATCATCTGTGAAAATTTCAACTGTCTAGCTATCACGGTTCATGAAGATACAGCCTGGTGACAGACGCACAGACAGACAGACGGAGAGCGGAGTCTTAGTAATAGGGTTCCGTTTTATCCTTTAAACACGGAACTCTAAAAATTATTAGGCCTCCATAAATTTGCGAGTGTCAGATCCATGAATTGCATTTGCTTGCGTTGTACAAACATTACTATAAAATTGAACGGAAATTGTGAAATTTGAAACTATAGGTCACGTTGTTTTGCTGTCTGTCACAAAATACTTACATTGTCAGATCGAATACCGATTAAGTTCATTATACAGAGTGGAATAATCTATGAAGTGAATGAATCCGTTGCTCCCGTACACTCAGACTCTCTATTTCTCGTGATTGCGCCATCTAGGCAATAGGGTACATGCATGACTTTTTTATATTTTTCTTAACAAAATATAAAAAGTGAAATTAAAATTATAATCGACTTTTTACTAGACAGCTACTCGTGTACCAAAAATATTTGAAATCCGTTTAGCCGATTTGGCGTGATGTAGCCACAACGACACTAGTAAACATATCCATACTATCGATACTTCCATAGTAATATTATTAATGCGAAAGTGTGTCTGTCTGTCTGTCTGTTACCTCCTCACGCTTAAACCGCTGAACCGATTGGGTTTAAATTAGGTATGGAGATAGTTTGAGTCCCGGGGAAGGACATAGGCTACTTTTCATCCCGGAAAAAATACCCTTATCCGTGATAAACGAATTTAAGGCGAATGAAGTCGCGGGAAGAAGCTAGTAAAAAATTTAATCGTTTCAACGACCTCCAAATAGTCCGTATTCATAATTTCTTCGGTTTTTTATGTACCGACATTTCCATATTCAGGGTGCCGTTGCCGCTGCCGCACTTCTGCAGTGCCTCGGGCATGTTTGTTAATGAGTTTTCACTTCTCCTGCTCAAAAAGTACGTCATATTAGCTTCGCGAAGTTAGACTAAAATAGTACATCTAGCCCCTAGGGCTTAAAAGAAAGCCATATAATCCAATTTCTATAAAACTAAAAAAAAAAAACTTGCAGCTAGCTACATACTACTTACGAATAATTAAAAACAAACAAACCAACCTGATCAGATTGGCCAAAATTACTGATCGAATTGCTCAAACTGTACTTTTAATTTTTCATGACATATAAAATTTTGATGTTAAGTTTTTTTATTTTCTAGCAGTCGAAGCGAAAAGCAAAGTGTTTAACACGTGGCTAAAAGCCATTATGACACTCAGACATATTTGTTCTCGCTCACTTCGTGCGCTCGTCCAAATAATCACTTCGTCCCATAATGGCCTATTTTAGCCCCTTGTGAAACATTCTACTATTTAATTAATTATGATTATTTTATTCATATTAATTTTAGCATTTGCTTAGGTAAGTATTATAAGCATAAATTATTATGAAATTTGAAACTACAGGTTACGTTGTTGCGCTTTATTTCACATAATACGCATTTTATCAGATCGTATAACGAAGTAGGTAAGAATACAGGGTGAAAAAAGATAATGGATCATTTAGGAAGTATATAAAATCTTTATATTGATGCAAAAATCGTGTTGGTTTGTTCTTTTATAGCTTCGTTGATTTGTGGGTTTGATTTGTGATATTGTACAGGCTGGATAAATTTAACACCATATAAAGGGATTTTCGGTTCAGGTTTTTCATTTTATAGAGCATTGTATATAAGAAACTGGATGATGCCCGTAACTTCGTTTGCGGAGGAGAAAAAGTCATAACCTCTCGTCTTTTCTTACGCGTAGTCGGGTAAAAGGTATCCTATAACCATCTGTGGATACCCAGCTGCCCGTGTACCAAAAATAGTTGCAATCCGTTTAGCCGATTTGGCGTGATGAAGCCACATCGACACGTACAAAAATACAACAACTTAAAAAAAAATCGTTTTAGTGACGTGCAAATAGTCCGTACAATCATTCTTTTGAAAATATCTTCAATGTACAGACATTTCATTTTTACAACTTTGTAATACTCATTGTGTGTTTCTTCGTTTATAATATAAACACACGTACAAAAAAGGTGAAAGTAACTTCATAGTTCTGCACTAGGCGGCGCTAACGGCTAAAGAGTCGGATGCACCATACAGAGATCCATGAGCAAGAACAGATGACAAAATTCGTCGACTGCTGGTATGGACGATTAGCTCAGATGGTAGAGCGTGCTGCCCCGGTCTGGCTCAAGGCACTGGTTCAAGTCCAGTATCGTCGAAATTTTTTTTCATTTGTTTCTGATCTTTGTTTATAATAATAACGCTAGTGGAGTGATCCACTAATAAATTGCAAAAAATGTGATTATTATCATGATATTTGTAAAACAAAAAGTACACGTACAAAAGTTAAAAAAAAACTACATATACTGTATAATATTTTCTTCTGTTTCCACGATTATTACTCATTGAAATAAAACAATTTAACGGATTATATCGCGTATACTATCTCAATTTAGTTCCCGATATAGTTCTACATATTATGTCGTTTTTTTTTTTACTTTTGTACGTGTTTACCTCGCCTCGTCGTTCGCGAGAAACGGCTATATCTTCATAGTTTTTTGTTTGATTGACAAAAGAAAAAATACGTGTCCAATATCTGCTCTGACGATCGATCTGATGGACTAATTATATGTTTTTAGGAGATAAGCCTATTGACGCATACTTCAATAGCGGTCAACATGATGTATGATAAGTAATTGGTGTACTCAGTATAACCAGATTTTACAGGTAATATTCAACGTGATTGAACCGTTTGATTCTGCTGAAACATCTTGTCTGTGTGTCAAGTGATATCGAACGATATTGCGGATGTACTTTTATGAATAACTGCAGACTTAGATGCCAAAATATGCTGCATATAGTACTAAGTAGGAAGGTATGGTGTCTAAAATTTACTTAACTCATTTCCTGTCCTGTGTATTAATTTTTTTTTAATTTAATTGGATACAAAAACTGTGTTACCCCATAAGTCCACGTAACCGAAAGGATACGCTAATATCGAATTCTAGACAATCCGATAAATCAATCTTAATTTCAATCAGCAATGCGATACAGCGAGGAAATGCTGCCAGCAACTTTGAGAACGTGCTGCGGGGGCACTATTTTTTTTAGATATTTTTTAGTTTTAGATTAAATAGAATAAGCTAGCTTTAATTTATGTTTATAATTTAGTTTAGGATTTTCTTGACAAATTCTCTATCCATACCAGAGGCGTGGTGTCAGGAAAATTACACGGGAAGCCGAATCACATTAATTTACTCATATTTAAAGAAAAAGTTGGTTACAAGCCTTCCCTTGGGCAATCGGGTGGGAATTGGCTTATATGGACGCCACGCCACTGATGCATACTAATATTATTAATGTGAAAGTGTGCCTGTCTGTCTGTTACCTCTTCACGCTTAAACCGCTGAACCGATTGGAATGAAATTTGGTACGGAGATACCTAGTTTTAGTCCAGGGGAAGGACATAGGTTACTTGTTATCCTGCAAAAATATCCTTATCCGCGATAAACGACTTTAAGGCGGACGAAGTCGCGGGCAGAAGCTAGTATTATAAATCTGAAAGTGTGTCTGTCTGTCTGTCCGTCTGTTACCTCTTCACGCTTAAACAGCTGAACCGATTGGAATTAAATTTGGTATGGAGATAGTTTGAGTCCAGGGGAAGGACATAGGCTACTTTTTATCCCGGAAAAATACCTTCATCGGCGATAACGAATTTAAGGCGGACAAAGTCGGGGGCAGAAGCTTAATACTATTATAAAGTTGTAAAAATTATAATTCGAAGTATATTATGGATTATAGATTCGGGCCTTAGCCAGCGCGGGAGTGCCGGCTGTTTTAGAACCGACCGGGCTCGCTCGCGCTGACAGTATGACCCGACGGTGTGACCCTCGTGCCATGGAAGATGGGACGGCCCCTAGTTTGGGACGTGACCTGCGCTGATACTTTAGCGATTTCCCATCTTCGTGGCACCGCGTTTAAGGCTGGCTCGGCTGCCAATTCGGCTGAGGTCCTCAAGCGGCGCAAATATCCAAACATAAATAGTGGTTGCATGATAAGCCGTTTGGGGTTGAGATCCTGGGGCCCTGGGGGGAAAGCGCCCACAGGGTATTTAAAGAGTGCAGCCGAAGATTGGTGGGGTTGACACGTGATCAGAGGGCTGGCTCATATCTCGCACAGCGGATCAGCATCCAATCGACGGCGATCTGGGGCAAATTTTTTATTTATAAGTAATTTTTACGTCTAGTTTTTATTTCTCACTTTAGTTTATTTTTAATTTTAAATTTAGGTTTATTTTAAGGTAGTTTAATTGTTTATATATTGTAGCTTGGTCTATATTTTTGTCAACTGGAATGTTATAATTTTAGTAATCTCAGGTAGTTATATCAGTAAAAAGATTATTTGAAATAACATTATTATAACAAAACTAAAATGTAATTATATCTATAAAGGGCTGCCGTGTCATGGTGCCAGAGATACTTTTTTATGTATTAGTGGGCAAACGAGCAGACAGATCGCCTGATGCTAAGCGATCACCGTCGCCAACAGACACCTGCAACACCAGAGGAGTCACAAGTGCGTTGCCGGCCTTTCAGGTGAGAGTACGCTCTTTTCTTGAAGGCTTGAAGCCGTATTGGTCCAGAAATACTGCCAGCGACAATGCTGGCAATGGCAATGCTGGCAGCATTATTCGCTGCATGGCAATAATGAATTATACACTAAGTGAGGAAGCTGCCAGTCCTTTGGTAGCCTGAGGTGTTAACGAGCCGTTATGATAGCTTCTTGAGAAGCAGGTGGGCGCAATCTCAATTTAAGGTTGTTTCAAATTAAAACATCTTGTTGCGATTATAAGAACATTTTTACAAAATTACAAAATTCTTTATTACTTAAGAGTTCCCGGCAAGCTCGGCCAAATTTCATCTTCCCATAATACGGAGTTTCGTTCTCATTTTAAAACTACGTGTTGGATTGTAACGAAACTTTGCATATACAATGAAATGAGGTAAGTATATCTAGGCCTGTAATTAGTTGATATGGCTCCAGTTTATAAAACAAACGAAATACAGCAAAAACAAGTTTTGTATGAAATACTAAAATTCACTGTATTTTTTTACTATGGTATCTGAAGCTACATAAAGTAATTACAGGCCGGCATATACCTTAACTTATTCCAAGTACAAAGTTTTAGAGCAAACTAGCTAGTCGTTTTATAATGAGATCGTAGCTACGTTTGTATGGAGAACCTATGGGGGACTCTTTAAACGTACCTACATGGCGCGCATACTATGGGATGGTGCCGTCTGGTAACCAAAATATTGCCTGTGTTGGAAAACATCGTGCTTCTTTCATTATGATACATTTAAGTCAATAATCCTAATATATACACAGCTGGCAATACTAAGGTTACATCCGTATATTGCCAATATTCTACTGATTCACACGAAGTGCTGCATACTTTTCTGATTAGGTCAGCAAAAAAATGAAACTCATTTCCAACGATTTTTTCCCGAAAAACAAACAGGGAAACACTTTTCTTAAGAAATTATCAAAAAAAAGAGGCCAAGAAATACGCGTGATATAAGAGGGCATTTGAATTTAAACTAATTAGATAACGATTTGACAGAGAGGTCCCACATGTACTTTTACTTCATAGTACATTAATTTTCTTACTCTGTCTCTTGGTAACAAAAAATCTGTTTTGCTACCAAAGCTAACAAAGAGTAATAAATAACACAGGGACAATCTTACACAAATCGACCTAGTCCCAAACTAAGCAAAGCTTGTACTATGGGTACTAGGCGATGATATATATATTATGTTGAGAAATTTTACGACTTAATACATAGAAAATATCCAAGACCCTGGAACAAACATGCGTGCTCATCACACAAACACTTGCCCTGGCCGGGATTCGAACCCGGGACCGCCAGCTTCGTAGGCCGTTGTGCAACCAAACGTGTCGTCATAAAATAATGAAATGTTTTATGGCTTATTATATCTTGGTTTTTTGTATAGTTATTCGAAAAAATATTTTTCGACCAACGTTTTCGTTTGTTACAAGAATCAGCTTTTAATAAAGCTAAAATAAAAAAATCAAACGTATTCTCTATTGGGAAACAGTTTCCCATATGTGATCATATTATATGTTTTCTCGATAGTACGCGTCATGTGGACTCAGAATTTATATTTATATATATAGATTTTTATGTCATATGGTTTTTGTTATATAATTTTAAAAATCCTGGAAGTGACATTTGTTCAATCCAATTCACTTAGGTCTGTACAGATTAGCCAGAAAATTTTAAAAGTTTGCTGACAATGTCATTACTTTTTTTATTTTGTTACTAAACCATTTAGACCAAAGTATAAATGTCTACAGTCGACTATAGTGAACAAATGTCAATGTACTTAAATACCTAGAAAACATCCAAGACCAAACATTCGTGGTCATCACACAAACACTTGCCCTGGCCGGGATTCGAAACCGGGACCGCTGCCGCGAGATGCCGCAAGTTTGTTCGCGGAAGAGAAAAAAGTCATTCAAAACAATCAGTCAAAGGCACCTATTTACTTTATAATAGTAGACAAAACCACTAAAAAATAATGTTAGCATTTTTGACATCAACAGATAAACCAGAAACTGTGTATTTTTATAAAATCGTAATTAATACAAACTAGATGTTGAAATACTTTTTGCTATTTTTTTGTACTTTAAATATTTAATCTACATATTTTTTTTTGCTAACTAGGCATTATTTTTTTATTTAATCAAAGGCACACAATTCGAAATATCATAAACATTTTTTTTGTATTTACATTAAGGCACTTTTTGTAATAATTAGTAAAATATTTATTGATCTAAAAGAAAATTACACAACGCGCTAGCAATCGATCACCGTATACACAATTTAAATAAATATATTAAGGTTTCACTCACAAAAAAAACGCACTAGGGCAGAAAGTAAGAGAATACATACCTCGTGCACGAGTAATCACTTTACAACAGCCGTGTACACTTGATGTCGCTTGTTGTCGAGGTAGGACACGAATACGTGCTTTTGTTAGGTCCCACCCTTATATACGCGCGCGGTGCGGTCCACATGGGGTGGTTTTCCACGGGAAATATGTTTCTAACATTAAATATTAGAAAATTGACTATTGAAATAAAAAAAAATAACGAATTATATCGCGTATATTATCTCATTTTAGTTCGATCTCTCATTTCAATCCGTTAAATTGTTTTATTACAATGAGTAATAATCGCGGAAACAGAAGAAAATATTAACATATTTCTAACTAGACGGCGCCCGCAACCTTGTTCGCGGATGAGACAAAGTCATAACCTCTCTTTTTTTGACAGCGTAGTCGGGTAAAAAGTATCCTATAACCATCTGTGGATCTACTACCCGTGTACTAATAAAAATAGTTGAAATCTGTGTAACTGATTTGGCGTGATGAAGCCACAACAAAAAACATCAAAAAAATTAAAAAAAAAAATCCATTCAGAGACCTTCATATAGTCCGTAACAATCATTATTTTGAAAATACGTCATAAATGTTTGAAATAAAAAAAATACGAATATGATCGATGTACTTCCTACGAGGTGATTGAAAGTAATTCATATTTGTAAGTGATTAAGCCCCGTTTTGTTGTGATGATGGAGACGGAATGATTTCGGAAAATAGGTTTTTAATATTAAATGTGAGGAAATGGAGTTATTATTCCAAAAAAATAAGTTCACATTGTTTTAATAATAAATATATTCAAACGAATATTATTCACGTTAGGTTTATGTCGCGTTCCACATTAAATGGTTTTCGCGGAAAATATCTTTCAAATATTTAATGTCCGGAAGTTAAGTTGTTAATTGTAAAGAAGTACGACTGTTTTTTTTTATTAATATCGATATATTTAGCCAAGCGTTACTGATTTCATATTAATATCACTGTCCTCATGGGATGGGTTTTCACGAAAAACATGTCTCAAATGTTTATTTAGACAAATAAAAAAATATTACATACTTACGATGCTTTTTAATTAATAAATAGTGTTAATATTTTTTGTATTCAATTCATTTTTTCTTTTTTTTTAGTATATATATAATATAGTTGGTAGTAAATTGTCTTTGAGTTAATCAATAGGTAATCTGATTTGAAATTATTATTTATATTATATTCAATGAAATTTTTATTTATATTATATTCAATACTGTAACAATCTTTTGTCCTTATAATTTTACTTTTAATTTAAATATTGTAAAACGAATCAAGTGGAAAAATACTTGAATTTCGAACAAGGCTGACATAAATTTGAAGTCGAATTGAAGATGCATAGTGTAAATTATTCATTTATGACAATGGTGCTAGCGGTATTTAATTCCATATCAAGTTTATGTTTTAATGTTGTATATAATGTTTACATATTAAAAGGAACACACATGTCCAAAGGCAAACTTATTTATAGGGGTGTAAGCGTTCGGTTGGATGCCACAGTGTTTCACTATTGCGTCATTATTGCGCAATATACTTTTTATCTATTTAAAAATAAAATTAGAACAAAAATCTTACCAGGAAAATGCAGTCACTTTATAAAAATGTGTTTAAAATTGAAATAAAATAGTAAACTTCTTAACATTGAGGTGGAAAAAACTTAGAGAACGTGTTGACGTAGCGACGGACTGAGAGAAACTGTCATATTTAAAATAAGCATTCTCCATTCGATTCTCAAGCTGTCAAAATGCTGACTAAAATTACTAGGAATTGCACTTACGTATAAAAATGTAACCAAAATAACTTTCACATCCATAATGAATTGCTACGCCTTATTTGCTACTTTATAAGGTTGATATTTGATTGATAAATGGATTCAAAATGGAATTTGAAGGATGGTGAAAGCCACGTGCGACAAAAAAGGGGTTTTTTGCCCGACATTTTGGGCAAAGAATGCGGGATGTCACACAATAGATTATGAGAATCGAATAGGATAACGGTTTTTATGGTGTAATATTTAACTGCAACTTTTTTTTTAAATTAAGGACCTAATACTAATATGGAGTGAGAGTAAAGTGAGTTTTTACTTTCCATTGCATACTCTTTTTTTCTGTTTTTAAATATGTAACGATTTGGTTATTGAAATAATGAATTGAAATAAAGGTCTTTATTCTGTAAGTAGGCCACAAGGGCACTTTTACAAGTCTGACTCTACGGCATTTCCCAAGAGGAGACCACTGTTAAGACGAAAGCGGAAACAAAAGAATATATATTATTTTTATTCCTAATAGAAAAGTATTTTAAATCAAATTATTACATATTAATTATCAGTCAAATTATTAATTACATTGCTTTCAGCAACAAAAATGTATTTTTTTTTGTTATGGGATCTTAAAATAAAATTTCCACTGCTATAGTTTAGCCCGTTTCGTTTTGCTTAAAAAACTGAAAACACAAAATATTTTTTTTAATTTTTTTATTTTCCTATGATGAATAAATTAAAAAACAATTAGAATTATTTTTACCTACCCTGAGAATTTAAATCGGTTCAGCATCATCTTTCCCGTATACTTTGTTATCAAGGGAAAATGGGAAAAAAAAAGTGACGAAATCACTTTTATTTCGAAGACGCTGTTGAAGGTCAAATGCATCCTGTCTCGTAAGATTACGTTGGGCTGGTCACGTACAGCATCCGCCTGTGTCGCTGAACCATTAGAGCTATCAAGCAGTTAACGACTCCATTTATTATTTCTTTATTGCTTCTTTTATTTCATTTTAACCCATATGCCCAGTGGGTCGTTTTTTACCTTACTTTTAACTTACTTATTTTTGAGGTAAGTAGGTGATAGAATACGTGCCAGTTTGAAAACTAAAAATATAAACGCTTATAACTAACGAAAGATATATGAAACACAAAATAGTTAAGGGGACATATATTCTTTTTTTTTTTTTTTAAATCACACAGACATTACGTCACGCACATAGCACGCACGTAGCGAACAATGGTTTTTCTCTGATTACATAACAATAAATGCAATATTTTCTACTGTTTTCGCGATTATAACTCATTTAAATGAAACAATTTAAACGGACAATCCGTACAGCTGGTGCCGCTGCAGATTTTGCGGCGGTCAATAAGCGGGATAAATATTCGGCCCTGGACGGCAATTATTATTTTGTACCCCTGGTGTTTGAGACTACTGGGTGCTGGGGGACGGAGGCTATTGCGTTCATCAGGGAAGTGGGACGTCGAATTAGGGAGAGGGGGTTTGACGCCCGCGTGGGTTCGTATCGTACCTGGTGCAAAGGTTGTTCATCGCCATTTAACGTGGTAACGGGGCCAGTGTGCTGTGTAAAAGCTAGTCTTAAGTTTTTTTTTTTTATTGTTGTGTTGACATGTTTTAAATGTGAAATAAAGAATTCATAGAGTGGGATTTAAACGGATTATTATATCGCGTATACAATCTCATTTGACTTCCCCGACACGAAAGCTGAAAAGCTTCTGAAACGTCGTGAACTGAAATGAGATAAAATATACGCGATATAATTCGTTTAAATTGTTTTATTTAAGTAATTAATCTGTTTTAATGTACTGTGATATTATTTTGTAGGTATATACTAATTTACGTTACAATAGGAACGTTGACAGCTTTTTTCTGTGTACAAAACTACTTCAAATACTGGTGAAAAAACTACATCAAACTCATAAAAACTCCCCTACCTATATAGATAAATAAATAAATAATAAATATTACTGGACAATTTTACACAAATCGAACTAGTCCCATGGTAAGCTCAATAAGGCTTGTGTTATGGGTACTAGACGACGATATATTTAATAGATATATTTACTTACATATATAGAAAACATCCAAGACTCAGGAACAAATATTAATGCTCATCACACAAATATTTGTCCTTACCGGGATTTTAACCCAGGACCTCAGCTTCGCAGGCAACGTTACTCCCACTGAGCCAAACTGGTCGTCGAATATAATATATAATAAAGAACACTGTTAAAGTCACATTTTTGGACTCTCCCAAAAAGCGCTCAATACTAAAGCCTAGGAACGTGTGACGTGTCACGTTCTTATCTTATATGGGGAATTAGGAACTTTGTTCTGCAGCTACGTTGAAACTTGCGTTTATCGAAATTGTTTCATAATACTTACCATACATTTCATACTTTAAAATTAATAGTTTAAAAAACACTAGAAAAACACGCTTTGCAAGACTTTTCTAACAAATCCAAACACAGATATTGATACGATGTTCCATCATGAAGTTCCAGTACATTCTTCCGGCTAAATCATCAGATCAGTTCGACAGTACCATATTATTGTTCTCATCAGAACTACATACAGCTGCCAATTTTCATGACGCTACGATCCTTCCAAGATGGTTAAATTAGTTAGCTTAGATTCCATTACATAGTTAGTTACATACATACAGGTCGACCTAATAAAGGCGTGTTAAAAATGGACTTTCCCATTCAAATGTAAAGACTCATAAAACAAGCTGCACATAAGGTAACAAACTCATTTTTTTTTTGGATTTCTATATTAAAAACTACCATTTGGCATCAATATTTTATTTTTATTTAAGTACAGTCAACATTGCTAGTGCAGTTTTTATCATTTCGGCATATTTGCGTAACTTTTTATTTTGTTTATTTGGTAATCATGTTCACAATATATTCGTACTTGTTAAATTGTTGAGAAAATATAATAAATCGACGAGTGATCAAAATATCTAAGGCCTCTTAAATGCAATTTTTTCTCAGAATCTCTTAAAACGAATGTGTTATTGTCATTAATTAGATTGCACATTATGCACAGTTTTATTAAGAGAAAATGATGACGAACGAGAATTGATTCAATGTGTAGAACAAAATGTATGACATCGGATGATTTTAATTCAGATATAATATTAATCCTATGATCAATTTTGGGGATTCCATATCCATAGAGTATAGAGTGCAGAACCCTATTAATTACTAAGCCATCGCTGTTTGTCTGTCTGTTTGTCTGTCCGTCTGTTTTTCTGTCTATCACAGGCAGCTAGGCACTTGAAATGTTCACAGATTGACACATGGCCGCTATAGCGACACAGCAACACAAAGATATCTATTTATATATATTGACGACCTGTTTGGCTCAGCAGGAGTTACGTTGCCTGCGAAGCTGGAGGTCCTGGGTTCAAATCCCGGTAAGGGCAAATATATATGAGAAGGGCATAAATATTTGTTCCTGAGTCTTGGATGTTTTCTATGTGTATAAGTAAATAATATCTATTAAATATAAGGTCGTTTAGTACCCATAACACAAGTTTTATTGAGCTTACCATGGGACTAGTTCGATCTGTGTAAAATTGTCCCGTAATATTCATGTATTTATTTATTTACTACGGGTCATTTTTTACACAAATCGAACTAGTGCCATGGTAAGCTCAATAAGGCTTGTGTTATAATTATAAAAATATAACCTTTATTTCGGACGAAATACAATCTATGACAACGTAACAATATCTTTAATGACTAACGTTAGTTGGTACTGGAAACATATAACATTAAATTAGAGTTTGAGCTACGCCTTTAATCTGACCCACTCCATATTATGAATACTGGACGACGATATATTTCATAGATATTACTTATATACATACAAAACATTCAAGGCTCAGAAATAAATATTTATGCTCAACACTCAAATATTTGCCCTTACCGAGATTTGAACCCAGGACCATCAGCTTCGCAGGCAAGTTATACAGATGGTTATAGGATACTTTTTACACGAATACGCTGAAGAGAAAAATTGGGTTATGATTTCTTTCTCCCTTCCGAGGATAAAGTCAACGGGCGCCTTCTAGTTCTTAATAAGATTATTTATACGATAAATCTATGACTAGTCGTTGTATTTGCAGGGATATTTTATAGATTATACAAGAGAGCATTTTTTCTAGGAATTGCTAACATATTGAATGATTTAGTAGAAATGTGACGTCGATGACTGGCGCCAAGATATAAAAAGATGTGACCGTATACACGTACAATAGCAAACGTGATTACAGTTTGATATGTAAGCCTATCACAAACAAATTTGACAATTCGGGTTCGTCCCACGAGGGTTTTTAATGTTCCGTTACACTTATGTAAGTTGGTCACCAAAAGACGGATGTGTAACGAAAATAAATGAATTTTAAATAGTGTCACTGGAGGGAGGTAAATTAGAAAAAATCAATAAAAACATAATTTTTATGTAAATAATTTAAGAAAATAGGCCAAAATTTACCATAACCCCCCCACCTTGTCTCCAAGACTACTGAACCTAAGAACCTAAAAGTTTGCAAAGCTCAGTGATGAAATCCAAAATCCTTTAGTTATCCACACGAGAAATAAATACTTATGCTATAGCCCGGGTACGTTAAGTTTGCACCTAAAATCCTTTAGTTCTCACAGGAAAAACCAGCCCAGTATTTAGTCCATCATTTCAATCCCATAAATCAGCATATATAAGCTCTCATCAATCTCCAATAGTTCCCGCATCTAGCGTACTGTCTCCGTGCGAGTCCCATGATACGGGCAGGATCCATTAAATTGTCGAAAGGGCCTCTACGAGTTGCCTTTGGCTCCGCGCACGCCTCCCAATGACATCTATACTATTATAAAGTTGTAAAAATGAAATGTCTGTACATTAAAGATATTTAAAAAAAGATTGTTACGGACTATTTGGCGGTCACTGAATCGAAAAATATATTTTTTGGATTTTTTGTATGTTTGTATGTGTCGTTGTGGCTTCATCACTCCAAATCGGCTTAACGGATCCTAACTATTGTTGATACACGGGTAGCTGGGTGTCTCCAGATGGTTATAGGATACTTTTTACCCGACTACGCTGAAAAAACAAAGAGGGATTATGACTTTTTCTCCTGCGCGGACGAAACTGCGGGCGCCTTCTAGGACAAAATATAAATAAAAAAAAGGATAACTAACTATTACAAGGTATGTCCCAAGTGCGAGTCAGACTGGCGCACCGAGGGTCACGTACAATATATACGCTAAAAACGGTCGTATATAAAATTACAGTGTTAGCAGAGCACTCCTAAGCAAAATGTTTACGGTGTGGGGTCATTTTATATTAAGGTGCGTCCACATTTGTATCATTTGCCCGTATCAGATCATCGTCGCGTAGCATGATCGCGTGTCACGATCACGCGTTTGGACGTTGCGCCGATCCGATCACTCGAAATCCATTTGCTACGCGTATCACACACTTGTATCGGAAGAGTGCGGCATTATCGGCGCGCCGACAGTAAGCGTCCAAGCAGCGCGATACGCAGTCAGGCTACGGCACGGTGATAGGATAAGAGCAAATGATACAAGTGTGGACGCACCTTTAGTTACTGACATAAACAGGCGGACATAAAAAATTAAGATTTTTTGGATTTATTCCGTGGGTTGTGCTATACGAGCTACCATCATATATTCAGTTTGACGGAATATAATTCTGTACACTTAAGATTAAAGAAACAAAAAAAATATCAAGTTTCTAGGACAACTGGAATTAGGTCAGACTTCGGTTAGGTTTGTTACGACGACGAGCGAAGCGAGGAGGAGTGTTAGGTTTAACTGCGACCCTAAGGAGCGAGCGAAGCGAGCGAGCAGCCCAGGTCCGACTTGCTTACGATATGACTTTATGGCGGGTCCTATTTTGCTATTGAATAAGTAAGTATTGAAATACTTTTCGGCATTAATCTAGTTCTAAGGCAGGTCCAACTTGGCTTAGGTTAGGTACGACGACGAGCGAAGCGAGGAGGAGTGTTAGGTTGAACTGCGACTCTAACGAGCGAGCGAGCAAAACGCCAAAACCAACTTCTACCTAATAAGTAGAACTGCGTCCCTAACAAAAATCTCTCTACTACAAAACTAAGTTCAAAAAAGGTATTCGATTTTCTACAAAAAAAATATGACAAAATAATAAAGATCTGCGAAATAAAGTATATAGTAAATAATATCTCTACATATTAAAAATCGGTGTCATAAAAATACACCATTTAATTGTTCGATGTAATGAATATTCGATCAAATGAAAAAATGTGTATCGTCGATTTGTATGGAAACACATTTTTTAGTCAACGCAATCCAAATATACAGTTATTTGGATTGCGTTGACCTAGAAGCTTGATTGTTTTACTGCTTTAAGGGATTGAGAACATAAGTATTTGATGTTAATTTCATTCTGATACCTTTACGCATTACTGAGAAAAAGGCTCTTGAAAGACAGACAGACGGACAACAAAGTGATCCTATAAGGGTTCCGTTTTTTTCCTTCTGAGGTACGGAACCCTAAAAACAACATTTATATTTATTGGTATTGTTTAAACAATAAAAATAAATTAGAAATAAAAGGGTACAGAGACTAAACATGTACTGAACCTTCATAAACGTGTGCGACTCGTACTTGACAGGTTTTTAATAATTTTCTGATTTTTCAAACATTGTTTTTTTTCGTTAATTTATTCTACTATTACACAATGTTGAGAAACATTATTTTAGGTTCCCACTCAATCTAGTGCCATTATTAATAGCTATTAAAGCCATCACATCAAATCACGAGGTTTTAATGATTGGAATCAATTGGCATATCCGTTATGGTAACGGTTTTTTTACTACTTAGTGCCATTTAAGATTTGTTAACGAGATGATCAAAGTTCTTTGAAGCTTCTTTAGCAACGTTTTTTTGCCTTTTATTTAGGCCTCTAGGGTGGATCGACGATCTGTTTAAGATAGTAGGAAATTGATGGATAACTAATATCGGTCGTTGCAGAAATACCGTGGAACCTTGTCCAGAAATCCATACTAATTCCATACTAATATTAGAAATGCGAAAGTGTGTCTGCAAAACTGTATCTGTTTGTCTGAAGAGGTATCTTCACGCTTAAACCTCCGAACCGATTTGGATGAAATTTGTTATGGAGATAATTTGAGTCCCGGGGAAGGAAATAGGCTACTTTTTATCCCGGAACAATACCCTTAGTCGCGATAAACGAATTTAAGGCGGACGAAGTCGCGTGCAGAAGGTAGTGACCTATAAATATTACTATTTTGTTTTTTTTCTCTTGGTTCTTCTTGATGTTTTACAATAAAGTGTTTTTTTTTTTACACTAAAAAAGTATATTCTTATACAAAGATCTAAGTAATGAAAAAGACTCAGACTGGACTTGAACCACTGCCTTGTACCTTGCGGGGGCGCACGCTCTGCTAATTCAGCTACAGAGGCCGAATAAAATTTAAGGACAAGCTGACTGGGTTTTGTAGCTCAATTGGCGAGGCAAGGCACAAGGCACTGGTTCAAATCCGGTCGGAGTCTTCCAGTGCAACTTTCAAAGCGATTATTTCCGAAAATATCCACAAAGAAAATATTTCTTTTTTGCAACCTCAATATGATTTTAAAATTACTATCGAAATATGTAGCACACTTTAATGTTTGCTGAAAAACATTTTTTTCTGTTTCGGCTATATGTATGGAGTGCCCGACCTAAAAATATATATTTTTATTATTTAATTATTAAATTACACACGACACTATGCACCAAATTTCATCAATATACATTTAAGTAATTTTTCAGTAAAATGCCTGTGACATAGGGACGGATGGACATGACGTAACTATAAGGGTTCCGTTTTTGGCATTTTGGCTACGGAACCCTAAAAGGGTGAAACGGACTATTTGAAGGTTACTGAATCGAAAAATATGTTTTTTTTGTATAATCGTTGTCTTGCGGCCTCATCCTCTAGTTTAACCATTATAAAAGTTGTAAAAATGAAATGTCTTTACATTGAAGTTATTTTCATGGCGCCTTTAATTTAAAAAAAAAATCTCAAAAATAATTGTATGCTATATAAATAATAAATAATAACCACATGAAAATATGTGAGCACAATTTATTGTCATATCTAACCAATACACTATTTCGTGGTAAAGCTAAGGAACAATAATCCATTAATCTAAAATGGAATTCCGCTAAGAAACGTCTTAATTTATCAATGATTTGCCTCTTTACTTTAAAAATATAATATGTACTTACTACTTTCAAGTATTCGGTTAAAATAAAGCTCTTTTCCTGTTTGTTCACTCAATTCCGGAAATGTAATCATCCTCTAACAATAACTTTTACAAACTCTTACTTTCATATTTTTAGTTCCTAATACCACTACAAGATGTCGCTAGTACCGCATCTAACTAAAATAATAAATCGCCTAGTGTGGACCGTTTAATATTATCCTGATGATGTCATTTTGCGGACGTGAAATTTCTTTAAAATCAAGGCCAACTTAAGGATAAATGTAAGGAGAACCTAGACCAATTTACTCGTGCATAAAAAGTACTTAAAACTGCCCAAAATTGAAAATTCAATACATAATTGTGAATGCGAAAATACAATACAATACAAATACGCTTTTCACCTCACTCGCTCGGAAAATTTACGTTTACACAGCCAAATCTGCATGGAAAAATCAATTTTCCACGCTAGCGTGCAAAAGTCATTTGAAGTTGGAATTTATATATTTTCTCAAAACGACCTGTACGAAGACTTAAGATGAGAGTGCGATGAGGTCTTAATATGAATTCAAAAAGTTAATTACTCATCTTAAACGTTATTTTACATACGCCAAATATATTATTATTTAAAAATTGATTATTTATTTTTAATATATACACGACTAATTGTTTTTATAATTAAGTAAGTGTATTTTTTCATCCAGAAATAAAATTAAAAGAGGTTGACAGTCTTGGCAGATTAAAAAGACATGTTAATGAAAAACAATGTGCCAATGCCGTTTGCGCGGAAATAGTTTGTAAGCTGCGTTTAGTTCATAATTCAACCGTGTAAAATAGCAGAAATAAGTCAAAATTAATGTTAATATTTTGGGAATGTATTTTTTATATTTTTTTGAAAAGTATCATTTATTATATAAACATTATTTTTGAAATAAAAAAATATTTTTTACATCAAAAATTTGATTCCTTTGATACCACCGCAAAAACAACTAAACGCAAAATCCAGTTTAAAAATATATGCGAATTAAGGTGGGCGTAGTATATTATTATAAAATATTTTTAAGTTAAATTTTTGAGAAAATACACTGTACATGCTTCGATCGTAAATGCCATTCTGGCCTCGTTTAATGATAAAGCCTACGACTCAGTCCGTCCATTCAGTGCCGTTATAAAAAAATATTATTTTAAAAAGAACAAATAACCCGGCTGAATAAGAAAACTAAAAAGAAAAAAACAAGTCCAGTACCCTAAAAAATTATTAAGTTATAACAGAAATGTTTCATGATTCGTGATCGAAACTCACATAAAACAAATTATAATAAATTCTAATGTGGAACATAGCGATTTTAAGCAGTCGGGACCCATAAGAAATCTAGATCGACGCAAATCTTCCCAACAATGGGTCCCAACTTTTAAAAATCACGTTAGAATTTATTATTTGTTTTTTCTACTCGTCGACTTTAATCCCTCAATAAGAACTTCATAGACTAAACCTTAATAGCATACTTTTCAATGTCGGATACTCTATGGCACTTCCAACTGAACTGATTTATTCATAAGCCAACACTTTATTTCATAAGCCAACACTTTTAATGCACTATAATGATTTCAAAAATAGAACTTTGGGCAAAATAAAATTTCTTTGTTTAAGGAGCCTCGTTTTAATGCAAATATATAAAAAAAAACATCTCTCTATGTGATCGTGATGGTGATGGTGATGGTGATGGTGATGGCGATGGTGATGGTGATGGTGATGATGATTATGATGATGATGATGATGATACCTACTCGTAGAAAAAGTATTGTATACAATCCATACTAATATTGTAATGCGGAAGCGTATCTGTCTGTCTGTCTGTCTGTCTGTCTGTCTGTTACCTCTTCACGCTTAAACCGCTGAACCAATTTGTATTAAATTTGGTATGGAGATAGTTTGAGCCCCGGGGAAGGACATAGGCTACTATTTATCCCGGAAAAATACCCTTTTTCGCAATAAACGAATTTAAGGCGGACGAAGTCGTGGGCAGAAGCTAGTAGTTATATAATTAGCTTTTTAGGTCTCGTACCTTAATTAGGCCACTCAGCAAGCTTCGTGGCCTCAACGCGGTACTCAACTGAAAAAGCATACATTATGTAACGATTGCATAAAATACTAATTATGTGAGTATCGATCATGAATCATGAAACATTTCCATTATAACTTAACAAATTTCTAGGGTACTGGACTTGTTTTTTCTTTTTAGTTTGTTTATTCAGTGGGGTTTTATTTTAATAATATTTTTTTTATTTTATACTCTTTAGTTAAAATTATAAGTCAGTAAATTTCGCAATGTTTATCGTGGGGGTTATTGAGAAACTTGCACAGATTTATTACAATTAAATGAAAATTTTGTGAGAACGGCTCCCTAACCAACTTTAAATCGTTATAGTTCGTAACTGGTCATTCAAAATTAAAAATGATAAAACAAACCTGATTTTCAAATCCCTATCCAACGATACCCCACTCGATGCAGTACGTTGATTTTCATTTTTTTCTTTTTCACAATATGGCGTCTCATTATCGCCATTTTGAGATTTCAGAATTTTCATGTCTTTAGTGACATTTGGACAATTAAGATGAATCAATTGATGAAAGAATTATCAAAATCGGTCCACGGGGTGGTGTTTAGAGTGCCAGATAGGAAAAAACATGCATACATACATACATCTTCTTTGCGTCGCACAGTCGGGTAAAAAGTATCCTATAACGATCTATGAATGCCCATCTCCCCATATTCCTACAATGGGCAGTGAAATCCGTATAGCCTGTTTTTTGTTATACATAACAAGTGGCAAACGGGCAGATGAGTAACCTGATGGAAAGTGATCATCGTCGCCCATGGATATGTGCAACACCGCAGGAGTCACTCGTTTGACCAACATAGCGCGCAAGATTGCATGGTTGAAGTGGCAATGGGCGGGGCATGTAGCCCGGAGAACGGGTGGCCGTTGGGACAGTAAGGCCCTGGAGTGGCGACCATGCATAGGAAGATGCTATATTAGATCGCATCTAATGTAACATGAGAGCACATTTGTTATTTCTCACCGGGAAATACTTTTATTCGTTAATGCCCGGCAGTGTGAGCATGTCATGCTCGCTTAAAGGTCTTTGCTTGCGGTAGCTTCGTTGATCGGGTCGCAACCTTCCCTAAAATATGGTTGAGGGAGGCGATGGCTGAGATTATGCGTCATGTTCGTGAATGGGTGCCGTTTGTGGGGTCCGGTCTGTTCTTGCTAGCAAGGGCCAAATTAATTGTATACCTAGTGACTGCCTACCAGTGTTTAATGAACTGACGTGAGAGACTTCATCCTGTGCTCGATTGAAGTTATTCATATTTTTATTTAATTTAGAGACTTGAAGATTGTATATATCTCTAAGAAACTTAGTTTAAATATTTGTTTTGTTTATATAGGTATCCTTAAACATTTCTGAGGATTTTAATTAATTAATTTTATCTTATTGCATGTTATGATTATGACGCCTAGAGACTATAAACTTACATCACTAAGAAATTTAAATTTAATATTTATTATTTTTAATGTACTCACTTTGAACCCTGAGAATTCTCTTATTAATAATTTGATTGCAAGTCGTGACGCCTAGAGACCTTATACATCTCTGAGAAAATTATTGGTTTATATTTTATATTAACATTGATCTGGCGAATCATGAACATCTCCTCTGCGTGTACCAATTATCAATTACTTATAATACACTTGTAAAAGTTTTAAATCTAATTAAGACAATATTATAGTATGGTTAAGAATTATTTTGAAAAAATGACTAACAGTTGAGTTTGTTTCAGCTTTCTTCTCAACAATTGTCTCCTCTTGGGAAATGCAGTAGAGATACGTAGTATCTCTTATTAGTCTGTGCTGTCCCCGTAAAAACGATCTGATAATGTCATAAGCCCAATTGCGCATCCAGTATGGAGAAGTGACTCCACAGTGGAGCCATGGGCTCCTGACAAGCAATAGGCTATTAAATATATTTTTCAGTGGTATGTTATATTACGAACACTCAATAGTAAAAATATCCCTGATAAAACTTCTTCAATCTTATAAAAACTCCCTGAGATACAACAATGTTAAAATCACATTTTTGGACTTTTCCAAAAAAACGCTTCATACTAAAGCCTACTAACTTAGTGACGTCACACGGTTAGCATACCTTGTATGGGAAAATGAGGAACTGTATTTTGCAGCTATGTTAAAACTTGCGTTTATTGAAACGATTTCTTAACAAATATTACGATACATTTCTTAGTCCACCCGTGACCATGGAAAGCTGAAAAGCATCCGAAACGTCGGCAACTAAAATGGGCGCGCTATAATCCGTTAAATTGTTTTATTTCAATGAGTAATCGCAGAAACAGAAGATAACATTATTTGATAGGTTACTCAATGGTATTATTAGTTACTTGAACGCACCACCAACTTCGTTCGTGGAGGAAGAAAAAGTCATAACCCGTCTTTTCTTCTTTAGCATAGTCGGTAAGTATCCTATAACCATCTGGAGATACCCAGCTACCCGTGTACAAAAATAGGTGAAATCCGTTTAGTCGATTTAGCGTTACCACAACGACACATACAAACATTTAATCTTTACAACTGTACAACAGTATAGATAAATATTTTCAGACTTTCCCACCCAACTTCAAGGGCTCACAAAAAAAGCTACACGTAAGATATCGTACTCAAAATTTCAATGTAGTTCGTTATTTTTCTGATTTCATCAGTATCTTATATTTTTAGCAATTTTGAGTACAGGCAACATTCCTATTGCCTGACCCATCATTGGGGACGCACAGACAGAGCACGTGTTAATTGACATTAAATTATTTCCCCGTATGACACACTCTGTATAAACCCTCCAATTTCAAAGGCTTTAGGTATTTCAGTCACACGCTTCACTAGAAATCTAGGCTTGATTGAGAGCTTTATTCGTCCCGTCCACATCATTTACACCTGATTGGCTATTTCGGTACATTTGCGAAGTTTCAGACTTTCAGAAATATAATTGAAATCTGTTACAAATAGCTGGCATTTTTGCCTGAAATCTATGGAGCAATAGAGAAATATAAAGACATCGCGATATTCGGAGTGAAAAGTGGGTCAATTTTATCTGCACCTTGTCGTTATAGTTACCTCTCCTGGGTCACTCTTTAAAACTACGATTTTAAGCACTATACTGAAAGGCAACAAAAATATTTTCGCTGGCAAATAATACACTAGAAGGAGCCCGCTTCGTTCGCGGAGGAGAAAAAGTCATAACCCCTCTTTTTTTGACAGCGTAGTTGGGTAAAAAGTATCCAATAACCATCTCGAGATACCCAGCTACCCGTGTACCAAAAATAGTTGAAATCTGTTTAGCCGATTTGGCGTGATGAATCCACAAGGTCACACAAAAACATACATAAAGTATAAAAAAAAATTTTTTTCGATTCAGTGTCCTCTAAATAGTCCGTAACAATTATTTTTTTGAAAATATCTTCAATCATTTAATTTTTAGAACTTTATAATAAAAGTATAAATATAATAATAAAAGATTATTAGCATTTTTTTAGTAACTCTTTTGAGAGTTACTGGAGTCCTGAGGTACGGATTTATATAAAAAAATATAAAAGAAACAGGGTTAATCAACACCGATTCATGTTTCCCGTCCAAGATGGACGACGAGAAACTTGGAGAGATATCTTAATCAACATCTCACATTGCAATGATACGTTGTCACAGAAATCCCGGTGACAATATCACTTAACCCTATTTGACCCAGTGACGGTTTTCCTCCAAGTTTTCTCGTAAGGAAAACATTTTGCATAAACACGAGAGTTTTCACGAAATCGTCTGGAAATATGGATGCGGATATCCTTGCTGCGAGGTCGTTCTGGCGGAAGATATTCTTTTGAGTTAACAAATATGTAATAAATAGAAAAGCTTTCCTACGGCTTTGCCTGCGTGGATCACGAATTTGAAAGAAAGAAACATTAATATATTCGTTGGCATAACAAACAATAGCAAAAAAGACACAAATACAATAAATATAACTTAGTATGCCACAATAAGGTACAGTCACCGGTAACAATATCTGCCACGACAAAGCGCGTATAAATATCTGACACTTTCTGACTCTCGCTTTGTCATGGCAGATAATTGATGCCGGTGACTGTACTACCGAAAATATCTGACACGTCCTAACAGCCCTAGTAATAGAGTTGTGTCAGAAAGTGTCTGATATTTATACGCGCTTTGTTGTTGGCACTTGTGGCAGATGTTAATTCCGGTGACTGTATCTTATTGTGGCATACTAAGTTATATTTATTGTATTTTTTTCTTTTTTTGCTATTGTTTGTAATGCCAACGAATAAACGTTTCTTTCTTTCTGATCAGCGCTGGCTTTCGAGATAGCATGGATAATGGAAAAAAAAACACCATTCCTCCCCCCCACCCTTATCTCCGAAGTTTACCAAACGATTTTTTTTAAATTTTCACGATTTGCTTTCACGATTCAATGCTATAGATAAAACAAACTTAACTCAACCGGAACCGGGTGATAATGTTAAGGTAAGTGAAGGTTTGTACGGAACCCTCGGTGCGCGAGTCTGACTCGCACTTGGCCGTATTTTTTATCTTGAACGCAGCGTTAAGTAAGCGAACAAGTTCTAACAGATACAAACACTCGTGCTCATCACACAAACACTTGCCCTAGCCGGAATTTGAACCCGGGACCGCCAGCTTCGTAAACCGTTGCGTAACCAACTTAGCCATGCGTGTCGTCAATAGCCAAACGTATTTGCTCTTAGTATGAGCCTTTTGCACTAACTCTAAGACTATGCGTCACCTATTATTCAAAGGTGAACACAAGTGACTTTCAAAGTTAATGAACAAGGAACTTTGACTTTGGTGGAAAGTTTAGTCGAACTACAGCCAAGGTCATTATAATATACGTATTTCGTCACTTCTAAGAACAATGTGCGTAAGAAGTATGCCTGCGTCTTACCATAACTTACCTTAGTGTCAAACTGCGGGATTTACTTTAATTTTAAGGCTGTACCTTTTTAATACAAATAAAAAAAAAAAAAAAAATATGGAGAGGAAAAATTGCATTTGCTTTAGCTTTCCAAATAAGTATGTAGTTCCTCAAATTTGCTCTATGTTTTGTATAGCAAATTACTTAACACTTATTATTACTTAACAAAAACAATTTACTTATATACATAGCAAATATCATCATCATCACTATTACAATAGAATAGCACACCTAAATTCAATGATGTACCATGTCATATGTTTCAATAAAAAAACACATTTCTTTGACTTAAATAAATTTGTCAAGCGCTTCACGCTAATGTCAGAAAGAAATATCTTGCCAAAAAAATATATTTTGACCATAGCAGATCTTTTAGCATTTAACATAGAACCGAATAAATATAATACCACATTAGCTAGTTCCCAGTATGCCCATAGTGGTAATAGATCCATGCCACATTTAAACTAAATTGTAAGACAGCGGAAACACCTTTGAATATTAACATTATTCACCAGAATATTCAGGGTTTTTCCAGCAAGGAATTAGAAATAGGTTTATTTTTAGATAATAATAATATTGAAGTTATGTGTATTACTGAACACTGGCTAAAACAGGAACAATTACGTTTTGATTTTATTAACTTTAAGTTAGTAAGTTTCTTTGCTAGAAAATTAGCCATTCATGGGGTTCTCTTATAATTGTTAAGAGTTCCATGAAATCCAAAGAGCAAGAAGATATTGTTAGATTATCACTAGAACGGATTATAGAAATTGCTTGTGTAGAATTAGAGACCTATTTAATTATATGTATTTACAGATCACCTTCTGCTGATTTCCATACATTTGAATGCACTATGGAAAATGTCTTAAAATAGCTTGTAAAGGAAAAAAACATGTTATAGTATGTGGAGACTTCAACGTTAATTTACTTGAATCGAATAGTAACACTGTTAAGTTGTTAAGTTTGTTTAAATCTTTTAACTTCGTCAATTTGTTTTTTGAGCCAACCCGCGTGGGAATTAGTAGTGAAACCTGTCTAGATAATATTTTTTGTGATTGTAAATGCTTGGATAAGGCAATATTTAAGTCCTTTAGTTCAGATAATAGAGGTCAGAGAGCATGTTTCCCAAATACTTTCCAAGAAATACCACAAACTATAACATACAGACCCATAACTAGTTATCGTTTAGAATTATTCAAAAATGAAGTTCATAATGATCTATGTATGGTATCCCTTTCACATGATGACCTAAATTGTTTTTACTAAAATTTATTTCGCATTATTATAAATAATTTTAATACTCATTTCAAAATAAAATCTATTTCTGGGTCAAAAACGAAGTTTAGTGAATAGGCTACTGTCGGCATTCATAGAAGTGGAAATAGGCTTTATGAATTATATGGATAGAAAGAGGTAAACAAGAATACTGATTTATTACTATGTCAAGAATTATTCAAAAATGTTTCAGAAAGTGTGCATAGCTGCTAAGGCAAATTATATTAGTTCTAAACTCAAAATGTCTGTCAATAAAGTGAAAACTGTTTGGAATATTACTAATAGGGAAACTGGTAAAACAAAAACTCGCAATAGTTAAGTCAACATTATGACAGGAAATGGTCAGATTATGTCGAACCGTGATGTTGCCTCGGCATTCGAGGATTATTTTTCCAACATTGCAATGAATACTAAAAGATATCTTCAATCATCTGCGACCGAAGCCCATTTGTTACTTAATGTTAATTTTAGCAAATGCAATGTAAGCTTTGAATTTAGTCAAGTAAATTCAATAGAAGTTATTGAAACGTTTAAGTCACTGCATTTAAAGAAAACAGAGGATTTATGGGGAACTTTAGTAAAAATTGTTCATCATATCATAGATTCAATTGCACCCTATCTAGCCTTCATTTATAATAATTGCATATTAGAGGGCGTGTTTCCAGATCTTATGAAACTTAGTGAAGTCATACCTCTTTTTAAATCAGGTGACTTGAGTGACTTGACTAATTTCCGTCCGATATCTATACTACCTGTACTAAGTAAAGTTTTCGAAAAGTTAATGTTGATGGATCTGCTGGGACACTTCAATAGAAATAAACTGCTTAGTAGTAAACAGTTCGATTTCACAAGGGGACGTTCCACGGCTGATGCAGTATCTGTACTCATTAAACATATTTACAACATCTGGGAGAAATCTTGTGATGCAATTGGAGTTTTTTGTGACCTTTCTAAGGCATTTGATTGCGTTGATCATGGAACACTCATTTTAAAATTAGAACATTATGGCCTATCTATAAATGCCTTAAGCCTTATGTCTTCATATCTCAGCAATAGAACACAAACAGTTGTTGTAAATGGAACCCAATCCAGTGGAGCTGCAGTTAAGCTAGGAGTGCCACAGGGCTCTATCTTAGGGCTATTTCTATATTTGGTTTATATAAATGACTTACCATCTATAGTAGAAAATATTTGTGATATAGTACTATTTGCTGATGATACATCATTAATTTTCAAAGTTGACCGGAAAGCAACAGACTATGCCGAAATTAATAGTGTACTAGTTAAAGTACTTGACTGGTTTCATATTAATAATCTGCTATTGAATGCTAAGAAAACGAAATGTGTGAAATTTGCTTTACCGAATGTTAGAGGAGTGGATTCTACTATATCGCTCAATGGTGAATGTTTAGAAATGGTGGATAGGGCATTATTCTTAGGTATAACACTGGAACAAGAACTTGCAATAGAGTCCCCATTTAGCAGTACTTGCAGGTAAATTAAGTTCAGCAGCTTACGCTATTAGAAAAATTAGACAATTGACCAATGTTGATACTGCTCGCTTTGTATATCATAGTTATTTTCATAGTATCATGTCATACGGTATTCTGGTTTGGGGCAAAGCAGCTGACATAGAGACTATATTTGTTTTACAAAAAAGACCGATTCGTTCTATATATAACCTGAACTCCCGTGACTTCTTAAGAGAGCTTTCTAAAGATATCAACATATTAACCGTAGCGTCCCAATATATTTATGAGAATATTATTTATGTTATTAAGAACCTAGAGTCTTTTACTAAGAATTCAGATACCCACAATTTTAATACTAGAAATAAAAACAAAATCGCTAGTAGAAAGTTCCGCGTTCGTAAAGTAGCCAAATCATTCGTAGGCCAATGTATACATTTTTATAATAAGCTACCAGATGATGCTTTAAAATTATCGTTTCCAGCTCTCAAAAAGTACTTAAAAGAGTCCCTAATGGCAAAGGCTTATTATAGGGTAGAGGACTATGTAACAAACAAAAATGCATGGCCCAAAACAGAAACCAAATAATTTACTGTTACCCGGACACGGTTCTTATAAGGTGGCATATCAAACGTATGTAAGTCATTTTAAATAAAAAATCACTATTTTCCTTTTTTATATTCTATATATTTTTTTTTACTTTCATAAGTTTTGATATGTTTTCTTGAAGAACTACGCATTGAGTTTATATACTCAAAACATATATTTAGGATAGGCTAAGTACAAATATTGTAATAGATATAAGAGTTATTTCGAAAAAATTACTGACTCTTGAGTTTGTTTCGGCTTTCTTCTCTTCATTGGTCTCCTCTTGGGAAACGCCGTAGAGTCAGACTTGTAAAAGTGCCCTTGTAGCCTACTTACAGAATAAAGATCATTATTTCATTATTATTTCATTTCATCCAAGACTCAGGAACAAATATGCTCATCACACAAATATTTGGTCTTCCCAGGATGTGAACTCAGGACCTTCAGCTTCGCAGGCAACGTTACTCCCGCCGAGCCAAACCGGTTGTCTTTGCTCTAGTAGTAGACACAAATCGTAGAGAAAAGAGGTTAGATTCGCACTGAATATTGATTTGAACTTGAACTTATAAAACTTTCACACATCGTTCGATTTCGAACTTAAAAAAAAAACATAAATGTAAATAACATCTAATTGGTAGTTTTCTACAAAAAAATCTTTGTTCATAGCTTTAATCAAAACAAAATTTAACAGACTCCTTTGTGTCATAAAAATTACCAATATAATATGGTATGACTAGCTTTCGTTACACAACGGAATCGATTCAAAATTTGTTGTAATAAAGCCCTTAACTTCAGTGGCCGTTGGGGCAGAAAGGTCCTCGAGTGGAGACCGCGTACCGGCAAGCGCAGTGTGGGAAGGTCACCGGCGAGGTGGTCAGACGACCTGATTTAGGTTGCGGGGACTCGCTAGATGCGGGTCGCCTCTAACCAGCCCAAGTGGAAATCTATTGAGGAGGCCTATGTCCAGCAGTGGACGTCATATAGCTGAAATGATGATGATGATGAAGCCCTTAACTTCCAAGAAGAACTTAGAACGGAAGGAGGAGCTTAATAAGAACGATAGAAAATAAAAATGGAAAATGATTGGTCACCTTAAAAGACACAACGCTTTTATTAATAACATCATAGAAGGCAAGCGAGGAAGTGAAAGACCTAGGAGAAACTACATAGAACAAATAAAAGAGTAGGTTAACGTCATGTCGTATAGGAGATCAAGGAGGTGGCTGGATGGCCTGGATAAGGCGTGATGGGAACAGCACGCTTCGACTTCTAAAATGATGATTAAGCCTTTAACTTTGGTTGAAAACTAAGTATTGACCCAAATACATATCTGATGGATTGATCTGTTGTAAGTGCAGCGTCTCTATCTAGTTTAGCGCTATAGATACTACAGACTATTTGACGCCGCTGACTGTACAGTAGGAACTGTACAGTCAGCGGCGTCAAATAGGCTATAGTATCCAAAGCGCCAAATATAGTGTCACACATCTTTATCCTCATAAGAATAAAGATGTTTTGCAATATTTTTGGCACTTTGGATGCTACAGACTATGTGACACTGACTGTACTAACTAGTATTACAATTATACAAAGAATTATTGCAAAGGAAAATAAAATATTGGATGACATCGATTTTTAAGGTTTCATTGCCAAAATGGCAAAAACGGAACCCTTATAATTTCATCATATCCGCCCTAGAAACTTATATTGATAAAATTTGAAGTACAGGTGGCTTGTATAAGGTGCTACTTAGATTGGTATTTGAATAACAAACATACATATTTCAAGAGAATGCACTCCATACATGTAACAGAAGCAAAATAGTTATTTGTGCAACAAGAAAGCAAAGTTGTATTTTGTTTCGAGTGCTGATTTGAGCCCCGAGCAAGCGAAGGAGTCTATGATTGATTAACGAGCGTAGCGAGTGATTCAAAGTTAGAATCCTGAGCGTAATGAGGGTCTCAAGAGCACGAGATGCAAAAAAAATTGCTCTCGTGTAGCACACATAACTTTTCACCTCAGCAGTGAAAACACATATTACTTAGGAGGCATATGAATGAACAGGAATAGATTGAAATAACGTTTATTTATTACGATTATTAACGTATATTACGATTAAAATTAATCAAAATCATGCTAAACATTTTATAAGTTACAATTATTGAAGGTACAATTATTAAAAGTAACAGTTTCTTTATTCCAAATATCTTTAAATTTTAGGGTATTACGCGTTTCCGTACGTGTTTTCTTTGAGGTCGAATTCCAAAATCGAATTCGAGGGGGTTTGTTTTGTTCACTCGCTTTTTTTGCATGTGGAGATGATAGAGCACAGAAAAATTGTTTCAAATTTATAGCTGAACAATGTCAATTCGTGGCACTGAAGATTGAAAAATTAAAAAACTACTTTGACACACGCTTGAATCAAAATCGTATTTTGTTCACTGTTGTCTCGCAGCAAAAGCGGCCAGTTTGAGCTGCTGAGGTGAAAAAGGCTTTTTTCAGCAGGATCAACTTGTGGCACATATTTCGACACATCTTTTAAGAACACTTTAGGGTTAAAAAAATATATTTTGTGAATATTTTCGCCGTCGGTCCGAAAGTTACATTAATGAAATTAATTGTGATATTTATTGACATGAAATAATTTATAAATGGCTCGTTTTACAAAAATGTGACATGGGAATAACTTTTTCGGATTTTTATTAAGTTGTTGTTTTGTCTAACTTAGGTTTTGTCATTAATTTCACTTGAATAGTGAGTAATGTAGATTTGTTTATATTAGTTGATGTTATTTATTACGTAATCTTACTATGTTCGAATTAACAATGTTTAAGTAAAGCTACAAATTTCAAACACATTGTACATTGTTTATGTATGAATAAATGAAATGAAAAATGAAAAAAAAAGTGAGAATTTGAGTTCCTGACGTTTCGGAAGCTTTTCAGCTTTCCATAGTCACGTGTGGACTGAGAAAAGATATATTTTACTCTGTCAAAGTTACAATTCGGGAACTCAAATGAGATAATATACGCGATATAATCCGTTAAATTGTTTTATTTAAATGAGTAATAATCGCGGAAACAGAAGGTAATATTACTATAATTACTTTTTGCTGATATTTTCTGGTTACCTCGCTTTTTGAAGAAAATAGTTTTCCATTTACCATTTTCCCATTACGACAATAAGGAAATCGGAGACGGCAGACTGTGATATTCATCTTTGTCAGGACTAACGTGAAATGTGATATTATAATATTAATATGTTACGTTTTACCTCAGCCCGCTATTTATAGGGCTTGCGTCAATCCTATTGTTGGTGAAAATATTGTCTATGGATATATATGAAACCTTAGCTCTGAAGGTATTAAATAACTATAACGCTAGTGAAGGTAGAACTATGAAGGAGACGATTATTTCTGGTAGACGAAGGCTAGGAGTAATTCTTCTTCTTCGTTGGTTTACTCTTGGCAGAGTGGTCGTGGTCATCATTTCAGGTGTTATTGACAAGCTTCACAACCCCTTTGGCCACCTACGAAACCAATGCTTCGTAACCAGTTACGTGTCAATAATTGTTTTTCTTGCTATGAAACTAGTTACGTTACAAAGAAGTTTTTTTCTTCCCATGAAACTAGTTTCGTAGCAAGAAAAATATTGTTTTCAATAAGCTTCTACCGGCTTTGCCTATCGTGGTTCCCGAGGGAACAGCGAGATAAAGTAGCCTATTTCCTTCCCCGGGCCTTCAGCCATCGGCATATCACAACAAGATCGGTTCAGCAGTTCAACCGTGAAAAGGCAATAGACAGACATGCTGCTGACTGATAGACAGATAGAGTTTTAGGACTACTAATAATATTGAGGGATGGCACAGATGAATAAACATGTACATCGGACGGACTAATCCTTCTCAGAGTCTTCAACTATTACAAGTTTTGAGCACAGAATCAAAAGTCGTTGACATTTTAAAAAGTGAAGCTCACAAGAAGAAAACGCTAAGAATTACGTACCTACGTAACTAGGTTCGTGGGAAGAAAAACAATTATTCACACGTAACTGGTTACATAACATTGGTTTCGAAGGCGGTCGAAGGGTTCACAAGACGCCGCCATTCTTCTCTGATAGCCGCCTTCCTCGTGCATTCGTGTAGTGATGATGAGCCATTTACTGCAGCTTTTATTTGATCAGTCCATCTGATAGGCGATCTTCCTCGTGACCTGGTACCCTAAACCTTTCCTTAGACCACAAGTCGCTCAATACCCACCTCCCCCGACGGCATACGTGGCGTAAGAAGTTGAGGATACGGGACTGTACCAAAGATGACAAACGCTGCTTGATGCCGAGTTCTCGAAGTATAGACTCGTTGGACACGGAATTATGCGTACACTAAAAGTAAAGTACTGTTGAGGATGTGAAAATAGGGATTGCCAGCCAAGTAGGTATAGACCATGTGTTGCGAGGCCGGATAGAGATGCGAGGCTCGCAAGCATCCAAGACCCCGGAACAAACATTCGTACTCATCACACAAACACTTGCCCTGGCCGGGATTCGAACCCGGGACCGCCAGCTTCGTAGGGCGTTGTGCAACCCACTGAGTCAAACCTGTTAATGTAATAGTTCTTTCAGCCCGCTGATACCTTTTTTTATTTGTAATGTTACGGCCAGACTTGAAGGCGAAGATTCGTGTTCGCGTTGTCACGATAAAAGTTCGCGTTCGATCCACGACGAAGTGCTTGTCCACGTCAAAAACTTCACTACGTCGCGATAATCTGGAACGTGAAAAACGCGAAGTGTAGAACCCGCACGAACTTTGTCACGACAAAACCCTTTGATGTGTAGCAATTTACCGACAGCGGTGCGAAGGGCGTATTCGCGAAGATGATTCGCGATAGGACGAATTTTTTTGCCACACGTATCGCGACAACGCAGATCTTCGCGTTATAATAAATCCATACTAATATTATAATCACGCTTAAACCGCTAAACCGAGTTGGATGAAATTTGGTATGGAGATAGTTTGAGTCCCGGGGAAGGATATAGCCTAAAAATACCCTTATCCGCGATAAACGAATTTAACGCCGATGAAGTCGCGGGCAGAAGCTAGTAATAAATATATTAAAATAAAATCAGGGACATTCTTACACAAATTGACCTAGTCCAAAACTAAGCAAAGCTGGTACTATGGGTACTAGGCGAAGATATACATAACATATAGATAAATTACAGTACTTAAATACATAGAAAACATCCAAGACCCAGGAACAAACATTCGATATCGCGATAGTGTGGCCCCAGCATATACGCCTATAAAGAAGGACATCTGTGGTCTGTGTTTACTACATTGCCAGGGATGTTTTCGAGCATCTTGGAGAAAAATATTTATTGCATGTACTTATGTCGATACTGCGACGGAACCATGGTGTAGGATTCCACCATAAACAATTTTCAGGGATTTTCCGACATAATATTTTTATTTTCCTCGGTTTCAGGATTCCAATGACAAATCCTTAAAAAACACCCTAAGTACAAAACGGCCTTCGTAACAGTACGTTGTAAATGTTGTAAATGTATTACATTGCGCAACACGTACTTTAAAATGTTGCTAAATTAATTATCCGGAAGCATATAATTTATAACAATTATTAAAACATAATCATAATATCACATAAATAATTTAAGTTAGTGTCTGGCAAACTTCACTTTAAAAAAAATCCGTGTTACATTCTACACACAACGTAGTTAAACCTAATTAATAATTTAGTGGAATAACGCGATGACCGACCTCAGTTTTTTGATAGTCATTAATTGTAAGTCATAATCCGAATTCTTTAGGTACTTGTAGTCATAATCGCATTTTTCTTCGAATCCACTTTTTTGGATATGCATAAAATCAACATTACTTAACGTAATGTGGTCTACAGATGACGTTTACAAAGATCCTGGAAATTTCACGGTTTTAGAATTATAACTATTTTTTTTTTTTTAATAATCAAACAAACGAGTAGACGGATCGCCTGGTGGTAAGCAATCACCGTCGCCCATAGACATTTACAACACCAGAGGAGTCACAACTACAAGTGCATACCGGTCTTTCAGTACGCTCTTTTTTTTAAAGGCTTAGTACTGTCGATGTAATAGGTCTGCAGTCTGTGAACATGTCATTGACAAACTCAACAACATTTCATTGCATGTTTGAGAAAAATCATTTAACAGTAACTCTGTCTTATAAAATGTGCGTGTAGTATTTTACTTTCCTCAAAGTGGAAATGAAAAGTATATTCTTAACTAAAAGGTACCCTCTAGTTAAGAACTTTGTTCTCAAAAGAGAAAAGTCATAACCCGTCTTTTTTCCTTCAACGTAGTCGGGAAAAAAAAACCAGTTGAAATCCGTTAAGCTGATTTTGCGTGCTGAAGCCACAAATACATACACAAACGTCCAAAAAATAATATATATACATTTTTCGTTACGGTCACCTCTAAATATACCGTTACAATTATTATTTTAAAAATATCTTTAATGTACAGACATTAAATTTTTACAACTTGTAATAGTATAGATGAATATAATTGTAAACAATTAATTGTACATAATAACAATAAAACAAAGAAATTTAAGGGATCTCTTCCAGTTAACCTTAGAGCAAATGAAAGAAAAGAGTAAACATCAACGCAGATAGACAAACCAACAAGTTAATATCCATCTTCCATGCAGTAGCTGGTATATTTTGTATTTATTATTTATATGTAATATATATATATATATATATATTGTATACCATATATAGTATAGGTATAAGCAATTATGTATGCATTATTTGCTTGTGTATCCTAACGCTCTCAGTACTGAATGTTTTTCCCCACTGCACCATTTTCATGCTCCTCTGTTTGGCCCTATAGTTGACTGGTAGAGAATGCCTTTTGGCATTAAGTTCGCCATTTGTACTTACTTTTGTTTTGTGCAATAAAGTTTAAATAAATAAATAAATAAAATATGCACAATGACATTAAAACTGTTAAAAGCTAAAGTAGCATACACATACAGATAAACCCTAAATAATAAATAGTAATACAATAGCATATATATCATCTAGATAAATAAATATACGTGTGTAAATATATATTTATATGCATAATAAATATACACAAACGGATAAATATTAAAAGATGAGGTCAGAGGTCTAAAAGCCATAACTTTTTTAAGTTATCTTTAAATGATGCCACGGTTTGTGACTGCTAGATGTATTTTGTATGGATACAATTATATTTATGTACCTATTCAATGGATGACTGTTATTGGCCATTTTTTAAGTAACTCATGTTATGTAAAACCTATATATTTACACCTGTTGTTCTACATACCAATAAAATAAAATAATACAACCAATATTCTTATAAACACGAAGATCCAAAAAAGAAAAATTCAAGACTAACTGGATTTGAACCAGTGCCTGCCTTGCGGGGGCGCACTGCCAATTGAAATACAAATTCCAGTCAGCTTGTCTTCAAAATTCACTTTAAAAATCACGAAGATCGTGATGGTAAAACATGAAGATTTTCGTAAAAATCAATAAAAAAATAATGTAATCAGAAATTATGCGTGGATAAAATATGCGCCGTATAAAATTTATAGACTGTATAAGCTATTTCGCATCAATATTATATTGCGAAATATATTGCTCCTCTTTAAGCGTGTGTAAACAACTCAAAAACATAAGTCAAAGATGTTCTTATCAGATTTTCGGATGGTGCCGATGCATCTTCCCAACAAATGTATTGCGAATTGCAAATACATAATGTTCTATCGTCTGTTTGTCTACACATCTCATGTTTATTTCATCAGGTCATCCGTTGGAGGCACTATATCATAAATGTTTATACCGAAGCGTAAATTGAAAAAATACTGAACTGTCTGTACTGTCTGAGTTTCAGGGATCCGTACAAAAAAATAAAAAAAAACCGCCGAGACCATGTCATGGACCAACGGCTACGGAACCCTACACTGAGCATTGTCCGCCATGCTCAGTCTTCATGCAAAAAAATGCACTACAGATAATAAAAAATCGATATGAAAAAGTGCAGCAGCAAAAGACCGTATCTCTACGGCACTTACATCATTTTGCTGAGGAGCGCAGTTTTTCAGTTTTTTGGCAATAACTCTAAAAATAATTGTCTCTCTTTTTTCTCTTTGCCATTTCCCACGTTAATTGGGGTCGGCTCTCCTAATTACTTTGCGCCAGGTCAGTCTGTCCTGGGCTGACAGGTCTTGGATTTGGACTTTTTCCATTAGATTAGTCATACCAGACCATCATGTCAAGGGAGGGCGTCCTCTACCTCTCTTCATGTTCAAAATAATTGTAGTTGAAAGTATTTATTAAGTTTTATCTTTTTGATTTTTTTAATTTTTTTGGACGTACCCTTTAGAAAATAGAGTGGGGGGGGGGGGGGACAGTTTATGCTACTTTCGAAGCAATTATTTCCGAAAATATTCAATTCATATATTTTTTCTCTTAGGTGATTCGAAGTCTTTTTAAATTAACTGTCGAAATAAGTTCCACTCTCGAAATATTTTTTAGGAATCATAAGCAAAGGCCAATTTAAACCAGGAATGATTTAATTTATGAAATTAGTGAAATGGCAAAATAGTCACCAAATCTGAATGCTGAAGATGACGTCACCCTCATCCTGCCCAGGTCCCGCGCCATCACACCTCGGCCCAAGGTTGCTGACTCGATTTCTTATGTTTACGAACATTTTTTTCGGCAATAATGTATTTATTAAGCTTTTACTTTGACATTTTTTTCATATTTTTGGAAATACCGTTTAGAAAATAGCGGGGGGGGGGACGGGACTGGTAGGGCACAATTTGTGCTACTTTCGGAGTGATTATTTTCGAAAATATCCACTGAATCTAAACTTTTTTTTTAGATACCTCAAAATGAACATTTTGTTTTACACATATCATGATAATAATCACAATTTTTGCAATTTATTAGTAGTAGATCACTCCACTAGCGTTATTATTATAAACAAAGATCAAAAACAAATGAAAAAATAATTCGACGATACTGGACTTGAACCTATTATTATTACCTCAGTTGATTAGAGCGTACTGCCCCGGTCTGGCTCAAGGCACTGGTTCAAGTCCAGTGTCGTCGATTTTTTTTTTCATTTGTCTCTGATCTTTGTTTATAACCTCAAAATTACTTTAAAAGATCTTTCAAAGTATGTGCGTCATATTGACATTGGCTGAAAAACTTTTTTTAAACTTTCGGTTACATGTATGGTGTGCCACCCCTAGTTTTTTATTTTAATTTTATAACTTGACCATCAAAGTAAGTAGCGGCTTACACAAGACCCATATACTCCAAATTTCATCAATGTACATTTTGTAGTTTTTCAGTTAAATGCCTGTGACATACAAACGGACAGACGGACATGACGGAACTATAAGGGTTCCGTTTTTGCCATTTTAGCTACAGAACCGTAAAAAAGTGCAGGAATAAAAAAAACACGGCCAAAATAAAGTTACACTTTATCATACCTACGCTGTTCAGTCAGGTTCTATAACCCGCTAATTCGATGTTTTGACCTTACAAAAACCGAGTTGTTTTGATTATTATGGTGAAGAATGATTCTGCGTACCTGGTTCAATAACCGAATTTCATCAGAGAGTTCCGGTAAACAAATTGTCGTGTACCATTGTAAATTAACTGTTTTACGATTCTGTAGTGGTTCTGTAGCTACATAACCATTTATTCTCAAAACAACAGGCCAGCTACTTGGGAACTTTTTGCAGAACCATTTTACTTGGGTTCGGTTCACTTTGGAACACCTGTTCTGTTGACTGTTGTTTAGTTTCAGGATCAGACGCGTAGATGCAGAATTAGTCACCAGTTTAAATGTTGTAAACAGTTTTTGACTCACATGCGGTTGTATTTTGTAAACATATTTTTGCAGTATTCGACTGCCTTTTTGATCATTTGTTAGGTTAACCGGAATACAGCAGGAATAAATATTTTTTACAGCCTGTTCGTGTAATATCATGCTCGTCATACTAATGCCTAGAGATGCCTCTATTTCACGACGATGTAACATGAGGCATATTAGCATATTAGTTTACACACAGCATATTAGTTTACACACAGCATCGATATATTTTGGGATACCCATAATAACTTAATTGATTATAGTTGCTTCACTTTTCCATGAAATAGTAATGCCTATAGAGATGCCTCTATCTCACGATTGGTAACATGAGGAGCTTGCATATTAGTTTACGCACAGCATCGATATATTTTGGGATACCCATAATAACTTAATTGATTATAGTTGCTTCACTTTTCCATGAAATAGTAATGCCTATAGAGATGCGTCTATCTCACGATCTGTTACATGAAGAGCTTGCATATTAGTTTACGCACAGCATCTTTTTCTTTATATTTTGGGGTACTTATTACAACTTAATTGATTATAGAACTTTGTTTTGCAGCTATTTTCGTTTATCGAAACAGTTTCATAACAAAAGATACCATATAATGATATATGCTAATATATCTATGATAGAAATCCCAAAAATAGTACAGTTTAATACCTTACGTGTAGTTTGTTTTCTAAGCCTTTAAAGTTAGGTGGGCTCCATTTTTAAAGTTTATTTTTAATATTAATAACTAATAATACCACTGAACAACTCATGAAATGTAAATAAACTTTTGTTATGAAACCGTTCTGATAAACGCAAGTTTGAACATAGCTACAGAACGAAGTTCTTAATTTCCCCATACAAGGTAGGACCGTGTGACGTCACCCGTTCGTAGGTCTCGTTACGGAGCGTTTTTTGGGAAAGTCCAAAATTGTAATTTTAACATTGTTGTGTCTGGGGTGACATTTATTTAGTTATTTTCACCAATGTTTCTATTATTGAGAGGTGGTTTTATACCATAAAACATAACACAGATTTGTTGTCCAAAATTATCAACATCCCAATTAAGCTAACTAGCCCTCATTGAGGAGTTTTTCTGCCTCATCGATGATTTTTAGCGAACAATACGAACATAGGTAAGTATATCATTTTATGCCTTAGGAGCTGCATTTTAAGTGACATTGACAAGTTGTTATTTCAGACAGATGGCCCAATATACCAAAAAAAAGATAGGCACTTGTTATTGATGTCAATCATTTCGTCTTTAACGATAATATGACGCCATCTTGAATTTTATGCCTATCAAAACAAAGTAGTCTAGAAGGTGCTGTAACTTCGTTTGCGGTTGGGAAAAGTTAAAAGCTTCTTTGCTTCTGCATAATCGGATAAAAAGTATCCTGTAACCATCCGGGTGCTCATCAGCTATCTGTTTACCAAAAATAGATGAAACCTGTCAAGGCTATTTGCGTGGAAGAGCCGCAAGACACATACATATTCATAATTTTTGATTTCGCTTATTTTTAGTGTCTTCTATGTACAGACATTTCAGTTTTACAACTTTACTTAATTACTAGAAGGCGCCCACCACTTCGTTCGCGGAGGAGAAAAAGTCATAACCCCTCTTTTTTTCTTTAGCATAGTCGGGTAAAAAGAATCCTATAACCATCTGGAGATACTCAGCTACCCGTGTACAAAAGATGGTTGAAATCCGTTTAGCCGATTTAGCGTGATGAAACTACAACTACGCATACAAACATTTCATTTTTACAACTTTATAATATTTTATAGATAAACTAGAAAGTGCTCGCAACTTCGTTCGTGGACGAGAAAAAAGTCATAATGTTATTTTTGCTTAACATAGTTGGGTAAACAGTATCCTATAACCATCTGTTTATGCTAGCCGTTTTGACGTGAAGGTACCTCAAAGATACATACATACATACAAACATACAAAATATCCAAAAAAAACTTCATTTCAGTGCTCTTCAAGTAGTCGGTCCCACTTATTTTACTGAAAATATTTCATTAAGTATTTATTTTCCCGCGGTTATTATACAGTTACATGTATTTCACATCAGCATACAAACATAAAAATAATCCATAATTACATTGCTTGATTTAGTGACCTTCAAACAGTCTGTATCCGCCCAAAGACACCTTCAACACCAGAGGAGTCACAAGTGCGTTGCCTGCCTTTCAGGTGGGAGTGCGCTCTTTTCTTGAAGGTTTGAATTTCGCATAGGTCCGGAAATACTGCCGGCGACAATTTATTCCACAGTTCAGTCGTGCGAGGCAGGAAATTTCTAGCAAAACGAACAGTTGTGGACTGCCAACGATCCTATATCCTATAAGTAGTTATAGGATATTTTTTATCCAATTACGCCGAAGCATAAAAGAGGGTAGCGATTATTTTCTCCTACGCGAACGAAGTTGCACTTTCTAATAAATCATCTAGTTATATTATTATAAAGTTGTAAAAATGAAATGTCTTTACATTGAAGATATTCTATACTATTAAAAAGTTGTAAAAATTATGTTTGTATGTGTGCCTTCATCACGCAAAATCGGCTAAACCGATTTCAACTTTTTTTGGCACACGCGTAGCCGGGTATCTCCAGATGGTTATAGAATGCTTTTCACCCGACTATGCTAAAGAAAAAAAGATGGGTTATGACTTTTTCTCCTCCACGAACGAAGTTGTGGGCGCCTCTAGTCTATACTATTATAAAGTTGTAAAAATGAAATGTCTGTACATTGAAGATATTTTCAAAAAATTGATTGTTTCAGACTATTCGGAGGTCACTAAAACGAAAAATATTTTATTTTTATTTTATGTATGTTTGTATGTGTCGTTGTGGCTTCATCACGCAAAATCGGCTAAACGGATTTTCATAATTTTTGGTACACGGGTAGCTATCTCCAGATGGTTATAGGATACTTTTTACCCGACTACGCTGTCGAAAAAAGAGGGGTTATGACTTTTTCTCCTCCGCGAACGAAGTTGCGGGCGCCATCTAGATTTCAAATAAAATAATTGTAACGGACAATTTGGAGGTCACTGCATGAATTTTTTGTACGTTTGTATGTGTCGTTGCGGCTTCATCACGCCAATTTGGTACACGGGTAGCTAGATATCTCCAGATGGTTAAAGGATAGTTTTTACCCGCTGAAAAAAAAGAGGGTTATGATTTATTTCACCCCCGCGGACGTTCTTTGCGAGCACCATCTAGTATAAATTATTATTATGCAAATGCGAAAGTCACAACTTCTAGTTTGGATATTAAGTTTTTTAGGGTTCCGTACCTCAAAAGGAAAAAACTTAATCCTTACAGGATTTTCTATCCGTCCGTCTGTCAAAACCCTTTTTCTCCGAAACGGGTGGAGGTATCAAGTGGAAATGTCTGCGGTCCCTTGAAGCTGTCAAAAAATCAAGCTTCTAACTCCACGTGGTCCAAAGATTTTTAAATTGTCATTCAAAGATGTTTCCATGCCAATTGCCGTCCATGGAAAACCTATAGGGTGCTAAAACTGGCAGTAGAGAATATGCATGAATTTTTATTTTTGCTTTATTAAAAGCTCATTCATGTAACAAACCGTAGATTTTTTTTTCTAATAACTGTAAAAATAACCAAGATGTAAGCCATCAAACATTTTATTCTAACTCGTTCTAGCAAAACAGAATTTAATATGGAGTTTATATGGCCGGAGTGTACTATGACGTAAAAGTACATGTCGGACCTCTCTGTCAAATCGCTGGCTAATAAGTAAAAATGCCTATATCATGTGTATTTCTTGGCTGATTTTAATTTTAATTTCACATTTTGAAATAGTTTTTAAGGTATTTTTAAATTTTGTTAAGAAAAGCGATAATAAAAATTCATGCATAGTCCCTATTAGGTATGAAGATAGCTTTTATACCACAACCCATGAATAAATCTAAAAATCTTAATTTTATGTCTATGTAAGTAACCAATATAAAATGACCCCACACCTTGGACATGTTGCTTAGAAGTAGGGCTCTGGATTTACATAGAAATAGCCGATTTTAGTTTATATTTTGTACGGAAACCTGGGTGCGCGAGTCTGCCTCACACTTGGCTGGTTTATTTTCTAGATATGTTGTAATCAGTTATCATTGTATAGGAAAAATGTTGAGTTAAGTTATATCGATAATTGTCGACAATTGTGACATTTTGGTGGTCAATTGTCGTAATTGGTTCCCGCTGAGTTTGCGCCGTCCGGGGGGCGAATGGATACCAGTTATGGTCGTTTTAATTGATTGGCGTATATTAAGCAATATATTATTAACTAGAACAAAGATTATGAAAGCTGAGGAGATTGTAGAGTATCGAGTGAAGACCGGAGTCATGTGAAGTTGGAGGCTCGTCACAACCTGAATTTCAATTCCTTCGTGTTGAGAGTTCCGACGGACAAACTTGCGACCTATATAAAGGAAGAATTCTGGCCGAAAGGTGTCTTGTCTCTGTGGGGTTTGACAGAATAACAGCGTTGCAGTTCTGCCTTGCTCGTGAACTGCAACACCATTCTGAGACGGAGCTTCTTCCTTAACGCACACATTGTTGGACCCATTGCAGACAATTTACTCCTTATAATAACTTAAAAAAAAATAAAAAAAATATGCAATTGATGTCCTGTCTGTGTGTGCTTTCTATGGAATAAATATATTTTTCTTTCTTTCTTTTCTTTTCTTTCTTCCTGCGTTTCCGCGATCGGCTACCAGAAACATCGAACTCGAACACATTGCTGTTAAAAAGGTCACCTAGATGTTTAGATAGCAATCTATACTAATTATAAAGTTCTAAAAATGAATTATCTGTACATTAAACATATTAAAAATATCTATACTGTAAAGGGCTATACGAAACGGAGAAGGTGGAATTAGTTCATGCAGTCCCGCCGCACACTCCACGAAATGTATCCTGTAAAATACCGCAAGGCAGGCGACCATCCTACGGTGTTCGAAGCTTTGTAGCTTTGCCTCTACAAGATCACCAATGAGCTTTTTGACACGTACGTCGTACGTCGTACGTCGATTGAATCCAGATTGGCCAGCTGGAATGTAGCAGATCAATTTACAAAAGGTGAATGTAAGTAGAAATGTTGGAAGAGGAAGGTCTAGGCGAATGTTTCGCGATCAGATTGGAGACATTCTGAAAAAATGACAAGTGAAAAGTACTCTAAACCGACAAGCATGCATGAAGACTTGAAGAGATTAATGAATGTTGATGAAGCGGCAGTTGTATGCCAGGACCGTAGCAAGTGGAAGGAGGTAGTCTCTGCCTACCTCGTTGGGAAAAAGGCGTGATTGTATGTATGTATATGTATGTTTATACCAAATTATGCCTATGGATATTAGTCACACTAACAGTTACATCCTATTCTTATATGTATTTCGTTAAAAATCAACAAAACAAGGTTTCACCACTTTGCCCGTGTTCTGTGTGACTGTGCAGTTTCTTGGCTTATTAAAACAATAAAAAAAACCAATACGTATAGAAAAATGATAATTTTAAAATGACAGAACTGTTTTTCTTGAATTATAAACATTCACTTAAAACATTCTGGATGAAGTCATCTTTCAAAACAGAAAAACTTAATGAAAATCGTTCTATCATTCAAGAGCTAAGATAACAATAAACACACAAAAAAATAAATATAAGTACTTGGTGAAATGATAATTATCTATAATATTATAAAGTTGTGTCAGTTTCGTAACGACCGTGGTAACCCGCCGCACAACCCCCAAAATATTTGTTTTGTTTTTTGTCCCGATGATATTTTTCGGTCTATAAAGACCATTGTAGAGGTTCTGAAGTAGGCGTCTCCGATGGAGTGAGGCGCCGGGGCGAAACGTAAGGTTTCACCTGGCAGCCGGATGGCAGCCAGGGCTTTTGACAAGCCAAATGATGAGCTGGTAATGCAGGCAGAGGTCAGCTGCGTTAAAATTAGAAGGGCCTCTTCTTCATGTCTTCTTGCATGCTGTCATGTGATGAACTCAGAAGATGCAGGAAAAACAAGCCTCCCCCAGTTTCACCGCGCAAAGGGGAGCCGGCTGAATGCCTTTGGGCTCCTCCTACGTGGACGACCCTGGTGGCCGCTGGGCGAAGGGAGCTGGAAAAAGCGCGAATCACTGTAGTCTTCTTTGTTCGCATGTTGAATTTTGGCTTGGTGTTCAGCGCCGATGATGGGTTTAGTTGGTGAAATAGAGAAAGAAGCAACGACGGGGAACGAGCCCCCCTGGAGCTCCCAGCAGATTCCCTTTATGCTGGAGAGACAGCACGGCACGATGCGGCGTCTTCTTTGTATCCAGGTCGAAGAAGTTGTGGTGGAAGCCCAGGTTGTTATCGCCCTCTGTGGTTGCTCCTTTTTATACTGCAACAAATTTTACTCAACTTCTGAGTAGTTGTGAGGTACACTTTTCCGCCGGGAGCTGACCTCAACCGGCGGCGCGCGGATGTTGGTGCGACTGCGCGTCCGTGCTTACAGAATCACGGGTCTCCAAAATATTGGATGGCCACACCCGTCTTTGGTTAACGATTCCATCGGAATTAGCCAGGTAGTGTAGCTAGGCTGTACCTACTACTAAACGTTTCCCCACCCACCACCCGGAGGACGCTCCTCTACGCCGTGAGAGCCAGCACGTTATCTCGTGTCAGAGGCCAAGATCCTCATTGGGACACCGAGCCAGCTTAGTAAGTAAGTAAGTATTATAAAGTTGTAAAAAAAATGGAATGTAACATTAGAGATATTTTCAAAAAACGATTGTAAAGGACTATTTGGAAGTCACAGAATTAAAAAAAATTTTTTTGTATGTTTGTATGTTTCTATATGCCGTTGTGGCGGGATAGTCTCACGGGGTCTAATTAGAACTTCGTCTATAGAGTTGGTTGTCTAAAACGCAGATCGTCTATGTAGCATTTCGTCTAGATAAAAAAATAAAAATAAAATCAGTACCCTGTGTACTAAGCATCCTAATTTTCCCGTAAATGTTTGCGGAATAGGATTACGTCTTAGTGTGCAAATCAAATCAAATCAAAATATTCTTTATTCAAGTAGGCCTAGTTACAAGCACTTTCGAAATGTCAGTTACATGAGAGTGAATGTTTGCTGGGAGAAATACAATATGATCCAACATTTGCTGCAAGGATTAGGGAAACCCAGAAAAACCTAATCAGATCATTTAACTTAAGTGTAATATTATTGATAAAATCATCATTTTTAAAATTAAAATAATCAATAAGATAAATCCCAAAAGGATTGTCAATAAAAAATAAATAATCTAGAATGTGTCTAGAATAAAATTCTAAATGTCAGAGTATATAAAACAATTAAGATTAAAATAATAATAATACCTTAGGTATTCGTTAAAATAATTATTCATATACCTACATGACGCTATAATTTACATTAATCCCACGCGGCTTCATCATTCATGTAGTCTTGTGTGCTATAATAAGCTTTAGAAAATAATTTTCGTTTCACAATATTTTTGAATTTACCAATAGACAACTCAGTTATGCTGCTAGGAAGTTTATTATAAAATCTCACACAGTTACCCATGAATGATCTCCTTATTTTATGGAGCCTAGTAGCAGGCACTGCGAGCTTATGCTTATTTCTAGTATTAATATTATGTATATCACAGTTCTTCTTAAAGTCGGTAATATTTTTATGTACATACATAATATTCTCATAAATGTATTGACAATGCACTGTCATTATATGAATGTCCTTAAACTTATCTCTAAGCGACTCTCTATAGTTCATTTTATATATCGCACGAACAGCCCGCTTCTGCAGAACAAATATAGTATTAATGTCGGAAGCACTGCCCCATAGTAAGATGCCATACGACATAATACTGTGGAAATAACTGAAATACACTAATCGAGCCGTTATCACGTCTGTTAATTGACGAATCTTACTTACTGCAAAAGCTGCAGAACTCAGTCTATTCGAGAGATTAGCAATATGGGGACCCCATTGGAGCTTAGAATCTAATGTTATACCGAGAAAGACTGTACTATTAACTAGTTCCAGTTCCTCACCTTTAACCATAACGCTTGCTTGCTCGTGTTTTACGTTACTCGTGACAAACTTGACACATTTAGTCTTTTTCTCATTCAATAATAAATTATTTATATTAAACCAATTTACTACTTCACAGATAGCATTGTTTACGTCATTGTAGGATCGTTGATTTCGTACGACTTTGAAAATTAGAGACGTATCATCTGCAAACAAAACTATCTCATGGTGGGTCTTTACGAGGTGTGGCAAGTCGTTTATATAGATAAGGAACAGGAAAGGTCCCAATATTGATCCCTGCGGCACACCCATAGAGACTAATGACCCCGGTGAACGCTTTCCATTCACGTCAACCCTTTGTATTCTACCATTTAAATAAGACTCTAATAAATTTAGTGCTAATCCTTTAACTCCGTAGTGGTGTAGCTTCCTGATCAGTGTCTCATGATTAACGCAATCGAAGGCCTTAGATAAATCACAGAAGATGCCTAAAGCATCTCGCGATTCCTCCCAGGCATCGAAAATGTGTTTTACGAGCTCAAATCCGGCATTGGATGTCGAGCGACCCCGCGTAAAACCGAATTGCTTACTATGCATCAAATTACTCAAATTAAAATGTTTTAACAATTGATATAGAATTAGCTTTTCAAAAATTTTACTAAATGTAGGTAGTACAGATATTGGTCTAAAGTTAGTGGGGTCAGAGGTACTACCTGATTTAAATAAAGGAGTTATTTTGCTATTTTTCATCAGATCAGGAAACTCACCGCAGTCAACACTGTTATTGAATATGCATATGCACTGTGCTTGAACAGTTGGAGATACTTAGGTACAGCAATAGAGGTTTGATCATTAATGAACAACTTAAACTTACGTCATTACCGTTGTTACGTGATTTTCAAATTCTAATTCAAAATTGTTTATTTAAGACAACAGGGGTCCAACATTTTGTTAGTAAATTATTAAGAGCTAGGTTTATAACAATTATAATAATTAACATAATAAACCTGCTCAGAATGAGGGTTATTTACACGAACACACGTGTCGAGAATTTATATTGTCTGGTGGTGGTTTGTTGAACTGTGGAAACTGCATGAAAATATGTGCATGTGAGCAGTATTTATTGACATATCTAACTAAGACACTATTTCGCGGAACAGCTAAGAAACTACAATCCTGCTCCGAAGACCACCTTCTAAAATGCCTGCTCCAAAAATACCACATTTTTCACTAATACTACATCGGTTTCTTTTCCAAAACACTCAATTTAAAATTTCATATGCTTGTAGGAAGATCACATCTGTCTGGCAACTGTAGGTATTTTTTATAACCATTTGCAATTATAATTTCACATGTAAAATGTATCCAGCTGAGAGACAGGACAGACTACATTTTAGACCTGAATACGATTATTTATTCATACGAACGTATTTTTTTTGGAGTTTTTCATCGATTCAGCGAGCATGGAATTCATAGTGACGATTTTTAAGAAAGATATTTCGTTTTAGGGTTTCGTACCAAAGAGGTAAGAAAGGCTACCTTTTGGTGACTATTTATCTGTCTGGCCGACTGACTATTAGAGCGCCATATCTCAAAAATTACTTATGATTTGAAGTAGTTATGAAAATGGTCCCAAATGTATTGCAGAGGAAACATTTTAAAATATATCCTTACTTCCTCATCCTCACTATATTATAAACGTGAAAGTATGTATGTACGTTCCACTTAATCTCAAAAACTACTGGACGAATTTTAATGAAACTTTCCAGTTATATACCTTATATATCAGAATAGAAAATAGGCTATAATGTATGACAAAAAGCATCCCTTTTAGGAAATTTGTATGGACAGTCAATATTTTTTTACGCAACGAACTTGAAATCTTGGTAATATACTTCACATTTAATTTAGTAAAATATCGAGCTTTAGGAAAGGCATAAGCTACTTTTTATCCCGAAAAATCTGCGATAAACGAATCTAAGGCGTACGAAGTCGCGGGCGGCCGCTAGTATTTAATATTGTAGGGTATCATATTAAACGGCTTGAACTGTACATTTTCGATTTTTTTTTAATGTGATTACATTTTATTTTATTAAGTAATTTTCGCAATTGGTATAAATAAACATACATTTTACACGGAAGTTATAATCATTTCTAAACCAAGCATTTTTTGCTAATTTTTGAAAAACCTATTCAAACAACCTGGTTGCGTTAAGTTTGCACCTCGTAATCCCCGGAACCGGGTAATAATGTTAGGGTAAGTGAAAGTATGTACGGAACCCCCGGTGCGCGAGTCCAATTCGCGCTTGGCCGGTTTTTATTTAATCCCTTTAGTTATTAAAAAAAGCGTAAAAAAAGTTGTAAATGTAAAATATGTCTGTACATTGAAGATATAATAAAAAAAAAATTACCAAACATAGTTGAAATCTGTTTATCCGTTTTGGTTTGATGAAGCCACAACGACACACACAAGAATACAAAAAATAATAATTCAGTAACCTTCAAATGATCCGTATCACTTATTTTTACAATTTTATAATAGACTAGAAACCCGCAACTTTGTTCGCAGAAGAGAAAAAGTCATAACCCCTCTTTTTCCCTTCAGCATAGTCGGGTAAAAAGTATCCTATAACCATCTGAAGATACTCAGCTACCCTTGTACGAAAAATAAGGTACTTGCACACAAGATAGCCCGGTTCTTAAGATGGGTCGGGCCGCGGAGCGTTTCGACCGCCGATACTTTTATGTAAAAAATTATCGAATTTCGTCACGTATGATGTAAAGAATTCGTTACATAAAGTGCAGCGGTTGAAACGCTCCGCGGCCCGACCCAGATGGCCCACTATCAATTATTTTGTATTTTTTAAAGTTCGAATGAGTTTAAATTTCGCGTTGTTCGGTTAGTACCATAGATAAAACTGCAATTTTATATCGAAGCCAAGGAAGTGGAACTAAAAGGAAGGTGAAAGTGGGCCATCTTAAAAACGTGGCCATCTTATGCGCAAGTACCTTAGTTGAACTTAGTTCGGCCGATTTTGCGTCATTTTTGTGACCTCCAAATAGTTTTTTTTTAATATCTGTAATGTACAGACATTTCATTTTTAAAACTTTATAATAGAACTAGCAGCCGCTAGCGACTTCTTCCGCCTTGGATTCGTTTATCACGGATAAAGGGTATTTTTCCGGGATAAAAAGTAGCTTATGTAAACTCGATATTTTATTAATTTAAATGTGAACCATATTACCAAGATTTCAAGTTCCTAGCGTAAAAGAATATTTTACTGTCCATACAAATTTTCATCCCCTTTTTCGTCCCTAAAAAGGATGAAATTTGACATAAATTATAGCCTATGTCCTATTCTGATATGTAACGTACATAACTATGCGTATGTGAGCACAATTTACTGTCACATCTATTTAAGACAGTATTTCGCGGAAAAGCAAATAAACTATAATAAACTATAACTGGAAAGTTTCATGAAAATTGGTCCAGTAGTTTTTCAGATTAAGTGGAACGTGCATAGGTACATACTTTCACGTTTATTATAAATTAAGGATAAGAATAAACATAGAAGAAATCTAATACTATTATAAAGTTATAAAAATGAAATGTCTGTACATTGAAGATATTTTCAAATAAATGATTGTAATGGACTATTTGGAGGTGAATCGAAAAATATTTTCTGATGTTTGTATGTGTCGTTTTGGCTTCATCACGCAAAATCGGCGGAACAGATTACAACATTTTTTGGTACACGGGTAGTTGGGTATCTCCAGTTGGTTATAGTATACTTTTTACCCCACCACGCTGACGAAAAAAAGAATGGTTATGATTTTTTTCTACTCCGCGAACGAAGTTTCGGGTACCTTCTAGTACATAATAATACATTATCTATCAGCACTCATTAGTTCAGAATTCTGTGACGGAAGTGTAAAATTAGAATAATCCCCACAAGCTTCTCGTAATCCGAAGCTCATTAGCTTTAATTAACTGGTTGGGTGGTGATTAAACTGTGACGTATATAGGACAAGCCTGTGGGGTTTAATACGTTTTGTGGGGTTTATACCGTTTCCAATCGTTAGGGATAGAATCTTAGACTTAATTACTGAAATGTTCAATTTTATTTTCTGATTATGAGCAGAGGCAGGAATTCTCGTGGCACTTTTGAGCTGTCATAGTGATTTCTCAATTATCGACTTCCGATAATGAAATTATATCGGTCCATTATAGAACACAACATATTAATTCAAAGGGGTAGATGGGTATCCACAAATGTATCTGTGGATACCCAAAAATAAAAATCTAAATTGTTAAATGAGGTAATATTTTCGGAATAAATGGTCGTAGGGCTGTGCTCATTGCTCCGATTCACGGCATTTTGATAGTTCTAAATGTTTTGTCTAAACTTTTTCTCAGTATTTTTTATCGTTCTCAGCGTATTTTTATTTTTTGTGAATATCCGGTTCGATTTATCCCGACTTTCAAAAAATCATATTTCAAAAACTAGTAGAGTTTTGGCCATGGGAGTTCTAGTTGTACCATTGTATTGGTCTATACTAACAGTTTTCGGCATCAGCAGAAAATCGAAAAAAATGGGGCTAAAGAAAAACGAGGTGTTATGACCTTTCCCCCTCCGTGAACGAAATTCGAGCGCCTTCTAGTAATGAATACGATTGAATATTTTCATCAGAAGAACGAAGAAGAACGAAGGGTTGAGTCACCATCGTTTTACCCATAAGACGTCCACTGCTGAACACAGGCCTCTTCAATAGATTTCTACATGGATCGGATAGAGGTGACCAGCATCCAGCGAGTCCCCGAAACCCTAACCAGCCCCCGTATTGCCTAACGCGTTTGACGCTCGCAATCGCAATCAAGTGTCATGATTTTGTATAGGCTATGACAGTTGATTCCGATACCAAGTGTCAAAATTTTGTTAGGCAATAACCCCGCAGGTCTTCCGACCACCTTGCGACTGGCTTTCCACGCTGCGCTTGCCGGTACGCGGTCTCCACTCGAGAATCTTTCTGCCCCAATGGCCATCGGTTCTTCGAACTATGTGCCCTGCCCATGTGCCACTTCAGTTTTCTTACCGTGTTTGCTAGGTCGGTGACCTTGGTTCGTCTACGAATCTCCTCATTTCTGATTCGATCTCGTAAAGAGATTCCGAGCATAGCCCTTTCCATAGCTCGCTGAGTGACTCTGAGCTTCCTTAAGAGGCCCATAGTTAGAGAACACGTCTCGGCTCCGTAGGTCATCATCATCGCGTCGTTTAAGTATCATTTCGATAACATGTTGTATATAATTCTTTTTCACTTCATACTATCTTGCTACTGGTATCTAGCGCCATTCTGAACGGATTTTGAATTATTTAGTGCTTTCCACTGTACAGTTTTTCATCAGTTTTCATATATAAGATTGTCCGCCTTACCTTTTGAATGATACCAATTCTTATTTGTTGAGATTTTGACATTAAGTCTACTAGATTTTGTTTTGTGCAATACGTGGTAGAGTTTGCCGGAAGACTGGCTTCTCGCTGAAGGTGCACCAGCTGCACCTGCAGTCTCGCCACTACGTGCACTTCAACTCGTTTGTGGCGCACGTGCCGCGGCCGCTGCAGGACACCATCGCAAGTGCAGACTTCTGGCTGCAGATCAGACTACGCAAAGGAGCCACGGAGTTACGTCACCTAAATCGGTATAAGTTTATTTTTGTTTATTGTAGTTCACAGTGCCTAAGTTTTTTCTGTTATTCTGTGTTACTTTTTTTAATAAAATAAAATAATCAAATAAATACGCTAAATATAAAATGTACAAAAAATACAATAATCGTATTATGATTAAACTGAGTACATATTTATGCATAAGTAGCTTTACTTATAACGAATACGAAATTCGGGCCAATCTCTGGGGAATCATTTTATTTGAGTAACAGGTAAGCTGAAAGACACTGTCATAATACTCGTAATGTTCAGAACACACCTATTCTATTACTAGACCTCGTCCATAACTTCGTTCGCGGAGGAGAAAAATATACCATAACATAACCCCTCTGTTTTCTACAGCGTACTTGGATAAAAGTGTTCTATAACCATCAATGGATGATTAGCTACCCGTGTACCCAAAAATAGTTGTAATTCGTTTATCCGATTTGGCGTGATGAAGCCACAACGACTCAATCCAACATACAAATAATCCATTTTTTTCGATTCAGTGACGTCCTAATAGTCTCTTACAATATTTTTTTTGAAAATATCTTCAATGTACAGAAATTTAATTTCTACAACTTAATAATAGGATAGAAGTAGGCCGCAAGGGCACTTTTACAAGTCTGAGTCTACCTGCCTTTCCCAAAAGGAAATCACTCTTGAGAAGAAAGCCGAAAGAAAGTCAACAGTCAGTATTTTTGCATAATTCTTGACTATAGCGAAATATTGCGATAGTTAAGAATGATGTACTAATAAGTACTTAGCGTATTTTAAATACAGGTTGGTCAAAATAGTCTCGTACCTAGGTGTATACGAAAATACCCCATTCCCAGTACGAATACTTTGAGTTTACACTGACAGTGCTTTTATACCATTGGATATTCGACTTTAACACTAATACATAAGAGTTTCTATTAAAAACAAACGACGTTTAGACAGTGTGTAAGTAATATAAACTCTTTTACATTAGTGTTAAAATCAAATATCCAATGGAATAAAAGCATATGTCAGTGTTAAACTCTAAATAATCGTACTGTAAGCGATTTTTCATAGTTTAAAAGTTACAATGTTTTAAAGGTGTAATTTCTAAATCTTTACCGGAGCGGCTTAAAAATGATAACTTTTTTATTTAAAAGATTTCGTACATTTATTTTGTAACATATTCGCCTTAAAATACCCTTTTATAGGTACTTAAAATATTGAACTACCTCCCTTTGATACAAATTATTTAAATAAGGTTCGTAAGAAAGTTTTAGGTTTGAGTTACATGGCGTTAAATTCTCAAAAATCTCATTAAAATAGAAAATATATATACGTTTAAACTAATTTCGAAAACTTTTAAACAGAAATCGGCGTTCCAAGTTAGTTAGGTAAAATATTATTAAGAAAAAAAAATGGTCCGAGAAAAAATGTTTTTACTACGGTTTCCGTTCCTTGAACCACCTTGTATATCTTTTTAAGCTTCTATGCAAATCTATGCGAAATTCTCCAAGAAAAATATCCAACTTGCCTACATAAGTTACGTTAGGGTAAGACAGGACTAAGGGACAGACTAAAACTTTACCGAAAGTGCTCTTAAAGTCGTTGAAATAAAGTTAATTTTTAGAATTCCCCCTACTTCTGTCTTATCCCAACGCATCTTACTACGATTTTTACATACCTATACATATATATCACGTTCCATGCCGCCCATCACGTTTCCATAAATCTATAAATAGGCGATATAATTAAACCGTGTATTAATATCTACCTTTCCTATTCACATACTTAGTCATATCTATAACAAAGGATCAGTATGCGGTTTCATCGAGGGAAATGCCGCCAGCATTTAGGCACAATGCCGCAGGGGCCATTTTTAGATTTAGTTAAGCTTTATTGTGTTGTAGTTTAGTTTTAGTTTTAGCTTCAGTTCTACTGTAATTGATTTGTTCAATTGTTTTCACTTCTCCTGCTCAAAAAGTACGTCATATTAGCTTCGCGAATCGAGACTTAAATAGTACATTTAGCCCTTAGGGTTTAAAAGAAAGCAATATTATCCCATACAAATTTCTATGACACTAAGAAAAAACTTGTGGCAAGCTACATACTCCTTACGAATAATTAAAATCAAACAAACCAACCTGATCAGATTGGCCAAACTTTCTGACAGAAATACTTTTAGTTTTTCATAAAATATACAATCTTAATGTTCAGTATTTTTTTATTTTCCCGCATTCGAAGTGAAAAGCAGAGTGTTTAGCACGTGGCTAAAAGCCATTATGACACTGAGACATATTTGTCCTCGCTCACTTTGTGAGCTCGTCCAAATAAATCACTTCGTGTCGAAATGGCTTATTTTAGCCCATTGTCAAACAATCATATCAAATACTTTTACAATAAAAGTATTCGATATGATAATTTTACGTCAAATAACTCGTAAATTCATAAATTTCCCCAGTTTAGAACTTTGTCGTTCAACTCTTTTCACAAGGTTGTATAGCGGTACATTAAAAATGTTATTACGACATGGTACTACAGTAACGTATAGTACACTTATGGTACCGGTCGATAAATACGCTAATGAATTGATCTAAAATTGGTCTAAAGAATAGAGCAAATATCCGTATTCTTGTAACTTTTGGAAAACAGACGTCATGCCAAGTAGCACAGAAGCTGTATAAGGGCTTATACAGCTATTACGCAGCCGGTTTGGGCGTTATAAGAGTTCTAATATAGCGTGTGTGTTACTTGGGATATGTGGATATAATGGTTTGCAGTTTGAATTTCATGGGCTAAATTTGTTTTACAAAGTGCTTCATTTTCTAAATGTTTAATTACCTATCTGGAAGTCTAATAAATATTTACCTAAGATTGGCATGTTGTAAATTTTTGTCAACATTGTTCTGTGGTATGTTGTACATAAAACTACTTTAATTTCATAAAAACTCACCGTGACACTACGGTGTTAAAATTAAATTCTCCATGAAGCGTTTTTTATGGGAAAAATATTTAATCTTCTAAGGGAAAATTAAGAACTTTGTTCTGCAGCTATGTTTAAACTTGCGTTTATCGAAATGGTTTCCTAACAAAAATTACCATAAGTTTCATGAGTTATTCAATGGTATTAATATTTTCATACTTTAAACATGGACTTTCACACCTTACTTTATTGGTTCATAAAACAAGCTACACGCAAGGTGAACTCAAAATAATTTTTCCTTGCAGCTTTGATGCTCACAGGGTCGACCACGGGTCGACTGAGAAAAGATATAATTTCTCTGTCAAAGTTACAATTACCGGAAAATTGTGCTACTTTGTTCCAATTTAGAAGAAGCTTGCCGTGCCGCCGGTCGCGCGTTGTCATGCCAGGCCCTTATGGAGATTCTTGAGAGAGGCCTTTTCCCAGCATTGGACGACCTTGGGCTGATATGATGACGACAATAGGTACTACTCCCGAGTTTGTTTATTTCCTAAAGTGAATTGTGACGTCACGAATAATACGGCCGTCACAACATCCGTCCGTTCTGATTTAATATTTAGGTATGCTGTCTGACGCAAGAAAAAATCTAGGAATTTAGAAATCAAAAGTGGCTTACGTACAACGGATTAGCATGTTTGAATCTTGGGGCATTAAACCTCAAGAGATGGTAAGCTGCATCACTGAAGTACATTTTTTTCATAGTTTTTAGCGGGAAACGAGATTAACACTTCTATAGAAAAAACACATAGGTACAGAACACTACAGAATTGATTCCATTGATTTAAACTAACACGATTTTAACACATTATCACAACACAACAAAAAGAGCTTAAGTCGCGTATAAATGTAATTTATTAAATTACCTTTCTTTGGTAATTTTCGCCGTTTTAAGGTGCGTCCACATTTGTATCATTTGCCCGTATCAGATCATCGTCGCGTGGCATGATCGCGTGTCACAATCACGCGTTTGGACGTTGCGCCGATCCGATCGCTCGAAATCCATTTGCTACGCGTATCACACACTTATATCGGAAGAGTGCGGCATGATCACCGCGCCGACAGTTGAGCTTCCAAGCAGCGCGATAAGCAGGCATGCCACGGCACGGTGATCGGATACGAGCAAATGATACAAGTGTGGACGCACCTTTGGACGTCGCGATACGTCTATAGATATAGACTCGTAGCATATACTAGTGGCGTGGAGTCAAAATTTATCCACAGCTAGCCGAAACTAATTTGCCTCGTTTTTTCTTCAAATATTGTAGTCAAGTCAGCTGTCTGAAAATGGGTAACTCAGCCCTAGGGACCATTGATGAAGAATGAGTTCTGTTGACGCCACGCCACTGCTAGGTAACGAAGGAAGCAGCCCTTTGAGACTATGGTAGTAACGCGACGTCCGAAACGTCGAAGAATTACCTACAAATCAAATCAAATCAAATTCATTTATTTCGTCATACATAGGTAAAATAAGGTGACTTTGTGGTATGATATAGAACAGCTATGATGTGCCTTTTGGCGTACGAAACTTTGAAAATATTAAATTAAGTGATTTATAATATCTAATAAATAAAATTTAGTCTTAAACCTGTTTAACAATATTAAAATATAATAACGCTAAAAAAATATATGTCTAGGAAAATTAAAATATTCAAAAATTAGTAACAAAAGGTAATTAAATAAAACATTATTTATACGCGATTAAACCCCGTTTGTTGTGTTGTGATACCAGGAAATGATTCTTATATATACACCTTTCCGGATACTTTTTACTTAGCTGAAGAAAAAGAAAGATTATGATATTTATGATAATAAAAATAAAACGTTTATTTCTAGAAACACACTCATATAGTTCACAATTTATATACAAATAAAATAATAATTATTTATTTAATTCCAGATAACAAAGATCCATGTTTTGTGTTAGTAAGGCTTAAAAACTAATGTTAGTTGGCACAAATTATAAGTAACATACATAAGTACACGCTGGACACTTAGAGTACAATACAAACTGATAGTAGTCATATAAATATTAAAAATAATCAACAATAAAATTTAGATAGGTTTATAAATCATTTACAAATAATTTGATTACCGGATAAAATTGAATAAAAATGAAATAACAAAATTAAAAAATATTATTATAATTAAAATGCGCATCATATAAGAAAATTAGAATAAATTGAATTAAAAGTCATTAAATTAATTTTAAACTAAGATGTTTGTCCAGCATGGAGGCTCACCCAGTGCCTCATTATGGGGCAATCTAGCCTGCTCGCCATCACACCTAGGATGCCGCTGGCGCTGTCCCTTACGCGGCGCATTATGGAGGCGGTTCTTTTCCTCATAATGGCATGAAAACCGTCAATACGCGTTTCCGCGAACATACCGGAAGCACTGCAGTATTTAGGAAAACCCAGCAGCATCCTCAGCGTGTTATTATACTGAACGCGTAAGGCGTTGACTGCCCTTTGCGTATAGTTGAACCACAGGCAGCACGAGTAAAAGGACTGGCAATATGCCCTAAACAAAGTTATCTTCACCTCTTTCGTACATCGTGCAAACCTGCGGGCCAACATATTCCCGCGCACAGCCAACGCCCTACGCTCCCTCTCAATGTCAAGGTCATCTGAAAGGCACTCCGTGACCCAGTGACCCAGGTACTTGAACTTGTCGGTTCTCTTGAGCGGTACACCGTACAGCGTGATTTCTGGTACCCTATCGACTTTATGTTCACGTGGCTGGAACACAAGAACCTCACTTTTCGTCGTGTTATACCTGAGTCCGTGGGCCGCGGCGTATCTTTCACACCTCCCGAGCAAATTTCTGACTGCGCACACAGAAGGCCCCAACAGCACCATGTCGTCGGCGTAGCTAATGTTGTTGACCATGTCTCCAGCAATAGCACAGCCAACTCTAGTACTGCTGAGGTCCCCGATGAGGGCATTCATATACAGGTTGAAAAGCCGAGGAGACGATAACCCCCCTTGTCTCACCCCGCACTTCAACCTGTATTCGTCGGAAAAAGTGTCAGCCCATTTTACCACATTTAATTGGTTTTTGTACCAATAATCAAAAACAGCAATTATTTCCTCAGGCAAGGTCGTTTCCGTGCGTAATTTATGCCATAACAGTTCGTACGACACCAAATCAAAAGCCCTCGACAGGTCGAGGAAACATGCGTAAACAGGAGTTTTCCTATCCGTGTAGTACCGGACAGTCTGCTTGAGACATAAAATCGCTGTGTCAGTCGACAGTCCGGCCCGAAAACCGAACTGTGCGTCGTGTAGCTTAATGTGTTTATTAAGTTGTCTATCAAGCAGACTATCCAGTACCTTCGCCACCGTGGTTGCTAATGAGATGGGTCTATAATTGGCCTTGTCAGACGAGTCTCCAGTTTTGTTTTTGATTATTGGCACAACGACCGTTTTCATACAATCACCCGGCAGATAAGAGTGACGCACGCACAAGGTGTAAAACAAGGATAGAACGCGAGGCAAGTGCACACCTATACCATAATAATCTTAAAATTTTAATAAAGTTAGGTCCTAAAATTTAAACAATTTATAACATTTAAAGTAACACTAATACATTTTAAGTAATACAAATTCAATAGGGTACATGCATACATTTTTTATCGCATTTCTTAACAAAATATCAAAATACCGTAAAAACTATTCCAAAAAGTGAAGTTAAAATTAAAATCGGCAATAAATACGCATGATATAGGCGTTCTAAACTACTAATTATAGACAGCGATTTGACGGAGAGGTCTGACATGTACTTTTACATTATAATACACTACGGCCATATTAAACTCTATATTAAATTCTGTTTTGCTAGAAAGAGATAGAATTAAATGTTTGATAGCTTGTATCTTGGTTATTTTTATAGTTATTCGAAAACTTATGGTTGTCTACTGTTTGTTACATAAATGAGCTTGCAAGAATAAAAAATTATGCATATTCCCTATCCATACTTCCATACTAATATTATGAATGTGAAAGTGTGTCTATTTGTCTGTCTGTCTGTTTCCTTTCCACGCTTAAACCGCTGAACCGATTTGGATGAAATTTGGTATGGAAATAGTTTGAGTCCCGGGGAAGGACATAAGCTACTTTTTATCCCGGAAAAATACCCTTATCCGCGATAAACGAGTTTAAGGCGGACAAAGTCGCGGGCAGAAGCTAGTTCAATATAAAATTCATCTAAAAGCTCTTTGTAGGCACTTTCCAGTATGCAATAGCAATGTAAAAAACGCGTTTTTCAAGGCCAAGAAACAAAGAGAACGATCTGTTTCCCACAGTTAGCGATAATAATACGCCAGTCAAATGATCTGCCGACATGACATGGTGTGGTGGGTCTGCTTGTTCAATAAGAGGGTTCAGTGTCATTAATTCATCATAGTCAAAAACATAGTCAAAATCTTCATTCACCATTGTTTGCGTCTAAAGGTGCGTCCACATTTGTATCATTTACCCGATCAGATCTTCGTCCCGTGGCATGATCACGCATTTGGACGTTGCGCCGATCCGATCGCTCGAAATCCATGTTGCTACGCGTATCATACACTTAGATCGCACAAGTGGGGCCTGATCGCCGGTGAGCTTCCAAGCAGCGCGATACGCAGTCATGCCACGCCACGGTGATCGAATACGAGCAAATGATACAAGTGTGGACGCACCTTAAGACAACTTGCAAGTTCGTCTCAAAAATTCAGGCGTTATTTTACTACATACCATATTAGATGAATGGTTCCTTTTTTTCCACGAAATAGTGTTTTGGGTAGATGTGGCAATAAAATTCACATGCGCATATTTTCATGCAGTTTCTACAAATAGACGACGATATACATCCAAGATTCAGGAATAAATATAGGTGCTGATCACACTAATATATAATATTTGTTATCACAGCAAAACAGGGCTTTAATCGCGTATAAGTATGATCAATTACCATTCGTTGATCTAAAAACTCGCGCGGCTAGAAGACGTTGATACCCGCGTCTCGAGTTCCTTCAAGACCATGGACGGGACGCGACGTCCGAAACGTCTAGGAATTACCAACGAAAGGTAATTCAATAAATCATATTATTTATACGAGATTAAGCCCCGTTTCGTTGTGTTGTAAAGATCGTGTAAGTTTAAATCAACACTAATATTTGCTCATACCGGGATTTGAACCCAAGATTTTCAGCTTAGCAGGCAACATTACCCCCACTGAGCTAAACTGGTCGTCAAATAAAGGCTAAATACATGAAGGCTAGTATATTACGGGCACGTGATGCGGAGAGACGAGAGCTACGTAACAAGACCAGCGTTGATTATCAATGTGGAAGGCTGTTGAAGAAAAGGAAGATCAAAGAAAATATGGATGGATTTTGTGAAAGATGATATGAATTCAATGGAATTTACCGCGGAGATGAAGACGGAGGGTGATAGGAAACTTTGAAAGGAATAAGCATACTGCGCTGACCCCAAATGAAACTGATAAGGGCAGGGGAATGATAAAAATGAACTCCGTATATGAATAGTGTTTTGTTATGCAAGTATGCAAAGTTATTTCGCGCGAGTGATTGAATTGAAAGCAGAGTCAGCGAAGGAATCTAAAATAGAACCAAGAGCGTAGCGAGGCTTGCAAGGCACGAGAAGCCAGATAATTTTTGCAGCCGTGCGAAATACACGACTACCAGATCCAGCGAGGAAAATGTAACATGTAAGAAAAACTATGAATTTATAAGAAACCGATTATTTTTTTATTTAAAACTAGTGTCGTACGAAACACACTCATAACAAAACAAACAAATAAACATAAAAAAATATAACTTCGAACTTCAAATCACTTTTCCTCGCTAGCGGCTAAAACGAATTTTTCCACGCAGATTTGGCGCTGTAAATGGAACGAAGCGAAGCGAGTGAGGTGAAATAGTTATTTGTTATGCAAGGCTGCAAAGTTGTTATTTGGCACGAGTGCTTCAATTGAAAGCCTCGCTACGCTCAGGAATATATATATATATTTAAACCACTCGCTCACAAGGCTGCAAAGTTGTTATTTGGCACGAGTGCTTCAATTGAAAGCCTCGCTACGCTCAGGAATATATATATATTTGAACCACTCACTCACAAGGCTGCAAAGTTGTTATTTGGCACGAGTGCTTCAATTGAAAACCTCGCTACGCTCAGGAATATATATTTGAACCACTCGCTCACAAGGCTGCAAGGCTGCAAAGCAGAGCAAGTGAAGGAAGCTAAGGTTCAAATTTAGATTCCTGAGCGTAGCGAGGCTTTCAAGGCACGAGAAGCCAAATAATTTTGCAGCCGTGCGAGACACACAACTTTTCACCTCACTAAAGCGAGGCAATCTGTGATGTAATAAAACTATTTTATTTTATTTATTTATTTGGACCTTCAACAATAAGCATACTTTTACATGTGTTATAATTTACATTTACAGCTTAAGACTAAGCATCTTATTACTTACAGAAGGACACAGCATGCAACTAAACTATGAAATATATTTAAAAAAACAAACTATTGTTTTCCATTTAAAACTAGTAACAATGAACCTAAAAAACACACTAATAATATCGCGTATATTATCTCCTTTTAGTTCCCGACGTTTCGGATGCTTTCCAGCTTTCCATGGGCATTTCAATGAGTAATAATCGCGGAAACAGAAGAAAATATTACACTAATAATAGTTATAGCATGTCAAACATTAGCTACATTACGGCAGAGATCAGTAAATAAGCCATACTTGTCGAGTATGAGATACTGGACGGACCGAGTCGTTAGGCTATAACACAATACAAAGCCAGAATGGCATTTACGGTCGAAGCAGGTAGTGTTTTTCTCAAAAATGTAATTTAAAAATATTTTAGAATAATATACTAAGCAAAAAAAAAATATTGCGAATTATGGCTAATTCGCATTTTTTTTTAACATGGAGTTTACGTTTAGTTTTGTCACGTTCTTATCATAGGAGTAAATTTTTTAATGTAAAAAGTATTTTTTTATTTCAGAAATAATGTATGTTCATGTAATAACTGATACTTTTTCAAAAAAATATATAAGATACAATCCCAAAATACTAATATTAATTACGACTTGTTTCTGCTATTTTACACAGTTTAATTATGAACAAAACGCAGATTAGAAACTATGTCCGCCCAAACAGCATTGGCACATTGTTTTTTTTAATCGTGTTTTTTTTAATCTGCCAAGTTTTTTTTAATCTTTTAATAACTTTTTCTCGATAAATAAATGCAGTCTTACTTAATAATAAAAACAATTAGTCGTGTGTATCTCAAAAATAAATAATCAATTTTTAAATAATAACATATTAATTGTACATAAAATAACGTTTTAAGATGATTAATTAACTTTTTGAATTCATATACGACGTCATCGCACTCTCATTTTAAGTCTTCGCACAGGTAAAAAAATAAAAATTAGAACTTCAAATGACTTGCAATTTTTCCACGCAGATTTGGCGCTTTAAATGGAACTTTTTCAAGCGAGTGAGGTGAAAAGCAAATTTACTCTGCAAAGGTTTTTTACATAATTCTACAGATCTCTAATGATACAGATAAAGAAACTCATCTGCACAGTCGTCAACCTCAGATGTAATGCATCTTGCTAATGAGTGCCGCAGATAATGTTTATAGTTAGGTATGTACGTCTTAAGGAAGCTCAGAGTCAGAGTCACTCAGCGTGCTATGGAAAGGGCTATGCTCGGGGTCTCTCTTAGAGATCGAAAAAGAAACGAGAAGATTCGATTCACAGATGATTATAGGATACTTTTTATCCAACTACGCTGAAGAAAAAACATGGGTATATTTTTCCCCGAGCTGCGGCCATCTTCCACTCGTTAAAAAACAAATGTCTGTACCTACATTGAATATAAATAAGAGGGGTTATGACTTTTTCTCATCCGCGAACGAAGTAGCGGGCACCTTGTAAAAATTAAATGTATCTGTACATTGAAGATATTTTCAAAAAAATAATATTTGAACGGACTATTTGGAGGTGAAAAGTTTGGAACTGAAAAATATATTTTTTTGGATTTTTTGTATGTTCTTATGTGTCGTTGTGGCTTCATCACGCCAAATCGGCTAAGCAGATGTAAATTATTTTTGGTACACGGGTAGCTGGGTATTTCCAGATGGTTATAGGATACTTTTTACCCGGCTTCGCTATGGCAAAATTAGGGGTTATGACTTTTTCTCCTCCGCGAACGAAGTAGAGAACACCTTCTAGTTTATAATGTTACTAGAAGGTGCAACTATAAAACGCAAATTTTGGACTTTACCAAAACCGCTCCATACTAAAGTATTTCGGGGAGTTTTTATGAGATTAAAGTATTTTCTTCACCAAAATCAAAGGTCTTTATAACATAACAAAGAAACAAAAATGTCAATAACTAGGTTTGCGTGTTGGTCCATAAAACCGTTGGAAGCGTTGGCTTCGAATCCTGCGGGCCTATGATGGTTGCGTTTGTCACGCGATAAATAAGTGACATAGCTGCCGTCACCTTCTGACACGTATGTGTACGAGAGTGACAGGCGCGTTATCATATTATTTATCGCGTGATAAACGCGACCACCATGGCAGCTCAATGTGTGAAATTTTTCAACTTTTCGCTTTTATTTACACTGAACCAAACTTGTACAATGTTAATAATGCTGATATCCGCAGAAGAAGCAAAGTAACCGAAATAGCTCACAGGATTGCATCGTTGAAGTGGCAATGGTCGGATCATGTAGCCAAGAGAACGGATGGCCGTTGGGGCAGTAAAGTCCTGGAGTGGTGACCACGCATAGGAAAGCGCAGCTTAGGATGGCCCCTGACTAGGTGAACGGATGACCACATTAAGGGTCGTGGGGAGTCGGTGGATCTGGTCTGCGCAGGATCGCACCCTGTGGCGAATTGTAGTGGAAAATTTTCAGCAGTGGACAGATCTACCTCATAGATATATAGAAACTTGTAAGTATTTGGTTGAGTTCAAAAAGTTGGACACGTTAAATGTAATTAAATTTTCTATGAAAATGTCCGTTGTGTGACGAACAATTTACCACACAACTGTATTGAATATCTTCGTGGCACAACGGAATATTTCAGTTTCGTCGGCTTTGTATGGAAATACTATATAGATGTTCGAAATTTTAAGGCTTCACTATATTATAATTTTAGGTGTATAATAAATAATGTTGTCAACTGGTTTGGCTCAGTGGGAGTAACGTTGCCTGTGAAACCTAAGGTCCTGGGTTCAAATCCAGGTAAGGGAAAATATTTGTGTGATGAGCATAACAATTTGTTCCTGAGTCTTGGACGTTTTTATGTATATAACTACATTTGTATACCGTCGTCTAGTACTCATAACACAAGCTTATTGAGCTTACCATGGGACTAGTTCGATTTGTGTCAAAATTTTCCCCTAATATTTATAATATTATTTTCAGTCCATTGCTTACCAATCTTACACAATACAACATGTCTCAGAAAATCTCACAATTCTTACACTATATTAGCTACTTTTTCGTTTGTGTTATTATATTTACGGCTGTCGGGTATTTCGTTAGATTTTACACTTGAGCAATTATTTAATAGTTGGTCTGTAAAAATCGTCTAGACTCAATTCACGCATTGGAATATCCTAATATTATAAATTAAACGAGCTTTTCTTGTATAGCTATGTGGATCTTTTTACATACTTTTATTTAACTTGCAATGTATGATAGTTCGGGTGGATTCTTTCAAGTTAAATTTGACCTACCGGTTTCCAATTGAGCTAAAATTTGGCATACTTATGTAAGTGACAATGCAATAGTATGGATTTTTTGTGTGATTGTATGTGTCATTGCGACTTCATCACGCCAAATCGGCTAGACAGATTTCAACTTTTTGTGGTACACGTACCCGTGCTGAGTATCCACAAATGCTGACTACGCATAAAAAGAGGTTATAACTTTTCTCTTCCGGGAACAAAGTTGTTGATGTTTTTAACAGCAAGGCAACTCCGTTCGCTGAGGAGAAAAAGTCATAATTTTTTTTTTTCATCAGAGTACTCGGGTATCCTATAACCATCTGGAGATACCGAGCTACCCGAGTACCAAAAATAGTTGAAATCCGTTGAGCCAATTTTGCGTAATGAAGCCACAACGAGACATACAAAAAAAATCCAAAAACAATATTTTTCATTTCAGTGCTCCAAATAGTCCGTTACAATCATTATTTTGAAAATATCAATCAATCAATCAAATAATGCTTTATTCAAGTAGGCCTAGGTACAAGCACTTTCGAATTGTTAGGTACAGTACATTAGAGAAGTGTTTGCTGGGAGAGATACAATATGATCCAACATTTGTTGCAAGGATTATCTTCAATGTACAGTCAGCGTCATAAACATGTACACATTTTAGTACCTTAACACCTTACGAAAGTGTATAAATATTTATAATGCTGACTGTACAGACATTTCATATTTACAAATTTATAATAATATAGATATCTTTCCTGTTTTTTAGAAAGACAGCGTCAAAAAATTGTTTCTGACTTTTACCATAAATACGAAAGGGCTACGCAGTTTCTGAACGCAAGGCCCCCAAATCACCGGAACAGCCGTCCGGTGTTATCAGTCTTCGATAACAATTCAAGTGCATATCAAGACACACCCGCAAACGTAACGGGCGTGTAGTGATGTGTTATCTAGTCGATATCACTGTTACAGATACGATAATTTCCAAACTTCTGAAAAGTCACTAACAATTTAATTGCATTCGTTTATGGGGCTACTCACGAACGTAACGGATGTGTAAGGATGTGTCTCGTAGAGGAACATATCGATATCGACAATTTAAGTTCATTGTGGATATGTAAAACGATTACAGTTTGGTGAACAAGATTCGGCTATGAAAAACAGCGTTATCTATAACTTTCACTTCCTCTTTTCAACCTTTGAACTGGAACGCTTGTCTTCGATTTTACCCAGTAAAATGCTACTTTCAAGATTGTATTGGTCATAAGTTGGATAGCCAAATATTAGTAAATATTTAATAAAATTTTAGGCAAATTCGTATCACGAGATATACCGACGTAAAGGGCGCGTAGTGAAGTGCTCTGTCGACATTGCTATCGATATCGCAACATGGAAAACCAAAACTCTAACAATTATTTGTTCTCACAAAATATATTGATATATGTAAACACCAATTTTAAACACAGCACAATTCAATCTTGAATTCTGATTGCAGAAATAAAAATATATACAAAAAATGTAAACCCCATTATATAATTATAAAGTTGAAATGTCTGTACATTGTGGATTTGATGTCATCACGACAATACGAATGGATGAATTTCATTAATGATTGGTTTAAGGATAGCTGGAGATCCAAGTATGGTTGCAGAAGTTATTTTACTCGGTTACGCTGGAACAAAAAGAGGCTCATATATTATAATAGTTATCAACTCACACAAATATTGCACAAATGATTTCAAACTACACCTCAACTTTTAGAGTGTACAAATTAGATATAGCAATTATACAAAAAAAAACGGCTTTTTTGAAACTTGACACTTGCCTTAGAAACGTGTACGTCATGAGTCATAAAAGAAATTTCTTAGCTATTATTTGATTTATATCCCATCGCCCTATCAGTTATGTCAGTTTTCTGTCCATCGGTGTTAAGTATTTTATTAAACATATTTGGTATTATTATAACCTTCAAAAAGCGATGACTCTTGAACGATGTCACTAACATTTCATACAATAAGGAACCATAGTACTAGAAGGTGCCAATTTCGTCAGCGGAGGAAAAAAATCATAACCTTGTTTTTTCTTTGGCGTAATCAAGTAAAAGAATCCTATAACCATGTGTGGATGAATACCCAACTACCCGTGTACCAAAAATAGTTGAAATCCGTTTAGCCGATTTGGCGTGATGAAGTCATAACGACACATATAAACAAAAAATTATATAAAACAAGTTTTTTTGATAATAATATATCTTTGATGTACTACAAGACATTTAATTGTTACAACTTTATCATAGTATAGATATAGGAAACGAGATTTAATTTCACCTCAAAAAAATTCACTTCGCTTGGAAATACTGAATAACTTTTACTAACACGAAATCACGCAAAAAAATCAACTGTTCCATACATTTCCGATAATTAACATCAAGTAACTTTTAACTAGATTTAAATAAAACAATTTAACGGATTATATCGCGTATATTATCTTATTTGAGTTCCCGACTTTTCGGAAGCTTTTCAGCTTTTTATATTGATGGTTTGGTTGAGAATAGATATATTTTCCTGTATCAAAGTTACCATATAATCCGTTGAAATTGTTTTAATTAAATGAGTAATAATCGCGGAAACAGAAGCAAATTTTATCTTAACTAGATGTTTTTTTTTCTTTTGTTCGTGTTTGGCCCTATAGTAAAAGTCGCTCAGTTTGACCCTCTCTATCACGCCTGTTACTCCCGCTCATGACCCAAGTAGTACTAGTGTCAAGGAACTGCAAAAATTAAAACTGTGCAGACAAAATATATTAACGGATTATATCGCGTATATTATCTCATTTTAGTTTCCGACGTTTCGGAAAAATGATATAATATACGCGATATAATCCGTTAAATTGTTTTATTTCAATGAGTAATAATAGCGGAAACAGAAGATTTTTTTTTTCTAAATCAAAATATTGAGCAATACTCGAGTTTTGCCGAGGAGATAATTAATGTCTTTTATTCAGGTAAGGGTCTTCTATAAAAACCCCGTACTTTAGCTTCTAGAAGAAAACGTCAATTCAATGTAAAATTAATATGATATAATCATTAAATACATAATACAATTTCACGTAACGGAATATAAATAAAACCGACTAAGTGTGAGTCGGACTCGCGCACCGAGGGTTCCGTACAAAACATACGCTATTATTAAAATAGTATTTATGAAAATCCAGTGTTAGCAGAGCCCTACTCTTAAGCAAAATGTGCTGTGCTCGATCATTTTATATTGGTTACTGACATACACAGACGGACATAGATTATACTGTTTTTAGTATTTGTTGTTATAGCTGCAACAGAAATACATAATCTGTGAAAATTGCCTAGCTATCGCGGTTCATGAGGTACAGCCTGGTGACAGACAGACAGACAGACAGACGGACAGCGAAGTCTTAGTAATAGGGTCCCGTTTTACCCTTTGGGTACGGAACCCTAAAATGATGAAACATACAAATCTGTAAAGCAATGCTAACATTTCATTGACCAAAAGTATCGTATGACGCTCGCCTCATTCCAATTTAGAACAATGTGATGACGTTAGCTGTGACCAAATTCTATTTGCCGATATAATTTCCGATATCATCAACAAATTGCTGTATAGTTAGATTTTATTGCAGCAAAAAAATGTTTGTTAAGAAGAAAGCAATTAAACGATTTAGCTTTTCCGCGTATCAATGGTTTATTTACTTATTAGGTGTGTTAAGTATTTGCTTACGTAGTAGTAGGTGTGTACATCGTCATTCATATTTTCTGCCATATCAATGATTTCATATCTGCGTCTCTTTGCGGTTTCCTAGCCAAAATGGCAAAGACTATACGGGTTCCGTTATAGTTTTGTCATGTCCGTCCTTATGTCACAGGCATTTTACCCAAAAACTATAAGATGTATATTGACGAAATTTGAAGCATAGATGTCTTGTGTAAGCCGCTACTTAGTTTAATTGTTAAAAAACAAAAAAAAAATCTCGGGGAGCACTCCATACATGTAACGGAAACTGAAAAAAAAAATGCAGCAAATATCAATGTGTGGCACATATTTCGACAGGTCTTCTAAAAACACCTCGAGGATTTTAGATAAAAATTGATTTAGCGAATATTTTCGGAAATAATCGCTCCGAAAGTAGCATAAATTGTGCCCCGCACCCCTCTATTTTCTAAACGGTATTTCCACAAAATATGAAAAAATGTACAATTATAAAACTTAATAAATGCTTCCATTGAAAATTATTTTCAATATGATCGGACATACCGTTTTTAAGTTATTGCCAAAAAACTGCGCTTCTCAGCAAAAGGACGTAAATGCCTGGGAGATACGCTTTTTTGTTAGAGTTTTTATTTCATATCGTATTTTTTCATCTGTAGTGCTTTGTATAAACTTCTGCGAAACCTTACACTGAGCATGGTCTGACATGCTCTGTATAGGGTTCCGCAGTCAAAACATTTTTGAGAAAAACGCTAGAGAATGATGAAAACATCTTTCTTTTGCACATTTTTGGAACTTCAAGTTGATGATTTTGGAGCGTGCTTAATTGAGGCCGTAATCCTATTCACCACCTTTAATCTTTCTTTTTCACCTCGGTGTAGGAACAATTTGGTTTATAATATGTATATGATTTTACTAATATGTAGTACATTAATACTAGTAACTTAAAGAGGCCGGTTGTTGTGATGATAAAAATAATAAAGGCAACTGTTCAATAGGGTACATTCATGATTTTTTTTATCGCTTTTCTTAACAAAATATCAAAAAACCGTAAAAACGATTTCAAAAAGTGGCATTAAAAGAAATACGCATGATATAGGCATTTTAAACTACTGATTAGACAGCGATTTGTCAGAGAGGTCTGACATGTACTGTTACGTCACAGTCCACTACGGTCATATAAACTCCATATTTTTTTTTATTATGCTAGAAAGAGATATAATTAAATGTTTGATAGCTTATATCTTGATTATTTTTAGTTATTCGAAAAAATATTTCTCTCAACTGTTAGTTACATGAATGAGTTTTTAATAAAGTACAAGTAAAAATTTATGCATATTCCCTATTGGTTATATTGATTCAAATTTATTAAAACAAGTAATACTAACAATAGAACATTGTGCACCAAGGGCAATAAGAAGGGGATTACTTTCGATACGAGAGTCTTTTAATGACTCTAGTTTGTAATGCCCTTAGTGCCCGCGATACACACAATGTAAAAATAGACATAAATAAAATTATTTTGATAACAAACAATGAAACAAATTAATGGCACTCGCTAAAAAAACGATTGACAACTTTTTCAATATATTTTTTTACAGATAATGCTAAGAACTGCTTTTAATTTTCAAACTTGACAGGCCATACTGCAAGATAGTACCGACTTTCAAAATGAAATTTAATAAAATAAATGCAAAGCTTTCTGAATTAATATTAAAATATAATGCACTTAAATGTAGCGTATAAGTTTTATATATAGTAAAATTGTTTTATACCCAAGTTTTGAAGATTGGAAGTAAACCTTCACCGATTTGAAACCTTCTTACTCTAAAATGACTTACAAGTGGGTTCTATATTTAAAAACTAAATTTATAAGTCCCTCGGAAGTTATCAATTTTATAACTCCAGACGGAGGGTAAACCATTTACATTATAACACCCATTACGAGCAAGTGTGATGTAAAATAAAATTCTTGTTGGTACGTATCCAAAAAAATTAAAGGTCAATAATCTCGAAAATGCAACATACGTCACGTAGAAATATGCAATCCCATTGAGGTCTGTAGGAAAAGTGTTTTAGCAAAAAAAGTACGATAGTTTTCGCAGACCAGCACTCAGCACTACCGGTGCTATTGACATAACCACCTTACCGTCCCACGGACCTGATAATGGCAAGATATCGCATTGCCCACCGCGCACGCGCAACAAAACGACGTGTCGCCATTTTCATCGAAAAAACCGTTAAAACCAACCAACTATCGACCTTGTCGCATCACTGTTTTTGAATCGCGACCAATCGGCGCGCGCTCCATTTTCGGATTTTGAACTTTGACAGTTGAGTGTCGATGTGTGCGTGACCATTAGAACAAGATGATATATGTTTTACAAAGGCCGGTATATTTTTTTCATTTCGCTATAAAGTAGTTTCGTGAGTTTGAAAGTTTTTTGCGGATTTTTGGCAGATATACAGGTAAGTGTTATATTTTATTTTAAACTAGCATTTAAATGTGGCTTCACTCGCATTACCAAGGATAATGTAGCCTATGTTTCAATACACGACCTAATCCATCCAAGTTTTTGTCAAGTGGTTGTCTGGAAGAGATGGCTGTTTAGCGATAAGACCGCCTGTTGTTTACCTCTCCTTGAATTTATTTTTTTCGTACTCTATTTTGTGTGGTGTGCAATAAGGAGTTATTGTACCGTTTTGTTTTTTCTACATTCGTTTGACAGTTAACTCTTTATTGAGTAACAAGCAAACATACATACATCGAAATATCCCGACAAACTTATATTTGTAATTACACGTGGTAGGTTATTACCTGACCTCAAAAAAGTCTATTATTCATTAAAGGTGATATATGGTTCACTATTTCTGGGTTAGCAATGACTAGTTTGGAGACGGTTTTTTTTGATGAGATAGTAAAATGTTATAATTTTGGTTATGAGTTCGCTTTAAAATGGAGTTTTAATTTTGGTGATCATTTATTATTTTCGGCTGTAAAAAATGTTTTTTGGTGCTATATTTTACTATATCTGGTGAGCCGTTAAACATATGCCAAAAATAATTTAATTTACCCATACGTTTGAGAATACTTTTTATATTATGTAGGTACCTACACTTTTTTCGGAAAGAGTTCAATAATGTAACAAGATAAATTATGGAAAACTTTTTTGATCCAATATATGCTGATGTGCATTGTAAAGAGGTGAAAAACGTGACGAAGGATGTGCTAATATCAGGGTTTTTTTACTTTTGCATACATTTTTGTACGTATGTGGTATAATGGAAAATACAAAAATTATATCAAACTTTCATGTGAATTAAGTTATCCCTAGTTCCATATCGTAGGCAGATTTGATAGCTAGCTGCGAAACAGTAACTGTGGTTTCCCATCTTGTAGCCAGCTACTAAATGGAAACGAGTTTCCCATCTCGAAGTCACATTTTGTAGCTAGCTATGGAACAGGAACTGTGGTTTCCCATCTTGAAGCTAGCTACCAAATGGGAACGAGTTTCCCATCTCGAAGCCACATTTGGTAGCTATAGCTACGAAACAGGAACTGTGGTTTCCCATATTATCGCTAGCTACCAAATGGGAATGGTCATCATATTAATTATTATAAATGTCAAGCAATTGACACTGGCAAGTTATCTCATAATGAAGATGTCTTAAAATAAGTCACACTTGGCACACAAGGAATGAATCCTGTTTGGTAGCCAGCTTCGAATCGGGAATAATGTTTCCCATTTCGAAGCTAGGTACCAAATCAGGCTTCGAGATATGACTCAAGGATTTTTCATAGCTAGCTTCGAGTCGACACGTAGTTGAAATTTTGTATATTTTAATTTTGTACTTTTCCGACTTAAAGGGTTGTCGACACCTGTCGTATCGTATTATAACACCTTTTATTGGATACATTTATTGACTTACGAAGGATGCTACTTATGTATCCGGAATAGAAAAAATAAACTAACGTAGGTATATGACTAATTATGACTCTATTGTTTTTCAAAGTACCTAGTCCTTACCGTGGCGTCATTTAGTAGATACTAATAATATATTATTTCAGAAACAAGCCATAAAATTCTGAATGCAGTACAGTTAGCTGCTGCAAAAACTGTTCAAACGAAATCTGTCATTACCTATAGTCATTATCATTACCAAGCATGCAGAATGTCATTACCGTGACGCTTACAAATCAGTAAAGTTATCATAACCCTCTTTTTTTCTTGAGCGTATTCGAGTAAAACGTATACTTTATCCATGTGTGGATGCCTAGCTATCCGTATACTTACCAAAAATAGTTGAAATCCGTTTAGCCGATTTGGCGCAATGAAGCCACAACGACACATACAAAAATCCATATAAAATATTATTCGTTTCACTAACCTTCAAATAGTCCGTATCACTTATTTTTTTGAAAATGTTTTCAATGTACAGTCTGTAGTACATGTAGTCACATGGGAAAAACAGTCCAGTAGAAGAGATCCAACTTCCAGGAAGAAATCACTCGTCAAATCCAACTCGGATGGGCAGCGTTCGGGAAGCTACGCAATATCTTCTCATTTCAAATACCGCAGTGTATTTAATCAGTGTGTGATGCCATACGGCACTGTACACAATAGGTCTCGTAAGAAAGCTCTAGGTCCTCCAAAAGGCCACGGAGCGAGCTATGCTCGGAGTCTTCTTGCGTGATCAAATCAGAAATGAGAAGATCCGATAAGGTAATAATTAAGCTATCCGATAGGATAAGATTCTGTGTGTGTAAAACCGACCAAATGCGAGTCGGACTTACGTACCGAGGAACTTAAATACAGCCTTCACTATGAAAATCCAGTGTTGTATTTATAAACAAATTGTACGCGGTGCGGGGTCATTTTATAATGGTTTCTGACATAAACCGAAAAACATAAAAAATAAGTTTTACACATTTATTTCGTTGGTTACGCTATAAGAGCTACCTTAATACCAAAATTCAAATTTCTTGGGTAATTGGAAGTACCCTATAGGTTTTCCACGGACGGCAATTTATATGGAAACACCTTTTTAGGGTTCCGTACCAAAAAGGTAAAAAAGGAACCCTTATGGTGCGACTCTATCTGTCTGTCCGACTATTAGAGCGCCATATCTCGAAAACTACTTATGCTATTTAAAATTTGGAATATTTATAAACATGGTCAGTCGGCACAAATTTAAAGTCTAGTCACTAGATCAAGTAGGGTATTATGGAAGGGCTTGTTCTGTACATTTTCGATATATATATATATTTTTTTATTTATCTTAAATTTTGTTTTATTTCTTAAATCTTGACAGACATAAGGACAAACGGACAATTGGGACAACAAATAAATGATCCTACAAGAGTTCCGTTTTACTATCTGAGGTACGGAAACCAAAAACAGAAAAGTTTTCGGTTTAGGAGAAGACCTTGAGTTGGAAAATGAAACATTTGCAAAATTGACCAGTTTAAAAAAATAGATATGCGAAAATAAGGGATACTGTCCACTTGCCATAAATTATAAAAATGTCTTTTTATCGTGATCCGACATTGTCTGCGTACATAAACTCATATTTACATTAAACAAAGTTCTATGTAAATACATAATGTAAATAATGTATAACCTTGTACGACGCACTTCTCAAGTAATCTACACGTGTAACGATTGGAGGGCGTTATACACGGTGGACCCGAGGAACCCCACAGACTTTTAGCATAGAGCTTAGTACCTTATTGGTGTTCATTGCTTTTAACATTCGGTTAAAAATAAAACCTTTTTTGAGCATGTTTGTTTATATTTTTTAATGTGACAACATCACATATTTTTTATACAATAGGCTATCAAGGTACTAAACCTTTCAAAACTTAATGGTACATAGGTCGTGAGTGTATCGTTACCGAAGGTAGAGGATTAATTTTTTGTGATTTTTTACACAAATTGAACTAGTCCCATGGTAAGCTCAATAAGGCTTGTGGTATGGGTACTAGAACTAGACGAACATATATTTAATAGATATATATCTTTCACATGCATAGAAAACATCCAAGATTCAGGAACAAATATTTATTCAAATTCAAATTCAAATAATTATGCTCATCACACAAATATTTACCCTAACCGAGATTTGAATCCAGGACCTTCAGCTTTGCAGGCAACGTTACTCCCGCTGAGCCAAACCGGTCGTCAAATTAGGCTCTTCATTCGATGGCTAAAGTCTGTCGGGTTTCTCGGGCCCACCGTGTATATTAGCAACGATTAGATTATAATCAGGCACCTAATGATTATTTACAATGAATCATTAGGTAGGTAAATTATGACTGTCATCATCATGTCAGTCCAAGGACGTCCACTGCTAGACAAAGGCCCCCCAGGATTTTCATAACTGGGTCGGCTATTTTACGCATATTATTTTTGTCATAATTCTATATTGCACCGCCACACCTTCGCAGAAAGCAAGCAATAAAGAGAGAAGCAGAAAAGATCCAGTCCCAACCGTCTTTGTCTGCTCACGAGGCTTTTTGTCAACGTCCACCTCAACGGCTTAAATCCCGACGGCCCGCCTGTGTAGCAGACCAAAAGTTGTGCAACTATGACCTCAGACAGAGCTGGAAAGATGAGTGGTATATGAGCACAACTGGCCCCTGTCCTGCAAGCCATTGATCCCACGGCTAAACCAGACGGTTTTAACCTCCCACGAAAGCTTTGGTGTCGCTTAAACAGACTGAGGACAGGTCACGGACGCTGCACCAACTTCCGTCACAGGTGCGGCTGGCGCGACTCTGCTCTCTGCGATTGCGGCGAAGAGGATCAAACCATGGAGCACATTATACAGCGCTGCCCTCTCCACTGATACTCGGGTTCCCCGAGATCTGGAAGAGCTCACACCTGACTTAATCTCGTGGCTGCGGACCCTGAATGTACATTTGTAGTGTTTTGTTTTTCATTTATTTTTTCTCATATTATTGTTGGTGTTTGAAATGTTTATGTATTTGCGCCAAACGATTAAAATAAAATCGCATAATCACAATAGGCATAATGATCTATAAGCATAATTTCATTAAGCCGAATCCTGTTTTCGCCGAATCTATTTTCACCGAATGGTCTTTACGCGTAACTTTTTAATGCCGAAAACCTACTTTTCAGGCAGCAATCACATTCTGTTCGGAATCGCAGCTCTAACCTAACCTACTTTACAGGCAGCAGTTTTTTTATTTATAGAGGTCGAATTTGCACCTAACTAAAATTTGGCGATACTAAATTATGCGTATTTAGATTCTGACAAAAAATGATTCAGCGAGATGAACATTCGGCGAAATCAAATTATGCGAAACCTGTTAGTCGAAATCAGTTTCGGACATAAAAAAATATGCGAAATATTATATACACCTTTTATTACTACCGGACTTGCGCCGCCCTTATGTAACGGTTTCCCGCGAGCTTCACCAGATCGTCCACTTTGTTGGGAGCCTTCCCACGCTTCGTCCTGTACGCGGACGCAGTGGCGTGCGGTCGATATAGGCAGTTTTTCTGTGCCTATATGGCTCCATATAGGCACAGAAAAACTGCCTACCCTGAAGTCCTGAACGACCATGGCTCCATATAGACACAGAAAAACTGCCTAAACTGAAGCCTTGTACGACCATGGCTCCATATAGGCACAGGAAAACTGTCTACCCTGAAGCCTTGAACGACCATGGCTCCATATAGGCACAGAAAAACTGCCTACCCCGAAGCCTTGAACGACCATGGCTCCATATAGACACAGAAAAACTGCCTAACCTGAAGCCCTGAACGACCATGGCTCCATATAGGCACAGAAATACTGCCTACCCCGAAGCCTTGAACGACCATGGCTCCATATAGACACCGAAAATCTGCCTGACCTGAAGCCTTAAACGACCATGGCTCCATACAGGCACATAAAAACTGCCTAACCTGAAGCCCTGAACGACCATGGCTCCATATAGGCACAGAAAAACTGCCTATCCCGAAGCCTTGAACGACCATGGCTCCATATACACACAGAAAAAATGCCTAACCTGAAGCCTTAAAACGACCATGGCTCCATATAGGCACATAAAAACTGCCTACCATGAAGCCCTGAACGAGCATAGCTCCATATAGAACAGAAAAACTACCTTTATCAAAAACCCTGTGGACTGCGCGTTGCGCGGTCGTGACTCAAGAACCTTGCTCCTTCTTCCTTCTTCCCCGCAACCCTAACTTAGGTCGTGTGACCAGCTTACCTTACGCGCTGCGCTTGCCGGTACGCGGTCTCCACTCAAGACCTTTCTGCTCCAGCGGCCATCGGTTCTACTAGCAATTTGCTCCGCCCACTGCCACTTAAATCTAGCAACAGGCATGATAACTGGGTATAAAAATCAGAATTCTAACTAGTTAGTCATTAGGATGATAAAAAAAATATTGGACACGTATTTGTTGCTTTTTCAAAATAATAAAAGAATACTCAAATACACCGCATTAAAGTTTAGGAGTGTTTCGTGACGTCACTGCTAGGTAAAAATTGTATTTTTTGAAATAAAACAATTGAACGGATTATATCGCATATATACACATTACATTTGAGTTCCCGACGGGTGGAGTCCATCCGTGACCATGGAAAGCTGAAAAGCTTCCGAAACGTCGGGAACTAAAATGAGATAATATACGCGATATAATCCGTTAAATTGTATTATTTCAATGAGTAATAATCGCGGAAACAGAAGAAATCATTTGTATTTGTACCTAGGACGTCACGTGACATTTTGACTCAATGTATCGCGTTTATATTTTGGTTATTATAAAAAAGAAAAAATAGGTGTCCAATATTTTTCATTACTCTACATGACGGACTAATTATTAATATTTAGTCATCATCTATACTCTTGAGCTATCTCGACGACCTTGATTCTTCTGCTGATCTCCTCATTTCTGATCCATCACGCAAGGAGGTTCCGAGCGTAGCTCCATTGGCCTTTGAGATTATGCATATTAAGAAATACTAGTAACTACGTTTCTAGGAATTTTATTAGGCGCCATCGATATTTATTGTGATATCGTGAGAGATTTAAATGTCTGCTGAATTGAGAAAGTCTTCAAGTGAATAATTTGGGTAATTTCTGAATTTAATAATTATTTTTAAGGTTCCATTTCTGCCATTTTGGCTACGGAATCCTAATACCTTAAAAAAACCCATTAAATATCGAACCTGCCCCCTAGCACAACTGTGGTACACGACTCTTTGTCGTCTCAAATATTGTCTATCTCTTTTCCTTCAGTCCAGTGTGAGAAAGACGGGTGATGCTAAGTCGCTAAGTCACGCGACATAAGAAATCGCGGACGCGGAGAGTTACGGTCAAGGAATTTAATTTGTGTACCCTTTCATGCCTTGTCATAGTGACATTGATATGGAATCTATTTCGGCTTTCATATTGATTTTGACTGTGACAAGGTACGAAATAGGATATAAATTAAATTCCTCGACTGTACGTTAGCCCGGCTGCTGATGAAATATATAGAGTTTTACGATACAAGTTTCGTGAAAATTATTTTATTCACTACATCACCCTACCACCTGTATTATTAATTCCATGGATTTATTTACGATTGTTTTGTTACTTCATTAATACTACTTCGTTACTACATGTCACACGGAAGTTTACATACAAACATCATCCTGTGTGCAAGATTAGGCACGAAATTTTTACGTCATCCGCACTTTTTGTCCGACCCCTGATTATAAGTTTTGACTAATCATCTAGTTTGTTAATAGATAAGATAAACATATTTAATTCTGATCTAGTTCTTATTTGTTCTAAAAAAAGTATGAATTTAAATATTATTGTTAATTGTATGTGATTATTTTTAATTATTTATTATTATTATTGAATGTTAATTGAAATTAGGATTATTACTGTAATATTCAAACACAAATGCATGTATTGTTATTGAATAAATAATTCGACTCAGTGACCTTTAACTAGTGCGTATCACTTTCGTTTTTAAATATCTTATTTACAGTTATGTTAAGTTCACACTGCACCTTTTCCACTCCGCGTCAAGGTTGGCTGGTAGATAATACCTTGTAGCATTAAGGCCGCCTTTTGCACGATAAGTGGTCTTTTGTGCAATAAAGATTAAATAAATAACCAAAAAAAAAACATTCCACTAAAACTTCCGACCTTGCAGTCATCCGGCCTTAGTCAACGGACGAAAATCACATCCTCAACTAATCATATCCTGCCTGCCAATGATATAATATAAAAAGAGGTAGATAGGGTACCTTCACGATAATCCACGTGTAAAAATGGCCAGGCTTATGTACACATAAATCTGATAATATTGCAATAACACACTAATCTTAGATGCTTTTAGACGCTTTTATTGAGTAATTGACTGACTTAACATTGTTGAAGTACCTGTGTATTAGTTTTAAGTTATAATTAAGTTTAATTTTGTTTTGCTACAGAATTGTATTATTTCTGTAATTTTGATTTCGGTTACGCCTTAACTTGTTGGAAGAGCGGGATCTCCTGCCACAAGTATATGTAATACTTACTAGGACATTCCAACCATGACTAAAATGTATACCTTATTGTAACCAAATAAAAAATATTTTCATTTTCATTTTTCATTTCATTTTCATTGAGTATTTTTTTAATTTCTATTATAAAATAGATGGGCATTTGACCGCAATCTCACCTGTTGTTAAGTGACGATGCGGTCAAGGATGTATCATACCCGTCTAGAAACAGCCTATTCACTCTTGTCTTGAACACGCCCAAATTATAATGGTCGGCGAACACACTCGCAGGCAACGAGTTCCACTCCTTTGCGGTACGCATGATGAAAGTGGCACCATAGCGGTTCGTGCGGATTCGCGGAATATTGACCACGTACGGTTGGAACGAACGCAGGCGTCGTGTGTCCCGATGATGGAAAGGGGCTAGTGGAATTAAATCATGTAATTCCCCCGCACACTCACCGAAATGTAACCTGTAAAAGACCGACAGACGAGAGACCCTACGTCGATGTTCGAGGCTCTGCAGCTTAGTGTCAGTTAGAGTAGGGTCGCCAATAAGCCGCCTAGCTCATTTGTCAATCGAGTACAAAGTGGCCAGTTGGTATTTAGCTGATCCGTCCCAAAGGTGACAGCAGTACTCCATACATGACCGGACTTGTGCTTGGTAAAGCATTAAAAGCTGCCTGGAGTGAAATACCGCCTAACCTTGGAGAGGATTCCGAGTTTTTTGGCTGCAGTCTTTGCTTTGGACTCGATATATTGACCGAAGTTGAGATTGGCAGTCAACTGAACATCAAGAAGCTCAAGGCTGCCAGTCAATTTTACAGGCACATTCCGGAAAGTCGGAGCCAGCTCGAATGGGCTCCGTTTGGTGGAGAACAGACACGCCTGCGTCTTGGTAGCGTTGAACGTCACCAGAATAGCATCACCCCAAGTGGAGACTGCATGAAGGGACGCGTCCACACGGTCTACCATAGCCTCTCGACAAGACTGGATTGTATCCCTGCAGGCCTTCGCATCCGTAATTAGTGCAAAATTTCACTATGCGTGACGGCATTTTTGTTTATTTGACACATAATCCAATATATATCAAAGTACTCTGTGCGTGGGACAGAGTTAAGGTTTGCCAATTGGCGTAATTTTGGTGTGCCATTTTCGGAGCCCCCGTATAACCCATCTACCTCTTTTTATGTTATATCATTGCTGGCTGCCTCTAGTTATACCCGATCGGAAAACAACACAATAGCCCTTCCTATTATATGTGACAAACGGTGGCGTGATGACAAAGTAGAATAAACATATTGTTCCTCAAGGTAGCATTTTAGGACCTTGAGTGTATAATTGTATTTAGTATTAGGTGCCCTGAACTTCGTTCGCGGAACAGAATAAAATAATAATCCTCGACTTACTTCTGTGTAGTTGGGTAAAAAGAATCCTATAACCTAACACCATCTGTGGACACCCAGAGAGGCTGAGGCCGACCAAGAAGAAGGCAGAAGAAGGAGAAGGTTAGGGTTATGTCGTACCAAACTGGCGATTGCTCCAATCGATAAGGATTTAGGGGGAAATTACTTAAAAGATGAAGATAAGTCTTTTTACAAGGAAGCATCTTAGGACCTCTGATAATCATAATACGATTACTAAGATGTTACGTCCACGTGCGACAATTCATGCACATTGCTCGCAGATGGCACAAATTTATCAATAAGATACTATAAAACCTATGACTCAATGATAAGATAAGTGACACATTATGTAAAGTGACGGAATAGATAAGAGTGAATTAAATAAATAAATTGTTATGCAATCGACGACTAACAAATGAAACTACCTACCACCTTTATATGGGGACCATGCCGCAAGTGGAGCTGCTGGAAAGTTTATTTTTATAACTTTATTTTTAGATAGACCTTTCCTTTTTTCTCATAGAGAGAGATATAGATCCTACGATAGTACAAATCCATATCACATTTTAACAAGTTAATCTGCAAATAAAACAATTTAACGAATTATATCGCATATATACACATTACATTTGAGTTCCCGACGTTTCGGAAGCTTTCCAGCTTTCCATGGTCGCGGGTTGACCAACTAATCAGATAACAACAAATGAGATAATATACGCGATAAAATCCGTTAAATTGTTTTATTTAAATGAGCAATAATAGCGAAAACAGAAGAAAATATTAAGTTACTTTGCAATGAAATTTCAATACTACGACAGTTAAAATTCAATACTACTATGTCGTAGGTTTCAACTTATCGTATCCATCCGCTTACAATCTAGTTACGGCGTGATCATACGGTAGGCATGACGACACAATAGCTATCGTTCCCTATCAAATGTATGTCAAGTGGTGGCGTGATGTTGAATTAGAACAAGTATCCTAACGTTCCACAAGGCAGCATCTTGGGACCTCTGGTATTCATACTTAATGAATAATGTTGTAATGGCAAAAAGCTTCTAATACTGCGAAACTAATTAAATTTTTGTGAATAATTCCAGGAATTTTCGAGAACTTTCCTAACATATTCGGTTCATTTTCACAATTTGCACATCTTTATATATTGAATAATACAAATATATAAAAAGTAGAAGACGCCCGCAACTTAGTTCGCGGAGCAGAAAAAGTCATTACCTCTCTTTTTTTCAACCCGGCTACCCGTGTACCAAAAATAGTGGAATTCTGTTTAGCCGATTTTGCGTGATGAAGCCACAACAGCACATACAAACATACAAAAAATGCAAACAATATATTTTTCGATTCAGTGACCTCCAAATAGTCCGATCCGATCAATCATTTTTTGGAAAATATCTTCATAGTACAAACATTTCATTTTTACAACTTTATAATAGTATAGATATAATGCGATGGACCGTATTAAGCAGATAGACTAAGTCTTCGTTCTGGCAGCTAAGAAGTTACACACGGACTTTTTGAATGCAAACTTATTTGGGCCCTGTTTGATTTTGAGAGGAAGACCGTTGCAAGGGAAAATTGAAGGAACATTGTCCCTGATATCTATTTATTTATTTCCTACTTAAACTGGATAAGGGAAACGGTAGCGGAAGCAATAATCGTACATAACTACATACAAACATATCAACATAATTCAATAATATGTGCTGTAAGGATGTCTTCCGCATTTGGAGAAACTAGGAAATGTACTATTAGTTGGACATAAGGAAAGATGCTGGGAATAGATTTGACCTTGTCGATGGAATATTAGAGATGAATCAGTTTGTAGATCATAAGTGACACTTCGTGATCATTGATGATTTATAGTTGTATCGGTTTAGCCCTGTGGTAGTAACGCTTCGAAGCTAAATTTGCTTTTATTAGCTTTAATTGCATGTCGTGACACCTAGAGACCTTATACATCTCTGAAAAAAAAATAGTTTATTTTAACATTGATCTGGAGAATCTGTACATCTCCTCTGCGTGTACCAATTATAAATTAGTTATTTATAACACAATTGTAAAAGTTTTAAGACATTATTGTAGTAGTTAATTGGTACACGCATATTAATTGTTTTATATAACCTGACATTTAAAATTTTATTCTAGACACATTCTAGAGTTTTTTCTTTTTTATTGACAATCCTTTTGGGATTTATCTTATTAATTATTTTGATTTTTAAAATGAAGTTGTTTGCAATAATATTATAATTAAGTTAAATGATCAGCGGGCCATGATGGTTGCGTTTGTCACGCGATAAAAAATGACATAGCTGCCGTCACCTTCTGACACGTATGTGAGTGCGAGAGTGACAGGCGCGTTATCATATCATTTATCGCGTGATAAACGTGACCATCATAGGCCCCGCTGATTAGGTTTTTCTGGGTTTTTCCTAATCCTTGCAACAAATGTTTTGATCATATTGTATGTCTCCCAGCAAAGACTTATCTCAATGTAACTGAGAATTCGAAAGTGCTTGTACCTAGGCCTACTTGAATAAAGAATATTTTGATTTTGAAAGGGTTCAAATCCCGGCAAGGGCAAATATTAGTATAATGAGCATATACAAAGTGTAACATGAACCGACGATAATCCTTTACATATAATTTTTTACAAAAATGACAGGCTAGACGCAACTTAAACATTGTTTATGTTTCGTCTAACCGTACAACTTTGAATAAAAATGCCCTTAGACGATACTTAAACTATATTTAAACGGCGTCTAGCCTGTGAGCGTTGTGACAAAATATATGCTTTTTGACATTAATCGTCAGATTCGTGACAACTACTAATCACTATTTAAAGATACATATTTAATGGCCGTGATAGAGCAGCTCAAAAGCTATCGATTCGACTGAGAATATATGGGTATATTCAGGCCTAGGTACAAGCACTTTCGAATTGTCAGTTACATTGAGATAAGTCTTTGCTGGGAGACATACAATATGATCAAAACATTTGTTCCAAGGATTAGGAAAAACCCAGAAAAACCTAATGCGATTTTTAATAGTTTCCCTAATTTAAAAGTTATGTGCACGCTGCGCTTGCCGGTGCGCGCTCCACTCGAGAACCTTTCTGCCCCAACGGCCATCGGTTCTTCGAACTATGTGCCCTGCTCATTGCTGTTTCCTATGTCTGTTGATCTATAAAAATATATATATATATATATATTACAGGACAATTTTACACAAATCAATCTAGTCTTATGGTAAGCTCAATAAGGCTTGTGTTATGGGTACTAGAGATGATATATTTCTATCTATAAAATTTCGGAATAGTGCCCCTCCCATTGCCTCGCACCCGCCTTCGACGATCTTGTCGGCTGCGTACTCCTGAGTCATGCCAAACAACATATCTACAGAGGAAATACAAAGTAATCACACGCAACGACCCTCCTCTGTTGACATATCGTCGTAACCGACCCAAATTTTATACTGAATCCCTTCCTTTTGCGGCTGGGCTATCCGGAGTTTGTGCGTAGCATCTACAAACAAATTTATATACGACGTACGAAGGCTACGCAATTTCTTAATATGGAGTACTTTATTAGTGTCAAATGTGAGGATCCGGTGTCAATCTATTGTCAAATAAATATCGGAAAGGAGGCCAATCTTTTTACAAGTTTTTTATTTATTTGAATTCACATTTGTGTGCAGCTCCGTCAGCGGAGGGGAAAAAATATAAACTTCTTTTTTCTAAAGCGTAGTTGAGTAAAAAGTATCATAATATTACCATCTGTGGCTACCCACCTACCCGTGTAACAAAAATAGTTGAAATTTTAACAACTTTCGAGGTGTTGAGCTTCCAAGAGAGGGAGAGGCTTTTCGAGGTTGGAGGCAGGATGGTCAGAGCTGTACAGAAACCTGAGCTGTATAGCAGTCAGATAAAGTCCTCCCGCACTGATGTGGATAAGGAGGGATTCACACTGGTGGAAAGGAAGAGCAAGGCGCGCAGGGCACCTCGCAAAACTCTTTGTGGCATTGCCGAGCCGGTTGGTTTTGGTCTTCGGATTGCTAAACCGAGTAAGGCGGTCTACGTGTCGCGCTTGCATCGCTCCGCCGTGGCTGATGACGTGGTGCAGTTCGTGCGCCAGAAGACTGGCTTCTCGCTGAGGGTGCACCAGCTGCCGGTACTACTTGCATTTCAGCTCGTTTGTGGTGCGCGTGCCGCGGCCGATGCAGGACATCATCGCAAGTGTAGACTTCTGGCCAAAGGGTGTTGTGTTTCGGCAGTTCCGGGGCAATCTGCCGAATCTTACACCGGATCGGACGACGCAACGGAGCCACGGAGTTACTCTTTTTTAAAGTTTTTCTATATGTTTTTGTTTTTTGTTGTTCACAGTGCCTTGGTTCTTACTGTAATGCTGTGCAACTTTTTGAATAACAAATAAATAATCTCTGGCAGGAGCTACCTGTTCCGATACAGAACGCGCATCCGGATACTTCAGAAACAGTTAAACGGATCTCAACTATTCTTGATATTAGGTTAGCTGGGCGTCCCCAGATGGTTATAGAATATATACATACGACACCGTATGGCGACAGGGACTGCTCTATAAGCTCATTAAAGCTGTCCCATGTATGAGAATATTTAGAGTAATAGAAGATGCTCTCACAAACAGGCCGTTCCAAGTCCACTTGGGTCACCAGTCAAGTAAAACAAGAGTCCTGAACAATTGTTTGCCCCAGGGATCTGTGCTTGCTCCTCTGCTCTTCAACCTATATATTTATGACTTACCTGCCACAACATCGCGGAAGTTTGGTTACGCTGACGACCTAGCCTTAGTAAATCAGAATAAAACAATGAAAGCTACAGAAGTCATCTTGGAGAGAAACCTGGAGGCAATGGACCAGTATTTCCAACATTGGCGGCTATGTCCAAACGCCACTAAGACTGAGGTTTGTTGTTTCCACCTCTCTAATAGGTTGACGAGCAAACAGCTGAACATCAGGTTTAGAGGTACTGTCTTACGTCATATTTTTTTCCCGAAATACCTCGGTGTGAACCTCGACAGAAGTCTTACTTATAAGAACCACCTTGAAAAGCTGTCCGGAAAACTAAAAACAAGGAACAATATAGTCCAGAAGTTAACAGGAACATCATGGGGTGCTAGCGCTGCCGGCCTAAAAACCACTGCAATGGCCCTCGTCTATTCCACAGCAGAATACTGTGCACCCGTATGGATGAACAGTGCACACGTGGCTAGAGTAGACGTTGAATTAAACCACACCATGAGGATCTTCTCGGGCTACATCATGCCTCCAACCCACTGGTTACCGGCCTTCAGCAACATCCCGCCACCGGGCATCCGCAGACAGAAATGCTTATCGCGGGAATTCGCTAAAATGTCCGGAAATTCCCAACTGTCCATCCATGATCTCGCCTGAAATCCCGAAACGCACCAGCTCAAGCCTTCCATACATATGACCCAACATGGAAAGAAAGCGAAGCGTGAATGAAAGAATGGGAAACCCAACAACACGCTGTCGAAAACAACCTCTTTGAGCTCAATACCCGGGAGCGGCCCAAAGGTTGTAATGAAAGCCGACAGACATGGTGCAGACTGAATCGCCTAACTGGCTGGGATCGGAAACTGCGCGTATCTTTGGCGGAAGTGGGGATGGAGCGAGTCGGCGTCGTGCGAGTGTGGAGATCCGAAGCAAACCATACACCACATAGTGTTCGAGTGCCCGATTACCAGATACCACGGACAAGCTGAGGACTTCAAACTCCTAACAAACGAAGCGCGCTTATACCTGCAGTATTGTACATTTTAGATATGTATTGTATAGTTTAATTTTTATAACCACCAGTGTGTAATCGCCTTACGATAAATAAATAAATATAGAATACTTTATACCCGACTCGCTAAAAAAAGAGGGTTATAATATTTTCTCCTCCACTGACGAAGTTGTGGGCACATTCTATCTTATAACTTCCGATTCAATGCAATATTTATGGTTAATAACGTTACGGATCTCATTGGCTTGATTATGCAAAATGCATATTGGATATGCTAACATGGTTTTCTTTTTTATACTGTTCAGTTTAACTTTCTACACAGATAACTTTTTATCTAGGAGCATTGAAGTGAAGATCGAGTTAGCAATTTCATTTTGGCCAGGCAAGGCTAGCGAATATCTCTTAGAAAATCTGTTCAACGGCTTGTATGGAACGTTTTGTAAGTTTAACGACGCTGCCTGTCCATCCATACTAATCCATACTTATATTATAAGTGTAAAAGTGACTCTGTCTGTCGGTTACTTTTTGACGCATAAACCGCTGTTTGGAGTCCGCTGCTCTGTTTAGATTAATTTAGTATATCATGCTATGCTACCTTTCTTTTTAGGAAAACCCCTTTGAATCAGAAAAAATATTTTTTTAAGTTCCTCCCGCGAAGGTGGACTGTAGCGTTATTGACCATCTAAGGGCCGATTTCACCGTCAATCAATTTAGACGCGAGTGGCTAACCCAGTATAACTTTAATATAACAATTTAGTCAATGGTTAACTTCATTTTCATTTCACCACTCTAGTCTACGGATAACACTCTCTCACATAGTTACTAAGTAACGTTGAACGAATGAATTAAATGAAATCATAATGCACCCAAGTAACATAGACAGTTTTTCTGCGTAGTTTTTAAATTTGTTCGGCTAATGTAAAATAAGTTTGGAACTCACTTGACAGTGACAATGACAAGACTCTACGTCTAACAGTTTACTCTGCCGAAATTGGCGGTGTAAAATTTTTCTGTACATTAGAGATTTATCCTTAGGTTAATTATTGGTGAAATGTAAAATGAGTTCACTCACGAGTAATTACTGATCTATTATTGGAATAAGACTTATAATACGTTGTTGAAACAGACTCTAAATCTACAATGGGTCACTGGCAAATACTTTGAATTAAGAGTCCCCAGTAAGCTCGGTTCCCCATACAAACGTAGTTACGCTCTCATTTTCAAACGACTAGCTAGTTTGCTCTGAAACTTTGTACGTAAAATAACTTTAGGTATATGCAGGCCTGTAATTAGTTTATGTAGCTTAAGATACCAAAGTAAAAAAAATTAAGCGAATTTAAGTTTTTCATACAAAACTTGTTTTTGCTGTATTTTGATTGTTTTATAAACTGCAGCCATATAAACTAGTTTCAGGCCTAGATATACCTCATGTCATTGTGAATGCAAAGTTTCGTTACAATCCAACACGTAGTTTTAAAATAAGAACGAAACTCCGTTTGTATGGGAAGGTGAAATTCGGCCGAGCTTACTGGAGACTCTTCAGAATCGGATAGTCGCCCGTTGCCGGTGGAGGCAGTGAAGCAGTGTCGCCGCTGGGTCGCTACGCCCTCTGCGTCGATGACGTCACAGTCTTGTTCTCCGCTCGTCTCCTCTCGTGCGTAAGTCAGCTGGTGCTTAAGAGTCCCCGGCAAGCTCGGCCGAATTTCGCCTTCCCATACAAACGGAGTTTCATTCTTATTTCAAAACTACGTATTGGATTGTAACGAAACTATGCATAATAATGACATGAGGTATATCTAGGTTTGTAATTAGTTTATAATGGCTCCACTTCTAACACAAACGAAATACAGCAAAAACAAGTTTTGTACGAAAAATTTAAATTAGCTGTATTTTTCTACAATGGTATCTGAAGCTACGGAGACTAATTACAGACCTGGATATACTTTTACTTATTCTAAGTACGAAGTTTCAGAGCAAACTAGCTCGTCGTTTTAAAATGAGAGCGTAACTACCTTTGAATCGAGAACCAGAGCTTACCGGGGCCCATAACTACTTCGTTGAACAATTTTATATTCTACCGTACGATATCTAAACGTGATCGATACGTTTTTAAACACAAAAATCATAGAAATTTAATTTTTGCCTGTGTTCTTGCGCCTTCTATCGTCAGTTATAAAAAAAGAATTCCTCTTTTATCTGTTTATCTTAATAATAAATATTTGAAAACGTTTGTACAACGCATTTATGAACGAAAAAACGAAAATTAACCCAAGGTCAAATCAATACAATAATAAGAATAAGAATAAGAATAATTTATTTACCAAAAATGATTACAAGCAAATAACAATGTAAAACAGTGACTTCCACACTAGGCATCGCCTGTATCGTGGAAGTCGAGTCACACACGAGAGATACAAGAGCAATGCGGCTATTTACAATTCTGAAGGAACAATGATAACAATAATAATTTTACAGTAATTCCAAAGATCTTATCAAACAAAAATAACTAAATTAAAGCGAGTGATGAAACTAGTTTCATGCAGTGTGAATGTATTTATGTGTGAGTGTAGTGTGAGAAAGGAGTGTGAAGGATGCGAAAGGTATCATTACCTCAAAGCTACTTCAGCTTGTTCGTAAGTACACGATAGCACGATAGTACTCAAATTGTAAAGTAATAATCATTTACTTTACAATTTGAGTAGTAAAAAATACAAAAATACACGTGAGGTCATGTAGAGGGGTGGGGGGGTAAGATAGCTAGCGTAAATATATGGAAACTTTTTTTTGGGTTAATTTGGCGTGAATTTGAAACACAATTTATATGTGAAGATGGTTATAAGTAGTTCAATTGATGTCGTCAACCGGAGATAACGAGATAAAATCAAAACGTTACATCCCCTCTTCAATTGGCGTTGGTCAGTTGGAACTGCCTCGCGCTGACAGATACTTAGAAACATGACAGTCATAGTTTAAGAACCGCCGGGCACAGAATTTGTCTGGGTAATTTAGGAAGTAAGGAATACTTAAATAAAGACATACGTAGGGCATGTGTGACCCGGCTAGTCGTCGGGAGAAAAAGACAGGATGTGGTAATGAGTAAAATATAATAAAAATAGATTATAGGATACCAATAAAAACAGAAACAAAACGGGATTCAGTCAGTACGCGGCAATTATCGGAAATCACTGGCCTTATCTAAGCAGGGAGGTAGGACTGTTGTCGACATTCAGTTTCCTTTCCAATTCTCCACTCCAGCTTTCCAAGAAGGTATTACATGCACCCATTGCGTCGGCCGAGGTGCGATCGAAGACTGAAGATAGGTTTTCAGGGGAAAACTTCAGCGACGAAGAAAGGGCTGTAAAAATACTCCACATAATGGTTGCTTCATATCAACCCAAGCCTTAATTCTTCATGGTCAAGACTAGTGAAAAAGTAATAAGACTTGGGCCGGATAGAAATTATCAATTAAATCCAAATCCTCGTGTAAAACACCACATTCTCCCTTAAATCGTTGGTCAGTTGGAACTGACTCGCTCTGACTGTAACCTGAAACATGACAGTTTTTAGAAAAAAAAATGTGACTGTTTAGTTTGTTTCGGCTTTCTTCTCAAAAGTGGTCTAGTCTTGAGAAATGCCGAAGAGTCAGACTTGTAAAAGTACCCTAGCGCCCTACTTACAGAATAAAGATCATTATATCAGTATTTCACCATTATTTCACCATAATTTCATCATCATTTCATCATTATTTCATCATTATTTCACTATTATTTCATCATTATTTCCTCATAATTTCATCATTATTTCATTAAGGGCCTATCTCGGTAATGTGTTAGTAGCCTACATTTTTTTATAAATTCTCCTTCATTAATGTCTCTTGCGTGGACAGAATAATGAGAAGAAAAAGTGGATCCACCCATTTACCACAGCAATGTAGACGCGGGAAAGTCTAGTTTATAATGTAGGCGTGGAAGAGCAAAGTCCAAGTTCGTATAACTGTCTCCACGCAGTCTCGGAGTTTAATTGGATCAAATGGCATCCAACTGCATAGCGTGATGTAACGTCGGTAAAGGTTGCGTTAGCTTGAGAGAATGCAGTTGCTAAGCGGTTAGACTAGTCACAGTTTCGGTTCTATTGCACTAAATGAAATACTTTATTTCAGGTCATTACCAACCCATATAAGGTGTTAGTTACTTAAGAGCGTTTATACCTGGTTAACTGGAAACGTCGCATATTTTTTCGTTATACTGCATTATTTTGTGGCATTTGAATGAAACTTAAAGATATGTTCAATACAGGGGATGCATCGACAATTTAAGCCATCTTTTAGCGTGATTTTTGTAAAAACAGTCGTTTTCAGAAAGTGTTTTTTGACTATAATTATAATATATTCGAAGATTAATACGGAAACATGTTTGTTGAAAATTTCCTCCATAGAATAGTTATCCGAAAACGCGTCTTCATTTTCCGTTTTTTGTCTAGTTTGTAGAAACGATAGATTAATAAACGGCTAAATTATGTAAAAATGACATTCTTCCCTTTATCTCCTCTCTTAAGCTTAAAAAACAGCTAAGCACGAGTCAGACTCGCGCACCAAGGGTTCCGTATACAATATACCTACGCTAAAAACGGCAGTAAATATGAAAATCCAGAGTTAGCAGAGCCCTACTCCTAAAAAAAATTACGCGGTGTGGGGTACTAACACATATGGGTTACTGACACAGACAGACATAAAAAATTAAGATTTTCAAATTTATTTCATGGGTTGTACTATACGAGCTATCTTCATACCAAATTGCTAGTATCTATGATAACTACAAGACCCCTACAGGTTTTCCATGGATGGCAATTTGTATGGAAACACCTTTTTTGATGCCTGCATCTTTGGATTGCGTCGACTTAGAAGACTTTTTTACATCTGTATAGGACCGCAGTATTTGATGAAATTTTTAACTTGATACCCTTACGCGATCCTGAGAAAAACGATCTTGACAGTCAGACGGACAACAAAGTGATCTCGTTATTTCATAACCCTGTTATAATTTTTAACATAGCAGCGTATAATAACTCTTGACATAATAATGGAGTCCTTTTTCACGCCCGGCGACTAATTATTGTAAAAGATAATGGCACATAACTACTATGAAAGGCAACACCTTCATTGGTATAAAACAGAAGCATACGCGATTTTGGACGCTTATCTTATCCGCTAATGAATAGTAATAACACTTATTTATTTAATCGTATGGCAAATTTAAGGCAATCAAAGAATAATTTTAAGATTGTTAAGCCAGGCGGCTGCGTCAGGAGTCATATCATCCAGGTCTTCAGCGAGTCCATCAAAGGAATGAAGCGGGCAGCGTTGGATGATGTGTTCAGCGGTCTGCTCTTCCTCACCGCACTCGCAAAGAGGAGACTCTTTCCATCCCCACTTGTGTAGAAAAAAGTTGCAACGGCCGTGTCCTGTTCTAAATCTGTTTAGCCGGCACCAGAGCCGGCGAGGGAGATCAAATCCTTTTGGTTTCGCCATCGGGTCAGTGGGCCAGGTGGATTTTCTATCTGTGGCAGCTGCCCACTCATCTATCCTATCCTCGATGTTGAAACTATTTTATATATTTTGGTACTAGTAGTTTCATGGTAAGCTCAATGAGGCTTGTGTTATGAGCACTAGGCTACGATATATTGAATAGACATATTTACTTATATACATAGAAAAAATCCAAAACTCAGGAACATATATTTACACCTAGGACCTTCAGCTTCGCAAGCAACGTAACTCCCGCTGAGCTAAACGGGTCGTCAAAGTTGGACATAATTGATAGATTCAGCCGTTACTTCGCGGAATTCCATAAAAGTCTTAATAGATTATAGTTCCCTTGCCATTCCGTGAAATAGTGTCTTGATTATTAAATGTGACTGTAGACAGAGGCGGACTGGAGCTAGAGGGTTACAAGACTCAAGAGAGTCTTGCAATCCGCCTATTCTCCGCCATTTTGAAAAAAAAAGGGAATCAACGAAAAAGGATAATATTAATATCAAACCTGCTCACAAAATTTCACGAGACCGTTGTGAAATGCAACCTGTAGAGAAGAACGGACAGACATACGAAAACATCTTTGCCCAAGCTGAACCGAAGACGATTCGCTCGCTAAGCTCAATCGGTTAATCGGAAGTCCGGGATCTATCAAATAGCTCAAAATACCAGCACAAAAATCTACGGAAGCAAGGACGAAAATATGTCTACAAAAGTGCAGGTTGAAACTTGAACGCTTTCGTCAATGCAGGGTGTAGGACAACCAACGCCAAAATGAAAAGGGGTGATAGAAACAGCTCATAAGCTACTATACGAGTATCAAGTAAATTTGACCTTAATGAAACGTTCATGGTTTTCGAGATATTGTCACTTTTAAAAAACATGTGACTTAATATTCTACGTCAGTATGTCGATTGCCACCACTGTAAAGTACCTAAGTATTTTGTAAACCTGTTTTTTGCAGGATGTTACCAGAAACATATCTTATCGAATGTAATTTAAATTTATTACATATCACGATGTTTTGTCGGTAAAAATAATGAAAAATAAACGAATTACAGTAAATTCGGCCATTTACATCTTCATTTGCTCCGCTTAGCAACCATCGTGAACTCGACATGAATGAACGCAATGCAATGCACATGGCAACAACTTAAATCAATCGGAACGAATCAGCAACCATTGATGGCTTCTAATTGTCTAGTGACGCTGTACGTAATTGACAATTACAATTAATTGCTTGACAGGTCATAACGAGTTATGATGTTACAATGTAACAAGTCGAGTCACTCTGGTGGTCCTTGCGTTTTGCACACAGCGATTTCCTTAATGCGTTGAACGCAGATAAGCATTTTTTGTCGTGATAACGTCGTATGAGTTTCAATAATTTCAAAAACCATAATGGCGGCGATGTGGTTCGCAACCCATCACGTATCGATCCCAGCGAGAGCGAAGAGTGAGCTATGGAGAGCCGCTTTGCTACGTTAAAATGTAAAGGTGCGTCCACATTTGTATCATTTGCCCGTATCAGATCATCGTCGCGTAGCATGATCGCGTGTCACGATCACGCGTTTGGACGTTGCGCCGATCCGATCACTCGAAATCCATTTGCTACGCGTATCACACACTTGTATCGGAAGAGTGCGGCATTATCGGCGCGCCGACAGTAAGCGTCCAAGCAGCGCGATACGCAGTCATGCTACGGCACGGTGATCGGACACGAGCAAATGATACAAGTGTGGACGCACCTTAAGGGGAGGAATGAATGATAAAATATATGAACTAAGTATGTCAGTATGGATGCGAGAAATAGAGAGATTAATGAATGTTGATGAAGCGGCAGTTGTATTCCAGGACCGTGGCAAGTGGAAGGAGGTAGTCTCCGCCTACCGTGTAATGGGAAAAAGGTGTGATTTTATGTATGTATGTATAACGTCTTATAAATCGATGAACGCCGGCTGCACGCACGAAAATGTGTCACGTTCAAAGTAGCTCTTATAGCACAACCCACGAAATCAATCTGAAAATCTTAATGCTTTTATGTCTGTCTATGTAGATAACCAACATAAAATGACCCCACACCGGTTACATGTTGCTTAGGAGTAGGGGTCTGCTAACAATGGATTTTTATAGATATGGCCGTTTTAAGCGTATATTTTCGGTGCGCAAGTTCAACTCGTACTTAGACATTTTTTTAATAAAGAGAAAAAAAACAAATACTAATACTGATTGGGATGACAAGATTTGTCGACACGTTTGGCTCAGTGGGTTACACAACGGCCTACGAAGCTGGCTGTCCCGGGTTCGAATCCCGGCCAGGGTAAATATTTGTATGATGAGCACGAATGTTTGTTCCTGGGTTTTGGATATTTTCTTTGTATTTAAGTATTATAATTCATCTATAAATTACGTATATCGTCGCCTCGTACCCATAGTACAAGTAATAAAATAAATAAATATTACAGTACAATTTTACACAAATCGAACTAGTCCCATGGTAAGCTCAATAAGGCTTGTGTTATGGGTACTAGACGACGATATATTTAATAGATATATTACTTATATACATAGAAAACATCCAAGACTCAGGAACAAATTTAATAGTTATTGCTTATCACACAAATATTAATAAAAAAAGCTAAATTGGTCGTCCTTTACCCGGGTCGTACAAGTATTGCTTATTTAGTTTGGAACAAGTATTGCTTATTTAGTTTAGTCCATTCGTGTAACATTGTCTCTGTGTTATTTATTTTACTTTTATGGTGATAAAGGAAGAATAACTAGCATTACATTCTAATTTTATATACCTCCTGTAGCAAAGGAAGATACTGGCGCTCAATCAGATGATAATAGATAACGGATCGTGTCAATCGTATTCAACTAGAAACACTTACTATTTGAATCTATCTATTTTACTCTACGAGTATCTTCTACGTATATCCTATACTATTATCAAGGACCATTAAAACAAGAAGACTGACCATCTCCATACAAAAAGCCGTTCCCCGATATGTACAACGCCATCTATGTACGTATAAGAATTATTTTGTACAATTTTTCAACCTTGCAAGCGTATTAAATATTACAATTTATTTATTATAAGCTATTTGCGAACTAATTGTTACTATACTATGATTTTTTATTCAATTATATCATCGTTAAATGTTTAGTTTTGAAGCGCCATCTAGTTTCTCCCAGAATAACTCCTTGCGATCGGAACACGATCCAAAGTATGTCAAGTGTCAGTCCTCTTGTTTTAATGGTCCTTTGCTATTATAAAGTTGTAAAAGTGAAATGTCTGTACATTGGTAATATTTTCAAAAAAAATATTGTTACGGACTATTTGGACTGAATAGAAGCATTTTTTTTGGATTTTTGTAGCTTCATCACGTCAAATCGGCTAAATGAACTTCAACTATTTTTGGTACACGGTTAGCTGGGTATCTCCAGATGGTTATAGGATAGATTTTATCCGACTACGCTATCGTAAAAAAGAGGGGTTATGACTTTGTCTCCTCCGCGAACGAAGTTGCGGGCGTCTACATCTATAATATTATAAAGATGTAAAAATTAAATGTTTGTACATCGAATTGGCTACTGTACCCGTACCAAACATTTTGGCGCAATGAAGCTACAACGGCACACACAACAATACCAAACTCCAAAAAAAAAACGAACTGAGACCTTTACATATATTTTCAAAGTACAGACATTTCATTTTTACAACTTTGTAATAAGAGAAATGTTTCTTGCCAATTGTTGAGATAATACTAAGAGCTTTTAGAAGAACGTAAAGCAAGTTTCCAAAACTTGATCTTGTGAAAATTGAGAAGTATTACCGAGAATTTCTAACTCCAAAAATTTAAGAAACTTTTTGTTGAGTAGCTAAACTAAAAGATCATTATCACTTAACCCTTAGATGCACGTCATACCATGCATTTGATTTCTGAAATGGCTAAATTAGAGATTCATGTCAATTTGATACTTTGTGACGATTTGACAAAGTCTGAAATTGACGCAAATTTTGTGATTTCATTAGGAATTAGCATTTATGCATTATTATACATTTAAGGCTTAACTTAACTCATTTCTTTTGTTTTCTAGCTAGTTTGGTATCAACTGTATCATAAGCTCTCTTTCTTCTTTAGACATGTACATTTGTATATATGTATTCACGTGTATGTATGTTTATATTTATTTCTGTATGTGTATGAATCCCTTTTTAATTATTTTTATTACAAATTATTTGTTTAATATTTTGTTTTGTTTCCGCGATTATTACTCATTTAAATAAAACAATTAAACGGATTATATCGCGTATATTATCTCATTTGAGTTCCCGACGTTTCGGAAGCTTTTCTGCTTTCTATGGTCACGGGTGGACTGAGCTGAGCGGGTGGGTCGGCTCACCGCTTTTCTTTCAGGGATTATTCATACGAAGTTGCCTTTCCGGCATTTTGTTACGGTATACGGGTATGCGACCCGGCTCCCTGAGCTGCTACTGGCTCATACATAGTCTTCCGGGACAGTAGTATCCTTTAACCCTTTCTCCTGTCTAAATTCGTACAATTCCTTTCTTTACCCTGTTAACCTTCCTCCTATTCCGCCAATCCAAGGTATGCCGTGCCGATGGATGCGTGGCTAGAGGCGAGTCTAGTCGTTTAGCGTGTCGAATTGCCCTGGGAGTAGTGGCCCCGGAATAAGGCTAAACCCTTACCTGGTATGCGGGGCTCTGCTGGGTTCGAATATTTTGTCCCTAGCAGCTCGTGGGAACGCAATTACTTTTGATAATTTCAAAAACCATAATGGCGGCGATGTGGTTCGCAACCGATCACGTCTCGGTCCCAGCGAGAGCGGAGAGTGGGCTATGGAGAGCCGCTTTGGTACGTTAAATGTAAGGGGAGGAATGAATGATAAAATAGATGAAGTATGTCAGATAATGGATGCGAGAAATAGAGAGATTAATGAATGTTGATGAAGCGGCAGTTATATGCCAGGACCGTAGCAAGTGGAAGGAGGTAGTCTCTGCCTACCCCGTCATGGGAAAAAGGCGTGATTTTGAAAGGCAACTTCATATTAGTAATCCCTGATAGATTATAATTTATCTATATATTATATTATGTATAACGTCGCCTAGTAGTCATAGTAGATACAAGCTTTGCTTAGTTTGAGACTAGGTCGATTTGTGTAAGATTGTCCCTAATATATATATATATATATATATATATGTTTTTTAAATCCATTTCGAGGAATAGCTTTAATAAACCCCTTGCATTTATCAGATTTCACAAATATCATTTCAGGGATAAGGAATTAATGTTTTTAAAGTTGACTTTTATATGTGTTTGCCAAGCCCTAGTACAGACGTCAGTCAGTATGAAATTAGTCTCTTAGAATAGCTTATTTTTATGAAAAGAATATAATAAAAATAAGTTTCTGTCAAAATTTTCATTTTTGTGACAAGCTTTTATCGCTGGCTGTACTTTTCCTTGAACATCCATCAACTACTCACCGAGACGATTCTAAAGAGCCCAAACTCGGTAGGATTGCATTATTCAATTACACAGTTCCTATGACCACCATCCTGCTCCATCATCAGATCAGCTCGATGATATCATACTATTGCATTGTTACCGAACTTACATAAGTATGCAAAATTTTAGCTCAATCGGAAACCGATAGGTGGATCAAATTTAACTTACAATATTTTATTACAGACCGGCAGACAGACTACGGGACAGGTGAAACTAAATAAAAGCTTGTAAAATAAGAACAGTCTTTTGGCTCATCCCAAACGTACATTCATTTTTTTTATAATAATATTCAAGGAATGTGTTTCTCCAAATTAACCATATCTTTTTTTGTTTGGTTTTAATGCAATTTTTTTATTACAGGTACCTACTTTATTTTTCAAGACAATTTTAAGCTATGGTAAGAGTAACGGGGTGAAACTATACCTACGTCGTTATTGTTTGGTATGTTATAGAAAATACACATATATAAAAAATAAAAATAAAAAGCCTTTATAGACTATTTTCTTCTGCTTCCGCGATTATTACTCATTGAAATAAAACAATTTAACAGATTATATCGCGTATATTATCTCATTTTAGTTCCCGACGTTTCAGAAGCTTTCCAGCTTCCCATGGTCATGGGTGGACTGAGAGAACTAAAATGAGATATTATACGCGATATAATCCGTTAAATTGTTTTATTTCAAACTTTATAGAGTTCGAAAAGTTGAATTTATGTACGATGTAATCAATGTATGTATGTTGTCTGTATTAAAAAAAATATTATTTTGAAAATATAATCATAACATTGTAAATTTTGAGATTTAATAAAAAAATTATAGTTGCGGGCAAAACATTTTGAAGGGCAATGATATTTTCTATAATCGGAATCCAAAATAAATAATTAGTTCCTTTTACCTCGCGTGGAGCTTGTTTTATGAGCCCGTAAAGTTAGGTTGGTAAACTCTATTTTTAACCCCCGACAAAAAAGAGGGGTGTTATAAGTTTAACGTGTCTGTGACTCTGATGTGTATCTGTGTATCTGTCTGTGGCATCGTAGCGTCCAAACGGATGGACCGATTTGAGTGCGGTTTTTTTGTGTCATAGATAATTTAATCCCGAGTGTTCTTAGCTTTGTTTCATGAAAATCGGAGCACTCGTCCCCAAGATATTCAGCTTTTAGTGGAGCAAGTCGGGAGTTTAATTTTTTTTAGTTTTCTATATTTATTAAAGTATGAAAATATTAATAAATAACAAAACAACAATAAACAGTGAATAACCCATGGAATTGATGCTTACTTTTGTTATTAAACCGTTTCGATAAACGCAAGTTACGCAAGTTTTAACATAGCGAACAAAGTTCTTAATTTCCCCATACAAGGTAGGAAGGTGTCACGTCACGCCTTCCTAGGGTTTAGTACGGAGCGTTTTTGGGAGAGTCCAAAAACGTGATTCTAACGTTGTTAAATCTCGTGGAGTTTGAATGACATTTGAAGTAGTTCTTTCACCAGTATTTCTATTACTGAAAGGTCGTTCTATAACATATCATAGAAAAAAAGCTGTCAGCATCCCTATTTAGAAAATGGTCATTTCCGCACACCGTGACAAAATATAACTTATACCTTCTGAACTGAACTCCTGCCGCGTAGTTACGCCTACTACGGTCTTAATCTAACACAGGGATCGCCAAATCACGGCCCGCAGGCCCTTCAAATGCCGCCAGAAAGAAAGCGGGAGAGACACAGACCATTTAACCCTATAGACCCCGCTTCACACAATTTTATTTAGTGTCTCATCTCGGTAAAATGGCGGGACGCGGGGGGCAGCAAGTGCACCGTGATTGGCTGGGTAATGCGCTCACTGTCGGCGCGGCGACCACGCCGCGCTTGTCCGATCTAAGTGTGTGATACTCGTAGCAATATGGATTTCGAGCGATCGGATCGGCGCAACGTCCAAACGCGTGATCCTGACACGCGATCATGCCACGGGACGAAGAATTTGAATTTGAATTACCCTATGACCAGCCATGAAACCAAAGTCTTGGCCCGCATCAATTTATATTAAGTGCAGTGTGGCACTTGGGTCAAAAAGTTTGGATAACCCTGCTCTAACACGACAGCTTGTCATATTTCATTCAATAATCCTATCGATGATCACCTCCCTCGTATACGACTTTTATTATCTAAATATTCTGAAAATAACGCGCAATTATTAACAGACAAGTATTATCTTCGGCTATTTTGGGACAATGGACTGATAAAGTAATGGACATATTACTTCAATAGATATCATTTACATGTGTTCCTTGTCAAATATATTGATTATCACCTTGTAATATCGTGATATATTTGCGGAAATTATACAATGAAATATAATGTGCTCGCAACTTCGTTTGAAGATAAGAAAACCGGCCAGGAGCATGACGAACCATGCTCAGTGTCGGGTTCCGCAACCGTTACTACAAAAAATCCTCTTCTTTTAATGGTCCCTGCTTGAAGTATATATATATACATATATGTTGGAGCATGGTGGCGGACGGCACCGTCTTGTTTTGACGTCTTAGTTGTCAGAATGAGATGACAGATTAGCGATGGGCGACTGAATGATTTTAGAAGTCGAATAACTAGTTACTATTTATTTTACCATTCGAATAACAAAATAGTAGTGTACTAATCACCTAAGTTGAATGAATGTTCGACTTTCGACTTCGACTGCTTCGATGTAGCGATTACCACTAAGTAGCGTAGCGATGGGCGACTTTGAATGATGTTGATGGAATCATTCGATTTTAAGTTGGCGGCGTGGCGTGTGACTGCGACTTCGACTCGAGTCGTTTCGGGTGAGATCGCCAATTTTCGGCCGGCCGCGGCCGCCGCTCGTTAAGCTCTCTCTAAGTTCTCCGAGTTTCGACTTCATTCGAATGAATCTCGACTATTCGAATAATTCGAATGAACTTAAAAGTCGAATGATTCGACTGTCCTCCAGAGTCATTCGAAGTCGCCCATCGCTATGACAGATGCTGTCACTTGGATTGCCGTTTAGCCATAGACAACAATTTTCGTTCAGGAATAATTTCAATCAGAAACGTCAAGTGGGTAGCTTGAGGGAGGTCGATACTGGGCTGGCAACACTGGTTTTCTTCATTATTTGTCAGGCAGGTGTGCATCCACCTGTTTCTAAGCAAGGTAGCAAACTTGGCGGGGGTAATGTCATATAAAAGCGTGTTCGAGCGGTGAAATGGGGATATTTCTGATCGATCAGCCGAACAGTCAAGTTCGTTAGCCAGCCCCGTAGTGAACTCACTACGTTTCTATATTCAATCCGCGTACATCATTGTGATCGTGTAACTTTAAGTTAATTTTCGTGTTGTAACAAATGAGTACACACTCGTGCCACCAGACTGTGCTTTTATTTCGGGATTTTAAGCGATGGGTGAACCCAGAGATGAAGAGCATCCATTTCCATCCGTTATATATATATATATATATATATATACACAAGAAAGTGCCCGCAACTCCGTTCGCGGAGGAGAAAAGTCATAACTCCTCGTTTTCTTCAGCGTAGTCGGATAGAAATTATCCTATGACTATAACCACCTAAATTAATTCACTCCTAAACTTTAATGCTATTTATCTTAGTATTTTTTGTTAATTAGAAAAAGCAAAAAATACGTGTCCAATATTTTTTTATTATCTCACGAACTAATAAGAATATTGATTTTCGTACCTCATCATAATGCCTATTAAAATAAATCAACTACAAACAAAAAAACACCCACCCACTGACAATTTACCGTATAAACTGACAGGAGATTGCGCGATTACTTTGGCAGTGGGGAATGTATTCGTATCCTAAGTAGAATACAACCTGTATAAGAGCTTAAGGTGCGACCAAACCGCCGCTTAAAAAACGGTGACGGTAAGGAATCGCAGTGACCTGTCGAATCCGTACCGTTTTAACCGCAAGCTCTCAACACCGCCGCTCAAAAAACACTCAGAATTTCTATTAAACAAACGTAACCTATTGGACCAAAGAGCATTTAACCACTGGAAATGCCATCCCAAGTAGTACACAAGCTATATTAGAGCTTATACAGCTGTTATAATTCTCCAACTAGCTCTATAATAGCCCTATAAAGGTGTGACCAAACCGCCGCTTATAAAACGGTGACGGTACGGAATTGCAGTGACGGTCGGTTTAATGTTTTCCTTTTTTAAAAGGTATGTCTAGAATCTGATGATCTCTATGTGAAAAACGAAGTGTTACCGACAATAACTGAGAAACCCCGATTCGCAAATATTTAAATTACGTTCGCGTCACGTCTTTTTCATACATTTGACGTGCGTCACTTTTGAGCGGCGGTGTGGAGAGCTTGCGGTAAAAACGATACGGATACGACGCGTCCCTGCGATTCCGTACCGTCACCGTTTTTTGAGCGTCGGTATGGTCGCACCTTTATACGGCTATTATACAGCTAGTTGAAGCGTTATAAGAACTGTATAAGCTCTAATTCAGCTTGTGTGATATGACTTCTCCAGTGGTTAAATGCTCTATGGCCCAATGGCTTAGGTTTCTTTAATAGAAATTCTGATTATTATATAGTTTCCCCAAAAAAAAAAGTTGTGAAATGAAATATTATTTATATAACCTATTTTTACCACACGAAACGCGCAAAGCTCCACAGTTTAAGCGTTCACATACACAATTACATTGCACGTGTCCTTACTATGACGTACATGCAAATAGGCATGTATGTGTATGTTAATACAGTCGTCATGTGACCCACATATCTACAGGTACTGAAGATCCGTGGGATTCTTCCTACGATTCGGCTTAGCAATAGGTATATTATTTTTCTAATTCCAGATGAAAAATGAGGAAAATAGACAATTTGTATAGGTGATTGGACCTATGTACTCGTTACTGCAAACACATTAATATGAGGACGTATGATGGCCGGTTTGGCTCAGTGGGAGTAACGTTGCCTGCGAAGCGAATGTCCTGGTTTCAAATCGCGGTAAGGGCAAATATTTGTGCGATGAGCATAAATATTTGTCCCTGAGTCTTGGATGCTTTCTATATATATAAGTAATCCATACTAATATTATAAACGCGAAAGTGTGTCTGTCTGTCTGTCTGTTACCTCTTCACGCTAAAACCGCTGAACCGATTTTGATGAAATTTGGTATGGAGATATTTTGAGTCCCGGGAAAGGACATAGGCTACTTTTTATCCCGGAAAAATACCCTTATCCGCGATAAACGAATTTAAGGCGGACGAAGTCGCGGGCGGAAGCTAGTATATAAATATATCGTCGTCTAGTACCCATAACACAAGCCTTATTGAGCTTACCATGGGACTAGAGCGATTTGTGTAAAATTGTCCCGATTTTTTTTTTTTATATATATATGTAGTTAATTACAGCTACAGACACAGCTCTACGCATTACAGATACAGCTCTACGATTATAAAGTTGTAAAAATGAAATGTTTGTTTGTTTGTATGTGTCGTTGCTTCATCACGCTAAATCGGCTAAACGAATTTCAACTATTTTTGGTACACGGATAGCTGGATATCTCCAGATGGTTATAGGATATTTTTACTCGACTATGCTAAAGAAAAAAAGAGGGGATTTTTTATTTTTTTCTCCTCCGCGAACGAAGTTGCCGGCGCCTTCTAGTATATAATAAGTTTGCATTCAAAAAGTCCGTGAGCAACTTCTTTGCTGGCAGAAACAGACTCTTAGTTTATCTATTCTATACTATTATAAAGTTGTAAAAAAAACATATTTGTATGTTTGTATGTGTCGTTGTGGCTTCATCACGCTAAATCGGCTAAACGGATTTCAACTATTTTTGGTACTCGGAGATGTTTATAGAATACTTTTTATCCGACTATGCTAAAGAAAAAAAAAGAGGGGTTATGACTTTTTCTCCTCCGCGAACGAAGTTGCGAGCGCAACTATTAATAACTAACAATACCATTTAATCACTCATAAAATGATGATAACTTTTGATGAGAAATCGTGTCGCTAAACGCAAGGTATAACATAAGTAGCTGCAGAACAAAGTTCTTAAGAGTCCCCAGTAAGCTCGGCCGAATTTCACCTTTCCATACAAACGGAGTTTCGTTTTTATTTTAAAACTACGTGTTGGATTGTAACAAAACTTTGCATTCACAATGACATGAGGTATATCTAGGCCTGAAACTAGTTTATATGCCTGCAGTTTATAAAACGAAATACAGCAAAAACAAGTTTTGAATTAACTGTATTTTTTGGCTATGGTATCTGAAGCTACATACTAATTACAGGCCTGCATATACCTAAACTTATTATAAGTACAAAGTTTCTGAGCAAACTAGCTAGTCGTTTGAAAATGAGAGCGTAACTACGTTTGTATGGAGAACCGAGCTTACTGGGGACTTAATTACCTCCGTACAAGGAACTAACTTTGACGTCAAAAAGTAGGCTTTAAGTATGAAGCGTTTTTTGGGAAAGTCCAAAAATGTGATTCCAACTTTGTTGTATCTCAGGGAGTTATGAGATTGAAGTGGTTTTTTCAACAATATTTTTATTATTGAGAGGTCGTAAATATACCACAAAAAAAGTTGTTAAATAACCTATTCTCTTTTCCTTAATGCTTTTATTGAGTGTGACTGTTGTATCAATTTTGTGATATCAATTAGTAATTACAATGATAGAAATTAATGTGTATGACGATCGGCATGACGAATCTATAACTTCTATCATGATCAGTCAGGGAGGCCGTGTGATTTTAGAAATTTGATAGGAATTATACCGATACCTGGAAAAATTACTTTGCTGTACTATGAGGGCGTTCTAATGATGATTACTTTAAACTAAAAGCACCTGTTCCAAATGGGTATGAAACATTACGCAGTATGCAGATTCTGCCAAGAGACAGGGGAGACTGCAATGCACATCCTCTGCTACTGTGGACCACTTATGAGGAAAAGAAGTATCTACTTAGGGCAACATGTCGTGCCCCCGGAAGAGATACAACACTTCACTGCCCAAAGAATCTGGAAATTCCTAGACTCGAAGTCTCAGTAGTGAATTTTAATAGAGGGCTGCCACAACAGATCAAATCTGGTCGAAGCGGTATACAGAAGGCCCACAAATCAACAATAATAAATAAATAATACTTTAAAGTAGAAGATGCTCGCAACTTCGTTCGCGGAGGAGATAAGTCATTACACCTATTTTTTTCTTAAGCTTAGTCGAGGAAAACGTATCCTATAACCATCTGTAGATACATGTGTACCAAAACTAGTTGCAATAAGGACTTGAAAATGCTGACCGCAAAGCGGCAACGCAAGACTACAAAATTACATCGCGAAGATGAAAACTGGACACTTAAACATTTTACATTTAACTGAAGATCGGAAGGAAAGGCTCAGAAGGGGTCATCTTTGAGGATCTTCGGATATTAAAACAGCTGGCCATTGTACCAGCACTCCATCGGCTTGCCAGAAAGTCCGGGTTGCCACGCGGTAGCCTGGCGAAGCCTTACGATTCAGCAGGCGCCACGCTCCTTCGGAGCTAATGAGAGGATCAGAATTGATCGAAAGAGACCTATCGATCATTAAAAAAAAAACATGTTGCAATACGTTAAGCCGATTTGGCGTGATGAAGCAGATGAAGCCACAGAAATATATATTTCGATTTTATTACTTCGACTTATAAAGTTGTAAAAATGAAATGTTTGAAGCAACTATTAAAGCAAGTATTGTAACGGACTATTTGGAGAGCACTAAATCGAAAAATATTTATTTTTTGTATGTTTGTATGTGTGATTGTAACTTCATCACGCCAAATCGGCTAAGCAAATTTGAATTAATTTTAGTCTACGGGAAGCTGGGTATCTACAGATAGGATACTTTTTATTTGCTTCGCTCGCTCCGCTATACATAGTCGTAATACAAACCTAACCTAACCTACAGTTTTCGGTTTTAGGCTCATGTTCTATATTGCAAGAATTTTGACGCTCCGCTGTATATCTTCATAATACAAACCTAACCTAACCTCCAGTTTTCGGTTTTTGATCCCTTTTGACGCTCCGCTATACATAGTCACAATTACTGTTTTTTAGAACTGCGACAAAATGAAACATGGGTAAAAACCAAAAACTGTAGGTTAGATTTGTATTGCGACCATGTATAGCGGAGCGTCAAAATCCTTGCAATATAGAACATGGGCCAAACCGGAGCGCCAAAATTGGTCAAAAAACGAAAACTGTAGGTTAGGTTTGTATTGTGTAGAGCGGAGCGAGCGAAGTGAGCGGAGCGTCAAATTGAAACGCTTGCTTGCTTGCTTGTACACTCGTATATAGTCTACAATTACATCAAAATTTAGTAAGCAACCAACCATACGAAATACTTTCGATATTTTAATAGCCACCGAAATGATATTAAGATATTTCGCTTGTACTTAGATATTAAAATTTTCGACATTTTAGTATTCGTCTATTCTACCATTCGGTAATATAGATTTTCGATGTTTAGAATTTCGACCTTAGAACGGTTCGAGATTCCAATTTTCGATATTTTATGTTTCGTTATTCCGATTTTCGAAATTTAAGCATTCTATAATTGTACCATTCGATAATGCATACTCTCGACATTTTTAATTTCGACCTTATGATCGTTCGATATTTGAATTTTCGAGTTTTTAACCGTCGACTTTGTAACTATATATGTTAGATATATTAACTTTCGATATTCAAATACGTGCCCAAAAATATATATTTTTTAGTGCAGTAACCTCCAAATATTCCGTTACAATTTTTTTTATTTATCTTCTGTGTACAGACATTTATTTTTTACAATTTAAAAATAGTTTAGATGTTTGTGAACAGTACAGTCACCACCATCAATATCTGCCTTAAAAAAGTCAACGAAAATATCTGACACGTCCTAACAGCGCTTGAAATAGAGTCGTGTCAGATATTTATGCGCGCTTTGTTTTGGCAGATTTAAATGCTCGTGACTGTACATGACAAAGGCCGACATTGTGCAGTGAAGTGCATTTAAAGTATAGATGTAGGTAGATGCTCTCACGTCTACCCGAGGACCTGCAGTAGTTACAAGGTCAGTACAACCGGTCCTAAGCTTAAGGCTCAGTGCTACATCTGTTTGCTCAGACCAAGAATCCTATAGACTTTAGAACCAAATAATAATACCACTACCGAACGAGATGGTTGTATACAAATTATAATAAGAGTGACAGAGAGGAATATATTATTTTTTGTCTTTGTCATAGTTTCACTTTTCCACCGCTGCCACAACCGAGTTGGTGGCAAACAAATAAAGAAAACATTATTTGTAAAATTATCCGCCCGAATTACGTAGGTTCTTTATGGTAAGCTGTCAGCCATTTTCAAATGTGTTCTTAATTTCGCTGCATGTCAGTTATGTCCGTCCCTTACGGTACGTCCACATTTGTATCATTTGCCCGTATCAGATCATCGTCGCGTAGCATGATCGCGTGTCACGATCACACGCTTGGACGTTGCGCCGATCCGATCACTCGAAATCCATTTGCTACGCGTATCACACACTTGTATCGGAAGAGTGCGGCATTATCGGCGCGCCGACAGTAAGCGTCCAAGCAGCGCGATACGCAGTCATGCTACGGCACGGTGATCGGATACGAGCAAATGATACAAGTGTGGACGCACCTTGCCGGGTGTACGCTGATGTCAAGTCTATAGGATTCTAGGTCTGAGTTTGTTGGTATCTAACCGGCTTACAGAAAAGAGGCCCTTGGGTAGTTTGTGATTCTTATGTACAATCTATGTCAATTTTGAAGGACTAAGTCAAATAAAATTCAATGAAAGTGTAACCAATACTTTGTGGAAAAATCTATACATTTATATATTATTTATATATTTATACCTACTGATATAAAGTTGTAAAAATGAAATGTCTGTGGGTAATCACCGGGCGTTTTGACTGCTCGGTTCAATTGGCACCGTTGTCCCATAACTATAGTCATAGCGGAATGACAAGTTTGTTTGTTTGTAAACACTTTATTCTACATAGAAACAATAAAACAAAGAAAGTAAAGTAATACATTTGTACAAAGGCGAACTTATCCCTTCAAGAGATCTCTTCCAGTTAATCTAAGAGCAAATGAGAGAGAAGAATAAACATCAACGCAGATAGACATACCAATAAATTAATATGCACAATGACATTAAAACTAATAAAATTTGTCGTGATAACTAAAATAGACATATATATATAAAATAAACTCAGCCTTTGGACTTTCTCGGTTTCATAAAAAGTTAATTCTGAATAACATTTTTTTTAAGCAAAGAGTGTCCCTCTGCTGGGCAAAGGCCTTCCTCTCATTCTTCCAGGTGTCCTGGTCTTGGGAAATCTCCCACCAGTTGTTCTGGAAAGAGTCAAGCTCGTCCCGCCATCTTCGTCGAGGCCTGCCGCGACACCGGACTCTATTTTGTGTGACCCACTCAATGGCTACTTTAGCTCACAAGTCGCCCGGCATGAGACCGACATGTCCGGCTCAGTCCCACTTCAGCTTGGCAGCTGTTCATTTATATTAACAATATTTGCTGAGATGACAATGACGAAAAATAAACGCCGTAAAAACACTGTAGATAATGATACGGGCTATTTGAAAGTCCAGCACCAGACTATATAATCCTCAAACTTCGGGTGAACACCAGACCGTCAAGACCTCCTGCATCTCCTGATGATGCCTCGTAGAGAGGCGAAACACGTGTCGATGATTATACTGTCTGGTGGTAGTTTGTTGTATTTGCATGCGTATTTTTTTGGAAAATGAAAATATGCGATGTGAGCACAATTTATTACCAAATCTAAACAAGACACTATTTCGTAGAAAATCATGGGCACTATCATCCAGTAATTTAACTTAATCTTGCCAATTATGTTAGACATCTTCACTAGGTCTAGACATAATAACCAGTTAAAATATAATCAAGGCAGATGATATGAAGTACAAAGGCATAATTCTAACCTCTCAAGTTTGTTACGAATAACGGACTAATTAAGAATCATCAAAAGCTGACTCACTTAAACAACTTTAATTACAATTAAGCTTTCCATTAAACAGACCAAGGTCACGGTCACTTGCGAGCTTACGTCATATTACGCAGCGAGCTTTTTTGTGGTGTTTTTGTTGTGTTGCTCAGAAGAAATGCTTTTTTATTCGATTCGTGTTGAGAATGTTGGTGGTCTTTGCAGCATTTCTTTTCTCCTCAGTACGCCTCATTTGTGAAATGCTGCTTGGTAAATTATTAGAATAAAATAATTAAGCCCTTCTGGCACATGTGTAACTGTCTTTACAGCTTAGGCCCATCTGGCATGTATGTACACCTTTATTTGTGTTTTTTCAAAAAATGGGTAGTTTGCACAAATTGTAACTTTGACAGAGGAAAATACATCTTTTCTCAGTCCTCCCGTGACCATGGAAAGCTGGAAAGCTTCCGAAACGTTGGGAACTAAAATGAGATAATATACGCGATATAATCCGTTAAATTGTTTTATTTCAATGTTGGTGAGTTGAATTAATTTTTGGATCTGTGAGCTAATTTATACGTGAGACTTTGGAAAAACATATAAAGGTTTACACATTTTAGAATATAGTGTGTGTGTTTTAAAAATGAAAAAAGTGTACCTAACTGTTTATTTCTTGTGCAATAAAGTTTAATATAATTTATATCTAACTAGAAGGTTTCCGCATTCGTTCGCGGAGGAGAAAAAGTCATAATCCGTCTTTTTTTTCAGCGTAGTCAATCAAGTAAAAAGTATTCTTAACCTTTTGTGGATGCCTAGCTACCCGTGTACCAACAATAGTTAAAATCCGCTTAGCTGTTTTGGTCTGATGAAACCACAAGAACAAACACAGACATACAAAAATCGAATAAATCTTTTTTTTTCGATTCAGTGACCTCCAAATACTCCGTTACAATCGTGTTTTTGAAAATATCTTCAATATAGATTTTTCATCTTTTCAACTTTATAAAAGTATAGATTAAGCTTCCCATTAAATAGCCCAAGATTGAATTATTTTTTGGTTCCGTGAGCTAATTTATACGTGAGACTTTGGAAAAACATATAAAGGTTTATATATTTTAGAATACTGTGTGTATATTTTGAAATTGAAAAATATGTATTTTTTTTGTGCAAAATTTTAAGATATTGTGCTAAATAATTTATATCTAACTAGAAGGTTTCTGCATTTGTTCGCGGAGGAGAAAGTCATAACCCCTCTATTTTCTTCAGCGTAGTCAAGTAAAAAGTATTCTATAACTATTTGTCGATGCCCAGGTACCCCGTGTACCAAATATAGTTAAAATCCATTTAGCTGTTTTGGTGTGATGAAGCCACAACAACACACACAAATCAAACAACAACATACACAAATTCAATAATAGTAGATTGTTTGACATGGGGCTAAAATAAGCCATTATGTCACGAAGTGATTATATATCTGATTGTCATAATGACTTTTAGCCACGTGTTAAGCACTATGTTTTTCACTTCGACTGCGAGAAAATATAAAAGACTTCACATTAAAATTGTATATTTCATGAAAAACTAAAAGTACAGTTTGAGCAATTCTATCAGAAAAGTTGGCAAATCCGGTCAGGTTGGTTTGTTTGTTTTTAATAATTCGTAAGGAGTATGTAGCTGCCGCAAGTTTTTTTTTCAGAGTCATAGAAATGTGTATGGGATTATATGGCTTTCTTTTAAACCCTAGGGGCTAAATGTACTATTTTAGTCTCGCTTCGCGAAGCTAATATAAAATACTTTTTGAGCAGGAGAAGTGAAAATCTCTTTTTTTCTATTCAGTGACCTCAAAATACTCCGTCACAATCGTTTTTTTGAAAATATCTTCAATATAGATTTTTCATCTTTACAACTATATAAAAGTAAAGATTAAGCTTCCCATTAAATAGCCCAAGGTCACGGCCACTTGCAAGCTTACGTCATATTACGCCGCGAGCTTTTTTGTAAAGTTTTTGTTGTGTTGCTCAGAAGAAATGCTTTTTTATTCGATTCGTGTTGAGAATGTTGGTGAGTTCAATTGTTTTTTGGTTCCGTGAGTTAATTTATACGTGAGACTTTGGAAAAAAATATAAAGGTATTTTAGAATACAGTGTGGGTATTTTGAAAATGAAATATTAAAAATTGTTTATTGACTCCACCATAAAGTATAAATTTTGTGCATTGAAGTTCCTTAATAATTTATATCTAACTAAAAGGGGTCTCTATTGGTTCCCATAAAGTTTGAAGTTTGATTTTTGAAGTGAATAACGTTGTACGTCAGAATTTTTTTTAGTCATATTGTCATAAGTCATAAAAATGAACAGTATAAATCGGTGGTCAGATTTTTGTAGGTCATAATTATTGATAGTCATAAAAGTCGATGCCCAAAACATTTAAAATCCATACAGCATCATTTCCAGAATGTTAGAAGCAATAACCTTCCTTAATATAACTGTTACAACGTCTATATTCGCAAGTACCTGACCTGACCTGGACCTGGTAGTAGTTCGTATTAATATAGTCCTACATTTGTGCCTATAAACCAACCGCGCGGCTCGCTCGCTTCGCTCGCTCGTTAGGGTCACAACTCAACCTAACACTCCTCCTCGCTTCGCTCGTCGTCGTACCTAACCTAACCGAAGTCGGACTTGGTAGCAGTCGGTGTTATGGTAATGAACATTCAGTTTTTTAGATGTAATTCGGTTAATTATTAAAACGATATGAGTAAGAACCATTAGTAGGTTAAAATATATGCCTTAAATATTTCTGAAAAATGATTGATAGACCTTTGAATGTTATAGTCAGCAATTTTATAACTTTTGTGATTCGAGTATTTAATGTCATAGGTTATTAATGTTAGATCTATTAAGCGTTATACTTAACAAAAATTATGACTATTGATGCTTATGTCAGGACGACGAAATTCGGAATAATAAATATATGGGAAAGAAAGGGATCCCAACTAAAAGGTTTCCGCAACTTCGTTTGCAGAGAAGAAAAAGTCATAACCCCTCTTTTTTCTTTAGCTTTACCGTTGGGGTAAAAGTATACTATAACCATCTGCGATTACCCAGCTAAAACCACATTTCCTTCTATTGTTATATAACTAAAGGCAAGGTAAAAATATTAAAGTAGCTGCAGGGGTCAAAGGAATGGGGAAATTCAAGGCGTATCGTGCTCACTGGTCGATTGGTTGACACGTTGGATCGATAATCTGATTGTTACCGGGTTCGATTCCTGTTGTGACCACGTGTCAGCGAAATTAAGTTCTTTTCTTTGCACTTTATATCTAATAGGAATCTATTTACCATTAGGTAGCTTCATTTGACTTCGCATCATAAAAACAACATAAGGAACCCTTACAGCCTACGGACCCCTAACGTTTATAAAGCATCTACTTTCATCGTCGGCCTTCGAGCGACGCAAACGCACCTGCCCGCTTTCAGGGTTCCTTCGACAAATGAGAAACCCGTAATATCAACTAAGAACTTTAATTAATTCGCTATTTTTTTTTTCACTCAAAGAACGCTTCTCTGACTTGCGCTGTTTGAGCAGGACACACATTTCAACGCACCTTCATCAATCTAGATATGCCTCAGACCAAGAAGCTTTTCGTATGTGTCGTTGTGGCTTCATCACGCCAAATCGGCTAAACGGATTTCAACTGTTTTTGGTACACGGACAGCTGGGTATCTCCAGATGGTTATAGGATACTTTTTACCCGACTACGCTGGGAAAAAAAAAGGGTTATGACTTTACTTCCTCCACGAACAAATTTGTGAGCACCTTCTAGTCTTAAATAAAAGAAGCTACGGACTCCTCAGACCAAATTTATAAACCCAATCGTTTTTGCATCCTCTTTTTTCTCCGCCATTTTTTCACAGCTAAGTCACCTGCGCGCTTTCTTGTCGGGTTACGTAATACAGCGCGTTTTTTTAATCGATTTTCAAGCTGTCATATGGAGGTGAGTTGAGTTTTTACTTGTTTTTTGCCTTTTGCAATTAGTGAGGCTGAAAGTTGCTTTAATGTTTTAAAATACCGTACAGTATCCAGTGTCTGCCGCAGCAATGGCGGTACTCGGGAAAAATATTTCGAATGGCAATGAAAATTAATGAATAACATACTGTTATAAGTCGATACAATCAATACTTTATGTCACAGTATAAATATAATTAATCAATTAATTGTGAAACAGTAATTCATCATCATCATCATTTTAGCCATAGGACGTCCACTGCTGGACACAGGCCTCCTCAATAGATTTCCTCATGGGCTGGATAGAGACGGCCCGCATTCAGAGAGTCCCCGCAACCCTAACCAGATCGTCCGACCACCTTGCGGATGGCCTTCCCACGCTGCGCTTGCCAGTAGGTGATCTCCAGTCGAGAACCTTCGAACTTTGTGCCCAGCTCATTGCCACTTCAGTTTGCTTACCCTGTTTGCTATATCGGTGACCTTAGTTCGTCTACGAATCCCGTCATTTCCGATTCGATCTCGTTGAGATCTCTCTACGAGAGCAAGGACTATGCTCGGGAGATCCCGAGCATAGCCCTTTCCATAGCTCGCTGAGTGACTCTGAGCTTCCTTAAGAGGCCCATAGTCAGACAAATAGTAATTATCAAGCACTAACTTACGTAAATAGCTTCTGAGTGTTTATTAATTCGATATTTGAATTATATTCGATACTTGTGCATAATTAATATGTAGTTAGATATCCATTCGCGTTACAGTACAAGAGTTAAATTTAAAAAATCTTGGTAGTTATAAAAATTGTTTGCCTAGGGCCATTTTTGCAATCTTATTTTAAAGCTTTGGACGGATGCTGCATTTCTAACTGTGCCAGGCAAACGGTTGTAGACGGAAGGTCCTAGATAGCACGCGGCAGGGATCGGAACGGATTTTTTAACACGCTTTTATTAGGTCAACCTGTATGTAACTAACTATGTAATAGAATCTTAGGTAACTAATTTAACAATCTTCCAAGGACCATTGCGTCATGAAAATTGGCAGCTGTATGTAGTTCTGATGACAATACAATATGGTACTGTCGAACTGATCTGATGATGGAGCCTGAAAATATGAACTGGAAAACCATGATGGAACATCGTCTCATAGCTGTGTTTGGATTTGTTAGACAGGTGTTGTAAAGCGTGTTTTTCTAGTGTTTTTTTAAACTTTTAATTTATTTCTTTCAAAATATCTGAAATAACGCTCCGTTTCTTTCGTTCAGTTACGAGATTTTTGGACCTATGTTTTATTAAAATTCTAGAACTTAAATAAGTTGTTTTGTGATTAATTTATCTTTTCCTAAATACAGCTGTAGAACATTCCAGAAATAGCGTGTATTTTAGAAGATTTAAAAAAGACGGTTTCCGATCCCCGGTACGCGGATTTTCAACAGATTTGAATGAATTTTGAAACCGTCAAAATAAATTGAATTTTTAATGGGTACAATACTTTCAGTGCAGTTTCAAACAGTCGAAAATATTCCCGGAAATCTGTAAAAATGAAATGCCTGTACTTACATAGCAAATATTTAAAAAAATATATTGTGACGGATTATTTGGAGGTCCCTAAACCGTTTTTTTTTTTATTGCATTATGGTTTTTTATTGTTTTAATTGTGTGATGGCGATCCTTTTCGAATGTTTCGATCTGAATCCTAATGGATATTTTCTTATTGTTTTATCTTATTATTTTATCTTATTTTGACATTATTCAATTAAATATTCCTTATACTTTGATAATCATGTCATCATATAAATTTGTATAATTTTGAGATAAGCTTTGTATTGTAATATTTATCGTGAAATAAAATTATCTTATCTATAATGGGTTTTAAAGCGGAAACCATAAATTTACCCATTTAAAACCATATATTTACATCTAATGTTCCATTAAACAACCTTACTTTACCCAAATCGTAATTTGCTTCTCTTCAAGTTCAAACAATCTGGCAATTGCTTAGCAACAGAGCTAACGAAGGGATGGGCAATTTATATAAATAGTTTTATCGACATCGATAATTATGTTCCGCAGTGGGGGCAATCGTTAGTTAGTGGGCTCCCTAGTATTACCTAATGGTAACTGGCCCTGATATTGATTTAAAATTACAAGTTTCACCGGAATCTTATCACGTGTAAGTATGATTTATTCAATTATAGTAAAGTTGGGTTTATCAAATCCTGGTTAAAGCTAATGGAAAACACACGCGGGAAAGTAGGTACTCTACTAGGTGGTCATTTATGTATAAGCTGTTGGTATTTATAAACGCTAACACATACGAGTATGTGTACTCAGATGAGTAATAAAATTAGGATGTTGACTGTACTAATTTTTTTTAATGCGAAATAGTACTTTCTAAGACAGATACCTACCTACCTATAAATACCTTACGTGTTGTTTGTATGTTCGTATGTGTCGTTGTGGCTTCATCACGCCATATCGGCTAAACGGATTGCAACTAGTTTTGGTTCACGGGTAGCTGGGTATCTCCAGATGGTTCTGGATATTTTTTATCCGACTACACTGAAGAACAAAAGAGGCGTTATGAATTTTTTTCCTTCGCGAACATAGTTTTTTACTTACTAGAAGACGCCCTTCCAGTTAATAATAATACCATTGAAAACCAACGAAATGTATAGTAACTTTTGTTATGAAACCGTTTCGATAAACGCAAGTTTTAACATAGCTGCAGAACAAGTTACTTAATTTCCCCATACAAGGTAGGAACGTGTGACGATACAAGTGTATGGTGACAGACTAAATTGTGTCTGTCTATCGGGTTGATGATCGACCACGTGATCGACTTCGACTCTGCCCTGGATTACTAATCGCTCCATCGAACTATCTTTGCTGGTAACGTGTCCAAAGAATCTGAGCATTTATAATTGCACAAGCGACGAAAGTCCATGAAAGTGATTCCGATTATACTAACGTTACATTCTCATAACATTTGTGTAAGCATTAGTCGCATATTTATTCGTTAACACCATGTTTTGTGCACTGTACAGCTGTCTAAATATGCGCGTGATTCATATTTGTGGCGCCACATTGTTTTTCATGTTTAAAAGTATTTTAATTATCATTTTGCTATAAATAAACATGTTTTTCATTATAGGAAGTCTTCATTGAGATGCTATTTAAACATAGGTTATTAAATCCCATCGTTGTCAAACAGTGAACCTGTTGCGGTTCACTGTTTGACTTAGGTCTCACCATTGGTGCGCCACAGATCACGATCTTCAGCCACTCTCGTCCAGCCTCCGCCAGGCTCCCTATGAATATCATCACTCCGCCTTGTTTGAAGACGTCCTATGCTTCTTTTGCCGAGACACGGCCCCTACTTTAGAACACGTCTATTTCAAAAGTTGTCGGTTCTTCTGAATTCTTAGGGCTGTCTGTAGAGCATTGGCTCCAAATCCATACTTTAATATTATAAATGCGAAAGTGTGTCCATCTGTCTGTCTGTCTGTCTGTCTTTCTGTCTGTCTGTTACCTCTTCACGCTTAAACGGCTGAACCGATTTGGAAGAAATTCGGTATGGAGATAGTTTGAGTCCCGGGCAAGGACATAGGCTACTTTTTATCCCGGATAAATACCCTTATAGCAAAGAAGAAAAGCTTATCTGCATGGCACTAACGCCCTTTAGCTGAGAAGCGCAGTTTTTTGGCAATAACTCCAAAACGGTATATTCAATAATGTTGAAAATATTTTTTGTTGAAAATATTTATTAAGTTTTATCTTTGTAATTTTTTATACTTTTTGGACATACTGTTTAGAAAATAGTGGAGGGGGGCACAGTTTATGCAACTTTCGAAACTATAAATTAAATCATTTTTTTTGTTAGCTACCTCAAAGTATTTTTAATAGACCTGTGGAAATGTGCCACACATTGCTATATTCGCTGAAAAAAACGTTTTCAGTATCGGTTACATGTATGGAGTGCCTCCCAAAAAATGAATTTTATTATTATTTAGCTATTAAACTAAGTAGCGGCTTATACAGGACATCTAACCTCCAAATTTTATTAATATACATCTAGTAGTTTTTGAGTAAAATACCTGTGACATACGGACGGACGGACGGACATGGGGAAACTATAAGGGTTCCGCTTTTACCATTTTTGCTACGAAACCCTAAAAGTGACCTTGTTTTTATTTCATTTTTTCGTTGAAATGGGCTATTCTAATGTAAAAATTTCATGCGTTCTACATTTGGATGCATTGATTTTTTTTTATTGTCTAGCAGATATTTCAAGTAACGTCACTTCACTACTGACTCAGGTTTGGCAAGGACATACAAAAGTCAAATTTAAAATCATATTTATGAAATGATGATTGCAAGCGGTTTATTAAACCTACTTACTCATCGAAATGCTTTTTGAATGACTTACGTTGTAAAAAATTAGCTCATCCCAATTGGTAGGTCGGCGTGTTGGCCCGGCATGGGTTAGAATCCTACTCGATGCATCGAATTTTTCAACTTTAGATTTCGTTAGCTTATTTCTGCTTTAATAAAATTTCATAAGTATTTGCTCCCTCAATTATTCTCGTAAGTGATGAGTTTATATGGAAACTATCTAAATCTCTATAGATATATTACGGCCTACGAAGTTAGCCAAGTGTTTGTGTGATGAGCACGAATTTTTCTTCCTAAGTCTTGGATATTTTCTATGTATTTAAGTATTATAATTTATCTATATATCGTCGCCTAGTACAAGCTGTGCTTAAGTTGATTTGTGTAAGATTGTCCCTTATATTTATTATTATTTATCTATTTATTTCTAATAGAAAATTCAGAAATCATTCCCATCACTACCTCAGAATTTAAATTGAAATTTGTTCACAATTACTCATCAAATTATACTTAGTTCCGTACATAATTCTAGTTGCGATTACCCAAATTAAGCTATAAATTATTAACTACTAACGTATATCCAGCCCAAAATCATCTTTTAGTGAACGCTGTAAGGCCCACATTCGTTTAAAAGCAATAAGCTCGTAAATTACGTCATTTGTGTATGGATAGCCGAGCAACATACTTATATTTGCGGCTGGCGAAACCAAAACTATCACAAACTTGAAATAAATCCCGTACAAATCTGGTCAGTCCTCGGTTATTCGACTGCATTTGTAAGTTTGCAGTCCTTTATTATTTAATGACAGGTCGTCAGTTGGGTGATTTAAGAGCGTGGCCGTTTTTTTTACATTTTGACCGAAAAAAGTAAGAACGAAGTCAAGTTCGGACACCTGGGTGTGATTTTAATTTTTGAACTGAGCTTGTCAAAGTTTTTTCCAATCAATCTTTAGACTAATATGGCGTCCTTTGTATTGGAGGAATAAACTTAGAGACAAAAGGAAAAACCTGGCAGGTTCTTGTACAGTAAGGGAAATTTAAACTTTATCTTTTTCGCTCTTGTCACAATGACAATAAGGACTAAAAAGGTACTTACGTGTTTCCCTTATACCTATGGTCCCAGTATCTTTTCATTTTGAACTTTTAACTATATTTTTAGGGTTAGGAAGAAACAGAACCCTTATAGGATCACTTTATCGTCCGTCTGTCTGTCAAGACCCTTTTTCTCAGGAACTGACTTTGACTTTGTGTGGAGGGTATCAAGTTGAAATTAACGTCAAATATGTCTGCGATCCCTCGAAGCTGTAAAAAAAAAGTTTTAATCCAAAAATACGGATTATAAAAAGCGGCCAAGAGAGTCGGACTCGCCCATGAAGGGTTCCGCAGCTGTTTATACAAAAAAATGCACTTCAGATGAAAAAAAATACGACATGATATATCCCCGGTACTTATGCCTTTTTGCTGAGAAGCGCAGTTTTTTGGCAATAACTTAAAAACGGTATGCTCGATCATGATGAAAATTATTTTTGTTGGAAGTATTTATTGAGCTTTATATTTGTAAATTTTTTCATATTTATTGAACATACCGTTTAGAAAAGTTTTGCTACTTTCGGAGCGAATATTTCGGAAAATATTCACTAAATCAAAATTTGTTTTAGAAACCTCATAGTGTTTTTAGAAGAACTCTAGAAATATGTGCCACACATTGATATTTGCTAAAAAAATTTTTTTCAGGGTCGGTTACATGTATGGAGTGCTATTATATTTAGACCTAGACATATATTTATTTTTTATTTAACTATTAAACTAAGTAGCGCCTTGCACAAGACACCTATGCTCTAAATTATATCAATATACATCTTATAGTTTTTGAGTAAAATTCCTGTGACATACTCGTACAAATAATATTTTGGTATCTTCAAGCACTGAGGTATGCTGGACGGGAAGACACTTCGGAGTTTCCCAAACGCTGCCCATCCGAGTTGGATCCGTCGATTGATCTCTTTCTCGAAGTGCGTATTACCGGTGATGACCTACGGAGCCGGGACGTGGTCTCTGACTATGAGCCTCTTAAGGAAGCTCAGAGTTACTCAGCGAGCTATGGAAAGGGCTATGCTCGGTATTTCTCTACGAGATCGAATCCGGAATGAGGAGATCCGTAGACGAACCAAGGCCACCGACATAGCATACAGGGTAAGCAAACTGAAGTGGTAATGGGCAGGACACATAGTTCGAAGAACCGACGGCCGTTGGGGCAGAAAGGTTCTAGAGTGGAGACCACATACCGGCAAGCGCAGCGTGGGGAGGGCATCCGCAAGGTGGTCTGACGACCTGATTAGGGTTGCGGGGGCTCGCTGGATGCGGGTCGCCTCTATCCAGCCCATGTGGAAATCAATTGAGGAAGCCCGTGTCCAGCAGTGGACGTCCTACGGCTGACATGATGATGATGATGATGATGATACGTTTGTATTGTATAAAATTTTGACTTTAGTGTTGCAATATCGCGGCTCAATAGCGAGCATTTAGTAGTTTTATTTTAAGTTTTAAGTTATAATTTCTCATTTAAGTGAAGTTGTTAATATCTTCTTTTGAGAAATAATAAAGATTTTTAAACCCGAAACCCGACATACGGACGGACAGACAGACAGACAGACATGACGAATCCACAAGGGTTCCGTTTTTTCCATTTGGCTGCGGAACTCTAAAAAAGGTGTTTCCATACAAATTGAAATCCATGGAAAACCTACAGAAACCGATTCTCATCGGCTGGCCTACTTTAAGGCATTTGAGTACTTTATTCTGCTGATTTTACATAAAACATAAGAGAATATACTCCGACTTTACCAACAACATTTTTGATATCATGCCACTGATAGGCAGAGAAAGAAAATCTGCCTACCTTGGCCAAAAACCGTATGCCAGAGGCGTGCACAGGGCTGTTGGCCAAGGTAGACAGTTTTTCTGACCCCTCAGACCGCGATTAGAAGTTTTTTTTTTATGCTAACGAGCCACCTTATGGAAAGTAGTCATCGTCGCCCATGGATATGTGCAACACCGGAGGAATCGCCGATATTTTGCCAACCTTTGAGAGCCCTGTTAACTCGCTTCTTGAGGAAGGGGGAAGGTTATTCCACAACTTGCAAGTGCGTGGTAAAAATGAACCCGTCTATTATGTGACCAAAGTTAAGAAACGAGTCGTTGTCAAGTCATTGTGTGAAGGAAATGAATGTTCCTTCAGAGATTCCTATCTGTTGGCTTGGAGGGCCACCACTAGTAGCTAAGGAACATAGTCATTATCAAGTTCAGGGCCGACTGACACGCTAACTAAATCATCCGGTGGCCATCATTAGACATCCTGGGCACGTGGTTGCGGTGCTATTTTCGTGTCCACGTGTGTTAAAATCATGCCTGATGGGCGATTGGGCAATCCTAAGAGGCTACTCTGAATTTTGGAGTTCGTGAAGCGCTGCCCTCTTCACTCAAGCATAGTTTTACAGGAGAATGAAAGGGATAACACAATACGCACTAACAATATTAAACTTTGGAGCAGAGATGGGCAAAATTTAATCGATCAACGATTACGATTAATCTAATAAATCCCGAGCAACTAAAATTAAAATGACGATTAATTATTCTTAGTCGTATGAGTTCCGATTAATTTAGTCACGATTAAATCAATAGGGATGATGACTAAATTTTAATAATTAGCCCGTCATGTAAATTAACAAAAAATATTGGACACGTATTTTTTCTTTTTTACATAATCGAAAAATAAAGGCGATACGTTGAGTTAAAATATCGCGTGACGTCACTCCTAAGTACAAATTTTACTTAGGAGTGACGTCACGAGCCCTCACTCCTAAACTTTAATGCGATTTATCTGAGTATTTTTTATTATTTTGAAAAATCAAAAAATACGTGTCCAATATTTTTTATTATCTTGCTGACTGACTAATTATAATTTTGATTTTCGTACCTAGTTATCATGCCTATTGTCAATTAATCACCAGCGTTTAAGTTTTATTGATAAAAATACCTACACTTAAACCAAAATTAAATCACAGTGAATGTGCGGCGTGACCTTAAATTTTGGTCTGGAATTAAAAACAGACTTTAACATAGTGATATTCGGGTCGATTTCACCAACAATCAATTTACACGAGAGTGGCTAACCCAGTGTAAACTAAATCTAACAATTTACTCAATGGTTAACTTCATTGCCATTTCACCACGTTAGTCTACGGATAACAATCTCTCGCATAGTTACTAAGTAACGATGAACGAATGAATTTAATGAAATGGTAATGCACCCAAGTAAGATAGACAATTTGTCCCATGCTTGAGCAATGGTGCTGCGTATTTTTTAAATTTATTCGAGTAATACATCAATTGTGAAGTAAGTATTGAATTCACTTGACAGTGACAATGACAATACTAATCTACATCTAACAGTTTACTCAGCCGAAATTGGCGGTGTAAGATTATTCTCTAGTTTAGACATTTTATCTTTAGGTTAATTATTGGCGAAACGTAAAATGAGTTTACTCACGTGTAATTAATGATTTATTACTGGAATAAGGCTTATACTACGTCGGTGAAATTGACCCTAACACGGCAAGCTAAATAATACAAGTAATAATAAATGCTTGTACTATAATATGGCACTATTGTTGTCACATGAGATAATTATGAAATAAATAATGAACTTTACTCTGTAAGTAGACTGCGAAGGCACTTTTACAAGTCCATCTGTCGGCATTTCCAAAGAGGAGATCACTGTTGAGAAGAAAGCCGAAACAAACTGAACATTTAGTAATATTTCCTAAATAATTCTTAACTATTACAATATTAGTATATACGCTAAACTTAAAGCTTGCATTACTTTTTACTCTTAAGTACCGATGTGCAAATTGCGGAAACTTTCCAAAATGCTTAAAAAAAGTCTTTTAAACAAGTAAGTTAACACTAGACTTAAGACCTTTTTATACTAAAAAATGGTTAAAAAAGGTCTTATAAACATGTAAGTTAACACTGACTTAAGACCTTTTTTAAGCATTTTGAAAAGATTCCGCATTTTGCACATCAGTACTTTTAAGTGATGCTACAGACTGCAACTGTCTGTAAGATAACGGCAGCTCACATTTAGTAACACAGTCATCATTATGCTTAAATATAGTAATAAAGATATGTTGCGATATATTTGGCGCTTTGGATGCTACAGGTTATTTGACGCTGACTGTACGTTTACCTTAATTCCTGACCTAACTATGTACGTAAATCAATTTTCTTTTTTTCAATCGGCTTACAATTCATGAATGAAAACGTAGTTCCATTCATCGAGCCAAGTGTGTATTCGTTTCCGTTTTGATAAGATTAGGGAACAATAACGATTGAATGATAACATAAACAGATTATAGTTATTCAAGAAAAGAGCGTACTCCCACCTGCAAGGCCGGCAACGCACTTGTGACTCCTCTGGTGATGCAAGTGTCTATGGGCGACGGTGATCGCTTACCATCAGGCGATCCGTCTGCTCGTTTGCCCCCTATGCCCTAAAAAAAAAATGGGCTCAGGCTTGTTCCGTTTCCTAAAATGTCTTCTTCGTACATTGTCAGTTTACTTTAATGTCTACTTTCTTATAAAGTCTGTTTCCTAAATTCTCTGAACCTCAAAATGGACTTGTTCCCATTGTCTGTTTGTCAATTCGGCGGGATCTTTTGTTGACCGAAAAAAATAAGTAGTAAGTGTGAACCGATTTTGTTCTAAAACTAAAAGATGCCCGCAACTTCGTTCGCAGAGGAGAAAAAGTCATAACCCCTCGTTTTTTCTTCAGCGTAGTCGGGTAAAAAGTATCCTATAGCCAACTGGAGATACCCATGCACCAAAAATTGTTGAAATCTGTTTAGACACATACAAACATACAAAAAATCCAAAAAACATATTTTTTGTTTTAGTGTCCTCCGAATAGTCCATAACGATCGATTTTTTTTAAATATCTTCAATGTACGGACATTTCATTTTTACAACCCTATAATACTTTAGATTCGTACCTTCGTTATTGATCCTAATTCTTTAAATTTGGTTCAGTTCTAACTCACTATAGTGTCTACTTCTTATAAAGTCTGTTTCCTAAATTGTCTGGATCTCAAAATGGCCTTCTTCTCACATTGTCAGTTTCCGATGATGTATGATGATTCTTAAATTGTCTGTTTCTCAATTCAGCGGGATCTTTTTTGACCGAAAATAAAGTAGTAGTAAGTGTGAATCGATTTTATAAAGGTCGTACCTTCGGATTGGTTCTTCAAATTTATACCCAAGGCGAACTTTGTGACCTACCTTATGTTATCAGCACTATGAATAATGATTTGCTACGCATTTTGGACTGGAGTCACAATTATGGTCCAAAAGTAATCCCAGCGAAGATCATTATTAAAGTTAGTAAGAAAATGATATCGAGAGTCGACTATGCAAATATTCCACCAGTACGCCTACCATGAGTTCGGCACTAGCGAGTATCGAGCGCTCGATGACGGTCTATCTCTTTCGCACTATTGGCGCGTGCGAGAGAGGTGCACTGACTCTCGATACGAGATACTCGCTAGCGCCGATCGTAAACTCAGCTCATGGTGGGCGCACTGTATTTCTTTGATAGCGTTGTTACACTTATACCATACTCGCACCAGATGAAAAACCTGGGTATAATAATCGATAGCTGCCTATCGTGGGTGCCTTAAGTGAGCGAGGTCAGCAGGAGGATTTTTGTAGCAGTGGGTTCATTAAGGTGTCTCCGCAACTTTCTTCCTATTGCCACTAAAATTACGCTAGCTCAGTCGTTACTTCTCCCTATTCTTGACTATGCCGACATAGCCTATCTCGATCTCACAGAGGAGCAACTTGATAAACTTTAGCGTATTCAATTTTTTTGCATTCGGTTCATATTTGGGTTGCGCAAATATTTCCAGTTTTCGTACTCAACTCAAGTGGCTCCCTTTCGTTTTCGACGTAACTTACACATTCTTGGTCTTCTTTATAGTAAACTATTTATTCCCACAACTTCTCACTATCTCAAAGAGCGTTTTAGTTATTTTCAGTCTGCTAGATGTTCTCAAAATTTACTTCTTACTATGCCTTCTTCCTGTTCCAAATTCTATAATGATTCGTTCACTTTTCTGTTCAGTCTGTTCGGTTATGTACCTCTTTGCCTGTAGAATTAAGACGAGTTAAATCCCTCTCGGTCTTTAAAGAGCATCTTAAAGACCATTATCTGTCCCTTCTATAGCACCTCGATTTGTTTTACTGGTCCTATGGACTGTATCGCTGAGTAATATTAGTAGAGTTATTTGACTTATTATATAGTTATATGTATATATATGTATGTAGTATGTGTGCGTTTATTCTATTTATAATGTTGGTTTAATATATTATGTAGATACAAAACTTCAATTTCAAACTGCTTTGCGCCATCTACTTATACGTACAGTTTATTTGCTCAACGTCTCCCACTACCCGTAGGTTGTCTGGAAGAGATCGCTTTTTTTAGGGTTCCGTAGTCAACTAGGAACCCTTATAGTTTCACCATGTCCGTTTGTCCGTCTGTCTGTCCGTCTGCGGCTTAGCTCCGTGATCAATAGTACTAGAAAGATAAAATTTGGTATGAGTATGTGTATGTATTATGCCGACAAAACGAAAAAAAAAACTCAAAACTAAAATTTTTCGTCTTTGGTGTACCCCTGAAGTGGGCGTGAATTTTTTTTTTCGTTTCAACACTAGTGTGTGGGTTGCCGTTCAATAGGTCTTTTCAAAATAATAGGAGTCTTTAAACATTATTTTTGGATAAAATCAGCAGTTTTGTAAATATCCTCTCCGAAAATCCAAAACATACAGCACAATTTTTACAGCATTCGAAATATTCCCATGGTAAGCTCAATAAGGTTTGTGTTATCAGTAATAGACGACGATATATTTAATAGATTTTACTTATATACCTAGAGAACATCCAAGATTCAGGAACAAATATTTATGCTCATCAAATAAAAAATTGCCCTTACCGAGATTTGAACCCAAGACCTACAGCTTCGCAGGCAACGTTCCTCCTGCTGAGCTAAACCGGGGGGTTATTGCCTAACGAAATTTTGACAATTGGTATCCGAATCAACTGTCCTGTTCCGAGCGTCAAACGCGTTAGGCAAAAGGGGGGCCGGTCATACATGATTTAAAAAAACATATTCATACATCAATTTCTAGTTCAAATCGGGAGAGTGGCCCCCCGTTACCATGCCAACGTCGTCGATAAAACACATAAAACATAAATATCTCTCTAATTATACATCAGTGAGGGACCAAATTGGGCCGAGTATCTAGTAGGCGGGCCTTGGCATTCCTAATATATTGTTTTTTATGATATCCTGGAATTCCATGATAACGGAAATAATTAAGATGAATTCCTCTCCACCAATATAAAGCAACTACGAGAGCTGTTGAGAAGTACCCGTGTTTAGAAAAAATAAACATATATTTTTAGTGATGTAACTTTATTTTTCAACGTTTTAACTCTTATTAACTTATTATTAACTTATTCCAACGGTATTCTAGCTTCAATAAGCCATCCAAAAAGTAAGACTTTGGAAAGTCGTCAAAATAGGCCTCTGTAGCGGCAATGACCTCTTCGTTTGTCGGAAATTTCTTTCTACCGAGCCATTTTTTTAAGTTTGGGAACCTAAAAATGTCGCACGGAGCTAAGTCCGGCGAATATGGTGGATGAGGCAGCAATTCATATCGTAATTCTTTTAATTTTGACGCTACAATCTTCGACGAGTGAACTGGTGCGTAGATATGGCGGAAGATAATCTCTTTCTTAGCTAAATGGGGCCGTTTATTCCTTAAAACATCATCAAATACGCTCAATAAATTAGCATAGTAATCCCCTGTTATAGTTTTTCCTTTTTGTAAGTAATCAATATGTATGATGCCTTGCGAGCTCCAAAAAACGGTCGCTATCACCTTTCCAGCCGATGGGACGGTCTTTGCTTTTTTTGGGACCGATTCACCTGCTATAATCCACTGCTTCGATTGTTCTTTACTTTCCGGGATATAGTTGTGAATCCACGTTTCATCTACAGTTACAAAACGCCGCAGAACTTCTTTCAGATTACTATTGTTAGCTAGAGATTGTTTCGATTCTGGTAACCTTTTGCTCGTCTGTGAGTACACACGGCACCCATCACGCAGATACCTTTTTCATTTCTAATTTATTTTCTAAAATGTGTTGAACCCGCTCAATTGAAACGTTAACAGTGTCAACAGTTTGCCTAAGCTTTATTCGGCGGTACAACCTTAGTATAGATGAGGGATGGAACACTGGGTTTTTGATTGAGATAACTGGGCGATTGCGATTAATTATTAAGAGTCCCCGGCAAGCTCGGCCGAATTTCACCTTCCCATACAAACGGAGTTTCGTTCTCATTTTAATACTACGCGTTGGATTGTAACGCAACCTTGCATAAACAATGACATGACGTATATCTAGGCTTGTTTTTTTTTTATATAACTGCAGTTTATAAAACAAACGAAATACAGCAAAAACAAGTTTTGTATGAAAAACTTAAATTCACTGTATTTTTTTACTATGGTATCTGAAGCTACATAAACTTATAACAGCCCTGCCCTTAACTTATTCTAAGTGCAAAGTTTCAGAGCAAACTAGTAAGTCGTTTTAAAATGAGAGCGTAACTACGTTTGTGTGGAGAACCGCGCTTACCGGGGACTCTTTAAGACCTGAGCATATTAGGGCATGGAGACTTGCAGTCGACGATGTACTTCGTTCAATTTTACCGCTGTAGGTGTAGGTAGTAATAAACCGTTACTGCCTTTTTATGACGCGTCTGAACACAGAGCTTTGTTAAGGAAACTTGTTAGTTTTTATCGCTTCTTTAAAACGTCATAAATTTTATTTTCAATTACTCGCCATTTTTTAAGATTCATTAAAGGTAAAGTTAAGGTGCCCGCAACTTCTGTCGCGGGAGGAAAAAAGTCATAACCCTCTTTTTACTTCAGTGTAGTCGGGAAACTATCCTATTACTAGTTTTGTATGTATTAAATAAAAAATTGAAATCTGTTTAGCTGTTTTGGCGTGATGAAGCCACAACAACACATACAAACGTACAAAAAGTCCAATAAAATATATTTTCGATTCAGTGACCTCCAAATAGTCTGTTAAGTACGGTTTACTAATGTGTTATGCGTAGTGTATTTTGGACAATCAACATTATGCAAGATAAAGGGATACAGACATTTCATTTTAACAACTTTATAATGGTAGTTTAGTTAGACAGAAAAAGTTACAAATGAAGAAGTACTCGGAAGAGTGAGGGAAAGGAGGAGCTTAATAGAAACGATAGAGAATATAAGAGGGAAAATGATTGGTCACCTTATAAGACACGACACTTTACTAGCAAGAAAGAAAACATATTTATTCAACGCCAGCATAAACAAAAAATACAAATAACAAAAACAATTGACGACGCTGAAAGGGGCCACCACTCAGCTTTATGCCACAGCAAGCCGTGGCGCTGAATTTCGGTGGTGCTCTGCAACTTAAAACTAATTTACTAATTACATCGTCCACCGGAGAAAAAAAGCCATGCTCTCCCTAGGGAGCTCATCCCGCCACCAGAGTCCCCTGCTCGCCCAGGATACCACAACGCTGTAGACAGGCCAACGATTGTCGTCATCGTCACAACCACAACCAGCAACCGTAGCGGTGTAAACAACAACTACAATAACGCGAAGATAAAGCCGCAGAAAGGCTCAGTTTAGTCAACAGACCCCGAAGCGACCTTTCCCGCAGCCTTACCCCACGCCTGCAAAGGCCTTTTTAAGAAGACCCGTCATAGCGGGCGAAAAGATTCCACCAGAAAGGGCTAAGCCCTGAAATAGCATCCTACGTACCGAATAGGTACGGGAAGACGAAAGAAAGGTTGAAAGCAAGCGATGAAGGGGAAGGATAAGCTACATGAAACAAATAAAAGAGAAGGTTGACGTCATCTATGCATCTATCCATACATATAATAAAGCTGAAGAAAGTCGAAAGTCTGTACATAGAAGATATTTGAAAAAAAATTGGCCGGGGAAACTTAAAATCGATAACAGAACACGTTCCAACAGTTTTTAGAATTTTTGTCTGTTTGTCTGTTTATTTGTACGCGCATCACGTGCAAACGGCTGAACAGATTTTGATAAAAACTTTACTAATCTGTCAAGAAAATTCCCGGCCAGGTTAAAGGCTTTAAAAATTTAACTCTTAACAGGGGGGGAGCCATTACATTTGATTGAGTTAAGTTTGCACCTGAATCTTATCGCGCTACTTAAGAAGGAGGCGCAAATTTCTCAAACATGTGCTACGAGCCGACGACTATCGAATCCCTTGCTAAATTAACAGGTGGCGCTAAAATTAATACCTTTTGCCAAATCCATACTAATATACTAATTACTAATCCATACTAATATTATAGATGCGAAAGTATGTCTGTCTGTCTGTTACCTCTTCACGCTTAAACCGCTGAACCGATTTAGATGAAATTTGGTATGGAGATAGTTTGAGTCCCGAGAAAGGACATAAGCTACTTTTTTTCCCGGAAAAACCCTTATCCGCCATAAACGAATTCAAGGCGGACGAAGTCGTGGGCAGAAGCTAGTGTCGTATAAGCAGACCAAAGAGATGCTGCAGAGGGCAAGATGGGATCAGCTTCACGCTGCATCAGCTACACCGACAAGTATTCGACTCTTAAATTTATGATGATAATAGTTGGTATAGATGTGAAGGTTTGTATAAATGCTTAGATTTTGAAAGTTACGCTGTTTATAAGTCGGTAAAGTGAAAACGTCGAACTAATTTCAGTGAAATTTCGTACAAAGATGTAGGTGGAACAGGTCAGAGAATAAGATAAAGGATTCTTAATGTTCGGGATAGCCATATCTGGATAACCAGCTTCCGTTTTGACGTGGTGAAACCGCAGACACATAGGTACATACAAAAAACAAAAAAACAAAAATGTTTTTTCTACAAAATGTATGTAAAACTCTTACGTATTGTTTAGAAATTAGAAGGTGAAGTGCATAGTTTATGGTCAGTCTCATTAGGTTTGTGTCCTAAAAAAATATAATTAATTTGTCAGTTAGATTATCAGAAAATATAGGACCCGTAAATTTTCTTTTGTCAATTAAGGGGATGCATCGAATATTTAAGTTATTTTGTAGCGCATTTTTTGTAAAATCTAGTATATAAATCAGGCTGGTTTTCAGATATGTGTTTCTGGACTATATAACCTATTCAGTGATTAACGCGGAAACATGTTTAATGAAAATTTCCTCTATAGAAAAGTTATCCGAAAACGCGTCTTCATTTCCCGTTTTTTGTCTAGTTTGTACAAACGACATATTTATAAACGGCTAAATTATGTTAAAATGTCATTCTTCCCTTTATCTTTTAAGTGATTAACTTAAATGTTAACAAAACATAATAATATCTTCGATTTCATGGTACTTTTGCATCTTGCTCTTACGCCCAAAAACCCCAAGCATGTAGTGTATTAGCTTTCTCTTTCTTTGATGCGCGCGAGCAATAAATGTGTCCCTTATTACAAATCACGCTTATTGGCTAGCTCCGCGTTTGGGGCGTGATTTACGAATGACGAAGTAGCTCCTTAAAAAAAAATGATGAAGATATAGCCTGTTAAAGTTCCCCGTGACGTCACACCGTGCGACCGTTTTTCGCACGACGTAACGTCAAGCCCCAGTCCCAAACTTTGACGCCCTTTATCTTTGTCTTTTTTGTTTGATTGACAAAAGAAAAATACGTGTCCAATATTTTTTGATATTCTATCTGACGGACTAGAAAGTCTAACTGACTGACAGACTAACTAGAATAATATTATTTTTACCCAGGAAGCTACCCTATGGCAAAAAAAGGGGAAATATCATGACGACAATAATGTTGCATACGATTTTCATTATTGTCTAGTTGTAAACTTTAAAAAAAGTTTAAAAGGCTCCATATAAAATGAAGGCACAAGTTTTTTTTGTATACAACATTAAAAAGAATCATAATCATAACCATAATCATTTATTTACAAAATATATGGTGCAAAAATAAGGTGTTACGATACAAAATATTGTTTCTTCATACATCCTGCCCTAAAGGCATGTGATTTTTTTTATATAAAATTATTATTTAATGGCATTGTGCATACATTGAGGTATGTATGCGTATGTATTATTTTGAGTGTCAAGGATTTCATTATTCATCATCATCATCATCATCATCATCATCATCATCATCATTATTATTACTATTTTGACGACACGTTTGGCTCAGTGGGTTGTACAACGGCCTACGAAGCTGACGGTCCTGGGTTCGAATCCCGGCCAGGGCAAGTGTTTGTGTGATGAGCACGAATATTTGTTCCTGGGTCTTGGATGTTTTCTATGTATTTAAGTATTATAATTTATCTATTTATTATGTATATCGTCGCCTAGTACCCATAGTACAAGCTTTGCTTAGTTTGGGACTAGGTCGATTTGTGTAAGATTGTCCCTGATATTTATTATTTATTTATTTATTTATTTAATTACTGGACAAAATATACTCAAGTTCTGACTTACAAAATAAAAAAAGTTAAAAAATTTATAAGTAAACTTAATATTCCAAATAATAATAATTACTGATAAATTGTTGCAGAGAAAAAAAAAACTTAAAATTAATTCTGTCATAAAAAAAAAATCAATTAAATGTGGAGTTGTTTGTGAATTATTATTGCTTATTATTATTGCCAGTCATAAATTCCTTAACGGAATAGAAACGCCTAGACAGAAGCCACTTACTAAGCGTACTTTTAAATGGCCTTGAAAGTTGATTAATACTCTTTGATTGTTAAAATATTATAATTAGTAATGAGATAGTCTAAGAGTTTTTCTTTGCAGCGTTTCTTTTCTCCTCAGTCCGCCTTATTTGTGAAATGCTGCTTGGTAAATAATTAAACTAAAATAATTAAGCCCTTCTGCCACATGTGTAACTATCTTTACAGATAAGGCCCATCTGGCATGTATGTACACCTTTATTTGTTTTTTCGAAGTGGGTAGTTTGCGCAAATTGTAACTTTAACAGAGAAAAATATATCTTTTCTCAGTCCATCCGTGACCATGGAAAGCTGAAAAGCTTCCGCAACATCGGGAACTCAAATGAGATAATATACGCGATATAATGCGTTAAATTGTTTCATTTAAATGAGTAATAATCGCGGAAACAGATGAAAATAAAATTAAAGTCTGAAAACCGCTACGTTTTATCTATATATATATATTTCTGACGAAAAATACTGATAGTTTTAATTGTTAAACAAATAAAAGGTAGCGTGTTTTCACGTACTTAGCGCCTTTCTTATAAATAGTAAAATGAGTTCGAGTGATGACGATATGGAATGTTTAAAATACACAAACTAAAATTCAGCATACTAATATTAGTGTTCCTGGTATAAATTTAACTTTTAGCAATATTCAATCTCGTAGAGAGATCCCGTGCATAGCCGTGCATAGCGTGATAGCTCGCTGAGTGACTTTGAGACCAAGTCTCGGCTCCGTAGGTCACCACCGGTAAAACGCCCCGATTAAAGACTTTCGTCTTCAAGCACTGAGATATCCTAGACGAGAAAACACTTCGCAGTTTGCCAATCGGAGTTGGATGATCTCTTTCTCGAAACAGGATCTCTTTCTTCTTCGAAGTTGGATCTACGAGATCAAATCAGAAATGAAGACATTCGTAGACGAACCAAAAATAGACGAACATAACAGCAAACAGAGTAAGCAAACTGAAGTAGCAATGGGCAGGGCACTATACCGCCGTATAAACTGGCCGTTGGGGTAGAAAGGTCCTCGAATACAGACCATGTACCGGCAACCGGCAAGCGCAGCGTGAGAAGGCCACCCGCAAGGTGGTCGGACGACCTGGTTAGGGTTACGGGGACTCGCTGGATGCAGGTCACCTTTATTCGGTCCATGTGGAAATCTATTGAGGAGGCATGTGTCTAGCAGTGGACGGCCTATGGCTGAAATGATGATGATGATAATGAATATTCAGTTTATATTTGAAAAAATGAATATATTTGAAAAAAATAATTTTATTCATACATATATTTGATTAACAGAGCCCGGAAAATCCATAGAAAAACAAAAGACTGTCGCAATCAAACTAGTGTTATAATTTTTTTTTAATCGATATCGATAGTTGTGTAATATGATAAAAAAACGGCCCACCAAATGATAAAAAAAATAATAAGATAACCCCAAAAACTGTAATAAAAAATGTTTTTCCCACTCTTTGTCAAGCCTTTTCAAACTTAACCGTAACCAAACCGGTTACAGTTTGAGAACCGCATGAGTCACGGCAATGTATAAAAGAAATCACTTGCCCTAATCGCGTCAGTGTGCGCGTAGCCTTATGCCGTGTCGGTGTGAAACGACCTTTATAACGACAAGTGTAGTGAAGTGATATCAAACCCGAATACGTCCACTGCACATAGGTCTCTCCCAAAGACATTTACTACGAACAGTAACATGCTGTCCACACTTAACTAGGTCGTCAGTTCATCTTGTGAGGTCGGCGCTGCATTATCCGGTTCGTGGTCTCTATTCGACGTTAAGTCATATAATAGGGTATTTTACTGTAGAAAAAATATGAAAAAATTATATATGATCCCGATAAAACAAGCAGAATAAAAAACCACGTTAAAAATTTGAGTTCGATACCTTACGTGTCGCTTGTTTTATGAGTCTGAATTTGGGTGGGAAAATCCATTTTTAAAGTATGAAAATATTTATAACTAATAATACCATTTAATAAACTATAACATGTTATGTAATTTTTGTTATAAAACCGTTTCGATAAACGCAAGGTTTAACATAGCTGCAGAACAAAGTTTTTATTTTCCCTATACAAGATACAAGCGTGTGACGTCACATGCTTGTAGGCTTTATTGTGAAGCGTTTTTAGGAAAAGTCCAAGAACGTGGTTTTAACATTGTTGTGTCTCGGGGAGTTTTTATGATGTTGGAGTAATTTTCTTCACCAATATTTCTATTATTGAGACGTCGTTTTATAACATACCATAAAAAACTTTGTCAAAAAGCCTATTAAATTTTCTATGAAAGCTTCCGTTGTGCGACGAACAATTAACCATACAACTGTATTGAAGATTTACGTCCCACAACGGAACATTTCACTTTCATCAAGTTAATAATAACCTGACCGCAACAGTACCATAATCTGCGGATTACGATGGTCCAACTTTTTAGGCCTCACCTACATACGAGTACGTTGTTTTAGTGAAGTGAATGCAATAAATGAAAATAAAGATGGCCGAATACGGAATTTGCCGAATACGAATACGTTCCGTTTTTACCGAACCGAATATTCGGCCGATTATTCGGTTCGGCTTACTTAATTGAAACAACTCTGGCTTTTCTTACTTAAACTACGATTTTTTGCAAAATAATTGTATTTATATTTTGACGCATATTTATCTCTTTTTGGTAGTTGCTTAGAATGCCGAAATAGGATGCCAATCAGACGAATTACGAAACAACCTATAACCTCGTTATTTAAGTAAAATAAATTTTATTGATTTTCTCTTCGCTTTCTGCCATTATCCAAGAGATGTCGCTGTTCGCTTACGAAGGAAAACCTACATCACGCTATTAAGGTTTCTCTTGCAATCAGGGCTGCGGTAGCGGCGTGGTAAGCTTACAAATTTATTAAAAACAAAATCTATACTAATATTATTTATGCGAAAGTGTGTCTGTCTGTCTGTCTGTTTCCTCTTCACGCTTAAACCGCTAACCGATTTGGATGAAATTTGGTATGGAGATAGTTTGAGTCCCGGGGAAGGATGTAGGCTACTTTTTATCCCGGAAAAATACCATTATCCGCGATAAACGAATTTAACGCGGACGAAGTCGCGGGCAGAGGCTTATTAATATTTAAGTTTCCTTCAAAAAATAAGTACATTTTCGTGATAAGCTTTTATTTCCGACTGTATTTTTCTTTGGAAATCCGTCATCTGCCCATCGAGATGATTCTAAAGAGCCTAAATTGGGTAGGGTTCCGTTATATTATAACAAAATTCCTTTGACCACCTTTCGGCTCCATCACCAGAACAGCTCGATGGTATCATAATATTATATTGTCACCGAAACGACGTAAATAATTTTAATTTTAATAGCTAAATAAGTTTGTGACAAAAGGTTATTAAGTTTATTTTTACGACTATATACTAGAAGGCGCCCGCAACTTTGTTCGCGGAGGAGAAAAAGTCAAAACCCCTCTTTTTTCTTCAGCGTAGTCGGGTAAAAAGTATCCTATAACCATTTGCAATTGCCCAGCTACCCGTGTACCAAAAATAGTTGAAATCAGTTTAAACGGTTGGACGTGATGAAGCCACAACGACACAAATGAACATACAAACATGCAAAAAAAGTATCTAAAAAAAATCCGATTCAGAGACCTCCAAATAGTCCGATACAATATCTTTTTTTAAATATCTTCAATGTACAGACATTTAATTTTTACTACTTTATAATATTACAGATATAAGTATGTCTATCGTTGTCCAGTACCCATAGTAAAAGCTTTGTTTAGTTTGTGACTAGGTCGATTTGTGAAATCTTGCAGGTTACATTTTATCTTATTCCCGGTTTCTGATTAAGCTAAAAGGGTCTAGCAGGCTAAGCGAACGAGAGTGGCCCCGGACTAGGGTAATTCCTTCAGGATGGTGTACTGGCAGGTCCTAAGAACCATGCTTATATCAGTCCTCGGTCTTCTTTTGTTTTCGAGTAATTTAGGAGATAACAAGTCTGATTAACAGACTCCGCTAAAGAAAAAAAAACCGGCCAAGAGCATGTCTGACCAAGCTCAGTGTAGGGTTCCGCCGTTCGTACAAAAAAAATGCACCACTGACGTTAAAATACGATATGACAAAGTGCACTGTAGCAAAAGAGCGTATCTCCACGGCACTTACGTCCTTTTGCAGAGAATCACAGTTTTTCGGCAATAACTCAAAACCGGTATATCCGATCATGTTGAAAATAATTTTCATTGAAATTATTTGTTATGCTTTATCTTTGTGATTTTTGACATATTTTTTGAAGATCAGGTTTAGAAAATAGAGGGGGGGGGGGGGGGGGGGGTACTCAATTTATGCTACCTTCGGAGCGATTATTTCCGAAAAGATTCACTAAATCAAAAATGTTTTTTAAAAACTTGTGTTTTTAAAAGAGCTGTCGAAATATGAATAGAATAGAATAGAATAGAATAGAATAGAATAGATTTATTTCTCTTTGAAAATTACACAATATCTTACATGTCCTAGAAAATAGAATGAATTCACAAAAAGATCGTCAGTTACATAGAATTATAAATTTTATAGTAATATAAACAAAAACACACAATAAAAAGAAGGGAAAATAATATGTCAGGGTCGAAAAATCTTCATTACAATTTAGGTTAACCTAATCAACACAATGTCATAAAAGAGAAATAAAAATAAAATAAAAATAATTCCATAATCATAATAATACCTGCAAGAGTAGGTACAGTTAATATAAAATAATAATTGTTATGTCAACATAAATTTAATACAATGTCAATACAATTTAATACAATGTCAGGAATTTAATACAATGTCAAAAATTTAAAAATAAAATGATAAACAGAAATTTTAAATTCAGAACTAAATAATTATTTATTATCTAAATATTCTGAAACAGAATAGAGGGCTTTTGATACCAAAAATTCCTTTACTCGGCGCTCAAATATTCGATCCGACGTCTCGTTTCTGAGGCTGGCGGGTAGACGTTCATAGAACGACGGGCCTATTACGCGCCACACTTTGATATTTGGTGAAAAAACAAATATTTTAGTTTCGGTTACATATATAGAGTGCCCCTCTTGGAAATATATTTTATTATTATTTAACTATCACACTAAGTAGCGGCTTATATAAGATTGCACACACGTATCCTCCAAATTTCATTAATATATATGCAGTAGTTTTTGAGTAAAATGCCTGTGAAATACGGACGGATGGACGGCCGGACATGACGAAACTATAAGGGTTCTGTTTTTGCCATTTTGGCTACGGAACCCTAAAAACAAACTCTTGTATGTAGCAGTGTACAAAATTCATATGGAACTTATGTTATTTTTCTGATATGGAACGTCAAATTGCCTATATGGATACGCTACCAGTACATATACATAATGAAAGTAAGAGTGCACTGTCACTACAAGTTGTTTTTTTTTCTTTTAGGGCACCATTCATATCTAGTACAATTGAAAGTAAAAATTAATAAAATTATGGTCAATATGAGAATAGGACATTTTTGTACTTATAAACATATGAAACATTTTACCTAATCTAACTTAATCTAATATTAAATCGTTTATAAAGCGCCACGCACTCAAAGATTAAACGTACGTGAGTGATTATAATGCGCCCTATTTCGTACAACTCAATTTTTATCTTTCATGTATTTCATATATTTTCGCTGCGATATAAATTATCTTTCTTTCTTATAATAAATGATCTTTATTCTGTAAGTAGGCCGCAAGGGCACTTTTACAAGTCTGACTCTACGGCGGCGTTTCCCAAGAGGAGACCACTGAGGAGAAGAAAGCCGAAACAAACTCAACAGTCAATTGTTTTTTCTAAATAACGCTTATCTATTACAATATTTGTATTTAGCCTATCCTAAAGATGTGTTTTAAGTATAAATAAACTCAATGCGTAGTTCTCCAAGAAAACATATCAAAACTTATAAAAATAAATATATACTAGAAGATAAAAAAGCAAAATATATATGTTTTAAAACACTGGCGTACAAGTAAATTATTTGGTTTCTGTTTTGGACCATGCATATTTATCTGTTAAATAGTCCTCTACCCTATAATATGCCTTTCCCATTAAAGATTTTTTCTTTCTAAACTATGCACCCGCTGGCACCAGACAAAATTAGCGCAAATGACAGTTTTTGTTTTGATCGCATGGTTAAGCAGTTTTTCTGTGGCTATATATATGTGAAGCCATAACTGACCGGATCAAGAATACAGTTCTAAAACCCGGATAGCCGACGTAACCCAAACGGCTGCCAAGCTGAAGTGGGACTAGGCTGGACATGTCGGTCGCAGGCCGGGCGACTTGTGGGCTAAAGTAGCCACCGAGTGGGGCTCGACGAAGATGGCGGGACGAGCTTGATTATTTCCAGAAGAACTTGTGGGATATTGCCCGAGACCGGGACACGTGGAAGAATGAGAGGGAGGTCTTTGCCCAGCAGTGGAATACTCTAAGCTCTTATTAAAAAAAAGGAAGCCAGGGTCGTTCAGGGTAGGCAGTGCCTTTATGCCTATATGCACTGCACGCTGACCTACTCCAGCCAAGCCAACTGCATCCCTGAGTGAAGTGGACACCAGATGCATATCTCTCGTTGGCGTTGTATTGCCTATTTTACTATTGTACATTTGTAATGGTGTGCTATCTGTATTATTTTAAAATTCTATTTTTTTTATATCCGTACATTAAAGATATTTTCGAATAAGTCAAGTGGAAATCAGTACTGATCGATATTTCCCACTGCACCAATTTCATGCTCTGTTTGGCCCTATGGTTGACTGGTAGAGAATGCCATTAGACATTAAGTCCGCCATTTGTACTTACTTTTCTTTTGAACAGTAAAGTTTAAATTAATAGAATTTACTAATTGAAGGTCACTGAAGATATTTTTTGTGTGTACCTATGTGTCGTTGTCGTTTAAACGGATTTCAACTATTTTTGATACACGGGTTGAGCATCCACAGATGGTTATATGATACTTTTGACTTCTCCTGCTCAAAAAGTACGTCATATTAGCCTAAAATTGTACATTTAGCCCCTGGGCTTTAAAAGAAAGCCATATATTTCCATACAAACACTGACACTGAAAAAAACTTGCGGCCAGCTACATACTCCTTACGAATAATTAAAAACAAACAAACCAACCTGAACAGATTGGCCAAAATTTCTGATAGAATTGTTCAAAGTGTACTTTTAATTTTTCATGAAAAGTTCAGTCTTTTTTATTTCCTGGCAGTTGAAGTAAAAAGCAGAGTGTTTAACACGTGGCTAAAAGCCATTATCACACTCAGACGTATTTGTCCTCGCTCACTTCATGAGCTCGTCCAAATAATCACTTCGTGTCATAATGGCTTATTTTAGCCCCTTGTCAAACATTCTACTATTTTACCCGACTACCATGAAATAAAAAAAAAATTTATTCCTAAATAAAGCTCTTTTCTGTTGTATTCAGTGAACATGTACGCGTGGGGTATCAAGATAATATAAAAAGAAAAATAATATGTAAGTAAATGTTAGCCTGAATTTCTCCTCAGGAATTCCGAGAGCAGCCTAGACTCTAGGTCATACGTACGGACACTAATTATTAGTTAGACCTAACTGTGATTACATCAGACTGTCTGTCTATGCATGTCTGTCGTCATGGACACATTAAAAGATATTCAAAGCTTGGCAAAATAATAAACTAATTTATTGTATTGTATGTAGTATGTATTACAAAAATACTTTATAAGTACATAGTACAAAACATTTAAAAATGTAATGGATATCTTCCCATATTTGATTATCAAATCAGGTACGAAGAAGATTGTAAAAAAAACTTCATTGCAATGTTACTAAAACAAGTTAAACTGGTGATGATGAGAAAAAAGTCAATAATCTCTTTTTTTTCTTTAGCGTATTAGTCTTTAGTGTTTTATAACCACTCTCGAAAGTCCGGCTATCATTGTAAAACCAAAATAGTTCCAATCCGATTAGCAGTTTGACGTGATTAGGCCGCAAAAATACACAAACATACTTAATATATAACAAAATATTCTTGGAATCAGTGACCTTCAAAGGCCCGTTTCATTTATTGTTATGAAAATATGTGTGCACAACATTTTATTTTCGCACCTTTATATATTGTGCAATATTTAATCAACTGTTCCTGGCGTAACTTGAGGATGACTTCATTTGAGATAAATACACGTTGAATTAAAATTAACACCCTTGGTGCGCAATTAAAAATAAGGACACTTAATCCTCGTCCTTTTTGAGTGCCGTTATCGATATTTATATTAGATGCTATCCAGTTTTGGGCTTACTTTCGAAATTTCTGAATTTAAGTCATAGAATTTGTATTTTTCACGTTCGGGTCACAGTGGTTCTTTTTTTTCTGTAGGTACTCTAGATTATCGACGCTATAATGTTCCGCGATTATATTTCCAGGATTTCCGTTTGCACGTCATAAATTGTTTTAAATCATGCTAGAAGTACACACATTTGTCTGCAATCATTTTATTTCAAAGCTTTAACTGGCATTATGTAGGAATTTCACAACTTGTAAGGAAAAATGCGGAGTTTAGATTCTTACCCATAAAAAAGATTACTCTGTTGGCAATCTAATTGCGGTTTGAACTACCTAGACCTACTGGGTACTTTACGTTCGCAAATAGCTAATCTATACTACTTATTATAAAGTTGTAAAAATGAAATGTCTGTATATTGAATATATTTTCAAAAAAACTATTGTAACGGACTATTTGGAGGACTCTGTAATGAAAATTTTTATTTTTCTGGATTTTTTGTATGTTTGTACGTCCGTATGTGTCGTTGAGGCTTCATCACGCAAAATCGGCAAAACAGATTTCAACTATTTTGGCGCACGGGTAGCTGGGTATCTCCAGATGGTTATAGGATACTTTTTACCCGACTACGCTGAAGAAAAAACGATGGGTTATGACTTCTTCTCCGCGGACGAAGTTGCGGGCATTTTCTAGTAATAAATAAATCGAAACATTTAATTACTGTGTCAGGCTTGCAAAGTTGAATAACTGTAAAAAAATAGATGGCGTTGTACATAATCGGGGAACACCATGGAGATGGTCAGTCCTCTTGTTTTAATGGTCCTTGGATGCTCTAAATTTGACTTATAACAGGCAATATACGCGATGCTGACTCATACAAATCAAACGCACATCATTAAATCATACGACATGAATGTGTCAGGTCAACAGCCGCTCAAGGCGATGACGTCAGCGGTGGCAGTTCAACGCCGTGTTATGCAATCGCATAGACAATTTACTCATGTGCAGCCGGTTAAGTGGTATATCCTACGGGTACCTATGTATTCCAATTTTCTTATTCCCACTCCGATGCAAGTACGAATACGAATCTATATGTCAGAGGCGTGGCATCAGGAAAATTCGAAGGGAAACCGAGGCGTATTCATTTATAGATGCAGTGCATAATTGTTTTCCATCGTATTTATACGGAAACATACGAACGTATCTTGCTATTTCAGTCGGTCACAGTACAAAAAGTACTGAGGTCGACTGAAGCAGCATGACAAATACGAACGTTTCCGAGAAAATACGATAAAAAATAATTATGGACTACATCTGTACTCATATTTAAAGAAAAAGGTGGTTATGAGCCTTCTTTTGGGCAACCCGATGGGAATCGGCTCATATAGACGCCACGCCACTGATAGATACTATTATAAATTTGAAAATTTGTTTTTAGTATGTTGGATATATTTTCAAAAAAATAAGTGATACCAACTATTTGAAGGTAAGTGAACCAAAAAATATTTTCTTTTTAACTGACTTCTAAAAAAGGAGGAGGTTCTCAATTCGTCGAAACCTTTTTTTGTATTTTTGGCTTCATCACACCAAACCTGCAGTATTTCCGGACCGATGCGACCTTCAGGCCTTCAAGAAAAGAGCGTACTCCCACCTGAAAGGCCGGCATTTCACTTTGGTGACTCCTCCGGTGATGCAAGTGTCTATGGGTGACGGTGATCGCTTACCATCAGGCGATCCGTCTGCTCGAAAAAAAAAACCATCAAACGGATTTCAACTCCTTTCGGTACACAGGTAACTGGTCATCAACAGATGATTATAGGATCCTTATATCCGATGATGATAAATGAAAAAAAAGAGTTATGGCTTTTTCTCCTCTGCCAACAAAGTTGCGAACACCTTCTATCCGTACTAACGCGATATATGCGAAACTGTGTTTGCTCGTTCGTTGTATTGTCTTTCTTGCATGTGATAACGGGGCAACAGAATGACATGATTTTTAGGGTTCCGTACCTCAAAAAAAAACGAAAGCCTTTTAGGATCACTTTGTTGTTCGTCTGTCTGTCCCTCCGTCTGTCTGTATGTCAAGATCCTCTTCCCGGGACTCGCGAACGAAGTTGTGGGCGCTTTCTAGTAATAGATAATTGTTACATAAAAAAACATTTTTTACACGAGAAAATGACAATAAAATTGCATCAGTAAGAGCTATAAGTATTTACATTATCATGGTGATTATATGTATAACTAAAAGGTGCTTGCAAATTCGTCAGCGGAACGAAAATCAAAACCTTCCTGAGCGTAATAAGGCTTGCAAGCCTCGAGAACTCAAATGATTTTGTAGCCGTGCGTAACACACAACTTTCCACCTTACTACAGCGAGAAAAATGTAGGATGTATTAAAAATAACTATGGAATTATAACAAATCGATGTTTATTTCATTTAAAACTAGTCATAATGAACCTACGAAACACACTCATACGAAAACAAACAAATAAACATATAAAAAAGTCCGAACTTCTAATGACTTTTCACGCTAGCTGATAAAACGATCTTTTCCACGCAGATTTGGCGCTGTACATTGAACTTTTCCTATCGATTGAGGTGAAAAGAATTACATTACTTTTCAAAGTAGTGACAAAGTGTTAACTATAAGACACTTCGTCACTACTTTCAAAAGAAATTAATTAAAATCAACTTCAGAAATAGGTAGTAGGTTAATTCATATATTTATTTCGTTAGAAATACGAGTTAATCAACCGATGCCGTTAATTAATTCTCAGAACCTGGTAAAATTTGGCATAACAGGGTACGTGCATGAATTTTTTATCGCTTTTCTCAAATAAATATCAAAATACCGTAAAAACTATTTCAAAATGTGAAATTAAAATTAAAATCTGCCAAGAAATACGCATGGTATGGGCATTTTACACTGCGAATTAGACAGAGAGGTCCGATATGCACTGTTACGTCACAGTGCACTCCGACCATATAAACTCCATATTAAAGTTTATTTTGCAAGATAGAGATATAATGAAATCTTTGATGACATATATCTTGCTTTTTTTATAGTTATTCGAAAAAATATTTGTGTCTACTGTTTGTTACATGAATGAGCTTTTAATAAAGCAAAAAGAAAAATTCATGCATATTCCCTATTAGGTACATCTCTTAAATGGCCGACAATGACGTCACATGTTAAGATATGCATTTGGAATAAAAACCTTATAGAATGAGGACGTATACAAAAGTCCAAAGTCCTCACTTCCTGGTATTAACACAATTTTGACAGTAACAAAACATCGAAAAAAACTGTCTCATTGACGGAGCAAGAATTTATCTTATCTTATCTATGAGTGGCGTGATGCCTACGCTCCCGACGCACATATTTCTAGACTCATGAATGGGCTGGGGTGACCATGCGTCAGACAGTAAGTTTATTTTTACTTTTTATTGCACCAAACAAAATTAAATAAATAAATAAAACAAAATAAAAATTGTTTATTTCAGACCGTTTTGATCCATAGGTAGTTAGTACACCAATGACCTTATAACTACGTTAGTTGACATAAAAAGCTCACTTAAATAAAAACAATAACAGCTTCAATGCATTACCGTCGTATGGTGACAGTAAGAGCGACATGCATAGGAATTAATTTATTTCCTACCAATAGCCACCTCGACCCAGTACTTGGTCATCGGGCAGTCCAGTCGCTCTGCCAACACCCTCAAAAGGCTATTGCGGTAGACCGCGCACTCGTCTCAGCAGTGAGTGGGTTTTCCGCCTAATGGCAAACAAGTCATCTGTATGGGCGTCAGCAAACATGCCGGACGCACTACAGTAATTCGGCAGCCTCAACAGCATCCTGAGGATGATGTTGTTGTACTGTACTGTATTAAGTTCATGGGCTTTGGTTCAAATTTGACATCTCGTTTGGCTCAGTTGATTGCATAACGGCCTACGTAGCTAGTGGTCCCTTGCTCAAATCCTGCGCTGGGCACGTTTTTGTGTTCAGAGTACGTATGTTTGTTCCTGGGTCTTGGATGTTTTCTATATATTTAAGTACTAGCTTCTGCCCGCGACTTCGTCCGCCTTAAATTCGTTTATCGCGGATAAGGGTATTTTTCCGGTATAAAAAGTAGCTTATGTCCTTCCCCGGGACTCAAACTATGTCAATACCAAATTTCATCTAAATCGGTTCAGCGGTTCAAGCGTGAAGAGGTAACAGACAGACAGACAGACAGACAGACTGACAGACAGACAGACAGACACACTTTCGCATTTATAATATTAGTATGGATTATAATTTACCCCACCCCACTGCATGGAATAATACTCTTGACATAACATTTAATTATTTCAATGCATTAAGTTATCTATTTTTACTCGTTCTATTTAAAAAATATATTGATGAAGATTATTTATTTTGACGACACGTTTGGCTCAGTGGGTTGTACAACGGCCTACGAAGCTGGCGGTCCCAGGTTCGAATCCCGGCCAGGGCAAGTGTTTGTGTGATGAGCACGAATGTTTGTTCTTGGGTCTTGGATGTTTTCTATGTATTTAAGTATTATAATTTATCTATATATTGTGTATATCGTCGCCTAGTACCCATAGTACAAGCTTTGCTTAGTTTGGGACTAGGTCGATTTGTGTAAGATTGACCCTGATATTTATTTATTTTATTCATTTACTGTAATTTGTAATGTATTTAAATTAATATAATGTTGTCTAAGTATTCAAATGTTGAGAAATTTAAAACAAAATTATTGTACGTTTTTTGTGGGAAAGGCTTATTATTAATCCATATCCATACTAATATTATAAATACGAAAGTGTGTCTGTCTGTCTATCTGTCTGTCTGTCTGTCTGTCTGTCTGTCTGTCTGTCTGTTACCTCTTCACGCTTAAACCGCTGAACCGATTTGGATGAAATATGGTATGCAGATAGTTTTAGTTCCGGGGAAGGACATAGGCTACTTTTTATCTCGGAAAAATACCCTTATCCGCGATAAAAGAATTTAAGGCGGACGAAGTCGCGGGCAGAAGCTAGTTTATCTATATATTATGTATATTGTTTGTCACCTAGTTCCCATAGTACAAGCTTAGCTTATTTTGGGACTAGATCGATTTGTCTGCTAAGTTCCATCTAAATACGTTCGTCGATTGCTAGTTTCTACGTGACTCATTTGCAAATATCCAAATATCCAATCTACGTACAAACATAAACTTACTATAGAAACATTCGTTAGTAGGTAATTTAAGTTTGAATCAATTACTTCTTATAAAAACTGTAAATGGGGTCGTTTAAAAACCCACATGCCTCCCTGGTGCACTATAATCTTGAAACTCATAAAAAAATGTAAAAAATGTCTCGTAGACAATGGCAAGAATTTACTTCATCTTAGAGTGGCGCGACGTCTATGTTCCTGGTAGTCGTACGAAATTCCTAGTCTTATGAATGGGCTGGGGCGACAATGCGTTGGAAAAAACGCGAGACATTTTTATTTATTTACTAGAGGGTGCCCGACACTTCGCTCGCAGAGGAAAAAAGTCACAACCCCTCCTTTTTTCGACAGCGTAGTCAGGTAAAAAGTATCCTATAACCATCTGTAGATACCCAGCTACCTGTGTACTAAAAATACTAATTGAAACCTGTTTAGCCGATTTGGCGTGATGAAGCCACAACGACACATACAAATACACAAAAAATAATATTTATACAGATTAAAACTTATATTTGTGTGATGAGCATTAATATTTGTTCAGTTCTGAGTCATCCATGATTTTCTATGTATAAAAGTAATATATCTATTAAATATATCGTCGTCTAGTACCCAGAACACAAGCCTTATTGAGCTTACCATGGGACTAGAGCGATTTGTGTAAATTGTCCCGTAATATTTATTTATTTATTTATAAAAACACCTATAAAAAAGAACATTAAGAGATATTTTATTTGTTACTGTCAGATAAAGTTTGCTTTTACTTTTGAAAAATATTTTAATCGGCAACCCGTGGTATAAGGCAAAACCCGCCTTTGTGACTATTACACTTAAAAATGAAAAATATGAATTTGTTTTTTAATTTTTATATAGTTTAGTTAGACTTAAGATATGAGTGATAGTCAGACATATAATGATAAGCACGGTTCGATTATTATGATGGTGAATAAAAACTAAGTATGGTAATAAAAGTAATTTAATCATAATCTAGATTCGACAAGATAAAAAAGTGTAATTAGATACACAAAACGCGTTGTTAGCAATGCTTAAATTAATACATTTACTCATAAATGAAATGGAAAGGCAATCTAGATAATAAAGATAGTTTATCTACATTTAATGAAAACATAATAAAACAATTTTTAATGATAATTAACAAGGAAAGAATGCTAGTGTTAGATGCAACATGTGTAGACACGCTGGCTCGGTCACACGTCACTAAAATTAATTAGGGCTGGAGCAGCGGCACAAGCGGCTGAATGACCAAAAATAGTCAAATACAGGTGGTCTCGGCGCTGAGTATAATTTTATTCCTTTTGGCGCCAAGACCGTGGGTCCGTAGGGCCCCAGCGCATTAAGCCTCCTTAAAAAAACTCGAACTGGCTTAGAAACTTTGGCAAAGGAAGAGCTTGCGGTTGCTTCGCTCAAAGAATCAGTTTGGCGATTCAGCGAGGAAACGCTGCAAACATCATCGGAACAATGCCGCAGGGGCCCCTTTTAGATTAAGTTCAGATTTATTTTGTTTTATTTTAGTTTTATTTTTAGTGTAACTGTAATCAATTGGTTTTGTGCAATATTATATTTAATTCCTTATAATATTAGATGGTTATGTTGTGGTCCTTATTCCTATATCATTGTAGGCATACGCCAGTTTTATTAGTGAGTATCATGAGAAGATTGTGGCATTATCACATTATTATCTCGTGATAATAGGTCGTCTACTACGTCCGTGCAATGGGCGTGACACTATCGTGAATTTGGTCTCCACATTTATCAGCATAAAGAGATATACTTAATCTGTACTACTAAAACGTACATAAAAGGGTGTGTCTGCGCAGTGATTGAGATATACACACTGGCACTACAAGTACGCACAACCTGAAAGAAGTTTGTTCTAATTCACGAGTAGAATGGAGATGGAGATCAGCAAGACGTAAGCGCCTCGTCAGATGAGCGGTAAGAAAGTCTCGGAATTATTAGAAAAAAAGCGTGCATATCGTCTAGAAATTACGTGTTTTTATATAAATAACTAGATGGTACCCGCAACTTCGTCATAGGAGGGGAAAAAATCATGACCCTCTTTTTTTCTTTAAGGTAGGCGAGTAAAAAATATCATATAACCACCTGGGGATGCCAAGCTACCGATGTACCAAAAATTATTGAAATCTGTTTAACCGATTTGTCGTGATGAAGCCGCAACGACACATATAAAAATACAAAAAAATCCATTTTTTTAATATCACTGACCTTCAAATAGTAGATTGTGCTTAATAGCGGTAATATATTCAACATTATTTTTACTTGCTACCTCTCTCTGTTCTATACCGATTTGAAAATGGTTTCCAGAACTACCCCAAGTAGGTTTGATAATTCAAATTCAGAATATACTCTTTGGTTACCGCAATTATTTATAACTCATGAAGCTGGAATATGAACATGGAAGCTGTAAAACTTGGGAAACGTCGCCAACCCAAATGAGATAATATAATGATCTTTATTCTGTAAGTAGGCCGCAAGGACACTTTTACAAGTCTTACTATACGGCGTTTCCCAAGAGGAGATATATTTTGAGAAGAAAGCCGAAACAAACTCAACACAACACTCAATCATTTTATTTACATTTAAATTTAATTGTAAACGCTTATGTTAGTTTTCAATTTTTTATGCATATGGCACTGATTCAAATCCAGTCACAGACTTGAAATGTTTTCATCAAGTATTTAAATCTTTGTATTAATAAGTATATAATTTTTATCTTTTTTTTAAATATTATTGTTCCTTGTAATTGAATTGTATAACAATCGACAATCTTATTGTGAATGCGTTTAAATTTGACACGTAAAATTAAATTTTCTATAAGTAAGAAATCAATAAATCTTATCTAATCTAATCATTTAAATCCGTCCGACAGTTAAAGCAATATTGAGTAACGTTTATCTTAACATGTTCAAACATACTCTCAAATTTTCACACTTAAAATATTACGATTTTAGGACTGTCCTAAGTGTAGAGAAGAAATGTGGTTACCCTAAGCACAAGAAACACGTGGCTAGCCGTAATCTGCGCCGCATGACGCAACGGCCGGCAAAAAACGGTCAGCCCGTTCGATTCCCGGCCTAGTGAGTTATGACTAGTTTTATACACTAGAGCAATTTTTTTTAACCTTACCATTGTACCGACTTTTAAGTAGGTGCTCTTGGAATTTACGTTTTTTAAACGTTTGTTACTACAGAACAGTGTCATCTAAGAACCAAGTTTTTTCACGATTTCACCCGTATGCCAGAAGTATTTTGGTGAGATAAAAATTTGGCTGTATCATTCACCGGCTTTTAATTTATCTATATAGGGTGCTGATAAATAGGGATTTTGGTAACTTTTTACTGTGGTGTGTTAGAACTACCTCTCAATAACAGAAATGTTGGTGAAAAAACTACTTCAATCTCTTAAAAACTCCCCGAGATACGACAATGTTAAAATCACATGCGATGTGACGTCACACATTCCCACCTTGTATGGGGAAATTAAGACCTCTTCACTTCTCCTGCTCAAAAAGTAGGTCATATTAACTTCGCAAAGCGAGACTAAAATAGTACATTTAGCCCCTAGGTTTTAAAAGAAACCCATATAATGCCATACAAATTTCTATGAAACTGAAAAAAAAACTTGCGGCCAGCTACATACTACTTACGAATAATTAAAAACAAACAAACCAACCTCATCAGTTTGGCCAATATTTCTGATCGTATTGCAGCCCTTCACATTAAAAAGTAAAAATTGTCTATGGCCATTATAAGATTAAAAAAATATATAAGCTGTCAATTTAACTATAAAGAATTGCTCAAACTGTACATTTTATTTTTCATGAAATATTCTATTTTAGTGTTAAGTCTTTTTTATTTTCTCGCAGTCGAAGTGAAAAGCAGAGTGTTTAACACGTGGCTAAAAGCCATTATGACACTTAAAAATATTTTCACACTTCGTGTCATAATGGCTTATTTTAGCCCCTTGTCAAACAATCAACTATTGTTCTGCAGCTATATTAAAACTTGCGTTTATCAAAACGGTTTCATGACAAAAGTTACCATATTATTTGTTATTCATATTTTCATACTTTCAAAATCTATTGTATGACACTAAATTCATGCAAAATTACGTTTGGATGATTTTTTTCTTTTATGGCCTAGAAGATATTTCGAGTGACGTCACTACTGACTGACGTCTGTACTAGTACAACGACACATACATAATAAGGATTTTTTTTTAAATTTATTTATAGGCGTAACCTATTTCGTTTTTGCCCATGTGCTATCTATCGTCACTCGGTTGGAAACTAAAACGTATAACCACCCTTTTTTTCATCAGCTTATGCAATAATTTACTTCCATTAAACATATTCTTACAAAGTAACAGGGTACAAAGTCGAACTTGATCCAGCAGTCTATTCCAGTTAACCTAAGGGCAATTGCATGTAGCCTAGTATCACATGCAATTTGATCTCGAATGACACACAAATTGTGCACTGATGTGTTAAAAAGGTCGTAAGTGCTTTTGAGCTACTGATACACTTAAGCTCTTTTACGCAGTTTGCTCTCTTTACGCAGGACATCTAGATATGTTAAAAGGTCTTAAAAGTATTTGAGATTTTAACATACTTAAGCTCTTTTTTTAAAAGTCACTGTAGATAGCTACGTGACTTTGTGCACGCACAGACAGTCCGACGACTGTTCAATTAACATACATTGTAACATTACATACAAAATTGTATCGTATTTTGAAGGAATATAGGTCTAAACTGTATTTACTTATGTCTATCGTTGAGAAATTGGTCATTTAATCTAAAATGAACGTTATTGTATAAGAATTGTGATCAACTTTGTCTATTTTTGCAAGGCACTATGAAGCCAACTAGTTGCATCATTGCATTAAAGACCTTATTTTAATCTTTTAAAGTTGAATTCTTCTTAAAAACAATTCTAGCGGTATTTTCCCCATAGAAACTATTAATTGCTATATCCCCTTTACTTTATACAGGCACTTAATCCATTTTAACGATAGTTCAAAAATGAACCTTGCTCAAAAACTTTTAAAGCTGGATGTAGTAGTGATGGTGGCAAAGATATGAGGTCTTTTAGAAGTGATTTATCAGCTTTAAAGTGCGTATCAATACTTAGAAGACATTATAAGGGATACGTTAGTCATTGCGTGAGAATTTCCTGTGGAACTTTTGGAATTCCGTTCACAAGTACTTTTATAGGAGTTACGCTCATCTGGCATAAGCTTCTTTGTCATAATCGTCAGATTTAGATTCAGATTTTATTTGGCAAGGAGAGATACACATATACATTTACACGTCATTTTACAAAATATTAATATAACTAATTATCGGTAGAAGTACCTACAACCATAAGAAATAGTAATTAAATAAAACAATTTTAACGGATTATATCACATCTAATTTGAGTGGCCAACGTTTCGGAAGCTTTTCAGCTTTCCGTATTCACGGGTTGACTGACAAAAGATATATTTTTCTCTGCCAAGTTACAATTTGTGCAAACAACAATTTATAAGCACCAATGAAAATTCCCACTTTACCAAATAAATTAATTTATGAATTAGATATTAAGCTTAATTAAATAGTAGGTAAGTACCTCAGTTGTCGGCATTTGTATGCTGACAAAACTCAACTGAATAGATAATGGTATCCATAAATATATTTCGTCAAAAATATTTTTTTTGTGACAATAAGCTTTTATTGCCGACTGTATTTTTTCTTGAACGTCCATCAACTACTCACCGAGACGATTCTAAAGAGTCCAAACTCGGTAGGATTGTATTATTTTATTACAGAGTTCCTATGACCACCTTCCTGCTCCATCATCAGATCAGCTTGATGGTATCATACTATTTCATCATCGCCGAACTTACATAGGTATGCTAAAAAAAAAACCTGAATATCATGGAGACGAGTGCTCTGATTTTCATAAAACAAAACTAAGAACACTTAGGATAAAATTATCTATGGCACAAATTAAACCGCACTCAAATCGGTTAATCAGATGCGCTACGATGCCACAGACATATCTGTCTGTGGCATCGTAGCGCACAGAGTCACAGACACCTTAAGCTTACAACACCCCTCTTTTTTATCGGGGGTTAAAAATAAATTGCATGAATTGTGTAAGACCAACTAAAATCTTTCAGAGCAGCCTTGGTAAGAATATAAAATATAGTACCTACCTAACTTTGTCGACGATTTTGGCAATGGAAATAACTTAATACCACATCGGATATTGACCTTTTCTTTGATGTTGTAGGTACTAGTATTACACCGCCCACTATATCTCGTCTCAAAGGTTCCAAAAATAGATGCTTCTCTTCGCACCTAACCTCCGTTAGTAATTATTCTATACCTATGAAACTGTAATGGGACCTAAATTTCACAGATAACCCAGGCCTAAACCACCTAAGATAGGAACATGGAATTTGAAATATTTTCTTCTGTTCCGCGATTAAATAAAACAATTTAAGGGATTATATCGTATTTGTGTGATGCTGCTTGGTAAATTATTAAAATAAAATAACTTAGCCCTTCTGGCACATGTGTAACTGTTTTTACAGATTAGGCCCAACCGATATGTACTTACACGTACACCTTTATTTGTTTTCTCAAAGTGGGTAGTTTGCACCAATTGTAACTTTGACAGAGGAAAATATATTTTTTCTCAGTAAACCCGTCAACATGGAGAGCTGAGAAGCTTCCGAAACGTCGGGAACTCAAATGAGATAATATACGTGATATTATCTGTTAATTATTTTTATTTAAATGGAATTTGAAACATTATTCATTATCATTATCAAATTTTGCGCAGACCTCTCTGTCACTTTTTGTATGGCTACAATTCTACCATGGATCATTACATACCCTGTTTAGAGCCTTCTGTACATCCCTGTATACCTGTTGTCTAGGGTTGCCAACTTTGTTTTGGGCCTGAAGGTACAGTCTAGGAAGTTAATTTGTGTACCCTGTCGTACCTTGTCATAGTGACATTGATATGGAATCTGTATCGGCTTTCATATTGATTTTGATTGTGACAAGGTACGAAATGGTATATAAATTAAATTCCTTGACTGTACAAATGATCACAAATCTTAAAAAATACGGGATTTCTCATTTTCACGCGGGATAAATAAATATCATGAAGTTCTCTAGTCAAAATATGTTTTATGTAGACTTAAAACTATACTTTGTTACAGATTTTACTGTTATGCGCGGTGTATCATTTTGTTTTTTGACATAATTATAAAAATAAGCACAGTCAAAATCGTAAGTGAAACATGGTCATCAGTTCGACTTTAATCAAATTCGGTGTGCATTTATTATGAACGTCAGTCCATTTAAGGGTCATTTGCGAAAATACTCGTTCGACAAAACAATTTGAGCTATAAAATACAGGACTTTGGCTGTCCCGGCGGGACATAGAAATTTATGCATGAAATACGGGACGCCCCGTGAAATGCGGGACAGTTGGCAACACTAACTTCTTTCTCTGGGTGCTGTATTCGCAATGGGCCTATGCATGGGCCCTCCGAGTCCAGTATAAACGTGTTCCAGGTGATAATGGGAACTGCCTCGTTTCTGTAGTACATCAGGGATGTTTGAGGCGCACTTCGAATGTTTTTACGCGACCATACACGGGCGCCGCAGCCCTCGTGGGCCGGCCGCGGGACAGTCCCAATATCATTCTGAGAATAATAGCCGATAAGCCTAATTGTGCTATTATGTCACACCGTGCGGGACTGCATGCTCCCACCAGTGTCATTACATTGTAGTATTATTAAAGTAGGTAAATGTATTCAAATCAAATCATTTATTTCTTCAACTAACAATTTTTTGGTATCACTATGCTGGGCCGTTAGGCATACAAATTTCACAAGTACCTAATTAAATAGGTGCAGGGAGGTTGTGCTCCATTAATTATAATGTAAGCACTTATTTTATAGTACGCTTTTTCTACCAATAAATTAAATAATTTCCTTTTGAACTCGGCCATATTTTCAACATTTACAATATCTTCCGGGATTTCATTATAAAGTATTGGAATATGTATGTGTTGAAATAAAAGATTTAAATTGCATTGAATTACGAAAATTTCGGTACGCGGTCTCCACTCACCATCGGTTCTTCGAACTATGTGCCCTGCCCATTGCCACTTCAGTTTACTTACCCTGTTTGATATGTCTCTCGAGTGGAGACCGCGTACCGGCAAGCGCAACGTGGAAAGGCTACCCACAAGGTGGTCGGACGACCTGGTTAGGGTTGCGGGGGCTCGGTGGATGCCTGTGTCCAGCAGTGGACGTCCTATGGCTCTGAAATGATGGTGATGATGATGATGACGAAAATTTCATAGGTTAGCTATGATTTATTGTTGACTGTAAATTATCGATTAATATACATAAATAACAACAAACAATACTTTTACTATAATTTTTGTTGACTAATTTTGTTTTTGACTACCAGTTTAGCTCAGCGGTAATGACGTTGTTTTTCAAATCTCGGTAAGGGAAAATATTTGTGTGATGAGCATAAATATTTGTTCCTGAGGCTACTCTGTACTGGCAGAAATTCCCAATGAAATACTAAACGTGTGTAGAAAGGAAATACCTTTAGGTGAACTGGGTTCAAGTATTTCCATCTTTGTTATTCATTCCTAGTTTTCAGGCATTTATACATACGTACAATGTCTAATTAACACCATTAAAATACCAGAATGCCGATTCACAGCTATTCCCATTTAGAATTCGCATTACGTCGGTGTTTGCAAACATACCACAATTTCTAGAAACCAGCGCATACCGCAGGGGGTAACAGACAAACAAAGCTTTATTTATAATTGGTTAATTTTACCTTTATGTGAGAATGTGCTTTCGAGTCATAATTCAGTTTCGAATTGATTTATTGCAGGCATCAGGGGCCAATGCCAGGGCAGTGGCAATGGCTTACAAACTAACATACATATACTTACATATGCAGCTTTGAGGTAATGACATTTCGCTCCCTCACCACTTCTTTCTCACACTACACCCACTTACACTCACACATAAATACATTCACACTGTATAAATATTGTTTCATCACTCGTCTTAAATTTGTTTTTTTTTATTGTTAGATAGATTCCTTGGTCCGATTCTTCTCCGATTACCGATAGGGTCACGCATACAGTGCGATGGTGATATTGACCGTGACATTAAAAACCGATCGCGCAGGATGGACGAAATGTCGACAGGTATGGAGTAATATGCGATGCCCGAAAGCCCCTTCGATTGAAGGGCAAAATCTACAAGAACATTGTAAGACCTGTCGTCATGTATGGATCGGAATGTTAGGCCGCAAAGGTGACGGATGAAAGCAGATTGCATGTTACAGAGATGAGAATATTGAGATGGATGAGTGGCGTGACGAGAATGGATCGGATAAGGAACGAGTATCTAAGAGGAAGCCTGAAAGTAGCACCCGTAGTCGATAAGCTGAGAGCAAATCGCCTACGGTGGTATGGACGTGTTATGCGGAGGGATGAGAGTCATGTGACAAGAAGGTTATTAGATATGCTTGTGGAAGGATGTAAGAGGAGGGGTAGGCCGAGGAAACGGTGGATGGATTGCGTGAGAGATGACATGAACAGGAAGGATGTGAGTGACGAGATGACGAGTGATAGAGAGGTACAGAAGAAAATAACATGCTGCGTCGACCCCAAGTAAATGGGATAAGGAAAAGTGAATAACTAGATAGATTTGTTGGAAAAATATTGTTAGATTCATTTTTTCTTTTAGAAACGTTAATAGACGCATTGTCTTCATATATCTCGTGTATAACTCGACTCCCACGATACAGGCTATACCTAGTGTGGAAGTCCTGTTTAGAAAATTTAAAAATTGCTGTAACTTTCTTTGGTAAATAAATAATTCTTATATACGACCGGTTTAGCTCAGTAACGATGCCTGTGAAGCTGAAGGAGCTGGGTTCAAATCCCGGTAAGGGCAAATATTTGTGTGATGAGTGTAAATATTTGTTCCTGAGTCTTGGATGTTTCCTATATAGGTGAATTCATCTTTTAAACATACCTTATTGAACTTACCGTTGGACTAGTGCGATTTGTATAAAATTTGTCCCGTAATATTTATTTGCATACTAGAAGATGCCAACATCTCAGTCAGCGAAGGAGATAAAATCATAACCCTCTTCCTTTCAAATATTACATTTTGTAACAAGCTTTTATTGCCGATTTTAGTTTTCTTTGAACATCCATCAACATGGAGACGATTTTAAAAAGCCCAAACACTCGCCATGGGTAGTTTGTAAATGAATGATTCAAATTAAGTACTTCACTTGTTTTAAGTGAAATGATAGATATAATAGCACACCTGCTCATTAAAAATAAATAATTAGCTTTTTCCACAATAGATTCTAAGGCATGAGAGAGTTCCTACGACCATCTTCCTGATCCATCATCAGATCAACTCTATGGTATTATAATATTACATTGTCGCCGAATTTACATAAGAACCTTCATCATCATCATATCAGCCCAAGGACGCCCCCCGCCCCCCCCTCCAGCCCAAGGATTTCCATAACGGCCGGTCATGAGCCACCCTCATCCAACGGTTTATCGCGATATTACCAGATCATCGGTCCATCTTGTTAGGGGCCTCCTCACGCTGCGTCGTCCTGTACGCAGTCGCCACTCAAAGACTTATCTGCCCCAGCGGCTATTGGTTCTTTCTCTCACTGTCATTTAAGCTTAGAAACTCTTTAAGCTATGTCGACGACCTTGGTTCTTCTGCGGAACGTATACGCATGGAAAGCGGTAAGTGGGCCAAATTGGATTTGCAAGATTTGACCCGGAAAACATCCACAAAAGTTGCAAGTTATTACCGACAAATTGCGGTTCTCAACAAAACGATGTAAGTTTATTTATTTATTTAATCGATGGCATTTTTGACGGAGTCGCTCAACAACTAATTATAGACGTATATCTAAATTCTTCACCCATTGGGCGGCGTTTTCTCTAGGAGAGTGTAGATCCAGGATACCGTCATTAAATTTCCGATTTGGGCAGTCATAAATTATGTGGTGGATGGATTGAATGGGTGCCCCACAGTCATACGCTGGCGAGTCTCTCGAGCCACATTTAAACAGGTAGTCAGCACAACGACCGTGTTCCGTAAGGAGTCTGTTCAATTGACACCATTCCCTTCTTGTAGCTGAGAAAGCATAAGGTTCCTGTGTGGGATCATAGGTGGTGGGGCTACTATTTGGTGGGTTGGACGTCCACTCCTCTTTCCAGGCTTCCATTAAATTTAAACCGCGCTCCGACAACTTTGAGCGGTCTGGTGGGACGGGTGTCGAGACTTCAAGAGGTGTCGATTAGGGTTCTGGAATTCTTGATGGACTGGCTGGTTCGGGTCATTGCATATTATATCAGCTTCCCTTACTAGCGCTAACTGTCTCCTAAGATGAGGCGGTGGGATGTGGCTTAATGCTGGGAGCCACTGCATGGGGGTGGACTTAACAGTGCCTGAAAGCATCGCGCCGTGTTTCGCAGTTGGACATCGATCCTCTCTGTGCGAGCGCTGTTTAACCAGACCGGTGCGCAGTATTCACCTGTGGAGAAAACTAGGCTCAGTCCCGTCGTACGGAGCACATCTTTTTTTGCCCCCCAGCTTGTGCCAGTAAGTTTGTGTAAGATATTATTCCTAGACCCAGCTTTTGGAGATGGGGGCCAAAAGTTAACGAACGGTCTAGGGTCACGCTGAGGTACTTGGGGAGCGGATTGTATTTTAAGACGAAGTAAGTGCCATAAAGATACGCTTTTTTACAAGCTTTTATTGGCAAGAAATATGTTTATTCGGGTGGAATCTTGCAAGTTAAGTTTGAGCCCCCTCCCCGTCATAACTGAGTATAAACTGCTTTTAGGCTTGGCGTTACGTTACGTTTATACGACACGATATTTTGATTCAATGTATTCACGCCATTTATAAGTATAAAAAAGAAAATATACGTTTCCAAGCTGCAAAGCTTCCGAAACTTCAGAAACTCAAATGAGATAAACTCGATATAATCCGATTAAATTGTTTTATTGAAATGAGTGATAATCGCGGAAACAGAAAGTAAATATTACGGACAATATTTATTTATTTAATCTTTATTACATAAAAGAAAAAGTTATCGTTAAAGGCGGACTTAATGCCATCGGGCATTCTCTACCAGTCAACTTTGAGGCAAAGCAAGTTGACTGTGGGCGGTGCATCTAATTATTATTATTATTATCAGCCTGAACTGTCCTACTGCTGGGCAAAGGCCTCCCTCTCCTTCTTCCATTCATCCCTATTTAAGTGCAACGAATATTTTCAGCTTTTTAAAGTACTAATTAAATAGCGATATGACAAAGAGATTCAACATGTACAGTTTACGTCATATACTACGGCTATAAAAACTACATTTTAAACTCTGTTTTGCTAGATAGAGATAGAATCAAATGTTTGATGGTTATATGTTGATTATTCGAAAAAAAAATCTCTACTGTTTGTTACATGAAGCTTTTATGAAAGCAAGATATGCATATTTTTGATTACCGACCCATTTATTGGGGGCACGGTAGTGTACATCAGTGTATGTCTTCAATATTTTGATAATATTATTAACTAGCTTCTGCCCGCGACTTCGTCCGCCTTAAATTGGTTTATCACGGATAAGGGTATTTTTCCGGGATAAAAAGTGGCCTATGTCCTTTCCTGGGACGCAAACTATCTCCATATTAAATTTCATCCAAATCGGTTAAGCGGTTTAAGCGTGAAGAGGTAACAGACAGACAGACAGACAGACACACTTTCTCATTTATAATATGCGTATGGATGTGAATCCCTCTCTATGAAACGGACAGGCTATACTTTTGAAACCAAGGTGTAGGGTTAGTAAAATCAGGGCTTAGGGGCTTCAAGCCAGTTGAAGCCATACTTTTTAAGATAAGGTGTAAGGTCAGTAAAGTCAGAGCTTGAGGGCTTGGCTTTTCCTGGGATCTGATAACTTTTTTACATAGAAAGCGTTATGAGCTTGTGAGTCTTCGCTGCCAATTTTACATGAAATATTTTTGGTGGGATATTCCTTAATAGAAGGCGCCGTCAACCTGGGGGAGAAAAATTCATAACCCCTCTTTTTTTCTTCAGCGGAGATAACCATCTGGAGATACCCAACTACACGTGTATCAAAAATAGTTGAAATCGATTTGCCGGTTTAGCGATGAAGCCACAACGACACATACAAACATGCAAACATTTTATTTTACAACTTTATAATAGTATCGATACTTACAGATGACGACCGGTTTAGCTCAGCGGGAGTAACGTTGCCTGCGAAGCTGAAGGTCCTGGGTTTGAATCCTGGCAAGGGCATATATATGTATGATGAACATAAATATTTGCTCCTGAGTCTTGGATGTTTTCTACGTATATCGTTGTCTAGTACTCATAACAAAAGCCTTATTGAGCTTACCATGAGACTAGTTCCATTTGTCTAAAAATTGTCCCGTAATATTTATTTATTTTGATATCAGCCATAATTTTACAAAACCACTAATATAAATTTCCGACATTTTGGTCTTAAACTATAATAACATGTGTTATACACGTCAAAGTCCATTCACCCCAACATTTGCAATTTAAACAGACTTCAACATAAACACTCACGATTTATCACAGCAAACTTAGCTCTGTTTATTATTATTTCTAGAAAATAGTTTAGCAGCGTCGAAAGATTTCTGCGATCGATCGAGCTTCTTGAATTGTTTATATTGCAGTCTGGCTGATGAAGATATAATGTCGGAATATGCAACTGAAATAGACGTTTCAGTGGGTGGTTTGTTGCTGAAAGTCGCCAGGTAACTCTACTGATTCAACATCGTACAGACTAACTAACTGCGCTGGCTCAGCGACCCAAAATTAGTCTTGGCCTCCGACACAAGAGCACGCCACTTTACCTGATCCTGCGCAATCTCCCGCGAGTTAATGACTCCGAGCTCACGCAAATCCGCCTCCTACATCGTACAGATGTAGTGCATACTGGTCGTATTTTTATTTATTTATTTTATTTATTTATTTATGTAGGAGAACCAACAGCTAATACAGTACAAATAGAAACTTAAATAGAAGTACAGAGCCAATTACAGGTACTCACGAATAGAGATTGCACATGAAACTGTTAAGTGACAGCGCGCATAACGATGCGCACACACAGCAAACACATATAAAAACCATGAATATAAAATGAACTTTTAGAGCCATAATAAGCAGGCATCTAAATGTGAATACCTAACACACAATAGCAATACTGCACAAACATGGTATCGCTCATTCAAAAAACGCACTAGTTAAATTTCGTCTCACAGAAGGAATTACACAATTAAATATATCTATATCAATCACTTTAGTCGCATTATTCAAGTTTCGACTAGCACGGTTGAGGAAACTGTTCTGTCTGTACTTTTTATTTTCTCAGAAACCTTCGTATTTGTCATGCTACTCCCATCAACCTCAGTATTTTTTTGAACTATGACCGACTGCAATTGGTTTTTTTATTACACGTTCGTACGTTTCCATGAAAATACGATGGAAAACAATTATGGACTACATCTGTACATTGAAATAATGATCTTTATTCTGCAAGGGCACTTTTACAAGTCTGACTCTACGGCGTTTCCCAAGAGGAGACCACTGTTGAGAAGAAAGCCGAAACAAACTCAACAGTCAGTATTTTTTTAATTTTTAATAATTATTGAAATAAAACAATTTAACGGATTATATCGCGTATATTATCTCATTTTAGTTCCCGACCTCCCGTGACCATGGAAAGCTGGAAAGCTTCCGAAACGTCGGGAACTAAAATGAGATAATATACGCGATATAATCCGTTAAATTGTTTTATTTTAATAATTAGTTATAAACTTCTAGACCGACTTCACAAAAGGCAACTAATGTGTATGCTTATTCTTAATTTGTTGTATTTTAGCGCAAGTGTTACGTGATATCTTCGCCAAATTTTGACGGGTTTTCAAACATTTTTTTAATGACTTATGGGATTTTAATATGTAATGAAATAATGATCTTTATTCTGTAAGTAGAGTCTGGCTCTACGGCAATTGTCAAGAGGAGACCACTGTTGAGAAGAAAACCGAAACAAACTCAACAATCGTTTCTTCTAAATAACTCTTGTCTATTACAATATTTGTACTTAGCCTATCCTAAATATATGTTTTAATAAACTCAATGCATAGTTCTCCAAGAACACATATCAAAACTAATAAGAGTAAAAAAATAATAATAGAAGACAACTTAAGAACGTTTGATATACCACATTATAAGAACTGTGTCCCGGTAAAAGTAAATTTCTGTTTTGGGCCATGCATATTTGACTGTTAAATAGTCCTCTACACTATAATAGGCCTTTGCCATTAGAGACTCTTTTAAGTACTTTTTGAGAACTGGAAACGGTAATTTTAAAGCGTCATCTGGTAACTTATTATAAAAATGTATTGAAGATTAGGAAGTGGCCACAACTTCGTTCTCGGTGGAGGAAAAATCACAACCCTTTTTTTTTGCTTCAGCGTCTTCGAATAAAAAGCATTCTATAACCACTGTGACTGCTTCATTCTAATGTTACTGTCGTGGCTTATGTCTATGTATCTGTGGTGTACAATAATAGGGTACATGCATGAATTTTTTTTATCGCTTTTCTTAACTAAATATCAAAATACTGTAAAAACGATTTCAAAATGTGAAATTAAAATTTAAATAAGCCAAGAAATACGCAAGATATAGGCATTTTAAGCTACTAATTAGACAGAGAAGTCCGACCGACGTGCACTGTTAAGTCATCGTGCACTCAGGCCAGATAAACTCCATATTAAATTCTGTTTCGCTAGAAAGAGATAGAATGAAATGTTTTAAGGCTTATATCTTGGTTATTTTTATAGTTATTCGAAAAATTCTTTTTGTGTACTGTTCGTTACATGAATGAGCTTTTAAATAAATAAATAAATAAATATTACGGGACAATTTACACAAATCGCTCTAGTCCCATGGTAAGCTCAATAAGGCTTGTGTTATGGGTACTAGAGGACGATATATTTAATAGATATATTACTTATATACATAGAAAAACATCCAAGGCTCAGGAACAAATATTTATTGCTCATCACACAAATAGTTGCCCTTACCGGGATTTGAACCCAGGACCTCAGCTTCGCAGGCAACGTTACTCCCACTGAGCCAAACCGGTCGTCTTTTAATAAAGCAAAAATTAAAATTCATGAATATTCCCTATTATTAGATTGTTTGACAAGGGTCTAAAATAAGCCATTGTGACACGAAGTGATTATTCGGACGAGCTCACGAAGTGATCGAGGACAAATATGTCTGAGTGTCATTATGGCTTTTAGCCACTTTGCTTTTTACTTCGACTGCGAGAAAATAAAAAAGACTTAACATTAAAATTTTATTATTTCACGAAAAACTAAAAGTACAGTGTGAGCAATTCTGTCAGAAAGTTTGGCCAATCTGATCAGGTTGGTTTGTTTGTTTGTTTTTAATTATTCGTAAGGAGTATGTAGCTGGCCGCAAGTTTGATTTTAGTGTCATAGAAATTTGGGAGTATATAGCTTTTAAACCCTTGGGGCTAAATGACGTAGGTACTTTATGAGCAGGAGAAGTAAAAAGAGTATTTGTATTTGTATGCTCAGCTATCCCTGTACAAAAAATAGTTGAAATCTGTCCAGCAGTTTTGGTGTGATGAAGTCACTAATAATAGTACAGATATGAAAAAAAAAAGTAATATTTACATAGTTAAGTGAAGGAAATAGTTAAGAAGGTGGCAAAGCTATCAGCCAAGTAAGCGTATGTAAGTAGTGGTGCCGTTTGTTTATGTATGGGGTCGCATTCCTTACCTAAACTGTTAATCTTTTGTAATTTTACAAGAAATAAAAAACATAAAAAACCCCAAAAGTTTTAAGTTTAATGAAAATCATGTAAAATAATTATCATAATTTTTTGTAACATTTCCTTGCGTTTTCGGGAAATTAACGGGTTTATGGGTTCTTTTTGCATGTATAATTACATAATTGGATGTCAAATTGCATATTTTCAACAGTGTAACCTTTCGTGGCAACCGTGATTTTTTTTTGGGGGTCGCAGTTCTAATACTGATCAGGAAGCGGAGCTTTCTGTGGCGGGTCGCAGTTCTAACCTAACCTAACCTAACCTACTTTTCTGATAGCAGTTCGGTTCTATGGGGTCAGAGTTTTAAAATTCTAATCTAACCTACTCGTACTTTCCTAGCATAGTTCTTTCTTTTGAGGTCGTTATTCTAACCAAACCTAATCTACTATCCTGGCAACCGTTCATTTTTGTACGGGGTCGCAGTTCTAATACTGATCAGGCAGCTGTGCGTTGCTGTATGGGGTCACAAATTCTAACCTAACCTAACCTACTTTTCTGATAGCCGTTCGTTTCTTCGGGGGGTCGCAGTTCTGACGTAACCTACTCGTATTTTTCTGGCACAGTTGTTTCTTTTGAGGTCGCAATTCTAACCTAACCTACTTTCCTGTCGAGTCGCTTCTGTCTAGTTCTGACTTGTCGACTCATCTTGCTCGCTTGCAAAGTAAAGTTATGAATTATGTTGTTATTAAAATTAATGATTATACATAATAATGCTATTCACATTTTAATTATTATTATTATTAGACAATTCAGTGCCCTCTCTTGTCGCTACACTCTTGCCAGAGTGGTCGTGTTTATCATGAAACACCCTCGGCAGTTGACAGGATTCGATGCACAACTTTGCCACCTCTGTCTGCTTGAAGTCATCCGCATAACAGACTTGGCGTTATATAATTGTGGTGCTATGCACAATTATAGTACGCCAAGTCTGTTATGTGGATTCATGGTACAACAATTAATGTGATACAAAATTGTTATTATGTAATCTTTTAATTCCGTTTTATAATATTGTAATTTATATAGGATGTAACCCCACAATTCAGAGATGCGTGCACGAGCATTTGTTTTATGTCACCTGCACCTAACAGTGACAGGAATACTTTCTCGGTCGATGGTCGCTGTCGGCTGCGTTCAGGAACATCTAAAATGTTCGTGCATGCAGCTCTCCGGTGAGACCATATGGCGCCACATATGGTCTCACCGGAAGATCAGCGCTGTGTCCCGAGCCGGCATTATGCTGAGGTGGGACCATTTCGGGGCATACTTTTAGTTTTTTTTTGTATGTAATTTGTTTTTTTTTTTCACTTGCTATGCTACCGAATGAATTTATTTTCTTTCTTTCTTTCTTTATTTCTAAGGGACACCCATTTCAACCATTTTTTGTACACGGGTTGCTGGCCATCCACAGATATAGGATACATTTTACCCGAATACGCTGAAGAAAAATGAGGTTTATGGGATTTACCCTCCGCTGACGAAGTTGCGCCACCTTCTAGTATTAAATATAATCTTTAAAGCTAACCTACTATTTAAATCTACATACGAAATACTGTATAACATTAACCTCATTTTTTGTCATAAAGTTTTAAGGAGATATAAGACTTATGAAATTATTCAGAATTTTCAATTCAGACTTCGCAGTTCTGGTGAAAAATGCGACACGAAAATGGCACGTGATATGACACGTGTTTATTATTATACGACAAAAGAACTTTTTTCACTGGTATACAATAAATGTAGGGCTTCGTTAGCCGAGCGGTTCAAGCAAGCGAGTTTCAAACAGGTCGTGGGTTCGAATTTGGAATAGAGCCTTTACCATATTTTTTTTTGAAATTTATGTACGGAATGCCATTTGGCATTTACCGCTAGTTTTTAGTGAAGAGAAAACATCGTGACGAAGTCTGTATACGTGTTTTTTTTATTAAATATTACAGGAGAGTTTTTGCAGAAATCGAACTAGTCCCATAATAAGCTCATTAAGGATTGTGTTATGAGTACTAGACGACGATATATGTAATAGATATATTTATTTAGACAATGCTAACAAATTAGTCACGGATATTTTAAGAGCTGAATATGCATGGCCTATTGAGCAACTTTGACTATGGGACCAACTCAACAATCGTGAAAAAAAAATTTGCTGTTTCATAGATTTTACTTTCTCAACTATAGGTAGCAGTTTTCTATGGAAGAGCAAAATATTTTTTTGTGATTTTTGAGTTGGTCCCATAGTCAAAGTTGCTCAACATGCCATGCATATTCAGCTTTTAAAATATCCGGGACTAATTCGTTAGCACCTTATATACATAGAAAACACCCAAGATACAGGAACAAATATTTATGCTCATCACACAAATATCTAACCTTACCGCTATGACGATGACGATGACGATGACGATGACGATGACGATGACGATGATGATGACGATGACGATGACGATGACGATGACGATGACGATGACGATGACGATGACGATGACGATGACGATGACGATGACGATGACGATGACGATGACGATGACGATGACGATAACGAGGACGAGGACGACGACGACGACGACGACGACGACGAGGACGACGACGACGACGACACTTTTTTATGGATATTCTAACCAGATACCGGAAAACTACTCTAAATATAATGCATATGAGCAAATTCATATAGACACAAAGACATTGCCTACCCTGATCGACCATAGCTCCATACTTATAGGCACAGAGAAACTGCCTACCCTTGTGTACAAAGCATTTTAACTGCCTACCCTGGCTAAATGCCTGTGCAAGCTACTGCATATGAGCTAAATGACTAATTAAGAATTCATAATATTTTCTTCTGTTTCCGCGATTATTACTCATTGAAATAAAACAATTTAACGGATTATATCGCGTATATTATCTCATTTTAGTTCCCGACGTTTCGGAAGCTTTCCAGCTTTCCATGGTCACGGGAGGACTGAGAAAAGATGTATTTTCCTCTGTCAAAGTTACAATTTGTGCAAACTACCCATTTTTTTGAAAAAACACGAATAAAGGTGTACATACATGCCAGATGGGCCTAAGCTGTAAAGACAGTTACACATGTGCCAGAAGGGCTTAATTATTTTATTCTAATAATTTACCAAGCAGCATTTCACAAATGAGGCGTACTGAGGAGAAAAGAAACGCTGCAAAGAAAATCTCCCAGGCTACCTAATTACTAATTATAATATTTTAAAAACAGAGACTATTAAACTACTTTAAACAGATAAGATATTTTACACCGTTCGGAAATTAAGGTTTTGCAGTCCTGTGTCTCGCTTGTTCCTTGATGAGATGTATTACAGGATCCCAAGCAGGTGGTAGTGACAATCCATCTTCTCTATTGAAATTAGGATGCTTTTTAATCTCAATAGCCTCGCGTAGCATCCTGGGAAAATATCTTTTTTCTTTGGCAAGGATAGAAGGTTTATCAAACTTAATTGAGTGGTTTGGTTTGTCAATGACATGTTCACAGACTGCAGACCTATTACACCGACGGTGCTTGACATCTGCTATGTGCTCCTTCACCCGGGTTGATACACTGCGTTTCGTTTGACCAATGTATGAAAGACCACACTCGCAGTCTAGCTTATAAATGCCTGCACTCTGCAAAGGGGTGCTACTGTGTGGTCTTTCATACATTGGTCAAACGAAACGCAGTGTATCAACCCGGGTGAAGGAGCACATAGCAGATGTCAAGCACCGTCGGTGTAATAGGTCTGCAGTCTGTGAACATGTCATTGACAAACCAAACCACTCAATTAAGTTTGATAAACCTTCTATCCTTGCCAAAGAAAAAAGATATTTTCCCAGGATGCTACGCGAGGCTATTGAGATTAAAAAGCATCCTAATTTCAATAGAGAAGATGGATTGTCACTACCACCTGCTTGGGATCCTGTAATACATCTCATCAAGGAACAAGCGAGACACAGGACTGCAAAACCTTAATTTCCGAACGGTGTAAAATATCTTATCTGTTTAAAGTAGTTTAATAGTCTCTGTTTTTAAAATATTATAATTAGTAATGAGGTAGCCTGGGAGTTTTTCTTTGCAGCGTTTCTTTTCTCCTCAGTACGCCTCATTTGTGAAATGCTGCTTGGTAAATTATTAGAATAAAATAATTAAGCCCTTCTGGCACATGTGTAACTGTCTTTACAGCTTAGGCCCATCTGGCATGTATGTACACCTTTATTTGTGTTTTTTCAAAAAAATGGGTAGTTTGCACAAATTGTAACTTTGACAGAGGAAAATACATCTTTTCTCAGTCCTCCCGTGACCATGGAAAGCTGGAAAGCTTCCGAAACGTCGGGAACTAAAATGAGATAATATACGCGATATAATCCGTTAAATTGTTTTATTTCAATAATTAAGAATTCATTTAGAATTTGCAAATCTGTAGCATTCACCGTTATGCGGATTATCATCCGCACGGGTGACACATCCTACACTGACCGCGCCAATATTTCTTGGGATAACGTCATCGATAGCCGTGAAAACCTTGTGTCTGAAATTGAAACTTCCTAAAATTAGTTCCAGAATAGGGTCGACTTAATTTAGTCAGTTTTAACCCTACAAAGACACTGCTAAAAAGTTTGCGGTTGTTGCATCACCTCATTTTGAGAACACTCCTGAGAAAGAAGGTACAATTTATAAACTGCGTCTGTTTATTTATTTATACGTTCCCGCCGTCGCATCTGACGAAACTCATTTGTTTTTTCTTTCTCTACTTTTTAATTCGTCGTTACCAGGACAGAGCGTAAGGTCACCGTAGAGGTTGGTAGCAAGAAGGCTGGCTGGCTGGCTGGCAGGCTGGCGAGGCTAGCAAGGGAGACTTTTAAGTCAAGGCACTCGCATCATTTTACACTCCCCAACTGCCACAGCCACTATCGAATCCTTGGCGTCGACATATCGAGTGAAGTCCAGTTCCGCAGCCACTTAAGCCTAAGGCCAAAGGGAAGGCCAAATAAGCCTTTAAGAAGTTCGGCGTAATCAATGGCTCAAGACGGTATTTCACTCCGGCCCTCCACCTACAGCTTTACAAGGCGCAAGTCCGCCCGCATCTGGAATACTGTTCTCATCTGTGTCTGGAAAAAATGTGCTGGAACTTCTTCTTGGTCGTACCCATTATCTCTGATGATTGTAGTAGATGGTTGTCATTCGGTCACGAATGCACGCCTGCCATCAATTCCTGTCCATCGCATTGCTCACCATTATCATAAAACTTTTGGGTCAGTTCCTCGCTTTTAAGCTGGTCAGTCCATCATGCTGGGGATCAGCCACGTGATTCTCTTGCCTTCAATACTACCAACAACAATTAACCTCTTCACACTTTCGTCTCCCTTCCTCTCTATTACCTGAACTACCTACACCTAATTGGCTCCGTGCACGAGTTCAGCTCCACCTCACGTCCACAACTTTGTTGGCTCTGACGTTTTGACAATTAATCGCGACGTTGTGAAAAAATATTATTAAAATCCAAAATTGTCTATTAATTTATTTCCAAAATTACTGTGATACCTTAATTTTGGTGGAGAAAGGGTTGTGAAATCAATTTGAGTCATTCAAATCAAATGGGGTCAGTAAAATTGATTCAAAAAGTGCGTTTTATTTTAAATATGTCAGGGTTTGTTTACTTAATTTTAAGATGTAGCTTTACTGTAAAACAAGCTTTTAAAGCTACTTTAATGGTTTCATTCAATAATAATAAACAAATATAATTGTTCCTGTATCGCTAGTGATAAATTAAATATCATTTTCAGATCGAAATGAGTATTATTTTAAGGACCGGGTTTATTCAAATTAGGTAACCAAGTCTACACAAATTACTTTGAGATATGACAGCGACAACATTAGTTTTACTTTTGGTCACTATGAGCGCTACGATCGATTATATTACCCCCACCTAGTTCGCACCCAGCGAAAACCCGAAATGACTTAAGATGCGCGATGAGACGTTCAAATGGTTTTATTTAAATGTAACCGCGGAACCCAAAGAGACATGATGACGATGTTCAAATTAAGTCGCAAAAATACATATATGTATTTCCGCGAAAATATGTCTATTTATATTAGGAAATAAGTCCCAAAAAAAGTAATACATTTTGATCAGTTTCGGGCAAGGTTAAAACAAAAAGTTTAATATTATGAACACATCACACGTGTCAGTTACAGTGTGAAGTTACCGCTTAAATTGGGCGTTATTCGGCTGCGAATATTTGGCCGCTAACTTCACACCTGTTCAGTATAAGTGAATTGGGATGTTGTCATTTATTGACAACTTTTTTCCGTATTATGTTATAGAACAACCTCTCTATAAAAGAAACATTGGTGAAAACAGTACTTAAATCTCTTAAAAACTCATTAATATACAACAATAATAAATTCACATTTTTAAACTTTCCCAAAAAACGCTCCATAAAAGCCTAGGAACATGTGACGTCAAAGGTATTACCTGGTATGGGGAAATTAAGAACTTTGTTCTGCATCTATGTTAAAACTTAATATGCATTTCATATGTTATGTAATGGTATTATTGAGGGTCAATTTCACCGACGTAGTATAAGCCTTATTCCAATAATAAATCATTAATTACACGTGAGTAAACTCATTTTAAGTTTCACCAATAATTAATCTAAAGATAAAATGTCTAAACTAGAGAATATTCTTACACCGCCAATTTTGGCTGAGTAAACTGTTAGATGTAGATTAGTATTGTCATTGTCACTGTCAAGTGAATTCAATACTTACTTCACAATTGATGTATTACTCAAATAAATTTAAAAAATACGCAGCACCTTTGCTCAAGCATGGGACCAACTGTCTATCTTACTTGGGTGCATTACGATTGCATTCAATTCATTCATTCAACGTTACTTAGTAACTATGCGCGAGATTGTTATCCGTAGACTAGCGTGGTGAAATGGAAATAAAGTTAACCATTGAGTAAATCGTTAGATTTAGTTTATACTGCGTTAGCCACTCTCGTGTAAATTGATTGTTGGTGAAATCGGCCCTAAGAATAAGAATAAGAAGAATAAGAATAAATTTATTTGTGAAACATAGGTACAATGTTGATGTTACAATATGGGAAATATCCTGTATGTTTTGCTGATAGGCGTACAAATGTCGTGGGTTTTAGACCCAATTATACACTGCAGAGTAATGTAGGCATAATTAAAATAAATAATTTAAAAAATCGACATTGTCAGGCTGGATAGAAAAAAAAAAGTCGAATTAAATAATAATAATAATGATATATGTAATTGAAATAGTCACATTTAAAAAAATGGCAGACCAACATAAATTTAAAACAATGTCAAATTAAGATAATTGGATTATAAAATTATAAAAAATAGTAACAATAATTTAGCATAGTTCTATGTCATTGACGAAGTGTTGAATATTATAGTAACATTTTTGGATTAGCAGCAATGTCAGTTTCTTTTTTAATTGTTCCAATTTTAAGTCCCTTATGCCAGCCGGGATTTTATTATAAATTTGAGGTGCCATTCCCAAAAAACTTTTGCGTACTAGTGCTGTCTTGCACTCCTTACTGCGTAGAGAATTTTGATATTGTGACCGCGTAGGTAGCCTGCGTATATCAGCAACTTCACTAAATAAGTTAAGATTACATTTAACAAATATCGCAACTTCTAGTATATACAGGCAGGGCATAGTCAAGATCTTTAGTGACTTGAAATACGGAGCACAACTGTCCATTACTTTTAAACCACACATAGCTCTTATGCGTCTTTTCTGGGCCTTAAATGCTATTTTCTTGTCCGTTGAATTGCCCCAAAATATAAATCCGTATCTTAATGTTGACACAACAATACCATGATAGGCAAAAAGTAAAGCATCTCTGTTCACAGTTTTTGAGAGTTTGTGAAGTGCAAACGCAGATTTGCTTAACATTTTGCATATTTCGTTTATGTGATATTTCCATGTTAATTGACTATCTATTCAAAGACAGAGAAACATATTATTAATTATTAGGTAAAATTTTCTAATTAAAAATAGATTTTCCCACCCAACTTGAAATGCTCATAAAACAAGCTACAATTAAAACTTTAGGTTTTTTATAATAGAAACTACCATTTCGCATTTTTTTTTAGTATGTTAACATCCCAATTAGATATAATTACATAGATTATAGACTCGAGTTGCGTAATGGACATTTAAATTTTAATTGCGTTTTAAATAGAACTGTCTGGGTTTCTGTTCTATTAAATATTATCGAATATATTTTGTTTGTAAATTTAATGGAGTAACTAGATTCAATATTTCATGCGTTCCATGTCAGCATATTATTTCCATTTGGTTTATTTAACCTACTAAAAAAACCGGCCAAGTGCGAGTCGGCCTCGGGCTAAGAGGGTTTCGTACATATTATATGTATAGATAGACGAGCTTTTAAGAAGCTTTTATTTAACTTGCAATGTATGTTTATACTGATCAAATATCTACTTTTACTGGTTTTTGTGTGATATGGGTTTTTTGCATGCAATATTATTTAATCATCTTGTTATTTTATGACAGAGCTTTACCTTTGCCTTCCTGCTCCATCATCAGATCAGCTCGATGGTATCATACTATTGCATATTATCACCGAATTTACGTAAGTATGCCAATTCAATATAATTTTTTGCAAGTTAATGCAAGATTTATAATAATGATAATTGTTTTTAAGTTAAATTTGCAAAAAAAATTGGCATACTTACGTAAATTTGGTGATAATATACAATAGTATGATACCATCGAGCTGATCTGATGATGGAGCAGGAAGGCAAAGGTAAAGCTCTGTGATAAAATAACAAGATTAAACCAAGTTTGGGTTTTTCAGATTCACCTCAATGAGTATTTGATGGATGTAAAGAAAAGTACAATCGGCCATAAAAGCTTGTCACTTGCTTTTTCTACTTTTAAATTGCGATCAGTTGAAGCAGATTGGTTGGTTGCTTAGACATGATTAAATCCATACTCCATACTAATATTATAAATGCGAAAGTGTGTCGGTCTGTCTGTCTGTCTGTCTGTCTGTCTGTTACCTCTTCACGCTTAAACCGCTGAACCGATTTGGATGAAATTTGGTATGAAGATAGTTTGAGTCCCGGGGAAGGACATAGGCTACTTTTTATCCCGGAAAAATGCCCTTATCCGTGATAAACGAATTTAAGGCGGACGAAGTCGCGGGCAGAAGCTAGTACAATATAAATACTCTTTACTGCACACTTCAAATACACAGAAATACAGAAACATGAAAGTGACAATGGGCGTGATGACTGGGTATGAAAATCAAAATTTTACTTAGTTCGTAAGTTATCAGCGGGCCTATGATGGTTGCGTTTGTCACGCGATAAATAAGTGACATAGCTGCCGTCACCTCCTAACACATATGTGAGTGCGAGAGTGACAGGAGCGTTATCATATTATTTATCACGTGATAAGCGCGACCATCATAGGCCCGCATGGGTCTTCAAACTTTTTCACTCAAGGGCCACACTGCACTTAATATACACTCGGATGCAAAGAAATCGGACCACCCCAGCATTTTTAGCATTTTTTCGTTTTCTATTAAAACTGTGAGCTCGACCGTAACTATTTAAATAACACGTGATAGATAATTTTCTGCCCTATCAAATGACACCAATATTCAAGGGCGGGAATGGATACTGTGCAAAATGTGGGCGTGGAAATCACCCCCCTCCAACTGCCTCGTTAACGCATGCACTAATTGGCCACTTACCATTAGGCAAAAAACCAGTAATTATCATTGTTTATGCATTATTCGTAATTGATACGTCTTCCTGAACACTGCTCTCATCGACTCGACCCTGAAAAACTGAAGAAACACGGATACTACCCCAAATAAAGACGCCCAAGCAGTTGCCCTGTTGCAGAGTGGGCTTAGTCAACGTGGAGTGGCTCGACGACTGAACCTATCGAAGTCATCAGTTCAACGTGTGTACCAGAGGTTCCGCGAAGATCAGACGTTCTCCAAAAGACCCGGAACAGGCAGAACTTGCAGTACTTCAGAGAGAGATGACCCTTTTATCGCTACAAAATCGTCGATTGAATGCTGTTCAGCTTCAGCAGAAGCTCCGAGAGACCCAGAATGTGTCTATCAGCCGATGGACTGTCAGAAGAAGACTGAAAGAGAAGTAATTGACAGCTCACAGGGCTGCCGCCAATGGCAAAAAACTTACCCCAGGACACCGCGGTGCACGACGTGTCTTCGCTCGCGAACAAGAAGATTGGACCCTTCATCAATGGAGGTCCGTACTTTTCTCTGACGAGTGCAGGATAACTTTGTTCGGTAATGATGGACGAGCACGAGGTTACCGGAGGCCTGTGGAGTGGTTTTCTCAATGCTGCATCGAGGACGTGTTGCCTATGGCGGCGGGTCAATCATGATCTGGGCTGGCATTTCACTGGAAGCGAAGACGGACATTGTGTTCATCACAGGGCCAGGTACAAGGCGAAATGCGGGCGGTTTGACTGCCCCTCGATACGTAGAGGAAATCTTGGCTGATCATGTGGTTCCATTTAAGGGTTTTATCGGCGATGACTTCATTCTCATGCAAGATAACGCACGGCCGCATACAGCCCGGACCACTACGGACTACCTGGAGGAGGTGGGCATCAGCGTTATGGAGTGGCCAGCACGAAGTTCTGACCTGAACCCGATCGAGCACATTTGGGACGAGCTGAAAAGAAGAATCCGAGCCAGAAATCCCGCCCCTGAAACTTTATTGGAGCTTAGGTATGCGATCGAAGAAGAATGGGCGGGCATTCCTCAAGATACCGTAAGAAAATTAATAAGGTCGATGAAAAACCGTATGACGGCCTGTGGTAGGGCTAGAGAAGGCAATACACGATATTAAATTGCTGAAAATTGTTTTAATTTTTCCTCGATTTCCTTAGAACCACAGTTTTCCCCTTAGGCAAAAGTTTTACTCCAGTGCGCATTTTTAGGGCGGTAACGTTCTAAGCCCTGAAAATCTGAAAGTATTGGCCGCACACCTTCGGAAATCAGATGAATTTATAGAGGAAAAGCTTACCATTCATAAGGTATTTAATATGTTATGGTCACCATTACAGTTTTTACAGAAATTGGAAAATTGTTAAAAATGCTGGGGTGGTCCGATTTCTTTGCACCCGAGTGTAGATTTGTGCGGACCAAGACTTTGGTTTCATGGCTGGTCATGGGGTAATTAGTTAAGTAAGTTTTCAGGGGGCACCTAGATAACGCGTAAGGAACGCACTTGGTATTATGGATTATTTTTATGAGTGTAAACCGTCCATACAGTCAGTGTGTAAAATTAATACCATTTTTTTATTTTGTACTCTTAAATAAATCCCAGTGAGGCGGTCTCATTTGTGACTAAAAATTACAAAACGGTCTTACCGCGGGCCGGATTAGAAGGGCTCTCGGGCCGGATTTGGCCCGCGGGCCGTAGTTTGGCGACCCTGACCTAGATAATACAAAAATATTGGACACGTATTTTTTGGTTTTTCAAAATAATATAAAAAATACTCAGATACATCGCATTAAAGTTTAGGAGTGGGGGCTTGTCACTTCAATCCTAGGTTAAATTTGTACTGAGGAGTGACGTCACGTGACATTGTGACTATGTATCGCCTTTACTTTTTTGATTACGTAAAAAAAGATGAAATATATGTCCAATATTTTTTTTTATCTACAAGACGGACTTATTATTAAAATTTAGTCATCATCCCTATTACATGATGGAGGTAAACAATAGGCAGTCTTATCGGTCAATTGACGACACGTTTGGCTCAGTGGGTTGTACAACGGCCTACGAAGCTGGCAGTCCCGGGTTCAAATCCCGACCAGGGCAAGTGTTTGTGTGATGAGCACGAATGTTTGTTCCTGGGTCTTGGATGTTGTCTATGTATTTAAGTATTATAATTTATCTATATATTATGTATATCGTTGCCTACTACACATAGCACAAGCTTTGCTTAGTTTGGGACTAGGTATATTTGTGTAAGATTGTCCCTGACATATATATATTTTTTATTTATTAATAGAAATCTCTTCCAGACAACCTTTGGGTGTTTGCGTAAGGTGTGGTGCTTAAAAGACAATAATTTTAATTGATACATAATGCGATTTCAAAGAGGACCTTGGCCTCTGACACGAGAAAACGCCACCCTTCCCTTTTCTGCGCCACTTTACGCCAATCACGTACCCCGAGGTCGGTTACATCTTTGAGGATCAGATCAGGCAGATCATAGAAAACATCCACGACTCAGGAACAAACATTCGTGCTCATGATACAAACACTTGCCCTCGCAATGGTATTCTTGTAACAAAAACATGTATTATTTACTCATTGTCTCTGATACCTAAAAGTTCTAGAACATGCGTCTCACCCCGGGGCCCGTGTTTCCAGATTCAACTGAATTACAAACAGTCTCACCGTTAATCGATTCCATACCTAAAACGATGTCGGCGCCGATTTCCTTGCTTTAAATAAATACAATGAAATAAGCTCGTCAGTTTCTATATAACACAAGACGAGAGAGAGAGAGAGAGAGAGAGATGCCGACAACGAAAGTGACGGACGAAAGAAGAGTGCACGCAGCCGAGATGAGAATGTTGAGATGGATGTGTGGAGTGACGAGGAAAGATCGGATTAGAAATGAGTATATAAGAAGTTTGAAAGTAGCACCCATGACGCACAAAATGAGAAGCAGTAGCGTGGTACGGGCATGTAATGAGGAGGGATGAACGTCATTTTGGTAAAATAATGTTAGGGATGAATGTAGAAGGATGAAGAGCGATTGGTAGGCCAAAAAAACGATGGATGGATCGTGTGAGAGAGGACATGAGAAAGAAAGGAGCAAGCGCTGAAATTACGAATAATACAGATGAATGGAAGAAGAAAACATGTTGTACCGACGCTACATAAGCGGGATAAGGGCAGGGAGATTAAGCTCGTCAGTTTCTGAAATTGCAAGTTGAATAAAATCTTTTACATAATAAAATAACTCGGTTGGACAGCGTTCGGGAAGCTGCGTCATAGAGCTTTGCGATAGTCCCCTAGTGCTTGAAGACGAAAGTCCTCGAGCAGTGCGTGTTGGTAATGATGTCATACGGGCCTGAGACCTGGTATTTCACAATGGGGCTCACAAATCATGGTGCAAGCAAGGCTGCCACCAACTACGTTCCTTACAAAGTCAGACCAAAGCGTAGGTGACCAACCCAGATCACGCCCATGGCATCCATTTTCCCTGTGCTTATCTTCTTCTCCAGATCATGCTTTGTTGACCACATTATGTGTCGAAGAAGCTAAAGGTGCGTCCACATTTGTATCATTTCCCTGTATCAGATCATCGTCGTGTGGCATGATCGCGTGTCACGATCACGCGTTTGGACGTTGCGGCGATCCGATCGCTCGAAATCCATTTGCTACGCGTATCGCACACGTGCGATATGATGAAGAGTGCGGTATGATCGGCGTGCCGACAGTGAGCGTCCAAGCAGTCATGTCACGGCACGGTGATCGGATACGAGCAAATGATACAAGTGTGGACGCACCTTAAGGTTTGAGCTGAATTAGAGCATCCACACCAAACGTAACTTTAAATGGTGCAAGCTTTTCAATTCAGTTCATAAAAACCGGCTTAAAACATGTTAATCCGCACCATGTGGTCATTAAAATGTTGTAGGTTAATTTTATCTGATCGAAAACCGATCAAAAATCCTGAGTAAAAATATTTTCACACCACTTTATACGCATAATTTACCCGTTTTGGCGAAATAAAGCCGGAATGACACACAAAGATACAAAAAATCCAAAACACAGTTTTTTCTATTCAATGACTTTCGCTGCATATCACTTATTTTTTTCAAAATATCGCAAATATAAACATTTGGTTGTCGAGTGGAAACCGCGTACCGGCAAGCGCAGAGTGGAAACAACCAACAAGGTGGTCGGACGACCTAGTTAGTGTTGCGGGGACTCACTGGATGTGATTCATCTCTATCTGGTCCATGTGGAAGTCTATTGAGTAGGACTGAGTCCAGCAGTGGACATCCTATGGCTGAAATGATGATGATTATGACAAATATTTCATTTTTACAAGTTTATAATAGTATACAACATTATATCCAATATCACAGCCTTATCATTACAAGTGTTCCGAATATAGTATCTGTCTGTAGTAACGACGCAAAAAGCACTCGTTTTCGAAGATTCCCCACTAAAGATACGATTAGATAAGATACCTAGTTCTTATCTTTTACTACGCCGCGGAAATGCGTGGTCATGCAATACTTGTGGCTATTCATTGACTGATACGTCTATATTTATACACGGTGCCCACGAGAAATGGGAAAGATTTAAACCACGCATTCCTGAGGCTATTAGGAGTAAAACAAAATATATGAACCAAGTCAAATTCACCAAAAAAAAACTAGTTAAGTAGATTTTTGTACATTCAAATTTAATAAATTTAGCTTCTCTTTTAATAAAAAGGTAAAGATTATTTTTCAAAAAAAAGATCATTCTAGTAAGTAGTACGTTTTACTTGAGCAATTTTTGACGGGTTTATTACACAGAATTTCATATTTATAAATTGACATTATTACTACTACTATTTGTATATAAATATAAGTTATAACTTATTTCAAATGCAATGTATTGTTAATTGAATAAATAAATGAAATGAAATAAATGAAATGAGTAGTAGCTCTCACTTTGTTTTCCGTCAATAGCGAGGCGAAACTTACCACATATATGTTGCAACGCGCAATCAAGAGCTTAATGTACTCACAATAAATTGTTTACATGAAAATTGATAATATCTTTAAAACTAAGCCGGATTTGCCAGGGGTTCAATTTTTTTTTGTTCCCAAAGAAATAAGGAATGCTTGATTAAAATCTTTCCCATTTCTCGCAGGCACCGTGTACAGGACTAGAAAGCGCCTATACAACACAACGTCGTTTGCGAAAAAGGAACAAGATAACCCTATTTTTACCCTACTATGGCAACTTCAAAAGGAAGGGTTATGATTTTAACAGTCTCAGTATGTATCACATAAATAAATAAATATCAGGGTCAATCTTGCACTAATCGACCTAGACCCAAACCAAGCAATGCTTGTACTATGGGTACTAGGCGACGATATACATAACATATAGATAAATAATAATACTAAAATACATAGAAAACATCCAAGACCCAGGAACAAACATTTGTGCTTATCACAACACTTGCCCTGGCTGAGATTCGATCCCGGGACCGCTAGCTTCGTTCGCCGTTGTGCAACCGACTGAGTCAAACGCGTCGTCAAAAGTGTATGTATGTTCCACGATAGCGCTTAAACTACTCAACCGATTTTTTGATTATCTAAAACAATTACATAATTTCACTGTTTATCTTGTTTTTATTACTATAATAAGAAACACGCCGGCTGGTGTAACAAGTGAATCACTAAAACCTTAACAAAACAAACTTGTCAAAACATGAACACATGACGAATGGCACGAGGCGCGACTAGCGAACTGAAACGAACGTTCCCGATTGCACCCGAACTTAGCCGAAGAAAATGAGACGACTAAACTCTGATTATTTATTCAAGACCAAAATTTTACAGTTCTCATCTTGATTATTTAAACAAATAAACATTATTTTATAAGAACATAAATGAGAAATCGAGCAACCAGTAATATAAGAGTAAGTTTTATTGATAAAAATACAGTATGCAGTGATCACAGCGATAGCGCGCCCGTTGATGTAAAATTTTCAGAGTATAGTCGATCGATTAGTCGGCCACCTCAGCGCCGATTAGTCGTCTAGTCGGCAAAATCCATAGTCGGCCCATCTCTACTAAAAACAGTTATGTCTTAGCTAGTAGTAGCTTTTAGTTTTTTCTCGGGTGGACGCCGGACCGTCAACATCTCCTGCATCTCCGGATGATGCCTCGTAGAGAGGCGAAACACGTGTCGAGGATTATACGTATGTATTTGCATGCGTATTTTTTTGTGGCAACTGCATGACAATATGCGCATGTGAGCACAATTTACTGTCAATTTTATGTCTGTCTGTCTATGTCAGTAACCAATATAAAAATACCGAACACCGCGTACATTTTGCGTAGGTGTAGGGCTCTGCTAACACTGAATTTTCATAGATACGGCCGTTTGTAGCGTATATATTGTACGAAACTCTCGGTGTGCGAGTCCGACTCGCACTTGACCAGTTTTTTGTAGCTAACTAGTAGACGCCGCTAATTTCTGCCTAATAACGAAGAAAAACGTGCTAATATCGCGAGAGGCTTTAATGCGACCAGCGAACACCGAATTCAGAGCGTTTGAAACGCCCTTTTACAACTTTATAATAATCTTCGATATTTGAATACAGAAAAATGTATCAGGGTCGTCAGTCAGTTTTTTTTTTTTATTAGTCAGAATTATACGTCTTTTCTGTAGACATCCCAGAGCTAAGGGCTTTATTATAAATCAATTTTCATTGCAAATTGTTAATTAAAGCCAAAGTAAGCCATAAAGAAACCAATCGATCTCACGCTAAAAACTATTCCGAACACAGTTTGAATTTTTCTAAGTGGCTCGCATTCGAAATTCAAAGCTGATTAAAAATGCAAAACTTTAACTGTAACCTACACATTTATATATTGTAATAGAAGAATCGTTTAAAAATTAAAGTTGAAATGCAATTGGAGCGTCCAGGGAGAGCGTTATGCCATTTAAAATTCGAACGAACGCCTTTAGTCCGCCATATAAATAGAGAGTCGATATGGTCCAGCCCATTTCGTGGCTACCACCCGAGTGCTCACAACCATTTAAAAAACTTACGTTCGAAATTTAAACTTGTGCTGTGATTTTGTGACGTTTGCGGATTTTTTTAAAGGTATTGTTTTTCTGAACTTAGAAGCGCATGTATTCTGCCGCGATTTGTGAAGTGTCCTTAAATATTTTGCGATATAATTTTTAGTTGCAGTTAGCTGTGAATTTATTTACAATATACATTTCTGTTGAGTATACGCAGGTACCAAATTGTGACACATTTAATACCGTTATCAGAAGTAAATGTTTTATACAGTTATTAAATGTTTCAATAAACATACATTCTCACACGTTTCTCGGAAAGTAAAAATCAATAAATTCTGAGACGTGATTGATTAAGTTATTTAATAAAATAGTTATAATAATTACGTAATAAATAACAGTAATATCTATCGTATGTTTCACTAACATATCTACATATTTGCCTTATCCAGTCAAAATTAGTTATAAACTTCTAGACCGACTTCACAAAAGGCAACTAATGTGTATGCTTATTCTTAATTTGTTGTATTTTAGCGCAAGTGTTTCGTGATATCTTCGCCAAATTTTGACGGGTTTTCAAACATTTTTTTAATGACTTATGGGATTTTAATATGTAATGAAATAATGATCTTTATTCTGTAGGAGATCACTGTTAAGAAGAAAATCGAAACAAACTCAAGTCATTTCTTCTAAATAACTCTTGTCTAGTACAATATTTGTACATAACCTATCCTAAATATATGTTTTAAGTATACTCAGTGCGTAGTTCTCCAAGAAAACATATCAAAACTTTTAAAAGCAAAACTATATTAAAATAGAACATAAAAAAGCTAAATATATATTTTTTAAACAACATACGTATGTTTGATATGCCATCTTATAAGAACCGTGCGCGGTAGAAGTAAATTATTTGGTTTCTGTTTTAGGCCATGCATTTTTGTCTGTTAAATAGTCTATATATAATATGCCTTTGCAATTAGAGACTTTTTAAATACTTTTAGAGAGCTGGAAATATATTTTTGGTTATTATAATTCGTGTATATGTAAGTTTAGAGTGAATACATAGTACTTGTCGTGGTGTCTGAAGACGAAGACTCCTAAAATCTCCGTTCGTCAGCACGGATGTGGATCGCGAAACCAAATTTGATTTTGAATGCCCGGTGGCACTGGGCACTGTAAAGCTGCTCTTGATATTCATTGCTTTGTTTGAAATATTTTTTGGAAACCTCAGAATGTGTTTCAAAGATCTAGCGACATTAGTGCCACACTGATATTGGCTGAACTGATTTTTTAGTTAGGAAACATAATTTTTTTCAAGTTTTGAGATCAGGCGATCTCAAAATTTGGTAAAATTATATAAGACCCTGATAAAATTAGATCAGGGAACGTTATTTTCTTACTGTTATTTTTGCATTTTCACTTTTTTTCATCACGACAGGACCAAAACATTTTGCAACCCCGCTCTATTCTAGGAAGTAAGTATGGCGACATTTTACCGACCCAAAATTTTTGCTCTTGAGTATATTTAATTTCTCAAATATGGTGATATCTCAATACAGTTGAACCAAGTACCATATCCTTTTACGATTTAAAAAAAAAAAGGAAAGGCAGAGCATCAACAATAAAAATTGTTCGTGGTTACACATAGGTGAACTGACGAGGGGTACCACGACCAACGAGGGGTTTTAGAAACATAATTTTCTCATTTATTAGTAACCCAATCATTCCACGCTCAAGATATTAAAGCACCTACATTGTAATGTAAAATTCAAGTAAGCCGTGTTTATTTGAAGAAAATTGCCGACAACAGTATAACATAATTTCAGTTCTGCGAACAAATCATACATTCTGTTTCAGTACCTTACTCCATTGTAAAATGGAAATGAGAAAAATGTATGAATTTTTAATCAACAAAGCATACTTATTACTTTTTCCCAGGAATATGGGTTTACACTTTTGTGGAAGTAATTTTTCTTAACCAACTTTAGAAATGTTGGAGACTTTAGATAGGTTGACTATATAATAGTTTATATAATAGCCTCACGGATTATATAATAGTTCTTGCTGCAGACACCCTCTATATATAATTTAAACTAGCTTCTGCCCGCGACTTCGTCCGCCGTAAATTCGTTTATCGCGGATAAGGGTATAGGAGTTCAGGGATAAAAAGTAGCCTATGTCCTTCCCCTGGACTGAAACTATCTCCATACCAAATTTCATTCCAATCGGTCCGGCGGTTTAAGCGTGAAGAGGCAACAGACAGACAGACAGACACACTTTCACATTTATAATATTAGTATGGATTATATATTAAAGTATATGTCTACATAAGGTCAGGTGGAATAAGGGAAACATAATTTATTTCGTGGGGAAAGAGAATGCCATTAATTCTTTAAACATCCATCAACTACTCACCGAGACGATTCTAAAGAGCCCAAACTCGGTAGGATTGATTTATTGTATTACAGAGTTTCTATGACCACCTTCCTGCTCCATCATCAGATCAGCTCGATGTCACCATATTATTGCATTGGCACCAAACTTACGTATGCTAAATTTTAGCAATTGGAATCCGGGAAGTAGGTCAAATTTAACTTGCAAGATTCCACCCGAACAAACATATTACATACATACATTGCAAGTTAAATAAAAGCTTGTAAAAATAAAGTTGTGCATTGCTGTCAAGTTTGAAAGTGATTGTCTCAAATCAGATGTTCGCATGCGACAGATTAAATGGATTGCGCTAAAAAAGTTCATTATAATGTTCAATCAAGTTCGAATTAACTTGTGATTGAAATAGCTATCAATTTTGGTGGAACTCAACATTTTCTCAGTTTGTTACAATGCGACCTGGTTAAGGTCGACTAAGTAAAATGTTCAAATGTTTGATCATTTTAAGTCGTACTGCTGCAATCATGTTTTAATTGATGAGTTTGACCATATTGTGATCAAATCTATCAAGAAATGTCCAATCAAGCTAAAAAGCCACTTGCCAGCCAGCTCATTTTTTTCAGTGTGAATAACGAAAAGTTTGGAGCTAAAACGCTCTCGCGACCGCTCACCGCACGGTGTCCGCTGCCTCCAACACCCCAGCCTTATCTGCAACTTTGTATATATGACAACCTTGTGACTTTGGCGTGACGGACTGTCATTTTCTAAGAATCATTACAGAACTCTCCTATATGGTTAGCAGAATCATTATCTTTCGAGTATAATAACAGTCGCGTTTTTCTTGGATTTCGCTAATTTGAAGAAAAAAGAAAGTATCGTGACATTATGTCGGCGCTTCGGTCTATTTATGACAATCGGATAAATATTTTAGTCTTTTATTATTCAAGGGTTAATAAATTTAATTAAAAAGTTGAAGGCGCCCACAAATTCGGTAGCGAAGCAGAAAAGTCATAACCCTTTTTTTTCGACAGCGCAGTCGGGCAAAAAGTATCTTATAACCATCTTTGCAGTAGCTACCCGTGTATCAAAAATTGTTGAGATTTGTTTAGCCGATTTGGCGTGATGAAGCCACAACGACACATACGAACATACAAAAATTTTACTACTTACTTATGTATGTTTGTATGTGTTAATGCCGCTTCATCACGTCAAATCGGCTAAACGGATTTCAACTATTTTTAGCACACGGGTAGCTGAGTATCCACAGACAGTTATAGGATACTTTTTACCCAACTACGCTGACAAAAAAAAGAGGGGTTATATATACTACTTACATATACTTTTTTTCTTGCGCGAAGTTATTTTTTTTAACAAAAAGTTTCCATTTTAGTAAGCCATCCCTGGTCACTTGAGAATCTTCATACTTTATTTTCCACTGGTTTTTATAGTATTTTTATACCAAGCTTTTATTTAACATTCCCTGTTTGTTGTTATTTTTAGGTCAAATCTTGCAAGTTAAATTTAACCCACTTCTCGGTTTCCGATAGAGCTAAATACTAAGCTTGGCATAAGTACTAAGTTTGGTGACAATGCGATATTATGATACCATCGAGCTGATCTTATGATGGCGTCAGAATGTGGTTTTAGAAAGTTTGTAAAAAAATAACGTTTTCCTTGTCATTTATAATATCACTAGCTATTGCCCGCTACTCCGTCCCCCTTAGATTCGTTTATCGCGGATAAAAGGTTTGTTCCGGGATAAAAACTAGTTAATGTCTCTCCCCAAAACTCGAATATCTCCACAAAATTTCGTATATATCAGTTGACCAGTTTAATCGTGAAGAAGTAACAGACAGGTAGACAGGCACACTTTCGCATTTATAATATTTTACTAATTTAAATGTGAAGCATATTACCAAGATTTCAAGTTGCTAGCGTAAAAAAATATTTACTGTCCTTACAAAGTTTCATCCCCTTTTTCGTCCCTAAAAGGGATCAAATTTGACATACATAATATGCCTATGTCCTATTCTGATACATAAGGTACATAACTGGAAAGTTTCATAAAAATTCGTCCAGTAGTTTTTGAGATTAAGTGGAACGTACATACATACTTTGACCTTTTTAATAAAGATAGGATTGTCAATAGTATTATTGCACACGACACTGACGTACGTACCTACGTAAGTACGTAAGTAAGTAAGAGTTTGACGTCTGTACAGACGTCAAACTCTTACTAAAGCTGCGCGCACACTCCCACCACTCCCAGCACCTAACACTGTTATCCAAGTAGAGGGCATCACTGCTCATTGAAATTTGGATGAAGACTTATTCAAATTCAAAAGATTAGTTTGCTAGGAATACAGTGTTATACGTATAGGTCTTACAATATTTTCTGTTTCATGCCTACACGTAGGCATTTCGAAGACTTATTGCAATGGCCTCACGTAAATACTTTTCGGGGATTATTCCCCGAAAACGTATTTACTTATATAAATAGAGATCCAACTATGGATTTTGCCGACTAGCCGACTAATCGGCGCTGAGGTGGCCGACTAACCGCCCGACTAGTCGGCAAAGCCGATCTTTTATTTTCGGCTAAGTTCGGGTGCAATCGGGTGTTGGTTTCAGTTAGCTAGTCGCGCCTCGCACCACTCGTCATTTGTGTTCATGTTCTGAAAAGTTTGTTTTGTTTACATACATACATACAATTTTTCCCATTACGGGGTAGGCAGAGACTACCTGCTTCCACTTACTACGGTCCTAGCATACTGCCGCTTCATCAACATTCATTAATCTCTTCTTTTTGTGCTGTCACAACCCTTTCGCTTTGTCTCAGTCACACACATAATATCAATTCATCATTCAGTTAGTCGTGTTACAATTATCCATCCTCCATCATCTGACATACTTCATCTATTTTATCATTTATTCCTCTCCTTACATTTAACGCAGCAAAACGGTTCTCCATAGCCCACTCTTCGCTCTCGCTGGGACAGTTTTGTTTACATTTTAGTGATTTACTTGCTACACCGGCCAACGTGTTTCTTATTGTAGTAAAACAAATCAAGATAAACGGTGAAATCACCTAATTTCTAAGTGTTTTGTTTGTCTAACACACAAACAAAACACTTGAAGCAATTACCGATAGTTTGTTTTTTCCAGTATGTCATAATGTGCCGAATATTCGGTATCTATTGCCGACTAGTCGCCGACTATTCGTTGACTAATGTGGCCTCTCTAATAAATATTTTCTCCCCGCCAATACGGATACATTGCCGAACCGGCAATAATGCTTCGAATCCGAATTCTGTGATTGTTCAGCAACAGCCCAGCCTCCCGCTATCCAGATTCTTCATACAGCTTGCTCCGTCAGCCTGGTTGAGATAAATAAGAATAAATACATGAAGCTGGCGATCTGTTTGCGTGACGATGGACGGCTGTATGTAATGCGTGTTTGAAGTACTGTGAGTTCATGGCTGACAGGATAACTAGTGTCCCTATCTGATTGCTAGCTTAAGTTTACATTTAGTTTCTCAGTGCATTAGATATAGTCTGTAATGCTGTGTAAATATACTTATGAATCTATACTATTATAAATTTGTAATAATAAAATGTTTGTATGTGTCGTTATTTAGCGTGATGAAGCATCGCTGGGTGTCTCCAGATGGTTATAGGATATTTTTTACCCAACTATGCTAAAGAAAAAAAGAGAGGTTATGACTGTTTCTCCTCCGCGAACGAAGTTACATTTTTAAATATAAAAAAAAAGTTACCTGTTAAATAAATGTTTCGACCTGTCTCTCCTATGTTGAATAGGATTCTTCCAAATCTTAATAAGATTGTTTTTTGAAAGATTGTTTTGTTTGTCGTCAGGTCTCGAATCTCAACTACGATGTACGCTCTCGTGGTATTTGCGCTGCTCGCATGCGCCCGCGCCGCCAACGTCAACAAACACATGCGGCTGTTGGAGCTGGACAACCACATTCAACCTAATTGTAAGTACATAAATAGGTTAAAAAAATGTTAACCAAAAATATATATCTCTTCTCCTAGCCGTCTCACTCTTGTCAGACTGGTCGTATTCTCGTTGATTTCGTACACGGCTGATCTTGGTCCTCGGTCCTTTTGACTACCCATAACCGCCATTGAAATTTGTCTCCACCTCATTCTGTGGGCAACATTTCGAGAACATTCTGAAATGCTGGTGTCTGTAACTGTTTTTAATAACATTTTTGCACCCAAAATAGCTGTTAGTAAATTAGTGTAAATTGGCACCACATTTACATTTACATTTTTTTCCAAAAACCGTTTGAAAAGCTTAGAAATTATTTTATACTATTATAAAGTTGTAAAAATTAAATGTCTGTACATTGAAGATATTTTCAAAAAAAATATTGTTACGGACTATTTTTTTAAAGAAAAATATTTTTTTTTATTTTATGTATGTTTGTATGTGTCGTTGTGGCTTCATCACGCAAAATCGGCTAAACAGATTTTCATAATTTTTGGTACACGGGTAGCTGGGTATCTCCAGATGCTTATAGGATACTTTTTACCCGACTATGCTGAAGAAAAAACGACGGGTCATGACTTTTTCTCCTCCGTGAACGAAGTTGCGGGCATCATATAGTCTTAAAATAAATGTAAAATGGCAGTTGGAGCGGTTACCGGGATTTGAACCTTTCAGCTTCGCAAGCAACGTTATTCCCACTGAGCTAAAACGGTCAAACGAATAATTTAAACTTCTGCGTGATAGAATCAGAAATGAGGGTATCCGCTGAAGAACCAAAGTAATCGACATAGCTCGTAGGATTGCATGGTTGAAGTAGCAATGGTCCGTGGAGCCTGGAGAAGGGATGGCCGTAGGAGCAGTAAGGTCTTGGAGTGGAGACCATGCATAAAGGTGCGTCAACATTTGTATCATTTGCCCGATCAGATCTTCGTCGCGTGGCATGATCGCGTGTCACGATCACACGTTTGGACGTTGCGCCTATCCGATTGCTCGAAATCCATGTTGATACGCGTATCAAACACTTAGATCGGAGAAGCGCGGCGCAATCGCCGCGCCGACAATAAGCGTCCAAGCAGCGCGATACACAGTCATGCCACGCCACGGTGATCGGATGCGAGCAAATTGTACAAGTGTGGACGCACCTTAAGAAGCCGTAGTGTGGGATGGCGCCCGGCTATGTAGACGGATGTCTTCGTGAGGGTCGCGGGGATTCGGGGGATGCGGTCTGCGCAGGACTGCACTCTGTGGCGAGCCACAGGAGGGCCTATGTTCAGCAGTGGACGTCCGTGGCTGATAGATAGATATAATTTAAACTTTAAATTTATTCGAAGGACAGGTAGGGACCTTAGAAACCTCAGTGACAATGCTATCGAGTACTAGAAGTCGGCTAACTTCAAGCTCTAGAATGAAATAGAGACGACACGTTTGGCTCAGTGGGTTGTACAGCGGCCTACGAAGCTAGCGGTCCCGGGTTCGAATCCCGGCCAGGGCGAGTGTTTGTGTGATGAGCACGATTTGTTCCTGCGTCTTGGATGTTTCCTCTGTATTTAAGTATTTTAATTTATATATATATTATGTATATCGTCGCCTAGTACCCATAGTACAAGCTTTGCTAAGTTTCGGACTAGGTCGATTAGATTAAGATTGTCCCTGATATTAATTTATTTATGATATTTATTTAAATAGATTTAAAAATGTATAGTTCTATTTTTTACACTACATCCAGTGACTGAAATGCCATACGATATAAATATGAATTTAAATTTTAAAGGTTTGAAATTTTAATAGTAATTTTACATTTACCGACAACTTAGTTATAATTTGTTACGAACTTAGGTACTATTGATTTTATAAATTGGTTTGTTGAGATATTAATATCTAATTAAAACTAAATCAACCTAGATTAAACTAAATAAAAGTAAATAATTAATAATAATCAAAAAACAGAAAAATATTTATAAAGTAACCTTACAGTATCGAAAAGTTTTACTATGACGGCACTGAAAATTCTCGAAATCTTAAACAAAGCAGGAGTGTGGGGATAATTTAAGGTGGCGATGAACCCCACTGCACTCAGTATATGCACTTTATTATGCAATGAACCCAGCTTTCTCGTAGCAACGAGTTAGCAATTCAATTGCATGTAACGAGGGATTGAATTCAACATGTGACACTTCGAATGAATGAAAACGTTAAAATATGCAGAACATTCTGAAAAAATCTGAAAGTTCTTAAAACTTTCGAGAGAACGTACTGGTGGCACCAGTGGCATGCAACTTGGAAACCGGTATTTTCTTCATACCAAATAACCGGTTTTATTTTTCGTTTTTTTCATCCGAGTTATTCGTATATTTCATTAAATTGTAGATGCATTGAACTTGAAACTTAAGGTAGGTGTTTCCAAAGATATTTTCACCTCACTAGCTCAGAAAAGTTCCGTTTACGACGTCAAATCTGCGTGGAAAATTTCATTTTATCCGCTTGCGTTGAAATGTCATTTAAAGCTCGAATTAAGTAATATTTCTTTATATATTTATTTGTTTATTTTGTTATGAGTGTGTTTCGTAGGTTTATCACTAGTTTTAAATGAAAAAATAATCGGTTTCTTATAATTCATTGTTTTTCTTACATCTACTTGAAAAGTTGTGTGATTCGCATGGCTGCAAAATTATTTGGCTTCTCGTGCCTTGAAAGGCTCGTTACGCGCAGGAATCTATATTTGAACCACTCCTTCCGCTCGTGGTTCAATTTTAGATTCCATCGCTTCCTCGGCTTTCAATTCAAGCACTCGCGCCAAAAAAACTTTACAGCCTTACATAATAAATAACTATTGTCTTCTCCAAAATACAGCATAGTATATTTATAGTGAGTAATAATAATATCGTGTATTTCAGAGGATTTATAAACAAGAGTTCCAAGCCTTTGGTTGCATGAAAAGTGTTTGTTATTTTACTACAAGCTTTTAGTTTGGATAATATCATACAAGTTAAATTTGACCCACTCTCACCCATGAGAGTAGGCCTGTGCCCAGCAACGGGACATATTTAGGCTGATGATGATGATCTCTCACAAACTTACTCAAAAGTAAGGACCATTAAAATAAGAGGACTGACAATCACCACACACAAAGCCATTCCCCGATATGTACAACGCCATCTATGTATAAGAATTATTATTTACAGTTATTCAACTTTGGAAGCGTGACACGATATTTAAATATTATGATTTATTTTATATTAGCTGTTTACGAACTAATTGTTACTGTACTATGTTTTTTTGTTCGATTATGACATTGAAAATGTTTAATTTTAAAGCGCCATCTAGTTTTTACCTGAATATCTCCTTGCGGTCGGGGCACGCTCCAAAGTATAGCAATTGATTGTTTTAATGATCCTTGCTCAAAAACAATGGTTTTTGACGTGATTTCGTCTTATAAATCATTGAACGCTAGCTGCACGCACGAAAAAGCATGTCTCATTGTCACGTTCCGCCTGAGCCGAGCGTGCAAGCGAGAGCGCGGAACGTATAGAGAGACAAGATCGGCCTAAGCGTTCGGCTTGTGAATTCATAAAAGTATGCAATTTTTCATCATTGTTTTCGTATGACATTGTCACGTAAAATTATCGTGCGTAATTCGATTTTACAGACAAGCAATTTGTCTTAGAATCAAAACCCCGATAAGGCAATATAGTTATTGTTTCAGTAATTAACCCTCGTGGGCCCCGCCGGCTTCTGACGCTAAGTCAAACGCCGCCGGCGCTTACGGCACATCAACGGGGCACCACCGTGGCGCTAACTTGCGAGGCGCTAGGATCACCCGCGCCATCTATCCGCTGGTTCAAGAACAACCACCCAATCTACGAGGTAAGTGACCCCACAAAAAACTTAAATTGTACCCAGCTAGGGCACTGACAACATACATGACACAGACCGGCTAGATTCTAGCTAGGTACTGTGGGGTGTAGCAGATGGTGGTATGAAATATGGTAGGCAGATGGTAGAATGAGCTGGTACGGGTTTGATGTTTTGTATTCAACGTCTGTCTTAAAACCTAATGACATAAAACTGGTTCGAGACAGCTGACGTTCCTAATTTCGAATATATACTACTTTTACATACGGCCTGTCTCGTCATACGGTCATGGTGAAGGATTAACACCTTCACAGTACACTCCGACTGCCGTGCGCCCGAGCGCGGCAGTCATCAACACGTGGTGCCGGGGGCTGTTGCGGCAGTTCCGCCACCAAAACACATTACTATCGGTAACAGAACATATAAAACATATATTTAGGAGCCCAAAGGATTAGCAGACTGAAGTGGCAACGGGCCGGTCACATCTGTAGAACTGACAACTGTTGGGGCAAACGTGTTCTAGAGTGGATACCGCGTCTTGGCAAATGTAGTGTAGGCCGACCTCCAGCTAGGTGGAGCGACGATATAAGAAAAGTGGCTGCCAGCAGTTGAAAACAAATAACTCAGGACCCAGCTCAGTGGCATGCTATGGGAGAGGTCTATGTCTAGCTGTGGACGGAGGTGGGCTGACGATGATGATGATGATATATTTAGGATTGACTAAGTACAAATATGTTATGCGGGACAAAGACCACGTGGTGCAGAAGGCGATGGCTCTTCCGGAGGGCAAGATAGGAAGAGGACGACCCCCTTTGACGTGGTAGACTAGTATGGCCAAGCTTATGGAGAAAGCCCAATGACCCAAGAAACCCAAGAATGATCATCTTGGCGCCTTAGGGTAAGAAGAGCCGACCCCACCTAATGTGGGATAAGGTCAATACAAAGAAGAAGACTAAGTACAAATATTGTAATAGATATAAGAGTTATTTCGAAAAATGACTGACTGTTGATTTTGTTCCGGCTTTCTTCTCCTCAGTGGTCTCCTCTTGGGAAACGTCGTAGAGTCAGACTTGTTAAAGTGCCCTTGCGGCCTACTTATAGAATAATGATCATTATTTGATTAAAAGAAAAAATATGTATGCAATATTTTCTGACAATGAAATTGACGTAGTAATTATATTTTTAACCCCCGACAAAAAAGAGGGGTGTTATACGTTTAACGTGTCCGTGACTCTGTGTATCTGTCTGTGGCATCGTAGCGCCCATACGGATGGACCGATTTGAGTGCGGTTTTTTTGTGTCATAGATAATTTTATCCCAAGTGTTCTTAACTTTGTTTGATGAAAATCGGAGCACTCGTCTCCAAGATACTCAGCATTTAGTGGAACAAGTGACCGGATCTCAGCCAATATTGACTAGGAACTCAAAATTTTGTTGTTATGTTCATTTGTGTTGAGGGGCTTTTAATTACTTATTATTTTAGAACATAAACCAATAGTTAGTTAGTTATTGTCAAGTACCGATATTACTTCAACCACGGCCTCTTCTTTTCAGTATGATCAAGAATCCAACGAGATCTTCGACACAAATCCTACGTCCCTGGCGCGGCTGTCGTCCACACTGCTCGTGACGCGTACGGACGAACGAGATGAGTACATCTGCGCGGCTACTGCAGGTGCTAAGACTGCCCGATCGACCAGCGTCGTGTACAGTACAGGTTAGTATAAGCAGACAGACAGACAGAGTACGATAGATCACTTTAGTATGGAGAAAAATAAGTCATTTTTAACACGCTTTTATTAAGTCGACCTGTATGTAACTAACTAAGTAATGGAATCTAACTAATTTAACCATCGTCCAAAGATCGTAGCAACATGAAAATTGGCACAGCTGTATATAGTTCTGATGACAATACAATAATATGATACTGTTGATCTGATGATGGAGCCGGAACATATGAACTAGAACTTCATGATGAAACATCGTATCATAGCTGTGTTTGGATTTGTTAGAAAAGTCTTGTAAAGCGTGTTTTTCTAGTGTTATAAAAACAATAAAACAAAGACGGTAAAGTAATACATTTGTACAAAGGCGAGCTTATCCCCATAAGGGATTTCTTCCAGTTAACCTTAGAGCAAATGAGAGAGAAGAATACACATCAACGCAGATAGACAAACCAACAAGTATGCACAAAGACGTTAAAAGCTAAAGTAGCATTCACATATACCTCAATCAATCCATCAATCAAAGGCCTCTTAGTCTTTTACAGACTATTGAAACAGTGTCATGTCGGAAAACAACGTTTTTCGTGGGTATGTAAGCCAATACGGGAACGGCACACGCGACCACAGGCTTGACAGATGTAAGACTGGCCTGTGCGTGGTGAACCAGTGCCGGGCCGATGTCTTTTGGCACGTTTGGTTGCGAGTGTTTTGAACCATGCCTCATCAAGTCCACCCGTGACCATGGAAAGCTGAAAAGCTTCCGAAACGTCGGGAACTCAAATGAGACAATATACGCGATATAATCCGTTAAATTGTTTTATTTAAATGAGTAATAATCGCGAAAACAGAAGAAAATATTAATGTATACATTTTTATAGCATCAGGAATTGATGTTATGCCTCCGGCTCTACTTCGATATTTACTGTAGACCAGAGGCGTGGCATCAGTAAAATTGCCGAAGCGTATTCATCCCTACTATATTATAAACGTGAAAGTATGTATGTATGTTCCACTTAATCTCAAAACTACTGGACGAATTTTATGAAACTTTCCAGTTATGTACCTTATATATCAAAATAGGACATAGGCTATTGTGTATGTCAAATTTCATCCCTTTTAGGGACGAAAAAGGGGATGAAAATTTGTATGGACAGTAAATATTTTTTAACGCTAGGAACTTGAAATCTTGGTAATATGCTTCACATTTAAATTAGTAAAATATCGAGTTTTGGGGAAAGACATAAGCTTCTGTTTATCCCAGAAAAATACCTTTTATCCGCGATAAACGAATCTAAGGCGGACGAAGTCGCAAGCGGCCGTTGGTTTACTCATATTTTAAGAAAAAGGTGGTTATAATCCTTTCCTCGGGCAACCCGGTGGGAATCAGCTTATATGGACGCCTGCGCCTCTGCTATAGACATTATATTAGCACACTGGATGATTTTTATTTTTATATAACTTCACATTAAAAAGTTACGGTAATTTTGTTCATAACATAGTATACATATGATGCCAAAAGAATCCAATGAAGATGAAAGTCTCTACATAAAAAAAAAAAACAAACATGATCCGGAGGCTCTGAAACGAAAATGAAAAAAAAAAACCGGCCAAGTGCGAGTCGGACTTATACGTACGAAGTATACGCTACAAACGGCCGCATCTATGAATATCCATTGTTAGCAGATCCCTATTAAGCAAAATTAACGCGGTGTTTGATCATTTTATATTGGTGACTTATATTTTATTTTATTTTCTTCATTGGGGAAAAAAACAGGCATAGACAGAACAGTAACACATGAAAAGAAATCTTAAATTAAGTATAGCCTACATCTTAACACAGATCCCACCGAGATTTCGTTAAAGTGAGTAAGGTGTCATTTCCATAAACAACACTGGATCAATACATTACAGAACTTTATAAACTACATATTATAGACAGACAGACATGAAATTATACTGTTTTTAATATTTGTTTTTATAGCGGCAAACATACATCATCTGTGAAAATTTCAACTGTCTACCTATCACGGTTCATGGTGCCTGACAGACGGACAGCGAAGTCTTAGTAACAGGGTCCCGTTTTTCCTTTTGGGTACGGAAGCCGAAAAATATTAACAAAATGACGTATTAATACCTGGCACCATTATCAAATTGTGCCCTTTGAAAAATGAAGAAAAAGTCAAAATGACTATAGAGAAATATCGTGAGCTTAATAGCAAAAGAAGTGGTTGCTTTAGGTGCCAAGTGACAAAGGGGCACCAAAAGACTACTTTTATATTAAGGCGCTCTTCAACTCGATATTGACGCTCGTAATCTTCCGTTAACTAACAGGGCGTGGTTGTGTTGAGGTTTCAGATTCAATACGTAATATGGTTTCCATTGCTACTTTCCGCGTAGAATAAAACTTTAAAAAACAGAACTTCATATTAGAACTTTTTCTACTCACTGACAGGTGGCAGCACGGACTTAATACTGGACAGAGCCCGGTTAATACCACTAGCGCCGCAGATCCTCGTCACATATACGGTGTTAATGGACCTGATTGGCAGTAACGTGGTTCTCCCGTGCCATGCGAAAGGACACCCGCGGCCGCAAGTCACGTGGAAGAACAACAGGGGAGCGACGGTGAAGAAGGATCCTAGGATGAAGGTTAGTTCAGCTACTTGTGGATAGAGGGCGTGAATCATAAAGTTTAGTGTTTTTTTTCTTAAATTAAACAAACACTAGTCAGGTGTGTTAATTATACATACGTACGAGTATGTATACTTATATACACTTGTCTTTCAACCCCCATATCTCTATGATTTTGAAAAAAATACAAAAACTGAATCGACTAAAACCATTTATTAAAATTTCACGATAATCGGTTGACAAATGCGACTTGAACAGGGAGAAAAAAATCACTCAACTTAGCACTTTAAATGTTAGATTTTAAATTAGGTACAAATTTCTTTGGGACCTCTGCTTCTTTTTCTACTTACACTTCCCGAACGATTACAAAATATCAAACACCTTATGATTGAATAATCCAAATAAATTAGTGTAAACCAGAATGTACGTAAGTACTTAACAAACATAAATGTATATATGTTTATATTAAGGTCGGAGTACTTTATCCCTACGAGGTTACATTACTCACCCATAAAAACCCATTTTATTCCATTAATATCAAGTCAAGGACCATTAAAAAAGCGGCCAAGTGCGAGTCAGACTCGCCCATGAGGGGTTCCGTAGGCGTTTATACAAAAAAATGCACTGCAGATGAAAAAAAATATGATACGAAAAAAAACACTTATAAAAGAGCGTTCTTCGCGGCACTTACGTCCTTTTGCTGAGTTGCGCAGTTTTTTGGCAATAACTTTAAAACGGTATGTGTTGGAAGTATTTATTAAGTTTTATATTTGTAATTTTTTTCATACCGTTTAGAAAATAGAGGGGGGGGGGGGACACAATTCTTGCTACATTCGGAGCGAATATTTCCGAAAATATTCACAAAATCATTTTTTTTTTTTCTAGAAACCTCAAAGTGTTTTTAGAAGTACTGTCCAAATATGTGCCACACCTTGATATTTGCTGATTTTTTTTTTCAGTTTTGGTTTACATGTATGGAGTGCCCCCCAGAAATATATATATTTTTTATTTAACTATCAAACTAAGTAGCGGTTTACAAACTACACCTATGCTCCAAATTTCCTCAATGTACATCTTATAGTTTTTGAGTTAAATGCCTGTGACATACGGACGGACAAACAGACAGACATGACGAATCTATAAGGGTTCCGTTTTTGCCATTTTGGCTACGGAACCCTAAAAAGGGACTGTCTGACTTTGCCATACTTCGGGTTCCTGCCCCGATCGCAAGGAGATATTCTGGCAAAAACTAGATGGCGCTTTAAAATTAAACATTTAACGGTGTTATAATTGTGCAAAGAAATGTACTACAGTAATAATTAGTTCGTAAACAGTCGTTATTAAATAAATCGTAACATTTAAATAGGTACCGTGTCATGCTTGCAAAGTTGAAACATTGCAAAAAAAATATTATTCATAGATGGCGTTGTACATATCGGGGAACGGCTTTTTGTGAGGAGATTGTCAGTCCTCTTGTTTTAATGGTCCTTGATTAATATATTTCTAAAATTATATCACGTGTCTTGCTTTTGTGTAAGCGTTTAATGTAATTTTTAAGAACTTATTAATTCAATGAGATGGGTTTTTATGAGTAGCTAAAGTATCCTCGTAGGGTCAAAGTACCTTATCTTATGGTACCCTCTCGGATTAAGTATTAAATCGTAATTTTATTATCGTGTTATTCTCTATTCATAAAAGCCTGCTGCAAATTTTAGGATTTTCTGTTCCAGGTGCTTCGTTCAGGCGAGCTAGTGATCTCGCCTCTTCTATGGAGCGATATGGGCGAGTTCACTTGCCACGTGTCTAATTCGTTTGGAAGCCAGATGGCGACGACCTTCTTGTACCCTGCCAGCCTCAGTAAGTATCAACCAGCCTCAGTAAGTACCAACCGACCTGTCAGTATGGTCGGGAAAGGTACTGGACTTGCCTGCTGGGAAGCTAGCGACTAGACTACCTTCTTTCGCCTTTAGAGCGTCAGTAAGTGACTACTGTCCTGTCAGTACGGGTGTGGACGAGCTACTGGACTCACTTGCGGAGTGACATGGGTGTGCTTATACTAGATTTCTAATGCGTTTGGAATCCAGCTGGAAATTACCTTCGTGTAACTGCCCTGTAAAGTACGCTCGACCGATTTAGTACTGGACTGCCTTTTGGAGTGACTTAGGCGAGTTCACCTGTGACGTATACAACGTTTTATTGAGCTTAACATGGGACTACTTCGATTTGTGTAAAAATTGTGCCATAATATTTATTTTAAATAGCAATATCGTACATATCCCACTTGCATTATTATCTAATATCGCAACAATGAAATTAAATATATTTTATGTATATATATATATATATATATATATATATATGTGTGTGTATAAACATTTTTGATAACTTTGTATTTATGTATTGGCATTTTTATTTTGTTTGTATATCTGGGGGCACGGCAGTGCCCCCGCCAAGTCGAGCAAAACAAAGGCACGCCGTACCATACTTTTCTCGTTACTCTTTTCATATTTTTTTATGGCGCTTTTCTTTTATTGCACTTTTGTACCCTTTGTTTTTTCAATGTTCAAATCGGGCTCCCATAGGGCTTTGACAAAATAACAGCGTTGCAGTTTACCAAAATGCAAATTGCAACACCATGCTGAGTCAAAGCCTCGTCTTTATCGCACACATTGCTGGACTCTTTGAAGGCACTTTCACTCTTGTGTATTATATAGGTACGATACATATATCACACTTGTTGCCAGCGAAGTCTTGTTCTGTGTGCTTTATGGAATAAACGAGTTTTCTTTCTTTCTTTCAATAAAAAACTAAACCAATAATAAAGAGGACCAAGTTATGAAACATTTTAAGATTACTGCATAATGTTACTTTCAAGCCTTCAAGCCGATGCGACCTTCAATTATTCAACGCAAGAGCATACTCCCACCTGAAAGTCCAGCAACGCGCTTGTGACTCCTCTGGTGTTGTCGGTGTCTACGGGCAACGGTGATCACTTACCATCATCCGTCTGCACGTTTGCTCTCTATAGTTAAAATAAAAATGTTAGTCTAGAAATTTTATAATGTATTCACAAATCTCAAAATATATTTTTTATTGTTTCAGGTAGGCTGAATAAAGTGAAGCTGTAGAAAATCGGACAGACGAAGCGTCGTATACTTAACCTGGATGTTCCTGTGTAGTTAAGATAAATTGTTTAGTAGGCACGCGGGCGAGTTACTAGACTGCTCTTCAGTTGTAAACGAAGCTTATAGTCTCTAGAATGTTGTTGCAAAATTTCAACTAAATTATATTATAACTTTAATTTACCTTTCCAATTATTTATTATTATCGTATGGCTTTCTTGTTTTCGAGTTTGTTTACAAATTAACATCTAAGTTCTTCACCCACTGGGCTGCGTTTCCACTTAGTGATAGTAAGTCCAGAGGGTCTCCAGGGTATTTACGTCGTGGGCACTCGCGGACTATGTGGTGCATGGACTGAAAACCATGATAATAATAGTACATTACTACAGAGGCCGGGACGAAAAGGGTTGCCGGCCGAAGATAGACGATAGGTCTGAGGCGGGCAACACCATATTTCCCGCCGAGGGCTGTAGTGTTTTTTTTTCAAACATGCAATGAAATAAACAACAAAAAAAATGGCAGAATGTCATGATGTCTGCCTGTGCCACAAATTTATGTGAAATGGAAATTAAAAAAGAGGACTTTGCCGGCCTAGGCCTGCATGATTTGTATGAAATTCCATTAACGACCTCTTGTCCTAGCCGCACCTGAAACGTCACACTTCGCAGTCTATTATAAGGAACATAACGTCAATATTTCATTGCATGTTTGAGAAAAATAATTTTACCAGCAATGACTGACGACTTCCACTCTTTCTTCAGAATGTTATCTAGTACCAAGCTACGTTATGATCATACGTGAAAAGGGTGGATCAGTAGTTTTTGTTGTTATTCTGCCCCGTAACTGAGGAGAATAATAATGACAGGCTATTGACATACTAACGTTTGACGAGATAGGCCCTTGAAAAATAGACTCAGGAGACGTTGTAACTATGGTAATACGGACAGAAAAACTAACTTGATCCTGATATAATATAGTTTATTTTTACACCACTGTGCACGATTCACGGCCAATCTCCTCAAAGTCTTGTAAAGCAATTTGCGCGTACTTCAAATGGTTGGAATTTTTTTGTCTTTATACGGTATGAATCCTAAATTGTGAACATAAATATTAATTTTCGATGTACTTTTGTATGCTGATTTAGAATATCTGGTTCTAATGGCAATTAAATAACATTTAACATTATTTTTAACCATTAAAAGCCTTTCCGGTCTCACACACATTTTTTTTGGTCACCCTAGCTCGTAGTAGGTTGTCATTAATGTGACGAATGCGTAAAGAATGTAGGGTGACCATGAGTTTGATGAAATAATAAGGAAAAAAATTTTTACCCCAAAAATATTATAATATGTCTTTGCCCTGATCATCACTCTAAACAGCTGTCAGGCCGGTTAGGACGACGAAACAAAATATTTGTGTTCACGATTGACCCTGACAGGATTAATCCTGTATCTTTAAAAGAGTGACGCAGGATTAACGTAATTATGACAACGAGGTAAAGAAAAAAGTAAATTGTCCCAAATAGACGAAAATATAGAAAATGTGTAACTTTTTCGGCGGTTTTTATTTAAAAATATGTTTTCTGTATTCCTTACTTATGGCTGGGCCGTAAAATGCATCACTAGAAGCTCGCGTGCTATTTAATTTAAATCGAGTCTGCCTATTTGTTTGTTGTATTTAAAATTGTTTTTTTGTTGATTACGCGATTTAAAACACAACTATTGTCCATTGTAAATGTTTGTGCTATACAAAAATACAAGGAAAAAAAGTATTATAATAGTCTTGCTCTTTTATTGAATTGCATTTAGCAGCGGCATCTAGTGAAGAATAGTAAACAACTTTGGTTAAAGTTTTATGCTACTCGACGCTAGATGTCGGATCATATAGTACTAAATATAATTGTTAAATTATTTAATGATATCGCTAATTACTGTGTAAATCGCGTCATTGGCAAAAGACTCACGTTAATAATTCTTTACAAATAAACCATTATTACATAATAATGTGTAAGTATTATTTAAATATTGTGATTATATCTGACTAATAAATGTAAAACTGTGATGCAAATAGTTGGATATGAATAAAATAACGAACAACTTATTTGAAATTTTCATTTATATTCAGTTTTGACTCTAGCCTGATCCAGGATCTAGCTCATGGGCTAATTAAGTTTCACCAAATCATTTCATTTCTTAACCTTCATTTGTGAAACCGTGAATTTGTGAAACAATAAAATGTTCGAAAAATTCACGAAAACAAACTTAATCTAGTAGATTCTACACAACCATTTAAAGAAAAATGCGGGAAGGTTTCAGAGATAGACTTGGTTTAGAACAAAATGTAGGTAATGTGAAACGAAGGACGAACCTGGTTTCAAAGAGCAGAAAGAAATTATCTCTCTTCACCTTAGAGCATTTAATCACTGGATATGCCATAAACATTCCGTCGGATTGAGAACCTCCTCCTTTTTTTGGAAGTCGGTTAAAAGAAAACATTTCCCTCTCCTCAAGTAATCGCAAAATCACCGATTAGTTTATACGGTAAAATGGCAGTGGGTTAAACCTGGAAGTAGTAGAGGAATTTAGTTATCTGGGCTCCATCATAGCTAACAACGGGTCCTGTGAGAAGGACATCAGAAGACGGATTGGCATGGCGAAGAGTGCTATGTCCCAGATGTCGCGTGTATGGGCTGACAGAATCATCTCGAGGAAGACTAAAAAGCAGATCGTTACCTCCCTCGTCTTCTCCATCTTTCTTTACGGTGCAGAGACTTGGACCCTAAAAAAAGCCACATCGACGCGTTCGAGATGCTGGAGGAAAATGCTCGGAATTCATTGGACAGAACATCGAACCAACGTGTCCATTCTCAGCGAGCTCAAGATCCCGATGAGGCTCAGCAACCATATGCATGCGGAGGATTTTCGAGTTCTTTGGCCACATTGCCAGAAGGAGTGGTGACAACCTAGAAAAGCTGCTGATGACAGGAAAGGTGTACGGAAAAAGGCCCAGAGGCAGAAGTCCAACACGCTGGTCTGACAAGATACGCTCTACCCTCAACATTTAAATAATTTGACACGCTTGCAAAGTTGAATAATTGTAAATAATAATTCTTATACATAGATGGCGTTGTATATATTTGGGAACGCCTTTTTGTATGGAGATGGTCAGTCCTCTTTTTTTAATGGTCCTTGGCGTGGGTGTTTTTTTGTTTGTACGTGATTTCTTATAATTTTGTGCGTTTGTAAAAATAGGACTATTTCCGTAGTGTGCTGTACGTGTCACCTCACCCCCCGCTGACAATGCATGAACAATTTGTACGGTAATAAGACGGGGTCTCCTTCGGAATCCCTAATGTCGGTTGTCCTAATGTATCGTTTCTCCTAATGTATGTGTCGTAATGTATCGTTAGTCATAACGCCTTTTTTTTCAGAAAACGTAAATTTGTAAGGATTTTTTAAAGACCACCTATAGAGTAGGTTAGGTTTGTATTATAACAATCCTGAAAAGTTTACAGTTTCTTAAAAAAATGCGTTATGACAAACGATACATTAGGTCAAGGGATACATGAGGACAAATGACGTCAGGGATTTTTTTTTCTCTCTAAGAATACCCCATCGATCGTTGCTTCCATTGTCTGCAAGAATTTTTCTTTTTAGTTAGAGAGATGTAGACAGGTACTATATAATGACTTAGCTTAAGACTAGGTCCATTTGCGTTGATTACATACCTATTTACAAACATCTCAGAATAAAGTACCTACCAGAGGATTATAAGGCCCATTTGAAAAATAATCGACTTACAACAGTGTAACTATCTTGGTTAATGAAAGGGACGTACAAAATGACAATGAAAAGTTAACACCAATTCAGTATATAAATTATATATATATATATATGTGTATATATATACTTAATAGGAAATCCCAACCCTGTTTGTATGTAAATTTATGTTAACCAATAAACATTTTCATTTTCATTTCATTTCATTTTCATATCAAATATTTGTTTTTAATTAAACTCGCAAAAAATGCTGTTAATAAGGTCCATATGCATCGCGCAATAAAGCCTATTCAATGAAAAATAATAATATATTATTTATTTCGAAGCATACAAACTCCATAGTGAATACAAAAAGAACTTAAAAACTAGGTTAGTGTTATAATCCTTACTTCCTTTTCCTTACTATATTATAAACGCGAAAGTATGTATGTACGTTCCACTTAATTTCAAAAACTACTATATGAATTTTTATGAAATTTTCCAGTTATGTACCTTATATATCAGAATAGGACATAGGCAATAATATATGTCAAATTTCATCCGTTTTAGGGACGAAAAAGGGGATGAAAATTTGTATGGACAGTTAATATTTTTTTAACGCTGAGAACTTGCAATCTTGGGAATATACAACACATTTAAATTAGTAAAATATCGAGTTTTGGGGAAAGACATAAGCTACTTTTTTCCCTGGAAAATACCTTTTATCCGCTTTCTATAAACGAATCTAAGGCGGACGAAGTCGAGGGCAGCCGCTAGTTATAGATATACAATAAGTAGAAACCCCTTTCGTTTGCTTCACCCAGTGCTTCAGAATTGGCTTAGGCTACCTTGTGCGTGATTATTGTAAAACTTGTGATACAAAATATGACACGTAAACACAGGTATTTCAGTTCTGCGTCTGTTTCATTTATAAGAAGCAATACTGGCCGGCTTAAAAATGCTATTTTGGAGTAATAATTATATGTATAAAGCGAATCGAAATTAGGTGGATCTTATTACCTTTCGGTACCTTAATGCACTTATGTTTAGCACTTTAGATGATAGAAACTATTCGATGCCTGCACGTAAAGGTGCTTCCACACTTGTTTCATTTGCTCGTGTCCGATCACCGTGGCGTGGCATGACTACGTATCGCGCTGCTTGGACACTCACTGTCGGCGTGGCGATCACGCCGCACTTGTCCGATCTAAGTGTGTGATACGCGTAGCAACATGGATTTCGAGCGATCGGATCGGTGCAACGTCCAAACGCGTGATCGTGACACGCGATCATGCCACGGGAGGAAGGTCTGATCGGGCAAATGATACAAATGTGGACGCACCTTTAGAAGGTAAATAGTAAACGTTTTAGAGTCTAGTAATTATCAACAGCAAGTATTGATTAATACCTGCCAAATACCAGTTTAACCTGAAGTGATTTATCATATGTTGGCATGAATTATTAGTTATGTTAAGAGGAGTAACTTCACGAATCGCTTTTTCGAATTCTATGAATGATAATTTTTAAATTTTGGGGCTTAGAGCATGTTGTAAGGGCATACTCAGTAGTTTATCTTGTTATTTGTAAAAGCATGATGAAATAAAAGTAAATAAATATCTGAGACAATACTACACAAATATACCTGCTTAGTCCCTAACTAAACAAGTTAGTGCCATTGGTACTAAATGACGAATTTATTTTGTGAAAATGTCTACCTATTCCATTTTAATAGATGAATACTATACTGTACGAGCCGGACAGACAAATCCACAGCACAGCCTTAGTAATATGATCCTAGTGACAGCATTGACACGATTTATGATCTTATTTAAGACATGTGTAATGAATATATGTTGATCCGGAACCGATCACTGTTAACGGAGTCTCTCTTGAGGTTGTCAGTGAAATATTATTTACCTCGGACAAAGAATAGAGCTGGGTACTCGTACAAACAACTTCGAGCGAGAGGACCTTAGTTCGTCAAGTGTTTTCGTCGTCAATACCGCAAAACTTAGAGACCTATGTCTAGCAGTGGACGGAGATGGGCTGATGATGATGATGACACCTTTTAAATACGGAACACTAAAACTAAAATGATGTGTGCAACTATATCAACACAACGTCACAAAATCCCGAGTGATCAATTTCTAGCAATCAAGTGGAGAATGTGGCGCGTGATGCACGCGCGCACGACTGCGCCGGCGTATCGACGATGCGACTGCGACACGGAATAAAATCAAAGGGCTACCGTTTTTGTCTTCTCTGACTGACTAACTTCTTTGGCACCTACTCATCATTTTTGCCCCAGCATCAGTCTGAACGCGCCTTTGCTTTCTACAGCGATAGTTACGCCTGACCAACCGTACGCGCGTACCATCGGTTGAGCAAAGTTTCCAAATTCAAATTCAAATCCTTTATTTGCTAGAACACAGTTTTATTAGGTCTTATATATGTAATTGTATATTTCCAGTGTGCTCAGCCTGCAAGCAGGCGTGCAAATATTTGAGGTGCGCGCTAAATTTAATACAAATTTATAAGAAAAAATAAAATAGACTTAAAATTAGTATGTCATAAATCAGAAGCCTCTATTCCTCCAGCCTCATACTTAACGCGTTTCTCGTCACATGACCTGCATCCCTCCTCATTACATGCCCATACGCTAGGCGGTTTCCTCTTACCTTCTCTGCAAGTGGTGCTACTATCAGACTTCCTCTCACATACTCATTTCTTTCACTGCCCATTCCAGTCAAGCCACACATCCATCGCATCAACATTTTCATTTCGGCCACATGCAACCTCATTTCATCCGTCCTTTTTGAAGCCCAACACTCTGATCCTGACTGGTACTATTGGGCTGATCACACACCACCTATTGAAGGGACCACCTTGAACAGCGCAGATAAGTTCAAATATTTCGGATCCATCGTGGCGTCCAAAGCCAGCACGGTGGAAGACATACAGAAAAGGACCAAAATCCTGTGAACAGGTTCCCATTATTTGGGCTAAGCCGTTTTGATCCTGTAACCTGTGACTGACAGATACCCATTGTGATCCGGAGATGTGTGCTTGTAAGTGTTTTTAGACATTAGGCCCATCTGGCATGTATGTACACCTTCATTTGTTTTCTCGAAGTAGGTAATTTGCACACATTGTTACTTTGTCATAGAAAAAATACAATAATATCTGTCGAGAAGCTTAAAGCTTCCTAAACGTCGGGAACTCAAATGAGATAATATACGCGATTTAATCCGTATAAATTGTTTTATTTAAATGAGTGTCTTTCAGCTTCGGTTTTACAAATAATTACTGACTGTCCCTGCCGACTTATCACGACTTCGTGGTCCATATAGGCACAAAGGCACTGCCTACCCTGAATGACCATGGGTCTATATAGGCATGGACAAACTGCCTACCTTGGCCAAAAATCCTGTGCAAGCTGTAACTGGCGTTTTAAACTCCAGGTCTCAATCGCGTCGAATTCGTATCGTAAAATCGAAAACCATACGTTTTGCTATCTCGACAGTTCGTGTAATCACGTCGCTTACTCGTTCCGGTAAATCCATAATGTAAGTACGACGAAACATGCACTTTTGGCTTGCGACATTATTGGAGACTTATTTGAGGTTGTGACTTTGATAGAGCACACGAGACGAACATAATGAAAGCTACTATTATAATGTACTCCATTCGGTTATTACAAAACAAAAACCTCACTTAGGAAGACAATAATCACTGAATAACTAGGCAATAATAGTTAAAAAAATTAAAGTATTAAAATTACATCGACGTTTAAAACATTTCGTAATCGTCACATTCCCATCACTACGACCGCCGAGTTTTATTGCACCTCACCCGAATTTTATGGCCGCAGTCCTCACTTTGGTTGGGGGCTAGTATACTCGTAGAAGTATTGAGTATAGATGTTTTTGTGCTCATCAGTCGGCACCTCTCGCGAGTAAGGTGTAAAGATACGCCAAAGTGCGAGGCTGACTCGTGCACTGAGGGTTCCGTAAAAACTTCCACATACCAATCCCAACCTAACTGGCGGGTTGAGTTTGCACCGAAATTGTATAGCACCGCAAAAATTCTAATTCTAATTTCAATATTTTATTGTGCAAGAAGGCCTCACTTTTACATGTCTGATTTTACAATAAATAGACAAACATTCACAATCTATATAATGACATTATAGTTCATAGCAATATTAATGCAACAGACAAATACCCGGGCACACTTTACATATATATTATGTATTGTCTCCGGGTCCATTAGATTAACCCACTCGCGGAGGAGAAAAATACATTACCCCTATTTTTTTCGTCGGCATAGTCGAGTAAAACGTATCTGTGGAAACCCAGCTATCCGTGCGTCTACCAAACATTTTTGAAATCCGTTTAGCCGATTTGGGGTGATGAAGACACTTACAAAAAATTCAAAAAATATTGAAATAAAACAATTTAACGGATTATATCGCGTATATTATCTCATTTTAGTTCCCGACTTTTCGGAAGCTTTCCAGCTTTCCATGGTCACGGGAGGACTATATACGCGATATAGTCCGTTAAATTGTTTTATTTCAATGAGTAATAATCGCGGAAACAGAAGTTCAAAAAATATGTTTTTCGATTTAGTCAGTTCTAAATAGTCCGTTACAATATTTTTTTAAATGTCTTCAATGTACAGACATTCCATTTTTACAACTTTATAATCCACAGTACGCTTCATTTGTGAAATGCTGCTTGGTAATTCATTTAAATAACATAATTAAGCCCTTCTGGCACATGTGTAACTGTCTTTACGGATTAAGCCCATCTGGCATGTATGTACACCTTTATTTGTTTCTTAAAGAGGGTAGTTTGCACGAATTGTAACTTTGACGGAGAAAAATATATCTTTTCTAAGTCAACCCGTAAACATGGAAAGCTGAAAAGCCTCCAAAACGTCGGGAACTCAAATGAGATAATATACGCGATATAATCTGTTAAGGAAGCTCATGTGTCACTCAGCGAGCTATGGAGAGGGCTATGCTCGGGATCTCTCTACGAGATCGAATCAGAAATGAGGGCATTTGTAAACGAACCAAGATCAGGTCACCGACATAGCAAACAGGGTAAGCAAACTGAAGTGGCAATGGGCAGGGCACATAGTTCGAAGAATCGATGGCCGTTGGGTATACAGTTTTTCGAGTGGAGACCGCGTACCGGTAAGCGCAGCGTGGACAGGCCACCCGCAAGGTGGTCGGACGAACTGGTTAGGGTCGCAGGGACTCGCTGAATGCGGGTCGCCTCTATCTGGCCCATGTGGAAATCTATTGAGGACGCCTGTGTCCAGCAGTGGACGTCCTATGGCTGACATGATGAATCCGTTAAAATTGTGTTATTTAAATAACTTTATAATAGTAAATATGTATCTAGCTCAATATAGGCCCTAGTAATAGATATAGCTCATTTCTCTAGCCTGCATGTTGAGCAACGCATCGTGCGTCTGATGTATCGATTAGTTATCGTGGTGTATAGCCCAAATTATACGCGGAAGCGATTTTAAGCCTGGTTTAATTTTACCGATCATTTTTTAGCAAGATGGCGGAGACGAGCTTGATTTCTTACAGAAGAACTGGTAGAAGATTAAATAGATAGATAGTTTATGCCATAACAATTTTACAATCGTGCCGGAAATATAACATTATAAATCTAAGTGATAATTCAAGTAGGTATAACAATTTTATAACATATTTAATAACTTTACTAAATAATATAATTTAATGTTGATTAACTAATACAATGATGATAAAAATAAAATGTCAGTTAGTTAAATCAGGGGTTTCCAAAGATATTTGTCTTCTCCTAAATGCAATTTTAAAACATTCTGACAATAACGTGTATTTTAGAAGATTTATAAGTAACGGTTTCGGAACCCTTTTTATGAGTCAAGGACCCTGGCGACTGGTATAGATGTTGTATGCTTATAACTTGTACCATAGCAGTGAGAGCCTCGCAGGCAATTTGACTTGCGCACGAGTGGCTCATCATCATGTCATACCGCAATGCCCGCCAAATTAACATTTTTGCAATTCGATCTGCTACGGATTGGCTACTGATTACTGAACAGAAATCCCGAACACTTCTACTTTGTTGAAATAAGAGCAAGATAGAAAAAAAGTAGGTAGTGCAACTAACTTATACCTACCTCATCGCACCTACATAAATACACATAAATCCATACTATACTAATAAATACTGATATCTATTACACTAAAATACTAATTCATACTAGTATAATAGCAGTACCTAAAAATTAAATACCTGTACAGTGTACATTGAAGATTTAAATATATATATATATTGAACCAGACTATTTGGAGGTCACGCCAAATCGGCTTATCGGCTAAACAGCTGATGATATCGAAGCCCAAAAGCGTTCTATGCTGCATAAAAGCCGCCTCAAAGATTTCCATAACGACCGGTATTTATTTTTTTTTTCATTTATTTAACATCAAAAGAAACTTATAACTATAATAATTGTTTGGTGAACGAAAACCGCGCGCGGTTTATCTGCCACCAAGAGATCTCTCGCTTACAAAGCGTTATCAGTGCACGCATTTGTGCGTCCAGGCCGGCTGGCAACCGCCCCGACGGCAGCGAGGCGACCGCGGGGACGGAGACAGCGCTGTTTCGTCATCGCCGTCTCCGCTCCCGCTCCCACCTCGTGCCGTCCAGGCGGCCGACAGTCCGGGCGCTAAATAGAAGAAGACATGAACATGTTTTTTATAATTCTGTTACAATTTTTGTTGTGTTTTTTGTTGTTGGTTGTGTGCCGCCCACGATCTTCACCAGCTCATCGGTTCACCTTGTTGGGAGCCAACCCACGCTGCGTCGTCCTGTACGCGGTTGCCGCTCGAGAACCTTTCTGCCCCAGCGGCCATCGGTTCTACGAGCAATGTATCATATCATATCATCTTTATTCCTTAGAAAATGATACAGTAAGTTACTTAAATACAAAAGTATGTTTGTTGGTCCTTCTCGATTTAAAACTTGACTCCGAATCCTCTATTTTCAAATCGAGTTCTTGACTAATCGCTCCTATAACTTATTTATTAATATGTGCATTTAAAATCAATTTACCTATTTGTTAAATCGTAATTCCAGCCCGGCGGGCATTTTGCCTTCAAATAACTATATTGAAAACGACACTAGTTGTAAAATTAGCATCAAATGATATTATGGCAGGATTTTACGATCATTTGAGAATTTAGAAGAGGATATTAGATCGTGAACCAATTCCGTAGCTATTAAATGATTGCGCAAAGACTGTGGCATCACGAAATCCTCGATCCACGTATAACTAATCAATCATTTATATTATATATACTAACAATAATGATAAGACTTGATGCTTATGAAATGATGAAATGAAAAGGTGTGGCGTCTGTTAAAGTTAAGGGTACCATGGTCATTTGAATTCTGTTCAGTTATGAGAGTGAGTTCATATTGAATCGCGACTGCTAGCGAATTAATTTATTTTTTTATGTTATAGAGGGTAAACGAGCAGACGGATCGCCTGATGGTATAAGCGATCACCGTCGCCCACGCCTGCAATACCAGATGAGTCACAAGTGCAAGTGCGTTGCCGGCCTTTCAGGTGAAGACACGATTCTGAAGAGCACAAACTCGATAGGATTGCGCTTTTTACAAGTTACAAGCTTTTATTTAACTTGCAAGATTCCACCCGAACAAACATATTGCATACATACATATGCAATATGTTTGTTCGGGTGGAATCTTGCAAGTTAAATTTGAGCTACTTCCCGGATTCCAATTGAGCTAAAATTTGGCATACTTATATAAGTTTGGTGACAATGCAATAATATGATACCATCGAGCTGATCTGATGATGGAGCAGGAAGGTCATAGGAACTCTGTAATAAAATAACTCAATCGTACCGAGTTGGGGCTCTTTAGAATCCTCTCGGTGAGTAGTTGATGGATGTTTAAAGAAAAGTACAGTCGAGAATAAAAGCTTGTCACAATTTTTTTTTGACAGAAACTTATCTTTTTAAAAAATAAACCTGCAGACCTTGCAGGCCTTTGCACGGTGGAACAACGGGCACGGAATGCGTTATTTTATTTGGGTTAATATCACCACCTTCCAACCGCCTCATTAGACCAGCTCCAGCCACATTATTGTATTACTCATAGTCATTTATTTATAATATTATGAAATATTAAATGTCATTGTTTTACAGTCCGAAACGCAATTAAGACTATTCCATAATTAAAATTCAAGTTGGAAATTACACATGTCAAAATTATTCTATTATATAGGTTAGGAAAATATGTAGATATTATAGGATTAACTTCTTTCATTAAATTGCATGTCAACAGTAGTAATATTAATATTTTCTTCTGTTTCCGCGATTATTACTCGTTGAAATAAAACAATAATGCTATTACTCATTGAAATATAGTAATAATGATTAGGTTAAAATACATTATGTCACTAGTTATTTCCTATTATAAAATTCGCTGATATCATAGAAGGCCTAACTGATAAGCCATTTTTTCAATTTGTTATGCAATGAGTTCTTGCTATTATCATCGAAGTTACTTAGGTATACCGAATTTCAGCTCTTAAAGTCCCTGGGAAGTGGTTCAAATCGTACGAGATTTGTAAACATACTTACAAATGTGGAAGTACCTATATATAGATTGTAAAGAAATATAAAGGCTTTAGAGACGGTTAACGTGACTATACTTAATAGAAGATCCCGGCAACTTCATCAGCGAAGGAGAAAAGGAAATCATAACCCTCTTTTTTTCTTCAGCGTAGCCGAGTAAAATCATCTATGGATGACCAACCCGTGTACAAACAAAAGTTGAAATCCGTTTAGCCATTTTCAAAATCAAAATCAAAATATTCTTTATTCAAGTAGGCCTAGGTACAAGCACGAATCGAATTGTCAGTCTTTGCTGGGAGACATACAATATGATCCAACATTTGTTGCAAGGATTAGAGAAAACCCTGAAAAACTTAATCAGATCATTAAACTTAAGTAATATTATTAAAACAAACATCATTTTAAAATTTTTAATAATTGATAAGATAAATCCCAAAAGGATTGTCAATAAATCTAGAATGTGTCTAGAATAAAATTCTGAATGTCAGAGTATAAAAAACAATTTATATGCGTGTACCAATTAACTATTACAATATTGTCTTAATTATAATTAAAACTTTTACAAATGTGTTATAAATAACTAATTTATAATTGGCACACGCAGAGGAGATGTACAGATTCTCCAGATCAATCCATATTAATATTATAAATGCGAAAGTGTATCTGTCTGTCTGTCTGTCTGATACCTCTTTGCGCTTAAACAGCTGAACCGATTTGGATGAAATTTGGTGTGGAGATAGTTTGAGCCCCGGGGAAGGACATAGGCTACCTTTTAACCCGGAAAAATACCCTTATCCGCGATAAACGAATTTAAGGCGGACGAAGTCGCGGGCAGAAGCTAGTGTTAATATAAACTAAAAAATGTTGGCGTGATGAAGCCACAAGGACTCATACAAACACAAAAAAAAACGATTCTGTGACTTTCAAATATTCCGTATTCCATATCACTTTTTTTTAATATCCTCAATGTAAGTACTTACAAGCTCAAAGAGTTGCTAAACTTAAGTGGGAGTGGGCGGGGCACATTACTCGTAGAACCGATGGCCGCTGGGGTATTAAGGTACTCGAGTGGCGATCGAGTACAGGACGATGCAGCGTAAGGAGGCCCTCATCAAGATGGACCGATGATCTGGTGAAGATCGTGGGAAACCGTTGGATGAGGGCGGCGCGCGACCGGTCGTTGTGGAGATCCTTGGGGAGGCCTTTGTCCAGCAGTGGACGTCCCTGCTGATATGATGATGATGATGTACCTACAGACATTTTATTTTTACATCTTTATAATATTAGCTACCTATAGATGCAAAAAGTTTTTAGAAATGCTCATTAGATATGTACAACGAAATGTTTACAAACATACAATATACATACACCTACTATATACGTAATAATTAGAGACCCCCACAAGTCCACATTAGCGTCTTTCGAGCGTCAGCGTACCACCGCCGTTCTTACGCCTTGCGCACTGCGTCCCACCCCATCTCAAAGTGGCCGCGACGCCATTCCCGTTTGTGAGGTTACGCTCCCCCACTGAATCCGATTAATGGTAACAAGGAGACCTAGCTAGATAAGCCGATTCCCACCGGGTTGCCAAAGGAAAGGCTTATAACCACCTTTTTCTTCAAATAACTATGAATAAATTAATACGCTTTGGCTTCCCTTGTAATTTTCCTGACGAAAAACGACGTGACTTATGTGAAAACTTAAAAAAACGACCTTTTTTAAGTTTTCACCTAAGTGACCTTAAAAGGCTTAAAAGACCTAAAGGCCTACAGGCCTTATGCTAATGTCAATAAGATCTACCAATAGTTACTTAAGTATGTGACTTAATGGCACAAAGAAAATTGCGCATCTGTTACAGTTTTAAAAAGATAGCCTCAATTAAATGTGCATTTTGTGAATTCTCACGCGGTCATTCATAATCGCATCAATAACAATAACGTCTAAATTACAAACAAGGTCACATGCTAGGCGAGATTTTTTATAGCTCAGTGATGGGCTAAAAATATTGATATCGATAGTGAGTTTATATTCACTATTTCTAATTTAATTTTCAATTTCAAAAAAAATTACGACAATCGTAATGCCAGGCATCGGATAATCGGATAAATATTTACCTAAACATTGGCTGCGTCGTGTAGAGAGACGGACTCAATTTAATTTTCCTTATAAACTTCTAAATATTTTATGAAAAACAATGTTTGTTTTATTATTCTCTTACATTACAAATACCCTGAAATTAAATCAATTTACAACGCAGTTAAAACAAATACTTACATTAATTATTTCATTATCTACATATGCATAACAATGTACGTGCTTACCGAAATAGTTATAAAAAGCCATAAATTAAACATGTTCGTGTATTCTTACCTCCTCGTGTCGTTTTATGCAATCCCGGAATCCAGCAACTTATAAGAATAATTTAATTAAGAAGCCGACGCCATATTTGCCTAACTTTTGCCGGGTTTTTGGCAACGTTAGGTAAATATCTATCCGATTATCCAATGCCTGGTAATGACGCACAAAATGACAGTCATTTTCTTTTTTTTGAAATCTCAAGAGGGTGCCCGCAACTCGCGGAGAAGAAAAAAGCCATAAACCTCTTTTTTGCACTACAGTGTAGTCAGGTAAAAATGAGCCTATCTTATGACCATCTGTGAATACCCAGCTATCCGTGAACGAAAAATAGTTGGAATCTGTTTAGCCGTTAAGTCGTGATGATGGCATTAAGACACTTAGAAATACAAAAAAAAAAAACAAATAGTCTGACATTTTTTCATCATTCACTTCGTTCGCGGAGGAGAAAAAGTCGTAACCCCTCTTTTTTTCTTCAGCGTAGTCAGCTAAAAAGTATCCTATAACCATCTGGAGATACCCAGCTACCCGTGTACCAAAATTAGTTTAAATCCGTTTGGCCGATTTGGCGTGATGAAGCCACAACGACACATACAAACATACAAAAAATCCAAAAAAATATTTTTGGTTCATTAACCTTCAAATAGTCCGTGACAATATTATTTTTGAAAATATCTCCAATGTACAGACATTTCATTGGTACAACTTTATAATAGGACATATAAATAATCCAAATTAAAAAGTGTCGATAACAGCACATCTCTATCCAAACGCCTGGCACAATTACTTATAATCGTGTCGAGCGATAATCGAGCAATCGAATAGCATAATCGTAATCGCTTGCAATCGAATATAATCGCATTTGGATCAAACCGGGCAAGGTTACTGAACACTAATCATATACAAAAGAGTATATTTTGTAAATAAATTCGTGTCAGTTAAGACTTTTTAAAGTACAGACGCTCCGTGCGATATGCATATAAAAAAGGTATATCTTGTTAGGAGATTGGCGTCGGATAAGACTTTTAGTACATAGAGGGGAAAGATGAACCGTAAGCCATATATGTAAAAAAGGATACATGTTGTTAGGGATTAGTGGTGGTTAAGACGTTTTATAGATGGAAGGGGTGAGAATCGAGTGAATGGGATGCGAGCGCATTTCACAAGATAATCACGATTTAGTTTCGAAATTAATCTCTTTTTTAAGTAGATGCTAATCTCTACTATTATAAAGTTGTAAAAATAAAATGTCTGTTACATCGAAGTTATAAAAAAACGAATAACGGACTATTTGAAGGTCGCTGAATCATTTTTTTTGCATGTTTGTGTGTATGTGTGCGTCTGTGGCGTGATTGATTACGTGAAAACGGCTGAACGGATTTCAACCATTTTTGGTATATAGGGGTAGCTGTTACCCCAACTACAGTTTAGCAAAAAAAGGGGTTATGACTTTTTTCTCCTTTAAAACGTAGAATAATTAGATTAATACATAATTAATTCCTTTAGACTTTATTTATTACCTTAACAAAACCAGATATTTTACTTTTACCGGGACACGATTCTTATAAGATGTTATATCAAACGTACGTAAGTTGTTTAAAAAAAAACATATTTTGCTTTTTTTTCTATTATATTTATTATTTACCGGCGTAATAATAAATAATATAATTATAAGTTTTAATATGTTTCTTAGATCTTATTATTTAGAAAAAAATACTGACTGTTGAGTTTGTTTCGGCTTCCCTCTGAACAGTGGTCTCCTCTTAGGAAATGCCGTAGATTCAGACTTGTAAAAGTGCCCTACGGCCTGCTTACAGAATAAAGATAATTATTTAATTATTTCGTCTTAATTTCGCTTGCTCTAAGTTTCGCATCTATTCACTACTTCGATAAATGATCAGTTTCGCAATCATAATCGCCGTGGCGAAGATCTTAATGGTCATGCATTCAGATCAGTTTAAAAGGCCCATGGGGTTTTAGCATTAATTAGTTCGATTGGATGTACATTTGTAATAATAATAATAATAATATATAATAATATATTTTATTCCAAAAACATCTTTTACAAATTTTCTTAATTCTAGAACTCTACTCCCTAAATAGGCTAAAGCCTGTGCTATAGGATAAGCAGTGCTCCTCCCCCTTAACATAGTTGATGTTATGAACATAAGTTTGTTTAAAAACAGGAAATTATAACAATAAACTTAAACTTAAATACCTAAAAACTCTTAACTATGTGTGTGTGTGCGTGTGTGTGTGTGTGTGTGTGTGTGTGTGTGTGTGTGTGTATTGCTATACTCACATATTTTATGTCGTACATATAATGTGGACTTTGTAGCTACGTTTTTTTTTTTTTTTCTTTTTTTTTTTTTTTTTTTTTTTTTTTTTTCACTTTTTTATTTTTATTTCTTGTTTTATCTTTACTTATTTCTATTATATTGTTACTACCAGAATAGCTTCAGTTTCATCATAATTTTTATTTAGCAACCATGTAGTGACGGCTTCTTTACAAGCAATTTTAGACATCGGATAAATGTGTAGTGTTTTATTTAGTTTGTTATATATGTAAGGTCCATTGAAATTTATAAATGATTTGATGAATTTAGTTTTGAAATTAGTATCTCTCATTCCTATATATTGAGGTCTACGAGTATTTTGTGAATTTTCTTCATTATAAATATGTTCGTTGTGAAATCTAAGTGTAGTGGAAAGGATAAAGAGTTGTCTGACAGTCAAAGTTTTTGTTTTTATGTATAAATTTTCGGTAGAGAAGGTAAAAGGCAAAAAATGCATGACCTTTAAGACTGCACGTTGCGCAATTTCTAAAGTGATCAATGAAGTTTTGGGTGCACCTCCCCAAGCCGTGATGCAATACGTAGTGATTGACTGGCAAAGCGCAAGGTATACACGTCTCAGAAGCAAGCTATCAGCAACGTGTCTTAAATTTTTAAATACATATATAAGTTTCCGGACTCGCTTACTAACTATATTAATATGTGACTTAAAATTCAAGAACGAGTCAATAGTTACACCAAGATATTTTATAGTTTCAGCTCTAACCAGCGGACAACATGTGTCACAATTTGTTCTCGATTCATCGCAGCTATGCACAGATAGCGTGAGAGTGTTCGAGGGTTGACCAGGAAGTCTGATTGAGTGAGTCAAGTACTTCGTTTTATCAACATTTAGCGTCAGTAAGTTCCCGGCCAGCCATGCAGTTACCTTATTTATTCCGCTCTGCGCTGAATCGAAGACATCTTCCCATGAGTTTCCAGAAAATATAAGCGCTGTGTCATCAGCATAGGACATGATAATACCATTTTGAATCCCTAGTTGACAAAGATCGTTGATATACACCAGGAACAGCGTTGGACCTAGTATACTGCCTTGTGGCACGCCATATTCAATAGGTAAATCAGAGCTCCTAACACCTCCCAGTGAAACACATTGACATCTGTTACTTAAATAGTCTTTGAGTATTGCAAATGCACTGTCTCTGACGCCGATTGCTTCTAGCTTTTTCAAAAGAATAGGTATGGAGACAGTGTCAAAAGCCTTGGCTAAGTCCAGGAACACTGAAAGACATTTCTTGCCATTGTCAAGGCTATTGGCTATATATTTAGTGAGTTCTAGAACTGCATCCTCCGTTGATTTTCCTGATCTGAAACCATATTGATTCGGTGCCAAAATACTATATTCCTCCAAATAGGACCTCAACCTCTTATTTATTATTCGTTCTAGGATCTTTGAAATTGCAGGCAGGATAGAAATAGGGCGATAGTTGCTGGGGATACACTTATTACCACTTTTGTATATCGGTATTACTATGGACTTTTTTAAAACATTTGGAAAAACTCCTTTTTGCAAGCATAAGTTGAAAATATGTGTAAGAATGGGCACAAAGATGGTTTTATGGTTTTTTAATACATGGTTAGGTATTCCTTCCCACCCCACTGAACAAGAATTCTTTAATCCCATGATTAAAGTCTCTATTTCTTTATCGTCTGTGGCCAACATCATCATGGAATTAGGTTGACGGCGTATATTATCTGTCCATGTGTCATTGTAGTTATGAGAGTCTACTTGTGGGGAGATTTTATTTGCCAGTGATTTCCCTACATTTGCAAAAAACTGATTTACCTTATCAACCGATTCTCCCACTGAGTCGTAAGTTTGTAAAAGATCAAGATTACAATGTCTAACTTTGTTTGTGCCTGTAATATTTTTAATCGTAGTCCATAATAGTTTGTTGTCTTTTCCGGCCTTGTCTATTTCTTGCTTTTCATACTGTATTTTAACTTTGTGAAGTATGTTGCAGCAAAAATTTCGGTAACGTTTGTAGGTAATTTTAAGCAATTCATTGTTTGGTTCTTTTTTATGTTTGTTATGCAATTTATCCCTATTTCTTATACATCTTAATAGTCCGGGGGTAATCCATGGCTTTTTAATTATTTTTCTCCTAGGTATATTATAATCTATAGTATTTTTAGCTATTAAGTTTTGTAAAATTTTAATTAATAGATTAAGTGCGATGGTTGGATCCGTCATTTGAAGTATTTCGTTAAAGTTTGAGGTTTTAAGGTCTTCAGCCAGAGCTTTATGAGACAGTTTGCTGCGTACAGAAAATTTGCTATCTTTAGGTTTACTGTACTGCCAACATAAAATAATAGATTTGTGGTCCGTGAGTGTAGAATTAATTACTATTATGCGTGCACCACATTTAGTTCTCATCATCACGTGATCTATACACGATTCACTAGCATCTCTTGTAACAAAGTTATGACCAGAGAGCATACCAAAGGATGCCAGGAAAGTTAAGTATAAATTTGCTCGTGAATCTAATAGGTCATTTTTTATATTTATGTTAATATCCCCAATTAAGGAGACGTTCTGAAAACCTGATAAACGTTTCAATACAGTATTCAAAGAATCAAGGAAGGCCTGTATATTTGCCTGCGACGGAGATCTATAAATAGCTATAATTACGTGACTCTGATTTAGTTTTAGAAGTAGACAATTTGCGTCCAGAAAATGGGGCTCCTCTATCTCAATTTTGAGATTGTTTTTAGAGTAGATGATAAGGCCTTCATTTTGGTTACGAATAACTTCGTTTGCGTAGCTGTTATACCCTTCTAGTATAGGAATCGTATTCATGCAGGATAACCAGCACTCTGTTAAGATGATGACGTCAATCTCAGTATTTAAACGCGTAAGCAGAAGACAAAGTTCGTCGAAATTTTTATTTATGCTTCGAATATTTTGAGTTAAGATTTTTAGACTGGTATCCGGAATATTTGATTTGCATTCTTCAACTTCTGATATCATGGACTCCGCCACTATGATCTGGTCTAAATCATCATAGATGTTCTTTATACTGTCGAATGTTGCTTAAAAATGAAATATTTCCCTGGTTAGTATTTTCAAAAGAGCTGATAATAATATTTTTTTCTGACGTAATTTTTATTATTGTGAGTATAAGTGAGTAACTGCAACAACAATAGCAAAAAGTATTTGATGTGTGAGAGTGTGTGTGTGTAATATAACTGAGACTAAATAACAATAAGAATGTAGATTTAACAAAGGTATTATGTGTACTTCGGCCTAGTTTCAAAATAGTTACAACTAGTCAGTCATTGTTCTTCATATTAACTAGTTCTTCTTCATTGTCAATCCTGATGTATTTCGTTTTATCTGCTTTTTTTATGAACACCGACCCTCTGTTTGTACAACAGTTGACGTATCCTTTCTCCTTTGCTACTTGTCTCGCTTCAAAGAGTAGTTTCTGGGTCTTCAGTGTTAGGGCTTCCGATAGATAAATCGGGGTTTTCGGAATGTTGAGACCTAAGTGAGTAGAGTTGAGTTTGTCCGCATTCTGTTTACCTTTATTAAATGTTCTTACTGCCTCAACAACCTTTTCTTTCTGTATTACCGATATCAGTTCCGTGACAATAATCTTTTGAGTGTCTTTATTTGTTTTCTTGCTGTAGATGTCCTTTATATCGTGTTCTGTGAGATTTACACCGATTTCATTTCCTAGATTGATAATCATTTCGCACAGCTCTTCCTTTGTGTCATATACTTTGTCACTAGATAGTTGCAGGGGCAGATTTCTGATTTCTAGAACAGGGTCTTTGATTTTTTTCTCTAATGACTCAATTTTTTCTTCTAAAGCTTGAATGCGTAACTTGTCTTTTTTCTTGTCGGCCTCCAAGCTCTTCAATGTCTCTAACATATCATCATATTTTTTTGATAAAAATTCTATACAATGAGAGATATCTGTATTTTGTCTTTCAATGTTCTGCACTGAGGACTTCAGCTCCCCAAAGCGGTTCGCCTGCTCTTGAGAGAAAGATGCAAACATGCTCCTCATTTGTCCCATCATTGTCACCATGTTTGATGTGTTACTGTCTTCATAGTGTTTTCTTTTGAAGCGAAGTGTAATATTGTTTAGTTCCTCATCTTGTGACTTTGATAGGGAGCGGAGGTCCGGAGTCGAGTCATGCTTTTGTTTTGCAAGGTTTGGAAGTGTAAGAGAGGCCGGTACCATGGACGTTTGTTCTTCAGGAGTTTTTGCACTTGCTGATGTGCTAACTGCATCCGAAGGTACGCTTGTCGACGCTGAGTTGTTCTTAGGCGGTGTGCGTTTAAGCGGCATATTGTTTTCCAATATCGTCCCAAAGCCGGAGTCCTTTATTTACTTAATCGGCGAGTGCCCGAAAATAGAACAAATAGCCTTCTTTTTTGAAGTCGGTTAAAAACGCAAGCGGACTGTGTCGAACGAAGCTAGCGCAGTTACTAGGAGCGCATAAATAATTCAATGCTAGCCTTTTACCGTGGAATCGCAAAGTTCAAGGGTCAATTTCAAAGGGCACGGCTTTATTTTTAGAATCCCTATCAAAATGGTAACAGCGGTACCCTATTTATAACCCTCCACTGTCTGTCTGTCCCTCCGAGTGCATGGCCTTTAGCTCTTGAACTGTAATAGACACTTCAAACGTTCAAACAATGTGTATTACTCTGGCCGCCTTTTTGTAGAGCCTAGAGTGCCCCACAGCTGGACAAAGGCCTCCCTCTCATTCTTCCACGTGTCCCGGTCTCGGGCAGTCTCCCACCAGTTCTTATAGAAAGAATCAAGCTCGTCCCGCCATCTTCGCCGAGGCCTACCGCGACGCCCGAGCTGTATTTTGTGGGACCCACTCGGTGGCTACTTTAGCCCACAAGTCGCCCGGCATGCGACCGACATGTCCGGCCCAGTCCCACTTCAGCGGCTAACCTCAAGTTGTATGAAAGCTACATAACAGTATTTTTTCTACCACTTGGTCGTGTAATGGTGCATTATGTGTCCGAATAGTCATATACATTTTTGGCGTATAACAATGCCGTATAGACGTTCTTTCGACCTTTTTTTACGACCGTTATGTAACCGTTTCGTTGTATAAACGTTTTGGTCATATAAACGTCAGCACAGTGTAAATTTTGTATACAAATTACCTTTTATACGACTGTTAAACGAACAATAGTGGTTTACACGTCGTATTCATTATCATTATATGAAAATCGAATAAAAGTTAAGAGTGCGACCTGTATAGGTACGTCTTCGAGGAACACAAACAATGATAATACGACCCCTATGCGATTAAAACTCGTGTTAACGTGTTAAAATAAATATATAACGTAATAACGTGGGCCCAAATGCCGTCGAGTAAACGTCCTCACTACATTCATACGACTATACAATATAACTTTAAGTTGAGACCAAAACGTTGACTCAACCTCCTTAATGTATGTTGGGAATCCATTAATCTAGTGACAGAGTTACTTGGAAAATTGTTAATAATCTAGACTATTGACATAGGTACTGACGAGATGGGTCCTTGAAAAATAGATCTATTGCCTAAAAAATTTGTTGCCTTTATACCATGTGTCCGATCATTATAATTTGGGCGTGTTAAAGAAAAGAGTGAATAGGCTGTTTCTAGACGGGCATGATACATCTTAGTCCGCATCACTTAACAACAGGTGAGGTTGCGGTCAAATGCCCGTCTACCAACAATAAAAAAAATCGTAGCTTTAAAAAGTGTCTCAGAAGAGTAACTATGGCAACGATGTAAAGAAAAAAGTTGACTATAAGTTCGCGTAGTATAATAATATCACGCGAACTTATAGACAGGCGTTCGAGTGAGACGTTTTTCTTTGAACTCTCTATAGGAGTAAAAACATACAAATCTATGTTTAACACGCTTTTTATTTGGTCGACCTGTATATAACTATGTAATGGAATCTAAGGTAACTAATTTAACCATCTTCCAAGGATCGTAGCGTCATGAAAATTGGCAGCTGTATGTAGTTCTGATGACAATACAATAATATGGTACTGTCGAACGAATCTGATGATGGAGCCGGAAGATATGAACTGGAACTTCATGATGGAACATCGTATTATAGCTGTGTTTGGATTTGTTAGAAAAGTCTTGTAAAGCGTGTTTTTCTAGTGTTTTTTAAACTATTAATTTATTTTCAGATGCGGGGTAATAGGGATGTGACAACTATTTTAGTGATATGTTATAGAACGACCTTTCAATAATAGAAACATTGGTGAAAAACTACTTCCAAGTCATAAAAACTCCCCGCGTGCTACAACAATGTTAAGAGTCGCCGTGGGGTGACGCGTGTTAAAGACAAGAGTGAATAGGCTGTTTCTAGACGGGCATGATACATCCTCGGCCGTATCGTCACTTAACAACAGGTGAGATTGCGATGAAATGCCCGTCTATCGTAAAATATATATATATATATTTGAATTCAATCAACATCTCTATTATTGAGCAGCGGGCGTATGATGGCCGCGTTTCTCACGCGATAAATGATATGATAACGCGCCTGTCACTCTCGCACTCGCATGCCTGTCAGAAGGTGACGGCAGCTATGACACTTATTTGTCGCGTGACAAACGCAACCATCATAGGCCCGCAGGTCAACCACTATTGACTGGTGTATATACCCTAATGGGCGGTGTGTAGTGTCGTCAAATCTGTCGCCGCGATCTCGATGGCACCGCAACGGGCTCAAGGCTGGCATACCTAAATAATGCCTACACACGCAGTATTCCACATGGCGGAGTGACTAAGACTTAAGTGAAATTTATTATCGTGTAAACGTCTTATAAATCGATGAACGCCGGCTGCACGCATAACAAACCATGACTCATAGTCACGTTCCCCCTGAGCTGAGCGTGCAAGCGAGAGCGCGGAACAAGCGATAGAGAGGCACGATGCCTAAACGTTTATAAGAGTATGCAATTTTTCATCAACTAGAAGCTAGATGCCCGCAACTTCGTTCGCGAAGTAGTAAAAGTCATAACCCGTCGTTTTTTCTTCAGCGTCGTCGGGTAAAAAGTATCCTATAACAATCTGGAGATACCCAGCTACTCGTGTACCAAAAATTGTTGAAATCTGTTTAGCCGATTTTGCGTGATGAAGCCACAACGACACAGACAAACATACTTACATAGAAATCCAAAAATTTTTTTTTCGTTTTAGTGACCTCCAAATAGTCCGTAACAATCATTTTTTTTTAAATATCTTCAATGTACAGTCATTTCATTTTTACAACTTTATAATAGTACTAGCTTCTGGCCGCGACTTCGTCCGCCTTAAATTCGTTTATCGCGGATAAGGGTATTTTTCCGCGATAAAAAGTAGCCTATGTCCTTCCCCGGGACTCAAACTATCTCCATACCAAATTTCATCCAAATCGGTTCAGCGGTTTAAGCGTGAAGAGGTAACAGACATACAGACAGACAGACACACTTTCGCATTTATAATATTAGTATAGTATATGGATAGATGTTTTCTTATGACGTTGTCACGTTAAATTATCTATACCAATTTTTAGCAAAAGGTACCAGCATTCATATCTGCTATAACAAAGCGCGCATAAATATCTGACACGACTCTATTTCTAAGGCTGTTACAACATGTCAGATATTTTTGCCCGCTTTGTTATGGCAGATATAATATTGATGCTGGTGGCTGTGTCCCGCCAATGTCGAAGTAAAGACATATCACACGAGAGGAGAATGTTCGGTATTCAAATTTAGATTTTGACGATGAAGAGGATTTCAGGGAACCTAAAACAAATAACATTTATATTATTGACAATACAAGACGTCTGTACAGTTATTAATAGAAATCGCGGATGACAGTAAATAAGGCATGCCAACATACAGGGCGGCTGAAAATAGTCTCCGTCTAAACCTACCTTTATTATGGCGTTAGTGAATAGGAGCGTGTTCTATAACGTGTCAGCGCTGGCAGGCCGCAAAAAAAGCGCGGAAAGTGTTTGTATCGTGTTATTTTTGTCGTCTCAAAATAGTCTCCGTCTAAACCTACCTTTATTATGGCGTTAGTGAATAGGAGCGTGTTCTATAACGTGTCAGCGCTGGCAGGCCGCAAAAAAAGCGCGGAAAGTGTTTATATCGTGTTATTTTTGTCGTCTCAAAATAGTCTCCGTCTAAACCTACCTTTATTATGGCGCTAGTGAATAGGAGCGTGTTCTATGATGTGTCAGCGCTGGCAGGCCGCAAAAAAAGCGCGGAAAGTGTTTATATCGTGTTAGTTTTGTCGTCTCAAAATAGTCTCCGTCTAAACCTACCTTTATTATGGCGCTAGTGAATAGGAGCGTGTTCTATGATGTGTCAGCGCTGGCAGGCCGCAAAAAAAGCGCGGAAAGTGTTTATATCGTGTTAGTTTTGTCGTCTCAAAATAGTCTCCGTCTAAACCTACCTTTATTATGGCGCTAGTGAATAGGAGCGTGTTCTATGATGTGTCAGCGCTGGCAGGCCGCAAAAAAAGCGCGGAAAGTGTTTATATCGTGTTAGTTTTGTCGTCTCAAATTAGTCTCCGTCTAAACCAACCGAGACAGCAGCCATGACGAAGAGAGACAAAGTTTCCCAGAGGCGGGCCATCTGGGCATATTATTAAATATGCTTATCGATAGCTAGATGGCGCCCGCAACTTCGTTCGCGGTGGATAAAAAGTCATATCCCGTTTTTTTTTCTTTAGCATAGTCGGGTAAAAAGTATCCTATAACCATCTGGAGATACCCAGCTACCCGTGTACCAAAAATAGTTCAAATCTAATTTAGCCGATTTAACGTGATGAAGCCACGACGACACATACAAATATACAAACTTGTCATTTTTAGAACTTTATAATAGTATCGATGTGAATTGTTTCTTTTTTAAGAATTCTACACAAATCGAACTAGTCCCGTGGTAAGCTCAATAAGGCTTGTGTTATGGGTACTAGACGACGATATATTTAATAGATTTATTTACTTACATACATAGAAAACACCCAAGACTCAGGAACAAATATTTATGCTCATCACACAAATATTTTCCCTTACCGGGATTTGAACCCAGCCTTCAGACAGTGCCCTTCAAATAGTCCATTAAAATCTTTTTTTTTTCAATAAAAAAATGCATTTATTTCAGACCAATTTTGTCCATACTTTGTAAGTAAAAGAAACTGTGTATGAATGTACAGACATTTCACTTTTACTACTTTATAACAGTAAAGGTGTTCAAAATTGAATAAAAAAATATTTCGTTTAAAAACTTTGATTTCTTGAATACTATGAAGCTTTTACGCAGGTCACCTCCGTGGCTTTCCCTACTGTGACACTCTAATTATTGTGAAGCGCTACATGCAGCACCTGACGTGTCTGTCGCTATTAATGACTCAGTTAAACACTAGAAGAAGTTGAAGATTTATTAAAGTCAGGTGGGGTAAGAGGGACTACGGGCTAAAAGAAACATTGTAAATGTGCTACTGAAAACTGACATATGTGTCAATGGAAATAGAGTTGGGCCAATTGCGTGGATTTTCTTTCCCCACAATAGTAGATTGTTTGACAAGGGGCTAAAATAAGCCGTTATGACACGAAGTGATTATTTGGACGAGCGAGAACAAATATGTCTGAGTGTCATAATAGCTTTTAGCCACGTGTTAAACACGTTGCTTTTCACTTCGCCTGTGAGAAAATAAAAAAGACTTAACATTAAAATTGTATATTTCATGAAAAACTAAAAGTACAGTTTGAGCAATTCTATCAGAAAGTTTGGGGCAATCTGATCAGGCGGGTTTGTTTGTTTTTCGTAAGGTGTATGTCTGGCCGCAAGTTTTTTTTTCAGTGTCATAGAAATGTGTATAGGATTATATAGCCTTCTTTTGAACCCTAGGGGCTAAATGTACTATTTTAGTCTCGCTTCGCGAAGCTAATATGACGCGCTTTTTGAGCAGGAGAAGTGAAAAATTTATCATGTTTCCCTTACTCCATCTGACCTTATCTATCAAGCTTCCCCTGAAGTAGGTACAGTCAAGGAATATAATTTGTGTACCCTTTCGTACTTTGTCAAAGTGACATTGATATGGAACCTCTATCGGCTTTTATATTGATTTTGACTGTGACAAGGTACGAAATGGTATATGAGTATAAATTAAATTCCTTGAGTGTACCTATCTCGGTCATGAGGCCGTCATCATCGTCATCATATCAGCCCCACGGATCTCCATAACGACCGGTGATGCGTCACCATCATCCAACGATTTCCCGCAATCTTCACCAGATCGTCGGGCAATCTTTTTGGGGGCCTTCATCGCCACTCGAGCACTTTTCTGCCCCAGCGGCCATCGGTTCTACGAACAATGTGCCCCGCCCACTGACACTTAAGTTTAGCAACTCCTTGAGCTTTGTTGACGAGTTTGGTTCTTCTGCGGATCTCCTCCTTTCTGATTCGATCACGCAAGGAGAATCCGAGCATATCTCCATCATTGCGATTTGAGTGACTTTGAGCCTTATTATGACGCCCATTGTGAGTGACCTCATCTCAGTGCAGTATGTCATCACCGGCAACAGACTGGTTAATAATCTTCGTCTTAAGAGACTGCTGTTTTTGGGAAGAGAAGATATGACGTAGCTTCCCAAAAGCTGCTCATCCGAGGTGGATTCGATAAGTGAAACATACATCAAAGTTATCTTCTTCTTCTCTGTCGTTTCGCTCTTGGCAGAGCGGTCGTGGTCACGTTGAGGCTTCCACGTCGGTGGTAGAGGCAGATACAGTTCTCCGCACAATCTTCCGCCATCTCTCTTTGTTAGCAGACTGTTAGCAGTCAGATTCGCGGTTTCCTACTTCGGATTTAATTTGGGCAGTCCAGCGCATAGGTGACATACCGCGTGATCTAATACTTAATAAAAGGGAATTTCAGTGGATAAACAAGAGTTTAATATAATGGACACAATCGTTATCGATGACAATACAGAACTGAACGTTCTTATTACAGAACGTTCTTAATATAAACAGTATGAACATGTAAGTTTAACACTATAGTGTTAAACCTACAAACCCCTTATAATTATAAGGGGTTAAACTGAAACTCGAAATTCGAAGTTCGTAACATGCAGTCCCTCTCGCTCTCATGTAAAGCTATATTTGAGTGACTGGGTTGGCGACATACGAACTTCGTTTTTCGGGTTTCGGAGAAGCCCCTCTGGTTCTCTCCATCTTTCCTTGTACAATCAGCCGCTCTATGGAGTCTTTATCCTGCCTAGAGATCCAAAGTGTGTGCAGTATGCGTGACTGCACTACGATCAAACTTATAACCTTTTTTCTCGTCGGTGGTTGATGATGATGATGTCCTCTTCATCAGATTCGATGATAGCAACTTCATGAAGTTGGGCTCGCAGGAGTCCTACGACGGTGGGCGCAAATATGACTCGCAAAACTTAGTTTGTTCGAAAATATCCTGTCAAAGCGCGCGTAGTGCAGCTCACCACGGTCACAAGATGGCTCCGGGCGTGCAAATCAAATCAAATCAAATTATTTATTGCATATATCATATTACAAACATAGATGGAATTACAATGATTGGGTATTTATGTGACGCCCTTCTAAGGCATAGCAATATCAGAGGGCTACTAGATTCACACTACACTAAATTAACATAATAATTAAACACTTAAGTAGTCTGATTATCTAGAATTAAAGTTAAACACACAAAAGACCTTGTGCCTTGCGCTCTTGACGTTTAATATCCAGCGCTTGGAAAAGACGTGCTTCTTCAAACTCCTTCACTCTAACGCGGACAGTGGAACGCCATACATCCCGTCCCGTGTCATCATCATCATCATACAACTTATAACCTCTTTTTTCGTCGGTGGTTAAAAATACGTTTGCCGTGCAGCCCGGCTCTGGAAATACCTAGGTAATAAAAACGATGGCAATTATTAGTGGGAATGTTAAGATGATCTTCTTAACGTTCGGACTAGATGCCGGTCATCGGATCATCATCAAACGCACATTCCACACAAACCCACACTAATTTGTGTAAATGTAATCCTATTACTTTAAACGAGCATTTCTTGTATATACAGGTTGTCCTAGAGAACGACGATAACCCTGAGAGGGCTGTTTGCAGAAATTGTAAATTTGACAAAGGAAAATATATCTTTTCTCAGCCAACCCGTGACCATGGAAAGCTGAAAAACTTACGAAACGTCGGGAACTCAAATGAGATAATATACGCGATATAATCCGTAAAATTGTATTATTTAAATAAAAAAGTTATATTTTTGTTTTCTGCCAACGAAGGTTCGTCTAGTTTGGGAACGCAATGAAATTTCGTGTTACGTTAATTCGTTATATAGTTTGCAGAAGCAGTAAGTTTATGTCAAAAGAGCGTATAAGCGTAAAAACAGTGAAGACTGTTACGATCTTTTGTTTCAAAGTGGTGGAGTATGAAATTTAAGGAAGTCTGGGTTCGAACTGGCGACATTCTTAAGGCACTCAACCACAATGCCACGAACTGGAGATTTCTCAAAAGGTTGCATTCATTTTGTTTCCTTACAAAAATTGGTGCACATAATCATTAGCCATATCCATACTATCGATACTAATATCCATACTTAATATTATAAATGCGAAAGTGTGTCTGTCTGTCTGTCTGTCTGTTACCTCTTCACACTTAAACCACTGAACCGATTTGAATGAAATTTGGTATGGAGATAGTTTGAGTCCCGGGAAAGGACATAGGCTACTTTTTATTCCGGAAAAATATCCTTATCCGCGATAAACGAATTTAAGGCGGACGAAGTCGCGGGCAGAAGCTAGTATGAATATAAAAAGTAAAGTAGAAAAACCAGCAAAGAGCATGTTGGACCATGCTTAGTGTAGGGTTCCGCAGCCGTTCATACAAAAAATTGCACTACAGATGAAAAAATACGATCAAAAAGGGCACTAGCAAAAGAGCGTATCTCCACGGCACTTACATCCTTTTGCTGAGGAGCTGAGTTTTTTTGGTAATAGCTCAAAAACGGTATCCATACTAATATTATAAATGCGAAAGTGTGTCTGTCTGTCTGTCTGTCTGTTACCTCTTCACGCTTATACCGCTGAACCGATTTGGATGAAATTTGGTATGGAGATAGTTTGAGTTCCGAGGAAGGACATAGGCTACTTTTGATCCCGGAATAATACCCTTATTAGCGATAAAAGAATTTAAGGCGGACGAAGTCGCGGGCAGAAGCTAGTATTCTATAATATTGAAAATAATTTTCGATTAAAGTATTTATTAAGCTTCATTTTTGTTATTTTTTTAAATATTTCTTGGACATCAGGTTTAGAAAATAGAGTTCAGAGTGATTATTTTCGAAAATACTTACTTAATGAAAAAAATCTAGAAACCTCAAAGCCTTTTTAAAATAACTGTCAAAATATGTGCCACACATTGATATTTGCTGTGTTTTTTTGTTCGTTTCTGTTACATGTATGGAGTGCCTACATTATCGCGAAGCTCCCACAGAAGCTTTGCGGAGCCGTAGCTCCGCGGAACACACTGAGTATCGCTGGTATAGGCTAACAGGTGATACAGTCATCGCTAATCAGTTTCAAATATAACCTAAATCATACCAATTTGACGTCTTTCCATACAAACTTTCACATTAACTAATATTAGCCAAGTATTAACAAAACTGAAACTAAATCACGACTGTTACCCAAGCGCTCCGTCTCCTCCTACTTTACAAAACGAAAAGGGCTTATAAACAATGAAGTAATAAATTCGAAAGTTCCTTTTAGAATGCGCATGGTTGGACGTTGCGTACACGCAGGGGTCGCGTCGTGACGCGCTACCGAAACTATAAGTCAACGATAATAGGCATGATGACAGGATCAAAATCAAAATTGTAATTAGCCTGTCAGTTAGATAATAAAAATATAAAGGACACGTATTTTTTGCTTTTACAAAATAAATAAAACTACTCAGATAAACCGCATTGAAGTTCAGGAGTGAGCTCGTGACGTCACTCGTAAAACTTATACCTAGGAGTAACGTCACGCGACATTTAGACGAAAACTAAAAAAAAAAAAAAAAAATACGTAAAATTTTATAATTATTCGTAAAATTACAGAATAAGCAAGGATTATTTGCTTATTCTGTAATTTTACAAGTTAATGTGTTTTTTTGCATGTAAAATTATGTAATTGCATGTAAAATTACGTAATTTTTAACAGTGTAGTCGTCATCCCTATATTAGATATCATCGTACAGGATTTGTAAGAAAGATATGCCTACCGGTTAACTGAGACGTCGCCACCGGTAAGAAAGATGCGAGGGTATGACGACAATTAATCGGGTAAAACAATTTACTTCTCGTTCTTTTCTTCTCTTTGATTGATTTTTAGGGTTCCGTAGCCAAAATGGCAAAAACGGAACCCTTATAGTTTCGTCATGTCCGTCCGTCCGTCCGTATGTCACAGGCATTTTACTCAAAAACTATACGATATATATTGAAGAAATTTGTAAAAATAATAGTTGTCTTGTGTAAGCCGCCACTTAGTTTCATCGTTAAATAACAAAAAAAATATATTCTTTTAAAAACACTGAGCTTTCAAACAATTTTTTTGATTTAGTGAATTTTTTCGGAAATAATCGCTCCGAAAGTAGCATAAATTGTGACCCCCCCCCCCCCCTATTTTCTAAACGGTATGTCCAAAAAGTAGGAAAAAAATTACAAATATAAAGCTTAATAAATACTTCCAACGAAAATTGTTTTCAACATGATCAGGATCAGACATACCGGTTTTAAGTTATTGCCAAAAAACTGCGCTTTTCAGAAAAGACGTAAGTGCCGGGGATATCTCCCCGGCACTTACGTCTGTAACGCTCTTTTGTTAGTGTTTTTTTCCATATCGTAATTTTTTTCATCTTAGTGCATTTTTTTCTATAAACGGAACCCTACACTGAGCATGGTCCGACGTGCTCTTGCTCGGTTTTTATTTATATAGAACATCCTAACATCATGAATCCTACGTGTCAATGTCAGATTTTGATTCTACGACCTTGTTAGAAAACAAGCCTCCCTGCCCTGAACTTGCAACTATTTTCTAAACACGTCCTTGATTCAGTCTTTCATTCTAAACTGGTTTAGACTTTTACTGAATAAGAGTAGATCGTGAGGCGTGAACACTTGAACAGTAATTTAAGGTTAATGGTCATTGGTATATGAAACAGTTGAAAAGAATAAGGGGTACTTATCTATAATATTATAAAGATATTTAAAATAAAACCGATCAAGTACGAGTCTGACTCGCGCACCGAGGGTTCCGTACAAACTTTCACTTATTCCGACTTAATTTGCCGCTTGAGTTAAGTTTGCCTCTGGTATCTATGGCGACACATTATTAGTGATTAAAAAAAAAGTAAGACAAATAAATGCATGGTTATCGTTTTCGTGTAATATTTATATTAAATTACATAATTCCCAAAAATTACAGATTTTTCGTTTGGTAAGCATCGGAGATAAAGGGGAGGAATAGCATTTTTTCCACATTTTCCTTAATAAAACGAAATTTAAGCACAATAATTTTTTTTTTTTTTTAATTTACAGATCAAGCCCTTTCAAATAATACCCTACTTGACCTAGTGACTAGCTTCCCCCCCCCCCCCCCCCCATAATGGTCGTTGTTTTAGAAAATAAAAATATATTTTATAATATTTTCTTCGCAATACATGTGGGCTAGCCATGTTTATAAATATATCAAATTTCAAATAGATAGCATAAGTAGTTCTTGAGATATGGCGCTCTAATTGTCGGACAGACAGACAGACAGAGTCGCACCATAACGGTTCCTTTTTTACCTTTTTGGTACAGAACCCTAAAAATGATTATACCGAAAATATATTTTTTTAATCTTTGTATATGTTATGCTTCGTTGTGGTTTCTTCACGCCAAATCGGCTAAACGGATTACAACAATTTTTGGTACACGGGTAGCTGGGTATCTCCAGATGGTTTTAGGATATTTTTTACCCGACTACGCTTTCTAAAAAAAGACGGGGTATGACTTTTCTCCTACACGAACGAAGTTGCGGGCGCCTTCTAGTTTACTAATATTTTTACCCGGCTGCGTCAAAAAGAGGTTATGTATTTCGAGTGTATGTATGTATGTGCATTGACGTGGCGTGGCGTCAATGTAAGCTGATTCCCACCGGGTTCAAGGAAAGGCTTATAACCAGCTATGAGTAAATGAATACGCTTCGGCTTCCCTTCTAATTGATATGTTGACTTGATTGTGATTACATTTTGTTTTATTAACCCGTGACCATGGAAAGCTGAAAAGCTTCCGAAACGTCGGGAACTAAAATGAGATAATATACGCGATATAATCCGTTAAATTTTATCCGTTAAAATGATTAATTATCGCGGAAACAGAAGAAAATATTAAACATAAATATTACACAAATATTATAACGACCTCTCTTAACTAGGTATTTTTTTTTAATTTCCAAAAAACGTGTAGTATGAACAACTCGGTTGTGTGAAGTTTGCACCTCATTTGTATGCAATGCTATAGATATCAGGTGCAAACTTAAATCAACCAGAACCGGGTAATATAATAATGTTAGGTTAAGTGAAAGTTTGTACGGAACCCTCGGTGCGCGAGTCCAACTCGCACTTGGCCGGTTTTTTTTTAAAGCAGCAAGCATTTGATAGAAACATAAACCAAATCAGGCGTGGCCAGATTTTATCCTGAACAGTCTATAATTATGTCGTTTGATACTGCGAAAGTTATCAGATATGATTTTCTAAGAAATATAACACACCCGAATAACAGGGGTACAGTAAATTGATATAATGTGACCGATATAAGTGAAATGGTATCAATATCTACCGAAGGACTCTACTGCACTTGTGAGGAGCGTCACGACTGCACGGACGAGACCAGTCAGTTAGGAAAGTATGCTCTACTTAATAAGTAGACACAGGCCAAAAGATTGTAATAATCGACCTGTAATTTCGACGTTTTTTTGGCTGCATACCGTTTCCACACGTAAGAGGCGTGGCGTCAGGAAAATGACAAAGGAAGACGAAGCGTATTCATTTACCCATATTTAACGAAAAAGGTGGCTATAAGCTTTTCATTGGGCAATCCGGTGGGAATCGGCTTATATGGGCGCCACGCCACAGATAACTATAGAAACGTACGTTGCGTTAGGTTACAACTCTTACCCAAAAAACAAGCTATTTAAAATATTATTTTAATATTAACTTGCAGTGTCATATATATACTATTATACAGATTTAAAAATAAAATGTCCGTACATTGAAGGTTTTTTTCAAAAACATAAATGATACAGTTTGATGGCAGAATTAAGTTTTTTTGTATGTTAGCACGTGTCGTTGTGGCTTCATCACACCAAATCTGCTGAACGGATTTCATCTATTTTTAGTACACGGGTAGCTGGGTATCCACAGATATAGGATATTTTTTACTCGAAGACAATAGAGGGGTTATGACTTTCTCTCCCCCGCGAACGAACTTGCACCTTCTAGTATAATATCATTAAATAGAGCGATGATTGAGAGCTATGTTACTTATTACAATATCTTTTTTTTCTTCTGTTCCCGCGATTATCACGCATTCAAATAAAATAATTTTAACGGATTATATCGCGTATATTTTCTCATTTTGAGCTTTCCGATTTCACAGGTTGCAAAGCTTCCGAAACGCGATATGATCCGTTGCAATTGTTTAATTTAAATATCATTTTTTCTATCTCATTATGTATTTATAAGTGCTAATAAAGTCTCCACAACGAAAGTAGAGTAACCAAGCATTCGGGCCTCTATAGGCAGAAGCACCGATCTCTTCACGAAGACATGCCTAACTCCTATATAAGCGGGGGTCGCTGTTCCGTCCGGCACTCACTCTTCGCCCTCCACTTGTGTCTTATGGTTGTTCTACTTAAATTTAAAAGTATTAACTTTGTGTTAAAAAGCCGTTTTAATACATTAAGTATTTAGGGCTTTGAAATTGAAGAACATACGCGACGACTTTAAGGATTATTTATAAGAAGTGTCAACATTTTGTGCTGTGAGTTTTAAATCCTAATTTATTAAAATATCTGTATTAACGTATTTCTATTTCGTACAGAACTCAAAGATGGCTTTTAACACGAGACTTTTTGAAATCAAGAAAATCAGCTAGCACTACAATATATAAGACTTCTATTTGAACAAAAAGTACCTTAACTCTCCAATCGAGTCCATTTATTCCCTAAATATAGTATTTAAATAGCCATCATTGCAAAAAAATCTGCAATAAAAAAAACTCAGTCGCCCAATGATTTTACTTTTCAATATCTCTTTTTTCATCTTATTGGTATATTTATAAGTGCTGTCTATGAAGTTTCCATAACAACGAAAGTAGAGTAACCAACCATTCGGGCCTCTAGGCAGAAGCGCGGATCTCCTCACGAAGACATGCCTAACTCCTATATAAGCGGGGGTCGCTGTTCCGTCCGGCACTCACTCTTCGCCCTCCACTTGTGTCTTATGGTTGTTCTACTTAAATATAAACAGTTTATTAACTGTGTGTTCAAAGGCAGTTTTAATACATTGATTTTTTTGGGTTTTGAATTTGAAGAACCTGCACGACTACTGTAAGGATTTATAAGTGACATAATTTTGTGCTGTGAGTTTAGATCCTAATTTATTAACATATTTCTTTGGGCGTACGGAACGCGCAAAACTTGACTTTTTTACACTAATATGTAATTCAAATAAAGTACTTAAACCCTCCAATTGAGTTTAGGACCCTAAAATGATAATTTTAAATAGGAATCATTAAAAAATCTGCAATAAAAATAGTTGGTTGCCAAATTTTGCTTCTTATCATTTTCTTAATCTCTACCCCCATAAAGCATAGGTACATTAGCGTAAATAGAGTAACTCTATAGGCTGGCATAATGAAATAAAAATGAAATGATCTTTATTCTGTAAGTAGGCCGCTAGGGCACTATTAAAAGAAAGCCGAATCAAATTCAACAGTCAGTAATTTTTTGTATCGATTTTTTCATATGTCGAGTGAATTAGACTTTGTTGCACAATACACAATGAATGAATGAATGAAATCGTTTATTCACAATGAACATACAGGGTGTTTGGTAACAGGATGCAAAGCTGAAAGTAGGTTATAGTTTAGGCCATTTAGAACAATTTAAGCAAGACATGTCTTTGACTAATTTTATTCGTTTTTATCGACAATAGTAGGAGTTTTCTCTAGAAAGAATCTTAGAACTCAAATTAAAAAAAAATTACATTATAACATTTGCTTAAGATGTTTTCGCTTTTGCATCCTGTTACCAAACACCCTGTATTGTAACATACGATCTTAGTTAAAATACATTGCTTCCCATTATACATTCAGTCAAGATAGACATGTGAAAATAATTGTCAATTTATGCACACATTCTAAAACAAATGAAAGTCTTCTTTTTCATTGGCAAAAAAATGTTTGATTTTGTACATTTTTAAGAAGATAATTATTTATAACCCGTCTATAAAAAAGTTATAAGCCCACACTCGCTCGGGGTCCAATCTCAGATTATCTAGAATAAAAAATCGTTAGGTAAGGTATCCTTAAACTCCAATGAAATTTGTGTAATGAAACTCATTTTTAAGGGTCCAAAAAAAAGACGTTAATATAAGTAAAAAAAAAAACAAACTAATGCGTTTTTTAAAATTGCCATAAATAATTTTGAATTTTTGTGTTTCCAAAGCTCATATGTATAGTTCTGTTTTACTACAAATAAAATGATGTTACAAGTATCTTTATAAAAAATACAAACAAACAAAATAGTTAATATGAGTTTGCTTTAGTTTTTCAAAAAATTAATAGACAAGATGACGGGGTATGAAAATGTAAATTCTAATTACTCGGTCAGTTACATAATAAAAATATTGGACACGTATTTTTTGTACTTCAAAAATAATCAAAAAATTCTAAGTATGTCGCGGAAAAGTTTAGGAGTGGGGGCTCGTGACGTCACTCCTAAGTACAAATTGTACTCACTTTAACGCCTTTATTTTTTGATAACGTAGAAAAAGAAAAAATACGTCCCAAATATTTTTTATTAATGTATCAGACGGACTAATTATTAAAACTTAGTCATCATCCCTATTCTATAAATAAAATAAAAAAACAAATTTTCATAATTATCAACGATTTACTTTAAAAAATCTTTAATGCCATTTATTTACGAAACTTTATTAGAAATAATATTTTCTTCTGTTTCCGCGATTATTACTCATTGAAATAAAACAATTTAACGGATTATATCGCGTATATTATCTCATTTTAGTCCTCCCGTGACCATGGAAAGCTGGAAAGCTTCCGAAACGTCGGGAACTAAAATGAGATAATATACGCGATATAATCCGTTAAATTGTTTTATTAGAAATAGTTCCAATTTAATTTCTTGAAGGAGTTGAATCCCGCATTATATGCAGCAATCAGTTTTATAATTTCTCTTTGTTTTTAAACCATCACCTTTCAGAATTTTTTGAAATCATATCGTAAATATGTCGTTTGATTCCTACCAATCCTGAAAAGCGGCTGCTTTAGAAAAAAATCGCATATCCATTTTCCAAAAATAAAAATAAATGTGATACATAATTCATAGTATGAAACTAGAAATGAAAGCAAAACAGTGTTTCAGACGATTCCGTAGCAATAAATGAAAAAAATAAGAATAAAAATCATTTATTTCAGAAAACGTGTTCCATATTATGTTAGTAACAATTGACTTATAATAAGTTAGTAAATAAATTAAATTAAATTATCGAGCTTCTAGCGGCAATAAGAGGCAAACACTCATATACAAAACATTTCAAACAATATTACAAGCTTGAATTTAACTTGCAAGGGTACTTGCTTAGTACTGGTCTTGCAAGTTATGACCCACTTCCCTGTTTCCAATTGAGCTAAAATTCTGCATACTAAATTCCCTGAGAATGCAATAGTATGATACCATCGAGCTGATCTGATGATGGAGCTGGAAGGTTATCATAGGAACTCTGTAACAAAATAACGCTAATTTAGCGAGTTTGGGCTCTTTATAAAAGTCTCAATGAGCACTTGACGGATGTTCAAAGAAAAGTATTTGACAGAAACTTATTTTTTTAATCAATGGTTATAGCAAAACTTATGTTATTTTTTAACCTAAACGGATAGTAAGTAATGTGTTTGTTAATATTCACAGATTGACATCTTCATCGGAAAGTACCGAAAATGAGGGTAAGTGAATATTTCTACATACGTACAGTTAGCTGCAAAGAAAATTGACCTCCGTCATGTATACCAAGCCCGCCTGCTCCGACACCCGAGTAGGCTCCTGCCGATAAAACGACGACTCGCGAGATCTGGTAAGGTGACTCACGTTGTGTGCCCTACGGTCTACAATAAACTGCCAGTGGCAGTTACCTCCGCTCCCTCTCTAAGTTGTTTTAAAATAAAACTAAAAAAATGGCTTCTCGAGCACGCATTTTATAGCTTTGACGAATTTTTAAATGTTGAATTGTAATATAAGTACATAACTATTGTATACGTACTTACGATTATTTTTATTCTATGTTTGTATATTTTTACATATTAATTTATAAATGATTTTAAATCTGCTGTGTTGTGACATGTAATATTGAGAATATTATTAATAAATGAATATGAATATGAATAATATACTACTCAAAACAAAATAGGGGTCACTTTTGCGCACGGAATGTCTGTTCAGTTTTTGTGGTTAAAATAAACTAATTTTATCTTGATTAAAACAAATGAAATAATTGATTATTAGCTTAAACTAAAAACAAAAGCCTCTTTAGCCGGAGACTGTAAAATAATTTCTACTAACTAATATATATTTTCACGTTACGATCAAAATTCTTCGTTGCCTCTTTATTATTTTGAGCAGTATATACACGGTGGGAACGAGTATACCGACAAATTTTAACCATCGAGTTCAGTGCCTCGTTGGAGTACATTGGTATAGCATTCAGTTAAAAAAACTAATCCTTTTTTATTTCATTTTTTATAAATTCGCGTGTAATGAAGATGGTTCTATCTTCATTACACGCGAATTCATAAAAAATGATATACACAGAATTTTTAAAGCTGAGAGATAACAGTACTATCCGACACGAATTACCCTCAATAAAGAAAAAAAATATTAATTGAAACGTATTGTAAAACTTAATACAAACTAGCCAAAATGCATGCAGGTACTGCTTCTGTGTATACAATTATTAAATGAATGGCTACATCACATCATTAAGGCGTGTTAGTCATGAAATTTCGAGATTTATGAAGTTATAAAAATAATTAATAATCTCAAAAATTACGCGTTTTCGGACTACATGTTACCACTTTATATGCTACAATTAGGCTCTACATTCGATGGTTAAAGTCTGTCGATATACTCGTTCCCACCTTGTATTATACATATACTACGTCTGTATTTCACTGGGGTAGGCAGAGACTGCAGAATGCCTGACTCTAGAGCGATCGGATCGGCGCAACGTCCAAACGCGTGATCGTGACACGCGATCATGCAACGGGACGAAGATCTATCGGGCAAATGATACAAATGTGGATGCACCTTATTTCGTTTCAGTTACATCCATACGCTTTGCAGCTTCCGTATCGTATCGACATGGAACATGGAAGCTACAAAGCTTCCGAAACGTCGGGAACTTAAATTTGATAATATACGCGATATAATCCGTTTAAATAGGGATGATGCCTAAATTTTAATAATTAGTCCACCTTGTAGATTAATAAAAAATTTTGGAGAAGTATTTTTTCTTTGTAAATACGTAATCAAAAAATTAAGGCCATATACATTGAGTCCTAATGTCGCGTGACGTCACTCCTAGATACAAATTTTAACTAGGAATGAAGTCACGAACCCCCACTCCTGAACTTTAATGCGATTTATCTGTGTACTTTTTTATTATTTTGAAAAATAAAAAAATACGTGTCCAATACTTTTTTGTGTCCTCACTGACAGACTAATGAAAATTTTGATTTTCATAACCCGTCATCACGCCTATTATTTTATTGAAATGCGTTATTTGTAAATCCCTGTATACTTGTGAGGGTCAATAAAGAATATTTGTATTGTATTGTATATTATGCATTTTAAGAGTCCCCAGTAAGCTTGGTTCTCCATACAAACGTAGTTACGCTCTCATTTTAAAACGACTAGCTAGTTTGCTCAGAAACTTTGTACTTAGAATAAGTTAAGGTATATGCAGGCTTGTAATTAGTTTATGTAGCTTCAGATACCATGGTAAAAAACATACAGCGAATTTATTTTTTTGCCGTATTTCTTTTGTTTTATAAACTGGAGCCATATAAACTAATTACAAGCCTAGATATACCTCAATATCATTGTATATGAAAAGTTTCGTTACCATCCAACAGATAGGTTTAAAATGAGAACGAAACTCCGTTTGTATGGCAAGGTGAAATTCGGCCGAGCTTGCGGGGGACTCTTAAGCGCGCAATGCGCATCTTTTTGCCATAGAATTTTGATGTTGATGATTGAAGTTGATTATAATACTAACATGTTTAATTTAGTAAATATATATTTCTTATTTTAGATATTCGTGGCGTGTGCACTGTTAGTGGTATCTACATTAGCTGAACCTCCAGTAGACAACAGGTTAGTATTATTATGGATCAGAATTTTTATGTTATTTTCATTGCCCTTTATTTTAAATGCTAACGAGAAAAAAATGCTATAAAATTATTGGCAAGATTTGTCAATTGTCACAATCATAGTCGCTCAGGGAAATATTGCCATTATTATGTGTGCAATTCTATTTTCAGATACCTCCCGCCTCAACAAGATTTTAACGGTGGCTTCTCTCCATCCCAAAGCTACGGAGCCCCCGGTGGGCCCCAGAGGCAAACGGATGCCGTGTTCGGGTATGTCGTAATAAGTACACCTTTGTTTTCTTCGGGAAATATTACCGGCAATATTACGACGCCACAAGCGGGCCGCACAGGCAGACGGATTCCGTGTTCGGATAAGTCGTAATATGTACACCTTCGGTTCTTTGAGAAATATTGCTGGCAATATTACGCTGCTATATTGCTGGCAATATTACGCTGCCACAGACAGGCCGCAGAGGCAGACGGATGCCGTATTCGGATAAGTCGTTATATTTTCACCTTCCTTTATTGGGAAATATTGCTGGCAATATTGCGGCGTCACTGGCGGGCCTCAGAGGCAGACGGATGACGTGTTTGAATAAGTCGTAATATGTACAACATCGTTTCTCTTGTAAAATATTGATGATGGAGCAGGAAGGTGGTCATAGGAACTCTGAAATAAAATAATGCAATCCTACCGAGTTTGGACTCTTTAGAATCGTCTCGGTGAGTAGTTGATAGATGTTTAAAGAAAAGGACAGTCGACGATAAAAGCTTGTCATAATAATGATATGTTTGATAGAAACTTATTATTACAACTTTAAATATAGATAAACTGATAGTATGTGACACATATCATTTTCACTTTAACTCAGTATGGTTTTAACATTTCGGCACGGCCGCATTTAGTGGAGTACAAGTCGTGACCCCGACGTTCGTATGGCGTACATGATTGCAGGTCCAAACCGCTAATTCCGCGGATGCTCCACTTTGACTGGGCTAATAGCTCAATTATGAAACCTAACAGTTACTTAAACATAGCAGGAATGGGAGGCTGTTAGCAAAGTTCTATCTATAAATAAATATTACGGGACAATTTTTACACAGATTGAACTAGGTAGTCCCATGGTAAGCTCAATAAGGCTTGTGTTATGGGCACCAGACGATATATTACTTATATACATAGAAAACATCCAAGACTCAGGAACAAATATTTATGCTCATCACACAAATATTTGCCCTTACCGGGATTTGAACCCAGGACCTTCAGCATCGCAGGCAACGTTACTCCCGCTGAGCTAAACCGGTCGTCAAAATGTATCTACTCATATCTGTTAGCGACGGACGTCCATTTCTGAACATAGGCTAACTCGCCGCAGAGTGCAATGCATAGCAACTAATTAAGAAGAAGCAGATACATTTCTTTGGAAACAAATAATAATAAGTAATACATGTTTTGGGTCCCACTCTTGTATGGAAAGATGGAAGACTTATTTTTATGTTTATCATTTCGGTTGAAATTAGTCACACCTATATGTGCGTCCACACTTGTATCATTTGCTCGTATCCGATCACCGTGGCGTGGCAAGACTGCGTATCGCGCTGCTCGCGCTTGTCCGATCTAAGCGTGTGATACGCGTAGCAACATGGATTTCGAGCGATCGGATCGGCGCAACGTCCAAACGCGTGATCGTGACACGCGATCATGCCACGCGACGAAGATCTGATCGGGCTAATGATACAGATGTTGACGCACCTTATGGCACTCTATGATGATCGCTGTACCAAAAATGCTACCAAATTTACGATTACTGGTATAAGACGGTGCACTTGGGAGATTTACCTTAAAATCACTTCCAAATTATCAAAGATATTTCTTTATTTCTATTTATTTATTGCACACATTACACTATCCTTACAGTCACCCAATGCGATAGTGTAGCAAGACAACACTACATAATTAAAACGTATCATAGCACAATACAAAGACAGCCGCCATTGTGAATTCATTAAGAGGACAATAGACGCATCACCTCTTATGGCGACCTAGTTGAGCGTGCGCAGAGCCCTGGTCCAGGCCACCGCACGCAGCAATCCGGTGCGCATGCGCGGCTCCGCCAGCAACGGCGGCCGACGCCGCCGCCACACGTACCGATCCGGCACGCACAGGTTTACCGCTGCCAGTACCCTGGGGTTGCAAACCTTCCCTCTTAATAATTTGTTTCTTCTGTAATTTATTTGTTTCTTCTGTAATTGAAAATCAAAATCAATATCTATATTTAAAAATTTGAAAACATATAAAGCGAGCGTCGCTTCCCGCCTAAACTTCAATTGGTTATATCCTACCATTCCCGTATAATATCGGGACAAAGTACAAAGATGACTTAAAATCCTCCTTTTCGAAGCCTGTTAATGACCCACCTAGATTAGTTTTAATCGTAACCTGACTACGGTCACAAGGTTCTACCGATTGCGCAACAAAAGATGAGCCTTGACTTTGGCTGTTCGTTGGTACAGTCAGGAGCAAAAAACACTTTCGCTTCACAAAAAAAATTAACGATATAATTCAATGACGAAAAAAAAACTATAATTGGGAATATGCATGAATTTTTATTTTTGCTTTACTAAAAGCTCATTCATGTAACAAACAGTAGACAAAAATATTTTTTCGAATAGCTATAAAAATAATCAAGATATAAGCCATCAAACATTTCATTCTATCTCTTTCTTGCAAAACAGAATTTAATATGGAGTTTATATGGCCGCCGTGCACTGTGACGTAACCGTGCACATCGAACCTCTCTGTCTAATTACTAGTTTAAAATGCCTATATTATGCGTATTTCTAGGCCGATTTTAATTTCACATTTTGAAATAGCTTTTACGGTATTTTGATATTTAATTAAGAAAAGCGATAAAAAAATTCAAGCATGTACCTATTGTATTGATTTAGTTTCTTCATTGAAAAACATCTTTCTCGCTGTCCTAATACTTGCTGGAGAAGCAATGGGACAGAGACGTAGTGTGACACTGACACGCATGTCTTGGAGTATGGTTTTTGCGCTAAGCATTTAAAAATTCATAAGATACAGAGGGCGTTACTGGTGCTAGCTAGATTGTGTTAGAAAATTTCAGGCCACATACCTAAAGTTGCGATACCTCATTCTATACTTCACAAATAATGATTTAGAAATAAGTTCATCTATAGGTACTATTATAAAGTAGTAAAAATGAAATATCTGGTACATTGAAGATATTTTCAAAAAAATGATTGTTATGGACTATATGGAGGTCATTAAACCGAAAAATATTTTTTTTTTTGGATTTTATGTATGTTTGTATGTGTCGTTGTGGCTTCATCACGCAAAATTGGCTAAACGGATTTCAACTATTTTTGGTACACGGGTAGCTGCGTATCTCCAGATGGTTATAGGATGCTTTTTACCCCACTACGCTGAAAAAAAATGAAGGGTTATGACTTGTTCTCCTCCGCGAACGAAGTTGCTGGCTCCTTCTAGTACATACATAAAATCACGCCTTTTTCCCATTACGGGGTAGGCAGAGACTACTTCCTTCCACTTGCTACGGTCCTGGCATACAACTGCCGCTTCATCAAAATTCATTACTCACTCTTCCAGCATGCTTGCCGGTTTAGAGTACTTTTCACTTGGCCTTTTTTCAGAATGTCTCCAATCTGATAGCGAAACATTCGTCTAGGCCTTCCTCTTCCAACATTTCCACTTACATTCGCCTTGTAGATCTTGTACCTCTTTATCCATCCAGACATTCCTCTGCCTTCTTCCTTTTCTCCTTTCAGAAACCCCACATACTTCAATAGCAACGTTGATCAATTCTTCCTTAAAAATCCCCATAGATTTTCAATCTCGCATACTTCATTTAACTCAGTAAATCGTTCTTTTAACCTCTTGACATATTGTTATTTCGCTTCATCTACTTGCAAATTTTCTACTTTTACACGCTTTCTCTAAACTCTCCTTTTTAATCTTTCATCCACAATTACACAATCAATCATACTCCTAGAATCACGTAGAAATAAGTTCCTGTCCAAAATTTCATATTTGTGATAAGCTTTTATTGCCGACTCCACTTTTCTTGGAACATCCATTAACTACTCACCGAGATAATTTTAAATAGCCCAGGCTCGGTAAGGTTACATTATTTTATTACAGAGTTCCTATGATCACCTTCCTGCTCCATCACCTGATCAGCTCGATGCTATTGCATTGTCACCGAACTTACATAAGTATGCCAAATTTTAGCACGATCTGAAACCGGGAAGTAGGTAAAATTTAACTTGCAAGATTTCACCCAAACAAACATACATTGCAAGTTAAATAAAAGCTTGTAAAAATATACACGTCGCCTTGAGAACCTAGTATCTTTTTTTTCGTCGGTAAAAATAGATTTAAGTTTTATGAAATACTGTTGACGCCGAGTGTACCATAATCATTTGATGCTCGTAACTGTATCACGGATCACGACTCAGTTAAATTACTATTGAACATTTGAACAAGTATAATTCCAGTTGAATAGTAAAGAACGACGTATACGCCTGTTAACATGTAGGCATTGAAACTCTTTTTGGAAATGGCGTGCATTTGTAATCGGGTATAGAAAGTATGCACGTTTTAGATATTAGACTAATAGTTCTGGGCTGATAATTAAGTGAATCTAGGTCTAAGATCCTTCAGGTTATGATGCGCTTACGCACAGTATCCAATCGATTTTTTTCGAAAATGAATATATAGGTATATATCTCAATACCAGCAATACCTGCATAAGAATTGAGTGAAGCACTGAGCTGAAAGATCGAAGTATATCTTATACATATACATGTCGCAGGGAAATAGATAAAACAGAGATTTGATCAAATCTCTAAGGAAAAAAAAATTGATTCGCCATTTTAACATCCTGCGTGATTTGATCATATCCAAATCACGCAGGATGTTAAAATGGCGAATCTATTTTATCATTTGTCTAGAAAAAGTCAGTCATTTGCAAAGTCAATTCGTTTTATCATTTCACTAGACAAGTTTAGTGATATTATAAAGTCTCTTATGTCTCACGTTTAGTGATATGATAAAAAATTTATCATATCACTGAACGTGTCTAGTGAAATGATAAAACGAGTTGACTTTGCGAGTTCGTTTTGTCAAATCACTGGCGTGTTTCAGGGATTTATGTGTAAAATGTAATACTACGAAAATATGGAACTAAACCAGGTTTTTTTTGCAGGGGACGTCCGTCATCCACATACGGTGCTCCAAGCAACGGCCGCTCCAACTCCCGCCGTCCATCTAACCAATACGGACCCCCGCAGCCTTCCAGCCAATACGGAACCCCTCAATCCCGCGCCCAACAGCCCTCGAACCAATACGGACCCCCGCAAAACCGAGCACAGCCGTCCAACCAATATGGACCTCCTCAAAACAGGGCGCAGCAACCGTCGAACCAGTACGGCCCCCCTCAAGCTAGACAGCCTTCAAACCAATACGGTCCTCCCCAACCGTCCAACCAATACGGAACTCCTCAAGCCAGGAACCAGCAGTCAAACCAATACAGACAATCTCAATTTGGCTCTCAGTCCAGACAACCATCCAACCAATACGGTCCTCCCAACCAGGTCTCAAACCAGTACCTTCCTCCCAGCCAGAACGGTTTGGCCAGGCAGCCGTCTGCTGAGTACGGTACCCCAGGACAAGAGAGTCCTTCGTCGCAGTACGGTGCCCCTGGATTCGGTTCTCCGAGCCTAGAGTATGGAGCGCCTGGTGTTGGTAAGTTTTATCTTAATTATTTCCTCTAAAACACACTTTCAACACGTTTGAACAAGCGTTTATTTAACTTGCCAAGTTTGTACCTCAGTGGCGTGGCGTCCATATAAGCCGATTCCCTCCGGGTTGCCTAAGGAAAGGCTTATAACGAAATTTTTCTTTAAATATGAGTAAATGAATACGCTTCGGCTTCCCTTGTAATTTTCCTGACGCCAGGCCTCTGGTAACTATTTATATACATATTATATTATAAAACACGCTATTTGCCGACGATGCCGCTTTCGTTGCAACATCGCCAGAGGACCTTCAGTGTACGGTGGATAAATTCGATGAGGCATGTAAACTCTTCGCTATGTCCATCAATGCTAAGAAAACTGTAATAATGGCCCAAGGTATATATCAAGACCCAACAATAACCCTAAATGACTCGTCTCTGGAGAGTGTAGATAATTTCTGCTACCTTGGATCTACGCTATCAAACAACCTCACACTCGATGTCGAAATCAACATCCGTATCGGCAAAGCATCCACGATGTTTGGGAGGCTCAGTGCAAGAGTATGGGACAATAAACACCTCAGTGTAAACACCAAAATGATTGTGTACCAGACATGCATTTTGTCCATACTCTTGTACGGGACTGAAACTTGGACATCGTATGCTAAGCAGGAGCGGAAGCTTAACAGTTTCCACTTGCGTTGTCTGCGTCGGATTTTGGGTATCTCGTGGAAGGATCGAGTCACAAACGAGAGGGTGCTTAGTATCGCACATTTGCCCAGCATCGCGGCCACCTTAAATCAAAGACGTTTGCGTTGGCTTGGACATGTGCAAAGGATGCAACCATCTCGTTTGCCACGAAAAACTCTCTTGAGTGAGATTGCCGACGCCAAGCGATCAATTGGACGACCCATGCTACGGTTTAAGGTCAGCACAAAGCGTGACATGTTATTTTTCAATATCGATATTCAAAACTGGGATAGTGTGTCTGAAAACCGAGACTTGTGGAGAAAGATTCTGTGCGATGGTGTGGTCGCACATGAAGAAGCCTGGTTCGCTTCTCTTTCGCGTAAGCGTGACCTGAGACACCAGCGCGCAGCTCATCCCCCTGCATCGACAGGTGCAACATTTATATGTCAATTATGCGGCCGAGGCTGCCGCTCTCGAATCGGCCTTTCGAGTCACGTTCGAAAGTGCCGCACTTTATTGGATGCTGCTTAAATCATCTTTCATAGATGCAAGAGGCCAATGATGATGATGATGATGATGATGATGATGATGATATTATAAAACAGAGTTCGATTATACAGAAAAAAATCAATGCAACCTACGACATTGCAAGCAGGATTTGAACCTGCAACCTCTTCTTTAACGCAGAAGTACTCTGACCAACAGAGCTATCGCAACTTTACGGTGGCTTGAAATTTTTGAATACAATCTAGTTAGCACCAGTAGCGCCCTCTGTATCTTGCTTATTTTTAAATGCTAATCACATTAATGTGCGTCCACACTTGTATCATTTGCTCGTATCCGATCACCGTGCCGTGGCATCACTGCGTATCGCGCTGCTTGGACGCTCACTGTCGGCGCGCCGATCATGCCTTGCTGGTCCGATCTAAGTGTGCGATACGCGTATCAACATGGATTTCGAGCGCTCGGATCGGCGCAACGTCCAAACGCGTGATCGTGACATGCGATAATGCCACGGATCGAAGATCTGATCAGGCAAATGATACAAATGTGGCCGCACCTTCAGCCATACTCCAAGACATGCGTATCACGCTTCGTCTCTGTCTTATTGGTTCTCCAGGAAGTATTAAAACAGCGAGAGAGATGGCGCTGTTCTTCAATGAAGAAACTGAACTGAACTTAGTATGTTTATCCGGGTCAAATCTTACAAGTTAATTTACCCTATTCCCGGTTTTCGATTGAGCTAAAATTTGGCTTACTTGTGTAAGTTTGCTCACAGTACAATTTGCTGTCGGGTTCCTTTCAGAGCTCTGATGATATACTTGTTCATATATACAATTGATGATTTCAGGTCAGCAATATACCCAGGGCGGCTTCGGTGCTGCCCAGAGCAGGCAGTACCTCCCACCTGGTGCTGGCCGGGGTGCCGACGACGGCAGCAATGGGGTAAAATGTCCAAACAAGACCCAAAAGCGATACGTTTTCTTTCACAGGGTCACTTTTTCATCTTTTATTGTTCCTACTGGATTAGGAGAATATTGCCTCTTGCTTATTAAACGTTATGTGTCTAGTTTTATAATATAAGTAAAATTTTCACCTCACTAAGTCGGATCAGTTCCGTTTACAGCGCCAAATCTGCGGGGTAAAATTCATTTGTTGTTGTTGTTCAAATTTATATATTTTTTATGTTTACCTATTTGTTTCTGTTTAGGAGTGTGTTTCGTAGGTTAATAATCACTAGTTTTAAACGAAAAAATAATCGGTTTGTTATAATTTCCTAGTTGCTCTTACATCTTACAATTTCTTCGCTGTAGTGACGTGAAAAGTTGTGCGTTTGGCACAGCTGCAAAATTATGTGGCTTCTCGTGCCTTTAAAGCCACGTTACGCTCAGGAATCTATATGTTGGATTCCTTCGCTTGCTCGGCTTTCAATTCAAGCACTCGCGCCAAAAAACAACTTTGCAGCCTTGCATAACAAATAACTATTAAATTAACCCTCATCTTCTTTATTCAGGAGCCAGCGAACTACAGCTTCGAATACATGGTGAAAGACGATGCATCTGGCAATGACTTCGGGCACCGCGAATCGAGGATGGGCGACCGTGCCGAAGGCCTGTACTACGTACTGCTGCCTGATGGCAGAAAACAGGTACTGTCAGGAGCATAGCTCAACAAATGTGAGGTTCAGGGCTTCAGAAAACAGTAAATACTATATGCACGGTTCCTGCGAGGAATTGGAAAGATTTTAACCACATTCCTGAGGCCATTAGGAGTAAAAACAAATATATGCACCAAGTCCAATTCAGCGAAAAAATTAAATCTAGTTTAGTAATAAATAAAGTAAATAAATAACACAAGAACAATCTTACACAAATCGACCCAGTCCCAAACAAAGCAAAGCTTGTACTATGGGCACTAGGCGACGATACACATAATATATAGATAAATTATAATACTTAAATACGTATAAAACAGGGACAAACATTTGCCCTGGCCGGGATTCGAACCCGGGGCCGCCAGCTTCGTAGGCCGTTGTGCAATCCACTGAGCCAAACGTGTCGACAAAAAAATACACACACGTTAAACTTATATCATCCCTATTTTTAAAAGCTTTTATTTAACTAGCCTTGTTAGTATGTTAGTTTGGGTCAACTCTTGGAAGCTAAATTCACTTCCTGGCCTTTGATTGAGTTCAAATTTGTACACATGCGTATCTTCGGTGACAGTGCAATATTATGATAGCATCGATCTGATCTGGTGGTGGAGCCAGAAGGTGGTCATAGGAACTGTTATAAAATAACACAACCCTAACGAGTTTGGACTCTTTAGAATTTTAGCTTGACGAGTAGTTAACGGATCTTCAAAGAAAAGTATAGGCGGCAACAAATGCTTTTTACAAAAACTATTGACAGACTTATTTCATCAAGTAATCAAAAACCAATGGTTCTAAGTCTTTAACTGACTGCTCGCTCAAGTAACCTCTCTTCTCTTCTAGACGGTGGAATACGAGGCCGACCAGGACGGATATAAGCCAAGGATCTCCTACGAGGACACTGGTGCTGGCGCCGGGTATGACGCTAATAGCCAGGGATACGCACAAGATGGCGGCTACAACCAAAATGGCGGATACTAGAAGATGGCATACGGTGAGGCACTGTTAGAGTTAGCTTGGAAAGGTCAAATGAGTCCACTTCCGTTGGATGTTTCGTGTGGGAGATGGAAGAAGTGGGTGGTAAGCGGAGGGCAAGGGCAAGACGCTTTCCCTTCGAAAATTTGTCGCTAGACCCCTACGACTCTATTTAGCCGTGAAGGACTCATTTAAACGGTCAGTTTACATTGCTATTTGATGGGGTAAGATTCGTTTTTTTTTAATCGAGAAGGATTCAGCGAGTGGTCAACCGTTTTATAATAACCAGGGTGGGAATTGAGATTTATAGACGAGTTGGCACTGCAGTAGTATGATAGGGGAGAAAGAATTCCGTGAGAGAAGAAAATGAGGCAATATAAAGAATGAGGAGTAAAGAGGAGGATGGGAGGCAGTGACAAAGGGTCACGAATCTTGTTGGATTTGTTTTAATAAAACATCTGAAGAGAATGCAGAAAAGATAGCAAAAGCATCAAATGGTAATGTAAAAATTCTAGCAGTGTTGCCATTGTGTAGATTGTTCAAATTTAAATGGGATTGAAAATGATGGTTTTGACTTGTGTGGACACACATAAGATATTTTTACAATGACAAAAGATGAAAACTGAAGAAATGGGTCGTTAACAAATATTAGAAAATTCGTTGTAGACTGAAACAGCATGTTGTATAGACACTGCAAATTGTTCATTGACAGTAGTAAAATATTGCAACTTTTCAAACTAACTACAACTATTTCATTATTCCCGCAATTAAAAGCAAAAAATGCCGTTGGGTGGTGGTAACAAGCCTCAGTTTCTCGAGCAGGAAAAGTTTCAGCATTTTACTTACCAAAAATGCCCATATGTATGTCTACTGAGCATTCACTAATGTATTCCTATGGTGCCAATGTAAGTACGATCCTCTGAATTTTAAAAACTACTGAACGGATCTCAACGAAACTTTCTAGTATTGTTGTTTAGATATCGGAATAACACATAGGCTATAAAATGCATATGTACACCGGACGACAACAGCTAGTAATGTTATGGATCTACTCTGACGACTATAAATAGCTTGTGACGTCATTTTGGATCCCATTTTTGTTCTGACCAGTTTTATCTAGTAGTAGGAGGAAAATAATTAATTAAATTATGATGGTTTAGGAGCCAATATGATAGTTGTTTGTGTCATTGCATATCAGGCTATGGATCTTCAAAATTTGGTGTAACAATTTAAAGTTTTATATTGGAAAAACTTCAAATTGTTGCCATTTTTTAAGGACTGACTTCGATATGTCAACAGATTTGTACTGTACATACTATATCGACGACTTTAGCTATGTCAAGGGATTATGAGCCATATTACGAGACTATTAAAGTACAAAACGCTTTAGTGTAGTAGATTAATGTTTAAAGTAATATTATATGAGTAATTTTACTATAACACGCACTATTTTTGAAACATCTGTATGGAACTTGATTAAAAGAACTGGATACTTCGTTCGCAATTATCGATGGATACTACTGGAATCTGTTTAACTGTCTCTCAAGATGTAAAAAATGGATGTGTGAATAGTAAAATCACTACATATTTTATGTAATATATTATTAATATGGAATTAGAGCCAGTCATAAGTATGTTATCGTGCTTTACTTTACATTTATACCTATATATGTATATTATTATGTGTAAATCTAAATCGTAATGTACCTTAATTTTTCGCTTGTTATTCTTTTGCACTCCAATGAGACGACCTGGTGAGTGAGGAACTTGGCGTTCGAAAGTTTTTGAAAACAGTAAAAATATTTCGATGTATATTTTTGTGTCTTTTTCTAATATTCCAGAGTAATCAACATTTCGTAGTTGTCAATTTGTCACTTTTGAAGCTTGATCCCTCTGTCCACAAATAAGGGTGAATTCCTTATAGATTTTTTACTATTATGGCATCTTTGATAGCAGATTTGAGTCGAAACCAAAAAGTTTGGTTGCAACTTGGAGGTAAAAGTTGGTTTTTAATGGTTTTGACTTCGCACATTCTACACGATAATTAGGGAGTATGAAGTTAATGTACACTGCCCTTGAAAAATATATCATATTACATTCGTTGTTGAGAATAACCGGCGCTAGTAGCGACATCTATTGAGACGTCTTTTCCCATAGACACGTATCTTAGACAGTGTGACTATAATACCTATTATCCTGCTTTAACCTTAGAATATTATTGTTATGACAAGTTCAGAGAAATCATATTTGAAACCAGGGGAATGAGGCATTTGAAGAATGATCAATTTTACAAATATATTTGTATATATTTTTACAAGTAGCTTTTTCTTGTTAACCTTTTTAGTTGCTAATTGTTATCTATTTTTTCCAATGCTGTTACTATTTAGCTTATAGTTTGTAGGATATTGTAATCAAATACTCAAAGTGTAAATAAATCAATTTTATACGAAAATACGATCGTTGTTTGAACTTTTATTGGCCGGGTGCAGAGGTCGTGTACGGAAAGCGAAAACGATCGCAGCGCTTGATGTGGCCAAAAGTAGTAACTTTCCCCGCTCTGTTTCTGTCAAACATCATAGTTTTCAGTTATTATTCTTACGTTTTCTGCTCTAAAATAATGAACTGAAATAAAATGGGTCACGATAGCTGTTGTGTGGTAAACTGCAATAATACAGGACGAAACAGCAATTGCAGATTTTATCACTTTCCTACACCGAGTTGGAAGCAAGACCAGAGAATGAAATGGATATTTGCTGTTAGAAGAATAAAGTAAGTGTATTGAACTGAAACCTTGGGTTAATATTTTTATCTATTTAGTGCAATAATAATATTATGATAGAATAATTATAATGTATCGAAAATATCAAACGTAGAATAACTTAAATATAATGGGGAATGGATGAAAATTTTCAAAAATCTTGAAATTTTGTTTATAGGTAGGAATAAGCCTCCTTATTGTCAGAAAAAATTACAGATTTTTCTGTGGCTTAGAAAAAATAAAAAAGATGAAAAGGTGTTGGTGGGCCCATATGCCCGCCTTATACGGTACGGCAAGAGCAGCATTGATATTTTCGATTAAAATGGCTGTAAATGTAATGCTGTTCTTCACATTTCGTATTTTATTAGGCCAGGTGACTATTTCATTTGAAAACTTGAAGAATAACAGTACATTTACAGCCATTTTAATCAAAAATATCAATGCTGTATTTGCCGTACGGCCCGTACCGTATTTGGCAGTAGGTGAAAAAAAGTTCGAGTGCTCCTCGACGATAGGTGGCGCTGTTATCAATAGTAATTATCATCTGATTTTTTTCGATCATTTATTTTCAAAACCATACAAATAATAAAGCCAATGACCATTAAAACAAGAGGACTATCAATTGCCATAATTTGGATCGTGCCCTAATCGCAAGGGGATATTCTGGCAAAAACTAGATGCTTTAAAACTAAACATTTAACGATCTTATAATTGAACACATAAAACATAGTACAGTAACAATTAGTTCGTAAACAGCTAATATAAGTAAATCGTAACATTTATATATTGTGTCATGCTTGCAATTTTTTTGGGGTTATTAAACGAATAGTACCCTGTAATCTTTAGGCTACTCCTCCACCTGCGTCGTAACGCGTTAATAAAGGCGTTAAACATAACAGTAAACAGATGTGGCCAACAGTTTAGTGCTCTAAAAGGTATGTGGCATTGTTAGTGACGTTAGACGTTAAGCGATAGCTCGGGTGGCGGTTTTTCCGACACATCGAAGGGTTTTTACGGCGGTAACGGCGCATTTCCGCTAATGTGGCCACAGGCTATATTGTCCATTAATTAACGTGTAGTTGTCCATATTTACATTAACGTTAACGTTAAGGCATGTGGAGCAGTAGCGTAAAAGTGTGTTGTGGTGTGTGGTGGGGGTGAAGCTGCAGCTGTACCTCAGCACCACAACGCTTGCAAAGTCAAGGACCATTAAAACTAGAGGACTGTCCATCTCCATACAAAAAGCCGTTCCCCGATATGTAGTACAACGTCATCTATGTATAAGAATAATTTTTTTACAATTATTCAACTTTGCAAGCGTGACACATTATTTTAATGCTAAGATTTATTTATTATTTATTTATTTAATCTTTATTGCACAAAAGAAAACTTATTGTACAAAAGGCGAAGTTAATGCCATAAGGCATTCTCTACCAGTCAACTTTAGGGCAAAGCAGAAAAATTGTGGGCGGTTATATATACTTTAAATACATGAATAACATAAATATATGTAATACATATAGAAATATAAATAAAATTAATAAATATATATATATATATATAGTGACGACACGTTTGGCTCAGTGGGTTGTACAACGGCCTACAAAGCTAGCGGTCCCGGGTTCGAATCCCGGCCAGGGCAAGTGTTTGTGTGATGAACACAAATGTTTGGTCCTGGGTCTTGGGTGTTTTCTATGTATTTAAGTATTATAATGTATCTATATATTATGTATATCGTCGCCTAGTTCCCATAGTACAAACTTTGCTTAGTTTGGGGCTAGGTCGATTTGTGTAAAATTGTCCCTGATATTTATTTATTTATATAGGTATGAAACGTATTAAGCAGATACACTAAGAGTCTTCGGTTTTGCCAGCAAAGAAGTTGCTGACGGACTTTTTGAATGCAAACTTATTCGGGGCTTGTTTGATTTTAAGAGGAACGTTCCAGAGGCGGACAACCTGAATGGAGAAAGAATTGGATATGAAGCCAGCACGGTGTAGTGGGATAGAAAGGGCGAGATTGCTGGAAGAGCGAAAATGACGGTTACGAGTGGATTCAATGTAGCTGAAGATATTCTGGAGATTGTGGATCGTTAAGAATTGAAAAGAGAGGGCAGAGCATTCGAATGTTACGTCGCTGATGAATCGGAAACCAACCAAGCTGAGCGCGGAAAGCAGATATATGATCATATTTACGGAGACAGAAAATGAAACGAATACAATTATTGAGAAGCCGATCCAAGTTATCAAGAAGAACATCGTTTAAGTCCGGATAACACACATCACCATAATCAATTATGGGTAGGATAGGATTAGGGTATTTACCAACAACACCTTAGTTTTAATGGGCAAGAAATTGCTTCAATTTGTTAAGACCATGGAGCGATCCAATTACCTTCCTGCTAATTTCGGCAACCTACACCTTCCAGCTCAGCATGCTATCCAAGTGAACACCTAAGTCCTTAACACTAGAAGTAAATGAAATAGGTGTGCCGTTGAAAGTCACAGGTGCGAGAGAGTTAAGGTTGAGTTTAGCTAGCTGGCAAGAGCTACCAATGATAATAGGTTTTTCTGGGTTTCCCTAATCCTTGCAGCAAATGTTGGATCATATTGTATTTCTCCCAGCAAACATTCACTCTCATGTAACTGACATATCGAAAGTGCTTGTAACTAGGTCTATTTGAATAAAGAATATTTTGATTTGATTTGATTTGATTTAGCCTGACACTTTGACGGGTTTACAAATAAACCGAATTTTTCAGACCATTCTTGGATGTGTAAGAGCTCCAGGTTTAACTTGTATTGACATTAAGGTAGCAGTAATATCAGTTACTTTGCACTGTTCGTAAAGCTGTACATCGTCAGCATACAGATGGTAGGAACATCGAAGGTCGGGGGTGATGAAGTTAACAAAAGTAGAAAATAGAAGTGGAGAGAGAATTCCTCCTTGTGGTACACCGGTGGCTAAGTCACACCAGTCAGACAACGACCGATCTACCCGGACTGCCTGCCGGCGTCCACGAAGTTACGTAGAAAACCAACCCAAGGCAGACGAAGACACATTTAAATACTTGAGCAGGGCAAGAAGGATGTCATGGTCAACAGTGTTAAATGCATTGGAGAAATCAATAAGAACAAGTATTCTGACCATTTGATTCACCATGCCCCGTCTAATATCTTCAGTCACCTTAAGCGTAGCGTAGTGCAGGTACTGTGGCTGGGTCGAAAACCTGACTGATAGGGTCTCAAGAGTTTATTGGAATGAATGTGATCCGAAAGCTGTTTGTGTACCACGGCTTCAGCATTTTTTGATAGAAAAGGGAGAATCGAGATTGGCCTAAACTTGCTAAGTGATGAGGGATTATTTATTTTGGGCAAGGGTATGACAAATGCACTACGCCACAGAGAGGGAAAATCACCATTAAATAGAGAGGAATTGATAATATCGGTTATTATCGGAAGCACACAGTCCAACATCGATACTATCATATAACGTCCGATATCATCATTTCCAATAGCCTTCGATTTAATTTTGCTTATGATGGTTTTGACATCTGCTTGACAAGTGGGAGAAAAGGAGAACAAATCTGAGAAAGAAGGGGGTAGAGAAGAAATATCAGAGAGAGTATTGGTCTTAATACGATTATCAATAGAGGGCAGAGGAAAAATGTCTGTTTAAATCGTTAAGAGAAAAGGAAGTGCCATCGAAACCATTAACAGGTTTACCTAGGCCAAGCGACTTGAGAAATTTCTAGACATCGGCCATAGATGAAGATGATACATTCTGGTGAATGAACCGCCGCTTCGCTGTCCGCACCATCTGATTGCATTTGTCTTAAAAAGTGTCCAGTTCTCATCAGTAACGTTACGTTTAAAAGATCGGAAAGCACGGTCCCTCCTCCTCATAGCCATGCGTATGCCCCCAGTCATCCAAGGAGCAGGAGGATGCCTGACTCTATCGAAAAGAGTCAAAATAGCTGCATTAAAAAGAGAAACCTTGGAGTCAGTTGTTGGGGCAGTCAGCACAGGAGTCCAGTCAATGCTCCGAGTATCACTAAGGAGAGCATCAGGATCTATTTTATTAAAACTACGCATTAAAACTAAGGTAAGTTGACATTTGGGCGGTTTAATTTTGTAAGAAGCGAATAGCAGCTCATGATAGGAAAAGCCGGGAGCTAAAAGCTGACCATGTTTTACTACATCATCAGCGGACGACGTAATTGTGACATCCAGCCAGGTATCAGAAGCCGCAGTGTGGTGGGTGGCCTTCAGAGGAAGGACACAGAAATTGATGGACTTTATTAATAATGTCAATTTATCGCGATGTGGAGAATCTTTGCAAAGGTCTGTGTTAAGATCACCCATAATTATAGGATGTGTGTAATCCGGGCCTAGGAACTCAAATACCCTCTAGAACGGCCTTGACCCCTTTGACATTTACTTCGAGAAATATCCATTCTGCTGAGCTAGAGTAAAGAGATGGAGAGGTATTTAAAATTTTATATGGAATGGAACTTTTCAAATAAATGGCAACAATATTTTAAATAATTATTGGTTATTTGCGAACTAATTGTTACTATACTATGTTTTCTTTATTCAATTATAACATCGTTAAATGTTTAGTTTTTAAGCGCCATCGAGTTTTTGCCAGAATATTTCCTTGTGAACGGAACATGATCCAAAGTATGGCAACCGACAGTCCGCTTGTTTTATTTAGGGCATGATCCTTGGTTTTAATAATTGTAAACATTAATTCTTATTCATAGATGGCGTTGTACGTACCGGAGAACGGCATTTTGTTTGAAGGTTGACAGTCCTCTTGTTTTAATAGATATCGAACGAAGTAGAAAAAAATACTGAGATACAATAAAGTTTGACAGCTGACATTAGCTAAACTATTTATTAATATATCTAAAACTTATGGACTTATAAAACTTATTATAATCATTCACTTTTAAATAAACTTGATACTACTATTCTTAAATACTAACCCTTAACAAAATTAGGGATATCATTCTTATAGTGATTTTTGGCATCTGTGTGTAACTTGCTCTATAAACGCACTAGGTAGGTGGTAACCATGTGGTAACTCCGTCGTAACATTATTTGTGTATGGATAGTGCTGCCACCTACGTCGAAAGAGTGAATTAGTTCTCGTGCCGCATGATTATTATATATCGTGGTGCCGGGGTATAGCTGCAGCTTGCCTACCACCACAACACAATTTTATTGATCACAGCACAAGTGCTTCTCGAACAGCTAAAAAAATTTATTATATTTATGTATTGAGCCTATATCCATAATCAAATTAATTCTTGTATTAATTTACAGTTGAATATATTACATGTTTTACTGATAATGGGTTTGCGTTTAACCTAGGTCTCGTGACAGGAAGTGAAAATAATTTCAAGGATAGAGCACATTTACTTAAAAGCTGCTAGATTATATTCTTAGTAAAATTTAAGTAGATTAAATAAAATCTTAAATAATACACACAGAGGCAACACAAATCGACCTAGTCCCAGACTAAGCAAAGCTTGTATTATGAGTGTGATGATATACATAATATATAGGTAAAATATAATACTTAAATACATAGAAAACATCCAAGAACCAGGAACAAATATTCGTACTCATCACACAAAAAATTGCCGAGATTAGACCTCGGCACCACCAGCTTACTACAACCCACTGAGCCGAACGTGTCATCAAATCTTAAACTTAGTATTAGAGTCTAAACGGAAGATTGTAGACGTTTAGTGAAATAAACAGAAAAAAATTTAAATTAAATTATTTTTAGATGATTAAAATAAAACGGGACTGCCAGTTGCCAGTAAACTACATATATGCATAACTTCTACATATATGCACCATTATAATTCAACGTGGGTACCGTTCAATTAAAGTGTATTAGATGTATAGCGGAACCTTATTGGTACGTTACATATTGTGCTATCTGAAACGCGAGAAAAATAATCCTTAATAGGCAAACCCAAATTATCTCGTCTATACGTAGGTACCTACAGGTACTATTATAAAGTTGTAAAAATGAAGTGTCTATACATTAAAGATATTTTTCAAAAAAAATATTGTAACAAATTATTTAGTGGTAGGTGAATCGATTTTTTTTTTTGGATTCTTTGTGTGTCGTGGCTTCATCACGCCAAATCGGCTAAACCGATTTTTCGTACACGGGTAGAAGAGTATCCAACACATGGTTATAGCATGCTCTTTAACTGACTACGCTGAAGAAAAAAAGAGGGTTTGATTTTTTTGCTCTTTGCTAAGTTTATCATACAACCAGTAGATGTCATTGTTAACTATAAAAGCAGTTGACATTTGTTTGTGCCACTGTTATCTTCCCTCAGTATTCTGCAAAAAAAGGAGTCTGTGGTGTCTGGAGCCGTGTTCGTGCGGTGACAATTATTTTCGCGATCCAAAAAATCAAAATAATTTTGAATTACAGACTAAACTAACATGTTAATTTAGTGCTAACACTATAATATCGTGTGTTGTGATAACGCCAGATCAGTTTTTACAAAGGTAAGTCATTTTGGTTGTTTTGTTACAAAGTCTTATTGGTATTTTTTGGTCCTTACATCATTCCTGAGTTCGTAAAATATTTTGACTAAAACAATGTATCACTAATTGTTAACATCCGTATAATATTATTATACAACCACCGCCGTTCTATACAATAAAAATAGTAATACATATTAGCGCTTTAATGGATGACTTGTGAATGCCGCAGTTTTTTTTTTAATTTAATGTCAAACGTACTTGGATCTTTACCGATTTATGCCACGTTAATCTCATTAATTCGCTGTTTGTACTGACCTTGTAAGCTTGGAATTCGCGCTTTAGTGTCAATGGCATAAATTTCTTTATTTTGTCAACAAATGTGGTTTGTTCTGCGGCATTTACTTTTCTCGTTATTCCTTTTTCTTTTCTCGAATAATAATTAGCCAGTCAGACAAAAAATAAATAGATTTTTTCCTTGATTACATTGTTGATTGGAAGGAATAATTCAGATGTGCATTAAATTTCATTTGAAACTTGCGGCATGGTTATAAATTGATGTTACGGTTTTTGAATCTTTTACATGGCTCTAGCGTAGACATCGGATAAAGCCAGATAGTATTTGACTTTTTCACTTTGTTTGTATTATAGTCCGTCCCAATTTTATTTGATTTTTAGCGTCTCGCTGGGGAAATCGAAAATCCAGCTTGTAAATATGTGTTATATTATATATTTTGGTATGACCTGAAAACAGGGCTTTTTGATTTTTAGAGACATCTATACTACATAGGTCCTGTCATGGCATAGCAATACTCATCTTATAAGTAGGCTTCAACTATGTTTAATAATCAACACATGTAAATCTGCTTTTTGAAATAACAACAATTTTGAGTAAATTGCCTTTGGAAGTTTTAAAATAATCTGTGTATGTTGAAATTGAATGATTTGATTTTTGGATAAATCTGTAACTGTGAAGAAGTTTTAATTTCCTTTTTAATTTGGTATTAAGCATGGTCTATAAGATCATTTTGTAGCAGTTAGGCATATCTAAATACTTTGAGTTGTTTCTGATATGGTAGAATTGATAAACTTACCTTCTATTGGAATAAAGAAATATTAGTACTTAAATATACAAAAAACAAACTTTGTTAATATTAATGCACTCACCACGGGGTATGTAGCCTGGAGAACCGTTGGCTGTTGGGGCAGTAAAGTCCTGGACTGGTGATCATGCATAAGAAACCGCATCATGGGATGAGCCCCACTCAGTAGCGTGCAGTCCAGATAAGCACAAAGGCACTGCCTACCCTGCATGATCATGGCTCCATACTGGCACACAGAAACTGCTTACCCTGAAGGCATAAATGACCATGGCTCCATATAGATACAGAAAAACTCCCTACCCTGGCCTAAAACCATGTGTATGCCACTGGCCCCACTAGGGGTTGACCTTGTGAAGGAAGGTTGCAGGGAGTCGGTTAATGCAGATGGTGCAGGTTCACACTCTGTGGCGAGATATAAGGGAGTCATATACAGCAGTGGCAGCTCTCTGCCGCTGATAGATACACAGAATACATGCAAATTGAGTGTAAGTGTCTATTAGAGATCTCAATCTAACAATATTTAATCGAATATTATGTTCATAGCCCTTGCTTGGGTCTCCATATCTCAGGATTTTGGGCTCATGAGTGAATTACGGCCTGATTGAATAATTTGAATATTCAATTAGTCAATAAGATACAGCCGATGGGTCATACTCTTCATTATCAACTTTAGTTTTTTAAGTAAATAACCAATATTCAAGAAAATATTTATAAAATTAACGTGCTATGCTAGGCATAAGTTCCGCAACCGATTTATGGACTCTTATATAAGAAAAGTCTTACATTGATCATTATAGCCGTAAAAAGGTGAAAACGCAGCGGTAATACCTTACTTTCATACTAAAGTGGGGACATCAATGACCACTGCATTACCTGCCAAACGGTGTCAATTTTTTTTTATTGAAATTGACAGTTTAACGTTATATTTTAGATTAATACGCCATAACAAATCCGACCATCACTTTTTGCACAATATGCTTTTTACGTAAAGATGCGAAAAAATTGAGGCGCTAGTAGAATGGCTCAGATAAAGTGTTAATTTTTTTTTAAATAGTTACTAACTATAACATAAACAAAGGGATTCTTGTCCATTTTGGACAGGCGGTGACATGAATCGGTGTGGATCAACTCATTATTTTAATATAAAACTGTACCCTAGCTTTTTATACTTGACGCTGGCTAAATTGTCCTAATGGACAGTTGAACTGATCATAAATAAAAGCATTTCAACAAGTTCAAATTGGAAAAACCAATAATTTGGTTTATCGGATTGACCACTCAGCCCTCAATATTCAAATACTATGATGACAAACCGATAAAAACTTATAACACCTCTATTTTTCTCGCGGGTTAAAAGTGCACCCGAGTCCTATGCTATTATAAAGTTTTAAAAATTTAATGTCTGTAGGTACATTGAAGATATTTTCAAAAAAAATATTTTTTTGTTTTTTCTTTGTTTTCTCTAGCGGTCTATAGAGACCGTTTTAGAGGTTCTGAAATTGGTGACTCGCCCAAACGAAAATTCAAAAAAGTAAGTGTTACTTATGGACTATTGATGAAGATGCACATTGCTCGTAGAACCGATGGCCGCTGGGGCAGACAGGTTCTCGAGTGGCGACCGAGTACAGGACGACGCAGCGTAGGGAGGCCGCCAACAAGATGGATCGATGATCTGGTGAAGATCGTGGGAAACCGTTGGATGAGGGCGGCGTGCGACCGGTCGTTATGGAGATCCTTGGGGGAGGCCTTTGTCCATCAGTAGACGTCCCTGTGCTGATATGATGATGATGATGATGATGATGATGATGATGATGATGATGATGATGATGATGATGATGATGATTGATGAAGGTCACTAAATAGATGTATAAAAAACAAAAAACAATTTAACAACTAGGTTTTCTTATGATATCATACAGTTCTTATGATATCAAAGGCTCGAACTTATGGCTTCAGAATACTGCTGTCGGTTATCGGGTAAATTTATTTATAATATTCTGTGCTTCTAAAATTATTGGCCGCTACATACGAAATAAGGGACTAACTTGTGCAAATAATCATCATTATAAATATCTTTTCCGTTTCTTTGAAATACAGTCAAAAATACGTTTCTGACGCTTTTTTAAGGTTCCATAGCCAAAATGGGAAAAACGGAATCGTTATAGTTTCGTCATTTCCATACCTATGTCCCAGGCATTTTACTCAAAAACTACATGATGTATTTTAATGAAAGGAGTATAGGTGTCTCGTGTAAGCTGCTACTTACTTTGATAGTTAAATAATAAAAATATATATTTCGGGGCACTCCATTCCATGTAAGTACCTAACCTAACCGAAACTGAAAAAAATATATTTAGATAGTTCTAAAAAAAATTGTTTTAGTGAATGTTTTCGAAATAATCGCTCCGAAAGACAAGACATATATGGATATCAGATGGACTCTAAAAGGGTATAGCAATTGCCTGAAAAATAAGATTACAACTAACATTACACATAGAATAGAAATTAAGCACAGCCACAGATAAAATATATAAATATTTTCAACATGATCGGATATACCTTTTTGAGTTATTGCCGAAAAAAATATGTAATTTAATATGAATATTACACGAAAATTATAACCAATATATCTAACAGTTTTGTATACAACGCGGTTTGGTTAAGTTTGCCCCTCATTTGTATATGACGCCATAGATAACAGAGGCAAACTTAACTCAAGCGGCCAGTTAAGTCGGAATAAGTGGAATAATCCTCGGTGCGCGAGTCAGACTCGCGCTTGGCCGGTTTTTTCCTGTTGATATGCCACATATGTGTCGCAATAGCTTAGTAATTATATCATCATAAACTTATCTTTAATACCTACGGGTTTACTGTAGATTGTACTTCGACCGCCTAATGACCTCAATTTGATCTGTTGATACTGAATGACTAGGAGGATGTTACTTATTAAATTATTATTTACATTATTTTTATTAAGTTCTCAGTATTTTTCCGACGTATTTTTCCAAACAATACTCACATATAGAATTAACTACGTATGTATTCTTATAAATTAAAAGATATAAATAATGAGAAAATTCCATGACTCCAACTGGATTTCAACCAGTGCCTTGCCTGGGCGCAAACTCTGCCAAACTGGCTACAGAGTCCAATCAGCTTGTCTCCGAATTTGTTACTACTATTTGTTATCATTTTAACCAACTATAGATGTAGTGCATTATATTATAATGTAATATAGGTATAACATAGCAGAAGTAAAACATATTTTTTCTACTCGTGAACTAATCTGTGAATAAAAACTGCGGATCATACTAAAAAGGCATACTTTTTAGATTGGTCCATCACTCTATACTGTATGGTTTATATTATATATGTCACTGAACTATAATAGGTATATTAAACAACTCCGCACAGAACTATAATGAATTTCAAAAAAAGAATGCAGTGTTTTTGAAAATATTTTTTTAACTGTTTCATTTACTCTTAGAAAAAGTATTGTTGTGTATACAATCGTTATATAAGCAAGCTTCGTGGCCTAAACGCGGTACTCGACTGAAAAATCATACATTCTTATAACGATTGCATAAAATACTATATATATTTTGCCGGTTTTCGGAATATAGTACCAGGTCCGTTAATGTATGTTATGTTTTTCTGTATCCACATCACACCGAAATGGCTGGAATGATTTTATTTAGTACAGGGACAGCTGGATACCCAAACAATGGTATGGAGATACCCGACAACGGTAAAGAAAACTGGCCAACTGCGAGTCGGATTCGCGCACCGAGGGTTCCGTGCAAAATATACGCTACAAGCGGCCGTATCTATGAAAATCCGGTGTTAGCAGAGCCCTACTCCTAAGCAAAATGTACGCGGTGTTCAATCATTTTAAATTGGTTACTGACATAGGCAGACAGACATACAATTATACTGTTTTTAGTATTTGTTGTTATAGCGGCAACAAAAATACATCATCTGTGAAAATTTCAACTTTCTATCTATCACGGTTCATGAGATACAGCCTGGTGACAGACGCACAGACAGACAGACAGACGGACAGTGGAGTCTTAGTAATAGTGTTAGATCGGTGGACAAGGAGCACAAGTGAAACAGCCGATAGCTAGCGATGCACTGTTTATTCACGCATTCAGATCGTGGTGGGCGCAGCCACGCACACACGCATGCAAGTACATAATGAGAAAAGAATACAATACAATACAGCAATTCTTTATTGCACACCAACAACAGAAACAGTACAATAGAGCCGTAACATAAAATACGGTAGACAATAGACGGAAAAAAGAGGGTTAAGACTTTTTCTTCGCGAAGGAATTTTCGAGCTTAAGATGTTTTTATTGAGATAGACTAAATAGTGATAACAAAAAAATATGATAAAAATGTTTGGGTGTTATAGATTAAAAGCGGAGATTTTTAAGTAATTCATTATCATCTCAGGCTTAAAAAATCTACTGTTGGACATAGGCATCTCTTAAAGGTGCGTCCACACTTATCATTTGCTCGTATCCGATCATGACTGCGTATCGCGCTTCTTGGACGCTCACTGTCGGCGCGGCGAAACATGGATTTCGAGCGATCGGATCGGCGCAACGTCCAAACGCGTGATCGTGACACGCGATCATGCCAGGGGACGAAGATCTGTTCGAGCAAATGATACAAATTGGTCGCACCTTAAGGATTTCCATGATCGCCGCGCCTGGGGGCAACTCTGAAATTCGATATTCGAAGTTCGTTTCCCACCATCTCGCTCACTCAAATAAACGTTAACGCAAAGGGGTGGGCAAATCACTGAAATCGAGGTGTTTTTGTGCATTTTTTTGATATTGTATGTAGCATGTAGAGAGCTGAAAAGTAACTATTCAGGATACATATATACTTAATTATGAGTTGATAGAGTAAGTTCGTTCCTATCTGATGTAACTAGGCCTATAAACTATATTTAAGATTTTTAAAAATCTTCTACATTTTTCTTTCCGCCTGTGAGCAATTCTACATTACCAAATTTTGCACATGTACTTTAAAAACCTTGGTCTACTAACTGATAGGAAAAAAATTAGTCTAACTTATGTAATACGGAGTTTAGACCCAAAATGAACTTTCGCCTACGACATTTCTACGAAGTCAACGTACTAAATATTTGATCAGTGTAAATCGTAGGCGCTTTAGCAGTGAAAGCGACGTTGCGTGCTTGCGCTATGCCACGGCGGCGCGGCGTGCGCTTAAGCTGTTGCCAGCTCGCTTCCATCTAACCATAGCGATAATGTTTTTGAATTCTTTCCGTCAACTGATTGCGTTTGTTATGTTTTGATGTGTTCTATTTTACGATTTTAGTACCAGTATAATAGCGAAGATGACTAAATTTTAAAAATTAGTCCATCTTGTAGATTAATAAAAAAATATTGGACACGTATTTTTTCTTTTTTTACTTACTCGAAAAATAAAGGCACATTGAGTCAAAATGTCGCATGACGTCACTCTTAAGTACAAGTTTTACTCAGGAGTGACGTCACAAGCCCCCACTCCTAAACTTAAACGCGATTTATCTGAGTTTTTTTTATTATTATGTAAAAACAAAAAAATACGTGTCCAATATTTTTGTATTATCTAACTGACGGACTACTTAGAATGTTGATTTTCACACCCCGTCATCACGCCTATATCAAGGTGCTCTGTGTTTATTATTTCTACGAACCGGTAGTCTTTGAGGCGTTGTTTATTTCGGGGATTTGTTATGTTGTTTTGTATGTTATTGTTTGTGTTATTAGACATTTTATCTTGGTGTTTTATGCGGCGTGAGTCGCTCTGTGCGACGTAATTACTTGGACTTAAAACTGGGGAACAGAACGGTGGCGGTGGTGGTAATGGTAGTGATGGTGGTGATGATGGTGGTGATGGTGGTGGTAGTGGTGGTGTTGATGGTGATGATGGTGGTGATGGTGGTGGTGGTGGTGGTGGTGATGGTAGTGATGATGGTAGTGATGGTGGTGGTATGGTAGTGGTGGTGTTGATGGTAATGATGGTGGTGATGGTGGTGGTGCTGATGGTGGTCGTGATGGTGGTGTTGGTGATGATGGTGACGGTGGTGGATGGTAGTGGATGATGGAATTGGTGGCGATGGTGGTGGTGGTGGTGGTGGTGATGATGATGGTGGTGGTAGTTGGTGGTGTTGATGTTGATTATGGTGGTGATGTCGGTTGGTGGTGATGATGATGATGGTAACGGTGGTGGTAGGAGTGATCACCACCATCACCACCATGAACACCACCATCATCACCACCACCACCATCACCATCATCACCACTGTCACCACCACCACCATCATCCACTACCATCCACCACCGTCACCATCATCACCATCACCAGCATCCCATTCATCACCATCACCGCCAACCTAATCATCACCATTACCACCACCACCATCATCTGGTGATGGTGGTGGTGATGGTGGTCCATCACCATCACCATACACCAATAATCATCCAATCCTGAATACCAGTAGATACCCCCAGGGTCCATCAGAATCTGGAAAATAGTTGACAGTCCGAAAGGTCTTTATCAAATGAAATCAAATCAAAATATTCTTTATTCAAGTAGGCCTAGTTACAAGCACCTTCGAAATGTCAGTTACATGAGAGTGAATGTTTGCTGGGAGAAATACATTTCAAATACATTTATATCCTTCCGAATCCATAATTTAAAATAGGCACAAACAAATATCTTTCTATTGACACAACACATAATTTCAGCAAGCAGCAAGGTCAAAAAAACAAACTGGAATAAAGTAGCCTCAAAACAAGCGCCACCATACTGCAAAAGGAGTCGATAGTTCACAACTAGTCAATGCGCGATACGACGAGTCGAGAGAGAGCATCTAATATATACTAGATGGCGCGCGCGCTCGAAGTATTACGTTCGGGCCGAACGAGCCAGATCATTTCCCCATCTCTTCGCCTTAACATGATGAGAGCCAGAGGGATGGCACGTTACGAACTTCAAATTTCAAGATTTGGAGTACCTCTCCCTCTCAATGAATTTTAGTAATGAACTAGATGTGCCCGCTTAACTTAGTAATCGGAGTCGAAAAAAATCATAACCCCTCTTTTTACCTTCAGCGTAGTCGGGTAAAAAGTATCCTATAACCATCTGTGGATACCCAGCTACCTGTGTACGAAAAATTGTTTAAATCTGTTCAGCCGAGTTGGCGTGATGCAGCCACAACGACACATACAAACATACAAACATTCCAAAATATATATTTTTTTTTGCAACTCTTTTAAGCCCCCCCCCTCTTCCCCCGGTGACACGTGGTGAGGTTTTAGGCTAACCCCCAAATCATGTTTATTATTTGGTACAAGGTACTTACGTTAAAATCTTTCAGAATATTTTATTTGAATACGGGCTCCATGGTTTTGGTTAACCGTACATACAGGTGGTCTTAAATCTATATAAATATATATATTAACTACGTTTTGTCAACTTGCAAATATGCTTGTGAATCACATGCGCGGACTATTTATATAATACCAGAAGAAGATGCCCGCAACTTCGTCCGCGGAGGAGAAAAAGTCATAATCTCTCGTTTTTTCTTCAGCGTAGTCGGGTAAAAAGTATCCTATAACCATCTAGAGATACCCAGCTACCCGTGTACCAAAAATTGTTGAAACCTGTTTAGCCGATTTTGCGTGATAAAGCCATAACGACACATACAAACATACAAAAAAAACATTTTTTCGAAAATATCTTCAATGTACAGACATTTCATTTTTTCAACTTTATAATCTTAGTATAGAAGTGATGTCATTTCATCATCATATCGATGGCTAAAAGCGTAAACGTAGTAACCGCCAATGGATTCGGTTGGCGGTTACTACGTTTCGGCTTTTTGCCATCGATATCAGCCCAAGGACGTCTATTGCCGGACGAAGGCCTCCCGCAAGGAGGTCGAAGCCCACATCCAACGGTTTACCGCTATTTTTATCAGATCACAAGTTCACCTTGTCAGGGGCCTTCCCACGCTGCGTCCCCCTGTAATGGGCCCCGCCCCGTGCCACTTAAGTCTAGCAACACTGAGCTATGCCGACGACCTTGGGTCTTCTGCGCATAATGTAAATCCAGTGTGGCGTGGAATCATTACATAATGGTTACTGACATAGACGGGCAGATATAAAAAAATAATATTTTCAGATTTATTTCGTGGGTTGTGCTATAAGAGCTACCTTCATACCAAATTTCAACAACTGGAAGTACCCTATAGGTTTTTTATGAACAGCAATTTGTATGGAATCTTTTAAATCTTTGGATTGCGTTGAAGAAGCTTGATTTTAAAGAAGAATAATTATTTTGCTTAAACATGGTAGGTACATATAGGTGGTCATTATAACTAGTTGTTCGTATTACATGTTTAACCGATTATGTCATGCAAATTATATTTTTTCACAATAATTCGTTACATTACGCTATAATTCATATGAGCAAGTATAGGTGCGTCCACACTTGTATCATTTGCCCGTATCAGATCTCCGTCCCGTGGCATGACTGCGTATCGCGCTGCTTGGACGCTCACTGTCGGCATTCCGTATCACGCCGCGCTTGTCCGATCCGAGTGTGCGATACGCGTAGCAACATGGATTTTGAGCGATCGGATCGGCGCGACGTCCAAACGCGTGATCTTGATACGCAATCATGCCACGCGGCGGTGATCGGATCGGGCAAATGATACAAGTGTGGACGCACCTTATAATGGTTATATTACATATAATAATTATTTTGCATTAACACAATATTATTATTATACAGCTGTCACATATATTATTTACATTAATGCAGGTAATTACTACATCGAATGTTGTTATTTCAATCAAATTATTATTCGTTATATTCATCGTAAAGCAGATAAGTGATGTTAGAACGGGAAATTTATATTCTAACGCACAGTTGTAGACTGCCAACCATCTAAGACTCTTAAGTGGTGAGGATGGCAATATTGTCACGTATGGCGATAGCGGAAAGACGCGGCAGGGATCAGTCCGAACAATTCCTCGGAGCACTCCCCGTTATACAAACGATAGAAAATGCAGAGCGAAGCTACATCTCTACGCAGTGCCAAGGAGTCAAGCCGATCTGAAATACGATGGCAACCAATGATACGGTACCAACCAATGATACGGTACTAACGAATACTGCCTAGAGGGAAAAGCTGGTACTGTGGTATATGATGGTTTCTACAATTATTTATTACGGAGGACAAAAAACGCGCGTTTTTATCGCTGCAAAAAGTCGCCGCTTATAATATACGTCTATAATGTATTCGACTTGGCAAGCGACAGAGAGACGACAGCCAAGGTTAATGCAGCCCGACTAATTGTTTAGAAAAGTACGCTCTTTTCTTTTTAAATGACACTACTGTTAGTACTTAATTTAACTTGCCGAATTTGTATGTATGTATGTGTGGATCAAATTTTGCAATTTTTTGATCCAATTCCCGGTTTTCGATTGAGCTAAAATTTGTCATACGATTATGTAAGTTCGGTGACAAAGTAATATTATGATGCCATCGATGTTTACTCAAAAGCTTGTAACTTGTATTACAAGAAGTGCAAGTTTCTAGCGGACCACCACAGAAAAGTACAGTTGGCAATGAAATAATGATCTTTATTCTGTAAGTAGGCCGCAAGGGCACTTTTACAAGTCTGACTCTACGGCGGCCTTTCCCAAGAGGAGACCTCTGAGGAGAGGAAAGCCGAAACAAACTCAACAGTCAATTTTTCGAAATAACTCTTATATCTTATTACAATATTTGTACTTAGCCTATCCTAAATATATGTTTTGAGTATAAACTCAATGCGTAGTTCTTCAAGAAAACATATCAAGACTAATAAAAGTAAAAAATACAAATATTTTATATAAAAAAGCAAAATAATGATTTTTTTATTTAAAACAACTTACATACGTTTGATATGCCACCTTATAAGAACCGTGTCTCGGTAAAAGTAAATTATTTGGTTTCTGTTTTGGGCCATGCATTTTTGTCTGTTAAATAGTCCTCTACCCTATAATATGCCTTAGCCATTAGAGACTCTTTTAAGTACTTTTTGAGAGCTAGAAACGGTAATTTTAAAGCATCATCTGGTAGCTAATTATAAAAAAAAAATTATAGCTTGTCACGATTTTTTTTTTACAGAAACTTATTCTCGCTGACCTTTGCTAATAGCATAGGAATAGCATAGCATGAAGTTTTCTTTGAGTCAACATTCATTTTATTATCAAAAGGTAAACTTCGTTAGAGGAAGGCGAAAATGACATAGCCCCCTTGTTTGCTCCGGTGTAGTTGGGTCAAATGTATCTTATAACCATGTTCGACTACTCCAAACATACCAACAAAAAAAAAAAAGATTTCATTCAGGTAACTGCAAATAGCCTTTCACTTACTTCAGGTCTATATACTGGATGATTTTGGGGTCGTGATCTCGAGTGCCAGGGGGTGATGGAGAGGGTCACACTGAGCAACTTTCGCTATGGGGCCAACCACAAAATCGCGATTTTTTTTATTTGTTTCTTACATTTGGTTAGCGATTAATTAACTATCAATTAACGCTTAATTAGGTGGTTTCTTTTTTCGCGATTTCGTTGGCCCCATAGCGAAAGTTGCTCAGTGTGTCCCTCTCCATCAGCCCCTGGCACTCGAGATCACGACCCCAAAATCATCCAGTATATATATTAATGAATTAGAAGATGCCCGCAGCTTCGCTCGCGAGGAGAAAAAGTCATAACACCTCGTTTTTTCTTTAGCGTAGTCGGGTACCCGTGTACCAAAAATAGTTGGAATCCGTTTAGTCGATTTGGCGTGATGAAGCCACAACGACACATACAAACATACATAAAATCCAAAAAAAATATTTTTCGTTTTAATGTCTTCCAAATAGTTCATAACAATCATTTTTTTGAAAATATCTTCAATGTACAGATATTTCATTTTTACAACTTTATAATAGTATAAGGTGCGTCCACACTTGTATCCGATCACCGTGCCGTGGCATGACTGCGTATCGCGCTGCTTGGACGCTCACTGTCGGCGCGCTGATCATGCCGCACTCTTCCGATATAAGTGTGTGATACGCGTAGCAAATGGATTTCGAGCGATCGGATCGGCGTAACGTCCAAACGCGTGATCGTGACGCGCGATCATGCCACACGACGATGATGTGATACGGGCAAATGATACAAATGTGGACGCACCTATAGATAACTTATTCACCTTCATGAATTCTCAACAACAACAGATGTCTAAAGTCCAAGATATTTGCCCCAAGTGCACCAAGTTCGCCCAGCCGTTTTAAACCGCTGTAAGGCATGTCTGTTGGATCAACAAAAAAATATAACATTGCATATGAGACATGATACTCATGCAAATTGTATTTAGTTACTATAGACCCGCAACTTCGTTCGCGAAAGAGAAAAAGTCATAACCGTCTTTTATACTTCAACGAAGTTTAGTGAAAAGTATCCTATAACCATCTGTGGGTGTGGATGCCCGTGTAAGATAGTTGAAATCCGTTTAGCCGTTTGGATGCCCAGATGCTCGTGTACCAAAGATAGTTGAAATTAGAGATGGGCATACCCGGTAAATACCGGGAAAATACCCAATCTACCGGGTATTTACCCGTTTATACCCAATCTACCGGGTATTTACCCGTTTATACCCAAATTAGTGGGTATAAACTATTTATATTCAAATATTTGGAATCCATACTAATATACTAATATATATACTAACTAGCGGCCGCCCGCGACTTCATCCGCCTTAGATTCGTTTATAGCGGATAAAAGATATTTTTCCAGGATAAAATGTAGCTTATGTTTTTCCCCTAAACTCGATATTTTAGTAATTTAAATGTGAAGCATATTACCGAGATTTCAAGTTCCGAGCGTAAAAAATATTTACTGTCCATACACATTTTCATCCCCTTTTTCGTCCCTAAAACGGATGAAAATTGACATACATTATATATATAGCCTATGTCCTATTCTGATATATAAGGTACATAACTGGAAATTTTCATGAAAATTCGTCCAGTAGTTTTTGGGATTAAGTGGAACGTACATACATACTTTCACATTTATAATATAGTAAGGATATTATAAACGCGAAATTGTGTCTGTCTGTCTGTTACCTCTTCACGCTTAAACCGCTGAACCGATTTGGATGAAATGTGGTTTGCAGATTGTTTGAGTCCCAGGGAAGGACATATACTACTTTTTATCCCGGAAAAATACCCTTATACGCGATAAACTAATTTAAGGCGGATGAAGTCGCGGGCAGAAGCTAGTACGTAAATAATTCAATGTGGTATTCAACTAAAAGGACATTATTATAAATATATCTTTATTAAATTTTATATTTATGAGTAAAAACATAATTGGGTTAAGCTAATGCAGCGCCTATTATTATTTCACGTATAAAACTTATATTGTATACGAATACAATATAAGTTTTATAATTTCGTTCTTTAATGGCATTTAGTGAAATAGTGTGACATATAGGTTGAATACATTTAGAAACATTTAGCATACAAGCGATTCACCAATTATTAATTTTATTATAATATTAGACTACTATAGACCCTGTAAACTATCCTAGACCAGAGTACTTGTCAAGACATTCTTACAAACTCAAACACGTTGGAATTATGTTAAGTAATTGAGGAGTTCCCATGGTCACCTTCCATCTTCAGCATCAGACCAGCTCGATGGCAGAATAACACTTCACAGTTACCAAACAAACTTAAGTGTGCAACATTTCAGACATACAGACAAGCAGACAGCCTAAAACTTCGTTAAAAGATGATGGTAGTGGTGATTATATCTATTTTGTAACATTTCTACCCCTAATTCAATCATAATTTTAATAATTATAGTACATTTAGTTTATACCCACCAAATAGGGTAGAAACGGGTAAATACCCGGTAGATTGGGTAAATACCGGGTAAATACCCGATTTACACCTTGGGTATTTACCCACCGCCTCTCTAGTTGAAATCCGTTTAGCCGTTTTGGCGTGATGAAGTAACATCAACACTTATAATTAAATCTTCCGTATCAGTTATTTTTTTGAAAATATTAACACGCTTTTATTAGGTCGACCTGTATGTAACTATGTAATGGAATCTAAGGTAACTAATTTAACCATCTTCCAAGGATCGTAGCGTCATGAAAATTGGCAGCTGTATCTAGTTCTGATGACAATACAATAATATGGTACTGTCGAACCGATCTGATGATGGAACCGGAAGATATGAACTGGAACTTCATGATGGAGCATCGTATCAGTGCTGTTTTTTGATTTGTTAGAACAGTTTTGTAAAGCGTGTTTTTCTAGATTTTTTTAAACTATTTATTTATCTTCAATGTACATGACATTTATTTTGACAACTTTATAATTTTATAGATAATATACATAAGTAGAGTTCATTCCATACTCACAAGGACGTGAGTGGCTATGTAGAATATGCATACCTATTGTACACTTTTTATTATAAATATACCAACCATTCTACTCTTATATATTATATATTCCGTTGTTTAGTATTATGCAAAGCCCTTTCATTCATGAGTTATTTTGGCAGCACTTGCTATCATTAGCCATTACTAATCATTAGTAATAATGAGCGCAGACAATAAGTCTGTCGCGTCTAAAACCCGATTTAATCCGATTTAAGGGTTTTCTAATTTGAATCGCGAGTGAGTGTGGCAATGAATTATTCGTTGAAAAGTTATAGAAGGAAGGAGAGGAGTGGGTACGGTGAGTTTTTGCTCGGTTATGTAATCGTCAAGAGTTTTATATGCCGTTCATCAATGATATAACATGAAAAGTAGATAGGTTATACGGGCTCCGAAAATGGCACACCAAACGGCAAGCATAACAGTACATTACAGCCATTTTTATCGAAAATATCAATGCTGCATTTGCCTTTTCATCTTTTTATTTTTTTCTAAGCCACACAAAAATCTGTATGTTTTTTTCTGACAATAAGGAGGCTTATTCCGACCTAAGAAAATTTCAAGATTTTCGAAAATTTTCATCGATTCCCCATTGGTAAACCTTAACTCAGTCTCGCGCACTGAGTACTTTTATTGGACAAGCTTCTGCCCGCGACTTCGTCCGCCTTAAATTCGTTTATCGCGGATAAGGGTATTATTCCGGGATAAAAAGTGGCCTATGTCCTTCCCCGGGACTTAAACTATCTCCATACCCAATTTCATCCAAATCGGTTCAGCGGTTTAAGCGTGAAGAGGTAACAGACAGACAAACACACTTTAGCATTTATAATATTAGTATGGATTATGCGTCAAATAAACGAGAATGTTTTTTTACAATTATTCAACTTTTTATTTGCGAACTAATTGTTACTATACTATGTTTCTTTATGCAATTATAACATACCTAGTTAAATGTTTATTTTTAATACGCCATCTAGTTTTTGCCAGATCATCTCCTTGCGATCGGAACACGAACCAAAATATGGCAACTGTCAGTCCTCTTGTTTTAATGGTCCTTGATTCAGAGTAACCTCTCTGGTAACACATTCACGACCGACATTTTCATAGCCGAAAACATGGGAAAATGCGTACAGTAGTGTGCAATATAAATAGCAGTGAAGCCGGATTGCAGAATCAAGATGAAAATGTGACTTAAGGTTTTAGTTATAATCGTGGTATAAGTTAACAATAAAGTGCATTCAGGTTCGAAGACAGCAATCTAATAACCTTTAGCCGCCTAAAGGCCTATTAAAAGGCTTTCTCCTATTCAATGAACTTTGAGTCATTTTCTATCAGAATAGAGTTGCATTAGCTTTTAGTCGTTCGAATTTAACACAAAGGCAATATAACTGAATTTCCTACACTTTTGATTCAAATTCCACTGCCAAATTTCTTTATATGGTGGGTGGGAAGAAATAAAAGAAACTTTTAGGACACTGTTATTTATATGGAATGTACTTTTCGAAATTTGTATTTTTTTATAATAATTTAGAAATATTTATTGATTCACTGGCCAGTACAAACAGTCCTTTCTATGTACATAGATTATCTTTAGGAGCAGTTTTATGCATCTGCCTTAATTTAAAAACTACTTACCATGGTACATACACACAGCTGTATGTGGCGGAAACTTACTACGAGCTGAGCGCCCGCCTAGCTGGTTCCCGGTCGTGAAAGTGGTGAAGATTGGCGCTTATGGGTGTTTTTATGCCTTTTTACCCAAATTTATCTGCGTCGTATGTCCTCTTAAAATAAAGTACTCATATCAGGACCTTTCTAATCATCTGGAAAACTACAGCCAAATATATGTATCTATCTATCTAGCTTAATTTTAAAATTTTCAAAAGAAGTGCAAACTTAACTTAACCCATTCACAACCGCGAGCCCGCTAGGTGGGCACTCTTATCACAGATAGCAAGTTTTCGCTACATACGGTTTTTGCCATGTTATTGGCTACGTAGTGCTACGAACATGTCGGTTGCGAAAGTGTTAACCGGCCAATTAGCTGAGATTAAGTGAAATCTCGGGTTAGCTTTGTCGGGAATCCTCGGTGCGCGGGTCAGTCTCGCACTTGTCATTTATTACTCTAATGTCAGGCCACTTTTGTCTAATAGACACCAAAACGTCTACGAACAGTCATTTTTTATTTACCGCTCTAAGTACAGTCATGTCATGTCATGTCATAGTTTAACTTGAACGGCAGTTAGAAAACTGTTACCGTCATCGGTGTGCTAGGCGGCAGGTTATCACGGTAAACTCAGCACCTAGCGTGTGGGGGCTGCCGCGCGAGGGCGCTACGGACAGCGATAGTGTACCTAGCTTGACACTATTTTGTGGATAAGTCTGTCAGTATGTCTGTATATGTCGGCCTATGCTTGATTCTATCTGTTACTATTGTGTTTTCCGCGGCGGGGAGGTCGGTGTGCAAGTGCAGTGTGGGGGCGGTTGCGTCGTTTTGCGATGTTGCGCTCTCTTCTGTCACGTCGTCGCTGTTCTCTTTCAATGTAGTAGTCGGCTCGTCGGTCATGTTCGGCGTCGCTGTCGGTGTCGGGCGAGTCTTCCGGGTACCATTGTTTTATGGTAGCCGTAATGACGTCGTCGGGGTCTGTCAGTAGGTGTCGTGGTCGTCGTGTGTGCCTACTTAGCGCCCTTTGGTAGGCACGGGTGTCGGGGACCTCTTTCGTCAAGCCTCTTTCGTCAAGCTGCGCAGGATCTAAGTACAGTGCGACATAAAAGACTAGAAATTAAATGAGGGTGCCACTTTCTATGTAACTGTCACATTTTTGACGCAAAATGCTTAAACATGGCAACAATTTAGTATGGATTATTTTTAGTTCCATTTTATTTAATTTCTATTTCTCTTTTAAGTCGCACTGTATGTAACCCGCTATTTATTCTTACTATCCAACGTTGGCACGTGATACTACGTCCGTGGTGACAACAAAGACACCGCCCACATTTTCTTACATACTTCAAATAGCGATTTGTATTATAATCATGTGATGTGTATCGGCAGTGCTACATTACATACCTGGTGCAGTAAAATAAACCGTGCCACTGAGCGCAGGTATTTGTCACATGAGCTGAGGTTGATGGCTATAAATATATGTTCCGAGCTTCCGATCATTATTAAAATGAAAACACATTATAAGTTGTCGTGTTAGTTAAAAATGCCGGCCAAGTGCGAGTTTGACTCGCGCAACGAGCGTTCCATACAAGTTTACTTATGCTGACTTACAACTGGCCGGTTAAGTTTGCACCTAGAATCTTGGCGTCGCATTCAAAAGAGGTGCAAACCAGCGACCGAAAAAAACATAGAAGCACAACTAGCGTCGCAAAATGACCCCACGAAAACTGTGTCGAAAAGGCGGGGCGTCTGGACTGGGTCAAACGGGCTGTCAGTTGCTTAAGGTGCGTCCACATTTGTATCTATTTGCCCGTATCAGATCATCGTCGCGTGGCATAATCGCGTGTCACGATCACGCGTTTGGACGTTGCGCCGATCAGATCGCTCGAAATCCATATTGCTACGCGTATCAAATACTCCGATCGGACGAGCGCAACATGATCGCGACGGTGCGACGTCCACACCAGCGATCATGACACGCGATCATGACACGCGATCATGCTACGCGGTTATGATACGCCGCGATCCATCTCGAGTCGGTTTTTGCCCGATCATCTTCTGTCTCGTCCATTGCAGCTACGCGTGAAAGAGATGGCCGAGAGGCCTGGCTTGAGTCGCTGGCGCAGGTGTGTTACGACGAATTTCCAAAGTACTGCCATTTTTAGTTGCTACGCGCGCGGTGCCGCCGACGCATGGGCGTTGCGGTCCACGCTGGTGCTCGGCGCTCGCGGCTTATCAGCTGTCGTGATAATTATCTTCAAGTTTCTGCACGGGTGTTAACCAATTTGATGTGCGATCGCAGAGTGCAACAGTTTTACACGGAACACAACGCTACTACAGAAGAACGATCACGCGAAAAATGATGATCGGCGAAATGCCAAAATGATCGGAGCGGTAAAACGATACGGCTAGCGTCCAAACTGCAGCATGCAAAATGATCGGCGCGGTGATCGGATACTGTGATACGCTACGGCTTAGTGTGGATGCGTTTCTTGACGCGGCGGCGCAAATGATACGGAATGCCGACAGTGAGCGTCCAAGCAGCGCGATACACAGTCATGCCACGGGATCGGATACGAGCAAATGATACAAGTGTGGACGCACCTTTACGGCGGCGCTGCATGACTGTCGTATTATTTCACTTCTCAAAGTGAAAAAATATGCGTTATTGTTCTGTAAAATAGTGTATTAATCATTGTCGAAATCGGTACCTTCAAAAAATTATGCCAATCACCTAAGTTTGGATCGACTTCTAAGCTGGTGGAAAAAAAGAAACACTCTATACATTGCGATAAGCGAGTCAACTTCTCCCCTCTACACTCATCGTCGATGCCATCATCACCGGCTGGTCATAGGTGTTGTCCAGATCCTGTCTGTGTGACCAAACTATTGCGTTTAACAGAGGTAATAAATACATTGGAAGAGGATTTAAAAGTATATAGAGAACAAATCACAGACCTCAACAGACAAGTCGAATTTTTGTCGCAAAGATTACTTCATTGTAATGACCAGAAAAACCTCATTAACAATGAAGGCACGCGAAATAAGAAGAGTTCATCCGTACAAAGCGCTGAGCAAGCACCGGCATCAGCATTAGTGGCCCCGGCACTACTACAGTCGAAAATATGTATCATTAGTAACAATTCAAATTACATGCTACAATTATTAACACAGACATTTCCTACTGGCAACACATGTCACTATTTATCGCCTGGAGCGGCCACACGAGAGCTGTTTTATGGTCTTCATTACAAACTTAAAGACTTTACCGTTAACAATTATTGTATTATTTATATTGGAGACAAAGACTTTAAAAACAGTATGAATTACTATAATCTGGTTAAGTTTATTCAAACACAACTGAGCGCAGTTCAGCACACTAACATAGTTATTTGCTTACCAATATTTAAGATAAACAGTTTTTCAAACTTATTTATCAAACGTGTTGAAACATTCAATCATCTAATGTATACCAACAATTGTATACAAAAATATTGCTATATCTTGGACTCCAATTTAAATCTATCTTACGATAACGTTATGTTCTCTCGATCCGGAAATATAAACCGACAGGGATTTATCACAATTATTAACGACTTAATAAAACTTATTACACCGCTTCCAAGTGATCTCAGCATGTATGATTGCAACATAGCCCAGGAAAGTGACAATAACTCTATTTTAAGTGAACCTGAGGACGACCTACCTTTAACAACCTTTTTTCGTCCCAAATATAATCAATGAATCTGACATTTCAGAATATAATCCTAGGCCTAACACGATTAATAAGAATAAAATTAGAACTCTACATCAAAACATAGCTGGATTATGTAGTAAACTTGATGACATTGAAGTCGCTTTAACTAATTTGTCAGACAAGGGTATGGAGGTAGATATCTTATGTTTCAGTGAGACATTCGTAAGGAAAGGACTCGGGAGTAATATTAAATTGCGTAACTACAATTTGGCGGCTTCATTCAATCGGGAGGCCAGTAGGGGGGGGAGGCACTTGCATCCTTCTTCATAAGATGCTTGACTTTAAGTCTGTGGCTATTCCGCCTGGTATAGCAAATATTATTTTGAATGTTGTGGAATGGAAGTAATTGGTCTTAACATTCTCGTATTTTGCATCTATAGAATACCAGGGCAAGGCAGAAAACAAGTAGGATGTTTTATGCACAGTTTGGAAAAATTGCTTCATTTCGTTACGGAAAAATATAAGCGGAAAAAAGTCATAATATGTGGGGACTGGAATTTAGATGTACTGAAGGATAATTTTTCAACAAAAGACTTACTAAGCACATTACGCAGCTACAATTTCGAAATTCATATAAAAACAGCAACTAGATTAAAATCTTGTATAGATCAAATCGCAAGCAATGTTAAAGATGTAGAAGCGAAGCTGCTCTACTTAGGACTATCTGACCATGAGCCAGCGCAAATCATAGAAACGAAAGCCAATAAACAAAAGGCATTTACCACATGGTTCGAATTTAGAAGAGACTACTGTTCAGATAACTTAGATAAGTTTTCAAATTGTATCTCAGCGCTATCCTTCAGTGACGTGTTATGCTCGAACACGCTTTCTGAGGCGTTTAGTAATTTTTATGATATTTTCTGTTTGCTGTGTAAATTATGCTTTCCAGTCATCAAGGTCAAAATGTTCAACTGCTCAAAAAAGACAAAATGCATAACGAGAGGATTGAAAAAATCGAGCAAAACCAAACGACACTTGTACTTCCAAAACAGATCAACTACACTAAACAGATTAGTAAATAAATTGAAATTTAAACAGTATAATACCGTTTATAAGTCGTGTCTGCTTAAAGCTCAACAAATAAATAACAATAATTTCATAAAACGTAGTAAAAATAAATGCAAAGCTACTTGGAATACTATCTCTACAACCTTATCTAATGATTCTTGTAATAACGAAATCGAACATTTAAATTTTGAAAATAAATCATATTCGGATCCTTATGACATCTGCAACTACTTAAATAAATATCTTATATCCTTGACCAATAATAAGCAATCTAACCAATCCGAATTAAAACTAAATAGCTCATTACGAAATCCCCAATCAATTTTCCTACGGCCTTGTGATGAGCGTGAAATTTGTAAAATACTCATGTCCCTAAACAACACGAAGTCATCTGGTGTAGACGAGATAACGACAAAGGTTTTAAAACGATGTTCTATGGCTATTTGCCGTCCACTTTCGCATATAATTAATCTATCTTTTACTGACGGAGCCTTCCCCACTGAACTAAAACTCTCCATAGTTAAGCCTCTATACAAAAAAGAGGATAGATCTGATCCGAGCAATTATAGACCGATTACTATAATTCCAGTCTTGTTTAAAGTCTTTGAAAAAGCTATACTCCACAGGTTCAATGATTTCCTAAACAAATATGATATATTAACAACTAAACAATTTGGATTTCGCAAAGGAAGATCCACAACCTTGGCCTGCTTCAACCTGTTAAAAACTGTATTAGAGAGCTTAAATCATAAAATTCTTATCATGGCAATTTTTTTAGACATGAGCAAGGCTTTCGACTTTATTGACCACGCAACTCTATTGAAACAACTTGAATCATATGGCAGAGCTTATGATTGGGTGGAGAGTTATTTGGGAGATAGAAAGCAATGTATAGAAAACCAAAAACTAGTACAAATGAATAGTAACAGCCTTAATAAAGAAAAATTTCGATCCAATTTACTGGTAAATGGAACCGGTGTTCCGCATGGCAGTATCCTTGGACCATTGCTTTTTTTAATTGCTATTAATGATCTGCCAAATTTTATTAGACAGGATTGTATCATCTTTGCCGATGACACCACTCTTATAGTAAAAGGTGTTAACAAAAACTTGCGTGAGCTTGAGGTAAATGCAAATAGAACGCTTTCCGATACTATAGAATGGCTAAAAAGAAATAACCTTAAAATTAATATAGCAAAGACAAAGGCCATGCAATTTTGTCCTTATAATGCTAACCTTCCTTTAAAGTGTTACATTCAATAATAGAGGCGATTGCACCATATTTGGCTGATATATTCAACAAATGTATTGACACTGGAGTATTTCCTAATTTGATGAAGCACAGCAAGATCATTCCTTTATTTAAATCAGGAACGAAAACAGACCCCACAAATTATAGACCAATATCAATACTACCCGCATTGAGTAAAGTTTTTGAGAAACTTATTCTTAATCAACTTACATCTCATTTTAATGGATATAACCTACTTCATAGCAGTCAATTTGGATTTACCAAAGGTCGCTCCACTGCTGATGCTGGGGTAGTGCTAGTTAAACACATCTTTGATGCCTGGGAAAACGCTCAAGATGCTATTGGGATTTTTTGTGACCTATCAAAGGCATTCGATTTCGTTGATCATAATAATTTAATGCGTAAGTTGGAACACTACGGAATAAAGAACGGTGCACTTGACCTCGTCTCATCATATCTTTCAGACAGAACGCAACGCGTAGTCATCATCGGGATGCAATCAACTGGGTCATCTGTTGCTATGGGGGTACCCCAGGGCTCAATTCTAGGCCCCTTTCTGTTTCTAGTGTATATCAATGATCTACCAAACCTTGTGCAAGATAAACATGATATCGTGTTATTCGCAGATGATACTTCTCTTCTTTTTAAAGTGAAAAGAAGAGAGAATAACTTCGTTACTATAAACGATGCGCTGTCTACTATTGTACATTGGTTTACTGCAAATAACTTACTTTTAAATGCCAAGAAAACCAAGTGCATCAAATTCACATTACCGAATGTGAAACAAGTAGATTGTGCCAAGGTGACATTGAAAGGCGATGTGCTAGAATTTGAAGACAAAACAGTATTCCTGGGTGTTACTTTGGACTCTAAACTGCAATGGAATGCGCATATAGCCACTCTTGCAGGTAAACTAAGCTCCGCAGCCTATGCAGTGAGGCGAATCAGACAGTTAACAAACGTCGAGACGGCAAAGCTCGTGTACTTCAGTTATTTTCATAGTGTAATGTCATATGTAATTCTGTTGTGGGGCAAGGCGGCGGACATACAAACCATCTTCGTACTACAAAAACGGGCAGTACGCTCAATCTATGCACTGGGAGCTCGTGCATCACTGAGAGAAAAATTCAGGGAATCCAATATTCTCACCGTAGCATCTCAGTACATTCTCGAGAATATTATGTATGTTCGGAAAAATCAACATGATTTCAAACACAACAGTGACATTCACCACTACAATACAAGAAATAAGAACCAGCTTGCCATGCCTGCTCATCGTCTCCGCAAGGTCGGAACTTCGTTCGTGGGGAACTGTGTACGCTTCTATAACAAAATACCTACCGATGTAGTGAATTTACCTTCCAGCAAATTTAAGTCCCACATAAAACGTCACCTACTAGACAAGGCGTATTATACTGTAAATGACTTTTTAGACGATAAAGATGTCTTTAAGCCAGTAGTTTAGTCTTGTGTATGTAAAGTAAGCATTATTTTAAGAGGTAATAATAGTTCGCATTTAATGTAACATGAGAGCACATTTGTTGTTTCTCACCGGGCAATACTATTAGTGTTTAATGCCCGGCAGTGTGAGCATGTCATGCTCGCTTAAAGGTCTTTGCTTACGGTGGCGTCGTTGATCGGGTCGCAACCTTCCCTAAAATATGGTTGAGGGAGGCGATGGCTGAGATATGCGTCATGCTCGTGAACGGGTGCCGTTTGTGGGGTCCGGTCTGTTCATGCTAGCAAGGGCCAAATTAATTGTATACCTAGTAACTGCCTACCAGTGTTTAATGAACTGATGACGTGAGAGACTTCATCCTGTACTCGATTGAAGTTATTCTTTTTTTATTTGATTTAGAGACTGTATACATCTCTAGGAGTTTTGTTTTATTTATAGAGGTATATCCTTAAACATTTCTGAGGATTTTAATTAACTAATTTTATCTTTTTGCATGTTATGACGCCTAGAGACCATATACATCTCTAAGAAATTTAGATTTAATAATAATTATGTTTAATGTATTATTCACTTTGACCCCTAAGAGACCTTAAACATCTCAGTAGAATTCAGTCAAATTATTATATTTAATTTTATCGCATGTCGTGACGTCTAGAGACCTTATACATCTCTAAAAAAATATTAACATTGATCTGGAGAATTTGTACATCTCCTCCGCGTGTATCAATTATAAATTAGTTATAACACAATTGTAAAAGTTTTAAGTATAATTAAGACAATATTGTAATAGTTAATTGGTACACGCATATTAATTGTTTTATATACTCTGACATTTAGAATTTTATTCTAGACACATTCTAGATTTACTAATTATTTTAATTTTTAAAATGATGATTTTATCAATAATAAGTAAGTATTATACTTAAGTTAAATGATCTGATTAGGTTTTTCTGGGTTTCCCTAATCCTTGCAACAAATGTTGGATCATATTGTATGTTTCCCAGCAAAGATTTCTCTCATTGTAACTGACAATTCGAAAGTGCTTGTATCTAAGCCTACTTGAATAAAGGATATTTTGATTTGATTTGATTTGATTTGATCTGCCACTGCAAATTTATTATGACAATTCACATGTGGAATTAGTTGACACTGTTACATTTTTAGGATTAAATATTGACCGCCATTTAAATTGGAAACAACATGTAGACCACGTCTGTAAAAAACTGGTTCGATATGTTTTTGCACTGAAACGACTGAGGCAAACAGTATCGGTTGAAGTAGCGCTCACAGCATATCATGGCTATGTGTCCTCCGTATTAAGCTATGGGTTATTGCTGTGGGGTAATTCTGTAGACATTGAGAGAGCCTCAGACTCCAAAAAAGGTGTGTTCGTGCTCTAGATAATGCTTGGTATCTTGAAAGCTGTAAACCTTTGTTTACTAAGTTTAATTTACTCCCGCTTCCGTGTCTATACATAAAAAGTGCGTGTCTATTTGTCAAGGATAATCCACACTACTTTACTCTTCGTTCCAATACCAATGATAGACATACAAGAGCTCAATATAGGAACCTATTGTATCAGCCTCCCTGTCACGCTTCCATATATAAAAAGAATAGTTATAATATGTGCACACTCATTTATAATAATTTGCCTGATGAAATTAAATTAGAAAATAAATTTGTATTTAAGCGTAAATTGAAGAAATGGCTGCAACAAAATTGTTTCTACAGTATTAAGGAATATCTATCATGACATAATGGAAGTATAGCATAAGCAACAGTATTTAACATTTTTAATTGTATCTAATTTGATTTACTTTGATTTGATATTAATGATTTGATGACATGTAATATAATTTGCATACCTGCATGCAGGTTGAATACGTATGTACAATTGTAGACTTAAGACCCTGTAACCGTATTCTTGCAAATAAAGACAATTTGATTTGATTTGTAGAAAACACATAGAAAAATATGGAATAACTTTTCGCATGTAAAAAATACCGTAAACATAATTATTTATTTTTTTAGTCGAAGAAATTTTGTATAGGGATGGTGTTGTGCAACCTTACGTCATCAAAATGTTAGTACGTGAATGAAAAGGTATTAAGATACCTATGGAACATTTGATATATTATTTGTTGAGATACATGTTTTCATGCACATAACTATTTTATGTACAGTGTTCGAAAAAGGTGCAATTTGATTTAAATGTTATCATACATAAGATGGTTGGATGATGCATCTGATTTGGGTCATCCTAACTAGGCTTTCGATTTTGAGTAGACTAAAAAACTGTATGAGTTCGGGATCTCAGGCATATCCACATTTAAGTCTTAACCGACTCCAAAAAAGGCGGAGGGTTTTCATTTCGTCGTAATGTTTCTTGATTTTATTTTATATACGAGTATGTTCCCTGATAATTTGAAAACGGCTTTGACCGATGTTAGTTTTTTTTTTCCAAAAGTGGTATCTTTAAATTACTTAGTCTCATATAATTTTGGTGAAGCTCTGATGATCAGATCCATGAGGAATCGTTAGAACTTCACAAGTATTGAAGTTATCTTTATCGCGATTTTGGTATTTAAAGAAACAAGTCTAGCATTTGCTTTCAAAAATATGCATCGGTAAAGTAAACTGATGACTACCACAGAAAGCTACCGAAACTCCTCAATGATAAGTGATTTATTAGTGATAAGATATCTCGATTAAGATTGTTTAGCGACTTCATAGTCACAAATTTAAATGGTCCTGATGAGAATGGTACCGTCGATTTGATTTTATGAGGAAGCCGGACGGTATATAGGCACATTAGGCAACTGATCTGCGTAGTAAAATAATGTATATGAATATTTATTGCTATACCTTTAGGGTTATCTCGATGGAAATATTTAACGTTCATAAGTTTCTTTATAAAATACATTTTTGTGACAAGCTTCTATTGGGGACTGAACTTTTCTATAAACATCCATCAATTGCTCATCAAATTGATTCTAAAGAGCTCAAACTCTGTAGGATTGCGGTAACTTATTACAGAGTTCCTATGCCCACCTTCCGTCTCCATCATCATATCAACTAGATATTATCATAATATTGCATTGTCACCAACTAGATATTATCATAATATTGCATTGTCACCAAACTTACAAAAGTTTGCAAAAATGTAGTACAATTAGAAACCGGCAAGTGGTTAAAATTTAGCTTCCAAGATTTGACCCATACAAACATGCACGCAAGCTTCATTTTTGCGTTGTCTAAACGTACCTACTACAAAAGTTATGATTGCCAGTGGCTGATTGTCTGTTTGTATTTAAGTATTTAGCAAGCTATAAAATATATTGTATATTCGTATGGTCGTCTAGTATTCACAGTATAAATAAGTCTGCTACATCTTAATTGGAGACTAGTTTGATTTGCATAAGGTTATTCTACCATTATTTAAAAATAAAATAAAACAGAGAATCAAATTTAAATAATACGACAATTCTGCCTACAAAATTACTCTTTATTGCATGTGACCATCTACTAGGTATGCGTTTTCATAGACGCCGTCATGTTGGTACTATAAAACGTCAGCGTTAGAAGCCAATCACAACCAGTTATTCTGAAATTGACAAATCACAATTATTTGTTTTGGGTAATAGAAAGTAGACTGATATTTTCGCCAACTCTTCTTGGTCACACAACGCGCATGCGGATTTAGAATATTTACCCCGTTTTGTACTGAAATTTTGTATGAAGCTCGCGTTCTATGTTTTTTTCGTTCACTGATGCAAATCTAACCTTGCCTAACCGGCCCAATCAACAATAAACAACAATGATTTTAGGAGATTAAAAAAGATACCTAAGATGTTTAATAAATAACCATAAAAACCAAATGTTGGTAATAATTATAAGTAAACTATATCTGTTAGTGCTGATTATGTAAATTGTATAAATAAATTTAATTTAATTTTCCTGTAATAATTATACGTTATTCGCGAAAATTTTGAGACAACCTCGAGCTATATAAAGTAAAAATGGAATTTTTAACCTAATAACATTTCTTTAGACTTCATTACCTTACCTACTATATAATCGACAAGCATACATACCACACCTTCCTGAGGTCATTTTAAAATGATATATATGAACCCAAGACAAATTAAATAGAACAAAGAAAAGAAAACTATTTATTTTTGAAAAAAAGTTGTCGATATTTGTACATAAAACTTGCTCTCCATGAAAATTATCCCTTTTAATAAAATGGTAACGATTATGTTTCCAAACATGGACCACTTTAGTGAGTGGTAGCTGTCACTCTGATGTCTGTCAATAGCGAAACGACACTTGGAAACATACGCGGCAACGTCGCGATCAGAACTTAAGAGTCCCCAGTAAGCTCGGTTCTCCATACAAACGTAGTTACGATCTCATTTTCAAACGACTTGCTAGTTTGCTCTGAAATTTTGTACTTAGAATAAGTTAAGGTATATGCAGGCCTGTAATTAGTTTATGTAGCTTCAGATACCACCGTAAAAAAAATACTTTAAGTTTTTCATACAAAACTTGTTGTTGCTGTATTTTGTTTGTTTTATAAACTGCAGACATATAAACTAGTTTTACTAGTTATTTTCGTTACAATCCAACACGTAGTTTTAAAATAAGAACGAAACTCCGTTTGTATGGGAAGGTGAAATTCGGCCGAGCTTACTGGGGACTCTTAATGCACTTTAGTAATCACAATAAATAGTTTACATGAAAATTGATAATATCTTCAAAACTAAGCTAGATTTGCCTGCGGTTAATATACAATTTTTTGGTCCTATTGACCTTAGCGGGTCCAGCAAAACTGCGCGACTATACGTTTGTCGCGCGACACAGCATCACCCGTCTTTCTCGCATTGTATTGAAAGCAAAGAGACGGACAATCTTTGTCGCGCGACAAAGAGTCGTTAACACAGATGTGCTAGAGGTGCAGGTATACGCTGCTAAAATTTTGCGGGTTCAACGAACACGTTGTATACCATACCAATACACAACCTAGCTTACAGAACCGTGTGGTAAATTTTTGTTCGCATAATAAATAAGCCGAGTCAAGATCTAAAACAATTTAGCTGTCAAATTCGTTTAAATTTAAACTAAAACCTAAGAAAAAAACCGGCCAAGTGCGAGTCGGACTCGCGCACCGAGGGTTCCGTACAAACTCATTATTATATTACCCGGTTGCGGTTGAGTTAAATTTGCACCTGATATCTATAGCATTGCATACAAATGGGGAGAATATACGTCGTTTTTAGGGTTCCGTCGCCAAATTGGCAAAAACGGAACCCTTATATATTCGTCTTGTCTGTCTGTCTGTCTTTCTGTCTCTCCGTCCGTATGTCACAGGCATTTTACTGAAAAAGTATAAGATGTACATTGATGAAATTTGGAGCATAGGTGTCGTGTGTAAACCGCTACTTAGTTTGATAGTTAAATAAAAAATATATATATTTGTAGGGGGGGGGCACTCCATACATGTAACCGAAAACGAATATCGTCATTCGACAGTTCTACTAAAAACACTTTGAGGTTTCTAGAATCAATTTTTGATTTAGTGAATATTTTCCGAAATATTCGCTACGAAAGTAGCAAAAATTGCGTCTCCCCCCCCCCTCTATTTTCTAAACGGTACGTTCAAAAAATATGTAAAAATTTACAAATATAAAGCTCAATAAATACTTCCAACGAAAATTGTTTTCAACATGATCGGACATACTGTTTTTAAGTTATTGCCAAAAAACTGCGCTTCGCAGCAAAAGGCCGTAAGTGCCGGGGAGGTACGCTCTTTTGTTAGTGTTTATTTTTTTTCATATCGTATTTTTTGTCATCTGTAGTGCATTTTTTTGTATAAACGACTACGGAACCCTTCATGGGCGAGTCCGACTCGCACTTGGCCGCTTTTTTAGAATATAAAAATGTATTTTAAAATGTTTACTTTGCAATATATGTGGGTAGACAATGTTTATAAATATTCCAAATTTCAAATAGATAGCATAAGTAGTTTTTGAGATATGGCGCTCTAATAGTCGCACAGACAGACAAAGTCGCACCATACCAAAAATTACCATTTTTGGTACGGAACCCCAAAGGTGCGTCAACACTTGTATCATTTACGTTATCAATTAACGCTACTTTCGGAGCGATTATAGAAACTTCTGTCTTTTTATAAGAACTCTCGAAATATGTGCGACACACTGATATTTGCTGAAAAAAAAATCTGTTTCGGTTACATGTGGAGTGCCCCCCCCCAGAAATATATATTTTTGTTATTTCACTATCAAACTAGGTAGCGGACAAGACACGTATACTCCAAATTTCATCACTGTACATCTTGTAGTTTTTGATTAACACTTTCGCAACAACCCACATTTTCGTAGTGCTACGCTCGTAGCCAATTAATTAACATGGGAAAACCGTATGTAGCGAAAACTTGCTACGAACGGGCTCGCGGTCGTGAATGTGTTAAAATGCCTGTGACATGACGAAACCATAAGTTGTTTTTTTTCTATTTTGGCTACGGAACCCTAAAAAGGGGTGTGTACTGACACACCCCTTTATTCCACAGTATATGCCTGTGGAAACTTTCCTATGTTGCGGAATGTTCTCAAGAGAAACTTTAGATATATCAACAACATTCTCCAGACCTAGAAATAATGGAAATATACAGGAAATGAATCCGTATCCATAAATAGATATATAACCAGTAGGTATTTCATCATCATCAGGCCCCTATTTCACAATCGTGATAAATGTCGGGTGACAATGACATTTTCACGTACATTGCGTGCCCAGTATAAAGTAAGAAGATGTACCCGAGCAGGGATCGCCGTGAACATAGAATTGTCGTTGTTACCTAACAATTGTCACGATTGTGAAATAGGGGCCTATTTATAGATTGTTATTTTAGGTTACAATTACAACATCTACCTACCTATTCTCGAGAATTATTCCATGAAATTTATTTTAAGTTCGTCATATTCCAGTAATTAAATAAACATGAAAATTTCCCTACGACGTATGTGTGAAATTAGCGGAAATTTAAGACATTTCTTAGAAATTTTCTAAAATAAGCTATATAATACTTAATTATATATTTGTATATTATTGCATGTAGAAGCTTGTAGAAAACACAAATTTCCAAAAAAGGGAGTGTTATTTTCAGTTTTAAAATATACAATACATTTCCGATTTTCGAAACGTTCTCAGAACTTTCAATGGATTTTTGTAAACTTTTTAAAAAGTTCAGTCGACCCAACAGTCTGAATGAATGTACTATACATTTCCGGTTTTCGTTCTTAGAACTTTTAGTCGAAGTTTTCCTACAATTTGGAAAGCTTCCGCAATTTGCACATTAGGACTATCGCACCTCGGTCGCACAGTTTGAACGAATGTTTACGCGGGAACGCACGTTCATTAATTAAATTTCGCGCGGATTTTAAAACAGATTTCTTTTCTTCCGGCCAGTGAAGTGATTCCTAATTTGAAATGAATAACGGTAAGCGATCTTTATTCACAGCCAGGATTTTAGTGTTTTTTTTTAAGAATTACCGGTTTAAAATGTGTTTATCGGATTGTGTTTGTTATATATTTTATTTATTTTTTATGAATTTGGTGCTTGAATCTCGGTTATGTTTAAATGTGATAATTAAGAATGTGGTGGGTACGAGTATAATATAATAACTGGACTGAATAAGGAAAATGGGTATAATATGTCAAGAAAATCGTTTTTTGTATAAGATGCTTAGTTTTCTCGAAATCATTGATTTATTTTAATTTGCAACTATTTTATTTTCAATTGTGTAACATACGGAGGCACGACAATCCTAATGTGCAAATTGCGGAAGCTTTCCAAAATGTAGGAAAACTTCCATTAAAAGTTCTGAGAACAAAATCCGGAAATGTATAGTACAGTCGCGGAATGAAAAGTTTGACCAGTTTTCAACCAGTCATTTAGGCGTTGCAAGCACATGTTACCTTTTTCAACTGTGTAACATTACGAGAGTGAAGCATTGCAAATTATGTTTAGCTGTTTGACAAAAAGTTCAATTTTGCTTAGGCGAACTTTCCTTGAGTATTTATAGTTGACCTAAAACCTTTATTAGATTGATCTTGCCATTAAGCTGTGTCAAGTTTGATAAGTGTAATGATTACATCCTCTTCGCTTAATAATGATTGCGCTTGAAACGATTAAAAGTCAATAACAGTTCCTGTCAAACAGTTAAACATAATTTGCAATGCTTCACTCTCGTAATGTTACACAGTTGAAAAAGGTAACATGTGCTTGCAACGCCTAAATGACTGGTTGAAAACTGGTCAAACTTTTCATTCCGCGACTGTACTATACATTTCCGGATTTTGTTCTCAGAACTTTTAATGGAAGTTTTCCTACATTTTGGAAAGCTTCCGCAATTTGCACATTAGGATTGTCGTGCCTCCGTCGCACAGTTTGAATGAATGTTTACGCGGGAACGCACGTTCATTATTTAAATTTCGCGCGGATTTTAAAACAGATTTCTTTTTTTGATTAAGTGATTCCTAATTTGAAATTAATAACGGTAAGCGATCTTTATTGACGGCCAGGATTTTAGTGTCTTTTTAAGAAGTACCGGTTTAAAATGTGTTTATCGGATTGCGTTTGTTATATATTTTTTATTAATTTGGTGCTTGAGTTTCGGTTATGTTTAAATGTGATAATTAAGAATGTGGTGGGTACGAGTATTATAACTGGACTTAATAAGGAAAATAGGTGTAATATTTCATGAAAATCGTTTTATAAGATGCTTAGTTTTCTCGCAATCATTGATTTATTTTAATTATACCTTATTTATTTCCACTTTCACAATTTAATATTTTTTCAATTCACTTAATAGGTTTTCTTATTAACCGACTTCCATAAAAGGAGTTGGTTCTCAATTCGGTTGTATTTATTATTATTATTATTCTTACTTTTGTATTTTCGATTTATTTATAGAAAGTGAAATACAAAAAGCGAATACAAAATATACATACATTATGAAAAACCTAACAACCTGTAGGGTGCCGCCGGCAGCGAGGCAGGGCTCTATTATTTATATTTTATTGTTTTATTATTATTATTAGGGTTCCGTAGCCAAAATGGCAAAAACGGAACTCCTCCGTCCGTCCGTATGTCACAGGCATTTTACTCAATAACTATTAAATGTATATTGATGAAATTTAGAGGATAGGTGTTTTTTGTATAAGCCGCTGCTTAGTTTGATAGTTAAATTGTATTAGAATATATTTTAGGGGGTGTATTAGAATATATTTTATACATGTACCTAACCGAAACTGAAACATGTTTTTTCAGCAAAAAACAATGTTGGCACAATTTTCGACAGTTCTTTTAAAAATACTTTCAGGTTTTAAAAAAAAAAATGTTTTAGCGAATAGTTTCGGAAATAATCCCTCCGAAAGTTGCATATATTGTGTCCCCCCCCCCCCCCCCCCCTATTTTCTAAACGGTATGTCCAAAAAATATGAAAAAATTACATAAATAAAGCTATACAATAAATACTTTCAACGAAAATTGTTTTCAACATGATCGAATGTACCGTTTTTTGTTATTACCAAAAAACTGCGCTTCTCGGCTAAAGGACGTAAGTGCCGTGGAGATACGCTCTTTTGCTAGTCAACTTTTTCATATCGTATTTTTTTCGTCTGCGTCATGATTAGGCATCGGAAATTCGGATGATTTTATACCTACACTTAGCAAAATCCTGGAAAAAGCTGAGCATGTATGGAGTCGGCTTCTTAATAATAATATTTTGACATATACTTCTGTTTCCGCGATTATTACTCATTGAAATAAAACAATTTAACGGCTTTTCAGTTTTCCATGGTCACGGGTGGACTGACAAAAAAAAGATAAAGCTTCCGAAACGTAGGGAACTAAAATGAGATAATATACGCGATATAATCCGTTAAATTGTTTTATTTCAATGAATAATATTTCAATTTTCCTATTCCGGGGACCCGGGATTATACAAAACGTCATGAAAAGGTCATTTTTAAACTATTTAAGTTATGACGTTAAATGTCTATTAGTTAAATGAAACATGTCAATTAAATACAATTTTGTAAACAGGAACTTCTAAAATAGTTTTTTTAATACCTTGATACCTATGAACCTATTTGATGTTATACTAATTTCCAGTATGCCGGTAAATCCCAGGAATTTTGTTAGTAAAATTAAATAAAGTCCGCGTCCGCGCCCATGCTAGTCAACATCTACGCGGTGTAGGTACTGAGTCCGAAGTTAAGGTATAAAAGCATCCGAATTTCCGATGCCTAGTCATGGTCCAACATGCTCTTGTTTTCATCTGTCGTACATTTTATTGTATGACTGCTGCGGAACCCTAAACCAGGCAAGCTCCGATATGCTCTGAGTGCCTACTACGAAACCCGATAAACGAAGTTCGTAACGTGCTATCCCTCTCGCTCTCATGTTATACTGTATTTGACTGAGCGGGATGGCGCCATACGAACTTCGTTTTTCGAATTTCGGAGTAGCTCCTCTGGGCCAGTTTTTACAACTTTATAGTAGTTTACGTGTACTTTCTACCGACGTAGTATTGTCGCAACTACAAGCTATATTGCCTCTTGAAACACAAGTGATAAGACACGTTATTGCAATAGGGTTCTACGCCAGGAGACGGCAACTTGCGGCTCATTGATTTATACATAGTTGGTTAATAAGTTCTGTTACGAAGAAATAGTGATAATTTGTTTTTTAAATCATTATTTCCTGAATGGAAAAAACTACTGTCCGTATCATGATTTGGCCGAATTCATAATTTAGCATAATGCATTTTTTTCTACACGTAAACTTTTCAAGATTTTTATAAAACAAACATAACCTAACGTAATGTACACAACTGGATAATGCCTTAACTACTCCTGAAAATTGTACAGTTTCTGAAAAAATACTATATAAAAAATACCATATTTTTTTTATTATATTTGCAAAAAACCGAGTAACAGAACTTATAAATCAACTAAGTAGTTGCAGCTCTCTATCTCCATACGAAAATAAATAAATAAACTTTTTTGGGCGTTATATTATAATATTATAAATAATCTTCTTATAAACACAGCTGTATTTTTATTTAAACTCAATATTAATGTCTAAAAATATATACAAACTATAACGGCTACAATATAGGTAATGTGTTTGACATAGGTAAGCCTAAAATGTTTTATATAAAAAATACATACCATCCAAAAACAGTAGGGATGATGACTAAATATTAATTATTAGTCTGCCTTTTAGATTAATAAAAAATATTGGACACGTATTTTTTTTACTTAATTAAAAAATAAAGGCGATACATTGAGTCAAAATATCGCGTGACGTCACTCCTAAGTACAAATTTTACTTAGGAGTGACGTCACGAGCCCCCACTACTAAACTTTAATGCGAGTTATCTGAGTACTTCTTTATTATTTTGTCACAGCAAAAATACGTGTCTAATATTTTTGTATTATCTGACTGACGGGCTAATTACAATTTAGATATTCATACCCAGTCATCCTGCCTATTGTAATATTGAATAAAAATTCTGGATGGACCTGTAAAAACTCGAAAAATCCGGAAAATTTTAACTTTTGGCTCTTCGGTCTCAAAAGGTTACCCATCTGCGTCGCACACGAATCAATTTTCATGGTACTGAATGAGTATCGTTTTCGCCAGCCATTTTCCTCAATACTTAAGTAATTTACTATTTCTTTAGACTTCCTTCCTTACCTTAATACATAATCGTCAAGCATATATATAGTAAAATGCACATACACATTTGCACAACCTAGAACCTAGCATTCCGAACTGTGTGTTAGTTAAGATCTGAAACAATTTAGCGATCAATTTCGTTTAAAATTAAACTTAAACCTAAGAAAAACGCGCAATTTTGCATTTCTATACGCGTTTTGGAGGTTTATCAGTTGTAAGGGAATCACACCTTTAAATACCAAATAATCGCTCATTTCTATTTTAGTTGCGATCTAGATTCACTGCGACTAAAATTCTAATATGAATAACTGAAACTTAGTATTTATACCTGGTAAAAAATAATTTATTAATAACCACTAAACCCATAAATTGGCAAACACAATAATTATACCCTGTTACCGAATTCCCGTGCGATATCGGGCTATATTAGTTCACTAATCTGTAAAAATACGTCATCGTACGATAATGAATGGGTGTGGACTGACGCGCCTCCGTCACACCAACAGTCTGAATGAATGTTTACGCGGGAACACACGTTCGGAATTTAAACTTCGAGCGTATTTGAAAACAGTTGCTTTTGTTTTTTTTCCGGCCAGTGATTGAGTGGCTCGAAATTGGAAATGGATGACGGTAAGCCTTCTTTGACAGCCAGGAGTTTTAGTGTTGTTTTGTGAATCCTACTCGTTTTAAATCGGATTGTGTTTGTGTTAAATTCTTTATTTTTTATTAATTTGGTGCTTGAATCTCGGTTATGTTTAAACGTGATAATTAAGATTGTGGTTCGTTCGTGTATTATAACTGGGCTGAATAAGGAAAATGGTGTATTTCAAGAAAACTGTTATACTGTAACATATTAAAATTTTACCTATTTCATTTTAATTTCATCAATCATTACTTTTTCATTTCACTTTTATTAGGTTAGGTTTAGTTAATTATGTGTAATAGGTACTCATATCTTTTGTGTAATGAAATAATTTTAAAACACAATAAGACAATATTTGAAAAAAATATATAAAGCCTTTAAACAATTGAGATTATATTATTTTATTAGGTCAGAAGATCAGTAGTTGTAAAGTGTAGATTATAATTATTAGGTCTAGTTACTATTATCACAATGGATTATATCCTAATCTTTCAAGATAAGCAGGTGCTTATAAAGTAATTAATTAACAACGTCTACAAACTTAGGTAATTTTTCTACAGAAAATAATAATCCTTATGTTTATTTGTTTATTATTACGCTATACCTAGCTTCATTATATAACGGAGAGGAAAGTCATATCATTACCCTCTGTTTTGATTCAGCGTAGTCGGGTAAAAATATCCTCCATAAAAATAACGATCTGTGGACGTCTGGGCTACCCGTGTACCAAAAAATATTGAAATCCGTTTAGCTGATTAGGCGTGATGAAGCCGCAACGACACATCTTATCTTATCTTATTATCAGGGGTCCTTGCGGATACACTTCGACCCAGTGGGATCTTTTGCGTAATTACCCCTTCTTGGTTTGTTTTAATCACTTATTCTCCTGGGCACCTTCTAGTAACTTAATAACGATTAGTTCAAGATGTGGAAACGAAAACACATTCGTTATTTTTGTTTACAATATTAGTAAGGATTTAACATAATTTGTACCGGTTTAAGGTTAACGTTTCGTTTCGTTTGAAAAACCGGTTGTTATACTGCACCTTTCAATATTTTTTGATTCGTCACCTTCAAATAGTCAGTATCACGTTTTTTTGAAAATATCTTAAATGTACAGGCATTCAATTTTTACAACTTTATAATAGTATAGATATAGATGTCATTATACCTAACTATATCAAGTACCGATAATTTTTTATCGCTTTTCTTATAGGTATAACAAAATATGAGAATACCGTAAAGACGATTGCTTAAAGTGAAATTAAAATCGGCCAAGAAATACGCATTAAGTATATGGGCATTTTAAACTACTAATTAGACAGCAATTTGACAGAAATATCCAACATGCAGGGCTTGTAACCCGGTTAATTTACCATACCGTTTAGAGCCACACTGAGAGCCTAACCCATACCTAATAAAGGTTACGCTCTCAAGAACATCGCTCTAACAGAGCCACACTGAGAGCCTAACGTATGGGTTAGTAGTAATAAAGGTTACGCTCGCAAGAACATCGCTCTAACCGGTTAATATCTTGGAGTGCAAAACAAAGAGCGAAATCCATTTACCGGTTAGAGAGCGGTTCCTAAGTGTGAGAAGAGGCTAGGGTGAATAACCGCTCGCTTAGACTTAGGATTGGTTTGCTTGCTATGGTATTAGATTAAATTTTTCATGTCTGTCGTTGCGCCACTATCGGTGCGACAGCGGAGTAACCGGTTAGAGAGCGCTTTGAAATAAAGCTCTCAAATCAATTCATCCGAACGTAACGTAACCTAAATAATGAACCGGTATAACCTAAATAAATACCGGTTTATTTGTAACCGGTTACAAGCCCTGCCTACATGTACTGTTACGTCATAGTGCATTTCGGCCATATAAACTACATATTAAATTCTGTTTTGCTAGAAAGTGATAGAATGAAATGTTGGATGGCTGATATCTTGGTTATTTTTATGGTTATTCGAAAAAATATTTTTGTGTATTGTTTGTTACATGAGTGAGCTTTTAATAAAGCAAAAATAAAAATTCATCCATATTCCTTATTTAAACGTGAAAAATCGAATACCATTGGGTGAGGGCGACGCACGACGCACGACCTTATGGAAATCTTTGGGAGAGACCTTTGTCAGCAGTGGACGTCTTTCGGTAGATATGATCTGTCATCTTTCATCACTTCATTAAAAAACCGGCCAAGTGCGAATCGGACTCGTGACATACGGACGGACGGACATGGCAAAACTATAAGGGTTCCGTTTTTGCCATTTCGGTTGGGGAACACTAAAAAAAGAGAATTGAGACACTACGTGTCTTTGCAATGAAATAAACGGTACGTGGGTTCGAGTGGTTAGACACGTGTAGCACAGTTTAACACAAAGCACACTGAGATGATAACACGTCATTAACTGATTAAGTCACATTTATGAATGCACAGTAGACACGGTTTTTAGGGTTCCGTACCCAAAGGGTAAAACGGGACTCTATTACTATGACTTCGCTGTCCGTCTGTCTGTGTCCGTCTGTCACTAGGCTGTATCTCATAAACCGTTGTAGCTAGACAGTTGCAATTTTCACAGATGATGTATTTCTGTTGCCGCCATAACAACTAACTTAAAACTTTTTATACGCCATGGGCGTAATGACTTTTGTTTAATTTTTTTTGATTGCATTTACTACTCTCATATGCCAGGTTTAAAACGGAACCGAACGGAATTATTCATAACAGCAAATTTGAATTATACACAATGTAATACCAATAAATACACGTCGACGCTATAGTTAAATACGTTAAAATAACTTGTTTATACTATTTTACAATTATTAATTTAAGTAAAAGATTGTATGCAACAAAATTAAAAAATAGTTTCGGAACCAAACCTTTGTTAGACGAACGAAAAGAAAACGTAAACTTTGTTCATGTTATCTATGGAATGAGATTCTGACAAATGACACTTTATGACACAATGTTGCGACTTGTGACACTTGAATGTAACAAGCTTTTTCTGACTTAATAATTTATTAGTTTCCTCACAAGTGTGATGAAAAACATTGTGTGTTACTCGGGCGGTACCGGAATTACAAACTCGAGTCATTGAAGCCCTCAGCCTGCGGCTTCGGCCTTCAATGTACTCTCGTTTGTAATTCCTTCTATACCGCCCACGGTGCACAATGTACTATTAATATTCATTGCAGAAAAAGAAAACTGTACAAAAGGCGAACTTAATGCCATTAGGCATTCTCTACCAGTCAACCTTAGGGCAAATAAGAAAAATTGTGGGCGGTGCTGAGGCTTGTGTAATTACGAAAACACATATTTATATACTTAAATACATGTCACTAACCAATATAAAATGATCGAACACCAGGTATATTTTCCTTAGGAGTAGGGCTCTGCTAACACTGGATTTTCATAGATACGGCCGTTTGTAGATTATATCTTGTCGTGTAGTTCAGTAAATTTTTGGTTATATGCATGTATTTGTTTAGGTATACGTATATTTGTGTATATGTTTATTTGTATTTTATATTTATTTATTAGTATCTAGTATCTTTGTATGTATCTGAAATGTTCATTTCTCTGTTGTTTTTCTTTCTGGCTTTAATTTATGATTTGTCTCATCTTCATGTGCACCACTTACTTACTCATTGGTTGTTTACTTTGCGCCATCTCTACTACCTTAAAGTTGTCTGGAAGAGATCGCTTTTTAGCGATAAGACCGCCTGTTGTTTACCATTTCTCATACTGGTTTAGATTTAAGTGTCTGATGTTATTTTCTTTTGGTGTGCAATAAAGCGTACTTATTATTATTATTATGTATGTCGCACCCGCTCACGGGACAATGGTGTCCCGGACCTTTGGGAGGCGTGCGCGGAGCCGAAGCCAACGCGTAGAGGCCCTTTCGACAATTTAATGAAATGTAAGGTGTACACCTTTATTATTATTATTATTATCTTGTACGGAAACCTCGGTGCGCGAGTCCGACTCGCACTTGGCCGGTTTTTTAATGACGTCCTTTTCCCTTTCACCTCCTCAAGCACGTCCTTATTCGTCTTTTTCAGTCCATACAATCGTAATGTGTTTTTCCTCTGAACTGCATGTTGGTCGTAAATGTAATCACCGGTTATATACTAGAGGATTTCCCGCCATACAACCATACATCTATTGCGGTTTTCCTTAACCGCCTGCCAAGGTCTGAGTGGGAGCATACTGGTGTTTTCTAGAATGACTGCATGATATTGATTGCCGTTGGTAGCGAGATAGTCCTACGCTCTTATGACCGTGGCCGTCTTAATATATGCTGGGGCTAGTGTTATTAAACGACTAGTCTTGAAAACTTTCAAACCTTAAAGACTCACGACCCATGAAGGTTCAAGCTTTCAGGACTTAAGCGTTGAAGGTTTGAGCTCAAAAACGGTTCAGAACCTTAACGACTCAAGCTTTTTATGAGCTCTTAAGAGTGAGTCTTTACGGAGAGCTAAAGCTTAAAAAAACTCGGGCCTATTGCAAGCTCAAGCCCCCGAACCTCCGTTGAGAGCGCAAACAATGAGCGGAGAGTTCTAGTCTCATAAAATTGATATGCAGTTGAATAAAAAATCGGAGCGGTCCGTATGGTCTAATTCCCTAAATGTCCATTCCTCAGCAGTCTACTCCCGGAATGTCTGTTCCCTGAAAGTCCATTTCCTCGAATGTCTATTCCCTCATCGTCAATTCCCCGAAGGTCCGGTCTATTAGGTCTAATTCCCTAAACGTCCATTCCTCAGCAGTCTACTCCCGGAATGTCTATTACTACATCGCCAAGTATGGTCTAATTTTCTCAAGGTCAATTCTCTAAAATCTATTTAAAGTAACTAGCTTACTCTTTTTGCCCGGACTACGGTGAAGCCAACAGGAAGGGTAATGATTTTAGCAGTCTATGTATGTATATCTTTGCAGTGTGTTACTGTCTAGCGTCGAAACTACTGTACCAATTTCGATGAGAGGTATCAATCGATTCGTTTTTGTGGTGAAAGGATCGAACGAGTAGGCTACGGTATTTTTACGATTTTACCGTCACCTAACGTTACTTATCAAGTGAATTTGGTTAAACGTTAACAAGCCCTGGACAGAAAAACAAAAATTGAATCATCACAATATATATTTTTTATTTATAACATTATGACAATTCAGGTATAACTTAACTTATATTATTTTAACAGTTTTATTCTTTAACACCAACAAAATTTGTACCTTACAATATTTTATTTATCATAAAATATTATGACAATAACGTAATTAAAATAATCTTAACAGCTTTACTCTTAAAGTCGAACAAAATGTGCACCTTGCAATATTTTATTTATCATATTAAGACAGTAACATAACTATATAAAACTTAACAGCCGAAATATTTAGCGGAATTTTTTATTAAATTTAAACTTCAAAAACAATACCTTTCGTAAAAACATGGTGGTCGACATTTTATATTGCTTCAGACGGTTTAAATATTTATTATAAGCTCTATCAAATTCGATATCATACAGTTTTCTATTTTTCCTTAGTTTTGAAAACAAGCTTCTATAAATCATATCATCCCAATATATCATTTCTTTCTTCAGACAATATAGAAAGTTGTAAAAATTTGGACTCTTCGGTATTTTTGTTTTTAGCCTACGATGCCAGGCTTCCAATGCATTCGTTGTACGATGCCTGTTATCTGTGACACTTAATAGTTGACTTTTTTTCTCTGGGTTCCACTGTCGTAAAAAATATTTCTTAAAGGCAAGTCTTCTTCATCCGGTGGCTTAATATTATTTTTAGGCTCAAAGTTGCAGTTGGCTAAAATTGAGTGATACGCCTCTTGTATTCTTGGTGCCGGCACAAGCGGTAGCACAGATAGCAACCTGCAACAAGCATACACATACACGCAAAAACACACACACACACACACATTCAAACACACACACACACACACACACACACACACACACACAAACAAACACACACACAAACACACACACACAAACACACACACACACACTAGCACGCACACACACATACACAGATACGTTAAACTTATAACACCCCGTCGTTTTTGTGTCGGGGGTTAAAAATTGGACTTTCGCGGAATGGACGTAAGTGGAATGGGACCTATCCGAACACTGGACGCTAGGGGAAACGGACAAAATGGACATTAGGGTAATTAGACCTTCGAAGAATAGACATTTTGGGAATTAGACCTAACGGACAGACTGGACATTTAGGGAATTAGACCATACGGACCGCTCCGTAAAAAATCTTTAACTTTACGTTTAGAGTGGACTCTAATTTATATTTTACAAACAAAAATGCGATAACGTCCGAATTTAATTTTTCTCTTTTCCCTCTATATCACAAACAATTATTGAATATTATTTTACTTCTTATGACCTCGGCATTATGCTGTTAACATATCTCGGGTTCCTCACAGGCAACCTGTATTGACGGATGTATTGACGGATGGCTAAAATTCCTGACAAATGGCCAAAAATCGTGACATGTCAGAATACTTCCTGATTCAACGGTACTGCTTACAACACTCGTTACATTTCCCGCGAACTGTGACTTAGAACTAACCACGTTTAAGTGTGTAACTGTGGGCGAGCGAGAGCTATAGCAACTGTGTGAAATAACTAGGATTAGGAAATGATTAATTATATAAACTTAATTATAAGAGCTTCATCAACATCGCTATTTAGATTGTAAATTATTTTATTTCATTTTTCGCCTATACCTGTGTCATATATCTTTTATTTACCCTGTTTTATAAAACACGTGTTATGTTATCATTTATAGTATAAGCAATTAATATACCTGTGTATATCAATCATTCTATTGTAAAACTTATGATGAATAAAGAATATCTTTTGTCGCATTTGATAAATTCGCCGCATCAGCCGATAAGCCGCTAATTGAGGCCCTAGTATGTGAGAATATTAAGTGGCCATTTTGATCGCTAGGTCAGTCTTTTACACAACTCTCTTGCGGCTATATTAGCTGATTATGGCTAATGAGCAAATCTACTTACCATGAAGAAATAAGTATTTTATTTTAAATCAAGAAAGAAGTAGTCCAATACAATCCACAAATCCAACAGCAACTTTAACAACAACTCAAAAACTGAACGTTCGTGGATTACGCACGATGTGTGATAAAGTATAATATGTAGGCAAAAAAAGAGATACCGAGCTACCCGTGTACCAGAAATAGTTGTAACCCGTTTAGCCGATTAGGGGTGATGAAGCCGCAGCGACACATACAAACATATAAAAAAATCTAATAAAAATATTTTTCGCTTCAGTGACCTTCAAATATATTATATTAGATTTATTTATTTATTTCATGTTAAAATAACACTATAAATTTGTTGAAATAAAACAATTTAACGGATTATATCGCGTATATTATCTCATTTTAGTTCCCGACGTTTCGGAAGCTTTCCAGCTTTCCATGGTCACGGGTGGACTGAGAAAAGATGTATTTTCCTCTGTCAAAGTTACAATTTGTGCAAACTAGCCATTTTTGAAAAAAAAAAACAAATAAATAATAATAATAATAATAATAATAATAAACTTTTATTTCAGAACACAGGATTCCATAGATATTAGTAACAATTTTTTTTACTTAACAACTATGTTAGTAATTATGACTAAATTAAACACTTAACTAAACTATAAACTATAATTTAAGCTAGAGGTCAGTTTGGGGACCATATTTCAACCCCTTTAACCTGACTAATCCAATACCTAAATATAGGGCAATCAGGCCTATCAGCAATCACATTCAGGAGGCTGTTAGAACTCCTTCTCACCCGACCCAGGAGGGAAACGATTTTTTTGCGCATGATTGCTGGAAATCCGTCTGTTCGTGCCTCGCAAAACATTCCCGACGCGCTACATCTCCTGGGCAGCCCCAACAGCATCCTGAATATGTTGTTGTATTGCACTCTGAGTGCGCTGTAGGCTCGCTTCGTGTACCGGATCCATAGGCTACTTGTATAAAAAGCTTGGCAGTATGCTTTAAATAGGGTTATTTTTACCTCATTTGAGCAGCGAGCAAATCTACGGACCAGCATATTTCCACGAACTGCCAGCGCCCTCCTTTCCCGTTCAATATCCTGGTCATCTTTTAAATCACTGGTGATGATATGACCAAGATATTTAAACTTGTCTACCACCTTAAGTGGCGTCCCATTTAGAAGGATGGGGGGTACATGGTAAGGCTTCAGCGTTCCTGCCTTGAACACCATCACCTCACTCTTACGAGGGTTGTATTCCAGACCATGAGATTTGGCGAACGCCTCACAAACGCCCAGCATCTTAGCAAGCGCGCATGCAGCCGGCGCCAGCAGCACCATGTCATCGGCATAACTGATGTTATTGACTGCAATACCGTCTATATAACATCCAGTATGCATGCTGCTGAGGCCGACCAACAGCTCGTTCACGTACAGATTGAACAGTTTGGGAGACGTTAACCCACCCTGCCGCACACCGCACTCAAGCCTGTACTCACACGACAGTCTATCAGCCCATCTTACCTGGTTGACTTGATTAGAGTACCAGTATTGGAGTAATCTCACACACTCACTTGGCATCCCTGTTTCCCCTAATTTTTGCCATAAGATGTTATAATCAACTCGATCGAAAGCTTTAGATAAGTCGAGGAAACAGGCATATACAGGTGTTTTTCTCTTCGTATAATACCCGACAGTATGCTTCAGACATAGTATAGCACTTTCCGTGGACAACCCAGTTCTAAAGCCGAACTGAGCGTCATGTATCTGTAGGTGCTTTTCAAGCAGCGAGTCCAGCATACTGTCGAGTATTTTCGCCGCAGTCGTCGCCAAGGAGATGGGTCGATAGTTTGTCTTGTCCGAGAGGTCGCCAGTCTTATTTTTAACAATTGGAATCACTATAGTTCTCATCATTGGCTCAGGTAAGTACGAATGACAGAGACAAAGGTTGAAGAACATGGCGAGTACCCTCGGAAGGTGAACACCAGCATGCTTGAAGTGCTCGATACTAAGCCCGTCGTGGCCCGGCGACTTTCCTCTCTGCATTTTATTTATGACTGTTGCAGTAGCTTGTGCAGAGAAAGAGAAGCTCCGCCCAGTCACGACCGTCCCAGTAGCGCCCTCTGTACCCTTAGTCAGATGTTCACTCAGCAGCGACTTGACAGTGAAGTGCTCCTTAAACAGTTCTGCAATTTCACTGTTGTCACACTTATCCTCTACGCTCATAGGCAGGCTCGACCTCGCATTCAGACTCCGCGTTCCCTTCCAGAAGTCTTTGAAATTCAGGTCGTTATGCGCCATAGCTAAATTGTCCATTTTAAGTTGATCTTGCCTGTCTTGACACCATTTAAGTTTTGATTTAAATGCCTTTTTACTGTCTAACATACGATCATAAATAGTGCCTTGACGTGGCTTCCCGGTCAACACCCACATCTGAAAATGAAGCCGAGCCTCCCTATGCGCCACTGACACATGCTTATTCCACCCTGCAATATAACCACCTTTTCTGCGTTTTTTGCACTTGTGGGACTGTAAAGAAGCATCCGTTAGTGTCCCTATAATAGCGGAGTACATATTGTCTAATATAGAGAGATGGTCTTTGTTATTGCATGTTCCGTCACAACAATTACTTAGAAAACTTGGAAAGTCTAAGTTTTTCAGCCTATCGTTACACATATTCAGGTATTCATCAACTTGATCTGTACTACGGTCTCCCCAGATGACTTTATTACTTCCAATACTATACGGTACAGTCTGTATAGGTTTCAATATGTCTATGTTACACTCCATATAAAGGTGTACATACATGCCAGATGGGCCTAAGCTGTAAAGACAGTTACACATGTGCCAGAAGGGCTTAATAATTTTATTCTAATAATTTACCACCCGTGACCATGGAAAGCTGGAAAGCTTCCGAAACGTCGGGAACTAAAATGAGATAATATACGCGATATAATCCGTTAAATTGTTTTATTCCAATGAGTAATAATCGCGGAAAATACTATAAATTTGCTTAATGTCAAAGTTACACGTATTTAAATCATGATCCCTTATAATAGTTTTTTTTTAATATCTTCAATGTACAGACATTTCATTTTTACAACTTTATAATAGTAATTACTGATTTTCGTGTTTCGGCCGCATTCCTAACAAATGGCCAAAATTACTGACATGTCAGCAGCATTTGTAGGTCTATGGTTAAAATTTCAACGTTTGGTTACTAAGAAATATATCACCAATCCTGATTATCTTTGTCATAAATTCTTAGAAGTATCACTTACCTTTTAGAATTCTTTACCCAATTTTTTTTTGCCATCAAGGCGTGCCAAAATCTTGCTCATGACGCTTTTCTTTGGCAACTAGTACAAGTAATTTCTTATTCATTTTTATTTTTTTTATTATTATAAACAAAATATATACAGCTTTACAGTACAGAACCAAAGCGCTGCATTATTGAGGTTTACATCAAATAAAAGACAAAGACAGGTATATACATGCTATGATACTCTACTATCATCCATCGCCTCGCAGTACCTCAGACATTCCCGACATACATCTGCCCATCGACTCGCAAATAAATCACTTTCAGGTGCCCACGACAGAAACGAGTTGAGAAGTGCGAGTGCTCGAACGGTAGGAGAGTTTCTGTGCGCTACAGTCCGTGCTACAGGAACGGCAAGCAAATTGTACTGTCGCGGTCTGAGGGCCTTTTTCGACAAACGCGGAACAGCGAGCTTAACTATTTGCGCTACCAGTTCAGGGCAGTCAGTATCACCAAGTAGAATATTGCAGGCTGTCACCAGAAGTTTGCAGTTGCGCCTTACTTGAAGGGAGTTGAGGCCCAGACAACCTAGGAGAAATTTGGTCGGGTATAAGAATGGATAGTAATTGCAGACTTTTTTATACATAAACCTAAGAAATGCTTTTTGAACCTTTTCTAACATCAAGGTATACAAGGCCTCTGAAGGATTCCACACAATGCTCGCAACCTCGAGTTTACTTCGGACAAGGGCAGTATACAGCGATTTAATAGCTGTGGGGTTGTTAAAATCTCGAGCATTCCTCGTGATAAACCGAGGCGTCTGTAACAGTTGGCGGCTAGTTCCTTAATGTGGTCATGGAAAGTGTCGCATGTCGAAGACTAGGCCAAGGTCTTTTACAGTAGTTACACGGGCTATAACTTCAGTTCCCAGCATATACTGAGCGTGAAGTGGCGTCAGAGAACGAGTGTAGGTCATAACGCAACATTTTGGCACGTTGAAAAATAGCTTGTTCACAGCACTCCAATGCACCATAGCATCTATGTCCTCCTGCATTGCCTCGCAATCCGCCATACCCTCCACCCCGTATATGAGCTTCAGGTCGTCTGCGTAAAGAAGACAACTGGTATATTTCAGTACTGACTCATGAAAATGTTACTTTTTAAAATAATTGTCAGACAAGTAATATTTTTATCTTAGAATGGCACATATCCAAATGGGTTGGGAATTGTGTAACTCGAAGCGATAATCTATCTCTAGTACAGTCAGCTGCAACTAGGTGTAGACTCGCGACAGCGTGTCCAGACAAGTTAAAAAAAACCCGGCCAAGTGCGAGTCGGACTCGCGCACCGAGGGTTTCGTACAAACTTTCACTTACCCTAACATTATTACCCGGTTCCGGTTGAATTAAGTTTGCACCTTATATTTTCAGCATTGCATACAAATGGGGCGTTTTTTTTTACATTTTCCTTAATAAAGCAAATCTGACGACATTAAAAAAATGGTTCAAAAATGTACAGATGCCTTTTCATGCCCTAAAAAAATATATTTCTAGGAGGGCGCACTCCCATACAAGTAACCAAAACTGTTGTGTCCCAATTTCAATGTGTGGCACATCATTCGACAGTTCTTCTAAAAACACTTTGAGGTTTCTAAAACAAATTTTTGATTTAGTGAATATTTTCGGAAATATTCGCTCCGAAAGTAGCAAAAATAACTCGACTCTATTTTCTAAACGGTATGTTCAAAAAATATAAAAAAAACTTACAAATATAAATCTTAATAAATACTTCCCACGAAAATTCTTTTCAACATGATGGGACATACCGTTTTTAAGTTATTGCCAAAAAACTGCGCTTCTCAGCAAAAAGACGTAAGTGCCGTGGAGATACGCTCTTTTGTTAGTGTTTTTTTTTTCATATCGTATTTTTTTCATCTGTAGTGCTTTTTTTTTCTATAAACGGCTGTGGAACCCTACGTTGAGCATGGTACGGCATGCTTTTGACCGGTTTTACAACTTTATAATAGTATAGAAGACACCGGATCAATTGTATTATTGAAAAAATAATGGGTCTTCGCTATAGTATAGGTAAATATGTAGATATCTGACCTTCAGGACTCTTATCGGTTGTTTATCTGAAATAAGGTCGATGCCCTCTATAATGACTTATCTTTACGTTGCATACGAATTTGTTTTTTTATGCATTTGCATACTGCCATCATACATAGGTCGTTGGACCCAACTTGGCCAATTTTTGTAAGTAAACAATACCATTGGCCACAAACATTTGATCAAACACAATTTGTGACGTAATCCATTCGCATTTTCTTTTTAAACTTGTCAAGTATTATGGAATTTGTTTTTTTTTTCATAGAGCAACTTGTAAATAATTGGTAACTCTTACCAGTAAAGTGCAGATACTGAATTATTTTGGCAACACCTTAGTGTCCATTTGAGGTCAACTTCACTCATCTATCCATATTAGTCCATACTAATATTATAAATCCGAAAGTGTGCCTGTCTGTCTGTTACCTCTTCACGCTTAAACCGCTGAACCGATTTGCATGAAATTTGGTGGAGATAGTTTGAGTCCCGAGGAAGAACAAACGCTACTTTTTATCCCGCGAAAATACCCTTATCCGCGATAAAGGAATCTAAGGCGGACGAAGTCGCTGGTGGCCGCTAGTAAGTTCATAAGTATAACTTAATTCATAAATATAACAGCCATATTATATATAGGTGGGTTTAATGTTGTTTTTTTGTGTTATTGGGGTTACGTTCCGTACCTCAAGAAGAAAACACAGAACCTTATAGTATAGGATCACTTTATTGTCCGCCCGTCTCTCTGTCTGTCAATCAAGACCATTTGTCTCAAGAACACTTGGAGGTATCAAGTTGAAATTAAGATCAAATACTTGTCTTTGGTCCCTTGACGCTGTAAATAAATCAAGCTTCTAAGTCAACGCAATCCAAACATACAGTCATTAAAAAAGGGGGTTTCCATACAAATTGCCGTCCACGGAAAACCTATAGGGTACCTACTTCCAGTTGTAATAGAAACTTGAAATTTAGTATGAACATAGCTCTTATAGCATATCACAACCCATGAAATAAATCTGAAAATCTGTTTTTTTTTTAAGCTTATGTCATTCACCAAAACTCGATATTTTACTATTTTTTTTAAATGTGAACCATATTACCAAGATTTCGAGTTCCTAGCGTAAAAAAATATTTACTGTCCATACAAATTTTCGTCCCCTTTTTCGTCCCTAAGGGATGAAATTTGACACAAATTATAGCCTATGTCTTATTCTGATATATAAAGTACATAACTGGAAAGTGTCATAAAAATTCGTCCAGTAGTTTTTGAGATTAAGTGGAACGTACATACATACTTTGACGTTTGTAATATAGTAAGGAGAAGGATAAGAATGAATAAAGAAAGAAGAAAAAGTATTTAACTTCTGTGATTATTTTACCGCGAAAAGAATTCTTTGAAAAGGAAAAGGAGGCGTCGCGCCACCCTACTTGAAGGGTTTCTATTTCATTATGATTCACTTGTACACTACACACTTTACACTGAGGTTGATTAGATATCAGCTACAATTCGGAGTATGTCTGTCCTGCAGACCTATAAGCACGGGAATACGAACATCGTTAGCAAAAATAATTATTTGGAGCCCTTTTAGAATCGCCGCCAAAGATTTTAAATGTGATAATTTAGTGAAACACATCTATACTATAGTAAAGTTGTAAAAAATAAATGTCTAGAAGATATTTTCAAAAAGCATTGCCATACAACGCGGTAATGCTGCCAGCGTTCTGGGTACAATACCAACGGAGAACGATTTGGGGCAGATTTTTTATTTTTAATCTTTATTTTTCAAGTTAAGTTTTAGTTTTTTAATCTAGTTTTAGTTAGAATTATATATATTTCTATAAATGCTTGTGCCTATTTTCAAAAAATTAACGGACCGTTTGAAGAGTAGGTACTGAATCGAAAAATATTTTTTTGGTTTATTTGTATGTCTTGTCGTGGCTTCATGACGCCAAAACGGCTAGACGGATTTTCTTCTTGGTACACGGGTAGCTGGGCACCCACAGATGGTTTTAGGATAGTTTTCAACCGACCATGCTGCACTACAATGGAAGGTAATAACTTTCTTCTCGTCCACGAACGCGGGCACCTTCTACCGTAGCATATTTGCAGAGTACCTAAAGTTTAGAAGCGTTCACATAGGTGCGGCGACTGGTCCGATGGTTTAAGGGCAATATAGGCGACCTTGAGATCGCATAACTGACACAATCAGGCTAGCCAGAGACCAATTATTTCTGTTGATGATTTGTTGTTATAATTGGTTACTCCGATAAAACCTTTTTTTATCGGAGTAAAATTGCTAAACGCATACCCCCCGGCGTGGGGCAGCCATTCTGGTTATGTGGGACTCTTCTCCCGGTCCTTCTCCTAGCAAGAAGGAGGGGAGAAGCCTACCCACTAAAAACACTCCGTTGTCTCCCGCACCTGTCGTTGAGGGGGGCACCAGGGGATCGCGAACATTTCACCACGACGCGCCCTGTGTAACCCACCTGACGCAGCCTGCGTTGCGTATTATCACTACACAAATGTGATTGTAATAATGAGTGAAAATCGTGTTATTATAAACAAAGATCAGAAACAAATGAAAAAAATATTTTCGACGATACTGGACTTGAACCAGTGCCTTGAGCCAGACCGGGGCAGCACGCTCTACCATCTGAGCTAAAATCGTCCACACCAGTAGTCGACGAATTTTGTCATCTGTTCTTGCTTATGGATCTCTGTATGGTGCATCCGACTCTTTAGCGCTAGTGGAGTGATCCACTAATAAATTGCAAAAATTGTGATTATTATCATGATATTTGTAAAACAAAAAGTACAGGAAAATCGTGTTGTTTAAATAGATTAGTATCGTGCATAGGGTTTTTGGCCAAGGTAGGCAGTTTGTGCCTATATGGAGCCATAGTCGTATAGGGCTTCCAGATAGGCAGTTTCTCTGAGCCTATATGGAGCCATGCTCGTTCAGGGCTTCAGAATAGGCAGTTTCTGTGCCTATATGGAGCCATGGTCGTTCAGGGCTTTCAGATAGGCAGTTTCTCTGAGCCCATATGGAGCCATGGTCGTTCAGAGCTTCAGGATAGGCAGTTTCTCTGTGCCTTTCTCTGTGTCGATCAGGCTACGCAGTGGTGCCTATATGGACCGCCCCTACTGGTGAACAATTTGGAAGATGTATGTAATTATGAATAAGAAATCCCATCGAAAATATTTTCATGTAAAATGTTGCCAAGACGAGACCACTCGCACTGTCAAAAAGTTATCAGATCTCATGTAGAGCCAAGCGTCTAACTCTCTACAAGCCCTAACTTTACAAACTCTACGGGAGAGCGAGGTGAGCTGTGATAGAGGAGAGTTTTGACATCGTCAATCTTTGGAATCTATTCACTGATAGCGAGCTCGCAATATCGCGCGAGTTAGTTCAAGTTTCGAGCTAACAAACGCGCACTGTTGCGAGCTCGCCTTAAGTTAATAGGTTCCAGAAAATCGTCTATGTCACAACTCTACTCTATTACAATTTACTTCGTAAATCGTTCTAATTTACCTCGGAACCTACACCGAAAAAAGAGGGCGATGATTATTTTCTCCTCTAGTCTATACTATTATATAAAGTTGTTAAAATAAGATATGTCTGTCTTTAGGTACAGTCAGCATCATATAGTTAGTAACAGTCAAAATGGCCAATTATACAAATAAAGCTGCCAATTTATTACGGGTTACGAAGCGGTTACAAAAAAACAATCATAACAACTGAAACTAAAGTATATTAAATAACCTCAACTAAGCTAACTAATCTAATCTTATCTATGTGTGTTGAGCGCCAGGAGGGATTTGATGTCCTAGGAACCCTGCCAATCCTTAGCTGTCTCCGGCTAGCCAGCCAAACTTAACAATTAACCGGAATTCCTCTCGGCAAGTTCCATGCATTTCTCTACGCATTCTTGATAATCTTTAAAAGGGCAGTTCTTTAGGATAAAAGCAAACATAACATAATAAATTCGTTTGAAATTACTTTACACTGATCTTCTCATAAAATGCTTCGGGTTAACTACAACGTATTAGCTAAACTTACCCCTTTTATCGAAATTCCACACTTAAATTAATGTGCAAAACATTTGCATAGCCACACAATATTCAATGGCACTTATTTCATCTCGGTAAATATTAATATTTCGAGTTTAATTAATACAAGTAATATTCACACACCGTGAAGTCTTAGAACGGTCTTAATCCCTTCCGGTGCATTCGAAACTAAAGTCAAAATACCCAAGTAGGTACTTAAAACGACCTAATATCTAAAAGACCTATTCTCAAAACGAATGAATTCCGAATCGACTTACAACCAAAAAGAGCTATTCTCGATGTACACTCTGCTAGAAACGACTCAATTTCAAATGGAATGAATCTCATAAAAACTAATTCACAAATAAAGCACTCCCAAAATACCCTAATTTTTAATATCAAAATACTTGATTCTCTTCATGACTGGATCTCAAAACGTCCCAGTCCCAAAATACGCTAAATCTGTCTTTCGAATTTAGTTTCGCATACACCGGAAGGGTCTAATCTAATACTGCTATACAAATAAAGATCTGTTTGGATATATTGGGCTACTTTGGTCGCTGCGAACTATTTGATGCTGACTGTACATTGAAATTATTTTCAAAAAAACATTTGTAACAGACTATTTGGAGGTCACTGAATTGTTTATTTTTTTATGTTTGTATAACAACAGTATGTTTGTAAACTGATTTTAAAATATTTTTTTACTTGGGTAGCTTGGTATCCAAAGCTGGTGATAGGATACTTTTTACCCGACTACGCTGGAGAAAAAAGAGGGGTTATGACTTTTTCTCCTCCGTGAACGACGTTGCGGGGCACCTTCTAAGCTTCTAGTGTCAATATAAAATCCTGTGTACCTAAATTCAAAACAGCCAGCAAAAAACTTGTTTTTCGCCATAGTACTATGAAAAACCTCTAGAGATTACGGGATTATTTATACATCTAAATAAGTTTACAACTAAGTCGGAATAACAACTCTTAATCTTAATAAAGCATACTTTTTATATCACGGATCTGAGATTATGCATATCTTAATTAGCTGTCGGCCCCTTTCGTTCGTGGAATATTGTAGCGATAAAGAAAACTGCTCTTACTGCTTAGAAAATAGTCCCCCATATCATATGTACGAGTAAGCATAACGTGAGCACGAGTATTATATTGATGTATTGTTGAGAGATAGTTAGCCCTTAAATGCACAATGATGCATAAATGCATCAAGTTGGTACTACTGAAATGACACAAGTAAAATTGAGACTGTCAAATCGTCACAAAGTTTCTAAATTGTCTCGAATCTCTAATTAAGCCATTTCAAAAATCAAACGCATAATATGTCATGCATCTAAGGGAAATAGAGAATATGCATTATATTTCTCAATGATACTAATCGATCCGATTTTTTAGTACTAAAAAATGTATTTAATATGATAACTATTGAAGATTAAACACCAGAAACTTTAAAATCGAGATTCCAAGCCAGGCATAACGGCTGGGCGTTAAAACCCCCGTACAAATCGAGCGACACGTGTGTCGTCGACATCACTCATGTTACAAGTTTATGGCGAAGTGATGAATGTGCATTGTCTTATTTTGGCCATTAAAAATACTCATCCGAGTCAAGGGGGTAACCCCCTAACTGTAAAATCAGTGTTCAAACTAGACTCACCCTGGCGGGTATGGCCCAACCGACGGGGCATAACGATCCCTATTACTCTTTCCTGGGTTCGCTCAGACACGAAGATGATAGCATCGACTATAGCTTGGCCAACACCGCACCGCTATACCGCGCCTTAGGTATACGAGCGGTGAGGGGGGAGGGGGGGGGGGGGGGGGGGCAGAGCAGCCGCTGATTCGTCATTCCGCTGTCGTCTGGCCCCCCGTCTCGCCGCTCTCGCATATATAAAGTATCATTTGCTCGTATCCGATCACCGTGGTGTGGCATGACTGCGTATCGCGCTGCTTGGACGCTCACTCGGCTCAATCGGCGCGGCGGTCACGCCCCGCTTCTCCGATCTTTGTGTGTGATAGCAACATGGATTTCGAGCGATCGGATCGCTGCAACGTCCAAACGCGTGATCGAGACACGCGATCATGCGAAGAGACGAAGATCTGATCGGGCAAATGATACAAATGTGGACGCACCTTTAGGCGCGATACAGCAGCAAGTAGGAAAAAAGATATTGATCACACTATATTAAATATTAACAGACATAAAATAAGGAGAACGTGTAGGTATAGAAGATAATAATTATTTTATTGTGTGTAAATATTTATATCTCTAGGTCGTAGGGCAATCTTTCGTTCGAGGAAGTGATACTTAGTCGATAACGATTTTATCTGTGAGGACGGTTTGCTTTAAGTTTTTATTCATCTTGAGTGAAACATGGTGTATCTGGCCAAGTTTAACTTAAGTGGAAATCTAAGAAAAAAATATAAAAATCGTTACATAACGTTATGTACAGTCAGCGTCAAGTAGTCTGTCGCATCCAAAGCGTCAAATATATCGTCATATCTTTATGCCTTTAATAATAAAGAGATGTTCGTCCGACTCGCACTTGGCCGGTTTTTAACAGAAACAATACCTACAACAATTATTTATTGCACACCAACAGGAACAGTAAAAATTACATACAATAGAGCCATAGCACAAACTACGGTAGACAATAGGTGGTCTTATCGCTAAAGAGCTATCTCTTCCAGGCAACCTAACCAAAGTTTTATATGATAAAATTGTATCTTCTTCACATAACCTTATGTTTAAAATATATATATGTATCACTTTGTAACCGATAAATTAACTACCGCTGAAAAGTCTCGTTTAACTGGCCCTTGAAACATGTCCTTGATAAGAGCTGTTCAAAAAGTTACCCATATGCGATATGCATGTTGTTTTCCTGTTACCAAAAAATGGTATCTATATGCAATCCTACTGAGTTTGGACTGTTTAGAATCGTTTAAATGAGTGGTTGAGACGGGAGTTCAAAGTACAGTCGACAATAAAATATTGTCTCAATAAATTGATTTTTGTTCCGTTAATAATTTAATTTTACTATCACTTATTGATTTCCTTTTATAGTGATAGCTTACTTTCCCTTGTCGTTCTAATCTAAAACTACAACTACGGTCGAATACTATTGGTATTTGTATCAATGGTTTTGACGACTGGTTTAGTTCAGCGGGAGTAACGTTGCCTGCGAAGCGGAAAGTCCTGAGTTCAAATTCCGGTAAGGGCAAATATTTTTGTGATGAGCATAAATATTTTTTCCTGAGTCTTGGATGTTTTCTATGTAAATAAGTAAATATATCGTCGTCTAGTACTTATAACACAAGCCTTATTGAGCTTACCATGGGACTGGTTCGATTTGTGTATAAATGGGGAATAGATGAAAATTTTCAAAAATCTTGAAATTTTGTTTATAGGTAGGTGGGCCTATATGACAGCTTATACGGTACGGCAAGAATAACAGTACATTTACAGCCTTTTAAACGAAAACACCGTACCGTATAAGCTGTCATATAGGCCCACCAACAACTTTTCATCTTTTATTTTTTTTCTTAGCCAAAGAAAAATCTGTAATTTTTTTCTGACGGGAGACTTATTCCTACCTTTAAACAAAATTCCAAGATTTTTGAAAATTTTCATTCTTCTCATTGTACCCTAATTTTTTTTTACCGTATTGGTTATTTAAAGTGCAAGGTCTCATTCAATCCTTATTTTTTCCAGGAGGCGAGATGCCAGTGAAGGATGGCAGCCGGCGGTCACTGGTCGGCGTTATCGACGACGGCACCAAGACAGTCAGGGTCGTGGTAAGTGTTATGTAATACTGCACACCAATTGCATTTAGAAGAATTGAATTAACAATCAATTGCTTTGGCTCTAATTTAAGTTTAAGAAAAAATCTATAGTCGATTTAATTTTTATTTAGAATAAGTATAAACATTAAGGATAGAACCTACCCGGGAAGGCTGCTTATTTATTTATTTATTTATTTATTTATTTATTAGGCTCACACAACAAGTTACAGTCGCATAAAAATCAACATAAAAAGCTTAAAGTTAAGGTCTGGACTATAACTCTAAACAATGTGTGCACAGAAAGACTAATAAAATTTAGTGAAAAATTAATCGCTAGAGACAAATTATATAAAATTTCTTAATATTTAGGGATAACAACAATTTAACATTGTGTTTACAGTATTAACTAATTAAACTTTACCTCTTATACATTTGCTTAAAACTAAATGACCTAAAATATTTTTGTTACAGTGTTTTTAAATGAGAGTAAGCTGTTTTTAAAAATGTCCAAAGAAGGATGTTCAGACACCGTTTCATTATACAATCGGCACATTCGTATAATAGGGTTATAGAATGAGGTGTTATTTTTATAAATTTGAAGCAGGAATAATTTATGCGAGGGGTTACGTGATTTATATCGGGTAATGAAGTTCAGAAGAGAAAGAAGGGAAGGACAGTCAATATGTGAGTGTACAATTTTATAAAGTATGATTAAATCATTGCATTTTCTGCGGGATGACAGGGATGATACGTTGAAGTGTGTTATGCTTATTATGTGCGCGAATTATTATAGAGTTTTGTCAACCATGGACGACTATGGGGCTATTCATAAATTACGTCATTTCAAATCTGGGGGTGGGGGGTCTAGACATCGGATGATGTAGCATGACAAAGGGGGGGGGGGGGGGGGGAGCAATCCCAAGATGACACAATTTTTCGCATCTTTAAAAAGTGCTTCAATGAGTAAAAAAAGGAATGAAATTCGTTTTTCTATAAACTGGTGCTAAAAACGCATTTTTTGGAAATGACATCATTTTATTTGGTAGGGGGAGGAGGGGATCATTCGAGTTATGATGGTTGGGTGATTTTAGGGGGGGGGGATCAAAAATCGTCAAAAATGGATGACGTAATTTATGAACAGGCCCTATCATGAGTCCAGTGGCGAAGCCTTATGGCAACTAATTTTACATACCATCCACACCCACATCACACCATTGATACCATACACAAAATCATGCATTGACTTATCGTCCCTTTGCTTTCTCAACCTCGTATCTGATCGAATAGTTAGATAGGAAAACAAAGACCACTTTCCTATCGAACTATTCGATCAGATACGAAGTTGTGAAAGTATAGGGACGTCCACACTTTCAGGTATTACTTTTTCTTAAGTAAACATGACGTCGTGAACAATATTGATACAAAAATCTAAATAGAAGGAAAAAATAATCCGTCCTGACATTAGTCTAATGATTTTAGGACGCTGTTCCGGTATAACAGAGACACTGGTTCGATTCCGGCTTAGACTGCAGTAGATCGCAATATTTTTTTCTTTCTATTAAGATTTTTGCATCAATATTGTAAATTAAAAATAATGTGTGATGTTTTCTTTCACATTAAAAAATATAAACAAAAACACATTTTACGTTTCAGTGACCTTTATTTTTTTTTAATATCTCCAAATGTAGGGACGTTTAATTTTTACAACTTTTAAATAGTATTGATGTTATGATTATTTGATTGACATAAGCCAAATGATCTGTTTTATTAAAAGTCTAGACGCACTACATATTGGCTGTTTTTTATGTACGTGTCAAATACTTCGTTTTGTGTTTTATTGATTTACGCCGCACGACCTCACAAACATTACGAGATCCTAGCCACCAATTTGCGTGTATGTGTTATTTTACTTACATAACACAGTTCCCGAGCAATTTACTATGCTGTTATGTAAAGTATCTAATATAAGTATAGAAGTTTTAACTAATCTATCGAGAATAGATAAACTCTTCCCTTATTTATTTATTTATTTAATTTTTATTGCGCGTAACAAAATTACCAATTTAATGGAGGACGGCTTAGGGTTTATCCAGAAAACTAGGGGGGGATCAACCAAGAGGGGTGGGGGGGGGGGGATACAAAAACCTCACGACTGATCACGTTGGGGGAGGGGGGTATAATATGACACCACGTGTATATTTTTACTGTACCTGCGCAACCGAGAACAACCATACCTATACCTTAAAATAAGAGTCTAGTTTTCAGAGGTACGTTTGCATAACGCATGTATGTACGAAAAACGAAAATAAATCCAAGGTCAACTAAATACATTAACATTTACTTCTAAATTTAAGTAACAAAATTCAAAAAAATACACGAGATTATGTGGCGGAGGGGTAGGGGGGAGGGGGGCTGAATGTGGTTTGCAGCTATGTTTAAACTTACGTTTGTCGAAACGGTTTCATAACAAACAAGTTACTATACATTTCATAGGTTATTCAATGGTTTTATTAGTTGTTAATATTTTCAAACTTTAAAAATGGACTTTCCCATCAACTTTAAAGGCTCATAAAACAAGCTACACGTAAGGTATCGAACACAAATTTTTTTTTCGGATGTCTATCATAAAAACTACCTTCGCATCAAAGCTTTATTTATATTTGAGTACATTCAACATTCCTATTGTGTAAGACGTTTTCTAATCCTTATTTTATTTATTTCCAGATATATGAAGCGGAGCGATCCGATGAGCTAGCAGCCTATCAGCTAGACAAGACAGAGGTCCAGCCACAAGAGGGCTGGTCTGAACAGGATCCTCTAGAGATCATTCATCACATCAGGCTCTGTGCTGAGAAAGCTGTTGAACAACTCACTGTCAAAGGTAAGGTTTCACGGCCAGTGTTTATATAATTCTAGATGCGACGAATCCTAGGAGTCATGGTTCTCGCCATAATTTTCCTCGGGTTGTTGCAGTGCTTGCTGATTTTCTTTCTAAGATTCCTATGCCTATACCATCTTCGTTACTCTTTACAATATAATCAACGCTATGGGCACCATATTAAAAACCGACATGATATGACAGGCCAAGACGGACACACTTATTTCACAGAAGGATAATATATCTATATGAAGGGGCACGTTAGGATCGCCATCGGTCCATTTTATTGATTTTATTGATATTGAATCAGCGAATTATGAATTATAATTCAATTTTCTCGGGCAATTAATCTATACTAATATCTAAGTATAAAATCCAGTTGCCCTACATTTAAGGATTGCATAAGGATTGGATTTGATGGCCCATTGGCCATGATCCCAAGAAAAACCTTAACAGCGCGATCCAGGAATGTCATTAAAAGTATCAACGCGCTACTCCGAAACTCGAAATTCGAAGTTCGTATGGCGCTGTCCCGCTCACTTCAACACGCTGTAATACGAGAGCAAGAGGGACGGCACGATACGAACTTATGAGTATCCTCTCTGAATATCTTTGCGATCTCATCACGCCAAAACGGATGGACGGATATCAACAATTTTTGGCACTAGGATAGCTAAACAACATGAAACGAAAAAGATTTTCTTTTTTTCTTCAGCGAACGAAATTTAATAGATTTCGTACTTGTTTCCAGGTTACTCCAAGGATGACATCATCACACTTGGCATCACGAACCAGAGGGAGACCACCATAGCGTGGGACAGATACACTGGCGAGCCATTGCATCCTGCCATAGGTAATATATTCAATTTTAATATCTATCCAATCTAATTATAAACGTGAAAGTATGTATGTACGTTCCACTTAATGTCAAAAACTACTGGACGAATTTTTATGAAACTTTCCAGTTATGTACCTTATATATCAGAATAAGACATAGGCTACAATTATGTCAAATTTCATCCCTTTATGGGTGAAAAAGGGGGTGAATCTTTGTTAGCTTTAAATTGCATCTCTACAGTTAGTCTATACTTTATAAAGTTGTAAAAATGAAATGTCAGTACATTGAAGATATTTTAAAAAAAAATATTGTTACAGACTATTTGGAGGTCACTAAAACGAAACATATTTTCTTTGGATTTTATGTATGTTTGTATGTGTCGTTGTGGGTTCATCACGCAAAATCGGCTCAACGGATTTCAACTATTTTTGGTACACGGGTAGCTGGGTATCTCCAGATGGTTATAGGATACTTTTTACCCGGCTACGCTGAAGAAACAGCGAGTTATTTTTTTTCCTCCGTGGACGAAGTTTGCGGGGCACCTTCTAGTTATTTATTAAAAAAAAAACACTTTCATTTTGTTCACAGCATGGAACGACATCCGCACAGACTCCACAGTGGACGCGATACTCGCCAAAGTCCCCGACCAGAACAAGAACTACCTGAAGAACGTCTCCGGTCTCCCCATCAGCCCCTATTTTAGTGCTCTGAAGATGCGCTGGTTGAAAGACCACGCGAAGACAGTACGACGCGCTGGGAGGGACAAGAGGCTTATGTTTGGCACCGTTGACTCCTGGATCGTATGGGTAAGTGAACACTATAACCAGCCAGAGAGAGAGAGAAAGACTTAGTGACAGCCACAGAAAAGACACAGGACTGCAAAACCTTAAGAGTCCCCAGCAAGCTCGGCCGAATTCCACCTTCCCATACAAGCGGAGTTTCGTTCACATTTTAAAATTACGTTTTGGATTGTAACGAAACTTATACAATGACATGAGGTATATCTAGGCCTGTAATTAGTGTATATGACTAGTTTATAAAACAAACTGTCTTCATATCTCAGCAATAGAACACAAACAGTTGTTGTAAATGGAACCCAATCCAGTGGAGCTGCAGTTAAGCTAGGAGTGCCACAGGGCTCTATCTTAGGGCCATTTCTATTTTTAGTTTATATAAATGACTTACCATCTATAGTAGAAAATCTTTCTGATATAGTACTATTTGCTGATGATACATCTTTCAAAGTTGACCGGAAAGCAACAGACTATTCCGAAATTAATAGTGTACTAGTTAAAGTACTTGACTGATTTAATATTAATAATCTGGTATTGAATGCTAAGAAAACGAAATGTGTTAATTTGCTTTACCGAATGTTAGAGCAGTGGATTCTGCTATATCGCTCAATGGTGAATGTTTAGAAATGGTGGATAGGGCATTATTCTTAGGTATAACACTGGACAAGAACTTGCAATGGAGTCCCCATTTAGCAGTACTTGCAGGTAAATTAAGTTCAGCAGCTTACGCTATTAGAAAAATTAGACAATTGAGCAATGTTGATACTGCTCGCTTAGTATATCATAGTTATTTTCATAGTATCATGTCATACGGTATTCTGGTTTGGGGCAAAGCAGCTGACATACAGACTATATTTGTGTAACAAAAAAGAGCGATTCGTTCTATATATAACTTGAACTCCCGTGACTCCTTAAGAGAACTTTTTAAAGACATCAACATATTAACCGTAGCGTCCCAATATATTTATGAGAATATTATTTGTTATTAAGAACCTAGAGTCTTTTACTAGGAATTCAGATATCCACAATTTTAATACTAGAAATAAAAACAAAATCGCTATTAGGAAGTTCCGCGTTCGTAAAGTAGCCAAATCATTCGTAGGCCAATGTATACATTTTTATAATAAGCTACCAGATGATGCTTTGAAATTATCGTTTCCAGCTCTCAAAAAGTACTTAAAAGAGTCCCTAATGGCAAAGGCTTATTATAGGGTAGAGGACTATTTAACAGACAGAAATGCATGGCCCAAAACAGAAACCAAATAATTTACTTTCTACCGGGACACGGTTCTTATAAGGTGGCATATCAAACGTATGTAAGTTGTTTTAAATAAAAATCACTATTTTGCTTTTTCTTATTCTAGATTTTTTTTTTTACTTTTTTAAGTTTTGATATGTTTCCTTGAAGAACTACGCATTGAGTTTATACTCAAAACATATATTTTGGTTAGGCTAAGCACGAATATTGTAATAGATATAAGAGTTATTTCGAAAAAATGACTGACTGTTGAGTTTGTTTCGGCTTTCTTCTCTTCAGTGGTCTCTTGGGAAACGCCGTAGAGTCAGACTTGTAAAAGTGCCCTTGTGGCCTACTTACAGAATAAAGATCATTATTTCATTATTTCATTAAACGAAATACAGCAAAAACAAGTTTTGTGTGAAAAACTTAAATTCACTGTATTTTTTTTACTATGGTATCTGAAGCTACATAAACTAATTTCAGGCCTGGGATATACCTTAACTTATTCTAAGTACAAAGTTTCAAAGCAAACTAGCAAGTCGTTTTAAAATGAGAGCGTAACTACGTTTGTATGGAGAACCGAGCATACCGGGGACTCTTAATTTCCGAACGGTGTAAAAACATGATATACCGGTATAAGGTTGTTGGAACAAATGTAGTGACGCACATCGCATCTCTGCTATTATAAAGTTGTAAAAATGAAATGTCTGTACATTGAAGATTAAAAAAAAAAAAAGATTGTAACGGACTATTAGAGGGTCACTAAAACGAAAAATATTTTTGTCCACCCGTGACCATGGAAAGCTGGAAAGCTTCCGAAACGTCGGGAACTAAAATGAGATAATATACGCGATATAATCTGTTAAATTGTTTTATTTCAATGAGTAATAATCGCGGAAACAGAAGAAAAATATTTTATTTTTATTTTTTGTATGTTTGTTTTGACGACCGGTTTGGCTCAGTGGGAGTAACCTTGCCTGCGAAGCTGAGGTCCTGGGTTCAAATCCCGGTAAGGGCAAATATTTGTGTGATGAGCATAAATATTTGTTTCTGAGTCTTGGATGTTTTCTATGTATATAAGTAATATATCTATTAAATATATCGTCGCCTAGTACCCATAACACAAGCCTTATTGAGCTTACCATGGGACTAGAGTGATTTGTGTAAAATTGTCCCGTAATATTTATTTATTTATTATTTATTTATTATGTGTCGTTGTGGCTTCATCGCGCAAAGTCGGCTAAACAGATTTCATAAATTTTTGGTACACGGTTATCTTTGTATCTCCAGATGGTTATAGGATACTTTTTAACCGACTACGCTGACAAAAAATATGGGTTATGACTTTTTCTCCTCCGCGAACGAAGTTGCTGGCAACTTCTAGTTTCAAATAAGGCTACAACCACGGTCTTATAACTTAGAACAAAATGTACGTTGTCTTATGTGACTAATTTCAGTAGTCATTCCAGTTACGTATAAAGTATTCACTTTATGTAACATTTGATTTGATCGGGTTATAATGCAATAGTTGTTCGGTTCTTATCGAGAGATGACACTGTAATCAATTTGGTTAACATGTGAGTTCTAATTAATAGATAAAATGATTATTTTTTGTTAAGTTTGCCTTTCAATGGCTGTATTTTTTTCATTAATTAAAGATGTACATTAGCAAACTAAATGATCTGTTGACATTGGTATCATTGTTATTTTTATTCATGGTAAGAATAATCCCTTGTCCGTATTTTAGGACTTCATTGCACGCATTACTTTGAAATAACTAGCGTCACTGATTTTGTTACTACCATAAGAAATTTACATTAAAACCGGTACACAATATAAAAAACATATTTTTAAATAAAATACTACACGTATTTTTATTTCAAATTTATCGTGATTGTTTTATTCATCAATAAAAAAAATACGTTTTGTCAGTGTTATATAGAACGGAATGTTTAACTGACAGTTGCCAGTTTTTGAGTTTTCACAAATGTGTCAGGGTACGTCTTACGAAAATTAAAATAAAAAGTATATACAAATTGTGATGTGTGTAAAAAATGTTTGTACAGCGATAAAAAAGAAGATAGTACACTAATTAAGTATAAGAACAATATTTACAGTCGTAATGGACAAGAAATTTATTAAATGCGACAGTTATAAAAATGATATTATTGAGAAGATGGAGGATTTGTTTGTAAACATATTCCTTTTCAGTTGGTGCAAGGATACAAATAAATTATTAAATGGTAGTAGGAGTGATTTTGACCAGTGTGACATAGAACAACAAATGGCTGTAGATTATTTTAAGAAAAGATGCAATAAATAAATAATTTATCTGAATACAAGTTGTTTTATTTCAAGAAAAGACGACAATTTCTATCATACTATGTAATAAAACAGTGTGATAGAAATTGCTCGAAGAAAAAAAAATGAACATTAAAGGAAGACGAGCGAGACGCCGTCGCATAGTTTACTGGCACAGATCACCAGATGTCACTACGTGCGGAACGTTCAAGTGATATCTCTACCTCAGTTATAAAAAGGTACTCTGTGGCTACAACCACCTAATAATTGTAATAAGTAGTAATTAATTCTTATAAATACAAAGATCTATATAATGAAAACATTTCAAGACTCCGATTGGATTTGAACCAGTGCCTTGCCGGGGCGCACGCTGTGCCAACTGAGCTACGAAGTCCAGTCAGCTTGTCTTCAAATTTTGACACTATTTGTTACAAGATCTTATGCATTTTGCATTTTCACCGGCTTTTTCTGCCGTTCAGCGCCATGGTGAGCATTTATGAAACTAAATTTTCATCCTAACAGAGCTATCTTTACAGTGGCCATATGTTACCTGGAGATGTCGCTTCAATGTAAACATTGACTATTTACATTTCTTTTTGATTAAATTCAATTTAAAAATCACGAAGATCGTGATGGTAAAACATCAAGATGTGTGATGTAATCTGTCGTTCTTAACAAGCTGTTTGTTACAGAATTTAACCGGCGGACCACGTGGCGGCCTGCACATAACAGACGTTACCAACGCATCGAGAACTCTACTCATGAATCTGGAAACTTTGAACTGGGACCCTATGTTGTGCAGGTAAGATGAAATTTGTCTCATTATCACACTAGAATTTGCCTACTGGGGTAACAGAACGCATAACCCGTCTTATCTTGGTGTAGCGGAGTTTGAGGTTATATTTTTCTTTGTATTGTATCCTCATTGAGAGTCAACGAATGGTTGCAACGCGATTTAACTGATTTGATATTGCAAAAAACTTAATTGAAACAAAATCGCAATTGTAAAAAGTACCATTAAAAAAAAAAACATTTAGAATTTCATTGGAGTAAATAAGCAAAACCCTGTAAAGTATGTTTGAACTTCTCATGCTTTGCGCCAAAGGATTGCTCTTCATGTTATGAATCACTTATTATTAACTCCATGTTATTAATCCCTCTTGCTTTACGTTATACAGTGATTTCTATGCAAAACAGACGGACGGATGGACTACAAAGTGATCTTATAAAATAAGAGTTTTGTTTGTTTTCCTTTTGAGGTACGCAACCTTAAAAATATTCATTTGCGCGTAAAATATGCAGTTGGCTTAGGCTGTTCACTGGCTGAAAATGATGCATCATATCCCAGCCACTAAGAAGCGTCCATGATCTCATTCGGAATTTCCAAATTTCAAACGAGTTCATGACGCCAATCTTTTATTACTTCTAACAATGCTAAGGAGCCGACTTGGAATGATAATATTTCATAACTATTGGCAGTTTCTTTTAGGGATTCATATATTTTGATAGCTGCCAAAACCGCCACGCGTCCGACAAAGGTTTTATTCTGGTAGAATGCCCCAAGGGTATTTTGTTCAAATTTTAATAGTGTTACTAATTCGTTCAGGTTATTCGGTATTCACCGAGAGTCGCTGCCTCAAATACGTAGCAGCGCCGAAGTGTACGGCGTGGTCAAAGATGGATCAGTTTTCGAAGGCATCAAGATATCAGGAGTAAGTGTCAATATTTCGACCTCCATGTAAATATTCGGACAGTTAATTTTAGTTACGTACTTTTCTTTCATATGACAAAAGCAAATAAAATAGCTTACTTAATATTACTTGAATTCATAAATACGGGTATAGCTTATTTATGTAATGTTATTTCAGGAATTATCGCTATTAAACTTGAACTTAAGTTAAAAAAGTAAGTTACTGGAAATATCAGTTTCAAATTAGGCAAAGGTTTCACTCAAGTATGATAATTATGTATAATTAGGTATCGATAAAAGCAAATAAAATATCCTGTTTATGTATTTTTAGGGCTGGCCTCTACAAGGCAGGGAACCGTTGGATAATATGACCATTTGTTAGGGAGGCCTTTGTTCAACAGTAGATGTCTTTAGGCTGATATCGTCACTTTTAGTATACTTTTAACATTAACTATTTCGTTTTCCAGATACTAGGTAACCAGCAATCAGCACTGGTCGGCCAGAACTGCCTCCAAGCCGGTCAGGCCAAGAACACGTACCGCAGCGGCTGCTTCCTGCTGTACAACACGGGCACGCGGCGCGTGCAGTCCACGCACGGCCTCGTCACCACCGTCGCCTACCGCCTCGGCCCCGACGCGCCGCCCGTCTACGCGCTCGAAGGTAACTATACCGCTACCGAGACGGAGTTGTTGACAGCCGACTAGGGCTGAACTCGCGGTATATGCCTCGAGAGGAACTCTACCGCCACCGAGAGGTGTTGAGAGCAGACTGGGGCAGTATGCGCTGGGCGATATGTGGCAGACGACACCTAATTGACGCTCGATAGTAACTATACCGCTACTGAAACAGACTTATTGAAAGCAGACTAGGGCTTTACAGGCGCTGTGCGATATGTGGCAGACAACAGCCAAACTACGCTCGAAGGTAACTATAATGCTACTGAGAGAAAGTTGTTGACAGCAGACTGTGGCTAAACGGACGCTGGGTCACTTTTTACAGCCGTCAGAATCAAGCCAACAAATTAGGCAACAGAAAACTATACCTTAATCGAGGTTAACTATACTGCTACAGAGAAAGAGTTGTTCACAGTGGGGTTTAATGGGCGCTGGGCGATTGTTGGCAACTGACGGGCTCTAACCAAGAGGCATTAGATACCAGAAAACTATTCATTGATAGAACTAATACATATAATCTTGATTTTTACTGTTATTTTGAAATGTGGTAATATTACGTTTAAATTGATATAAAGATCAATTATTTTCATCAGCCTCAACTGTCCCAGTGATGGGCAAAGACCTCCATATTTCTTCCATTCGTCCCTATTTAAGGCAGCATCGGACCAATCCCTTCGATACGTGTCTAGTTCATCCCGCCATCTCCGTCGTAGTCTACCGCGACGCCGAACTCTATTGGGTGGGATCCAGTCAGTGGTATTCTTGGCCCACAGTTCGTTTAACCCACCGCGCTCGTCCGGTTGCGGGTTGGTGGGTGAACAGTGAGCCTACTAACTTGACTCGTGAGCTGCCGTAACTGATGTGCTTGACATTCCTCCGCTACCGCTCTAAGCTGGGACCCTGTTCTGACACCAGCTGTCCCAACATGATCAACATGGAACCTTTATCAGGTTCCAATGTGCCATATGTTGACCGAATACACCTAAAGAAGTTTCAATGCACGACAGTTTAACGTCGTATCAAGGATGAAAGATCAATTATAAAGCAAAAAGTTTAATGTGATCCACCACAGTAAAAGCGTAACTTGAATCCACGTCTTCTGTTTTTATGCAGCATTGCCGATCAGAACTGCCTACAATCTGATTAATTTTGGTTTCGGTACATACAATGCGGACAATGTTTGTCGGATTATCTTTGCGCCATCATGCCAAACGGTTGATTGATTTCAATAGTTTCTGATATAGGGAGTAGTATGCCATGTAAGGATGGTTTACAAGATATTTTTTAACGACTAAACTGAGGCAAAAAATATCGTGAGAAAGAGAGGGGAGCTAAGTGAACGAGGTTCTAGTGTCTTATGTAGGTTCATCTTTTTACAGGCTCAATAGCAGTAGCAGGAGGCGCCATGAAGTTCCTCCGTGACAATCTAAAGCTGATCAAGGACGTTGTGAAGGACACCGAACAGATCGCTGGACAAGTGTTCTCCACAGGGGACGTGTACTTCGTGCCTGCGTTTAGCGGGCTGTATGCGCCGTACTGGAGAAAGGACGCCAGAGGGTGAGTCAGTTCCTGATGCCGGTCGGTGGTGAAGGACATTGGACAGATCGCTGGTCAAGTGTTCTCCACAGGGGACGTGTACTTCGTGCCTGCGTTTAGCGGGCTGTATGCGCCGTACTGGAGAAAGGACGCCAGAGGGTGAGTCAGTTCCTGATGCCGGTCGGTGGTGAAGGACATTGGTCAGATCGCTGGTCAAGTGTTCTCCACAGGGGACGTGTACTTCGTGCCTGCGTTTAGCGGGCTGTATGCGCCGTACTGGAGAAAGGACGCCAGAGGGTGAGTCAGTTCCTGATGCCGGTCGGTGGTGAAGGACATTGGTCAGATCGCTGGTCAAGTGTTCTCCACAGGGGACGTGTACTTCGTGCCTGCGTTTAGCGGGCTGTAAGCGCCGTACTGGAGAAAGGACGCCAGAGGGTGAGTCAGTTCCTGATGCCGGTCGGTGGTGAAGGACATTGGTCAGATCGCTGGTCAAGTGTTCTCCACAGGGGACGTGTACTTCGTGCCTGCGTTTAGCGGGCTGTATGCGCCGTACTGGAGAAAGGACGCCAGAGGGTGAGTCAGTTCCTGATGCCGGTCGGTGGTGAAGGACATTGGTCAGATCGCTGGTCAAGTGTTCTCCACAGGGGACGTGTACTTCGTGCCTGCGTTTAGCGGGCTGTATGCGCCGTACTGGAGAAAGGACGCCAGAGGGTGAGTCAGTTCCTGATGCCGGTCGGTGGTGAAGGACATTGGTCAGATCGCTGGTCAAGTGTTCTCCACAGGGGACGTGTACTTCGTGCCTGCGTTTAGCGGGCTGTATGCGCCGTACTGGAGAAAGGACGCCAGAGGGTGAGTCAGTTCCTGATGCCGGTCGGTGGTGAAGGACATTGGTCAGATCGCTGGTCAAGTGTTCTCCACAGGGGACGTGTACTTCGTGCCTGCGTTTAGCGGGCTGTATGCGCCGTACTGGAGAAAGGACGCCAGAGGGTGAGTCAGTTCCTGATGCCGGTCGGTGGTGAAGGACATTGGTCAGATCGCTGGTCAAGTGTTCTCCACAGGGGACGTGTACTTCGTGCCTGCGTTTAGCGGGCTGTATGCGCCGTACTGGAGAAAGGACGCCAGAGGGTGAGTCAGTTCCTGATGCCGGTCGGTGGTGAAGGACATTGGTCAGATCGCTGGTCAAGTGTTCTCCACAGGGGACGTGTACTTCGTGCCTGCGTTTAGCGGGCTGTATGCGCCGTACTGGAGAAAGGACGCCAGAGGGTGAGTCAGTTCCTGATGCCGGTCGGTGGTGAAGGACATTGGTCAGATCGCTGGTCAAGTGTTCTCCACAGGGGACGTGTACTTCGTGCCTGCGTTTAGCGGGCTGTATGCGCCGTACTGGAGAAAGGACGCCAGAGGGTGAGTCAGTTCCTGATGCCGGTCGGTGGTGAAGGACATTGGTCAGATCGCCGGACAAGTGTTCTCGACAGGGGACGTGTACTTCGTGATTATTGCCGGAAGCACGCGAATTTAATAGTACTGTTCTGCTTGGCATAAACTTTTTACAATTATTTTAAAAAGTTAAGCGTCAATTAAAAATATCCCTTTACTCATTGCATTATTATCAATTTCTGATGTTATGGCGTTGTTTACATAGGTCTTTATGTTATAGTGACAGTATCAAGTACCGATGATTTAAAGATAGAAAATCGTTTTTTTTTATTTATTTGTTTTATCACAGATACCATACGGAGCTATGAAATCCCTTTCTAAAATAGTTACTATTAAAATAATCCCCGGGTAATATAATAATAACTTCTCCATATAGTTTAGAAATTGTCATTTGAATTAATGAAATTCTTTATTTCAGGCAACATGGCCCTAAATACCTTTATACTAACATCTATACTACCTATTATAAAGTTGTAGAATTGAAATGTCTGTAAATTGAAGATATTTTAAGAAAAATATTGAAACGGACTATTTGGAGGCATTTTTATAACTTTTTTCACTAAATGAAGCCACGACACATACGAAAAAATAAAGCTTTATTTTTTCGTATGTGTTGTGGCTTCATCATGCCAAATCGACTAAGCAGATTTGACTTTTTCTCTCCCGCGAAGGATGTTGAAAGGACCTACATATTAATGAGCATTTAATTTTTTACTAACTTATTACCTATTAATGTTTTTACTAACAATAATAATTGTAAAATAATATGATGAGGTCGTGTGAATAATCTTAATATTAGTATGTATATGATTAATTAATTGTGGGTACTTGATGTCCGAAATAAATCATTTCATTTCATTAGTAATGCAGAGAAACTAAACACCTATATCATATTTTTAACCGCATGTATGCATTTACCTCAATCATTACACGAATATTTCCCAGTTTTTCGGACAGTAGCTTGTATTCTTTTGTAAATAATTGTTAGGTACAATCCTGACTATACCTAATTTCCCATTTTGTTACCCTGCCTTACATACACCCCAGAAAAACGCGTAATTCTCGAAATATAAGTCAAACGTATTGGCTACTACCGCGAAACCGTAGAAAAAAGAATCATTTTTGGTCAGGGAAATTCGGAAATATAGTCAGGGGTCAGGGAAAATTCAGGAAAGTTTTTTCGAAGTTTGCCGTGGACACCCAGAATGGAAAACATTTTGTTATTGTTTCAGAATTATTTGCGGTCTAACGGCGTTTACCACCAAACACCACATCATACGGGCTGCCTTGGAGGCCGTCTGCTTCCAAACTAGGTAAGACAGGATATATTTATACATAGTCCTCCTCCGTAATCGTAAAAAAGAAACTAGGATATAATTATTATTTCCGATTCTGGGATTCTATGTGAAAATTTTATAAGAAAATACTCAAACAAGGGGCGTAAAATTCATAGCAAAACTCAGCTGTCACAAGGGATTGATTTTTTTATCGATCTTTCCGACTATCGATACTCTTTGATGGACCTTTTTATTTATTACTGATGACTGAAATTTTAAACTTTTGGAAACTAAAGAGCGAGATGACAACATCATGACATAACGAAATTTCTGTCACTTGTATTCATATAACTAACTTTACAAGCTAAACGGTTAATCCAATCCAAAGCGAAACAAAATCGACAATATGATGAAGGGTTTTTTACCATACGTATAGTGTTTCGTATCGTCGGTTGCCAGCGCATTTCAGATCGGCTTGACACCTTGGCACTGTGTAGAGATGTAGCTTCGCTCTGCATTTTCTAGGGTTTTTATAACGGGGAGTGCTCCGAGGAATTGTTCGGATTGATCCCTGCCGCATCTTTCCGCCATCGCCTACGCGACAATATTTCCATCTCCACCACTTAAATGGTTGGCAATCCACAACTGTGCATTTTGCTAGAAATTTTCTTGCTTCGTAGGACTGAACTGTGGAATAATGTATAATAATAAATAAATGTCGCCTGCAGTATTTCCGGACCGATGCGAAATTCAAACCTGCAAGAAAAGAGCGTACTCCCACCTGAAAGGCCGGCAACGCGCTTGTGACTCCTCTGGTGATGCAGGTGTCTGTGGGCGACGGTAATCGCTTACCATCACGACCCGTCTGCTCGTCTGCCCCCTGTAACATAAAAAAAATCGTATACAGCTTGAAACAATTTAAAAAAAATATTATACATGGGAATAATAATTTTCTCACTTCTCCTGCTCAAAAAGTACGTCATATTAGCTTCGCGAATAAAGCCATATAATCCCATACAAATTTCTATGACACTGAAAAAAAAAACTTGCGGCCAGCTACATACTCCTTACGAATAATTAAAAACAAACAAACCAACCTGATCAGATTGGCCAAACTTTCTGATAGAATTGTACGAACTGTACTTTTAATTTTTTATGAAATACAAAATTTTAATGTTAAGTTTTTTTATTTTCTTGCGTTCGAAGTGAAATGCAGTGTTTAACACGTGGCTAAAAGCCATTATGACACTCAGACATATTTGTCCTCGCTCACCTCGTGAGCTCGTCCAAATAATCACTTCGTGTCATAATGGCTTATTTTAGCCCCTTGTCAAACAATCTACTATACTTTGTTTGTTCCTGGGTCTTGGATGTGTTCTATGTATTTAAGTGACATTTTTATCTAAATATTATGTATATCGTCTCTATCTAGAACAAGCTTTTCTTAGTTTGGGCTTAAGTCGATTTGTGTAAGATTGTCCCTGATATATAAATATTTTTTCGGTTGAATGTGAATAAGTGGCGTTTGGCTAGTTAGTAAAATTAGACATAATAAACCCACGTTTTGACGACCGGTTTGGCTCAGTGGGAGTAACGTTGCCTGCGAAGCCGAGGTCCTGGGTTCAAATCCCGGTAAGGGCAAGTATTTGTGTGATGAGCATAAATATTTGTTCCTGAGTCTTGGATGTTTTTTATGTATGTAAGTAATAATATATTAATTAAATATATCGTCGTCTAGTACCCATAACACAAGCCTTATTGAGCTTACCATGGGACTAGTTCGATTTGTGTAAAAATTGTCCCGTAATATTTATTATTATTATTAATACCCACGCCTCGGAAGTTTTTACTTATCGAATGTCGCATTGCTTTAATTTTCCCTTGAACAGCTTATCCTCCAACATTTTTATTTCGTTTGGTAAATTGTTAAAGACACGAATTGTTGTTATAAATGTCCTCTTGTAACCCACCATATTATTTGCCCTTATCTATTGTCAACAGGGACATATTAGAGGCTATGAACAAGGACTGTGGCATGCCATTGGCAAAATTACACGTTGATGGCACCATGTCTTCTAACGACCTTCTCATGCAATTGCAAGCTGACGTCATCGGTATACCAGTCTGTGAGTACCATTATGATCCGTTTTTAATAAATATTCTGACTATACATAATATCAGATTTAAATAGCCATGTTATTTAAGAATTCATTCACATTATAATAGCATTTCTCCTTCAATAATAGGGTACATGCATGAATTTTTTTATCGCTTTTTTTAACTAAATATCAAAATACCGTAAAAACGAATTCAAAATGTGAAATTAAAATTTAAATCGGCCAAGAAATACGCAAGATATAGGCATTTTAAACTACTAATTAGACAGAGAGGTCCGACGTGCACTGTTACGTCATCGTGCACTCCGGCCATATAAACTCCATATTAAATTCTGTTTTGCCAGAAAGGGATAGAATGAAATGTTTGATAGATTATATCTTGGTTATTTTTATAGTTATGCGAAAAATTATTTTTGTCTACTGTTTGTTACATGATTGAGATTTTAATAAAGTGAAAATTAAAATTCATGCATATTCCCTATTTCATTATTCCTTGCTTAAATCTACTCATACTAGCATCCCTGATTGCCTTCGGTATCTTGTTACATATTTCGGGTGCCATACCAAATACGCTATTTCTTAGGAGTGCAGTGTGAATTTACACATGATCCTCCTGTTTTCACGTAGTCTTAATGTTGTATTCTTTCAAACACATTCGGGTTACCCTTGACAAGAATGGCTATTTCGTATATGTAGGTGGATGGAAAGTATTTTAATGTTTTTCAAAATACGGTTTGCAGCTATCCAATGGTTTTAGTCCTCTGAAATGAAATGAAATATTTTTTTTAACAAACATACGTGTAACAGGATGGATTAAATTAGTCAGCAGTTTCAGTAATGTTTGTACCTTAAGATAGGCATGGAAAATTTAAATTGATAAACTCAGACAGTAGCCTCAATATGATATGTCAAATGAATGTAACAAATATTTTTCTTACAATACAATAATGCACTATACAGAGTGTATGGCAGATCGTCTGCCAAAAGACTAGGGTAGGTAGGTAGGGTCACTTGCAACACATTTTGGGCCAATTAACACTTGTCCTGCCCACGGTCTTTTTTGAACTATTTTTTTTAATTTTATTTCGGCATTTGCCAAAAAATCACATTAATCCTTAATTATCTTTTTTTTACCGTGACTGCGCAAAAGTGTTTGTATTTTTCAAATCTCTAATGTATGCGTATCCTATTGAACATTTATTTTCATTTAGAAAGGAAATTTAAAAAAGTTATGAGGCGACAAAGTGTGAAGGAATTTTTTTAATTTCCTTTCTAAATTTAAGTAAGCATTAATTTGATTTTTTGGCAAATGCCGAAATAAAATTGAAAAAAGTACTTAAAAAAAGACCGTGGGCAGGACAAGTGTTAATTGGCCCAAAATGTGTTGTAAGTGACCCTACCTACCTACCCTATTCATGTGGTATACCGTTAGAATAGTCATGAACTGAAGAAGTTTTAATGATATTGGAAGATCTGAGGAGATTCAACTTTTTTTTTAATTGTGCCATAAAGTTGAGCTCGATGATTTTTATTTTCTTTCCTTCACACTTTGTCGGCTCATAACTTTTTTTATTTCCTTTCTAAATGGAAATAAAATTTCAATAGGATACGCATACATTAGGGATTTAAAAAATACAAACACTTTTGTGCAGTCACGTTTAAAAAAAAGATAAGTAAGCATTAATGTGATTTTTTGGCAAATGCCGAAATAAAATAAAAAAAAACAGTTAAAAAAAGACCGTGGGCAGGTCAAGTGTTAATTGGCCCAAAATGTGTTGCAAGTGACCCTACCTACCCTAGTCTTTTGGCAGACGCTCTGCCATACACCCTGTATATATAATTCAATAACGCAATGTGCTGTAAGTCTTAAGCTTCGAGTATCATAAGGTATGCGCTAGAAATTCTTGTACAGAGTAAAAATTATGCTCACCCATCCACTTTAGTAGAGCGTTATGGAGCTTTTTTTTCATCACACTTATTCGTAAACGGTGTCATTACACGCAAGCAAAACGAGCGACAAGGTCTTAAAACCGTGGGCTTTTTATTAATGCTATTAACGCCATGGGCGTAATGACTTTTTTTTTACTGCATTCACTACTCTAATATGCCAGGTTTAGAACGGAACCGACCGGAATTAGTCAAAATCAACAAATGGGTCGGTTAACTCCAAACTCAGATAAATCCACTCTAACCACTTGGGAGATTATTGAAACAAAGTGATAATTCGGTGATTTGAAAGGCAGATTATTTGTATTATGGCTAAAGCATTAAAAAATCGATCCTGTTCGACAAACTCAGCTTAAAAATCATCTAAACTAGTGTATTCTTTTCACAACAAATAAGTTTTGATTGGATTTACGTTCATTTGATATAATCGTTTGCAATTTATCTATCTTTGAAAAAACTCAGTGTGGATTTGTATAATTTTGATTTAACAGACCTGGATTTATCTAGATTTACTGATGCAGAGTTGACGTCAACTGACAGCCATATTGAACAAACTTCTTTCGCTGATTGGCTTTGATGGACTTGCCTTTATTCGAAATAAAGTGTCATATGGATTTACCTGATTTTGATCAAATATTGTGATCTTAACTTTATTTTTCTCAAAAATTACACGAAATTATACTTAACCCATGAAATAGAAACAAAACCAATTTCTGAACCTTTTATTGTATACAAAAATCATAAAAAATGTCATAAATGGATTTACCAGAGTTTGAAGTTAACCGACTCTTTGAATTATACATAATCTAATATCAATAAATACACGTCGACGCTATAGTTAAATACGTTAAAATAGCTTGTCTATACTATTTTACACTTATTAATTTACGTAAAAGATTGTATGCTACAACATTAAAAAATAGTTTCGGAACGAAACCTTTGTTGGACGAACGACAAAAAAACACGAAACTTTTGTTTACGTTATCTATGGAGTGAGATTCTACCGATCACGAAATGACACTTGAAAGTAACAATCTTTTTCTGACTTAATAATTGATTACTTTCCGCACAAGTGTGATGAAAAACATTGTGTGTTACTCGGACGGCACCGGAATTACAAACTCGAGTCATTAAAGCCCTCAGCCTGCGGCTTCGGTCTTCAATGCGCTCTCGTTTGTAATTCCTTTTCTACCGCCCACGGTGCACAATGTACTACTTTGGAAGATCAGCCGTACGCGATGGAACTCTTTCGACTTTTAAAAATGTGCTCCCTATCTGTGCAATTCCCCCGATGACGATGAACGTTCGTTGTGGGCAGTGCGCGCGCAGTCGTGGGACATGTCGGCGCTGGGCGCGGCGGTGGCGGCGGGGCACGCCGTCGGCGTGTGGAGCGCGCAGGCGTGGCTGCAGCACGCCACGCCCGCCGACACCTTCCTGCCCACTACCACGGACGACGGTACGCTCATTTTTACAATTTCATTTAAGGGACATGTCGGTCGCATGCCGGGTGACTTGTGGGCTAAAGTAACCATCGAGTGGGCCCCACGAAATTGACTCCGGCGTCGCGGTGGGCCTCGACGAAGATGGCGGGACGAGCTTGACTCTTTCCAGAACGACTGGTGGGAGATTGCCCGAGACCGGGACACGTGGAAGAATGAGAGGGAGGCCTTTGCCCGGCAGTGAGAAACTCTAGGCTCTTAAATAAAAAAATAAAAAAAATTAAGGGGCTCTAAACAAAAATGTACGCATTTTCATGGTTTATCGCATATCTTACTACCTTGGAATGGTGAAAATAACTTCTCTTTAACATGCAATGAAATATTGATGTTATGTTACTTATAATAGGCTGCGAAGTATGACGTTTCAGTACGCCTACCATGAGTTCGGCACGTGCGAGTATCGAGCGCTCGATGACGGTCTATCTCTTTCACACTATAAGCGCGTGCGAGAGAGCTGCACTGACTCTCGATACGAGATACTAGCTAGCGCCGATCGTAAACTCAACTCGCACAGGTGCGGCTAGGACAAGAGGTCCTAAATGGAATTTCATACAAATCATGCAGGCCCAGGCCGGCAGAGTCCTGTTTTTTTTTAATTTCCATTCCACATTAATTTGTGGCACAGGCATCATGACATTCTGCCACCATGCGTATTAAAAAATTAAACTTTGATTTTTTGTTGTTTAAATCATTGCATGTTTGAAAAAAGCACTATACATACCTCGATGGGAAATATAGGGTTGCTCGCCTGAAACCTATCCGTCTATATGTCTTCGGCCGGCAACCCCTTTCGTCCCGGTCTTTGTAGTAATGTACTATTCCAACCATAGTGTATATGCTAGTACAGTTTCTGTTTAACACTTTCTTGCATTTGGAAATTTGAATCTATTTTCATGTATTCAATGATGATTTTTTTATAGAGGTCTATAAAAAATAAAACTGCGTATCTAGTATCTCAATAAGCATTGAATAGACTCAAAACTTTTGCCAAATTGTTCACTATGAAAATACCTAACACGTTAAACAAGTCTTTATTTTAAAAACGTGTTTTCTTTAAGAAACGTAGCAAAAAATGGTTTTTCGTCGTTAATTTTAATTGCTTAATTAGCGGCTCCAATTCTTACGTCATAAAAACTTGTATTCTAAGCAATAAATAATTTGAATTGTATAATCGAGCAATTTTATAATATTTGTATTAAATGCCTAAGGAACTGTCCTTATGGTATAATTCGTAAGAAAACCTTTTTAAACTTATACTTTTTTTCTAGATCGCGACGCACGATACACGAAATGGAAAATGGCGGTCCAACGTTCCCTCGGCTGGGCGACCGTCAAAAAATCAATCACCATGACAGGTCAGAGCATACGTAACTTTAGCAGGACAAGACTTAACAGCGTAGACACTAACTCAACGGGCAGTAGAAAGAACTCTCTATTCGACAACAGCACTGACGAGGACGTAGAAATTGACGAGGAATGTAGCACCGTCGAGGAACTACTCAAATACCAAGCGAGGAAGTTCTCGATCTACCCTCAAAAGAGAAAGCACGAACGGAGCATTATAGACGATGCTGATTATTTCATGAGCAAAAAGGAATGTGACTACGGACTATGTCAGTGCTGTAAGAGCGAGAAAAGGTTGCTAACTAACTGGGAATCTATTGAGGAGATGATCGAAAATGATCCGGAGATCATCTTCGACGGTGACCACAATCCTATAGTTGTTGAGCCGAAGCGAATGTCAGCTGAGGTGGTTGAGCTGGCGCCTATAGACTCGGATCCGACCTTGCTAATGGGCAGTGGGGTTAGTCTGAGAAAGCAGATGCACTTGGAGAAGTTGCCGGCCATTTTTAAAGCTATCTGTAGCAAGTTCACCGATACGTCGCTCACGTAGTTCCCCGCTAAATTTTAAAAAATAAAATTGTTTTTTTTTTTCATAGTAAATCCGGTTTAATACAGCGAAACCGGTTTATTTTTACAAAAATACTGGCGCCTTAAAAATGCTAATTGCTTGCTTTTTCATAATAAATTTGTTTTTAAAACCGAACCGGTATATTAAAAGTAAAAAAGAAATCCTTTTTAGACATATTAAATCCGTTTTAATCGCGGAAATGTTTGATCTTAAAATCTAGCCAAAAATGTATCTCCTTTTTTGACATATAAACGATCCGGTCATAAATTTCGATGGTGACCACAATCCTATAGTTGTTGAGCCGAAGTGAATGTCAGCTTAGGTGGTTGAGCTGGCGCCTATAGACTCGGATCCGACCTTGCTAATGGGCAGTGGGGTTAGTTAGTCTGAAGGTGCATTTGGAGAAGTTGCCGGCCATTTTTAAACCTATCCGTAGCAAGTTCACCAATACGTCGCTCACGTAATTTATCGTCGGACCCCTAAATTTTTAAATACTTTTTTCATAGTGAATCGGTTTATTGCAGCGAAACCGGTTTATTTTTCAAAAAAACCGGTGCCGTAAAAATGCAAATTATTATTATTTTTTAAAGAAATAAAGGAAATAAATTTATTCAGACGCACAGCATATACAAGACATAAAAAAAAACAAATTACATAAAGAAAAAACTAAAACTATGCCTCGAAATGGTCTCACCTCAGCATAATGCCGGCTCGGGAGCCCGCGCTGATCGTCCGGTGAGACCATATTTATTTTGTCATAAAGAATTTTGTATTAAAACACAAACCGGTTTATTTTTGCAAGAATACATGAGTGAGACGTAAAAATGGTAAAGGTTTCTCTTATGCGATATTAAATCCGGTTTCACTGCGAAAATGGTTTATTTTTACACGAATACCAGAGGCCCGTTTCACAATGAAGTCGAAACCAAACGAAACGTGGAAGTCTCTTTTTAATAAATATTGTTGGAAAGAGAGTTCCGCTTGTAATATAAGTCACAAGCTTTTATGAAACGGCCCCAGTTTTATCTATAAAGTCTTTATCCTTTTTTTACATACGAAACTATCTGGTAGTGGTATTCGTGTTAACTGGTGGGTTGATCGAAAACCATCCGGAATAATTGTGATTTTTCCTAAAAAAAAAATTAATTGGTCAAAATAAAGTGTTTTGTCCATGAATCAGGGCATTATCCGCAGGTGTCCGCGCCTGGCTCACGTATTAATGTAAATTTATTGGTGAAAAACAAGTACAGTAGTACCATAAATATGAGTTACAATGATGTACCTGCGCAGAAAGCATTTTTCGAAAACAGATAAACTAATTATAAGGCAGCGCGTTTACGCGGGTAAAATCTTCAACGCCCATTGGCCAAACATTGGGCTCCGGCGCCCGCCATTTTGTCTGGCACCGCGTCAGTCGCCACGAGCGAGAGCACGAGTTCACCTGTCAGTGCATATGTACCGTACGTATAGTGCGACAAGGTCTTGATTGAAATGGTCACACGTTCGGTTTCATTCGGTACTTGTTAGCACTCGTCGGCGTGGGCGAAGATTGCCGATGTAACTTATATTTGTGGTACTAATGTAAGTCACCTGTTGTATGTAGTGGTAGCGTATCCGTATAGGCAATTTGACCGTCCATATTAGAAAAATAATTAATAGTTTAAAAAAACACTAGAAAAACACGCTTCACAAGACTTTTCTAACATATCCAAACACAGCTATGATACGATGTTCCATCGTGAAGTTCCAGTTCATATCTTCCGGCTCCATCATCAGATTCGTTCGACAGTACCATATTATTGTATTGTCATCAGAACTGCATACAGCTGCCAATTTTCATGACGCTACGATCCTTGGAAGGTGGTTAAATTAGTTACCATAGATTCCATTACATAGTTATTTACATACAGGTCGACCTAATAAAAGCGTGTTAATGACATAAGTTCCATATCAATTTTGTATACCAATACATACAAGAGGGGCTATACTTAAGTTTTTTACCTATAAGCCGGCTTATTGTTCCTACTCAGTCATCATATATCATAAGCTCACTCGTTTGACTTCTGATATTGCTTTATTGCAAAAATAGACGGGTCTGGTTGTCGGTCCTACTTATTATAATTTGTAAAAACGTGCTTTATCATGCTGCTAACATCTATTATCCAAACGAGCACATATACGCAGTTGCTTTGGAAAAAATATCGGTATTCGAAAAAGGTGTGGGATCCCAAGGCTTAAACTGGAAGAGATTTTTACATAAACAGTATAAAGGACTAGTCCCACCGCCGCCGAGAAAGCGAGCAATTATCGACTATTTTCTCGCCCAACTCACTCATGAAACGCACAATAGATGTAGACTCCGTGTCAATGAAAGAGATACATACATGAAAGTTTTAACCGGCAGTGTGAGCAGCCAGCGATGAACTAATAATATATGTGTATCTTTTACTGACACAGGATCTATATCTTTTGTTCGTTTCTTGGGCGAGAAAATCGCCGAAAGCTAATAGCTTCCTCGCCCTTGGTGGGACCATTGCCTAACGGAGCGAAACATTTTTTTTACAATGAAGTCATGTTGTTATTGTAAATATCGCTTCCATTGTTAAAATAATTGTAAAGATGCAAAAACGGGAAACCACAAAAGGTATTTTTCCTTTCAATTCCTTGTGTTGGATTAAAAAATACAGTCCCCACTCTGAACTTTTATTTACTTCTTGATTTTTTTTATTTTTCCACTTATCACGCGGCTCTATCGATCCCAATAACAGAAAAAAGGTGTCCTAGATATTTTAATGCATTTTTCGTATTTCAATTTCCTTACGGTCGTATTATGCAAGGTTTATGTTACCTTATATGAAAATGCAAACGGGCTGAAATTAAAAAAAAACTTGCTCATACTTCTATGGATCGAAAGAGTTCGTCATTCTCAGAAGGAAAAATGATAAACATCGAAATAAGCCAGGATATGATATTCACCTTAGTTTTAAGGGTTCCGTACCCAAAGGGTAAACCGGGACCGTATTACTAAGACTCCGCTGATCTCATGAACCGTGATAGACAGTTGAATTTTTTCACAGATGATGTATTTCTGTTGCCGCTATAACAACAAATACTAAAAACCAGTATAGTTTTATGTCTGTCTGTCTATGACAGTAACCAATATAAAATGATCGAGCACCGCGTACATTTACTTAGGAGTAGGGCTCTTGCTAACACTGAATTTTCATAGATACGATAGTTTGTAGCGTATATTTTGTACGGAAACCTCGGTGCGCGAGTCCGACTCGAACTTGCCTGGTTTTTTCTCTTTTTGCATCTTTACATATATTTTGATATAATTTAGACAAGAAATAGTCGGTGTACTTGTACATTTGCAACATTTCATTTTAACTCCACTAAATTATCTTCGTTTATCTCTTGCAGGCTATAAAAATAGTTTAAGTAATTTGGCTAATAAATTATATTTTTTTTATATAATAATAAAGTAAATTACAAGAAGGATTTTATATTAAAATGCATATTCGCGTTAGAAATGGAAAAAAAACGTTTCGTGAAAAAAATGTAAAGGTGTTTTTGTTAGTCATTTGTTATTATTTTATATACAGTTGTTGATTAATTTTGACATGTTTTTTTTTACATGGCAAACATTATTGTTATCCTTGTAAAATTAGGTAGAACTAAATAGTACAATGTGAACATATAGAAAAGACATTTTATTTTATTTATTTTTTAGATTGTGTCTGAAGAAAGCTTGAAAGTATTATAATTGGAAGTTTGATCTAAAAATGTTGTTTTTTTTTTTAAAATAAGCAAATCAAGGCAACGATTGTTTTTTAACCGACTCCCAAAAAAGGGGGAGGTTCTCAATTTGCCGGAACCTATATTTTTTCTATGAATGATCTCACTATTAGGTTACATTTTCGAATAAAAATAAAAATTAATTGGATTAAGGTAAACGTTTGTCTTACTCTGCGTGTTACGTTGTTTAATAGCTAAATATTTCTATAACTATTATAGTATTTTAAATTAATATTACATTTACTAACATTACAATTAAGATTTCTATTAACTTGAGTATTGAATAAATGTATTATTTATCCTTTAAATGTTTTTAATTTCTACACCTTTAGGTTTTTTGCGCATGACATGTTTGTGAAATGACAACACCGTAGATGTAGAAGGAGCCTTCTAAGAAACTTACACCCCCCTTTTAAGGTTTCAATTGTAGCTAATTTGTACTCTGAATCTAATGAAATGAAAAAAAATATGTTCCAAAAACTTCATAAATTTTTCGTATTTTTATTCCGTTATCATTATATATGGTCACGATCACGGAATGAAAATAATAACATTTTTTGCTCATATTACATTTTAAAGTTCTCGTGATTCTGAGTCGAAAAAATATAAAATAAATATTACAGGACAATTTTTATACAAATTGAACTAGTCCCATGGTAAGCTCAATAAGGCTTGTGTTATGAGTAGTGACGACGATATATTTAATACATATATTTACATAGAAATGATCCAAGACTCAGGAATGGTCATCACGTCACCCAAATAAGGGATTCGAACCTAGGACCTTCAGCGTCACAGACGTTACTCCCACTGAGCTAAATCGATCGTTTAATAAAAATTATCATGATACAAATAATAACGATACGCATCGTCAGGTCAGAAGGTCTTTCACCCTAACCACGGGTAGCTTGAGCCCTGCTCTGCTGCCGGCTTCAAGCTAGGTTAGGTTTTTATAAATTATGTTTATATCTTCCGCTTGCATTTCTGTATCTCACTTTTTATTATGATCTTGTTCCTCACCTAAAAGAGAAAAATAATAAAAGAAAGAGTACCGTATTTTAGAACGGTCCTGAAATGAAATTGACGTCACTTGCAAACTCTTGCTTGCATAAAGGGACCAGCTAATTGCTTACTCATTCCGATTTTATTGATGAGTGATCTGTATTTTCTCAGTAAGCTAATTGAATATGTATAATATAATATAATAATCATTGGGCGTAAAGAATGGAAAATGTGGTTTGAGTTAAATTTCCTGGGAATTTGATACGTTATTTCAGTGCCCTGAACAAAAGGCTACCACTGTTTCCGAGTCCGTTTCGAAGTTGCGACTGATTTTGTACCAGGGGACCGATTCATAAACGCCTTTAACTTGTGTTACAAGCGGAAGTCTCTTTTTAAGGGCCTGCATCGTCATCCGTAAACCACGCCCCAAACACCGTGCCGGCCAATGCGCGTAATTTGTAATAAGCAGAGATCGGACAGGTCATCGCAAAAACAGAAATGAAAATAGAACAAGACTATAGAGTCAATACTTAAAGGTCATGATTATCTAAAGCGGATATTATCGTAATTTAACATTTAACCTCTTTTAGTTGCATAGGTACCTATCTGTCATGGTTTTTTTAAAGTGGCGTTCTTGAAACAGTTTTGTGACAATTTAAATTATATTCTTATGGTAATTTCGAACTATTTTAAATATGGTAAAAATAAAAACCTTTAATAATTGGATTAAGAACTATCCCGAGCTCTCTTATAATGAAGATCACAAAGAAATATTGTGTACAGCATTCGAATTAAAATGTTAAAGAAAGATAATATTAACAAACAAGTTAAATTAAACTGGTATGTGTAATAGTTTTTATCGCTTATGTGGTTTTTTAATGATGAAAATAGTAAAAAATAATGAACACAAATAACTAAATAAAAATATAGGATTGTTTAAGAAAATGCAGGAGTTGATGGTTGCATATGTTCAATACAACCAACAGCATTAAAAAACTTAATGGAAATACCCTCACAATCATATGGTGAATTTTGGATTACCTACCGTTGTAAATGTAATTGAAAAATATAATTAAAGAATACTCTACGTAATACGACTCTAATAATCTTGTTCTATTGGCGTGTTGCGATTGTTTTGCGATGACCTGTCCAATCTTTGGTAATAAGGGACGCATTTATTGCTCCCGCGCATCAAACAGAAAGCTGATACACTAAATGCTTGGGGTTTTATGGCGTATGCGCCAGATGTAAAAATACAATGAAATCGAATATTAATTAAGTGACGTAAAAGATACAGGGAAGAATGAGATTTTTACATAATTTAGCCGTTTATTAATCTGTCGTTTGTTCAAACTAGACAAAAAACGGAGAAAGACGCGTTTTCGGATAACTTTTCTATCGAGGAAATTTTAAACAAGCATGTTTCCACGTTCATATACTAGATTTGACAAAAATCTCACTAAAAATAGCCTAAATCTTCGATGCACCCCCTTTATTCATATTGTTGGGAAGACACTTCCGCTTTCAATACAAAGTTACAAACTATTTTGAAACGGGCACTTGATAAAAAAGTATTATTAGTAATAAGTTGAAATTGCCAACTAATAATTGAAATTTAAACAATTGGCATCAGTTTGAACCTATTTTGTGATAAGCTGGCCATTCGAAGAAAGATAAAATGACTGCAATGTCAACTTTCAATGCTCGTGATGTGCATTCATAAATATATCATTTAGCTTAATATTAATGTGATTATACATTCAATCATATGAAAGGTTTAGTTCAAAGACTTACAATATAGTGAAATGGCGTTACTATTAGGTAGAGGACATTGCTTCGTCTGCAGTAATGCGAATAGGCTATCTTAAAATAAACTTCAAATAGTTTATTTTAAGACAGGCTACTAATATTGGAATAATTAGATAAAAAGAGTATATAAATAAGTCTGTCAGTTGGAGTGTGGCAGGGCGCCCATCGTCGAAACCAAACAACTTTGCCGCAGGCTTTCATTTGTGGCGGTTGCCTCGAATGCACATGCTGGTCGCTCTAATAGATAGATAGATAAAAACTTTATTTATCCACAACAATAACAACAGAAAATAAATCAATTTTATAATTTATTTTTATAATAGGGTACATGCATGATTTTTTTTATCGCTTTTCTTAACTAAATATCAAAATATCGTAAAAACGATTTCAAAATATGAAATTTAAATTTAAATCGGCCAAGAAATACGCAAGATATAGGCATTTTAAACTACTAATTAGACAGAGAGGTCTGACGTGCACTGTTACGTCATGGTGCACTCGGGCCAAATAAACTCCATATTAAATTGTGTTTCGCTTGAAAGAGATAGAATGAAATGTTGGATGGCTTATATCTTGGTTATTTTTATAGTTATTCGAAAAAAAATTGAATGAGCTTTTAATAAAGCAAAAATTAAAAATCATGAATATTCCCTATTATCGAAGTTATTATTCAAATAGTTTATTCTGTAATTAGTCCAGAAGGGCACTTTTATAAGTCAGTCTACGGCATTTCCCAAGACGAGACCACTGTTAAGAAGAAAGCCGAAACAAACTCAACAGTCAGTCATTGTTTCAAAATAATTCTTAACGAAATATTAAATACGATATTAGTACTTAGCCTATCTTAATTATACTTGAAACTTTTACAATTGTGTTATAACTAATTGGTACACGTAGAGGAGATGTACAGATACTCTAAATCAATGTTAGGTACAGTAGTAATATAAAATATAAGCTAATAATATTCTCAGAGATGTATAAGGTCTCTTCAGGGTCAAAGTGAATAGTAATGATTAAATCTAAATTTCTTAGAGATGTATATGGTCTCGCCTAGACAGCCTAGACGCCTAGGCGTCATTACATGTTTTAGGTACTCTGCGGTAGGGTACAAAAGCAGTTGAATATAATAATCGTTCAGGGTGACCCTAATAATATTTTGATATCTATTTTATAGTATTAAATTAAATGAACCAAATAAGTATTAAATTAAATGAACCAAATATGAAGCATGAAGAAAATTGGATTGTGGTCGACCTTCGTCGAGTCTTCGCGAAGTTTTGTTGTATTTTGCATCTTTTTCTCACCAATGGTTACAGATAAGTTATATTTTCTTCTTCACTTATACTTTATTTCATTAGTAGATTTAATTATTAAGTTTTATTTTGGGAGAGTTTCACAATTTTTTTGTTTATAACGCACACTAGGGAATGCTGGAACCGGATTCATATCATATTGAAACCGGTTTTAACCGGCCGTAATTACACACCGCAATTTTCATTAAAAACTGTAGATTTACTGTTTTTGCGTGTATACGCGTAAATTTTGATTTGTCCATACCATACCCACAGTGTAAAAAACATACAGTTGGCCGAGGCCTTTGATGTTTGCGTAAATGACAACGGCGTGTCCCGAGCTACTAACTAATACGGACTATGCAGCTCGGGCTCGCCCCCCCGTGTCTCGCCCCTTGCCCCCCGCACGATTTCTTTGTCTAGACGACTTCTAGACTGTGCCATTCCCATTCACTCTTTTTCAGTAGTTGGTTTTAACTATTCTATTTTTTTAAGTGGCAATACCATTTCGGGGCATAGTTTTAGTTTTTTGTATGTAATTTGTTTATTTTGTTTTTGTCTGGCATATGCTATGCTACTGAATAAAATTATTTTATTTCTTTCTCTCGTGTGCTGTCGACCACGCCAGCAACACCTAGAGATGTCGTAAATTGTCGCAATAATAATTTCTTGGCGTGTGACTGTCATCGTCATTCAAATATGAAAACGTTCAAAGGGTTAAAAAAATTGATTGACCCTTTTATTTAAATGTGTATCATACCTTTATACTTTTTCTTTTGTTTGTTTTGCATTTAGGGAGCGTTAAAGTATTACGTAACGAATTGGCTGTCATGTAAAACGTTACGACGCAGAGGCTGGGGTTCAACTACGCGTTCCGTAACCTTGTTTTTTTAAACCTATAGAACGGTCGCGTACAGTACGTTCTCTCACGCATTTTTTGAAACGTTTCTTCTCAAAATTTGTAATGGAATAACCACTTGCAAATTTTAGGTAAAAAGTGATCACTATAATATGGTCATAATTTCTATTTTTTAATTATGCTGTTGGTTTTCTCATCAGTTTGATGTCAACTGTATCATAGTTTTCTTTCTTATTTTGTTTATATTTTTGTATATATATATATATATATAGTCTTATATATGTATGTTTATGTTTTTATTTATTTTTGTATTATTTATAATCTTATCTCACCACATTCCCAGCTATTCTGTGTCATTTCCGCTACCCAAAGGTTGCCTGGAAGAGATCGCTCTTTAGCGATAAGATCGCCTATTGTCAACCATATTTTATGTTAAGGCTCTATTGTACTGTTTCTGTTGTTGGTGTGCAATAAAGAATTGTTTTATTGTGTTGTCACTTGGTGATTACGTGATACTTGAACGCTCCGTTACCTTTAATGGTTATGTCTATATTTCATTATAAAAATGTATTTGCAGAGGAGAGATTCAAGCTGCTGGCATCTATACCGGCCACTCTGTTCCTGATCGGCAGTTTCACCATGCTAGTCGTATCCCACGCTCTCAAGAATAGGTGATAAGTTAATGTTTTATATTATAGATAATAAGATTAAACCTACGGGCATTTAAAAAAAAGTAACCCTCACCCCGTCATGTTGTCTCGGGTTATTAAGAGTCCCCGGCAAGCTCTCATACAAAAGAAGTTTCGTTCTCATTTTAAAACTACGTGTTCGATTGTAACGAAACTGCATATACAATTACATGAGGTATATCTAGGCTTGTAAAAAAAAAACTAAATACAGCAAAACAAGTTTTGTATGAAAAACTTAAATTGGCTGTATTTTTTATATTATGTTATCTGAAGCTACATAAACTAATTACAAGCTGCGTATACCTTAACTTATTCTAAGTACAAAGTTGCAGAGAAAACTAGCCAGTCGTTTTAAAATGAAAGCGTAACTACGTTTGTATTGAGAACCGAGCTTACTAGGGACTCTTAATAAGTGAGCGAATGTTTATCAAATATTTCATTTCCCTACTTTAGTTTTTATCGGAGACCGTAAAATAGTTAGAATTTATATAAAATCTAACCTAACCGATTGGTACATAATGGCTTAAAAAATGTTCGGATTCGGTGAGAGAAATGAAAAATTTGGCAACAGAGGCAGTTTAGGAAAAATTGTTTAGTAAAATTGAAAGGAACTCGCTGTCTAAAAATATATTTTTTGAGCTCAAAATCATGAGCATTATCGATTTCAAGAATAAAAAAACGTCCCAAAAATGTGTATGACAAATTTGTGACGCTTATTGACGACACATTTGGCTCAGTGGGTTGTACAACGGCCTACGAAGCTGGCGGTCCCGGGTTTGAATCCCGGCCAGGGCAGTGTTTGTGTGATGAGCACGAATGTTTGTTCTTGGGTCTTGGATGTTTTCTATATATTTAAGTATTATCATTTATCTATATGTTATGTATATCGTCGCCTAGTACCCATAGTACAAGCTTTGCTTAGTTTGGGACTAGGTCGATTTGTGTAAGATTGTCCGCGTGTTATTTATTTTTATTTTATGTTATTTATACGAAACGTACCGAAAAACTGTCATAAAAAAACTGACTATCGGACATATTTTTTATTTATTAAAATCGAACTCGATTGTGAGCAAAAGGACCCCAAATAAATCATAATCTGTGACAATAAGTGGGGTACATGATTTTATGAAGAATTACCCCCATCTGGCATAAACTGTTTTGTGATAATGATTGCATAATGCATTATTTTCTGAACACGTAAACTTTTCAGGATTGTTATAAAACAAACCTAACCTAACCTAGCATTTAACAGGATGTTGCCTTAAAAAGTCCTGAAAATTATACAAAAAAAAACCTTATGCCAAATGAATGATAATCAAAACTGAATCAAATTCTATGTAACTCATTGATCTGTTTTGAAGTAGCAGCGATTTATTTTGTGTGTATTATTTAATAAAAAAATAACTAGTAATCAAAACACTGTCTTGGTGTGATAAAGTTACTATTGATTGATTTTAAATTATGATTAAAATAAAATTATGTTTGCTATAATTTTTGTATTGTAACATACGGAAGACTAATGCATAAGTGTTTTATGTCTATACATATTTAACTGATAATGGTATTTTATAAGTTCATTTCATACCTTTTTTGTTACGATTGATTGACCGACATATGTTAATTCTCTAGATAAATTATATCTATTTGGGCATTTTTAATAATTATCAATTTGATGAACATTTTATTATTTAACATTTAATCAAACGATGTTTTCATTCCAATCTGTGCAACACTAATGGCATTTTTAGATAGATTTTTTAGTTTTAAGTTTTCGATTTTTTAAACTATTTATATGAGAGTAAGAGAATGTAGTCAATTTTTTTTTATTGTGTCATTACCTTAATATGGCTCAAAGCTAAAACTTAAGTGATGATATATAAAATATAAGAAGTCAAGACATTAGGCAGCTATGAATAAATTAAAAATATTATATACCCGGTTGTAATTGGCTATTTAATTAAATTTATAATCGAGGAAAAATGTAAATACTAAAATCAACAGTTTCATATCGATAAAATTAACTACATTATTACAATAATAGCTGTTTTTTGTTTTTGTAAATATTTAATTATTCAAGGATATCCTTAAATAAGCAGATATAACTATATATGTTTAGGATTGTCCTTTGTAAATATCAATAAATGTGATTATTATTTAAGTGGAACGAACAAATATGAATCAAGATTTCAACAATACTTAGACACGATTTAATTACAACGATTATATTGTTGATTGTGATTTTGCAGTCATGGTTTAGTAATTTGAACATTTAACTAGTAATTTGGTAAAAATATTAAATGTGATGTAAATAAATAATAATATGGAAAGGTACAGAGGGTACTAGTGCTAACTAGATTGTGTTCGAAAATTTCAAGCCACATACGTAAAGCTGCGATAGCTCAGTTGGTTAGAGCACTTCTGCGTCTGAGGTTGCATGTTTGGTTTACTAATGTTTGGCAAATTATGTTTCCCAAACTGTTTCACTTCCCAAATATTTTATTTCCCAAACTTATGTTTTTCGAAAACAGTAAAATTTTCAGAATTTCTATAAAACAGACCTAACCTAACCTATTGGACGCTACACAATGGCTCAAAAAAACATCTGGATTTTCTTCTGTTTTGGAGAAAAGCGCGAGTTTTGGAAATGAAACATTTGGGAATTGAGGCAGAATGGGAAGAATAATTTGAAATAAAATAATTTAACGGATTATATCGCGTATATTATCTCATTTTAGTTCCCGACGTTTCGGAAGCTTTCCAGCTCTCCATGGTCACGGGTGGACACCTCCGTGGTCCACCCGTGACCATGGAGAGCTGGAAAGCTTCCGAAACGTCGGGAACTAAAATGAGATAATATACGCGATATAATCCGTTAAATTGTTTTATTTCAATGAGTAATAATCGCGGAAACAGAAGAAAATATTAAGAATAGTTTGTTAAAAGAATGTATCCGCGCATGTTCAAATCCCGCTTGTAATTTAGTGGGTCGCATTGATGTTTTTCCATTACAATCGAACTCTGTGTTATAATTAAAAAATATAGAACCGCTACCTCTTGACTGAACGCTTTGCAGTCTATCTTGCCGTTTCCTAACTATAGTGTAGGGATACGTACTTCCTTCATGGTTGAATCAGTAAATGGTAAAAATGTACGTACTTATAATAACCAAAACGTGGTAACTGAGTATGTAAACATTGTCTCATTGTCACATGCGAATATCAAAAGAAACAGGCAAAAACTACGAGAAAATGAAAGCTTATTATCTATACTATTATAAAGTTGTAAAAATGAAATTTCTGTACATTGAACATATGTTCAAAAAAAAAATTGTAATGGACTATTTAGTACTAGGCTTGCGGAATCGAAATATATATTTTTTTGTATGTTTGCGTTGAGGTAAGACGTATTGTCGGTAAAATTTCAGTCTTTCCCATACTTCCATATTAACTACCCCAACGCACCCTATGTGTTTTGGCTTCATCACGCCAGATCACACGGGTACACGGGTAGCTGGGTATCATCAGATGGTTATAGAATACCTTCTACCCGACTACGCTGTCGTAAAAAGAGGGGTTACATTTTTCTTGGAACCGCATAAATGTCACGACGAGTGTAGCCTCCTGACGCCGAAGTGATTTATGCGTTTTTGAATTTCGAAACTTCCGGAATTTTATGAGAGTTTAAAACTGTTTTATTTTGTCCTTTTAAAAGGACACGAGGACTCAGGAGGGTAGTGTTTCAAAAATTATATTGAAAAAACAATACGATGTAAAAATAAACCATTTGTAGATTCTGAGTTCACATAAGTACCTATAGGTACTATCGGGAATAGTTCATTTCGATGCTAGTACGGAAACCTAGTATGTCATTATTGCTGGAGCACCGAGATGAAGCGTTTTTTTGTCAAATGTAAAACAAAATATCCTTGAGTAAAAAATGTGCATATTTTTTTCTTTACTTGTAACTGCGTACGAATAATCCATGCAGGTATTGCTTAGATTTGAAAATCTGTTGCCCCTGTATATAGGTTATTTTATCCTTACTCGTCCTAAATAGATAACTAATAAAGTAACAGAAATAAATACTTTTACTGCCACATTGCCAATTTCATACATTAATCGTACATTTCTACAGAGGCCGGGACGAAAGGGGTTGCCGGTCGAAGACATATAGTGGGCCGAGCAAAGCGAGGCTGGATAGGTCTGAGGCGGGCAACCCCATATTTCCCGCTGAGGTATGTATAGTGCTTTAAAATAAACACACAAAAAATTCAAAGTTTTATTTTTTAATACGCACAGTGGCAGAATGTCATGATGCCTGTGCCACAAAGTTATGTGGAATGGAAATTAAAAACGAGGATGCATGCAGTCCTAGCCGCACCTGAAACGTCATCGTCTTCGTCATAAGGAACATAACATCAATATTTCATTGCATGTTTGAGAAAATCTATTTCCTTGCGAGAAAACAGCTGGTATTGGCATTAAGGCGGCGCATCACTAAACAATCATTTGAAAAACATGGTTTGCACCCCGTTCTCTGATTGGTCCGCAGCGGACTGAGGGGGGGCTGATTGCATACAAAAACGCGCCAGCGCTAATCAAATCAAATCAAAATATCCTTTATTCAAGTAGGCTTAGATTCAAGCACTTTCGAATTGTCAGTTACAATGAGAGAAGTCTTGGCTGGGAAACTAGCTAGCTTATACCATAAGGCCGTAAGCGACAAAACGGCTTTTTTCGTTTTAATTATAAACTACAAATAATTTTAAAAAATCCAACTAACAAACGAAAGTGCGTATTTAGACTAATATACTAAGAAAATTAAGACCCTTAAATTGGTCTGGCCTGTAAAATGAGAATCTCTGTTTTAAAAGACGTTTTTTTGATATTGTTTTCTCTGTTATAAAAGTTAAAGAATCGTGTTTCTGCAACTATCGAAATGAAGTCAGGAAATCAGGTTATGAGATATCACTTTCATATGTTTTGTAATAGCTGAGAAATCTATGTAAACAAAATTTACAATTCGTCGTCTTAAATGCATATTTTTATATTATAATGTTGTTTAGTATTTAGCACAAGTTAGGATAAATAGCCTATATTAATTTCATACCTCTGTGTGGTTCTGTATGCCGGTGTGCAGTCTTTACCTATTGTCAGTGTATAGATCTAGAATCGAAGATGATATTGATGTGATCGTTTTTTGATTAATTTACATTGTTCGTGATTTATTACTAATCATTCCTTCATGTATGTTTATGCGGGTTAGTGTGTATTTATTTTAATCCCAGAAAATTTCAAAGGGAAATGATAATTTGTAACGACCTTTTTTACGATATAAAATATAGTACTCCCACCTGAAAGGCAACGCACTTGTGACTCCTCTGGTGTTGCTGTTGTCTATGGGCGACGATGATCGTTTATCACCAGGCGATCCGTCTGCTCGTATGCCCCCTATAACATAAAAAAAAAGTTGTCTGTAAAGTCGGTTTACGTATGATAATTTTACGTGATAACGTCATAAGAAAACATTGATGCAAAATTGCATACTTTTATGAATTCACAAGCCGGACGCTTAGGCCGATCGTGCCTCTCTAGCGCTTGTACCGCGCTCTCGCTTGCACGCTCGGCTCAGGCGAAACGTGACAATGAGTGATGCTTTTTCGTGTATGCAGCCGGCGTTCATCGATTTATAAGACGTTATCACGTCAAAAAAAAAGTAGCAATATTATATACTTATCTACCATATTATTTCTAAAATATTTTACTGATTAGTTCTGTATCTGAAAATCAAACATATTTATTGGGTGGATCAACTTTTTTTCGGTGTTATTTTGTTCCGTAACTAAGGGGCCGTTGCTAATCTGTCCATATATTACGTCACGATTATGCTTCTTTGGACCCGTCCCCCCTATTTGACAGGTTTTTGCGATCTATTTAACACGTACTGTCACATTTTGTGTGTGACGTAATTTGTGGATGGCCCCTAAGGAGACCATTCATAGTAACAGAGTTACTTGGAAAAGTGCTAATAATCTACGCTATTAACATACTAACGAGATGGGCCCTTGAAAAATGGACCGATATTATTGAATAAAATATATTTTTGTTGCCTTTATTTCGTTTAAAACGACCGAAAAAAATACTACCTCGGTCGCCTAGGTAGTATTTTTCTAGGTTAGGTTCGTTTTGAATACTCCTTTTAATTACAACCCGTTTAAAATCGTTGTTTAAGAAAAAAAAAGTTGATTGGTCCAATTGCCTATGATTATGGAGTGTAGATTACTGTATATAACATTAGAAAGTTTTCCGATATGAGATTGCTCTCCTTACCTTTTCTACACTCCATACCTATGATGTCAGCAACTTATCGGTTTAAATCGACAAACAGTGAAGTAAAATAACTACATCATACAAATGATATGTCGAGTGACGTCACCGACTGAACAGATAAAAATTATTAGTATTTTAAAATAAATCTCTAACTAAATGATTTTGTATGAATTTGGATCCCAGATTTATCTATGGTTGAATTATTTATGAATATTAAACAGATGATTTTATATACATTGAATTGCTGTATTTAAGTACTTAAGTGACATGTTACTAGTTTCGTTGAATGGATTTTATTGTTAAATTTGTTGTGTTCATTTAGGGTGAATTAAATAATTTGTTGGGTTATATTGTTTTCATTATTTATCGCCTATTAAAATACGTACCTCTTTGCAATGTAATCATCATAGTTCGAAGAACCGATGGCCGTTGGGGCAGAAAGGTTCTCGAGTGGAGTTCGCGTACCGGCAAGCGCAGCGTGGGAAGGCCACTCACAAGGTCGACCTAGTTAGGGTTGCGGGGACTAGCTGGATGCGAGCCGCCTCTGTCCGACCCATGTGGAAGTCTATTGAAGAGGACTGTCTCCAGTAGTGGTCCTATGGCTGAAATGATGATGATGATGATAGGTTAGGGATAAGGCCTGGATGCAGGCAGGGCTGTTGGTGATTGATATCAAATTAGCCAGAATAAAGTTAATCAAGAATTTGGTCGTGTATCAAGGCCGTTGGAGAGGGATCGCTCCAACCATTGGCGCTTGATAAAGGTTCCATTCCTTCGTTTCATACGAAAATGGTGGTCGTTGAAGTATTACAGTGTGACATAGACGCCACGATAAGAACTTCGAAATTCAAACTTCCGAGCATGAAGTAGCTTTAGCAAAGTAAAGCCATCTGATACAGGGAAACAGATGAAAACGTCGTCAGCTGATAGCATGTGTTTTATAAAGTTATGAACGAAAGAAGAGACTGACTATTTATTAAGGAAAAACAAAGCTTTGCAAAAACAGCGAAATACCTACCTGTTACTTTTTTCTACATTTTAAATACCATAATACGTAATCATAATAAATATTGGAAATAGGCCATTTTACCGACATATAAGGTAAGCATCCGACTTAACCGATAATTTTCTTCACACATGATTCATTTATGAGGAAATTAGTTGTAAAATTAAACGTCTGCGTACAAAATTAATTACACGGGAGGACTGAGAAAGGATGTATTTTCCTCTGTCAAAGTTACAATTTGTGCAAACTACCCATTTTTTTGAAAAAACACAAATAAAGGTGTACATACATTCTCAGTACGCCTCATTTGTGAAATGCTGCTTGGTAAATTATTAGAATAAAATAATTAAGCCCTTCTGGCACATGTGTAACTGTCTTTACAGCTTAGGCCCATCTGGCATGTATGTACACCTTTATTTGTGTTTTTTCAAAAAAATGGGTAGTTTGCACAAATTGTAACTTTGACAGAGGAAAATACATCTTTTCTCAGTCCTCCCGTGACCATGGAAAGCTGGAAAGCTTCCGAAACGTCGGGAACTAAAATGAGATAATATACGCGATATAATCCGTTAAATTGTTTTATTTCAATGAGTAATAATCGCGGAAACAGAAGAAAATATTAATATTTTCGACATTACATTACACACAATCACACAATAAAATACTGCTGGATATATCATTATGATATTTACATTTTTTAAATCTTAACAGCGTTATTATCTCTCAACCTCTTCTCCAAACTGCGATTGAAACAACATCTTAAACAGCGCTGGCAGCGAGCAATGCTGCCAACCAACCAAATCACGAGTGCTGCTGTCAAGTGATTAGATAAAAAAGTAAACAAATTCCTAATTTTAAAAATATTTTCATCCCGCGAATGGTTTGTATCACCAGAATATAAACTTTATAGATGTTTCCTTTAGATGAGATACTATTGTTGAGTTGATCCGTGTTTCTTGTTTTTCAGTGTTGAAAAAATGACAAGTTGATCGTACGAATATATGAATATAATATACGTTGCAGTGTAACAATGATCCACATCAATGATTTGCCGTTAGATTCTTTCCTCGAAATACTATTCAAAACAGACGGCTGTACCCTGGGAATATGCCGAAGGGTAAGCAGAAGTTGGAAAGAAATTATAGATTCGAGTGAATTACTTTGGCACGCATGTTGCAAAAAAGAATTCGCGCACTCCTCTATAATCGCTAGAAGGAAGTCCGGCAAAGATACAAGCTGGTTTCACATCTTTAAAAATCTCAAAACTTGGTCCAATATCTCTAGAATTGAGAATAAAATGCGAGAATTCTACAACTTTTCTTTACACGACAAATGTCATGCTTTAGAGATTGATAACGGGATTTTACCACTGAAGGATACTAGAGGTGTTGTGCTTTACGATATGAATACCTTGAAGAATGTTCCGGTTGTGGTTCCGGAGAAAAACTGCCTCAAAGTCGCACATAATGACTGTGCATCGGCCATCTTAATCAAATCTGGTTTACTATTACAGAGATCTGTTTCTAATTCTAATTTCATGTCCGAAGCTTTTTTCAAAGCTGACAACTTTGTATTAGCAGAGAACGCCATGTATTTCTTCAACAATAGAGACATCTTCAAGTGTGACTTGGGCCATGAAAATCTTTCTGCCAAATTGATTTTACACTGTGACTATGACATAAAAGTAATGCAGTACAATAATAATGTTTTATACATTTTCACCGACTGTGGAAAAATAGTAACCATAGAGAATGATCATTTTCGGTCCATCAAACCTATAGCAGTACCTCCGGAATGGCTGAAACAGGTTAAACACATCACAGCGATAAATGATAAAAACTATGTATGCCATTCACGCATTTTATTCAAAATCGAGACTGATACTTACCAACACTTGTACATAGAGTTTCCACCGATTACGGCTTTATTCTTTTACGGGGATATTGTTTTGATTGGTACGAAGAACAGTGAAATTCTGCTGTATCGTCTCTCAAGTCAGACGAGAATGAATAGACCAATATTTGAGAGACTTGGAGCACTGCCAGACGGGAAATATGCGGTACAGCTAGACGTCTGTGAGAGAAAGACTGGACCTGTGATAGTTGCTGCAACATTTTTCGAGATATTCATATTTGAATATGTTTTTTTTCCAAATGTAAGTAAATTTTTAATATAATTTATTCTAAGCCCACATAAAATTGAATGTACAGGTTGATTCATAAGAGCATGGATTTCATATGAATCAGGTCAGGTCAACAGGTTGCGTCATAAAATTGGAGATATTTTCATAAAATAAGTGAAACAATCTATTTGCCAGTTTCCAAATAAAAAAAACGACTTTTTTTGTATGAATGTCAAAGACACATTTTGAGGCCTCATTACATGAAAATGGATAGACAGATTTCAACCATTTTTCTTATAAAGAAAAATGCACATTGGAGGATGGTTAATATCATAAATTTTACGTGACTATGTAGCCGAGGGTTATGCTTATTTTCTCCTTCATAACAAAGTGGAGGGCATCTTCTAGTACTCCATATATCTTTTGCCTGTTATTAAACATCCTTCTCAGGGCTAGAATGGAATCTAGACTCAACCTCAAGTCAACATAGATGGTTTGGAGACACATTTTTTTTAATAACTGACAATATTGGGAGTATTTGAAGTAATAGAAACCTTTGGTATTTTAATATAAATAAATAATAATAAATTGCGAAAACGATTTTCGTCTCCATTTACAACGTTTATTGTTTGGAATATGTAATTGGCAACATCACTTTTTATACATTTATTTTTATGTTAATAAATGTTGACAGGAAATTTCTCCTAGCTTAGCTAATATTAGAGAAAATACTTACATTCTGTTTACCAATTAATTATCATACAATTCTACACCATATTATAGAATCAATTCTTATTCTTAATCATGACAAATACAATATGCAAAAGTTTATCTAATCGTCCGTTAGATGGCGCTACACGTCAGTTAGATCGCGCTATCGTTGTGTCGCCGTAGTTTAATGGGTGGAAACTCCCACTTTTCCTCCTCGTGCCTCAATCTAATGAGTAAGGAAATTATTGGGCCTTGATGACATCTTGGCTATGCCTACGGGCGGATCTATTTTTGTTGGGCCCAGGTCGTCCCCTTGAGCCGCGCGCCTACTTCGCGCGTGGTTCGGGTGAAGCGATCTACCCGCTATAATTTCGAAGGGGAATGACGTAACGTCTTAACAATAAGTGACTCTCGCTTAAGTTGCTCCAGTAAATATCACTGACGCCTGTAACACCTAACTCATTTAACGTTCTGATGCGAATGATAATATCCTATCAAAAACCGGCCAAGTGCGAGTCGCGCGCCGAGGGCTCCGTACAAAATATAAGCTACAAATGGCCGTATCTATGAAAATCCAGTGTTAGCGGAGCCCAACTCCTATAAAAAAAAAAAATATAAGCAAAATGTACGCGGTGCTCGATCGTTTTATATTGGTTACTGATATAGACAGACATACGTAGAAAAAAAATATATTTCAGATTAATTTTGTTGATTGCGCTATAAGAGCTTCCTTCATACCAAATTTCAAGTTTCTAGAACAACTGGAAGTACCCTATCAATTTCGAAAGGTGTCGACGTATACGTTTTTTGGCGGCAAGTTGGTGGTATTAACGGTGGTATAAATGGGAATAACCCGTACCAGGGTGACATACCCCAAAGGATATTGAAACATAAGGGGTAATGGGCAGGGAACAACGCTCGTAGAACCGATGGCTGCTGGGGCCAATGAGTTCAGTCAAAGTTACTTATTGCTGCATGTTGTAAATACTGCTACTGCTTATACAGTTGTTATATATAGGTGGCAAAGTTTCAAACATGGACCCTGTTAGGGTATGCAATACAATAAATACTAACCCTAGTTTTAGGTAATTCTATGTCAGTAACACGTTATGGACTTCATGAAGTGAAGTTCATGAGTGATTACCACTACTGATTACAACTTCGTCAGTGGAGGTGAAAAAAAAATTTAACCCTTTTTTTCTACAGCGTACCTAGTCGGAAAAAAAAAATCCAATAACCATCTGTGGATACCCAGCTACCCGTGTATCAAAAATAGTAGAAATCCGTTTAGCCGTCTTGGCGTGATGAAGCCACAATGACACATACAAAAAGTCCAAATAAAATCGATTCAGGAACCTTCAAATAGTCCATAACACTTTTTTTTTTAAATGTAGTAATCAGTTTATTTCGATGTTGATTTACTCTAATTAGCATGCAACAATGTTTATCTGCAAGAAGCATCGTCAAGTATAAAAATAAACAAAAAGAAAATCTGCAACATGCTTCGTCATGAAAAAATTACGCTATCCAATTCTCCCTCAGCCCCATGCCCGGTCCAAAGGTCCCCATTATGCTAGCAGCATTTCCCCGCTGAATGGCAATGGAGACCTGCTGAACCAACCATGACCCTGAGCGAGGATCGTTGCCCCTTTCTCTCAATCGCCGCCATAACTGCTTGAAAAGCTCGCGAGCCTCATCACCCCGAGGTCCAGCCGTTTCTACAGCGACCGGCACGAAATCATAGATTGATTCCAAAGCAGAATACTTGGCGTGTTTCAACTTAGCGGCCGTTTCCGCCGCTGAACCCGCCGATCTTACGCTTTGCCTTAAATGGGAAGCAGCAAAAGTACTGACACATGTTGCATCCCATAAAAGACAACGCCCTCTCCGCCACGGAACCAATGTAAGTCCGTCCGGTCGCTTGCCATCCGTCCTAGATAAACCTGGCGGTTCCAAAACACATGGGATATTCACTGACACCATGGCTCGACGGACAATCTCATTTATGGAATGGTGCCGCGGAAAACGCCCCGCACATCTCTGGCAGCTTAATCCATGATGTCCATTCTCCTCTACCATCACCCCACAAATGCAGCGATGTGCCTCACACACCTTGCCCCCCAGTCTGAGGGCCACTGCTATTCTTAACGAGTCGTTATCAAGCAGTGTACCCAATTGAGGAGACGGTAAAGCATGGAGCCAAGTTCCTGACTCAGGTTTTGCAACCGCCTTAAGACGCGCCAAATCCGCTCCCGAAGCACCATCCAACAAACGCGAGTAAGAGAGCTTGCAAAGAATATCATCCCTCCCTCTCTGAACCGTGAGGTTGTCTGGCCGGTCATCCGTGGGACAGAGCAATGCCCACCTTTCGAAAGCCTCAGATACAAAAGGCAAGCGAATGTCGCTGCCATCCAGTGATAAAATGCGAGCAACAAGATCCGCCGAACCATATGCAGAGGCCAAAAAGCGACCAGGCCGATGTCTTGAACCCGACGAACTCCAAGACCGCCATGTCGAATAGGTAAGGCGGCTTGACGTCATTGTATTTCATCTAAATGAACATTGAGCACTGATTCTAAAGTTAGTTTAAGAATGCCATCGAGTGATTGCAAATCCTGTTCAAACATCCAAGTAGGTGACGTTCGCAAGAAATATACCACCCGGGGCAAAGCAAAACAATTTCGCAGCAATGTAAGTGAAACATGTCCCGACAGATGCTCCAAATGTTCTCGCACTGAGGAGAGTGCCTGCCTTTTAAGTTGAAGAGTAGAGCGGACACCCTCGAGAAAAATGGGAGCACCCAATAAATTAAATGAGGACCTGTCAATCTGCGTAACTCCAGGTAAAAGAGATTCGAAATCCCTAAGAGTGTTGAAAAGCAAACCACCGCAACCAAAAAGTTCACATTTAGCTGGGTTTATTTCCAAACCTACTAGTTTTAGAGCTGGTATTAAAGTTTTTAAATTCTTAAGGACTACTTCTGGGTCCCCCCAATAATCCCATCATCCAGATACCAGACATTTAAAGGGGCTTTTAAACCAGAAATAACCTTTTGAATGGCCAAGCAGAACAACAACGGACCCAAAGGATCTCCCTGCTGAGCCCCAACCTGCGACCGTAAAACATTTGTTGAGTAAAACAGATTACTAGAAGAAGCATAACATTGGTAAACAAATGGATACAGTGACGGGGTTTGCTCCAAGACTTTATTGAGGATGCTTTTAATAGTGTAGACAGAGGTGTCTACACTATTAAAAGCATTTTTAATGTCAATTTTGATAATTATAAAATTAGACGTCTCGTGTTACTTACTGATGGCGGTCTTGTCGAAGCCTGATCCTCCGGAAAGTATAAACTACCATTTTCTATATTCAATTTTACTTTGGACGTCAACGACTTGACCCTCCGCGTCCGGCCACCTCAACGCCGAATAGGAGAAAGACAGCAACCTGAACCAATCGTCTACACTATTCGTATGCAGACAATCCTCTATGACTGTGCATAATTTACCGGCGGCCAAGCTCCTTGCCCCCTTAGGTATATGCCTTAAAACACGAATTTTGGCCTTTAACGATGGTAAATCATTCAAATTTCGTCCAGTTTGTGTCCCCTGGGAACCATTATCCGAAGTTATAGTCAAAACCGGCGGAGCATCTGTGTGATTGGGCAAGACCGATGTATCCCGACTTTGTGAAACAACATCCCTGTGAACCCTTCTTATGTGCACGTTGAGGCCCCTTGACTGCACATATAACTTTAGCAATCCCGGACAATACGGACAGCTAACCTTTGGCGGGCTATTCATACTGTGCTTTTAAACATCAACAGCGAGAGAATGAATAAGTACAAAACAAATATTTCAATTAGTATAAACATGCAAAAGAATAAATAAATTTAATTAAAACAAACAAATCTTTATATATCCATGTAAACATAAAAAACATTCAAAATAAAAATTTCCAATAAATAAAAATAAATTAATTAACAATTAAAACCATAAAAAAAATTACCAAAGGAATCAAGCTGAGTAGTTTAAAAATCTTAAAGTAGTGCGCTTATAGACTTATAGTATGGCAAATACATAATACCCCGACGGTAATTATATCAAACAATATTATATTACCCAAACAATAAACAAAACAAATACTATAACCGAAATATTTCGCACGCCTTAGAAACTCACGAGATTTATTTTTAACAAATAATTAAGTCAACGTAAAGTACCAAAAAAATATATATACAGCAACATTTAGTCAAAAGCAAAAGTACTTGTAAAAACTATGACTTGAACACGAACAAAATTAAAAATAAATAAAGGATCCGTCTTCACGATACACGCCGAAGCTACAGGAACATATTGACCATGCACGGAACCACTTGCAAACATTCCATTGTCTTGGTACTGGTCGTGCCACCTGGCGGAATTTTTGTAATTGCCTAGGGCCGCGAGGCAATGATGATCTGGATGACCTTATACAGAACGAGCACTCATCGTGGTATTAACATCTTCTCATAGATGACACTCGCATCAGTTGTGTTGGCACTCGTGCTACCACCTACTAGGATCACTATGGTCGATCACCTTTCAGCAATCCGATCATCCGTTGTAATAAAAACATCTGACCAAAGATGGCGCACAAAATACGAAACAACTCCATGTACAATGATTATCGTTTTTCGTGCGAATATAGGTTATAACTTATAGTCGAATTCACTTTAGGTCACCAAATCGTCTTTTTCATGCACCGGTAATAATCACAACCACCTGCTGTCTATTAACGCTGGAATTTCATTAGCACTCTTGACAAGAATTATTGTAAAATCGATATCTCAGTCACTGCAAAGTATTCTCTTTTGTTTTTGCGCTTTAAGCAACTTTTTAGTAATTTCTACACTGTCCACATTTGACATGGTGAGTTAACACCTCCACTTTACTTTTAAGCACTATTTACGACTTCTAATGCATTAACTTTACATTTTTTAAATTTTATTTACGGAATCGATGTTTACGTTGGCACAGTGGCGCCTACCCACTTTCACTTTTCTTATATATTTAATGTACAGACATTTCATTTTTACAACTTTAGAATAGTATAGATATGTTTGACGATTGGTTTAGCTCAGCGGGAGTAACGTTGTCTGCGAAGCTGTATGTCCTGGATTAAAATTCCGCTAAGGGCAAATATTTGTGTGATGAACATAAATATTTCTGTAAGTCTTGGATGTTTTCTATGTATATATAGTATAAGTAAGTATATCGTCGCTAGTACTCATAACACAAGCCTTATTAAGCTTGCCATGGGACTAGTTATATTTGTGTTAAAAATTGCCCTGTAATATTTTTTATTTTATTTATTTAATGTTTCAGGATAACATGGACCGGTCGAAGAAAACCTTTACTTCTAACAAACTGTGCATTTACAAGAGGCTGTTGCGGCTGAAGGACAGACTGCAGTGTCAGTCATTTATATAATGATTACATAAAATACTAAAGATAAAGCAGCCGAGATGTGAAGTTTCCCCTAAACAGCTCACGTAATTAATGGACGTCCGCTACAATCCGGACATTGACAGACACGCCTCCCGCGCATCGCCCCCTCCGTCACCTATTGACGTTGTACGGCGTAGACACTCTTCATTTGTAAAAAATATTTTAAAAGGCATAAAAACTGGGGACATTGACGTCCGCTGACAAACGTTGAAATTGAAGGTAAATGATTTTTTTTCAATGCCTTTGTCATGTAGTTTCTCGCTGTAATGGAGATGATGACCAAATTTTAATAATTAGTCCGCATGTAGATTAATAATACTAGATTGTTTGACAAGGAGCTAAAAGAAGCCATTATGACAGAGTGTCATAATGGCTTTTAGCCACGTGTTAAACACTCTGCTTTTCACTTCGATTGCGAGAAAATAAAAAAGACTTAACACTAAAATTGTATATTTCATGAAAAATAAAAAGTACAGTTTGAGCAATTATTTATAGTTAAATTGACAGCTTATATTTTTTTTAAAACTAATAATGGCCATAGACAATTTTTACTTTTAAATGTGAAGGGCTGATGATGAGATATTTTGGCCAATCTGATCAGGTTGGTTTGTTTGTTTTTAATTATTCGTAAGTAGTATGTAGCTGGCCGCAAGTTTTTTTTCAGTTTCATAGAAATTTGTATGGGATTATATGGCTTTCTTTTAAACCCTAGGGGCTAAATATACTATTTTAGTCTCGCTTCGTGAAGCTAATATGACCTACTTTTTGAGCAGGAGAAGTGAAAAAAATATTGGACACGTATTTTTTCTTTTTTACGTAATTAAAAAATGAAGGCGATACATGGAGTCAAAATGTCGCGTGACGTCACTCCTAGGTACCAATTGTACTTAGGAGTGACGTCACGAGCCCCCACTCCTAAACTTTCATGCGATTTATCTCAGTATTTTTTATTATCTAAAAGACGGACTAATTAGAATTTTGATTTTAATACCCCGTCATCATATATCTATTATAAAGTTGTAAAAATTAAATGTCTGTACATTGAAGATATTTTCAAAAAATTGATTGTTACGGACTATTTGGAGGTCACAAAACGAAAAAATTTTTTTTTAATTGTATGGATGTTTGTATGTGTCGTGGCTTCATCACACAAAATCGGCTAAACGGATTTCAACTATTTTTGGTACACAGGTAGCTGGGCATCTCCAAATGGGTATAGGATACTTTTTACCCGACTACTCTGAAGAAAAAACGACGGGTTATGACTTTTTCTCCTCCGCGAACGAAGTTGCGGGCATCTTCTAGTACTAAATAATAGGGAATATGCTTGAATTTTAATTTTTGCTTTATTAAAAGCTTATTCATGAAACAAACAGTAGACAAAAAGAATTTTTCGAATAACTATAAAAATACCCAAAATATAAGCCATCAAACATTTCATTCTATCTCTTTCTAGCAAAACAGAATTTTATATGGAGTTTATATGACCGTAGTGGACTGTGACGTAACAGTCTATGTCGGACCTCTGTCAAATCGCTGTCTAATTAGTAGTTTAAAATGCTTATATCATACGTATTTCTTGGCCGATTTTAATTTTAATTTCACTTTTTGGAATAGTTTTTACGGTATTTTTGATATTTTGTTAAGAAAAGCGATGAAAAAATTTCATGCATGTTCCCTATTATGTAAGGAATGTAACAACTATAATAAGCTGTTGAGCAGACATCGTATTTTCTTGTAATTTCCTTTTAAACATCAAATAGCAGAAACATGGAGGACACTATGTGGATTCACATATTCAAAGATTTTAATGTTATCTTTTGGTCTCTTTTATTAGAGAATTTCAAGCCACGTTCGTAAAGTTGCGATAGCTCAGTTGGTCAGAGCACTTCTGCATTAAAGAAGAGTTCGCAGGTGCAAATCCTGCTTGAAATTTAATGTTTCCTTACAATCGAACTCTGTGTTATAATACTCTTTACAACACGGAGTTATACCCATAAGTATTGCATTTTGTATAGTTTATTAGTAAAATTATGAGTGTAAAGTTATTTGGTGTATTTAATGTGTTATATAGTTTTAAAGTTGAGTAGTGTTTGTCTGGAAATTTAGAATATACGGAACGTAGAATATACGATGTTTATTTATGATGTTATGAATTGTAAGAATATGGAAGTAAATATTGAGAATGCATCCAGCGTCTTTTATTTATTTAATAAAAAACCGTTTATACCAGTAACTTACAATAAGTAATTAATAGATTGCACTAATGCAATAATCATGTTTTAATTAAGAAAATGTCGCACTTCAAATTATACTAACCGTACTGAAAATTGTAAGTTTTTGGAAAAAGGACGCGTATCAAGGTATTTTTATGACTAAAAATAAATATATTTTCAATTTTTGATTAGCTCACTCTAATTCTAAGGGTTTATCCGATGGAATATAATGGCAAACCATTATTGAGTACATTTATAACACTATTACAGAGGAAAAAGTCTATATATGACAATATCCTTCTAGTCGGCTTTAGTCTTAGGACTCATGCACACCGCGTTTTGTAACGCCAAGCGACGAAGTAATACTACATGACGCCTCAGCAATAAAATAAAATGAACCTTCAAAAACGAAGTAGTGATTGCAGAATGAGATATTTGGTTGGCATGTGGCGTCAGTGGCACGAATTTTCGATGAGGGGATTTGCCGATTGTGCCGTTCAAAAGGTTAAACGCGCCTTCTAATTCCATAGAGCGGGCATCCATTACCTACGTGGGGTGGTTTTGACAATTTTCCGACCTTGTCTCGAATGGCTCATGTAATTAAGGCGGCGCATCGCTATACAATCATTTGAAAAACCAGGTTTGCACCCCGTTCTCTGATTGGTCCGCAGCGGACTGGGGGGGGGGGGGCTGATTGCATACAAAAACGCGCCAGCGCTAGCTTATACCATAAGGCCGTAAACGACAAAACAGTTTTTTTCTTTTTATTTAAAAACTATAAATAGTTTAAAAAATCCAACTAACAAACGAAAGTGCGTATTTAGACTAATGTACTAAGAAAATGAACACCCTTACATTGGTCTGGTTATGGTTAACCTGTAAAATGAGAATCTCTGTTTTAACCTTTTGAACGCCACATCTAAATGTAAAAGTCGTCAACTCAGACGACACGCCATCTTGACGCCAAAATGAACTTGAAACTTACGCGAATGCACGTAGGTCGCTATTTCACTGACAAACTCGACGGGTTTAGCAGACATTGGCGTCTGGGGCACGATTTTCCGTTGTCGGCCACAATCGACTGTGGCGTTCAAAGGGTTAAAAGCGGCTTTGATATTGTTTTCTCTGTTATAAAAGTAAAAGAATCGTGTTTCTGCAACTATCGAAATGAAGAATCAGGTTATGAAATATCACTTTCATATGTTTTGTAATAGCTGACAAATGTTAAGATCTCGGTAACCAAAATTTCCAATTCGTTGTCTTAATGGACACCATTTTCTATTAATGATTATCGACTTGACAAGCTTATTCAGCTGTTAGAATAGAAAGGTAAGGAGGGCATTCTCATAAAGGAATACAGATGAAAAAGTGTAGGTCGAAGGGCTCGTCCAGAAATCATATGATCATATTTGGCCTACTTTTGACCCCCTCCTCCCCCTTGGTGATTAAAACGCTACCCCCGTATTTTTGGGACTAAGTATGAATTAAGTTAGTTATTGGGTACTTTCATTATTTTTTGACTTTCCTGCTGTGTAAAAAAATTACACGTGATTCTTCTCGAACCGCCCCGCCTCGATAAATGATCACATGATTTCTGGACGAACCCTAAATAATAGTTCCACATCCGCCCGGAATGGCGCTTGAGTAGCAACCTAAAAACAAGGCCTAACCCTGGCCCAACGGCCTAGAATTAGGACATTTGTCAAAGTCATTTAAAACATTGTTTAAAGTTACTGACAAATTGTCATAATGTTCTAGTTTCAAAAACACGTAGTGCCTTGGGCCTATAATTTTCAATTGTCATTTTTTAACACACGAGCATGGAGTATAGAAAAGGTAGGAAGAGCAATCTCATATAGGAAAACAGATGAAAAAAGGTCCAGCGGAAAGCAATAATATTTTTTATTGTATATGTCCAAATCCGCCCAGAATGGCACAATTTTTTTATATCGATTTGCTACTCAATATTTCATTTTTTATTGCTGTAAATATTCAATCGTGTTCAAAATTATTTTTCCTGCATCGTAATTTTTTTTTTCAATTTGTTTAATGACTGCCTATAGTAGCGCCACCAATTTAACGCCTTTTGACGGACACTGGATATATAGAGATTGGTCTCCGTAATTTTCAACACTCCATACACACGAGGGCCTAATCTATGAGTAGGTAGATAAAAAAATACAAAATTGGCAATAAATTAATATTTATTTAACAGTTACTTTATATTATCTTACATAAACTATATCGAAAGTTTAAAAAATATTATTTGGAAAGGCCACCTTAATATTATTAATTACATTGGAAGTTAATAGATAAACGCGATAGAAACATATTCTTCATTTATCTATATTAATAGTAATTTGGATTTAAATTTGAACTTTTTAGTTACGAAATTACATAGCGACTAGATTCAGAAAAATCTTTTGTGCATTAGATTTGATTAAATATCCATCTATTAGATTAAGATAAATATCTCTCTATTGTTAAAATATAAGAATTCACTTACATAATTGACACTGAACAATTTGTCATTTTGATATATTGAAACTATTTAGGTGAAGAAATGCACTGATATAACATCTTATACATGTTTTTAACTTTTATGTCACATTTTTGAGCAAAGGCAGATTTTTTGTCAATAACTGCCAAACGGACAAATTACAGAAAAATATAAATGTCTCTTGCATAGGAGTAGTTAGACAGAGATAGATAACATTCGCTCAACAAATCATAGTAGCTGAAAGTTTGAAAGAAAAGGGACGGCAGTATGCGCTTGAAATAACAGTCTGTCTCGCTCAGATCGCCATAATTTCTGCCTGTTTATATGCGCCTAGTACTTAGATAAAGCACATTGTGTAAGAAAGATTGTGTATAATTAAAATAGATATCGTTTCTATTGTTGATTATTTTCAGTCCAAATAACGTATCTATGGAGAGAAACATTGCGATACGATTAAGATAGTACCGCCATCTAGTTAAAGGTAGGTACATATCTTTTTTAGACATAATACGTATTCCGTCTTCAATTGGTGTCTTGTATATTTATGTGAGCCTAGTATCGAAATAGAAACATGCAGAAGTCCTGGAAGAAAGGGACGGCAGTATACGCTAAGTAGCGAGCTGTCTCGCTCACTCTGCCATCTCGACTTCGTTCTGTTTCCTGAAGCAATCTCCCACGGGGAAAAAGTCCCAGCATCGTTGTGTGTACATGTTCCATACGTAGGTTTCTTGACCTGTAATAATTAAAAAAAAAAGAAAATCACTTCAAATGATGGTACAATCAAAATATCAATAACTGTTTGGCACAACTGACTTGAAACATGCCTAATTGAGCTCATAAGTTTTTTTAAAAATAAGAACAAAATTATAATTCCGTTAGTAATTTACGTGAAAATATAGAAGTTTGATGTCTATGAACTCAATTAGATCAAATATATCGTTAGATTGTTGCAGTTGTTACATTCTTCAAATAATGTTGCCGCGTACGTAACGCCATCTTTTTCCAACTTAAGTACTTAAGGTTGTTCTTCTACTCCGCGCTAGATGTCGCTAGTAACGTCGGCATATGCTTATGACTTCATGAATGTTATGAAGACCCCACAATGGTCACATGGATTATGATATGCCTAGCAATATACCTAAAGCTTTAATTCTAACGAATTAGAGACCATTATTTATCTTCTAATTCGAATCTTACCATTTTATTTTGTATTTGGCTTGTTGTTGAGATGCATGAAGAACAACAAGCGGTTTGCGAGCTTCTGCTCGCTAGACGCAATTTATTTAAACTTTATTGCGCAATACAAGTACTAATGGGGGACTTAGGCATTCGAAATTGAGTGTGGCGATAGACACTAACGCCATCTACTGAGTAACTTTAGGACTAATCAAATGTACTTGGGAACGGGGACGCCCACCGCGCGCACAATAATTTAAACAGATAGACTCAAGCTTAGGACGACACATAACATACCAACTGACTGACTGTAATAAACATGTAGTGTAGACTAGGCACACTACCCACACGCTAGGTGCCGAGGACGACGACGGTAAAAGCAGACATGCTTCCGTTCAAGTTATTAATTACGCTCCTTACGTTACAGAATTACCGGTGTATTCTGTGTCTGGTTTGTCGATTAGATGCATGAGGAATAACGTGTAATTAGCGAGGTTGCGCTCGCAAAATATCTTATGGACACTCAATGTACTGTTGCCTTAAAATAAAACAAAGTAATAGATTATCTAAAATGTACCGTCACAGATCAGCCGCCTACCGACGTTGTAATTATTCGTCTATAATACTATTTACCTTTATATTATACTTATAAAATTTACTCCATATATATGTATACATATAAGATATATATTTTCACTTGAGCTCCCATTAACAAGTCGCACAGTATGCTATCCTGCACAACCGACCCGCTGGCTCCACAGACAACCAGCGCCGTTGGCAGTGGTATACCTAACCGAGCCGACGGCATTGCTGAGTGGAGACCATTTTAGGTTCACATCTCTCGTTTACATTGTACTGTCTATTTTGTCATGTTAAATTTGTTATGATGTGTGTTATCCTGAATAAAGCTTTATTCTATTCTATTCTATACGAAATGTGTTGAGAGTGGCCATAGTCAGTAACGCCATCTATTGAGGAATTTAAGACTAAACAAAAATACAGACCTGTGTATTCTGTGTCTGGCTTGTTGATGAGATGCATGAGGAAGAACATGTAGTTTGCGAGATTATGCTCCCGCTGTACGTGTGTGTCGAAACCGTGAGGCACCTAGAAGAACACACATTATCATCATCACCATTAATTATCATCATGTAGCGGGTTCGTAGTCCAAGAGATTAATAAAACGTATCACTATTGGTATCTACTCGGATTTAATGGATACTAGCTTCTGCCCGCGATTTCGTCCGCTTTAAATTCGTTTATCGCGGAAAAAGGGTATAGCGGTAAGGGTAATATTATAAATGCGGAAGTGTGTCTGTCTGTCTGTCTGTCTGTTACTTCTTCACAATTAAGCCGCTGAACCGATTTCGATGAAATTTGGTATGGAGATAGTTTGAGTCCCGGGGAAGGACATATGCTGCTTTTTATCCCGGAAAAATAGCCTTATCCACGATAAACGAATTTAAGGCGGACGAAGTCGCGGGCGGAAGCTAGTTAATGATAATCGCGGAAACAGACGCTGTTATAAGTATTTTATTAGTGTACGTACCAAGTCTAAGTAGTCCTTGCCCATGCCGCATATGAAGCAATTGGATTCCATGTCTTCCTTCACAGACTCAAGCTGGTCACGCAGCTCTCCGAACGCGTCGATGATCAAACCTGCAACAGTGGATAAATTGGCGTGTTGATTCATGTTGGTGCATTCCACCACAACGTCTACGTTCTCGGGTATGTGCCGGCTATGAAAGCTACCTTAAAAACGTATAAGAAGTCCAAAATTCACCACCAATACCAAAGGTAAGTTATAAAATATTGACATACCGAAAATTGACTTCCTAACTTTCTTAAAAGTATGAAAAGAATGGCGTCACGTACCCGACATTCGGGTGCAATGCACCTGTTGAAATTTACAAAATAATCGCTGTCCTTATCATCAATATCATGTTAAAGAAACGCTTAAACTTGTTACAAATATATAGCATTCCTTTGTGTATAAACGCAATATCCATAAGCGAGGTTTGTAAACGCGTCATGCTTCAAAATGTTTTTCACTTCTCCTGCTCAAAAAGTACGCCATATTAGCTTCGCGAAGCGAGACGAGAGAGAGCAATTCGATTAGAAACTGAAAAAAAAAACAACTTGCGGCCAGCTACATACTACTTACGAATAATTAAACACAAACAAACCAACCTGATCAGATTGGCCAAAAATTATAATCGAATTGCTCAAACTGTAATTTATATTTTCATGAAATATGCTATTTTAATGTTAAGTCTTTTTTATTTTCTCGCAGTCGAAGTGAAGAGTGTTTAACACGTGATTAAAAGCCATTATGAGACGAAGTGATTATTTGGACGAGCTCACGAAGAAAGAATTTTAGCCCCTTGTCAAACAATCTACTGTTTGATCTCACTCTAACTCTCTCTCTCTCGCTCGCTCCCTTGACTGTAACTAACGCCAACTTTGTCTCTCGATTACATAATTTAATTATCCACATAATTAGTTAATTTTATGCCTTAAGGTTATGGGCTATTAACGCTATTAAACGATAGTGTTTTATTATTCTAATGAATATCGCGGTATTTCGGCGTGAAAGAAATATTAATCTCATTCAGGGTCTCGGCTCCCAATATAATTTTATGGCATTCGGTCCCTGGGCCCGTGGGGTCCAAGCGCCCGAGTCGTTTTTAAGGAGTTATCGTAACGGCTCGTCGACACCACAGGCGACCAAAGGGCTGGCAGCTTCCTCGCCCAGCGCATAAGCCAGCCCAGCCATACAGCGAGGAAATGCTGCCTTTGTTACAATGCCACGAGGGCCATATTTAGATTTAGTTTATTATTATTATTTTCTGGGTTTAATTTTATGTAATTTTGAAATCTGGTTACGAGATGAGACTAAACGAGAGTTTCCACAAAGATCGGTCATGCGTTGTTCTCGTCCAATAATCATTGGATTGCAATCTTGACCAGGTAGCCAACGTCAGTCCTTGTGCAGTACAGGTCTGGCCACGATGTGTTTTTCTTCGTGGTTTCTACTAACAATTATTTTGCCCCAACGGCCATCGGTTCTGGGAGAATCCGCTACCTATATTTTGAAAAAATGACTGACTGTTGAGTTTGTTTCAGCTTTCTCCTTAACAGTCGTCTCCTCTTGGGAAACGCCGTCGAGTCAGACTTGTAAAAGTGCCCTTGCGGCCTACTTACAGAATAAACAATTTGAATATAAATAAGTAAAGAAGTAGTCTCACCCTGAAGGATAGCCAGCAGGATAATGATGATGAAGAAGAAGAAGGAGACGTCGAAGATGATGCGCCACACTTCGGAGTCATCACCATCGGGGGGCTCCAACTCATCACCGATGCCACCACCAGCTCTCACCCCCTTGTAGATGTTGAACACGAAGCACTGCGGGTACATGTAAATATACGCACACTTAGTTTACAATCATACTAAATCATAGTACATATTTATAAAGTACAAGTGTAAAAACCTGAATCCAAAACTGATCTCAAGTGAAAACCCATGCATGTATAATTATCTATATATATAAAAGAAGAAGTCCTGACTGACTGACTGACTCATCAACGCACAGCCGAAACTACTAACGCTGGAGAATTGAACCACGCGCTAAATAACAACTTTGCAGCCTTGCATAATAAATAACTATTGTTATGGAAGGCTGCAAAGTTGTTATTTGGTGCGAGTGCTCGTATTGAAAGCCGAGTAAGCGAAGGAATCTAAAATTGAACCACGAGCGAATAGATTTCTGAGCGTAACGAGGTTTACAAGGCACGAGATGCCAAATAATTTTGCAGCTGTGCGAAACACACAACTTTTCACCCCACTAAAGCGAGGAAAATGTAAGATTTAAGAAAAACTATCAAATTATAACAAACCGATTATTTTTTCATTTAAAACTAGCGATAATGGACCTACGAAACACACTCATAACAAAACAAACATATAAAAATAATATAAATTCGACCTTCAAATGGACTTCTGGATCTCAAACTGACAGAGTTTAAAGCGGAATTAAATAATCATTTTTTTAAACAAATAGACAGCTCACGAAATGAATTTAATAGCTCCGTAAACACATTATTGTCTGAAATAAATGGGTTAAAACATGTCAATAGTGTCACAAAAAGTTTACGCCCTCGAGGAAGAAAATAGAAGCTTAAAGTCAAGTCTTGAGGAACGTTAAACCCTTCATAATTCCGGCAATGGCACTCAAGTGCTTCATGATACAATCTCTCGGCTCGAAAACGAGTCGAATGAAAGGGAACAGGCAGCTTTTCCACAACATTCATTTATGTATGACATTAGCAAGATACAGGCATTCTGACAAAAATGTTATCCAAAACAAGTATGCACAGCATGATTAAAAAGTCTCAAAAATATCCTAAAACTAAAACTATCCTAAATTTGTTACTTAAGTTCTATATTATATTGAATCATTGCACAGTTCATACATCATCTCCTCGGTTAAGATAAAGCTTTACTATGCAATGTCGAATGAACTGAGCATTATAATGAGCACGCATGGTTATTGAGAGTTAGAGAGCTGAACGGGACCGCGAAATTATTTCTACAATCTGCCTTGAAATTGGTACTGTAAATGCAGCTTTTCCAAGCGAGTGAGGTGAAAACATTTATTTTACTGGCGTTGGATTCCGCGACCAGTGGAGTCACTCACCGACAGCATGTCGTGGCAGTTTTTGTTGACCTCGTCATCCTCCTCTTGCACGTAGAATTTGCGGAAGAAGTTGAACGCTATCACCGTGTATATGTACACTATGATGATCAGCAGGATCACCGTCAACACCAACTGAAATGAGGACATCGGTCACATTAACCTAAAGGCACAATTAGGAATATTGAGTTTACAGAGGCGTACACTTTCACCTTGTTCTTGTTGATTTTCCGTCGCATAACACAGAAAACAATATTATCCGTTATATTTATCCGTTTGTGTATATTTATTATGTGAGTCTGCTTCGGAATCCCTAATGTTATTTGTCCTAATGTATCGTTTGTCATAACGCATTTTTTTTTATAAAACGTAAATTTTTCAGGATTTTTAAAAGATCATGGCATAGATTGGGTTAGGTTTGTTTTATAACAATCCTGAAAAATTTACAGTATCGTAAAAAAATGCGTTATGACAAACAATTCATTAGGTCAAACGATACATAAGGACAGATGACGATAGGGATTCCGATATTAGACCCTGATTATGTATATATAAATATATATTTACACACGTATATTTATTTATTTAGATGATACATATGCTATTATGTTACTTATTTATTATTTAGGGTGTATGCTACTTTAGCTTTTAATGTCTTTGTGCATATTAACTTGTTGGTTTGTCTATCTGCGTTGATGTTTATTCTTCTCTCTCATTTGCTCTAGGTTAACTGGAAGAGATTCCTTCAAGGAATAAGTTCAATCTTTATTCCCGCACTCCTCTCCTCAGAAACGAATATACACATTTTGTTAATAAGATTGAAGACAAGAGGCGTAAGCCCTCTAAGCACAGAAACATCGAATGCGAAGATTCACTATAATTTTATTCGAAACTAGAAGATGCCCGCAACTTCGTTCGCGGAGGAGAAAAAGTCATAATCCGTCGTTTTTTCTTCAGCGTAGTCGGGTAAAAAGTATCCTATAACTATCTGGAGATACCTGTGTAACAAAAATATTGTGGAAATCTGATTAGCCAATTTTGCGTGATGAAGCCACAACGACACATACAAACATACATAAAATCCAAAAAAAATATTTTTCGTCTTAGTGACCTCCAAATAGTCCGTAACAATCATTTTCTTGAAAATATCTTCAATGTACAGACATTTCATTTTTACAACTTTATAAAAGTATAGAAGACTTGTACAAGTGTGGAAGTACATTCGCAGCTAAATTTGATCCGAATGTGTATTGACACCTTTTTTCCGTGACTGACCTAGTACTTGTTATATGTAAATGTGTCCTACAAAATGTGTAGCGCATCATATTTCAAGTGACTTGCCACCTATTATTGTAAATGTATTAGTGAACTTGTTTTTGTGACTGTGCGTCGGTACCTGTCTCATGTGGCGGTGTCTGTACTTCTCTAATGTAATAATTATAATTTAATTTCCATCTTTGACGTTTGGAGACACTTAACACCTCCAAAACATTATGTGTTGGAACATGGAGACCTTTTACATTTCCTAATTTAAAGTTTTGACCACAAAGACTCTACATCTCCATTAAACTTAGTATAAGCTTTTTTATATATGTATACTGTTAATTATTCTTGTATACCTTGACGCCTAGAGACTCTTTACATCTTTGTAAGCATAGGTTAAGTTATAGGCACTTGTCCCACCGTCGGCGAGTAAGCGATGAGCTATCGGTGATTTTCGCGCCCAAGAAATGAACAAAGGATAATCGCTCCCGTGTAAATAAAAGAGGCAGATATATTTATAGTTCATCCCTGGGTGTTCAAACTGCCGGCGATCTATCTCTTTCTCTTTTATTTACGGAGCGATTATCTTTTGTTCGTTTCTTGGGCGAGAAAATTGCCGATAGCCCATCGCTTATCGCCGGCGGTGGGAAAAGCGCCATAATCTAATGGACCCGGAGACAATATACATCTCCCTGTAAAGTGTGCCCTAGTATTAATATGTTGCATTAATACTATAATGTCATTAATCTAGATTAATGTTTTTCTGTTTATTGTAAAATCAGACTGTAAAAGTGCCCTTGTGGCCCCTTGCAGAATAAAGTTTAGAATTTTTGAATTCAGGTTTCCTGTGTCAGTGTCGATACCTGTCTCCTACAAATGCGTGGCGTGACCTGTCTCCCAGCACTATGTGGGCATCTGTCTCTTGTGAAAGTGTTTCCTCCATACCTGTTCGCTTTGCATACCTGTTTTCAGTTGTGCGTGAAGAACTGCAGAATGATCTGCAGCGTCTTGAACCAGACGAACTGGGGCTGTGTGTTTTTACCTGTTTCCTGCCACTGTTTATCGTTATCAGTGTCCTGTAGCTATTTTTTTTATGTGATTGTGTGCGTACCTACGTGTTTTCTGCAAAAATGTGGCGGCACCTATTGCCTGTAAACTTACCTGTTTCCTAAGACTGTGCCGGCACCTATCTTCTGTAAAAGTGTCTGTACCTTTTCCCTGTGACTATGCGAATACTCGCTTCCTGTCAAAGTGTGTTGGTACCTGTCTCCTGAGATCGTGTGTTTGCACCTGTTTCATGCGCGTACCTGTTTCCCGTTGTGCGTGACGGACTGCAGGATGGTTCGCAGGGTCTTGAACCCAACGGCCACGTCAAGCAGATGCGCAGCGAAGAAGAAGTTATTAAAGTTGCCCATCACGGAGAAACAGAAGTACCACAACGAGTACAGAAAAGAGTTGTCCGTGAACGTGACGCCCGCCTTCCACACTTGGTAGCGCCAGTCGATGTTCAGGATGCTGGAAAGTTTTTTTTTTAAATACGTAATAATTTTAAAATCTATCGAAGAAGCGAATCGAATGAGTTCTTAACCACTGGTGCGTGGTCAACCAGAAGATACAGAGCGGTTGGACTCATCGCAAGGCCAACTGATTATCTGTTCAAAATCACAGGAAGCCATGAGTTGAGGGCAGCTTCCGTCGTGGGGATCCTTGAGATGGTTTTTCTAGTGGATAGCTGATGACGATGATTATTATGATGACGGTGATGATAACGATGACGTTTATGATGATGATATTTATGAAGATAATGATAATGATGATGATTATTATGATAATGATAATGGTGATGACGAGTTTGTTGCTAATGATGATGATTTAATACTGGAAGAAGTCCTTGCTACCGCTGATAACGATGATGATAATTGTGATGCTGTTTCTGCTGCTTCCTCTAATGATATTGATGATGATGACTTACTATTGGAAGAAGCCCTTGTTGCCAGTCTCCTCGTGCGAGGCGAAGGAGGTCTTCTCCATGCCGAGCATGTTGGAGATTAAGTCGAAGTCATAGGTCTCCGAGTACTTCGCGCGTACTTTCTTCTTCACGAACTTGTCCCAGTAGTTGACAGGGAACGACCTGGAATGAAGAACTTATTTAGATTTTGTATTGATCTTAACACTTAACGCGTGAGTAAGACAGTTTACGTTCAGGTGTCTCTATAATTTTCCCGTAACTCAATGATCCTGAAATTTAGATGAAAACTTAAAGGGCAACCGTATTTGGGTACTTTTCTGTACTTAGTACCTAAATATTTATTCATTCAATCGAATGGTATTGGCATTACACCATAATAAGAACAGGTTGAATCCATACTAATATTATAATTGTGAAAGTGTGTCTGTCTGTCTGTCTGTTACCTCTTCACGCTTAAACCGCTGAACCGATTGGAGTGAAATTTGGTATGGAGATAGTTTAAGTGTAGGGGAAGGACATAGGCTACTTTTTTACCCCGGAAAAATATCCTTATCCTCGATAAATGAATTTAAGGCGGATGAAGTCGCGGGCAGAAGGTAGTACTAGGCTATCAATTGCAACTCTACGCGGACGAAGTCGCAGGCAACAGCTAGTTCCGTAATATTACAAATCTAATTTAAGATCATTTAGCCATTCAATGGCTTCGTCACTGAGGGAGATCAGGTCTTCAGGAAGGCCGCCGGCATAGCGCGTTATGGAGCAGTACCTAAATATAAACTACGCAAGCGTGGCATAATTTAAATGCTATTTTTAAAAATACGGCAGAAAACAATCCTAAAGTTGGAAAATTTTGAAAGGCAAACGGTGATAAAGTTTGGGACTTGATAAAGGAATCAAAAATATCTCCACGTATTTAATTTGCAAGGCTGAATCTAGTTGGACAGTTTTATTTTGTGGAAAAATTGCACTTACTTAGCAGAGATGACGAGCTTGTCCCAGTGGCTCTTGAAATCATCGTCGTCTGGCTGCTCCGCAATGTACAATCCGTCGAACTCCAGGCGTCGAGCGATCTCCTTCTCACGCTTGAAGATTGCCAGCGGCACCTGACAGGATCGTGAACATGAGTGGAACCGTCAAAGCTGCTATTTTTTTTAAACGATGATAGACGGGCAATTGACGACATACTCGCCTTTTGTTAAGTGACGATGCGGCCGAGGATGTACCAATCACAAAAATTATCAATGACAAAATTGTTCAACCTTAAACATTAACAGTGAGAAAATTGACCAATCCTAAACATTACACAAGACACTATTTTAAGTATTCATAATTCCGTATTTTTTTAATGGAAATTAGAAACATGATAAAACATTAGATTTTATAAGTCTGATACAAAAAACAATACGGTAAAAAGTTGCAAAGTTATGGACTTTAGACACATTTCTGACCTATTGAACATTGAAATCATTGTTGGGATAATAATATTTTGCGTTCACATTCATACAAGATTGCTGTGCGAAGGGGTGCGGCTCGGTAGGGAATGTGTTAAACTCAGCTTTCATCCTTTCTTGTCTTGATTATGATGATTTTACCTTAAGATGGTAGTATCCGATGAGAATGGCGAGAGATACAATCGAGTGAAGGACTGCGGCCGCTTTGATCACGTGCTCCATGTAGAAGAAGTCTTCGTCTATATGAACTATTTCTAACGGATCTTCGTCTTCGGCTGATTCGCCGCTACCTGTGATGGATTATTTTAAAAAGTTAGAATAGAAAACTACCATGAGATCCAAACAAAAGACCTCCGTCATCCTATGAACCTGTCGAGCAGAACTCAAATTTAACTACGCTATCTAAATTGAATAGTGTGCCAAAAGGATCTATATCGGAATCCCTAACGTAGTTTGTCCTAATGTATAATGTCCTAATGCATTTTTTATGAAACTGTAAACTTTTCAAGATTTTTATAAATCAAACCTAAAGTAACGTAACCAAATCTAAACGATGATAGAATTTACGGTTTCTGAAAAATATGCGATAGAACAAACGACATTAGCGGTTCCGAAGAAGACCCGTGCCAAAACTGTGTTGTACAAGTAAATAATCTGTATTTAAAAAATAGGGATGACTTAATATTTCAGTTGTTGATTTAAAAGCCAGAAGTAGGTTTATTTTTTATTGAGGATTTATTCGCTTTATCGTATTAATATAAATGAGTAACTACCTAAATGCGAAAGTAACTCTGGTTATTTCTGTGGCTGTCTGTCTGTTACCCTTTCACGCTTAAAACATAGTTTTCATAAAGGAAGGAAAGTTTCTAAAGGAAGTGAAAAGGGAGCTGGAACATTGAATGGGGAATCAATCAACATACAGGCTACCAACTCACTTTTAGGTAACACTGGCAAAGCCACGGATAAATGCTAGTCTGAATTTAATTGCTTAACCCAATCATCGACACATGAAGAATTACACATATATAAAGTTGGTGCAGTGAAAAAAGTTATATTGTAAAAATATCACTTTTATTATCACTTACCATCGCCACTGCCCGATCCAGACCCAGCGCCAGACCCGCTGATGATGTCTCCAAGACCAGAACCCTCGTCATCGCCGTCCAATGTTGATACCTGCCAATCGATAAAGATAAGTATTGTAAAGGTGTCTCGTGTATAGACACCTTTTTCAGAGACTGGCCGTTATTTAAATAATAGATAGTCCTTATTTGAATGTCCGATTCGAATAAAGAATATCTTCTGTCTCTGTTTTTGTAATGTCATAATGTATGATAATTAAATACTGATTTTGATCTGAAGGAATGAACACAGATAAAAAGTCGAAAATTGTTTATTAATCGACATCTGAGCTCATCGACCCACAGTTTTTAATTGAATTGAAATTTGCTCGACCAATTCAAGGCCGAAAACCAAGCTTCCGCGTAGCACCGAAGGTGCGGAATGTGCAAACCTGGCGCGCTCGATATTTACTTAGTTGAAACATTTGGCGACCCGTTCGGCTCAGTGGGTTGTACAACGGCCTACGAAGCTGGCGGTCCCGGGTTCGAATCCCGGCCAGGGCAAGTGTTTGTGTGATGAGCACGAATGTTTGTTCCTGCGTCTTGGATGTTTTCGGTGTATTTAAGTATTATAATTTATCTATATATTATGTATATCTTCGCCTAACACCCATAGTACAAGCTTTGCTTAGTTTGGGACTAGGTCGATTTGTGTAAGATTGTCCCTAATATTTATTTATTTAATTTGTCATAAAATAACGAGAACATAACGTTAACCAACGACGAAACAACAATTTGGTGCAGCGGATGTTTGGTAGCAAGATTACCAGCAAACGTCCTACAGATCGAAGCTCAATCATTTAGTTTTTCTGTGTGATTGTTTATATAAGTATTTTCTTAATCAATTAGTATTTACCTGCTTAGTTGTGATTACCCTACATGACGTGTTCAACAATGTAAAAGACGGTATACAAATGCCAAAACTTTGTTAAAGAAAAGTTGGTTCCACGACAGGAAAGTAGCAACCCTCAGTGATGCAAGGAGTCTTAAATCTCACCTTATAGAAGAGCAGCACAAAGTTGATGCAGAACGCAAGAATGAGGGCGCAGTACTTCAGGTTGTAGAAGTTACGCGCGAGGAAGGAGACGGCACGCTTGGTGTACTGCGAGATATCCACCTGGGAAACTGCCGACGGCGTTGGTGCCTGCACCGCCTGTAATTAGAAAATAGATGTAAAAATAAATAGTATGAACATTTTCGAAGCATTCTTAGGCTTAATTGTCACATTACGTCTGGTGAGATGTTCAAATGCTTTTCTATTTTACCAATAAAAAAAGTCGTAGCATTAGTAATTAATTAGTGAAATCTTTTACACAAACCGATTCCATTCCATAAACACCGATGCTTGGACTAAAACATTGACGATTCCAAGTAAAAGAAACGGATCTGAAATTTCAACGCCTACTTATTATTTCGTAAAAGTTACTACACACAAAGGTCCACATTTGAAAATCACGTTTTCCAGATCCAACTCCGTCACTTGAGAAGTCGGCATAGTGATCTTGAAACGGCTGCTGTCCGCTAAAATTCTTCGCCTCACAAGTTTTAAGCCTACATTTTACTACTCGCAGTTTTTCATAGATGCAATAGAGCGTAAATGTCAATATAATTATACACATAAATACATTTAAAGCATCCAAGACCCTGGACAATATTTTTTTCGAAAATTCCAAAAAACAGTCACATTACCTTCTTACAACGAAAATATCTTCTCTCAGATCCTTGCTGCGTCAAAGCAAATAATAATGTTACTACACTAAATACTACTTCTAAAATCAATTGAAGCAAAATCATCAAAATTAAAAATGTGAATAATGATTTATCACATAATACATGGAGTCTGAGCAGTTTGTGAATTCAAAGCCAAATTTCTACCAGCAAACATTGTGGTCTTAGCTGTATCTTTTTCATTAAACGCTATACAAAGTTGTATACCTATACAATGATGGACCAGGAACAATGCTCTAGTCTTTTCATATCGTACAATGACAGATAGTGTTATTGAAAAAGAACAAAGCATTTGTGATCCAACGGCCCCTGGTTTCGGCACCATTATTTTTTCGGGATAAGGTGATTCTATTAAATTCAGGTAACTATTCGTCAGTCCCTAGTCAAATATATGTTGGATTTATTTAAAAAAGTAGCAGTGTAAACGGTCTTAAAATACTATTATTATATTGTTTATCTTTATTTGTATGTAAATAATACTTTAGCGTTATTAAATATTTTCATTTTGCAATTTTAATTGATTACATGTGACAAAGAGTGAGGACGTTTATTTACTTTGAAATTTATTAAAATATTACAATATTTTCATCAATTCTTTAAAGTAATAAAGTCCCATGATTATTTTGTAGCATGTTTGAAGATTAACTGATTTTAATATTGTTTTATAAATTATCAACTACAGGAGTTGAAGGGCTAATTCTTAGAGTAGAAAATCGACTAGGGACTGACTACTGCCTTCATCAAGAATATATTTTTTAATATTTTTAATCGTATTTTTAATATTTGTCTTTATGACCTTGTAGTTTAATTGGAAATACGGAATGAGATTCAGAATTACCGAATACTTGATGGTCAACTAAATTAGACATAAAGACAAACTAACCCAAATTTCATGGAATCACCCATAAGTAAAAATTTATTTGTAAAACTACTGAGCGGCTTTGAAAGGGATAATGGTCGAGCGACAAGAAACCAGTGAAGAGAATGTATGAGCTAAAATAGTCATTTAGTTTCTTTAACTTTTGTTCAACGTAAAAATAAATTACGTTCATGTCAGTACATCAAGTAAATTAATGGATAAATAGTGCCTTTGCTATTCTGCAACATTTAACATCTCCAGCATCTGATGATGCCTCCTAAAGATGCGAAGCACGTGTCGAGGTTTATACTTTTTGGTGGTGGTGTGTTGTATTTATTTGCGTATTTCATTGTGGAGGTAGGAAGGATGGGACACATTATTATTAGTTTGCTACACCCGACAAGGGTCCTTGTAACTAGACTCAAGTCTGTAACTTGGTTGCAATAAATATCTTATCTTATCTAAACTGTATGAAAATATACGCGAGTGCACACAACGTATTGTCACAACTAACTAAAACGTTGTTTTGCGGAACAGCAAAGAAACTATTATCCATTAATCTAATATAGAATTCCGCAAAGTAATCATATGCTGCTGAATAAATAAATAAATAACACAGGGACAAATCGACCTAGTCCCAAACTAAACAAAGCTTGTACTATGGGTACTAGGCGACGTTATACATAATATATAGATAAATTATAATACTTAATCGGAGAACCAGACCCAGGAAAAAACATTCGTGCTCATCACACAAGCACTTGCCCTGGCCGGGATTCGAACCCGGGTCCGCCAGCTTCATAGGCTATTGTGCAACCCACTGAGCCAAACGTGTTGTCCAAATCAATAACTTTGTTACGGATATCCGTTCAATTTAGGTACCTTTTTGCTCTCTGCTTCAATGGCGGACATCGCGGCTTGCTGAGCCGCCTGTGCCTCCAATCGCTCTTGCGCTTGTTTTTTGGCTTGCTCTCCACTAAAAAAAAAACAGATAAAATAAAAATCTAGTTAAAGTATTCCGAATAGGACTACGAAGTAAAGAAAATAATAAAAAATATAAATTATATGCTAATTTCATTCTTATAAACACGATTTATGAATGGCGTTTTGTGTTAGATAATAATGGCGTCATCGTGATTAAATTTGATAATGCTGATCTATGAACTCTGGATATATGAATTCTGGATAATCCGTTAGAAACAAGACATTGTTACAATAGGGTGCCGTGACCAGGATATGTATACCGGGATATGTATACCCAAAGGGAAAGTTACCAATCTGACATAGGGGCATATCAGCATTAGCTACAGGAGATTAACTTTTTTAGCAGTTTACCGTACTATTAAGGTGAAGCAGCAGAATAACATTAACTTCAAATACCTTTACGGCTAAAAATCTATTGAGAAACTGTAAAACAACCGCCCTAGTTCGAGTCGGACTCGCGCACCGAGGGTTCTGTACAAAATATACGCTAAAATGGGCGTAACTATGAATCTTTTTATATTGGTTCTGAAATAGACAGACATAAAAATCAAGAGTTTTCAGACTTTGTGTTGGTTGTGCTATACTTAAGGGCTACCTTCACACCCAATTTCAAGCTTCGAGGACAACTGAAAATACCCTGTAGGTTTTCAACTGATGACAATTGTATGGAAAATCACCTTTTTTATAACTGTTTTTTTTTTATTGGGTTGTCTTCAAAGTTTTATTTTTCACAGCTTGAGTATTTGAGATTAATTTCAGCTTGATACCTCTACGCGTTCCTGAGAAAAAGGATCTTAACAGACGGACGAACGGACGGATAAAGTTATCCTATAAGGGTTCCGTTTTTTCCTTTCGAGGTACGGAACCCTAAAAACTGCACATGTGGCGTTATTTCACATTGTTATATTACAAGCAAACTGACAGCTGCAAACCCTATTTTGAAAAACATAAATTACTAACTCTTCCTAGTATATACATCTTTGAGACCTGTAAGTTTGTACGGAAACATAAAGAGTACTATGTAAAACGCGATGACATTCCCTCTTCACGACCTATAAAATAGACTCGTTCATCCGCCCGCCAAACTGAAACTGCTATCCTCAGGCCTATTAATAATGTCCATTAAGATTTATAATAATTTACCTGGCTCTATAAAAGAAGAAGAAGACGATAATAAGTACATAAATAAAATAAGGCAATTACTACTGACTAAATCCTATTACACGCTAAATGAATACTTAGAAGATAAATTATAAACGCTCAGTAAGTCCTCCTCTCCCTAACATTGCAGTGCCCAACACGGTTCACAATGATCTGCAGCTTTAAGTTGACATCTGTACCTACTTTTGTGATATTGTAATCAATATTGAGTAATTGAGTAAGTGAATAATTGTAATAGGGTAGTTTCCGGGGTAAAAAAAATTGTCTAATTAGTCCGTCACTTACATTATCAAAAAATAATGGACACGTATTTTTACTTTTGTCAATAAAACAAAAAAGATATAGATAAAGCGTGTCCAAGTTTGGGAGTGGAGGCGCAGGACGTCACGGCGTGCGAAAAACGGTCGCACGGCGTGACGTCACGGGGAACTTTAACAGGCAATATCTTCATCATTTTTTGTTTAGTTGACAAAAGAAAAAATACGTGTCCAATATTTTCTGATAGTCTAACTAAAGGACTTATTATATTTTTTTAGGACACAAGCGTATTTAGCTTTTTCCTAAATCTATTTCGAACGTTTTCCTCGTAAAAAAACTTGAAATGTTATGATTGGGTCTCCTTCGGAATCCCTAATGTCGTTTGTCCTAATGTATCGTTTGTCATAACGCATTTTTTTCAGAAACCGTAAATTTTTCAGGATTTTTCAAAAGATCATCGTATAGATTAGGTTACGTTAGGTTAGGCTTGTTTTATAACAATCCTGAAACGTTTACAGTTTCGTAAAAAAATGCATTATGACAAACGATACATTAGGACAAATGACGTTAGGGATTCCGATATAGATCCGATGTGTTTATTACCCGGATTGGGAATGAGAGATTAGAGCAAGTGAATGAGTTTGTTTACCTTGGATCGATGGTTACGAGGGACGGAAAGTGTGAAAGTGATATTGAAAGGCGAGTTAATGCTGGTAACACCGTAAATGGTCCTTTGCACGGCTTTATGGGTAGCCAGGAAATCTCTAAGAAGGCTCGTCTGGCTGTGCATAGAGGTGTGTTGATTCCAGCAACGTCCAGTACGGAAGTGAAAGTTGGGTGTGGCAGAAGAAGCAAGAAAGTTGAATAAATGCAGTAGAAATGAGAGCATTGAGAGGCATGATTGGTGTGAAATTGGGTGACAGGATCAGAAATAACGTGATATGGAAACGTTGTAGTGTGACAGAAGATGTAGTAACTCGTGTAGACAAAGGGATGCTAAGGTGGTTTGGGCATGTAGAGAGGATGCATGAAAGAAGATTAACTGGAAAAATCTATAAGGCGAATGTAAGTGGAAATGTTGGAAGAGGAAGGCCTAGACGAATGTTTCGCGATCAAATTGGAGACATTCCGAAAAAAATGCCAAGTGAAAAGTACTCTAAACCGGCGAGCACGCATGAAGAGATTAATGAATGTTGATGAAGCGGCAGTTGTATGCAAGGACTGTACCAAGTGGAAGGAGTGTAGTCTCTGCCTACCCCGTTGGGAAAAAGGCGTGATTGTATGTTTGTATGATTATTACCCCAGTAAATCGATCAGAGACGGCGGCTGTTGCTCCTCGGAGTGCTCCGTAGTTTCGTCGGGAGAGGCCTCTGCCTCCTCGCCAGAGGACGGGGTCGACGTGCTCGGAGACTCGTGCGGTTTCACTTGAATTCTAAAGATGGTAATAAATAAATATCAGGGTCAATCTTACACAAATCGATCTAGCCCCAAATTAAGCGAAACTTGTACTATGGGGTGGATGACGATATACATAATATATCGATAAAATATAATACTGAATACATAGAAAACATCTAAGACCCAGGAACATTTGTGCTCATCAAACAAACGCTTGGCCTGGCCGGGATTCGAACCCGGGACCGCCAGCTTCGTAGACCGTTACGCAATCAACTGAAAATGAATGTAATGAAAATGAAAATAACACAAGTAAATAGCAAATGGTTATCTACTTATCTTCACAGATTATAAATGTGAAAGTGTCATTGCTGTTATTTGTACCATTTACGTGTCTTGGGAGTACTTAATTGATAAACAAAAGCATAAAACAGAAAAAGTAGATATTGAAACGACAATAGAAAACAACAAAGTTTTAGGTCCCGGTAAAACAGCCGAAGCCCGGAGTAAATGCTTGCAATACTTACTGCCCATTGTCTTCTTTAGTGATGTCGAGACCGAAAGCAGATACCTGCATTTGACCCGTGTCGTCCGCTGCTGGTAATGCGGGCAGCATCCTTGATGGACCTGTATACCCAGATATCGTTAAGATATGTACGGGCAAAGGCGAATCAAGCTTTCAAGTTAGAAGTGGGAGACAAAGTCAATATCTAGTTATTTACGAGAACTTTATAGCTTGTAGTTGTTAGAGCCAGCCCAGGACCGGGGGGGGGGGGGGGGGTCCTGTCCCTCCCCCTTCTGGATTCGGCGTTGATAGTGAGAAACGAACTTCTAATTTACGTAATATGGCTTCGTTCCAGTATGGTCAGCCGCAAATATATCAAAGTAATCGTATTTATAAATATCTCAGCATCAACACTATTTCTATAAAAATGGTTATCTGTTTAGCACTATGGTTGACTGGTACAGAATGCCATTTGACATTAAGTCCGCCATTTGTACCTACTTTTGTTTTGTGCAATAGAGTTTAAATAAATAAATAGACTATTTACTTAAATTATGTACAACACATCGACAATTTATTTCAATGCTGTTGTATGTACAGAGTCTGATATGTTATGTATTGATAATGAAACAACTGTATGTGCCACCAAAACCATAAGATGAGTGCACATATTCTCAGTAACACCTTTTAAATTCCGATTACTTTGTCATACAAATTAATCTTTTGTTCTCAGCAAAGATAAAGAGCAAAGACATATCTTTACTATTATTAATTTCTTTTTTTGTATTGATAATCAGTTTTCTGTGGAGAGGGGTCATGATTTCAGGAGAAATCTTAACAGCGCGATGCAGGATCGTCTTTTGTTTTGTATGGCCGCGCGGTGCCTTGCCAGTCTGGCGCCATCTGTTAGCCAGAATTTCTTTGTCCTCTCATCACACCAAAACGGCTGGACGGATTTTAACCAATTTTGGTACGGGAATATGGACATCCAAAGATGGTTTTTTTACCTTTTTCCCAACTACGGTAAAAAAAAGTTTTACGCGGACGAGGTCGCGGGCATCTTCTAGTTGATAATAATAATACTGGGTGTTTCATGAGTCCTGAGCAGGAGTGACAGGGGTGATAGGGAAAGCTACCCTGAGTTTTTTTTACTGTGGGGGCAACCATGAAATCGAAAAAACACTTACTTAAGAGTTAATTGTTAGCTAATTATCCGAAATGTATGGAACAGCTGTTCTTTTTTCCGTGATTTAGTGGTTGGCCCCATACTAAAAGTTTGTCAGTGTAGCCCTCCCTCCCACTCCCCCGTCACCCCTGTCAGTCCTGCGCATGACTCATAAACCACCGAGTATACGCTATAATCTATAGTTTCCCATAATGCCCACTTATCTTTAAGGTTCCTCCCTTGACAACAAAAACAATATGAATTAAATAAAAATCTGGGACAATTTTACACAAATCGACCTAGTCCCAAACTAAGCAAAGTTTGTACTATGAGTACTAGGCGACGATATACATGATATAATACTTAAATGCACAAAAAAAATTCAAGACACAGGAACAAACGTTCGTGCTCATCACGCAAACACTTGCCCTGGCCGGGATTCGGACCCGGGACCGCTAGCTTCGTAGGTCGTTGTACAACCAACTGAGCCAAATGTGTCGTCACGACACATAATAGATATGTGCCAATAAGCAAAACATCTCCAATTCAAGTTGCAATGTAAGTGATTATTATTTTAATTTTATAATTAGACTTATTACACCCAACATATAAACGACAAAAATATATACAACATCGAAAAAACATGAAAATTGTTACCTGTTAACGCTCAAAAGCAGATTTATTGTTATAAAATATATAGTCGTAATAATTGTTATTAATTAATAGTTTGCCGAATTATTGTTTGTTAAGAATTTGGAAGAGAATTAATAAAATTTAGTAATTTTTTCAACCTGCGTTTGGCGATTTAGTACGGTGTTGAAGGCATTCAGTCGCTGCGTAGTAGGTTTTCCTTTAAAGTATCATTTAAATGCAAAAATATTAATATTTTCATCGCATATTTTTTTTTGTATAGACTGAAAATTATTCAGATAATCGTTTACTTAAGCTAGGATTAATAATTGACGGCGAGCTTAGGTTTCGTTTGTTTTAGAATATCCCCGAATTTATATCAATAAATTAATAATTATGCAAAAAAGACACTAAGCATATACAATATTATTTATAGATTGTTTTTTCATTGCATAATGGGAACATCACATTTCGCATAATAATTATATAACATAAGGTAAATAATGCTTTCAGACGAAAACGATGTCCTGATTTTATGTTCTTACTATGACATAGGAAAATGTTATGCGAGTCGAGTTTAGCTTATAGGGGATGTTGACAAATACGACAACTTTTTTTGTGGTAATTTTAGAACGACCTTTCAATAATAGATATTAATTATAAAAAAACTACTTAAATGTCACAAAAACTCCCATGGATACAACAATGTTAGTCACATTTTTGGACTTCCCCAAAAAACGCTCCATACTAAAGCCTAGGAACGTGTGACGTCACACTGGATGAAGCAATTAAAAACTTTGATAACGCTTTCATAATACGCGCTGGGTGCGGCTGCGCGCGCCGCCGGTCGCCGCACCACGCCGCCTTTAGTGTGTCTAAGTTATTGTTGTTATTGTCGTTAACATAGATTTATAAGTTTGTGTTTTACTAACCACTATATGGATTGCAATATGGATTTGAATTTGAATAACAAAAGTTACCATACATTTCTTGGGTTATTCAACGTATAAATATATGTATTACTTATTTAATTTCCTACTTTAAATGAACTTTCCCAATCAACTTTAAAGGTTTCAAAACTCATAAAACAAGCTACACACATGTATCGAACTCAATTTCATTTTTTAGGATTTCTACCATAGACCGTTGCGCATCAAAATTTTATTTTCATTTGCATACAGTCAACATCCCTATTGTATTAATGTAAATATTTATTATTGGATTTTATTATATATGTTTTTTTTAAGTTCTGCTTCATTTTATAGCTGTTGATGCCTCAAATGAATAATAAATAAGTTTTTGTCAAAAAACTCATTTTTGTGACAAGCTTTTATTGCCAAATGTACTTTTCCTTGAACATCCATCAACTACTCATCGAGACGATTCTAAAGACCCCAAACTCCGGTACATTGCATTATTTTATTTCAGAGTTCCCATGACCACCTTCATGCTCCATCATCAGATCAGCTCCATAGTATCATACTATTGCATTGTCACCAAACTTACATAAGTATGCTAAAGTTTAGCTCAATTGGAAACCGGGAAGTAGGTCAAGTTTAAGTTGCAAGATTCCACCCGAACTTTTATACACAGTTACATAGCAAGTTAAATAAAAGCTTCTGAAAAAATGGGCCTGCGAATAAAACGCTCACCACATCAGCGACCGAACGCAAAGCCTGAAAGCCACCCGTACGTACTGTTTACTTCTTACTTTGACTCTGAGTGAGCAACCTGTGCCTCAACTGACCAATTTTCTCCTCCTCAGTCGGCTCCGGAGGCGGTTCCTCCATCTGAGGACCTCGCATCAGCCCCAGAAGCACGCCGAATATGTACCTGGGAAAATGAAGAGTTATACACGGGTATTTTAATGTTAAGTTAGCAAAACGGCCCCCCTATTGCCTATCGTGTCTGACGCTCGCAATCAGAATCAAGTGTTTTGATTTTGTATGGGCTATGACAGTTGATTCAGATACCAAGTGTCAAAATTTTGTTAGGGAATAACCCCCGGGTCTGTTCGCCTTCAATTTTATTTAAAGGTGGATCGCCTTTTTTTTATTATTCCGCCCCGTAACTCAGAGGAAAATAGTGACCGTTACATAAAAAAATGCTAGTAATCCCGGCTATTAACTTACTATGGGATGGGCCCTTGAAAAGGGGACCTATATTGGCTAGGATAATATATGTGGTTGCCTTTATATCGTTTAAGATAGTAGTTTTAAAGAGTGACTCAGGAGACACATGGATATTTAATGTTAAGTCAGTGAAAAAGGTCTCTATTCGCCTTTAATTATATTTAAAGGTTGTGCATAGACTTTTTTAAAAGTACAATAAATGTATTTATGGATGTAAAGATTTCATTCAAGAGAAAATATCAAATTGAAAAGGTGCATAAGGAAAAGTGTTAATTAAGTTACGGAGTTTATGTGAAGTCTAAGGTGTACCAGTAAAAGGAATCTGAACTCTTATTCCAAAAAATAACCCAATGTCTGATAGAAAAATAAATAAAAACCGCCCGTCCATTTAATTTATAGCTTAAATTAATAAGAAATTTTGTTTTTCAAAAACAATTAAGGCTACGGCGACTAAAACTACGATTAAATTATGTCTTACATCAATTAATGCACAACGCATTCTGGGTTTTGTTTTTGAAAAACAAACATATCCTATGTTTTCTTGTCATCTACTTAAAATACACAATTTTACTTTTAAAAAGCATCAAAGTCATGTTTTCTAAATTCCATCATGCTTTTCAAATTCAGAAAAATGAAAACATCAACTATGCAAATACTTAATAAAGTAGGTACCTAAAACGGACAAGACAAAGCACTAGCCGCAGGTGCTTTAGAATCTATGAGCTAACGAGGAGACAAACAGACATTACGAAGTATTTACACATATCTATACATGTATCAAAGCATTTACCAATGACTGTGCATCAGAATGTAGCGTGAAAACATGACAGCCCGTAAATATCATAATGAAAACACACAGACAGTCGTACATTAGTATTAGTACTTAATGAAGACAAATTGAAATAGGTAGTGCATAACCTTAAAGATCGATGACTTCTATACTATTATAAAGTTACAAAAACGTAACGTCTGTACATTGAAGATATTTTCAAAAAAAAAGATTGTAACGGACTATTTGCAGTCACTGACTAGTCTTTTTTTAGTTTTTTTTTTAGTTTGTATGTGTCGTTGTGGGTTTATCACGCCAAAACGGCTAAACGGATTTCAACTATTTTTGGTAAATGGGATACTTCTTACCCGACTACGCTGAAATAAGTGTGAGAACTACCAAAAGTCGAGTCTGCTAAAAGTTATGTATGCGATTTATACTAGATTTTCTTCGACCATAATTGCCGTCATGGTGACCACAATTAACCTCACCTCAGTGCATTGCGAGTCAAATCTGTTTTTTTTTTAACTTCTGTATTGTCCAAAGTTGTTTACTTTTGATCTCAAATGATAGCTAATTAAGTAGATTTTGCTGTGAGGCGGTTGTAATAAATATCTTTTTTGTAATAATTTTTATTTGCATTTTCGCTTATGTGACTCTCATTACCCCATTTTACCCTAACCGTTCCGTAATCTAAACATGTTTGAGTTCCACAATTTGTAGTAGATGTAGTTAAATTTTACCTGACAACCACCACAACTCCATAGCCCATGTAGTAGAACAGATAGAAGAACATCTTGAAGAAACCGACGGCCAGCTCGGCGGGTGGCATCTGCTGCATGTCCGCGATCCTCTGCTTTATGTTCGATGGGGATAGGGACGAGAATGCCGTGGCGCAGCCGTCCTTGATGGATTGGAGACCGCGGCGGAAGGGGTCTTTGCCTTTGCTGGAACAAACATACACACATTGCGATATAGATAGAAATATTACATGATATTGTATAGTTCAGCTTTTCCCAGGTGAAATTTTCGCTTAGAACCCTAATCTTTCAAACAAAGGCTATTGTCTCTACTATCGTATAGCCGCTAGTTACCGAGTTAGCACGTGCCACTTCAACATTCATATTGAAAAACAAACGGTATCGTCATAGTATTAAGGTTCAAATTTAATGTCACTGATATTCTAGATATTCCTTTTTTGTATGTAGGACGATAGACCACCCCGAAGCAACACGGCACTCATATTATTTTACCGTTTATACCTTAATACTAATAAATGTTAGGGACAATCTTACACAAATCGACCTAGTCCCTATATAGATCATAAATATTTATTGGTTTTTTTTTTTCTATTTTTGTGTGAAAATCTTAATGCGGTTCACAGAATACATATAATTACCAAGTTTCAACAGTATAGACATAGGGACGAACAGACAAACATGATGAATATAGGAGTTCCATTTTTTGCCATTTGGCTACGGTACCCTAAAAAATGGATGCAGGTTCCCAATTCTGAAACTATCTTCGTGCCTGGATCACTCACTTGTCATCATCATCGTCTCCAAGGTACATATACGCAGCCTCTCTGCTCTTGGGCCCTCCTCCCTGCTCTTCCGACGCAGCCATGAGTCCTGACGCGTGCGTCATTTCAAAGATGGCGTCTTCGCAGAAGTTGACGAACGCCTCCAGCTTCTCTTTATCACCGCCTTCTGTCACTATGCTGTAGAAGAAGGCGCGTTTGGATTCCTGAAATCATTTTATTCCACACAAGGTTAGTGATAATATCTTTTAGGTACTAGTAGATCGCCAAATGAGGATTATCAGCTAGTCAAGAGTGAATTAAATTGTCCACAGTGAGAGAGAGTGGCGGCGGGTGGTACGTTATAAAACTCGATAATCACAATATATTACGCCATAATCACCATGAAAAACAAAACATTAGTACCTAAGCCAAAATATGTGATTAACAACTTAATTAATAAATTTACTCTATACAGTTGAAAAAATGATTGAAACAGACTATTTGGAGACCAGTGAATTAAAAAAATATTTTAGGGATTTCTTGTATGTTTGTATGCTCGCTATGGCTCATCACGCAAAATCGGCTTAACGGATTTAAACGATTTTTGGTACATGGATCACTGAATATCTACAGATGGTTATAGGATATTTTGTAACCAACTACGCTGAAGTAATAAAGAGGGTTGTGACTGTTTTCTCTTCCGCTGACGAAGAAGAAGAGATGATCACTACTGTTTGTGTATAAGATGAGCAGAGCCCGGAATATCCATAGCAAAACAAAATACTGTCGCAATCAAACTAGTGTTAGAAACATTTTTTTATCGATATCGATAGTTGTGTAATATTAGAAAAAAACGGCCCACCCAATGAAAAAAATTATAATACAAAATTTGACATAGGTTTGTATAATTAAACAGATACAGATGCAATTTCTGGAGTAGATAATCATTATATAAACAAAACAGTCTTCTCCCAGAAAATGTTGAAAAATTAATGATTATCTACTCCTATCAGTATAAAAAACCCAATAAGATGTCATGTGCTGCTGTGTACTGGCTTGGATTTCAAAGAAGAAATTGCATCTGTATCTGTATAATTATGCAAACCTATGTGAAATTTTGTATTATATTTTTTTTTCATTTGGTGGGCCGTTTTTTTCTCATATTACACAACTATCATAAAAATTAAAAACTTAAAATAGTTTGATAGATGATAAAAGTTTGAAATGATAGAGATGATACATTCTTGCCGGCCCCTGCCCGTTCCTACCTTAATCTGCGGCTTCTCCCACTGCTCAATGTTAGACTCCTTGATCTCGAAGTAGACCCGCTCGATGCGCTTGGTGCCGCCCATGATCTCGATGCGGCCCAGGAACGGCTCGAAGTAATTCAGGACGGATCCGGCCGTCTCCAGGAAACGGGCTAGCCTGTGGAACAAGGTGGCAAGTCACTTCAGATTCTGACGCGCGACTCCTCAATTTTTCTTAAAATTTTCATAGAAAAGTTGACCGTATGACTTCTTTTCTAGCATCCCAGAAGGGAGTTGAATTCATTGCGTCGTCATAATCTCTGAGGCAAACTTCTATGGGCTACAACAACAAACCAGTTCCCATTTTGTATTTCTTAAATGTTTCTCTAACCTAAAATATCCACGAGTTCAGGAGGATGACTGGCAGGACTGAAATCACATGGAGAAGTATGTTTGAGCAACCAGGGTTACTATCCTTTTGAGAGTGTGTTCGCAAAGTTTGAGAGAGACCTGGGGTCTGTTTCACAAAATCTTGTAACATGTACTACAAGCGATAAGCTTTTATCGCTGACTGTACTTTTTCTTGAACATCCATCAACTACTCACCGAGACGATTCTAAAGAGCCCAAACTTGGTATAGGATTACATTATTTTATTACAGAGTTCCTATGGCCACCTTCCTGCTTCATCATCAGATCAGCTCGATAGTATCATACTATTAAATAGTCACCGAACTTACATAATTATGCAAAATTTTACCTCAATCGGAAACCGGGAAGTGGATCGAATTTAACTTGCAAGATTAGATTACAGACCGACAGACAACGGGTCAGGTAAAAGCTTGTTAAAAGAGACTTCCACTTGTATTTATTATAATAGTTTGTTCAAGTGTCCCACTGTTGGGCAAAGGCCTCTCCTCTTTTCCGCCATGCATCCCTATCCAGCATATATTCCCGCCAGCCCTTACAAAATGTGTGCAAATAGTCCTGCCATCTCCTTTTCGGTCTGCCTCGGTTCCGGTACCCATATTGGGCGATCCCTTCGGTACTTACCTTGGCCCACCGATCCGGGTTCATACGCCGGACATGCCCAGCCCAGTCCCATTTCAGTCTGGCGGTTTTTACACCCACTTGTATTACAAAGTCAAAATCTAAAAAGCAATCTAAAAAGTTCAAAGACGAACATATAGCGCAAATGAAAGCTATGCGAAAATGACAATTAGAAGCAAAGAATATACCCGAGACCTAAGCTTGACGATCTTGCAAAAGGAAAGACGCAGAATGAGGGTAATAACAGTTTTTCTCCTAGTTTAGTCTACAAGAATACGAACGATAATTTCTCTGTAATAATCTCGACGATAGACTCACCTCAGATTACTGAGCTAGAGTATCCAGATTGAAGCTGATATCCAAAATAATATCGACTTTAACTTTAGAATTTGTAACCCTATAAGAATTGGATGAGCGAGGCCTCCTGATAAACGTTTCTATAAACAAAAGGTCTCGACCACAATTTGTACTTACCACCTAGTCTTTAAGGATTTTTTTTTATTATTATGACTGTCTGTATGTCGCACCCGCTCACGGGACAATAGTGTACCGGACCTTTGGGAGGCGTGCGCGGAGCCGAAGCCAACGCGCAGAAGCCCTTTCGACAATTTAATGAAATGTAAGCAGTAGTAGGTACACCGCGCGGGTCACGGGACGCGCACAGAGACGGCACTCGCTAGCTGCAAGAACTATTGGAGAGTGATGAGATCTAAATATGCTGGGTTATGGGATTGAAATGATGGACTTATGATTATTATTTATATCCTAGATGCGTTTGTAGGAGGGATGCAGAATGGGGCTGATAACTGTTTTACTCCTGGTTTCGTCTACAAGAAAAGAAGTGACTTCTCTCTGAAGGTAGTCTTTGGAATATGCGTGATACTCACCTGGGCTCATTAGGCATGTGTTCAGACAAATTGGTGAGTAGGACAGCCAGGTTGAAGCCGATTTCTTTGGCAGGTTCGTGGAAGCGGTCGCAGAAACCAATGTAGTCAAGTTTGCCGTCATGGTTCGTCTCGCAGCAGGCCAAGAGGAACTCTATCTCCTCCCTGAAAAAAATATATGATTAAAACCAAGCTTACGATCTTCAAAAACATCAGGCGCGTATTACCGACCCTGTAAGAAATCTATACGGTAATAGCGCATTGAATAGTTTAGAAGGATTGTTCCTCAATTTGAATAATACAATGACAAAAACGATGAGAGTATGACAAACACAAGTCTTTTTTTTGTTAAAAACTTATTATATTGCTATGGAATTATTTTCGAATAGAAACGAATTTCTTGTGTCTGTTTTATAGACTCGTATTGACTAATCAGTCAAAAAATAATACGATTTTAATCACTCTTCAACGCACAGGGGAGGAATAAAACTGACTTTTATATCTCAACTAGAAGATGCCAACAACTTCGTACGCGGAGGGGAAAAAGTCATTACCCTTCTTTTTTTCTTCAGCGTAGTTGGTTAAACTCGACTCCCCGCCTATTCTATGACCATCTGTGGATACCTAGCTACCCGTGTACCAAAAATTGTTCAAATCCGTTCAGCCGATTTGGCGTGATGAAGCCACAACGACACATAAAAACATACAAAAAAAAATAAAATCATTTTAGTGAATTCCAAATAGTCCGTAACAATCATTTTACTACAAAATATCATCAATGTACAGACATTTAATTTTTACAACTTCATTTCCATGTTTGTTGTTGTTTGTTGTTAAATGTATTACCTTTATTCTGAAGCGCACAATCATTAGCACCCTAATTATGATTTGATACTCAGGACAATCGGTCGCTTGGGTAGTTTTGAGTACATTTAAATTTCGGATTCATAGTAAAGCATCTTGCAAACACGTAGTAAGTCAACGTACGGGGTGTAACTCTTCTGCTGCTCCATTTTGTCCTTGAAGTCCTTGGGCAGCACCCAGCCGTCGTTGTTGGCGTCGATCTCCAGGAAGCTGGCGCTGGACGTGAGGTCCTTCAGCTTCAGAAACATGTCAAAGTACTTTAAGATCAGCTCCACATTTCCAGCGCTTTCGACCAGCGTGTCCACCATCTGCTTTCCAATGGTACCTGGAAATATCAAATGTAAGGGTTAATTTAGTAAAGATATTAATTTGAAGGTTCCTTGGATCATTTCTTTTCTTCGGGCGCTGTGATATAACTAGTAAGAAAGCAGAGAAAAGAAAAAAAAATAGGAATACAGGAACTAGGAGAAAGGAAATGCACAATATTAGTCAGAAAGATACTCAGGGTAACGATAATAGGAAATATGCATGAATTTTAATTTTTGCTTTATTTAAAGCTCATTCATGTAACAAACAGTAGACAAAAATATTTTTTCGAATAAAAATAACCAATATATAAGCCATCAAACATTTTATTCTATTTCTCTCTAGCAAAACACATAAGATAAGATAAGATAATAGTTTAAAATGCCTATATTTTGTGTATTTCTTGGCCGATTTAAATTTTAATTTCACATTTTGAAATAGTTTTTACGGTATTTTGATATTTAGTTACGAAAAGCGATAAAAAAATCATGCATGTACCATATTATGTCATAGTCAAAACACTCACCGTTAACGACGTTTCCTTCAAGCATAGACAACATCATGGTTATCATGTCTTTCTGCAGGTTGAGTAGTTCTTTGAGGAGATCGACTTGTGACGAGTGCTTTGACAGCTTGTCCTGCATGTGAGAGAAGAGGAACAGGAAACCACCGACGGCATCCCACAACCTTTAACGTAATTGGATAAATAAATAATAATAATAATAAATAACACAGAGACAATCTTACACAAATCGACCTAGTCACAAACTAAGCGAAGCTTGTATATGGGTACTAGGCCACAATATACAAAATAATATAGATAAATTATAATACTTAAATACATAGAAAACATCCAAGACCCGGGAACAAACATTTGTGCTCATCACACAAACACTTGCCCAGGCCGGGATTCGATCCCGGGACCACTAGCTTCGTAGGCCGTTGTGTAACCCACTGAGCCAAACGTGTCGTCAAAATATTTGTAGTGGAACACATATTCGTTTTGCTTTAAGTTTTCAGAATTTTACCAGTGCAATAGTTTTATCATCTCAACAGCAGTTAAACGGTAAGACTGAATTAATTCATCATCGTGTCATCCCGACCGATTTCGGTCACGACGACTGGACTATATTGTTTTGGCTAATGAGAGCGTCGCTCGTAAGCTCTCAGGGTCCCGACGTAGCTAATTTTTGCAACAAATGTGGAGCCATATTTACTGCAAGTCCATCCCACAAAATTGTGCCCCACCGATGAAATCGGGGTTATTCCTACCTGTTATTACTAACTGGATTTTTTCCCCCTTCTGTTACCAGGTGGTAACTACTGAGAATTATATTTCCATCTGTTACCACTAAAATTATTGGTGCTTTTGTTGTAGTTAACAAATGGGAAAATAATTCCCAGCCGTTACCACTGCTAATAAGTTGGTGATAACAGGTAGGAATAACCCCAAAATTGAAGTTAATGACTGGTGGCGGTTGGGGCGGGGCGAGGAGTCGACTTTCGTGTTCGCTAGCCACCGTTTGCGGCAAATATTAGGTCATTTCCTGTAAATCTTTCGCCAGTGGCACCCAGAAAACTTATTTATTATTTTTTTGACACAAAATAAATCTTGCATACAAAAGGCGGACTTAATGCCACAAGGCATCCTCTACCAGTCAACCTTAAGACAAAGCGGAAAAGGTGTGGCGGGGCTTTGAATTTATTGCCACATTATCAATGTGCCAATAATATAATAGTATCTCAGAGAACCGTTGGAGACGGAGGTCAAATCCCTGTCTTGGACATTTTTTTTTCAATTAAAAATTAAACTTTTCCTATATGAGTTAATCGATTTTTAGATAAGCAATACACAATAAATAATTGAGAAATGGTGACACTGGTTTAGCAATATAGGAGTTGTACCTGGAATGTGCCAACGCCTGCTGATTCTGCGTACACGGACCCTGGATGACCTCAGTGAGGGTGTTGAACACCTGTGACGCTACGCCGATGGCCTTGAAGAAGTTCGCCTTGCCGGCCGGGTCGATCAGTTCCTGAAATCAATACAGTGGTTTTAAGATCATCATCACTGACTGCCAGTTCTCTCACGACTTTAACCAGATTCTTTCATTGGTTCACCCTTCATCAGTCACTCAAGTGGAAGGCCTAATTACATGTAAATTTTAAATCTTATATAATGTAATTTTAAGCCTGTGATTGGTATATTAATTAACGTATTTAAATTTATTTTGTAATTGTGACATGGCCTATTAATTTTTATTCATATTTAGTCACATTGTATTGACATTAGTAATTGGGGCTTAGAATCTAAGAACATCTGTGTACATAACCTACATTCTTGCAAATAAAAACATTTCATTTCAATACATTTCATTTCATTTCATGACGAAGCCTGAAAAAACCTGCAAAGCTTGAAAATATGACAAATAATAATATTAAAATACAGAGTTCAATTGTAAAGGAAAAAAACAGTATATAAGTACACAGAGTGTACATATATCGTGAATAATCCTTTTCCATCGTGAAAACTCAGTATATTCGACTACTTCCGAATGGCGCCGATGTGTCCATGAATTATTGCATTATTAAGTGACGTGTTTGTATCAAACAAATGGAGTACTTTATTCTTCAATGTCAAATGTCAAACCACCAGTTTGAAGTATATCACACTGAGATGTTAAAACCACCACGATCCAATCATATAAAGAATTCGTTAGGTAAACAAAATACTAACTTAAATAAATGTAAGAATGTGCCGTCAGTACAATGACCTAGTGGCAAAAGACAAGAATATTGACATTTTCAATCCACGATTTCTGGTATTCAGGAGGCAGATTGTAGAAGTGCTTTCGCGTTAAACACCTGTTAATATTATTAATATTGTTAATTATTACTCGTAACAATAATGCAAATTAATTCTGTTCTGAGATGCTCAGAAAATAATTATTATGTTATATTTAACAGTTTGGCCATGTTGATAATAGTTATTTTTTAATTTAGGGTATTTTACGATGTTACTGTATTGTTTTAATCATGTTGTGCATACTTGTTTTGGATGGCATGTTTGTACAAAGCCTGTTCTATGTATTGTTATATGTTATTTTGAATGTTATCTGTTTAGTGTGCCAAATAAATAATATAAAATAAAATAAATAAAATCCTGTGCTATTAACCACTCGGTATCGATAATTCGTCTCGCAATGCGACCGTCCCCTACGTTGTCTCGATGGGTACTGAGTGCGAATGAAGTAGTAAGACGAACACCAACATTTCCGAGAAAATACGATGGGTAATAATTATTCACTACATCTGTATAGTCCTCGAGACGAACAAGATACCTTGCTGGAGTAGTGCCAGTAGAAGTCCATGATGGACTCCTGAAGCCGCAGGAGGTAGTCGACGGTGCAGATGACCACGTTCACGGTCGTCGTGTTGCCAGCCTGCGTTCTGAGGTAGTTCTGCCACTCTGGACAATACAAACGCAAATGATTTGGAGCTTGTTCTCTGGTAACCTTGTATATGGAGCTTACCCACGTCATAAAAATAGCTTATTAGCAATATTTAAAAAAATCATGTCTATGTGATTAGGCTACATGTTGTCTATCAGACTCTATTACGCCTTTAGGTTGCTGCTGGGGCCGGGATACTGCAGCGCATCTGGCAATATTCTAGGCCACACTATGTAAGCGAGTAGCTCACTGACGCGATGCGTGCAGCCTTAATATAACAGTTATTAACGACACGTTTGGCTCAGTGGGTTGCACAACGGTCTACGAAGCTGGCGGTTTTAGGTTCGAATCCCGGACAGGGCAAGTGTTTGTGTGATGAGCACGAATATTTGTTCCTGGGTCTTCGAAGTTTTCTATGTATTTAATTATTATAATTTATCTATATATTATGTATATCGTCGCCTAGTACCCATAGTACAAGGTTTGCTAAGTTTGGGGCTAGGTCGATTTGTGTAAGATTGTCCCTGATATTTATTTATTTATTTATTATGAATGCTTTAAATAGGGTATCTAGTAACGGTTCGGGCTACATGATGTCTACAGTATTATTAAGAATGATATTTGATGACGGGTGTTCCTCAAATAGGCACAGTTCATAAAATATTCCTTCACCAAAGCATTTTTTTAAATTGTTATAGGGGGCAAACGAACAGACGGATCGCCTGATGGTAAGTGATCACCGTCGCCCATAGACACTTGCATCACCGGAGGAGTCACAAGTGCATTGCCGGTCTTTCAGGTGGGAGTGCGCTCTTTTATTGAAGGCTTCAAGGTCACATGTTTTCCCATAACTGCCACTTCCTTAATAAAGATAAGGGGCTTACCTAAGTTGTGTCCTTCACAGGTCAGCTGTATGAAGCGGAACAGTGCGCAGGTGAACTCGGCATCGTGCATGTTCTTCTCTCCCGCTGCTCCTTCTAAACCCACACCCAAACCTGACAAAAAAAAAAGATAAAATGACACATAGAGTCCTAGGAGTCCATTTCACAAAAGCTTGTAACTTGTATTACAAGTGGAAGGTCTCTTTTAAATAAATATTGTTGGAAAGAGATTTGCCCCATTGAGCCACAGAAATCTATCAATGGCAAGCTCCAATTTAAAACTCCCTGAAACATTTTGACTTATAAATTTAAACTGTATTATTTTTAACTGGTGGTAAAAAAAAACAGTAGAGCCGATGACTTCCACGGCATGTTTCACCCCTACAATGGTTGTACCTTGAACACATTTTAAAACTACCAATTCTCATTACGCTTTGTACTCGTATATACATAAAACCGACATGAGGAATCGAGAATTTTGGGACTTCTGTATTTGATATACGAGTAACAATGCCAAAACGCCACTGTGCCGAGATGAGTAAGCAGATACAATAAGAGGAATTACTTTGTCCCTTTCGCAGTAACGGTACTTATTACTCCAATTTCGATAGGATTGTACGGTGGGTTTTATGATAAATATTTTCACCTTACTTATCGATGGAACTTCTGAATTGTGTCCTACTGATATGTTACCTTCAGCTTTAGTGTTCCTCTCGAAAGCATCCAAGTCGAGTACAGAGCAGGAGTTCATGAGACCAGCTATCGACGTGAAGAACCCAACGTCCTTCTTGTCTTTAAGGTGGTTTAACATGCCCTGAAACAAATAAAGAAGTTTCCTTTAATTATACTTGTAATACAAATTTTATTGATAGTAGTTTTACCAATAACCATTAAAACCTTACGAACTATTTCAAATGAGTTCAAATATATAAATTTAGGATAAGAATATCAATAAAACTTATTAAAAATAGAAACAGTTATGAAGAGTTGCACTGCATTCGTGAGACCGAAACACATGACCAAAAATTTTTACAAACCACACATTTAGATAGAAAAGTTAGTAGTTCACTAAGATTATCGTGTACTAGGGTAGCATGAGAGCAGTAGCGTACCATTTGTATGTCGATGTTGCCACCGCGTAGGATGGAGATGCCGAGCTGAAGAGTCTTCATGACCATGTCGCTGGGGATGCCCTTGGACGCGGAGATGTGAAGTAGCACCATCTCTGCAACGCCGCGGTCGGCCAACCGCGCCTGGTGGAAAAGGAGCTTCTGCTTCTCCATTTCTTGCTCCTGCAATTTATTGACAAAGAAATTAACCAAGCAGAAAGAGTTAATTAACCAAGCCTTAGCGCTTCCCGTTTCAGATTGGGTAAAGATGTTTTCGAATGGCAGAAGTTCCCCTGTTCTCCTCTACAGGTCTCATTTCTAAACTGATTCTCATGAAAGTTTGTGAGCAGGTTCGATAACTGTATGTAATTTTTTTGTAGATTCAGTTTTTAGATTTTTTCAAAATGGCGTAGATATGAGGATTGGAAGACTCGCGAGATCTACAGCTCATAGAGCCACTAGTTGCTGCACTAGTTTAGATAAATCTATTCTAATGAAATTTTATGAGCAGGTTCGATAACTATGCCTATGACCATTTTTGTCAATTCAGTTTTTAGATTTTTTCAAAATGGAGGAGATATGGGGGATGAACGACTCACGAGGTCTACAGTTCACAGAGCCACTAGTTACTGCGCTACTTTAGATAAACATAAAATAAAGTTTAGTATTTCGGTAGCCTCAACAGATGTATTCCAGAAAGAGTTGTGGGAGATTACTCAAGAATATTACTTGTGGGAAAATGAGGATATCTGCCTCTGCAGTTAGAAATTTAAACCCTTAAATTGGTAACAATTATAGTTCGAGGATTTGGACTCTAGAAATGCCAGCGAGCAAAATTGCAATATACTTCGAATTTGGAGAATTGGTGAGGATAGTACACCACTGTCTTTTGCCCTAAAATATTAGGGTGTCAAGACGATTAAAGGGCCAAATCTAATGTGATTCGTACAGAATAAATAACATGCAATAAAATACGTACAATAAAACAAAGAGAGAGAAATTGGACAATATTCGGTTTTTAAAAACCATTTTATTTCAATACATACCATTAACGCATCCATTGTAGTCTGCATGAAATTTAATAATACGGTACAATGATTTTCATACAACGATACAGAAATATTGCTTTTTGGTGAAAGTTGGAAAAAAAGTTATCCTCACCCATTGAGAATCCGCACATTCATTTATTTTATTTAATCTTCATTGCATAAAAAAAGAATTATCGTACAGAAGGCGAACTTATCCATTTAAACCTTTTCGCCGTCATTGACTTGATATAAATTCAATATATTTAGTGCCCCACACGCCATTGACTTCATATCAAGTCGATGGAAAGATTGTAAAGGCAACCTATGTACTATCAAGTAAGGTTCATTTTCACTCTCTTGTGACATAGACTTGGCGTGTTAGTGACACTATTGTATTTGACGTAAAGCGGCAAAAAAAGTTTTATTGGATGAATATTTTTTTTATTTGTGTTTTGATGTTATTGTAAGATAACCGATGAAATCACAAAATTTATTTTCATCTTGGTCCTGCGGACTTGACAATGTATTTAGAGTCTAAATTGTTAATGCCCACAGCTGGATCAATCTTAGGCTTTTGCCTTTACCTACTCCAAATATCACATCTATTCTATACCTACTATTATGTAGTTGTAAAAATTAAATGTCTGTACAAAATGATTTTAACGGACTATTTGGGGGTCACTAAAATGTTTTTTTTTTTGGATTTTTTGTAGGTTTGTATGTGTCGTTGTGGCTTCATCACACAAAATCGGCTAAACGGATTTCAACTATATTTGCTACACGGGTAGCTGGGTATCTCCAGATGGTAATAGGATTCTTTTTACCCGACTACACTAAAGAAAAAAGAGGGGTTATGACTTTTTCTCCTCCGCTAACGAAGTAGCGGGCAACTTCTAGTAATAAATAAATCCCAAGCCGCCACACGTGGTTGGCTGGTAGTGATTATTCTGTAGCGATAAGACCGCCTCTAAAGTTAAGATTGAACTACTGTTTCTCTTGTTGGTGTGCAATAAAGAATTGTTTTATCGTATTGTATTGTATCATTTAAACTTACGTGTATACTGGCTTTGCCCTCATCCTCTCCTCCGGCTTCGGCCTCGCCTCCTCCCTCTTCCTCCTCGCCCCCTCCTTCTTCCTCCTCCTCCCCGCAGGACTTCGCTATGATGTTCGCGTAGGACATGTAAAGGGGATCCTCCTGAAAATTTATAAGTTAAGGCGCTCTTAAATGCATTGAAAAAAAATCACCTTTCGATCTTCCCCCTACTACGCCCTTGTCGATGTGAACAAAACATGCATACATAAAATCACGCCTTTTTCCCATTACGGGGTAGGCAGAGACTACCTCCTTCCACTTGCTACGGTCCCGACATACAACTGCCGCTTCATCAACATTAATTAATCTCTCTATTTCTCGCATCCATCATCTGACATACTTCATCTATTTTATCATTAATTCCTCCCCTTACATTTAACGTAGCAAAGCTGCTCTCCATAACCCACTTTTCGCGCTCGCTGGGACCGAGACGTTATGGGTACCACATCGCCGCCATTATGGTTTTTGAAATTATTGAAACTCATTGCGTATGTGAACATTACATGCATAAAATTTACAACTTATATATCCATACTAATCCATACTAATATTATAAATGCGAAAGTGTGTCTGTCTGTCTGTCTGTCTGTCTATTACCTCTTCACGCTTAAACCGCTGAACCGATTTGGATGAAATTTGGTATGGAGATAGTTTGAGTCCCGGGGAAGGACATAGGCTACTTTTTATCCCGGAAAAATACCCTTATCCGCGATAAACGAATTTAAGGCGGACGAAGTCGCGGGCAGAAGCTAGTAAGTTATATATAACAGCGGTAACCGATGGGCTGACGAAGTCCAGACGGACCAAACTAAGCTCCAAACCGTTGGTCTAATTTGTTGAAATTATAGTTTCTTGGAAGGTCCTGGCAGAATACCAGCGAAGTGGCTTGCCTTTTCTCTGCCACGAAATATTTTTTTTTATTTGTTTTTTATTATAAAATAGACGGGCATTTGACCGCAATCTCACCTGTTGTTAAGTGACGATGCGGTCAAGGGTGTATCATGCCCGTCTAGGAACAGCATGGTCCTTTTTAGGGTTCCCTAGTCAACTAGGAACCCTTATAGTTTCGCCATGTCCGTCTGTCTGTCCGTCCGCGGCTTAGCTCCGTGATCATTAGTACTAGAAAGCTGAGATATGAGTATGGGTATGTATCACGCCGACAAAACGGTAAAATAAAAACTATAAAAAATACTTTTTTTCGGGGACCTCTCGTCCACCTAAAGTGGGGGTGAATTTTTTTTCGTTCCAACACTAGTGTGTGGGGTAGTGTCCTTGAATAGGTCTTTTAAAAATAATGGGGGTCTCCAAGCGTTGTTTTTTGATAAAGTCAGCAGTTTTGTAAATATTCGCTCCGGAAATCCAAGGGGGCAAACATAGCGTCAACCCCACGGATTGACGCTATGTTTGCCCCCCTCTAAAATTATGGCAAAATTTATGAAAATTAGGCCTTATAAGTACTTTCAATGAAAACTATATTGAACAAAATCGGTCGAGCCGTTTTCGAGTTGGCCAAAAAACTGCGCTTCTCAGCGAAAGGACATAAATGCCGTGGAGATACGCTCTTTTTCTAGTACACTTCATGCCGTATTTGTTCGTCTGTAGTGCATTATTTTGTATGAATGGCTGCGGAACCCTAAACTGAGCATGCTCCGACATGCTCTTGGCCGGATGTTTTTCTTCATTTTTTCCATTGCGGTTTTAGATTTAAGCATGTTCATAGTTTTATACTTCTTTTCACTGTGTATTGTGTAACCATGTATGGGGCTGTTCATAAATTACGTCATTTATTTTTGACGATTTTTGACCCTCCCCCCTAAAATCTTCCAACCGTCATTATTCGAATGACTCCCCCCCCCAACCAAATAAAATGATGTCATTTCCAAAAAGTGCTTTTTATCAACAGTTTATAGAAGCACGAATATCATTCCCTTTTTACTCAGCAAGCACTTTTTATAGTTGCGAAAGATGATGTCGTCTTAGGACTGACCCTCCTCCCCTTCCTTCGTCATGCTCATGCATGCATCATCCGATGTCTAACCCCCAAATTTCAAATGACGTAATTTATGAATAGCCCCTTTGTTGTGGATATGAATAAAGTGTTTATCTACCTATCTGTCGCGGCCCTAGCTACTACAGAAGCAGGGGTAGCGGGGGTGAGACGGGCCTAACCAGGCTGCCGCCGCGCCGTCACCGCCATGCTCCCCGCTCTTACCTTACGACCTCGCACGCGACACACGCGTCGCACATTTTATTAATTAATTATTTAATCTAAACCATTGTGGAAAGTAGAATTACATAGTAGATAGAACATCCCGCCTTCTTTTTAATTCCTTACTAAGACCCCTAAGACTTAACACTATCTAAGATTCTTTACCTGCAAAGCGCCGGACCTCTCAGTCATGGCTCCGCGGCAGAATGTGGTGACCAGTTGCGTGAGTGGATCCGGTTTACCTTCTTCTTCTACCACATCACTCTTCTTCAGCTCTGCGTCTTCGAACGATTGCTGCAATATTCACCTTACGTTACGTGTTGCGTCTTCTATACTTTTATAAAGTTGTAAAAATGAAATGTCTGTACATTGAGGATGTTATCAAAAAAAAGATTGTAACGGACTATTTGAGGACAATAAATCGTTTTTTTTTGTATGTGTATGTGTCGGTGTGGTTTCATCGCGACAAATTGGCTAAACAGATTTCAACTAATTTTGGTAGGTACACAGGTAGCTGGGTATCGTGGGGTTGGGATTTGTTTACATACAAGTTACTGACATAGTTACAAGTGAACCTAATATAAAATATGGAGTGTAGAAAACTAAGGATGACAATCTTTATACATTCAGTGTCCGTCAAAAGGCGATAAATTGGTGGCGCACAGTAGCAAGTGCCTAAAATAAATAACCTTAATAATCCCATAAAATCCACGAATAATATTTACATCGGAATAAGAACGAAATATTGAGTAGCGTATCGATAAAAATGTTTTGTAATTGGTTGTTGACTTCATACTACCTTGCTACTCTAGCGCTATTCTGGACGGATTTGGAACTATTATTTACTGCTTTCCACTGGACACTTTTTCATCCATTTTCCTATATTAGATTGTTCCCCTTACCTTTCCTGTAGTCCATGATATAAAGCTTAAATAAGATGGGAATGAAAATAGTTTGGAAAATAAAATTTACTCATGTACTATAGTGTGACCAACAGCGCTATACCGCGCCTTAGGTATGCGAGCGGTGAGAGGGGGATTCACTATAGTAAACTGTTTCAGACAAAGCTTATTGACCTTTGTAAATGCTACAAACTAACTTAACCAAAATATACTCACTGTTAAATCTTCTATCATGACTTCTTGACCAATGTTCTCTTCTTCCAACCACAGTTCGTAGTAAGTTCTTGCAAATATGTTGCATGCTCGATGCCTGTCAAAATATAAATGAATGTTAAAAACACAGCAGTAACTTCTCAGAAATAAATGATCAGTATGAAAAACATGCATCAAATGTTGGCTGTGGATGCTAAGTTACCATGCCAGGTTCACTATAGCCCCGCAACTTCGTTCGTGCGTGAGATGGGAGTATCACGCGGGGGGGGGAGACTGCGGGAGCCGTCGTGACTAGACGCCGACGCGTGCAACCGCTAATATAATCTTATAATCTGTGTTATAATATTGTAAAAGTGAAATGTCTGTGCATTGAAGATATTTATTTACAAAATAAAGAAAGAAAAAAAAACCGGCCATGTGCGAGTCGGACTCGCGCACTGAGGGTTCCGTACAAATTTTTACTTACCCTAACTTTTTTACCCGGTACCGGTTGAGTTAAGTTTTGCACCTGATATCTATAGCATTGCATACAAATCAGGTGCAAACTTAACGCAAACGGGTTGTTCAAATAGGTTATTTGCTAATAAAAAAAAATTTAGCTAGTTAGAGACATGGCTATAATTTTCGTGTAATATTTATTAATACAAATTGTGAAAAATTCAAAATTTTCGATTGGTAAACTTCGGAGACATAGGGACAATGGTGTTTTTCACATTTTCCGTAATAAAAGAAAAACTAATCACAATTAAAAAAAAATTGTTCAAAAATGTGCAGGGCAAGCCCTTTCATAAGATACCCCATTTGACCCAGTAGCTGATTTTAATTTTTACCCCCCTCATATTCGTCGTATTTATAGATAATAAAAATATATTTTTAAATATTTCCTGTGCAATACATGTGGGCTAACCATGTTTATAAGTATTCCAAATTTCAAATAGTTAGCATAAGTAGTTTTTGAGATATGGCGCTTTAATAGTCGGACAGACAGACAGACAGACAGACAGAGTCGCACCATAAGGGTTTCTTTTTTACCTTTTTGGTACGGAACCCTAAAAATGATTGTAACGGACTATTTGCAGGTTACTAAAAAGAAAATATATTTTTTGATTGTTTGTATGTGTCGTTGCGGCTTCATCACACTTTTGATTTCAAATTTTGGTACACGGGTAACTGGGTATCTCCAGATGGTTGTAGGATATTTTTATCCGACTACGCTGAATAAAAAAAGAGGGGTTATGACTTTTTCTCCTCCGCGAACGAAGTTGCGGGCGCGTTCTAGTATAATCTATATAATACGAACCTGCTCATCTTATAGAGATGTATGGACCGTAAACAAGCCACAGCGGCCCGTTTTCTTGCCGCACAGAGCAGTCGTTTCCAGTTGTTACAGCGGGGAGCTGGTTTCGTTGCCTGGTTAGTGGTTAGTCCAAAGCGGCGTGCAATGGTAACTGCTGTTAGAGATATTATAGAAAACGAGATTGTTTAACACTGATTACAGGCTTCGGAGTTTTCATAGCACCGTAAGACGTTAGCGAGCTATGGGGTCGACATTAAAATTAAAATTCAACTCATATTCATACTCCTAATCATTCATTTATTTAAGTCCCAAATTCCTTCTAACTCTCGTGATTAAAATTCTTAAGTAATATGTGATGAAATTATAAATAAAATAGTTTTTCTACTAGATTACAAACTCATAGCTTTGTTTTTACCTCTTTTAATACAAGTAAACATTTTGTTTTTTATTAAATCTCGTAATTTCACGTTTTTAATTATTCGTTATATACTTAAAAACAAACATTACTCTTATTAGTAATATTAATATACTCAAGAACAAATTAAAGGATCGTTGATAAATGTGGACGCTTTGTGAACGTTATCAAATTAATATTTCGAATTAGATATATTAAAGAGACCCCGGCAAGCTCGGCCGAATTTCACCTTCCCATACAAAAGGAGTTTCGTTCTCATTTTAAAACTACGTGGAATGTAACGAAACTTTGCATATACAATGACATGAGCTATATCTAGGTCGGAAATTTGTTTATATGGCTCCAGTTTATAAAACAAACGAAATACAGCAGAGAAACAAGTTTTGTATGAAAAACTTAAATTCGCTGTATTTTTTTTACTATGGTATCTCAGCTACAGAAACTAATTACAGGCCTGCATATACCTTAACTTATTCCAAGTAAAAAGTTTAAGAGCAATCTAGCTAGTCGCTTTAAAATTAGAATGTAACTGAATAGGAGTTGAATTTTATTGTTAAAGTCGACTCCATAGCTCGCTTACGTCTTAAGGTGGCATGAAAGCTCCGTAGCTAGCCGATTATTTATCATCGGTTGAGAAAACATTAAATTTGTACCATATCCATACAATTTGTATGGCAAATGGTTGGATGTGGTACAAACGTATTATGACAGGTCTAATCGTATATTCACTCTTTATTTAGTACCTACCCGTATAAGGGGTAAGAACAAGGCATTGAAAAACAATGAAAATTCAAATATGTAAAAACTATAAAATCCGTCAAACTGTAACGTTTAATCGTTTCATTTAAAAATAAACCGTGTCAGGTAGTAAAAATACATGTCAACGATATCGAGAACATGGAATAACTAGAAATTAATGTACAGTCAGCAAAGAACATGTAATTATACCGCCGTAAAAACACACATACATATAGTAGCAATTTTTTTTGCAGCTGACTGTACAGAAGTAGCACTAGTAGTGTACAACTCAGGGTGTACAGTCCAATCTAAGGTAAAGCAGTAAAGGCAAACCGTAGAACACGATAAATCAAAATTCTCAAACACACATCTAAGTCTCAACTAAATTACAATGAGGGTAGTTATTACCTGTCGTTTACAACTACCCTCATTTCAGTTTGTTTACTGTGTTTTTAAAGAGGTTAGAGCACACAGATCACTTTTTAATTTAAATTGTAAGAAGGTTAGGACACACAAAAAGTTTTTTTTATTTGTACGAATCACACAAACACGACATTGGTTTAGGAACCTCGTGAGAGAGTGGAGGGACAGTTGCCGGAAGCAGGCGATTACAGCGCGTTTGCGCTGAATGGACACCACCGATCGGTACACGTTCTTGCTCATTTGTTGCGGATGGTCGATCTACGTTAAACGTTTCAACAAAATATTATAAAAATAATAAAGTAAATAATCTTATACACATATAAACCTAGTCAGAAATTAAACTGAAACAGAGTTATACAATAATAAATAAATAAATATCAGGGACAAATCGACGTAGTCCCAATGCAATAAGTAATAGACGATGACATAGGTACTTATTTATATAAATAGATAAATACTTAAATAAACTACCCGACCCGAAGATCGAATATCCCAATCAGAGTTAAGAAATGGGGTGCCCCTTGAAATTTCAACAAACTTTTCATCGAATTTCATTGCATCGAAAACGATTCATAGAATATTCAGTATAAATATTATCTCTTGGAGTATTATGGGTTCATCGACGATTCATTACATATTTTAACAATTATTGGAGCAATGATATAAGGAATTTTAAATGCTTAAAATTACATTTAATAGATTATTTTAATGACAGAACATCAAATAATTTATATTATTTCATTGACGTATTATTATACAACTAATTCATTGAATACTTAATAACATATTTTAAGAAAAAAAAAAAAACAAACTCAAGCAAGTTTAGACAACTTATGTTTGAAGGCTTGTATTCTGCTGAAAAATAAAATAAATATAATTACTATTGCTATATTTGGTTATGTTGATTCACTCCCTGAACAGTAGGTTAGGTTAGGTTAGAACTGCGTCCCTAACAAAAATAATTCGCTCCCAGAACAGTGAACCTAAGAAATGAGGCAGCTCATTTCTTAACTCTCGAAGAGAGAGCTTGGAGAAAAGATTTTTTTTTTAATTTTTTTTTTCTTGTAGAACCCAATAATAGGGATGTTGACAAAATTTTAATAATTAGTCCGTCTTGTAGATTAATAAAAAATACTGTCCACGTATTTTTGCTTTTTTTACTTAATTAAAAAATAAAGGCGATACATTGAGTCAAAATGTCGCGTGACGTCACTCCTAAGTATAGACTCTACTCCTACTCCTAAACTTTAATGCGGTCTATCTGAGTATTTTTTTATTATTTTGAAAAAGCAAAAAAATACGTGTCCAATATTTTTTTATTACCTAACTGGCGGACTAATTAGAATTTTGATTTCATACTCAGTCATCAAGTCTACATTAGGTTTGTTTTACAAAAGATCTGAAACCAATAGGGTACTTGACTGATAGATCAAATCAGTTCCTTTTTATGAACTGTCAAAACGGTCAAAAAGTATGAAGTTTGAAGGGAAAAAAGTTTATGACGTCTACTATACGGTCAAATTGTCTCCTTATTTTTATTTATGATCATTTTAAAATCGCCAAAAGCTTAAAAATGAGTAGTCATTAATGTTTTCTACGTATTTTCAGAAATAACATTTAACTGCAATCGTGACATCATTTATGTTGACTACAGGAAAGTACCCAATTATGTTTTTTTGCGAAATGAAGCAGAAACTTTAATTGCCCCCATATTTGACGCACTAGGTACCTACGTAATGTCTTTTGAAATAACCAGAAGAACTCACCATATGCAACCCAAACAGCACTTTACTCATCGCCACGATCCTCTCAACCGTGTCATCGATGATCTTGGCCTTGTTTTCTGCGGTGTTATCAGCCACGGCAGCTTTGCTCTTGGACCCCAGCTTGCTGTACAGGTAGTGTTGCCAGGACATCTCGTCCGCGGGGTCAATCTTGTCCGGCAGGGTAAGTTGGATCTTGGCAAACTCTGCGACGTCTTGTTCGGACATTTTCTGTGAAAGACAAAAAAATCAATGAAATACCAGGGAGATTCAAGGTCATCGAAAGGAAATGTCAGAGCAAAGTAATATTGGGGCTGATGCCTCAATTCGTCTTAACTGCTACAGTTCTTGGAAAGTAGTCCAGATTAGTGTCAAACTGAGGCTTCTATCTACATCAAAACACCTCCTTTGACTAATCGATATAGACATTTTAAGGCTACCATATCCGCGACTCCTCCATTAGAAATATCTCTCTACCTCTTACTTCACGTTACCTTGACGAACCGGTCGTGCCAGAGCTGCAAAAGCTCTTAATCCCGCCTCGCAATACGAATACTGTTGGTTAATAGTGGGATTCTGCATCAATTTACTTGACTTCGCTCGACTAATTGATACTGAAGCCCTAAGATTTTTTTTCTGGAGCTTCTCCCGCCCTCAGCACCAACCAACACGCCACAATCAGCGACGACTGAACCTTGTGCTTATCCCATTCTTACACTCCACGTCACCTTCAGGAACCAGTCCTTGCAGTGTCTCTTCAGACACGCCACCATCAGCAACGCCTGGACCTTGTGCTTATCCCATTCTTACACTCCACGTCACCTTCAGGAACCAGTCCTTGCAGTGTCTCTTCAGACACGCCACCATCAGCAACGCCTGGACCTTGTGCTTATCCCATTCTTACACTCCACGTCACCTTCAGGAACCAGTCCTTGCAGTGCCTCTTCAGACACGCCACCATCAGCAACGCCTGGACCTTGTGCTTATCCCATTCTTACACACCACGTTACCTTCAGGAACCAGTCCTTGCAGTGTCTCTTCAGACACGCCACCATCAGCAACGCCTGGACCTTGTGCTTATCCCATTCTTACACTCCACGTCACCTTCAGGAACCAGTCCTTGCAGTGTCTCTTCAGACACGCCACCATCAGCAACGCCTGGACCTTGTGCTTATCCCATTCTTACACTCCACGTCACCTTCAGGAACCAGTCCTTGCAGTGTCTCTTCAGACACGCCACCATCAGCAACGCCTGGACCTTGTGCTTATCCCATTCTTACACTCCACGTCACCTTCAGGAACCAGTCCTTGCATTGCCTCTTCAGACACGCCACCATCAGCAACGCCTGGACCTTGTGCTTATTCCAATCCTACACTCTACGTTACCTTGAGGAATCGGTCCTTGCACCTTGACCTCCCCTGAACCTTGTCACAATCCTAAACTCTATGTTACCTTGAGGAACCGGTCCTTGCAGTGTTGCACCAGCTCCTGCTCTCGTCCCGCGAAAAGTTCAGGCCTTACGGCAGCAGTCTCTTCAGACACGCCACCATCAGCGACGCCTGAACCTTGTCACAATCCTACACCCCACGTTACCTTGAGGAACCGGTCCTTGCAGTGCTGCACCAGCTCCTGCTCTCGTCCCGCGAACAGGTTCAGGCCGACCGGCAGCAGTCTCTTCAGACACGCCACCATCAGCGACGCCTGAACCTTGTCACAATCCTACACCCCACGTTACCTTGAGGAACCGGTCCTTGCAGTGCTGCACCAGCTCCTGCTCTCGTCCCGCGAACAGGTTCAGGCCGACCGGCAGCAGTCTCTTCAGACACGCCACCATCAGCGACGCCTGAACCTTGTCACAATCCTACACCCCACGTTACCTTGAGGAACCGGTCCTTGCAGTGCTGCACCAGCTCCTGCTCTCGTCCCGCGAACAGGTTCAGGCCGACCGGCAGCAGTCTCTTCAGACACGCCACCATCAGCGACGCCTGAACCTTGTCACAATCCTACACCCCACGTTACCTTGAGGAACCGGTCCTTGCAGTGCTGCACCAGCTCCTGCTCTCGTCCCGCGAACAGGTTCAGGCCGACCGGCAGCAGTCTCTTCAGACACGCCACCATCAGCGACGCCTGAACCTTGTCACAATCCTACACTCCACGTTACCTTGAGGAACCGGTCCTTGCAGTGCTGCACCAGCTCCTGCTCTCGTCCCGCGAACAGGTTCAGGCCGACCGGCAGCAGTCTCTTCAGACACGCCACCATCAGCGACGCCTGAACCTTGTCACAATCCTACACCCCACGTTACCTTGAGGAACCGGTCCTTGCAGTGCTGCACCAGCTCCTGCTCTCGTCCCGCGAACAGGTTCAGGCCGACCGGCAGCTGTCTCTTCAGACACGCCACCATCAGCGACGCCTGAACCTTGTCACAATCCTACACCCCACGTTACCTTGAGGAACCGGTCCTTGCAGTGCTGCACCAGCTCCTGCTCTCGTCCCGCGAACAGGTTCAGGCCGACCGGCAGCAGTCTCTTCAGACACGCCACCATCAGCGACGCCTGAACCTTGTCACAATCCTACACCCCACGTTACCTTGAGGAACCGGTCCTTGCAGTGCTGCACCAGCTCCTGCTCTCGTCCCGCGAACAGGTTCAGGCCGACCGGCAGCAGTCTCTTCAGACACGCCACCATCAGCGACGCCTGAACCTTGTCACAATCCTACACCCCACGTTACCTTGAGGAACCGGTCCTTGCAGTGCTGCACCAGCTCCTGCTCTCGTCCCGCGAACAGGTTCAGGCCGACCGGCAGCAGTCTCTTCAGACACGCCACCATCAGCGACGCCTGGACCTCTTTGTCCTTGTCGCGCTTCTTGTCGCGGTGTTTTTTCTTTTTCTATAATTAAAAAGGTACACAATTAATGGACCATAACCATGGCGTAATGAACGACCATGAGATGCTGAAAAATCATAATTGTGATGTTTTTACAAAGCTTTTATTTGCCTTGCAATGTATGTTACCATGTTTGTTCGGGTGATATCTTGTAACTTAAATTTTACCCACTTCCCAGTTTTCGATGATACTGAAAATTTGCATACATATGTAAATTGAATGACAATGCAATATTATTATGACATGGAGCTAATCTGACGATGGAGCCGAAATATGGTTATAGGAACTCTGTCATAAAATCACGCAATCCTACCGAGTTTGGGCTCCTTAGAACCGTCCTTCTTAGAATTTAAAGAAAAGTACAGTTGGCAATAAAAGCTTGTCACAAAAATGAATTTTTTGACAGAAACTTATTTATGTTTCATCAAAGTCGTGTACAGTCAACAACAAATAGTCTGTAACATCCAAAGCGCCAAATATATTGCAACACGCCTCAAAGAAGTGTGACGATATATTTGGCGATCTGGCTGTTACAGACTATTTGATGTAAACTTTATTGTGAGGATTTGTTTCTGCACTGTTACCGATAGAAATACAAGAAAATCTTTAGAATAATGATCTCGAACCTTCTCTGCCATTGAAATGCTACAACTTCTCGTAAAAAGTTATATTTTCCGATTCGCATATTTGCAAACTAAAGTATCATGTGATTTGGTAGTAAAATAATTGGTTTAAAGTTATTAAATTAGCTTCTGCCCGCAACTTTGTCCGCTTTAAATTCGTTTATCGCGAATAAGGGTATTCTTCCGGGATAAAAAGTAGCCTATGTCCTTCCCCAGTGCTCAAACTTTCTCCATACTAAATTTCATCCAGGTCGGTTCAGCGATTTAAGCTTCAAGAGGTAACAGACAGACAGATGCACTTGCGCATATATAATACTAGCTCCTGCCCGCGACTTCGTCCGCCTTAAATTCGTTTATCACGAATAAGGGTATTTTTCCGGGATAAAAAGTAGCCTATGTCCTTCCCCAGGACTCAAACTATCTCCATACCGAATTAAAAGTGTCAAGACGTAACAGACAGACATACAGACACACTTTCGCATTTATAATATTAGCATAGAGTATGGATTATTACAGTATAATACTATATAGTATGAATTCCAAACAGACTAGCTCGAGTCTACGATGAATAGGGAGTTATGGGAATCCAGAGGAGAGACCTTTGACCAGCAGTGTGTCACCCATATAGGCTGATAAAAAAAAGAGTTATTGGTAAATTAGCAGTTCATACAAGGTAATAGAAATGTCAAGGAAAGCGCAGCGTGGGACAGCCCCAGACTAGGTGGACGGATGACCTCGTAAGGGTCGCGGGGAGTCAGTGGATGCGGTCTGCGCAGGATTGGACTCTGTGGCGAGCTATAGGGGAGGCCTATGTTCAGCAGTGGGCGTCCGTGGCTGGTAAATAGATAGAATAGAAATTTACCTTGCCGCCGCCCTGTGGCGCGCCGTCGACAACCGTGGTAACTCTTCGTGTTGCCGTGGGCATGATCAGCACCTGTATAACGAATTAGTTGTAAGTAGGTAGAATATATTGTTAGACTATGACCACTTATTTTTATCTCTTTTCCCTTAACTTACTTTACCGGGAGACGGTAAGCGTACGTAAGTTGATTAAAAAAAGACATATATTTTTTTCTTCTATTATAAACATACACAAAAATAGGGGGACAATCTTACACAAATCGATCTAGTCCCAAATTAAGCAATAAGCTTGTGTTATGGGTACTAGGCGACGATATACGTAATATATAGATAAATTATAATGCTTAAATACATAGACAACATCCAAGACCCAGGAACACATTTGTGCTCATCACAAAAACATTTGCCCTGGCCGGGATTCGAACCCGGGACCGCCAGCTTCGTAGGCCGTTGTGCAACCCACTGAGCCAAGCGCGTCGTCCGATTATATTTTTACTTTTACAAGTTTTGATACGTTTTCTTTGAGAACTACGCATTGAGTTTATACTTAAAAACATATATTTAAGACTAGCTTCTGCCCGCGACTTCGTCCGCCTTAAATTAGTTTATCGCGGAAAAGGTGTATATTTATTATAATTTAGTTGAAAATTTAATGTCAATATAATGATTGACATGTTGAAATAATTTAATTGTGTATTTTTGCACGCCAGTGTTACTGGTTAGATATGTTAAGGGCTATACGTGTTTTTGACCATCTTTTGTATGTACCATATCTAAAGCAAATAAATAATTTCAATTTCAATTTCAAAAGGGTATTTTTCCGGGATAAAAAGTAGCCTATGTTCTTCCCCGGGACTCAAACTATCTCCATACCAAATTTCATCCAAATCGGTTCAGCGGTTTAAGCGTGAAGAGGTAACAGACAGACAGACAGACAGTCAGACACACTTTCGCATTTATAATATTAGTATGGATAGGCTAAGTAGTGACTAATATTGTGATAGTTAAGAGTGATAAAGAGTAAAGTAATAAAGAGTTTGTTTGTTTCAGCTTTCTTCTCCTCAGTGGTCTCCTCTTGGGAAATGCCGTAGAGTCAGACTTGTAAAAGTGCCCTTGCGGCCTACTTACAGAATAAATATCATTATTTCATCATTACTATTTATTTGTGTTTCATCATTACTAAAGTATATTTCTTACCATGTTGTCAATTTCGTTGGCCGATATGAAGTTCTGTTCTTCTTTCAAGAAGTACTGACTCTTAGACCAGATGTTGAAGATCTCAGCCACGTGATTATAGAGCTCCTCAGCCTCTGCTCGAACAGAAAATTAAAAAAAAAATTATAAATATAAAGTGTGAAAAAGATCGACCGGATCCGGAACACAGCGCTCCGCTCAAAAACACGCATTGCCGATGATGGTGTAAAGACCGCCAGGCTTAAATGGGACTGGGCGCGGCGTCCTAAGAGGAGATGGCGGGATGACTTAGATGCATATCTCAGCGACTGGCCAGATGTTGCTTTGGATCGGGACGACTGGAAATCTAGGGGGGAGACCTTTGCCCTGCAGTGGGACACTAGATAGGCTATTTAAAAAAAATGAAATACATGTTTATTTTATGCATAGGTATTATCCGAGGTAGGATACGAAAAAATCCAAGATTTCTCGAAATCGGATTCTCAGCAGTAAACATCAAGTGCTAAAATGGGTACCCTTCTTTCATCGTCAAACTTTTCCTAGTATGCTTTTTTCATATAAGGGCTCATCCAGAAATCACGCGAGGTTTTTTGGGCCATATTTAGAGCCCCTTTCCTCCCCCTTGGAGATCTTTAGTGAGGTTTTAGGCAAACCGCCCCCCCCCCCCCCTCCCACGTAACCTCACGGTATTTTTCACTTCTTACATTTCAAAGTAAATAGTGTCGTATTTAGTTGACCTTGGAATTATTTTCGTTATTTCGTACATAAAAGCGTTATACAAACGTACCTCTGAAAAATTTGATTCTTCATTTAAGGTACATAGGTAAAGTAAAAAAAATAATACACTTGAGGTCACCTTTCTAAAATTACCAAGTTGCGTAATGTTCCCGAAAGGATTTGATTGTACTTGAGACTTGTGAAGTGACACTAGTGGTTATGTGTCCCAAAAGCAGTCCTGAACCTGGGCCTTGTGAAGAGTGCATACTAATTACAGCCCTATTACGCATATATAATATTAGCATAGATGGTATGGATGTATTCATAAGTTTAACCATTAACGACTCCCGGTCTCAATTTTTTAATGGTTCCCCCTTCTGGTTTGGTTTTCGCCGGTAAGAGGCAGTATTAATAATAAATAATAATAATAAATAAATATTACGGGACAATTTTACACAAATCGAACTAGCCCCATGGTAAGCTCAATAAGGCTTGTGTTATGGGTACTAGACGACGATATATTTAATAGATATATTACTTATATACATAGAAAACATCCAAGACTCAGGAACAAATATTTATTGCTCATCACACAAATATTTGCCCTTACCAGGATTTGAACCCAGGACCTCAGCTTCGCAGGCAACGTTACTCCCACTGAGCCAAACCGGTCGTCAAAAGTATTAAGACTGCACACTACATTTGGTATTTACTTAGGTTAGGTTATGTGTTTTGTTTTGCATGTATCGATGCACTACATGCACCGACACATGCAGAGTGGGCTCCTTTTTCGAAATAAATGATTCTTTCTTTATTTATTTCTTTCTTTATTGGACGTGTGTAGTGTGGACTTAGAGTGAGTAGATGTCGCAGCAGCATCTGCCAGCCTTGGACCAAAGACTAGCAGTGTCGACACTAGATACAGTCCTCTTGGACCTGGGACTTGAAGTGTGGACAATAGGTTCTAGTGGCACTAACCCTTGACGTTGTTTCTCAGCCAGTGGTTCCTCTGCAGGTCCACGTATTTGTTCAGGAACGGGTAGTACAAGTACACTTGGATATCGGACTAGTGAAGTGTGGACATCAAAGTGAGTGGATGTTACACTAGCAGCTACCAGTCCTGAACCAGAGACCTGTCGACATTTGATACAGTACTCCTAGACCTAGGGCTTGCCCTCTGGTGGGCCCTCTGTATGCCGCTTCGACCAGATTTGATCTATTGTGGCAGCTATTTGTTAGAGTTCACTGCTGAGGCCCGTTGGGTCTAGGAAATCCCAGATTATTTGGGCAGTGAAGTGTTGTATCTCTTCCAGGGACACGGACATACTTCTTTTCCTCATGAGTGGTCCACAGAAACAGAGGATATTGCAGTCTCCTCTGTCTCTTGGCAAAATCTGCATACTTTCATGCCCATTTGAAATAGGTGGTAGTTTGCAGTGACCCGTCAGGATTCTTGTTATTGCGCAAGTTTTCGGTCTTTTGAGCTGTAGTATCTTTAGAAAACTTTCGCTTGAATCCTTTAATCAAGGTTTTCGAGTGGTTATGTCCTTTTAGGAATCTCTATTCCTCGATTGCCTTAGATCTATATAAGTCGTATGCCTTTCGTTTTGTGATCCCAAGCAGTGGATACTAGGTATAGAGACACTAACCGTTGACGTTGTTCCGTAGCCAGTGGTTCCTCTGCAGGTCCACGTACTTAATAAGCAGCGGGTAGAAGGAGTAGATGTCACGCACGAGCAGCTGCCAGTCTTCTTGGATTTGGGATTCCACTTGTGAGGTGTCGTCCGTTGAAGACTAAGATAAAGAAAAGAACATGTGAACATTATGTAAAACTAGATGGCGTCCGCAACTTCGTTCACGGAGGAGAAAAAGTCATAACCCCTCTTTTTTTCGGCAGCGTAGTTGGGAAAAAAGTATCCCATAACCATCTGGATATACCCAGCTACCCGTGTACCAAAAATAGTTGAAATCTGTTTAGCCGATTTAGCGTGATGATGCCACAACGACACATACCAACATTTTATTTTTACAACTTTATAATGGGGTAAATGATGAGCCTCATTCCATAAGGTGCTCACAGTACAGTCAGCTTCAAATAGTTTGTAACATCCAAAGCACCATAAATATCGTTGCTTGCTTGCTTGCTAATCTAGTTTATCTATAAGAATAAGATGTGTTGCGACATATTTGACACTTTGGATGTTACAGACTTTCTGATGCTGACTGTACAGTGAAAAGAATGAAATAGACATTCTTGTAAATCATGATGTGCGAAAAGAAAGGGACGGTTTCTTATAACTCAACTATTTACAGGCCATCATGACCGTACCTTGTGTAGGTTTGGTAATGATTAACATTTACGAACCTCTCAAACTCTAATCCACCTGTTTTGAGCCCTTTTTCTCTAATTACAAATGTAGGTCATGAAAAGATCTGTACAAGAAGAAGACGGATCTGAAGATCAACTCCCTTTCTCTCATTCTATTAAACTGACTCTTGTATTTCTATACTTTTCTATTGTCGAGATTTATCAAATGCACAAACAATGCACAAAATTCATGATCTGACAACTTTCCAAAACGGTTCTTGATTTTATTTCTGCTCTCCTGAAAACTTCTAATTTCTAGATCCGACCATATACTTTTCATGACCATTTTTATCCATTCCTAAATCCTCCAGAGTCTTCACACAGCACAGTCCCTCACTTTAATGAACCCTAAGCTTTCCTCCGTGTGGAACATGGTGTCCGTACGTTTTCGAACCCTCTCGGCGAACGGCAGAACCACATCTCTCAGCAGTTCTTGCTGTTGCTGATGATCTGCTACGGGTAGGTGGCGATGCGCATCATCCAGGGCGCGCACTCATTGTCGCTTCTTGATCAGCTTCAGCACATCCTAGAGGAACTAGGTCGAATGTTCCGCAGAAGAATTTCTCCATTCCTTTGCAAAGTTTGTCTATAACACGCTTTGCGAGATGACTCACCTTTAAAAGTCTTTCAAGGATTCCTCCCAGGCACAGATGGCAGATCCTCTGACTGGCGTTTACATTAATACAAGGAGAGCTACTTTCATTAACTCTCTTAATTGTTCCTCTTATGTCATGCTTAAATAATTTTGTAACCGATTTACGGGGAGCCTCTTTTAGAAAGAGAAAGGCGTAATCCTGTAACTCCTCTGAACTCAACAGTCCCTCACTGTAAGCGACGGGGTAGCCACAGGTCGAGAGAAACGAAAATAAACAGCTGGATTAAACAAATGAAGTACTTGAGTACATGGACATGCGTGCGTCTTTCGGTAGCTGAAGGGTAACTAACTCTTGTTTGGCCGTTAGGCCATGCACACACACATATGCATGTGCTCGCGTACGTTTATTATACACATAGAAAACATCTTTACATTCAATATTAGATTTTCAGCTTGTTTTCAGGTATTTTTAAAATGTAATTTAATGCGTCGTCTACACTCACCTTAATAAAACCTCGCAAGCTCTCCTCCTTATGGAACATGGTGTCCGTGCGTTTCCGGACCCTCTCGGCGAGCGGCAGGAATACATCCCTCAGCAGCTCCTCGGAGCTGTTGATGATGATCTGCTGCGTGTAGGTAGCGATGCGCGTCATCCAGGGCGCGTTCTCGTTGCCGATGTTCTTCTTGATCAGTTTGAGAACGTTCTTGAGCAGCTGGTTCATGTGCTCAGCGGTTACCATGGTTACGTGGTTACTGGAATAAAAAAAGTAAGTGAGTTGGAGTTTATAGACCTATAGACAATGCAAAAAACGCGCATTATGAGACTATTTCCTCCGCTCTTCTGATTATCGAGAAGCAAGAATTTTACGAATAACTGTTGAACTGAAGTTAGTTACAGATAGTTTTTAAAGATACCTTTTCAACAAATGTCACATCTGATCTGCCAACTCTCGATGCTTAAAGAAGCATCACTCTATAAGCGAGATTTTTATAGGTTTCTGAGGTATAGGGCTTTGCATCCTAAAATATCTATATATGATTATTATTATTAATGAAAAGGACGTCTAATGATGTTGATTGGTGTCTTACACCTGCGTGGCCGTGAAATTGTCAGGACGGGTATGGTGTGGTGGACTGGTTTAAACACAACCGGGGAATCTCCATGTCACAGAAGAATGCTCCTTTTAAGTTCCTAAGCTGCGCTTGGACTATTATTTTCACAGTCTATCTATAAGTAAGTTCCATAGCACGACTTGTTTAATGGCCCTCTAGACTGTATGGCTGAGTAATATAAGTACAGTTATTCAACTTATTATATAGTTATATGAATATAGATATGTATGTATTTATACAACTTATTATGTTTGTTTAATATATACGAGTATGTACAATACTTCAATTCCAAATTGCTTTGCGCCATCTACTTATACGTACAATCTTTTTCTCAACGTCTCCCAGTACCCAAAGGTTCTGGAAGAGATCGCTGTTTAGCGATAAGACCGCCTGCTGTTTACCTCTCCTTGAATGTATTGTTTTCTGTACTCTGTTTTGTGAGGTGTGTAATACAGAGTTATGGTATTGTATTGTAAGTTAGTAAAAATCTCTTACCCCTGCGTGGGAGTGACGTTATCAGGACCCTGGGCCCACCAGAAGGGCAGGTACGAGCACAGCAGCGGCAGCACCACGTCGATGATGTGAGGCGCCTCCACGTGCGTCTTGTCCGATTCCACGAACTGGTCCACCTCGCCCAGGATCGTCTCCAGCGTGGGCATGAACTGCTCCATCTTGGCCATTATGTCTGTGGAATGGCATAAAGGTTTCAGCTGGTGCAATTAAATCAATTAATGGCTTTTTAGTCTGTTCCAGACTATAAAAACTGGCCAAGTGCGAGTCCGACTCGCACACCGAGGGTTCTGTAGAAAATATTGGGCCTCGAGCGAGTGGTCGGCGATACGGTCGAGCAGCAAGAACAGCTCCCCTATTGCCTAACGCGTTTGACGCTCGGAATCAGAATCAAGTGTCCTGATTTTGTATGGGTTATGACAGTTGATTCGGATACCAATTGTCAAAATTTCGTTAGGCAAAAACCCTTCTGGTTGCGCTTACTGATGTGAGACTCCAGAAACACCACAGGGAACGAGGAGCTGAACACGTCCAACCAGTGCTGGACTCTACTGTCTAGTAACTGTAAGGTTACCGTGGGCCTCGAGCGAGTGGTCGGCGATGCGGTTGAGCAGCGAGAACTGGTTGTGCTTGTTGAGGTGACTCCAGATAGACCACAGGGAATGAGGAGCTGAAGCGTCCAGCCAATGCTGAACTCTTGTGTCTAGTCACTGTAAGGGTACCTTGGGCCTCGAGCGAGTGGTCGGCGATGCGGTTGAGCAGCGAGAACTGGTTGTGCTTGTTGAGATGAGGCTCCAGGAATGCCACCGGGAAGGTTGAACTGAAAGCGCCTAGGCACGAGCCCTGAAGACAGAGTTTACGAGTTATAAGTCAATATACCCATGACAACAGTCAGGAGCCCGTTTCACAAAACCTTGTTATTTGTATTACAAGCGGAAATCTCTTTCCAACGTACCTACATACATACATACATACATACAATCACGCCTTTTTCCCAACGGGGTAGGCAGAGACTACCTCCTTCCACTTGCTACGGTCCTTGCATACAACTGCCGCTTCATCAACATTCATTAATCTCTTCATGCATGTTCGCTGGTTTAGAATACTTTTCACTTGGCCTTTTTTCAGAATGTCTCCAATCTGATCGCGAAACATTCATCTAGGCCTTCCTCTTCCAACATTTCCACTTACATTCGCCTTGTAGATTTTTCCAGTCAATCTTCTTTCATGCATCCTCTCTACATGCCCAAACCACCTTAGCATCTCTTTCTCGATTCGAGTTACTACATCTTCTGTCACACCACAACGTTCCCTTATCACGCTATTTCTGATCCTGTCACCCAGTTTCACACCAATCATGCCTCTTAATTCTCTTATGTTTACTGCATTTATTCTACTTTCTTGCTTCTTCTGTCACACCCAACTTTCACTTCCGTGCATAAGTGCTGGAACCAACAAACCTATGCACAGCAATATGTATTAACCTTTTGAACGCTTTCTCTCTCGCATCAAAATGTGGAATACACGCCAACATCTCAACTAGTGAGAAAACCTTATCTGTCAACAGTAAAATTGCTTTGACAGCGTCTGCTATGACCACTTTAGTGGTTGTTGGCGTGGTACGCACGACAGCACACGACCACTTTAGTGGCTCTTTGCGCTCAAAGGGTTAAGAAGACTTCCACTTTTAATAGACGTTACAAACATTTGTGAAACGGGCCCCTGTTTAGTGCTTGTATCAAATTATTTCACTTACAAAATCGTACGACGATTTGCTACTTATTTATTTTCAGAAAAAGCCTTAGTCTGTTGTGGTTAAATTCAGTCTTAAAGCTATATTTTTTGTATGCTTTGATGATTTTTCAAATAAATTAGTTGCAATGACTTGACGACCGGTTTAGCTTAGTGGGAGTAACGTTGGCTGCGAAGCTGAGGTCCTGGGTTCAAATCCCGGTAAGGGCAAATATTTGTGTGATGAGCATAAATATTTGTTCCTGAGTCTTGGATGTTTTCTATGTATATAAGTAATATATCTATTAAATATATCGTCGTCTAGTACTCATAGCACAAGCCTTATTGAGCTTACCATGGGACTAGTTCAATTTAGTGTAAAATTGTCCCGTAATATTTATTTCTTTATTTAAAAAAAGACTTTCAAATGCTTCTTGCTGCATCTTAAGTTTGAACAAACCTAATTTGTATGACTTACCAAAGCGGGCTTGTGCCTTTCGATTTCAGTCTTGAGGTATTTCCTATCATGCGTCAGGCCAGCGTCAGTTCCCAACGTGTAGAGTGACCCGAGGATCTTGTATGAGGCTACTTGGATCTCATCAACTGTGAAACATCATAAAACATTGAGACTTACCTCAATTATTAAACTATGAACAAGAGGCTAATGATCGCAAAAGCTTTAGCTTAAGCTAGCTTCGATACTCGGATAACAATGCGTCAATAGTTTACATCAGAAGCTGCAGTTGTATCAGCGGAATAAAATAAAGATAGATAGGCATTTAAGAAGATGGAGATTGGTGGTAGGAGTAATATCAATACCTATCCGAAAAATGCTACAGAAGGTGAAAATGCACAGTTGATGATGTGGTTAGGAATGAAGCTGTGATGATAGTGTTAGAGAGATATGGAGACAAAAACATGCTACTGGTACACCTGCTCCAATTTAAGGGATAAGACCCAGCTGATAATGATTACGTTATTGTGAAGAGTAGAAGTTATTATAAAGGACCTAACCAGTAAACATTTAAATTAACATACTTGCAAAGATCAAATGATTACACTGCACATGGATTTATAGATGCACTCACGTAGGAGGTCGGCGCCGTACTCGCAGTTGGCGAGGTGATCGAACATGGCGGTGAGAACGGGTAAGATGACGCCGTTGATGTAGCCCAAGGATGTTGATGTCTTCAAGTGTGTGCCGCGAAGATGCGCGTACTTGCCCTGAGAAAAAAAGCTTCTTAACTTGCGAAACTCGCAGCGTATAACCATGCATAATACGCACCACGCATACATTTTTCTAAAACTGTAACACTGTTAATTGTATACTCTGCTAATTATAAGAGATTAAGACAGGCCATTAGCCCCACGCTATAAGCTAGGAACTTACGAAAACGCTTAAGTCCGGTCAAAGACCCGGCCAAGTGCGAGTCGGACTTGCGCACCGAGGTTTCCGTACAAAATATACGCTACAAACGGCCGTATCTATGAAAATCAAGTGTTAGCAGATCCCTACTCCTAAGCAAAATGTACACGGTGTTCGATCATTTTATATTGGTTTTTGATATAGACAGATACACGTAAAATTATACTGTTTTTAGTATTTGTTGTCATAGCGGCAACAAAAATACATCATCTGTGAAAATTTCAACTGTCTATTACGGCTCATGATAAACAACCTGCTGACAGACAGACACGACAGACAGTCAGACAGACAGACAGACAAACAGACAGACATACACACAGACAGACAGACGGACAGCGAAGTCTTAGCAATAGGGTCCCGTTTTTACCCTTTGGGTACGGGACCCTAAAAATATAAAGTCATAAATGAAAAGCATTTTAATTCGGACAACGTAATCTATATAGTGTGAGTATCACAATTAAACTTAAGTATCTATGTTAGTACCTAAACTTAAGTGCTGAAAGGTTCAGTGCCTGATTAGGGCGCTGTTCCATCTCTCTGCCAAGCCGGTCAGGAGACTGTGGCGACATTTTATTGCATTGGAATAAGGATACACTTGATGGCCGGACTTACTGCCAATATCGTTAGCGCTACAGTTCCTGGGGCTAAAATACGCAATGGCGTAGGGCAAGGGCCCTGAGAAGTTGTAACCTAAGGCTAGTATCTAATCGTTCAGCAAACCTAACCTAGCCTATTAAAATACTGATTGCACAGCAAAAATTTATATTCTATTGTTCTCAGCAAGTCCGTTGGGGAGCACGGTAACTTTGCTGTGAAAATAATTAATATGCACTACACTTTATTATTTCTCGTTACCTAATAACTCCTCAAAAGTCTAGATTTTAATAAGAAATTGTAATGGCACTTACATCCTGCAAGTTGAATATCGTATGCCCCAGATCATCGGCCACGTTATTGAAGAACGTCAGCATGGAGGTTCTGATGAACTCGGGGCAGTTCTTCACGAGGGACTTGGCGTCGATACCCTTCACGAGGACTTGGAGGCAGCGAACTGTTATCCTCACGTCAGGCCCGAACGCTGCCAGCCTGAAAGACAAAGGATTTAAATCTTTTACAGTTTCAATTAGTAGCAATGAGATGAGAGTTAGTTAAAAGCATCAATCATCAAGATTTATTTGACATCGCCATAGCCTTAAAACCTATTACAAATGATTTATTTACAGTCTGCGGGACACCGCTTCTGGTAAATAAAAAGATCGATGCGTGATCGGTGTATCCAGCTACAGACCTGCCTCTTGACGATGGTTAATCTACCAAACGGTAAACAATACGTTAGCTACACTACAGTATAACAATTTAACGGATTATATCGCGTACATTATCTCATTTTAGTTCCCGACGTTTCGGAAGCTTTTCAGCTTTCCATGGTCACGGGTGGACTGAGAAAAGATATATTTTCTTCTATCAAAGTTACAATTTGTGCAAACTACCCATTTTTGAAAAAAACAAATAAAGCTGTACATACATGCCACATGGTCCTAAGCTGTAAAGACAGTTACACATGTGCCAGAAGGGCTTTATTATTTTATTTTAATAATGCAAGCAGCATTTCACATATGAGGCGGACTGAGGAGAAAAGAACAATGCAAAGAAAAACTCCCAGACTATTAAACTACTTTTTAACAGATAAGATATTTTACACTGTTCGGTAATTAAGGTTTTGCAGTCCTGTGTCTCGCTTGTTCCTTGATGAGATGTATTACAGGATCCCAAGCTGGTGGTAGTGACAATCCATCTTCTCTATTGAAATTAGGATGCTTTTTTAATCTCAATAGCCTCGCGTAGCATTCTGCGAAAATATCTTTTTTCTTTGGCAAGGATAGAAGGTTTATCAAACTTAATTGAGTGGTTTGGTTTGCCAATGACATGTTCACAGACTGCAGACCTATTACACCGACGGTGCTTGACATCTGCTATGTGCTCCTTCACCCGGGTTGATACACTGCGTTTCGTTTGACCAATGTATGAAAGACCACACCCGCAGTCCAGCTTATAAATGCCTGCACTCTGCAAAGGGGTGCTACTCTTCACGGGTCCAAGGTATTGAGACACCTTTTTCAACGACTTGAAATATGTTTTTATAGAATATCTTGAAGCGTGCTTCTATAAAAACCTATTTCAAGCCGTTGAAGAAGGTGTCTCAATACCTTTAATGGCAATTATAAGCTGGACTACGAGTGTGGTCTTTCATACATTGGTCAAACGAAACGCAGTGTATCAACCCGGGTAGGTAGATTGCATCAAGGTCTGACTGTCTCACCTAGACCTGCGCAACTTCATCATAGTATAGCAAAGTCAACAGCAAATGTAGATGGTAATTTTAGTACTTTGTCCCACTAACGTAACAATCTCCGACAGTTCGGATGCGTTAAAGTAGTGAAAGTGATAAGGAACTAAAATGATCATCAACTTTTGTTGTTGACAGTACAGCGAACAATTTCATCTCGTTCAGTTCATACTTATGAACGGTATACGAAGTCCCCCAGTCCCCACGCATGCGTATCAATCGGTAGTACGGAATGGTGACCACACAAGATGGACCAGTGATTGGATCAAAATTATAGGACCTTGTTGGAAGACTGCCCAGTGCATGAATGGTTGTTGTTCTTGGACGATGGTGATGATGATAAGCTGTATCAGGATCTGAAGCTCTCACCTGGACCGCAGCAAGCTTGCCAGCTTGCAGAACAGCGCCGCAACCATCTCTTTCTCCTTCAGACTGGCCGCGCCCACGTTGTTAGTCGCGGTCGCTACAGCTATGAAATAGTTGCGGTGAGTGGAGAAGTATTTCTCCATGAGAGGCAGGACCACCTAGACGGGATTGGAGTTATTATAAATGTTGTACAGACGTTAGACAAAACACTGAGGACAAATGGGATTAGCTCTAAATGATCAAGCGTAAGTAATCCAATCTGTGTGTATTTTATGTATTAAATTTCCAATTTCAACCTAGTTCTGTAAGAATTTCGAACCCTGCGAAATAGTACTACATATTCTAATGGCTGTTCGAAAGTCCTTCTAAAAAAGCCTTCCAAGATTTTAATTTTTAACAAAACAAAGGCGTATCTGTTTTAGTTTGTGATTGAGAGGCAGGAGGATTTAGAACACATGGCAGTGAATTGAATTGGTAACGTAAATATGTATGTGACACGGAAATTAAAGCTGTTGAAAGAAATGTGTCTAAGTATGGTCTGTAATATAAATATTTGATGAAATGTCAGCGTGAAAGTCAAGCGATAGAAGGCACAACAGTACCTTCTTGAAATACTTTTGCTCCATTTTGTTTTGCTTGGAAGGAATTGAAAACATTTAAACGTCACAATCTACATGAATAGTCGAACAATGCTAGACATCGCTTTTATTACAGAGATATAGAAATAAAAAAGAAGACAAGAGACATTTCCCACGACATTTAGTTCAGAAACTGAAGCGCATAAAAAAAATACAATATTAAGAATCCATGAAGACCTAAATACGCATTCGACCCTGGATTTTAACATTTCTATGTTTGCTAGTAGTAGGAGAGCAACATTTTACGCAAACTTTCTATTTCCAAGCATCATTACTCACAAAACCATACATTATCTGTGCTGTTTACTTTAACAAGCGCTAACGCAAAAATATGGCGATATCTCCGCATTAGATCCACAATTCACAGATTAATGGATTATAGTTGCTTTGTTTTTCCGTGAAATAGTGTCTTGTTTAGGTGTGACAATATATTGTGCATACATGCGCATATTTTCATGCAGTTTTCACAAAAAAATACGCATGCAAATACAATAAACCACCACCAGACAGTAAATGATAGACACATCCACTTTCCATCAGGTGGCTCGACTGCCCGTTCGCCACTCATTACATAAAAAAAAACCGGCCAAGTGCGAGTCCGACTTGCGCACCGAGGGTTCCGTACAAATTTTCACTTACCCTAACATTATTATACCACCCGGTTGGGGTTGAGTTAAGTTTGCACCTGATATATATAGCTTTGGATACAAATGAGGTGCAAACTTGTTCAAAAATGTTCTATGTCAACGGGAAGTACCTTATCATTTTGATTCCCTTGAGAGTGTCGAAATATACATTTTTTGCGGTGTAAATGGCCGTATCTTCTTTTACGTTAGTTAAGTTGTTTTTTTCACAGCTTCAAGGGACTGTAGACCTGAGTATATGGTGTTAATTTCAACTCGATACCTCTACGCGTTCTCGAGATAAAGGGTCCTAACAGACAGACAGAAGGACGGACAGACGGACAACAAAGTGATCCTATAAGAGTTCCGTTTTTTCAGTTTCAGGTACGGAACCCTAAAAAAATAAAAAAATCTTGTTTCACCTCTCTACGAGGCATCATCAGGTGATGCAGGAGATTTTGACGGTTCGGCGTCCACCCGAGAAGACAACAACGTGGAAAATCAAAGAAACTATAATCTAATATAGAATTAGCAAAGTAACGCCTGAATCTATCAATTATTTGCCCACTCACCTTCGAAAAGAACTTAATATCCCTCGTACTGGTCTTAAAACTGGTCCTTCTACTGAACGTAGTGGATGGTTTCAACAGCTTCATATTGATGGTCGCCCTATCGATATACTGGATCAGTTTCTCCAGCAACGAGTAGGCGAATCTTAGTTCTATTGCGACACCTGTGGTGGTCTGTTCTGTGTCGCTTTGGGACGCTTTGCTGGGGCGGTGCAGTTTGTAGCCCTGGTACTGAAGGTATTTGAGGAATTCCTGGGAGCGTTCGCGGTCCTTCTTCTTTTCTTTGTCAGTGAGGAGGTCGTATGGGACGAGTTGGGGGTGGATACCACCTGAGGAACATATAAAGAACTTTTAAAGTTTCAAGATTGATGAAAATATTGTGATAAGTTGGGGTTTACGATGCCACATTGAGAATCGAATGCAGATTCTGCTTCCTTTCTAGTCAAGAGTAAGATCCTTGATAAGATATGTTCCTTCTGGTTAGAGGAGCATCTAATTAGTGGCAAGGCTAAGTTGGGAGGCCGTATCTAGACTTGATTTTTGGTATTACCTACTTATCTCGACTAGGTCTAACGTAGCGATCGCCGGCAAAAAGAAAAGGCCATTTTTCCACCACATAGAGACGCATGGTAAATAAAGAGGGTGCTTCAACTGGCCTTTACTGATGAAGTTTGAGGTTGCCGCGTAGGATCGAGGTATTTCTTCTGTTTTTCTGATGAAGGATGAGAGGATTCCATCATCATTACCTCCGTTGGTGGTGATGTCCTAACCAGCTATTAACTGCAGTGCCATCTTTTATGTTAATTGACTATCACTTTAATGTTTTACCATCACAATCATCGTAATTTTTAAAGTGAATGTCTTCACTAAGAAACTTACTTTGTATTTATAAGAATATAGGATGACTATCACCTGCCAAAGTCAATTTTACATACATACAGACAATTACACCTTTTTCCCAACGGGGAAGGCAGAGACTACCTCCTTCCACTTGCTAAGGTCGTGGCATACAACTGCCGCTTCACCAACATTCATTAATCTCTTTCTATGGCTATCAACATTCTATGGCTCCATGTCAATTATCATGGGAAGATCACAGTTGAATAGGTCAGTCTTACTTAGACCAAGACTGGTACATACTCAGTCGGCTACTCGTTACTTCAAATCGGAGCATAGCTGACTCTGGTTATCGGCAAGGCTTAAGAAGTAGTAGCCTCATATATATGGTTTAATATTACCTCCGTTGGTGGTTAGTTCCTCCTTCTTCTTCTTCGCCCAGATGTCGTGAGCGTTGTCAGCTAGTCGCTCCGCCATGTTCTGCATCTCACGAGACAGCGTGAGGTTCGTCATGTCCACTGGGTGTGGGTTGTAGTTGAACGGAGTTGCTGAGTCCGTCTGAGCAAAAATACATGTGTTTTGTACAGGGCTTGTAACCGGTTACAAAGAAATCGTTATTTATTTACGTTATACCGGTTAATTATTTAGGTTATGTATAGACGAATTGATTTGGGGACTTTATTTCGAAGCGGTCTCTAACCGGTTACTCCGTGTTCGGATACGAGATCAATTTATTTATTTATATTAAACGTCTTGTAGGCTTACAGTCAAGCCAAATTGCCCACAAGATAAATTTGTATACATATTATGACATTGTACAACTAGACTTATAATAATTTGATAAAAATACCGGCACATAATTATTTGTCAATTGTATGTCAATGACCGCTGTCGCGCCGATAGTGGCGCAACGACAGTCAACCACATGAAAAATTGAATCTAAGACCATAGCAAGCAAACCAATCCTGTCTAAGCGAGCGGTTATTCGCCCTAGACTCCGCTCACACGGAGTAACCGCTCTTTAACCAGTAAATAGATTTCGCTCCCTGTTTTGCACTTCGAGATATTAACCGGTTAGATCGATGTTCTTGCGAGCATAACCTTTAGTATAGGTTAGGCTCTCAGAGTGTAGCTCTAACCAGTACGGAAAATAAACCGGGTTACAAGCCCTGGTTTTGTATGCCACTGTGTAAAAACTTCTTCGCTTAACTAATGATCAACGTATTATAACATCTGCTTAAGTACAGTTAGCATCAAATATTCTGTAATATCCAAAGCAACTTTCGCAAGCAATTGTATCGCATCAAATATATCATCACTCCGTTCGCGGAGGAGAAAAAGTTATAACCCCTCTTTCTTTCTTCTGCGTAGTCGGGTAAAAAGTATCCTGTACCAAAATTCATGAAATCTGTTTAGCCGATTTTGCGTGGTGAAGCCAAATATAATATAAGAAAACAAATATTTTTCGTTTTAATGACCTCTAATCGTTTTTATAGTCTGTTACAACATTTTTTTTCAAAATATCTTCAATTTACAGACATTTAATACACCTTTATAATAGTATAGAAGAAACAAAGAAGTGCGATAATATATTTGGCGTTTGACTGTTATTTGATGGTGCTGGCATCTCTGGTCAGCAAATTTCAATTATCTTTGTAGATTCTACAGCGATATTGCAAAGCAACACGACTCTTATCCTCAAATTCATTTTAGATACACGCGTTCAAGAATTTGTTGTAGTTAGGTAGTAGTTTCTCCCAGAAGTTTCGTGACGCGGAAGCGGAAATCACTTTCTAACAATATGAATTAAAAAGAGACTTCCGGTTACAAGCTTTTGAGAAACGGGCCTCAGGTATAAAGTGTTAGTAAGGGGACTTACCACGACATCGGTGGGGCGCTGCGGCGGGATATGAAAACAACATACAGGTTAACACGGTAACACGGGGGTAAGTTAGGCCTGCTTCACAATATCCGAAAATTTCACTTTTGTTTTAGGCCGTCAGGGGTCCATTATCATAACTGATCTTCATATTTTTTTGAAAAAGGAATCCATCGTAGATTTGAATCGTTCAACTGTAGAATTGAATTTCTAATAGAGGGTCAACATTTTGACGTGCTTTTCCACGGGTTTTTAGACAATTTAGACAGGGCTTATTCAAGAAATTTAGGCAGGGGTTATTCATAAGATCAGGAGGCAATTATTGACAACTGCCTATGAGCTCAACGCCTAAAGGTCCCGTCTCACCTGAAACCTACCTGCTTAGGGTACATAAAAAGGGCTCCGAGATACACATTGCCCATAGCTTTTTCATTTCGGTGTTCCATTGCTGGACAAAAGCCCTTCCCTTCTATTCTCCACTCGACCCTGTTAACTGATATCCCCTTAATTGTTTAGCATATGAAATCAACAAAATAAAGTTTTGTGCGAATATTGTGAAACAGACCGCAAGGATATTTATTTACATTTTACTCTACAAAACCAAAATATGTATAATTGGAAGATGTACATTTCAAATAGGTTTTTCTGTCAGTCAGAGCCAAAACCAAACGTAAAGTTGGTGATTGATGAATTTTCTATATTGTATCGACAAAAGATCTTTTAAAATGGCACTTTAAAAACCTTGACTATAAACATGCATCTACTAATTAAATCGACATATACCTAATGTCTTAAAAGGTAACCGTTACACCTGGGATAATTTCGATTGTCCTAATTCATTATTTGGCATAATGCATTTTTTCCTGAAACTAGAATTCTCAGGTCTTTTAAAGATATCATCCTGTTAAATATACATTAGGTTTGTTTTATAACAATCCTGAAAAGTTTACGGGTTCAGAAAAAAATGCATTAGGTATGCAAAACTTACAGCATTTAACCACTGGACACAAGATGCCACACGAATACATTCCTCTGTGCCAAAGTAATAGCGAAATATGCGGTTAGTTTATTGTCAGTGTGTGGGTGTTTTTAGGGTTCCATACCCACGAGTAAAACGGGACCCTATTACTAAGAATCGGCTGTCCGTCTGTCTGTCTGTCCGTCTGTCACCAGGCTGTATCTCATGAAACGTGATAGCTAGACAGTTGAAATTTTCACCGATGATGTATTTCTGTTGCCGCTATAACAATAAATACTAAAAATAGTATAATTTTATGTCTGTCTATGTCAGTAACCAATATAAAATGGTCGAACACCGCGTACATTTTGCTTAGGAGTAGCGCTCTGCAAACACTGGTTTTTCATAGATACGGCCGTTTATACCGTATATTTTGTACGGAACCCTCAGTGCGCGAGTTCGATTCACACTTGGCCGGTTTTTTGTTTGTAGGTGATTTCTTTTAATTATGTCCGTTTGTACAAATAGGAATATGTCGGTTGTGTGCTGTAAGTGTTTACCTCACCCCTCACCCCCCCCCGCTCAAAATGCATGAACAATTTGTTCGGTAATGACACGGGTTGTGATCGCGCCATTAGTTAAATGCTCTAAGATGCCAAATGATGAAATATGACGATGAAGTTTCTGCAACACGTTAGAAAATCGCCTTAAAGACTTTGCAACTTTAATAAGCTAGTATAACAAAACAATATTCTAAATAATGTACAGCTTAAAGGTGAATGTACAGTCAGGAATAAACTTTTTTTCGTAAAAATAGGGACAACAACCATGCAGACCGTGTGTATAATTATAAAAGTGCTGTAGAGGTGTGAGTATACCGAATCTTTCTCTTTCTGACCCTCTTCATCCTGATACCATAAATAAACAAACTTTTCAAGTTGTAGTGCCACCAAACTGCTGTCAAAAAACTAAAAAGTCGACCTTCCTTCTTCAATAAGCATGATGACAGCTAGGGTATGAAAATCAAAATTCTATTAGACCGCCAGCTCTTGAAAATAATTAAAAAATACTCAGATAAATCGCATTAAAGTTTAGTCGGTCGGGTCATCGGTCATTTTTCGATTACGTATTAAATTAAAAAATACATCACGATTTTTTTTTATTAATCTTCAAGACGGACTAATCATCAAAACATCATCATCCCTTATGTTATTTAGGCATATTCAAACGCTCACCGTGTGAATGACAGAACAGCCAAAAACAAATGACAGAAGGTTCTCAAAATAAAACTTTGTCTCGAGAAGAACCAACGTAAGAAACTCGACGTAGTATTTTTTTTCCAAATTTAATGGAATTTGCCACTTATTGGAGTTACATTCTGGTGCGTACCTACTTTGATGACGATTAACAAAGTTACTACCTACCTATCTTGATATAGCAATAAGCACAAATTACGTCGCTAAATAATTAAGAAAATGGCAAGAGGCTCAAGAAATCCTGTTCGTTATTACAAAAAAAAGCTTTGTTTATTATAATAAACGGGATGTTATATACAACCATGCATACATAATAAAATGAACACTTCAAAATACCGTTTCATTTTTGCCATTCTCCACTTCCTGACAGCGTGAATAAACAGACAACATTACGAATTTTAAATATAGACTATATTGTGGGCACACGTTTTTTCTAAGTGCCTTCAACTTTTGCACTTTAACTTAAAAAAAAAAACAAAAACTTTATTCTGCAAGAAGGCCTCAAGGACACATTTTTTTACACATTTTTCATACTTTATAGCAACATATAAATTGAATACGTGTAAATATTTAATTAAATTGCATTTACGAAATAGTAATTTTTCCTTTTTTTTGTATGTTATAGGAGGCAAACGAGCAGATGGGTCGCCTGATGGTAAGCGATCACCGTCGCCCATAGACACTTGCAACACCAGAGGAGTCACAAGCGCGTTGCCGATCTTTCAGGTGGGAGTACGCTCTTTTCTTGAAGGTTTGAAGGTATCTTATTACATATTAAAATTTACTACCAAATTTTGCACAAGTAGTCGAGAAAGAACGGTAAGTATTCATTTTGTAAACATAGTTTTACCTGTCTGCGTAGTCAAAGCCGGCCATTTGTAATAAGTACTTTACACAACACTCTGTAGGGCCTATACTAATTTGTGTGTAAGTAGTGTTGTTTTTTACAGGCCTACCGTTTAATTGAGTTGTCGAGGGCAAGTATTCAGCTAAACGCTAGGTTAATAAGTACCTTAGACTCTGTAGGTACTATATTAATATGCAGACATTGGAATATTGGGCTGAGCGAAAGGTAGGGAGATCCCGAAACGGTAAACTCACTTATGGATGCATTTCCCATATATTAATCATATCGCTCCAAGTTTTATTTGTAAAACTATTTTTATGGAACGTACGAAAATAAAACAAAATTATAACTAAATTATCTTCTTCATATTTAACATTTATTTGAATCTTCGTCACACACACAATATTGTGTTTCCTTCATTGTGTGTTTCGGGATTACAGTTCCGTTTACTATTCTTAAAATAAACGACCAGATTTTTTTTTATAAATATAAAGCTCTAAAGAATGAAAAGAATCAAAGACTCCAACTGCATTTGAACCAGTGCCTTTTACCTTACCAAAACGCACGCTCTGTCAACTAAGCTACAGAGTCCAGCCAGCTTGTCTTCTAATTTTGACAGTATTTTCAACGATATCTTTGTATTTTGCATTTTAACCAGCTTTTTCTGCCGTCAGCGCCATTGTGAGCATATATGGAGCTAATTTCTGTCTTATTATTTTTAAGAGTATCTTAGTGAAAAAAATCACGAAGATTGTGATGGTAAAATATTACGATTTTCATAGAAATGCAACGATCAGAGTTTGATCTATACTTTGAGTAACTTTTGTATACACTAAGTGTGTACAAACATAGCTAAGAGCGATCACTAGTATCGGGAAAAAGCATCGATAAGTGAGTTGATCGATATAGGAACTCCCATCTTTCACTCCCAATGTTTGTATGTCTGCTAATGTGTATGTCTGTCTTCAAATAACGAGTCACAGTATACCGAAAGACAGTATACTTACGCCTCCAGACTTGGACTGTCTTCGCATGGAGCTTCGGTTGGTGCTCGGGATATCAACTTCGGAGTGCTCCACTGACCAGCCGATCGCGAGGAGAGCCTTCAGAGACTCTCGTACCGGCTCTTTGTAGCGCTCTTTCTCCTGGAACCATAACAAATATCATTCAAATCAAGGGTTATTTTAAAAAGGGTTAAATCATGAAAGTCAGGCACACTGTCGACGGTACCCTGCACGAATGCATAAAGCCGCGTACCCATTCGAGCAGCCTCAGTTTGAGCACAGTATAATAAAGAGTACTACGTACAGTATGGACACTCCCTGCAAGTGCCGCCCACCCGCGCTCGGTCACCTCGCAGTTACCGGCTGAGGTAAATGAACTGTGAGCGCGGAGAGCGCGGGGGGGCGGAGCTTGCGGGCGGCGGGCGGCAGGGAGTGTCCACAGTGTGGTTTGAGGCTGCTCGCTGTGAGGCATAGGCCCGAGGCACGTTGCGTTCATCAATGTCAAATGTCAAACCACCAGTTTGGAGTATACCACACTGAGATGTTAAAACCACCACGATCCAATCATATAAAGAATTCGTTAGGTAAACAAAATACTAACTTAAATAAATCCTGTGGTATTAACCACTCTATATCGATACTTTGTCTCGCAATGCGACCGTCCCCTACGTTGTCTTGATGGGTACTGAGTGTGAATGAAGTAGAAAGACGAATACGAACATTTCCGAGAAAATACGATCGGAAATGTTTATTCACTACATCTGTACAAGCTTTTGAGAAACGGTCCCTTGATCTCTCACAGAGTCTGACATATGAACAACAGAGTATCATTTTTCATAGCACTTCCCTACGTACCTATTTGGTCAGGGGCGTATTTACCATATGGTCAAAGGGGCCATGGCCCGGTGCGGCAAACAGCCAGGGGCGGGCGGAGCAACCCTCGATGCGCGAGTCCAACTCGCACTTGGCCGGTTTTTTTTTCCTTAACTTCTGGGGCGGTGACACTTTTTGCCCCAGGGCGCCAAATTTTTTAAATACGCCCCTGTATTTAGTTCGCGAAGATGTAGATGTGGCAATAACATATTCAACTCTCTATGAACTTAATAAAAAAAAACCCAAGAAAATCCGTCCGGGGCTGCCAACGCAAGAGGGCGGCGCACGACCGTTCATAATGAAGATCATCAGGAGAGATCTTTGTCCAGCAGTGGCCATCCTTCGGCTGATATAAGTACTTACATAGTCATTAAGCATGTTATATGGCTTCAGACGCGGATGAGATTTCTGGCTATCCGACCACGACTCGCCATACACCCAACCGTTCTCGATTTTCCTGCAAATAACCATATTTTATAGTAAACGTGATATATACCCATATTGATCGGCAAATAAACAATACTGGTTTAGTGTAATAGTCACTTCTCTAATGTAATTTTTATATTTTAATTTCTGTCTTTGACGTTTGGAGACACTTTACACCTCCAAAAAATTATGTGCTGACCATGGAGACCTTTTAGATCTCCTAATTTAAAGTTTTGACCACGGATACTCTCTACATCTCCATTAAACTTAGTGTAAGATTTTATTTATAATTACTGTTATTTATTATTACACTTTTTTACTTTTTTTGATAGCTATATATATTAATGCAACAGACAAATACCTGAGCACACTTTACAGGGCGATGTATATTGTCTCCGGGTCCATTAGATTATAACTTAACCTACACGTAGAGAGATGTAAAGGTTATCTAGGCGCTAAAAAAAGTAAAAAGGAATAATAATTAATAACAGTATATATAAAAAGATTACACTAAGTTTAAAGGAGCTGTAGTCTACGTGTACAAAACTTTAAATTCTGAGATGTAAAAGGTCTCCATGGTCAACATATTATGTTTTGGAGGTGTAAAGTGTCTCCAAACGTCAAAAACAGAAATTAAAATATTAATACTCCATTAAAGAGTGAGAGATGTAAAAGGTCTCCAAGACAAACAGATATTCTTTTGAAGGTGTAGAGTGTCTAGTGTAGAAAACTATGATAAAGTGTTTTGTTACCTAGAAGCCCAGGCATCGTGGTAGTGCTCAGAGAATTTCTGCACGATCGTGTTGAGGTCGTTGTTGAGGGCGACTGATGAGGTGTTGATGGGCTGTGGGTCGTATTGCGGGTTGTCAGGGCCGCCTGCCAAAGAAAATAAATTGGAGTAGCTGAAACTTAATAAACAGCAAGACACTATAATAAAAAGAGATTTTCAATTTCTATACAAAAGATTTAGAACAGAAAATTCAATTTATATTATTTACAACCAATCTGTGCTAAAAGCATAACCATTTTTATATTTTATAAGCAGCTGCTTTTTTCCAAAGCCGTACCTGTCGTACCTGAAAAAGTTTTCAGTTAAAAGATCACATACAAACATACAATCTTATTAGAGGTGAAAGTAAGTTCGCAGTTCTGCACTAGTCGGCGCTAAACGGCTAAAGAGTCGGATGCACCATACAGAGATCCATAAGCAAGAACAGATGACAAAATTCGTCGACTACTGGTATGGACGATTAGCTCAGTTGGTTAGAGCGTGCTGCCCCGGTCTGGCTCAAGGCACTGGTTCAAGTCCAGTATCGTCGAAATTGTTTATTTGTTTCTGATCTTTGTTTATAATAATGTCGGTAGTGGAGTGATCCACTAATAAATTGCAAACATTGTGATTATTATCGTTTAAACCTCTGAGTTTCTGTCAATAAGGTTGTATCAGAAAATTTAGTTCTGCAGAGAGATATCACTTGCCGGTAGACTGCTGTTCTTTGCCGTAGAACTCATCGTCGTAGTTCTTGACAAGAGAGTAGTCGGGCGGCAGGGCGCAACCTGCAACAAAAATATAACTGTTACAGTAAACTGTACATTTGTAGATAAAAAAATATTCTGACATATTACAGGAAATATTCTTTTCGAAATTGCAAAGTTGGTGAACGGTCTCGGTCTCGTCTTTGGACCGGTCTCGTTCCTGGCACGACTTTCGTCGTCAATGGTTCGTCGTCCACTGTCTAACCGTCTCTGTCCTGGTCGTCTTCAGCCGCTGTTCGGTACCAATTCAAATGGAACGTCTGTAAAGTCTGAATCAATACAGTCGGCCAGTCAATGCGTCGGCAAGGAGGTTAGACGCCCAAACACTTGGTAATGCGACATACCAAAAAAATACGACAACCATATAAATAAATAAAATAAAATAAAAAATGATTTATTGCCACAAAAATAAAAATAACACATTAGCAATATTTTAGTAAGTATGTCAGAATTAAACTAAGTACATACACTACTCTAAATTAAAATTAGGAAAGTGGCAACAGGCTCAGGCTCAGCGATTGCTGTGGGCCAGGGTCGGCAGCAAAGCGCTGTTTTTCAGCCTACACCTTATGCATAGATACTTATATTAGTAGTTGTACCCTAACTAGACGACATACAACTCCGCGCTAGATCTTAAAACGTATAAACTATAAGGTCCCTGACCCCTCGCGCTCTCCTCCAATCTCATACTGGTTCTATCTTGGTCATGGCACAAGTACGCTCTGAATCGTATCATAATTTATTACAAGAAAGCCTAGATAAGGTGACCTTGACCTTGAAAATAATGTACGAAATATAAAATACCGTTTTAGTTTAATCATTTCTACATGTTATCATAATGCGGGATACATTAAATTTTATTTCACTTCGTCTCAAATAAAAAAACGTCCTTAATTTAACACGGAAGTAACGTTGCCTGCGAAGCTGAAGGTCCTGGGTTCAAATCTCGGTAAGGGCAAATATTTGTGTAATGAGCATAAATATTTGTTCCTGAGTCTTGGTTGTTTCCTATGTATATAAGTAAATATATCGTCGTGTAGTATCCATAACACAAGCCTTATTTAGCTTACTATGGGACTAATTCGATTTGTGTAAAATTGTCCTGTAATATTTATTATTTCTTCTTAATTTGACTGTGGCCTGGTATTTATCCCATGATTTTTAATGGTGAACCTGGAAATCTCAATGGTCCTAGTCTATTTGCTATAATAAGACAGTCAGTTGTTGAATGTATTGTGATAATGGGACCATCTTTGTTGGTGAGAATTCCAGAGAGCTGTTACTCGTACTCGCCGACATGCCCTTTGCAAATTACTCTTATTATTTGACGACGATTCTGAATGTATACAGACAATGGCACTATCTTTGTTGGAGCAAAGCTAGGAAGATAGTTTTGTTACTTACCGATAGCAATTAGACAGGGCAGGGCTTTTCCAAACAGCTCGGGGTCGTAGTCCATCTGGCTGAGAGAATCGAAGATATTGCTGAACAGCATCATCGTTAGTCGCTTCTCCTCGTCAGAAGAACCACCTGAGCCAGAGCTGCCGTAATACTTAGCGCAACGCTCGTAGTGCAGCGTCAGCAGCTGGAAGTCATAAGGTAAAATTTATTATTTAAATTTTTATAATGATGATCTTATCAATAATATTATACTTAATTTAAATGATCTGATTAGGTTTTTCCGGGTTTTTCCTAATCCTTACAACAAATGTTGGATCATATTATATGTCTCACAGCAAATACTTCTCTCAATGTAACTGACAATTCGAAAGTCCCTGTATCTAGGCCTACTTGAATAAAGGATATTTTGATTTGATTTGATTGATTAAAAATCCTTTTAGATATTAAAACGGAATCAGAATTGATTCTGACTGTTTTTAATATGGAAATAGGTACCACAGTTTTCTATTACAATATAGTATTAATGAAATGAAATGAAATTTATTCAAAAGAATATATGGTACTTAAGGTCTTAAGATAGTTATATGCTTACTAGTATATTCTACCGTTAGGCATGTGAAAACTTGGTTTGACTGTGCATAGAATTATTGTATGCTATAATTTTTATATTCCGATGATGTTTTATCTTTGTCATTCACATTTATGTCTACATTATAATTATAACCGCTTCGTTGGAAACCATAAATCGACATACCTGTGATGAATTAAAAACAATCAAACATAGGCCGCAATTTGGGGAAAAGGATAAGTATGGCAAAGACGCGACAGAAAACACCGTTAAAATGAAAAAAAAAAACCTAGGTACTACAACGCATTCATTTATTATGATCCAGTAAACAGTAAGTACTAAAGTTTTTAGAATCCATAACCTCCCTGAGATAAATTACGATATTGTAAACAGAACTTGCATACCAATGTTAGTTTTCTTTTTTTTTGTTCATAAATGGTGTCTTATAATGTGTCGACCAGTGTTATTAAAGTTTCTTGACACGGTGAGTATAGGAATTATGTCTACGTACCCTTAGCGCAACAGTGGTGTACTCAGACAGGCGTGACACGTCTACGGTGAGCTTGCGCAGCAGTTTCAGCAACATAGACGGTTGCATAGCTGAAGTTAGGGCGACGAGGAAGTCTGACACCGCCTCTCGCTGACCCTTGGTCAACATGCGGTTCTTGGACAATCTGCAAGAGTAAAATTGAAAATTTTAAAAACCCCCTGACTTGTTCCACTAAAAGCTGAATATCTTGGAGACGCGTGCTTGGATTTTCATCAAACAAAGCTAAGAACACTCGGGATAAAATTATCTATGACACAAAAAAACCGCACTTAAATCGGTCCATCCGTATGGGCGCTACGATGCCACAGACAAATACACAGAGTCACAGACACGTTAAACTTATAACACCCCTCTTTTTTGTCGGGGGTTAAAAACAGTTTTATTAGGCAGGCATTAAAATACATTTTGAGTTCACACTTGTGTGATGTTGCAATAGAACTGCCAATATTTACATCTCTTACTCTTTCGTATTAGGTCTATAATTTACACAGGCTTCTAAAATAACACAAACATGTAAGCTACTTTTAGTATAAGATTTTGCTATTGATTTTGCCCGTTTAGTTACTTATATAGTATAGGTAATTGCGCCATTCTATCAAATTTAAAGACTTGTAGTTTAGAGGACACATTTAGGGGAGACTATTTTTATTTCGACAAAAGTTTAGTGTGCCCCATGATGCTAATACTACTATGAAGAACTATCTATCACCTTTGGCACCCATGGTTTCATACTTCAGGTCATCTTGCCACTTATAACCATTCATTTATTATTAATTTCAATGGTGTGACGAAATGCAATGATTTTCGTCCTTGTCAAGCGCAAGGAGTCAATGTATCTATACAAACTTTACGTGCACCTAGCGTCGCGTGCCAAGATGAGATTAAGTACAATGTATTTTTATAGGCCAGTTAGTCCATCATTTCAAACCCATAACCCTGTATATATAGATCCCATACATTTCCAATAGTTCTTGCATCTAGCGGAGGCTGCCTCTGTGCGCGTCTCACGGCACGGGCAGAAACAGCACTCACGCGGTGTATCCCTTACATTTCGTTAAATTGTCAGAAGGACCTCTACGCGCTTCGGCACCACGCACGTCTCGCCAAGGTCCGGGACACTACTGTCCCGTGAGCGGCTGCGACATACGTAAATAGTAAAAATAAATAAATATTACGGAATATTTTTTACACAAAACGAACTAGTCCCATGGTAAGCGCAATAAGGTTTGTGTTATGAGTACTAAACAACGATATATTTACTTATATACATAGAAAACATCCAAGACTCAGAAACAAATGTTTATGCTCATCAAATATTTTCCCTTTCCGGGATTTGAACCCAGAACATTCAGCTTCGCAGGCAAAATTACTCCCAGTGAGCTAAACCGGTCATCAGATTTAAAAGTTTTGTGGGTTGAAATTTTCGGAGCTGTTTCCAAGGTCTCATGTTAGCTAGTGCTAGCCTATTCCGCAGCGGTCGACGGATTGTTTTTCACACAAGCGGCAGAAGATATGTCAACTGGTTGGTGGTAAGGTGCTGATTTCCTTCTTGTTTTTTCTGTCCTTGATCAAAATTCAGGTCTTATTGTAGTCTCGGAGGCAATGGATAAAGTACTCGCCTGTATACAGTATGCAGTGTAGCATCAAGAAGACTGGCGTAATTCTCCGCCTCATTGTAGAAGTTAGCGTGCTTGATAAGGAGAGGTAGGATCGAGTTGCCGATGTACCGGTTCATCGACAGAGCCATGTCAGATTCGCAACCATCGTTCTGCAAACAATATAAAAGTTTCTTAAACCAAAAAAAAATAAAGAGCTTCATTATACATTTTAAAATTGATGCAATTATCATCCGTTATTAAATTATCAGAGCCTAGAATTTTCAAGGAAAAACAAAAGACTGTCAATCTAGCTAGTGTTAGAAACATTTATTTATCGATATCGATGGTTGTGTAATAGAAGACAAAAACGGTCAACTATATAAAAAAATCATAAAAAAATTACGTGAGGTTTGTATAAAATTATTAGAAAAAGATGCAATGTCAACGGTAAACCCGTGACCATGGAAAGCTGAAAAGCTATATATCTTATGTATAACTGAACAATGGCTAACTTGCAATGAGATAATGCCCCAATTCAATAATCACCAGGTGGGTAGTTCGTTCACCAGACTTAGTTCCATACATGGTGGGTCGTTAATTATATTAAATAGTCAATTGAAATTTAAGAATCGTAAGGACATTGTATCCTTGTCTGTTGAACGGACCATAGAATTAAGTGCAGTAGAATTAGAGCAATTTATTGTAGTTTGTGTGTATAGGCCGCCATTAAGTAATTTCGATGTTTTTCAAACTATTATGGAATATGTGCTTTTTAAGATATCGCGTAGTCGTAAAAAAATACTTATTTGCGGCGATTTCAATGTAAATCTTGTGGAAGATTCAACACTAAGTATTAGATTGTTGAATCTATTCAAATATTTTCGTTTAAGCGACGTATTTATGGAACCTACTAGGGTGACCGATACCAGCGCCACCTGTATTGATAACATTTTCACTGATATTCTTCCTTCTAAACAAAGTATAATCAGTAAATTAGAATCAGATCATTTAGGCCAATTAATGGTATTTGAGATATTAAAGGAAAAAATAGTGAAAAAACAAATTACTTTTGTACCGGTAACCACAGACCGTGTGGAAAGAATGAAGCAACATTTGGTTCAGGCGCTACACGTTCTGTTTTCTGAAATGAGTCCTAATCTCATGTATGATTCATTCTTTACAACTTTTATGAAACATTATAATACAATATTTCCTTCCAAATCGGTTGTGGCTGGCGGTGCACCAGTATTTAGCGATTGGGCTACTGCGGACTAACACAATCAAATCAAATCAAATCAAATCAAAATATTCTTTATTCAAGTAGGCCTAGTTACAAGCACTTTCGAAATGTCAGTTACATGAGAGTGAATGTTTGCTGGGAGAAATACAATATGATCCAACATTTGCTGCAAGGATTAGGGAAACCCAGAAAAACCTAATCAGATCATACACAAACGTAGACAAGCACTGTATGCCATGTATGAGGAACGGCGGTTTAATACGAGTGACGAATTTAAAGAACATGCAAAGCAATATTCGAAACAATTCAAAATTGATTGTCATATTGCCAAACGTAATTATTTATTATAAACAAAGATCAGAAACAAATAAAAAAAAATTTCGACGATACTGGACTTGAACCAGTGCCTTGAGCCAGACCGGGGCAGCACGCTCTACCATCTGAGCTAATCGTCCACACCAGCAGTCGACGAATTTTGTCATCTGTTCTTGCTTATGGATCTCTGTATGGTGCATCCGACTCTTTAGCCGTTAGCGCCGCCTAGTGCAGAACTATGAAGTTACTTTCACCCCGAGCAGATACCTTTACAGGTACCATTGCTCGGCGAGAGATGGCGCTATTATCAAGACTGTACTTTTTGTTTTACAAATATCATGATAATAATCACAATTTTTGCAATTTATTAGTGGATCACTCCACTAGCGTTATTATTATAAACAAAGATCAGAAACAAATGAAAAAAAAATATTTTTTTATATAAAATTGCAAAAATTGTGATTATTATCATGATATTTGTAAAACAAAAAGTACAGTCTTGATAATAGCGCCATCTCTCGCCGAGCAATGGTACCTATAAAGGTATCTGCTCGGGGTGAAAGTAACTTCATAGTTCTGCACTAGGCGGCGCTAACGGCTAAAGAGTCGGATGCACCATACAGAGATCCATAAGCAAGAACAGATGACAAAATTCGTCGACTGCTGGTGTGGACGATTAGCTCAGATGGTAGAGCGTGCTGCCCCGGTCTGGCTCAAGGCACTGGTTCAAGTCCAGTATCGTCGAAATTTTTTTCATTTGTTTCTGATCTTTGTTTATAATAATAACGCTAGTGGAGTGATCCACTAATAAATTGCAAAAATTGTGATTATTATCATGATATTTGTAAAACAAAAAGTACAGTCTTGATAATAGCGCCATCTCTCGCCGAGCAATGGTACCTGTAAAGGTATCTGCTCGGGGTGAAAGTAACTTCATAGTTCTGCACTAGGCGGCGCTAACGGCTAAAGAGTCGGATGCACCATACAGAGATCCATAAGCAAGAACAGATGACAAAATTCGTCGACTGCTGGTGTGGACGATTAGCTCAGATGGTAGAGCGTGCTGCCCCGGTCTGGCTCAAGGCACTGGTTCAAGTCCAGTATCGTCGAAAAAATTTTTTCATTTGTTTCTGATCTTTGTTTATAATAATAACGCTAGTGGAGTGATCCACTAATAAATTGCAAAAATTGTGATTATTATCATGATATTTGTAAAACAAAAAGTACAGTCTTGATAATAGCGCCATCTCTCGCCGAGCAATGGTACCTGTAAAGGTATCTGCTCGGGGTGAAAGTAACTTCATAGTTCTGCACTAGGCGGCGCTAACGGCTAAAGAGTCGGATGCACCATACAGAGATCCATAAGCAAGAACAGATGACAAAATTCGTCGACTGCTGGTGTGGACGATTAGCTCAGATGGTAGAGCGTGCTGCCCCGGTCTGGCTCAAGGCACTGGTTCAAGTCCAGTATCGTCGAAAAAATTTTTTCATTTGTTTCTGATCTTTGTTTATAATAATAACGCTAGTGGAGTGATCCACTAATAAATTGCAAAAATTGTGATTATTATCATGATATTTGTAAAACAAAAAGTGCAGTAATTATTTATCCCAAAAAATCAAAAATAGTTCGAACATTATCTAAACCACCTGGAAAGTGATTAATGCGGAGACTGGTAGATCGAGGCACGCAATTAGTGGTCTAGAATTAAAAATTGATGGCAAAATTATAGATTCTAGTTTAAATGTACCAACAGAATTTGAAAATTTCTTCACCGATATACCAGTATCCACAACAAAGTGTTTAAATTCATCACCTTCGTCTGCCGTTTTGTTATTAAAAGAAAACGTCCCAGAATGTAGTAACGACTTTTATTTTGAACATGTCAGTCCTTCAGATGTAGTAAAGGCATTTAAATCAATTAATGTCAAAAAAACCAATGACCTATGGGGGGTCTCAGTCCATGCTGTCAAATCCCTAATAGAAGTAATAGCGCCTGACTTGGCAGATATATTCAATAACAGTGTTGACTGCGGTGAGTTTCCTGATCTGATGAAACATAGCAAAATAACTCCTTGATTTAAATCAGGTAGTACCTTTGACCCCACTAACTTTAGACCAATATCTGTACTACCCACATTTAGTAAAATTTTTGAAAAGCTAATTTTATATCAATTGTTAAAACATTTTAATTTGAACAATTTGATGCATAGTAAGCAATTCGGTTTTACGCGGGATCGCCCGACATCCAACGCCGGAGTTGAGCTCGTAAAACACATTTTCTATGCCTGGGAGGAATCGCGAGATGCTTTAGGTATCTTCTGTGATTTATCTAAGGCCTTCGATTGCATTAATCATGAGACACTGATCAGGAAGCTACACCACTACGGAGTTAAAGGATTAGCACTAAATTTATTAGAGTCTTATTTAAATGGTAGAATACAAAGGGTTGACGTGAATGGAAAGCGATCACCGGGGTCATTAGTCTCTATGGGTGTGCCGCAGGGATCAATATTGGGACCTTTCCTGTTCCTTATCTGTATAAACGACTTGCCACACCTCGTAAAGACACACCATGAGATAGTTTTGTTTGCAGATGATACGTCTCTAATTTTCAAAGTCGTACGAAATCAACGATCCTACAATGACGTAAACAATGCTATCTGTGAAGTAGTAAATTGGTTTCATGTAAATAATTTATTGTTGAATGAAAAAAAGACTAAATGTGTTAAGTTTATCACGAGTAACATAAAACACGAGCAAGCAAGCGTTATTGTTAAAGGTGAGGAACTGGAATTAGTTAATAGTACAGTCTTTCTCGGTATAACATTAGATTATAAGCTCCAATGGGGTCCCCATATTGCTAATCTCTCGAATAGACTGAGTTCTGCAGCTTTTGCAGTAAGATTCGTCAATTAACAGACGTGATAACGGCTCGATTATGTATTTCAGTTATTTCTACAGTATTATGTCGTATGGCATCTTACTATGGGGCAGTGATTCCGACATTAATACTATATTTGTTCTGCAGAAACGGGCTGTTCGTGCGATATATAAAATGAACCATAGAGACTCGCTTAGAGATAAGTTTAAGGATATTAATATAATGACAGTGCATTGTCAATACATTTATGAGAATATTATGAATGTACATAAAAATATTACCCTCTTTAAGAAGAACTGTGTTGTACATAATTTTAATACTAGAAATAAGCATAAGCTCGCAGTGCCTGCTACTAGGCTCAATAAAATAAGGAGATGATTCATGGGTTACTGTGTGAGGTTTTATAATAAACTTCCTAGCAGCATAAGTGAGTTGTCTATTGGTAAATTCAAAAATATTGTGAAACGAAAATTATTTTCTAAAGCTTATTATAGCACACAAGACTACATGAATGATAAAGCCGCGTGGGATTAATGTAAATTATAGCGTCATGTAGGTATATGTATAACTATTTTATCGAATACTTAAGGTATTATTAGTATTATTTTACTCTTAATTGCTTTATATAGTCTCAGACATTTAGAATTTTATTCTAGACATATTCTAGATTATTATTTTTTTCTTTTTTATTGACAATCCTTTTGGGATTTATCTTATTGATAATTTTAATTTTTAAAATGATAGTTTTATCAATAATTTTATACTTAAGTTAAATGATCTGATTAGGTTTTTCTGGGTTTACCTAATCCTTGCAGCAAATGTTGGATCATATTGTATGTCTCCCAGCAAACATTCACTCTCATGTAACTGACATTTCGAAAGTGCTTGTAACTAGGCCTACTTGAATAAAAGAATATTTTGATTGATTGATTGATTGATTGAAGCTTCCGAAACGTCGGGAACTCAAATGAGATGATATACGCGATATAATCCGTTAAATTGTTTTATTTAGATGCAATTTATTCATCGAAATCCACGACAGTACACGCAGCAGCACTTGACATTTAATAGGGAATATGCGTGAATTTTAATTTTCGCTTTATTAAAAGTTCATTCATGCAACAAACAGTAGACAAAAATATTTTTTTCAATAACTATAAAAATAACAAAGCTATAAGCCATCAAATATTTCATTCTATCTCTTTCTAGCAAAACAGAATTTAATATGGAGTTTATATGGCCGGAGTGCACTGTGACGTAACAGTGCATATAGGACCTCTCTGTCTAATTAGTAGTTTAAAATGCCTATATCTTGCGTATTTCTTGGTCGATTTAAATTAAAATTTCACATTTTGAAATAGTTTTTACGGTATTTTGATATTTAGTTAAGAAAAGCGACAAAAAAAATTCATGCATGTACCCTATTTGGTCTGTGATAGGAAAAGATAATCATTAATTTCTCAACTTTATCTGAGAGTAGACAGTTTCGTTTATCACTAGGCCGACGAGTTCTTCATTGGCGACCACGCATCGGAAAGCGAAGCATGGGTAGGCCCCTAATAAGATGGACTAGGATGGTCGTGGTGGCCTTTATTGTGGGAGGCCTATGTCCAGCAGTGAATGTCTTTTTGATGATGATGATCAGAGCCCGGAAAATCCATAGCAAATCAAAAGACTGTCGCAATCAAAGTAGTGTTATAAACATTTTTTTATCGATATCGAGTAAGTTTTGTCTAAAAAAAAAACATACCGGTATGTTTAGGTACATTATTTTATAATCATTCACGCCAAACGCAAAAGAAGTAAGTAGTAACTTAAAGGTTTGTTTTATATGTGTTATTCCATCTAAAACGCAACGTAACTTATAATATACCAATTACAATGAGTTTTATAAATTTGCTCCCTTGACGTCGAGTGAAGTCGAACGTTCATTTAGTATACCTACATAAATGGCTTTATAGTGATAAACGAAACAGTCTTCTCCTAGAGAATGTTGAAAAATTAATGATTATCTACTCCTATCACTATAACAAATCCAATAAGATGTCATGTCCTGCTGTGTGTACTGACGTGGATTTCGAGGAAGAAATTGCATCTGTATCTGTATAATTAGACAAACCTATGTGGAATTTTATATAATTATTTTTTTTCTTTTGGTGGGCCGTTTTATTCTCATATTACACAACTATCGATATCGATAAAAAAAATGTTTCTAACACTAGTTTGATTGCGATAGTTTATTGTTTTGCTATGGATTTTCCGGGCTCTGATGATGATGAAGAATACAAATGTCTTTACCCTGTCCAGCATGGTGGCAGCGCGAAGATCTGGCAGGAAGGCTTCTTCTAGAAGTCGATAGAATAACTCCTGGGTCTCGATGCCGTATACGCGCTCCAGGAAGAGTACCACGCTCTGCTTGTGTCCAGGGATCAGGCCGGATGGCATGTCTGTTAGAAGGATATAAAGTAAATTATTTATCAATTCTGCACCGTTCCACTATTTCCCTGTTCGTCAAGTCATTCCCCATTCGTCCATTTCTGTCAATTTACTGGTTCGTCATGACATAAAAAATAGATCAGTGGGTTTTCCAGAACACTTAGTCTGGTTGTCATGGTTATCCTGAAACGAGATCGATTGGAAACAATGTGGTAAAATAGAAGCTTTACTTCGTGGGCAAGCCCCTTTAAAGTGGTTTTGTCCAGCAGTAGACGTTTTACGAGTATAAAAACTACTTCATTCATCGATTATTGCCAGTCTTGTAATCGTTATTTACGCGTGACAAGCTCCGTCAAAATGCCTGTATGTGCTGTGTTATGGGTGCCAAAAGCGTTAAATATATCAAGCATACAAAAGGATGGAATATCATTTCACAATTTTGCTTTTATTATATCATGTTACAACATATTAATACATAAAACGTTTTGAAGAAAATCAGGCATCTTGGAATCGCTTAGAATCGATTACTAAATTAGTTTGGAAAATATCGCATACAATTCGTATTTCATTTTGACAGATCGAGAAAGTTTGACGTTTACAGGTCCCCGTATTTAAGGTTAATAAGGTCTAGGCCTTTAAATTTTGTATGAAATTACAAGCAAATATTAGCCTTAGCGAATTCAGTATGGGAGAAACGTCTACCTTTGTCTAAGAATTAATCTTATTTTTAAAGGTTTAAGGTTGAATATTTATTGCTCCTGTTTACATATTGCAGTGTGCGATAAAATAGAATAATGGTATTGTTTTAGTGTGAGTGCGTGGTAACGAGAGGAAAAAATGTATTTGTAGTTAGATTGTTTATATGTGTGCTACCTCGCCCCCCTCGAAAAACGGCAGTTTTTTGTTTGGAAATTTGTAGCGATACGTACTCCATTACTAAATCCTCCAAGTTCAGCTGAAATGATTGATGCCTTGTGGATAATAATCTCACCAGACTTAGGTCTCTCCTCGCCGGCGGCAGGGTTGTGCAGCGTGAAGCGGAGACTGAGCACGCCCTGAAGATCTTCTAGAGGCACCAGGGAGCGCAGGATAGCGCGAGCACGGAGGGACTCGTTTTTTCCCTGTATCAGACAAAATTTATCATAACGGTGTTTATTTTTGTGTCACAATGAAATCGATGAATACAGTACGAAAATTTAAGACTGTAGGCGTCCGTACAGGTCGGCTAAGATAGCCACAGAGTGTATACCCCAGAGCGGACACTTGCGACGTGGTCATCCCAGGAGCATGCAGTAAGATAGATGATGGTTTTGATAATGATGATGGTGATAATATATATTAAACTGAAATCATAAACTGCCTGTGTCGCGGCGGCTGGCGCTACTCGACAAAAACCCGCGCGTAATAGGCCCGTTGTTCTATGAACATCTACCCGCCAGCATCATACGAGACGTCGGATCGAATATTTGAGCGCCGAGTAAAGAAATTTTTGTTATCTAAAACCCTCTATGCTGTTTCAGAATATTTCGAAACTAAATAATTATTTAATTCTGAATTTAAAATGTCTATTTATCATTTTATTTTTAAATTTTTTGACATTGTATTTAATTCCTGACATTATATTAAATTGTATTGACATTGTATTAAATTTGTGTTGACATAACAATTATTATTTTGTATTAACTGTACCTACTCTTGCAGGTATCTTATATTATTATGATTATGTTTTTTTTTTCATTTCTCTTTTATGACATTGTGCTGATTAGGTTAACCTAGATTGTAATGAATATTTTTCGACTATGACATATTATTTTCCCTTGTTTTTACTGTGTGTTTTTGTTTATATTAATATAATATTTATAGTTATACGTAACTGACGATATTTTTGTGAATTCATTCTATTTTCTAGGACATGTAAGATGTTGTGTAATTTTCAAAGAGAAATAAATATATCTAATCTAATCTAAATATTTAATTTTGGAAATAAATAATAATATTATTTTTCAAATTATTTTGTATAATTGACATTGGAGCAAAATTATTTTAATTTACTTTGTATTGATTGATTTCTATACTGTCATTATTATCCTATTTTTAAACATGATGACGATCCTTATTGGGAGATGAGATTTAATTATAACTATTATTATTTTTTGCATAGTTGACATTGTTATTATTCTCATTTTATTATTATTTTACTTACGTGAGGACCATTATTTAAAAACAAGTAACGTTGACATTAAGCAAATTTATATTTTTATTTTAACATGAAATAAATAAATGTAATCTTATTTCACTTTAATAATTAATTTACTATGTGTAATAATCCATATTTACAATTTACTCGTAAATGACAAATTTATCGACTGTATAAAATATGTTACACTGATAGCTACTCCATTATGGCATACGTCCTGTTCCTTATGTCATACGCACTCTACCGTCCGATCCCTAATGATGATATTGATGTTAATAATATTGACACTTACCAGAGCAATGACGCCCGCCTCGGGAGCGCAGCGTCCCAGCAGGTCGACGAGTGTGCAGTAGAAATTCAAGATGGCGGCGCCCGTATCAATATAGTCTTCGTCTTCGTCAGACTCAGGCAATGGGTGGCTGAACTATGTACGAAACAAATTGATGTTCATATAGTCATGTCGGAAAAGTTGGATTTTTTTTTTTATGGCTTATCATTGCTACAGACTTCTACCGTGCACGGCATGAAACTAGACCCAAGATCGGCTGCGCAGGCACAAGTCGGCTTTGCGCGTCCCACCGCATTGGTTAAGCTTTATATCTTGACCAATGAAATTAAATATGTATGAACTGGGCAACAATATAACATAGTACGTAAATTTAGGATACTTTTAGTTTTGTTTAGGAGATTTTTCGAGAACTATTTTAATCACGCCGTGCATCCTGTTTTGGATTTCATTTTGTCAAAATGCCTGTACCTTGCTATTGTCACATACATACGGCCTGCCTGGTGTTAAGCAGTCACCGCAGCCTATTGTGCCTTGCGTACTGCGTCTCACCCCAACCCTAAGTGGCCGCGGTTGGCCTTCCTGTTTATGGGTTTCCCCCACTGAATCCGATTACTAGTAAGGAGGTCTAGTCAGACCTATCCAGTTCAGTAAAAACTCTGGTTTAAAAATAGACTCACACTTGTGTCTCCCTCCTGTTCCATCTCCCTGAGCTTCCTGCGGTCCGCGATCCTCTCACTCATTTTATTGGCGTCCACGATAGCCTTGAGCAAACCCTCCCCTTCACCCCTCAGAGCTGGTCCAAGGCACTCCGGTCGACGGATCAGCAGACGGATCACTAAGTTAGCATTCTCTTCTACGCTTTCACCGTTCACCTGAAATTAGATTATATATTTGAATAGAATATCTATTCATTTGTAAGGCTCTATTCTAGTTCTAACGCCAAAAGAAGCATCGGTCGTCCAATGCTGCGTTATAAAGATTGTGTCAAGCGGGACTCAGCTCGGGACACAACTGGGAGGAGTGCGCAGTAGATAGGGGCAAATGGCGCAAACGTGTTTTTGATGGCCGCAAGATTTTGGATGAGGCATGGTTTAAAACACTCGCAACCAGACGTGCCAAAAGACATCGGCCCGGCACTGGTTCACCACGCACAGGCCATTCTTACATCTGTCAAGCCTGTGGTCGCGTGTGCCGTTCCCGTATTGGCTTACACAGCCACGAAAAACGTTGTTTTCCGACATGACACTGTTTCAATAGTCTGTAAAAGACTAAGAGGCCTTTGATGATTCTAGTTGATGATCGGAAAGATATCTTACGATCTTATAGAAATGATGAGCTTCCAATGATAACGTTTTTTATTCAAGGGTAACAATGATTATTCAACCTACGGATGTTTTAAACAGTCAACAGATGCTCAAAACAGAAATTCTTAAAAATCTAGCCAAAATTGTTCAAGCCTGATCGGATCTATATCGGAATCCCTAACGTCGTGTCCTAATGTATCGTTTGTCCTAATGCATTTTTGAAACTGTAAACTTTTCAGGATTGTTACAAAACAAACGTAACCTAATCTAACTATACGATGATCTTTTAAAAAAATCCTGAACAATTTACGGTTTATGATAAAATGCGTTAGGACAAACGATACATTTGGACAAACGACATTAGGGATTACGAAGGAGACCCCGCCTGATCTTAGACAGAATCTTCTATATATTTGAAGACATATTTAACTCAAGGTAGACAATTATTATGAATGAATTCGAAACGAGAAGTTCTCAATCTCAAAAAGACGACTAGTGACGACTTCGTCTCTTCCGTGGGACTTATGTAGAAGTTATGAGTTTTTACTTTTGATAGTACTACCAAAGGGTATATTTTGATTATTCTTTGGAGTTCCCTCTATTGACTAATGTAGCTATTGAGGCTAGTGTATCTCCAATCTCACTGATAAACGTGCGATGAATCAACTTACTCCTACAGCACAGCTCAAAGTTCTGGAGACCGCGTTACGTATTGAAAAATGATAATCTAACTCCGAGTTATTCTGCGGACCGCGTCGCATGTTGAACAACGATGAGCTAACTCACCCATACGCAGAACCGCAGGAAATCCAAATACCGCTCGCCTTCCACCGGGTCCCAGCCGAGGTCGGGGTATCCCTTCTCGACCAGCTCCGAGTTGCTCTGGAGGCCGCAGCGGGAGAGGTAGATGGCGATCTTCTCCAGGTAGTGTTCTCTGTGAACATCAATGTCAGGGTTAATGATGTACAGAGACAAAACTTTTTTTACCAGACTGCGTCAGAAACATGCTATTTTTCAAGTGTGTGTATATTTCTTTGGCATGCTCTGTAGCTTCCTTGGCTTGATAGATTTTGATGGATAATATGTTGTTTGATTTGTCTCAATTGTGGGAGTGATAAAAGCTTTAAAATTTTGCAGTCAGGTTTTTGTTTTTGATAGTACTGGTTATATACTTGTTGGCAGTTCTCGTATTCTTGTGTTTTGTCTAGTATTTTTTCCCATCTACCTTAGACTTAGGGAGAGGTCTTCATGCCATCTGCGCATTACGACATAGGCTAGGTTATGTCCCCCGAAAGTGAGACTCATAGTTTGTTTGTAAAGTTTATTGTAAATAAATCAAAGACAGCAAATTAATAAATGTGTACAAAGTCGAAATTATCCTTCCAGTTAACCTTAGAGCAAATGAGAAAGAAATGAATGAGAGTGATACTTTGAGAACGAAGGTCTTATAACCCAGTCATTGACGACCGGTTTAGCTCAGTGGGAGTAACGTTGCCTGCGAAGCTGAGGTCCTGGGTTCAAATCCCGGTAAGGGCAAATATTTGTGTGATGAACATAAATATTTGTTCCTGAGTCTTGTATGTTTTCTATGTATATAAGTAATATGTCTATTAAATATATCGTCGTCTAGTACCCATAACACAAGCCTTATTGAGCTTACCATGGGGCTAGTTCGATTTGTGTAAAATTGTCCCGAAATATTTATTTATTTATTTATTATTATTATAGTCATTGTCATAATGTCTTTTAAGTCGTGTAGCATATGGAGTCTAACATTGCTTTGCTCTGTTACCTAGCTTGTAGAAGAATGCAATTTTTCGTAGAGAACACTTTGGGGGAGTTATACTCATTGCACAAACAAGTTTTTGTCAACAATTAATATGCTAATTAGTAGAAACTAACCTCAAAGCTAAAGCCAGCTCAGTGTTCTCCATAAGACTGGAGTACGCGACGTCCAAGGGCGTGGAGCCCCGTAGGGAAGGCCTGGACAGCAGGATGTTGGAGTTCTCCAGCAGGAAGTCAAAGTGGTCAAACATGGCCTTCTGATTCTGCCGGCCTGTGCGGCAGAAGTAGCAGAGGAACCGGCAGCAGGCTACTACCATCTCGTGAGATGTGTCCTGTATAAAACAATAGTAGATTGTTTGACAAGGAGCTAAAATAAGCCGTTATGACATGAAGTGATTATTTGGACGAGCTCACGAAGTGAGCGAAGACAAATATGTCTGAGTGTCATAATGGCTTTTAGTCACATGTTAAACACTCTGCTTTACACTTCGACTGCGAGAAAATAAAAGACTTAACATTGAAATAGTATATTTCATGAAAAACTAAAAGTACAGTTTGAGCAATTCTATCAGAAAGTTTGGCCAATCTGATCAGGTTGGTTTGTTTATTTTTAATTATTCGTAAGGAATATGTAGCTGGCCGCAAGTTTTTTTTTCAGTGTCATAGAAATTTGTATGGGATTATATGGCTTTCTTTTAAACCCTATGGGCTAAATGTACTATTTATATAGATTTAGCCCATAGGGTAGGTAGGGTATAGCCCATTTATATTTATAATGAATGAATGAATGAATGACTATTTGGAGGTCACTGAATAGAAATATATTCTTTTGTTTTTTGTATGTTTGTATGTGTCGTTGGGGCTTCATCACGCCAAATCGGCTCTACGGATTTAAACCAGTTTTGGTACACGGGTAGCTAGGTATCTATAGATAGTTATAGGATACTTTTTACTCGACTATGCCGAAGAAAAAAAGAGGGTTATGATTTATTTCTCCTCCGCGGACGAAGTTTGCACCTTCTAGTTTTAAATAAATGATTCTTAGCCGGCACGACTAAATGTAACCATTGAAAATAATTCTCGTCGAAACGTACATATTCCGACGTTTTCGCGGTCGGCAAAAATACAAATACAAAATTGAATACAAAAAAAAAGTGATGTAACTAGTTGTTTACGTCTTTTTATTTACCGAGCGAAGCGTCTCCGTTTCAGCTTAGGCTCAAAAGGATGTTTGTCTGGCTGTCCTCCTCTTCACAGGTAGCATTTCTCAACGGACTCTCGTGAAATTTGACCGAATGTAGCCGAAAGTGAAAAATCATTTTTTCAGCAAATATCATTCTACAGTTATTACTACAGTTATTTTTTTAACATGATCGGATATACCGTTTTTGAGTATTACTAAACTTGCTTCTCAGCAAAAGGACGTAAGTGCTTTGGAGATACGCTCTTGCACTTTTTCATATGGTATGGTTTTATCTGTAGTGCATTTTTTTATAAGAACAGCTGCGGAATACTAAACTGAGCATGGTCCGACATGCTCTAGGCCGGTTTTTTAATCGGTAGTAGTTACTCGGCGGGCAGCGTGTTCATCATCGCCGCCATCACGCTCTGTGCCGACGCCAGTAGCAGGAACACATGAACATCAGGTTACCTTCTCCTTGTCGTCGGCGGTGGGCGGGCTGGCGGGCGCCCGAGCGACACATCACCGCCATCACGCTCTGTGCCGACGTCAGTACCAGGAACACATGAACAGCAGGTTACCTTCTCCTTGTCGTCGGCGGTGGGCGGGCTGGCGGGCGCCCGAGCGACACATCACCGCCATCACGCTCTGTGCCGACGTCAGTACCAGGAACACATGAACAGCAGGTTACCTTCTCCTTGTCGTCGGCGGTGGGCGGGCTGGCGGGCGCCCGAGCGACACATCACCGCCATCACGCTCTGTGCCGACGTCAGTACCAGGAACACATGAACAGCAGGTTACCTTCTCCTTGTCGTCGGCGGTGGGCGGGCTGGCGGGCGCCCGAGCGACACATCACCGCCATCACGCTCTGTGCCGACGTCAGTACCAGGAACACATGAACAGCAGGTTACCTTCTCCTTGTCGTCGGCGGTGGGCGGGCTGGCGGGCGCCCGAGCGACACATCACCGCCATCACGCTCTGTGCCGACGTCAGTACCAGGAACACATGAACAGCAGGTTACCTTCTCCTTGTCGTCGGCGGTGGGCGGGCTGGCGGGCGCCCGAGCGACACATCACCGCCATCACGCTCTGTGCCGACGTCAGTACCAGGAACACATGAACAGCAGGTTACCTTCTTGTCGTCGGCGGTGTGCGGGCTGGCGGGCGCCCGAGCGACACATCACCGCCATCACGCTCTGTGCCGACGTCAGTACCAGGAACACATGAACAGCAGGTTACCTTCTCCTTGTCGTCGGCGGTGGGCGGGCTGGCGGGCGCCCGAGCGACACATCACCGCCATCACGCTCTGTGCCGACGTCAGTACCAGGAACACATGAACAGCAGGTTACCTTCTCCTTGTCGTCGGCGGTGGGCGGGCTGGCGGGCGCCCGAGCGACACATCACCGCCATCACGCTCTGTGCCGACGTCAGTACCAGGAACACATGAACAGCAGGTTACCTTCTCCTTGTCGTCGGCGGTGTGCGGGCTGGCGGGCGCCCGAGCGACACATCACCGCCATCACGCTCTGTGCCGACGTCAGTACCAGGAACACATGAACAGCAGGTTACCTTCTCCTTGTCGTCGGCGGTGGGCGGGCTGGCGGGCGCCCGAGCGACACATCACCGCCATCACGCTCTGTGCCGACGTCAGTACCAGGAACACATGAACAGCAGGTTACCTTCTCCTTGTCGTCGGCGGTGGGCGGGCTGGCGGGCGCCCGAGCGACACATCACCGCCATCACGCTCTGTGCCGACGTCAGTACCAGGAACACATGAACAGCAGGTTACCTTCTCCTTGTCGTCGGCGGTGGGCGGGCTGGCGGGCGCGGCGTCGGACTGCGCCTGCGCGCGGCGTCCGAGCGTGTTCATCATCACCGCCATCACGTTCTCGTGCACGCGGAGCACTCTTAACAAAGGATATACAATAAACACAGTTTTAAAGGAAAACATACTTCTCAATATGATGCAATAGTCGTAAGACTTCAGAAAAGATCCAGAAAGTAGCAGATGGATTGTGTAGAAACATCTTGGAAAGGGAGACCAGACATAAAGTAATCGAAGAGACTGATAGAGAGGAATGACCACTGACTATGTCAATGTGCAATAATTTAGCCTAAACTAATAGTAATTAAGAATCGATGTAACGCCATGGAATTCTCTGTAATGTTACACCATTGTGATTCTCTATAAATAAAAAATAAATAGAGAAGATAGAAGAAGGTCTTTGAGGAGGCCTAAATAACAAAGGGCTGAAGCGCCGCAGATACTAAACATTCTTCTACTTATGCATAAAACTCAACTCAACATTCTAAAGTTATACACATAAGTTAACCAATCAGTTTCGACAACGAAAACGATTTCAAAATAAGTAAGACGTCGTATGAAGGTCTGGCTAATCACAGAGAAAATCAGGAAATAGCGGAAAGGTAATTCTTAGAAAAAATAAAAAAAAGCTACTAAATGTGAGTCGGACTCTCGCACCGAGGGTTTCCGGACATAATATACCCTAAAAGCGGCCGTATCTATGAAACTTAAATATTAGCAGAACCCTACTCCAAAGCAATATGTACGCGGTGTGGAGTCCTTTTATATTGCTTAATGACATAGACAGACAAACATCGAAAATTAAGTGGGTTGTGCTATAAGGGCTACCTTAATACCAAATTTCTGGTTTCTAGGACAACTGAAAATACGCTATAGGTTTTCTATGCAAGCCAATTTGTATGGAAATACCTTTTTTAATGACTGTATCTTTGGAATGCGTTGACTTAGAAGCTTGATTTTTTTACAGCTTCAGAAGGAAACGCAGGCATAAGTATTTGATGTTAACTTCAACTTGATATCTCCACACGTTTCTGGTGAGAAAAAGGTTTTGACGGACAAACAAACGGACGCACGGAGAGACAGACGGACAACAAAGTGATCCTATATGGGTTCTGTTTCTTCCTTCTGAGGTACGGAACCGTAAAAATATCAGGAATTCATCTTTTATAATTCTAGCTAATAAGTACTAGCTAACAAAACTTACCGAATCAAATCCGGGTGCTGGAAGAAAGTGTGGTTGTTCACCAGTTTCCTGTAACCAATAAGGCAATTCATGTTATTAATTAAAAAAAGCATTTATTTCGGACAATTTGATGATCCATAGATTGTTACTACTACATAACCTTACATAACTATGTTGGTACGGAGACTTAAGTGTAAGTGTAAGCCGCGGCAGGAACCTGTGGCGGCTGGCGCGCACTGTGTGAGCGCGGCATCGCGTAGAAACCATCCACGTGCGCGTCCGCATCATACATGAGACAAGCACGACCTCGAGCAAAGACTAAATACATTAACTAATTAAAGCGCACTTTTTCCAAAACCATGATCTAAGGGATCACATATTAGCTGCGTTGGCTCAAAAACTAAATAAGGCCTAAAATACCAATGACTCTTTTACGATCTACTGTAACATGTCGTCAGCGCGATTCAGTATAGCGCTACATGGTACAGCGCCATCTGTGGGCAAATCTTAAGACTAAACTCACCACAATCGTTTCCTCATAAGCTCCTCCTCTTCCTGACTCATCTGTACTGGTAGCAACGCTCGGATCTGGCTCAGCCCCACCCACATCTCAGCCACGTCCAGTTTGGTCTTCGCATTGATGACGTAAGTCTTCTCGAGGGCTCGTATGAGCTCGCCGACGGAGTCGTACTGACGAACTAGGAGGCTGGAAGAAGTAAGGATTGAGTGAGCGAAGCTAGGTCTAACAGTGAACTAAGATTTAGAAAATGACCTTGTAATATTTGACACATATGATCAGTTTTTTTATGTTAGATTGGCAAGTGCCTAATAACTATCGTCTTGAAGAGACTCAAGTTATATTGTTCCGGAAAAAGGTATACTGGAAGAGAATTCCACTCTTTAGCCGTCCTAACGAGGAATGTATGATATATTCTATTGTGTATTTGTGTACGTTTGTGTGCGTATATATTATAAGTATATCTGTGAATTATATCTCTCTTCAATTTTCTCAGTTTACAGGCCCTGCACCCATATACATGTTTCTGTTTAACCTAATTGTTGACTGGTAGAGAATGCCTTTTGGCATTAAGTCCGCATTTGTACATTTTTCAAATAAGGAATAAAGTTTAAATAAATAAATGTAGAAGCAAATCGCTTTGCTGGATTCGGTGTTATAGCAACAACATAAGGGTTAACCCAAATCCACGTCTAGTCCCATAGTGACGAAATGGAGAAGGCGGAATCATTTCATGGAGTCCCGTCGCACACTCCTCGAAATGTATCCTGTAAAATACCGCAAGGCAGGCAACCTTCCTACGGTGTTCGAGGCTTTGCAGCGAGGCTTATGGGGTGTTTATGTGGTGCAGACTATTTAAGATTCTTTAGCGCCCTTTTTATGTTCGAGGTTGATATACGTAGGAGAAATAGTGGAGGTTACAAAGTTAGGGAGCTTTGAATGTACCGAAGATTCGAATCGCACATGTGGATATCAAATGAAAATGCTAAATTTGCACATTAAAATGTAGTTTTTTTTTCTAATTTTTTAAAGTTTGCCGGTCTGCAATAAGCAAGTAAAGTAAAGTTGTCAAAAAAAAAGATCTTATCTGAATATCTCCCAGACCAGCTTGGTGGTCTCGATCTGTGACTCCTCGACCCAGCACACGGTGGTGGGGATGAGGACCTTGTGGAATCACTCGGAGGTCTTGCAGGGAGGCCACAGCATATTATACAGTGTTGTAGAGTAAGTTACCTAAACATCTTCCGGACTAGCTTGGGCGTCTCGATCTGCAACTCCTCGGCCCAAGACACGATGGTCGGGATGAGGACATAGTGGAATCACTCGGAGGTCTTGCTGAGAGGCCACAACATCTTATACAGTGTTGTAGAGAGCTTGGGGGCTCAGTCTGTGACTCCTCTGCCCAGGACATAATGATCTGGATGAGGACCTTGAGGAATCATTCGGAGGTCTTGCAGGGAGGCCACAACACATTATACAGTGTTGTAGAGTAAGTTACCTAAACATCTCCCGGACTAGCTTGGGGGTCTCGATCTGCGACTCCTCGGCCCAAGACACGATGGTCTGGATGAGGACTTTCCGGAACTTCTCCTCTGGTGTCTTGCGAGGAGCCTCCTCTATAGCCTGCAGAAATAGGGTCATTATTTAGTTTTAGTATTCCGTTGTGAACATTACTAGAAATATCATCAGTATCATTATTACACCACAACAAACCGGGGCTTAATCACGTATAAATATTTATTTATTTATTTATACAAGTTACATAATTAGCACTAACAGATATACCTTACGTGCTAATTGTTAGTTAATACATTATACATGTGTTATGATTATAATTATGATTATTTCAGAGTACATTAGATCCAATTCAATTCAATCCATACATTGATTCATTACAAAAAATAGAAACACTAATTTAAGGATTAGATACTGCTAGCTGTCACTATTGTTTCCAAGCATCGAATTGATGCTGTCAAAAATTTTTACTCAGAGCTGAAAAATATGTCCAGTTCGCTGTCGCTGTCTAGGATGTTATTGAATAGCGTTAGGGCTTGGTGTAATAATAATAATAATAATAATAAAATTTATTGAAAACATATTACAGCTGTAATGACTACGGGCTAAACATACTTATAATTAGATAACATTCTTACGCGCCTGAACTAGGATTATCCTGTGTTTCAGGCAAAAAAAAGGTCAAACAATTAATTATTAATTCATATGCAAAGTTGTACAACATAATCCTTATTAATTATTAGAATAAATTAAGAAATTATACAGTATACATAATCCTTATTAATTATTAGAATAAATTAAGAAACTATACAATATCTATGCGAGCTTAAATTAAAAAAAGTATATAAACCAAAAACTAAAACCTATGGAATCAAATGTATAAAAATAAAAAAATCACTTTAATACAGTTAATAACTTCTCTGTATCATCGTAAGACATGTTTTGTAGGGCGACATTAAGTGTTTTCTTACAGGTCAGGTAAGTAAGCGGGAACAAGTCAAACCTCGCATTAAGTCTGTTGTATAGTAATGGGCCTAAAAATAAAAAAAATCTTGAGGAGAATGGATGTCTACTATACATAATAGGGCAAATAGTATCTTTACGTCTCTTGTTAGTATAATCAGAGTAGTAAGGAAGTTTGGTATGCTGTTTTAGGACTGTGTTCAATATAAATAGTTGGCGAACTGTCAGAATTTCACACGATTTATATAAGAGGTTTGTGGGAAAAAGAAAAGGACGGAAAGTAGAGACCTTGAGAATTGCTCTTTGAGCTCTTTCTAGGTTCAGCATTGTCGTTTTGGCTGTGCCACCCCAGGTAGTTATGCAGTAACTTATCACCGATTGACATAGTGCAAAGTACACTCTTTTGATTAACTGAGAATCCGCGACTAAACGTAGTTTTTTGAAAATAAATATTAATTTACGGACTCTGCTGCATAAGGCTTCTATATGGTATCTAAAAGAGAGAGACCCGTCGATTAAAATTCCTAGGTATTTTAACTTGTTCGTCATAGCTATACATGGACATTGACATTGATCATCTGAGGGATTCTTGCAGTTGTGTGCATACAGCGGGAGGTCAGTCGCAGACGAATTTGATTTTCGCATGGAAAATTTTATGAAATGTGTTTTCTCTGAATTCAAAGTTAGCAAATGATGCCGAAGCCAGTTGTTAACCTCATTAAAACCTCGTTGCGCGTCAAAATAAACTTCATCTGATGATTTTGCAGAAAAAAGTAGGGCAGTGTCGTCAGCGTATGAAATAATTTTACAATTTTTGATTTTCAGATTACAGAGGTCATTTATATAAATTAAAAATAGGGTAGGACCGATAATACTCCCCTGGGGGATCCCGTAAGGGGCGTTTGCCAGGTCAGAACTAATAATATTATCTATTTTTGTGCATTGCGAGCGTCCATCCAGATAATGTGCAAAAAGTTTAAGCTGCGTACCTCTTATACCTAATGCTTCGAGCTTGTGCAGTAGGATGCGAGTGGAAACGGTATCAAAAGCTTTAGCAAGGTCCAGGAAAATTCCTATGGTCTGATTGCCCTTATCCAGTTCCTGTACTAAGTGATTAGTCAAAACATGAACAGCATCGGCAGTTGATAACTTTGGTCTAAAACCGAACTGACCTACTGATAGTAAGGATTGATTCTCTAAATATCGGACTAATCTGTCATTAATAATTTTTTCTAATATCTTAGATGTTGATGGTAATATCGAAATAGGTCTGTAGTTTGATATTTGGTCTTTTTTGCCGGATTTGAAAACGGGAACTACGACGGCTTTTTTGGGACATTTAGGGAAGATTCCCTCAGAGAGACATTTTTGAAAAATAAACGTGAGAGGTGGAACTAATATCTGTCTAAATTGCTTCAGTATTTTATTTGATATACCATCCCAACCAACTGCAGAATCATTTTTTAGGCTCATAATAATCCGTTCTACCTCTTCCTCATTAGTATTTAACAACACAAAAGATTTAGAAGTATGTATGTGGGATAAGATATTGCTGGGCGGAGGAGGTATTGGCAAGTTTCTCTGGATATTTTCCGCTAGATTTTTCCCTATGTTTACGAAAAATTCATTTGTATAGTTCGCTGATGTTAACGGTGACGAACATTGTTGTAACAAACCTGAGCAAGATTCCCGGGGTTTAGTAGTGTAAGTAACTTTTTTGATACACTTCCAGATTTGTTTACTATTTGAACCGGCCATTTCTAGTTCATTTTTTTCGTAGTTAGACTTAACTTTTTTAAGTAAATCGTTGCAAAAATTGCGATACCTTTTGTACGATGATTGTAATATTAAATTTTGTGGGGTTGATTTAGCTTTTAAATGCAGTTTATCCCTGTGTCTCATACAGCGTATAAGCCCCGGCGTAATCCAAGGTTTAATATTATAATGTTTACTACTTGCTCGGACGTTTTCGGTGTTGCGCAAAATTGCTTGTTGGACTTTTTGAACAAAGTATGTCATACTAGTGTCCGCGTCGGCAGAATTATAAACAGGGCTAAATTGAATGTTGCATAAATCAAGTTCAAGTTTGTTTATATTTAATTTAGAGATTATACGCGTGCGAGCGGAGTCAAGAGGTTTTCGAAATAAAGTCAGTAGGGCTGCTTTGTGATCTGTTATTGAGGAGTTAGTAACTATAGCTTGGGCAGGAAAATTAGATTTAAGCATAATATGGTCTAAACAGGAGCCGCTTTGGTGAGTGGAAAGCGTGTGCGCGGGGAGCAAGCCATGAAAAGCGCATAGGTTTAGGTAGCGCTGAGCCAGGGGATCAGTGCTATCGGGATGAATGTTGATGTTGATATCTCCAATTAGAATACGACTTTTAAATGATGATAGGCTTTGCAACGTCTTACCTAAAGAGTCAATAAAAGTATCGATATTTCTAAAAGAAGGAGGTCTATACAATGCCAAAATTGCAATGTCAGTACCAATTTTGAGCAAAATTCGATTACAGTCCATAAGATTAGGCTCTTCAAATATAACTTTTAAATTATTTCTCGCATAGACGACCACCCCGTCGTTTTGATTATAATAGGATTCAGTAGCATACATAGTATAATCCGGCATGTGAGGTAAGTTGCGCTGTTTACTTAACCAACACTCTGTAAGAATGATGACATCACAATCTATTCCAAGTCTATGTTGAAAAACGCTAAAGTTATCAAAATTTTTATATATGCTGCGAATGTTTTGTGTGAGTATGGTTAATGGGTCACGGCGAGCAACAATATATTGCTTGGTGTAAGGGAGAAGATGCAAGTGCGCGAGGCCTAGCCGACGGGATAGCGAGTAGGGCGCGGCGGCGAGTGCGAAGCTGTTTAGCGGTAAAATTGGGGATCCGTATGGGTATTTGAGCTAATAGTTGGGGATTGGTTGTTCGCCCACGTATTAATGCATGAAAGTCTTTAACTAGATTAATATTTCTCCTCGTTTCAAGGGATGTGTAGCTTACCATGCTGAGTACGAAATGTGTCGGATAGAGAAGCGGGTAACTGCCGTATAGTTTTTTTTATAAGAACCGAACAAATGATTTTTGAACTCTCTCCAGAAGTAGTGTATATTGTTGTAATAAATATGCAATAGTTCCTCCGAGACCATGGACGTAACGCGACGTCCGAAACGTCGAAGAATTACCAACGAAAAGTAATTAGATAAATCATATTTATACGCGATTAAGCCCCGTTTTGCTGTGTTCTGACAATGAGTGAAGATCGTTTAAGTTTAAATCAATATCATCATCATCATTAGCGATGGGCGATTCGAATAACTCGAATCAGAGTCTAAACGAGTTGATTCGAATCAAGTTCTTTCGGACGTTGAATCTATTGGCTGACTCGACTCGCCGGCTTGACTCGCAACTCTAGGATTGATATGAATCGGCAGGTCAAGTTTACTCGAATCAAGATTACAAATATGCCGAACTCGGCTCGCCGACTCGGCTGCTGCCACGAACGCCATCCAGTTAATCCGAGTTGAGTCAACTCGAGTTAAATTCGAATCAGCGGTCGAATCAACTCGAGTTATCTGAGTTGGAAAAAATCGACTCGTGACATCGCTAATCAGCATCATCCGCTTATAAACGACCCACTGCTGAGCACAGGCCTCTTTTCGTGAATGAGAGGGAATAGGCTGGAGTACCACGCTGGCTCAGTGCGGATTGGAGACATCACATGCAAAAGCTAACGGTAAGTGGGAATTTTCATTCAAATATGTACGTTTAACTAGAGGTTAAAAATAGCATATATTTCGTTACAGAACTGACAGGCTAGGCGCCATTTAAATATAGTTTAAGTTTCATCAAAAAAAAAAAAACACAATTATAAATAAAAATGACCAAATATCAAATGACAATCCGTACATAAATTCCGAAAAACTCAGTGGTACAGGCCGGAACACACGACTTCCTGATTGAAAGTCGCACGCTTGAAACACTCGGCTACCAGAGCTTTCGAGAAATATGCGCGTGAGCAATTAAAATGGGTCTGTCCAAAAAAAGTCTCTCAAGCATTCTCTCTATTCTAGATTCTATTTTAAAAAAGGATTACCTTAGGTTCTTCTTCTAGCTCTTTGACCGTGTTGATAATGTTGTATATTTTGCCGATGGCTCCAGGCTTTGCCTCCGGTTCTGTTGTTTCCTAAGATTTGACAAATAAAACATTAGCTATGTTGCCTGTAGTATATTCCAAAATGGAAATGCCAAAAATTACGAAATTTTGAAAAAATATTATGCGTTATGAGTGCAATGCATATGGACACAGAGTTTTTCACCAAGGTAGGCAGTTAAAATGTTTTGCTCATATATGGAGGTAGTAACTTTGTGGCTGTATAAAAAACCGGCCAAGTGCGAGTTGGACTCGCGCACCGAGGGCTCCGTACAAACTTTCACTTACCCTAACATTATTATATTACCCAGCTCCGGTTGAGTTAAGTTTGGACCTGATATCTATAGTATTGCATACAAATGAGGTGCAAACTTAACGCGAACGGGTTATTCAAATAGGTTTTTTGAAAATACAATAAAAAAATAGCTAGTTACAGACATGGTTATAATATTCATATAATATTTATGTTAATTTCTACAAATTGTGAAAAATTCACACTTTTCATTCGGTAAACTTCGGAGATAAAGGGGGGGGAAGGTGTATTTTTCACATTTTCGGTAATAAAAAAATCTAGATCAATGGATTATAGTTCCTTTGCTGTTCCGCGAACTTGTGTCTTGGTTAGATGTGACAATAAATTGTGCTCACATGCGCATATTTTCATGCAGTTTCCATAAAAAAATACGCATGCAAATACATTTGCATGCGTATTTTTTTTTTTCCATCTATTTCTAGAAATCCTATTCAGGGTATAAATAGGGCCGACCGTTTTGGACAACTCATTTCTCGGGTGGACGCCGGACCGTCAACATCTCCTGCATCTCCTGATGATGCCTCGTAGAGAGGCGAAACATGTGTCGAGGATTATACTGTTTGGTGGTGGTTTGTTGTATTTGCATGCGTATTTTTTTATTGAAACTGCATGAAAATATGCGCATGTGAGCACAATTTATTGTCACATCTAACCAAGACACTAGTTCGCGAAACAGCAAAGGAAATATAATCCATTGATCTAGTATGGAATTCCGCAAAGTAACGCCTGAATCTATCAATTATTTAAAAAAAAATCTAATCATAATAAAAAAAATGTTCAAAAATGTGCAGATCAAGCCCTTTCATATGATTTACTACTTGACCTAGTAGCTAGACTTGTAAATTTCCCCCCCTTCATAACCATCGTTTTTTAGAAAATAATAATATATTTTTGAATGTTTGTGTGCTGACCATGTTTATAAATATTCAAATAGATACCATAAGTAGTTTTTGAGATATGGCGCTTTAATAGTCGGACAGACAGACAGAGTTGCAACACAAAGGTTCCTTTATTACCATTTTTGGTACGGAACCCTCAAAATAAAGAAATACATGAATAAATATGGACCGCACGCCACTGATTAGAAGTGGGCACATAAAAAATTTGATGGATTTTGAATACTTATGGTTGTTCAAATCGACAGTGTATCGACTTAGATAAAAGCATATCTCCGTCTCACCTCTGCCTCAGGCTCCTGTAGGGCAGAGAGCGAGACGTGAGCCATCAAACTTCCGTGGAAGTCGTTCATCCGCGATATAAGCTCCTCGCCACACGGGCAGTTGTCCTTCTCAGCCTCTTCTTCTAAGTCCATGTGCTTGAAACCTGGAAAGTAAGTGAGCTTAAATCATTCACACACAAAATCAATCAATTAAAAAGTTGGACCATCGTTAGCCGTAGTACATATCTGATGAAAGTGAAATGTTCCGTTGTACGACGAAAATATTCAATACAGTTGTATGGTTTATTATTCGTCGCACATCGGAAACTTTCATAGAAAATTTAATTACGTGAGTAAACGCGTCCAACGTTTTGAACTCTGCTGTATTAAACTGTATGCAACAGAAATTAATACAAAAAATGACAGCTACGTTCTAAATCTGGAAAAACCAGAAGCAGACAAGTTCCACTTTCATCATGCGTACCGCAAAGGAGTGGAACTCGTTGCCTGCGAGTGTATTCCGCGACCATTATAATTTGGGCGTGTTCAAGACAAGAGTGAATAGGTCACTTAACAACAGGTGAGATTGCGGTCAAATACCCGTGTATCATCCATATGAAATAAAAAATTGGCAGTTATGCGATAAAATTGCAAGGCCTATCTGTGTCATGCTTCACATAGTTGACTAACGGTCTGTGTAACTAGAGCAATGCTCCAATATAGGGGTCCCAAAATGTTCAAACAAACCAAGCACCAAGCTTTGGCTCATGATGCATAAATAGCAGATTGTTAACCAAGGGTTGAAAGTGACCCATTTCAACCGAGATATTTCTGGCGCTCGAACGAAGTGAGTTCGCCAATAGGTCGAGGGTGAAATGGGTAATTTCACCCGATTTATGTACTCTAATTTTCATTCCGACTGCGAGTGTGATTTTAATAATATCCACCTATACAGATCGTAATAAATACGTCATTAATGTATAGGTGAGTTTAGATAATATGTACAGCTTTTATTTTTATAATATGTCGTAACTCAATTATCTTCGACTCCCTGGCTAATCGTAATAATTAAAAAAATTATATACTTTCCACCTTAGGGATGAAAAACAATTTTCCACCCGGCTATCTACCCATGAAAATTACGCTTTCCGAACAGGAGAAATGAAAAGGCTAATTACAGCACTGCTAAAACCATTTCCACTGCAGCAACGAGTGAAAGCGTTTTTGTATGACGAACTTGGCAATTTTAGGTACTTCGCACTCTAATCCTGACTCAGTAGGGAGCGATTAGGACGAGGAAAAGTTTTTATACAGATGACTTTACGAGGAGAACTTACCGAGAATCGCGTTCATCTGTTCGCGGGGCGGACAACGGAACTCCCTCGTCTTCTTGGCTGCCACTGCGCTTGGTAAGTCCGATTGTTTGATCTCGGTGTAACGTCTGGAATTAAAGTATGAAATGAGAATCGTGAGAGATGGCAGCTATCTTGGAAAGATAAGTCTTTAACTTCGGGTTTAAGAATCTTTATTATTTCTCAAAAGAAGATATTAACAACTTCACTTAAATGAGAAATATTATTTTCTTCTATTTCTGCGATTATTACTCATTTAAATAAATAATTAATAAATAAATTCATCATCATCATCATCATCATCATCATCATTTCAGCCATAGGACGTCCCCTGCTGGACACAGGCCTCCTCATTAGATTTTCACATGGGCCGGATAGAGGCGACCCGCATCCAGCGAGTCCACGCAACCCTATCCAATTCGTTCGACCACCTTGCGGGTGGCCTTCCCACGCTGCCCTCGCCGGTACGCGGTCTCCACTAGAGAACCTTTCTGCCCCAACGGCCATTGGTTCTTCGAACTATGTGCCCTGCCCATTGCCACTTCAGTTTGCTTACCCTGTTTGCTATGTCGGTGACCTTGGTTCGTCTACGAATCTCCACATTTCTGATTCGATCTCGACGAGAAATCCCGAGCATAGCCCTTTCTATGGCTCGCTGAGTGACTCTAAGCTTGCTTAAGAGGTCAAATTAAAATAAATTAAGATTTCGATTGAAATTTGCCACACCTATGGCACTGTACCATGATTTGCACCGAAACTACAAAATTTACAATCACTGGTTATATAATACTTAGTATAGATAACACGACACGACAGAGGATAGACTGCATAGAGATGTAGCCTCGCTCTGCATTTTCTATCGCTTATATAAAGGGGAGTGCTCCGAGGAATTGTTCGGGTTGATCCCAGCTGCATCTTTACGACAATATTTCCACCCTCACCACTGAGATGGTTGGCAGTCCACAACTGTGCCTTTTTCTAGAAATTTCCAGCTTCACGAACTGTGGAATAAATTGCCTGCAGTATTTCCAGACCGATGCGACCTTCAAGCCTTCAAGAAAAGAGCGTACTCCCACCTGAAAGGTCGGCAACGCACTTGTTACTCCTCTGGTGAAGCAAGTGTCTATGGGCGACGGCGATCGCTTACCATCTGCTCGTTTGCCTCCTATGTCATAAAAAAAAGAATTACCTGAGCTGATCGGTCTGCAAATCTCCGACGAAGTCGAAGGCAAAGGCGATGATGGACTCAACTCGATGTCTTAGTTGTATGTCGTTGAGATGCTGCAGTAAGTAGCACATCTGCAGTTTCGCGCCCTCGGCCATCTTCATGTGCAGCAAACCTTTGCGGTGCTCGTCTTTGCCTTCTGCAAGAACAACACTCTGGTTTTTAGTATTGGAAATCTGGTGGAAGAGAGGGAGGCACTTGTCTTTAACACTGTTAAAGACAAGTTCTATCGACGACATTTCACGGATAAGTTAACGATTAAACTGGCGCTGGTAGCTATCAGCCCAGGGGCATGGAGCAACGATTGAGTGGAGGCCTCTAGTAATTCTCCAAGTACATTAAAAAAAATTTTTTGTTTTGAGAAATTTCATATGTGGGGGCCCCCGGTTGTGGAGGCCTCTCTAGTAACCGTTCAAATACATTATTATTATTATTTTGTTATTAGAGATTTCATTTGTGGGGGCCCCCAGTTGTGGAGGCCCCTAGTAATTATCCACATACATTAACCAATTTTTTTGTTCGTAGAAATTTTATTTTTTAGTGCCCTCCCTTGTGTAGGCCCCAAGGCGCCAGCCCCGGTTGGACTCCCCTAAATTCATACATACACGGCAATTTCCCCATAATTTAGTATTTACTCTTTATTCTTAGCTATGGGTCAAAAAAATCGATTTCATCAAATTATTAGAATTTTTCTATATGTGTCAAAGGTTTTTCGATCGATTCACCAATTTCTTGTGCGTTTCCGCGGTTGTCTTCATGGTGTTTCGTGGTCGAAGTTTCATAGCGTATTATACCTTTGTCAAAGGTGGGGTCCCAGGTCTCAGGGTTGATCATGATGAGCAGCTTTTCCACATCCTCGTCGCGCATCATACCCACCAACAGCAGACGGTCCACCAGCTTGATGAGGGGCCTGGAAGTAAAACAGAAATGTATAGCAATGAAGTACTAAGTAAATAAGTTTCTGTCAAAAAAAATTTTTTTATTGCTGACTGTACTTTTCTTTAAACATCCATCAACTACTCCCCGAGATGATTCTAAAGAGCCCAAACTCGGTAGGATTGCATTATTTTATTGCAGAGATCCTATTACCACTTCCTGCTCCGTCATCAAATCAGTTCGATGGTATCATACTATTGCATTGGCACCATAAGTATACTAAATTTTAGCTCAATCGGAAACCGGAAAGTAAATCAAATTTAACTTACAAGATTCCACCTTCATGCTCCAACGGCCGGCGGTTCAACTAGCAATGAGTAGACACTTGATTTTAGTTATGTGTGTGGAAAGCCTGGTAGGACAAGGAAAACTCACAGGAACAGGTTCTCGTTGCTGTCGCCGACAGGATCGCGGTTGTGTACCTGTTTGGTCGCCAAGGGTAGTTGGGAGAACAGATTGCCGATATATGGTATGTTGTGGTAACTCACAGAAAAAAGTTCTCGTTGCTACTACCGACACGATCGCGGTTTTGGCCCTGGTTAGTCTCCAGGGATGGTTAGGAGGACAGGTTGCAAATATATGGTATGTTGTGGTAACTCACAGGAAAAGGTACTCGTTGCTACCGCCGACAGGATCGCGGTTGTGGACCTGGTTGGTCTACCGGGGTGACGGGGAAGACAGGTTGCCAATATATGAATATATGGTATGTTGTGGTAACTCACAGGAAAAGGTTCTCGTCGCTACCGCCGACAGGATCGCGGTTGTGGACCTGGTTGGTCTACCGGGGTGACGGGGAAGGCAGGTTGCCAATATATGGTATGTTGTTGTAACTCACAGGAAAAGGTTCTCGTTGCTACTACTGACAGGATCTCGGTTGTGGCCCTGGTTGGTCTCCAGGGATGGTTAGGAGGACAGGTTGCCCGTATATGGTATGTTGTGGAAACTCACAGGAAAAGGTTCTCGTTGCTACCACCGACAAGATCTCGGTTGTACTCCTGCTTGGTCTCCAGGGGTGGTTGGGACAGGTTGCCGATATATGGTATGTTGTGGTAACTCACAGGAAAAGGTTCTCGTTGCTACTACTGACAGGATCGCGGTTGTGGACCTGGTTGATCTACTGGGGTGACGGGGAAGACAGGTTGCCAATATACGGTATGTTGTTGTAACTCACAGGAAAAGGTTCTCGTTGCTACCGCCGACAGGATCGCGGTTATGGACCTGGTTGGTCTCCACCGCCTCCGCAAGAGCCTGCATCACGAACTCGCGGACAACCTCCAGGGGGAAGTTGGGGGAGTACAAGTTGCTGATGTCCGATATGTTCTCACTGTCGAACAATCATTTTTTTTGTAATAAACACTCAACTATCTTTACAGATTATCCTAATACGACAGTGTGGTATCTCCTATGGCTATATAAATACTACCTAAGTAAATTACACATATACATTACACATACAGACATATCGTACAACATTAAATTAATTGGATATAACACAAAATGTGCAATGTTGTCTTTGTGAATTCGTTCGCTACACGGTTGAGAGTTCGAATGGCTCTATTAAAGGGTGCTTGGCGCATTATATAAACAAACTATTCAAGGGAATATTTGAAAACAAAAACGCTACAGATTTATTAATTTATTTATTACTTAAAGGCGCCAGCAACTTCGTTGGAGGAGAAAAAGTCATAACGCGTCTTTTTTTAGTCGGGTAAAAATGATCCTATAACCATCTGGAGATACCCAGCTACCCGTGTACCAAAAATAGTTGAAATCCGTTTAGCCGATTTAGCGTCATGAAACCACAACGACACATACAAACATTTTATTTTTACAAGTTTATAATAGTATAGATTTAGAATCATTATTATAAGTAACAACCTCTCATTTTTCCACAGTAGTTGGGTAAAAAATATAATCCTATTACCATCTGTCGATACCCAGCTACCCGTGTACCAAAAATTGTTAGAATCGGTTAAGCTGTTTTGGCGTGATAAAGCCACGACGACACATACAAACACACAAACATTTAAAAAAAATCTATTCTGTGACCTCCAAATAGTCCGTTACAATTATTATTTTTTGAATATCTTCAATGTACAGACATTTCATTTTAACAACTTTACTAGTATATGAAATATCGTTCTATCATCCAGTGTCTTAGGCACTAGTTCTACCGCCGGCGAGAAAGCAAGCAAATATCGACTATTTTTTCGCCCAACTCGCTCAAGAAACGCACAATAGATGTAGACTCCTCATCAATAAAAGAGATACATATATGAGAGTTCTCGCCGGCAGTGTGAACAGCCAGCGATGAAATATGATTATATGTGTCTCTTTTACTAACACAGGAACTGTTTTATGTTCGTTTCTTGGGCGAAAAAATCGCCGATAGCTAATCGCTTCCTCGCTCTTGGTGGGACCAGTGCCTTAGACTTTCTGTTCTGTACTGACAGAATGATGATAATTGCTAATACTCACGCGATGTCTGTCATCTTCATCTGCGGACGCACACTCTCACACTGAAGCGAACGAAGACTGTGCTTCATCTCCGGGTCTTCGTAAACTGCCTTCAATTCCGGACCCAGAGGAATCACGAACTCGTTCTTACAAGTCTCCCTGGTGAATAAACAGATATTTTTAGAGATACCCCTCCCCTATTTGGATAAAATTCGAAAGGAAAAAAAACCGGCCAAGAGCATGTCAGACCATGATCAGTGGCTTCCACGGGGATTTTGGCCAAAATAGGCAGTTTTTCTATGCTTATATGGAGCCAAGATCGTTGAGGGAAGGCAGTGCTTTTGTGCTTATATGATCCGTACGCCACCGAGTGTAAAGTTTTGCAACCGTTCATACAAAGAAAAAATACGATAAATAAGTGCACTAGCAAAAGAGCGTATCTCCACAGCACTTTCGTCTTTTTGCTGTGAAGCGCAGTTTTCGGTAATCACTTAAAAACTATTTATCAGATCATGTTGAAAATAAGTATAAAGTATTTATTAAGCTTTATCTTTAGAAAATAAGCGGGGGCGATTAGGTAAGTACTTGTTATTTTCTATAATATCTACACCTTGGTTTCAAAAGTATGGCTTGGGCGTTTCATACATCAGTATATGTCTTCAATATTGAGATAATATTATTAATTAGAATTCCTCTCTATCGGACAGGCTATACTTTTGAAACCAAGTTGTAGGGTTAGTAAAATCAGGGCTTAGGGGCTTCAAGCCAGTTGAAGCCATACTTTTCAAGATAAGGTGTAGTGTCAGTAAAGTCAGAGCTTGAGGTCTTGGCTTTTCCTGGGATCTGATAACTTTTTTACAGCGAAAGCGTTATGAGCTTGAGAGTCTTGGCTGCCAATTTTACATGAAATGTTTTTAGTGGGATTCATTTGTCATAATTCTCAAGCCAGACAATTTTCAGGATATTTGAAAATGTCATCCTTTAGTACCCATTAAGTTAGGTTTAGTTTTTTTTTTATTTATTGTTTTTAGGACCTTTATATAGATGTACAGTCAGCAGCAGAGAAACGTGACGCCTCTGCCATATAATGTTAGTATGGCAGGGGGGTTACTTCTCTGCAACTGACTGTACATAGCGGCCCTGTAAAAGCCAAAACCATGTCACAGACAAATGTCATAAATGGAAACAATACAAAACTAAATATTGAAGCTACCTTCTCGTACTACTTAGAGTGCCCGTCAGTAGGTTTAGTTTATTTTGTGACAGTCCTGAAAATGCTATAAGGCCTTAAAAAATTAATGATACATAGGTTGTGAGTAATGTATCCTTACCAAAGGTAGAGGATTACGTTGCGAATCACAAGCGGTCTGATAGTCTAAATGTTTCAGGACACTATTCCGGTATAACAGAGACGCTGGTTCGATTCCGGCTTAGACTGCAGTGGATCGCAATTAATTTTTCCATCTACTTAGACCTTTGTATCAATATAGTAATCAAGAAAAATTAACGGTTTCGTAGAAAAATACGATTATGACTAACGAACATTCGGACAAACTTACATAAAAACAGACTTTCGATTTTATGGCAGTCAATATAGACCGATTAATCAGACTTACATAGTGGTGGCATGCGACTCCAAATGAAGAGCTATTAGAAGATCGTAAAACCCTTGTCGGAGAGGACCGGACATGTACTGAGACTGGATCGCGTATAGGAGTTGCTTCTGGTCGACATGTTGGCACAACGCGTGCGCAGCCCTGATAAAATAAGAGAAATAAATATTTGTTACAATATCTTTTGCATTTTAACCGGCTTTTCTGCCGCCATTCACTTTGAAAATCACGAAGATCGTGATGGTAAGACATCAAGATTTTCGTAAGAAATCAATGAAAGAAAGAAAGAAAAGAAAGAAAACATATTTATTCAACGCAAGCATAAACAAGAAATACAAATGACAAAAAGAATTGACGACGCTGAAAGGGGTCACCACTCAGCTTTATGCCACGGCAAGCCGTGACGCTGATTTTCGGTGGTGCCGGGCCCGTTAAAACTAATTTATAGGTACTTTTTGTTTTACAAATATCATGATAATAATCACAATTTTTGCAATTTATTAGTGGATCACTCCACTAGCGTTATTATTATAAACAAAGATCAGAAACAAATGAAAAACTCTACCATCTGAGCTAATCTTCCAGCTCAGATGGTAGAGCGTGCTGCTTTGTTTCTGATCTTTGTTTATAATAATTTATAGGTACCTACCTAGTTTATCACCTAAACTTAGACATAGTGGGTGATTTCACGAACGCCATTTTTACATCAAACCTTAATATTAGTTTTAATATTTGCATTTTTATTATTTTTTAACTCATTTTCCTAGTTTGTCAATGGCACACTAACACCAACGAAAAAAACAGGGCATGTAAAATAAAAGCTTGTAAAAAAGGCCATGGTTGTCTGCAAAATTCCGAATTTATTTACATTCATTTGCCTCCTATGTCATAAAAAAAACCAAATCACCAGGGGCCCATTTCTCAAAAGCTTGTAACTTGTATTTTTTTTACGTTGTACCAATCACATGAAATAACCAAAGTTACCTGTAATTGCTCTGGTAGCACAGCGCCGCGTACAGCGTAAGCGTGTGCGAGTGGAAGCTTAGAAGTTTGTCCATCTCGATCAATTCTAGAATGTCGATGCAGCGGTCTTCCTCTGAAATTATATTGAAGTTTTAATTGTCTTTTCAATCGCTTCTATGTTTGCGTTTTGAGTGACATGACAACTTGGAGAGAGAAATTTTTTACTGTGAATTTTTGAAAAAATATTTTTTATTTTCCTTCAGTTAGAGAAAATCACCCCTCGTTTTTCTTCAGCTTCGTCAGATAAAAAGTATCGTATTACCATTTGTGGACGACCAGCTACCCGTGTACCAAAGATAGTTGAAATCCGATAAGCCGTTTTGGCTTAATGAAGCACAAACGACGGGTCTCATTCGGAATCCCTAACGTCATTTGTCCTAATGCATCGTTTGTCCTAATGTATCATTTGCCATAACGCATTTTTTTCAGAAACCGTAAACTTTTCAGGATTTTTTAAAAGATCGTCGTTTAGATTAGGTTAGGTTAGATTAGGTTAGGTTAGGCTAGGTTTGTTTTATAACTATCCTGAAAAGTTTACGGTTTCTGATAAAAATGGGTTATGGCAAATGATACATTAGGACAAACGATACATTAGGACAAATGACATTAGGGATTCCGATATAGATCCCATATTTCGTTGAAAATATGTTCAATGTACAGACATTTCATGTTTACAACTTTATAATGGTACCTATAGACTAAACGAACTCAAAGGCAAAGAAAACGAAACATCGATGCTAAATACGATGATTTAAGAGATCTTAATACTATGATAAACTTTCCAAATTTTGGTAGAAACACGGAATGGAAATTACTCCACAGACATCAATAGAGAATTAATTATTTAGAAAACACGCACATAAAAAGTACATAGTTTTTGGTATGTGTTTGAAAAGAGCAATGATCTTAATTTATGATGGTTAAGACATTATTACTGTAGTATAGAGCATACCAGGTATATGAAGGGCCAGCATCGAGATGGCGTCTTCACACAACATAGACCACCCACGGATGTCCGACAGCTTGAGCGCGTGTACTTGTAGTGACTGGTTTGGTACCTGTCAGGCAGAAAAATGGTGACAAACAAGTATACGGCGTCTTTGACAGCAAAAATAAATACTAATGAAAAAAAACTTGCAATGTCAGAAGCATCACTCTCGTGTAGCCGACTCTATAAGAAGCTGTTTACTATACTCTATTCATCCTTACTTATCCTAAATAGTAACATTCTAACCTAAAAATATGCATTTAATGCCAATACCCGCTGTTTCCTCGGAAGAAAATAAATTTTATGTATGAAATTGGCAACGTGGGACTAAAAATATTAATCCCTCTTACATTATTTACGAGAAAATGGGAGTTTAAGACAAAAAAGGTGTACTTTTAGGTTAGAATGTTGTTTACTATTTAGGACAAATAAGGATGAACAAAGTATAGAAAGAAATACTCTAATACTGTCGGTAAATATCTTCGAGTTTGAAATATGAACTTTGGCATACATAATATTTTCTTCTGTTTCCGCGATTATTACTCATTTAAGAAAAACAATTAAACCGATTATATCGCGTATATTATCTCATTTGAGTTCCCGACGTTTCGGAAGCTTTTCAGCTTTCCATGGTTATGGGTTGACTGAAGAAAAGATATATATTTTTTTGTCTAAGTTACAATTTGTGCAAACAAATAAAGGTGTAATACATGCCAGATGGGCCTAATCTATAAAGACAGTTACACATGTGCCAGAAGGGTTTAGTTATTTTATTTCAATAATTTACTAAACAGCATTTCACAAATGAGGCGTACTGAGGAGAAAAGAAAGTTTCCGACACGTCGGGAACTCAAATGAGATAATATACGCGATATAATCAGTTAAATTGTTTTATTTGGCATAGATATATGTTCTGATGAAGACAAAAAAATTAAATAACCCCTGTTCCATATTCCCATGGGAGTAAAACTACAGGGAGGGCACATGCTCTCGTGTTATCTGTATATTAAACTTTTGCTTGTTATTTATATATTTTCTAAAGAACCTTACCCTGGCCCACTGGTGAGGCTTCAAGCACTGGATCTTCAACCTCGGAGGGAACTGGGGAATCACGTGCTTGTCACTGGTCGGCAGAATAGCAGCGCTCAGAGGCAAGCTAGTTGTCGAGCGGCCAAGCTCGATCTGGAGAATCTCCTTGGATGTTGCTTCTACGAAGATCGCGGGGAACAGTTTGATTTCTGGCTCCATCTGTTAAGAATAATGTTAATTTAGTTTAAACATTGACTGATTTTATGATGTAGGTCCAGCAGTACCACGAATATAAGTTTCATCGGCAATCTTCGGCCGCGCCGACGAGTGCTAACAAGTACTGAATTAAACCGAACGTATGACCATTTCAATAAAGACCTTGTCGCACTATACGTACGGTACATATGCAATGACAGGTGAACTCGTGCTCTCGCTCATGGCGACTGACGCGGCGCCAGACAAAATGGCGGGCGCCGGCGTCGCGCGCAAAATTTTGGCCAATGGGTGTTGAAGATTTTACCCGCGCAAACGCGTTGCCTTATAATTGGTTAATCTGTTTTCAAAAAATGCTTTCTGCGCAGGAACATCGTTGTTACTTATATTTCTGGTACTACTGTACCATACAGCAGAACTACGCAATAAAACTTAAGTAATACTTGATATGCCCATTTTCGGATTAATATGACATTGCCACGAGATTCTAAAAATGCTGATTCCATGTAATAATTAAATGTTCTACTAAAAGTAGTATATTATTGATATTTTAGTAATCAAAGACATTTATTCTGATACTAGACGGTGCCCGCAACTTATTTCGCAGAGGAGAAAATGTCATAACCCTACTTTTTTCCTCAGCGTAGTCGGGTAAAAAGTATCCTATAACCATCAGTGGATACTAAGCTACCCATGTACCTGGATAGCCACAGATAAAATCCGATTAGCCTATTTGGCGTGATGAAGCTACAACGTCACATAAATATACAAAAATAAAAAATATGTCGATTCAGTGAACTATTATTTGGAGGTCACAATATGTTTTTTGAAAGTATCTGCAATGTACAGACATTTCATTTTTACAACTTTATAATAGTATAAATAGACTATTTATTTCATTATTTTCAGTCTCTGTTTATAGAATACTGGTATTTTGGTAGTCCGATATTTCAGAAATTTCGGGAAATTTGGGTTTTCAGGCAATCGAATCGAAAGCGAGTAATAAAGCTGGTATCTTTCTCCTCTCAGATGACGGAGACGACCCAGTGGAAGTGTGGACGGAACACACGATAAACATGCCAAGGGAGCCGACCCTTAGCTTGAGTCCAATAGATCAGATACACTAAGGAAGTTCCAGATACTTTGAATTAAATAATAAAAAAATATATCAGGGACAATCCTACACAAATCGATTCAGTCCCAAACTTGTACCATGGGTACTAGGCGACATTATACATAACATACAGGGTGATCAATCCAAATGTGTCAGCAGACAGAATTCAGAAACTATGAGAGATAGTGAAATCTGTTCTTAGGAATCATGGCGTCGATTTTAAATTTAATAATAATGGCATTCTATTTTTTTTATCTCTAGAGAGTATTAATCTTTGCATTCAGGAAAATGGCTACATTTTGTTTTGAAAATTTACTTAAATAAAATAATTATTTTATTTTTGACTTTTTCTTTCAATTGTTTAAACAAGATTCCATTAAAATGTCTTCCTTGTGACTTATGATTCGCAGAATCTGTTGATAACAACGAAAAAACTTGGAGAATTTATAAAATTGTTTGCAGAGATTTTGACCAGGTTCGAATCCCGGTTATTTATAAGTATAATGAATGCCATTAATTATTATTAAATCTAAAATAGACGCCCTGGTTCCTAAGAACAGATTTTGCTATCTCTCATAGTTTCTGACTTCTCCATACTGACCCATTTGGATTGATCACCATGTATAGATACATTATATTATTTAAATACATAGAAAACACCCAAAGACCCAGGAACAAAAATTCGTGCTCATCACACAAACACTTTCCCTGGCCGGGATTCGAACCCAGGGCCACTGGCTTCATAGGCCGTTGTGCAACCCACTGAGCCAAACGTGTTGTCAATCGAAGGTACTAGCAAGATCCGACTCATACTCAGTTCTGTTCTTGATATATTTTGAGCCTGACCTTGAATTTAAAGCTGGTGTCCTTCCCCTCGCAGGTGAAAGAGACGATGCCAGTGGAGGTGTCGACAGAGCACCCGATGAACATGCCCTGGGAGGCTCCTTTGGCACCAGCCGCTTCTGCCATCACCTCGTTGTAGAGTTCATCAGCTCGCACCATGTAGCAAGACTGGCGTTCCACGCTGAAAATTGTCAAATAAATTTCTATTTTATAGGTTTGCTACTTTACATGTAAGGGGAGGAATGAATGATAAAATAGATGAAGTATGTCAGATGATGGATGCGAGAAATATTGATGTTCTGTGTGTGAATGAGACAAAGCGAAAGGGTTGTGACAGCACAAAATGAAGAAATTAATGAATGTTGATGAAGCGGCAGTTGTATGCCAGGACCGTAGAAAGTGGAAAGTTATAGTCTCTGCCTACCCCGTAATGGGAAAAAGGCGTGTTTGTATGTATGTATGTTTAGGTTTCCGTACTCAAAGGGTAAACCGGGACCCTATTACTAAGACTCTGCTATTCGTCCGTCCGTCTGTCTGTCTGTACGTCTGTCACCAGGATGTATCTCATGAACCGTGATAGCTAGACAGTTGAAATTTTCATAGATGATGCATTTCTGTTGCCGCTATAACAACCAATACTAAAAACCGTATAATTGAATGTCTGTGTGTCTATGTCAGTAACCAATATAAAATTATCCAACACCGCGTACATTTAGCTTAGGAGTAGGGCTCGGCTAACACTGGATTTTCATAGATACGGCCGTTTGTAGCGTATATTTTGTACGGGACCCTCGGAGTGAGTCCGACTCGCGCTTGGCCGGTTTTTTTTGTGACAAGCTTTTATTGCCGCCTGTACTATCTCTTCAACTACTCATCAAGACGGTTCTAAAGAGCCCACTCTGTATTGTCATTAAATTACACAGTTCCTATGACCACCTCTCGTCTCCATCATCAGATCAACTCAATGGTATCATAATTTTGCATTATCATATCACCGAACTTACATAAGTATGCCAACGTTTAGGTCAATCGGAAACAGGGAAGTAGGTCAAATTTAACTTGTAAGATTTGACCCACACTAACTGACAAGGCAAATGAAAGCTCGTGAAATGTTAGTATGTTAAGAGCGAGGAAGAGAAAAAATTACCAATTATAAGTTATAATTTCTGTTATATTTATTAGTAATATACAATTTGTAGGGTAGCCGGAAATATAAATAACTCACACTAAAGCTATAAATTAAAAAATCTATTATGTCGAAAAAGGCCCCTGTGGCACGGTGTCAAAACTGCTGGCAGCATTTCTTCGCCTTATGGCGACACTAATGCACTGACCGAGAAAGCTGCCAGCCCTTTGATCGCCTGAGGTGTCAACGAGCCATCTTGATAGCTCCTTGAAAAGCCGATTAAAAATAATTAATGTACTTATTTTTTACTTATTAGTCGATTTCAAGCATGAATGGACTCCAGATTTCGTAAAATTGCTAAATAAAAGGCAACATTGCGTACCTTTGGACGACTCGGTCATAGTCATCAGTGATGATAACCGAGGATTTCATGACTTTGTTCTGGTTGAAATCCTTAGAGTGAAGGTGGTACTGCGTGGTCACCCAGCCAACGTACACGTGCGTTGGGTCCTGACCGGGGTATACTCTGAAATAGAGGAAATATAAATGAATAAATATTACCGGACAATTTTACACAAATCGAACTAGTCTCATGGTATGCTGAATAAGGCTTGTGTTATGGGTACTAGACGACGATATATTTAATAGATATAAAACGTATATACATAGAAAACATCCAAGACTCAGGAATAGATATTTATGTTCATCATACAAATATTTGCCCTTACCGGGATTTGAACCCAGGACTTCAGCTTCGCAGGCAACATTACTCCCACTGAGCTAAACAGGTAATAAAAAAAAATACTGTTGTTTTCTTCCGTTATTTTGGTCATAAGTCATTTATTCATTTAGCAATTAACATTGCGTTTGAAATTGAAATTATAAAAAAACATACAATAATCATAATAAAACAATACAATAATGGCCATGTCAAATAACTACATTAAATTATAAAATAATAATAATAATCATCATACAATTAATAGGAACCAAATAGAATGTCGCTACAAAATATTAATATACCAAATAATAATTAAAGCTAAATTAAATGCTATATACTCATTAGCTATCGACATTTTTGTGCTGATAAAACTCCTCAACTGAGTAGAAACACTTCTTCAGCAAAAATAACTCAGTTTCCTTTTAAACATGCTCACGCTGGTAACTGACTTCGATTCTACCGGTAACCTATTAAAGAGAGCAATACCCTGAAAACCCGAAGAGTGCTTAACAACTTTAAGTCTGGCATCTATCAATTGTGGCAAGTTTTTTCTCCTTGTAGCAAGGCGCTTTTGCCTTTCTTCCGGCGTTTCAATGCAGTTAATATATTTTATTCAATCACACAGAACCACGAGTATATATAAACTGGGGACCGTAAGGATCACTAACTGAGAAAAATAGGGCTTGCACGATGTAGTCTGAGGTATCCTAACAATGGTTCTGATCGCTCTTTTCTCGGCTACAAAGGCGGAATTGATGTTGTAAAGATAGCTGTTTCCCCAGAATTTGATGCTATAGCGTATCTTCGACTCGACCAAAGCATAGTACACCATTTTTAATTGAGACAACGTAACCTCCTCTCGAAGGCTTCTAAGTGCGTAACAAGCAGACCTTATAGAGTTTACCACTGAAAACAGCTCTTTCTTCCAATTCAAGCTGGAGTCAATCCAGACACCTAGAAACTTCACAGAATCTACTTGTTGAATAACCGCATTATTTGATGAAATTTGCAAACAATAATTGTTTTTTCCCGTGGTTTTAAAAAGTAAGGCATTCGTCTTAGAGCAGTTCAGTCTTAGATTGTTGGAGCTGAACCAAGGATTTATAGCTTTCAGAGCAAGATTGATACTATTATTCAGTTGGACAATGGTAGTAGTAGGTTGGTCATATCGTGGCCGTCACTTCATTACGGGTTGGCAGTACGCTTTGTGATATGTTAGCTTGTGATCGAGCATATTGTGTTACAACTTTTTTTTAATATAAAAAAAACATTCACAAAGGAAAATTCGCACGCATCTATTTTCATTACAGTATCTTCTTGAATTTTTTATGTTCTCTTTTTTGCCATATATGATTTACAAACCACACAAATTTTCGTCAGTAGATTCCAGACAACCGTTGGATGAGAGCAGTGTACGACCAGTCGTTGTAGAAATCTTGAAGGTCTTTGCCCAGCAGTGGACGCCTTTCGGCTAAAAGGATCTATCCATCAGCTACGGACGTCTTCTGCTGAACATAAGCCTCTCCTGTAGCTCGCCACAGGGTGCGATCCTGCGCAGACCGCATCCACGGACTCCACGCGACGACGTGATCATCCGTCCACCTAGTCGGCGGCCCCCGACGCTGCGCTTTCCTATGCGTGGTCGCCACTCCAGGACTTCACTGCCCCATCTTCGATCCGTTCTCCGGGCTACATGGCCCGCCCATTGCCACGTCAACGATGCAATCCTGTGAGCTATGTCGGTTACTTTGGTTCTTCTGCGGATATCCGCATTTCTGATTCTATTACGAAGAGAAACCCCGAGCATAGCTCTTTCCTTTGCACGGTGCGTAACTTTGAGCCGCCTTATGAGTCCCATTGTGAACGCCCATGTCTCAGTTCCGTAGGTCAACACTGGCAACAAGCACTGTTCGAAGACATTCGTCTTCAAGCTCTGGGGTATTTTTGTTGAAAAGATATGACGCAGCTTCCCGAATGCTGTCCAACCGAGTTGTCGACGATTGACCTCCTTCTCGAACCTAGCTGGACAATGTGTCCCAAGTATACATACTCAGCTGAAAGGATGATGATGAGAAACTAACCTGACTCCGTAGAAGTACTCGTTGATGAGCTTCAAACACTCTCCATCGAAGATCTCGTTGCCAACTGTCTCCGTCTGTGCTGCAGCCAATGTGCTCGTCGTCATCTGCTTCCGATCCTGCTGTGGCGTGGGGACTTGGAGGTTGTTTAGGTTCGTCTGTGAAATGTATATAGACTATAGGAATCGACTAACCACAGTTTTAAATAAAGAACACGAAGTTATGCGACGCGGTGCAGATGGCGACCAATAAAATTCGTTGGAAGCAAGGAATCCTTTCTAAAAAATAAGTCTTGTAATCGATCTTGGTGACAGGCAATAAGGATATTAGCAATATGATTATGTACGTTCATCAAAAGAAAATATTTTGTTGGATTTTGCTGCACCAGCATAAATTAATAAGTTTTTCTCAAACATGCAATGAAATTTCGTCATTACGTGCGGTAAAACAGGCTTCAAAGGATCACGTTTCGGGCGGAACAACTTGAGAGCACTGTAAAGGAATTTCATACAAAATTGAAGGCCTAGGCCTGCAAGTATTTTTTTTTAAATTTTAACGTAAACATGGCGCCTGTGTTCATGAACAGACTAAACAGCTGTTTTTTTTCTTGTGGCTGAATGGTTATCGGATCAAAAATATCCGCGTTAATGCCTATTACACACGAACTGACATTAAGAACACAAATCTGTATGGTTCATATGTTGATGAATAAATTTAAAATATTGTCTATACGTTCGTAACCAGAGACTATAGACAATATTTAAAATCCTCTGCATTTATTTTATTTAGTATAGAAATTAAGATTCTTATTATGAGGTTGTATATAACGGCCCTAATAGGGTCTACTCGAACGCTGCACACGCGAAATACAGACGACTTCCGTAAAAAAAATCATTATGGAGGGATTGAAGCGAAAATTTTAAAAACTTTTATCGTGTAGTTTTTGAGTGGTGTATTTTTTTATTTCATGTTTGAGAGAAGCACTATACATGCCTCTGGCCGTGAAAAGTGCTTGCCGGCTTCGTATCACTATCCGGCGTCCCTACGGTCGGCCGTCTATACCTACTCACCCGGCAAGCCCTTCTTTCCCGGCGTCTGCAGTAATGTACTATTTTTAGCACTACAAAGTTTTCTTCCTAGGTTTGTCGGCGTGAAAGTGATATTACTTATACATATTTGGCATATCCTTCGATAAATGTATGTTTTTCAGAATAAAATGCACCTTACGACTCTCCGGACCATATTATATGTCTGTGCAAAAACTAATGTCAATAGGTTGCTCCGTTGCGCACTTTCGAATTGATTTATAAACAGTTAGAAATGATACACTAGTATACCATCATCATAAGCCCTCATCCATCTAACTGATGATTTAAACAGCGTCTGATTGCTCACATGATAATGAGAGCTGTTGCCTCTATGTAACTCTATTCGGTATCGACGTTCACGTCCACATTTCTGACATGTCACTAGCATACATAAGAAGGATATATGAAGGATGTCGCGAACAACGTTTTGAAGAGCACAAAGTACCACTTTTTGTCTGATGTAGCGCAAATGTAGTTTCATATTGTAAGTGTAGATGGCGTTGTAGTCAATTTATTAAAGAAATACGGTTATAATTTAAACTTATTCTTGTATAAAATAATAAACTCCTGAAATATACAGTAACACAATAGTACACAAAGCTGAAGGAAGAAAGTAGATGTTAAAATAAAAGAGAAAACATCTATGTTAGTGGCAAAAGAGGAAGGCGAGGGAACTTACATTAATTTGGTCAAACAAATACGGCTTGCTCGATCGGCCGTACGTGGCATCATACCTTGTATTCGCCTTGGGGATGAAACAAAGTTTAAAAAAAACCACACGCACACAAGCAAAAAAAAATCGGGAAAATTACAATGGTAGCATTCAAACTCTTAAGATAGTTCCAAGTATGATATTTATGTAAGAATAATCCCACTTAAATAGTATTGTCTGAAGTAGAGTACATTTGCCATCAAATATATCTGCACATATCAGGGAAGTCGCAAATGTCTGAACATGCACTCGAACGCCTTGACAACACTGTCGTGTTCAGATACTTGCGAGCACCTTGTTTGACCCTATATCTCATGGCGACTGTACAGAATTTAACCGCCATAAATATGAGCAAAATCATGGTTTCATGTCATTTAAGTTCATGTTTAAAGTATTTTTTAATGAAAATGGCGATGAACTGAAAAAAAGCCTGATGCATAAAGACTATTCAAAGACCCCAATATAAAAATTAAATATTCCTTTGCACGACAAATGTCTAATCATAAATTAGACCAGCCATAATCTCAATCAACCAGATACATGGCCCGCTATATTAACGGCCAGCCATAAAAATGGCAAACTGTAGACATACCCAACCAGATAAATGACCAACTATAATAAAGTCCAGTCATAAAAATGTCTAACTTTAGATATACCGGACCAAATACACGACCAGCTGTAATAATGTCCAGCAATAAAAAAATCCAGCTGTACTCTTGTACTCATTATAGACTCAAATCTACTTCGGTTATATATCAAAACTATTTAGAGTGAAACTGACAGTGATAGTATACTGGCCACTAGTATGAAGTATTGCTTGATTTATAGAAATGATATACAAATTGCAATATGTCAGACGTCTCTGCAATTTGTATTAGTGTAAATAACTCAAATAAATATCATCGTATCAATAATTTATCAATTTTATCATTTTGATATGAATTTGTCTTTTTGGACAATTTTATCATTCATCATTTCTACGGTTGGGCAATATTATTACCAGTCATTTTTAAGTTTGCTCAATTTTATTAAAGGACATTTTTAAAATTGGGCTATACCTATGGTAATTTTTATGTATGGGCAATTTTATCATTGGACATTTTTATGGTTTGGTAATTTTATCACTTGGACATGCCTTTGGACATTCGTCTTTTTGAACTTATTTATATTTGGACATTAGTCGTGCGAAGGGTTTATTTTAGGGCTACGGACTTTTAAAGGAAAATGGAACCCTTAAAAGTAATGATTCAAATTTCGATGGACAAGGAATCATAAAATCCTATCTGTGGTCCAAAGTGCGCAAATATACTTAAATAACTTAACTTTATATGGAATAAACTATTATGTACTAAAGAATTAATTAATTACTAATTACATACGATACATTAGGTATTGGTCCATAGTTTTGTGCGCTGAACCACAAATGGGAGAGTTTAAGAACCCTTAATGAAACCTTATTTCATGATACATTGTTCGACTGAAAATCACTCAAACCAAACAAGCTATCGCCTTATCGTACCTGTGACACCCGTATCTGTGGGTTAGGTCTTCTCATGCCAGACCTCTCTGGCGATAGTTCCCCATCGCTGAAGGGATCTGGAGTCTTAGATTTGCGGGATTTGGAGCGGTCACCGCTCTCACCGCGCTTGCTTTTGAAGAACCTTAAAGAAGAGAGAAAGTTTCAAGACAGTCCTATCTATAGGTTATTTATTATAATTTGTCCTAAACAGTAAACAACATTCTAACCTAAAAGTTCACCTTTTTTGTCTTAAACTCACATTTTCTCGTATATAAAGTAACATGAATTAATATTTTTAATGCCACATTGACAATTACATACATTAAATTTATTTCCTTGCGGGAAAACAGCTGGTATTGCCATTAAATGCATATTTAATAGCCTATAGATAACAGCGCTGCGTTGAAACTGTGATTTAACTCAAATTCTAGTAGGCGTATACCACGCACCACGGTGCTATTACTTGCGTGGGTTCGAGATAATAAGGTACTAAGGATGCTTCTGTTTTCGGTCTTGAGCGAATTTATATTTAATGCTGTCGCATATATTATTGGCTCTTTTTATACAAAAATCGTAAAGTTAGACTCTCTCTTATCTGTAGCAAAATCAGTGAGTCGCCGCTGAAGCATATTATGATTCCCCGATTAGAACACAAAGACACATTATTTTTACTGTCTGTAGCAGCAGGAAGACCCGAAAAGTGATAAGTTTGTTTTTCTGTACAGATAAACTACTTTTTAATAACATTTGTAACTTTTTTACGTGAAATAAAGTGTAGGTACATATCTGCCGTGCTTGTGAAAACTGCAATATTTCGCTCTTTGTATTTTTGTCCAATCTCTGCCATTTTTTTGACCCTTTGACTGCTCTTTTCGTAAGGCAATACGTACATACAGTTTCTTCATACAATAACTCAAAGTTTAACTCACTTGAATGGCGACCGTCCCCTCTTATCCTTCTTATCATCAGGCTGGCTTTGAACACCCAGTTCATACTTCGACATCTCCGCTTCACTCGTGGTGCGGTGCATACCATTTACTTGACCTGGAAGACACGAAACTTAACTCTTGGGCATTGAGAAATCGAATGATAGATTAGATCAGGGATGGCGAACCAATGGTACAGTCGACGTCAAAAATATGTTGACATTTCTCACCTTATCCCATTCTAATAAGGCGAAAAGTGAAAAAATATCTTTGACGTGCCCAAGTTTGCACACTTCAAAAAGAATTAGTGAACGCGAAAATTAAAAAATAAATCCAGCATCAAACGGAACGCGTAATAAAACATTTTTTTTTTTTGTAAAAATGCCACGTAAAATAACAAAGGTTCGCCATCCATGGATTAGAAATAGTAAAAAGATTTATTAGATTATGGGAGTGAGGAAAATTAGAATGGCTAAGAATGTTTTAAGATGAGAATGGCCAGATGTCACTTTTTTTTAATTGAATTGAACGCGTGGTCAAATGTGCTTACGTTATAATTAAAAGGCCAGGAAGCGGAATTTTCTGCCCAAAGACAGTAAATGTCTTCCGGCTCGGAGTGACGTAAAATGTTATTTGAAAAAAAAAAAAGTCGAACAGTGAATTAAAATATTTTAAGTAGATGTTAAATTAGAAAAAATGTTGGAATATCACTACACAAAATGCTTTATGATAATGATTCTTGAACTATGAAATGTTTACATACAGTTTCCAAATAGAGAAAACGTGAACAAACACCAGAAACACTCGTAAAAACCACTATGGGAACTAGTACAAAAACCTTACACAAGGTTAAATAGGTTTAAAAACACCTTATATTTTTAATTACGACAGGACGGACGTCGTCTCAAAATCATTGAAAGTCAAATGCGGCTACAACTTATAAAATATTTGCTAGCAAATTCGGTACCAATAGTTTAAGAGATGTTATTACTTTTAGAGACACCATATGAAAACAAATGAACGTAAAACATTAATATTTTTTTTTATATTATGATGTTTTTATTTGAATTTATTGAACAGAATAAATAAATTAAAATACATCAGCAATGTTTTTTCACAACATTGCCATGAAGTGGCCAGTTAAGTGACAGTCAAGATGTTCCATAAAATAAACAAAGAGGTCTGGACTCTGTAGCTCAATTGGCAGAGAGTGCGCCCCGGCAAGGCACAAGGCACTGGTTCAAATGCATAGGAGTCTTAAATTTTTTTCATTATTCAGATCTTTGTATTTTTAAGAATAAAGGGGTTTTAATCACTGACTATTGATTATCTTATTGATAGGGTGTTTTTACGTAGCCAAAAATGTTTCCCTAATTTTCTCCAAAAACATACACTTTTAAATGATTTATACTTCAGTCTACTCTAGCGACGAGTACTATTAGCTCTAATTATTAAACACCCTGTATATTAGGTACATATTACCCTGTATATAAGTGACTCAGACTCAGGAACAAATGTAAAAAAAAACCCGCATAATATTATACGTATTGTAATTTCATTGTAGAGGATTAAATAACTGTAGTAGTCATAATAGATATTTTAAATTTATTTCCAAACTTGAGACACTGGGCCGTTATTTTGACATATCAAGCGAATGTTCAAAAATGTATACCTACCTATCCCAACTATACAGAACAAAATTATCACATCTTATCTTATCTTATTTTTATCTCTGTGCCCTAATTGTCACTCTAAGCAGTATTGGGCAGGTTAGGACTTAGAAAAAAATATTTATAGTGGATTGCACAAAGGCCTACGAAGCTGGCGGTCCCGCCCGCCGGGTTCGAATCCCGGTCAAGGCAAGTGTTCGTGTGATGAGCACTAATGTTTGTTCCTGGGTCTTGGATGTTTTCTATATATTTAAGTATTATAATTTAACCCATAGTACAAGCTTTGGTTAGCTCGAGGGACTCGATTTGTGTAATATTGTCCATTATATTTATTTATTTATTTGTGCTTCCAACTTTAGGAGTCACCCTGTATATCGAACGACCTCACTAATGAGGCCGTCGCGATGTACTTCTAACAACGTACTCGTGAAATGCGCTACGCTTGGCATGAGACCTATTAGGATTTTTTCTGGGATAAATAAGTCACATAGTGGCTTTTACAAGGAACGATGACATCATAATCAACCTGGCTGCAAATTGTAATTCTGTATAGTGACGTTTCTTCCGATGGATCCCTTACGCGGGGGCCGGGAGGGCTGCCGCTTCATCTTAGGCTCGTCTTCGTCGTAGTGGAGACCTTGGGGGGAGGGTAACAGGGTAAAACAGGATCAAAATAAAAAGCAAACAGGGTCTAAAACTGAAGCGTTGGTTTTGTTATCCGACTAAAATAAAGCTAGACTCCGTTCGAAATACGAAGTTCGTATTACGCCATCTCTCTCACACAAATAGGTACAGATTAACACGAGAGCGAGGGGGACCGCACGATACGAACTTTGAATAACACCGAAGACTTTAAACACAAAAGTTACTGGAGTAGTTTAGTTAAAAATAAAAATTTGATGCGAGATGGTACTTAGTTCCTATCATAGAAATCCTATAAGCCTTTAAAGTTGGGTGGAAGTCCAATTTTAGAGTATTAAATAATAATAAATAATAATACCATTGAATAACCCATGAAATGTTTAGTAACTTTTTTAAGAGAATGTTGATCCACCCATTTGTGTCTAAGACAAAGTTGATCCACCCATTTATCACTCTAAGAAAAAGTTGATCCACCCATTTCTGTCTTAAAAAAATTGGTTCGACCATTATGTCTAAGACAAAGTTAATCCACCCATTTATCACTCTAAGAAAAAGTTGATCCACACATTTCTGTCTGAGAGAAAGTTGATTTGACCATTCATGTCTAAGAAAAAGTTGATCCACCCATTTATGTTAAAGAAAGATGATCCACCTATTTCTGTCTTAAGAAAAAATATATTCGACCATTTATGTGTAAGAAAAAGATGATGATGCACCCATTTTTGTCTAATAAAAAAATATCCACCCATTTATGTCTTTAGGAAAAAGTTGGTCCATGTCTTTAAGTTGATCCACCCATTTATGTCATTAAAGGCCTGAGTAATTCATGTTTGATTATGTTGTTTCCTACCTTTGATGTCGTTCATGGTGAACCCGCTGCGCATGATCTGGTCGATGTGTGCCGGCATCTGGGCCTCAGCAGCTTCCTTCATCAGCATCTGCTGGCGCTCCTTGATCTCGACCCAGCGACGTGCCTTCTCCCCCTCGCTGGAATATTAACAGATTTTGTCACCGCCAATATGCAATGCGTTAATTTTTAGGGTTTCGTAGCCAAAATGGGAAAAGCGTCATGTCCGTCCGTTCATATGTCACAGGCATTTTAACTCAAAAACTACAAGATGTATATTAAATTTGTAGTATAGGTGTCTTGTGTAAGCCGCTACTTAGATTGATAGTTAAATAACAAAAAAAAACATTTCTTTCACTCCATACATATAACCGGAACAGATTTTTTTTCAGCAAATATCATGTGAAGCCCATATTTGGACAATTCTTTTAAAAATTCGCTGTAAATGTATTTTTTCATCTGTAGTACATTTTTTTGTATGAACGGCTGCGGAACCCTACTTTGAGCATGGACCGACATGCTCTTGGCAGGTTTTCCTTAAAAACACGAATAACTTATCCCAGAAATCATATATTTTTAACCTGATGATTGGAAGCAGTTTATTTTTGTATTTATTTTACTGAGAAAAAATCCACAGCACAAATTACAGTATTAGATACATATGTGTTTAACTTTGGCCAATTACGGATTTACATATTATAGGCTTATCACGTTATTAAACCGATTCCTCGAAACGGTTTTTGGATGACCATAGCTTGTAAAAAAATCACATGTTTTGTCATTTAATAAAAAAAAACCTTTTTCAATTTAATTATATTGTTACGGTTTCTAATGTTTTTAAATTTATTTCTACAATATTTTGACAAACTGTTAATTCAGACATAACACTGTAAGGAGGAGCGGTATCTATTAACGCAGGCTTATCAAAATTCAAAAAGACATCTTCGCTGTCCGTGTGTCTGTCTGTCTGTCTGTCTGTCTGTTTGTCTGTCACCAGGCTGTATCTCATGAACCGTGATAGCCACAGTTGAAATTTTCAATAGATGATGTATTTTCTGTGGCCGCTATAACAACAAATACTAAAAACAGTTTAATTTAATATCTGTCTGTCTATGTTAGTAACCAATATAATATGATCAACACCATGTACATTTTGCTTAGGAGTAGGGATCTGCTAACACTGGATTATCATAGATACGGCCGTTTGTAGCGTATATTTTTTACGGAACCCTCGGTGCGCGAGTCCGACTCGTACTTGGCTGGTTTTTTATTTTTAGTCAATACTCATCTTGGACTTTTTTAAATGTCGACAATGTTATACTTAGTCAATAATCATATCAGATATTTTCTAATATCGGCATTTCTATACTTAGGCAATGCGCATCTTGGACTTTTTTAAATGTCGACAATGTTATACTTAGTTCATAATCCTCCTCTCCAATTTTATTTCTTGACAATATCACATTATAGTATTTTTTATACCTAGTAATTTTTCCCTATAGTCCTTAGTCGACAAAAGGAATCGGATTCCCTATAGTCCTTGGTCGACAAAAGGAATCGGACTACTATAATATTGTCACTAAGTTAATGAAATAAGGATTTTAATTTATTTTATAATTTGTTGTTTTAACACAATACTTGACGCAAATGGAACCAACTGACAAAAAAAATAATGACCAAGCGAGCATAGCGAGCGAAGCTTCTCTGTTTTAGCTTGCGTATAAAGGCTTTTGTATGTCTGTCTTCACGAGAAATTTTGTGAGCAGGTTCGATAATTACATTGACTTTTTTTGCAGATTCAGTTTTTTTTTCTAAATGGTTGAGGTATGGCGGTTGAAAGACTCGTTATCTGAAACTTACTCAATAAACTGCGCGTGGCAGATGACTGGCAGTGACAGCCTCAAGAACTCCCAGTTCGCCTTCTCCATCGTCTCAAAGGTGTTGTGCGATATCTTCAGACATGGCGGAGTATCTGCAAAACGAATGAATTCATGTTTGGGAATTTGCTATAATGTAAATTCGTTATAAAAAAAAAGAGTTTTGACGCATGGCTTCATATATCGAAAAACCTGGCCTTATTTTTTGTCAACTTAAATATGGGGAAATTCAAGGGTTTTTTTTTAAGTTTGCAAGACTTTTATATTTATAAAATAGGTAACAACTCGGGCAGCTTGTCGACCTTTTACTTCTCTAAATTAATAGTAGGCAATCTTTAAATTACCAGTATTTGTAATATGGAAAAAAACATATAAGACTCATGATAAGAATATTTACAGGCAGAATTCAAACCCAGAATTGCTAATACGCAATTTCACTTATTATCTACAAGCACGACTACGACTCCGCTGGTTGGGTCGCCTGGAGAGGATGGGAGACGATCGGGCCGTAAAGAGAGCGTATCAGGGGCGACCGAGTGGAAGCCGTCCGGTCGGTCGGCCCAGACACCGCTGGAAAGACGAGGTGCAAAAGGATCTGTGCGCACTAAATACCCCCAAATAGCGGGGAATGGCGCAAAACAGAGAAGAATGGTGTTCTCTTGTGTCAAAGGGAAAGATCCTCTTCGGGTCACTGAGCCGGAGTAGTAAGTAAGTAAGTATCAACATACCTGAGCCAGCCGGTATCCTGGTGACGTCAATCCTGGTGTCGATCATCTCGTCCGTATTCTCGAAAATGGGCTGGTCTTTGGTGTACCAATGAGTGACATCTCGCTTCATATTGCTGCAAAAGAAAATAGGTTTAAAGTGTAGCAAACATTTCCTTTTTTATGTTATAGGGGGCAAACGAGCAGACGGATCGCCTGATGGTAAGCGATCACCGTCGCCCATAGACGCGTACAACACCAGAGGAGTCACAAGCGCGTTGCCGGCCTTTCAGGTTGGAGTACGATCTTTTCTTGAAGGTTTGAAAGTCACATCGGTCCGGAAATACTGCCGGCGACAATTTATTCCACAGTTCAGTCGTGCGCGGCAAAACATTTCTAGCAAAACGCACAGTTGAGGACTGGCAACTATCTAAGGTTAGCTTATGTATGTAAAGGAAAGGGAAATATGTATTTATTTGCATGGAATTAGTGTCGAAATTCCCGAACAATTAGACCTTGAATACAGTATCAATTCAATAGGTTAAGTTATGAAATATTATCATTTCAAAGATTAGCGTTACTTGCACTTGCATGCATGGTGAGAAGTTACATACGTTTGATATGCCACCTTATAAGAAGCGTGTCCCGGTAAAAGTCAATTATTTGGTTTCTGTTTTGGGCCATGCATTTTTGTCTGTTAAATAGTCCTCTACCCTATAATAAGCCTTAAAATATAGTTCGCAATAAAATAATAAAAGGTAGTTCGCAATACTTTTTACGCCCGTGATTCTCTTATACACATGCGATTCGACTGACTGCCGCCGCGCCGAACGGTCGGTCACCGAGAGAGAACTCAGATACTATATGTGCCAAATGTTACCCAAAAACCGTGATCGAGTTTTTGTGAACAACTCAGGCTGGGTTGGAACTTTGCTGACACAGAAGAAAGCTCCAGAGTACGCAAAAGGTTAGTCGTATATACTCCTTGTTCCTATCGTTCCACATAACTTGAAGTAATTGAAAACAAACATACAAAACAATACAGTCCACTAAAAAATTTCAAAATCACCACTTCGCTTCTAATTATTCGTTGGTGTCGCGGATTATTCACAACCGATTCTATGTAGGAATGCAACGTTAGGAGATAGGTGAAACGGAACGTAAGAGTGCGAAAAGGGTGACAGGAGGGTTAGAGAGAGATATAGCGAGGAGAACGGTTTGAATGACGAGCGGGTGCGCGTGATTATTATCATAAAAACAACTGTGAAAAGGTGTTTTTTGCAAATAAATTAAAACATTTTTGTATGTATCGTCGGTTATTATTAAGAGGCTCAACAAATCCCACATTCCATATCTAAAGTGTGGATCATTTAGGCACTTTCAATATACATAATACTTACACGCAGAAAGGTTCGTAACCTTCCTGTAGACCGCACATGGTGAAGAACTTCAAAGAGTTGACGTCCTGTCCGTACGTCAACCTGAAAAGGTTATTAGTAGTTATATCATACAGCATATTATAACAAAATAAATAACATAAATAACGTCACAAGTCGTCGATATGACTTATTATAATCAACAAAATTGAACCCTGGAATTAATAATTAAAGCATGGAGTTGATGATGACGGGGTATGAAAATCTAAATTCTAATTCGGCCGTCAGCTAGATAATAAAAAAATATTTGACACGTAGTTTTTGCTTTTTAAAAATAATAAAAAAAAAATACTCAGAAAAATTGTATTCAAGTTTAGGAGTGGGGGCTCGTGACGTCACTCCTAAGTAAAATTTGTACTTAGAAGTGACGTCACGCTACATTTTGACTCAATGTACCGCCTTTACTTTTCGATTATGTAAAAAAAAATACGTGTCCAATATTTTTTATTAATTTACATGACGGACTAATTATGAAAATTTAGTCATCATCCCTAATGATAAAGGAATGTGAATAAAATAATACATATAATGCTGCGTAAATTTAATTTACAAATCCGTTAAATTGTTATTTTAATTCAATGAGTAATAATCGCGGAAACAGAAATGAAATAATGATCTTTATTTTGTAAGTAGGCCGCGAGGGCACTTTTACAAGTCTGACTCTACGGCGTTTCCCAAGAGGAGACCACTGAGGAGAAGAAAGCCGAAACAAACTCAACAGTCAGTAATTTTTTCGTAATAAATCTTATATCTATTACAATATTTGTACTTAGCCTATCCTAAATATATGTTTTGAGTATAAACTCAATGCGTAGTTCTCCAAGAAATAAATAAATAAATAAATATTACGGGACAATTCGACACAGATCGAACTAGCCCCATGGTAAGCTCAATAAGGCTTGTGTTATGGGTACTAGACGACGATAAATTTAATAGATATATTACTTATATACATAGAATACATCCAAGACTCAGGAAAAAATATTTATGCTCATCACACAAATATTTGCCATTACCGGGATTTGAACCCAGGACCGCAGCTTCGCTGGCAATGTTACTCCCACTGAGCCAAACCGGTCGTCAATAAGAAAACATATCAAAACTTGTAAAAGTACATACATAATAAAGTAAAATAATGATTTTTTATTTAAAACAACTTATATACGTTTGATATGCCACCTTATAAGAACCGTGTCCCGGTAAAAGTAAATTATTTGGTTTCTGTTTTGGGCCATGCATTTTTGTCTGTTAAATAGTCCTCTACCCTATATTATGCCGAAGAAAATATAAATAAATAAATAGCCCAAAGAATTAGCAAACTGAAACGATGCTGGTCAAATTGCCGAAGAACCAACAACCGTTGTTGGAGTAGATGTGTTCTCGAGTGGAGATCGCGTCTCGGCAAAAGAAGCGTAGGACGTCCTCAGGCAAGAGAGTGGCCGAGGATCGTGCTCAGTTGCGCGCCCTCGAGAGATCTATGTCCAGCAGTGGACTGCAAGTGATGATGATGATTTTTTTTAATAGCTTATACGAGTGTCCCACTGCTGGGAAAGGCCTCTCCTTTAGATCTCTACAACTCCCTATTGCCGGTTGCCTCTGGCCAATCGTCTAGGAACGCATCTAGGTCGTCCCCTCCATCACCGTCTCGGCCTGCCCTGTCGTCGCCGCCCATCCTGTGGTACCCACTGGGTGACTATATAAGCCCACCTGTCTGGGTGCATACGGCTTACGTGGCCAGCCCAGTCCCACTTGAGTTTGGCGGTTTTTGCTCCAACGTCCGCTACGCCAGTTTGGGAGGGTAGCGTTGTGTTGATGATTACTTAACTACAAATAATACATCCAAGGTTAAAGGCATAATAAAATTACCTGGCTTTCTGTCCCACTCCGAGTGTGCAAGCTGGCACGAAGTTATCACCCTGTACATCCGCGAATGTGGTCTCCCCTCCCAAGGCGTCCATTAAAAGCTCACCATTTAGCGAGAAGCCTGTGTTTTACAAAACATTTCATGATGATAATGATGCACTTCATTTCAGAGTTTTTCTATACAATCGTATTTTTGTCTAAAAGTTTCAAGCCGAGACAGGGATAGGAACCGGTATTTCTTAAATATTCTAAAATACACGCTATTTCTGGAATGTTTTAAAACTGTATTTAGGAGAAGACTTTAATCACAAAACACCCTGATTCAAGTTCTAGAATTTTAATAAAATATACGAGCATCTTATAATTGAACAAAAAAAACAAATCATTATTTCGGATATTTTGTATGAAAAAAATAACGGTTCCGATCCTTGAGCTGAGATCTTCAGTCATTCAATATCGTCAAGAAACAGTAATTTGGATATAATTACTAATATTTTTACATTATATAAGATTTGATATAAAGGAAATTTGCGATATTTCAATTTTAATATATGCTCAGTATAACTTAAACCATAGTTTAACTTTAGCTTTAATATAATTGAGAAAGAAATTGATTCAAGTACCTAATTTAAACAATTTATCGCTAAACACTGGGCTAAATTAATTAAAACATTAGTCAAAATATCAAGCAGGGTGATAAATAAGTTTAGTAAAGTTATTTAAAAGATTAGCACACAATGATATTACTAGTAAAGTAGTCAGAATATTAATGGTTATTATGATGGACATGATCGTGCTACACCGAGACTATGCCACATTTTCGCAAACAGCTGTAGCGTAATTAATAAATTTATTAATACCTAGAATACGCCCGTAACAGAAAAAGTCATAACCCCTCTTTTTTCGACAGCGTAGTCGGGTAAAAAGTATCCTATAACCATCTGGAGATACCAAGCTACCCGTGTACGAAAATAGTGGAAATCCGTTTAGTCGATTTGGCGTGATGGAACACATAAAAACATACAAAAAATAAAATATAAAATAAAAATTCGATTCAGTAACCTCTAAATAGTCCTTTTAACCATTTTTTGAAATTATCTTTAATGTACAAACATCTCATTTTTATAAGTTTATAGTAGTATAGATGTAGCACGATATTGTCACGGCTTTAAAAATGAAGCGCGTTTCAATTCGCATATAAGTTATATGAACCGTGTATTTAATCTTAAAAAAACATTAAAACACAATATATAACACAAAACTACAATATATATTCATTAGGTACGTAGGTATATTAATTTGTGCCCTATAAAAAAAAGACTAAGACTTTCTAATTTCTAGAACTACCATATGGCGCAATGAATATTTACATTTTTGGATTTCTACACTAGTTTAGTTCTACGATAGTTACGAAACACTGTTTTAAAAGTGCTTTAGCGATGATACCTCTACTCGTGCTGTGATATGCCATTAGACTTCTACATGATTTTATGGGCAGCCAGTCAAACATATCAGTGGACAAAAATCATAAATACTCAAATAGGCAGCCGCCATTTTGTCCTTTATAATGGACATATTTGGTCTTCACTGTATTTTGTGTGTAAATTTTGCGGAAAACTCCAGTTATTGCAAGCAAAGCAATGCGGTGGTATTTATTAGAAATAAGCGAATTCCGAAATTAAATTTGGAAGCAAGATTTAAGCGGTGTTTACGAAGCTGGTGAGAAAACTTTCTTAAAATATACTCTAATAAAATAATGAAAAAACTTAAATAAAGTTTTTTTTAGAGTAATGTATAATACGACTTAGCAAAATTGAAACTAATGCTAAGACATCATTGACCTCTGTTTTAAAAACTGTAAGACACACAAATCACTAAGAGATAATAATATTATAAGTAATTCGATTTAAAAAAAACATAGTCCTTTATAAGGACATCTAAAAAAGTTCCCCACCAACTCCGCACTGTCACGCCATTTTAAACGGCTCAAAACGTACTTATCGTCTTATCGATCAGATCTAGGAACACGCCGACTACGTCACCCACCGCCCATTGCTTGCCAAATGATTCCGAACTACCGCTGTACACTTTTTCCTCCTTGAAATAACAAATAACATAAAATAAGATACGCTCACAAATATTTCTAGATCAAGCCCTGACACGGTAACGTTATTCACTGGCTTGAAGCATGCATCCCTTTCTAGTGAGTAGCCAGTACGAAAGGGACGCATTTTTAATTTCGGCGATAAACACTTTCACCCTAGTCCCGCGAGTACTAAACCCAATAATCATAAACCGCATAACATATAAACAAAACAATATTGAGTCAATCAACGACCAAATTCTTTCATTAAATGTACCAATTAAATTTGGAGAGATCTATACTGGCATGCATTTCTATTATTGATAGGTATGTGTAATAGATATAATATGCCAGGGGTATACAGTTAGATTCACATATCTTTTCCAGACATCTAATCTATAAGGTTCTGTAAAATAATTGCTAACACTGTCATTATTTTCTCAATAATGACAGCGACTACACGATAGGATAAATATAATATAGGGACAGAAAACGACACAAATACATTTAAAAAAACAAGAGGGATGTGTTGAACATTTTGCTTTTATTAAAATACAAGTATTGTTACCACAAGTTACACATTTAATAATAGATGCTTCTCTGATATAATAACAAATGGGGATGTTGACTGTACTGAAATAATAATAAAATCTTAAAAAATAAACTTTGAGTTCGATACCTTACGTGTATCTTGTTTTATGAGCCTTAAAAAATTGGTGGCAAAGTCCATTTTTAAATTATGAAAATATTAATAATTAATAATACCATTGAATAACCCATGAAATGTATGTATAAACGCGAGTTTTAACATAGCTGCAGAACAAAGTTCTTTATTTCCCCATACAAGGAAGGAAGGTGTGACGTCACGCCTTCCTAGGGTTTAGTATGGAGCGTTTTTGGGAAAGTCCAAAAATGTGATTCTAACGTTGTTGTGTCTCGTGGAGTTTTTATGACATTGAAGTAGATTTTTCACTTGTATTTCTATTATTGAAAGGTCTTTCTATAACATACCACAGAAAAAAGTTATCAACATCCCTATTGTATATATAGCCAGTGTTGTTGAAAAATCAGAGAAGCATCGGCAACGCCACCTAGCGGCCACTCACTAATAGTTTGGTCGACAACGTCTAGGAAGCACCCAACGATGTCTCCTACTTTGAACTGCTGCCCAAAACTGTCGTTCGATGCGGCGTGCACTTTAACGCACTGCGTTCAACAATTAACATTGTTAAGGGTTCATTCTACGACAGTCGATTCTGGGTACAAATAAATTTAATTAAGAGTCTCCGGCAAGCTCGTCCGAATTTCACCTTCCCATACAAACGGAGTTTCGTTCTCATTTTAAAACTACGTGTTGGATTGTAACGAAACTTTACATATACAATGACATGAGGTATATCTAGGTTTATAACTAGTTTATAAAAACAAAAATAAAAAATAAAATAAAATGCATTTATTTCAGACCAATTTTGTCCATATTTTGTTAGTAAAAGACACTTATACTAAGGTTAACTTAAATAACTAGCTTAGGAACTAAACTTAAATGCAGAGAGAACCAGTGGCTGGATAAGGTTTAGTCTCATCTGTCGGCCACGACCGACAGGAGACTGGCGGATGTCGCGCACTCTGCGGAGTATTATATGGCTCTAGTTTATAAAACAAACGATATACAGCAAAAACAAGTTTTGAATGAAAAACTTAAATTCACTGTATTTTTTTTACTATGGTATCTGAAGCTACACAAACCAATCACAGGCCTGCATATACCTTAATTTATTCTAAATAGTTTGGTCTGAAACAAAGTTTCAGACCAAACTAGCCAGTTAGCCAGTCTGGCCAAAATGAGAGCGTAACTACGTTTGTATGGAGAACTGAGCTTACCGGGAACTCTTAATATTGACCACAATATATTCCTATTTGCTATGCTCAATTTCATTTTTTTTCTATTACTTTTATAGAGCTGTTATACCTAACTATATTTGTTGAAGAATCTGACAGTATTGTATTGTAAATTGGATTTAACTTTTTATGCCAGCCCCTTCAAATGTTTTATATAAAAAAAAACTTTTTATTCATAAACACAAAAAACAACCTAAATTATTAACGTATGCGTATTTAAATAAATACATATCACGGACAATCTTACACAAATCGACCTAGTCTCAAACTAAGCAAAGCTTGTACTATGGGTACTAGGCGACGATATACATAATATAGATAAATTATAATACTTAAATACATAGAAAACATCCAAGACCCAGGAACTAGCATTCGTGCTCATCACACAAACACTTGCCCTGGCCGGGGTTCGAACCCGAGACCGCCAGCTTCGTAGGCCGTTGTGCAACCCACTGAGCCAAACGTGTCGTGTATTTAATTTGATAACTTGTAGTGTTTTACTACAACACTGGAATTATCAGATAAGATGTACGGTATAGTGGACATCAGAATTTAATACTTACATTATACCCGTCAAAAGCCCAGGAGTTCTCATCCTGACCCAACATCATGCCTGGAGCCATATCAGCGTGAGCCCAACCAACCTGTTCGAAAAATAATAATTACATATATACCATAATTATACACATAAAATAAATAAATATTACGGGGCAATTTTTACACAAATCGAACGAGTCCCATGGTAAGGTTAATAAGGCTCGTGTTATGAGTACTAGACGACGATATTTTTAATAAATACATTTACTTGTATACATCGAAAACATCCAAGATTCAGGAACAAATATATACGCTCATCACACAAATATCTGTCGTTACCGGGATTTGAACCCAGGACCTTCAGCTTCGCAGGCAACGTTATTCCCGCTGAACTCAACCGGTCGTCAAATAATAATAAAATCACGTATCTTTCCCATAAGGGTAGGCAAACACCACTTCTATTCGTTTGCTACGAAATTTGCACACTTTTTTCACTTTCGCTAATAATTACGACTGATAAATATCTTCAATATTATGCTTACAAAGATGTAAACAATAGTTAATTGTTTGACAAGGGGCTAAAATAAGCCATTATGACACGAAGTGATTATTTGGAAGAGCTCCCAAAGTGAGCGAGGACAAATATGTCTGAGTGTCATAATGGCTTTTAGCCACGTGTTAAACACTCTGCTTTTCACTTCGACTGCAAGAAAATAAAAAGTACTACACATTAAAATTGTATATTTCATGAAAAACTAAAAGCACAGTTTGAGCAATTCTAGCAGAAAGTTTGGCCAATCTGATCAGGTTGGTTTGTTTGTTTTTAATTATTCGTAAGGAGTATGTATCTGGGCGGAAGTTTTTATTTCAGGGTCATAGAAATTTGTATGGGATTATATGGTTTTGTTTTAAACCCTAGGGGCTAAATATAATAAGCTAATATGACGTACTTTTTGAGCAGGACAAGAGAAAAAACTTTATATACTTACAACTTATAAAGTTTACACCAAATGCTGTCGTTCTGATGAACAGATACCTATCTTAAACTTTTGGACGAGAGCATCTTTAAAAAAAACCTCTTATCTATTACAATATTTGCACTTAGCCTATCTTACATATATGTTTTAAGTATAAACTCAATGTGTAGTTCTACAAGAAAACATATAAAAACTTTTAAAAATAAAATTAGAATAGGAGATAAAAAAGAAAAATATATTTTTTTTAAACAACTTACATACGTTGGATATGCCACTTTATAAGAACCGTGTCCCGGTAAAAGTAAATTATTTGGTTTCTGTTTGGGGCCATACATTTTTGTCTGTTAAATAGTCCTCTACCCTATAATATGCCTTTGCCATTGAAACTTTTAAAGTACATTTTGAGAGCTGGAAAAGTAACAAAAGATAACACTTACCCGCATGGGTCCGGCCGTGAGTATTTCGAACTCGAAGTACCACTTGCCGGAGCTGACGGCGTAGTTCTTTTCGGCGCGGTAAGTGCGGAAGTCTGCCTGCTTCTGTTTCGAAGCCTCCAGCAGCAGCGCTGTTTTAAAATATTATCATTATTACAAAACAGCTCAATTATTCTACATAACGCGGTCCAAAGACTAACCCTAGGGTTGTTTGGGATTGTCTCAGTATAGTGGATGTGTATAACACGGTCCCTTCATGTTGTATAGAGCAACTTTAGGTTTGTTTGGATTAGTCTCAGTATAGTGGACATGTATCATACGGTAACTTCATGTTGTATCGACTAACCCTAGCGTTGTTTGGGATTGTCTCAGTATAGTTGAAGTGTATTAGCGGTACCTTCATGTTGTATCGACTAACCCTAAGGTTGTTTGGGATTGTCTCAGTATAGTGGATGTGTATTAGACGGTACCTTCATGTTGTATAGACTAACCCTAAGATATTTTGGGATTGTCTCAGTATAGTGGATGTGTATTAGCGGTACCTTCATGTTGTATAGACTAACCCTAAGGTTGTTTGGGATTGTCTCAGTATAGTGGATGTGTATTAGACGGTACCTTCATGTTGTATAGACTAACCCTAGGGTTGGTTGGGATTATCTCAGTATAGTTGAAGTGTATTACACGGTACCTTCATGTTGTATAGACTAACCCTAGGGTTGCTTAAGATTGTCTCAGTATAGTGGATGTGTATTAGCGGTACCTTCATGTTGTATAGACTAACCCTAAGGTTGTTTGGGACTGTCTCAGTATAGTGGATGTGTATTAGACGGTACCTTCATGTTGTATAGACTAACCCTAGGGTTGTTTGGGATTGTCTCAGTATAGTGGATGTGTATTAGACGGTACCTTCATGTTGTATAGACTAACCCTAGGGTTGGTTGGGATTATCTCAGTATAGTTGAAGTGTATTACACGGTACCTTCATGTTGTATAGACTTACCCTAGGGTTGTTTGGAATTGTCTCAGTATAGGCGATGTGTATCAGACGGTACCTTCATGTTGTATAAACTAACCCTAGGGTTGTTTGGGATTGTCTCAGTATAGTTGAAGTGTATTAGACGGTACCTTCATGTTGTATAGACTAACCCTAGGGTTGGTTGGGATTATCTCAGTATAGTTGAAGTGTATTAGACGGTACCTTCATGTTGTATAGACTAACCCTAGGGTTGTTTAAGATTGTCTCAGTATAGTGTATGTGTATTAGACGGTACCTTCGTGCTGTTCTCCAGTAGGCGGATCCAGGTTGTACCCGTACACGAGCAGCGTCCGCACCGTCTCTGACGCAGTGTCGCGGTTGGCCTTCTTGATCGCGTCGTCCACTTTAGGGTACGGGACCAGGTGGGGGGATCGGTGCATGTCAGGATCCTGAGATGATTTTGATGATGAGAGAGATTTTTTAGACTAGAAGGTGCCCGCAACTTCGTTCGCGAACGAGAAAAAATCATAACCCTTCGTTTTTTCTTCAGCGTAGTCGGGTAAAAAGTATCCTATAACCATCTGGAGATACCCATCTACTCGTGTACCAAAAATAGTTGAAATCCGTTTAGCCGATTTTGCGTGATGAAGCCACAACTACACATACAAACATACATAAAATCCAAAAAAAAAAATGAAAATATCTTCAATGTACAGACATTTCATTTTTACAACTTTATAATAGTATAGATGACTTAGACAAATGGCTGTCGACTATTTTTAATAAATTGTAACTATCTGTAATAGTTAAATAATCATTTTTTTATTTAGGGTAAGCACCTATCAAGGTCCATCCATGAAAAAAGTTCAAGTCAAATTAAAACTCTGTTTAAAATCTTTCTAGTGAAAATGTTCTCTAAAGAGGATATCGGATGTGCTTATTTCTGCACATCTGATGTTATTTACAGTTTCAGCCTAAATGTTGATATTGTTGATGTTTTGTGATATGGATATATAATCGTCAACCAACATATTTCAGTCTTATGAATCGATGAATGCCGGCTGAAAGGGCGAAGAAGACTCGGACTCATTGTCACGTTCCGCCTGAGCCGACCGTGCAAGCGAGAGCGCGGAACAAGCGATAGAGAGGCACGATCGGCCTAAGCGTGCGGCTTCTCTTCCATGTTATCACGTAAAATTATCGTCCGTAAACCGAGTTTACAGACAAACAAATTTTTTTTTAATTATTTTAGTTTGTTAACGCATTTACTGTCAGGAGGCGTGGCCTAGGAACAAATTTGTGTGACACGGTGAACGCAAATATGCGTTGCTGGCAGTTAATGCGTTAATGATAATAACATAGGACGGATAACATTATTATAATGACTGGACAGATTTGATAAGTGCTTTTCCTAAAAAAATAAGTTTTTTGCGTGATTAATTTACTGGAATGTCTGTTTGTTGTATATTTAATTCTAAGAAAAGATCCTTGTAAGTCCAAGTGAAAACTAATTGTCTACTGCATATGACTGCACTTGAAGAATACAAAATGTGACAATAAAACTGTTACAATAAAAGAACTTCTTCGACCAATCTTCTTTCTTCCATTGTAGATGCCCACGAACCTGATGTGCTGTGACCCTCACACCTAATAATACTGAGTCGATACTAAGTGTGAGAGTCGCAGCCACCAAGTCCAGGATCCTGGCTTCTTGACGCTTCTAGAAGGACTTCGTGAAGAGAAGAGGGTTTCACGACACGAAATACAATAGAGAATATGCATGAACTTTAATTTTTTTCTTTAATAAATGCCAAGGACCGAACTATAGCAACTGTCAAGTTGCCATAGTTTGGATCGTGTTCTGATCGCAACGAGATATTCTGGCAAAAATTAGATGGCGCTTTAAAAATAAACATATAACTATGTTATAATTGAATAAAGACACACAGTAACAATTCGTTCGAAAATAGGTAATTATAAATAAATCGTAACATTAAATAACTGTATTACGCTAGCAAAGTTAAATATTTGTAAATAATGGGGAACGGCTTTTTGTATGGAGATGGTCAGTCCTTTCGTTTTAATGGTCCTTGATTAAAGCTCATCGATGTAACAAACAGTAAACACAAATATTTTGTCGAATAACTATAAAAATAACCTAGATAAAAGCCATCAAATATTTCATTGTATCTTCTTCTAGCAAAACAGAATTTAATACTGAGTCTACATGGCCGGAGTGTACTATGACGTAACAGTACATTGTTGAAATAATTTTTAATTTCACTCTTTAATCTCGTTTTTCGGTATTTTGATATTTTGTTATGAAAAGCGAGCGTAGTTGGATAAAAAGTATCCTATAACCATTTGTGGATGACCAGCTACCCGTGTACCGAAAATAGTTGAAATCCGTTAAGCCGTTTTAGCGCGATGAAGCCTGAATGACACATATAAACATACAAAAAATCCAAAACAATATTTAGGAATTTAGTGACCTCCATATAGTCTGGTTAGGCTTATTTTTCAATGTACATTTCATTTTTACAAGTTTATAATAGTATAGATATTTTTTCGTAAGACACTGACTGATGGCAATAAAACATGTGTCTCTCTGTATATAAATACTATTACACCTATAACAATATTTAATATCACATAAGAAAATTAAACAAGGATGAGAAATGGCTAACATAGAAAAAATATTCGAGTACAGATTTCAGGCTGACAAGTTATGTTCTACAATGTTTACAAACTATACCCAGAATTTAAAATTTGATAAGCACCGTAATACCATGCCAGCATCTGTGGATTGTGTCCCTTTTTCGAAAGTTGGCATACTAGTTCGCCCACCTCCCGAGTCAGAATGTAGCTGACGATGTAAGGACATCTCTGTTAAATTCAATAAGTTACCTCGTTGAGCCCGTAGGTCCAGCCCTGCTGTATGCGCTCCCTGGCCCACAGATTGTGGGTGTTCTCCGCTAGTTGGTCCACAAGTTCATCCATCTTCGGTGTCAGGGTAACAGCGCTCAGGTCTAGAGGTGCTGGTTTGTAGCCGTTTGACTGTCAAAATAAATAACACATCATCATCATTGGCCTGATTTCATCTACGCGAGATGATACTATTGCGCGTCCGGTGGGACACAATTGCAGTCATGGATAAACAGGCCGACACGGCAGCGACGGATGCGGCCACAAGTGTGGCATGTGGGCCCGTGCGTCGGGAGTGGCAGCTGGTTGCCTTCGCGTCGGTGCCCGACTGCGCGCTCAGGGGCTAATCCTTCCAGCCAGGTATCGTCAAGCAGCTTGACACCGTCAGCGATCAGTTTTTTCCATTTGACGCGATCCTCGGATAAAAGCTCAACTAAATAACACATATATGCAATGATATAATATAGAAAGAAGTAGATAGGTTACCTACACGATAATCCACGTGTAAATATGGCCAGGCTTATGCACACATAAATCTAATAATATTGCAATAACACACTAATCGTAAATGCTTTTAGACGCTTTTATTGAGTAATTAGTGCAAAATCTCATTATTCATGACGGCATTTTTGTTTATTTGATGCATAATCCAATATATAACAAAGTACTCTGTGCGCGAGACTGAGTTAAGGTTTGCCAATTGGCGTAGTTTTGGTGTGCCATTTTCGGAGCCCGTATAACCTACCTACCCCTTTTTATATTGTATCATTGCACATATGAAGAACATTCAACCGGTTTGGCTCAGCAGAAGTAACGTTACATGCGAAGCTGAAGGTCCTGGGTTAAAATCCCGGTAAGGGCAAATATTTGTGCGATGAGCATAAATATTTGTATCTGAGACTTGGATGTTTTCTATGTATACAGGGTGATTGGTTATTGAGTACATTCCTTTTAAGGGGTTGTACAACTCATTGGCAACAAAAAAAGGTCATATAGTACCCTGTCCGAAAATTATTAGTGTCCGAGATATTCTCAATTTTAGCAATTTTGGGATTTTTCCTTGTAACCGTGTTACAGATACTAGTTTTTAAGTTTAAGTGAAATTCCTTTTTTTTATCAGTATCCTACATCATTTGAACCATAACGAGCTAACGAAGTTTTTAAAATCACGTGTCAGATTTTTTTTGAGTGATCGCACAGTTTGTTTTCCATAGTAGTGTTTTCCGTGTTTAGGTTTATTGCGAAGTATGGAAAATCTAACACTGCCTGAATTACTAAAAAAAAACATACGAAAAGAAACTGGCACGTGTTTTTAAAAAAAATAGTAGCTCGTTATGTTTCCAATGATGTAGGATACCGATGAAACAAAAAAGGAATTTCACTTAAACTTAACTACTATCTATAACACGGTTATAAGGAAAAAACCCCAAAATTGCTACAAAAATTGTCAATATCGCGGAAAGTAATCTCCGAGCGCTCAATATTAAACGTCAAGAGCTCAAGGCACGCCTGAAGCGCTTATGAGCACCTACAATGACTGCGGTCAGCTCCACTGCGCGCGCTGCGACCGGATATTTTCGAACACAATGGGTTTCGCGAGTCACTTTCGCGCCCACCGTCTTAGGAGTCCTACGTGCCTAACCAATTGAAGCCACTGTCATCGGATTCCATGAAGAGGACATCATCAATGGATAAAACTCTCAAAGGGTTGTGTTACTAACCTGCATGAAGGGCTCGTTGGGAAGCCTGACGTTGCGAATTCGCGCCGGGGGCTTGTCCAGGCTGATGTAGTAGCCCAACGCCAGGATTGTCCTGTGGAGAGCACATTTAGTTTAGCGTATGTACTTTAGTAGCCAAAGCCAAAGGGCCCCGATCATATATCTAAAGAGACTGTGGATCGATAAGTCTTGAGAGACTCTTCTTCTCCCTATTTGAGAGACACTTCTCCCCCGCTTCCAAAGAAGATTAAAACCTTGTAGAAAGGCGCAAAGTTCACGAGACACGAGAGTGGTCATGGTTGGTCCTTTGAGAGAGGTTTTAAAGAAGTGGACACAATATGGCTGATTAATGATGATCTTTCTGCTGCTGCTGATACAAAACACGCTGTATTCAGGCGATTATTACGGGCTTTTGGCTGTTTATGACGGTGATGAAACTTACTTGGTAAATAGGGCTGACGAGGCTTGACAGTGACAACGAAAAACGCATTGTCGGAAGCCTCTGATAGGATTTAAAAAAGGTTTCTGAATCCACAAGATGGAGCGTTCTTTGGAAAAGGTTTTTCCGTAGTGGTTATCTTAGTGCTATTTATGCTGATAAAATTAACGTCTCGAACAGCAATGTTATAGGCACGGGTGGATCAGATATCTATATATCTGATCCACGTGTGAGACACCTATGTCTCACACGGTTTTACAAAGATGGCCGAAGGAACAGACAAGTGAAAGGTGGCAATGTATTGTAAAGACTTTGTTACACTCGTCACATTATGCGCTTACTCCTCGTCGAAATAGCTCAGAGTTGCTAGACTTAAGTGGGAGTGGGCGAGGCATATTGCTCGTAGAACCTATGGCCGCTGGGGCAGAAAATATTCGAGTAGAGACCGCCTACGGGCGACGCAGCGTCAGTAGATAGATCAGTGATCTGGTCAGGATCACACGAGACGACGGTTGGTCATTGTGGGGATACTTTATCCAGCAGTGTATATCTCTAGGCTGATATGATGATGAACTTACTTGAGCGTCTGCACAGCGAGCTGAATGTCGTATCTCTTCTCCGCAGCCGGCAACCTCTCGAAGGGCACTAGGCACGGGTGGATCTTGTGCAGATCCTCGCGTTGGTCTCCGTACATCCAACCAGCTTCGATCTGGAGTGACATTTAAATGTACGGTAAAGGAATTTCATTTGTGTACCTTGTCATAGTGACATTGATATGGAATCTCTATCGGCTTTCCTATTGATTTTGATTGTGACAAGATACGAAATTGTATATAAATCAAACTCCTTCACTGTATAATACAGTTTTTCTACTCGTGCACTGTATCTGTGGATTAGAACTCCGTGAATCATAGTACAAAGGTATTATTTTTTAATTGGACAATCTCTCTATACCCTATGGTATATATTTTATGCCACTTAACTATAATAAAACATTATTCAACTCCGTGCAGAACTATAATTACGAGTATTTTCAAATAAAGAACGCAGTGTTTTTTCAATATTTCGTTTAAAAAGGATAGTATACAATAGATATATAATTAACGACCATTGTATAAAATATAACTTTTGGACATCATGCGGATAGTTTTGTGATACTGATGAAATTTATTCCTGTCACAGGATAGATAATTTATACTATTATAAAGTCGTAAAAAAGCAATGTCTGGACATTTAAGATATTTTCAGAAAAAAAGTAGAATGGCCTATTTCAAGGTCACTGAAGCGAAGAAAGCAAGCGAGAACGGAAAAGAAAAAAGCTTCAGTTTAGTTGGGTATAAAGTATCCTATGTCCAATGTAAGTTGGACGTGAGATTAAAAAAAACGTACCTTGTTCATGGCCCACATTTCATGAATGTTCTCAGCCAGTTTGTCCCTGATTTGCTCTACATAAGATGGTAGCGTGATCTGCAAAAAATATTAATATGAAATAGATTTTATAAATACTGTTAAAAGATACCTAACAAAAAAGGTTATTATTCTATTAATGAGTATTTAAATGACCTCGAAGATTATTGAATTTAATTATTAATGTATTTAATGAATTTATTAAATAATAATGTCTAATATAGGTACTATCATTATTTTGTATGCCCTAGATACGATAGAACATAGCTGGACACGCCTGGATCACACCTTTTTCCGAACGGGGTAGACAAATACCACTTCCTTCGACTTGCTATGGTCCTGGCATACAACTGCCGCTTCATCAACATTCATTAATCTGTTCATGCATGCTCCACCACCACCAAACATTGCTAAATTTTATGTGTTTACCTATTACCTAGCTGCTCGTGGGAACGCAAATTGTGGCGATGTGGTTCGCAACCCATCACGTCTCGGTCCCAGCGAGAGCGAAGAGTGGGCTATGGAGAGCCGCTTTGCTACGTTAAATATAAGGGGAGGAATGAATTATAAAATAGATGAAGTATGTAAGATGATTGATGTGAAAAATATTGATATTCTGTGTGTGAATGAGACAAAGCGAAAGGGTTGTGACAAAATGAAGAGATTAATGAATGTTGATGAAGCGGCAGTTGTATGCCAAGACCGTAGCAAGTGGACGGAGGTAGTCTCTGACTACCCCGTAATGGAAAAAAGACGTGATGGTATGTATGTATGTATGTTTACATATTGTTCACACATAAATTATTCTGATTTTGGAATATTTTCGTAGTGTGCTTGCTGTACGTGTTTACCTCAGCTCCGTTAAAAATGCATGAAAAATTTGTTCGGGAATGACATGGCTAGTCATCTGCATTAGTTAAATGCTCTAAGCCTCTATTTCTTTTCATGGAAAAAAGTCTAGTTAAAAAGAAATGTTGTCAATTCAATGTTATTAACTCACCAATGTAGTATCCACAGGAGTTGGTACAAAAGCTGTATCATCCTGTAGCAGAGGCGGTCCAGCCAGCGCCCGCTTGGCCAAGTTCCCGAAGTAGAAGCAGGGCTCCAGGCTCAGGACTTGCTGAGGGTTGAGGGACTCCACGAGGGGCGAGTAGCCCTCGGGGGCCGCGTAGCGCAGGCGCCCGTGTTCCCCACCCAGGAGGAAGCGACAACTGGGGAACGAAACAAAAATAGTAACGCTAAAGACCTATATTCTTATAAATATAAAGATCTAAATATAGATCGAACGATAGGGCGGTAAAGAAGGCGTACATGGGGCAGCCTGTGGGTCGTCGACCGGTCGCCGATCAAGATACAGATGGAGAGATCAAGTGGCCAAGGACCTACGCGCTTTGAATGTGGAAAACTGGGAGTAGATCGCTCAAAACAGGGCGCGCTGGCGCCATCTCGTACCGGAGGCCAAGATCCACTTCAGGTCGCTGCGCCAGCGGAGTAAGTAAGTAAATAATTTAAAAAAAATCCAATTAAAATTCAAAGATCTTGTAACAAATAGTGACAAAATTTTAAGACAAGCTGACTGGACTCTGTAGCTCAATTGGCAGAGCGTGCGCCACGGCAAGGCACAAGGCACTGGTTCAATTCCAACCCAGTCGGAGTCTTAAATTTTTTTCATTATTTAGATCTTTGTAATTGTAAGAATATAGTTTCTTAGTGAAGAAATCACGAAGATCGTTATGGTAAATCATAAAGATTTTCGAAAAAATCAACGCTAAAGTAGATCCTTCATGATTGAAGAACTGGGCATCAAAGACCTTCTGTCTATGTAGTATGGTGCAAAGGCGAATTCACAAATATTTTTGGTCAAGTAAATAGGCTCCATAGAAAGCCTCGTGCAAGGGAACGCGGAGGGAAAACGGCCGCGGGGCAGATCACCAATGCGATGGACCGCCATGGAGGCCAAATAAAGGCGGCTGTTGGTGCTGCTACACGAATTTTGTCTGTGTCTGTGTTAGTGTCTTTCTAAGTGCCCGTGTCAGTGTCGTTTTCAGTGTTTGTTTCGGTACTGTGTCAGTGTCTTTTTCAGTGTCTGTGTCAGTGTTCATGTCAGTCTTTGTTTCGAGACTGTGTCAGTACCTTTCTCAGTGTCTGTGTCTGTGCGTGTGTGTCTGTCTCCGTCTAAGTCTGTGTGTGTCCTATCAATCTGTATTTCTGTCTCTGTCTTGTTTTAGTTTTGTTTGTGTTTACGAGAATGTCTCATTTTTACCTCAGCTTGCTGGAGCAGCTGATGACGGGGAAGAACATGCCCTCCAGGTTGAACCCGGTGAAGGAGCCGGTGACCCTGACTCCGTTGAACATGAAGTTGATGATTGGCACCGTCAGATCCAGGGCACAGCCGATCACGTCACCTTGACGATAAAACAGTAAATTAACTCGATCGATCTTATAAAAATCGAGCATAAGAGTAGATCCGAATCTAGCAATAATTTTAACATGAGTATTAGACAACGATATACATATTCAAATTCAAATTATAAATTTCAGCCATTGATGGCCCATAGATAAACCTTACAAACTAACATCTATACTATTATAAAGTTGCAAAAATGATATGTCTATACATTGAAGATATTATAAAGAAAGTGATACGGACTATTTGAAGAACACTGAATCTTGTTTCTTCTGGTTTCATCGCGCCAAAACGGCTAAACAGAAATCAACAATTTTTGGTGCACAGGTAGCTGGGAATCCACAGATGGTTATAGGATACTTTTTACCCTACTATGCTAAATAAAAAGAGGGGTTATGACTTTTTCTCCTCTGCGAACGAAGTTGCGGGCATTTTCTATCTCTATTATAAATACCTTTTCATAGATGGGTTTTACAGACATGCAGGTTTGAGTTCAGATTGAAGTTCAAGTTACCTTTCCTGATGTAGGGCTCGTCGGCGTAGTTCCTGTTGACGGGGGTGCGCCGCCCGCCGGACCAGAGGTGAGCGCCGTCGAAGCCGAACGAGTACAAATCGTCACCCACGCCGTTCCCGCCCCACTTCTCACCGCCACCAGGATACGGCACATAGCTGGAAACATACAACGTACTCGTGAGGAACCCGAATAATTTAGCGTATAGGTATATGCTCGAGGTCATTGGGACCAAAATATGTTATATAAACCCTAGGCAAATCTAGTTTAGTTTTGAAGATATTATCAATTTTCATGTAAAATATTTACTGTGATTACTAAAGTGGATTAAGCTCTTTTGATCGCGACGTTGGCACGTATGTTTCAAAGTGTCGTGTCGCTAATGACAGACATTAAAGTAACAGCTATCACCGACGAGACGGAGGGGCAGACGACGGCGGAATGACGAATCAGCGGCTGCTGGCATACCTAAGGCAAGGTACGGCGGTATTGATCACACTATAAGCCTGACGGTCACAGGATCATGAAAATCGCGAAGGTCCGAGTCACAAAACCTAATCCTCGATAGCAGCTTTAGCAAGTGATAATATGTGCTAATGGAAAGTAAGCCGCATATCGAAGACCACGCCAAGATCCTTAACACTCGAGACACGGTTGATATTTAGATGACACAGATGATCTATGATTATAAAGATTTTCGCTCTTTTCCGACATTAGAAGTGAAAATTAGAGTTTGTAACGCGTGGCTAAAATCCATTTCGACTGGCAGCTATATGATTGTAATCACATCGTGTCAAACGTTCTCTAATCTAGATATTAGCTACAGTTATAAAGTTTCCCAGTTAGAAAGAGCTAAATCATGTGGGGAAAATGCTACTTACCCAGATGTGTTCGCCCATCCAATCCTGAGATGCGGCATCATGTGAGTGGTCTTCTCAATGTGGTCCATGGTCACCTCGAAGTACCACTTCTGGTACACGGCCGAACCTTCCACGCGACCCACGAAGATGTTTGGACGGACGCTGCAAGGAAAACATATAGTTTAAGGAGGTATCTATGTATATACCCTGTTTGTGTAAACAGAGTTGAGATTTGGGTTATTTAAAACATGTAGAAATTTATTTAATGTGTCTATCAATTGCAAAAATATAAGGGTGGATATTTTAGGCTGTCGATTAATTATTGGAAAGCTCTGATTGGTGCAATTCATTCCACTTAGATAATTTACATTATCCTATTTAAATTGTGACAGAAGATATCAATAACAAAAATAAATCATTACTTGAAGCCATGTTGAAACTCTGTTTGGCTTATCAGAGTTTTATAAACTGTTGCACAATGAGTAGAATTTACCTACTTAGATGAGAATGCTTAAGAACTTTAAAAAAGGATTCGTACTTCTAGACATAAGGAAACCATTTGGTTGACCATTATCGAACATTACGGTTAATGGTGATTTAGTTGAATATTGTTCTCTACTTTGTCCATGGTAAGCTGGGTTGTTACGTAACGAAGTAATTTCTTTTTCGTGGTTCCCTCATGGCTGAGGATTGTGGCCAATAGGGAATATACACAATGTTTTCTTTTGTAACAAACAGTGGAGAAAAATATTTTTTCGAATAACTATAAAAATAACCAAGATATAAGCTATCAAACATTTCATTCTATCTCTTTCTAGCAAAACAGAATTCAATATGGAGTTTATATGAACGTCGTAGACTATGACGTAATAGTACATGTCGGACCTATCTGTCAAATCGCTGTCTAATTAGTAGTTTAAAATGCCTATATCATGCGTATTTCTTGGCCAATTTTAATTTTAATTTCACTTTTTGGAATAGTTTTTACGGTATTTTGATATAATGTTAAGAAAAGCGATGAAAATTTCATGCATGTTCCCTGTTGTAATATCTTAATACACGACGCGGTCAAGTGCGGTATCGGCTGCCGTCTCCATGGTACTAAAGCGTTTCTGGAGGAGGAGATACTTCTTTCGGGGTGACTTTTTTTAGATCCCAATATTTACCTCAACAGAGAAGATCTGCACGTAGAAGTCTCAGTGTGCGTTTGTGGGAAACGGATCAACTCGGGCTTTGTCGTCTTCGACCACATACTTGCTTAAAAACTTTCTCCAAAATTTGGGCGTTCTTAAACTTCTTCTACAGTCTTATCTTGAAACTTGGTCGACCAGTGCCGTCTGTAGCAGAAGACTCGCTAGAGCTTGGAAGTGTCTTCTTCTGCCCAGGGGCGTGGCCATTCATATAAGGCCAAAGGCTATATGGGCTCCCTTCTGCATGGAACTCTTCTCGTGGTGTCTGACTAGGGATCTGTCCTCTAGAGCTATTGCTGTCGACGTGGCCTAATACAAAACTTCTTTCGAGGTTACGCTGGTTAGATTTCATTATATTTTCAAGGAATTTGAGAATCCTTTCTTGATAGATAGCATTCAACGGATCACTTGTAGCTTCTAACTTTGATGCTTGCAGAGATGTTGAACAACAGTCATCTCAATTAAAAACTGACTTAACACTAAAAAGCGGCCAAGTGCGAGTCGGACTCGCGCACCGAGGGTTCCGTACACAAAGAAAATAATGGATCACGGTTTATACATAAGGTTTATGCTTATGAAATTTAATGTTTTTTTTATTTGAGTTGATTGAATGAAAGGTACATTGCGGTTTACGATTTATGACGTATGCAAAAAAAACTACTTATTAGATCTCGTTCAAACCAATTTTCGGTGGAAGTTTGCATGGTAATGTACATCATATGTTTTTTTTAGTTATACTATTATCTTATTTTAGAAGTTAAAAGGGGGGGGGGGGGGGGGGCACATTTTACCACTTTGGAAGTGTCTCTCGCAAAAACTATTCAGTTTAGAAAAAATGATATGAGAAACCTCAATATAAGTTTTGAAGACCTATCCATAGATACCCCACACGTATGGGTTTGATGGAAAAAAAATCGAGTTTCAGTTCTAAGTATGGGGAACTACTTAGCAAGTTTCAACAGTTTCGGGTAAAAGTGGCTGTGACATACGGACGCACAGACAGACATGACGAATCCATAAGGGTTCCGTTTTTTGCCATTTGGCTACGGAACCCTAAAAATAAATACGTACCTAGAAACATGGTCGACCAGTGCCGTCTGCAGCAGCAGATTCTTCCCTGGCAACAGATAGTCGCAGATATTGTTCTGCGAGGAGCGCACCGCCACGCCGTTACCGACGCACAGCGAGCATAACACGTCGAGGACCTTCGGGTCGCGCCCGTGCTTCTCAAGGAGTGATATTATGACTTTGATGTGCTCGTCCTGAGAAAGATGTAATAGATTAGTAACTTTTAAGAAAGAGGTCACTCATTGCAATAAAACAATTTAACGTATTATATCGCGTAGATTATCTCATTTTCGTTCCCGATGTTTCGGAAGCTTTCCAGCTTTCCATGGTCACGGGTGGACGATATAATCCGTTAAATTGTTATATTTCAATGAGTAATAATCGCGGAATCAGAAGAAAATATTAAAGAGGTCACTCGTCAAATCGATTGATTCCTTTCTCGTCGTATTCCTGATTGGACATATTCTTGTTTCGGCACATTCCGTTTTCGGCATAAATCATTACATACAACAAATTAAATTAATCCTAGGTAACGTTATTTTTTTATTTTCATGACATACAATTTACATAGTACCTATAATTTATTTACATTAATATGTGGAAACAAGAAATGCTGAAATGGAATACGTCCAAACAGGAATGTGCCCAAACAAGAATATGTCCAATCAGGAATACGACGACAAAGGAATCCACCGTCAAATCCAATTCGAATGGGCAGCGTTCAGAAAGCTACGTAGTATCTTCTCGTCACAAATACCGCAGTGTCTAAATTTCGAATTGCACCTGATACTATGTAGAAACTTGAAAAGCGGCTGGACAACATTTTCGTAATCCAATACTTACTCTCATCATGTTCAGCGCCTCAGGCGAGTCGATGAGCACGCAATGGAGCACATCCAACATTCCCGTGCCCTCCCCCGACGCCTGCGAGCCGAGACGAGAGAACAGCCAGTTCAGACGGTTAGAGTTGGCGAACTGCGCGCAGTTGGTGTGGTTGCCCTTTATGATGGCGGCTGTGAAGAAATAAGTGATATTTTTATAGTTTCTGCCCGCTTTTGCCCGCGACTTCGTCTGCCTTAAATTCTTTTATCGCGGACAAGGGTATTTTTTTGGGATGAAAGGCCTATATATAGTCCTTCCTCAAACTATCTCCATACCAAATTTCATTCCAATGAGTTCAGCGGTTTAAGCGCGAAGAGGTAACAGACAGACAGACAGACAGACTTTCAAATTTATAATATTAGTATGGTTTTCAGAATCAAGCAGTTTCAAGAATGGCACGAAAACAGAAATTTTATATCTATACAAGGTGTCTTGTGAGGAATCCACAAAATTTTAACCACACAAAGGTCATTTGGAGTAAAAACTGTTACATGAACCAAAGTCAAATTCAACAAAAAAGAAAGTTTTTTTTTTAATTGTTGATTTCTGTACATAAAACTTAAATAAAATTCGCTTGCCTATGAAAATTATCCCTTTGAATAAAATGGTAAAAATTATTTTTCCAACAAAAGATGACTTTAGTTAGTATTAGCTGTCAGTTTGATGTCTGCTTTCGTTTTATTTTATTGTGAAAAGAGCATACCTGGTTCGACCAACTGGACGACGCCCAGTCGGTCGACCTAAGTACGCTGGATAGATCTGGTGGAGGCGGATCTGCGCGAGCTCGGAGCCATTAACTGGTGAGAGATTGCGCAGGATCGGGTAAAGTGGCGTGCTCTTGTGTCGGAGGCCAAGACTCATTTTGGTTCGCTGAATTTATTTTATTGTAATGGGAAACAAACAGCATACATTTAAAAATAGAACAATTTAAACGGATTATTATTTTTTTATTTATTTCATCTTTATTGCACAAAAGAAAAACTTACGTACAAAAGACGGACTTAATGCCATAGGGCATTCTCTACCAGTAAGTAGATAAATTGTGGGCGGTGCAACTAATTTACAGACATAATTTAGGAAGATAAATACTTAGATACATACACATTCATATAATATATACCTATATATATATATATATATATAACTATATTTATATATATATATGACGAAACAAGCTAATCGGAGAAGCGGAGTTTGCAGTTCTGCTAACTAAGAGTTCGCGCAAAGATTTTTTGAAAGCGCACTTGTTTGGGGCTTTCTTAATCTTGAGAGGAAGTCGGTTCCAAAGGCGGGCCACTTGAATGGTAAAGAAGTTGGACATAAAACCTGATCGGTGACGAGGGATAGAAAGAGATAGATTGCCGGAAGAGCGAAATTGACGGTCACGAGTGACACCGTAATAGTGAAAAAAAAAATTGAGGTATGGGTAAAATTAAGGTTAGATTATATCGCATATATTATCTCATTTGTGTTCCCGACGTTTCGGAAGCTTTTCAGCAAGTCGGTCATTCAAGTCTTACCCAGCAACTGGTACAGGTATCCGGAGATCATCTCCCAGCTCTGCCCCGACTCGTCTCCCGCGAGGAACCCTGCTAGGAAGCCCTGGGACGTGATGACGTTGATCTTGTCGATGGCTTCCAGAATCAAGTTGAGAATACCTTCTTCTTGGAACAGGTCCTGCCTGTTGCGGAGGGCGCGGAATTTGTTCTGTTTCTCTTCGTGTTCTGGAAATGAAGAAAACTTTGTTATAGCTTCTGTGGGCGACGGGGGGAGGAAGACTTATGTAGTGCAGAATTTTGGGTAGAAAATAATTTTATTAATTGGCGGTGCAAAACAGCACAGGATTTATGAACAAAGCTCTAATGCTCGAGTCTACTCAACTAATTTAGACAATACGTAAGCATTGTTTTAAAAAGCATGTTGTATTTGCCTGTAATTGGGAAAATATGCTAAAATGTTAAGTACCTATTGTATAAATGTATGCCTATTGTATAGTATTGGATCTGTTGGCAAACCTAATAAATAAATAAATAATAATAATAAATCTATAAAGGGTATTTCAATTGTTTTTACCGTTCTAGAAGACTAGAGATATTAGCTTACCCATGTCCTCATCAGGTTGCGCAAAATAGTTGATCAGATCCTCGAGGCACATCACCATCTCACCCAGGTTGACCGATGCGAAGAACATGGAGTGCCGACGGTTCTCTTGCAGGGTTTCAAGGCCACTGAAATCGGGTTTTTTAATATGAATTTGTGACCAAAGGTAAACTGTCAACGGTTTAATCACTAGTTGATCTGTGAGTTGTAGACCTCGACTCCATACCTCCACCATTTTGAAAAATTTGACGCTGGCAAAATCGTCATGTTGGACAGTGGCTATTAAAATTAAAAACTGCACCTGAACGAGAGTTCTGAGAGACAAAAATACCCCAGAACTAGGAAAGTGAAAGACCACAAAGAAAACAATTGAGTGCTCTGTCACTGAATCACGATCTTCAGTAACGAGAAGTATGACTCGAGGAGGAAGCTGTCGGGTAACTTCTTGGACTTGGAGTAGCTGAGTTTACTGGTGTTTTGCAATAATTTATAAAGCGCATTCACATTTGTCTGTCGTGTTGTGTTGTGACGCATCAGCACGGTATCGGTTTCATACATTTTATATGGTTGCGTTCACATTTCTCTGATGCCGTGTGTTGTGACGGTTTATGATGTGACGCATCACAAGTGATCCCAGTGCCCGTAAGAACGGGTGAGGTGCGGGGAGCGGTGCAGCGACACGAAACAGCACATCGCACTAGTGTGCACTCACCTCACCTCAGTATTGTGTTGTGACGAGTCAGAGCCGCAAGAATACAACACGGAACTGATAAAAAAATCGGTCAAAATGCATCATATAGATCTGAACAGTAGCCATCACGACAGAGATCATCACAACACAACACGACAGACAAATTGAATGCGGCTAAAGTATAATTACGTTTCTTACATTCAAAATCCTTATATATATTTGTGTATGTATTATATAAATTTTGTTATTCATGTATTCTCAGCACCGCCTAAAATTTTTCTGCTTTTCCCAAAGGTTGACTGGTAGAGAATGCCTTATGGCATTAAGTTCGCCTTTTGTACACTAAGTTTTCTTTTGTGCAATAAAGATTAAATAAATAAATAAATAAAAAATCAAGATTCATCTGCAAATCAGACATACGGGCACTTTTACAAGTCTGTATCCGGAGCATGAAAATGAAAAAAAAAAGCTTGGAATAAGTGAAAAACTCTCAATCATCATCTTAGGTGTGATGTATATTCTCATATCATAGCTTCAGGAAGGTTTAATAATTTGAAGTTTTAAATTACAGACGACTATATGTACACCAGATATTAGTACCAAGATACCAAATTACCCATGGTAAAAAGGGTATTTCAGACTAAAAGAAGCCTAATTTCAGCCAAAATATCAAGCTCCGTCAGGAAGAAACTGGTGAAGGTGTATATCTGGAGTATAGCCCTCTACGGCTGCGAAACGTGGACCATGACCCAAACAGACATTACATTAACACTTTAACAGAAGTAAATATAGAAGGGAAAAGGAAAAAGGGAAGACCAAGAAGGACATATATAGAGCAAATAAAAAAAATCTTTCATCATATAAAGAAGTAAATGAAAAAGCTGAATGTACAATCAGCTGGAAATCACTCCACCGACAAGAGCCTAGTTTTAAATTTATGATGATGATGAAATTACATGCACCCGGAAAGATGGGCCAGCATAGCCGCCAAGTAGGTGCAATACCTACGGGCCTGCGAAAAAAAAACTTACTTGATAAACTTGGTGAAAAGCGACGAGCACTTTCTGATGACTCTGGCAGTACGTGATTCTTCTTCTTGAGATCTGGAGAAGTCTAGACCGTCGTCCATCTTTCCTTCTTCGTGCAGTATAGCCTGCTTCTCCTCCACTTTACCTAAGCCTTTCTTCTTAGTCTCGTATGACTGAAATAGAGAGATAGTTTAAGCGAAAGAAAATCTCTTTCTTTCTGTGCTATGGAGACAAGCAAGGCAAGTAAAGAAACGACAAGGTCATTTTGGAATTAAAAAAAAAACAAAATTCCAAATTTTATTCTGCAAGTTTGCCTCGAGAGCACTTTCGTGTTTCATCTGTATTTTGTCACATATCTGATTCTATCAGCATTTCTAGTGAGAAGAAACGCCGGAAGAACTCAACAGTTTATTTTATTCATAATGAAATTCTGTTTTTTTTTCTAGATAAACTTTTATGGCTGACTGCACTTTTCTGTCATCATCTATCAAACACCCGTCAGATACTCACTGAGACGATTCTAAAGAGCCCAAACTCGAAAGAATTGGGATATTTTGTTACAGAGTTCCTATGACGATCTATCGGCTCCATCACCTGACGATGAAGCCGGATGGTGGTCACAGGAACTTTGTGATTAATTGTATGAAAGAAACTTTTCAAAAAATGTTTAAGACCAACAAGACTGGTAAGTCTGAAGTCTCAACCAGTCTTTAAATGATAAAAACAACATGTTTCTACTAAATATACATAATATATTGTAATAGAAGCTTTGCTTTGATGTAAGATTGTGGTATTTATCATTTATTATAAAAAAAGAAATTTAAATTGGCTTAATATTAAGAGGCTCTATATAGATCGGTAACTTACTAAATAGAATATATAGGTGCCATTTTGATAAAACTTTTCCGCATTAATGCCGATTTTATTGGTTAGCTCTGCAATTTGTGTTCATACTGGGAGCGTGTTGGGAATATAAATATGACACTATACAAAACAACTCAGAGTGAGATTTGACAAAAACAGCTATTTTATAGATAGATAGATATATATATATATATAGATGAGAAGATACTCTTAATGACTTAAATATAGGAACACAACTATTTTTTATATCAAAGCCACACTGCTCTTACACATCTCTTTTGCGCTTTGACAGCTCCTCATACTCTACGGAGTTACCCCAAAAGATAATGCCATATATGATTGCGCGTAAGTTTGCCCTACTAGGGTGGTGAAGTTAACTCTTTTAGAGCGTATTGCACTTCCCTGTATAACTGCAGTTTATGGACGAACTATACGCAGCGGGCCTATGGGGCCCTCCGGATACAATATAATAACGCCTTCCGGGTGCTGGTGGGGCTGCCTCGCTTCTGTAGCGCATCAGGGATGTTTGCTAAAGCGCGCATAGATTGCTTTTATACGACTATGCGCAAACGATGCACATCCCTGTGCGCCAGATACGGGCCAGCCCCAACCTTATCCTGCGTTCTATAGCAGACAGGCTTGACTGTCCGTTTATGAGACACTGTTGTGAGATGCATGTGTCAAACAGTCCTTTTATTGTATAAAATAAGTAAGTGTTAATTAATGAAGTTAATTGTATTTTAATATGTATGGTAGTTGGTAAGGTATTTATCTATAGGCCATAGATGCCTGCAAGAAATAAATGAATTTTAATTTGATATCTGACTTTTGAAGTAACGAGCCCAAGATAAAGTTACCTTGTATGACAGCCACAGGCCAGTCTCCGAGTGCTGCACAATGACGGTGGAGTCACCGTACTTGATTATGGGCGACCCGATCACTTCCAGGTCTTTGTCTTCCAACACCACCTTCTGATCATCCTTCTCTTGACGTAGGTAGAAAGCGCACGATGCTGTGGTCGCCTCGTCCCTGTTAAATGTACATAATTTTGAAGATTTGGATTATACTTACCATAAGACATTCAATTGCTATAGATCGTTGACAGATTCAGACGTTACTTTGCGGAATTCCAAACCAGATTAATGGATTATAGTTGCTTTGTTTTTCCGTCTTCCGTCTACACTAGCCTCCTAATGCCGAGAGTGTTTATGGTGTCCTGCCGGTTTACCAAATATTTTTTTGGCAAATGTTTCATTTGACAAATTGTTTATTTCCCAAGCCTCGATTTTCTCCGAAACCAAATATTTTTTTCAGTGTTTGTAGAATACGGTAGGTTAGATTCGGTTCTGAAAAAATATGGTTTCAGAGAAAATCGAGGGTTGGGGAATGAAACATTTGTCAAATGAAACATTTGCCAAACATTAATTTGAAACGGCAGTGAACCGTGAGTTATACATTTTTAAAATTCAAACCTTCTTGAAGTTTACGAGACACCAAAACTCGATTTTAATTGGTTATTTTAAAAGGACTCGAGGACTCAGGAGGCGAAACCTAGGGTAGGGTACAATAGGGTAGTTTCCTGGGTAAAAAAAAATATTCTAATTAATCCTTCACCGTTAGTCAATCAAACAAAAAAAGACAAAGATAAAGCGCGTCAAAGTTTGGAGGTGGCATGACGTCACGCCGTGCGAAAAATGGTCGCACGGCGTGTCGTCACAGGGAAGTTTAACGAGCTATATCTTCTTATTATAAACAAAGATCAGAAGCAAATGAAAACATTTTTCGACGATACTGGACTTGAACCAGTGCCTTGAGCCAGACCGGGGCTGTCGCGTGCTGGATGGTCATACGGCTTCATTGAAATAATTCGCATGGCGCGCTTTTGCATTTTGAAGGGCCTATCGCGGTCTGCAGCAGAACCCCAAAGGTCGACACCCTGAATTAAGATAGAGTGAAAGTAGCCGTACTATGCCGCTTTCACGTTATCATATGTTCAACACCGGAGGAATCGCCCATACATTGCCAACCTTTGGTGCCCTGTTAGGTTCTTGAAGAATCCCATGCCTATGTTATAGCGCTCTGGAAACACCTCAGGGGGAAGTTTATACCACAACTTGCACGTGATGCCCATTTATTTTTGGGATGCCGAGCATTAGATAGTGGGGATGTACTTTGGACACAAATTATAAATTTAGATTTAAAGACTGTGAGGGCTATCGGTCGACGACACTAATGGTTACAGTGACTACTAACCAAGCGTTGTCCATAAATAACACAATCAAACAATCACAAACATCTGTAGTTGATGGCGACAAAATGAACAGTTTTCCTTTATTATAACTCCTTAGTTTCTAGTCAAATAGTGTTATTATTGTAACCAATGCCAATGTCAATCTGAATAATATCGTGTGTATTATTTCAACAGCAGTAATTACGAGGTGACTAACTGAACAGTATGAAGTACAGCTCGTCCTAATGTAGATATTCGACCATGAATTTTCCGTCAGTCTATTGTCTAATGCGAACCTAGTGAGGCCTTTATTGCATCACAAGTGGTTACAGAGGCTGTATGTGAGCAACATCATATGATTTCTATAGCTGCGCTTACTAAACCACTCATCAAATAGTTTTAATTGATTCCAACACTAGTGGTTACGGTAATGTGTATTACAATACTTTTGGTTACACCACCGAGCCTTGACTATCACTCAGCCCTGTATAATTTAATATATATGACAGTTATTACAACACAAATAATTACGATTCTAGCTATTATGATGGACCATTAAAACAAGAGGACTGACTATTTCCATACAAAAAGCCGTTCCCCGATATGTACGACGTCATCTATGTAAAAGAATTATTTTTTACAATTATTCAACTTTGCAAGCGTGACTATACTGAGTTTCTTTGTACAATTATAACGTCGATAAATGTTTAGTTTTAAAGCGCTTTCTAGTTTTTGCCAGAATATCTCCTTGCAATCGGGGCACGATCCGAAGTATGGTAATTGTCAGTCCTCTTGTTTTAATGGTCCTTGCTATTACTAACCTCTGTATGAGATACAGCTCGTTCTGATCGTTGACGCCGAGGTACCGGCCGGTGGTGATGTGTCGGATGCGCATGGGGTGCAGCCAGTTGATGAAGCCACCCGCCCACTTGGTGCGCGCCAGCTCCAACCTCCATAGAGAGCGAGCTTGAGACATCACCGAACCGCCCTCGTATACGACGATGCTGTGGGAAAAAAGGCTTAGTGATTATGGGTCATACAATTTTTTTTATATGAATGATGCTATAAGTACGTATTGACATCCCAAATTTAAGTGATTTAAATTTCATTTTTCCTTACAGAACTCTGTCTATCTATAAAAATAAATAAATAATTAATACAGGGACAAGCTTACATAAATCGACCTAGTCCGAAACTAAGCAAAGCTAGTAATATAAGTACTATAGGTGACGATACATAATATATAGATAAATTATAATACTCAAATACATGGAAAACATCCAAGACCCAGGAACAAATTCGTGCTCATCACACAAACACTTGCCCTGGCCGGGATTCGAACCCCGGACCGCCAGCTTCATAGGCCGTTGAACAACCCACTGAGCCAAACGTGTCTAACTATCTATCAACCACAGACGTTTACTGCTGAACATAGGCCTCCCTATAGCTAGCCACAGCGTGCGATCCTGTAAAGAACGCATTCACCGACTCTTCGCGACCCTCACGAGCTCATCCGCTCACCTATTCAAGGCCGTCTCACGTTGAGCTTTTCAATGGGTGGGTGCCATTCCAGGACTTTACTTCCCTAACGGCCATCCGTTCTCCGGGCTAATGAGTTCTTCTGCGAATATCCTCATTTCTGATTCGATCACGCAGAAAAACTCCGAGCATAATAGCCCTTTCCATTGCAGAACTGTTTGGACTTACAAATTATCTACTACTCAAGACCTATACGATAAAAATATAAGTTCTATGTACTACGCCATTGACTACTGTATTATTCAGTTATTTAGTAAAGAGAAAGGTCATCGAGATGTGACTATAAATCACATGCGCGAGAGATCTCTAATCTTCTCTTGAATATATTAGATCTTCGACCACACTACACTAGATAGACCGCGACAATAACTCACCTTTCCACTTTACTATCATACAGCAATGTATCGTCTCCCTTTTTTCTTTCAATCGTTGAAAAATGAAAATCAATATGCTGACGATCCTCAAGAATTCAATTTTTATCAAGAGGAAGCTATTGAACAATTCATAGGCATTGTGTTTAGGAGTAACTAAAGATCGAACGTTTTACTCACTTCTGACCCCCTTCCGTACTCCATGTACTCGGTATGGTTAGACACTCGTCACCACCGTGGAAGAACCGCAGCACGTCTCCACCGAACACGTAGCCGACGTACTTCATGCGCGAAATACCGGTGCCATACGGCTGCACCGACCAGTGCGTCACGTGGAACGACGCGTTCACTATTGACACTTCGTTTTCTTTTGTCGTGTGCTGAAATAATGGAAATAAAGTATTGATGTCTGTTTTGCCCCACTGTCACAATTTATCTGCTTTGGTTGACTGGTAGAGTATTTCCTATGGCATTAAGTGCGCCTTTTGAACGATATGGCTTTTTTTAAATAAAGATTAAATAAACTTAATCTGAGTAGGGTTCAAGTGTGTTTCAGCCGCCCGTTTCCGTATGTTATGAAACTTTGACGGATAAAACCTTATATTTGAAGTCCTGTACAAATCACAAATAGAGTTTATTTCTGAGGTCACAAATTAACGTTATTTGCCACTCATTAAGAAGCTTATAGTCGTCAAATCTTATAACACACGGGAACGGCGGTTGAAACGTCTCTGAGCCGCATCCATCTATGTTTTATTTTGCTTTTCATATGCTTAAGCTAAACTCGTACGGTTGCAAGAAAAGGAAATGATTTGACTCTGTAGGCTTCTACGCTCTGTTGAAAGAAAAGGGGTAGGTTGTGGATCGTCCCAGAACCACTTCAATATGACACCCTACAACCAGACACAGCAGCTGCTTCTACATGAATACTGTATATATAACTATAGAAAATAAAAAAAATTAAAAACCCTCGCCTTGTTCCACTAAAAGCTTAATAACTTGGAGATCGATTTATATGAAACAAAGCTAAGAACACTCGGGATAAAATTACCTATGACACAAAAAACCGCACTCAAATCGGCGCTACGATGCCACAGACAGATACACAGAGTCACAGAGTCACAGACACGTTAAAATTATAACACCCCTCTTTTTTGTCGGGGGTTAAAAACAAGGCACACGTAGAAACTGTTTTGGATTGGATTCAAATACTTTAATCTCGAGTTAAACATTTACTTTTAAGGTTAAAAGGTCTTAGCCATCCCATCATGATAAATCAGCGTGTAGCTGATGTTTTATTAATTTTATTGTTCGTTAAAAACTTACCAAATATCTCTCAGTAGCGACGGAAACGAGGATAAGGTCGTCACCCACTCGCACCTTCTCACCCTCAGATCTGTCAACGTTCAAACATACCATTACAAAGTGAAACACCACAGTAAATTATAGTAACCTAACAAAAATAATGAAATAAAAAAGAAAATTCACTATCACCTACTAGTGGTTACGGGTTGTGCCTAAATACTGTTATATCGCATCACTTATGGTTACAGTGTGTTAACTTCCGTGTATTAAATAAAAACTTTTGTGTATTAAAATTTTTGTTTCGTTTTTTGTGCATATTACCTAATTAATTTGTTTATCGATCTACTTAGATATATACTTTTTTTTCATTTACTTAAAAGTTAACTGGAAGAGTTCCTTCACAAGGATAAGTTCACCTTTGTACATATCCGTGTTTTGTAATACCTTTTTTTTGTATCAGTTTATGTGGAATAAATTGATTACATACCTACCTAAATAAAATTACATAAAAACTTCGATACATGATGAAAGACTATTTATCGCGTTAATCTTATTATATCCTAGTTCTTGCGTCGAAATTACAAACTTCGAAAATAAGTTATATAAGTTTGAAGCCTATGAGCACTGTCGTCCGTGTGTGTACACTGTGGCATTGTTGCTGTCAAAGATTTTTATGAGCCAGACAATTCGAGGATATCGTGGGTTTTGTAAGATATAATTTAGCTTACAACAAAGACAGAAATAAATAAATTAGTACCTCTGCTTGCTAGCTGGATGCAAGGTCCACCAACAGGCCTCACCCTGCGAGTGTTCTTGCAGGCCCACGTCAAAGGCCAACTTGTCCTGGGACGATGATGTTGAGAGACAGGCCAGATACTAGAAACATATCACAAAATCGATTTATTATCTAGTGAAATTATTTATCATTACCAATCGCTGGTATTTTTTTCTCCTTTGTGACAATGGATGTTTGTTAAAGTTAAACAATTAAGATCTTCTTTGATGATTTTCAAGATGTAGCAAAGCTTGACGCTTTTAATGACTTATCATAACTTGAAGTTGGATTTCTTAGTTAGATGGTCTATCCTTGTTAAAAATAGTCGTCTTAAGCTTCGAGTACAGATTCTCTTATATTTACTTAAATATGGGCAACATGGACTTTCGATATGCTGACACTGTGACCGTTAATTTTACTTTAAAAATATATGCATGACATCAATTCCTATAAATGCCAGTTTCTAATGGAGCCATGATATTAAGTATAACTTACCATGTCACTGTTAAGATGCCTCAACAGTATAGCATTGCCGTAAAGCAAAGTTCTGTGCCCAGAACCCGTCCCTTTACCCTGAAATGAAGGATAAACAAAAACAGATATTACAAGCTTTAAATTTACCAAAGATAGTTATTTTTTTATTTATTCATGAATTAAGCCAAATTGTCGGCAGAAGTGGTGTTTGTACCAGAAAAAAGTCATTCACAAAGGCATAAAATTATGTTCTTACATATGTTATATTATAATTTTTACACAATTTTAAATAATGTTACAAGATTCTGTTTTTTTGGCCAAAAGTGGGAATAGCAGACATTTACTAACAATGTATTAAGCGTAATAGCGGAGATTTCGAAACTTAGAACATAGAATTAAATTTTAAAATGGTATATCAAATACGGGGTGATATTAAAGATATGTTTAACAAAGGGAAAAGTAATAAACTTAGTGTAAGAATCTAGTTTTAGTAATAAAAGGAGGAAATAATTATTTCATACCTATTGCTTCTGTCAAAAAGTGCCAAAATAGACACGATTCACTGTTTTGACATAGAAAGGCTAAAATAATAATAAAAAAATTGATTTATTACCAAGTCGGAAATTTTAATTTCTAAGCGTGTTTCAGATGCCACCCTGTATACTAAACTGTTATGAAAATTGAGTAAGTATTCCAATTACAAACACGAAAGAAACATTCTATGAAATAGATGAATACAATGACGAGTTTGGTTACGAGCAAATGTCATGTTAGAGAACACTAACTGTTACAAAAAATTACTGAAGAAAAAAGTGGAATATATGGACGAAAAAATACAAAGATAAAAAGCTTTCAACGCCATTAGAGAGATTAACATCAAATTACAGAAAGCAAAGTTTGAACTTTGTAAAATTGGTAATCATTTTAGTATTTAGATACTTAACTGTACTGAAAAGTCGAATGTGAAAAATGTCTACGAAATTGTATTATAAAGTATAAGGATTGAAATGACGGCATTGGTGGATGGGTATTAGATTAGAAAAATATACATATTTTGTGACAGTTAGTGTTAAATTAGGAAGTGTTTAGAAGTTATTGATAAAAATTAAAACTTTTGTAAAACTGAAGCCGAAAATGTTTTTTTAGCAAAGTAAATTCAAGAGAAAAAAAAACAATGTTCCAAAAATAAACAATTGTGACTTCAAATTATGGCATTTAAATTACCGAGTCTTAGCGCTACAGACCCTTATTTGGCATCCAGTTAAATTGGATTTTGAATTAATATAATGTCATAATAGTAATGGGCTTAAAAGGATTTCAGTTGGCAATGTGTAAACTTAAACTGCATTTGGCTGTTTATCAATATCAAGTGAACCAAAAATCAAACCAAAAGTGAAGTGGCGAGGTTTTAACTCGTATTATCTACTCTCTTTAGAAAATTTCAGTGCGATTCCTGTAGAAATCATTAAGATGTCACCGTATCTTTATACCTGATTTCTGAATTAATATAGTTACACAAGACAGCAAATACTTAATATAAGACGGGCCCTGATTTTGGTTACGATTGATTATTTTGGAAACGATGAATGAACTCTTGAATTTACGATATAATTTCCAATCAAATTTAGTGAGTCTTCCACTACTAGCGAAGATCGAAACATTTCAAGATAAAAGATTCATTCAAATGAATATAAAGATTCACAAGGTTATTAGTAAAGTCATGAAACTTGAAGATTACATCGATTAATAAGATGTAGCTTAGAAATCTACGAAGTAAATTCCAATTTGAGATTTTGAATTTCACATGCATTTTACCGAATGACCACTGATACTCACTAAGTTTTCTTTTCCCTGTAATCGAAACATGGTGACAATACGTATAAGAATATTATTCACAAGAGATGGTTAAACACGGTAATAAATAATAATGTGCTTCATACAAAAGATCTGCTATTTAAAATCTTTCAATGTTAAGGAACAATTTATATTATAGGACAACACTGTGGGTTATAGTTTATTTGAAAATTATTTAAAGGACAGTAAATTTGAGGAGAATAAGTTATATCAGGTTTTACATATAAATGTGATATTGTACATACAGGGGCTAAATAGTGTCGACACTTACGGTTTCCGATCCGGCTGCTGTAACCAACTCCTGCAGAGCTCGCACTGATAGCGCCTGGAAGAATAATAAATAGTTAAAATAAATGTAACCGGCATTGTAAAAACCAAGATGTCAATACTAAATTGAAATCGGACTGGTCCAAAGACACGTATTTTTTTATTAATATATGTTCAGTTGAGTGTTTTATTCATTTTGTACACGGTGTTAGTTTGGTTTATCTTCTTGATATCTCACTTCCTTAAAGGTTAATTGGAGGAGATGCCTTAAAGGGATAAGTTCATCTTAGTTCTTATATCTATTACGTTGATTGTACTTGTAACTGGTTTTTATGTACAATAAAAAGACGATGAGGACGCATTCTGCAAAAAATGGCGGGGTCACGCATCTGTTGGATCGAGTGCAGCATACGGCGAACTTGAATAGTTTTAAATCTAGTGAAGTTATTCTCAAACTTTAATGCATTTCACGTCTGGAAGTAAAATATGTTAAATTTTTAACAAGATAGAGGTACCTATGAGAGTTGTGGCGTCGGGAAAATTATAAGGGAAGCCGAAGCGCATTCATTTACTCATATTTAAAGAAAAAGGTGGTTATATTTTCTATGGTGGTATATATCCTTTCCTTGGAGAACCCGGCGGGAATATGCTTATATGGAGGCCACGCCACTGGTACCTACTTTTATCAAGATATACTGGTTCCTCGCGTATCTGCACGATGATGAACACGCACTGCAACAAGTCGGGCGGTATGTTCTTGTCAGCAAAGTTCTCGAGGAAGCAGTGCCGGTTGCTTAATCCTTCACTACTGGTTACACTGGTTACCCCCACGTACCTGCTCGATGATGAACACGCGTTGCAACAGGTCGGGCGGTATGTTTTAGTCGGCGAAGTTCTCGGGCAATCAATGCCAGTTGCTTAATCCTTTATTACTGGTTACACTCGTTACCCCCCACGTACCTGCTCGATGATGAGAACGCGTTGCAACAGGTCGGGCGGTATGTTCTTGTCGGCGAAGTTCTCGGGCAAGCAGTGCCGGTTACTTAATCCTTCACTACTGGGTTCACTGGTTACCCTTGCGTACCTGCTCGATTATGAAAACGCGTTGCAACAGGTCGGGCGGTATGTTTTTGTCGGCGAAGTTCTCGGGCAAGCAGTGCCGCTTACTTAATCCTTCACTACTGGTTTCACTGGTTACCCTTGCGTACCTGCTCGATGACGAATACGCATTGCGACAGGTCGGGCGGTATGTTCTTGTCGGCGATGTTCTCAAGGAAACAGTGCCGGTTACCGAATCCCTCGGCAGCCAGGCACACGCGCTCGCCGGTCGCCGTGCATGACAGACAGACCATGTCTTCCTGTAAAATTAAAAATGTTATTAGTAACTTCTTAGTCAGTGGGTATTATCCAAACCCATCTAAAATATGCACTGATGTGGACTTGAGAAGCCTAGTAACAGTGAATCGTAAAATTGTTACTAATATAGTTTTTAAGTTTTATTGTACCAAACTTAACTAACATTGTATGAGGCATGGAGCTTGAAATAAAAGTCCATTTTATTAGATTGAATTAGTATCAAGAAAAAAATCTTCGATTTGCTTCAACGCCGGGTAAAAAGTATTATATGTGTGTAAGTATCGGAACCCAAAAGGACCTTTTGGAGAAAAGTTTGTCTAAATAATTTCATTTTTGATATAAACTTTTATTGCCGACTATACTTTTCTTTAAACACCCGTCAACTAATCATTGAGACGATTTTATAGCACCCAAACTCGGTAGGAGTGCTTTCTTTTATTAAAGAGTTCCTATGACCATCTTCCGGCACCATCATCAGATCACCTCGATGGTGTCATACTACTGCATTGTCACTGACCTTAAATTTCTTTTATAATTCATGAGACTACATTTATCTTTCTTCGATATCTGTTTAAGTATTAAACATCAATTGTTATGGGTATTTAATGTATACGATTATATATAAGATCAGTTTAGCTCATATTAAGTATTTCACAAGCCTTTCAGCCGTCAAATTAGTCTATCCAAATCTAAAAATGGACTTTACATAAGTATAACATTTCAATCGGAAATCAGGAAGTGGGTCAAATTTAACTCGCAAAATTTGATCAGAACATACATAAACACAAACATACCAAGTTAAATAAAATCTTGGAAAAAAATAATTGGACACTAAATTTAGTAAATTAGTGCAAAAATATTCTACCTTTGTTTACACACAAATAGAATTTTAACATGTTTTCGACCGAGTGGCAAACGTGTTTTCCCTATATTTTAGGTGCTTCGGTGCTTCGACAGCGGAGTAGAAAAAAAAATATAACCCTCTTTTTTCCACAGTGTAGTCGAGTAAAAAGTATCGCATAACAGTAATCGGTGGCTGCTCAGCTAACCGTGCACGAAAAATAATTGAAATCCGTTCAGCCGTTTTAGCGTCATGGTGCACAACGACACATACAAACATACAAAAAAATAACTATTCAGTGACCTGCCAATAGTCCATATCACTTACTTTTTTGATAATATTCTCAATGTACAGAAATTTCATTTTTACAACTTTATAATATCACTAGAAGGCATCCGCAACTTCGTTCGCGGAGGAGAAAAAGTCATAACCCTTCGTTTTTTCTTGAGCGTAGTCGGGTAAAAAGTATCCTATAACCATCTGGAGATTACTTGAGTTGTGCAGACTGGATGTGTAACTAGACAAATCTACCCACCTCTTTCGCATTATGCTTAATTTAAAGATAATACTCAGTGCTGAACCAATGTTAAAGTACCCTCTCCTATTTGATATTAAGAATATATTGTATTTCTCTGTAAGTGATTTATAATCTTTTGAGAAATAAATGTCTTAAAACTTAACCTTAGATACCCGGCTACCCGTGTGCCAAAAATAGTTGAAATCGGTTTAGCCGATTTTGCGTGATGAAGCCACAACGACACATACAAACATATATAAATTTTTTAAATTATTTTTTAAACGTTTAAATGAACACTAAAAAGTCCGTAACAATCATTTTTTTGAAAATATCTTCAATGTACAGACATTTCATTTTTACAACTTTATAATAGTATAGATATAAGTAGGTAGATGTCATGTTGAATTCTCAGTGAAAAAATAGTTTACTAACAATCAATGGGAAAGATAAGTCATCATCACAAAATCTCATAAATATATATCCAATCCTTATAACTATGACACTAGAGTTGGCCTGTACAACATAGTATTTTTCATCTCTCCTGTTTGGAAAATTTAATTTACATGGGTAATTTAACCGGGTGGAAAATAGCTTTTGCATCCCTAGGGTGGAAAGTATTTTATTGTTACGATTAGCCACAGAGTCGAAATAAAAGCATTTCATATCGCGATTGTGATTGCGATGATGATGATGATGCTAATGCTGATGATGATGATGATGACGAAGACGATGACGATTATGATTATTATGTTTTTATTTACTTCACAGTCGAAATGAAAAGTAGAGTGTTTAACTCGGGTGAAATTTCCCATTTCACCCGCGAACTTTTGGCGCTCTCACTTCGTTTGAGCGCCCAAAAAATATATGTGGGTGAAATGGTTATTTCAACCCTTGGTTAACAATCTACTATACATACACTTTGATATATAGAGATAGCTCTCACTGAGAATAGTATTGCGGGGAAAATAGGTTAAATGAAAGCGGTCACTAACTGAATGGCACCGGTAATTGGAAGCCGGCCGCGTAGGGTTGTCACTACAGTTATACAGGATTTGGATTAATTTTGAAAGATATTATTTAACTTGCAATGTATGTATGTACTAGACAAGAAGGTACCCGCAACTTCATTCGGGGAGGAGAAAAATCATTACGCCTATTATTTTTTTAAGCGTAGTCGGGAAAAAAGTATCACTGAAACGAAATTTTTATTTTTTATTTTTATATGTTCGTACGTTTCGGTATGGCTTCATCACGCGAAATCGGTTTAACGGATTTAAATTGTTTACTCGGACACGAGGTAGCTGGGTATCAACAGATAGCTAAAGGATATTTTTTAATCGACTACGCTGAAGACAAAAAAGAGGGGTTATGACTTTTGTGGGCATCTTCTAGTCACTATTCGATTAGTAACCGTCCAAAGCTATCCGAATGCTAATCATAAGCTAAGAGCATTCAACCACAAGAGATTTAAAATCAAAATAATGAAATTGTTTTGCTCACTTTAAAATGCGGCAACCCTATCCATAGAAGAAAATCATCTTTTGAAGTGAAATAAAATGGCGCTCGATTTCGAGTTCCCTACTTTTGTTCGCAAATTGGAGTAAAACTGCTGCTTTCCATGTCTTTGGATATAAACCTTGAATAGATATGAACAAGGTCTGAAGTAAACTGATAGGGTGCTAGTTTAACTTAAGAACTATAAGCTTGGCAAATAAAAAAGGTCTAGAACAAATTCGAATTTCATGTGAAGGGTTCCGTGTTTGTTAACTACTTATAAAAACCGGCCAAGAGCATGTCGGACCATTAAGGTATAATCTTATTTGCCCGAATTTCATCTGCCATAATGTTCAACTGCCATAATGATGTTTCTTATAATTGCGTATGCCAATAATCAAATTTTCCATAACCATTGTAATCCAAAATTATCAATGCCATAATGTCATTTGCCATCCAGTCAACTGATAGACTAACCGTAGTCAACCTATACTATATTTACTAGTGTTGCTCTAGGTGAGAACTAGCGGGGAAAGGCAGCCTAAGGCAGGTCGGTGTAGGTACGACGACGAGCGAAGCGAGGAGTAGTGTTAGAAAGAACTGCGACAAAATGGAAAATGGGTCCAAAACCGAAAATTGTAGGTTAGGATAGGTTTGTATTGTGGCCAAGTATAGCGGAGAGAGCGAAGCAATCGGAGCATAAAAATGCTTGCATGCTTGCTTCTTTGCATGCTTTGCTTGCAAGCTTGTTTGCATGTACACTCGTACATAGACTACTATTACATCAAAATGCTCTTGCATGTACATTCGTGAATAGACTGCTATTACATCAAAATGAAGCTATTTTTATAAACTATATATTTTTATAAACTATTTTTCGATTTACTGACCTACAAATAGTCCATGTCACTTATATTTTATTAAATTTCTTCAATGTACAGACATCCTATTTTTACAACTTTATAACCAAAAAGATGAAATCTTTTCTCAGTCCACCCGTGCCCATGGAAAGGTTAAAAGCTTCCGAAACGTCGGGAACTCAAATGAGATAATATACGCGATATAATCCGTTAAATTGTTTTATTTAAACTTTATAACAGTACAGAAGTAAAACCCGACTGCTAAGTTTTATAGCCTATATCACTCCCGTGACCAAGACGAATCAATGCCTCATACGACCAAATCTATCAAGACGTTTAGATTGCAGAGTGTACCACAGAAATATACATACATACGCACCCTCGAAAAACGTAATGTTCCTTCTGCCGAAATCAAGAACAGGTAGACGAACGACCCAAAATCGTCCCGTAAGTAATCCATACTAATATTATAAATGCGAAAGTGTGTCTGTCTGTTACCTCTTCACGCTTAAACCGCTGAACCGATTTGGACGAAATTTGGTATGGAGATAGTTTGAGTCCCGGGGAAGGACATAGGCTACGTTTTATTTCGGAAAAATACCCTTATCCGCGATAAACGAATTGAAGGTGGACGAAGTCGCGGGCATCAGCTAGTATTTAATATTTATTTATAAACAGTGATATATTTATTTAGACAAGTGCAAAACTATTTGTGACGAACCAACTGTACATATACAGTATATGAAAGGATTACTCTACTTGATTGGTTTCCAGTTAACATCCCAATTTGCAGCCAGCCAATTGGATTTGACGTATGAAATTGAATATTTATTTCAACCAACCAACTAACGAATTTACTAACTACAGACACGAAATACAGAGTGTCAGTCAAACAGGAGTCACTATTTTCATAAATAGCGGCAAAGTTGTATCTACTTCCCGGCGCTACTTTGAAAAACAACTCGTATCTTATTTGGCTCCAAGTAAAAACGCATTGAATTTATATTGACCTGGTGTGTACTTGCGTCGTTTTTCCTGAAGTTTTTTTGAGATACAAGCTTTTTTCAAAGTAGTGACGTTCCCCTTAGTGTAGTTAGATCTCGTATATTTAGATACTTATATAACTCGACGTGGGGAACATGTAAAATGGAGGATATGAGAAATATTACATGACTCTCCCTTAACAAACTGCCAATGCCACTTAAATCAGTCTCTCAACTTTACTGCTGACACTATTATGGTTAAAACGTATAGGGTACTTTCAGTTGTCCTAGATACTTGAAATTTGGTATGAAGAAGCTCTTATAGCACAAGCCACGAAATAAACCTGAAAGTCTGTCTGTTGATGTCAGTAACTAATATAAAATGATCCCACGCCGCATACGTTTTGCTTAGGAGTAGGGCTCTGCTAACACTGGATTTTCATAGTTACGGCCGTCTTTTGCGTATATTTTGTACGGAGTCCACGGTGCGCAAATCCGAATTGCACTTGGCCAATTTTTTTTTAATTCATCATGCTTAAAACAATATTTATAACTCACGCAACAAACAAAATAGTGGCTTCTACCTTAAAGTGAAACTTTAAATTGCTGAAAATTTCAATTATTCATAATTTGATTTATATTTAAAAAAAATTACGCAATGCTCTTTCACAGGCAATCCTTTCACTTCACTTTAAATTCTGGCAGTTCCTTCAATCTTCTGTTCATTTGAAGAATTTATCAGTCCAAGAATCAGGTCCTAGCTTGTTCCCCTTCTATAGTTAGTTGGCATTTCCTGATCATTCGGGACGTTGCATTCTGAACCACATGTCAGTGCCGCTGCCAAAACCCAGGCAGTTAAATATAGACACTAACAATAGGCTGATTGTCAGGTTAAATCAACTTTCAACAAGATCAAACTCGCTAATAAACAATTTCTATAAAAATATCAATCATTTTTTCCGCTAAATAGCTTGCTTGAGAGATCATCAACTTTTTCTGTATCTTATGGTTACATCTCCTCTTTAAAATTACGATTTTAAGGAATATAACGGCAAGATTTTTTTTTATCTAGCTAATATAGGTCTATTTTCCAATGACCTTTCTCGTCAATATGTAAGCCTAGATTGTTAGCATTTTTTTAAGTAAAGCTGTCACTACTAAGTAACAGAGCATCGCAACGCAATTCAAATACTTTATATGCGTGTGTATATGCAAATATATATATATTTTTATCTACAGCGCTCTAGAAACTACCATAGCATCAGAATAGAAAAAATAACGGAACAATCTTTTATATTATTTCTATACGCGTTGCATCAACAAACCTTTTTAGAAAATAATGGAAGGCGGTTTCAATAGTTTTCTTTCGCTTTTATCCAACAGAAATGAAATAAGAACGTACAAAAAGCTATACATTATTTGGTTATATACCTAATAAGCATCTCTGGTTAAAGGGGCAAGCATTTCGTCTCTTTGACACGAAACCGCCTCATAGCTTTTAGCGTTATAATAATGAATAAACAAAGAGTAGCGAATAACACTCATACACAAGATAAATACTTGGGACAAAGACCAACTCACCGTACGCAAGAATGAAACATCATCTTGCTCGCTCGCTCCTCCTTCCGCTTCCGCCATTTTGATTCGTTTACGTCACTCAACTGTCAGAGTTGCTGAAGCATCGCCCTCCACACATATCTGGAAAGATACAAATATCAATATTAGTATTCTGGAAGCACATAAATTAAAATAAACTAATTTTTACAAATTTAATTTATACCGATTAGAGATGCAACGAATATTCGGCCACTATTCGGTATTTTACCTATTCGGCCGCTTTTTTTACTATTCGGCCGAATACCGAATAATGGCGTACTAATCGGCCGAATTCCGAATAGTAAATTAACAAGTGCTCAGAGAAGAAAAGAAGGATTAATAAATATAATTTTACGTAATTGCGAGTCTCTTTTACAAGAAGCAACACAAAAAGCACTTTTTGCGAGGTGCCGCAGTTCACTCATCGCGAGCAAAATTTCGATCGCACTGAAGTAAATGAGCGCGTTTTTGAATCATGCGTTCCGTATTTACTCCACTGTAAGTAAAATTGACGGCCGAACATTCGGCGGCCGAATATTCGGCCCTTCGGTCGACGGCTACGCCGAACATTCGGTATTTGGTATCCGGCCAAACGACTATTCGCTCCATCACTCATACGGATATCATCTTGGCTCTGACCAAAGATGACAGTGACTAGTGACTACAAAAGAAAATACAAATAATGGAGTCCGCAGTGGTGAGTGAAAGCCCGGTAAGGGGGTGCGCTTCGGGTGCCGTTTCCTGTATATCGATAGAGCTGCGCGCACGCGAATATACAGGAAACACGCCCGGAGATGACGGCAGCTCCGGGCTCCCGCTCAATGCAGCAGACGCCCTAGGCTAAACTCCATGTTTCAGTCACAAGTAAATTATTCTAATGTGATTGACTTTTGCTGGTTTACTAATAAAAATACCAAGTTGGAATGTCAAAAATAAAAACGTTTGATCACATTTCAGATGCCACCCTGTATTATACCTACTGTATCGATCAGACGGTACAAAGAGATATTAATGTTTTTCGATTAAATTCAATCCTGTTTATTGTGCTGTAAACTTTATACTGTCATATGAATGTATACAGTTTTTATGAAGGGAATAAACAGGACACACTTCGCTTCGGCATTACCTTCGAAGGGAGCACCAGTTTCCGAGCCTGTCCCAGTAGCTGGCACCTCTAACCTTACTTTTTTATATTTTACAGGACCTATCACGTCTCGGTCCCAGCGAGAGCGAAGAGTGGGCAATGGAGCCGCTTTGCTACGTTAAATGTAAGGGGAGGAATGAATGATAAAACAGATGAAGTGGGTCAGATGATGGATGCGAGAAATAGAGAGATTAATCAATGTTGATGAAGCGGCAGTTGTATGCAAGGACCGTAGCAAGTGAAAGGAGGTAGTCTCTGCCTACCCCGTAATGGGAAAAAGGCGTAATTTTATGTATGTATTACAGGACAATTTTTATACAAATCGAACAAGTCCCATGGTAAGCTCAATAAGGCTTGTGTTATGGATACCTAGACAACGATATATTTAATAGATTTTACTTATACATATAGAAAACGACCAAGACTCAGGAACAAATATTTATGCTCATTCCACAAATGTTTGCCCTTACCGGGATTTGGACCCAGGACCTTCAGCTTCGCAGGCAACGTTACTCCCACTGAGCTAAACCGGTCGACACACTTTGTAGCAATAGAGATGACAAATAGAGTTCCAATAAAGTACATGCATGTTTTTTTTATCGCTTTTCTTAACCAAATAACAAAATACCGTAAAAACTATTTAAAAAAGTCAAATTATAAATAAATAATAAATAACACAGGGACAATCTTACAGAAATCGACCTACTTAGTCCCAAACTAAGCAAAGCTTGTACTATGGGTAATAGACGACGATATACATAATATAAATATATATTTTTTTATATAGATAAATTATAATACCTACTTAAATACATATAAAACATCCAAGACCCAGGAACAAACGTTCGTGCTCATCACACAAACACTTGCCCTGGCCGGGATACGAAGCCGGGACCGCCTGCTTCGTAGGCCTTAGTGCAACCCACTGAGCCAAACGTGTCTTAATGCCATCATAATAGAGTCGAAAAGAGACGAAACTTTTCATTCCGCGACTGAATAGACTTCATATTTCGGGAATATTTTATGGACTTCTATCATAAATTTGAAAATGAAATGTCTGAACGTTGAAGAAATTTTCAAAAAATAAGCGTAACGGATTATTTAAAGGTCACAGAAACAAAAATTGCTTATAGATTTTTTGTATGTTTGTATGTGTCGTTGTGGCTTTACCACGCCAAATTGGCTAAACGGATTTCAACTATGGCTATAGGATACTTTTTACCACCCTACGCTAAAGAAAAAATAGGGGTTATGTATTTTTCTCCTCGGCGAACGAAATTGCGGGTACTATCTAGTGTAAAAAAAAGGCTAGTAAAAAGTAATTTTGCACTCTTTTCTGCCTACTAATTTACATTTTAAAGCCATTTACACAGCGAGCCCCCAGCGAAACCATAACACCAAACCGCCAAGCCCAAAATTCCTTTGTTGTCACGCGAGGCTTAAAGACATGATTTAATTATCAAATGTCCTTGTTTTGAGTAAGACTAATGATGTGTCGTGATACATTACCAGGGGGAATATTGCTGGCAATATTTTAGAACTGGGAATATCTATACTATAAGATTTATAGGAATTAACAACCTATTTATTTATTAACATATAACAATATTAAGACGGCTTTCATGGTAGCTTCCAGTAGACCAAGAATAAGGTTGATACTTCAAAATTTCCATGAGAGCTTTTATTGCCAACAAAATTACATAGCAATGTTGTTGCGAGCATAAATACCAGCAAACAGCACATCACTAAAACCATACTAAGCTCGCTATTGTTATTTAAAAACCTAATAAACTTTTAAAAGATTCTTATGTACTTACTTAGTACCTTACTACTTTGAATGGCGTGCATGCTTCAAATGTTATAAATAACCAGTCAAGTGCGAGTCTGACTCGCGCACCAAGGGTTCCATTTAAACTTTCACTTATTCCGACTTAACTTGCCGGTTGAGTGAAGTTTGCATCTGGTATCTATGGCGTCACATACAAATGAGGGGCAAACTTAACCAAACCGGGATATTAAAAAAAAATAAATGGTGATTATATAAAAGGAACAGACAGATATATGGTTAAAATTTTTTTTAACCTAATGTTCATATTAAATTATATAATTACCGACAATTTCAGATTTTTCGCTTGGTAAACTTTGGAGATAAAGGGGGAAATGGTATTAAAAAAAATAAACATACAGAAAAACAAAAATGTGCAGGTTAAGCCCTTTCATATGATACCCTGCTTGACCCAGCAGTAAGACTTTTAATTTTTGCCCCCCCTCATATTCTTCGTTTTTATAGAAAATAAAATTATATTTTTTAATTTTTCTTTTGCATTACATGTTTATAAACATTTCAAATTCCAATTAGATAGCGTAGGTAATCTAATAGTCGGACAGACAGACATACAGACAGACAGAGTCAGAGAGCGCCATAAGGGTTCCTTTTGTGCCTTTTTGGTACGGAACCCTAAAAAGGTAATATATTAATACGCATTAAATAATTTTTCCTATTTTAATAACGCATAACGATGTACTCATAATTGTAAATCCGCATAATAAGAATACGCATAACAGAATACGCATAATTTTAATGCGCATAATACACATGCTCGTAACGATTACCTATAATAATTTTATTAGTCTAGTAGAGGGTTCCATAGTCCGTAACTGAGGGTCCTGCTCCGCTACGGATTATGGAACCCTCTACTCGCTTCAGGTACAGACACGGTGTTAGTCATAATAATAAAATGTCTTCAGCCATGTACTGTACTCCTATTCCTAGTCACAAAATCCTTCACTCATGATATCTCACCTAACATCTTGGACTCCTGTTCCTACTAGTTCGGAACATCACAAACATGGCCGCCGTGCACCGGCGGCGGCGCCCGCGCATGCACTGCGGCTGCGCGTCCTAGTTTGTAAATATAGCACTAGCGTTAATTCGTAACTTCGTGTGTGAGGGTTGAAAAATAACCCTGCTATGGGGACATTTTAGGTACGATTAATACCTTGGTGCTACTCACGAACTGGACTCGTGACACATCAGGCCCGACGCAGGACCCAGAATCTAGTCGATACTGGGATTTGAACAGAGCTGTTTATCCACGCTGTGTCTTCTGGATAGATTTATATAATATTGATTCAAACTTACACGATCTCCACTCATTATCCCACAACAACAAAACGGGGCTTAATCGCGCATAAATCCAGCTTAGTATCTTAGGTTCGATTCCTTCGGCCTGTTTTACAATGGCCGCCATTGACGGACTAATATATATGATCTGTCCCCTGGAAAATGAATTTCACGTATCTAATAATATGAACGTCGTACGACTAGAGGCGGATTAACGCTAATTTTCAGAATAATACTCCTGAACAGCGTTCGAGAATAGCTGCCGCATTGACAACATTAATCTATACCTCCAAAACACTTTATACAAGTCAAAAGGCACTATATCCCAATAAAATTGTGCTGTTTGTTACCTTTTTCATTTGGCTGGCGGAGTCCTTTCTTGGCAAAGATGAATGCTGCGAAATTAATATCCCATTTAGCGCTAATGCTCGCTAAAACGCCTTATAGAATGACACGTTTTAACGATTCTGTTATTAAGCTGAGTGTACATTTCTACAGTCAGTATCAAATAGTCGGTAGCATCCATAGTACTATTATACAGGGAGCCCGTGAGGAATTCGAAAGATTATAAACCAAAGGGCGGGCAGTGCAGATATGACTATAAACCCTGCATAAATAAATGTTTCTGCAAATATAATAAAATAGCTAGTTCGTTTGAAATATACCAGGAACTGTTACAAAACCAGTTTGCGCTTGCGCGGCATCTTTCTAGAGATTCGTTAAATGACAGCGTTCTAGCCGCGACACGTATAAAATATCGAAGGACGGTCAAACGTTAAATCATGAGGATTGTGCTCAAGAACTCGCGAAATATTTTCAGTCCGTATATAGCGATGTCGAGGCTCATCAATCATTTTATTAACAGATTAAACAGTTTTATTAATAAGAAATATCCAACGGTGGCACATTACTCGATGTTTTAGAATCTGAAGCCACATACTATAAGTGATAGATATGTAGTACCTATTTAATAAATAAATAAAAGTATTATTCTATCTTATGCTTTGTCACCATATTGCATCCACTGTCCGCCCATTAATTATAAACACGCATTTTTAAGACCATTAGGAGTAAAAAATGTTACAAGATCCAAGTCAAATTCACCAAAAAAACTAGTTTTGTCGATTTGTGTGCATACAATTTTAATAACTTTCGCTTCTTTAACAAAATTATCCCTTTTAATAAAAAGATAAGGATTATTTTTCCAAAAACTTTAGTGAGTGGTCTTTGATGTCTGTCATACGTGAAACTTGGCAACATTATGTGGCAACGTCGCGATTAAACGAGCTTAATGCACTTAAAGTAATCACGATGAATAGTTTACATGAAATTTTATAATGTCTTCAAAACTAAGCCGAATTTGACAGGGGTTCATATAATTGTTTTGCTGCTAAGGAATAAGTGGTGAAAATCTTTCGGATTCCTCACAGACACCTTGTATAATATCAGAATCGTTAAAACGATTCTATAGTTGTAGGGCATTAGCGCTTAAATGGGATATTAAGTATTAAATAAATAAATAATACGGGACAATTTTTACACAGATCAAAGTAGTCCCACGGTAAGCTCAATAAGGCTTGTGTTATGAGTACTAGACGTCGTTATATTTACCTACATTACATACAAAACATCCAAGATTCAGGAACAAATATTCACATAAATGATGCTAAAGGTCCTGGGTTCAAATGCAAGGACAAATCCCAGGATTTGAACCCAGGACCTTCAGCTTCGCAGGCAACGTTACTCCCGCTGAACTATACCGGTCGTCACATATATACATTTCACACTATTCATCTTTGCCAAGAAAAGGACTGACCAAATTAAAGCAACAATATTCCTCCAACCCGCATCCTCGTTAGTTTGTCTACTAGTATTATGTCAGAGACTTCCTATCACAAACTACAAGTAAACTGAAACTAAATTTTAAAAAAAATGTTTGCATGCCAGTATTATCAATACATATAGCAGATTAAGCCGCTCACTGTCTGTAATACCACCTGTTGACGTATCTGACTGTACCTACTTATTCTATGCAAATAAAGTTATTCTTATTCCCCTTCTACTAATACCAGGTTTTGATATTCTTCACTACGACGTTGCTCAGATGGAGGCAGGCATTAAAAGTGCGCTAAAACGCCCTTCAAACCGTTTACGCATCTCTCTGAATATTAACGAGTAGACACCGTAATAGTGATGTCACGTTCCCGGGAATATTCTCCATATTTCCGAGAATCTCGCGTGGTGAAAATAAATCTATACAATTTACAAAAACCGGCCAAGTGCGAGTCCGACTCGCGCACGGACAAACTTTCCCTTACTCCAACTTTTTTATATTACTTGGTTCCGGTTGAATTAAGTTTGCACTTGATATATACGGCATTGAATACAAAATGAGGTGCAAACTTAACGCAACCGGGCTGTCCAAATAAGTCTTGAAAAAATACTATATTTTTTTATGATTTAATTACAAATATATAGTTTTCAGTTTTTTGTATATATTTGTAGTATGTCACGATATTATTTGGCAAATTTCATAGTTCTATGTCAACGGGAAGTACCCTATCATTTTGATTCCCTTGAGTGTCGTAGTACGTTTTTGCGGCATAAATGGCCGTATCTTTTTATTAACGTTAATGTAGAAGTTTGATTTTTTCACAACTTCAAGGGACCGTAGAACTGAGTATATGGTGTTAATTTCAACTCGATACGTCCACGCGTTCTCGAGATAAAGGGTCTTGACAGACAGACGGAAAACAAAGTGATCCTATAAGGGTTCCGTTGTTTCAGATTGAGATACGGAACTCTAAAAATTAACCTTGTCCCATGACAAGCTCAATAACGCTTGTGTTATGAGTACTCCTGTTGTTAATTAGCTTACTTAGTCACGAAAAACGTTGTCTTCTATCATAACACTGTTTTTATAGTCTGTAACAGACTTAAAGGTCATGGATATGAGTACTAGACGACCATATCTATACGATTATAGAGTTGTAAAAATTGAATGTTTGTACATTCAAAAAAATAAGTGATGGCGGATTATACGAAGGTTACTGAATCGAAAAATATTCTTTTGCATTTTTTTATGTTTGTTGGTGTTGTTGCGGCTTCATCACGAAAAAACTAAATTGATTTAAATTATTTTTGGTACACGAGTAGCTGGACATCCACACATGGTTATAGGATACTTTTATTACTCGATTACGCTCAAGAGAAAAAAAGAGGGTTAAGATTGTTTCCTCCTCAGCGAACGAAGTAAGAAGCACCTCCTAATTATAGTATAAATAGCCAAATGTCTCCTGCCAAGTCTGCAAAATTAGCGCCAGGCGTCTTGGTACAATTTTTAATTGATTTAGCATTTGGCAATTTTTTTTTTATTATAAATAGATGGGCATTTGACCGCAATCTCACCTGTTGTTAAGTGACGAAAATTGCACTAACTCAGCCACCAGAAGAGTAATTTGGTTTCCTGCCTTACCTTTTTAAATGTTGACTCATACAGTACCTACCCAAAAGTTGTTTGGAAGATATCGCTCTTTAGCGATAAGAATAGAAAAAAAAACATACTTTCGATTGGGGTAGCTTCGACTCGTGGGGTAACGTATTGGTCATTACTTTTTAAACTATAAAGAGCTTATATTTTAATTGAAGTAGCCGATATATGTTTAGCCAATTTGACGTGATGAAACCACAACTACACTTACAAACATACCAAAAAACGATTCAGTGACCTGCAAATGCAAATAGACCATGGTTATAAGATAATTATAATAATGATTTCCAAAAATATTAAGTTTTTTACCCTAAATGGGTAAAGAACTTAATATTCGTGATATACTTTAAAGTCATGACACAATTTCGTAACTAAAAATTCCAAATTAAATTAATTTAAAAAACATTGACAAAACAATTAAGATTTTTAACGCCCGAAATCTTTTGAAACTATGTGAAATTATAAACTCAATTTACCCAAAAGTTGTCTGTTGTCTGTTTAGCGACAATACCACCTATTGTTTACCTCTCCTTAAATGTATTATTTTCTTTAGTACTTTTCCTTTAGAGGAGTGCACTGTGCAATAATGAGTTATTTCTTTTACTCTATTGTATCAAACGTCGTTTGTCATCTGTCATTCAAAGATTCACTTATGTCTTGCTATTGACAATATTATACACTGTGGAAAAGAGCCTAATCGGAGCATATAAAGTAGTATAACATGCATTCCGAAAACGCGGCATTTTTGAGATAGTAATTACTCTTATAAATTCATGAATGTCAAAATCTCATGACCAGATCTTAATGATGTGTTGGAGCTTCTTATTTTATACTTTTATATACAGAAGCAGTAGTACCTTCATGCGTTTTGGCCAGTTTGTATGAAGTTCTATAGTAAGTTTGGTATCCAATTAGTTTATTTTCTTTACTCAGAGTAATTCGTGTCGAATAAACTTTACCTCTTAGCATTAAGTCACACCTTTATTGCATGTGAATTGATAAACATAATAATTTCTCATTGAAATAAAACAATTTAACGGATTATATCGCGTATATTATCTCATTTTAGTTCCCGACGTTTCGGAAGCTTTCCAGCTTTCCATGGTCACGGGAGGACTGAGAAAAGATGTTTTTCCTCTGTCAAAGTTACAATTTGTGCAAACCCATCTGGCATGTATGTACACCTTTATTTGTGTTTTTTCAAAAAAATGGGTAGTTTGCACAAATTGTAACTTTGACAGAGGAAAAACATCTTTTCTCAGTCCTCCCGTGACCATGGAAAGCTGGAAAGCTTCCGAAACGTCGGGAACTAAAATGAGATAATATACGCGATATAATCCGTTAAATTGTTTTATTTCAATGAGTAATAATCGCGGAAACAGAAGAAAATATTATAATAATTTCTCGATTTTATTTTTTACTGAAGTTTATACCAAATCTACAGACAAAAAATTTAATTTTCACTTCTCCTGCTCATAAACTACGGCATATTAGCTTCGCGAAGCGAGACTAAAATAGTACATTTAGCCCCTAGGGTTTAAAAGAAAGCCATATAATCCCATACAAATTTCTATGACACTGAAAAAAAAACTTGCGGCCAGCTATATACTCCTTACGGATAATTAAAAACAAACAAACCAACCTGATCAGATTGGCCAAACTTTCTGATAGAATTGCTCAAACTGTACTTTTCGTTTTTCATGAAATACAATTTTAATGTTGTCTTTTTTATTTTTCGCCGTCGAAGTGAAAGGCAGAGTGTTTAACACGTGGCTAAAAGCCATTATGACACTCAGACATATTTGACCTCGCTCACTTCGTGAGCTCGTCCAAATAATCACTTCGTGTCGTAATGGCTTATTTTAGCCCCTTGTCAAACAATCTACTATTATATACCATTTCGTACCTTGTCACTGTCAAAATCAATATGAAAGCCGATAGAGATTCCATATCAATGTCACTATGACAAGGTACAAAAGTGTACACAAATTAAATTCCTTGACCGTACTCCAATGAAGCACTAAACTCGATGGTTAGTCTGTCTCGGTACTCGTTTCCACTGTGTATACATATAGCCTGAGGTTATTCTCCGAACAATGAGGTAATAAAGAAAATTCCCGGGAAATCGCGGGTATATTCCCCAGACGAATTCCCGCGGCACATCACTAGACACAAACCGGCTGTTCATGTTTCAGGGATGCGAAACATTTATAAGATTTACGGGAAAACAACCTGGCGGATGAAACACATGTGTATTTATATACATATATGTATGTCTCGGTGGGTTTGTTTATGGTTGAGGCGTGTGAAAAAAAACATTAATACCCCCATATCTTTTATTACAGTTTATACTTAGAAAGATATCTATATACTATTATAAAGTTGTAAAAATAAAATGTTTGCATGGGGCTATTCATAAATTACGTCATTTCAAATGGGGGGGGGGGGGGGGGGGGGGTATCTGGACATCGGATGATGGTAGCATGACGAAGGAGGGGTGGGGGTCATTCCTAAGATGACATCATCTTTCGCATCTTTAAAAAGTGCTTCAATGAGTAAAAAAAGGAATGAAATTCGTGTTTGTAGAAACCGTTGCTAAAAACGCATTATTTGAAAATGATATCATTTAATTGGGTAGGGGGTGGGGATCATTTGAATTATGATGGTTGGATGATTTTAGGGTCAAAAATCGTCATAAATAGATGACGTAATTTATGAACAGCCCCTATGTTTCGTTGTGGCTCCATCACGCTAAATTGGCTAAACGGATTTCAACTTTTTTTGGTACACGGGTAGCTGGGTATCTCCAGATGGTTATAGGATACTTTTTATCCGACTATGCTAAATTAAAAATAGAGGGGTTGTAATTTTTTCTCCTAGATATAAGGGCACTGATATTGTAATAGTTAAGACTTATTTAGAAAAAAATACTGACTGTTCAGTTCGTTTCGGCTATCTTCTGAACTTGACCTCTTGGGAAATACCGTAGAGTCAGACTTGTAAAAGTGCCCTTGCGGCCTGCTTACAGAATAAAGATCATTATTTAATTATTATATTATTACATATTTACTATTGAACTACATTCGCGGAAGAGAAAAAAACAGAACCCTCTCTTTCGCTTCAGCATAATCGAGTAAAAAGTATTCTGTAACTATCGGTGGATGCCCAACCGTTTTGGCGTAATGAGGCCGCAGACATATAAATATTTCAAAAAAAAGTTCAATGACCTTTAACCTGTTTTTTTTTAAATAATTATCTTCAATGTCTTCCTCATCTGTCTACATAGGATTCTTCAGTATTTTGGCCTTGAGGCTCGCCGAGATGCCGCCAATTTAGAAAAGCTGATGGTGGCAGGCAGCAGACACAGTTGAAGGACCCAGAGACCGTAGCCCTAAACGATGGGTAAACTAGGTGTCGGAGTGCCTTGACATGCCGGTTAATGCAGCCCTTCAACAGGCAACCGATGGAGCTTCAAGGGAATACTCGCTAGACTACGTCAGCAGAGTCACGATTCTCAGTATTGAGGGACCGATTAAGGAGGAGGATCTTAAATGTACAGACATTTCATTTTTATAACTTTATATAATATTGTCACTTCCAAAACCTCCTAGGACCCTGCCACAGAAACATTGGGAAACTGCGAAGTGTTTTGTCATTCAGGATACCTCAGCGCTTGAAGACGAAAATCTTCAACCAGTGCGTATTAAACTAGTTTATAAGCTACAAAATCTTGTAATACAAAATAAGTTTGTTTGTTTGTTGTTGGTAAATAAATGTCCTTTTATTTATTACTTATTTATTACCGGTGATGACCTACGGAGCCGAGACGTGGTCTCTGACTATGGGCCTCTTAAAGGAAGCTTAGAGTAACTCAGTGAGCTATGGAAAGGGCTATGCTCAGGATCTCTCTACATCGAATCAAAAATGAGGAGATTCGTAGACGAACCAAGGTCACCGACATAGCAAACAGGGTAAGCAAACTGAAGCAGCAATGTGCACAGCACATAGTTCGAAAAACCGATGGCCGTTGGGGCAGAAAGGTTCTCGAGTGAAGACCGCGTTCCGGCAAGCGCAGCGTGGGAAGGCCGTTCGAAAGGTGGTCGGACAACCTGGTTAGGGTTGCGGGGACTCGCTGGATGCGGGTCGCCTCTATCCGGCCCAAGTGGTAATCTATTGAGGAGGCCTGTGTCCAGCAGTGGACGTCCTATGGCTGAAATGATGATGATGATGATGATGATGATGATATATAAACGCTCTCGAAAAGCATAACCCTCTTCCTTTTCACGCAGTTGGGTAGGTCTACACGAAGGCGAGGAGCAACATAATTCGTTTTCATTACGAGGTAATTTAAACGGATCACCCAGGTTAATGAGGTCTCGAGACATTTCGCAAAATTAACGCCGACTGCGGAACACACGTTAGCTCAAACTAAAAATTGCGTCACACTAAACATAAAGTCAAGATTAAGCTATTTAGTGTTCGTGTAGATGGGAATGTGGACGAGATGGGAATATGGACGAAATGAAAATGTGGACGAAATGAGAATGTGAACGAGATAGAAATGTTGATGAAAAGAGAATGTATAGACGAGATGGGAATGTGGACGAGATAAAAATGTTGACGAAAATAGAATGTATAGACAAGATGGGAATGTGGACGAAATGAGAATGTGGAGGAGATAGAAATATTGACGAAAAGAGAATGTATAGACGAGATGGGAATGTGGGCGAAATGAGAATGTGGGCGAGATAGAAATATTGACGAAAAGAGAATGTATAGAGGAGATGAAAATGTGGGCGAAATGAGAATGTGGACGAGATGGGAATGTGGACGAAAAGAGAATGTGGATTAGGTGGGAATGTGGACGAAATGAAAAGGTACACGAAATGAGAATGTAAACGAAGTGAACTTGAACAACACTAACAATAAATAACCTAAATTACATATTCAACATGCAGTCGTAGAAATGATGAAAATACTCCGACAAGTCTAGAATAAAAAGCTATTAATGTTCTAACGTCTGAACCAATTTTTTTGAAACATAGCTAAGATCACTTCCAAATCATCACAACGCAATAGACTAAATCAAAATCTGCCCATTCGTAGAACTCCGATGCCACAAACAGACACATACTCGTACACAGGTCAAATATATAACAAGCCTCTTTCATCGGGAGTTAAAAAACTGGTTATCTTCAAAAGATTGCACCGTACGACTTAATTTTATTTTAAAGGGATCACCTCAGCTTAATGAAGTCTTGAGACGTTTAACTAAATTAACAATGACTGGGGGAAAACATATAGCTTAAACTTTAAAATAACGTCACACTCAGGGCTTGTAACCGGTTACAAATAAATCAGTATTTATTTAGGTTATAACGGGTTATTATTTCAGTTACGTTCGGACGAATTGATTTGGGAACTTTATTTCGAAGCGCTCTCTAACCGGTTACTCCGTGTTCGGATACGAAATTAATGACCGCTGTCGCGCCGATACTGGCACAACGACAGTCAACTACATGAAAAATTTAAGCTAATACCATAGCAAGCAAACCAATCCTGCCTAAGCGAGCGGTTTTTCACCCTAGACTCCGCTGACACGGAGTAACCGCTCTTTAAGCAGTAAATGAATTTCACTCCATGTTTTGAGCTCCGAGATAATAACCGGTCAGAGCGATGTTCTGGCGAGCGTTACTTTTATTATGGGTTAGGCTCTCAGAGTGTAGCTGTAACGGTACGGAAAATAAACCGGGTTCCATGCCCTACTCACACTGAATATCCAACACTATCTTAAAAAAAATATCGATAGACCTTTGCGTCATTAATTCGTCGTGAAAGTGACAATGACTTTACCGGCATATTTTCTACGCTGTGACTGCCACCTACGCTCTTTTAGAGCGACGAAATTTTGAAATCGATTATTTTTATATAAAATCGGAATATTTACGAAAATTTTAAAATATAGTAGTATATTTTTTTACCCTCCATTTGATTTCATTGATAAAAACCTGGTTCAAAAAGCGAAATTTTGTCATTTTTACACACGGTTTTATTTTATTAAACAGCCGGCAATATATCTCGCTGTATCGAACTGACTTTCTGTATTACTTAGCCATATAAAAGTTGTGATTAGCGAAGTTAAATGGTATTCCTGTCACGGATCACCATTTTTTCAGGCGCCATACTATTTATTGGTTTCATTATATATAACTGAGATTTTTTAGGTGTTCAACTTGGTAATAAAAACATTTTAAGCGATAGCAGTATTTTGACATATTTTTTAAAGGATTATATATTACAAGAAGGTGCCCCGAACTTCGTTCAAAGAGGAGAAAAAGTCACAACCTCTCTTTTCTTTTGCGTAATTGAGGAAAAAGTATCCTATAAACATCTGTGGATACCCAGCTACCTGTATACTAAAATTAGTTGAAATCTGTGCAGCCGATTTGGCGTGATGAAGCCCCAACGACACATACATTATACAAAATATAAAAAAAGCAGTGTCCGCCAAATAGTCCCTTATAATCATTTTTTTTAAAAAACCAACAGTGGAACATAGTACCTGCTCCTTTCTGAAGTCTGTTAAAACGAGACATATATGTATAAGATACCCAAGAAAGAGATCCATATGTCATAAGTACTCACAGTTGAATTCAGATCTAAACGTATAAAAACCTCGCTAACTGCCAACAAAATAATGGCTTTAAAACGGCTTTGGCAGTCATGACTGACCTATTTTACGAGGATCAAGGCAACGCTTAAAAACTAGCCTAAATTTCAGCAATTAACTTTATAAAAAAGTTTGTGAAAAATGTTTGTGACAAGCTTTTACTGCCGACTGTACTTTTCTTCGAACACTCGTCAACTACCCATTGAGACTTTTCTAAAGAGACCAAACTTGGTAGGATTGCGTTAATTGGCTACAGAGTTCCTATGACCACCTTCCTGCTCCATCAGATCAGCTCGATGGTGTCATAATATTGTATTGTTAGGTACCTAACTTACATGATTTTGCGATTTGGTGTGACAACATGTTCGCCTATAGTTTCCTTCCCCATCCAAATCTAAGCTGAATCTCCGACCACGCTATTGCCCCCTGCAGGCAGTGCCAATAGCGCGTACGGTGTCGCATCATAATTCTTAAGGGGCTTACAGATCTGGATGACCTTTGATCTGTAGCTCTTCGCTTTACCGTGTTGTATATGTCTCATCATGTTGACAGCGCCCGTCTTTACCAATATACTGTTTCAGTTTATCTCCAAGAGTCACCGAAACCAAGATAAATGCCATCAAACTTTGTTATTTTTACGACGAAAAACCAGTTTTTGCCACTTTTCTCAAAAAATGAGTAGCAAAGTTAGGTCTTTTCATAACGAACAATTAGGCATACGTTTTGAGTCTATTAAAGGTTTATTGAGAGACTAGATACGCATTCTTTATTTTTATAAACCTCTCTGTAAAAATCTATAATTAATAACATAGAAATATATTCAAGTTTTCGAATGCAAGAAATTGTTAAATAGAAACTGAACTATCATATAAACAATATTTAGAAAGTTAGTTTGGCCATTCCAGGGACTATATACAAAACAATAACCATGAAAAATCGTACATTTACGCTTTGAGCCCCTTAATGAGCACGTTAATAAATTCTACATTCGGCTGCGCAAGCATCTATGCGCTATTGCTTTCCTAGATTAGGTTTGTCTTCATTCGTAGTAAATAAAGTCGACATAGCAAAGAGTTGCTAGACTTAAGTGGGTGGCGTGGCACATGAATGTATTTTTCTGTTTATTGTAAAATCAGACATACGAGTATCAAAGTGCCCTTGAGGCCTACTTGCCGAATAAAAATTTGAATTTGACATTGCTCGTAGAACCGATGGCCACTTATGGCAGAGAAGTTCTTGAAACTAACACTGTAAGTTAAATAAAAGCTTGTAAAAAGAAATAAAGCTCCTGATTGAATCCCAAGCACGTCTCACCGGTATCCCAGTGAATTATGATGATACATTCCAATGAATTCTACTTCTGGCGACTGCATGAAATATTCATACCTTTCCTGATAGGACTGCCATTCGTCTGATTTCTCCGGATTTCTCCTACTTTCGAGTTTATTGCCCGGGTAAAATCTGGACAGTTTGTTCTAACCTTAAAAATGTATAGTTTAAAAAACACTAGAAAAACACGCTTTACAAGACTTTTCTAACAAATCCAAACACAGCTATGATTCGATGTTCCATCATGAAGTTCCAGTTCATATCTTCCGGCTCCATCATCAGATCAGTTCGACAGTACCATAATTATTATTGTATTGTCATCAGAACTACATACAGCTGCCAATTCCCATGACGCTACGATCCTTGGAAGATGGTTAAATTAGTTACCTTAGATTCCATTACATAGTTACATACAGATCGACCTAATAAAAGCGAGTTAAAAACCGGATTAAACCTAAAATCTTCCGGGGAAAAAATGCTATTTACTCTAATTTTTCCGGGTTGCTGATCTTTTTGTTGGGGTACGGTAATAATCAAGATGACAGCCCTATTTTCAGATCCCACAAAAAATATAAATGTGAAGGAATGGCAAGTTCGTTAACGGTTTAGCTAGTAAAAGAAGTGACACATCTAACTGCAAACCAGTATTTTCGTAGCTCCTTAAATTATAGCTTCTGCCATGTCGTGATGCATTAGTCGTGGGTAACAAAATAACAGTGATTTTACTACAGTCACGGTGATTAAAATTTAATTGCAACGCTTTTCACCATCTCTAGGTATGACACTTGTCACAATGAGCCCACAGATGCAGAAAAGTTTTTACTTTTTAAATGTATTCTACCTCAAACTTCCCTTAAGCCCTTATAGAATGAGGTAGTTTTGTTTTATTAAAATCAGTGGCTAAAATTAAAAATAATTGAAAAATACAAAATACGTTCGTCGTAATTTTGCAAATATGATTAGATAGTTTGATAAAATTAGGGGGTACAAAAATTTAATGTTGTCCATTGCTTAAAATGATTTGTTACCTATAACTATCAAGACGGCTAAACAGAATTAATCTTCTCCTTTCTTCTTTCTTATTGATCCAGGGGGAGCTGGGCATCCACAGGTCTCCTCCGCCAACAAAGCTGTGGGTGTCTTCTAGCGATTATAGTACATTACTTACCAAGGGCTGTAAAAAAAAGAAAGCATATAATCGCAGGTATTTGTGACCCGAGCCGCAGGCGAGGGTTGTTAATATGCGATGGCGGGCTTTTTTTACTGCCCGTGGTGAGTACACAATTTTACGTCTTTACATGGCTATAACGCGAGTTCTACCGTACGCGTAGCGTCTCTCTAAAAGTTAGTAAAAGATGTACGGTGGATACCTATATACTATCATCATTCTAATTCATCTGTAACCCAGCGAATAATGCTCACATGAGAACGTTATCGAGGTTTTCGGTACATCGCGGCATGAAGTCATTTGGCCGGCGTCCAAAAGCGGTACAATCACATTCTGCACGAACACTAAGCCTCGCATGTACTAAATACAGAGCAAGTGTGAGTAAGGCCCACGTGCGAAGAGTTCCGTACCATGTACGCAAAAAAACAGGCCAAGTGCGAGTCAGCCTCGTGCATCGCGGGTTCGGTACAAAATGGCGCAAAAACGCATGTACAATAACTATAGAAAATTAAAAACTCCCGACTTGTTCCACTTAAAGCTGAATATCTTGGAGACGAGTGGTCTGATTTTCATCAAACAAAGCTAAGAACACTCGGAATAAAATTATCTATGACACCAAAAAAACCGCACTCAAATCGGTCCATCCGTATGGGCGCTACGATGCCACAGACAGATACACAGAGTTACAGAGTCACAGACACGTTAAACTTATACTCGTAACAACCCTCTTTTTTGTCGGGGGTTAAAAAAAACATGTCTTTCGTACAAACAGCAGCACACGTAGTGACCACCTGTAGGCCTTATGTCAATGACAATAAGGTCTATCAATGGGCAGGTAAGTGTGTGACTGATTGTATTGTCCCATCCTATTTAATTTTTGGCGACTGTGCTTTTTGAAAATATAAATAACTACAGTCGCTGTAACAAAAAAATAAAAATAAAAAGGGTCCCTATACAGACACATGTTTTTAGGCGTTTGTGAGTAATATTTTATAGTAATGGTAATAAATTTAGAACACACAGGTATCCACGCTGTCCCAGAGACATATAGCCAGATATTTCACTTTCGTGTATTTTATACAAAAAAGGAGAATTTCCTCGCTAGCAAAAAGTAAGGTAACTAATACCAATTCCAATAGCACTTCGCTGCTACCGAGAGAAAATGAAAGCTATGGAGTATGCCTAGAGCCGAAATTACTTAATCGCCGCGCTCCGTGATCTAGGGTTGTGACAAGTGACAGTAACAGCCAGCATGGTTTTAAAGTATCTTTAACATTATAGATCTAAAGCAAGTTAAAACGACAATGTTTTATCCATTTTTAGGGTTCCGTAGCCAAAATGGCAAAAACGGAACCCTTATAGTTTCGTCATGTCCGTCCGTCCGTATGTCACAGGCATTTTATATTGGTGAATTATGGAGTAACTATAGATATCTTGTATAAGCCGCTACTTAGTTTGATAGTAAATAACAAAAAAAATCTAGGGGAGGCACTCCTAATGTAGCCGAAAGTGAAAAAAAATCAACAAATATAAATCTGTACCACATATTTCGACAATTTAAAAAAAAAAACTGAGGTTCATAAAATAAAGTTTTGATTTAGTGAAGCGTTGTCTTTTAATGCTTGAAGTTCAAGCATTGTAATCATATCGACTACAGCCTTTTGGCGTTAAAGCTTCCCGGCGGGCCACTTGGAGCGGTCATTCGCGCGGGCGTTGAAAACGAGTGAAGTTCGCCTGACTGCGTAGCAAAAAGTACCTACGCAAAACAAACTCGCGACCGGTCATAATCCTATCTCGTTCACACTCGCGTGGTCTTAACATGTGTGAAAGAGATAGCAGTATGATCTCGGTCGCTAGTTCCTTTTGCGTTCAGTATAGTTCTGGGGCCGTTGGTATTGACGGGCAACGTGGAAAATGAACGTTCGCTTTTTGTTTTTTTTTTTTCATTGACCCGGTCAACCAGTGCTGTGCGCAAAATTTCAAATATGTATACCAACTGTACCTACTGACATAGTTTTTAATCTATTTAATGTGTACTATTAAACTATGGACCTATATATACGTCTGGAAATAGGTAAAGGTACTTTATTTGTTTTTTTTTTGACCGGAAACATTACTTACTCTCTCTATCTCGCTATTTCCTTGCACGCAGCTAAGCGCCGTTTTCGATGAGATCGAAAGAAAGCCTTCTGTACTTGTACTGTTATTTATTCTGTTGCATTACCGTATTTTCGCATCCGACTGTACGTGCGTGGGAAAGTATGGCCGCAGTTCAGCCTCCGCTGGGATTGCGGATAACCCGGTTTGTTTCAAACTTTTCAAACTGTTTTCCGAGTTTCAGACTGTCAGAATTAAAACACGTTTCAGTGCCTTGTCTACCTTGTCTAATAGTTTGCAATTTAGTTTCATCTCTTCTTTGGCGCTATCTTCGTCTAAATTCGCAAACCTCGTTACTCCATCGGATCAAATTTTCCAGGAGGCACTAAAAACTAAACTAACAATGTGGCGGCCGGTTATTGCGAGGTTTTCTATTTCGGTTTTTAAACTTAAACTGTTTTTTCGTAGCATTTTAGAGTTTTGCCATTATATGCGTAATAACTATCTTAGGCCGGTAGCACATCTCCGCCGCGAAACGTCAAACCCAAGGAAGTTCTGCTTTAGTTTCGCGCGCTCTGTATGGCGTAAAAAAAAAATGGTGATACGAGGTTTGCGAGTTTGGCCGACGCTATACTCTTATCAGAGAGGTCGTGGTTGTCACTTCAAGGTTTGTGACCTGCATTTCTAGCACAAATGTGACACCTACGCTACTCTTTGTCACGCGAAAAAGATTGTCTGTCTCTTTCCTTTCAATACAATGCGAGAAAGACAGGTGATATTTCGCGCGACAAGCGTAGTCGCGGAGTTTTGCTAGACCGGCTGCTTTACGATGCGACGTCACTTGTTACGGACTGCAGCTCTTGTGCATTCGTGCAGGATACCGTCGACGGCGTGCCAGACTTGGTCCGTCCACAGCGGTGATCTACCGCGTGGTATAGTGACTTCCTCTTTACCCTGCAGTACTAAGCATTCTATGGACGCCTCCGCGTCGCGATACATGTCCAAAGAAAGTGATAATGCGGGCTTGTACAATAGAAGATAGTGTCTGTAAATAATTACGTGATTTAATTTATAAGTGCAAGAAGACGCCCCGCAACTTCGTTCGTGGAGGAGACAAAGTCATAAGTCCCCTTTTTTTTCTTTAGCATAGTCGAGTAAACAGTATCGTATAACCATCTGGAGATACCCGGCTATCCGTGTACCAAAAATAGTTGAAATCCGTTTAGCCGATTTAGCGTGATGAAGCCACAACGAGACATAAAGACATTTCATTTTTTTTAGGTACAACTTTATAATATAAGGCGCCCGCAACTTCGTTCGCGCAGGAGAAAAAGTCATAACCCCTCGTTTTTTTTTCAGCGTAGTCGGGTAAAAAGTATCCTATAACCATCTGGAGATACCCAGCTATCCGTGTACCAAAAATTGTTGAAATCTGTTAAGCGGATTTTGCGTGATGAAGCCACAACGACACATACAAACATACAAAAAATCTAAAAAAAATATTTTTCGTTTTAGTGACCTCCAAATAGTCCGTAACAATATATATTTTGAAAATTTCTTCAATGTATACTTAGACATTAAATTTTTACAACTTTATAACAGTATAGATAGATATACCATAGTAAAATTTTAATACTTTAATTTCTATATTAGATGACTTTCTCTTAGTCTTGTAACTCGATTTGTTTCAAATTTTTCAAATTGTTTTTAGGGTTTGATATACGAGTCAGAGGTAACACTTGATTCCTTGACTTGCCCAAATTGTGTGATGAATATAATAGTATATGGTATACTCTTACTTGCCAGAATTTCATTTGCCCGAATACCATCTGCACTACTTATCAACGGCCATAAAGTTGTTTCTCATAATTGCGTATGCCATACTCATTGTTTACCAGATTATATGCCAGAATCTTTGTTTCCCGTAATATCAATTTCAGTAATCTAATTTTCCATAATCATTGTAAACCATAAAAATCACATGCCATAATGTCATTTGCCATCCTTCTTAATTGTTCGAAGTGGACAAAATGGAAAATGGGTCCAAAACCGAAAACTGTAGGTTAGGCTAGGTTTGTATTGTGACCAAGTATAGCGGAGCGAGCGAAGCGAGCGGAGCGTCAAAATACTTGTATATCTGCTTGCTTGCATGCTTTGCTTGCAACTGCGACAAAATGGAAAATGGGTTCAAAACCGATAAACGAAGGGTTAGGTTAGGTTAGGTTAGGTTTGTATTGTGACCAAGTACAGCGGAGCGTCAAAATGCTTGTGTCATGATTTTTATTATTTTATACCACAAATATCGCGATTTTAGTTATTTCGTGCTAGCAATATGTAGAATGCGGCAAATTTGATTGAGCCAATGAGACTTCAGAACTCGTGAACCAATCCGATTCGTGTCTAAGTGGGGTTTTAGGCGCCAATTTGATGACAGCTGGTTTCGGGCGAGGAAGACTGTTCATTCGGGTGATGACTCTCAGAGCAGACGGGCGTATAAAAATAGCGATTATAGTGATCAATGCATTCTGTGATATATTATATTTGTATAGTTAGTGTTTTAAAGTTATAATAAAATCATACACCTGTGATTGAGTTTGATTTATGAAACTTGCATGCTTTACTTGCAACTGCGACAAAATGGAAAAAGGGTCTAAAACCGAAAACTGTAGGTTAGGTTAAGTTTGTATTCTGACTAAGTATAGCGGAGCGTCAAAATAATTGCAAACAGCGAACTATTGCACGAGTATGTAAACAATTGACAATAAATATCGATTGCAAAATCCATAGCATACTCACCAACGAGTTAAAAACACTTACCCACACCGCAATACTGAACAATGTTCGAGCGCCTGCAGAAATGTAATAGCAAACCCATAGCCAGGATGAATTCGGAAAGAAAGAATATTTAGTATGGCGTTTGAATATTCTATTAAATAATATTATTGCACTTAATTGTATGGAAAACAAAACGTATGGCATTCGATTCATTCTGGCATCTTATATTCGAGAATACAAGAGTGTCAAATAACTTATCTAGTAAATTAAGCATTCGGGCCACTGATATTCGCGCAAATGAAACACGAGCAAATAAATATTATTGCATATGTATGTCGGGCAAACAATAGATAACCAATAGTATATACCTAAAATATCCTGTTTTGCGCAAAAATCCAAAGTCAGAGATATTATTCTTGCAACCATCTTTTCATATATATCTCAGACGACTTGCCACTGACAAGATATAGCTACATTTTATATGTGTATGTATATTACCTTCAAGCGAGGGATGACGGGAAGTTTACGACCGGAAGGAAGGGTAAAATGACGTAGGATTGGCTGTAAATCAAATGCAGATTGCTGTTCTAGCGTAAGAAACTGTTCTTGGATGAATAAATAAGATTATTTTTGCGCTAAACAAGTACTAGGACTGCAGAACTAAGAAAGTTCAATTTGTACCTAGTAACGGAGTTAACTTGTTTTTCTTGAAGCACTAAAAGACTAAAAAAAAGAAGTAAAAGATGAAAAACCGTATCATCTATAATATTATAAAGTTGTAAAAATGAAATGTCTGTACATTGAAGATATCAAAATAAAATTGTAACGGACTATTTGGAGGTGACTGAAACGAAATATATATTTTTAGGATTTTTTGCATGTGTCGTTGTGGCCTCATCACGCCAAATCGGCTAAACGGATTTCAACTATTTGTGGCACACGGGTAACTGGGTATCCACAGATGGCTATAGAACACTTTTTACTTAACTACGCTGACGAAAAAAGAGGGATTATGACTTTTCCTCCTCCGCGAACAAAGTTGCGGGTACGCACTAGTTTTATTATAATAGTATAGATATTGATGGAAAATCTCACTGAAATGAAAGCTCAGCGCAAACTGAGGCACAGAATGAGATGCCTTGAATTCCTAGCATTTTAATATGCCCAAGGATATGCATATTCTTTGTGAGTGAATACTTAATGCGACGTTCCTTTGTGAATGTGCTTTTGTGCAGTAAAACTTGTATAATAACAGCTTTTGTTAGAAAATTAATATATTTTACTTTATATTTGCAGAGGCGTGGCGTCTATATAAGCTGAATCCCACCGGGTTGCCCAAGGAAAGGGTTATAACCACCGTTTTCTTTAAAATATGAGTAAATGAATACGCTTCGTTTACCTCTTAGGTTTCTTGACGCCTCTGATATTTAGTATTTTATATTAACTGATGGTAACTACAGGGGGAAGTAGTAATTTGGGGGAGGGGGAGATCAATCTGAATCTCATCTAATCTTACTTTACTTTGAGGAGAGGAAAGAGACTTAGCGAATATGTCTTTTTTTTCCGTAAAATACAGTATAGATTTGCAAAAAAATGGCTTCAATTAATTAAAACCTGTTTTGTCACCACTAAAATATGGCTACATCTTAAAATATAATATTCATCTCGGTTTTCAATCAAAAAGTTACAGCAAATTATTATTTTTCAATGAATCCAACGCATTTACACTAAAAACATACATTCTGAAAAATCTCACGTGAGATTGGATGACAAGGGCATCTCCCCGTTGAGCCAAACCTCACGAAATCTCACCAGGGGTGACAGGGGTTCGGAAAAACGCCGAAAACACCTCACGAAATTAATCAACGCTTTTTTTCTCAACGAACAAAGTTGCGGGCATTTTCTAGCATAGCTACATATATTAAAAGATTCGCGATGTCTACAGCTTACAGAGATCCTAGTGTATAAGAGCGCTCAGAGCCACGAGATTAAAAAATAACAACTACTTAATTAATTTCACCATTCGATCGGAAAATGGAACAATGAATGATGATTTGAAAGGAAAATGCCGATTCACGCGCCGGGTGGTCGTTAATCATTTTACCGCCACAGAAACGTAATATCGTCGAGAGAGATATGAGATACTGGTTGTTGCCCGCGACTACGTCCGCGTACAGATGCAATTTATAGCTTACAAAGTTTCACCCCCTTTTTCGTCCCTAAAAGGGATGAAATTTGACATAAATTATAGCATATGTCCTATTACGATATATAAGGTACATAACTGGAAAGTTTTATAAAAAAACGTCCAGTAGTTTTTGAGATTAAGTGAAACGCACATACATACCTTTACCTTTATAATATAGTAAGGATTTCATTGTTGCTTTTAACACCCGACGAAAAAAGTTATAAGTTTACCAAAAGACCTCGTCCACAAATTCCAGGTTGCTCGGAAAGCTGTGGAGAGGGCTATGCTCGGGGTTTCTCTGAAGGACAAAATCCGGAACCAGGATATCCGACGGAAAACCAAAGTCACCGACATAGCGCTCAGAATAAGCAAACTGAAGTGCCAGTAGGCGGGGCATAATTGTCGATGGGGAAGACGGGTTTTGGAGTGAAAACCTGGAACGACTCGCCCTGTGGGACGACCCGTCACTCACCAGGTGGATCGACGATCTGAAAAGACCGGCGGGGAGCGTTTGGATGTGAAGAGCTAAGTACACGGGTAGGTGGGTATCCACAAATGGTTATAGGATACTTTTTACTCGACTACGCTGAAGAAAAAAGAGCTATATGATTTATTTCCCCACCGCTGACGAAGTTGCGGGCATCTTCTAGTATGATTATACAATATAGTATCATAACAAAAACATTTCATGTAAAATTGGCAGCCAAGACTCACAAGCTCATAACGGTTTCACTGTAAAAAATTATCAGATCCCAGGAAGAGCTAAGCCCTCAAGCTCTGACTTTACTGACCCTCACCTTATCTTAAAAAGTATGGCTTCAACTGGCTTGAAGCCCCTAAGCCCTGATTTTACTAACCCTATACCTTGGTTTCAAAAGTATAGCCTGTCCGTTTCATAGAGAGGAATTCAAATTAATAATATTGTGTATGTACAGATCCTAGTATACAGTATAGATAACTTTAAATCAGTTTATTTTCGGTACGATGCATCAATAAATCTGCCCGGTAAATCCGTGTGTTTGAAAACTGGTTAGAAATGCTATCGATCCACGCTGGGTTGCGCGATTCTTGAGCTGAAGTCAGGTTCGGTCGGTAAAAATTTTTAGCAAATAACTGCAGTCCCTAATCCGCTGCATCGATATTTCCAACGATGGTTTAGGATTGTGATATCAGGAACTTATACGGATCTTGTTTCCAGTAGATATAGTTTAAAACAAAACGGAAATATATATAAAGAAGCACCGGGAGAGTCGATGGCACGATCGAACGATCGAACGACCTTCACCGTTATCACCCACTGGGGTATCAAGATGGCGGAAACACGGAAATAAAATCACTGTTGTCACATACAATAATCACTAGTTTTATTAACACTCACTTCAAATTAAAATAAACAATGATTAACGAAATTAACTTGGATTTAAAGCCAATAGGTTAGTATGCATGCGACCTCGAGCGCGGCTGTCAGTCGTCTGCCCAGCTGTCATCGATTGGCGCCTGCCTACCACCCTATTCGGGGTTGCCCGCTCTAATATCCCAAGATCCCGACATTATTTTCATTACTGTCAACATTTCAACGTCATCTAAAGATACCTTCAATATTTTCTTAATAACGTCAACACCACTATTTACCATTTCTAATTGCCAATTCACAATCAAAATAAACAGAGAAGTACGTATAATCGGATATTTAAACCAAACTATCAGTGGCGGGCACTATATTTGTCAGCGCGCCGTGATATATATGTTTATTTATGTCTACAAATAAGATACTACATTGTCTAAATACATTGTCTGATTTGATGTCTTTTGTCAAATTACATTGTATTCAGTGCTACAAAGAAAAAAAACGTTTTCTAACCGCAATGTACCGCTAACTAAAGTGAAGTCAGAAAAGTACCTCGGGCTCATAAATATTACACAGTCGCCTGTCATGGAAACAAACTACAATCAAAGCTGTCATCCCTTAGGGCTATAGCTTCATACACCATACTGCTACTTGGTTTAGTACCTACATTGGATGGGTATTTTTTAAGCTATCTAAAGCCATAAAAATAAAGTTAATTTTATGACGTGATAACGTCTTATAAATCGATGAACGCCGGCTTTTCTTAAGGGAAAAGGGGGTGGAACTTTGTCATCGTCATCATTTCAGCCATAGGACGTCTACTGCTGGACACAGGCCTCTTCAATAGATTTCTACATGGGCTGGATAGAGGCAACCCGCATCCAGTGAGTCTGGACGTGGCCTTCCTACGATGCACTTACTGGTACGTGGTCTCTACTCGAGAACCTTTCTGCCCCAACGGTCACAGGTTCTTCGAACTATTTTGCCCATTGCCACTTCAGTTTGCTTACTCTGTTTTCTATGTCGGTGACCTTGGTTCTTCTACGAATCTCCTCATTTCTGATTCGATCTCGTAGAGAGATTCCGAGCATAGCCCTTTCTATAGCTTGCTGAGTGACTGAGTTTCCTTAAGAGGACCATAGTTAGAGAGACTTTGTATGGGGGAGCAATTATTAAAACATAAGCCACGCGCGTATGCTACTAGTCATATATACCATAAGAACATACATAGATACACACAATAGACAGGTAACTATCCATTTCCGCAGTCAGTTCGTGGCTTCCGTTGTTGTATGAAGTGCAACCCCCATGAGACCGTCTTTATAAATTCAAACGGGCCTACCGTTCTCAGGGGAAATAAAACATTCGGCCATTTTGGCCGCAGCTCATATTGGCTAACTTTGGAGCTAAATATGAGAACGAATCCAGAGGATCCTTCCAAATATTGTTTTTAGAGTTCCGTACTCAAAGGGTAAAACGGGACCCTATTACTAAGACTCCGCTGTCCGTCCGTCCGTCTGTCTGTCTGTCCATCTGTCACCAGGCAGTTGAAATTTTCACAAATTTTCACAAATGATGTATTTCTGTTGCCGCTATAACAGCAAATACTAAAAACAGTATCATTTTATGTATGTATTTCAAGAACCGTTATAAAATGATCGAACACCGCGTACATTCTGCTTAGGAGTAGGGCTCTGCTAACACTGGATTTCTATATACGGCCGTTTGTAGCGTATATTTTGTACGGAACCCTCGGTTTTTTTGTATAACACATTATGCACCTGATAATAATGAAATATTTGATACAAGATTTAAGTTAGGGGCGGTTTTCATTTGTTAAAACATGAGGAGCTCTAGGTGTGCATGTCTATCTCTGCGTGTGTCGATCTGTGGTTCCTTTATATAATAGTTGTTTGAGTTTGTGGTGGGTTTAAGGTATTTTTGATGAAAATGTGGAAAATTCGAATATAACGGCAGTATTTCAATTTCTAATGTAGTTTAATAATAACCTTGCAATAAAAACCTAACACTTACGTCTTAGTTTCAGCCTGCAACGTACCTGAAATAAAAATAACACATAAATTAATTAAAAACTACATTTAATTAATTATTCATCCTGGTTCACAACGCTTCAGATTAGAATGTCCTACCTTCTGCATTCACGACCGTCGTTAACATGAGAAAATGCGTATGTAGCGAAAACTTAATTACTACGCGCAGAGCCGGTACTCGATCGTGTAAGGGTTAACCTAGAGCGCCCACCTAGCGGGTGGCAAGTTGTGTAAGGGTTAACCTAAAACCTTGATATTTTAAGGCTAAAGTGAAAAAACATTCTCTGGGTATGTGTTCTCCGTTATATCAGAGAAACTGATGTCAAACGGAACCCTTTACTAATAATAAAAAAATGTGTTTATTCAGACAAATAACTATTATTTTCATATAACTATATTAGTATTCGTACCTAGCTAGTGACATTGTGTTTAGAACAAAAAAATCTATAAAACAACAAAGTTTAACTATTCGTATTACTGTACAAATAATCTGCGTCCCACCCAAACTCTAAGTTGCCGCGGATGGCATTCCCGTTTCTGGGTTAGCGCTCCCCCCACTGAATCCAATACTGGTAAGTAGGCCTAGCCAGAACTATCTAGTTCCAAGTCAAGTTTTAAAAAAAAGATGAGCTGTGAGCAGGGACAAAACCTTAGTTTTTTTTATCTATCGGGACAACATCTCAAACTACCGCTCTCAACCGCCGAGTTTATGGCGGTCGGCCCATTTTATCGTTTGTCGATAACTCGCAACTATCCCTTATTATATCTATCCCCTGTGTGTATGAGCTACTTAATAGATTGGTGATTACGTTACTATTTGATTAATTACTATGTTGAAGTCATTATGATTGAGTGAAAACAATGTATTGTCGCAAGGAATTAGCCAAAACAGAGATTAGTACACTAACAGATATGACCAAATGACGCAAGATGTTAAAATTTTATCATTTGCCTAGAAAACATCAGTCATTTGTTCAAATCCCTGAATCTGTTTAGTAAAATGACAAAATCCGCCAAAAAAGGCAAGTCGTTTTTTCGTTTCATCAGATTTGTTAAGCGATTTGATAAGAATCCTAAAACAACAACTAGTTGACGGAACGAACTCGCAGAGTCCAACTTGTTTTATCATTTAACTAGACACATTCAGTGAAATGATAAAGTCACTACTGTAACAACCACAGACCAAAACTTAGTTTTGTTCTATCGATCTGGACATAATACTCGTATTTCGACCGACTATCTTTTGTCAATAACCTGCAACTATCCGTTATCAGCTACTTAATATATTGGTGGTTACTTTCCATTATTATTATTCCGATTACTCTATTGAGATATAATTGAGTGACAATAAAGCATTTTCTAACGAAAAATATTATTTATACAGGGTAACATTCGAAATGAGGAATACCATATTATTAAACCGTCAATCTTAGGAAAACACGTCATTTTTGTTTGAATAGAAACTTGATCAAGAGTGATTTTACTTGTAACTATGATTCTAGACAACAGATTCTGACATTTTAAACACTTGCCACACAGGTGAAGGCGTGGGAAAACCTAGTTATCCTAATTACAAAGGTTAACGCTACTTAATCCTCTGTCAAGCAGGCGAAACCACAGGTAAATGCTTGTTAATAAACAATAACCAAGTTAATATTTTCTTTTGTTTAATATTTTCTTCTGTTTCCGCGATTATTACTCATTGAAATAAAACAATTTAACGGATTATATCGCGTATATTATCTCATTTTAGTTCCCGACGTTTCGGAAGCTTTCCAGCTTTCCATGGTCACGGGTGGACTGAGAAAAGATGTATTTTCCTCTGTCAAAGTTACCATTTGTGCAAACTACCCATTTTTGAAAAAACAAATAAAGGTGTACATACATGCCAGATGGCCCTAAGCTGTAAAGACAGTTACACATGTGCCAGAAGGGCTTAATTATTTTATTCTAATAATTTACCAAGCAGCATTTCATAAATGAGGCGTACTGAGGAGAAAAGAAACGCTGCAAAGAAAACTCCCAGGCCACCTCATTACTAATTATAATATTTTAAAAACAGCGACTATTAAACTACTTTACGTTCGGAAATTAAGGTTTTGCAGCCCTGTGTCTCGCTTGTTCCTTGATGAGATGTATTACAGGATCCCAAGCTGGTGGTAGTGACAATCCATCTTCTCTATTGAAATTAGGATGCTTTTTAATCTCAACAGCCTCGCGTAGCATTCTGGGAAAATATCTTTTTTTTTGGCAAGGATAGAAGGTTTATCAAACTTAATTGAGTGGTTTGGTTTGTCAATGACATGTTCAGAGATAATATACGCGATAGAATCCGTGAAATTGTTTTATTTCAATGAATAACCAAGTTATTAAAAATGTAGCAAAGACATTTTTAAAAAATACACTACTGTACACTTTCTCACGAACAAAGCGACAATCATCAAACGAATAGCATCGACCTAACTTAAATATTGCCCGAATATCATGGAAATTAACTTGAGAAACTTCGCCGCAGCGAAGATCGAAGTACCTTCCTCTTGTCATACAATCTTGAACTTTCAGCATATAATTCGACTAAGCTTAGTTTGCACCCTGTATATGCCACGTCGCATGCAAACAAGGTGCAAATTTAAAGTAGCCGGGTTACGTATTTTGAACTTAATTTTCAGTGTTATACATATAAAGGATATTTTGTCCAATAATGTCCGATTTTAACGGATTATATCGCGTATTATCTCATTTGAGTTCCCGACGTTTCGGAAGCTTCTCAGCTTTCGCTGGAAAAAAAACAAAATGAGATAATGTACGTGATATAATCCGTTAAAATTGTTTTATTTAAATGAGTAATAATCGCGGATACAGAAGAAAATATTAAGTTTATAATAGTAAATATAGATAGGTTAAAAACAAAAATAGTCAGACAATTGTGTGGTCTTTGTCCCCCTCCCTATTCAGAACTGGGTCCTCGCGGTCAAAAACTTAGGATAGTCTTAGTAGGTAAAAGTACATAATTGCTGGAATATCCGTAAACGTAGTGTTTAGGGTGTTTTTCCAAATAACGAAAATTTGAGTGTGATTATAGGAATATTGGTTCGTTTGACTTTGATCTCTAAAATTGAGTATTAGAGTGCTTTTTTCTAAGAAACAATGCTTTGGTAAAGTGTATTGTTTAATTTTAATTATTCCCTAATGTTTTATACATGGAACCGAAACATTACTTATATTAAGTTGACGTTTTTAGTAACAAAAGTGGAGGTCTGTTTTAAATTCACTTATACGTATTTTATAACGCTCCATACAAAAGCCTAGGAACGTGGGACGTCACACTTTCCTACCTTATATGGGGAAATTAAGAACTTTGTTCTGCAGCCATGTTAAAACTTGCGTTTAAAGAAACGGTTTCATAAATAAAGTTACTATACATTTCATGGGTTATTTAATGGTATTATTAGTTATTTATATTTTCGGACTTTAAAAATGGACTCTTAAAACAAGGTACACGTAAGGTATAGAACTTTTTTTTAGTATTTCTATCATAGAAACATACCATTTCCCATCAATTTTTTATTTTTATTTCAGTACAGTCAACTTCCCCATTAGCATATAAACTACACAAGTTCAAATTACAGACTACACCGACCTCCTTTTTCTACGTCTTATTTTAATAGGCATAATGACGAGGTATAAAAATCAATTCTAATTCATTCGTCGGTTAGATAATAAAAAAATACAGAACACGTACTTTTTGCTTTAATTTTTTTTTTAAATACTCAGTTCAATCGCAGTAAAGTTAAAACGCGGGGCTCGTGACGTCCCTCCTAGGTACAAAACTGTACTTACTCGTAGTCTTTACGCAACATTTTGACTAAAAAAAAATACGTCTCCAATATGTTTTATTACTATTATTAAAATTTAGTCATCATCTCTATTTGACTACTCAAATCTAGACTCCGAGTTTAATTTTGGGACTAAGGGTGGCTGTATGCTTGCAGGCTGTTCGAAAACTCGAACTCACAAGACACGAGTCCGTGCTCAGATGACTGGCAGTCAAATTAACTTTAGACCTACTTTTGGAGTCCTAGTTCCCTATCTGAGTCAAGTCTATTTAAATAAAACTTTCTTTGTATGATGAGAGGGATAAAACTTACGTGACGCGAATGGTACAGTTGGAATCGAAATTAAATATTTCTGAAACAGAAACACGGGGACACTGTCGCTAATTGGAGGAAACCATCAAAAGTTCAGCCATTTACATATTTGCCGCAAAGCCCGCAAAGTACGAGCCTTACTCCGGTCAACGACGACATTTTTTGTCAGCACACAAGTACAAGACACCTTTTGTTAGGGTTCCGTAGCCAAAATGGATACATGATGTATACTGATGAAATTTGGAGTATGGAGGTGTCTTGTGTGAGCCCCTATTTAGTTTAATAGTTAAATATAAAAACTCTAGGAGGGCCACTCCATACGTGTAAACAAAACTGGAAAAAATGCATCAAATATCATTGTGTGGTATTACATCGGCAGATCTTTTAAAAACCTTTCGAGGTTTCCAATAAAGTTTTTTGATTTAGTAGACATGATCGGATATACCGTTTTCGAGTTATTGCCGAAAAACGGCACTTCTCAACAAAAGGACGTAAGTGCCGTGGAGATACGCTCTTTTGCTAGTGCACTTTTTCATATCGCATTTTTTTCATCAGTAGTGCATTTTTTCGTATGAACGGCTGCGGAACCCTACACTGAGCATGATCCGACATGCTCTAGGCCGGTATTTTTTGTTCATAAACTGCCCTGCGATTTACCCCAGTATCATCTGTATCTCACACAAATGTAATAAAGCATATTTAAGATATATTCCGTACCAGTAATCCTAATCTATACTATTAAGTTGTAAAAATGAAATGTCTGTACCTTGAAGATATTTTCAAAAAAATATTGTAACGGGCTATTTGTGGCTTTCTCACGCTAATTTAGCTACACGGACTTTAACTATCTTTGGTACACGGATAGCTGGGTATCTCCAGATGGTTATAAGATACTTTTTACCCGACTACGCTGAACAAAAAAAAAGGGGTTATGACTATTTCTCCTCCGCGAACAAAGTTGCTTCTATTAATATTATAAACGTGAAAGTTTGTGCCGATATGTATGTTTGTACGTTCCCATTAATTTTAAAAACTACGGAGTGGATCTCAACGAAACTTTCCAGTAAGGATGTTTCGACATAAGAATAAAACATTAGCTATAAATTGCATCTCTACTGCTTTCTCCCCCCCAGACCATGGAAGTGTCATCGCGAAAGAACTTGTCAAGCTATAGGATAAACTTTATTCGGGATAACATGTAATTACAAATTTACAATAGCAATATAATACAATGCAAACGTGAGATTTGCATCCGAAATGGCCCCAATCTGTATGCCGTTGGCTTGGGTACTTTTATTTACTTTTCGATCATGGAAAAATATATATATAGATATCTCCTAACTGAGTTCAGCTACAGCGACTACTTGCTTCCTACCTATGAGAGCGACGCTGTTGAGCTCTCTGGTGACTGACATAGCCGATTTTAGCAGTAAACGAGTCAGTACCCCTCCGACATAATTATATTGTATTTCCTTAAGAGAATATACTAGCAAAAGGCCTTTTGGAAATTAGGTACTTCTAAAAACTATTGTTATCACATCGCCTCAAATCCCCCGTATTACAGTGGAAAAGGGACAACTGCAGCTCGGAACGATCTGACCTACAAAAATTGGCGATAACAGGGTTTCGTAGTACCCTATTTCCTTTTCCAAAAGTAGACTAAATTTAGTTTTTCTCTCAAATATATTATAACAAGGTTTCGGCTATGCTTCTACGTCTTCTGTTTTTCTTTTATATTCGTTAAATTTGTTTACTGAACGCGTGCTTATGGCGCCGGATGGTGGCATATTTTGCAGTTTTAGAGGGCCTCTAATTCTTAAAATAAACAAATTATTAAGAAAAATAAAACATAGGGGCATGGCACAGGTAAGTATAGATTATATTTATAAAAAAAAATCGCGCTTGGCTCGAGTTCATTACGTCTTTCTGTCTCAAAATTCCGCACTTACATGTTTACAATATGTTTCCACTGTGACCTGCCTCCAGCGAGTGTCTCCCATGTATGCGGGTTTATATCAAAAGGGAAAATAGAACATATAATAACCTCATTTTAATATCCAAACCCCGTTGATTGGAGTATATGGAAATGTAATCGTATGCATATGTGATAAAATACGCACATACATTATGCTAAGTAGCATATATGCTCGACTGCGCATCTTGTACCACTTTGCTACCGCGTTCATTAATATTATGATTGCCTAAACCAGGACTCGAAAACCGGTAAAACGCCAAAAAGGTAATAGGTACATTAAAGGTCAATGTTAAAAATTACATCATTTTTGAGACAATTTTATTAATGGCTGTACTTTTCTTTAAACATCCACCGAGGCGATTCTAACAAGCTCAAACTCGGTGTAATGGAACAGGAAGGTGGTCATAGGAACACCGTCCTGTTCCATCATTAGATCAGCTCGATGGTATCATACTATTGCATTCTCACCTAACTTACATGGCATACTTCCAAATTTTAGCTCAATTGGAAACCGGGAAGTAGGTCAAATTAAACTTGCAAGGTTCCACCCGAACGTATGTTGCAATTTAAATAAGAGCTTGTGATATATCCCTAGCTTTGCTTGCACTTGACTGTACACCACAGGCGTTGCGTCAAGAGGAGTCTAAGCGTATTTATTTGCTCATATTTAAACAAAAAGGTGGTTATAAGCGCTTCCTTTGGGCAAACCGGTGGGAATCGGCTTATATGGACGCCACACCACGTAGATATGAAAATTAGGGGAGTTCGTATTTTGAAAGCGTGGAATACTGAAAATCAGGTTTTATGTTAATTTGCTGTTTATATGTGATCGCGGTAATGGGAGGTCAAGTTGTTTCCAGAATACTGTATTAAGAAAATCTAGTTCTTTAACCCCCGACAAAAAAGAGGGGTGTTATAAGTTTAACGTATCTGTGACTCTGTGTATCTGTGTATCTGTCTGTGGCATCGTAGCGCCCATACGGATAGACCGATTTGAGTGCGGTTTTTTGTGTCATATATAATTTTATCCCGAGTGTTCTTAGCTTTGTTTGATGAAAATCGGAGCACTCGTCTCCAAAACTTTTAGTGGAACAAGTGACTGGATCTCAGCCAATATTGAAGCTAGGAGCTCCAAATTTTGCTGTTATAGTTATCGAATATATAGTGCATAGGAAATCTGTTTTTTTTTTTAATTTGTGATCTTGACAATGTAGAATTAACGGAAACATGATTTATTGAAAATATGGTAATTTGCAAATCTGATTTTAAAGTTTATCTGTAAATAGCAAATGTGGTATTATGGAAATGCGATATTACATAAATGTGGTGTATATAGAGGCGAAACATGTGTCCAGGAATATATATTGTCTGCAGGTGGTTTGTTGTATTTGCACGCGTATTTATTTTTTTGTAGAAACTGCATGAAAATATGCGCATGTGAACAGAATTTATTGTCACATTCACATCTAACCAAGACTACTATTTCGTGTAAAAGCAAAGGAACCCATCCATTAATATGATATGGAATTCCGCAAAGTAACGTCTGAATCTATCAATCATTCTAGTCTATCATCATCATCATTATTGGCCTCTTGCATCTATGAAAGATGAATCGAACGTGACTAAAGGCCGATTCGAGGGCGACAGCCACGGCCGCATATTTGACATGTAAATTTTGCACCTGTCGATGCAGGGGGAAAAGCTGCGCGCTGGTGTCTCAGGTCACGCTTACGAGAAAGAGATGCGAACCAGGCTTCATCATGTGCGACCACACCATCGCTCAGTCTTCCTCCACAAGTCTCAGACTTCAGACACACTGTCCCAGTTTTGAATGACGATGTTGAAGGATAACATGTCACGCTTTAAGCTATCCTTAAACCGTAGCATGGGTCGTCCAATTGGTCGCTTGGCGTCGGCAATCTCACTCAAGAGAGTTATTCGTGGCAAACGAGATGGTCCCTTTGCACATGTCCGAGCCAACGCAAACGACTTTTCTGTGGCGGCCATCTTCTAGACTATACTAAGCTTGTAAACCAACTAAAATACTAAGCACTGTAACAACACGTGTCTAAAAGAAATATGCTGCCTATTTCTAGGTAGGTTCAACATTAATAATTCTTGTATAATTACGGACGCAAACGACTTTAGCCTTGCCTTACATATTAAAATTTCAAGAAGTTGTAACCCCATGTACAGTTGGTATTAAATACTTTGTAACATCAAAATGGCCAAATATAGGTTACAATACAAGAGAGGCGTGGCGTCAGGAAAATTACAAGGGAAGCTGAAGCGTATTCATTTACTCATATCTGGAAAAAGGTGGTTATAAGCCTTTGCTTGGGCAACCCGGTGGGAATCGGCTTCAATGGACGCCACGCCACTGCAATACAATACAATACAACAATTCTTTATTGCACAACAACAACAAAAACGTAGGTGCAATAGAGCTCTAACATACAATACGGTAGACAATAGGCGGTCTTATCGCTAAAGCGCGATCTCTTCTAGACAAGCTTTGGGTAGCAGGAATACAGAATAGCTAAGAATGAGTAGGTGGTCGGATAAGATTATAAATAATGCAAAAATTTAAATAATGCTACCTCCGGCCAGTTGTTGAGAAACGGATCCAGATCGTCCCGCCATCTCCGCCTAGGCCTGCCCCGTCTGCGTTGCCCAGCTTGTGGCACTCATTTATTGACCACACTAGCCCACCTTTCCGGGTGCATGCGGCAGACGTGACCGGCCCAGCCCACTTTAGCTTGGCGGTTTTTTCTCCAACATCCGTCATTCGGGTTACAGAGCGCAGCGTAGTGTCCCAGACGCGATCTGTCCTTTTAACACCTAGAATGCTGAGCTCCAGTGTCGGTTGACAAACCTTCAATTTGGATTTCTGCCTCTCGGTGTGTGACCACGTTCGCGCACCGTAGGTTAGAACGGGCAGGATACACAAATAAGAAAAAATATATATAAATAACGATTTTTTGGCTCGTCCCAATAGGCTACATGCACTAAATTTTTCACCACTTTTCTTAACAAAATATCAATATATTGTAAAAACGATTTCAAAAGGGAAATTAAAATTGGCCAAGAAATACACATGGTATAGGCATTATAAACTAGTAATTAGACGGCGATTTTAGAGAGAGGTCCGACATGAACTGTTGCGTCATAGTACACTCCGGCCATATACACTCCATATTAAATTCTGTTTGCTAGAAATCTCTTTCTATTAATAGCGCATTCATGTTACAAATAGTAGACAAAAATATGAATAACTATAAAGATTACCAGGATATAAGCCATCGAACATTTCATTCTATCTCTAGAATGAAATGTTCGATGGCTTATATCTTATTCACCCAGATAGCAATAGGTACTATTCGCCGCAAAATCGTTGGGATAGCCTCAGTAATATGCTCCCTATACATCCAATAAATCTTGTTAAAAGGTATGACCGCTTCTCTACCATACAGAACTACATCCCATTTCTTCAGCGTAAGCTACACATTTAAACGTACAAAAATCTACCAGCGAATACAGGTGTTATCTATTTTATAAGGCCATTACGTGGGAACGGACACTCAGCCGCATTTATGAATATGACGTCATCGGCAAACAAAAATGGCGGTGTAATGTGTAATTCACACTTTTTGCGTACGACGCTGCGGCAGGGATCTTTATCTACAAAGTTGACCATTGCTAATTTCTCAACACTTTTAATGCTTTTACGAGTTACGAGTAGGGCATCAGTATTAAGGCCTTATCACACGAACTTGTTGAAAGCGAGGCGAGTGCGGAGCGTGTTCGCCGAGAGCGCGCAACGAGTTCGATGCGCTTAGCTGGCTGACGTACGTGAGTGGCGGCAGTACGGCATGGCGTCCCAGCCATATACGCGACGAACTCGCTGCGCATTCGCGGCAAATTCGTTACGCGTACGCAGCGAACACGCTGCGCTTAGCTAGCTGACGTACGTGAGTGTACAGCATGGCGTTCCGGCCCTATACGCGGCGAACTCGCTGCGCATTCGCGACGAATTCGTTACACGCTCGTGGCGAAATCGTTGCGCGCTCGCCTCGCTTTCAACTCGCCCGCAAATCGCAAGTGTGATAACGCCCATACGGTCTCATCGCTATGGCCTAACCGGATGATCAGCGCTGGCTTTCGAGCCAGCATTATGCTGAGGTGGGGTGGTTAAGTGGAACTCACCCATGGCCTATGGCAATTTGCTGAATAACGTACAGTCAAAAATGTATCCAATTGTGAACTTTAATGCAATGCATTAAGTTGAAAAAGTGGATAAATCTCTTTGTGGTTGACAGTACCTGCCCTATGGTTTTAAAGCGGCAAAGAGTATTAAGCGCTTAAATTATTAAAACCATGCTTTAAAATCATGTAGACCGATGATAAGGTTAAAAAGATGATACATCTCTTTGCGGTCGACTGTACCTCTCTCTATGGTTCTAAAGCGATTATTACTTTTTGCCGCCAGTTTTCATTAAGCTCAAATAAGTTCTACTTCTCAATGGAGCTACCGGGGAGAGTAAAATTAAACGAACAGGAACGACCGGTGCTGTGGGACTGTTTTTCTTCTATGTTGGCCTTTGTGGGAAGTTTTCAATTCTCTTGCGAATAAATACATTTCATGTCATGTGATTCAACAAGGTTATAGATAACATTAAATACAGAACAATTGTATAGATTTGCCCTAGAGGCTAAAATTTTAGCCGTGCTCCGTCAAGCTAAAGTGCGATTATTTTCTAACACGATAAGTGAAATGACATACCGGCGATTTGACGACCGGCTTAGCTCAGTGGGAGTAACGTTGCCTGCGAAGCTGAGGTCCTGGGTTCAAATCACGGTAAAGGCAAATATTTGTGTGGTGAGCATAAATATTTGTTCCTGAGTCTTGGATGTTTTCTATGTAAATAAGTAATATATGTATTAAATATATCGTCGTCTAGTACCCATAACACAAGCCTTATTGAGCTTACCATGGGACTAGTTCAATTTGTGTAAAATTGACCCGTAGGTAATATTTATTATTATTATTTATATTTACATACTGTTAATGGACTAAATCGTCATTAGAAAATGACATGGTTATTTGTACTAAGTATCAAACCAGTCTCACTTCGATTGACAGAAAAAAACTACTCATATTGAAGCATAAATAGCTCGAGGTAGGTAGGGAGCTGAGGCGAGGCGTCAGGAAAATTACAAGGGAAGCCAAAGAAAAAATGGGACTGGGCAGGCCACGTAAGCCGTATGCAGCCGGACAAGTGGGCTTATATAGTCACCCAGTGGGTACCACAGGATGGGCGGCGACGACAGGGCAGGCCGAGACTGAGATGGCGGGACGACCTAGATGCGTTCCTAGACGATTGGCCAGAGGCAGCCGGTAATAGTGAGCCATGGAGATCTAAAAGAGAGGCCTTTGCCCAGCAGTGGGACACTTACAGGCTATTAAAAAAAAGCCTTTCCTTGAACAAGTCGGTGAGAATCGGCTTAAATGGACGCCATGCCACTGGTAGGTAGGTAGGTAGCATTTGCACTTGGATTTGGCGGGACGACCTAGATGCGTTCCTAGACGATTGGCCAGAGGCAGCCGGTAATAGTGAGCCATGGAGATCTAAAAGAGAGGCTTTTGCCCAGCAGTGGGACACTTACAGGCTATTAAAAAAAGCCTTTCCTTGAACAAGCCGGTGAGAATCGGCTTAAATGGACGCCATGCCACTGGTAGGTAGGTAGGTAGCATTTGCACTTGGACGCCAGCATGTCTGCTGTTACCGTTATCCTTGTGATATCATTCTGTATTATACTACCTACTGGACAGTCCCGAGGCGCAAGTGCCGCTTCTAATCTAGTCTGTAATTGCCCTGGGGGAAATCATACCAATTTAACCTTAATAATATTTTCGAGGATAAAAAAATACTTTTAATCATTGACTCTTAATATTTTCTTCTGTTTCCGCGATTATTACTCATTGAAATAAAACGATTTTCCAACTCACTATGGAGTTGGCAAATCAAAATTCACTTGCATTCTTAGATGTGCTAGTAATTAGAGGTCCTAACAATGAGTAGATAGGTCATACTGTATTTAGGAACCTACGCATACAGATAGGTATTTGAATGGCAAATCTCACCACCATCCCTGTCAACTTGCTACAGTGGGTAAATCTTTGTTTCAGAGAGCCAGGGGTATCTGCGATGATCAACATCTGATGATCGCTTCGGACCAACGAGCTCCAGATATCACGTTCCAAGCAGAATCCCAGTATGAAGAAACCAACAGTCGAGCGTAAACCTGCCGTATTGCCATATGTGAAAGGGGTCACAGACAAGATCGGAAACATCTTGAAGCGTGCTTCTATAAAAACATATTTTAAGCCGTTGAAGAAGGTGTCTCAATACCTTAGATCCGTGAAGAGTAGCACCCCTTTGCAGAGTGCAGGCATTTATAAGCTGGACTGCGAGTGTGGTCTTTCATACATTGGTCAAACGAAGTATATAATATTATTTACTATTCAACTTTGCAAGCGTGTCACATTATTTAAATGTTACGATTTATTTATTATTGCCTGTTTACGAACTAATTGTGACTGCACTATGTTTCTCTGTAAAATAACACCGTTGAGTGTATAACTTTAAAGCGCCATCTAGTTTCTGTCAGAATAACTCCTTGCGATCGGGGCGCGAACGAAAGTATGGCAAATGACAGTCCTTTGTTTTAATGGTCCTTGGCCAGAGCTTAGACATCATTAGGGTTCCGTACCAAAAAGGTACAAAAGGAATCCTTATGGTGCGACTCTGTCTGTCTGTCTGCCTGTCTGTCCGACTGTTAAAGCGCCATATCTCAAAAACTACTTAAGCTATTTGAAATTTGGAATATTTATAAAGTTGGTCAGCGCACATGTATTGCACAGGAAATATTTAAAATTATATTTTTATTTTCTAAAAAAACGACGAATATGAGGGGGGTAAGAATTAAAAGTCTAGCTACTGGTCAAATGGGGTATCGTATGAAAGGGCCTGCACATGCACATTTTTGAACAATTTTTTTATTTTTTTTATTGTGAATATTTTTTGTTTTATTAAGGAAAATTTTAAAAAAAAAACACCATCCCCCCCCCCCCCCCCCTTTATCTCCGAAGTTTACCAATCGAATATTTTGAAATTTTGTAGTAATAAACATAAATATTACACGAAAATTATAGCAAGTCTCTAACTAGCTATTTTTTTTTATTTGTATAAAGCCTATTTGTACAACCCGGTTGCGTTAAGTTTGCACCTGATTTGTATGCAATGCTATAGATATCAGGTGCAAACTTAACTCAACCAGTACCGGGTAATAAAGTTAAGGTAAGTAAAAAATGTGTACGGAAGACTCGCACTTGGCCGGTTTTTTTTTAATAACATTCGGCTTAAGAATCTCAACTCGTTAAAGCCTTCACAAGCGTAACAATGAAATGGAAAAAAACGGACGACAAAGGAAATGAGTTTTCCAAGTTTTAACGAGAAAGTTGCTATTTGCACATAGCGTGGAATCAGTACGAATGACTGAATAAATTACTAGTCAAAAGAGCTTAACCTCCATTTTGCGCTTTTTAGAAAAAGACCTTAGGTTTTAATACAAGAGGTTGATTTTAGAAAGGGATTTTGGAGGTGAATGATACTTTTTGAAAAGAATGTCTGGCCTTAGTGGGGGTTGCATCAACAATAGGTAACTTAACCTTCATTTGCTTAGTAGTTTCAGTTGAAATTCAAGCTTTTTTGTTAGAGGTTCTTTATTTAGGGATGCGCAAGTTAAAGAAAAAGACTGGCGACGCAGCGCGCAGCCGCCATGTATATACACGAACCATTTCCAGCAAATTTTGACATTCACAACTCGAAACCTATTCAAACTACAAACATGAAGATTGGTACATTTATTAAAACCCCTTAGCTTGTCTAGAATTCAAAGTTTCATAAATGTAGCTCATACAGTTATTGATATATTAACGTTTAAAACCTGTTTTTTTATGACCGACTGACTCACTCACTGACTGATATATAGATCAAAAACCTACCCACTTCCAGATAACCTAGTAAGTTGAAATGATACAATTAATAGTACCGAATATGGTAAAAATTTGCCTGTAGTCAATATACATTACGTACCACTTACGGTTAAAGGCTATTTCTTAAAATACATTGGAAGCATGATCAGTTATTTGTACGCTTCTGGTTATCTGGAAGAGATAATTTATATCTAGATTGTCTGGAAGTGAGGTATAGTGAAACAACCGTTCGGACAGATGACTGGTTTATTAATATCGTAATGTAGGCACAGCGTCAATACACATCACTCCTCCCACGTTTATTCGGGGAACCTGATAACTAAATGAAAGAAAAACATCAAAGAATTACATCAAACTTAACCATATCATAAATAATAATATTAGTTACTTAACTCTAAGTACATTTTACTTATAACTAACTTTTTTGTTTCTGGGTCTTAAATTACATCGGCGCGAAATCGCATCTGGCTGCGGCGCCTGCGCATCTGTATTTGACTCTCGTCGATCCGTTTCCCCTCTTTCCACACCTCGTCCACGCACTCGTAGCACTCGCTGTCGGAAGCGACATGCTGTGGCTCATACTCATTAACATCATTGCCATTGTTATTGCCTGGGTTCGCCATCGAACTTAGCAAGGCCGAGGGCGTGAATGACGGGAATGGGGCCCTGGGCCAGTGTCGTCAGCGCAGGCAGGGGACTCGAGTGCACCGGCACAGATTGAGGTGCGCGGGGCGGGAGCGACCGCGGGCGCGGGCGGCGGAGCGGTCGCCTGTGCCGCGTTATTATTAATGTTCGATCGCCTTGAATATCGCAACAGCTGATCCTCGTGACGTACACATTTACCGTTATCGCTAACATCAACTGTAAACATTCGGTTTCCCACCTTATTTATTATTGTTCCCACTCGCCACACAGGCTTTTGTGCGATAAAAACCCAGACGTCTTATCCTATATCAAAATTTCGAGCCCCCGTTAAGCTAGTCGTATGTTTATGATTTTTATCGTATTCTTTGTCTGGAAAAATTAAATCAATTTTAAAAAAAATTGCCTTATCAGCGAACGAACATTTTTTTACATTGAAATGGTTATCTAAAACAGTAATAAGGTCGTCAAATCCTAACTCTTCTAGCTTACGCGGGTACACGAGATTACGTGCCAAGCGATAAGAGTCGTCAGAAAGATGCGTTATTAACACTGCACACTTCTTCTCGAGTTTAATACTCTCATTAACTTTAAAAAACTGTGTTATTTTGCCCTTAAATATCGATCACTCTCCGGATTTGTAGTCAAAATTAGGAAGATTTCCGAGATACGCCATTTTACTTTTACGCAGGTGGGTACTTTCGCGTCGTCGCCAGTGAGGTATAGTGAAATAACCGTTCGGACAGATGACTGGTTAATAAGTATCGTAATGTAGGTACAGCGTCAATACACATCAGGAAGATATCGCTCTTTAACAATAAGATCGCCTATTGTCTACCGTATTTTATGTTAAGGTTCTATTGCGGTGTTTCTGTTGTTGGTGTGCAATAAAGAATTGTTGTATTGTATTGTATTTTAAAGTGATCAAAATCTAAAAGTAAGGAGGAAATTGCGTCACAGTGATAGGGGACGGACGATCACCCCAGACGTGACATGCCGTGTTAAGAGTTGGGAAAAACCGGGCAGTTGCGAGTCGGACTCGCGCACCGAGGGATCCATACAAAATATACGCTACAAACGGCCGTATCTATGAAAATCCAGAGTTAGCAGGGCCCTACTCCTAAGCAAAATGTAGGTAGTGCTCGATCATTTTATATTGGTTACTAACATAGACAGGCAGACATACAATTATTTTGTTTTTAGTATTTTCTGTTATAGCGGCAACAGAAATACATCATCTGTGAAAATTTCAACTGTCCAGCTATCACGGTTCATGAGATACAGCCTGCTGACAGACGGACAGACGAACGGACAGCGAAGTCTTATTAATAGGGTCCAGCTATACCGTTTGGGTACGGAACTCTAATAAGCGCGACAAGGGCGGGTCCAAGTCTAAATTTTGAGTGACGTAATTATGTGTACGACCCCATATGACGTCATAAAACTATTTTTAAGTTTCTAAGCGTGGTTGACAGTTCATAAAAAGGAACTAATTTGACCCGTCAATCAAGTAGCCTATCCTGTGATAAAGGATCACTTTTTTGCCCTAGGGTCCAAAACTATCACTTTAATCCCGCCATGTGACGATATAATATAGGGATATTCGGATATTGCATCCCCGAAGGCGTGTCGACTATGAAGTCAAGTGTGAGAACATATACAGGGTGTAATGACGCATAAACCTTGCCGCACCGCACTTAGTCTTATCTCTACGAGGTGAGCACAGACATAACTTAGCAGGTTAAGGTTGTGAACAACAGAGTAAACTATATCTTGAGAGTTGCTTAATGTTGGGAAGAGATCACCAGAGATCGTAATCTAAGATGCGTATCTAATTTACTTAAAGTTGGCGAAAGCTCGGAAAATGGCAAAAAAATCAGAATGTACATGTACATGGCGTAAAATGTACATAATGACAAATGTACATACCATTCAAATGTACATACACAATTATACAATGTTACACCGTATTCTATTTTGCGTGTTATGAATAATTTACAATTTACATCATGACAAATGTATAGTACGCAGAATGTACATTGTACACGCCATTCAAATGTACATAACCAATCTCTGAGAACAATGTATTTGGACAAAAAATCCTTTGATATTGGTCTTGTCAACAGCATTTTGGCTTCTCCTATGTCGGATGAAGCTGAAATTCTGTACAAGTTAGCCGATGTAGGATTAGCAATTAGGACATAGATTAGCTTTTAAGTATATTGTATATTGGAAGTATTTTATTTTGTTTGCTGATCTAACAGGGCGATATGGTCGCTCAGCGATAAAGCCCTTTAAATAAATTTAAAAAAAAAATGTACATACGCTATTGTGCAATGTTACAGTTTATAATATTTCGCATATTACGAATTATACAACGAATGAATTCGTGAAACATACATTTTCCTTATCAAATAATTATATTGCGCGCTTCGGCTGATAATGTACAATACTCAAAGCGCTAACTGCACGTATAATGTGGAAACATCAAAATGTACATATGCCAAATCTATGTTATGACAAATGTATAGCCTAATATGGGCAGTAAAGTCCTAGAGTGGCGACCACGCGTAGGAAAGCGCAGCGTAGGTTGGCCCGTAACTAGGTGGACGGTTGATCTCGTGACGGTCGCGGGGAGTCAGTTGATGCGGTCTGCGCAGGATCGCACTCTGTCGCGAGTTATAGAGGAGGCCTATGTTCAGCATTAGACATCTGTGGCTGATAGACAAGCACCATTAAAACAAGAGGACTGACAGTTGCCATACTTTGGATCGTGTTCCGATCGCAAGGAGATATTCTGGCAAAAACTAGATGGCGCTTTAAAACTAAACAATTAACGATGTTATAATTGAATAAAAAAACACAATATACTTACAATTAGTTCGCAAATAGTTAATAATAAAATAAATAGTAACATTTAAATACTGTGTCACGCTTGCAAAGTTGAATAATTGTAAGAAATAATTGTTATATATAGATGGCGTTGTACAGTCAGCTGCAGAGAAAAGCAACCCCCCTGCCATACTAACATTATATGGCAGAGGAGTGACGTTTCTCTGCTGCTGACTGTACATATCGGGGAACGGCTTTTTGTATGGAGATGGTCAGTCCTCTTATTTTAATGGTCGTTACTGATAGATAAGATATTTCTTTCTTTCCGCAACTTCCCTCACGTGGTATCTCGTCGTCTAGTTACTTAACACATTCACTACCAAGAACCCGCCTAGCGGGCGGTGTGCTCGTAGACGCGTAGCCGATACCATGACTTTCCCCGTATGTAGAGAAAGTGCGTAGCGCTATGAGAAGCTTGGCAGCATAGAGTTAATTTATATGCAAAGACCACCTTTGATTTAAATAATAGGAAGAAAAAAGTAAATATGCTTTTCTCACTATAATTTACTTTCCTTTCTCCAAAAGTTACCAACGTCGATTGTGCAAATAAGATTATCGTAACCTATTTCCAACCGTATTGAGAACATTTTATTTGCCAAGGCTTCAAGTGCTACGAATATCGTAGCGCCGCTACGGCGTAGCACGTACGAAAGGCGAATTGAGAGTAAGCTATAAAGTGACTTTATTTTTAACGTAACTTCAATAAGTATATAGACATTATGTAATTAGATTTAAGGTCAATGTTAGGAGTAATAAAGCGGGAAACATAAGTCTTTTGGAAAATTGAATAGGAAGTCAAATAGTTACTTTGTATATGCTGCGAAAGTTTTCAGTCAAGAATATTATTGAATTGGTACAGGAACATTAAATTCCATTACTTAAAATGAAGTCATTTTAAGTAACGGAATAAGTCATATTATATTCTATCGATGTAACTTACGAAAAAACTTTAAACATGTGATGCTTATAACACTTTATAAATCGCTTTTTCCGTGGTGTGTATGTTTCATCATGTTGACAGCGACCGTCTTTACCAATATACTGTTTCAATTTATCTATAAGAGTCACCGAAACTAACTTTTACGCCGAAAAACCAGTTTTTGCCACTTTTCTCAAAAAATACACTTTTTAAAGAAAATGCTTGCGTAGCAAGTTAAGTCTTTTGATATTGAATAATTAGGCATAAGTTTTGAGTCTATCAAAGGTTTCTTGAGAGACTAGATACGCAATCTTTATTTTTATAGACCTCTCTCTAAAATTCCATAGTTAATTACATAGAAATATATTCTAATTTCCGATTGCAAGAAAGTGTTAAATAGACTGTCGAACTGACTGAACTGTCATATGAACCATATTTCGAAAGTTAGTTTGGCCATTTCAGGGACTAGATACAAAACAAAAACTGAATGTTTTTCCCCACTGCACCATTTTCATGCTTCTCTGTTTGGCCCTATGGTTGACTGGTAGAGAATGCCTTTTGGCATTAAGTTCGCCATTTGTACTTACTTTTGTTTTGTGCAATAAAGTTTAAATAAATAAATAAATAAATAAAAACCATGTAAAATCGTACATTTACGCTTGGAGCCCCTTAACCGTTAACACGGTTAAAGTAATTGTCGTTGTAAAAATTATATAATGCAATTATGTTTTTCAACATGCAAAAAACACAAACCTGTAAAATTCCCGAAAAGGAGGAATATTTTCGAAAAGTTATGTAATTTCTCAAAATTGATATAAATTTTAAATAGAAAAAAAAATAACTAATCAAATATTATATCTTGTAGGCGATGCGAGCTAAGCAGTACTCAAATGGGGACACAGCATTAAAGTAGCCAATAAAACGTTGAAAGATAAACTCGACGTAAACAAATGGGAAAGACAAAACGCAGACGTAACACAAGTCAACAACCGACGCGTCTAGACTTCTGTCTCCAGAATCAATATTTACCAGAACCGATGAAAAAATAATACAATACAATAGTTATTTGTTATGCAAGGCTGCAAAGTTGTTATTTGGCTGTACTTAAATTAAAAGCCGAGTAAGCGAAGTAATGTTCAAATATGTTGTTCCTGAGCGTAAAGAGGCTTTGCCGTGCGCAACTTTTCACCTCATTACAGCGAGGAAAATGTGAGATGTAAGAAAAACAATGAAATTATAACAAACCGATTATCTTTTCATTTTAAACTATTGATCTATGAACCTACGAAACACACTCATACAAAACACAAACAAATAAACATATGACAAATATAACTTCGAACTTCAAATTACATTTACACGCTAGCGGATAAAACGCACTTTTCCACGCAGATTTGGCGCTGTAAAGAGAACTCTTTATATAGTATCCCACTATTTATTGTGGTGCCTCATTTAGGTTTGCTGAGGGCCACACGGGCGGTTTTTTGGCCATCATGCGCAAGAAAATCGCCTCAGTGCTAAGTAGACTCAGAGGGAGTTCTACAGTATCCTGAATGGCATTGCAGACAGGTACGACAGGTGCACTTTTACATATCGTATTTTTTATCTGTAGTGCATTTTTCGTATGAACGACTGAGTACGAAGCACTAAAAATAGTGTAGAGATCTGAAAAGTTAAATAGCACAAGCTATTTAAATGCACCATCGTTCTAAAGCTCTTAAATGTGTTATTTATTTTTAACCCGACATATAGGTCACCATACTCGCCATAGCTAGCGATGCTAACGCTATCTATCTCCTATCTCACTTTTGTCCGGATAAAAAGGGATGTTGACCGTATTAGAAAAAAACCGGCCAAGTGCGAGTTGGACTCGCGCACCGAGGGTTCCGTACAAGAGTTCACTTACCCTAACTTTATTACCCGGTACCGGTTGAATTAAGTTTGCACCTGATATCTATAGCATTGCATACAAACGAGGTGCAAACTACGCAACCGGATTGTTCAAATAGGTTTTTTGCAAATTAAAAAAAAATTTGCTAGTTAGAGACATGGCTATAATTTTCGTGTAATATTTATGATTATTTATACAAATTGTAAAAAAATCTAAATTGTCGCTTGGTAAGCTTCGGAGATAAAGGGGGGGGGGGGAGTGTTTTTTTTTCACATTTTCCTTAATAAAACAAAAAGTAATCACAATAAAAAATTGTTCGAAAATGTGCAGGTCAAGCCCTTGCATATCATACCCTACTTGACCCAGTAGCTAGACTTTTAATTTTTACATTATATCTCTGTTTTTACTTAAAATCTACGCGGAAGAAGTCGCAGGCGGCCGCTTGTAAAATATAATTCTGATACAAATTAATTTATTTTAGGCCTAATAAACATTTTACTTAACTTGAAAGAAAGGCAATCCAATACACGTTGAATTTATATTATGCATTAATAATTGAATTAATTACTTCAACACGGAAAAACGTGTAACGAATTAATTAACTTAATGAATTAATTAATACAACGTGAGGTGCTAGGACCCTATTTGTTGGACTCAGGGCATTTTATTAAAGTCATTACTTGCACGATTCAGACATATTGTACACTAGAAGTTGCCTGTAACTTCGTTCGCGGAGGAGAGAAATTCATTACCACGCTTCTTTGCGTCAGGGTAGTTTGTTAAAAAAAAAACAGGATCTATATCGGAATCCCTAACGTCGTTTGTCCTAATTTATCGTTTGTCCTAATGTAACGCTTGTCATAAAGATTTTTTTTTATGAAACTGTAAACTTTTCAGGATTATTATAAAACAAACCTAACCGGGTCATACTTGTTCTAGAATTAAGCCGTTTTTCCTGTGGACAACGCAATAGTTAAGGGCTTGGGTACATATAACTGATATTTTTATCGCTTTAGATCTGGAGTATTAATCAATTTGTACATCGCCTATAGGGCACTAAGAAAAATTAGTATTTAAAGCCCTTAACTTTCGGGTGTCCACAGGAAAGACGCATAACGCTAACTCATACTAAAAATCAGTATGACCCAACCCAACCTAATAAATGGATGATCTTTTAAAAAATCCTGAAGAATTTACGGTTTCTGAAAAAATGCGTAAGGACAAACGACAATAGGGATTTCGAAGGAGACCCAAAAAATAGCTAAACGGATTTCAACTTTGTTTGGCACACGGACGGGTAGCTGTTATCCACAGATGATTATAGGATACGTTTTACCCGACTATGCCAAAGTAAAATAGAGGGTTATGGCATTTTTCTCTTCCACGAACGAAGTTGCGGGCACTTTCATCTATCCATATCCATACTAATATTATAAATGCGAAAGTGTGTCTGTCTGTCTGTCTATCTGTTACCTCTTCACGCTTAAACCGCTGAACCGATTTGGATGAAATTTGGTACGGAGATAGTTTGAGTCCCGGGGAAGGACATAGGCTACTTTTTATCCCGGAAAAACCTCCTTAACCGCGATAAACGAATTTAAGGCGGACCAAGTCGTAAAAGTTGTAAAAATAAAAAAAGTGAAACGGACTTTTTCAAGATCTTTGATTTTAATAATATTTTTTTGGATTGTTTCTATGTTTTTATGTGACGTTGTGGCTTCATAAAGTTACAAACTTTGTGACCTAAAACTAAAATATCATTTCACGACAAACAATAGTTTCTCTGTATCTTCCAATGACATATGTTGCAGGGTTTCTCTACGTTTTGCATACAATGAGGGTTTTTTACAATGGAAATATCACCAGTTCGCGCCACCATGACGTAAGGTCTAACTGACAAGAAGTGTCAATATCACCAATCAGAGCACAAGATTTTGACACTTCTTGTCAATTAGACCTTACGTCACGGAGGCGCCAACTGGTTATATTACCATTTTAGAAAACCCTCATTAACATAGCTGAGCGGATATAAATCTAGGATGACTTTAATAAGTGGTAGCTGTCACTTCGATGTTTATCAATAGCGACATTCGCGACGCGAAACTTGGCTACGTACGTGGCAAGAGAATCAAAAGAATGTTTAAATAAAACAATTTAACGGATTATATCCCGTATATTATCTCATTTGAGTTCCCGACGTTTCGGAAGCTTTTCAGCTTTCTATATTCACGGGTTTACTGAGAAAAGATATATTTTTCTCTGTGAAAGTTACAATTTGTGCAAGCTACCCACTTTGACAAAACAAATAAAGGTGTAGGTACATACAAGCCAGATGGGCTTTATCTGTAAACAGACATGTTTAAGCACACATGTGCCAGAAGGGGTTTATTTATTTTATTTTAATAATTTACCAAGCAGCTTTTCACAATTGAGGCGTACTGAGGAGAAAAGAAACGCTGCAAAGAAAAACTTCCAGACTACCTCATTACTTATTGTAATATTTTAAAAAACAAAGACTACTAAACTACTTTTTAACAGATAATATAGTTTTACACCGTTCGGAAATTAAGGTTTTGCAGTCCTGTGTCTTGCTTGTTCCTTGATGGGATGTATTACAGGATCCCAAGCTGTTACAATTGTTTTATTTAAATGAGTAATAATCGCGGAAACAGAAGGAAATATTAATTCACTTTAGATATCACAATAAATGGTTTACACGAAAATTTATAATATATTCAAACCTAACCCGAATTTGACTTTGCTCCTAATTAAGTAAGGAATGCTTAGTTAAAACCTTTCCGGTTCCTGTCGGGCACCTTATATTGTAAAATAGCACAATCTCCTACGAACAAAGAAAGCGCATTCAACAGTACTAACTGCATTCGGGTGCAGCCTTGCAATAATACGAAAATTAACGACCGAATAAAATTCAAAACAACATGATTAATAGATATCAAACACGCGACGAACACCAACCTTCGTGACATTCCATAGAAAATGTTTTCACAACACAAAAACCACTTCACCACACAGAAAACTGATTATGGCACTTAATTGGTAACAATAATTTTGAATTTCGAATTCGAAACAGAAGAATGCGCGGCGAGGCGGCATCTGGGTTTGTAATGCCGCAGGCGACTGAACCAACTACTGCAAGGCTATAAAGTTGTGGGTTATCGGGTTAGGGTTGCCAGCGGGCGGAAAAAGCCCCGAATTCCGGGGATTCAGGGGTCAGACGTTTCATTAAATTGCTGGCCTCCAAATAACAAAGGTTTTCATTTTCACACCTTTGTCGGCACGCTGGAATAGAATTAATTTAGGCTTATGGTAGACTACGTTTTTTATTCCCTCTGAGGGAATGTTTTTTTTTTCGGAGCAAGAAGCTGTGTAATGAATATGTCGCAATGAAACACTTGATGATAATGATCGGTAAGAGTTCGAGAATGTTAATCGTGAGTGTTCATAGGTAAGGTTCAAGAAAATGAGTTCAGCCGTTTTAAAATTATCAATATTGTCATTGTCGTTATTTTTTTTACTAAAACGTACCTTTCTCTGATTTATTTATAATTACCGAGAATAATAAGTCACTACCCGAGCAGAGCTCAATTAGTTAATAATTTTAACTAAATTGCGACTAAATTCCTAATATATTACTAAAATTATAATTTAACTAGTATTACTAAAAGGGAGAACCACAAATTGATACACCGAATTAGATTTACGTGATTTTGATATTCAGGTATAAAACTTTAAGCTAGAGACATACTTTTTAGGGTTCCGTACTCAAGTGTGCCAACGGAAAATCAACTCTATTGTGTCATAATATTGTATCGTAACCTAATATTTGAGGAGAGTAGATTTAATCCCTCGATACATCTAGTTTTCTACCTCTACCTAGTAATTTCATGTACGTTTAAGTTATTTATTTAAATAATTTCAGTACGTTAACGTAATGGAATCCATTGAAATAAAACAATTTAACGGATTATATCGCGTATATTATCTCATTTTAGTTCCCGACGTTTCGGAAGCTTTCCAGCTTTCCATGGTCACGGGAGGATTGGGTGAACAACAGATGGCAATAGAATATGCTGAGTTATTACAACACTGCCTTACATCTGGCTATATGCTATGGAATGGTGAATTCTACGGGCAAGTTGATGGTGTGGCAATGGGGTCTCCGGTGTCTCCTGTCGTCGCCGATATTTTCATGGAAGACTTCGAGGAGAGAGCGCTTTCATTGGCACCTGTCAAGCCGAGGATCTTTAAAAGATACGTAGATGATACCTTTACTATTTTACCTAGATCTAGTGTTTCAGCTTTCTTAGACCATCTGAACTCCATGCATAGTAAAATTAAATTCACTATGGAGTTGGAAAATCAAAATTCACTTGCATTCTTAGATGTGCTAGTAATTAGAGGTCCTAACAATGACATAGGTCATACTGTATATAGGAAACCTACGCATACAGATAGGTATTTGAATGGCAAATCTCACCACCATCCCTGTCAACTTGCTACAGTGGGTAAATCTTTGTTTCAGAGAGCCAGGGGTATCTGCGACAATCAACATGTGACTGCTGAGTTACAGAATGTCAAACGTGCGCTTCGAGCCAACGAGCTCCAGATACCACGTTCCAAGCAGAATCCCAGTATGAAGAAACCAACAGTCGAGCGTAAACCTGCCGTATTACCATATGTGAAAGGGGTCACAGACAAGATCGGAAACATCTTGAAGCGTGCTTCTATAAAAACATATTTCAAGCCGTTGAAGAAGGTGTCTCAATACCTTAGACCCGTGAAGAGTAGCACCCCTTTGCAGAGTGCAGGCATTTATAAGCTGGACTGCGAGTGTGGTCTTTCATACATTGGTCAAACGAAACGCAGTGTATCAACCCGGGTGAAGGAGCACATAGCAGATGTCAAGCACCGTCGGTGTAATAGGTCTGCAGTTTATGAACATTTTATTTATTTTTATTTATTTATTTGTCCACACTTACAGCTATTTTTACAGGACTTATACCTAAGACAATAGCGTAACTATTTATATAATTTTACATTATTAACCTTTAAATCTATTTATCTATACTAAATACTGAGTTTATAACTAACTATGAATAAAGCTGACTTTGTGAATCCATTCAGAGAACACGAAAACAAATCCAAATCTTCTGCTATTAGGTTTAGGGTGCGTATTGCGCGCGTCAGCGGGGCCGCACCGAGCAGGTTGGTACGCCCGCGCGGCTCGACCAGCAGCCGTGGCCGGCGGCGGCGCCACACGTACCTATCAGGTACACACAGACTCACACAACTCAAAACCTGACCGTTAAAGATTTTACCCCTAATTAATTTAAATATGTATGTCACTATACCTAACTCTCTGCGCACTCGCAGCTCGTTGTATCCAACCATACCCAAAATAAATAAAGTTGGGTACATTAGAGGGTAGAAAGGATACACCCCATATCTTCTCAAATACAAAAATCTGACGAATTTATTTTGGATACGCTCCAACATTAACCGATATTTCGTTTCATGTGGAGCCCATATAGCAGCGTTGCATTCCAGACCACTTCGTACCAACGCATTGTATAAGGCGATAATCGCTCCAATATTTGTAAAATCATGGGAACGACGAAGCACAAATCCTAACATTCTGAAGGCTTTTTTACTTATATTAACAATATGATCCCGAAATCTTAGGTCCGATGTGAACTTTACTCCTAAGTCTTTTACCTCTGTTGTTTTGTTTAATTTCGTTTCGTTAATTACATAATCGTGACTGATATGGTTATGTGCTCGAGTAAACGAAATAGTAAGGCACTTGGACGTATTAAAATGCAATTTGTTAGCTTCACTCCATGAAACCACACTGTTTATGTCGTTTTGGAGTCTTTCACAGTCTGCGGTACTTCTTATAGGTAGATACACTTTTAAGTCGTCGGCAAAAAGTAAACAGCCCGCATTTTTGATAACCTGGGGTAAGTCGTTGACCATGATAATAAATTGTAAAGGGCCAAGGTTGCTTCCTTGACTCACTCCCGATCTCACAAAATACGGGTCTGACCTATGTCCATCGTATTCGACGAACTGTCGCCTGTCAGTCATGTAACTTGCGAAGAACTTTACGAGGGTTGCTACTTATATATCCGGAAACAAAAAAACAAACAAACGTACACGGCTGAAAATAGTTTTATTGTTTTTCAAAGTATTCCCCTTGATGATCTATGCACTTTTGCATTCGCGTGAACCAATTTTTAAAGCACTTCTGCCACTCCGCCTGAGGTACCTCCATAACGTGTTGTTTGAATGCGTCGACAGCATCTTCAGCGGTCGAAAATCGTTGACCGCGTAATTTATTCTTTATATTTGGAAATAAATAAAAATCGTTGGGTGCCAAGTCAGGGCTGTACGGCGGATGACCCGTTAATTCCACATTTTGACCCTCCAAAAATAGAGTTGTTTCGCGTGACGTATGACAGCTGGCATTGTCATGATGAAGAATGATTCTTCGTCGCTGGTTAGTTTTACGAATTTGTTCAAATACTTCCGGTAAGCAAATGGTCGTGTACCACTCTGAATTAACCGTTCTACGGTTTTCTAGTGGCACTGTAGCTACATGGCCATTAATACCGAAGAAGCAGGCCACCATTTGTTTCAATGTACTTTTTGCACGAGTAACTTTCGTAGGGTTCGGCTCATTTTGAAACACCCATACCGTTGATTGTTGCTTCGTTTCGGGATCGTATGCATAGATCCAGGATTCGTCACCTGTATAGATGTTATAAACGGCTTTTGAGTCACCACGGTTATATTTTTTTAACATTTTATTGCACCATTCGACGCGAGCATGTTTTTGCTCATTTGTTAAGTTGTGGGGTATCCAACGCGAACAAATTTTTTTTACAGCCAAATAATTATGTAATATGCTATTAATGCTGGTCATAGAAATACCCAGAGTCGCCTCTATCTCGCGGTACGTAACATGTCGGTCGTCCATTATAAGTTTTCGCACAGCCTCGATATTTTGTTGTACAACGACCGATTTCGGGCGACCTGCCTTAACTTCGTCCGTAAGCATACTACGTCCACGATTGAACTCACTAAACCAGTGATACACAGTAGTTTTAGATGGGGCTTCATCACCAAAAGTTGAAGTTAGTTGATCTATGCACTGTTGTTGCGTTAAACCACGCCGAAAATCATAATAAATCATAGCACGAATATTTTCACGAGTGAGTTCCATTCTTGCTGCGAGATGACATTTAAAACCCGTCAAAAACAAAACACGAGCGTTAATAAGGAAGAAAAAATATACCTTATATACTTAAAAAAGTTCAAATTTTACCATGGCGGTCAAATATGCTATTTAAGAAGATTGTAATCCCGGTTTCCGGATATATAAATAGCAGCCCTCGTAATAGATGAGGGGTAAAGCCGACGCCGGCTAGCTTTCTAAGCAAGATGTCGTTATCGACTACATCGAACGCTTTCCGAAAATCAAAGTAAGCAGCGTCAACCTGCCCCCCACTATCCACTTCTGTCACATAACTAAGTAGGTTACTGGTAGTGCTACAACATGTCATTGACAAACCAAACCACTCAATTAAGTTTGATAAACCTTCTATCCTTGCCAAAGAAAAAAGATATTTTCCCAGGATGCTACGCGAGGCTATTGAGATTAAAAAGCATCCTAATTTCAATAGAGAAGATGGATTGTCACTACCACCAGCTTGGGATCCTGTAATACATCTCATCAAGGAACAAGCAAGACACAGGACTGCAAAACCTTAATTTCCGAACGGTGTAAAATATCTTATCTGTTTAAAAGTAGTTTAATAGTCTCTGTTTTTAAATATTATAATTAGTAATGAGGTAGCCTGGGAGTTTTTCTTTGCAGCGTTTCTTTTCTCCTCAGTACGCCTCATTTGTGAAATGCTGCTTGGTAAATTATTAGAATAAAATAATTAAGCCCTTCTGGCACATGTGTAACTGTCTTTACAGCTTAGGCCCATCTGGCATGTATGTACACCTTTATTTGTGTTTTTTCAAAAAATGGGTAGTTTGCACAAATTGTAACTTTGACAGAGGAAAATACATCTTTTCTCAGTCCTCCCGTGACCATGGAAAGCTGGAAAGCTTCCGAAACGTCGGGAACTAAAATGAGATAATATACGCGATATAATCCGTTAAATTGTTTTATTTCAATGAGTAATAATCGCGGAAACAGAAGAAAATGTAATGGAATCCAGTTTTTGTTGTTACCATCTTCTTAAGTGTACCAAATGTCAAATGATAACGTAAGCGATTTTTCTTTATAAAGCATGTTGTGTTTGGCTGAAATTGGGTAAATACTCTAAAATGTTAAGTACCCATGGTATAAATGTATACCTATTGTATAGTATTGTACCTGTTGGCAAACCTAATAAGTAATAAAAATTAATAAATAAAACCTAACTTACACAAGTATGCCAAATTTCAGCTGAATCGAAAACCAGGAAATGGGTCAAATTTAACTCGCAAGATATGTTTACATAGTTAGTGACATACCTATAAGTTGTGGCAATATATAATTTTCAGATTCTGATTCTTAAATAAATTAATTTGCGCAATAGTCTGACACTGGTTTGTGAAAACTGCCTCAGTCTTACAGGTTGCATACAAACAGGCCTTAATGAGTCGGAGCGTTCGTTATAATTAGCTATGAGGGCTGTTTTTCTTCCATCTTGCTATTTTGTGGGGGTTGTTATTTAGCTGGGAAAGGGTAAAGGGTTAAGTTGCTCTTTCACCGTGTGAGGCCAAATTACTAATTCGTAAGCTATACAGAGAAGCTATGAAAACCGGCAAAGAGCATGTCGGACCATGCTCAGTGTAAGGTTCCGAGGCCGGACGGACATGACGAAACTATAAGGGTTCCGTTTTTGCCATTTTGGATACGGAACCCTAAAAATGAAGAGTAACGGACGGATCAACTCAAAATAATACTTTCGAGTTAAACTTTTTAGTTACTTTCGTTAAACTTAGCTATGAGGGCTGTTTTTCTTCTATCCTGTTCTTTTGTGGGTAAATGTGTGCATCTCTGAGAAGCTTAATGTCCCCAATTAAAACACAATATGTTCGTTGCTGAGCAGACGTGTTTAATTATAGATTTAGCAACTGTCTAATGAACTGTCTTTAAATAAATACAAGACTTGAATCGTATCTACGTTTCAAGTCTTGTATTACCTATCCATATTATATATCTATCTTCCATGATATAGACCCGTGTTGTGAATCTATATTTCGCTAGAGTAAGTAAACAAAAAACCGGCGAAAGTGCGAGTCTCGCCCACCGAGGGTTCCGTACAAACTTTCACTTACCCTAACATTATTATATTACCCAGTTCTAGTTGAGTTAAGTTTGCACCTGGATCTATAGCATTGGATACAAATGAGGTGCCAACTTAACGCAACCGGGATGTTCAAATAGGTTCTTTGAAAATTTTAAAAAATTGCTAGTTAGAGACATGGCATTAATTTTCGTGTAAATATTACACGAAAATGTAGTATATTTTATACAAATTGTAAAAATTTCAAAACGTTTGTTTGGTAAACTTAGGAGATAAAGTGGGGTGGGGGAATGGTATATTTTTTCACATTTTCCTTGATAAAACAAAATCTAATCACAATAAAAAAAAAATTAAAAATTTACAGATAAATTCTTTCATATGATACCCTACTTGACCTAGTAGCAAGACTTAAAATTTTTGCCCCCCCTCATAATACTACTTTTTTTTTATAAAAAATATATTTTAAAATGTTTCCTTTGCAATATATGTGAGCTGACCATGTTTATAAATATTCCAAATTTCAAATAGATAACATAAGTCGTTTTTGAGATACGGCGCTCTAATAGTCGGACAGACAGACAGACAAAGTCTCACCATAAAGGTTTCCTTTTTACCCTTTTGGTACGGAACCCTAATAAAAAGTATTGTAATAATAACGTAACCATGGAAGGATAGCTCCATAGTTAGTTTGTCCGTCAAGACCCTTTTTCTCCGTAAGGGTGGAAATAGGATGAAATTAATGCCGAAGACAAAAGTCTACGGTCTTTTAAAGCTGTACAAAAGCCTTTAATTTAACGCAATAAAAAAAACTCGGCCAAGAGCATGTCAGACCATGCTCAGTGTAGGGTTCCACAGCCGAGCCGTTCATATGAAAAAATGCCTGTACTGTGCGTGAAAAATTGCGATTTGAAAAGTAAACTAGCAAAAGAGCGTACTTAAGTTTTTTTTTATTGAGAAGCGCCGTTTTTCGACAATTACTCAAAAACGGTATATTCATGATTGATCATGTTTAAAATAATTTTCATTGAAATTTTAATAAAAATTTCAACGTTTTCGTTGAAATGTTTGTATTTTTTTTTCATATTTTTTGGACATAAGGTTTAGAAAATAGAGGGGGGGAGGGACACAATGCTACTTATATGCTACTTTCGGTGCGATTATTTCCAAAACAAAGGAACTAAATAAATAAATAAAACTTAAATCTCAAAATGTCGAAATATGTGCATTGATGTTTGCTGAAAAAGAAAATGTTCAATTTTGGTAACATGTAGATTATCCAAACTAAAGTAGCGGCTTACAATAGAAGTGAGTAAAATACTTGTGACATACGGATGGACATAACGAAACTATAAGGGTTCTGTTTTGCCGTTTCGGCTACGGGACCCTAAAAAAACAATTGTTAACACAATTACAAATTTTAAAAGAAATAACACATGGATATATAGATCACTTATATATATAATCGTAAACTTAACATATGTTTGCGACTTAAAATTAATGGGTGAAATTAAAATTAAATTAATGTTATACAGCACCGGATCAAATACTGCAAAGGTGAGGTTTGAGTTTATTTGAGACCTTTTCAGCACTGGAGAAACCTTATTTTATATATTTTAGGATCGATGAAATAAATTTACGAGGTGGGTCGTAATTCATATCCGTGACGTCACTGCAACTATTGACAATCCTACATAGCCTGCATCAAAGCGTCTGCAATATCAAAGTTTCACCATAACCTTGGCTAATATTGGCGCTCATTTCATATTCACAGAATTGCATACACCAGCTGTTACTTGAACATGTTTGAGGAAGAACATCATCTAATATTAGTGCAATCATTACTCCACATGACACTAATGGCCCGGCTACGACAACGCGCGATCAGCGGCGCGGCAACCGAATTCCTAATACATTGCGTGTGATACCAACTAACTGCTGTGCGGTGAGCGTCTCGACCGAGCAATGAAGAGAGAATTCGCTCGCCGCGTCACTAGTCGTGTCTTGTCGAAGCCGAAGCATAACGACCAATCGCCGACAGTTATATTATGTTATGATTACTCTTCTAAATATATTCCTGTTTTATTTATCTTGTTTATTATGAAATATTTTGGCACGGCTGTGTCCCCAAGGGTGTCATAACCGCCATTTTGATGTGTAGCGATCACAAACATTCAAAAATACTAATTAAAACTAAAGCCTGTCAGCCATACTTTAGGTCGTGCCTCAACTGCTAGGAGATATCCATTATAAAAACTAGGTGGTGCTTGAAAACTAAATATTTAACGATCTTATCATTGAAATAAATTAATAGTCTAAAAAACAATAGAAAAACACGTTTTACAAGACTTTTCTAACAAATCCAAACACTATGATACGATGTTCCATCATGAAGTTCCAGTTTATATCTTCCGGCTTCATCATCAGATCCGTTCGACAGTACCATATTATTGTATTGTCATCAAAACTACATACTGCTGCCAATTTTCATGACGCTACGATCCTTGAAAGATGGTTAAATTAGTTACCTTAGATTCCATTATATAGTTAGTTACATACAGGACGACCTAATAAAAGCGTGTTAATAAAAAGAAACATACTTACAAATAGTTCGTAAACAGCAAATCTATAACGTTGTAAAATTAAATGTTCGGCATTGAAGACATTTAAAAAAATATATTGTAACGGCCTTTTAAATTAGGAGGTCACTGAATCGAAAAATATATTTTTTAGATTTTTTGCATGTTTTTGCGTGGTAGCTTCATAACGCCAAATCGGCGACACAGATTTCAATTATTTTTGTACACGAGTAGCTGGGCCCACAGATGGTTATAGGATACTTTTCCTTTAGTCCCATCTCGTATCCAGATTTGGTAGCTAGCTACCAAATGGGAACGATTTTCGTATCTCGAAGCCACATTTGGTAGCTACGAAACGGGAATTGTGCTTTCCCATCTTGAAAAAAGAGGGGTTATGACTTGTTCTCCTCCGCGAACAAAGTTGCGGGAACCTTCTAGTAATAAATGAATCGTAACATTGAATTACTGTGTCACGCTTGCAAAGTTGAATAGCTGGCGTTGTGAATACTTTTGTATGACGATTAACAGTCCAGTGGCATTTTAATGATACTTGATAAACACTCAATAATAAATACTAGGGACAATCTTACACAAATCGACCTAGTCCCAAACTAAGTAAAGCTTGTACAGTCAAGGAATTTAATTTATATACCATTTCGTACCTTGTCACAATCAAAATCAATATGAAAGCCGATAGAGATTCCATATCAATGTCACTATGACAAGGTACGAAAGGGTACACAAATTAAATTCATTGACCGTACTATGGGTACCAGGCGACGATATACGTAATATAAAGATAAATTACAATACTTAAATACATACAAAACATCCAAGACCCGTGAAAAAACATTCGTGCTCATCACACAAACACTTGCCCTGGCCAGGATTCGAACCCGGGACCGCCAGCTTCGTTAGCCGTTGTGCAACTGAACCAAACGTGTCGTCAATAGGGTACTTGACTGACAGATCAAATCAGTTCCATTTTATATGAACTGTCGAAACGGTCAGAAAGTATGAAGTTTGAAAGGAAAAAATGTTTATGACGTCATAATTATATACGGTCAAATTGCCTCCTTATTTTTAGATTTTGATCATTTTAAAATCGCCAAAAGCTTAAAATAAGTATTCATGAATGTCGTCTACGTATATTCAGAAATAACATTTAACTGCAAGCGCCACATCATTTACGTCGATTACAGGAAAGTACCCAGTTTAAAATTGTGCATGTGTCTGTTGTAAGAACTCTTAAATTATGCTAATTTCATATCGATATTTTGATATCAATGTATACACACCTTATTCGCTGTTTTATTTATCCCCCTACCACGCTGTGTACAAAATTTTGTAAAAATTCCAAAATTGATTTTTAACATTATTTGCATTACTTATCCAACAAAAAAAAAATACCTTGGGCCTCAGGAGGGTATGACCGATGAATTTAATTTGCTGTCGAATATTATGGATATTTTGGGCTCATTTTACTCAGAATCATAAAAAAAATACCCAAAAATTTGTAAATAGTAAGACACTCTCGGTACTCGTAATGAACTCAAGTTTGGTAAATTTATTAATAATTTAATATGTATATCGCTTAGAGAATATCACTGGGGTAATGTTTTTGGAAAATAATAAATACCCAAATAAGATATTTTTCGTCTCAGAATGTGCTCGAACACTGTTTCAGTTCAGAGCCATAAAATCAGTACTATATAGTAATATGTATAGTCTATACTATTGTGCTGTTTCGGTACTTTTTTTTCAGAAAATCGCTTTTAAAAATTCAAGTACGAGAATGTTCCATTCATATTCGCCCTTTTAACGCGGTTTGACGAATATAGACGTCCTTTTTATAGCTAGAGTAGGGACTTGGCACAAAACGAGCCATGAATCAATTGCGAATTTAAACAATTGCCTTGGAAACTAAATGGTATTTCGATAATTTCGCAACAATATTTATCTTCATACAAATATATTTATAATTTTTAGACATGAAAAAAAAGCAAAAACTTACCACATGCGTTAACGCTTAAAAAATCCTTTCGTCTAGCGTTGAACACACTGCTCACACATTTTCACTTCACTAGTCCACAAATATCCAAACACAACTTAAATAACGGAGTGGCCTTTCCAATCGAAAACTAATCGATTTCTACATAAATCGAATTCGATTTTCAAAATGTCCGGCCGCCGCGACCGCCGGACGGTTTGAATTTAGAACAGAACTCTCGCGCACGCTTACCAGTTGTTTCTAAATATAATCCTGCTGGGCAGTCTCAGCGGCCAGTATAAAATGAGCCCCCTTGAATACATCTACGATACAAAGCTTGGAATGTATGAACATTGGCCTTAGCTCAAGATACGTCGGCAAGCCGGTACCTATTATTTTGACTGGGAAACAAATATAAGAGCGTTCCCGGGCACTGATTAATCTTTTCTAAATTAATTGACTTTTCGTCACGTGGATTTCTGTGGAAGAATCCGGGAGATACTACCTACTTTTCATTGACCTATTAAGTCCTTTAATAATTGCTTACTATTATCCCGTTATCCCATTTCATCTTCCATCCCTTTCGGATCTTCTTTTGTGCGTGCTTCCTTGGCATGGGATTTTATTATTTTTCCCAAATTATTATTTTCCCTGATTATATTTCCCAAAACACAACCGTATTATTCGAGAATGGATATCAAGATAAACTTCGGAGGCGAAGCTTCTACATATATTACATACTAGAAAGTGCACGCAACTTCGTCAGCGGAAGACAAAATATATAAACCTTTTTTCATCTCGAGCATAGTCGGCTAAAAGGTATCCTATATCTGTGGATGACCAGGTACTCGCGTACCAAAAATTGTTGAAATCCGCTTAAACATTATGGCGTGATGAAGCCACGACACATACAAAAATACAAAAAATCCGAAAATCTTTATTTTTTTGAAAATATCTTCAATGTACAGACATTTAATTTTTACGACTTTATAATAGTATAAAATATTGTTCATTTCAACGATTTGGATGAAATTTTGTAAATAAATGTAGCCTTCTATCCTAATAAAAAAATCATCCACCTACCGATCTAGATTTCCAAGGATCTGTAATATTAATGAGCGTCATGACGTATACCCAATATGAATACTTCAGGTTCTATTTCTGACGTGTCCTTGATTGCTTTCTGTACCTATATATCAGTTCATACAGGGTGTCTCTAAAACCAACGCCAAAATGAAGAGGGGTGATAGAACAGCTCATAAGCTAACATATGAAGTGAATTTGACCTTTATAAAAAGTTCATGGTTTTCGAGATATTGGCACTTTTAAAAAACTCGTAACAATTAAAGTCGAGCCAATGAACTTTCGATAACATGATATTCCGAGACTAAATATTCAAAAATATGATATACAATCGGTTATAAGCCTTTCTTTAGGCAAACTGGTAGGCTTATATGGACGCCACGCCACTGGCACCTACGGAATCCTAAAAGGCGCTGTGGAATGATAATGATGAAACTCAAATAGGGAATAAATAAATACTTTATTGTATGTAATGTAACAAATGGCAGATTACAAAGATACAAGAGGGATTTATACGTAATACAATTTACAACTATCATACAATCTGAGGGTCTATGCACACCGCGTTTTTTAAACGTCGACGCACGCGTCTATCAATACAAACGCGATACGCACGCGAGTCAGTAGAAATGCTGCTCTATAGAACAAAAAATGCGGCGTGTAAAGGCTCTGAAACATGACAAGCTGATATTTCCAAATATTCATTAACCTTTTTAACGCTAAGCGGCGGAGCAATTTACCGTGCCACTGACGCCAGAGCAAAAAAATAAGAACTCCAAAACCAACAGGGATGGAAAAATACTTGTAATCGAAAGTTTTTGATCATTGAAATTTGGACGGCTGTAGCCGACGTGGCGTCAGTGGCACGACTTTCAGCTGTCGGCCACAGCCGTCATTGGCGGTCAAAGGGTTTTATTCATAACAAATTCCTTACTTTTCTCTACTGCACATGAAATTTTCACTAAGTATGGTTTTAAATCATTTCATTACCACCACTGCTTCAAAAATTAAAATCATCAATATTGTTAGATACCTATTTCCTTTAATCAACAGTGAACGTTTTTCACATTTATCCATCCACGGATTTCACTTAGATCCCATCTAGTGATGTGAAATAGATACAACACTAAAATACAACGGATTCGGATTTCACTAGACTTAGATTCACTGGGATCCGCAACAAGACTGATCCTCATAATAGATCCACGATTCTGATCCCCTCCAGCCGCCATCGCAACCATGTTTCGCAACTAGCTGCGTTAGAATACTAAATATTATTTATACGCAACTGGTTGCAATAACATGGTTGCGATGGCGGCCGGAGAGTTCAGATCCACACAAAATCTACCTTTGGTAGTGAAATCCGCTGATAAATCAGGAAAAACCTCAATTAAGTTTTAATATATTATTGATTAGTACTTTTTCGATTTAGTAGCTTTTTGTAGAACCTATTCACTTTTTGTGGTGGACGCTGATTGGTGGAATGGTATGCATTCCATGATTAACACTTCGTCTGTGTGTAATAAAGATCCGGACCACATTTTAAATCCTATTAAAAAATGTCATACAGTTTCAATTTAAATACCAAATGTACGAGGGTTAACGCGAATAGAAAAGGATCCTAAGATTCTAGGGATCCTTATAAGCACAACAATACATGGAGGATAATAGATCTGCGCTTTCAACTGGAACTACACTATAAAATATCATAAAGCAAGACCAATAATTTACAAATAAAGAATTTCATTTCGTGATTTTGAGCAATCCTTGCTCCGAAAGTATTTTATTAGACATGTCATGTTTTATAGGGTACCAAATATTACTAAATATAGAAATTATTGAACAATTTAAATAAACATTCTCTCAGTCAGTTACATCTAGTGATTTTTAGGGATGCATTTACTGTCGTAAGATACTCTTAGAGAAAATGGAGTTATAAACTATATCTTTAATTTCACTTGTACATGTTTACTGCATATACATATTCTAATCATGTTATTCATCAATTTGTGCCAGCTCACTGTAGTCTCACCATAATTCCGCCAATTGGCTGCACAATTAGAGGTATTATTCAATATAATATGAATTGAAACATATATTACTTTAATTTAATATAGTTCATTCATACTTAACTGGTTATAGTATTATAACCATTTTATTGTAGATTAACCCGAGTATTTTCAAAATAAATACTCAACCGTATACCTGTGATTTCTGCCATTTTATTTCACAATTGAAGAAATTTTATAATTCTAATCAAGGATGGGTGTGACGAAAATATTATATACTATCATAGTTTTATAACTTACCCCTTAGTTACATGTGTAACTTCCATTTTATTTGAGGATGGAAGTACTTTAATAACTTTAATCACCATTTGCAAGGATGGATGGGAATAAGACTAATCTAACAAGATCTGAAAATATGCAAAATAAATTACGGCATACAATATTAGACAAATTAAAAAAAAGCCTTAAAATAAATGATCACAGTGCCACACATATTTGAATCTTGCCCTCATTGCTCATTGTCAAACATTTACGCCAGCGTTTTTTGTAGGACATTACATAGTTGACAAGGAATGCCGGCAAGAATTAGCTGGAAATCTATTGATGGTTTTGAAAAACTTGCAATTATTCCTGAGGACTAAAGATCTGAAGGACATATTGTGACTTGAAATCTAGGAAAACTAATTCAAAGAGGTGAAACCCAAAACGAAAATAATTCAATCTAGAACCTAGCTTTTGGTATTAGACAGAATCAAAATCTTACACCAGAGAAAAAATAGCACATAACAAAGGAACAAATTCTAGTGATAATATCACTTTGAATAACAATCACAGTCGCAACAATTAGTAATAAAAAAACATTAATAAATCAGCGGGACTATTCCTAAGTTCGAAATTCAGAGTTCGCCTCGCCCCGTAACACTTACTCAAATGCAATTTGTTTAATGCAATGGGACGTGACAATATGATCTTCTAATTTATTTATTTATTATTTAATATTTATTTATATTTATTCCGATCGCACAATATTCGTTAATTTTGATTCTTACTTAATTTTCACACTCTCGTCTGTTTTTATGTTTGTGTATCAGAACGTGGGAGCCATTTTGTAATGTAAATAATTGTATGGATATGAAAATGGTGACTCATATTCGTTTAAGATTAGAGGTGAAGAGTTAACAAAACTGTGGATATTCTGATTCAGACTGGGATCCTAGTAATGATTTTAATTTGTCCAGTGAGAGATAAAAAGATTAAACGCAAATTGGTGATAATGTGCATGTGTGGAAACAACATGGAGGTAATTCGATATGTTAGGGAATTGGTGAAATCCGAATGGGATATTTTGGGGATCTGATCGTATGAAAACGTTATCACATTTTATATCTAGTGTAAATGGATCCAGTAATAATGTGATACTTTAGAGATCTGATAAAATATATTTACAGTCGTTTTAGGGATTGGGACACTGACATCAACGGTAAGTATATATATTATTACATACTCTGTACGGAATTCTACAAGCCCTTATATTTATACAAATTATCTACAAGCCTATTTGCTTTTTTCTTTGCTACTGAGTTGAAAGTACAAAATTTATGTTAAGTATTTGATTTCTATTACATTTAATTATATTAATTTTGTTACAGGTACAATATATATTTCTTTACAATATTATTGCCAGTGTGAGACGAAACATTAATAATAATTCAACAAAATGTCTCTCGTTCTTTTCGATGTCTACTAAAAGTAGAAAATAACGTTTTTAAGAATAAATATATCACGCGGAGCTGTATGGACATGAGAAAAGTAAGAGAACCACATAATTTATCAATTAACACTCGTTTACAGAAGAGGTTTCATTTCCATATACCAAAATTCTCCCAAGTTTTTGAATAATGTAATATTTCGGATATGGGTTGTATTGGAAATCTGGTATTTTCGGGATTCTATATTATGGGATCCCAATAAAAAAAACATGCTGTGGGTTCGAGTCATCGTGGTTAAGTGAGAGTGATTTTAATGCTTTTCAAGACTTAATACCTATCTATCTATCTATCATCATCATTATATTAGCCCAAAGACGTCAACTGCTGGACATAGGCCTCCCCCAAGTATCCCCAAAACGACCAGCTTACGCTGCCTTCATCCAATCTATCTATAGAATTAAATTGATAAAATGGCCATGACTGAAACTATTCAAAGTGCTTAAATTAAGACATAAGATGTCTTACAGAATGTGATCTATTTTAATTAACACACATTAACAAAACAATAGTCTGTTTCGCAAATCAGATTCCTTACTTTTCTCTTTGACTCACAAAACCATCCGTGCCAAATCCATACACGTTTCGCTTCATAATAAAAATAGATTACATATATTATTGTTCCTTAAACTTCATTTTCCTCACCTTGCCCCGTATCCAAAATGGCTTCTGCACTCGGTATCACAATAACGTCCGTCACAGTTTTGGCACACGACACGTCACACACATCGTCACAATCGTCACACACGTCCCCACCACACTCAACAACACTGGCCCTCTTCTCTTCCATATATTTAGCTATATCTATATTAACATTTATAGCTTCAAGATGCTTTACAACATCGAAACCTTCCTCTTCTTTATCGGTGCAAAAATCTTTGATTTCCGAACATATTCTTTTAACATCTTCTGTATTTGAATCATCATTATTGCTAGATAGCCTTACTAATCTCTCTGGATGAATATCATTAAGGCAAGTATCATCTCCTAATGTAAAAACTACTTTTTCTGCCTCATCTTTGCCTGTGGCGAGTCGTAGGATTTCGGAGTCGGAGTTATGGGTTTTCATGGCGCTGTGGGGTGGTTCAGAATTTACGTGAGACAGTTTAGCGTTGTAGATGTTTGGTTCACTGCCCATTATAGATGTTGTGGATTGGTCTAGGGCGGGTAACTCCTGTTGAAGAGAAACGGTATTATTTGGTACGTTTATTGAATAACTTAAAAGGTACTCGTAGTAAATGTTGCAGTTTTAGCCTTAAAGTCGTCCGTCGACGCTGGTGATATTCTGAGATTGTCAAAAGAACGTATTTGAGGTTAGATTTCATAAACATTTCTGCATGAGTGTAATCTCTTGCAGGGTATCATGCATCTCATGCATAATAAAGTGAAAAGCAAGGACCATTAAAACAAGAGGACTGACCATCTCCATACAAAAAGCCGTTCCCCGATATGTACAACGCCATCTATGTATAAGAATTATTTTTTACAATTATTCAACTTTGCAAGCGTGACACACTTATTAAATGTTATTATTGGCGATTTGCGAACTAATTGTTACTATACTATGCTTCTTCATTCAATTATAACATAGTTAAATATTTATTTTTATGGCGCCATCTAATTTTTGGTTACATAGCAGAATTTCTAAAATCAAATGTCATAGGCTTCAAACACATATGTCTAGAGTGTCGAAAGCCTAAATGAATAACGTTCGTTATCTATAAAGTTCGAAATACATACAACATGATTGATCGAAATAATATAATATCAAAGTACAAAATGAATATGATGATTTGACATAAAATTGATGCACATAATGTCTAGAATGTCGAAAGCCTAAACGAATAATGTTCATTATCTATAAAGTTCAAAATACATACAACGCGTTTTATGGAAAGAATATAATATCGAAGTACAAAATGAATATGATGATTTGACATAAAATTGATACACATTTCCTCCGTCTTTGACGGAATTTGGTGTCCCAGAATATTTTTTCTATTTATATATTTGATCTATTGTTCTTGGTTTCTTTTTTCAGTTCATTAACCAGTTCATAAAAATAAAGTTGTTTTTTCACACATATTGGTTTATATGGTGGTGAAACGCCTCAGCGCTATTTTGTGTGTAGGGTATATCGACCTGCTTTTTCACACGTGATGCTCAGTCGAATAAACAAACAAACAGACAAAAATTCTAAAAACTGTTGGAACGCGTTCTGTTACTATTGATTCTAAATATCCCCGGCCAAATTTTTTTCGATAACTTCCATGTACAGACTTTCGACCCTCTTCAGCTTTATTAAATGTATAGAAGAAAAATTACCGTACGGTATGCAATTTGACTTAATGTATTTTGAACCTTATACATAGTCAGCGGTATAGATTATAAACGTAATGAATTTTGACCGTATGCATTTTAAACTTATGACACATGACGTTATGGATTTCGTACGGTATGTAATTTGACTTAATGTATTTTGACAGTATGCATAACGAATTTATGACAATTGATTTGAGACATTCTGCTACGTAACCTAATTTTTGCCAGAATATCTCCTTGCGAACGGAACACAATGCAAAGTATGGCAAATGTCAGTCCTCTTGTTTTAATGGTCCTTGGTGAAAAGTAATAAATCAAAAAATACAACGATTCTAACTACGATAAACAAAAAAAACTTACGATGTTTACGAGTGAACTTTTCCCTAAAGAACTTTTACATATAATCATCAATCATCATTCCATAGATAGCATATTCGCATATTTGGAAAAACAACTTATCAATACACGGAATATTGTTTATTTAAATAAATTGTGTTTTTTGTTGGTGCATAATTTTAAATTGTAAATTAAGCAAGTTCAGTTATTAAAGCCCTCCAAATTTTGTTTTTTATGCAAACTTAACTTATAAATAAACGTTTATTTCGTTTATGGTAACAAATTCACCGAACATATTGTTTTCTTTTTTTGGAACAAAGCCACAAGTTTTTTCCCAAACTGAAATTCAAGGATCACAAATAATGGTGTGGTTTGCTTAATGCAAACCACACCATTACCAATTTTTATTATCATCATTCAGGTATACAGGGTGGGAACGATTAACCCAACAGACTTTAACTATCGAATGGAGAGCCTAATTGGAGCATATAAAGTGATATAACATGTAGTTTTTGAGATAACGCCACAATTTTAGATATTAATTATTTTTATACATTCACAAATCCCAAAATCTCATGACTATCACGCCTTAATGATGTGATATGATATTACCACTTCTATACTATTATAAAGTTGTAAAAATGAAATGTCTGTACATAGAATATATTTTCAAAAAAAATTGTAACGGACTATTTGGAGGTCACTAAAACGAAAAATATTTTTTTTGGATTTTTTGTATGTATGTATGTGTCGTGGCTTCATCACGCAAAATCGGCTGAACAGATTTCCACAATTTTTGATACACGGGTAGCTGGGTATCTCCAGATGGTTATGGAATACTTTTTACTCGACTACGCTGAAGACGAAATGAGAGGTTATGACTTTTTATCCACCGCGAACGAAGCTGCGGGCATCCTATAGTATTTAATACTTTTATACACAGAAGCAGTACCTGCATGCTTTTTGGCTAGGTTGTATTAAGTTTTACAATACTTTGGGTATCCAATTACATTTTTTTCTCTTTATTGAGGGTAATTCGTGTCGGGTAGTACTGGTATCTCTGACCTTTATGTCACTTCAACATTACACCCAAATTTATAAGAGAAGTTTTTTTGAACTGCAGGTTATACCATACCAATGTACTCCAATAAGGCGCTAAACTCGATGGGTAAAGTATTTCGGGAAACTCGTTCCCACACTGTATGTAAATTCAAAAGCATATCACGAAGGCACAAGGAACGAAAAATGCACGTGTCAATAATGTTAGAATTTCGTGAATACCTGATCATCGTTGTAGCTTCCCACACTCCTGGAATGACGGTGTCGACTTAAAGTCATCACGGCCTGAGGAGACTGCCCGTCCACAGCATCCTAGCACATACAAATACAGTTTCTAGCAATTAACTACTTAGCGATTACACTAGAGTTTACGCTATAAATTGAGGATCGGGAAAGGAATCTAGTGTTTTAAGAATCTGGTATCATACAATAGATTTTGGTTTATTGCGGCAATTTAAGTAAATGCGGTAAACAAAATTAAACTTGTGAAGGAATAAACTTTATTATTTTATTCAAGAAAGGGTTATAGGTAAATATGACTTTTTATGTTTTCGGATTCCGATATTTCGAAATTTTTATTTTATGAATTATCAATTATACAGAGTAGATTCCATTGCCAATGATAAATTCTATTTCTACATTTTATTGAATGATTTCCAGAATTTTGCACATGCTCATTCTTTAAATTCTACGAATTTGTTAAAAATTACCCTACGTTTTGTGATGTGATTGTTTGGAATTCATTATGTTGTCATTGTTGTTATGTTCTTTATAGTGAATATGAAAAATGTGAGTTAGTGGTGCCGTGACCAAGATGAACTTCTAAATATTTATTGGTTTTCAAAAATTTTCCTAGTTACTTAGAATATATATTATTACCTTGAATCTATTGAACTGCCTGTATTTCCCTCTATCTGAAGCCACCAGACTCCTGAGAGATTGCGTGTGGGGACATCGGTTTTCGGCCAGCCATCGATAGGTGCCAAACAGTTTGGCGGTGTCGCTCCTACAACATAAAGTGGTCTAGCTTGGAATATTGAGCGGAGCAATTACCAGTAAAATGCGAAGGTTTTATAGTAACTACTTAAATAGCGCAGTGAGAGCAGAAATTCGGATAACGAAATTTCACACCAAATAAGGTTATCAAGGAACACACTCGTTTATAAAGATTTCACACACATTCATATTCAAACGCCAATAGAGACATCATTAGGGTGTCTTTCCACTAGAGCTAAGCTACGCACCAATAGGATTAATTAGCATCGCTTGGCGCAGCTTGGTATTGGAGGATATTTTCCTACTACTTAGCTTAGCTATAGTGGAAAGGCATCCTTAGGCTTTGTAGGATGCCAGGAGAAGTCCACGTGATAGTGAGACCTTTCAGCAACTTAAGCTCACACACACATTTTCAGAAATATTGTACATGTCAAATGCAATGTGGTGATATGCTTGGTTTTTGAAGGTTATAAGTTATAAATAAATATCAGGCACAATCCAACACAAATCGAACTAGTCCCAAACTAAGCATAACTTGCACTATGGGTACCAGGCGACGATATACATAATATATAGATAAATTATAACACTTAAATACATAGAAAACATCCAAGACCCAGGAACAAATGTTCGTGCTCATCACACAAACACTTGCCCTGGCCGGGATTCAAACCTGGGACCGCCAGCTTCGTAGGCCGTAGTGCAACCAACAGAGCCGAACGTGTCGTTTAAAATTGGTTTGTTCCAAGACATTCCGCCAAAATGATCTGTGCTACACGCACACGTTTTTGGCGAATCTACTACACAGATACACACACGCCTACCGCTGATTTGAGCTGAGCTACACTTTTTTTATTGGCTTCTTATACTCGCTATTCAGTGACTTCATTGGCGTTTGTAACCGACAAGATAATAATGACAAAATAACCAATCGATGATAGGGAGGCCTCCCACTAATTAAAACTAAGCTACTTACTTACTACTTTTGTCTAAGGGTTTCGTAAATACTCACACGCTATGTGGTGACGGCATGAGCCTCTGCGGGTTCGCCAGCGTAGGCCTCATGTCGGTGACGGTGGGGCCTCCCACCAATTAAAACTAAGCAACATCTTTCTAAGGAATCTATTGGTCTCGTAAATACTCACACGCTATGCGGTGACGTCATGAGCTTCTGCAGGTTCGCCAGCGTAGGCCTCATGTCGGTGATGGGGAGGCCTCTTGCCCACAGAAGCTGCGCTATACACTTGTTCAGCAGGAACATGGCGTAGCGGAATAAGGTCGCGTCGCCGCCTCGAGCGAAGAGGGGTATGCTGAAATATAAATAAAGTAAAATTTTTTAGTCGATCGTACTTTGAACATCCGTCATCGAGACGATTGTAAATAGCTCAAACTCGGTATGATTGCGTTTTAATACAGAGTTCCTATGACCACCTTCCGGTTCCATCATCAGATCAGCTCGATGGTATCATAATATTGCATTGTATAACTTGCATTATACACAGATAAGTTTGTGAAATTTTAGCTCAATTGGAAGTGCGTCAAATTTTACATTCAAGAATTAATATATATCATATGAATTTATTCAAAAAGTTACACAGAATTACATTAAAAAACCATGGCACTGTGAACTACAAAAAACCAAAACATATAGAAAAACCTTAAACTAGTTCGATTTAGACGGCGTAACTCCATGGCTCTGTTGCGTCGTCTGATCTCATACAAATTAAAGAATTAATATGTAACTGTAACGCACAATTTTATTTTTGTCCCCAGGTAAACATTATTTATTTATTTACTTTTTATTGCACAAAGCTTCGGAGACCTGAACTATGAAAGCACGCAGCACGATTGATGCATTCGAAATGTGGTGCTGGCGCAAAATGGTATTCCATTGACTGTGCGTCGCACTAATGTACCCTGTGTGAACTAAAAATCAAGTGCCATCTATCACCTCTGTACATGATTCCTTCAGTATTTTCTCATGGTGGTATTTGATGGGTCACCAAAAAGGGGACGACGAAGATCGCCGATCCGATGGACCAATGGATTATTGGATTAATGTGATGTGTAATGGTGAAGGAAGCGTGTCAGTGAAATATGCAGGCGCCTATTTGAATGGTAGAAGATCAATCGGCCTCGGTGTATAAAATAATGACTTGAAGTGCAAGTCCAGATGAGGCGTTTTACGCGCGTATAGAAAAGGAATACACTATATGCTAGGGTGAGAAAACGAACGCTCTTCTCATTCTAGTGTATAATGTTATCCTTTTCTAAACGCGCGTAAAACGCCTCATCTGGACTTGAACAAAGTGTCACCACTCTCAGCAATCAGGTTTAAATTCAAAACTTAATTTTGCAAGTAGGCCTCAAGGGCATTTCTACATGTTTGATTATACAATAAATAGAAAAAACATTAACATTTTAGATAATGACATTATAGTGCATAGCAATATTAATACAAGACAAATACCTGGGCACACTTTATAGGGAGACATATATTGTCTGATGATATAACGATGAAGAAGATGGTAGAAAGTATACTTGCAGGGCTTGTAACCGGTTACAAATTAACCGGTATTTATTTAGGTTATACCGGTTAATTATTTAGGTTATTTTCGGACGAATTGATTTGGGAACTTTATTTCGGAGCGCACTCTAACCGGTTACTACGTGTTCCAATACGGGATCAATGACCAATGTCGCGCCGATAGTGGTGCAACGACAGTAAACTACATAGCAGTCGAACCAATCCTGTCTAAGCGCGCGGTTATTCATCCTAGATCCCGCTCACACGGAAGAACCGTTCTCTAATCCGTAAATGGATTTCGTTCTCTAATTTGCGCTCCGAGGTAATAAACGGTTAGAGCGATGTTTTTACGAGCGTAACCTTTATTATGGGTTAGGCTCTCAAAGTGTGGCTCTAACCGGTACGAAAAATAAACCGGGTTACAAGCCCCGCTTACTTGGGATCTGGCAGGTCGGGCGTCACATTATCGCCGAGCTCAAAAGCATTTATCTCAGTGGTAAATTCAATACGGCGGGCGCTATACGAGCCGTTCGTCCTGCAAACTTCGCCATCGTCGCGTCCTCCGTCATCTATAAGAAGATTTACAACTCACTTGGGATCGGGTAGGTCGGGCGTGACGTCCAGAATCTTCGTGGCCGAGCCCAGCAGCGTTATCGTGTATCTCAGCGGCAGGTTCAGTATGGCGGCGGCGAGGCACGTGGCCTGCGCGGCGAGCCCGGCCGCCACGGCGTCCGCGGCGGCGGCGGCGGCGGCGGCGCGCGGCGCGTCGTCGCTCACCGGCAGCGCGACGCCGCAGATCTTCCACGTCGCCGCATCCGTCTGCGGATACACGGAACGACTTTACACTTCATATTTCCTTCTGATTCCGCGATTATCACTCGTTTAAATAAAACAATACGATACAATACTCTTTATTGCACAACAAAAGAAACTAACATCGGACACTTAAATCTAAAACGGTATGAGAAATGGTAAACGACAGGCGATCTTCTCGCTAAAGAGCGATCTCTTCCGGACGACCCTAAGATAGTAGAGATGGCGCAGAGTAAACGACCGATGAGTAAATGAGTGGTGCACGAGAAGATGTAACGAATCATAAATTAAAGCCAGAAAGAAAAAAATATACTAATAAATAAATATATAAAATACAAATAAACATATACGCAAATACATACATATAACCAAAAATTTACCGAACTACACGACATCGACATCTCAGTACAATTTATGGATTTTAGAACCCTGACCTCGTCATTTAATGCTTTTAATGCTTATAAGCATTGATTGAATGCGTGCTCTATAGAATAAGGAACTATTTAACAGACAAAAATGCATGGCCCAAATAGAAACCAAATAATTTACTTATTATTAAATTGTCTCATTTTAGTTCCTGACGTTTCGGAAGCTTTTCAGCTTTCGAGTTCACGAGGTCGACAGAGAAATAGTTATTTGGTATGCGAAGCTACAAGTTGTTATTTGGCGCGAGTGCTTAAATAGAGAGCCAAGGAAGCTTAAATTAGATTAGTATAGATTCCTGAACGTAACCAGAATTTTGAGGCACGAGAAGCCAAATAATTTACTTAAGAGGAAATTACATACATTCCTACATCGGCACAAGCTTTCACATATAGGCATAATATTATTTAGGATTCGCATGCTACATATCCTACTTGCATTATTATCTAATATCACAAGAATGACATTAAATATATATATTTGTATACATTTTTGACAATTTTGTATTATTTATTGGCATTTTTATTTTTGTTTGTTTATACTCTTCATACATTTTTATAGCGCTTTTCTTTTATTGCACTTCTTTATCCTTTTTTTTCTCATTGTTCAAATCAGGCTCCCATAGGGCTTTGACAGAATAACAGCGTTGCAGTTTGCCTACATGCAAATTGCAACACCATGCTGAGTCAAAGCCTCTTCTTTATCGCACACATTGCTGGACTCTTTGAAGGCACTTTCACTCTTGTGTACTATATAGGTACGATGTACGATATATCACACTTGTTGCCAGCGAAGTCTTGTTCTGTGTGCTTTATGGAATAAACGAGTTTTCTTTCTTTCTTTCTAATGTTGCAACAGTACGAAACGCATCTTTTCACCTCACTACGGCAAGGAAAATGTGAGATGTAACACAAACTATGAAATTATAACAAGTCGATTATTTTGTCATTTAAAACTATTGATAATGAAGCTACGAATAACACTCATAACAAAAAATATATATATAAAAAAATATAAATTCGAACATCAATTGTCTTTCCACGCAGATTAGACGCTGTAAATGGAACTGTGAATAGATGATTTTTTTCTCTGTCAAAGTTACAATTTGTGCAAACTACCCACTTTGAGAAAACAAATAAAGGTGTCCACAGATGACATATGGACCTAATGCGATATATTCCGTTTAAATTGTTTTATTGAAGGGTATACCTACTTTAAATAAAATATAAAATAAATACATATGAGTGGACCATAGGAATCGTGATAGACATGTAAAATTTTACAAACAATAAATAGGCTGTAAGACGATTAAAAAAATACCAATGCGTCAAGAAAAAAAATACAGAAATTTAAAAAATCTAGTTGGATGCGAAAATCTTTGTATGAGAGATTCCTACAAGACAAGAACAGCTCACCTGCTGGATATAGAAGATCTGCGACAATTGTACCAGGAGGTCAGAAGTGTGCGAAGCCAGTTCTCTATGAGACCGGGCCGCGAGTTCCCTCAAGGCTCCACAGGACAGGCGTTGCTCTTTCAGTAATTCCGTCCGACGGGACAGGCTGTGGTAATTCTGCATCAGTTCTAGACCTGGAATCAATCAATCAATCAAAATGAAGATATCTATATTATTATAGGGCTTGTAACTCGGTTTATTTTCCGTACCGGTAGAGCCACACTCTGAGAGCCTAACCCATAATAAAGGTTACGCTCGCAAAAACATCGCTCTAACCGGTTGATATCTCGGAGCGCAAAACAGAGAGCGAAATCCATTTACCGGTTAGAGAGCGGTTCCTCCGTGTGAGCGGAGTCTAGGGTGAAAAGGTTAGTATATATGTACGTATAATAAGATACGTTATAAAATGCTGTGATTGGAAGGCCTCATCTATGATATTATAGAGTTGTAAAAATGTCTGTACATTGAAGGTATTTTCCAAAAATGATTGTTACGGACTATTTGGAGGTCACTAAAACGAAAAATATCTTTTTTGGATTTTATGTATGTTTGTATGCGTCGTTGTGGCTTCATCACGCAAAATTGGCTTAACAGATTTCCAAAATTTTTAGTACACGGGTAGCTGGGTATCTCCAGATGGTTATAGGATACTTTTTACCCGACTACGCTGCAGAAAAAACGACGGGTTATGACTTTTTCTCCTCCGCGATCGAAGTTGCGGGCATCTTCTAGTTGAAAATATTTTCATGTAAACAACTGACATAGGCTAATTAGCCTATTATTATTAATTTTTTTTTTGGTTGTTTCTATGAAAGTGTCTTTCTTCCACATTAAGTCAAAATGGTGACCAAATTCGATAAATTTTTGTACAGGAAACAATTAAAATAATAAATATATTCTGTAAGACCACTTTTACAAGTCTGTGTCTACGGCATTTCCCAAGCGAAGACCACTGTTGAGAAGAAAGCCGAAACAAAGTCAACAGTCAGTATTTTTTCTAAAAAAAAACTTTTTTATTATAATATTAGTGCTTACTACTTAAATATATATTTTTGAGTATACACTCGCCAAAAAAACATATCAAACTGTAGGGACAAAATTCGATGACCATGCATACGCTGTCGTAGAGCACGTATGTATGGGTTGCGGAGCGCGGTCCCGGCATTGCGCCTTGCCCCCCGGTACAGTTAACTTGTGTTCTAAGACAATAAATTGAGTAAACCATAGTTGACCTTCATATTTACCTCCCAGTAGTAAAAATCCCTAAAAAACTTAGCAAAATTATAATAGAAGATAGCAAAATATTTGAAAACAACTCGTATATCATTTTAATCCAACGAAAAACGTTGTAACTTCACATGCACTTCCTGCCTTTTTCCCAAGATAGTTTAAGGTTACATGTTATTTTCAAAGTAATGACGATATATGATATTTTAAAACGAAGTACGTTTGATATGCCTTCTTATAAGAACCATGTTCCAGTAAATGTAAGTTAGTTGGTTTCTGGTTTGGGCCATCAATTTTTATTTATTTAAATCATAGGATATGCATGGATAGTTCTAAAATATGATTTACCCGACTACACTGAAGATAATAATGGAATCTACTGTATTTTAAGCATCATCTGGAGTATTACTGTTAAGAAAAATAAAATATTTACCTAGATCCTGATTCTCTTCGCAAAGCTTAGCGTGTATCTCTTTCAGTCTCCTTATATTCGCCAGCTTGCTGTCCCTTTCATCAGCCAGTAGAAGTCTCTTGAACCTGAGTATTTCTATCTGTTTCGTTAGCCTCACGTGTTCTGCCCTTTGGAAGGGAGATGGTTTTGTCTGAAAAAACCAACGCCTACTATAAATCTTCATTACCAACCTAACATAATAGCTTTTTAAATATTAAGTAAATAGTAACGCCGCTTCTTTTTTTTTGTCATGACGATTTTAAGAAATCAATCAAATAAGAATCCAATGAAGATTAGATAGAACCATTTTTTTATAATAGTCACGATACCGAGGTATGAATAACATTCTAATTAGTTGGTCGGTCGGTAATATAATAAAAAAATATTAGACACGTACTTTTGCTTTTCAAAATTATTAAAAATAATATTCAGATAAATCGCCATAAAGTTTAGTAGTTGAGGCTCGTGATATCATAGGCTAAACTATACCTAGGCGTGACGTCACGCGACATATTTACTCAATGTATCGCCATTATTATTGTTAAAAGACAAATTAAAAAGCTATACTAGGGAAAAGGCTATTTAATAACTGTTTTCTTTGGGTATTATAGAACGACCTCTAAATAGAAATATGTGTGAAAAAACGACTTCAATCTCATAAAAACTCCCTAAGAAACAACAATATTAAAGTGTCATTTTTGAATTTTCCCAAAAATCGCTCTATACTAAAGCCTACGAGCTTGTGACGTCGCAGCTATGTTAAAACTCGCGGCTATAGAAATGGTTTCATAACAAAAGTTACAATATATTTCATGGGTTATTCAATGGTATTATTAGTTATTTATTTATTCTTTAAAATGGACTTTCCTACCCAACTCTAAAGGCTCATAAAACAAGTTACACGTATGGTATCGAACTCAAAATCTTAACGTAGTTCCTTATTTTGTTTGTTTTGTTAAGATCAAATATATTTTTTTAAAATGTCGATTAAAGCTAACATTATTATTATGTCTGTTCATTATTTTAAACTAATTTATAAATAGTAAAAAATACTATAACATATTTTCTCAGTCTCAGATTTCAGTGAACAGCAAGGTATTTTGGCACTAATCTCACGGACACTCTAGGAATCCATCACAATCTAATGAAGAATTTGATTATTATGTACAAACATTACCACATTTCAAGTAACACAGTTACATGACATGTAACTAAAACTAACCTTAAAAGATAGGAGATCATTTAACTTCAACGCCAGCCTCGGCCCATTCGAAACTGGCTTTTCTTTAATCCCATTCCTCACATTCAAGTTGCTCTGGGAAGACTTCAAATCCTCACTCTCATCTGGTGAAAACAAGTTCCTTTGAGACCTACTCTTTAATTTCACCACATCACCAAACTCATCCTGATTAAAGCTGCAAGTCAACGCAGAATTCTTGTATATTCTTTCTTTTATATCCTGAACAGCCTCTTGTTTCTTCTTTATAGAATATTGTAGTATATGCAGCTTCTGTAGCTTATCCGAATTGTAACTAGGCCGGATCTCTGATTTGAGAAAATTCAAAGCATTATACCGATACTTTGGTACCTCCGACTCGTTTCTAAGATCATAATTTTCAGCGGTCTCGCTCAAATCTATCTTGCTACCGGACACATCTTCTCTTGAAGCGTTCTTAGACAAACTATCACAGTTAACATCACTTGTTCTAAACTCTTTAACATCCAAATTATCAGGTGAATGTTCGAATATTTGATAAGGATCTACTTTTTTCTCTTCGCTGTGGCCTTTTCTTTCTTCCCTGTAATCTCTATTTGTTTGGGTTATGTTTAAACTGGCAGAATTTTTAATAGTAGGAAAATTCTGCTTAAATCCTCTTTCAACCGGACTATGACTCTTCGAGTACTCCTTATCGGTCCTTCTGGAATACTTACTAGGAGATATCGACCTGGATTCTTTTACGAATTTGTGATTCTGTATAAATCTAGATTCTAATGTTACTTTAGACAGATTAGTTTTTCCAGAAGAGTCAGAAGACAGCGAGCTATGTTCGATCTCGTTTTCAGGCGGTATGATATCTAATTTGAGACTTTTGTATGAGCAAAAATAGCCACCATGCATCTGGAAAACGAGTGTATTGCTTTTGAAGCAATCTGATGTGAAATTCAACGCTAAATTGGCCCCCAAATACCTCAAGCCAGTGAAGTATACTCCCCATGTTTGAATTACAGTGTCCTGTCTGTCGGGTTCTTCGTAATCTTTGTTGGGCGGTAATATGTGACACCAAATGCGAATAACGACATTTGTTGATGACATCCGTTGAGTTAATTCTGAAACAAATGATGTCATTATTACATCAGTCCATGCTTTCATCGCAGTGTTGATAATGATAAATAGGATTATTGATTCTCACATTCTAGATTCAAATAAAATTAAAAAACAGATATGGTATTGTCTCGTATGATGCTATACAGTAGCAGGCACAGACTTTTTGGCCAAGGTAGGTAGTTTTTCTGTGCCTATATGGAGCCTTAGTCGGTCAGGGTGCCAGGGTAGACAGTTTTTATGTGCCTGTATGGAGCCATGGTCGCTTAGAGTAGGCAGTGCCTTTATGCTTATATGGACCGCAAGCCACTGGTGCTACATATAAGACAAGAACTGAGAAAGAAATCCTTAAAAAACATTGACTGTGAATACAATATTAATTGTAAATAATTTGGGTGTCCCCAGTCCCCATTCTTGTATTTATTAATTGTACAAGTTTGATACGGACATACCACACTAATAATGTTTCTGTTTAGCCTAATGGTTGACTGGTAGAGAATGCCTTAATGGTATAAGTCCGCCATTTGTACTTTCTTGTATTGAGCAAGAAAGTATGAATATTTTTTAAACTAAACCTTCAAAAATATGCAGAGAATGAAAGAAATAGCACGTTTGGCTCAGTGGGTTGCACAACGGCCTACGAAGCTGGCGGTCCCGGGTTGGAATCCCGGTCAGGGCAAGTCTTTGTGTGATGAGCATGAATGTTTGTTGGGTCTTGGATGTTTTCTATGTATTTAAGTATTATAATTTATCTATATATTATGTATACTGTCGCCTAGTACCCATAGTACAAGCTTTGCTTAGTTTGGGACTAGGTTGATTTGTGTAAGATGATCCCTTCCTGTGTTATTTATTCATTTTATTAATATCTACACCGAACATTTCTTTTAATAGGATACTTGAATGACAAATCAGATCAGCTCATTTGTATAAACTAACAAAACGCTCAAAGCATGAAGTTTCAAAGAGAAATAGTTTTATGACGCCATATTCGTTTTTAGGGTTCCATAGCCAAAATGGTTAAAACGGAACCCGTATAGTTTCGTCATATCCGTCCGTATGTCACAGGCATTGTACTCAAAAACTACAAGATGTATATTGATGAAATTTGGAATACAGGTGTATTGTATAAGCCGCTACTTAGTTTGATAGTTAAATAACATAAACTTATATTTTTAGGGGGGACGCTCCATACATATAACCGAAATAAAAACATTATTTTCAGCAAATATTAATGTATAAATATAATATAAATTTCGTTAGTACTTTCAAAACCACTTTGACAAATCTGAATGTTTCTTTGATTTGGTGAATATTTTCGGAATTAATCGCTCCGAAAGAAGCATAAATTGTGTCCTCCCTCTTTTTCAAAGCCTTACGTCCAAAAAATATGAAAAAAAATTCAAAGATAAAGCTTAATAAATACTTTGAATGAAAATTATTTTCAACACGATTGGATATACCGTTTTTGAATGCGCTTCTCAGCCAAAGGACGTAAGTGCGATGGAGATATGCTCTTTTGCTAGTGTACCCTACAATGAGCATGGTCGGACATGCGCTTGGCCGGGTTTTTTATTTTATTTTAATATTCAACATCATGAAGTTGCATGATTCCAAAAGTGTTTTATTTAATAACCAACCGATATTTTTATTTTGTTCCTCATCTCATCAATGTTATAGTCGTTAACTTTAAACATATTGACATTAAACCATGTATAAATAGATCTATTCATCCCATTAAAATCATTTATAAATAAGTAATATGTTTTTAAATTGACTTCGACACTTATGACACTAGATTTACGGTTGATATTTACAAATACATAGATGTATAAACAATTTGCATACTTGTCTGATATCAGTCGACCCATATACTAGGATGAAGTTTATCAACATTGGTGATTCATCGAGTACCAATGACACCAATGGTCATTAGACTAGTAATTAAGATTAAGCAAATGTGCCACTAATAGCGAATTGAGAGCATTAAGTTTGCCAGAGGTGTTAATATTATATTTTTACTCAATAGTGTTACATTGACTCTTAATCTAAGGATGGTTTATTTTTATGTTATATTATTTTTTTATATATATATTTTTTAAATACGGGTTGAACACTCTTTTTTTTTTTCAGCATAGTCAAAAAAAAGTATCCTATAATCATTGTGGAGTAACCGTGTACTATAAAAGGTTGAAATTAGCCGTTTTGACGTGATGAAGCATCACATACAAACATACAAAAATCCAACTACATCTATATATTCCCCTCACAGAAAAAACTCTTGGATATTATACTTTTAAAACACTCGGCGCTCTTTAGTAAGTCTCATCTCAACTACACAGCTATTAAAGTCTAAAACCATCTAGCAGACGCAATTATTGAGAAAAATTTGGATGAGTACTTTGGGAAGTTCTTGTTCTATTTTATTGAGATGACACGTTTGGCTCAGTGGGTTGCACAACGGTCTACGAAGCTCCCGGGTTCGAATCCCGGCCAGGGCAAGTGTTTGTGTGACGAGCACAAATTTTTGTCCCTGGATCTTGGATGTTTTCAGTGTATTTAAGTATGTTAATTTATCTATATATTATGAATATTGTCACCTAGTACCTGTAATAGAAGCGTTGCTTAGTTTGGGACTAGGTTGATGTGTGTACGTTTGGATTGCCCCTGTGTTATTCATCATTTCAGCTATAGGACGTCCACTGCTGAACACAGGCCTCCTCAATAGATTTCCACATGGGCCGGATAGAGGCGACCCGCATCCAGCGAGCCCCCGCAACCCTAACCAGGTCGTCGGACCACCTTGCGGGTGGCCTCGCCACGCTGCGCTTGCCGGTGCGCGGTCTCTACTCGAGAACCTTTCTGCCTCAACGGCCATCGGTTCTTCGAACTATGTGCCCTGCCCATTGCCACTTCAGTTTGCTTACCCTGTTTGCTATGTCGGTGAGCTAGGTTTATCTACTGATCTCCTGTGTTATTAATTTATTAATTTATTTTGAGTAGTATGTATGTAATCTGCACCTCTAACACAATTGTGATTACTAACTCCTTATCGTACAACAAAGATTGTCTGTCGCTTTCCTTTCAACACAATGCGACAAAAACGGGTGATGCTATGTAACAGGACAAGCATAGTCGTGGAGAGTTGTGTTATTCCAGCTGATTTACCTGAATCAATCTCCTTCCATTTTGGATGCGGGGAGCAAATCCTCTCACTTGTATAGAATGGGGCCGACATAGTAGCATGGTGCAATGTCAGATAGAAGCTGCATTGGTACATGCAGCCTTCAGGAGGACGGATGTTGTAGCCTACAATCTGTAATTTAGAAATTGAAGTAACTTCATTTTGTATCAGAACAGGATTTACATTAACGGTACTCGGAGATAGCTTTTTTTTCTAATCAAAAATGAGTCGTAAATAAAAGATACAACGCCAATGAGCTCTGCACCAAAACTCATTTATTTTGAAATTACTTACAGCTTTAGGAGCCCAGAATTCTTGTAGCACTTTTATCTGGCATTAGTGAGTTCTCACTTTCAACATATGTATTAATACATTAAACTTCAAAATAGATTATTATAGCCCGGCATTGTTTGTGACACTCCCATGGTCTGCGAGCAACGGAGGGCCAAATGATAGAGGGTGTGAAGTGTGTGGGCGGGTATGAAGTGAGCAATGCAGGGATATCATGCTCCACCGCATGCACTATTTTTACCCACCCCCACTGTCTTTTCCCCTGTCCCCCGTAGACCATGGGAGTGTCACAAACAAAGTTGCTGACCTATAGTAACAACCTGTCATATACTAATGTGGGTAGTGACAATTAATCTGACGACCTTTTTCATTAATAGTTGAAATAAAGTGTCTAAACAACTTAAGGTAAATTTATAACATAAGATATAGCTAATATACCTATGTACCTAATATAATTTTAATGTAATATGAGTTTCTTTGGACTTGAAATAAACGATTTATTATTATATTAATATTATTATGGTGGACCATTTTTTTTTAAATCTATAGACTAGGTAAGCTAAACACACCTGACTGCTTAAAGTTGTATCATCAGGTGTTAACAATAATCGTAATGATTCAATGGGATGGACGGACAACAATAATGCATTTACATGCATAATTTACCAACAAGGCAATCTTATCTATTATCATTGGTTAATTTTGATAAGTTTCCATTGCATACAATAAGATCTTGAACACAATACTTCAGTATGGATTATTATAAACTACTTTTACCAAAAAGGATACGGGCTATAAATAGAATCGTTGGATTTTCCTCAATCGGAAGATATTTAATAATATTATTGGCTGCGTAGGATGACAATTCGTGTAGGCGTTTGTTGGTAAATGTTGGCTATTTCACAAGTTTGAAGACTTTTAAAAAAGTAGATATGACTTCAATACCTGTATGAGACTTCGGAGGCGTAATTGTTGTGTAGCTAACGGCGTGTATTCTCTACATCTGGGTCTCCCAAACATTGTTGAATGATCTCACGAAACAACAACAAAGGTATTCATCACATTCGACACATACAGAGAAATCTTTAACAAATTAAAAACGGTAATGAGTTTATTTAACTTTAAAGAACATGGAAGAAGCTATCACAATGAATTACATCATGATAGGCATTGAAAATAAATAAAAATACACAATTCAGCTGACATGAATCACACGATTGTCAAATAAAATAATTTTCTTTCATTAGCAAATTTCTCTATGGTTATCTGTGACCACTTTGTGACATGAACTTTTTTAGCAGGTTCGAGAAGACACTTAAATAAAATACTTAAAATATTTCCAGTGTTAACGTCATTTAGCGTAGACATAGAAAACAATTTAGTATCAGATAATCATAGAGTATATAACTAAGGAGAACCATCTCTATATATCTCAAGTGTCCGTCAAAAGAAGTCAAAAGGCGTTAAATTGGTGGCGCTACTGTAGCACGTGCGTAAAATAGATTACCTTATTAATGCAAAAAAAGTCCACAACGATGCAAAACAAGTCCACAACGATGCAAAAAAAAGTCCACAACGGTGCAAAAAAAAAAACATTTTGAACACGATTGAATATTTAAATTAGAACTTATAATAAAAAAATTAGAAATGAACGAAAATAATGTTTCGTAGTTAATAGGGTCGTTAACTTCATGGTATTTTGCTACTCTAGCGCCATTGTGTAATTTGGAACTACTGCTTTCCGTTGGATATTTTTCACCTATTTTCCTGCATCAATTTACTCCATGCAGATAATAACACTATGGAGAGTACAAAAATAAAGATACCAATTTCTGTCTATTAATAATCTACCATAATAATGCCAAACAAATTCACAATGTTGCAAGAAAAACCATTTTGTACACAATTGAATATTTACATCAGAAGAAGAACAAACGATTGAGTAGCATTTCAATAAAAATGTTTTGTAATTGTTTGTGGAGCGCCATTCTGGGCAGATTTAGAACTATTATTTGCTTATAAACTTTCCGCTGGACACTTTCATCTGGCTGGGTGCGCGATGACAACGCCAACTAGTGGTTGCAATTACAGCGGACTGTGAAATGTCAAATGTTTGGCTGTCATTACGAGAAGTAAGTAAACAAACAAATCATTTTAGTGAAATATCGTAATTTACATGTATTCTATACGGTTATGTAAGTCTATAGTGTCGATAATAACGTCGACTTTTTTATTTTCCGTAAATATGAAATATGTAAAATGGCAAAATTAATAAATTTCAGGCAATCACGCACATATTTTCACATTGACTGTCTTCACGAGAAATAAACAAATTTAATCAAATAATGCAAATCATATACATATATTTCAGACGATGATGTATGACTTTAATGTAGACTTTTTCTTTATTTTCAGTTAAACATGGCCAAATTAGGTTAGCCTACTTACTTTTTCCTCTTGACAACGATTATCCATTTCATTCGTTGTTTTCGTTTCCAACTTTGTTGTGGAAATTTATTGAATTTGTGATTACTATTTTTGCCATTGTTCTTACAGTTCACTACGCAGCAGGTTTCGTGGCGCATGTCGATTTATTTTCGCTTAATAGTGCACGGATACGTAAATTTCACTAGTAAATAGTGTCAGTTCTGCTGCTGAAAGTACCTTTTTTGGCCACTGCGCGCGCTGGGATCGATTCTGGTTCTCCCACCTCCTACTTCGCACCCAGCCAAAGACTACAATTGTATACTCACCCAGCCATAAAATTACCTTACCCCTACCCTATACTTACTCTATGGTTAAATGATAAAAAAAATACCAATGCATCATGAAATAAAAATAAATTGTCATTTGTGACACGAACACAAAACGTCAACTCTGCCATGCATTTTTAAATACAAAGGTAAGTATGCTGGTACTGCTGCGCGTCTGGAAGAGTTGCAGCCATTAAATTCCCTATCAGAACCATTTTGCATTGTAAAGGTCAAAGAGTATGTAATTTCCTACGGAGAAAAGGTGCATTCCACAAGAATGTCGGGTACATGACATCATTCTCTTTATACTTCTAAAAAAGTTAGGAAGTAAATTTTTGGTAAGTCAATATATATATTTTTTATGGCATCGCGCTGTCAATATTTTATAACTTGGATTTTGTATTGGTGGTGAAGTGGTTAATTCTTATTCTTGGACTTTTTATATGTGTTTAAGGTAGCTGTCACAGCCGTCACGTACCCAACAAAGTAGACGTTCTGCTGGAATGTACCTAAACTTCATTGGCTGGAGCCACACCTCAGTCAAAATTGTTTTTGCGTAAAATACATAAATTCAATTCTTGATTTCAAATAATTTAATTTGGCGTTACAAAAATACTTCGTAACGAGAGGGACATTTCTCAATCGACGTCATAATAATAAGCTACAAATCCGCTAGATGTCAGTAGCTGTCTTAAGCGTATGTCGTAGTTTACCTGTTTTTTACTAGATGGCGGTGCAACCGCGTAAATTCGTAAAGTTGCGAAGGTGAAGAACGAGGAACGGGGTCGGGGAAGTTTGAACGGTCGAGGTCATTTAGATTGAAGACGCCCTTAAGATTTAAAGGACCTCTGGAACATCAAATTGGTTCTTAGTTCTCAATGTTTGGTGCCAATCTAAATTCGACGTTCGGACAGGACAACGCTTGCGCAGTCTGCTCTGCTAGTAATTCAATAGGTAAAACAATAATTGTACGGCCACAATGAGATCAACACAGTTTTTCACAACACAAATGGCAAAATACTAAGTTGTCGTCATTATTTTTTTTACGAATCCAGTCCATTGATAGTAGCACGTAATAAAATGTAGGGTCTCCTTCGTAATCCATAATGTCATATCTGTGTCATAAAGTCAAATGCCATACCTACCACTTTTATTCTAAACACTTTAGACTTATCAATCATTTGCCATAATGATCTTACACCCTCATGATCATAAGCCAAAATATTACATTACCTAATGCTCAAAATACATAATAAGTTTTGTAGTAATCTATTAATACATAAAACTTACGAGTCATAATATCGAAAAACATAAATAGTATGTCCTAAAGTCGAATGCCATATTTATAGTAGGCGTTAAATTAGTGTGAAGTAAGAATCATTACCTATTCTACCTTAAGGCAGGTCAGACTTGGGTTAGGTTAGGTACGATGACGAGCGAAGCGAGGAGAGGTGTTAGGTAAAACTGCGACCCTAACGCATTGAGCTTATTAGCTCAATGCCCTAACGAGGGCGCGAAGCACGCGATAACCGCGGAGGCCTATATAGAGTGGTCGAAAACTGGGTCTCGTTCGGTATCCATAACATAACTTTATATATTATATGACAATAAATAAATAACATACTTAACCATTATTAATTTATTATCACTTTTTGCACTTTTAAATATGGATAGTGTACTTAGGAGCAATAATAATGGCTCTTTTTGTATAGCATTGCACGTAACTATTAGGACATAGTATGATGATTATGGCAACCAGACTTAGGTTATGTAACTATTAGGGCACTTTTCTATTTACAATTGTATGTTTCTAATATGTAGCTGTAAATATTTATGTCGTGCCAGTATTTTTTATTTATTTCATGTGTAATATGATTTATTTAATTACTTTTCGATGGTAATTTAGGAACGCTTCGGACGTCACATAACGTTCATAGTCTCGAAGCACCTCAGGAAGTCTTGCGAACGCGGCGTCCGAAACGTCAAATTTAAAGAAAACCAGCAAAAGGTAATTAAATAAATCATATTTATATGCGGATATAAGCCCCGTTTTGTTGTGTTGAGGTACTGAGTGAAAAATCGTGTAAGTAAGGTAAGTTTTTAAGTTGTTTATTTTGTATGGGCTATGACAGTTGATTCGGATACCAAGTGTCAACTCACACACTTTTTCCTGGTAGACGTCCGATTGTCTCAAGCAATAGCCCAGTATTTAGTACATCATTTCAATCCCATAACCCAGAATATTTAAATCTCATGACTCTCCAATAGTTCTTGCATCTAGCGAGTGCTGTCTCTGTGCGCGTCTCATGATACGAGCAGGAACAGCACCCGCGCGGTGTACACCTTACATTTCATTAAATTGTCGAAAGGGCCTCTACGCGTTGGCTTCGGCTCATTATCACGCGCACGCCTCCCAAAGGTCCGTGACACCAGTGTCCCGTGAGCGGGTGCGACATACAGAATATAATTAGTCAGTCAGTATTACAATTGATTATTACCATGTCAATAAACTATAAAATATATCATGCCCAATTTAAAAATTAAGCAACCAGCTAATATTCTATAAATCAAACTAAATAATTTTAACAGTAAATTACTATGTCTTGCTTATTTGTTAGATTCTAATGTAAGGTACTCTTTCACGGAATAAAAACAATTGTCCATTAAATAATTGTTAAGTTTTGTCTTAAGACTAAAGAGATTACATGATTTAATATGATCGGGTAGCTGGTTAGGGTTCCGTATCAAAAAGGTACAAAAGGAACCCTTATGGTGCGACTCTGTCTGTCTGTTTGTCTGTGCGTCTGTCTGTCTGTCCGACTATTAAAGCGCCATATCTCAAAAAGTACTTATGCTAACTATTTGAAATTTGGAATATTTATAAACATGCTTAGTCCACATATATTGCAGAGGAAATATTCAAAAATATATTTTTATTTTCTAAAAAAACGACCAATATGAAAGAGGGGAAAAAATTAAAAATCTAGCTAATGTGTCAAATGGGGTATCATATGAAACGACTTGACCTGCACATTTACAAACAATTTTTATATTTTTTTTTATTGTGATTAGTTTTTGTTTTATTAAGGAAAATGTGAAAAAAACACCATTCCCCCCTTTATCTCCGAGGTTTACCAATCAAATATTTTAAAATTTTTCTCAAATTGTATGAATAAACATAAATATGACACGAAAATTATAGCCATGTCTCTAATTAGGTAATTTTTTTTTTGTTTGCACAAAACCAATTTGAACAACTCGGTTACGTTAAGTTTACACCTGATTTGTATGCAATGCTGTAGATATCAGGTGCAAACTTAACTCAACCGGTACCGGGTAATAAAGTTAGGGTAAGTATAAATTTGTACGGAACCCTCGGTGCGCGAGTCCGCCTCGCAATTGGCCGGTTTTTATTATAAATTAATATTGCTGAATAATACGCATTTTTTATATGTCGATAAGGACGCCTTTGGGACATGCAGATTATGTGCGCTCCTCGTACGTACATTAAACATCTCTCATTAGACATTAACCCCCCAGGTCGAATCCATTAATATTACAAATCCAATTTAAGATCCTTTAGCCATTCAATGGCTTCGTCACTGAGAGATCAGGTCTTCAGGATGGCCGCCGGCATAGCGCGTTATGTCAGTTTGGGATGATGTGCTGGATGGTTAATGATTAATCAAGACGATGATTCAATCTTCATTAACTGTTCTTGTTTAACATAAGTTGGCGAAACTATTGCTCGATGTTGACGCATTTCTTATCTCTTTCGCGCACTCGAAATCTTCGAAGAAACTGTCTGAATTTGGCGTTGACATCCCAATCGGGTAATATCTGTCACTGCTGCCCGCCCAAGTAGCTATGCCTATAATTTTTTTAGTATTGCTCGTCAGAAGCATGTGACCCTCACCGGCTAAATACACCTGGCAAGCCTTATCGTTGGCAGCATTTTGCACGAGGGTACATGTATGGTAACAGGGCACATAGTAACTATCACTGTCGTTCTTATTATAAAATTCATGACAGAAATAGTTGCTTACGTAAACATGGACTTCGTACAAAGCCTGGATACGCGGGCTTTCACCTTCCTGTGGAAAATCATGGGATATGTTGTGTAGATGAATAAATAAAAAACTACAAAATTAAAAAAAAGTCCCCCGACACAAATGAACATAACAACAAAATTTGGAGTTCCTAGCTTCATTATTGGCTGAGGTCCGGTCACTTGTTCTACTAAAAGCTGAATATCTTGGAGACGCGTGCTCCCATTTTCATCAAACAAAGCTAAGAACACTCGGGATATGATTATTTATGATGCGAAAAAACCGCACTCAAATCGGTCCATCCGTATGGGCGCTAAGATGCCACAGACGGATACACAGATACACAGTGTCACAGACACGTTAAACTTATAACACCCCTCTTTTTTGTCGGGGGTTAAAAAAAGTCTACAAATATTTTTATAAATTATCGATTAACTGGGCATTTTCGCTAACGTCTATATACGAAGTTTAAAATTAACCTTTTTACAAGCTTTTATTTAACTCTGAAAAGTTTACAGTTTCGTAAAAAAATGTCTCTCTCATCTCAGTGTCCCGCAATAATGGGTTAATTATTACTACTTTACTCACACCAACATATCCTATCGCATCTGCTTGATAGTTATTATATGTGTCGAACCACTTAAAGTGGTCATCAGTCCTCTTAAATTCATACATTTCGACGGTTTTCCATGTTCCTTGGTAAGCTTTGTCTACGACTATGAAGCCTAGGTCGTCGAACATCTGTTTAGTTGAGTTCGATGGAATCACTATGGCTATGGGTCGAAGTCTCTCGCTGTTGTACAAAACGTCCATGAATTTGACCTTTCCCCTGTAAAGAAAAGTGGTGGTTAAGGGCCTGCATCGTCATTCGTAAACCACGCCCCAAACGCCGAGCGGGCCAATGCGCGGAATCCATACTAATATAATAAATGCGAAAGTGTGTCTGTCTGACTTTCGGTCTGTCTGTCTGTCTGTCTGTCTGTCTGTCTGTTACCTCTTCACGCTTAAACTGCTGAACTGATTTGGCTGAAACTTGGTATGAAGATAGTTTGAGTCCCGGGGAAGGACATAGGCTACTTTTTATTCCGGAAAAATCCCCGTATCCGCGATAAACGAATTTAAGACGGACGAAGTCGCGGGCAGAAGCTAGTTTGTAATAAGGGACGCATTTATTGCTCGAACGCACCAAAGATAAAGAAAGCTAATACACTACACGCTTTGCTTGGGGTTTTTTGGCGTAAGCGCCAGATGTAAAAGTACAATGAAATCGGAGATATTATTATGTTTTGTTAATACTTAAGTTAATCACGTAAAATATAAAGGGAAGAATGTCATTTTTACATAATGTAGCCGTTTATTAATCTGTCATTTGTACAAACTAGACAAAAAATGGAAAATGAAGACGCGTTTTCGGATAACTTTTCAATCGAGGACATTTTCATTATACATGTTTCCGTGTTAATCACTGAATAGGTTATGTAGTCACAAAACACATATCTAAAAACCAGCCCGGTTTTTTTTTCGATGTACCCGCTTAAGCCGTAGTAGTATTATCAACGCTGACTCTTAGCAGCTAGTTTGACAAGCATTGTGTTTTTTTCTGTAATGCTGTTGATTTTCCTAATAAATAAAATGAAACGAAACGAAATTATATAACATAAAATAAAATAAACTAAAAATAAAATAAAAGATCTTTCGGTGCATGAAATATGCGCGCGATGGAGCACGACACGATGACCCTACCGCGCGCATACTTACTCGCTCCTGCTGGCTTTCCCCTCGTCGCCCGCACACCATAGTGGTGTCCCGAAAGAACTTGTCAAGCTATACCCGATACTCTCGCTAACGTAACCATAGGTAAAAGCATTCGAAGTCTGAGTGCGTCTAGAATTTCAAATTAAATTTTATTGTCACCTGTGTTTTATGTCCCACTTGTGTTTGGTTGTCTTGTTTTATTGCTAATATTTATTTATATTTATGTTCGGTTCGCTCACCATCCGAACAATTTCCACTTAGTGCTGTTCAAAATTTTTGCTTTGTTCCACTGGGTTTTTATTCTATTTAATCGTTTTTCTTATTTGTACTTGCTTTTCTTGATTATAATTATTAATCTGAGCTCTACGTACGATGCATTCTGTTATCCATTTTGATTTATTATTATTATTTCCAAAAATGGCAGCTCGCAGCTTGTGCCAATGTCAGTTTTCCGAATTCAGTTCAGTCAGTTATTAGAAAGTAGGTTATTTTCGTTTTGATCCAGCTCGGAGTCAAGTTTTGAAAACAGCAAGGTATACATTTTACGGAAATAAATTATAGCATCGAATAAAATCGCCAAAACAAAATACAAACCAGAATGCTGATATAGAACAAAATGATATTAATGCATTAAATGCATTTTGATTTTCCATTGCAATTCCACTTGACAGCTTTGACAATTGAAACTCCTGACAGCTTGCGCTGTCAGGTCAGTGCGCTGCGTTAACAAAAATGTTTTCGTGCGTACAGTTCTCCGTGGCGCTACCTACCTATAAGGTCTCACCGGAAGATCAGGGCAGGCTTTAGAGCCAGAATTATGCTGAGGTGGGACCATTTCGGGGCATACTTAGTTTAGTAATTTATTTTTTGTATTGCTGTATGCCCTCGAGTAAATGTATTTTCTTTCTTCTTTCTTTCTTTCAATCCCGGGCTGTTTTGTGTAGGTAACACCGGGATCCCGAGATTACCCATACGAAAGACCCCCGGCCATTGCAAGTGTTTGTGTGTTGAGCACGAATGTTTGTTTATGTATATATTATGTACAAGCTTCTACCCGCGACTTCGTCCGCCTTAAATTCGTTTATCGTGGATAAGGGTATTTTTTCGGGCTAAAAAGTAGCCTATGTCCTTTCCCGGGACTCAAACTATCTCCATACTAAATTTCATCCAAATATGTTCAGTGGTTTAAGCGTGAAGAGGTAACAGACAGACAGACAGACGCACTTTCGCATTTATAATATTAGTATGGAAGTATGGATATTTCAATTCAATATTTATTCATGAACAATACAATGATTGTGTTTGAAATTAGTACATACACTTAATAATAGAAAAAAAATATATTTATATAATTAAAAAATATTTTGATTGATCATTGGTAGTACCCATAGTACAAGCTTTCCTTAGTTTGGGACTAGGTCGATTTGTGTAAGATTTTCCGTGATATTTATTTAAACGAGCCCGGCGGGGTTATTGCCTAACGAAATGTTGACACTTGGTATCGGAATTAACTGTCATAGCCCATACAAAATCATGACACTTGAGTCTGATTGCGAGCGTCAAACGCGTTAGGCAATACGGGGGCGTGATCTGGATGGAGCCCTAAGGATGTTGAATGAATATGAATTAACTTACTGAGCGATACATCGAGCTGCGGTTAGGAATATCCTCTCCTCAACACACGCCGCGGTACAGATATATGGATGGGTACTGTTTGGGGAGTGTATCACGCTGGCGATCCACGGATAAGTTTTCTCATTTGTCAAAGTCGCTTTAAATTGCATGTTTACTATTGGAGAGAAATCTGTGGGCAACATATATTGCCATATTCAATTCAATTCATTCATTTGTCTGATAACAACGATCCATACAATAGGCATGGTGACGGGGTATGAAAATCAAAATGCTAATTCGTCCGTTAGTTAGATAAATAAATAAAAATAAATAAATAAAAACAAATAAAAACATTGAACACTTATTTTTTTATTTTTCAAAATAGTAAAAAAAATACTCAGATAAATCGTTATAATATTTTCTTCTGTTTCCGCGATTATTACTCATTGGAATAAAACAATTTAACGGATTATATCGCGTATATTATCTCATTGTAGTTCCCGACATTTCGGAAGCTTTTAAGCTTTCCGTGGTCATGGGAACTAAAATCCATACTAATATTATAAATGCGAAAGTGTGTCTGTTTGTCTGTCTGTTACCTCTTCACGCTTAAACCGCTGAACCGAGTTGGATGTGAATGTGTACCATCTTGAAATGTACCTATGAAAGCAATAAATAAACTGATAACTGATGAAATTGGGTATGGAGATAGTTTGAGTCCCGGGAAAGGACATAGGCTACTTTTTATCCCGGAAAAATACCCTTATCCGCGATAAACGAATTTAAGGCGGACGAAGTCGCGGGCAGAAGCTAGTGAGATAATATACGCGATATAATTCGTTAAATTGTTTTATTTTCTAATCATTATAAGTTCAGGAGTGGGGGCTCGTGACGTCATTCCTAGGTAAAATTTGTACCTGGGAGTGACGTCACGCGACATTTTGACTCAATGTATGTCGCCTTTATTTTTTGAAAAGAAAAAATACTTCTCCAATATATTTTATTTATCTACGAGGCGGACTTTCAAGGAACTGTCAACGCACCTTATAGAGGAAACACGTGACCAGAGGGCTGGCCACTATTTCGCCCAGCGAATTAGCATTGCCATCCAGCGTGGCAATGCGGTCAGCCTTCTGGGCACACTCCCCAGCGAGAGGAATTTAGAGGATTTTTTTATTTGTAAACACATATGTAGGTAGATCCGTAGAGTAGTTTTTTATTTAATTTATATTTAGTTATCATAATACATTACTGTTTTTTATATGCTTCGAGGCGGACTAATTATTAAAATTTAGTCATCACCCCTATTTGATAGTAATCCACGCATACTACTAGTATATTTTGAGTAGGAAATAACTTTTGTCAATGGGCCAGGCCATTATAATATTATAGCGACGCTATTTTTTTACATAATTACGTAAAAAGCATATTGTGCAAAAAGTGATCGTCAGATTGATTTGTGGCGTATTAATCTAAAATATGGCATTGTTATTCATATTCATATTCATATTCATTTAATCAATGCATTTGTGTGTACAAAGGTCTTAAATTTCTAAGTAGTTCCAACACAAACCCTGTAAGGGCACTGCACTACGTATACTTAACTAATATTAGATTTTATTATAAATTTCGAATTATTATGATCATCATGCATTAAAAATAACATTATTGGAACGAAGAAATAAATAAATTATGAAATCAGTAAAAATACATCATTAGATTATTTAAATTAATTAAAATGGGGGAGAGAGAGGCAGACATTTATTTGTGCTTAATTGTAGGTATCTAATAGAAGTATTTAATTATTCTAAATATTCGTTTACAGTGTAGTATGCTTGTTCCGCAAGAAATGTTAAACTGTTATTTTCAATTTTTTTGGTCACTGTTTATAATTATAGGGCAGGTATCGCAGTGGTCATCGATGTCCCCCACTTTAGTATGAAAATAAGTTATTTACCGCTGCGTTACCGCCTTTTTACTGCTATAAGGATCAATGTATTACTTTTCGTATATAAGAGTCCATAAAACGGTTCCGAAACTTATGCCTAGCATGTTAATTTTATATTATAAATCTTTTCTTCAATATTGGTTATTTATTTGAAAAACTAAAGTTGTTAATGAAAAGAGAATGACTCCAATATCGTGCCTGGAAACTTTGATACCAACTTATATACCTATACCTAGGTTGTCGCTTTAATTCTTCATCATGTAGTGCCATTTAAGATTAAGTCTCGGGTGTCCTGAATGAATTCTCGTTTCGCCTTTCTACAAACTTTTATTTAAATACAATGTATGTTTGTTCGGGTGGAATCTAGCAAGTTCAATTTCACCCGCTGCCCGGTTTCCGATTGAGCTAAAATTTCAATCATACTTTGCAATACAATCCAGCTGATCTGATGATGGATCAGGATAAGGTGGTCACAACTCACAGGAACTCTGTAATAAAATAATGCAATCCTACAGAGTTTGGGCTTTTTAGAATCATATCGGTGAGTATAATTAGTTGATGGCAATAAAAGCTCGTCGCAAAATAGTACATTGTTTGACAAGGGGCTAAAATAAGCCATTTACGACAGGAATGGATTATTTGGACGAGCTCACGAAGTGAGCGAGGACAAATATGTCTGATTCCCATAATGGCTTTTAGCCACGTGTTAAACACTCTGCTTTTTACTTCGACTGCGAGAAAACAAAAAAGACTTACCATTAAAATTGTATATTTCATCCAAAACTAAAAGTACAGTTTGAGCAATTCTATTATAAAGTTTGGCCAATCTGATCAGGTTGGTTTGTTTGTTTTTAATTATTCGTAATGAGTATTGTAGCTGGCCGTAAGTTTTTTTTTCAGTGTCATAGAAATTTTTATGGGATTATATGGCTTTCTTTTAAACCTTAGGGGCTAAATGTACTATTTTAGTCTCGCTTCGCGAAGCTAATATGACGTACTTTTTGAGCAGGAGAAGTCAAAAAAAATTATTTGACAGAAATTTATATCTAAAGGTGATATCAGACGGTTCACTTTTCTTTCATTTTCTTGTTTCATTTTGCATTTTTCACTCAAAGTGACACGTCTGAACGAAAAGTAAAACACAAATGCCGAATGAATTCATTAGTGAACCGATCGAACACCGTTGGATCATTCGAGTGAACATTCATTCAAGTGAACCGTCTGATATCACCTTAAGAGTCCCCGGTAAGCTCGGTTCACCATACAAACGTAGTTGAGCGTAACTATTTTAAAACGACTAGCTAGTTTACTCTGAAACATAGTACTTAGAATAAGTTAAGGTATATGCAGGCCTGTAATTAGTTTATGTAGCTTCAGATACCATAGCAAAAAAATGCAGCGATTTTAAATTTTACATACAAAACTTGTTTTTGCTTTATTTTGTTTGTTTTATAATGTAGAGCCATATAAACTAATTACAAGCTATACTATATAAATATAATATACTTAATATTCATATACCTCATTTCATTGTATATGCAAAGTTTCATTACAATCCAACACGTAGTTTCAAAATGAGAACGAAACTCCGTTTGTATGGGAAGGTGAAATTCGGCTGAGCTTGCTGGGGACTCTTAAGCTAAGATACGTAATTTAAACTTAGGTACTTACATGTCATATTTAGATTGGGAGATTTTGGTGCTACTGTTTTTACGTTGGTTCTTAATAATTGGGTATATGCATAACTGAACGGATGTCTATATTGATGCTCTGCTCTCGCAACCTGTTGTAGTTTACGAGTGCGGAATGTTGAAAAACGTTTTCCCATTCTGTAATGGTTGTATTGTGTATTATAATGATACTCATTATAAAATGTAATACAAGGCACTAGTAATGAAACAAAGATCAGTAGGGCGTCCATTTTGAATTATTAAAGTAAGTAAATGCAAGTTGGTAATAAAATGCAGTAAGTTGTTTGGTTTCGTGGTGTACATATGTATAAACGTTATATATTTTATGGTGTAATGTATTATTTGTAATAAAATATCAATTTGCTGAAATAAACTTATTGTGAAACCAAATGGTATATGTAGTAGTAGCGTATCCGTATAGGCAATTTGACGTTCCATATTAGAAAAATGACATAAGTTCTATATCAATTGTGTACACTACTACTTACAAGCGGTGACATACTTATGTTTTTCACCTATATCAAAGAATTTAGGAGTAGAGTTGTGGGAATGTAGATGGTTGTTTAAAATAAATAAATATGATATTTGCCCATATCCAGACTAATATACTAAAATACTAAACTAGAAGATGCCAGCAACTTCGTTCGCGGTGGAGAAGAAAGTCATAACCGGTGTCATAGTATTGCATTGTCCCCAGGCTTACATAAGTATGCCAAATTTCAGCTCAACCACATGCTGGCATCCGATTAGAGTCATACTTAGATAGTTGGGCATTTCTCTGAGATGACCTATTTTGCGTGACTTCGGTGGTCGTTTTTTTTCAGTTTTATGATATGTGACAAATATATAAAAGCAAGTATACCTATATAACATATTGGTAGTAAAGGCAAAGGTAAAGTTCATAAGATATTTGACGTTTTACAAACACCGAAATCAAAAACGCTCAATGTAATCAATATGTGCCACCGAATTCTACGACGCTTCTACTGATATCAAATTTATAACAAAATAAGTGTATTTTGCTAAAGAATGCTACGAGATGTGGATTTCTATTTTGCTTCTTTCCATAGGGCAGTTGCAGCCAATAGACTATTGGTTGGGGGAATTCAATAATAGAACAGTTTAATTCAAAATAATATTTATCAATATTATAAATTAAGAGGGTCGTGTGTTTACTGAACAAGGCTATCGATACATGGCAACCGAGCAACTAACGTGAAACCTTTTCACTTCTCCTGCTAAAAAAGTACGTCACATTAGCTTTGCGAAGCGAGACTAAAATAGTACATTTAGCCCCTAGGGTTTAAAAGAAAGCAATATAATCCCATACAAATTTCTATGACACTGAAAAAAAACTTGCCAGCTTGCAGCTTGGCCAGCTACATACTCCTTACAAATAATTAAAAACAAACAAACTACTAGTTTTTCGTGATATATACAATTTTAATATTAAGTCTTTTTTTATTTTCTCGCAGTCGAAGTGAAAAGCAGAATGTTTAACTCGTGGCTAATAGTATTTTATGCAACTGTTGTATAATAGGGGTCAAAACAGACGAGTGGCGTGGGTATGGCAAGTAAAGACGCCACGAGTGTTTTTTGACACAATTATGCAACGTTGCATACAATAGTTTTTCTACGACTAAGGGGCCGTTCACTAATTTGTAAGAACAATAGCGAGTATCGCAAAGAAAGACGCCACGAGCGTTTTAGACCGAATTATACAACGTTGCAAACAATAGTTTTTCTACAACAAAGGGGCCATTCATTAATTACGACAGATTTTTTGGGGGTAAGCCCAGGGATCCCTACTTAATTAATGAATGTCCCCTAAGCACTTTTTAATAAAACACAAAAAGTCTAAATATTTATATTTGCGCCGAGATTTTTCTAACAGCAAATTGTTTGATAATTCTTGCGCCACGACACAAATTTCTTCGGTTGTAAGTACAATTAGGCTCGTCTTCCTACATTTTTCTCACTTTCAACAGCTTATAAGAAGACAACAACCAACAACTTCAAGATGAATAGAATTAAGCGCCACGAAGAAAATTAAAAAGCGAGCTGTCGATATCTATGGCTTTCTTATTTTTTAAATTCACGTATACTTGCCAGTCATGAAAACATGTTATGATTTGAAAAAAAAATAGGCAATAAAATATGTGTACGTAAATTGTTAATTTTTTTTTAAGTTGGCAGCAATGCATTTACGCACATTATTATTTTTTTAATTTAAAACTGTATGAATTCGGCGGTTTGTTAAGTTGGTAATATTAATTATTTCATATTTATATTAGTTTAAGACTCACTGAATATAAATTATTAGATTTAAATTTTATACTCTCTGACACCAAGGAAGACGTTAATAGCGACATTGTGACACGCTTAGCAATGCTTTTTTGCTAAATAGACTATAGAGTTTTACAAGTCTTAAGTAATGTATGTCTTTATATCAGAGTTGGTAACCATTTAAATGACAGAAAGAAGTACAGGAGTAGAAAAAAGCTATTATGACACTCAGACATATTTATCCTCGCTCACTTCGTGAGCTCGTCCAAATAATCACTTCGTGCCATAATGGCTTGTTTTAGCCCCTTGTCAAACAATCTACTATTATGAAACACTTAAGAGTGCATTAGTATCAGATTTGTATTAGTTAGTAGACGACACGTTTGGCTCAGTGGGTTGCACAACGGAGTACGAAGCTGGCGGTGCCGGGTTCGAATCCCGGCCAGGACAAGTGTTAGTGTGATGAGCATGAATGTTTGTTCCTGGGTCTTGGATGTTTTCTATGAATTTAAGTATTATAATTTATCTATATATTATGCATATCGCCGCCTAGTACCCATACTGTTGAAAGTTTAGATGAAACTTGACATACCTACCATAGATATAAAACATGGAACAAATAGAAACTTTAGTCTCGCAAAACGGGTAAAATAAATGCTAGTATAAATAAATATAATAAAAGTCAAGTTTAACAAAAAAAACATTTATTAATATATTAATTATAACGTACCAACAAACTTTTTACAAACTACATTAAAGTGTTCTAGGGCACGCAGGTTTTTTTTTGTATAGACAATCTCAGGATCCCGGTATGCCTTATACACAAAATCCCGGGAATATAACCTTAAAGTACCTACCAATGAGTATGAATTAAAAATAATAATAATTTAACATTAGGAATTAGATACCTCTCCCGACAGGTACTAGAAAAGAATCGCATTTTTGTGGATTTAAATAACTAATGAAATAAGTTTCTGGGGTAAGGTTTTTAGAACTTTTCTTTTGAACACCCGTCAACTAAGACGCTTCTAAATACACCAAACCTGCCCTTGAGTTGGTTGTTTTATTACAGATCGATTCATCATCATCATCATGTCAGCCCAGGGACGTCCACTGTTAGACAAAGGCCTCCTCCAAGGATCTCCGGTCACAATTTCCCGCGATCTTCACCAGTTGGGGGCCTCAACTGCCTACCCTGAAGGCCTGAACGACCACCTGGCCGACAACCTATGCACACCACTGGCTCCATGTCATAATAATATTGCTATCTTAGACTAATGTAATGTACCTACTAAGTTACTACTAACTATAAATATTTTGTTTTTGTGTTGTTCAGAGTATTGAAATATGACATATATGTGTAGCGTGAATTAGCTTAGCGTTGCGAAAATATCTGCTACTCCAATCAGCTCACGAAATTCATAAAAACATACTATACAATTATAAACAAAGATCAGAAACAAATGAAATTTTTTTTCGACGATACTGGACTTGAACCAGTGCCTTGAGCCAGACCGGGGCAGCACGCTCTACTATCTGAGCTAATCGTCCATCGTATCGTCGAAAAAAATTTTCATTTGTTTCTGATCTTTGTTTATAATAATAACGCTAGTGGAGTGATCCACTAATAAATTGCAAAAATTGTGATTATTATCATGATATTTGTAAAACAAAAATTAAAAAGCAAAATACTATACAATTGTTAGAAAAAAAACGGATATTTGTTTCCTTCGTATCCCGTCCCATAACCGAGTCCCCAACATTGCCAAGTCGCCCATATTCCCAATTCGACCACACTTCAAACTTAAGTTAACGCGATCAAACGCTTTAGACAGGTCGAAGACACAGGAGTTTTTATATCCGCATAATACACGACAGTACGCTTCAGACAGAAAATCGATAGAAAGAAGTAAGAACCAAGAAAGAAAAAGAAAGAAAGAAAGAAAGAAGATGAAAAAAGACAGAAGAGAGAAAGAAAGAAATATATTTATTTAGCACCGTTACAGACAAGAATTTTATAACAATAATAAACCAAAAGAACACCACTACAAAGGTCGCCACTCAGCTTAATACCATAAAGCAAAATAATTTACACCGTGACGCTGGTTTTCAGTGACACCTGTTGGTCACCATGGGGGTAGCGATCAATTTACATATAAAAAAACTTGAATACTACGTATAACTGGATCAATAGCGCTTTCAGTTGACAGTCCGGTCCGAAAGCCGAACTGAGCGTCGTGTAACTTTATATACTTTTCAAGTACGGAAGCTTTATTCCACAGTTCAGTCATGCGAGGCAGGACATTTCTAGCAAAACGCTCAGTTGTGGACTGTCAAATGCTAGATCTAGCTACCTACTGCCAAAAGCTAGCACGCTAGATGACTCTATTGTATCTTCTTTATGTTTAGCATAAATTAGCAAAACTCTTGGTCGATGCTGATGCTTTCCTGATCTTCCTTGCACACTTCAAGTCTTCGCTGTAACTGTCCGAATTCGGCACTGACATCCCAACCGGCATCTGGTAAGGATGCCATGAAGCTTTATGATAACCAAGCCCCCAAGTCGCTACCCCTATTATTTGATTTTTCTTCTCCGCATTAAGAACTATGTGGCCTTCGCCACCTAGATACTTCTTGCAGTCTGCTTGGCGGAGGGAATATTGCATCAGCGAACACGTATGGTAGCATGGTACGAAGTAACTGTTATTGTCTCTCACATCGTACAACTCTCTGCACAAATAATTGCTTATGTAGACATTAATTTCGTACAAAAACTGGACCTCAGGTGTATCAGCTTCCTGTGAAAAGATAATGGAATAGGTGTAGGTTTTTTTTTTTTTTTTAGTAGGTGAATGAATAAAGTAACTAACTACTTTGGCGCAAAAACCCAAAATGAATTTTGGCCTCCAACACAAGGGCACGCCATTTTGCCCGATCCTGTGCCAATTCTTATAACTAACTCCTAGCTCACGCAGATACGACTCCATCATATCCTTCCAGCGATACTTAGGGCGACCAATAGGACGTCGCTCACTGGTCGACCCAAGTATAAAGTCGTCGAGTATGTTTATAAAATTATCGATTACGTACTAAATGCTCGTAAATAACCAAATAAGTTAAGCGTTACCCCTGTAATTTATTTTTAGTTTTGGACTTACGATTTAAAAGATAAGGAGGGAGGGGGGGGGCACAATTTATGCATTTTTGAGAACGATTATTTGATTATTTCCGAAAATATGCACTTAAATTTTATTTTTTCAGAAAACTTTAAATGATGCAATTGGAAGAATTTTCGTAATATATTTGGCACACGTTGACGTGTGCATTTTTTTTTCCATCTTCCCTAATTTATCGAGTGCCCCGCCTAGAAAAAGATATATATTTTTTTAATTAACTACCAAATTAAGTAGAAGCTTATCCAAGACACCTATACCCCATATTTTGTAGTTTTTGAGTCAAATTCCTTGGCGTCCGTGCCAAGGAATTTGACTGACTTTGACGGACGGATGATGACGAAACTATAAGGGATCAGTTTTTGCTATTTTTGCTACGGAACCCTAAATATCCTGTCATTGGACAGCCAAGTTTATATGCAGCAGTAATTTAAAATAGATTAACGATCACTTACAGCAACATGTCCTATAGCTGTTCCTTGAATCATATCCACTTTGCCGAACCACTTAAAATTCTTATCAGTCCTCGTTAAATTGTTATACACTTGGATTGTCTCCCATTTTCCTTGGTAAGTTCCGTCGACGACTATGAAGCCTATGTCATCGAACATCTGTTTCGTCGGTTGCGATGGTATTACTAAGGCTATCGGTTTGAGTCTCGTGCCTTGATACAGAACGTTCATGGATACGATCCTTGCTCTGTAAAGAAAAAATCCATCTATTACAACTATTAGTCCTCTGCCTTAATGGGATGCCATGTAGTCACTGTTGTCAGCTACGGTAGCCAAACAATTCCTACTGTCGTATATATATATATCGTCAGAAAGACCCGCCCTAAGCCTTTCTATACCTACACGTATAACGACAAAGGGGAGTTGCATTGTGCACCATGCAACAAAATTTTCCAAACCAAATTCGGTTTTGCAAGTCACATTCGTGCACATGACCGACGCTCGTGAAGGTCATGATGCCAGGTTTCGCCATTGACGGATACGTCAAGGATGACGATAGATAGATACTGTCGTATATGGCAGCTCACTCACCTGGCGACGGTTTGGCGGCGTTAAAATGTAAACGCGACGTCGCTGCCAACAATACCATGGCATGTCAGATAGCCAAAACCTTGGAGTGGGATTTTAAGGTAAAATGATGGGTTGCGTATTTTATGTAAATTACGTAACTAGACGTAACGAGAACTTAACCATATACGTAACAAAATAACCGACTTCAAAATAAACTAAAAAGCCATAAATAATCTTTTATGTACGGTACGGATCACATTTGAATCACCTTTTGAAGTCGGTGCCAAACCATTCATTTATTACTATTAAGAACCGCGGCGAGCCCTTAGTTATTATCTACCTAGATATATATTTAATCATAGTAATTCGTATTTTTGTTAAATAAAGAACTTTATTTACTTCAGGGCAAAAGTTGGTTAGTTCATTGTACCTTCCATCATCAGCTCAGCATGAAATGATGACAACCAGAGGAAAACAACAGATAACTTTAGAAAAATATATAAAACAACTGATAACTTTAGAAAAATATATACAAAACATTGTTAGTGCCTAGAATATTTGTGTTCTAGGCACTAACAATGTTTTGTATATATTTTTCTAAAGTTATCAGTTGTTTCTCTCGATTTCCCTGGTATTCCATCATCTGATCATGTGGTGACACGCGATCATGCCACGCGACGATGATCTGATACGGGCAAATGATACAAATGTGGACGCACCTTTACGTACTTTACTTTATTCCGTATCAAACTTAATGGTTACAGATAGACAGCAAGTCCACTAGTGATGGAGGAGATCTGCTCAGTTCGACGATCAGAAGTCAAGTCCCCGTTCTGTAAGGGATCCAACTACTTAAAGGCGGCCATTCTGTCCCCACCAATGGCCATGCTCGTGCAGCAGCTGCCTAAAAAACACCTGCAGCATGCACGTGTCTAGTGTCTTGTCATCGGACGCATCAAATCAAATCAAAATATTCTTTATTCAAGTAGGCCTAGATACAAGCACTTTCGAATTGTCAGTTGCAATGAGAGAAGTCTTTGCTGGGAGACATACAATATGATCCAACATTTGTTGCAAGGATTAGGGAAAACCCAGAAAAATCGAAAGACGGATCTTGTAGTTGATGTGACGTGTGTTTCTATAGTATGGAGCATGCATTCTCTGACATATAGGTATTATTTTCTTTCTGGACCATAGCTTGGAGGTTTAACGGTACCTAAATACATGGAACTTTGACAGTTAGTGGAGTTGCCGGATTTTTTCAATGCAGAGGGGCTACTCCGAAACCCGAAAAACGAAGTTCGTATGGTGCCATCCCGCTCACTCACGTACAGCCCTCAGACTGCGCCCAAGTACCACACAAGCTGTATTAGAGCTTGAACAAGAACACGTTTGGCTCAGTGGGTTGTTCGAATCCCGGCCAGGGCAAGTGTTTGTGTGATGAGCACGAATGTTTGTTCTTGGGTCTTGGATGTTTTCTATGTATTTAAGTATTAACATATATCTATTAAAAAAAAAAAACATCTTAACAAAATATTAAAATACCGTAAAAGCTATTTCAAAAAGAATATCTAAACGTCATCATCATATGTTTAGGCCTGCTGGAGCTGGCATGTTCATTTCCTTTGATCAAAGCTTTTTAAATAATATTTAAAAAAAGTATTTAATACGTACTGTGTCTGTGCCCGTCAACAAGTTCTTTGTCTATATATTATGTATATCGTCGCCTAGTACCCATAATACAAGCTTTGCTTAGTTTGGAACTAGGTCGATTTGTATGAGATTGTCCCCGTTATTTTGTACAGCCCTTATAACGCTCCTACTGGCTGTATAATGGCCGTATACTCTCTTATACAGCTGTGTGCTACCTGAGCGTATCGGACTGGCTTTTAGGTATCTAATACCAGGATATTTTTATGGGTAAGCGGGATCCTGGGATAACCCATACAAAACCCCGGGAAGGGGAGAAAGGATGGTGATTGGTTGAACTTACGTGGCAATACATCGAGCTGCAGTCAGGAATATTCTCTCTTCTACACACGCTGCGCTGCACAGGTACGGGATATTGCTAGTGGCTGAGTGAAAGACACGAGCTATCCAGGGATATTTCGTCTCATTTATCTTCGTTGCTTGAATTTGCTTGTTTAATATTATTGGGAAAACTGTAATGTATAATTATATGGCCTTTATTCATGTTTATTCATCTCGACACGTTTGGTTCAGTGGATTGCACAACGGCCTACGAAGCTGGTGCTCCCGGGTTTGAATCCCAGCCAGGGAAAAGTGTTTGTGTGATGAACACGAATGTTTGTTCCTGGCTCTTGGATGTTTTCCATGTATTCAAGAATTTATCTAAATATTATGTATATCGTCGCCTAGTACGAGTACTAGTACCCATAGTACAAGATTTGCTTAGTTTGGGACTGGGTCGATAAGGTCGTGTAAGATTTTCCCTGTGTTATTTATTATAAATGATTAAGAAACTGAAAAATATATTTGTGGGCGCTCATCATCATCATATCAGCCCAAGAACTTCTACTGCTAGACAGATCTCCCCCTAGGATTTCCATAACGACCGGTCATGCGCTGCCCCCATCCAACGATTCATCAGATCATTGATCCACCTTGTTGGGGGCCACCTACGCTGCATCGTCTTGTACGCTGTTGCCACTCGAGAACCATTCTGTCCCAGCGGCCATCGGTTCTAGGAACAATGTGCCCGGCCGCCCGGCCCACTACCACTTAAGTTTAGCGGCTCTTTGAGCTATATCCTCATTTCTGATTCGATCACGCAAGGAGACTCCGAGCATAGCTCGCTCCATTGCCCTTTGACTGAATTTGATCATTCTTATGAGGCCTTTTGTGAGTGACCACGTCTCAGTGCCGTATGTCATCACTGCATGGCAACAACACACATTGGTAAAACCTTTCGTCATAAGTCGTCTTTGTCTTAGTGGGCGCTCAATATCCACAATATTAATTAGCACGTCACACTCTACTAATTGTTAATGTTTATAATAAGATAACGATCTTTATTCTGTAAGTAGGTCGCAAAGGCAATTTTACAATTACAATTTTACACTTCTGAATCTATCGGGTTTTTCCAACAGGAGAGTTTGATCCCGTGGTCGATAAAGAAATGCACTAAGGGTTTATTCAGACGGACCACAACCGACAAAAAGCGACAAAAGGTGGTAACGCAGTGGTTACGAGTGAATAGTTGCGCTGCAGCTTCTTGCAGTTGCTTTGCTGTGTCGCCATCGACGCGGTTGCGTTTGACAGACACGAGTTAGGTAAATACTTTCCCCAAGAGAAGGCAGTCAGGAAAAGACTTTCCTCAAGAGTAGAAAGTTACGAGAAAACTTTCCTTGAGAAAAGAAAGTTAGGAAAAAAGTTTTCTCAAGAGAAGACAATCAGGAAAAGACTTTCCTTAAAAGTAGGATTTTATGAAAAAAACTCCTCATGAGAAGAAACTTAGGTAATGATTTTCTCAAAAGAAGGAAGTTAAGAAGATACTCCACAAGAAGAGAAAGTTAGGAAAAGACTTTGCTCAAGTGAAGTAAGTCACGAAAATATTCCTCAAGAGAAGAAAGTTAGGAAAAGACTTTGCATAAGAGAAAAAAGTCAGGAAAAGATGTTTTTCAAGAAAAGGAGGTTAAGAAAACAAATTTTCTCGAGAGAAGAAAGTTAGAAGAGGACTTTCCTCAAGAGAAGAAATTTTCCTCGAGAGAAGAAAGTCAGGAAAATAAGTTACTCGAGAGAAGAAAGTCAGGAAAAGATAATATTTTCTTCTGTTTCCGCGATTATTACTCATTGAAATAAAACAATTTAACGGATTATATCGCGTATATTATCTCATTTTAGTTCCCGACGTTTCGGAAGCTTTCCAGCTTTCCATGGTCATGGGAGGACTGAGAAAAGATGTATTTTCCTCTGTCAAAGTTACAATTTGTGCAAACTACCCATTTTTTTGAAAAAACACAAATAAAGGTGTACATACATGCCAGATGGGCCTAAGCTGTAAAGACAGTTACACATGTGCCAGAAGGGCTTAATTATTTTATTCTAATAATTTACCAAGCAGCATTTCACAAATGAGGCGTACTGAGGAGAAAAGAAACGCTGCAAAGAAAAACTCCCAGGCTACCTCATTACTAATTATAATATTTTAAAAACAGAGACTATTAAACTACTTTAAACAGATAAGATATTTTACACCGTTCGGAAATTAAGGTTTTGCAGTCCTGTGTCTACCACCAGCTTGGGATCCTGTAATACATCTCATCAAGGAACAAGCGAGACACAGGACTGCAAAACCTTAATTTCCGAACGGTGTAAAATATCTTATCTGTTTAAAAGTAGTTTAATAGTCTCTGTTTTTAAATATTATAATTAGTAATGAGGTAGCCTGGGAGTTTTTCTTTGCAGCGTTTCTTTTCTCCTCAGTACGCCTCATTTGTGAAATGCTGCTTGGTAAATTATTAAAATAAAATAATTAAGCCCTTCTGGCACATGTGTAACTGTCTTTACAGCTTAGGCCCATCTGGCATGTATGTACACCTTTATTTGTGTTTTTTAAAATGATTGGGTAGTTTGCACAAATTGTAACTTTGACAGAGGGAAATACATCTTTTCTCAGTCCTCCCGTGACCATGGAAAGCTGGAAAGCTTCCGAAACGTCGGGAACTAAAATGAGATAATATACGCGATATAATCCGTTAAATTGTTTTATTTCAATCAGGAAAAGAATTTTCTCCTCCACGAACAAAGTTGCAGGCTAGTATTTTAAAACTAGCCGCCTACCCCGGCTTCGCACGAGGGATTTAAGAAAGAAGATGAGACATAAATAAACTCCCCTTTTACTGTATGGACCATGTCTTATAGTTTTTATAGTTTGTTAGTTTTATAGAACGTGATCATAATAGTGTAAATAAATGTGTAGCAATTAGCATGCAAGGTTAAACCGTTAGTGCTAATTTGTAATAAATAAATAAATATATGTAATGAATATACTTCTTAGAGATCTCCCTTGTATCTGTTATCTGACTCACCTCACTTACTTCTTATATGGAGATTTTTAAACCCGGTATTTTCAATTTTCCATATTTTTTTCTTTTTCAGCCAAGATGGTACCTACGGCCGTTTTGAAGTGATGCGCAAAAATACATTTCTTCAATAGATTTGTTTTTATAATAGACAGAAGAGTATAGAAGACTTACATGTCATATTCAGACTGGGAGATTTTGGTTCAATTGTTGGATATTTTTGTGGTTTCTTAGTTGTTCCAGCTCTTAACCAATATGGTAAAGTATAGGGATATCCATATTGGTACTCGTATTCTTCCGTGCTATAATGTTTATATCTTGAATTATAAATATGTTCAATATAATCGTCATGATATGAACTACACGGCACTAGCATAGTAGCTACGATCAGTAGTGCGGCCATTTTGAATTTGAAAAGTAGTTCAATTGTAAAAGTAAGTCAAGTTTGTAATAAAAACGCAGTACCTAAGTTATAGTTTGTGTTTTAGATATCAAAGTACTTTATGGCACACGATATGATTTGCAATTGTAATATCGATTGTGAAAATAAGACTATTGTGAAACCAAATGGTTTCAAAGTTTGGTAGACTTGTGGTTATAAGTTCGTAACAAAAATATCTACCATTATAATGAGTCATGACATGAATATGCCAGGACTTTTTTACGATAGATACTTATATCCCATTAACTTCCGACAAAAAGAGAGGATATAAGTTCAACGTATGTACTTGTGGGTCTATTATATTATATTATTATTATTATATTATTATTATGAATTTAACTATTAATTGATTTTGTACCTATGTAATTCATTATTTAATTAATAATATAGTGTCTATGTCTCAGAGTTACTCAGCGAGCTATGGAAAGGGCTATGCTCGGTATTTCTCTACGAGATCGAATCCGGAATGAGGAGATCCGTAGACGAACCAAGGCCACCGACATAGCATACAGGGTAAGCAAACTGAAGTGGCAATGGGCAGGGCACATAGTTCGAAGAACCGACGGCCGTTGGGGCAGAAAGGTTCTAGAGTGGAGAGAGGCCACCCGCAAGGTGGTCTGACGACCTGATTAGGGTTTCGGGGGCTCGCTGGATGCGGGTCGCCTCTATCCGGCCCATGTGGAAATCTATTGAGGAGGCCTGTGTCCAGCAGTGGACGTCCTACGGCTGAAATGATGATAGTGTCTATAAATTGTGTTTTATAAATTACTAGCTGCTACTCGCGACTTCGTCCGCCTTAAATTCCTTCATCGCGGATAAAATTATTTTTCCGGGATATCAAAGTAGCCTATGTCCTCCTCCGGGACTCAAACTATCTCCGTATCAAATTGTATCTAAATCAGTTCAGTGGTTTAAGCGTGAAGAGGTAACAGGCAGACAGAGAGAAGTATGGATTATAAATGCGAAATAAATGTCATGAAATTATGAATGATGCGATACGGACTAAGTGATACGGACTATATTTAAAGGTAACAGAATCCATAAATATTTTATAAGGATTTTTTGTATGTTTCTATGTATGTGTCGTTGTGGCTTCATCACGCCAAAATGCCTAAACAGATATCTTTTTTTTTTGTACACGGGTTGCAGCTGGGCATTCCCATGTGGTTATAGGGAACTCATTGATATTGCCTAACGAAATTTCGAGAATTGGTATGTGAATCAACTATCATAGCCATAGCCCATACAAAATCATGACACTTGATTCTGATTCCGAGCGTCAAACGCGTTAGGCAATTGGGGGGCCGGTTTGGCTAAGTTTGCCCCTCATTTGTATGTGACGCCATAGATACCAGAGGCAAACTTAACTCAAGCGCCCAGTTCAGTCGGAATAAGTGAGTTTGTACGGAACCCTCGTGCGCGAGTCAGACTCGCACTTAACCGGTTTTTAATTTTTGAAAGCGAATCACAAGCGGTCTGATGGTCTTTGTATCAATATAGGTAGTAATTTAAATGAAAATGACTAAAATTGTTATCAGTGCTGTAAAATTGCCTTTTAATTAAGTTTCGTAATTGAAAACGCAATCTCCTACATGTATGAGTCTCTACGCGATGTTAAATCAGTTTGAGAGTACATCATGCAACGTGTAATAGTATTTTCGTTTTGCATTGTCTGCTCCTTTGAATTTGGTTTAGCCGGGATGGTGAGAGATTTATTTACGTCTATATGCACGAAAGAGAACTTGTTGTATAAAGGTCCCACTTAATGCTATGAGGCATCTCTACCTGCCAGCCTTAGGGACGAGCAGAAAAAAACATGACTATCATATTTTAATTAGTGAACTCTTGTGTCTTGTCCGAAAAAGGCTCGATTTAGCTTCATTTAATGATTTTAAGACAGTAAAAAAGACCCTTATAATTCCATACGAAACATTTGTTTTTTTCTTATAATGATGTTGGATATAATTCTGAACGTATACGTTGAGTCGATGCAATTACAAAACGCATCGACAGAAATGTCAACATTGTCAACAAAATTTTACTTAAAAACTTTTCTATTGATGATGATTTTAATTAACCTGATTATGATTATTTAATGTGTTCAAATAAAGACTTATTTTTTATGACTTGTTTTTTTGCATGTTGCACTTTCCACGGTATAGTGGATTCTATTTTAGAATCCTTTCGCTTGCTCTTGTTTCAATTCCACACTCGCGGGTAAAATACAACTTTGCACACCTCAGATACTCAGAAATATATAGATACAGAACATGACAGCAACAAGCAGAGGTAAACAACAGGCGGTCTTATTGCTAAATAGCGATCTCTTACAGACAACTTTTGGGTAACGGAGTGATACTTTAGTTTTGACGACCGGTTTGGCTTAGCGGGAGTAACGTTGCCTGCAAAGCTGAAGGTCCTGGGTTCAAATCCCGGTAAGGGCAAATATTTGTGTGAGGAGCATAAATATTTGTTTCTGAGTCTTGGATGTTTCCTATGTATATAAGTAAATATATCTATTAAATAGATCGTCGTTTAGTACCCATAACACAAGCCTTATTGAGCTTACCATGGGACTAGTTCGATTTGTGTAAAATTGTCCCGTAATATTTATTTATTTACTATTTATTTTATTCATATTGTTTCTTACTTTTATCAGCAAAGTGATGACTACGACCTAGCTGACCATAATCCCATGCATGAAGATAAAAGCCAAGATCGGAGTGATATGGATCACGGCCACCTTTCAGCCAGACTGCGGTCAGACTTGGGACTCGATGTGGATCGGTATATGGAGGAGCTGGCGGCTGGAAACCCATCAGAATTTGTCAGCAGTAATGTACATTACAAAGAGCCACGTTCCTACAAGAATTTTGGCCGCCGATTTGTTCCAGTGTATCCGTATAAGGAAGTTAAGGTAGATTTTAATATTGCAAAGTCTAGTCTGCGTAGAATAACAGGAACCCCAAGTTACACCATCGTCCGTGTGTTGGACATTTATCTCAGCGCCCCCTATGAGTTACACTGCGAACTACTAACTTAACTGTCTAACAATGTATATAATAGTATGCTAATCAAGCCACCTACAGGATGGCACATTAAGATCGGTCAGTATGGGAAAGTCTGAAAGTATACGACATACAAAAATCTCTTCTTAGGAACTATGACATAAATTTTAGTAATAAGAAAAACTGCATTCATATATTTATCATCATCATCGTCATCGTCATCGTCGTCGTCGTCGTTATCATCATTATCATTAGAGTTAAGTAGGTATTAAATGATGATGATGATGATGATGACGATGAAGACGACGAGAACGACGAATGATGATGAAGAATCTATAAATGCAGTTTTTCTTATTAATAAAATCGATGACATGGTTCCTAAGAATAGATTTTCGTATCTCTTATAGTTCAGACTTTCCCATACTGAACGATCTAAATGTTCCACCTTGTATACATACCGAGTTATACAAAACGCAGATAGATGGCACTGGTCTTAACAACCTGGTTTACGTTAGTACTCGTATTGGCCGTGCGTTATAATGAAGATCCTGTATCAGCGTGGGCAAAAGTGCTGTTCTCTACAGATCGCATATCTTAACCGATTCTCTTCAAAATTTATGAGCAGGTTCGATAATTATATGTGGAATCTTTTTGTAGCTTCAGTTTATGCATTTTTTTCAAAATGTCGGAGGTGTGGGGGTTGGTAGACTCGCGGGTCTACAGCTCACAAAACTACTTCTTTTTTATTATTCAGTGTTCTTTTGACGGTTATGCTACAGCCGCTAGATTTTCGAGCATTTAAAGTTTTCTGAACATTATTTCAACAAAAGCTAATTGAACCTCACACTTAGAAGGTGACCGCAACATCTTTCGCGGAGGAGAAAGTCATAACTCCCTTTTTTATTTAGCGTAGTCGGGTAAAAAGTTTCCTATAATCATCTGTGGATACCCAGGTACCCGTGTACCTGATTTGGCGTGATGAAGCCACAATAACACTTACCTACAAAAAAAAATTTTCAGTGACCTCCATATTTGGAGGTCGTACCGAAAAAAAAAACGATTAAAGCATAAAATACCTACATGAAATCAATGAAATACTTACTTTATATTTACTATGTGCACTTCAGCTCGTTTGTGGTGTGCGTGACGCGGCCGCTGCAGGGCACCATCACAAGTGCAGACTTCTGGCCGAAGGGTGTAGTGTTTCGGCAGTTCAGGGGCAATCTGCCGAATCTTACACCAGATCAGACGACGCAACGAAGCCACGGAGTTACGTCGCCTAAATCGAACTAGTTTTAAGCTTTTCTATATGTTTTTGTTTTTTGTAGTTCACAGTACTTACCTTGGTTTTTACTGTATGATGATGTGTGTAACTTTTTGAATAATAAATAAATCTATTTCAGCCCTCTAAAAAAGTTAAGAAACACGAAGACAACGACATGGTACCAATACAGGTAAGTATTAATTTATTAGCTTTTATTTCAAATCCTAATCTAACTTCCTTCGCGCAGGAGAAAATGTCATAACCCCTCTCTTTTGTCAGCGTAGCTGGGTAAACAGTATCCTATTACCATCTATGGATACCCACTTACCCGTGTACCAAAAATAGTTAAAAACCGTTTAGCCGTTTTGGCGTGTTGAAGCCACAACGACACATACAAATATACAAAAATTATTTTTCTTTTCGTGACTTCTAAACAGTCCGTTCTTTGAATATATTGATACCCAGCTACCCGCGTATCAAAAATAGTTGAAATCTGTTCATCCGATTTGGCGTGATGAAGCCGCAACGACACTTTCAAACATATAAAAAATGCAAAAACAATATTTTTCGTTTCAGTTGGATCTCCGTTTTTTTGAAAATATCTTTAACTAGAAGGCGCCCGCAACTTCGTTCGCGGAGGAGAAAAAGTCATAACCCCTCTTTTTTTCTTCAGCATAGTCGGGTAAAAAGTATCCTATAACCATCTGGAGATACCCAGCTACCCATGTACCAAAAATAGAAGAAATCCATTTAGCCGATTTAGCCTGATAAAGCCACAACAACACATACAAACATTTTATTTTTCAACTTTATTATAGTATTTTTGGCCGCAACTTCGTCTGCGTATTGCTCGAATTTCAAAAAATCCTTCTTTAGTGCGCCTCTACATACATTTCTAACGGAATATGTGTTTCCATTCTCGTATTCCTACCGTCGGCAGTTTAGGCTATGCATTGTCTGTCAATAGTTATAAGTATAAGTCACGTTACTTTGTTAGATACCTGAAATTTGAGAAAAATAACAGATATAATTTGACAATTGAGTTTGAACTATTGATAATATTGAACATTAGGTAGGTTTTGCAGTATTTCTTTATATACCACATTAACAGACCCGACCAAGATGCGTGGAGATTTTGCTCTCGAGCGAACTACGAAAAACTGGCCGTGCGAGAAGCAGTCCCTCCTAAGACCTATTCCTGCTGTTTTCAGTGACTGACCCTGAGACTTTTTGATCGTCATCGCGAAACAGACCTTAAGGGGGAGCTGTAGCCTTTTCATTTCGAATGGGTATTCCGAAGGTATAAATGGTATCCGGGATATGTATACAAATTCACCTTGAGCACAGCCAGTAAATACAATGGCTTCTATAACGTTTTTATGTAAGGCTTACACACGCAGCCTTGTCCCATTGCACAACTTCGGCTGATTGAAATTTCGCAGCAACATTACTCGAGCACCCACTTTTAAGATAAATATGTGAGAAGGTAGACCGGGTGGGCTAAGTGCATTTAAAAACTCTACGCGATAGTTTATGGCATCATCCGTGTTCACTACAGATCGAGTCTACAGACTTGTATTCGTATTCGGAACCTTCAAACGACTTAAATAAAATGTTAATAATAACGGAAGCCTGGTCGTTCTTAGCTGTCAGAATCGCTCGTTCACACAACCACTCCATGGACTTGCTGTGTAGATTTTGAACATCTGGGTAAATTTCAGAGATTAGGTCGTCAACGGTCCACACAACTAAGGCGAGATCCCATGGAATTGTAATCCTTCCCTCAGTTTCGGGATATTCTCCATTTCCTATTTCAGGAAAAAGGTCGGAGCATTCTCCAGCGCAAACATCGCCCTTAAGGTGCACTCGCATATTTTTGTCTTAAGGTGGAGTTTTTTGATTATAGGCCAAATATTTAAAGCCTTAATGCAAGTTTAATGCAAGTACCCTGGCCTGCAATAGAATATTTGAATTTGAATTTAACTTCATCAGCTCGAGTTCGCCTCGGAAATACGGGCAGAGTCTGACAAAAGTCGCCAGTTAACAACATAGTGACTCCACCCATCATAACTTAGTTCCCTCTAATATCTTTCAAAGTTCTATTCAGCGCTTCACAACACTCTTTTTGCGCCATCGTACTTTTGTCCCAGACTGTTACACCTTATTTTAACCCTTTCAGGGATGAAATTCCAAGAATGCTGAAATTAGTTTCTTAGTTTTAAATTAAGAGTCTTTACACGTGAAATAATAAAACAGTTACTAAATAACTACAGATTTTCCATACACACTTTCAACCCCAATTTAACACCGTTAAGGGATGACTTTCCAAAAATGCTGAATTAGTTTTCTTAGTTTAAAATGAAAAAAATATACTCGAAATATAATAACAGTTACTCAATTAATTACAGATTTTCAATCCAAACTTTCAACCCCAATTTAACTCCGTTAGGAGATAAATTTCCAAAAATCCTATCTTTTTCCTTGCCTACGTAGAGTCTCTAAGTTCAGTACTTCTGCGTTGACAGCGTTTACAACTAACGCCATCCAGTTATGCAAACAGGTACTAACGCGTCATATTGGTATCAAAGCAATTTCTTTATAACGCTTCAGAATGAAAATTTCAATTAACAATAACTGATGATTTTCCATTTATTGTTAAAAAGTACTCGTTTATGTATTTATCTTATTTATAAACCATATACTTTTGTAACAAAATGTTTATCATTCAGAGATGATCGCAAGTCCAAAATATTGTTCGGGCTATTATCCGGCTATATTCCGATATACTCTTATTTGTATGCTACGTCGTATACGAAAGGTGTGTTCTTTGTTTAATCGTGTAGGTAGTATTACTGTTGCTAGGTTACCAATTGTTTATTAATTGTTTAAAAATGAAAATGTCACAATGTTAAACGAACAAAAGGTCATGTTTTTCAATTTATTGTTAAAAAAACCCCTTTTATGAATGAATACCCTCAAAAGTGGTAGCCTATGTCCTATTCTGTTATCTAAGCTATATCACTGCAGAATTTTACGCAAATCTGTCATTTAGTTTATGCGTACCAGTGTAACGTACGATTTGTCCGCATTGAATTCATTTCTCGCGGGTAAGTGTCTTTTCCCGGGATAAAAAGTAGCCTATGTCCTTCCCCTGGACTCAAACTATCTTCATGCCAAATTTCATTTCAATCGGTTCAGCGGTTTAAGCGTGAAGAGGTAACAGACAGACAGACAGACACACACTTTCACATTTATGATATTAGTATGGATAGATGTACAGACATTTAATTTTTACATCTTTATAATATAATGTCAGTCTGTATGTAGGTATGTTGGTCGTGGATGTAGAGGACCGAGTTATACAAAATGTAGATAGATGGCGCTGTTCTCAACAACCAGGTTTACGTTAGTAGATACTCTTAAGCCCCTGCATGCATACATACTTTTATTACAAGTACCTACTAATTTAAGTGGAGTTGTAAGTTTTTAAATTCGATAATGCAGAAACAAACTCTGGGCCTTACGAGGATAGAATCGTCTGGATAAGTAGATGACGAATATTTAAAGTAGGTACAGTTGGGAATAAAAACTTGTCACAAAATTGTTATGCTTGATAGACACTTATTATGAGAGTAGGGTGGATCTCACTCATTTTTTGGGTTATGTAACAAAGGGTTGTATCAGCAGAGAACCCAAAGGATGTCAAAATAACCTTATTAGTTTGGCCCCGCTGTCTTTCCGTGTGTCATAATAGGGCTGTATTAGCTATATATTTCAAAAAAAGAATAGGAAAACACTTAAAGTTTTCTAAGAGTATAAACGTTAATTTCAGGCTCCACCAGAAGTTGTTTTAGCTGTGATGAAGAAGGCAATCAAGTCCCATCCACTACCCAAACCCAGCGATCCTACTGAAGAGGTCATCAGACAATACATGCTGAGGAGTGGGGTAAGTATGTCTTTATCCGGCTCGAAGGACCATCGTCATCATATCAAGGCGTCCACTGCTGGAGAAACAAAATGGGGTTCTTCGGCACTGGTCCCCCCAAGGGCGAGGAAGCGATTAGCTATCGGCGATTTTCTCGCCCAAGAAACGAACAAAAGATATGGATCCTGTGTTAGTAAAAGAGACACATTTATTAATAGTTAATCGCTGGCTGTTCACACTGCCAGCGAGAACTCTCTCATATATGTACCTATCTCTTTTATTGATACGGAGTCTACATCTATTGTGCGTTTCTTGAGCGAGTTGGGCGAGAAAATAGTCGATAGTTGCTCGCTTTCTCGCCGGCGGTGGGACTAGTGCCTTCAAGAGGGGAGTGAATAGGTTTTTAAACGGTCTAAATACGCACGTAATGCACCTGGCGTTGCAAGCCTTTATAGGGTGCGGCCACTGCTTAACATCAGGCGGGCCGTACACTTGTTTGCCACCTTAGTAGTGTAAAAAAATGGTTGCGGTTTGAAAATTGTATTATATTATTTTTCTAGATGTGTCAGGGTTTTTATAGGTTGACTGGTTTTACATGTGTGATATTGATATGATATGATGATAGGCCACCTGAAGCGACATGATGTTTTTCTTGTAAACATTCGGGAAGGGGTAGAGGAAGACCAAGATAAACATATTTTAATCAAGAGAAGGAAAACGTGGGCATTGTGTTGTATCAATTAATATTGATATTTATATCTAACTACCGGTATCATTGGCAGGACTATTGGGATGGGGTGTGGAAAGAAGAAGTAGACCAGAACTCTCTTTTGCGAACAAATAAAAAAGAGATGAAGGCCTCAGTAAGTTGTGCCTACTATGTAACTGTTGTTTTAATTTCGTATACAAGGTGATTAATACAAATGGGTCAGTATGAGATATTCTGTATCTAAGAGTTATGAAAAAAATTTGCGAGCAGCATATTTGCGATTCAGATTTTAAATTGAAGAAAAAAATGCATACATACATACATACAATCACGCCTTTTTCCCATTACGCGGTAGGCGGAGACTACCTCCTTCCTCTTGCTACGGTCCTGGCATACAACTGCCGCTTCATCAACATTCATTAATCTCTTCATTTTGTGCTGTCACAACCCTTTGGGTTTGTCTCATTCACATACAGAATATCAATATTTCTCGCATCCATTATCTGACATACTTCATCTATTATATTATTCGTTCCTCCCGTTACATTTGACGTAGCAAAGCGGCTCTCCATAGCCCACTCTTCGCTCTCGCCGGGACCGAGACGTGATGGGTTGCGAACCACATCGCCGCCATTTGCGTTCCCACGAGCAGCTAGGGATAAACATGCAGTTTCTATTAAATCTATATTTTTTTTATAAAAATAGATATTTTTCATACAGTTCTTCTTATATTGGAAACACTACAACACAACTAAACACCATCCTTTTATTATAAAAAATCATTTTTGGAACACGATTTTTTTCGGTCAAACCTGAGTGTAAACAAAAACGAAATTTCAAACAGACCTTTCATATTTTCTTGAAAGCACACTGTATGAAATATATATTTTTTTAATTAAAATCTTCTAATGTACTTTATCTTAAATGTAATGGTTCCTCGTATAAATTTCCAGATCCATTTTACTGACCTTCCCACTCTGTATAAGTCACGCGAGGCGCGCTCCGCCATTAGGTTCCTAACTATACTCAACGCTAACCGAACTGGCAACCGAGAACATAATACTATTTCGTTGATACTTGCGTGGTCTTTAGGGCCTGCATCGTCATTCGTAAACCACGCCCTAAACGCGGAGCCGGCCAATGACCGTAATTTATAATAAGGGACGCATTTATTGCTTGGGGTTTTTTGGCGTAAGTGCCAGATGTAAAATACAATGAAATTGAAGATATTATTATTTGTTTAACATTTAAGTTAGTGACGTAAAAGCATGATTTTTTTCTTTTTTACATAATTTACTACTTATTTTTTTGTACAAACTAGACAAAGAACGGAAAATGAAGACGCGTTTACGGATAACTTTTCTATCAAGGAAATTTTAAGCAAACATGTTTACGTGTTAGGCGTTGAATAGTTTATATAGTCAAAAAACATATATCTGAAGCCTGTTTCATTTACTAGATTTGACAAAAATCCCACGAAAAAATAGCTTAAATTTTCGATACACCTCCTTAACAGGTGTGAGAGAGATAGCAGTATGATCTCGGTTGCCAGTTCGTTTTGCGTTCAGTATAATAACCCACCCCGCAGTAAGCGGCGAGTGAAAGATCTTTTCTAATAAATAGATCAAGATCACAAAAACCCGTTGGAGGGCACCCCACACAGGGCCAGATTTAGGTGGCCCTGGGGCAAAGAATGAGTGGCCTCTAGTAATTTCCCAAATATACTAAAAATCTATTTTTGTTTTTAGAAATTTAATTTATGGGAGCCCATCCCTTGTTCTGGGCTCCAGCCCCGGTTTCCCTCCCCGAAATACGGCCCTCACCCCACACTTGGTGAAAATGATGGCTAATATGATGATGATGGAATGGTCCTTCGAAGATTATAAAGGCATACTTGATTAAACCATTGTGTGTGTATTTCGTTGAGTTTTGGGTGATCGATTTTTTATTTATTTCTGTTTCACACTTAGGTAAACTTGGTTTCTAATAGATACTAAGATCAAAGCGAAAAGAAAAACACTATTGCTCTCGCACGTGGTCACACCAGGAATCGAACCTGGTACCTTTAGATTACGCGTCCAATGTGTCAAGCTCTCAAGCAGCGAGCAATATGCTGTACGCCTCAAATGTATCCACTTCGACCCCCGTGGCTTCATTGTAAAATATAATGACGCCTTTAAGTAATGGTTTCTCTTTATTTAAATTTACGGGGTACCTACGTTAAGTCGTTAAATGTCCTGTTTGTTAAACCTGATATACAGAAAAATATCATATTAGAAGCCCGATTTCTTGGTAACTTTAGAGACATTTTAGTAACGCCAGACGAGACGTCAAAAGTGTGACGTGTGGGGCTAAAAGTAAGACCGTACCAGGCGTAACTAAGCGCCAGCTGGGGAGACTGAGTAAGGCTATCTCGCGGGTTTGATTGTCACACGACGACCATAACAGAAAACTGAACGAACAAATAAGTTCATGGAACGGTGTCGAAAAATCGCGAGAGCTTTGTCTAGGATGCAGATATAGCTCTCGCGATCTTTCGACACAGGTTCATACTCCTTTATGGCCGCTGTGACAACTTTACCCGGTCTCCCCTTCATCACAAACGAAGGTTAAGTTGTATACGGATTTGTGTGGCTTTTAAAGTTGTTCACCCATCCACCTGTTTAAAGCACATTTCAATGTTTCAGGACAAAGAAGAAGTGGTAAGTTCCCAACTTGTATTTCGTGGTCTTACGAGTAGAGGGGTTACTCAAAAACTCGAAATTCGAAGTTCGTAACGTCCCTCTTGCTCTCGTGTTAAGTTAAGTGAGCGGGATGGCGCTATACGAACTTCGTTTTTCGAGTTTCGGAGTAGCCAATTAGGTCACGTTTTCAATACTTGTCACTTATATCACATTAGACCCAAAGACACCATAGGCGGCCATTCTGCAAAAAAACATATATTTCAGAATTTAGAACTCCATAAATGTAACAGTTGCCGACGTGTACACATCGATGTTTGCTTAAAAAAAATGTTTTAAGCAAACATCGACGTGTAGTTGTACATATTTCGACAGCTTTCAAAAACACCTTTAGGTTTATAATAAAAAAATATATTTTTGAAAATAATCGCCTCGAAAGTAGCATAAATTGTATGCCTCCTGTCCTTTATCTTTTATACCATACGTTCAAAAAATATGAAAATAAAAAACCGGCCAAGAGCATGTCGGACCATGCTCAGTGTAGGGTTCCGCAGCCGTTCATACAAAAATATGCACATATAGGAGATCTTTCACAGTCCACTCGGTTAAATTATGGAACGCGTTGCCGGTGTCCGTTAAGCAGTCACAAACCGTGGCATCATTTAAAGAAAACTTAAAAAAGTTATGGCTTTTAGACCCAGTGGTCTAAGAGCCATAACTTTTTAATATTTATCCGTTTGTGTATATTTATTATGTATATACAAATATATATTTACACACGTATATTTATTTGTCTAGATGATATATATGCTATTATATTACTATTTATTATTTAGGGTTTATGTGTATGTGTATGCTACTTTAGCTTTTAACAGTTTTGATGTCATTGTGCATATTAACTTGTTGGTTTGTCTATCTGCGTTGATGTTTACTCTTCTCTTTCATTTGCTCTAAGGTTAACTGGAAGAAATCCTTTAAAGGGATAAGTTCGCCTTTGTACAAATGTGTTACTTTAATTTTTTTTTATTGTTTTTATGTACAATAAAGTGTTTACAATACAATACAATTACAATACAATATGCACTACAAATGAAAAAATACGATAGGAAAAAGTGCACAAGCAAAAGAACATCTCTACGGCGCTTAAGTCTTTTTTTCATCTCTAGTGCATTTTTTTGTATAAACGGCTGCGGAACCCTATATTGAGCATGGTCCGACATGCTCTTGGCCGATTTTTAATAACGCCCATTATGTTATTTTTGTAAAAGCAACTATTTCAGGACTCCCTGCCCATCACGGCGAAGCTGATCCCCGGGTCCAAGCTGTATGACCTGATCGCCGGGGTTGTGAGGCACTCGCCTCGACTCGTGTACATTATAAACGATGAATAAATAATTAGCAATATCTTTCACCCTTTTATTTCCTTTTTTCTGACATTAATTACAATTAAAATTATTGACACGTCCGGTGCTCTGATTAGTGGATTTTGACACATTCATTTTATTGACTCCTTGGCAAAAAGAAGCTTGGGATCCTTTTCATGGTGCGGCGGTACTTCACACCGGGACAGCTTCTTCAATCGTATAAAGCACAAGTCCGGGCGTGTATGGAGTATTGTTGCCGTCTCTGGAATGAATCTGCCAAATACCAGCTGGCCACCCTGGATATCATTGACAGACGTGTTAAGAATTGGTGACCCAGATCTTGTAGAGGCAAAGCTGCAAAGCCTCGAACACCGTAGGAAGGACTGCGGTGCCTTGCGGTATCTTACAGGATACAATTCGGGGAGTGTGCGGCAGAACTGTATGAACTGATTCCACTTTCTCCATTTCCTCACTATGGGACAAGACGTGGATTTAGATTCCACGCTTTTGTAGTTGATACAACGACTCGATCAAAGCGATTTGCTTCCACATTCCTTGTTAGGACGGCTAAAGAGTGGAACTCTCTTCCAACATATCTTTTCCCAGAACAATATAACTTGGATGTCTTCAAGACGAGAGTGAATAGACACTATCTAGGTAACCATGCTACATCATCGGCTTCATCGTCGCTTACCAACAGGGTAGATGCCTGTATTGCATAAAAAAAGTGAAGTCTCAATTTCTATGTTCGTCACGCATTTTTAGACATAGTTCAGTGGCTTGCAACAGATCTCTTCTAAATCTCGAAAATTTTGATCCGCCCATTTTGATTTATAATTTTTTATCATGGTGTACTGGGCAGCTGTTACCTGTAAATAGAGAATTAGGAAGAATCAATGCCTATAATTAATAGTTTTTTAAAACTGTTACACTTTTTAACGTTTTATTCACTTTGATTTAATAATTATTACTTTTAATGTATTATTAACTTTGTCCCCTAAGAGACCTTATACATCTCAGTAGAATTCAATCAAATTATTATATTTAATTTTCTTGCATGTCGTGACTCCCAGAAACCTTATAGATCTCTGAGAAAATTATTAGTTTATATTTTATATGGGAGATATTTATTATCTAACTTTTTTTTTTTAATTTAAGATTTTTAATGATAAATACATAGATTTCAAATTAAATTAAAGTAAATTATATAATTAAAAAAATATTATTAATTCGCAACGCAGGCTTCGTCAAGTGGTAAACAAAATCGAATCAGCGACAAGCTTCGTCATAAAACACACCAATAACGTGTCATCCGCAACAGGCTCTGTCAAAGTTGTGAATCGATAACAAAATTATATGTATAGTTAGTGGAAGGTGAAGGACTTAAAAAGGCTCACCCCGAGCCGCACTTGGACCAAACGTTCCCATTACACTGGCAGCGTTCCCACGTTGTATGGCCAACGAAATCTGTTGGACCAGGTACGACCCGGAGCGAGGATCCATCCCTCTATCTCTGAGCCTGCAACCCACCTCCCTTATAAAACCTCTAGCCTCAGTACCCCACGGTCCCGCAGTCTCCACTGCCACAGGCACAAAATCGTTCATTGGTTCCAGGGCAGAGTACTTGATGTGTTTGAGCCTTGCCGCACATTCTGCGGCGGCCCCGGCAGATCTAGTGGTGTGGCTCAAGTGTGACGGTGCAAACGTGCTAACACACGTAGCGTCCCACAAGAGACACCGTCCCTTCTGCCAAGGAACCAATGTTAGGCCATCGGGCCTTTTGCCATCGGTACGGCATAACCCTGGGGGCTCCAACACGCAGGGAACGTTGGCTGAAACCAAAGCCCGCCGAATGACATCGTTGATGGCATAATTATATTTTGTTATATTATTATATTTTATATTATATTAACATTGATCTGCGGAATCTGTACGTCTCCTCTGCGTGTACCAATTATAAATTAGTTATAACACAATTGTAAAAGTTTTAAGTATAATTTAGACAATATTGTAATAGATGTTTGCCGGCAACTGTAATGGTGGTTGGGTAGGTAAATGTTGGATAAGTGTTACGCAGTGGATAAAACAACAAAAACCGAGTGTATATATACGCCAACAAACTGCCTTGCAGTTTGGCGATTTTTTTTATGTAGAAACGCTGTGTATATTTTGTGTTAATAATAAATAAAAAAAAAGTTAAGAATAATTTTGAAAAAATGACTGAATGTTGAGTTTGTTTCGACTTTCTTCTCAACAGTTTTCTCCTCTTGGGAAATGCCGTAGAGTCAGACTTGTAAAAGTGCCCTTGTGGCGTACTTACAGAATAAACAATTTGAATTTTGAATTTGAATTTAACCGGCTTCCAAAAAAGGAGGTGGTTCTCAATTGGGGTTGTATTTCTTTCATATGCTTGTACACCACGCTATGCTCCCAAACTCTAATAACTGATGTAGCTCGGAAGGCGGCCAGGTTAAAGTGGGACTGGGCTGGTCATGTTTGCCGCATGCCGAGTGAGCTGCCAAGATGGCCACAGAGTGGAGACCCGATAGCCCTACCTTACCTTACCCTATCGGCGATGTCGGGGAGTCAATTTCAGAGCGTTTCAACCTCATTAGTGTCACCGCATTAGTGATGCCTTCTTTTACAGATTCGAATGGCATTTTGAGATATTATATAGAGATACAGTAGTACCACGAATATAAGTTACATCGGCAATCTTCCACCACGCCTACGAGTGATAACAAGTACCGAATAAACCGAACGTGTGACTATTTCAATAAAGACCTTGTCGCACTATACGTACGGTACATATGCAATGACATGTGAACTCGTGCTCTCGCTCATGGCGATTGACGCGGCGCCAGACAAAATGGCGGGCACCGGCGTCGCGCGCAAAATTTTGGCCAATGGGCGTTGAAGATTTTACCCGCGCAAACGCGCTGCCTTATAATTGGTTAAACTGTGTTCAAAAAATGCTTTCTGCGCAGGTACATCGTTGTAACTTATATTAGTGGTACTACTGTACAGTACCTCTACACAGGAGGTATAGTATCTCATACGAATCTGTAAGGCACCATTAATGCGGTGACACTAATGAGTGCGGTTGAAACGCTCTGAAATTGACCCCGGGATGAACTAGACTCCTGCCTTAAGGAATGGCCAGAAACCGCCCAGGACAGAGAACATTGAAAGAAGAAAGGGGAGCCCTTTTGCCCAGCAGTGGGACTCAACGGGCGAGACTCGAAATTTGAAGTTCGTAACGTGACATCCCTCTCGTTCTCATGCTAAGTTGTATTTGAGTGAGCGGGATGGCGCCATATGAACTTCGTTGTTCGGGTTTCGGAGTAGCCCCTCAGAATTATAATAAAATAATAATATTTGTTACCTCAGAACTCCGTCATTTACAAACTGATTTTTGTAGCTAATCTGACGTGGATGTAAAATATAAAGGTTGGTACTATTTTGTATTTTTGCGCTCATAAATAATAATTATAATAGATAATCAGGGACATTCTTACAAAAATCGTCCTAGTCCAAAACTAAATAAAGCTTGTTCTATGGGTACTAGGCGTCGACACAACGCAATGTACAATCGAACCAACTGAATCATGACCCACTTGCCTGATAATTCGTATGAAACTTTCAAACTTGTAAGATCTATCGCGTATAATGCACTTACGACGTTTTAGGTACTAATAAAATTACGTCAATACAGGTCGCAGACCTATGCAATTTTAACCTTTGTTATCATTGCCATAAAACCACATTTCACACATATACAGTCATTGTTTGAATCTCGAGCTAGTTCTCGCTTATTTAACCTAAACTTTTTGATGATGGAAAAATAAATTTAAAAAATGGGGTGTTCTACAAGTGTGTCATATTATGTCAAGTTGTCAGTCAATGTGAAAAAATAGAAATTAAATGCTTAATAATTTTTAATAATGGCTAATTTAGAAGAACAAAGAGCTCGGATTGTAGTCTTAAGTGAGGAAGGCTATGGCATACGGGAAATATCACGCGAATTGAATATTTCTCGGAATACAGTGAGGACCTGGATCAGACGGCACGCCGAAGAGGGCATCCTCGAGGACAGACGACGCCATAACCACGGCGTTCGCCGACTCACGAACGAACAAAGAGTGGACATGCAACACCATTACGAAGAACATCCTTTTACTCCCACCCGATATTTTGCGGCACAACATGACGTCTGTCTACAAACTATTAGAAATTATTTGCACGGCACTGGACTGCATTACAGACATTATGCTGAGAAAGTAGCCTTAACGGATGATCATAAAACAGCGAGAAGGAATTTTGCAAACGCTTATTTAGACTACGACTGGACTAACACTATATTTACAGACGAAAAAACATTTCGATCTTCTCAACACGGTCGCTTAACTTTGTGGCGTTAAGATAACACCCGGTACACAGAAGATCACGTCGTGCCTAATCAGTTATCCGGTCGAATTTCAGCGAATATGTGGGCGTGGATGGGTATCGGAGGAGTAGGTGAGCTTGTCCATATTTCTTCTCGGCAAAACGCAATGAAGTATGTCGATCTATTAGAAGAATCTATGTTACCGACAGTGCGAACAGTTTACCCGCGTGAAGATGTGCCAGTATTTTCCTACGTTCATGACAAGTGTCGAGTGCATACTGCCAGGATAGTCTCAAATTGGTTTGATCTGCATAATGATGAAGTTACTTTGATTCCATGGCCGAGTAGATCCCCAGACCTCAACCCAATAGAAAATTTGTGGGGTTTGATGGTCCAAATGTGGGATAACAGAAACGAGAGAACAAAGGAAGCAATTGAGCAACATTGTAACGAAATTTGGGATTACTTGAGGGACAGCGACATTTGCAGTCGTCTAATAGGGTCAATGCGTGACCGATTACAAGCCGTTATCGATAACCATGGTGCACACACTAGGTTTTAGATACTGAATCTTATAATTTAAATTAGTTCTGTTAAAGATTAAATAAAGTTTTTTTTCATTTCACAAATTTTATTACTGTTTTTACTTATATAGCTTGAAAGACCAACAATGGCAAGTTTCTGTCCTTAAAATAGTTATAGGAATGACGTGATTGAAACCTGTAATCTAAAGTTTATGCTGGCACTTCACTTGACTGCAAACATGACTGCATTATTTTTGATTTTATATTCTAGAGAAATAAATGCGACTAATAGTTGAGCAAATTTAATACGGCCAAGTGAAGTGGCACCATTACGTTCGTAGAAAACTTCCTATACTTACCTACGTAATACAGATAAAGACAGTAACATCATCTCTTCTTTTTCATATACGAGCATAGTCGATATTATCCGATTTATTTAACAGTGCACTCAGTAAATGTCAGTGTCTAATAAAATGATAACAAGTTCGTTACCAAGGAAATAATTCTTCAAGCGAATTTCGACCTACTTGCATTTAAGGGGTTTAGCAAAATAAGCTTATGGTGGGTCATGATTCAGTTGGTTCGATTGTACAGAAAACATCCAAGATCCAGCAACAAACATTCGTGCTCATCACACAAACACTTGCCCTGGCCGGGATTCGAACCCGGGACCGCCAGCTTCGTAGACCGTTGTGCAACCCACTGAGCCAAACGTGTCGTCATATTTCGCGAATGTACATAATGATATGTAAATCGTACCTACTTAAATAGGTAATAAAATAAGATTGGTCAAGTAATAAAATACTTTATAGTGACGGAAAATTGTGACTCCGCGCGAAATGGAACTAAAGATTATTTTCCTACTATGTTTTATATTTAATATAAAACAGGTATGTAGCACATAAAATATTAGGACTTTAAGATAATACAGTGTTAAGAAATTCCTCTCTACATAATACCTTTAAATTCAACTTTCTACCGAAGTTATTTTTTTTTTATTTCTGTAGACTAAATCCATGCAGAATTGCACACCGTGTTTTTTAGGGTTCCGTACCCAAAAGGTAAAACAGGACCCTATTACAAAGACTTCGCTGTCAGTATGTCTGTCACCAGCTAGCCAGACAGATGAAATTTTCATGTGATGATCCTGCCACGCGCCTTTCTTACTCGCCCCCGCTGTCTTTCCCCCCGTCGCCCGCAAACCATGGAAGTGCCCACAAAAGAACATGTCAAGCTATAACTAGTAAAATCTTGTACCTACCTAAAGCCCGACCAGGAAAATAAAAAACTTCCCCATATTGCGGAAAACAATTAGAACTAATTTCTTCAACTGGCAATAGTAACTTTACAGAAGTAATTAAAGCCATCTGCCAATAGGGAACATGCATGAAATTTTTTCATCGCTTTTCTTAACGAAATATCAAAATACCGTAAAAACTATTCCAAGAAGTGAAATTAAAATTAAAATCGGCCAAGAAATACGTATGATATAAGCATTTTAAACTACTAATTAGACAGCGATTTGACAGAGAGGTCCGACATATACTGTTACGTCACAGTCCACTACGGTCATATAAATTCCATAATAAATTCTGTTTAGCTAGAAAGACATAGAATGAAATGTTTGATGGCTTATATCTTGGTTATTTTTATAGTTATTCGGAAAATTCTTTTTGTCTACTGTTTGTTACATGAATAAGTTTTTAATACAGCAAAAATTAAAATTCATGCATATTCCCTATTGCTGTCAAAGTGAGGTTATTTCTGGGATATTGTGAGTTATTTGTGCGTTAAAATCCCGGAAACTATTAAAAGTCACTTAAGAAAAGTAATTTACAATATGACGAAGTATTTTTCGAATAGAAAGTCTGATGGATTAGACTCTATTCCTCTAAATAACATCTCCGACCTTGTTGTCAACATGACTAGGTACATCATACTTAGTGTTGCCATAATTATTGCTAATTTAACGCCCCCAGAGCAGGCATTTTATTTTCCTGGTCGGGCTTTAAATTGTTCAATAATCATACTTATTTCGAGTAACAAAATAGGTGAACTGCTCTAATAAACTGAGCCATATTCTTATAATATAGTGGGGAGCTTTTAATTTCGTCAAATGTTTGTTAACCTTTTGGGCGCTCAGCTTGTTGACGGAAACCGCCACACGTCAACCTATAAATCAATGACGTCATGGCGTCTGAGGCACAATTTTCTCTTGACGTGTTTTGCCTTCTTTGGTGCTCAAAGAGTTTAACCCTTTATAAGGCATAATCAGCTACGGGTGATACAACAAAACTATTTATGTTTATAGATAGGGTTTATTATTGTTTTTTTGACACCAAAAAAATATTTTAAAAACACATGGTGGTCAATATATTCCCTCTGCCCATGTAACTGCTCTGCCTCAGTACATCACCTATGGAATTCAGAGGCGCATGCTATTGCACACAGCGGAACTCCACATCATATGATTTGCATATTATTTTAGACCTTTTGTCTTTTTTTATTGGTGCTACACATCCTGCAGCGTTTATATGTCGGCGAATATTGTCGGCATGTGGTCTTCAATGTTAATATTAAGAAGCTACTTAGCGACAACGTGTAAAGCCTTTACACTATGTCGGAATTGCCGATACACACGGGCAGAGGGAATATATTTACCACCACATAAAAAGCGTATAAAAAAAATTACTCATATCAAAAAGTTAAAATTCTACTGAATACAAATACTACATACTTCATTCGAAAGTCGCGAAAATTAAAGATGCACAAAGATTTAACAGCAGGTGCAGAAACTCACTTGTTTTCGCACTTGTAACCGACACAGCGAAAAAAATTGTATGTCTACCGTTGTCAAGTCCTATATAAGTAATGTTAATAAGAAATCCACAATTAATGTTGCCATGGAAAAAATTACGAAAACTTGATTCGTTTTCCAAGAAATAACAAAAATGTATGGTGGGAGAAATATTCCCGCTACCTTATAAAGGGTTAAGATTTTATGAATAAGTTTTAAACAGTTGGTATATAACAATAGGGTAGTTTCCTGGGTAAAAAATATATTATTAAATACTAATTAATCCGTCTATTAGATTATGAAAAAACATTGGACACGTATTTTTTGAATCAAAACAAAAATAAAGCGCGGCAAAGTTTGGGAGTGGGGGCGCATGACGTCACGCCGGGCGAAAAACGGCCCGCGTGACGTCCCGGGGAACTTTATCGGGCTGGGCTATATCTTCATAATTTTTTGTTTAATTGACAAAATAAAAAATACGTGTCTAAAATTTTGTGATAATGTAACTGACAGACTAATTATATATTTTTTAGGACATAAGTCTATTATTTTGTTTCATGATTTTTACATGAGCTGCACAAATATCTCTTTATTTCAGAATGCATGCAAATATCAAGTAGCAAAGGAGTTTCGATTCATAAACTACCCTCATTTTACATTCTTTTGGCCAAGATCAGGAACGCCACGGAAACAGACGCCGTTTCTAAGAAGAAGATATCTTTAACTTATATTGTTATTAAAATACAGGGTGAATACTATGTTGTCAAGCAGTGGCGTAGCGTGCCTTAGACGGGCTCTATATAAAATTTGTGGCTAAAATAAAGTGTAAAGATTTTCGGGCTCCCTAAGGCGGGGCCGCCTGTACCCCGGGGCCGTTAGCGGTAGCTACGCTCCTGTTACAAAGAGAAATCATTTTAAAATTTTGCACTGCATGTTGATATGAGCGATCATCATTGTCATCGGCCAAAGACTTGACTGCTTGGTACAACCTGACATTCACTTTCTCCTAGAGCGATAATTAGGTCAAATAGATTTTAATTACTTTTCACTTCTCCTGCTCAAAAAGTACGCCATATTAGCTTCGCGAAGCGCGACTAAAATAGTACATTTAGCCGCTAGGGTTTAAAAGAAAGCCATACAAATTTCTATGAAACTGAAAAAAAAACTTGCGGCCAGGTACATACTACTTACGAATTATTAAAAACAAACAAACCAACCTGATCAGATTGGCCCATTTTTTTGATCAAATTGCTGTACTTAAAATTTTTCATGAAATATACTATTGTAATGTTGTATTTTTTTTTTTCTCGCAGTCGAAGTGAAAACCAGAGTGTTTAACACGTGGCTAAAAACCTTTATGGCACTCAGATATATTTGTCCTCGCTCACTTCGTGAGCTCGTAAGTGATTATTTCACTTCGTGTCATAATGGCTTATTTTAGTCCCTTGTCAAACAATCTACTATTAAAATGAGATTTCTGTTTTTTTTATTATATTGTTTCACAAGCCATATTGACCTCACCATGGTACTATGTCGATTTGTGTAAAATTGACCCATAATATTTAGTATTATTATTATATTATATATTATTATTTATTACTACAAAATGCTCGCAACTTCGTTCGCGGAGGAGAAAAAAAGTCATAAATAACCAATATAACAGTATAGATATTGTAAGTCATGGTCACTTCAACCTATTGACCAAAAGTAAATGTCAGTGAGACGCAAATGCTTTTAGAAATTAAAATAATGAAATAAGATCTGTATTCTGTAGTTAGGCTGTAAAGGCACTTTTATATGTCTGACTCTAAGGTATTTTCTAATAAGAAATAACTGATGAGAAGAAAACCGAAAAAACTTAACAGTCAGTCAGTTTTACTAAATAACTCCTAATTACTACAATATTAGTTCTTAGCCTACCTTAAATATATGTTTTTAAGTATAGCTGTAGTTCGCTGTTGAGGCGATGGCGCGCCAGCTCAAATATCATACTGTGCACGCTGGCCGACCGCTGGGACTCGCCATGGTTGAAGCACTGAGTGCAGCTACATGCCCCTATATGTAAAAACCTAATATAATAAATACTAACCCTAGTTTTTAAGTAATACTATGTCACTAACAAGTTATTGACTGTGTCTGAAACAAAATATTTTCAATTTGAATTTGAATAAACTCAATGCGTAGTTCTCCAAGAAAACATATCAAAACTTATAAACATAAAAATATAATCAAAGAAAAGAGCCAAATATGTATTTTTTAAAACAATTTACGTACGTTTGATATGCCGTCTTATAAGAACCGTGTCCCGGTAAAGGCACTGGTCCCATCGAGGGCGAGGAACATTAGCTATCGGCTATTTTCTCGCCCGAGAAACGAACAAAAGATATACTTAGATCCTATGTTAGCAAAAGAGGCACATATACATTTATAGTTCATCGCTGGCTGTTCACACTGCCGGCGAAAACTCTCTCTACTAGTTTGTCGCAGCGACAAGAGCGATAAGATAAAACTAGCTCAGCGGTACTCGCTCAGCGACGCACGCTTGGCGGTTAGAACTCACGCTGCGAAACCAACCGGCGGTGATGTTACAGCGTTACCAAGCGAGTGGTGCAAGTAATAGCCCGTCGCACTCGAACACTCGCTTATAGCCGAGCGATAAAACTATTGAAGCTAAACTCTCGCTTCTCGCTGCTCGCCTACTCGTTTTTAGTGTCTAGCTTTAAGAGTCCCCGGTAAGCTCGGTTCTCCATACAAACGTAATTACGCTCTCATTTTAAAACGACTAGCTAGTTTGCTCTGAAACTTTGTACTTAGAATAAGTTAAGGTATATGTAGGCCTGTAATTAGTTTATGTAGCTTCAGATACCATAGTAAGAAAAATACAGCGAATTTCAGTTTTTCATACAAAACTTGTTTTTGCTTTATTTCGTTTGTTTTACAAACTGGAGCCATATAAACTAATTACAGGCCTAGATATACCTCATGTCATTGTATATGCAAAGTTTCATTACAATCAAAGACGTAGTTTTAAAATGAGAACGAAAATTAGTTTGTATGGGAAGGTGAAATTCGGCCGAGCACGCTGGGGACTCTTAAAGGCTTCTCGCTCATCTTCGGCGGTGGGATCAGCAGTAAGTTATTTGGTTTCAGAAAGCAAACACTCCTCATCAAAAATGTCCAGTAAAGTACTTACCTTGTACAACTTCTTTTATCCCCACTCTTTCACTTCAGCATTCTCAAACTCTTCTAACCTAACTCTCTGGACGCTTGGTGGCAAAGTTGCATAACCATCAAACTTCTCATTATAAGTCCATGGGAAAACATGAGTCAGTCCATTCTTGTCATAGATTATTGTGTTGCCGTCTGATTTGCTCGGTTTTGATGATTTCTCGGTTTGCAGCTTTTGGTACAGGTCTTCCAATGATGGTTGAAACGGATTTGTAGCTTTTTGGTTCTTTGATGCAACTGAAATAGAGAAAATGTATACGATTACTAGGAGATGCCTGCAACTTCGTCAGCGGAGGTGAAAATAAATCATAACCCTTTTTTTCTTCACCGTAGTTGAGTCAAAAATATCCAATAACCATCTGTGGATGCGCAGCTACCCGTGTACCAAAAACACTTTAAATCCGTTAACCGTTTTGGCGTCATGAAGCCACAACGACACATACAAACACTAGTAATAGTACATTGTGCACCGCGGGCGGTAGAGAAGGAATTAGAAACGATAGCACCTCAGCCTGCGGCTTCGGGCTTCAATGACTCGAGTTTGTAATTCCGGTACCGCCCGAGTAACACACAATGTTTTTCATCACACTTGTGAGGAAACTAATTAATTATTAAGTCAGAAAAAGATTGTGAATTTCAAGTGTCACAAGTCGCAACATTGCGTTATTTCGTGATTGGTAGAATCTCATTCCATAGATGACATAAACAAAGGTTTCGTTTTTTTTGTTCTTCCAACAAAGGTTTCGTCGCAAAAGAATTTTTGAATTTTGTTGCATACAATCTTTTACGTAAATTAACAATTGTAAAATAGTGGAAACAAGCTATTTTAACGTATTTAACTACAGCGTCGACGATTGTGTATAATTCAAATTTGTTGATTTTGACTAATTCCGTTCGGTTCCGTTCTAAACTTGGCATATTTGAGTAGCGAATGCAGTCAAACAAAATTAAAAAGGAAGTCATTACGCCCATGGCGTTAATGGAATAATAAAAAGCCCACGGTTTTAATTAAGACCTTGTCGCTCGCTTTGCCTGCGTGAAATAATAATAATAATAAGGCAAGTCATCGTCTACTAGTGCCTTTAGCCATGGGACACTTTTTCCTTGTAGACGTCCGATTGTCTCAAGCAATAGCCCAGTATATATAGTCCATCATTTCAATCCCATAACCCAGCATATTTAGATCTCATCACTCTCCAATAGTTCTTGCATCTAGCGAGTGCCGTCTCTGTGCGCGTCCCATGATGCGGGCAGGAACACCCGCGCGGTGTACACCTTACATTTCCCTCTACGCGTTGGCTTCGGCTCCGCGCACACCTCCCAAAGGTCCGGGACACCATTGTCCCGTGAGCGGGAGCGACATACAGATAATAATAATTATTATTTATTTATTTCGTGTAACTTGGTGACACATATTATATTAGTAAATGCACAAAAACTTAAAACTTAGGGGTTAGTATCACTAAATCTAATTAGTAATGACACCGTTTACGAACAAGTGTGATGAAAATATTTTTTCGATTAAGTGACCTTCAAATAGTTCACTTTTTTATATCCTCAATGTAAATACCTACGTACCTACATTATTTTTTTTAATAAGATACCGCTGGAAAGACGAGGTGCAAAAGGATTTGTGCGCACTAAATACCCCCAACTGGTAAGGAATGGCGCAAAACAGAGAATAATGGCGTTCTCTTGTGTCAGAGGCCAAGATCCTCTTCGGGTTCAGCCAGAGTCGTTAGTAAGTCGCGTCACGTCGGTGTCACCACTTTAGGGTATTACTGGGAATTAAATGAGGAGATCGCAAGTACTATTTATTGTATGTATTGTCACACACACAACCGGGAGAGGACTGACGAGCGGGAAGAGCGGTTCGACACCCGAAGCGGAAAATGCTGACAACACGTTCCTAGTCCCTACATAACTAATAGTAGAGATATCCTAAACTGTATTATAAATAAAACAGTGTGTTTACTGGCTCAAAAAGGGAGGATTTTATCCTAAAAATATGCAGTTTTCTTACTTTTCAACATTTTGCTGGTTCTTTAATAAACTTTTTGTTTCTTTGAGACAAGTTCTCCTCTCAGTTAACTGCTACACTATTGTAAAGTTGCAATGAAATGCCTGTACATGAAAGATATTTTCAATCACTGAATTGGAAAATATCAGTTTTGAATTGATCTTTGAATTTCAAGAACATAAAAGGTTATTGTTTACCGATATCCTTCAGCAACTGTAAATGTTCCTGGGAGTAGTGTGAGAAGCGGCAGATGCTACCGAACTGACAGTCCCCTCGCACAAACCGGCTGCAAGGCTTTTTCTTACTTTCCTCGGCTATTATTGTCTCTGGTTCTGTAATCACATCACGGGTACTTAATAAATATACCTAGATATTTTTCCGGCGCCAACGTCAGGTGGCAAGTGCTTGACATAAAAATAACATCGACAATCCTGTTATTGATAAGTACAACTTCAACGTTTTATAATATTTAATAGTTATTAAGAAAATATTCAACATGTCCTGCAACTCATCGAAGTCATAAGAAAGTGGCAACTTAGTACGTTTAATTTCATTCAAGAAGAATGTGACATATCAATCAATGTCCTATTCTTTCGCATTGCACATTAATACCTAAAAATATTAGCCAGAAAAATCTCTAGGTGTAATAATAAAATATGATGTATCAGGTTTTTCCACAGCCTCGCTTGAGCGGTTCATATTTTTCCCATTGTTACCATGATGACATGTTTGGCTCAGTTGGTTGCACACCGGCCTACGAAGCTGGAGGTGCCGGGTTCAAATCCCGGCCAGGGCAAGTGTTTGTGTGATAAGTACAAAGTTTCTTCCAGGTTCATGGATGTCTTCTATATAGTTAAGTATTATCTAGCATTGAGTCACGGGCTCGTGTGTCCCGGATTTTTGAGAGGCTTGCGTGGGGATATGGATCCAACACGTAAAGGCCCTTTCGAGAAGTTTGCTGTGACTGTACTTCTGCTGGGACTCGCTCCTGATCATATCAATAAGAGAATATTATTATAAAGTTGTAAAAATGACATGTCTGTACATTGAAGATATTTTCAAAAAATTGATTGTTATGAACCATTAGGTCACTAAAACGAAAAAATTTTTTTTTGGATTTTATGTATGTTTGTATGTATCGTTGTAGTTTCATCACGCAAAATCGGCTAAACAGATTCCACACACAGTACATAACATATTTATAAAGTACTAGAAGATGCCCGCAACTTCGTTCGCGGAGGAGAAAAAGTCATAACCCCTCATTTTTTATTCAGTGTAGTTGGGTAAAAAGTATCCTTTAACCATCTGGAGATACCCAGCTACCCGTGTACCAAAAATAGTTGAAATCCGTTCAGCCGATTTTGCGTGATGAAGCCACAACAACACATACAAACATACATAAAATCCAATAATTTTTTTTTCATTTTAGTGACCCCCAAATAGTCCATAACAGTCATTTTTTTGAATATATCTTCAATGTACAGACATTCCATTTTTACAACTTTATAATAGTATAGATATTGTTGCCTTGTACCCATAGTAATTATTATCTTATATTAGTAAACAGCAATGTCACTTAGACAACCATTGGGTAGGTAGTGGAAAATATGGAAAAAAATAAACTGTATGTATAAGCAGGCTGAGCAAAGCCGTTTGGAATTGAAGCATGTACATAGATAAATAATAAACAAAAACAATAAGTAGTATTAGTACACAAATGTATACATAATATTTTCTTCTGTTTCCGCGATTATTACTCATTGAAATAAAACAATTTAACTGATTTTTTTTCAGTCCTCCCGTGACCATGGAAAGCTGGAAAGCTTCCGAAACGTCGGGAACTATAATGAGATAATATATGCGATATAACGTTAAATTGTTTTATTTCAATAAATGTATACATATTGATGACAAAAAGCAGAAGCGTAGTAACAACTGAATCCATTGGCGGTTACTATGTTTCCGCTTTCTGCCCTTGATATCCATACTATACTTAATATTATAAATGCGAAATTGTGTGTCTGTCTGTTACCTCTTCACGCTTAAACCACTGCACCGATTGGGATGACATTAGGTATGTAAATAGTTTGAGTCCAAGGGAAGGCCATAGGCTACTTTTTATCCCGGAAAAATATCCTTATTCGCGATAAACGAATTTAAGACGGACGAAGTCGCGGGAAGAAGCTAGTGTACATATATAATATAAATAAATATTAGGGGACAATTTTACACAGATAACCAGTAAGCTCAGGCCCAGGTTTGTGTTATGAGTACTTGACAATGTTATTATTGAAGATTATATATATTAAAAATATTTACTTATCGTTGATAATCTAAAGAAATCATCCAAGACTCGGGAACAAATATTTATGCTCATCACACAAATATTTGCCCTCTCTTTATACACTCATACCTTATGAGACGATATCGCAGCAAAATTATTGAATGAAACAGTTGAATACCTTTAAATTGTTGATAATGTTCTTGAACAATTTTCTGGTGAACAATCCCCTTGTTGTGAGTTTTTACAATAGCCGGTGTGGCCACCATCGTTTTGTCGCAATATTCACAATGATAGCGTTTACCCATAGTAGTTTCGAATAAATGCTTATGATAGATACTAAATTCATGTAGTAAAATCGTAGAAAATACGAACAACCGATTGAACATAAGCAGCTAATCAAAAATCCTTTAGCTCTCGGCTTGGCTGTCACTGTCAGTGTCACCTACCACAGAGTACTTTGTTCACCTACTCGATAAGGTACGTTCAGAAAAAATCATTTCGTTATCGCGCCAACGCGGTGAACTTTGCGTTAGAATAATGTAATAATTAACTGTTACTAAAAGAACACACGTAGCTTACTGACATCAGTTTTGTTGTAACCGAAAGTTATATACTTCTTTACCCATACTAGTACCCAGAGTACAAGCTTTGCTTAGAAAAACGAAGTTCGTATTGCGGCATCCTGCTCACTCAAATACAGCTAATCATGAGAGCGAGAGGGATGGCACGTTACGAACTTCGAATTTCGAGTTTCGGAGTAACCCCTTAGGTCGATTTGTGTAAGCTTGTCCCAGTGTTATTTATTTTGAGTAAAGTTCTGTTATAATTATAAGGTCTTGGTCGTTGTTTATGAATGTTCTCTAAAGTAGAATCTGTCAATCTGTCAAAAAAGAATCTGTAATGGTATGGAGTATAGATAACTAAGGCGAACCATCTCAAAAGGCGTTAAATTGGTGGCGCCACTGTAGGAAGTGAGTAAAATAAATTACCATAATAGTTAATCCCAAAAAAATACAACATTACAAGAAAAATCATTTCGAAAACAATTCAATATTTACATCAGAAGAACGAAAGATTGATTAGCATTGCGATCTTACTACTTTAGCGCCATTCTGGACGGATTTGGATCTATTATTTACTGCTTTCTGCTGGACACCTATGAGATTTCATTTGTTTTCCTATACGAGATATCCTCCTTACCTTTCTCTTCTCCATGCTCCTTACCATTCTCTTCTCCATAATCAATGGCATAATGTATGTCAAATTAAAATACCCAAAGAGTATATTGAATCGAGTTGATCTTGTTTCCTGTTAAAAGTGCCTGAAAATATTGTTCGTAATTTCCATTGGTTTAATGCTCTAAGCACACGTCGTGCTTCTCGTACGTATCTACAGCGAGTGAAGAATATGGCACAAGTGTCACGTGTGTACAGCTGGTATAATATTATTTTTTAAATAAAAAAAGAACCGACTTCAAAATAAACTAAAAAGCCAAAAATAATCTTTTATGTACGGTACGGATCACATTAGAATCACCTCTTGAAGTCGGTGCCATAGGATCCGTACCGTACATAAAATATTATTTATGGCTTTTTAGTTCATTGGAAAGTCGATTCTTTTTTTATTAATTTTTTTTTATTTTTTGCTTTTTAGTGATGGATTTTAGTAGTGATATAAAGTATTTTGTAGAGCCCAGAATGGGAAGATTGAGGAGGCACTTTGCAACCATCTCTGAGTCTTTGGAAGTAAGAAATGTAAAAGTTGGTTAGTTCATTGTACCTTCCATCATCAGCTCAGCATGAAATGATGACAACCAGAGGAAAACAACTGATAACTTTATAAAAATATATACAAAACATTGTTAGTGCCTATAATATTTGAGGGTTTCTCTCGATTTCCCTGGTATTCCATCATCAGATCCTGACTTGGTGATACGGAGACTACCTCAGGGAAACACTATAAAGTACGTACCTACCTATAATTGATGATTTTTTAAATAATAATACTCTAACTCTTAACCATTAAGGAGTTGTACCTTCCGTCATCAGCTTAGCATAATGAGATGATGACTACCATGCAAATACTTAAATAGCTTAAGAAAATATATGAAAAACGTTATAAAATTTGAGGATTGCCCTCAATTTCCCTGGGATTCCATCATCAGATCCCAACTTGGCGGCAATGGGACCACCTTAGGAGTATATCCTTTCAAAAATAATTTTTCAAATCGGTCCATAATTGGCGGAGTAATCGGTGAACATACATACAAAAAATACAAACTATCGAACATATAACCTCCTCCTCTTTTGGAAGTCGGTTAAAAAGGTTGCAGCGCCAGCTAGCTTGCGGAGCGAGGCGCCACTTCAACACCTCGAAAATGGTCATGTTATGACCATATGAGACAAATTGACACACACAAAAAAGGCTCAGGTTCGTGCGACGGGGCCGAGTATTTAAGTCCCCGGTAAGCTTGGTTCTCCATACAAAATTATTTACGCTCTCATTTTAAAACGACTAGCTAGTTTGCTCTGAAACTTTGTACTTAGAATGAGTTAAGGTATATGCAGGCCTGTTATCAGTTTATGTAGCTTCAGATACCATAGTAAAAAAAATACAGCGAATTTATTATTTTCATACAAAACTTGTTTTAGCTGTATTTCGTTTGATTTTTAAACTGGAGCCATATAAATTAGTTATAGGCCTAGATATACCTACATTATGTCATTGTATTTGCAAAGTTTCGTTACAATCCAACACATAGTTTTAAAGTGACAATGAAACTTCGTTTGTATAGGAAGCACAGGAAGGTGAAATTCGGATGAGTTTGCCGGGGACTCTTAAGTGAAAACACTATGCGTACAGTTTATGACAATTTATTACACGAAAGATACACTGTTTATTTATAATAAACAAATTAACATTACAACTTAGTCTAACTGGCATACATAATCTTTAAGAGATACACTTGGTAGCGCGTAGGTTGCCGGACTGCGCGGGAGCGGCGGGAACTTATTTCAAACGGCTCGCTCATGCGCAATGCGTTCCGAATCTCAGCCGCTATTGGCTGTTGCGGGTCCAATCCACGGGCCTTACTAGTGATGGCCGGCGATTGAGTAGGCCGCGTTATATAAGGTGAAAATAAAATGAATGCATGCGAATTAAAATTATATTTGTTTAACACACATACGTTTTGTGTAAATTTAACTTACAAATGAAATAAACATTGCTACAAAATTTTAATTTACAGCTATATAATTAAAGTAATAATCGTACCTAATATGCTTTCTTAAAGCCTTCATTAAGCTAATAGGAGTAATAGGCGACTGATAATGATGATGAAACAAATGGAATTGTTCTTAATCTATCTAATAATAAGCTATAATTACAAACTCCATGCGGAAAGGCCTGTGCCCAGCAGTGGGACGTATATAGGCTGATGATGAAGATGCTGATGATGAAGATGATGATGATGATGATGAATTACTAACTTACGATGAATTACTATTTTACACGAAAACTGTCAAAATACACTAGAGTTTGGCTAATGAAAGATAAGGTAGGAATCAACCGCGAAATTTAAAAATGTAGCAGCGGTGTGCCTTTATGAGCTAAATATAAACAAATTGGAATGTTTTTCTCATTAACTAATAACTTAATAATTTATGATAAAAGCAATAAATTTGTTTAACTCTAGCTCATAAGCACATCGTAGCTACATTTTTAAATTTCGCGGTTCATTCCAGTCTCATCTTTCATTAGCCAGACTCTTAGTATACATAGCCTTAGAGCATATAACTTCTAGAGATGGCATTCCCTTTGTCATAGACATCCATATGAGAAATGTCAGGTCAGTTTATACGACCAATAGTCAGTGTTTGCGTGTTTTCCAATTGTAGGTGACTTTTCTATGGTGCGGTTGTTGAAGTAGGAATATTTCCGTAGTGTGCTGTACATGTTTACCTCACCCCTCGCTAAAAGTAGGTATGTGAAAGATTTGTTCGGTAATGAATGATATGGCATGCCTGCTCCAGCGATTTTTGAGCGCTAACTAGTAATTTGTTTATAACAGAAAACCACGATTAAAAGGTTACACCCGGGTTAGTAGAATTGATTAAAACATTCCTTTTCTATTTAATTTTCTCAGTTGTATATGCCATTTTCAGCTTCAATATTTAACATACGGTTCTTGGAAATAATTATGTCACTTCTATGGAAACGCGGCATCTGATGAAACACATCGTTATCCATAAACATTACTAAAAGTCGACTATACCTACATAGTCAACCTTCCCATGTTATAGAAGTAACTAAACGTAGACCAATGGAAATATTTTGCGAGCAGCTTGTTACAAGCTTCAAGTTATATGGAATCAAATATGAATTCATGGAACTAAAAGTTGAGATAGATGATATACGCAATTGCTATGCAATGACTAATGACCCTTTATTTTTTCACCTTTACGAGAACGTGAACGACGATTGTCTCGTAGAAGTACTAACTGCAAAAGGATTCTCGTGAGAAGATGAACTCCAATTTCTAGAAAAAACGCCTGAAGATTCAGGTGCTTCAGGCGATGCTTGTCGTAACGTCGAAAATGTATTTTGCATTGAGTTAAACGGCTGCAAAGTCGTCATAAAGTTGTGCGGTAAAGGTGGTAGTTTTTGGAACCTTGGAAACTGTTGAGGTTGTAAATTTTGGAGTGGCGAATTGTTACAATTAAAGCAGATGGGTTTCCATGGTGGTGTCTGTTCCTGATAAGTTGGTGATGGTTGTAGTTGAGGATTCGGCAGGGGAAATCTAAACTGTCCATTCGGTTCCAACGGCGGCAGTGGTCTAAACAGTTCGTTGGGTTTTAGATTAGGCAATGGAAGGAACGGGTTGACATTATGATTGTTTTCAAGAGAAGTGTGAGCTGGAATAAACGGATTCCCACTTTTAAGAGATGTTGGTGGAAGAGGAGGTACATAATGAAATATATTGGGAACTGAACGAAATTCGTTAGAAAATGGCAGGGAAATGAAGGGCGCAGGAGTTAAGTTTTCTAAAGGAGTGTATGGATATTGGGATTGACTAAATCGGCTGCCACCTGGAAATAAGAAAAAGTCTGTTAATGAATAACATTGTTTCGAGCTTTAACTTTAGTTTTCACTTCAAAATAAAACTAAACCTTCGCGCGTTCTAAGCCGGTCTTATATCGGAGATTTAAATGTAAATATTTGAAATTTTAATTAGAACAATTATATATATAGAATGTACGTAATAAAAAATAAACGGACGTTCATAACGAATGAAGCTTTGTGAGTGTTTATAATTATGAGTGCAAATTAAGTTTTCTAAAATATAGCAACTTTTTGTGTTGACAATACATTATGTTTGGCAAACTTTTTGTATTGATTATATTAAATTGCATTCACAAATATTATTTTGTCAAATCAATTACCGAAATAATTATTATGAACCTGATGACCAAATGCTGAAGCTTCTTCTTCTCTCGCTGCCATCCTGGTATCTGCTACTTCGTATGAATCAGATCTTTCAATCTTATCATCTCCGATAGAAAACTCTTGATCAAGCGTTCTTCTAGAAAGCACAGGTTGAACTAAATCCTTGTCTGACCTCACTAGTCCCTCATCTTCCACGTCTGCCGCCGATTTTGCATCGTCTTGATCAGTATTAATGGAGCTTCGTGAATCATCTTCTGGATTTGTTGCCTTCTCTTGCAACTCTTTATTTATACTTTTTGATTCACCGTCTGATACTTTTTTAGAATCACTATCATCTGAAGCACTTCTGGATTTCACTTTATTGTCATTTCGTAGCATGGACTCGTATTCTTTGTCTAAGTTTTCCTCAGGTGAAGCTGCTTTATGTTCTTTAATGTGAATATGCGATGCATCATCTCTGTCCGAAGTTTCAGTTTTTAATTTCCCCGATCTTAATTGTGTAGAAGTATTATCCTGTTCATCTGATCTAACTTGAGCTCCAGAACTATTGTCTTCCCGTTTTCTCAAATTTGATGAGAGATTATCACTATTAGCATCACTATCGTCAGTTCTAGTAGAAATTTCAGAATTTTCAAAATTTGCTGTTCTATCTGCTTTGTCAGTCCTTGTTTCCATTACAGATTCGTTATTGCTTTCTGAATCGGCTGCCTTGCCTTCTTCGGTGGATCTAGTTTTTATAATCTTTTCATCCAAATTTTCAGTTTTGCTTTCCTTGAATTCGTCAGTTGTTTCAGGAGTTGCAGTTTTTTCTTCTTCGGATCTAACCTCTTTGGATGTTTTTTCTTCTTCTGCTCTAACCTCTTTGGATAACTCCTGGGTATTTTCTGAATCGGCTGCTTTGTTTTCTTCATCGCTAGATATAGTTACTGAGCGTTCTTCAGAGTATTTTTCTTGCGAAACCTGTATAAAATAGTAAAGTACGTTTCTATAAATAGATAAGTCTGGTATATACATACATTTATACATATACTCCCGCCTGTGTCCCACTGGGATAGGAAGAGACTACCTAACGCTACTCTCTATGGTCCTTGCACCCTTCTTTCGCTTCATTTACATTCATGAATCTTCATACCGTCGTCGGTTCCGGGTAATTCTCACCTGGCCTTTTGTCAGTATTTCTGCAATTTGGTCGAGACGGACTCGCCAAGGCCGCCCTCTTCCGACTCCTCCATCCATCTTTTCGACATAAATTATCTTTGTCAGTCTAGCATCACCTATTCTCTTAACATGCCTAAACCTCGGAAGCATAACTTTCTAAGTGTTTGTCTCTACAACCTCTTCTATACCGCACCTTTCTCTTATCACTCTATTCTTTATCCTATGCACTCTACACATACTTCTTAGTGTTCTCATTTCTACCACATTGACTCTACTTTCATCTTTTTTCTGATATACCCAAGATTCACTTCCATACATCAGTGTGGGAATATAAGCACTTCGCTGTGAACCGTCTGGCGAGCCTTTTTTGACACATTATGACTGCTCATAAACGAGTACTGTTCTCCATTTACTTGATTTTCCACTTTCACTCTCCTGTCGTATATGTCATATGTTTATTTCGTGGTATAGTTTATGTGTATATATATGGTTTAGTTAAAAAAAAACTGTCCGAAAAGAGTTATCGTAAGTTTGAGGCATAAGCTTCTGTATGTAATATCATAGGAGTAGAGAGTATTTTTGTAATTAACAATAGCTTTAACCGAAACGAATTGATTGAAATTTGTTTTTGGGAAGTTATATTATATTACTTGGAGAAAAATAATGAAACACTTAACTGGTTTTTGTTTTGTGTCTTAAAAACTTATAGAAAAATTAATACTTACTTCATCTGGTAGCACTCTGCACAAATGTCCATTAGCAAAAATTAATATAATTATACAAAATTTAATCATTTCGCAGTTCTAATACAGTGGTTATACCATGACCTGTTTAGCTCAACTACCAATATGATGCACTGTTTTCTAACGTTATTAGACCGTTCTTGAAAATCGATTAGTAAAGCTGATTTGTGGCTGCTCTAGATTAAAACCAGTGGGTAAAGAATTATTATTTTTGAATAATTATAGCTAAGGACAAGGACATATTTTCTTGTGTTTCCGCGATTATCACTCATTTAAATCAAATAATTTTAACGGATTATATCGCGTATATTATCTCATTTCAGTTTCCGATGTTTCGGAAGCTTGCAGCTTTTCATGTTCACGGGTAATCTGAGAAAAAAAAAGTAGTCAAGGAACTTTAAAACAAGAAGACTGTCAACCGCCATACTATTTGTAAAACGATTTCTGACTCTTCATTAGACAAGCTTGGATCATACCTCAAGCGTATGTTGCGCAAGCACTTCTTGTCTCCATGATGTAAACCTATTTTCAAAAAGGAGGAGGTGTCAATTCGCCCGATTATTTTTCTTTTTAGGGTTCTGTGCCCAAAGGGTAAAGGGAACACTATTACTAAGACTCCGCTATCCGTCTGTCTGTCTGTCCGTCTGTCACCAACCGTGATAGCTAGACAATTGAAATTTCACAGATGATGTATTTCAGTTGCCGCTTTAACAAAAAATACTAAAAACATTATAATTTTATGTATGTCTGTCTATGTCAGTAGCCAATATAAAATCATCGAACACCGCGTTCATTTTGTTTACGAGTAGAGCTCTGCTAACACTGAATTTTCATAGATACGGCCGTTTGTAGCCTATATTTTGTACGGATCCCTCGGTGCGCGAGCCCCACTCGTACTTGGCACGTTTTTTTAAGTATGTTCACCGTTTGCTCGGAGCTATTTGACTAATTTAAAAAAAATGTTTCTTTGTTTGAAAGGAGGTAGCTATCTTAAGTAATTTCATATTCACAAACTTAATTGTTCTTGTTAAGAATGGTAGCATCGAGCTGGTTTCATGGTGGAGCCAGAAGGTAGGCACCGGATCTCCATATAAAATAATGTATCCTAGCCGAGTTTGGGATTGTTGGAATCGTCACGAGATATCGTGAAGTAAAAGGTTATTCTTCACAATTACTAAAAAGTGTAAAAAAAAAAAAACTTTTTAACAAACAATAAAGCCGAGTAAATAACTGCATAATTTACTTTCTTCAATTTAGCCACTAAACTAAAAGATAAGAATATAACTGCACAATTTAGTTTCTTCAATTTAGGTACAGCTACTTACAAGTGAACGTTTTTCTACTTACTAAAATCATCAATATTCAGCATTTTACACATCCCTCATAATCCTAGTCAGATTAGTTATAATAAGGGCAAATTTTTCATAATTTGACTTTGCTTAATAATTTATTCATAACAATTAGTTTTAGACTTAGTAGGTTTTATCATGCGGCGGACAACGTCTTTGAAATGCATAAAGTAATCTCATTAGCTGATTAAAACTCATGCTGTTCAGGAATTGATTTTATTACGATCAACATATTTTATGGTCAAATATATATTACTTGTAAACATAAAAAAATTGGATGTATTAAATAAAATGACAACAACAAATTACAAAATAAGAATCACTTCATCATCATCATCATTTCAGCCATAGGACGTCCACAGTTGGACACAGGCCTCCTCAATAGATTTCCACATGGGCCGGATAGAGGCAACCCGCATCCAGTGAGTCCCCGCTACCCTAACAAAGGGGGTTATTGCCTAACGAAATTTTGACACTTGGTATCCGAATCAACTGTCATAGCCCATACAAAATCATGACACTTGATTTTCATTCCGAGCGTCAAACGCGTTAGGCAATAGGGGGGCCAGTCGTCCGACCACCTTGCGCGTGGCCTTCGACGCTGCGCTTGCCGGTACGCGGTCTCCACTCGAGAATCTTTTTGCCCCAACGGCTATCGGTTCTTCGAACTATGTGCCCTGCCCATTGCCTCTTCAGTTTGCTCACCCTGTTTGCTATGTTGGTGAACTTGGTTCGTCTACGAATCTCTTCATTTCTGATTCGATCTCATAGAGAGATTTCATGATAGCCCTTTCCATAGGTCGTCGAGGTATATTTCCGTTTTTAATTACAGCAACTATAGTATTTACAAAACGTGCGTCAGCGCTGACGGACTAAAATTGCTACTATAATATGACCTCTGGACACGTATAAACTATTCGTTTTCATAGGTCTCGCTTTGTTGGTTGGCTTTGTTATCTGAAGTCTTGATAACCTGCTTGACGGACCAATATATTTTGACATGTGATCTGGAATAAATAGACACTTGAACTAGTGTTACAACAATACATTAATACAGAGGGGTTACTCCGAAGTTCGGCATTCGGTGTTCCAAATTCGGATTTCGAAATTGAAAGTTCGTATCATCCTTCTTGCTTTCGTGTTGAACTGTATTTCAAAGCAGGACGGCTTCATAGGAACTTCAAATTCCAAGCTTCGGTAGTAACCTCAGATCATAAGTCAAAATAGTCTGTCAAGCAATTTGTCAAAGCCGAACTTAGGGGCTGTTCATAAATTTAGTCATCTATTTTTGACGATTTTATAGAAACAGTTTATAGAAACACGAATTTTATTCCTTTTTTACTCATTGAAGCACTTTTTAAAGATGCGAAAGATGATGCCCCCCCCCCCCCCCCCCCCCCAAATTCGAAATGACGTAATTAATGAATAGCCCTTTAAAAACGAAGCCAAGGGTGACCTATTACAATAAGTTAATACGTGTTCATTTTAAATTATTTAAATGTGAAATTAGCGCGGCTCGACCGCTGCCAGTAGTTAAACAATGGGTGACCCTAAAAGTGAGCCCATTGTCAACGGGATCCTCGCCTGTCTGCAGCAGAAGCTGCTGCTGGAAGGTCAGATGGATGCGGTGACCGCTGTTCAGATCTGTTCGTCGCGTTTTACTGTCGACGAAATCTGCGCTGCGAAGAAGGTGCTGTTCCAGTCTCTCGGGATTGCCGGCACATTTGTACCTCATCGCAGAGACCCTCGGTGACATCATTGAAGTCCTAAGGAAGAACGAACGCGACATGCCTGAGTTCGTGGCGACGGAGGTCCCTAGATTGCCGTCCAATACGCCAGACCATGTCGACGTGTGCTGCCTGCTGAAAGAAATTGTGGCTCTTAAAGCAGGCATGGCAGAAATTCTAGAGAAATTTGACAAATCGCAGGCCGTTATTGACGTATTGCGCAAAGAGAAATCATCCGTTTGCGCGACGGTGCCCTAGAAACGCGGTCACTAGCGGCGTCAAATTTCAAGAATAATGACCGGGCGTCACATGCCAGCTCGGTCAATTCGCGTGTAGCTGACACTGCGCATAGCGATGTCATTGCGCAAGCCGATCCGCGGCCTCCCTGCCCCCTCCTCGCAGGGCCTCCCGTTAACGCTTCATCGAAACCACGTCGTCATTTTCTGAGGTCGTTTCTGCTGGTGAGCTTGTTCCAGCCCGCCGGAAAGCCGCGCCCTCAAATGCGCGTGAAGTTCGGGATCCTCCAAAAGAGGAAACCCCTCGCACCAATGTGGACACGGAGGGTTTCACAACGGTGTCAAGAAAGCGTAAGACACGCAAGAGTCAGTGTGGTACTGCAGAACCGGTTGGTTGTGGTCTGCGGGTCTCCACACCGAGCAAGGCGCTGTACGTGTCGCGCCTGTATCACACTGCCACTTCTGAAGAAGTGACGCAGTATGTTCGCCAGAAAACCGGCTACTCGCTGCGGGTGTTCCAGTTGCATTCGCGCCACTATGTGCACTTCAGCTCGTTTGTAGTGCGCGTGCCGCGGCCGCTCCAGGAGACCATCGCATGTGCTGATTTCTGGCCGAAAGGTGTCGTGTTTCGTCGGTTCCGGGGCAACCTACCGAATCCAACACCCGAGATGTCGACACAACGGAGCCACGCCGTTTTGCTGTCTAAATAAACATTGTTCGGTTCATGACGCATTGGTGTATACACTGTAATGTCATGTAACTTGTTTTTAATAAATAAATAAATAAATAAAATAAATAGCAGGTGAGTTTGTCAGCGCTGCATACGGTGCTGACACATGTGTACCTACCATGAAATGAGTTTACGATCGGCGCTAGCGAGTTTCTCCAATCGAGAGTCAGTGCACCTCTCTCGCACGCGCTAAAAGTGCAAAAGAGATAGACCGTCATCGAGCGCTCGATACTCGATTGTGCCGAACTCATGGTAGGCGTACTGAAGTTCAAAATTTGAGGTATAGTTAGCACTGTCCTTCTTCCTTTCACGTTAAACTATTCGTGTGAGCGGGACGGTAGGATACGAACTACGAATTTTGGACATCGGAGTAACGCGAAATTTGCATTTATGATATAATTAAATAAATAAATATTACAGAACAATTTTACACAAATCGAACTTGTCCCATGGTAAGCTCAATAAGGCTTGTGTTATGTGTACTAGACGATGATATATTTAATAGATATATTTACTTATATATGGCTAAGAATTTGGGTTCTTATAAAATTAAAAGCAATAATGAATTATACAAATTTTATTGTCTAAAACTTAATTCTATCATTATATTTAAGTATAATTCTCATTCGGTAATTAGCTTCGAATTGGAAACATATCTTGCTTATTAGACATATCCCGGAAAAATATCTGATACGCTCTGGGAAAAGACTTGTAGAAACATACGAAATATATATTTCAGATCTTACGTATATCGATCTAATCCCAAATTAAGGCCCTGTTTCACTATGATCTGCTAGTTCCTAACGGATATCTACGCCTGCTAGTATTGAACATATACCATATATGTTTGACCGACGTAATCAGCCATTAAAAATTAAGCATGGTGAAATTAGGCATATGTGCAACAAAGGATAGCCATAGCCATTGCTGACCGAGACTATTAATACCGAAATCATACTGCTATCTCTTTCACACCTGTTAAGACAACGCAAGTGTGAATGAGATAGTATGATCTCGGTCGTCAGTTCGTTTAGAGTTGAGTATAGCACTGAATTCTATTATTCCACTGGATAGGCTGTCGAATACATTTAACAGCTAATTTTAGTGTACAAATTTGAAGCGCCCCCCACAGTTAGCGAGTGTCCCTTGAACTAATTTTGACGTAAACGACTCTAAGGAGGTCATATAGGTATTTTGAATATCCTAATAAACGTACATATTTTCTGCAAATCTGATTTTCAAACTAGTTCTGAGAAGTCCGGTCCGGGACCTCCACCAAAAATGTCAAAATACCAAACGCTTCGATGAAAATATGCTCAAATGCTTCAATATACCCACTTATGTAATAAGACTTTGTCAAGACGACAGTAAATGTGCTAAACCTCTCTAAGTTTATTTTATACTTGATATCAAACCTTTTAAGTTCGAGAATGTCCCGGCGAAAAAGAAAAGTACTCCAACTAGAAGCACAAAAACATTTTTCCAAAGACGCCATTTGTATTTGCCCAAGCCTGGGTCTTCCCAAATCACTAGGAGTTCGATGATGGCAGGAAAGATGAAGCCCATATTAGACAGGCAAAACGCACCGAGCTGAAAATAAAAAAAAGTTTTTGGTAAGAGTCCGAGCTTCTTATTTTAAATTAACCAGGATATTTTAGATACCATCAATACAATGGGGTTTTTTGCGTACCTTATCAGGCATTTTGTAAAGAAATAAATAATTCGCGGATTTGTTGAGAACAAACAGAGCCAATATTCACCATAAAATAATTTTGAATTTTATCAATATTCTTAGTCATAAATAAGTTCCTAAGTGATTAAGAAGAAGACCCCATTGTAAATACTCAATGACCTGTTCCACCATCTTTATAAATCAGATGCTAGAGGGCATTGAGATTCCTTTGGTTTTGGGAAATCAATACAATTTTTTTTAATTCCCATTTAATGTACTTTGTCGTTTCCCACAGGTAATTGCTGCTTGGGATCTTGTTTCTCGGAAAAGTATTGACCAAGCCTATCAAATTTCCAATATTAGGGAACGCGTTTATAATAGTACTGAGACTACAAAGAACATCGCTTGGTATGGTCATTCCGGTAGCCAATGCTTGGATTTATGTTGCGCGAAAACGTACTTACCAAGCCCATTAAATTCCCAATATTAGGGAACGCGATAGCAATCGCGCTGATGACCACGATGAACACCGCTCGGTAGACTCGTTCCCAAAGCCAATGTTTCTTCGGATCATGTTTCCGGGCAACGTAGTGCCAAACCAAGTTGAAAGGCGCCCAGAAGTTCAATGCGAAGGTGATGAAGATCATAATGCCCATTAAGCATTTTAGCACTAAGGGAAATCTGAAAAAGAAGTCATGTTATATCTTTAATTCATCCACGCCATTCGGTGTCGAGACCCTGGTTCCGTGGGGCCTGGAGGTTCACGGGCTCTCAAGGAGCTGGCAAGAAAGCTGGTGTACTCCATCGGGGATGGCAAAGCTGGCAGCTTCCTCGCCCAAAGAAAACGAGTAGGTCTTGCCATTCACCGAAGAAATGCTGCCAGTATCCTCGGCACAATGCCAAAAGGGTCAACTTTTTAAAAGATATTATAAGACTTAAGTTTATGTATTTAGTTTTTATTATCCATCGATATAATTATTTGAAATTTCACACGTTATTAATTGAATACAGAAACAAAATCTTTTTAATTTTTGATAATAAAAAAAGTAGGAAGGAAGCTGGTCTAAGTTTGTGGCACACACACCGCTCAGACATTCTTTAAGCATTTAATGAAGAAACCACACCTTTTTATTCTCCAACACAAAAAGGGAGGTTTGAACTTACTAGGCAGCCTGTTTGTATGAGGATCGGTGGTAGGTCATTGTAGTTTTTAAGCGTTTCACCAATTTTAATGCAATTTTTTACTACAAGCAATATGTGAGTGCTGATGTATTAATTTTTCTAGAAAGTAATTTGTAAATACTTACACACTATCTATCGGGAAATTAAGTGTTACTGGAGACTCCGATAACTCTCCAAAACCCCAGTAACCGAAGAATCCGACCAGGATCAGAAATGATACCACAACGCACATACCTGCGAACAAGAAGCGATTATATTCCAGTACTAATTACAATCATACTAGGTAGAGCGACAATTAACTGAGGATAATAAGCTCGATAAGATTAGCAGCGGATCGTGTTCAGTGGCGTAAACTTGGAGAGTGCTACATCGAGCAGTGGAGTAAAATAGGCTGACGATAGTGAGTAATTAAAATAAAGCCAACCAATAAACAGGTCAAATGAAACGGTGATCATGGCCACTTTGCCAAGAGTAAAACTGGAACAGAAAATTCTTAGTCGCCAACATTCCCCAATCGCCTATATTTTCAATTCGTAGTGAAGAAGTAGATAATTTCAAGATCTTGACAAGATAGGAAGTGGACGATTTGGGGATTGAATAGAATGTGGACGAAATGGGATTGTTGACGAGGTAGGAAGTTGACAATGATCAATCTAAAAGATTTTCGTGTCATCTATTTAAAGTTAGTGCATTACTCATTAAGAGGTAAATGCCAGTCTCAAATCGCAGGTCTCCATGTCGAATGAACTAAAACGAATTTAAATATAATGCGATCTTACGTATTTCATTTACCGTTTAGATTACGTACAGCCTGAAAGTGAAGTGTCATAACGGTTAGTGATATAGAAAAATACCTACTTACTAGCGCAAAGGACTTTAGGAAATTTGCGGGGATCTTTCATGTTGTTCTCAATAGGCAGCGAGACCCCAATCCCCTCCATACTGAAGATGGCGATGCCACTAAACTCGAAGAGACCCAAGCCGTCCTTCCAGGCTGGGACTGTGCTGATGGGCGGGGCGTCACGCATGGCGTAGTATAGCGTTGCTACCACGCATACCACTGCAACAGAAACAAAACTGAATTTAAAATGTTTAACAACTAATTTAGAATAAAATGGAACAGGTGGCTTTGAAGACAAATGGAACGGTAAAGTAAAATTAGCCCATTTTTCAAATTCGGTTCCGTTATGACTCATACCAGTCACATCGGCATTGTGTAACTTAAGAGTCCCCGGTAAGCTCGTTCTCCATACAAACGTAGTTACGCTCTCATTTTCAAACGACTAGCTAGTTTGCTCTGAAACTTTGTTCTCAGAATAAGTTTAGGTATATGCAGGCCTGTAATTAGTTTATGTAGCTTCAGATACCATATTAAAAAAAATACAGCGAATTTAAGTTTTTCATACGAAACTTGTTTTTACTGTATTTCGCACTTGCAAGTTGTGGAATAACCTTCCCCCTGAGGTATTTCCAGAGCGCTATAACATGGGATTCTTCAAGAAGCGAGTTAACAGGGCTCTCAAAGGTTGGCATAATATGGGCGGTTCCTCCGGTGTTGCACATATCCATGGGCGACGATGACTACTCTCCATCAGGTGGCTCGTCCGCCCTTTTGCCACTCGTTACATAAAAAAAGAAAAACGTTTGTTTCAAAAACTGGAGTCATATAAACTAATTACGGGCCTATATATACCTCATGTCCTTGTATATACAAAGTTTCGTTACAATCCACGTAGTTTTAAACTGAGAACGAAACTCCGTTTGTATGGGAAGGTGAAATTCGGCCGAGCTTGCTGACTCTTAAAGACTAATATAAAAATAAATACCCCTCCGAGCGACATCATTAACTCAGCAAGTGACAAAGTATTTAATCGTAAACTTAAACAAATGTTATTCGACCTCGCTTGCTACAGCATAGCTGAATTTAGTTGAGGTAAATCAACCCACATCACATATTGTTTTGTGTATCAAAATAGATAACAGCCGACTTTACTTCCTTAACATGTTTGTGTAAATATATTTTTTTTTCTTTCTTGTGACGATGTTTGGACATTTGTTACTTGTAACATAACGTATGTAACGTTAACAAAAACTGTGAACCAACAAATAAATACTAATAATATTAATGTACTAGCTTCTGCCCGTGACTTCGTCCGCCTTAAATTCGTTTATCGCGGATAAGGGTATTTTTCCGGGATAAAAAGTAGCCTATGTCCTTCCCCGGGACTCAAAATATCTTCATACCAAATTTCATCCAAATCGGTTCAGCGGTTTAAGCGTGAAGAGGTAACAGACAGACAGACAGACAGACAGACAGACAGACAGACAGACGGACACACTTTCGCATTTATAATATTAGTATGGATATGAGAACAAAATTAGTGAAATATTTTATACTTATTGTAAAAGAATGAAATGACCTGTAAAATTCTTGAAATTTTATCAATAAATATCTCAATCTCAATCTCGCGTAGCGTAGCACCTCCTTTTATATTACTAGTGTTAAGGATTTAAAACTACATCAATTTAAAAATAAATAAGGATTACTTATTTAAATTATTGATTATTGACTTGTATTGATTATTGTAATTCATTGTCCATTTTATGTAAGATTGTTTTAATTTGGTAGTGTGTATATTTTAATATTTATATGTAATGTTTGACATGTTTACATAATTTAATTGTGTATTTTTGCACGCCAGTGTTACTGGTTAGATATGTTAAGGGCTATACATGTTTATGACCATCTTTTGGATGTCGTAGAATATCTAAAGCAAATAAATAATTTCATTTCATTCATTATCTATATATGGTTCAATTTGCTCAAACTTGAGACTTTTGAAAGCAAATAACGCCCGCTAGATTAAGTTTCGCTTTAAAATGTACATAGTCGTCTTCGTCGAAGAAGGCAAACGTTGTTATTTCACCAAATATCACTTGAGAAGAATTTTTAACATCGTGAACAATACGGGAGATATTGCCTTCTCCCGTATTGTTCATGACACACTGCTATATTGAAGTTTCTAAGCACAAAAAATATTTCAGATGTGCAGTCCACTAAATTGTAAAATGTATAATTAACCACATTAAATTAATCTGATTGAAAATCATAATTTTGGGTATCTTCGAGGCAATAATGAAGAAGCAATAACTGAACCAGCTGAGTTACATATTCAACCTCGCTGTCACTTACCAACAGGTGATACTGGGATCAGTCGGGTTATGAATGAATGTAAAAAAACAGGCCAAGTGCAAGTCGGACTCGCGCACCGAGGGTTCCGTACAAAATATACGCTACAAACGGCCGTATCTATGAAAATACAGTGTTAGCAGAGCCCTACTCCTAAGCAAAATGTACGCGGTGTTCGATCATTTTTAACAAGCTTTTATTAGGTCGACCTGTATGTAACTAAGTATGTAATGGAATCTAAGCTAACTAATTTAACCACCTTCCAAGGATCGTAGCGTCATGAAAATTGGCAGCTGTATGTAGTTCTGATGACAATACAATAATATGGTACTGTCGAACTGATCTGATGATGGAGCCGGAAGATATGAACTAGAACTTCATGATGGAACATTGTATCATAGCTGTGTTTAGATTTGTTAGAAAAGTCTTTTAAAGCGTGTTTTTCTAGTGTTCTTTAAACTATGCATTTATATATTGGTTACTGACTGACATAGACAGACAGACATAAAATTATACTATTTTTAGTATTTGTTGTTATAGCTCAATGGATTATAGTTCCTTTGCTGTTCCGCAAACTTGTGTCTTGGTTAGATGTGACAATAAATTGTGCTCACATGCGCATATTTTCATGCAGTTGCCACAAAAAAAATACGTATGCAAATACAACAAACTAACACCAAACAGTATAATCCTCGACACGTGTTTCGTCTCTCTACAAGGCATCATCAGGAGATGCAGGAGATGTTGACGGTCCGGCGTCCACCCGAGAAATGAGTTGTCCAAAACGGTCGGCCCTATTTATACCCTGAATAGGATTTCTAGAAAGAGATGGAAAAACACGTAACAAAGGTGATGACGTAACATTAAGTTGTTCATTAATGATCAAACCTCTATTGCTGTACCTGACTATCTCCAACTGTTCAAGCACACTAAGACGTAATCCTTTTCCGCAAACATGTAAGGTGTTAAAAGAATGATTGTCTGACAAGGAATGGCTGTTTTCTAATAAATGTTTTGCGAAATTCGATTTTTCCGGGTGGTTGTGTCTATAAGAAGAGATATGTTCTTTATACCTAGTGTTAAAACTACGACCCGTTTGTCCCACATACACCTTGTCACAACTATCACATATAAGTTTATAAACGCCTGACTTCCTCCCACTTTCTACTTTATCCTTTCCATTGCAAAGTCTAGAGTGCAAAGTGTTATTTGTTTTAAAGGCCACGTTAATATCATAAGATCGTAATATTTTATAAATTGTATCTGATAAAGGGCCAACATAAGTTATGCTTGCTTTATATTTCTTAATGAAAAGAACGTGCAGCATACAGTAAATTGTTAACAGTCCGTATTTCTTTCTTTCTGATGATGCCATCCACAAGAGACTTACTATATCCATTTGAAACTGCTAAATGATAAATTTTATTCAATTCCATCTGGAAATTTGCATCAGAAAGAGGGACTGTCAACAACCTATGCACGTTAGTGTGGAAAGCCGCTAACTTGTGTTGTCATGGATGTGTCGAAGAAGCCGGGATAATTGTATCTGTCTGCGTGGGCTTACGATAAATTTGAAACTGGTGTCTATTATTGTTGTTATAGCGGCAACGGAAATACATCATTTGTGAAAATTTCAACTGTCTAGCTATTACGGTTCATTAGATACAGCCTGGTGACAGACAGACAGAGAGACAGCTAGACAAATAGCGGAGTCTTAGTAATAGGGTCGCGTTTTACCCTTTGGGCAAGGAACCCTAAAAAGATCTGTACCACGATTTAGAATTCAATGACACGGTGCCCGACCTAACCTAACCTAATCTATACGATGATCTTTTAAAAAATCCTTAAGAATACGGTTTCTAAAAAAGGGGTTAGGACAAACGATACATTAGGAGAAACGACATTAGGAATTCCGAAGTAGACTCAGAAATAAGACATACCAATAAACACGTCAGCAAGCAACGTAAAAGGTGCCAGGTACTTCAATGTAGTTATCATGCATAACAGCATTATTGGAATGAGCAGGACCAGCACATATAGACGTAATCGGTTGATATCGTCGTCAATACCCTCGGCGACCTGGAGAATAGTCTTCGCTATGATGATCTGGTACACGCAGCAAGCACCGAATAGGTCGATGCAGATGACTGTGTCTACTGCGTACCTGAAATAATTAATAAATAGGCTATTTAAATAAGACAAATAAACGGATTATATCACGTCGACATTTCGGAAGCTTTTCAGCTTCCGTATTTACTGGTAGACTGAGAAAAGATATATATATATATATATACCTCTGTCAAAGTTACAATTTTATTTATTCGACACACCAAAAAATTAAGGTTATACATTCTATAAATTATAATTAAAATCAGGGATCACATCTAACCTGTACCTCAATAACAGACGTTCAACAACTTAAATTACTGGACAGTAGACAGGCAAGGGAAGATAACTAAGATATACCTACTTAAATATATTACACAATAAAATTAATGATTTTTCTAACACAATAACGATAGTTATGCACCATTTGAGTCAGATACTTTTAATAATAAATTAGCTTCCGCCCGCGACTTCGTCCGCCTTAAATTCGTTTATCGCGTATAGGGGTATTTTTCCGTAGCCTATGTCCTTCCCCGGGCCTCAAGCTATCTCCATACCAAATTTCATCCAAATCGGTTCAGCCGTTTAAGCGTGAAGAGGTAACAGACAGACAGACAGACAGACACACTTTCATGATGAAGTACTCGATTATTTTAATTTTAAAATGAAAATAGATCGTACCTGAACCACTTACTGTATTTCCTCATTCTGGGGAAGGGACCTATTTCCATGGAAGCTTCTGCCACGTCAGGGTACGACAGGGTTGTCACATGTAACCTCTGATAGAGCACTTGTGCTGATTTTACTAGTATCTGAAATTAAAAAAAAAATTAAGGTGTCAGACAATCAGACCCCTGATATACAATGGGAGATACAAATTTAGTGAATAATGTTTTACCGCAGTACCTACTTGGTTTCTCATGTAACGTAAAGAAAAATTGTTGATTTCTCAGTAAGCTTCAGTGAAAAACAAATAAAGAAGAAACAATCGTGAAGTTTACGCTCAGAAACCATTGAATTCTCACCAGCACGTGATTTTTGTTCTGAGAAACCATAGAAAAGTACTCATTGTTAAGGAGAAGAAAAATATTACGAAGGAAAAAGGCCAGACGACTATGGAAATGTTCAGGTTCCAAACACAAATTATTTTTTAATGAATGAAATGAAGAGATGATTAGGATTCAATGATGATAATGAAGATGATGATGATGCCGATACTTGTGATGATGGTGCCGATGGTCACGATGATAATGCAGATGATAAGCAACTCGAAGTCAAACTAATTAACAAAATCAATACTTTTTTAGAACCTGACTTTCAAGCGAGTGTCTATATAGGCCTCCATATCAGTAATCAAATTCAGTGGGTCGGAGCGCGATTACACAAACAGGACGGCCTAGAACCACTTATCCTTCAGAGAGATGTCGGCTCTCTATGTTTGTTCTACCGTTTGTAGTAGCCCCGATGCAGACGAGTTCGTCCAGTTCTAATGAATTATCATATTTATTGTGATACTACCCACCCCGGCTCTGCGCAGGTACGTACCTACTTATACCCCTTATACCTTTTTGTTTACTCACTCACGCACTACTTATATGGATATTTTCAAACCCACCATTTTCACTTTCCCATGCAATTTTTGTTTATCTTCTTACTTACAAACCTTCTCCAGCCAGACAAATATAAAGACAACATCTTTGTTCTCAATTAAATAATTAGCTAAATACGTGCAGCCAAGATGCAGCCATTATGAAGTGATTCGTGAACATAGATTGCTTCAGTTGTTTTTTTATTTATATAGATTTAAGATTGATAACATGCTTTAGATAACATGAATTTGTAATCAAAATAGTAAGAAAAAAATGATAATTTCTTCTGAGCTTAAAAGTAGTATCCTTATATTAATATTAATTTTGTGAGTGTGGTATATTTTCGTGCAAAATAAAACTATGTAGTTTAAAACGGTATTGTATTTTTAACTTAAACATTATTTCCTTACAAATATTAGAATCTAAGAAACTGCTCTGGCTAGACCAAAACTTATGCATCGGGGCTAGTACCAAGATGTACTGAAGAACTTTTTAAGTTGTTACCACCGTCACGCTTCTATCATCGCACCTTCCGCCTCAGGAACAAAGTATATCCCCACTATCTGGATGATTGGCATCCCAAAAATGGGCATCACACTAATTTTGGCCGAGCTTAGCGGAGGTATAGTAGAAATTCTTTTTCTTGACCGAATCCACTTAAAGTGCGTCCACACTTGTATCCTTTACTCGTATCCGATCACCGTGCCGTGGCATGACTGCGTATCGCGCTGCTTGGTAGCTCACTGTCGGTGCGCCGATCATGCCGCACTCTTCCGATATAAGTGTGTGATACGCGTAGCAAATGGATTTCGAGCGATCGGATCGGCGCAACGTCCAAACGCGTGATCGTGACACGCGATCATGCCACGCGACGATGATCTGATACGGGCAAATGATACAAATGTGGACGCACCTTTAGCTTTGTACGTGGAAATCACTTTTACACTAAAATATTCTTTAAGTCAAACGAAATAAGGTTTACTCTTAAACAAAAAGAACACATATGTTGGTCACTTCGTCGTCATCATAAGCATCGATACTGACTTCACCGCTCTTTCACTTACGAAGTGTCCAACATCTGTGTTCTTTTTGTTTAAGAGTAAACCTCATTTCATTTGACTTAAAGACTAATTTAGTGTAAAAGTCATTGGCACTTACAACGCCTTATATTTCGAAATGGTAGTTGTGGCCACAGTTAACAATGCAGATATTGAGTATTGTTCATCATGTACAAAGCTAAGTGGATTCGGTCAAGAAAAATAATTTTTAATATAGGTTACACCGGTAAATCCAAAAACGATACTCACATGTACGCAATACGTGATATAGAACCCGAAAACGATGGTGAGCACTAAAGAAGTCCACAGCCCGCATTTCATGTAAGCTTCGTGTATACCCAAAATACCGCCGCCGAGGCATCCTTTTATTAGGTGACCAAATGATTCTACGACACTGGAACAGAAAAAAAAAAACATCATCATCATCATACTCATATAACGATTCATACATATTTCAGTCTGATCGGTTGTGGAACTTTTTGCCTGTAGAATTAAGACGAGTTAAATCCCTCTCGGTCTTTAAAGAGCATCTTAAAGACCATTATCTGTCCCTTCTATAGCACCTCGATTTGTTTTACTGGTCCTATGGACTGTATGGCTGAGTAATATTAGTAGAGTTATTTGACTTATTATATAGTTATATGTATATATATGTATGTAGTATGTGTGCGTTTATTCTATTTATAATGTTGGTTTAATATATTATGTAGATACAATACTTCAATTTCAAACTGCTTTGCGCCACCTACTTTTACGTATTGTTTCTTTTCTCAACGTCTCCCACTACCCAAAAGTTGTCTGGAAGAGATTGCTGATTAGCGATAAGACCGCCTGTTGTTTACCTTTCCTTGAATGTATTGTTATTTGTACTATATAATTGTATATATAGTACAAAAGTTAGAGTTATTGTATTGTATGCTCTTCGTTTACGTACGAACGTGTAATTAATTTTTGTAACTACATCATGTCAGCCCAAGGAAGTCCACTGCTGGATAAAGGCCTCCCCCACGGATCTCCATACCAACCGGTCGTGTGGCACCCTCATTCAACTGGCCTATTTATATCGGTTTAAAGTCGTCTTATTTATTTCATGCAAACGAAAATTGCGGATGTAAACTTGTGCAAGTTTTATTACTAGTGTAATTTTACGCTTGAGACAAGTGTTGTTTTCAGTTAGATAACGCATTTCATATATCTGCATCGTGTCTGACGAACTTTATAATAGTATTTCTAGTCATCCCCATCCACAGACACAAACAGGGATGTAATAACGAACAATCGATATATTAGTGCCTAACTAACGTAACCTAACCTGATGTCTTGCGGTCAACACTAATCTTAGTTTTATGAAAACTCGTATCTATCTACCCATCTACCTACCAGTGCCTACATCGTCAAAATGGCGATAATCAAATACAGTACAAACATAAGTTAACAGCAGCTAATTTGGTGGTAATTGGGGTTGTTCGTTTTTGAACAAATATAGTATTTTTCTTATAACCTTGCCAAAATATAGTACATACTTTTGGGAAATAAAGGAAAAAGAAATGTACATGTTCATTCATTCATCATTTTTAAACATTATATCCAAATTACAATCCTATATCACTTTATTGGACACGATTTGAGTGATTTAGTCGATGTTTATACAAAAAAAGTCTAAAGGTGCGTCCACATTTGTATCATTTGCCCGTATCAGATCATCGTCGCGTGGCATGATCGCGTGTCACAATCACACGTTTGGACGTTGCGCCGATCCGATCGCTCGAAATGCATTTGCTACGCGTATCACACACTTATGTCGGAAGAGTGCGGCATGATCGGCGCGCCGACAGTGAGCGTCCAAGCAGCGCGATACGCAGTCATGACACGGCACGGTGGTCGGATACGAGCAAATGATACAAGTGTGGACGCACCTTAACTGTGGAGTTAGCAATGAAAATAGTATTTTTTGTACTAATATATTTTTTTATATAATATGGTACAGGTGGCAACCATAAACTCTGATTTTTAATTCAAGACCAAAATTTAACGTCAACAGCCGCGCAATAAAAGGATTTAGATTTAGATTTAGATTTAGATTTAGATTTAGATTTAGATTTAGATTTAGATTTAGATTTAGATTTAGATTTAGATTCACTGTGATTACTGCATATTAGTTTAAGTGTCAGTATTTTTATCAATAAAACTTACCCTGATATTACTGATTACACGAGTTTTCATTAATGTTTATATGAAATAACGTTTTCACTTCTGCTGCTCAAAAAGTACGTCATATTAGCTTCGCGAAGCGAGACTAAAATAGTACGTTTAGGCCCTAGGGTTTAAAAGGAAGCCATATAATTTCTATGACACTGAAAAAAAACTTGCGGCCAGCTACATACTCGTTACAAATAATTAAAAACAAACAAACCAACCTGATCAGATTGGTCAAACTTTCTGATAGAATTGCTCAGTGTACTTTTAGTTTTTCATGAAATATAAAATTTTGTATATACAATTTTAATGTTAAGTCTTTTTTATTTTCTCGCAGTCGAAGTGAAAAGCAGAGTGTTCAACACGTGGCGAAAAGCCATTATGACACTCAGACATATTTGTCCTCGCTTACTTCGTGAGCTCGTCCAAATAATCACTTCGTGTCATAATGGCTTATTTTAGCCCCTTATCAAACAATCTACTATTATTTGTTCAAATAATCAAGTTGAGCACTGTCAGATTTTGATCTTGAATTAAAAATCGGAGTATACTGGTAATACCTATTATATAGATGTTAGTGCTTCAATGCAAGGCAATGCTGCTTATAGTACTGGTGTTGATTAAAAAGATGTTCTGTTCTTTACACTGTTGGTATAAAATTTTATGTTTAATTTTGAAAAGATATGCTTGAGAAATGAACAGGTTTTATAATATCAAAACACTGTTGACCTCTTACGGTCGTCTACATCTTCTTGGCTTCTTTTCAATGAACTGCAAAACAATTTGTTTTTTATTTTATTTCACGCCGCGTCTCTTGTTTTGTCGCTGCTTCTTGGAAGAAATAATGTACAATACTAGAAGGCGCACGCAACTTCGTTCGCATAGGAGGAAAACATCATAACCCTCTTTTTGCTTAGGCGTAATAGGATAAAAAGTATCGTATAACCATCTATGGATGGCCAGCTACCCGTGCACAATGATAGTTGAAATCTGTTTAGCCGATTTGACGCGATGAAGCCACAACGACACATACAAACATACAAAAAATGAAAAAATATTTTTCGATTCAATGACCTTCAAATAGTCCGTTTTACTTATTTTTTTGAAAATATCTTTAATGTACATATATTTCGTTTTTACAACTTTGTATTAGTATAGATGGGTCATTCTCTTTTCATATCAACTTTAGTTTTTGTAATAAATCCATACTCCATACGTAATATTATAAATGCGAAAGTGTGTCTGTCTGTCTGTCTGTCTGTTTGTCTGTCTGTCTGTCTGTCTGTCTGTTACCTCTTCACGCTTAAACCGCTGAACCGATTTGGATGAAATTTGGTATGCAGATAGTTTGAGTCCCGGGGAAGGACATAGGCTACTTTTTATCTCGGAAAAATGCCCTTATCCGCGATTAACGAATTTAAGGCGGACGAAGTCGCGGAAGCTAGTGTACATATATTTCATTTTTACAACTTTGTAATAGTATAGATGGGTCATTCTCTTTTCATAACAACTTTAGTTTTTCAAATAAATAACCAATATTTAAGAAGAGATTTATGAAATTAACATATTAGGCATATGTACGAAAAGTCATACATTGATCATTAAAGCCGGTAACGCAGCGGTAAATACCTTATTTTCAAATTAAAGTGGGGATATCGATGGCCACTGCGTTACCTGCTTTATAGATAGTGTAGCAATTTAGATTAATACGACAAAAATCAATCTGACTATCACTTTTTGCATAATATGCTTCTTACGTAAAGATGCGAAAAAATAGTGGCGCTAAAGGTGCGTCCACACTTGTATCATTTGCTCGTATCCGATCACCGTGCCGTAGCATGACTGCGTATCGCGCTGCTTGGACGCTTACTGTCGGCGCGCCGATAATGCCGCACTCTTCCGATACAAGTGTGTGATACGCGTAGCAAATGGATTTCGAGTGATCGGATCAGCGCAACGTCCAAACGCGTGATCGTGACACGCGATCATGCTACGCGACGATGATCTGATACGGGCAAATGATACAAATGTGGACGCACCTTAAACGGGACTAAGTAGGTATTACAATTAATATTTTACATTACAGACACAATAAAAGAAAATAAAAAGTATATATAAACCTTAAACTAAACTTATAAGATGAAAAATATTATAGAAATAATACTCCATCTAAAAGGTCCGTCTGAGGCATCGTCCCCAGTATGCTGGCAGCGTTACCTCTTTGTATTGCCAGGAACTAAAATAGCCCAGATGACATTAATGTCATTATGCAGATTGTATATGTTTTTCTCTTTATTGTAAAATCAGACATGACCTTGAGGCCTACTTGCAAAATAAAGTTATGAATTTGAATGTATTTCCGCAAAATAAATAGAGTATCATTTAGACAATCAGCGTATTTATAAACATGTGTCCGGTGTCTTTATTCATCTGTCAATGGCACTAAATGTTATGTATACTTAAGGCCAAATCATTTGTGGCACTCTCGCGTCTCCATGCTTCTTTATTATCAATTTACTAGCGTTTCAGTGCTGCTTTGCTCGCATTACAGGACATTAAACATCAAGGTACTACACCTTTCAAAAATTTATGGTACATAAAGGCGGTTCCACTGCCTCGAAAATCTAACAAAACATTGTTTGTCAGCCGGGTCCACTGCGACATGCTTTTGTGTTTTTCTAACACCTAACATGTTATTCTAACATAAAGGGGGCGTGGCCTAAATGTTTTGGTTAGCAAAAACACTCAAACATTTTTGCCGTGACGGTTGGAAAACATCCCCCGCGTTCGCCTGCGTAGGGGGGTGCAGCGTTTATTTCGTGTTGGACTATCGTTGGTACTGTGTCGGGTGTTATTGATAATTCTTGGTATATGTTAAAAGAGCGTTGCTGCAAGTATGTATGTATGTATGTATGTAAACACTTTATTGTACATAGTAACTAGTTACAAAAGCAATAAACTTAAAGGATATAAGTACAAAGGCGAACTTATCCCTATTAGGGATCTCTTCCAGTTAACCTTTGAGCAAGTGAGTGAAGATATAAGGAAGATAGACAAACTAACACCCTGTACAAATTATATGTATATGAACAAAAAAATATAAATAAATAGATATATATCTACATAATATATAACAAAATAAAATATAACAATAATATTTAATAAATATAAATAAATAATAATGCAAGTAAGGCCTGATATGAAGTTATTTTTTTCGTTTTAGGACCAAATCCGTCACTGCCAACGTACCAACACAGATAACACGTCTTCTTCGTCGGAATTCATTTTAACTTTTGTGCGTGTACAATGTTTGCTCACAAAAACATATTTTGCTAACATGTTAGACAAACAATGTTTAGTTCTATTTTCGAGGCAGCAGACCCGCCTCCAAAACATGTTAGCAAAACTTCCCGTCTGTTGCAACAACGTTCCCTTTATCTGGTCCTTTATGGCTGATTCTTGACCTTCTTTTTCCTCTCGTTCCCTTAATTTTTCCCTCTATTATATTTTGTATTAGATGCAGTTTCCACAAAAAAATACGCATATTTACACACGAGTATACAAAAACCCAAAAAAAAATTGGGTGAACGCCGGACCTTCAACATCTCCTGCATCTCCTGATGATGTTTCGTAGAGAGGCAAAACACGTGTGGAGAATTATACTGTCTGGTGGTGGTTTGTTGTATTTGCATGCGTATTTTTTTACTTCTACTTCGTGGAAAAGCGAAAGAACATAATCCATGTCGTCCGTTCGTCTGTCTGTCAAGAGCATTTTTCTCAGGAACGCGTGAAGGTGAGATTAATATAAAATACTGAAGGGGCTACTTTGTCATTCGTAAATCACGCCCCAAACGCGGAGCTAGCCAATAAGCGTGATTTGTAATAAGGGACGCATTTATTGCTCGCGCGCATCAAAGAAAGAGAAAGCTAATACACTACATGCTTGGGGTTTTTTGGCGTAAGCGCCAGATGTAAAAGTACCATGAAATCGAAGATATTATTATGTTTTGTTAACATTTAAGTTAATCGCTTAAAAGATAAAGGGAAGAATGACATTTTAACATAATTTAGCCGTTTATTAATCTGTCGTTTGTACAAACTAGACAAAAAACGGGACATGAAGACGCGTTTTCGGATAACTTTTTTATCGAGGAAATTTTTATTAAACATGTTTCCGCGTTAATCACTGAATAGGTTATATAGTCCAGAAACACATATCTGAAAACCAGCCTGATTTATATACTAGATTTGACAAAAAATGCGCTACAAAATAGCTTAAATTTTCGATGCATCCCCTTAAGTTTCTAGTCCCTTCCCTAGTCCCCCTAAGCTGTGAAAAAATCAAACTTCGAAGTCAACGCTATCAAAAAATACAGTCATTAAAAAGGTGCTTCCATACAAATTGTCGTAAAAACTTGGGTACTTGCAGTTGTCCTAAAAAGTAGATATTTGTTATGAAAGGAGCAAGTAGCTTGCGGTCCATATAGGCACAAAGGGACTGGCTACATTGAAATAATCCTTGCAATAAATGTTGGATTATATTTTATGTCTCCCCGCAAATAACACTTCTTTAATGTAACTGAAAATTCGAAAGTGCTTGTAGGCCTACTTGAATTAAGCATATTTTGATTGATTGATTGATTGAAGGACCATGGCTCCATATAGCCAAACAGAAACTGTCTGCCCATGTGATCAAAACATTTGTTTTCTATCGTTTCCATTTCGCTGACCCAATATTACAGGGATCTATGTTTCACTTTTAGAGAATTGAAGTTTGAACATTGCCATAGTGACATATAATATTAACTGCCCTGAAAATGTAACATAGAAACTAGTAATATTGGGCCTGCAATTTGTTACCAGGTGGTAGCTACGGGGAATAAAATTCCCAGCTGTTACCACTAAAGTGATTGGTGCTATTGGTGTTGCTGGTAACTACTGGGATTTTTTCCCCAGTAGTTACCAGATGGGTAAAATCCCAGTTTTTACCAGTGGTAACAATTTACCCGTAATGGATAATGATGTTAGATTTTTTTTATTAATAAATAACTCGGGGATAATCTTACACAAATCGACCTAGTCCCAAACTAGTCAAAGCTTTTGTACTATGGTTACTATATACATAATATATACATAAATTATAATACTTAAATACATAAAAAACATCCAAGACCCAGGAACAAACATTCGTGCTCATCACACAAACGCTTGCCCTGGCCGGGATTCGAACCAGGGACCGCCAGCTTCATAGGCTGTTGTACAACCCACTGCGCCAAACGTGTCGTCGAAATTGATTACTCTTTTACAAATCGTCATAATCCATAACTTACTTGGTAGGCTTTGACAACTCTCGCGCAGCCACGAAGTCGTATGGTTCCTTATCATAGTGCCTCACGAATTTCTTCCCTGACTCTGGCGGAGGCTGGGGGGGCGGTTTCGTCTTCGGATCCACCTCCGTTTGAGTGTGGTTGTTCTGCGAATAATTATATTTGCTAGTTACTTATAGATAAACCTGATGGGCTTCCTAGGTACCAATGGGGCGACGAAGTCCAGAGGGACTTCACTAAGCTCCAGGCCGTCTCTGACCGGGTCGAAATAGCTAGAGACAGGGAAGCCTAGCGCTTTAGTTTCGGAGGCTAGAATCCACCTCGGGTCGTTGCGCCACAGCAGTAAGAAAGTATACATATATCAAAGGTTGCTTTTCACTGATGAAAAGAAGATATTTGCAAGTATACATAGCCGGGGATACAGGGGGGCAACGGCGATTAGGGATATCCTCCCTCTATAATTCCCTAAGACGCCCTCGATTCACACCTAAAACTCTTTATTTTGGCTAATATAATAAATTTGGATAAGGAAGACCAAGGATAAGCTACATGAAGCAAATAAAAGAGAAGGTTGACGTCATGTTGTATAGGGAGGTCAACGAGGTGGCCTTGGATAGAGTGAGATGGAAACAGCTCTACGCTTCATCAGCTACACTGACAAGAGTTGGGCTCTTTTTATGATTATGATGGGTAAGTACGTAAAGTAACAAAAAAATCTTCGAGTAAACAAATAAATAACTAATTATATAATAGCGATATAATAATTCGTTTAAATTAATAATCACGGGAACAGAAAGGAATATTATTTTACACAAAATTTAAAATTTAATCTCTGTATATTGAAGATATTTAAAAAAATAAAATTGAAACGGACCATAAACAAGGTGTAACAGAAATAACTGAAAACCTTTTATGTGCTACCTAAGCCTAAGCCTAAACAACTTTCCCCAAGAGACATTGGTCGCATTCTCAAAAAATTATGTTGACTTCCCATGCAAACTTCGATCAGCTAATCATTTTGCATATAATGTAAAAAATATTTTTGAGGATTCGAACCATGTCTCTTGAGGAAAATTCTTCAGTATCATATACGAGACGTTTAGTTCAGTAGGTTGCACAACGGCCTACGAAGCTGGCGGTCCTGGGTTCGAATCCCAGCCAGGATAAGTGTTAGTGTGATGAACACGAATGTTTGTTCCTGGGTCTTGGGTGTTTTCTATATATTTAAGTATTATAATTTATTGTGTAAGATTGTCCCTGTGTTATTCATTTTATTTATTATGGGCTGAGTTAGCACATAAAAGGTTTTCAGTTGTTTCTGTTACAGCTTGTACACTCAGCATCAAATAGTCTATCGTATCCAAAGCGCCAAAATATCGTCACGTACAGTGGAGTGCACTGGGTTTTTGGCCAAGGTAGGCAATTTTCCTGTTCCTATGTGGTCGTTCAGGGCTTCAGGGTAGGCTGTTGCTCTATGCCTGTATGGAGCTATGATCGTTCAGGGCTTTAGGGTAGGCAGTTTCTCTGTGCCTGTATGGAGCCATGATCGTTCAGGGCTTCAGGGTAGGCAGCTTCTCTGTGCCTGTATGCAGCCATGATCGTTCAGGGCTTTCGGGCAGGCAGTTTCTCTGTGCCTGTATGGAGCCATGATCGTTCGGGGCTTCAGGGTAGGCAGTTTCTCTGTGTCTGTATGGATGCATGTTCGTTCAGGGCTTCAGGGTAGGCAGTTTCTCTGTGCCTGTATGAATGCATGCTCGTTCAGGGCTTCAGAGTAGGCAGTTTCTCTGTGCCTGTATGGATGCATGCTCGTTCAGGGCTTCAGGGTAGGCAGTTTCTCTGTGCCTGTATGGAGCCATGATCGTTCAGGGTAGGCAGTGCCTTTGTGTTTATATGGACCGCACGCCACTGGTCACGTAGGTACCTTTATGCCTATAGATGCCTAAATATATGTTCTAAATTTAACTAATGAAATTTTCAGCAAAGTCAAACCATCATGTTGCAGATATTAACGTAGACTGTACGTACTGAACTGTACCCATACCGAAACGTTTGCGAGCTCCACAAACTAGATAATTATGTGAATACATTTAATACAGTGCGAGTGATAATGGAGTGGAGTCAGCAAAAATGTCATGTGTTGCCTCGAGAGCTGGTATATAAATATTATTTTCTACTTCGCAGTAGTAGATAAAAAAGTCATAACCCGCTTTTGTACTTCAGCGCAGTCGGGTAAAAAGTATCCTATAACTATTTATGGATGACCAGTTACCAGTTTACTAAAATTAGTAGATCTCCGTTTAGCCGTTTTGACGTGATGAAGCCAGAAATAATAAATAATAAAATATTAAATATCAGGGCAATCTTACGCAAATCGACCTAGTCCCAAACTAAGCAAAGCTTGTACTATGGGTACTAGGCGACGATATACATAATATATAGATAAATGATAATACTTAAATACATAGAAAACATCCAAGACCCAGGAACAAACATTCGTGCTCATCACACAAACACTTGCCCTGGCCGAGATTCGAACCCGGGACCGCTAGCTTCGTAGGCCGTTGTGCAACCCACTGAGCCAAACATATCGTCAAAATAAGATTAATTGTATATACTGTATAGATTGAGTATACAAACGGTTACTTGTAAGTAATTTGAAGAAACTGAATTATGGCGTTATTTTTTACTTTTTAGTTTTTTTTGGAGTCAGTTTTATGTTTTTATTTAATTACTACACCATAATCGAGTAAAATATAAAACAATAACTATAATAAAATGTAGCGAAATTGTTAAATTCCGTCTAGTTGTTTTGATGCTTCAAATTTCGTTCACGGAGGAAAAAAGGTGAGATTTCGTGAGATTTGGCTCAAACTGGAGAGCCTATAAAAAAAAAGAACTGGGGATCGCCTTATACTCAGCGATCACCGTCGGCCATAGACACCTGCAAGTCCTGCAACATCAGAGGAGTCACAAGTGCGTTGCCGGCCTTTCAGGTAGTACGCTCTTTTATTGAAGTAGATCCATGGCCGCTGGAGGAGAAAGGGTGAAGTGGCGACCATGTTCAGGACGACGCAGCGTAGGGAGGCCCCGAACAAGATGTACGAATTTTAATGACCTTAATACTTTTGCTTAATGCTCCCGCGCTAAACTTAAAGGCCAGAATAAACAGAATTCATCAAAATAACTCTTTTCTGCTGACAGTACGTCTGCTCGCCTTGTTTGCAGAGTAGATAATCCTTGCTATTCAAATTCTGGTAAATGATCTCCGAGAAAAAATATACGTACTCTCAAATCTATGACATATTATTCATCTCACTCTCTCTTTTGATGATGTCATTCCACTTCAGATAAAGGGCTTATTGTGTACACTGCTGCAATTTGAAACTTCAACGTACTGTTGCTTCCCTGTCGTCAGTGACTATTTTTTTCGAGTGTCCGATTGACTCATTTTGGTCATGAAGTGACTACTATCGAGGTGAAGAAGGGCGGAAAAAGACTTAAAGGTTTTGCCTGATATCCTTTATGAGGTTATGGGGAATTGAATTATCCTGGACAATAACAGATTGCTAGGATGCAACCGCCTGTGGTGGTGAGGGGTCGTGGGTGGTCCAAGCAGGGGCAAACGGTCATGTTCACTGACGTACGATTGGGGTCCAAATCTATTTGGGTACATGATGTAGTCTTTTTTGGTCCTGAAAGAGCGGAGTGAAAGACGGTATATGATAGTCAGGCAACCTGGAGGAGGGGGCCGGCGTGTGGAAGACTAGGCACGTAAGGAGGCGCTTCCTTCCCCCCCGCCATCAGTCTGTGGGGTCTGGGTCATCTAGTTTGCTCTGAAACTTTGTACTTAGAATAAGTTACGGTATATACAGGCCTGCAATTAGTTTATACAGCTTCAGATACCATAGTAAAAAATACAGAGAATTTAAATTGTATTTGCTGTATGTTTTATAAACTGGAGCCATATCAACTTATTACAGGCCTAGATAAATCTCATGTCATTGTATATGCAAAGTTTCGTTACAATCCATCACGTAGTTTTAAAATGAGAACGAAACTCCGTTTGTATGGGAAGGTGGAATTCGGCCGCGCTTGCCGGGGACCCTTAAGACCTGAAAAACTGGTGTATAATTGTGAGGTGCTGTTCCGTGGTTCCGTGCTGCGTCTCCTATTAAGTAGTCTCAATTCGACAGATTCTGCGTCTGCCTACCGTACATCTGTAAATCTTGTTTGCCATGACTAGAGAATTCTCTCTGTTTAAACATAGATACATTATCTCGGAGAATTTTAAAACATTGTCTTGTATGATTTCACTGTCAATTTGTTATGGAAAATATTTACTTGTAAGAAACACGCGAGGTAAAATAATCTTTAAGTTTGTAATAGACCTCGAAAACGGCGACAACTTTCATTTTTTCATACAATATTACCATCATTGACCAAAAATAGTCAAAATTTCAATCAACACGTCCCGGTTACGGCCAGAAGCCAATGGAGTCAGAAGGCATTCTTTAGGTTTTTTTGAGAAATACATATGTTCAGAAGTGGGCGTATATGGAATAGAATGATAAACATTAAGAAAAATTAAATGAACATCAAATAGCCCATCATGTCCGACTGTCTGTCCGTATGTCACAGGCACTTTACTAAAAACTACAAAGTTTATGTTTATGAAATTTTAAGTATAAGTGTCTTGTGTAAGCCGCTTCCTAGTTTGATAGTGAAATAATATTTCTAGGGGGGGGCAATTCCGAAAATATCAGTCCATGGCACATATTCCAACAGTTTTTATAAAAATACTTTGAGGTTTCTAAAAAGTTGTCCCTCTATACCTGTTTGACGTGTGTTTTTGTGTGTCTGTGTAGGGGAGACCAGGTATGGTAGTCTTATGGCTCACTGGTCGGTTGTCACAGCGGCCATTATGAACCGGTGTCGAAAGATCGCGAGAGCTATATCTTCGAAAACTCGACCTCATTGGTTTGGAATTCCGTCCAAGATACCGAGCATTCTTCTCCAGCACTACATCTCAAGAACATTAATCTTTTTCTTGCCACTTTCTTGTTGGGTCCATGTCTCAACAGCATAGAGGAATATGAGAAGGAAGGTTGTCTGGAAGAGATCGCTATTAAGCGATAAGACCGCCTGCGACCTCCTCCGACCTCTGCTTATTCGAATATTACTGTCATGTTCTGTTTTTCTGAGATGTGCAATAAAGAGCAAGGTACTAGCGCCCAAGATGGCCCGGTTCTTTAAGATGGCCCAATATCAATGATTTTGTGTTATTTTAAGAGTCCCCAGTAAGCTCGGCCGAATTTCACCTTGCCATACAAACGCAGTTTCGTTCTCATTTTAAAACTATGTGTTGGATTGTAACAAAACTTTGTATATACAATGACATGAGGTATATCTAACCCTGTAATTAGTTTAAATGGCTCCAGTTTATAAAACAAACGAAATACAGCAAAAACAAGTTTTGTTTGAAAAACTTAAATACGCCGTATTTTTTTACTATGATATCTGAAGCTACATAAATTAATTACAGGCCTGCATATACCTTAACTAATTCTAAGTACAAAGTTTCAGAGGAAACTAGCAAGTCGTTTCAAAATTAGAGCGTAACTACGTTTGTATGGAGAATCGAGCTTACCGGGGACTCTTAAGTTCAAATTAGTTTAAATTTCGCGCCTATGTTCGGTTAATACCATAGACAAAACTGCAACTTTATATCGAAGCCAAGGAAGTTGAACTAAAGTATAAGATAAAAGTGGGCCATCTTAAGAACCGGGCCATTTTGGGCGCAAGTACCATATTTGTATTGACGACTGACGATTGTCATGGTAATATTGCGTTCCTTCCATATTGTCCTCAGCTTATCCATAACCCATCTGGAGGTTGCCATGCGCCGCTTACTTGTTACAACTTTGTAATATTAGAGACACTTAAAATAACTAAGTACGTAGCACTTAAAAAAGATACTCTTTTCATATCTCTCGAGAGTGTCTATTCATGACAATGTAGGTACCTATTTATAATAATCTTGACTTCACACGTGTAGCAATCATATTAATAGATGGAATACTTAACAATTACAATGTCAAGTAGTTGATTTCAACCTTCAATAACCACCAATAAATGTAAGACACAATGTCATAAAACTTAGCTTTTTTGTCATATTTTTAGGGTTCCGTACCTCAATCGGAAAAAAACGGAACCCTTATAGGATCACATTGTTGTCCGTCTGTCTGTCTGTCTGTCAAGACCCTTTATCTCGAGAATGCGTGGAGGTAATGAGATGTCCAGTTAAAATTATAACACCATATATCTAAGTCTACGGTCCCTTGAAATGTGAAAAAATCAAACTTCTAAATGAACGTAAAAAAAATATACGGTCATTTATGCCGCAAAAAACGTATATTTCGACAACTCTCAAGGGAATCAAAATGATAGGGTAGGTACCTCTCGTTGACATAGAACTATAATGTTTTCTTCTGTTTCCGCGATTATTACTCATTGAAATAAAACAATTTAACGGATTATATCGCGTATATTATCTCATTTTAGTTCCCGACGTTTCGGAAGCTTTCCAGCTTTCCATGGTCACGGGAGGACTGAGAAAAGATGTATTTTCCTCTGTCAAAGTTACAATTCGTGCAAACTACCCATTTTTTGAAAAAACACAAATAAATGTGTACATACATGCCAGATGGGCCTAAGCTGTAAAGATGAAAATGACATAGAACTATGTTTGGCAAGTAATATCGTGACATATATATACAAGAATCTGAGACAAATATATACAAGAATCTGAAAAGTATACATTTGTAATTAAATCATAAAAATATAGTCTTTTTCAAAAGACACATTTGGACAGCCCGGTTGCGTTACACCTCATTTGTATGCAATGCTATAGATATCAAGTGCAAACTTAACTCAACTGGTACCGGGTAATATAATGTTAGGGTAAGTGAAAGTTTGTACGGAACCCTCGGTGCGTGAGTCGGACTCGCACTTGGCCGGTTTCTGACATCATAGTCTATATTACTTTTGATTTTGAACCAGACGAACTGAAAAATCCATGTAAACTGAGACTACAAACCATAATTTGTATACGTTTTTTTGAAAATACACATAATAGTAGGTTGTTTGACAAGGGGCTAAAATAAGCCATGCATGAATGTCATAATGGCTTTTAGCCACGTGTTAAACACTCTGCTTTTCACTTCGACTGCGAGAAAATGAAAAAGACATTAACATTAAAATTGTATATTTCATGAAAAACGAAATGTACAGTTTGAGCAATTCTATCAGTAAGTTTGGCCAATCTGATCAAGTTGGTTTGTTTGTTTTTAATTATTCGTAAGTAGTATGTACCGGCAAGCGCAGCGTGGGAAGGCCACCCGCAAGGTGTTCTGACGACCTAATTAGGGTTGCGGGGGCTCGCTGGATGCGGGTCGCCTCTATCCGGCCCATGTGGAAATCAATCGAGGAGGCCTGTGTCCAGCAGTGGACGTCCTACGGCTGACATGATGATGTAGCTGGCCGCAAGTTTTTTTTTCAGTGTCATACAAATTTGAATGGGATTATATGGCTTTCTTTTAAACCCTAGGCGCTAAATGTAATATTTTAGTTTCGCATCACAAAGCTAAAATGACCTACTTTTTGAGCACGAGAACTGAAAACTACGTTATAATGTAATGTTCTATGAATGACTGATTTATAGTCATGTACCTACTTACTCGTACGATAGATTTAAATATTAAATATGGCACTATATGGTATAGCTATACAAACACTTCTATCTATCAGCTCAATCATCACAGTCCATGGAATATATTGCACACAAAAAATACCTATAAGTTTAATCGAGTTTTTTTTGTTAAGAATTATATTGCGTATATTATCTCATTCGAGTTCCCAACGTCGGGTCAGATTGGGTTTGGGACGATTTAATGTAAGTGTGTTTTATTCTTTTTGTATACATGTTTGGACGTCACTAAATAGAAATATTTTTTTTTGCATTTTTTTGCATATTTTGTATGTGTGTAAGTGTCGTTGCGGCTTTATCGCGCAAAATCGTCTAAACGGATTTCAACTGTTTTTGGTACACGGGTATCTCCAGATGGTTATAGGATAATTTTTACCCGATACGCTGAAGAAAAAAGTGGACTTATGACTTTTTCTCCTCCGCGAACGAAGTTGTGGGCACCTTATAGTTTTTTTATAATTGTGTATATACCACAATTGTTATTAAAAATAGTATTATAACACAGAGTTCGATGGTAAAGGAAAAAATCAATGCGACCCACTAAATTGTAAGAACGATTTGAACCTGCGACCACTTTAACGCAAAGATGCTCTGACCAACAAATAACATTTCACTTTCTAACATCTATGTTATGACGAGAAGACAAGACAAACATAAACGACTTACATAATTAGAGCGCGACAGTTCCATGATATCAACACACAACCTCCTTTGACGTGCGTCTCGGGGCAATTAACTGGTCGTCGGCGCAAGACCTTGTTGGGTACAGTCAGGAGGGAAATCTATCATGAGTTGCTATTATAATTAAAACAATTGTCATTCGGATTTTATTCAATAAAGGATTTTTTAGTGTTCCGTAGGCAAAACGGCAAAAACGGAACCCTTATAATGAAATGAAATAATAAAATAATGATCTTTATTCTGTAAGTAGGCCGTAAAGGCATTTTTACAAGTCTGACTCTACGGCGTTTCCCAAGAGAAAACCACTATTGAGAAGAAAGCCGAAACAAACTCAACAGTAAGTATTTATAGTACTTATATTGATGAAACTTGAAGTATAGGTGTCTTGTTTAAATTGATACTTAGTACATCAACAAAAAAAATTTAGAAACCTCAAAATATTTTTAAAAGAACTGTCGAAATATGTGCCAAACATTAATATTAACAAAATATTTTTTTCCGCTTCGGTTCCATGTATGGAGTGTGTAGCAATTGTTCTTTTATTATTTAACTATCAAATAACAAGACACCTATACTCAATTTCATCACTACACATTTAGTAGTTTTTGAGAAAATTGCCTGTGACAAACGGGCGGTCGGGCGGACGGACGGACGAACGGACAAGACGAAACTATAAGGATTCCGTTTTTGCCATTTTGGTTACGGAACCCTAAAAACACCCATACTGTCAATTTATTGTATAAATCGACCCGCGATTTCAACGGTACTTTGGCAAAGGGGAATGTATCCGTATCTCCGCATCTCCGTTGGTTAAATGTTCTAAGTCAATACGGGATGCTATTTAAAAAAAAATACAGAAAAAGAACAATTTAGAAAAAAAGGGCTATTATTTAAGCAAGTAAGTAAGTTCTTCATCAGCATAAAATGTCGTTAACAGGCAGGTCTTACAAAACATTTAAACTGATCACACATTTTGCCCTATTACGGCCTGCAAAAATTACGTCTTACTAGCTCTTGTAGTACATCTGAATAAATAAGTTAGTATAATTATTTATAATAACTAAGTAATACAGTTAAAAAAATCCTCATTATTATTTTGTCCAATAATACATAACGAAATGGTCATTTAATTTATTGATAATTACTTCATCTACACACATCTATTAGTGTCAAAATTAAAATAATGCCTACTTGTATAAAATATATTATCTATTAGCCATGAGTATAATGTCTGCTTAAATGTTTTATGTCAGGAACAGTTTTAATATCTAATGGTAGGTGATTATAAATCGTAATATACATTATATAGGAATTATTATTATATAGCACACTCTTACATCTTGGCCTTATTAACTTTGTAGGATCTCTAGGCTTAACTTCGAATTCGCTACAAATGTTGTAAGTAGACTAGAATTTGATTTTACCAAGACACCAATTTCCAAAATGTACATGTTAGTTTCCTAACAATGTATTTTTTTTAAATAGAGGTCTACATGATTCAAAAGTAAATTAGTCTTGACTGTGCTCATTCTTTGTATATTAAGACTGTTTGCTCTCCATAAAATAGGGGCCAAGTGATGAAAAAAAATACGATATGAAAAAAAAACACTAACAAAAGAACGTATCTCCCCGTCATTTACGTCATTTTGCTGAGAAGCGCAGTTTTTTGGCAATAACTTAAAAACGGTATGTCCGATCATGTTGAAAACATTCGTTGAAAGTATTTATTAAGTTTTATATTTTTATTTTTTTTCACATTTTTCGAACATACCGTTTAGAAAATAGAGGGGGGGGGGGGGGGGACACTATTTTTGCTACTGTCGGAGCAAATATTTCGGAAAATATTCTTATTTATATTTAAAAAAAAAATCTTAGAAACCTTAAAGTGTTTTTAGAAGAACTGTCGAAATATGTGCCACATATAGATATTTGATGATTTTTTTTTTCAGTTTCTGTTACATGTATCGAGTGCCTCCCCTAGAAATATATTTATATTTTATTTAACTATCAAACTAATTAGCGGTTTACACAAGACACCTATGCTCCAAATTTCATCAATATACATCTTATAGTTTTTGAGTAGAATGCTTGTGACATACGGACGGACAGACAGACAGACAGACATACAGACATGACGAATCTATAAGGGTTCCGTTTTTGCCATTTTGGCTACGAAACCCTCAAGCATATGCTGTAAACAAATCTCTTATGTTATTATTTTCAACTAGACTTACAAATCCCTTACATATAAGATAAGATTATGTCATGAAAGGCCAGTGTAAACTGGTTTATCTTATGAGGAAGAGTCTACTGACCACTGTAAGTAATTTAGCCCTCGAAGTGATAAGAAAACATTGATTTAAGCTAACACGTTTTTCACTCATTAGCACAACACAAAACGGGGCTTATCCATACTTCTATAATATATACTATTATAAAGTTGTAAAAATTAACTGTTTGCACATAGAAGATACTTTAAAAAATATATATTCTACCGGATTATTTGGAGATCACTAAATCGAAAAATATTTATTTTTTGTATGTTCATATGTGTCGTTGTTTGGGATTCAAACCTGGACCGCCAGCCTTAGCCAAACGTGTCGTCACTTCTTGACAGCTTCAAATTTCTTCTTTGTTGTTCCTTGATGATATGTTATTACAGGATTCCAAGCTGGTGGCAGCGACATATTCTCCCAGATATTTTCCCAGAATTCTACGTGAGGCTATTGAGATTAAAAAACATCCTTATTTCAATAGAGAGGATGGATTGTTGCTGCCGCCAGCTCGGAATCCTGTAATACATCTCATCAAGGATCAAGTAAGACATAGGACTCCAAAACCTTAATCTTCAACCGGTGTAAAAATATGATATCAGTTCAAAAGTAGTTCAGTAAAGTATTTATTTATTGATTTAAAGACCTTTATACAGATGTACTTATTGGCCCTGTAAAGCCAAAACCATGTCACAAACAAATGTAATCCCTCTTTTTTTCAATAGTGTAGTCGGGTAAAAAGTATCCTATGATTATCTGTGAATACCAAGCTACTCACGCACCAAAGATAGTAGACATCTGTTTTGCCGATTTGGCGTGATGAAGCCACAACGGCAAATACAAACATAAAAATTAAAAAAAAAAAAACTATTGTTTGTAAATATCTTCAATGTACAGGCAATTATTTTTTCCACTTTAAAATAATAGATAAATCTATGAAATATATCGTCGTCTAGTACTCAAATTATAAACTTTGCTGCAATCCAATAAAAAAGTTGTCAGATAAAAAAAGCTTTCTTAATAATTGAGAGAATTGAAGTGTTAAACACACGATGATATAGGCCATCCGATTGGTGTAATGGGCATCACTTGTGACAATATGCGGCGTTGAATATTAATATCACGCCAATTTGTTGGTTACATCGGAAAGTTACTGTACAGTCACCAGCATATATTTGCTATAAACAAAGCGGGCGAAAATATCTGACACGTCCTAACAGCCCTAGAAATAAAGTCGTGTCAGATATTTATGCGCGCTTTGTTGTGGCAGATATTAATGCGTGTGACTATACACCACCTACAACAGTCAATCTGCATATATCAGCATTCCTAAAAAAAAAATACAGTACCTATATAGACACTATAGAAGGTGTGCAACTTCGTCAGAAGAGGAGAAAAATAAATATCTTTTTCACTTCTCCTGCTCAAAAAGTACGTCATATTAGCTTCGCGAAGCGAGACTAAAATAGTACATTTAGCCCCTAGGGTTTAAAAGAAAGCCATATAATCCCATACAAGTTCCTATGAAACTGAAAAAAAAACTTCCGGCAGTTACATACTACTTACGAATAATTAAAAACAAAGAAACCAACCTGATCAGATTGGCCAAAATTTAATTTTAATTTTTCATAAAATATACAATTTTAATGTTAAGTCTTTGTTATTTTCTCGCAGTCGAAGTGAAAAGCAGAGTTGTAGTGTGAGCTTGTTCAAATAATCACTTCATGTCATAATGGCTTATCTTACCCCCTTGTCATACAATCTACTATTTCATCAGTGTACTCGAGTTAAAAAGTATCCTATAACCATATATGGATGACCAGCTACCAGAGTACCAAAAATAGTTGAAAGCCAGTTTGGCATGATGAAATCACAACAACACATACAAACATACAAAAATCCGTTTCACTTATAAAAAAAAAAGACCTTATTTCGCGGAATAAGCAAAGGAACAATTGTTTGTATATTTGTTTGTAAACACTTAATTGTACATAAAAACAATACAGAACAATACAACGTGAACTTATTCCTTTAAGGGATCTCGTCCAGTTAATCATAGTCTTCAACAAGTTAATATGCACTGAGACATTAAAATACTAATGTAGTAGCATATATAAACACCTAAATAAATATATATGTGTGAATAAATATTTACATATACACAATAAATATACACAAACGGATAAATATATAACAATATGTATACAATCTTATAAGCATTAAAAGTATTACATTTTCATGCATCTTTATTAGGCCCTATGGTTGCCTGTTAGAGAATGCCATTTGGCATTAAGTCCACCATTTTGTACTTACTTTTGTGTTGTGCAATAAAGTTTAAATAGATACACAATTTACTGCTACACTATAATCCATCACTCTAATATGGAATAGGGTATTTGACAATAGAAAAAAGATGTAAAAAATATATAAGATCCCGATAAAACAAGCAAAATAAACAACTACGTTAAAATTTTGAGTTTTGAGACCTTACGTGTAGCTTGTTTTATGAGTCTTTAAAGTCAGGTGGGAAAGTCCATTTTTACAGTATGAAACTATTAATAACTAATAATACCATTCAATAACCCATAAAATGTTTTGTATTTTTTGTTACAATAAACCGTTTCGATAAACGCAAGTTTTAACATAGCTGCCGAACAAAGTTCTTATTTCCATATATAAGATACAGGCGTGTGACGTCGCATGCTTTAGTATGAAGCATTTTTTGGGCAAGTCCAAAAATGTGCTTTTAACGTCGTTGTATCTGGGGGAGTTTTTATAATATTGGAGTACTATCTCACAAATATTTCCATAATTAAGACTTCGTTTTATAACATACCATAAAACAATTGTCAAATAGCCTATTCCGCAACAAACGCCTGAATTTATCAATTATTCTGAAAATAAATAAAAGACAATCAAACTCACATACAGGTCAGTAAAATAAAGTGCATGTCACTGTACGAGCATAAAGGTACTTACGTCACGAATAACGATGACTCCAAGACAGATGACACTGTGTGACGTCACCGTCTGTGTACATAATACAGTCGACGGTAGAAAGGGGATACGCAACATTTTCGAGACATTGAATTGTACACCTTATAAATTGAGTTAATTGGGTATATTAATAAACGCCACCAAGCTATCGCTTATTCCATTTTTAGGGTTCTGTACAAAAAAGGTAAAAAAGGAACCCTTATGGTGCGACTCTGTCTCTGTCTGTCTGTCTATCCGACTATTAGAGCGCCATATCTCAAAAACTACTTATGCTATCTATTTGAAATTTGGAATATTTATAAATATAGTCAGCCCACATGTATTGCAAAGGAAACATTATAAAATATATTTTTATTACCTAAAAAAACAACCAATATGAGGGGGGGGGGGGGGGGGGGGGCAAAAATTAAAAGTCTAGTCACTAGGTCAAGTGGGGTATCATATGAAAGGTACATTTTCAAACATTTTTTAATGTGGCGAAAAATACCATTCCCCCCTTTAACTCCGAAGTTCACCAAACGAAAAATCTAAAATTTTCGGGATTTATGCAATTGAATATGAATATTACACGAAAATTATAACCATACATCTATCTGCCTTACTTTTTTTTTAATCACCAAAAATCATTTTTGAATGACCCGCCCCCGTATTGCCTAACGCGTTTGACGCTCGCAATCAGAATCAAGTGTCATGATTTTGTATGGGCTATGACAGTTGATTCCGATACCAAGTGTCAACATTTCGTTAGGCAATAACCCCGCCGGTTTGGTTAAGTTTGCCCCTCATTTGTATGTGACGCCATAGATACCGGAGGCAAATTTAACTCAAGCGGCAAGTTAAGTCGGAATAAGTGAAAATTTCTACGGAACCCTCGGTGCGTGACTCAGACTCGCACTTGCACTGTTTTTTATTCCTTTTCACCGTCGCAGTCGAGTTTCTTTGAGGAAACTAATGTTACTTTATTAGTATCCTTACACAGTATACTCGTAGGTACAGTGAGAGGAACTGAAATACGGCACTTACAAGTCACGGCATTTTCCAAGCGGAGACCACTGTTGAGAAGAAAGCCGAAACAAACTCAACAGTCAGTATTTTTTTCTAAATAACTCTCATCGATTACAATATTATTATGTAGCCTAACTTAAATATATATTTTTTAAAGTAAAAACTCAATCAAAGCAAAATATGTTTTTTTAAACAACTTACGTACGTTTGATATGCCTCCTTAAAATAACCGTGTCCCGGTAAAAGTAAATTATTTGGTTTCTGTTTTGGGCCATAAGTACATTCTTGTCTGTTTAGTCCTCTACCCTATAATATGCCTTTGCCATTAGATACTTCTTTAAGTACTCTTTGAGACCTAAAGAACACAGTAATACACATTGTGTGAAAATGTCAAGTACCTATTGTGATTCACGAGTTAAAGCCATATAACAAACAGACAGAAGAAGCTTTGCAGTTAGGATACAAACGGAATCCTGATACCAGCGAAACTCTAAAAAAACCAGCCAAGGGCAAGTCGGACTCGCGTACCGAGGGTTTCGTACAAACTATACGCTACAAACGGCCGTATCTATGAAAATCCAGTGTTAGCAGAGCCCTACGCCTATACAAAACATACGCGATGTTCGATCATTTTATATTGGTTACTGACATAGACAGACAGACATAAAATTACACTGTTTTTAATATTTGTTGTTATAGAAGCAACAGAAACACATCATCTGTAAAAATCTATCACGGTTCATGAGGTACAGCCTGGTAACATATGGAAAGACAGACGGACGGACAGCGGAGTCTTAGAAATAGGCTCCCGTTTTACGCTTTGGGTAGGGAACACTAAAAGTCGACATCTCAACTTCATCAACTGTACTTAGTTTGGCTTCAAACAACTCGGCCGGTCCTAAGCATTAAGGAAATTATATAAAATATGTATACATTTTCCTCGTGAGCCAACCAAGTAGAATGACTGGTTTTACCAAATCGCTTAAGAAATAGCTATAAATACGTGTGACCACGGTAAAACCGTTGAATCAGGTTTTGCATCAAACCAATGCAAATAACCAGATTGACTGTTGGTAATTTCTACCAAGGAAACTTTGCAAAACTTATTAGGGTCGATTTCACCAAGTTAGTAGGTATATAATTCTCATGCCAATAATAAAGCACAAATTTCTCGTGAGTAAATTTATTTTACCTTTCACCAATATTTAAAGGAGCGTCCACATTTGTATCATTTGCCCGATCAGATCTTCGTTCCGTGGCATGATCGCGTGTCACGATCGCGCGTTTGGACGTTGGGCCGATCCGATCGCTCGAAATCCATGTTGATACGCGTATCACACACTTAGATCGCACCAGCAAGGCATGATCGGCGCGCCGACAGTGAGCGTCCAAGCAGCGCGATACGCAGTCATGCCACGGCACGGTGATCGGATACGAGCAAATGATACAAGTGTGGACGCACCTTAACCTAAATATAAAATGTCTACACCTAGAGTAAAATCTTATACTTACCGAAAATTTTGGCTGAGTACACTGTTAGCCGTAGATTAGTATTGTCATTGTCACTGTTAAGGGGCTACCATACGCGAATGACCTTCGATCCGTAGCTCTCCACTTTTCTGTGTTGTATATCTCATCGTGTTGACAACGACCGTTATTACCAATATACTATTTCAGTTTATATTCACGAGTCGCCGAAAGCAAGATATGTAAACATCATCAAAATTTGTTATATTTACGACAATAAACCAGTTTTTGCTATTCTTAAAAACTATAGAACCTATTGAAAAATCAGTTGACAATTTTCAAGTGAACATCATTACTCACTTATTGGTTTTAGTTCCATGTCTAAGCGTCGCTTGACGAGAGAGCCTATACCAATTGAAGATAGAAAAAGGACTTCACGAATCTTATTTTTTCTCTTTATTTATTAAGTATTATAACATTGCAGTTGATAAAAATATATGCCAAATACCAAGCTACAATATATATATACCTATATTATTATTTTTTACGTGGTTTGTAGCAAGACGAATAATTTTATATCACTTTAAAAACACTGAAATATACCAAAATTTTCCGAGTAGCCTCTTAAGTGAATTCCATACATATTTCCCAATAGCATATGCATACATTTTAACTTTTGCTTTATTAAAAGTTCATTCACATAACAAACAGTAGAGATAAATAATTTTCCGAATAACTATAAAAATAACCAAGATATAAGCCATCAAACATTTAATTCTATGTCTTTCTAGCAAAACAGAATCTAATATGGAGAGTTTATAATATGGCCGTAGTGCACTATGACGTAACAGTACCTACATGTCGGACCTCTTTGTCAAATCGCTGTGTAATTAGTAGTTTAAAATGCCTATATCATGCGTATTCCTCGGCCGATTTTAATTTTAATATCACTTTTTGAAATCGTTTTACGGTATTTTAGTATTTTGTAAAGAAAAGCATTAAAAAAATAAGCACGCATTATATTAATATCAATAATGTGCGCTCCGATTTAATTCATGATTTAGTAAAAAAAGACTGTATTTGTCATTGTGACAAATGTAATATTTTCGTGTCATAATAGCTTGCTTTCGTCCCTCGCACATCAATTTAATTGTTTTATCTCTAAAAGCAGCGTAAAAAGTAAATCCGTATTATATATACCGACACAACAATAATAAGTTGCTCACAAAAAAGATTTTTTTGTGACAAGCTTTATTGCCGACTGTACTTTTCTTTCCACATCCATCAACTACTCACCGAGACGATTTTGAAATGAAAAACCCAAACTCGGTAGAATTGCACTATTCTATTCCAAAGTTCCTATGACCACCTTCCTGCTCCATCATCAGGTCAGCTCGATGGTGACATAATATTGCATTGTCAACGAACTTAAATAGGTATGCTACATTTTAGTTCATTTGGAAACCGGGAAGTAGGTCTTTAAGTTGCAAGATTCTACCCGAACAAACATACATTGCAAGTTAAATAAAAGCTTGTAAAACAATAAATGTTACATATTTGTTACTCGCACCAAATAATTTATTTATTCGGCTTGGCAAGATTCTAATTATAATAGTATGTATGTTATCACTTTGCACATAAATTAATAAAAAAAAATGTATTTACAATTACAGATATGTACAAAGGCGAACTTATTCCTGTGAGGGATCTCTTCCAGTTAACCTTTAAGCAAATGAAAGAAAAAAAAGTATACATTAAAGAAGATAGACAAACCAACTAATTAGGTACTTAATATGCACAAAAATAAAACGAAGCCACAATTTATAATAGTATTTCTTCGACCACTGGATCGTTTATAAATATAAACGAGCATACGAATCAATGACATTAATGACGACAAGGTTGCATCGTCCATTTATCTTAATTCATCAAATCATCAAGTAATTTGGTCATCAAAACGACGATGGGTCAATGCGGTAGTATGAGTATCAGAATATACTGTCATTGTCATTGTTTTTATGAACAGGTTGGTTTATTTTTAATCAACGAAAGTAAAATGTTCTTTGATAGAAATCCTAAAATAATGAGTTTGATACCTTACGTGTAGCTTGTTTTATGAGCCTTAGGGTAGGAAAGCCCATTTTTAAAGAATGAAAATATATCCGGCACGTCCCCCCTATCTATCTTAAGACTTACATCATCCAAATACAGGTACACAGTTTCCTTAACCGTGCTAGTTGAAGTTTGAATAATGCGACGAATCAGCTTGATATTGATATTCACTGCGAAATTTTAGTGGTTGTTTTCCCGCAGCGAGATGATTTTGAACATGATACTGAACAACTTTCCCCAAGAAACATAGGTCGAAATATGAAAAAGAAAATTCGACTTCCCATGGAAAGTAACCAATCTGCTGATAAATTGTACTATGGGGAGTCGATTTTTTTTTACATATTTCGACCTATGTTCCTTAAGGAAAGTTGTTCAGTATCATGTTCAAAATCGTCTGTGGGAAAACAACCACTAAAAATTCGCATTGTATTTAATTCTTGAATTCCTTCTGTTAGGCGAAATTTAACTAGTGCGTCTTTTGAATGAGCAATTCTTATTACCATGTTTGTGCTGTATTGTTATTGTGTATTAGGTATTTTGGTTGTCTGACTAGTCTAGGCTCTTACAGCTTAGCTTAAATGTTTATATAAAGGTGCGTCCACACTTGTATCATTTGCTCGTATCCGATCACCGTGCCGTGGCATGACTGCGTATCGCGCTGCTTGGACGCTAACTGTCGGCGCGGCGATCATGCCTTGCTCGTCCGATCTAAGTGTGTGATACGCGTATCAACGTGGATTTCGAGCGATCGGATCGGCGCAACGTCCAAACGCGTGATCGTGACACGCGATCATGCCACGGAACGAAGATCTGATCGGGCAAATTATACAAATGTGGACGCACCTTAATATATAAGTTGATCCCCACTGGGTTACTTAAGCACCTTTTTCTCTAAATATGAGTAAATGAATACGCTTCGGCTTCCCGTGTAATTTTCCTGACGCCACGCCTCTATTAAATAGCAGAGACTGCATTCAATCTGGAGTTTTATCTGGCTATTTAATTCCTTTCACAAGTCTCGCTAAATTGCCGAAAGATTATGGGCTCAATTCGGAATGAAGTCGGGAGTTGGAGGCGGAGGAAGAACAGAGAACTGGAAAAGCTAGTGAATATGCTGAAAGTAATTTCGACTTCGTTGGCTCCATCATTTGGAGAGGATGTCAAACGATCATACAATGAAGATAACCAGTGGCATGCACAAGCGTTTTGGTCAAGGTAGGCAGTTTTTCTGTGCCTATATGGAGCCATGGCCGTTCAGCCACCGGCCACCCGCAAGGTGGTCCAACGACCTGGTTAGGGTTGCGGGGACTCGCTGAGTGCGGGTCGCCTCTATCCGGCCCATGTGGAAATCAGCGAGTTTTCTAAGGTTTGCGTAGTCGATTGCAGGAGTGCCAAAGACGAGATGGAGGACATCTGGATGATGTAATTTTTAAACATAAATTGTAATGATCTGTTACAGGTTAAATAAATAAAATATAGAAAAACATGTATAGTTTATCGATGTTTCAAAAGTGAAAAAAATTTTGGACCTCCCTATATATAACTTGTTTTCAACAAACATCGATTTGTTTGCTAAAAGCGTCTTCCAGACGTAATTGATGAATTCGTCAATAAAGTCATGAACAAGGTTTTTATTACGAGTAACAAGATATTTATTTGTTCAATCCGCTATCTTATTATCATTCAGTTGTAATTACTTTTGCTATTTGCTTAATTAAATCATAAAGATTGTGTCGTAAGTCGTACAGTTGGCGACAAAAAGCGGTTATATTATTTTACTGACTTTACATGGAGGGCTTCATCTGCATATTTTTGAACATTTTTTTTGTGATTAGATTTGGTTTTATTAACGAAAATGTGAAAAAAAAAACACCATGTGGAATTGTTTGGGTTGATCCCAGCTGCATCTTTCCGCCATCGTCCTACGCGACACTATTTCCATCCTCACCACTTAGATGGTTGGCAGTCCACAACTGTGCGTTTTTCTAGAAATTTCCTGCCTCGCACGACTGAACTGTGGAATAAATTGCCGCATGCAGTATTTCCGGACCGATGCGATCTTCACACCTTCAAGAAAAGAGGGTACTCCCACCTGAAAGGCCGGCAACGCACTTGTGACTCCTCTGGCGATGCAAGTGTCTATGGGCGACGGTGATCGCTTACCATCATGCGACCCGTCTGCTCGTTTGCCCCCTATGCCATAAAAAAAAACCCTTCCCCTCCTTTATTTCCGACGTTTACCGAACGAAGATTTTGAAATTTTCACAATTTGTATAAATAAACATAAATATTACAGGGAAATTATAACCTAACTAGCATTTTTTTTTCATTTTCAAAATACCCATAAGATCAACCCGGTTGCGTTAAGTTTGCACCTCATTTGTATACAATTCTATAGATATCAGGTGCAAACTTAACTCAACCGGAACCGGGTAATATAATAATCTTAGGGTAAGTGGAAGTTTGTACGGAACCCTCGGTGCGCGAGGCCGACTTGAACTTGGCCGGTTTTTTTTAATTACTATATTGATGCAAAATCTAATTAAAAAGAAAAATTAATTGCGATCCACTGCAGTCTGTGTCTTGTATGAATGTAACACTAATAATTATTATTTGGATAGTTTTGTACAATTAATAATAAGCATTAATTTCATGCGCGAAATATTTTTCAAAAAACAAATGTTAGTATAAAAAACCGGCCAAGAGCATGTCGGACCATGCTCAGTGTAGGGTTCCGCAGTCGTTCATACAAAAAAATGTACTACAGATGATTAAAATACGATATGAAAAAGTTCACTAACAAAAAAGCGCATCTCCACTTACGTCCATTTGCTGAGAAGCGCAGTTTTTTGACAATAACTTAAAAATGGTATATTCGTTCATGTTGAAAACAATTTTCGTTGACACTGCTTATAATTTATCTTTGAATTTTTTTTTATATTTTTTGAACATACCGTTTAGAAAATAAAAGGGGTGGGGGAGGGGGACACAATTTATGCTACTTTCGGAGCAATTATCTCTGAAAATATCCACTAAAAGAAACATTTTTTTAGAAACCTCAAAATGATTTTAAAAGAAGTATCCAAATATGTGCCACGCATTAATATTTGTCGATTTTTTTTTTCAGTTTCAGTTACCTACATGTATGAAGTGCCCCCCCTCCCGTTTTTTTATTTAACTATCAAGCTAAGTAGCTTACGCAAGACACCTATACTCCAAATTTCATTAATGTACATCTTGTAGTTTTTGAGTAAAATACCTGTGACATACGGACGGACGGACGGACATGATGAAACTATAAGGGTTTCGTTTTTGCCATTTTGGCTACGGAACCCTACAAAAAGCGACCGGGAATAATGAAATCAGTAATTTGAAACAGTGTTATTCTAATGCCATTATGAAGTGGAGGGTTAAACTAGGTTATACGAAAGGATAAAGTATCAAGGGTTATAAGGCCCTTTATTTATAAGATCCCTTATCGGAAAGACCTTCCTATTTCAAGTCGATCGTCTAGATTTCTGATAGCAGATAAGTTACCTTATAAATGTGTCGGAGCAATGAGGTGACTTTGCAAAATGTAGCTATTGTTCATAATATTTTCTTCTGCACCACGATTATTACTAATTTAATTGTTTTTCAAAGTAGGTAGTTTGTATAAATTGTAACTTTGACAGAGAAAAAAATATCTTTTCTCAGTCAATCCGTGACCATGGAAGGCTGAAAAGCTTCCGAAACGACGGGAACTCAAATGAGATAATAAACGCGATATAATCCGTTAAATTGTTTTATTTAAATATTGTACATTTCTACAATCTGTATTTATATCACGATTTTTGATTACAAGATAATATTCATAACAGGCCAAAGACGTCGACTGATGAACAAAGGCCTCTCCCAAGGATTTCCATGACGACCGCTCGTGCGCCGCTCTCATCCCACGGTTTCCCGCGATCTTCAAATTGAAATCTTAATTCTGCGAGTAGGCCTCAAAGCACTTTTACCTGTCTGATTTTACAATAAACAGAAAAGTAGATTCACAATCTGACATTATAGTGCATAGCAATATTAATGCAACAGACAAATACCCGGGCACACTTTACAGGGAGAGGGAGGATCTATATTGTCTACGGCTCCATTAGAATAGAATAAAATAAAGATTTATTCAGGTTAACACATCATAATAAATTTAACATGACAAAACAGACAATACAATGTAAACGAGAGATGTGAGCCTAAAATGGTCTCCACTCAGCAATGCCGTCGGCTTGGTTAAGTATACCACTGCCAACGGTGCTGGTTTTCTGTGGAGCCAGCGGGTCGGTTGTGCAGGATAGCATACTGTGCGACTTGTTAATGGGAGCTCAAGTGAAAATGTATATCTTATCTATATATATATATAATTTCGAAAGTGCTTGTAACTAGGCTTACTTGAATAAAGAATATTTTGATTGATTGATTGATTGATATGTATACATATATATGGAGTAAATTTTATAAGAATAAGATAGTGGTAAATAGTATTATAGACGATTACTCATAATTACAACGTCGGTAGGCAGCTGATCTATGACGGTAGATTTTAGATAACCTATTACTTTGTTTTATTTTAAGGCAACAGTACATTGAGTGTCCATAAGATATATTTTAAGTTTTAGTTTGAAGCGACCAATTGAGTTACACTCCTTTTAGGTGGTGGCAGATTATTCCAGCACTTCATGGCAGCATACCGAAAACAGCCACGAAATGCTGCAGTACTGTGCCTTAGAAATATTAGTCTACAACTATTTCTAATCTGTCGCTGTGAAAATTTTAACTTATCAAATACTTCGGCTTATTACTTCGGTAGACACCAAAAATAAAAGTAGCAAAGTGGAGGTTACATCGGGCGTTCATAGTTAGCAGTTTATTATTTATGAGATGCGGAGTTACATGCGATCGAGGAGGCGTAGAGAAACAAAACCTTGCACAAGCAATTTGTATACGTTGTATGACTTTTTTGTGCGAGCCAGTAAACAGTTCCCGTACACTGTATCGGCATAGTTAAGTTTAGACAGAATGAGAGAATCACATAGCTTCATGCGTAGGTCTACACTGAGGTAATCACGTGCTTTCTGAGGTAAACCGGTTCGAAGGACCAAAGTGATTGTATTTCTTTGTAGGACTAATTCCAAATTATACGCGTAGGTAGACTAGACAGAGTAGCACTGAATTTATTACCACTTTATAATTATAATATAATTTAACAAGCATGAGGGACGTGCAATAGCTTCCGTCTTATTCGGAACAGTAAAGATCCTTCAATCTGTAGAAAAAAAATTGGGCCATTTCCAGGATATGATTTTCAAAGTGCAAGGAGCCATCCATAAGTAGTCCCAGATTACGAGCTTCTGAGACCTGCTCCAGATTATTACCGGCAATGTTCACGCAAAGATTTGATGCAATTATTTGCTGTTTTTGTTTCTTAGAACCTAATACAAGAAACTTAGATATCATAGGGTTGAGGACTAGACAATTCTATTCAGACCAGTCAGCAATACGAAACAGATCTTCGTTTAATTTAGCGACAGATTCATGCGTGTCACCTGGTTTGAAGGATATAAAAAGTGGAAGATCGTCCGCATAAATGGGATATTTGCAATGTCTTATGTTTTCTACTATATTTGCACTATAAATATTGTAGAGTATTGGCCCCAGGATTGAGCCTTGAGGCACACCTCTAGAGACTTCGAGCGATTCCGATACGGCAGTAGAGCAGTCAGTGTTCCATACTTCCACCACTTGTGATCGATTAGCGAGGTAACTGGCAAAGCATGTCATGTTATGGCTGAATTACTAAAGCCGTAATAAGCTAATTTTGATAACAGTATGGACGTATTAATTGAGCCGAATGCACGAGAAAAGTCTAAGAGTACTAATTGCAGTGTGTGTAGCCTCAGCTGATTCACAGCTGATTCGAACAAATAAATAATATTAAATAGATCTAAGAATTAATAAAAATAGCAACTCCTTTTATGGAGCTACGTTGGACTATAAACCTTGAACAAGAAACAAAGACACATATTGACATTATTATACCGAGACTCGTTGTGTCATTACCTCCGTACTCCCAACACTTCATGGCGACCGTGACATGACAGACAACACTTCATGGCGATCCTGCCAGGATGGACAACACTTCATGGCGACCCTGCCAGGATAGACAACACTTCACTAATATAGATCCCTTGCCCTCATCTTGTGATGTTAAAATGTCATCTACCACATCGAGTAATGCATTAGATTATAAATTAATCTATTCCTACAGTACTTACTTTGCCACTCGCTGCCTGTACCTTAATTCAAATATTTTTACTGTACCTTAATTCAAGTGCGCTATGTTCATAGTAAAAAAACGTCCATACTAATATGTTACGAAACTAAGATGGATGGGAGATTTTGTATGAGGTTCGAATTTTAATTTTTTTTTGTCTATTATAGATAAAAATCTAGATTAAAAACAAGACAAAATATAATTACAAATTGAAATGTTATAATTTCCTTCGCATAAACATTTTCCCTTGTACAGGCATTATCCAAAATGCATCCTTAATTTGATATCAAATGTGTGCATCAAAGAGATACCGATTTAATTAAATTTTGTAATAATAACTCATCAATGAAAGCTCGCATCCGCGTAATAAGTTAAACCAGGGTACAGCGCTCATAAATATGTACACACTTTATTACAAAGGAATAAGGCTTCCAATTGTATACGTATTATCTACCACAGCTATGTTTTGGTAGTAATAAAACGACGTAAGTACGATTGAAACGATTTAAATATGTGCTGTTTTGTAAATTAATTACGTCAAAATGAATTTTCATGAAGCAAATTGCCAAAATGCCTTTACATTGGTTTGTATTAAAATTGCTGGTGGTGGTTTTGATAATTCGAGATATTACACGTTAGTTATTCCTGGAATACCTAGAATGCCTCGTTATCTATACTTATTTATAATATAAAAACAAACATCAATGTGTAGTAAATGTTTCGAGAGTTTTTTTAAAAACACTTTAAAGTTTCTTAGTATTTTTTTGAATGACTGAATATTTTCGGTAATAATCGCTTTGAAAGTAGCATAAATTGTAAGGGGGGGGCACAAAAAATACTAAGAAACTTTAAAGTGTTCTTAAAAGAACCTTCTATCTCTTAATTGAAACCGTACGTTCAAAAATATAAAAAAATAGCTAATACTTTCAAAGAAAATTATTTTCAAATTGATCTGATATTGACGAAGCGTGATACGCACGTCTTGGAGTATGGCTAATGCGCTTTACATTTAAAAAATAAGAAAAATACAGAGGGCGCGACTAGTGCTGACTAGATTGTGTTCGGAAATTTCAAGCCACATACGTAAAGTTGCGATGGCTCAGTTGGTCGGAGCACTTCTGCTCTGCGTTAAAGAAAATGTCGTTCACATCCTGCTATGAATTTAGTAGGTCGCATTGATTTTTTCCTTTACAATCGAACTTTGTGTTATAATTTTAATTCTGACACCGTTTTTGAGTTGTTGCCAAAAAACTGCGCTTCTCAATAAAAAGGACGTAAGTGTGACGGAGATACATATTGCTGGTGTACTTTTTCACATCGTATGTTTTTCATTTGTAGTAATAGCTACGGAACCCTACACTGAGGATGGTCCGGAATGCTTTCCGTTGGTTATTTTTATTATGTTTTATTGGAGAGACGACTTGCAAAGGATTGCAAGCCGCTGCTCAAAATCGAGACCAATGGAAGAAGAAGGGAGGGGCCTTTGCTCAGCAGTAGAACAGATCAGGCTTGTAATAGTAATAATTAGTATTGATACGCCTGATATCGTGCTGTTAGATCGATCTAAGCGCCGGCATACTCATACATATCACCATTCTACATGACGAGAATCTCGTGAAATACCTTGACTTGGCTCACGAGGTGCCGCTATATGTGGAATGATGATTTGACGATGAGTGGTAAGTGGTCTTATAGACACGCTGATCAATGGGCAAAAACCAGTACATGCAAACAGTCCCGGGAAGTGGCACCTCACCCAGACATGCGCCTGACGAAGCGCCTGTTGGCACTTGACAGGCGTGCTCTACGTGTAATCGCATAGAGGTAACATTACTAGACACTGCCCACTTCATAAACATTTATATGTTCTAGGAATAACCGACTGTCCCCTGTGTAGGGGTTGCCTGTTGGCCGACAAAACAGCTCCCCATGTGATCCTGTAATGCGTCGGCGTAGCTAAACAACGAGCTGAAATCCTCATAACTGTGGAGACATCAGGAGGATCCTGCGCTTCTGGACGGAGTTACCCGGCTTTCACGGGCTAATTGCGGAGAACGGAGCCCCAAAACTATATAATGGTCTTATAGCGAAGAGTCCCGACCAACTCCTTAAGAGACTCGCTAACTAGATGGCTGGATCAAGGGTCAGATGCAGAAGGCAGTAATCCTGGACACGGCTCGCATTTTCAGGAGGATCCTCTCTATGCAGCCCTAACCAACGGTAGCCCCGCTGCCGGTGGCAACCTAGTTTAGGTTTTTTATAATGTATTTATATTTTGTATTTGCTTTTTGTATTTTACTTTTTATACACTTATTGCAAAAAAAGTCTATAAATAACAATAAAAAAAATAATTTGTATTGAATGTCTGTAATATCCTCCTAACAGAAGTAAGTAGATGAAATGAAATATATTTTTTATTCAATGAAAATTTAATGATGACCGTAGATATCAAATCTAACATCTCTTACATTTTTCCTCCGATTCTTTAGAAGCCGGCGGTCCTTTGGTGCTTACATTTTCATTATCTTCTTTTTCGGATTCACCATTGTCACATTCAAATTCAACCTCACAAGTTAATTTACACTTCTTCTTCTGTTTCCCGTTTAATTTTTCACTACATTCGTCTTTGCATTCGTCTCGAGCGCCGCATCTAAGGCTGTTTCTGAGGCTCAGAAGAGATTGGTAGACACCACTTCTCAGATTTTTATCGAGTTTGAATGGGATCTGGTTTTTGTTGGGTCTATTTAAAGGTTTTTGAATGAAGACAGCTTGATTGCTTGGACGAGAGCGGTATCGGCTCGGCGGTCGTTGGGGATGAGATTTCTGGAAAAGAGAGAAAAAGTAGTTTAAGAAAGAATAGTTACTTGTGGTTAAGCAAGTTGATATTGCTTGACTCTTTTACAGCACTAGCTATCTATCTATCAGCCATGGACGTCCACTGTTGAACATCGGCCTCCCGTATAGTTCGCTACAGGGTTCGATCCTGCGCAGACCGCGTGTCATTTGGTCACTGGTAGTCAGTTGGGAAATTGCAGTGCCAATACACCACTGGTGGTGAACATTTGGTGGCTAATGGGTCCGGAGGGAATTCACCGACTCCCCGCGACCCTTACGTAGTCATCCGTCTACCTAGTCGGAGACTGTCCTACGCAGCGCTTCCCTATGCGTGGTCGCCAGTCCAGAACTTTACTGCCCCAACGGCCATCCGTTCTCCGCGCTACATGGCCCACCCATTGCGACTTAAACGATGCAATCCTGTGAGCTATGTCGGTTACTTTGTTTCTTCTGCGGATATCTTCGGTTCTATTACGAAGAGAAACCCCGAGCCTTTGCATTGCACGTTGTGTGACTCTGAGCCGCCTTATGAGTCCCATTGTGAACGACCATGTCTCAGTTCCATAGGTCACCAGTGACATTAAACTAACTTTTTATCCACAAGGTAGGTAAAGCTAAGCACCCCGTGAAACATCACGCGTCCTCTCCCGGGCCTCGATCCGACCCTGCGTGCATGTGAAGTTTAATCGAGACTCACAGCACACAGATTACAAGTTCAACGCAATAGCGCACGTTCCCAAAAACACGTTCATACTTTTATTTTATAAGTTGGTCCGTGGTCGTCCGGAACAAAATAATGATAAAAGAAATGGGTTATTCCATGAAATTCAGTAGCTTTCATCCCTAGTTATCTTAACTTATCTTAACAACATACTTCGACTCAGTGGGACCTTTTGTGTAATTACTCCTCTTGCTACTCAATGGTTTTCTACGATCTTCATAAACCGGATGATAAATATCAATGGTACCGTCTGAAAATGTCTTTGGCCTTGGGTACCCAATATCAAATTCCTTCATTCTCTGTCTGGCGAGGGCATGACATTCACATAGTTTGTGTTCCATTGTTTCAGCCTCCTCACCAAACATTGTACAATCCGTATTGTCAGATAGTATGTATGTAAACACTTTATTGCACATAATAACCAGTTACAAGTACAATCAACTTAACAGATATATAAGTACAAAGGCGAACCTATCCCTATTACGAAGTCCCAGTTTGGCTAGGAGTCCTTTGACTCCTAAGTGACCTATCAACACACCCATTAAGATTTTGAGTTATCTTTTGCTGTAGTTCCACAGTTTCTTGGTCCAGCCTGATTCTACTCTATCTATAAATAGCTTAACATGCTTCAGGCCCGCCATCTTCTTCCACTCTTGTTGATGTTGGTTTTCAATTTGCAACTAAATTACTGAATAAGTATACTTCATAGTTAACTAAATTAGACATGAGGATATAGAGTTACCAGAATGCCATGGAATCACCCTAATATAAGTTAGAGCACCATCGCACCATGAGGCAAGAAGAGCATCTATATAGACTTCGCTCAGAGATAGAGGCTCACATTCTTAATCGAGACCGAGACGAGCTCACTGTGGATGATGCCTCAGATGGGTTATACACAGGGGGATTGTTTAAATATAGATTTTAAGTTTATTAGGTTCTACCACTTATTCATAAGCGGCTCAGAGACACGCAACGTGCTAAGAATGGGCTGTGCTCGGAGCTCGAAGTTTCTCTGCGTGATAGAATCAGAGAAGAGGATACCCGTAGAAGAACCAAAGTAGCTCGCAGGATTGCGTGAATGAAGCGGTAATGGGCGGGTTATGTTGCCCGGAGAATGGATGGCCGTAGGGCAGTCCTGGAGCAGAGCAAATACGCAGTCATACACAGTGGTAAGCCATTCGGGGTCAAGAATCTGGGTCCCTGGGGGGAAAGCTCCCACAGAGTCTGACTTCTAGACACGTGACTTGGAAATGCTGCCAGCCTTCTTGGCACGCTCTCGACAGAGAGCGATTTGGGGCAGGTTTACTATCTTAATTTTTGTTTTAATTTATTATAATTTTCAAGTTTAGTTGTAATCAAGTTTTCTCTAAAAAATATTATGTCTTTTTTAAAGTTACTACTAAAACGAATTATTATATCTCTCTGTAAGAAACAAAAGGCTTTTTTATTTTTATTTATTAGTTCCATTGTATTACTGTTCGTGATGTGTGCACTGTGTGATTACGGCTCGGATCAAAGTGCGGTAACAGTTGAATTTGCGCTGATTGGAGTTCCATAATTGGAAGGAAATGTTCCCGAGTTCAAAGTGCCTGCTACCGATACGACTGTGATTATAATAGTAGTCGTTATTTGTCGTACACGGCAATACCATTGGATTCAAGGGGCGTATCCGCCTTTGATTTATCTGGCGTTTACGCCTTTTGAGTCTAAAGGTTTTAAGTGAAGATGTGCAAATTCAGTTTACAGTATATAATATAACAGATGATTGCTACAAAGTACGAACAAATTTATTAATTTGTACTTTCAGATGTTCAGCATATTTTGATGGAGTGTGTTCGGCATCGATTTGTAAGAAAAATTTAATCGGACAAAGATTGGTCTTGTATAATAGTTTTGGCTTCTCCTATGAAGGATGAAGCTGAAATGTTGTACAAGCCGATGTAGGATTAGCAGTACATAGTTAACTATTTAGTTTTATTTCATTGTGAGTGCTTTCTTTGTTTTTCTCAGCAACGTGTATTTCCCGAAAATTATGCTTTGGGTCCTTTCAAGGCAAGAGTGGATAGGCTGTTGCTAAACCATTGAGCTATATCCTCGACTACTGAGTCGCACTTAGGTACTATCAATCAAGTAATAATGTGGTCAGTCGCCGCCGCCGTTCGGTTTATGAATTTAAAAAGAAGGTTACAATTCTAAATAACTCTACTTAGGCCTGATTTTTAACATTCTCCGGTTTTTTTTATGTTAAAAGATGCAAACGCCGCCTGATGGTAAGCGATCACCGTCGCACATAGACACATGCAACAACACCATCTAAAAGATAATTGCACGCTAGATGGTTGCAGGGCTTTGTTGCTGAGGATCAGGATCACTGGGGGCTAAGCCTTGGAGTTCCTCGCTAAGGTTAGGAGTCAGTAGAGGACTGAGGAAGAAGCTTCACCTGAGCGAATATCTTCCACGAGGACTTGTTCTCCAAACTCTCGAGCGTCTTCACGCTAGAAGACGATTGCGTACTAAATAGGTGCAAGACCTTGTTGTTGATGACCTAGCTCACTAAGGGCTGGTCTTTGAAACTCCTTTAGCTTCAGTGAGGAGACTCACCTAGGCAAATATTATCCATAAGGTGTTTTTCTCCAAACTCTCGAGCATCTCCGCACTAGAAGAAGATTGTACGCTCGATGGTTGCAGGGCCTTATTGCTGATGATCAGGATTACAGGGCTAGTTCTTGGAGCTCCTGGCTTAGATTAGGAATCAGTAGAGGAGTAAAGAAGAAAAACCTCACCTGTGCCAACAACTTCCACATTGGATTCACTAGAAGATGAAGGCACATCAGATGGTTTCAGAGTTTTGTTGCTGATAACGTAGATGACATACATCACAAGGGGCTGGTACAAAACCAGCCCCAAAGGGCTCCTAGCTTCAGGGAGGAGACTCACCTGGGTCAATATTTTCCACAGTGGATTTGTTTCCAAACTCTCCACCATCTCCCCGCTAGATGACGATTGCGAGCTAGATGGTTGAAGGGCCTTGTTGCTGATGACGAGGATCACAGGGGGCTGGTTTTTGGAGCTCTTGGCTTCAGTCAGGAGCTTCGAGAGGACTGAAGAGAGTGAGGAGTCGGAGGTAGCGATGCCCTGAAATATTCGGAGATTATTAAAAAACTAATTGTGTTGCAAATGGCGTCGCGTTGGTTATTTAACCCTGTTCCTGTTAGTTAAGTTCAGCTTCAAATCAGCCCAAAGACGTCCAATGCTGGACAAAGGTCTCCTTCAAAGATTTCCACAACGACCGGTGCCGCCCTCATCTAATAGTGTTCCGCGATCCTGACCAGTTCATCATTCCATCTCACTAGGGGTTGGTCCTTGAAGCTCCTAACATTAGATTATGGACTCCACAACACAGCCTTCACCGGACTAATTTTTTTTGTTTTTATACGTTCTTTTGCAAGACTCAGAGGACATATGTTAACGAAAGCCAAAAGACCAACTTTCACTATTTTAATGCTCAACAAATTACTTATCATTTCTTTAAAAAACTTTAGCAATCTTTAATTACGAAAATCATAGCGTTTTTCTACCACGAGCGGTATGACTGAAAACACTGATTCACATTCTAATACTCAAAAATGACCGATACTTTCTTGAAGGAATATTAGCAATCTTTATTTACGAAAATCATAGTAATTTTATTCACGATCGGTATGTTTGCAGATACTGTACCTACTGATTCACATTCTAACACTCAAAAATTACTGAGAATTTCTCTAAGAAATTTTAGCAGTCTTCATTTACAATAATTATAGTAGTTTTCCCAAGCTCGGTATGACTGAAAACACAAGTATTTTTTTTCTAGAAGAAAGTATTCATAGAAATTGCTTTATTCTCCTTTTGGGATCGTAATAAAACAAACCTAAAACAACTTTTTCAAAAATCATGAAGAATTTAGGGCTTCAAAGATAACAGTCCATCCATATCTATACTAATCCATACTAATATTATAAATGCGAAAGTGTGTCTGTCTGTCTGTTACCTTTTCACACTTAAACCGCTGAACCGATTTGGATGAAATTTGGTACGGAGATAGTTTGAGTCGCGGGAAAGGACATAGGCTACTTTTTATCCCGGAAAAATACCCTTATCCGCGATAAAAGAATTTAAGGCGGATGTAGTCGCGGGCATAAGCTAGTAATATATAAATACTTAATATTATAAATGCGAAAGTGCGTCTGTCTGTTACCTCTTCACGCTTAAACCGCTGAACCGATTTTGATGAAATTTGGTACGGAGATAGTTTAAGTCCCGAGGAAGGACATAGGCTACTTTTTATCCCGGATAATACCCTAATCCGCGATAATTGAATTTAAGGCGGACAAAGTCACGGGCAGAAGCTAGTTTTCTAATAAATAAAACATTATACCTAACATTAAACATTACCTTTTTTGACCATTAACTTGTTCCTACTAAAATTTATTGCGTACGATCTAAATGCTAAATATCTTGTTGGTACACTGTTCCCTGTATGGTTCGGATTTAACCTGCAAATCCGACTAGAAAATTCTCTAGTAGCTTAGATTTTTCAGCATTTTATAATGTAACACGTTGTTACTGGAGACCGTTCTGCACGGCTCCCGCGGGGCCGATATATTCCGACGAGGGCTGACTCTGTCTGGATAGGAAACTAGCGGGGCGTTAATATTGTAAATTATATACTGTTTATTTTCATATTGTTCGATCCTCATATCAATAATAAATGGTAAATAAAATATATATTACGGGATTTTTTTTACACAAATCGAACGAGTCCCATCAAAAAGTCTTGTGTTATGAGTACTAGACGTCGATATAAGTTATTTAACCGTTAATTAGATTCGGTTCCGTGTGCATTTACTTATTAAATGAGATTGAGATATTTATTGATAAAATTACGAAAATTTTAAAGATCATTTCATTCTATTAAAATAAGTATAAAATATTTCACTAATTTTGTTCTCATATACATTAATATATTAGTATTTATTTGTTATTTCACAGTTCTCGTTTACGTGACATGGTATTTTAATTATATTTTTTATTACAATTATTAACAATTTTTATCACAAATTTCATAACAAGTTTTTTCGGAGTCAGTTAAAAACTTACTATAAGCAGGAGTATAAAGACAGCCTTCAACATCTTGATCCAAAATAAATCGAGTCCCACACGACCAAATGTAGTGGAAACTACCAATTGAATGAAAAACTCAAAAACAAACGAAATCAAAGTAAATCCCATGAAATCAATGAATTAATTAAATTATGGCATGTTTTGTTTTCGCTTGCAATTGTAATTATATTTTTATCGTGCGTTTTGTGCACTTTTCGGTTCAACATGTTTTCAAATTGATTGAGGTTTTTTGGGTTCCGTACTCAACAACCCGATGGACGGATCTTGTAGACTACAGATTAGGGTGGTACAAGAAATTTTTTTTCGATTTCTGGTTTGAATATCTAATTAATCTGTTGCTTATGGCTACTGATTGACGAACAAAAAAATGAGGGGTGCCGCGACCAATAAGTGAAGAAAAAAAATTTGACCTATACATTTGGTATGGAAGAAAAATTTTTTTTGTAGGAAATCTTTGGCCTCTCATTTTATCCATACTAATATTATAAATGCGAAAGTGTGTCGGTCTGTCTGTCTGTCTGTCTGTTACCTCTTCACGCTTAAACCGCTGAACCGATTTGGATGTAATTTGGTATGGAGATAGTTTGAGTCCCGGGGAAGGACATAGGGTACTTTTTGTCCCGGAAAAATACCCTTATCCGCGATAAACGAATTTAAGGCGGACAAAGTCGCGGGCAGAAGCTAGTTGTTCATGTATATATAACTACTTGTGCAAACTTTGGTTAGCCTAGCTCTTTTGGAAGGCGGTGCTCATCGGCTTCGAAATAACGATTTTATCGATTTCTTACTCTACGTTTTACAGTGTCAAGATGAATTGGTGCCATTATTTGTTACTTTTAGTTGCTAATAATAAGGTTAAAGGTCTCATCTAGACGCCAAATGTAAGTTAAATATTAAAACAGCTCCAGATTCTGAAAACCAGCAGAAAGAAAACAGGGCTTTCCCGCCTTGAAGACTACTTTTCAAAGGGCTGGTAGACCAATTTTCACCCAACTAAACGACTATTCATAAATTTCATCTGAAGAAACACCTCACCAATTTTATTTTTATGGGCAAAAATTACTAAAAGACGAGTTTTTTTGTAAGCAACACAGAAAACAAATCATACAGTTTTTGTATTTAACAACCTATTATGACCAACTTCTACTACGATTGCTAATATTATAGGATGTTAAATCAGTAGCCATAAGCAACAGATTAAATGGGTGTTCAAACATGAAATCGAAAAAAAAAAATTTTGGACCACCCTACTACAGATGGTAAAACGATGCATAGAAGAAGGGATTAGCACGATAAACACTGAAGTATGATACGAAATTCGCTATAGTGGTCGCGAAGGCGACAATGACCGTCCGTGTCACTGGCTAATTATAGCAAGTAACTTTTGAGATCGGCGCAGGTAAAAATCTACATAAATCCGTGTACTTATGTTATAGGTCGCTCGCGTTCACTTTGCAATGCGCAGTTATTTACTGAATATAACAAATAGGTATAAAAGTAGGTATTTAATCATGACGAGGTAAGTAAATACATAAGTAGAATTACTCATATGTTAATAAGGCAATATTAGTTTTAAGCTCCTTTTCAGGGAACCGAGAGGCGGCGCCAGCGTCTGCCGTCTACAGATCTTATGAATAAATATCACAGGACAATTTTTACACAGATCGAACTAGTCCCATTGTAAGCTCAATAAGGCTTGTGTTATGAGTACTAGACGTCGATATACATATTTAATTGATAAATTTACTTATATACATAGAAAACATCCAAGACTCAGGAACAAATATTTATGTTCGTCACACAAATCCCACACCCAGGATCTTCAGCTTCGCAGGCAACGTTACTCCCGCTGATCTAAACCGGTCGTCAAACAATTAGTTCATAAACAGCTAGCAATAATTAAATCGTAATATTTAAATACTGCGTCACGCTTGCAAAGTTGAATAACTAATTAATAGTAAACACAGAATAAATAAAAAATAGAATACTAAAAAAAGGTCATGTGAGAAGTTCCCGCAATTGACGAGCGTGTATGAAGAAGTGTGTAAAGGATCGTAGAGCCTGGCATTCAGTAGTCTTTTTTTATGTTATAAGGGGCCAACAAGCAGACGGATCGCCTGATGGTAAGCGATCACCGCCGCCCATAGACAGATGCAAAACCAAAGGATTCCAAAATGCGTTGCTAGTCTTTCAGGTGGAAGTACGCTCTTTTCTTGAAGGTTTGAAATACTGCCGTTGACAATTTATTCCACAGTTCACGCACAGTTGTGGTCTGCCAACCATCTAAGTGGTGGGGATGGAAATATTGTTGCGAAGGACGATGACGGAGAGATGCGGCAGGGATTAATCCGGACAATTCCTCGGAGCACTCCCCGTTATACAAGCGATAGAAAATGCAGAGCGAGGCTACATCTGTACGCAGTGCCAAGGAGTCAAGCCGATCTGAAATGCGCTGGCAAGCGATGATACGAGTGGCTCTCCGTTGAATGCGGTCTAGAGGGAGAAGCTGGGACTGGGGAGCCCCAGCCCACAGATGAGAACAATATTTTCTGCCAACTCCAGTGGGATATGACGTGAGTATGTATGTATGTATCACCAAATTAGACTCATCTGATCATCAGTCATGATACTAAATTAAAGTCCTGGTTTATTGCAGTGCAGACAATTTATTCAATTGAAAGTCATTTTAAAATTAATTGTTAATACGAAGCCGAAATGAAAATGGTGAGATGGTCAGGAGGCGTTACCATTGCTTGACAAAGTGAGAAACGAGCACATCCGCGGCACTTTTCGAGTGAGACCAATACCGGAATAGCTGCGTGAGACTAGGCTGAGGTGGTACAGCCATGTTATGAGGAGTCCAGAAGATCATATGACAAGAAAGGTTCTCGACATTGAAACCGGACCAAGAGGACGAGCCAGACCCAGACTGACATGGACAGCAATCATTAATAAAGATCTACTAGCAGCCCAACTAGATCCACAGACGACCCAGGACAGAATGACCTGGCGAAGATTGATTAGGAGAGCCAACCCCAATTGAACTGGGATAAGGCGAGGACAAAGAAGAAGACATCTTAATATGTATGGTACGCAATAAACGTTATTTGAACATTGAATTTTATTCAAATTTCAAAATATCGAGTGAAACGCAATTTTACATATAGCGGCAAGCTTGTGCGACATTCCATAAATGCCTCAGTAACCCTTCGGTATGCCTTTGAGCACTTTAAATTCAACATTGATTTCTATTTAGTACGCAAGTAATACTCTCAACCCGAATTTCATCATGAGTTGTTAGCGTTAAGGCGAAGAGATGGGGAAATGACCTTGTTCGTTCGGCCCGAACGTAATACTTCGAGCGCGCGCGCCATCTAGTATATATTAGATGCTTTCTCTCGACTCGTCGTATCGCGCATTGACTAGTTGTGAACTATCGACTCCTTTTGCAGTATGGTGGCGCTTGTTTTGAGGCTACTTTATTCCAGTTTATTTTTTTGACCTTGCTGCTTGCTGAAATTACGAGTATGTGTTGTGTCAATAGAAAGATTTTTGTTTGTGTCTATTTTAAATTATGGATTCGGAAGGATATAAAGACCTTCCGGACTGTCAACCATTTTCCAGATTCTGATGGACCCTGGGGGTATCTACTGGTATTCAGGATTGGATGATCATTGGTGTATGGTGGTGGTGATGGTGGTGATGATGGTGGTGGTGGTAAAGGTGATGATTGGGATGATGGTGATGATGGTGGTGATGGTGATGATTGGGATGCTGGTGATGGTGATGATGGTGACGGTGATAATCACCATCACCACCATCATCACCACCATCATCACCATCAACACCACCACTACCACCACCATCACCACCATCATCACCACCATCACCATCACCACCATCATCACCATCAACACCACCACTACCACCACCATCACCACCATCATCACCACCATCATTACCATTACCACCACCGCCACCGTTTTTGTTCCCCAGTTTTAGGGACTCAAGAATCTCCAAGTAACTACGTCGCACGGAGCGACTCACGCCGCACAAAACACCGAGATCAATGTCAAATAACACAAACAATAACATACAAAACAACATAACAAATCCCCGAAATAAACAACGCCTCAAAGACTACCGGTTCGTAGAAATAATAAACACGGAGTACCTTGATATAATAGGCTAGGCATGGTGACTGGGTGTGAAAATCAAAATTCTAATTAGTCCGTCTGTTAGATAATACAAATAACAAGAATAACAAATAACAAACAAAATATTGGACACGTATTTTTTGTTTTTGCATAATAATAAAAAAATACTCAGATAAATCGCGTATAAGTTTAGGAGTGGGGGCTCGTGACGTCACTCCTAAGTAAAATTTGTACTTAAGAGTGACGTCACGCGACATTTTGACTCAATGTATCGCCTTTATATTTTGAGTAAGTAAAAACAGAAAACATACGTGTCCAATATTTTTATTAATCTAGAAGACGGACTAAATTTTTAAAATTTAGTTATCATCCCTATTATACTGGTACTAAATCGTAGAATAGAACACATAAAAACAACACAAACGCAATCAGTTGACGGAATTAATTCAAAAACATTATCGCTATGGATAGATGGAAGCGAGCTGGCAACGGCGTAAGCGCACGCCGCGCCGCCGTGGCGTAGCGCGGCGAGAGCACGCAACGTCGCTTCCACTGCTAAAGCGCCTACGCTTTTACACTGATCAAATATTTAGTACGTTGACTTCGTAGAAATGTCGTAGGTAAAAGTTGATTTTGGGTCTAATCTCCGTATTACACAAATTAGACTGAGTTTTTTCGTATCAGTTATTAGACCAAGGTTTTTAAAGTACATGTGCAAAATTTGGTAATGTAGAATTGCTCACAGGCGGTAAAAAAGATGTAGAAGCTTTTTAAAAACCTGCTTCTTAAATATAGTTTCCAGGCCTAGTTACATCAGATAGGAACAAATTTACTCTATTAACTCATAATTAAGTATATATGTGTCCTAAAATGTAGAGATCTCTACATTCTACATATAATATCAAAAAAAATGCACAAAAACACCTCGATTTCAGTGATTTGCCCACCCCTTCGCCTTAACGTCTGATGACGCCTGTCAAATGGTTGACATACAAAATCAGTCGTTGTTAACTAACAGTACAATATCATGAAATTAAATTACTCCAGTTATTTGACAGGCTATTTAGGTCTGTTTTATAGAAATTATGAAAACAGTACGGTTTCAGAAAAATACTAAGGATGATTGAAATATTTGAGAAATGGAACAGTTTGGGAAACATTAATCACTCAGTTCTTCACTTATTAGTTCTTCGCGACGCGGGATTTACACGAATTGGTGTAAATCCCGCTTCAAGCGGGATTCAGAGACTTGCTAGATTTAAGTAGCAGTGGGTGGCACATTGCTCGTAGAACCGATGGTAGCTCATGCAGGAAGTTTCTTGAATGACGACCGTGTACAGGATGACGCAGCATAGGAAGGCCCCTAACAAGATGGACCGACGGCCTGGTCAAGGTCGTGGGAAACCGATGCATGAGGGCGGCGCACGACCGCTCATTGTGGAGATCCTCGGTGAAGGCAGATCCAGCTAAGGGCGGCTTAAGGCTGATATTATTCAAGACTAGAAAGTGCCCGCAACTTCGTTCGTATAGGAGGAAAAGTCATAACCCCTGGTTTTTTCTTCAGCGTAGTCGGGTGAAAAGTATCTTATAGCCTTTTATCTGCTTTTAGCCTTATATCTGCAAATACCAAGCTACCAAAAATAATTGACTTTGGCGTGATGAAGCCACAACGACACATACAAACATACAAAAAATTAAAATATTTTTCGGTTCAGTGACCTCTAAATAGTCCGTTACAATATATTTTTTTAAATGCACATCTCCAACGTCCAGGCATTTCATTTTTACAGCTTTATTATTATATAGATAATAAAAAACTGACGCCACATGGTGTCAGCATCGTCTTTATGAGCTCTGTATTGCATGTGGTACCATCTGCATTACGTGATGCTGGGATCAATGTAAATCAATCTCTGGTGAGTTTTCTGAAGAGGAATTACTAAATGCGCTGTTCTGTGGGGTCTCTAAACTCTGTAAGCGTTTTTACGCTTATTCGCAAAAATAGTTATTAGTGCAAGGCAGCAAAGTTGTTATTTGGCGCAAGTGCTTCAATTGAAAGCTGATTAAGCAAAGGAATCTGAAATTGAACCTTGAGCGGAGCGATTGGTTCAAATATAGATTCCTGAGCGTAACGAGGCTTGCAAGGCACGAGAAGCCAAATAATCTTGCAGCCACACAACTTCTCACTTTCCACGTGTGAGATGCAAGAATAAAAGCAAGAATAAAAGCAAGAATAAAAATATAACATTTTTTTTATACACATTAAACATTATAAATTCAGTATTTAAATCACTTTACCACGCTAGCGGATGAAACGAAGTTTTCCGCGCAGATTTGACGCTGTAAAGGTGAGTCCACATTTGTATCATTTGCCCGTATCAGATCATCGTCGGTGGCATGATCGCGTGTCAAGATCACGCGTTTAGACGTTGCGCCGATCAGATCGCTCGAAATCCATTTTGCTACGCGTATCACACAGTTATATCGGACGAGTATGGCATGATCGGCGCGCCGACAGTAAGCGTCCAAGCAGCGCGATACGCAGTCATGCCACGGCACGGTGATCGGATACGAGCAAATGATACAAGTGTGGACGCACCTTTAAAATAAAACTGCTAAATGGTATATTGTTGTATTTATTAATCGCTTATATTATTATCATTCTGTTCGTCGCACAGTATCGCTGTGGTCTGCCACACGATCTCCTTGCAGTCAGCCGTGTCCCCACATTTACCTTTAAGCTTCTCTCGGAGCATTCTTTTGCAGCGTTCGGTTCCATCTCGAAGGACTGGTTTCTGGTGAATGGCAAAGGAACATTTATCAAACTCCCTTCGAACAAAGGAAATAAGGGTACATAAGACGGGATACATCTCTGAGAAATGTATTTCTTCAAAATTAATAGTTGGCAACTTCGTCAGCGGAGGAGAAAAAACCATAACCCTTTTCTTTAGCGTAGACGGGTAAAAAGAAAAGACATTTGAAAAGGTTGACCTAGCAATTGTAAATCAGGATAACCGAAACATCACTAACCTAAGAAAAGAACAAGACCTAACAGCTTACGAAATTTGTTAAATATGCCAACATTCGATATACCAAAAAGGACGAACGAATAAGGTCAGAGAACTTGAATGTGTATTCTCCCGAGTATATCAAGTAGATTTCCAAGTGAGTTAATAAAAGATCTTGAAAACAAAACCAGTAACCAAACAAAGTCGTTCTTAAGAAATATATTTAAGAACAGGACAATGTTACCCCCCCCCCCCCCCCCCCCCATAATGCTGAAAGTTTAGTATAAGTACTTTTAATAGCGTAGTCAAAAGTGCAATTTTAAAAACTCCATAACTTTAAAAATCTTTAATATTTTAGATTAGAATTTAGGTTATTGTCTTACATCAAAATAAACAGTTTAAATTTTAATTTTTTTTATTCTACAGCCTTGTACCAAAAATAATTAGAATCCGTCTAGCTGTGGTATTATGGGTAGAGATGAATATTGTATATTTTTTTAACGTTACTACGCTGAAGCAAACATGAGTGTTATAGCTTACTCTTCTCTGCAGAGAAGTTGCAGACACCTTCTAGAAGTTGCAGGCACCTTTTAGAAGTTGCAGGCACCTTCTAGAAGTTCATAAAATAAATATGATAATCTCACTATAAAATTCTCATCTCGAAAACTTGATAATCCAAGTCTTGAAGGATTCATGACAATGATGATAATAGGAGGCTGTTCCTTTACCCTTGAGCTTATTAGCTGGTTAAGGGAGATCGCAGAATCTAGACTTCTAGCGTACACGCCCTGGAAATTTAAAAAATGGTATAGAAGTTTAGTATGCGGTTTACTATATTGACACAAAGATCTAAGTAGAAAGAAAAATTAAGCGCGATCCACTGCAGTCTTAGCAGTTCAGCTTGAAAAATGCTGCGCAACCGCACTTTCTTAGAGTGGTGCTATAAGGTTCTAAACCTTTCAAAACTTAATGGCACACAGATCGTGAGTAGCGTATCGTTACCGAAGCTAGAGGATTAATTCGATGTGAATCACAAGCGGTCTGATAGTCTAATGGTTTCAGGACGCTGTTCCGGTATAACAGAGACGCTGGTTCGATTCCGGCTTAGACTGCAGTGGATCGCAATTATTTTTTATTTCTACTTAGATCTTTGTATCGATATTGTAAATTAAAATATTATGTGATGATTTCACATTAAAAAATATAAACAAAAACATACTTTAGTTAGCGGTGTCATTAATATTAGACACTATAGTCGGACCATTTTATCTCTTCCAAGCAAATGAACTGTCAAATGTATAAAAACTGAATATGGCAATGTTTTGTATCTGTCACAGACGTCAAGTTGTGTATGTGTCTTAAGAAACAATGTATCTTTACGTGCGTTGGTTTAAAAAAAATAAAGGTTTAACCATGGGAAAACCATTTAAAAGTGGTCAGCGGGAACTGCTTTTCCGCATGATCATTAATTTCGATGCGGTAAAGCAACAGCAAGAAGCGATTATCGCTAAAAAGCGGAAATGTATACATTGCATTAAGTCTTTGGCTGGTAAGATTAACCAATGTACTTTTAAATAACACTAAAATGGTTTTTGTTAAAATAATGTTCAATGAAGCCTTTTAGCAGCCTCTTAAGTGCACTTAGAATATATTATTATTATGTTTCCGACGACTCCAATAGTGACAAAAGCACAGAACACAACGCCACATCACAAGCTGAGTATGAAGAGGTCGAAAACTTATATACATCACAGGTAGATTGTGTATTCATGTATTGAAATCGTATGATTGATATACAAATCTCATGATGAAAGTTTATGTTTTAGTTTTATAAAAGGCGGATTTTTTTATTATGAAAATCAGACATGTCTTTTAAGCGCCCATGGCGCTCCTGGGCGATATGGAGCGACGAAAGGACACTGGAAATGGTTAGAGAAGACGAACCCATGTCCAGCAATGGATGAACATAGGCTGCTGATGATTACAACTTTCGTATTTTGGAATATGTACCAGTCTCCCAGCTGCTAAATATAATACTAAAATGTTATATGCACTTTGTTTAAAGGTTGAGGACAATATACAAGTATCAAGACTATTTAGTGCCCTGTATTCAGTGTTGCCATATACCAATGCACAGATAAAACAATTAAAATTGGTGGGGTAAAGATATTATAGCCAGACTCTATTTGAAGTCATTGACAACCTGGGGTGTCATTCTTAAATTTCGCTTTCGACCGCCTTCAGTTGATCCCTAATATAACTAGACACGTGAAATAGTGGTACGTGTTCCTGATCACGGGTCAAAATATATTGGTCCGTCAAGCTGGTCGTCAAAACTGACTTAACCTTTTCGCCGCTTCATATCATATACAAAAGTGTCACTCACGCCAAAGTCTATGTCACAAGAGACTGAAAATAAAGCTTATTTGATAAGCACACAAGTATAATCAAAGTTCTGAAATTGCTTAAATGGCAAAGTCGCATATTTTTTGTTTCCTCTTGATTATTTTGAGAAATATGAATGTAACTTTAACATGTTTTCAATACTTTTCAGCAGTTAAGCTGGCACAATGCGAAATTTCACGATATTACCAGAACCAAAGCTCTAAAAATGAATTAATGTACATATATCTTGTTTTGTAAGAAAATAAACGCGATAAATAGTTGAATTAAACGCAATATAAATGCTAGAGATATAAGTTTGTATTGGAAATACCTTTTAGTTTCATTCAAATAACGTAACTCAAAATAATGCAGGAAACCCAAAAATATATGTAATGTTACCAGGTAAGCAGGTATAAACAAACGCTCTTAATACTAAATATAAGGTCATAAAATATTTGGTGATATGGGGCATGATTCTGTAAATCTCAAAATCCAAAAAAATTGAGATTCTACACTTTTCATGCGATTTACTTACAGTCTGGAAATATAAAATTACTACAGCAGAAAGAAACAACATGGCTACACAGTATTCACGATACTAAGATCTAATACCTACTTAAATGTTTACCTACGTGCTGCCTATGTGACGTAAATAAAAAACCAGCCAAGTGCGAGTCAGACTCACGCAACGAGGGTTCCGTACAAAATTATACGCTAAAACGGCCGCACCTATGAAAATCCAGTATTAGCAGAGCCCTACTCCTAAGCAAAATGTACGCGGTGACAGACATACAAATTTAAGATTTTCAGATTTAATACTAAATTTAAAATTTCTTGGACAACTTGTAGGTACTAAATAATTGATAGATTCAGGCGTTACTTTGCTGAACTGCATACTTGATTAATGGATTATAAATCCTTTTCTGTTCCGCGAACTAGTGTCTTTGTTAGATGTGACAATAAATTGTGCTCACATGCGCATATTTTCATGCAGTTTCCACAAAAAAATATCCGGCGTCCACCCGAGATTTTTTTTTCTCGGGTGGCCGATTATACCTCGTAGAGAGGCGAAACACGTGTCGAGGATTATACTGTTTATAACACGCAGTTTTGTGGTGGTTTTTTGTATTTACATGCGTATTTTTTTGTGGAAACTGCATGAAAATATGCGCATGTAAGCACAATCTATTGTCACACCTAAACAAGATACTATTTCGCGTAAAAGCAAAGGAACTAAAATCCATTAATCTTGTAGGTACTACTCTATATAGATTTTCCATGGACGGCAATTGGTATACCTTTTTCAATGACTGTTGTCTTTGGATTGTGTTGACTTAAGCTTAAGTTTTTACAGCTTTAAGGGGCCGCAGAAAAGTAAGTATTTGATGTTAATTTCAACTTGATACCTCTACGCGTTCCTGGGAAAATGGGCTTGATAGACTGAACTGAACTGTGGAATAAATTGCCGGCTGCAGACGTATAATATTAAATTTCCGGACCGCTGTGACCATCAAGTCTTCAAGAGGGGAGCGTACTCCCACCTCAAAGGCCGGTAACGCACTTGTGACTCCTTTGGTGATGCAAGTGTCTATGGGCGACGGTGATCGCTTACCATCAGGTAATCCGTCTGTTCGTTTGCTTCCTACGTGTTAAAATTTAAAAAAAAAACAACCAAGTGATCCTAGGGTTACGTTTTTTTCCTTTTGTGGTAGGGAACCCTAAAAATAATTGAATATCTTTGTGATACGCTTTGGTTTTTAATCATTCCAATAATTGTACCTGTACCTATGTATTTTTACGTAATCAGTCCAATATAGTTTTAAAACAACATAAAATTTTCTAAACTGTGAAACTTTTCTAATGAAGAAACCGGTCATTTCTATTTATCAATTTTTCTCAAAATTCTTTCGGTAAAGTCAAACATTTATTGCATATCACTGTACATTATTTCATGGTTTGATGGTATAAATACAACAATTTACCCGCTGAAGCAAAAAAGAGGGTTATGTCTTTTTCTTCCTTTGTGAACGAAGTGCTGCTAATCTATACTGTTAAAATTAAATGTCTTTAAGGACATTAAAAATATTTAAAAAATATATTACATGTTTATAAATAAATAAATATTACGGGACAATTTTACACAAATCGAACTAGTCCCATGGTAAGCTCAATAAGGCTTGTGTTATGGGTACTAGACGACGATATATTTAATAGACATATTACTTATATACATAGAAAACATCCAAGACTCAGGAACAAATATTTATGTTCATCACACAAATATTTGCCCTTACCGGGATTTGAACCCAGGACCTCAGCTTCGCAGGCAACGTTACTCCCACTGAGCTAAACCGGTCGTCGTAAAATATGTGTAATATGTTTGAAAGTCACTTAATCGGAAAATATTTTTTTAGATTTTTTTGTATATGTCGTTGTGGCTTCATCAATATTGTTGGTATACGGGTAGCTGGGCATTTACAAGACACTAATACTCCAAATTTCATCTATACGAGTATACATCTTGTATTGTTCGAGTAAAATGTCTGTGATATAAATTCCATTTTTGGGGTTCCGTGCCTCAAACGGAAAAAACGGAACTCTTATAGGATCACTTTGTTGTCCATCTGTCCGTCCGTCCGTCTGTCAAGACCCTTTATCTCGAGAACGCGTCGTATCGAGTTAAAATTGACACCATATAGGTATCAGGTTTACGGTCCCTTGAAGCTGTGAAAAAATCAAACTTCTAAATTAACGTAAAAAAAAGATACGGCAGGTTTATGCCGCAAAAAACGTATATTTCGACACTCTCAATTAAGGGAATCAAAATGATAGAGTACTTCCCGTTGACATAGAACTATTGAATTTGACAAATAATATTGTGACATATTACAAATACACACAAAAATCTGAAAACTATACATTTGTAATTAAATCATAAAAATATAGTCTTTTTCAAAAGATATATTTGAACAGCCCGGTTGCGTTAAGTTTGCACATCATTTGTATGCAAAGCTATAGACGTCATGTGCAAACTTAACTCAACCGGAACCGGGTATATAATAATGTTAGGGTAAGTCAAAATTTGTACGGAACTCTCGGTGCGCGAGTCGGACTCGCACTTGGCCGGTTTTTTTTACAACTTTATAATCGTATAGATTTGTACAATCTCTTCTTGGTCGTATCTAGCATGACTGATGATCGTGGTTGGTGGTTATCGGGCACGGCCGCCATCGATTCCTGTCTTTCGCATTCCTCACCATATCATAAATAAAATTGCGACGGTTCCTCGCCTTTAAAGGTGCGTCCACATTTGTATCATTTGCCCGATCAGATCTTTGTCCCGTGGCATGATCGCGTGTCACAATCACGCGTCTGGACGTTACGCCCATCCGATCGCTCGAAATACATGTTGCCACGCGTATCATACACTTAGATCGGACAAGCGAGGCGTGATCTCTACGCAGTCATGCCACGCCACGGTGATCGGATATGAGCAAATGATATAAGTGTGGTGATCTCTTGCCTTCAGCACTACCAACAACGATTAAACCTTTCCAAACTTTCTTCTCCCTTCGTCATTATATGGCCGAAATATCTATACCATTATAAAGTTGTTAAAATGAAATGTCTGTATATTTAAGCTTTTAAAAAAAATTGACTATTTGGAGGTCACTGAATCGAAAAACATTTTTTTTGGATTTTTAGTATGTTTGATGTGTCGTTGTGGCTTCTTCACGCCAAATCGCCTAAACGGATTTCAACTATTCTTGGTACACGGGTAGCTGGGTACCTACAGATGGTTATAGGATACTTTATACCCGACTACGCTGAAGAAAAAAGGTGGTTAGGACTTTTTCTCCTCTCCGAACGAAGTTGCGGGTGCCTTCTAGTACGTATATGTATGTTTGTACAATATACAAAATTGCTAATATCAAAGTATCTATCCATTCTGTTATGTCTTTCTAAGTTATCAAATCGTTGTCCCATCCCTGTCATTAAACACAATTTCTAAAGTAAACAGATTATACCTTCTCGATTTACATACAAATCTCAGGACAATCGAAGCAAATTATGATGAATAATTAAATGTATAATGGCGACCGATTTGGGGATCCCATATAAACAATGAAAAGGTTAGAAAAACAATGTAACTGGCTAGATTGCTTTAAGTCAGGGATTCACTGGGGGGATTTATATACTAGGGTTCCTTAACGATGTATGTCGGTCTGTCACAGGGGTCTAACTCTTGAAATGTAATAGGTAGACCTGAAATATTTACATACCCCACTTAATTGATTGAACTAGTTAAATTTTTTAGTTCACAATATCGTCTATTGTTTTTCATGAGAGCTGGGGGCCCACAGCTGCAGCCCAGATAGCCCCTAAGTAGGCCTCTGCACACACAGGCAGTCAGCATCAATATTCGTAGCGACCAAAGTAGCCGAATTTATTGGAACAGATCTTTATTTGCATAGCAATAAAGGTGTGATGCTTTGAAATGTGGTGCTGGAGAAAAATGCTCAGAATCCCATGGACCGCATTGAGGACGAACGATTCCATATTACGAGAACTCAATATCACAAAGGAACTCTCAACTATGTGCCAGGCGAGAATCCTCAAATCATATTATGCGATCTAACCAGCACAACCTCGAAAGGAGCACACTACTGGGCCAAGTCGAAGGCAAACGTTCCAGAGGTCGAATCCCGACAAAGTGGTCTGACACCATGAAAAATGCTTGTGGTTCCATGTGGAGGGCTGCCCATATGGCCCTTGACCGCGCGCTTGAAGTGGAAGGACATTATTGTTGGTCACGTTCCTCAGCCATGAGCGACCAACTATGAAGAAGAAGAAGGGTGTTTTACGATATATTTGGCCACTTTGACTGCTACTAACTATATAATGCTGACTGTACCTACACAATCGCACACATTGACTATTCACATAACAGTTAGGGTTGCCTCTAATGCTAAATTAAGAACATTTCCGAGCAGCGTCCTAACAGCGATACGACGTAAGACATCTACGTGTATTTTGATATTACGTTCTTTTAGTTATAAACGATAAGCATTATGCAAGAGTATACAGGGTGTTGCACATAAACGTGTTTAAAAACCTCGATGAACATATGATAGTCAATAATTCTATATATTTTGTGCGCAATCCATTTTAATTGTGGAACAAGCCATGTTTTCGGTGTATAGTGATTAAATTAAAATACGATGCAGCTCCGCAAAAATCATTTATTATTTATTTTCAACTCCCGTCAGAAAAAAGGGGTGTTATAAGTTTGGCGTGCATATCTGTAGGTACCTTGCGTTGGTAATTCTTTGACGTTTCGGACGTTGCGTCTTTTCAGAACACAGTGTTTCTTGTACGCGTCAATCACAACATGTTCTTATCAGAACAATCGGATGCCTTTATGGGTGTCTGCGTTTCTTGAAACACGACGATTAACCAATCACCTACCTACCTTCCATTAGTTTCGAATGAACTGCAGAAGCGGCTATCAACCAGGGATTGGAACCGGTATATCACAAAACACCTGATTCAAGTTCTAAAATGTATAATAAAGTAAACGAAAATCTCGTAACTGAACGAAAAAAACAGAATATTTCGGTTATTTTGTAAGAAAAAAATACCGGTTCCGAGACCATCAACATCTTGCCGCGCGAGCTTTTCGATCTACCCGCGCTTGGTATTGATGATAAGGTTGGACACTAACACGTAATGTGCTACTTACCGCACACGAGCGGTAGAGTAATTTTTCTATGCATGTATAATCCAACTTAGGTATTTAAAGTCCTAAAGTTCCAAGCATATGCACTGTAAATAAATTATACAATGCATTTATGGGCCAACATAGACACGAAAAGTGCTACTTACCGCACACGCGTATATGTTGGCCCATACAAAGATTTTTCAAGCATATGTATTGTAAAACGTTAGACGATATGCGTGCGAATAGGTAATTCCCGACTCGTTTCGGTGTATCATCACCGCCACTCGTTGAGAATAACCTACTTCGCACATTGGGAATTGTAATAACTTCTGTTTTTTGTATTGATACTTAACTAGGGAACTATTAAATGAAACATATATTAATTCTAAGAGCTTTTATTAGCCCAACTGGCTCGAGAGTATGGTAACTACTGTATTAATATAACTAAGCCTTAATCCAAGGGGTCCCTTGAGTCCCTTGCCGTAAGGGCCAACGACTCGATGCAGGGAGTAAGATTCAAAAGACTAAATTTTGGTCGGTCACACCCTAGTGTATTATAATTAGTTAAATAGGTTAATAATGGAATGGACTCAGCTGATTGGCTGGATGCGAGAGAGGCGCTTGAGCGGCGTATCGCCGTAGTAGGCTGTAACTCGGGGCCCAGTGGAACGAAACCCCCCAGAGTAAAGGATCACGGTTTGGCGGCACCTTCGTGGCGACCACAATGACACAGTCGGCAATCCGACGGGGTCGCAAAGCCCCCGCTATGAACCTCCTGTAATACAAAAGTAGCACACAATTAGGACAACTTGCCGAGGCAATCATTCCTAGGCTGGTGTCACTCATGCAGCTGAGACATAGACACTAAACCGACAGCGGATGCTGGCGCAAAGACACATGACCTAACCTCACTTTTCATAATAAAACTGTAGATTCTCACCTTTTGGAGGATAAGCGTCCCGCGCGTATACAGCAAGTGAGTCCTACAGCTTGGCTTAAAAGCCTAGTACGACCCGCGGCACCGCGGCAAGGCGTGGTCGTCGGACAATCAATCCGGATAAAAAATCAGCGGATCATCGCCGCCTCTCGCCAGTCTCCTCGAGAATGTTCCATTCGACAAAGGTCAGTTTTCATCTTGCGGTTGACAGCATGCGTTCGGAAACTGTTCGGTCGCGGTCGTAGCGTTTTTAAAAACGCTCGGTTATAACTTAGGCAGAAGCCAGAAAATATAGCGTTTTTAAAAACGCTCCGTTATAGAATTACCTACGTATCGTGAATAACTATTCTAACACACGTGCAATGTACTTTTGCCTACATGTCGATTACTCGTGAGGCACCCTGTACAAAATGTTAAGCTTTGTACTCATATGGCGTAATACTGCCCTGGGGTGCCGTTTTGTAACTTAATCTGTTTAACGTTAAAAATGTTTTTAAAGTTAAATAACCGCATTAATGGTATTTTCACCATTTTGCGTTAAAATTCCAGGCTCTCTAAAGTGTTATTTTTAAATTTGGCACTTGTCCGCCTTAAGTTCGCCCTAATATTTAGTGGCGTAAAGAAACTGCCTACCTTGAACGACCATGGTTCCACACACGCACAGATAAACTTATAACCCTGAAGCCCTGAACGACCATGGCTCCATATAGGCACAGATAACCTTCCCACCATGGCATGGCATAAGAAATTTACTTAATAAGTGTATGTAATTCATGTAAAGAAAACAAGTGCGAGTCGGACTCGTACAGCGACGGTTCTGTACGGAATATACGCTACAAACGGCCGTATCCAGTGTTAGCAGAGCCCTACTCCTAAGCAAAAAGTACGCGGTGTTGGATAATTTTATTTTATATTGGTTATTGATATAGACATAAAATTATACCGGAACCGACCAACCAGGTGGACAGAGTGGTTGGTCAGTTAGTAATAGACGGTAGTTATAAGGTCATATTGTGTACCAACAACCTATGAATCTAAACGGTCTGAAATAAACAATTTTATTTTTTTAATTTATTCATTTATTAGGTTAGGTTAGGTTTGCTTTATAACAATCCTGAAAAGTTTACGAGTACAGATTTTTTTTTTATACCAAATGATGAATTATACCAAGTGATTATGAAAAAAAAGTTTATGTCAGATGAGGATCACCGTTCCTAGACATTAGCGTGAGGGTAAACCGTCTAGGAAAGAGGCACGATTTAAGTGAGCTATTTACAATTTTAATAAGGAATCTGTCTCTTTTAAATGATCTATTTTCCTCCACTTGTATTTAAATAAGGAACACACATGAATTATGCTTATCCACAAGACGCATGGCTGCAACGCTCTCTAGTGCACCAGAGGGAACGGGAATAGTGCGTCAGGGTGCATTTTCTTGGTGGCAAGTGCAATAAACTTGATTAACGGGCAAGTTATGACTGAATTTTAATTAAGTTAACTTAGGAAGTTGTGCACTTGTGGAAGTTAGTTGGTCTATTTGTTACACTTTTATGTGATCGTAAAATTCTCGATGTAATTATTCTTTTGGCTTTTCATGTTGTTTCCTTTTGTTGGTTTACAAAAAATAATTATTGTATTGTATTGTGTAATGTAGGTGGAACTTTTTCTTCCTCCTTCCTTACAATTGATCGTAAGGCTCAGACATATTTAGATCACATTAGCGGTTACCCACTCCGTAAAAGCCGAGTACTGCTCGATATGTTTCGGTCCATTACGAGGACCTTAGTTATGAGCGAGGAGTGGACACCGAAGCCGCCCTCTTCGCACTGCCCGCCAAGGCTCTAATTATATTTTTATAAATAATAAATGTGGTATCAACAGTCAAAATTCAGAGTCAGTAGATTATATTGACTATGTTAGAAATATATTACAATTTGTGTTAAACTAGTCAAATGATGTGAACGAGTAGCAAGTTATTAGCAACTTGGCCGAGATTCATTCATAAACGAAGTTATACAGTCTTGTGTGGGAGTTTCATACTCTTCCGCCTTGACAAACACTAAGGGTGCGGCCCAGGGGTAGCGGGAACACATCATTGCGTCTTAATTAAGGTTTTTTTCCGACTACGGAAAAGACAAAAAAAAAGGGCACTAAAAAGCGGGACTTGAGGGCAAATGTTCATAGGCGACGATGACTACCAAAAATACAAACACTGTGCTCGCCAGAAACAGACTGCAGCATTTGGTCACCACTCCATTCAGAACCAAAGTGATCCTAGGCACAGCCGTTGGGTGGTTCCTTTTTATAATGTTATATGAGAAAAACGAGCAGATGGATCGCCTGATGGTAAGCGATCACCGTCGTCCATAGATACATGCAACACTAGATGAGTCACAAATGCGTTGCCGGCCTTATAGGTTGTACACTCTTTTCTTAAAGGCTTGAAGTTCGCATCGGCCCGGAATAACTACAGGCGACAATTTCTTCCACAGTTCTGTCGTGCGAGGCAGGAAATTTCTAGCAAAACGCACAGTTGTGGACTGCCAACCACCTAAGTGGCACGAATGGAAATATTGTCGCGTCAAGCACCATCACCTACTTATGTTAGGGTGGCAAGCATTGGCATGCGGTCCATATATTTGACGACCGGTTTAGCTCAGTGGGAGTAACGTTGCCTGCGAAGCTGAGGTCCTGGGTTCAAATCCCGGTAAGGGCAAATATTTGTGTGATGAGCATAAATATTTGCTTCTGAGTCTTGGATGTTTTCTATATATCATGGGACGCGCACAGAGACAGCACTCGCTAGATGCAAGAACTATTGGAGAGTGATGAGATCTAAATATTCTGGGTTATGGGATTGAAATGATGGACTAAATACTGGGCTATTGCTTGAGACAATCGGACGTCTACCAGGAAAAGTGTCCCATGGCTAAAGGCACTGATAGACGATGACTTGCCCACCGCTAGATAGGCCCCCGTAAATAGCGACACATATAGTGGCCTGAGGGCAACATCGGTGCGGAGGGCTAAGGGTGGAGAGGTGTCACTGGACTTTCTACCGGAGCCAACTCGCCACTTACATTCTTCATCCACCCTCGAGCCGCAAATCTAGCGACTCCACTCTGACCGGCCGGTTAAGGCAAGCCAGAGGTCGGGTTCTGACCCAACACCTTCCGTCAGGGTCCCCCAGGAGCAGTTAGGTACGTGGGGTCGCTACTCCCCAACAGCTCGCCACAAGCTGCCCTGCGTTGACTGATTGCTCCGGCGAACCAGCGGGCAGTGGGGTCGTCACATCCCTACGCCTTATTATTATTATATATAGGCACAAAGGCACTGCATACGCTGAAGAACGGCTCCATATAGGCACAGAAAAACTGCCTACCCTGAAGCCATGAACGACTGCGGCTCTAATAGGCACAGAAAAACTGCCTACCCCGAAGCCATGAACGACCGTGGCTCTAATAGGCACAGAAAAACTGCCTACCCTGAAGCCATGAACGAACGTGGCTCCAATAGGCACAGAAAACCTAGGCCAAAACTTTAGTCCCCGATGCGAGTTAAGCCAGCCGGCACACTCGGTGTATTTGCCGTGCTATACCGCTCGCACAGCGCCCCGTCCCTGTCGCACAGTTTGTCAGTATAACGACTCCCGCGTAATTGCACCAGAAATATAGTTCCCGACTAGGCGAGTTATGGGCCAGCCGGCACAAGCTACATCTTTGCCGTTTGGTATATAGGGCAATAATGTGAATCGGCTTCCAATGGTACTCGTAGTTATTGTAAACCTTCTGGCAAATCAATTAATGGCTTCAGCTGTAAATGAGACTGGACTTACTTGAATTATGATCCTGTGACCTCTAGATGGGAGGGCGTCCACAGTGACTCTCCATCCTAATCCGTCTTGAGCTTCGCGCTTGATTTTGCTCCATGACTTCCCGATCTTCTTTGCTTCGTGGAGTATGGATCGCTGCCAGGTTTGTTTAGAATGCCCACGTTTTCGCTTTCCTTGGGGGTTCTTATCCAAAGCCTGTTTAGGGATATGCTCGGAACCCCTTCGGAGTGTTTGGCCAATCCAGTTTAACTAGCGGTGCGTGATCTGCTGGTCTATCAGAGTTTCACGGCAGCATGCTTGGGGGTTCTCATTTGAGTAGTAGATTCCGAGTATTCGACGAAGACATCAGTTGACAAACACTTGGAGCTGGTGTGAGATGAGCTTGGTTACCTTCCACGCTTCGCACCCATAGCAGCACAGACATTACATTTGACCCGAAAATGTTTAATATTTGAGTCATTTTGGACTGGCATATGGAAGTTAGCATTTTGCATATGTTAGCATTTTTTTTTATGTAGAGCTGAAAATTTTGCTACTTTTCTTAAAAAATACACGATATTTAAGCAAAAGGCTTACTGAGAGTTTTAGGTGTTTTATTGTGATCAATAAGGCATACATTTTGAGTTTTTTAAAGGTAATAAAAATAAACCTAGGGCGGATATATGCAATCTTTATTTTTATACATTAAATACATAAAACTATATTCTAATTTCCGAATGCGAGAAAGTGAAAAAAGCTGAACTATCATCTACTTAATATACCTACGATTATAAAGTTGTAATTAAAATTTTTAAATAAAAAAAGAACCGACTTCAAAATAAACTAAAAAGCCAAAAATTATCTTTTATGTACGGTACGGATCACATTTGAATCACCTTTTGAAGTCGGTGCCATTCATTTACAAGAACCGCGGCGGCGAGCCTTTAGTTATTACATACCTATATATTTAATTATAATAATTCGTATTTTTGCTGAATACAGAACTTTACTTCAGGTTTGGCACCGACTTCAAAAGGTGATTCAAATGTGGTCCGTACCATACATAAAAGATTATTGTTGGCTTTTTAGTTTATTTTGAAGTCGGTTCTTTTTTTATTTAAAAAAAAAATTGCCTTTTAGTGATGGATTTTAGTGATATAAAGTATTTTTTAGAGCCCAGAATGGGAAGATTGAGGAGGATTTGATTGTAAACAAAAATCGAAATTATAAGAATTGGCTAGGTCAAATTGGTTAAGTCCAGTAGCTTGCTGGTTAAAAAATAATACGACTAACATTCTCAACTTTAATATTTTCTTCTGTTTCCGCGATTATTACTCATTGAAATAAAACAATTTAACGGATTATATCGCGTATATTATCTCATTTTAGTTCCCGACGTTTCGGAAGCTTTCCAGCTTTCCATGGTCACGGGAGGACTCTCGACTTTCCCATAATATTTAAAGAATTATCTCGCAACTATTGACCGTTAATAAAGACTTGTACCTTCCATCATTAGCTCAGCATCATTAAATGATGAAAAGCAGACGAAAATAACTGAATATCTTTAGAAAAATATGTACAAAACATAGTTATTGCCTATAATATTTGAGGGTTTCTCTCGATTTCCCTGGGATCCCATCATCAGATCCTGACTTGGTGATAACGAGTCCACCTCAGAGACACACTACGAGTATAAAGAATATGACTAACAGTCTAAACGTACGTACCTCTAATACATGTATTTTTTAAGAATTATCCTGTAACTCTTAACCGTTAAGGAGATCTCTGGTTCTCCACTATCAGTTCCACTTTGCTGCCCTGATCTTAACTAACTTCTGCCTCTAAGCAAAATATGATAAAGAATTATATTGCGATTAGTGAATTAAATAACACTGGTTGAGCCCTTATCAGTGATTGGTGGCTTGTGTCTTCATCATCAGTTTCTCTTCATCAAATGATGATTTTCGAGTGTAAATGCTTGTTCTTCTTTAATAAACACTGAAATTGTCATAGGTATGCCCATAATATTAGAGGAATTCCTTCGATTCCTCATCGATCTCATCATCAGATCATCACCAAAATTTTATGGGACCAACTTGGAGATTCGTACTCTTAACCGAAAAAATAATTTTCCAAATAGACTCGCGATCCGTGAAATTTACACTGGTAGAGCCCTCAGTGGTAACTGATGGATGGTGTCTTCATCATTGGTTTCTCTCCACTAAATGGTGATTTTCAAATCTAAATGCTTAAAGTAATGTCATAAATACCGAAATTGCCATAGATGTGCTCATAAAAATCGAGAAATTCCTTCGATTCCTCATGGATCCCGGCATCAGATCTTCACCAAAATTTTATGGGACCAATTTGGATATACCTACTCAAGAACAAAAAAATAATTTTCCAAATCGTCGTGTAAATGACGGAGTTCTGAGGTAACAAACATTAAAAAAAACAACCGAATTGAGAACCTCCTCCTTTTTTTGAAGTCGGTTAAAATTGAAATGTCTGTACATTAAAGACATTAAAAAAAAACTATTCTAAGAGACTATTTGTTTTGGATTTTTTGTATGTTTGTATGTGTCGTTGTGGCTTCATCAGGCCAAATCGGATAAGCGGGTTTTAACAATTTTTGGTACACAAGTAGCTAGGTATCTCGAGATATTTATAGGATAATTTATAGCCGACTACAGTGAATAAAAAAAGAGGGTTATGACTTCTCCTCCGCAGATGAAGATTGTGGGCATCTGGTATATTCTATATATTTGGAAATTTTTATCGCCATCCCAGACACTAGATAACATACACACAATAGACACCATACACAACAAAAACCATGAAAAATCAAACTTTTGCACTTGGAGCCCCTTAACACTTCCTCGCATTTTTTTTTATAGTGAGATACATATATGGGGATTGAAAAACTCGCAAATTCTATATTTATTTATTTATTTATTTTATTTTTTACAATTTAATTTCACAGCATAACAGTTAGAACTAAAGCACTGTGAAGTTACAGATAAGTTACTTATGACATAAAATTACATTTAAACACGAATTAAGTTAAATTGAGGAGGCACGCACATCCATCGCCTCGCAGAACCTCAAACATTCATCACGCAGTACTACCCATCTACTAGCAAATACATCACACTCGGGTGCTGATGCGAGGAGCCCATTTAAAATTTTATATGATACTAGAAGGTGCCCCTTGAGTGCCCCAGAATTTGCAAACTTCGTCCAGGGAGGAGAAAAAAATCATAGCCCACTTTTTTCTTCAGCGTAGTCGGGTAAAAAGTATCCTATAACCATCTGGAGAATACCTAGCTACCCGTGTACCAAAAAATGTTGAAATTTGCTTAGCCAATTTTGCGTGATGAAGCAACGTCACAAACTTACAAAAAAAATATTTTTTTTGCTGCAATAACCTCCAAATAAACCCTTACAATATATATTTTTTAATCTTCAATGTACAGACATTTCATTTTAACAACTTTATAATAGTATAGAAGTCAGCCCTCTGATTTAAGATATATTTATCTCAGATATATATCAGAATAAGTTAAGCAGGAAAAGCAGATGTGTGTTTCACTTAACTCATCCTTCGAGAGCAGGATTCCTAGATCAGCGAAACTTAACTATAACCCGCTACAAGCACTAACTACTATCGGCACACTAACGGGACTTTAGAGCTTTCATCGCTGTATGCAATAATGAGCCAAGTTAGATATGATGAAAAATATAAACAATTTAAACGAACAGCTGATCATGAGAGCTGATCAGATTTTTTAATAGCTTGTATGTATACACTGCTGGGCAAAGGCATCTTTTTTCGAAAAATACATACAAGGTAAAACGTTAACACCTGACACACCAAGAAAAAAAGCCGATCTTCAGGGCTAACCAGATTCTTTGAAATCATTGCTAGAAACTCTCTCGGAAAAAAACATTTCTTTGCGTTTAGCGGCTACGATGTTACAGTGGGGTACACCGGTATACTTACATATAAAGGTGCGTCTACACTTGCATCATTTGCTCGTATCCGATCACCGTGGCGTGGTATGGCTGCGTATCGTGCTGCTTGGACGCTCACTGTCGGCGCGCCGATCATGCCGAACTCATTCGATATAAGTGTGTGATACGCGTAGCATCATGGATTCCGAGCGATCGGATCGGCGCAACGTCCAAACGCATGACACGCGATCATGCCACGCGATGATGATCTGATACGGGCAAATGATACAAATGTGGACTCACCTTAAGGTTATCCGGGATAAATGCGATTACGGAACAAATGCGTCTTTTGACAATAACATGTTCACGCATCATTTCGCAACTATCCCTGCTCTCTTTTATTATAATTTTATTGTTTCATTGCCAAATTTTAGGAAGGGAGGGTATGGTTTGGGTGTATTCAAAGTGTTCGGATTTTAAGAAATCTTTAAATAAAAAAATAAATTAAATCAAATAAAATCTTCTGAGTCAAAGTTTTATACAAATTATTTTACATTCCGGGCTACTGTGCTGTGGAACTCTCTTCGGTTCGATTTAAGACAAGCAAAAGTCATTGCCTATTTTTAAAACTAAGTTAAGAGCGTGTATACCCGTATAACTGGCAACGTCGCATACTTTTTCGTTTTGCTTCATTATTTTGTGGTATTTGAATGAAACTTGAAGGTATGCTCAATACATACCCTACATCTTTAGGATTTATATTGCGTTTAATTCAACTATTCATTGCGTTTGCCTTTATTCTCGTACAAAACAAGATATAGACATGAATTCATTTTTAGAGTTCTACTTGTGGTAATATCATGAAACTTTGCATTGTGCCAGCTTAACTACGAAAAACGTAATGAATGTATTAAAAACATGTTCAGGTTATATTCATATTTCTCAAAATAGTCAAGAAAAACCAAAATAATATGCGACGTCGCCAGTTGAGCCGGTATAAACCCTCTTAAAAGATCATTATTTATCACTCTTTTTAATTTCTGCTGCTGGTTTTCTAATCAGTTTGATGTCAACTGTGTCATAGTTCTCTTTCTTGTTTTGTATATATATATATATATATAGTCGTATATGTGTATGTTTGATTTTATTTAATTTTGTATTATTTATAATCTTATCTCACCACCTACTCATTCCTAGCTATTCTGAGTCATTTCCGCTATCCAAAGGTTGTCTGGAAGAGATCTCTCTTTAGCGATAAGACCGCCTATTGTCTACCGTATTTTATGTTAAGGCTGTATTGTACTGTTTCTGTTGTTGGTGTGCAATAAAGAATAGTTGTACAAACAACTTGGGTCCATAGTTGGTTAGTACACATTAAAAAGATTAAAAACCATGGTAGTAGGTACAATAGGTATATCTATTATTTAAAATTTTGCGTATAGCACTGGTTGACTGGGTCAATGAAGCCGAGCACAGCGCTGTTCTGCCTCCCCGCCACAACCTGTATGAGACTGTTGGGGCTTCCCATCACTCTTCGTATTAAAGAAGCGACTTTTTTACGCATTAGCGCATTTAAAAGGCGCATTTATCCCTTAGTCGCAATTGACCCGGTTGGCCTTAAATAAACAGACCAATGTGTGTATCACTTAACTCATCCTTAGAGAACAAGACTCCTAGATCAGCCAAACTTAACTGTTCCCGCAGGAAGCACTAACGGTACTTTATAGCTTTGACCGCTTCATGTAATACTGAGCCAACTATAATTAATCTATTGTTATTTGAATATCATAAAAACAAGTACTAAATTAAAGCTTTTTAACCAACCAAAACACTTTCACTTCAAAAGTGCGCTCATTCTAAATGTTCATTCTTTTTTTACACGGATAATACGGAAAATATTTATATTCTATAAAAAAATTACTAACAATTGGCCTTTCAATTGATGAAGATATCCTATAGATATTGTACGGGCGTACATAAGTTTAAAAATGATCAACAAGGAAGCCACTTTTAACAATTTAATTAGGAATAATTATTAGGTACATTACAAAGACGAGCGAGTATGTATGATCGAGAAAGGCGGACGCGTGTGTGTGGCTTGGCGACCGCAGGCGAAATAGGCCGCGGCTGCGCTGGCGGCTGGCGATATGGAACCCGTCGCGCTGGTCTGATGACATAGTTCGCGCATGCGCGAACAGATATAATTATATAAAAAAACATATACAGCAAACTTGGAAACCTCAAAAAGCATTTGAAGTCGGTTAAATGACCGAGATATTACTGCGACAAGCCGCGAAATCGTCATTCAGCTTAGACAAAAAAGAAATTGTTATTGAACCAATTGATTGATATCTAACTGCTAGGGGGTCTCTTTTTACACTACGACGATAGCTAAAAAGCATATAACCTGCCTTATGGGTCAATAACCCAGGCATGAATTTGAAATGGCACGGCTGGTAACGAGGGTGTTGATTGGTCATATGGTAAGCAGCAGTTAGATACCGCGCAGCAGACGCGTGGCGTCAGAAAAATTAAAAGGGAAGCCAAAGCGTATTAATTTACTCATATTTAAAGAAAAAGGTGGTTATAAGCCTTTTCTTGGACAACCGGATGGGAATCGCTTTATATGGACGCCACACCACTGCCGCACAGTTTCTTATGAACGATTAATGGATTGTAATTCCTTTGGTTTTCCACAAAATAAGCATAGAATAATTATTTTGCGGAAAAGCAAAGTAACTATAATCGATTAATCTAATATGGAATTCCCTAAAGTATTTAACGCCTGAATCTATCAATTACCTATGGACGGTTGTGACGTCAGAACACTAAAGGTGCGTCCACATTTGTATCATTTGCCCGTATCAGATCATCGTCGCGTAGCATGATCGCATGTCACGATCACGCGTTTGGACGTTGCGCCGATCCGATCACTCGAAATCCATTTGCTACGCGTATCACACACTTGTATCGGAAGAGTGCGGCATTATCGGCGCGCCGACAGTAAGCGTCCAAGCAGCGCGATACGCAGTCATGCTATGGCACGGTGATCGGATACGAGCAAATGATACAAGTGTGGACGCACCTTAATATTACCGACCCTGTAAAACCTGTATACTCCCTAGTCTGGAATATATTGCATTTTAGTGATGACACATCCTATTATTATGCTTATAATGTTATTTTATCTTCTCCCTGTAGTGTATAATAAATAACCCTACTGTTAAAACTACGGTTAAATTATGAGTTGGTGCGCTGTTGCATACCGCCGTTTGCAATTAAGTCAGACTTCAGCAATAATCGGTGCGCGACCTTGCATAATACGCTCCTTTGGTACACCAGACTGCTGGCTTTGAAAATGTTAATTAATTGTAGAAAACATAACATGACTGAATTGGTGCAAATATACAGGCACAGAGAGAAGTTAATTTATAGTCCCTGCTTAATTAAGTACATGATTTAAGCTTAAGACGAACCTGCGTAAAAACTGCGAATTTAGGATCTTATTGAATAATAAATCAATGTTATATTCTATTATGTTTTATGCCATCATTTTGTATCGTATCGTATTATATCTTTGTATCGTATAGTATGACTTCAGATCACATTACATCACATCAGATCAGATTGCATCGGATTCATCTCTTTTTTTTTTGGTTTCATTTCCTAACTCCCGCTTCTCTTTGAAACCGAAAAATACTGTTTTTCGGTTTCAAGGAGATTGTTTTTTTTATGGTTGTGTAGAACCATATAAGTTAAGTTCACTTTGATTTACAGAAATTCTGAAAACTTTACGGTTTCTGAAAATAAACCTATGTTCGGGAAATCAAATATCAGAAAAATGAGACAGTTTGGTAAACATAATTCACTCACTTAGAAGTAACTCGATCAGATCACATCATCACATCATGCAATGCGTTGTCACATTGCATCACATCACGCCACGTCACGTCATGTCTTACTCATATCCATGTCACATTACATCACGCTACGTTACGTCACATCACATAACAATATATCACATCATATCACATAGCACCACATTACATCACATCGCATCACATTTCATAGCATCACATCACATTATATCACACAACATCACAACACAACACATCACATTACATCACATCAAATAACATTACATCACATCAAATCACATCAAATCACATCACTTCACATTTCATCACATTACATCACATCACATAACTCATCATATCAAATCCTACTCTATCTATATTTCACATCCACGGTCCTTGTAACAGTCAATCCCGCATGTCCGCACCCGCCCGGGACGTCCGTTCCGCACCCAATAGTTTATTCACACTCCTCTGTTTGTTTTGTTGCTATTTGCGGAACCACTGTACATTGTACAGTCAGCCTGAAAAAAATTACTTCATTGTTTTCTAGTTCTCTCAATGCTTAGGATCGCGACAAAGTACTGTTTGCTTTCACTGGGTATGGTCGTAAGCCGTAAGACTTTTCTCCAACAAGTATATCAGGGCCAAGATGTGCCCTGCTCATTGCCACTTAAATTATGCAATTCTTCAAGTTTTGTTGTTTATTCTGATTCTCCTATGGATCGACGGCCGCTGGAACCGACGGGTTTTTGAGTGGCGACCACATGCTGAAAGACGTAGTGTGGGTAGGCCCCACATGGTTGGTCGATGATCAAGTAAAGCTCATTGGAGTCTCCGTATATAATATGTTATGGCCAAAAACAAATTCTCGGCGTGATAATTCCAAAAACGAATCTCATGACGGCTTTATTAAAATCCTCAATTGACACCATTGACAAAATTTTCACCTCGAAAACGACTGACCTGATAGCAAATTAGTCTTGCTATGAACTTTGAAATTTTAAAATTGATCATATTTTTTGTTTTATCATTTCTTGGAACTATAACTTCCTAAAGGTCCTAAGGTTCACTATTTTGATGGACGTACCTTTTAGTTCTATACATATATTATAAGCGAGAAAGTAACTCTGTGTATCTGTTTTATAGGAACAAAGTACATCCCCACAATTTGGAAACGTATGGGTGACTTCTTTGTCACTTTCCATCAAATGGGTCGTCTGTCCGTTTGGCACTTATTACATTTAAAAAAACCTTTTTACGCTTAAACTGCTGAATCGATTTAGATGAAATTTGGTATGAATATAGTTTGAGGCCCGGAAGGACAAAGAATAGTTTTATGCATATATCCAGGATATAACCCTCATAAAGGGGTGAGGAGCTTAGAGGTGGAAATTTGAATGGGCAATCAATTATGATTGCAAGTAAATGCTACTCATATACATAAAATGTCTTAATGGTCATTTTGTAAACGCATCGTATGATAATTGTTCAAAAAACGTCTTCATACGTTTTTCTAACCTCAAATTTTTAGACTGCGTATTCATTACTTTGATAACTTTGATTCTATAATAAGGAAGAGATGCACCTCGTTGCTACAGCGCTCCCGCTGCAGCTCTAACAGCATTATAAACGTGCTGATGGAGCGCTGGGACTCGCCGCTGCCGGCACGCTGGGTGCGACTCCACGCACCTGTCATCCACCCACCGCGTCGCTTTTGATAAGAATAATAAAGTATAATAATATCCTGTGACTAACCCTACAATAATTACCATTTGATGTATTACTAACACAATACTATGGATGGTATGGATGTATGGTCCGCAATAAACGCTATTTGAATTTTGAATTACAAACCGAATCATTTCACGAAAACACCGCCGCGGACTGTACCGTTATCTGTATCCGTGCTGTATTCGTTTTTCGCTGCGAGTTCGTTAGTTCGAAGAGTGTAATTCATTCCGTAGCTACCACAGTAAATATATATCCGTAAGGCAACTAGGTTAACCAAGAGAAATGATGGCGGCATGGAGGACAAGGAAAAATGCCAAGATTGAGGATTTGTTGGCCACACCCAGTATTATCGGTGAAAAAAAATCTTAGGAGAGAATGGGGGAAGAGAGCATACTTGGGGTTGGTCGCCATTTAGTTGATCGGCCTAGGTAATGCTGGAAAAACATGATGGAGGCGGATCTGTTTCAGCTTCAAGTTAATGATAGGGATAATGACAAAATGTTAGAAATTAGTCCATCAAATAGATAAAAAAAAAATTTTGGAAACGTATTTTTTCTTATATTACGTAATTGAAACATGTAAATGAATATTTCTTAATACCATTGTTATGTAGTTTCACGCCATAATAAATTAAGGAATGCAACAAAGCATCGTATTTTCTTGAAATAAAACAATTTAACGGATTATATCGCGTATATTATCACATTTTAGTTCCCGACGTTTCGTTTCGTTGTGAAAATATTATCGTATTTTCTTGTAATTTCCTTTTAAACAGCAAATAGTAGAAATATCGAGGATACTCAAAATTGTATTCACCCATTCTCGCATTACTATATCCACTCAGGTTGATACTACGAGTATTATAGCCTAAATCTCCAGCCGGTGTGACATCGTTCTGTTTTGCGAACTTGGTTGACACACTGCCTGTACAGATACATATCACAGTAAACCCCCGTTAAGACGGTAAAAAAGTGCAATGTAGCGAGCTATGCTTGGAGTCTTCTTGCGTGATCGAATCTGAAACGAGGAGCTCCGCAGAATAATTAAGGTCGTCGACATAGCTCAAAGAGTCGCTAAACTTAAGTGGCAGTGGGCAAGGCACATTGCTCGTAGAACTAATGGCTGCCGGGGAAGAGATTACTTAAGGGCCTGCATCGTCATTCGTAAGCCACGCCCCAAACGCTGAGTAGGCCAATGAGCGGAATTTGTAATAAGGGACGATTTTTGCTCGCGCGCATCAAAGAAAGAGAAAAATAATACACTACATGCTTGGGGTTTTATGGCGTAAGCGCCAGATGTAAAAGTACAATGAAATCGAAGATATTATTATGTTTTGTTAACATTTAAGTTAATACATGATTTAGCCGTTTATTAATCTGTCGTTTGTATAAACTAGACAAAAAACGGAAAATGAAGACGCGTTTTCGGATAACTTTTTTGTAGAGGAATTTTTCAACAAACATATTTCTGCATTAATCTTTGAATAGGTTATATAGTAAAAAAAAACATATCTGAAAACCAGCCTGTTTTATATACTAGATTTAATCACGCAAAAAAATAGCTTAAATTTTCGATTCATCCCATTAAGTTGCAGTGGGCAAGGCACATTGCTCGTAGAACTGATGGCTGGGGGCACAGATTACTTAATAGTTCTTACGAAAAGATACGACGGGGGGATCAGCAGCAGTAGATTTGCAGTCGTCTGAACTGCACGCCAACTGCAAGGTGGCCTGTGAAGTTGGTTTGCAGTTTCAAACAGTTATGTCAACTGCATTCAAACTCCACTTACGCAGCCAGAAAGAAGAAAAACCCCTCTTACGGCCCTTATGCACTGAATATCTTACTGTGACCCAAACCACCACAGGACTTCATAGAATGCTATATGAGATTCGAAAACCCGTGAAGAAATAAAATTCAAGTTTCATGAAACTTCAATCGGTTATATGAGGTCAAAGGGTTTTCCATTTTTACTAACTTTTTCGGTAACATGCATTCGTCGTCCCGCTCTCTCAAATACAGTAAAACGAAAGCAAGAGGAATGGTACGATAGAAAACTTCTAATTCCGAACTTCTGAGTAATTACTCTGCAGCTAGGAAGCTAATTATTGATAATGTCTAATAGTTTGAAGTCTTATATCACCACCAATTTTTACCTGTAGCTTGAGAGTTTACTACCGGGTTTGTGAAATAATACGAGGTCTAATTTCACGGTCCATTTCTAAGTGTAGTTAAACTTTATTACTAGTACTATAAAATATACTGCTTCTAAATATAGTACCTACTATTTATCTAATTTGAGTGCGGGAACTCAAATGATATACAGAGAGCAACTACGTCAGCGGCGGAGAAAAAAATACAACTTTTTTTGTCAGCGTAGTTCTGTAACAGCGTTTAGCCGATGAAGGCACAACGACACATACATGCCAAAAAATCCAAAAAAAAATATCTTAGTTTCAGTGAACTGCAAATAGTCCGTTACAATTTTTGTTAATATCTTAAAGATACCTGCAGGCATTTAATTTTAACAACTTTATAATAGTACAGATGTTTGTTAGTCTATACGGTATTTATAGGGGAGAGTCGGTTATCGTACCACTTTTGACTCATACGTGGTTATTTTATTTGTGAAAGTACTTACATATATGGCTGATAGTGCATATAAAAGTTTAGTATTTCGGCTTCTTTAAATAGCAAGATGAGCATTCTGGGATTAAATTAACATCGTCAAAATTGACTTTTTCAAAAGGCCTTCCATCGGTACGATTTAGGCGACGAGTTGGTTAATTCGTACCATCAGTATTTAAATCGCATCTATGAAGCATTTCGCATGTAAATTGATCTAGTATAAACAAAAATATTTGGTCGTTTAAATCGTACCTATGCCAGTAAGCAATAGTACGCAGCAGTATTTGGTGCCCCAAGAATAAATAAAAAGATTGTTTTTATAGGAAATCTCGCAGTGGTACGATTTAACGAACTGTACGATATCGCCGACTCTCCGTTTTATATGTTGCCGGAAATAAACGATTTCATTCATGCATTGAAACGCATATTTTGCAGTTCGCAGTTTGTGAACTAGTTTTTATAATGATTATTTTAATTGAATTGACTTGTTGAAAGTCAATTCAAAAAAATGTTTACTTTTTACCGTATGTTTACCATTCAACGTTTTAGGGTATAAAGCTCCACTGCTGGATTCGTGCGACGCAATGTTTGGGGACCACTTCGACTGCGGAGTCTACGCTTGATGGAAATTGATTGGGGTATTGTTGGCTTGGGGTTCCATAATCAAAAGCAGTCAGTTTATACTCTACACCATTGCATTAATGTAGAGTATCGCTTGTCCAAAGCCTTCTAGTCAATTTCATTTTATTATATTGCCTATCCTAATGTTATCCTATCTTATTCTAACTTATCCTAATCTAAGTATTCTTACAATGATTGTGTGACGTGGCAATGTCTGGCGATATTAATTGGGATATTATTACATAAATAATTAAATATTAGGGGACAATTTTACACAAATCAACCTACTCACAAACTAAGCAAATTTTATATTATAAAAACAACCAAGTCCCAGGATGAAACCTTTGTGTTTATTTCGAACCCGGGACCGCCAGCATTATAGATCGTGTAACCAACTTAAACAAACGTGTCTTCAAATATAACATTGTTATTTATAATATTTTCTATTGTTTCCGCGATTACTTCTCATTTAAATAAAACAATTTAACGGTGTGTACATTATCTCATTTTAGTTCCCGACGTTACGTAAGATATATTTTTCTCTGTCAAACCTTCTCTGTAACTTTAACAGAGGAAAATATATCTTTTCTCAGGCAACCCGTGACATGGAAAGCTGAAAAGCTTCTGAAACATCGAGAACTCAAATGAGATAATATACGCAATATAATCCGTTTGATTATTTAATTTAATTGTTATTTATATTATATTGCTGGCTTTTGTGGTCCTGTAGAGATAGAGAGAGAGATAGAGATATTTTTATTGCAAGAACAGTGTACAATAGTTGTTCATATCACACAGGAAGTTCTATGTTCTACCTAAAATAGGCATGTAATACAATTAATTGTTTTTAAGTTATTTACAAATATATTAAACTATGTAACTTAAATCAGTATAGGCACGGTGCTATTTTACATGTCAATTTATTATTAATATTTCTACAATAGTGCTTATATGTTAAATATCAGGAATGTATTTTATTCATTTAGAAAATCCTGGATGGAGTAATAACATTTTTCAAGAAGCCAACTTGTTACGACCTTGCAAAATTGATTTTGGGAGCATTCCTTTACATTCGTCGGTAAATTATTGAAAATTTTAATTGCCATACAATACGAATTATTGTTAAAAACATGCGTTTTGGATCGAGGCAAGTATAATTTTTCCTTATATCTAGTTGACCTAGTGTAAACTAGATTGTGTTTAATAAAATAATCAGGATGTCGTTTAACAAATAATGCGATCTGTTTAATATACATACATGGTAAGGGTAAGACCCCCGTAGCTTGGAATAGAGGCTTACAATGGGTCAGGTAGTGGCTGTCACACACAGCCCTTATACACTTTTTTGTGCCAAAAATACATTATTCACATCTACTGAATTACCCCATATCATTAGTCCGTACTTCCGCATAGAAGAAACATACCCATGATATGCTGTAAGTGCTACCACTCTAGAGCTGATACAGGTTAATCGTCTTAGTGCGAATACAAATTTATAGAGTTTAGTACAAATTTCAGAAATGTGTGCCTTCCAACTACAAAATTAATCTATATAAATTCCTAAAAATTTTGTCTTTTCTACTTCTTTTACTTGCTCATTTTCATGTTGTATATTTAATTTACAAGTACGACCTTTGTTGGTTCTAAATTGCACCAAATAGGTTTTATTTACATTAACATTTAATTTATTACTATTCAACCAGGCCATTACTTTTGAGAACGCATCATTAATTTCATCATTATAAACATCGATATTTTTGGATTTAATTACTAATGTAGTATCATCGGCAAACATTATGCAGTTGTGGTTTACATTGCTCGGGAGATCATTTACATATCATAAGATCATTTACATATCACAAAATAACTCCTTTATTTAAATCAGGTAGTACCTCTGACCCCACTAACTTTAGACCAATATCTGTACTACCTACATTTAGTAAAATTTTTGAAAAGCTAATTCTATATCAATTGTTAAAACATTTTAATTTGAATAATTTGATGCATAGTAAGCAATTCGGTTTTACGCGGGGTCGCTCGACATCCAACGCCGGAGTTGAGCTCGTAAAACACATTGTCGATGCCTGGGAGGAATCGCGAGATGCTTTAGGCATCTTCTGTGATTTATCTAAGGCCTTCGATTGCGTTAATCATGAGACACTGATCAGGAAGCTACACCACTACGGAGTTAAAGGATTAGCACTAAATTTATTACAGTCTTATTTAAATGATAGAATACAAAGGGTTGACGTGAATGGAAAGCGTTCACCGGGGTCATTAGTCTCTATGGGTGTGCCGCAGGGATCAATATTGGGACCTTTCCTGTTCCTTATCTATATAAACGACTTGCCACACCTCGTACAGACCCACCATGAGATAGTTTTGTTTGCAGATGATACGTCTCTAATTTTCAAAGTCGTACGAAATCAACGATCCTACAATGACGTAAACAATGCTATCTGTGAAGTAGTAAATTGGTTTAATATAAATAATTTATTGTTGAATGAGAAAAAGACTAAATGTGTTAAGTTTGTCACGAGTAACGTAAAACACGAGCAAGCAAGCGTTATGGTTAAAGGTGAGGAACTGGAACTAGTTAATAGTACAGTCTTTCTCGGTATAACATTAGATTCTAAGCTCCAATGGGGTCCCCATATTGCTAATCTCTCGAATAGACTGAGTTCTGCAGCTTTTGCAGTAAGTAAGATTCGTCAATTAACAGACGTGATAACGGCTCGATTAGTGTATTTCAGTTATTTCCACAGTATTATGTCGTATGGCATCTTACTATGGGGCAGTGCTTCCGACATTAATACTATATTTGTTCTGCAGAAGCGGGCTGTTCGTGCGATATATAAAATGAACTATAGAGAGTCGCTTAGAGATAAGTTTAAGGACATTAATATAATGACAGTGCATTGTCAATACATTTATGAGAATATTATGTATGTACATAAAAATATTACCGACTTTAAGAAGAACTGTGATATATATAATATTAATACTAGAAATAAGCATAAGCTCGCAGTGCCTGCTACTAGGCTCCATAAAATAAGGAGATCATTCATGGGTAACTGTGTGAGATTTTATAATAAACTTCCTAGCAGCATAACTGAGTTGTCTATTGGTAAATTCAAAAATATTGTGAAACGAAAATTATTTTCTAAAGCTTATTATAGCACACAAGACTACATGAATGATGAAGCCGCGTGGGATTAATGTAAATTATAGCGTCATGTAGGTATATGAATAATTATTTTAACGAATACCTAAGGTATTATTATTATTTTAATCTTAATTGTTTTATATACTCTGACATTTAGAATTTTATTCTAGACACATTCTAGATTATTTATTTTTTATTGACAATCCTTTTGGGATTTATCTTATTGATTATTTTAATTTTAAAAATGATGATTTTATCAATAATTTTACACTTAAGTTAAATGATCTGATTAGGTTTTTCTGGGTTTCCCTAATCCTTGCAGCAAATGTTGGATCATATTGTATTTCTCCCAGCAAACATTCACTCTCATGTAACTGACATTTCGAAAGTGCTTGTAACTAGGCCTACTTGAATAAAGAATATTTTGATTTCATTTGATTTGATTTGACAGCAACGGGCCGAGTAAACTACCCGGTGGTACTCCACGGGGGCTACATTTGTATGCTGATCTAGCCACTTTCAATTCACCATTTATAATGTTACTTATATCAGTACATTGTTGTCGGCCAGACAGGTAACTACGAATCCAATCATAAGCATTTCCTCTAATTAAGTATCTTTCCAATTTATTTAACAATATTGAATGGTCTACAGCATCAAAAGCCTTACTAAGGTCTAAGAAAATGGCAGCCACAGGATTTTTCTCTTTAATAGAGTCTGTTATAATTTTGACCAGATTAAAACACGCTAATGTGGTTGAGCTACCTTTTCGAAAACCGAACTGATTACTGTTCAGAATATTGTTAGAGGTAAAGAACGAAATACATCTTCTGTACAGTGCTTTTTCAAAAATCTTTGACAAAATTGGTATAAGTGCAATGAGACGATAATTATTCATACATGACTTGTCCCCTTTATTAAATAGAGGTTTAATAATTGTGTATTTTAGGTAGTCAGGAAAGCGACCTTCTGCCATAGACAAATTTACTATGTGCGTTAGTGGTTGCGAAAATTGTTGAGCGCACAACTTAATGACTCTGGTACTAATATCATCAATTCCTGACGCGTTACTATTATTTAAGGTTAATATAATTCGATATATTTCGTGTGTGCTGAAGGGATTGAGAAATATGGTCATTGGGTTGAAAGAATAGTCAAATGTTTTCTTTTATCTGTGCTATCCTATTCTTTCCCACCATATCTCATCGTCGATACCTACTATTATAAAGTCGTAAAAAAGAAATGTCTATACATTAAAGATATTTTCAAAAAAAATATTGTAACGGACTATTTGGAGGTAACTAATTCGAAACATTTTTTTTTGTATGGTTGTATGTGTCGTTGTGGCTTCATTAGTCCAATAAACGGGGATTCTGTGAAAAAGAGTGGCCAGAATATTTAGCTACGGTCGTTTTAAAGCTGCATTGTTGCATTTACGCAAATAAATACTTATTATTCTCATAGCCCCTACATAAACTAACATTTTAATCAATCCGCAACATTGCCGATCGGAAACGTCCAGGTAAAAGTAAATCTACTGAGCAATCGGCGGCGGGCCCACTAACCAATCAGAGTACAAAATTGGAATTTTAGATGTGGTAAAACCGTGTCCTGTTGCCCTTCTTTGGGTCTGAAAGCAGCCCCTACTACGAGTACTCGGGTAAAGAACTAAGCATCGAAACTGCATGTCCTCTACAATAACATGTTTAGAGTGCTGATGGGACTACATACGCGCCTCGCTCCTCTGGAGCTCCTCTGGAGCGAGGCGCCAATTCAGCACCTCAAAAATGGTTTTCTCACGACCAGATGAGAATAATGTCAGACTCACAAAAACAAAGTATGATTGCTGATGCCCACGTAGATGGTTTTCATGCCATATTCCGTAACAAAATTACATCCATCAGAGGCAGAATACGTAATGTGTTTGTCTGTCTGTCTGTTACATCTTCACGCTTAAACTGCTGAACCGATTTGGTTGAAAATTTGGTATGGAGAGAATTTGAGTCCCGGGAAAGGACATAGGCTACTTTTTATCCCGGAAAAATACCCTTATCTGCGATAAACGAATTTAAGGGGGACGAAGTCGCGGCAGAAGCTAGTAATTTATAAATTCCATCTCTACGCGAACAAAGTCGCGGGCAACAGCTTGTGTTAGTATAAACTTCAAAACTTCGTCATCGCATACATTTGCCCTGTTATTACAAAGTTAGTACAGTTAATATCAAATAGTCTGACATGACACAAGCGCCAAATATATCGTCACACATCTTCTATACTATTATAAATAACTAACTGCGCTGGCTCAGCGACCCAAAATGAGTCTTGGCCTCCGACACAAGAGCACGCCACTTTACCCGATCCTGCGCAATCTCTCGCCAGTTAATAGCTTCGAGCTCACGCAGATCCGCCTCCACCAGATCTCTCTAGTATCAGTATCTATAAAGTTGTAAAAATGAAATGTCTGTACATTGAAGATATTTTCAAAAAAAATGTTGTTACGGACTATTTGGAGTTCACTAAAACGAAAAATATTTTTTTGGAATTTATGTATGTTTGTGTGTTTGTATGTGTCGTTGTGGCTTCATCGCGCAAAATCGGCTAAACCGATTTCAACTTCTTTTGGCACACGTGTAGCCGGGTATCTCCAGATGGTTATAGGATACTTAATACCCGACTATGCTGAAGAAAAAAAAGAGGGTTATGAATTTTCCCCCTCCACGTACGAAGTTGCGAGCGCCTTCTAGTACTATTATGAAGTTGTAAAAATGAAATGTTTGTACATTGAATATATTTTCGAACAAACTGCTGTAACGTTCTATTTATGGGACACTGAATCGAAAAATGATTGTTTTTGATTTTTTTGTATGTTTGTGTGTTCGTATGTGTCGTTGTGGCTTCATCACGCCAAATCGGATCGGATTTCAACTATTTTTGGTACACGGGTCGCTGGGTAACTCCAGATGGTTATAAGATACTGTTTACCCGACTAAACTGGCGAAAGAGAGAGAGATTATGACTTTTTCTCCTTCTAGTTATTAAGAGGGGTGCATCAAAAATTGAAGCTATTGTTAGTGACATTTTTGTCAAATCTAGTATACAATACAGGCTGGTTTTCGGATATGTGTTTTTTATCTATATAACCTATTCAGCGCCTAAAGGTCCGTCCACACTTGTATCATTTGCTCGTATCCGATCACCGTGCCGTGGCATGACTGCGTATCGCGCTGCTTGGACGCTCACTGTCGGCGCGCCCACTCTTCCGATATAAGTGTGTGATACGCGTAGCAAATGGATTTCGAGCGATTGGATCGGCGCAACGTCCAAACGCGTGATCGTGACACGCGATCATGCCACGCGACGATGATCTGATACGGGCAAATGATACAAATGTGGACGCACCTTAACGCGGAAACATGTTTGTTTAAAATTTCCTCGATAGAAAAGACATCCAAAAATGCGTCTTCATTTTCCGCTTTTTGTCTAGTCTGTACGAACGACAGATTAATAAACGGCTAAATTATGTAAAAAAATCACACTTCTCTTTATCTTTTACGTTCTAACTTAAATGTTAACAAAACATAATAATATCTTCGATTTCACTGTACTTTTACGTCTGGCGCTTACGCCGAAAACCGCAAGCATGTAGTGTATTAGCTTTGTCTCTCTTTGATGGGTGCGAGATATAAATGCGTCCCTTATTACAAATTAGGCTTATTGGCCGGCGTTTGGGGCGTGGTTTTTCCTTGACGATGCTGGCCCTTATTATAGACACCAAGATGTGTAGCGATATATTTGGCGCTTCGGCTGTTGCAAACTATTTAATGCTGACTGTACTTACCTACTGCCTAGGAATTACTAAAAGTTCTTATTGCCGCAATGAATATTTTATTACTTTCAAATAACTGGAATCAATTGTTACTTTAGTTTCCATCGTACAAAAGTAATTGGAGGTTTCAATGAATTTTAATATGTTAGTCTTACATTAATTTATATACTAGGTCCGAAAAGTTATGAAAACGAGGTCCCTTGTTAGAATTAATATTTTGTTAAATAAATAATATCGTGATGGATAATATTAGCTAAGTTTTATTTAATGTGATAATAGCTTATTTTTAATTAATCTTATGAACGTTTTTTGTAGTATAAAGATATATGAGTTTCTGGTAAGAGATCCATTAGCGCCCTGATAATATATAACTGATTTAAATACGCATTGTATTGAATTTGAGTTAAAAGGACTCATACAAGCAACCTTAGTACGGGCCGTGGCTAATATCCATTCCAAGGGTCGCCCTAAGGCCGCCGGGAGACTGGCTTTACGAAAGCTAAATTTACACCACTCGTAAAGAATTCAGCGTGCGCGCACCCTTGCTTTGGCACATTAAGGTGCGTCCACATTTATATAATTTGCCCGATCAAATCTTCATCCCGTGGCATGATCGCGTGTCACGATCACGCGTTTGGACGTTGTGCTGATCTGACCGCTCGAAATTCATGTTGCTACGCGTATCACACACTTAGATCGGACAAGCGAGACGAGATCGCCGCGCCGACAGTGAGCGTCCAAGCAGCGCGATACGCGGTCATGCCACGCCACGGTGATCGGATACGAGCAAATGATACAAATGTGGACGCAACTTTACGGTGGGCTGTCTGACTGTTTTTGCACTATGATCATGAAAAAAATGGTAAAATAGCTTTATAGATCAAAAACTAAAACGATCGTAATTTGAATGTCATAGTGGCGTTTAGCCCAGCGTTTCACTTTGATTGAGAGAAAAAATATATAATTATAGCGCGATGAAAATATATAATGGATTTAAATGTGAATTGTGTTGAATGTGAGTCACAAGGGCAGTTTACAGACTTAGTGCATCATCAGTCGTTCTCTCTTGGCAGAGTGGTTGTGGTTACGGCAATGGTGTCCACATTTGGATCCTCATCCTCGTCTTTCTTCTGACAGACTGCAGCTCTCACGGTGCGTCTCCATTTCACCCGATTGTCTGCAAAGCGAGTGCACTGTACCATAGTGCTCTGTGTGGACTTTTTAATAAGTTCGGTCCAGCGAGTCGGTGATCGGCCTCGTCCTCTCTTGCCTTCCATCGCCCCATGGAGTTCTTGTTGGAACCTTAGTACGGGCCGTGGCTAATATCCATTCCAAGGGTCGTCCTAAGGCCGCCGGGAGACTGGCAAATTTACGACCGCTACATTTACACCGCTCGTAAAGAATTCAGTGTGCGCGCACCCTTGCTTTGCTACGTTTTGGCGGTTTGTCTAATTATGACGGAGCTGTCTCATATTTATGAGTTAGCTTTGGCGAAGACCCGTGAAATATAGGGCAAGCCATGTCTACATGGAGACAAAGGAATGTTAATTTACGTGAAGTAGGGTGTCAGAGTCTTTTATTTTAATAAATAAAATTAGTTAACAAAAACAAGCTAATTACAACACACGATTCTTAAAAGGATGTTTGAGAAATTCTGCATTTCGATTCTGGGTGGTTAGATTCCAAGTAAGCAGCCTCTAACCCAAAAAGTAAAGGATAATCCAAGAGTCATGTAGCTAAAAAACTTAGAGAAAGCCCCTCTTGCATGTAGTACTAGTGCACATAATAGGCATGATGACTGGCTATGAAAATCAAAATATTCATTAGTCCTTCAGTTAGATAATACAAAAATATTTGACACGTATTTTTTGCTTTTTCAAAATAACAATAAAGAGTCAGATAAATCGCATTAAAGTTTACGAGTGGAGGTTCGTGGCGTCACTCGTAGGTTTCTGTACTTAGGAGTGACGTCACGCGATATTTTGACGATATGTAAAAAAAGAAAAAATACGTGTCTTATATTTTTTCCATACACCGCAACTCAAAAAACGAAATAAAACTACACGACGACACGTTTAGCTCAGTGGATTCGACTCCCGACCAGGGCGAGTGTTTGTGTGATGAGCACGAATGTTTGTTCCTGGGTCTTGGATATTTTCTATGTATTTAAGTATTGTAATTTATCTATATATATTATGTATATCGTCGCCTATTACCCATACAAGCTTTGCTTAGTTTGGTACTAGGTCGATTTGTCTAAGATTCTCCCTAATAACAAAAAAAATATTCAGCAAATATCAATGTGTGATATAGATACATACAAATCAAAGCGCAAAGAAAAATACGATTGCTCTCGCACGTGGTCACACCAGGACTCGAACCCGGTACTTCCTGATTACTCGTCAGGTGTGTTACCCTTTCGCTAGCAAGCACTGTGCCAACCGCATCGAATTTATCTATCTGTTTTGACCCTTGTACCTTACCTATCTTTATTTTGAAAGTTTTACCTTAGCGCCATCTACGAGAACATTGAGAACTCGTATTACACCTGTTGACAGTGTTAAATAATAATGTGGTGTTAATTTTCCGACATACGATAGCTGCTGTCGGAGGCTCGAAAAAAAACCAAAAACTTTACAAACTACTTTTAATTAAAATAAAATTACATTCATTATAGCCTATAGGTGACAAACGCTTGAAGTATGAACGGAGTGTGAAATCTAATTGACTGCACTATTGAGGTAAGCGCGTGCCGTGCTGATGCGGCGCCTCGTGCCTTCGCAGTTGCTTTCTGAGTCAGGCAGTTTGTGTGCTGAATCGGCGATCCTCTTTATGGTGCAATATCTAACTTCCGCATAAACATAAACACAGAAACACAATAAATTTTCGTTTCAATAGTAACGGACTGATTAAAATTTTGATTTTCCGACCCATCATCATGCCTATTGCACATGCTACATATTTAATGTACTGGAATGTTTTGAAGTGTTGCGGCTGTTAAGTATTTTTATATCAACCTTGAAGGCGAAAACGACCAGCTTAGCCCTTTAACTTTCGTGCTAACTTTATTTATTTATTTTATTCATAAATAGAAGATGCCCGTAACTTCGTTCGCGGATAATAAGTCATAACTCCCTCTTTTTTCTTAAGCATAGTTGGGTAAAAAGTATCGTATAACCATCTGGAGATACCCACCTACCGTGTACCAAAAATAGTTGAAATCTGTTTAGCCGATTTAGCGTGACGAAGCCACAACGACACATACAAACATGTCATGTTTATAGCTTTATAATAGTATATAGATATAATTATCACTAACAGATAAACCTTCAATGCCAATTTTTGTTGATAGATCATAAGATATATTGTTTAATATAAATTAAACAAAGTTTTTTGAAAGTACATGAAATAAGTTAGAATAAATAATAATTCCAAAGTAGCGGATCGATGCTGTCAAAAAACTTGGCTCTGAGCTGAAAAATATGTCCAGCCGTTGCTATCCAAGATGTTATTCTTTCACAGATCCGAAGCTTACCTCTCTTCTCTTCTCTCTTCTTATGTGTATGCTCTTGGCAGAGCAGAGAGGCTACTCTGAAATTCGATATTCGAAGTTCATATCGCGCTATCTCTCTCGCTCACATGTTAAACTGTATATGAGTGAGCGAGATGGCACGATACGAACTTCGAATATCGAATTTTAGAGTAGCCCCTCAGTCGTGGTCACTCGTGCAGTTTGGCGGTAGCGTATTGCACAATTCTCCTCCAATTCCCTCTTGCCTGAGCTCTATGAGCACATTCATTAAAGGAAGCACTCATCAGCGTCCTTATCTGGTCAGTCCATCGCATTACTTAACCTAACCCAGCTTACCTAACCGAGTATTTACTTAGAAGTCTCAAAAATACTAAAGCGCTGTCAACCGTTTCTAGTTCAATCCAACCATTTAGTGCTCCTGAAATAACAGGCCTGAATAGAGGCCCGGGACGGCCAAAGCTTCTGAAATTGAATTTCATTCGTGTAAGCGCGCGTGTAAGCGTGAGAGCCTTGAGATGGTGCCGGGTGCGGATACTACAGAAGCGGAAGCGGATTTAGAATTTTGAGATCAGGCAACTTCCCAATTTAAATAAATATTACTAGAGGGCGCCCGCAACCTCGTTCGCGGAGGAGAAAAATTCATAATCCCTATTTTTTCTTCAGCGTAGTCGGGTAAAATATATTCTATAACCATCTGGAGATACCCAGCTACCCGTGTACCAAAAATAGTTGAAATCCGTTTAGCCGATTTGTCGTGATGAAGCCGCAACGACACATACAAAAAACAATATTTTTCGCTTCAGTGATCTCCAAATAGTCCTTTACAATTATTTTTTTTATATCTTCAATATACATTCATTTCATTTTTACAATTTTATAATAGTATTGATAATACAAAGTTCGATTGTAAAGGAAAAAATCAATGCGACCTACTAATTATACAAAAATTAAAGTTCATGCATATTCACTATTATTATAATAATTGTAGTTACCAATCCGTGTATGTATTATATAATGTTGTGAGCAGTGCGAAACATTCGCGTCACTTATAAACCTCTAACAGGTTTCTGTAACGCGTACTAGTAAGTATTTTGAGTTATAAACAAAGATCAGAAACAAATGAAAAAAAATTTCGACGATACTGGACTTGAACCAGTGCCTTGAGCCAGACCGGGGCAGCACGCTCTACCATCTGAGCTAATCGTCCACACCAGTAGTCGACGAATTTTGTCATCTGTTCTTGCTTATGGATCTCTGTATGGTGCATCCGACTCTTTAGCCGTTAGCGTTCGTCGACTACTGGTGTGGACGATTAGCTCAGATGGTAGAGCGTGCTGCCCCGGTCTGGCTCAAGGCACTGGTTCAAGTCCAGTATCGTCGAAAAATTTTTTCATTTGTTTCTGATCTTTGTTTATAATAATAACGCTAGTGGAGTGATCCACTAATAAATAGCAAAAATTGTGATTATTATCATGATATTTGTAAAACAAAAAGTAAAGTATTTTGAGTGTTTACGTAATTTAAATGAAAAAAAAAAATTGCAAGCAGGATTTGAACCTGCAACCTCTTCTTTAACGCAAAAGTGCTCTGACCAACTATCCGACATCCCTTTTGAAAAAGTTCATAATATGATAAGGGTGCGTTCCACCAGAACATCTACTTTGTCGGGTACGTGACGTCTATGACAGCTACTTTAAAAACATATAAAATGTCCAAGAATTCACTACCAGGATTGGTATAGTGCCAAGGGCACTACCTACTTTTCCTTGAAGCAATTCGTCGTTTTTGTGAACGCCCATAACTTGAGTTTGGGTTATTATCAGACAAAAAAAATGTCGGGACATGATGTCATATATTGATAGTGGACTAACTAAACAATTCTGATTTCGTCACTGACTCACTCACTGATGATCATCACAATTCTCAGGGTACTTCCTGGAATTTTGTATGTAAGCTAGTTTTAGTACTCAAACAACAAAAAAATCTAAAACTTGCAATTTTTACCCTCCCACCCCTTAAACTAGGTAATGGCATCTAAATTTCTATGAGACTTCCGTAAATTTTGACCCTATAGATTTTGGGTCTTCATCAGATCTGAAAAGTTTTTAACAGTGCGAGCCATATGGTATCGACATTTTAAATGAAAATGTTGATGTGGTGTGGTGGAGTGATATTTCCGCTTTCCGCTCCGCGCGTGACTGCGCCACTCGCCTTATGTGTGTCTGACGTGCATCGAGATATGCTCCGCTTGTTGCAGTAGCGGCTTAATTTGCCGCGCCCGAGATGGATGCGATAACGAATCGAGAACGCGACGTAGCACTACCTAGCACTATGGGCTTTTAGTGCACATCTAGAACTGGGAAATGGAAACTGACTCAAGCTATAAACGCTTCGGGAGAATCTATCATATTCGTGAGCGTTCAAAATGATGAGGAAATCATCTGGTTATCACAACACAACAAAACGGGGCTTAATCGTGTATAAATATGATTTATTGAATTACCTTTTATTGGTGATTCTTTGACGTTTCGGACGTCGCGTTACGTCCATGGTCTCGAAGTAACTGGAGCGGCAAATCAACGTCTTCTAGCCGCGAGACGTTTTCGATCTGACCGCGCTTGATATTTTGTTGTGATAATGAGTGAAGATCGTGTAAGTTTAAATCATCCCGAAAAACATCATCCGTTTACGCCTGGGTCATATATGTACACCAGTATTTCTAGCTAAAATACGTGTTCAAGACCACTCTCTGTGTGAGTGTGGTCTGGCTGAGGGTACTCTCGAACATACGTATTTCAACTGTAACCGTATTGTCACTCCTGTATATGATATCCTCCCCTCTAATATCCCCCGGCCCGTAAACATCCAGTATCACTTAACTTTAGTCAACTCCCCTTTTGTGTATGTTTTTAGCCAATTTGTTAAAATTAACAATTTGTTTTTATAGTAGTCAGGTTAACAATAATGTTTGTTTTGTCTTTTGTCGTAGATTCTCTTCTGGGTGAACCTGCCATCGGAAGTCACCGGCCAAATTTTGAACGATAAAACCGTGTCTTTTTTAACCTCGACACTGGCGGAACCATCGACAGTATCGATGGAGCCAAACAACCAAAAATTGAAAGTAGTAAGTTTTAATCAAAATCGTCTGGTGTTCCCCAAGGTAGTGGTACCACTTTTGTACCAATTATGCACAAATAATAATGACTGTAAAAATCCAGAACTGCAATGGAAATCAAAATTAGTTATAAGGAGGTCAGAAAATGAGGTTTAGGCACTTCTCGCTCAAGTCATCTCGGATAGTGTGATTTAGTACCAATGGTAAAATAAAAAGAAAAAAGATAATTAATTTGTAGGTACAGTCAGCGTCAAATAGTCTGTAGCATCCAAAGCACCAATTATATCACAAGACAGTCATCTTTATTACTAAAGGCATAAAGATTTGTAACGATTTTTGGTTTGGATGCTACAGACTATTTGACGGTGACTGTAGCTACAGTAAGTATCCTTTATGACATCAAAGTTGAAAAATGGAAATGTCTGTAGATACATTGAAGATATTGTCAAAACAATAATTGTAACGGACTATTTAAGAGGTCACAGAATCTAAAAAAAATAAAAAATATTTTTCGTGTTTTTATGTGTTGTTGTGGATTCATCACGCCAAAACGGCTAAACAGATTTTAACTAGGTATTTTTGGTAGGTATACGGGTTGATACATACAAACATATAAAAAAAATGATTTTTATTTATATTTGTATATATTTTTTTAATTTTCACAACTTTATATTCGTAGTTTAGATGACTTTGGACAATTGAAACTCCGGAATTATATAAAAAATATGTCTGGAAAAGATCAGAAGTCAATTTAGAAAATTCTTTCCATAAGTCTACTGGCTTAGCTCAGATCTGAGATAAGATAAGGAGGTTAAATAGTGGCAAAAAACTTATCGGGAAAAACGTAAAACTAAGCCATTTTCCAGTAACACCGAGAGAAAAACTTTTTCACGCTTCGATTTCGAACTACAAAATTTCTCTCTTATAAAAATATTCATCGAAGAATTTCTCTGGCAAGTATTATCGACACATAAAAACAGGTTGCATTAAACATGTACCAAGTTAGTATTAAGTTAGCAAAAGTTCCACTGGCGGCAAGTTAGGGGCCAGCGGAGAAAGATTTACAGAAGGGAATACACGCACCTTGGATTAAAAACGACAAATTGGATTGGATGGATTTTGGTTGGTATCAGAAATCTTAACATTTCTCAGCCATTACAAAACATATGAAAGAGATATTTCGTAACCTGGTTCTACTACTAACTAGACTAACACTCGCAACTTTACGTACGTGGCTTGAAATTTTCGAACACAATCTAGTTAGCACTCTGGTAGCGCCCTCTGTATCTTTCTTATTTTGAAATGTATGTAATAACACATACTTCGATTGTAAGGGGAAAAATCATATTACTCTATGTTATAATATTAAATCCCACCAAAAACATTCTGTAAAAAACTAGCCAAGTCTCGATGGAGCTCCTTGTTTATCTCTAAAAAGTAATGAAATCTAGACGAAGTCGTGCCAAGTGTAAGGTTCTTTACTGCGATTTTTTTATTATTATGGTTGATGTTGTGTGACTTGGCCGTTGAAGGGTACACAAGGGTACAAAACCAGGTGCTCCATGACACCATTGCACCAATCGTTGACGGTCGGACGTCGGACGTTACTTTTTAGAGATAAACAAGCAGCTCCATCGAGACTGCTAGTTTTTTTACAGAATGTTTTTGGTGGGATTTCACTTCTTTTTGTAGAAACGTGGGTATAACCCTTTGATTTTGGACATCACATGAAGCGGCGCACCAAGTTGAATATTTTTTGTTATGGCGGTATGTCGATCTCTAATAGTTTGGTTGGGCTCTTGTGTTTTCTAATCAGGGTAACCAGGTACTCCAGATCTTCGATTATCCAAGTTTCATAGTTTTCCCTTTATGTGGTCATTAAACCCTAACTCTGTACCAAATTTGAGCTCTCTGAGTTTATGGGAAGTACTACTTCTATTCTGATGATCATGAGTGAGTGAGTGTCATAAATGCGAAACTTTGCTTTCGCTTAACTTCGGAACTAAATGACCTACAGACTTGAAACTTTGGATTTTAAGTATGTGATTATAGCTTGCTAGATGACAAAAATTTCTGCTTTCTGGTCTTATCCAGAGGTTCTCAAATAGGGGCCTGAAAATACGGCGAAATGGTTTCAGTAAAGGATGGTACGGCAGTGTTTGCTTCGCGCTCGAATTGGCGGAGGCACTGCCGTGCCCCCTGATTGATTATAAGTAGTGGTATATTGATTTAAGGTAACGCAATTTTCACTCAACATCGCAACACAACAATCGGGGCTTAATCGCGTATAAATATGATTTATTTAATTACCTTTGGTTGGTAATTCTTCGACGTTTCGGACGTCGCGTTACGTTACGTCTCGAAGGAACTTCAAGAATTACCAAGGAAATGTAATTAAATGAATCATATTAATACGCAATTAAGCCCGTTTATTGTGTTTCGATAAAATTGTGGTATTACCACATTTATAAAAAAAAAACAATAATTATATTGATTCAGTATCTTCATTTATTTAAATACTTCTGAGTTTCACTGTAGGTTTCTAGTAAAAAAAGGTCCATCTATTACTTGTTTGTTCGCGTTAAGATATGTACATTGTCGCGTCTCCCTGTCGCGGTTTTCCCTGGAGGTTATAGTATGGGGTCTTCAAGAGGGGAGTGAACTCACAGTTAAAAGATGGTAAGCGCAAGCCAGGAGGCCAGTTTCTGCGATATAGAGACGTCATCAAACGCCATTTTACCGCATGCAACATCCCATGCGAGGGTTGGGAAGAGCTTGCACAACAGAGAGGAGTATGGCGCAGCTCTGGCCATGAGGCCGTCACTGATTTTGAGGAGCGTCGATTGCAAGACCTCGATGCAAAGCGCCTAAACAGAAAGATCCGCCCTAAGCCTTCCTATACCTACACGTATAATGACAAAGGGGAGTTGCATTGTGCGCCATGCAACAACATTTTCAAAACCAAATTCGGTTTTGCAAGTCACATTCGTGCACATGACCGATGCTCGTGAAGGTCATGCCGCCAGGTTTCGCCATTGACGGATACGTCAAGGAGGACGATATAGGATTAAAAAAAAACGTATCTTAGCACGTTTTCCAAGCAACGACAAACACACAGGACTCAGACATATGGTTTGGCAAACGTGTAGACTCGGCAGAACATTGCCTACTGTAGGTTTCTTCATCGTGCGGTTAGGACGTGTTAAGTTAAATTTATGTTACTTGGAGAATGTATTGGACACAGTAGGGGCAGAATGAATGATGGTACAAACCAAACAACTCAGCAAGAGAATTACTGCTAATGGCACGTTTGATATTTAGTTTTAGTTCCTACTGGGCTGGAGTATTTGAGAACTTTGTCAAATCTCTTCGCCGTCGATACCGCAAAACCTAGACTAAGGACTATTACAGATGTTACGTTTAAACTGCTTTCTGGCTGCAGAAGTGTAGCTTGAATGCAGTTGACATAACTGCATCGTAACTGCAAAACAGTTGCAGCCGATGTGCCGTCGTCAGAACCCTCTCTGCGTCTCGGAAAACCACATTGCAGTTTCAATTCAGTTGTGATACAGTTCTATTGCCGCCCTATGGCAGGTGTACCAATTACGTCCGGGTGCATTTGTTAGAACTGCTCGTGGAATGCAAGCGTACTTCACACCACCGATTCTGCGCTGTAAACAAAAAAAAGTTAGCCTCCTGATGATGCCTCGTAGAGAGGCGAAAAACGTGTCGAGGATTATACTGTCTGGTGGTGGTTTGTTGTATTTGCATGCGTATTTTTTTTGTGGAAACTGCATGAAATTATGCGCATGTGAGCACTATTTATTGTCACATCTAACCAAGACACTATCTCGCGAAAAGCAAAGGAACTATAATCCATTAATCTAATATGGAATTCCGCAAAGTAACGCCTGTCTAATCTATCAGTTAAAAAAAAGTTAATTGAAATCGGTCCATCAGTTTTAGAGTTAACACTAAGAGCATTTCACTAATCGAGATAACAAGCCGTGTCATTTACTAAACAAATTTTTCATGCATTTTTAACGGGGGGTGAGGTAAACACGTACAGTAGTACAACGAATATAAGTTACATCGGCAATCTTCGCCCACGCCGACGAGTGCTAACAAGTACCGAATGAAACCGAACGTGTGAACATTTCAATAAAGACCTTGTTGCACTATACGTACGGTACATATGCAATGACAGGTGAACTCGTGCTCTCGCTCATGGCGACTGACGCGGCGCCAAACAAAATGGCGGGCGCCGGCGTCGCGCGCAAAATTTTGGCCAATGGGCGTTGAAGATTTTACCCGCGCAAACGCGCTGCCTTTGATTGGTTAATATGTTTTCAAAAAATGCTTTCTGCGCAGGTACATCGTTGTAACATATATATGTGGTACTACTATACACCTCACTACGGAGATATTCCCATTTCTACAAACGTACACAATTAAAAGAAATCACCTACTATCAAAAACACCCACACTCTGGCAATTTAGCGTTAAATTAACCGGAGATTTCGGGATTACTTTGACAGAGGGGAATGTATTTATATAGCATTTGCAGTGGTTAAGTGGTTAAGATGCCACACATTAAACTTATAACTTCCCTCTCACAACGGAAATATTACGGCATGGCGCCGAAATTGTATAACAAGCTACCTGTATTTATAAGAGAATCTGACACGCCACAATTTAAAAGTTTTAAATAACGAATATTTTAGTATTTATATGTTGTGCGACTAGTATAAGTAATGCACGCTGTATGCTAGGTACTCTATTAATATTTATATGCCAGGAAATGGCTAAACATAGTGAAACTATTTTGTATCTCACCTCTGTATCATCCTTTGTTATGTTACCTATGTTTTACAAATAAATATTTACTTACTTACTTACAAATAAAATCAATAGGTATTAAACTTTTCACCCCTTAAGTAATGGCAAAATACAAGCAAGGATCCGCACCACGTCGAAATTGACAGATACTTAATTAACCAGACATTTACACGGCTTCAAAGAAGTAATATTGTATAAAGCAAGCATCTATATTATTGTGAAGCCGTAAACATAAAATGTCTGTAGATTAAAGTTGTTTGTTTAAAAGGAGCTCATTACATCATTTTTTTTTAAATATTTTATGTGTGAATAATCGTCAGTACTTTTTAACTCGTATCTCATTTTGGTCCAAGTAAAAAAAACATTAAGTGCATATGGACCGAGTATGTACTTACTCCGTTTTTCCTGGAGTTGTTTAGAGATACAAGTTTTTTTCAAAATAGAGACGATAAATATCTCTTTGGGTCACATCAAAGCGAATTTAAGAATTAAAAAAAGTTTACTTACAAGAATAGCGGGACATCCAATGATGGTTTTAGGGTACTTTTTATCCGACTACTCAGAAGCAAAAGAGGGATATGTTTTTTTTCTCCTCCGCGAATGAAGTTGCGAGCATCATCTAGCACGATATATAATATTGTAATACGGACTCGACACTCGACTTGATCCACCGGGACTAATGTAATTAGGTGCCTACAATGAACTAGTAGAGATGGGAAAGAGGATATCGATGTTTTTTATTTTTTGTTTATTTATCTTACAAGGATCATTAAAACAAGAGGACTAACCATCTCCATACAAAATGCCGTTCCCGATATGTACAACGCAAATGTATAAGAATTATTTTTTACAATTATTCAACTTTGCAATCGTGAAACGGTATTTAAATGTTACGATTTATTTATTATAAGCCATTTGCCAACTAATTGTTACTATACTTTGTTTCTATGTTAAATTATATCATCGTTAAACGTTTAACACATCGACGACCGCGACGCTCTCGGCGGGCGCTTTGCTCGTAGCAAGCTTTCGCTACATACGGTTTTTACCATGTTATTAGCTATGAGCGTAGCACTACGAAAATGTCGGTTGCGAAAGTGTTACGCGCCATCTAGTTTTTGCCAGAATATCTCCTTGCGGACTGAACACGATCCAAAGTATGGCAACTGTCAGGCGTCTTGTTTTAATGTACCTTGTCTTAAAATAAATATTGTGGTATATTTCTTACGGTTTATTTGCCAAACAAGAGTTTAGCGACGATTATAGCACTCACTTTCCATATCATCTTTCTCACCTTCACTCAATTCCATCAATTGTCAATGAAAATTTGAGATGTGTGATATCAATACACATGATACATAGTATTGCGTATAGGTGATAAGATGAATTGAGGGTTTCAGTAATACCATTAATAAAAATAGAGAAGAGAAGAGGAGAGAGCACCCCTCCCTGAGGGACACCAGCGGAGAGATCGCACCACTCGGACAATTTGTCGTCAACCTTAATCCTGTGGCGCCTCCCAAAGAGGTAATTGCGAAACCAAGATAAAGCATTCTGAGAAACATTTAGAGTTTGGAGTATACCCAGAAGACTATCAAAATCAACCGTATTAAAAGCGCTGCTAAAATCGAGAAGTACAAGGATGGTGAGCTTTTTGTTTTCAATATTAAAACGAATGTCATCGGTGACCTTAACCAGAGCGGTGACTGTGCTATGCCCGGGGCGGAATCCGGATTGAAAGGGATTAAACAGCGCATGTCTGTTTAGGCGGGATAGGAGACGACGATTAACAAAGTTTTAAATAATTTTTGACAAGACTGGGAGTATAGAAATGGGGCGATATTGTGAAAAACAGCCAGGATTCGTGGTTTTAGGGAGTGGAATGACTTGAGCATTCTTCCAAGCGGAAGGAAATGTACTAGAGGAAAAGGAGAAATTTATAATATCCGATAGGATGGGAGCAATGAATTCCGCTACGAGCATAAGCATATCCACACTAAGGCCATCTTCACCGACGGCCTTCGTTTTAATAGTCTTGAGAAAGACAAGAGTTTCTTGCGGAGAAATTGGCCCAAGCTCAAAGGGAGGAGTGTCAGGGTGTATGGCATTGGCAAGAAGTGATAGCGTTGAATTTTTAATTGAAGGATCAAGAATTACCGGAGAGGCACAGAAGTGTTTATTAATAGCGTCTAAGTCAAGAACGCCGGAAGAAGTTTGTTGAGTTCTGCCCACCCCGAGTGACTTGAGAAACTTCCACAATTTGGCAGGGGGACATTCCTCGATGGATTTATGAATGTAGCGTCGTTTAGCTTCCCTACAGACCTTATTGCAGCGGTTCTGCAGTGTAACGTAATTCTGTTGGTTTACGTTGGAAGAATCGTGTCGTAATTTTACATGTGCTCGATCTCTTTTGGCCATAAGGAGTTTGATTCCTTCCGAAAGCCATGGAGCAGGGAAATGTTTCACTCGCGTCGGCTTTAGTGGTGCATGTTTGTCAAAAATCGCAAGTAAAATGTCATTGAAAGCCCGCACCTTGAGGTCGATGTCAGATAGGAGCTCAATACTACGCCAATCAGCACTGGAGATATCGTCTTGAAACGCCTGCAGGTCTATATCATGTAAATTTCGACGCATAATAACTTTATGCGTCTTCTTCGGAGGACGAATATTGAAGGCAGCATAAATTAATTCGTGATTAGAGATCCCTGCAGCATTAAACTGACCGTGAAAAGAAACCAGATCGGGAGAAGAAGTTAAGGTAAGATCTAGAAGAGAAGGTGGACCGTTATGCGGAAAATGGGTAGGACCCTGAGATAAAACACTGAGGTTTAGAGAAGTTGCAAGTGAACGGAGTTTAGAGGAGCGAAGGTCATTTTTGAGGAGACATGTGTTAAAATCACCCATAACAATGCTGTGGTCGAACTGCGGGCTTAAGTCACTTAAAGTACCGTGTAAGGTGTCGAAGTAATTTACACTCGAGGATGGGCTATAAAAAACGCCAAGAAGAACTTTAGAATGATGCAACACAACTTCTAGAAAAATATACTCAGCAGAGTTCGAATAGACTGATGGTGACTGAGCGACTACACGATAAGCGAGGTCACTTTTTAGATAGATGGCAACACCGCCAAAAGTGTATCATCTAAACACTTCTTTTCACGTTATTTTGTTTAGTTAAGTTTATCAAACAAAAATCGAGACAGGCAACTAAGGTTACTATCAACAAGTAGGTTAACAAAGAGATTGAATAATTCCTTTACGATTTGGTTATTAAAAAATACTTTATCGATATACGTATATCCCAACCCTTTGTTTCACTGAGCGAGGATAAATGAAGTTGGTTAATTTTTTAACACGTACACCTTACGCAGAAAGCTCAATTTTGCTCTCAAAGCGAGTCGCGGCCCGCTTTAATGAAAAGAGGTTTATTAGATAGAAGCTAGGCTTAATTTAGTATAAATATTTGTTTTATAATGTTGAATGTGATGAAATTGTAAGTCTGGTTAACACACTGAGTGTCTAAAACTAATATAAGAAGGACTGACTTAATGGAGGGAATACTAAGTATATGCTTAGTTTAAATTGTCTACTGGAAGTTGAGTACTATATATATATATGTGTACCTACACTATTATAAAGTTGTAAAAATGAAATGTCTGTACATTGAAGATATTTTCAAATAAATGATTGTAATGGACTATTTGGAGATCACTGAATCGAAAAAAAAAAAATATTATTTTTTGTATGTTGTATGTGTCGTTGTGGCTTCACCAGGCCAAATAAGCTAAGCGGATTTCAAAAATTTTTGGTACACGGGTAGCTAGGTATCTCCAGATGGTTATAGGGTACTTTTATCCAATTACGCTGAAGAAAAAAACAAGGGATTATGACTTGTTCTCCCCCGCGAATGAAGTTGCGGGCGGGGTTACTATTATAAAGTTGTAAAAACGATTTTTTTTGTACATTGAAGATTTAAAAAAAAAGTATTGTAACGGACTATTTGGAGGTTACTTGTAGGTTTTTTTGTATGTTTGTATATGTCACTGTGAATCGGCTAAACAGATATCAACAATTTTTGGTACACGGGTAGCTGGGTATCCACGGTTGGTTATAGGGTAATTTTTACCCGACAATGCTAAAGAAAAAAAAAGATTATGAGTTTTTCTCCTTCGCGAACAATGTTGCGGGCAGCGTCTAGTATGTATTTTAAAACACTATCTCTTTTTGTATGTTTGATGTGTCGTATAGCATGACCAAAACGGCCAAACAGATTTCGACTACTTTTGGTACAAGGGTAGCTGGGCATTCACAAATGGTTACAGAATTTATTTTTCCCGACTACGTTGAGGCCAAAAAGATGGTTATGGCTTTTTCGACCTTCGTGAATGGAGTTGCGGGCCCTTATAAACTCATCAAAACCCAGACTTAACTATCGTTTTGTTTTATCGATAGATTTCCCATCCCTTCTACCTTGCGACCTGAAGTTGGTAATTTTTTTAACACGTTCGTAGAAAGCGTTTTTATACCCTCAGAGTCGCGTACAATCAGCATTAATTAGTAAGTAGCATCCAAAGCGCCAAATATATCGCAACACATCTTTTTTTTTGTTTGCGAAGGAGAAAAGTCATAACCCCTCTTTTTTCTTTAGCATAGTCGGGTAAAAAGTATCCTATAACCATCTGGAGACACCCTTACCCACGTAACAAAAATTATTGTAATCTGTTTACCCAACTTTGTGTGATACAAACATTCACTCTCATGTAACTGACATTTCGAAAGTGCTTGTAACTAGGCCTACTTGAATAAAGAATATTTTGATTTGATTTGATTTGATTTGATAAAGTTGCAAGGACACATATACACATACAAAAAAATAAAAAAAAAAGTATTTTTCGATTCAATGGCTTCCAAATAATCTGGGACAATCATTTATATGAAACATTTCATTTTTACAATTGTATAATACTACAAGAAGGCGCCCACAACTGAGAGAAAAAATCATAACCCCTTTTTTTTCTTCAGCGTAGTCGGCTAAAAAGTATCCTATAACCACCTGGAGATACGAAGCTACCTGTGTACCAAAACAGTTAAAATCCGTGATATATTTATTTATTTATTATCATGTTCATTGTACCTAAAAACATTTAATTTTTACAACTGTATAGTATAATCAATCAATCAATGAATCAAATAATGCTTTATTCAAGTAGGCCTAGGTACAAGCACTTTCGAATTGTCAGGTACAGTACAGTAGAGAAGTGTTTACTGGGAGAGATACAATATGATCCAACATTTGTTGCAAGGATTAGGGAAAACCCAGAAAAACCTAATCAAATCATTAATCTTAAGTATAATATTATTGATAAAAATTATCGTTTAAAAAATAAAATAATTATTAAGATAAATCCCAAATAGATTGTCAATAAAAAAGAAAAAATAATCTAGAATGTGTCTAGAATAAAATTCTGTATGTCCGAGTATATAAAAAAATTAAGATTAAAATAATAATAATAATACCTCAATAGGTATTCGATATTCGATTCCTCAATAAGATGAACAAACATGTGAGACGATATACATATTTGGCGCTGTGGATGATATAGGCTATTTGTTGCTGACTATAAGTACGTTTTAATGAAGAAACGTTTATTGGATTTTGTCGCGGTACAAGCTGGACATAATTTTGCTTATGAGCGTTTATCATTATTTTGTGGAATTTGAATGAAACTTAACGGTATGTTTAGGATTTATGATGCGTTTAATTCACCTAATCATCGCTTTTGGCTTTATTTCCTTACAAAAGAAGATATGAATTAATTTTTAGAGCTTTACTTGTGGGAATATCATAAAATTTTGCATTGTGCCAGCGTAACTATCGAAAACGTAATGAATGTATTGAAATCATGTTCAAGTTACATTCGTATTTCTCAAAATAATCGAGAAAAACCGAGAAATATGCGACGTTGCCAGTTGAGCAGGTATAAATCCTCTTAAAGGTGAGTTTAAAATGTTGAATGAGATGGGACCAACACAAGTATGTAAACAGGTACACATGTTTTTTGGTTACGAGTACTAAGTACAGCGGAGTATCGAAAAATAACTGGCTCTCCGCCTTTTTAGGGTTCCGTAGCCAAAAGGGCAAAAACGGAACCCTTATAGTTTCGTCATGTCCGTTTGTCCGTCCGTCGAGTGTCTTGTATAAGCCGCTACTTGATTTAGATCAACGTTTGGTATGTATTTGGAAAGTCCTTCTTAAAACACATACAAGGTATAAAAAAAAATGTTTTAGTGAAAGATAAAGCGTTATAGGACCTTAAGTACCGGTGTTCCACCCGCTTTCAGAAGCTCTGAAGTGATTCCGTCATCACCCGGCACCTTGTTGTTTTTGGGCTGTTTAAGGGCCATTCTAATCTCGTACAGGCTGATGTCCGGGATATCTTCGGTATAGTGTCGGTTAAGCTTGGCTCTCGGGTCTTTGGCCAAGTCATATCCGCCAAGTCGAATCCGGAATGAGGAGATCCGTAGACGAACCAAGGCCACCGACATAGCATACAGGGTAAGCAAACTGAAGTGGCAATGGGCAGGGCATATTATAGTTCGAAGAACCGACGGCCGTTGGGGCAGAAAGGTTCTAGAGTGGACACCACGTACCGGCAAGCGCAGCGTGGGAAGGCCACCCGCATGGTGGTCTGACGACCTGATTAGGGTTGCGGGGGCTCGCTGGATGCGGGTTGCCTCTATCCGGCCCATGTGGATATCAATTGAGGAGACCTGTGTCCAGCAGTGGACGTCCTACGGCTGACATGATGATGATGATGAAAGCGTTATAAATTAACGAAATTACCTTCAACGAAAATTATTTTTTATTTTTGAGTTATTGGGGAAAAACTGCTCATCTCAGCAAAAGGACGTAAGTGCCACGAAAATACGCTCTTTTGCCGTTTGCATACGTAGTTCCTGACATATGACGCCTTAAGAATTGGACAGACAGACACAGTCAGACCATAAGGGTTCCTTTTTTACCCTAATGATACGGAACCCTAAAAAGCGAATTCCTTACAAAATCATTGGAATTCCCTTTGAATCCCGAAATTAAGACACACAACTTCATAAAGCTCGTTAGCGTTTACACTAATTGCGACCCTTCGGACCCCTTGGAACCCTCTACGGAACCCATTGTGTGCGGCACGGCGCAGACCACTTCACGACTTTCAATAATTCAGCCTATGATGCCCTCCGCGTTCGAGACTTGGATATATAAACGTGAGTTATAAAAGGCGTTAAGGGGGTGCATCAAAAATTCAAGATTTTTTTTAGTGAAATCGTTCATCCTCAATGCGGTCCATTTCATGGGATTCTGAGCATTTTTCTCCAGCATCTAAAACAATACAATTTCTGATTGGTAGTTGTTTAAGTTATGCATTCATACATATATTTACTTTCGATGTTTGAGGGTATGCACGGCGCAGACCACTTCACCAGCTTCAATAATTCAACACATAAGATACACTCCACGGTCGAGACTTGGATAAAATTTGATAAAAGTATCATATTCAATATAATGCAGTTCCTATACACCTCTATTTATTTATTTATTTATTTATAATACATTACATTGTGAGTTTACACGACACCCAAAGCACTCACAATGTTATTTGCACAAATAATACTTATACATTCAGCTAAATAATAAACACACACACAGTTAGAAAAAAAAAACAATAGAATGTCAATAAAACGAACATTGCTATCATTATTAAAAATACAATAATCATAAAATACATCAAATTCATCGCGTCAAGTAATTACTTAAGAAAATGCTATTGCATGCACCTTATCTCTTCCAGATCAATTTTACACCTAAACAGGGGGTCATAAAGTCCAAGTTTTATCGCTGAAGTGCAGCGACCACAGGCATTCGTGGTCAGCCCCCTATCGGCCTAATAAAACTGGAATACAAATTTCCTGGACTATGTAGGTCAGTTTATACTGGTTTGTGAAAATAATTGTTCGGGCGCCAATGTTTCGGGAGCCGGACTATACGGGTCTGGTTATACTGGTGTGATAAAATTGGTTGGTAGCCAGTGTAAGGTGAGCTCCGTTGTCCAGGGTTAGAGGTTTAGTTTAAGTGCCTTGATAAGGGTGGTTGTTAAATGGGTTTGGAAAGCTGTGCTAATGCCACAGGTATCTACTAGCCTAATAAACTAGTAAAGTCCTATATAGGTAATCATTTTGGATATATCATAAAGTGTTTAATTTCGCCAATCAAGTTTTTTCTGAAACTGGAAGAGACGAGGTAAAAAAATAGTTTTTTTTAGAACTTGACATCAAAAAAAAAAATATCAGGGAATATCTTACACAAATCGACCTAGTCCCAAACTAAGCTAAGCTTGTACTATGGGTACTAGGCAACGATATACATAATATATAGATAAATTATAATACTTAAATACATAGAAAACATCTAAGACCCAGGAACAAACATTCGTGCTCATCACACGGACACTTGCTCTGGCCGGGATTCGAACCCGGGACCGCCAACTTTGTAGGACGTTGTACAACTGAGCTAAACGTGTCGTCATGTCGATGTAGTGGGTAGAGCTAGGTCTTCTTACCAATAATTTGATTCAGCGGGGGGAGTGCAAACTTACAAGCGGCAATGCTATACGTTGCCACTAATAGTTGAGTTGGGATGCAGTGCGCGAGACACAAGGATTGCGGAGGTAGGTTGAACCGGTTTAACCCTACTTGGGGGGTGGGAGAGAGAGAAACAATCGGATAAGGAAACTATACTGGCCGGTCGCTCCAGTCGGCGAAGTTGACGCTAAGACATCGTCCAAACAGTTAGCAGCAGCCAATCTTCTCAATAGCTGTGGCAAACAAGCAGACGGATCGCCTGATGGTAAGCGATCACCGTCGCCCACAGACAGTTGCAACACCAGAGGAGTCACAAGTGCGTTGCCGGTCTTTCAGGTGGGAGTACGCTCTTTTCTTGAAGGCTTAAAAGTCGCATTGGTCACATTTATTAGTTTCTATTTATTTATTTATTTTAACTTTATTGCACAAAACAAATGTAAGTACACGTGGCGATCTTAATGCCAAAAGGCATTCTCTACCAGTCAACCATAGGACCAAACAGAGATGCATGAAAATGGTGCAGTGGGGAAAAACATTCAGTACTGAGAGCGTTAGGATACACAAGCAAATAATGCATACATAATTACTTATACCTACACTATATATGGTATACAATATATATATTACATATAAATAATAAATACAAAATATACCAGCTACTGCATGGAAGATGGACGCTACTTGAGTTCTTGTTCCAGCAGATGCCTACGTAGCATCCGCTTGAAAACTACCTTGCTTGGGGCTTGTCTGATAGAAAGAGGGAGCGAATTCCAGAGACGGCTTGCCTGAACGGCGAAAGAATTTATGTATATACTAGAAGGTATCCGCGACCTCGTCCGCGTAAAACTTTTTTTACCGTAGTTGGGAAAGAGGTAAAAAAAACCATCGTTGGATGTCCAGCTATGCCCGTACCAAAATTGGTTAAAATCCGTCCAGCCGTTTGGAGTGATGAGAGGACAAAGAAATTCTGGCTAACAGATGGCGCCAGACTGGCAAGGCGCCGCGCGGCCATTCAAAACAAAAGACGATCCTGCATCGCGCTATTAAGATTTTTCCTGGAATCATGACCCTTCTCCATAGAAAACTGATTTTCATTACAAATCTAGATATAATTTTATAATAGTATAAACATCACTATTTTCTTTTTTCTGCACTTACTCGTGGTTATTTAAAACCCTAAGGTCATTTTCGCTTGGAGGCTGGAGTTTTATTAGCTACAATTGGAACGTTGACTGTAATTAAATAAGAAGACAATTGAAATGCGAAATGGTAGTTTTTATGATAGATTCTAAAACAAAATCGAGTTGTTTATCTTACGTGTAGCTTCTTTTATGAGCCTTTAAAGTTGGGTGGGAAAGTCCATTTTTAAAGTATGAACATGTTAATAACACCATTGAATAACTCATGAAATTTATAGTAACTTTTGTTATGAAACCGTTGCAATCAACGCAAGTTTTAACATAGCTGCAGAACCAAGTTTTTAATTGCCCTACGTTCCTAAACGCTCTATACAGAGCGCTTTTGGAAAAGTCCAAAAATGTGATCTTATCATTGTTGTATCTGGGTGAGCTTTTATGAGATTGAAACAGTTTTTCCACCAATGTTTCTATTATTGAAAGGTCGTCCTATAAACATTCCACGAAAAAAATTACAAAAATTGTCAACATCCCAATAACTGGCCCATTTTAATGTTCCATCCTGTATAAGTGTAATAGACGGTGGATAAGAATAAGATATTTAAGATTAGAATTTTACCTGTTTCCATTCTAGTTACAAAATGATCTCAGTTTTAATTCTATAGTGTTAATAAAACATTGGTTCTTCGAATTTTCCCACCAAATAACTATAGCAAGCATCAAGATTGTACGAAGATTTTTGAGATCAAATAAATTCTTAACAAAATACTTTAGCACAGAGCAGAGGGGGCGAAGATGTGTCGCTTTTAGAAAAACCGTTCTTGTTATTTCTATAAACGGTAGGAAAGTAATAAACAACATTAAACTGTAACGTTATAAAAAAATGCGATAGAATTTGTTACTTGATGAAAACGGTATCATTCCAGCAGTTGCTATGCTACTAGCTAGTTGCTATGTAAGTTAAAAAGGAATGCGTTCTGTAAATTGTAATTGAAAATTTCTAATCTCTTAGCTAAGTAATATTAAATTGTCACTAATTTCGTCAGTGTATTATCAAGGTCATCTGCACTTAACTGACCATTAGTAGACCTTATTGACATTGACATTAAACCTACAGATGGTCACTCAAGTACCTATGCTGCTGTTTATACTCAACAATATGTATTAAAAAAAAACAAAGCTCCCAATTTTGAAATTGCTTTCGCGAAAATTTGAAAAAAGTATACGGTCCTCTAAATGACGTTATTAGAAATATTGTGACAGTCACATCACGCAAGTAGAAATATAGTTCAATTTTCATAGTAAATTCGTTTTAGTAATAGTGCTTCCGAATGATTTTCGATGCTGTGACTGTCACTCTATGCTCTAATAATATTTTAGTAAATAAAGAAATGTGGTTACGTTATTAGTTTTACAACATTGCAGTATTAAGCTCATTAAGGCTTCGTGTTATGAGTACTAGACGAATATTAAATAGATAAATTTACTAACATACTTAAAAAACGTCCAAGACTCAGGAACGAATAATTATGCTCATCACGCAAATATTTGCCCTTACCGGGCCCTTCTGCCCTTAAGACCTTCTGCTTTGCAGGCAACGTTACTCCTAAGCCAGTCGTCAAATATGTACGGCGCAACATGATTGTTCGGTAATCAAGCCCAAAATAAATCGAGCGTTTCAAATCATAGTGTCCGCACTGCTGTCAGCTGCTCCGTGGCAGGAATCTTGTAAAGTTGCCTAATCGAGTGTCATCGTTCCGGGAATCCGCGCCTGCTCACATTAGCGGGGAGAGAACGAGAGAGCTCACTACTGTCAACACTTATAGGCTTAAAATCAAGTAATTTTGTCTCAGTGATGATTCGTATCAATGGCGTCTTTGTGAGAGCTGTCTAGGAGATAAGTGCATGCTTAGTTTCATATATTATTCAGATTGTAAGCCTAATTTTTATAGACTTGTTTCTGCTGTGACAATGTGTCTACGCATATAAATATTTGCTGATTTTTGAAAAATGAAATACCATGCTGTGTTTAGCGATAGCGGCTGATTACACCGTCAATATATACAGGTGTTATTGACAGATACGGCTTCATTAAATAATCTGGGACAATTTTACACAAATCGACCTTGTCTTTAACCATGCAAAGCTTGTACTACGAGTGACAGGCGAGATGAATTATAACACTTAAATATATAGAAAACATCCAAGACCCAAGAATTCATGCTCATCATACAAACACTTGCCCTAGACAGGATTCGAACCCGGGGACGCCAGCTCCGAAGGCCGTTGTGCAACCACTGAGCCGAACGTGTCGATAGTTGGTTTATTGTTAAAATCATTGTCAGGATATTTTTTAACCACCGATGAAAACAGAAGGGTGTTTTACATCTGTGTCTATGTCATCGTAGCACTTAAGCGGTTGGACCGATTTTGATTGAATTTGATTTTGAAAGGCGACTTCATCTGAGTGTTCTTCATTTTTGTGTGTGTTTGAAATACATAGCATAAAAAATAATTTTGTATGCTATGTTAAATATCCTGACAATGATTTTTAACAATAAACCAACTGTCGACACGTTTTGCTCATAAAAATTATCAAAATTATAAAAAAAATATCCAATGTATCAAAAATTATCAAAATTGACAAAATTATCAAGGATATCAAAATTATCAACATTATAAAAATTATCAAAATTGTTAAAAAAAACAATGTTATCAAAATTAAATAGCAAAATCTTCATTTATGTGAGTGAAACATTTACCATCAGTCGAACGAAGGACGACCAAAATGAAACTCTCTCGTCGCTTCTCTACCTGTACCTCTAAAGATAATCTAAATAACAGTTAAATTGCTATCGAAATAGTTAACAATATTGTTTTGACTGGGGTTAAGTGGTTCGGTATTATGATAATTATGATACAACCCTTACGATTGCAAGAAAAGGGTTAGATGCCAAATTCGGTTTCTTTTTGCTTTGTACAGTCACCTGTATCTGCCATAACAAAGCGTGCGAAAATATCTGACACATCCTTACGGCTCTAGAAATAGAGCCGTGTCAGATATTTATGCGCGGTTTACTGTAATGTAATTGATTCGGGTGACTGTACTTACGTAGGTCACTCAATAATTTTGAGAAAAAGAAAAACTATTGAAGATTACTTATTTTACATTTTTTCAAGATACTCTCCATTACTCTCTATACAAAGTTCCATTCGTCTGAACCAACTTTGGAAGCACATTTGCCAGTTTTCATCAGATAGGTCCGAAATTGCTTCTTGATATGCAGGCACTGCTTCTTCAGCACTCGAAAAAAACTTCCCTTTTATTTTTTCTTTCACCACTGGGAACAAAAAGAAATCGCAGGGAGCTAATTCAGGACTGTATTAGGGTGGATGTGGTAAGGTTTCTATCCCAGCTTTCTCAATAAACGCCTTTGTTCTGAGGGACGTATGTGAAGAGGCGTTATCGTGATGCAGCAAGATTCCCCGAGGTCCAGTCTTTGGTCTCCTCTCTCGCACTGCTTTGAACACTTGCGGCAATGCTACTGTAGTATACCAATCAGAGTTCGACAACAGAGCTTCCTTACTCCAAGATGTTGATGTAGAATGATGCTAACGCTCCCCGAACTGACGCCCAAGATATTCTCTATGTCTTTGTATGTTATTCGTGAATCTTCTCGCACCAACATTTCAGTAGTCCACACGTTTTCTGCAGTTACTGCCGTTTGCGGGCGACCACTTCGGTGGTCATCTTCGAGGCTGGTTTTACCCCTTTTAAATTCGTTGAACCATCTAAAAACTGTTGTCCGTGAAGGAGCAGAATCTCCTAACGCTGACTGCAATCGTTGCAAACACAATTGTTCAGATACTTGATATCTTTAACAGTCAATGTGATTAAATACAGCTCAAATAATAAAATCGAGATCGTTCCGTCTTACAAGGCCTTTTAGTTTTGTCTTTTACAGACTTCCCATATTATAAAAAAAACTTAGAGCATTATACTTTTTTTTAATTTGGAAGACCAATACAAAATGACGCTTTTTTAATGTTTGAATCGTGTTATTGTAGCGTCTTGTCAAAGTAAACCAGTCTGTTTTGAAAATAGAAATCTACAAGGTTTGCGTTTATTCGTTGATTTTTTTTAATACTTGTACATTATTATTATTTAATAAATGAATATTAGGGGACAATTTTACACAAATCGAACTTGTCCCATGGTAAGCCCAATAAGGCTTGTATAATGAAACTAGACGACGATATGTTTAATCGATATATTTACTTATATACATAAAAAACATCCAAGACTCAGGAACAAATATTTATGCTCATCACACAAATATTTGCACTTACCGGGATTTGAACCCAGGACCTTCAGCTTCGCAGACAACGTTACTCCCGCTGAGCCAAATTTCCTGACATGAAAATATGCCCAAACAAATGTATACCTTAATAAAGTTCGCACAATCGTAATAATTTTCATTTCCAACTTAATCATGTTGTTAGCGCACATTTACGACCGGCTATCGCGGGCCTCACTATCGACTTCGATAGCAGTATCGATAAACTGCCGGCGTTATCGCTCGATAATGCAGGCTCCGGTAACGTAGCAGTTTAATAATGGCTTTTACCGGGGCTGGAGTTTCTACTTCGAAAAGATGAGGTTAAATACATTTTCTCAAACATATGGGACGTTTCATTAGAAAATATGCACAGGAGAATCAAGATTTTATGCTTCATAAAAAGTGGTCAAGTGCCGGTTGGCCCAGGAAGGATTTCGTTACCAGTGCACGCAAAAAAAAATACGCCGATGTAAACAATTTTTGTATGGTACAGTCAGCTGCAGAGAAAAGTAACCCCCCTGCCTACTAACCTTATATGGCAGAGGGTCACATTTCTCTGTTGCTGACCATACCTACCATTAGAGCTTGTTGGTATTTTCTAATCTAAATTGGCAGAACCTATGTCGGAAGCGGCGAAATTAGTACAGTTTTTTTTGTTCAAATTTGGTTGTTTTTCCTTAGTAGTATTTTTTATTTCATATTACTTAAGTAGTAATTTTGTAAGAAGCTGTTAGAATATCTATGTAGACCTGCTGGAGCTGGTATGTTCATTTCCTTTGATCAAAACTCCTTACAGAATATTGAAAAAAAAAAAAAAAACAATAGGGGCTCCTTATTCCGTGCTACACGCCAAACCATAGCCCCGTGCACTTAATCCCGGCGGTGCTAAGGTGTCAAGATTCACGAACACGCGAAGATATATTGCCGTGTCTGCTTTCGTGTCCGGATCCGCGGGTTTCGGCTCCACTCGGGTATTGAATACTCGTCGGACCGACCCGCGCGGGCCGGTTGGAGTTTAAACAAATAAGGTAATAGTCCTTGAATGACAATTGTTACCTTATTGAGTATGGAATAAATGGGTTTATTTTTATTTACATCAAACTTGATTATTTTTTTATAGAACCAGCAATTCTAACTTAAGACAAAACTGGTGACCCACTCTTGCATTACAAGAATATAATTACTAAAATGTATTTTATGAAAGCAAAAATAAATCAGGCAGGATACAGCAATTGGGTGATTTTGTATTCATTCTGTTAATGACATTTAGTGTTTGGTCCTTTTTTATTTACGACTCACAAAATATTTAGATGGTCGTATTCTTGAAAATTTATTAAAACTGAACATAGAAACACGAGTCTCACGATACATTTTAATTCGCAGCTCTTAGAGACAACGCATCGAATCTTCACTAAACGTCGCGGGCGGATCGGATTCGCGTGCACTTAAGATACGTAAACCCGTGTACACGGGTACTCACGTTATTACTTTTAAAAAGTACGACCGGTTTGGCTCAGTGGGAGTAACGTTGCCTGCGAAGCTGAAGGTCCTGGGTTCAAATCCCGGTAAGGGCAAATATTTGTGTGATAAACATCTATAATTGTTCCCGAGTCTTGGATGTTTTCTATGTAGGTATGTAAGTAAATATAACGCAAACCTTATTGAGCTAACCATGGGACTATTTCGATTTGTGTAAAATTGTCCCGTAATATTTATTTTATTCATTATTTAAAAATACAATAATTTCCCCATGTAGCAAAATGACCTATCTACAATATTTAAGGGACTTCCCTTTCATGTTGCATAGCTCTGTATAGTGCGGTGACTGCTTACTACAGGCCGTACGCTTGTTTGCCACCATGGTAACTTCAACCCTGACAAGGTTGCATTAAGATTGATTGTTGAATGTTGAACTCGTGTCCTTATTTGTTTACGTAAAACAAAGGCTTTAATGAACTGTCACTCATTCCAACTTTGGCGATATAATCGCTTTTTGGGACGTTATTCTGTGTGTGTTTTCATTGTTTCTTTCTGGCAAATAATCTATACTATTATAAAGTTGTAAAAATGAAATGTCTCTACATTAAAGATATTAAAAAAAAGTGATACGGACTATTTGCAGGTCATTGAATAGGAAAGTATTTGTTATTTAAGTTTTTGTATAATAATAATAATAATAATAATAATAATATCTTTATTTGCTTGAAATGTGGTACAACAGATGATACATTGCAAATATATAGTAATAAACACGCACATTTCACCAGCAGCTGGCACGCAAAACATGAAATACAGTAAGATGGTTACTGGAACCGCCAATTGCAATATCGGTTGCAGTAAAAATAAGTAGGTAATTATAACAATGTCAACACCATTATTCTAAATAACTTAAATGTCTACGGTATACATTTATAATCGAGATTTAAAGTTTCAATATCAATACTTTCAATTAACTAAAATACAAGAAATGCAGTTAGAGCTTCCACATAATCAATATAAATTCAATGTCATGCTTATAAATATAAATAGCCAGGTCTATATTCTACCAATATCTAATCTAAATTTCCAGGTCAATATATATGTATTTAATGTCAAGATATAAATATTAGATGTCAGATCTATCGCGACTAATAATTAATTGGTGTTTTTGTATGTTTCAATATGTCGTGCTGCATCACACGCCAAATCGGCTAAACGGATTCAACTATCTGTGGCACACGGGTAGCTGGGTATCCAGATGATTATAGACTATTCTTTGCCCGACTACGTTGACAAAAAAAATAGGAGTAATTACTTTTTCTCCTCCGCGAAAGAAATTGCAGCCACCTTAAGGTGCGTCCACATTTGTATCATTTGCCCGATCAGATCTTCGTCCCGTGGCATGATCGCGTGTCACGATCGCGCGTTTGGACGTTGCGCCGATCCGATCGCTCGAAATCCATGTTGATACGCGTATCACACACTTAGATCGGAGTAGTGCGGCGTGACCGCCGCGCCAACCGTAAGCGTCAAGCAGCGCGATACGCAGCCATGCCACGCCACGCCACGGTGATCGGATATGAGTAAATGATACAAGTGTGGACGCACCTTAAGGTGGCTGCAACTTCTTTCGCGGAGGAGAGAAATTAATTACCCCTATTATGTATTATAAGAATGCATAATCATAAAGCTCATTACGTTAGTGTTGAGTATAGTTGTTCTAACGACAACACGTCTAACTTTGACGGATCGTTGCCTGTTTGAAAATTGTGTTAATGTTAATTAGAGTGTGAAAGTGAAAGTCGTCGTTTGATTTATTTCATTCTTGTGCACCCGGTTATCGTCTGCCATCATGCCTTGTCGCAAGAGGACCCAAAGCCTGGGTCTTCTTCCGAAAAATAAACTACCAAAAATATTTCATGTAAAATTGGCAGCCAAGAGTCACAAGCTCATAACGCTTTAGCTGTAAAAAAAGTTATGAGATCCCAGAAAAAGCCAAGCCCTCAAAATCTGACCTTACTGACCCTACCTTATCGTAAAAAATATGGCTTCAACGGGCTTGAAGCCCCTGATTTTACTAACCCTACACCTTGGTTTCAAAAGTATAGCCTGTCCGTTTCATAGAGAGGGATTGAAATTAATAATAATATTATCACAATATTGAAGACATATACTGATGTAGGAAGTACCCTAGAATTTTGATACGTGAGTGAGTGAGTCAGTGACAAAATCGGCGTATTTTAGGTTAGGTTTAGGTTTCATTGACCTAAAGTATGAAAGGTAGATCAATAAAATTTAGTGTATTTAATATGTTTCCCGACTACATCTTATCCTGTGAATTTGGGCTCTCAGGTGTTAACTGGGACGAAGCTAAAGAAAGATAAAGGGTTTGAAACTGAGACGAAACGGTTCGGGATAAGATAAGTAGTGCTCCGGTTCTTTTTTTTTCGTCTTGGCGAGGGTACTACCATGCCCCCAGATTACTTGTAGTACTAAAACTATATTCGAAGGATTATTTACATAAACGTGAGATACTGGGCACACGCTCACTAGGTTCCGTTGAAAATCCAAGGAATAATAGGTCGACTAGCGAGTGCAAAATTAATGAATATTGAATTATAGACACAAATGAAAAGGCGCAACCGCTTCCTACAGTAAACATTAATACAGTTGAATTAACTTAAAGCTAAGTGTAGTTTTAGCCCCTAGGGCGATAATGAAATCCAAAGATGTACCTATCTTGGGTAGGCGCGTTTTAGAATAACCCATAATATGTAACGTCTCGATTTTTTCTTCTGTACATTGAAGATATTTTCAAAAAATTGATTGTTGCGGACTATTTGGAGGTCCCTAAAACGAATTTTTTTTTGGATTTTTTGTATGTTTGTAGTGTCTTTATCACGCTAAGTCGGCTGAACGGATTTCAACTATTTTCGGCACACGGGTAGCCGGGTTTCTCCAGGTGGTTATAGGATACTTTTTACCGGACTACGCTGAAGAAAAAAAAGAGGGTTATGACTTTTTACCCTCTGCGTACGAAGTTGCGGGCATCTTCTAGTAACATTATATTACTTAATCCGTAGAGCGTTATGTCAAAAGAAAATTACCCAAAGCGCAGGGTATTGAAATGTCGCTTCTGTGTATTATCTATGTTGTTGAATACCCGATGAAAAGGTTTTCGCGTGTTCGGGTCTAAATTTACAAATTTAGATTGAATTTGAACGCGTTTGTTTTCAGCTATTAATTTCGCTTTGTTGGTCAGTTTCAATTCGAAGCCTCAATAATAAGATGAGTTTAGAAATCATAGAACTCGCGTATCTATATAATCAAAAGTAGTAATTTGAGGTAAAAACCGGGAAGGCTTCTTTTTTAGGGTTTCGTGCCGCTGAAGCAGGACCTTATTACAAAGACTTTGCTATCCGTCTGTCTGTCTGTCCGTCTGCCACCAGGCTGTACATATCGCATGAACCGTCATAGCTATATAGACAGTTGAAATTTTCACAGATGATGTATTCTGTTGCCGCTATAACAGCAAATACCAAAAAAAGTACCTATAATTTAAGGTCTATCTGTCTATTTCAGTAACCAATTTAAAATGATCGAACACCGCGTAGGTACATTTTGCTTAAGAGTAGGGCTCTGCTTACACTGGATTTTCATAGATACGGCCATTTGTAGCGTAAACTTTGTACGAAAACCTCCGTGCGCGAGTCCAACTCGCACTTGGCCGAGGTTTTTTTATTATTGTTTTAGTAAAACGTTGCTATTTATAAAATAAATCTATTTTTTTTTCGATTATCTTTTCGATGGTTCTTGTGTCATCATTCCGAATGATCAATTTGTAACCTCCAAATCTTACACATTTCTGAGAAATTTTGGAGCAAGGTTTTTCGCAATAAATCTCAAGTTTGAGCAAAATCTCATAAATTACAGAAATTCTCATTTGGAGACACCCATGTATACTTCTTGGTGCCCCTTGTTTACGCATTTTTTTTGTCGTAATTCTATCGCATAATCACAATAGGCATAATGATCTATAAGCATAATTTCATCACGCCGAATCCTGTTGTCGCCGAATCTATTTTTCGCCGAATCGTCTTTACGCAACTTTTTAATGCCGAAAACCTACTTTTCTGGCAGCAGTCATCATCTGTTCAACCTAACCTTATTTACTGGCAGCAGTTTTTTATTGTTAGAGGTTGAATTTGCAGCTAACTAAAATTCGGCGATAATAAATTATGCGTATTTAGATTCGGAAAAACACGGCGAGATGAACATTCGGCGAAATTAAATTATGCGAAACCTGTTCGGTGAAGTCAGTTTCGGACATGAAAAAATAAGCGAAATAGATAACACCCATACTTTTTATCGGTACCTTACCTTCTAGGTTGTTTATATATAGGTATTACAGAGGCCGTTGACCCCAATCAATAAGCATTGCCCATGCACGCCAAGCCATGCATTTTGGATGGTCTCATGAATAAGGGACGAAGGATCGTTTGTACGTCTTGCTATCAAAGTGCTACATATCGATATTTTGTTCCTTTGTTATATTGTTTATTAATCATTATTTAAGACTAGTATTCATAATTGCTAATGTTAAAATTGTATAGTTTCCAAAGTGTACATTTTAAAATTATTTTATTTGTGAAAAAAGATTAATTTTCTGGGTCTCCTTCGGAATCCCTATTGTCGTTTGTCCTAAAGGTACGTCCACACTTATATCATTTGCTCGTATCCGATCATCGTCCCATGGCATGACTGCGTATCGCGCTGCTTGGACGCTCACTGTCGGCATTCCGTATCATTTGCGCCGCCACGTGTAGTAACGCGTCCACACTAAGCCGTAGTGTATCCGATCACTGCGCCAATCATTTTCCATGCTGCAGTTTGGACGCTAGCCGTATCCTTTCACCGCTCCGATCATTTTGGCATTTCGCCGATCATAATTTTCCGCGTGATCGTTCTTCTGTAGTAGCGTTGTGTTCCGTGTAAAACCGTTGCCCTCCGCGATCGCACATCAAATTGGTTGACACCCGTGCAGAAACTTGAAGATCATTATCACGACAGCTGATAAGCCGCGAGCGCCGAGCACCAGCGTGGACAGCAGCGCCCATGCGTCGGCGGCACCGCGCGCGTAGCAACTAAAAATGGCAGTACTTTGGAAATTCGCCGTAACACACCTGCGTCAAGCCACGTCTCTCGGCCATCTCTTTCGCCCGTAGCTGCCATGGACAAGACAGAAGATGATCGTCCGATCGAATATATTCCGGATCGGTGCACGTACAAACTAGTCCGTATCGCCTTTGATGATCGGGCAAAAACCGACTCGAGATGGATCGCGACGTAGCATAACCGCGTAGCATGATGGCGTGTCATGATCGCTAGTGTGGACGTCGCACCGTCGCGATCCTGCCGCGCTTGTCCGATCCGAGTGACACGCGATCATGCCACGCGTCAATGATCTGATACGGGCAAATGATATAAATGTGGACGCACCTTAATGTATCGTTTGTCATAATGAATGTTTTTCAGGAAACCGTACAAATTTTAGGATTCTTTAAACGATTATCGTATAGATTAGGTTAGGTTAGGTTTGTGTAAAACAATCCTGAAAGTTTTAAGTTTCGTTAAAAAATGCGTTATGACAAACGATACATTAGGACAAATGACGTTAGGGATGCGATATAGATCCCAATTTTCTATCTACTATTATAAAGGCGTGAACATGAAATGTCTTTACGCTGATGATATTTTCAAAAAAAAAATTGGATCGGACGATGGAGTTCACTGACTCGGAATATATAGTTTTTAAATTTTTGTATGTTTTATTTGTCATTTTGGCTTCATCACACCAAATCGCTTATACGGATTTCAAATATTTTTGGTTCTAGTTCCGTACAAAATTTCACTTACCCTAACATTATTTGCATCTGATATCTATAGCATTGAATACAAATCAGGTGCAAACTTAACGCAACCGGGTTGTTCAAATAGATTTCTTGAAAATTAAAAATATTAGCTACTTAGAGATATGGGAATGGTGTTTTCTTTTACATTTTCCTGGATAAAACAAAATGTAATCACAATTAAAAAAAAAACTTTAAAAATGTATAGCGAGACAGTTAGGACACCTCATGTCCCCTCACTTGTCACCCTTCTACCGCTCCCAAGCCTTGCAAATAGACTCAGTTAAGCGGTACACCTGTAACTTAAAAGATTGCAAAAAAAAATTATAAGGTTATAATAAATCTGATAGCGACAACCCTGAACCGAGCAGGATACTAGAAAGGCCCTAATAAACGTCACACGAGCAAAACCTACAATAATTCAAACCTTCGTTTTACCGTGATTTGCCTCGCGAGACCCTTGCATATCGCCTTGGAATACATAGAGTTGGCAAAAAATATAGTATTCAAAATATATAATAGTGAGAAATGAAAAAGAGTACACTATTGGTTATATCTTTTATTAGGGCTCCGTAACAAAAAGGTAAAAACCCTTACAATGTGACTGTCTGTCTATCTGTCCGACTATTAAAGCGCCATAACTCAGGAACTACTTATGTTATCAATTTGAAATTTAGAATAGTTATAAAAGACGGCTAGCCCCTAAAAAAATTAAGTTCTTTTATTTTCTATAAAAAAACGATCAATATGAGGGGGGCCGAAAATTCAAAGTCTAGCTACTAGGTCCAGTGGGGTATCAATGATAGAGCTTGGTTTGTACATTCTTAAACATTTATTTACTGTTCATAAATTTAAAAAATCATCCCATTTGTGGGAACAGCATGAAAATATGCGCATATGAGCGCAGTGTACTGGCACATCTAATCATGATACTATTTGACAGAAAAGCAAAGGAACTTTAATCTATTATATCTGTCTATCTATCTATCAGCCACAGACTTCCACTGCTGAAAATTGGCCTCCCTATAGCTCGCCACAGGGTGTGATCCTATGCAGACCGCATCCACCGACTCCCCGCAACCCTTACGAGGTCATCTGTCCACCTAGTCGGGGGCCGTCCTACACTGCGCTTTCCTATGCGTGGTAGCCACTCCAGAACTTTACTGCCCCAACGGCCATCCGTTCTCCGGGCTACATGGCCCGCCCATTGCCACTTGAACGATGCCATCCTGTGAGCTATATCGGTTACTTAGGTTCTTCTGCGGATATCCTGATTTCTGATTTTATCGCGAAGAAAAACCTGCACGACTGTGATATGCGACTCTTTGTCGCGCGACAAAGTTTGTCTGTCTCTTTCCTTTCAATACAATGTGAGAAAGACGGGTGAAGCTATGTCGCGCGATAAGCGTAGTCGCGGATAGTTGTGCTAGACCGGCTGGAGTATAATAGCCCGGTGGAGTAGAAATGGTGCAATGAAAAGCACCATAACATATAATCCATTAATGTAAGGATACAATTTCTCGTATTTTATCCTTACCTTAATTTAAGGTCTTTGGGCGTTTTTGACGCGCTTTCCGAACTTTCGCGTACAGAGACCAAACTAGTTTTAAAATAGAGAGTTTATTGTCTCTTTTCTAAATATGTATTTTTTTGTATCAAACGACAAAAAAAAGTTATTCAACAGTGTGTGTACGATGTAGTGATACTATTAGTTAATGTTTTTACTTTCAGCATTGTACAAAAGTGTTGTTCATGCACAATTCTCTATAAAAAGTCAAAAGTCGAAGTTAGAAGTGGATTTTGATTTTGTTCCTCTTTATATTAAACAATATAACATCAGCAACGCAATATAACAGCAGTTATTCAAAGTATTTTTAAAATAATTCCAATAGTTCTGACTTAATTCTTTGCAGAAATGCTATAATGATATAAAAAAAGATTTTTATTTTTATTCTTAATTCTCCCATGGTTTACAATGCATACAAATGCGACTCATACCACTGAGTAGCAGATAAATTTACCTACATACCTAGCCTTTTTGTTTTGTGTAAGCCGTGGGTCATATGTCCGAGCAAAATTCTCAATGACCTTTCTTGTCAGTTCTATATTTTCATAGGCTTGCACAACCACCGCTACATTCGTCGGACAAAAGGAAAGGCATCTTCCTCAACGTCATGATTTGCGACCGGGATGTGAAATATCATTCCCATTCGCAAAGCTCTTTTCATTCGCAACTGAGTGAATGTATTGCAAGGCGTGTTATGTTAATAGAATTCCGTGGAACTGGGTTGAGTTGATCTAATTTTGATATTAATATGACTGTTATAACGATACTAGAAGGTGCCCGCGACTTCGTCAGCGGAGAAGAAAAAAATCATAAGCCTCTTTTTCTTCGGCGTAGTCGAGTAAAGAGTATCTTATAACCATCTGTGGATGCCCAGCAACCCGTGTACCAAATTCCATTTACACATTTTAGAGCAATAAAGCGACAGTGCTACATACAAAAAATAAAAATAAATTGATTCAGTGACGTTTAAATAGTCGATTTTTTTTTAATATCTTCAATGTATAGTCATTTCATTTTCTACAACTTTGACACACATGAGCACGAATGTTTGTTTCTGGGTCTTGGATGTTTTCTATGATTTGTCTATTTAAGTTGAGTCTACAAATTTAGTTATTTATAAATAAAACTATTTGAAAAATAAGTCAACTTATTAACAATTAATATAGTAATACACGAAATTCTATCGTTTGATTACTTATAAATAAAATTATTCACGTTTTCTCGATGATCCACTCCCGAGACATTATTACGTTACTTCATTTTTTTCATTGAGTTAACGTTACAAAATGGGCGTATTACTTATTTATATTGCTAATCTCTCGAATAGACTGAGTTCTGCAGCTTTTGCAGTAAGTAAGATTCGTCAATTAACAGACGTGATAACGGCTCGATTAGTGTATTTCAGTTATTTCCACAGTATTATGTCGTATGGCATCTTACTATGGGGCAGTGCTTCCGACATTAATACAATATTTGTTCTGCAGAAGCGGGCTGTTCGTGCGATATATAAAATGAACTATAGAGAGTCGCTTAGAGATAAGTTTAAGGACATTAATATAATGACAGTGCATTGTCAATACATTTATGAGAATATTATGTATGTACATAAAAATATTACCGACTTTAAGAAGAACTGTGATATACATAATATTAATACTAGAAATAAGCATAAGCTCGCAGTGCCTGCTACAAGGCTCCATAAAATAAGGAGATCATTCACGGGTAACTGTGTGAGATTTTATAATAAACTTCCTAGCAGCATAACTGAGTTGTCTATTGGTAAATTCAAAAATATTGTGAAAAGAAAATTATTTTCTAAAGCTTATTATAGCACACAAGACTACTTGAATGATGAAGCCGCGTGGGATTAATGTAAATTATAGCGTCATGTAGGTATATGAATAATTATTTTAACGAATACCTAAGGTATTATTATTATTTTACCTATGCCAAATTGTAGCTAAATCGGATACCAGACGGATCTAATTTAACTGGCAGGATTTGATCCGAACTAACATAGGTACTAACATGGCAACTTAAATAAAATCTTCTAAAATGAGAGTCCAGAATTAAGTAAAGCATATTTAACCTATTCCAGCATCAATGGATTTGCTTTTGGTTAACAAAACCAAAATACATCTTTTCATGTCGCACCGCAATGATGAGTTATTGCCCTGGTGCCCGAGTTTCTGAACTTAACATCTGTTATTCTGAATTTAAATTATTTCGTCTGTTAAGTTGGTACAGTGTTTTGTCGACTCTGAATGGCGGTTGCGTGATTCGAATTTAAAAGTTTTTTGCGTCTTTTTAGTTGAAATTAAGCTGAATTATTAAATAATATAAGTGAAGTCTCAATCAATTGAGAACATTTTCTTGGAGATGTACATTTTATATTTTATCATCTCACCTGTTCGGAAAGTTAAATTTTCATGGTTATCTAACCATGAAAATTAAATTATAAAAATTAAATCGGCTATCTAGCCGGGTGAAAAATACCTTTTCCATCCCTAGGGTGGAAAGTCTTTTTTTTATTGTTACGATTAGCCACAGAGCCGAAGATAATTGAGTTATGTCATGTGATTAAAATAAAAGCTTTTCATATATCTAAACTCAGCTATACATAAAATGACGTGTTTACTACGATCAATTTTGATTGGTATCAAAATAATGTTTCAGTTGGTCTAATTTACAAAATCTGCGTGACGTATTCTATTTTCCTCACAGTCGAAATGAAAAGTAGACCCGAGTTAAACGCTCTACTTTTCAGAGCGTTTAACTCGGGTGAAACTACCTATTTCACCCTCGAACTATTGGCGCTTTCACTTTGTTCGAGCGCCAGAAATATCTCGGGTGAAATGGGTCACTTTCAACTAAGAATCTACTACTCGTATTTCCTGATAGTATACGTTATGTGAACTCAGATCAGAATGTACAAATATTTTTATTTATTTAATTTATTAGGTTTGCCAACAGGTACAATATCTATCTATCTATCAGCCACGGACGCCCACTGCTGAACATAGGACTATATAGCTCGCCACAGGGTGCGATCCTGTACAGACCGCATCCACCGAATCCCCACGAGGTCATCCGTCCACCCAGTCCGGGGCCGTTCCACTCTGCGCTTTCCTATGCGTGGTCGCCACTCCAGGACTTTACTGCTCTAACGGACATCCGTTCTCCGCGCTACATGCCCCGCCTAGGCGATACAGGTCCAATACTATATAACAAAGGTACTATACAATAAAGTTAAATATGTACATATACTTATATATATTGCTAAACTATGCAGTTATTCTTTTACTTTTTAGTATTTTCTTTTTTTTTAACACATTCACTTCTAAGAACCCCGTAGCGGGCGCTCAGTGGCCGCGTAGCCGTTACCATGAATTTTAAGTATGTAGAAAAAAGCTTGGCAGAGAAAATGTTATGTAAAACTGTCGTACTATGCCTAGATCATTAATTGATAATGCAATAAACAAATTCAAAAGTTACCGAGTTATCGCTATCGCCATTGAGGATCCTATAAACGGCAACATGATCACGATTAATTGGATGAGGTTTGATGTTGTTTACATTTTACTGATGAGATTCCACGAAGATGAAAGCTTGAAACCGTGTTCCCTGTTGAAATTTCGGTGTTTCTTGATTTAAATTGCTTCACGCACGATTGTACTATAGTAATTACGTTTTGTAGAAGAATCTTGGGTTTAAGAAGGTCAATCGAGTGGTTTGGCCCTGATCCCAGTAAATATACTTACGACAATAGCGGACTTAGAGTAAAATCTGGATAGTTGCTCCAGGAGTATAGTTGCCTCGATTGCAATTGCTCTAGTTTCGCGAATGAAACACATGCTATTTTATTTATCTATCGAGAGAATCTGCAACTACAACTAAGTTGACCATGTTGCATGTCTCTGTGCGATTGCATGGGACAGCTAGGATCATCGAGAAAGAGGACATTTCCCCGCAAAGTTTTTGCGGGGAAATGTCCTCTTTCTCGACGGGGCATCTAAACGTAATTTACATGGATTAGGCAACTGTCCCCCTATATGGGATGTTTGCCCCACGGTACCCGCAAAAGTGACTCAAAGCAGCGGCTGGTGATTCAGGGCCGAGTGGAAGGTAGCAGACCTCGTGGCCGATCACCAACTCGATGGACTGACACCATCAAATCTGTCACTGAGACTCCTGTGGCAGAATGCGCGCGCCATGCAACCAACAGGAATCTATGGAGAAGATTGGCGAAGGCAGCAGTGGAAAAAGCAGACGACTCCCCATGACCACGTCCACTTTGTCAAGAGTGAACGACTCAGAGGAAGACCTACCCGTTTTACTAAAAAAGAATCTTGCTTTTTGTAACAAGAGTTATAAATTAATTTCAAAAAGTGAGGCAACTAAATATCCGGGTTTTACCATATTCATCTGGCGGTTTGTAGTACTCCAAGTAACAAAGGGGGCACAGGGGAAATATCTGACTCGTTATGTCACCAGTAGGGTCGACACGTCCGTTTTTACCCTTCGTTCTCTGCCGCCCCACTACCCGTGGACCCGAGACCCGAGTAGTCAATGTCTCAAACACTACAATTCTTAAAAGCCGCGATGTATTCCTGGATTCTTTCAGCGATGGTTTGCGTCGTGTGTCTATAAGTGATGCCATAAGGGTCCGACCAAGATAACGCGCGAAGGGCAGTCGCGTGCGACCCATATAGGCACAAAGGCACTGCCTACCATGAACGACCATGGCTCCATACAGATACAGAGAAACTGTCTACTATGAAGCTCCTAATGACCATGGCTCCACAGGGGCACAGAAAAACCTATCTTGGCCAGAAATGCGCATGCCACTGTCGAACGGCGGCACGGCAAGCGAATTCGTTCTACACTGCGTGTGATGCAAACTGCTGTGTGGTGAGCGTCTGGACCAAAATGCGCAATGAAGAGTGAATTCGCTTGCCACGCGGGCCGCGCCGCTAGTCGCGCCTTCTCGTGGCCGAACCGTAAGGTGGTTTTACACGCCCTGCGAAGGCAGCGCAAGGTAATAGGGAAGATGCATGCATTTTTATTTTTCCTTTATTAAAAGCTCTTTGAAGTAACAAACAGTAGACAAAAATATTTTTTCGAATAGATGTAAAAATAACCAAGATATAAGCCATCAAACATTTCATTCTATATCTCCTAGCAAAACAGTGCACTGTGACGTAACAGTGCATATCGGACTTCTCTGTCGAATTACTAGTTTAAAATGCCTATAATATATTATGCGTATTCCTTGGCCGATTTTAATTTTAATTTTACATTTTGAAATAGTTTTTACGGTATTTTGATATTTAGTTAAGAAAAACGATAAAAAAGATCATGCATGTACCCTATTGAATAAATCATATTTTCACTTCTCATGATGAAAAATCGCGGTGTTAAGATTTTTCCTGATTGAATGACGACCCTAGTCCATAGTTTGAGGTTTTGTGTTTTGAAGAGGGTGTTCACAGTATGAGCAATCACTTAGCCCCCAAAGACGTCCACCGCTGCACGCTGGACTAATGCCTTCCCCAAGGATCTCCAAATTTACCGCTCGTGGGTTGCCCTTATGGGTCCATCATGTGGGAATGACAAGAGAGAGGAATAGTATCGCCAATGGCAAAAATTCAAGAGACAGGGTTACGTATTTATTACACAAAAAACTTTGTATTTCAACGAGTATCGGTAGGGTTGGGTTGGGTTAGGTTGAAGCATTGGAGGGAGGCGTCTGGGGTGAACAGTACAAGGGTTACGTATCAAGTGCCATTTCAGGGGTGTCGCACTCGGTGTTACGGGTAAACTGTATTATTTAACCGACTTCAAAAAAGGAGGAGGTTCTCAATTCGTCGGAATTTATTTTTCGAAGTGAAAACTTCTTTAGAGCGGCGCTGTACACTTCTTGTGATGGGGAACAAATGCTAAACTTGCAACAGATCTGTCATAAAACGGACACGTGACCTGTGCGCCTACCATGAGCTGAGTTTAACGATCGGCGCTAGCGAGTTTCTCGTATCGAGAGTCAGATCTCTCTCGCACGCGCTAATAGTGCGAAAGAGATAGACCGTCATCGAGCGCTCGATACTCGCTCGTGCCGAACTCATGGTAGGCGTGCTGATCGAAAAACTGTTACAATGTCATTGACAATGCACATAATAAATGCACAACGTTAATATTCAAGTTTTCACTTTTTGGCGGCACTCCCGGAGTGCAACCCGTTGTTTCTTTTATACAAATAATTGGTGAACTTATAAACAGAACTTAGACAACTCATCGCAAAAACAAATACGGAAATAGAATAAGATGGAATAAAGTTGTCAAGTGTATTGATTTATTGTTATCTTAAGGCTGCACCAGGTGTTTCATTTCGAAACATTTTTTTACGTTTATTAATAATCGCATGGTTTCCAAAAAAAATGAATAGCAATCTTCACACCTTTATGCAGGGACTAACTCGATTCGAAACATGATTCAGCATTTTTTGCTCTATAGAAAATAAAAACGTAGACAATTCCTCTTCTTAAAATTTCAACTTAACTGTTTTTTTTATTAGCTTCTTAGATAGAAATTGCATCCACAATCGTGTAATTTTATTGTAGATAGAAATCATCGATTACTTTTTTAAATAAAAACAATTAAAAGCAATAAAATTATTAAAATGATAACCGCGATCCTACTTGTTACTAGCCGAAGGCTTCATACTGCCGTGCTAATGAAAAAACCGGCCAAGAGCATGTCGGACCATGCTCAATGTAGGGATCCGCAGCCGTTTATACAAAAAAATGCACTACAGATGAAAAAAATACGATATGAGAAAAAAAAAACACGAACAAAAGAGGGTATCTCCCGGCACTTACGTCATTTGCTGAGAAGCGCAGTTTTTTGGCAATAACTTAAAAACTGTATGTCTGATCATGTTGAACACAATTTTCGTTGGAAGTATTTATTAAGCTTTATATTTGTAATTTTTTCGTATTTTTTGAACATACCGTTTAGAAAATAGAGGGGGGGGGGGACACAATTTTTGCTACTTTCGGAGCGAATATTTCCGAAAATATTCACTCAGTGAAAAATTTTTTTAGAATCTTTAATGTGTTTTAAGAAGAACTGTCGAATAATGTGCCACACACTGATATTTGTTAAAAAAAACAGTTTTGGTTACATGTATGGAGTGCCCCCCTAGAAATATATATATATATATATATATATATTAAATATCAAACTACGGAGCGGCTCAATCAAGACACCTTCTTAATTTCATCAATATACAAAGTATAGTTTTTGAGTAAAATGCCTGTGACATACGGACGGACGGACGGATATGACGAAACTATAAGGGTTCCGTTTTTGCCATTTTGGCTACGGAACCCTAAAAATACGCAAAATAGATGAAGACTCCATCAATAGACGGCCTTTTAAACTAGCACGATAAAACCCGCTCAAGGTCGTAAGCGTGTCGAAGAAGGATATTATCGCAATTCACATGTCACCCTTTAATTGTAATTCTGTGATAGCTTTGTCTAAAACTATTGACGTTATTACGGTTTTAAGGGTCTCCTCATCATCATCATTTTAGCCATAGGACATTCACTGCTGGACACAGGCCTCCATAGATTTCCACAGAGGCCGGATAGAGGCGACCCGCATCCAGCGACTCCCCGCAACCCTAAGCAGGTCGTCCGACCACCTTGCGGGTGGCCTTCCCACGCTGCTCTTGCCGGTACGCGGGCTGAACTCGAGAACCTTTCTGCCCCAACGGCCATCGGTTCTTCGAACTATGTGCCCCGCCCATTGCCACTTCAGTTTGCTGACCCTGAGGGTCTCCTAGCAACCCAAAAACTAGATGAAATGGACGTAATTTATTCAACAATTTTAGGTTCCTAAGGTTTGAAATGAAATGTACCTAATGTTTCTGTTTGACTCGGTAGTTGACTGATAGAGACTACCTGAAGGCATTAAGTCTGCCAATTAAATCTTCATGTATTGTGCAATAATGTAAATAAACACATAGTTACTTCAAACAATAATCCAGTTCCAACTTTTCCAGCCACACAGATGTATAGTTTCCGCATCCATTCAAGCAAGCAAAATTAGACTTTAATCCGAACATATAAGTGCTATAGAATTCGCATATAAAGTTCAAAGTCTAGCGTAGGGCCCTTTCTTAATTCATACTTTACAACTAACACTAGCACTACAGTTATAAAATGACTTATGTGACAATTGGGGTGGTCTAAAAATTACGACACATGTTAATCATAGAAGAGTACGTAGGGAGACGTAGAGTTTATAGTGTCATGCAGGTAGTCTCTGACTTGTAAAGGTCTCCGTTTTTACAAGCTTTTATACTATATTTATTACTTATAACTTGCAATGTATATTCGTTCGGGTGAAATCTTGCAAGTTAAATTTGACCTACTTCCCGGTTTCGAATTAAGCCAAAATTTGGCATGCTTATGTAAGTTTGGTGACAATGCAATATAGTATGATATCATCGAGCTGATCTGATGATGGAGCTGAAAGGTCATAGGAACTCTGTAAGAAAACAATGTAATCATACCGAGTTGGGGCTCTTTAGAATCGTCTCGGTGAGTACTTGATGAATGTTTAAAGAAAAGTACAGTCGGCAATAAAAGCTTGTCACAAAAATGAAATTATTGACGGAAACTTATTTTATTAGCCTTTTTAAGTGTCCCATTGCTAGGCAAAGGCATCACCTCTTTTCCGCCATTCATCTCTATTTAGTACATACTGCCCTTGCAAAATGCGTCCAAATCGTCTCCATCTCCTTTTCAGTCTGCCTCGATTCCGGTAACCATCTTAGAGGATCCGTTCGGTTCAAGTGCGGTTTGCTTACAAAATGAATTTAATTTCAAAGTCAAGCTTGGATCAATAGGTTTGTACAATTGGGAATGTTCTAACGAACTGTTTGATTTTTTCCCTACTCCTAAGCAAAATGTACGCGGTGCTAGACCATTTTACATTAGTTACTGATATAGACATACTGCTAATTATACTTTTTTTTAGTATTTAATGCTATAACGGCAACAGAAATACATCACCTGTGAAACTTTCAACTGTCTAGCTATCACGGTTCATGAGATACAGCCTGGTGACAGACAGACAAACGGACAGAGAACTCTTAGTTATAGGGTCTCGTTTTACCCTTTGGGTACGGAATCCTAACAAAGATTCCGCAATGACCAGTCATTGCGGGATCTCAACTGCCTTGATCATACGGTTTCTTGCGTCTTTGCCCAGATCGTTGGTCCGGTGGTATTCAAGATTGTGACGTCACAATTAAGACTCGCAGAGATTCAACACATCACAATAAATCCACTACGTAATTCATAGGCAACCCCTTTCTGAGGAAAGCGGTCCCTACATGCTTAAATGATGACATTAGTGATTCTACCTTTTACGTAGGGTTAACCTCTTCAGAAGTAGGACGTTGGTTCGTTAAAACCGGTTTTAAAGGGTTTTCGCTGTTACTTGTATTAATTACGACGGTATTTTAGCGTTAAGAGGTTATTAAAGGATTCTAGGAACTTCGGGTTGTTTTTGACTCATAATTCCGTTGTTTGTTTTTCCTTCAAATAGGTAAGTAAGTACTTAAAAAAAAACAAATCTTGCTTTTTTTTCTTCTCATCATTCATTATCATTTCAGCCATAGGATGTCCACTGCTGGACACAGGCCTCCTCAATTCACTTCCACATGGGGCGGACCCACATCCAGTGACCCGCAACCCTAGCCAGGTCGTCCGACCACCTTGCGAGTAACCTTCCCTCACTGCGCTTGCCGGTAGGCGGTCTTCACTCGAGAACCTTCTGCCCTAACGGCCATCGGCTCTTCGAACTATGTGCCGTGCCCATTGCCACTACAGTTTATGCGTGTGCCATTATCAAATAACATTGATAAAACATGTTTCTGGTGTGGTCTCCATATGATTAGATGTTTAATCTCATTTTGTCTATTAAGGTTCAACAGGTTATAAAATATGAAGTATAGGGGACGCAAAAAACTTAAAAAAAAACACGTTTCTCGTACGGGGGGCCAGTTTAAGTTTTCCTTCGAGCAAAAAAATTAATTTAATGTTACTTTGGTATCCTAATACAAAAAAAAAATAGTACAGATAGATGCTTTGCATATTAGACTTAGTATGTATTGTAAAAAAGGTCATTTTAAAATTACTTTAATGTACTTCACTAAAGATTCTTCCAATTTCCAATAAAAATGTTTTTTTTTTGGAAAATACAAAATGATAATGAATATAACAGTATGAATTTGATTCGCAACAGCCACTTTTAATTCATTTAAATATCATCTGTGTGTATGTGTGTGTGTGGTCGTTCCCAAGCTAAGAATATAAAAAAAAAACTTTATTCAGAAATGCACAACCGATCATACATACTCATTTGGTAGAATCTACTTAACTAATTGATAGACTTTAACATGCCTTGTCCAAAATTGGATAAAAGGTACAGTCAGCAATATAATAATTGTGCATCCATCTTAGTTGTTCGGGTTGTTTCCATTTGAAAATAACCTACAATTGGGATGTTGACAATTTTTTTCTTTAGGATGTTATAGAACAAACTACTCTTAATAATAGAAACATTGGTGAAAAAACTACTTCAATCGCATTAAAACTCACCACAATACGAGTACAACAATGTTAAAGACACATTTCTGGACTTTTCCAATAAACTCTCCATACAAAAGCCTTGGAACATCTGACGTCACACGTTCCTACTATGGATGAGGAAATCAAGAACTTTTTTATGCAGCTATATTAAAACGTATGATAATCGTACCTAGGTAAAACGTTTCGCAGTCAACGCCTAAATCGAATGAATTCTTCGAATTTAGAGACTGTGTTATTATTCACATTTCCACTCTCTAATGTCATACGGGATAGTTATCTGGGGTAACACCACAGACACCAAGAGAGTTCTAATTCTCCAAAAACGTGCAATTAGGTTACTGGCTGGTGTGAATCCCAGACATTCTTGCAGGGATTTGTTTGTAACGCACAATAATTATTACATGACATATACTTTACTTATTGGGTCTTCCGGACACCATTCCTTAATTTGTATTTGACGATCATAATTTGAATTCATGTTAATACACTAGAGTATAATTTACATTGTGAAATAAAGTAATCTAATCTAATGTTAGTCATCAGACGGCTCATTCGTTAAAGCGGGTAAATGTTAAAAGTTAAGTTGAGCCGATGTCACGCCGGTAAATAAAGAACACTTACATTGTATCGTTGTGAATCCTAGATCTATTCTCACAGCCAACTGTACTGGTATAACCTGTCATGCATGGCCACAAAGGGTGGTGCGCAAAAACAAGACGCTTCCAAGGCCGACTATCGACGCATCAGAGCGTAGATTAATGGCTTTAAGCTCAACGTTACATGATGAGATCCCATCCAGTCTATTATGGTCTATCAGCGCATGACCTGCCCCCCTATTGCCTAACGCGTTTGACGCTCGCAATCAGAATCAAGTGTCATGATTTTATATGGCTATGACAGTTGATTCGGATATCAAGTGTCAAAATTTTGTTAGGCAATAATCCCCCTGTTCATAGTACATGTCACAGTCAAGACTCATCATTCGCTTGTCCTTATCTCATTTACTTGTGGTCGGCGCAGCATGTTTATTCAGTACAATATCGGTCACAATTACTTTTGACCAAGAATGGTAGTTAAAACTATTATTTCACCAAAAATATGGTTTACTCCTTTCAAATGTAAAACGAAATGTTTTGACCACTAGTTCACTAGTCGTTTGGTCACTAGTTTTGACTACAGGCCTTGGTTGAAACTAGTTTTGGCGAAAATTTCGGTGAATAAGTACTTTTGACTTAGGCCTGTAGTCAAAAGCACTCGTGACTGATTTTAAAAAATAAATAATATCAGGGACTATCTTATAGTATTTGAAAAAATAAGTAACGTATAATGCATACCAAACATAGTTAATCACGTATACCTACCAACACTTTATTTAGATCTAAGTGAATGTTACTCAAGGTAATGTTTATTGCAAGTCAATGATTATGAGTATGATTACCAAGGCGGATTTAGTATAGAATCCACCCAGTAATTCCACCTAGTGACGTCACTTAAAGAATTGTTTGCTCTCTAAACATTTTCCCGAATATATTTTGAAATGTTGAAAGTTGAATTTCTGTTAATTCTATAGGTGCGAAATCTTTGCACTCCCCTTATAAAATCCGATTACTGGTAAGGATCTGGATCTCTTCAAAACGAGAGTGATTACACACTATCTAGGAAAGCATGCTCCATTGTCGGCTTTATCGTCGCTTACAGTTGCCGACAAACTTCTTGAGCATAACCTCGACAGCACAGCATCTGCACAGTAACCGACTTACGTACAAATGTACATGCGCAGACCCGCCATTTTTGTTCAAGAAATTTGCCGAGATCAGTGTAACGGAACGTAGCTTGTACAGGCGCTATCAAATGAGGTGAGTATCATAATTGACAGTTCGCTGTCAAGCACCTCTACAGGTAAAGGTGAAGGGGAATGAAACAACAACAGAGATATAACCTTGGGTTGTAGAAGTAAGACAAGTGTGTTCACATAAAAATTGATATTAAAATAATAAACCGTTTTTGAAAGTTATCTGCAGTATCCATACTCCATACTAATATTATAAATCCGAAAGTGTGTCTGTCTGTCTGTCTGTCTGTTACCTCTTAACGCTTAAACCGCTGAACCGATTTGGATGAAATTTGGTATGGACATAGGCTACTTTTTATCCCGGAAAAATACCCTTATCCGCGATAAACGAATTTAAGGCGGACGAAGTCGCGGGCAGAAGCTAGTTATTAATAATTACTACATGGTGCAGTGCATGGCGCAATCTGTCCCAACAGGGGAGATTGAAGTCAAATGCTCGCTGCCTATCTTACATACATAATAAAAAGGAGACTGCTAGACTAACCTATTTCTTGACCCCCCTTTTTTGCATCCTAATAAAAATCATGTATAAGCATGTCTATGAAATTGATTGTAATAAGTTCTAACTTAGAAACTTGCAGACAGCTTTGCATAAAAACACCTCCAATTACACTATAACCTATTATTAGAAAAGTCTGAATAACCAGAGCGAGATAGCGACAGTCCCCCCCTGGTTAGAAAGAGGCAGCACACTTACACGCCACAGAGTATAAATGGTAGCAATGAATTTGTGCGACAGTGTGACGCGATGCAATTATTTTTGCAAAATGGCGGATATATTTTTAAATGATCGCTGACATCGTGCCGTGTTTTATTTTCGGGGTTTTTGGTTAAATTATTAATCGTTGAGAATCGTTGAACTACATTGTGTATATACCGATGCACGTTGCAGAAGTTTGGCCAGTACTAAAGAACTATCACATTTAATTTGTTGTTTTTTACATGCTTAGATCTAACGACTAAGTAATAGGAACAAAAGTTAATGATAATGTTTAATGTCGTTTATTTTCATTGTTTAATAAACATTTTATATGGATATTACTGTAGAAGAAAAGGGCTCTTAAAATATTATCTACATTTAAATAAAACAATTTAACGGATCACATCGCGTATATTATCTCATTTGAGTTCCCGACGTTTCGGAAGCTTTTCAGCTTTCCATGGTCACGGGTGGGCTGAGAAACGATATATTTTCCTCTGTCAAAGTTACAATTTGTGCAAAGTACCCACTTTGAAAAAACAAATAAAGTTGTACATGCATGCCAGATGGGTCTAAGCTGTAAAGACAGTTACACATGTGCCAGAAGGGCTTAATTATTTTATTTTAATAATTTACCAAGCAACATTTCACAAATGAGACGTACTGAGGAGAAAAGAAACGCTGCAAAGAAAAACTCCCAGACTACCCCATTACTAATTATAATATTTAAAAAAAAAACAAAGTAAACTACTTTTTAACGCATAAGATATTCTTACACCGTTCGGTAAATAAGGCTTTTCAGTCCTAGTGTGTTGGTGATAGTGATCATGGAAAGCTGAAAAGCTTTCAAAACGTCGGGAATTCAAATGAGATATTATACACGATATAATCCATTGAAATAAAACAATTTAACGGATTATATCGCGTATATTATCTCATTTTAGTTCCCGACGTTTCGGAAGCTTTCCAGCTTTCCATGGTCACGGGAGGACTGAGAAAAGATGTATTTTCCTCTGTCAAAGTTACAATTTGTGCAAACTACCCATTTTTTTTTGAAAAAACACAAATAAAGGTGTACATACATGCCAGATGGGCCTAAGCTGTAAAGAGAGTTACACATGTGCCAGAAGGGCTTAATTATTTTATTCTAATAATTTATCAAGCAGCATTTCACAAATGAGGCGTACTGAGGAGAAAAGAAACGCTGCAAAGAAAAACTCCCAGGCTACCTCATTACTAATTATAATATTTAAAAAACAGAGACTATTAAACTACTTTTAAACAGATAAGATATTTTACACCGTTCGGAAATTAAGGTTTTGCAGTCCTGTGTCTCGCTTGTTCCTTGATGAGATGTATTACAGGATCCCAAGCTGGTGGTAGTGACAATCCATCTTCTCTATTGAAATTAGGATGCTTTTTAATCTCAATAGCCTCGCGTAGCATCCTGGGAAAATATCTTTTTTCTTTGGCAAGGATAGAAGGTTTATCAAACTTAATTGAGTGGTTTGGTTTGTCAATGACATGTTCACAAACTGCAGACCTATTTGGGAACTAAAATGAGATAATATACGCGATATAATCCGTTAAATTGTTTTATTTCAATGAGTAATAATCGCGGAAACAGAAGAAAATATTACGATATAATCCGTTAAATTGTTTTATTTAAATGAGCTCTTAAAAACTATTGTCTAAAGGCCAAGCCACACCGGATGCGTGTGCATGGCGTGCACGTAGACGTGCGCGTGGCGTGCGCGTTTTAAAGTACGAATACCCATAAGAGATGACACACCGCTGCGCACGTGCACGCCACGCAAGCGGTGTGCCATCTACTATGACAGTTCATACGATACAACGCGCACGCCACGCACACGCGCACGTGCACGTGCTGCGCACGCATCCAATGTGTTTCGGCCTTAAGTCACTTTGTGGTCTCCAACTGCACTACTTGACTCATGGGCTCGAAGGAGAACTATCACCATATAGCTATGACGAGTCGCTCAAATAAGTAGTACAAAAAACCATTTTTTTTCTGTTCATAAAAGTGGGATCCTCACCTTGTAATTTCTTTAATGAGGAATATTTTCATGCAAAATGGAACTATTATTACAGTAGTGTTAAACGGTAATTTTCAGATGCTTTTTTGATTTTTTTTAAATGTAATGTTTCACTCATGACTAAACGAAGAAGTAAGTACCACTACATTGGTGTGCAACAAGAAATCGATGATCCCACACATCAAGAAAAAGCTGATAATTTTTCATTATATAACATATTGGTATCAAACTTGTACAAATCAATGGTTCCCCTTGTTTTCGCATTTTTTTGTCATAATTCTATATCGCATAATCACAATAGGCATAATGATCTATAAGCATAATTTCATTACGCCGAATCAATTTTCGCCGAATGGTAAAGACCATAACTACTTAATGACGCATAACTTTTTAATGCCGAAAACTTTACTGGCAGCAGTCATCTTCTGTTCGGGATTGCAGTTCTAACCTAACCTAACCTACTTAACTGGCAGCAGTTATTTATTGTTAGAGGTTGAATTTGCAGCTAACTAAAATTTGGCGATACAAATTATGCGTATTTAGATTTGGACAAATAATGATTCGGCGAGATGAACATTCGGCGAAATCAAATTATGCGAAACCTGTTCGGCGAAATCAGTTTCGGATATAAAAAAAATACGAAATAGATAGCACCCATATGTACATACAGGTACCAGCTTCTAAGCTACAATGAAGACACTTAATCTTGAAGATTTTCCAAGAGCTTGCGCAACTTACACTTGAAAGAGAACTTACACTGAGCTTGTCGTATGAGTATACTGAGGGAAAGGGTGTTTCAGAGACTAATAGGTACATGCATGATTTTTTTCTATCGCTTTTCTTAACAAAATATCAAAATACCGTAAGAACGATTACAAAAATTTAAATTAAAATTAAAATTGGCCAACAAATACGCATGATATAGACATTTTAAACTACTGATTGGACAGCGATTAGACAGAGAGGCCCGACATGCACTGTTACGTCATAGTACACTACGGCCATATTAAATTCTGTTTTGCTAGAAACAGATTAGAATGAAATGTTTGATCTTGGTTATTTTTATAGTTAATTCAAATAATATTTTTGTGTACTGTTTGTTATATGAATGAGCTTTTAATAAAGCACAAATAAATGAAGTTAAAGTACATGTCGGACCTCTGTCAAATCGCGGTCTAATAAGTATTTTAAATGCCTATTTCATGCGTATTTATTGGCCGATTTTAATTTTAATTTCAACTTTTGAAATCGTTTTTAGGGTATTTTGATATTTTGTTAAGAAAAGCGAAAAAATAAATTCATGCATGTACCCCTATTACGAGTATATACAATTAGTAACCCTTCTTATTTACATTTTGTAACCATGCCTGATAAATAAATGTACATAATAAACCTTAGTTACCTTTATTACGAAGTGATGGGTACCTAAGTTATTATTGTAAGCGTCTTACCGTTGTTACTTTGAATACAAATTATTTTACCAAGATCAGAGGAATGAATTAACAAGGTTACGTGAAATGTTCTCTGAGTAATTAGTTCTATGTACGTTATAAGCATATATATGCTATATACATTGCCTTTCTTAATAAGAGTTTTTTGATATAAATCAATTTATAATCACAGCACAACACAACGGGGCGTAATCGCGTGTAGATATGATTCATTTAATTATCTTTTGTGGGTAGCTCTTCGACGTTTCGGACGTCACGTTACGTCCAAAGTGTCGAAAGAACTCGAGAGGCGGGTATTACCAACGAAACGTAAAGTAAATCATATTTAACGATAAAGCTCCGTTTTGTTGTGTTGTGATAAAGATCGTCTAAGTTAAATAAATGTTTTAAAACAATTTATACTACACTAGCTTCTGCCCGCGACTTCGTCCGCCTTAAATTCGTTTATCGCGAATAAGAGTATTTTTCCGAGATAAAAAGTAGCCTATGTCCTTCCCCGGGACTCAAACTATCTCCATACCAAATTTCATCCAAATCGGTTCAGCGGTTTAAGCGTGAAGAGGTAACAGACAGACAGACACACAGACAGACAGACACACTTTCGCATTTATAATATTAGTATGGAGTATGGATATGGATTGACGATTTTATTTTAGTAAGTTGTGTCACGATGGCACCGACTCCAAAATAACATTAATTGTATATACTGTATAGATTTTTTACTTTTTAGTTTTTTTTTGGAGTCGGTTTTATTTTTTTGTTAAAATGTTTATTTATTTTACACTTTTTCGTTACTCGTTACTTAAAAGTGTATCTCGTGACGATTCGAACAAGCCCAAACACGGCTAGGATACATTATTTTATTACATAGGTGCCTACCTTCCGGCTCCATCATCAAATCAATTCGATGGTACCATTCTCATGAGGAAAATTTAAGTTTGTGACTATGAAGTTGCTTAGCTAAATTAATCAAGATATCTTATCGCCACCCGTAAATCATTTATCATTGAGGAGTTCCGATGGCATTCTGTGGTCTTCTTAATCAGTTCCACTTTACCAATTTACACTTTTTTAATGAAAATGCTTATTATGTTTTTATAACACTAAAATCGCCATATGTATGCTTACAATATTTGAGGAGTTCCTTCAATTCCTCGTGGATTGCATCATCAGATCTTCACCAGAATTATATGGGACTAATTTGGAAGTACCTCCAATATAACTGTTTTTGGAAGTCCGTTAAAAAAAGGCTCCCAACCCCCATTGAAAACAATAGAGAATATTGTGAACTAAAAAAAGTAAAAAAAGGATCAATCAATCAAGGCCTACTTACTAAGCAGTATTAGCCCAGGGCCCCACAAATTCACGATCCGCCTCTGGGCAGAGCGCCCACCTAGCGAGTTCCAGGTCGAGGAAGTGCTAACACATTCACTGCCATGTAGCCGCCTAGCGTGCGCTCTGCTTGTAGACGCGTAGCCGATACCATGCGTTTGTAGAGAAACGTACGTAGCGCTACGAAAAGCTTGGCAGTGAAAGTGTTAACTTCGACTCATATTCTATCACTATGCAAAGTAACATGTCGGTACAATGTAGTTGCGTGCAAAAAGAACAAAACAAATCTTAAAAATAAACTATGGCATCCTGTCTATTCCATTTCACTGCCAGTAGGCAGCACCATGTATTTTTAACCGACTTCCAAAAAAGGAGGAGGTTAAATGTTTGATAGTTTGTTTTTTTTTTTTTTTGCCTTCGTTTAAGGTTAGCTTGTAGCTGTATAGCATTATGCCCACTATCAATGCGATAGTTTTGTTTCAGCCTAAATTGATACATAGGACACATAAAACTTTTAGAATTATAGCTAAACACAAAAACAGTTTAATAGGCATGATGACGATGACGAAAATTAAAATTCTAATTAGTCCGTCAGTTCTGTTATAGATTATTTAAAAACATTGAACACTTTTTTTTTTTAAATACTTTCATAATACTTAGGGTTGTAAAAAAACGGTTTTTTTCTCTGTCTTAAAAAAAAACCGTAAGAAAACAGTTTTTTTTCTGGAATATGTTTTTTTTCAAAAGTACGAAATCTCAAAATTTTCAAGGCAGTTCATACTTTTATACGCTTATTTTAGACTTTATGTTAACTATTAAACTAATTTAATTAAAATAATAATTTCTGGTTTTATAAAACTAACTTTAATGAAATCTGTAGTGGTAGTTATATTACTGACCGAATTAGAGTTGATAGTGCTGCTGATAGTACTAGATCTAGTGAATAAGTTCAGTTTTTTTTTAATTTACTGAGAATAGCTTAGTTTTAGTTACATAACATAGACCTACTTTAATGTACGTAGCTTTGAGTTACTTATATAAATAAATCACGAAAAATCGTTATTATAGTATAATTTGTTCACCTGAAAAAAAAACCTTATTTAGAAAAAAAACAATGGTACCAGGTTTTTTGTTCATGTTTTTTTTTCTATTTGTAACCCTTAATGTATTTGTAAACTTTAATGCAATTGATCTTAGTATTATTAAATACTAAGATAAATTGCATTAAAGTTTATAAGTGGGGGCTCGTGACGTCATAACTAGGTACAAACTGCACTTAAGAGTGACGTCGTGCGACATTTTGACTCAATGTATTGCCTTTATTTTTTGATCACGTAAAAAAATAAAAAATGCTCCCAATTTTTTTTTTATCTACATGACGAACTAATTACTGGAATTAAGTCATCATCCCTATTAAACTAAATCCAGCAAAAATACTTTACACTAGCTACCTAGCTACCCTATCACACACAAAACCTCATCATCCAAAATTTGGCACTAAACAAAACAGTCAAAGCCCAATTTCACGCAACGCCGAAATTAAAATTAAAAATAATTTATTCATAGTCTGTCTGTAATGCTCTATGGCAAAGGGCGGGAAACCACCCAGCCAGTACCTTGCTACGCGCCGGGCGGAGCGTACGTGCGTGACAATTCCAAATTCGAATCTCGCGGCTCGGAAACAAAACGGTTTGTGTTTTTAAGACCGTTCTTTTTTTGAATTAAACATTGTTTTTTTATTGAACTGTTTTATGCCAGTGTTTTGTGGACAGTGTTGGATTTTGTTATTTGTTTTATGGTAAGTTTTTATTGTTTATAATTGTACATTTTGCCGTTAATTTTCGACTGGTTTTGTTCCTAATTACTAATTTTACTAGAGTATAATATAAAGTGATACTTGTGTTTAAGAATTTGTGGATGCTACCCTGTTTCACACTTTTTGCACTATAATAGTATATTTCTAAGGATTTTTCAGATTTAGTCAAGGATATTTTTAAGCTCAAGTTTTTCTCTGGTAAAAATATAGATATTTATATTCAAAATTATACAGTGTCATGCAATATAGCCTAGAGCGCAGTGCATGCAGTGTTGTTTAACACGTTAAATTGAAGAAACCTGTGAATGTAGATGCCTCAAATAACTCTGGATGATTTAAAAAAAAATTAAACGCCTTTAAATAATGGTTTCTCTCTGTTTAAATTTATGGTGTACGTTGAAACGTTGAATATCCCGTCTGTTAAACCTAATAAATAGGAAAATATTATACTTAGAAGCCCATTTCTTGGTAACTCTATGTAGAGACATCAAAGGTTTGGGTCTAAAAGTTAATTCACTCTTTAACATAAAAAATACAATCTATAATCAGCAAAACTACAGTACAAGTAAAAAAGTATAGTATGATATATATATATTATATAATATATATACTTTATTTCTATCAGGGCTTCTTTTCCAAACTTAATGCAAGACAATTTTTTACCCAACACTACGTCCCGGTACCTACAATTATAATTTATAATTCAACTCAATTTCTCATCTACAAAAATATATAATGAAAATATAGAATGGAAATAAGTAGTTAGGGTAAATTGTCAATAACTGACCATCGTTCAATAACTGGCCACCTTATACTAAAATGACTTCTATTTATAGGTAAATAGAATTCATTTTAATATTAGATTTCAATTACTGGGCACCTTCAATAACTGGCCACCTCATACTAAAATTAATTATATTTACCAAGAACTAAATATACTTACTTAATTATTAGTATAAGGTGGCCAGTTATTGACGATTTACCCTATGCAAAAAAAAACTATTAATAAAATCATCAACACAATTTTAACTAAAACTAATTTTAGTAACTGATACCTACTCAAACTAAAACTGATACAAACAATGAATGTACAAAAGTGCTACCTTTCGGTATACGTAAACCTATTAATTTTGAACTTTAGAAAGCTCTAAGAATGATTGGTTAAAAAAAACTATTTAAAATTTGAAAATTTCTAAAGTAACGATACTATTGATATTTAAGTATATGATAGCTACCATTGAACATGGGTCAGAGTCAAATTGTACGATAAAATACACTTAAGAATGATTTCTTAAAAAATCCTATTTTTAATTTGAAGATTTCCAAAGTAACAATATTAATAGGCACTATAAAACACAAACAAAGTAAAAAAAGCAAAAAAGTACAGTATAAACTATCTATGCACAGTAAAAACTAAAATAACAAACCACGCATCCTGTACAAGACCATAAACAAACACCAAAAAACCTTACAGTCATAGATCCAATCTGGCACTAACCAATTTCGTACTTTAGTCACAGTCCTAAAAAGAACCCAAATTAAAAAAAACGGTAGCCCAACACCTGTTGTGTTAAGGGACGTTCCCATGATTCTGGGCCGAAACCCGTTCTGCGGCACAAAAAAAAACAGAAAACGATCACTACTCAAGGCTGGGACCGGTGTTCTTATTTCGAAAACAGGTGCTTTATTTTTTAAAAGATTTACGAGACGATGTAATATGCCAGTAATATTTTTATCGAAGGATAATTTATTATAGCGAGCGTCTGCAGTTCTACAGTGTAGTCGGCAGCTTTTGATGAAAACAAAAAAAAAAAAACTTTACACCACAGAGAGGGCTTTAAACTAATATGTCGCGTAACCCATATGTAAACACTATGCTGTTGAAATAAAACAATTTTATGGATTATATCGCGTATATTATCTCATTTTAGTTCCCGACGTTTCGGAAGTTTTTTAGCTTTCCATGGTAACGGATGGAAACGTCGGGAACTAAAATGAGATAATATACGCGATATAATCTGTTAAATTGTTTTATATATTAAGTAATAATCGCGGAAATAGAAGAAAATACTATGCTGTTGACAAAGTATAGCGTTGCTGTGTTGCAGCAGAAATGAGATTGTCAAATCTGACTTAAATAAACGATGTGAAGGGTGACATTTATTATTTATAATATTATAAAATTTACAAAGTTGCAGAAATTAAATGTCTGTACATTGAAGATATAAAAAAAGTGATTCTTTGTGGGGCTCTTTAGGGCAATAAAATGGGAAATCCAGAAAACCTTAACATAGATCTACTCTTGTGGCTTCTACATAAAATCGTGATTATTGGAAGTTCACCGGCCACGTCAAAATGTTATGTTGGTTCGAGAGCATATAGGTATGTATGTATATACATGTCATGATAAATTTAAGAGTCAAATTCTTGTCGGTGTAGCTGATGAAGCGTGAAGCTGTTTCCATCTCGCTCTATCCAAGGCCACCTCCTTGACCTTCCTATACAACATGACGTCAATCTTCTCTTTTATTTGTTTTGTGTATCTTATCCATGCTCTAAAGCATTCTCTACCAGTGGACAATTAGGCTAAACAGAGAAATTGGTGCGATGTCGGTAAAAAACTTGTACAAATGAATAATTGCAGGGGTGAGATACCCAAATTATCCGTACTAACTACTACTACTACTGTGTCTGTCTGTCTATCTGGTACCTCTTCACGCTTAAACTGCTGAACCGATTTGAATGAAATTTGGTATGAAGATAGTTTAAGTTCAGGAAAAGGACATAAACTACTTTTTATCGCGGAAAAATACCCTTATCTTAGCAATATCTTTTTTTTTTATATAATATAAGATTGTATACTATATACAAACTGTTTATCTGAGAATAAATATTAGTCTCGTCGGAAGACCAGCGAAAGCTTTAGAGCTAGCATTTTGCTAGGGGGGATCTTTTTGGGGCATACTCTATAATAGTTATTTGTTATCCAAGGCTGCAAAGTTGTTATTTGGTGTCAGTACTTGAATGGAAAGCTGAGTAAGGGAAGCAATCTAAAATATAGATTCCTCAGCGTAACGGCGCTTTCAAGGCACTATAAGCCAAATGATTTTGCAGCCTTGCAAAACACACCTTTTCACCTCACTAAAGCGAGGAAAATGTGAGATGTAAGAAAAACTATGAAATTACACCAAACCGATTATTCTTTCATTTAAAACTATCGATAATGAGCTAACGAAATACACTCCTAACAACAGAAACAAATGAAAATATGAAGAAAAATATAAATTCGAATTTCAAATGATCTATCCACGCTAGCGGACAAAACGAATGTTTCCTCGCAGATTTAGCGTTCTAAATTGAACTTTTCCAAGTGATGTGAAATATTTATTTAAGTTTTATTTTCTTTTTATATTTAATATTTTTTGTTACCGTTATATGCCTCCGAATCAATGTTTCTTTTTTTCTTTCTCTCTCAAAAGGCTGCCGATCCTTGAACTAGCTTTAATAACGGACTTCCTCAAACGTTAATTTGTAGTTAATCATACAGGCTCATATTCAGAAAGGTAGCGTACCTCGAGGCTATATTTACCAGAAATTACTCACTCGACCACTAATAAAACAAATTTACGATTTCAGAATTTCTTATTACTAGGTACTTCATTGTTTCCAGTTCTTTGTAATATAAATGATTTGTAATAGAAATGATTTGTATCCATTTTAAGAAACGGCCAAGAACAAGTCGGGACCCGCTTCGTGTAGAGTTCAGTAGTTCCATTTATCTTTATTATTACTCTGATAAAGTTGTAAAATATGTAATATTTGTACATTTGAAGGTCACTAAATGGAAAAACATATCTGATACTAGAAATCGTTCGCGGAGGAGAAAACGTTATAACCCCTCTTGTTTCCCTTAGCTTAGTCGGGTAAAAGTATCCTATAACCATCTGGAGATACCCAGCTACCCGTGTACCAAAAATTGTGGAAATCTGTTTAGCCGATTTTGCGTGATGAAGCCACAACGACACATACAAACATACATAAAATCCAAAAAAAATATTTCCCGTTTTAGTGACCTCCAAATAGTCATAAACAATATTTTTTTTGAAAATATCTTCAATGTACAGACATTAAATTTTTACAACTTTATAATAGTATATTATAGATACGTCTCAGCACCGCAAACAATTATTCTCCTTTGCCCTAAGGTTGACTGAAAAAGAATGTCTATATGGCAAGGAGTTCGTATTTTGTACGATAAGTTTTCTTTTGTGCAATAAAGATTAAATAAATGAATTAGCAAAGGGACTATAATCCTTATGGATTATTAATATTATTAATCTTGAACCTTTATAGATATAAATTATTTTGAGGTTTAGCTCAGCGGGGTTGGAGTAACGCTGCCTGCGAAGCTGATTGTCCTCGGTTCGAATACTGGTAAAGGCAAATATTTGTCTGATGAGCTTAACTATTTGTTCCTGAGTCTTTGATGTTTTCTATGTATATAAGTAAAATTGTTTATTGAATATATCGGCGTCTAGTACTCATAACACAAGCCGTATTGAGCTTACCATGGGACTAGTTCGATTTGTGTAAAAAATAATATATATTTATTTATTTATAAGTGTTCCTGTTTAATAACGGAACCCTACAAAGGCCAGGAAAGAAGAACGCAATTTTCTTTATTTGTTATAAATTATTTTCAAGCGGTCAATCTGGTTATTGAATTACGCTGTACAAATGGCTTTGAATATATATACAATTATTATTTGGCAACCGTGTATAAAATATATTAATTTAAGTAATCGACGAAAAAAAGGCAAGGTTCTCAAGGCAACCTGTATATTGTTTGACTTTCGAATACTGTTTTTTTTGAAAACAGTAAAAAGAAACAATGTAACAAATACATACTTACTTTAAAACTGGCGCTAGCAATCGTTATCAATCATAATTTTGAGCCACTGGAATACCAAAACAGCTATATCACTAATTGCAAATTCAAATGCAACCCCTTGCCCAAGTCTGATGTTTAAAACTTAACAGAGCTTCTCCTATTTGTTACTAGATGGCGATAGTAGTATCGAAACGCAGACTATATTGCGTTGGTATATACAGTTTTAGTTAAAATTATATGTAGCAGTTTACGTTAAATGTTTCGAATTCTTTCTAATCTTGTTTTTGTTACAATATAGAAATATCACTTAATACATATTTTATCCTAGCGTTATTTTGTGTTTACAATGATGGACCACAGACAAGTGGGGGCTTCAGAGTTTAAACCATATATACAGGAAGGAAAGAAATGTATGGGCTCTTGAAGAAAACAATCTTCTATACTATTATAAAGTTGTGAAAATAAAATGCCTGTACATTGAAGATATTTTCAAAAAATTGATTGTTACAGACTATTTGGAGGTCAATAAAACGAAACATATTTTTTTTGGATTTTATGTATGTTTGTATGTGGCGTTGTGGCTTCGTATTCTTATTTACAGGCCCAGACCTGCACCCATATAACTGTTTCTGTTTAACCCAATGGTATGTATTAACTAGAAGGCGCCCGCAACCTCGTTCGTGGATGAGAAAAAGTCATAACCCCTGTTTTTTTCTGCATCCTATAACCATCTGGAGATACCCAGCTACCCGTGTACCAAAAATAGTTGAAATCCCTTTAGCCGATTTAGCGTTATGAAGCCACAACGACACATACAAACATTTAATTTTTACAACTTAATACAGATATAGATTAGGTGTCGTTGGATTCGTTTTGAATATCTGTGTGTGTATGTATGTCTAAATCAATGCCTCGTCTAAAATGCCGAAATGGAGAAGGTAGATCAATTCATACAATCACGTTGCACACACACGTTCAAATCAGACTTAAGGCTACAGTAAATCTCCCCCAATGCTGCAGCTGTAAACAAATAGTAAAAATCAATACTGTACCAACAGAACGAGTCAAGAATAAGTTAACTGTTTACTTGTGGATGATCTGGCGTTCGGTCCGAAATAGTTTTGTTACGGTTTTAAATTGGACTCCATTTTGAATTGCTATTAGCTTATAAAGCGATTGAAAAATTTAGCCATATCTTCTTCTTCTTCACTTTTCAGCATATATGTGTCCACTGCTGGACATATGCCTCTTGCATGGATTTCCAATTTGTTCTTGATGCGGCGATTCTATTCCAGGTCGGCCCTGCCGTCTTTTTGATGTCGTCCGACCATCTGGCTTGCGGTCTTCCAACGCTTCTGCCACCCGTTAGAGGTCTCCAGTGTAGCGCTCGCTGACTCCACCTGTCATCGTCTCTGCGACATATATGGCCGGCCCATTGCCACTTTAGTTACGCAACTTTTTCACCGATGTCGTGACTTTCGTGCGCTGGCAAATGTCCTCGTTGCGTATTCTATCTCGCAGAGAGATTCCGAGCATTAAGCGTTCCATAGCTTGCTGTGCCACCTTCAGACGGTGGATTCTTCCGACGGTTAGTGTCCACGTTTCGCATGCGTACGTCATTACTGGGAGAACACATTAATTGTACACTCTCGTTTTCAGTGATTGAGGGATTTTTGAAGTGAAGACGTCTTTGAGTTTGACGCCACGCCTAGGTGCCATAACTAGATGCCACAGCCATAACAAAACGGGCGAAAATATCTGACACGACCTAACGTCACTAGAGATGATAGAGTGGTGCATACATATTTATGCGCGCTTTATTGTAGCAGATATTAATACCGGTACAGTCACCAGTATTTAATCAAAAACTGTACAGTTACGTAATATTTTCTTCTGTTTCCGCGATTATTACTCATTGAAATAAAACAATTTAACGGATTATATCGCGTATATTATCTCAGTTTAGTTCCCGACGTTTCGGAAGCTTTCCATGGTCACGGGAGGACTGTCCTGGAAAGCTTCCGAAACGTCGGGAACTAAACTGAGATAATATACGCGATATAATCCGTTAAATTGTTTTATTTCAATGTACAGTTACGGTTTATTTTATTTTATTTTATTTTATTGAGATAAAATCCACAGCACAAATTACAGAATTATTACTATCGGATACATATGTGTTTAACATTGGCCAATTACGGATTTACATTTTATAGGCTTATCACGTACAAACTAACATTACGGTAACAGACGCATTGAGATAGGGTGCTTAACTACATTAACAAAATAAAAAAATTAAGTTAAGTCATAATAACAAAAGGAAGTACAAAGTCACAACAGATAGATGAGCAATACGTTTTATATTAAATAAATTAAGAAGTTTGGAATGGTTGTGTTGATGTTGATGTTTTGTGTGTGTGTGTATGAAGGTATGTGCGTGTGTGAATGATATCAAACTCGGCAACTCAAGTGGGCGGCAGATGCTCAGTAATCATCCTTCTGACTGAGGCTCTGCTCAGAAAAAACGGGTCAAATGACTCGAATAAAGAATTATACGTATGTGGAAGACGACTTGCGAGGCAGTTGGAACCATACTTCGTACGATTGAAGGGCACAGCAAATATAGTAGTATGCCTGGTTCGGTGGGTAGTAGCTTTTATTCTAAGAAGTGCTGACAACAAGTCGCAGCAATCCAGAGACCCTGAGCACCAAACGCCTGTTTGAAAGTTGGGTAAAATACTTAGTTATGACGTCACTCCCCATCTTCTAAAATTGTATACGATTTGTCTGAGAATTTGTTCATGATTTGTAAAATAAAAAAAATGCGTGACGTAGGTATTTCATTATCTAAGTGACAGAATAAATAGAATTTAGGTTTTTCTCCCCGGAATCGTGCCTATTGAGTCAATGGAAGACTTTAATAGTTAAATTGCCGTAAAATTGTTAAATAAACAAAAACATACAAATCTTACAGTCATTTCACTTGTTTCAAACAATTACCATTCTAAATGCTCGTCCACTGCATCTAATATCTCTTTTTCGTTCTAAGGACACCGAATAGTAATTCAAAGCATTTTAAGACAAGACAAATCTTTCTAAACTTTCGATGTTCCTGTTTTTGATATTAGATCACATTCTTATGCGGTAGACATTAAAACAATCTCGATTAAGGATCGTAAGAAAAACCAGTAGTGAAGTGAATGAAGCGTAAACATTGTATTTTATTTATTTGAATCATCAACGGTTTTATAAGAAAATCTACAATCGAAGTTGTTTTTAGGGTTCCGTATCTGCAAGGACCATTAAAACGAGAGGACTGTCACATGCCATACTTTAGATCGTGTTCCGATCGCAAGGAGATATTCTGGCAAAAACTAGATGGCGCTTTAAAACTTAACATTTAACGATGTTGTAATAGAATTAATAAACATATTATAGTAACAATTAGTGCGCAAATAGCTATTAATAAATAAATCGTGACATTTAAATACTGTGTCACGCTTGCAGTTGAATAATTGTAAAAAAATAGTGTTGCACATTTCTAGAATCACGTTGTCGTCCATTTATAACCACCAATGAAAAAATCAATAGTTTAAAAAACACTAGAAAAACACGCTTTACAAGACTTTTCTAACAAATCCAAACACAGCTATGATACGATGTTCCATCATGAAGTTCCAGTTCATATCTTCCGGCTCCATCATCAGATCAGTTTGACAGTACCATATTATTGTATTGTCATCAGAACTACATACAGCTGCCAATTTTCATGACGCTACGATCCTTGAAAGATGGTTAAATTAGTTACCTTAGATTCCATTAGATAGTTAGTTACATACAGGTCGACCTAATAAAAGCGTGTTAAAAAGAGCGGTGTTATAGTTACTAGGGGTTATTGGCAGGGCCAAATAGAGTCAAAGTCATGTTTGTTCCTGTAGCTAATTACTTTGCTAGATGCAATTAAGTTGTGGATTATTGATAAGTACGCATATATATATGAGTTTTACAATATGAATATAAAAAGTAAAATAAAAAAGCCGATACAAAATATAAATACATTATAAAAAACCTAACCTAGGGTGCCGCCGGCAGTGGGGCGGGGCCTTACCATGATGATGATCGCTTACCATCAGGCGACCCAGGCGACCCGTCTGCTTGTTTGCCTCCTATGTCATAAAAAAAAACCATAAAGTTTATACGACAGTATAATATATCAAATTATCAAGCTTTTAATCCTTTTGCAACAAGAATAGTTGGATCAGAAACTCGTCTATCTAAAAAACCGCTCTAACCCCAAACTTATATGCTCAATTGGTTTTTCATCTCCCTACAGACCCTTAACAGAGCCTTGCGGGAAAAAACCCAATCCCATCATTATTGCGGTCGTTTTCTATCACAAAACCCATCACTGGGATACTTTTGTTCTAAGAAACCATTGGACGTGTTTATTTAAATGATCTTGATCATCATAAGTTTTGAACAAAAAATGCGATTAGATTGTATTGATAATGTTAAAGTGCTACTGTTTGTTGAAACTTATGTCTTCCATAGTATATTTATTTAAGTATTTAAATGGATGTAAACAAAAAACCGTTCAATAGCGTGTTACTTCAAAGAAATTCTCTATATATGAAAAAAATACGTTGTGACAAAAAGCATCAGCAAAAGAGCGTATCTACTTGGCACTTACGTGCTTTTGCCGAGAAGTTGCCGATGATGTTGAGTATATCAGTTGAAAGTACGATTGAGTCTTTTATTAAGTTTTATCATTGTAAACTACTTTCGGATCGATTATTTCCGAAAATATTTACTAGATGAAGAGAGGAACTGTCAAAATATTGTACCACACGTTGATCTTTGCAGACTTAAAATATAAACACAGTATGTAAGACTATTATTATAGTATTATTGTTGTGGTAGGAACAATACCAACTACCACATATTCGTGCCTAACATGAAATCCAATACCGGCCAGGTGCTTATCAGACCCAGGAATGATCCCTGGTTCATTTAATACCAATCTAAAACGCTGTATCCACATTATAATTGCAAGAACAATTGCCTTTTGTATTGTGCATTAAATGCCGCAATGGCAGATTGAAATATCGAGTATACAGGATGTGAACGGAACGTGGGCATATCGCAGGGAAATGGCCAAAACAGGAATTTGGACAAATATCTAAGGAATATGACCTAATTACGCAGGGTGTTAAAATGGCGAATCCATTTTATCACCTGCCTGAAAAAAAAAAAAATATCAAATCACTGAATCTGTTTACTAAAATGACGAAATCAGACAAAAAGGCAACTTGTTTTTTCATTTCACTAGATTTGTTTAGTGATTTAAAAACCCCTGAAACACGTCAGTGAGTTGACGAAACGAACTTGGAAAGTCAACTCTTTTTATCATTTCACTAGACACGTTCAGTGATATAATATGATAAAGTCTCTCTACTGTAACATGCTAAACAGTGCTTTTTGCAGCTAAGTTATCTGTATATATATGGAGGCGAGGGGTTTGTATTTAAAAAGTAAAAATTTGCGTGACATAATATATATGTAGACGGCCCTTAAAAAAAGCCTAGCGATATATATATATAGGTCAAAGTAAGGTCCTAAGAAAAATATGATTTGTTGCTTTCAGAAATCTAAAAGCTTATTCTTTAAATACCCCGTCTTTTATTTCCATACTGTATTATACTGTAAATTAAAACGTTCAATATCATTAGTATTAAACTTAAGCACCTATCAATGGCTTAGTTATAAACACTAAACTGGATCCTCATGAAACTTGATACATCAAGATAACTCGCACCTGCGTTATTTGCTTGTAAAGGCATTTTTGCTTGTTGTCAAAAGTGCTTACAAGTTCTCATGTTTCGTAAAATAAATATGCGCATGAGAGTTTACGAACAAACCAAATAACTAATTACTATTATTATTACTAGAAGGCGTCTGGAACTGCGGTCGCGAAGGATAAAAAGTCATAACCCCTCTTTTTTTTTTAGCATAGTCGGGTAAAAAGTATCCTTTAACCATCTGGAGATACCCAGCTACCCGAGTACCAAAATAGTTGAAATCCGTTTAGCCGATTTAGCGTGATGAAGCCACAACGACACATACAAACATATAAACATCAAATTTTTACAAATTTATGATAGTATAGAATGTGTCTTTGCGGCTAGAGGGTGTCCCCCCTAGCCGCAAATTTTCAAATTTATGGGTAAGTTTGTCTCAAGTTGATTCACACGACGGCCGTAACAGAAAACTGAACGAACAAAAGATCGCGAGAGCTTTATCTAGGAGGGAGATATAGTCTATTATGGCTGCTCACCAGACAAAGGTCTTCCCCTAGACTTCCAGCTGTCAGCAGATGGAAAGCCGTTATAAACTCCAAGTTGGCGAGCCGAGCTTAAGAGTCCTCGGCAAGCTCGGCCGAATTTCACCTTCCCATCCAAATGGAGATTAGTTCTCATTTTAAAACTACGTGTTAGATTATAACGAAACATGCCATATACAATGACATGAGGTATATCTAGGCCTGTAATTAGTTTATATGGCTAACAAGTTTTGTGTGTAAAACTTAAATTAGCTGTATTTTTTTTTGACTACATATGGTATCTGAAGGTCTATAAACTAATTACAGACCTGGATATACATTAACATATTCTAACTACAAAGTTTCAGAGCAAACTAGCTAGTCGTCTTAAAATGAGAGCGTAACTACGTTTGTATGAAGAACCGAGCTTGCCGGGGACTCTTAAGGTCCGCCCAGCAGCGGTCATACAAATTCGTACTTAATATTATAAATTCAAAAGTGTGTCTATCTGTCTGTCTGTTACCTCTTCACGCTTAAACCGCTGAACCGATTTGGATGAAATTTGGTATGGAGATAGTTTAAGTCCCGGGGGAGGACATAGGCTACTTTTTATCCCGGAAAAAATACCCTTATCCGCGATAAACGAATTTAAGGCGGATGAAGTCGCGGGCAGAAGCTAGTACAATCCATACTAATATTATAAATGCGAGAGTGTGTCTGTCTGTCTGTCTGTCTTTCTGTCTGTCTGTCTGTCTGTCTGTTTGTCTGTCTGTTACCTCTTCACGCTTAAACCGCTGAACCGATTTGGATGAAATTTGGTATGGAGATAGTTTGAGTCCCGGGAAGGACATAGGCTATTTTTAATCCCGGAAAAATACCCTTATCCGCGATAAACGAATTTAAGGCGGACGAAGTCGTGGGCAGAAGCTAGTATAAAATATAGTCGGGAGGTGCTCACATGCAGTGAATGTGGCCGCACGTTTACCGCTAAATCGGCTATGTCAGTCACCAGAATCATAGACCAGATACTCTTCAGCGTCACTCTGATAGATAGGAAGCAAGTAGACACTGTAGCCGAACTCTTCTAGGAGATATATATATGAATTAGGAGGACGCTTGTGCAACTCAGAAGCATCAAAACTATAAGTGCCAAAACTCGGCAAATCCACTCCAGTTCGATGGAATTAGTTATCGTGATTCGATTCAAAGACAATGCTCTCTCCGTTTGAGAACAGCCCAGCGGGATGATTGGTTTAAATCTTTAATAAGCAGAGGTCGGATTCGGTAGTGGCTATGTTACCTAAACTTAACGGGAGAACGTTATTAAGAGTTGTTATAACCACAAGAACCGAGAAAGAAGTGGTTAGACCACACAGAGCACTATGGTACAGTGCACTCGCTTCTCGTATATTATTACTGATTGTTACTTCACCATAGTAAATCTTCCGTCCTCTGCAGTGACACAATTGTGATACGCGACTCTTTGTCGCGCGACAAAGATTGTCTATCTCTTTCCTTTTAACACAATGCGAGAAAGACGGGTGATGCTATATAGCACGACAAGCGTAGTCGCGGAGAGTTGTGCTGGACCGGCTGAATGACCTACGATCAAGGACCATTAAAACAAGAGGACTGCATTTGCCATATTTTGGGTCGTGTTCTGATCGCAAGGAGATATCCTGGCAAAAACTAGATGGCGCTTTACAACTAAACATTTAACGATGTTATAATTGAATAAAGAAACATAATATAGTAACAATTAGTTTGTAAATAGCTAATAATAAATAAATCGTAACATTTAAATACAGTGTCACGTTTGCAGAGTTGAATAAGGGGAACGGCTTTTTGTATGGAGATGGTCAGTCCTCTTGTTTTATTGGTCCTTGCCTATGATCAATGCTTTGATTAGACATATAGTTGCAATCACAGATTGCATACATACCTGCCGAAAGACCAATGTTTAGCTCTAATGGATACAAATGGCCGTGTGCGTGGTGTTTATACTTCAGAATCGCTGCGAAAGTGTTATGATCCGTACAAAACGTTTAAAAGTAGACATAAAATAAATATATACAAATACATCACTCATACTCGTTTTACGGCTGTAAATGGCAATAATGGTGTCTTAATCTCTGTTTTCTGAACGCAGCGATAAGCTGGTTAAAATGACAACACTGGCTTTCGACAAGTGAATGATCAGTGTCAATGGGCCAATCAGAAATCAAAATTTGCTTGCGTTGTGTCATGGCGGGTGATACAGAGGACTTTATCCAGGACTTCACATCACGGAGAACTATAGAGATGAAGACACCTAGCTAAATCTTAATATTTACAGTCATGATTAAAGAAAAATCTTAACAACGTCATAATGAAAATAATTGATAACAGCGCCATCTTTTTTTTGGTCGAAAAGTCTTTGCGGCTACGTCAGGTATAAACGTTTTCCGACGACCCAGACATTTACTGACCGACCCGGACGACGTCATAACGGCTGCCATAACATAATGGTATCCGGGTGACTCGCGCGATACCGTACACGACCACAGAGCCGACTTCTACATTGACCGCGACGAAAGACGCCGTAACCGACGAGAGCGCAACATCGCAGGACGACAAAACCAGCCACACACTCCACTTGCTCACCGACCTCCCCGCCGGCAGGGACGCCCCGCGGAAATAACAAATAACAAACATACTGACAGACACGTACCATAAAATATGTTAGACTAGGTACACTATAGCTGTTCGTAGCGCCCGCGCGTGGCAGCACCCACACGCTAGGTGGCGATGCTAGGCGGTAGGATACCACGGTATCCTCGGCACTGCTGAGGATACCGTGGTATCCTACCGCCTAGCAAACCGATGATGGTAACAGTATACTTACTGCTGTTTTAGCGTTTAGGTCGAAACGGTTCGGTTATTTTTAATTATTTTTGGTACAAATATAGCTGCAAATCTGAAGATGGTTAAAGAATACTTTTACAGAACTACGCTGAAGCAAAAATAACATTATGAATTATTTATTTATTCGTGAAAGAAGTTCCGAGAACCTTTTAGTTCAAACATAGCATGCTAGATGGGTCTCCTTCGGAATCCCTAATGTCGTTTGTCATAACGCAGTTTTTTCAGAAACCGTACATATTTCAGGATTTTTTAAAAGATCATCATATATATTAGGTTAGGTTAGGTTCGGTTTGTTTTATAAGAATCCTGAAAAGTTTACAGTTTCGTAAGAAAATGCGTTATGAGTTATGACAAACGATACATTAGGACAAATAATATAGATCCATGCTAGATAAAAGGTTTCTCTAGACACATAGTTGCAATCGCAGGTTCTAGATACCTGCCGCCGTAAGACCTAGGTTTAGCTCTAATGGATACGAATAGCCGTGTGCAACCTTAATGGTGTTTACGCTTCGGAATCGCTGCGGAAGGTTTATGGCCTGCAAACAACGTTTAAAAGTAAACTTTAAAGTGATGTAGGAGTTCTGTGAGACATTGCTGAGTTTATACAGTGTATGTAGCAGTGCCGTAGCGTCCATATAAGCCAATTCCCATTGGGTTGCCCATAGAAAGGCTTATAACCGCCTTTTTAAGGGTTCCATACCCAAAGGGTTAAAAACGGGACCCTATTACTAATACTCCGCTGTCCGTCCGTCTGTCTGTCTGTCCGTCTGTCACCAGGCTGTATCTCATGAACCGTGATAGCTTGACAGTTGAAATTTTTACAGATGATGTATTTCTGTTGCCGCTATAATAAAATACGAAACACAGTATTATTTTATGTCTGTCTGTCTATGTCAGTAATCAATACAAAATTATCGAAAACCGCGTACATTCTGTTTAGGAGTATGGCTCTGCTAACACTGGACTTTTATAGATACGGCCGTTTGTAGCGTATATTTTGTACGGAACCCTCGGTGCGCGAGTCTGACTCGCACATGGCCCTTTTTTTTAACAAGTACAAAAATACTTTTACTCCAAAAAATGTAACAATAATAAGATAAATGGAGAGTATTAAAAACAAAATTGAGCAACATTGCTCAGTTTATGCAGTGTATGTCGCAGTGCCATGACGTCCATATAAGCCGGTTCCCACTGGGTTGCCCAAGGAAAGGCTTCTAACCACCTTTTTCTTTAAATATGAGTCAATGAATACGCTTCGGCTTGCCTTGTTATGACGCCACGAGTCTGGATGCAGTTACAATAGTATAAGGGAATCAGCCAATAGCCGTTTACTGCGGAGAGTAGACCTCCATTTGTATTTTTTATCATGTGGGTGATTCCATAAAATTCGGTTAAATTCAAATTCAAATTATTTATTCCGTAAGTAGGCCATAAGGGCACTTTTACAAGTCTGACTCTAAAGCATTTCCCAAGAGGAGACCACTGTTGTGAAGATAGCCGAAACGAACTCAACAGTCAGTCATTTTTTCAAAACAATTCTTAACTGTTACAATATCGTCTTAATTATTACACTTAAAACTTCTACAATTGTGTTATAACTAATTTATAATTGGTACGGTACACGCAGATGAGATGTGCAGATTCTCCAGATCAATGTTAAAATAAAATATAAGCTAATAGTTTTCTCAGAGTTGTATAAGGTTTCTAGGCGTCCCGACATGCAAAAAAACTAAATATAATAATTTGATTGAATTCTACTGAGATGTAGTCTCTTAGCTAACTTAACTTCGTTAGTCCCTAGACAAATGTATGTTGTATTTATTAGAAACTAAAGGTAAAGGCAACTTTGTCAGCGGAGGAGAAAAAATGCATAACCCTCTTTTTTTCTTGAGTGTTGTCGATTAAAATGTATCCTATAACCACCTGTGGATGCTCAGCTACCCTTGTACCAAAAATAGTTGAAATCCGTTTACCCGTTTTGGCGTTATTAAGTTACAACGACACATACAAATATTTTTACATTCGCTTTTTATTAAATAGTAAATTACTGGGACACCTGAGTGTTTGCATAAAAATACCCAATTTAATAACTGTATCTTTGGATTACGTTGAATTAGAAGCTTGATTTTATTACAGCTTCAAGGAACCCTAGATATTGTATTTGAACTTGATAATTTCACGCATTCTTTAGAAAAAGGGTCTTGGTAGACAGACAAACAGAGCGACGGATAGACGGAGAGCATAAGGGTTCCGTTTTTTCTTTTTAGGTACGGAACCCAAAAAACGAAATCTAAACTACGCTCACTTGTGGAGTGAAGTGCTTATTAACCCAAATAATATATGTTTCTATAAAGTTATAAGCATTTTTGCACATCATGCATATTGACGATGTAATGTAAGCCGTCATCTTCAGAAAGCATTCTTAGAAAGAAGCAAAAAAAACATTATCATTCAATACTGTTTTAAAGTTGTAAAAATAAAATGTTTGTATATTTAAGATATTTTCAAAAGAATAATTGTACCGGTCTATTTTGAGGTCACTGAATTGAAATATAATTTATTTTTTGTATGTTTGTAGGTGTAATTTTGGCTTTATCACGCCAAAACGGCTAAACAGTTATCAACTATTTTTGGTACACGGGTACCTGGGCCTTCATAAATGGTTATAGGATACTTTTATCGGATTACGCTGAAACGAAAAAGAAGGTGATGATTTTTTCCTTCTCCGCGAACGAAGTGCCCACCTTCTTGATTTTTATATTTATAAACCTCGTGTATGCTAAATCATATGCCTTCATCCTTTGTAATACAATCAATTATTTATAAACTGATAATTAACAATCAATTTTGCCTGAAGCTCCACTCAACTTGTCGATTGACAAAGTAATGGCGACCGGTTTGGCTCAGTGGGAGTAACGTTGCCTGCGAAGCTGAGGTCCTGGGTTCAAATCCCGGTAAGGGCAAATATTTGTGTGATGAGCATAAATATTTGTTTCTGAGTCTTGGATGTTTTCTATGTATATAAGTAATATATCTATTAAATATATCGTCGTCTAGTACCCATAACACAAGCCTTATTGAGCTTACCATGGGGCTAGTTCGATTTGTGTAAAATTGTCCCGTAATATTTATTTATTTATTTATTAATGGCACATTCTGTCCTAGTGCGCAAAGAAATGCAGTTCGGCCCGAGGCGGGTCTTATTGCGCATATACAACTAACCAGTTGTCATTGTCGGACAATGTCAGGGTCTGATTATAGTTTTAAACTGCTTCTGGCCATGAAAATATTAAGGACTTTAAAATCTAATTATAGCTTAACTATATAGAAGGTACCTGGGTATCTGGGTATGAACAAATTGTTGTTTGACACTTTTTACTCGACTACTTACGCTGAAGAAAAAATGAGGGGTTATGACTTTGTCTCCTCCGCGAACGAAGTTGCGATACCTTCTAGTACTAAATAAGTTAAGATCCTTACTACCGTAAAGTTGTGAAAATGGAATGTCTGTACTTAGAAGATATTAAAAAAAAGTGATACGGATTATTAAAATTCTATTCATTGACCAGTGAATAGTTTTTTTTTTTTTTGAATTTTTTGTATTTTGATGTGCGTCTTTGTGGCTTCATCATGCCAAAACGTCTAAACGGATTTCGACCATTATGGTATATCTTATCTGACTACGTTGATTTTTTTCTCCTCCGCTGGCGAAGTTGCGGGCTCTGTCTAGTACTAAGTAAGTGTAAGATAAATATCCCAATGTTTGACACAAACGGGGTGTCAAATATAGGAATTAGGATGTTACACATCGGAAGGTTTGCCTTCCTTGGCATTACATAAGCGGTAGCGGGTAACAATGAATCCAGACCATATCGCTTTGCGGTCAGGTCAAGTTTTCTCAATTATTTTTAACCAAGCAGCCATCTTTCTATAGAAGCAGGTATTGCAGCAAAACTTTTGTAATTATCGAGAACTAAATAATAAGTATTGCGAATTCAAGGATTACTGGCTCTGTATTTGGGACGATCAGTGGATAATAAGGTTTTGATGAGGTTTTTGTGTGTAACATATGTGTAATACAAAGTAAGATATATCCTGTACAGTCAGCAACTCATACGAAGTAGCGACCAAAGCAGCCAAATATATAATATTTTTTTATTTGCATAGCAGTAAGGGTGTGTCACGATATATTTGGCCACTTGGATTGCTATTAACTATATGATGCTAACCGTGCCTACGAGTATATATAGGTATATACAGGTTGGCACATTTAGACCGGTCAGTATGGGAAAGTCTGAAACTATAAGACATACGTAAATCTCTTCTTAGGAACCATGTCATCGATTTTAGTAATAAGACAAACTGCATTCATACATTTAAAAGAACTTTGTTAACGAACACTACGTTTTGAAAAATAGAAACTCAGCTTGGGAATCGAACCCGGACGTTTTGAAAGATAAATTTCGTAGTTGGCGCCATGGTAAAAGTTGTTGCTTAGTGTGACCCCCCCCCCCCCCCCCCATCACACCTGTCACTCCTGCTTATGACTCATAAATCACCCAGTGTAATAAAAAACAGTACAGTAAAAATTAGTTCGTAAACAGCGAATAATAAATAAATCGTAACATTTAATTACCGTGTCACGCTCACAATGTTGAATACTTGTAAATAATCATACCAAAGTAAGCTGACGTGTACGGACACACAACTATCGTGATTACTCCATTATGGCTGAGGTACAGTATTTCTCATGAATAAGTTACCATAAAATCACCGGTTACACGTATTTTCAGGTATACTTTAGTTCAATTCTTTCTATACAACGAAATATACACGTTGACACCTGTCAGTTTACTCCAGCTAATTAAAAATCCTATTTTAATACATAGATAGTGTTGTTTGATCGGGAAACGGATATTTGTATGGAGATTGACACTATTTATGCTTTAATGGATGGACGTCTTGCCACCGCAACAGCATTTCTTTTTGTATAAAAGACTTCTCTAACATAATCTTTTCTGTACAATACCTAATCACCTACAATTTCTTCTAAACATTAAATGTGTACGGTAGTTCTCCGGCCAAGTTCCCCGGCGACAGCTTTGTATCCACGCACCAGTTCAAGTCATTAAGTATAATTTTAGCTTATTACCAATATTTTTCTCTTCAACTGGTTCCTTGTATGGTTATTTGCGGATAACTGTTATTATAGCAGTTAAATGCGAGCCGCTTTTCCACATTTTTTACTTGACATGTTTTGTGTCTTTTTTTGTAAAAAACGGCGAGTTTTTTTTTACTAGCGACCTGTTTTGACTTAACAGTTATGGCACTCCAGGTCATTTTCTGTATAGTAACTAATTATTATATAAGTAGTCATATTTTTTTAATTGTGACTGTTTGTTAGCATTTATCTTTTTGCATGTTATGACGCCTAGAGACCATATACATCTCTAAGAAATTTAGATTTAATAATAATTATGTTTAATGTATTATTCACTTTGACCCCTAAGAGACCTTAAACATCTCAGTAGAATTCAGTCAAATTATTATATTTAATTTTATCGCATGTCGTGACGTCTAGAGACCTTATAGATCTCTAAAAAAATATTAACATTGATCTGGAGAATTTGTACATCTCCTCTGCGTGTATCAATTATAAATTAGTTATAACACAATTGTAAAAGTTTTAAGTATAATTAAGACAATATTGTAATAGTTAATTGGTACACGCATATTAATTGTTTTATATACTCTGACATTTAGAATTTTATTCTAGACACATTCTAGATTTACTAATTATTTTAATTTTTAAAATGATGATTTTATCAATAATAAGTAAGTATTATACTTAAGTTAAATGATCTGATTAGGTTTTTCTGGGTTTCCCTAATCCTTGCAACAAATGTTGGATCATATTGTATGTTTCCCAGCAAAGACTTCTCTCATTGTAACTGACAATTCGAAAGTGCTTGTATCTAAGCCTACTTGAATAAAGGATATTTTGATTTGATTTGATTTGATTTTGACATTTTTATTTTATTTTATTAGAGCGTGGCTGCAACTTCGTCAGCGGAGGAGAAAAACATTTATAACCATCTTTCTTTTCAGCGTAGTCGAGTAAAAAGTATCTTATAACCATCTATGGATGCCCAGCTACCCGTGTACCAAAAATAGTTGAAATCCGTTTAGCCGTTTTGGCGTGATGAAGCCACAACGACAGATATAATCATACAAAAAATCCAAAAAAAGATATGTTTCGATCCAGAATCCAAATAGTCCGTTACAAGACTTTTTGAAAATATTTTCAATGTACAGACATTTCATTTTTACAACATTATAATAGTATAGATACACTTGCCGATTTCGGCTGCGATGACTGCTAGGTTCAGTCAAGGAAATTAGTTTATATACCATTTCCAACCTTGTCACAGTCAAAATCAATATGAAAGCCGATAGAGATTCCATATGATTGTCAGTATGACAAGGTACGAAAGGGTACACAAATTAAATTCCTTGACCGTACTAGCCAGTGATTAGAGGCTAGCTGGTCATTCATGCGAAGATGGTTATCGGGTATTATTTACCTAACTGCGCTAAACCCGTCTATCCCGTATAACAATATGCCACCAAAGACTACTTTCGTATTTTGGCCACATAGTGCGTAGAGGTGATGAAAGTCGTGAGAAGTTTATCGTAGTTGGAAATACGAATGGCAAAGGAGCTAGAGGCCGATCTCCAACCAGATGGACTGATCAACTAAAGACCTCATCTCCCACCAAGTTATGCTCAGTCGCAACGGATGCAATGGACAGAACCAGATGAAGGCAAATCATCCACTCCAAGGGTAAAATATCCGATGATGACCACGATCCTCAGTCATGAGGGAACGACAAGAGATGAGATGATGCGCTAAACCAAAAAAGAGGGTTATGACTTTCTCGCTTACGTAGTCCTCGTAGTTGCGCGACCTCTCAGTTTTTAAAGCAATTTTAAACAAGGACTTATTTTCTCTCAAGACAGAACTTTTTAAAAGTTTAAGTGGAACAATTAAACTGTTCTAATAGACATTGCAACAAATAACCTTCTCGCTCATAAATCGGTAATTTCTTAGAAAGCCGTAACGAAATGGTAAACATTGTGTGAACAGATTATACGGTTATTAAACTATTTTTTTATTAGTAACAGGCAATTTTTATCAGTTCCAATAGAAAATAAAATATTACGACTGCTTCTTACGTCACCTTATTTGCTTTTCTGCATTTACACTAAATTCAAATTCAATTCTTTATTCTGCAAGTAGGCCTCAAGTGCACTTTTTTATATCTGATTTTACAATAAACAGAAAAAAACATTCTCATACTTACATACACACAATCACGTCTTTTTCCCATTACGGGGTAGGCAGAGACTACCTCCTTCCATTCCACTTGCTACGGTCCTTGCATACAACTGCCGCTTCATCAACATTCATTAATCTCTTCATTTTATGCTGTCACAACCCTTTCGCTTTGTCTTATTCACACACAGAATATCAATATTTCTCGCATCTATCATCTGACATACTTCATCTATTTTATCATTCATTCCTCCCCTTACATTTAACGTAGCAAAGCGGCTCTCCATAGCCCATTCTTCGCTCTCACTGGGACAGAGACGTGATGGGTTGCGTATTGCCGCCGATTGCGTTCCCACGAGCAGCTAGAGATAAAATATTCGAACCCAGCAGAAATTCATTCGCAATCTATATTAATGTCATTATAGTGCATAGCAATATTAATGCAACAGGCAAATACCTGGACTCACTTTACAGGGAGATATGTATATTGTCTCCGGGGCCATTAGGTTATAACTTAATCTATACTAGATTTTCTTCTGTGTCCACCCGTGACCATGGACAGCTGGAAAGCTTCCGAAACGTCGAGATAATATACGCGATATAATCCGTTAAATTGTTTTATTTCAATATACTAGATTTTTCAGAATCTCTTGATTATTAGGGTTCCGTACCTATAAGGCAGAAATGTTACCCTAAATAAGCGTCCACCGTCTGTCTGTTTGTCACAGGGCTCTAACCTCTTGTACCGTAATGAGTAGACTCTTGAAATTTCTATAATTTACTGTGGCCGAAAAACATTGATATATAGAGTGATAAACACATTACCCTCCTTTGCTTCGCGCAGTCTGGTAAAAAATAGACATCAGTTTCCTGTGTAAGTGATATAATGGAAAGATTAACACTATTGCCCATTTTTTGTACATTTATGCTCTCAAATGACCGAGTGGCTAAATGACGCAGTTCTTTTGTGTTATACTACAATAATGGTTTGTTCAGTAGGTCACTGATCTTATCTTAAATATTTAATTAGGAGCTGTTCCCATGACGGGTTAGAGTAGGTCAGTTTTAATGTCTGTCTGTTTGCGATAAACTCTAAAAGTAGTGGACTGATTTCAATAAATTTTCCATTAATTTTAAAATAATTTAAACAGATTGGGTAATTCCATGTAACTTGCATTACACACACATTAGTAATCAATTCTTTTATTTTTGTATGTTTAAATACAACATTTTTGTTAAGCTTAACACTTAACGTAAAACCAAACCATAACCTCGTCCTAAGACACTATAATTGAATTTAATTGTAATTGAATGATTTGTTTTAGGTATTTTAAAAATATCTTAAATACTACGTCAGTAACTATAACTTTCTGTCTAAAGTATATTCAAATAAATATTTAACTACAGAAATTAATATAAATAATGTACTGGTAACTTGCGTAACATAAAAAAAGCGGCAAAGTGCGAGTCAGACTCGCCCATGAAGGGTTCCCAGCTGTTTATACAAAAAAATGCACTACAAATGAAAAAAATATGATATGAAAAAAAAACACTAACAAAAGAGCGTATTTGACGACACGTTTGGCTCAGTGGGTTGTACAATGGCCTACGAAGCTGGCGGTCGCAGGTTCGAATCCCGGCCAGGGCAAGTGTTTGTGTGATGAGCCCGAATATTTGTTCTTGGGTCTTGGATATTTTCTATGTATTTAAGTATTATCATTTATCTATATACTATGTATATCGTCGCCTAGTACCCATAGTACAAGCTTTGCTTAGTTTGGGACTAGGTAGATTTGTGTAAGATTGTCCCTGTGTTATTTATTTATTTATTATTTATTTATCTCCCCGGCACTTACGTCCTTTTGTTGGGAAGCGCAGTATTTTGGCAACAACTTATACACGATATGTCAGATCATGTTGAAAACAATTTTCGTTGGAAGTATTTATTAAGCTTTAAATTTGTAATTTTTTTCAAATTTTTTGAACATACTGTTTAGAAAATAGAGGGGGGGCGCAGTTTTTGCTAATTTCCGAGCGAATATTTCCAAAAATATTCACTAAATCATTTTTTTTTCTAAAATATCAAAATGTTTTTAGAAGAACTGTCGAAATACGTATATGCCACAAATTGATATTTGCTGAATTTTTTTTTTCAGTTTCGGATACATGTACTGAGTGCCCCCCTAGAAATAGATATATTTTTTATTTAACTATCAAACTAAGTAGCGGTTTACACAAGACATCTATGCTCTAAATTTCATCAATGTACATCTTATAGTTTTTGAGTAAAATGCCTGTGACATACGGACGGACAGACAGACAGACATGACGAACCTATAAGGGTTCCGTTTTTGCAATTTTGGCTACGGAACCCTAAAAAGAGACGACGTTTTGAGGCTTAAATATAATTGAATATTTGTCTGATATTATGGATGATTTGCCAATAAATACGATTAATAATAATAATAATAATAATAATAAGTACTCTTTATTGCACACCAAAAGAAAATAACATCAGACACTTAAATCTAAACCAGTATGAGAAATGGTAAACAACAGGCGGTCTTATTGCTAAAAAGCGATCTCTTCCAGACAACCTTAAGGTAGTAGAGATGGCGCAAAGTAAACAGCCAATGAGTAAGTAAGTGGTGCACATGAAGATGAGACAAATCATAAATTAAAGCCAGAAAGAAAAACAAAAGAGAAATGAACATTTCAGATACATACAAAGATACTAGATACTAATAAATAAATATAAAATACAAATAAACATATACATACATATAACCAAAAATTTACTGAACTACATGACATCGACATCTCAAATCAAGGGAGCGATAAATAATGCTGCTTAAGATGACTCTTAAAAACAGAAATAGAAAGCACACCTAACGCTCAACGGTAAGGTATTCCACATCCGGATCGCTTGAAAAGTGAAAGAGGTGTTTTAAAATTTGGAAGAAGAAGCAACAGGTGCAAGGAGATGATTTTGCGAAGATCGTAAAGATGACAAATATTTAAATAGCTCCTTAAGATACCAAGGGGTAGCGGGGTTGAAAAGAATGCTATTTATTTATTTATTTATTTATTTATTTATTTATTTATTTATTTATTTATTTATTTATTTATTTATTTATTTACTAAAAACAAGTTACATAACATGACAGTGTATACCAATGCGTCATGAACTGAACAAAGTTTATTTAGACGGCAAAACGGCGTGGCCCCGTTGTGTCGACATCTCGGGTGTTGGATTCGGTAGGTTGCCCCGGAACCGACGAAACACGACACCTTTCGGCCAGAAATCAGCACACGCGATGGTCTCCTGGAGCGGCCGCGGCACGCGCACTGCAAACGAGCTGAAGTGCACGTAGTGGCGCGAATGCAACTGGAACACCCGAAGCGAGTAGCCGGTTTTCTGGCGAACATACTGCGTCACTTCTTCAGCGGTGGCAGTGTGATGCAGGCGCGACACGTACAGCGCCTTGCTCGGTATGGAGACCCGCAGACCACAACCAACCGGTTCTGCAGTACCACACTGACTCTTGCGTGTCTTACGCTTTCTTGACACCGTTGTGAAACCCTCCTTGTCCACATTGGTGCGAGGGGTTTCCTCTTTTAGAGGATCCCGAACTTCACGCGCTTTTGAGGGCGCGGCTTTCCGGCGGGCTGGAACAGGCTCACCGGCAGAAACGACGTCAGCAAAACGACGACGTGGTTTCGATGAAGCTAATCCCGTTGACAATGGGCTCACTTTTATTAGGGTCACCCATTGTTTAACTACTGGCAGCGGTCGAGCCGCGCTAATTTCACATTTAAATAATTAATTAGCCATCGATGCGTCTACTTCGCGGCGCGCATCGGACGCTGCTATAGAGGAGGGCAAGAATGTGAGACTTACGGCAAAGCCCAATTTGGAAGCCACTTAAGTTGTGAACGGAAATGGGAAATATGGTCATATTTACGCAAGCCGAAAATGAACCGGATACATACATTTTGAAGGCGCTCAAGTTTATTTAGCTGCTCCTCAGTAAGATTGAGGTAGCAAACATCTGCGTAATCTAAGATGGGGAGAATGAGAGACTGAGCTAGCGCAGTTTTAGTGGAGAATGGTAAAAAGTTGCGTAATCGTCGTAATGATCCCATCGCAGCAAACATCCGCCTACTTACCTTGCTGATCTGAGGAACCCAAGACAGAGTACGATCTAAAATCACACCAAGATTTTCGACCTGATGTGAATAAGGTACCTGTACACCGTCAAACTCTATTATAGGCAAGTTTGGGAAATCAATCCTAGAAATGAGTTTTGAGCTGCCTATAATAATGGCTTGAGTTTTAGCTGGATTGACCTTTAACCCATTTCAACAACTACAATTCGATATGATCTCAAAGTCATTATTAGTAGAGTTGATAACCATAGGCAAATCAACAAGAGCGCCTTGTGAATAAATTTGAAGATCGTCAGCATAAAGGTGATAAGAAGAGAAAATATTCTTAGTAATAGAATTAATGAAAATTGAAAAAAGTAGAGGTGATAGCACGCCGCCTTGCGGAACGCCAGCCAACGTGCTACACCATGAAGAACGAGAAGCGTCCACCTTTATCCGCTGCCGTCGACCTTCCAAGTAGCTACGAAACCAATCAATTACTGAAGGAGATATGTTAAGAGAACATAATATTCCAAGCATGACCTCAAAATCGACAGTGTTAAACGCATTACTGAAATCCAACAACGTTAACACCGTTACCATCCTTTTATCCATACCCGCCCAAATATCGTCAGTAATTTTGACAAGAGCTGTAGCCGTAATATGGCCAGAACGGAAACCAGATTGGAAAGGGTTCATGAGATCATTCGTATTTAAAAATGATGTTAACTGCCTATGAACTAGACGCTCATGGACTTTAGATAGGGAAGGAAGAATGGAAATAGGGCGATAATCAGAAAAAGAGATGGGATTGGACTTTTTAGGTAAAGGAATTACATCAGCATCCTTCCAAATTGATGGAAATATACTTGCAGAAATTGAGTTATTATGGATTCTAAGATTAAAGCAGCATTTAAAGTATTTTAATGCAGTATTGTAAATATTACAGATTTTTATCTGTAATATTGCAATGGGCTAATCGCGACGCTAAAAATATACTCCCAAAAGCCAGCGTTATCAAAACCCTACTCCTAAGCAAATGTATTCGGTGTGGGGTCACTTTATATTGGTTACAGACATCTGTAACCAATATAAAGTGACCCCACACAGACAGAAAATAGACCAGACAGACATAAAAAAATGTTTTTTTCAGATTTATTTCGTATATCGCTATCACAGCTACCTTCATACCAAGTTTCTAGGATAACTGAAAGTACCCTAAATGTGTTCTATGGATGGCAATTTGTATGGAAACACCTTCTTAACTGACTGTATCTTTGAATTGCGTTGACTTAGAAGCTTGATTTTTTTACAATTTCAAGGGACCGCAGACCCGACATAAGTATTTCATTTTAATTTCAACTTGAAACCTCCACGCGTTTCTGAGAAAAAGGGTTTTGACAGACAAATGGACAAGAAAGCGATCCTATAAGGGTTCCGTATTTTCCCTTCGAGGCACGGAAACCTAAAATCAAATAATAGTAAATTACGTTACATGGAAATAGTAATTGTATGGTGTAAATTGTCTCATTTGAGTTCCCAACGTCTTAAACTCTTGACAGCTTCCTGGCGGTTTTATTTATATTAGTGACAAGACTGAGTGAAAGACGGACTTAATGCCATGAGGCATTCTCTACCATTTAACCCTGAGGCAAAGCAGATAAATTATGGGTGGTGCAACTAATTTACAGACGTAATTTATTAAGATAAATAATTAGGTTTATTTTTTTTATTTATTTAAATTACGTAAACACACAAAAATATTTATACTAGTCCGCTTTATACTAGAGGTTAATACGTAAAGCGAATGTTTCGCATAGGTAAATACTTAGTATATACTTATCTATATGTTTGTATGTACAAGTAGTCAAGTGACATTCTATATAAGCCACCGTCCCGTTGGCATCTAAAACCAGCCTCCAAGTTTCTAAATCGTCTTTCTAAAGGAAATCAACCAGTAATCAGCCGCAACCCGACGTAATCGGGTAAAAAACTTGTCTCTCCTTCCGCTATGAACTACTTCTGTGACCCTTTCATCACTAGAGTTATCTATTGAATCAAAGATCTATCTAAATTGGACTGGTTTTTGAGCGATGCTTGTAGCATGGAGCGTATGGAATGACCCATTCGTTGCTAGAGCGTCCATTATATTAGAGACCTATCTAAACTGGACAGGTTGTCTAAATGGCTAGTATAACTTGACTGTGGTGTAGAGGAGAATGTTGGTGGTGACAGGTCAGGTGGAGATGGTTGTGCGTGAGATGATTTTTTCTAGGGGTCAATAAACTAGTGTGAGCGAGACGACCTTATCAATTATCGATGGAATATGGAGGCGCTGCTTGGGGTACAGGGTGTTCTCGTTAGAGCATTTGTTTAAAGATGGAATTTGTTTAGTTTATATAATGCTTTATTTATTTAAATTGTTGCTTGTTTTAAGTCTGACTACCGAAAATCAAACCTTTCTAGCTTACACCGCCAATATCTAATTTTAGAGTAGTGTATTACGAATGCTGTTGTATTGTGACACCAGACGTAGAAAAATGTGCTTAAATCCAAATAAAGTAAAAATAAGAACCTGTCATATTTTTCATTGGTGGGCATGTTAAGCCAGATATAACTGTAATCTTTACTATAATAAAGTTGTAAAAATTAAAAAAACATTGTAACAAACTATTTAGAGGTCACTAAATCGATTTTTTTTTGGGATTTTATTTACGTTTGTATGTGTCGTTGTGGCTTCATCACGCCAAATCGGCTAAACGGATTTCAACTGTTCTCGGTACACGGTACTCGGTATAGCTGGGTTGAAGGGTACTTTTTACCCGACTACGCTGAAGCTAGAGATTGTGACATGTAATTATTTTAATTAAACTATTATTATTGATTATTTTAATTATACTCTTATTATTGATTATTGACATTATAATATTATTATTGATTACTTAGATTGGAAATTGAATATTAATATAATTTAGTGTGATAAATATTTGCATGCCTACGTGTAGGCTGAATACATGAAACCAAAAATATTGTAAGACCTATATGAAATCTGTATTCCTAGCAAATAAATCTTTTGAATTTGAATTTGAAGAAAAATATAGGAATTTTGACTTTTTCTCCTCCGCGAACAAAGTTGCGGGAGAAACATCCAAGACTCAGGAATAAGCATTCGTGCTTATCACATAAACACTTGTCCTGGCCGGGATTTGAATCCGGGACCGCCAGCTTCGTAGTCTGTTTTGCAAATCGAGAGCCAAACGTAACGTGAATGTACCTACAAAGTATTGTACTTTTACTGGTACGTTACATTAAATATTAAAACAATATTTTTATATCATCCTGTAAACTAACAGCGGTCCATATCCGCACACGCACCTGCCACCGCCGCCAATCACGAGCCAGCTTTTATTTATTTATACTTTTTATTTTATTTTTAATTTAATTAATCCTTTTATTTTATGTGCGGCGCCAGTATTTGTCTTACGATATGTCACATGGAAAATGAGTTGGTTAGTGTGTACTAATTTCATTGTTTGTCAAGGTAAAAGTATCTTTTGTTTGGTATATAAATTTTCTTTTTGCTTAATGAGAGGCGCTCATCTTTTGTTTAACGATACGTCCTAAAAAAAGTATTTTTCAGACAAATATTAAAATTGTACATATTCATATAGTAGAGCCTCTCTCATCGATATTCAATGTATACCCTGTACCGACTATCAATGTGTGGCACATATTTCGACAGTTCTTGTAAAAACATTTAGAGGTTGCTAAATATGTTTTAAAATATTTTCTTCTGTTTCCGCGATTATTACTCATTTAAATAAAACGTAAACCCGGGAACATGGAAAGCTGAAAAGCTTCCGAAACGCCGGGAACTCAAATGAGATAATATACGCGATATAATCCGTTGAAATTGTTTTATTTAAATATTTTTTGATTTAGATAATATTTTCAGAAATAATCGCTGCAAAAGTAGCATAAATTGTGTCCCTCCCTCTATTTTCTAAATCTTAAGTACAAAAATATGAAAAAAATTACAAAGATATATCTTTATAAATACTTTCAACTTATTTTTTTTTAACATGATGGGATATATGGTTTTTGAGTTATTGGTGAAAAACTGCGCTTTACAGCAAAAGGAAAAGGAAAAGCACCGCGGAGATATGCTCTTTTCCTAGTGCCTTTTTTCATATCGTAATTTTTCGTTTGTAGCGCAATTTTTGTATGAACGGCTGCGGAACCACTGAGCATGGTCCGATATTGTCTTGGCCGGTATTTTTCTTAAATTGTAATAGCAAAAGTGTCCAATATTTTTTTATTATCTATCTGACGGGCTAAATAAAATGTTGATTTTCATACGGCAAAGTGCATTAATACGACTAAACATACCAATAAACGTTTGCACAATCCACATTGTCAATCAAATTACAATATGGCTTGCAATTTAATTATTTCAGGCTTACTGCAGCTTTAGATTTCGTCGTATACTCGATTCATCGCTTTGGAATTTCAGTTCCAGCGCTCCAGTTACAAAACGTTGCTCCTGCCTGTGATAGTTGGATGAGATACATCATTTTACATTTAAATATGTTCTTTAAACGCTATGAATAGTTTCAAGCAATTGAACTTAATGGTTTGAACGGTAAAGTATAGTAAGCGGGTTGAGTTCTATCTTAAATTATCTATTTACTTTTCAATTTAATCTAACGATTTATTTTGTGGTAGGAGATAGCTCCTCATATATTTCAAGTAAGATTTCGTTTGATTGAACATTTTGTAAAATATATATCGACCTTCTTGCCGTATCGGCGAAACCTGGCATCAAGACCTTCACGAGCGTCGGTCATGTGCACGAATGTGGCTTGCAAAACCGAATTGTGTTTTGAAAGTTCTGTTGTATGGCGCACAATAAAGATAAAATAAGATTCTTTATTGCACAAAAAACAATAAATAAGAACAGCATGAAATTACATGAAGAAACGTGCACAACTTGTTTAAATTGCCAGTTACCAGGGGACCCCGCACTAGGCAATGCCTGTATCGCGGGAGCCAAAGATTCAATTAAATTTCATGGCTTAATAGAACAACATATTAGCAAACATGATGATTAGGGTTTACAACTGCTTACAAATAAAGAGAACAAATACAATAAGATGAAGATTAAAAATGGTTCAACTAGAACAAATAAAGGAATCTAAATAATAGATTTAGGCTCTCTTTTCAAGGGGAGCCTCTGTTTCTAAGTAGTTCAGCGAACTAAGCCAGTCAAACAAAATTCTTTGCGATTGCAACTCAATGCAATTCATCTTTGTCATTATACGTATAGGTATAGGAAGGCTTCATGAGATGCAGCCTGGTGACAGACGGGCAGACAGAGAGACGGACAGACAGAGACGGAGGGACAGACTGACGGACAGCAAAGTCTTAGTAATAGGGTCCCGTTTTACCCTTTGTGTACGGAATCCTAAAAAGAGGGGTTATGACTTTTTCTCCTCTGTGAACGAAGTAGTAACCTTCTAGTTTCAATCAAGTGTCTTCTACTTCCCGAATTCCGAAGTAGGCGATTTGACTGTCATAAAACAACGCATTAGTGTCACTGACACAATGATTCAAGCTATTATGAATTACCGACTACATTTAAACGTTTTTCTGCATCAGTCACAATAATTTGCAAGACAATTACCACTACAAAGAATATTTTATTTAAAACAGCCCAGCAAAGTCAATGCAAGTTTCGCAAAATGAAACAACTTAGTAAAACGTGTTGGTTAGTTACGACTTTCCTTACTTAAGTCCGTCTGTCCTTTAGCTCCTTTTAGTACAAACTTCGGCGAGTTTAATATTAACATGCCGACTTGTATCCTTATTTTCACCGCGCCCCTTCCTGCTATTTTCAGACTGCAAAACTTTTTTCTCTACTAATTACTGAAATACCGTACTGAGGAAAATAAACGTTAACTTTCGTTCAAAAAAGTTGGTTTCCTTTTGAAAAACAAGGCGCATTAATGACAATGGAATTTCGGCTTTCTGTTTTTGGATGTGAGTTCGTTTTGAGTTGTCGCCGTTTGGGTGTTAACTTGGCCACGTGCCAAGATTCGTTCACTTGCAATAATTTCATCAAAGGCTGAATTTAAGATTATCTTTTCAATTTATTTCACACGTTTAGAGTTAGATGCCTTTGCTGTAAATCTTTGATAAGTAATTTTAAATAGGTATTTAAACAGTTAACGCCTTATTTCTCTATTGCAAGGACTTTCTTAACATACTTCAGACTAACTGTTACGTATTATTTCAAACATAGTGTCAATACTGTTAATGAATATATGTTTTTTTTAGGAATTCTACTTTTTTATCAAGTACAACTTTATCTCTACACGCGTTATAGAAATGGCAAACGAGCTTAGAGGCCGATCTCCAACCAGATGGACTGATCAACTAAATTCCTCATCTTCCTCCAAGTTTTGCTCAGCCGTAAGGGACGCAATGGAGAGAACCAAATGGAGGAAAATCATCCACTCCAAGGGTAAAAAACTCGATGATGACCACGATCCTCAGTCATTAGGGAACGACAAGAGAGAAAGTGAGAGATAAAAAAATGCTTTTGCCATGTTCAAGGATAGGATAGGTTTAATATTCAATATCTGTACATATTTAATTTCTTGATCACAGTTTATAAAGAAGTAAGTGTGGACGACCGGTTTAGCTCAGTGGGAGTAACGTTGCCTGTGAAGCTGAGGTCCTGGGTTCAAATTCCGGTAAGGTCAAATATTTGTGTGACGAGCATAAATATTTGTTTCTGAGTCTTGGATGTTTTCTATGTATATAAGTAATATTTCTATTGAATATATCGTCGTCTAGTACCCATAACACAAGCCTTATTGAGCTTGTGTTATGGGACTAGTTCGATTTGTGTAAAATTGTCCCGTAGTATTTATTATTGTCCCGTAATATTTATTAAGTAAACTTAGCAATAAATATATATGTTATTTTAATCCATACTTCCATACTATAATATTATAAATAAGAAAGTGTGTCTGTCTGTCTGTCTGTTACCTCTTCACGCTTAAACCGCTGAACCGATTTTGATAAAATTTGGTATGGAGATAGTTTGAGTCCCGGGGAAGGACATAGGCTACTTTTTATTCCAGAAAAATACCCTTATCCGCGATAAACGAATTTAAGGCAGACTAAGTCGCGGGCAGAAGCTAGTAATTAATATATTAAATAAATATCGTAAATCAAGACCAAGATCACTGCATTAATTTTTAATAGTCCTAAAACGGAAATTTAACATACATTTTAGTGCTACAAAGTTATGGATGGTTAGTGGAGATAAATAATAGTAATATTTTGTCATACAAATTTAACGCCTTCTATTAAATTTTCACTATAGCGCGTTCTCAGCTGAATTATATAAATTTGTCACGTGTAGGGTTCCCATGATTTTAGGCTTAAGGAGTATTTTAGAGTATTCTCGAATTAGTCTCACTCAGAGTTTGAGGGTGTGGCTTATTCAACAAAAAGCCGGGTGGGTTCGAATGACTTTTTATATGAAAAACTCATTTTATCGAAGTTTTTTAAGAAAAAGATTCTATCGAATATGAGAAATAAATAACAAGCTAACGTTTTTTTTTATAGAAATATAATATTTTGACTAAAAATGAAAATCGAAGCGACTTTACAAACACAAAATTATTATCTCTAAAGATGATATGAGCTGAGCTAAAGCAAAATAATTAAAAGGTGCCGTGCATTTTTTTTTTCTTGAACGACTACTGTCTCTAACAAAACCTTGTCACCTCGCAATATACTTTAGTAGACACTATTTAGTGTTTTCGCCATAAAAACAGTTATAAAACTTTCACATAAAAGGAGTCAAGTGATATGTCTATTTAGCAAAGTTATCGCGGAAGGCGATCGTAAATAAAAGTTTATGAGCATTAAAAGTTATAAGCATATTTATTACTGTTCGTAATCAATTTTAGATATGTTTATGTTTTACGTGTGATAAGGAAATAGTTCGAAGAATTGATGGTCGTTGGGACAAAAAGGCAAGCGCAGTGTAGGAAGGCCTACCAGAAGGTGGTCGGACGACCTGGTTAGGGTTGCAGGGACTCGCTGGATGTGGGTTGCCTCTATCCGGTCCATGTAGAAATCTATTGATAGGGCTATTTTTAGGAAAAGCTCAACTGTATGTAAGACTCCATTCGAATGGACCTTATTTAATCCCTTCCTGCATCGGGCAAGGCAGTAGTGTTGTGATATTTTTGCCTTCTTTGTCATCGTTACTGCTTAACATATTAACAGAAATATTCTTTTGTGTTATCAAGCCAAGTTCAAGCAAAGGAACTGGCTACCAGCGCCGAGTGTAATATTACACGAACCACTTGGTGCCACTTTTGACCCTTCTATAACTCAAAACCTCTATAACGTAAACACATAAAACTAGGTGTTATTAATTATATCCATAAGGACATCTAGAAGCCTAAATTTCATGAAGCTAGCTCAAACGGTTGTAAAGGTATGAAGGTCAAAAAGTCGTAAGTTTCAGCACTGACTGACTACTGATATAGTACCTAATCTAACCTAATTCCAGACGACCTAGAAGGATAAAATTTGGAATCCAGCTCGGTAATTGTATGAAAGCGTAGGAAAAAATCTAAAATGCGAGATCGCCATTGACTTGGCTAGTTTTCATTACATCAGTCATTTTATAAAGTTATTCAACATTATATTTATTTTCTAATTCTTATAAAAACTGGCCAAGTCAAATCTAACCTACTTTAAGATCTCACATTTTTAAATGACGACAATTGTTATAGGTATCCAATAAAGCAAAGAAATAGATGGTCCTATATATAAATACATATTTGAATTTTGCATACAACTTGGCACTCATTTAGATATCCATTATTTTTGCGGCGAAGCCCACAGCCAAGGATAATTTTTGTATTGAACTTGGCTCTCCTTTTTTACATTAATGTTTTTGGTGGGATTTACCTTTCCATAATCGGCCAATCACATCATTGATTGTGCCATTGACGCCAGCGTCAGCATATGCCGTCCAAAAACTTGAATGTATCAACACCTCGTTCTGCAATCAGTATTTTTATGTTTGGTTTATTTTGGTGGTCTTGGCCAAGTCGTATTATTTCACTGCCTGGGTCAGAAGGTTAAAAGGTGACTTGTTTTTTACTATTTGTGCTATTAGTATAATTCAAAATAACTTGTTTACCAGTTGGAAGATAAACAATTTGCGTGTGTATTAAGCAAGGAGTGTTTCTATCGTTTTAACGATTAGGTACCTATATTTGTCGAGTCAGTGAGTTTTTGAATCTAGACTTTTAGGTTTCATTTTCTTCCTAAGCACATCCTTGAAGCAGGGGCTGGTAGCTAGCTACAAAATAAACATTTTAATACATTTTTAACTTACAATTATGTTTAATATTTTGATTTCTCAAGGAATATAAAATGATAGTGGCTAGTAAACTCCTTATTAGTCCTCCGTGTTAGTATAAATAAAATATTATATAGTAGCGACTTCCTCTAGTAGATAAATAAACCCCTAAGCAAGTAACTGGTCTAGTAAATCGTGTACGCAGTAATCAAGAGCAACCAGGAAGTGCTCCAATTTATAGGAGACTAGAAGGTGGAACAGCGGAGGAGAAAAATCACAACCCTCTTTTTTCTTTTCGCGTATTCCGGTAAAAATCCTATAACCACCTGCAGATGAACAGCAGCAATTTGTGCAAACTATAATGCGCGGCATGTAAGTAAAACCTGCGCAGAAGTCGATTTTAGAGTCTCATCGGAGGTGAGGGCTGGGGTAGACACACTGCACGTATCCACAGCAACGAGGCGGCGGGGGGTTGGGTACCTGCGCAGTAACGGCGAAGTTGGTTTTACTTAAGTGCCGCGGATTATACCCACTTTAAGAAAACAAATAAAAGTGTACATACATGCCAGGCCTTTGAGCATAGCACTAAATTCCTCCAACAACGACTCCCGCCTAGGCCGCCCCCCGCCCCGCCCCGCCCTAGGTGGACAGATGACCTCGTAAGGGTCGCGGGGGGGGGGGGGAGTGGATGCGTTCTGCGCAGGATCGCACCCTGTGGCGAGCTATAGGGGAGGCCTATGCCCTTTTTAAATTTTAATATATTTTCTTGAAGAACTACGCATTGAGTTTATACTCAAAACATATATTTAGGATAGGCTAAGTACAAATATTGTAACAGACATAAGAGTTATTTTGAAAAAAATATTGACTGTTGAGTTTGTTTCGGCTTTCTTCTCCTCAGTGGTCTCCTCTTGGGAAACGCCGTAGAGTCAGACTTGTAAAAGTGCCCTTGCAGCCTACTTACAGAATAAAGATCATTATTTCATTATGTTCAACAGTGGACGTCCGTGGCTGATAGATAGATACATGTCAGATGGGCCTTATGTGTAAAGACAGTTACACATGTGCCAGAAGGGCTTAATTATTTTATAAAAAAGTATCAGGAGCGTTTCACAAAATGAGGCTTACTGAACGAAGCGAAGAAAACTCCTAATCTCTCGTTAATAATTATATTATTTTAAAAACAAATGTTTAAATTGTTTTATTACGATGAGTACATCATTTGACGACCGGTTTGGCTCAGCGGGAGTAACGTTGCCTGCGAAGCTGAAGGTCCTGGGTCCCGGTAAGGGCAAATATTTATGTGGTGAGCATGAATATTTTGTTCCTAAGTCTTGGATGTTTTCTATGTATATAAGTAAATATATCTATTAAATATATCGTCGTCTAGTATCCATAACACAAGCCTTATTGAGCTTACCAAGGGACTAGTTCGATTTGTGTAAAATTGTCCTGTAATATTTATTTATTATTTATTTATGAGAGGGGGTTTAATAAACGCTGGTCCAATACCTACGGGTTGGTTGGTTCAACCAACTTGGTTGCCATTGCCTCGTTCGTTAATCATCAGGGTATACCACTTGCAGGAGAGGTTGGCTTGGGGCCCGAATGATTTTGGTTGGACCCCCTTATACCCCTTACTTAGGAGATGGCAGGACGATTTGGACACACTTTAAAGGGTCTGGCGGGAGTATGCGCTAGGTAGGGATGCGTGGCTGAAAAGAGGGAAGGTCTTTGCCTAACATTGGGACACTTAAACAGGCTATTATAATTATAAACAAAGATCAGAAACAAATGAAAAAAAAAATCGACGATACTGGACTTGAATCAGTGCCTTGAGCCAGACCGGGGCAGCACGCTCTAACCAACTGAGCTAATCGTCCATACCAGTAGTCGACGAATTTTGTCATCTGTTCTTGCTTATGGATCTCTGTATGGTGCATCAGACTCTTTAGCCGTTTATAATTTTAGGCTATTATAATTTATATGAGTGATAATTTGTAAACAAAAGAGAATATTTATTTATTTAATCGCAATACACAATAATTAGAAAAGGTCGAGTATATTAATATTACAAATGCAATTTAACATCCTTTCGCCATAATTAATATCATTTCGGCTTCGACACTGAGGGAGACCAGGTCTTCAGGAGGGCCGCTGACATAGCTCGGGCAGGAGAGTCCACAAAAGAGAAAATTAATTAAGATTTATTATCTAGTGTTAGGTACAAACAGCAATACACTTAAGTGACCCGTAGGTCATATGTCAATGTCAATAAAGTTTAGTCTACCAATGGTCATGAAGTCATGAAGTGTGTGTCTGATGATAGGTCAACTTATTATTAACAGTTAGAGGATCAGAAACAGGACAAACTCACTAATAAGTTAATAAGTTTTAGCTCGATCGGAAACCGGGCAGTGGGTCAATTTTACATAAATCGAACTCGTCCCATAAGCTCAATAAGGCTTGTGTTAGACGATATATTTAATAGACTTATTACTTATATACATAGAAAATATCCAAGACTCAGGAACAAATGTTTATGCTCATCACACAAATATTTGCCCTTACCGGGATTTCAACCCAGGACCTCAGCTTTGCAGGCAACGTTACTCCCACTGAGCTAAACTGGTCATCGAAAGCAAATAAACAACCAAAAAGACAACAATATCAACAACAACAAATGGGGTTAGTTAATGGGGTTAGTTAATCTATGTAGTTGGGTAATGGGGTTAGCAAGCTTATATAAAACAAACACTTTTTGTTTTTAAAATATTTTTTACCGCTAGGCTCTTGTGCCAAGTACCACAGGCAATCACAGCGTACATTCCAAAACAGCAGGTGTTGGCTACACGATAAAACAAACTTAACCCACCCACCCTATTTCATCGCAATACAGCCCATTTTCCTCCACCCATCTACCACTTATAACTTGGTATTCGCTGAAAATATTTATGTGAACGCCACCCTAGTTATACTAAAGGACTTATGTTGTTAGGATACTACGGGTACCTAAGCCCTTTTAGAAATTACAGTTATTTCCGATCGTGCTTATGCCAAAGGGCTTATGTTGTTGGGATATAAATGCAGTCACGTTCTTTTAGAAATAAGCGTTGCTACCAATATAGGCCTTACCGTGGGACTTTGATTTTTTTTTACTTTTTCGATCATTTGTAATGGATTTTATGTTTTGATACGTTTCGCGTATCTGTGATGTTATATTTTCCTGGTAACTTTAATAAGGGGAAACGGAAATTATGCTATGGGTGTACTGTAAATGGGTGACACTCTTTGTTATTATTATTACCGATACCGGATAGAAGGATTTGACCGGGAATAATCTACCAGACTCGATTTATTTTTCATCTTAGGACAGATTTTTCTTACATCTATATCTATACTTTTATAAAGTTGTAAAAATGAAATGTCTGTACATTGAAGATATTTAAAAATATATATATTGTTACTGACTATTTGGAGGTCACTAAAACGAAGAATATTTTTTTTAGATTTTTTGTATATTTATCGGCTGATCAGATTTCAACAATTTCTGCTGCACGGGTAGCTGGGTATCTCCAGATGATTATAGGATACTTTTTACCCGAGTATGCTAAAGAGAAAAGAGGTGTTATGACTTTTTCTCTTCCGCGAACGAAGTTGCGGGCGCCTTCTAGTATTATTATAAAGTTGTAAAAAATAAATGTTTGTATGTTTGTATGTGTCGTTGTGGCTTCATCACGCTAAATCAGCTAAACGGATTTCAACCATTTTTTGGTACTCGGGTAGCTGGGTATCCCGAGATGGTTATAAGATACTTTTTACCTGACTATGCTAAAGAAAAAGAGGGGTTATGGGTATTTTTTCCTCCGCGAACGAAGTCGATTCGTTCGAAAACGCGATATTTGATAAACATCCAAAATAACCATGTAATCAGTAGGTACCTAAAGTTAGTCCAAATTATTCTGGAGTAGCGTCCAAAGTTAGCTTAACATTGAGTTTATCCTACCCTTCAAAACCCAAACCCTTTTTTGCAGTCGGTAAAGTTACAAATCCCTATAAAATGGCAGCTGAATTGTAAAGTCCTGAAATAGCGCTGAACTCACCCCATAACTGTCACAACCACATGTTCTGTTACTTCTTACAACTTTATGAAGTTTCTCCTTTACCCCAAAAAAAAAAAGCAATATTCAGGGTATAAATAGGGCCGACCGATTTGCATCCATATTTTTTTGTGAAAGTGCAAATATGTGAGCACATTTTATTGTCACATCTAACCAAGACACTATTTCGTGGTAAAGCAAAGGAACTAATCCTTTTTTCTAATATGGAATGCAGCAAAGTAACGCCTGATTCTATTAATTATTAAAAAAAAAAACCATATCAAATTGTATCGTCAACTGGGATCATTTGGGAACATTGAGTTTTACAGAGGTGATCATATCTCCATAATACGCGTTACGTGGACTCAAAATTTACGGATGATTATTTTGATGTGGTATTGTTTTTTAGATTTCATTTTTTAAATACGGGAAGTGACATTTGTTCACGATCATCAACCGCAAACATTTTTACTTTGGTGTGCACAGATGAGCAAGAAAAATTAAAAAAATATCCGCAAGTATGTCAATTTTTTTTTATTTTGTTACTAAATATAGGTACCAAAGTAAAAATTTATACAATCGATTGTAAAGAACCAATATCACATCGTGTTTAGAAAAATATATGTATAAAATGATACGATAAAAAATTTAGTTATTTGTAGATTATGTGTGTTCATGAATGATGATATGAAGTAAAAAATATAAAATATCCCGTGGGAACTTAAATGTTCCTAATTGCGTCTATTATGGAGATGTAAGTTATTCAGTATTAGGTACTTACTTCAGTATTCCGAAGCTACAAGCTACTAGTATCTAAGCTTCAGTTGTGTTCAGTCCCACAAAATACAAACACCTTTTTTTGCTCAGTCAGTAAAGTCAGTTAAATCCTAAAATAGCACAGAACTCAACTCATAACTGTCAAAGCCACATGTTCTGCTTTTTCTTCCAACTTTATAAAGTTTCGCCTTTTGTTTTTTCCCCGAGGGTTAAGTCATAACTCTATTTCATGTCGCTGTAGTCGGGTATGAAGTAGGGTCTTAAATGTACATTAAGTTTGCCAAATTCTGCATTAGATTAATGAATTACAGTTCCTTTCTTATTTCGTGAAATAGCAATTACTAACATTATATATTGTTACTATCGCACGAAACTGTTTTAGTATTTACGTAATTTTTATTTTGAATGACTCAGATTTATTTCCTTAAAAAAGATATATTTTGCACAATACACCATACTATTATAAAAATGTAAAAATTAAATATCTGTACATTGAAGGTATATTCAAAATAACATTCATTTAAACATACACGATTTTCACTTATTATCACAACACTACGAAACGGGGCTTAATCGCGTATAAAATATGATTTCATTTAATTACCTTTTGTTGTTAATTTTTCGACGTTTCGGACGTCGCGTTACGTCCATGGTCTCAAAGGAACTCATCCTCCTTCCTTCTTTCCTTCGACACCATGGACCTAACGCGACGTCCTAAACGTCTAAGAAATACCATTGAAAGGTAATTAAATGAAATCATATTTAAACGCGATAAAACCCCGTTTGTTGTTTTGTGCTAATCATTTTCAAAACAATAAGTGATACGAACTATTGGAGGTCACTAAATTGAAAAAAAAATATATATATATTTCTTATGTTTATGTGTCGTTGTGGCTTCATCTCGCCAAAACGGCTAAACGGATTTCAACCATTCTTGACACACGGGTAGCTGGGCATCCAGAGATGCTTATAGGATACTTTATCTCGAATAACTGAAAAAAAGGGTTATATATTTTTTCCCTTTATTATACACATATACAGAAAGAGATATAGAAGCACGGATACATACACTCGTTAAATTTATAATACCCTTTTTTATCGGAGTTTAAAGATGAGTGTGTCTGGCAATCTACCCTCGTGCCCCCCAGAGCGTGATTATTACATTTTTGAATTTCGAGCCTTCTTGAAGTTTATGAGAATTCAAAACTCTATTTTAATTTGTACACAGGGTGGCACGAGGATACGGGTAAAAATTAAACGTAAACTCCCACATGTCAGATTGTCCATCCCATCCATCTCCGTGTCTCTTCCACTAGACTACAAAGCAACATTGCAGTTAGTCCATTAATCGGCTAATTTCCTCAGAGACCGCCGGCGGTCGTCTAATTACGACCAGTAAATATCCAGGCGGAGCCGGGGCTCGGGCATTCATAAACACGGATTCTAGCGGTTAAAACCTCGGTGAGATTATATTACAGTTGTGTAACTCGTTTGCGCAAGTCTTATTTAACTTGCAATCTATGTACCGCGTATTCAAACGTCGATTGAGAAACCTTTTATTGAAAAATCACTATAAAGGTTTTTTTTATTTAAATCTCCACAAATCGTCAGTGGGGACTCCACGATAGTATAGGTAGTAATGAAATAACCGATAATGATAAATAACAGAAAAAAGTGGAGACAAAGTGCAAAGGCGGCTACCCAAGTCGAGAGGACCGTGGAAGAAGATCTGCCGTGTACGATTACATCATAATCGAGACCACGACTACTCTGACAAGAGTGAGACGACTAGAAAGAAGAATGAAATAACCAGCCAGGTGCGAGTCGGACTCACGCACCTAGGGTTCCGTACAAAATATACGCTACAAACGGCTCTATGAAAATCCAGTGTTAGCTGAATCCTGCTCCTAAGCAAAATGTACGCGGTGTTTCATCATTTTATATTAGTTCTGATGTAGACAGACAGACATAAAATTATACTGGTTTTAGTATTTGTTGTTATAGCGGCATTAGAAATACATTATCCGTGAAAATTTCAAGTGTCTAGTTATCATGGTTCATGAGATACAGCCCGGTGACCGACAGACAGTGGAGTCTTAGTGAGAAGGTCCGTTTTACCATTTCTGTACGGAAAACTAAAAAATGCTAAAAATAAGGTGTAAGAGAAAATAAATATTATACCTATGATGGTTAATAATATTTTCTTCTGTTTCCTCGATTATTACTCATTTAAATAAAACAATTTAACTGATTATATCGCGTATATTATCTCATTTGAGATCCGACGTTTCGGAAGCTTTTCAGTTTTCCATGGTCATGGGTTGACTGAGAAAAGATATATGTTTCTCTTTAAAAGAAGATTATAACTATGATACGACGTAACGCATTAAACTAACAGTCAAACATAAGTAACAGTCCATAATATTAGGTACATGCGTCTGTTAGTTATAACATCCCATAAAATGTTATGGTCTTGTTAATTCACATAGATAATTGCAAATGTATGCAAATTGCGAGTTTCTATAATTTAATCGACTGTCGTATCACAGTTAATTTTAACTGCAGCTATTCGAGTCCTAGATTACGCTACTCAAGGCGAAGCCGTTCATAATTATAAACGACACAAAGACGGTACGAATGGCGAACACTTACGCTCTTTTATACTTACACTATTATACCATCATTTCAGCCTGTACCATCATTTCAGCCATAGGACGTCCACTGCTGGACACATGCCTCCTCAATAGAATTCCACATGGACCCTAACCAGGTTGTCCGCCCATCTTGCGGGTGGCCCTACAACGCTGCACTTGCCGGTACGCGGTCTACACTCGAGAACCTTTCTGCGCCAACGGCCATCGTTTCTTCGAACTATGTGCCCTGCCCATTACCACTTCAGTTCACTTACCCTGGGTGAACTTGGTTCATCTACGACACCCCTCACTTCTGATTCGATCTCGTAAAGATATTCCGAGCATAGCCCTTTCCATAGCTCGCTGAGTGGCTCTGAGCTTCCTTAAGAGGCCCTATAGTCAGAGACCACAACGTTTGACAATATCTGTACATTGAAGATAATATTATTAAAAATAAGTTTCTGTCAAAAATAGTACTTTTGTGACAGGCTTTTAGTATCAACTGTACTTTTTTATGAACATCCGTTAATTTGAGTTGGGGTCCATGTCATATGAGAAATGTTGTAGGGGCGTTTGAAGTTTTCAATTAAACGCTGCAAGGGTTATCGCTGCCCCATTGAACTAAAGTGCCATCCACTCACTTGCTTTTGGTAACTCTAGTTACCTGTCACCTCCCTTATTCCAAGTATAAATAGAGTTCAATCTTAAATCAAGAAGAAGCAAGTGAGTGTCTCAGCCAGTTCAGGTCCTACAATAAAAAAAAAAACGGTCAAGTGCGAGTCTAACTCACGCATCGAGGGTTCCGTACAAGATGTACGCTACAAACGGCCGTAATTATGATCATACAGTGTTGACAGAGCCTTACTCCTCAGCAGATGCGGCATTCGAACATTTTATATTGGTTACTGACATAGACAGACAGACATAATATACTATTTTTAGTATTTGTTGTTATAGCGGCAACAGAAATACATCATCTGTGAAAAGTTTAAGTATCAAGCTATCGAGGTTCATGAGATACAGCCTGGTGATATACGTATAGGCAGACAGACGGACGGACAGCGGAGTACTAATACCATTACCATTATTACCTTTGGGTACGGAACCATAAAATAAGCTAATTATGGTAATGATACTAGGAACCTTAAAAAAAGCTGGCTGGTCTTTGTGGCAGTGTGTCCATGGAGGCTCCTCATCCCTTGCATTATCTTGCTCTAATCCAAAGCGTCGAAAACTCCCGCTCTGTGCGGTGCAATTCAGCTCTTTTAGCGATATTAATTTGACCTTCGTTGCCGTAAGTCTTCTTTGAGAGAATAAGCAGCCATTTTCTCGGGATTAGCGACTTTTTAACTGATTAGATTTTACATTGATAGTGTTTTATTGAGTGCTAGAAGACGCCTGCCTGTAACTTAGCGGAAAAAGTCATACTTAACCCTCTTTTTGTGCTACAACGTAGTCGACTAAAAATAGTCCACTCTCTATCTTTGAATATAAAAAGTCAGTTTTTTTACTCCAATACTTACTTACCGAAACTTGGTTAAATCAAGGTTACTCCAATTGTATAACGTTTTCTAAGATATAACTCATTCAGCTATATTCATGAGCTATATTCACTACATAGTATAAAACAAAGTCGCTTTCTCTGTCCCTATACTCTCTCTCGTCCCTATAGTTCTCTGACCCTTTGTATGCCAAAATCTTTAAAAGCTAGAGTGATTGAAGAGGAAGGTTTACATGTATAATAACATTATACATTATATACAACGTTCACAGTTTGCTGTAGTGTATTTAGTATCAGCATTGCACTCGTGCGAAGCCGGGGCTGTCGCTAGTATGTATATAAAATGAGTGTAAGAAAAATGGTAATAGTTTTTTTTTAATTTAATTCTCACAAAGCATAACCACGAAAATCCACTAAATCAGCAAAATGTATGGCTTTGCTAATATGTGTCCTAAGTAGAGATAAACAATTAGTAATGAGTAGATAAAAATTATGAAGCATTCATAATTATTATTCGTGCAACTCAGTAGTTAATATATGCGGCTGCTGGATCACAGGAGCATCCAACAGCCGCATATTCTATTCAAGAAGTCATTTTCCAACAGCCGCATATTCTATTCAAGAAGTCATTTTCCAACAGCCGCATATTCTATTCAAGATGTCATTTTTTCGTATTTCTTCCCTCAATGGTCACTTTTACTTACTATGAAAAACAAACCTAACGAACGATTATTTTTGTCTATTCAAAATATGCCTCCTTTTTCTATTCAGAAAGTGCTTTTTCTTAGAAGACGAAATGTTCTATTCGAAATGTTGTTAACCTAACCTTCGTATCTGTTTTCATTGTTCATCGACACTCTATTAGAGTATTCAATGAGTACATATCAAATTTAACAAAGAACTTTCTAATATGTCGTCTGACTTAATATTGTATAAATGCGCAGCGCTTAGGTATATTTACATAGGATGATTCTTAATATGGAAGTTGGCTGCATTCCTGCTTCGAAGTCGACACCTAATATTCCGATTTAAAACATCGATGCATATGACGGTTTTGTAGTTCATATTTATTTCCTACTAGTGTTTTCTGGTGACTTCGCCTACGTGGCAAGCATATTTTTACTTACCCTCTAACAATGATGTATCCAGGATAAAAAGCAGTAGTACACGATTTCACTGCCCTAAACTCTATATTCGTTGCTCTATTGCTAGACAGACAGACATCTACATGACTGCCATCCAGATGCAATGCCAAAGATACCTAATTGTATATATTCAAAACATCAGCGTTGTTTATCGTGATAAATGACCATAAATAAGTTTACTATTATCATAGCCCTATTTTTAGGTACTAGTATTGATCAAAAAATAAAATAAAATAAAATGTATGATTTTCACAACCCTGTCAGTTATAATTTAAGCGTTACCGTAGCCTACCTAAGTTACTTTTATCGCTTTGATGGTATCGCTTAAAGTACAACTGCTAATAAATAATGATAATGGCATTATACTTGAAAATGAGTTTACGTAGGTATATGAGAAATAAAACACCATATGTACATGTTGAGATATATTTATTGTATTAACAGATATATGCGGGTACATAAATCGACGGAAAATATAGTATTTAAATTAAACGCTCAAAAGTGCACTATAAATCAGCTTCCAAGTTTTCCTGTATTTTCGTCACTGCGTCTTTAACGTTTTTATAAATGCTGTCAAACATCATGTTTTTAACAATATGCTGTACGCATAGCTCTGCATTACATTTGCAAAGGCTATCTTCCTGGTTTTCGAAATCCTTGCTGTCGTATATCTCGATCCGTATTATTTTTGACCCTTTTTCTCGTTTTTTAATATAAGAATAGTTAGACGGGTCATCTGCGGCTGGTCTTTTGCGGGCAGCATTCAACCCCAACTTTTTTTGGGTACATCGCACGATCTCTTGCGGCACGAAATTAAAAAGTTCTTCACCGTCCTGAAATAAAATTAAAATATATTTAACACAGTTTCAATATGAACGGATGAAAACGTAATGAACTACAGGGAGAACTGTGAACCACTAAAGATGATAAAACTGTTATTATTACGAAAATACGTGTTACTTATATTTTTATAAAAATATTTTTTCATTCCGCGCATTGACACGCATGTTAACTGTCAAAATTTACCCATGAACATAAATAGGGACTATGAATAATTACTTCCCTGTCTACACTAAGCATACATATATTTAGTTTGATAAATAAGACAGTATAATAATTCACTTAAAATCTGAAAGATGAATAAGATATATATGCTTTAAGGGTTTTTAATTTTTATAATATTAATAGTCACTTACCGACATTATGAGGCGCGGGCTTGACATAACCACAGTACACTTGAAAGAAAACAAAGCATTTTACCCTCATAAATCTTGCATTTATAGACCCCCCGTGAAATAAAACACATTGACATAGAGTTCAAAATCAACCCAATAATTATTATCATTCACATCATTACCAAATCTGTAGCATGTCATCTTACACCAGCGACAAATTGGCGTCGCCTCCTCACTGTTTACAATAATTATCTATGAGTAAACAGTGTATAACCATTTCGTTTGTTCGTACGATTGACGTTCATACATTACGATTATATCTATCTACTAATGCAAGGGTGCAACATTATATGAAATCCGACGACGCATAGTATCTTTTATTGCTAGCATTAGAGTAGTCTCTCATAATTATTTTCAAATGAACAAACCAGGGGGACAAAGCTAAAGTGATTTCTATCAAATTATAGTGTTTGTAGCATGCATTTTCTTAGAACCTTGTTGCAGTAAAAATTAAACATAAATCACATTGCGATCCTAATTCGAAAGGACGAATGTTAGTATAAACTTAAAGGAAGATATACCCTTTTAAACTAAGATAGCAATATAGCCGATTGTATTCGATCTTGTACCTTGTTTTTTCACACTTAAGTTTAAAAATATAAAAATACTTCACACACGTACTATGATAAAGTTCTATAGACAGGTCATCATAGAAATGGTTTTGCCAAACGGAGCTTTTCCTACAGGATATTGATCTTTCTCGATATTGATAATAGGCTCATAATAGATTTAATTACACGTAAATGCTAGTGAGACACTTTTACAATTTAGGATACTTTGCTTAGACTGCTTCTTTTTACACACACCTGTATTTTTTATTACACACATGCATATGGTTCGAGGATTATTTAAAGCCCCCTGCTAATGTATCGGGCTATCACTTGCTCTTCTACGATCTGCGAATTACTACACGTGTCAAATTCATCAACCCTCTGAACAATGTGAGTATTCATTCAGTATTACATATTTTAAAAACTGTTCTTTTAGAATTAAACTGATCTAAACTTACACTTTTAAAACTTAATTGTATTTTTTAATACTAATAATATTATAAGTGAATAACGAAACCTTGGTTACACTTTGGTTCACCAGGAGCAGTAAATTCTTATATCTATTAGGTACTTAATTATTTACATCTAAATATTGATCTCAAAAGTTATTAGGGATTATTCGGCTATCGGAATATTGCTATTTTATAAAATATATTTTTACTCTGCAGGTCTGAAAATGCTGATTTCCTCTTCCCATCAGACGATGAGAGGTCATCATGTCGAGCTGAAAAGAAGCCTAAGAAGAGGTCTTCGGGTAAAACGGAGGCCGGCAGTAGCGGTTCCACTACTAAGAAAGCGCGGCAGGAGCACAAGACCACTATGAAAGATCTTTTTGGAAGCGAGAGTGAAGATGAGGTTCCAGTCGTGGAGCACACGGGTAAAAAACCTCCTTCATTGGTTAGTTACATGACTAGAAGGGTGGCCAATGGTCACACTCGTCAGTCTGACGAAAACAAGCCCGGAAGTCACTATATCGAATTAAAGATATATAAATGTGAGGAAATAGAGAAAGTTCCTCCTATGAATCGATGGCGTCAGGCTGTGGTTACTATAAAAAATAGAACTAATACAGATACGGCAGCCTGGCGTCATATGGCCGATTACATATGTGCAGCGAGAAAGGAATTTAAGGCCTGCCCCCCCACTTTCATTAATTCTTATTTTTAAGCAATAAAACTCTCGGACTATTTTCTAAGTAACTTGTAAAATTGTATATCTTATTTTCATAAATAAAATATTGTAATTATCAAATAAACCTTTTAATCGTGGTTACTCTAACGTATAATTGATAAATAAATTTAGTAATCGGGTATAATGTGTTTAACTTTTTCAGACCCATCACCTATCAGCTCCAGCTGTACTAAAGAAGCGAGCAGTAATTTAACAAGATACTGTGATAAATGTCAGATAGATGTACCTATTACGAAATTTAACTATCATTTGAGAACTAATGCACACAAATCGAAATGTTTATTAAGAACTGAATTTAAGAATATTGAGATTATTTCCACAGCATTTAAGAATAGATTAATAACGTATCGTTTGAACGCTCTGCAGGAAGACGAGAATCTTACGCCTGAAACGTTCCTGCAAAGTAACAAAATGAATCTTATACAATTATTAGAGATGTTATTAAAGAAACATACATGCTTTAAAGTAAATTTTGAATTGTTCGGATTTTTTATATTACCTCATTCTAATAAAAGAGAGTTGAAATCGTTTAATATGAAATACAAAACAATATTTACTAATATCGACCTGTCAGATTTTTATACAAATTTAATAAACGAATGCAATAATGGGGTATCCGAATTTGAGCACTGTGAATCCGGCTGGTCGTTTGAATCGATTAGTCATTTAGAAATAAATATCGCTAAATACTGTCCTCTGAGAGGCGGTTCCTATATGGAACTACCGCCTGTTATAAAACACACAAAAAGCTGTCTGAATATAAAAAACACAGATAACAATTGTTTCTTATGGTGTGTTGTAGCGGAATTGTTCCCTGCAAAATGTAACCCATGTAGAACAAGCTCTTACCCTCATTACTCTAAGGTGTTTAATACAAAAGGAATGTCTTTCCCCCCTTCGTTTGATGATATTAAGAAATTTGAGAAAAACAACTCTGAAGTTAGTATTAATGTATATGGTTTAGATTATAAAAATGATGTTACTGGACCTTTATATATGACGGAAAACAGAAAAGTTAACCATGTAAATTTATTGTTAGTTGACAAAAACGGCAGTCAACATTTTTGCCTAATAAAAGACCTCGCTCGCTTAGTATGTAAACAAATTTCGAAGCATAAAGGCAGATTATACCTCTGCGAATCTTGTTTACAGTATTTTTCATGCCAGACAAAGTACAATCGACATAATTGTTCAAAAATTATAACAGAATTACCTAGAAAAAACAATTCGTTAAAATTTAAGCACTATGAAAGGAAACAAAAAATGAACTTCGTTATTTACGCAGATTTCGAGAGTTTATTAAAAGATCATGATGACTGCGAACAAACGAACTGTACACGGAAGTTAAAATTACATCAAGCATCCTGCTTTGGATATTACATTTGTTGCTCACATGACGAAAGTCTTAATAAATATGTATCGTATAGAGGAACAGACTGCACAAAAATTTTTATAGAGTATTTGATAGAAGACATAGCTAAAATAGATAAAACATTGACAGAGAAACAGCCTATGATGCCCCTTACTAAAGAGCAAGACTTTGAATATCTTAATAATGCTTATTGTCATATCTGTAATCAGTTACTCTTCGAGGATCGAGTCAGAGATCACGATCACGTCACTGGTGAATACAGAGGTCCCGCGCATTCTGAATGTAATTTGAGATTTAGAGTTACCCGCTTCGTCCCTGTTATCTTTCATAACTTATCGGGTTATGACTGTCATTTATTTATAAAAGAATTGTCAAATTACAATGGTAGCATCGAAATAATACCGAAAACAAAGGAAAAATATTTAACCATAATGTTCGAAATTGAAAATTTACGAACACGCATCAAGTTCATAGATTCGTTTCAGTTTCTTAGCTCTAGTCTAGATGTGTTAAGTAAAAATTTATGTGATAAAGACTTAGTTAACTTTTCAAAAGAATTTTATCGTGAGGAGCATTTTAATTTAATGAGACATAAAGGTGTATATCCCTATGACTATATCAATTCATGGGATAGATATGAAGATAGCCAACTACCTCCAAAAAAGGACTTTTATAATAGTTTGACAACCGAACACATAAGTGACAGTGACTATAAACGCGCTGAAAAAATATGGCAAACTTTCGATATCCGTTCGCTCGGTGAATATACAGACCTTTATTTAAAATGTGACGTTATTATACTTTGCGACGTTTTTGAAAATTTCAGGAAAAATAGTTTGCATTATTATAATTTAGATCCGGCATATTACATTACTTCAGCTGGATTAAGTTGGGATGCAATGCTCTTATACACAGGTGTTCGCTTAGAATTGATCAATGATATAGAAATGTATGAAATGCTTGAAAAAGGTATAAGAGGTGGGTTGGCTCAGTGTTCATTTAGGCATGCTAAGGCTAATAATAGATATCTGCCGAATTATGATAAATCATTACCGTCCACTTATTTACTTTACCTTGACTGTAATAACTTGTATGGTTATGCGATGACGAAGAAATTGCCTGTAGCAGAATTTCGATTTTTAAATACAGAAGAAATCAGTCATTTCAGTATACATAATACATCAGGTGAATGTGACTATGGGTATATATTAGAAGTGGACATGTCTTATCCGGATCACTTGCACGACGTGCACAGTGACTTACCGTTTGCACCCGAAAAGTTTGTCCCACCGGCAGGTAAAACTCCAAAATTAATCGCAAACTTATATAATAAATATAATTATGTGATTCATTATGAACATTTGAAAGAATGCTTGAAAAACGGTTTGGTTCTAAATAAAATTCATCGCATACTAACTTTTCGGCAGGATGATTTTTTAAAGAAGTATATAGATTTGAATACTAATTTACGACAATCTTGTTCATCGGATTTTGAAAAAGATTTTTTCAAATTATTAAATAATTCTGTTTTCGGTAAAACAATCGAGAATAAACGTAAACAAGTAGATGTGAGACTGGTGAAATTCTGGAATGACGACCGTAATATTACTAATAGAAGAGAAGGCGCTGAAAAATTGATAACGCGTCATAACTTAAACAGTATTGCGATATTTTCTGAAAATTTGGCTGCAGTTCAACTCAATAAACAAAAAATAATTTTGGATAGACCCATTTACATAGGTTTTACAGTGCTAGAGTATGCTAAAAAGCATTTATATCAATTTCATTACGATTTTATTCAAAGGCAGTATCAGGGTAAAACAAAATTATGTTATACGGATACTGACAGTTTGCTTTATTTGATAAGCACCGATGATGTATATAACGACATTAGGGATAATATCTCCGTTTTCGATACAAGTAATTTTCCTCCTAATAATAAATATGAAATGCCTCGACTTCATGCTAAAGTCCCCGGATTATTTAAAGACGAACTGGGTGGAGATATTATATCTGAATTTGTTGGATTAAGAGCCAAGTTATATTGCATCAAAAGTAGTAAAAGTATTATAAAAAAAGCGAAGGGGGCTTCTAAATGTGTAACGAAAAAGTTAAACATCTCTAACTACGGGCATGCTCTGCATTCTGACGAGATTTTGAAATGTAAAATGAATTTAATAAAGTCTATAAAGCATGTGCTGTACACGCAAGAAGTGAATAAGGTAGTTTTAAGTAACATTGATGATAAACGACAATTGACTAACGACCGCATACGTACTTTGCCATGGGGTCACGCTAAAACTATATTTTAAGATATGCTCTATTGTAAACCTTACTTAGGACTGATACTAGGGTCAATGTAAACATATAAAATGTGATCATATTTATTAATATAAGGTATAATTATGGTTATGTAAAAAGCCGTGTCACATTTTTATTATTCAAAATAAATTAATAAATTGAAGAGTTGTTTAATTTTACTTCATATTTATATATATATATATATATATCAAACAATGGTCTGAACTCAACTATATAAAGACCACATAATCTTGCAGAAGCGTCATTTACATTTTGTTTACCACCATCTCATATTGCATGTAGTTCGGAATTGATACTTTTATTTGGTATCTTAAGGGTAACGATATTTGATCAATACGCAATACAATGAAATTTGTTAAGCAAACCATGACATTACAGGTGAATAGTATAAATATAGAAAATAACCAGCTTAAAGTAAAGCATAGTTCCTTATTGCCGAACACAATTCGCTGCGTAATATGTGGTCCTTCTAATTGTGGTAAAACGAATGTCATGTTAAACTTATTATTACATGAAAATGGCTTAAAGTTTAAGCATATTTATTTGTACTCTAAGACGACGTTTCAACCGAAGTACCAATTTCTAAAAAAAGTTATGACGAACATACCAGGAGCGCAATTATTTCTATTTAACGACAATGAAGAAGTTATACACCCTAATGATGCTTTAACCAATTCGATTATAATTTTTGACGATGTTTCATGTGAAAATCAAACGAACATTCGAAATTACTTTGCGATGGGGAGACATAGACAAATAGACTGTTTTTATTTGTCTCAAACTTACTCGAAGATACCAAAACAGTTATTAAGGGACAATGCGAATTTATTGATCATATTCAAACAGGATGATATAAATCTCAAACATATATATGATGAGCATGTGAATACAGATACAGATTGGGTAAAATTTAAACAGCTTTGTTCTACCGTCTGGCAAGATCGCTTTAATTTTGTAGTGATTAATAAGGATTGCGCAATTAATAAAGGAAGATACAGACAAGGATTTGACACATATATTTATTTTTAGCTTACATGATATATACGCATACAAATTTAAGGGTGCTCACTTAGCTTTGAGAATTTAGATAGTGCAGTCAATAAAATGGAGCTAGATGTTAAAGAACAGCTCATTAAATCTATTAATAGCATTAAAAGGAAAATAAAAACCGTTCAAGATGAAGAAGACGCTGCAGATCTTAAGTTTAAAAAAGTTTTTAAGCCTATTACAGAACCAATGGAGAAACTGTTAAATGAAAATCGTGCAAAAAATCATGTCTTACATGTCCCGCACAGTATAAATAAAAATGATTCTCTCTCAGACTTAGACTCTTCTACTGAATTTGGCAACTTTAGAGATCTTCTCAAAGCTGATTCTAGCAAACATTCCGAATATTATGATTTAGCCGATGATAAGGATAAAATTTCGCAAAACTTAGATAACGATACACTATTATCTTTAAAAAAAGAAGACATGCTAAATATATACGATGACATTAATGTACCGTTCGGAATTCGTAGCGAAAATGAGAAGCTTATGATGGGGAACACCGTTGTTTGTCTATCTGCTACAAATAATGCACCTGATGTGGGGAAAAAGTATGTCATCACTATTAGTAATAAAAAATATGAATTAACCGAAGGTTTAAAGGAGCTTTTAATGCGAAACAAACCCGATCTAGAACTAGTAACAGATCAGGATAAAATTCAGTATAAAGAAATGCTCATAAATACTAATGCGCACAAGCGAGACTTCAAACCAAGCGGTCGATTGAAAGGTGACAAAGGTTTAAAATACCGTCAGATTATAAAACCTTTATTTTTACAACATAATGACTCTAACAAGGATTTTTCCGAACAACTGGCAAATTTAAAAACGGGTGGATACTTGCCAGAATTAAAAAAATATAAAAGTAACACAGATTATGTTTATTGGGATGATCCGAATGAATTAATCGAAAGACTGAAACTATTGATTGCTTCTAAAAGTGCCGGTAATAGCAATCATGACAATGAAATTATTTCAATTATCGAGGAATTAAAGGAAGCTAGTATAATAAAATAATAAAAACGACTTAACTATTATTAGCACACTTAGTGGTTCAAAGACCATCAGACATGAATGTAGAAAAATCAGAAAATATTGATTTTCTGGAAATAGAAATAATTACAATAAAATCTGTTAATAAAACTGTAGTGTACAAAGATAGCAGTAAAGAGTACATAAATTGCATTTTGGACGTAGCACAGCACTTGGAAAAACTTACAGCTACTTTAATAGATCGTTTGAAAAATATTGAAAAAGAAATCTCTTTAAAGGAAGTCCACAACACGCATCTCGAAAACTTAACTACTACTTTGAAAGATCGTATAAAAAAAATTGAAAGAGATATCGCTTTAAAGGAACTTCAAGGAACATTGAACAAGCATTATGAGCAAAGCCGACGTCGTTAATGAAATTCATAAAAATGTTAGAGTGAACTTCCCTCGAAGAAGTGTTATATTGAAAGATATAGATGATCTTTGGCAGGCAGATTTGATTGATATGCAAGCATTGTCAAATAAGAATGCAGGTTATAAATATATATTAGTCGTTATAGACTGTTTTTCAAAATTTGCCTGGGCATTTCCTCTCAAACAAAAAACTCAAGAAGTCGTGTCTAATCAATTTGAAGCACATTTAGCGAAAGGACGATTCCCTAAAAATTTACAAACTGATATGGGTAAAGAATTTTATAATAAAACATTTATAAAAATTATTAAGAAATACGGCATTAATCATTATTCCACCTATTCTAATAAGAAAGCTTCGATTGTGGAAAGATTCATAAGAACTCTCAAAAATAAACTTTATAAGGAATTTAGTTTAAAGGGGGATTATAGATGGATCGACGGTACATTGCATAGTAAAATTTACGAATACAATCATAATTTTCATAGAACTGTAGGAAGACCTCCTGCAACAATTAACGACGATAATAAAGCTGCAGTTCTGAAAAGATACATTTTCGCGCGATCTACGAAAATATCAAAGTGTAAGCGATTTCATGTAGGTGATTTTGTTAGAATAAGTAAATATAAAGGTTGTTTTGAAAAAGGTTTTACTCCTAATTGGTCCACAGAAATATTTAAGATAACGAAGGTTCAACATACTAATCCTACGACATATTTGCTTGAAGATAAGAAGTCTAGACCTATTCTAGGAGCATTTTACGCGGAAGAAATACAAAAAACTTTGCATCCTGAAATATATCTCGTTGAAAAAGTTTTAGGACGAAAAGGAAATAAAGTGTACGTAAAGTGGTTGGGGTTGCCTTCAAGTGAAAACAGTTGGATAGATCATACGAATCGTTTGTAGGTATTTACATAACTAAAAGTATTTAAATACTGGTTTTCTTTTATTTAACATTCATTTAAATGGAGGTCTCGAGTCAATAAGGACAACTATTCCATCATACTACATTTTTATTTTTTATAATATATTGTAACAATGAAGAGTTTAAGGAATAATAGCATTGATATAGAAGTCAAGGAAAAAAACCCAGTAACCTCTACATCGAAACCCTGCGTTGGTTTGAAAAAAACCTTTAATAATATCGTCGTTCATACAAAAAAAACATATCCGTAAACTTAAGCCCAAATGCAAAAAAAATGCTAACCGAATTAGCGTATGCAGCTGCTCGAGAATTAGCTTCCGAATTCCCTAGAGAGAAAATACCGAGAGTGATACCTCTACCTAAAACTGGGGGGTTCCTACCACTAATTCCTATTTTCGCCGGCCTATCTGCTACAGGAAGTTTAGCTGGAGGTGTTGCTGGCATCACTAAAGCTATTAATCATTATAAATCAGCAAAAAAACAGCTAGCAGAATTGAAAAGACATAATATGAAAATGGAGGCTATGTGTATTGGAAGAGGATTACATCTCAAACCCTACAAAAGCGGTTTAGGCATCTATGTTTCAAATGAAAAAAACTAGATGCTAGGCTACCCAAAAGAGCATTAACTAACATTGATATAATAAAGCACTCGAAAAGTATACCTTATTTTCGCGGTGTGTTTATGAGGGATGAATTACCAGAAGTTCCACGGCTTATAGAATGTGGAGTTATTAATTTAGACTTATCTAGAAATTCTGGTACTCATTGGGTAGCCTATGCAAAAATCAAAGACTACATAGAATATTTCGACAGCTACGGTAACTTAAAACCACCTAAAGAATTTATAACATATGTGGGGCCTAATATACAGTATAACTATGACAATTTGCAAAGAAATAATCTATACAATTGCGGGCATTTATGTATTCAGTTTCTGAAATCATTCTGGAAAACGAGATCAATGGCATGATTGAGTAAGTAAGGTCAAATAGATAGGCAATAAAAATAAATAAAATAGTATGATATAAACTAAGTAGCACATTACTATATCAACAGCGTGTAGAATAAGGCGTTACTTATTTATATAATTGAATATGTATGTTTTCAATAAAAGAGTGAGCAATTTACAAAAATCTAATAATCCACTCCCCGTGTTCAAAGGAAGAAGACGACGGTTAAGTGCAGGAAAAATAAAAAGCATATCTAAAATTAATAAAAAATTTCTTCTGTCTCTTGGTTTCAAAATAAAATAATAAAAATGCTGCAGATTACCGACCCGCAGGAACAAGACAATTCTATTGAAAGCTATGAGATTCATACCTACAATCCATACAATAATAGCTTTAAGGAAAATGATGAAATCAGGATACCTATTCATCAGCAAGATATTTATGTATTACCATCAGCTAGCTCCATCTTCATTGAAGGCAATGCAAGCGTATTCAGTATAGATGCAGCAGGGAAAAAAATATCAAAAGAAGGTCATTTTACGAATAATCCGATATTGTTTTTATTTCAAGATATACGATATGAACTCAATGGTGTTGAAATAGACCGTGTCAAAAATGCTGGAATAACAACAACGATTAAATCTCTTATCTCGATGAACGAGGGAGAAAGTAAAAATGGAGCATTATGGGGCTGGAACTTAAATGGACCCCGGAAACTTGGTCGCTTTTCTGTTATTATACCATTCAATAAAGTACTAGGCTTCGCTGAAGATTATAACAAAATACTTGTTAATTGCAGACATGAACTTATACTTCAAAGAAGTAACTCAGCTTTAAATAGTGTTACAATTGATAAAACAGATAACGTTGAAATAGACATACAGAAGGTACAATGGCGTGTCCCACATATTAAAGTCTCGGATCGTAATAGATTATCTCTGCTTAAGTATTTACAAAATGATCGAGCCATACCAATGGCCTTCAGAAATTGGGATCTTTATGAATACCCACTTTTACCCAAAACAAAGAAACATTCATGGTCTATCAAAACTGCTTCTCAGTTAGAAAAACCAAGATACGTCATATTTAGCTTACAAACTGATAGAAAACTAAGCAAGACGAGGAGTTCATCTCAGTTTGATCATTGCAATATAACGAATATAAAGTTATTTTTAAATTCACAATATTTTCCATATGACTCACTACATTTAAACTTTGATGAAGAAAGGTATAGTATATTATATGAAATGTACGCCAACTTTCGGCAGTCGTATTACAACACAGGCGTCGAACCCCTGCTTAATTTGCTTACATTTGGGAAAACAGCTCCGCTCTTCGTTATTGACTGTTCGAGACAAAATGATACTCTGAAGACAGGCCCAGTCGACGTTCGTTTAGAACTAGAATCTTCAGTGGATATTCCTGATAATACAACGGCTTACTGCCTGATCATTAACGATCGTCTTATTGAGTATAAGCCTTTGAGTAACATAGTTCGAAAATTATCATGAGTATAATTATGGACGTCCAAGGATTTAAAAGCGATGTTAACAAATTTATTCCGAAGGAAATTGCAATTGTTTGCAATAAGAGTATTTTAGTTTTGTTAATTAAACCGCCCTATCCATTTTATTATTTAACTAAAAAAGAACGTTCATTAGTTTCATGGATAGAAAAAAACAGGGGGATGTTGTGGAATGAGGGCTATATACCGTATGCCAATTTCAAGACTTTAATATTAGATTTCTGTAAAAATAAAAATATTTATACTAAAGGCTACGAGAAAATGCGGTGGTTGAAGGAGATAACAGAAAGTGATACTGTATATAATTTAGAAGATATGAATTGTCCTAATTTACAAACGCTTAATGTTAAATATTCGGAATCATCCGATATTCAGAATTGTATTTATCATTTTAATACATGCGCTTTAAAAAATGTTTCATGTTTGAATAAGTGGTGTATAGAAAATAAGATTTTTATGTAAATAAATAATGACCTATAAAACATTTGCATTTTCATTCCAAATCCCTACTAATATTATAAATGCGAAAGTGTGTCTGTCTGTCTGTCCGTTACCTCTTCACGCTTAAACCGCTGAACCGATTTGGATGAAAATTGGTATGGAGATAGTTTGAGTCCGGGGGAAGGGCATAGGCTACTTTTTATCCCGAAAAAATACCCTTATCCGCGATAAACGAATTTAAGGCGGACGAAGTCGCGGGCAGAAGCTTGTTACCTATAAAAATACAAGTTTAACGATTACTTGTCTTAGTTAGTAGCAATATAAGAGGTAACACTCATATCTAAAATTAAATAGTAATATAATAAAAATGGATATGAATATAGACGACATAGTTGAAGTGGTCGTCGACAAATGTCACTTACATGGCCGTCACGATGTTAAAATTTTAAACGCAGAACAGTATTATGGCACCCTTATAACAACAAGCTATTTTAAATCCGGTCGGATGCGAATATATTATACTGGCTTACAAATAACAGCGCGTATAATTAGAAAAGACAAATGGTTTATAGACATGGTGCCAGCCTTCTAGATTTTTCAGTACGCATTAATCTATAGGTTCGAAATTACGAAAACAGATTACGCAAGTATAAGATACTTATGTAAATAAATAATTAAAATCTACCTTGTTCAATTTAGATATTGAAGCTGCTGTTATTATCAGCAAAGAGGATGAGAGGTTATTTCTTATATAGTATAACGATTAAATATGAAGACAGATAAGAAGGTTAGTTTAACCACCCTCGAATAGATAGTTATTAAATTAAGGGAGAAAAATGACTTCTTGAATAAAATATGTGGCTGTTGGAAAATGACTTCTTGAATAGAATATGCGGCTGTTGGATGCTCCTGTGATCCAGCAGCCGCATATATTAACTACTCAACTCATAGTCTATGTTATAGAGCAAATATTAGTTTATCAATATGAAGAAAAATAAAACCGACTATTAATATTTTGACAAAATTGACGGTATTATAAAAACCCAAGTAACTCGTATTTTGTTTGAATTTGTAACTATATACGCACTTAGTAGAATTCATCATCACCATAATTTCAACCATAGGATGTCCACTGCTTGAGGCGTCCTCAATAGATTTCCACATGGGCCGGATAGAGGCGACCCGCATCCAGCCAGTCCCCACAACCCTAACCAGGTTGTCCGAGCACCTTGCGGGTGGGCTTCGCGGTCTCCACTCGAGAACCTTCCTGCCCGGCCATCGGTTCTTCAAATGTGCCCTGCCCATTGCCACTTCAGTTTGCTGCACTTTCAGTTTACTAGAATTAAGATGTAGGTGTACCATTTACACTGGAAACATTAGCTATTATCAAATGTTTTGATTTCGCCACGCTAGCGGTCCTGAAAATGACTGAAGTATACTCGTAAATGTACTAGATAGACAATCAGACCTCAATGAAAACAGTTGAACGGAAGCACTTCCCATCTCTTTTCCACAGAACCCAAGAAAAGGAAACGAAACGACATTAAGAATTTCGATTCAGACTCCTCTTGAAGATCTACTACGGATTTTGGGATCGAGATGAAAATGAGTTTCTTTTATGTTTTCTTCAGATTGCTTTCACCTTAAACTTGAGTCTTGTTTGTTTGGTATCTTAGCTGTATTTATTTATAGTTCGCTTTGGTTTAATGATACGTCAATTGAACTGGATGAAATTTATTTAAACTTAATCGCGTTACTAACACTTACCCCTGGCTCCGCTCACGTTACCGGAACAATAATACTTTTATTATACATGAAGGTCACTAAATTGTTTTTAGGGTTCCGTACCAAAAAAGGAACGCTTAGGGCGCGACTCTGTCTGTCAGTACTCTGTCCGACTATTAGAGCGCTTAAAAAAAATGTGATAAAATTTTGTTTTATTTACGAACATGTGGAAATATACCCCCCCCCCCCCCCCTCCCCCTTTCTCCTAAGTTAATAAATATGAGATTTTCCTGAAACATATAATTTAATACAAATATTACAGGAAAATTATAACCATATATCTGTCCGTGTGACTTTTTTTAATCACCAAAAAATATTTTTGAATAAGCCGGTTTGTGTAACTTTGCCCCACATTTGTATGTGAGGCCATACATACTTAGCCATTGATACATTGAGTTATTGCCAAAAATGCTTCGCAGCAAAGGACGGAAGTGCTGTGGGGATACGATCTTTTGCTAGTGCACTTTTTTATATTGTATTTTTTCATCCGTGGTGCATTTTTTGTATGAACGGCTGCAGAACCCTAAATTGAGCATGGTCCGACGTACTCTTGACAGGTTTTTTACTTTTTAGTCAACTTTTTCTTGTTACATTAGTAGCGCTGCAGTTATACCTTCCTTCCTAGAACTATAAAGCGCCGCACTGGATGCGTCGTCCTCTACAACGGCCCCGTATGATTTATTCTTGCCCCGTACATAATACGGGGCAAGACTTATTTATATATCCTTTAAAACGCGCATTTTGAGCAAGTTGCCCTTTGAAGTTCTCAATATTTAACTTTGTGGACTTAGTTTTGACAAATATGAAACAGGACTATTGGAGTAAAGTTACACGCATCGAACACTGTTCTTAATATTTTTCTTGCTGCGCTTTCTGGCGCAGTCGGAAAGGATAGATACGTTGTCCCATCTGTTAGGGAAGAACTAAAATAACCAATACAAAATAACAATCGCATGATCATAATCAGAGGTCATATAGGTAGTGCCTATTTACCTAAACATCACTTAATTACCTAAGTAAGAGTGGTTATAACCACCAATAATAACTGCTGATTTTTATCGAATGCGGGATTATACGTCATATTTCATTATTACTAAAAAATCAGATTCAGTGTTAATTATGAAGAATCTGGCAGATTATTCATAAATAACAATAATTTTCCATAGCGGAAAATTCTATTACGTTGACCACCCAAAAGTGGGCATACAAATAGGTCCGTCAGACTTACTCGTAAGACTGACCTCGAGAGGGAATTTATGCGAATTAAGTATTAACTCAACTGAGAAATCCTGCATTCAATAAAAAGTTATAACCACTCCTAATTAAATAGGCAGTACCTATTCCGACCTCTGATCATCATCGCCATCATCAGCTATGTCAGATATATCGTATTATGGGCTATTTGAAGGTAATTCAATCGAGAAATATATATTTTTTTGAGTCTTTGTATGTTGTATCCAGTGTCTTTCGGCCTCATCACACCACAATGGCTGAACGGATTTCAAACATTTTTGGTACTAAGGTAGTTGGATACTCGAGGATGGTTAAAGGATATTTTTTATCCGATGACGCTGAAGAAAAATTGAGAGTTATATATTTTTTCTTCTCCGCGAACGAGAAGCAGGCACCATTTAATTACTTAAAGATATGAAAAAGCTTGCTTTTAATCTAATAAATGAACTACTCATTGTTAATTGTTAAAGCAAATTGTTTTACAAATTTAGGTTAATTACAACGGAAGCTACAAAGGATTTGCTACTCACCCGTTTACCCTTGAGCGTATAAAATAAAATTTTCCCCGTTATTAATTAAATCATATCTACAAAATACCTTCTGAAAATACTGACAATCCCCCAAGGCAATGTACTGGGCCCCAAACCTTTCAACAAAAAGAAACAATATTGTTCTAACATTAGCGTTACTCTTTGTTACAGATTCGACGATGATAATCCATGGCAACGTATGGCTACTAAAGAAATTCATATAGAAAAGGTTATAGAAGCATTGAAAGTTATGGACACAGAAGATTCAAAGAGATAGCGAATAGAAATAAATGTGACAGCATGTGTAGTGCAAGTGTCAGTTCTAAGTTTCAGTGCAGAGTTACAAGTAGATGTGCCAATACATTGTTCCTTTTGTTGAGGATACGAGGGAAGGCAAACGTGGTTATGCAGCAGTGGACGTTGATTTGTTTGTTAGTTACTTGTGTTTGTGCGAAGGAGCAGAAGTTTGCGATTGAGCCTCAAGATCAGGTTAGTATTTTAAAAATGAATATCTAATTATATATAGCTGTTTCTGTGCGCGTCCGATGATACGGGAAGGAACAGCATCCGCACGGTGTACCCGGTAAATATCAATAAATTGTGGAATAGGCCTCTACGTGTTACCTTCGGCTTCACGCACGCCTCCCAAAGGTCCGAGAAACCATTGGCCTGTGAGCGGTTGCGACATACGGACATAAATACAAAAGGTCTAAATAATGTAAAAAAAAACTTCGGCCCCATTTAAACCAGTGCCTTGTACCTTGCCGGGGCGTACTTTCTGCCAACTGAGCTACAAAGCCCGCCAGCTTGTCTTCAAATTTTGACACTATTTGTTACAAGATCTTTGTATTGCTTTGGCGCCGTCAGCAAAAAACCTGGTTAAAAATTCAAAATGCAAAGCTATTGTAACTAACAGTGACATAATTCGAAAAAAAGCTGTCTGAATTATGTAGCTCAGTTGACGGAGCTTCCGCCCCGCCAAGGCACAAGGCACAGGTTCAAATCCAGCCGGCGTCTTGAATATTTTTCATTATTTAGATCTTTTTATGTATTTATAAGAAAATAGTAAATTTGTGTAATATCATTTAAAAAAATTGTTAAGATCGTAATGGTAAAAACATTATAATTTTCATACAATAATCCAAAAGATATTTAAATTTATTTTAACTCATATGCATCGCTAGGATGACATTAAAATGCAGGGTGACTTTGAAAAACAGACTTCTACCCGACTACTTCAGAAAGAGGGTTCTATTTAGGAAGTGTACGAGTATATGTAGGTATGTTATGGCTGTCTACTTTTTGGTACGCTCTGTAGCTTACATGGCTTGAAATACTTTGACGTATGAGGGTCGATACCTTTACTTTAGTTGTGGGAGTAGGATATATTCAAGATTATCCAAAAATAGTTATAAATTACTATTCCTCCTACGCGAACGAAGCACTTAATATTTATGTCGAAAGACGCTTATATTCTTTTCGATTGCGATTCTCATATCGCGTATATTATCTCATTTGAGATACAACGTTTCAAAAGCTTTATAGCTCGTGTTATTTAATTGAAAACACGCTATTCATCTATATTCTATTTATTTTTAGTTTTTTGTTTCTATAGTAACCGTGATATCACATACTTTGTATGAATTCAAAGCATCTACCAACCCACTCACTTGCTTGAAATTTAGGATTGAACTCTATTTATAATTAGAATAAAATTAGTGACAGGTAACTCGAGTTACCAAAAGCAAGTCAGTGGCTAATATGGTACAAAACAATACGCAAAATGGCACTATTGGCACAACACAAATCAGCGTGATTATTTTAGGAATTGGTAAGTATACATGCAATTTTATGACACAGCGAGCGATGCCGCAGACAAAAGCCAGGTACTATTATAAAATTGAAATTATTAAATATCTGTACGTTCAAGATATATTTAAAAAAATGATACGGACTTTTCTAAGATCATTGACTCTGAACTCTTTTTGAACCCTGACGAAAAAAGGGGTGAAATTTAATCTATACTCTTATAGTTGTGAAACCGGCCAAGAGCCATGCTCAGTGAAGAGTTCCGCAGCCGTTCATACAAAATAGGATATGAAAAAGTGTACTAGCAAAAAAAGCGTATCTCCACGGCACTTACTTGCTTTAGCTGAGAAGCACAGTCTTTTAAGCAATAACTCAAAAACGGCTCGACCGATTTTATTTAATATAGTTTTTATTAAAATTACTTAAAAGGTCGCATTTTCATGAATTTTCCATAATTTTCTGAACCGTGGTTGAAAAGTTAAGAGGACGCTATTTTTTGGATTTCCGGAGCGAATATTTACAAAACTGCTGACTTTAGCAAAAAATAATATTTCAAGACCCCTATTATTTTCAAAATACCTATTCAACGACATCTCACACACTAGTATTGGAACGAAAAAAAAAATTCACCGCAACAATAGTTTCTTCTGTTTCCGCGATTATTACTCATTTAAATAAAACAATTTAACGAATTATATATTATCTCATTTGAGGTCCCGACGTTTCAGAAGCTTTTCAGCTTTCTATGGTCACGGATGGTGGTATTTGCACCTGATATCTATAGCATTGCATACAAATGAGGTGCAAACCTAACGCAACCGGGTTGTTCAAATAGGTTTTTCGAAAATTAAAAAAATATAATTAGTAAAAGACATATAATGATTATAATTTTCGTGATATATTTATGTTTATACAAATTGTGACAATTTCAAATCTCAGAGATAAGGGGGGGGAACGATGTTTTTTTTCACATTTCCCATAAAATAAAACAAAATTAATCACAATAAAAAAAAAATGTGCAGATCAAGCCTATACTACTTGACCTAGTAGCTAGACTTTTAATTTTTGCCCCCTCTCATAATCATCGTTTTTTTAGATAATAAAAATATATTTTTGAGTATTTCCTTTTATAAATATTCCAAATTTTAAATCGATTTCATTAGTAGTTTATGAGATATGGCACTATAATAGTTGGACATACAGACAGAGTCGCGCCAAAAGGGTTCCTTTTTTACCTTTTTTTGTACGGAACCATAAAAACTAATAATATGAGGAATTTCCCCATCCATTATGCAAGATCCAAAATGCTAGGAAAATACAGCAATATTATCGTAAGGCGTAAGCAACTAGCTAGAAGTTGACAGCGTATCGAAAATATCCGGATATATTAAAAATTCCTTCCCGGCGGGTTTGGGCGTTTGGGCAATGACAAAACGGTTTATGTAAGGTATGCGCCTTTGTAACGTATTTGGGTATGTGGAGACGATTCTTTGATTGTTATTGGATCATTTGTACGGGGAAATGTTAGATATTAACAAATAACCAGTCAAGTGCGAGTCGGACTCGCGCACTGAGGGTTCCGTACAAATTGTACGATACAAACGGCGGTATCTAAAGGTGCGTCCACATTTGTATCATTTGCCCGTATCAGATCATCGTCGCGTAGCATGATCGCGTGTCACGATCACGCGTTTGGACGTTGCGTCGATCCGATCACTCGAAATCTATTTGCTACGCGTATCACACACTTGTATCGGAAGAGTGCGGCATTATCGGTGCGCCGACAGTAAGCATCCAAGCAGCGCGATATGCAGTCATGCTACGGCACGGTGATCGGATACGAGCAAATGATACAAGTGTGGACGCACCTTAAGAAAATCCAGTGTTAGCAGAGCCCTACGCCGTCGACGGATAATACTAAAAACTGCGATTAGTTTTCAATCTTGACAGGCTATTTGCCAGACAGTAACGATTTTCAAAATGTAATTTAATTAAATAATCGAAAAAGTCTTTGAAATGACAGTAAAAAATAAATATACCTAACTCAGTTAAATGTAACGCGTAAATTAAATTGAAATAAAACAATTTAACGGATTATATCGCGTATATTATCTCAATTTAGTTGGGGAACTAAAATGAGATGATATACGCGATATAATCCGTTAAATTGTTTTATTTCAATGAGTAATAATCGCGGAAACAGAAGAAAATATTTAGTATAAATCCAACGTATAGTTTTTTATGCAATCGTTATATAATGTATACTTTTTCAGTCGAGTTGCTGAGTGGCCTAATTAAAGTAAGAGACTTTTTTTTAAAAGCTAATTATATAATAATTGTATACAATACTTTTTCTACGAGTAACCCATAAACTACAGTAAATGAAACATACCTAAAACAAATATTTTAAAAACACTGCGTTCTTTTTTTTAAATTAATTATAGTTCTGTGCGGAGTTGTATAATATAGGTATTATAGTTCAGTGACATACTATATTAACCATAGAGTATAGAGTGCTGATCCAATCTAAAAAGTATGTATGACTGTGACGACTGGTTTGGCTTAGTGGGAGTAACGTTGCCTGCGAAGCTGAGGTCCTGGGTTCAAATCCCGGTAAGGGCAAATATTTGTGTGATGAGCATAAATATTTGTTCCTGAGTCTTGGATGTTTTCTTTGTATATAAGTTACATATCTATTAAATATATCGTTGTCTAGTACCCATAACACAAGCTTTATTGAGCTTACCATGGGACTGGAGCGATTTGTGTAAAATCGTCCCGTAATATTTATTTATTAATTTAGGTCTTTTTGTACGATTCGCGGAGGCTTATTCAGTAAAGACGCCACGAGTGTTTTTTGACACAATTATTCAACGTTGCATACAATAGTTTTCCTACGACTAAGGAGCCGTTCACTAATTACGCAAGGACAATAGCGAGTATCGCAAAGAAAGACGCCACGAGCGTTTAAGACCGAATTATACAACGTAGCAAACAACAGTTTTTCTACGACTAAAGGGCCATTCTTTAATTACGTAAGGACAATCGCAAGTATCGCAAAGGAAGACGCCACGAGCGTTTAAGACCGAATTATACAACGTAGCAAACAACAGTTTTTCTACGACTAAAGGGCCATTCTTTAATTACGTAAGGACAATCGCAAGTATCGCAAAGGAAGATGCCACGAGCGTTTAAGATCGAATTATACAACCTAGCAAACAACAGTTTTTCTACGACTAAAGGGCCATTCTTTAATTACGTAAGGACAATCGCAAGTATCGCAAAGGAAGACGCCACGAGCGTTTAAGACCGAATTATACAACGTAGCAAACAACAGTTTTTCTACGACTAAAGGGCCATTATTTAATTACGTAAGGACAATCGCAAGTATCGCAAAGGAAGACGCCACGAGCGTTTAAGACCGAATTATACAACGTAGCAAACAACAGTTTTTCTACGACTAAAGGGCCATTCTTTAATTACGTAAGGACAATCGCAAGTATCGCAAAGGAAGACGCCACGAGCGTTTAAGACCGAATTATACAACGTAGCAAACAACAGTTTTTCTACGACTAAAGGGCCATTCTTTAATTACGTAAGGACAATCGCAAGTATCGCAAAGGAAGACGCCACGAGCGTTTAAGACCGAATTATACAACGTAGCAAACAACAGTTTTTCTACGACTAAAGGGCCATTCTTTAATTACGTAAGGACAATCGCAAGTATCGCAAAGGAAGACGCCACGAGCGTTTAAGACCGAATTATACAACGTAGCAAACAACAGTTTTTCTACGACTAAAGGGCCATTATTTAATTACGTAAGGACAATCGCAAGTATCGCAAAGGAAGACGCCACGAGCGTTTAAGACCGAATTATACAACGTAGCAAACAACAGTTTTTCTACGACTAAAGGGCCATTCTTTAATTACGTAAGGACAATCGCAAGTATCGCAAAGGAAGACGCCACGAGCGTTTAAGACCGAATTATACAACGTAGCAAACAACAGTTTTTCTACGACTAAAGGGCCATTCTTTAATTACGTAAGGACAATCGCAAGTATCGCAAAGGAAGATGCCACGAGCGTTTAAGACCGAATTATACAACGTAGCAAACAACAGTTTTTCTACGACTAAAGGGTCATTCTTTAATTACGTAAGGACAATCGCAAGTATCGCAAAGGAAGACGCCACGAGCGTTTAAGACCGAATTATACAACGTAGCAAACAACAGTTTTTCTACGACTAAAGGGCCATTATTTAATTACGTAAGGACAATCGCAAGTATCGCAAAGGAAGACGCCACGAGCGTTTAAGACCGAATTATACAACGTAGCAAACAACAGTTTTTCTACGACTAAAGGGCCATTCTTTAATTACGTAAGGACAATCGCAAGTATCGCAAAGGAAGACGCCACGAGCGTTTAAGACCGAATTATACAACGTAGCAAACAACAGTTTTTCTACGACTAAAGGGCCATTCTTTAATTACGTAAGGACAATCGCAAGTATCGCAAAGGAAGACGCCACGAGCGTTTAAGACCGAATTATACAACGTAGCAAACAACAGTTTTTCTACGACTAAAGGGCCATTCTTTAATTACGTAAGGACAATCGCAAGTATCGCAAAGGAAGACGCCACGAGCGTTTAAGACCGAATTATACAACGTAGCAAACAACAGTTTTTCTACGACTAAAGGGCCATTCTTTAATTACGTAAGGACAATCGCAAGTATCGCAAAGGAAGACGCCACGAGCGTTTAAGACCGAATTATACAACGTAGCAAACAACAGTTTTTCTACGACTAAAGGGCCATTCTTTAATTACGTAAGGACAATCGCAAGTATCGCAAAGGAAGACGCCACGAGCGTTTAAGACCGAATTATACAACGTAGCAAACAACAGTTTTTCTACGACTAAAGGGCCATTCTTTAATTACGTAAGGATAATCGCAAGTATCGCAAAGGAAGACGCCACGAGCGTTTAAGACCGAATTATACAACGTAGCAAACAACAGTTTTTCTACGACTAAAGGGCCATTCTTTAATTACGTAAGGACAATCGCAAGTATCGCAAAGGAAGATGCCACGAGCGTTTAAGACCGAATTATACAACGTAGCAAACAACAGTTTTTCTACGACTAAAGGGCCATTCTTTAATTACGTAAGGACAATCGCAAGTATCGCAAAGGAAGACGCCACGAGCGTTTTTTGCCCGAACTATACAACGTTGTATATAGTCTTTGGTTTTTAAACTGAGCGAATCGGCCGCTGTAGTCGGCGGCCGATTAGCTCAGTTTAAAACAAAAGTCTATATACTATAGTTTTTCTACAACTAAAGGGCCATTCATTAATTACGACAGATTTTTCGAACCCCTCCCCCCAGGGATCCCTACGTAATTAATGAATGACCCCTAAGTACTTTTTAATAAAACACAAAAAGTCTAAATATTTATATTTCCGCCGAAATTTTGCTAGCAGCAAATTGTTTGATACTTCTTGCGCCATGACACAAATTTCTTCGGTAGTAAGTACAATTAGGTACATTTTTCTCACTTTCAACAGTTTATAACAAGACAACAACCAACAACTTCAAGATGAATAAAATTTAGCGCCCCGAAGAAAATTAAAAAGCGAGCTGTCAATCAAAATCTATGGCTTTCTAGTGATGAAAACATGTTATGATTTGAAAGAAAGAATAGGCGATAAAATATGTGTACGTAAATTGTAAAAAATGTTTTTGGTTTTAAGTTGGCAGCAATGCATTTACGTACATTATTATTATTTTTATTTAAAACTGTTTGAATTCGGCGGTTTGTTAAGTTGGTAATATAAATTATTTCATATAACATTAGTTTAAGACTCACTGAATATAAATTATTAAATTGAAATTTTGTACTCTCTGGCACCAAGGAATACATTAATAGCGACAATGTGACACGTTTAGCAATGCTTTTTTGGGAAATAGACTATAGAGTTTTGCAAGTCTTAAGTAATGTATGTCTTTATATTAGAGTTGGTAACCATTTAAATGACAGCAAGAGGTACAGAAGTAGAAAAATAATATTTCAGTTGGTCTATTTTATAAAATGTGCGTGAAGTTTTCATTTCCCTCACAGTCGAAATGAATAGTAGAGTGCTTGACTCGGGTGAAATTTCCCGTTTCACCCTCAAACTATTGGCGTGTGAAATGGGTCACTTTCAACCCTTGGTTAATAAATTATGTATGAAGACATAATTAGACGGTAATAATAGCTATTTTTTATAGAAATATTCGTAATCCGATTTACGAATTTAATTCGTTTTCAAGCTTCATTTGAGAAGCTATCACGGCCAAACGTCAGTGGATAATGTTAATTTTATTTACGAAATAAAAGCTTAGTAATGAAACTACTACTTCTAGAAACAATCTGATCATTTTCAATCAACTGACACAACGGACATGACGATACTATGTAAGGGTTCCGTTTTTGCGCTTTTGGCTATGTAACTATATAAAACAAATACTTTTTAGGGTTCCGTACTATTACTAAGTATTTTCTGTCCGTCTGTCGGTCACCAGGCTGTATCTTATGAACCGCGATAGCTAGACGGTTGAAATTTTCAAAGATGATTTCTGTGGCCCCTATAACAAAAAAAACCGGCCAAGAGCATATTGGACCATGCTCAATGTAGGGTTCCGCAGCCGTTTATACAAAAAAAGCAGTACAGATGAAAAAAATAGGATATGAAAAAAACACTAACAAAAGAGCGTATCACCAAGGCACTTACGTCCTTTTGCTGAGAAGCGTAGTTTTTTGGCAATAACTTAAGAACGGTATGTCCGATCATATTAAAAACAATTTTTGTTGGAAGTATTTATTAAATTTTATATTTGTAAATTTTTTGAACTTACCGTTTAGAAAATAGAGTGGGGGGACACAATTTTTTACTTTCGGAGCGAATATTTCCAAAACTATTCACTAAATCAATTTAAGAAAAAAAAAACCTCAGTGTTTTTAGAAAAACTGTCGGATTTACCACACATTGATATTTATTGTTTTTTTTTTTTTTACTTTCGGTTACATGTATGGAGTGCCCCCTTAGAAATATATATATTTTTTATTTAACTATCTAACTAAGTAGCGGCTTACACAAGACACCTATGTTCCAAATTGGAACGGACGGACGGACGGACGGGCGGACATGACGAAACTATAAATAAATAAATAAATATCAGGGACAATTTTACACAAATCGACCTAGTACCAAACTAAGCAAAGCTTGTACTATGGGTACTAGGCGACGATATACATAATATATAGATAAATTATAATACTTAAATACATAGAAAACATCCAAGACCCAGCAACAAACATTCGTGCTCATCACACAAACACTTGCCCTGGCCGGGATTTGAACCCGGAACCGCCAGCTTCGTAGGCCGTTGGGCTTGGCACAGTAAAGACAGTTTAATCGTATGTCTATCTGTCAATATCCGTAACCAATATAAAATGTTCGAGCACCGCGTACATTTTGTATGTATGTATGTATGTAAACACTTTATTGTACATAGTAACCAATTACAAAAGAAATAAACTTAAAGACACACTTACACATTTTGCTTAGGAGTAGGGCTCAGTTAAAACTGGACTTTAATAGATACCGCCGTTTGTAGCGTATATTTTGTACGGAACCCTCGGTGCGCGAGTCCGACTCGCACTTGGCTGGTTTTTATTTTTACTAAGAGCTAATACTTAACAGTATTAGCAATTTATAAAAAGAAATTATCCATGAACCGATTTTCTTTTCATTCAATTTGTATTCAAGATTCATCTCAAAAGCGATCACGGTCAACGTCCGTGGATAATGCTTATTTTATTTTCGAAATAAAAACTAATGAGACGAAAAATAAACAGTGCTGAATTCAGAGGACAGACGAGGCCGCAGGCGATTTACTGATACCCTAATAGATGAAGCCGTCGAAAGACTTTTTTTTGAAAGAAAGAAAGAAAGATAATTTATTTCGCAGCGATATTTCTAAAATAGCAGGAAAAAACTGGACGGAAACAGCCACAAACAGAGAAAAATGGAAGGAGTTAGAGGAGGCCTGTACTCTAGGAGAGGTTCTTAATATCTTGAACAATTATTTAATATTTATAATGACAATTAAATCATATTTATTTTCGAATTGTACCAAATTATGTTTTTTTTTTTTATATTTTGGTACAATTCGAAAATAAATATGATTTAATTGTCATTATTTATCTTTGGACATTAATGCTATTGACATAATTTTATTTTGCTTTATTATATACTTATTATTTAAAATCTAAGTTAAATCGCATGTATATTGATTGTATAATTTTAATGTATAAATGGCTTTATTATTATTATATATTATAGTAGGTATATATAACTTACAAGAGTGATTTGACGCTGGTATTACGTGAATCCAGAAAATTGAGCGTAATTTTAATATAATAAGTATAATGTCTTCTTGACTACCATATAGTTATTAACAAATAATAAAAACAAATTAAAGTAAAAAAAATGTATGTCATTTTGAAGCTTTATTTATGTCCTTTTGAAGTATCACTCGACATAACTAGCTTCAGTTTAATATCGCTGTTATTTATGACGACCTGTTAAGGTCCTGGGTTCAAATCCCGGTAAGGGCAAATATCTGTGTGATGAGCAAAAAATGTCTGTTCCTGAGTCTTGGATGTTTTCTATGTATTTAATATCTATTAAATATATCGTCGTCTAGTACCCATAACACAAGTCTTATTGAGCTTACCATGGGACTAGTACGATTTGTGTAAAATTGACGTGTAATATTTATTTATTTCGTTTTTTTTTTATGAATGAATTCGGATAGAAAATGCTTTGCGAGATGGAGAGTATTCACATACCTAGAAAATATGTAAATACTTATCTCAACAAAAAAATAACATCAGCTACAAATAAATTAATGAACCAATTTTCAGATACACATAGATACGAGTAACTAACTGTTCCCAGAATATCCTCATTGACTGGTGTAAAACAGATAACTTCAATTAAGCGTCAGACACAATTTACTATTTAGTTTTAAAAATATTTTCATTGTAGTCTACAATGTTTAAACTTTTTTGAAGCAAGTTTTAGTTTTAGCGTCATTAAAAATGAGTATCCTAACATTTTGTTTATTGCCTTCATTAAAAAAGACTTCAGGCTAATAGTGGGATCAAGAATTTATTTTCTCTAAAGCTGAAATATATTTTTAAGTAATTAGGACATTATTAGTACTAATAAATGAGCATTTTCTTCTAAATTGCAGATTTTATATATTTCTCCACTAGATGGTGCCCGCTATAAAAAGTCATAATCGTTTTTTTTTGCTTCGTAGTCGGATAAGTTTAGTTATTTTATAACCATCTGCAGCCCCAACTACCAGTTTACCAAAAAAAGTAAAACATCCATTTAGCCGTTTTGACGTGATGAAGCCGCAAAAGAAATGTTGATTTCTTAGTCATCTTCAAATAGTCCGATTACTTATTTTTTTGAAAATATTTTTAATGTACAGATATTTTAAATGTTTGAACTTCATAATAACAACAACAACAACAACAACAACAACAACAATTCTTTATTGCACACCAACAACAGAAACAGTACAATAGAGCCTTAACATAAAATAGGTAAACAATAGGCGGTCTTATCGCTAAAGAGCGATCTCTTCCAGACAACCTTTGGGTAACGGAAATGACATAAAATAGCTAGAAATGAGTAGGTGGTAATATATAATAGTAAGAATACTAAAAAAAACGTTTCTGTGAAAATCCAATGTAAGCAGAGCCCTGCTCCTAAGCAAATGTACGCGGTGTTCGATCATTTATTGGTTACTTACATAGACAGACATAAAATTATACTTTTTTTAGTATTTGTTACAAATAATATAAGATAATTATCTATAAAATTATAAAATTTCAACTCTTTAGCTATCACGGTTCGTGAGATACAGCCTGGTGACATACGGACAGACAGACGGACGGACAGCGGAGTGCTAGTAATAGGTTCCCCATTTTCCTTTTGGGTACGGAACCCTTAAAATGGGTCCTTTACCATTTCACAAACCATGACAGTTTATACTGTATTTGTTGAGGTATTTAAATAAAACTGAACAAAAAAGTAACTTGGGTCCAATGACCCAAGTTACTTTTTTGTTCAGTTTTATTTAAACAAATGTGGTAAAACAAATGTGTCTCAATAGACACATTTGTTTTACCACAGATATGTACAAAAAAATACTTTCTTTGCCTTGTGGCGTCACTTCTGTCATCGGTCAATGTTGACATGTTCAGCATCGCGTCAAACGAAAAGAGATGCGCGAATCATATCACTGAATTGAAAAGATTTATTCATATCTTTCGCTCACTGAGATATGTATTAGGTACATAACTAATTTATGTCATCTCGGTAGATCTGTAGACGTGTAGTTCACGAGTGAGTAGAGATAGAGATGTGACAATAGGGAACATGCATGAAATTTTTTCATCGCTTTTCTTAACAAAATATCAAAATACCGTAAAAACTATTCCAAAAAGTAAAATTAAAATTAAAATCGGCCAAGAAATACTCATGATATAGGCATTTTAAACTACTAATTAGACAGCGATTTGACAGAGAGATCTGACATGTACTGTTACATCACAATCTACGACGGTCATATAAACTACATATTAAATTCTGTGTTGCTAGAAAGAGATAGAATTAAATGTTTGATAGCTTATATCTTGATTATTTTTATACTTATTCGAAAAAATCTTTTTCTCCACTGTTTGTTACATGAATGAGTTTTTAATAAAGCAAAAAGAAAAGATGATGCATATTCCCTATTAGATTGATTGCGGTTTGTTCTTTCTGGTTTATTTGCAATCATTTAAGTGGGAGCGTGACAGCAATGTACTGAATTTTGTAACTAAATATTTGATTGGTTATTAATTATATGAAAATAGTTTTTTATAGTAATCTTATTAGATAATATAAATATAATTGAAAAAATATAAGATACTAGAAGGTGTCCGCCCGCAAGTTCGTCAGCGGAGGAGAAAAAATCATTACCCTCTTTTTTTAAAAGTACCTATCCTATAACTATCTGTGGATACCCAGCTACCCGTGTACAAAAATTAAAGCCGATTTGGCATGATGAATCCACAACGACACATACAAACATGCAAAAAATCCAAAAGAAATATTTTTCGTTGCAGTGACTTCCAAATAGTCCGTTACAATTTTTTTTAATATCTTCAGTGTACAGACATTTCATTTTTATAGGTTTGTAATATTATAGATTTAATTCTCCTCGTCTGTTTTGGCTCAGCACAGCACATTCATTTGAATCATGAGCGAGAGCGGGTAAGTAGTAGATACTGATATAACATGTAATACCGAGCGACTTGAATCTTTAGTCAGCGAAAGAGTTGAGATAAACCAAATGATAAAGTTCACTCGTGAGACACATCTCTAGAAATGAAGTTTTCTAAATCGGTAGCAAAAATATACAACCTCCATCATCCCTCATTGAACTTCGGTACCCAGGCATAACACATCCATGGAGACCTCTCAATCATTATCTTTTACTCACAGGCTTAGTGACCAGAATATAAATTAATTTTTGACGTGATAACGTCTTATAAATCGATGAACGCCGGCTGAGCGCAAGAAAAAGTCTCACGTTCCGGTGTCACGTTCCGCCTGTCACGTTCCGCTTGTCACGTTCGGCATGTCACAATCAGCCTATCCGTTCGGCTTGTAACGCATGCCCACGTTATCACGTAAAATTATCGTCCGTAAACCTTTACAGACAATTTTTTTTTTCTTATTGTCTAGAGTGCCGTGGTGGGGTCAAGAGTGACGCTGCCCTGCCGCGTAGTCAACAAGGCGGGGCAACTGCAGTGGACCAAGGATGACTTTGGTCTCGGCACGCACCGTCATCTCGCAGGATACGAGAGATACAAGATGGTGGGCAGCGATGAGGAAGGTAAGACTAAAATTCTTTTCAAGTATTATCTCCATCACCATCAATTGAAAGACATACAAATAACTTTATTTTGCTTGAAATATGGTACAGAAGATGGTCAGACAATATTAAATAACAATACATACTTCACCAGCATCTGGCAAAATGTTGCAACTTAACAACTAAAAAAATATGTACACAATAATCAAGGGCTGTCAAAGGAGGCAAAATACTCAGCTACGGAGTAGAAAGTCTTTTCCACAAGCCACACTTTTAAGTTTCTTTGAAACATGAAACCGATTTGAAACCGGTCGTACTCTGCCCTCAGCCAACGGTTCCTTTGATCAAAATCCTAGGAACCGTTTGGTCAAAATCAGGGTCATGAATGTTATCTAAGGTAATGCCCCCATGCAAGCAAGGCCATCTAGAATGGTAATAACTAGCGGAGTTCATGAGCGGTGACTCACATCTAGCATAAACTTTTCTGTCATAATCATCATTTAACATAATTCATCACTTGGCATAATGCATTTTTTTATGAGACAGTAGAATTTTCAAGACTTTCTAAGGCATCATCCTGTTGCATGCATTAAGTTAGGTTAGGTTTGTTTTATAACAATCCTGAAAAGTTTACGTGTTCAGAAAATAATTATGCCAAATGATGATTATGTTGAAAAAGTTTATGCCAGATGCGGATAAACCGTTCATGAGATCTGTGCAGCTCAAGAGCGAGACACTGAATACCTTCATGAGCTTGGAAAAGATCAGATTGACCTTGGTAAGTTTGATGGTCCATTTAGCGATTGAGGAATGGAGCTCGTTATGGACATCCTTATAAGAAGAAGCTTTTGTCGAGTATTTGATGATGTTGATGTTTACGGTGGCTGATGAGCCGGAATAAGGAAGTGCATATATGTATATGATTCCTATTATTGGAGAGCATTAGTGGGGTCAGGGGTGCCAATGTCCTGCGGGGTGATTAAATGGGCTGGACAGCTGTAGTCGACCAAAGCTCACTTCGGTCTCAGTACGCACCACTATCTAACGGGGTACTTGAAATGCAAGATGGAGGACAGCGATAAGGAAGGTGATACTAAAGATTACATTTTTCTTAAAAAAAATGCGGCATGTATATATAAATAGGCAGTTTGAAAACATGATTAACTCACACGCAAACAAATCAAAAGTGGATTCTTCTCCTTGAAGAAAAAATTACAGTTGAAAATAGCATGAAAATCAATTAGACTTTTGTTACAGGGGACTACTCATTGGATATCAGAGAAGTGACACTGGACGATGATGCGTTGTACCAGTGCCAAGTCAGCTCAGGACCAAGAGGTCAGTGAATTTGAATGTTCTACTCTGTATTGGAACGTGCTTAATTATGCCATAATCCAAAGAGAACGCGCTATGGTGAGGCTAGAAACCTTCCAACTAGCAAACAGGCCCTATTTCTTCATGTTGACTTAGTATTAACGGCTGATTGATAACCTGCTGAATACTTAATATTGACATTGATTAATAATAAACTTAGTATGGTCAAATTAAGCGTAAGTCTTAGTAGTTAAAAATTTTATCATTACTTTTGATTTTGCATGTCTTTTAACGTGATGTCATTAAATATGGACCAGAGTTCCATTAGGGAAACAATTTGTCTTCTGGTAGCTCCACAGAGCATATTTATATGGTCAGTGGATAGCTCATACTCAATATTCTTCGAAGTATGCCGGAAAAAACATAAAATTATTTAATATTGCGTTTAATTTCCTAGTGGAAATTTTTAGTTCTTATATTATTCCACAAACACTTTTGAAAATTTCCTGTAACTTGCACATCTCTACGTACTATCTTCTTTAAAGACTCAAAAGGCTTCATAAAATCATAAAAGTATTCTTAAAGCATTGGCCATTTTTGTAGCATATGACCGAAAAGCCGCCATGCCAAGATTTTTCCTAGTTCATATTACGTTCTAGAACTATTGCATTATTTCTCGGATCGTTTGTGACAAACGCAATACAGAACCTATTCTGAATTAAGGCACAAAGGCGGTTAATACGAGACCGGAGTCTTTGTACCTTTGTTCTGTCGGTCGAGGCTACACCAATGTGTGCTACAATAGACGAGGCGTTTTACTTCCCTGTATAGAGAGAAAGAATATAAGTAAAGAAAATTATAAGTCTAAAGAAAGAAGGAAAAAATACAGTTAGTCACATTATAGAACGCTTAAAAAGAACAGACGAACATAAGAACGAAGTTGTCAAACGGGATTCTTACTTGGGAATTTCGTCTTTGTACTTATTAAAAACAGTCTAATTTAAGTGTTTTTTTTTGTACCAAACTTAGTTGTGAAGAAGAAAATACTACAATTTTTCTGTTACTATGCCTAACTATTAAAAAAAAGATAAAAATCCATACAAACAAGTTTAAACTTGGATGGCAATTTGCCGAATTTTCGAATTGATTTTGTTGGTAAGTTCATGTTTAGACGCATTCAGTTTTTAAATAAGTATGTATATCGTCACCTGGTACCCATCCATAGTACTCGCTAGTACTGCTAAATTTGAAACTAGATTAATCTGTGTAAGGATATCTCTGATATTTATTTCTTTTTATTTTAGGTTGATAAATATTATAAGTAGGTACCCGCAAGTCCCACAACTTCGTTCGCTGAAGAGAAAAAAATCATAACCCACTTTTTTGCTTGTCATCCACTTGGGCATTCACAGACTTTTACCCGACTACGCGGTAAAAGTCTGTGGATACCCAAGCTACTCGTTACCATTTTTGAAATCCGTTCAGCCCTTTTGACGTGATGAAGCCACAACCCACAACGAAAATAGGTACAAACATTCAAAAAATCAAAGTAACATTTTTCACCATTTTTTGAAAATTATCATCAATGTACAAACATTTCATTTTTGCAACGGTTCTTACTTTTATGGATGCTAGATTTGAAATTATACGAGTATCATTTGAAGCACCCGGATAATCTATCACTGTCTGTATCTTTTTGCACCTGTCATTAAATACATAAAAGTCTCACCACCATAAACATGGCTCGTAATTATTTTATAATTGTAACTGTTTCACATATCATAATCATTTCTTACACAGTTCATGCCATTCAAAAGTCTCCTTTCAACGCTACAGCAAAGCTTTATATATCCCTTAATATGATGCATCCAAAGATTGCATTACATCATGCAAGATTAGACTTTATGAGACCGATACTTTATCCTTTACAGTCCACACTTCTTAAGGTGCGAGCAAACCGCCGCATGAAAAAAATCGGTGAAGTGCGAGTCTGTCTCGCGCACCGAGGGTTCCGTACAAACTTTCACTTATTCCGACTTAACTTGCCGCTTGAGTTAAGTTTGCCTCTGGTATCTATGGCGTCACATACAAAGGACCAAACTGGGTTATTCAAAAATGATTTTTGGTGATTAAAAAAAGTAAGACAGATAGATGTATGGTTATGATTTTCGTTTAATATTCATATTAAATTACATAATTCCAGAAAATTCCAGATTTTTCATTTGGTAAACTTCGGAAATAAATGGGGAGGAATGGTATTTTTTTCCACACCTTTCCTTAATAAAACGAAAGTTAAGCACAATAAATATATTTAAAAAAATGTTCGAAAATGTACAGATTAAGCCCTTTTATGTGATACCCTATTAGACCTAGTGACTAAACTTTTAATTTGTGCCCCGCCCTCATATTCGTCGTTCTTTTAGAAATATTTCCTTCGCAATACATGTGGGCTGACCATGTTTATAAATATTCCAAAATTCAAATAGTAATATAATATAAAGTAATAGTAAGTAGTTTACTAGTTTTTGAGATATGGCGCTCTACTAGTCGGACAGACAGACAGACAGACAGATTCGCACCATAAGGGTTCCTTTTTTACCTTCTGGTACGGAACCCTAAAAACGGTGACGGTACGGAATCGCAGTGACGCGTCGTATCCGTACCGTTTTTACCGCAAGCTCTCCACACCGCTGCTGAAAAAACGGTGACGCACGTCAAATGTACGAAAAAAAAACGGACGCGAACGTAATTTAAAGATTTGCGAATCGGGGTTTCTCAGCTAATGTCGGTAACACTTCGTTTTTCAGATAGAGATCATCTGATTCTAGACATACCTTTTAAAAAAGGAAAACATTAATCCAACCGTCACTGCGATTCCGTACCGTCACCGTTTTTTGAGCGGCGGTGTGGAGAGCTTGCGCAAGAAACGATACGGATACGACGCGTCACTGCGTTTCCAAACCCTCACCGTTTGTTGAGCGGCGGTGTGGTCGCACCTTTACTCTCCCCCGCTGTCTTTCCCCTCCCTACCCGCAGACCATCGGATTGTCACGAAAGAACTTGTCAAGCTATACTTGGTAGCTCGAAGATGGTATTGTGATATCTCGACCATATTTATTAATCCAGTTAGATGCCATATTTTATACCCGCAGTACGCTAAGTATGGCGTGCGCATTCAATCATAATATTTCATAGAGCAGCGCAAGTCTTGACATACTGTCGACATTAAACGAACGTTTTAATTAAAAACAGAGAAGTAAAATACACGTTAGTGCTAGTTTATATTTATTTTCTTGTTAAAAGATAGAAAAGAAAACAAAAAGGGCATAATGAATGGGAGAAGATAACACAACTATGCAGAAGTTATAGAGAAAAAAACCGGCCAAGAGCATGTCGGACCATGCTCAGTGTAGGGTTCCGCAGCCGTTCATACGAAAAAATGCACACTACACATGAAAAAAAGCCATATGAAAAAGTGCACTAGAAAAGGAGCGTATCTCCACGGCACTTATGTCCTTTTGTTGAGACGCGCCGTTTTTCAGCAATAACTTAAAAACGGTATATCCGATCATGTTGAAAATAATTTTCGTTGAAAGTATTCATTAAGCTTCATCTTTTTATTTTATTTTTTCATATTTTGGACACACCGTTTAGAAAATAGACACAAGGGGGGGACTATTTTTTTTTCAGTTTCGGGTAACCTAAACTAAACTCCATACATGTAAATGTATAGATTTTATTTTATTTTATTACGTAACCATCAAACTAAGTAGCGGCTTACACAAGACACCTATACTCCAAATTTCATCACTGTACATCTTGTAGTTTTTGAGTAAAATACCTGTGTGATACGGACGGACGGATGGACGGACGGACGAACGTGACGAAACTATAAGGGTTCCGTTTTTGCCATTTTGGCTGCGGAATCCTAAAAACACATTTTATTCGCTATATGAACTGTTTCTTGACATTATTTCAAAAGTGAGATAGAAAAGAATACGAATCTACATTATTGCAAGGTGTTCCTGAAGACAGTTCTTACACAAATCGACCTAGTCCCAAACTAAGGAAAGCGTGAAATATGGGGACCAGCCGCTCTAGTAAAACTCTCTGCGACTTCGCTTGTGAGACACATGAAGGTGCGTCCACACTTGTATCATTTGCTCGTATCCGATCACCGTCGCGTGGCATGACTGCGTAACGCACTGGTTGGACGCTCACTGTCGGCGCGGCGATCTCGCCTTGCTTGTCCGATCTAAGTGTAGTAAGCGTAGCAACATGCATTTCGAGCGATCGGATCAGCGCAACGTCCAAACGCGTGATCGTGACACGCGATCATGCCACGGGGCGAAGATCTCATCGGGCAAAAGATACAAATGTGGACGCACCTTAGCATCACCCGTCTCGCTAGTATTGAAAGGAAGGAGACAGAAAATCATTATTGTGCAAAAAAGGTCGCGCATCAGAGTTGCGCTAGGGGGCAGACGATATATATAATACATAGAAAACATCCAAGACCCAGTGTTCGTCACGTGTTCATTTATTTATTTATTTATTTATAATACATTACATTGTGAGTTTACAGGACACCCAAAGCACTCACAATGTTATTTGCACAAATAAGACTTATACATTCAGCTAGATAATAAACACACACACAGTTAGAATAAAAAATAAAATATCAATAGAATGTCAATAAAACGAACATTATTATCATTATTAAAAAAAACACATCAAATTCATCGCGTCAAATAATTACTTAAGAAAATGTCAAAATGTTTTAATAATATGGGCCACCTGTCAGTGAACACATCGGCATCCTGGACTTCTTTCCGGAGATTATTGAGCAGACCGAGAGCTCGAGGCGTAGGGGAGTTGCGAGCGTGGCATGTGCGCGTGCCATCCGTAAGCGCACATTCATCACACAATCACTAGCCCTGGTAGGAATGGGGATGTTGCCTTTACTCAAATAACAATAAAATTTAGATGGGAAATGGTAAAAATAACTTTGAGTTCGATACCTTACGTGTATCTTGTTTTATGAGCCTTTTAGAAATTGGTAGGAAAGTCCATTTTTAAAGTATGAAAATATTAATAAATAATAATACCATTGAATAACCCATGAAATGTATGGTAACTTTTGTTAAGAAACCGTTTCGATAAACGCAAGTTTTAACATAGCTGCAGAACAAAGTTCTTAATTTCCCCATATAAGGTAGGAAAGTGTGACGTCACGCCTTCCTAGGGTTTAGTATGGATCGTTTTTGGGAAAGTCCAAAAATGTGATTCTAACGTTGTTGTATCTTGAGGAGTTTTTATGACATTGAAGTAGTTTTTTCACCAGTATTTCTATTATTGAAAGGTCTTTCTATAATATACCACAGAAAAATTGTCAACATCCCTATTTGAATCCCGGCAGCTTCGTAGGCTGTTGTGGGACACCAATAAATAAACTTTTAAACAAAAAAATAAAACCGACTCCAAAAAAAATAAAAAGTGAAAAATAACGCCATAATTCAGTTTCTTCAAATTACTTACAAGTAACCGTTTGTATACTCAATCTATACAGTATATACAATTAATCTTGTTTTGGCGTCGGTGCCATATAAAGAATGTTTAAAATATTGAAAATTGTCGATTTTAGTAAGTTGTGACACGATGGCACCGACTCCATTTATTTTACACTTTTTAGTTAATCGTTACTTAAAAGTGTATCTCGTGACGATTCGAACAAGCCCAAACACGGCTAGGATAAATTATTTTATTACATAGATCTGGTGCCTACCTTCCGGCTCCATCATCAAATCAATTCGATGGTACCATTCTCATCAGGAACATTTAAATTTGTGACTATGAAATAATGAAATGAAATAATGATCTTTATTCTATAAGTAGGCCACAAGGGCACTTTTACAAGTCTGACTCTACGGCGTTTCCCAAGAGGAGACCACTGAAGAGAAGAAAGCCGAATCAAACTCAACAGTCAGTCATTTTTTCGAAATAACTCTTATATCTATTACAATATTTGTGCTTAGCCTAACCTAAATATATGTTTTGAGTATAAACTCAATGCGTAGTTCTTCAAGGAAACATATCAAAACTTATAAAAGTAAAAGAAATCTAGAATATAAAAAAGCAAAATAGTGATTTTTATTTAAAACAACCTACATACGTTTGATATGCCACCTTATAAGAACCGTGTCCCGGTAAAAGTAAATTATTTGGTTTCTGTTTTGGGCCATGAATTTTTGTCTGTTAAATAGTCCTCTACCCTATAAAAAGCCTTTGCCATTAGGGACTCTTTTAAGTACTTCTTGAGAGCTGGAAACGATAATTTCAAAGCAACATCTGGTAGCTTATTATAAAAATGTATATTGGCCATTGGCCTACGAATGATTTGGCTACTTTACGAACGCGGAACTTTCTAATAGCGATTTTGTTTTTATTTCTAGTATTAAAATTGTGGATATCTGAATACTTAGCAAAAAACTCTGGGTTCTTAATAACATAAATAATATTCTCATAAATATATTGGGACGCTACGGTTAATATGTTGATGTCTTTAAAAAGTTCTCTTAAGGAGTCATTGGAGTTCAAGTTATATATAGAACGAATCGCTCTTTTTTGTAACACAAATATAGTCTGTATGTCAGCTGCTTTGCTCCAAACCAGAATACCGTATGACATGATACTATGAAAATAACTATGATATCCTAAGCGAGCAGTATCAACATTGGTCAATTGTCTAATTTTTCTAATAGCGTAAGCTGCTGAACTTAATTTGCCTGCAAGTACTGCTAGATGGGGACTCCATTGAAAGTTCTTGTCCAGTGTTATATACCTAAGAATAATGCCTATCCACCATTTCTAAACATTCACCATTGAGCGATATAGTAGAATCCACTGCTGTAACATTCGGTAAAGCAAATCTAACATATTTCGTGTTCTTAGCATTCAATACCAGATTATTAATATTAAACCAGTCAAGTACTTTAACTAGTACACTATTAATTTCGGCATAGTCTCTTGTTGTTTGAAGTGTATGAAGTTGCTTAGCTAAGTTAATCAAGATATTTTTTCGCCACCCGTAAATCATTTATCATTGAGGAGTTCCGATGGCATTCTGTGGTCTTCTGCATCAGTTCCACTTCAGCAATTGACACTTTCTGAATGCAAATGCTTTTTATGTTTCTTATAATACCAAAATCGCTATATGTATGCCTACAATATTTGAGGAGTTCCTTCAATTCCTCATGGATTCCATCATCAGATCTTTACCAAAATTAAATGGGTCCAACTAGAAAGTACCTTCTATAAAACCAAAAAAAAATTTTTGAAATCCGTCAAATAGTCTTTGAGTAATCGGTGAACAAAAATAAAACTTCTCCTTTTTTTGGAAGTCGGTTAAAAAAGAAGATGGTATTCAATTGAGTTGTATTTTTTTTATTTTGTACCGTTAAGAATGAAAGTAACAGTATCAATAGAACAATATGATTAAGGTATGCAGAGGATAATTAGTAACTAAAGGTTTGCTGACTGCTTCTTTAATTTCATCAATTATAATCCTATTGTTTAACTGTAAATTCATATTGTGCAACTGTAAAAAGTCGTGCACTGCATTAATTTTACCATCTCAATTTCAAAGAAACAAATGACTCCGCCGTTAAACAAAAAGGCTGTATGTCCACATGGGCGCAAAGTTACTTGTTACATTATTTTCTCAAAGCTGAGATTTCTACATTGTCAAACAATTTACCACATCTCACGTTCGTGAATCATCGTTTGCCCCTACAATGGTAATTGTCGTATTCGGTTTGTATAGGTCTGTATTTGGTTAACAACTATTAGAACTAAAACGCATTAAGTCAAATCAAGGCAATACTTCCACGAAGCAGAAATATAGTCCAAAATGTTGGACGTTCAAGAGGCGGTTAAGTCTTTTTTTTACTTTATAGGGCACATGTGTACACTGTCTGTTCACGAAAGTTGGATGAAGTGTTAATTTGAGCTGTATTGTAAAGTTATAAGGTTTATTGCTCTCGGGGGGAAATTGTGAATTTCTTTTATTATCAAGGTTGTCACACATCACTTTACAAGTTGAAATGAATGTGCTTTTGACAGTGGAATGAAATATTTGTTTTATTGTGTCGCTTTGTAAAGTAAGTTATTTTGATAGCAGCTGACATGAGTAATGAATGAGAGTAAAAACTTAAATTATCTGTCATAAAAGTAATCACTGAAATTATTCAGAAATACATTTAACACATTTTACTCGTATTTGTTTTCTTGTAAGTTAATAATGTCTGCAAATACATTTTTTATATAATTTCTGGTCAAAATTTAATAATCTGATTTTAAATTATAAACGCCTGAATTCTGATAATTTCAATTTCGTTTAGCTTAATATTTGTACGAAATAAATTTTATATACCTATTTCTTTGTATTGTTTACTTATCGAAAATCATATCAGAGTAATATATTTTCACGACATATTTGGCTCAGTGGGTTCTACAACGGCCTACTAAGCTGGCGGTCCCGGCTTCGAATCCCGGCCAAATGTTTGTGTGATGAGCACGAATGTTTGTTCCTGGGTCTTGAATGTTTTCTACGTATTTTAGTATTATTATTTATCTATATATTATGCATATCGTCGCCTAGTACGCATAGTACAAGCTTTGCTTAGTTTGGGACTAGGTTGTTTTATATAAGATTGCCCCTGTGTTATTTATTTATTTATTCTCCTTCTGATTTCATGAATTAAGTAATCATTTTTCTATAGAGAAAAACATATTTAATGTTTTCTTCTGTTTCCGCGATTATTACTCATTGAAATAAAACAATTTAACGGATTTTATCGCGTATATTATCTCATTTTAGTTCCCGACGTTTCGGAAGCTTTCCAGCTTTCCATGGTCACGAGTGGACTGAGAAAAGATGTATTTTCCTCTGTCAAAGTTACAATTTGTGCAAACTACCCATTTTTGAAAAAACAAATAAAGGTGTACATACATGTCAGATGGGCCTAAGCTGTAAAGACAGTTACAGATGTGCCAGAAGGGCTTAATTATTTTATTCTAATAATTTACCAAGCAGCATTTCACAAATGAGGCGTACTGAGGAGAAAAGAAACGCTGCAAAGAAAAACTCCCAGGCTACCTCATTACTAATTATAATATTTTAAAAACAGAGACTATTAAACTACTTTTTAAACAGATAAGATATTTTACACCGTTCAGAAATTAAGATTTTGCAGTCCTGTGTCTCGCTTGTTCCTTGATGAGATGTATTACAGGATCCCATGCTGGTGGTAGCGACAATCTGGCATGTATGTACACCTTTATTTGTTTTTTCAAAAATGGGTAGTTTGCACAAATTGTAACTTTCACAGAGGAAAATACATCTTTTTTCAGTCCACCCGTGACCATGGAAAGCTGGAAAGCTTCCGAAACGTCGGGAACTAAAATGAGATAATATACGCGATATAATCCGTTAAATTGTTTTATTTCAACATATTTATTGACTATGGAGTTATACATAGTGCAATTACACATAAAATGCCGTTTTTTTGTTATCAGCAAAAGTATTTCAAAGTGAGTTCTTACCTATACATTACGTATAACAATAATCAATAACATAAGGTAGTGAAAAAATATGCTGCAATCTACATAAATACATGTATCAACCCTAAAACCTTTCAAATAATGCAGTAATTTGACAACCCTATTCAATCAAGAGACATTGTTCGTCACCCTGTCATTTAATACAATGTGTCACAGGGCTGGCACAAAAACTACAGACGACATTGCGTGCTACATAAAAAGGGCTAAAACGCAACAAAGGCAGAAAACAAGTTGCAACTTTATACGTTACGAGTAACATAGAAGATTTAAGTTAAATTGACTCGAAAATGTTACACGTGACCTTGTTATATTACGGCCTCGTTGAAATAAAGGAATCCTTACGAACCCTCTAGAATCGAGATTAGACTGAATTTAGAGTGGAAATGTGCTTTTATTGAAACTTCTGCCTTGTGAATATACCAAATTGAATTGGATCGAGTAGAAACGACTTCAATGTCTAACAATCGATTCCGGACATGCTCATGATGCGATTTATTAGACGGCGCCCGCAACTTCGTCCACGGAGGACAAACAACAACACCCCTACTTTTTTCTTTACCGTACCCATGTACCAAAAATACTTAAAATCCGTTAAGCCGATTTGGCGTGATGAAGCCAGAACGATACATACAACCATACAAAAAAAAAAAAAAAAAATCGATTTTGTCACCTCCAAAAACTATTTTTTTGAAATTATCTTCTATGTACAGACATTTCATTTTTACAACTTTATAATAGTTGAGAGCTATAAATATGTCGGCGGATCGGTTTATACCATAAATTTGCAATGTGGGTATTTCATTTGGCATCAAAAATTTAAGATATCTTTTAGTGAGATTTTTGTCAAATCTAGTGTATGAAACAGGCTGGCTTATGAACCAGGTATTCGGTGAAAAACGCGTAAACATGTTTGTTCAAAGTTACCTCGAAAAAAAAAAAATATCCGAAAACGCGTCTTCTATTTCCGTCTACACTAACTCTAACGGCTAAATTATCTAAAAATGTCCTTCTTCCCTTTATCTTTTACGTGATTAACTTAAATGTTAACAAAACATAAATTTTATTGTACTGTTACATCTAGCGTTTACGCTAAAAAACCCCAAGCATGTAGTATATTAGCTTTCTCTTTCTTACAAATTCCGCTCATTAGCCCGCTCGGCGTTTGGGGGTGTGGTAACAAATGACGATGCAGGCCATTAAGGTGGTTGTTGGTAGCAATAAGAATATTTCCGCAGTGTGCTGTACGTGTTTACCCCTCCCCCCCCTGGCAAAAGCATGAACTTCGGTTCGGTGTTTTTATCTCCAGTGGTTAAAATCTCTTAGGCAAAAACGTATGAAAATGATGTGAAAAACAAACATTAAAATTGTGACCTAGACCCTTTTGGACCTAGGTTAAATGACAGTTGTTTTTAAATATGTAACAAAGTATCACGATATTTTGGTGGTACACTGTGGGCCAGGGCACATTGCTCGTAGAACCGATGGCCACTGGGGCAGAAAGGTTCTCGATTGGCGACCGCGTACAGAACAACGCAGCGTGGGAAGGTCCCCAACACGATAGTCCGATGATCTGGTGAAGATCGCGTGAAAACGGCTGGATGATGGCGGCGCGCCACCGGTCGTTGTGGAGATCCTTGGGGTAGGCCTTTGTCCTGCAGTGGACGTCCTTGGGCTAATATGATGATGATAATGTCACGTCTTTCAGTATAACTCTGAATTTCTCTCGGCTCATTTTATTTTACATTCTTATAAAGCCCGACATCCTTAAAAAATATTGCCCTTGTACCATTGACCGCCTTGGTACACTTAAAAATAAACGTTACCAACCTTATCATAAGGTCAAGATTAATAAAGCAACCATAGACCGCGAAAAGGTTAACTAGACGACAATCTCACCCCAATCGACCTAAGATTAAAACGAAATATGAAACCTATTCTTTCCCTTTCTCGCCAATTGTTTGGGCTAAGGTCAGAAGGAAACGGAGTGGGGTTTCGAATTTCTTTTCAAGGATTTTGGTGATGAAATAGTGAAGCCGCAAGACATAATGAGAAACCTTACTGAAATAACTCAAGGGGGAAATCACGGCAGCGGTATCGTGGTAAATTATTCAAAAAATATGACTGATATAAGATGCTAGATGTGACTGATAATTTATTTTCAACCAACCGGGCCAAGAAGTTACATTAGCTGACCTGTTTCTACTTAGGGTAGCCAGTAAGACTGTCCAATTCAAGTACTGGAAGCGGTCTTATGCCCTATGAATTTTATTAAGCATCAAATAATTCGTAACACTCATAGTCACCAAATATTTCGGTATGAGATTATTTAGATTGGAATAATTTAGTGTGATAAATATTTGCATTGAAATAAAACAATTTAACGGATTATATCGCGTATATTATCTCATTTTAGTTCCCGACGTTTCGGAGGACTGGTCCTCCCGTGACCATGGAAAGCTGGAAAGCTTCCGAAACGTCGGGAACTAAAATGAGATAATATACGCGATATAATCCGTTAAATTGTTTTATTTCAATGAGTAATAATCGCGGAAACAGAAGAAAATATTAAATATTTGCATGTCTATGTGTAGGCTGAATACATGAAACGAAAAATATTGTAAGACCTATATGTCATCTGTATTCCTAGGAAATAAATCTTTTGAATTTGAATTTGAATATGATAGTTGGAATAAGATTGTGTTCCAAACTATTTGCGACTGAGTGTCACTACCTATTTGATGCTAACTCTGCTTAGCGCTGAATGTATTCTTTCTAGCAAAAAAAAACATGTCATTATATTACATTCTTAGAAGTTTCACATTCTTCCTTACATTTAGTATTAATATGTATTTATTGTTATTTATTGGTGTATTATATTGGATTGTATGTTATTTCGAAAAAGATATGTATGTAATAAAATGAGTGCTCGAGGAGCCACATTTTCAGTTTTCTTACAAAAAAAGGTATATTATAAATTTTCACTTTACACTTTGGGTTCTACGTTTGCATGATTTTGGAATACTTGGCCAGTCGATTGTAGGGAGCCGGGTTTTGGATCCTAGCCGTGTGCGTGTTGTTATATTTTTAGAGAATAAAGCAACGTTTTTGTTTAATAAGGAGTTTACATGTCCGGTGTACACTATATGTCAAAACAGTAACACCTCTGACAAATCGCAGTCTAATTAGTACTTTAAAATGCCTTTGTCATGCGTAATTTCTTGGCCGCTTTGAATTTAATTTTCTCATTTTCATATCGTTATTACGGCATTTTGATATGTGTTAAGAAAAGCGACAAAATATCATGAATGTACCCTATTAACTCGTCAAATATTTACAAAAACTTAAGATCTCATTAATTTAGAGGCAAAAACTAGGAGACTACTCTCTCTCTCTCTTTTTGGCTGCCAATTTATAGCCATGTATGTCAATATGTACAACTAAGTATTAAGTAGTAAGTATTGAAAGTATGGATTTAGTTTCTCGATTTTTTTTGTAAAAATAACTACCACTGCCACTTCCTACCGCCGCCATCTTTGTTCAACTGTCCCCAAGCGTTCCCCTCGGATGTTTTCCACCTCTACCCCGCAAATTGCCTTGATAAGAACTTCGCGAAACTTTATTACCGTATTTAATCTCGCCGGCGAACTTCAGAATTATGAATGCAGGTTCACATTCCGAGGTAAAAAGTTTGGTGTTTCGATTCTCCTTATCCGGACGAGATAATGGGTTATTTAGTCGAGTTTTTGTTTGTCGTGGGAGTTTTTGAACTTTGAGATCTTTGTGGTAAGTCTCTTTAGAACTTCAATGGAGTGTAGGAATACACATAAAGTTAGTTAGTTACTAATATTTCGATTATTGAGAAAATTAAGGTCATCGGGGTAAATGCATGTCGGGAGAAATGAACTAAATCTCTATATAAGGTTCCATATCAAAAAGGAAAAAAACCGGCGAAGAGCATGTCGGGCTATGCTTAGTGTAGGATTCCGTAGCCGTTCATACAAAAAAATGTTATATGAAAAAGTGCACCAGCATAAATCATATTTTTTGGATATAAGGTTTAAAAAATAGAGAGGGGGAGGGGGGGCACAATTTATGCTACTTTGATACCTCAAAATTATCTTAAGTGAACTGTTCAAATCATGTTTCATGTTCGATTACATGTATGTAGTGTATGCATGTGGGTCTGGCCCATTTGGAAATCTTTTGATGAGGCCTGTGTCCAGCTATGAATGTCTTATGGCTCAAATGATGATGATTATATTTTGGCGGTTATATTTACACTTGATTAAGTCCTCCCGCGAAGATTACGTAAAAATATTTTGCTACCAGTACAGAAGTCAAGTGATGATAATTATATTATCATAATATCGGCTCCCTAGCATTGCTAGAAGTATTCGAAGAAGTACGCGACTTTCCGACGGAATGTCCCGGGTACGGTACGACACTCATGGCCGCATAACTCTTTTTAAAATCAGACGCAACCGTTGGTAGCGCATAAGTGGGCTTAAAATCTCATTATACCTAACACAAAATAGAATATTAACATAATTAACATGCTAACCCAGCCATTCTTCAGCCGGCTAACATGTCTATTAGTTTAAAGCAAATTCCCAGCTCCTAAATGAACTCAAAGTAATAAAGTCGAGTGAAGAACGTCCCGCGGTCAAAGCAAACAAACCCACAAATTGTTCAGCCACTAGTGCTCTGTTCGGGAACAAGGTTGGTGCAATACATAAGCGATTGGTCGAATACAAACTGGGTCATTTTTAGGACCAAAGTGCAAAGGCTGGGAGTACTTTAAGTTACAGCGACGCAAGCCACGCCTCTCGGCCATCTCTTTCGCGCGTAGCTGCAATTAACGAGACAGAAGATGATCATCCTATCGCCCGCGCGGTTTCTACGAATGTATTCCGGATTGGTGCACGTACAAACTAGTCTGTATCGCCTTTGATGATCGGGCAAAAACCGACTTGAAATGGATCGCAGCGTATTATAACCGCGTAGCATGACCGCGTATCATTATCGCTAGTGTGGACGTCCCACCGTCGCGATCACGCCACGCTTGTCCGATCCGAGTGTGCGATACGCGTAGCAACATGGATTTTGAGCAATCGGATCGGCGCAACGTCCAAACGCGTGATCTTGACACGCGATCATGCCACGCGACGGAGATCGGATATGGGCAAATGATACAAGTGTGTGCTGCGAGCTGACTACCCCGCCGGCGGGGGCTACCAGCCTCTAGTTTCTTATTCTTCCTTATGTCCGATCTTTTCTCTGTCTCTCTTACGACTCCCACACTCACCTTTAGCGGTCAACGCAAATAAATGTGACAGTGGTTTGTTTTTTCCTATATTAAGTACAATAAATTTCATTGAAAGCCTTGCAAAGTGATTTGAATATTTACCTGAGAAATGAAGATCAAAAATGAAGTCTGCTAGGGTTTCCTCTTTCAGGCTGCCGTATTTCCAATAGACCTTACTTTAGTAGTGGCCCTGTGAGCTGTAGAACTCGCGAGTCTTTCAACTACCATATCTCTGCCATTTAAAAAAAAAAAACCATAAACAATTATAATTATCGAACCTACTCACAAAATTTCACGAGAATCGGTTGAGAACTTCGACATGCAGATTAGTACATCCGGACAGACGGAAATAGCTGCAGAGCCTTGAGCATCGGCGTAGGGTCGCTCGTCTGTCGGTCTTTTACAGGTTACATTTCGGTGAGTGTGCGGGGGAATTACATGATTTTATTCCACCAGCCCCTTTCCATCATCGGGGCACACGACACGTGCGTTCGTTCCATCCGCACGTGGTCTATATTCCGCGAATCCGCACGAAGTGTTTAGGTGCAACTTTTATCATGCGTACCGCAAAGGAGTGGAACTCGTTGCCTGCGAGTGTGTTCCCCGCCCCGACCATTATAATTTGGGCGTGTTCAAGACAAGAGTGAATAGGCTCTTTCTAAACGGGCATGATACATCCTTGACCGCATCGTCACTTAACAACAGGTGAGATTGCGGTGAAATGCCCATCTATTTTATAATAAAAAAAATAAAAAAAATATGAAAGCTGTTTTGCTCAAGCAGGAAAGGAAACCGACGGTAACGCTCGGTCAATGAGTGTTTCGCTGCTATAGAAAGATTTTTACGTAATTACTGGAGATGTATAGTCGGCCAATCGTCTGCGACTAGTCGGCAAAAGGTACCGAATACTCCGCACATTAAGACTCATTGGAAAAAAATAAACTACCAACATTTGTTTCCAGTTTTATGTTTGTGTAACACAAAATTAGATCATTTAAACGCTTACCTTGACTTTTTTACTATATTAAGAAACTCACCGGTCGGTGTAGCAAGTAAATATTCACTCTCATGTAACTGACATTTCGAAAGTGCTTGTAACTAGGCCTACTTGAATAAAGAATATTTTGATTTGATTTGATTTGAAATCACTAAAACGTTAACAAAGCAAACTTGTCAAAACACGAACACACGAGTGGCGCGAGGCGCGACTAGCGAACTGAAACGAACGTTCACGATTGCATCCAAACTTAGCGGAAACCAATGATTGGTGTTGCCGACTAGTCGGCCGATTAGTCGACCACCTCAGTGCCGATTTGTCGGCTAGTCGGAAAAATCCATAGTAATCTCATCTGTAGTAATTACTCGTAAATAAACGCTCGTTTCTCAAGACTTCCTCCATTCATAAAGTGAATTTACTGATTACCTATTTTTAAGCCCATACATAATGTGACAGTTCCCGCTGGTCTTGATGAGAGGATTTTTAAAAGTAAAAACGCTGGTTTTTGTGACTTATACCAACCAAAAAGTCTGATTTAAACTGTACAACGTGAAAAAGTTGTGCTTCACAGTGTCGACTGCTCAATTGTTGTGTCAGTTGCAACGCTAAATGGTTAGATTTACTAGAAACTGTATATTTTTAACAACACTAATCAAATGAAGGCAACTTAAATTACGTTATTTCACACCTTAAAAGTCATAGGAAATTTTATCTCGCAAAAGGTAGAGTAACTAAGATATTATATAGAAAATATTAAATATTATCGTATGTTATTAAATATTTTTTACAGAAGGAATTAAGCAGTTTTGAACCCCTTCCAAGCTTCTGTATTTCCAACAGATCTTACTGTTTGAGTATTCCGCTACTAGAATGATAAATATGAAGTCAAATTCCTACATTTTTATATTACTTTTTTACCCAATTTAACAAAAACGCTAGTTTCTTATGAGTTGCACCAACCAAAAAGTCGAATTTAAACTGTACAACGTGGAAAAGTTTCGCTTCGCAGTGTCAACTGCTCAGTTGTTGTGTCAGTTGCCCCGCTAAAAGGCGGATTTACCAGAAACTGTATATTTATTTTTAAACTGGTCTAGTCTACTGAAGCCCATATTGTTTCTGAATGTGTAATTTGAAAGAGATTTAAAGTACGGGATAGCTCGTCATCCTAAGTGTTTTCAGTTATATCTCGCAGAAAGTGCATTTATTTATTTGTTAAATCTTTATTGCACAAAAGAAACTTATCGTACAAAGGACGAACTTAATGCCATAAGACATTCTCTACCAGTCAACCTTAGGGCAGAGGAGAAAAATTGTGCAGCATTAAACTTCACACAAATGTAGTTTTACGGAATACCTACAGAAAAGTGAGCCATATAGCAAGCTTAACCCTTTGTCTCGATATGATAAGAATACCAAATTTAACTACATTTATTTTTAAATCACAGTACCATTATAGGATCACTTTCCTGTCCGTCTGTCTGTCAAGCCCCTTTTTCTCGGGAACGCGTAAAGGTATCAATCTGAAATTAACATCAACAACTTAAGCAGCTTAAAGCTATAAAAAAATCAAGCTTCTAAGTCATTGCAATCCAAAGATACAGTAATTAAAAAAGGTATTTCCATACAAATTGCGTTAATTGTCAATGGAAAACCTAGGCCTAGAAACTAGAAATTTGGTATGGAGCTGTCATAGCACACCCCACGATATAAATCTGAAAATTTAATTTTTTTATGTCTGTCTGTCTATGTCAGTAACCGATATAAAATGACCCCACACCGCATACAATTTGCTTAGGCTTGTGGGGCTCTGCTAACACTGAATTTTCAAAGTTACAGCTGTACGGGTATTTTATTTAGAGTTTTCTTATGGTTATGCCTTACGACCGGACCCTCTGTATGGACTTTACAGAAGGTTGCGTTAAGGTGCGTTCACATTTGTATCATTTGCCCGATCAGATCTTCGTCGCGTGGCATGATCGCGTGTCACGATCACGTGTTTGGACGTTGCGCCGATCCGATCGCTCGAAATCCATGTTGCTACGCGTATCACACACTTAGATCGGACAAGCGCGGCGTGATCGCCGCGGCGACGTTAGCGTCCAAGCAGAGCGGTGATCGGATACGAGCAAATAATACAAGTGTGGAGTGGACGCACCTGTACGTGGATATTTGAATTAAAACAGCATGCATTTAGTGCAAGGATGTAATAGCGAATGTCTCATATTTGGCTGATGCAACAGCAACTAGATACATACCGATATAATATATATGATATAGGTGAGGAATGACGTCATTACAATGTGTCCCTACAACAGCTGTTTTTAGCGTAATCGGAAACCTGGAAAAAAATGAAATCCCAAGATTTGAACCACACTTACATACATTCTAACACGACAAGTTAAAAATAACCTTGTGAAACTCTATCCAATCCATCATATCCACTACATTTTCAGCGGGAATCGAACCCGTGAGCCTTCTTTAATATTATATGATATGATATGATATTTATTCAGAAACAATACAGAGATTGTAATTGAAATACAATAAAATGAACTTGCAATAAATAAAATGTGACAAAGTTAGCTTAATCGCTGTATATAGACTATTTAATTAGTACTCAACTACACGTCACAAACTTAATAATACTAGTTATTTTGATGAAGATTTCCTCAATACTGTAGACACACCCTCTCAATAAAAATATCATTTATTTTCTACTAAACAACTTATGACTAGTAATAACTTTTAATTCGGTGGGAAGTTTGTTAAATAAATTTACAGCTTGATATTTAGCAGAGTGCTGAGCGACTTTGAGTTTCGGGAAAAAGCTTTGCTTGACATTATTTGTTCGCGTTTGTAGACGCAATTTTTGTTCATCAAGTGACTCGTGCTTTGACAGCGTTTTAACAAAATCAGTAAGCAACACAAGGACGTACAGGGAAGGGACTGTCAGTAAGCCCAATTCTGTAAAATAGCTTCGACAAGAAATCCACTGGGGAATACACATGATATTCCGTATTGCCCTTTTTTGAAAGACAAAGGCTCTGATGCAACATTAGTGCTCTATCCTTAAGCAGGAGACGCTTAATCAGCTACTCTAACACGAGTTGGGACTTTTTTAATTTATAAACCAATACAGGACTGTCCAATCAAAAGTTTCCCACGATGACCGATTCGCCCCATAAACACCAAGCTAAATTTGACGGCCAATAAGATAAACTTGAAGTAGATAAATTATTTCTCAGCCGGGGCTACTTGGGACGTGATAAGCGTGTTCAATGAGCATACTTCTAGGCTTAGATCCGACCGCTAATTGAACTTTTTTAAAGTTGCCCATGCAATGATGTCAACGGGTTCTTAAGCTTTTTCTACGGTTTTGCTGTCTGTCCGTGTATTACAGAGCTGTATATTTCTGTAGAAACTTACAACTTTAACAGTGTGTATTACTATAAAAACAGTGGTTGACTGGTAGATGATGCCTTTTGGCATTAAGTCCGCCATTTAAATATATATTGATTGTGCGATAGAGTTTAAATAAATAAACAACAAATGATGAACATACAACATTCTAAAAAAAATTGAGAGCCAATAAGTCCCAAGATTTCCAAACGATATTCAGACGAGATATCTAAAGATTCCGAAGCGCTGGAGTAAGTATGGTTGAAAACTAACCGTAGGTACTAGTGCGTCTTTTTGAGATGTCGTAGTGTACAGAATTGACATGGAACCTATGTCATTTAAGAGAGTGAGAGTGTCATTTAAGGCAGGAAATTTCTAGCAAAATGTACCGTTTTGGACTGTCAACCAGAAGTGGTGAGGATGGAAATAGTGTCGCGTTGGAGGATGGCGGCAAGATGCAGTAGGGATCGATCCGAACAATTTTTCGGAGCACTCCTCATTATAAAAGCGATAAAAAATACAGAGCGAGGCTATATTTCTACGCAGTGCCAAGAAGTCAATGCGCTTGTAACCGACGATACGAGTCTCCATTGAATGCGGACTAGAGGGAGAAGCTGGTACTGGGGAGTCCCAGCCCACAGATGAGGACAGGTAGTAGTTCGGTGGGAAAAAACCGTGACAATCTGTTGAGCATACCGAGCTTCTCATACATGAAAAAAAGGAAATACAATTATTATGCAAACAAACGGTAATAAAACATTTTAAAACTGACATGTATACATTTAGCCTAAACTTAAAGCTAAACCTAGTACCTATATAGGTTTTAAAGTTTTTTACTTATATCTACGTTGCAAAATATGAAATGACTGTGCATTGCCGTTAGCGACATCTATGTAATTGACTACATTAAAAGTCACGATCTTGATCGTTGACGATGTAAACGAAGAAGGTGCAAATGTTTTCGACGGGATCTTGTCCTATTCGTCTTTTTTGTCAAGTGTTTGCCCTCTTGATTGGCGGATGTGTTCGGAGCTTCGTTGTGTTTATTGTTTGTGTAAATAGCGTTTTGCTGACATACTTTGAGAAAGATTTATAAAAAAAAAACAATGGGGAATTGGAGCTGAAATAAAGAGATAATTTAATCCAATTCAATGTATTTAGGTGAGCATTATCACAAAAATGTGTACTCCTCACTTTATCGCGCAGGCTTTCCGTGCCATAAGGGTACTAATGAAATCCTATTACTAAGCTACCGCCATCTGTTCGTCTGTCTGTCTGTCTGTTTGTTCATCCGTCTGTCAGTGACAAGACTCTAACTCTTGAAGCGTAATAGGTGGACACCAGACATTTTCACAAAATGTATTGCTGCGGCTGCACCTCTACAAAGATTGTCTGTCTTTTTCCTTTCAATACAGTACGAGAAATATGGGTGATGCTATAACGTGTGACCAGCGAAATCGCGAAGAGTTGTGCTAGCCCGGCTGCTAAAATAAATAAAACGAGTAATCGCCAAACCGATAATAAAACCCGCCTATATGTCTACTAAAAAGCTGACAATTCTCAAACCATAGCTAAGAACTCTCTAGATAGAAAAAAAATCAGTTCGATCCGTTCACGATCTGCTATGCCACAGATAGAGATACACAAACACACATTTCAAACTTATAACCCCCCTCTCTTTTGTAGGTGGTAAATAAAGTTAAAAAGTACATTTTATGGTTATAGGGAAAACTTCGTGTGCAAATCCGACTCACACTTGACCGGTTTTTTTTTGTATAGATTAAATTTTTGGTCCAGTTGTCTGATCGGATAAGTAATGTAATTTATTGGAATCAACCAATTCAATCGAAATCAACCAATATCGTAAACATGCCCAATAACCTCCGCAAACTTTAACCAAAAACCAATTTTCCGATTCACCCCGAAACCAACGAAATCGGCTTTAAAGGGGCAATTCAATTTTGTAAAATCGGTACCCTTTTAAGTATGTTTCCATGCTCACAAAACTAACTTAGCACTTAATTCCATTTCCATGTTAAATCCGAACTAAAAGCGTCCGGTGTGGGGCTAAAATATCATAACTGCTATCTTAAATAGATTAGACATAGGGGTTAAAAAGACAGTGGAACGGGGTGTCAAACTTTGATGATTAATAAGTTAATTTTGTTTTAAGGTTCAACTTGCGCTGGTAAAAGCTGATGTCGTGAATAAAGAATTGCCATTTATTTGTCAGAATTATGAAAATACAACCGCTTTAAAACTACTGAAAAATTAATACATAAAATTATACTTAATCTAAAAATGGCACCCGTGGCATTGTAACAAAGATGCTGGCAGCATTTCCTCGCTGTACCGCTATAGTAATGAGCTGGGCAAAGATGCTATCAGCCCTTTGGTCGCCTGTGGTGTCGAGGAGCCGTTGTGATAATTCCTTAAAAAGGAATCAGGCGCTTGGACCCCACGCTTCCAGGGTCTCAACACCGAATGACATGAGATGATATTGGGAGCCGAGACCCTGATATTTTAAGCGTTTCTTTCCTTCGGCCTCCTTCGCTGCCACGCTCGCCATGGCCGTAGTCCGTGGCAGATGGGACGGCGCCAACTTGTCGACGCAGGTGGCGTCCCACACCAGCGGGCCTATGATGGTCGCGTTTATCACGCGATAAATGATATGATAACGCGCCTGTCACGCTTGCACTCACAGACGTGTCAGAAGGTGACGGCAGCTATATCACTTATTTATCGCGTGACAAACGCAACCATCATAGGCCCGCAGGACCCGTCCCGTCCTCCACGGTATTAGGGCCATTCCGACCGGCCTCTTGTCATCGTCTCTAGGGACGTCCTTGGGCTCCAGATTTGCCGGTACGTTGACGGTGGCATGTACGTAGTTTGGAAAACTTGATCTTGAAATGTCAATCAATTACTTATCGTATTAACAGGTTCACAGTGCCGAAGCAATGTGCAACCGTCATTTGACACGCCCCTATAATAATAATGACATTAAACACTCACGCTTAAGATCATTGCCTTTACTTTACTTGAATGAAACCCCCCATAAGGCACATCGGACGCACCAGTGATGGCTGTGTAAAGTTTTCAATAATCAAATATTTTCGAATTTAAATAATAATAATAATAATAACAACGCAGAGCAGCTTGTGACGAGCTGTTGAGGAGTGGCGACCCCACGTACCTGAGTGCTCCTGGGGGACCCTGACGGAAGGTCTTGGGTCAGGACCCCCACCTCTTGCTTGCCTTAACCGGCCGGTCAGAATGGAGTCGCTAGAGCTGCGGCTCGAGGGTGGATGTGGAACGTAAGTGGCGAGTTGGCTTCGGTAGAAAGTCCAGTGACACCTCTCCACCCTTAGCCCTCCGCACCGATGTTGCCCCCAGGCCACTATATGTGTCGCTATTTACGAGAAACCATCTAGCGGTGGGCAAGTCATCGTCTACCAGTGCCTTTAGCCATGGGACACTTTTTCCTGGTAGACGTCCGATTGCCTCAAGCAATAGCCCGGTATTTATAGTCCATCATTTCAATCCCATAACCCAACATATTTAGATTTCATCAATCTCCAATAGTTCGTGCATCTAGCGAGTGCTGCCTCTGTGCGTGTCCCATGATACGGGCAGGAACAGCACCCGCGCGGTGTACACCTTACATTTAATTAAATTGTCGAAAGGGCCTCTACGCGTTGGCTTCGGTTTCGCGCATGCCTCCCAAAGGTCCGGGACACCATTGTCCCGTGAGCGGGTGGGACATACAGATAATAATAATAATAATAATGACATATTTCTACTGTAATAGACAAAAAGTCCATCCAAACTACAATTTCATAGCCCGACATCTCTTTCCTTAAAATGCAATAGTTCCAACATCTGCTGGGACCTGCTCATGGACGTATTCTCTTATTGATATGATCAGAAGCGAGTCCCAACAGAAGTACAGCCACAGCAAACTTCTCGAAAGGGCCTCTACGTGTTGGATCCATATCCCCACGCAAGCCTCTCAAAAATCCGGGACATACGAGCCCGTGACTCAATACAAACATAAAAGATTTATTCACTATTTGCATAGGTACATAATTGGGTTTTGACTTATATGTATATGGTGACGTACAGAAGTATGCAAAACAATGAAAGGGAAGGTGGCTCAGCTTATGTCAGTGCCAAGAACCCACAAGGACAATTGGTCACCGACGCTGTTATTCTGCCACCCCCGTGACTTAATAACTAAATACATGTTGGATGACTAACATGTGCCATGCAATTGTTTTTGAAGATCCAACAGACATGCCTTACAACGGTTTTTAAATACCTCCAGGGACTTGCTATTTCTTACAGGCGGTGGCAAGTTATTCCAGCACTTAGAGGTAGCGTATCGAAAACTGCCCCTAAATGCCAGAAGCCGGTGTATATGAAAATAAACGAATTGCATAAATTCGATAGGGCCTCCACGTCATCGATTCAGCCATTGGATGTTCAATGCTGGACACAGGCCTCCCAAATTGACTTCCACATGGGCTGCATAGAGGCGACCCGCATCCTGCGAGTTCCGCCACCGTCCGACCACCTTGCGGGTGGCCTACCCTCGCTGTGCCTGTCGGTACGCGAACTCCACTCGAGAATCTTTCTACCCCAACGCCATCGGTTCTTTGAACTATACGCCCTGCCCATTGCCACGTTTGTTTACCCTGTTTGCTATGTCGGTGACTTTGGTTCGTCTACGAATCTCCTCATTTCAGATCCCGAGCATAGCCCTTTCTATACACCTTTACCTTGAGAGCACCTTCTGTTAAGTTACAAATGAGCTTCACTGTAATCTACACTATTTTAAAGTTATAAAAATGAAATGTCTGTACATTTATGTTTGTATGTGTCGTTGTGGCTTCATCACGCCAAATCAGATAAACGGATTTCATTTATTTTGACACGGGTAGTTGGGTATCTCCAGATGGTTATACAATACTTTTTATTCGACTACAATAAAGAAAAAAAAGAGGGGTTATGACCCTCTTTATATATATATATATATATATATATATATATATATATATATAAAGAAAAAAAAGAGGGGTTATGACTTTTTTTCCTCTATGAACGAAGTTGCGGGCAGCTTCTTGTATTAAAATAATGTAGTAGATAGGTATAATAAAATGACTCAAGCCTCCCAAAGGCCGGCACTCAAGGCGAAACACTAAAATAACGATATATACTACCTACTGTATCCTCTATCCCTTATATTAAGGGTGCGAAATCCCAATATTTGGCCCCAACTGTTACGGATTTAAGGCGACAAGTTTGTGCAAACTACACTTTAGTGGAATATGCTCCAGGATTTACCGACGCTAATATTTAACACCATAAAATCGATTCACAACGCCATTCATTATCTTTATAGGGCAATGGAAGTTATTTGTATGCGAGGGTTTACCCACGCATATAGGAACACTGAGGTCCCAATACCGCTAAGCTCAATAAATAAATAAATATTACAGGCCAATTTTTACACAACTTGAACTAGTCCCATGATAAACAAAAAATGCTTGTGTTATGAGTACTTCGACGATATACGAGTATCTATATCTATCCATACTTATTTACTTATATATATATTATATATAATATTATAAATGTGAAAGTGTGTCTGTCTGTCTATCTGTTACCTCTTTACGCTTAAACCGCTGAACTGATTGTAATGAAATTTGATATGTAGATAGTTTGAGTCCAGGGAAAGGACATAGGCTACTTTTTATCCCGGAAAAATACCCTTATCCGCGATAAATGAATTTAAGGCGGACAAATCATACGTTACGCTACTACGCAAAAACTACATAACAGATTTGCGCAATATTCTGCAGTAATATAGCTTAGATATCAGAATAGGACATAGGCTACAACTTTTGAGGGTATTTATTTATAAAAGGGGTTTTTAAACAATAAATGGTAAAACATGACCTTTTGTTCATTGTGATTGTGACATTTTAATTTCTAAATAATGAATTAACAATTGGTAACCTAGCAAAAGTAATACTACCTACACGATTAAGCAAAGAACACACCTTCCGTATGTGACGTATCATACAAATAAGAGTATATCTTAATATAGCCGAATAATAACCCAGTGTACATTTTGGACTTGCGATCATCTCTGAATGATAAACATTTTGTTGCAAAAGTAGGGTTTATAAATAAGATAAATACATAAAACGGTGACTTTAACTGTGACTTTTTTATTCCGAAGAATCATTAAGAAATAATTGCTTTAAAACCAATATGACACGTTAGTGCCTGTTTTCGTAACTGGATGGCGTTATTTGTAAGCACTTTTTCGTTCTTTATGTTTAATAATTTGCATAATTTCTGCATCATAAAAATCATTATCATTCACGGATGAAAGGAATTCAAGAAATTTTAATCTTTTTTTGCAATGTCATGTAAATTTATACAGTACCGCGACCGCATAAGAAGAATGAATACAGATGGTCATCGCTAGATGGAGTAACTGTACCTACATTCCAACAGTATTTAGATTTTTTATCTGATTATCTGTTTGTCTGTTTATTTGTACGCACATCAGATGAAAACGGTTGAACAGATTTTGATGCAAACTTTACTAATCTATCGAGAAAAACCCCGGCCAGGTTATACATTATACAAATTCAATCTCCATAACGGGGGTAGCGACTACACTTGATTGAGTTAAGTTTGCACCTAAATCTTATCGCGCTACTTAGGAAGGAGGTGCAAACTTCTTTAAACTGTGTACTACCACTAATACGACTATCGAGTATCCTGCTAAACTAACAGATGGCGCTAAAATTAATACGTTTTGACATAAATAAGCAATTGAAGATTTTTCCAAATTAACTCTTAGTTAAGAAGAGGGGGTACGGATATCAATATATTTAATTTAATAATTGATTTTTAATTACAACAAAAATAAACGACAAAAATTAATTGCCACACTTTGCACGGTGCCATCTTCCGGCCAAGTGTGAGTTGAACTCGCGCACCGAGGGCTCCCTACAAAATATACGCTACAAACAGCCGTATCTATGAAAATCCAGTGTTAGCAGACCCCTAATCCTAAGCAAAATGTACCTGGTGTTCGATCATTTTATACTGGTCACCTATATAGACAGAAAGACATAGAATTATACTATTTTTATTTTTTTTTGTTATAGAGGCAGAAATACATCATCTGTGAAGCTTTCAACTTTATATCTATAACGTTCATCGCGCAGTGGACAGTCAGGCAGACAGATAGACAGACGGACGGACGGACAGACGGATAGCGAAGTCTTAGTAATAGGGTCCCGTTGTACCCATTGGGTACGGAACCCTAAAAATGATTTTACATAGTGGTAAAATCAATACACATATAAACAGTGTATAATTGCAAAATTATCTTCTATATACATATAAAAGGAAAAGTCCTGACTGACATATCAACGCAGAGCCGAAACTACTGAACTTTTAGACACTTGAATTTTTACAGTAGACATTATTTATAACGTAAGCAAGAATAAAGAAAGGATTTTTGAAAATTCATCCCCTAACGTGGTTCAATTGGGGTTGAAAGTTTGTATGGAAAACCTGTAATTATTTGAGTAACTGTTATAATATTTCGCGTATAGACTCTTCATTTAAAACTAAGAGAACTAATTTCAGCATTAAGATTTTGTATGGGAAATCTGTGATTCTTTGATTAGGTGTAACTGGTATAATATATACTGGTATAAAACCAATTTCAACATTTTGGGAAATTCATCCCTGAAAGGGGTGAAATAAGGGGTAACTCAGTTTGTATGAGAAACGTGTGATTCTTGAGTGTACATTTAAAACTAAGACAACTAATTTCGTTGAAAATTGCTTTCCCCAAATAGTTTAAGTAGGAAGTGGGGGAAGTGGTAGGATATTTTCATTTATCTATCTGTTAGAAGCTATTTATTTTAGTTAGTGGTATATACAAAAGTACTGCAATATTTTTTCAGTTTTTATAAAAACTACCTAATATTCAATTCTATCAATAGTTATATCTCAATTGTCCAATTACCTACATCTGTTTTTTTTTTAATTACAAGTATATAAAAAAGTAATAATACGAGAATTAAAACACTTATTCCGTTAGAGATGTATGTAGAGGCACACTAAAGAATGATTCTTTGAAATTCGAGCTAAACGCGGACGAAGTCGCGGGCAAAAGCTAGTACTATTATAAAGTTGTAAAAATGAAATATCTGTACATTGAAGATATTTTCAAAAAAAAAATTGTTACGGACATTTGGAGGTCACTAAAGCGAAAAATATTTTTTTTGGATTTAATATATGTTTGTATGTGTCGTCGTGGCTTCATCACGCAAAATCGGCTAAACGGATTTCCACAATTTTTGGTACACGGGTAGCTGGGAATCTCCAGATGGTTATAGAATACTTTTTACCCAACTGCGCTGAAAAAAAAACGACGGGTTATGACTTTTTCTCTTCCGCGAACGAAGTAGCGGGCATCTTCTAGTACTATTATAAAGTTGTACAAATGAAATGTTTGTATGTTTGTATGTGTCGTTGTGGCTTCATCACGCTAAATCAGCTAAACGGATTTCAAAGATTTTTGGTAGCTGGGTATCTCCAGACGGTTATAGGATACTTTTTACCCGACTATGCCAAAGAAAAAAAGGGGGTATGACTTTTTACTCCTCCGCTAACGAAATTCGCGCCTTCTAGTCTAATATATATAACTTATATACATAGAAAACATCTAAGACTCGGGAACAAATTATGTATGCTCATCACACAAATATTTGCTCTTACCGGGATTTGAACCTTGGGCTTTAAGCTTCGCAGGCAACGTTACTCCCGCTGAGCTAAACCAGTCGATGTTTGTTTTTTTGTCTTGTTTATTTGTTCGGCTGTATCTTTGTCTTATCATCACGGCAAAACGGCTAGACGTATTGTGCCCATTTTTGGTTCGAAACCAACTTACCCAACTAGGTTAAAGAAAAAAAGAGGGTAATGCTTTTTTCTCTTCCGCGAACGTTTCGAGCAGTTTCTCCTATGCGTATATTTCCACAACGCTGCCTCCTAAACATATTTCACAGCAAACACAACTAAAACTAACTTCAAAGGAAAAATCCATTCGCGAAACTGGTTTAAACCGGGCGAAAAACGGTTAGAACCGGGTCAGACGCGTTAAACTTTTACGTACCCGTGAAAAGTTATGAATGACTCATTAACTTTTGCTTTTATGTACTCAAAAATATGGGAACTCGTATGGGAATAGTTTAAGGTATAGATGTTTACGGGTGCTATACGTGCGGACTAAAAGCTGGCCAACTGTACTGCCAAGCGTGCAAGAGTCCATGGACGTCCACTGTTGGACAAAGGCCTCCCGCAAGGATTTCCATAACAGACGGTCGTACGCGCCCTCATCCAACGGTTTCTTCACTAGATGAAAGATTCACATTCTTGGAGGCTTTTCCACGCTGCGTCATCCTGTACGCGGTCCCCACTCGAGAACCTTCATCACGCTACATCCGCTAAACGGATTTCAACTATTTTTGGTACACGGGTTGCTGGGTATCTCCAGATGGTTAATGGATACTCTTTACCCGACTATGCTAAAGAAAAAAGAGGGGCGACTTTTTCTCCTTCGCGAACGAAGTATCCATAGATATACATGTCTGTATATCTATAGACTTTCTATTCACTACTTTATACGTGAACCTCGTGTGGTAATTTCAGGTGGATGTTTAGGGGTGCGATTTATTTGTGGATTAAAGAGGATTATAGGAAACTGAGGTTTGGGGGATGGTCTCTTGGTGGACATTGGGGTTGTAAATAATGTATTGCATTAAGCTTTTGTCCAATGTAGGTTAAATTATTATTATGATAAAATGATGCTGAGTGACCCCTACTTGTCTCAGATTATGGATGTTTTGGGTTCGATTTTCATAATTACAAATAAACCGGTCGACTGTGAGATTCGCGCATTGAGGGTTCCGTTCAAAATATACGCTAAAAACCGAGCAATAGCATGTCGGATCATGTATAGGGTTCCGAACCGGTACTACAAAGAAATGAAGTACAGAAAAAAAAACGATGTGAATAAGTACACTAGCAAAAGAGCGTATCTTCATGGCACTTACGCCCTTTTGCTGAGACGCGCAGTTTTTCGGCATTAATTCAAAAACGGTGTATATCCGATCGTTAATAATTTTCGTTGGAAGTATTTAATTAGCTTTATCTTTGTTATATTTTTTGGATTCACAGTTTAGAAAAAAGAGAAGAGGGGATGGACAATTTATGCTTCTTTCGGAGGAATTCTCTAAATATGTGAGACACCATTGTGCCCCCTAGATTTCTTTTGTTATTTAAATATCAAACTAAATAGCGGCTTATACAAGACTATACTCCAAAATTTATAAATACGAGTATACATCTTTTAGTTCAGAATGAACAAAAAGCCATCCACAGCTGGACATAGGCCTCCCCCAAAGAACACTATTACCGGTCCTACGCAGCTCGTTACCAGTTTACCAGTCCATCTTGTAGGGGGTCTACCACGCTGCGTCTTACGGACAGAAAAATCCTAGCTGGTAAATTAATGTCACCAATACTTACCTGATAGGCTGATTAATCAGAGTTTTATTGTGTACACTCTTGAATCCACTCGACCCACTTCAATATTTACATTTAGATTTCGTTATCAGACATTTAAGCTTTAATAAAAATTTCATTATGGATTTATCTTCTTAAATACTTGAGCTCTTAGGTAATCTAAATAAGTGAGATACCCTGCCGTTTCTTGACTTTCCACCTTGCCTTTTACTGAGATTAGCGGGAATTCGTTCAGCAACATCTTCCAAGAAACCTTATTTCTGGAAATACCTTTAATGTGATTGGAATTACATATTTACTTAGTAAAAAAGCGATTTCTTTCGCCAAGAAGAAAACCTTCTCCGCCTCATAACTCTCTTTTTAAAGAAGTAACTTATAAGATATAACCATCTTTATATGCTAAGTTTCAGTTGTTGGTTGAATCCCTTGTAGCCCTTTTGACGTGATGTGTTTGTAACGACATATTTTTAGTATTGTTACGAGCGTGGGGTATAGGATAGAGTTAAAACACCTTGACAGTTCCACGTTAGTTTATTCACGACTTACAGTAGCAGGGATTCACTGCTAAACGCGTCCCGGTACCGATACTAGACTTCGCACCGTGAATAGCAAACACTGAGTCACTGACACTGAATACTATTTAGTTCACTTCCACTACTTCACTTTTAACTTCCTCTTCTTTCCACTTGTTTCTCCTTTACTTGCCACTTTAAGACTGCCATCTGCAATCAATCAATCAATGGTCGTCTTCTCACACCTCTCTGGTGTGGGGATGCCATAACAGGGCAGAGCCCTTTTGGCGGATATCTTCCCCGCCCATTACAACGGGCGTGTCTCTAATGCCATAATTGGCTTGGTTTCAATGTCGCAGGGAGGCCTATGTTCTCGGTCTTGTCGGGAACGACTCGGCTGGGATTAAGTCTCTTCTGCGGCTTGTTGTGGTCGGGTTCAACGTGGTGATGTTGACGTTGCGTGTAGGCCTGTCTGCGGCGTTGCGGACGGTGGCCTCTGAGCGGCTTTGTGGTTTCCTGGATTGACAGGGGACTCTGTTGGTGGTATGAGCTCTCTTGGCAGAGCTCGATACCGCTTGTCCGGGGAACGGGTGTGAAGCGGCGCGATTCCCACCAGCGATGGGATGGTGGAGTTGTCCGTACGACGAAACATGGCACCGGAGAGCTGTCCGATGAAATCGTCCATTCCTTGCCACTTTAGGTCGTGGCTGATCAGGTCGTTGCGCATGTAGCGGGGGGCCGCGACTATGTTGCGCAGGGCTTGGGTCTCCTGCGCACGCAGCCTTTTTTTGCTTGTTTCCGACGTTAAGGCGTACCGGGTATGTTCTTTTGTTCAAACTTTCTAGAAACTTTAGTTTCACTTACTAAAATCCGAAGAAAACTTGCAAAAAGATCGCCCATGCTGGGGTTAGAACCAGCGACATCGCGATCATTAAGCCACTGTCTTAAGACAGGCCCATCCGGTTCTTAATTTAGTCTGCGAAAAAGTGATACACATTTAGTAAACACTACTGGACGATTATGACGCTATTTGTCTTCGCAACAGTATTATAAAGTTGTAAAAATGAAATATCTGTACATTGAATATATTAATAAAAAAAAAACCGGCCAAGAGCATGTTAGACCATGCTCAATATAGAGTTCCGCAGCCGTTTATACAAAAAGATGCACTAAAGATGAATAAAAATACGATATGAAATTCGATTCGAAAAACGATCAATTTTTTAATTTTTTTTTCAGTTTCGATTACATGTATGGAGTCCGTCCCCCCCCCCCCTCTAGAAATATCTGTTGTTGTTGTTTAACAACCAAACGGCTTACACAAGACACCTATGCTCCAAATCTCATCAATATACCTGAGACCCAGATTATGAGTTTTTCTCCTCCGCAAACAAAGTTGCTGGTGACTTCTAGTACAATATGATACACACGTCCAAAAAATAAAAATAAATATTTACGATTCAAAGACATTACAATTTAGCCTATTTGAGTCGCTTCAGGACACTGAGTAAGCTGAAAAAAAATCAAGATATTGGGAATAATCTAGAAATACCTTATTAAGTTCACGCAATTGTAAATCAATTTTCCAATAAGCAGGAATTTTGAGAAAATTCCGACTTTCCAAAACTTTATTCGGATCAATTCAACCTACTTCTGCAGTCCTTGTGTCTTGCGCATCGCATCCGTCCCTTTTTATGGCCGTGGATGACATTCCCATTGTGGGGTATGCGCTCCTACCGTGTAAAAACTCCAGTATGACTGGTCTAGCCCGTCCTACCCAGTTCAAAATAGCGTACTAAAAAAAATTAAGCCTTTCTGCCTCAACGGTCATCAGTTTTATGCTCTACGAACGGCTTTTATAACTACCAATGTTTATTCAACAGTATACCCACATTTACCTGCCATTAATCCATTAAAAACCTTCACAAAATTATCGCGTTGAACCACCACGTTAATAATAATTAAATACTCATTATTCCATCGAGGCTTTGCTTTAAAATTCCCAATTTCCACCTCTTTCCGTAAAATGAGGGCGAATAAAATCAGTTTCGGCCCCGAATAATTGGACTCGTATTAACATCCCCGGCACACGCAAAACTATTCGTGGAAAATAAATGCAATACTCATTTCGTTTCGGTATTTTTTTTTAATTTTAGTTTCCAATTCACCTTATCAACACATTCAACACGTTTATTTTTTTTACTTTATTAATGGTAATTCGAGTCGTATCTGCTTTAAGGCAGATTTTCGTTACACGCGAATTGATAAAAGGAAATCCTCATTTTTTTTTCTTTTTTCTACCAATGTATTTCAATGAAGCTTTATTTCGTCGGAGGGGGGGGGGGGGGGGGGGGGCAGCGGGGGGGGGGGAGGTATGAAATGCGGCAGGGTCATCGTGCTCCGCATAGAGCTCTATTATATATGAATCGTATTCAATCAGTTTACTTAACTTTCCACAATATTATTTGTCCACAGGTGAACCGGCTATCAGATCCCGCTACGCTCGTCTAGTGGTACTGGTCCCACCGGAACCGCCCAAAATACTCCAGGGTGCTTCGCTCCTGGCTGTGGAGGATCGGGAGGTCAATTTGGAATGCGTGTCGGCTGGAGGCAAGCCGGCTGCTGAGGTGAGGGCTGTGGTACCATAACGTGAACTTCAATTCATTTGTGGTGATAGAGCCAACTGCCCAGCTGGCGACCTTCATGAAGAAAGAGCTCTGTGAGCCTACCATCAGCTGAGTTTACGATCGGCGCTAGCGAGTATCTCGTATCGAGAGCCAGTGCACCTCTCTCGCACGCGCTAATAGTGCGAAAGAGATAGACAGTCATCGAGCGCTCGTGCCGAACTCATGGTAGGCGCACTGGCCGAAAGGTGTCGTTCCACTTTTTCCGCGGCTGGTTAGCAGACACATGGAGTCGCGTCACACGCTGCCAGTTGTTAAACCGTGTTGGTGTTTATATTTTAAAACTACCGGTCCCTAAGATTAATACCGCTTTTGGCAGGCGCTTCGGTGACGTCCTTGGATGCAAAACCTATAACACTGCTGTATGACAACACCGATGTATTTTAGGCAGCTCTATGGGTGAGGCAAGAAAACTTCTCTTCTCTTGGCTACTCTCGTTAGACTACAACAAGACAGAGGCACTGCTCTTAAAACTAACTTGAACATTCTTAACAACTTTACTGTATAGTTTTATCCTGATACATAAAATAGTTTTATTTTATATTTTTTGTTTCCAAATCATATGTCAGTTATTATAAGCAAGTTTGCATGCATGACACAACACTGTATACCTGGTTTCCCGCGATACAGGACTTGCCTAGTGCGGGATCCCCTGGAATCTCTGTATACCTATTTCAATGGAATGCACGAAATTCTCAAATGAACCAGCAGAGCTGACAATGTACCTGTTGGTTTTGTGCAATAAACAATTTGTTCTTTATGTATCTTTTTATCTTTATCTTTTATATCTATAACGAAATAATGATCTTTATTCTGTAAGTAGGCTCAAGGGCACTTTTACAAGTCTGACTCTACGGCATTTCCCAAGAGGAGACCACTGCTGAGAAGAAAGCCGATACAAGCTTCACAGTCAGTTTTTTTTATATATTACAATATTTCTACTTAGCCTATTTTAAATATTTTGTTCTTAAGTATAAACTCAATGTGGCTATGTTTTTTTTGTTTTTTACTATTTTATTATAAAGTTGTAAAAATCAACGGTCTGTTCATTGAAGATATTTTCAAAAAATAAATACAGACTATTTGAACGTCCATGAGTCAAAGAAAATATTTTTTTGTATGTTTGTACGAGTCGTTGTGGAATCACACCAAAACGGCTAAATATATTTCAACTATTTTGGGTACATGGGTAGTTGGGAAATTTTCACATCCCCAGATTGCTATAGGATATTTTTTTTGTAGACTCCGCTGAAGAAATAATATAAGACGAGGTTACGAACACCTTCTAGTATTTAATATGTACATACTATCAAGTGATTGGTGTCCCGATAAATACATTTCCAAGACATCTAGAAATATGCTAATAATTTTCAAAGGACTGAACCGATTTTCTTGTACCGTACAGAATAACACTGTTGATAAAGTCAGCTTTCAAACACAAAAATCTAAATTGAAATCGGCCCAACTGTTGAAACGTTACAATGCTAATAATTAACACATAGATGCACGCATCAAATTTATAACACCCCTCTTGATTCGGCAGGGGTTACAGAAAGATTTTACGTCAGATGACTGTACCTTCTGAAGAATATATTTAACTGTTAAGAAGCTTGTGAATGGGAATGAATGAATCCCGTACATCTTTAATACCGTTAACGAGTTCTGCTGAACTCATACCTGTTGCTAATGAATCTATACTTAGAAATGCTATTTTCTTCAGATAACGTGGGTGGACAACGACGGAGGCGTTCTGTCGCAAGGAGTGACGTATACGACGGAGCAAATGTCTGACGGCAGCAGACACACCGCAAGGTAATCAAATTATAATATGCCTGAGTTGATCAACTTTATTGTTGTTATTTCGTACCGTGACTGAGGCAATAGTGGCAGGAGCTACTAAGAAACAAAATGACGGCCGGTTCAGTTCAGTGGGAGTAACGTTGCCTGCGAAGCTGAAGGTTCTGGGTTCAAATCTCGGTAAGGGCAAATATTTGTATTGATGAACATAAATATTTGTGCCTCAGTCTTGGATGTTTTCTATGTTTATTAGTAAAATATATTCAATATAGCGTCGTATAATATATTCAATATATCGTCGTGTAACAATTCTTATGGAGCTTACCGTGGGACTAGATCGATTTGTGTAATAAATTGCAATGTAATATTTATAATTATTATTTATTTATTAAAATGCTATTATTCTATGCTATTAACATCCCCACGAGATGGCCCCTCCAAAAATGGACATGTATTGGCAAAAAAATATATTCATTGAAATAAAACAATTTAACGGATTATATCGCGTATATTATATCATTTTAGTTCCCGACGTTTCGGAAGCTTTCCAGCTTTCCATGGTCACGGGAGTCCTCCCGTTTGTTTTATTTCAATGAGTAATAATCACGGAAACAGAAGAAAATATTAAAAAAATATATTATTAGCTTAATATCGTTTAAAATCGTAGTTTTAAGGAGTGAGGACCTGCCATGGCAATGCGGTAAAGAAAAAAGCAGCATAACAACAACACAGTGTCAAAAAAGGGGAAAAGCAGTGGTTACGTGTGAATAGTTGCGCTGCAGCTTCTTGCAGTTGCTTTGATGTGGTCGAACCGACCACACGGTTTCTTTGACGGCAATGTGGTCCGTATGAATAAATCTATTATTTATTTATTTTTTTCATATAGAAATTCTCGCCCGACCAAGTGGTTGTCGTTCTGGTGTGGTGATGGTTCGTCTGAATATACTTTAACTGAGAGAATTAGCTAATTGCGTGGATTAATTTAATATTAATTTTCAGGTCGGTCCTCCGTCTAAGGCCCAGGAGGTTCCACCAAAACCAGACCTTCACTTGTCAGGCACAGAACACCGCTGACAGGGCGTACAGGGCTGTTACCATCAAACTGCAGGTTAGTCTACTCTCCAGATAATGATTCGATGGTTAAGGGATGATTTAGCCAAAAAATAAAAATGATATGAATTCTAAGAATATTTAGTCTGCATTAGGCACTTTAACATTAGGATTTGAAGAGTACGAGTATAAGATTTGGACGATGACTTGCCCACCGCTAGATGGGCCCCCATAAATAGCGACGCATATAGTGGCCGGAGGGCAACATCGATGCGGAGGGCTAAGGGTGGAGAAGTGTCACTGGACTTTCTACCGAAGCCAACTCGCCACTTACGTTCCACATCCACCCTCAAGCCGCAGCTCTAGTGACTCCACTCTGACCGGCCGGTTAAGGCAAGCCAGAGGTGGGGGTTCTGACCCAACACCTTCCGCCAGGGTCCCCCAGGAGCACTCAGGTACGTGGGGTCGCTACTCCCTATTATTAAACATTAGTATTATCAGGGCTCGGAACCGGTATTTATAAATCTTCTAAATACACGCTTTTTCTGGAATGTTTTAAAACTGTATTTAGTAAAAGACAAATATTTTTAGAAACACCCGATTGAAGTTAAAAAACCCGTAACTGAACGGAAAGAACGAAAAAATTACCGGTTATTTTAAATGAAGAGAAAACCGGTTTTCCAGCCCTTTCATCGACTTCGATGACGGTAACTCTAACATTTTGAACTACAATCGAGATCTAAACTTAAATAAAGAGCATAGCAGATTTAAAAAAAAAACTGTGCTACCCTTGCACAGTTTAAGGAAATACTGACGGTATTTTACCGACCCAAAACGTATGCTCCGGAGTTACATATGGTGGTGTTATAAAAGATAAGACATCAGGACAAAATTTGTATTGTATTGAAGATTAATTTGGTAGAACAAAGGTATGCGTAAGTGTTTATATTTGATGACACGTTTGGCTCAGTGGGACGTACAACGGCCTACGAAGGGTCCGGGTTTGAATCCCGGCCAGGGCAAGTGTTTGTGTAACGAGCACGAATGTTTGTTCCTGGGTCTTGGATTTTTTTTATGTATTTAAATATTATCATTTATCTATATATTATGTACTAGAAGGCGTCCGCAACTTCGATCGTGGAGGAGAAAAAGTCATAACCCTTCGTTTTTTCTTCAGCGTCGTCGGATATAAGTATTCTTTATCCTTCTGGAGATATCCAGCTACCCGTGTACCAAAAATAGTTGAAATCCGTTCAGCCAATTTTGCGTGATGAAGCCACAACGACACATACAAACATACACATATATATAAAATAAAAAAAAATATTTTTAGTTTTAGTGACCTCGAAAAGTCCATAACAATAATTATTTTGATAATATCTTCAATTTACAGACATTTCATTATTACAACTTTATAATAGTATAGATGTCGTCGCCTAGTACCCATAGTACGGTCGGGGAATTTAAAGGTTTGTCACTTTTCGACTGTATGTAATGGTATTAAGGTTCAAAAGTGACATACCTTTAAATTCCCTTACTGTACAAGCTTTGCTTTGTTTGGGACTAGGTCGATTTGTAAGCTTGTCTCTGTGTTATTTATGAATGTTTTTTTTATCTATACATAAAGTTAATATTTTCTTCTGTTTCCGCGATTATTACTCATTGAAATAAAACAATTTAACGGATTATATCGCGTATATTATCTCATTTTAGTTCTCGACGTTTCGGAAGCTTTCCAGCTTTCCATGGTCACGGGTGGACTGAGAAAAGATGTATTTTCCTCTGTCAAAGTTACAATTTGTGCAAACTACCCATTTTTTTGAAAGAATACAAATAAAGGTGTACATACATGCTAGATGGGCCTAAGCTGTAAAGACAGTTACACATGTGCCAGAAGAGCTTTATTATTTTATTCTAATAATTTACCAAGCAGCATTTCACAAATGAGGCGTACTGAGGAGAAAAGGAACGCTGCAAAGAAAAACTCCCAGGCTACCTCATTACTAATTATAATATTTAAAAAACAGAGACTATTAAACTACTTTTAAACAGATAAGATATTTTACACCGTTCGGAAATTAAGGTTTTGCAGTCCTGTGTCTCGCTTGTTCCTTGATGAGATGTATTACAGGATCCCAAGCTGGTGGTAGTGACAATCCATCTTCTCTATTGAAATTAGGATGCTTTTTAATCTCAATAGCCTCGCGTAGCATACTGGGAAAATATCTTTTTTTTGGCAAGGATAGAAGGTTTATCAAACTTAATTGAGTGGTTTGGTTGGTCAATGACATGTTCACAGACTGCAGACCTATTACACCGACGGTGCTTGACATGTGCTATGTGTATCTTTTCTCAGTCCACCCGCGACCATGGAAAGCTGGAAAGCTTCCGAAACGTCGGGAACTAAAATGAGATAATATACGCGATATAATCCGTTAAATTGTTTTATACATAAAGTTGTAAAGATAGAGTAATGTCTGTGTATTGAAGATATTTTCAAAACAAAAATATTGTAACGGAGTTGCAGGCCTTCTACTCGTAGTATTTAATATGTACTTGAAGGCGCCTACATCTTCGTTCGTGGAGGAGAAAAAGCCATAACCCCTCTTTTTCTCGCCCGGGTGGACGGGTGAAAAATATTCTATAACCATCTGTAGATGACCCAGTTATCCGTGTACCGAAAATAGTTGAAATCTGTTAAGCCGATTTGTCGTGATGAAGCCACAACGACACGTACAAACATACAAAAAAATCAAAAACATATTTTTCTTATCAGTGACCTCCAAAGAGTCCGTTACAGCCATTTCTTTTTAAATATCTTCAATGTATATCTTTAGTTTACTTCAATTCATTTTTACAACTTTATAGCATAGATGTTCGTTTGTAAGGTATTTATCTATCGCCCATGCCAGCAATAAATAAATTTTAATCTGAAAAGGTACAAAGAATACCATTTACTTAAAAGCACTTAGTGAGATAAAATCGAATCAAAGTTCTTTCTTGATTTTCTTATAAGTCTTAATGCACAATAATTACATACGAACATTTAATTTATACGCGCACCCATAATTCACCCGTAGAGCCTTAAGCCACCCAATAAACGAAAGAAAACCTGCCAAAACAAAAAAACTACCCACAATTTTGTTCGTTGGTAGAATTTCGTCGATCCGATTTTCCGGAACGTCCACCGTAACCTGATCTCTGGAACATTGTACATTTTACCCTAATTTGCAGGTCAAATGGTACTTGGCAGGGAAGACCAGGATAATTTGGTCGGTGAGGTGGAAAAGTGAAAATAAAAGAAGTATAAAGCTTTAATTTTGTGACGCCGTACTTGCAAAAAATCCTGTATATCAGCAGATCAAGATTTTTCGATGCTGATGGCGGTTTTTTGTTGAGTCTGTTTTTTTTTGGAAACAGACAATGTGTTAGGAAGTGACATTTGCGAATTGTGTTATTTTATTATTCTCGAACGCTCGACGTATGTTTAAGTTACCGGCACAATCTTTCAAGTTTATAGTATTACTAGAACCTTCTAGTAATATTTCAAAGTTGCAGGCACTTTTCGTGGAGGAGAAAAAGTCATTATACCTATTATTTTTTTCAGCGTAGTCGGGTAAAAAGTATACTACAACCATCAGTGCATACCCAGCTACCTGTGTACCAAAAATAGTTGAAATGCGTTTAGCCGATATGGCGTGATGAAGCCACAACGACACATACGAACTTACTAAAAAACCCGAAAAAATATATATGTTTCGATCTAGTTCTACCTACCTTTGTTTAACCTACATTGTCTTCTTGAAAATATCTTCAATGTACAGACATTCCATATTTACAAATTTATAAAGAGGAAAAAAGTCATTACTATTTTTGTTCAGCGGTTCAGCGTAGTCGAGTAAAAAGTATCTTATAACCATCTCTGGATGTACCCAGCTACCCGTGCACCAAAAATAGTTGAAATCCGTTTAGTAACTTTGGCGTGATGAAGCCACAACGACACATACAAACATCAAAAAAATGAAATGTTTTTAGAGTCAGTGACCTCCAAATAATCCGTTACAATATATATTTTTTAAAGAATAATCTTCTATGTGCCGTCATTTCATATTTACAACTTTATAATAGTATAAGAATAGAATTTCAGCAACTGTCATTAGTAAAGATTCAAAATATACGCGGCGAAGTCTCGAGTAAATACTAGTATGACATAAATAAATAAATAAATAATGTTACAGGACAATTTTACACAAATCGAACTAGTCCCATGGTAAGCTCAGTAAGGCTTGTGTTATGGGTACTAGACGACGATATATTTACTTATATACATAGAAAACATCCAAGACTCAGGAACAAGTATTTATGCTCATCGCAAAAATATTTGCCGTTACCGGGATTTGAACCCAGGACCTCCAGCTTTGCAGGCGGCGATACTCTTGGTGAGCCAAACCAGTCGTCATATAAAATAAATGAATTTCATAAAGACGCAAAGACAAAAAAATGCAATGTTACGCATTGAAGTGTATTTATTTTATTAAAAAATTAAGCAACTAAAAATACGTACTCGTAATTATTCCGAGCCTCAGTTTCACAAAGATAAAAATAAAACCATTACTAAAAACACGGAAGAAGTCATTTTGCCGACGGGATATGGCACAAATTAAATTTTTCCTTACCTTTTATATAAAAATTATGCAAGCCAGATACGAAAGCGTGAAGTTTGGTCATAAAATCTTAGAGGAACGGGGGGCTAATCTCTTTATCAAATTATCTCATTTTCGAGGGCGCTTCTGAGAAGCAGTTATGGAAATAAAGAGGCTGTGGCGGTATGAAGGGTCACAATGGCTGATTATTATTATTAGTAACTAGTAGGTTCATCGTCTTCGTTCGCGAAGGAGATTGATTGAGATTGATATTTATTGATAAAATTACAAAAAAAATACAGGTCATTTCATTTTATTAAAATAAGTATAAAATATTTCTTTAATTTTGTTCTCATATACATTAATGTTATTAGTATTTATTTGTTATTTCACAGTTTTCGTTAACATTATATAGAATTTTAACTATTATTTATTACATTTATCAACAATTTTTATCATATTATATTTGTTACGAGTAACACATGTCGAAATATCTTCACAAGAAAAAACTTACACAGAGAAAGTACCTAAAATTGAATCACGAGTGAAGTGAGCAGTAGAGAGAGAGAGAACGTCGTTGACGTCGCTATAGACAGACATCAAAATGACAGCAATTACTAAAGTCATCATGTTTCGGAAAAATATGAATTGCCATTCAATTAAAATTGATAACTCACATAGAGAAGTGGAGCTTTTTTGTCCCCAGCGAAAAATTTTTTTCTCAACCGTGGGACACCTTAAGATCTTAAATAATCCACACTGATATTATAAATGCGAAAGTTACTCCGTCTGTCTGTTACCTCTTCGACCTTAAACCGGTGAACCAATTTAGATGTTTGGTACCTATGGAGCTTGAGACTAGAAACGATATAGGATAGCTTTTATCCCTGAAAATGATTCTTGAAAAGGAGCCCATAACCACAACCAAAACACCTTTTTTACCCCATTTTCACCCCCTTAAGAGTCATCCCTTAAGGGGGTGAAAAGGGGGTAAGAAAGGTGTTTTGGTTGTAGTTATGGGCTCCTTTTCAGGTATTTGTCCGTGCTTATCCCGTGATAGCCAGGCCATAGTGCACGGGGATTGTGCTCGCTAGGGGCCAGTCTAACTTCGTCCAGAAGCGCGGGATTATCCTGTTGTCTCAACGTGCTTCCCGGAGTGAATTCGGTATTATGAGAATTTCAGCCCGCTGCTTACTACGCCAAATTCCAAGATTACGTGGGGAGCTGTTTCAGCGGCCGACAGGCAACTTATGTACTGGTACTGTCAGTTTTATACCAGTTGTCAGTATTTTTCATTAATTTTATAAATAACATTTGACTTTTGAATCAAAAATGGATGTGATATTACCATATTGGAACCCTATCAGGTTTTTTTCAGTCCATTGAATTGTTCGAGCCGCTCGCATCGCCAACGCTCAGTAATCCGAGACCAATAGAGCTTGCTGTCTAGACGAAGCCTTACTTGTCGAATTAAACTAAGCCCCAAGTGACAATAAAGGGTTTGTTGAATAAACACGCCGTTTTAAAGAATACCTAGCTTACAAGTCTACGGTGATCGTATCGGCCTGTCATGCTTTTTTTTTAAATCAAATCAAATAAAAGATTTTGATTTTATTTCATTTTGGCTGTACTAGGCCTTGGCTGTCACTTTCCTCCAGCTCAGCCCAACGACGAGCAGCTCGCTCTCCGCAGTTGCTAAATTAAAAAAAAGACAACTTTTTACTAAAACAGAGATATTTTGTTATAACAAAGCTGTTATTTCTCTCTACCTGTGGACAATTTTCGGCTTTGAAATGATCCACATATATAGTATCAATTTTATTGATAATTTTTAATAGAACGACATTTCACAACACAACAAATTACTTTCAAAAGATTTTATCCATCCCAACATCTAACTCTAGTAAAGCAAGTCCCAATAGTCCTTTTAAACAAGAAACCTTTGAGAAAGAACAATCGAGGCTTCAAAACGACATTTTATCGTTAATCTCAAACTGCAAGTCGGTGGCAGACAAAATGATTTCCACAAAAGATTAGTAAGTTGTTTATTTCAAAGGAACATAGGGCTTGAGTCTTTTAAGTGACTTTTACGGGTTTTATTTAAAACCTAGTTGTTTGTTTGGTTTACTTTTTGTGATTATTTTTCGAGAAAAGGGCATTGGCGAGATATAAAATCTTTACTTATTGCTTTAGTTAGATGAAGTTAAATATACTTTTTTAATGAATTTCGTGCAACGGAAAGAGCTATGAACGGAAGTCCAAGAAACTTCTCTGCGTCATGAAATCAGGAATAAGGACGCAGAAGACCCAAAGTAACTGAGATAGCTCCCAGGATTGCGTGGTTGAAGGCAATGGGCTGGCCACGGTGCCCGAAGAACGAATGGCCGTTGGGGCAGTAAAGTCCTGGAAAGGCGACTGTGAAATGGATTTAAATGAAACTTGCCAAATAGGTAGGTCATGGACTCCCAGTAAAGCAAGCAACGCCGGGGATAAATTCATGTTTATCTTATGCAGGCGTGGTGAAACATTTGGTAGGTATGCGCGGAGCCGAAACCAACGCGTAGATGGCCTTTCGGCAATTTCATGAAATAGAAGGGGTGCACCGCGTGGGTGCTGTTCCTGCCCGTGCACGACGTACTCGGAAACAGTACCCGCTAGATGCAAGACCTATTGGAGATTAATCGGTTATGGCAGGGGTCTCCAAACTTTTTGACTCAAAGGCCACACTGCACTTAAATAATATAAATTCTTGTGGGACAAGACTTTGATTTCATGGCTGGTTATAGGATAATGCATTACTTAAGTAGTCTTAGTCTTCAGGGGGTACCTTGATAACGCATAAGGAAAGCACTTGGTGTTAATTATGTTCATGAGTGGCTATAATTATCACCAATTGCCACTTTTTAGATTTAAAAAAAATTACCGTCTGTTTCTAAAAAAAATACAGTAAAAAGTTGATTATGGGTTTGTTTTATTTCGAACTCTTAAATTCCAGTGAGGCGGTCTCATCACGGGCTGGACCGTGGGCTCTCCCGCTTTCTTTCCACGGGCAGCATTAGAAGGGCTCGCGGGGCGTAGTTTGGCGACCCCTGGGTTATAGGATTGAAATTATAGATTAAATACTGGGCTACTCCTTGGAAAAACCGGACATTTGTCACAAATAAGTGTCTCATGAGTAGACGATGACTTGCCTCCCGCTAGATATGCCCCGTAAATTGTAGAAAATCCAGGTGTCCCTGGATTTCCTACAGAAGCCAACTCGCCACTCACGTATCCACGTCCACCCTTGAGCCACAACTCTTGCGACTCCACTCTGACCGGCCTGTTAATCCAAGCTCCGGCGGGGTCATGACCCAACTTGCTCCGTCAAGAGCATTTAGGTACGTGGGGTCGCTACTCCCCAACAGCTCGCTATAACCTGTTGGTGAACCAGCGGGTGGTGGGGTCGTCACAATCCCCACGCCAATAATATTATTATTATTGATTAGTCAGCACTTTGTACTCTGCTTCGACTAGACTCGATCTGCTGTGGCAGCCCTACATTAAAATTTACGGCTGAGGCCCGTTGAGTCTAGGGATTCCCGATTCCTTGGGCAGTGCAGTAATGCAGTTGTATCTCTTCCGGAGGCATCACATGTTACCCCAGGTAGATACTTCTTTTTCGCATGAGTGGTCTACAGGAGCAGAGGATATTAATTGCGGTCGGTTCTGTCTCTTGGCAAATCTGCTTACTGCGTACTGTTTCTGTGGTAAAAGATAGTCCAATAGCAAAATAAACACAGACAGAGCCCATAATTTGAATGGAAGTCTGCCGCAGTTGCCTTATTTTATTGTAAAGACTCAGATGTTTGTTTTGCAGCTTGTTCTGTATGTGTTGTAAAAACAGTGTCGTATTTTACACAAATTACTGGATTGGTAAATGTATTGTGGTTGCCTTCGGTTTAAGAGGCTCTTTACTGAAATAAACAGATTCTAGTAAGTATATTTATCCGTTCTGATTATTGTCAAAAAAGCAGGTAAGTGTAAGAGTAAGAGAAACAGGGCAATCATAGATATCTACATGAGACATATCTAAATCCATATTGTCAGGAATGTTTTTGTTGTAAAATGGAAGAATCGGAAGCCTTATTATCGGTTAAAATATATTTTTTTAATTGAATAGTATGTTTCCTTAACTACGTACGTATACAATGACTTTTTTAACCTTTTGACCGCCTCAGTCGGAAAATCACCAATGGCAATGCCAACCAAATTTCATGGTTCAAAAACTCCAAACGTAATATCAATATCTCGTTCTGCGATCAGTATTTTATTTTTAAAGGTTCAGTTTATTTTATTCATATGGCGTTTTGGTCACATCGTATTACTTCACTAATTGATAAATTATGAAACATTCTAGGTGCCATTCCAAATATACTTTTAGTAAATATGAATTTAATAAAAAAGCTTGTAAAAAATGATTAAATTATTGAAAAAAAAAAAAAAGCAACAAATATTATGGTTTGGTATTCCAAAATCTCCTTCTTTAAGCATGAAGCCTCTTAAAATATAGTTTCTCAATTAAGCAGCATTAGCGGATTGCGGTCACCGTCGGCTTAAGCGAGTTTAGGGTTAGTTTTAATACTTTAATTTTATACGAACAGTCTGGCGAATAAAGGGTTAAGTGATTTGTTGCGGATTTTAGTTCGTGATATAGTTTTATTCGAATTATGAAAACATAATTATAAGGTACCATTTACCATTGATTTTGCCTACGTTAGCGAAATTTCCATACAAACTTCATCATCATCATCCAATTAAGGGATGTTTCCCAGATAAAAACTATCCTGTCTTTCACAGGGTTCCTTCTCAAACATTTCTTTGAAGACCGGTTTAGCTCAGCGGGAGTAACGATGCCTGCAAAGCTGAAGGTCCTGGGTTCAAATCCCGGTAAGGGCAAATATTTGTGTGATGAGCATAAATATTTGTTCCTGAGTCTTGGATGTTTTCTATGTATATAAGTAAATATATCGATTAAATATATCGTCGTCTAGTACCCATAACACAAGACTTATTGAACTTGCCATGGAAATATCTAGATTTATGTAAATTTGTCCTGTAATATTTATTTACTTATATATTTATCTCTATTGGTTCAGCAGTTTAAGCGTGAAAAGGTAACAGACAGACAGAGTATGGATTCTGTTATACCTATGTTAAAAATGTTGAAAAGTTTTAGGACTTTCATAAGAGTACAGAACAGAATTGGACGGGTTTGACGGTTGCCATTCATCGTCATAATCATATCAGCCTAAAGACATGCTGGACAAAGACCTCTCTCAAAGATCTCCATAATGACCGGTTGAGCGCTGCCCTCATCCAAAGGTTTCCCGCGATCTTCACCAGATCATCGAATCATCTTGTTGGCCTTCCCACGCTAGGTCATTTTTGGGTTAGTTTAGCTTTATTTTAATAACTAGCAGCACTTCACAAAATGAGGCTTACTGAGGAGAAAAGAAACGCTGCAAAAAAAACTCCCAGAATATGTCGTTACTAATTTTGTTATTTAAAACCGAAGACTACTTAACTACTTTTGAACAGATTTAATATTTTTATACCGTTCGGAAATTAACGTTATATACGCGATATAATCTGTTTAAATTGTTTTATTTAAATTAGTGATTATCGCGGAAACAGAAGAAAAAATTAGCTATTTAGATTTGGTTTTATTCGTGGGTTTACTAGCTAATCAAAAATCCTTAACGCTCACTTATGTTACATCATCTGCTCTTGTAATAGGACTTAATGCTTACATCGATTTAGACTGTTTCTTATCTGTCAGTCACTGGAAAAATAAGTATACGAGCATTATACAAGCGCCACGGCGCTTAGGTGAAATTAATTACTTAACATGTTTTATCAGTATATCTTTTAAGAATAAAATTTCACTATAATTACATCGGATATCTGAGACCGTGCTTCCAAATTCCGATAATTTCTTCGAGAAAATAATAAATAGGCATACATTTTAAACTCCTCTGGGAAGCCTTTTCTCCAAATTGTGATAACTTTTAACGGTGGTAAAGCGTAGGCCATACAAAGTTGTTTCATTATGCCAATATAATCATTGTATTGTTTTAATCAGTACAGTACAGTAAAACAATTGAAAAAATTCAAAATTATTTATTTTCAACAGTATGTACAAAGTTGTCGAATCCTCATTTTAAGTTAAAAACTTAAAAGGAGGATTCGAGGAGGACATAACGTGAAAACGTGAAAGAGCTTTTCAACCGTAGTTAGGTACTCCAGAATTTACTTACTAACAAAAGATCATGATGTTATGTAAGATTTCGTGTCGGTACGTACAATTGCTACTTACTTCAGCTACTGATTGCTGTGTTATCCATTTCGTGCCCTGTCTTAGTCCACTTCTATGAAAGTACCCCCCCCCCCCTCCTAAACTTTTTAATTACGATACAAATTATACACTTCGTATTTTTCTATCGTATTATTAGACTTGTTTTTTAATAAAAGATAATAATGATAACCCAAATACTATTGAACAAACATTTTATAACATCGAGAATTGTTTATTGTATCATTTTTTCATATTATGCGTATGAGGATTAATATTAAAATAATTATTATTATGATACAAAATACAATATGTTGACATGTAAACAAAATATGTTTACCTGTAAATAATTGAATGAATATGCAAGACGCTGAAAAAAAAACTATATACTTAATTTCAACCCGCTTGCCATTTCTCGCAAGATCGGATCTGTAAACGATTATGTGGCTGCCTCCATTCATGCCACCCCTTAATATTCATAACATTTCCTTTCAAGGGAGAAAAGTGCCCGTAATCCTGACAAGGTACTGTTGGCAAAATACAATATTGTTCGAGGTAATGTCTTCATGCTCGTGAGATCAGAGCTGATAGTAGACTTAGGGGCTTGTAGAGTAAATACGTACTTATTGAGCTGATTTGCTTTATTGTGATATTGTCTAGGATATGAGGCTTATTAAACTAGTTCAAGTTCAAAGTGCTCTATTTGTAAACAGGTTAGTATTAGAGGTAGAGAGATGATCCCGAGCAATAGCTCTTTCCATACACCTTCACCTTGAGGGTACCTTCTATTAAGTTATAAATGATGATGAATTTTTCCGCTTCACTTCACACTTCACGGAGACATCCGATTCTTTGCAGGAACTGTTTTTTGAAGGATCCGATTTAGTGGCAACAGGATTTCAATGCACGCATTGACAGAATTGCCGGATTCATTGACCGTACGCTTGTGTGAACAAGCTTTAGATTGCGGTTTAGGTTAACAAGTTTTAGGTTAAAATGTTGTTAAAGGATAGATGAACCATTTTTATATATACTACTTCGGTACTTATTTGGAAAATACTGGAATTATTCCCTGTTTTTTTTTTGCCGATGTTACTTAACGTTCAACCGATGACTTGTATTTCGAATTGGACCAAACAATTAGTACGTGATCCACATTTTTAAAATTGGAATATAATCCGTGTACCGTTTCAGGATTATTGAGGAAAATAATCTTTGCAAAATGTTCCGCCATTTTATTTGGAGTAATTTGGGGGATATTATTATACTAAGATTATCCAAAATAGGATGTTTAAAAATATTTTGACCTATTATCTGTCATTTCATTTGTTTTAAATGTTATTAATAAATTAAACTATCATTTATCCGCGGCTTCACTCGCGTTCCCAAGAACTGATTAGGTTATGTTTTAATTATTGACTGCCCATATAAATTTTCACTCCCTTAAGTGATGGTCATTATGTCTGTGCCCGGACAAATTTTCATCTCCCTTTTTACCTCCTTAAGGGATGATTTTTACGTCTTTGCCCATTCAAACTTTCACCCACTTTTCGCCCTCTTATTTGATGATCATTTACGTCGTTGCCAATCCAAATTTTCACCCCCTTTTAACCTCCTTAAGGGATGTTTTCTAGGATAAAACTATCGTTTACGATCCTGGGAATGACAATTGCCAGGATCGCAAACCATTGCTATGCCTTATTTCATCTAAATGGATTGAGCGGTTAAAGAGTAAGAACAAACGGACAGTCTGACTGACAGACATACACAGATACGTGTATTTGTACTTCTTATTAAGGGTAGTCCTATATAGTTTGTTAATATTTTTAGATGTAAGGAATAGTACTGTAGTATATTATCTATCAGCCACGGATGTCCACTGTCAAACCTCCTGCCCTGCTTCCCCTATAGCTTGCCAAAGAGGGCGATCCTGTGCAGACCGCATCCACCGACTCCCCGCGAACCTATACATTATGATAGTGTATCTATAAATAATTTCTGATTACTGATTTCTGAATCGCTGATTTCTGATAAAGGCCAGTAAAGCAATTAAATTCTATAATTTTATGATCATCATCATCATCATCAAGCAGCTGCTGCGGTCCACTGTTGGACATAGTTCTCTCCAAGGGCCATTGAGCACGATCCTCAGCCACTCTCCTCCAGCCGCCACCAGCCATCCTGCTAATGTCGCCACTCCATCTTGCTTGAGGACGTCATACGCTTCTTTTGCCGAGACGACTTCTCCACTTGAGTACACGTTTAATCCAACGGTTATCGTTTCTTCGGCAAATATGACCAGCCCACTGCCATTTCACTTTGCTAATTCTTTGGGCAATTGTATGATTGTAAAAATAAATTCTCCTTGCGTGATCGAATCAGAAATGAGGAGATCCGCACAAGAACCAAGGTCGACGACATAGCTCAACGAGTTACTAAACTTAAGAGGCAGTGAGTGGGACACATTGCTCGTAGAACTAGGGCCGCTGTGGCAGAAAGTAAATTCAAGTTTTCACCCCCTAAAGGCATAATTTTTAAGTCTTTGCCCATTCAAACTTTCAACCCTTTTTATCCCTTTAAGGGATGATCATTACGTCTTTGCTCATACATACTTTCACCCCCTTAAGGGATGTTTTCGGGATAAAAACTATCTTTTGCGATCCTGGGAAGGAGACTTCCCAGGATTGCAAACTATCGCTATACCAAATTAGGGGAGGAGGAGCGTGATGCGTAGGCCCGTTACAAGATGGACCGATGATCTAGTGTAGACCGCGGGAAACCATTGGATGAGGGCGGCGTATGACCTGTCGTTGTGGAGATCCTTGGGCAAGGCCTTTGTCCAGCAGTGGACGTCATCGGACTGATATGACGACGATGAAAAATAAATTCGTGACCCGCTTGATTTCGATACAATAAGCTGCACATTTTAATGGTATCCCCAAACCCATTGAATCTGCTGCTTTAACTCAATTGAAAACTTTACCGCAACAAAATCGGTTTAGGTGTAACTGAGTGGGGACCATTTTGGAGCACTGGGCCGGCGGCGGGGCTGGCGGAACTATGTAACTAGATTAATACAGAGTTACTATGGTAACTCGTTTGGTTTTCACGTGAAGATAGCAAACCGAGAAACACGTCTAGTTCTCCCAACCAACAAGCAAACGTTTGCTGAAGATACAAAACTGACCAAGTGCGATTCGTCGATGACGACCGGTTTGGCTCAGCGGGAGTAATGTTGCCTGCGAAGCTGAAGATATGGTTTGGTGGATTCAAATCCCGATAAGGGCAAATATTTGTGATATGAGCTGAGCATAAATATTTCTTCCTGAGTCTTGAATGTTTTCAATGTATATGAGTAAATCTATAAAATATACCGTCGTCTAGTACCCATAACGCAAGCCTTATTGAGCTTACATCAATTTGTGTAAATATGTCATGTAATATTTAATTAATATTAATTTATTTATTATTTGGACTAGCGCACCTAAAGTTCCGTACAAAATATATGCTAAAAACTGCCGTATCTATAATGAATTAATGATCTTTATTCTGTAAGTAGGCCGGAAGGGCTTCTTACAAGTCTGATTCTACGGCATTTTCCAACAGGAGACCTCTGTTGAGAAGAATGAATTTCCAGTGTTAGCAGAGCCCTTACTCCTTAGCAAAATCTACGCGGTGTGAGGTCATTTTATTTTAGTTCCTGACATAGGTAGACAAACGACTGCCTACATTTAGTTCTTAGTAAAAACAGTCATCGATAGTCACCCCGTATGTTCCAAGTTCCCCATTTGACGGTAACTACGGAAACTCACTCGGTATTCACTCAGTACGAAGTGTTAACTTTACTTATGGCCTAATTCGGTTTTGCCATCATATGTAACTCATTTATATCCCACTGTCTTTTGGGGATATTCATTTTAAGCTTAGGACGAAGTATAGTAGATTATTATTTTGTGACAAGGGGCTAAGATGAAAAATAGTTTTATTTCACAGTTACACGAATTTATATAATGACCGTTAAAATTTAATAAATACTGAAATGTTAATAAATAGCTTTTTCGCAGTTATCACACTGACAATAAGGACTAAAAAAGTATGTGTTTCAGTTTCCCTTACTGTACTGTACATAATGTCTAAACAAGTTAAAATAATTAGAGAAAACGATAACAAATACCAACTAATAAGGATCATCATAACGCAGTTAATATATCTAATAAACATTTACTAGAAGATAACAAATTTTAAAAAAAGTACAGTTATATAAGTGCAAAAATTGTAGCACCAACTCATAATATATCCAAAAAAGGATCGTCATCTATCCATACTATTATAAAGTTGTAACAAATAAAGCTGGGTATCCAGAGATGGTTAAATAATACTTTTTACTCAACTACGATGAAGAAAAAAAAGGCGTTGTGATTTTTTCTCCTCTGCGGATGTAGTAGCGGGCACCTTTTAGTTTATACATATTGGGGGCATTGATAAAATGGTACCTAATCTTAAATGTTTGTTTCAGGTCCAATATGCACCAAAAGTGAAAGTTTTCATCAAATCGGGCGCAGCCACCAGTAGGATACAGGAAGGAGATACCTTGGCAATAGGTGAGTTCAATCAAAAATGTTTTTTTTTTACTGAGAGTTCAAACACGGATAAAAGCCGTTTGGTGAATTCCAGTTAACAATCTTCTAAAAAAAACAAGGATATTAAATTTAAAAACCGGCCAAGTGCGAGTCGGACTCGCGCACCGAGGGTTTCGTACAAAATATACGCTAAAAACGGCCGTATCTATGATAATCCAATGTTAGCAGAGCCCGACTTTTAGGCAAAATGTACGCGGCGTTCGGTCATTTTATATTGGTTACCGATATATACAGTCAAACATAAAATTGTGCTGTTTTTAGTATTTGTTGGTATGGTTCAGCTCAGTGGGAGTAACGTTGCCTGCGAAGCTGAAGGTTCTGGGTTCAAATCCCGGTAAGGGCAAATATTTGTGTGATGAGCATTAATATTTGTTCCTGAGTCTTAGATATTTTCTTTGTATATAAGTAATATCTATACCTACTATTTTAAAGTTGTAAAAATGAAATGTCCGTACATTGCAGATATTCTCAAAAAAATGATTGTTATGGACTATTTGGAGGTCACTAAAGCGATAAATATATATTTTTTTATTTTTTGTATGTGTCGTTGTGGCTTCATCTTCATCACGCAAAATCGGCTAAACGGATTTCAACTATTTTTGGTATACGGGTAGCTGAGTATCTCCAAATGGTTATAGGATACTTTTTACCCGACTACGCTGAAGAAAAAAAGAGGGGTTATGACTTTTACTCACCCGCGAACGAAGTTGCGGGCGCTTTCAAGAACATCTATATAATTATTATGGTTATCGTCACCTGGTATATAGTCAATAGCAAAAGTAGATGATGATTTTAGTTCCTTGTCATATTAACTACTTTAATGCATTCCAATTGTCGCAGTATTGTTACCTTAGTACGACAAAGTACTAAAATGATCAACTTCTTTTGCTGTTGAATTCCGTATAGTAAAAGCTATGCTTGGTTTGGGACTAGGTCGATCCCATCAAAAACATAACATGTAAAAAAATTGCCAAGTCTCGCAATCTTTTCTACCACAAAAAGTTGTGAGATATTATAACAAAGTCGGTTAATTTAATTAGTAGTACCTATCCCGGGAAGGATCTATCCCACACCTTTGTCATTCATAAGTGTTTATCTAATTAGTTAACTAGGATCATGTTATTGTGACCGTTATAGTGACCGTATCAATATTACACATCTTCAAATTTTTAATAAATAAAACGACGTGGCCAATCGCACACGGCAATAAATTACATGCAGCAAATCCTACCTAATTTTATTAGCCCTCTGAACGTAAACTTGGCCCGAAAGGAGATTTAATTATATTGCCGTGCGATGGCCAAGTCATTTTATTTATTAAAAAGATGAAGATGTGTAATATTGATACGGTCACTATAACGGTCACAATAACATGTTCCTAGTTAACTAATTCAATGAACATTTATGAATGACAAAGGTGTTGGATAGATGCTCACATGTATAGGTACTACTGAATAAATTAACCGTCACAATAACATGTTGTTAGTTCGGTGAACATTTATGAATGACGAAGGTGTGGGATAGATCCTTCCCTGGATAGGTACTACTAAATAAATTAACCGACTTGGTTATTATATCTCACAACTTCTTGTGGTAGAGATTGCGAGACTTGGCATTTTTTTTACATGTTATGTTTTTGATGGGATCTTATCGCTTTTTGTAGGTAGTCCTTCTTTTTTCTTTTCGGGTATATCTTATATCTGATATCTTATTACTGGTATTTGGTATCTTGTCTTTACTTTCTTGTCTTTTATCTACCCCCCTTCCCCTCTCTTCTCCTTTCCCCCTTTCCACTCACCCCTTACCATCCTTTAATCTTCTCCGTTCTCCACCTTCCTCTTTCTTCCCCCTTTGTTCCCCCTCCTTTCCTCCCGCCCCTCCGCTTTACCATTCTTCCACCTCCCCATTTCCCCCTTCTTTCCACCATCCTCTCCTTCTGCTCACCCCCTCCTTACCCTCCTCTTTCCCCCCTTCTTTACTCACTTACTTCCCCCTCCTTTATTTCGCTTATAAGTTACGAAAAATATTATTGTTTATCTGAGGTGCAAATGTAACTTTGTAATCGCATACATTTCTATTGAATTACAAATTTATTTATACGGCTGTTATATCTGGAATACTAGACTGAAATTGCAGAACATTTAAGTTTTCTGGTGCTTTACAGACTAAACACTAATAGAGTTCAAAATTTGAACCTTGTAAATCTGCTAGAAGTACCTTAGAATTTCTATGATCGGTGAGTGAGTGAGTAACAAAATTAAGGAACTTTGACTTGGAATAAATCTTTAACTTTAAGTTATAATTGACTGTAATTTGCAATATACCTAAGGTGTATTATGCCCTCTTGGTTACTGAAAATTCAGGCTTCTAGCTTTATCAGCAAATAAATTACAGGGGGTCGAAAATGACGTGAATGGCTTCATGAAAAGATGGTAAGGCGTGCCTTTGTTTTGCTCGACTTGGCGGGGGCACTCCCGTGCCCCTAGATTTGTGTAAGACTGTCTCTAATATTGATTTATTTATAAAGGTAAAAGATATAAGTGACGACCAGTTTAGCTCAATGGGAGTAACGTTGCCTGCGAAGCTGAAGGTTCTGGGTTCAAATCCCGGTAAGGGCAAAAATTTGTGTGATGAGCATTAATATTTGTTACTGTTCCTATCCATAGGTACTAATATTATAAATGTGAAAGTGTGTCTGTCTGTCTGTCTTCACGCTTAAACCGCTAAACCGATTGGAATTAAATTTGGTATGAAGATAGTTTGAGTCCAGGGAAACGACATAGGCTACTTTTTATCCCGGAAAAATGGTCAGAAGCTAGTCTATTAAATATATCGTCGTCTAGTACCCATAATACAAGCCTTATTGAGTTACCATGGGACTAGTTCGATTTGTATAAAAAATATCCTGTTATCTATTAATTTATTTATTTGAGTGATGGAATAGGAGAGGACTTTGTCCAACATTGTCTTTCCGCTGATATGATGATGAAGAGTCATAGTTAATTGGTTTTTTTTTTTCATGATAGAATTTTGTTACAGGATGCCAAGCGAACGCCAACCCTAACAACTTGACGTACAGATGGTTCCTGAACGGTGAACAAATAGCCGGTGCTGTGAGGAATGAACTGGTAAGAAATAAATATAAATGTACCAAAAATATAAAAAAATATTTAAAAAATGCACGCCATTACTGAAAAAATTTGCGGTTTTACAACTTATCTAAAGTTACATTACATCTGTTATTCCTGCCTTCGTAGTCCTTGAGCCTTGCGCACCGCGTCCCTACCTTACTCCAAGTGACCGCGGAAGGTATTCCTGTTTGTGGGTTTGCGCTCACCCAATGAATCCGATTACGGAAAAGGAAGCCTATCCAGTTCAAAGTCATAAAGGCCATAATTTTACCAGCGTATACCATAGGTCATTAGGACCAAAAATGTAACATGAATCCCAGGAAAGTCTAGCTTAGTTTTGAAGATATTATCAATTTTCATGTACACTATTTATTGTCATTACTAAAGTGCGTTAAGCTGATTTGATAGCGACGTTGCCACGTATGTTTCCAAGTGTCGTGTCGCTATTGACAGACATCAGAGTGACAGCTACCACTCACTGAAGTCATCCTTTTTGTGGAAAAATAATCGTTACCATTTTAATAAAAGGAATAATTTTCATAAAGAAGCGAAAGATATTCAAGTTTTATGTACAAAACAAACAAAAGATAATATTTTCTTCTGTTTCCGCGATTATTACTCATTGAAATAAAACAATTTAACTGATTATATCGCGTATATTTTCTCATTTTAGTTCCCGACGTTTCGGAAGCTTTGGTCACGGGTGGACGGGTGGGTCGGGAACTAAAATGAGATAATATACGCGATATAATCCGTTAAACTGTTATTTCAAACAAAAGATGTCAAAAAGTTGTTGGTCGAATTTGACTTGGTTTCATTTTTATTTTTACTCTATATGACCTCAGGAACATTCTGGCCTCGAATGTCCATTTCCCCGAACGTCCAGTCTCCGTAAGTCCATTTCCCCGAACGTCCAGTCTCCGTAAGTCCATTTCCCCGAACGTCCAGTCCCCGTATGTCTAATGGCCCCGAAGGTCCAGTCCTCGTATGTCCATTGCCCCGAACGTCCACACCCCGTCCCCCCTGTCCAATTCATAAGGTTCGGCCGTAGGTTCAAGGCGTTCAAGGTAGGCTTTAGGCCAATCAGGGTAAGGGATCTGCAAATCCCTAACCGTTACCTACCTTACGGTCGCTCATTTATTTGTCCAATTATCCAAATGTGCAGACAGTCAATATGATTTATTTGCCATTACGGCAATTAAATCATATTGCTTACCGTTATCGAGACAAAATAGGTACAAAGTTAGTTGACTACAACAGGAGAAATAATTTTCCTTCGTTAATTTTTGCCGTAAACAAAACCCAATACGGAAAATAATTAACTTGGAATTTATCATCGCGAAAAAATCATATCGGATTAAAAGAAACGGTCATTCAATAATAAGGCAACAACAACTTATCTCGAACGACTATACCTACTTTTAATGTCGTCAAATTGGTACTAATGTACATGTTTTTACAAAACGCGGATGAAGTCGCGGGTGTAACTAGTGGTACGAGGGTTGCTACTTATATATCCGGAAACAAAAAAACAAACAAACGTACACTGCTGAAAATAGTTTTATTGTTTTTCAAAGTATTCCCCTTGATGATCTATGCACTTTTGCATTCGCGTGAACCAATTTTTAAAGCACTTCTGCCACTCCGCCTGAGGTACCTCCATAACGTGTTGTTTGAATGCGTCGACAGCATCTTCAGCGGTCGAAAATCGTTGACCGCGTAATTTATTCTTTATATTTGGAAATAAATAAAAATCGTTGGGTGCCAAGTCAGGGCTGTACGGCGGATGACCCGTTAATTCCACATTTTGACCCTCCAAAAATAGAGTTGTTTCGCGTGACGTATGACAGCTGGCATTGTCATGATGAAGAATGATTCTTCGTCGCTGGTTAGTTTTACGAATTTGTTCAAATACTTCCGGTAAGCAAATGGTCGTGTATCACTCTGAATTAACCGTTCTACGGTTTTCTAGTGGCACTGTAGCTACATGGCCATTAATACCGAAGAAGCAGGCCACCATTTGTTTCAATGTACTTTTTGCACGAGTAACTTTCGTAGGGTTCGGCTCATTTTGAAACACCCATACCGTTGATTGTTGCTTCGTTTCGGGATCGTATGCATAGATCCAGGATTCGTCACCTGTATAGATGTTATAAACGGCTTTTGAGTCACCACGGTTATATTTTTTTAACATTTTATTGCACCATTCGACGCGAGCATGTTTTTGCTCATTTGTTAAGTTGTGGGGTATCCAACGCGAACAAATTTTTTTTACAGCCAAATAATTATGTAATATGCTATTAATGCTGGTCATAGAAATACCCAGAGTCGCCTCTATCTCGCGGTACGTAACATGTCGGTCGTCCATTATAAGTTTTCGCACAGCCTCGATATTTTGTTGTACAACGACCGATTTCGGGCGACCTGCCTTAACTTCGTCCGTAAGCATACTACGTCCACGATTGAACTCACTAAACCAGTGATACACGGTAGTTTTAGATGGGGCTTCATCACCAAAAGTTGAAGTTAGTTGATCTATGCACTGTTGTTGCGTTAAACCACGCCGAAAATCATAATAAATCATAGCACGAATATTTTCACGAGTGAGTTCCATTCTTGCTGCGAGATGACATTTAAAACCCGTCAAAAACAAAACACGAGCGTTAATAAGGAAGAAAAAATATACCTTATATACTTAAAAAAGTTCAAATTTTACCATGGCGGTCAAATATGCTATTTAAGAAGATTGTAATCCCGGTTTCCGGATATATAAATAGCAGCCCTCGTACATATTAAATATTCAAGCAGAAACCGCGTGTAAGGAGTTGGACTATCTGATAAGGCCACTTATAACACTGGCTAGACACTTATGTCATTCCTTCCTCTGATCGAATACATACTTCAATGTTACGTCTATTGGTGTCATTCTTGGCAATCGATGTACGTAAAATGGGAGACCTAAAATTTACATCAAGCAGAAAAGGAAAAAGAATATGTTGTTACGAAGGCCATAAGTATAATTTAAGCGTTACCAACAAAAAAAGTAATACTACATTATGGCGATGCACTAATCGCACGATTTGTACGGCCACAATCACTTTAAGTTGTGACGACCATGTTTTACGTCAAAAAGAACATGTATGCTTTCCCGATGAAGCTCAAAATAAAATTGATATGGTGTTGAATAAAATAAAAAAGGACGTCTGCCAAAACTTGGGACCGATTCAAAGTATATACGAGACTAATTTTCAAGAATTTTTAAACGATAAAGAAAATAAAAAAATGGGACCATTCATACCACCATTCTCGGCATATAAAAATTCATGTTATGGTGCTCGAAAAAAGTTTCTTTCCGCAGATAGACTCACGTTCAAGAACCCCGAGGACGTAAGATTATCTGAAAGTTTTGTTGAGGATTTCCTCGTATGCGAAGACGGACATGAAGAAAAAATCTTAATATTCGCCTCACCTTTGTGTCAAAATTTAATAAAAAATAAAAAAGGGTCATACCTAGCTGATGGCACATTCAAAAGTGCACCGAGCCCGTTCGTACAAATGTACACTTTACACTTAAGAAGCAAATCCAATATAGACACTAATAATGTGTTTCCCGTAGTGTATGGATTGCTCCCAAATAAAAAGGAAGAAACATACTACCGATTTTTTAAGGTGCTAAAAGAAAAGCTTGGTCTGTGCATAACGGAGTTCAAATGCGATTACGAACAGGCACAAATTAATGCCGTGCATACAGTGTTTCCACAGGTTCAACTTGCTGGCTGTTGGTACCATTTTAGCAGAGCGATTTGGAAGAAGTCTAGGAAGCATAAACTAGATAAAACAAAAGACGGTCGAATGATGACCAGAATGGCATCCCTTCTGCCATTGCTCCCTGCAGATAAAATTATTGAAGCATGGGCATCGATAAAAGATTGCACACCGCAAACTACAATAGTAAAAAAGTTTCAAAGATATTTTATCAAGCAGTGGATAAGAAAAATAACACCGGAACGTATAAGTTGTGCGGATGCGAAAATAAATAGAACGAATAACGCATTAGAAGGTTGGCACCATCGTATCAACATGAAATTACCACAGACCCCGAACATTTACTTCTTCATACAATGTATGAAAAGAGAGGCAGCATTCTATGATTTGAAAATTTCGCAAACTATATACGAGGCACCAAAAAAAAATAGAAGACCTATGGACATAAAGTTTGACCGCCAATACATAAAATTTTTAAATAAAATGAATGACAATGCATGGCAGCCTATAAAATTCTTAAAAAAAATTATTCATTTACGTCTTGTTTTTAATCTCAAAAAGAAAACTTATAGAGGGAGGAAATAAAATATAATATGATGTCATTGATTGAACTTTACCAGATAAGTGTGAATTTTGGGTAGTTTTTTTACAACTGTAAGGAGAAATATATTTTAATTTGAATTTATGTGTAAGCATATTTTAGTTTAGTTGTAACAGGTACCCAAATACATGTATTATGCAGTTTATAATTGAATTTTATTAAGTAACACTTATTAAAGCAGATCCCAACTAGCAAACTATTGTTTTACCACGTCGGTGGCAAACAAGTAATAGTTATTTGTTATACAAGGGAGGTAAAACAAAGAAAGGCCGAGATCGCAGATGTTTGGGGCCCGAGCTGCAAGCGAGGGACGTAAATATGCGATCGAGGGCTTTCTTTATTACCTCCCGTGTTGTGCACATAATTTTATGTCTACACTTGGCCAAAAAGCGGATTTTTCTGTACGCGTAGCGTGCGGAAAAGGCCACTTTGTGGCCAAGTGTGGCATAAATAAGTTTGCTTGTTGGGAGGTGAATTGAGTAATAAGAATGCTCTTATCCTATCTACCACATACACAGTTAATATGTAGTAGTAGCACTTGATTGTATGTACTCAAAATATATATTACAGAACATTTATAACAGAAAATATACAAAGGCGAACTTATCACTTTAAGGGATTTCTTCCAGCTAACCTTAATGACGATGCTCGGCTCGGTTGTGACGATATTCGAGGAATATGGACATCGGGGGAATTGGACGTTCGAGGAATATGGACATTGGGGGAATTGGACGTTCGAGGAATATGGACATTGGGGGAATTGGACGTTCGAGGAATATGGACATTGGGGGAATTGGACATTCGAGGCAATGTACATTGGGGGAATTGGACATTCGAGGCAATGTACATTGGGGGAATTGGACGTTAGAGGAATATGGACATTCCAGGAATTGGACATTCGAGGCCAGAATCCTCAGGAACGTGTGAAGTCACAAGCTTAGTGGGATTATTATCTAAGGCGGCCAACTTCCCGTAAAACTAATGCACTATCATATGGTAGAGCAAAAAAAAACATGCTTTAATTTTTTTGGGATGTGAAGTAAGAAGTGCATGCTAAATTTAAGTCAACTGTATAAGTCGGCCTAATACATTCTGTGTCTACAGAACAGGCAGTAACAGGGTCAATTTCAGAGCGTTTCAACCGTACTAATTAGTGTCACCGCATTAATGGTGCCTTCCATTACAGATTCGAATGGCATTTTCAAATATTGTGTAGAGGTACAGTACCTCTACATGGGAGGTATAGTATATCATTCAAATCTGTAATAGAAGGCACCATTAATGCGGTGACACTTATGAGTGCGGTTGAAACGCTCTGAAAATGACCCAACAAACGGTAATTTCCAATGCGGGACATGCGGGACACTTTAGGTCATTTCCGAGACATTTTTAAGGAACAATTTAACGGATTATATCGCGTATATTATCTCATTTTAGTTGACTATGGAAAGCTGAAAAGCTTCCGAAACGTCGGGAACTGAAATAAGATAATATACGCGATATAATCCGTTCAATTGTTTACTTCAATGAGTAATAATCCAGGACGGTAGACCGCCTTATTATTATCACAAAACAACAAAACGTGGCTTATTTAATAGCGTATAAAAATGATATACTTAATTACCTTTCGCTCATGGTCTCAGTTCCTTGGAGACCATGGACGTAACGCGACGTCCGAAACGTTGAAAAATCACCAATGAAACGTAATTAAATAAATCATATTTATACGCGACTTGCTTCTACCCGCGACTTCGTCCGCCTTAAATTCGTTTATAGCGGATAAGGGTATTTTTCCGGGATAAAAAGTAGCCTATGTCCTTCCCCGGGACTCAAACTATCTTCATACCAAATTTCATCCAAATCGGTTCAGCGGTTTGAGCGTGAAGAGGTAACAGACAGACAGACAGACAGACACACTTTCGCATTTATGATATTATAGTATATAGTATAATAGTATATATATAGTATAGTATATAGTATGTAGTATTATAGTATAGTGTAGTATAGTATAGTATGGATTAAGCCCCGTTTTGTTGTGTTGTGATAATGAGTGAAGATCATGTTAGTTTAAATCAATGTTTAGCAGGCTTTTTAGGCAAAAATGCGATTTTAACATTGTTATATATATATCTTGAGCAGTTTTTATGTGATTAAAATAGTTTTTTTGATCAATATTTCTATTAATAAGAGGTCGTGCTTTAACATAGAAACAACAGAAAAAGTCGTCACATAGCCCATTCCGTTTTAAGTAAATAAAACGTTCTAACAATCTCGTTTGCCATCAATACTAAAGTTCCCAACTTTGACCAGCCGCCCATAACATTTTAAAGCTTGTAAAAATAAATTGTTATGGCATGGCGTTCATAAAACGCTATTTTATTTTACGGGCGTAACTGCCACTACAGCGTCATGTAAATTTCCATTAAGACATTTTTATGCGGTTTACATTAAACCACAATTTATACAGTGGCCTTCTAGACACCCCTATAGACTCATCATGCAAGGCACACGCTGCATGTTAAGGTCAAGCTATGTCTAATAAACCAGATTTTTTATTTCTTTTTTTTTTATTCACCAACAATTGAAATTTTGTTTGATAACTTTTGTCAACTTTTTTCTGTGGTATAGAACGACTATTCAATTATAAAAGTATTGGTGAAAAAAATACTTCAATCTCATAAAAACTCAACAAGGTACCTACCATAAGATTATATCAGAATATCTCTACTATTATAAATTTAAAGACACATACTAGATATTTTTTTTCTTTTTTATTTACAATCCTTCTTGGGATTTCTCTAATTAATAATTTTAATTTTTAAAATGATGATTTTATCGATAATATTATACTTAAATTAAATGATCTGATTAGGTTTTTCGGGTTTTCCCTAATCCTTGCAACAAATGTTGGATCCTATTGTATGTCTCCCAGCAAAGACTTATCTCAATGAAACTGACAATTCGAAAGTGCTTGTACCTAGGCCTACTTAAATAAAGCATATTTTTATTTGATTTGAAAGACAATTAAAAAATATATATTGTAACGGACAATTTGGAGGTCAATGAATAAAACATATTTTTTTTCCTTGTACGTATGTGTCGTTGTGGCTTCATCATGGCAAATCCGCTTAACGGATTTCAACTAACTTTGATACACGGGTAGCTGGGTCTATATATTGTTATAAAATGCATTTTACCCGACCACGCCGAAGCAAAAAAGAGGGTTATGGATTTTTCTTCTTCCACGAACGAAATTGCGGGAACCGTCTAGTACTCTAATAATCTTGGACCTAAATAGATGATGAATGATAAATACCGCTTAAGTAACTAGAAAATATATATATGCCAATGACATACATAATGACGACCGGTTTGGCTCAGTGGGAGTAACGTCGCCTGCGAAGCTGAGGTCCTGGGTTCAAATCCCGGTAATGGCAAATATTTGTGTGATGAGCATAAATATTTGTTCCTGAGTCTTGGATGTTTTCTATGTATATAAGTAATATATCTATTAAATATATCGTCGTCTAGTACCCATAACACAAGCCTTATTGAGCTTACCATGGGGCTAGTTCGATTTGTGTAAAATTGTCCCGTAATATTTATTTATTATTTATTTATTTATACAGATTTATGTTTCATGTAACCCCAAAATTATTAGTTCAGAGATAAATAAGCTTAATGACGATCTAGAGAGCATAAATAAGTGGTCACACTCAAACTCACTAAATCTTAAATCCTACTAAGTCAAAATATATTATTCTAGGTTACAAACAACAAATTGATACAATAATAAAATCAAATTGCACAGTAACAATAAACAATGAACCTTTAGACCATGTACACGAAGCTCGTAACCTGGGAATCGTAATAGATGGTGAACTGCGTTTTGAAACCCACGTGCTGAACGTAGTGCGAAACTGCTTTTACAGGTTAAAGATTCTGTATAAAATTCGTGACTTTCTTAATGTTGAGCTGAGAATTAGACTTTGCGATACACTAGTACTCTCTACACTAAATTATGGCGATATCGTGTACAGGCCCCGTCTGTTGGCGCGCACGCAGCGGCTTATTCAACGCGTTCAAAACGCATGTGCACGCTTTTGTTTTCATATTCCACCGCGAGCACACGAGACGCCACATTTAAATAGTAATCGAATTTTGAAAATGTCATCGCGATAAAGACTCCATTTAGCCACTTTGGTGTTCAGTATTGTGAATCGACAGCTGCCGTCATACCTTTACAGTAAGCTAACCTGGGCACGCAATGCAAGATCTTCTGAAGTCAGACCCGTAAGATTACTTCAGCTCATATATCCCTCACACCACACAGCTGCGTTTCGTGGTAGTTTTAGATATGCCGCCACGAAGTGCTGGAACAATCTGCCTCCACCCATCCGCGTGCTGTAATCAGTTCATACGTTTAAATTAAAATGTCGTGCATATTTCCTCGAGGGACAGTCATAAAACGTCTCAGAATGTTACCTTAGCGGAGCGCCTCTGTGTTACTTAGTCGTAATGTTTCTTCGTTGTTCTTAATGTTTCTATGTTTTTCTTTTCTTCCTGATCGGTACGCGGTGGGCGAGCTAAATGTGATCGTGATTATGTGTAACATGACAAGTTAGTAACTTTGTTATAGCACTTCCGGTTTTGCAACTTCATTTGAATTTTCTTAATAAGTATATAGGAACATGTGAGATGTAGTATTTTTTTCAATTAAAATCAGTGGTCATTATTAAACATTTTTGGCACACGGCTACATTTATATTTGTATTTGTTTGTTGTGTCCCTTGGTCTTTACCGTTTATCGTTTGTGTTGTTAAAGTGTTGCCATACAAATTAACTTGTTTATGGTATTTTATTTTTATAGATTTATAAGTAATGACAAACTAGATAAATTTGTTAAAATAATAATAAAAATACAATTTTAAAACTAATGTTTGATGTATAAATGGTGTTCGTGATATCACCCACTAGGTCTAAGTATAAATTAGTTTTAAGTTACAGGGCACCACCGAAAATCAGCGTCACGGCTTGCCGTGGCATAAAGCTGAGTGGTGACCCCTTTCAGCGACGTCAATTGTTTTTGTTATTTGCATTTGTATTTCTTGTTGCTGGCGTTGAATAAATATGTTTTCTTTCTTTCTATCTTTCAAAATGCCCGCCACTTCATTAGCAGAGGTGAAAGGGTCATAACCACTTTTTTATCATTTGTCATCGTAGTTACGTAAAAAGTATCCTATCTTTTAACCATCTGTGGAAACCCCATCTACCCGTGTGCCAAAAATAGTTGAAATCCGTTTAGCCGATTTGACGCGATGAAGCCACAACGACACATACAAATATATTTTTTTTTCGATTCAGTAACATCCAAATTGTCCGTAATATTTTTTTGTTGAAAATATCTTCAATGTACAGACATTTCATTGTTGCAACTTTATAATAGTAAAAGATTTTGACGGTATCGCTTCTTTTTTTGGCAAAAAAGAGGGTTGTGACTTTGCCTTCACCGCGAAAGAAATTGCGGGAACCTTCTAGTACATTTATACATACTACTCTGGAAAAACATAACCCTTATTTTTACACAGTCGGGTAAAAAACGCAGATGTTACAAACTGCATAATAAAAATTTGGAGTACACTCCACTTAAATGAAATTTTGCACGTATCATACTGAAGGCTACATAAAGCTACAGAATTTTAAAATTTCTCTTCTTGGCTCACCAAAACCTCGCAGTATACATTTTGCATAAGGCCCGCTGTCATGATATAAATATTTCTTGATATTAAAATTCTTACCGCGCTTGAAAAATTGTTTTAACTATGGGAGGTTAGATAAAAATGGATATCGTGGAATTTAAATTTTGACTGCGTTGTTCTTTGAGCTTGTTTGAGAAGTTTATTTGAAAATATCTTGTTTGTTAGACCAGACGGTTAGGTATAGTATTCTATACTAGCAACAATTCTTCAACTAGACGGTGCAATACAAGTGAGGAGGAAAATCTAAATATGTAAAAGACTAGACTAGAAGGCGCCCGCAACTTCATTCGCAGAGGATGAAAACTCATAACCCCTCTTTTTTTTCTTAAGCATAGTCAGATAAGAAGTATCCCTTAACCACCTGGAGATACCCTGCTACCCGTGTACCAAAAAAAGTTGAAATCCGTTTAGCCGATTTGGCGTGATGAAGCCACAACGACACATACGAACATACAAACAATAAAAAAAAATATTTACCGTTTCAGTGACGTTCAAATAGTCCGAAAAAGTTTTTTTTTTAAATATCTTTAATGTACAAACATTTCGTTTTTACAACTTCATAAAAGTATAGAAGAAACTGAATGACTGACTGACATATCAACGCAAAGCCAAAACTGCTGGTTCTAGGGATTCCAAATATGGCAGAAAGGATTTTTCAATATAAAGAGGGGGCCAAAGTTTGGATCGAGAAACTTGCAATGAAGATATAACGCTTAGTACGCGGGCGAAGCCGCGGGCAAAAGCTAAGGTTACTGAATCATTTTGTTTGCATGTTTGTATGTATCAGAATAGAGAGTCCCTTTTTACCTAAACTCTTTGGGTACGGAACTCTAAAAATGATAGATTTCTATTGAATGCTTTATACCTCCATGACAGATACATACATACATACAATCACGCCTTTTTCCCATTACTGGGTAGGCAGAGACTACCTCCTTCCACTTGCTACGGCCTTGGCATACAACTGCCGCTTCATCAAAATTCATTAATCTCTTTCGCTTTGCCTCATTCACACACAGAATATCAATATTTCTCGCATCCATCATCTGACATACTTCATCTATTTTATCATTCATTCCTCCCCTTACATTTAACGTAGCAAAGCGGCTATCCATAGCCCACTCTTCGCTCTCGCTGGGACCGAGACGTGATGGGTTGCGAACCACATCGCCGCCATTTGCGTTCCCACGAGCTGCTAGGGATAAAATATTCGAACCCAGCAGAGCCCCGCATACCAGGTAAGGGTTAAGCCTTATTCTGGGGTCACCAGTCCCAGGGCAATTCGGCACGCTAAACGACTAGACTCGCCTCTAGCCACGCATCCATCGGCACGGCATGCCTTGGATTCGCGGAATAGGAGGGAGGATAACAGGGTAAAGAAAGGAATTGTACGAATTTAGAAAGGAGAAAAGGTTAAAGGATACATGTAATGCTTGTTTCAGATATTGCCGAACATCTCGAGAAAGCTCAATGAAGCCACGGTGAAATGCGAGGTGCATAACCCGGTCGGAAAAAGTGCTGATACGACATCATTGGAAATCGCATGTAAGTGAAAATTGTTAACATTTATTACCAGTGATCGCATCTAGGCTGTAATTTGGGGTGAACGCCCTCAAACATTATGCTTAACATGATGTGACTCGGGATTTAATAACTATTGTCGAGGGTCAAGCTAAATAAACAAAATGAAATTATTTTATATCTGTAAAATGTTATTTATTTTACAGTGTACCTATTTAAAAAAAATATTTTAGTGTTAAAATAACTCTTAAGCAGAAATGTAATGGTATAGATAAACGAGTAATCGCATTCTGAAACAAAATTTAAAAATAAATATATTAATAGCATATAATACAAAAGAATTACTTATTATTATATCCATTAAAATGTCAGTAAAGACAAGACATTATCGTACTCATTTCAAGTGGCAATATCAGATCAATTAATAAAAGAGGTTGATTCGTGGTAATTATTTACCTTTTTATAAAGGTAGGTAACAAAAATCTTGGATTTTAAGTCATATTCATATGTCATATCCATCTTAAAATGACGCACTTAAAACCCGCGAAATTGCAACTTAGATCCAATCACTGCTTATTACAGTAGTTTATGCAACTGGACATAATACGAGGCCTTAAAACATGAGTGAGGTTTTCACACGAGTGCTTTAAAACCTAATTATGTACAGAAGCATAGACTACTCGATCTACATCCATATCCATATATTCAATGCTTTCATGAGTTTCATGTTCAACCATAGGGCCAGGAACCATGTTTACCGGGAGACAACCCCGCGCCCGCCACCGCAAAGTTGTACGTGATCTCATAACTACAACAAATATCATGCAGTTATGAGAATATTGTATGAAAGTATGAAAACTTTATGGGTGCAGAAATATAATATTTTAAACCAACAGGCCGATGTTACCCCGTTATAGGCACTCTCTTTTCTTGAAGGCTTGAAGGTCACATCGGTCCGAAAATACTGCAGGTTTCCCGCGTTCTTGGCCAGATAATCGGTTCACATTGTTAGGCTGAGGGTTAGATTACCCTCAGCTTTAAATTTAGCAAAATGAGAAAATAAGGTAAAAACCTCATTCCATCGCGGTATAAAACGCTCCCGTTATTTCCTATAATGTTGTGAAATTGATCGTTTCTATAGTAGAACCCCATGCAAAGGTCACATCAATAATAACGCCTTACAAAGTTCACGTCTAACGTTACTTATTAATTATATGTCGAGGTCACAGATGTAAGCTACGGCAGTATGTTAACACATTACTATAGTAATCTAAGTTACAATCCGCTCCCTCAGAAAAAAAAACTGGCCTAGTGCGAGTTGGACTGGCGCACCGAGGGTTCCGTACAAACGTTCACTTACCCTAACATTATTACTCGGTACCGGTTGAGTTAAGTTTGCACCTGATATCTATAGCATTGCATACAAATGAGATGCAAACTTAACGCAAGCGGGTTGTGCAAAAAGGTTTTTAGAAAATTTAAAAAAAAATTGCTGGTTAAAGACATGGTTATAATTTTCGTGTAATATTTATGTTTATTTGTACAAATTGTGAAAATATCAAACTATTCGTTTGGTAATCTTCGGAGAAGGGGGCATGGTGATTTTTTATTTACATTTTTTTTAATACACAATAAAAAATTGTTCGTAAATGTACAGGTCAACCCCTTTCGTATGATATCCTACTTGATCCAGTAGCTAGACTCTAATTTTGCCCCCCGTCCCTCATACTTTTCGTTTTTTTTAGAAAATAAGAAATATTTCCTTATCATGTTTATAAATATTCCAAATTTTAAATACATAGCGTAAGTCGTTTTTGAAATATGGTGCTGTAATAGTCAGCCAGATAAACAGAGTTGCGGATACATAAAGGTTCCTTTTGTACCTTTTTGGTACGGAACCCTAAAAACGATTTATAAATAATGTAATTGGGATGTTGATTTTTATCAACTTTTTCCTGTCGTATGTTATACAACGATCTCTGAATAGTATAAACATTGGTGAAAAAACTACTTTAATCGAATAAAACTCACAGGCATACAAAAATGTTAAAGTAACATTTGTGACCTCACATGTTTCTAGTGTAATCTTTAAACTTGCGTTACACTCTTACACTACACTTACACTCTTTATACTGCTTTATAATTACACTGTGCCATGATCGCAGCTGCCCTAATCCTTGTATAAAAAACGTCGTAAGCGACACAACTATGGTACTAAAGCACGTCGTTTCGAATGTAAGTATTTTGCTCTGAAGTAATTGGCTCATTACTTCAGATCACGGACAAATAATGTATCGTCATTTGGTTTTATATTACAGGGGCCTAATTAGGTACCTAGTTTCCTGAAGTCTAAGTACAAGTATTAATCTAGTATCCATACTAATATTATAAATGCGAAAGTGTGTCTGTCTGTCTGTCTGTCTGTTACCTCTTCACGCTTAAGCCGCTGAACCGATTTGGATGAAATTTGGTATGGAGATAGTTTAAGTCCCGAGGAAGGACATAGGCTACTTTTTATCCCGGAAAAATACCCTTATTCACGATAAACTAATTTAAGGCGGACGAAGTCGCGGGCAGAAGCTAGTACTATTATAAAGTTGTAAAAATGAAATATCTGTACATTGAAGATATTATAAAAAAAATGTAACGGACTATTTGGAGGTCACTTAATCAAAAATTTTATTTTTTTGTTTTTTTTTATGTAGCTTTCATAGCGGATTTATCACGCCAAAACTGCAAATGGATTCCAACTATTTTTGGTACACGCGTAGCACGAATGGTTATAGGATACTTTTTTCCCGATTACGCTGAAGAAATAACGAGGGGTCATGACTTTTTCTCCTCCGGAAACGAAGTTGCGGGCTTCTAGTTATATTATATTAATCTCAGGAAATATCCTGAGGCAAAAATATTACAGGATTAGCCACACAAGTTAACCTACGGGAAAATACTAGTCTAGAATAAAGTTAATAAGGCTAAGACGCCTCGGGCCCAAAGTCTAGATATTCCAACAATATAACAAGATACATAAAGATATTATACGTCAAAGGATGGCGCCACCGCCGTCAAGTTAACATCGTTTCAGTGTTATATCGTTATTTTAAATTATTTACATCGCATGTTTAATGTTAAATACTAGTATTATTAGTATTAAATACTAGTATTATTTAACTTACACCATAAATAATAGGTGACAGTGTTATATTGGCCCAAATATTAGTGCAAAGGTAAAAAAAGTGCAAAATGTGATCAGAAAATAGTGCAAAACCCCAATGTAAACAAACAAAAAATAAATAGATTAATTAGCATATATGCACTAACCCATAGAGAATGTAAACACAAAATTACAACTTGGCTACTTTCGCTTACCTATAATGAGATAGAAGATTTGTTAGATTTCAAATAAAGATGACACACTTACTTACTTAACATACTACACACTTACACACACTAATGAGTTTACACATACATTCAGTACTTAAAACATTTATGTTCTTAGTTATAAAAATTCTATTGCATGTTAGAATTTTTGTTTTTTTTTTTTTTTTGTTTTTACTTCAGTAATTATAGTTTACTTAAGAAGGATATGTTGTAACTTGTCTTCATTTAATTGTTTTGTAAATGTATATTGCCATGTTTTCCCGGGGTGAGAGCCTGGTGATCTGTAATACAGGCTCACGCCTAGTTCAGACACCAGTCTCTCACAAAGGACTACACAATTATTAAACGCAATACTGTATCTGTGAAATTGTAACACTGTATATCCTTTGTGAGCAGATAAATAAAAATTTTATTATTATTTATTATTATTATTACATTGAAGAGACTACATAAAATAGTGATTTATCAAGAAATAAATAGCTAAGCCATACGGAACAAATGTGCTTACGTAAATATTTACGTAAATATATCGCAATCCTAATAATATTAGACACGTAAAAAATTATACGGATGTGTGTATGTACGTTCCTCTTAATTTAAACACTTCTTAATGGATCTCAACAAAACTCTCCAGTAATGTTGTTTAGACATCAGAATAACTCATAGGCTTTAAATTGCACCTCTATGCGGACAAAGTCGCGGGCAACACCTCGTATTCAATAAAGCACGGAAAAAGGGGTTTCTTTCTGTCAATGTTCTTCAATCTGTAGTCTCTTAACTCCTTTGGTAGAATAAGGAATGACCCTTTTTATCCTGTTTCGATGTTATTACCTAAGTAAAATATGTTATTTTATGAAAATGGATCTCATTAAAAGAGTATTTTAATAATTGGTACTTTAATATAATTGGGAGACATTGTAATTTTTAGAGAGGATATTTAATTGAACTTTACTTATTTATTTAAATTTCAAGAACTATCGGTGGATTTGTTGTCGGAAGGATGCTAATAAAGCAATAAAATTACAAACTCCCGCGAATATATATTTGCAAAGATAGAGGTTTTCAAGATAATACTCTGTGACTAATAAGGACCATTATAACAAGGGGACTCTCAATTGCCGCACCTTGGATCGTGCCCTTATTGCAAGGACTTTTTCAGGCAAAAACTAGACAGTGCTTTAAAACGAAGTATTAAACTATGCAGCGGCCGAATATTACTATTAGCAATATTTAAGACCCTTTATCGTGTAACATATTTTTAGCAAATAGAGACATTAATTCATTCGTTGCAATACAATTTGTATGTAACTGTGTGTTTAGAATCGCCCCTCGAAGGCCATTTAGTTATAGGACAAAGGGTAGATGATTGTTTTAATCAAGATGCGAACCTCTGCCTTTGCGCTCGCCAAGACGTTGCCTTAACTAGTTAATTCCACAGTGGCTTCCTTGCAATGCCAGGTGTTAAGGAAGAAAACGGAGATGATACTGAATATAAATTTTTATCCGGATATGTTTAGATCTTAGAGCATTTAATTAATGGAGAGGACAAGACCAATTGTTTTATGCATTTATAGCGGGGAGTAAGGTAAACAACTCCAGCATACTACGGAAATATTAACTAAAAATCACCCACACACTGTCAATCTACCTTATAAACTAATTGGAGATTTCGTGACTACTTTGCCAGTGGGGGATGTATTCGTATGGCATGTTCATTACTTAAATGCTCTAAGATTTAGGACCTTTTAGAGGGTAGTGAGAGGGTTGAAAATACTGAGACCCGAAAACCAGTAACTTGCACCCTAGAGAAAATATTCCTGTCCCATTTTCCACATTAAAAATCCATAGTTCTAGTCCATATATAATATGCATTAAAATTTACAATAACCTCCCAAAAACTATAAAGAACGAGGAAAAACATATCGCATTTAATAGAAAGCTGACCAAATATTTGGTAGATAATTGTTTTTATACGCTGCAAGAGTTTTTTGAAAGCCATATCAAATAATGTGTGAGACTTATTTATATACATTTATAATGTTAAAATTGTATCCGTCCCGTAAAATATAAAAGTTCTGTTATTATTTTTATTTTATTTTTTCTGTTTTAAAATAATTTACGAATGTTATGTTTCTTATGTAGCTGAATAGACATAAGTAATTGCTATAGGCTGTGAAGCAGTACATACACCTTTTAATTTTGTCAGATTATATAATATTTCGGATTTACTAGTCCTCATAGTTCATAGTTCATTTATTTTCTCGTGTAGGTATACAAAGATACACTTATGTTCGTCAATATGTACATTAAATATGATCGTGAGAACTAATTATTATTATTCATTAGGTGTCATTGTAACACAACAAGTACTTTGGTTCAAAACGTCTTTATCTGTTGTATAATCTGACACTCTATAGTACGACTTCCGAGTTAATATAAGTTTAACAACTTTCTTGAACTTATGGTCTGGAAGGTTCGTTATAGTATTAGGTGTTTTATTATAAAAATGTATTGATTGCCCAATAAATGATTTCCTAAATTTTGCAAGTCGGATTCGACGTACGGCTAGCTTATCTTTGTTTCTTGTACTGAACTTATGCAGGTCACAATTTTTTGGCAAGTTTTGATTATTTTTTCTTGCGTACATGATTGCCTCGTAAATAAACAATGATGGCAGTGTAATTATGTTGACTTGTCTAAACAAATCCCTTAAAGAAGTTTGTGGTTTTAAATTGTAGATCGCGCGCACTGCTCGTTTTTGAAGAACAAATATTTTGTCTACATTAGCGGATCTTCCCCACAATAAGATGCCGTAAGACATCAGACTATGGAAATAGCTATAATAGACCAATTTGGCTGTATCTATGTCAGTAATTTGTCTTATTTTCCTAACAGCATAGACAGCTAAGCATAATTTGCTACCAAAGGAAGTGAGGTGAGACTCCCACTGCAATTTAGAATCAACAGTTAAACCGAGAAAGACTGTGTGGTCTGAAAAATCGAGAACGTCTTCCCCCAGAATCAATTTTAGTCTAGGATTTTTGTTTGGGGAACAAGTAGAGAAACGGATACATTTGGATTTTTTGGCATTCAAAAGCAAATTGTTGACTGAAAACCTATGGAAAGTTTTTTGCAAAACAGCGTTAATAGTGGTTTCAGCATTAGGATCATTTCTTTGCACTTTAAACAAAAGAGACGTATCATCCGCGAATAAAACCGTATTTGTCAAACCCTCCAGCTCATAAGGCAAATCATTAATGTAGGTTAAAAATAAGAATGGACCCAATATAGACCCTTGAGGGACTCCCATTTCGATCGCTAATTCCTCTGACTTACAACCGTCAACATCCACACATTTAGTTCTGTTGCTTAAATATGAGCTAAGGACACCCAAAGCCTTTCCCTTAGTCCCATAATGTTTCAGTTTTGCGAGCAATGTTGAGTGATCCACACAATCAAAGGCTTTGGATAAGTCGCAAAAAACACCAATGGCGTCTTGAGAATCCTCCAAGGCATTGAAAATGTATTTTATAAGACAAACTGTGGCATCCGTCGTGGAACGGCCTTTTGTGAAACCAAACTGCTGGGTATGAAAGAGGTTATTGAGATTGAAGTGAGACAATAGCTGATTTAAAATAATTTTCTCGAATACCTTACTCAATGCGGGCAAAATTGATATGGGTCGAAAATTATTACGGTTTTTGGGGTCACCGGATTTTAACAGCGGGATTATTTTACTACATTTCATAAGATCAGGGAATGAACCATTATCAACACATAAATTATCTATAATATCAATAACTGTATCGAGTAATTTCACAGATAGTCCAAAAATATCCTTAGTGTGTTTCATATTTAAGGATTTGTATGTTTTTATTAAGTTCACTTCAATGATGTGATGGAAACCAAAAGTAGGCCCTTCTGCAACATTCTCCTTTAACATGTGTCTATCTTAAACATATAATATCCTGTTTTAAGTGTTGCAGTGCCCTACAGGGTTTCATAGTGGTAAAATATAAAATGTACTATCTTCTAATGTACCTATGAAAGCAATAAATAAACTGATAAACTGATAAACTGATTTAGACCAATGCCACCAAATCAAATCATTTGACCCTCGGCATTCTCACCTCGCTTGCCCTATCATCTTCTACTTCTTCTTGGATCCTTTAACTCGTCGAGGAGTGTAGAGCAAGATAACAGCAAATACAGTTGTCCACTCCTTCCGATTCGCGGCAGCGGCAACAATCTCCTGCCAGTTCATTCTGATAGGCTTTGCTTCTGAAACCTCGACAATCCAAGGATTTCAGGTCAAATTTGGCAAATGGTTGAAAATTTTGACCGACATGAAAAGATTACTAACTTTGAATCGTAATCTTTTCAATCGTAAAGGTGCATCCACACTTGTATCATTTGCTCGTATCCGATCACCGTGGCGTGGCATGACTGCGTATCGCGCTGCTTGGACGCTCACTATCAGCGCGGCGATCACGCCGCAACATGGATTTCGAGCGATCGGATCGGCGCAACGTCCAAACGCGTGATCGTGACACGCGATCATGCCACGGGACGAAGATCTGATCGGGCAAATGATACAAATGTGGACGCACCTAAAGAAGAATACACTCTATCCATCTATCAGCCTCAGACGTCTACTGCTAAACATAGGCCTCCTCTATAGTTCGCCACAGAGTGTGATCCTGTACAGACCGCATCCACCGACTCCCCGCGACCCAGGGATGGCTCCTGACTTAGAAGCCATTCCACGCTACGCTTTCCTATGCGTGGTCGCCACTCCAGAACTTAACTGCCCCAACAGCCATCCATTCTCCTGGCTACATACAATTGAATAATAGTATAGAAGTCATCTCCCCCGATTTCCTATGTCTGTTGCGTTCAAACTTAACCATGTAATTCCCACTGTCAGCTCGACGCCCAGTCTAGGCCCCGTGAGCAAGACCAGCGTCGTCTGTAACCATTTTGTATGCTAAATAGAGAAAAAGCTACATTTTTTACAGTCTATGTATAATTACAAGCGGGCTTTTAAGCTAAGATATGCGATTTTCCGTCAGTGGAAGGGACTATTTGACGTCACTATGGAGTGCCCCTCCCCCCGCCCCATAAATATTTCTTTTTATTATTTAACTATTACACCAAGTAGCGGCTTCTGCAAGCCGTCTATAAGTACTCTAAATTTCGTCAATATACATCTTGTAGTTTTTGAGTACTATTTAAAATGCCTGTGACATAAAGACGTATGGACGAACGGACATACCGAAACTAAAAGGATCCTGTTTTTGTACTTTTTGACTAAGGAACCCTAAAAATCCATTTAAGTGAATTAATAACTACACCAATAAAACAATATTAATTTAATAACATGGGTTTTTATGGGTGGGTTCAGTACGGCATTACAATAATTAATGTAATATAACTCTTCATGTCCTTTATTAGTTATTTTCTTCCTACAAAATTTGCCTGTTCCTTCAAGTAAAATAAACTTGAAAAAAAGTTACTTATCATCAATAATATCTGTAAAAGTCTAAAAAATATATAAATTGTTCTTCTTCTACAGATGGACCAACGTTCCGTCAGAGACCGAGGGACGTGGAGGCCGAAACGGGGTCTTCGGCCTCGTTGACGTGCCTCGTCGATGGTTACCCCACGCCGGAGGTCGAGTGGGTCCTGTACAGAGGAGAGCGTGCTATGGTTAGTATAAAGCTTGTTCCATCGATGGGCTCACGTTGCGTTAGAGGCCGAGGCAGGTTTTTGGCCTCGCTGACGTGTCTTGCGGACGGATACTCCACGCTGGAGGTCGAATGAATGTATAGGGGAGAGTGTGTTGTGGATAGTTTATATAGGTTGTTCAGCAGATGGACTCAGAGGTTCTGTTAGAGGCTGAGGAACATGGAGGCCGAGACGAACTATAGCTACTAAAGGACTATGGGTAACTTTGTATGGAGACTGGGCCAAGTACCAACAGAGTTGTGAGTTAGGTCATTAAATAGGTATTTTTATGGGCTTCATTTTTTTCTATGGGCACGAAGTTGAATTCCATTACAGAATTGAGATAAACATACTTTAATAATAAGTAATCGCAAACGAAAGAGGATCTAATCGTGTATAAATAGGATTTATACATTTACCTCGATGATTTTGGCCGTGTCGTTACGGCCATCATTTCGAACAGGTCAGGCCAAGCCAATGAACCTACCAATCCATCGGAACAGTTCGGAAACGTAGAACTTGTCCTTATATTGTAACGCTTTCGTACCTATCTAAGGGTTCGGCCACGACAACGCGCGACCAGTTAAGGGGATGCATCGAAAATTCAAGCTATTTTGTAGCGCATTTTTTGTCAAATCTAGTACATAAAACAGGTTAGTTTTCAGATATGTGTTTCTTGACTATATAACCTATTCAGTGATTAACGCGGAAACATGTTTAGTGAAAATTGCCTCGATAGAAAAGTTATCCGAAAATGCGTCTTCATTTCCCGTTTTTTGTCTAGTTTGTACAAACGACAGATTAATAAACGGCTAAATTATGTTAAAATGTGATTCTTCCCTTTATCTTTTAAGTGATTAACTTAAATGTTAACAAAACAATGTTTCTATACAGGGTGTTCCAAGAAGTAGTGATATACTGAAGCTGGGACGTAGAGGACCTAGAGAGCTATCTAAATCACCCCCATGTATGTTCCGCGATTTTTCGTATTTTGGGAGTTATGACTTTTTTTTTAATTCTTCACCTATCGCCGAGTACGATGAGATTTTTATTTATGGTGACGTGAATTATTTCGGTAGATACTTGATTTTTTTATCTGCTAAGCTGATAGATAGGCCAATTCAGGATGGTAACGTTTACTATCGTTAAATCTTTGAATGGAATAAAAAAATTAAAAATAAAATTACCCAATATATTCACAACTTCAAGGGGCTTTAAAAAGATAAAATCTCATAAAAAAATACCGTTTGGCTTTTAAGAACTTGCTCTATCTATCAGGTAGCTACCCTGAAAATTTCATTTTATTATTCATAAAACTTCAATCAAAAAATTTAAATCTAAATGTGGCAAGTGCAAAATTAATTAACTTTCTAAATAAATTTCGTTCTAAATCACGCACTGGCCATCAATAGAAAAAGAACAAAAAACAAAAGACGGTTGACGCATGAGAAAATTTTCACGTTGTTTGGTCATCGCTGGTACTATGCCGGATCCTCATGTAGTAGATGCAGTGGTTGAAGAAGTAGAAAGAGACCCGTCGACCAGTGTGAGAGTTATGGAACGTCGTACCGGACTTTCTAAATCTCAGGTACACAATACACTACAGAGCGTAGGATATCATCCGTTTCACATTAGAAAAGTGCAACAATTGAAACCGGAAGATTACAATCGGCGAATTGAATTCTGTCAGGAAATGCTGAGGAGTCAAGCTGAAAACGAAAACTTTTTTAACCATATCTTGTGGACGGATGAATCCCACTTTAGACGCAATGGGATTTTTAATATGCACAATTCTCACTCATGGGCAATTGAAAATCCAAATTTAAAAAAAGAATCGACATTCCAAGAACACTTTAGTGTTAACCTTTGGTCTGGCATACTTAACGGTCAGCTAATCGGGCCCTTTTAGCTGCCAGACCGCTTCGGCGGCAATCACTTTTTAAATTTTCTACGCGTCGATCTGCCCGTGCTATTAGAAGATGTGGACTTGGAGACACGCAGAAGCATAGTACTGCAGTGTGATGGTGCACCATGCCATTTTGCCTTGGACGTAAGAAACTATTTCAATCAAAGATACCCTGAAAGATGGATTGGTCGTTGCGGCCGGGGTGACGCCTGCCTTATAGCCTGGCCTCCACGGTCCCGCGACCTAAACCCCATTGATTTTTTTGTATGGGGATACTACAAAGACCTCGTCTACTCAAGAGAATGCCGCAATTTGGACGAGTTAACCCGGAAATTGAGAGCAGCAGAAGATACCATTAAAAATAATAGAAGTGCATTCAGACGTTTAAAAGACTACTTTTTTCGGCGATGTCGCACGTGCATTGAGCAACAGGGGGGCCTTTTTGAAAATTTCTTAATTTAAACACCTTGTAATTGGTTTTACTTTGTTTGTGTTAATCATCATGTAAATTAAAATTTTGCACCTACCACATTTAGATTTCAATTTTTTGATTGAAGCCTTATGAATAATAAAATGAAATTTTCAGGGTAGCTACCTGATAGATAGAGCAAGTTTTTAAAAGCCAATCGGTATTTTTTTTATGTGATTTTATCTTTTTAAAGCCCCTTGAAGTTGGGCATTAAATTTTTTTTTAATTCCATTCAAAGATCTAACGATAGTAAATGTTACCATACTGAATTGGCCTATCTATCAGCTTAGCACACAAAAAAATCAAGTATCTACCGCAATAATTCACGACACCATAAATAAACATCTCATCGTACTCGGCGATACATGAAAAATTAAAAAAAAAGTCATAACTCCGAAAATACGAAAATCGCGGAACATACATGGGGGTGATTTAGATAGCCCTCTAGGTCCTCTACATCCCAGCTTCAGTATATCACTACTTTTTGGGACAGCCTGTATAATGATCTTTTTAAAAAATATTGAAAATTCTAGGGTAGGGCTTCTCAGGGTAAAAAATTGTCGATGAAATAAATAGGGCATTTTTACACAAATCAAACTAGTCCTATGCTATGGTAAGGTGGCTCGTCTGCCCTTTTGCCACTCGTTACATAAAAAAAAGCTCAATAAGGTTTGTGCTATGAGTACTAGATGACGATAATATCCAATAGATATATTCACTTATATACATAGAAAGCATCCAATACTCAGGAACAAAAAAATATGCTCATCACACAAATATTTGCCCTTACCGGGATTTGAACCTGGAACCTTCAGCTTCGCAAGCAAAGTTACTCCCGCTGAGATAAACCGGTCGTCAAATGGAAGGATACCCACTTCTTTCATGAACGAAATCATTTACGAACCTGGCATTCTTTCACATTTATATCTTTAATGGGATATAGAATACACGCGGTCCCCAGTTACTTCCTGTTCCATAATTCCCAAATTTTTACTAAAGCAATTCCTCATATTTTTCCAAACTATTGTGATATCCAACAAAAGGAGGGTTTTGTATTTAATCTATAGTAAGCATTTTCCTTGCAGAAAGTGGGTAAATCGTCTAATCTGACGGTCACAGTGAACTCGGCAACAGCAGGACAGTATTGGTGCCGGGCGAGCTCCGAAGGATACCAAAGTATTGAGGCGCCTGCTATGGTTTATGTGAAAGGTAAATTTACTTATATACTACCGAGGACCATTAAAACAAGAGGACTGACCATCTCCATACAAAAAGCCGTTCCCCGATATGTACAAGAATTATTTTTAACAATTATTCAACTTTGCAAGCATGACATCTATACTATTATAAAGTTGAAAAAATAAAATGTCTGTACATTGAAGATATAAAAAAGAAATTGTTATGGACTATTTGGAGGTCACTAAAACGAACATTTTTTTAATGGTTTTATTGCATGTGTCGTTGTGGCTTCATCACGCAAAATCGGCTAAACAGATTTCAACTATTTTTGGCATCGGGTAGCTGGGTATCTCCAGATGGTTATCAGATACTTTTTATCCGACTGCGCTTAAGAAAATCGGAGGGTTTTGACTTTTTCTCCTGCGCCAACAAAGTTGCGGGCGCTGTCTAGTAGTATTTAAATGTTACGATTAATTTATTATAAGCTATTTGCGAACTAATTGTTACTATAATATGTTTCTTTATTCAATTATAACATCGTTAAATGTTTATTTTTAAAGCACCATCTGGTTTTGGCTAGAATAGTATGGCAAGTGACAGTCCTCTTGTTTTAATGGTCCTTGTATACTACAAAAAATAGGGTCGAACGACCTGGTTATAGGGCTGCGGTGTCTCGCTGGATGCAGGTCGCTTCTATCCGGCCTATATGGAAATCTATTGAGAAGGCCTGTGTCCAGCAGTGGACGTCCTATGGCTGAAATGATGATGATGATGATGATGACCAGAAGGTACCCGCACTTCGTGCGCGGAGAAGAAAAAGTTATTACCCATTTTTTTCCCTCGCCGTAGTCGGGTAAAAAGTACCCTATGACTATCTATGGATACCCAGCTATCCGTGTACCAAAAATACTTGAAATCCGTTTTGCCGATTTGGCGACTTTGGCGTTATGAAGCCACAACAACACATACAAACAAAAACCTAATCTAGTTTATTATAAAGCTGAAAAAATTTAATGTCTGTACATTGAAAATATTTTCATGAAATTGATTGTAACTGACTACCACTTTTTTTTGTAGATTTTGTATATTTGTACGTGTCGTTGTGGCTTTATCGTCGTAAGCGAAAGGTTCGATTCCTGGTGTGACCACATGCGAGAGCAATCGCAATTTCCTTTGCGCTTTGACTTGTATGTAAATAACAACTAGCTTTTGCCCGCGACTTCGTCCGCCTTAAATTCGTTTATCGCGGATAAGGGTATTCCTCCGGGATAAAAAGTAGCCTATGTCCGTCCCCGGGACTCAAACTATCTCCATACCAAATTTCATTCAAATCGGTTCAGCGGTTTAGGCGTGAAGAGGTAACAGACAGACAGACAGACACACTTTCGCATTTATAATATTAGTATGGAAGTATGGATTGATTCCCTTTTATTTATCAGAACAGCATTCTAAATTGTTGCAGCGATTTAACTACACCTGTTTAGGGTACCCTTAATAGCTTCTCTAACAAACCCGCTTCTAAGTTGTTCCTTTGAGTATGCTTCGATCAATTTGCCATAATTTAGTATTCCATACGACCCGGGGCATACGTTAGCATGCATGAAGTTTCAGACTTCAGCCAACAGTTCGAAAACTCGGGAAAAAGTTTGTCATCCTACTAGTTTTAATATTAAAGTGGGTAATAAGAGTGTTTTTGAACTTAATTTTTAGTGAGATAAGATTGGTTTTAAGTAGGAAATTGTGATAAGCAAAATTAGATGATTATGCAAGTATTTTTTGTGTTTGACTTCACCTTTTATTTTATTACTGTAATGAAAAGATAATATTATTGTAAAAAACTACCAATCGTTGACTTTTGAATACTCCTGAGCGATTTTACGTAATCAAATGAAAGTACCTATAGCGTCCTGGGAATTTATCAATACAAGATAGAATCAACTTTTGGAGGAAGTAGCAAGAATAGTAATTTCCAAACAGATACGAATTTCTTAAGAAAAATATTCGAACAAATTTAAATCTAGGTACCGTAATTAAAAATGATTGATAAGTGATTAAATATCTTAAGCGATTGTCATGTCCCCCTTTACACCCTGTATACCACAAATAAATATTATTTAAGTGTAACACTACATTATTTCCTTTTGAAATACCATATAAATCTGTGCATACTGTAATTTTAACGTCTGTGTTTTCCAAAGGACCGCCAAAAATAATGTCAAACCAGACACAATACGGCGTAGAAGGAGACAGCCTGAGGATAGAGTGTATCTCCTTCTCTGTCCCCAAGCCTGATTACGTGCTGTGGACTTTCGCGGGAAATGAGATTAACTCCTTCTATAACCAGGTAAGTGACAATGAGGATGCAACTGGCTGTGAGCAGAGGAAAAGCAACACGAAAAGTCAGCTACAGCCTGCTGCTTTCTGCAGCTAGCCACCTTCTTCTTCCTCTTAGTCGGTCACTCATGGCTGAGGATCGTGACCAACAGTAATGTCCCTCCATTTGGCACGGTCAAGGGCCATGGGCAGCTCTCTGCATGGAACCACAAGCATTTTTCTTGGTGTCAGACCACCTTGTCGGGATTCGACCTCTGGAACGTTTGCCTTCGACTTGGCCCAGTAATATGCTCCTTTCGAGGTTGTGCTGGTTAAATTACATAATATGCCCAAAGAATTTGAGGATTCTCTCCTGGGAGATAGTTGGGAGCCGCTTTGTGATATTAAGTTCTCGTAATATGGCATCGTTCGTCCTCAATGCGGTCCATGGAATTCTGAGCATTTTTCTCCAGCACCACATCTCAAAAGCATCAATCTTGCTCCTATCCAGGTTCTTTAGACTCCAAGTTTCTGCACCGTACATAAAGATGAAGAAGACCAAAGCTCGCACCAACAGTACCTTGGTTGTACTACGAATACCTCGGTTTTTCCACAGCTTCTCTTGTTTCGACATTGCACTTTTGGCTATTCCTGCCTGCCACCGCGGTGTAACAAACAATATGACATATTTGACTCAGTGGGTTCCCAAGTAGCACACAAGCTGTATAAAGGCTTGTTATACAGCTATTATACAGCCAGTTTGAGTGTTATAAGAGCAGTATAAGCTCTAATACAGCTTGTGGTGTTACTTGGGTTGTACACAGTGGCGTGCACACTGCTCAGAGTTTTTGGCCAAGGTAGGCAGTTCCTCTGCGCCTATGTCGAGCCATTGTCGTTCAGGGCTTCAGAGTAGGCAGTTTCTCTGCACCTGTATGGACCCATGGTCATTCAAGGCTTCAGGGTAGGCAGTGTCTTTGTGCCTATATGGACCGCACGCCACTGGTTGTACAACGGCCAACGAAGCTAGCGGTCCCGGGTTCGAATCCCGGCCAAATAAATATAAATATAAATAAATATAATACCCATAGTACAAGCTTTGCTTAGTTTGGGATTCGATCAATTTGTGTAAGATTATCCATGATATTTGGTTTACTTATTTAATTAACACCCTGAGGGTCTGTGTAAAAGGTTCGCAATGATAAAATCGTTACGTTTTGGAAGTGTAAATTTTTGAAAACCTCAAAATATAGAAATTAACACTTTCGTGAGATAGTAGCAAACTGAAGTGGCAGTGGGCAGGGCATATAGTTCGAATAACCGATGGCCGTTGGGACAGAAAGGTTCTCGAGTGGAGACCGCGTACTGGCAAGCGCAGCGTGGGAAGGCCACCCACGAGGCGGTCGGAAGACTTGGTTAGGGTACGCGGGGACTCGCAGGATCCCGTGAGATCAGCATGTTTTCTTCGTAATCTGGCAGAAATTACCGCTGTCTATTTCATAGCTAAAAACGTGCATATCTCACGGGATATGATGTCAATCTTCCACGTAATTTTGTCGCTTATCCGAAGATTATGCCCATTTTTGATTCCCTACGCTGTGATAAATTATTATGACATGATTATGTCTAATCTACCTATACTTTTACAAAGTTTGCTATTGTGTTGTTGAAGATATTTTCAAAAAAATATTGTAATAGGGACTTTGGATGTCAATGAATCGAAAAAAAAATATGTCGGATTTTTTGTGTTATTGTGTGTCGTTGTGGCTTCATCCCACCAAATCGGCTAAAACGATTTAAACTATTTTTCACGGTACACGGGTAGCTGGGCAACTATAGATAATAAATAAATGAAACACAGGGACAATCTTACACAAATCGACCTAGTCCCAAACTAAGCAATGCTTGTACTATGGGTACTTATAGGCGACGATATACATAATATATAGATAAATAATAATACTTAAATACATAGAAAACACCCGAGACCCATAAACAAGTATTCGTGCTCATCACTCAAACACTTGCCCCAGGATTTGAACCCGGGACCGCCAGCTTCGTAGACGTCGTACAACCTACTGAGCAAAAGAACCAAAGCTGAAGAAATAACGAGGGGTTATAACTTTTTCATCTGCACGCATGAAGTTTCGGACATCTTCTAGTTATTAAATAATATTTAGTATAACTCAATATGCGTAATTTTTGGGGAGACTAACTCGCTAAAGGTGCGTCCACATTTGTATCATTTGCCCGTATCCGATCATCGTCGCGTAGCATGATCGCGTGTCACGATCACGCGTTTGGACGTTGCCCCGATCCGATCACTCGAAATCCATTTGCTACGCGTATCACACACTTGTATCGGAAGAGTGCGGCATTATCGTCGCGCCGACAGTAAGCGTCCAAGCAGCGCGATACGCAGTCATGCTACGACACGGTGATCGGATACGAGCAAATGATACAAGTGTGGACGCACCTTAATATAATTCACATGGTTACCGCAAACCAGAAGAAGTATTATGAATATCAGATGAAAATTTTACAGAAGTCGAATGAGTCATTTTAAGCTCAATAAGGTCATGAGTATGGTCGGCCAAGAAATTGGTATACCAAATTTGAACCTTAAGGGCTCTGAATGACCTCCCATCCGTAGCTCTTTGCTTTTTCGTGTTGTATATGTCTCATCATGTTGACAGCGACCGTCTTTACCAATATACTGTTTGAGTTTATCTTCAAAAGTCACCGAAACTAAGATAAACGCTAAAAATTTCAGGACAAAAACCAGTTCATGCAACTTTTCTTCAAATATACATGTAAAAAAAAGCTTATTTACCAAGTTTGGTCTTTTCATAATGAACAATTAGGCATAGGTTTTGAGTCTATGAAAGGTTAATTGAGAGACTAGACATGTTTTTTTTATTTGAATAGACCTCTCTGTAAAATTCCATAATTGATACCTATAATATAATATTCAAATTTTTGAATGCTAGCAAGAATTGAATAGAAACTGATACTATAAACCAAGTTTCAAAAGTTATTTTGGCCATTCCAGGTACTAGATACAGAACAAAAACCATGAAAAAACGTACGTTTTCGCTTGGAGCTTGTTAATTCACATGAAATATGGTTGAACCAATTTCTGGGCCGACAGTACCAGACGACGATATGTTTAAAAGATATTTATATACTAAGTAGGTACATAAGAAACATCCAAGACTCAGGAACATATATGAAATATGTAAGCTCAGCAGACAAATATTTGTCCTTGCCGGGATTTAAGCCCAGAACCGTCTAAAAACAAAAAAAAAATTAACTATGTACACCATGAAACAGTTTCGGAAGAATAATAAATGAAGCTACTAGCATTTTCTTTATTTCACCGAAAATATTTCAATTTTATTTTTACAAAGATATGCAAAAAACTGCAATTTTCAATATACACATTCATTCTCATGTTTCGAATACAACTTTTTAATTGCGCGATACCGATACAATATTGTAACATTTGCCGATCAAGGCCTGAGCTGTAGATTTTTTACTGTAGTGTGTGTGTAGTGGCAATGGGCAGGGCACATAAATCGAAGAATCGATGGCCGTTGGGGCAGAAAGATTCTCGAGTGGAGACAGCAAACCGCAAGCGCAGCGTGGGAAGGCCACCCGCAAGGTGGTCGGACGACCTGCTTAGGGTTTCGGGGACTCGCTGGATGCCTCTATCCAGCCCATGTGAAAATCTATTAAGAAGACCTGTGTCCAGCAGTGGACGTTCTATGGCTGAAACGATGATGATGAATTGATGATGTTGATGATGATGACAATACACTGCAATAACTCTTTATTGCACACCGCACAAAAGAAAATAATGAAGTGAAAGTTGAATAAGATTAATGGATTACATTTCCTTTGCTTTTTCGCGAAATACTGACTTAGTTAGATGTTACAATAAATTGTGTTCTCGAAAAAAATACGCATGCAAATACAACAAACCACCACCAGACAGTGTAATCCTTGATGTTTCGCCTCTCTATGAAGTTACGTCTCGGGTGGACGACATCTCCTACATCTCCTGATGATACCTCGTAGATAGGCGAAACACGTGTCACATTATACTATCTGGTGGTGGTTTGTTGTTTTTGCATGCATTTTTTTTTGTGGAAAATGCTTGAAAATATGCGGGAGCACAATTTATTGTCACATTTAACGAAGACACTTTTTCGCGGAGAAGCAACGGAAGTATAATCCATTAATCTAATTCGTCATTCTGCAAAGTAAATCCTGAATCTATCATTTAAGTTGAATGAGGTCTTATCGCTAATTAGGGTCTTCTTTGGAATCCCTAACGTCATTTGTAAATTCGTTAGGATGTTTTAAAAGATCATCGTATAGATTAGGTTAGGTTATGTAAGGTTTGTTTATAACAATCATGAAAAATTTACAGTCTCAAAAAAATGCGTTAGGACAAGCGATACATTAGGACAATCAACGTTAGGGATTCCGATATAGATCCCTCTAATTAGCTATTTCCTCAAGACAAATAAACAGTCTTAGATATGCCCCCGATAATTTGCCATCCTATATTATTTAATTTGATTAAAACTTTGTGTATATTTTTAGGAGTACGCATTCTTAGAAGAAACCCTAACGGATGGAAAAACTAAATCTACTCTGATTATAAGAGAGAGTGAAGCGAGACACTTCGGCACATACAATTGTAGTGTATCTAATTTGTATGGTTCAGATAGTGTAGAAATACGATTGCTACCAGACAGTAAGTAATGTATACTTATTCATTATCATAAAGTTGTAAAATGAAGTCTCTACATTGAAGATATTTGTATAATGATTTGAAAGAAGAATTAAACATATCTTATTTTATTAAAGCAAGCGCAAAAATTAAATCACGAAGAAATCTGTAGTAGCAATGCTCAGGCAACAAGTTTTCGAAATTGAGGAATTTTCGATTTGTGAATTTTAAACGTTTGAGATTGACTTGGAGCGAAAATTATGTAAATTCCTTCATAATTTGTATATACAAATATAATACTATTAGTCCCATCAAAAATTTTGTACTCATTTAATAAATTTCTGTTCTCGATATAAAACTCGCAACAGCAGTATCAATGTACAGTCAAGGACAAAGATTAACACATATCAAAAGATTCAAAAGTATGTACACACCAACTCTACTCTCATAGTAAGAAGGTTTGGTGTATATTTATGAGATTTTGTTGTGTTAACTTTAAGTTGTACAGATTGCAGAACAGTCGCATAGTATTCTGAGAACGTTCTGCACCTTGTACAATCTGGAGTCAAGATTCCCAAAGTATTTTGGAAATTAAATGTCATGTCCGGATTCAAAATTTACAATTGTGTTGGTGGAGAAAGGGTTTTTTTTCTGATGAGAAATAATTTATTTTCTCCGTTACTGCACTGGAAGATTTTAATTCAACATGGTTATTAAAATGTTTGTATGACTTTTGAGTTTCTTCGTTCTTCATTAAGAATTTCTGAAAAATGAAAAATTTCATGTTTTTTTCAGAATCCCTCCCTCTGATTCTAATAATCACCAGTGGTGCTTCAGCTGTAATAGTAATATTAATGATAATGCTTATTATCATGCTGTGCCATCGTAAGAATAGGAGTTCTGATGTCGACAAGAAGCCAGACATTACAAACGTGGGTAAGACCAGCGTGGATCAGTTTAAGGATAGTGACCGAAGTTCCAACATTAGCGATTTGAAGTTGGAGTTACGGCAGGTTGAAGGCAGCTGCGAAATGGTAAGTAGGATTTGATCACATCAGTTTTTCATCAACGTTATCACCATTATCATCGTCACCATGATCAGCACTATCATGTTCATCGACATCATTCCCATCCACACCATCACAGGCCTTCATATCATCACTGTCGTCTCTACATCATTCTCTTACTACTAGTCTTCTATCTTGACGATCTTGGCTTCAGGTGATTTGGTCTTAACGCTTGTCAATTGTGTGATAGTGGTTTTTTAAGACTTAAAAATATCCAAGAAATAATGTTCGTTTGATGAAAGGGTTCACTTTGCAGCAGTTCTAATGGGAATATTACTCAAAAAATAATTTACAGGATGCCTCAAACGGCTCAGACACAGAGTTCCATTCCAACCTCCAGCTGACCACCAACCTTGGTCTGCCACTTGCTGGACCAGTCCCCGTCCCTGATCCAGGATATGATAACGAGCTGATGAAGCAGTACCAGCGATACAGTGGGGACTTCAATCAGGCTATCAGCCATTTGAATTTTAAGGTAAGAGCACAGATTCAGAAATAAAAAAGAATTGAAAAGTCACGATTCTGATAGATTCATCAATGGTCATTCCGATTACTTGGATTAAGAAAGCAGACATTTTACACAACATGACAGACAAAGACTTTTCGCTACAAAGATTTTTGTAACGCGTAGATGATAGCATAGGAAAATACTTACGTAGCGAAAACTTGCTACGAGCAGAGTGCCCACACAGTAGGTTCCTGGTCGTAACATAACGACCAATGGAACTAATACCATTGGTCGTAAGTGTTAACAATTGTCAACGTAGTCGTAATTTAATCAAATTTAATGCGATTTGGATCGCGAAAGATAGTGCAACGTCTGCATCGGATTACGAAGCAAATCGGTGAGACTTCGCGTGCGGCCAAAAGAGTCTACTTTTGACGTCCTAATGGACGACGTCCTGTCGGTGACCGAGGTATCGCTGCATCGACGAAGTCCAGAAAGACTTGTGCCAACTTCAAGGGGCCGATTTCGATTGGCGACAAGCAGCACAGAATATCGTAAGTTAGCTTAGCTTAGTATCGTAGGCTAAGATCCACTTTGAGTCACTGAGTCATCGTAGTAAGTAAGTATATTACGATTACTTATAAATACGAGTGCTCTGAAAAAATTGCAACGACTGAGAAGCGAGATTTATTTGTTCAACGGTATCATCAAAATCTTCTTTCCAGGGTCACGGTCAAAGCAACGGCTACGTTCCCTACGTGGACTATTCCAGGGACTACGCCCCGCCTCAGCCGGACAGTCTAACTGGATCGTTCTCTAGAATATCTGACGGATATTCTGGACAGTGCGGATCTTTGCACAGGCAGACCAGCTGTGGCAGGCTAGGAGGGCTGGTTGGACCTGATGGTGAGTTTAGTTTAAAATGAAAATTAAGTTTCTGACCAAAATTTAATTTTTGTGACAAGGTTTTACTGTACTTTTCTTTGAACATCCATTTACTACTCACCGAGACGATTCTAAAGAGCAGAAACTCGGTAGGTTTGCATTATTTTATTACAAAGTTCCTATGACCGCCTTCCTGCTCCATCATCAGATCAGCTCGATGGTATCATACTATTACATAAGTATGTCAAATTATAGCTAAATCGCAAAACCGGGAGGTAGGTCTAATTTAATTGCAAAATTGCACCCGAACAAACATAGTTACATACATACATACATACATTGCAAGTTAAATAAACGCTTTTAATAAGGTTCATTCAAGGATCTTTGGTTTCATAGAGGGTTTAATTTCTAAGTGCCGGTTGTCTTATAGGAGGTACGGCTGTCGTCGCGGGTATCTAAGTTAGTTTTAGAATATTAGGGCCAATCAGGATCAGTGGCAAGCACTCGTATTGGAGGCCAATTAATACACACTTTTGTTGCCCACCTTAATAGTATAAAAATAACGCTGAGCTAGAGAAGAAGTAGCAGCCAATACTATTAGAAAAATCTAAAAAAATTAATACATAGAAGATATTTAAAAAAATATATTGAACGGACTTTTGGAGGTCACTAAATTGTTATTTTTTTAATATTTTGTATCTTTGTGTGTGTCGTTGTGGCATCATTACGCCAAATTGCTTAGACGGATTCTGACCATTTTCGGGACACAGGTATCCACAAATTGTTAGAGGATACTTTTTACCTCATTACGCTAAACATAAAAATAGGGGTAATGACTTTATATCCTCCGCTAACGAATATGCAGGCACTTTCTAGTATTATAATAAAGACATAAATATTCATTACCTAAAAAAATACTGTTTAATAATTATTAGAAGTAAAGCGAAGCTGAAAGTCATAATGACATTTAGATTATATCTCTCCTCGCTCGCCCGTTTGCTCGTACATTTTTTTTGAAAACAATTTGTCAACAGTGATACCTATGGCGAATCAGGGAGCCCTATCGGGCGGGGTCGACGTTCGGTACGCAGCGACTTACGGAAACCCTTATTTGAGAGGAAGTGGACCTATATGTGAGTTTTTTTTGTATTCTCATTTCTTCTCGTAAAGTCTATCGACGTTGGAAAGGAGAAATGGGATAAGCGACAGTTTTGTCGGCTTTTAGTAATATACCCAATTAACTCATTTAATGAGGTGTATAATTCAATGTCTCGAAAATGTCGCTTATCCCATTTTTCCTTTCTACCGTCGATATATACCGATAAGTCAAGATACTAGTAAGTATAGCACCCAAAGGTCGGCAACCGATTCCTTGGGCTGATAATGATGATGATGAATTTAAAACAGTATCAAATGTGATAGTCCTGTATATAACGTGTGTCAAAGTACAGATTCTAAAAGATAAAAGAAAGACGTCGCATGATCGGGTTGCCTAATTTTTCAACACTTATGAGTTCCGCTCTCTCTCTGTTTAGCTTAAGTAATTTAATGACATGTTTTAATACTCTAGCTTTATTGTCCAAGTATTTGTATGCATGCTTGCATGTTGAATACAGGGACATTTTATATTGTAAGACCTTATAACTGTTTTCTGACAAATTAATTATTTTGATTTGATTTGATTAAATAGAATCTTAGTTCTGGCGTCGATTCAGCCCAACGAGCTGAAAATGTCCATATTATGCCAAAAAAATGTGCATTTTTCACAATCCCCTGTTCTAAGTACGAGTAGTAAAAAAATAAGTCACAATCAAATTTAAAGAACATTAAATAGTGATGATTACAGTTTAGCGTGGCATGAAAGTGTAATGCTTGGTGTAGCTATTTTCTTTAATATTACGGACAGCGATTGAAATGCTCAGAGAAATGCCATTTTAATTCCCGCCAAACACTGTCCAATTATTCTAAGACACCCTGTATACTTATTACTAGTTATTCCTCAGCGTACGTGCCGCAAGTAAACACGGCGAACCCAGCGGCCACCCCCGCGCCCCCGCCCTACTACACCGTCAGAAACACTAATTTACCCTTACCTGGTAAGTTCTCAACTATTTAATTAGGGTCAACTAGGGCGAGTGCCGTGCCTAACTATAAGCGAGGAACTTTAGAGATTTCGATATACAGGTAACATGATAATTTGGGGTAAAAAGTATCGAAATAATTAATCGCCAATTTGAAGACGGATTTTCTATTTTATTATTTTTAAAAGTTCCTTAAGAAATTGTTTTTGGGATCATTTTTTGGGCGTCTGTTACGATAATGATGGCTGCTATGGATGGATAGATGAGTGAAACACTGATCAGTGCTTGACGACGGTTTACCTTTAAGTCTAAAATGATAAGATATGAACTCTGCACTGATCAGTGACTTCGCATACCAAAGTTCAGTTCAGCCATTTGAAAATTATTAGCTTATTCCTAGCGGTAGGTATCGGGTTTTTAACCGATTCACCGATTACTTCTCACAAATGTTTAGTTTTACTTCACCTTTCTTTGGTGCATTCCACCAGAATGTCGGGTAAGTGCGCCATCCTTTCTTTAGTAACGTTGCCTGCGAAGCTGAGGTCCTCGGTTCAAATCCCGGTAAGGGCAAATATTTGTGTGATGAGCATAAATATTTGTTCCTACGTCTTGGATATTTTTTATCTATATAGGAAATTTATCTATTAAATATATCGTCGTCTAGTACCCAGGCTTGTGTAAGCCTTATTGAGCTTACCATGGGACTAGATCGATTTGCGTAAAATTGTACTGTAATATTTATTTATTCTTTTCATACTTTTAAGAAAGTTAGGAAGTAAATTTTTGGTACGTCAATACTTTATAACTTGGCTTTTGTATTGGTAGTGAGTTCTTGGATTTTTTATATGTTTTTAAGCTGTAATAGCCGTCATGCAAAGTAGACATTTTGATGGAATGCACCCTTCTCAATCTGTTCTCAATCTGTCTGAGTATGTGTTTTGAAAAGCCTATTTAAGGTATCATTTTATTTAACAGCTACATCAGGAACATCACCGTCGTCATCAGCATCGTCGAAGCCTCTCACGAGTCCCATGGCGTCATCATCATCGGCAACCAGTGGTGCGCAGCCTCAAGTAAGAATTATTTTACTAATAGATATACGTATAATTATAGCTTTCGCGTTCGTAAAGTAGCCAAATCGTTCGTAGGCCAATGTATACATCTACCAGATGATGCTTTAAAATTACCGTTTCCAGCTCTCAAAAATTACTTAAGAGTCCCTAATGGCAAAGGCATAGTATAGGGTAGAGGACTATTTAACAGACAAAACTGCATGGCCCAAAACAGAATCCAAATAATTTACTGTTACCGGGACAGGGTTCTTATAAGGTGGCATATCAAACGTATGTAAGTCGTTTTAAATTTCTATATTTTTCTTTTTACTTTTATAAGGTTTGATATGTTTTCTTGAAGAACTACGCATTGAGTTTATACTCAAAACATATATTTAGGATAGGCAAAGTATTGTAATAGATATGAGTTATTTCGAAAAAATAACCGACTGTTTAGTTTGTTTCGGCTTTCTTCTCATCAGTGGTCTCCTCTTGGGAAACGCCGTAGAGTCAGACTTGTAAAAGTGCCCTTGTGGCCTACAGAATAAAGATCATTATTTCATTTCATTAGTATACGCGGGCTGGTTTTCCGCAACTCGACGTCTATGATGCGCCTGTTTTGCGTGATGGGTTGGTGGTACTGCTCTTTATTTAACATTATAATATATTAGGAGATGCCCAGAACTTTGTGGGAGCGGAAGGGAACAAAATTATAAGCCTTCATTTTCTTCAGCGTTGTCGAGTAACAAGTATCATATAACTATCTGTGGATGCCCAGGTCAAAAATAGTTGAAATATGTTTAGCCGTTTTGGCGTAATCAAGCCACAATAATACATACAAACATATTAAAAAAGCGGCCAAGTGCGAGTCGGACTCGCTTATGAAGGGTTCCGCAGCCGTTTATACAAAAAATGCACTACAGATGAATAAAACGATATAAAAAAAACACTAACAAAAGAGCGTATCTCCCCGGCACTTACGTCCTTTTGCTGAGAAGCGTAGTTTTTTGGCAATAACTTAAAAACGGTATGTCCGATCATGTTGAAACAATTTTCGTTGGAAGTATTTATTAAGCTTTATATATATATATATTTTTTTAAACATACCGTTTAGAAAACAGAAGGGGGACACACAAGTTTTGCTACTTTTGGAGCGAATATTTCGGAAAATATTCACTAAATCATTTTTTTTTTGTAGAAACCTCATATTGTTTTTAGAAGAACTGTCGTAATATGTGCCACATATTGATATTTGATGAAAAATCTTTTTTTCAGTTTCGGTTACATCTATGGAGTGCCCCCCTAGATATAAATATATTTTTTATTTAACTATCAAACTAAGTAGCGGTTTACACACGACACCTATGCTCCAAATTTCATCAATCTTATAGTTTTTGAGTAAAATGCCTGTGATAACATACGGACGGACAGACAGACAGACAGACAGACATGGCGAATCCATAAGGGTTCCGTTTTTGCCATTTTGGCTACGGAACCCTAAAAATACAAAAAAAAAATTGATTGAGTGACCTCTAAATAGTCCTTATCACTTTTTTGAAAATATCTTTAATGTACAAATACCTATTTCATTTTTACAACTTTATAATAGCTTAAAAATATCTATCAAAGTTTACCTTTATCACGATTTTAGATACGCACATTGCATTTCATAAAAAAAATGTTTTACTTAGTGGAAATAAAAGAAAATACACATTTTATTAAAATAACGAGTCATCACCAAACCTGGCCGACAGCAGCTTAGAGTGACAATTAGAAAAGGAATAACATAATCTTTTTGCGCTGTAAATGTATTTCACCCTACATTATTTTAGGCATTTGACACATTAATGACAAGTTACGACAAGCTGAGTAGGGTGACCAAAAGAAAATATGAGTGAGACTGGAAAGGCTTTTAACGGTTAAAAATAATGTTGAGTGTTATTAAATCTATACTAATATAATAAATGTGAAAGTGTATCTGTCTAGTTGCCGTGTTTTATGAAATTTCGACGGATAAAACCTCCGCTATTTGAAGTCCTGTACAAATTAAATATGGCTTTTATTGGTGAGCTCTCGCTTTTTCCACTTATTAAGAAGTTTAATTAATTGTTAAGATCCCATTTATTTATTTAGTCGTATGGCATTATATATATATGTAGCAATCAAAGTATGGCTCTACGATCCTTAAGCTAAGCAGCTGCGTCAGGTGTCAAGTTATCCAGATCTTCAGCAGGTCCGGAGTAGGAGTAAAAGGGGCAGCGCTGGATAATGTGTTCAGTGGTCTGCTCTTCCTCACCACACTCGCAAAGTGGAGAGCCCTTCCATCCCCATTTGTGTTTAAAAAAGTTGCAACGACCGTGCCTGGTTCTTAGCCTGTTCAGGCGGCACCAGAGCTTACGAGGGAGGTTGAATCCTTTTTGTATTACCGTTGGGTCAATAAGTTGGGCGGCCTTTTCCTGCGCGCCAGCAGTCCATTCAGCTTTCCAGCATTCCGCAATATCGAAGCTCTTCAGGCTCTGGGCTGTAGTATAGGGGGGTTTTCGGGATTTAAGTCGTTGTTATGGTGAATGGCAAAACTGACCGTGAAGTGAGGGGTTCTTTGAAATTTTCTCGGTTTCCCTTTTCAAGGCATGGAGCCGTCGCAGTTGGGGAGGGGTAATGTGACATAGAGCTGGTAGCCAGTGGGCGGGGGTCAAGATCCCATAACACACGGGAACGGCGGCTGAAACGCTCCTGAGCCGCACCCAGTTATAGAATACTTTTTGCTCGACTATGCTGAAGTAAAAACGGTTATGACTTTTTTCGTCCGCTACCTTCTAGTCCTTGATAATGGGACCGCTGCGTTTGCCTAAGAACACATTAATTTACAAAAGAGTATAGTTAAAATCACAAGGAAAAATAATAAAAACGAGGAAACATTTCTCCAGCATCCTTTGACGTTAGCGCTTTGAACTTAATTTCTTTATAAAACTATTTTTAATAGCGTTAAGCCTTATTTTCCTTCGCCGGCTCTTTTGAACCTTTTACAGAAAATTATAAACATAATCTTACATTAATAAGATTTCTTTTTAATCTTGTAAAAAAATATTTGTTGAAAAAAACGTCAGGTTTTATTGAGTCTTAATATCAACCACAACCAAGGTTTGTAACCCGGATAATTTTCCGTACCGGTTAAAGCCACACTGAGAGCCTAACCCATAATACAGGTTACGCTCGCAAGAACATCGCTCTAACCGTTTAATGTCTCGGAGCGCAAAACAGGGAGCGAAATCCATTTAACAGTTAGAGCAGTTACTCCGTGTTGGCGGAATCTAGGGTGAATAACCGCTCGCTTAGACAGGATTGGTTTGCTTGCTATGGTATTAGATTGAATTTTTCATGTAATTGACTATCGTTGCGCCACTATTGGCGCCACAGCCCATATCAGAGCACAGAGTAACCGATTAGAGAGTGCTTCGAAATAAAGCTCCCAAATCAATTCGTCCGAATGTAACCTAAATAATTAACCGGTATAACCTAAATTAATACCCGTTTTTTTGTAACCGGTTACAAGCCCTGACCAAAACGTCAAGCACGTGGTGGGGCGATAGTTCCCAGGTAGCACACAAGCTGTATAAGACCGTATACGGCCATTATACAGCCAGTTTGAGTGTTATTAGGGCTGTTTTAGCTCTTATACAGCCTGAGTGCTACATGGGTTTATATAAAAATAAATAGTTTTATACACATGGACTACATTTCGCCGTCAAAAGCAACCGTGTGGTCGGTACGACCACATCATAGCAACTGCAAGAAGCTGCAGCGCAACTATTCACATATTACCACTGCTTCACCACTTTCTGTCGCTGCGTTTTGGTGTGTTTGTGGCCCGTGTGAAGAGACCCTAACCAAATTTCATCTAAATCGGTTCAGTGGTTTAAGAGTGAAAAGGTAAGACAGTGTGTCTCGCATTTATAAAATTATTATGGAGTATGGATTTTAATCTATAACCCGATCTATAGTGCGACATAAAAGAGTAGGTAGAAATTAAATAAAATGGAACTAAATAAAAACTATACTAAATTGTTGCCATGTTTAAGCATTTTGCGTCAAAAATGTCACAGTTACATAGAAAGTGACGCCCTAATTTAATTTCAACTCTTTTATGTCGCACTGTATTTGGGTACCAATTTTCATCTAAACGCGTTCGACGGACATGTAGTAGGGCATATCCATGTATTTTTTTCTTTTATTTATAGATCATTCATGTAGCAAACAGTGGAGAAAAATATCTTTTCATTTAACTTCAAAAAATAACTAAAATTAAACCATCAATGGTTTCATTCTATCTCTCTAGCAAAGCAGAATTGAATATGGCGTTTATAATGTCCGTAGTGTAAAAGTACATGTCGGACCTCTGTGTCAAATCGCTGAATAATTAGTAGTTTAAAATGTCTATGTCATGCGTAGTTCTTGGCCGATTTAAATTTGAATTTTTACTTTTAGAAATTATTTTACGGTACCGTCAACTGCGGCTACTTTGATCAACTGGGATTAATTCATCACTCATTTTAAATCCATAACGAATTTGTTACTAATCGTATTTATGAGATTTTATTGTCAAGGTTGGCAGCCTCGTTAAAAAAAACATCTTTGACGCGTTCAGAAATACACTCCTTATAGTTTAAAAATTAATGGTCAATGTTACCCGGTTGATCAAAGTAACCCCAGTTTACCGGTATTTTGTTAAGAAAATCGATAGAAATATTTCATCCATGTATTGAGTTAGCATTGCGTACTAAACATCTATACATCCAAATATCTTAACAAACTTTCACATTTATAATATTAGCAGCAAATATGATTTTGCTAGATGCCAATCAGAATCTTATGATAATGGAATATTATAATCTGGAACATATGTATAAAGATACGATGATGTCATATATATTTCGGTATTTTAATATATAATTATTATAACTCAGTCTGCGACGAGCTTAAGAGAGGACAAGGCGTCATCATAAAATCTCGTAGATGTTCACTACTGGACAAATGCCTCCCACAAGGATCTTTACAACGTGCAACACAAACTTGAGCCGCCCTCATCCACTCAGCAGATTATCGGTCCATCTCGTTAGGAGCCTTCCTACGCTGCATCGTCCTTGTCGGCCTCTCTGACCACTGATGACGGACGAAGTCTGAACTAAACTGTCGGCCAATAGTTTATTGTTTGTTCCACAGGTGCCGCGAGTGTCGCCTCAATCTTCGGGCGCTCTGTACATTCTTCCCCCGACGAGTCAAGGGAACTTCCAGTCAAGTCAAATTTCTATCAAAGGTAAAATTAATGTGTTTCAGCCAAAAAAAAACATGTTTGTGATAAGCTTTTATTGCCAACTGTACTTTTCTTTTGACATCAACGGCATCAACTACTCACCGAAACGGTTTTAAACAGCCCAAAGTCGGTATGATTGAATTATTTTATTACAGAGTCCCTATGACTTCCTGTTGTATCATTAAATTAGCTCGATGGTATCGTACTATTGCATTGTCACCAAACTTACATACGAATGCCAAATTATAGCTCAATCGGAAACCGGGAAGTAGCTTAAATTAAACTTGCAAAATGCCACCCGAACAAACACACATTGCAAGTTAAATATAAGATTGTAAAATAAGTTAAATGTAAAAGGTATGACATTTTTTTAAATTTTTGCATCGCATCAGCAAGTTCTAATATCGTAATATTAAGGTTTCAATCTTCATCCACTGAATCATTATTCCTATAATTGACACCTTGTTTGACATCTCTATACTGCTTTGAATCAAGATTGAATATACCTAACTAATGGGACGGAGTCGAGAACTGGGACAGATACCTTATAGCATGAAATGTACTGTACATAAAGAACAAAACAACAGTCATTTTTTTTACATTTTACTGTATGAAAACCGGTAAAATGAAATTAGAACTATTATGATCATATGGCTAACATGGGAATAAAAAGATTATAAAATAACAAATTCTAATTTATATTTAGATTTGGTATAATATTGGCTATTTGACATTCGGTAGAAAGACTCAATGACTTTTCATAAAATTGTACGATAGATTAGTAGAACCATTAATTAGTTATTGTTTGTCTTTACACATCTGACTTTTGTAGTCTCTGCTCTTCTTTGTCGTAAAACAGCATAATTATAGTTCTAGTAAAAATGTTTTTAAATGCATTGTTTTGATTCCACCCTGTATATTTCAATTACAGTATATCTCTTTTTCCCGTTAGTAGGTAGAGTCAATCCTAGTCTTGTTAGAAACGTACCAAAAAATCTGGCCTAGCAATGAAGCTTTGTAATCGAAATTAAAAATCAAACAATATTAAATACAATTTATAGTAAATTTTATATTCTAGGTTGTGTTTTATATTTTATACGTGTCCAATTTTTTTTTCAGGTAATGGCCAAGTAACAAGTGGCACCCACGTGTAGCGAACTGATGAAAGTAGCTAGGATAATATTAAAATAAATTAAAAAACTGGCATAGAGAACTGTAACTCCTAAGAACTTAGACATAAAGGCGAAATAAATACCTACTGGATGCCTCTCTAGCCCTTTAGGGTTGTCACAGAACAGTTGGCGGCTTCATTTTGTTGATATAATGATATTTGATTCAAGTCAAATTATAACATGTCTTCGTAGATTGTTGATTAAACTATTGTATAAATTAATCAAAATTTTAAGGATTAAAAATTGTTGGTATTTGAAAAATCTTGTGCTCTGGCCTCCATTTTTTTATATTTATCGTAATACGGCAAAGCCCAAAAGAGGGTTATGTTTTATACAATTGTAAAAATGATTGTGAAGTTTTAAAAGGATTAAAATATACTTAAATTAATTGTTAATACGTAAGATTTGTAGTTATAAAAGTCTAAGTCGATTTTTAGAATATAAAAAAAAAATATTAAAATCTTTTTGTACTATTGATAATTTAAATGGCTTCATTATATCCAATCGAAACTTTTCAAGCCTAAAATTAAAAGCTTTAAGTGTCAATGTCAAAGAAAATTAGTTAAGTAAATAAGTTTATGTAATTTTAATCATTTCAAAAAATGACTATTTTATTATACTGCTAGGGAATAAATGAAGTGTTTATTATAAGTATAGGTCAGTAATCATGTTGGTTTTTAGACATAAAACCTTAATTTGTTTTCGAAATATTTTACAGCATATAAATAGATTTATTTTTATTTTTTGTAAGTGTAAAATTAAATTTTATTTTTTAATGGATTTATATAAGCAACAAACAATATAATTATGCCAAATATATTACAGCACACATCCTTATTTCTAAACATTAAATGTGTGACGTCACATCTGGTATATTCAGCTCCAAAAATATAGAAGTAATTAAAATTAACATAAATATCTTGATGTCAACTTTCTTCTACCAACCATTCAAGAACAATATAGCCAAATTACATTATTTCACTATATTTCCATTGTTTTGTGTAATAGAGCTGAAATAAATAAATGAAGGGAGATTGAAGTCAAATGCTTCCCTATCTGACATAAAAAAAATAGAATGCAAGCCAAGACTGCATGCACTAATGGGGATGTCCCAAAAAAGACCTGTTTTTTTTTTCGTTATAACGTTATAATAGGCAATTTTGAGATACAAATTTCATGCGTTTTACATTTGGATGCGTTTATTTTTTTATTGTCTAGGAGATATTCCGAGTGACGTCACTACTCGGTGACGCCTGTGCTAGTGCTTAGCAAGGATAAATAAAGGTCAAAATTAAAAACACAATTAAATTGTCCCAGCCATCTTATCTTATCTTATCTTATCTTTTTTAAATCAGATCATTGCAAGTGGTTTACGAAATCTCCTTGAAATGGTTTTTGAATGATCATAAGAACATCCGAATTCCTTACATATTTTTACAACAGACTGTACTTTGGACGTTACCGTCCATTGATCCAGATTGTTCAACATATTTCATCCGAAAAACTTAGAACCTGAATTTTCCAGGAACATAATAACTTTAACATTACCAGGGTTTGGATATTCGGTGAGATATTTAACTAAAGTTTGGGGGCGGCGTCTGTGTAACAGTATGGAGACGGACAAAATTTATTTTTCCTAATAAACTTTCCGGGATTTCTAAATTTACAAGACCTGCAAAACGCATGCTTTATTTTTTTGCTTATGTTATATATACCTTGATATTAAATGAATTCACACCGCGGTTACGATAAATTCTACATACATTATTACATTACCTACATTTGCATAACAACGTACGTGTTTACCAAAATAGTCAGAAAAGAGCCATAAACTGAACATGTTGGTGTATATTTACCTCCTCGTGTCGTTTTATCCAAACCCGGAATCCCGGAAATTATATTATTAAAATAGTTTAATTAAGCAGCCGATTCCACATTTGCCCAACTTTTGCCGGGTTTTGGGCAACTTTAGGTAAATATGTCACCGAATATCCGAACCCTGATCTTTACAATACGAGTTGAAAATATTGTAAAAAATAGCAGATGCAATACTTTTTCTATAATTTAATTATTGTAAGTATTAAACAAACGCTGAAGTGTCAAATCGAGCCTAAAAAGGTGTAACGCGAAAATTATGTTAAAATGTCAACAAGTGTTTGAACATGTAAATAGTATCGTACAAAAAGTATAAAGGGACATTTAAAAAAATGCACATAGTTAAGGATTTATTTTAACAAAATGCTAGTTTTTTCATGTATGTAACGAAAGTTAGTTACACAATTATATATGAGTAGCTTTTATTTCACAAATAAATCAATTTACATCTTCTAATTAAATCCATAACTATATTAAGCGACCTATAGTTACTTTCTCGATTTCCTTACGCTAACTTTTCATTGAGACTGACTTCATTGTAAAATAAAAAATCTGTACATGTAAAATAATATAAGCATTTATAACTAATGTATAATATTATAAACTTCCGCCCATATGTCTGTATTTGATTCGCAGAAAGTTTGGAATTAGTAATTTATTATTATTGTTTTATTATTCTGAGTCCATTGTGTCCCACTGCTGGGCAAAGGCCTCTCCCTTTTTCTTCCAATGTTCTCTGTCCTGGGTGGTTTCTGGCCATTCCTTAGGAAAGGAGTCTAGTTCAACCCGCCATCGCCGTTGAGGTCTGCCGCGTCTCTGTTTAAAGCTATTGGGTCTCCACTCTGGCGATCTTGGCTCACAGCTCACTCGGCATGCGGCAAACACGACACACGATCAGCCCATTCCCACTTTAACCTGGCCGCCTTGCGAGCTACGTCGGTATAATAATTAAAAAGGGATCTATATCGGAATCCCTAACGTCATATGTCCTAATCTATCGTTTGTTCTAATAAATAAATAAAACAAACCTAGCCTAACATTGATTTAAACTTACATGATCTTCACTCATTAACACAACACAACAAAACGGGGCTTAATCGCGTATACATATTATTTTTTATAACCTTTCGTTGGTAATTCGACGACGTTTCGGACGTCGCGTCAAATAATATCCGATAAATCACCAGACGTCGTGAGTGTAGTGTGTCGGTTTAGTGACGACCGTAGTGTTCAACCTAATAATAAACATCAAGCGCGGGTAGATCGAAACACTCGCGCGGCTAGAAGACGTTGATTTCGCCGCTCCAGTTTCCTTCGAGACCGTGGACGTAACGCGACGTAATTATCTTTTAGCTTTATCTTTATATTTATATTTACACCCGTTATGTTGTGTTGTGGTAATAACCTAACCTAATCTATACCTAATTTACGCTTTCTGAAAAATAATGCATCAAAAAATTGATGATGATGATGATTCAAAACATCGAAAAATTGCAAATACCTTATTATGCCGCAAGATATGAAAATAAATTTAACAAGCAGAAGCAAATTGCCATTTACGATGGTATACCCACTTTGATTACTGCGTTTTTTTTTTAGTATGGCAATTTGTACCAATAAAAGTTATTCTCTATACCACTGAGACGTGTTCTCAATTATTTTTATGAAATAATATCATAACACAACGTAGTATTATCTGGATGAACAAGCGTTGAAACTAGAAGGTGGGTTATAGATCCTAAGGATGATACGAGTATATTAGGCTCTATTAATGATTTTTTGGGTTCCGTACCCAAAGGGTAAAACTGTTTAGCTCTCACTGTTCATGAGATACAGCTTGGTGACCGACGGACAGCGTGGTCTTAGTAATAGGGTTCCGTTTTACCCTTTGGGTACGGAACCCAAAAAACACTAAAGACCTACACCACTTTGTTTCTCTTATATATGTCATTTACGCCAAAATGTACTTAAGTTACTTTTATGCAAAATGTTCAACCCTGGATTCTTTTCTACAAGAATGATCCTTTACACAAGATCAATTAGTTAATTTATTGTCTGCCTAGTTTATAAATTGAGACCATACGAAGGGACCTTAAGCCAGTCATGAGAGTTACTTCCAAATTCGAATTGAAAAATTCTTGTCACGCAATCTCTCTCGATCTCCTCTTAAAACAATATCTTAGTGAGTGGGACAGCACGATACCCAATTCGGACTTTGGAGTTTCAAACCTGATTCTTACAAAATCGTGTTTAAATATGTAAGTACGACGCTAAGGGCCCTTTTGCTGTGGATTTTATTTTAATGAATAGTATTGAAATGTGTGCTAGGTAAAAGTTTTTACAAATATGTTGAATGTGCTATAAAATGAAATATAAGCAGTTTGTATATATTTCTTTGTTTTTTTAAAACCCTTTTTTAAATTAATTGTTGTGTGATTCTTCGTAAGTTGAACGCTCTATTTTACAAATAATGATAATACTAGAAGATGCTCCCAACTTCGTCAGCGGAGCAAAAAAATCATAAACCTTTTTTTTCTGCGTAATCTAGTAAAAAGTATCCTATAACCGTCTGTAGATGTGCCAAAAATAGTTGAAATCCGTTTAGCCGTTTTGGCATTTGATAATCAGGTTTTTCTAAATATATCGTGTTTTTTTTTTCATTTTCTCAATCAGTTCATCATTCTGTATAACATGATATTTACCTTCAATCAATCAATTCGTATCATTTACATAGTCATATAAATAACAAACACAAATTAAGCAGAAATAAAAGCTATTTGTAAAAACAAATAAGGCAAAACCCAGCGCATTCTAAATTTACATGCAAAAAACGCAAATATTTTACACGGCAAAAATAAACGGCTGTACCGGCTTTAAAAAATTGCGAGGGCTATTAATCAAATTGAAACATTTTAAAAAACACGTGTTGTTTATAGATATCTCTTTTTGAGCATTTATAATTTTCGTGCGCTCTGTTATATTTTATGGATGAATATGAAAAGTACCAATTTGATTTATATACTAGACTGGCCCGCGACTTCGTTCGCGGAGGAAAAAAAGTCATAATGCCTCTTTTTTCTTCCACATATTTCAGCCACCTAAGTGTACACTGGACAGCATAATTGCATGGACATTTGTCAGAAAGTTTGCTTTGCAGCGAGACGAGAGATTGGTTTCATAAGATCTTACTAGATGGCGTTGATAACATCAAAATATTAAAAAAACATCTCGGTTGAACTTACGATTGCCAAACACACACGGCAAGTCACTCAAATATTCAATTTACATTATGGAACGTATTTTCAGAATCCAGTATTTTTGTATGCACCTTCAATTAAATATTACTTAGATTCACCGTCATAACCAAAGCCATCGATGATTTTGCTAATTAAAAAACCCAAAATACAAAAACGATTTTTCCCTATACAGTGTTCGAAAGGATTAGAACCCAGAACATTCGTCGTATAGATCAACTCATTCAACCCCTTAGCCATCAAGCCATATTCAACGTGGATGAAATTTATAACCGTATTTGTAATCACTAATCACCTACGTTTGCAAGGCATGCGTTTAGTGTTAATAGTTTATTTTATTTTATTTTTTACTGAGATTAATTAATAGCTGCTTAAACAAAACATTTTTATTTAAACAAATAATAATTTATAATTAAGTCACATGTTGAATAGTTGTTGAATAGTGCAACAATTATATAAAAGTAAGCACACATACTTAGAGGGTAGACTTAAGATTATGAATATACCGTAATAGTTTTTATACAAAGAAACTGTTCGATCGTTCCCTTCCGGCTGCGGTCCGTTCGATTGTATTTTTGATTGAGTTTTAGTATTTATTTAGTTCTTTTATTTTTAATAATGGGTTCTCGTTGCAATATTGACGTAGCCACAATGTTACAAATAATTACTTTGCATAGTCAAGGCAAACATTTGTCAGAAATTGCCACAGAAACCGTTGTAAGCGTAAGTATTATTGTTTACATTTCTTTCTAGATTTTTTATATTAGTTATATCTGTATGCTAATTTAATAATGATTATACATTTCTGAAAATTGTTACAGAGGAAAACAGTTGTGTTATGGGTGCGACAATTCACAGAGGAAGGATCATATAGGATCTGCACCGCCAAAGGACCGGTAGACCTCGACTTATAAGCGCACAGCGGCGTCAAAGCATGGACCAGGAATATGAAGAAAATGGTTTTCCACCAACAACCCATTACACCCGTTTATTTAACACAGGCGTGGACACTGTTCGCCGTGTTCTCCACACAGTGAGGGTTTACATCCTCGCAAGCATGCAGTCAAACCCTCGCGTCAGCGTGGAGTCATCCACAGCACAAAGAAGCGTGATTAAAGTTTGCTCGAGAATGCTTAAATGCCGATTGAAGTAATGTCATTTTTACTGACGAAAAAACGTTTCACTAGTGAACACAGACGTTTAAGCTTGTGGCGTTGAAATAATACGCGTTATAATAACAATCACGTAGTGCCCACTGTGCAATTTGGTCGCATTACAGTGAATATGTAGGGTTGGATGAGCTGGGCTGACCCGGGAGAACTCGCCAGAGTGCCCAGTCGGGCTAATTGCTGATTACGTCAATGTGCTGGAGGAGACCATGATTTGAAATGTGTATTCGGAGGAAGAATTACGCATAATTTCATTTGTGCAGGATAATTGTCTTATACATCGTTCCCAAAGTGTGAGTGAGTGTTTTCGCCGGCGTTATAACATAAATATCATTTCGCGGCCTGCTAGATCACCAGATTTAAATCCCATTGAAAACCTGTGGCTATACCAATTAGGGACAGAAGTAAGCGGAGATAGGGTTACACTGATGTTTATTAGTAGTTAAACAGGGCGTCATTGCGTTAAGTATATTTTATTTTTATATTTTACTATACTATGATAGTAAATAACTACATTTTTATACTACAAAACGGAAATCAATCACGTATTGTTTTTTTTGCATATACTCAATTTTGTGACAGTTTTTTACGTTTTTTTTTCGTTACTCAGTCTTTGAATTGTTAAGAAATGATAGGTTAGTATAAACAGTAAAAGGTAAAAGTTAAAGTGCGTTCGCCTACAATCATAACCAGTCTCAGATTTGTAATTAATTGTATTCGCTTATAATACTGTTTTGTTGAAGGGAAGCTTCAATCCTCTTTTCAATTTTGGAAATGAATACTTAAGCTATACCCTCAACAAAATCTTAAGAAGAGATTTTACTTAAATTATATAGTAATAAATTGTGTTATTTATCTTGAATAATAATTGTGTAAAAAATAAAGTTATTTTTTTCATTTCAAAGTTGTATTATTTCTAGTTTTAAGTATAGATAGTTATTAATTGGTTGTAATAAAAAAAATTAAAAGCCCTACTTTTTAGGAGTGGCATTATAAGAGAACTTGTGACTATTTTTCTTTTACCTTACCTTTTATGAATACACACAGTTAATTGTAAATTTTCTTGTAATAACTATATATTTTAATAATACTAATATTGAATCAGTATTTCGATTGCTATAAGTGTAGGTATTCATAGTCAATATTCAGGCAAAGATCCATGCGCAAACAATGATTATTTTGTTTCAGCCTAGTCTATGTATCAATTGACTATCTCTTCATATTATATGATATTATAATAGACTTTTATCCTTGATGACTTTCAAACAACTAGCAACGCAAGTTTTTACGGAAATTTGCATACAAGGTAGAGTATTTTCCAAAGGAGGGTATTCTAAAGTACCTCCTTACTTATTATATTATTTTTATTAAAGTATAGTGCCGTAATATTCACGTCATCACATATGTTATTGAAGTGTGGATGAAGTTACGTATGTTTAAAAACCTCGTAGTTTCTTGAAGAAACATAGTTGTTGCTGAACAGACTCTGTTCTGTTACGATAGCAACAATACGCTTGAAAGATAAATTTTAAAACAACCTTACTTAAAAAATAACATTCTGACGAATTGAGAACCTCCTCCTTTTTCTGGAATTCGGTTAAAAAGAAGCGTGTTCCAAAAGTTAAATACAGGTGCCGTTTTAATTTCAGTGTTTTTTTAATAGTAGATTATTCTATTACAGAACAATTTTAGTGCTTGTGAGACTTACATATCAACAAACAAAGCATTAAATTCTTTGATCGTTTTGATAACAACGCCATCTAGTTTATTTTTTTGTAACCAACTTAAGACAGCCAAGCGATTATCGTCTTTGCCATGTCCATGCAATTATGCTGTCGATAGTACAAGCAATGAGATTTAACTCATAATACTCCTCTTTTGTACAAATTCGGTCCTTCTATTGATTTTTTTACTGTAAATATTAAAGCAAATTAAAGTACTTGATAATTATAAAGAATTACCAGATAATTACCAAGTAACCTCACATGTAAACTAAATTAAACGCTCAACTCAATTTCATCTTTAAAAATCCCTATTTTTATCAAAAAGACAAAGGCTTTGATGCTACGAGGCGGCAGACTCTACAGCCTCACAGCGGTAAACAAAAAGCATCATAAACCAAAGACTCCCATAGGCTTATACTACGTTTTGGTTCTACGATAGGTTCTACAGCCATTGTGATCTCGAGAGCCCTCGGTATTCGAGCCTCTGACATATGCATAACCATGTCGTTTTAATGTCGAGCTCGTAGCGTCGGCGGGCAGTTCAAGAGATTGAGAGTGACATGGAACTTTTGGAAACTAATAGAAGGAATGTTTAAAATGCAAATTTATTCATTATTTATTTATTATTAAAAAAAGTTACACAGCATTACAGTAAAAACCAAGGCACGGTGAACTACAAAAATATATAGAAAAACTTAAAACTAGTTCGATTAAGGCGACGTAACTCCGTGGCTCCGTTGCGTCGTCTGATCTGGTGTAAGATTCGGCAGATTGCTCCAGAACTGCCGAAACACTACACCCTTCGGCCAGAAGTCTGCACTTGCGATGGTGTACTACAGCGGCCGCGGCACTCGCACCACAAACGAGCTGAAGTGCATGTAGTGGTGGGACTGCAGCTGGTGCACCCTCAGCCAGTCTTTGGCGGACGAACTCCACCACGTCATCAGCCACGGCGGAATGATGCAAGCGCGGCACGTAGAGTGCCTTACTCTGTGTAACAATCCAAAGACCGGAACCAACCAGCTCGGCAATGTCACAAAGAGTTTTGCGAGGTACCCAAATAGATTCTAGGATGCGTCCGCCAACCAGCCGCCATGTCGTAACTTGGTGGTAGGTATCTGTTTAATACCACTGGCTCTGTGAGCTGTAAAACCACGTGAGCCTTTGAACCCTTATTCAGATTCAGATTCAGATAGTTTAATGGTAACTGTACATTTCAATTACAAGTCGATTACATTGTGTATTATTTTATATCATATCATTATATTTATATTATCATACATTTTATTTTTCTATATTTGTCAACGGTGCATCTCTAAAAATTCGTTTACACTATAGCATGCGAGATCTGCAAGCAGTGATTTGAGTTTCCTGGAGAATGCCGTGTCACTTTCAGATTTTTTTATGTCTGTAGGGACACAGTTATATATGTTAGGTCCAACAACGCTGACCTGTGTCTGGGCCTTTGCTAGCCGTCGCTGCGGGGGTATTAGGAGGTGCGGCCTGCATGACGTCCTAGGGTTGCGCTGGCCATAGGTTTGGAAGTTAGTGAGGTTTGATCGAACATATTCACAAGCTGTCAGTATAAATACACATGGGAGTGTCAGAATTTTTTGTTTTTTAAATATTTCTCACGCTGAGTGATCAGCCGGTTTCCGGTCGATGATGCGTAGAGCCCGCTTCTGCATTTTGAACAGTTTGTCACGATTAGCGGATGTGGCCCAAAGATCTACGCCTTGTGTTAGGATTGTATGAAAATATCCAAAATAGGCTTTTTTTAAGTTGCCAGGGGACAGAGTAGGTGCAAGCCTCTACAGCGCATAGCACGCTGAGGACAGCTTATCACATGCATAGTCAATATGGGGGGTCCACGTCAGCCCGGAGTCGATTATGAAGCCCAAGTACCTAGTTGCGTCCACTTGTGGAACGGGAGTGTTGTTCGATATTATGTTTAGTGGGCCATGTTTCTTATTCAATTGGAAGTGTATTATCGTAGTTTTATCTACATTTAGAAGCATCTCGTTTGCTGAAAGCCAGTTAGACATTTGAGACATTACCAGGCATAGTTTCGATGTTAAGTTTTCAACATTATCTGCGTTTACAATAATACAGGTGTTGTCAGCGAATATGACATACTCTGGCTGACTTCAGGCTGCCATCTCTCATATATTTCTGCCATTAAAAAAAACTGGAATGACAAAAGAAATCTATTTAATTATTCATTTATTTAAACTTTATTGCACACATTGATTTATTAATATACTTAATACACAGACCTAAACAAAATTGCCAAAAAAATGGTCCGATTTGACATTGCCAGCTGTAATCAAATAGACGCTAATAACGCTTATTTATCATCGGCATCAACGTAATTACTTCATACTAAAAATAACTTATACTCTTAAGCCTTAAGTGTCAAATTGGCATACGTACCTACTTATAACACTAAGAAAATTGGTGTCTATGGGCTACTAGCGTAATCACAGAATACTTAATGTAACTAACGTCATACGTCAAACTGGAACATTGAGTGAATGGAGTCGAGATTATTTATATTAAATATTTTGATGAAATATTTTTATCAAAACAAAACAGTAAAAAAAAACAAGGTAAACCTATAAATTAAATATCTTTGTGTACTAAAATAAAACGCATTGTTATTTCAGTTCTTTATTTGTTAATTTCTTTGAAATAAATTTAAATAATTAAAGTAACGGGAGTTCATATTAACTTGTGACGTTTGAACGGCATTTATAGACTCATTATTTATGTTCAGAACGTCATTCACCTCCAAATAAAAAAAAAAGAACAGAAACAAGAAATAAAGTTAACATTCATGACCGCCTGACTGGCACAGTAAACAAGGTTAATATAATTGTATGTACGTACATGTATCTTAAAGTAATGAGATGTTATACTAAATTGTGACGTTTGAATGACATTTATAGTTTATTTCTTTATATGTCGATCATCGTTGACCTCCGACATCTACGTGAAAGATAATTAGTAAAGTTCACTTCAATGACAAGGCTATGCAGGATCATAAATGCAAAATATAAACTAGATGAACAACTAGTGATTAAATTACGTTCAGAACTGGTTTCGTTTTCCTTTTTTGTCTCATAAATGTCTGAAACAGGGAAATAGACCGAGCACATGGCAGACGTAAGATGTGATTTGAAATTTATATCACATCGGTCTCGTGATATTACTGCGGTCCATTTTGCCCGTCGCTGAGGATTTCGTGAAAACCTTAAATTGAAAACTATATTTTTATTAAAATAAAAAATAACCAACTGGACTCCTTAGATTTTTGTTCCGTGATAATGAACAATTTGTAGGAACAAATTAAATTGTTCAAATCTAAAAAAACACTACGTTTCCACATAATAATAGTTAATCAATCAATAGAACTAAGGTTAAAAAGAATATTCCATATCTTTTCTGATTTTATAATTGTTATTTTTGCAATTAAGCACAGAAACTTTAGTCATTGTTGACATCTGGCAGCGTCAATGGTCGAAACAAGACTAATCGCAAAACTACCGCAATAGGCGATATTGCGGTAGTTTTGAGTGGCTCATTTTTGCCGACTGATTGTGTGTCCTTATATAATACGTCAATGATTGCACAAAATAAAAGTAAGTACAAATGGCTGACTTGATGCCAAAAAATGTGGTACGACATACAAGCAAATGATGCATACATAATTAGTAATATGCCCCGAAATGGTCCCATCTTAGCATAATGCTGGCTCGAAAATCAGCGCTGATATTCCTGTGTGACTATAGATGGCACCATGGAGAGCTGTTTGCACGAAAGCAGCACTTAATCCAATTAAGGCGTAAGATGGCCTAACCACACCTATCCCGTTCAAAGCCAAGTTCTTAAAAAAAGCGCAAACCAACAGACAGAAGTCGAGGACTTGATTTAACACTTTCGCAACCGACATTTTCGTAGCGCTACGCTCGTAGCCAATAACATGGGAAAACCCGTATGTAGTAAAAACTTGCTACGAGTAGATCACCCGCTAAGCGGGCTCGCGGTCGTGAATATGTTAAGCGCCCTTTCCAGAAAAACGCTCGCGCGGTACTGAGCCCCTTTTCAGCCGAATACCAACACTACTATGAATTATTAGTAATAATATTTTTTGTTTAATAAGATTTTTTTACTGGATTGTGTTGTTAAAAATATGTACTTTATTGTAATCTTTGATGCATATTAATAATTAATGATAATAAGAAAATCCTTGGGTTTTCAGTAAGATTTTGTTGAAAAGTTTGGAATATAAAAACGTTTTACATATATTATATATGTACAAAATAGCAATGAGCACCGCATACATGAGATCGTACTGGAAAATAAGGATATTATTTCAATAGTGAATAAACATTAAAACATTCTTTTCTTATGACATCATAAAGGTTCAAAGGCCCAAACTTATGACTTACACACGCTCTTAAAAAACTACTGTCGGTAATCGGGTAGGTTATATTCAGTGCTTCTATTTCAGGCCGCTGATGACAAAATAACTGAGAAATAAAATAAAAAGTTGTGGAGGTATAAAAGTTCTCCAAAAGTCTAATGAAACAATTTGAAGTTGCTACTTCACGCCAGAAAGAGAAATATGGTTATAAAATACTTCTTAGCCAAACTCGCAGAATTAAAAAAGAGGGTTATGATTTTGTTTGTATTCATAAACGAAGAGACGGGCAACTAGTTATAATATAAAACAGCTGAGCCTGTGAAGTCTTGTTAGATTAGACTATAAGCCGGCGGCTATCCCGCGGGATAAGGCTTTGGTCGCAGTGATAGCTCTAACCGGGAACTAAGTCCCCCACAGCGGATGGCGTTATAACAGTATCCTATACAATAAAATAAAGAAAGAACGAAATAAATATATAAAAAGATGAAGAGAGAAAAAGCAAGACCTACAGAGAGAGAAAAAGATATCAGAAATAATACCAAAGTTTAGTGAGAAAGAAATAAAGTTAAAAAAAAGGAGTTAATATATAATATGGCTGAGCCTGTAGTCAGCTCTTTAGCTTAACAAGGAAACTGTTATATACGGTAATCTAGCAGCGGTCTAGTAGCGGTAATCATTTCATATTTGTAGGCACACAGACAATACTTAAATTTCAAAGTATTGTGTGTGTGCCTATAAGGGTCTAGATTTATCAGACGAAAGAATGACAGATAGAAAGAGAAGAAAAACAGAAAGAATACAAAAGTTTAATGAGGAAGAAATAAATTAAAAAGTAAGAAAGTATGCCAAAAAGAAAGTAAATGAACATATGAATGAGAGTGAAAAAAAATGCATTAATGAATGAGTGTGCTAATAAATAGAAAAAAAAGAAAAGAAGGCTAGTATATGAAATGGCTGACCCTGTGAAAATAAACGAAATAAATGAGATGAGAGAAGATAAGATAAAAAGAGAGAAAAAAGGGACAACGAAAGAAAAACCGGAATAATGACAAAGTTAAATAAGGAAGAAATAAATAAGACAGGAGACCAGAAAACAAGAAAATTGATATACTTATGATTGATTGAAAATATGAGACAGTGAATGATTGTAAAAAATAATTAAAGAAAGAATTATACATAAATGAAAGTAGGAAGCCTAGTAATGTATGTAGGATATTAAATGGCCGAAATAAAAACACTTTTTTACTAGTACTTAAATTTATTTCAAGGCTCATACACAGTTAGATCATCACAGCGCCATCTTTTTTCTCCCGCTCCCCGTCCCTCTCCGCTACCACCTCTGTCTCGCTCGCACACTTTACAAAGACGGTTGCACAATCTGGTGCGTTTATTTAGACAGCTACGAAATATTACTGACAAAATAAAATATTCTCCATGTATATGTAAAACGATTGAGCATGTGAAGTCTAGTTAGATCAGCCTATAAGCTGGTGGCTATAACGCGGGATAAGGCTTCAACCGCGGCGATAGCTCCAGCCGGGCACTAAGTCCCACCCACAGCTAATACGTTTAAGCCAGTATTTTGTGCTCATCATTTTTCAATTTGAAGTTTTATTTTATTTATTTATTTAATCTTTATTGCACAAAAGAAAACTTATTGTGCAAAAGGCGAACTTAATGCCAAGTTTTGTGAGTCGGATAAATAATTTAAATGTGCGCCAAAGTTCATATAAAATTGCTGATTAGATTATTGCAAATTTGAAAATGTATCTCATACAATTTTACAACCTAATGATCATTGTGCATATTTATTTTTAGTTAATAGTCATTCGAACTCCGAATGTATTATAATCATAATGTTGTTCAACATAAATAACTTTGTTACTACAATTTATGAATATATAATATTTTAATATAACGTTCTCATGTATTAAAATTTGGTGTAATATATATTTCAAAACATATCGCTGCTTAGTCATAATCTATTCATATATAAATTTGCAAGATCACATTTTCTAGCAATAAACTTTAGTATCATAAATTTTTCAAAATGCGTCTAAAAGAAATCAAAATTATAAAACTTAAAATAAAACTGAAGTTGGAGCTCTTAGAGCCAGCAAAACCTAAGGTTAGGGTTCTTTTTTTATGACCCTTAAAACGAAACGGGTCGAAAACCGAAAACTGTAGGTTATGTTAGGTTTGTATTATGACCATGTATAGTGGAGCGAGCGGAGCGTCAAAATTGGTCAAAAACCGAAATCTGAATCTCGAAAATCGAATGATCAACCGACTAAAAAGAAAAAAAAAACCAGACATTGGGGCTCCCAGAGTCAGCAGAACCTAAGGTTAGGGTTATTTTCTTATGACCTTAAAATCAAAATGGGTCAAAAACCAAAAACTGTAGGTTAGGTTAGGTTTGTATTATGACCATGTATAGCGAAGCGAGCGGAGCGTCAAAATGGGTCAAAAACTGAAAACTGAAGCTCCTCTCCCAGTCAGCAGAACCTAAGGTTAGGGTTATTTTCTTATGACCGTAAAAACAAAATGGGTCAAAAACCGAAAACTGACGGTTAAGTTAGGTTTGTATTACGACCATGTATAGCGGAGCAAGCGAAGCGAGCGGAGCGTCAAAATGGGTCAAAAACTGAAAACTGAATCTTCTCTCCCAATCAGCAGAACCTAAGGTTAGGGTTATTTTCTTATGACCGTAAAAACAAAATAGGTTCCGAAAACGGAATCTCGAAAATCGAATGATCAACCGACTAAATAGACATGGTAAATTGAATATTGACGATACAAAATAACCTTTTCCTGTAGCGCGTCCGGTTCATGATTATTTTCTGTTTTGGATGCATGCAGTAATTTATGCTTGTTTTTTACTTCATCGAACGTGGTACTTATTCTTGACTTGCACATGTATTTTTTATTGTTTGTGTGTTCGCACATCTAGTACTGTATGTTGTTAGAAAATCGGTTTTTTAAGTACATAAACCCATCAAAATTTAGTTGAAGCCCCCCAAGGCTGGTTTTAAAACGTTTTATCGGCCTACCGCCTAAAGACAGGGTAGAAATAAAGTAAACCTTCTTATTTCAGTTATAATTTCTGCATGCGTTCCAAAACACGTTGAGAATAAATACTATAACTTTCAAACATTATGAGCAAAATGATTCTATGTAATAAATTATGTGTACAAAAACTCGAAATATTTATTATTATGGACAATGAGGGTAGTAGTACTAATAAATATTTAACAAAAATATGAGTAAAAATTTTCGAAGAAATGATAAATATAGTCACAAATCGTTATTTGTATATAAAATCGAAAGACCAATTTTATATGAGCCAATATGGACCCATATTTAATGTATACTTTTATTTGTATCTTATTACTTAAAATCAGCTGTTCTAAATTCAACTGTTTTTAATACAAGGAAGATAGCTAATATACGATACTTTTTGCTTGACAGAGCACATAAGGGATTTTGATTAGCCGAAGCCTATTTACACTAAGGCTATTTAGGCTCTGGGAAATATCACAGGGCAGCGTTTTAGAGGTGGCAAAATCTAAATTAGGCTGAGAATAATAATAATAAGGCTAAATCCATCCTTTTACTTATAGCACAACTGTGACACGTGGTTCTTTGTCAAGCGACACATTGTCTGTCCCTTTCTATTAAATACAGTGTGAGAAAGCCGCGTGACGATATCTCACGGGACAAGCGAAGTTACGGATAGTTGTGCAAGACTAGACGGTTATGTTATGACTTTTCTCTACTCACGAAGTCACTCACGTCGTCATTGTCTGCGACGAATGCGACGTCATGTCTTTGTTTCAACTATGGTTTTCTATGGTTACATTCAAGTAAAAATACTGGATGTTTAAATTGTGTGCACCTCGTTAGCCCCACAATGGCCAGGCGTCCACGCCGGTGATAGAATGTAAACAGTATTGGTAAATTACTTTCCTATAGGATTGAATATCGAATTTGAGGCAATATCCAAAATGTCCCTCACTAAAAATACGTTTTCTATGCTCAAAATCGTTGGCGATTTGTATACTTAGGACAAACCGGCCAGCAAGGAAGGTTCAAACTCGAGAAAGACATGAATCTACGAATTTGATTTGGTTAAGCAGTAACTAGTAGGAGCTACAGCAGTGGGCACTGCTATAATAATGATGGAATATCTCTGCGAAATCGAATTATGATTGAAGAGAGCCATTTAAAGAACTAAGGTAACCATTTAACACAAAGAATCACTATGGTTTGCAGATGACATTCTGTCTACCAGCTACTAGTAGGGGGAAGTCCCCTAACGCTCGCTGGACGGCACCTAGCACCGGACAGACGTAATATCTCTGAAACCAACAACGCGATCGAATCGATTATGTGTAGAAAAGGAGTGGAGGAGTAAAGGTGAGGAGTCACGGGATGAGGTTTGTTAGTAAAGTGAGTGGCAACGGCGGGAGCGCTTTTTTTCTGCGTCACATAAGATTTCAGTAAGTGTTCAAACTACGTAGTCTCGGTGTTCAGGCCCATATTTCACAATCGTGACAATTGTCAGGCGACAACGACAATTTTATTTTCGCGGCGATCCCCGCAAGCTCGATACATCTTTATACTGGGCACGCAATGTACGTGAAATTGTCATTATCACCCGACATTTGTCACGATTGATAAAATAGGGGCCAGGTGTTTTATGTTAAATTAAGGTAGTACCTATTCGATTGCTTTTCATAATATATAAAGTAATGTTCTGACGCCTATAGATGTGATTGGTGTGAGATGATTTATCATCCGGTGCTAATAGGGGTTCTAAAAAAAGTCCGTCCGGTACAAAGTGCCATTTGCAAACAATGCGTTTTTTCGTCAAAATTTAATTCATGTTATTGAATATGATATGCATAATTTTTTGTTTGTTCTGTTATTTTGATTTTAAAGTTTATTGAGATCAGTAATTGATGAATGAAGATATTTTTTTCTTAAAAAAATGTCCGACACTAGGGGACTTTATTAGTTGAAATACTGGATAATCTAAAAGTCTGGACATAAACTGTGTCCATCTCGTTAGCGCCACAATGGCCCGGCATGGTCCACGCCGGTGATAGAATGTAAACAGCATCGGTAGATTGCTTTCCTAAAGGATTGAATATCGAGTTTGTCGCGATATCCAAACTCTCCATCACTAAAAATATCCGATAATTTGCGGACTAAGCAATTTTTTTACTTAAGAAATAAGAATATTTGTCTGAGTATTTTTTTTATATGGGCAAGTTAATACCACATTTTATGCTGTAAGGTTTTATTCAATGATGCCCCTTTGATGTTTGTTTTATAAAAATTCAAGTGAATTTTGTCCATTATCTAGTTAATATAGAACGCAAACTTCTTACTCGCTCCCGCTGTCTTTCCCCCCGTCGCCCGCACATCATGGGAGTGTCACAAAAGATATTGTCAAACTATAGTTATACGAGTATTATTACAAGTGTACAGCTCGGTGCTTAAGCTCGAAACGCGGTGTTTACCTTCATCAGGAGACAGACTCGGTTGTTACTGCAGAAGAAAGGTGTACGGGCTAAAAAAAATATATGGGAAGGCAAAAAGAAATAAAGAAAGGGAAAGTAGTCTGCATGCCAGTGTGGTTGCTTGTGAAGGAATGAAGGTTGTGTCTGGGAGGCCCGCTCTGTGGGCCTTTGGGCTTGCGTAGGTTAGAGCCGAGCGTGACGCTCCGTATTTTTGGTGCTAACTCGGCCTTCGGTCTCGTGTTGGTAGACACTCACCTACAGGGCTACGGCCCGCAGTAAAGCTAAAATTACTTGGGGATATAAAAAGGCTCTGGATAGAATCCCTGCAGGGCCTTGGAATGCGTAGGTAGGAGCCGAGTCGCTCCGCATTTTTGATGCTACGCGGAAGCTCAACTTTTGGCCTCGCGTTGGTGGACGCTCGCCTTCAGATTGCGGCCCTCAGTAAAGCTAAAATTAGGGGTTATAGTAAGTGTTGAGTAAGCTCGCCTTGTGGGCCATTGGGTTCCCGTAAATGGAAGCAGAGTCGTGATTTTCTGTACTTTTGGTGCTACATGGAACCTCGTCCTTTGGCCTCGCGTTGTTCGACGCTTGCCTTCGGGCCTACGGCCCTCATTAAACGTTTTTATACCACAAAATGTGGTATAAAAACATTGGATGAGTACAGCGCACGAACAGTCATTTTAAAAATTCTTGGGCACGGCTTACATCCAGCAGTGGACGTCCTAAGATCAGGGTAAATTTATGTTTATTTGATATTTTCCGAAGTTGTCGAAGTGATAGTAAGTAATAAATCAGTATATTCAACACACTATTTTACGCCCGTGAGTTTCAACGGCACACGTATCCCTTTCAGTACCAGCGTCAAAGTCTTAGGTATTCAACTGGATTGTACTTTACTGTGTTCACACACTGGTTGCCGAAATTAGCAGGGAGGTCATGGGTTCACTACATGCTCTTAACAAGCTCAAGCACTTCTTATTAATTAAAACCAAGATCTTATTAGTCCATACGTGGGTTTTACCTATAATTAAGTTCGGTGATGTGGGCTATATAGACTAAAATAAAACAGGAGATACTGCTCAACAACTGCATTCGCTTTATCTTCCGTCTTCGTAAGCATAATCGCGTTTCTGCTTACCTTAAGATTTAGTACCCCTCAGGGGTATGACATGATACTATGAAAATAACTGTGCGTAACTATTACCTATGAACGTTACCTGCAAGCACTGCTAAATGGGGACACAATGGCAAGTTTTTGTCTAATGCCATATGTACCTAAGAATAATGCCCTATCGACATTTCTATGTCATTGATGTTCCACTTTGACTACAAAATCCTTTAGTTCGATCTAAGTAATACGAGTAGTACCCAGATTTGGTAGCTAGCTTCGAAAAGGAAAAAATATTCGGAAGAAACGGCAATCATTTAGTCCCATTTCTTGAATTTCTATTTTATCTTGATTTTTTTTCAAACTGCATAATATAGCTTGGTGCGACAATTTTTATGACACCTTCAATAAAAGATAACTTGACGCTGTTAAGTGCTTGATATTTATAATATTAATAAGATAATGATCGTTACTATTTGGTAGCTAGCGACAGGATCGCACAGCACAATTCCCATTTCGTAGCTAGCTACCAAATGTGGCTTCGAGATGGGAAACTCGTTCCCATTTGGTAGCTAGCTATAGGATGGGAAAGCACAATTCCCATTTCGTAACTGGCTACCAAATCTAGCTATGAGATGGGACTAAAGGAAAAACTGCAGCAAAATGCAACACTTTCTTAACCCCTCATTACATCGACTGTGCACATATTTAACAATGATGCGGCAAATGTCTAAATAATAAAGCGCGGTGCATCCAAATAGCGCGATGTTCGTTCGTCGGCAGGCAATCGTAAACAATGTCGCGTTTCTCACGGGGACGGGCGGTACAAGGCACAGAATACTAGCGAAGAAACGATGCTGTTCAATATAGAAAAAAGTTTATGTCAAACATTTCATTTTTGTAACAAGCTTTTATTGTTACATTACCCATTGAGAGACAGAAAAAAAGGCAACATATTTATTTAACGCCAGCATAAAAAAAATACAAATACAAATAACAAAAGCAATTCACGACGCTGAAAGGGGTCATCAATCAGCTTTATGCCACGGCAAGCCGTGACGCTGATTAGCGGTGGTGCCCTATAACTTAAAACTAATTTATACCTACCTAGTTTATTATCTAAACCTAGACCTAGTGGGTGATTTCACGAATGCCATTTTTACATCAAACCCTAATATTAGTCTTTGAACAGTTATAAACTGAAACTCATCAGTCGGTTGGAAATAAGGCTCAACAAAAATGATTTTTTGAACCTTATTATTAAAGAATTCGTATGTCCTTCTTCCAACTTAAACATCAGACTAACATAAGGGAGCTAAAATTTGCAGCATGTGGGTCAAATTTAACATGTAAGATTTGACCAAACATACTGATAACATACTACAAATATTGCATTTTAATTAAAATCATGTAAAACAACAGACTTCATCAGACAGGCATCATCAGCAACAACTCGGCAACAGGCGTACAAAACAATGACGTAATCCGCAACATGCTTTGTCTTTTTCATTATTTAGAAAAATTCAAGTAATGGGAAATCATGATTTATCATTACCTCATTCTCTCATGCTTAACAATAAAAAGAATATTCGTATGATGAGCTACATTCCTCGTCTATTACATTTGAGTAGGTTTATCGAAAGTATGAATTTGACAGTTAAGTCGCTACTTTTGCTATGTTTTTCGAATGGTCTCATTATCTTGTCGATCTGGTTATCTGATAATAGAGATTACTTTAGGAAAGTCAACAGCGTCCACAAACGGCAAACATCGTTAGAGATAAAATGCGACATTCGTGTAGATTCAAGTGTTACTCTCTCAGTAAGTATTGCAACTTTAGCTGCTTTGGAAGACGGGATCTGCTCAAGACGCCCTTCTCATAATGTAATCACGATTCATTTTACAATGATAAGGCAAATTTTCTAATAAAACACGGTGCATACGGATCTATATCGGAATCCCTAGCGTCGTTTGTCCTAACGAATTTTTTTATGAAACTGTAAATTATTCAGGATTGTTATAAAACAAACCTAATCTAATATATACGACGATGTTTTTAAGAATTCTGAAGAATTTACTGTTTTTGAAAAAAATGCGATAGGACAAACGACAATAGGGATTCCGAAGAAGACCCAGAAAAATAATCTTTTTTCACAAAGAAAATAATTTTATAATGTACATTTTGAAAACCATACAATTTAATATTATGAATATAAGTCTTAAATAATGATTAATAAACAATATAACAAAGGAACAAAATATCGATATGTAGAGCTTTGATAGCAAGATGTACAAACGAACCTTCGTCGCTTATTCATGAGATCATCCAAAATGCATGGCTCGGCGTGCATGGGCAATGCTTATGGATTGGGGTCAACCGCCTCTGTAATACTTACATTCAGTCTGCCCATGTAGCCATATAACCAAGGCCAGCTCACTGAGATATCTAGGTATTATAGTAGATGACAATCTTAACTTTAAACGTCACATCTGCACGACTGCTGGTAGGGTTCGTAAACTTATTTACACAATAAAGTTACTAAGGGAAGCTGCTGATGCTCAACTCCTCAAAACCGTGTACCTGGCCCTGTGTCAGTCTATTTTGAGCTATTGCATACTTGCGTGGGGTGGTTCTGCTAAATCTAACTTAATATTGCTGGAGAGGGCACAAAGAGCTGTTTTAAAAGTGTCTTTGCGACGAACTCGTCGGTACCCTACCTCTGATCTTTTTAAAGAAACTCAAGTTCTGAGTGTCCGGAGACTCTTCTTATTGCGTGTCACTATGTATGTTCATAGTAAAACTCTAAGATCGCCAGAGTATTCTGACATTGCACTTAGGAGAATCTATAAAATCCCTAAACCTTATGTTACTATACTGCCTTTGCGAAACAATTTTCAGCATTTCTCTTCCCACACATATATAATAGGATGGTAAGATTCTGTGATATAAGGTATTTTCGGGTTAATGAGGCCAAAGCTTGTATACAGAACCTTTTGCTATCGTGGGACTACGACACGTCCGAGAAAATACTTAATGTGTAGGAGGGTAAACGTAGTGATCGGCAATTTTGTCATCGATCCCAAGAAATGCTATCTCTCGTAGGGCTGCTGTTTACCTTTCACACTTCTGCTTATTCACTGTGCAGATACTTACATATACTAACTTACACACTACACACATATACAAACATGTCCACATCTTAAAATAATGAGTGTAATACCTATGTATTTCTGCCAAATGTTTCTTACATTATAACAGCTATAAATAGCCGCATTATTATGGTAACTCTTTTGGTACTGAATTCCACGAAACAGGCCTTGCCTAGTGTGGAAATCACTGTTCTTTCTTTGTCATTTGTAACTTATGGTAAATAAACTGTTTTTCTTTTCTTTTTCTTTCTTTCTATATAAACAAAGTAGAAGGTAAGGTACCGATAGCAAGTATGCATAGGTCTAAATGAGATTTTTCTCAAAGTTAACAAACAGCGAGGCGTAGTTTTATTACTATTTACTGAAAAACTCGTCGTCCTCTAAATTCTACATGGTTGTGAGTGACGCGCTAGACAGAAACCGGTGGAGGCACATCATCCACTCCAGGTGCAACCCTGATGCTGACCACGATCCTCAGACACGAGGGACCGTCCCCAGAAAAAGATATTTTTTTAATTTAATGACACATGTTAGAGTAGTGAAAATCGCTTCCTCCTATCACTTGGACCGTTACAGCAAACAAGACATTGTCGAGTTCCAATTACGCCCTTGCCTTTGTTTGACATCATAAACAGTCGATGCTTTTCAATACCTACTCCAGCTTTTTGCTTTCGTATGAGCAGAATGGAGCACCGCTAGTGGAATGCAACGAACAATTGTACGGTCTTGGTTCTTGGTTCACTTCCCCTGGCGTCCAATCTATGTTTTCTGATGCTTCTATTTACTTGACTACGACAAAAAGAAGGGTTATGTTTTCTACTATCGTACATATATAGCCTGAACGTTTTGAAAAATTTTGAACGTGTGATTGTGTAATTAAATTTGTTTTGGTTGCAAGAATGGTGTATTTCCGAGTTGCAATTTTTTAGAGTACACTACTGTACATCTGCAATCGAAAGATTTCAAAGTGTAACTTTTGTTTAAGTATCTAGTAATTTCGTCCGTCATCTTGTCTCATTAATCCCATAAATGTGCCCTTGTGGCTTACTTACATAATTTCATTATTCAATGAAATTGTAGAAGCGATGGCCGCTGTGGCAGAAAGGTTCTTGAGTAGTGACAGTGTACAGGAAGGTGCAACATTTGAAGGCCTCTAACAAAATGGACCGATGATCCAGTGAATATCGCGTGAAATTATTCGATGAGGGCGGGGCACGACCGGTCGTTATGGAAATCCTTGGGGAAAGCCTTTGTCCAACAGTGGACTCCCTTGGGCTGATATAATGATGACGATGACGATGAGACAATAAAGAGGCAGTGTGTATATTACAATACAATACAATAACTCGTTATTGCACACCTCACAAAACAGAGTACGAAAAACAATACTTTCAAGGTGAGGTAAACAACAGGCGGTCTTATCGCTAAACAACGATCTCTTCGAGACAACCTTCTGGTAGAGGGAGACGTTGAGAAATATAAAGTGTAGAAAATGTATAATAGATACATTTGTAGCAACTTTTTGCTAATAAGTCCATAGTCCTATAAATCAACCACTATATAAGATTTTGAACGTGTACCGGTAAAACTTAGTTCGACATACCACCATGTCAATGTAACATACCTATATATATGTCCCAATAAACAGCGTGAGCTCATTCGTAATTGCCACCAAAATTGTGGTCCGGCCTGATTAAGCCACCATTAAGTGATTCAACATTAACGTCGGAAGCTGACGCCGTTTCCAAACGCGGAAACGTTAGCCACTTCCGGCGCCGGAAGTGCAGCGTTTGCACTTTCCCGGTTATGATTGGATGGATGTTGTAAACCCTGTGTAAGTACTATTCACTACGGAAGCGCGAGAAGTACTAGAGTCCGTGCGGAAAGAGAAGAGACGTGGCAAAAACGGGAAGTAACATTATGAATTAGCGATAGGCAACTGTGAATGATTTTAGAAGAAAAGAAAGAAAAGGAAGAAAAGAAATAAAGATTTATTCAACGCCAGCATAAACAAACAATACAAATAACAAAACCAATTGACGACGCCGAAAGGGGTCACCACTCAGCTTTATGCCACGACAAGCCGTGCGCTGATTTTCGGTGGTGCCCTAACTTAAAACTAATTTATTCCTACCTGGTTTATTACTTTAACTTAGACCTATATAGTGGTGATTTCACGAACGCCATTTTTACCTTAATATTAGTTTTAAAACTGATTGCAGCGCGCGATTTTAGAAATCGAATAACTAGTAACTATTTATATTCGAATAACATTATAGTAAGTCTACTAATCACCACAGTCGAATGAATGTTCGACTTTCGACTTCGACTGCTGTACGATGTGGCAATTACCGTAAAGTAGCGATGGGCGACTTTGAATGATACTAGTAGAAATATTCGATTTTTAAGTTCTCTTACTGGCGGCGCTGGCGATGGCGTGGCGTCTGACTTCGACTTCGACTAGAGTCGTTTCGGGCGAGATCGACAATCTTCGGCTGACCACTGCCCCCGCCCGTTGAGCTCTCGTTCTCTCTAAGTTCTCTGAGTTTCAACTTCATTTAAATAAAACTCGACTATTCTAATAATTCGAAAGTCGAATGATTCGGCTACAATCATTCAAAGTCGCCCATCACTATTGAGAGGTAAAGTACCGATGAAAGCCACATAATACATCAAGATTGAAACCGTAATGTGCCTTTTTAGAGTAATTGTGTTGTATTGTATATTGTTCCGTGATATTAAGACGTAGAATTTAGTGCGTTCATAGTGTTGGCGCTAACCCGAGCATTGTGAGCCGAACAATAGCTGTCTACCAATGGAGTAGCACAACATAGTACAGCGCGAATACTTGAGAAGATTAAGGCTAATGAAAAAATATGTTTTCTTTTCTATACCAGTATAAAGTTGTGAAAATGAAATTTACATCATCAAATGTCCATTGCTGGACACAGGCCTCCTCAATTGACTTTGACATGGGCCGGATCGAGGCAACCCTCATCCAGCGAGTCGCCCGCAACGCTAACCAGGTCGTCCGATCGCCTTGCGGATGGCCTACCCACGCTACGCTTGCCAGTACGCGGTCTCCACTCGCGATCCTCTGTCCCAACAGCCATCAGTTCTTCAAACTATGTGCATTGCCACTTCAGTTTGCTTACCCTGTTTGCTATGTTGGTGAACTTGGTTCGTTACGAATCTCCTCATTTATGATTCGATGTGGTAGAGATCTGTTGCAACTGCATGCCCAAGAATAAATAATAAATAAAAGATGCATAACGCGTCTTTAAAAAAAAAATCAATAACAATTTAAATCACACCATCTACGGCTAAGCGTTTATATGTAAATGTCTCCGCTGTAAGTTTATCTGTATAATCCCTATTCAGCAAAGCTCTTGATATACTGTATTAATTATGGAACCCCGCAATATCGGGCCGATGACGGCCAATCTACTGGCGCCATTACGTAGACACTGATATGCATAACTTACTAAGCGGTATTGCAATTGCCGAAATTGAAGAATTGTATGGACATGATAAAGATGACGATTATGATGATGACGATGGTGATGATGATGACGACCGGTTTAGCTCAGTGGGAGTAACGTTGCCTTCGAAGCCGAAGATTCTAAGTTCAAATCCCGGTAACGGCCAATATTTGTGTGATGAACATAAATATTTGTTCCTGAATCTTGGATGTTTTTTATGTATTAAATATATCGTTGTCTAGTACTCGTAACACAAGCCTTATTGAGCTTACCGTGGGACTAGTTCGATTTGTGTAAAAATATCCTGTAATATTTATTTATTTATTATAAGGTGCCCGCAACTTCGTTCGCGGGGGAGAAAAAGTCATAAACCCTCTTTTTTCTTCAGCGTAGTCGGGTAAAAAGTATCCTATAACTATCTCTATACCTAACTACCCGGGTACCAAAAATTGATGAAATCTGTTTAGCCGATTTTGCGTAATGAAGCCACAACGACACATACAAACATAAAAAAAATAATTTCGTTTTAGTGACCTCCTAATAGTCCATAACAATATTTTTTTTGAAAATATCTTCAATGTACAGACATTTCATTTTTATAACTTTGTAATAGTATAAAGAATTTTCTAATATGGCAGATTATATGTAATGGATTTAAACCCCATAAATAAAGCAATATCATTTTTTTAGAAATGGCAACATGATCTAATTTTAATCTTCAAAATAGAGCTTCTTCTTCAATAGAACAAAATTTTTTTTTCATGATCATACTTTAAATATTTTAATTATAATTAGGTACTATTATTGTAAGATATTTAATAATTAACTTATTTTTTTAACTCTTATATTAATCGATTTTTAATTGAAGGACAAATAATTGAATTAATTTGAACAATTCTTAATGACGATGATGAAAACAGAAGAAGTAAGAGGTGAGGCATATTGTAGTACCTATTAGTTAGGGTGATTTAGTTTAAGTCAAACTAAAATTAATATTTTCTTCTGATTCCGCGATTATTACTCATTGAAATAAAACAATTTAACGGATTATATCGCGTATATTATCTCATTTTAGTTCCCGACGTTTCGGAAGCTTTCCAGCTTTCCATGGTCACGGGAGGTCCTCATCAAACTAATATTTATTATTTAAATAAAACAATTTAACGGATTATATCGCGTACTAGAAGTTGCCCGCAACTTTGTTCGCGGAGGAGAAAAACTCATAACCCCTCTTTTTTTCTTTAGAATAGTCGGGTAAAAAGTATTCTATAACCGTCGAGATACCCAGCTACCCGTGTACCAAATGTAGTTGAAATCCGCTTAGCCGATTTAGCGTGATCAAGCCACAACGACACATACAAACATACAAAGTTTTCATTTTTACAACTTTATAATAGTATAGATATTATCTCATTTGAGTTCCCGACGTTTCGGAAGATTTTCAGCTTTCCATGGTCACGGGTGGATAAATTATTTTATTTAAATGAGGAATACTCGGGGATACAGAAGAAAATATTAATATTTATTACTTAATAAATAGTCCCCGGCAAGCTCGGTTCTCCATACAAAAGTAGTTACGCACTCATTTTACAACGACTAGCTAGTTTGGTCTGAAACTTTGTACTTATAATAATTTAAGGTATATCCAGGTTCATAACTTGTTTATATAGATCATATTTTCTTCTGTTTCCGCGATTATTACTCATTGAAATAAAACAATTAAATAAATTAGCTGTATTTTTTTACTATGATATCTGAAACTATATAAACTAAAACAATTTTACGGATTATATCGCGTATATTATTCCATTTTAGTTCCCGACGTTACGGAAGCTTTCCAGCTTTCCATGGTCACGGGTGGACTGAGAAAAGGTGTATTTTCCTCTGTCAAAGTTACAATTTGTGAATACCACTCATTTTTGAAAAAACAAATAAAGGTGTACATACATGCCAGATGGGCCTAAGCTGTAAAGACAGTTACATATGTGCCAGAAGGGCTTAATTATTTTATTTTAATAATTTACCAACAGAGACTATTAAACTACTTTTAAACAGATAAGATATTTTACACCGTTCGGAAATTAAGGTTTTGCAGTCCTGTGGCTCGCTTGTTCCTTGATGAGATATATTACAGGATCCCAAGCTGGTGGTAGTGACAATCCATCTTCTCTATTGAAATTAGGATGCTTTTTAAACTCAATAGCCTCGCGTAGCATTTTGGGAAAATATATTTTTTCTTTGGCAAGGATAGAAGGTTTATCAACCTTAATTGAGTGGTTTGGTTTGTCAATGACATGTTCACAGTCTGCAGACCTATTACACCGACGGTGCTTGACATCTGCTATGTGCTCCTTCACCCTGGTTGATACACTGCGTTTCGTTTGACCAATGTATGAAAGACCACACTCGCAGTCCAGCTTATAACTGCCTGCACTCTGCAAAGGGGTGCTACTTTTCACGGGTCTAAGGTATTGAGACACCTTCTTCAACGGCTTAAAATATGTTTTTATAGAAGCACGCTTCAAGATGTTTCCGATCTTGTCTGTGACCCCTTTCACATATAGTAATACGGCAGGTTTACGCTCGACTGTTGGTTTCTTCATACTGGGATTCTGCTTGGAACGTGGTATCTGGAGCTCGTTGGCTCGAAGCGCACGTTTGACATTCTGCAACTCAGCAGTCAGATATTGATCGTCACAGATACCCCTGGCTCTCTGAAACAAAGATTTACCCACTGTAGTAAGTTGACAGGGATGGTGGTGAGATTTGCCATTCAAATACCTATCTGTATGCGTAGGTTTCGTATATACAGTATGACCTATGTCATTGTTAGGACCTCTAATTACTAGCACATCTAAGAATGCAAGTGAATTTTGATTTTCCAACTCCATAGTGAATTTAATTTTACTATGTATGGAGTTCAGATGGTCTAAAAAAGCTGAAACACTAGATCTAGGTAAAATAGTAAAGGTATCATCTACGTATCTTTTAAAGATCCTCGGCTTGACAGGTGCCAATGAAAGCGCTCTCTCCTCGAAGTCTTCCATGAATATACTGCGAGGGAAGACGGAAGCATACACAAGGGACTCATACCATTTTGTCAGTGAGATTAAGGATTTGAGACTAACTGATGACTCGTTTTTGTGGGAATAGCGATACCCTCTTGGCCTAAAAGTGCAAGTATTCATAAATTTAGAAGTGTCCAACCGAAACAGGTTTTTCAGCCGAAACCGAGCCTTGCTCTCAGTTTCCGTTCGCGGAAGAGAAAAAGTCATAAGTCCTCTTGATTTTTGGCTGAGCGTTGATATGTCAGTCAGGACTCCTTATATATAGATTATAAAACAGACAGACAGAAGCGCCAGGGGTCTCGTCCAACTTTAACGCGCGACATGAACTGGTGTTAAAATAATCAGTATTTATTAAACCGGTACAATGCTTTGCCAATATCATGTTTTGCGAATATGATGTTTTGCGAATATGATGTTTTGCGAATATGATGTTTTGCGAATATGATGTTTTGCGAATATCATGTTTTGCGAATATGATGTTCAGCGACGGAACCTTATTGTTCCGGCCCTCTTTTTTCTTAACATTATGTCCAAAAAATATGAAAAAATGAACCTTAATAAATCCTTTCACGAAAATAGTTGTCAACATGATACTGTTACTAGTAATACTGTTTTTGATTTATTGCCAAAAATCATCACTTCTCAACAAAAAGACGTAAGTGCCGTGGGGATACGCTCTTTTGCTAGAGCACTTTTTCAATTATTATTATTTTTTCATCTGTAGTGTGCATTTTTTGTATGAGCTGCTGTGGAACCCTACACTGAGCATGGTCCGACATGCTCTTGCCCGGTTTTTTTCGCCAATATTTTTATTGTTAAGAGGTCGTTCTCTAACATACCACAAGAAAAGTTGTAAAATAGCCTATCCCATGCCATTGACTAGGTTATCTCCAATAATGGGATCTCTTCCACACAACCCGTGGTGTGTTGTAAAATCCCAACGATAGCTGGCAATAAAATCGACACCGTCCCAACCGGGTCCATTAATCGATTGTAAATCGTAATAAACTACTAAACTTTAATCGTAAATTAAGCTATGTCCGAATCGTAAATTAAGTCGTAAAATCGATTAGGCTAAGAGTCCGGATGTTGATTATGTCCAACTTCTTAAATACTTATCTATCCATACTTACTAATATTATAAATGCGAAAGTTTGTCTGTCTGTCTGTCTGTCTGTCTGTCTGTCTGTTACCTCTTCACGCTTAAACCGCTGAACTGATTTTGATGAAATTTAGTATGGAGCTAGTTTGAGTTTCGGGAAAGGACATAGGCTACTTTTTATCTCGGAAAAATACCCTTATCCGCGACAATCGAATTTAAGGCGAACGAAGTCGTTGGCAGAAGCTAGTACATTTATAAAGTTGTATAGATGAAAACGGGTTTAAAAAAAAATAAGTGATACGGATTATTGGATGCTCACTGAATCGACAGATATTTTATTTTTATTTTTTGTATGGTTGTATGTTGTTTTTATCATTGTCGCGCCAAAACGGCTTTCAACTATTTTTGGTACACAAGTAGCTAAGTATCCACAGATGGTTATAGGATACTTTCTACTCAACTATTCTGAAGAAATAAGACGAAGTTGCGTGTTAAATTTAAACAATTTATTGAAGTGTATGTTAAAATTAAACAACAAAAGTGGACTTTTTGGTTTCAATAGAATATTTTAGTGTGCAAAAGGGAAAATATATTTAATTCTGATTAACGGATTAATTTGGTTGGTATGGTTTCACTGTATGCTGTTTTGCACCGCTTTTAATAATTATTTTTTTATCAAAAATGTTCACTACCAACAAAAGGTTATCTGGAAGAGATCGCCCTTTAGCGATGAGACCGCCTGTTGTCTCATTGTGTTATGTAAATGCATTATTAGTAAATCCTTGTATATTTGTGGGGTATGCAATAAAGAGTATTTGTATTTTATTGTATTGTTTTATGACATCATAATCACAAAGGCAAGTCCCTGCAAAATTGCATTCTAACTACGGTTTAGTACGTCATAAAAAGTATCACCTTAAAAAGTATCTTCTGACGTTCATTTATTTCTTTTGCCAAACGATTTTACAGATTTAAAGCTACGAGTCAACATATTGTGGCTTAGCTTGTTTCATCTTAGATTGTACAGACTCCTCAAGTAACTAACCCTGAATACACAAAAACCATAAAAAAATACTCGAAGCTAAATGGCCATATTTACGAAGCTAGCTCTTAGACTAGGTTAGAATTGAGCACGGTCCTAAGCGATGGGTTTATCTTTTAAACGGGATTCGTTTTAAATTTCAGTAGCATTGGACAATAAGAATTATAGTCAAAGGAAGATAATTGCGCGGCGTAGCCATACGTTCTGACCGGTCTATCGCGAACAGAGATGTACTGAGGGGTTGCTTCGAATTTTGAAATTTGAGATTCGTATGGCGCCGTCCCATTCACCCAAATACTTTAGAATATGAGAAAGAGAGAACGGCACGATACGAACTTCGAATTTTGTCCCTCTGTTTTCTACAACGTCCTTTGTTTACTTTAGGTTAACTGTGTCAACATTCCTATTTAGTTTTCCTAGCTCGTCAAGAATTCCATTTTGTCCAGTGTTCTATCTTGTCACCAACCCCAAAACGCCCACTTCCTATTTTTGTCCCAGATCTTTTATGTGAAACACTTTTATTCCTTTGCATAACCGAAAATGACCTAAATTAGAAAAAAGTACAAACTGCCCCCCTATTGCCTGACGCATTTGAAACCCAGCGGCGGGGTTATTGCCTAACGAAATTTTAACACTTGGTATCGGAATCAACTATCATAGCCCATACAAAATCATGACACTTGATTCCGATTGCGAGCATCAAACGCGTTAGTCAATACAGAGGCCGGTCTCCTTCGGGATTCCTAAAGTCGTTTGTCCTAATGTATCGTTTGTCATAACGCATTTTTTTAGAAACCGTAAGTATTTCAGGATTTTTTAAAAGATCATCGTATAGATAGGTTAGGTTTGCGTTATAACAGAAAAATTTACAGTTTCGTTAAAAAATGCGTTATGACAAACGATACATTAGGACAAATGTCGTTAGGAATTCCGATATAGATCCAGTAGAAACACAAAAAAATAACTAGTGTCCTACGAAAAGGTCCCACCTCAGCATAATGCGAGCTCAAAAGCCAGCCAGCGCTGATCTTCCGGTGAGACCTAAAGGTACGTCCACACTTGTATCATTTGCTCGTAACAGATCACCGTGGCGCGGCGTGACTGCGTATCGCGCTGCTTGGACGCTTACTGTCGGCGAGCCGATTACGCCGCGCTTCTCCGATCTAAGTGTGTGATACGCGTATCAACATGGATTTGGAGCGATCGGATCGGCGCAACGTCTAAACGCGTGATCGTGACACGCGATCATGCCACGGAACGAAGATCTGATCGAGCAAATGATACAAATGTGGACGCACCTTTAGGTGGAGAGCTGTGCACACGACATGACTGAATTTGTCATCTTGAACGCAGCGTTAAGGAAGCAAACATGCCGTAAAGAAAAAAAAGAAAGCTAACGAGCTTTGACAGAACCGTCAGTGTCAGATGTAAGGTCCCAGGACTTATACCTGCCCCCCTATTGCCTAACGCGTTTGACGCTCGGAATCAGAATCAAATGTCATGATTTTGTATGGACCAGGACAGTTGATTTGGATATCAATTGTCAAAATCTCGTTAGACAATAACCTCTCAAGACTCGTATAGACTTCACATCATCGTACACCAGTAAAGGACGGACATAACTGTTATGCAGCTAAATTAAGAACTCTTTCAAAAATGTCTGACAGCTTACCAAAAGAACCTACGTAATTTGGGTGGATAATTTTACAAATAATGTTTTCTTTATTTGTTTGCCACCAACTCGGTTGTGGCAGCGGTGGAAAAGTGAAACTATGACAAAGACAAAAAATAATATATTTCTCTCTGTCACTCATATTATATTGAGTACGAGTATGCGACCATCTCGTTCGGTAATGGTATTATTATTTTGGTTGTCAAGTTTGAAGGATTCTTCCAACGCACTTTCATCTCCGTATTATTGCAACCTTGTGATACTTAAAACCGGCACATTGGCTGTTGATCTTTCGTTACGTGATGTACTAAAATCTAAAATTAGAACGCTCTCAATAATTAATTTCCACAACAGAATTCCTTGACGGAAACCTTCGAAAAATTCCAAAAGCAAACAATTATTTTAAATTTCGCAACGAGTTTCTAGAAAGTTTTTTGAAATGCTCTCGTTTATTAAAAAAAAAAGGTTTTCATTACGTCAGAAGTGCTCGATTTTACTTAGCACTCCAGGCAAAGAAGTTTATGTATATTTAAAGTAAATTCATTCCAGCTGGAACGAAGGTATTCAAGGAAACTAATGTCACTTCTACACATATAAAAACTATAATGGCATTTTGTGCTTGGTTGTATATATATATATATATTTATACATATATATATATATATTTATTTATATATATATTCTAATTATACATTTTGACGACACGTTTGGCTCAGTGGGTTGTACAACGACCTACGAAGCTGGCGGTCCTGGGTTCGAATCCCGGCCAGGGCAAGTGTTTGTGTGATGAGCACGAATGTTTGTTCCTGGGTCTTGGATGTATTCTATTGTATTTAAGTATTATAATGTATCTATATATTATGTATATCGTCGCCTTGTACCCATAGTGTGTGATTTGTGTAAGATTGTCCCTGATATTTATTATTAGCGTAAGTACCCAGGCCAATGAGCAATTGAGGAGGACTCTGGAAGAGACGATTGAGCGGTATCGATTCGCGCCTTATTATTATTATTATATAATTTTGTTTCTCGCATTGAGTCACGGGCTCGTACGTCCCGGATTTTTGAGAGACTTGCGTGGGGATATGGATCCCACACGTAGAGGCCCTTTCGAGAAGTTTGCTGTGACTGTACTTCTGCTGGGACTCGCTCCTGATCATATCAATAAGAGAATACGTTCATGAAGCAGGTCCCAGCAGATGTTGGAACTATTGCATTGAACGGAAAGAGATATCGGGCTATGAGATTGTAGTTTGGATGGATTTATTTTTGGGCTATTACAATAGGAATATGTCACCCGCCATAACTATCAATCAATCGTTATCTGTGGCGGGTGGTGACTCGCCACTCACTTGATGGGCCCCCGTAATTGCCGTCAATCAAGACTGCCGGAAGCAACACGGACGTGAGGGCTCAGGGGTGTCGAGAGGTGTGCTGCGCTTTCTCCGAGGTTACTCGCGGCGTTATGCCCTTTAACACTTCCACCCCTGGAGCATATAGCTCTAACGATCTTCTCTAAACAGCCAACGAAGGCAAGCCAGAGCTGAAAGTCCTACGGGTTCTCTTGGGTATCCACTCCGGCCGATGAAGACACACCGGAGGCGAGGGCCCTGACCGACTCTCTAGAGATCTCGGGTCCGTGGGGTCGTCACTCCCCAACAGCTCGCAACAAGCTGCCCTGCGGCCTTATTATTATTATTATTATTCACTTATTTATTTTCAATCTTAGGTAGGTTTTTTACAATATATATAAAATATATATAAATATATATATATATATATATATATAAAGTAAAATACAAAAAGCAAATACAAAATATAAACACATTATAAAAAACCTAACCTAGGGTGCCGCCGGCAGCGGGGCAGGGCTCAAGCTACCCAAGTCGTTTTGGTGCAAACAGCTTGAGGTCGTCCATGTACATCAGATGAGAAATGATCTCACCCCCTCTCCGAAGCCGGCAACCTAGTCCTGAATCCTTCAGCAGAGTGCTGAGTGGATTCAGGGCTAGGCAGAACCACAGTGGACTCAAACTGTCGCCCTGAAAAATACCCCTCTTGATCCTTATAAAGTCCTGCGGAGCTGGGCGGGCGTCTCGGCCACCTGGTTAACGAAGGACTCTGGTCCACTGCCTCATACATGCGCCTAAGAAGGATCTTAGAGCTGTATCGACTTTATACAGCTCCAAAATCCTCTCGAGCCATGAATGAGGCACCGGACCATAGGCCTTCTTGTAGTCAATCCAAGCGGCAGAGAGAGACCCCTTGGTTCGCCAAACTTGTTGACAAATGGTCATGTCAATGAGGAGGAGCTCCTTAGTACCACGGGACCCAACCCTACATCCATTTTGAGAGAAGGCCAAAACGTTGTTCGCAACAATATGTGCGTGTTAATTTTTGCTCTCAAAATAGATGTAAGGAGCTTGTACAGCGTAGGCAAGCACGTGATGGGTCGGTAGTTTTTCACTTCTTGGTACTACCGGACTTGTAGAGCAAGAAGGTAACACCAGTTGTTAAGAAAGATGGCAGGGAACCAAGCTCGAGGGCTTGTTGGAATTGTCTTGCCAGTCGTTCGTGTGAGCATCGAAACCACTTAACCCAGAAGTTGTGCAACCCGTCCGGCCCAGGACTTTTCCAGTTCTGAGTCGTACGAGCCGCACAACTCACGTCATCGGGGCTGATAGTAACAGCCCCCATGTCTTCGATGGGCTCACACTCGCGCTCGACAACAGTCATCCACTCGCCCTCTGTGTGATCGACTAGCACCGACCAGATACTACGCCAGAAATTAATCATAGCAGTAGGATCCGGCAGCTGCCCGTCGGTTACACGTTGGTCGGTTGCCTCCCACTTTCGGTATACCTTTCTTTGATCGCTCTGGAAGAGGCGATTCTGCTGGAATCGATCCACACGTTCTCTGTAGCGACGGATACGGCTTGCCAACGCATAGACTTTCTGCTTCAGGAAGTCGATGCGCTCCGTGACACAGGCCATGTAATCACGGGAACTGACATCAGTCCCCGCAAAGGCCTGTGCTACGTAGCGCATGACACGAGGGCGGTTGTTACCCCCCAGAAGCAGATTAGCTTTGCAATGAGAGTCCTGAACGTGCTGATACGCCGCTCGATCCGTACTTGCCAGGCGGGGACACCACCGGCAGTCCGCGGTGCTCGGTCACCATCCGGGAACTTGACACAAGCAACGCGGCACGCCGCGATGGCCCCACAGTACATGATCGTTATTATTATTATTCTGGTATATGTGTATTCAATCAATCAATCAATCATTAGTTTATTTCAAAGAATATGGTAGAATTTCGGTTGGTAACTGTGGTTAGTTCAGCATATTCTGCCAAGACGGGGTAGAAATATTTAACTTATTACAAGAATTGAAATAAAACAATTTAACGGATTATATCGCGTATATTATCGCATTTTAGTTCCTGATATTTCGCACGCAGTGTATCAACCCGGGTGAAGGAGCACATAGCAGATGTCAAGCACCGTCGGTGTAATAGGTCTGCAGTCTGTGAACATGTCATTGACAAACCAAACCACTCAATTAAGTCTGATAAACCTTCTATCCTTGCCAAAGAAAAAAGATATTTTCCCAGGATGCTACGCGAGGCTATTGAGATCAAAAGGCATCCTAATTTCAATAGAGAAGATGGATTGTCACTACCACCAGCTTGGGATCCTGTAATACATCTCATCAAGGAACAAGCGAGACAGGACTGCAAAACCATAATTTCCGAACGGTGTAAAATATCTTATCTGTTTAAAAGTAGTTTAATAGTCTCCGTTTTTTAAATATTATAATTAGTAATGAGGTAGCCTGGGAGCTTTTCTTTGCAGCGTTTCTTTTCTCGTCAGTACGCCTCATTTGTGAAATGCTGCTTGGTAAATTATTAGAATAAAATAATTAAGCCCTTTTAGCACATGTGTAACTGTCTTTACAGCTTAGGCCCATCTGGCATGTATGTACACCTTTATTTGTGTTTTTTTCAAAAAATTGGTAGTTTGCACAAATTGTAACTTTGGCAGAGGAAAATACATCTTTCTCAGTCCACCCGTGACCATGGAAAGCTGGAAAGCTTCCGAAACGTCGGGAATTAAAATGAGATAATATACGCGATATAATCCGTTAAATTGTTTTATTTCAATGAGTAATAATCGCGGAAACAGAAGAAAATATTATTACAAGAATCTTTAAATTTATTTGATAATACATTGCTTACTACTGCATTGCTACATTCGAGACTATTTAAATAACTAATTAACCATTATTTCCTAAAAAATCATTTACAGACTAAACGCATTGATCAAGTAACCGCTTAAACATTTTTTTTTATTAAATTCATGTACTTGTAAGATTTGGAAATCGTCAGGTAACTTGTTATACAACTTTATAGCGGTGCAATATACATTGGTGCCAAATATATGCAGCTTTTGTCTAGGCTGATACAATTTGAGTGGTTTTTTGCTAGGTTTATTGTTCTTATTGACTTTTGTATCATTATGTGGAAAAAAGTGTGGGTACTTTTTCATAAATTTGGTAACTTCCAATATATACCAAGGTAGAGGTAAATGTTAAGTTTTCCAGGAACTTATATTGGTTTACAGTGGGCGAGATATTCAGCTCCGAATACGGCTGTAACACATTTTTTCTGGGTTCCAACTGCTCTTTGGATATCCGTACTGTTACCCCAAATAATAAGCCCGTAACGTAGGATTGAGGAAACATATCCATGATATTTTTAGTGGCAATATATATATATATATATTTTTTATTAAATATAATCAAAGCATCAGGAGAATTACAAGGGTAATTCAATAATAATATAACAATTCGAAGCGAATTTACTCATATTTAAATAAAAAGGTGGTTTACGCCTTTCCTTGGGCAACCCGGTGGGAATCAGTTTATATGAACGCCACGCCACTGCTATAGCCTGACAAGCTACGCTACGACCCTCGGATAGTGTTGTTAAAAAAAGTTTAAAAATGGCAATAACTTGCATATGTCAAGCATAGTCGGGACAGTGTGAATTGGCTTCATGTTAATATTTGTAAAAAAAAATACTGGTAAAGATGTGTCTTTGACAATAGACGTTGAAAACCATTTCTTTTTTGTTTGAACGGCTGCGGAACCTTACACTGAGCATGGTCCGACATGCTCTTGGCCGGTTTTTTAAAGAAAATTAATAGTCAAATCCAAATATGTTAATGCTTTAGTTTGTATGAAATTACAAAACCCTTACAGGGTATTATGCACCTATGTACATAGGCACCATTAATTGTAGCAAACATTATTGCAATGAATATAAATACTTGAACTTTGGCCAGGAATTAACGCTTTTCAGCTGTTATAATGAAGACGACGGACATTTACATTTTACAGCTTTATAATAGTATATTATAGACATAGGTATTTAGTATAATTAGTATAGGTATTCCCAAGTAACGCATGAGTGGATATAAGGCATGTTACATACCTACGCTAGGCAGACACGCCGCTGCCATGCTATAGCATAGAACGAACCGGTATATAAACACAAACAAAGTTGATTACACCCCAGCTATGCTATTGGAATGATGGCATGCAATAACGCGCAATTCAGGATTTTATTGTATATTTTATATACAGCAACTTCAATCGAAATTGCGCCAAAACTCTTCAATAAAGGATAATAATAAATAAAATACCAATTAAATTAAAAGTGTTACCACTTCCACTTTTGAAACGTAAATTGAAGTCATTGCCAATTAAATAATGAAATATTGATCTTTATTCTGCAAGAAGGCCGCAAACATTTACAAGTCTGATTCTACGGCATTTCCCAAGAGGAGACCACTGTTGAGATGAAAGCCGAAACAAACTCTACAGCCAGTATTTTTTTCTAAATAACTATTATATCTATTACAATATTTGTACTTTGTCTACTCTAAACATATGTTTTAAGTATAAACTTAATGCGTAGTTCTCCAAGAAAACATCAAAACTCATAAACTTAAAAAAACAATAATAATAAAAGATAAAAAATCAAAATATGTTTTTTTATTTAAATCAACTTAAGTACGTTTGATATGTTACCTTATAAGAACCGTGTCCCGGTAAGAATAAATTATTTGGTTTCTGTTTTGGGCCATGCATTTCTGTCTATTAAATAATCCTCTACCTCATAATAAGCCTTTGCCATTAGATACTCTTTTAAGTATTTTTTTTAAGTATCATCTGGTAACTTATTATAAAAATCAACACATATAGGTTAGGCTAAGCACGAATATTGTAATAGATATAAGAGTTATTTCAAAAAAATGACTGACTGTTGAGTTTGTTTCGGCTTTCTTCTCTTCAGTGGTCTCCTCTTGGGAAACGCCGTAGAGTCAGACTTGTAAAAGTGCCCTTGTGGCCTACTTACAGAATAAAGATCATTATTTCATTGTTTCATTATTTCGAATGATTTGGCTACTTTACGAACGCGGAACTTTCTAATGGCGATTTTCTTTTTTTTTTGTATTAAAACTGTGGATGACTGAATTCTTAGTAGAAGAGTCTAGGTTCTTAATAACATAAATAATAATACTCAGAATACCATACCTATGACATGATGCTATGATTAGTAGCTGTTATTATTTCATTTCTGATTATTTAAATAATGACTTTGATGCACTAAATTAATGTTCTTGTTTTATTTATTTTACGTTGTATTGTTACTATTTATATTTTAATATTTTGTACAGTGCGCATTGGAGGATATGTGCACTGTAATAAAAGCAATTAAACATTTAATATTTTATCGTCCCACACTGTCATCGGCGCATCAAGCCAGTAACCTTAAAGAACATGAAATATGGCAAAAAAAGAACATCATTTCAACAATTCCTGCTGAGCATATGTCTCCAATCTTGTGACATGTTAACATAACTGCCACGCTTGGTATGCAAATTGGCGATAATAATTATTGTCCGTCTAGTTCTTCTCTTTTTCGCATTTAGTTAGAAGAGGAAAAAACATAGATAAAAAATAAAGATAAAATCAAAATAGTCATCGTCATTTAGCGCATAAAACCATCCAACATGCGATTTATCCCTCCCTGGGACCGCAGACGCATCGAAACAATAAATATTAATTGCATTAAACCAACACACCAACGTTACACACACACACAACTTTGTGCACCTAATAAACATTGTAATTGATGTATTTCTATTGTACCTAGATGGAGTAGACAATGCTTCGGGTAGCTTTTAGCTGTTTTCACTCGAAAGCGACTGCTATTTTAACTTAAATTCATCGCATCCACCGACTTCCTACAATCCTCATGAGGTCATCTGTCCACCTAGTCGCGGGCTGTCCCACGCTGCGCTTTGTTTCCTATGGATTATAAGGGTTCCTTTTTTACCATTTTGATCATCATTTCAGCCGTAAGACATCCACTGCTGGACAGAGGCCTCCTCAATAAATTTCTACATGGGCTGGATAGAAGCGACCAGCATCCAGCGAGTCCCCGCAACCCTAACCAGGTCGTCCGACTACCTTGCGGGTGGCCTTCCCACGCCGCGCTTACCGGTACGCGGTCTCTACTCTAGAACCTTTCTGCCCGAACGGCCATCGGTTCTTCGAACTATGTGCCCTGCCCATTGCCATTTCAGTTTGCTTACCCTGTTTGCTATGTCGGTGACCTTGGTTCGTCTACGAATCTCCTCATTTCTGATTCGATCTCGTAGAGAGATTCCGGGCATAGCCCTTTCCTTAAGGGGCCCATAGTCAGAGACCACGTCTCGGCTCCGTAGGTCATTACTGGTAATACGCACTGGTTGAAAACTCTTCAAGCACTGAGGTATCCTGGACGAGAATACACTTTGCAGTTTCCCAAACGCTGCCCATCCGAGTTGGATCCGTCGATTGATGTCTTTCTCGAAGTTGAACCATTTGGTACCGAACCCTAAAGACGAAGAATTTTCCAGTAGCACCTCGTAAAGCTGACGACCGCCATAACTCGCCACTAAGCACTAATTGGTGTGAAATGCCGACGAGGAAATTCGACTGAGTGACTTCCCTTGTCGTTGTAATTGTGACGCCCTGAGTGAACGCACTATTGCGTGTGGGCCTGCGGAAAGTGTGACCAATGCGACAAGTGACGAGCGAAATGACAAGCGACGAGCGGGATATGATATGTGACAAGCGGAGAGCGATAAGTGACTGTTTAGCACTACCAAAAAGTGAGCGCGTTAGAGCAGCCACCGGGCCTTTCGGTTGTATTTTAAGGATTTTTGTACATTTGGTATGTTTGCATGTGTCATTGCGGCTTCATGACGCAAAATCTGCTTAACGGATTTCAACTATTTTTGGTACACCAATAGCTGGGTATCCACAGATGGTTATAGGATACTTTTTAACCGACTACGCTAAAGAAAAAAAGCAGCTGGTCATACATAAAAATGCACTACAGACGAAAAAAAATACGATATGGAAAAAAAACTAACAAAAAAGCGTATCTCTCGGGCACTTACGTCCTTTTGCTGAGAAGCGCAGTTTTTTGGCAATAACTTAAAAACGTATATCCGATCATGTTGAAAATAATTTTAGTTTGAAAGTATTTATTAAGCTTTATATTTGTAATTTTTTCAAATTTTTTGAACATATCGGTTAGAAAATCCCCCCCGCCCTCCCTCGGACACAATTTTTGCTACTTTCGGAGCGAATATTTCGGAAACTGTTCACTGAATCAAATTTTTTTTCTAAAAAGCTGAAAGAGTTTTTAAAAGAACTGTCAAAATATGTGCCACACATTAATATTTGCTGATTTTATTTTTCAGTTTCGGTTACATGTATGGAGTGCCCCCCATAGAAATATATATATCTTTGATTTAACTATCAAACTAAGTAGCGGTTTACACACGACACCTATACTCCAAATTTCATCAATGTACATCTTATAGTTTTTCAGTAAACTGCCTGTGACATACGGACGGACGGACAGACAGACAGACAGACAGACAGACAGACATGACGAATCTATAATGGCTCCGTTTTCGCCATTTTGGCTACGGAACCCTAAAAAGAGGGGTTATAACTTTTTCTCCTCTGCGAACGAAATTACGCGTGCCTTCTAGTTTTTAATAAACTTCTTCACTAGCATCCATATTATTTATTTCTTAAGCGGATACCTACATGGATGCTTTGTTGCAGTAGTCTGTGACCTAGGCAATAGAACTGCCTACCCTAAATGACTATAGCCCCATATACATGCCCTATGCGCAAATGAACTGCCTAACTTGGCCCAAACTCTGTGCACAGTTCTTTCTTACTTCATTATACATTTTGTTACGCATTCTTATAGATACAAAGATCTTAACAATGAAAAAGACTTTTAAACAAAAAAATAAAACCGAGTCCAAAAAAAACTAAAAAGTAAAAAATAACGCCATAATTCAGTTTCTTCAAATAACTTACAAGTAACCGTTTGTATACTCAATCTATACTGTTAACGCCAATACTCACTGACGCACGGGAGGAGACGAGCGGGGAGCGTTCCCGCCAGCCGCCGCCGCCCGACGCCTCACCGCGGCCGTACACCCCCCCCCGGCAGAGACCCTACGCCTTCCGACGCGCGCGCACGCACGCCTTTCTATTTGTCTTTCATACACACAATTTGTAACCTATTATTTTTACATAAAATAAGAAAGTATACGGTGCAATCTATTATTTCATCAACCCAAAGTAATCACAATTCTCGACGTCATCGGAAGAGCAATCCAGGCAGCTTTCGGCGGAAACATTTTGGTGACCCCGACGTGATTCGATCTAGAAACATCGACAGGAACGCATTCAAACTTGTGGTCACAGACACCGAGCGGCAAAACATATACCTGAGCAACGAAATATTGAAGAATTTGGCATCATTGGCTGTCGTTGTTGGTGGTTGTTTGTGACGAAAGTGTACCAGGTTTAAGTAGATGTGTAAATGCAGTTATAAACAGTAAGTAACACTTCAATTGCTTAGATTTGAGTGAACAGTGATTTGCGTGTTTCGTGTTTATCCTATAATAGTGAACTGCATTATAACCTATCTATTGCGCGTGACTTTGTGTCATTTCTTTTCACTTATTAGGTTTCTATAAAGATTCAGAATCACTACGTTATTTCCAAACGAATCAGCTTGCTTACTAACATAAAAACAAATACTTAGGTCTCTCAAACAATTGCATTTAATCATAAATTAACGCATTGGTGTTCTTCAAGCTTTTTTTGTCAAAATCAGTTGGTTTTAATAACCTGACAGTTGAACTACAAAAAAAAATTACAAATATCTGCCCGTACCTACCTATTGCTTTGCTTTAAATACAAGTTATTTTCGCAAGAAACCTTAAATTCCAGGATTTATACGTTTCGTGTGCCACGGCAAACGTCTCGTGTCCTGCAAGAGTCGCCTGTCCAAAGTCAAAATACATATATCTACGTGGCCGCGGGGAGCCGCGCCGTCGACGTGCACGGCGGTGTAGCGCGGGCTTGAGCTGCTGCTGTCTGCGGCCGGTGACGGGTTCGGGCTGCTGTGCATGCGTTTGTTTGCTGCATTTGCTGGAAAACTTACCGGTCAGATCTTGCATTTTTATTTTAATCAGTTTTACGTTGGTTTTAAACTCGTTGTTTGCGTTAATAATTAAGTAACAATGACTGACGACCCAAAAAAAGGGTTACTTGTATTGACACAAAAACGCAGCAGTATCAAAGGTCAAATAACAAAGTATGAGAATTATGTGTCAAGTTTTAAGTCTGGAAATGCAACGACTTTACAAACCCGTGAACTTCAGGTTAAGCTAAATAAATTTGAGGAACTGTCAACAAAGTTTGATGACATTCAATCACAGATTGAAGTATTGGTACAGCCTTCGGAACTTGAAGATGAGATTGAGGAACGCGATAAAATTGAAAATAAGATTTGTAATTTAATTGCTACCTGCGGGTTGATTTTGAACCCCGTAGAGGAAAATGATGAAACTTCCTCACACTCATCTTATAAGTCTAAGTGTGATAGTGCTGCGTTTGGTGATCAAATAAAATTGCCAACAATTAAATTGCCTACCTTCGACGGAGATCATTTGAAATGGTTGGAGTTTCGGGATATGTTTGAATCATTAATCCATAACAATGAGCGAATTCCACCCATGAATAAGTTTCATTACTTGCGTTCATCCCTCGAAGGTGGCGCTGCTGTCGCGATAAAGTCGATTGATTTTACAGCAAATAATTATGAGTTAGCGTGGGAACTCTTGTATGAGAGGTTTAATAATAAAAGAATTTTGATAAATAATCATTTAAAATCTCTATACAATTTAGAAGCATTTACAAAGGAATCGCATACCTCGTTAAGACTCATGATTGACCATGTCTCAAAAAATTTACGGGCACTAAGTAGTCTTGGTGAGCCCACTGATCACTGGGATACACTGATCATATTCAATATGTCATCAAAATTGGACAGCGCCACAGGTCGCAAATGGGAGGAACACAGAAGTACCTTGTCAGGCACAGTAACATTAAAAGAGTTTTACCAATTTTTGCGTGACCGAGCGGATGTACTAGAAACAATGCAACTTAGTAAAGCTGATACAGGTCGTAGTGAACGGCCCGCTTCTATGAAACATTCTTCAATCAAACAAACAAAATCGCTTCATGTTGCGTCAACTAGTGACAACAAAAGTGAATGTGCGCTATGTAAGCTAGACCATAGGCTTGAGTACTGTCATAATTTTAAAGCAATGACCCCAGAGTCTAGGCTAAGTACTGTAAAGCGGTTCAAATTGTGTGCTAACTGCTTCCGGCCAGGTCATCACCATTCGCGTTGTCGCAGGGGTCCGTGCACCATCTGTAACAGAAAACATAACACATTGGTACACATACAACAAAACAGTAGTAGCACCCATGGAGGAAACGGTAACAATAATTGTGACTATAGTCGTGACAATTCTGTGAATAAGGTAAATGCGCCTATGAATGAAGACTTACCAAGTGGGAAGTCAACCTTACCAAATCCTTCCGTGCATGTTGCTGCTGCTTTGTGTGGTGAAGTGTTGTTGTGCACGGCGGTTGTAGAGGTTGTTGGTCCAAATAATACCTACCGCGCGCGAGCTCTTCTGGATAGCGGTAGCCAATCGTCATTTATTACTGAAAAGTTAAAAAATGTATTACAATTGCCGGTTAGTAGTACGAGACAAGTCACAATTTGTGGAGTTAACGACAACAATTTTGATATTTCTCAACGTTGTGAATTAAATATTAAGTCGAGGCTAGATTCATTTAGCACAACAGTGTCATGTCTGGTTATACCTAAAATCACTGGCAGTTTACCGAACGCGGAAGTAGATTACAGTAAACTCAGTTTACCTGAAAATATTGAACTTGCAGACCCAAACTTTTTCCGTCCCTCAGACATTGACTTGCTTCTTGGGGCTGACGTATTTTGGGACTTGGTTGAAACACGCCACATCAAGTTAGGGAAAAATAAACCTACATTAACACTGTCCAAATTAGGTTGGTTAATTTCGGGACCAGTTGGTGAATACACCCAAAAAACCGCAAAGAAAATAAAATGCAATTTCTCTCAAGAGATCAAAGATAGACTTTCCATGTTTTGGGAACTAGAAGAGGTACCCCCAACGAAAAAACTTTTGTCTAACGATGAGCAGTTTTGTGAAGATCATTTTAATGATAATGTCAATCGTCTTCCTGATGGCAGATTTTCCGTGAAAATGCCCCTGAAAGCAGCACCAGAGGAAAGTCTCGGTGACTCGTATTCTGTCGCAAAAAGACGCTTCTTCAATTTGGAAAGAAAATTACAAAGTAAGCCTTATCTTAAACAAATGTATACTGACTTCATACACGAGTATGAGCAGCTAGGGCATTTAACTAAAATACCTCGTCCAGACTTCGGCTATTATCTTCCCCACCATGCTGTAACTAGAGAACATAGTGAGACAACAAAAGTTCGTGTTGTTTTTGACGGCTCAAGTAAAAGTACCTCAACCAAGTCCCTGAATGATTTGCAAGTAGTCGGGCCAGTAGTCCAAGACGATTTATTTTCAATTCTCCTGCGATTTCGTCAAAATGCATTTGTAGTCACCGGTGACGTAGAAAAAATGTACCGTCAAGTGATGATTGACGAATCACAACGGAACTTGCAACTCATTGTCTGGAGGGACGAACAGTCTGAGCCACTTCAGGTTCTGCAGTTAAACACCGTTACTTACGGAACAGCCTCAGCTCCATTCTTGAGCACAAGGTGCTTAGTGCAATTAGGAAACGAATGCACAGACCAGACTATTGCCGAAGTTATCCATCACGATTTCTACGTGGATGACTTGATAACTACTCACAACGATAAATATGAGTTAAAACGCATTATTGGGGCAGTAGTAAATAAACTATCGGAGGGTTGTTTTCCTTTGCGGAAATTTAGGACAAATGCCCGTGATATCTTTGAAGATTATGATACCTTAAATCAAAGGCAAGATTTTTCAAAGGAGTCCACGGTTCTGGGTTTGAACTGGTCTCCTACAAAGGACACTTTACAATTCTCATCTGAGTTTGAGGCTGTTCCAGAAGAAACGAAAAGGACTATACTGTCAGCCACATGTAAAACATTTGACCCGCTTGGTCTTTTATCTGCATGCACTATCGTTCCTAAAATGATTTTGCAAAGGCTGTGGCTAACTAAACACTCTTGGGACGATCCAGTTCCTGACGATATTAAAATGTTGTGGTTAGAATACAAAAACAACACACAGTACTTTTCGAAAATTTCTATACCCAGACATGCACTTCTAAAGAAACCAACTAGCATTGAGTTGCACTGCTTTGTAGATGCGTCACAACATGCATACGCCTCTTGTATTTACGTCAAGTCAATGGACGACGCGGGTAATGTTTCTGTAAATTTGCTATGTGCCAAGTCAAAAGTAGCCCCGTTGAAACCGGCTACAATTCCCAGGTTAGAGCTTTGTGCTGCTGTTCTGGGCGCGCGGTTGCATGCGAAAGTCTTGCAAGCATTACGATTGACTATAACACGTTCTGTGTTTTGGTCAGATTCAACGATCGTTTTGAGCTGGATCAGAACTCAGCCCAAGACCTTAAAGACTTTCGTTTGCAATCGCATACAGGAAATTCGCGATCTGACGGATCAATTCGCGTGGCGTCACGTACCCACAAACGTTAATCCGGCAGATCTAGCGTCCAGGGGCATCAAGTGTCAGGAATTAGACGGAAATAGTCTCTGGTGGACTGGGCCTGCCTTTCTTCTCCAAGGTGATGATGCATGGCCGAAAATGACATCCGTGGAACTTGATTTACCTGAAATTAAAGCAAACTTAAACGTAAGGGTTGATGACTCTCTAACAATGGTTGACTTCAACAAATACTCAAAATTAAGCAAATTACAAAGAATATTCGCGTATGTACTGCGCTTCATAAATGCATGCAAAAATAAAAATGTAAAAGGTTCACTTACCGTTCAAGAGTTAAATAACTCATTACAACTGTTGACGAAGGTATCACAAGCGGTTTCATTCACTCACGAAATCAAATCTTTGACCGAAAATAAGAAATTCAAAGCTAAATCTAGCATTTTGTCACTTTTTCCTTTTTTGGACGACAATGGTGTCCTCCGCGTTGGTGGACGTTTGCATGATGCTCAGTGTTCATACGATCAAAAGCATCCCATGCTGTTAGATGGCAAACATCCGCTCACTAAGTTAATTTTTGAAAGTGAACATCTGCGTTTACTTCACTGTGGACCACAGCTACTCCTCAGTGCAGTCCGGGAACATTTTTGGCCAACGAAGGGTCGTGTTTTGGCTAGAAGCACTGTTCACAAATGTCTCACATGTACTCGAATAAGAGGAAAAACAATGCAACCCATCATGGGTAATCTACCTAAACAGCGTGTGGTTCCTTCTCCACCATTTGAAACCTGTGGCGTTGATTTCGCTGGACCTTTTTCTATTTTGAATAGAAAGGGTCGTGGCGCGAAAGTATCCAAATGCTACTTGTGTCTTTTCGTCTGTTTTTTCACAAAAGCACTTAGAAGTCGTTAGCGACTTAAGTACAAATTCTTTTATTTTAAGTCTTCGCCGATTCGTTTCTAGACGCGGGAAGCCAATAACAATTTATTGCGACAACGGTACAAATTTTGTTGGCGCAAGCAACGAGCTCCAGCGTATGCTAAAGGCAAGTCAGGAGCCCGTTAACGAATTCGCACGCAGCAACGGTATTAACTTTAAATTCAGTCCGGCATATTCTCCCAATTTCGGTGGCATATGGGAGTCGGGCGTAAAAGCCGCTAAATTTCATTTAAAACGCATAGTAGGACCTTCTAACTTAACTTTTGAGGAGTTAACTACACTGTTCACTCAAATAGAAGCCATACTAAACTCGCGGCCGTTGACACCGATGTCTTACGATCCCTCTGATCTGTCACCGCTTACTCCTGGTCACTTTCTGATTGGGCGGCCACTGGCTTCGTTGCCATCTCCGTCTACACAGAAGATGAACCTCAACCGCTATCATCACCTAGAAGCCCTCAGACAACATTTCTGGAAACGGTGGACTAAGGAGTTCCTTTCCGACCTTCAGCAGCGTGTTAAGTGGAGAGCCACAGAAGAAGGATTGAAAATTGGAGACCTAGTCATTCTTAAAGAAGAACATCTACCGCCAATGAAATGGAGCCTTGGCCGTGTCGAAACTCAGTATCCAGGATCTGACGGCATTACGAGGGTTGTTGATGTCCGCACGGGAAAAGGAATCCTGCGACGAGCTGTATCTAAGCTTTGCCCTCTACCTACTTATGAAGAAGAAGATGCAGAAACAATGATGTTGAAACCTGGCGTTTTCAACGCGCCGGAGGATGTTAACGCCAATACTCACTGACGCACGGGAGGAGACGAGCGGGGAGCGTTCCCGCCAGCCGCCGCCGCCCGACGCCTCACCGCGGCCGTACACCCCCCCCCGGCAGAGACCCTACGCCTTCCGACGCGCGCGCACGCACGCCTTTCTATTTGTCTTTCATACACACAATTTGTAACCTATTATTTTTACATAAAATAAGAAAGTATACGGTGCAATCTATTATTTCATCAACCCAAAGTAATCACAATTCTCGACGTCATCGGAAGAGCAATCCAGGCAGCTTTCGGCGGAAACATATACAGTTTATACAATTAATCTTATTTTGGCGTCGGTGGCATATAAAGAATGTGTAAATTATTGAAAATTGTCGATTTTAGTAAGTTGTGACACGATGGCACCGACTCCAAAATAACATTAATCGTATATACTGTATAGATTGAGTATACAAACGGTTACTTGTAAGTAATTTGATGAAACTGAATTATGGCGTTATTTTTTTACTTTTTAGTTTTTTTGGAGTCGGTTTTATTTTTTTGTTTAAAAGTTTATTTATTTTACACTTTTTAGTTAATCGTTACTTAAAAGTGTATCGTGACGATTCGAACAAGCCCAAACACGGGTAGGATTGTTTTATTACATAGATCTGGTGCCTACCTTCCGGCTCCATCATCAAATCAATTCGATGGTACCATTCTCATCAGAAACATTTAAATTTGTGACCATGAAGTTGCATAGCTAAATTCATCAAGATATTTTGTCGCCACCCGTAAATCATTTATCATTGAGGAGTTCCGATAGCATTCTGTGGTCTTCTGCATCAGTTCCACTTCACTAATTTCCACTTTCTGAATGCAAATGCTTATTATGTTTCTTATAATACCAAAATCGCTATATGTATGCCTACAATATTTGAGGAGTTCCTTCAATTCCTCATGGATCTCATCGTCAGATCTTCACCAAAATTAAATGAGACCAACTAGAAAGTACCTTCTATAAAAACAAAACAAAATTTTTGAAATCGGTCAAATAGTCTTCGAGTAATTGGTGAACATCCATAAAAAAAAAAAAAAAACATTCCGTCGAATTGAGAACCTCCTCCTTTTTTTGGAAGTCGGTTAAAAATACAAGACTTCGACTGAATTTAAACCAGTGCTTTGCGCCTTGCCGGGGCGCACAAGGCACTAGTTCAAATATAAGAATACTAGCTTCTGCCCGCGACTTCGTCCGCCTTAAATTCGTTTATCGCAGATAAGGGTATTTTTCCCGGATGAAAAGTAGCCTATGTCCTTCCCAGAGACTCAAACTATCTCCATACCAAATTTCATCCAAATCGGTTCAGCGGTTAAAGCGTGAAGAGGTAACAGACAGACAGACACACTTTTGCATTTATAATATTAGTATGAATGTATAGTTTCTAATCGAAGAAATTCACTTTACGACATCTCAAATCAAAAAATATTTTTGTAACGCTGTTTACAAACTTTTGATTGAAACTTTTGACTTATACCATACGCTTAGCGTTATCAATCTCTACAAGTTTGTCTCAAATTTGGTCGAAAATCACGGAATTCGCCGATAAAATAACAAGTTATTTTAGTTCAATGCCGTAGGTTAAAAAACAGGTGAAATTTGTTTTTCTATAAACACTTTGACCTTCATTTGTGGAGTTTCAAACTGTAGTTATGGGCTAGAATACCCACCTTTTAGACCTTTTTAGGTTTCCGTAGCCAAAATGGCAAAATTGGAACACTTATAGATTCGTCATGTCTGTCTGTCTGTCTGTCTGTCCGTCCGTATGTCACAGGCATTTTACTGAAAAACTATAAGATGTACATTGATGAAATTTTGAGCATAGGTGTCGTGTATAAACCGCTACTTAGTTTGATAGTTAAATAAAAAATATATATTTCTAGGGTGGGCACTCCATACAGTCATGGAACCGAAACTGAAAAAAAAAATCAGCAAATATCAATGTGTGACATATATTTCGACAGTTCTTCTAAAAACACGTTGTGGTTTCTAAAAAAGAAATGATTTAGTGAATATTTTCCAACATATTCGCTCCGAAAGTAGCAAACCCCCCCCCCCCCCCTCTATTTTCTAACCGATATGTTCAAATAAACTAACTAACGAAACTAACTATTGTGGCGCAGTGAACCAAAGAGGATCTTGGCCTCCGAAACAAGAGAACGCCACCGGTCCCGATCCTGTGCTATTTCTTGCCAGTCATCGGCTTGAAGCTGACATAGATCCGCCTCCACACTGTCACCCCAGCGATATCTGGGACGGCCCACTGGACGACGACCAGTCGGTCGTCGCAAATATGCCCTCTTCACCGCCCGATCCTCATCCATCCTCAGAACGTGACCAAACTAGCGAAGTCTGTGGGATTTGGTCTCGCCGATGATATTTGGTTCGGCCACTAACTCCTCGATCTCGGCGTTCTTCCGAATCCTCCAGGTGCCGTCATCACTTTTGATAGAGAGATCCAAGATCCCAAGATCTTCCGCTAGATCGATCGCAAGATATGATCAAATAATTTCAAAAAATTTATAAATATAAAGCTTAATAAATACTTTCAACGTAAATTGTTTTCAGCATGATCGGACGTACCGTTTTTAAGTTATTGCCAAAAAACTGCGCTTCTCAGTAAAAGGACGTACGTGCCGGGGAGACACGCTCTTTTGTTAGTGTTTTTTTCATATCGTATTTTTTTTCATCTGTAGTGCATTTTTTTGTATAAATGGCTGCGGAACCCTTCATGGGCGACCCCCACTCGCACTTGGCCGCTTTTTTATCGTTCCGCAGCCAAGAAGGCAAAAACGGAACCCTTACAGTTTCATCATGTCCGTCTATCCGTCCGTCCGTATATCACTCAAAAATTTTACATTCGCATTTACTCAAAATCTACAAGATATGTATTGATAAAATATTATATATGCTTCAGTTACATGTATGCAGCTCCCCCCTAGATTTTTTTTTTTTTGAGTTATATAGCTAGCATACTAAGTAGCGGCTTATACAAGACACCTATACTCCAAATTGTATCAATATACGTCGTGTAGTTTTTGAGTACAGTTAGTTTGTTGAGTACTTAGAGTTTCGAGGACATGACGAAACTATAAGAGTTACATTTTTGCCATTTTTGCTAAAAAACACGGCTTGCCGATTTTCAACTGTTTTTGATACAAAGAAAGCTCAACAGTCGCCGATATAAGTGAATAGTTTAAAAAACACTTGAAAAACACGCTTTACAAGACTTTTCTAACAAATCTAAATACAACCGTGATACGATGTTCCATCATGAAGTTCCAGTTCATATCTTCCGGCTCCATCATCAGATCAGTTCGACAGTACAATATTATTGTATTGTCATCAGAACTACAATTATTGTATTGTCATCAGAACTACATACCTACAGCTGCCAATTTTCATGACGCTACGATTCTTGGAAGATGGTTAAATTAATTACCTTAGATTCCATTACATAGTTACATACAGGTCGACCTAATAAAAGCGTGTTAAAAACAATAAATTTACCCGATGCTTAAGCTAAACCAGGGTTAATACTTCTCCGTCTAGTATCAAATGTAAGGCTTCAAGCGACCTCGAGCAATCTAAAAATAATCTTTAGTAAAAATCTGAACCCTCAGATAGTACTCGCTCACCTGCTCGTAAAAAATAATTGAATTGCCCCCACCATTTCTGCTCGCCGTGTTACATAATTAGATTGATACGGGGGATTTAGAACTATGTCTTGTTAGAGTGGAGATTTTTTGAAGTAAGGTGCCCATACTGAGGGTATAGAAAATACATTGTGAAAAGTATAATAGCAATAGGGATGTTGACGAAATCTATTTTTATCAATGACTAGAAGACTTCGTTCGTGGAGGAGAATAAACAAAAAAATAAAACCGACTCCAAAAAAACTAAAAAGTAAAAAATAACGCCATAATTCAGTTTCTTCAAATTACTTACAAGTAACCGTTTGTATACTCAATCTATACAGTATATACAATTAATCTTATTTTGGCGTCGGTGCCATATAAAGAATGTGTAAAATATTGAAAATTTACGATTTTAGTAAGTTGTGACACGATGGCACCGACTCCAAAATAACATTAATTGTATATACTGTATAGATTGAGTATACAAACGGTTACTTGTAAGTAATTTGATGAAACTGAATTATGGCGTTATTTTTTACTTTTTAGTTTTTTTGGAGTCGGTTTTATTTTTTTGTTTAAAAGTTTATTTATTTTACACTTTTTAGTTAATCGTTACTTAAAAGTGTATCTCGTGACGATTCGATCAAGCCCCAACACGGCTAGGATACATTATTTTATTACATAGATCTGGTGCCTACCTTCCGGCTCCATCATCAAATCAATTCGATGGTACCATTCTCATCAGGAACATTTAAATTTGTGACTATGAAGTTGCTTAGCTAAATTAATCAAGATATTCTGTCGCCACCCGTAAATCGTTTATCATTGAGGAGGCCCGATGGCATTCTGTGGTCTTCTGCATCAGTTCCACTTCACCAATTTACACTTTCTGAATGCAAATGCTTATTATGTTTCTTATAATACCAAAATCGCTATATGTATGCCTACAATATTTAAGGAGTTCCTTCAATTCCTCATGGATTCCATCATCAGATCTTCACCAAAATTAAATGGGACCAACTAGAAAGTACCTTCTTTAAATCCAAAAAAAAATTTGAAATCGGTCAAATAGTCTTTGAGTAATCGGTGAACATCCATAAAAAAAAAAAAAAAAACATTCTGTCGAATTGAGAACCTCCTCCTTTTTTTGGAAGTCGGTTAAAAAGTTATAACCCCTGCTTTTTTCTGCAGCATAGTCAGAAAAAAAGTATCCTATAACCATCTGGAGATACCGAGCTACCCGTGTGCCGAATATAGTTGAAATCCGTTTAGCTGATTTTGCGTGATGAAGCCACAACGACACATAAAAACATACAAAAATTACAATTTATTTTTTTTCGATTCAGTGACCTCCAAATAGTCCGTTATAACATATTTTTGGAAAATATCTTCAATGTACAGACATTTAATTCTTACAATTTTTTAATAGTATAGATATTAAGTCATGTTTTCAAAATTGTAACATCTTAAATAAAAATCATCTAATAACAATATATGAAATCCTAAACTAAATTATAAGATAAATTAGAACTAAGTAAACATACTAAAATAACATAAATATACTACACTAAAACTAAAAAACCGGCCAAGAGCATGTCGGACCATGCTCAGTGTAGGGTTCCGCAGCTGCTTATACAAAAAAATGCACTGCAGATTAAAAAAATACGATATGAAAAAGTGCATAGGTGAAAGAGCGTATCTCCATGGCACTTACGTCCTTTTGCGGTAAACGGTATATCCGATCATCTACATTTTAGAATCTTGTAAATTTGTAAAAACATACCCTGAATTCTATTCTAGACTTGGAGATAGGCCCCGTCGCTTCGAATCTCGCTCAAAAAATAATCTACTTCAAACGACTTCAAAATTAAAAATACATAAAAACGGACCTCATCCTATGTCAATAAAAATATTTAATAAACTACCTAACCACATAAAAAACGAGCCCAATAAAAACGAATTTCTCAAATCTTTAAAAACATTTCTTGCGGAACAAGCATACTACACTGTAAACGAATATTTAGAATAATTAAATACTTCTATTAGGTACCTACAATTAAGCACAAATAAATGTCTGCCTCTCTCTCCCCCATTTTAATTAATTTAAATAATCTAATGATGTATTTTTACTGATTTCATAATTTATTTATTTCTTCGTTCCAATAATGTTATTTTTAATGCATGATGATCATAATAATTCGAAATTTATAATAAAATCTAATATTAGTTAAGTATACGTAGTGCAGTGCCCTTACAGGGTTTGTGTTGGAACTACTTAGAAATTTATGACCTTTGTACACACAAATGCATTGAATAAATGAATATGAATATGAATATTGAAAAGAATTTTGGCTGAAAGTATTTATTAAGTTTTATTTTTGTGATTTTTTCCATATTTTTTAGATAAACCGTTTAGAAAATAGAGACACAATTCATGCTACTTGCGGGGCGATTATTTCCGAAAGCGTTCACTAAATCAAATAAATTTATAGAAACCTCAAAGTAGTGTTAAAAGAACTATTGAAATATGTGCCACACACACATATTTGCTGATTTTTTTTTCTGTATCGGTTACATGTATGGAGGGCCCCCTTTAGAAATATTATTTTTCACTATTTAACTATCAAACTAAGTAGCGGCTTATATTTACCTGACATTTATTATTTCAAATTTGATTTTAAGTAATTTTTATTATTTTTTTCCAGTAAATATTAATGTGTGTGGCATATATTTAAAACAGTTGTACTAAAAACATTTTGAGTTTTCTAATTTTAATGTTTTACTTTGTGAATATTTTCGGAAATAATCGAATCGAAAGTAGCACAAATTGTGTCTCCTCCTTCTATTGTCAATATGAAAAAAAAAAATACAAAGATAATACTTAATAAATACTTTCAATGAAAATCATTTTTAACATGCTCGCGTTTTTGTGTAATTGCCGTAAAACTGCGCTTCTCAGCAAAAGGACGAAAGTGCCGTGAAGATACGCTCTTTTGCTAGTCCCCTTTTTAAGTCGTTTTTTTATCAATTCGTTGGAATGGTTTTTTCATCTTTAGTTAATTTACACTAAGCAAGGTCCGACATGCTCTTGGCCGGTTTTTTTAACGAACTATTAATTTTCCAAGTAAAACTCTAAGTCACCGTTAACTTCTGTTTTTTAATTACCAAGTGAGACGGGATTGTAAGGCAAACTTTCAATTTGTAAGTTTTTTAAACTGCCACCGCCTTGGGTGCAAAGCTCATTGCTTGGGGAAAATTAATGTTTGTCTTGTGAAATTAAAAACGGGGACGTGTGCGTACAAAGTCGCGTGAGGGAGTATTCTAGAATTAGGGATGGCAGAACATACGTGCAATGTGGGGATTTAAGAGCATATGGTATTTTTTCACATGAAATTTGGAAATTTCGTGTCTGATTATATCTAAAAATATCCGTAGACATACAGCGGGGGAATGGCGGTAATATTTTTGGCACTTTTTGACAAGATTATCACCACTTTACCAGGATTAACCGGGTAATTAATGCCTACACAGACAACTTTATTTCATTTAACGAAGCCTTTTGTTAACATTTTTTATGTTTGTAATAAATAGTTTGGATGTTGCTTTGGATCGGGGTGACTGGAAGTCTAGGGGTAGCCCTTTGCCCTGCAGTGGGACACTAGTTAGGCTATTAAAAAAATTGTTTAGTTTAGTTTTATATATCACAGCATTACAAATTTCCTACAATTACAAATACATGTTACTTCTAATTCTATTCGGAATGTGATTGTTACTTACAAAAATAAAATTAATAATACAATAATAATAAGTACACAATAGTGTGGTTACTTACAGAAATGATTATAAAATATGGGACCAGAAAAGTATGTACCCATGAATAAAAAAAAGTCATGTCGTGTTCATACTTCATTAAAAAACAAAATCAATACAAAATGTCACATTAAAGCAAATAAATAAAAAAAATAGGTATGACAATATAATGTTTACGGAAACGAAATAAAATTATAGCCGGTGCTGCAGCTGACTAGTCCCTCAAGCTTCGCAAATACTCGTCATTACTTAACAACTACGAGTTTGCGGCGCTTGCAGTGTTAACATTGGGCATGACATGAAGTCCTTTATGAGGCCTTATCTAAACGGCTGAACGATGCCTCAGGGGACCCGAGAGCTGGCGCTTACCTCTGCCAAAGGATCGCCCTCACGACTCAAAGAGGTAACGCGGCCAGCATAATCGGCACTATGCCGTAGGTGGACCTCCTGCAAGGGATGTTCTTTTTATGATTGTTTTAATGTCCTTCTTTAAATTTATTTATAGTTAATGTTAATTTTATTTCCTTATTCCAATTATATGTTAAACTAGAAGGCTACCTTCGCTCACGAACTTCGTTCGTGGATGAGAAAAAGTCATAAGCCCTCTTAGTTTTGAGCGTAGTCGGTTTAAAAGTATTGTACAATCTTCTGGAGCTACCCAGCTACCCGTGTGTCAAAACTAGTTAAAATCCGTTTAGCTGATTTTGCGTGATGAAGCCGCAATGACACATAGAAAACTATTTTTTTCGCTTCAGTGATCTCCAAATAGTCCCTTACATATAGTTTTTTTTTACATATCTTCAATGTACAGACATTTCATTTTTACAACTTTGTAGTAGTAGGTATAGATAAATCATTAGAATAAATGAGAGTAATTATATCAACTTAGTACACCATAAATAAAATCCGTCTCTCGACAACTTTTGTATCGAAACGCAAAACCGAAACCGTAACTCGATAAAACTTACCAAACCGACGCTCAAGTCATCGTCACGTCAGTTTGACGTCATATTACTGTTACATTACCGTCACGAATAGGGTTACCAAGTTGTTGTCTATCAAATATAGTATTTTCTAAGCTGTTACCTCTAAAAATATGGTAGATGGCAAAGAAAATGAAAAAAATATAGTACGCGGTTAAAATATATACTTTATTTTTTAGATGAATATGTTTTGCTGCTTTGCGCCTTAATAATTTTAAGTTTATTTTTGAGAACGTATTGACAGTGACAGGTGACTGAAGGAAAAGTGTAAGGCTGCGTTCTGCTTTACGCAAAATATAGTCGTTTCGCCTAGTGTATTTTTTTTTACTTGGGAGCAGTTCTGAGCAACAAGGGCGGTTGTGAAACTGAGATCCGACGAAGAACCGCCATGGCAATATCGGCAATGTCTCAAAGACATAAAGTATAGAATGACATTCTGAAAGGGACAAAAATTAAAATTGTTGAGACTCTAGCCTTTCTCATATTACTATATGGCGCAGAGACTTGGACCCTTAAGGCAGCTTTCCGAAAGAAGATTGACGCTTTAGAGATGCGAAAAATGCTCCGTATACCCTGGATCACACGCCGCACTAATGTCTCCATAATAGCCTAACTCAAGCCTGAAAGTCAGCCAAGGGTATCAACCATCTGCCTCCAACGTGTGCTACAATACTATGGTCACTGATGGTGATGGGGAAGATGGACGTCACCAGACTACGGGGAAGAAGCCCAATATAATGGTGTGATCAGATATCCAACCAACTGGATAAAACACTAAGCAGAGCGCTCCACAAAGCAACCGACACGGAGAAGTGGAGAGCTGCCATCAAAACTATCTATCGGCGGACACACGATGACACGATTCTCAGCAGAGGCCTATTTAGAAGAGAAGAAGAATATTTTATTTAAGTAAAAAATTTTTTAGCGGCGCTGTGGACTTTTTGTGATGAAGAAAAATTCGTAAGACGGACATGTGACCCGATCGAAAAACTGTTACAATGTCCTTGAAGCCAGTAAACCGCCGGCGCGGCGTAGGAGAAGAAGTATCCCCCTTTCTTTCTACCGCACGGCGAAATTGTATGCCTGTGCCTGTTTAGAAACATAGTATTTGATCGCCTACTATAGTAGGGTTGGCAACCCTGATCTCGAACGCCCAGAATAAGCCCGCCGCAGGTTGAGATGAAGGATTCTTGTTTATATTTCGGGATTGAATTCCAAGTGGTTTTTGCTAGAAAATAAATTGTGATTGTTATTATATGATACTGAAGTAACCTATATTTATGAGCTGGAAAATACGGCTTTTAATGAAGGAATTGTTATTTGATGAAAAGTATACTCCTTATTAATACGAGAGAGGCGAATGAGGCGAATGAGGCGCGACTTAATCGCGTAGAAATATTACTAGAGAGCCGCCTGCAAATTACGCAGAGGAAAAGTCATATCATCCTAACCTTCTTTTTAGGGTTTCGTACTCGAAGGGTAAAACGGGACCCTATTACTAAGACTCCGCTGTCCATCCGTCTGTCTGTCCGTCTGTCACCAGGCTGTATCTCATGAACCGCGATAGTTAGACAATTGCAATTTTCACAGATTATGTATGTCTGTTGCCGTTATAACAACAAACACTAAAAACAGTATAATTGTATGTCTGTCTGTCCATGTCAGTAATCAATATAAAATGACCGAACACCGCGTACATTTTGCTTAAGAGTAGGGCTCTGCTAACACTGGATTTTCATAGATACGGCCGTTAGAAGCATATATTTTGTAAGGAACCCTCGGCGCGCGAGTCCAACTCATACTTGGCCAGTTTTTTTTGTAAAGGTTTTCGTCCAGCAGTGGAGGTCGTTCAAAATGAAATGGAAACGAGGGCCGAAACTGTCGCGCTGTGTGAGAAGGACAGCGACCGGATTCGCTCGTGTGTGATGTCTAAAGTCCTTGAAACGGACCCAAAAATATGTATGTAGTGCAAGGGCAATCAACTTAAAAGTTATAAGTATAAAGGCGAACTTATCCCTATTAGGGACCTCTTCCAGTTAACCTTCGAGCGAGTGACTAAAGATGTAAAGAAGATAAACAAACTAACAACATATTCAAATTATATAAAACACTAAAGTGAACACATATGAATGAAAGAAAAATACATTTATATTATAACTAATTAAAATATAAATCGTACTCAACCACTTTACAAATCATTGGCAAGCCACAACTACTCAAGTAGTAGGTACTCGGCGTTAAAAAAAAATGTGTTCAGCCCTTTGACATTATATATATAGCTTGTTCCTGTGTGGCTTGTCATTTGTATTTTATTTTATCGAAAAATGAAAAAATAACTGTTTATTTCACTAAACGTCTACAATCTTCTACTTAGACTCCAATCTTAAGTTTAAAAGATTTTCTTGAATCTCATTAAGTTTCATATTTAGAATAAGTTTATAAATTAAGGATAGAAACTAGTATAGAAGGCTGCTTATTAACATTATTTTGTATGTTTTCACCACCTGCTTTTCAGTGTCATACAATACTGCAGTTCATCGACATATAATTTCATTTAAAACATTTATCTCTGAAAATTACAAAACAAACCTAACCTACTCTAACGGTTTCTACGCGATCTATTCAAAAATTATGAAAAGCTCACGGTTTCAGAACCAAAAGTTTCTGTGTTAAATACTAGGAAACGTTTGTCAGTAAAGAAATACCACCGCAATTTGTTATTTGTAAGAAAAGGTCGAGAAAATTTCAAATGGAATTACCTAAACGTTGGAAAAACGAAAGCAAACCAAACCACACAAATTCCGAATCTACAATAAAAAAATATCCCATAAAATTATTCGTACTCCCTCGGGCCTAACTCCTCTGCATTTTTAAAAGCCAGATTTAACCTAAGTACATTAAGTTGTCAAAAGGAAAATTTGGACGTGCAATTACCTAAGTTAGGGCGAATAAGAACACAAAGTTTCCAAAGGTAATTTATTGAGTCTTTCAAAAGTTTTACATCAAAAAGGCTTCGTAAGTTCGCTTCGCCCGGAACGGGACAATGTAAACTAGGTACTGAGGTAACGAAAATTATAAATTATAAATGGAATGTATTTATTTGTTATTTTTTTTTGGATGGAGGAAAGTCATGTTACAAGAATAGATATGGTGTCAAAGTTCAAGAATGAAGATGAATAAAGAGAATAATAATAATAATTCTTTTTTCGGTATTTTTTTTTACATCCATATAATATAAGTAGTACTTAACCTATGTTAGTGACATACAACAAACTTACAAACTTTTCATTTATTCCTAAATAGGATACATGAATGAATTTTTTATCGCTTTTCTAAGTAAATATCAAAATACCGTAAAAGCTATTTCAAATTGTGAAATTAAAATTAAAATCGGCCAAGAAATACGCATAATATAGGCATTTTAAACTGGCAATTAGACAGATAGGACCGATGTGCACTGTTACGTCACAGTGCACTCCGGCCATATAAACTCCAATTAAATTCTGTTTTATTTATTTTATTGTATTTTATTGAGATAAAATCCACAGCACAAATTACAGAATTATTACTATCGGATACATATGTGTTTAACATTGGCCAATTACGGATTTACATTTTATAGGCTTATCACGTACAAACTAACATTACGGTAACAGACGCATTGAGATAGGGTGCTTAACTACATTAACAAAATAAAAAAGTGAAGTTAAGTCATAATAACAAAATGAAGTACAAAGTCACAACAGATAGATGAGCAATACGTTATATATTAAAGAAATTAAGAAATTTGGAATGGCAGGTGTTGTCTTGATGTTTTGTGTGTGTGTGTATGAAGGTCTGTGCGTGTGTGAATGATATCAAACTCGGCAACTCAAGTGGGCGGCAGATGCTCAGTAATCTTCCTTCTGAATGAGGCTCTGCTCAGAAAAAACGGGTCAAATGACTCGAATAAAGAATTATACGTATGTGGAAGACGACTTGCGAGGCAGTTGGAACCATACTTCGTACGATTGAAGGGCACAGCAAATAAAGTAGTATGCCTGGTTCGGTGGGTAGTAGCTTTTATTCTAAGAAGTGCTGACAACAAGTCGCAGCAATCCAGAGACCCTGAGCACGCATCGTGGAGCAGCAACATGTCCCGTACCAAACGCCTGTTTGCAAGTTGGGTAAAATTGTGTAGGCTACAAGAGTCGGCGTAGTGTGCTACTACACTGCGCGTGCGAAAATTTAAATATTTTGCAAGAAAGAGATAGAATTAAATGTATGATGGCTTATATCTTTGTTATTTTTATAGCTATTTGAAAAAATATTTTAGTCTCATGTCTTTGTTACATGAATGAGCTTTTAATACAGCTTTTTAATAAATTCATGAATATTCACTATTGGGCAACCCCCCTCGTTTGACCGATCCAATGAAGTAAAATTGGGAAGTCTTATCTGTCAGTAGTGCCATTCAGGATACTGTTGGAACACCCTCTGAGTCTACCTAGCAACGAGGCATACCTGCTAAATACTGGAGGGAACTTAAAAAAAAAACTTACTAAGTTTTGGGTCACCGACCCAAAGATCTTGAAGAAGGATCCCAAAGAAGCTTGGCCTCTGACACGAGAGGACGCTACTCTACCTTTTTCTACGTCACTTCACGCCACTTTGGTACTCCAAGGGTGGTCAAATCTTTGAGGGCTTCATGGCTCCGGGCGGCCCACCGGACCGGCCGCGGCCCACATACGCTCTCTTCATTGGACAATCATCTCCCATCCTCTTAAAAAAAATAGATATTATCTTTTCAGACGAACTCTCTGTAATAAAATAACGCAAGTGTAGGCACTTTAGAATCTTCTTGGTAAGTAGTTGATGGATTTAAAAAGCACATATGGCAATAAAAGCTTGTTACATAAAAAAATGCAAAATTTTCAAAACTGAAGCTTTTAGTAAGTTGTTACATGGTTGGCGTCGACACAAATTGCAATAATTTAATTTTTTGATTGAGTTGAAAAAAGGCTTTGTTGGAAGGCAATGTAATGCAATCTATTTAAACTTCTAATTAATGTTACTTTCTAAGTGGTGGCAGCACTGCTGCACTGACTGTCGTGTGTGTTACTTTTGATGTGAACGTTGTGGAATAAATTAACTTCATAATTAATTAAATACCACTTGTTTTACTCAATTTCCATCAGGTTATGGGCCCAGGCACGTAATCCTGTAAAAGAGAGTTAAACATTTGGGTCGGAAACTGTTTCGTCGAATAAAACTACTGTCGGCACCGGCGTGGCACATTGCGCACAGTTTGAGGTTAAGTCGGCGGGAAGGAAAAATACTTGCAAAGCAAGGACGGGATGATCAGGCAGCTAATATAATAACACATCATGGAAGACAACAATCATATCAAATTAGAAGGTCCATCAAATTGGAATGTGTGGAAGTTCCAATCCATCATTTTATTACGGAGTCATGATCTTCTGGATGTGGTACAGGGGATCAAGGTGAAGCCGGAAGTTGCAACTGAAACACCAAAATGGGAAAAGCTGGACGCAAAAACTCAAACATGGCTCGTTACAAGAATATCAGAAAATGCAATGATGCATATTATAACGTGTACTACATCGGCGCAAATGAGGAAGAAACTGGCGAGTGTTTACGAGCAAAAATCCGATACGAGCATCCACATCGTACAGCAGCGATTTTTCCAATATAAGTACGAAGATGGAACGGAGATGTCTTCATTCTTATCTAAAATTGAAGAAATGAAAAATCAGCTGAAGCAGATGGGAGAAAATATATCTGAAAAATTCGTCATAACAAAAGTACTCATGTCACTTCCAGATTGCTACAAGCATTTTGTATCTGCCTGGGAATCAGCGCCTGATGAAAAACAGACCTACGATAATCTCATCGCGAGGTTATTGATAGAAGAGGAGCGGTTAAAAAAACAGAATTGACTTGCCCTCGCAATCAACATCATCGGCATTTGTTACAAAAGGATCAGATAAAAAAGATGTTAAATTATTATAAACAAAGATCAGAAACAAATGAAAATTTTTTTCGACGATACTGGACTTGAACCAGTGCCTTGAGCCAGACCGGGGCAGCACGCTCTACCATCTGAGCTAATCGTCCACACCATTAGTCGACGAATTTTGTCATCTGTTCTTGCTTATGAATCTCTGTATGGTGCATCCGACTCTTTAGCCGTTAAGTTAAAGTAAAGATGTTAAATGTTATAAGTGTAATAACAGGGGTCATTTTCAAAGTGAGTGCCGTAATAAATAAAACAATAATTCGGAAAGTGAGAACAAACGGGTTAAAAAATGTTTTTACTGTAAAAAAGTGGGACATTTAAAGAGTGAATGCTGGTTTAGGAAGAATAAAGACAAACAAAATAACGCGTTTGTAACCGTCAGTGCCAGTGGACATTTTCAAAAAGCACATTGGATAGTGGACACAGGTGCGAGTAATCATATTTGCTATGGTCGTGATTTATTTACGACATATACTCCATCATCATCGAATAAATTTGTTACTGTAGGTAACGGTAACTTGTGTAGTGTGCATGGTTTCGGACAGATGGCGCTGCAAGTATATGACGGCGACCAATGGTTAGACACAACTATAGATAACGTGTTATTCGTGCCAGAATTAAGAACAAACTTGCTATCTGTCAAATGCATCACGGATCGAGGTTATGTTATGGATACGAATGAGAAAATTTGCAAGTTTATTAAACAAAACAAAGTGTGTGCGGTATCTTATCGGAATGAAGATATGTATTTACTAGACGTGCGTTACAAACACGGTACAGCAAACGTGGCTAAGGTGCTATCAAGCTTAAAAGAATGGCACGAAAAACTAGTTCACCAAAATATGCAACATGTTAAAACCGTATTTAAAAACAATGATATCGTAGTGACAAACGATACGGACTTAAAGTGTGAGAGCTGTTTAGAGGGCAAACTACACTGTTTGCAGTTTAGTGCTACTGAGACCAAGACGACTAGGACCTGTGAACTTATACACGCCGATACGTGCGGCCCGTTCGAGGTGCCGTCTGTAGGAGGTTCCAGATATTTCGTTATCCTGAAAGATGATTACTCCAACTTCAGATCTGTATACTGTGTTAAAGGGAAGGATGAGGTGAAGAAATGCATTGAGAACTTCATAAACAAAGCTGAGAATACCATCAACAATAAAGTGATGTACTTCAGGTCCGACAATGGTTTGGAATATGTCAATAAGGAAGTGCAAGACCTATTTTCGAAATGCGGTATTATATACTAAACTACAGTAGTATATACAGCGGAACAGAATGGCAAGGCTGAACAAGAAATCAGGACTTTGACCAAAGCAGTAAGAACTATGTTGTGTGCGGCAGGTTTACCCAAGACTCTATGGGCAGAATCAATTAAAACTGCAGCATATGTTTTAAACAGAACCAGTAACAGCAATGAGGTTGGAAAAACCCCATATAAGACATGGACCAACAAACATTATGATATAAATAATTTAAAAATCTTTGGTACGCCTATCTATGTCCATATCCCGAAGCAAAAGCGGCAAAAGTGGGATTCAAAAGGGGAAAAAGGAATAATGGTTGGCTATGGAGAGGAGGTTAAGGGCTACAGAGTGTTTTTCCAAATGAAGAACAGTGTTGAGGTTAAGAGAGATGTTGTGTTTCTGGAACGAGGTCAGAAAGAAAAGGGACAGATGGTTCAGCTAGATGATGACACATACACACCAGAAAATACTAGTGAGGAACAATTATCCAGGAATGAGAGTCCAACAGAAGAAGTACTGCCAAGTGAAAGTGAACAGCCACCAGGACAGATTATAACAAGTCCACATACATCAGCAGAGACTTTAGAGATTGATGGAAGTATGTATGTACCATGTACCAGCGATGAGGGATCCAGTGATGAAGGTGATGATAACATACCACCACGTCAGAGAACTCTTCGAGTGAGAAAAAAGACTTCATTCTATAATTGTCATCATGTCACTTCTGAAGTACTCACTGAACCAAAGACATACAAAGAAGCTATGGGCAGGAAGGATGCCAACAAGTGGCAAAAAGCTATAGAAAGAGAATTACAAACCTTAAACGACAACAATACATGGGAGTTTTGTGAGAAGCCTATTGGTGAAAAGAAGGTTAGTAGCAAGTGGGTTTTTAAAATAAAAAATGGTGATCAATATAAAGCTAGGTTAGGGGCCAGAGGATTTGAACAAAATGATATGCTTGATTCATGAGAAATTTATGCACTAGTGGCAAACTTGTCTACTTTCAGGTTATTTGTGTCAGTAGCTACAAAATTAAACTCACCTATATATCAGATGCATGTCACGGGGGCGTTTTTATATGGCAATATAAATGCAACTGTATATTTAGAATTGCCAGAAGGTGCCTATAGTGGAAATAAAAATGTTGTTAAATTAAGAAAATCCTTGTATGGTTTAAAAAAATCACCCAAGTACTGGAATGATAAATTTAACTCTATAATAATGACACAGGGTTTTGTAAGGTCTCAGAGTGATTGTTTGTATACAAAATGTATAGGTAATTCCAAAACTTATGTTTTGTTATATGTTGATGATGTTTTGATGTTTAGAAATGACAACACTGAAATATGTAACCTTAAGTTAATGCTAAACAAAGAATTTAAAATGAAAGACTTAGGGTAAGTGACAAATTTTCTAGGCATAAATGTAAAACAGGAATTAAAAACTGGTTGTACAAAATTGAGTCAAAAGATTATCTTGAGAGTGTTTTACAGAGATTTGATATGTATAACTGTAAAGAAATGTCTACACCTATGGATCTAAATTTTAATGCCATAATTTTAGATGAAAGTGAATCTGTAGTTAGTAAAAATATTGAAAAGAAATGTATGAAAATTATAGGTAGTTTGTCATATGCAGCGTTAAGAACAAGGCCAGATATCTGTGTTGCTGTCTCAATTTTAAGCAGATATGAGAATCGTGCGAATAATAATTTGTTAATAGCCCTAAAAAGGTTACTTAGATATATTAAACATACAATAAAATACTGTTTAGTATATAAATGTAATGATGATATGTTGATTGGATATTGTGATGCAAATTGGGGAGGAGATTTAAAAGACAGGAAATCAACAACTGGCTATTGCTTCAAATTTGCTAACTGTTTAATAAATTGGTGTTCTAAGGCCAGTGTCAGTCTGTCTTCTACGCAGTCAGAATACGTAGCAATCAGTATGGCGGCAAGTGAAGCTTGCTGGCTTATAAATCTGTTAAAAGATTTTAATATTGAAAATGTGTGTCCTGTTGTAATGCTTAGTGATAGCCAAAGTGCCATAATGTCTGCGAATACTGTCTGTGTCAAACGATTAAAGCACATAGATATAAGGTTCCATTATATTAAGGAGTTAATCAAAAAGGGTAAATTAGTGTTAAAGTACATTAAAACAGAAGATCATACAGGTGACATGTTCACTAAAGCTTTGAGCAAAAATGTATTGTCAAAGTTCATAAATAACTGTGGCCTGTATGATCAGTAATGTATTATTGTTTTATTATTATTAAAGTGTAAGTCATGTAGGGATTACATTATGGGGGCGTGTTGGAAGGCAATGTAATGCAATCTACTTAAACTTCTAATTACTGTTACTTTCTAAGTGGTGGCAGCACTGCTGCACTGACTGTCGTGTGTGTTACTTTTGATGTGAACGTTGTGGAATAAAGTAATATATCATAATTAATTAAATACCACCTGTTTTACACAATTTCCATCACTTATAAGTAAATATAATTAAAGAAACTATTATTAAACGGTTCATTTCTACATTTTAATTTTTTTGGGAGTCGGTTATATTTTTTGTTATACAATATTTCATTTCTCGTTTTTAAATTAATCATGAACTAAAAGTGTATCTCGTGACGATTCCAACAAGCCCAACCACGGCTAGGATACATTATTTAACTTAATCGAGATATCTTATCACCACCCGTATCTATATTATTTATCATTGAAGAGTTCTGATGGCATTCTGCGGTATTCTTCATCAGTTCCACTTCACCAATTTAAATTTTCTGAATGCAAATGCTTAACTTGTTTCATAAATTACTAAAATCGCCATATCTGCTTATTATATTTGAGGAGTTCCTTCGATTCCTCATAGATTCCATCATCAGATCTTCAGCAAAATTATATGGGACTAATTTAAAAATATTTTCTTTCAAACAAAGAAAAGATTTTATGATATCGGTCAAAAGAAACAGATTCCGACGAATTGGGAACCTCAACTACCACCTTTTTTGAAGTCGGTAAGTTTTTTTTTTGCAGAAACTAATTTTTATGGTAATATGAGATTTTCAACTTTTTTGTAAAAATCAACCTGTTTCATCCTTTTAGGACTTTGATTGGACTTCAAAATAAAGTTGAAATTAAGATTTGACGTCAAATATCTAAATCGACACCAAACAAAAATCTAATCGTTACGTATTTAATGCTGATTCAAAGATGAATAAACACTTCCAGTTTAATTGAAAAATACGACAAAGGACCAAATTGCTAAGCAGATTTGCCGATTGTCGGCCAAGTATCAGAATTCCTTTTGTACCGGGCAATTATCATAGAGATTTATTATACGAGCGTTAAAGAGATTGCGAATTTGATCTCGGATCGGGGGTTATCTTATTGTGGTTCAAATGGATATAAAGTGGTGCAATTATCCTTTTAAATTTCTGTTACTGATATAATTTTTTGGCAGTTTTATCTTTTAGAAACCTTGATTTTTAATGCAAATGTTCTTCGTAACGTGCGGTTTTTGTGCGCGATGTACGAGTTAGATTAGAGAAAAGTAAAAAAAAATGATAAAGGTATTATAAACAATACAAGAAACAAATGAAAATATTTTTCGACGATACTGGACTTGAACTAGTGCCTTGAGCCAGACCGGGGCAGCACACTATCAACTGAGCTAATCATCCATACCAGTGGTCGACAAATTTCGTCATCTGTTCTTGCTTATGAATCTCTGTATGGTGCATCCGACTCTTTAGCCTAAATTGCAAACATTGCGATTATTATCATGATATTTGTAACAAAAAGTAACGTACTAGGTACTTAGAGGTAAATGAAGGTGTGATATAAATATCATAATACATTTTATTATAATATACCGGTGTCCCCTTGTTTCGCAGACAGAAATCTCACAGAATTTCGTTTCGCAGAAAATGTTTCAAAGAATATGTGGTTCATGTATTTTCAGTTAGAATATTATTGATCTAAAGACTATTTATTTGAAAGAAACATATTTCACAGAAACACAAATCAATGAATTTTATTATCTCTTTTTTTTATTAAAACTCATCAACTAATAGAATTATTTTTTATGTATTTTTGATTCGCTGACAGATTTTTATAGAATATTGTTTCACAGAAACTGTTTCATATAATGTTTAGTCCCAGTATTTTTCTTTCGAATATAATTGTTTTAGCACCGCTTTACTACAATAGCACTTTTTTCGAGGAAACATAATTCAAATAAAAACCGGCCAAGAGCATGTCGGGCCACGCTCAGTGTAGGGTTCCGTAGTTGCTCATCCTTCACAAGAGACGGGCTTAAAACAGCGGTTTTAAGCCCGACGTTTAAGTTACGAGGAAGATTTCAAGTTCTATAAAAAGGTCGTAAACGCCAACCTGTACTTAATTAGTTATTACCTTCTTGAAGTCAACTTACGTCCTTTTAAAGAAGATTAAGAAATTTTGCGATAACTCAAAAACGGCTCGGCCGATTTTATTCAATATAGGTAGTTTTTATTAAAAGTACTTATAAGGCCTCATTATCATGAATTTTTCCATATTTTTTTGACCCGTGGTTGAAAAGTTAGAGGGGGGGATACTATTTTTTCTATTTATCAATAAATAATGTTCAGAGACCCTTATTATTTTTAACAGACCTATTCAACGACACCCCACAAACTAGGGTTGAAACGAAAAAAAAGTAACCCCTCACTTTAGGTGTTCGAGAGGTACCCGAAACAAATTTTTTTTTTTAGTTTTTATTTAACCGTTTTTTCGGCGTAATACATACACATACTCATACCAAATTTCAGCTTTCTAGTACTAATGATCACGGAGCTAAGCCGCGGACGGACGGACAGACAGACAGACGGACAGACGGACAGACGGACAGACGAACATGGCGAAACTATAAGGGTTCCTAGTTGACTACGGAACCGCTTGCTTGCATGGAAGTATATTAAAATTTAGCAGTTAGTAGGTTAGGCTAAAGACCGAAAACTGTAGGTTAGGTTAGGTTTATTTTATGACTATGGATAGTGGAGCGTCAGAATGCTTACTTGCATGGAAGTATATACAGACCGAAAACTGTAGGTTAAGTTAGGTTTGTTTTATGACCATGAATAGCGGAGCGTCAGAATGCTTGCTTGCATGGAAGTATATTAAAATTTTGAAGTTAGTACGTTAAGCTAAAGACCGAAAACTGTAGGTTAGGTTAGGTTTGTTTTATGACCATGGATAGTGGAGCGAGTGAAGCGAGCGGAGCGTCAGAATACTTACTTGCATGGAAGTATATTCAGACCGAAAACTGTAGGTTAGGTTAGGTTTGTTTTATGACCATGAATAGCGGAGCGTCAGAATGCTTGCTTGCATGGAAGTATATTAAAATTTAGCAGTTAGTAGGTTATGCTAAAGACCGAAAACTGTAGGTTAGGTTAGGTTTGTTTTATGACCATGGATAGCGGAGCGAGCGAAGCGAGCGGAGCGTCAGAATGCTTATTTGCATGGAAGTATATACAGACCGAAAACTACCCGCAACTTGATAATATGAGATTTTTAAATTATAAAAAACACAATTCTATAAAAAAGTAGTCTAGGTAATAAGTTTTACATGAACTGAATATTATAAGGATCAATAATATATGATGTGAAATTCTATGACACGAATATCGAAATAATAAAATTTCTTTGCAATAAAAATTTACGATTTAATTTTCTAAAGTGTGAGTAATCTGCGGTTTGACCATTCTATGAAATTATAACATTTTATTTTATTTGAACATTTTATTTGAAACAAAATTCTATAAAACTGTAGTATATGAAACAATGTACAACCATAATATATCACATATGATAGTATTATACTATCAGTTATCTGTGTAAGTAGACAGATTCTGCTAAGAGAGGTCGCAGGGGCAAAGAGACCCGTAGGCCGACCCATGTTGCGCTTCAAAGACTGCGCCAAGCGCGACATGGTCGCTTTTAATATCCTTGTTACCAATGGGAAGAGCTGGCCGAGGATCGTGACAAATGGCGACACCTTGTTTACGAGGGCCAGTCAAAGCACGACGAAACTTGGTTTGGGTTGCTGAGGGAGAAACGCACCAGACGTCACGAGCGGGCCGCCAACACCCGTCCACCCGGGCCATGTGCATACACCTGTCGTGAATGTAGCCGAGGGATTCAGTCCCAAATATGACTATTAAGTCACGAGCGCAAATGCTGTCGCGATCGCGATGCTGCTTAAATCATCTCTAATAGATGACAAGGCCTATTATTATTATTATCTGCGTTAAATGTACGTCCTAATCTACTGTTATATTATAGTAAATATTGAACAAAGACAATACAGGTACTGCGGAGATTGCGGATTACCTTATTCGTGGTTCAAATCTCAAATAGACAGGGAACACAGTGTTTTATTAAACTTATAATGTCATAAATTACTTTCGTTGTTATTATTGACTAAACTTGAGTTTACAATATTTTTAACACTTGTATATTTTTCGAGATCAATCATGGAATAGTGTTATCTAATTAGGTACTTTCCTGTAGTCAACATTAATGATGTCACGCTTGCAGTTAAATATTATTTGTAAAAACACGTAGAAAACATTCATGAATACTTATTTTAAATGATGAACATTTATAATGATCTTTAAGCTCTAAGTGATTTAAAATGATCAATAACATAAAATTGACCGTATAGAATTATGACGTCATAAACCTTTTTCTTTCAAACTTCATACTTTCTGACCGTTTTGACAGTTCATAAAAAGGAACTGATTTGATCCGTCAGACCAGATGTTGACCCTATTGTGGTTCAAATATATATAATGTGGTTCAATAATCCTTTTGGATTTTAATTGCTTATAAAAATTTTAGCAGCTTCGTTTTAAGGCAGTTAGCGTAAATCATTTCATTACACGAGTATTGCACTATGGGAGTTGCTATCAACCACAGTAAAATGGAAAAACGTTATTAATTTCGTGTTCGCTAATTAATTACTTTGTTGCTCATTGAAATAAACAGAATAAACAGAAGAAAATATTACTTTGTTGCTGTTTATTTAAGATGACATTTCTTGAAATCGTATTTCTTAATTATGCGAGTCTTTAATATTTCCAAAAACCTAATATTATCAAGCCAACGACCTTCTCGTGGAAATTAATTTACATTTCTTGCCAAAACAATATGTTTTTAAGGAACAATACAAAAACAATTAATTAAATTTGTGTGCGTTCAAAGTAAATATTTGTTTCTAATGTCTAGTGGTAATTATGAATAATGTACGTGGATAAATATTTATAATGCCTCGTTGTTTAATATTACAGATTCAATTAGCCTGTTAGGTTTGTTTATTCATTTTGAAACGATATTACAAAAGTGGTTTGCAGGAAGAAATCATATACATACTGGGCTGAAAAGTGTCATCTAAATTAATCCTATTAATTTAAAACAGAAATTCTATAATATCTTCTAAAGTATTATAAAGATGAAAAATGAAATGTTTTGTATGTTTGTATGTGTCGTTGTGGTTTCATCACGTCGAAACGGCTAAACGTATTTGAGCTATAATTGGTACACGGGTAGCTGGAAATTCACAGATGCTTGTAGAATGCTTTTTATCCGACTACGCTAAAAAAAGGGTGTTAGAATTTTTTCCGCTTGTAACATGAATATCGCGTGTATTAACCTCATTTCCGTTCCCGACGTATCAGAAGCTTTATCGGGTATTTGGAGTACTTAAACTGAGAAAAAAAAAATCCTCTGTCAAAGTTATAATCCATGCAAACAACCCACTTTGAGAAAACAAATACATGCCAGTTGGGCTGAATGTGTAAAGACAGATAGTTACACATGTGTCAGAAGGTCTTAATTATTTTATTAAAAATGTACCAGCATTTCAAAACAGATAAGTATACAATACAAATACTTTTTGTTTTACAAATATCATGATAATAATCACAATTTTTGTAATTTATTAGTGGATCACTCCACTAGCGTTATTATTATAAACAAAGATCAGAAACAAATGCAAAAAAAATTCGACGATACTTGAATTGAACCAGTGCCTTGAGCCAGACCGGGGCAGCACGCTCTACCTAATCTGAGCTAATCGTCCATACCACTAGTCGACGAATTTTGTCGTCCTGTTCTTGCTTATGGATCTGTATGATGGATCCGACTCTTTAGCCGTTAGCGCCGCCTAGTGCAGAACTATGAAGTTACTTTCACATGGTAGAGCGTGCTGCCCCGGTCAGGCTCAAGGCACTAGTTCAAGTCCAGTATCGTCGATTTTTTTTTTCATTTGTTTCTGACCTTTGTTTATAATACAAATACTATTATAAAGTTATATAAATGAAACATATCTACGTTTAAGAGATTATATAAAAGAAAAAAGATTCTAATGATTTATTTGAAGGTTGAATCGTTTTATTTTTGTATGTTTGTATGTGTCATTGTGGCTTCATTACGCCGAAACGGCTAAAGAGATTTCAAATATTTTTGTTTGGGTAGCTAATCAGCTACTGATGGTTATGGAATATTTTTATCCGACACCGCTTGAGACTTTTTATTTATTTTTTGTCCATAAGACACACCAGCAGTACAATATGAGCAAAAATACAAACACAAACTCGAAAACTGCTTATCTATAATATTATAAAGTTGTTAAAATGAAATGTCTGTACATTGATCATATGTAAAAAAGAATTGATTGTTACGGACTATTTGGTGGTCATTAAAACGAAAAATATATTTTTTGCATTTTTGATATTTTTTTATGTGTCGTTGTAGCTTCATCAATCAAAATCGGCTAAACAGATTTCCACAATTTTTGGTACATGGGTAGCTGGGTATCTCCAGATGGTTAAAGGATACTTTTTACCCGACTACGCTGACGAAATAACGACGGGTTATGACTTTTTCTCCTCCGCGAACGAAGTTGCGGACATCTTCTAGTTTACTAATAACAGGCGTGCATCAGCATTCTGAAAGTGTTAAGGGCACAATACAATACAAAACAAATACTCTTTATTGCATACTGTACTTATACGTGTATCTGAGATAAACAGAACTACAGAATATGACAGTAACATCCGAATTAGCAGCTTATCGCTAAATAGCGAAACATTATTGTCATTTAAGCTCTATAATAATAAAAGATAAAAATAAACTTTTAAACAAAAAAATAAAACCGACTCCAAAAAAGCTAAAAAGTGAAAAATAACGCCATAATTCAGTTTCTTCCATCGTGTCACAACTTACTAAAATCGACAATTTTGAATATTTTACACATTCTTTATATGGCACCGACGCCAAAATAAGATTAATTGTATATAATGTATAGATTGAGTATACAAACGGTTACTTGTAAGTAATTTGAAGAAACTGAATTATGGCGTTATTTTTCACTTTTTAGTTTTTTTGGAGTCGGTTTTATTTTTTTGTTTAAAAGTTTATTTATTTTACACTTTTTAGTTAATCGTTACTTAAAAGTTTATCTCGTGACGATTCGAACAAGCCCAAACACGGCTAGGATACATTATTTTATTACATCGATCTGGTGCCTACCCTTCCGGCTCCATCATCAAATCAATTCGATGGAAAAAAAAAATGATTTTGTGATGGAGCCGGAAGGTAGGCATACCTTCCGGCTCCATCATCAAATCAATTCGATGGTACGATTCTCATCAGGAACATTTAAATTTGTGACTATGAAGTTGCTTAGCTAAATTAATCAAGATATTTTGTCGCCACCCGTAAATCATTTATCATTGAGGAGTTCCGATGGCATTCTGTGGTCTTCTGCATCAGTGCCACTTCACCTATTTACACTTTCTGAATGCAAATGCTTATTATGTTTCTTATAATACCAAAATCGCTATATGTATGCTTACAATATTTGAGGAGTTCCTTCAATTCCTCATGGATTCCATCATCAAATCTTCACCAAAATTAAAAGGGACCAACTAGAAAATACCTTCTATAAAACCAAAAAAAATATTTTGAAATCGGTCAAATAGTCTTTGAGTAATTGGTGAACATCCATAAAAAAAAAGTAAAAATAATAATAAAAAAATAAAAATGAAACATTCCGTCGAATTGAGAACCTCCTCCTTTTTTGGAAGTCGGTTAAAAATAAAACATGTCAGAGTGTGAGTCCATATTTTGTGTTAGTGACAATACAAACTTTTTTTCTCCTCCACTGACGAAATTGCGGACACTTTTTATTCTTTAATAAAAAAATATATTCCATAATTCTAGTAAAACATCCCAAAACTAATAGGGCGCAATAATTCAACTGTTTAACCTTTTTTTATTCGGCACCCTCTGATTCCGGTCATATTTCAATAATGAATCGAACGCAAACCGGACATTTTTTCGTGTTATTAAATAAAATAGGGATATTTCTCAATTTTTAGGGTTCCGTACATGAGAGGAACAACGATATCCCTCTCTTGTAAATTGTTCATTAAACTTGAAAAGCTTTCGTTTTGGTATAAAAAAATATCCCCTTAAATAAAAGTGTAATAATGAAATAATGAAATAATGATCTTTATTCTGTAAGTAGGCCGGAAGGGGACTTTTACAAGTCTGACTCTACGGCGTTTCCCAAGAGGAGACCACTGAGGAGAACGGATTTGACTGGGATTCATTTTTTTTATCCTTATGACCTAATGAATGCGTGGTTAAAATCTTTCAAATTCCTCGCGCGCACCTTGTATATTGACAGTTCTTATACAAGCATTTTGAGGTTTCTAAGAAAAAAAAAAGATTTTGTGAATAGTTTCGGAAATAATCCCACCAAAATTGGCATAAATTGTGCCCCACCCCTCTTTTTTCTGAACTATACGTCCAAAAAATATGAAAAAAATCACAAAGATAAAACTCTTTTGGTACTTTCAACGAAAATTATTTTTAATATGATTGGATATAAGTACCGTTTTTGAGTAATTGCCGAAAACATGCGCTTGTTAGCAAGGACGTAAGTGCCGTGGATATACGCTCTTTTGCCAATGCTCTTTTTCATATCGTTTTTTTTTTAATCTGTACTTAGTGCATTTTTTGTATGAACGGCTTAGGAACCCTACACTCCGATCCGACATGCTCTTGACTTGACGACTGGTTTTTAGTATGCTTTTGCGTAAGACTTTGAATCGTAATAATATCTTTTAAACCGTTACAGAAATTAACTCGTAATATTCACCATCCCTACTAATATTATAAATGTGAAATTGTGTCTGTCTGTTTGTCTGGAGATAGTTTGAGTCCAGATGAAGGACATAGGCTACTTTTTTATCCTGGAAAAATACCCTTATCCGCGATTAACCAATTTAAGGCGGACGAAGTAGTAGTTACTAAAACAAAAAATAATAAAAATAGTTTAAAAAATTAAAATTAATTCGTAAGTGAACCAAACAAGAACGTTTTTTGCGTGAGGCAGTACGGAACCCTTCGTGCGCAAGTCCGACTCGCACTTGGCCGGTTTTTCAATTTTTTATTTCACCTTTGAAAAGTTTCGACCCGTCGCTTTGTAATAAGATCCGGGGCGTCTTATCTATATTAGGGTGTAATGGAAAAGGTAATTTGCTGAGATTGTATGGTACAGTCAGCAATTGATATAATCGTAGGCTTAAGCAGTATAGCTGGGGTCTCGGTAGCCTAGTGGTTAGGGTGGTTGTACAGTTGCCAGCAATAATATCTGCACAACAAAGTGCGCATAAATATACACCGCGCGAAAGTTCGCGCAGTGTACGAGGGAGGTTAAAATAACTCTATTCAGAGCTTTTTGTAGCTCCCGGTATAGGTGCAGCTTATGGAGGTCTTACATGCAACGGGCCTACGGAGGGTCTAGTACAATAACGTGTTCCGGGTGCTGGTGGGGCTGCCCCGCTTCTATAGCGCATCAGGGATGTTCACAGAAGCACGTGTAGACTGTTTTTTTAAACGACTATGCGCAAGCGATGTACATCCCTGGTGCGCCGGGTGCGGGCCAGCCCCAACCCCATCCTGGGCTGGATAGCGGACAGGCTGGACTATCCTTAAGGTGCGTCCACACTTGTATCATTTGCTCGTATCCGATCACCGTGCCGTGGCATGACTGCGTATCGCGCTGCTTGGACTCTCACTGTCGGCGCGCCGATCGTGCCGCACTCTTCCGATATAAGTGTTTGATACGCGTAGCAAATGGATTTCGAGCGATCGGATCGGCGCAACGGCCAAACGCGTGATCGTGACACGCGATCATGCCACGCGACGATGATCTGATACGGGCAAATGATACAAATGTGTTACAAGAGAAACTGTTGTGAAATGCATGTTTCACACAGTACAATATCTTGTTTAATGTTTTATTAATGACTAACATTATAAATTGTTAATGTTACTAACGATTTCTGTATGAGTCTTCTGTTACTCAAATTAAATATGTTCTATTCTATTCTATTCTAATATCTGACACGATTCTATTTCTAGAGCCGTTTGGACGTGCTAGGATATTCCGCTTTCTTAAACTGAATCTGCCATCTTTATGAAAATCGTTTTGTGATTTTTTAATATTAGAATTATCTAATACTACAACATGCCCCTCCTTAAAATGAATGAAAATCATTTTGTGATTTTTTAATATTAGAATTATCTAATACTACAACATGTCCCTACTGAAAATGAATGAAAATCGTTTTGTGATTTTTTAATATTAGAATTATCTAATACTACAACATGTCCCTACTGAAAATGAATGAAAATCGTTTTGTGATTTTTTAATATTAGAATTATCTAATACTAGAAGGGGCATCTTCTTGTATTAGATAATTTAGATAATTCTAATATTAAAAAATCTCATCGATTTTTATAAAGATGGGAGATTGAGCATGGTGACTTACTTCGCGGAAGAGAAAAAGTCATTACCCCTCGTTTTTTCTTCAGCATAGTCGGGTAAAAAGTATCCTATCACCATCTGGATAGAGGTACCCAGCTAATGTGTACCAAAAAATCTGTTTAGCCGATTTTGCGTGATGAAGCCACAACGACACATACAAACATACAAAAAATCCTATAAAATAAATACTTTTCGTTTTAGTGACCTCCAAATAGTCTATATCAATATTTTTTTTTGTAATATCTTCAATGTACAGACATTTCAATTTTACAACTTTATAATAGTATAGAAATGGTAAAGCATGCAATTTTAAATTTAATACTATTGGACGTCTTCTTTCAATGCCAAATGACGTAATAAAAACACAATGTATGTAATGGAACAACTGTACATTTAACAAGTAAAAAGCACTAGTGATAAAATTCTGACTTTCCGCACAAATGCTGCTAAAAGTACCACTTTTTGAGTACTAACAAATAGATTGTTGACATTAGGTAACTGTCAAAGTTAAGGGAAATATTCTACAATGAAAATACTCCATGAGCTGAAGTCACCATTTTTTATTTTAACGTCACAAAATTCCACTTTATTCTTAAAAATTCTTTGTGCCGTCAGAAAGAATGAAAATCATCCTTTCACTGGAAAAATTAAGTGCACACCACAGTATAGGGGCGATTTTTCCATGCCTCTTACGTAGAGGAGAGCCCTTCAGCCATCTTCGTCAAGAACTTTCAAGTACTTCATTGTTCCCGCCATAATAGGAAGTCGCCATTTTGTGTTTTGCGGGGCCACACAGTAGATAGATGGAAACAGTAGGGAAGTATTAAGCGGCTTTCGGTTCTGAATGAATAACATCCGTTATAATGTCTCATCATGTGGACAAAAATGTCTTTACCAATATACTGCTTCAGTTTATCTTCACGAGTCACCGAAACCAAAATATTGCCATCAAACTTTGTTATTTTTATGAGGGAAAACAAGTTTTTGCTACTTTTCTCAAAACATACACGAAATTCAAGGAAAACGCTTGCTTAGTGTGGTGGAAGTTTTCGTAATGAATAATTAGACATATATTTTGAGTTTATCTATAGGCTGATTGAAAGACTAGATATGCAATCTTTATTTTATAGACCTCTCTTTAAAAAACGATACTTTTTTTAAAATTTATTTAAAGGGCTTTGTCGCTGAACGACCATATCGCCCTAAATAATACTAAAATACATATATTATTATATTTCAGCATCATAAATATTTTATTTCGCGAAAAAGCAATGGATTTATAATCCATTAATCTAAAGGAAATAATGGATTATTTGAACGTCACTGAAATGAGAAATATTTTAATATTGATTTTTTGTATGTGTCTGCGGCATCATTATTAAAATCCATATCGCTAATCTAACATCAAATTAGCTGTATATTATATATTTCATTCATGTTTGGTACACGTAGATGGTTATATAGTACGTCAAATAAATTAATAGTTTAAAAAACACTAGAGAAACACGCTTTACAAGACTTTTCTAACAAATCCAAACGCAGCTATGATACGATGTTCGATCATGAACTTCCAGTTCATATCTTCCGGCTCCATGATCCGATCAGTTCGACAGTACCATATTATTGTATTGTCATCAGAACTACATACAGCTGCCAATTTTCATGACGCTACGATCCTTGGAAGATGGTTAAATTAGTTACCTTAGATTCCATTACAAAGTTAGTTACATACAGGTCGACCTAATAAAAGTATGATGATTTTAACTAGCAAAGTTGCGGCCTAATTCTAGTAGGCTGTAATATTTTGCAGTCCGGTTTTTTTAGAGCTCTGATCATACCCAACTTCTTTACACAAAATTAATGGTTATCAGCAGAATACTGATATAATTAATTTACTGTGCACTTATGAAACGTGTTTTTTCACCGTAATACGGTTTTTATGAGCTAGTTTGGCGATCGTGTGCGTGATAGTACAAGGTTCAGCCATTATGCTCGAATGTTTAGAGCGAGTTCTTTGTTGCGTTTAAATGAGAAGAGATCGCTTTAGCGGACAAGGCTGCCGCGGCATATTAAGTGGCATTTTTTTATAATTTACTGGAAACTTGCTAACTTTAGCTGTGTGATAAAACTTTGCTCCTGTTTTAACTTCAGACTCATATAAACAGCCTCTCCTCCCCCCGCTCCCCCACCATTCCCGCTCCACCATTCGAATCGCTAAGGAATATAACTCACTCCCGTCAAACATATTTCAGGAAATTTAATTTAATAATTTAATTTAATTTAATAATTTTTAATTTAATTTTGCTCTTCCACGAATTATTTCGCGGCAAAGCAAGGGAACCATAATCTAATCTAATATCATCATCATCATCATTTCAGCCATAGGACGTCCACTGCTGGACACAAGCCTCCTCAATAAATTTCCACATGGGCCGTATAGAGGTGACCTGCATACAGCGAGTCCCCGCAAACCTAACCAGGTCGTCCGACCACTTTGCGGGTGCCCATTCCACGCTGCGCTTGCTGGTACGCGGTCTCTACTCGGAACCTTTCTGTCCCAACGGCCATCGGTTCTTCGAAATATGTGCCCTGCCCATTGCCACTTCAGTTTGCTTACCTGTTTGCTATGTCGGTGACCTTGGTTCGTCTACAAATCTCCTCATTTCTGATCTAATATGGAATTCCGCAAATTAACGCTTGAATCTATGAATTATCTCAAGAGTGAATAGGCTGTTACTGAACTAGCGAGCTAAATCTTCGACCCTGTAGTCACTTATTATCAGGTGGTACTGGGGTCATCGGTCATAAAAAAAAATATCTTTGATACTATTATAAAGTTGTAAAAATGAAATGTCTGTATATTGAAGATATTTTCAAAAAAATGATTATTACGGACTATTTGGAGGTCACTTAAACGAAAAATGTTTTTTTATTTTATTTTTTTGTATGTATGTATGTATGTGTCATTGTGGCTTCATCACGCAAAATCGGCTAAACAATTTCTAAAAATTTTCTTACACGGGTAGCTGGGTATCTCCAAATGGTTATAGGATACTTTTTACCCGACTACGTTGAAGAAAAAACGAAGGGTTATGATTTTTTCTCCTTTGTGAACGAAGTTGCGGGCACCTTCTAGTATTTAAATAAGCAACTCGTACCTGTGGAGCCGAAAAACATTGTTAACAGTCGCATTTAAAATGTGACGCTCATAAATTTTCTCCTGGGAAAATCGTATACTTCAGTGTAGCATTTTATCAATTACTTGATGCCCAGGTGAACTTCATTCGTGGAGGAGAAAAAGTCATTAATCCATTTTTTTCAGCGTAGTCGGCTAAAAAGTATGTATTTCACAGCCGGTTTGGCTCAGGGAGTACGTGGCGTGCGAAACTGAAGGTCCTGGGTTCAAATCCGGGGCAAATAGTTATGAGCATAAAATATTTGTTCCTGAGTCTTGGATGTTTTCTGTCAGCGGTTCCCAAATTCTTTTGACTTCGGAACCCTTTTTGTTTCACCATTTTTGGGTGGAATCCTAACTTAAGTAAGAAATAAACTAACTGTCACATTGTTTTTTTGCGTGAAATCACACCATACTGAGGCTTTTTTGGATTGGTGAAAAGAAAGACTTTTTAAAATACAAATATTTATTTAGTTAGAACAAAAAGATATTTATTTATTTAATGCGACGAATGAAATCTTGTCATAGTTTTCCTTAAAATAACATTGAAGTTATGTTTTATGTCTGAGAATTGGATGCGGAGGTCTGGTGCAGCATTCAACCTACTCCTACCTCCTAGAATCTATGTATATAAGTAAATATATCGTCATCTAGTACCTATAACACAAGCCTTATTGAACTTACCATGGGACTAGTTCGATTTGTGTAAGATTGTCCTGTAATATATATTTATTATTTATTTGTTTATCCTATAACAATCTGTGGATACCCAGCTACTCGCGTACCAAAAATAGTTGAAAGCCGATTTCACGTGATGAAAATGCTGATGAAGTTTTTGAGAATATCTTCAATGTACAGACATTTACAACACAACTATCATAAAAAAAATATAAAAAACACACCTCTAAGAAACCTAACGTTCCCAATTGTGTAGTTATTACAAAAAGTAAAGAAATATTTTACTAGTAAAAATACTCACTATATGTAACAGCTCCCAAAGCAATGTGCTTTGTGTGTAGGTATTGTATGAAGTATACCTAGTATGGATTTAATTTCGCAACTGTCACTCCAGTATCTTTCTCGGTTGTCAGCCCGCCGTGATTTACAGTTGCCTGTAATCATATTACCTTTGTTTTCTTTAAATATAAATGGTTTCCTATCCTCTTTTGTTCCTATTTTCAATTAAATATGTATACAACGTGTCTTTGACTTGTGGACAAAACCCGAAATCCCGAGTAGAGTTACTTTTAACAAAATAATAACCATTGTTATATATTTAAATAAAATACATTTTTTTTTTGTTTCTGTGTTCTTACTGTGGGAAAACTAACTCTTCGTTCGATTTGACACTGCTGTAAAGAAATACCAGTCGGAATATAAACAGGTGTAATACGTGTTCTCATAGATGGCGCTAAGCTTATAATACCTTTCAAAAAATAATATAGGTACATGGGTCAAAGCGGATGGAAAAATACGAGGCGATTGGCCCAGTGCTCGCTGGTGGAGGGGTTGACACGCTCGACGCGTAATCGAAAGGTACCGCGTTCGAGTCCTAGTGTGACCACGTGCGATTTGGGCGTTTGGTTTGTATCTATGTCACAATTGCGATATAGTTACAAGCAGTACTTGCTAGTGGAGAGGTTAACACGTAGGTGTCGTAATCCAAAGGTATCAGGTTCGATTCTTGATGTGACCACGTGCGAGAGCAATCGTGTTATTCTTTGATATTTGTATCTATATCACTTACGATAGATAGATATTATCTATTGTGATATAGATACAAACCCTGTGTCGAGCTATAGGGTGGGATCCTGCGCAAACCGCATCCACCGACTCCCCGCGACCCTTACGAGGTCATCCATCCACCTACTAGGAGGCCGTCGCTGCGCTTTCCTATGCGTGGTCGCCACTCCAGGAGCTTACTGCCCCGACGGCCATCCATTCTTCGGGCTACATGGCCCACCCATTGTCACTTCAACGATGCAATCCAGTGACCTATGCCGGTTACTTTGGTTCTTCTGCGAATATCCTTATTTCTGATTATATAACGAAGAGAAACTATCAGAAATCTCTAAAGGTATTGGTACCTAATTTGTCAGCATTCTGTATATAATAAGCAACGAGATATCACCAACCAGCAGACTACCGCCCGAATATCGCTGAAAAGTCGCTAATTTGCCAACCGTACCTTTTCCAACGTTATTATCTAAGTTACCTTTATCAGGTAGCCGCGTCCCTCGACGCTACGGGCCACCACTTAGTTGTGACACAGTGGTGACAACAAACAGAAGGTCTAATATATAGGAACTCTGAGAACTCTGAGTGAACTGGTGAAAACTCTGGTGTTCTCGATATTCACCTACGGTGCGGAGACATGGACACTCAAAAAGGCAGACAGATCTCATTGACGCATTTGAGATGTTCTCCTCGAGGATAAGGTTACGAGTCCCTTGGACAGCCCACCGCACAAATACTACACCGCACCGCATAAATAGAAGTGAGAGTCACCGTTAGGCTGTCGAAGGTTGTTGACATTCTGTCTACATAGGATATTTAAATTCTTCGGTCACATAGCCAGGAAGAAAAACGACACCTTGGAGGTGCTCCTGGTGACAAGTAAAGTACAGGGAAGGTAACCAAGAGGAAGAAGTCCTATGCGCTGGACAGACTAGATTTGCGACAACACCAAGACAAAAGTTCACGAAGCATTACACACTACCGAAGATCGCAACAATTGGAGAGCGATCGTACACAAAATAATTCGTGGAAGTCACGCCCCTCAGCAATGAGGAACACGACACAAGGAGGAGGACTCTAGGCCTTGTAAAACAAAATCTGATTAGTATTTTAACACGATCGGCGCCAGCAACGATGCAGCCCTTACGCAATGCCAGCCGAGATGAAATTTTGATCACAAACTTTGTGTCACTGACACTTCAACATAAAATCATGCAAACGTCTCACCAGCATAGGAGTAAAAGTTGTGTGTTGCAGTGTTCCCAATTCCCATCGGGTTGGCCAAGGAAAGGCTTATAATTTTTTCTTTTAATATAAGTAAATGAATACGCTTCGGCTTCCCTTGTAATTTTCCTGACGCCACGTCTCTGTTGTGTTGTGACAACATACACGACTGTATTTTATTTCATTTGAAATTTTAATATTACGAATTCGTTGAGAAAAAGGCTATTACACGAAATCGCGCAACCGTGTCACCGATAAAGGAGAATGTTTTTTTTTTCAGTTTGGCTTTGCTCTAACAAAGCGACAGTTAGTGACAGTGCGCGACAATCGCTGATATTAGGCCTCATAAATGAGGTCGCCGTTGGGTACTTTTAGCCGCGTGGTGTGATCGAGTGCACCGCGCCTGCTGTAAGTTCCTGTGCCCCGGTCTCAGCCTGCGAAGGGTTAAGTTGCGGCGCGCCCGGGGACATGGGCAGTACGAGCGCTGTTGGATTCCGTTTGTAAGCTGTAAGTTGTGTCTTACTTCTATGTCTTGCAATGAGTGTAATCTTAGTAAAAAAAAATACTATTGTGAATTTAAGATACTGTATTAAATACTAGAAGGTACAACTACGTTCGCAGTGGAGTAAAAGTCATAACCCTTCTGTTTTTCTTTAGCGTAGTCGGGTAAAATGTATCGTGTAACCATTTGTCCACTCAGCTACCCGTGTATCAAAATTAGTAGAAATCCGTTAAGCCGATTTGGCGTGATGAAGCGACAAACATACAAAAAAATTACAATGAGCTCAAAAAGTCCGTTACAATATATGTATTTATATCTTCAAGGTACACAATTCACACACACAATTCAATGTACATTTCATTTTTACAACTTTAAATAGTATACCTAGTTTTTATGAAAACGTATACAGTATGTAAACTTACTAAAACCATCCCTTTAAGCCAGTTGCTGGCCATATCGAGTTAAGCGTCTTATCACATTTTTTGCTAGTGTGTGTCGATTATTTTAATTTTATCATTGTATAAAAATTATAAAATATTACCTTTTTCAAAGTCGGTTAACCCAAAAAGTATCGTCTTGTGATATTTAAAGTTTACGTCATGACAGATGAACGCAGGCCGACTATGAATACGTAATACCTACTTGATATGTAATTATCTGTTCATTAGTATAACTTCTTTTTTCATACCCGTTTTACGCTCTTTTTAGTCCGTGGCAGCCAAATTATTTTCAATTTATCATGTAAACAACATCAATTTATGCTTATTTGTTGAATGTCATTTCAATTTCACTAAACACGCTTCACTTCAATGTAAAGATTTCTATTTCTTAATCATTATTCCAACAAAAAAATTTGGTTCGATTTGATTTGATTTGATTTGGCTAGGAATGAAATCACAAGGTTAATTTTCAGTAAGACGTTTCTTCATTGCAATGAAATGAGGCTGTGGATTGTACAAGCTTTCAACAAAATCAAGCGACGTGCTTCCCAAAATCAAAAATTTATGCGTAGCAGTCACGAAAACAGCCACCATCGCTTTGTTCAAGTAACAACTAACTCGTAAGTGTGCACATAGCCTTATTTTAACTGACATTGCATGTATTGAACTTGACGTTGTCTTGACAACCTGATGAAAGTGTTACAATTGTAAATAAATAATACAGGATTTTAAAATTATAAATGTTTTTTTTTATTTTATTGTTTCTATTTTAATTATAAATTCTAAAAAGAGTTAGTATTTCTATAATTTATAAACCACAACCTTATTTTATCACCTAGATATGTCCGGAATCAAATAAATGGTTTTAGTAAGTTTACATACTGTGTATTAAATCCAGTCTCTTCAATTTTCCATTTTTTTATTTCACACTGAGCCTATGTCTGTTAATGTCTTCTCTAAAACTATTTATTACGTTATCAGTTCAACTCTTTTTTTTGCCCTATTATTACGTTCATTATTACTTATGTTGTTCCTCCTTAAAGAGGGAAAGGTGGTTTCTACTTTAGTTTTTAAATTTTGTTATAAAGTTTGATTTATTAAAGAACATAAAATGTATATAAATATTTATACATATCTTACAAAACCAGTAACTAAGTATTTCGAAGTAATATCGATACGTACACAAAATAGCGTAAACGATTCACAAATTACTGGTAGATACGTCCCTAGAATCTAATGGCATCGATATAAAGAAGTTGGGTATTTGCATATGGTTTTTAAGAGGCCCCTATCTTAGTAATCCATCATCATTCACCCAATATTAAAAAATATCAGTAAAACCAGTGTCTTTGATATACGCCCAAGATGGATATCGTCAAAAATTCTCGCACGTATTGATTAAAAGTAATTTATAATTTTCTAACACCACGTAGTTACGTTTATAAAAGTCATAATTTTTTTTTTTAAGTTTTATTAATTTAATCAGTTACAATAGGCTATTGAAAATCCAAAATATTTTAATTCAGTGGTGAGATTGTGCAGTTTGGTTTGCAAAAATGTTTAAATTCTTATTTTCAAACCACGCCGCTATAACACTCAACATCTGACCTGACCAATCATCTTTTATGTATACCATCAACGCCATCTTTTATCAGCGTCCGACAATGCCAACAACGTGAGGGAAATAAAAATGGCGGCAACCACAGATAATGCAACGTTTACTGAATTTTAGTGTTGCATTATCTGCTCTGGAATTTTATTGTGAGTAAGAATGACGCGTGGTTCTGAAAATTGCTATCCTACTGAATTTTATGAGGATATTTGAAATGTATTTTTAGAATGGCGATGTGGTTATGAAAGGTATTAAGTTTTGGCGGGCAATTTGTTTTCGTAGCTTTATGATTCCTGAGAATAAAGTTTTCGAATAATACATTTATCTGTTACTGCTTTTAGAACCATTTACACAAAATTAATACAATGGGGAAGTTATAATGAACAGGCTAAGTCGGTCATTCTGTTCAGTGTGTTACATTTGTAATTTTCAAATTAATACTTTATAAAGTGGTGTATAAAAATTAAAGTTTCGTGATAGCGACATTGATGTTTGAAATAAATTTATGCGGTCAACCGTTAGTAAATTTCGATAACAACACGTTAACATAGTGGACAACACCTTATTTTCATACAAAATTGGGGGACATTAATGACCACTATGTTACTAATTTTATAGTAGTCTACAGTTATTAAAATTCTTCAGTACTATTGAAACATATATCATTCAAACATATATCTATCAAACTATTGTAAATAAATAAATAAACACTATTGCACCAATCGTTGACGGTCGGACGTCGGACGGTGTCATCGAGCACTTGGTTTTGTACCCTTGTGTACCCTTCAACGGCCAAGTCACACAACATTAACTATAATAATAAAAAAAAACGCAGTAAAGAACCTTAGACTTGGCACGACTTTGTCTAGATTTCATTACTTTTTAGAGATAAACAAGCAGCTCCATCGAGGCATGGCTAGTTTTTTACAGAATGTTTTTGGTGGGATTTCACTTCTTATTGTAGAAACGTGGGCATAACCCTTCGGTTTTTGGACATCACATGAAGCGGCCCACCAAGTTGAATATTTTTTGTAAAGGCGGTATGTCGATCTCTATAGTTTGGTAGGGCTCTTGTGTTTTCTAATCAGGGTCACCAGGTACTCCAGTTGTTCGATTATCCTAGTTTTATAGTTTTCCCTTTATGTGGCCATTAAACCCTAACTCTGTACCAAATTTTTAGCTGTGTGAGTTTATGGCAAGTACTAGTTCTATTCTGATAATCATGAGTGAGTGTCATAAATGAGAAACTTTGCTTTCGCTTAACTTCGGAACTAAATGACCTACAGACTTGAAATTTTGGATTTTAAGTATGTGATTATAGCTTACTGGATAATCAAAATTTCTGCGTTCTGGTCTTAACCAGAGGTCCTCAAATAGGGGCCTGAAAATGCGGCGAATTGGTTCCAGTAAAGAATGGTACGGCAGTGTTTGCTTCGCGCTCGACTTGGCGGGGGCACTGCCGTGCCCCCTGATTATGTATCTTTCTCAATTTCAAGTTAAAAAAATGCCGCGACAGCCAGACGTTCTATAATATGCAGTTTAGTTGGACACGCAGAAAAATTAGGTGCAAAAGTAAACTGACCCGAGTACGCAATCTAAATGATTTTTTGTAAGAGAGTAATAAACTATAAGATACTAGAAGGTGGCTGCAACTTCGTTCGCAGAGGAGAAAAACCGATATCCCCTAGTAAAGTGTAGTTGGGTAAAAAGTATCCTATAATTTTCTGTGGATTGTGATGTGTGAACAGCTACCCGTATTCAAAAAATGGTTGGAAATCGTTTAACCGATTCGGCGTGATAAAGACATAATATCACACACGATTTTTTTTTTCTGTTTCAGTGACCTCCAAATAGTCCGTTACAATATTTTTTTTATATCATCAATATATCTGTACATTTCAGTTTTACAAAATTATAATAGTATACATACTTAAGAAATTTGTATGAACCCTTTTTCCCAATGTATGAATGTAGTTAGTTACATTCACACATTTTTTTAATATTATTTAAAAAAAATCTAGGGCTGTAGAGATAGATTAGTAATACTAAAACTGACAAAGGTACCTATTTAAAAACGGTGACCCCCATCTGGCATAAAAAAAAAATCCGTATTCATCATTTGGCATAATGCATTTTTTGCTGAAACTGTAGAATTTTCAGGACTTTGTCAGGCATCATCCTGTTAAATGCATCAGGCTAGGTTTTTTCTATATCAATCCTGAAATCTTTGCATTATGCGAAATAATGATTATGACAAAAAAGTTTATGTCAGATGAGGGTAATCCATTTCAAAACAGTTATCTTGTTTTCAAATAATTATATCAATCCTCTTACGGATTCATTAGTTCAAGCACTACTATATTATATCAAACCTAATTAATCCGTATTTTTAATAGTTTACAGATCATGAGCAAAATATTTTAATACCAACTCAAAAGTTTGTACGTGTTCAAAATGATCATTTAAATACTAAAACCTTTACCTCCCAATAATTCTATAACTTTTACTTAACAACAGCGAAATCGGGTCACTATTTGTAAGAACCACTCTCTTTTAATCAAAATGACATACAATCCATCACCTTAAAGAACCGCCCTTTAATTCATTACACCCTCGATGCCGCTGTAAAAAGATGTAATTTTTCAAAGACACGATAATAGGGTCGGCAAAATATTTTTCAAACCATAGACAATGGACCGTTTTATCGAAATAAGAAAGGTTTTGCGCGGACGTGAAAAGATTTGGAAACAATTGACGTTTGAGTAATTTGAGAGGTATTTTGTCTTAAGTGCTAGCAGATTTATGTTTTGTTTGTATTTATTAAGAGTAATTGTACAGTAAATTGATTTAAACTTACATGATCTTCACTCATTATCACAACACAGTAAACAGCGCGGCTAGAAGACGTTGATCATCTCTCCAGTTCCTTTGAGACCATGGACTTAACGCGACGTTCGAAAAGTTGAAGAATTACCAACGAAAGGTTATTAAATAAATCATATCATACTAAATACTTGCTCGGAATGGTGGGTTTCAAATTTTGGTCACCACATGTCAATTCTTAAGAGGGGAGTCGGATTGTTCATATTTGGTCGCAAGAATGTGTAGTCTATTCGTTCCCAGTATTACCTTCGCGGCCGATACCACCGTCCCCTAGCATAGAAACGTCTTGAACAGTGGCGCACCGCCACTCGATTATTGTCAGAGCACGGACACTGCTTAATGAATTTATCTGTAACGCACCAGATTTTGATTTGTTTACCGACAAATGGGGTAAACTGCACCCTGCCATATGTTTTTGCTTAGGAGTAGGGCTCTGCTAACACTGGATTTTCAGACTGGATTTTAATACGGCCGTTTTTAGCGTATATTTTGTACGGAATCTTCGGTGCGTGAGTCCGACTCGCACTTGGCCGGTTTTTTTTTCAAACATGCAATGTAATAAGCAACAAAAAAATCAAAGTTTTATTTTTTTAAACGCATAGTGGCAGAATGTATAGATGTGCCAAAAATTTAAGTGGAATGGAAATTAAAAGAGGACTTTGCCGCCCTAGGCCTGCATGATTTGTATGAAATCACATTAACGACCTCTTATCCTAGCCGCACCTGAAACGTCATACTTCGCAGCCTATTATAAGGAACATAACATCAATATTTCATTGAATGTTTGAGAAAATCTCTCTTGAGTTACCGGACAGCATAGCAACAAGAAAAAGTTGATCCATCCACTTTATGTCGGTCCTCTTTTACAACTCACAACCGATGGGGTATTTATGAGATGTAACCAAGCTTAGAATATTCTCGAAACAATATGGCGAAAATATCTATAACAAGCGGCTAAAGCGATTCGTCTCTATCGGCGATAAACATTGTAAAGCCCTTATAATTAATGAACCGGCAATCCTTTCTACATCGGACCTTAATGAAGTCGCTATGGGGAACATACGGGACGAAATTACGTCGAGCGAATTTTTATACACGGAGAGGGTCTATTTAAATGTACCACAAACACACGACAAACGCAACCACACCACAACGACAACGACAACCACGCCACAACGACAACCACATCCACATCACAACGACAACCACCGCCACACCACAACGACAACCACGTGGTTGGGCGATAATTAATGTACACTGAAAAAAAAAAACTGATTGAATCAAACAATTATGTATACGTAATTTTTATGACATAAAGGATTTTTTAAACTATAAGCAAGATGCTGTGACATGAATTAAATTACCAATTATTGTATTGTACCATATATTGTATGAGTTAATAAAACTATGACTGGTTTTTCTTTTAAGTGCCTATTATGATAAGGAACCTATATAATATCGAATTAATACTGGCACTATTTAATCATGATAATACTAAATTGTACAACTTCACTTCACCTACATAATTAATTTGGCTGTTTAAACTTTTGTTAACACACATTTGCATGCTGTTTAGAAACAGCTGAAAAAGGTGGAATAATATAATTTAAGACCTGTAACTAACCCTTTTTCTGCAAATAAATCATATTTCATTTCAAACAAGAAACTTGTTTCCACCAGAGCAGAGCATTCAAGTGTAATGGTTGTGGTAATAATTTTAATTTGATTACTGCATCATTATTAAAGACATCACAAAAGTTGCATATTGGGTGTCAAGTTTAAAATTGATTGTTTCAAATAAGATGTTTGCATACGATAGACACAATAAGTAGATTGCTCTAAACAAGTGTATTATAAGTTGAATAAAGTTCGAATTAACTTTTGATCGAAATAAACATTAGTACAGAACTCGACATTTTCTCCGTTTGTTTGCTGTTACAATGCGACCTGGTTAAGGTCAACTAAGTAAAGAATTCAAATGTTTGATCATTTTAAGTTGTACTAATGCAATCATTAAGTAATGAGTTTGTTCATGTTGTGATTAAATCTATTAAGAGATTTCCAACTAAAAGGCCACTAGATAGCCTCATATATTCTCAGAATTTTTTCAGTGTGAAAATAAATAGTTCTATTCACGCGGACCACATTTTGCTGTCGCAACCACATCAAAGCAGCTGTAAGAAGCTGCAGCGCAACTATTCACACATAACCACTGGGTCCTAGACCTAGTACCGATCTAAACAAAGCTTGTATTATGGGTACCAACCACGCGATGATGTACATACTTATACTGATAAATAAAGTAATTAAATAAATAGAATACATCCAAAACCCAGGAACAATGAAAAATTCGTGATCAGTACACACCCTGGCGGATATCTGAACTCGGGATCGCCAGCTACCTAAGCTGTTTTTAGGGTTCCATACTCAAAGGGTAAAACGGAACCCTCTTACTAAGACTCCACTGTCCGTCCGTCGGTATGTTTCTCTGTCTGTCTGTCTGTCCGTCTGTCACCAGGCTGTATGTCATGAACCGTGATAGCTAGATTTTCATAGATGATGTATTTCTGTTGCCGTTTTAACAACAAATCCTAAAAACGATATAATTTTATGTCTGTCTGTCTATGTCAAAAACCAATATAAATTGATCGAACACCGCGTAATTTTTTCTGAGGAGTAGTGCACTGCTAATAGTGGATTTTCATCACGGCCGTTTGTAGCGTATATTTTGTGTGAAACCCTTGGTGCGCGAGTCCGACTCGCACTTGACCAGTTTTTTACTCACATACCATGGCATATATGTAGACTGTTATAGGTTTTTCGCTTGCCACCAACATTTGCTAGACGTTGTATCCTCCCATATGTTAACTGGAATAGATCCCGCCACTCCGTCCGGATTGATTTACGCAGTCTTCTAATTATCGCTCAAGAGATTGAAAGTAATTTAGTGAGAGGACGAACGGACGGTATATTTAGACTTTTATATACGTCATTGTTTTAAAATTAAACCGTTTCCCCTTTAAAAAAATAATCTCATAATCAACCCTTTTGTTGATTGAAACGTGAAGTTCAAACGTCATCATTGCTGTTACGCGTTTTCCCATCTTTTTATAGCAATTGTAAACAGAATATAAATAGGGACGACCGTATTGGATAACTCACTTCTCCGCAGTTCTTGTGCCTTGCGCACTGCGTCCCAACTCTAAGCCACACCTACGCCACAGATGAGGTGTAGAGCTGTACATAGTCTCATATTCTTCCCTGTTTACGATTGTTTCGCTATTTCTCCTACGCTATAAGTTGGATTGAACTTATCTACCTACCAGTGGCGTGGCGGCAAACATTATTGTTGAAAAATCAATTGGAAATCGAATAATTTGTTTCGTGTGTAAATGAAATGATTTTTGTTCTCTTTTTTGTCATGTCTTAGAGCTAATTTTACAATACCTACAATAGTTCGGAGGTAGTACAGGTATTCACTCGTGGTAATTTGGTATTTCATGTCCTAATTTTTTTTACTTACATTTTTTGTCTCTTTTCTTTACGATGTTACATCAGTAAGTATATACGTATGTGTGTGTATATTGTGTATATATATATATGATTATATGGTATACATACACATGTACACTTGGATTAATCTACCCGCACCCGTGGAACGTGTCAATGTGGTTCAGTGAGAAAAGGGATGGACTGAAAACCAGCGCTGCGCCGTCGCGAGGCTGCCGCAGCACATGCTGAGTCCGTTCCTTTTGTCACGCGGAATATTTTAAGGTACCTTTTTTTTCATTTTTTTTTTCATATCTGTTATTTGTTCCCTGTGTCTAATTTATTTTTGGTGTGGAAATAAATGTTTTCTTTCTTTCTTTCTTTCTTTCTTTCATTGCTACACTGAGGTTGACACTAAGTTGTTTTTTCTTTTTAATTTTTTGTATCTGTTTTTGCAGCTTCATAACGTTAAAGCAGCTGAACGGATTTCAACTAGTTTCGGTATATGAGTAGCGGCATTCACAGATATAGGATGCCGTTATCTGACTACGCTGAACAAAACATAAGGATTATATTTCTTTTTCTCCTCTGCTGACAAAGTTGCGGCCACAAGTGAATAATAAATGAACCAAGCAATTTTACTCCTGTCAAGTTATATTAGCTAGTCGCAAACTTGTTAAATTTAAATTGTTAACTTACTAAGTTTAGTGCCAGCAACAGTATTAGATGTTGATAAAATTCAATTACTGCACTCAGGTTGCATTACCAACAAGTTTCGTTCTAACTTCGGCTTTTTCAAGTTAATACCATTAAAGACGAAAGACTAAAGCAGCTCTTAGCTCTGGGGAGCTCTTTCACTTTCTAATCAGATGTAATAATTTATTTTTTTAAATCCAATAGTTGCACCTTCAATTCTTTTTCATCGTAATAGAGCTGACAAGCAAGGTGTCACTTATTAAACCTCTAAAGTTAAATAAGTTTCTGTCACAAATTTATTTTAGTGACAAGCTTTTATTACCGACTGTTATTTTCTTTGAACATCCATCAACTACACACCGAGACGATTCTAAAGAGCCCGAACTCGGTAGGATTGCATTATTTTATTACAGAGTTCCTATTACCACCTTTCCGCTCCAACACCAGATCAGCTCGATGGTATCTTTCTATTGCATTGTCACTGAATTTACATAAATATGCCAAATTTTAGCTCAATTGGAAACCGAAAAGTAACTCAAATTTAACTTGCTAGTTTCCACCAGAACATCACAAGTTAAATAGAAGTTTATAGTAAATTAATAGTTTAAAAAGCACTAGAAAAACACGCTTTGCAAGACTTTTCTAACAAATCCAAACACAGCTAAATATAATACGATGTTCCATCATGAAGTTCCAGTTCATATGTTCCGGCTCCATCATCAGATCAGTTCGACAGTACGACAGTATTATAATGTCATCAGAACAGCATACAGCTGCCAATTTTCAGACGCTACGATCCTTGGAAGACAGTTAAATTAGTTACCTTAGATTCCATTACATGTTACATAAGTACAGGTAATAAAAGCGTGTTAAAAAAAATAACCCCGGGAACTCTGACAGATTGGGCTTTAAGTAATCATTTAGCATTCCAAAGGAATAGTGTAGCAAAGTTTTCAAAAGTGCAGATAATAAGGCATATTTCGGATGTCTTTTTCGATAGGCTGTAAAAGTAAGCTGCGTTCCAAAATATATTAATATATAATTGTATCAGTTCACTCTAAGGTTTTTTCAATGTTGCTTTATGTGGCACGATCCTGAGATTTTCAGCATTTCTACGAAAATCATCTTATACCGCATCTCGAAGTGAAGTGTTAGGCCTTAGGGAAGGCTAATGAGTAACTACCCTTAATTTCAAGAAACGCTCTCCTCTTAACAACTTTTCAAATTATCATCGTCAAAATTTCACTCCAACTCATATAGAATTCCACTACTGAACTTATGTTTTCCTATAGACTCCTAAAATTAACCTCCCACGTTTTCTGAATCTACCGATTTTCGGGGACACGAACCACGTTGTCGAATATCGATCCATCTTGCGACAGGAGTCGGTCCACTACGCCTTCAGATTTGTAGTCTCCATTCGCGTCCCTTTACACGTTATATGAAACCTTTCTTCCTCTTCCTTCTCATCTTCAGATCATTGGTTTTTTACATATAGCAAGCGCATTACTATTTCCGACGAACATTGACTGAGAACCAAAGTCACCGACATAGCGCTCAGAATAAGCAAACTGAAGTGGCAGTGGTCGGGGCATATTTGTCGACTAGCCGATGCCGCCGATAGTCGATGGGGAAGACGGGTTCTAAAGTGGAGACATTGAACGACTCGCCCTGTGGGACCGACGATCTGAAATGACTAGTTGGAAGCGGTTAGATGCAGAGAGCTGAGGACGGAGTATGGTGGCGTGAATTGGGGAATGATGATGATGATTACCATTTCAATTTGGTTACTCTGAAATACGCCTAAATATCTTTGTAAAAATATTTTTGTAAGTAATGTATTTTCGTATTAAATTTTCTTTCTCCTGGTGTGACCTCGCCTTATGCGTAGGCATGGGTAATAAAACCGGAGCGCATCGCGAGAAATGGATTAAACGTGTTGCGCCCTTTCTACACCGACTCTAAATTTTACTTAGTCTATTTAATGGCCTGCACAGATGTTTGAATACTGGAATGGATCTTCTTGTTAAATCCTCAAAGTGAGCCCTGCTTACTAAACTCTTAACGATACTACAGGTTTAACGCTTAATTGAGTCTGCTCCTGAGCGGTACGGGAGGGTGACAAGTGACGTGACATGCCGTGTCCTAACTGTCTCTCTCTACACATATACGGCACTTGTCAGCCCTCCCGTGCCACTCCCATACCTGAAAAACAGACTCAGTTATTCGTTAGGCCTATAACACATACATTTATTCCTAGATTGGGTAAGTTTCTATCAAACGTAGCAATTTTGTGACAAGCTTTGATTGCCGACTGTACTTTACTTTGAACATCCGTTGACCAATCATTGAAACCATTCTAAAGAGACCAATTGACCCATCAGATCAGCTCGATGGTGTCATAATATTGTAGTCAAGTAATTTACTCGTATATACGTATGCCAAGTTTTAAAATGGGATCAATTTTAACTTGCATGCTTGACCTGAACATACATACATAAAAAAATTGGAAGTTTAATAAAAAAGTTAAAGGAAAATGATCCAACCTACAAAGACATGTGTATCATTCATTATCATTAGTATTTGTGCAGTATGTCATATTCCAGCATTTCTGCGGCCGGTTAGCTGACACCCAGAAATCGCGTCACAAATAGCCAGTTAAACCGTGTTAGTTTTATAATATTTTCTTCTGTTTCCGCGATTATTACTCATTGAAATAAAACGATACGTAGATGATATTATATTATAAGTAGTTACTATTTTACCTAGATCTAGTGTTTCAGCTTTCTTAGACCATCTGAACTCAATGCATAGTAAAATTAAATTCACTATGGAGTTGGAAAATCAAAATACACTTGCATTCTTAGATGTGCTAGTAATTAGAGGTCCTAACAATGACATAGGTCATCCTGTATATAGGAAACCTAACTGATAGGTATTTGAATGGCAAATCTCACCACCATCCCAGTCAACTTGCTACGGTGGGTAAATCTTTGTTTCAGAGAGCCAGGGTATCTGCGACGATCAACATCTGACTGCTGAGTTGCAGAATGTCAAACGTGCGCTTCGAGCCAACGAGCTCCAGATACCACGTTCCAAGCAGAATCCCAGTATGAAGAAACCAACAGTCGAGCGTTAACCTGCCATATTACCATATGTGAAAGGGGTCACACACAAGATCGGAAACATCTTGAAGCGTGCTTCTATAAAAACATATTTCAAGCCGTTGAAGAAGGTGTCGCAATACCTTAGACCCGTGAAGAGTAGCACCCCTTTGCAGAGTGCAGGCATTTATAAGCTGGACTGCGAGTGTGGTCTTTCATACATTGGTCAAACGAAACGCAGTGTATCAACCCGGGTGAAGGAGCACATAGCAGATATCAAGCACCGTCGGTGTAATAGGTCTGCAGTCTGTGCACATGTCATTGACAAACCAAACCACTCAATTAAGTTTGATAAACCTTCTATCTTTGCCAAAGAATAGATGGTTTATCAAACTTAAAGAAAATATATTTTCCCAGAACGCTACGCGAGGCTATCGAGATTAAAAAGCATCCTAATTTCAATAGAGAGGATGGATTGTCGTCACTAACACCAGCTTGGGATCCTGTAATACATCTCATCAAGGAACAAGCGAGACACAGGACTGCAAAACCTTAATTTCCGAACGGTGTAAAATATCTTATCTGTTTAAAAGTAGTTTAATATTTTCTGTTTTTTTTAATATTATATATTTTTTTAATATGATAATAAGTAATGAGGTAGCCGGGGAGTTTTTCTTTGCAGCGTTACTTTTCTCCTTAGTACGCCTCATTTGTGAAATGCTGCTTGGTAAATTATTAAAATAAAACAATTAAACATTTCTGGCACATGTGTAACTGTCTTTACAGCTTAGGCCCATCTGGCATGTATATACAACTTTATTTGTTTTTTCTAAAATGACTAGTTTGCACAAATTGTAACTTTGACAGAGAAAAATACATCTTTTCTCGGTCCACCCGTGACCATGGAAAGCTGAAAATCTTCCGAAACGTCGGATTTATTTTGTGTTAGTTTTGTTTTTGTTCCATATTAATACTAGCGGCCGCCCGCGACTTCGTCCGCCTTAGATTCGTTTATCGCGGATAAAAGGTAATTTTCGGGGATAAAAAGTAGCTTATGTCTTTCCACAAAACTCGATATTTTATTTACTAATTTAAATTTGAAGCATTACCAAGATTTCAAGTTCCTAGCGTAAAAAGATATTTAGTGCCCATATAATATTTCATCCCCTTTTTTGGCCCTAAAAGGGATAAAATTTGATATAAATTATAGCCTATGTCCTTCTCTGATATATAAGGTACATAACCTGAAAGTTTCATAAAAAATCATCCAGTAGTTTTTGAGATTAAGTGGAACGTACATACATACTTTCATGGTCGGTTTCGGTTTAAAGAATTTATTCTCATAAGAACAAAGGTACATGTTCACTTAAATGAGAACTTACAAGCTAAACATATTAATAAAAATGAGTAGTAACAAGTAACATGCAGTTTCTAAGATTAATAAGTATATATACAATTGCTCTAAATTCTTAAGTAAGTAGGTACTTAATTGCGTAAACTATTTTATTATAATACATCAATTGTTTCGAAAACATATTTTTTAAGATGTTTCTTAAACATATTTATAGAATTTAGCTTTTTTATATCTATGGGTAGATGGTTATAGAGTTTCACTCCCCCATGCGTTAGCGTTCTTTTGCCGTAAAATTCAGTTCGAGATCTGGTAAGTTTTAATTGTTGTAAATGTCTTTTTCTCATGCTATATTTATGTGTTTTGGTCTTGAATGTGATCTGAGTATGTATGTGTCTTTTTACAATTATGTGGATTAAAAGGCATGTTTTAAATGTATATAATTGTTTTAGGTGCATAATTTTTGTATCTTTATATATAGTGGCTGTTGGAGAAAGAAATGGGTAATTAAATAAAGTTTTGATTTATTTGTTTTGTGCTATTTGCAGACTTTTCATGTATGTATTTGGAGCATTACCCCACATCTCAATGAGATATTCAAGATGTGACTTTACTAATGAATTATATATCATATATTTGACAAAGCGTGGGAAACAACCTGCTGTACGTCGGAATGAGCTAGTCAGTTGAATGATTTTTGTGCGTATGCTTTCAATATGGTCATTCCAAGTTAGTTTAGGATCCAACAGTAGTCCCAGGTACTTTTCTTTGTTACTTTTGTGTAACGTCTGACCATCGATTACCAACGGATCATGATCAGGTATTTTTTTGTTTTTCGCCGAGAATATTATGTACGAAGTTTTTGACGCGTTGATGGTGAGCAAATTATATTTAAGCCATTCAGTTAGTGTATTCAGATCCTCTTGGGCGTGGTTAATAAGGTGGGATAAACTGTGACCAAAGTAGAAAAGGCATGTGTCATCGGCGTATAGTGTGATTTGTCCCTATATAGCCAGATCTTGTATACTGTTCATATAGATCAGGAACAGCAGTGGACCCAGAATGGATCCTTGAGGTACGCCATATTTCATAAGATTGGAATTACTTTGATATTGTCCAATTTTTACAAGTTGATATCTATTAGAAAGGTATGATTCTAGCATATTAAGTACAGCTCCATCGATGCCTATACTCTTAAGTTTGGTTAGTAATAGCGAGTGACTGACAGTGTCAAATGCTTTTTTAAGATCGATAAAGACTCCTAAAACTATCATTTTGTTATCAATGTTTGATTTTATTTCGGTTATAAGATCGGCAGTTGCTGTGAGTGTGTTTCACTATGTTTATAATATAGTAAGGATAAGGATGTATGTTAGTTATTCTCTATAGGCCACAAATGCCGGCAATAAATGAATTTAAAATTGATTTACCTAATATTTTGTAAACATTTTTTTATGATTTAATAAAATAATAATTAAAAGAAAGACGATTTGAACCCCATACCCTATAACAAGTACAGAGACGAAGAGCCCTTTGGTCTGTAATTTTACTTCGCATCAGATGCTTCTAGGACATTGTACATCCATGTAAATGTCGAATAACGCAAGTATGTTTGTTGTTTCATGTTGAGAAATATCTCAGGAACCAGGCGAATTAGCCTCACACTCAGTTTGGGCGGAGATTTGTAATTAAATCAATCCTAACGGTGTACTAAGACAAGAAGGCTAAGTGATTCTATAAAAGTCAAAAAAGTCTGCTAATGACTAAATATAAATATTAGAAGAAGAAGAAGAAGAAGAAGAAGAAGAAGAAGAAGAAGAAGAAGAAGAAAAAGAAGAAGATACATTTATTTTGTAAACAACAACAAAAATTACAGTACATTGGAAAAGTGACATCTTTAGACTTAACCTAGACTTAAAGCTAAACCTAGGAGCTATAATCAATCATATTTTTGTTTATAAAAATGAAGTCAGCATATGTCAAAGCGTGGATCCAGAACAGGACATGTGTGAGACAGCGTGCTGTATATGTACGCTGTGTACCTACTCATTTATGTGCGTGCCTGTGTGAATGGCATATATCTATAAAGATAAATACATTAAATTAAATTAATATGGACAAAATAAACACAATGACCCTGATATATATATGTACTATACTATCATATTATAGATGCGAAAGTGTGTCTGTCTGTCTGTCTGTTACCTCTTCACGCTTAAACCAAAGCAAAGAGCAATATTAAAGCAAAGAGTTGAAAAAATCCAATGTAAATTTATTTGCAGAGCGAAATTGTATTATCTTTCTCATAATAAAAAATATTACCAAAACTACCCCGTCTAAATTACCTCAATGCATCTTATATTTGCTTGCAGTGAAACAATTCTACTTCCAGAAGGATCTGGCAAAGCGATGACATTATTTACTAATCCTTAGACCTAGCTTATCTTTTATGAGGCAATCAGACGAAGTCTAGGCTAGACTGTAGACTCCGGCAGGAGAAGTGAGCCGTCTAGTGTGGGTCTAATTGGACCGGGTAGCGACGCTTAGAACTAGGGTTGACACTTACTACATTTTTAACCCTTTTATTCCGTGGATTTTTTTCTAAAAATGTTTTACTCATAGTCAACCAGACCGAGCGTAGACAGCAGGAGAGGTGAGCCGTCAAGTGCATACCGGGTAGAAGGCGTTTAGAACTATTTGCCTATATACAGAGTGTAAGGGACCGCGCAGAATTAATTACGCGCTTTATAAAGACAAAAAAAATGTAACGTTACCCTGCCAGTACATATATGATGTAGCCAAACACGTAAAGGAAAACGTTGCTGTATTCCCTAACAATAAAATAACACGCAGACAGCTAGGATCCAAAAGCCGGCTCAACACACCCTACAGTCGACTGGCCAAGTCTTCCAAAATCATGCAAAATGTAGAACCCAAAGTGTACAACAAACTGCCTGTAGAACTATACGAAATTGATACTATACCTTTTTTTCTAAGAAAACTGAAAATTTGGCTCCTCGAGCACTCATTTTATGACATACATTTTTTTTTCGAAATAACATACAATCCAATATGAACGTTATACCAATGTGAAATTTTCAATCCATACTAATACTAATATACTAATACTAATAATATTATAAATGCGAAAGTGTGTCTGTCTGTCTGTTACCTCTTCACGCTTAAAGCGCTGAACCGATTAGGATGAGATTTGGTATGAAGATAGTTTGAGTCCCGAGGAAGGACATAGGCTACTTTTTATCCCGCAAAAATACAGTTATTCACGATAAACGAATTTAAGGCGGACGAAGTCGCGGGCAGAAGCTAGTAATATAATATAATGGCATGTAATAGTTTGAATGTTATCAATAAAGGACTATGACTATTACTAGGTACCAAAATTGTAATCCAAATTTTAGACCATTATTATACGGTCTTATAAGAAGTGGTCTCACAGGTCGTGGCCCCACCTACTGAGTCTTAAGTCTAACAACTTTCTGAGTTCGACGACTTTGGTTCTTCTACGGATCTCTTAATTTCTGATTCGATTACGCAAGGAAACCCCGAGCATAGCTCGCTTCATTGCAAGCATTGGCCGCATGTAAGGTTATTAAAAAAATCTGGATAGTGCCAACCCTAGCAATGAAACTGAGCGTCTCACACGAGGCATTAATTTGCATTATACTCCACAGTGCATAACCCTATAAAATGTGGTATAATAGACACGCTTGCAATAAAGGCCAATTTTCCCTGAATCGGCATGCTCCCTCCGAGTTAATTTTAATGAAACAATTACCCCAGTTCACGGGATTTTGAGTTTTATCAACTGGGTCTCGTGTTATTAAAATATTCTCGACACTTATCTTGAATTATTTCGTGGATGGAGATGGATTCGTGGAATTATAATTTTATTATGTACGTAACTCGTTCGAAATTATGAGCGTGACTGGATTTTCCCGCAGCTTCGCTCTCTTTTTACCTACCGGTGCAAAGGGAAGGTTATGTTTATCGAGTGTATGTTTTGTGGGTATGTATGTTTGTCTATTTCCTTGGCTTGCTCAAACTACTTGACGGATTTTCACGTATGAAGTGTATCTACTTAGATTGGTCAGATAGTGATATCTATACTATTATAAAGTTGTAAAGATCAAATGTCTGTACATTACAGGTATGTTCAAAAATATAAGTAGGTAATATGGGCAGTGAAACAAAAAATATTTCCTTTGGGTTATACGTATGTTTATACGTATCGTTTGTGCCGGGACTGCAAAGGAGAGTATTTGAGTATTTCCAGCTTAATACCTCCACGGCAGAAAAAGGAAATCTGACAGATGGATAGACGGACTAATGGATGGATAAAAAACTAATCTTATAAAGGTTCCGTGTTTTCTTTTCAGGTACGGAATCCTCAATATGGATTAAAACATAAGCTACCTACTTAATCGCGGTAAAATGGACGAAGCTGCGGTTAAGTGATAATAAAATATACTTTAATAAAATTAAGTGACGACCGCGTACATGACGACGCGGTGTAGGAGGGCCCCCAACAAGATGGACTGATGATCCGGTGAAGATCGCGGGAAACCATTGGATAAGGTGCACGACCGGTCGTTACGGAAATACTTAGGGGAGGCTTATGTCCAGCATTGAACATCTTTGGGCTGATATGATGAAAATAGAGGCTTCCTGGATAGGACCTGCAGTAGCGGTCGAGGATAGTCTAAACCAGAGGTCTTCAAACTATTTGACTCAAGGGCCGCACTGCACTTAATATAAATTTTTGCGGGCGAAGACTTTGGTTTCATGGCTGGTCATGGGTCAAAGACATTAGTTAATTAGTATTGCCAGATAAATTGCAACTGTCAAACTTAAAATAGTGTCAACCTACGAGACAGGCTGAGCCTAGTGTAGGGGACACAGCTACTTCCTGTTGTATGTAAAAATATCGAGCAGTGTTCATTTTACGCTCGTCCTTGATTTTCATACATGGTTATTCACTTGTAATGTCACTGTATGTTAATAAACGATTTTGTATTTTGTATTGGTCTTTTATTTTTATGGGTTTGTTTTATTTCGAGCTCTTAAATCCCACTAAGGCGATCTCACGCGGGTCGGACCGTGGGCTCTCCAGCTTTCTTTCCGCGGGCTGCATGAGAAGGACACGCGGGCCATAGTTCGGCAACCCCTGGTGTAAACTATCTATCTATCAGCCACGGACGTCCACTGCTGAACATAGGCCTCCCCTATAGCTTGCCACAGGGTGCGATCCTGCGCAGATCGCATCCACCGACTCCCCGCGACCCTTACGAGGTCATCCGTCCACCTAATCGGGGGCTGATCCACGCTGCGCTTTCCTTCGGCTATCCGTTCTCCGGGCTACATGGCCCGCCCATTGGCAGTTCAACGATGCAATTTTGTGAGTTATGTCGGTTACTTTGGTTCTTCTGCGGATATCCTCATATCTGTAAACTGACACCTGACTGATGTGGTGTAAAGTAACACGCCGTTATTGATTACTAGACTCTACTCCATTATTAAGTTTAGAGTTCAAATAGATTTGATTGCACAAAGACCAATTTTCAATTCAAAACTTTATTCTGCAAGTAGTCTTCGAGGGCACTTTTAAATGTCTGATTTTACAATAAACAGTAAAAACATTCCCAATATAGATAATAACTTAATAATGGAGTAGAGTCTAGTAATCAATAACGGCGTGTTAGTTTACACTTTACTGTTCATAGCAATACTAATGCAGCATACAATTACCGGTTAGGGTTGCAGGTTCTCGCTGGACGCGGGGCGCCTCTCCGGCCCATGTGGACATCTATTGAGGAGGCCTGTGTCCAGCAGTGGACGTCCTATAGCTGAAATGATGATAGAGATGAGACGAATACCTAGGCACGCTTGACAGGGAGATGTATATTGTGTCCCCGGACCATTAGATTATAACTTAATCTATACTTGCAGAGATCTAAAGGGCCCCTAGGCGTCGAAAAGGAAAAAATAAATAAATAAATAATAAGTGTCTGTAAATTGAAGATACTTTCAAAAATATAAGTGACTAGAAGATGCAACTTCATTCGCGAAGGAGGAAAAGTCATAACTCTTTTGTTTTTCGTCAGCGTAGTTGTAGAGTAAAAAGTATCCTATAACCATCTGGAGATACCCAGCTACCCGTCACCAAAAATTGTTGAAATCTGTCAAGCCGATTTTGCGTGATGAAGCCACAACGACACATACAAACATACAAAAATCCAAAAAAAATATTTTTCATTTTAGCGACCTCCAAATAGTCAGTTACAATCATTTTTTAGGAAATATCTTCAATGTACAGACATCTAATTTTTACAACTTTATTTATTTATTTAAACTTTATTGCACAGTACAAACTGTTACAAATGGCAGACTTAATGCCTTAAGGCATTCTCTACCAGTCAACCATAGGGCCAAACAGAAACTAGTAGTTAGTGCAGGATCTTAATGTTGAGAATACAAAAAAAAGTAAAGAAAAGAGACACAAATCAACAGGTCAATATGGGGATATATACGTATAAATATTTATATACATACACACATATTACATTAAAATACAAATAGATAAATACAATACAATTATAAAATATATATGTACCCTTACACCTGCAAAACATCACACAGACAATCAATCTTGAGATTTATTGAAGAGATGATTGCGCAATATGCGCTTGAAAGAGAAAATGCTCTGAGCTTGCCTTATAGAGAGAGGAAGATCGTTCCATAATTTATAATAGTCATAAAGATATTAACTATTTGAAGGTCACTGTCAATATTTTATTTTTTGCATATGTACGAAAAATCTACGTATCGTTGTGGCTTCATCACGCGAAATCGGCTATAATTGGAATTTGAACTATTTATGGTACAGTCAGCATCAAATAATTAGTGACATCCAAACTCACCCAATAAATAGTTAATTGGACATTCGGGGAATTAGACGTTCGGAGACTGGACATTGAGCCGGAATGTCCATAATAAGGATTTATATTATAACATCAAAATAAGATAGCATCCTGTATTATTACGTAGTTACCTAGATTTATTCTACTTTGTTAAAAGCTTGAATTGAGGTTCCATAGATGAAATATTCACTGCCATTCGGCGATATTCTAACCTAAAGCGGTTAATTGGTTACTAGAGTGAATTCCATTATCTATTAGATTTAGCGTTCGATTAGATTTGTGGGTTTGCACCAGATTCGAAGCTATGCGAGGATAGAATTTGAAATTATTATTGAGTGTGGTTTGGTATGTCTGCAGGATAGAAAAAGGAATGAAGGAAAGAAAGAGATAAAAACGATCTTTTCTAGGCTGCGTGGAAGAGATCGCTCTTAAGCGATAAGACTGCATTAAATTGTCTGCCGTAGTTTAAGGCTCAATTCTACAGTTTCTTTTGTTGGTGTGTAACAAATAATTCTAGTAAGCATAGTATTATCTATAATATTATAAAGTTAAATGTGTATATTTAAGATATTTAAAAAAGTGATACGGACTAATTAATGATTATATTGCGTATATTATCTCATTTAAGTTCCCGAAGTTTCGGAAGCTTTTCAGCTTTCCATGTTCACGGGTTGACTGAGCAACGATATATTTTCCTCTGTCCGTTACAATTTGTGCAAACTACCCACTTTGACAATTTTTTATAAAGGTGTACACACATTTGTTTTGTATTAAAATATTTATTTTAATATAAAAACGGCTAAACGGATTTCGATTATTTTTGATTCACGGGTAGCTTTACGCTGACGTAAAAAAGTCCCCCCCTCCCCCCGCGAACGAAGTTATGGCGCCTACTATTTTATAAAGTACTCACTCGTGGTCGTTCTTTTATTTTGGGGAAAAGAATTCAATGATAATTATATTGTAAATGCATAAGCTCTAATAAAAACGTCAAAACTGTAGCTGTGCATGAGCATGTAACGATACTAAATGGATTACGATTAAAGCTAATCGTTTCTATAATTCAGACCATTTTAGAATTAACGCACCAATAATTCGGCGAACAGTCCCCGAGCGAATAAAGTCGTTAAGATATCTTCACAAGTAAATACTAAATCGCTTATCAGACAAATTGAAGTCCATTTCAATATATAATTCACACATCACTCAACGCGTAGCAACTCAATAATGGAGTAGACTCAATTTGCAACAGACTAAACAGCGCTCTGAATTAAGGTTCTGTAGGATATTTAAGAATGCGCATATTTTAATTTTCGCTTACTATTATATTAACGTCATTAATTAATACATTCATGCCCGTAACTTTGTTTGCGGTGTACAAAAAAAAACATAATCACCTCTTTTTTGCGTCATTAAATATGGTTTAAATTCACCAAAATCTGTTGAAAGATCAAGCCACAAACACACATTTATAAAAATGTCATCAGTTTACAAAAAAAAAACATTATTACAACTTTATAATTCATTTATTTATTCATTTAAATAGTAAAGAATACATTTTCAGTGACTTGAAGTGACCGATTTTTAAAGTAGCTTACTGAAATCATTTTCTTCCAAGCATCTAAAACAACACTTTTTGTTTTTTCAAACATTATGTCGCTTCTACTCCTAAATAATCTGATATTATTCAATAATTCAGCTGATTCTGTTCTACATGGCATACTGACAATGAACGACATAATATATAAAGTTATATATCAAAGATATAACATAATATACTTAATAGGGCATTGTCAGTTATAACTCAGACATGTACCTTCATCTAGTTGATGGACATGTCATGATAGCTTGAGCTTCACGATATGGCAATACAATGGTTCACTAGATTTTACAAGCTTTTATTTATTTAATAATAAAACAATTTAAACGGATTATATCGGGCATATTATATCATCCGCGTTCCCGACTTTTCAGAAGCTTTACAGCTTCTGTGATTACGGAGTGGACTGAGAAAAGATATATTTTTCTCTGTCAAAGTTATTATTTGTTTTTAGCTTTTATTTAACTTGCAATGTATGATTGTATGGGCCAAATCTTACTAGTCACAGACCTACTTACCGGTTTCCGGTTGAGCTAAAGCTTGTCATATTTATGTAAGTTCGGTGGCAATGATACCATCTAGCTAATCTGATGATAGAGCAGGAAGGTGGTCATAGGACCTCTGTGACAAAATAACGCAAACCTACCGAGTTGGGGATCTTTAATAACATCTTAATTTAGTTGTAATGCTAGTTGACGAGTGTTCAAAGGTAAGTACAAATATATTTTTAGTAGCAATACAAATATATTTTTGGACTGAAACCTTATTTGCATATTGGAGACCAAAACCTAATAACCAATTTCTTGCAGATGAAATTAAAATTTTATATTTGTGAACTAATTTCTATTTAAGACAATTATTTAAAAATTATCATGTTCCCTTAAGGTTTATTTGAATTAATAACTTTAATAACTAAGACCAATTTTAATGAATAAACTACATGTGAAAATGGCCGATACTGAACCCCTATAGTTTCGTCCATCCGTCCGTATGTCACAGGCATTTTACTCAAATACTACAGGATATGTAATGATGTTTAGAGTATAGATGTCTTGTATAAGTTGTTACTTATTTGGTAGTTAATTAACAAAAAAAAATATTTTTAGGGGGCATTCTGTAGATAAAAACTCCATAAATAATCGATCTGAAGGTTGCATAAATTGTATCCCCCCTCCCCATCTATCTTCTAAATCATATGACAAAAAATATAAAAAAAACTTAATGCATAATTTAAATGAAAATAATTTTTAAAATGATCGGATACACATACACCGTATTTGAGTTATTGGCAAAAAACTACGCTTCTCAGCAAAAGGACGTTGCCATGAATACGTTTTTTTCACATCGGATATTTTTCATCTGCTGTGCATTTCTTTGTAGCAGCAGCTGCGGAACCCTACATTGAGCATGGTCCGACATGTTCTTGGCTGGTTTTAAAAAAAGTCCATTCGTAAAGTAGTAAGCATCATCTCCAAAAATCGTAATATCCACTACTAATTTTTTTTTTACTCTTTCTGTCTCTCACAACCACAACACTTTGTACAGCAAATAGCCGAAAGCACTGATAAATCAACATGTCCCAATATCAAAACAGACAAAGCTTACCAAAAACACTTTGGCACCAGCCATATTTCGTACCAATAATTTATCCAATTCGAATAGTTGAACAATAATCGATTCGAAGCGCATCGTTACATTGCAGCAATAATCGAAATTTGGACAATCGACTTTGCGAGACCGTGTCTCACTGCACCCGATTTATTTGGGTCCTTCTTATTACACATGGTGAATTTTATTTATTTATTCGAATTAATTACATAGCATAATTGAAAACCAAAGCGCTGTGAAATTATCTTCTTCTTCAATTTAAGAGCTACGCTCTTGTCTAGGTAGCAATCGTCAGCCGTTTCTTTTTTGGGCTTCCTCATTCACTTTTTGGTAATACATGACTTTAACCTTTTCTTTTATTTGCTGTAAGTAATTTCGTCTCGGCCTTCCTCTACCTCGCTTTCCCTCGATTTTTCCTACTATGATATCTTGGAGGAAAAAGTCATGTCTAAACAGAAATTATAAGAATATAAAAAACATACATTTATCTAATTAAATAAACATTTACAATTTAAACTAAGGACAGACGGCAATCCATCCCCTCGCGGAACCTCAGATATTCATTAGTCAGTACTACCTATCCGCTCGCAAATAAATCAGACCCCGAGGCTGATGCGAGGAGCTTGTTCAAGAGGCACAAAGCACGGACAAGCGGCGATTCTCTTCGAAAAACGGTTTGCTTTATATATTGTAATATAGATACAAATCAAAGCGCAAGAAAAATGCGATTGCTCTCGCACGTGGTCACACCAGGAATCCAACCTGGTACCTTTCGATTACGCGTCGAACGTGTTAACTCTTCACTAGCGAGCTAGATTTGGTGTGACCGCGTGCGAGAGCAATCGCATTTTTCTTTGCGCTTTGATTTTGATCTATATCACAATAGATAATAATGTGGTGTTAATTCTTTCACATTAAAAACACAAAAACAGAAACATTTGTGTTTATTATAAGAATTTTATATTGTTACAGTTTTGGGCTGATAATAAATATTATTGGAGGGTAGTTTTACACGCGTTTCAACCGCTTTCACTTTCCTGTCGAATATTCTAAAGAAATAAGTCACGATGAAGGTAAAATGTAGGTAAAAAAGATATACTGTGCTTGCGGTACAATCTTAATTTATTAAAATGTTTCAATAGGCATGATGACGAGGCATGAAAATCAAAATTCTAATTAATAAAAATTCAAATAGATAAGAAAAAATATTGGACTCGTATTTTTTGCTTTTTTCTAAATAATAAAAAAATACTTATATAAATCGCATTAAAGTCTCGGAGTGGGGCTAATGACGTCACTCCTAGGTTAAATTTGTACCTAGGAGTGACGTCACGCGACATTTTGACTCAATGTATCGCCTTAATTTTATGATTACGTAAAAACAGAAAAATACGACTCCAATATTCTTTATTAATCTACACGACGAACTAATAAGCTTGTGTCCTAAAAAAATATAATTAATCTGTCAGTTACATTATCAGAAAATATTGGACACGTATGTTTTCTATTGGCAATTAAACAAACAAAGGGTGAAGATATAGCCCGTTAAAGTTCGCCTTGACGTCACGCTGTGCGCAGTTTTCGCACGGCGTGACGTCATGCGCCCCCACTCCCAATTTTTAAGGCGCTTTATTTTTCCCTTTTTTCTTTCTTTTACAAAAGTTAAAATACGTGTCTAATATTTTTTGATGGTCTATCCGACAGACTAAAAAGAGTAATGTTTTTTTTACCCAGGAAACTACCCTATTCTTAAATATAATATTAAAGTCAGTGCATGGTTTTTAAGGTGAAAAAGAAATGCCTACCTGATGTACCACCTATCAAACTAAACGGCATACCGCAAAAGCTGGTGCGTGAATTTAAATACCTCGGACATCTAGTATCTTCTGACCTTAAAGACGATGCAGATATTGAGCGAGAACGCAGAGCATTGTCTGTAAGGGCTAATATGATCGCCCGCAGATTTTCTCACTGTTCCGCTGAGGTCAAGGTCACCCTTTTTAGAGCCTATTGCACAGCCTTCTATACCAGTAGCCTGTAGAGCGATTATACCCAGAAACAGTACAATGCTCTGCGACTTCAATATAATAATGCCGTCAGCCACACATTTAAGTGACCATTGGTAAACCTTATTAACATTGAAATAAAGCCTACAGATGATCACGTCGGTGTGTTACTGTTTGTATACACCGATCCATCATAATTTACTGTTTTCAGTAGTTATTTATTGTGACTTGAAGGCATTTTATTTTTTAACCTCTGTCAAAAAAAAGGATGTTAATGGTTAAATATATGTCTCCAATCGTGTTTCTGTGTTGGTCTGTGGCACTTGAGCGCCTAAACGGATGAATCCATTTTTATTTAATCTTCTTCTGTTTGAAAGGGGACTTTTTATCAAGAGCGATGTTGACTATTTTTGAAGTAAGTTTATTCAGCCATTTAAAGCATATCTATTTTGTTCAAGACGTCACAGGGCTTTTTATGATATGATTTTCCGATGATTATGACGTTGATTATGATGACCGTAATGATGCTGGAGAAGAAGATGATGACAATTATAATAAAGCTAAATAAGAAGAAGATGATAATGATGATGGGTGATTTCGTTCCGTTTCCACCGCAATCAGTCCCTAGTCGTAAATATTGATAGAATGAGCGACGTCAAACAGAACTCTTTCATACATGCAATTAAGTAATCAAAGTTCTTGTCATAATTGATCTAATTGAACGCATATTATGGCCATTTGTTATGCTTAACACTAGGGACTGACAACAGCTGTAACTTGTAATCACCCTTTTAATAATAACGACGATGACGATACTATTGAAAATAATTAGCAGTGGCAAACAAAACTCTTAAATATGGTCACCTATGGTCTCGCCGGAAGATCAGTGCTGACTTTAGAGCCAACATTATGCTGAGGTGGGACCATTATAGGGCATACTTAGTTTAGTAATTTATTTTTGTATTGCTGTATAAATATGCCCTCGAATAAATGTATTTTCTTTCTTTTCTTTCGAAATGAATGATATATAATAGTAGTTTTATCTGCAAAAGGGTAGAGTTCAGCAAAACCTTGCAGCCATTGTTAACAACGTGTTATTTACGGCGGCGCGTCGCACGATCAGCTCAATAATTCAGCGATTCCCGATCGCAGCCTGAGAGCTAAAATGCTCGATGTAACTATTCTAGGTAAGATACTTACGAATTTCACCACAAATAAGGTAATAGTTCAGGTAATAGCTATGACTATCACTGTGGCTATTACTAAGAGTATGATTATGGCGACGATTATGATTATGACTACGACTATGACTATAAATATGACAATGACTACAGCTCTGACTATGGCTATGACTGACTATAGCTACGACTATAACTATGGCTACGACCACGATTACGACTATGGCTATGGTCATGACTTAGATGAAAATTAGAACCTCTTTGTTAACAGCGTGTTATATACGGCGGCGAGTTGCACGATCAGCTACTTAAGCGAATCTCGATTAGGCTAAATATACATTACATGTGAATAATTTTTATATTTTCAAATTCATTAAAAATAAATGCACTAAAAATGGAGCTGTTTTTCAATGGTGCCCAAAAGAAAATTACAATGACTATGACCACGACTACGACTATGACTTTGAGTATGACTATGACTAACCATGACTATATCGATGACGATGGCAATTACAACCCCCTTGTTAGCAGCTTGTATTCATGACGATGATGATTATGACTACGACTATGACTATAAATATGACAATGACTACAGCTCTGACTATGGCTATGACTGACTATAGCTACGACTATAACTATGACTACGACCACGATTACGACTATGGCTATGGTCATGACTTAGATGAAAATTACAACCTCTTTGTTAACAGCGTGTTATATACTGCGGCGAGTTGCACGATCAGCTACTTAAGGGATTCTCGATTAGGCTAAATATACATTACATGTGAATATATATTTTTTTAAATTCATTAAAAATAAATGCACTAAAAATGGAGCTGTTTTTCAATGGTGCCCAAAAGAAAATTACAATGACTGTGACCACGACTACGACTATGACTTTGAGTATGACTATGACTATATGACTATATCGATGACGATGACAATTACAACCCCCTTGTTAGCAGCTTGTATTCATGGCAGCGCGTCGTAACTGCTAACAGCATTCTGTACAATGCAACTGTGTCATTGGTTAAAAGAAATATTCATCAATACAGCAACTTCACTATGTCCCAGTCACAATAGGCCCAGGCTATTGAACACCAATCCGCCAATTTCTATACCTCGTCTCTTTCGCGCGTCCTTCATAACGACCAAGCTTATAGTGACTACAGCAAGGTTGTGATTTCAATGATATTGATAGGTAAGATACAACTGTGTCAAAGTTAGTGAAATCACTGGACAACACAATAATAGGACAATGGGAAGAACGGAGGAACAACTTTCAGTTCAGTGAATGGGTGAGTGAGCGAATGACAATTTTGATCTGAAATGAGCATTTACAAATGTAGCTTTCAATTCGATGCTTTTAGCTACCAATGTCTATACTATTATAAAGTTGCAAAAATGAAATGTCTGTACATTGAAGATATTTTCAGAAAAATGATTGTAACCGACTATTTGGGGATCACTAAAACGAAATAATATATTTATTTTTTCTATGTTTGTATGTGCTGTTGTGGCTTCAGCCCGCAAAATCAGCTAAACGGATTTCAACTATTTTTGGTACACGGGTAGCCTCAGTATCTCCAGATAGTTATAGGATACTATTTACCCGACTATACTGAAAAAAGAAAGGCTTATGACTTTTTCTCCTCCCCGAACGAGAAGCGGGAGCTACTAGTTTATGATATTTGTATGTACGGTCCTGTGTGTATATGTGTATTTCTTTGGCAAACCCGTTATTATTCGGAAAGTTTTACGTTAACAATATTTTTGACATGCTTAATTTAAAGTATATATTACGAATTACATGGCCTAAAATTATGTCTCGAACGCAAAAGTTTGGGTAGCTAAAGAAGCTAGTTTGAAAATTGTTAGAACCAGCTCGGGTCTCCTCTACTATAAGGCGCACGCAACTTTGTTCGCGGAGGAAAAGAAAGTCATAATCCTCTGTTTAGCTTCGGCGTAGAAGTGTAAACAGTATCATATCAAAACTTTGAAGCTACTCCTGCTCTTTTTAGGGTTCCGTCACTCAAAAGAAAAAACATAACCATTATATAGGATCACTTGTTGTCGATCACGTGTGATCGGTGTCGACCCTTTCTCTCAGGAATATGTGGAGGTATCAAGCTAAAATTAATATCAAATACAGAAATCAGTAGTCCCTTGAAAGTAATCAAAAGATACAGTACCTAATTAAAAAAAGTGTATTTATGCGCTACATGGATGGCCTTTATTCCAGTTGTCCTAGAAACTTGAAATTTGGTATGAAGGTCGGACCATAGCACAACCAACGATAAATATCTGAACGTCTAAATTTTTAACAAATATTTTACCAATAAAAACCAGCCAAGAGCATGTCGGACCATGCTCAGTGTAGGGTAAAAAAATGCACTACAGATGAACAAAATACGATATGAAAAAGTGTACTAGCAAAAGAGCGTATCTCTACGCCACTTACGTCCTTTAGCTGAGAAGCGCAATTTTTTGGCAATAACTCAAAAACGGCTCGTCCGATTTTATTCAATATAATTTTTATTGAAAGTACTTATAAGGCCTAATTTTCTAGTTTTGTCGACGTGATAAATACACATACTCATACCAAATTTCAGCTTTCTAGTACTAATGATCACGAAACTAAGCTGCGACGGACATGCCGAAACTATAGGGGTTCCTAGTTGGCTACATAACCCTAAAAATGATCCCACACTGATAACACTGAATTTTTATAGACACGGCCGTCACATTATACTTTGTTTGAAACCCTCCGTGCGCAAACCTAACATTAGGCCTGCTTTTTACTAAAAGTTCCATAAATTTGACAAGTTGATTAGGGTTAGTTTGAAACCTTATAAAACCTTTATAAGACGTATTTGTTCCTATGAAATACATTACTCCTATCCTATCCTAGTTGACAATAGTAAAATTAAAGTGTATAGTCTAAACAGTGACATTTTAAAAGCATTTTTAACACAAAGTAACTTTCAAGAAACAAGCTTCAAGCTTATTCTTCTGATCCTGATGGTAGTTTTCTAGGTAAAAGCTTATTTTCCCCTTATTTACTTTACCCGGTCCAACCCTTTTCTGGAAACTAAAGAAACATCAAAATTAACAAGTCTGACCTACAAACAGCACTTTACTCGTCGCTAGGTGAAAAACAATTTTCTAATCGGAAATCTAAATTATAGAAGCCGGGTCGAAAAAGTCAGTTTCAAGGCTTTAGTAACGTACTTTTTAAGTAGTTAATAATAAATAAATTATGTATTTTCATGATTATGTCGCACCCACTCACGGGACAATGGTGTCCCGGACATTTGGGCGTGCGCTCAGCCGAAACCAACGCGTAGAGGCTCTTTTGATAATTAAAAGTATCATGGCTCGCGCTTAGAGACGGCTCCCGCTAGATACAAGAACTATTGGAGATTGATCCGATCTAAATATGCTGGGTTATAGGATTGAAATGATGGACTAAATACTGGGCTATTGCTTGAGACAATCGGACCAGGAAAAAGTGTCTCATTGCTAAAGGCACTGGTAGACGATGATTTGCTCCTCGCTCCGCTAGATGAGGTCCCCGTAAAAAGCGACACATATAGTGGCATGATAATAATTACTATTTAACATAATGATACCTGCAGGAATAGTACCTGCGCGGTGTACCCCTGAAATTTCATTAAATTGGTGAAAGGGCCTCTACGTTTTGGCTTCGGCTTCACGCACGCCTTTCAAAGGTCCGGACGCCATTTTTCGGCATACATAATTCTCATTAAAATATTTTTTTTTATTTTTTATTCGTAATGTTTCGAATGCTAAGAACGAGATGTGGTGGTGGAACGTTTAAATAAAATATCAGCGACAATCTTAATCAAATCGACCTAGTCCCAAACTAAGCAGAGCTTGTACTATAGGTTTGTACCCGCGATGATGTTTACAAAATATATGCGCATGATCTCTTCACTGTTATTGACATAATGCTCCCATACCAGTCATACAAAAAAAGCCTATTCACACACCCGTTACGTTAACTATCTAGCGCAGTCATTCAAACGCAGAGCGAGTTCGTCTGAATAGGCCTTTGAATTTGTATGGTTTTGATGGCTTCAATTGATTTTATTGTTAGGTATAACAGAACTGAGGAGCTTTCAATATCAAATATTTGTGGAACTATTTAGTTCATGTTTGAAACAATAATAAATAGTAAATATAAATAAGCTCTAAAAATGGGTAGTTTGCAGAAATTGTAACTTTGACAGAGGAAAATATATCTTTTCTTAGTCCTCCCGTGACCATGGAAAGCTGGAAAGCTTCCGAAACGTCGGGAACTAAAATGAGATAATATACGCGATAAAATCCGTTAATTTTTTTTATTTCAATGAGTAATAATCGCGGAAACAGGAGAAAATATAAAGAAAAATAAGCTCTATTTATGTTGATTAATTTAACACAAAAATGCTACGAAGGCATGTTTAATATGCTAATGCCCCCATCTATACTAGGTATTATAAAGTTGTAAAAATAAAGTGTCTGTATATTGAAAATATTGTCAAAAAAATTGCGAGACGGACTATTTGAAGGTCACTGAACCGATTTTTATTTCGTATGTTCGTATGTATCATTGTGGCTTCATGACATCATAACGGCGATACGGATTTCAACATTTTTTGGTACACGGGTAGCTGGGCATACACGGATGGTTATAGAATACTTATTACTCTCTACACTGAGAAAAATGGGTAATGTTTTTTTCTCCTCCGCGAACAAATTGTCTTCCCATCTAGTAATAAACATTATCAATGTACATTAATAATATAGAAAAAATGATACTGACTATTTGAAGGTTAAAAAAATATATTTTTTGTATGTTTTTGTGGCTTCATCACGTGATAACAGGGATCGGAAACTCGGGAGCTATTATACCTACAACTAGCAAAATTCCGGAAAAGCTAAGCAAGTATGGAGTCGGCTTCTTACAAATAATATTTTGTTTTGATTTGCTGATTTAACGAAGATACACCTTTGTACCATTATTTTTACAAAAAGTAACAATACAACGTTAGTTTGATGTCAACTAATACTGTACTGTCAGTTAAATGAAAAACACATGAATTACATAAAACTTTGATCATAGGAACAACTAAAATAGTCTATTTAAATACTTTAATACATTTGTATGGCTGTTATTCAAATTTTCGGTATTTCCGGAAATCCCGAGAAATTTATAAGTAAAATTAAATTGAGTTCGCCTCAATACTAGTCAACATCGACGCGGCGTAGGCACTGAGCCCGAAGTTTAGGTATAATAGCCCCCGAGTTTCCGATCCCTGAGTGATAACGGTTAAACGGATTTCAAAAATTTTTGCTACATGGGTAACCGTAAAAGTATTCCTTAACTAGACTACGCTGAAAAAAAAAACCCTTTTTTCTATTGCACGAACGAAGTAAATTAAATGTTTAACATCCAAACAAATTATATTCATAACTTTGCTCATGATACTAGATACAAAGTTTTATTTAGTAAATATTACCATTTAAATAAAACAATTTAACGGATTATATCGCGTATATTATCTCATTTTAGTTCCCGACGTTTCGGAAGCTTTCCAGCTTTCCATGGTCACGGGAGGACCATATTTCAATGAGTAATAATCGCGGAAACAGAAGAAAATATTAAATATTACCATTTGTTTATCTCTTCTAGTAATCATTGTCATTATATCTGTGGTTATAAAAAACCTATTCATATCATCGTGAGACCACGCTCAGTCAGTGTGCCAATGTCATTTGTTTTGATCCATTTGGATTGCTTTTTTATTATTATTTGACAACTTGTTTAGCTCAGAGGGAGTAACGTTGCCTGCGAAGCTGAAATCCCGGTAAGGGTAAATATTTGTTCCTGAGTCTTAAATTTTTTCTATGTATTTAAGTATATAAATTAAATAAAAATGTCGTCTAGTACTCATAACACAAGCCTTACTGAACTTATGGGACTCGTTCGATTTGTGTTAAAATTGTCCCAAAGCATTTATTTATAACTAGCTTCTGCCCGCGACTTCGTCCGCCTTAAATTCGTTTATCACGGATAAGGGTATTTTTCCGGGATGAAAAGTAGCCTATGTTCTTCCCCGGGACTCAAACTATCTCCATACCAAATTACATCCGAATCGGTTTAGCGGTTTAAGCGTGAACGTCTGTAGACAGACATGGACATATTAGTAAGGATGGGATTAGTGGGCCCATTGTATGCCGCTTAGACCAGACTTGATATATTTGGATTGCTTACCCTTTTCTATGCCCACTATACACATACTATATGTCACAGGCATTTTACTCAAAAACTACAATATGTGTATTGATGAAATTTGGAGTAAAGGTGTCTTGTGAGCCTTACTTAGCTTGGTAGTGAAATATTAAAATAATATTTCTGAAAGATGATAGAGAGGGATGGAAGAAAAAACATGCTGCGACGACCCAAAATAAAAGAGATAAGGGCATGAGAATGATGATGATAATATATAAGACGACACGTTTGGCTTAGTGGGTTGTACGACGGCCTACGAAGCTGGCAGTCCCGGATTCGAATCCCGGCCAGGGCAAGTGAGCACGAATGTTTGTTCCTGGGTGTTGGATGTTTTCCATGTATTTAAGTATTGTAATTTATCTATATTATGTCGTCGCCTAGTACACGCCCATAGTACAAGCTTTGCTTAGATTGGGACTAGGTCGCTTTGTGTAAGATTGTCCCTGATATTTATATATTTATTTTATGCGTTGTTGGCATATGGTGAATAAGCGAAATCTTATTTGGAGCTGGATTAGGATCGATGCATTGGTGCATTTCACAGTCCAAGGTATTCTGAGAGCATGACAACAAGCTATGGCAACAAGTTTGACGGGTAACGGACGAAAATCCTGCCGCACGCTCGCTTTCAGACACCTTTGTCCCGTGCCTGAGGCGTTCGGTAAACACTCGGCCTTCAGTATGACTGAGTTATTGACTTTGAAGCCTTGTTATTACTAAGCTACCAAGTACTACGATAACGTCAGCAATGAATAATGACGCCAACTAAACGCTTTCATTACGCGGCATCACGGATTTCCTAAAAAATGATTCCGTGGCGTCAATACTACCGTCCCATTCTAAAAAGTCTTAAGCGTCTTAGAATTGTTGCAAACTTAGCTCGTTTTCATGAAATATCGTTTCCGAAGGATTAATGTCGAGGATATTAAAAAAGTTATAATGATATTGATAGGTGAGCGAAAGGATTTGAAAGATTAATGGTTTTGATTGATGTTTTACTTAGAGCCATGACTTTGCTGGCTGACGGAATATTTGGATAAATGCTTTGGTTGTCGGTACGCAAACATGCCTAATGGCTTATTTACAACTTTTATGAAACGTTAAAATATCGAGCAAAAGAAACATGTTTCTTGTATGGGAACCCCCCTTAAATATTTATTTTAATCTGCTTTTAGTATTTGTTGTTATAGCGGCTGCAGAAAATCGTCTGTAATAATATCAACTAGTCTAGCTATCACGGTTCATAAGATAACAGCATGATAAACGGACAGACAGCTGGACAGCGGGGTACTAGGGTCCCGTTTTACCATTTGGGTTCATTTGTTCATTTATTGGTTTTTGTTCATCTAGGTACTACAGGCAAAGTGGTCAAAGTTTTGCCATCGTATTTTGTCGGAAAAGTTCGTATTTATCTTGCCGTCTCGATTAGCTTGAGGAAAGTACGGGACGTAGGTTGAGACAGCAAGATCTATATGAACTTTTCCGTCGAATACAGTGTCAATTTTTTTTATTCACCACTTATATACTGCTTTCTGTACATCGCTGTACACGTCAAGTCTGTGGGTTAGATATACTCAACGGGCTTACAATGCCTTGCGCATTCAATACAATAATGCTTTTAGGGTGCTGTTGAGACTACCGCGCTAATGCAGCGCATCGTCCATGTTCGTCGAGGCGCACCCAGACGGCTTTGATGCCGTCTGGCGCAAGAAAACAGCCTCGTTGCTAGACAGGGTGCGCGGGAGTAGCAACAGCATCCTAAGCATGATAGCTAACAAGCTAGACTGTCCTCTGTTGTGGAGAATGGGTCAGAGGACTAAATCAGTTTTGTATATTAATTATTAAGGAACTAACACTACAATAAGTAAATACTAATATTGTTTGGACCACTCTGTTGTCTTTAAATAAATCGATTATTATTATTATTATTATATATCATATTAGCACTATTCGCAGTCCCAAAATACTTAAAACGTCGCAGCACTAACTGTCTCTTGAATATTTTAGCTAGTTTAGACTTCTGTCCTTTCGTCCCTAAAGGCCTGAAGGTCAAGGGTGGTCCTTATCCTATTGCCAAAGGTTATTTGTCAAGTGTCAAGGATCAAGGATGTACGAAAGGGTTGGAAAGTTTGAGTGGGCTGTAGAAACTTGGGGCAGTGGACAAGAGTTAAAAGTTTGTAAATAATCTTATGACGAAAAATTGACAGCTGAGAAACGTATTTAGATTACATTAGCGGTCAGTCACGTCGTACACGCCGAGTACTGCTCGACATGTTTAGGTCCATTCTGAGAATCTTAATCACGAACACGAGTGGACCACCATGCTTCCCTTTTCGCACTTAGGCCGTAGTTTGCAACAAACGTCGTAAGTCGCGTCCGGCGTCTGCTGGAAGCCACTTCCTCTGGACGCGTCTTTTTACGCAAACTGTGGTGGTCACTCTAGAACTAAGGATTGCAACTGAATAGAGATTGGACATTTGAATTATAATTTTAATTGCCAAATCTAAGAATTTGCCAATAATTTGGTGTAATATTTAATCAACTTTATTAATACTATAAAGGCCGAAACACATAGGATGCGTGCGCAGCACGTGCACGTACGCGTGTGCGTTTCGTCTGCATTGTATTGTATGAAATGTCATAGAAGATGGCACACCGATTGCGTGGCGTGCACGTGCGCAGCGGTGTGTCATCTCTTATGGGTATTCGTATTTTACAACGCACATGCCACGAGCACGTCTACGTGCACGCCACGTACACGCATCCTGTGTGACTTGGCCTATACTTCCGTAATACCTGTAATATTAAACATACATAAAGAAAGCTAATCAGTAATCACATATCACATCATATTGTACTTTAAATAATACGTGAGATACATGTTATACGTTAAAAGAAAAAAATTTTTTCTAATTTGGCCAAAGAAACATAATTAACCATTAAACAAAATTCACGTCGCAAACAATCATTAAGAAAGACATCGTTCTTTAAAGCTTAACTAGATTTAGTTCATATTGCCTCTTGAATTTTTTTCCTAACTCAAATTTTCACTTAATTAGAATCAGCTTCCGTGGGTTGGGTAGTCTGTGTATGTATGCCTGTTGTGGCGTCTCTTCAGTTTCTTCGGATCTACCGGATCCGGTTCGGATCCGGTCGCCGCCGAAAAGTACCGGATCCGCCGGACCGGATTGCAATCCCTATCTAGGCCGTGGCTTCCAGACCAAACAGCGATCAGTTTCTCAAATCCACTCAATATGAATGGACGTTGAAGTGATTAAAATATGGATGAACAGACAATTTAGGAAATTTTATATATCATGGTATCTGGCTACAACAACCAACATGAAACAGTCCAATTTAATTTAATTTTAAATTTATTTATTTGGAGAACAAACCGAGATAGACATAAGAACATCTTAAACATAAACTATGAAATAAACATGTAAATAGTATCCTCAACAGTTCTCACTATTAGACAAACAATGTTATTTTTTTTATTGGTCTGTAAGTATTTATATAAAAACTCCTTTTAATTAATGATTAGAAAAAACTTAATTTTGCAGTTAACAAATAGTAAAAGAAAAGTTCATTTCTGTTGCTGGCTACGAAATGGTACTTTCCCGTTTCGAAATTGGTAATTAATTTCTGAAAAAATAAGCTAGTGACAAAAACAAACACTAATTCCCTTTACTAATATGATTACGAATTATTAGTTACCAAACGGTGCATACTCAACCCAAAAATAAGTTTCTAGTAAAATAATGAAAACATAATCTTTATTCTGTAAGTAAAGGCCACTTTTACAAGTCTAATCTAACGGCAGTTCTCAAGAAGAGACCACTGTTGAGAAGAAAGCCGAAATAAACTTAACAATCATTCATTTCTTCTAATTTATTCTTAACTGTTAAAATTACTATATTAAATAAACTCAATGCTTAGTTTTCCAAGAAAACATATCAAAACTTATAAACGTAAAATTATGATAGAAAATATAAAACAACTTACGTGGGTACAATTGATATGCTTTGTTACAAAAACCTCGTCCCAAAATAGTTTATTTGGTTTTTGTGTATTGATAAAAGATAAACACTAATTCACTTCTGTTTTCATACCTCGATGTACAAACGCCACATATGACGTACAATGACGCACTATTTTCATGCCTCCGACGGAATCGCTTTAAATTTTCTACGAAGCCATTATGATGAAACCCTTTCTGTGTCGCGGGAATTCGTGAGTTCTTGACAAATGACACGTATTTCATCTTTTTGTAAATGTAATGCTTGTTAGTGGGTGACGTGATGGGGTGAGGCAGAAGTGGGAATATGACATTTTGCCTATCTAGGCTGTATATTTTTGTCTAGGTTTTGCCTGCAGCTTTGAGCTGCGTTCGCGAAGAGAAAAAAAAGGTATATCGCCTCAGCGTATTGAATGATATAATGATCTTTATCCTGTAAGTCTTTATTGTGTAAAGTCCGACTCTACTACATTCAGTATTTTTTTCTATGTAAGTCTTAGGCTATTACAATATTTGTACTTTGCTTATGCTAAATATGTTTTAAGTATAAACTCAAGCGTGCTGAAAAAAGAAAATATATCAAAACTTCATCATCATTCGCTTGTTTTTCGTGCGCAGCATGTTTTTTTCTTTCATACCTCTCTATCAACCGTCATATCAAAACATATCAAAACTTATAAAAGTAAAAATATGCTAGAAAAAAAAAACAAAATATGTTTTTTTCTTAAAGCAACTTACCTACGTTTGATATACCACCTTATAATTGATATTCCTTTAGATAAAAGGTATATATTCCTTAAAACTAGTACTAAAAATCTTATGTCTAATCGTTCGTCGCAATAACGGATACCTTCATAGAAAATTAATTTACATAAGTTAACGAGTCAAATTTTTTTAAATCTTTCCATAACACTATGAAAAAAATATTTCGTTATAAATCCAGAAATACAAGAAGCAATCTAGCTACATCCATTTTTACTACTTTGATGATCCGCAGTAAACAATAGTGTAGCAACTGCTATGATGCATTACACTATTTATTTTATTTTATTTGTCTGTTCATGAAAATATTTAGTACGCCAGAAAACCAAAGTTCTTAAGTCATCATACTACGTAGAGGAGACCTAGGTGGGTTGTGACATCGTCGATTTGTTGGAATCTCGTAACTGATTGCCAGCTCGCATAGCACGCGTTAGTTATTTCATGTTACAGAACAGTTAAAAGGTTCCAAAAAATCGTCGATGTCATAACTCTCCTTGGTCTCCCCAATATAGTACCTCACAGTTTACGACATAGCATAAAAACCGCTATTTTTGTCTTGACAATTGAAAATTCGACAAATAGAATAAGATGCTTACTTGTACTCCCACCTTAAAGTCTGTGTATAGATTCCTTTTAAGATACTCCCCATATTATTAACCCATTGTTATTGTTTTATTTACTCAAGCACAAGGCACGTACATAAAATTTATATGTGTACGTGTGCAATTATGCAAATTTGGAGCGGTACGTGAGGGCCCTTTCATATTTTAATCGGAGGGTGCGGCAGTTTGCAACTACTGGACAGGGTAGCTTCTTCTACTTATTACAAGTATTTTACTGTGGCTTTGCTTGTGCTACCCTGATTTTCACCTACACCATTTAGGTATCGTAAAAAAAGAATAATATATTTTCTTAAATAAGAAACCAGTACAACACGAACAACAACCTACGTTCTGCTTTGCCTCAAGGTAAATAAATAAGTTTCATGGGGACAATCTGACTGGTAGAGAATGCCCTATCGCATTAAGTCCGCCTTTTGTACTATAAGTTCTTCTTTTATGCAATAAAGATTTATTAAATAAATAAGTCCAAAAAGTTTTTGTATTATTTATAACCTTATCTCACCATGCACCTACTTTCCTAGATATTCTGTGTCATTTCCGCTACCCAAAGGTTGTCTGAAGAGATCGCTCTTTAGCGATAAGACCGCCTATTGTGTACCGTATTTTACGTTAAGGATCTATTGTAATGTTTCTGTTATTGGTATGCAATAAAGAATTGTTGTATGGTACTGCTGTATTGTACGAATTCAGAAAAAAAGAAAAGATCCCACCTCAGCATAAAGCTAGCTCAAAAGCCAGCGCTGGTCTTCCGATAAGACGATTGGTGACGTCACGGAGAGCTGTGCACACACGACGTCACTGAATTAGTTATCTCGAATGCAGGGTAAAAAAATCTAGGATTTGGGCTCCAAACATGTAACCGAAACTGAAAATAAAATGTTTTCAGGAAATATCTGCAGATCGCTTTCTAATTCGATCACGCAAGCAGACTCCGAACATAGCTCGCTCCATTACAAACGTACATACACATAAAAACATTGCAATTTAAATAAAAGCCTGAAAAAAACACGGTGTATAAAATGTCTAAAGTATTGTGATATTCGTCACGAAGAGCTGTGCACACGACACGATTGTATTTGTTATCTTGAACGCAGCTTAAAAAAAATCTAAGGGGGGCTCCAAACATGTAACCAAAACTGAAAAACTTTTCTGCATATTTCTGCGGATTTCCTCGTTTCTAATTCGATCACGCTGGAAGTCTTCGAGCATAGCTCGCTCCATTACAATACATACACATAAAAACATTGCAAATTTAAATAAAAGCTTGTAACAAACACAATGTATAAAATGTCCAAAGTATTGTGATATTCGTCACGAAAAGCTGTGCACACGACACCACTGAATTTATTATCTTGAACGTAGTTTTAAAAAGCCTAAAGGGGGGCAGGTTTTCTCGTTTCTAATTCGATCACGCAAGGAGACTCCGAGCATAGCTTATACCATACTCACACAAAAAAACATTTCAATTTAAATAAAAGCTTGTAAAGAAACACGGTGTATAAAATGTCAAAAGTATTGTGATATTCGTGATGCGCCACATCAAAACCTGCATCTTAATAGTACAGTCGGAAACATTGTGGTTTCCCCACACACAGCAGAGCAATAGACAGTAAAAATTTTACTGCACGTATAAGTGGGAGTGTACTATATCTTTATCCGGGTAGTCCCTAAATCCGGCCAGTAAAATTAGTCCATTTTACTCTAGAGAGCGTAGGGATGTGCCCGAGATTTATCGATAATTGCAATTGAATAAGACGACCAGTGATCATAAATTTGGCAGAGTGCCATTGGTGTGGCAAATTTCAACCAAAATTATGGATTAGGGGTTATTGTCGAGAAACTTAACTATGTTTAAAAGTTTAAATTGGTATTTTTCACATCTAGAGCGCAATAACATGATCGCTGCAACAACAATTTTTGATCACTGGTGATGACATACGGCACAGAGGCGTGATAACTCACAATAGGCCTTATAAGAAGGCTTAAAGTCACTCAAAGGCAATAGAGCGCGCTATGCCCGGAGTTTTCTTGCGTGATCGAATCAAAAATGAAGAACGAAAATCCGCCGAAGAACCAAGGTCGTCGTTGACACAGCTCAAAGAGTTGCTAGAATTAAGCGCACAATGCTAGAACTGGTTGCCGCTAGGGCAGAAAGGTTCTCGTGTGGTGACCGCGTACAAGGTAGACCAAGGATCTGGTGAATGAAGATCCGAAAAAGAGACTACAATTCCATTGTATGTTGTTATTAATTCTAAAAATCTTGTTTGAATTAATATTTTTATGTTGATAGCCTTCAACGTAGTGATGAACTTTTGTCGTACGATAAATAATTATTTCTGTTGATGTCCATAACTATCAAGCCCAGCAAGCTATTACCAGCCAATCGGCGCCCACTGACGTATTTCTTACATTCGCCTAGCTTATTCTATACCTATTTATTCCGACATTCCTCGGGATATACCCAGCGGTTAATAATTTGAGTGCCTTTGTGAAATTGTGTTTGAGCTGGCATATTGGATTAATTAAAATCTCAAATAATTCGATTTGTGTGGAGTTTTGGAGAATGAAAGCATTTTTTTGTCAATGTACCTTCTATGACATCATTTGTAACTTTTTTTATAGATACACTATTCCAACTTACCCATTTTTAATCGGCTTTTAGGATGAAATCATGGAATCATTGACATTTTTTGTCATATTACTCCAAACTAAAAATAAAAATATGTTTTTATCGATAGTTTTAGGTTAGCCCCTAGTCGAAGAACCAATCGACGCCTGTCAGCGAGCAAAGGAAAAACTTTAATGTTTTGTAATAATACTTCTGTTATATTTTATCAAATAATATTTATCGACATCGACATCGATGAGTACACCCCTAGTGGAGCAGCCAATCGGCGCCCGCTGACGTATTCAGTACATTCTTCTAGCTTACTCTATACCTATTTATCCCGACAAAATCCGCGGGATATAACTCAGTGGTTAATATAATTTGAGTGCCTTTGTGAAGTTCTGTTTCAACGAGTAGTTTATACGAGTACTAGAAGGTAACTTTCTTTTTTAATTCAGCGCAGTCGCGAAAAAGTATCCTACAACCATCTGTGGCCCAGCTATCCGTGTATCAAAAATAGATGAAATCCGATTGATTTGATGAGCCGAAACCATGGCCGTTAGGGGCTGTTCATAAATTACGTCATCTATTTTTGACGATTTTTGACCCCCCCACCCCCTAAAATCATCCTACCATCATAATTCGAATGACCCCCCCCCCCCCTATAAAATAAAATAATGTCATTTCCAAACAGCGCGTTCTTATCAACAGTTTTTAGAAACACGAATTTCATTCGCTTTTTTACTTAACAAGCACTTTTTATAGTTTGCGAAAGATGATGTCATCTTGGGACTGACCTCCCCCACACCTTCCTTCATTATGCTACCATCGTTCGATATCTAGACCCCCCCCTCCAAATTTCAAGTGACGTAATTTATGAATAGCCCCTTAGGGGGATCAATGGGAAGACCACCTGCAAGGTGGTTGGATGACCTGTTTAGGGCTGCGGGGACTTGCTGGATGCGGGTCGCCTCTATCCAGCCCATGTGGAAATCTATTGAGTAGGCCTGTGTCCAGCAGTGGACGTCCAATGACTGAAATGAAGATGACGAAAACGAATGTCAGTTTCCTAAGTCCTCTATACCTATTTATTCCGATAGAATCTGCGGAATACAGCGGTTAATTTGATTTGAGTGCTTTTGTGAAGTTTTGCCTGAGCTAGTTTATAGTAATTTTGTTTCGATCAGCAAGTTCAGCTGATACAAATTCAATTTCAGACGATGAGTAAATTTATGTGTTACATTTTGTCACGATTATAAAATAAGTTCTAGAGAGCAAGTATAGGAACCGGTATTTTTTAAATCTTCTATATACGCGCTATTTCTGGAAGGTTTTAAAACTGTGTTTAGGAGAAAAAAAAAACACAATACACCTGATTCAAGTTCTAGAATTTTAACAAAATATACGAAAATCTCGTAATTGAACGAAAAAAACGAATCGTTATTTCGGATATTTTGTATGAATAAGTACCGGTTCCGATCCTTGCCAGAGAGAGTAAATTATTCAAAAGAAATTCTAAGAATGAGAATTGCAAAAGATGTTTTTTGATTCAGTGAGCTACAAATAACGCCTTACATTTATTTTATTTATTACGCTAGAAAAAAATCATAACCCCCTTTTTTTCTTCAGCGTAGTCGAGTAAAAAGTATTGTATAACCATCTGTGAATTACCAGCTACCCGTGTACCAAACATAGTTGAAATCCGTTTAGCTAATTTGGCATGATGAAGCCACAACGACACATACAATCATACAAAAAAACCAAAAACAAAATTCAATTTACTTAGTGACCACCAAATAGTCCGTTAAACTATATTTTTAAAATATATTCAATGTACACATAGTTCAGTTTTACAAATTTATAACATAATGTCATCTTCTGTTTCCGCGATTATTACTCATTTAAATAAAACAATTTTAACGGACTATATCGCGTATATTATCTCATTTGAGTTTCCGGCGTTTCAGAAGTTTTTCAGCTTTCCATGTTCACGCGTTTACACGGGGTTCCGAAATGTCGGAGACTCAAATGAGATAAAATTTATAACAATATAATATATTGTTATAAATATATTACCGTTTTTTGGTTAATATTCACCTAATCAATTTCAAATTATATACCTATTTAGTTACGTTTATAAAATATACCGCTTTTATGTTAGGGTCAAGGCTCAGAAAGCGACGTTCAGCATTTTGCTAACAAATATGAATTGACTTGTAAAAGTTGTAAACCCGATATCAATCGGTCCGTTACCAATATTTGTAAACATAACGGCATGATGGCGCAATGGCTTGCAATCAAATAAAATACACCGTTCAACCTTGCGAGATTGCTGAACCCTTCCGTCGAGCCCTTGAGGTCGGTGCAAGTGATAAGAAATCATTGAAATAAAACAATTTAACGGATTATATCGCGTATATTATCTCATTTTGAGATAATATACGCGATATAATCCGTTAAATTGTTTTATTTCAATGATTACTGAGTCCTGAGTCAGTCCTCCCGTGACCATGGAAAGCTGGAAAGCTTCCGAAACGTCGGGAACTAAAATGAGATAATATACGCGATATAATCCGTTAAATTGTTTTATTTCAATGAGTAATATTCGCGGAAACAGAAGAAAATGATAAGAAATCAGTCAAAATGTATGTAAAATTAAATAGATTAGATTACATTCATTTATTTCTTTTTGAAAATTACATCATATTTTACAAGTCTAAATTAAATGCATTCAAAATAAGATCCTCGGTTAGACACAAAATTTTAATAACAAAAATATTTATCATAAATAGAAAAAGAAGCAATTAAAACAAATATAAAGAAAAAACAAGTACATTATTCAAATTCAAATATTTTATTTTCAGACCATGTCCATAGTGTTAATATACATTTGCTTATCCTATGTTAGTTAAATGTAGTGATATAATTAAAATATATTATTATTATATTATATTATACACAGAGCCTCTTGCTCTCATGTGCACTGAGTCCCAGTGTTTCCAAAACGCGCAGGCAGGAGATTCTAGCACCAGTCGCACGAGGCTGTTGGAGCTGTCACGCACGCGGCGCATCAGGGAGGCAGTTCTCTGACGTATTATCGCACCGAAGCAATCGGTACGAGACTCTGCAAACATACCTGATGCGCTGCAAAAGCGGAGCAGGCCCAACAGTATCCTGAACCCGTTATTATATTGGATGCGCAGGGCATTAAACGCCTTTTTAGTATAATTTGTCCACAGGCTGCACGTGTAAAAAGTCTGACAAAATGCCTTAAACAATGTTATTTTGACATTACTAGCACAACGTGCAAACCTGCGGGACAACATATTACATTGTACGGCTAACGCCCTGCGCTCTCTTTCTATGTCAGCGTCATCTTGGAGGTTGTCGGTCACCCAGTGTCCCAGGTACTTAAAGCGAGTCACTCTTTTGAGAGGAGCTCCACACAAGAAAACTGGAGGGAGTGAGTCAAAGGCCTTATTACCTGCTTTAAATACTAGCAGCTCGCTTTTACTGGTGTTGTACCTCAGACCGTGGACGGCCGCGTACTCTTCACATACCTCTAGCAATTTTACCAGCGCACTGACCGAGGGGCACAGCCGACACATGTCGTCCGCATAGCTAATGTTATTGACCGATTGATTGAGGGGTGTAGTGGGTCGTTTAGCACTTAACCTTTGGAATATCACTAACCGGCCTATTGCAGGCGATGATGTTCCACTGACTGCAGGCGATCTCACACTCTCACCAGTGGCTCCAAGAAGCTGTAGTGCATGCAGCGGCCACACCCCGGTAAACCGCGTCGGTTCGCGGGCTAAACTGGTGAGGGGAGCCTGCCTCTTGTAGGCCTACGAGTAGTAGTGGAAACCTCCCACTTCAAATGCATAAGTTTATCCCGGTGGGGATGGCAACTCAACGCAGATATGCAATCGAGCTTGGTGGACCCGGCGGGATATCAAGGCAGGGTGGATGGCCAAGGGCGATGATAGAGGTCTTATAGTTATCATTGACCAGACACATCATCTGATCCCATCTCCGGTCGTATCGGTCCTCCGTTCCACTGGGTCAAGATGGGTGAAGACGAGTGTGTGCATCTGCGTTTGCGCGTACGCTTATGCACCAAAATATCTCCTGCGCACCTGACTGCTTCCGTATAAAGGACTCTGATTTGGCGTTAAGTCCAGTAGCGATGGGTTGAGGTAGAGAGGTTCGGTTTGATGCAAGCCGGGCTTTGTCTGATGCCTGCACACTGGCGGCTTTGGGGGCGCAGTATGCGTCGTTGTCGCCTTCGCTCTGCACTGGGGTGACAGAGAGGATTCGGCAGCACCCAGAGTGACAAAGCAGCCCTATTTAGGGAAGCACTGCTTTCCCCGCCTAGCCGGGGAGGGGGCTAGAAAAGGTGCCCTAAAAAAAAGCTCACCCCCCGACTAGAGGATGGTAGTAACCGCGGCTGCCTCCGCATCTCTTAAATCGTGGTCGACGCAAGCAAAATAATAAAATTGTTAAAAGGTCGGTTATGACTTTTGGCGCGTGGAATGTGCGAACGCTTCTTGACCGCGATGAAAATGCCTGTCCTGAAAGGAAAACCGCCATAGTCGCTCGAGAACTCAGCCGATACAATGTGGATGTGGCTGCTATCAGCGAAACACATCTTGCCGACGAAGGAGAGCTGGTGGAAAATGGAGGGGGATATAACAACAACACCTAAATGTCATCAGTGTCTATGCTCCGAAGCTTGACAAGTCTGATGACATTAAGGACAAATTCTACGAAGAAGTGGCAAATTGCCTCGATGGCATAAGTTCCAAAGAGCAAATTCTTCTACTGGGGGATTTTAATGCCAGAGTCGGACGAGACTTTGACGCTTGGCCTAAAGTCCTGGGCGAACACGGAGTCGGTAGTATGAACAGCAATGGCCAGCTGCTGCTTAGCTTGTGTGCACAGTATGATCTTGCAGTGACAAACACCATGTTTCGACTACCTGCCAAACACAAGACGACGTGGATGCATCCAAGATCCAAGCACTGGCATCTAATAGATTATGCCATCGTCAGACAAAGAGATTTTCCCAGGTCCAGGTCACCCGCGTCATGCGTGGTGCCCACTGTTGGACAGATCATCGGCTTGTTGTCACCAAACTGCGCCTCTGCCTTCACCGTCCACGTAGATCTGAGAGATCAAAGCCGAAGAGCCTAAACGTAGATAGGCTGAATGATCTAGAGGCGAGGAAGAAATACGCTGAAACCTTGGCTGCTGCGCTGCCGTCCCTGAGTGAGGGGAGTCGTGATGTTCATGCTCTCTGGAATTCTTTGTCTTCTCGCATTATAGACACTGCCAAAACTACTCTTGGTCTAGCCGTTCGTAAAAACGAGGACTGGTTTGACGAGAATGACAAAGTTTTGACGGAAGCATTACACAGACACCGGCGTCTCCTTCGAGGACGGCAAGTGAGACAACAGGGTGTTTGTATGGCGGAAATCAGACAAAGTGACCTGGAGCTGAGAAGACTATCTAGGGGAACTAAAGAAAAATGGTGGCAAGAAAAGGCCCGTCGTATGCAGTGGCTTGCAGATACAAATCAGCTCGGGGAATTTTACACGGAAGTCAGGAAGCTGATTGGTACAAACTCTCATGCAAAGGTACCGCTCAAGTTAGTTGACGGTGAATGCCTTCTAAAGAGCAAGGAGGCTGTACTCAGGAGATGGGCAGAGCACTTCAACTCTCTGCTCAACGTGGATCGAACAGCAGACCTACAATACATTAGCTTACAGCCTCAGTTCCCAAAACTTAATGAGCAGGACGGGCCTCTGTCTCGTGGCGAAGTTGTGCTTGCAATTAAGCAACAGCAGAATAAGCGTGCGGTCGGCGTTGATTTTATACCAGGTGAATTGCTGAAGTACGGAGGTGACGAGTTGCACTCGTCTGTATGGGAACTTTTTGTTCGTATGTGGGAGGAGGAACATGTCCCGACTAGTTTCACACTATCACGCATAAGGGCTCTCTACAAGAACAAAGGTGATCGAGCAGACTGCAACTCTTACCGCGGGATTTCACTTCTATCAGCCCCCGGAAAAGTCTTCGCCCGAGTACTTTTAAACCGCCTTATGAAGCTCTCTGAAGACTCGTTGCCTGAAACACAGTTTGGCTTCCGACCTGATCGGGGAACCTGTGAGGCCATTTTCTCACTGCGTCAACTGCAGGAAAAAAGCAGAGAACAGAATCAAGGCCTTTACCTTTGCTTCTTTGATCTTGAGAAGGCTTTTGACAGTGTCCCCCGCGAAGCCTTGTGGATGGTGTTGGAAAAATTAGGATGCACGGAGAAGTTCATTCGACTCCTGAGACTTCTGCATGACGGTATGAAGTGCTGCGTCGCTGTGGATGGTGATGAGACCAGCTTATTCCCCGTTACCTGTGGGGTAAAGCAGGGATGCGTCTTGTCGCCCACACTCTTTGCCCTGTACTTCGCAGTCGTTGTCCGTGATGTCTTGCAGAGACAAATTCCAGAAAAAGGAATTCGCATTCGGTTCCGCACCGATGGCAACATCTTCAACCTGGCCAGGTTTAAGGCACGCAGCAAAGTGTCGTACGCATTGATCTCTGACATTATGTATGCGGACGATCTATGCTTCTTTGCGGAATCTCCAGGTGACCTTCAGCAGCTTGTGACCGACATTCACGAGGCTTGCTGCAAGTATGGCCTGAAAATCAGTGTCAAGAAGACGGAAGTAATGTCGCATGACGTTCATGGTTGCGAAACACTGGTTGTCAACCTTGGCGAAAACGTACTGAAGCTGGTCGACAAGTTCCGTTACCTGGGGAGCACAGTAACTTCTACGTGTGACCTTGACGCAGAGATCAACAGCAGAATCGGTGCTGCCGCTGCAGCATTCGGTAAGCTGAATACCAGGGTCTTCCGCTCACATGACCTGAAGTTGGCCACAAAGGTCTCCATATATATGGCTGTTGTGTTGCCCAATATTCTGTACTCCTCTGAGACGTGGACCGTGTACCGTCGTCACATCCGCACCCTAGATCAATTCCACCTAAAATGCCTGCGTAAAATCTTAAAGATCAGTTGGTCCGACCGCGTGAGGAACACCGAAGTTTTACGGAGAGCAAATGTGGGTGGAATTGAGGTTTACCTCATGCGACGACAACTTCGCTGGAGCGGTCACGTTTCAAGGATGCCTGAGGGTCGGGTGGCTAAGCGCATATTTTACTCGGAATCGGAGGAAGGCAAACGAAAGCATGGCGGGCAACTCCTTAGGTATAAAGATGTGCTTAAGTGTCATATGAAAAACTGCAACATAGATCCCTTGCAGTGGGAGAATCGGGCTGCCAACCGCCCAAAATGGAGATCTTTTGTTAAAAAAGAAACAGATAAATTTGAATCCCGTAGACTTATAAATTTAGACGTCAGGCAGGACGAGCTGATAGCCCGACCACCAGCAGCTATCAGCTATAATTATATGAATGGTGTGCTAACGTGCCCGTTGTGTGCGCGGGTCTTCACTACTAAGATTGGCTATGTGAGCCACACGAGAGCACACGAGCGTAGTCAACTACGGAGTTGAAGCGGTCGCCGTGGCCGAAATCGGTCAGGAGTGTATATATATGTTATTGACCATGGTGCCACTGATCGAGCACCCGATACCCGTGCTGCTGAGCCTGGCAATCAACTCGTCCATGTACAAGTTGAACAAGCGGGGCGAAGTGAGTCCACCCTGTCTCACCCCGCACTCCAACCCGTACACATCCGAGAGCGCTCCTGCCCACCTCACCTGATTGGTTTGTTTCCCGTACCAGTAACGGAGCAGGTTGATCACCTCCCTCGGAGTATTCGTTGACTTATCCATTTTATCCCATAGTATGTTGTATGATCCCGTATCGAACGCCTTCGATAGATCCCAAAATCAAAGCAATAACAGGTGTTTTATCCTCAGCATAATACTTGACGGTGTGCTTGAAACAAAGAATGGCGCTCTCTGTTGACGGACCTGGTTTGAAACCAAATTGCGCGTCTCGAGTCTTAATGTGTTAAGCCAGTAAGTTGTCAAGCAGCCCATCAAGTACTTTAGCCACTATTGTTGCCAAGGATATTGGCCTGTAATTAGAACCATCGGAGGCGTTCCCGGTTCTATTTTTCAATATCGGGACAACTATAGTTTTCATGAGATTCTCTGGAAGATAGGAATGACTGATGCACAGATTAAAAAACATTTCAACTCGTATTTGGGTGTTTTCATAAATGTACTGACATCTATGAAAAGCGACACTTTTATATTTGCCGCTTTAAATTTATTTTGCGAGTTTGTTACTGCCTTGCCTGTCAGTCCAATAAATCTGTTTTTCAACCTGTTTTTTGCACTTTTATCCAATCGTTATCGGGCGCCATCGACTTCCATTGACCTCCTGCCGCTATTATTCCCACATAGGTTTGTTTACATTCCGTCTCGCATTCATTAACTTTAAAAATTGTATGCGAGTCAGCCTCTGGTACAGGCTGCTGCGCTGGCACTGCGGCAATGTTTGGGCTCGTATTACGAGTCTGTTCGCTGCCACGTTTCGCGATTACGCTCACTCTCTCGCACTCAGGCGCGCTCGAATTCGCATGTTGCTCACGTGAAATGGCAGCTACGTTCGACGCCGCGGCAACGATATCGAATCTATCGCACTCTCTGCTACATGTCTGCTCGGAAACATTCGGGATTTTGACCGAGTTAACTGTCGAGAGAGCAATGGGCGTAGTACTAACGGGAGAAGGAGATGGCAATTTACTTTTTTCCTGTGTTTCAACATTTGATTTTAACGGCCTCGTAATTATTGACTCATCATGACAATCTGTTTCTTTGTTTGACAAATCTAGGATTCCTAATGGGCCACTGTCCTGTGTATCCACAACAAAACTCAATCGATTTGTATAATTACCACCTCTATTCTTATTCACAAACTGGGTACAACAATCAAAGTTATTTACCAACGAAGCTTCCTTCAAGTTCAGAAATTCTTTTTTCAATGAATCACATTCCGTCTTGGTCACATACTCTTTCCGAATTAGGTCAACCTCTTTCTGTAGAATGTTAACGTCTTTTAACAATCTAGTGCAGTCGATATGGTCAAAGGTGGAAGTTTCTGCAGGTCCCGTGCTACAAAAATGGGCATTTCCTCTGGGGGTCTAATAAGACTAACCATATCTTGGATATTACTGCTCAATTTCTACTTCCTTCGCACTATGTTCCGATCATCTGTTTTAATTGAATCAAACAGTTGATTTTTGGCTCGCACAACATCGTCCTCCGAGAAAGCAGTAGAACACAAATTGACAATACTGTCATCCTTCATCACTTCAACTTTATTCTGGATAAAAGCCAGAAGCTCGTTTATCACAACATTGCAATTACTGCACTTCAATACGTTAGAGGTCATTGTCCTCTCTTAACTCGACTCACGCGGCTCGTCTAAGCACGGACGTACGCAGTGGCGCGCAGCGCAAGACTGACATTATGTCACAAAATAAAAACTACAAATAATCTATTTGTTCCTTCCAGAAAAAACAGTTTATGCGTGAAGCTGACAACTTGGGTAGTGAAAAAGACAATTTAAAGGACATGGACTTAGCTAATTTAATTGAATATCATATGATATACTGTTTGTTTTTTCATAGTAGCGTTTTCCCTTGGTTTATGGTTAATCTAAAATTGCGTGATTACTCAAAATAATTATTTGAAATTTGAATAAAACTGGCACATATTTTTAAGAATTTGAGTACATAATTACGGTAACAAAAAAGGAAATTTCATCTTAAAACAACAGACGGACAGGCGGATAGACGGTCAGACGGACAGACATACGGAACGGAGAGACGGGCAGACTGACAGATGAACACCTTTTTTCTTATGATATAGGGAATCGTAAAAAACTCTAATTATCACTCTAACCTCAATATGTTTATAATCAATATATACTCTTAATGTCATCCATGTTGCAGAGATGAAGATGCTAAGGTTCGGCGTTACCAGGCTGGATAAGATCCACAATGAATATGAGAGGTAGCCTGGGAGTCCGTGATATCGCTGTTAAGCTGCAGGAAAGCAGGATGAGGTGGTATGTACGTAATATTTTCTTCTGTTTCCGCGATTATTACTCATTGAAATAAAACAATTTAACGGATTTTATCGCGTATATTATCTCAGTTTAGTTCCCAACGTTTCGGAAGCTTTCCAGCTTTCTCAGTCCACCCGTGACCATGGAAAGCTTCCGAAACGTCGGGAACTGAAATGAGATAATATACGCGATATAATCCGTTAAATTGTTTTATTTCAATGGTATGTACATGTCAAGAGGAGGTGACCCGATTACGCAGGCAACGTTGTGCTCGATTTGTCTGTCTCCGAAAAAAGACCTGGCCATATGTGTTGCTGAAAAACATGGGAGAATGCAATGTTTCCGAAGACTACGTCAGGGATAGGGCGAAGTGGAGAAGGAAGATAAGGAAGGCTGACCCCTCCACCATGTGGAATACATAGTCAGAAAGAGAGAGAGAGACTTTACTGTAAAACGCCTGTAACTTGCACCACAATCAAAACAAATAGCTCCAATATTTTTCACCCAAAAGTTTGTCGACTACCGTCCACCCATCAATCCGTGACCAGTATTGACACTGGATATATGTGTTAGATTTAGATTAGACGGTATCGTTAAAGCCCTTAGGGGAATGGGTAGCCTATTTTCCTGATGAGTTTTCTGGCTTACTCTCAAATTACAGTACGTTTTTAAACGTTAGTAACGTAAAAGTTGAAAAATATACCGTTTTAAAGAAATGTGTTCATTTTTTATTTATAAGCTTTTTCTTGGTTTTACACTGTTTTCAATATTATATAAGATACTGAAAAGTGCAAAAAGTTACGTACATTGTGTTGGTAAGGCCAGCACTTTTATTTAGCGACATTATGTTCTTTTTTGTTCTTATAAAAAATATACTACGTCCTAATTTAAGTATTTTTTTAATTGATAAAAATTAAGGTTAGTAAGTGATGACATATGCTATAATTCACTGGTCACACAACAGAGCAGAGCAAAATAACCGGTTTGGTCCATGACGTCTAATTACCCGAACGTCTAGTCACCATCTGTATTTGGGCTTTCCAATACAATAAGATACATAAAAGCACAGCAACGAACGCCTCATGATGCGATTTGAGCGTTATGTTTTGTTTTTATTCAATAATATTAATATTTTTCGGTTCAGTGAAAAAGAGCTTCAAATAGTCCGCTTCTTTTATTTTTTACCCGACAGCGCGACGCAAAGGAGTGGTAATGTGTTTATCAGTCTATGTATGTATGCATGTATGTATGTATGTATGTATGTATATATGTATGTTTGTATGTATGTTCCTATCTGGCACTCTAGAGACCAAAGGCGTGGGCCGATTTTGATGATTCTTACGTCAATCGATTTGTCTTAACTGTCCAAATCTCACTGAAGACATGAAAATGATGAAAACTCAAAATGGCGATAATGAGACGCCATATTGTGAAAAAAAAATGAATTTCGACGTACTATATCGAGTGGGGTATTAATGAATAGGGATTTTAAAATCACTATCACTTTTAATTTATCATTTTTAATTTGGACTTATCAGTTAGGAACTATAACCATTTAAAGTTGGCTAGCAAGCTGTTTTCACTAAATTTTCATTTCATTGTATTGTAATAAATCAGTGCAAGCTTCTCAATAACCCTCACGATAAAGATTGCGAAAGTGACTGACTTTTATAATTTTAACTCAAAAGTATAAAATAAAATAAAGTAATTAAAAAAACAAAAAACCCGACTGCGTAAAAAACTAAAAAGAAAAAAACAAGTCCATCACCCCAGAAATTTGTTAAGTTATACATGATCAATACTCACAATATAACAAATAATAAATTCTAATATGGAACATAGCGATTTTAAACAGTCGGGACCCATAAGAAATCTAGATCGACGCAAATCTTCCCAACAATGGGTCCCGACTAATATATATTGTGAGTATCGATTATGTATAACTTAACAAATTTCTGGGGTACTGGACTTGTTTTTTTCTTTTTAGTGTTTTACGCAGTCGGGTTTTTTGTTTTTTTAATTTGAAAATATCTTCAGTGTACAGACATTTCATGTTTAGAACTTCATAATAGTACTAGAAAGTGTTCGCAATTTCGTAAGCGGAAAAGAAAAAAATAAAGCCTCTTTTTCTTCAGCGTAGTCGGGTAAATAGTATCTTATAATTATCTGTGAATGACCAGATTGACCAGCGTGTACCAATAATAGTTGAAATCTGTTGAACCGTATTGGCGTGATGAACTCCCCAGACAACACAAAAAATAAATATTTTTTGTTTTAGTGATCGCATATTTTTTTGAAAATAACTTCAATGTACAGACATTCCATATTTACAACTTTATTATAGTATACAAAGATAGAAGGTGCCCGCAGTTTCGTGCGCGGAGGAGAAATAACAACGTAAACCTCTTTTTTTCTTCGGTTGGGTAAAAAATAATTATAGTCATCTGTGTATGACCAGCTATCCGTGCACCAAAAATGGTTGAAAAACATTCAGCCGTTTTGACGTAACGAAGCCGCAAAAACACTTACAAAAAATTTTTTTTTTTTTCATTTAGTGACCTTTAAATAGTCCGCACTTTGTTTTGTATCTTCAAAGTACAAGCCTTTGATTTTTACAACTTTAAATTTAATAGATAGGTAGTATAGAAGATGATAAATGTTTACTTTGAGTACGCACAGGCCATTTCATTTAAAACGGCATAGTAGCCTGTCTCTTGTCTAAACACAGAGATGCCCATTTGATTAGGGTACCCACCGTTGAAGGCATAATTGATGGCTCGATAATGAATGCGGGGAGTCGAACTCTGTACTTCTGTGCAAGGGGTTTTACTACAGACTCAGTATGTTTTTTGAAAATATCGGTTTTTGTAACGAAAAAGATATTTATAGACAGCTAAATAGTCACTACTGTTGTTGTTGTTAAATAAGTAAAAAAATATTAAACGACAATTTTGCTCAAATCATACTAGTCCCATGGTAAGCTCAGTAAGGCTTGTGTTACAAGTACTAGACGACGATATATTTAATAAATTTATACTTTTATACATATGAAACACCCAAGAGTCAAAAAATCATACAAATAATTTCCCGTATCAGGATTTGAATCTAGCTTCGTAGGCATGGCAATAGTGTTAATGTGAATTGTAAGAAAAAACATGAATATGTTTTTGTTACGTAAGTACTTGCCTCTGTGAGCTGTAGGCCTGGCAAGTCTTTCAAGCTCCATATCTCCGCCATTTGTAAAAAATCCAAAAACTGAATCGACAAAAAAAATCGATAAATGTTGAGAAATGTGACTAGAAGAGGAGAACATCAGGACACTCCGGGGTCCTCCCTTAGTTGAGGTTAATAGGGATAGAAATGAGGTGAGTTGGAAAAATTGCTATGGTTGACAGTTACATTGTCATATCTCACATAAAAACTAAGTACAATTTTAATAAAAAGTCGCCCCTTTTGAACATGAACTTTGACAATGTTTTTTTTTTATTTAACGGTACTTAGTGGCTACCAGATGAAGAAAATATAATAAAATTACTTTAAGAGCAAGCTGAGCCCGAAAATTAAAGAAGCAACTATTAAAAAAAATCTGGATTTGCATCCCTATTGCCCCCGCCGTCCATTCTCCCCTCGTTTTACGGTATATAATTTAAAACGGCCTCTTTCTTCTAAACACAGGGATGCCCTTGCGATTAGGGTATCTACCGTCGAAAGGATAATTGATGGCCCGACAATGAACGAGGAGTCAAACCCGCAACCCTAAGCATATGTTATTATGATATCAGCATGGTTCGAGTGGGCTGGGTTTGACAGACTCGTAAAAATGTCTGTAATGAAAAAAAAGGACATTAGATTAGTTGTCTTTTTAGAGTTCCTTACCAAAAACTTAAAAAAATTATGCCCTTATCGTTCGACTCTGTATGTCCGACTGTTACAGCGGAATATTTTAGGAAGTACTAATGCTATTTATTTGAACTTTAGAATAGTTATATACATAACTATCTCACATGTATTAAAAATGAAATCAAATCAAATTTCTTTTTCAAACATTTAAATATAATATTTTTATTTTCCAATTAAATGACCATTAGGGGGAAGGGGGATTGAAATACTAGCTACTACGTCACATAGGTTTTTATTTAATTTGCACATTTACACAAGCATTTTTTTTTACTTATTAATATGTTTGTAGGAATATATTTAAAAAATACCATTCCCATACCCTTTTCTCGTGTTTCGTTTCGTGCTGTTGTGTAATATCTATATAATAAAATAATACTCCACGATATGACGACACATTATACTACATAATGTCAACTAGTATTTTACACTTTCTGCTATGAATTAAAGCTGCAAGTGCCATCTATTGGGGCGGTATCAAACATTGGAACATGTACAAACAGCAACACACTCCGCTAACTGCCACAGCCACTATTGGAATCCTTGGCGTCGATATATCGAGTGAAATCCAGTTCCGCGGCCATCTAGAGGGTAAGGCCAAATTAGCCTCGTAACAGTATTTTACTCCGGCCCACCTCCTACAGCTTTACAAGGCACAGGTCCGCCCGCACATGGAATACTGTTCTCATCTGTGGGCTGGGGCTCCCCAGTACCAGCTTCTCCCTCTAGACCGCATACAACGGATAGCGACTCGTATCGTCGGTTGCCAGCGTATTTTAGAACAGTTTGACTCATTGGCACTGCGTAAAGATGTAGCCTCGCTCTGCATTTTCTATCGCTTGTATAACGGGGAGCGCTTCGAGGAATTGTTCGGGTTGATCCCAGCTGCATCTTTCCGCCATCGTCCTACGCGACAATATTTCCACCCTCACCACTTCGATGGTTGGCAGTCCACAACTGTGCGTTTTTCTAGAAATTTCCTGCCTCGCACGACTGAACTGTGGAATAAATTGCCGCCTGCAGTATTTCCGGACCGATGCAACCTTCAAGCCTTCATGAAACGAGCGTACTCCCACCTGAAAGGCCGGCAACGCACTTGTGAATCCGGTGATGCAAGTGTCTATGGGCGACGGTGATCGCTTACCATCAGGCGACTCATCTGCTCGTTTGCCTCCTATGTCATAAAAAAAGAAATATCTATAGACTTTATGTCAATGTCAATAAGTTCTAACAATGGTCAGTTAAGTGTGTGGTTGATGGTACCTCAATAATGGGGAATGGATGAAAATTTTCAAAAATCTTGAAATTTTGTTTAAAGGTAGGAATAAGCCTCCTTATCGTCAGAAAAAATTACAGATTTTTCTGTGGCTTAGAAAAAAATAAAAAGATGAAAAGGTGTTGGTGGGCCTCTCAGCAAAAGGATGTAAGTGCCGGTAAGATACGCTCTTTTGTTAGTGTTTTTTTTTTCATATCGTATGTTTTCCATCTATTCAGCATTTTTTTGTATAAACGGCTGCGGAACCCTACATCGAGCATGGTCCGACATGCTCTTGGCCGGTTTTATAAAGTTGTAAAAATGAATTGTCTGTACATTAGAAATATAAAAAAGGCGAACGGACTATTTAAAGGTCGTAAACATTTTTTTTCTGTTTGTATGTGTCGTTGTGGCTTCATCATCAAAACGGCTAAAGGTGCGTCCACATTTGTATCATTTGCCCGTATCAGATCATCGTCGCGTAGCATGATCGCGTGTCACAATCACGCGTTTGGACGATGCGCCGATCCGATCACTCGAAATCCATTTGCTACGCGTATCACACACTTGTACCGGAAGAGTGCGGCATTATCGGCGCGCCGACAGTAAGCGTCCAAGCAGCGCGATACACAGTCATGCTACGGCACGGTGATCGGATACGAGCAAATGATACAAGTGTGGGCGCACCTTAAACAGATTTCAAGTATGTTTGATATACGGGTAGTTGGACATCCATAGAGAGAAGTTATAAGACTTTTTACTTGAGTACGCCGAAGAAAAACAGAGGGTTATGATTTAAGGGTGAGGAGAAATCCTCCGCAGACGAAGTTTCGGATCCCCTTTAGTTGCTAAATAAAAATGTAGATATAGCTGCATGAGACACCTTTTCTCATAAATATGTATCCATAATAGATGCAATATTTACTCGATCGCCATGTATGTTTGTATCAATAGGCGGATATCCTTGACGTGAGTGATTCTGTTTGACTGTGATCGCGTGACACACGGACAGACAGACTAGCTGACAATAGCAAGGTTTTTTAAATACATTTTTTATGTATGAAGAACATATTTCTATTCTTCCCATATCCTCGTTCATTAGCGTACATTTTACTCAATAACTTCACTGCTGTAAAGGAGGGACAATCGAAATGTGTACAGTGTAATACATGTTCTCATAGGTGGCGCTGAGGTTAAGGTACAGGGCTCAAAGCGGATGGATAAATTCGAGGCGGATGGCACAGTGCTCGATGGTGGAGGGGTGACACGCTCGACGCGTAATCGAGAGGTACCGGGTTCGAGTCCTAGTGTGACCACGTGCGAAAGCAATCGTATTTTTCTTTGCGCTTCGACTTGTATCTATATCTCAATAGATAACAATGTGGTGTTAATTTTCCCACATTAAAAACACAGAAACACAAGAATTTGTGTTTCATATAAAGAAATTACTATACATTCTTATTCTACAAATATCCTTATTTTCCGTATGCAACAGCACGACATAAAATTCAAATCAGTGAAGACATCCTTCCACGCTCGCTAATTGGTCATGTGTCGCCACTCGACGCTAGAGGGCTCTGATCTCAAGCACGAGTCAGATACGGGTTTATTGGATGTTTGTATATCTGTACCTATGGTAACTTCAAGTACACTTGAGATGTTATGGGGCTTCCAAATGTATTTAAAGTGTAATAGAAAACACGGAAAATCTTGTGCAGGTGTAGTGTGTTTCCTTTAAATTCATAAGTACGCGCTTGTCATAATCCTATTACGTTAAACAAGAAATTCTTGTTTATAAATATTGTATTACTAGAAGATGCCACCAACTTGGTTCGTGGAGGAGAAAAAGTCATAACCCTTCGTTTTTTCTTTAGCGTAGTTGGATAAAAAGTATGCTATAACCATCTGGAGATACCCAGCTACCCGTGTACCAAAAATAGTTGAAATCCGTTAAGCCGATTTTGCGTGATGAAGCCACAACGCCACATACAAACATACATAAAATCCAAAAAAAATATTTTTCATTTTAATGACCTCCAACTAGTCAATAAAAATCATTTTTTTTAAATATCTTCAATGTACAGACATTTCAGGCTTATAACTTTGTAATAGTATAGATATTAGTATCTATGCATTATAAGATAAACGAATATATTTGATGCTAACTTTAAATTAAATCATGTCACTCAAGCGACTGCAGCAAATATTTTTTCAAGGCCTTTTTAAATTTGGGCTTGCTTGGCTCATGACGGATGCTCTCCGTTGTATTATAGATATCACTCTTCCATCATCATCATCATTTAATCCATAGGATGTCTACTGCTGGACACAGGCCTCCTCAATAGATTTCCACATGGGCCAGAAAAGAAACCACCCGCATCCAGCGAGTCCCCGCAACCCCAACCCGGTCGTCCGTCCGCCTTGCGGGTGGCCTCGCTGCGCTTGCTGGTACGCGGTCTCCACTCAAGAACCTTTCTGCCCTAACGACTATTGGCTCTTCAAACTATGTGCTCTGCCCATTGCCACTTCAATTTGCTTACCCTGTGTACTATGTTGGTGACCTTGGTTCGTCTACGAATCTCCTCATTCCTGATTCGATCTCGTAGAGAAATCCTGAGTATAGCCCTTTCCATAGCTCTTAATCAGCAGATTTTTAGGGTTCCGCACCCAAAGGGTAAAATGGGACCTTATTACTAAGACTTCGCTGTCCGTCTGCCTGTCTGTCTGTCACTAGGCTGTATCTCATTAACCATGATAGCTAGACAGTTGAAATTTTCACAGATGATTTATTTCTGTTGCCGTTATAACAACAAATACTAAAAACAGTATCGTTTTATGTCTGTCTGTCTATATCAGTAACCAATATAAAATGATCGAGCACCGCGTACATTTTGCTTTGGAGAGGGGGCCTGCTAACACTGGATTTTCATAGATACGGCCATTTGTGGGTCCGACTCTCACTTGGCCGGTTTTTTTTTCGTGATTTCGTACTTGGCCCCATAGTAACAGTTACTTAGTGTGCCCCCCCCTCCATCACCCCCTCACTCCCCCTCGTGACTCCTGAACTACCTAGCATAAGTTTAGTACAAAGCAGTTCGACCGTAAATTGCACGGAATTCCAAAGTAAAGCCTGACAGCGCCCCAAATAAGTCACGTGCGTGCTCTCAAATCAACGGCTTAGCTCAGATTTTATAGACCCACCGGTCTTGTGCCTGTACTGATATGACTAGTGCTGGGATGATATCGATACTTCCGTATCTATGTTGTAAAAATTAAATGTATTGTAAATATTGACGATAGTTTCAAAAACACTGTTGTAACGAATTATTTGAAGGTCACTGAATTGAAAAATATTTTGTTTTTATTTTTTGCATATTTGTACGTGTCGTTGTGACGATATTACGCCAAATTAGTTAAAAGAATTACAACTTTTTACAAACCTTATGCAGCTCCAATTTACAAGCCTTATGGAGCTTACCATGGGGCTAGTTCGATTTGTGTAAAATTGTCCCTTAATATTTATTTTATTTATAACTATTCCTGTTACACGGGTAGCTGGGTATCCATAGATGGCTATAGGATACTATTTGCCCGACTGCACTGAGAAAAAAAAAGACGGTTATGATTTATTTCTCCTCCGCGAACGAAGTTGCGGGCATCTTAATAAGTTACAATTCCGATATATCATACATTCGATTTTTATAAATCCGAAATTTAAAAATGTATAACGTTTACATTTCCGATTTTAAAAATTCTGAATTTCAATACACCGAACAATAAAAAGTCCGACTGAATAATAATCCGCAATATCAAAATTACGAATTCCGAATACTAAAATGCCGAATTTCAAAATTCCAAATATCATTTCACCGACCAATAAAAAATCCGACAATAATAAACAAAAGTCCGAAGTATCATATTAATCTAACCTACAGTTTTCGGTTTTTGGCCCATGTTCCATTTTGTCCATTGTGTACATGCAAACAAGTATTTCGACGACTATACATGGTCACAATACAAACGTAACGTAACCTACAGTTTTCGGTTTTTACTACGATTGTTAAAAAATTATATTACCGAATGTCAAAATTCCGATTATTAAAAATCACGAACTTTATACGTCCGAATGTCAAAGTTCCAAATTAGCAATGACATTTCGGATTGTAATTTTTCGGCGCAGAAAAACATCAGGCTTTTGATTTTTCGGGGTTATAAGCATCGGAATATAAAAAATCTGATTTTTGATATTCGGTAAACTTAATTTTGTGCTATTCAATAATCGATATTAAAATATTAATACAAAGGAAATATAAAATTCGGAATTTTGACAATTGGAAAAATCTAATTCGGAATAAAATGTTTCGCATTACTTGGGTCCCTATGGATATATCAATGCATAAACTCTTGTTCTCTGTGGAAACACTTCATGGCAAAACTAAATGCATTTTATCAACGAACGGTTTGGCTCAGTGGGGGTAACGTTGCCAGCGAAGCTGAGATCCTAGGTTCAAATCCCGGTAAGGGCAAATATTGTATTGTATTGTATTGTAAACACTTTATTGTACATAAAAACAATAAAACAAAGAAATTAAAGTAACATATTTGTACAAAGGCGAACTTATCCCTTTAAGGGATCTCTTCCAGTTAACCTTAGATCAAATGAAAGAGAAGAGTAAACATCAACGCAGATAGACAAACCAACAAGTTAATATGCACAATCACATTAAAACTTAAAAGCTAAAGTAGCATACACATACACATAAACCCTAAATAATAAGCAGTAATATAATAGCATATATATTATCTAGATAAATAAATATACGTGTGTAAATATATATTTATATACTTATTTTAGTTATTTTTAAATGATGCCACGGATTGTGACTGCTTAACGGACACCGGCAACGCGTTCCATAATTTAACCGAGTGGACTGTGAAAGATCTCCTATATGTCCGCGACTTATTGGGCGGAAAGGCGAGAAAAAGATTGGCAAATATTTGTGTGAAGAGCATAAATGTTTGTTCCTGAGTCTTGGATGTTTTCTATGTATATAAGTAATATATCTATTAAATATATCGTCGTCTAGTACCCATAAAACAAGCCTCATTGAGCTTACCATGGGACTAGTTCGATTTGTGTAAAATTGTCCCGTAATATTTATTTATTATTATTTATCCATACTTCCATACTAATATTATAAATGCGAAAGTGTGTCAGTCTGTCTGTCTGTCTGTCTGTCTGTCTGTCTGTCTGTCTGTCTGTCTGTCTGTCTGTCTGTTACCTCTTCACGCTTAAACGGCTGAACCGATTTGGATGAAATTTGGTATGGAGATAGTTTGAGTCCCGGGGAAGGACATAGGCTACTTTTTATCCCGGAAAAATACCTTTTTTCGCGATAAACGAATTTAAGGCGGACGAAGTCGCGGGCAGAAGCTAGTTTATTTATAATACAAATAACTAGAAGGTGCCCGCAACTTCGTAAGCTGAGGAGAAAAAATTATAACGCCTCGTGGTTCCTTCAGCATAGTCGGGTAAAAAGTATCTTACAGCCGTTTGTGAATACACAGCCACCCGTGTATCACAAATAGTTAAAATCCTTGTAGCCGTTTTGGCGAGATGAAGCAACAACGACACATACAAACATTCAAAAATCCCAATGATTTTTTTTCGATTCAGTATCCTTCAAATAGTCTGTATCACTTATTTTTTAAAATATATCTTTAAAAATATTTTCTTCTGTTTCCACGATTATTACTCATTGAAATAAAACAATTTAACGGATTATATCGCGTATATTATCCGTTATTAACGCGTATTTATAATATACGCGATATAATCCGTTAAATTGTTTTATATCTTTAATGTACAGACAGTCAGCATCAAATAGCCAGTAACCGCCAAAGTGCCAGATATATTGTCACACATCTTTGTGCCTATAGTAATAAAGATGTGTTGCGATCAATTTAGGTGCTTTGGAAGAATCTCAGTTTTTAATGCTGACTGTACAGCATGTTACGTTTTGTCACCTTGAAATTAGTAGGTATAGATGTTTACAAGCTTGTATTATTTTTCCATGTATTTTTCTGACATATTTAATCCCATTGCCATGAATTTATCGATAATAAAGAGATGCAGTCCCCGCATTTCTACTCAAAAAGCCATAAAGTCACGTTCATACAAGTAAAATCGTGGGCCTGAGTGCTATTGAAGCACTTATGACCCCTGTAATTTGGAGGATTCTGTTTGGTTAAGGAAGAACAAAATACGAGATGATATAGGGAGAATTATTAGCATGTAATGTACTTTTACTTATAAGAGATTACATTGTAATTTGTGCTCAGGCCCGTTCAGCCTATTTGATTTTTTAGTGAAGAAATTCACTTTAATAATCACGAAGTCGTGATGGTAAAACATCAAGATTATTGTAAAAAAATCAAAGTTTAAACTACAGCGACAACTCTAGCTAATATGTGGTAACTATAAAATTAGCTCTGTTAGGGTGAACATTACAGAGCTAATTGTGTGTGGGTAGTCTGCACAAATACTTTGACAGAGAAAAATAAATCTTTTCTCAGTCAACCCGTTACCATGGAAAGCTGAAAAGCTTCCGAAACGTCAAGAACTCAAATGAGATAATATACGCGATATAATCCGTTAAATTGTTTTATTTAAATGAGATACCACTAAAGAGTTCCGAAAACTATACGTAACTTTCGGCAGCGATACGGACTTTTATATATTATTCCCACAGACTGGACGAAAATAAAGTGCCAGAATTAAATTCTTACCTACCTTAGTTAGATAGTTCGCGTGACTCTTGGAATTGTTGGACGGGCCTATTTCTGTCGTCGCGGGATTCGGGACTTAGCTTTCCGTTATACTGTAAATAAGTTTCGTCACTTCAAGACTTAACTGCATTTAAAGCTGGGTTTGATGTAGAAAAAATATTTTTCTTTTAGTCAATATTATTATTGAAAATTATACTGTAAAAATACCTACACTTAAACAATTTTTTTAAACCTTACAATAATAACGCCTAGAAACGCAGTCCACGCGCAACGGTGAGGCCACCAAATCTTGGCCATAAATGGCTAAGTACGCCGATCGGCTTGTCAGTCGCAAGGACGCGTGTCAGGTGCAAACAGCTCCCACATTTTCAATTAATATGACGGTTTGTGCAGTGAAAGGGTGTCACAATGCATTCTAAGATAACATTTCAATCGTAAATATTATTCTTTAACTCGTATTTTTACGTAAACCAGTAATCAAAATTGCATATTTTCTATAAACGGCAAGACAACGTAGTGTTGCCAATGTAATGTAGTGATTTAAAGGTCGTAATGATAAACTTACTTGATGATGAACTTGATGGGACGGTTATAACGGATGTTTACCTGAATTAATAATTTAATAAAATATTCCTACGTTTAATGTATTTAATATTTTTTGAAGTCAAGGATAGTTCTATGATTCTTATTATTTTTATTTTACCAGTCACCAAGAATATACCCCCATTTTCAAGTGTGACAGGTTGCGTACCGGCCATGTTTTATTTTTTTGAAGATTTTTTTACATATACGCAACGTATCACACATTTTCAGGGAATGTGATTGCGCTAGCAACACTTTTCGTGCGTTTGTGTGTGTATTGGTGCGTGTAAGTACGAGTTGATCATAACTACATGAATCCAATTTATGCCTCACGCTTGGCGCGTCGGCCGTATGAAACTATAATTCTAGGTGTTATTACTCTAAGTTTTAAACGTAATTAACGTTTTGGATTCAAACGTTGATAACGTTATAACCGTTTTACACCGGTATACGTCATGAATCCGTCGGTATATAACAGGTTGCTGGACATAATTAAGAAGGATGCAACTTCCACAGCGGTGTTTAAATCGAGGTTACGTAAGTGGCTCCTTGACCATGCATTTTACTCAATAGATGAGTTTTATGAGGGTGCCCGTTGTTTCGCCGACAAACTTTTCATCGAATATGATTTCACCGAAAACGTTTCGCCGAATTTTTAGTTAGCGTATTTTCATTTAGTGTAATTTTATCTCATCGACAGTTCATTTAAACTTTTATTAATTCGTAGCAAAAAAATTCAAGGAATATTATTTGATCGATGATTCATTTCGTATATTTTTAAAATGGAGATAATACATTACATCGATTTTTAATTCTTCGACGTTTTATTTCAACTCATTCTTATAATATCGAATACATGTAAATTTCAATGGCAAATGAACGGGTGCCTAGCGTTTCGCATAACGTTTTTTGTCCTAAAAATGTTTTGTCGAGAATGTTTGGCATACTGTTGAATGGCATACTACTCGTTTGTCCTAATATTTTTTGCGCATACTCATTTAAAGTCCTAAAGCAAGTTTGTCCTAATATTGATAACTCTTAAATCGAATTACCTAAAGCATACTATTCCTAACATGAAATGTCCTAAGAATTATTTTGCCTATTATTACATTGGCTACATTTACAGCAACTAAACTAAACTATGGTAGGCGTGAAGTCAGAAGCGTTACGTATTTTACTTTAAGGCAGGTCAGACTTCGGTTAGGTTAGGTACGACGACGAGCGAAGCGAGGAGGAGTGTTAGGTAGAATTGTGACCCTAACGAGCGAGCGAAGCGAGCAAGCGAAACGGCAGAACTTTTGCCTATTATTAAATTGGCTACACTTACAGCACCTAAACTAAACTATGGTAGGCGTGAAGTCAGAAGCGTTACGTATTCTACTTTAAGGCAGGTCAGACTTCGGTTAGGTTAGGTAGGACGACGAGCGAAGCGAGGAGGAGTGTTAGGTAGAACTGTGACCCTAACGAGCGAGCGAAACGCCAGAACTTTTGCCTATTATTAAATTGGCTACACTTACAGCACCTAAACTAAACTATGGTAGGCGTGAAGTCAGAGGCGTTACGTATTCTACTTTAAGGCAGGTCAGACTTCGGTTAGGTTAGGTACGACGACGAGCGAAGCGAGGAGGAGTGTTAGGTAGAACTGTGACCCTAACGAGCGAGCAAAGCAAGCGAGCGAAATGCCAGAACCAACAAGGTTGAGAGGTTTTGCTGCGTTATTATTGCGACAGGCAATATTGCACAAGACAGCAATAACAATTTTACTACGAGCTTCAAACGCCTTAAAACTATGAATACCCACATCAGCACATTACGATTTCGTTGCGTTTCGTTCACAATATTGATAATTATGTCTGCGAAATATTGCATATTGAAGTAAGTTCTATGCAATATAAAAAGATTTTAAACGATAAATTATGAAACGTACTGCTATGAAATAATACATCTGTGTAATGAAACATCAGCAATTTGAAAATTCATGATATAAAAATACTCGTAATGAAATTTCGATAAAGTGAGTTGTCGATGAAATGAAAATACTTGAAGCGTTATCTTTGAAGTAAAATTCGACGTAACGAGTGTCGGCGATTCAAGGGTAAACCGTTTTATGAGCTCCTGAGAAATCAATTTTTAATTTAGGATACTAAATACTAAATAATCAAGTCAAATTTAATATAATAAAAAAAATATTAATTCATTAAAACATTAATAATATGTAATTTGTAACTTGTTACTTATTGTTATTGTACCCCGTTGTGTAATGCAATCAAATGACATGTAACTTGGCGTTATCAATAAAGTATTTGTATTTATTTTGTTTGGTAATGGAATTGAATTAAAAATCGAATAGTTGATAGATGGTTCCTTTTACATAGGAATCATAGGGGTTGATTTGGATGAGCCATTAAAAGCCCTTTTTATATAATTTTTAATAAATAAATAAATATCAGGGACAATCTTTCACAAATCGACCTAGTCCCAAACTAAGTTAAGCTTGTACTATGGGTACTAGGCGACGATATATTGATATATTATAATACTTAAATACATAGAAAACTGCTGGCATAATTTCGATTGTCATAATTCATCATTTGGTACCTATAATGATTTTGAAGGTTTCTTCTGGACTGTAAAACTGGATTGGCATCATCCTGTTAAATACGTAACGTTTTATTAGATTTGTTTTATATCAATCCTTAAAAGCTTACGCGTTCAGAAAAAAATGTATTATGACAAATGATGAAATATGACAATCGAGATTATGCCAGATGAGGGTTAACCCTTGCTGCTTAACTATTAACTAAGTAGGGGCTTATACAAGAAACCTTTACTCCAAATTTCATAAATATATAATCTTCAAGTTTGGTGTAAAATGCCTGTGACATACGGACTGATGGACGGATGGACATGACGAAACTATAAGGTTCCATTTTGGCTACAAAACCCTGATGAATGTTGGTTAGGTACGATGTGGAATGTGATCATATTACAATAAAACAATACATCACATACAAATATATTCAAATGTTTTCCAGCTTCTATACTCAACACGAAACGAATGCTATCTAGTTCACACTTGCGTGGTCTTAGCAGGTGTGAAAGACATAGCATTATGATCTCGGTCGCTAGTTCGTTTTGCGTTCAGTATAGGTAAGTATACGTCATCTTAGACTTCACCGTGACTTAGAATTTAGTATAAGATTATTGTCAATAGCAATGTTACGAGTCGATTTGTTTCCAATTCGGTCAATCAAATCGGATTAACCAGATGGCTTTCACCAGCAGCCAAGTGCACGAGTCTGCGAGTCGAGTTCAGCGTATTCATTTTCTTGATTCATTTTACTTAATGACTTGAAGAGTCTTTGCTAAGCCGATCCGTATCAATCCTAAAGTTATGCGAGTCGAAGCGGCAAGCGGAGTCGGCGAGGTGATTGGAGTCGCGAATGAACTTGATTTGACTCGTTTCAAAATAAACTCGTTTTGACCATTGCCGTAAATAGACTTTTTCACTTCTCCTGTTTAAAAAGTACGTCATATTAGTTTCGCGAAGCGAGCCTAAAATAGTACATTAAGCCCCTAGGGATTAAAAGAAAGCCATATAATCCCATACAAATTTCTATGACACTGAAAAATACATCTTGCGGCCAGCTACCCTCTTTACGAATAATTAATAACAAAGAAACCAATCTGAAAATCTGATCAGATTAGCCAAACTTTCTGATAGAATTGCTCAAACGGTACTTTTAGTTTTTCATAAAATATACAAAATTAATGTTAAGAGTCCTTTATTTTCTCGCAGTCGATGTGAAAAACAGTGTTTAATACGTGGCTAAAAGCCATTATGACACTCAGATATATTTGTCCTCGCTTACTTCGTGAACTCGTCCAAATAATCACTTCGTGTCATAATGGCTTATTTTAGCCCCTTGTCAAACAATCTACTATTATACGCCCGGTGCGAGCTCCTATAACTGCGCCCTTGAAAAATGTTTCTGGTTTCGCTCATTTCTGCGCTCCGCCAGGGTCTGCAGCCTGTGCCTGGGCACCGCTGGCACCGCCCTATTTACGGCACTGGTTTTGACTGTAACAGTTTGGCCACGACAAGACGCAACTGCAAGGGTGAGCAAATGTTCTCTTCGTTCCGCGGTCGAAACGCTTACCGTGCAGCAATTAATTGGCATCAAACGCAACAGGAATTCGGTTGCCATACCGCCGATCGCATTGTCGTGGCCGGACACTAACTCGAGTTATTAGAATCTGACAACTCGACTCGCCTAGTGGTCAAATGTTTCATAAAAAGTAATTCTAATCTGACGAGGATTCACTACTACCGCTACCACTGCTGCCGCCACTACTGCTTCCACTACTATCACTACTATCACGTTTTATATATCCATAGCTTTCTCTACAGCGTTTCTTATAAGATTGTTTGATAGCCTTTTTCTTATTTGAGATACATTCATATTTCTTGCAGGTTACGTCGGTGGCGTACTTCCCGGCCGCACAACATTTCCCGTACGACGCTTTTTGACAGGCTTTCTCGTATCGATCTCGCAGTATGTTCACGTTTTGAGCGTCAGCGTCTACAATGACGGGTTTAGACTTGTCTTTGGTCTCTGATTGCTGCAAGATAGTCACAATTTTGTTATGGGGATAATAGTTATTAAACGGGTTGTAAATCAGTGAAAAGCCGAAGCGACGTAATATTTTAAGACTTTTGAGGTTTTAAGTAGAAAACTACTAAGTGAAAAGAACCGAAAATGGTAATGTAATTACCATTTTCGGTTCATTTCGTATACAAATTGTCTGCAGCTTGTTGCATAGCCTGCGGAAGTATTCATATACCGAAAGTAGAGATACCAAGGAAGATATTCAAATTAAAAGAAGATTAATTAAAAGAAGAGTAATAATATTTAATATGTATTTTTAAAAATATTATTTGTCAGAAAGGTATGGAAGCAAAATGGCAATGGCGTTTATCGACGCACGTTTGGGGAGAGTAAACGAAGAGGAAAAATATCATCAGTCTGTTTGAAAAATAGCTGTATTGAATGTAAAAGAAACAGAAAAATTGCAAATCAGAATGAGATTGACATAAGGTTGTTGCAATGGATAGTCCGTAGCAAAAATGTACAAGGATGAGTGCTGCCACTTTAAAAGAAAAAAAAACTACGTCTTGCATGCGTGCAAAGGTCATTTTTAGGAAATTATACTGCTATATCCAGGTTACGCAATCAGTCCGTAGACTCCTGAGGCAAATGTCACAAAGAGGTCATTCGGGTTATACCAAAGGTGTCATTTTGGACGTTACTCAACGATATGCTGCACGGTTTAATCTAGAAGACCACAGGGGGTCATGGGGGTCTAACTCGATCCCTGTTGGTGTTTTAAAAACCGATATAGAAGAAGAGTATTATTTTCACCTCACTTTATCGAAAAAGTTCTCTTTAGTGCGCCAAATCTGCGTGCAAAAGTTAATTTTATTCTCTAGCGTGGAAAAGTAATATGAAGAAGAAGAAGCGTAATTTTTTTATGTTTATTCGTTTGTTTTATTACGTGTGTGTTTCGTAGGTTAATAACCACTAGTTTTAAATAAAGAAATAACTGGCTTGTCATATTTTCCAAGTTTTTCTTACTTGTGAGAAGCTTTTTCTTGCTGTAGTGAGGTGAAAAATAGTGTTCCTCACGGCTGCAAAATTATTTGTCTTCTCGTGCCGTGAAAGCCTTGCTACGCTCAGGAATCTATATTTGAACCAATCGCTCCTTTCATGGTTCAATTTATGTACCTTCTCTTACTCGGCTTTCAATTAAAGAACTCGCGCCAAATAAAACTACGCAGCCTTGCATAACAAATAGGAATAAAACTATTGTTACCTCTTTAGTGTCACTTAAAGTTCGTAAACACGTCATTGTTAACCCTTGCCTCGTGAGGTCAGAGAATTGCACTGAAATTAAAAAAAATAGGTACATTATTAACCTAGGATAGTAATTTAAAGTAAGCAGGAAATTAATGTACGGGCTAATGTTTATTTACTGATCCTTTCCGTTACCCAAGTACTCTTTAAAATCTACAACATTTGCAGAAATCGTGATAGTCAGGCCATGTTTGGATTGGACAGTACGCTCAGACTGAGATTGTTTAATAGTTTGTTTCATCATCGTGATGTACTAAACAAAACTTGATGTATAATGTAAGTCCTGATGATGAACAACGTAAATCCAATAATTGACGCCCTATTTGTCACCTATTTTGCAATGAAATAAGGTTAAAGATGCCAACTGCTGGGACAGTGTTGTGCATTGAGAAATTTACCTAGTAGTTCTTCAACCAATGTACCAATTTTGAATTAGTTATTATTTGTTTGAAAGGTGATTAGACAGAGCTAGATTCAAAAGATTCGATATAATTTGTTCAACTGCTTGAAGATTCATCAGGTTTATCAGCTTTTTAAGGCTCGTCTGGGGTTTCTTTTATAGTTCCATCATCATCATCATCATCATCATCATCGTCATGATATCAGGACCAAGAACGTTCATTGCTGAACCAAGTATGGTTATCTTGTTGTATGGAGTCCTAAATACCTTCGTTCTGAGCAGGTTCTTCATCTCCGTATCTGGACTGTGAGGATTGATTGTTGAACTGTATATTACACCCAGTAATAGCGTTTTCTTTAAAGTCATCCTTAAAATTTCCAGCGCATTTTCTGCCTTTCGATTTGCAGACATCTTTTAATGTAGCTTTCATTGCCTTAAAATTGAAAGGATATTACTATACCAAAGAAACTCTTCAGTGAAAAAGGATATTTTTTTTATTCACAAAACTGATAGCTTCGTATTTGGTTTAAAACAGTTAATGAGCTAAAAATAAATCGGTTTAGTAACCAACTAGTTAAACTAAAAAGCTACTATGAGACTCCGACATATTAAAATTACATTAGTGGTTAGTCACGTCCTAAACTCCGAGTACTGCTCGACATGTTTCGTTAAGGTCCTCGGAATATATTGAACGACGATGTGTAGAATATCGTCAGATATAAAGAATAGACTGATCGTAATCGACGTGAGTAACCGCCGCCTAGACGCGGTTTTGACTGCGTTTGTAGAAATTATGTATCTCATTATGTTTTAATTTATAACCCCTATCTGTGTGCAAAGTTATTTTTAATCCGTTATATATACAGGATGCTCGCGAAGAATCCGAATAATTTAAACCACGCATTTCTGAGGTCATGAGGAGTAAAGAATGTTACAAAAACACAACTCAAATTCAACAAAAAAAAATCTAGTTTTTTCGATGTTTTTTGATATAGATACAATGATTTGTATCTATATCACAAAACATCGAAAACACTAGATTTTTTTTTGAAATACGATTACAAAGAAAAATACGATTGCTTCGCACGTGGTCACACCGGGACTCGAAGTTCAGTACTTCAATGTTTGTACATAAAAATGTAATAACTTTCGCTTCTCAGTGAAAATGTTGCCTTTTGATAAAATGGTAACGATTATTTTTTACAAAAAACTATTACTTTAGTGAGTGGTACTTGGTAGCTGTCACTTATATATCTGTCAATACAACGCGCAACTGGGCAACATACATGGCAACGTCGCGTTCAATAGAGCTTAATGCATTAGTAATAACAATAAATTGTTTACATGAAAAGTGATGAAGATGAAGCTGGATTTGACTGGGATTCATATTATTTTTTTGCACCTTTTGACCGAATACGTAGTTCAAAATTTTTCTTATTCTTCGTGAACCCCTTGTATAGCTTACGCATTATTTAGTATATATTATCCAAAAATCTAGACAATCTATTATATTTATAATGTTAGTTGAGATCATGGTGAATAGCGATGTTACGAGTTGATTTGTTTCCAACTCGGATAACGCGAGTTGCTACGACTCGAATTAATGTATGCGTACGCTGTCAGCAGTAGAATTACTATAATTAGTCAGTTTTATCCTAATAACTTAGCGTACCTTTAAACATTTCCTAAGGACAACTCGATAGCACGCATCCCCATAGACTTTTCGCAAAGCGTTAGCCCTTAGAATCTCGTTTTCCATCGTCTCCTCGTCTTCTGATACCGTGTCTTTGAATACTGGGATATTTTTAGTGTAGAATTTTGTAGACGCTGATTCTGGAACCTATGACCAATGTGTTGAATAACCTTTTTATTGATCAACCAAGCGTGGCGTTTCTGTTTCAACTTGGACAAAAATGCTTTTGAATGTCATCCCGGGAGTTCTTCTCTGCGTATCGCATTTTCCAATTAATTCTCGTGTTATTTTGTGAGCAGGTTCGATAATTATATATACTTTTTCTGTCGATTCAGATTTCGGTTCTTTTTTAAAATGGCGTAGCTTTAAGAGTTTAAAGACTCACGAGGTCAATAGCTCAGAGAGCCTCAAGTTAATATTGTAGCTTATATAATATATGTTACTACTAAAATAGCACGAAAACTCCAATTCAAGACGAAATTGGTGTACCGATTAAAATCCCCAACGCATCTAGAATAAAAGTTTCAAACCCCGAAATGTCTTGAATCATAACTAAGAATACTTTTGACGAAATCACTTTTCAAACTCAAAAAACTAAACTAAAATAGGTATTTAAACAGTTCGCCGTTCAAGAGCTATGCCATAGTCAGACACACAGTACACACATCAATCTAGTAACACCACTATTTTTTGGGTATCTAATGTACACGCTATAATTTCATTTCTACTTATTTACTTCTATTATTTAAAAGTTTGATTGTAGAGTACGAGTATATCCCTTATTTTTTCATCAGATTTTTAAAAACCTGATGATTTAAGAACGACTGAACAAATTATTTTGAGTCTAACTAAGAAAACTCTTGATCATGTAATCGTTCTAACAAAACTATATCAAAATCGTATAGCCCGTTTAGGAGTCATGATTCCACACACAGACACAGAAGTACACGTGTATTAAACTTATTACATCCGTCTTTTTCTCGGAATTAAAAAAACCGTTATAAGAGTAGGGTATTTTGTAATGTTCATTCGAAATTTTTTTTGTACATCAACTTCATTTATTGATAGAATATAATTCTAAAACCATATCTTACCATCATCTTTATAGGAGGAATATTTATTTGCTTAAAACTTTTTGCTTCATCTTCGTAATCATTTGGATTTTTGCTTTCCAAATGTATAGTTAAAACGCTTTCCATTCCACCTGGATCCACATATTTTTTCAGATTACCTCTTATTATTTCATATGATGTCTGTTCTGAATCTGTATCTGATGTACCATAGTTTTTATTATAATTTGCTTTATTTTCTGGTTTTACTTTCTTGCTTATCCGTGTTTTACCTTGATGGGAGGACTAGAGACAGAAATAAAAATTCACGGAATCATTTATGAGCTTCAGAACATAAAATTCAATTGGTGAACCGATGAAAAGAAGCTCAAAGCCACTCAGCGAGCTATGGAAAGGGCTATGCTCGGGATTTCTCTACGAGATCGAATCAGAAATGAGGACATTCGTAGACGAACCAAGGTCACCGACATAGCAAACAGGGTAAGCAAACTGAACTGGCAATGGGCAGGGTACGTAGTTTGAAGAACCGATGGTTGTTGGGGCAGAAAAGTTCTCGAGTGGAAATCGCGTACCGGCAAGCGCAGCGTGGGAAGGACACCCGCAAGGTGGTTGGACGACCTGATTAGGGTTGCGGGTACTCGCTGAATGCGGGTCGCTTCTATCCGGCCCATGTGGAAATCTATTGAGGAGGCGTGTACAGCAGTGGACGTCCTATGGCTGAAATGATGGAACCGATGAAAAATCTCCGATAAAAAAGGTGTTATAAGTTGGACATCAATATCTGTGTGTCTGCTTGTTGCGTCGTAGTGCAAGAACGAATGAACCGGTTTATTCTTTATTTAATTTTTTTGTGTGTCAAAAGCCATCGAAAGTGTTCTTAGGTATGGTTTATGATATTCGGTTTAGCTGTTTGAAAAATATTGGCATTTTTTCTAGACATGTCAAGGATTTTTCATCGGGTCACTCATTACTTGTTTATAAGTTGTGGCGGAGTTCTGGAGTGGCGAGCACGCACAGGAAAGCGCAGCCAGGGACGGCCTCTGACTAGATGGACCAATGATCTCACAAGGGAATACAAAATCAAAATATACAGTCATTAAAAAAGTTGTTTTCATACAAATTGCCGTCAACCGAAAACTTATAGGGTAGTTCCAGTTGTACTAGAAACTTTTTTGGAATGAATTTCTTTTATAGCGCAACTAACGAAAAAATCAGAAAATCGAAATTTTTATGTGTCAAAGTAAAAAACCAAAATAAAATGATCAATTTTTTGTACGGTACATTATATTTACTTACCGACAGTAACATAAAGACAATGAAAGCAATAACGTTAATATTTTTCATACACATTGTATGCTTAAAAAATATCTTGTTAAATCAATCCAACTGATTTATAATCCACGAGTAACATTTTAAAAACGTTGCGGAAAAAATTGTAACCTAATAATATTTTATAGCATATTGCTGATTTTTTTATATGCGACAATAAATTTGGTTAGTTGTTCGTGTAGAACGATAAGTGTATTGAAATAATATGCATAAATAATCGAAGTACCTACCAAAGTTGCGATTGTTTAGGTATTTTTTTTTATATACTTTTATCATTCTTCTGCCATTATCCCATTCATTTCGGATCGGCGCAGCATGTGTTTTCTCTCCATACTTACCTATCACCCGTCATCTCCTCGTTTATTTTCATTTTATTCATGGCATTTGACATACAATCCCTCCATTATTGATTGGTCTTTTTTTTCTTTTACAGCCTTCCACACTCACAAATATTTATGCTCTTCACACAAATATTTGCCGTTACCGGGGTTTGAACCCAGGACCGTCAGCTTCGCAGGCAACGTTACTCTCGCTGAGCTAAGCTGGTAGTCAAATGTCGAGCAGTAGTCTGCTTTTACGATACGAGTGACCGTTGTTATAATGAAAATATTTCAATGAATTTGTATTAAATTGTAATATGACGCTACTAACGGAAGCCAATAACATTGTTAATTGAATTACGCATTAGCGCCGAACTCGATTCACATAATAAATCAACAATTCAATATTAATATCGGATTAACAAATCAGCGAACAGTGAGAGACATTTAAGGGTGTACGCGTTTATTCTAGTTTTTATTTTTGAACCATCATAATTATGGGCCTTATCTTTTAGGGGTAAACGAGCAGAGGATCGCCTGATGGTAAGCGATCACCGTCTCTTACACCTGCACCTCTAGCACAACTGTGATAAGCGACTCTTTGTCGCGCGACAAAGATTGTCTGCCTCTTTCCTCTCAATACAATGCGAGAAAGACGGGTGAAGCTATGTCGCGCGAGAAGCGTAGTCGCGGAGAGTTGTGCTAGACCGGCTGCAATACCAGATGAGTCACAAGTTTGTTGCCAGCCTTTTTATTACGCGTCAGGTATGTTAACCTTTTACTAGCAAACATCGTGCCAACCGTATCGAATTTATCTATCCGCGTTGACCCTTGCACCTATTTTAATAAAAAAAAAATCTGACGCGTAATCAGGAAGTACCGGGTTCGAGTCCTGGTGTGACCACGTGCGAGAGCAATCGAATATTCCTTTGCGCTTTGATTTGTATCTATATCACAAAAATGAGGAATGGGAAGAGATCCCTCATCTCTCATCCTCCCTTTGTGCATTGTTGTGTAGATACCAATTTTTTTGTATTAGTTTATGTGCAATAAAGTGATTACATACATACTTACATAATGACAAATAGTTTATCGAATATTTAAAAAATACGCATTAGCATACTAGTAGCAGAAAATTGCTAAGTATTATTTCAAAATTGAAAACATATCACATTTTACTAAACTGCCCCTACTGAAGCCAATCCGCCATTATTATATCAATTAATAACCGTTTACCAACTATTAGGCGTACCCTTTTCACTGTCCTGCGTCGTTCGATAATAGTATTACGTCATTGTATTTGTTGCCAGGGCACGTGCCGATTTTATGCACACTATTCTCACACGTACAGACATATAGTTACTGGAAGGGTAAATTCACCACCATCATCATATAAGCTCAAGGCGGCTCACTGCTGGATTAAAGAAATGAATGAAATGTAATCATTTATTCGGACATCAAGTATCCATAATTAATTGATCATATATTATTCACACGGCGAAGTTGCTAAGCTACAGTAAGTAAGTTATTTATTCGCTCAAGATCATGGTACATTTGTGATTTTATAAGTATTATATGAAATCCAGCTATGCAATCATTTTTTGTAAATGTTATATTTATTATGGTAAAACACATCAATAATAACTTTTTGACTTAGAGCATTCAAATCAAATCAAATCAAAATATTCTTTATTCAAGTAGGCCTAGTTACAAGCACTTTCGAAATGACAGTTACATGAGAGTGAATGTTTGCTGGGAGAAATACAATATGATCCAACATTGGCTGCAAGGATTAGGGAAACCCAGAAAAACCTAATCAGATCATTTAACTTAAGTGTAATATTATTGATAAAATCATCTTTTTAAAATTAAAATAATCAATAAGATAAATCCCAAAAGGATTGTCAATAAAAAATAAATAATCTAGAATGTGTCTAGAATAAAATTCTAAATGTCAGAGTATATAAAACAATTAAGATTAAAATAATAATAGTTAATACCTTAGGTATTCGTTAAAATAATTATTCATATACCTATATGACGCTATAATTTACATTAATCCCACGCGGCTTCATCATTCATGTAGTCTTGTGTGCTATAATAAGCTTTAGAAAATAATTTTCGTTTCACAATATTTTTGAATTTACCAATAGGCAACTCAGTTATGCTGCTAGGAAGTTTATTATAAAATCTCACACAGTTACCCATGAATGATCTCCTTATTTTATGGAGCCTAGTAGCAGGCACTGCGAGCTTATGCTTATTTCTAGTATTAATATTATGTATATCACAGTTTTTCTTAAAGTCGGTAAATGTACATACATAATATTCTCATAAATGTATTGACAATGCACTGTCATTATATTAATGTCCTTAAACTGATCTCTAAGCGAGTCTCTATAGTTCATTTTATAAATCGCACGAACAGCCCGCTTCTGCAGAACAAATATAGTATTAATGTCGGAAGCACTGCCCCATAGTAAGATGCCATACGACATAATACTGTGGAAATAACTGAAATACACTAATCGCGCCGTTATCACGTCTGTAAATTGACGAATCTTACTTACTGCAAAAGCTGCAGAACTCAGTCTATTAGAGAGATTAGCAATATGGGGACCCAATTGAACCTTAGAATCTAATGTTATACCGAGAAAGACTGTACTATTAACTAGTTCTTGTTCCTCACCATCATTTAAAATCAATGGGTGTAAAAAAAATAGTCCGAAATAAATAATTACTATTATTATTATTTAACCACTGAAGATGCCATATGGATACATTCTCCTCTGCCAAAGTAATCGCGAATTCTCAGGTTAGTTTATACGGTGAATTGTCAGTGCGTAGGTATTTTTTTGTTTGTAAGTGATTTCTTTGAGGTGTGTGTGATTGTAGAAATAAGATTATTTCCGCAGTGTGCTGTATGTGTTTACCTAGCCCTCGCTAAAATGCATGAAAAGTTTGTTCGGTAATGACACGGCTAAGTTACGAGCATCTCCAGTAGTTCAATGCTCTAAGCTTTTTAAACAACATTACATATTTATTAGAATAACGAATAAATAAATTAGTATATCTATACATAAGATAAAAATCACTATGTAAAAATACATTTCAATTCACAGCCATAAGTCGACATACAAAACAAATTATATCTCGCCAGTAATATAAATAAATAAATAATAAAATTAGAATTAAAAATGAGCTGACCTTTGACCTATTTATTTCAACAATGTTGTCAGTCTGCTTGCTGAATTCATAGTTGTCCTGTTTCAATTGTGCATCTTAACAAAATCGATTACACCATCTATCGATATAATTATTTCCGAGTAGAGAAAATGGTAGTTTCTGTTCTATATCTGTGTAAAACATTATCGGAGATAAGGTTTCGCCCTTCTTAGAATGGTGGTGGGAGAATTTAATTTGCCACAGTTCTAATCGTTACCTGGTTATCATAAATAAGGGATGCTGGTCGGAATTATGGTTGGTCATAATCACATTTTTCTACGAAACCATTAAATTCTCAGATTGTTACAGATGAACCTAACTTAACCAACTGGGTTCTACAGAGTAACCTTTTTAAACATCCTGAAAATTTTATAGTTTCTGAAATATGCCAAATTATTTTATGACCAACTTACATTATGACTTTCAATAATTATGGGAAAGGAAGGTATATTATCAATCATAATTGACACAAAGGATCTTTTAGTAGTAGTGCACTCACCTAAAATGGTGACGCAGCTGCCAACAGTGAATCCAACGAAGAAGAATATTTTAGTACTGCATAATTAGAGAGACTGGAAGCAGCAGACAAAAGAGCTTACCTGGGACATCCTAATGGACGACGTCCGATCGATGATGGTCATCAAAATCGATGCAGTCCAGTGTAGAGATTGCAAATCCGGCCCCCCTTTAGGAAATCCGGATTTTCGGATAATAATAATAATAATGGATAATGGCTAGGCCGAAATCCGAACTTCGGATAAAATCCGGATTTAGGATCGTTTTTTTTACTGTTATGAAAAGAATAAAAAAACGACCATATCTAGTCTTTTCAATATTTTTTATACAATAACAGGTTTATGCGTATACTGCTACACATTTTTTTAACAAAAACAAGTTTATGCATACACTGCTACGCAACTTTTTTACAAAAACAAATTTATCGGTAACACTGCTATGTAATTTTTTCTTCAGCTTTTTATTAACAGTTTTTATTCAGGAATACGTTTCTTCAAAGAGTGATATCTTAAAAACACCAACGAGTCTAGTATAGTGTTGAGTCATTTGAACAAGTTCTAAGGCGGTTGCACAGCACCCCAGCTGCGGAAAACACCCTCTCCGGCTCAACACTTGTAGTTGGGAATGCTGACAACTGCCCATAAACGAAAGACAAAATTGGGCCCATTTTACCCCCGTTTTCATAAACAGCCATCTCAATGTGCGCCAAAGTCGGTAAATCCGGAGCTTCGGGTGTTGGCCTAGTGGGTACAGGTAGTGACACTAGTGACCCTGCCTATGTGGAATGAGCACGGATTCCTGAGTCATGGTGTTTTCTATGTATTTAAGTATTTCTAAATGTGTATATTATATATATCGTTCCCTAAGTACTCACAACACAAGCCTTATTGAGCTTACTGTGGGACTTAGTCAATTTGTGTAATAATGTCCTATAATATTTATTTATTTATTTATTATTATTTATTTAACTGGTTAATTATAATAAAATATGGTTGGGGGCGAAACAACAAGTCATTTAAAAAGTGAAACTATTTTTAAATGACAGGTTCGGCGTGATCACTAATTATTTCTATGTCGATGGTAATAACACAAATAACCATAACAGGTGCGTTCAAACACAATATTTATCCTAAACAATTAAAACTTGTTAAAATATGCAATAATTGCATTTTTTATACTCGGACAACAAAATCCGAAAATTTGGATTTCTGTTGAAAATTCGGATTTAAAAACGGATCGCAAAATCAGTAAAAGAATCCGGATTTTCGAACTTCGGATAATCCGGATTGCAATCCCTAGTCCTGTGTAACTTTGAATTTGTATGGAAATCAAGATGTTTTAGGAAAGAGCAGGGTTAAAAGTACCAGGGTTAAGTTCCGCTGAGAATAGGAATGTAACTGAAAAACGGAGCAATTCACCACGAAATAATATATTTTTGCCTTTGATTTTCTTCTTAACTGTTGATAGTATTTTGACGAAATAATCACATATTTTGACGAAAAACACTCTTTTGGTGAGAATTAAGTTAATTAAGTTAGAATTAAGTTTTAAAGGAAAAGTTTGTATTTCAGGCGACGGAACAACCAGCCCCCAAAGCGGGGCTAGTTGTTCCGTTCCAATCGATCTCATAAGAAATCTTTTGGTAAAAAAACTGTTTATCGATTCACAAAACAATATCACTTTGCAAAAACGTCAATAATCATTCTTTAAATATGTGTGTAAGCCACATATACATTATTTTCATAGCTCAATTTGGTATTTATGAAAATCGGCATGTTTAGCCCCGCTCTCCCCTACTATCACGATGTTCGTGAATTTTAAAGTAATTTTTTCCACTTAAAAATATTCTCATAAATACAAGATCTACGTATATATATAAAATGGAACGGCCGTATCCATGACAATCCAGTGTTAGCAGAACCTGACTCCTAAGCAAATTGTACGCAGTGTGGGGTCTTTTTATATTAGGCTGATATGGAGAGACATAAAAAAATAAGATTTTTTAGGATTATTTACTGGGTTGTGCTATTAAGAGCTACCTTCATACCGCATTTCAAACTTCTACGATAACTGAAAGTACCCTATAGGTTTTCCATGAACGGTTTTATGTCTGTATCTTTAGATTGCGTCAATTTAGAAGCTTAATTTTTTTACAGATTCAAGAGACTGCAGACACAAGTTCCTAATCTTAATTTCAACTTGATACTTTTACGCGTTTCTGAGAAAAAGTATCTTGATAGACAGACAGACAGACGGACTTAAGTGATCCTAAGAGGGTTCCTTTTTATCTTTTTGAGCTACGAAACCCTAAAAAGTTCTCAACGAGAACTAAAATAATATTTTACCCAAACTGCATTCAGAAAATTCATGATTTTTTGACGCAATCGGCTCAAATATTGCGTATTTGTTCCCAGGAACATTTAAATCCACTTTCCACGCAATATACTAATGGAAATGCCACAAAAAACAAAAAAAAACTACATCAAATATTTAAAATAATAACTAATTTCAGCGCATACAAAATTCACAGTCCAAAATTGGTTCCGCAATTTGAAATAAAAATGAACACACATTTTATGCAAATCGCTGAGCACATCTGGGAAATCTGGTTCAGACTCGTAATGTTGCAGCAATGCATATATCTCTTGGAAATACTGATGTTTGTTTTAAGAACATGTTTATTAACATTTTATATATTTACAAAACACTAAACAACAATAAACTCATACAAAAATGTGGGTTCTCCTCCTTCTTGTGTCGTGTTCTTCATTACTGAAGGTCGTGACCTCCACGAATTACTTTGTGAACGATCGCCTTCCACTTGCTGCTATCTTCGGCAGTGTGTAATGTCTCGTGGACTTTTGTCTTGGTGTTGTTGCGGATCTGGTCTGTCCAGCGCATAAAATTTCCTCCTCATGGTCGCCTTCCCTGCACTTTTCCTGTCATACGCAGCACTTCCAGGATGTCGTTTTTCTTCATGGCTATATTACCGAAGAATTCGATTATCCTACGTAGACAGATTGTCGACAGCCTAACAGTGTACATAGCCTAAAAATGTGGCTAAAACCACAACAAAATATTATAAAAATATGGGCCTATTGGCAGCGTGCCTATCATACAGACAGCATTCCCGCGCTGTATTGCGACGGCAATTCTTTGCGCGAGAAAGCTGCCTGCGCGAGGGTCACTAAGCCTCCCTTAAGGTGCGTCCACATTTGTATCATTTGCCCGTATCAGATCATCGTCGCGTGGCATGATCGCGTGTCACGATCACGCGTTTGGACGTTGCGCCGATCCGATCGCTCGAAATCCATTTGCTACGCGTATCACACACTTATATCGGAAGAGTGCGGCATAATCGGCGCGCCGACAGTGAGCGTCCAAGCAGCGCGATACGCAGTCATGCCACGGCACGGTGATCGGATACGAGGAAGGATACAAGTGTGGACGCACCCTTAGGCGCTTGCTTAGTGCCTTGTGTAGCCCACGTGCAGCCGTGACCCATGGACCCAGTGTCTCTTTTCTTTATTATTGTTTATTAACCATAATGTTGTCATTTTTCTGTGGTATGTTATAGAAAGACTTCTTCTTCTTCTTCAGAAATACTTTTGTGGCTTTATCGTAGTGTTTGATGCTGTTTACAATAGGGTAGTTTCCTGGGTAATCAAAATATGAATTTAATTTGTCCGCCTGTTAGTTTATCAAAAAATATTGGATACGTATTTTTTCTTTTCTGAATCAAACAAAAAAGCAAAGATAAAGCGCGTCAAAGTTTGGGAGTGGAGGCGCATGACGTCATGCCGTGCGAAAAACGTTCGCCCGGCGTACAGCGGAACTTTAAAAGGTTATATCTTCATTATTTAAGGCTTTCACACGCAGCCTGGTTTCATTGCACAACTTCGGCTGATTGAAATTTCGCAGCAACATTACTCGAACACACACTTTTAAGATACGTATGTGAAAAGGTAGACCGGGTGGGCTAAGTGCATTTAAAAACTCTACGCGATAGTTTATGGCATCATCCGTGTTCACTACAGATCGAGTCTACAGTCTTGTATTCGTATTCTGAATGATGTTTTCTGATTGATGATTCTGAGATGAATGTTTTTAATAACGGGAGCCTGGTTGTTCTTAGGTGGCAGAATCATTCGTTCATACAACCGCTCCATGGACTTGCTGTGTAGATTTTGAACATCTGGGTAAATTTTAGAAATTAGGTCGTCAACGGTCCGCACATCTAAGGCAAGATCCGATGTGATTGTATTCCTTCCCTCCGTTTCGGGATATTTTCTATTTTAAGAAGAAGGTCGGAGAATTCTCCAGCGCAAATATCGCCCTTGAGGTGCACTCGCATATTTATCTTAAGGTGGAGTTTTTTTGATTAAAGGCCAAATATTAGAAGCCTTAATGCAAGTTTTAACTTCATCAGCTCGAGTTCCCCTCGGAAATACGGGCAGAGTCTGACAAAAGTCTCCAGCTAACAACATAGTGACTCCACCCATCATAACTTAGTTCCCTCTAATATCTTTCTAAGTTCTATTCAGCGCTTCACAACACCCTTTATGCGCCATCGTAATTTTGTCCCAGACTGTTACCCCTTATTTTAAACCCTTTCAGGGATGAAATGATTTAAATTAAGAGTCTTTACGTGAAATATCATAACAGTTACTAAATAATTACAGATTTCCCATACACACCTTGAGCCTCAATTTAACACGTTAAGGGATGACTTTCTAAAAATGCTGAAATTAGTTTTCTTAGTTTAAAATGAAGAAATTATAGCCGAAATATAATAACAGTTACTGAAATGATTACAGATTTTCAATACAAACATTTAACCCCAATTTAACCCGTTAGGAGATGAATTTCCAAAAATCCTGTCTTAATCCTTGCCTACGATATATAACATAAATATATAGTAAAAATTTCAAGTCTCTTAGTTCAGTACTTCTGCGTTGATATCGTTTACAACTAACGCCATCCAGATACGCAAACAGGTACTAACGCGTCATATTGGTTTCAAAGCAATTTATTTATAATTTTTCGGAATAAAAATTTCAGTTAACAATAAGTGATGGTTTTCCATTTATTGTTAAAAAGAATTCGTTTTATGTATTTATCTTATTTATAAACCATATTTTTGTAATAAAATGTTTCATGTCATTCAGAGATGATCGCAAGTCCAAAATGTACAACGGGCTATTATCCAGCTATATATATACTCTTATTTATATGATACGTCACATACGGAAGGTGTGTTCTTTGCTTAATCGTGTAGGTAGCATTACTGTTGCTAGGTTACCAATTATTTATTAATTGATTAGAAATGAAAATGTCACAATGTCAAATGAACAAAAGGTCATGTTTTTCCATTTATTGTAAAAAAAAAACCCTTTTATGAATGAATACCCTCAAAAGTTGTAGCCTATGTCCTATTCTGATATCTAAGCTATAGCAAATTTTCTATGTATTTTTTGCGTACCAGTGTAACGTACGATTTTTCCGCCTTAAATTCATTTATCGCGGATAAGTGTCTTTTCCCGGGATTAAAAGTAGCCTATGTCCTTCCCCTGCTGGACTCAAACTATCTCCATACCCTATTTCATTCCAATCGGTTCAGCGGTTTAAGCGTGAAGAGGTAACAAACAGACAGACAGACAGACAGACAGACAGACACACTTTCACATTTATAATATTAGTATGGATATTAAGCTCGTGCTGTTCCATTGCTAGGCAAAGACCTACCCCCTTTTCCACTGATCCCGGTTTAGAGCCACCTCTGGCCAGTCCTCCAAGAAGCGGCCTAAGTCGTCCTGCCGGATGGCCTACCTACACCTGTATCTACATGATGAGGATTCATTTTTTTTATAAGTGGTGTTTTAACATTGATTTTTTTAAAAGTGGTGTTTTAACATGTATTGAATCAACCCGAGAGTTTACACCCTCATACATACATATGTACCTAAATTTCAAAAGCCCCTTAACCCTCTTTTATGAAAGAAACCTTTACATGTTCTTATTTGGCTAATTTCCTAATTTTTACAACATACCAAAGAACAACCAAAATTTACAAGATTTTTACAGTCCAGTCTCCGTCAAAACGGATTGCGCGTTCTCTATAATTTCCTCGAAAATCCAGGTGGCGAAAAGATGTAAAACTGTGTAGTTAATGACGTATATTAATAAGGGGGACGAGAGCAATTGTAACTCGCTCCGGCGAGGGAAGGAAGTGAGCTCAAGAGGGAGACAGAACACAGTCATGTGCGAACAGTATGTAAATCTAATATCTGTACAGTTATAAATATGAAGAGGATGACAATCTGAGGTCAGACCGTGGTCTGTCGTTTAGTACACTGGTACTTGCAACATGTCTAACCGACAGAAATGTGAGCACATCGCTGAGGGAGACTGGAAAGAACTGTGAAAGACTGTGACCTGCAGAATATCTCTCCATGTACCTCGTCTGCGCAACCACGACTAATCTGACAAGAGTTTCCGACTCAGAAGAAAACATTGAAGATATTTTCATTAAGATAAGTGATATTGACTATTTGAAAGTAACTGCATCAAAAAATCTTCTTATATTTTTTATATCAAGATTCAAGATTCAAAGATTTATTTGCCACGAATACAGTTACACAGTTGTTACATGTAATTAAAAAGTACCATGTATTCAGCCTACAAACAGGCATGCAAATGTTAAGGATAATTAAAACTAATAATTAAAAACAATTAATTATAGAAAATAAAATATAGAATGGCAGTAATATAATTCTACCTAATTCTACATGACTCGAGAAAAACTTTTACTCCATAGAAACAACCGTCGAGCAGCCAGCTATTTAATTTATTTTTAAAACTATTTCCTTCTTGAATTCTAATGTCATTAGGTATACGATTAAAAATGTCAATGCACATGTTAAAGACATTTTTCTCGTATAGCATAGTATGGCAGCGAGGTCCTTGTAGCAGATACCTATCCTTCAATCTCGTCTGCCTTTGCGTAGTTTCTCCACGTTATTCAAAGTAATGAGAATTAGATTTTACAAAAGTGCACACTTCTCTGATATATAAACACGGCAAAGGCAGAATTTGTAACTTTTTGAAAAATGGTACACAACTATCATCAAACCATGCACCGTAAATGACTCTGATGCATTTTTTCTGTATCTTAAATACTCTGTCTACTTCTACAGAATTTCCCCAGAGAATTAGACCATACAGAAGTACGGCTGATACATAGTCGTGATAGGCCATGAGTGCGGCTTCTGTTGAAACAGTGTCACGTAACCGTTTAAGCGCAAAGACAAAACGATTTAATTTTGTACATTTATGTTCAATATGTGCCTTCCAATTTAAGTGCTTATCCAGCATGATACCGAGGAATTTAAGACTATCAACCTTATCAATAATTTAATTTTTTAAATTTAAATTTAAAGGAATGTCAGAAGAATTATATGATATAAATTGCATGCATTTAGTTTTATTAATATTTATTATTAAATTGTTATTATTCATCCAATTAATAATGTTCATTAATGATTTTTTAATTTCGCGTTCATAAGATGACCTATTGCTACATTTTAGCACCAGGGTCGTATCGTCGGCAAACATTACAGTTTTCCCAGTAAGTCGTTAATATATAAAATAAAGAGCAGTGGTCCAAGAATGCTACCTTGAGGTACACCTGTGTTAATTAGTTTAAATTCCGATCTGTATATCTGTTTAATTATTGCCTTCGATCTTTTAAGTAACTTTTGATCCAGTCATACGCTCTCCCCCGTACACCATATATTTCTAACTTGTGTAGAAGTTTAGAATGATTGACAAAATCGAAAGCTTTTGTCATATCCAAGAAGATGGGCGTAACCGGTATTTTATTGTTTATGCATTCAGTGATATATTTGATAAGATCGAAACAAGCGAGTGAAGTTGACCTGCCTCTTCTAAATCCATATTGTTCGGCACAAAGAATGCTAAATTTTGTTAAATACCCGTTAAGTCTTGTGAAAAACGCCCGCTTCAAATCTTTTGACAGTATAGAAACTAACGCGATTGTTCTATAGTTATTTGGATCCTGCTCGTCACACCAAAACGTTTAAACAGATTTCAATATGTTTCGGTACATGGGTATATGGGCATCAACAGATGGTGATAGGACACTTTTTACCAGGCTATGCTGATGCAAAAAACGGGGTTATGATTTTTTTTCCTTTGCGCAAAAAGGCATGCTAGGAAACGTTTGTCGATAAAATGGAAGGGCACCAAATAAAGGTTCTTCATGATAGAAGTTTCATTAATATCCATAAAATTAAAATACATGAGAAAGGCACTTTTTTCTAAACGTCACGTATTTGTATTGACAATTACTTACTTACTTACTACTCTGGCTCAGTGAGCCGAAGAGGATCTTGGCCTCTGACATAAGAGAACGCCATTCTTCTGTGTGTTGCGCCTATCCCCACTCTTCTGAGTCGTTCACTCTTGACAGAATGGTCGTGGTCATGGGGAGTCGTCTGCTTTTTCCACTGCTGCCTTCGCCAATCTTCTCCATAGCTTCCTGTTGGTTGCATGGCGCGCGCATTCTGCCACAGGAGTCTCAGTGACAGATTTGATGGTGTCTGTCCATCGAGTTGGTGATCGGCCACGAGGTCTGCTACCTTCCACTCTGCCCTGAATCACCAGCCGCTCCATTGAGTCAGTTTTGCGGGTAACGTGTCCAAAGAATCTGAGGATTAATTCCTTTAGTATGGACACGTTAGTCCGGTGAGCGGTCCAGCTGATACCCAACAAGCGCCTCCTATCCCCACTAGTTGGGGTATTTAGGGTGCACAGATATTTTTGCACCTTGTCTTTCCAGCCGTATCTGGGCCGACCGACCGGACGTCTCGTGGCTAAAATAACAAAGTTTGTTTGCATTTATCTTGCTTCCGGTGACTCGTGTAGATAAACTGAAACAGCATATTGCTAAAGATGGTTCTTGTCAACACGATGAAATAAACAAAACACGAAAAAGTGAAGAGATACGGATCGATGGTCAGTCAGAGCTGTAAGCCCCTGAAGATTTTTCTTAGACTCGTGATCATGTAAAGCTACTGAATAGTCTGGAAGATAAATCAGTAACGTACTGTTTAAAAATTTACTGCGGCCGCTTCCCGTTTGGAACACCCTGTTGTGCCGGTAATGGCGCTCGTTCCTCATCAAGTTTTTGTCGTACCACAATAGCACAGGGTGCGCGGGAATTGATAAGGTGAACCGTTGTTACATTATATCAATAACCTGTATGTTTGGTCGTAATTGGGCTCCAATAAACTGCTCGCACGTAAAATTGTTAGTTATATTTGAATTCAATCGGACACCAGGATGTGTCCGATTTAGCTAAAATTTGGCATACTTATGTTATTGTGATGTAGACACAGAGATTAAAACGCAAAGAAAAACACGATTGCTGTCACACGTGGTCTTTGGATTACACGTCGAACGTGTCAGCCTCTCCACCAGCGAGCTGGATGGATTGACCTCCAAAAAGTCCGTCCCAAACATTTTTTTTTGTAATATCAATGTCAAAAATTTCTTTATTCAAGTTGGCGTAGCTACAAGCACTTTTGAATCGTTATTTACAAAAGGGTTTTACGGCAATTTATTGATAACTGTCTGTACATAAGTATAAGACATTTTATTAAAAACAAGTGAAATTACTGAGTTCCAATGTCGAATAGTTGCGGACTAAAAACATGCTCTTCAGTGGCGACTGTATATAGAACGATGCAGAGCGTAGGAAGGGCGCCAATAACGTGGACCGATGATCTAATTAAGATCGCAAAAACAATAGATAAGGCCACGCATGGCCGCTCATTGTGGAGAACTTGCGAAAGTTCTTTATCTGGCAGTATCTTTAAAAATAATATGATGATGAAAATGATGTATGTTGATGGTGAAGAACTTGAAAACCCTGAAACCAAAAGGGGGAGAAAATAACGTCGAACTCTATACAAAATATTATCAGCAAATGAATTCCATTACATACTGAACAGTAATAGCGGTTAGGCAAACTAATTTACCTGATTCCTAATCTCAGTAACAACAACTAATACACTATTAGTTGTAATCTCACGCGCGATGTTTGTTATCGAATTAGTCGATTGATTTTACGGTTTAACTTTATCGCTTCGATTTTGGCTTAGCAGTACAGTTTGATAGGCCCAGGCACGATCGTCGGTAGTCATACCTTATCTAGTAACTAATATTGAGCGAAAGAATACTAAATATTATATGTTTATTTATTTATTATTATAATTATATTTACATTAAATACTTATATCTAAGATACTGGGAATCTAAAACCTAAACTTGGGATATTTAAAAATTATATAGGGACACTAGAAAGCCTATCATCCTATCAACTCACAAAACCTCAAACACTCATTAAAGACAGCCGTCTATCGCCCCGCTAGCAGGTTACACTCAGGTGTTGACATCAGAAGCGCATTTGGCAGCGTCAGGGTGCGATGGAGCGGTGAGTTCCTATACGAAACGGTGCGAGCCGCAGGTACTGCCAGCAAGGCGCAAGGCGCTATGAGCAATGCGAGGGATTTCTGGAACATATAATCTTACTAAATGCCCCACGAGCTGCAAAAAAACTGACTCTTCCCGTAGCACGTGGCAAACAAAACTAAGCAGACTGAAATTGCACCTGACGTCCAAGCTATGGAATATCAGACTTACGAGAAGGAACTTTGTGGGATAAAAATAACTCATAGATTTTTTATCTTAAAACTCAAAAAAATTTTAACAGATGTCGAACTAACAAGTAACAGTACTTCAAGTAAAATACTACTGTAGCTTATAGTCTATGTGGCGCCCACTTCAGCTCAACTTCGTTCGCGGAAGAAAAAAAGTCATAACCGTCTTTTTTCGAAAGTGTAGTCAGGTAAAAAGTATCCTTTAACCATATACCCAGCTACCCGTGTACTAAAAATAGTTGAAATCAGTTTAGTTCATTTAGCGTGATGAAGCCGCAACGACGTGTACAAAAACTCCAAAAAATACATTTTTCGTTTCAGTTACCTCCAAATAGTCCGTTACAATCTTTTTTGTTTAAATATCTTTAATGTACAGACAATTTCAATAAGCTACTTTATAATTCAACCGTATTATATCGCGTATATTCTCATTTGAATTATTTTTATTCTTTAAAGGATTTTTTCATGTAACGGTCGTTTCACTTTTCTGTGTATGTCTCAACGGGTTGACAACCACCGTTATTACCAATATACTATTTCAGTTTATCGTCACGAGTCACCGAAAGCAAGATAAACGCCATTAAAATTTGTTATTTTTACGGGCAAATCACAGTTTTTGCTACTTTTCTTAAAAACTATAGAACCTAATTTAAAACCTGTTGACCAATTTAAAGTGAACATCGTTATTCATTTATTGGTTTTGGTCCCATGTGTAAGCGTCGCTTGACGAGGGAGCTTATACCAATTTAAGATAGAAAAAGGACCTTACGAATTGCTTTTCTCTTGATTGACTAAGTATTTTAACATTGCAGTTGACAAAAATATAGGCTAAATATCAAGCTACAATATAAATATATATATATATATATATATATATATTTTACGTTGTTTGCACTAAGTGGAATCATAGTATATCATTTTAAAAACAGTGAAATTTACCGAAATATTGTGGGTGGCCCCTTAAAGTGTTATGGGTATGTTATGCGAAGGGACAATGACCATTGTGATGCAGAAGGCGATGGCACCGGAGGGAAATAAAGGAAGAGGACAGCCCCCTTTGAAGCGGTTGACTAGTACAATCAAGTTTATGGATTAAGACCAATTACTTGACTCGACAACCCAAGAAAGATCATCTTGGCATCGTAGGATAAGCGGAGGCAATCGTACCTAAAGGTGCATCCACATTTGTATCATTTGCCCGATCAGATCTTCGTCCCGTGGCATGATCACGTGTCACGATCACGCGTTTGGACGTTTCGCCGATCCGATCGGTCGAAATCCATGTTGCTACGCGTATCACACACTTATATCGGAATAGCTCGGCATGATCCCCGCGCCGACAGTGAGCGTCCAAGCAGTGCGATACGCAGTCATGCCACGCCACGGTGATCGGATACGAGCAAATGATACAAGTGTGGACGCATCTTAATGTGGACGAAGGACAAAGGCAAAGGCTTTTTTCATGATTGTACCATAACTGACCATTTGCACTGATGTTATCGACGTATATGTTACATTTTCTGCATCATTTTTCCCGGTGCATCAATTTTATACTGGTACAGTAATCAGCATTAATATCTGCCACAACAAAGCGCGCATAAATATCTGACACGACTCTATTTCAAGGGCCGCGGCCGATAGGACGTGTCAGATATTTTCGCCCGCTTTGTTATGGCAGATAATGAAGCTGGCGACTGTACTAGATCACGTAGGGTTACTGACGATCGTGTCTCAGACTACAACTCTCTAAGCCGTTTACGACAATTTGCTGATGAAATTAATTGGTAAATTAATGTTTTGCCGTGACGATATTTGAGTGTGGTGTAGGTTAGAAATACTAATTGATTCAATGAAATTTTCCATCTGATAATCGTTTGATATACTAAACATTAAATAAAATGAATAAATATTATAAGGACAATCTTACACAAATCGACCTAGTCCCAAACTAAGCAAAATATATAGATAAATTATAATACTTAAATACATACAAAATATCCAAGACCCAGGAACAAACATTCGTGCTCATCACACAAACACTTGCCCAGGCCGGGATTCGAACCCAGGACCGCCAACTTCGTAGGCCGTTGTGCAATCCACTGAGCCAAACGTGTCGTCAAACAATTGGCGTCCTTTCCATCCTATCCGACTAATATTATAAATTAGATGGTTCAAGAACTTTTGAAAAAAGTCATAAAACGGAGAGACTTATAAGGCGGTTCAGAGTCACGCAAATTGCAATGGAAAGAGCTATGCTCGAAGTTTCTCTTCGTGAATCGGAAATTAGGATATCTGCAGACGAACCAAAATAACCGACATAACTCACAGGATTGCATCGTTGAAGTGGCAATGGGCGGGCCATGTAGCCCGGAGAACGGATGGTCGTTGGGGCAGTAAAGTCCTGGAGTGGCGACCACGCATAGGGAAGCGCAGCGTAGAACGGCCTCCAAGTAGGTGGACAGATGACCTCATAAGGGTCGCGGCTAGTCTGTGGAGAGCTATAGGGGAGGCCTATGTTTAGCAGTGGTCGTCCGTGGCTGATATATAGATAGTAAGATCTTTGTAATCTTTAGAAGACAGTAACGGTTTCTAATATCTTAAAAGACGAATTATGCTCGACAACTTCGGGTCGATTCGAGACATGTTGTCGAGGAGTTAATTTAAATATGTCTGAGTTTCAGGGTAGTATCCTAGTTAAATTAAATTAATCATAAAAAGTTTAATTTGTTCAACTTATATACGTAATATTGTTTTGTTTTAGTGGATTAACAGGTAAACACATAATTAACTTTTATGATAAAAAAGCCAACCAAATGAGAGTCGGTATCGCGCACCGTAGGTTCCGTACAAGATATACGCTACAAACGGTCATATCTATGAAAATCCAATATAAGCGTAGCCCTACTCCTAAGCAAAATGCTTGCTCAAAGGTTAACTGGAAGAGATTCCTAAAAGGGATAAGTTCGGCTTAGTATCTTTTATTTATTTATATTTACCTACAAACATTTCAACTGCCTAGCTACAGTTCCTGAGATACAGCCTGGTGACAGACGGACAGACAGGCAGACAGACGGACAGCGGAGTACAGAACCCTTAAACACTATCTAAGTTATTTGGCACAAGACAAAGAGATATCATTATTACTTTAATTTTGAAAGAAAAAAATTACAATTATTACTTTGTAATGTACATTTTAATGTTTTCTCCGGCAAAAGTACATATTAAGTGTAATTTTAGCTAAAATTTAATTACCAATACCCTAATTCTCACTTAACTCCACATTACGTTTGATCTGTCATCATGACAGTTAATATAACATTGACAGAGACATGCTGTCACGCGGCGCTTCCGAAGATTAGAGAGGATAACTTGAAATTAGCTTCTTGTGTTGATCACGATATTGTTCGTATGTAATTATTTGTGAAATCTCTGTATCGAATTTGCCCTCTTTGCCCGTGGTACAGTTGGCTTGGTCCGGTTGACCGGACTATGGTAGATTTTTTTAACAGTGTTACAGTTGACTGGACCATTTCTTTTTCTGTCAACCGTGGTACAGTTGACCGGACCAGAGTTAATTTTTTTGTAACTATAGTACTGTAATAAAATTGTGGACGGAATGTATAGTTAAAATGAAAAGTGTTAATAACTATTTTTTGCACAAAACCAGATAATATAACAACCTTTTTTATAATACTCTGACATGCGCAATTTGAGTGAATCAACTTTTCATCATCATCATTGCAGCCATTGAACGTGCGCTAGTCCCGCAACCTTACCCAGGTCGTCTGACCACCCTGCCTTGCTCGGGATCACTCTCCAAGATCGAATCAGAAATGAGGAGATTCATAGACGAACCAAGGTCACCAACATAGCAAGCAGGGTAAGCCAACTGAAGTGGTAATGGATATGGCACATAGTTCAAAGAACCGATCTAGAGTGGGGACCGCGTATCGGCAAGTGCAGCGAGGGGATTAACTTTTAGATCGACAAAAAATTGTCCACAACTATAAAAGTTGTTTTAAAATAAGGCCTTAAGAGCCTGCATCGTCAAGGAATGCCTATTCGTAAACCACGCCCCTAACGCCGAGCCGGCGAATGAGCGGAATTTGTAATAATTGCTCGTGGGGATCAAAGAAAAAGAAAGCTAATATGCTTGGGGTTTTGTGGCGTAAGCGCCAGATGTAAAAGTACAATGAAATCGACGATATTATTAAGTTTCGTTAACATTTAAGTTAACGAAACATGACGTAAAAGATGAAGGGAAGAAAGACATTTTACAAAATTAAGCCGTTTAATAATCTGTCGTTTGTACAAACTAGACAAAAAACGGAAAATGAAGACGCATTTTCGGATAACTATCGAGGAAATTTTCAACAAACATGCTTAAGGTATAGTCAAAAAACACATATCTTAAAAAAAACAGCCTATTTCATATACTAGATTTATTGCTATAAAAAACTCACTAAAAACAGCTTAAATTATCAATGCGTCCCTTTACAATAATGGTTTCTCTTTGTTTAAATTTATGGTGTAAATTTTTGAAAGGAGGGCATTTTAATATTTTTTATACGTTACGTTACCTAGAAGATGTCCGAACTTCGTTCATGGAGAAGGGAAGTCATTACACTTTTTTTCTCTTCAACGTAGTCAGAAAAGAGTATCCTATAACCTAGCCATGTACTAAAAATAGTTCAAATCCGTTTAGCCGATTTGGCGTGATCAACCTACAAAGACACATATAAACATACAACAAAATCCCAAAAAAAAACATAAATTTCGTTTTACAACTTAATAACTGTATAAAAATTGTTTCTAGGTTAGTACCTAGCCACATAGTACTAGCTTTACTTAGTTTGGGACTAGGTCAATTTGTGTACGATTGTCCGTGACATATATATTTATACTCCTTTAAAAACAATAAATGCCCAGCGCTTGTCACTGTCCCAGTACTTGGCACATTCGAGGTTACAGACAGGGTGTCATTAGGATTCTAGCCTGAATGAAATCGTGTCCCATTTTACAACAAAATCATGGTCACCCTCACAAATGAAGGCAAAATACGGACATCAGGATAACAAAAGGACTTTTTGAAGGATAAATAATGACATTTCGAGAAGACATGAATCTAATGCGGAAATTCTCAGGCTTTTAGATTTGTTAAGGAAACAAGTCTGTTAAGCCTGTTGTAAAAAAAGGGATACGGACTCGGTCTCTAAATCATTTTTTTATATCATTGTACGTGTCGATGCGGCTTCATCTCGTCAAAAGATATAAATGATGCAAATCAAATACTATTTAGATAGAAATGTTGAAACAAAAAACGATAAACATGTTACCAACCGTTGAAAACTTATACATTTATTTTATAACGTCGTACATACACTTCTAAACTCATAAAGTTAAAAATACCGTTACCATATACCTCATTTTTACTAAAAAAGAACAGCTTACAGAACTCGGCCATTATTTTCCGCCCTAGTACACAAAGGGGTATATAATATTTTCTTCTGTTTCCGCGATTATTACTCATTGAAATAAAACAATTTAACAGATTATATCGCGTATATTATCTCATTTTAGTTCCCGACGTTTCGGAAGCTTTCCAGCTTTCCTTGGTCACGGGAGGACTGAGAAAAGATGTATTTTCCTCTGTCAAAGTTACAATTTGTGCAAACTACAAAAAGGGGTATGTTTACTGCTGACCTTTCGGTCAAGTTAGCGAATGTTTTACTAAGTTTGGACCAAGCAAAGCCTGACGTATTAATAGCCTCTAATGTTTTTAATAGAAGGTAAACTATTTTAAGGAAAGCGGGATTACGGATTTAATAAAAACCAGCCAAAAGCATATCGGACCATGTTCAGTGTAGGGTTCTGCAGCCATTCAAACAAAAAAATGCACTACAGATGAAACACTATAGATAAACTTCTGAACAAGACGGTAAGTTAACCGACTTGGCAGACGACACGTGTAGTGGTTTCAGACCGTTTTCCAGCGGCCCGAGTGCTACACGTATTGTTCTGATGACACGTTCAGCTTGGTACAGCCGATGAGGCTAGAGGTCCCAGGTTCTGATTCTGGAAATTGGTTAGTCACTGAAAAAAAATCTGTAACCCGCATAACGCAACAAAAAAATACACTGCACAAAGGACACCCTAAAGATAGAAACCACATTTTTTTAGCCTGTTAAAGTTGACTGCTTTGAAACGGCCTGCCCCTTTTTCCCAATTCATCTCTGTAGTGAGCATACTCCCGCGAGTCCCTGAAAAATGCGTCTCGTTGGCCAAAAATCGTATTGCCATCTCTTTTTCGGTCTACCTCGGTTTCGGTAGCCATCTTGGGGAATTCGTTCGGTCGTCACGTTGGCCCGCCATTCTTGATGTCTACTTATAAATCAATTAAAAAGCCTGTGCCAGTCAGTATTTCTATGACAGTAAGATTAAATTCTAGCTAATCTTCTTCGCCTTGCCGCGCTTGCCGGTACGGAATCTCCACTCGAGAACCTTTCTGCCTCAACGGCCATCGGTTCTTCGAACTATGTGGCCTGCCTATTACCTCTACAACTACCTTTAACCATTGCTATGTCGGTGACCTTGGTTCGTTTACGAATCTCCTTATTTTTGATTCGATCTCGTAGAGAGATCCCAAGCATAGCTCTTTCCATAGCTCGCTGAGTGACTCTGAGCTTCCTTAAGAGGCCCATAATTGGAGACCACGTCTCGGCTCCGTAGGTCATCACCGATAAAACGCACTGGTTCAAGACTTTTGTCTTCAAGCACTGCGGTATCCTGGACGAGAAGACACGTCGCAGTGTCCTCAACGCTGATTGATCTTTCTCGAAGTTGGGCCTACCTAACCGTCCTGTTTTGTCCTAGATAGACCCGCAAGGTGGTCGGGTGACCTGTTCTTGGCTCAGCGGGGACTCGCTGGATGGGTGCCCTCTATCCGGCTTATGTAGAAGTCAATTGAAGAGGCCTGTGTCCAGCAGTGAACGTCTTAAGGCTGAAATAATGAGATTATCTTTCGAATATTGCCTCGCCTCCCCCGAGGGTCCAGAGTTTGAAAGCTTCTCAACTAGACGATAAGTTACCCGACTTAGCAGACGACACGTGTAGCGGTTTTAGACACTTTGCCAGTGGCCGGAGGGCTACATTTGTAGTACTTAGTAGAACTTTTGATGACATTTAGCTTATCTATACATTTGTATTATAAAGTCGTGAAAATTAAACGTCTGGACATTCTTGAAGTAAAAAAAAAAATGTGAAACGGGCTATTTAAAGACCGCTGAATCGAAAAATATTTATTTTGGATTTCTTATATGTTTCTATTGTCATTGTGGCTTCATCGCGTCAAACGGCTAAACGTAATTCATTTTCTTTTAGCTTAGCTGGGCTTCCACAGATGTCTATTATAGGATACTTGTTAACAGACTACGCTTAGGTATAAACGAAGGTTATGACTTCTTCTTCCGCAATCAAAGTGGCAGGCATCCTCTAGTAGCTTGTAAAATTAAAGGTTCCGCGTTTGCTCGGCAGCAAGGGCAGTGATATGCCTGCAAAATGAAGTAAACATTTTCAATTGTAATGATAAGCCAAGAAGTATCTTCTATCTGACTATCATAACAATAGGTAGTAATCTATTGTTATGATAGTCAGACTTCTGAGTAGCTAGATAATTTGACAACGCGTTCAACTAACTTGGTTGTACAACAGCATTCGTAGCTGATAGTCCCGGGTTCAATCCCGGCATGCGAAAGTATTTGCGTGATGAGCGTGTCTTGTTGTAAGGTCTTAGATGCTTTGCATGTATTAAAGTTTTACCTAAATTTGTTACAGTTTTATCCTATTCAGTGTTTTTTTTTTAATAGTATAACACAGTAATAATATTGCAAAGTATCGCTGGAGTCGGGTGACTCCACACACACACTTGATGCTGTGCACCAGGAGCTCTGATAGGCTTAAACAGGTGATCGTGGGTTCTTGACTTGTAAAGGTTAGATGGAGCGAGCATTACAGTTTGCACAATAACCAGTTAGCCATAATAGAAAATAAAGGGGCGCCAGACATTTCTTTCCACTAAAATGACAAAGGGTTGGGAGATTGTATAAACTGCAAGATTCCTTCCTTAAGGGAAGTAAAAATTAAACAATGAAATTATAACCATGGACCTGTATATTCTACATTTTTTTTCCTTTTGACAGATATGCTATAGTACACAAAATTACACTCAACGCAATATATTGATGGCTTTGTAGAGAAATTATGACACTTAAAGTAAAAGTATAATCTAAAAATGGCTGTATAATGTGTCAGTGTCCGAAGAGTGTGTAGTGAGTTGAGTGAGACAGGGACAGCCTAACCATAAGCCTAGCAACACAGAAGAGATAAAGAGGAAGTGTTTCACCTGGACATTTGCGTGCAGGTTAGCAGAAGTAATGCAGTGAGTTCTTAACCGCTTCAGCTTATGACTCCGACAAGCGCCTAGACCATCTCGACGTCAGCAACATAGTACTTACTCTTCACACGTGCTGTGCCTGCCGCAAGTATCTTGTTCGAGCTGAGGTTTTCCTCTGTACTAACGACTGGCCGTAGCTGCAATATACGAAAAAATAAGCAAAACGCAAAATAAAATATTAAAGCTCCAGTCACGCACAGCCCGAAACATAAAGAAGGCAAATAGAATCATGAATTCCAGTTAGATAGTGAAAAGACACAAATTTGCTTCAACTAGGTGCAATTGTATTTTTCCAAGTTAGGGTAGATAGCTGCCTTACCCAGAAAGTTCCAGAAGAAGTTAGATTCTAGTGCTAAAGCCGTCAAGCAGCGCGTTCTCATTCGTTATTAGCACATAAGTAGTTGTGGAAAGGTAGGCTGTAATCAAGATTGCACATTTAGTCAAGTAGGACAAAGAACTTACAACAAGGTGGACGCCATGATGCCTACGTGTCATCGACGTTACTTACCAGAAGTAGTTTTGCTAAATTTCTCCTTATCGAACTTTAGAAGCATTTTATTTATAGCCGGGATACAGTTTGCTGAAACAATATCACAGGTCATGATTAAACAACTGAACAGTGGAAATGAAGGCAACAGATGGACCTCGCCGAAAAGAAAGTATTTCAAGAAACTCACCTTTATGTGCAGGAGCCAGTTTTATTCGTCAGTAAAAATAAGCGTCGTGACTTGTTTTTATATAAGGTTCCTACAGGACCTCAGCAGACGGATTCCCTTAACATTCGGTGTAACAAATCAGCGCTCCAGCCATCTTGCACGCAGAGCTATACAGGAATCTGGATGAGTTGGAACTTCCGTCATTGCCAGTTCAAATATCGTTCAGAAACGATGTATAAAAAAACTACTAACCAAAGCCTCATGACGAGTTAATTAATGTAAATCGTTTTAGAATTCCGCAATTATCTAGAAAGACTATTTTGATACTTAGTTTCTTTTTTAAAGAATTGTCAAAATAGAACAGACGAAAATAAAAACCTAACGCCCTCTAGCGACAGCAAATTCCTAACGCCCTCTAGCGACAGCAAGCCTTATTAAACTTAGTGACGTATACTAATTTTACAGACTGCTAAGAGATGTCGCTACTGGTACAAAAATATCGATAAATTACTTAACAAAAAAACGAGAAATCAGATTATGGTGTAACAAATTTATCTATTGTCATCTAGTGCCCATATCACAACCTCTGTTTAATTAGATACTAAATTGATTTGAGTAAGATTTTGTAGATATATAAATCCTTTGTTTTTATATCGTCACGGGTTACACCATTGGAGGGGGACGCAACCCATAGTTTAAAAATTTAATTTAATTATACGGTAAATTATCGTACTGCCCTAAGTCACAGAGCTTCATGCATCGATAGCGCCAGCGCATCGACTTTCTACTATCAGAGAATTGGTATCCTGCCGACTGCACCAATAATATATTTCGGCAGTGACAGCATTGGAGCAGATAAACGACAGGTAGTATTTCTAAAAAATCACACATTTCTAAATATACCAGAAGTTTTGTGTTATTGTCACAAATAAATTGTTATTATATTGTAATGTCAAAATCTCTCAAATTTAACGTGATATCCGCCAATGCAAAAATTAGCGTTTCCAAATGCTACAGTCCAATAACGATAATATTAGAGCCTTGCCCGGTCTGTCCGAAACGGCGACTATTAAATCCCGCTTTATTACCCACAAATGTGTTTCAACTGCTATACGACTAATAAGAACAAATATACTACTATTGATTACATTTACACTACGCTGAAATAATGCTGGCTTTGCTTGTCAAATGACTGATATTTTTTTTATTTTCGTAAATCTATTATTTCCAATTTGTTCCATTTATACACGCTTTTCTCCAAGACTAAAATGTTCACTCCTCCTTTTTTATTTTTTAAAACAGTTAATTTCTAAACTTTAAGGGTTATAATTGGCGAGGTTGAATGGTCAAGAGAGGAAGTTCACGCTCAGAGAGGAACTTGTTCTAAGCTTTGTACTGAACTATATTATCTAGATATTCTAAGTCACTAGCAGACTTAATCGCTATATATTACAATTTCTTATCTAACTTAGGCTATATCCATCTATTTTACGCATGCATCTATAACTAACTATATTATTTTATCATCCTTAAGGTCCGGCCACGACAACGCATACATACATTGCGTGTGATACCCACTAACTGCTCTTCGGTGAGCGTCTCCAAGAAGAGAGAATTTGCTCGCCGCTCCGCTAGTCGAATAGAACCGTTATAGAATAGAATATAGTATTTGGGAAACAAGTTTATTGTTCTCAGTGAGCTTGACAACTGCTAGAGTTAGTACAAAACATAGAGTTCATTTCATATGCACAGTGAGCAGTTAATATCATTCCAGTGCTTCTGGAAACGACCGAAACGAAATCTATCCACAATCGTATTCAATAAGCTGCTCGGGCTACCAAGAATCCTCCGTTCGAGGGATGCTGCCGTTTTGTGTTGTGTAGCGCGGAAACCGTCTCTGTGTGCATCCGCAAACATCCCTGATGCACTCAGAATCGTGGCAGCCCTAAAAGTATTCGAAAACCTTATCCGAATATCTTGTCCTATATATCGTTTATTGCTATAACCGGTATACCAACTATTTCATTTCGCCTACTAAGTTATTTTCTTAGACTGTTCACAATACAACCTTCATGTTTCTGTATTTTTGTGTATTTAAGGTGTGCAATATTGAGCATTAATATTGTAATACAATACAAAACAAAATGTAAGAGTATTCTGCTCTTTATTGCACACCGCAAATCCACATAACAGTGACATTCGAATAAGCAGAGGTATACAGCAAGCGGTTTTATCGCTAAATAGCGATATCTTCTAGGCGACCTTTGGGTTTCGGAGTGTTTAAAAGAAAACAATTTTAGTTGGGTCCTATTTATTTCAACAAAAAAAGTTTGATGTAAAGTTTAAGGCCCTAAACTTTTATGATGAGAAAGGCATTTATTTACAAGCTGTTTTAAAGACAACCATTTTAGTTGAGTAGGTGACGAGAAACAGCTATGGTAAAAAAAACGCAATTAAACACACGCAGACGTAATAAACAGTTAACTTTTCGATTATTAGGTTTCAGAAAATTATTAAAAAAATAATTGATAGATTCAGGCGTTACTTTGCGGAATTCCATACTAGATCAATAGATTATAGTTCCTTTGCTGTTCCGCGAACTAGTGTCTTTGTTAGATGTGACAATTAATTGTGCTTCAAAATATGCGCATGTGAGCACAATTAATTGTCACATCTAACAAAGACACTAGTTCGCGAATCAGCAAAGGAACTATAGTCCATTGATCTATTAAAAAAAAATCCAAAAATTTTCGGTTTCCCCGAAAGCTTGGGTCAGGAATTGAAACAGTTACGAAATAAAATGATTTGGGAAAAGAGTTACATTAAAAAACATTAACTACTATACTTAATCAAGACGTTCTCCGTTTTTCTTCCGATTGTAAATAATAAATACACAAACTAACCCATTCTAACTCAACCCAAATAGATATAGTGCCTATCAATAAATTGTAACTTAAAGCCAACCCGCGCATATACAAAACAGACCCAAACATTATACACCTAGAGCATAAATCTCCGGTCGGTCCAACTAACGATTGTTCTAACCACTAGTTAATAATAATGAGCGGTTAATGGACTTTCGGAGTTTTGTTATTGGAGTGATTGTTCGGGATTTTGATTTTAATAACGGTAAGTTCATAATTTTGTGGGTCAAGGGTTGAAGGACTCGTGATTGAAAGATTTTTATTTTTTTGTTTGTATAAATGAGCGTTGGTTGCTTCAGTTCCACAAAAAGAAGTTCTTACATGAGTATATAAAATTAACGCCAATTATTATTACCTTGTAGAAACAGATATATTTTTCGCCACGTTTCAACTTCATCTTTATAAATAATTACCACATTTCATTATTTCCCCGTCAGCTCAATTGGCTTCCCTTACGTGTACGCAGGTCTCTTAGAATCCTTTGTTATCTATATTCTGTTTGAGCATTATGCTCCTGGATATCTCAAAAGAAAATTCGTTTTTCAAACTCCGTGTCCAGGCTGTGAACTAAGTTCCTCCCGAAATCTCAAACTTTCAATTCCATCGCACCATACCGGTTTCATGTCAAATTCTTACGGCGTTCTGGCAAGGCGTCTCTGTAAATTGACTCCCTCTTTCTATCAGACAAGTGTAACCGACACCCTCAACTTCAACAAATGTAATTTAATCTATCGTTCTATCCCCAAGCAAGGCAGTTTTCAAGCGGATGCTGAAAGAAGAATTCAAGTAGCATCCGACTTCCATGCAGTAGCTAGTATATGTTTTATATTTATATATATAATATATAGTATGTAGGTATAAGTGCTTGCTTATGTGTCCTAACGCTCTCACTACTAATTGATTTTTCCTACTGCACTAATTTCTTGCATCTCTGTATGGCCCTTCAGTTGACTGGTAGAGGATGGCATTTGGCATTAAATCCGCTATTTGTACTTACTATTATTTTGTGCAATAAAGTTGAAATAAGTAGATAAATCATTTCTTAAAGAGCGGAGTAAACAAGTTTTTGCTTTAAGTTTATACAGGATGGCACATTTAGATCGGTCAGTATGGGAAAGTCTGAAACTATAAGACACGCAACATACAAAAATCTCTTCTTAGGACCCATGCAATCGATTATATTTTATACTTTAAAAAAAACACAATGCATTTTAGACATCCTGTTTCATAATAACATTTAAATATTAAATTCAATTAAATATTAAATATTACGGGACAATTTTACACAAATCGAACTAGGCCCATGGTAAGCTCAATAAGGCTTGTGTTATGGGTACTAGACGACGATATATTTAATAGATATATTACTTATGTACATAGAAAACATCCAAGACTCAGGAACAAATATTTATGCTCATCACACAAATATTTGCCTTTACCGGGATTTGAACCTAGGACCTCAGCTTCGCAGGCAACGTTACTCCCACTGAGCCAAACCGGTCGTCAATTTACTGGTTAAGACCTAGGCAATCGATATCTAAATAGAAATAGTGTTAGTTTTATATTTCAAAACGTCCGGGTTTGATTCCCGAGCTGAGTACACGTTTCTAGGGTTTCGTAGCCAAAATGGCCAAAACGGAACCCTTATAGTTTCGTCATGTCCGTCCGTCCGTCCGTATGTCACAGGCATTTTACTCAAAAACTATAAGATTTACATTGATCAAATTTGGAGCACAGGTGTCTTGTGTAAGCCGCTATTTAGTTTGATAGTTAAATAAAAAAAATCTAGGGGGGGGGGGGGGCCCGTACATGTAACCGAAACTGAAAGAAAAATTTTCAGCAAATATCAATGTATGGCACATATTTCGACAGTTTTTCTAAATATTCGCTCCGAATCGTGTCCCCTCCCTCTACGTTCTAAACGGTTTGTTCAAAAAATATGAAAAAAATTACAAATATAAAGCCTAATAAACACTTTCAATGAAAATTGTTTTTAACATGATCAGACATACCGTTTTTAAGTTATTGCCAAAAAACTGCGCTTCTTAGCAAAAGGACGTAAGTGCCAGGGAGTTTTTTAGTGTTTTTTTTTCATATCGTATTTTTTTCATCTGTAGTGCATTATTTTGTAAAAACGGCTGCGGAACCCTACATTGAGCATGGTCCGACATGCTCTTGGCCGGTTTTTTAATTATAATACGAGAATTTATTTTATTCAAGTATTCGGAACATCAACAGCATTACAAACAGTTTGTTCAAGTTCATGTTAAAAAGATACTGTTAATCTTGTTATCCGAGTAATTCAGTCAATGAAACTAGCAAGGCCAGAGACTTAAGTAAGTTAGCTCCGTCGTTTTCTGCAGTAAATTAATCCACTCTTAAACTTAGTTGAGTCTTAAATTAACATGGTTGATTGTTTTGAGTAACAGAAATAGTGGAAGAGATGTTTTGCTAATTTAAATAGTTACTTAGTTAAATACAAAATTCTGGAGCAGATATTTTTCCAATTAATTATTTTCCACACTGCTCGAAAATGTGGCGATGGGTGGTCGTACAATTTGGATCAAGGTTTCTATGAGAAATGGATGGCTTGTTTGAAACAGCAGTTGAACCAATGACTAGTCATGTGCTGCATATAAAAATAAATAGACCACTTCGAAGGTGTAATGTATTAGATGGATATTTTATTTTGTTTCATTTGTTTTGGATGTAGATTTCTTAGTCGACGTCCATTTTGGATTTGAAAATAGCGTTTGTCTGGAAAAAATCGGTTTTTAGCGATAAGACGCCTACTATGTACCGTATTTTATGTTAAGGCTCTATTATACTGTTTATGTTGTTGGTGTACAAGAAAGTATTGCTGTATTATATTGTATAGCGGATATTACTTTTTTCAATAAATCGTCATGGGTGATGTTTTCTAGGTTTTTGGGTGTGTAAATTAAAAAAATGGTATCTACTTATTTTGGAATTCATGATAGCGGACGTCACTTTAAAAAACAAGTCAGATGTAAATGTGTTATATATTGGGTGCCTTTAAAAAATGTGATATGCACCATCTTAAAATCCAAAAACGTAATATTTTCCGAAAAAGCTCGTCTACTGGTCCAGAAATGCGACTTGTAGAGAAGAACAGCCGAAAATCAACCGGACAGACAGATACACTAAAGCATTTTTGCTCTAGCTGAAACGGAGACGCTTCGCTAACTACGCTCGCTCGGTCAACTATGCTCTGCTTCTATGTTGTTTGAACATAACATTCAGATATTCAGGCTGGTAGAAACAAACGTTGTTTTTAAGTTTCCGTACCCAATGCGTACCAAAGGAACTCTATTACTAAGCCTCCTTTCTGTCGACATCATCATCAGCCAAAAGAAGTCCTCTGCTGCACATAGGCCTTCCCAAAAAAACTCCACTATGACTGGTCCTGCGCCGCCTATGGCCCGTGGACTCCAGCAACCTTTAACATGTCATCAGTCTACTTCGTGTTTCTTCCACAGGGCTATAACTCTTGAACGGTAATAGATACAAACTTGAAATTCTCACAAAAAATGCACCTATTACTGTGTAGTCGCTATAACAGCAAATTATAAATAAGTTTGACAAGCTTTCATTGTCGACTGTACTTTTCTTTGAACATCCATCAACTATTCACCGAGACGATTCTAAAGAGCCCAAGATCTGTAGAATTATTTTATTACAGAATTACCTATGACCAGCTCCCTGTTACATCATCAGATCAGCTCGATGGTATCATAATATTGCATTGCTACTAAACTTACATGCCAAATTTTAGCTCAATTAGAAACCGGGAAGTAGGTTAAATGTGCTTGCAAGATTCCACCCGAACATAAATGGTTACATTGCAAGTTAAATAAAAGCTTGTAAAAGAAATACAAATTACAAAAACAGGTTCCATTACAAGAAACAATAACGCCATACGGTACGCTAAGTTTGTAGTAGAGTTACGTAGCTACCGGTCCCGGGTTTGAATCCCGGAAAAGGGAAGTGTTTGTGTATGTGTAAGCAGAGATGTTTGCTTCAGGATCTTGGATGTTTTCTGTCGATTTAAGTATTTGGGGGTACAGTAGTGCTCCCGCCGAGACGAGCCAAGTGAAGCGCAAGAGAACTACCTTCTTCTCAAGCGCTTCGTTGTTTTTTTTGGAACCCTCATAAATTCTCGGGATGATATGATGTCAATAGTAGACTCATTAAACATATTAAGTTTCAATTGAAGCAAGTTTAGGGCTTGTAGAGTTAGCAGCTCAACATTAGATCTTATAACTTTTTGACAGTGGTCTCGTCTTGACAACATTTCACTTGAAAATGTTTTTGGTGAGATTATATTTATCTATAAAAGTTTTGTGTATCATCGCCTAGTACCCATAGTGTAAAAAGCTTTGCTTAGTTTGGGACTAGGTCGATTGATGTAAGATTATCCCTGATATATGTATATTTTTATTTATGTCGTTGCTTTTTCACTTGGTGGTATGGAGCCCTTAGCGCACGAGTCCAACTAGCACTTGGCCGGTTTTTTGGTCCAACAGTGCATTGTCTCTATAATATTAATATAATATAATTGAATATAATGATGAAGTGGGACTTAATTAACCCATAACAGTCTTTAAATATTTAATTAACACAAATACCGGGCGAAATCGCTAATTCATATTGTGCCTGTATATTGTAGAGTAAACAAATTAAATTTTAATTGGACAAATAAAAGGGGTATTTCATTATTAATATATTACTGGTAAGTGAAATTTATATTATAAAGTCCTATCTAATGAGGGCGAGGCACATTGCTCGTGGAAGCGTTAGCCGCTGGGGTAAAAAGGTTATTAAGTGGCGACCGCGTGCAGGATGTCACAGCGTCTCTAACAAGATGCGCCCACGATCTGGTTAGGATCGCAGTAGATTAGGCGCATGACCGATGTTTGGTGAGGCCTTTAATTTTTGGCTCTTCAGCTATAAGATAACCTGTTGTTTTTATCTAACTGTATTTTTTTATTAATTTATATTCCTGGGGTGGCATTCTAACTTCGCACTCGACCTCTCTTCTCTTCGTCCTCAGTTCGTCCCTAATATAACTTTGACACGTAAAATAGTAGGTAGTACATGTTCCAGATCACAGGTCAAAATATATTGGCCCAACAAGCAGGTTGTCAAAACTAACTTAAGAAGGCGAAGCCCTAAGGCGAGACCTCTGAAAAAATAGTAGACACGTGTCTAGGGTTCATATTATCAGGGGCATTTTTTTTTATGTAACGAGTGACAAAAGCGCTCGTCTGCCGAGCCACCTGATGGAAAGAAGTCATCGTCGCCCATGGATTTGTGCAACATCGGAGGAATCGCCAATATTTTGCCAACCTTTGAGAGCCCTGTTAACTCGCTTCTTGAAGAATTCCATTTTATAGCGCTCTGGAAATACCTCAGGGGGAAGGTTATTCCACAACTTGCAAGTGCGTGGTAAAAATGAGCGTGATGCCCGTTTATTTTTTGGATGCCAAGCATCCAGATAGTGGGGATGTACTTTGTTTCTGAGGCGGGAGGTGCGATGATAGAAACGTAACGGTGGCATGCGATCCATATAGGCATAAGGAACTGCTTACCTTGAGGAACCATGGCTCCATATAGAGAAACTACCCTACTGCCTACCACCTGACTTGTAGTCAGTTAAAATTATTCCCTCAAATGTACCCATCATCATTCATAATCATTTCAGCCATAGGACTGCCACTGCTGGACACAGGTCTTCTCAATAGATTTCCACATGGGCCGAATAGAGGCGACCCGCATCCAGCGAGTCCCCACAACCCTAACCACCTTGCGGGTGGCCCACGCTGCGCTTAGGAAGGCACGCTGCGCTCGCCGGTACACGGTCTCAACTCGAGAACCTTTCTGCCCCCGCGGCCATCGGTTCTTCGAACTGCACCTTGCCACTTCCTTATTAGCCCTGCACATTGCCACTTCCTTATTAGGCCCATAGTTAGAGACCACGTCTCGGCTCCATTACTGGTAATACGCACTGGTTGAAGACTTTTTGCCTTCGAGCACTGAGATATCCTAGTTGAAAAGACAGTTCGCAGTTTCACAAACGGGCAGCGTTCCAAGTTGAATTCGTCAATTGATCTTTCTTTGACTTTGACAAAACTGACGATCAGATTATTCATTTAAGAAATTTAGACATTTTGTTACTCGTGTATTCGGTAGTGCTCTGAATCCTGAGTAAACTGAGCCTACTGGATTCTTTTAAATGCCATTAAACTAAATGATTATGTTTAAAATAGGAGACTTTTTGAAATTCGTAAAAAAAACAAATCGGCAAAAAATCTATATCGTTCGACGATGGAAATTAATATAATATTTAATCAAACGACAGCCACAGGTATGCTCATTTAGAGAATTATCGGAGAAAGGGATGTTTCTGACATCCCCTGATAAGGGTTCAATTATGTTACGATAATATATATTAACATAAACAGTGTTTATGCGACGTACGTGTGTAACCGTTAGTAAGATATCTGTATGTATAGTCAGTATTAAGAAAAAATCTGGTTGAAAATATATAAGCCTAAATATGTCACAAACAAGATGAATCTAACGATACTTTATACGTCAGACAGAGACCATCAAAAATATACTGCAGAGCAATAACAAAAATAGACATACGTATATCCTGCATACATATACTCGAAAAACATAAAACTCCTCTTCTGACGCAGTCGAGTAGGTATAAATTACTTCATGTAGTAACACAGGTTAAAAACAGGACAGGTCATCTGTATGGTTTGGACGAAATAGAAGGGCGGTGTAAGTTTGACATGTGCCTGTATATCTGTGTGTCTGTCTGTGATATGGTAGCTCTTGATCAGATGGACCGATTTGTATTTAGTTGAGTTATATTAAGCTAGAGTGTACACTTATTAAACATAAACTTAAAGAACCGAATCGCTTGAGGTAACGGAAATTCGCCATACTTTCTATCTACCTATCAGTCACGGACGTCTACTGCTGAACATAGGCCTCCCCCATAACTCGCCACAGGGTGCGACCCTGTGCAGGACGCATCCACCGACTCCCCGCGCCCCTTACGAGATCATCCGTCGAACTAGTCGAGGGCCGTCCTACGCTGCGTTTTCCTATGCATGGTCAACACTCCAGGACTTAAAAGTACTTAAAAGTATTGAAAAGCGATATTTTTTTCCAGAATTAACGGTCAAGACGATCCTTCTTGGGATTTTTCCATTTATTATATCATTTTTATAAGTTTTATTAATATGATCTCAAGTTTTTTATTTTATAATTTTAATCAGTACCTAAATTGCTCTAAAATCTTGTTGAAACTAACGATTCAAAGTGCCTGTAGCCTAGGCTTACTTGAATACAGAAATTTTGACTTTTGTCTTTTAATGACATTTAAAACTATTATAGTTAGTATAGACATTTGGTCCAACATGGAATAAGAATGAAGTCAAACTGTGCCATTCTGTTTGAATAAGCTTTATGCCATTGATTTTTCTCCAGTCAGAGTCTTGAAATTATTTCATTATTGAGATCTTTTTATTAATAAGAATAAAGCCTTATTTTATTTTAGCTGAATCCCAAGCCTAAACCCGAATTATTAGTTTACCGGCATATTACACAAATCTGACAAAGTTTAGTGTATTATATCCTTTTCAGGTAGGTATATAAAAATCCCAGCCCGTTCAATCCTCAGTGCGCCATCATAATGGAATAAAGCACGAAGTCTACGCGAGTTTCATAGGTATTTAGGCTCTTTTGGATATGAAAAGCACTACCCCTTTCGAAATGGATTAATTCTGGGGGGGTAACGCACCCAATTTCCGGTCTGTCATGCCGCCCTTCATTAACTGAACAATTTATTGTTCAGGTAACGTTAAAGGGTAACACAGTAAAAATGAAATAGTAACTTTATTAATTTTTATCAGCCTATTTGCTTCCTACTGGGAAAATCATCTCCTGTATATCTCCACAATTCCCGATCAGATGGCCTTCGGCTAAATGTTATGGAACGCGTCCAGATCGTCCCGCCAGCTCCACTTCTGATTTATCCTTAACAAACTAAACATGTTGCCCAGCACCGGCCATGTTATCACATTCACAATCCGTCGCCATTTGCTTTTCTCAATTATCGAGGAGTGGGCCACTGAGTGCCGTTTTAACTTGGTCGGGCCAACGCATTGGTGACGTGTCAAGCACTCTTAGTGGCTTCAACGTTTCCCTGCACAGTCGTTCCACAGATGTGTCATATCGACTGGGCTAATTAAACCTGCGAAAATACTAGCATACATCTTGATCCTCAAGCCTTTGAGATAGACTTCATTTTATCCACAAAGAGACAAATAATCAATGATTTCTCAGTGATCAATAGGGTGAAAACCGGTAGCGATCACCGAATGGTGCGAGGCACATTGAATATGAACGTCCGCCTAGAAAGGTCTCGCCTAATGAAGTCTACGCTCTGACCAACTACAGCCCGCATACAAAACCCCGAAGACTTTTAGCTGGAGTTAACAAATCGCTTCGCTTGCCTGGATAATTGCATTTCCGTGGACGATATAAATAACAGGTTGGTAGAAACTGTCCATGAGGTGGGGAAGAAATTCTTCAGACCCCGCCGCAAAGATAGACCCCAAAAACTATCCGACCATACTCTCAACCTCATGGCTGAACGACGCTCGATGACGCTGCAGACTTCTGAAGACGCTGAATATACAGGCAGCTCAATAGACGGATCCATCGGTCCATGCGGAACGATATTCGTATCTTTAATACAAACCATATTAAAGAGACGATAGAGCGGAACAAGGGCTCTAAAGTGTTTGCAAGGGACCTGTCTATTGGGTAAATCCAGCTGACGAAGCTGAAGACAGAAGACGGCAGTGTAGTGTCGACGAAGCCAGAGGTGTTGAGAGAGATAGAGAGGTTCTATGGGCAGTTATATACCTCGGCTGCCAAACCTGCTCATGACTTGGCCAAAGACCCGAGAGCCAAGCTTAGCCGACACTATACCGAAGATATCCCAGACATCAGCCTGTACGAGATTAGAATGGCCCTTAAACAGCTCAAAAACAACAAGGCGCCGGGTGATGACGGAATAACTTCAGAGCTTCTGAAAGCGGGTGGAACACCGGTACTTAAGGTCCTTCAGAAGCTCTTCAATACCGTATTGCTCGAGGGCATCACGCCGGAGGCATGGAACGGGAGTGTGGTGGTGCTATTTTTCAAGAAAGGTGATAAAACGCTGCTCAAGAATTATAGACCAATCTCGCTTCTTAGCCATGTCTACAAGTTGTTTTCCAGGGTCATCACGAATCGTCTCTCAAGCAGGTTTGATGACTTCCAGCCTTCCGAACAAGCCGGGTTTCGAAAAGGCTTCAGTACCATAGACCACATACACACGCTGCGGCAGGTTATACAGAAAACCGAGGAGTATAATCTGCCACTTTGCTTAGTGTTTGTGGACTATGAGAAGGCCTTTGATTCCGTCGAGACATGGGCAGTACTGCAGTCGCTCCAGCGATGCCGGATTGGCTGTCGGTATGTCGAGGTGCTGAGGAGTGTGTACAATAACGCCAGTATGTCGGTCCGAGTACAAGACCAGATTACGGAGGCGACCCCGTTGCAGAGAGCTGTGAGACAAGGAGATGTAATATCTCCGAAGCTCTTCACCAACGCAATGGAAGACGCCTTCAAGCTCTTGGAATGGCAAGGATTCGGCATCAGCATTAATGGCGAGTACATCACGCACCTTCGGTTCGCCGACGATATCGTGGTCATGGCAGAGACGCTGGAGGAACTCGGTATGATGCTCGAAGATCTCAACAGAGTATCCCAACAGGTGGGCCTTAAGATGAACATGGACAAGACGAAGATCATGTCAAATGTCCATGTAGCGCCTACCCCAGTATTGGTTGGTAACTCGGACCTCGAAGTTGTTGACGAATATGTCTATCTAGGACAAACAATCCAGTTCCGCAGGTCCAACTTCGAGAAAGAGATCAATCGACGGATCCAACTCGGATGGGCAGCGTTTGGGAAACTGCGAAGTGTCTTCTCGTCCAGCGTACCTCAGTGCTTGAAGACGAAAGTCTTCAACCAATGCGTGATGACCGGTGATGACCTACGGAGCCGAGACGTGGTCTCTGACTATGAGCCTCTTAAGGAAGCTCAGAATTACTCAGCGAGCTATGGAAAGGGCTATGCTCGGTATTTCTCTACGAGATCGAATCCGGAATGAGGAGATACGTATACGAACCAAGGCCACCGACATAGCATACAGGGTAAACAAACTGAAGTGGCAATGGGCAGGGCACATAGTTCGAAGAACCGACGGCCGTTGGGGCAGGAAGGATCTAGAGTGGAGACCATGTACCGGCAAGCGCAGCGTCGAAAGGCCACCCGCAAGGTGGTCTGACGACCTGATTAGGGTTGCGGGGGCTCGCTGGATGCGGGTCGCCTCCATCCGGCCCATGTGGAAATCAATTGAGGAGGCCTGTGTCCAGCAGTGGACGTCCTACGGCTGACATGATGATGATGATGATGCAATGACCGTGCACTTCCCGTATTAAAACGTGTAGACTGGAAATCTTGGAAAAACTTATACTAGTGTAGCAAACAATATTTAGTACCTATGTTATCTTTATTTTTCTCATTAAGCTTATTGTAACACAGAATAATTAACTGCTACTATTTTATTATTCTGAAAAATTTCACGTATTTCTGTATAGTCCGTTTTGAGTAGTAGAAAATGCCATTCGGCATTAAGTACGCCAATAAAGAAATAGGTTTACTGTTAACATTTTACTGCGAAAAAGGTGAGAATTTTGTTGTGAAATCCAGTGATTATGCTATTTACGGGTGAAATATAAGGAGTGGCTTATTGTTTCGTGATCTGAGGACGCGGGATCTTGGTCTAAATTTAACAATTAGGGTCTAAATTTAAAAATATCCCTACAAATTTGTAAGGGCGTGGGAATATAGCGACTCAAATTTGAAAGTAATACGTCATTAATTATTGTCTACGTACTCTGCAATAAAATACCTATGTCATAAGTCATTTATTAATTTTAACAATTTACATTGCGTTTGAGATGGATATTAAAATTAAAGAACATACAATTATCACTGGTAAAGTACAAGAGGTTAGTTCAAAAACGTTTACTGGACATGCAGAGCTAAATTTGATCTCACTCAAAACGATACTCTCTCTCACTCCCAAATAAAATAAATATGTATAAGATATGAGTTTCTACTCGTAGTGATTTGGACGACACAGTTTAATCAAAACACAACTGAGTTTCTCTGTAAGAAAAGATTTATTTTATTAATTTACATGTAGTAAGATTCACATGAGTAAACAGTAACAAAAACAAACTTTACCTGTAAGAAAAGAAACGACATTTAATGTTATTAATCACAATGTCGATTCCTAAATCACAATTATCTTGTTTTTAGAGGCTTTCTATCAACGAAATTATTTTAAATAAATTGCTTTCTCATGACAGCACTTATAGGTTATAATTCACCATAGATTATCAAATTAATATCCATCCGTGTATGTTGCGTTCTGTCACGATGACACTTGATGCGCGGGAATATTTAAATTAAAGAAAATCATGTTTTTCTTTACATCTCCCCCTCCCGGAAAAGACATAAAAATACAACCACTCACACAGCCTCTTCATGGTATTCAAGCGCAGGAGCTGGAGTTAGTTTCGAGATGTGGAAAAATTTTGACTCTGATTTCCTATGGTTAGTGTTTATCTTGTAAATTGTGTTTGATATTTTTTCTATGATTTCATAGGGTCCGATTCTCACTTGGTCAAGCTTTTTCCTATTCAGTTTATTTCCATTATCCACAAAAACGGTATCACCAACTTTAAAGTCTACATGTCTTCGATTTTTATCATAAATCGTCTTGTTGTAATTATGTGATTTGATTGTATTTTTCAAAGCTTTTTCTCTGTCTTGGATCAAATCATACTCGGTCTTTTTTAGTTTTAGCTCATTTGGTAAGATTGTAACATCTGTGCCGTTTACTAGATACTTTGGAGCATATCCAGTGACAGTGTGCTCCGTTTCGTTATAGCTTTTTACACAATTTTGTGCTATAGTTGTCCATGCTATTTTAGCGTCATTTTCGTTTATCTTGCATCTGATTTTATTGACCAACGTTTGATTCAGTCTTTCGTTTAATCCATTTGAGAAAGGCGAGTCCACAGCAGTAAAAATTAATGGAATATTCTTTTCTTCCAGAAATCTTTTGAAGTCTTTAGAATTGATACCCGGGTATTGGTCTGAGAGGATCATGCCAATGTCGTTAGTTTCCGTACATTTTCTCACTAGTTTCATGAAATCATTTGCATTTTGTGTACTTGACGTCAAAATGTATGCGTACCTTGTGAAATGATCTGATAGAAGGTGCAAGTATCTTTTTGTTGACCTTGATCCCCCAAATCCTCCAATCGTATCAATGGAACATATCTCGAAAGGTTTTGTGGCGGGACCCAAGTGGGACATTAATCCATATTTGTTTTGTCTTCTTGATTTGTTCTTTATACACACTATACAACTTTCACAGATTCTTTTTATGTTTTTTGTCATGTTTTCTGATGTGTACCATGCGCTAATCATTCTGTGCATTTGTTTCATTCCTATGTGACCCAGGTCTGCATGTACATTTTTGATTAATTGTATACTAAATTTCTCTGATAGAATAATTTTTTCTTTTTCCTTAACTTTCTTGTAATAAACGTTATTTTTTGTTATTAATTTGTCTTTTCTGCACTGTATCTTTTCATTTTTAACTTGGTCTCTTAAGATATCTTCTAATGTAATTATATTGACTATTTTTAATTGTTCATCCAAGTTTTCATTTGCTTCTAGGACTGGGTTCCTGCTTAGACAATCAGCTTCGGTATTGTATCTTCCTGGAGAATATTTAATTTTGAAATCATATTGTGATAGGTGGTATGTTAGATCTCCTAATTCTTCATCCGTTCTTGACTTTATATTCATATTTTCCAAGGGCTTGTGATCTGAAAAAACAGTAAATTTCCTACCTATCAACAGATGCTGCCAATACTTCACACATTCTTTAATAGCGAGGCATTCAAGATATACAGCTTTTTTCCTTTTTTGAACTTCATTCAACTTTTTTGAGAAATATGCCACCGGTTTCTCTTCATTGTTTTCTTGTGGCTGTTTTAGGACTGCTCCTACTCCTAGAATACTGGCATCAGTGTAAATGTGGATCGGTAAGTTCGCATCAAAAATTGTTAATATTGGGTGAGAACATAATATTTGTTTCATTTCATCAAATGACTCTTGACATGCCTTAGTCCAGTTAAAGGTTTGTCCTTTTCTTAAAAGGTTATGTAATGGTTCCAATTTTATTGCAATTTTTGGCACATACTTATGATAAAAGTTTATTTTCCCTAAAAACTGTCTAACATTTTTCCTCGTTTTTGGAGTAGGGAAGTTCTTTATTGATATTAAGTTGTCTTTCAGAGGTCTTACTGAATTATTCTGTATTATGTGACCCAAGTACTTAACTGAGTCGGCTGCGAACATACATTTAGAAAATTTTAGTCTTAAACCTTCACTTTTAATGGCTTGGAATAGCTGTTCCAGATGTCTGACATGATCTGAAAATGTTTTTGAGAATAATAATATGTCATCGATATAACATACTGTGAAATCTCCAAGCTTGTGTTTTCGTATTATATTACACATTATTCTTTGAAAAATAGCCGGTGAGGTCTTTAAGCCGAATGGTAAGCAAGTCCACTGAAAATGGCCCTCTTGAGTGATGAATGCAGTTTTGTGTCTGTCTGTGACACGCAGAGGTATTGACCAAAATGCTGAATTCAGGTCCAGTGTCGAAAAAAACTTGCAATCTCTAGTTTTCACTATTAGGTCCTCAATAAGTGGGAATAGCTGTGATTGAGGAACAACGATTTTATTTAGGTCTCGAAAATCTATGCACAATCTTGACTTTCTATTTTCATCTCTTTTGTAAGCTAATGTAACTGGAGCTGCAAACGGACTATATGATTCTTCTATTATTTTTTTTTCCAGTAATTTTCCGATTTGATTTTCAATCTCCTTTTTGTCCTCAATTGTGCAACGATATGGCCTTTTACTGCAATATTTTTCTATAGACAGATCAATGTGTGCTTCATAATCCGCTACCATTCCGATGTCATATTTGTCCTTTGCAAATACAGATTTATTTTTCAATATTAAATCATCAATCACTGCCTGTTGTTGATAGTCTAGATGATTTATCCAAATTTTGAAGTTTTCTTCACTGAAGTTCTCGTTGAAGTTTATTAAGTTATCAGTTTTTATTTCCTTAGAAATGTCAATATCTGACTTATTTGTTTCCTTAGAAACTACTTCACTTCTTTGTATAGGAACTTTCTGAGTTATTTGCAAGTTTTCATTTTGAATTAAAAAAAACTCTTTTATACAATCTAATCCGATTAAAAAATCGTAATCGAAATTTTCTTTATCTATTACAAAAACATTCATTTTTTTCTCCACATTAAAAATGGTTATATCAAGTGTTATTATGCCATTTGCCTTTTTAACGCCATTAATTGTTTTTAAATTAGTATTGCTAGAGTGACTCGATTCTCTATTGTTTATCTTCAATAACCTTGAATTTATCAATGACACATTAGAGCCAGAGTCATAGATTCCAAATACTTCAACATTTTTATTCAATACTAACTTCACTTTAATTAACGGCGGCACTATTAGTTTTTTGGCTCTTCACACTGTAGTTCACATTCCAATTCTGAATTGTTAATGTGTTTTATTTGTTTATTATTTCTTTCTTTTCCATTATTAATTTTTGTTTTAAACCAACAGGAATCTTCTGGATGGTAGCGCACACCTTTTTGTAAACTTTCACAAATACTACACTTTTCTTTCATTTGCTTAGTTTCATCTTTCTTTTTTATAAATTTCTTCTTTCCAACCAAATGTTCTAATTTCCCAAGTTCATTAAATAAGTCTTTCGTTTGCACAATTTCCTCTTTGTTGATCCTGTCTGTTATAAAATCTGGTAGGCCGGCAGCAATTATGTCAATTAGGGTCCCTTCATCTATTGTTTTTCTTACTTCCAATAGAAGCTTTTCTTTTTTAATTGCATACTCTAATAATGACCCTAATTGATACTTGAAAAATAAAGCATACTTGCTTGTAGTCCAACCTTTATTAGCATAGGTTTGCAAAAAATTTGATTTCCACTCGGACCACTCAGATTGTAAACTATGCTTGATCATCATGGAAGAGTACCAATCAGTGCAAGATTTCTCAAGAAATAATCTGAAAATTTCAATTTTTTCTTCCTCTTTTACTATGTCAAACCTCGCACACTCTTTTTCAAATGTTTCCATCCAGTTATATGCACTTATATTTTTTCCATCAAATTTTTCAATCACAAATCTGTCGGCTAACTTTTTTAAACTTTGTTTTTCTTTGTTTTGCTGACTTTCAATTAATTTCTCCAAAATTTTCACTAATGGATCTTCCAAATTCTTTTTACTGACAATAGCTGACTGTTCTTGGGTAATTTCCTCAAGGAATTGGTTCTGAAAAATCATATTTTCGTCCTCATCATAGTATGTATGTAATAGATCTTCTGTCATTTTTATCCATACGCTTCTGCTTTGATGTCTTTTTTTTAATGTATTTCTCACTGTAGCGAAAGCCTTAGAGGTTTGGACATGGTTATGATACTGTGATACTGCTTGATATTCCTCTGGAATCCGGAATACTTTGTCATCTTGTGTCGCAATTGAGGTTATGGCAATATAGTTTGACTTTCCGTCTAGTGTTGATTTTACTTGAAACGTAAATTTCAACTTTTCCATTTTCTGACAATAAATGTCGTTTTATAAGATATGAGTTTCTACTCGTAGTGATTTGGACGACACAGTTTAATCAAAACACAACTGAGTTTCTCTGTAAGAAAAGATTTATTTTATTAATTTACATGTAGTAAGATTCACATGAGTAAACAGTAACAAAAACAAACTTTACCTGTAAGAAAAGAAACGACATTTAATGTTATTAATCACAATGTCGATTCCTAAATCACAATTATCTTGTTTTTAGAGGCTTTCTATCAACGAAATTATTTTAAATAAATTGCTTTCTCATGACAGCACTTATAGGTTATAATTCACCATAGATTATCAAATTAATATCCATCCGTGTATGTTGCGTTCTGTCACGATGACACTTGATGCGCGGGAATATTTAAATTAAAGAAAATCATGTTTTTCTTTACATATGTAATGTACACACTCATATACGCACGCAGGCACACACACATACTAAAATTGTGCTATACCGGGTCTGAATAATAATAATTATTATTTACGTTACTATATTTCTTGACACTCAGAATATGCACTGTTTTGTAGCAAATATTTTTTTTAGTTTGCGACCGACCGAACCCTAGGGCTTGGTCTGAAAACCAGCGCTGTGGTTTATGCCCAGCATAATTATGCTGAGACTGAGACCTATTGCCTTACAATGGTTACCAGTTTGAATGTCAATTACTAGATCTTTTTTTATTTATTTTTTTTGTATACTTCTAATATTCATTGTAAGTTGTGGCAATAAAAAGAAATCTGATTCTGATTCTGATAATAATACCTCTCAGATGTCCATGTAAACCGTCGTGCATTCCAATAATCCTCAATCTGCCTCTAAATCTATCCCTTAGTCAAATACTCAACATACACATTTTTAGATCGCGCTTTTCTATACTAAAAAGGTGGAATTGATGTTTTAAAAATAACTAAATTATTTTTCTCTACTGATTGATACATGAATCAACTTTTATTAAAGCAAAATTAAACAGGTTTGCGCTTTCACCGCTAAAAAGTCTGCGTTTGTTGCATCACCTCGTTTTGAGAATACTCCCCTAACTGCAACAGCCACTACCGGAATCCTTGGTGTCGATATATCGAGTGAAGTCCAGTTCCGCGGCCATCTAGAGGGTAAGGCCAAATCAGCCTCTAAGAAGCTCGGCGCGCTCAGCAGATCGAGACAGTATTTTACTCCGGCCCACCTCCTACAGCTTTACAAGGCGCAGGTCCGCCCGCACATGGAATACTGTTCTCATCTGTGGGCTGGGGCTCCACAGTACCAGCTTCTCCCTCTAGACCGCATTCAACGGAGAGCGACTCGTATCGTCGGTTGCCAGCGTATTTCAGATCAGCTTGACTCCTTGGCATTGCGTAGAGATGTAGCCTCGCTCTGCATTTTCTATCGCTTGTATAACGGAGAGTATTCTGAGGAATTGTTCGGGTTGATCCCAGCTGCATCTTTCCGCCATCGTTCTACGCGACAATGTTTCCATCCTCACCACTTAGATGGTTGGCAGTCCACAACTGTGCGTTTTTCTAGAAATTTCCTGCCTCGCACGACTGAACTGTGGAATAAATTGCCGCATGCAGTATTTCCGGACCGATCCGATCTTAAAACCTTCAAGAAAAGAGCGTACTCCCACCTGAAAGACCGGCAACGCACTTGGGACTCCTCTGGTGATGCAAGTGTCTATGGGCGACGGTGATCGCTTACCATCAGGCGACCCGTCTGCTCGTTTGCCCCCTATGCCATAAAAAACAGGTCCTGGGTTCAAATCCCGGTAAGGGCAAATATTTGTGTGATGAGCATAAATATTTGTTTCTGGTCTTGAATGTTTTCTATGTATATAACTAAATATATCTATTAAATATATCGTCGTCTAGTACCCATAAGACAAGCCTGATTGAGCTTACCATGGGACTAGTTCGATTTGTGTAAAATTGTCCTGTAATATTTATTTTTTTATTATAGGTAATATTTATGTCTATTTGTGCTGTTAAAATAAGCATTTGGCACTTAAAAATTAACGCTGACAACGTTATATCATCTCACTCAACAGCCTCGTCCACTCCGGATCAAACGGCTTAATCCCGTATATTTTATACAAATTTTGTGCAACAGAAACGTGGCATTTATATCTCCTCACCGCATCCCCGTACGTACGAGTACGTGCAACAAACGGAAAAAGACAGAACCCTTATAGGATGACTTTGTTTTCCATCCGTCTGTCCATCTGTCCGTTTGTCTGTCTGTCGTGTCAAGGCCCTGGAGGTATCAAATTGAAATTAATGAAATAATGTCAACGCAAACCATAATTCAGTAATTGAAAAGTTGTTTCTATACAAATTGACGTCCATGGAAAACCGATAGGGTACCTGCTTCCAGTTGTCCTAGACACTTGAAATTTGGTTTGACGGTTTACAGGCTTATAGCACAACCCACGAAATAAATCTGAAAATCTAATTTTGTTATGTCTGTCTATCTATGTCAGTAACCAATATAAAATTACTCCACATCGCGTACATTTCTCTGTTAGCACTGGATTTTCATACCTACGTCCGTTTTTAGCCTATATTATAGAATACTAGAAGGCGCCCGTAACTTGGTTCGCGAAGGAGAAAAAGTCATAATCCTTCTTTTTTTCTTTAGTGTAGTCGGGTAAAAAGTATCCTATAACCATCTGGAGATACCCAGCTACCCGTGTACCAAAAATAGTGGAAATTTGTTCAGCCGATTTGGCGTGATGAAGCCACAACGACACATACGAACATACAAACATACAAAAATCCAAAAAATATTTTTCGATTCAGTGTCCTCCACATAGTCCGTTGCAATAGTTTTTATATATATATATATTTAATGTACAGAAATTTTCTTGTTACAATTTTATAATAGTATAGATATGAAACCCACGGTGCGTGAGTCCGACTTCCACTTTGCCGGTTTGTCTCTTTAGGGTTCCGTACCTAAAGGGTAAAACAGGACCCTATTACTAAGGTTCCGCTGTCCATCGGTCTGTCTGTTTGTCTGTCCGTCTGTCACCAGGTTGTATATCATGATCCGTGATATCTAGACAGTTGAAATTTTCACAGATGCAGATGATATATTTCTGTTGCCGCTTTAACAACATACTAAAAGCAGTACAATTTTATGTCTGTCTGCATATATCAGCGACGTATGGCCATAAGCAGAACTGCAATGGAGAAGTTGAGGAAAGTCTGGAGAAATCGCAACATCACCAAAGCTACCAAGGTCGTGAGGACACTTATATTCCCGATTTTTCTATATGCGACAGAGACGTGGACAGTGCGCGAGTTAGAAAAGGGAAAGATATATGCTCCGGAAATGTGGTGCTGGAAAAAGATGCTCGAAATATCGTAGACGGAGTTCCGAACCAACGTTTCCATACTCCATGAACTTGGCATCACGCAGCGTCTATCGGCTGTAGTACAGTCGCGCATACTGCAGTACTTTAGCCATGTCTCTAGGCGGGATAACAACTCCATAGAGCGGCTGGTTGTGCAGGGAAAAGTGGATGGAACCAGATCGCGTGGCAGGTCCCCTATGCGTCGGACTGACCAAATGAAATCAGAAGTTGGAAACTGCGTATCTGACTGCGCCAGATAATCTGCCAACAGGGAGAGATGGCGGGGGTTGTGCGGAGAGCTGTGTCCGCCTCTACCACCGATTTGGACGCCTCAACGTAACCGCAACCGCTCTACCAAGAGTGAAACGACAGAGAAGAGTTTATATCAGTAAACCAATATAAAATGACTCCACACCGCGAATATTTTGCTTAGGAGTTCTGCTACTGCTCTGGTTCTGCTACCACTGGATTTCATAGATACGGCCGTTTAAAGCGTATATTTTGTTCGGAACCCTCGGAGACTTCCACTTGGTCGGTTTCTCTGTTTTATTGAAATTTTTGGTAACTTTCAGTTACTTGTTGATTCTTTTCAGTTTAATTAGAACCTGAACGTTTGCACAAAGGCTTCGCCGGCTCTTATTTTACGGTGGTTAATAGGGTTGCCAACGGAGAGAATATCTATACTATTATAAAGTTGTAAAAATGAAATATCTGTACATTGAAGATATTTTCAAAAAAATGTTTGTAACGGACTATTTGGAGGTCACTAAAACGAAAAAAAAAAATATTTTCGTTTTTTATATGTTTGTATTTGTCGTTGTGGTTTCATAAAGCTTAATCGGCTCTCATCCGCGAATGAAGTTGCCTTCTAGTTTAATATAAAATAACACTATTTAAATTGATTAAAGCATTATGTATTAGTATTACGACCGGTTTGGATCAGCGGAAGCAACGTTGCCTGCGAAGCTGAAAGATTACATGCGTTCGAATCCTGGTAATGGCAAATATTTGTGTGATGAGCACAAATATTTGTTCCTGAGTCTTGGATGTAGTCTATGTATTTAAGTATAATTATTTATCTATATATATATCGTTTAGCTTTGCTTACTTTGGGACTAGGTCGATTTGAGTAACATGGTACTAGTATTTACTTATAACTAGAAGGCGCCCGCAACTACGTTCGCAGAGGAGAAAAAGTCATGTCCCCTCTTTTTTTCGATGGCGTAGTTGAGTAAAAAGTATTCTATAACCATTTGTGGATACCCAGCTACCCGTGTACTAAAAATTTTTAAGAATCCATTTGGCCGATTTGGCGTGATGAAGCCACAACGACACATACAAACATATAAAAAATAAATTGGTTTCAGTGACCTTCCCAGTTCCTTACAATATTTTTTTTGAAATTTCTTTAATATACAGACATTAAATTATTACAACTTTAAAATAGTATAGATATCGTAGAAGATATTAGTTTCGTTAGAAGAATAAAGATGGTTTTCGACATTAACATTAGCGTATTCTATTATTAATGCTTTGAACGTTAATCTAAACTTTCAAGTCCAAGTTTCCAACGTTTGAGAGTGAATCTTTAAATCAAAATTACTTACAAAAAAAAATTACAACATGCAATTATCAGTGGCAACCCTGAAACTTTCCAGGAATTATTAATTTACATTTTACGCTTAGTAGGTACGTAGCGCGAGCAATTCAAAGTGCTTATAATATACTTAGCATATGCATCCTAGATACGGGGCTAAGTAATGAAATCCTTGGGGTGAAATGGGGTGAAATGAAACGGTACTTTAAGTGGTTTACCCTCATCGGACGTAACCCTTATTTGTCATAATCACCAGTTGGCATAATTCATCATTTGGCATAATGCATGTTTTCTGAACACGTAAACTTTTCATATTTGTTATAAAACAAACCTAACCTAATGCATTTAACAGAATGATCCGTTAAAACGTCCTGGAATTTTTACAGTTTGAGAAAAAAAAAAACATTATGACAAAAAAGTTTATGCCAGATAACCAAGTTTAAGTAGGTGTTGATAGTAATAAAATTAGTTTCTTTTAAATAACACATTTACATTAATTATCTCTTTATTATTTATTATGAAACCCACTGAGCAAAACGTGTCGTCAATTTAGAATATTTAGTCGAAGGACATTGCAGTAACAATGGCTAATGACAGAGTGACATCTATCTATCGTAGCCCTTGGTTTATCCGCCTTCGGACATAGGCCTCTTTCATAGCCTTCCATAACTACCTGTCCCCTGCCACTTGCATCCAATTTGAACCCGCGTAGCGCCTAAAGGTTACACTTGTATCATTTGCTCGAATCCGATCACCGTCGCGTGGCATGACTCCGTATCGCGCTGCTTAGACACTCATTGTCGGCGCGGCGATCACGCCGCGCTTGTCCGATCTAAGTGTGTGATACGTGTAGCAACATGAATTTCGAGCGATCGGATCGGCGCAACGTCCAAACGCGTGATCGTGACACGCAATCATGCCACGGAACGAAGATCTTGCCGGGCAAATGATACAAATGTGGACGCACCTTAATACTGGTGACTCATCTTTCTGGTGGATGCCCTCTTTTCCGCGTGGTTTCTCGAGGTCTCAACTCCAGTGACATTTTATTCTATTATAAAGTTATTGTAAAATTCAAATGTCTGTACATTAAAAATATTTGCAAAAAAATGATTGTAACGGGCTATTTGGAGATCACTAAGAATAAACATTTTTTTTTTGGATTTTTGTATGTTTATGAGTTTGTATGTGTCGTTGTGGCTTCATCACGCTAAATCGGCTAAACGGACTTCAACAATACTTTTTGTTTTACAAATATCATGATAATAATCACAATTTTTGCAATTTATTAGTGGATCACTCCACTAGCGTTATTATTATAAACAAAGATCAGAAACAAATGAAAAATTTTTTTGACGATACTGGACTTGAACCAGTGCCTTGAGCCAGACCGGGGCAGCACGCTCTACCATCTGAGCTAATCGTCCACACCAGCAGTCGACGAATTTTGTCATCTGTTCTTGCTTATGGATCTCTGTATGGTGCATCAAGGCACTGGCTCAAGTCCAGTATCGTCGAAAAAAATTTTCATTTGTTTCTGATCTTTGTTTATAATAAGGACTTCAACAATGTTTGGTACAAGTGTAGCTGGGTATCTTCAGATGGTTATAAGAAGAATACTTTTTACCCGACTATGCTAAAGAAAAAAAGAGGGGATATGGCTTTTTCTCCTCCGCGAATGAAGTTGCGATCGCTTTCTAGTAATGTCTATAAAACTACTAATGAAAGGTCATTAGATTCGTCGCCTAGACGTGTGGCCTAGCTAAACTGTTGCGAGTGTGTGAGAAGGATGCGGCCACGAAGTGCTTGACCTACAATGTCAAGAAAAGTGATTGTATGGTGTTTTGGATCAGAGGCAAACGATCATACTCGATTCCTGATATAAAACTCAACGGAACGCCCTTAAATGTAGTTAGTAAGTTTGAATACCTGGGATACATACTAACCTCTTACCTAAAAGATGATGCAGACATAGAGAGGGAACGAAGGGCGTTGTCTGTTACAGCGATTGGCTCGTTCGCTCGCTGTTCCGCAGATGTAAAGCTAACGCTTTTCAAAGCATACTGCACTAACTTTTACACGAACAGCCTATGGGTTAGCTGTACGCGGAAACAGTATAGCGCCCTGCGGGTGCAATACAATAATGTTTTTAGGGTACTGTTGGGGTTGCCTCGCTTCTGCAGCTCACCTGGTATGCTCGCGGCGGCAGGAGTGGATTGCTTCTATACCACAATGCGCAAACGATGTACATCCCTGAAGCGTAGGATACGGGTTGGCGCCAACGGTATCCTAAATACGGTGTATCATTGTAGCATGATTCACGTGCAGTCTTATTGCCCTCTTTGACATTTTTGTAGTTAGAATAGAATGTAAGTAATTGAAATGTATTGAGTTGTTTTCATTTTTACAAACATTAGCTTAAGATTTCCATGTATGTACTAACTGGATCAATAGCCCCAGGATGGTCGAAATAAAAAATTCATGCCCCATGAGTGGCATGAGTACATGGTACAATAAGTTAATCTATTTTGAACATAATGTATCGATAGTATCGGTACGTAAATTGAAACTCGATTAATGAGAGAACTCACCAATGACAGATGAAAGTGCTACGTGAATTCCGGGCTCTGATAATAATACATAACGAATTTTAGTACGCCAAATTTTAGCTCAAGCGGAACCCGCGAAATAGGTCAAATTTAACTCGCAAGACTTGACCCATATTCATACTAACATGGCTAGATAAATAAAAGCTTATAATATCGCTGTGTTGAATGAGTGCTCGATCGATCAGATGAATTTCATCATACAAAACGTAATACATTCACTGTTAGACGATATTAGTGCCATACTGATGGACCAAGGATCTAGACAAAATCGCTAGAAAATATTTAATGAAGGCAGCGCACGATCGTTAAAGAGATCCTTGAGGTGCGTCCACACTTGTATCTGTTAAGTACTTAGGTACATATGCAATGAAACCACCAGCTGATCATAGACTGATTTAATATTTTCTTGCATGCTCTCTTAAACCTAACCGATATTCTTACGTACCCACATAATATATATATTGACAATTTCCCTCGAAAACAAAACAAAACATTGATATTACTAAAGGCATGCATGAATCTAATTTATCAACTTTGTTTTATTACTAAACAGAGTACTCATAAGTTTATCGCATTAGTTTACATTGCAATTTTTGCTTATCTATTATACAAAATTTACAAAATATAATACATTCATTCCTTATTTTTTTTTCGAAAAGAATACAAATAATAATAATGGTTTGTATAATTCATTAACATTAAAAAAATTATATATACATTTTTCCATTCCTTTAACACGTTAAATAACAGTGAACAATTATTATTATTATTTATGCATTCAATCTATGTCTAATCTATAATCATTAATTAAAAATACCTAATCCATTTATTTATTTATATACATTGAGGATATAGTAATTAGGATAAATAACTACATACATGGATTACTTTCTCATGGATTCTTACTCGAGGTTCAGATACAGGGTAGGTCCACCGATCAGGAGGTATCACCGTCCTGCCAAAACGAGTGACATAGTAATTAGTATCGTTTGTCAATTGCACTTGTGCGGGGCGTGGAGCACGGGAGCTGAGCGCCTGCGCCGGCGGCGATGCCGAGGGCAGCGTTATGTCGTCGTAGGTAGCTACGGGCCCGTACGGGATGTCTACGCGACGCGGTGAGTCAACGATCAGCTGTCTACGCTTGCGTCTTAGAACGCGGCCCGACATCATTTTAATTAGGTATGACCGGAGTCCAACAGCACTCTGTACAGTTCCGTTTTGCCACTCATTATTAATTCGTACTTTAACTTTTTCTCCTTGTTCCAAGACTCGCAAGTTCTTAGCGTTTTTGTCAGAATATTGTTTTTGCCGAGATTGGTGTGATTTTAAGTTGTTTGCTACGTTACGCGGAATTTTCGGTATTAATAATATAGGGGCACATGGTAGAATACTACGCACTTTTCTATTGTTCAGTAGCTCAGTCGGCGAGGGTAAGTTATGGTCGAGTGGAGTACTTAAGTAATCCAACAAAGCTATATTAAAATCTGTCTGATCAAAAGTGGTTTTCTTCATCTTTTTTTTAACAATTTGAACTGCTCGTTCCGCCTGGCCGTTTGATTGGGGATAATGGGGAGAAGACGTGACGTGTTGGAAAATCCATGTTTTTGAAAAGGATTTAAATTCGGCCGATGAAAATTCAGGTCCATTATCCGATATAACAACTTCTGGAATACCCTGGCGTCTAAAGATCTGTTTTAGCTTTTCAATTATCACCCGTGAACAGACAGATTTAACCTTGACAACTTCTATAAACTTGCTATAATAATCTATTGCTAGCAAATAAGAGTTTCCGCGAAAGTGAAATATATCTATGCCGAGTTTACACCAAGCTCTTTTCGGAGGTTCATGCTACATGAGTGGTTGCTTGACGTTTTGCTTTCTATATGTTAAACAAGCCTGGCAATGGGATAAATAATCATGCAGCTGTGAGTTCATGTTGGGCCAAAACATAATATCACGTTTACACTTTTCGATACCTAAATGGCTACTATGCGCTCGTTTTAACATTTCGTAACGCATACATTTCGGGATGACGACACGATCGCCTCTCCATACATTGCCATAAGCTTCTGCTAGCTCACTTTGATATTCGTAGTATGGTTTCAATATATTACTAACATATTTTTTCTAAGGCGGCCATCCTCTCTTTATAGTTTTAATTAATTCTTGTAATTCAGACTCGTTTTTCGTACATTTTTGGATTTGTAAAAAATGCGTCAGTTACCGGATTGCTCGATGACACCGCACAGACTTGAGCGCGTATATCAAGGTAGCCGTTCGTCTTTGTGTTGTTATCGGCGCCCGCGCCCGCCTGTACTGTGCGCGACAATGCATCTGCGATGTATAAATATCTACCGGGTTAATACACTAAGTTAAAATTGTAGGGCTGTAGTCTTGGTAGCATTCTTTGTAACCGAGCGGGAGTGTTAACTAGCGGCTTTTTTATGATGCTTACCAATGGTTTATGGTCACTTTCTATGGTTACATCATTTTTTCCATATATGTACGTATACAGTTTTTCGCAAGCAAACACACAGGCATAAAGTTACTTTTCTATCTCTGCATAATTTTGCTCTGTTTTTGTCAATGACTTAGATATATAGCAGACTGGTAACCCGTCCTGGAGTAAACATGCGCCAAGTATATGCTTGCTAAAATCTACCTCTACTTACATTCTTATTTATTTAATTTTATATTGATTTCCCTACATCTTTGTAATACTTTTCTCAACCGTATGTCATGTAACTCTTTAGTGTCCGCATAAATCAAGATATGTCATCGAATTGTTCGTATAACCGCCCATGGAAACTTTCTGAAGCAGATGAGATGCCGTACGGCATCCGAAGATATTTGAACCTTCCAAACGCGGTGTTAAACGTACAAAGGTCACTACTAGCCTGGCTTAGCTTAACTTGCCAAAATCCCTGCTTAGCATCAAGTGAACTGAAGTACTTTGCCCCCGATAGACTCGAAGTTATCTCATTTAAGGTGGGCAATTTAAAATGCTCACGCTTAATTACTTTGTTTTAATCTTGCGGATCAAGGCATATGCGCAAGTCCCCCGATGGTTTTTTGACCACGGTCATACTATTTACCCAATCGGTGGGACCTTCAACTTTAGCAATTATACCTTGATCCTGCATTTCTTTTAACTTACTTTTAACTTGATCTATTAAAACAACCGGTAACTTTCGTGGCGCATGAACCACTGGCTGCGCGTGGTATTGTAACTGTATCCTATACTCACCCGGTAGGCACCCCATACCCTCAAAAACATCGGGGTATTCATTTAACACAGATATACTATTGTTCGACTCACTAGTAGACAGCGAATTGACTCTTTGTATTAAACATAGTTCGTTACATGAAAATCGGCTTATAATTGGACCTGACTTAACTTTTGCAATTATAAACTCCAAGATATAAGTATTTCTTTTATAAATTACTTTTAAATTACAGCAACTGGAATCGTTTCACCCGAATATGCTTGAATTTTTATCGAAGACGGGGTAAGATAATCTTTCGCAATGCCTAACGACCTTAGGTATCTCTCTGGCAAAACATTTACGTCAGCTCCCGTGTCCAGCTTAAACACAATATTTTTATTATTAATAGAAAAAGTAACTGCCCATTCACTGTCAGTAATATATGCATTATTTACCTCATCGGTGGAGACTCCTCTCACTTCGTACACATGACACATTCTCGAGTAGTGATTTTTTCCATGGCACCTATCACACACTTGTCCAAACGCTGGACACTGGAATCTTCTATGTGTGGAGCCACACTTGGAACAGCTATGGTCGCCAGTTCTTTTAGACTGTGACGACCGCTGCCACCTGCCACGTGTAGGTGCCGCGCTGTCGGGACCGGGACGGCCGCCGCGCCATGAACTCCGGCGGCGCCCGCGACCTGAGCGCGAGCCACTCGCATTGACAGCATGCAAAGCCTGCTCACTCGTACCATCGTTGACTCGATCACAACAACAGCTTCCTTGACAGTGCCGATCCATCGCGACTGATTTCGGCTGGGGTCTAATTTCATGGACGTGATGTTGTGCATTTTCTTGCTTTATATGACCAGCTTGAGCCCAAGATATTTCCGCCAATCTGCATATCTCATAGCTTTTTGTAAAGTTAAATCACTTTCGCGCAGAAGTCTCTCCCGCAAACCCACTTCATGTATACCACATATTAACAGGTCTCTCACAAGGTCAATGCACAATTCTTTAAAGTTACATTTACTCGCCATTTTATTCAATTCGAATGCATATTGTTCCACGGACTCAAACTCCGACTGTTTGCGTGTAAATAATTTGTGTCTTTCGACAGTTAGGTTTTTCTGTGGCAGAAAAAAGTCGTCGAATTTCTTTAATAGCGCTTCTAATGTAATATTTTCACCTTCAAATTGATCAAATACCTCACGCCCTTTGTCCCCAATTACATGAAGTAAAATATTGTTTTGTACTTTTGTCTGCTTTTTTGAAATTTCACATGCTTCATAATATATCAGAAATGTTTTTTTTTCCATTTCTCCCACTTTTTACACAAATTGCCCGAAGTAACGTTAAGCAAATTATTTTCGAATTTGAACGGTAATGGCGGATGCAAAACTGATTCCATTGTCTTGGATAACTTTACTTGCGTCTTGCGTACAGTAACTCTAGCGCGTCACCAATATAAATTATCGTCCAATCGCACTCTTCTGATTATATAATACTCTTTTTATTACGGCAAACACTTTTCTTTTAAAGTCCGTTTCGGCTGCGCCATGTTAAGTACTTAGGTACATATGCAATGAAACCACCAGCTGATCATGGACTGATTTAATATTTTCTTGCATGCTCTCTTAAACCTACCCGACATTCTTATGTACCCACATAATATATATATTGACAGTATCATTTGCCCGTATCCGATCACCGTCGCGTGGCATGACTGCGTATCGCGCTGCTTGAACGCTCACTGTCGGCATTCCGTATCATTTGCGCCGCCGCGTAAAGAAACGCGTCTACACTAAGCCGTAGCGTATCGAGATGGATCGCGGCGTATCATAACCGCGTAGCATGACCGCGTGTCAATGATCGCTAGTGTAGACGTCGCACCGTCGCGATCACGCGCTTGTCCAATCCGAGTGTGCGATACGCGTAGCAACATGGATTTCGAGCGATCGGATCGGCACAACGTCCAAACGCGTGATCGTGACATTATTATATATTCAATACATATACAGGGTGGCACATTTAAATCGGTCAGTATGGTATCAGACATACGAACATCTCTTCTTAGGAACCATTTCATCGATTTTAGTAATAAGACAAACTGCATTTATACATTTTAAAATCTCATCTAGGGAATCGAACCCGTTATCCTTCGTTACTACGTCCATCGTTACCTGTCTCTCGGTTCATTTAGCCCTTTGAGCGTGAAAGACGGCAAATCACGTCAACAGAAAATTGTGTCTCCAGTGCCACGACATTATTTATTAGTTTTATCAGGTTAATCGCTAGTTTTATTAGACTCGATTAAGCGGTTATTTACCAATTTTATAGCACATTTTTAAGACTCGTTAACCGTCTCTCGGTTCACTTAACCGTCTTAAATTTAAACGATCCGGTTATCAGTGAATTTTTGCCCCCTCATTGCCATTCGGCAGGTAAAGTCAAAAGTTAGTACGGAATCGGACCTCGATATTTCAAGCACGTAGGGAACGGTTTTATGTAAAAGGTAACAATTCTACGAAAGTTTCAGTTCAGCTGTACTTAATGTTGGGCCTCGGTTTAATTATGGGTTTGAATGTCTGTTTGTTTATTGTAAATGTGATGTTTTTGATTGGAGTTTGATGGGTTGGAGGGGTAATTTAAGAAAGTTTGTTGGGAATTGATTTAATGAAAATGATACATGTATAATTACTAATGTTTCATGCCTCGTCTATTTGCGGTTACATTTGTATAATGATTATTTTTAATTGTTGTGTGAAGTCCAATACACGATTTTAGATTAAAATTCGGATGGAAAATAAAACTATTGGCAAGCCATGTTTTATATTTGGCATGGAATTTGTAATACTTAAATATTTGAGAAGGACATTCCATAAGGACCAAAATTCTATTGCGTTCTACAAACATGTAAGATGTACTTAAGTAAATTACGACAATAATAGAGGGCCTGACTGACAGATCAAATTAGTTCCTTTGTATTAACTGTTGAAACCCTCTATGCACATGAAGCTGCTAAGAAAAACAGTTTCCTGGCGTTACGCTTATTTTAATTGTTCATAATTTTCAAACTGCCAGACGCGTAAAAACAAGTTTTTCGTATAGTCAGAAATAGTATTTAACTGTAAATGTGACATAATAATTTACTTGTTTTATACTAGTAAGGTGGCAAACAAGCGTACGGCCTTTTGAACGTGTCAAATGCGCTATCACTCGCATGCCAAGCTCTTTGAAGCGCGAGAGCAAAATTAGACCTTACGTGATAGTAAACTGGTTAATTATTCACTGTAAGTAGTAACACATAAGTGTCGGCGGCTTCATTGTCACGACAACACGTAACACCTTTCGGGGTCCTTAGCGTTCAAAAGGTTAAACAGTCATCGCGGACTATGACCGCTCAACGCCATGAGCATTACGTGCAGTTCACTTTCATCTTAAAAAAATCCAACACTACAGCTTCGCGTCTACAGTTTTATTAACTGGAATTTATATTACTCGCCTTCCTCCAGAAATACGAGAAAAAAAATAAAAGATGGTCATAATTCTGCTAACAAACTAAATCCCCGGTACTGGAGCACTGACAAGTTATCTCAAGTCCGATGACAGTTTAAGAAATTGATGACCTAACCAGTGACGTAGCTATACCAAAGGGCTAGACGGGGCATTGCCCAAGGGCCTCCAAGCTCTGACCTGAAAACGGTGGTGTAGCTACTGAAGACCTAGACCGTGCCGTGCAGCGTGGCTCGTGGTCCCTGTCTTTCTTTCGCACCAGGGTCCATGATTACCCAGCTACGCCACTGGACCTAACGAAATTACACTTTCCAAAGATATATTATTTTTTGTACTTGCTAATTATTTGCCCATAACTAACAATAAATCTACAAATAATAATTGCTACAACATAAAATAACTTTCAATAGTCTTGGTTAAATATTGCTTGAACCTGCCCAAGTGAATTTTTCCGTCGATTGGCAAATTAGAGCGGGTGGGCCGATATCGTAACCGATTCGACTTCATCCCGACTGCGCCTGGCCTTGCTCTTTTATCTCTTTCTACCCATGTCACAAGCGGAAAGCGACAGTACCGATTGCAATATAGGTTCAATTACCATATTATACATTTAGATAATGATATCTAAACCTATTTGAGTTCATCAAGACTGGCTCTTTCATCTCATTCTTCCCAAGATCTAAGTGGATAGGAACGCTTTTATCTCTTTCTTATCGAGTCACAAGTGGATAGCGGGAGCATTGCAGGATTGCAATATAGACCAATGACTTCATTAATGTGTCGCGATGCCAGTTAGCTATCAAGTTACTGTTATTGTTCATTTTCGAATACCCTGAATCAATCCTGTCAATGTTTATTTATTTATTTAGTCCCCAAAACGTTTACATGACATCACAGTACAAAACCAATGCGTCACGAAACTTCTAGCATCCATCGCCTCACAAAATCTCAAGCATTCACTACACAGTGCCGCCCATCGCCACGCAAACAAGTCGCACTCAGGTGTCGATGCCAGGAGCGCATTGAGCAGTGAAAGGGTGCGGAGTAGCGGCGAGTTCCTGCACGAAACGGTTCGCGCCGGCGGCACGGCCAACAAGTCGTGTCGTCGCGCTCTGAGGGCTATCCTCTGGACATCCGGCACAAACAGCCGCACGAGACTTTTACAAGTTCGCGACAGTCCGACTCGCCACGCAATGCCTGACATGCACGCCTGACGGAACCTTAAAGGAACCTTAAAAATGCTTTTTGAACCTTTTCAAGAAGTAAGGCATGCGTCGATTCGTAGGGATTCCATACGATCGATGAAGTCTCCAGCTTACTCCTTACTAAGGCATTGTAAACCATTTTTATGGCTACCGGGTCATGGAAATCACGGAGGTTTCGGATTGTGAAACCCAGTCTTCGTAAACAGCTCGTGGCAAGAGATGAAATGTGCTCGTGAAGAGTGAGCCGCGTATCAAACACTACTCCCAGATCCTTGACCGAGAAGACACGATTTATAGGCTCAGACCCTAGCATATATAGCAGTAGGAGAGCGGCTAAAATTAATTGGCAGGGTTAAAATTAAGCTTGTTCTCCATACTCCACCGAAACACCAAGTCGATGTCCTCCTGTAACGTTTTACAATCGGCTATTTGCTGTACCCCATATACCAACTTCAGATCGTTGGCATACAAAAGACACTGAGCCGCCCGTAGAACCGATTTGAGATCATGATATTGAAAAACAAGGGTCCTAAGATGGAGCCTTGACTGACGCCCGACCGGGTATGGTAAGGCGTCGAGACAAAACATCCATGTCGGACGAACTGCTGCCGATCACGCAGATAGTTGGCAAAAAAGGAGAGTAGCTTGGGTGAAAACCCAATTTTATCCAATTTCCCAAGCAGCACGTCGTTAACCACGCGATCGAACGCCTTCGTAAAATCGAAATAGAGGACATCAATTCAACTTGAATACCTTTATCAAGATGCACAGCAATGTCGTCCGTTAGTATCAACAGATTCGTGTTGACCGAGCGACTTGGCCGAAAGCCATGCTGCGCGTCACACAAGAAGGGCCGAACCTGTGAGGATACAGTGCGGTGAAGTATGGCCTCAAACAGCTTGCCAAGGGTAGGAAGAACGGCTATAGGTCTATAATTTTCAACGTCAGAAGTGTCACTCGCTTTCGGGATCGGTCTCACTCTAGACCTTCTAGACCTTCCAATTTCGAGGATAAGTCCCAGACGAAAGCGCCAGGTTATAAATATATTGTATCGGGAGCTTTAGAAACTCCATACAACCCTTAACAATATACGCCGGCAAGTTATCAGGTCCAACGGAGCTAATGGCCTTTATGCGCTTTATCCCAACTTCAAACTCCTGTAATGTTATTATTGATTTGATATCAATGCAGTTATCACTAGGCTTCCGATTAGAATTGTGTAACAACGTCGGATCAGGGAGCGGAATATCAGGAATGTTGCCACTTGTAACTTTATTTAAAGAAACGTCACCCGTATAAAGTTATCGATGCTGTTCGATAGATGGCACTGTTTGCAAAGTACAGATGGCGCTACTAGGTGTTTATTAACCGGCAACTCCAGTATCGGTCTGAATATCGCGCAGAACGTCAAGTGAATGCTTAGGCGGGAGGGCGTAGCTGTCAGAGGCAGAACGAGTCATCACTTTTGATCTGGCGCTCGAGCGGGTGTACTCGTGTTTTAAAAGATGATTGCTGCGTTACATCGAATCTCTCAATATCTTCGAAATCACTGTGTATTTCCTTAAAGTGACAATTGATTATAATAAAACAAATATTCAGCTAGTTGAGAAAGTTTTTATATTAACGCGTTAACCATCCCATCATGGGTGACCATGCAGAAGGTGGTGGCCTCGAAGATACCTCTGATGGAGAGGTCATGCCATCTCGAGAGGTTCCGCCGTTATATATACTTGGCACTGCATTGAGATGTAGCCTCGCTCTGCATTTTCTATCGCTGGTATAACGGGGAGTGCTCCGAGGAATTGTTCGGATTGATCCCTGTCGCATCTTTTTGCCATCGTCCTACGCAGCAATATTTCCATCCCCACCACTTAGATGGTTGGCAGTTCACAACTGTGCATTTTATTAGAAATTTCCTGCCTCGCACGACTGAACTGTAGAAAAAATTGTCGCCGGCAGTATTTCTACTCCTGACCTACTTACTCCCACCTGAAAAGCAGGCAATGCACCTGTGACTCCTCTGGTGTTGCAGGTGTCTACGGGCAACGGTCATGCATCAACTTAATAGAAGATGTCCGCAACTTTGTTCGCGGAGGAGAAAATCTTAATACTGCTATTTTTTTCCTCAGCGTAGTCGGGTAAAAAGTATCCTATAACCATCTGTCCCATGACCACGACCACTCTGTCAGGAGTGAACGACTCAGAAGAAGAACCATCTGTGGATACACAGCTACCTGTCGGAGACAAGCGACATAGATATATACTTTTTATTGTATGTTATGGTTTTTAATGACAATCGCTCTTCCTCTCAACTCTTATAGCATACGTTGACTCTCGAATACATTTATTGATATCAAATCATAGAAACTTGTTTCCTTAACATGGTGCTGAAACCCGGGGCTATGTTAAGGACCGTGTATCAAAAATAGTTGAAATCTGTTTAGCCGATTTGGCGCGATGAAGCCACAACGACACATTCACATAAACAAAAATCCAAACAGTAATATTTTTTTATATTCAGTGTCCTCTAAATAGTCGGTAACGACGAAAATTAAAATATTAAAAAAAGGGTTTTTTTTTAAATACCTTCAATGTACAGACATTTTATTTTAACAATTTTATAAAAGTAAAGATATGGTGCGTCGTTCAAAAGCTATGTCTTGTAAATTGCACCAAGGCCCGTTCATTTCTTACCCACTAAACTGACTCCTGAGCTCAATGAAATATTCCTTCTGCTGACCTAATTCCAGTAATTTATGAACTATTACACCCAGTGGAACCTGTATCGCATTCACGGGACATTTAACTTCGAACTGCAATAGGTTTTCTATGCAGATTTTAAGTGGTAGTAAATTTAAAGAGAATCAACCGATTTTACGACGCATCGGGAAATTGCTTAAAAGCTAATTTTCAATTTTTATCTTTAAAGAAGGCGCCCGCAACTTGGTTTGCAGAGGAGACAAAGTCATTAACTATCTTTTTTTCTACAGCGTAGTCGGGTAAAAAGTGTCCTATAATTATCAGTAGATACCCAGCTACCCTTGTCCCAAAAATAGTTGAAATCCGTTTAGCCGATTTGGCGTGATGAAGCCACAACGACACATACAAACATACAAAAAATAAATTTTCGATTTAGTGGCCTTCAAAAGTTTGTTACAATCATCTTCAATGTACAGACATTTATTTTTACAACTTTATAATAATAGTAAATATGAATAGATTACTAGCATCTGCCCGCGACTTCGTCTCCCTTAAATTCGGTTATCGCGAATAAGGGTATTTTTCCGGGATAAAAAATAGTCTAAGTCCTTCCCCGGGACACAAACTATCTTCATACCAAATTTCATCCGAATCGGTTCAGCGTTTTTAGCGTGAAGAGGTAACAGACAGACAGACAGACAGACAGCCAGACACACTTTCGCATTTATAATATTATAGTATGGAAGTATGAATATAAGTATGGATATGGATATGGATTTCAATTTCTATTTTCAAGTCTAGACTTTGAGCATTTAACCATTCGAGATGGTTTACGGATGCAATCTGCCAACACATTATGACAAATGTCAGGTCAGCTTAAATAATAAATTTTCAGTGTGTGTGTGTGTGTGTGTTCGTTTGTTTTCCATAGTGTGATGTACAATTTACATGGAATAGGAAATATAGATAGATTACTAGCATCTGCCCGCACATTATGACAAATGTCAGGTCAGCTTATATAATAAATTTTCAGTGTGTGTGTTCGTTTGTTTTCCATAGTGTGATGTACAATTTACCTCGCCTGCCGCTAAAAGTGCATGAAAAATGTTTGTATGACTAATTGTGAAACATCAACATTTCATTTCCCTATTTTTGTTGACATGGAGAAGCCGCAAAGGACGCATAAAATGGGCTTGTGTCCTAGTAATATATAATAAGTCCGTCAGTTAAATTATCAGAAAATATTGGACACATTTTTTTTCTTTTGTCAATTAAACAAAAAATGATGCACTCGAGAACCTTTCCGCCCCAACTGCCCATTGCCACTTCAATTTGCTTACTCTGTTTGCTATGTCGGTGACCTTAGGTCGTCTTAGTAATGTGCCGCGGTAATATTACCGTTACCAGTAACTTCCAGTTTGGAAATATTACTTAACGTAAAAATATTAAAAACGTAACTTTCCAATCTTACCCGTAATATTCCCAAAAAGCGTTAACATACAAAAGTAACGAATTATAATTTAAGTTAATAGTTATTTGGCTAGTTTAATACTCAATACGCAAACCTTTGTAATTTTTTGTCTATTTAACTAATTTTTTTTTATCTTAAACGGTACAATATTTGTTTATTGTTTCTGAATAAAAAAATCATATCAATAGGACTTTAGTTCGGGCCTTGCCATAAGTCAGAGTGCGCGCGTTTTGTGTGGTATGTTGTGACCGGAGAATTTAAGGCGTCACAATGAAACCAAAAATGATGAAGATACAGCCAGTTAAAGATCCCCATGACGTCAGGCCGTGCGACCGTTTTTCGCACGGCGTGACGTCATGCGCCCCCACTCCCAAACTTTGAAGTGCTATATCTTTGTCTCTTTTTGTTTGATTGACAAAAGAAAAAAATATGTGTCCAATATTTTTTGATAATGTAGCTGATGGATTAATTAGAATCATATCTTTTTTACCCAGGAAACTACCCTATTAAAAACAAACATACAAAACATTTTAAATACATATTTTTAATATTTTCTTCTGTTTCCGCGATTATTACTCATTTAAATGAAACAATTTAACGGTTTAAACTTTAATTTCCGAACGGTGTAAAAATATCTTATCTGTTAAAAAGTAGTTTAATAGTCTTTGAAATAAAACAATTTAGCGGATTATATCGACCGGATTTCGACGACCGGTTTAGCTCAGTGGGAGGAACGTTGCCTGCGAAGCTGAGGTCCTGGGTTCAAATCCCGGTAAGGGCAAATATTTGTGTGATGAGCATAAATCTTTGTTCCTGAGTCTTGGATGTTTTTTATGTATATAAAGTAATATACCTATTTCATATATCGTCGTCTAGTACCCATAACACAAGCCTTATTAAGCTTACCATGGAACTAGTTCGATTTGTGTAAAATTGTCCCGTAATATTTATTTATTTATTTATTTATTATTTATATCGCGTATATTATCTCATTTTATTTCCCGACGTTTCGGAAGCTTTCCAGCTTTCCATGGTCACGGGTGGACTGAGAAAAGATGTATTTTCCTCTGTCAAAGTTACAATTTGTGCAAACTACCCATTTTTGAAAAAACAAATAAAGGTGTACATACATGCCAGATGGGCCTAAGCTGTAAAGACACATGTGCCAGAAGGGCTAAATTATTTTATTCTAATAATTTACCAAGCAGCATTTCACAATTGAGGCGTACTGAGGAGAAAAGAAACGCTACAAAGAAAAACTCCCAGGCTACCTCATTACTTATTATAATATTTAAAAAACAGAGACTATTAAACTACTTTTTAAACACATAAGATATTTAACACCGTTCGGAAATTAAGGTTTTGTAGTTTTGTGTCTCGCTTGTTCATTTATGAGATGTATTACAGTATCCCAAGCTGGTGGTAGTGACAATCCATCTTCTCTATTGAAATTAGGATGCTTTTTAATCTCAATAGCCTCGCGTAGCATTCTGGGAAAATATCTTTTTTCTTTGGCAAGGATAGAAGGTTTATCAAACTTAATTGAGTGGTTTGGTTTGTCAATGACATGTTCACAGACTGCAGACCTATTACACCGACGGTGCTTGACATCTGCTATGTGCTCCTTCACCCGGGTTGATACACTGCGTTTCGTTTGACCAATGTATGAAAGACCACACTCGCAGTCCAGCTTATAAATGCCAGCACTCTGCAAAGGGGTAAATTGAGACACCTTCTTCAACGGCTTGAAATGTGTTTTTATAGAAGCACGCTTCAAAATGTTTCCGGTCTTGTCTGTGACCCCTTTCATATATGGTAATACGGCAGGTTTACGCTCGACTGTTGGTTTCTTCATACTGGGATTCTGCTTGGAACGTGGTATCTGGAGCTCGTTGGCGTACGTTTGACATTCTGCAACTCAGCAGTCAGATGTTGATCGTCGCAGATACCCCTGGCTCTCTGAAACAAAGATTTACCCAATGTAGCAAGTTGACACAGATGGTGGTGAGATTTGCCATTCAAATACCTATCTGTATGCGTAGGTTTCCTATATACATTGTTAGGACCTATGTCATTGTTAGGACCTCTAATTACTAGCACATCTAAGAATGCAAGTGAATTTTGATTTTCCAACTCCATAGTGAATTTAATTTTACTATGCATGGAGTTCAGATGGTCTAAGAAAGCTGAAACACTAGATCTAGGTAAAATAGTAAAGGTATCATCTACGTATCTTTTAAAGATCCTCGGCTTGACAGGTGCCAATGAAAGCGCTCTCTCCTCGAAGTCTTCCATGAAAATATCGGCGACGACAGGAGACACCGGAGACCCCATTGCCACACCATCAACTTGCCCGTAGAATTCACCATTCCATAGCATATAGCCAGATGTAAGGCAGTGCCGTAATAACTCAGCATATTCTATTTCCATCTGTTGTTCACTCAATCTTCTTTTCACAATTTCGATACATTCTTGATATGGTAGGCATGTGAAGAGGGACTGGACATCAAAACTGACCATAACTTCATCATCAGTTAGTCTCAAATTCTTAATCTCACTGACAAAATGGTATGAGTCCCTTGTGTATGATTCCGTCTTCCCTCGCAGTAAAGAAAGCACACCTGCTAAATGCCGAGCTAATCGATAGGTAGGAGCATCGATTTGACACACTATAGGGCGTAACGGAGCACCAGGTTCATGTATCTTTGGTAACCCTTTGGTGGCACCGGACAAGAGGGCACTAAACTTTTCACATCCAGATTAAGATTTTCAGAGTGCTTACTTATCAGCTCGGCTGTCGCTTTTAGTACTTTCGACGTTGGATGCTTGAACAAGCTTGTATGCTGTAGCGTCTGACAAAAGTACTTCCACTTTCTGCTTGTAATCACTAGTATCCATAACAACCGTCGCATTTCCCTTGTCAGCCCGAAAAATGGTGATGTCTGGGTCTTCACGCAAGCTCTTCAAAGCGTTGAATTCAGTTCTGGGTAAGTTAACTTTAGGAGATTTCGCTCGTCTTAAAATTGAAGACACATCCTGGCGTACGGCCTCCAAATCCTCCTTACGCACATGATTTTGGACCAGACAATCTTTCACACCGACTATTATCTGTTCAAAAGGGATATTCCGTGAAGTAACAACATAATTTAGCCCTTTTTTAAGAAGCGAGGTTTGAGAATCAGAAAGTTGCTTCGAGCTAATATTCACTATAGGTGCAACGGCATTTGACGTTGACGTTTGATTACTTCCACGGAGCGTTTCATTCCTTGTGCGTTTTGATTTCAACTTGTCAAAGTTAGCATTTTTCTTACGTGTACAACTTTGAAATTTTGATGCGTAACGTCTGTCGCCTTGTTCAACAATACTTTTGAAATCATCATCTGTCAATATCAACTGCAATTCGTCACTCTTTTCTTTAATCTGTTGTTCAAATTTGTGGGCTGAATAACGGGTATTGTGGATAAGTTTGCACGGTAACTTTATATACGCAATATAATCCGTTAAATTGTTTTATTTCAATGAGTAATAATCGCGGAAACAGAAGAAAATATTAATAGTCTTTGTTTTTTTTTAATTATAATTTGTAATGAGGTAGTCTGGGAGTTTTTCTTTGCAGCGTTTCTTTTCTTCTCAGTACGCCTCATTTGTGAAATGCTGCTTGGCTTGGCTTATTAAAATAAAATAACTAAGCCTTTCTGGCACATGTGTAACTGTCTTTACAGCTTAGGCCCATCTGGCATCTATGCACACCTTTATTTGTGTTTTTTTCAAAGTGGGTAGTTTGCACAAATTGTAGCTTTGACAGAGGAAAATATATCTTTTCTCAGTCCACTCGTGACCATGAAAAGCTGAAAAGATTCTGAAACGTCAGGAACTCAAATGAGATAATCTACGCGATATAATCCGTAAAATTGTTGTATTTAAATAAATATTTTTACTTGATATTATGAACATATTTGTGATTTACAGACAGACATTTCAGAATATGAGTAGAAGATATTGCGTAAAAAATATACAGTCGAATTGAGATCGTTCTCTCTCAAATTCGGCCGGTTGTTAATCACGTATCACAGCTCACACTGTATAATAGGACTTAAGCTTATAAATCCAAAATAAACACTTACGTAAATTAACAGAAGTAATGCCTCAGATTATTTGCGTACAAATATTCAACAATCTCAGTCCAAGAAGGCAAAACAGACACAAAATCAACGTCAGTTACGTCGTTTCAGAAACTACTGTTTGTCTCCTTGCTAATCGGCTCAGTGTAAGTTTGTTTGCCTTCACTCAGTAACGTATCTCCTAAACGTGTTAGTTTAGAACAATGGCTTAACACTGCATATTTACCCCGGCTTTCTTCAGAGGTTGTGTTTCCGTTATGTTAGTGTCGTTTCGTCAAATGACAATAATGCAAATAATATCAAAAAATCCCTTAATATATATTAACGCTCACTTGGTCTTAACTATTACTGGCATTTTCGTGTAAAAATAAAGTTGTCAACACCGTATCGTATCTCCTTTTAATGATCAGGGAAAAACTAACTCACGATGAATCATAGCGTATCACCTATCAAATCTCAACATTGATGGCGCGGGGACGAAGGACCACCCGAAAACTCGGGTTATATGGACCGTAGGGACGAGGGTCCCTATGGGTCCTGGCGAAAATGAATATGTAGAATGAGGCACGCCTTACCTTCTATCAAGACTTCGAGGATGAGGCGGCCGCCTTCGGTGGTTCACTTTCTTCTTCCACTTAACTCACAGTCTATTTTGTTAATATAAAATTTTAATTGCGGTTTTTTCTTCCTAGCCGTCTCTTCCATATGTCAGTTCAGACAGATCCTTCTTTTCTTTTTTTAAACCTATTCTATTTATTTTGGCAGGCGTGCGGGTGATATAATGTATATGAAAAGGAGGTTTTATGAATGAGGGTGCGAGCGAGATGAATGAAAGGACGGCGATAACATTTCCCCCGACCTTAAAGGGTTCCCTTTAAGAGAAACCAAAATAACGAGTTCCTCTCAATTTGAGTAAGTAAATATCAATAATCATATGAAATATCTTAATCAGAAGCATAAACATAAAAGGCGCGATTAACGCGGAAATAAATTAAAATAATTAAGGTCTAATAATATTTACATAAAGAATATGTTATTGACTAGGCAGTGGACACAATCGCACTACAGAGCGAGTGACGCTACCTCTTCTCGTCTTTACTGTAACGACACGAGTTGTGCCGTCCTTTGAGGGATGAACTGCCTCTACAACACCTAAAGGCCATGAAAACGGCGGCACGTTATCCACTTTTATGACAACCACTGTGCCAACATGAATAGGTATCGATGGGACAGACCATTTTGCTCGCGATTGCAGCTGGTGCAAATATTCAGCACTCCATCGCTTCCAGAAAGACTTCACTATCTTATCAAGAAGAATATATCGGTTAAGCAGATTGACTTCCCCGGCTAGTGGCGCAGGTAAAGACAATAGCGGTGCGGTGTTGAGAAAATGAGCCGGAGTTAGAGCTGACGGTTCAGCGGGGTCGCTGCTCATAGCTGTCAATGGTCGCGAGTTCACGAGAGCCTCTATTTGCGTGAGTGTAGTTAGAAGCTCCTCGTATGACAGTATTTGGGCACCAATCGCTTTGACAAGATGGTTTTTTACCACTTTCACCATACTTTCCCAAGCACCTCCAAAATGTGGGGAAGCAGGTGGAATAAACTTCCAGTCTATGCGGTTCTCAGCAAGCTCTTGTTCAAGGTGTGGGCGATGATCATTTAGGAACTTGTATAGGTCCCGCAAATACGAATTAGCCCCAATAAAATTGGTACCATGGTCCGTATATAGACATTGTACAGGGCCACGGCGACACAAGAAGCGCTTTAAAGCAGCCAAGAAATTGGCAGTACTCAACTCTGTCGCTATCTCAATGTGCAGGCAGCGTGTCGTGAGACAAGTGAAAATGCATAGCCATGCTTTACGGCTCTTTATTCCTCGGCCACGAACCGGTGTATACTGCAAAGGGCCTGCGTAATCACACCCGGCGTGAGAGAACGCCTTGTCTGCTTTATTTACTCGACAGCCAGGTAAATCTGCCATGAGTGGAAAAGATGGTTGGGGTTTCGCCCTAAAGCAAGTGTTGCATCTATCCACTCGTTCGCGAATTACTCGTCGAGCCGCAAGTATCCAATATTGATCCCTAAGTAAAGACATCAAAGTCTCAGGACCTGCGTGCAGATACTTCACAGAGGACGACCTTGGAGTCGGTGAAGGCAAAAACCTTATCAATTTTATAACGCGGTTCAAAATTGTCTAGCACCTTTCGCATGAGCTTAGACAGCAGAACGGCGGCGCACAGTTCTAATCTCGCAACAGAGATTGTTTTAAGTGGTGCGACTTTCGATTTGGAGCATACTAGTTGAACTGTCACTTCAGTTCCATTTATGACTTGCAGATAAACCACACCTCCATAGGCGCGCTCCGAAGCATCACTGAACCCCAAGAGATTGACAGTACAACCCTGTGCTACTCCAAGATGACGCGGTATGCGAATCTCATTTAGCTTTGGAAGCTCAAAACAAAATCGATTCCATAAGTCCACGATGTGGGATGGGGGAGCGTCATCCCAATCGCATTTTATCAACCAAAGTTCCTGAATAAGGAGCTTTGCATACAAGATAACGGGACCTACTAAGCCCACGTTATCCCATAAACGCGCGATAGCAGACAAAATTGTCCTTTTAGTACACGCTGAGTCTGGCACCGTTACTTTGAAATGAAAGTAATCACTTGACTTGTTCCAGCTTAAGCCTAGGATCTTCTGGGATACCCCCCGATCCATTTCAATGTCTACGGAAGCTCGGTGCGAAGCGGGTATCTCGCGTAATACGGCATCCGAATTACAAGTCCATTTCACAAGATCAAATTGACCACATTTGAACAGATTAATTAGCTCCTTAGAAGCGGCAATGGCGGTGGATTCGTCCTGTTGCTGCGAGTCCTCTGACATTATGCTGAAGCAGACATCATCCATATACGTGCATGTCGATGCAATCGCCGCTGCTGTCGGAAACTTATGCCCGTCGTCAGCAATCAGCTGACGAACGACGCGGAGAGCGTGGTACGGGCTGGACTTCATTCCGAAGCAAACGCAATTAAATTCATAAATAGCGATAGGGTCTTGCGGGGAGAACCTGTATAAAATCCGCTGGTATCTGCGATCGGACTCACGAATACCGATCTGCAAGAACATCTGACGACAATCAGCCGAAAGCGCTATTTTAAATAAGCGAAAGTTCAAGAGGATTGAAAATAAATCCCCCTGTAGATTAGGGCCCGAGTGCAAAACATCGTTCAATGACAGGCCCGAACTTGTCTTGCTACTCGAGTCCAAAACCATACGCACTTTCGTCGAGGCTTTGTCCTCACGAATGACTGCGTGGTGAGGAATTATGTAAGCGGCGGATGAAACCCTCATCGAGCTCGTTACCTCCGATATATAACCCTTGCTGACGTAATCACGAATGATATCGTCATAGGCGGCACGTAAAGCGCTTGATGATACTAGTTTCCTTTCAAGACATAAGAAACGTCTCTGAGCAGCCGAGTGTGACTCTCCTAATTTGAATACATCGTCACGAAATGACAATGCTACAGAGTATCTACCACTAGCATCTCGCGTAGTTGTTGCGCGAAAGTAATCCTCGCATTCGAGATCATCCCGACTTTGAGCGGGTGGAGCGGAGACCTCCTCAAGTTCCCAAAAACTTTTGAGAAGGTGGTCCAAGGAGTCTTGAACAAAAGCACAGCATGCCGAGGTAAATTTACGCGGCACCTTCAAGGCAGGAGCTGCACCCATTATAATATACCCCAGTACTGACTGGATGGCAGGCGGTATTCCATTGACGTCACTATGTACCATATTTGGTAGCAGTAAATGAGGAAATATAGATGCACCCAAAAGTACATCAATGGCTGCGGGCGTATCAAATGTGTCATCTGCGAGCGGCAATCCACGTATGTGCGAAAACGCGGACACGTCCACAGACACTGACGGCAGGTCGCCCGTAATTCGGTCTACAACGAGACCCGACACATCAAAGTTCACGTTCTCATTAAATCGTGAAAATATTTTAAACTTTGCGGTACCTTTGCTAGGTTTCTCGGCACCACCAATGCCACGTACCGTCACGCATGAATTTCCGTTGTAACTCAGACCTAAACGTGCACAACACTCTTGAGTTATAAAATTACTCTGAGATGCGGAGTCAAGCAAACACTTTACACGGTGTATACCACCGGCATTATCGCGGACAAGAACATTCGCTGTAGATAACAATATCGTAGTATGCGCCTGACATTGCGCGCTTTGTTCGGACGCTTTATTATTCGCGACGGCTAGTACTTGCGCCGCAATGGACGTACTACTAGACGGATTGACGTTTGGTGGCAGCACTGGCGCCTTAACACCGTCAGTCGAAGGAGGTAATATTGCGGATGTACTTGACATACCAAATGTCGCGGGTTTTTCTTTTTTTATAGGTATGTGGACGTTGGATGTCAATTGATTTTTATCATTGTCAAAATGCAACATTGTATGATGTTTTTGATGACAATGTCGGCATTTTAGCTCTGAATTACAATCGCGGGTTTTGTGCTTAATGCTTAAGCAATTTACGCATGCGTTACGATCTTTTACACATTTGAAACGATCAGAAGGCGTCAAGTTATTGAATGCAGGACATTTAAATAAATGTTCATGAACAATGCTGTCACAAATGCATTTGCGAAGATTCGCACTCGCCACGTAACTTTGTGGATTTGGTGCGAAGCTTCGCAACGGCGGCTTTGCGGATTTATCGCGCGAAGTACTGGCAATGGCGGTGCAAGGCTGCGTAGCCTGCGTGTTTTGATAAATCCTATACTGACTTTTGACGAAATCTGTGAAGTTGTCGAACGAGGGAATTTTGACATTTCTATATTGCATTTCAAAAGCTCGGATAGTTTCCTGATCTAACTTCTTCAGCGCGACATGGAGAAGCATATAGTCGGACAAGTTGTCGAGTTTTAACGATTTCAGCGCGTTAGCAGCTGTGACATATTTGTCAATAAACGTCTGGAAGTTAGATGAGGAAGCGGAACCGTTCAATTTTAGATTGAGCATTTGATCCATGTATGTAGAGGCGAGAGTGCGCTTGTCATGAAATCTGTCGACTAGACTACCAAGAATTAGCTCATAATTGTCGGCACACGGTGTAATGCCCGCGAAGATGCCCTGAGCCTTAGGCGACAGTTTTCCTATAAGATAATACAGTCTCTCGTCATCTGTTAGCGACAGGTTGTCGTGCACCCTTGATTTAAAACTGGCGTAAAATAGCGGCCAGTTACGAATGTCTCCATCAAAGGACATCAGTTCCATCGCTGGCAAAGCGGGTTTAGGCCTCTCCACCTTCGCAGACAGTGATGCGGTTGGCGCGGCGGCTGATTCCAGCCGTTTAATCACTCTCCTAATACGACAATACAGGTCTTCAAATGCAATGATAGGCTGGTAGTTCGGAGCGGCACCTGTCTTGCTTTTCAGCAGAGTGCGATTGTGTTCATTAACCACGTCCTTGAACTCGGTGCGAATTTCTTCTATTGTGTCAACAGCATTGAGGAAATTCTCTTTACTGGCTTCATCAGTATCGACAGCTAAAGATTTACTGTATATGGTTTGCACGAGTTCAAAGAGCGTGTTTCGCCTCGCCTCAAGCATCGACAACTCGTCTTCAAAATACTCGCTGTCAATACTTTCGGTTTTTATATTTGGTTTATCCATAGTGCAAAATGGTTATATTAATGTGCGTTGATATATACGAGTACGGAAATATATATAGTCTATTCCTACGAATAGGAATAAACACGCTTACATTTATTTACTTACTTAAATTGCGGGAGCGGTTATATTTATGTAATTTAAGTACGTACTATGTAAGGGCGGGCGGGGGAAGAAAGACGGAGAGGAGAATTAAAGATATGAGGTGCGGAGGAAGGAAGAATCCGGCTCGAAGGACCAGAAATGATGGCGCGGGGACGAAGGACCACCCGAAAACTCGGGTTATATGGACCGTAGGGACGAGGGTCCCTATGGGTCCTGGCGAAAATGAATATGTAGAATGAGGCACGCCTTACCTTCTATCAAGACTTCGAGGATGAGGCGGCCGCCTTCGGTGGTTCACTTTCTTCTTCCACTTAACTCACAGTCTATTTTGTTAATATAAAATTTTAATTGCGGTTTTTTCTTCCTAGCCGTCTCTTCCATATGTCAGTTCAGACAGATCCTTCTTTTCTTTTTTTAAACCTATTCTATTTATTTTGGCAGGCGTGCGGGTGATATAATGTATATGAAAAGGAGGTTTTATGAATGAGGGTGCGAGCGAGATGAATGAAAGGACGGCGATAACAACATTGTACCTATTATTACGATAGAATGTCAAAATCCGACCATAATTAGTCATATTATACGCTCGTCCCATGCGTGATTTAAGGTATTTAATATACTAGAGCTCATTCACGGATCATGGAGCTGATGCGGCGTTTTGCACGATCGTGTATTTTAATGCTGGTTCAAACGAGACCTATAGTACGAAGAAATAAATAACGCGATGCAATACAAATGTGGACTCATCTTTAAGTGTACTGTTCTAATGTTTTCATTTCCATTGATCTATATCATTTAATGGTCAGGCCACAATTTCTTGGTTTGGTTAATTTCAATTCTTAGAAATAAAATAACGATTAAACATTATAATCCACAAGTCATACGAGTATATCTTCGGCAAAATTGTGTCAAACTTTGTAAATTGGATTATTATGTCAAATGTGATTCTGCAATTAATTAAGTGCTTAACAGATATTCAGATGAAAAACTATAAAAAAGCTCGAAAAAATTCGCACGATTTTATGTTCAAATTCGGGACTATTTGCCATCGTTTTGTTTTGCCAGATGGCTTGTCCAATTACTCAGTTTCCATTACACGAGAATTTATGAATTTTAAAATGTTTAAATATTCAAAACGAATACGCTATATTGGAACGACCCAAAAAAGACGCTCCGTCTTCCTGTGAGATTAACACGTAAGAAGTTTCTGGTTTTAATTGTAAGCTGCGGTCGAGGGATCACACTTGGGTTTCCCTTTCTCAGTATAAGCAAAGAATAAAGATCTCTCCCAGTCAACAATGTCACTATGAAATAATGGTCTTTCGACTGTCTTGCCACTTTTGGCGGGTCTTATCCACAATTTTCGTAGCGTCTGTGAAATATCATTCAACTTACGAGCAGTCTCCTGAATGATGTTTGCCCAAATTTGAGACTGCCTGTCTTGCCCCAATACCCAGTTTCCACTACACAACATTTTGTGCGATTTGCATATCAAATCAATTAATCAAATCAAATCAAATCAAATCAAATCAAAATATCCTTTATTCAAGTAGGCTTAGATACAAGCACTTTCGAATTGTCAGTTACAATGAGAGAAGTCTTTGCTGGGAAACATACAATATGATCCAACATTTGTTGCAAGGATTAGGGAAACCCAGAAAAACCTAATGAGATCATTTTACTTAAGTATAATACTTACTTATTATTGATAAAATCATCATTTTAAAAATTAAAATAATTAGTAAATCTAGAATGTGTCGAGATAAAATTCTAAATGTCAGAGTATATAAAACAATTAATATGCGTGTACCAATTAACTATTACAATATTGTCTTAATTATACTTAAAACTTTTACAATTGTGTTAACTAATTTATAATTGATACACGCGGAGGAGATGTACAAATTCTCCAGATCAATGTTAATATAAAATATAAACTATTTTTTTTTTCAGAGATGTATAAGGTCTCTAGGCGTCACGACATGCGATAAAATTAAATATAATAATTTGACTGAATTCTACTGAGATGTTTAAGGTCTCTTAGGGGTCAAAGTGAATAATATATTAAACATAATTATTATTGAATCTAAATTTCTTAGAGATGTATATGGTCTCTAGGCGTCATAACATGCAAAAAGATAAAATTTGTTAATTAAAATCCTCAGAAATGTTTAAGGATATACCTCTATAAATAAAACAAAACTCTTAGAGATGTATACAGTCTCTAAATCAAATAAAAAATGAATAACTTCAATCGAGTACAGGATGAAGTCTCTCACGTCATCAGTTCATTAAACACTGGTAGGCAGTTACTAGGTATACAATTAATTTGGCCCTTGCTAGCATGAACAGACCGGACCCCACAAACGGCACCCGTTCACGAGCATGACGCATATCTCAGCCATCGCCTCCCTCGACCATATTTTAGGGAAGGTTGTGACCCGATCAACGAAACTACCGTAAGCAAAGAGCTATAAGCGAGCATGACATGCTCACACTGCCGGGCATTAAACACTTATAGTATTTATTGCCCGGTGAGACACAACAAATGTGCTCTCATGTTACATTAAATGACAACTATTATTACCTCTTAAAATAATGCTTACTTTACATACACAAGACTAAAGTACTGGCTTAAAGACATCTTTATCGTCTAAAAAGTCATTTACAGTATAATACGCCTTGTTTAGTAGGTGACGTTTTATGTGGGACTTAAATTTGCTGCAAGGTAAATTCACTACATCGGTAGGTATTTTGTTATAGAAGCGTACACAGTTCCCCACGAACGAAGTTCCGACCTTGCGGGGACTATGAGCAGGCATGGCAAGCTTGTTCTTATTTCTAGTATTGTAGTAGTGAATGTCACTGTTGTGTTTGAAATCATGTTGATTTTTCCGAACATACATAATATTCTCGAGAATGTACTGAGATGCTACGGTGAGAATATTGGTTTCCCTGAATTTTTCTCTTAGTGATGCACGAGCTCCCAGTGCATAGATTGAGCGTACTGCCCGTTTTTGTAGTACGAAGATGGTTTGTATGTCCGCCGCCTTGCCCCACAACAGAATTACATATGACATTACACTATGAAAATAACTTAAGTACTCGAGCTTTGCCGTCTCGACGTTTGTTAACTGTCTGATTCGCCTCACTGCATAGGCTGCGGAGCTTAGTTCACCTGCAAGAGTGGCTATATGCGCATTGCATTGCAGTTTAGAGTCCAAAGTAACACCCAGGAATACTCATTGAAATAAAACAATTTAACGGATTATATCGCGTATATTATCTCATTTTAGTTCCCGACGTTTCGGAAGCTTTCCAGCTTTCCATGGTCACGGGAGGACTGAGAAAAGATGTATTTTCCTCTGTCAAAGTTACAATTTGTGCAAACTACCCATTAACTTTGACAGAGGAAAATACATCTTTTCTCAGTCCTCCCGTGACCATGGAAAGCTGGAAAGCTTCCGAAACGTCGGGAACTAAAATGAGATAATATACGCGATATAATCCGTTAAATTGTTTTATTTCAATGAGTAATAATCGCGGAAACAGAAGAAAATATTACCCAGGAATACTGTTTTGTCTTCAAATTCTAGCACATAGTTTAAATATACAAAACTAATCCGTCATAACGGAACGAGCCCAAAACGACGCACCGTCTCCCTGCGAGATTAACTCGTAAGAAGTTTCTGGTTTTAATATAATGTAAGCTGCGGGCGAGGGTTAATCACCATTGGGCTCCCTTTCTTAGTGGCCTTAGTCACTTTGATAGTGTCACAAAGGACAGTAATTTAAACATGGACGTTAAAATGTGGCATTAAGTCCGACACTTGCACATAAAATTTTTCGATTGTGCGTCTAATGCAATATGTTGGCCCGCTGAATTACGATGTACAGAAGAATTAAAGATCGCCTTGTTTAAAGTCTTCTGTGTGTCGTGCAGCCTGTGGGTCAATTATACGCAGAAAGCGCACAACGAACTTCGCGTCCAGAACTGTTACTGCGAAACACAAAAATCGAAGTTCGTAACGTGTTGTCCCTCTCGCTCTCATGTTATGCTGTGTTTGAGTGAGAGGGTTGGCGCCATACGAACATCGTTTTTTCGGATTTCGGAGTAGCCCCTTTGTACCGTTATAACGCGTTTCGGGTGCTGTTGGGGCTGCCGTGCTGATGTAGTGCGTCGAGCATGTTTGCTGAAGCGCGGACTGATGGTTTTGCGGCAGTCATGAGAAAAATATGCTCCTCGCTACTGTCTGGGTGAAGGTTCCAACCGCATCCTGTGCGTGCTTCCCAACCGCTGGGACAGCCCCATGTAGCACGGTGGACGTCCATGTACGTTGTCAAGCGATGATGATGCCGAATGTCATTTGCTAAGCTTATTTTTATTTACCAGCTTCTGCCCGCGTCTTCGTCCGCCTTAAATTCGTTTATCGCAGATAAGGGTATTTTAATATTTTCTTCAGTTTTCGCGATTATGACTCATTGCAATAAAATCCCACCCGTGACCATGGAAAGCTGAAAAGCTTCCGACACGTCGGGAACTAAAATGCGACAATATAAGCGATATAATCCATTTAATTGTTTTATTTCAATAAGGGTATTTTTCCGCGATAAAAAGTAGCCTATGTCCTTCCGTGGGACTCAAACTATCTCCATACCAAATTTCACCGAAATCGGTTCAGCGGTTTAAGCGTGAAGAGGTAACAGACAGACAGACAGACACACTTTCGCATTTATAATATTAGTATGGATATTATACTAGTATATGGTATATAGTATTATAGTATATAGTATGGATTGTATTATTTCATTACTAGGTATTATAAGTACTTACATTCGCTTTTAAGTTACTGCATTTATTAACACACTTGTATAGACTCGGTCGGCAATAAAGATATATTATTATTTTCTTTCGGATTTTTATTTCTCAGCCTGAACTAGTAAATTCCAACTTGAAGGCTTACCGAGCTGAGGTCTTGTAGCATGAGTTGGAGTTCTGCCGCTGAAGAGGCAAAGAAACAATATCGTCAGCAAAACGAAGATTATTATTATTAAAATTGAAATAAATAAACCTTCACTTGTTGGAGAGGCACTACCAAAAGAAGAAATATCCCATGAAAGCGAGCTTGTATGCTTAATGGCATTTTTCTAAATAGGTTGAGTGAAAAAGATCATACCAATTGTTAACATCTTACTTCTAGTCTAACTATCCATACTAATCCATACTTCCATACTAATCCATACTTCCATACTAATATTATAAATGCGAAAGTGTGTCTGTCTGACTGTCTGTCTGTTACCTCTTCACGCTTAAACCGCTGAACCCATTTTGATGAAATTTGGTATGGAGACAGTTTGAGTCCCGGGGAAGGACATAGGCTACTTTTTATCCCGGAAAATACAGTTATTCGCTATGAACGAATTTAAGGCGGATGAAGTCGCGGGCAGAAGCTAGTATGCAAATAAAGACTATAATATTCTTATACTCTCAGGTTTAGCTCTATTTTTAAAAACAGCCATTTTAGTAACCGGCTTATCAAGAACATGGCGCTTTGTTAAAATGCTATAAGCTGAACAAAAGCGTCCCTATACCCTAAACATCGTAAGCGACGTACTCTGTATATTAAGCAATGTCGTATTAATATTGAGGAGCCGCACAAAGAAATGAAAAGGAAAAGGGCCTATGAGACCGGCTTTCCCTTTTGAAAGGAGCCCTTTTGTCGAAGGGGCAGACAAATGTGAGAGCCCTCGAGAACCACTAGCAAGTCGAGGGGCGATGCTGGAACAATACCGTTGTAACGTGCTAGGTTTTTAGAGTAAAAGTTACATAGGATAAATGAGCGACTACATCATCTTCTTAGTCGTATCTCTTTAAAAAAAAACAAGTCACTTAAATTCTTGAGGATAGTCTTCAACTCCCACACTAACTGAGAAATTTGCGCTGAACACGTTATATCTAATTTAAATAAAACAATTTAACTGATTATATCGCGTACAGTTCAGCGCGAGTTTAATTTAAATGAGTAATAATCGCGGAATCAGAAGAAAAAATATTGTGTAATATCAAAGTTAGCTAAAGCATATTCAGACAGAAAGAAGTGTCATCAGAAATAGAACTCGCCAAGTGCGAGTCGGACTCGCGCACCGAGGGTTCCGTACAAATTTTTACTTGCCCTCACTTTATTACCCGGTACCGGTTGAGTTAAGTTTGCACCTGATATCTATAGCATTACATACAAATCAGGTGCAAACTTAAAGCAACCGTGTTGTTCAAATAGGTTTTTTGCAAATTAAAAAAAAAGTTAGCTAGTTAGTATGTAGTATTCATGTTTATTCGTGCAAATTGTGAAAATTTCAAAATTTTGTTTTTTTTTCATATTTTCCATCACAATAAAAAGATTAAAAAAATTGTTCAAAAATGTGCAGGTCAAGCCCTTTCATATGATACCCCATTTGATCCAGTAGCTAGACTTGTAATTTTTACCTCATACTCGTCGTTCATTTATAAACTAAAAATATATTTTTAAATATTTCCTCTGCAATACATGTGGGCTAACCATGTTTATAAATACTTTAAATTTCAAATAGTTAGCATAATTAGTTTTTGAGATATGGCGCTTTAATAGTCGGACAGACAGACAGACGGACAGACAGACAGACAGACAGACAGACAGACAGACAGAGTCGGAACATAAGGGTTTATTTTTGTACCTTTTTGGTACGGAACCTTAAAAACAGCCCTTCTCGCTTTTCTTTCATATATTACGTCCAATTTGCGATATCGCCTGATACTATGGGGTAAAGCCAGTAGTAAAGAGAAGCTTTTCAGGTTACAAAAAGAGATGTCTTAGATCTATATAAGGTCTTATCCAAAATAAATCAACCCCACCCAACGATTGCAGTCATTTTAAGTCATTTGGGGACGACTTAAAATGTCCAAGATGGAAATCTGCGCTTCTTAAAAGTAGTGTATTATGAATGATTGTTAGGCTACGAGGGTTGCTACTTATATATCCGGAAACAAAAAAACAAACAAACGTACACGGCTGAAAATAGTTTTATTGTTTTTCAAAGTATTCCCCTTGATGATCTATGCACTTTTGCATTCGCGTGAACCAATTTTTAAAGCACTTCTGCCACTCCGCCTGAGGTACCTCCATAACGTGTTGTTTGAATGCGTCGACAGCATCTTCAGCGGTCGAAAATCGTTGACCGCGTAATTTATTCTTTATATTTGGAAATAAATAAAAATCGTTGGGTGCCAAGTCAGGGCTGTACGGCGGATGACCCGTTAATTCCACATTTTGACCCTCCAAAAATAGAGTTGTTTCGCGTGACGTATGACAGCTGGCATTGTCATGATGAAGAATGATTCTTCGTCGCTGGTTAGTTTTACGAATTTGTTCAAATACTTCCGGTAAGCAAATGGTCGTGTACCACTCTGAATTAACCGTTCTACGGTTTTCTAGTGGCACTGTAGCTACATGGCCATTAATACCGAAGAAGCAGGCCACCATTTGTTTCAATGTACTTTTTGCACGAGTAACTTTCGTAGGGTTCGGCTCATTTTGAAACACCCATACCGTTGATTGTTGCTTCGTTTCGGGATCGTATGCATAGATCCAGGATTCGTCACCTGTATAGATGTTATAAACGGCTTTTGAGTCACCACGGTTATATTTTTTTAACATTTTATTGCACCATTCGACGCGAGCATGTTTTTGCTCATTTGTTAAGTTGTGGGGTATCCAACGCGAACAAATTTTTTTTACAGCCAAATAATTATGTAATATGCTATTAATGCTGGTCATAGAAATACCCAGAGTCGCCTCTATCTCGCGGTACGTAACATGTCGGTCGTCCATTATAAGTTTTCGCACAGCCTCGATATTTTGTTGTACAACGACCGATTTCGGGCGACCTGCCTTAACTTCGTCCGTAAGCATACTACGTCCACGATTGAACTCACTAAACCACTGATACACAGTAGTTTTAGATGGGGCTTCATCACCAAAAGTTGAAGTTAGTTGATCTATGCACTGTTGTTGCGTTAAACCACGCCGAAAATCATAATAAATCATAGCACGAATATTTTCACGAGTGAGTTCCATTCTTGCTGCGAGATGACATTTAAAACCCGTCAAAAACAAAACACGAGCGTTAATAAGGAAGAAAAAATATACCTTATATACTTAAAAAAGTTCAAATTTTACCATGGCGGTCAAATATGCTATTTAAGAAGATTGTAATCCCGGTTTCCGGATATATAAATAGCAGCCCTCGTATATAACAAACTACCAGGTTGACCTTACAAAATGCAACCACATACTTTTAAAAGTAAATTGTATTATTGGCTTACTAAAAAGTGTTTCTACAGCCTAAAGGGGTTTTTAGCAAGTAATCCATAATGACAGTTAAATGACAAATTTTTATAGTGTTATCAACGTTCCATACTAATTTTATAAATACGAAAGTGTGTCTGTCTGCCTGTTACCTCTTCACGCTTAAAACGGTGAACCGATTTGAATGAAATTTGGTATGGAGATAGTTAGGAAGGGCACAGGGTACTTTTTTATTGGGAAAAATACCCTTATCCGCGATAAACGAATTTAATGCGGACAAAGTCGCAGGCAGAAGCTAGTTTGTAATATATATATATATTTCAAGTTTATAATCTATATAATATTTTTACAACTTTATAATAGTACTAGCTTCTACCCGCGACTTCGTCCGCCTTAAATAAGTTTATCGCGGATAAGGGTATTTTTCCGCGATAAAAGTAGCCTATGTCCTTCCCCTGGACTCAAACTATGTATAACAAAAATTACGTTGCAATCGGTTCAGCGGTATAAGCGTGAAGAGGTAACAGACAGACAGACAGACACACTTTCACATTTATAATATTAGTATGAATTAAGTAATTAAGTAATAAGTATTAGTAAGTATCGATAGTATGGATATGGATAGATATACGTGTTAGCGAAAGTGAGACGGATGAAACGAATACCTAATGATCCAAATAGGTTAGTGTATGGAATTTCATCATCATCATCATCATCGTATCAGCCCAAGAACATCCACAGCTAGACAAAGGTCTCTCCAAGGATTTCCATAACGCGATCTTCACCTGATAATCTTGTTGAAACCTTGTTGGGAGCCTTCCCACGCTGCGTCATCCTGTACGCGGTCGCCACTTGAGAACCTGTCTGCCCTAGTGGCTTCTTCTTTGCTCGTCTAATCCTTTATAAAAAAATGAAATTTTATAAAGGCGGAAACTAGTTAGAGCATAAAATACATTATTAATGTCAACACCTTTTTTGATATACCACAAAAGGCGACTATTTCTTTTAGAGACACAGCACAGAAGTGCGGTTTATTTTAATACTGATATTTCCTTATTGAATTATGTAGTGTGAATCGTAAGAACCGTCAAGCTTTCTTAAACAATAATTCAAGTCCAATTTCAGATTATATACTAAATGCGGTCGTATAACTCAGAATCCAGAGCAATATTGATTTCACAAATAAAAAAAAATAAAAACTGATTGTCAATTTGAGACGCTCAAACAAAATGTGTCAATACAATCTCCAAAATCGGTTTTTTAGGGTTCTATACCCAAAGGGTAAAACGGAACCCTATTACTAAGACTCCGCAGTCCGTCCGTCTGTCTGTCTGTCCGTCTTTCACCAGGATGTATCCCATGAACCGTAATAGTTAGACAATTGAAATTTTCACAGATGATGTATTTTTGTTGCAGCTATGACAATAAATACTAAAAACAAATAATTTTATATCTGTCGTAGCCATTATAAAATGACCGAAAACCGCGTATATTTTTCTTAGGAGTAGGGCTCTGTTAACACTGGATCATCATTGATATACGGCCATTTGTAACGTGTATTTTGAGCGGAGCCATTGGTGTGCGAGTCCGACTCGCACTTGGCCGGTTTTTTTTAAAGAATTTGTGCTCTTCATTAAATAAATAAACATCTGTGAAAATAATATTGCGTATATTATCTAATTTCTATCCTAGCTAAAGAGTAAAGATATTTTCCCAGAATGCTACGCGAGGCTATTGAGATTAAAAAGCATCCTCATTTCAATAGAGAATATGGGTTGTCACTACCACCAGCTTAGGGTCCTGTAATACATCTCATCATGCAACAAGCGAGACACAGGACTGCAAAACCTTAATTTCCGAACGGTGTAAAATATCTTATCTGTAAAAAAGTAGTTTAATAGTCATTGTTTTTTTTTAATATTATAAGTAGTAATGGGGTAGTCTGGGAGTTTTTCTTTGCAGCGTTTCTTTTCTCCTCAGTACGCCTCATTGGTGAAATGCTGCTTGGTAAATTATTAAAATAAAATAATTAAGTCCTTCTGGCACATGTGTAACTGTCTGTACAGCTTAAGCCTTATAGGCTTAGGCTTATACACACTTTATACACCTTTATTTGTTTTTTTAAAGTGGGATGTTTGCACAAATTGTGACTTTGACAGAGGAAAATATATCTTTTCTCAGTCCTCCCGGGACCATGAAAAGCTGAAAAGCTTCCGAAACGTCGGGAACTCAAATCCATACTTATACTAATATACTAATACAAATATACTATACTAATAATACTAATAATATTATAAATGCGAAAATATGTCTGTCTGTCTGTCTGTCTGTTACCTCGTGACGCTTAAACCGCTGAACCGATTTGGATGAAATTTGGTATGGAGATAGTTTGAGTCCCGGGGAAGGACATAGGCTACTTTTATCCGTTATCCGCGATAAACTAATTTAAGGCGGGCGAAGTCGCGGGCAAAAACTAGTGAGATCATATACGTGATATAATCCGTTAAATTGTTTTATTTAAATCAGTGTCAATCTTAAATCGACCTAGTCCCAAACTAATTAAAGTTTGTACTATTTCTTTGCTAGAATGATGGCCTTACACCCAGGGAGTACTGAATATGAAAGCATTAACAACACACATGAAAAGCTACTTGAATATTCATAGAATGACGAAATAAATAAAAAGCTCGCGAGATACGAATCTCGATTTAAGCAAACAGCCCCTCAATAGGGTGACCATTAAAAATATTTTCCTAATATATTCCTCTATTTCCGCGATTATAGCTCATTTAAATAAAACAACATTTAAACGAATCTATCTTTGTTTTTAAAATATTATAATTAGTAATGAGGTCTGAGAGTTTTCTTTGCAGCGTCTCTTTCTCCTCAGTAAGACTCATTCGTAAAACGCTCCTAGTAGTTAATGTTTAAAATAAATTAATAAAGCCCTTTTGGCACATGTGTAACTGTCTTTACACATAGGCCCATCTGGCATGTATCTTTATTTGTTTTCTCAAAGTGAGTAGTTGACACAAATTGTGACTTTGACAGAAGAAAAATATATCTTTTCTCAGTCGACCCCGTAAACATGGGAGCTGAAAAGCTTCCGAAACGTCAGGAACTCAAACGAGATAATGCAGGCGATATAATTGGTTTAAATTGTTTTATTTAAAACATTTGACTGTTAAACGTACGATACCATTGTCATTTTTTGTGAGAAATAATCAGTAGTTCAGCAACTGCTTTCTTCAAATCTTTCTTTGTACCTAATTTATATTTCTTTATTTGACGACTGGTTTAGCGCAGTGGGTGTAACGTTGCCTACGAAGCTGAAGGTCCTGGGTTCAAATCCCGGTAAGAGCAAATATTTGTGTGATGAGCATAAAGATACTTTCTATGTATATACTTAAGTAAATTTATCTATTAAATATATCGTAGGTATACCACAAGCCGTATTGAGCTTGCCATGAGATTAGTTAGTTTTGTGTAAAAAATGGTCCATAATATTTAATACTTATTTATATAATTGTATGGTAGAGGGGTCTCCTTACTCTGCAGCTGACTGTACGTTAACCGAGACTGTCCTTTCATTATTAATATTCATGGTCACTCTACCGCTGGGATCTAGCGAACCCAGAAATGCTTGATGCCATTGAACCCTTACAAAAATACCTACCGCTTTTGTATTGAGTTGTCAGATCTAATTGTAGTAGCTGAAGAAATATTTATACAGGCCGTTTTTAGGGTTCCGTGCCTCACAAGGAAAAAAACGGAACCGTCCTTTTTTATGACATAGGAGGCAAACGAGCAGACGGATCGCCTGATGGTAAGTGATCACCGTCGCCCATAGACACTTGCATCACCAGAGGAGTCACATGTGCGTTGCCGGTCTTTCAGGTGGGAGTACGCTCTTTCTTGAAGGTTTGAAGGTCGCATCGGTCCGGAAATACTGCTGGCGGCAATTTATTCCACAGTTCAGTCGTGCGAGGCAGGAAATTTCTAGAAAAACGCACAGTTGTGGACCAACAATCTAAGTGGTGAGGGTGGAGATATTGCCGTGTAGGGCGATGACGGAAAGATGCAGCTGGGATCAACCCGAACAATTCCTCGGAGCACTCCCTGTTATGCAAGCGATAGAAAATGCAGAGCGAGGCTACATCTCTACGCAATGCCAAGGAATCAAGCTGATCTGAAATACGCAGGCAACTGACGATACGAGTCGGTCTCCATTGAATGCGATCAAGAGGGAAAAGCTGGTACTGGGGAGCCCCAGCCCACAGATGAGAACAGTATTCCATGTGTGGGCGGACCTGCTCCTTGTAAAGCTGTAGGCGGTGGGCTGGAGTGAAATATTGTCTCGATCTGTTGAGCGCCTTCTGTCAAGGCCCTTTTTCTCAGAAGCGTGTGGAGGTAACATGCTGGAATTAATATCTACGCAAATCGGCAGTAATTTGGAGCTTTAAAAAATCTAATTTCGAAATCAACGTAATCAAAAGATACAGTGATTAAAAAGGTGTTTTTTCTTCTGTATAAATTGCCATGAAGTGAAAACCTATAAGGTGCTTCCAGTTGTCCTACAAACTTGAAATTTGATACGAAGGAAGCTCTTATAGCACAACCAACGAGAAACATCTGAAAATCTTAAATCTCTATGTCTGTCTATGTCAATAACCAATATAAAATAATCCCGCAAGGCGTACATTTTGCTTAAGAGTAGAACATAGCGTATATTTTGTAGGGAACCCTCGGTGCGCTAGTGCGATTTGCACCTGGTCGTTATTTAGGGTCCTGTAGCCGACATGACAAAAACCTCGTTTCGCCATGTTTACTTTCGTCATGTCTACAGGCATTTCACTCAAAAATTACAAGATTTATAGAAATAAGATAGATTTTTTTCAAATTCTTTAACTACCAAACTCCATATGTGTAACCAAAGCCGAAATTATTATCATTTGAGCAAACGTGTGACACGTATTTCGATAGTTCTTTTAAAACACTTTGAGATTGCCAATTTTTTCTTTTTATTTACTGATTATCTTTAAATATATTCGCTCTGAAAGTAGCATAAATAGTATCCCCCCTCAATCTTTTAAACTGTATGTCCAAAATATCTAAAATAAAAATACAAAGTTGAGTTGAGTTTCTTTCGGCTCTCTTCTCAACAGTGGTCTCCTCTTATGAAATCCTATAGAATCACACTTATAAAAGTGCCCTTGCGGCCTACTTACACAATGAAGATCATAATTTAATTATTTGGTAAAACATAATAAATATTTTCAAGGAAAATTATCTGTAACTTGATCGGATATTTATTTAAGATGTAGTCTAATCAACTTCGTCAACAGAAAAAATTATAACCCACTTTTTTCGGCGTAATAAGATACGAAGTATAAAAAAATCCTTTTGACCATAGACAGGAATTTGACCGCAATCTCACCAGTTGTTAAGTGACGATACGGCCGAGGATGCATCATGCTCGTCTAGAAACAGCCTATTCACTCTTGTCTAAGCCGTTATGGCGTGATGAAGCCGCAACGTTTCCGCAACCGTTTTTGAGCTATTGCCGAAAAACTGCGCTTCTCAGCAAAACGACGTAAGTGCAACGAAGATAAGCTCTTTTGCTGGTGCACGTTTTGCACATCGTATTTTTTTATCTGTTGTACTTTTTTGTAGTAACGGCTACGGAATCCTACACTAAGCATGGTCTTGCTCTTGGCCGGATTTATCTTGTACATGTACGCTAACCTAAAGGTGCGTCCACATTTGTATCATTTGCCCGTATCAGATCATCGTCGCGGGGCATGATCGCGTGTCACGATCACGCGTTTGGACGTTGCGCCGATCGGATCGCTTGAAATCCATTTTGCTACGCGTATCACACAGTTATATCGGACGCTTACGGCATGATCGGCGCGCCGACAGTAAGCGTCCAAGCAGCGCGACACGCAGTCATGCAACGGCACAGTGATCTGATACGAGCAAATGATACAAGTGCGGACGCACCTTTAAGGACTTTCTTTCGGGAGCTCAAAGAAACAATTCATTTTAATTTGTCTTGAGTAAATAGGTATGTTACTCGCCTAGAGCGTGATACTAACTTTATTGCTTTTTCTGTACTTTGTTTGATGTTGATCTGAACAAGGAAAACAAGAAGGCATGAGTTTGTTTCTGCTCTTGTTGTTGGTTTATATCGCTACTTACATACTACTAGAAGGCGCCCGCGACTTTGCTTGCGGAGGAGAAAAAGTCATAACCCTTCATTTTTTCTTCAGCGTAGTCGGATAAAAAGTATCCTATAATCATCTGGAGATACCCAGCTACCCGTGTACCAAAAATAGTTGAAATTCGTTTAGCCGATTTTGCGTGATGAAGCCACAACGACACATACATAAAATACAAAAAAAATATCAATTTTTTGAAATTATCTTTAATGTACAGACATTTCACTTGTACAACTTTATAATAGATTATATAGTTGTAAAAATTAAATGTGTGTACATTGAAGGTTTAAAAACAAAACATGTAACAGACTCACTTTGTTCAAAGTTTAACTGAACGTGATCCCTAATAAAGGGATAAGTTTGCCTTTATACTTATAAGTTAATTGCACTTGTAACTGGCTGCTATGTCCAATAAATTGTTTACATACAAACAGACTACAAAAAATATTTTTAGATTTTATATATGTTTTTTTTTTATAAATATTACAGGACGATTTTACACAAATCGAACTAGGGTAAGCTGAATAAAGCTTGTGTTATGAATACTAGACGACGATATATGTGATAGATAAATCCAGGACTCAGGCACAAATATTTAAGCTCATCACACAATTTGCCCTTACCGGGATTTGAACCTAGAACCTTCAGCTTCGCAGGCAAACGTTACTCCCACTACTGAGCTAAACCAGTCGTCAAAATGTTTATATGTGTCGTTGTGGCTTCATCAGGCCGAGACGGTTAAACGGATTTCTTTATACTTTTATCCAATTACGCTGAAAGAAAGAGGTTTATGTTTTTTTCTGTTAACGATGTTGATAAGACTACATTTCAATTAAAGTATAGATAGGTATAATAGCTGGTAATGTGCTGCAACCTTTTCTACTCCATCACGACATTCCCCATCCCCATGGGGTTCCGCCTAAACAACACATTTTCGCATTAAAAACTTTGTAATATGACACCGGCCGTAAAACGACGCTTTACTGCCCTTGGGGAGATTTTGAACTTGCGGGCCTTGTGTACTTTGGCTTTCAATCTTTACGCTTTATTTCAAACGTAGGTAAATACAAACATGCCTAAATGTTTGGAGAATATAAACTGGGCGTTCTACATGCTTGAAAAAATAATAACCCTGGCCTGGAAATTAAGATAGGATAGACCGCGCAAAACCGGCATTTTTGCGGATAGATGAGACCTTGAAGCAGCCTTCAAAAGAGCGTACTCGCACCTGAAAGGCCGGCAACGCACTTGTGGCTCCTCTGGTGATGCAATTGTCTATGGGCGACGGTGATCACTTACCATCAAGCGACCAGTTCGTACGTTCGAACGTTTGCCTCCTATAACATAAAAAAAACCTAAAGTTGGCGTAACACCAGAAAGAGTTTATTTAGTCTCCCTAATAATATAACTTCCAGAATTTAATTACATTTTAACTCGTAACTACGAGGTATAAAGCTATGTCACTCACTCACTCTTATCTGTTCACTTCTTATTCAAATATTTTCTTCTGTTTCCGCGATTATTACTCATTGAAATAAAATCTTCTTATTCAAGTTTGTAATCAAAAAAAAATATTGTTGCTAATTTATAATATAATCATTGCTTTACATCTGACGATGACAATGATCCGGACGACGGGTGGAGGGGGGAGGGGTCTTATGAACACCTCACGACTGTTTACGTTGGTGGTTCAAGATGACCTCACGTGTATTTTGTACTGTACCTATGTGCCTTAAAATAAGGGTCTAATTTTTCAGAGGTACGCCTTGCATAACGCATTTATGTACGAAAAAACGAAAATAAACCCAAGATCAACGAAATATAATATCATTTACTTTAAACTTTAAGTAGGTGTTAAAAAAAAACGCCTAGAACCTCACCAAAAATCACCAAAGCTCCTCCAAAAACCTCGAGTGATTTCTACATGAGCCCTAAGAACCTTCTCAATGATGTCACCATTAAAAACAACAAAATTAAAATTGACACATCCGTTCAAAAGCTGTTATGCCACAGACACACAGATAAACACTTCAATTTTGCTTTTTTTTTACCCTCTACCTTACCTTACCTACCCTTTTACCTACATTTACCACAGTTTCTAATCACTGCAACAGAAAATCCATATAATTTAAAACAAAACGTATCACAATACAAATTTCCAACAATAAATTCCAGATTCTGCTAACCATTGCCCATAAGACACCTTAACCGTCTGAAATGCCACGCAAAACCCCACCTTAACCCTATTGCTTTACGGTTCGTATTGTAGCAGGAGGTCATGATTTTGAAATCATTGCCAACGTTTTCAACCGGCAATTTAACTGAAAGCCGATTTAAATTTCAAATACCCGGTTATCCAGATCGGGGTTAGCAATGAATGGAAGCATTAAGCACTTCCCCCCCTCCGGTGTAGCTTAAGTCAGCGGGCGCATTTACTTAAAAACCGGATAAGTGCGAGACAGACTTGCTCACCGAGGGTTACGTACAAAATATACGATAGAAACGGCCGTGTCTATATGAAAATCCAGATCCTTTTCAAATCCAGATTCCTAAGCAAAATGAACGCAGTATTCGATCATTTTATATTGGTTATTGATATAGTATTCTATATAACAAATACTAGTTTTGTTTTTAGTATTTGTTATTATAGAGGCAACAGAAATACATCATCTGTAAAAATTTCAACTGTCTAACTATCACGGTTCATGAGATACAGCCTAGTGATAGACGGACAGGCAAACAGACGGACAGCGGAGTTTTAGTCTTAATAATAGGGTTCCGTTTTACCTTTTGGGTACGGAACCTTAAAAATGAAATGTCCGTACATTGAAGATATTTTTTTATTTAATTTATTGTACCCAGACGAGGAAGTCAAAGATTTTTATGATTCATTAAATAGAGCTTGCGATGAGCACCATACCACGTATAATCTAGTTCTTGGCGACTTTAACGCCAAGGTCGGGAAAAGGCAAACATTGGATGATCTCAAAATTATTGGGCCCCATGGTCATGGAGATCGAAACACGCGGAGTTCACGACTGATCCAATTTGCCTTTGGACAAAATTTTCAAATCGCAGACAGTTATTTTTTCAAAAAACCCCACTGGCGATGGCCTGGCTTTCCCCAGATTCTCACACTAGAAATGAAATAGACTATATAATCACTTCAAATAATCAGATCATCAAAAACGTAGAGACGATTAACAATTTAAAATTTAACTCCGACCATAGACCACTTCGAGCAAGATTAACTTTTAGTGGCAAAATTTATCGCCAACAATTGATTTAAAAAAGTTAAAAACGTAAACTTGACAATGACACACTTTATAGTTCACAAACAAACATTTAATTTAGAAATAAAAAAATATTTCGATGTTTTGGCCAATTTGGAAAGTAATAATGATGAAACTATTGACAGCCAATACAACCACATAATAAGCAGCATTAGAAAGGCTAGTAGTAAAATTAAAGCAGCTAAAAGTATAGTTAAGAAATTAACAGAAAAAAACATTAAAACTTATAGAAGATCGACAAACATTAAACTTAGTCAAAAGTAGTGCAGAATATAGAATAAAAGAAAAAGAGGTGAAACGCAGCATCCGCCAAGATATTAGAAAATACAAAACAAAACTAGTTGAAATAGCATTGATTAAGGACAAGTCCCTCAAAGCCACCAAAGAAGGTGCATCACATGGACAAAGCTGGATCACAAGCTTAAGGGACAATACTGGAACGAAACAGGGAGATCGACATAAAATTTTAATGATAGCCACATATTATTATCGAGCTCTCTATTCTGACCCCCTCCGCAGACACGACACATCCATCGGAGAACAAAGTTGTAGCGCCATCCTACCAATAACGGAGTACGAAATCTATCTAGCACTTTAAAAAAATAAGTACAGCAAGAGTGCTGGTGAGGATGGCATCACAACCGAAGCTTTAAGAGTCGGAGGGCCGACACTAATACCTAACATTAATAAGCTCTGTAATCTAATTATTAATACTAATACTTTTCCGGAAAAAATGTGCCATTCCAATATGATATTGCTGCCCAAGAAGGGCGACAGGGCTGATATAGGCAATTACCGCCCAATTAGCCTTGTCTCCCATCTTTACAAAATATTTATAAAAAATATAGAGAGCCGCATCGCAGGGCAACTTGATCTCCACCAACCATCCGAGTAAGCAGGATTCCGCCCCGGCTTCTCCACAACAAATCACCTGCATGCGTTGAACCAAGTTATCGAAAAATGCTACGAACATAACCTCCCTCTCTACTTAGCCTTCGTTGATTACTCTAAAGCTTTCGACAGTATATCTCACCATTCTATCTTCACAGCTTTACATCACCAAGAAATAAATCCAAATTATATTCAACTCATAAGCACCATATATAAAAACAGTACAGCCGCCATAAAATTTAAATTTTCTGGCCCGTCCTTCGAAGTACAAAGAGGAGTTAAACAGGGAGATCCGTTATCGCCGAAACTTTTCACCAGCACGTTACAGCATGTCTTCCAGAAACTAGCGCCACGTTGGGAAGACAGGGGGATATCTGTCGGACAGAAGAGATTAACCAATCTCCGTTTTGCCGACGATATCGTACTGTTTTCCTCAACTGCAACCCAGCTGCGTGAAATGCTACAAGATCTTAGTAACGCAAGCTTTGAGGTTGTTAATGAAGGATGACCTACCGATGTCACTCAAACGTAAGCTCATGGACATGTGCATACTTCCAGTTCTCACCTACAGGGCTCAGACTTGGTCTTTGACGGAAGCTCAGAAGTCCAAACTCAGGGTTTGCCAGCGAGCTACGGAGCGCAGCATGTTAGGTGTAAAGCTAATGGATCGTATCCGGAACACTACGCTGCGCTCACAAACCCAGATAGTTGATGTAGCTCGGAAGGCGGCAAGGCTGAAGTGGGACTGGGCTGGTCACGTCTGCCGTATGCCGAATGATTTGTGGGCTAAGAAGACCACAGAGTGGAAGCCACATAACTCAAAACGGAGACGTGGCAGACCTCGTCGGCGATGGCAGGACGACTTGGACTCCTTTGCAAAGGACTGGCCAGATGATACTCAAAATCGAGACCAATGGAAAAAGAGGGGGAGGCCTTTGCCTAGCAGTGGGACATAACAGGCTTGCAATAATAACAATAATTTATTGTATGTTTGTATGTAGCGTCGTGGCTTCATCACGCCAAAATGGCTAAACGGATTTCAACTATTTCCGATAAACGGGTATCCACATAAAGGTGCGTCCACACTTGTATCATTTGCTCGTATCCAATCACCGTGCCGTAGCATGACTGCGTATCGCGCTGCTTGGACGCTTACTGTCGGCGCGACGATAATGCCGCACTCTTCCGATTCAAGTGTGTGATACGCGTAGCAAATGGATTTCGAGTGATCGGATCGGCGCAACGTCCAAACGCGTGATCGTGACACGCGATCATGCTACGCGACGATGATCTGATACGGGCAAATGATACAAATGTGGACGCACCTTAAAGTTATAAGGTATTTTTTATCCCACTACGCTGAAGAAAAAAAGCTTATGTTTTTATTTCTCTGCTGACGAAAATGTGCAGTGCTACCTTCTAGTTAGGTATTAATAGGTGTTTAGTGGGCTAAAATTACCTATTAGTAAGTGAACTTTCTTGTAATCCTTCCTCTGTGTGGAGTAGCAGCATTCATTTTAATTGTAGATTCATATTATTTGAGATGAGCAACTTGGATGCTGTGTCGTTTCGTTATTGCTTGCTGCCGTTTTTTTACAGGTTTCTAGGTCACAGGAAAAAGTTTAGTTCAAGTATGTCAAACCTTAACTTTTCAACTGAGGAACTTTTTTATTATTTTTTAACCTAACTTTGAACTGGGTAGGTTTTATTTAAAAAAAAACTGGGTAGGTTTGTTATTTTACTAGTAATTGGAACCAGTATGGGGAGTGCAAACTCACCAACGGGAATGACATTCGCGGACACAGAGAAGAGGGATGGGAGGCGGTGCGCAAAACTCAAGTACTGTGGAGGTAAAACTGAACCTAAAAGAAGCTTACTTTATAGGGGTAAGTTATACATTTTCAACATTAATAATCACCACGACGATCACTTAAATATAAACAGCGCAAGTGAACTTTCTTCTACGAAATCCCTCTGAGTGGAGTCGCAGCCTTCATTTTAATTGTAAATTCATATTATTTGAGATGAGCAACTTGGATGCTGTGTACGGTTCGTTATTGCTTGGTGCCGTTTCTATTCCGGTTTATAGGTTACAGAAAAAAAGTTCAGTGTACTAATTTAACTTATTTTTAGCTAATTTAACTTGACTAACTTTTCAACTCATCTTTCAGCCATAGGACGTCCACTGCTGGACACAGGCCTCCTCAGATTTCCACATGGGCCGGATAGAGGTGACCCGCATCCAGCGAGTTCCCGCAACCCTAACCAGGTCATTCGTCCACCTTGCGGTTGACCTTCCCACGTTGCAATTGCCAGTACGCGGTCTCCATTCGAGGACCTTTCTGCCCAAACGGCTACCGGTTCTTCGAACTATGTGCCCTGCCCATTGCCACTTCAGTTTGCTAACCCTGTCTTCTATGTCGGTGACCTTGATTCGTCTGCGAATCTCCTCATTTCTGATTCGATCTCGTAGAGATCCCAAGCATAGCCTTTTCCATAGCTTGCTGAGTGACTCTGAGCTTCCTTAAGAGGCCCATAATTAGAGTAGACTGTACCACTGTCAGTTTTCAACTGAGGTGCACCAATAACTTGCAAGATTTGACCCGTACAAACATACATTGCAAGTTAAATAAAAGCTTCACAAGAGCGACATTCGACACTGAGAGACTCCAAGCCCTTCCTATAAGGGTATTCATTTTCCCTATTTGTTATTCATAGAGGGCGTTTGACGTAATAACACACGTGGGAGTATATTTTATGTAGTGATTTATGGGACTAACACTATTTCAGAGGGTTTCAAAGGTGTGCGTATACAATGATCGTCTTTTCTAAGGCGCGTGACATTTTGATTTGTATTTTCTACTATTTTCTACTAGAGACAAAAAGTCATAACCCCTCATTTTTTCTTCAGCGTAGTCGGGTAAAAAGTATCCTATAACCATCTGGAGATGCCAAGCTACCCGTGTACCAAAAATAGTTGAAATCCGTTTAGCCGATTTAGCGTGATGAAGCCGCTACGACACATACAAAGATACAAAAAGTTGTCCCTTACAATCGTTTTTTTTTTAAATATATCTTCAATATACAAACATTTCATATTTACAACTTTATATTAGTATACACTATAAGGAGCCCACATTTTCTAAAAGGAAACTATGCCATTACACTCTTTTCTTTTGCTTTTTTTTATCTATAGATATTCAGCTATTCTTGTACTAAAGACATTATGGTACCACAAATACATGTACATACACATAATATATTTTTCCATCTTAAGACTAATAAATTAATCAGTTTTACTTACATTTCGAAATAACTTCAATAAACAGACATTATTTTTATAAGATTATCATAAGTAGAAACTAGAAAGTGATGGCAACTTTTTCCGGAGAAGAGGAAAACGGCGTAACCATTTTTAAGTGCAACGCAATGAAGTAATAGTTAATTGTTATGCAAGGCTGCAAAGTTGTTATTTGACGCGACTGCTAGAATTGAAAGCCGAGTAAGTGAAAGAATCTAAAATTTAACCACTTGCGGAGCGAGTGGTTTAAATGTAAATTTCTGAGCGTAACTAGGCTATTAAGGCACCAGAAGCCAAATAATTTTGCGGCCCGGCCGTGCGAAAGACAGATTTTCACCTCACTTCTTACGGAGAGAAAAATATGAGATGTAAGAATAACTATGAAATTATAACGGATTATGTTTTCATTTAATAGTAGATTGTTTAACAAGGGGCTAAAATAAGTCATTATGACACGAAGTGATTATTTGGACGAGCTCGGACAAATATTTCTGAGTAATAATGGCTTTTAATCACGTGCTAAATACTCTGCTTTTTACTTCGACTTCGAGAAAATAAAAAAGACTTAACATTAAAATTGACTATTTTATGAAAAACTAAAAGTACAGTTTAAGTAATTCTATCAGAAAATTTGGGCAATCTGATCAGGTTGGTTTGCTTGTTTTTAATTATTCGTAAGGAGTATGTAGCTGGCCGCAAGTTTTTTTTTCAGTGTCATAGAAATTTGTATGGGATTATATAGCTTTCTTTTAAACCCTAGGGGCTAGTCTCATTTCGTGAAGCTAATATGACGTACTTTTTGAGCAGAAGTGAAAATTATTTTATATGCCTACGTCCGTCTCGACATTTTGTTGAACTCATGAATAGTGTCTTAGAATATGTTATAAAAGTGGAGTAAAAAAAACAGGCTATTATGAATTAATGACTAGATTAGTATGGATGTTTGTGAACTCGTCTAGGCAAAGCGTTTAACCTTTTGTTATCAGACTCAATAGCAATTAGTCTCTAGTAATAAGGATAAGTAGATAAGCCTTTGCAATCCCATTAAGAAGCGTTTACGTCTAATTTACTGACTATTCCTTCTTTTAGGATTCCGTACCTAAGTACAGTTAGCTGCATAAATATATTGTACGTTCAATAATACACTTAAAAGCACACATTTCGAGACGATGAAATACCGTCATCTATACTGTTTTAAAGTTGGAAAAATTTAAAAACTCAGTACAATGAAGATATTCTAAAAAAAATGGTTGTAACTGACTATTTGGAAGTCACTTAATGGATATTGTTTTGTATGTTTATGTGTTTGTATGTGTCGTTGTGGCTTCATGATGCTATAATTTATAACCCTTATGGCAAAGTTTACATGAAATTAAACTAACAAATCCGCATATTGGAATTCGATACCAGAAGATGCATTATAAGTTATAAAGTATTTATATTTTCCATAAGGGTTACAATCTATAAGGATTAACTATAATTTATAACTCTTAAGCCAAGGTTTATATCAAATGAAACAAAAAAATCCGAACATTGAAATACGATGCCAACTATAAACCATAACAATTTTATTGCTGTTCCATTTTCATAATGGGGAAGATGCATATTTTTAATGATACCAATCTATATGGTTTTTTATGACTAAGTATGAGATAGATACGTATTGAAACTCAATTACTAGAAACGTTGAAATCGAGATTCAAATTTAGGCATGCCGGCAGGGTTGTAAAACGCCCCTTACAAATCGAACGACACTTGTGACTTTACTCAAGTCACAAAGTGTATAGGAAAACTAGTGTTTTTTGTAATTTTGGCCCTTAAAAATGCGTTTAAGTTTGATATAGTATAGCTCGTCATGTCATATATTATTTTCTGCATTGAACCGTTAAAATTTGTTTTTTGTTTACCGGAGAATTATAATGTCAGTTTGCGTCGTAAAACGGTTACCCGGGTTTCCTTCGGAATCCCTAATGTTGGTTGTCCTAATATATCGTTTGTCATACCGCATTTTTTTCAAAACTCGTATATTTTTCACGATCTTTTAAAAGATCATCGTATAGATTAGGTTAGGTTTGTTTTATAACAATCGTATTCGTTTCGTAAAAAAATGTGTTATGACAAACGATACGTTAGAACAAATGACGATAGGGATTCCGATATAGATCTCGGTTCCCTTTGTTTACGCATATTTTCTTGTAAAAATATGGCATAATCAGTATACGCATTATTGTAACTGAGCATAAACTGAATTCGTGTTAATCGCTATAATATGCGAATGGTTCGAATGCACAAAAAATAATGCGAAATAGATGGCACCCTCGTAATATATACAAAAAGTTTTTTTTATCAATCAAATCAAATTAAATCAAATCAAAATATCCTTTATTCAAGTAGGCTTAGATACAAGCACTTTCGAATTGTCAGTTACAATGAGAAAAGTCTTTGCTAGGAAACATACAATATGATCCAACATTTGTTGCAAGGATTAGGGAAACCCAGAAAAACCTAATCAGATCATTTAACTTAAGTATAATACTTACTTATTATTGATAAAATCATCATTTTAAAAATTAAAATAATTAATAAGATAAATCCCAAAAGGATTGTCAATAAAAAAGAAAAAAAAATCTAGAATGTGTCTAGAATAAAATTCTACATGTCTGAGTATATAAAACACTTAATATGCGTGTACGAATTAACTATTACAATATTGTCTTAATTATACTTAAAACGTTTACAATTATGTTATAATTAATTTATAATTAATACACGCAGAGGAGATGTACAAATTCTCCAGATCAATATTAATAAAAAATATAAACTAATTTTTTTTCAGAGATGTATAAGGTCTCTAGGCGTCACGACATGCGATAAAATGAAATAAAATAATTTGACTGAATTTTACTGAGATATTTAAGGTCTCTTAGGGATCAAAGTAATACATTAAAAATAATTATTTTTAAATCTAAATTTCTTAGTGATGCAAAAAGATAAAATTAGTTAATTAAAATCCTCAAAAATGTTTAAGGACATACCTCTATAAATAAAACAAAACTCTTAGAGATGTATACAGTCTCTAAATCAAATAGAAAATGAATAACTTCAATCGAGTACAGGATGAAGTCTCTCACTATGGGTTCCATACCGAAAGGGTAAAACGGGACCCTATGACTAAGACTCCGTTGTCCGTCCGTCTGTCTGACTGTCTCTCCGTCTGTTACCAGGCTGTATCTCATGAACCGTGATAGTTGAAATTTTCACAGATGATGTATTTCTGTTGCCGCTATAACAACAAATACTAAAAACAGTATAATTTTATGTGTGTCTGTCTAACTCATTATCCAATATAAAATGATCGAACAGATCGTACATTTTGCTTCGGAGTAGGGCTCTGCTAACACTGGCTTTTCATAGATAAGTACGGCTGTTTGTACATATATTTTGTACGGCACCTACGGTGCGCGAGTCCGACTCGCACTTGGCAGGTTTTCTTTATTTCACCTTTTCAGGCTCCATTACATATTTCTACGTTTGTTTATTTAATTATTTATTTTTTAAATAAACGCAGCGCATCTTCCCTATTTTGGCCCCATTTCCATAATTGCCCGGGATCCTTCCAATCGCTTAAAAAGAAAATCGCCTCAGTATAATAACGTGAAAAATTGATGTTTCTAAAGCTTTTAAGCCGCTTTATTAAATGGAAAAAAGATCTGAAGCAAATTTAATGGATTAGAAGATTTCTTTAGTTAATCGTGTTTACAATTCACAATTCAGCGTTTGTCAAAATTATCTTAGGGTAGCGTAGCTAAACTGGCAATAGGGAACCCTTTTTTAGTTTTGTCATGTCATGTCCGTCCAAAAAAAAGATGAATATTGATGTAACTTGGAGTAGAGTTGCCTTGTATAAGCCGCTACTTAGTTTGGAAGTAATATAACAAAAATAAATATTTCTCGGTGGCGGTGGTCTATATTATGTAACGGAAGCTGCTTTTTTTCAGCAAACAGGAACGTGTGCCACACATTTCGACAGTTATTGAGGGGTCCTTAGGCTCAAATCTTCTACACCGTACGTGAAAAAAAAAATGCAAAGGTACTTTCAAGGAATATTATTTTCAACATGATCGAAAATACCGTTTTGGAGTTGTTACCGGAAAACTGCACTTCTCAGCAAAAGGACGTAAGTACCATGAAAATACGCTTTTTTGCTGGTGTACAATATTTTTTCATATGTAGTGCATGTCTTTGTAGTAAAGGCTACTGAACCCTACACTAAGCATGGTCCGACATGCTCTTGGACAGTTTGTTTACAATCCTTTATTCAAATTTTCCTTGTTAGTAAATGAGTTGATTGAAAAATTAGGAAGTAAAAAGTGCCTGCAACATCATAAATAAACGGAGATAATATGAATCAAGTACCAGAAGACACTGCATTTTACTGCATGTGTAGGCTTCCACATAAATTTGCTATACCAAATTAGATAGGCGTTTGAATAAAATTATTAATAATTTTATCGACGATGCCAAATGGTACCATTTTCCTATTGTGCCCTTTATCCAGGGAAAAGTAAAAATGACTCACCTTATTTCATAATTTATTACGTAAAATCGCAGTAAAATATACTATCTTTAAACCAGTTCCTTGCTGGCCGCATGTAGACGTTAATACATAGTGTGGCCCGACTAGTCATCGGAAGTAAAAGACAGGAGGAGATTAGTAATGTGTAAAATATAATAAAATAATCAGTCAGTACGCTGCAATAATCGGAAATTACTGGCCTTATCTGAGCAAGGAGGTAGGACGGTTGTGGAGATTCAGTTTTCTTTCCAATTATTCAATCCAGCTTTCCAAGAAGGCATTACATGCAGCCGTCGGCCGAGGTGCAACTGAAGACGGCAGATAGGTTTCAGGGGAAAACTTCAGCGAAGAAGAGAGGGCTGTAAAAATGCTCCACTTAATGGTTGGTTTAAATGAACCCAAGCCTCATTTCTTCATGGTTAAGGCCAGTGAAAACGAAATTAGACATGGATTTAGTTAAACAGGACACTTCTGGAAAATAAAGAAACATAACTTTAAACAAAATGTACCTGGGAAGTGGCAGCCCTTGTAAATATTTAATCGAACATAGTATTGCAAAATAGTATACAGTCTTTGTATAAAGTTTTGCAACAGCACATTAATTAGTAATATATTTCAATCTTCGATCTTTTTTGCGCAGCACTAGTTCAAACCAAACGAGTCGGGACCTGTCTCCCACAAACAAAACACAATCGTGGAACTCAATTTTTTCCGATGTAATTTATTAACGGCCAGTATTGTGCCAAGGAGGTTTGCCACGTTACATACAATAAGTACATAGACATTAAATGGAATACAATTTAACAAAAAAAAACTTATGAATGCAATCGGTTATTTTTAGTATGGCAAAACAGAGTTTTAACCGAACACGAGGGTTTTTTCATACAAGTTAGTTAACCGATTGCATTCCCTATAAATATATCTATAGATGTAGTCATCATCACCATCAAACTTATTGCAATTGAGTACAAGAACAAAGGTTTTCTAAACACAACAAAACGGGGCTTAATCGGAAATAAATATGATTTATTTAATTACTTTTTGTAGGTAATACTTCGATGTTTCGGACGTCGCGTTACGTCCATGGTCTCGAAGGAACTGGAGCGGCGAATCAACGTCTAATAGCCGCGCGCCTGACGTCATGAGTGTAGTGTGTCGGTCTAGTGACGACCGTAGTGTTTCAACCTAATAATAAACATCTAGCGCGGGTAGATCGAAAAACTCGCGCGGCTAGAAGGCGTTGATTCACTGCTGTAGTTGCTTTGAGACCATGGACTAAACGCGACGTCCGAAACTTCAAATAATTACCATCAAAAGGCAATTAAATAACATACTAATACGCAATTAAGCCCCGTTTTCTTGTGATTTTAATCATGAAAACTAGCACTAATGATTACAGTCATTATCACAAATGAGTGAAGATCGTGTAAGTTTTAATCAGTGTAAGGGTTTTCTATTAAAAGGAACCCTAAAAAGTAGTAACCACAATCATAAGTGCTAATTTTAATGCAAAAGTCACCTTGTAGCTTAATTCTGTAATTATCCTGCTATTTTTCATGCTTAAGTTGCCGACAAAACAACTACATATTAAGGGACTTTTAAAAAGAATGCCATTGCTTCCTCTTCCCACATAATTGTCATCTAACCTGCTTCTTAAAACATAAAGGCGTAAGTGAATTAATTGCCTCAGTGACTTAAGTCGTTATCCTTTTTTTATTCAGCATTCATTATGTATTGTTTCTAGCTCACACCCATTAAATCAAAGTTTCAATGCGACAAAGAAATTGATACGGGCAAGTGTGGGAGTTTTTGTTTGTGTGATAATCATAGGGGAGGCCGGGGAAGGTTAACTAAACGAATCTACCGGAGTCGAAACGTCGCGAGAAGTTTATCTAGGGAAATATAGCTCTAGCGATCTTTCGACGTATTCCCTATTGTTGATTATTTTTATCCTATTTTTAAAGATTCAATCGTGTAAAGCTAGTGGTTTTGACTGATGTAGCTATGAGATATTGAGATATTAAGTGATTTTATTGTAATTTTTTATTGCGATTTTATGTACGGAAAAAAATATTTTTATTTGTTAAGTCATTTTAATTGTAAAATATAATTTTACTATTTAATATTTTAAACACAATGTTGGTATATTGTTTTTTTTTTTACGAAAATCTTGATGTTTCAAACATTTCTTCACTAAAAAACTATATTCTTGTAAGAAATAGTGAGAAAATTTGAAGACAAGCTGACTGGACTCTGTAGCTCAGTTGGCAGAGCATGCGCTCCGGCAAGGCACAAACTGGTTCAAATCTAGGCGGAGTCTTGAATTTTTGTCATTATATTTAGATCTTTTTGTATTCATAAAAATACAATGTATATTGTTTCTGAATAAATTGAATTGAATTGAACCGAGCAAGACCTCAAGTGACTAACGTGAGTTTTCTATCCAATTTTGCCGACTGACTTAATAAGCTCCGTCACAAACTTCATGACGCGTCGATCCCCACATCACGCCGTCACGGTGACAGTTGAAGTTGCAGTGCTGCCGATGCCGCTTAGTGCCGTAACAGTTTCGAATGACGTGGAATTTTTGAATATTTATTTCTTTACAGAAGGTTTTACATATGCCACCCTCTCCCCCTCGTTCTCTTATTCTGAACACTTCTTAATTTATGCTTAACTAACTTATCTATCTATCAGCCACGGACGTCCACTGCTGAACATAGGCTTTTACTATAGATTGCCTCAGGGTGCGATCCTCCCCCTCCTCCCCGCGATGCTTACGAGGTCATCCGTCCACCTAGACGGAGGCCGTCCTACGCTGCCCTTTCCTATGCATAGTCGCTGCTCTAACGGCCATCCGTTCTCCTGGCTACATGGCCCGCTCATTACCGCTTCAACGATGCAATCCTGTGAGCTATGTCAATACTGTGTTTTGGTTCTTCTGCGTCTGGGTCTTCGATTAGTGCATGTTGCCAGTGATGACCTACGGAACTGAGACATGGTCGTTCACAATGGGACTCATATCTATTATGGAATTTTACTTTATTATTAATAATATGTAAGTGTTTTTGTGTGTAACATTAAATAAATAAATAAATATAAGGGCTCAGAGTTACGCAAAATGCAATGGAAAGGGCTATGCTCGGGGTTTCTCTTCATAATAGAATCAGAAATGAGGGTATCCGCAGAAGAACTAACTAACTTATACTGCTTATACAGCAGTTTAGCCTCTTCCGAGGTTGGAGCTGATGGATGGTATTTATTCTATCGACATTAATTATGTATTCAGTCTAAGTAGGCATCACTAATAAACGTTGAAAAAAAGAAATCTATTCAAGGACCTAAGTATAGTCCATTTCACTATCTTAAGTACGAGTACAATATGTTCAATGGTTAACATTTGATTGTAATAATATTCTATCTTCTATTCTTCTATATAAAAAAAAATCGAAAAATGTGTGGTGTGCGCCAGGGATCAGAATGGGTATTTTTAAAATCTTTTTAAATACTCGCTATTTCTGGAATGTTTTAAAACTGTATTTAGGAGATAAGAAATTAATCACAAAACACCTGATTCAAGTTCTAGAATTTTAATATAACATACAAAAATATCGTAATTGAACGAAAAAACGTATCATTATTTCGGATTTGTATGAAAAAAATACTGGTTCCGATCCCTTGTTTGCGCGTCACTTTAGAACAGCTTCACCTATTTGCCATTTTTTTTGGGTCAGGATAAGTATTATATGTAAAAAATATACTAAATATTGCAAGAAAAAGTGAAAATGTTGGCTTCGAAAATCTCCATATAGGGAGTGAGTGAGTGAGACAAAATATATATACAGACGATTTCAATTCTATTAAAAACCTAGTTTATAAATAGGTCACACGGTCAAGTCCGAGTTACCTCATTAAATTATAATAACGTTTCTACGTTACTATTCCAAAGTTAGTCAAGGTACACCTAACAAAATAACAATCTAATTTAGTAAGACTAAGTTACAAAGGCGTATATAACTAGATGAACTAATTAACCCTAAAAAGCATAGACCGTGGGCGTCCAGCGGAAAATTAACACTTTAGCGACCAAATGACCAAGTGCAATTACGGAGTCCGACAAGCGCGGCGGGCGCAGGGTTGCGCCGTCTAATTAAATTTTGATGCAGTCTGGACATTGAATAACATTTAAATTAAACTGTTATGAAATTCCAGTTAAAAATGAAGTGTCAACGTGATATTTTAATTGTATGTAAATGATCAGTAAAAGACCTAAACCTAGAAAAATACGAATGAGCGGCTAAGATAATACCTGTACCAGAAGGTGTAACTGAGTCAGCGGAGGAGAAAAACATTTTTTTTCTACAGCGTAGTCAAGTAAAAAGTATTTTATAACTATCTGTGGATGCCCTGCTACCCGTGTATCAATAATGGTTCAAATCTGTTCAGCTGTTTTTGATTTTTTTGAATAAGTAATGTTACTTATACGAAAAACTCAAAAAAAAATTTCTTCGATTCAGTGATCTTCCAATAGTCTCCGATTCACTTATTTTTTTGAAAATATCTTCAAAATATAGGTACAGACATTTTATTTTTACAATTTTATAATAGTACTAGTGGCCGCCCGCGACTTCGTCCGCCTTAGATTCTTTTTTCGCGGATAAAGGATTTATCCGATATAAAAAGTAGCTTTTCTTTCTCCAAAACTCGATTTTTTACTATTTTAAATGTTAAGCATATTTCCAACATTTCAAGTTCCTAGCGTAATAAATATTTACTGTCCATACAAATTTTCATCCCCTTTTTGTCCCTAAAAGGGATGAAATTATACCCTATGTCCAATTACATTATCCTAAAATTCGTCCAGTAGTTTTGAGATTAATTGGAACGTACATACATACTTTCACGTTTATAAAATAGATAGGAAGGATAGATGTTAATTTGCGTCATAGTCTGCCCACTACCATTTTAAGGTTGGCGTTTGGGTTTAGGCTGCAGAGTGTGCCAAGTAAATAAAAATTCAGCAGAATAAAATTTTCATAATTTTTTTTATCGTCGTCGTGTAGAAGCCATTAGATTAGGTTTGTTAATTATAACGATCCCCATCTACTAAGGGTTACAGAGACATATGCTTACGATGAAATGATATGTCGATGAAATTAAGTATTGAATGAATCGTTTTTTGATAAAACATTGAATTTATTTTAAATTTATTTATCTCAGAATAAATATTGAGGTGCATTTTCTTACAGATAATTCGCCAAACATGTGTTTCTTAGCGATTAGACCACTCACTTTCCATTTATGTCTAAATGTACCTAACCTATGTCTAAATGTATTTCATCGAATACTTCTATATTTTTCATCATCATCCCAGTCGTAATACTCTTGACAAAGGGGTCGTCGTCAACACGTCGTAAGTCCACTTGTATGTGTGGCAGATGTAGCTTGCCTCACAATGTCTCGCCATTTCTCCCTGCTGGCAGACATTCTAGAGCACTGCTGTATAGGGCCTTCCATCATGGCTTTATTTGGTCGGTCCATCGCATTTGAGATCATCCATGCGGTCTAGTTCTCTCCATTCTACCCTACATGACCAGACGCTCTATTGAGTCATTGTTTCGCCTTGAGATATGACCGAATAGTTTCAGTATGCTAGTTTGTACTAAAGTTGAAAGACGTTGTTTTATGCAGCAACAGCTTGCTGAGTTTATTGGCTGAGCGTCTCAACTGCCCGCTCACTAAATATTGGAGCGACGTGGTTATTGGAAGAGCGAAAAAGAGTTATTGGCGAGTACTGCTGGTCTTCCCGATAAACGCAGAAACATTAATTTAGCTATCAATATAATATAACTTCTATCATACAGTTTTTAAGTCAATACACTAACAGTTATATGGATTTCGAATGGTCCGAAATAAACGGTTTTTTTTTAAATGTATGCCAAATTCCTGCAGTATGGATAAGCGTTGGTGCAAAATTCTGTGCATCGCAGCATTCTTCGCCAGCACCACTTTCTAGAGCATCTTTCTTCTGCTTTTCTAAAAGGTGCCTAGTCTCCGCAGTGTATAAAAATAAACAAGAGGAAACCCACACCAATAGACATTCGGATACGTAACACTACACACACACTATTTTTTTTTTCAAATATTAAAAAGTCGATACTGGCACTCTCACGCCGCTGCTACAGTACGCTCCCTTTACTAGCTCGGCTTTGTGCGCTATTTGGTCGCAGTTCACCTAACAAACTCCTCCTTGCTTCGCTGGTCGTCGTTCCTTACTGGATTCTGTCACATATGAGATTTTAGTTACTATCAGAAGCCCATTTAACCTGCTAGACTTTGAATGTTACCCCTACGTTGAGGTAAATGGTAGCTTTTGTATATATTAAAATGTTTTATTTGCAGTAGGGGCTAGCTATGTATGTAGCTGTTCCAAAATTTAAATAGATATCAAAGGTAGGTTCTGAGATATAGCGCTGTAACAGTCGGACAGACAGACAGAGTCGCACCGGGTTCCTTTTTTACATTTTTGGTACGGAATCCTAAAACGAATTTAGTGTTTTTCCTTATAAGACGGCATGAACGTTGGTCAACAAAGACATATTAACAATCATTTTGAGAGAAACAACAAATCAACATAAACTACTTTTTGCGTGTTGAGAACCATTCAATAACATTCCAAAGCAAAACACTACTGCAAACTACAACCGGTGTGATACAAAAAACTACTGCATCAACTTAACACCCAACTCATTTACTACATAAAGGTATATCATTCTTTACAAGCCCATTACATATGACTTTTTATTTCTGAACAAAGCGAACAGAACTTGCGATACCAAACTACTTTTACTTATACATAATGTCGTATCTTTGCAGCAAAGTCACATAACATACGTCTTTATAACACTGAGTAATAGTGGAACTCGAGGCTGTAAAACAAGCCCAAACTGATTTATGTCCCCCCGAAATCATCCCCAAGACCGCCGCTATTTGTCACGCGACATCTGGTCGGCAGTCGCGAGGTGTTACGAAGCAAAATGGACGAGAATGGCCGGTTCGCGCCTTTGCCGTTCGCTTTTATTGGATGTAAGCGATTGTGAGGTGTGCTCTGGTAGTGGCATATGAAAAATATTGTTTCAATAGAAAATGCTTTAGACAGTAAAACTAACGCAACACACATACACATTTATTCTATTATTATCATATCTGTTTAAATTGAGTTATTGAGATGTGGTGCTGGAGGCATATGTTGAGGACACCCTGTACCGCCATGCGCACCACTCAAGTAGCACACGAGCTGTATTCTAGCTTATTCAGCCCTTACGGCCCGGCCACGACATCGAGCGGAGGCGGCAGCGGCAGCGGTTTTTCTAATTCATTGCGTGTGATTCCAACTAACCACAGTGCGTTGCGCGTCTCGACCGCGCAATGAACAGATAAAACGCTTGCCGCGCCGCAATTCGCGCAATGTCGTGGCCGGGTCGTTACAACGCTCAAACTGGCAGTATAAGCTCTTATACAGCTTGTGTGCTACCTGGGTAATGTATCCATCCTTCTTGCAGCACCGCATATTGACCTACTTCAGCCACATAATGAGAATGGGAGATAAAAGCCTTGGAAATCTGATTATTGCTGGAAACACCGAGGGCCAACGAGCCCGGGGACGGTCCCCAAGCAGATGGAGCGATCAAGTAGCCCCATCCTGAACAGACGCCGGTAGAGACAGTTTATAAAAACTAGGTGTAGAGCATCCACATTCACCGATTACCACGATCCTCACTCATGAGGGAGATCTTTAAATTCAGGAGAGTATTTTATTATATTTTTCATTAGGAATTCCTGGATGGAGTTATAACATTTTCCAAACAGCCAACTTGTTACTACTTTGCTAAATTGATTTTGGGGCATTTCTTTATACACGTAGTAAATTATTGAAACTTTTAACTGTTTAACTGTTCATTACGAAATATTGTCCGAAATATGCGTCTTGGATCGAGGCAAGTATATTTTTTCCTTCTAGTTGATCACATGTAAACTTGACTATAAATATTCTGGATATCGTTCTACAAATATTGCGATCTGTTTAATATACGAGTAAAATCATGGTACTCGTAAAGGCAAGACTGCCATAGCTTGTAATAGAGGTTTAAAATGACCCAGGTAGTGGGTGTCACTCACAGCTCGTATACACTTGTTTTGTGCCAAAAATACCTTTATCACGATTTACCCAATTACCCCATATCATTATACGGTAATTCAGCATAGAAGAAACATACCTATGATATGCTGTACGTGCTATCTCTCTAGAGCAGGATATTAACGTTAATTTAATTCAGGATTAAGACCTGAAACTATAGTCAATTTTCAGTACACTGTCCCTTACAAACTTTGCTATTTTAGTTGTCAAAATTGTAGCAAGCGCGGTCACGCCGTATTGCGATTTCATCGGCTGTCACCGTGACGACGTGATTCGGGATCGACACGTCACGAAGCTTGTGACGGAGCTTATTGAGTAACAAGGATAAAGGATATCAGGAATTCAGGACATGATAAGTGTGTAGAAACACACGTTTAGTATTGATATAGTTAAAACGATTCGACAAAGGATTAATGGATTATACTTCCTTTTCATTCCCGCGAAGAGATGTTGACGGTCCAGCATCCACCCGAGCACATCTCCTGCATCTCCTGATGATGCCTCGTAGAGAGGCGAAACACGTGTCGAGGATTATGCTGTCTGGTGGTGGTTTGTTGTATTTGCATGCGTATTTTTTTAATGGAAACTGCATGAAAATATGCGCATGTGAGCATAATTTATTATCACATGTAACTAAGACACTATTTCGTGGCAAGGCAAAGGAACTATTATCCATTAATCTAATATGGAACTCTGCTAAGTAAAGCCTGAGTCTATCAATTAGGTATTTGATTTGATAATGGGTATGTTGATCTATTTCGAATTGGAATATTGCCTGTACTCAAATAACATTTTGATACAAAATGGTAGTTTCTAAGATAGAAAAATTTAGTTCGATACCTTGTGTGTAGCTTGTTTTATGAGCCTTCAAGGTTGGGTGGGAAAGTCGATTTTAAAATATGAAAATATTGATAAAATGAATTTCCCCATACTGTAGGGTCCTACCCAATATGGGTAAATTTATAGGCAAATATATATATAACACAGCAAAACGGGGCTTAATCGCGTATAAATATGATTTATTTCATTACCTTTTGTTGGTAATTCTTCGACGTTTCGGACGTCGCGTTACGTCCATGGTCTCGAAGGAAACTCGCGATTACGCCCCGTTTTGTTGTGTTGTGATAATGAGTGAAGATTGTGTATGTTTAAATCAATGAAATAATGATCTTTATTCTGTAGGCCACAAGGGCACTTTTACAAGTCTGACTCTACGGCGTTTCCCAAGAGGAGACCACTGAAGAGAAGAAAGCCGAAACAAACAGTCAGTCATTTTTTTGAAATAACTCTTATATTTATTACAATATTCGTGCTTAGCCTAACCTAAATATATGTTTTGAGTATAAACTCAATGCGTAGTTCTTCAAGGAAACATATCAAAACTTATAAAAGTAAAAAAAGAAAATCTAGAATATAAAAAAGCAAAATAGTGATTTTTATTTAAAACAACTTACATACGTTTGATATGCCACCTCATAAGAACCGTGTCCCGGTAAAAGTAAATTATTTGGTTTCTGTTTTGGGCCATGCATTTTTGTCTGTTAAATAGTCCTCTACCCTATAATAAGCCTTTGCCATTAGGGACTCTTTTAAGTACTTTTTGAGAGCTGGAAACGATAATTTCAAAGCATCATCTGGTAGCTTATTATAAAAATGTATACATTGGCCTACGAATGATTTGGCTACTTTACGAACGCGGAACTTTCTAATAGATGATTTGTGATAGGCTTTAGTATGGAGCGCTTTTTGGGAAAATCTAAAAATGTGATTTTAACATTGTAGTATCTCGGGGAGTTTTTATGAAATTGAAGTAGGTTTTACACCAATGTTTCCATTATTCACATACCATATTAAAAAAGTTGTCAACATCCGAATTGTAAACCATAATAAAATAATGTAATTGTGCTTATAGAAAAATATACATACAAAAATTGCTCATTTATAGTAATAGGATTATGACCTTTATAAGCTAGATGCCAAAATTACGGCATTCAATCAATATTTATAACATTCTGCCCAATATGAATAGATACGTCAGTCGCCACTAATCCGTTCCTAATCTACATTGTGATTGATTGATAGTTCTGAAATGTATTAGATATTGTGGCAAGTACGTTAATTGTTAACCAGGTCATTCCTCGCTGAAAGAATTGGGCTTTCAATACGGAAGGGGAACGCAGCCAGTCTAGTGAGAACCCTGCCCACTGGGTTCGATTTGTGTGATATTAAGGTTTTTTTTAGGTTTCCGTACCTCAAAAGGAAAACCCGGAATCCTTATACTTAAATAATCATTTTGTTTTACGTATTTCAACCACTTTTCGTACGAGGGTAACTAAACATTCGAGAATGGTTATTTGACACTTTTTACCCGATTACGGAAAAAGGGGGCTATAACTTTCTCCACTGCAAAATCTAGACTAATACAAAGTTAAAAGCTTAGAAACATACATTAAAGGCTTAGAAATGAGTGAAACGGAAACATATTTATTAATACTAGCTTCTGCCCGTGACTTCTTCCGCCTTAAATACATTTATCGCGGATATTATTCCGGAATAAAAAGTAGCCTATGTCCTTCCTCGGGACTCAAACTATCTCCATACCAAATTTCATCTGAATCGGTTTAGCGGTTCAAGCGTGAAGAGGTAACAGACAGACAGAAAGACAGACACACTTTCGCAATTATAATATTATATGGATTTTTCTTTGTTTGTGTCTTTGTGCCTAAACAGCTAGAAAGATTAACATTTCTTTTTACACCGATAGATCCACAAATCGCTAAAGGTCCCTTTTTACCTGACTACGCTGAAATAAAAAAGGGGATTACGACTTTCTCCTCGAAAAAGACAGTTGCGAACCTAGTGACCTATAAGAGGAAATAAGCACTTGACCGATTATACTGGTGGTCTGTTCCAACCATAATTAAATGTATTATTAATCGTTTTAAATTAATCTCTTAATGGGGCTGACGCAAATAATTAAACTTCCGCATTGACCTAATTGAAATTAAATTATCGCCAATGTATTAGCAGATATCCGGTATATAATACAATAAGTAGGTAATAAAGCCACTTAAATATGTATTCATTACCAACAGTTTTTAGTACTTCGCCTGCGAGGAAATCAATCTGTATCGAATCCAAGTCAATGGTATCTTAAGGGACTACTATACGCGAATGACCCTCGCTCTTCATTTTTCTGTGTTTTATATGTCTCATCGTGTTAACAACCACCGTTGAAACCAATGATACTGTTTCAGTTTATCTCCGTGAGTCACCGAAACCAAGTTAAACGCCATCAGAATTTGTCATTTTTAACCGACTTCCAAAAAAAGGAGGAGGTTCTCAATTCGACGGAATGTTTTTTTTTTCTTTTTATGGATGTTCACCGATTACTCAAAGACTATTTGACCGATTTCAAAATTTTTTTTTTGGTTTTATAGAAGATACTTTCTAGTTAGTCTCATTTAATTTTAGTGAAGATCTGATGATGGGATCTAAGAGGAATTGAAGGAGCTCCTCAAATATTGTAGGCATACATATAGCGATTTTGGTATTATAAGAAACATAATAAGCATTTACATTCAGAAAGTGTAAATTGATGAAGTGGAACTGATGCAGAAGACCACAGAATGCCATCGGAACTCCTCAATGATAAATAAGATCTATGTAATAAAATAATGTATCCTAGCCGTGTTTAGGCTTGTTCGAATCGTCACGAGATACACTTTTAAGTAACGGTTAACTAAAAAGTGTAAAATAAATAAACTTTTAAACAAAAAAATAAAACCGACTCAATTATAAAGTGGAAGTCATTACTCCTCATCATCATCCACTGCTGGACACAGGCTTCCTCAATAGATTTCCACATGGGCCGTATAGAGGCGACCCGCATCCAGCGAGCCCCCGCAACCCTAATCAGGTCGTCGGACCACCTTGTGGGTGGCCTTCCCACGCTGCGCTTGCCAGTACGTGGTCTCCACTGTAGAACCTTTCTGCCCCAGCGGCCGCCGGTTCTTTGAACTATGTGCCCTGCCCATTGCCACTTCAGTTTGCTTACCCTGTATGCTATGTCGGTGGCTTTGGTTCGTCTACGGATCTCCTCATTCCTGATTCGATCTAGTAGAGAAATACCGAGCATAGCCCTTTCCATAGCTCGCTGAGTAACTCTGAGCTTCCATAAGAGGCCCATGGTCAGAGACCACGTTTCGGCTCCGTAGGTCATCACCGGTAATACGCACTGGTTGAAGACTTTCGTCTTCAAGCACTGAGGTATGCTGGACGAGAAGACACTACGCAGTTTCCCAAACGCTGCCCATCCGAGTTGGATCCGTCGATTGATCTCTTTCTCGAAGTTGGACCTGCCTAACTGGATTGTTTGTCCTAGATAGACGTATTCGTCAACAACTTCGAGGACCGAGTTACAAACCAATACTGGGGTGGGCGCTACATGGACATTCGACATGATCTTCGTCTTGTCCATGTTCATCTTAAGGCCCACCTGTTGGGATACTCTGTTGAGATCTTCGAGCATCGTACCGAGATCCTCCAGTATCTCTGCTATGACCACGATATCGTCGGCGAACCGAAGGCGCGTGATGTACTCGCCATTAACGCTGATGCCGAATCCTTGCCATTCCAAGAGCTTGAAGGCGTCTTCATTGCGTTGGTGAAGAGCTTCGGATATTATATCTCCTTGTCTCATACCTCTCTGCAACGGAATTGCCTCCGTAATCTGGTCTTGTACTCGGACCGACATACTGGCGTTGTTATACACACTCCTCAGCACCTCGACATAACGACAGTCAATCCGGCATCGCTGGAGCGACTGCAGTACTGCCCATGTCTCGACGGAATCAAAGGCCTTCTCATAGTCCACAAACGCTAAGCAAAGTGGCAGATTATACTCCTCGGTTTTCTGTTGTTCATTACTCACTTATTGGTTTTAGTCCCATGTGTAAGCGTCGCTTGACGAGGGAGCTTATACCGACTTAAGATAGAAAAAGGTCTTTTCGAATCTTGTATTTGTTGATTTATTAAGTACTAGCTTCTGCCCGCGACTTCCTCCGCCTTAAATTCGTTTATCGCGGATAAGGGTATTTTTCCGGGATAAAAAGTAGCCTGTGTATGTCCTTCCCTGGGACTTAAACTATCTCCATACCTTTTAACCAAATCGGTTCAGCGATTTAAGCGTGAAGAGGCAACAGACAGACAGACACACTTTCGCATTTATAATATTATATGGATTACAATATTCCAGTACACATAAATAAAGGTCAAATACCAAGCTACAATTTTTTTTTACGTGGCTTGCACCCAGTGAAATAATTTAATAGGTATCACTTTAAAAACAGTGAAATTTGCCGAAATTTCAGCTAGGGTAAAGCCAGAGATAGGATTTCGAATGATTTAATAATTGATTAATTAGTTACTATTTATTTCACCATTTGAATAAACAAAATAGTATACTAATCACTACAATCGAATGAATGTTCGACTTCGATTTCGATTGTTGTACGATGTGGCGATCACCCCTAACTGGCGCGGACGCGTGCAGCGTGCGTTTCTGTAAGTTTGCATTTCGATGCATTTCGATTTCATTCAAATGATACTAAACTACCTATTCGAAAGACCATTCAAAATCGTCAATTGATAGGTAAAGCTGGCAAAGATATGAATGACTTCAACAGGGAGAAAAATGCTGCAGAAACAAAATTAGTAAGCAAGAAGTGCGATAAAGGCTGATGTAGAAGGGGTTATGAAGAACCTGTATCATCAAAATAGGAAGTACAGTGGCGAAAATTAACCCTGAAATAATCTACATAATACTGATGATTATTATTATCACACTAAAAAACAAAAATAGGTATATATTGCTTCAATGTCTTCATTTTAAACTTACAGTTGCACTTTTGAGGATCAAGAGTAACCTATACCAAGCACTGGTTCATATTTTGTTTGAAAAATGTTGATCGGTTCGCCTCTGTCCGTTATATCAAAACAAACTAATAACGACTCTCTCTAATCGTTCCGTCATTAACGTTCGAAACAATCATTAGGGTTGATTTAAAATAATATACATAGCTTAAATTAAACAAATTTTGTATAACTTTCTTTGTGTAATTAAAGTAGGTAAGTCATACGACATATGGGTAATATTCGTAACACAGAGGAATCGATTCTAGTTTTATGTACGTTTTGTTTCCAACGACTGAACGAAACTTAGAAACACAAACTTTTACTGTTACTGTCCGATGCACAAGTATTACAAAAAAACACGGATATACAAAATACTTACACACCCTAGTTACGCCTGTGATGTCATTAATTTTCGTAATAAAAACGTTTTTAATGTCAAACTATAATTTTGTCGATACTTAATAAATTGATCTGCCATCGAAGTTAAATTGCGTTAAAGGTCATAAATGCCGCCTACACTTTTATATTTTTACTTCAAGTGGTTGTAATATAAACCGTCGAAAACATCATGTTGCCCAATGAATAACGGGACTATTTTTTTGGAACTGTTTAATAACTTGCAGACATTTCGTGCGAAACTTCATCGATTACTTCATATCTAGAGTGGCTTTGACTAGCCGTGTCTTTATTTATTACTTACGATGAAAAGCTTACATGAAAAGTATATGCCGCCCTACAAAACCCAAAAGGCATGCCCTAAAAATAATAGAGAAAAACCATTTAATTTTAATGATTGCATTCGGAAGTTTGGCATAAATTTCTCTTTCAACCTTAAACAAGATAAATTACCGAATGATAAACGTGTAGACAGGACAATAAAGCAACCACCCTAATGATATCCGAAGCGACAAAGAAAATGTCGTTTCACAGTTCATTCTAAAGAAAAATGCGACGGATTTGTATACATTGACGTGCTGAAAGGAGGCTAATAAGCATTAAGTTAACTATAGCGACAGTGTATATTGTTTCCGAACGAAAATCATTGTGAAAGAAAAACTAAGACAAAAGCAAAGAACACCGTGCCTTTAATGGGAAGTGGTCACGCAATCCAGAATGTTTTGAACAAATTTACTTTTGCTGCTAATTTTTTCGCCCTCTACATGCATACTTCTTACTCAAGCGGAATAAGTTCTAAATTCTAATGACACGTTTCTTTTCTACGTTTTACTATAGTAAAACTACTTTGTTTTTGAGCGTTTCGAATAGATGTGTGACGGTTAGAATTGGACCGTATAAGTACGGTGTAGAGGTTAATGTAGGGTAAGTTAGAAATGAAAAGGTCTCCATTTTGTACACCGTTGCCTATCTCTGCTGGACATAAATAAATAGGTACATTTAATTACAGCCTTCAGGACAGGTGAGGCGGGATGTCAGACTGAATATAGCGTGGAAATAATTCAGTCTCAAACATTCTCAGGTGTAGTTCTGATTTTAATGTGGCTATTCTGTGAATTTCGCTAAATATTTCAAAAAGCTCGTACTTATTTAATTTTACCTATCCATTTTCGTGACGGCCAATTCAAGAGAGAGGTTTTTGTGAAATGTGTCATATAATATAATGGTTTTTTTATATGTGTGTTATATTGCAAAACGAATTGGACTAATTTTAGCAGTCCATTAACTACGATCCTTTCCAAATCCTTTCGATATTCTATTTTGTGTTTTATTGTAATGACGATCCTTATTAGCAAATCCGATTTGATTTTCATTATTATTGCTTTCCAATGATTTTTTTGTTTTGTCGCCATTATTATTATTCACTTATTTGACGTGATGAAGCCACGACGATTTCATTTTTACAACTTTATAATAGTGTCGAATTATAAAATTGTTAGTTTAATTTAAAATTCAATATGCTGCTGAAATAAATTACTGTCCATCTTGATTATTTAAAGAAATAAACATTATTTTATATAAACATGAATAAGAACTCGTGTAACCAGTAGGTAACTTGGTAGTAGGGAAAGTTGTATTGATAAAAATACCGACACTTAAGAGTCCCCGGTAAGCTCGGTTCTCTGTACAAACGTAGTTACGCTCACATTTTAAAACGATTAGCTAGTTTGCTCTGAAACTTTGTACTTAGAATAAGTTAAGGTATATGCAGGCCTGTAATTAGTTTATGTAGCTTCAGATACAATAGTAAAAAAATACAGCAAATTTGAGTTTTTCATACAAAAATAGTTTTTGCTGTATTTCGTTTGTTTTATAAATTGGAGCCATATAAACTAATTGTCATTGTCAAATGTCAAAGCTTCATTTCAATCCAACACGCAGTTTTAAAATGAAAACAAAGCTCCTTTTGGGGAAGGTGAAATCCGGCCGTGCTTGCCGGGATCTCTTAAACCAACATGTTGGCGCCAGTGGCTATCGGTTTTACAAGCAATGTGCCCTGAATCGCACTTAAGTTTTACGTGTCTTGTTGATAGCAGTCACTCCGCTTTATGCACTTATTTCCATCACCATACAGCATTTTCATAACGACCTATTTCGTACATATTCTTAGTTTTAAGTTCAACCTAAACTTGTCATTAACAAGATTGTTTCTTATGGGAGAGTGCAATGGAATGAAGTCTTCGGCAGTACAAGGCAAAGCTATTGTATTCGTGAAATGTGTCAGCGTCGAACGGAGCGCTAAGGCGCTGACGTCCATCATCGCTACTGTAATATTACTCCGAAACCTGTATCAATTATGTCTTTGGTCTTATTTTCTTAAGCCAGTTTTAACAACCTACTTTACGTGGCCATCTAATTTGATATCAAAAGTTCGAAAAAGGCAGCGATCAAACGTGTGTCATGACGCGTGTCATTAATGGGACACGTTTTGCGACTAAGGTCCTCAAAATAGACTAAATATATTAGCAGTATTCGGATTATACTCTATAATTACTTTTCTAGTTAAAATATAATATTTTGACCTGTGTCAGTTTATTCGATAAATTGTCAGTGTGTGTGTTTTTTTGTTTGCGGGTAATTTTTTTATTAGGTTAAAGGATAGTAGTTACTCTGCTATTCGGTAAGATTAAGTAATTTTGCAAAGGAACTATTAAGGCTCGCCCAAACCAATGCTTTAAATGCCCAATGCCCAAAAAAACTTGAATCGGCCATTAAGCACTGAATCTTTGCCCTCCATTACTGCACTTAACATCTCGGTGATTGGAGCCGTCACTTTACCACCACTTTAGTGGGTTCGCAGTCGCGTTAACCCGAATTTTCGAAATGACACCCCTGACAGACTTCAAAGCTCCATTAGCATATTAAAATGGTAAGAAAACCCTGGGCCAAGCCGCCGGTAGCATGATGACGTGTTTAATATTTTTTTACCTCCGAAGAAAAAGAGGGACAGGTTCTGTGTGCCTGTCTGTTGCATCGTAGGTCTTGATAGGGTAGAACGGTTTTAATTGTTTGTGCTTGAAAGTAAACGGCGAGTAATGGATATTACTCAAAAAATTACAAAACTTAAGTAACCATGGTAGTACGTACCTCATTAAACAAATGTACATCAGCCTCGATACCATAATTTAACCCCTAGACAACTATAAACTAATCGATTTTATAGGTCTCGCCCTTGACTTCGTCTTCTTAAGTTAATTTTGACAACCTGATTGACTGACCAATATATTGTGATCTGGAACATGTATAGTCAACAGCAAATTAGATGTTAAATTTAGTTCCTCGTCACTTTCACTACTTTAACGCATCCCAATTGTCACATACGTCAGCGAGACAAAGTACTAAAATGAATAACCCCGCGATCTTTTGCCTTAAATGTTCCCAACCACAATCAGTTTTTCTAAACTTAGGTCGCCTCTGCGCATTGTGGGACCGAAATATGCAGAAATGCATTGTAAGCATATGGTGGATAAAAGAGTTTTTATTCGGAGCTGAGACAGAATCGATAAATTGGTGCGTTTTGCAGTCTTAGGAATTCTTAGTATTCGTCTCCAGCGCCACATCTTGAATGCATCCCAACCCTTTGTCTATCTCGGGCCAGGATTGTCCACGATTCAACTTCATAAAAGTTGATGACGATGATGATGCTGATGTTTGAAATGACATAATTGGCAGTGTTTTTAGCTATGATACAAAACAATACAAAAATACCCTTTATTGCACAATTCAGATGCATAGAAATCCAGAACATGACAGTAACATTCCAATACGCAGGCGCTTTTATCGCTAAATAGCGATCTCCTACAGACATCCTTTGGGTAGCAGTGTTTAAAAGACAGCTATTTTAATTGACTAGGTGGCGAGAAACAGCTATAAACGAAATAAAGAAAAACGCATATAGACAAATGTAAACGCAATAAACATACACAAATAAGATACCGTAGATAAACATACATAAATATTTATACATAATAAATATAAAATTAATCCAAAGTAATTGTAAACAAAGATCAGAAACAAAATGAAAAAATTTATCGACGATACTGGACTTGAACCAGTGCCTTGAGCCAGACCGGGGCAGCACGCTCTACCATCTGAGCTAATCGTCCACACCAGTAGTCGACGAATTTTGTCATCTGTTCTTGCTTATGGATCTCTGTATGGTGCATCCGACTCTTTAGCCGTTAGCGCCGCCTAGTGCAGAACTATGAAGTTACTTTCACCCCGAGCAGATACCTTTACAGGTACCATTGCTCGGCGAGAGGTGGCGCTATTATCAAGACTGTACTTTTTGTTTTACAAATATCATGATAATAATCACAATTTTTGCAATTTATTAGTGGATCACTCCACTAGCGTTATTATTGTAAACAAAGATCAGAAACAAAATGAAAAAAATTTTCGACGATACTGGACTTGAACCAGTGCCTTGAGCCAGACCGGGGCAGCACGCTCTACCATCTGAGCTAATCGTCCACACCAGTAGTCGACGAATTTTGTCATCTGTTCTTGCTTATGGATCTCTGTATGGTGCATCCGACTCTTTAGCCGTTAGCGCCGCCTAGTGCAGAACTATGAAGTTACTAGTTAGGTCCATGAAAGAGTTCATGAAGGGAAACCTTCCACTGTCACTGAAGCGGAAACTCATCGACATGTGTATTTTGCCCGTCCTAACCTACGGTGCCCAAACATGGTCGCTTACTGAGAGCCAAAAGTCCAAACTGAAGGTTTGCCAACGGGCCATAGAGCGCAGCATTCTAGGGGTGAAAAGGACGGACCGCGTCCGAAACACCATGCTGCGCTCCAAAACACGCACAGCTGACGTAGGTAGCAAGACAGCCAGGCTTAAGTGGGATTGGGCCACGTATGCCGTATGCATCCGGAAAGATGGGCCAGCATAGCCACTAAGTGGGTGCCTAAAGATGGACGACGCAGACGGGGCAGGCCCAAACGGAGATGGCGGGATGACCCAGACGCATTTCTCAACAACTGGCCGGAACAGGCATCAAACAGGAACCTGTGGAGATCCGAGGGAGAGACCTTTGCCCAGCAGTGGGACACAAATACAGGCTATGAAAGAAAAAAAAAGTAAATAAATACAAGTTAAGAGAGTGATTTCAATAGTATAAGGGAGAAGCAGGTATATTTTTTAGGTGTGACTATGATTTCAGAACATCAAATCATCATTCATACACAGATTATAATATATGGTAAGTACGTAAGGTGGTATACTGATACAACATTTTGATCCTTACTATATTCGGCCTTTACGGCATGTGAAAATTTGTAAAACTTATTTTATTCGCTAGCATGTATTCCTAACAATTATTTATTACATCGGTTCAGTCATTAGAAAATTAAGAGTGTTTTTCTAAATATGTCGTTTGTTATTGAACAACCGATTACTTGTTCCACATCACCATGCTTGAGCTACCTACGAGTGAAGTTTTAACTGAAGACACGCTAGTTACGTGGCAACTTTGAGACGTCGACTTTTCACGTATAGTTGAGGAAATATAATTTGCACCGATCCGACTTGCAGCGGGCGTATGATGGTCGCGTTAACCACGCGATAAATGATATGATAACGCGCCTGTCACTCTCGCACTCACATGATGTGTCAGGAGGTGACGGCAGCTATGTCACTTATTTATCGCGTGACAAACGCAACCATCATAGGCCCGCAGGTATTTCGATACAATGGAACAAAAATGTTGATAGTTTCTTTAATATATATATATAATATAAGAAGCGCGTCGGGGATGTTCGCTGACGCACACGACAGTTTTGCCGCCATAATGCGTAAAAGGGTGGCGTCCCTGGTGCTCAGAGTCCGGGGCAGCCCGAACAGCATTCTGAATACCATAGTTGATAGATTCGAGGGTCGTATCCAGAAACACTGGAACGATATTCATTGTTTATTTTAATTTGTACTTGCGTGTGATAATATATAACTACTAACACTAGAATTAAGTTTTCCTTTCTACTGTATGCTACTAACAACTATGGACATGTTTCCGAAATAAATTATTTGAATTTGAATTCGAATTTAATGTGCGTGTGCGTGACATTCTTAAGGTGCGAACCGTGTATGAAAATGAATGCGTGAGTGTCTGTGCGTGCCCGTGTGCGTGTGCGAGTTCGGCTGCGTGTGCGTGTGTGTGTGTGCGCGCGCGCGCGCGCGCGTGTGTGTGTTTGTGTGAGTGTAATAAACTAATGTATTGTTCAGCTCAAACTGAAATTTGCTATTTTTTATTTTGTTTGTATGTGTCATTGCGGCTTAATCACGTCAAAACAGCTAAATGAATTTTAATCATTTTTGGTACACAGTAGTCGTTCACTCACAAAATGGCTATAGGATCTTTTTAACCAACGATGCCAAAGAAAAAAATAGAGGGTTATGATTTTTTTCTCCGCTGACGAGGTTGCGGGCACCGTCTATTCTTCATAAATTTCGTCAATTGATATGAAATTCAGATAAAAGTAACCTTGTTGATGAAGCCTTAGCCTACAATCTACAGCAGAAGTAGATGATTATTTTAGTACTTTTTCGCACTGACGTAACAATACCGCTGCAATAGGGAATATGCATGAAGTTTTATTTTTGCTTTGTGTAAAGCTCATTCATGTAACAAACAGTAGAGAAAAATATTTTTTCGAATAACTCTAAAAAGTCTTTTTCTAGTAAAACAGAATTTAATATTCAGTTTATAAGTGCTGTGGCGTAACAGTACATGTCGGACCTCGCTTTCAAATCGCTGTCTAATTAGTCGTTTAAAATGCCTATTTCATACGTATTTCTTGGCCGATTTAAATTTTAATTTCAATCTTTGAAAACGTTTTTACGGTATTTAGATTTTTTGTTCAGAAAAGCGATAAAAAAAATCATGTATATACCCTATAAGGGTGCGTTAAGGTAGTGAAAGTGACAAGGAACTAAAATGATCATCTAGTTTTGCTATCGACTATACTTCTTCAGCAACACTGCCATGCCGAATTTTGAGACTCGACGACTTTCCACGTACACACTTTTCGCTGCATCTAAGTGCATAATGTTATTGGAGTCGGTACCATTAAAGATTGTCTTATTTGCGTCAAAATTCTATGCGTCGAGTGGGATTCGACACCATGGCTCTCCGAGCGGAGAGGGGTGACCCGACCTACCAATGGGTCCTTCGACGCTCAGACTCGACCCATCGAATCTTTCAAACAGTTCAAAATTATCATCATCATCATTTCAGCCATAGGACGTCCACTGCTGGACACAGTCCTTCCAATAGATTTCCACATGGGCCAGATAGAGGCGACCCGCATTCAGCTAGTCCCCACAACCCTAACCAGGTCGTCCAACCACCTTGTGCGTGGTCCTCCACGCTGCGCTTGCCAATACGCGGTCACCACTCGAGAACCTGTCTGCCCCAACGGCCATCGGTTCTTCGAACTACGTGCCCTGCCCATTGCTACTTTAGTTTGCTTACCTTTTGCTGTATCGGTGACCTTGGATCATCTACGAATCTCCTCATCATTTTCACTGTTCGTTTTAATATTTACATTATGGCCAGATGAAGACGTAAAATTGTGAACTCACCAAGGGCAGTAAAAAAGAAAACCCTTTCCTTTTACAGCCATTGGTAAGTAATGGAGTATTATTTTTATTTTTAGTATATTTATATGTGTCGTTGTGGCATCATCACCTCGAAACGGTTAAACAACTTTCAACTTTTTTGTTACACGCAGTGGCGTGTGGTCCATATAGGCACAATGGCACTGCCTACCCTGAACTGGCTCCATACAGGCGCAGATAAACTGCCTACCCTGCAGCTCTGAACGACTACCTATTGCTTCATATAGGCACAGACGAAACAAGGTAGGCCCTTGGCCCAAAACCCTGAGCGCGCCACTGGGTATACGGGTAGCTGGGCATCCACAGATGGTTATAAAATATTGTTTACTCCACTATGACTATGTCTTCTTCCTCTGCTGACGAAGTCACGAGCACCTTCTGTTGTCTATAAGTAGCATATTGCATAGTTATGTGACCATTGAAAATAGAAATCTCCACTAAAGTCTAGTATAGTAATAGAGACAGAAATTTCCTTACAGTTAGTGAAAGACAGAAATAAATAAATTTTACGGAACAATTTTTACACAAACCGAACTAGTTCCATGGTAAGCTCAATAAGGCTTCTGTTATGAGTACAAGACAATGATATATATTTAATAGATATTATTTACTTATATGGATAAGAAACATCTAAGATTCAGGAACAAATATTTATGCTCATCACACAAATATCAACCCAGGACTAGCTTTGCAGGCAACGTTACTCCCACTGAGCTAAACCGGTCGTCAAATGCTATGCTATTACCAGAATGAATCTGTGTCACTAACGGTGACCATTTACAATCATGCCGTCGAAACATTTTCGTCATCGTATTAGCCAACAACATCCACTGTGGCTCGAGTGGTGGTTGTGGCAGTAAAGCCCTGGAGCGGAAACTGCACATAACGAGGCGCAGCAAGAAACGGCGCCCAACTAGGTGGGCAGATGACCTCGTGAGGATTATAGGGAGTCAGTGGATGCGATCTGCGCAGGATCACACTTTATGTCGAGCTAGAGGAGGCTTATGTTCAGCAGTATACGTTCGTGACTGGTAGATAGAGATAGATAGTCTACTGTTGGACAGTAACTTCCTCTAATGATCTTGACAACGAGCCTATCAAGGTCACTGCTGCTGCCCACACTGATCATATAAATTCCATTGGCGTACCCAGGGTTTTTGATCAAGATAGGCAGTGTTTCTGTGTATAGACACAGAAATATAGATGGACCCATGGTCATTAAGAGTTTCAGGGTAGGCATTATCTGTGCTTGTATGGAAGCATGGTCTTTCAGGGCTTCAGAGTAGGCAGTTTTTCTGCAGCTGTGGAGTCATGGTCGTTTAGGGAGGGCAGTGCCTTTGTTCATAGGATTTTTGTCACCCATGGGATCTTCAGAAGGCGTCTCCAGCACCACATCGTTAAAGCGGTCACAGTAATACACATTGTATGAAAATTTCAAGTGTCTGTTACAGTTCAAGAGATAAATAGTTACAGTTTGGTGACAGACACAATGGACCGCACGCCACTGCCATCACATCCCTCGTCCAACGGTTTCCCTCGATCTTAACAAGGTCGTCATTCGGCTGTGTTTTCTGGTAGGTATGCCACCATTCCCTTGCTAATGGGAGGAACGCGGATAACCCTGAAGGATAAAGAACCTTTTCATCTGCAAGAAAACCCTAGTTGCCTTTTATTAACTTTTTCCCTGGTGTATCATTCAAAAAATGGTTTGGTGGCAGGTTGTCAAAATTGACTTAAGAAGACCTGTGAAACGAATAGTTTATATCAGCGCTGCGTTCGACACTGACGCACATTTTTACGGCATACTAGCTGTTGCCCGTGACTACGTCCACGTAGAGATGCAATTTATAGCTTAGAAATTTTCACCCCCTTTTTCGTCAATAAAAGGGATGAAATTTGATAAAAATGATAGCCTATGTCATATTCTGATAGAACAGATACATAACTGGAACATTTCATAAAAATTCGTCCAGTAGTTTTTGAGATTAAGTGGAACGTACATACATAGTATACATACTTTCACGTTTATAATAAGAAGGAAGGAAGTAAGGACTGTTACTGGTCTCGAAATATTCTCAGTTGGTTCGGCAAAAAACATCAATGTTTAAAAAAAATACATGATCGTACACGGTTGGTATATGACGATGGAAATCGACTGGTACGAAACTAGTAGTACTAAGCTAGACTCTACTAGTACGGGGTAGTGTTCCCATACAATTAGTGGAAGACATTAATGCCATGCTGTTACCAGAAATAATCATCGAAAAATATTACTTATTAGGAACTAAATAAAATCTTAGAGCTAAACTTAAAACAAACTAAACTATACTAAATTAAACTTTACTAAAATATTCACAAAACTAATCAAAAAGCTCGCCCCGCGCCCTTCCAGACGCAAAGGTGCCCATCACGCTCGCAGCGTTGCTACGTTGAACCGCGATGGACAGTCTTTGAATCAGGATGAGTTACCAGAATGGATCCCCGCCACTCGCGGTGACCACTTACAATATTGCTCTCCAAATATGTCGCATTGAAATTCAAATTTCGGCATCGCAGCAAAATAGAGTAAGTGAGGAAAATTAAGTTTTTTTATAGCTATTTTTTGTATTCAGGTATTTCAACCGCTATCAGTTTCCTGTCGCATATTTTGAAGAAATAAACCACAATTGAATATTTAGCGATAAGACCGCCTGTTGTTTACCTCTGCTAATTCGAATGTCACTGTCATGTTCTGTATTTCTGAGTATCTGCGGTGTGCAATAAACAGTATTTGTATTGTATTGTATATTCAAGAAGTGATCCATTTTAGTAAATTTAAATTGGACCGCAAGCACAGTATTTTTACGCACATTATTGCTCATTTCTTCAAAATAGTTTTTTCAAAACAGGAAACTGATAGAGCTTGCAACGCCGGTAGAACTACCCATTTTGCCATTGGATCCTCAGAGTACCCGATTGGCGTGAAGTGGTGCAGAAAAAAGAAGAGAGGCGATCCTTCGTGACAGAGGCCAAGATCTTATTTGGGTCACCGAGCCAGGTTAGTAAGTACTCTGATATTTTCTTCTGTTTCCGCGATTATCATTCCATTGAAATAGAATAATTTAAACTGATTATATTTAAAAGAAATTGAGTGTATAAAAAAGATTGAGTCTATTTAAAAGAAACTCCTACTATGTTAAGCAAAATTTATAATACTGTACTTAAATCTATAACAAAATTGAATGGAAATGTATTTTATACCAAACTTAAATTGTGGCTGCTCAGCGAATGTTACTACTCGTTAAACGATTTTTTTCAAAGCAGCACACAACGCAATTAGTACTTACATCAATCTATCAATTGATATTTTTCGTGTAATTTATTTATTATAAAATGGCTACATTATTTAAACATAATTGTACGAATGAAAATTATATATTGATTAATATTTGTACGCCAGAAAAGGCTGAATTGCGATAAAATCAATTATGTATAAGATCTCCATGTAACCCGTTCAACGCAAATAAATGACTTTGATATATTATCTCATTTGAATTCCCGGCGTTTCGGAAGGTTTTCAGCTTTCGTGTTCACGGGATCGACTGAGAAAAGATATATTTTTCTCTGTCTAAGTTAAGTGCAAACTACCCACTTTAAAGAAAACTAATAAAGGTGTACATATATGCCAGATGGGCCTTATGTCTAAAAACACACGGGCAATTACTTTATTTAAAAAAAAAACTACCAGCAGAGTTTCAAAAAATCTGGTTTACTGAGGAGAAAGAATCGCTGCGAAGAAAACTCCCAGACTACCTCATTACTTAGTATATTATTTTAAAACAAAGACTGAACTGAACTACTAACATATTTACACCGTTCGGAAATTAAGTTTTTGCAGTCCTGTGTCATGCTTGTTCCTTGATGAGATGTACTACAGGATCCAAAGCTGGTGGTAGCGGCAACCCATGTTCTCTATTGAAATTATAATGTATTTTAATTTCAATAGGCCTATTGAAATTAGAATGCTTTTTAATTTCAAAAGGCCTCGCATAGCATTCTGGGAAAATATTTTTTCCCAAAATGCTAACTCAAATAAGATTATATACGCGATATAATCCGTTTAAATTGTTTTATTTAAATAAGTGAGTACTCTAGTTAAGTAATCCAATAATAAAGTCTTTGAAACAACTTTCAACAGCCAAAACGACTGTGTTCACCTTTGATAATCATTAAACGACTTTTAGGTACCTAAGTCACATTGAGACTCGCATAACTATTAGAAAGGTACTTCAATAATTTATCCATTAGTATTTAATCAACAACTATTAAAAACTTCAAATTGTAACTTGTTGATAACTTTCAAGTTATACAATTGAAATTGTATTTTAGGTTCATCAGGTGCCTACCATGAGCTGAGTTTACGATCGTCGAGTATCTCGTATCGAGAGTCAGTGCACCTCTCTCGCACGCGCTAATAGTGCGAAAGAGATAGACCGTCGAACGCTCGATACTCCCTCGTGCCGAACTCATGGTGCATAGCTAGCGGCGCGGCGAGCGAATTCTCTCTTCATTGCGCAGTCGAGACGCTCACCGCGCAGCAGTTAGTTTTTATCACACGCAATGTATTATGAATTCGCTTGCCGCGCCGCACGTCGTGATTTGTCGTGGCCAGGCCTTAAAAACATCTGCTCCTCATGTTTCAGTCCATGCCAAGGACCTTAGTAAAGAGACATAAGAGCACTGGGTGAAAGAAAGACAGCCGGGTCCTCTCGTAGGTCGTAGGTCCTCGGAATTAACTGAAACAGTTGAGCAGTACTACAGCTTTTGCACTTTTTAGAAATAGCGGAGATATTAGGGTTGAAAGACGTGAGGTCCTCAGTTAGCTACTAGTAATATTAGTATGGATTAATTACTTATTGTTGTAGTATCATCAGTCTTTCACTCTTGGCAGAGTGGTCGTGGTTACGGCAATGGTGTCCACATTAGGATCCTCATCCTCGTCCTTCTTCTGGCAGACAGCAGCTCTCGCGATGCGTCTCCATTTCACCCAGTTGTCTGCGAAGCGAGTGCACTGTACCATAGTGCTCTGTGTGGTCTTTCAAAGATAGTCGGTCCAGCGAGTAGGTGATCAGCCCGTCTTCTCTTGCCTTCCATCTGGCCCTGTACTAGCAATCGTTCCATGGAGTTCTTATTTCAGGAGATGTGGCCAAAGAACTTCAATACTCCGAACTACACAGTCGCCGAGAGTCTATCCTGGATCTGCAACTCTTTGAGGATAGAATTTTTGGTGCGAAAAGCTGTCCACGGGATCTTCAAAAGGCGTCTCCAGTACCACATTGTTATAGTGGTCACAGTTTTACACATTGTGTAAAAAAAATTCAAGTGTCTATTACGTTTCAAGAGTTAAATAGAGCCCGGTGACAGATATACAAACAGCGGAGGCTTCCGTTAGTAATCTGTGGAAACGGAAATTTAAATACTTATAAACAGCACTTACTAGGTTTTGTTCCCCGTAGCGACAAAATATGCAATATTCTAGATTGTCAATGTACCTTGCCCTGTGACAGGAATTGAATTTTATACTTACGCGCCTTTGGTATGCGGAGGTATTGGGAAATAGCCTGAAAGTTAGATGTTTTGAAAATATCACTCTATAGAAATTAGCTGAACATATATTCCTCCTTGCTTGACCTTCAAGCCTTCAAGAAAAGAGCGTACTCCCACCTGAAAGGCCGGCAACGGACTTGTGAGTCTATTGGTATTGCAGGTGTCTAAGGACGACGATCTAACTAGTATACATTTAATATGGGTCCGCAAAAAATCGGACTGCTGGACAGTAAAATTCCTTGTACTGCACAATCGCCCTAAAACTGTCTTTTCAAATACATATCTGTCAATTTACTGTACGTCTTATTGCAGTAATGACTGCACAGCAGTGGTATTTAAACCTATTTGCGTTTAAAATGACCTATCCGCTGACATTTTAGAAAGTAAATGTTACACCATCCTTATACGGCAAAATGGCGGTATTTACTGCATCCGTTGACTATTATGAAATACTATTAGGTACCAGCAACTTAGTTCGCGAAAGAGAAAAATATCATACCTATCCGTTTTTTGCTTCTGCGTAGTTGGATAAAAAGGGGCCTTTCCGTTAAAGTGTTACATTCAATAATAGAGGCGATTGCACCATATTTGGCTGATATATTCAACAAATGTATTGACACTGGAGTATTTCCTAATTTGATGAAAGTATCGAGATTTATTTCTGAAAATACATAGAAAACATTAATGAATACGTACTTATTTTTAAGCTTTTGGCAATTTTAAAATGATCAAAAATTAAAAATAAGGAGGCAATTTGACCGTATTGAATTATGACGTCATAAACCTTTTTGTCCTTTCAAACTTCATACTTTGTGACCGTTTTGACAGTTCATAAAAAGGAACTGATTTGATCTGTCAGTCAAGTAATAAGTGTCTTTATTAGCAGCCAATACAAAATGATCGAGCACCGCGTACAGTTTGCTTAGGATTTGGGCTCTGCTAATCTGGATTTTTGTAACTACGGCCATTTGTAGCGTATATTTTGTACGGAGCCCTCGGTGCGCGCATCCGACTCGCACTTGGCCGGTTTTTTATAACTTTTTTATAGTATAGATATTATGGAATTCCTCATCTAAATAAAAATTCTCCCGATTTATCGGGTTTGACCACTCAACCTTCGATATTTTTTATTCCTAATGGGCTAAGCAATGCATGATTAAAATTATGTAGGTTTTTCACGAGATACTTTTTATTTTATGTATATAAAAAAAATTAAACTTGACACAATACAATACAATACAAATACTCTTTATTGCACACCTCAGATACACAGAAATACAGAACATGACAATAACATTCGAATTAGCAGAGGTAAACAATAGGCGGTCTTATCACTAAATAGTTATCTCTTCCAGACAACCTTTGGGTAGCGGAGTGTTTAAAAGATTACAGTTTTAGTTAAGTGGGTGGCGAGAAACAGTTATGAAGCAAAACAAAACAAAAACTCATATAGACACATGTATACGCAATAAACATACACACATAAGATTGCGTAAATAAACATACATAAATACTTATACGTAATAAATATAACATATGCAAAGTAAATAAATAAATAACCACAACAGTGTCAGCCGCAAAGTTGAGAAAGTGATTTCAATAGCAGTGTGTTAAGGGAGAGACAGGTAATGTTTTTTAAGGTGTGACTTAAATGTTGCAAGGGTCTGGGCACGCTTCAAGTCATGGAGAGTTCCACAGTAGAGTTGCCTGGAATGTGAAAGAACTATTGAAAAATTTTGAGGATGAAGAGGGGACAGCAAGAAGCAAATTTTGAGCGGACCTAACAGATCGCAAATAACTGAAACGCTCTTTAAGGTAGCGGGGAGTTGCGGGATTAAAAAGTACGCTATACAGAAGAGACAGTATATGAGAGTTACGACGAGAGCAGATTGGAAGCCAATTAAGCTGAGACCTGAAGATGGAAACATGGTCATACTTGCGTTACCCAAATATGAACCAAATGCAGATGTTTTGGATGCGCTCAAGCTTATATGCACAATGTTAGTACTTTGTAATTATTGCGGTTTCTTCTTGATCAAAGCATAGCAAAACTTTTTAAATGTCAATCTAGATAATTCAATTACTTATTATAGGAGTATTTTAACGAAGCTACTAAATCCAATTAACATTTGCTGTTTGAGTTAATAAAGTATGCAACATTGTTTTAAAGTATGAACAAATTGCGTAGGTATTAACCAGCTTTTAGTTTGATTTTAGTCAGGGATTTTTTATTGTGTTACATGCATACAAGTCATTTTGGAAAGGATTAAAAGCCCACGTCATAACTATATCATTTTAAAGTTGTAGCAATGATATATCTGTACATTAAACACATAAAAAACATATGTTTTCTTGGAGAACTACGCATTGAGTTTATACTTATATTTAGGATAGGCTACAAATATTGTAATAGATATAAGAGTTATTTCGAAAAAAATGACTGTTTGTTGAGTTTGTTTCAGCTTTCTTCTCAACAGTGGTCTCCACTTGGGAAATGCCGTAGAGTCTTGTAAAAATGTCCTTGCAGCCTACTTACAGAATAAAGATCATTATTTCATTATGAAACGGGCTATTTAAGGGCCACTGACTCAAAACGTTTTTTTTTTTATTTTCTGTATGTATGGCTTTATCACGTCAAAACGGCTGGGTGGATATCAACCATTTTTTTTATTTGCAGCTGATAATGCACGGATGGTTATGGGATGCTTTTTACCCAACAACGCCGAACAAAAAAGATGGTCATCCCCGGTGTTGTCATCCTTACATGACAGGCAGTTTAAAAAATAAAATGTTACTTAAAGATAATGTACGATATTATTTAAAAATATATCTTAACTTATACAGTTAAAAATTAAATGTCTGTTCATTAAAGATATTTAAAAAAATAATCGAAACGGGGTTATGACTTTTCTCCTCCGCGAACGAAATTGCGGGCAGCTTTTAGTATGCATAAAGTAATATTTCTAACAAATATTTATTTTTATAGCGCCATCTAGTTTTAATACTGGACGTTGCCTCGCAGTCGGCACACTATCCGAAGCACAGCAATTGACAGTCTTCTAGTTTTATTCGTTCATGAGATATACACAGATTTAAACGTTAAACTTAGTAGCGTTAAACTTATATTTTATGTCAAGACCTAAAAACAGTAGAAACTAAGGCCTAAAACTCAAAAATATTGTTTGAACCATGTACGCCTAAATTGTATAATAACTTAATGGTTTTGAATATATTACGAACTTGAACATCATCCGTCGCAAAGTTGTTTGAAGCACCAAAATCCGTTCTTAATCCCTCTGAGTGACAGAACACGGCATAATTTATTAATCTCACGTACTTACATGGCTTCAAATTGGATCAAATCTCAAACATTTAACTTATACATAGGAACAAAGTCACTGATTAAAGAAAGTTATAATCACAAGTCTTCCTTTACATTTCCTGGCATAAATAATTTTAAAAGGCAAATTAGACAAATGAAACATTGGCGAAGTCGGGCTCAAGAATAAATTAGAAAAGTTTGGCGCAAACGCGTAAACATCAAAAAGTTTGGGTGTCGCGCCCTGGCGGTCTAAATATTGTACCCAGTATTTTGATTAATATAAAAACGTCAGTATAATTTGCGGGCCTGACACTCATAGTGCTGTGGAAACCTTTTGGGTAGAAATATATAACACAGACCTTTGTGACGCGTCTTTAAATATTGCGGATAATTTCGACTATTTTTTTTCTAGAATTTTAGTAACTTGGCATCAGAAAGACGTTTTTATTCGTTGATTTAAGTCTTAATTTATCAAAGAAAGTTATTATCATAGTCTTTCTTCAAATTTCCTGGTATAAACAATTTGAAAAGGTAATAAGACAAATTCAAACATTGACGAAATCGGGCTCAAGAATAAGTCATAAATGGGCAATTTCATTTACATATGTATCAATAACGAGAGGCTGTCACGAGACTGACGATTAATGTCAAATAACATATATTGTGTTAAGAAACTGACGGCTAAACAATAAATCGACTTGAATATGTGAAATTGGTCGAACAGTGACATTTTTGATTAAAGACCATGTCAATGTAGTTTTCTGTAAGGCGGGCATTGTCCTTGTTCTAGGTCTATGCAAGTGAATGGCGATGTTAAATGGGGTTCTTAGAGTTATGCCCAATGTCTATGATGCCATCTTTCTAATGATGATCAATTGATAGATCAACTTATTAATATATTTATTTTCAGTAACAAAAGCATGTGTAGTCCCAATGTGGCCTAGTCACTTAATTCTTTGAGATTATAAGTTAATTTGAACATTTCTTTACAGTCAACATACTGTTATCGACAATTTTATTGTAACACAAAACCGTGCTTAGCCCCGGTCAGGCTTGTTAAGCGTTGTTGAGCGTGATTTTGCGGTCAAGATACGTCGTACAATATTTTTATATTTACAAAAGTGTGTTTTTAATCCCGTGTATATCAGTTAATTTGAGTATTTTTCTCATAGTTCACGATATTTTTTTAGCAATAAAGCCTGTTTAGTCCCGATGCTTGCTAAGCGTTTTTTTGAAGTCAATATACGTCGTCACAATATTTTTATTGGCACAAAACCATGTTTAGCCCCGGTGTGGCTCGGTTACGGGTCCGGAATTACGGCTCTTTGATGTCGAGTGACCGTTTGTAATTTGCAGGGAAATTTGGAGAAAAAAAAAATCTATGGTTTTTTGGGCGCTTATGACCCCTTGATGTTAGCAATATTTGTATTTGACAAAATTTCAAATATCACAATCCGTACAGATTTATGGACCTTTTTTTTAAAAAGGCCATTTTTTTTACAGAGAGTCCACTTTTTCCGTTTACCTTACTCAGAGTTTAGACGACCCGTTTAGCTGAGTGAGAGTAACGTTGCCTGCGAAGCTGGAGGTCCTGGGTTCAAATCCCGGTAAGGGGAAATATTTGCGTGATGAGCATAATTTTTGTTCCTGAGTCTTGGACGTTTTCTATGTATATAAGTATATTTATAAGTATATCGTCGTCTAGTACTCATAACACAAGCCTTATTGAGCTTACCATGGGACTAGTTGGATTTGTGTAAAAATTGTCCCGAAATATTTTTTTTTTATTAATAGATTCGTTTGTAAGTTTGAAATTCATACAAAAAAAGGTCGATACAATTTTCTAAGATTTGTTTTGTCGTGCACCACTTTCTATGTTCAAAATTAATGAATATTGCTGAATTAATGAAATACAACAACAACAACAACAATTCTTTATTGCACACCAACAATAGAAGCAATACAATAGAGCCTTAACATAAAATAGGTAAACAATAGGCGGTCGTATCGCTAAAGAGCGATCTCTTCCAGACAACCTTTGGGTAACGGAAATTACATAAAATAGCTAGAAATGAGTAGGTGGTGAGATAAGATTACATATAATACAAAAATAAATAAAAACAAACAAACATATACATATACTAAACATACATACTACTATATATATATATATATATATATACAAAGTAAGAAAGAAAACTATGATACAGTTGACATCAAAGTGATTAGAAAAACAGAAGCAGAATTAAAAATATAAATTATGGGAGAGATAAATAATGATCCTTTAACTTAGTTTTAAAAATAGGCAATGACTTCGCTTGCCTTAAATCGAGTGAAATAAAACAATTTAACGGATTATATCGCGTATATTATGTCATTTTAGTTCCCGACGTTTCGGAAGTTTTTCAGCTTTCCATGGTCACGGGTGGACTGAGAAAAGATGTATTTTCCTCTGTCAAAGTTACAATTTGTGCAAACTACCCATTTTTGAATAACAAATAAAGGTGTACATACATGCCAGATGGGCCTAAGCTGTAAAGACAGTTACACATGTGCCAGAAGGACTTAATTATTTTATTCTAATAATTTACCACGCAGCATTTCACAAATGAGGCGTACTGAGGAGAAAAGAAACGCTGCAAAGAAAAACTCCCAGGCTACCTCATTACTAATTATAATATTTAAAAAAACAGAGACTATTAAACTACTTTTTAAACAGATAATCCGTTAAATTGTTTTATTTCAATGAGTAATAATCGCGGAAACAGAAAATTTTTTTATTGCTGATTTAATTTACTGCCTCTTAATTTCAAACATTAATTTATATTGATAAAATAGGCATGACTACGGCGTATTGAAATCAAAATTCTAATCAGTCTGCCAGTTAGATAATAAAAAAATTGGAGACGTATTTATTGTTTTTTCAAAATAATAAAAAAATACTCTGTATAAGTCGCATTTAAGTTTAGGAGAGGGGGGCTCGTGACGTCACTCCTATGTATAATTGTGTACCTAGGAGTGACTTCACGCGACATTTTGACTATCAAATCACCTTTATTTTTTAAATACGTAAAAATATATATATTCTATGAATCTACATGACGGGCTCATTATTAAAATTAAGTCACTATCCCTATTATACACACCTCGTTTTTTTAACGCAGTAGCGTTTATCGATACAAACACGATACGCACGCGTGTCAGTATGCTGTTCTGCGGAAAGAAAATGTGCTGACGATGCGCGTTAGTAAAACGCGCCGCGAAGGCGCGTTTAAAAAATGCACACAATAAGCTCTTCTATACTATTGGGTGAATATCGACATTGCAATCTCTTTCAAGTTTTGGTAGCATATATTTTTGTAAATTTTAAGAAGAAATAAAGTTATAATACTATATATCTATTCACAATATACATATTTTCACATTTCGCTAAGAATTATAACAGTAATTAATGAAATATGAGCACCAAAATTTTAGGTTTCCACCAAACCTGAAATTTCTAAGGACTCCTTGGATGAATATCAGCAATGCAATTTTTTTCGAGTTTTGGTGGCATAATTATGTTTATTCAATTTTATTATATTTTATTTATTAGGCACACTAAACAGACAACATGCATTTATGTATGACATTAGCCACAACACAGGCATTCTGACAAAATCTTATCCAAAACAAGTATGCACAGCATGATTAAAAAGAGCTCTCAAAAATATCCTAAAACTAAAGCTGTTCTAAATTTCTTACTTAAGTTCTATATTATATTGAATTGTTGCCCAGTTCATACATCATTTCATCGGTTAAGCTAAAGCTTTACCATGCAATGTCGAATGAACTGAGCATTATAATGAGCAAGCATGGTTAGATTAGATTATTTTATTTCACGATAAAAAAACGTTATTGACAGTTAGAGATTTAAACAGGACCGCGAAATTATTTCTACAATCTGCCTTCTGAATACCAGAAATCGGGGGTTAAAAATATCAACATTCTTATGTTTGGACACAATTTCCTCTGTAATGACGTCACATTTTCACTTTTGTAGATTTTAAGAAGAAATAAAGTTATAATAATACATTTTTAGATCAGATTTCATTCTTACCTGCGATTTGTAGATAATATTTAAATAATAAATATAAATAAATAAATATTACGGGACAATTTTACACAAATCGAACTAGTCCCATGGTAAGCTCAATAAGGCTTGTGTTATGGGTGCTAGACGACGATATATTTAATAGATATATTACTTATATACATAGAAAACATCCAAGACTCAGGAACAAATATTTATGCTCATCACACAAATATTAGCCCTTACCGGGATTTGAACCCAGGACCTCAGCTTCGCAGGCAACGTAACTCCCACTGAGCCAAACCGGTCGTCAAAATATTTAGTGTAATAGACCAAATTAATCCTTCTATTAATAACTTTAGTTTCATTATAGCTCGCGTGACAGCGTGTCATTAGCGGGTCAATCGGGATTTGTAAAGGGATAGTCAAAAAATCGTGACAGTAATGTATTACTACGAATCTAAATTCAAATAAAAGTTTGGATTTACCCGTTTGAATGAATTTGGTTTTGATAAAGATAAGACTGAGAGTAGGATTTTATTACAACTTATAGTAATTGAAATAAAACAATTGAACGGATTATATCGCGTATATTATAATATCGCGGAAACAGAAGAAAATATTAACTTATAGTAATGTTTTTGGTTTATATTTTTAATTTTGTTTGTTTCTTAATTACTATTTTAATACAAAGATCTACGTAGAAAGAAAAAATAATTAATAATATGCATGATCTTTTGTTTTTACAACATCCAAGACTCAGGAACAAAAATTTATGCTCATCTCACAAATATTTGCTCTTACCTGGATTTGAACCCAAGACCTCCAGCTTCACAGGCAACGTTACTCCCGCTGAGCCAAATTGGTCGTCAAAATTAAACTCATTGGTTGTTTACTTCGCGCCATCTCCACTACCTTAAGGTTGTCTGGAAGGGATACCCTGTTGTTTTCCATTTGTCATACCGTTTTAGATTAAAGTGTCTGATTTTATTTTCGGTGTGCAATAAAGAGTATTGTTGTATTATATAAAGGTTACAGCGTTTAAGTAAAAACGCATAAACTACCCACATAAATAACCTCTCCCAATACAACTGACCCACAAATCAAACGAACCTAGACCCATAATTTTTCATCACACTAATTACTTTGGAAACAGTCGTAACAGGGCATTACGTGGCCCTAACTCCCTTTATGGCCTTATTGGCTAAACTCCAACAAAAAAGCTTAAATCACAAACAATAACAAGACTGTTACGACCTTTTATGCAATAAGGTCTAACAGGCCACGAAACTTTGACAAAACGACGTAACGTGTGAGAAGAATACTGAAGTTACGACCTTCTATGCGATGGAAGCATACGGTCCTTATGAGAACGTTAAACGATGTATAGCGTTATTTCCACGTTAATGTGTTAACAGGGTTCTAATTGGTATTTTTTGGGTTAGAGTGCTTTGGATTTATTTTGTTACTGCTAAGTAGGTTCGTTGTGAAGGTTCTAACAGTATAAGCTCTTGAAAAAGATTAATTGGGTACTTTCCTCAACATAAATGATGTCACGCTTGCAGTTAAATGTTATTTCTGAAAATACGTAGAAAACATTCATGAATACATATTTTTAAGCTTTTGGCGATTTTAAAATGTTCAAAAACTAAAAATTAAGAGGGCAATTTGACCGTATAGAAATATGTCGTCATAATCTTTTTTCATTTCAAACTTCATACTTTCTGACCGTTTTGACGGCTTATAAAAAATAACTGATTTGATCTGTCAGTCAAGTACCCTATTCTTTGGCGTTCCGAGTTAAATGAAATTATATTGGGGATTTATAGTTAGTTCCTTTGCCATTTTAAATAGTGTCTTGGTTAGATGTGACAATAAGTGCTCACATGCGCATATATTCATGCAGTTTCTACAGAAAAAAATACGCACGGAAATACAACAAACCACCTTCAAACAGAATAGTCTCGAGAAGTCGACTTCTTGGGTGGACGCCGGACCCTCAACATCCCCAGCATCTTCTGATGATGCCTCGTTGAGAGGCAAAACACATGTCGAGCATTATACTGTTTCGTGGTGGTATGTTGTAATTTCACGCGTATTTTTTGTGTGGAAATTGCATGAAAATATGCGCATGAGAGCACAACGTATTGTCACATCTAACCAAGTCATTGTTTCGATCGGCGTGAAGTTAGCAGCCTAAAGTCAGCAGCCCAAGATAACCCGACCAAATGAAGAAGTCTTTCTCGGTTTCTACAAAAATATCAAATAATACATATTTCTAATAACAAATCAAAAGTGACTCGCATGGATTTTAATATTCTCCTTTTGCGGGACGCATTAAAGCGCGAAATATATTCACATGCTAGAAAACTCGTTAGTCAGCTAACTTCACAAACCTAGCAGCCCAATTTCAGTGATTGATTACAATACCGACACGAAGATGTCTATATTACCCTTTTTATCTATAATGGTTAGAAGCCTGACACGTGGTTTCTATTAAGTTGCACTGTATAAATATTGAAAGGAGATGGCTATGTCAAAATAAGAGAAAAGTATTAAGAAGCCAAAAATTTTAGATGATTTATTTAGGCGAATAAACCGTAATTTTCACTGATTACAAGATCAAGGACCACTTTAAATAGGATCTCGCTAAAAGCTCTAGGGCATGAGCTTTCAGAAACTGCTTTCTTGCCAAGGTTACTACAAAAGCTGCAGCTGATAAAAGTTGGCAGCCTAAAATGCTTTTCAACGAAATTCTGATTTTCACCAAATTTAAGACAAAATACCACTTTAAATTGGATGTTTTGAAAAGCTCTGAAGATTAGGCTTTCCAAAATAACTTTTAGAACTAATAATCCAAAATTAGTACAGCTTTTGTGGGCCAAAACAAGTCAGGGGCTCTCTGTAGTAGGTAATCTAATAAACCGTAATTTTGATTATTTCAAGATGAAAGACCACTCCAGCATGAATGTTGCTGAAAGCTCTAGTGCATAAGCTTTCAGAAACAGTCTACCAAGCTAACTTGCCGAGATTACTTCAGCCTCTGTTGGCCAGGCTAAGTGAGCAGCTAAACTTATTGCTAACTAGTAGCTATTAAAAAGTAATTTTGACCGATATCAAGATGACAGACCACTTTTATAAGAAAACAGTTAATAGCAAAAAGGTGTTACCTATCAGAAACTGCTTTTGGACCTCACTTGCAAAAAATATTACAGAAGCTGCAGCTGATAGAAAGTTAACAGCCTAAAATGATTTTCACACCAATAGTGATTTTCAACATTTTGAAGACAAAAGAGAACTTTGAATTGAATAAATTTAAAAGCTTTGAAAGTAAAACTTTCCAAAACAGCTTTTTGAACTGACTTGACGAAATAACTACAGCTATTGTGGACAAGATAAAGTCAGCGGCCTAACTCCCTGTGGTAGGTTATCTAATAAACCGTTATTTTAATTGATTTCAAGATGAAAGACCACTCCAGCGTGGATGTCGCTAAAAGTTCTAGTACATAAGCTTTCAAAACCAGTAAACAAAGCTAACTTGCCGTGATTACTACTGCCTCTGTGAGCCAGGCTAAGTTAGCAGCCTAAGTTACTGCCGACTAGTAGCTATTAAAAAGTAATTTTGACCAATATCAAGATGACAGACCACTTTTGAAAGAAAACAGTTAATAGCAAAAATGTGTTAGCTATCAGAAACTGCTTTTGGACCTCACTTGCAAAAAATATTACAGAATCTGCAGCTGATAGAAAGTTAGCAGCCTTAACTGAATTTCATACCAATTGTAATTTTCACCAACCTTAAGACTAATAGCCACATTGAACTGTGAATTTTTGAACGCTCTGAAGATAAAGCTTTCCAAAATAGCTTTAACAAATGACTTGCCGAAATTACTATAGTTTTTGTGGGCAAGACTAAGTCAGCGGCCTAACTCTCTGTGGTAAATTATCTAATAAACCGTTATTTTTATTGATTGTAAGATGTAAGACCACTCCAGCGTGGATATCGCTAAAAGCTCCAGTGCATAAGCTTAAGACAAAAAAAAGCAAAATGGCCTTAGCTATCAGAAACTGCTTTTGGACCTTACTTGCAAAAAATTTTACACAATCTGCAGCTGATAGAAAGTTAGCAGCCTTAACTGAATTTCATACCAATTGTAATTTTCTCCAACCTTAAGACTAATAGCCATATTGAACTGTAAATTTTTGAACGCTCTGAAGATAAAGCTTTCCAAAATAGCTTTGAGAACTGACTTGCTGAAATTACTAGAGTTTTTGTGGGCAAGACTAAGTCAGCGGCCTAATTCTCTGTGGTAGGTTATCTAATAAACAGTTATTTTAATTGATTTCAAGATGAAAGACCACTCCAGCGGGGATGTTGCTGAAAGCTCTAGTGCATAAGCTTTCAGAAACGGTATACAAAGCTAACTTGCTGAGATTACTACTGCCTCTGTGAGCCAGGCTAAGTTAGCAGCCTAAGTTACTGCCGACGAGTAGCTATTAAAAAGTTATTTTGACCGATATCAAGGTGACAGACCACTTTTAAAAGACAACAGTTAATAGCAAAATGGCCTTAGCTATCAGAAACTGCTTTTGGACCTTACTTGCAAAAAATTTTACACAATCTGCAGCTGATAGAAAGTTAGCACCCTTAACTGAATTTCATACCAATTGTAATTTTCACCAACCTTAAGACTAATAGCCACATTGAACTGTAAATTCTTAAAAGCTCTGAAGATAAAGCTTTCCAAAATAGCTTTGAGAACTGACTTGCTGAAATTACTAGTTTTTGTGGGCAAGACTAAGTCAGCAGCCTAATTCTCTGTGGTAGGTTACCTAAATAACAGTTTTTTTAATTGATTTCAAGATGAAAGACCACTCCAGCGTGGATGTCGCTGAAAGCTCTAGTGCATAAGCTTTCAGAAATAGTATACAAAGCCAACTTGCTGAGATTACTACTGCCTCTGTGAGTCAGGTTAAGTTAGCAGCCTAAGTTACTGCCGACTTGTAGCTATTACAAAGTAATTTTGACCGATACCAAGATGACAGACCACTTTTAAAAGACAACAGGTAATAGCAAAAAGGTGTTAGCTATCAGAAACTGCTTTTGGACCTCACTTGCAAAAAATATTACAGAATCTGCAGCTGATAGAGAGTTTGCAGCCTTAACTGAATTTCATACCAATTGTAATTTTCACTAACCTTAAGACAAATAGCCACATTGAACTGTTAATTTTTAAAAGCTCTGAAGATAAAGCTTCCCAAAATAGCTTTTAGAACTGACTTGCCGAAATTACTAGAGTTTTTGTGGGCAAGATCAAGTCAGCGGCCTAACTCTCATTGGTAGGTTATCTAATAAACAGTTATTTTAATTGATTTCAAGATGAAAGACCACTCCAGCGGGGATGTTGCTAAAAGCTCTAGTGCATAAGCTTTCAGAAACGGTATACAAAGCTAACTTGCTGAGATTACTACTGCCTCTGTGAGCCAGGCTAAGTTAGCAGCCTAAGTTACTGCCGACGAGTAGCTATTAAAAAGTTATTTTGACCGATATCAAGGTGACAGACCACTTTTAGAAGACAACAGTTAATAACAAAAAGCTCTTAGCTATCAGAAACTGCTTTTGGACCTCACGTGCAAAAAATATTACAGAATCTGCAGCTGATAGAAAGTTAGCAGCCTTAACTGAATTTCATACCAATTGTAATCTTCACTAACCTTAAGACAAATAGCCACATTGAACTGTTAATTTTTAAAAGCTCTGAAGATAAAGCTTCCCAAAATAGCTTTCAGCACTGACTTGCCGAAAGTACTAGAGTTTTTGTGGGCAAGATCAAGTCAGCGGTCTAACTCTCATTGGTAGGTTATCTAATAAACAGTTATTTTAATTGATTTCAAGATGAAAGACCACTCCAGCGGGGATGTTGCTGAAAGCTCTAGTGCATAAGCTTTCAGAAACGGTATACAAAGCTAACTTGCTGAGATTACTACTGCCTCTGTGAGCCAGGCTAAGTTAGCAGCCTAAGTTACTGCCGACGAGTAGCTATTAAAAAGTTATTTTGACCGATATCAAGGTGACAGACCACTTTTAAAAGACAACAGTTAATAGCAAAATGGCCTTAGCTATCAGAAACTGCTTTTGGACCTTACTTGCAAAAAATTTTACACAATCTGCAGCTGATAGAAAGTTAGCACCCTTAACTGAATTTCATACCAATTGTAATTTTCACCAACCTTAAGACTAATAGCCACATTGAACTGTAAATTCTTAAAAGCTCTGAAGATAAAGCTTTCCAAAATAGCTTTGAGAACTGACTTGCTGAAATTACTAGTTTTTGTGGGCAAGACTAAGTCAGCGGCCTAATTCTCTGTGGTAGGTTACCTAAATAACAGTTATTTTAATTGATTTCAAGATGAAAGACCACTCCAGCGTGGATGTCGCTGAAAGCTCTAGTGCATAAGCTTTCAGAAATAGTATACAAAGCCAACTTGCTGAGATTACTACTGCCTCTGTGAGTCAGGTTAAGTTAGCAGCCTAAGTTACTGCCGACTTGTAGCTATTACAAAGTAATTTTGACCGATACCAAGACGACAGACCACTTTTAAAAGACAACAGGTAATAGCAAAAAGGTGTTAGCTATCAGAAACTGCTTTTGGACCTCACTTGCAAAAAATATTACAGAATCTGCAGCTGATAGAGAGTTTGCAGCCTTAACTGAATTTCATACCAATTGTAATTTTCACTAACCTTAAGACAAATAGCCACATTGAACTGTTAATTTTTAAAAGCTCTGAAGATAAAGCTTCCCAAAATAGCTTTTAGAACTGACTTGCCGAAATTACTAGAGTTTTTGTGGGCAAGATCAAGTCAGCGGCCTAACTCTCATTGGTAGGTTATCTAATAAACAGTTATTTTAATTGATTTCAAGATGAAAGACCACTCCAGCGGGGATGTTGCTAAAAGCTCTAGTGCATAAGCTTTCAGAAACGGTATACAAAGCTAACTTGCTGAGATTACTACTGCCTCTGTGAGCCAGGCTAAGTTAGCAGCCTAAGTTACTGCCGACGAGTAGCTATTAAAAAGTTATTTTGACCGATATCAAGGTGACAGACCACTTTTAGAAGACAACAGTTAATAACAAAAAGCTCTTAGCTATCAGAAACTGCTTTTGGACCTCACGTGCAAAAAATATTACAGAATCTGCAGCTGATAGAAAGTTAGCAGCCTTAACTGAATTTCATACCAATTGTAATCTTCACTAACCTTAAGACAAATAGCCACATTGAACTGTTAATTTTTAAAAGCTCTGAAGATAAAGCTTCCCAAAATAGCTTTCAGCACTGACTTGCCGAAAGTACTAGAGTTTTTGTGGGCAAGATCAAGTCAGCGGTCTAACTCTCATTGGTAGGTTATCTAATAAACAGTTATTTTAATTGATTTCAAGATGAAAGACCACTCCAGCATGAATGTTGCTGAAAGCTCTAGTGCATAAGCTTTCAGAAACGGTATACAAAGCTAACTTGCTGAGATTACTACTGCCTCTGTGAGCCAGGCTAAGTTAGCAGCCTAAGTTACTGCCGACGAGTAGCTATTAAAAAGTTATTTTGACCGATATCAAGGTGACAGACCACTTTTAAAAGACAACAGTTAATAACAAAAAGCTCTAAGCTATCAGAAACTGCTTTTGGACCTCACTTGCAAAAAATATTACAGAATCTGCAGCTGATAGAAAGTCAGCAGCATAAACTGAATTTCATAGTAATTGTAATTTTCACCAACCTTAAGACTAATAGCCACATTAAACTGTACAGTTTTGAACGCTCTGAAGGTAAAGCTTCCCAAAATAGCTTTTAGAACTGACTTGCCGAAATTACTAGAGTTTTTGTGGGCAAGACTAAGTCAGCGGCCTAACTCTCTGTGGTAAATAATCTAATAAACCGTTATTTTAATTAATATTAAGACGAAAGACCACCCCGGCGTTGATGTCGCTAAAAGCTCCAGTGCATAAGCTTTCAGAAACAGTATACAAAGTTAACTTGCCGAGATTACTACTGCCTCTGTGAGTCAGGCTAAGTTAGCAGCCTAAGTTACTGCCGACGAGTAGCTATTAAAAAGTTATTTTGACCGATATCAAGGTGACAGACCACTTTTAAAAGACAACATTTAATAGCAAAATGGCCTTAGCTATCAGAAACTGCTTTTGGACCTTACTTGCAAAAAATTTTACACAATCTGCAGCTGATAGAAAGTTAGCACCCTTAACTGAATTTCATACCAATTGTAATTTTCACCAACCTTAAGACTAATAGCCACATTGAACTGTAAATTCTTAAAAGCTCTGAAGATAAAGCTTTCCAAAATAGCTTTGAGAACTGACTTGCTGAAATTACTAGTTTTTGTGGGCAAGACTAAGTCAGCGGCCTAATTCTCTGTGGTAGGTTACCTAAATAACAGTTATTTTAATTGATTTCAAGATGAAAGACCACTCCAGCGTGGATGTCGCTGAAAGCTCTAGTGCATAAGCTTTCAGAAATAGTATACAAAGCCAACTTGCTGAGATTACTACTGCCTCTGTGAGTCAGGTTAAGTTAGCAGCCTAAGTTACTGCCGACTTGTAGCTATTACAAAGTAATTTTGACCGATACCAAGACGACAGACCACTTTTAAAAGACAACAGGTAATAGCAAAAAGGTGTTAGCTATCAGAAACTGCTTTTGGACCTCACTTGCAAAAAATATTACAGAATCTGCAGCTGATAGAGAGTTTGCAGCCTTAACTGAATTTCATACCAATTGTAATTTTCACTAACCTTAAGACAAATAGCCACATTGAACTGTTAATTTTTAAAAGCTCTGAAGATAAAGCTTCCCAAAATAGCTTTTAGAACTGACTTGCCGAAATTACTAGAGTTTTTGTGGGCAAGATCAAGTCAGCGGCCTAACTCTCATTGGTAGGTTATCTAATAAACAGTTATTTTAATTGATTTCAAGATGAAAGACCACTCCAGCGGGGATGTTGCTAAAAGCTCTAGTGCATAAGCTTTCAGAAACGGTATACAAAGCTAACTTGCTGAGATTACTACTGCCTCTGTGAGCCAGGCTAAGTTAGCAGCCTAAGTTACTGCCGACGAGTAGCTATTAAAAAGTTATTTTGACCGATATCAAGGTGACAGACCACTTTTAGAAGACAACAGTTAATAACAAAAAGCTCTTAGCTATCAGAAACTGCTTTTGGACCTCACGTGCAAAAAATATTACAGAATCTGCAGCTGATAGAAAGTTAGCAGCCTTAACTGAATTTCATACCAATTGTAATCTTCACTAACCTTAAGACAAATAGCCACATTGAACTGTTAATTTTTAAAAGCTCTGAAGATAAAGCTTCCCAAAATAGCTTTCAGCACTGACTTGCCGAAAGTACTAGAGTTTTTGTGGGCAAGATCAAGTCAGCGGTCTAACTCTCATTGGTAGGTTATCTAATAAACAGTTATTTTAATTGATTTCAAGATGAAAGACCACTCCAGCATGAATGTTGCTGAAAGCTCTAGTGCATAAGCTTTCAGAAACGGTATACAAAGCTAACTTGCTGAGATTACTACTGCCTCTGTGAGCCAGGCTAAGTTAGCAGCCTAAGTTACTGCCGACGAGTAGCTATTAAAAAGTTATTTTGACCGATATCAAGGTGACAGACCACTTTTAAAAGACAACAGGTAATAGCAAAAAGGTGTTCGCTATCAGAAACTGCTTTTGGACCTCACTTGCAAAAAATATTACAGAATCTGCAGCTGATAGAAAGTTTGCAGCCTTAACTGAATTTCATACCAATTGTAATTTTCACTAACCTTAAGACAAATAGCCACATTGAACTGTTAATTTTTAAAAGCTCTGAAGATAAAGCTTCCCAAAATAGCTTTTAGAACTGCCTTGCCGAAATTACTAGAGTTTTTGTGGGCAAGATCAAGTCAGCGGCCTAACTCTCATTGGTAGGTTATCTAATAAACAGTTATTTTAATTGATTTCAAGATGAAAGACCACTCCAGCGGGGATGTTGCTGAAAGCTCTAGTGCATAAGCTTTCAGAAACGGTATACAAAGCTAACTTGCTGAGATTACTACTGCCTCTGTGAGCCAGGCTAAGTTAGCAGCCTAAGTTACTGCCGACGAGTAGCTATTAAAAAGTTATTTTGACCGATATCAAGGTGACAGACCACTTTTAAAAGACAACAGTTAATAGCAAAATGGCCTTAGCTATCAGAAACTGCTTTTGGACCTTACTTGCAAAAAATTTTACACAATCTGCAGCTGATAGAAAGTTAGCAGCCTTAACTGAATTTCATACCAATTGTAATTTTCACCAACCTTAAGACTAATAGCCACATTGAACTGTAAATTCTTAAAAGCTCTGAAGATGAAGCTTTCCAAAATACCTTTGAGAACTGACTAGCTGAAATTACCAGTTTTTGTGGGCAAGACTAAGTCAGCGGCCTAATTCTCTGTAGTAGGTTACCTAATAAACAGTCATTTTAATTTCGTGATTCTGACGCAGCATGTATCACAAAGGCAAAAAAAGCATTTCGCAGTGCGAAAATTCGGAATGATTTAAATTTTATAGCGAAATATCTTCAGGTGCTTACAGACGCTATAAACAAATTGCAGTGCCCGAATCTACCTCTCAGTGAAAGTTTAGCCATCGTTCAAAAAACATACAAGCATATATCGAAATTAAATTTGAGTGCTAATGGAAAAATAATATTTAAAAAGCTGAAACATGTCTTGAAGAAAAATACTGGATTTGACATAATAAATAAAATTAATGAATTGATACAAGGGAAGGAGATAATACTTGAATCATCATTACGAGTTTGTTACACTACTCTAGATTATTTCCATCGTTTCAAGTATGCACCTACAACAACAGTTGATGTTGAAAGATCATTTAGTCAATTAAAATGGATATTTACTGCTAGACGCCGCAAATTGACTGTGGAAAATATAGAAAAAAAAATTGTAATCTATTACGAAAACCAAATAATACATGTTAAAAATACACATTAGTAAAAATTACACACGTTGTTTTCTTATTTTTTAAATAGACTTTCTTCTAAGTAGGTAAGCGTTTAATTCGTAGACGATAACAGTTATCTTCACACAAGTACGTATATATTATTAAAATTGTAAAAAAAGACGTTAAAAATAATTAAATTTACTTATTTCCTATGTATAAACTTGTTAACTAAACAGATGGAAACATATGACAACAGTTTAAACCCATACCCCTTTGTGGCTGTATTTTTTATTGATCTTTTCTAGAGAAAACTCTCCACATGTAAAGAGCTTCTTAGATGTTTAGTAGCTGTAGGCAGAATACGTCCGTTTCTACAAAATAGACAATCAGTTTTATCTGCTCTTTATCTGATTGGTAATTGTACTAGCGATAACGACGTATGCTAATAACCGTAATTTTATCTGACTTTGGGTAGACAGCCGTATTCACTGCTTCTGCCCAGAATTCCTTTTTCAGACCTGCATCCTGAAGCATGCACCTGGCCTTTTCCATGATGCACCTGTTCGCAATTTATTGTGACTAAGACAAGGGCCGACAGACAAACATAGCACTGTCATATAAAAGAAAAACTTATACTATACGAGTTTGTATAGGTTTACGTTTAAAGTCTATGTTTTAACATACCCTACCCTTCCCTACCCTGTCCTACCCTACCCTACCCTACCCTACCCACCTGCCCATCCACCTACCCATCTATCTACCCACTTACCTTCCCACCTACCTACCCACCCAACTACCTACCTACCTACCTACCTACGTACCCACCTACCTACCTACCTACCTACCTACCTACCCACCCACCCATCTACCTACCCACTGACCTACTCACCTACCTACCCACCTACCGACCCACCTACTTACCTACCTACCTGCCCATCCACCTACCTACCTACCTACCTACCTACCCACCTACCTACCCACCGACCTACCCACCTACCTACCTACCTACCTACCCACCCACCCATCTACCTACCCACTGACCTACTCACCTACCGACCCACCTACTTACCTACCTACCTGCCCATCCACCTACCTACCTACCTACCTACCTACCCACCTACCTACCCACCGACCTACCCACCTACCTACCTACCTACCTACCCACCCACCCATCTACCTACCCACTGACCTACTCACCTACCTACTCACCTACCGACCCACCTACTTACCTACCTACCTGCCCATCCACCTACCTACCTACCTACCTACCTACCCACCTACCTACCCACCGACCTACCCACCTACCTACCTACCTACCTACCCACCCACCCATCTACCTACCCACTGACCTACTCACCTACCTACTCACCTACCGACCCACCTACCTACCTGCCTACCTGCCCATCTACCTACCTACCTGCCTACCTACCTACCCACCTACCTACCCACCGACCTACCCACCTACCTACCTACCTACCTACCCACCTACCTACCTGCTTACCTACCTACCTACCTACCTGCCCACCCACCTACCTACCTATCTACCTACCCACCTACCTACCCATCCACCTACCTACCCACCGACTTACCTACCCACCTACCTACTCACCTTACCTATCCACCTACCTGTGTACGCAGTCGCAGTCGCAGTCGCAGTCGCACAGTCGCAATCGCAATGTAACGAGCGGCACGGGACACTTTTTTGTTTGTGCAGCCGGGGCTGGCCGGGCGTTCATCGATTTATAAGACGTCATCACGTCAAAGGCCCATATAGTTTGAAGTTAAGTTATGAATTTGACACTTGTGCAGCTGGGGCTGGCCGGGCGTTCATCGATTTATTAGACGTCATCACGTCAAAAGCCCATATAGTTCGAAGTTAAGTTATGAATTTGACACTTATAAATATCGTAAGTACAACTCGACCGTGCCGCGCTATCGATAAGAATTATAAGTACCGATTTCGAAGGGTCAAATTTAATGCATCCTTATTTCAAGTAAATACGGTGCAATATTTCTTGAGGCATCACTGCGCAGCGTCAACCGTACGTTGTTGAGGAGGGCCGAAGCACCAACATTGTTGGTGCTTGAACATTAGTCCAACTTTGATTTGATTTGATTTGATTTGGCTGTTGTCAATATTGGACAAAATTTAGTTCTCTGCGTCGAATTTTTGAAATAATTTCGTTGTTCGAAACACTGGTTTTGCAATTGGATTCTCATTTTTGTTTACAAGTAGGAGTCGTTCAGCGACAAACAAAAATTAGCAAATATAAAAAACAAATTGGCTTTTGCACTTGGATTCTGAGTTTTGTTTACGATTAGGTTAATTGTTGTATTTGGGTTGGAGTCGTTCAGCGACAAACAAAAATAAGCGAATATAAAAACAAATTTGTTTTTGCAATTTTATTCTGAGTTTTGTTTATGATTTGGGTAATTGTTGTATTTGGGTCGGAGTCGTTCAGCGACAAACAAAAATAAGTGAATATAAAAACAAATTGGCTTTTGCACTTGGATTCTGACTTTTGCTTACGTTTAGGTTAATTGTTGTATTTGGGTTTAGGTTAAGAGTCGTTCAACGACAAATAAATATAAATTATTTGAACTCGTTGGTTTGTCTCCTTTGCTTGTCTCGTTCTGACGTAGCTTTGCAATTGTCGCTCTGGTATTTAATTACACTGTGTACACATATAATGTATAAAGTGTAGTTGATTTATTTAGAAATAGTCTTGTTCGAAAGAGTCATTAAAGGTATTTCATTTAAATTAAGGGTCTGTGTGTTTAATTTTGTAGATTATATTTATTATTTTGTAGTCTACTAGTACATACCATTGATATTACTTATTATAGCAGTTAGTTTGGTTTGAAGCTGTAGTAAGTGGTTTTCCATTTCAGCAACATGAGCTTCTCCAAATCAAAGTCTTATAAACAAATTTCAGTGGAATTAGGTAAAATTAAGCCTTTTTTAACAATACACGACAAAGTGACTAAAGATGAGTGCAAAGTGATTGCCGAAAAATTAAAAAACTCTACCTGTAAATACAGGTACGCCAGTGAATTATTTAAAATCATTAATAATAAACAATTTAAAAGCGTCCATTTCCACAACAGCATAAAAACTGCAGGAAAAATTAAATTATCTCAATATGAATTGAAACGTGTGCTCAAAGCTAATAATCTGCCACTGAAACCAGTCTCACATAGACAAAATGAGTGCATATCTTACAATATTATAACTAAGCATTTCAAGCTGCGTAACAACAATAAAAATAGGAAGAAAATTTATAATGTATGGTTGGTGTTATACAGGACACAGGGAGAGATTTCCAGCAGAAAAGTCAAGGCTGCGTCTAGTATTGCCAAAGATAAAGAAACTCTATCTCTTCGTGTTTCTCGAAAAAGCCGGCACAGTGCTCTTATTAATGCAAAAAACATATCGAATGGCAATCGGCATGATGATGATGAAATAGCGGATTGGGTAGATAGTCAAAACACGGATGCGACAAGAATGTGTGACATTGCATTCTCTACTACATCTTCACTGATCTACGAATCGAATGACGATTTTCAACCAACTTTAGGTTCTCAATATGGCAAATCCGACACTGAGCACGATGACGATGTCGAATCAGACCGTCCGTTTCAAACGCCAGTCCCGAACAAATCAAAGATATGGGAGGTTTCGCCGCCAATCGATAAACTTCCCAGAAGTATTTTAAATATGGATAGGTCGACTTCAACTGCGAATTCATCCAGTGTACAGTTGTTACCTACTGGTACTAAAAACGAGTCCAGTTTGACCAAATGTGCAGCATACAAAATAAACGAAGGAAATACTTGTGTCAAATCAGAGCTATGGGAGGAAATAATCAAAAATGAAAAACTTGTGACAAAAACATATCCATTCGTTCTAAGGAATATTATTGAAAGCGATATAAACAACACGTGCCAAATTGTTTTCAAATATGTTAAATATTTAAAAAATAAAAAAATTATGATAAAAGCAATTTGCAATCATAAAAATTGTAAAAAATTCAAAATTTACCTAGAAAATGATAGGAAATTGACGGTGTTCAGCGAAAGTATTAATTTTTGTCATAAAGAAAATATAACAATGCATGTCAGAGGGATAGAAAGGAAATTGGTGCAAAAAAAGTTACTTAGTGATAAAGCGCTAAGCTATAAAAAGAAGGAAATATTAAAATTAAATAAAAAACTACTAGATGGAACACAGAATCTTCAAAGTGTTAAATCAGACACCACACTAAGGAAAATACGATCGGAGGCCATGGCCAACAATAATAGGGATAAAAATGACGTCTTAGATTTAATTCATTACCAAGCGGATCATTTAAATTTTATAAGGGAAATATCATTTCCATTAAACATAAAAGTATTTAGCTCAGAGCAAATACTCAGTCTAAAACAAGAAGCGCCTACATTGTTATATTTTGATGCCACAGGGAGCGTTGCAAGAGACATAAAGGGAGATGGAAAAACGTCTAAAAGACTTTTACTATATTCCGGGATAATTCAGTTAAAAGCAACTCAAAGGCTATTTCCTGTTTTTCATATGATTTCTGTGGCTCATGACACCAATACAATATTTAAAATGTTAAATGATTTTAAACTATTTTGTCAGAGTCAAATTTGCTGGCCTGCTTTTACAGGAGTAGTAACTGATTTCAGTTTAGCTTTAATTAACGCCACATGCTTGTCATTTAATCAGTTATCTCTAGTAGATTATCTAAATTACTGCTTCATACATTTAACAGAAAACGGAAGTCACTTCGAACTGACTCCATTGTTTCTGTGTGTAGCCCATCTCATGAAGTGCTTGTGCAATGACGTGGACAGATTAGGCGTCCAAAAGAAATCACAGGTTAAGGAAATGCTGGCAAAAGTTTTCACTTTAAAAGATTTTGACGATATCACAAGGCATGTGAAATGTAGTTTCATTTTATTAAAGACTAAATATGTTAATAAAGATGTCATAGAGGCACAACAATACCTAGCCAATTTTTCAGAATATCAAAGAGACGCAGTCGAATTTTTATTAAAAGCAGATGAGAACCCAAAAAAAACTGAAATCCCAACAGGTGCAGATAGTAATTACGAAAAAAATTTATTTTACGGTTTTTTCAAACAAGTTTTTGATGCAATTGTACCACAAGAAGAAGAAGGAGGTGATAAGAAAAAAAACTATTTCTATAGTGCGGATTTGCCATTAGTTATATTAAAAAAATATTTACCTTTCCTACCTATGTGGACAAATCTATTGAAAAATGAAAGGGTTAGTAATGCTCCCGTTGAAAATTATTTCGGGCAGCTTAAGCTTAATACACTTAATGGGCGCACAAAACTGAGGTGCACGCAACTCCTGAGACTATTACGCTCTGAGGTGCTGTCTCTTCATAAAGAGCATTTCTTAATTACCAAAAAAAACAGACTGTGCAAGCAGCAGCAACAAATACCGACCACAATTACTGATATTGAACACTGGGACAAAAAAAAGAAAAAATCCTTTAGCCATTTTGAAGGCCGGTATTTAAAAAAAATGTGTCCACGCGTAGATGCTCCGGCGCCAGATGGCAATGAAATTGTAAATTGCCTATATTGCGGTCGCGGCGCGTGGTCGACAATTTTCACAAATTGGGTCCAATGTGACACGTGTAACATGTGGGTGCATCAAATGTGTGCAAAGAAAATCGACGGGTGTAAATCGCCAGAATTACAGACGCAAGATTTCTTTTGTAAACATTGCACTTGCCTCGATGCCCAAGATCTTACAGAAAAGGTTGACCTTCAAGTGACGCAACCAATTGCCAAGTACCTAACGATTTTGGAAAACGGTCTAATTGACGATATTTCTTATTATAAGGAAATCGGGAGAGGGTACCCCGTCAATTATATGGAAAAAATAAAGCAGACAACCATGAAGAGTATACTAATTGATGATTTTCTCACGCTGGACGGGAACCGATACGTAATGGACGTAGTCATGGACCACATATTGCATATTTTTAATAAAAACACTTACCATCTAGTATCAGTGGAGCGATGTACATATATATTTGGGCAATTTGAATTAAGCGATACGTTTCTAGATTTAATTTCAATAGATTTGCAGAAAGATACCGTTTTTCCCATCTGCCGCCATAGTCATTACACAATGGTAATATTATCAATCAGAGAGGACACGCTCACCATTATTGACCCCCAAGGAAACGAAAACTCTTATGAAGAACTATATGTTTCTAAAATCAACATGCTTTTAAAAATGAAAAAAACAAATAAAGAGTTTAAAACTTCCACAAACATTAATCATTATTTACAAAGGGATGGTTACAATTGTGGACCAATACTATTAAATATATTTCATCACATTGTAACAAAAACGAAACAACCGTTTAAGAAAAACTTTGATAAATATAGATTAAATTTAAAAAGAATTTTGCTAAAACACAGTGATGCCATGCAAAAACGTTGTTTGTTTTGCTCAAAAAAGGTCAAACCCCGTGATTCGATTGACTGTGATATTTGCTGCCGCAAATTCCACAAGACATGTTACGTTACTATAGATGAAATTAAAAATAAAATACATGCTTTCGATAAAAAAAAACAAAATCAGGGGAAATGCGACTTGTGCCGTGTAAACGTATAAAATGTACTCTTGCGTAAAAGGTCTTCAAACGCTGGTATATTTTTGAAATTTCTTTTTAATTCCTTCTGGCACATGTGTAACTGTCTACCCATTAGACCCATCTGCCAAATATATATACAAATTTATTTGGGTTCTAAAAAGTATCGCCGATTTATTGCCGATTATCAGTTCACAACCAATTTTTCGAATATTTTTATTTCGCCGAAAGATCATGTGTCAATTTATCAAAAGATTTCGTTATATTTCCCCAACTTAACGGTTAACAACTTTATGTTTGGTTTGTTTTTATAAATCCGCTCTATGAAATGTAACCTTTTGAATTTGAATGATATATTGAAACAGAAGCTCTACTAATCTTAGTAAGTGAGCTCTGACAGCTGTTTCTGAATGCTAATAAATAAAATAAAAAAATAAAATAAAATAAAAAATAAAAAATAAATAAATAAAAAATAAATAAATAAAAAATAATAATAAAAAAAGCATTTAATTCAGACAACGTAATCCATACAGTGTTAGTATTACAATTAAACTTAAACAACTATGTTAGTACCTAAACTTAAGTGCTGAGAGGTTCAGTGCCTGATTAGGGCGCTGTCCCATCTCTCTGCCACGACGGTCAGGAGACTGTGGCGACTAGCGCGCACTCTGCGGAGTGTCGCGGCGTAACGCTTGCGCAGCGTGGCGTGGAATCCATCTACCTGCACGTCGGCGAACATGCCCGATGCGCTACAGTATCGCGGCAGCCGCAACAGTACCCTGAACGCGTCATTGTATTGTACACGCATTGCATTCATAGCAGGCTGTGTGTACCTCGTCCACAGGCTACAGGCGTACAGCGAAGTACAGTACGCTCGAAAGAGTGTTACTTTAACTTAAGCTGTACACCTGCTAAACCTCCGGGCTATCATATTGGCCCTGACGGTAAGTATGACGAAACTGTAATTAAAATTGTCAATCCACAATCGTTTACAAAAGTGTAGGGTACATTTGTGTTTGTCCTTAGCTATTTAGTAATATTAGTTTAGCTTTTAACATTGAATTCGGCTAAACAAAATTTGGTGAATAGACGGACACTGCTTTACGCTCGCGTTCTATGTCCGCATCGTCACGCAGGTCATCGGTGACCAAATGCCCAAGATATTTAAATGTATAAACGCTAAAGTTGCTCGCCATTGAAACAAATGGGTAGGATATGAGTTGGGCACTTGTTCCCCGCCCTAAATACCATGTACTCACTCTTGAGCTCATTGTACTTCAGGCCGAGACTTACGGCATAGGATTCACACTTCTCAATCAGTACCCGCATACCGCCCACCGAAGGGCTCAGCAGTACCATGTCATCAGCATAGCTTATGGTATTAAAACAAACCCTGTCTATGTGACAACCAACATGCATACTGCTAAGCCCGCCGATAAGGGCATCCACGTACAGATTGAAAAGCATGGGGGAACTAGCCCCCCCCTGCCTGACCCCGCACTCCAAGCCGTATTCGACCGATATCGCATCACCCCAACGAACACTATTTCGCTGGCTCCTGTACCAACACCTAAATATGCGTGTGAGATCCCTAGGAAATTGCACTTCGTCAAGTTTCCTCCAAAGTAAGTCGTAGTTAACGAGATCGAAGGCTTTAGAGAGATCTAAAAAACACGCATATATAGGCGTCTTCCTGCGAGTGTAGTACTCAACAGCCTGCTTAAACAAACAATTGCACTTTCGGTAGATTAGCCGGCGCGAAAGCCGAACTGTGCATCATTTAATGTTAGATACTTGTCTAACTGCAAATTGAGCAGGCCGTCGAATACCCTCGCCGCAACTGTTGCCAGCGAAATAGGTCGATAGTTGGCTTTGTTAGATATGTCACCCGTCTTGTTTTTGACAATAGGGATCACAATTGTTTTTGTCATGAGCGGCGGTAAGTACGAGTGACATATACTAAGATTAAAGAACATTGCCAGCACTCGGGGTAGGTGAGGACCAGCAAACTGCAAGTGCTCAATACTTAAATGGTCGTGACCAGGAGATTTTCCCCTCTTCATTTCCTTTAGTACCCTAGTTACGTTACTAACACTAAATCGGGTCTGAATGTCACTCACTGCCATGTCAGCATCGAGAACCTGCTGCCGCGGAGTCCCACCGGGAGAGATGAGGGAAGGCAACACATTGAAATGTTCCATAAGCATGTTAGCAATGCACTTCGGATCCGAGATACCATCCACACTATCAGAAAGTCCAGGCCTAGACTCCACCTTTTTTGTGATTTTCCAAAAGTTCCGGAAATCATTGTTTTTATGATGTGTGGCAAGCAGGTCCATCTATCTTCAGAGCTTTTAAGAATTTACAGTTCAATGTGGCTATTAGTCTTAAGGTTGGTGAAAATTACAATTGGTATGAAATTCAGTTAAGGCTGCTAACTTTCTATCAGCTGCAGATTCTGTAATATTTTTTGCAAGTGAGGTCCAAAAGCAGTTTGCGATAGCTAACACCTTTTTGCTATTAACTGTTGTCTTTTAAAAGTGGTCTGTCATCTTGATATCGGTCAAAATTACTTTTTAATAGCTACTAGTCGGCAGTAACTTAGGCTGCTAACTTAGCCTGACTCACAGAGGCAGTAGTAATCTCGGCAAGTTAACTTTGTATACTGTTTCTGAAAGCTTATGCACTGGAGCTTTTAGCGACATCAACGCCAGGGGGTCTTTCGTCTTAATATCAATTAAAATAACGGTTTATTAGATTATTTATCACAGAGACTTAGGCCGCTGACTTAGTCTTGCCCACAAAACTCTAGTAATTTCGGCAAGTCAGTTCTCAAAGCTATTTTGGAAAGCTTTATCTTCAGAGCGTTCAAAACTGTACAGTTCAATGCGGCTATTAGTCTTAAGGTTGGTGAAAATTACAATTGCTATGAAATTCACTTTAGGCTGCTGACTTTCTATCAGCTGCAGATTCTGTAATATTTTTTACAAGTGAGGTCCAAAAGCATTTTGTGATAGCTAACACCTTTTTGCTATTAACTGTTGTCTTTTAAAAGTGGTCTGTCTTCTTGATATCGGTCAAAATTACTTTTTAATAGCTACTAGTCGGCAGTAACTTAGGCTGCTACGTTAGCCTGACTGACAGAGGCAGTAGTAATCTCAGCAAGTTGGCTTTGTATACCATTTCTGAAAGCTTATGCACTAGAGCTTTCAGCAACATCCACGCTGGAGTGGTCTTTCATCTTGAAATCAATGAAAATAACCGTTTATTAGATAACCTACCACAAAGAATTAGGCCGCTGACTTAGTCTTGCCCACAAAAACTCTAGTAATTTCAGCAAGTCAGTTCTCAAAGCTATTTTGGAAAGCTTTATCTTCAGAGAATTCAAAACTGTACAGTTCAATGCGGCTATTAGTCTTAAGGTTGGTGAAAATTACAATTGCTATGAAATTCACTTTAGGCTGCTGACTTTCTATCAGCTGCAGATTCTGTAATATTTTTTACAAGTGAGATCCAAAAGCATTTTGTGATAGCTAACACTTTTTTGCTAATAACTGTTGTCTTTTAAAAGTGGTCTGTCTTCTTGATATCGGTCAAAATTACTTTTTAATAGCTACTCGTCGGCAGTAACTTAGGCTGCTATATTAGCCTGACTCACAGAGGCAGTAGTAATCTCGGCAAGTTAACTTTGTATATAGTTTCTGAAAGCTATTGCACTGGAGCTTTTAGCGACATCAACGCTGGAGTGGTCTTTCATCTAGAAATCAATCAAAATAACTGTTTATTAGATAACCTACCACAGAGAGTTAGGGCGCTGACTTAGTCTTGCCGTCAAAAACTCTAGTAATTTCGGCAAGTCAGTTCTGAAAGCTATTTTGGGAAGCTTTATCTTCAGAGCTTTTAAAAATTAACAGTTCAATGTGGCTATTTGTCTTAAGGTTAGTGAAAATTACAATTGGTATGAAATTCAGTTAAGGCTGCTAACTTTCTATCAGCTGCAGATTCTGTAATATTTTTTGCAAGTGAGGTCCAAAAGCAGTTTCTGATAGCTTACACCTTTTTCCTATTAACTGTTGTCTTTTAAAAGTGGTCTGTCATCTTGATATCGGTCAAAATTACTTTTTAATAGCTAATAGTCGGCAGTAACTTAGGCTGCTAACTTAGCCTGACTCACAGAGGCAGTAGTAATCTCAGCAAGTTGGCTTTGTATACCATTTCTGAAAGCTTATGCACTAGAGCTTTCAGCAACATCCACGCTGAAGTGGTCTTTAATCTTGAAATCAATTAAAATAACCGTTTATTAGATAACCTACCACAGAGAATTAGGCCGCTGACTTAGTCTTGCCCAGAAAAACTCTAGTAATTTCAGCAAGTCAGTTCTCAAAGCTATTTTGGAAAGCTTTAGTTTCAGAGCTTTTAAGAATTTACAGTTCAATGTGGCTATTAGTCTTAAGGTTGGTGAAAATTACAATTGGTATGAAATTCAGTTAAGGCTGCTAACATTCTATCAGCTGCAGATTCTGTAATATTTTTTGCAAGTGAGGTCCAAAAGCAGTTTCTGATCGCTAACACCTTTTTGCTATTAACTGTTGTCTTTTAAAAGTGGTCTGTCATCTTGATATCGGTCAAAATTACTTTTTAATAGCTACTAGTCGGCAGTAACTTAAGCTGCTAACTTAACCTGACTCACAGAGGCAGTAGTAATCTCAGCAAGTTAGCTTTGTATACCTTTTCTGAAAGTTTATGTACTAGAGCTTTCAGCAACATCCACGCTGGAATGGTCTTTCATCTTGAAATCAATAATAATAACTGTTTATTAGATAATTTACCACACGGAGTTAGGCCGCTGACTTAGTCTTGCCCACAAAAACTCTAGTAATTTCGGCAAGTCAGTTCTGAAAGCTATTTTGGAAAGCTTTATCTTCAGATCTTTCAAAAATTTACAGTTCAATGTGGCTATTTGTCTTAAGGTTGGTGAAAATTACAATTGGTATGAAATTCAGTTAAGGCTGCTAACTTTCTATCAGCTGCAGATTCTATAATATTTTTTGCAAATGAGGTCCAAAAGCAGTTTCTGATAGCTTACACCTTTTTGCTATTAACTGTTGTCTTTTAAAAGTGGTCTGTCATCTTGATATCGGTCAAAATTACTTTTTAATAGCTACTAGTCGGCAGTAACTTAAGCTGCTAACTTAACCTGACTCACAGAGGCAGTAGTAATCTCAGCAAGTTAGCTTTGTATACCGTTTCTGAAAGTTTATGCACTAGAGCTTTCAGCAACATCCACGCTGGAATGGTCTTTCATCTTGAAATCAATAATAATAACTTGTTATTAGATAATTTACCACACGGAGTAAGGCCGCTGACTTAGTCTTGCCCACAAAAATGCTAGTAATTTCGGCAAGTCAGTTCTGAAAGCTATTTTGGAAAGCTTTATCTTCAGATCTTTCAAAAATTTACAGTTCAATGTGGCTATTTGTCTTAAGGTTGGTGAAAATTACAATTGGTATGAAATTCAGTTAAGGCTGCTAACATTCTATCAGCTGCAGATTCTGTAATATTTTTTGCAAGTGAGGTCCAAAAGCAGTTTCTGATAGCTAACACCTTTTTGCTATTAACTGTTGTCTTTTAAAAGTGGTCTGTCATCTTGATATCGGTCAAAATTACTTTTTAATAGCTACTAGTCGGCAGTAACTTAGGCTGCTAACTTAGCCTGACTCACAGAGGCAGTAGTAATCTCAGCAAGTTGGCTTTGTATACCATTTCTGAAAGCTTATGCACTAGAGCTTTCAGCAACATCCACGCTGGAGTGGTCTTTTATCTTGAAATCAATTAAAATAACCGTTTATTAGATAACCTACCACAGAGAATTAGGCCGCTGACTTAGTCTTGCCCAGAAAAACTCTAGTAATTTCAGCAAGTCAGTTCTCAAAGCTATTTTGGAAAGCTTTAGTTTCAGAGCTTTTAAGAATTTACAGTTCAATGTGGCTATTAGTCTTAAGGTTGGTGAAAATTACAATTGGTATGAAATTCAGTTAAGGCTGCTAACATTCTATCAGCTGCAGATTCTGTAATATTTTTTGCAAGTGAGGTCCAAAAGCAGTTTCTGATAGCTAACACTTTTTTGCTATTAACTGTTGTCTTTTAAAAGTGGTCTGTCATCTTGATATCGGTCAAAATTACTTTTTAATAGCTACTAGTCGGCAGTAACTTAAGCTGCTAACTTAACCTGACTCACAGAGGCAGTAGTAATCTCAGCAAGTTAGCTTTGTATACCGTTTCTGAAAGTTTATGCACTAGAGCTTTCAGCAACATCCACGCTGGAATGGTCTTTCATCTTGAAATCAATAATAATAACTTGTTATTAGATAATTTACCACACGGAGTTAGGCCGCTGACTTAGTCTTGCCCACAAAAATGCTAGTAATTTCGGCAAGTCAGTTCTGAAAGCTATTTTGGAAAGCTTTACTTCAGATCTTTCAAAAATTTACAGTTCAATGTGGCTATTTGTCTTAAGGTTGGTGAAAATTACAATTGGTATGAAATTCAGTTAAGGCTGCTAACATTCTATCAGCTGCAGAATCTGTAATATTTTTTGCAAGTGAGGTCCAAAAGCAGTTTCTGATAGCTAACACCTTTTTGCTATTAACTGTTGTCTTTTAAAAGTGGTCTGTCATCTTGATATCGGTCAAAATTACTTTTTAATAGCTACTAGTCGGCAGTAACTTAGGCTGCTAACTTAGCCTGACTCACAGAGGCAGTAGTAATCTCAGCAAGTTGGCTTTGTATACCATTTCTGAAAGCTTATGCACTAGAGCTTTCAGCAACATCCACGCTGGAGTGGTCTTTTATCTTGAAATCAATTAAAATAACCGTTTATTAGATAACCTACCACAGAGAATTAGGCCGCTGACTTAGTCTTGCCCAGAAAAACTCTAGTAATTTCAGCAAGTCAGTTCTCAAAGCTATTTTGGAAAGCTTTAGTTTCAGAGCTTTTAAGAATTTACAGTTCAATGTGGCTATTAGTCTTAAGGTTGGTGAAAATTACAATTGGTATGAAATTCAGTTAAGGCTGCTAACATTCTATCAGCTGCAGATTCTGTAATATTTTTTGCAAGTGAGGTCCAAAAGCAGTTTCTGATAGCTAACACTTTTTTGCTATTAACTGTTGTCTTTTAAAAGTGGTCTGTCATCTTGATATCGGTCAAAATTACTTTTTAATAGCTACTAGTCGGCAGTAACTTAAGCTGCTAACTTAACCTGACTCACAGAGGCAGTAGTAATCTCAGCAAGTTAGCTTTGTATACCGTTTCTGAAAGTTTATGCACTAGAGCTTTCAGCAACATCCACGCTGGAATGGTCTTTCATCTTGAAATCAATAATAATAACTTGTTATTAGATAATTTACCACACGGAGTTAGGCCGCTGACTTAGTCTTGCCCACAAAAATGCTAGTAATTTCGGCAAGTCAGTTCTGAAAGCTATTTTGAAAAGCTTTATCTTCAGATCTTTCAAAAATTTACAGTTCAATGTGGCTATTTGTCTTAAGGTTGGTGAAAATTACAATTGGTATGAAATTCAGTTAAGGCTGCTAACATTCTATCAGCTGCAGATTCTGTAATATTTTTTGCAAGTGAGGTCCAAAAGCAGTTTCTGATAGCTAACACCTTTTTGCTATTAACTGTTGTCTTTTAAAAGTGGTCTATCATCTTGATATCGGTCAAAATTACTTTTTAATAGCTACTAGTCGGCAGTAACTTAGGCTGCTAACTTAGCCTGACTCACAGAGGCAGTAGTAATCTCAGCAAGTTGGCTTTGTATACCATTTCTGAAAGCTTATGCACTAGAGCTTTCAGCAACATCCACGCTGGAGTGGTCTTTCATCTTGAAATCAATTAAAATAACCGTTTATTAGATAACCTACCACAGAGAATTAGGCCGCTGACTTAGTCTTGCCCAGAAAAACTCTAGTAATTTCAGCAAGTCAGTTCTCAAAGCTATTTTGGAAAGCTTTAGTTTCAGAGCTTTTAAGAATTTACAGTTCAATGTGGCTATTAGTCTTAAGGTTGGTGAAAATTACAATTGGTATGAAATTCAGTTAAGGCTGCTAACATTCTATCAGCTGCAGATTCTGTAATATTTTTTGCAAGTGAGGTCCAAAAGCAGTTTCTGATAGCTAACACCTTTTTGCTATTAACTGTTGTCTTTTAAAAGTGGTCTGTCATCTTGATATCGGTCAAAATTACTTTTTAATAGCTACTAGTCGGCAGTAACTTAGGCTGCTAACTTAGCCTGACTCACAGAGGCAGTAGTAATCTCAGCAAGTTGGCTTTGTATACCATTTCTGAAAGCTTATGCACTAGAGCTTTCAGCAACATCCACGCTGGAGTGGTCTTTAATCTTGAAATCAATTAAAATAACCGTTTAATAGATAACCTACCACAGAGAATTAGGCCGCTGACTTAGTCTTGCCCAGAAAAACTCTAGTAATTTCAGCAAGTCAGTTCTCAAAGCTATTTTGGAAAGCTTTAGTTTCAGAGCTTTTAAGAATTTACAGTTCAATGTGGCTATTAGTCTTAAGGTTGGTGAAAATTACAATTGGTATGAAATTCAGTTAAGGCTGCTAACATTCTATCAGCTGCAGATTCTGTAATATTTTTTGCAAGTGAGGTCCAAAAGCAGTTTCTGATCGCTAACACCTTTTTGCTATTAACTGTTGTCTTTTAAAAGTGGTCTGTCATCTTGATATCGGTCAAAATTACTTTTTAATAGCTACTAGTCGGCAGTAACTTAGGCTGCTAACTTAGCCTGACTCACAGAGGCAGTAGTAATCTCAGCAAGTTGGCTTTGTATACCATTTCTGAAAGCTTATGCACTAGAGCTTTCAGCAACATCCACGTTGGAGTGGTCTTTAATCTTGAAATCAATTAAAATAACCGTTTATTAGATAACATACCACAGAGAATTAGGCCGCTGACTTAGTCTTGCCCAGAAAAACTCTAGTAATTTCAGCAAGTCAATTCTCAAAGCTATTTTGGAAAGCTTTAGTTTCAGAGCTTTTAAGAATTTACAGTTCAATGTGGCTATTAGTCTTAAGGTTGGTGAAAATTACAATTGGTATGAAATTCAGTTAAGGCTGCTAACATTCTATCAGCTGCAGATTCTGTAATATTTTTTGCAAGTGAGGTCCAAAAGCAGTTTCTGATCGCTATCACCTTTTTGCTATTAACTGTTGTCTTTTAAAAGTGGTCTGTCATCTTGATATCGGTCAAAATTACTTTTTAATAGCTACTAGTCGGCAGTAACTAAAGCTGCTAACTTAACCTGACTCACAGAGGCAGTAGTAATCTCAGCAAGTTAGCTTTGTATACCGTTTCTGAAAGTTTATGCACTAGAGCTTTCAGCAACATCCACGCTGGAATGGTCTTTCATCTTGAAATCAATAATAATAACTTGTTATTAGATAATTTACCACACGGAGTTAGGCCGCTGACTTAGTCTTGCCCACAAAAATGCTAGTAATTTCGGCAAGTCAGTTCTGAAAGCTATTTTGGAAAGCTTTATATTCAGACCTTTCAAAAATTTACAGTTCAATGTGGCTATGTGTCTTAAGGTTGGTGAAAATTACAATTGGTATGAAATTCAGTTAAGGCTGCTAACTTTCTATCAGCTGCAGATTCTATAATATTTTTTGCAAATGAGGTCCAAAAGCAGTTTCTGATAGCTTACACCTTTTTGCTATTAACTGTTGTCTTTTAAAAGTGGTCTGTCATCTTGATATCGGTCAAAATTACTTTTTAATAGCTACTAGTCGGCAGTAACTTAGGCTGCTAACTTAGCCTGACTCACAGAGGCAGTAGTAATCTCAGCAAGTTGGCTTTGTATACCATTTCTGAAAGCTTATGCACTAGAGCTTTCAGCAACATCCACGCTGGAGTGGTCTTTCATCTTGAAATCAATTAAAATAACCGTTTATTAGATAACCTACCACAGAGAATTAGGCCGCTGACTTAGTCTTGCCCAGAAAAACTCTAGTAATTTCAGCAAGTTAGTTCTCAAAGCTATTTTGGAAAGCTTTAGTTTCAGAGCTTTTAAGAATTTACAGTTCAATGTGGCTATTAGTCTTAAGGTTGGTGAAAATTACAATTGGTATGAAATTCAGTTAAGGCTGCTAACATTCTATCAGCTGCAGATTCTGTAATATTTTTTGCAAGTGAGGTCCAAAAGCAGTTTCTGATAGCTAACACCTTTTTGCTATTAACTGTTGTCTTTTAAAAGTGGTCTGTCATCTTGATATCGGTCAAAATTACTTTTTAATAGCTACTAGTCGGCAGTAACTTAAGCTGCTAACTTAACCTGACTCACAGAGGCAGTAGTAATCTCAGCAAGTTAGCTTTGTATACCGTTTCTGAAAGTTTATGCACTAGAGCTTTCTGCAACATCCACGCTGGAATGGTCTTTCATCTTGAAATCAATAATAATAACTTGTTATTAGATAATTTACCACACGGAGTTAGGCCGCTGACTTAGTCTTGCCCACAAAAATGCTAGTAATTTCGGCAAGTCAGTTCTGAAAGCTATTTTGGAAAGCTTTATCTTCAGATCTTTCAAAAATTTACAGTTCAATGTGGCTATTTGTCTTAAGGTTGGTGAAAATTACAATTGGTATGAAATTCAGTTAAGGCTGCTAACATTCTATCAGCTGCAGAATCTGTAATATTTTTTGCAAGTGAGGTCCAAAAGCAGTTTCTGATAGCTAACACCTTTTTGCTATTAACTGTTGTCTTTTAAAAGTGGTCTGTCATCTTGATATCGGTCAAAATTACTTTTTAATAGCTACTAGTCGGCAGTAACTTAGGCTGCTAACTTAGCCTGACTCACAGAGGCAGTAGTAATCTCAGCAAGTTGGCTTTGTATACCATTTCTGAAAGCTTATGCACTAGAGCTTTCAGCAACATCCACGCTGGAGTGGTCTTTTATCTTGAAATCAATTAAAATAACCGTTTATTAGATAACCTACCACAGAGAATTAGGCCGCTGACTTAGTCTTGCCCAGAAAAACTCTAGTAATTTCAGCAAGTCAGTTCTCAAAGCTATTTTGGAAAGCTTTAGTTTCAGAGCTTTTAAGAATTTACAGTTCAATGTGGCTATTAGTCTTAAGGTTGGTGAAAATTACAATTGGTATGAAATTCAGTTAAGGCTGCTAACATTCTATCAGCTGCAGATTCTGTAATATTTTTTGCAAGTGAGGTCCAAAAGCAGTTTCTGATCGCTAACACCTTTTTGCTATTAACTGTTGTCTTTTAAAAGTGGTCTGTCATCTTGATATCGGTCAAAATTACTTTTTAATAGCTACTAGTCGGCAGTAACTTAAGCTGCTAACTTAACCTGACTCACAGAGGCAGTAGTAATCTCAGCAAGTTAGCTTTGTATACCTTTTCTGAAAGTTTATGTACTAGAGCTTTCAGCAACATCCACGCTGGAATGGTCTTTCATCTTGAAATCAATAATAATAACTGTTTATTAGATAATTTACCACACGGAGTTAGGCCGCTGACTTAGTCTTGCCCACAAAAACTCTAGTAATTTCGGCAAGTCAGTTCTGAAAGCTATTTTGGAAAGCTTTATCTTCAGATCTTTCAAAAATTTACAGTTCAATGTGGCTATTTGTCTTAAGGTTGGTGAAAATTACAATTGGTATGAAATTCAGTTAAGGCTGCTAACTTTCTATCAGCTGCAGATTCTATAATATTTTTTGCAAATGAGGTCCAAAAGCAGTTTCTGATAGCTTACACCTTTTTGCTATTAACTGTTGTCTTTTAAAAGTGGTCTGTCATCTTGATATCGGTCAAAATTACTTTTTAATAGCTACTAGTCGGCAGTAACTTAGGCTGCTAACTTAGCCTGACTCACAGAGGCAGTAGTAATCTCAGCAAGTTGGCTTTGTATACCATTTCTGGAAGCTTATGCACTAGAGCTTTCAGCAACATCCACGCTGGAGTGGTCTTTCATCTTGAAATCAATTAAAATAACCGTTTATTAGATAACCTACCACAGAGAATTAGGCCGCTGACTTAGTCTTGCCCAGAAAAACTCTAGTTATTTCAGCAAGTCAGTTCTCAAAGCTATTTTGGAAAGCTTTAGTTTCAGAGCTTTTAAGAATTTACAGTTCAATGTGGCTATTAGTCTTAAGGTTGGTGAAAATTACAATTGGTATGAAATTCAGTTAAGGCTGCTAACATTCTATCAGCTGCAGATTCTGTAATATTTTTTGCAAGTGAGGTCCAAAAGCAGTTTCTGATAGCTAACACCTTTTTGCTATTAACTGTTGTCTTTTAAAAGTGGTCTGTCATCTTGATATCGGTCAAAATTACTTTTTAATAGCTACTAGTCGGCAGTAACTTAGGCTGCTAACTTAGCCTGACTCACAGAGGCAGTAGTAATCTCAGCAAGTTGGCTTTGTATACCATTTCTGAAAGCTTATGCACTAGAGCTTTCAGCAACATCCACGCTGGAGTGGTCTTTAATCTTGAAATCAATTAAAATAACCGTTTATTAGATAACCTACCACAGAGAATTAGGCCGCTGACTTAGTCTTGCCCAGAAAAACTCTAGTAATTTCAGCAAGTCAGTTCTCAAAGCTATTTTGGAAAGCTTTAGTTTCAGAGCTTTTAAGAATTTACAGTTCAATGTGGCTATTAGTCTTAAGGTTGGTGAAAATTACAATTGGTATGAAATTCAGTTAAGGCTGCTAACATTCTATCAGCTGCAGATTCTGTAATATTTTTTGCAAGTGAGGTCCAAAAGCAGTTTCTGATCGCTAACACCGTTTTGCTATTAACTGTTGTCTTTTAAAAGTGGTCTGTCATCTTGATATCGGTCAAAATTACTTTTTAATAGCTACTAGTCGGCAGTAACTTAGGCTGCTAACTTAACCTGACTCACAGAGGCAGTAGTAATCTCAGCAAGTTAGCTTTGTATACCGTTTCTGAAAGTTTATGCACTAGAGCTTTCAGCAACATCCACGCTGGAATGGTCTTTCATCTTGAAATCAATAATAATAACTTGTTATTAGATAATTTACCACACGGAGTTAGGCCGCTGACTTAGTCTTGCCCACAAAAATGCTAGTAATTTCGGCAAGTCAGTTCTGAAAGCTATTTTGGAAAGCTTTATCTTCAGATCTTTCAAAAATTTACAGTTCAATGTGGCTATTAGTCTTAAGGTTGGTGAAAATTACAATTGGTATGAAATTCAGTTAAGGCTGCTAACATTCTATCAGCTGCAGATTCTATAATATTTTTTGCAAATGAGGTCCAAAAGCAGTTTCTGATAGCTTACACCTTTTTGCTATTAACTGTTGTCTTTTAAAAGTGGTCTGTCATCTTGATATCGGTCAAAATTACTTTTTAATAGCTACTAGTCGACAGTAACTTAGGCTGCTAACTTAACCTGACTCACAAAGGCAGTAGTAATCTCAGCAAGTTAGCTTTGTATACCTTTTCTGAAAGTTTATGTACTAGAGCTTTCAGTGGCATCAAAGCTGGAGTGATCTTTTATCTTAATATCAGTTAAAATTACGGTTTATTAGATAAACTTCGCACACCAAGTTAGGCCGCTGACGTGGTCCAGCCTACAAAAGCTGTAGTAGATTTGGCAAGTGATTTCTGAAAATGGTTTCTAAAAGTTTACACGATGCAACTGATCGCAAATACGAAATAAAGTTGCTTTTGACTTTGAAATCGGACAAAATCACAGTTAAAATAAAAACCCTTACTTTTTATCAGTTGCAGGGTCTGTAGTAACCTTAGCAAGTGACCTGTGATTGGTCCTTTATCTTGAAAATAGTGATGTAATGTTTATTGCCATATAAATCGTCAAAATTTTTAGGCTGCTTAGCAGTTTCTCTGATTTTTACTTATTTATTTCTTTCTAGTGGTACCGCAACGTACCTCATTAGAAATTTTATGATAGAAATATTTAATTTTCATAGATATAAAGTTGAAACTAGACATATCACGTCGACATTTGAATATTTTTTTATAAGTTTTAGGCCAGTTTTAGATACACTGTAGTAATCATGCTAAGTTAGCACTGTATGCTGTTTCTGAAAGCTCACGCTCTAGAGCTTTTAGCGAGATCCTATTTAAAGTGTTCCTTGATCTTGTAATCAGTGAAAATTAAGGTTTGTTCGCCTAAATAAATCATCTAAAATTTTTGGCTGCTTAATAATTTTCTCTTATTTTGACATAGCCATCTCCTTTCAATATTTACACAGTGCAACTTAATAGAAACCACGTGGCAGGCTTCTTAATCATTATGGATAAAAAGGGTAATATAGACATCTTCGTGTCGGTATTGTAATCAATCACTGAAATTGGGCTGCTAGGTTTGTGAAGTTAGCTGACCAATGAGTTTTCTAGCATGTGAGTATATTTCGCACTTTAATGCGTCCCACAAAAGGAGAATATTAAAATCCATGCGAGTCACTTTTGATTTGTTATCAGAAATATGTATTTTTTGATATTTTTCTAGAAACCGAGAAAGACTTCTTCATTTGGTCGGGTTATATTGGGCTGCTAACTTTAGGCTGCTAACTTCACACTCGTATTGTTTCGCGGCATAGCAAAGGAATTTTAATTAATTAATCTAGTATGGAATTCCGCCAAGAGAATTGAATCTATCACATATGTATATTTAAATTACCAGCATGACTTTTGAAATATTAGTGGTTGTAAAGCTTCTAATTCTAAAAAAAAAAAAAACGGAATATTCTGTGCATATTTGAGGAACTTTGACATAAATACAGATACCAATGTAAAGATCACAGTAATGTTCTCCATACAAGCAAATCTTTCCGATCTTTTTAGATTCTCTTTTAGATAAACCTGTTAAGCATAAATTGAGGTCATTTAACTAAAAAAAATTAGAACCAATATTTTATTCTATTCTTGTCTACTACTATTATAAAGTTAAAATAAGATTTCTGTACATTCAAGATATTTTCAAAAAAAAAATTGAAATTTAGGTACTTTTAGAAAGTCAATATATCGATGATTTTTTTGTGTCGTTGTGGATTCATCATGCCAAATGGGCTAACAGATTTCAACTACATATTTTGCTTCATGGGTAGCTAGGCAACCAAAGAGTTATAGGATACTTTTTACACTACGCGCAAGAAAAAAGTGAAGGTTATGATTTTTTCTCCTTCACGAACGAAGTTGTTGGCACCTTCTAGTTTTTAAATAAGTCGACTGAATTTATGCTTTCTATAATAATTACATCACACTGCTAATTTTTCAAGAGAAAAATCACAAAAGAATGATAGTTTTAGTTAAAAAAGATAAATACGATTCGAAATACGAGTTATCACAAACAAAATAAACATTAAAAGCCAGATATTACTATTACGTAAAACTACCATTTTCAAATACACATTAATCCTTCAAATTAAGAACGGCCACAAACAAAGAACAATAGAGCACAGCCTAATAGAGGCGCGTGAAGTATTCAATAATTCAAATTTGGAAACGGTTTGAGTTGCGCAAGAATGCTGGCGCCGCGTCTAGTTGCTAACCTCGGGCGAAAGAAGATAGTGGACATGCCTGTTTTATACCAAACGTTCAAACTTATCATTTAGTTCCAACTAAATATTATACGGTGTAGAAAATATTGAAAGCAGGCACTTACAGACGAGGGAAAGTCACTTTTATTTTTTCAAACAATTAAAGCTGCATTTTGTACTTTTTTTCAAAAATTATTAAAAGAAACAGGCGTTACTTTGCTGACTTCTATATTAGATTAATTTACACAGCTCCTTACCTTACTACAATACACACTTTGTCTATAATTCCATCATTTAAGGTAGTTAATTTCCATGTGACTGTAGATTTTTCTACTCTAATATCTATAGGTACTATTACGAAGTTGTCAGAATTAAATGTATGTAAATTGAAAATATTTTCAAAAAAAAGATTGTAAATTGTAGGTGGAGGTCACTGAATCAATTTCTTTTTTTTTTTTGTATGTGTCATTGTGGCTTCATGACGTGTATATCATTTTTGGTACATTGGTAGCAGGGTTGGTTATAGGAAACATTTTACCAGACTATGCTGAAGAAAAAAGGGGTTATCACTTTTTTCCGCCGCAAATGTAGTTGCGAGAATCTTTTAGTATTTAGTAAATAAATACCAGGAACAATTTTACACGTATCAACCTAACTAGGTTAACCAATCTATTTATTTTATTCACTAATTTGTATACATGAATTCAGATCCGCAACGCAGGCTTCGTCAGGTGGGTTACAACAACAAATCAGCAACAGGCCTCGTCCCATACAAACCAATGATGTAATCCGCAACAGGCTTCGTCATTTTCATTATAAAGGCCCGCCCCGAATCATGACCGGGCCAAACGTTCCCATCACGCTGGCAGCGTTGCCCCTCTGTATGGCTAAAGAAATTTGTTGCACCAGGTACGATCCGGAGCGTGGATCACAGCCCCTGTCCCGACCTGTTAACCAACCAAACTAAACAAAGCTTGCCCTATGGGTACCAGGCGATCATATACACACTTAGATAAATTAATATAATACTTAAATAAATAGAAAACATCCAAGGCCCAAGAACAAACATTCGTTGGTATATATTGTGTCCCAAGCGCTCTCACCGGTCACCCGCGCGCTCGCGCTGCTCAACTCTGTGCTCGAGGCAGCCCCGCACTGTGACCTGTTTGCGAGTGCGATTGGGCGACTAATGTCAGAATGTAAGAGAGTGGCTGAACGAGAGATGCCTGCGAGCTCGATAGTGTGAATGGACGAACTTTTTATGTACATATAAATAAGGTAATCTACTAACTTTAAATTTGTGTTGTTTTGGCAATAGCTGTTAAAGCACAAATGTTTTCTATAATTAAATAAATAAATAAATAAATAATATGCATGGGATACTTTTCACCCAACTATGCTCAAGAAAAAAAAAAGTAACGACTTTGTCTCTTTCGCGAACGAAGTTGAGTGGCGTGACGAGACTGGATCGGATAAGGAATGAGTAAGAGGAAACCTGCAAGAAGCACCCGTAGTCGATAAGCTGAGAGCAAATCGCCTACGGTGGTATGGACATGTTATGCGGAGGGATGAGAGCCATGTGACAAAAAGGGTATTAGATATGAATGTGGAAGGATGTAAGAGGAGGGGTAGGCCGAGGAAACGGTGGATGGATTGCGTGAGAGATGACATGAAGAGGAAGGATGTAAGTGACGAGATGACGACTGATAGAGAGGTAGGGAAGAAAAAAACATGCTGCGCCGACCCCAAGTAAATGGAATAAGGGCAAGCGAATAATGAACGAAGTTGTGGGTACCTTCTAATGTGTTAATCAATAAATAAAAGTTTGCGAATGAATCTCATGTGAATGAGGAATCCTAGAAGCGAGTTTTACTTATTTCCAGCGCTTAAACATATTCGACTTGGTACAGGAGAGTACATACTGAAGAGATAAGGTAATTTGATTTGGCACAAGAGAGAGTTTGAAGAGTACCAATAACCACATAAAGTTAATAATTCTGTCACATAAAGTTAATAAAACTGTCTTAAAGCGAAGAGTCTACAACATCTTAAGAAACTCATTTCATAATCAATTTATTTATTCCGATATTTATTTATTTATTTATTACAAATTAGCACTAACAGTTAAACCTTACGTAATTGTTACATATTTATTTACACTATTATGAACAAATTCCATAAAACTAACAAACTATAAAAAGTATGTATGTCAACTTATATGCTATTATTCCACTTAACGTGGGACACGATCAAATTAAATGACAAAAATATATTAAAATTATTATGTCCGCTTAGGCTATACTCAAACATTACTTAAATAATAGGCTATATACTATTTTAAATTGAGCTGGGAGTCTCTCTTGCCTCTACAAAACGAGATGCTGCGGTCAAGAACCTGGACTCTGAGGTGAAGAAAATGTCGAGCTATCAATGGTCAGATTCACGGCGTCTCCTAACTATGCAGTCAGAAGGTTCCTCTCGGTCCTAACCACCGAGCTTGAATCATGCCCCACTGCCGGCGGCTGCTTTTTGTATTTTACTTTTTATATTCATATAGTAAAATACCTAACCTAAGAGCATCCATACTTATGTTATAAATGCGAAAGTGTCCGTCTGTCTGTCTGTCTGTCTGTCTGTCTGTTACTTCTTCACGCTTAAACCGCTGAACTGATTTGGATGAAATTTGGTATGGAGATAGTTTGAGTCCACGGGAAGGACATAGGCTACTTTTTATCCGGGAAAAATACCCTTATCCGCGATAAACGAATTTAAGGCGGACGAAGTCGCGGGCAAAAGCTAGTAAGAAAATAAAGAGAATTATAATAAATACAAAAAATTACATTTTGAAAAGGAATGTAAATTTAACATTAAAAGGTCACAAGTTCGCTATCGTATCCACACAAATCGAACGTGCCGTGACCATAAAGCCTTGTAGATTTGCGTAGGAGTAAAGATTTGGGTCGTTTTACATCTGACGGGTACCCGTTTATGTAACCTTAGAGTTATTGCTTACAAACAGTGTTTAGCATTTTACGTAAACTCGAAAGTTTTATTTTTTTAGGAATGACTTGTAGATACCCTATTTTACAAGCTTTTCTATACTATATAAGTTGTAAAAATTAAATGAAACATTGAGAATATTTTCAAAAAAAATATTGTAACGGACTATTTTGAGGCCACTACAACGAACAATTTTTTTTTATGTTTGTCTTAGAAGACGCCCGCAACTTCGTTCGCGGAGGAGAAAAAGTCATAACCCGTCGTTTTTTCTTCAGCGTAGTCGGGTAAAAAGTATCCTATAACCATCTGGAGATACCCAGCTACCCGTGTACCAAAAATTGTGGAAGTCTGTTTAGCCGATTTTGCGTGATGAAGCCACAACGACACATACAAACATACATAAAATCCAAAAAAAATATTTTTCGTTTTAGTGACCTCCAACTAGTCCGGAACAATCATTTCATTTGTACAACTTTATAATAGTATAGATGTGTCGTTGTGACTTCATCAGGCCAAATATTCAAAGGCCGGCTAAACGGATTTCAACTAATTTTGGTACACGGGTAGCTGGGTATCTGTTATCCGGGATACTTGTTATCCGAAGACGCTAAAGAAATAAAGAGGGTTTAATTTTTTTTCCTCCGCGAACGTAATTTTCGAGTATTTAATAATTAAATATCAGGAACAATCTTACACGAATCAACCTAGTCCCAAACTTAACAAAGCTTGCACTATAGGTACCAGGCGATCATATGCATACTTATCTATTCTTATCCGTAACCTTCCTTACTTATATTATAAACGTGAAAGTATGTATGTACGTTCCACTTAGTCTCAAAAACGGCTGGACGAATTTTTATGAAACTTTCCAGTTAGGACATAAGCTAAAATGTACGTCAAATTTCATCCCTTTTAGGGACGAAAAAGGGGATGAAAATTTGTATGGACAGTAAATATTTTTTTACGCTAAGAACTTGAAATCTTGCTAATATGCTTCACATTTCAATTAGTTAATATAATATTGAGGTTTGGGGAAAAGATAAGCTACTTTTTATTCCGGAAAAATATAAAGTTGTAAAAATGAAATGTTTTTATGATTGTATGTGTCACTGTGGCTTCACGCAGGAATTTTCTAGTATTTAATAAATAAACAACCTAGTTCCAAACTAAACACAGCTTGCACTATGGTTACCAGGCGAACATATACATACTTCTATAAATCAAAACAATACTTAAATAAATAGAAAACATCCGAGACCCAAATACGTACGTTCGTGTTCATCACAGTTATACTTTGGCTGACCGGGATTCGAAACATGAGCGTCAGCTATTTAACTTGCAAATCTTGCAATGTATGTTATGTTTGTTTGAATCTTGCAAGTTAAATTTGACCCACTTCCCGGTTTCCGATTGAGCTCAAATTTGGCAAACTTATGTAAGTTAGTTGTCTTGACAATACAATATTATGACTAGAGATGACGGTAGAGTGCGAATGACATAAGGAACAAGAATTAGGCCATAATAGAGTAGCTATCCGTGTAACATCTATACTATTTTAAGGTGTAAAAATGAAATGTCTGTACATTCAAGATATTTTCAAAAAGTGATTGATACGGACTATTTGCAGGTCACTTAAACAAAAAATATTTTTTTTGAATTTTTTGTATGTTTGTATGTGTCGTTGTGGCTTCATCACACACAAATGACACACGTTACAAATGATGAAGTAGCCCCCTTAAGGAGCCGGATAGTGGTCGTAACTGGCGCAAAGTCAAACATGTTGTTGGTAAAGACGGAGTATATTTTCTCTTGTTTTGTTTAAAAAAAGTAGAGTAAAGTACTCAAATGCCTTAAAGTAGACAAGTTGATGAGAATCGGGTTTTATTAACGCCACGCCACTGATGTTATTTTGAACTCTGTGATAAAATAACGCAATCCTACCAAGTTTGGGCTCTTTAGAATTGTCTAGAAAGAAAAGTACAGTTGGCAATAACAGCTTGTCACAGAAATGCTATTTTTGACAGAAACTTTTTGCCTATACTATAATGAAATTGTAATAATGAAATATCTTTACAATAAAGATATTTTCATAAAAATAAATGGTACATGCTACTTGAAAGTGGCTAAATAGATTTTGTTTTGTATGATTCTATATGTTTATAAATGTCCTAGTAGGTACTCTCAACTTCGTCAGCGGAGGAATAAATTATAACCTCCTGTTTTTTCTTCTTAAAGTATCATATAACCGTCTGTGGATACCCAGCTTTACGTAGACAAAACAAAGTCGAAATCCGTTGAGCCGCTTTGACATGAAAAAGCCATAATGACACACATAAACGTATAAAAAAATAAAAATATATCGTTTCAGTGACCTTTAAATAGTCCGTATCTACTTTTTAACTCAATGTACAGACATTCTATTAAAAAAATATATAATGGTATAGATGTCACGATATTAATGTATGTGTTCATCATAATTATTTCTGCAGCTGACTGTAGAGCACAAAATGCTAGCAAAAGTTTTTCCTTTTTCCTCTAAGGTCGTGTTATTCAGCCCTAAAAGTCAATTCTTTGACAAAGAACTTGTTGCTTAGAAACTAGATAACTAGTAAACCAATCTACTTCACCAAAGGGTTGTTTCAGAACACGCAACTCTCGCGCCAAAAATAAGTAAAAGCCACGTTTCTAGGGTCTTCTTTCCTTTGTCCGTTTTACAAAAGCGTATGTATGCTTTATCTTTAACCTTTCCCAAATTCAACAAAAAGTTTGTGGAACTTTCTTTATCGATTCGGACGCCAATACCTACGTTCTACAGAGAATTAGGAAAAGGTGTTGCGTTACCTACGCATTTTCACGAAAATTTGTAGAAGCCCTCGCTTGTTGTCTTAGATTTACTGCTTTAAATGAAATCAATCACCAGAGTTGAAAATCTTGGATTAGTGCCATCTGGCATCTGAAGTGCCATCAGAGTTTAAGACCCTCGTAGGTCAATTTCTAGTCACTCATAGTAATATTCAGGTAGCCAAAATCGACCGAATCGCGGCGCCGCTAATCCCCAACATGAATGGTTGCTTTACTAGCCAGCCAGGCGGGCATAACTAGCTGTGACTTCGTTTTTTTTAGTGCCTTTCACAGTGAATGGAATGGAAAAATATAGGTAGTGAGTCACGCGTCAAAAATTCACAGTTTTAAGAAGAATACTACCAAATCCGTGGACAATATTTCTGAGTATCCACAGTTGCGACTGCTTTTCAATATTGCCAAATGTTACAGACAAGGCCACAGATACTCATGGTCAAGGTCCATTGATTGAACTAAAATACGTCGAATAGTACTTAGTCAATTTTAGGAAAAGCTCTGAAAAGTGAGTCGGGCGTTATACAGACCAAACGGCATATCCAGGTAGTCAACATCGGCCGAACAAGGCGCCGCAAACCGCCAACTCCGCCCTGAACTCCAATTAATTATACCGGATAATGAGGCGATACGGAGGCGAGACGTGAGCGCGATTCCTCATTCTTGCCACTTTTCATACCGGCGTGGGAATTGATCAAAAAGTTTTGGCTGTTTCAATGGAACGGGAATGCTCGCTTTGCTGGTCAAATATTACTTGCTGCAATTTCGCTTGCGGCGTGAATAATCATTACCCGTCTCAGACGCACTAGAAAGAATAGAGAGAGACAGGTAGTATTGTTGTAAAAAAAAGTGATACGGACTATTTGAATGTCACTGAATATTTTTTTTTGTGTATTTTTGTGTCATTGTGGCTTGATCACACCAAAATTTCAACCGTATGTTGATACATGACCAGCTACCAGTCCATCCACAGATGGTTATAGAAATACTATTTATCTAACTACACTAAAGAAAAAAGAGGGTTATATTTTTTTTCCTCTGCTGACGAAGTTGCGGGCACCTTAGAAGGTAGCATATATTTAATATGCTCTCCTTTTTTATCATTTCAACACGATAGAAGATTGTAAGTAACTATTATGTCGAGCAAAATACGTCTGCCACTCAGGCAAAGCCGCAAAAAAGAACATAAAAAATACCGAACTCATTTTTCTTCGTCTACCTAAACTTATTATCCTACCAACAACTCACCCACAAAATTATGTCCGTTATCAGCAAAATGTGGATTTTCAGCAACGGCTCTTATGGGACGTCATAATGCATCAAAATAATTTTAATCTATTTGGGGAATGAAATTTTAAAGTTGAATTATACCCGAGTCGGGACAGCCGGGTCGTAATGGGATTACACTTTAAATAAAAACAGGGTGAATGATGGCGGGTATGAGTGGAACTTATCTCTTATTAAAGTTGGAACAGCGTGTCGTGTTAAGTTTTTTACAAGCATTTTTATTCGCTACAATTGGGTACTTTCCTGTAGTCAACATAAACGCTTGCAGTTAAATGTTATTTCTAAAAATACGTAGAAAACATTCATGATAATTTTGAGCTTCTGGCAATTTTAAAATAATCAAAAACTAAAAAATAAAGAGGCAGTTTGACCATATAGGATTATGATTCAAACCTTTCAAACTTCATACTATCTGACCGTTTTGAGAGGAACTGATTTGATCTGTCAGTCAAGTACCCTATTTTACCATAATATGGAGAAGATTGTTAATCAACGGACGATAGGTAGCCGAGAATGTTTCTGTAAAAATTTTCACTTTTGAGACAAGATTTTAATGCCGACTGTATTTTTCTTTGAACACCCCTCAACTACTTATGGAGACGTTTTTAGAGCCCACACTCAGAATAATTGCTTTATTTTGTTTCAAAGTTCCTATGACCACTAACAGCTATCATGAGATCTGCTCGATGGTATCTTAATATAGAATTATCACGGAACTTACACTAGTATCAGAAGCGTGGCGTCAGGAAAATTAGAAGGGAAGTCGAAGCGTATTTATTCACTCATATTTAAAAAAGATGGTGATTATAAGCCTTTCCTTGGACAACCTGGTGGGAATCGGCTTATATAAATGCCACGACACTGGTACTTAGCCTAATTTAGGTATATCTTTCTAATTATAAAACTGGAAAAGGTAGTTAATATTTTCTTCTTTTTCCGCGATTACTACTAATTGAAATAAAACAATTTAACGGATTATATCGCGTATATTATCTCATTTTAGTTTTTCTTTTCTACTCAGTACGCCTCATTTGTGAAAAACTGCTTGGTAAATTATTAAAATAAAATAATTAAGTCCTTCTGGCACATGTGTAACTGTCTTTACAGCTTAGGCCTATATGGCATGTATGTACACCTTTATTTGTTTTTTCAAAAATGGGAAGTTTGCACAAATAGTAACTTTGACAGAGGAAAATATCTTTTCTCAGTCCACCCGTGACCATGGAAAGCTGAAAAGCTTCTGAAACGTCGGGAACTAAAATCAATCAAACCAAAATCAAATCAAAATATTCTTTATTCAAGTAGGCCTAGTTACAAGCACTTTCGAAATGTCAGTTACATGAGAGTGAATGTTTGCTGGGAGAAATACAATATGATCCAACATTTGCTGCAAGGATTAGGGAAACCCAGAAAAACCTAATTAGATCATTTAACTTAAGTGTAATATTATTGATAAAATCATCATTTTTAAAATTAAAATAATCAATAAGATAAATCCCAAAAGGATTGTCAATAAAAAATAAATAATCTAGAATGTGTCTAGAATAAAATTCTAAATGTCAGAGTATATAAAACTATTAAGATTAAAATAATAATAATACCTTAGGTATTCGTTAAAATAATTGTTCATATACCTACAAGACGCTATAATTTACATTAATCCCACGCGGCTTCATAATTCATGTAGTCTTGTGTGCTATAATAAGCTTTAGAAAATAATTTTCGGTTTACAATATTTTTGAATTTACCAATAGACAACTCAGTTATGCTGCTAGGAAGTTTATTATAAAATCTCACACAGTTACCAATGAATGACCTCCTTATTTTATGGAGCCTAGTAGCAGGCACTGCGAGCTTATGCTTATTTCTAGTATTAATATTATGTATATCACAGTTCTTGTTAAAGTCGGTAATATTTTTATGTACATACATAATATTCTCATAAATGTATTGACAATGCACTGTCATTATATTAATGTCCTTAAACTTATCTCTAAGCGACTCTCTATAGTTCATTTTATATATCGCACGAACAGCCCGCTTCTGCAGAACAAATATAGTATTAATGTCGGAAGCACTGCCCCATAGTAAGATGCCATACGACATAATACTGTGGAAATAACTGAAATACACTAATCGAGCCGTTATCACGTCTGTTAATTGACGAATCTTACTTACTGCAAAAGCTGCAGAACTCAGTCTATTCGAGAGATTAGCAATATGGGGACCCCATTGGAGCTTAGAATCTAATGTTATACCGAGAACGACTGTACTATTAACTAGTTCCAGTTCCTCACCTTTAACCATAACGCTTGCTTGCTCGTGTTTTACGTTACTCGTGACAAACTTAACACATTTTGTCTTTTTCTCATTCAACAATAAATTATTTATATTAAACCAATTTACTACTTCACAGATAGCATTGTTTACGTCATTGTAGGATCGTTGATTTCGTACGACTTTGAAAATAAGAGACGTATCATCTGCAAACAAAACTATCTCATGGTGGGTCTTTACGAGGTGTGGCAAGTCGTTTATATAGATAAGGAACAGGAAAGGTCCCAATATTGATCCCTGCGGCACACCCATAGAGACTAATGACCCCGGTGAACGCTTTCCATTCACGTCAACCCTTTGTATTCTACCATTTAAATAAGACTCTAATAAATTTACTGCTAATCCTATAACTCCGTAGTGGTGTAGCTTCCTGATCAGTGTCTCATGATTAACGCAATCGAAGGCCTTAGATAAATCACAGAAGATGCCTAAAGCATCTCGCGATTCCTCCCAGGCATCGAAAATGTGTTTTACGAGCTCAACTCCGGCGTTGGATGTCGAGCGACCCCGAGTAAAACCGAATTGCTTACTATGCATCAAATTATTCAAATTAAAATGTTTTAACAATTGATATAGAATTAGCTTTTCAAAAATTTTACTAAATGTAGGTAGTACAGATATTGGTCTAAAGTTAGTGCGGTCAGAGGTACTACCTGATTTAAATAAAGGAGTTATTTTGCTATGTTTCATCAGATCAGGAAACTCACCGCAGTCAACACTGTTATTGAATATATCTGCCAAGTCAGGCGCTATTACTTCTATTAGGGATTTGACAGCATGGACTGAGACCCCCCATACATCTGAAGGACTGACATGTTCAAAATAAAAGTCCTTACTATATTCTGGGACGTTTTCTTTTAACAACAAAACGGCAGACGAAGGTGATGAGATAATATACGCGATATAATCCGTTAAATTGTTTTATTTCAATGAAAAAGGTAGGTTTAGGTAAATATCTCGAATATCCGGCCCCTTATTATCAGTCTTGTTCTACATGTTCTCGCTGTTTTTCCCAGTTCCAGCGAAGTCACGGGTCAGTGTATGTGGGATATCGGCGAGCTGTGAGCTATCATCGAACAATGCAAGGTCGGGTATCTGGAGCTTACCGCTGCTGCGTTTCATCCATGAATCAACTAATAATGGAGAAGGCATACCTCACAATATCCTTGTTTAATAGTCATTTCTTATGCAAGACTGCATAGGTGTTATTTCGTGCGTGAAAGCGAAGTATGCGAAGGAATCTAAAATATACATTCCTGAGCGTAAAGAGGCTTTCAAGGCACGAGAAGTCAAATAATTTTGCAGTTGTTCGAAACACACAACTTTTTACCTCACTACAGAGAGTAAAATGGGAAATGCGAGATGTAAGAAAAACTATAAAATTATAAAAAACCGGTTTCATTTGATAACGATAAAAATCTTTTAAATACGCTGATAAAAACACCAACAATTAAAACATATAAAAATGTAAATTCAATCTTCAAACAACTAGCGAATAAAACAAACTTTTTCACGCTTTGGCGCTGTAAATTAACCACTGTCGATGCCATAAGAACACATTCCCCTCTGCCAAAGTAATCGCGAAATCTCCGGTTAGTTTATATGGTAAATTTTCGGTGTGTGGGTGTGTTTTGTTTGGTGATTTATTTTCGTGTTGTAGAAATAGGAATATTTCCGTAGTGTGATGTACGTGTTAACCTCACCCCCCGCTAAAATAGTTCCTTACTACAGAGGCCGGGACGAAAGAGGTAGCCGGCCGAAGACATATAGACAGGTCTAAGGCGGGCAACCCCACATTTCTCGCCGAGGTATGCATAGTGCTTTTTTCAAAAATGCAATGAAATAAACAACAAAAAAAATCAACGTTTTATTTTTTATGCAGAATGTCATGATGCCTGGTGCCAAAAATGTATGTGGAATGGAAATTAAAAAAATCACTTTCGTTCGGTAATGACACGGCTTGTAATCTCCATTTGTATTGCTTTAAGACCAAAATGGACAAGGATGTTAAAGTAACAAATTTTCCGATAAGTCGATACGAGGTTTTGCTCTGAATTTGAGTGACGCTTGTCCGCTTAATCTCTCTGTTGATCAGCGATTATCAACGATCATGATTTCTACTGATACGCATCAATCTGTCAATCTGCTTACACACATGATTATGATGACATTTATTGATACTGATCGCATTCTGCGATAGCTTACTCTCTGTAATGCGAAAACATGTTTTTAGTTTAGCCTTATTTCCCGTTAAACGGACTAATAAAATTACTGAACAGTATTAAAGAACACGGAAAAAAATGGTGAATTAATTTGAAAAAATTCAAGTCTTTCCCGTACTTCCGTCTTATCCCCACCACTCACCCTACAACATACCCTAACACCATCAACATAAGTTCCGTTATCATAAAACTAGTATCATAAAATTAACCTTTTAACCGATATAAAACCAACATTTAGAAAAAAGCAAAAAAAAAATAAAATTCAAACAAGGAACGGCGTTTTGTATATTTATAGCCTGACAAGTTATGATACGACCCTGGGATAGTGTCGCTAAAACAGATTACAAATGGCAATAAAATGTGAATATATGTTACGTATAGTCGGTACATTGTGAATTGGCTTCATGATTACAAATGGCAATAATGTGCATATATGTTACGTATAGTCGGGACATTGTGAATTGGCTTCATGTTAATATTTGAAAAACCAATGTTTTTTTGCTAAACGGTAAGCAGGGTATTGAAAATTGGTAACTTTTTTCGCAAAGCATAATTGTAGATTTATCAAAGTGAGTTTTATTTATTTAATTTTTGTTGGGACTTTTTTTGCAGTAGCGGGATCCACAATACCGGCTCATTATTATAGTATTTAAAATAAAGATATAAAAAAAAAACGATTGTTACGGACTTGCTAGTCACTAAATAAAAAAAAATAAAAAAAAAATATTGTATGTTTCTATGTGTAGTTGCGGCTTCATCGCGCCAAATTGGCTTAACGGATTTCAATTATTTTTGGTAGACAGGTAGCTGGGTATCTCTAGATAGTTATAGGATACTTTTTACCTGGCTACGCTGAACAAAAAAGAGCGGTTATGACTTCTTCTTCTAGTTACCTTTTTTTCTGAAGTAACTAATACATGTATCTTTAAGTAAGAGAAAAACCTATCTACCTACCTAAGACAACTTTTGGGTAATGCAATGTTTAAAAAACAATAATTAAAAATATATATTATATTTATTCTCTTATCCATTGGCGACTTAAAAATAATATTCATAAAAATAAATAATACAGTTAAATTACCACATCCGATAAACGTACCTCTCTTCGCCCGTGGGAGAAGCTGGAAAGTACAATCAGAAGCAAGAAGTGAACAATACACAATAGCATCAGTAGTCAAACACGAAGCTATTGTAAGGTTCGGGTTCCGTACATTCACCTACGAAGCCCGTTAGCTTCATATATACCTACTATTATATAGTTGTAAAAATGAAATGTTTGTACATTGAAGTTTTAAAACAATATACGGAACCGGTCTATTTGGAGGTCACTGAATCGATAAAAATCATTAGATTTTTTGTATTTTTGTATGTGTGGTTTTAAACTACTAAGCGTAAGAAAAACGAGGGGTAATGACATTTCCCCTCCGCGAACGAAGTTTCGGGCAGCTTTTAGTTGTTAATACAATTCACTTTTCTATACAATGTAAATAATATTGTTTATTGTATAATTTTTCCTTGGTGTTGACAATTATGAAAACAATGATTATTCAGTTAATTTAATCAATTATGAATCGTAGATAGCCTCTCATAAATTCAACGAACTTCTTCCATAAGAAATCTCACTCAAGATTTCGATAAGGAGCATTCTCTTACGACGGACTACAAGAATAAAAAATATTACCTTATTATATGAGCAAAATAAAAAATATAACCGGCCAAGAGCATGTCAGACCATGCTCAGTGTAGGATTTTTTTTTTTTAGTTAGCAAATATTCATGCTCATCACACAAATATTTGCACTTACCGGGATTTGAACCCAGGACCTTCAGCTTCGCAGGCAACGTTACTCCCACTGAGCTAAACCGGTCGTCAAAAATCAGTTTCTACAAATGCACTACAGATGAAAAAAAATACGATGTGAAAATATGCACTAGCAAAAGAGCGTATCTTCGTGGCACTTAAGTATTTTTGCTGAGAAGCGCAGTTTTTCGGCAATAACTTAAAAACGATATGTCTAACAATAATTTTCGTTAAAAGTATTTATTAAGTTTTATCTTTGTAATATTTTCATATTTTTAGGACATATTAAGGTTTAGAAGATAGAGAGGGGAGGGCACAATTTATGCTACTTTGAAGCGATTATTTCCGAAAATATTCCCTAAAGAAATTTAATTTCTGTAGAAACTCAAAATATTTTTAAAAGATCTATCAAAATATGTACCACACATAGATATTTGGTGATTTTTTTTTCAGTTTCGGTATATACGCCAAATTTAAATAATTGTACATCCTGTAATTTTTGAGTATAAGTCTTTTGTATTCTTTCTTTATTCAGTTGTAAAGTTATGTAAATTGTGATTAAGGTGTTATATACATTGATTGGTCAGACCATGACGCCCTGTAAGGGCACACAAAGACTTATTTTTATTACTCATATGCATAATATTAAAATACATTGTTTTCAGCATTACATAAATAATAGTAAACAATTATAAGAAATATGTTTCGTGTTAATTTTACAATGTTTTACTACGGAAATTTAATTTTATAATTTAATTTAATGGAGATATTTATTTATATCTTATAATGTCATATTAACGTAAGTATTGAAATTTAAGATAATAAATAGGTTACTTATAAACAATTTAAATAAGTTATTTATAATGAACTATCATTTAGAAAATCGTCAACAGAGTTCTCTTCTCAATTAATAATTTCTTAAGTCTATTTATAAAAGTTATTTCATTTCTTTCTTGTTTAATTTTATCTGGAATTTTATTCGTAATTATAATACATTTATAATGTGGACTATTTTTATATATAGCCAAGTTAGCTTTAAGTAGTAATAACTTGTTTCTTTTGACATACGGACATACATGACTAGACTATGAGGGTTCCGTTTTCGCGATTTTGGCTACGGAACCATTGACCACTATTAATTTGTTTACTCTTACAAAATGTGTCCCACAAACCTATTCATAGGCCGTTCCATATGTATGTAAGAGATTAAAATAAATGCTTATTACCTACGGAACCCTAAAACTACAGTTATCGGCGTGGAATGCTCGCGTGTTCGCGAACATTACGCATAACGGTGTACTGGAGGACGTTACGGTGCTCGGCGTATGACATAAATGTCATTTGATCTTTTTTACCACTGTTCTAACCAAAAAGGCCGCAGCATGATATGGGTTAAATACCTTTAATATTATAAGCTTTTTTTCTATATTTACAATCAAGCATAAAAATGAATGTTTTGTAAAACAAGTAAAACAGAACTGAATTATGACTATTCCCTAAAACTATTATGTAAGTAAATAACTATATAACAAAAAGCTATTTTCCCTTTTTAGACTTCCGTAGCCAAAATGGCAAAAATGGCATCCTTATAATTGCGTCGTGTCCGTCCTTCCGTACGTATGTTACAGGCATTTTACTCAAAAACTACTAAATGTATATTGATGAAATTTTGAGTCGATATCTTATGTAGCCCCTACATAGTTTGATAGTTAAATAATAAAAAAAATATTTCTAGGAGGGCACTCAATACGTGCAACCAAAAATTGTGTCCCCCTGTATTATCTAAACCTTATGTCAAAAAAAAACACAAAAATAAAACTTAATAAATACTTTTAACGAAAATTGTTTTCAATATGTTCGGATACACAATTTTTGAGTTATTGCCGAAAAACGGTGATTCTCAACAGAAGGACGTAAGTGCCGTGGAGATACGCTCTTATGCTAGTGCACTTTTTCATATCGTACTTGTCCATCTGTAGTGCATTTTTTCGTATGGACGGCTGCGGAACCCCAAACTGAGCATGGTCCTACATACTATTGGCCGGTTTTTTATCCTGACCTATATTTGCCTACATGCTATTGGCCGGATTAAAAAAATAGCTTAAAAGGATAAGGTATTTTTTTTATTCCGGATGATAAAAAGAGGGATACCGCACGAGATTATCAGTTATTTGGTCGACTTTTGAAACAATAGCCAAAAAGTCGTCTAAATTTTACGGGAAATGACAGTAATGTGGCAAAAAAGTCAGGACGACACTAATATCATTATTTCTCAAACTCTTCATTGCATCAGCTGAATACCAATCCTCCAGAGGAACTCCAAGTCCGACGGAATGACCCTCCCCCTTATCCCATATGATCTTCACCAGTTAGCCGGCTGGCCTCTTGTGCAACGTCTGCATCATCTGGTACAAGATCGCCATGCAAGAACCTTTCTACCCTCACTTCGCTAGCTAGCTATCGGTAACTTTTTCTAGGTATTGGTAGCTCTTTCTAGCTATCGGTTCTACGAGCAATGTGCGCTGCTCACCAGAGGCGTGGCGTCAGGAAAATTTAAAGGGAAGCCGAAGCGTATTCATTTGCTTATATTTAGAAATAGGAAGTTGAAAGCCTTTTACTTGGGCAACCCGGTTGGAAGCACCGAGGGTTCCGTACAAACTTTCACTTACCCTAACATTATTATATTACCCAGTTCCGGTTGAATTAAGTTTGCACCTAATATCTGTAGCATTGGATACAGATGAGGTGCAAACTTAACGCAAAGTAGGTTTTTTGGAAATTAAAAAACGAAATATTAATTAGAGACATGGTAATAATTATTTTGTAATATTTGCTTATTTGTACAAATTATGAAAATTTTAAAATTTTCGTTCGGTAAACTTCGGAGATAAAGGTGTTTTTTTCACATTTTTCTTAAAAATTTAAATTCTAATCACGAAAAAAAAAATATCTTTTTTTTTAATTTGCAGGTCGAACCCTTTCATGTGATACCCTATTTGACATAGTAGCTGGACTTATACGTGTTTTTTTTTAGAGAATAAAATATATTTTTTAATGTTTCTTTTGAAATACATGTGGCCTGACCATGTTCATAAATACTCCAAAGTTCAAATAGATATTATGAGTAGTTTTTGAGATATGGCGCTTTAATAGTCGGACAGACAGACATTGTCGCACCATAAGGGTTCCTTTATTTACCATTTTTAGTATATGGCCCTAAATACTAGCCTGGTACAAAGGCTTTAGGCTGGCAACTCTCTTAGCTATGTTAACGACCTTGGTTCTTCTGCGGATCTCCTAATTTCTGACGCTTGGAAGCTCCGAGCAGGCTCACTTTCACGGAAGGGGTCGTCTAGCCTGTAGTTTCTTAAAGGTGCGTCCACATTTGTATCAATTGCCCAATCAGATCTTCGTTCCGTGGCATGATCGCGTGTCACGATCACGCGTTTGGACGTTGCGCCGATCCGATCGCTCGAAATCCATGTTGATACGCGTATGGCTTAGTTTGGGACTAGGTCGATTGGAAGATTGTCCCCGTGTTATTTATTATTATTATTTATTTATTAAGTGACTTTGAGCCTTCTTATGAGACCTATTGTGAGTGCACTCACAATAAACTTAACTAGTAACGGGTTATGCAAAAAAAACTACAAACTTATCCACGGCGCCATAGTTTTTGCTACAATAATGTTACCTGATAATAAACAGAAATTATCTGGACGTGGACTTGCAACAAAAGCAAAAAGGTATAATTTCGATTTAGCAAAAAACAACTCATCTACTAAATCATCATAGCCGAAAAATAATGTATCATACGTCCTTCTATTTTCAAAGTAATCTTAAAACATCACCTAATGTCTTTATAAGCATCAAACAAAAAACAACACGTGCTATTGTTTCAACATTTGCCTACAAACACAGAATTATATCATTACCGTCCTACCAAAATCAAAGGCGGTTAGAAAACATCCGCTTTGCGCACCGGGCAGTAAAATTTCATTTCCGTACACATGAAAGCCGTACCAGTGGCTGCATTTGTTAAGTTTGTAGTAATTTAAATACCACGTCAAATAAAAGTATTCATTACACTATAATGTAGAATCTTGACAAAAAAAATCCACCTGTCACGCCCCGAGCGACTGTCAAAATGATGAGCTTAGTGTCGGTTGATAAGTATAGGTTTAATTGGTGGTTTTGACAGAGTTTTGAGACGATAAAAATGCGAATACTAAAATATGACAGGGTTTTTGTTCTACAACATTCGTACTAAAAGAAACCTAACAAGGGAGAATATGTTGTATTTTTTCGACGGCTTTCTTGGAACTTTTTTCATTTTTATAATGTTTGCTAACGTAATTTCTTTTTTTTTTTTTATCAATAAATTGCTCTAAAATCTTGTTGTAAATGCCGATTCAAAAGTGCTTGTAGAGGCCTACTTGAATAAAGACAATTTTTAATTTTGACTTTGTCTTTCAAACAAATCATTTTAATATGTGTAGTATAATGATTTGTATCTTTAAGTAAAAACATGTAGTACCTAGGTTTAGTCCATGAACCCTCAGTTCGTATGTCTTAAGTGATAGAATAGATTTTTTTAAATAATAATTTAATGTTCTTGTGTTATTTCCAGTTTTTTTTAATTTTAATTGTCCTGTGTTTTGTTTGTATTTGAAAGCAACTTTAATTTTCAAATGTTTGTCAAATGTTACAGATATGACAATGCAATTATTTCGATGAAAACCTTGCATTTATATTGCAAAACATAAGTAGATCATAAATACCTTTTCAAGGTTATAATCTTCCCAAAAAATTAAACGATTTACAAATATGTATGTACTAAATCGTATTTTCGATTATAATATTACTTTTTACCTTGAGATCTAAATTACAAGTTAGACTTCCGCCTATAAAACCTATATTTACACTCCAATTCCTTACACCAACCAATAAAAATAAAACATAAATAATGACTTATTCTAAATCAACACGTTTTGAACCTGACATTCGAACATATCATAAGCACATAATCCACACTATGTTATCAAAAACTTATCAATCATTTAGAATGCGGTGTTTGACCGTGATAAATAATATACGCCTCTCGAAATTGTATGGTCTTTTTGAAATATTTGATTTTTAGTTTCACTGTTATTTTGGTGATGATAGTTATTATAATACTCAAGTTATTGTTGGTATTGTTTAAAATTTTACTCCGTCAAAGTTTATATTTGACACTAGAAAAGTTGCAAAACAGCTAACAGTTAGAAATTTTCTTGGAAATCTCACGAGAAATGCAGTTTTCAAGATGAGAGAATTTCGAGAAAAATTTCAGAAAAAGTATGGAATTTTTAACTTTCGTACTTCAGGAATGCGCTTTGTTTCGGCTGTATGAAAATTATGAATGCATTTTTCTTGTAATTGCGATATTTATCTTGTTTACTTGAAAAACCCTTTAAAGAGTGCGAAATGAGAAGAAAACGGAACATTGTTTAATTTTTTGTTCGTCTGTTAAGATCCTTCTTTGTGGTAACGGTAGCTATCAAGTTGTATTTATGTGTGTATTTATTGGTACCTTACTTTGAACTGAGTCTGGCTAGGGCTAGACATCCTTACTGGATATCGGATTCAGTGGGGGGAGCGCGAACTCACAAAAAGGAATGCCATCCGCAGCCACCTGGAGTTTTTTTTTAATTCTTTATTTAAATAAAAAAAGAAGCTTTGATCGCTGAGCGACCACGTCAGCCTCATAGGTAACCCATCCATTCGACATACAACTATTGTGTAATTATCTAGAATTTAGTAATTAAAGCATTTTAGCATTAACTTATTGCTAATTTAGACTTGGAAGGTAATGGAATCAATGCGCAAGGCACAAGGACTGTGGAAATGGGTTGAACTAGTTCAACCCGACTTGGGTCGTGAGAGATAGAGAGAGAAAATCGGATATAGGAGATAATAGAAAACTACGGCCTGGTGGTTGGCACTTTTAACCTTATTTTGTAGCAATAGCAGTGACGAACAGGATGTCCATTTTTGGAATTAAGCTACCAAGCATTAGGATATAAAAAAACATAAAAATATTGTATCGGACTATTATAACTCTTCAGTTATTTTTCATTCTCTATATGAAACTATTTGCGCCGTCTTTCACATTCTACCAGCATAGGCACCGCAAAACTAATAAACGCGTCATTTGAAGACAAACACCAAAACATTTCGAAGCAATATGGCGCAGGTTGGTCTCGTGGATAGTGCCTTAATAATGTCTTTCGCGAGTGTAAACGGCAAAGTTTTGTCAGTTTCAAATATTTACCTACCCGCCAATGGACGTGTATTACACCACCTATCAATGCTATTATAAAGTTGTAAAAATGTAATTTCTGTACATTCAAGATATTTTCAAAAAAAAAATAAGCAATACGGACTATTTGAAGGTCAATAAATCTAAAAAATTTTTTTTATTTTTTTGTGTTTGTATGTTTCGTTGTGGCTTGATCACGTTAAAACCGCTTTAAAGATTTCTAATTTTTGGTACACAAGTAGCAGGACATCCACAGATGGTTATAAAATACTTTTTATCCGACTACGCTGAAGCAAAAGGAGGGTTATGATATTTCTTTCCGTTTGACACAGTTGGTTAAAAAGGAATGTATTCTAACGAAACGCCATGCAATCAATGTCAGTTTCACACCACTAGTGTCACTTCCAAATCTTTGCATTACATCAAAGGCAAGTATTTGCTTCATTAGCAGGTCCAGTAAAAGTTGTACCATTATCCGAATACATTAAAAAGAGAGGATTTATTCAAACGCTGATAAATAGTCAATCTCTACTCGTAATCTTTAATTTTATTTTTCTCGTATCTTTTACATAACATGCAGTATTATGTAAACGGGTCTGCTTTCTTTTTATTTGATTTAATAGACACACCAACAAAACACAGACTTATACAAGTAAAAACAAATATCAATATACAGGGACCACGTCTAGCCTGTACCTCAATTACAGGTGTGCAACAGAATTCACTATAATAGCCGGTTAGACATCAAATTTAGAGAATTAAAAAAAGGAAAAAAAAACAAACTATCTATACAAATATTCAATAATAATGGAAATGGCACGTTATTTTTCAATTTAGCACTTGAATTTTACGCTTCCAACTGGGGAGACTATCCGAGTATATATGCAGGTCATGCGCTTTCTGGTGTTTGCACAGTGGCTGTAATCGTTGCAGACCAGAGAACTTGCCCAGGTTAGACTTGGCCAGCTTAGGTCGAAAGGTGGTGATACGTGAGGACCTTACATTAGCTTTAGGCACGACAAAGTTGAAAAGCTCCAATATAAGTCCTTCATGAAAACCACCATCCATTGACTAACTTGTGTAAAAAAACGAGATCTAAGTAGTCCCATCTTGTACGTAAGGAACGCATCCTGAAATGCTCGAGCCTGTTGTCACAGCAGGAACGTTTGCCAATGCCTTTAGTGCGTTGGGTTTTTAAAGATCATAAATCGGGTAAAAGAACGCTGGACCTTTTCCAGACGGTCAGTATAGATTTGGTAGGAGGGGCTCCACCTGACTACTGACATTGTCCTCCCTAACTTAAGTACGATAAAAATTGCCCAGTTTTGAGCTTACTCTAAATATTAAATTATCATCACAACCTTATGGTGGCATAGCTTTTATATATTTATTAATTATTTAAAAATGTTGGACAGAGGTGTTATCTACACCTCTGTCATAGATTCTTAGAATGGAGCCATTGTCGGTTAAAAACAAAAACGACCTACACACACGGTTGTCGGTTAAAAACACAGTAGCTATATTGAATTTAACGTAGACCCGGTGTAAGAAGCGGCCATTTTAGTTAGCAAACCGACGGATCCAACTTTAACTTTCAGCTTCGAATGTTTACTGCTGCCCCGCACGCCCGCTGTAATCATGCTCTAATTTTATGCGCTTTGTTGCTGACTATACTACCAAAACGCTTTATCTCCTTCAAAGCCGATTATTCTAACTTTGCACCTATTTCCTCCCATATAGCATACAAATGTGGTGCAAACTTAACTTAACCGGCTTATAATGATTATAAACGACTTACATCCTTTTTCTAACAATACTATCGTAACGTTACCAAGTTCAAAAGGACGTAAGCTCTTATTGTGACTGAGGAATTTATATCTTTTTCACTGGGAACCAATTTACGTGTAGAAAATTAGCAGAGCTTAGATTTTTGCGCCGATTACTAGTTTTTAAACTGTTTTTGAACATATTTTCGCACGATTCGTGCTAGATAAGGTAAGTTGATTGCTAACGTGTTTATATACACTTAGTCGAATTAAAGTTAATTAGCAATAATTTTCTCTATGGTCTTCTATTTTACACAAACAAAGATTACGCATACACGGTGCCCGCGAGGAATGGAAAAGGTTTTAACTACGTATTCCTGAAGCTATTAGGAGTAATAAAAAAAATACAAAAATGAACCAAGTCAAGTTCAGCAAAAAAAAAAAAACTAGATTAGTCGTATTTTGTGCATCAAAATGGAATGAAATTCACTTCTCTGAAAATTACGATTATTTTTCAAAAAAATTAAGATTTTAGTTAGTAGCAGCTGTCACTTCGATTTCTGTCAATAGCGACGTGAAACTTGGCCACATAAGCGGAATAGAAAATTTTGCAAACTATATCGTGTGATGTTGATACATCATTCATTTGATAATCTCGTTGTGACCATCAGAAAAAAAATCATTTTTAAATATATAAACATACAAAAAATATGTTTCGATTCAGTGCAAGCCCGTCTCGCTTTTTTTTTAATGTCTAATGTATTGACATTCCATTATAATAATATAACGATGTTGCTGAACGATATTCCAAGTAATAAAATATAGCAACGCTACAAAACAGACACCTCTAATTACATACCGTATTTATTTATATTAGATAGGCCGCTACCGGGGGCGTGGCCATCGGACAGTTTAATGACGTAGACTTGGGATACACAGGGGTTTTTTTTATAAACCTTAAAAAACGTCGGCAAACCTATCAACAATGTATGGTATTAAGAATCGCTCGAATCACATGAGAGAAAAAGATGGAATTGGATCCTTTATTTGGGCCGACGAAAGTTTAAGCATAATTCTGTATAATTAATATTGTTACTAAGTTGAGTCTCTAAAACTTCTTTCTTTGTTTAAAACGTAATGTAAATTTAAATAAAGATGGCAACAAATACAGTAAATGTATCGACTTTTTATAACTTTCAATTCCTATTTCCAAATGCAAATGATACTATAAAAAAATTACGTTTTCCCAAAAAAAGTACTGTTTAATGTTTTTGTTGTTTCAATCAAAATGATAAATGATTTTGTTTGTACAAAAGCATTAGTTGAAAGTAGTTAGCTTCTTGTGATCGATACAAAATGAAGTTATGAAGTTTAAACCAATAAGCACACATGGAAAAGAAATACAATTATATATGAAACCGAAACAATTAGCACTAAAGAGGATTCCACTCACAAATGCACAATAAACCACGATATTGATTTTCAGTAATGTTCCGACATCAAAAGAAAATAAAAAACTAAGACTTAACCAAGGTTGATAATTATATGCACTAACACTGATCGAAGAGTAAGATAATTGAAAATGTGTGGCAACACTAACTATCCAAACTGACTGATTGATTTTATATAAAATTGTATGGGTCCGTATAGCACTCTATTTGTTAAAAATAAATTTTGATTCGATTTATTCTGAATAAAGGTTATACTAAGTAAAATTAGATGCAAAACTTTGCAGCGGTTATAAACGTATTTCGTTGAACAGGTTTCGCATAATTTGATTTCGCCGAATGTTCATCTTGCCGAATCATTATTTGTCCGAATCTAAATACGCATAATTTAATATCGCTGAATTTTAGTTAGCTGCAAATTCAACCTCTAACAATAAAAAACTGCTACCAGTAAAGTATGTTAAAACTGCTATCCCGAACAGAAGATGACTGCTGCCAGAAAAGTAGGTTTTCGGCATTAAAAAGTTATGCATAAAGACCATTGGGCGTAATGAAATTATGCTTATAGATCATTATGCCAATTGTGATTATACGATATATCATAATGGACAAACAAATAATTCGTAAAATAGCCGACCCGTCTATAAGCAGCAAAATTTAACAAATTAAATCAAGTTAATGATACAAAAACTTTGTAACGTGTTGCACTGATTGCCCTAATATTTATTTTTGGTTAGTCATATTTGGTTAAAGGTATTTCGTTACGATCCTTACATACGAGTAAGTATGTAATATATATGTGTACCATAAACGGTTCCTAAAACGAAATATGGATGGACTATTTTCATATGTTGTCGATACAGAAATAATTTGCTACATTCACATATCCAAATTTAAACCTATCCAAAGAAAAATCGATTCATGGACTTTCAAATAGCCTCTTTTAATAATTTTCATCAATAGTTTTTAGACCTTTTTTTTAACTTCATAGTAAAGAAAACGTGTTGTTATAGTGCCTACTATATCTTCAACTCCACCATCAATCGCCGATGCCGCCCCGATAACGTCGATATCGTTTTATCCAAACTCTCACCGTGTCTATGAGACTAACCCGATGTGAGAATCGTGACGATTCGTATCTTTGTTTGTACTGTTTTTATCAGACATCAAAGTTTGAATGTGACACATTTTTTGTGTATGCGGTGTCGAAAAATTTTCCTCGCTTACTCATTTGATGGTATCTGTAGATATGAAAATGAATGGGATACGGGTAAGAGAATGATGAAACGTGACAATTACTAGTCTCGATAGTACTTGTCGTGGTAGTAATACAACCATGTTTTGAAGCTTCAAGAAAGATTTGGGATGCGCACGCAATAGTCCTTGGGGCTTCTGTTGGATTACAAGTTAACTACTGGTCATACGTTGGTTTCGGCTTTCCACCGGGTGGTTTTAATAATATACTGTTTACCATTTACTGATACGAAAAATAGTAAAAGTTGTTTACAGTCCAGCCTTACACTTTAATAAGTTTTTTTTCTACTCTTGAACTATAATCTGTGAATAAAAACTCCGCAGATCATACTAAAAAGGCATACTTTTTAGATTGGACCATCACTCTATACTCTTTGGTTTATATTATTTGTCGGTGAACTATAATACTTATATTATACAACTCCGCACAGAACTATAATGAATTTAAAAAAAAGAGCGCAGTGTTTTTGCTACTATTTTTTTAGCTATGTTTTATTTACTGTTGTAGTTTAGTACTGTTTGCCGTGATGCGCAAAGACGCCATATTCACCAGTCTGTTGAAAATGGTGATCCTTCTAAAGTGTGGAAATTTCTTAAGTCGCTAGGAGTTGGGAAATCTCAGCAGGATTCCTGTTCTAAAGACCTCAATATTGATCAGCTGAATCAGCATTTCTCTTCTTCTTCCGTTTTTAGCGGTCCTGTTAAGACCAGGACCCTTGATTATCTTTCATCTCTCCCAACTCCAGACTTTAATCCTTTAATCCTTTTTCTCTAACTCAATTTTCCGACAGTGATGTTAAGAAAAACGTACTAGCCATTACTTCCAACGCCGTTGGTGTTGATAATGTGAGCCGTAGTATGATCCTTCCTCTGCTTGACCTTCTTGTTCCTGTAATTACCAGTATCCTGAATGCTTCTGTTTCATCTAGTGTCTTTCCTGCTATCTGGAAGGATGCTGATATAATTCCCATACCGAAAAAATCCAATCCTGCCACCTTCTCAGATTACCGACCTATTTCCATTCTTCCTTTCTTATCCAAAGTCCTTGAACGTTTAGTATTTCAGCAACTTACTTCTTTTCTAAATCGGAATGATCTTCTAAATCCATATCAGTCCGGTTTCCGATCAGGTCATAGTACGACTACTGCTCTCGTAAAAATTACGGATGATATTCGGTCGGGTATGAATGACCGGAAATTGACGGTGCTTACGCTTCTGGATTTTAGTAACGCGTTCAACACTGTTGATTTTGAAATTTTGTTGGCTATATTACGTTCTCTTAACATATCTCCTGCGGTTATTGAATGGTTTCATAGTTACCTAACTAATCGTCGGCAGCGTATAAAGGTGAATACTTCCCGATCTCATTGGTGCAGCATACTTTCTGGCGTTCCGCAAGGCGGTGTGCTGTCTCCACTGCTATTTTCAATTTTTATTAACTCCATTACTCATAATCTGTCTTCTTTTTATCACCTTTATGCTGATGATCTCCAAATATATTCCCAGGGTGTACTCGGCGATCTCCCGTCGGTTATAGCCATGGCAAATTGTGACTTGGAGCTAATTTCGGAGTGGACTAGTAGCTATGGCCTGAAAGTTAATCCTACGAAGACGCAAGTTATCATCATTGGCAGCTCAAAGATGATTTCTAAAGTTGACTTTGCTGGCCTCCCAAGAATTGTATTTAATGGTGTTCAAATTCCTTTTTCTCACTCTGTAAAGAATTTAGGTATAATCTTGGATCGCACTCTTTCCTGGGTGCCGCAGCTGAATGAGGTTAGCAGGAGGGTGTTCGCCGCAGTGGGATCACTGAGAAGGCTTCGTAATTTTCTTCCTATCGCCACTAAAATTGCGCTTGCTCAAACACTACTCCTTCCCATTTTTGACTACGCCGATGCTGCCTATTTAGATCTTTCAGAGGAGCAACTTAACAAACTTGAGCGAATTCAAAACATGTGTATTAGGTTTATATTTGGGTTACGCAAGTATGATCATGTGTCAAGTTTCCGTTCACAACTCAAGTGGCTTCCTATCCGTCTTCGTCGTAACACTCACATTCTTTCTCTTCTCTATAATACACTCTTTCATCGTGCGACTCCCCGCTATCTCAAAGAACGTTTTAGTTATCTTCTATCAGCAAGGTCCGCTCAAAACTGTCTTCTAGCTGTTCCATCATCAAAGTCAAAGTTTTATACAAATTCTTTTACATTCCGGGCTACTGTGTTGAGGAACTCTCTTCCACTCGATTTAAGGCAAGCGAAGTCATTGCCTATTTTTAAAACTAAGTTAAAGGATCATTATTTATCTCTCCCATAATTTATATTTTTAATTCTGCTTCTGTTTTTCTAATCACTTTGATGTCAACTGTATCATAGTTTTCTTTCTTACTTTGTATATATATATATATATATATATATATTTATATTATATATATATATATATATATATATATATATATATATATATATATTTATAGTAGTATGTATGTTTAGTATATGTATATGTTTGTTTGTTTTTATTTATTTTGTATTATATGTAATCTTATCTCACCACCTACTCATTTCTAGCTATTTTATGTCATTTCCGTTACCCAAAGGTTGTCTGGAAGAGATCGCTCTTTAGCGATAAGACCGCCTATTGTTTACCTATTTTATGTTAAGGCTCTATTGTATTGCTTCTATTGTTGGTGTGCAATAAAGAATTGTTGTTGTTGTTGTTGTTGTTGTAGTGTAGAAGATGTGTTATATACAATAGTTATATAGTTAGCTTTTTAAGTCTCGTACCTTAATTAGACCATAATATAACGATTGCATAAAATACTATGAGTAGTTAATAGCATCATTAGACGAACATATGCCAATTAAAATAAAATTTCTTCTCAGTATCATCTTCAGGCCACATGCTAGCACACCCACGTCTAAAGCAAATAGGGCGTATCATTAGACTCATCCTTATTAGTTACTTATTAAGCAATGCAATATTTTGTAAACATATTCGGTTTTTCCCTCACAAAACTTTGTTTTAGCTTAAGAGGATACAAAACATGCATTATACAAAAACACGACCAACAGCTAGCGACGGGTGTTATGACAGGTGACTCTATGTGCGTGTGTGTGTATATGTGTTTGAGAGTGTGAGTGTGTTTAGATGTAAAAATTCAAAACTAACACGGTCCGCACGGAGATATTTTGAGACCCTAGGCAGGACAAAGCTGTGAAGAAGGGGTGGGGAGACGGGGTGGAATGGGTCCGAGGCCCTTACAGCCTTGGGGAACGTCACGTTTTTTAGTTTACAATATTGTAGTATCACATAATAGCAAAGATAGCTACTGAAGTAGAGAGGACCGAGGGCGTAGATCAGCCGTATACGACTACATCATTATCAAGAGAATTCTAGTACCATATCGGTATATTCGCTCCGGTCGCCATGAGAGTTGATGTATGAATTCACAATGTTGACTCTCTATGTGTTGTGATAATACATTGTAATTATTTTATTGTTGTCTTACTCTAGGAATGGGAAATTTGGATGCTTTTATACCTAAACTTCGGCCTTAGTACCCACACCGCGTAGATGTTGACTAGCATAGAGGCAGACTCAATTTAATTTTACTACAAAAATTCCCGGGATTTACCGGTATACTGGAAATTAGTATAACATCAATAGGTACATACGTATCAAGGTATTAAAAAACACTATTTTAGTAAATCCTGTTTACAAAATTGTATTTAATTCACATGTGTTTCATTTAACTAATAGACGTCATAATCTAAATAATTTAAAAAGGTAATTAATAACCTTTTCATGGCGTTTTGTATAAACCCGGGATCCCGGGAATTAGAAAATTAAAACATTATTTTTAAGAAGCCGACTCTATACTTGTTTAGCCTTTTCCGGAATTTTGCTAGTTGTAGGTATAAAAGCATCCAAATTTCCGATGCCTGCTTACTACACTATCGCATTGGGTTGTAATGTGTATATAAATAAATTATTTCCATTTCTTTCCAGTGTACATGGAATTCCTCGTATCAAACTCCGCTGTTTGTCTGTCGGTAACAGGGCTCTCATTTTTGATCTATACCAGGAAGATACAGGACGTGTGTTACTGAAGCTGTTTTAACAAAAAATCTACAATATTGTACAGTTGTAAAAATGTAATATCTGTACATACTCGTAGAAGATATTCTAAAAAATAAGTGGGACGGGCTATTTCAAGGTCGCTGAGTAGAAAAAAATAAGACTAAACACTTGTATAAGAGCGGTGCATGACTGGTCGTTATGGAGAACCTTAGGGCAGGCTTTTGTCCTGCAGTGGACGTTCTTCTGGGATGATATATGATGATAATGAGTTAAAAAAAAATATTTTTTTGTATGTATGTGTCTTCGCGGCTTCATCACGTCAAAAGGGCTGATCGGATTTTGGTACAAGGATAGCCGTAAATCCGAGTATGCTAAAACAAAAAGTGTTTAACGTTTTCCTTCTCTGCAAATAAAGTTGCTGGCATCTTCAAGTAGGCAATAAAAAAATTAAGTGTTAGGTGACCATGCAAAAAACTATTTTTGTGGGCGTTTGCTTAGGTACGGAGCCATCGGTGTGAGTTTGGCTCACACTTTGTTGATTTCCGTAATCAGTATATATCTCGTATTTCAACTGTCTATGTAAGTATTGTAAATATTTTTATATCACAATGTTTACATCTTAGAACCATCTAGCATGTAGGTTACTTATGTTAACAATAATTCTTTTGTCTTCTCAAAGTGGCTGGTTTGCACAAATTGTAACTGACAGAGATTTTTTTTAAATCAAATCGTTTAGAAAATAAAACAATTAAAAGAAGAATACTTAAATGCTTAGTCCACGGCTAAACCTGTTCTAATGTCTAAACTTTTTTCTTCCATCTTAATAAATTTTGCTTCAGTTTCAGTCCCTTTGTGGACCGGTTATAATTATTCAATAGCATTTAAAAGGGATGGTGCTAGCATAATAATTCTACTTACTTTCACGGTTAAACTAGCCAAAATGGAAATCGACTAGCACAGCTGCCACAGTATTATTAATAACAGTAGTTATTTTTTATTTCATACAATTTATTACGAAATCCAATCATCACTCTCTCCCGTGACTTTAAGCTTGTCAAATCCATGCAACATTTAAGCATTAAAAAAAAAAAATTGTCTCTCCCTTAAGAGGGTTTATACTTGCTTAACTGGCAACGTCGCATATTTTTTGGTTTTTCTTGATTATTTTGATAAATGTGAATGTAACTTGAACATGCTTTCAATTCATTTATTACGTTTTCGGTAGTTAAGCTGGCACAATGCGAAATTTCATGACATTCCCACAACCAAAGCGCTAAAAATGAGTTTATGTCTATATCTTGTTTTGTAAGAAAATAAAGGCAAAAACGATGAGGACATGAATGAAACACAATATTAAACCAAAAATGTAGGGTATGTATTGAACATAATCTTTAAGTTTCATTCAAATACCAAAAAATATGCGACGTTGCCAGTTAAGTGGCTATAAACAATCTTAACACACTGCTATTGTAGTTACTATCTGAACTTTTTGGCTGGCAGTGTTATGGTTATTTATTTACATACTTTGCACATATTATATTTATTATAATAGAAGGTGCCCACGACTCTGTTCACGGAAGAAAAAAGTCTTTACCTTCATTTTTTCTTCAGCGTAGTCCCAGCTACCCGTGTAGCTCACTCTGTCTGGGGTCGGTCCCTTATGTCTGAAGGTCGTTGTCAGCATCAGGGTTGCACCTGGAGCGGATGATCTGCCTCTTACCTTTGGCGTGTATGTACATAAGAAAAGTTTGTTTATTTGTAAAGTCTCACGCTGATTATTTTAAGTTACGTTCTGATGTCTCTGCTGGAAATCTAAGAACACAGTACAAAAAACTCCTCTACAAACCTCCTTGTCGTGCTGATATATACAGACGAAATGCTTATAACTCCTGTATAATTGTATATAATAATCTACCTGACACATTGAAGTTGCTGAAAAATCCTGAATTTAAGACAAAATTGACAAAATGGCTACATGAACATTGTTTTTATTCTGTAAAGGATTATTTAGACATAAATAATAGATATTAGAATTTAATTTATCACCATGCTCAAATTATTATTATTACTGTATATTTATCTTGCTTGTATTGTTAATTTCATTTTAATTATTCGTAATGTTAACCTGACAAATACATAATTTGCATGCCAAAACGGCTGAATACTGATACCTATACCTGATGACAACACCACTGTATTTACGTATTCTAGCAAATAAACATTTTCTTTCTTTCTTTCTTTCTTTCTTCCACCGGTTTCGTCTAGCGCGTCTCTCAGAACCGTGTAGAATTTGGAGGGCGACGAGTCTTTCAGTTGATCGGCCGTCTTGGGTGAACGACCACGCGATCTTTTGCCTTCAGTTTTCCCAACTACAATCACTTTACCAAACCACCCGTGTACCAAAAATAGTTAAAATCCGCGGTGTACAGACATTTCGTTTTTTCAACTTTATAAAAATATCAGATGAGTATTTATGCATGTTTATCCGTGCAATCTTATTTGTCTATGCTTACTATCGTGCGTCTAAATGCGTTTTTAGGGTTCCGTATTTTTGCTTTAACGCTATTCCTCGTCACCTGCTTAACTAAAATTGTTGTGTTTCTTAAATATGAGTAAATATTGTACATTGAGCAGAGCTGTATAAGGATTATCAGGTTTTTTTTTAATTAAGTACACATTATAAAATAAACCGTTTTCATCTACATAATATCGGCCTGTGACAATAAATTACAAGTTTAGAGAGAAAATCCCATATACATTTTCTGTTCTTTTTCTACTGTGCGCTAACATATAGTAATTAATTCAATAGCTCGAGGCCCACATCCGAAAATGTACATCGTTTTAATTGTTCTCTCTGTTACACGGAATTTAATAATTGTTTTGGTAACTCTTTGATATAGTCGGTTGTGTAAGTGGACGCAACGTGGCACTACCGCGCAACATTTAAATACCTACTAAAAAGAAATAAAACATATTTATTGATTCAATGATAGCTACAAACGTACTAAACACAAGAAATAAATAACAAACAACAGACTCTTAAGGAAGAGTTCATCAATCTGTCGAATCTTAGAGCCAGAAGAGGCGTTTACGCGCGTTTATAAAAGGATTACTTTATACACTAGAATGAGAATAGCGTTCGTTTTTCTCACCCTAGCATATAGTGTATTCCTTTTCTAAACGCGCGTAAAGGTACGGACAGACGTGCTCATTACTAGCATGAAAGCATGCTTTTATTGAACAAGTGCTCATTAGTAGCACGTGTGACACAACGTTGCTAGTAATGAGCAAGCTTATTTAGAACATGCTGAAAAATCAACCGACGTTTGATTTTTGAGCATGCTACCTGAGGCGCGAATGGAAGGGGGCGTGCTCCGCGCGCGTCTGAACAGTCCGTACGTTTGCTTTGAGCATGCTTATTTATGAGTATGCTTAAAACAAGCATGCTTATTGCTGGCAAATGTGAACAGTTGCAGAGCATGCTAATTTTGAGCAAGCTTATGAGCATGCTTTTTTTCGAGCACGTCTGTCCGTACCTAAAAACGCCTCATCTGGACCGGCTCTTACACCAGATCAAACGACGCAACGGAGCCACGGAGTTACATCGCCTGAATCGAACTAGAATTTCTATATGTTTTTGTTTTTTGTAGTTCACAGTGCCTTGGTTTTTACTGTAATTGTAACTTTTTGAATAATAATGAATCTAAATTTGAATTTGACTTTAGCAATGTCGGAGGCAAAGGAATAAACTAATTAACAACCCTACATAGTTATTGTTCCTTGAAGCTACTGATAAAATCTAAAAAAAGACAAATAGTTTTGTGTTCGCACTTCGAGAACCGACGTAAATTTCCAACAAAAAACCACATTCCTAACCTAACGAGGTTATGTGTATGCACTGGACCGATGCCCAAAGAGCATTTATAATACAAAAGAAATATATTAGAGCTGTGTATGGTGCGGAATATCTTGCTCATTGTAGACCAATATTTCAAGAACTTAATATCCTACCGTTGCCATGTCTTTACATTTTGGAAATTACCAAATTTCTTAAAAAACACCCTAATCTCTTTCCATTACATGACGCGATCATTGGAAAAACTAATAGGCCTTGTAGAAATCCACTCAAACTGTATCAACTGAGGCAAATATTGAAGATGTTTGGATCAAATGGATACTGTATGGCTATAAAGTTAATAAAGTACCAGAGCAGTTCAAAGCGTTACACACACGTGAATTCGAGAGAAAAATGTTTAAATTTCTACTTAATGAGCTTTTATTCTGTAACTGATTTTTTAAGCTATGACAACTCTAACTCTGACTATGGCAAGTGAATTTAATAAATATATATACATGTTTTATAAAAAAGCATGTTATTTTTTAAGGTATTTTTTATTATTTTTACTAATTGTCATTTTTATTACAATAATTTTTAGTTAGTAGTAATGGAACTGCTTATCATAATAAATCTTTAGTCAATAGTAATTGACATGTTAATTGACAGTAAGTACATTTAATTTTAATTTAATATCATTTTGACACGTTTTGTTAGCAATATATAATATAATATAACATTTCTACGCCAATACTTGCCGAATATGTCGCACTAAGACACTTGATACCAACCAAATATTATAATCTTGGAAAGAAAATAATTTGATTTGATTTGATGTTACATACGTGTTGTTTTTCAAGATTGTTTTTTGAATGTTGTTTAGAGAAATGGTGGCTTGAATTTAGAAAAATGTGGCAGTTAGAATCTTAGTTAATAATTATTTCTCATTCAGAGATAATTTTCTAAGAGCATGTCCTCAGTCGTCAGATTAAAAGGGTGTATGATTACTGAACGTTAAAGATTATTACTATAAGTACCTAGTAATATTATTAAGACGTTATAATAGATAATTATCAACCTTTAATAGTTTCAAGACTACTTTATATAGTTACGGTTGCAGATTCGAAATTATACACTCATATTACTTATAATTGAAAGTCCTCGGTTAACCCTTTTAATTTTATTTGGAATTTGTGACGTGTTTAAAAATGTATGACGCAATATTACTCATTATTTATATTTAAAACAATAATGATACGTTTAGGTTTGTAGACCAAAAACAGTTTTTTTATTACTTAACATTAGTTTGTAATGAAAATAGTCTAAAATGTCAAGATTTATGTTAAATCATAGAGATTGATTAGCGCTTAAGGAAAATAATTCTACATAATTCGGCTAAAATAAATTATTTAGGCAACCGGTATGTTACTTCCAAGAACAAGAAACAGTGGGTGTATGCTTGCTAAAGTTTTAATGACCGGGTTGGCTCAGCGGATGTGACGCTACAGGTGAAGCTAACGGTCCTGGGTTTAAATTCCGGTAAAGGTAAAATATTTGTGAGATAAGCATAAATATTTGTTCCTGAGTCTTGGATGTTTTCTATGTATATAAGTAAATATATTATTATCTATTAATATCGTCGTCTAGTTACTAGTTCGATTTGTGTAAAAATTGACCTGTAATATTTATTTTTTTATTTATTATCAGCCTACTAGTGCTCTACAGTGCCAAAATGGCGATAATCAAATACCTACAACAACAATTTGACGGTAGCCAGTCTAGTGGTAATATATAGAGGTCAGTGTTTAACACAGTGCCTAGATAAAAGGTTCGTCTCCTATCATATAAAGAGTGGAACTCTTATCCAGCATATTCGCATGTCCCGGAACAATATAACTTTTATCTCTTCAAGACGAGAGTAAATAGACACGTTACTATCTAGGTAAGCATGCTCCATCGTCGGTTTTATCGTCGTTTACCATGGGATTGAAGTCAAATGCTTGCCTATCTTACATTATAAAAAAATGCAAGTACGAAAGAGCCTCTTTACATTGCGATAAACACCATTATCATACCTCCAAGGTGTACTGGCGATGATCCATTACCATAAAACCACGCAGTAACACTTAATGATTAACAACTTTCTTAAACGAAACCAATGATTGCTTATTACTTACATAATTACAGGTCGGTCGCTTTTTATTTTGCCGGTAAAAAAAAAAACAATTATTTATATTGCTTACCATTATTAGAGCATACCGCACGTTAAGAATTAAGTAATGATAAATACCTCTGACACTCGCGCGAGCGTTGGTTGGGGGCGGACTCAGTGGGGGTATAAGCGAGGGAGCGATTTTCGTTTCTGAGCTACTTTTGCTAAGAACTGTTTAACCAGAAAACTACCATTAGATTAACCATTGACTAAAAATTACAAGAGAACTTTCAACTGCTATACTTTGGACTAACTCTTTGGATATCCTGTATTAATACTAGATGGCGCTTTAAAACAACAAAAAGACGATGTTATATTTAAAAAAAGAAATATAGCTCATCCAGCTCTATGATGTTCATGCTCCAGTTCGTTCCATAAAAGTCAAGCATCTTCCTGCTCCCAGGCTTACCAAGATTAAAACACTGCTGGAGAAAAATAATGCGACTAAGGCGAGGTATAAAGCTGACTGTACTGATAAGAATAAACACCGCTATCATGTATTGCACAATCGCTGCAGTACTATTTGCCGTGACGCTCAAAGACGCCACATCCACCAGTCCGTGGAGCATGGGGACCCTGCGAAAGTCTGGAAATTTCTCAAATCAATCGGAGTTGGAAAGTCTCGTCAAAATTCTTGTACCAATGATGTTAATTTCGATCTACTTAATCAACATCTCTCCACTTCTGCTACATTTAGTGGCCCTGCTAAAGTCAATACTCTTAAATTTCTATCATCACTTTCCACTCCAGACTCGCTTCCTTTTTCTTTTGTGCAATTTACTGACAGTGATGTTAAGAAGAACATATCCTCCATAACCTCTAATGCTGTTGCTACTGATTGCGTTAGTCGTAATATGATCCTTCCCCTCCTTGACCTACTTGCTTCCATAATTTCCAGCATCCTTAACAGTTCTATCTCCTCTGGTGTTTTCCCGACGCTTTGGAAGGATGCAAATATTGTTCCAATACCTAAAAAAAATAGCCCCTGCTCCTTTTCTGATTATCGTCCAATCTCCATCCTCCCATTTCTTTCTAAAGTACTTGAACGTCTGGTAAAGCAACAGTTGACATCCTATTTAAATAGGAATTATCTTCTGAATCCATTTCAGTCTGGTTTCCGTCCTGGTCATAGTACGGCCACCGCACTCGTTAAAATTACAGATGACATTCGGGCAGGCATGGACAATTGGAAATTAACGGTGTTAACGCTGCTTGATTTTAGCAATGCATTCAACACTGTTGATTTTGATATATTACTTGGAATACTACGTTCTCTTAACATATCTCCTGCGGTAATTGACTGGTTTCGTAGTTACTTAAATAATCGTCGGCAACGAATTAAGGTAGATGATTCCTGTTCCTCTTGGTGCAGCACGCTGGCCGGGGTTCCTCAGGGTGGAGTGCTGTCCCCTTTGCTGTTTTCAATTTTTATAAATTATATTTTGCATAACCTTTCATTACATTATCATCTTTATGCTGACTCTGTGATCTTGCGTCTGTTATAAGTGATTACATTTTTTTATATCTCGATAATATTTCCCATCCATTCCCGAGCGCATGGGTCACGAGCGCGTTCCGTCACTGTTCTTCAAAAACAGCGATTAAATCAGCTGTACTCGTCTTTAACGACGTAACTGCTATTGTAATCTAAATGAAGACAGTTTTTTCGATCGGTTGATACATTTATGTATCGGATAAATTTAGTCCCAGATTCTCCCAATCTCCCCGAAATTATATTATCACCCATCCTTCTCATCCTCTGTAGTTATTTAGCATTCTACTAATACAATTTCATGCATCCTTTCTTTTTTGACAAAAAAATCCTCCCCTAAGTGAGTTTGCGTGAAATTTCAACGTCAAATATATGAAATCGCAAATAAAAATGATTATATCAATTTAAAAAATCGCCTTAAACCAAAAATTTCATCCATGACATCCGTGCGTGGCAAATCCTCAATGGTCCTACCAGTCTTGTGGAGTCGACTGGTAGGATCATTGAAGATTTGCCACGCACGGATGTCATGGATTAAATTGGTCGAAAAAAGCATTAGTAAAGTAAAAATAGTATCCGCGTCGTCAACGTCGCTTGTGAAACCGCACCCGCTACCTTCTATCACAGCGCCCATACCCGAACGCGATCACTTACAGCCAAACAATATATTATACCCCGCTAATGTACGTTTAACTGGACCAAGTACATACCCTTAATTATCTTGGAGCGATCACCATTTTTATTATTTTGTAATGGACTTGCTGTTCTCACGGGGATTGTGTGAAGATTTTTAATTTTATTTGAAGACCGGTGTAGCTCATTGGTAGTGACGCTGATTGCGAAGTGACGGTCCTTTGTTCAAATCCCGGAAACGGCCAATATTGAACTCAGTTTATGTTAAAATAAGTATTGTGCCAGGTAACTATAGTTACCAGCAAGTGAGTGCCACTCAAAGAGGCAATGTATGGACGATTCCTCTAGTGTTGCATATATCCATCAGGTGGCGTGTCAGCCCGTTTGCCACTTATTATATTACATTCAAAATAAAAAAGCAAAAAAAAAACAACAAGGTACAAGCATGAAATTTTTTATCGTTTTTCTCGAATAAATATCAAAATACCGTAATAACTATTTCAAAATGTGAAATTAAAATCGGCCAAGAAATACGCATGATAGAGGCATTTTAAACTGCTAATGAGACGGAGAGGTCCGATATGCACTGTTACGTCATCGTGCACTCCGGCCATATAAACTCCATATTAAATTCCGTTTTGCAAAAAGAGATCGAATGAAATCTTTGATGGCTATATTCTGGTTAATTCTATAGTTATTCGAAAAATTATTTGTGTCTATTTTTCGTAAAATGAATGAGCTTTTAATAAAGCAAAAATTAAAATTCATGGATATTCCCTATTGTATATAACCTTTCCATTTGACGGTGGTGTAGACATGTTATGAGAAAGGATGAGAGTCATGTGACAAGAAGGATCGGTATTAGATATGTAAGTAGGACCAAGGGAAAGGAACGATTGCGTGAGAAATGACATGAACGAGAAGGATGTGAGTGATTCACGCCACCCGGTCCACAGCTCTTCACATCCAACCGCTTCCTGACAGTCTTTTCCCACGCTACTGCAGCGCCTCTGCGATGTTTGCGCATGCGCGCATGGACGGGTTCAGTACCGTAGTCAGATGCCGAGTTGCGTCACTCATGCGCAGAGTGAACGGGAGTACCAACACCATCCTGAAGGTCATTAGCGAGAAGCCAGACTGCCCCATTCAGAGACACTGGGCACGAGTACACACCCGTACGTCCGAGGAGGCAGATACCTAAATTAAGTAATTATCTGTTGCCTACTAACATAGTTTTTCATAAGTATATTTCATAGGAGAGGTATTTAAAAATGTTATACTAACATAAATATGGACGCTGTATGAAATTATTATTATTATTATTATTTTTCAGGTCGACGATCCACCTGGCGAGGGGTCCCACAGAGCAAATCGTTCGAATTCTCCACTGCAGAACCCGTATTCGCCATCTACCATCGATCAACGAAAAATATGGCGCTTGTTGTTAAAACAAATTAAGTTTATTTTTTTTCGTTATACTGCTGCAGCAGTATTTATTGTAGTAAATGTAATTAAGACATCATCATCATCAGATCAGCTCAAGGATCTCCACTGCTAAACAAAGGCCTCCCCGTAGGATCATCATAACGACCGATCGTCCGCCGCCCTCACCCAACGGTTTCCCGCGATTTTCACCAGGTCATTGGTCCATCTTATTAGAGGCCTCTCCACACTGCGTCGTCCTGTGCGCGATCGCTATTCAATTCTGGAATTTAGCCGTCTTTCCTGTGGACAATGCAATAGTTATGGGCTTGGATACAAATAATTGATATTTTTATCGTATAGATCTAAGGTAGTAATCGATTTGTACATCACCTATAGGGTCCTAAGAAAAATTTGTATTTTAAGCCTTTAACTTTCGGGTGTCCACAGGAAAGACGCATAACGCTAACTCATAGTAAAAAATCTGTATGACCCATAATTAAGGCAGTAAATATTACACTAAAAATACGTGAAAGTTACATAGCACTCCGAAGTTTCATAGTTTCGTCTGTCGCGACCGCAGACGAAGCCGCGTGGCCGAAAAAAGACAATTTGTCAAACTGGTCCAACAAGTTGTCTGCTACCCGACCGCAAGGCGCTGAGCTACAAAACTATGGACCTGCTATCTTAGAGCAGAGTTTTAAAGCTTGACAAGTTATTTCGTGACACACCCATGCTCTGCGGGCGACGGGGAAAAAGACAGCGGGGGCGTGTAAGAAGTGTGCGCGAGGCAGAGTCATCGTGCTCCGCCGCGTGCATACTTTGTACCCGCCCCCGCAGACTCCCGCCCACCCAGCAGACCATGGGAGTGTCACAAACGAACTAGTCAAGCTGTAGTGGGCCACGACTCCTTAGGGGGTCGCGAGGCCTCTTAAAAGGGGTCGCTGTTACATTAAATAGACAAATAAATATCACGGACAATCAGTCACAAATCGACCTAGTCCCAAATTAAGTAAAGCTTGTACTTTGCGTACTACGCGACGATATACATAATAATATATAGATTAATTAAAATCCTTAAATATACAAAAAAACATCCAAAACTCGGCAACAAACATTAGTGTTCATAACACACACTTGCCCTGGCCGCTGCTTCGGACCCAATATTTTCTAAAATATTATCGGAGTTGAGAAAACCACGCACGCTTCGGAAATATTCTTAATTCTACCAAATAACCCAATAAAAAACTTACAAACAAGGAAACACGAGCAGTAACAATATCGTTTAAACAGATATGTCATTTTTTCAGTTCAGTTCGTGGTAAAGAAACAAAGTTTTTTTTAGTTTCTTGCCGTCCATCTTAGACGACCGACATAAATCGGCGTGGATCAAGTCATTATTTGAATATTTTTTATATAAAACCGTACCTTGGTTTTAAAACATTGACTCTGGCAAAATTGTCCTAATGGACAGAAACCATTAAACTTAAAAACTGAACTGAAATGAAAGAACCATAAAGTGTTATTAGAAACCCATAAAATGTATGGTAACTTTTGTATGAAACTGTTTCGATAAACGCAGCTCTAAGCATAGCTTCCTTCAAGTCTTCAAGAAAAGAGCGTAAACCTTGTGACTCCTCCGGTGATGCAAGTGTCTATGGGCGACGGTGATCGCTTACCATCAGGCTACCCGTCTGGTCGCTTGCCTCCTATGTCATAAAAAAAAGCGGGCAGCTAGTTTCTTATTTATTTATTTATCTATTTAATCTTTATTGATTGAAATAAAACAATTTAACGGATTATATCGCGTATATTATGTCCCCATTTTTTGAAAAAACAGTGTTTTTTCAAAAAATGGGTAGTTTGCACAAATTGTAACTTTGACAGAGGAAAATACATCTTTTCTCAGTCCACCCGTGACCATGGAAAGCTGGAAAGCTTCCGAAATGTCGGGAACTAAAATGAGATAATCCGTTAAATTGTTTTATTTCAATGAGTAATAATCGCGGAAACAGAAGAAAATATTAATCTTTATTGCACAAAAGAAAACTTATTGTACAAAAGGCGAACTTAATGCCATAAGGCATTCTCTACCAGTCAACCTTAGGGCAAAGCAGAAAAACTGTAGGCGGTGCTGAGGCTTGTGTAATTACAAAAACACATATTTATATACTTTAAATACATGAATAACAAAAGATATATAATACATACACAAATATATATATGGTTAATGAATATATAACATATATATATATATATATATACATAGATATATATATATATATAGCGATGAAACGAATGAAGCAGATAAACTAAGAGTCTTCGGTTCTGCCAGCAAAGAAGTTGCTCACGGACTTTTTGAATGCAAACTTATTTGGGGCCTGTTTAATTTTACGAGGAAGACCGTTCCAAAGGCGGGCAACCTGAATAGAGAAAGAATTGGATATGAAGCCAGTTCGGTGGAGTGGGATAGAAAGGGCGAGATTGCAGGAAGAGCAAAAATGACGATTACGAGAGGATACAATGTAACTAAAGAATGTTTTGAGATATTCTGGAGATTGTGCATCGTTAAGAATTGAAAAGAGAGAGCAAAGCATTCGAATGTTACGTCGCTGACGAATTGGAAACCAACCAAGCTGAGCGCGGAAAGTAGATATATGATCATATTTACGGAGACAGAAAATGAAAGGAATACAATTATTGAGAAGCCGATCCAACTTATCAAGCAGATCTTCGTTTAAGTCCGGATAACACACATCACCATAATCAATTATGGGTAGGATTAGGGTATCTACCAACAAGACCTTAGTTTTAATGGGCAAGAAATGCTTCAATTTTTTAAGAGCATGGAGGGATCCAATTACATTCCTGCAAATTTCGGGAACCTGCACCTTCCAGCTCAGCGTGCTATCCAAGTAAACACCTAAGTCCTTAACACTCGAAGTAAATGAAATAGGTGTGCCGTTGAAAGTCACAGGTGCGAGCGAGTTGAGGTTGAGTTTAGCTAGCTGGCGAGAGCTACCAATGACAATAGCCTGACACTTTGACGGGTTTACAAATAGGCCGAATTCTTGGATGTGTAAGAGGTCCAGGCTTAACTTGTCAATGGTAGCAGTAATAACAGTCACTTTGCACTGGTCGTAAAGCTGTAGATCGTCAGCATACAGATGGTGGGAACATCGAAATTCGGGGGTGATGAAGTTAACAAAAGTAGAAAATAGAAGTTGAGACAGAATTCCTCCTTGTGGTACACCGGTGGCTAAGTAACACCAGTCAGACAACGACCGATCTACCCGGACTGCCTGCCGGCGTCCACGAAGATAGGTAGAAAACCAACCCAACGTAGACGAAGACACATTCAAATGCTTGAGCAGGGCAAGAAGGATGTCATGGTCAACAGTGTTAAATGCATTGGAAAAATGAATAAGAACAAGCATTGTGACCATTTGATCCTCCATGCCCCGTCTAATATCCTTAGTCACCTTAAGAAGCGCAGTGCAGGTACTGTGGCTGGGTCGAAAACCTGACTGATAGGGGCTCAAGAGTTTATTGGCATGAATGTGGTCCGAAAGTTGTTTGTGTACCACGGCTTCGGCAATTTTTGATAGAAAAAGGAGAATCGAGATTGGCCTAAAGTTACAAAGTGATATGGGATTATTTATTTTGGACAAGGGTATGACAAATGCACTACGCCACAGAGAGGGAAAATCACCATTAAATAGCGAGGAATTGATAATATCGGTTATTATAGGAAGCACACAGTCCAACACCGATACTATCATATAACGTCCGATATCATCATTTCCAATAGTCTTCGATTTAATTTTGCTTATGATGGTTTTGACATGACTGCTTGATAAGTGGGAGAAAAGGAGAACAAATCTGAGAAAGAAGGGGAGAGAGAAGAAATATCACAGAGAGTATTGGTCTCAATACGATTATCAATAGAGAGGGCAGAGGAAAAATGTCTGTTAAATCGTTAAGAGAAAAGGAAGTGCCATTGAAACCATTAACAGGTTTACCTAGGCCAAGCGACTTGAGGAATTTCCAGACATCGGCCATAGATGAAGATGATACATTCGCCGCTTCGCTGTCTGCACCATCTGATTACATCGGTTGCGGGCTGTCTTAAAAAGTGTCCAGTTGTCGTCAGTACGGTCACGTTTTAAAGTTCGGAAAGCACGGTCGCTCCTCCTCATAGCCATGCGTATGCCCTCAGTCATCCAAGGAGCAGGAGGACGCCTGACTCTAACAGTATGCATGGGGGCATGCGCATCGAAAAGAGTCAAAATAGCTGCATTAAAAAGAGAAACCTTGGAGTCAGTTGTTGGGGCAGTCAGCACAGGAGTCCAGTCAATGCTCCGAGCATCACTAAGGAGGGCATCGGGATCTATTTTATTAAAACAACGCGTTAAAACCAAGGTAGGTTGACATTTGGGCGGTTTAATTTTGTAAGAAACGAATAGCAAGTCATCGTGGGAAAAGCCGGGAGCTAAAAGCTGACCATGTTTTACTACATCATCAGCGGAAGAAGTAATTATGACATCCAGCCACGTATCAGACGTCGCGGTGTGGTGGATGGCCTTCAAAGGAAGGACACAGAAATTTACAGACTTTATTAATAATGTCAATTTATCGCGATGTGGAGAATCTTTGCAAAGGTCTGTGTTAAGATCACCCATAATTATATGATGCGTGTAATCCGAGCTTAGGGACTCAAATACCTGTTCCAGTTTAGAAAAATAATCGATATTGGGAGGACAGTAAACTACCCCTAGAACGGCCTTGATCCCTTTGACATTTACTTCGAGAAATATCCATTCTGCTGAGCTAGAGTAAAGAGACGGAGAGGTATTTAAAATTTTGTATGGAATGAAACTTTTCAAATAAATGGCAACACCACCGCCACCCTTGCCAGTTCGGTCATTCCTAATAAGAACATATCCAAACAAAGCATATGAGTGTTGGCTTCAACCAACTCTCCGAAACCAGTATTGCATGGATAAATTCAGACTGGAAGGTCTCAATAAGTTCGGTAAAGTGAGAGGGAATGCTTTGAGCATAAATATGGCACACGTTGAAATGACAAGAGTTCTGAAATTCGCGTGACAAAAGTTTGAGACGTGTCAAGCGAGTTTAGAGACAGAAAGGCAGAGCTATCACCACTGGCAGAATAAAAGGTTTCATCATCTGACAATAAAATAAATATACATTAAATATTATAAATAAAAATACAAATATATATAATATATCTTAATAGTTGGCAGCACAATAAGGCAGTCTTATAAATTTACTAGAACACACACACACACATGCGGTACTTGGTGTTATAGCGGCAACAGAAATACATAATCTGTGAAAAATTCAACTGTCTAACTATCACGGTTCAAAAGATACAGCTTGGTGATAAGCGGACAGACGGACAGACAGCGGAGTCTTAGTAATAGGGTCCCGTTTTATCCTTTGGGTACGGAACCCTTCAAAAAGTTGTTAAATAGCCTATTGGCGCATCCACGTGTTCACAGTTGCGTGTGGCGATGGTATCACGGAACACACTCCGTTAACGCGTATTAGCCTGCTGATCGATCTGGTACATGTCCAAGATACATGCGCCTTAAGGGGGATACCGTCTTGGATGGATCTATATTATTGACTGCCATGATATAGGGACGTTGACTGGATTCCAATAAAAACAAAATTTTGATGCAACAACTGTGCGTTTTTCTAGATAATTTCTGCCTCGCACAACTAAACTGTGGAATAAATTGCCGCCTGCAGTATTTTCAGACCGATGCGACCTTTAAGCCTTCATGAAAAGAGCGTACTCCAACCTGAAAGGCCGGCAACGCACTTGTGACTCCTCCGGTGATGCAAGTGTCTATGGGCGACGGTGATCGCTTACCATCGTGCGACTCGTCGGCTCGTTTGCCTCCTATGTCATAAAAAAAGAAGCGGGCAGCTAGTCTCTTATAAATCTACTAGAACACACACACACACACATGTTCTAGAATGTTCTGCACCTTGTATATTTATTTTTATGTAAATACAACACGGCCAAAAGTGAGCTGCTAATATTAACGGCTGTGCCTAAGATCATACTGTGAGGCATGCCACTAAACGGATTTAAACTATTTTTGGTACAAGGGTAGCTGGGTATCCACAGATAGTTATAGGATACTTCTTACTCGCCTACGCTGAAGAAAAAAAATAGGGGTAACGACTGTTTCCCCTCCACGAACGAAGTTGCGGGCGCCCTCTAGTATTTTAATAATAACTTGGCCTTAAATGTTTCCGAAATGGACATTTAATCCGCTTAAGAAAGCATAAGAAGAAACAATTAACAGTGATGTGATCACGAATAGTGCTCTAGTAACGACGTATACATAGACCGAGATACGACCGTCGCTTTCTCTACCTGATCTAGTACTAGTAAGCGCGACGACATAGGACGTGTAGGTCAAAAAATTAATACAGACAAGACAAAAATCATGTCATATGACCATGTTATACCTTACCCGTTAGTTAAGTTGTCGGGAGCTCGGCCTTCAAAGTTGTTGACGAATATGTACATATTAGTTACATTAAAGCTATTTTCAAATTTGAAAAAAAGTGATGTGTACTACTTAAAGGTCACTAAAACGAAAAATACTTTATTTTCTATATGTTTGTATGTGTGGCCTCATTACGTCTTAACAGCTAAACGGATTTCAACTATTTTTGGTACACGGTTAGCTGGGCATCCTAAGATGGTTATTATGTGATACTTTTAACCCGACTACGCTGAAGAAAAAAAGGGTTTTGTTTTTCTCGACTGACGAAGTTGTGAACACTTTTTAGTCTATAAATAAAAACGCAGTTGTACTCGTATCGATAGAAATGGAAAAAAGTAGAAAAAGTTAAGTGATGGTTTTTGGACTCCGATGGTCACGTCTCGGTCTATAATGTGTTTGAACCTCGAGCAGTGTACTTTCTTACGCCTTTTAGTTGAAAAAATAGTCGAATTAGATCGTGTATGGTCACTTCCTTTTATATCTCGCCTGATAACCATTTATGGGTACCTAAAGAACCTATCTATTTATCAGCCAGACCTCCAGTGCTGAATAGCATCATCATCATTTCAGCCATAGGAAGTCCACTGCTGGACACAGGCCTCCTCAATAGATTTCAACATGGGCCGGATAGAGGCGAACTATATGCCCTGCCTATTGCTACTTCAGTTTGCTTACCCTGTTTGCTGCTGAACATAGGCCTCACCTCTGAGTGCTCGCCCCTGAGTGCAATCCTGTGCAGGCCAGCACGACGCAGACGTAACGTGAGACGGTCTCTGACTAGGTGGACGGATGGCCTTGTGAGGGTCGCTGGTGGTCAGTGGATGCAGTAAAGAACCTGGATGAGTAAAATTTGTTGCGAGAATGCTAACTACCCAGCCATCGACCTTTATGAGGGTTCATTTAGGGCCAAAAGATGTAGTTTTCCGGCGTTTCGCAACTATCCCGGTCTAACTTAATAAAAACTTTGTAAAAAACCGGCCAAGTGCGAGTCGGACTCGCGCACCGAGGGTTCCGTGTCTATTCTATCCAGTGTTAGCAGAGCCCTGCTCCTAAGCAAACTGTAAGCAGTGTGGGGTCAGTTTATATTGGTTTTGACGAAGACAGACAAAAAAAAATGTTGTTTTCTCACTATATCTCTAACTCATAGCAAATTTTAAGTTTCTCGAACAACTAGAAGTACTCTATAGAATTTCAGGTCACGGTGATTTGTATGAAAACATTTTTTTAACACGCTTTTATTAGGTCGACCTGTATGTAACTAACGTAGTAATGGAATCTAAGGTAACTAATTTAACCATCTTCCAAGGATCGTAGCGTCATGAAAATTGGCAGCTGTATATAGTTCTGATGACAATACAATAATATGGTACTGTCGAACTGATCTGATGATGGAGCCGGAAGATATGAGTTGGAACTTTATGATGGAACATCGTATCATAGCTGTGTTTGGATTTGTTAGAAAAGTCTTGACATTGAATTTTGATTTTAATCACAACTTCAAGGTATTGCAAGCTTGAGTATTTGATATTAATTTCAGCTTGATACCTCCATGCGTTCCAGAGAGAATAGGTATTGACAGACGGACAGACGCATAACAAAGTGATCCTATAAGGATTTGACAACCGGTTTAGCTCAGCGGATGTAACGTTGCCTATGAAACTGATGGTCGTAGGTTCAAATCCCGAAGGCAAATATTTTGTGATGAAGAATAGAGAGGGTCTTAGATGTTTTCTATGTATACAAGTAAATATATAGTCGGCTAGTACTCATAACACAAACCTCATCGACCTTGCCTTTGGGACTAGTTCGATTTGTGTAAAATTTGTCCCTTAATATTTATTAAGGATTCCGTGTTTTTTCCTTTTTAGGTATGAACCCTAAAAAGAATTTTGAACCTTGCCGTCGGCGAAAACTAAATCAACGGTCTTACGATACGGCCAAGAAGTTAACTCACGACTTTATTACTTTGTTCCACCGGTAAGGTTTACTGTGAATTTGTCCATATTTTACCCTTTTTTATCCAATAAAAACGTTTTGACTCTTAATTGATATGTCTTAATTAACTTCAGACTACTAGCAGAAAAAATATTGGAATTTGAATTTGAATTCAATACGCTTCTCATATAGAGTTTCGGTTAATTTATTAATTAACTGTACTTCGTTTTTTTTTAGCATTAGTAAAAGGGTAAATAATCTTTTATTGAGAAACGCTGTAAATTTTTTTTAACTTTTAATATATTATATAAGTAACAGCCTTCTTTCATAAGTAACCATCCATGCTATATAATTATTACATATTTGCTGTGACTTATTTTTTGAGTCTTTTTCAATAGAAAAGCACGATTAATGTTTATATTGTGTACTTTTTTAGCTTTTATATCATCGTTTAGTACCCATAACACAAGCCTTATTGAGCTTACCATGGGGCTAGTTTGATTTGTACAAAATTGTCCCGAAATAATATGTATATTTATTTATATTTTATTTTTTATTTTTTAGCTGATATAGCTAGGTCCATTTGTCAATACTTCATGTCGTCAGCATGTTAATAGCCTTTTTTTAGAAGAATATCTTAAAGAGAACAATTTTATAATACAATTAGAAGGCGCCCGCAACTTCGTTCGCGGAGGCGAAAAGGTCATAACTCCTCTTTTTTTCTGTTGTATAATCAGTTAAAAAGTATCCTATAACCATCTGGAGATACCCAGCTACCCGTGTTCCAAAAATAGTTGAAATCCGTTTAGTCGATTTAGCGTGATGAGGCCACAACGACACATATAAACATACAAACATTTCATTTTTACAACTTTATAATAGTATAGAATAGATGTTTTCATTTCTTACGCTTCTTGTTCTCGGCATACACTTATATCTCATTGGGACGATTCTACTCTAGTCTCTCTAGGTCATGGTGTTTTTAAAAGTTTTGGTAAGAATTTTGTAACTTAGATCATAAGCAAAATTAACGCATAACTGCATACTAAATCAAATAAAAGTGAAAAAAGAAAAAAGAAATCGGAATTCTAATAAATTCGCGGTATCTTTCACGGAAAAGCCTGACCCCAAATAAAAAATGGCGCCGAATCATTGTTATTCGACTGAAATTCACACGTGCGCGTACGTGATTGTGGTGCTAAATAATAATTATTTACTGGCTCAAGTTTCGGGGTGAAATGTTTTGCTGCTTATTTTGGAGATGCTGGGATAAAGGTTTGTAAAATATTGTGGTTTATGCCCGTGATTTTGGGTTTTTTTGAAGTGAAAACTTATTTAGCGGCGCAGTGCACTTCTTGTGATGAAGAAAACATGTTAAACTCGCGACAGATCACGTGACCGACAGATTTCCATGTCGGTCACGTGATCTGTCATAAGACGGACACGTGACCTGTTACAATGTCATTGGCAACGTACATAATAAATGCACAACGTTATTATTCAAGTTTTCACTTCTGCCGGCACTCCCGGAGTGCAAACCCGTTGTTTTTTTTATTAGGTTGCCATCCAACAACTTACAAAATCAAAAAGAAAAAAATAGAGGTATTTCCAGAGCGCTATAACACGTGATTCTTCAAGAAGCGAGTTAGCGGGACACTCAAAAGTTGGCAAAGTATGGGCGATTCCTCCAGTGTTGCACATATCCATGGGCGACGATGACCACTTTTCGTCAGGCGGCTCGTCCGCCTGTTTGCCACTATTACATAAATAAAAATAAAAATTAATACCTTTCAGAGGCGTGGCGTCAGGAAAAATACAAGGGAAGCCGAAGCGTATATATTTACTCATATAAAAAAAAAATTAGTTATAATTATAACCTATCCTTGGGCAACCCGGTGGGAGTCAACTTATATGGACGCCACACGACTGATAACAAAACATACTACACCATGTTTGTCCTTATTCGACATTTATGTTAATTATCAGGTATTTTAAAAATTAAACATGACCCTATGCTACCTGCGGAATCCTCATAAAATTATACAAAACTGCCATCCCTAACGCAATCCTAGGGTTGTCAAAATGAAAATGGCTCAGAGTTGTCGCAGATAATGTAAACAAAACATTCTTGTCAGGCCGGGAATAAAAAGTTACGTTTCCTGCTGTTTGGGAACTTTAGAGGATTTATTAAGTCTCCTGGGAGAGTCATTTGTATTTTTTCCCGCTGACTGGGGGCTATGTTTGTTATTGTTCGACTTAGAGAATTAAATCACTAGACGGCAGAAGAAAGCATAAGCCTCTGCTAAAGTGCTCGTATGTGCAAATGTCATGTTTATGCGATAAATAGGCATAATGACAGGGTATCAAAACCAAAGATTCTAATTAGTCTATCATGATAAAAAAACAGTGGACACGTATTTTTTGGTTTTTCAATACGAAAAAAATCTTAAATAAACCGCATTAAAGTTTAGGAGTGACGTCACGCGACATTTTGACTCAATTTATCGGCTTTTTTTTTGATTACGCAAAAAAACCACAAGTAGTGTCCAATATTTTTTAGTAATCTACAAGAAAGATTAATTGAAAAAATTGATATTATCCGTATTGCCAGTGAGTGTTTTTTGTTTGTAAAATACCTGATGAAAATAATTACAAGTCCTCGAGTGGATTTAAACCAGTGCTTTGTGCTTTGCTGCAGCGCTTGTTCTATTAACTAAACAAAGGTTAAGCTAAGCTAACAGAACATTATGTTAAATCATCCAAAAGACCGTCATTGTTTGTATTTTTCTTTTATATGTTAGTTATAAGAATTACATATTATTACATGTTTTATTTTTATTGTTTGACATTATTATTTATTGACATTATTATTTTCTTGTTCTCTGACATTGATTGCTGGTATTATTATTGTTTATTTTATTTCATTTGTGAATGTACGAGTATACTATTGTGTACTTCATACTATTGCTGTTCTTGCTAAGTTTCTCTTTTATATATATAATTTGACGATCGCTTTATGATAATTAATGTAAACTGACATGCTTTGTATAAAATTTACATGAACATTGGAATGATGAGATAAATAAACTACACTAAACTAAACATTTATACTATAAACTTTTATAGAACGCATATTTCATAGTAAGATAAAAAAAATGAAACGAGTAGACTCGGATTTTTCCAGAATTTAAAATCTAAGATGATCCCGGTGGTTTGACTGACTCTAGCAATAATGCTAGTATGAAACCGAATAGTATTAAAAACTAGTAATAACTGGACCCGGCCTGGAAGCCTTTCATTTCGTGCCGCTTATTTTTTACTGATATCCGACCCGTTCGGCCCGGTGCTTACGCTGGGCTAGCGTGGAGGCGGCTATATTATACATACTGCCCAAGTAGCACACAAGCTGTATTAGTGTTTATGCACCCTATTTTTTTTTCAAACTGGCTTTAGAATTGCCGTATAAGGTCTTATATTGCTTGTGTGCTACCTGGATGAATTGACAACATTGCAAATTCAAGTAATATTAAATCGACACATTTTTCTTCTATTAGATTTTTATTTTTAACCGCCTTCCAAAAAAGGAGGAAATTATATGTTCGATAGCTTGTATTTTTTTTTTTATGTATGTTCACCGATTACTCCGCCAATTGAGTACCAATTTTAAAAATTCTTTCTTTATTTGAAAGGATATACTCCCGAGGTGGTCCCATTGCCACAAAGTTGGGATCTGATGATGGGATCCCAGGGAAATCGAGGGCAATCCTCAAATTTTATAGGCACTTATACCGTTTTTCATATATTTTCTTAAGCTATTTAAGTATTTGCATATGGTAGTTATCATCTTATCATGCAGAGCTGATGACGGAAGGTACAACTCCTTAGTAGTTAAGAGTTAGAGGATAATTCTTAAAAAAATCATCTTTTATATGGAGATACGTTAAGACTGTTAGTCATATTCTTTTAGCTGTGGCCCTGAAGTAGTCTCATTATCACCAAGTCAGGTTAGATGATGGAATACCAGGGAAATGGAGAGAAACTCTCAAATATTATAGGCACTAACAATTTTTTGTATATATTTTTTTAAGTTATCAGTTGTTTTCCTCTGGTTGTCATCATTTTATGCTGAGCTGATGATGGAAGGTACAATGAACTAACCAACTTTTACATTTCTTACTTCCAAAGACTCGAAATGCGTGCAAAGTGCCTCCTCAATCTTCCCATTCTGGGCTTTAAAAAATACTTTATATGACTACTAAGATCCATTACTAAAAAGCAAAAAATAAAAATTTATAAATATAAAAAGAATCGACTTCAACATAAACTAAAAACCCATAAATAAACTTTTATGTACGGTATGGATACATTTGGATCACGTTTTGAAGTCGGTGCCAAACCTGAAGTAAATAAAGTTCTTTATTCAACAAAAATACGAATTACTATGACGAAATATTATATGTAGGTAGATAATAACTAAAGGCTCGCCGCCGCGGTTCTTAATAGTACTTAATAAATGAATGGTTTGGCACCGACATTTTAAAGGTGAATCAAATGTATCCGTACTGTACATAAAAGTTTATTTATGGCTTTTTAGTTTAAGTTGAAGTCGGTTTGTTTTTTTATTTATACATTTTTATTATAAGTTTCATTATGTTTGTTTAGGCTCTATTGTACTGTTTCTGTTGTTGGTGTGCCATAAAGAATTGTTACATTGTATTGTATGTTTTCTTGGAGAACTACGCATTGAGTTTAATCTTAAAACCATGTATTTAAGATAGGCTAAGTACTAATATTGTAATAAATAAGAGTTATTTAGAAAAAACGGTGACTATTGAGTTTGTTTCGGCATTAAAATATAAAATGTATGATAATATAAATATAATGATAATGATACGACATAAAATAATGAACAATGTAATCGACTTGTTATTGAAATGTACAGTTAGCACCAATAAATAATCTGAATCTGAATCTTTATTCTCAACAGTTGGTCTCCACTTGGGGAATGCCGTAAAATCGGATTTGTAAAAGTACTCGGATAGCTGGGTATCCACAGATGGCTATAGGATACTTTTAACCCGACTTCGCATGAACAAACGAGGAGTTATGACTTTATCTCCTCCGCGAACGAAGTTGCTGGCACCTTCTAGTCACTTATAAACAGATGGAATGGAACTCAAACGTATAAAAAAGATAGTAGGCCATTTCTGTCTCCACACCACCACACAGCGTCAAGCCAAACGGAAGCCCACACAGAATTTGGCCTCCGTACCCAACAATCATCACACACACACACACACATATACACACTCGAGCATACAGTGTTTGTCCCTCATTAGAAATAGAAAACTTCGTCAACTTTGTCGATACAAGGAAACAAGGAAGATTCGCTTGTATCACGGACCCTTAAAACAAGAGGACTGACAGTATTCCGATTGCAAGGAGATATTCTGGAAAAAACTACATGGCGCTTTAAATCCAAACACTTAACGCTGTTAAATTTTAATAAAGAAACATAGTATAGTAACAATTAGTTCACTAATAGCAAATAATAAATGAATCGTAACATTAAAATACTGTGTCACGTTTGGAAAGTTAAATAATAGAAAAACATATTTTTTATACATAGATGGCGTTGTACATTATAGGGGAACGGCCTATTGTATGTATATGGTCAGTCTCTTATTTTGAGGTAAACTGTTTATTTAAACGTCAGTATACATTTTCATTTAAAACAAACCAACCTTACTCCGTTACACTGAACTGGAACAAAGTTTAAGTAGGAGATCGAGTAAAATGACGTCAATCTGTATATGTCCAGTGGCTCGTTTTTGACCTTGTGAAAGCAGATTATACAAAGCGTGCCTTTGTAAATATACACTCTTAAATAACTAAAACAAAATATATAGTAAGTAATTAAAAAATGGTTTAGGGCACACACTTACTACTGTGGCTCAGTGATCCAAAGTAGGTCTTGGCCTCGTTGGAGGCCTCAGTTTTTTTAAAAAAGAACTTTCAAAATATGTGCAACACATTGATATTTGCAGAAATTTATTTTTTTCAATTACGGTTACATGTATGGAGCTTGCCCCCCCTAGAGATATTTTCTTTTGTTATTAAACCATTAAACTAAGTAGCGCCTCATACAAGACACCTCCAAATTTCATCAATATACATATTGTTCGTTTTTGAGTAAAATGCCTGTGACATACGGACAGACGGACGGACGGACATGACGAAACTATAAAGGTCCGTTTTTGCCATTTTGGCTCCGGAACCCTATAAAGTAAGTCCCAAATAGCACGAGAAATTACTTTTACATTTTCAGTTTGTAACTATTTCAGTTAATAAATTTACCTAATCTCATTACAGTAAAATCATACTTTGAAAAGATTAGAAAAATGAAATGTTGAACTTAAACAAACTTTTGAAACAGGGTTGGATTAACTCTGCTGTTTGCCCGGAAGAAATCACGAGAGGCCTCGAGTACACTCAGGTTAATATAAGTTTCGTTTCGGTACAGTCAGCAAAACTCTAAAAGAACTCCAATTAAAGTACCGAACCGAAATTTGAAAGACGTTTCAGTTATTTGAAAAGTTCAAATTTGTGTTTTTCAATGATTAAGGTTTTTTGAAAGTTAAAGGGTTGGAGGAAATGTTTGTGGAAGCTTCTAAAAGTTTAGGATTAATATTAACTTTGTATTTAAATAATTGCCTAAAGTTAAGCGTAATCTATACTATAATCCATATCCATACTAATATTATAAATGTGAAAGTGTGTCTGTCTGTCTGTCTGTCTGTCTGTTACCTCTTCACGCTTAAACCGCTGAACCGATTTAGATGAAATTTGGTATGGAGATAGTTTTGAGTCCCGGGGAAGGACATAGGCTACTTTTTATCCCGGAAAAATACCCTTATCCGCGATAAACGAATTTAAGGCGGACGAAGTCGCGGGCAGAAGCTAGTAAATTTATAAAAATGAAATCTGAAGTCTGTACATTGAAGATACTATAAAAAAGCAGATCGTAATAAATTGCATTTCGAGGTCACTCAATCGATTTTTTTTCCAGACCTTGACAACATGAATTCGATTTCGAACAATATATTACCTTATTATAAAAAATACAAACAACTTTAACTTTATTTAAAACTTAAAGGGCCACCACTTTCGTTCGCGAAGGAGAAAAAGTCAGAACCCCTCATTAATCAGCGTAGTCAAGTAAAAAGTATCCTATAACCATTTGTTGATACCCAGCTACACGTGTACCAAAAATAGTTGAAATCCGTTTTGCCGATTTGGCATGATGAAGCTAAAATGACACATACATGTAAACATATAAAAAAAGTCCGCTACAATTTTTTTTTCGAAAATATCTTGAATGTACAGACATTATTCATCCTTTGTACAATTTTTTAATAGTATAGATAGATAATTGCAACATGCAGAGATATAAACATTAATTAACAAGGCTATATGCATAGAAATAACTCCTCGATGCTCTAATAATGTCTGAATTTAATTCTGCACATAGTTACAAAATCGATAGAGGCACGAGAGAATCTGAACACATCGACATACTCGTTATCGACAAGAACTCTAATGTAAGCGCCACACCTGCGGTCTGTGATAGGGCGGGGGACGTGCGGTTATCGATATCGATAAAATAATACATTTTAAAACATCAATATTTCACCTATGCAGCCACAACACGTCAAAACAGCTGGAAACATTTCAACCTTTTTAGGGTTCCGTAGCCAAAATGGCAAAAACCTTTGTATAGTTTCCGTCCGTATGCCGCAGACATTCTACTCAATAACTACAAGATTTGTTAATGAATTTAGTTTTATACACTAAAGGCATCCGCTTTAGTATATCCAAATAAAAAATAGTTTCACGAGTATATTTCATTACGCACATAAATACAAAATCGATAAAGATAGAAATGAAACTCACCACATTGTTGTACATGTACTCAGTAATGATAAAGATGAAAATTTTTGAGCAATCAATTTGTCTTTCAGCTATTATTGCACTAAAAATGGCTAGTCATAGAGAATGTATTATTTAACTACACTGAAGCAAAACCTGAAGTCGTATCATGGCACGATATCGCACTGTAGGATGACAACATAGAGTCACTGTGCGATGATTAGTTTTTGGATAAATTATTTTCGTGACTGCGATATTCGTATCCTGCCTTTTAAATTTTTAACGTCGCTTTATTGACAACTGCACCCCATCCCTATTAGATATAAGCGTAGGTGCGTCATCTAAATCTAATTGCAAGCCTTTTGGTGAAGATATCACCGTGCTAAAATGTCTCATGGATCGTGACACGACGTTGTATCTTGAAACGAACCGATGTCGTATTGTTGCACGATTTCTAATAGTGATATAACGTCGTATCTTGATACTGTAAAGGTATTTTTTGTCGGGATCTGTACCTGGCAGGACCAGACCGATCTGCGGGCCCGTCGCCTGCCCGTCTTCCCTTGCCAGTGACGTCTCGTGCCCGCACTAGCCCGAGGTGACGAGACAGCAGCTGACTTCGCAGCCCGGCCTAGCTCCACGCTGAACCAACAGCGTAACCGCGGCACAGCGAATCCGCAATCCTACTTTTCAGCCCGCACCTAACAGGTTATCCTTCAAAGAAATTATGCAAAGTGTACGCACCCGCGAAGAAAGGGGAACCAGTTTAATCACCGCTTGGTGTTCCAATGTCAATTCAGCGAGAGGCGTCCAAGAGTCCACACGACGATGCGTAGACGCACGCCACGCGCACACGTGCCAGCGACGTCACCCCGTGACTTCACACAACCGCTATAACAAGAACAACACGAATGGCTAATAACAAAAAGGCTTCGCATGAATTCCTTTATGATTTCCTTGGATGAAAGTTGAAACTTACCAAAAAACGTGAGAGCGAATTAAAGCATGACCGCTTCGAGAAATCAGAAAAAAGAAATGCACCACAGACACCGACTTAGTGCTGTCATCCTTAACCTCTACAGCCAACCGATTTTGTCTATGACGAACAAACCCAATTAAATAAATATTACTGAAGAATTGAGATTTACCAAAAAATTACCAAAACCATCTATTTGACGAATCCGGCTTTTTATTTAACTTTCAACTCTCTCAAAATATCCTTCCTGCACGACTGACATGAACGCCAAAAAAAACAAAAACGCCCAACCCGTCGCGCGTGCAGAAACGCTACTCTACTCTACTCAAACGGCCTCACAGCTGTCAGTTTGACAACTGTCCAAATGAAGATGTCATAATACTCAGGTTTGCAGCTAGATAGATTCTAATGCTTTTCTTCTCGAAATAGTAACACACAATAGAATTTGTGATGTGCTGCAGTCCATTCGCGTTCCGCGACGCTGTCGTTGTACCTTTTTATCGTCAAAACACGTAGGTAAACAACCCATTTCGCATGAACAGTGCAAATCAGCCCCAAAATAAATCAAAATTCCGAACCATTTTACAATACCAAGTCATATCACGGTACGACATTGCACTTTGGCACAACGCGGTAGCGGCACTTTGCTATAATTAGTATTGGATAGATTATTTCCTTGATTGCGATGAGATATCGTATCGTATCCTATGCGTCTACCATAAGTTCGGCACGAGCGAGTATCGAGCGATCGATGACGGTCTATCTCTTTCGCACTATTAGCGCGTGCGAGAGAGGTGCACTGACTCTCGATACGAGATACTCGCTAGCGCCGATCGTAAACTCAACTCATGGTAGGCACACTGCCTTGTGAAAGACATTGGGTACTTTACTATGGAAATAATCCCCACGGCGGACAAAGCTGAAACATACCTCAATTGAAAGCTTTTAACTTCTAGTTTTGCTAAGCAAAGGATCATTATTGTGGCGTACCGAAATATAATTACATAAATAATTAATTACATTAACGATTTGGGTTTTCCATTTCAACAAAGGTCCAGTCAAACGCGAAGTCGTAACAGTCCAGTTCCAGTACAAAGGATGCCAAGGCAGTCAGTAATAATTCAAATAACGCCAAAGATAAAAAGAAGGTTCAAATAACGCACAGATCACGACGACAAACGACAGAGACCCCGCCGCCTCCGTAAGGAGCCAACTCGTCATGTGGGTAGTTGTGATTATTCACGAAAAATCAGCCTTCCACACCGAGTCCCAATGAACTAATAGGAGTTCACCGATGCCCTGGAAGACAACGCGGAAGTAACGACGCCAATCTCCAGCAAATTAGTCCTCCAAAAACCGCCAGAAAGCGACTTCAGTAGCTACCAGCAGCAGCAACGTTTCGATGTTTGTAAACAACCAAAACCTTGTTGCTGCGGTATAAAAATCTCATTTTCTCAGCTTTCCCATACTTATGGGAATAAAAAATACACAGTGGTAAAGCCCGTAACATTATCTAGAAACTTTAATTGGTTTCGCTTTATCGACAACCGCATCCCATCCCTATCAGATATAAGCATAGGTGCCTAATCGTGCCGTGCGTGCCTTGCAAGCCTTTTGCTGAAGATGTCACCGTGCTAAAATGGAACTCGCTAAAACGAAACGCTGCCTCAGCGAGGATTTAGCAATCGGGTGCATATTTTATTTCGTGAGCGTAAAGCTGAATATTAAAACGAATTCAGTAATTTTATTGGTAAAACATTTTTATACATTGCTAGCTGTTTTTAATGCAGAACATTGGTAGTTTATGTATGCTTACAGGACTAGTCATAATCCTTTTCACTAATAATATTTTAACATAAGCCTTATTGAGCTTACCATGGGACTATTTCGATATTTGTAGAATTGGTCTCCTTATATTTATAACAGATGGTGCCCGCAACTTCGTTTGCATAAGAAAAAAGTTCACAACCTCTTTCTTCAGCGTAGTCGAATAAAAAGCATCCTATAATCATCTGTGGATGCCCTGTTATCTGTGTACGAAAAGTATCTGAAATCCGTTAGCCGTTTTGGAATGATGAAGCCACAATGAAACATACAAACATGCAAAAAATCCAACAAAAAAAATGAAATCAGTGACCTGAAAATTGTCTGTATCACTTGTTTTTTAACATTTTTCATCACGCTTGCTCGTAAATGGTCGAATTGCGTGCTAGAAATGCGGGCCGTAAAACTAATATTACGCCCTAGGGCTGTAAAGTTTTTTTTAAATCTAAATTACGGCTCTGGGGCCGTAAAGTTTAAATGGTCGAATCACATGCTAGAAATGCGGGCCGTAAAACCCAAATTACGCCCTAGGGCTTTAAAGTTTTTTTAAATCTAAATTACGGTCCTAGGGCCGTAAAGTTTTTTATTTCCTCGCAAATATGATGAAAAACGTCGTACGTGACTCGGGCCGTAAAAGAGAAATTACAAACTCGCATCACTAAAGCCCTCAGCCTTCGACTTAGGGCTTCAATGACACTCGTTCGTAATTTCTCTTTTACGGCCCTTGATACGTAATGTACTATTCAATATACAGACATTTTATTTTTACTTTACAATAGTATAGATATTAACTTATTCAAAATATTACATGGGTTTTACTATGAATATTATATATATTGAATAGTTACGTATTTCATTAAAAAATATATATTATTTAATTAATGCTCAAGGAACCAGCTTTTAGCCGTTTTCAGCTTTAAAGCATTGGACAGCGAAAAAGAAAATATAAAAGATTTTATTTTCTATTGAGGCAAATAATACAACAAATAACAATATATTAATATCGAATTAAAACTAAACAAACCTAGATTAAACTAAATGTAACTAAATAATTAATACTAATCAAAAAACAGAAAATAAACTATAAATAATACAACTCGGAGGAGAAAAGGTTACCCCTCGTTTTTCTTTCGGGTAAAAGGTATCCTATAAAAATCTGTGGATGCCCAGCAACCTATGCAACATTTTTCTTTACTGCATTTAGCTGTGTTGGCGTGATGAAGCCACAACGCCACTTACAAAAAAAAACAAAAAACTAAAAAAATATATTTCTTGGATCAGTGACCTTCAAATAATCCGTATTACTTATTATTTTGAAAATATCTCTTATGTACAGATATTACATTTGTACAAAGATTATTTGAGGCATTTATGTTTCAAAATAGTTTATGCAAAATAAATTTATCTTCAATATAATAAAAATACTTCAATTTAAGGCCATTTCCAGTTAAATTGAATTCAATAGTAGCGCAATGAAGTGCTTCGTAAAAGCAAAGAGATTTAAGCGACATAACAGTTATTAAAATCCACTCACAAAGATAACTAAGCGACATTTAATAACAAATCTAGTTTGAGCGCTGAATAGGTTCGAGTTTTGACGCTTAAGTTGTTTTGTCGAGTGGATATTATTTTGTTTGCGCTGTGTTTCAGTTTTCCTATTTGAGCTTAACATAGCAATGAGAAATAAATGCTGGTAGCATGTGTTTAAATGGAATTTAGCTGCGAATTTTACGTTTTATAGCAATTGGTCGCCATTTCAGTTGCGGTTGAATAAAAAATAGTTTTCAATCGTTTTCGATATTTAAATGCCTTGAAAATAAAACTGGGCGAGTGCGAATCAGATTCGCGCACCGAGGATTCCATATAAGATGACGTCTGACGCTTAACTGAGTCTGTTCCGGATGTATGAGACCGGTACGGGAGGGATGACAATTGACGTGACATGACGTGTCCTAACTGTCTTGCTATACACATATACGTCTCTTGTCACCCCTCCCGTACCATTCCCATACCTCAGAAACAGACTCAGGTATGCGTTAAGGTCTACTGATGTGCCAATTGCGGAAACTTTCCAAAATGCTTAAAAAAGGTCTTAGTCTAGAGTTAACTTACATTTTTGCTAGACCTTTTTAAGCATATTTTAGTATAGAAGAAAAAGGTCTTAAGTCTAGTATCAACTTACCCGTTTAAAGACCTTTTTTAAGCATTTTTGAAAGTTTCCGGAATTTGCACATCAGTAGTTAGGTCTACAAGTAGCGGCTTATATAGAACACCTTATCCTCAAAAATGACATCAAATTCGCTGGTGGAAGAAAAATAATCATACTCTGCTTTTCGCATTAGCGTAATGGATATATATCATTCTCATATATCTAGATATACTACTACCACTATACCAGAAAAATTTGAAAGAAATTAAATAAATAAATATTAGGGATAATCTTACACAAATCGACCTAGTCCCAAACTAAACAAAGCTTGCACTATGGGTACTAGGCGACGATATACATAAAATACAGATAAAGATTTAAGGTATGCCACTGCATCCGACGAAAGAGTCTTGAGATCCGCCGTTTTCCCGATAAATTTGGTGATGGGGATCTCGAAGACCATTGTGGTGTCCTGTCTGATTCGGGAAGCCACACTCGCATTCCGCTGACTCACAACAGGAGTCGTTTTAGTTGCTTCTATTATGGTAGAATAGTGGTTATGGAAAAAAAATCTAAATCGACGGAACAGCTAACCCCACGGAATAATATATTTTTGCCTTTGATTTGTTTGTTACCTGTTGGGAATCAATAATCACATATTTTAACCAACTAAAAAAATATTTAACAACTAAAACACTGAGAGTTTATTTTTGAAGGACAAGTTTGTATTTCCAACGACGGTACAACCAGCCCCATATCAGGGTTAGTGGATCCGTTCCGATCTATCTCATAAAACATGTTTTGGTACAAAAACTGTTTAAAGATGCACAAAACAATATCACTTTTCAGAAACGTCAATAATCATTCTTTAAATATGTGCGTTAGCCACACAATATACACATTTTTTTCATAGCTCAATTAGGTATTTTATGAAAATAGGTACGTTTAGCCCCGCTCTCCCCTACGTACTATTTCTAACGGCGTAAAACAAGTTAAATAAAGCCAAAAAAAAAGCTGAAATATATTTTTGCCTTTTAAAACAATAAATAATTCCGGCAAAGCAACAAACTACAAATTCCTTGGCAACACGGAATAGGGTGACAACGTCGTCGGCACGCGAACCGGAAGGGGATAATTTACCAAATTGCGCGCAATCGCCCACCATCTGTTCGGATTCCTCGGTCTTTTTAGCTTGAAGGTTACGCAAATTGACGTGTGGTCACCCTAATTGGGGAAGTATGACATTAAAAGGCATGAGGTTTTATTTTATTTGTAAATAGAACGTGGCCGCAACTTCGTTCAAGGAGGAGTCATAACCCCTTTTTTTTCAGTGTAGTCGGCTAAAAAGTACCCTATAACCATCTGGCTACTGTAACGTGCGCCCGCTACAACTACGACCCCTATACATACCCCCATTAGTATTCTTACTAGCTTTTCTTACTGACTACTATAAGCTATTACTGGCTAAAAACTCTACAGTAACTAAACCCCAAAACGCCCTGACAAACTACCCCTTTTATTAGTCGAACCTAAGAAAGAGATAAGGATCTAGTTTATATCTGAAATATATATTATCTAATTTTAACCGCTATTTACTGTAATTTTGTTCTGTTTATTAATTTGGCTGTGATTGATCAATTGTATATTGTAACCAAGGCTCTTTTCGGTAAAAGTAAGGAAAGCTAAGAATTTACCTATACTGTTAAATAAATGGAAAGACGTCACGCCCTTTTTTATAATGCCTTAATGCCTATTCTAGAGCTTCCATTATATGTCAACACTCCATCCATAACCAATTCTATAACCATAGACAATAAGTCTACGAGTAATTCTCGACCGCCTATATTCCGCTCTAATTATGCTTACTTGACACGACTTAACATACGTTGAAGTTCAATCTCTCGAATCCATCAGTATGAGAAATCGTATCAATACTTTATGAGTGTGTTCAATCTTGATTGAAATATTATTACTGCATAAAATAAAACCGTGATACATATTAGTAAGATATTATATCAATTTATTTTCTACTTAAAACATAATAATAATTTACTTTACTATAAACATTATGACTGGTTAGTTAAGTGGTAACAATACTTTTAAAGACTGGTGTAAAATTATTATATGACGACATTTAGTTTGCTTAATACATATTTTTAGATGTTGTTTAAAAGACTGTTATTGAAAAAGAACTCAAAGAAAGATTATGTAAAACTAAAAATTGTTTATGTTTTATTTGTTTCAATCCATAGACTATAGTTTAATATATTAATGAATGCCTTCAATTATTATTATTTTTAATTGTATAATTGGAATTTATTATTTCAATTCTTATTGAGCTATTTTATTAATTATTTAATTTATTTTAAATAAATTCATTGACAAATAACCGAGACTTAAGAATACTTAAACTCTAACAGCACCTAATCTATAGTGTCAAATCTGTGGTCAATGAACCCTTGATAATGTGTAGATTTTTTGCTGATAATGAATATACTTGCTAAAAGTTAGCTACCTATTTTATACAAGAAACTAACCATATTACAGGATGTTGTGACATAAATTCTAACTGAATGTAAGACAATCCTACGATATTTTTAGGTCTGTATACATACAGTTACACTTTTATTTTTCAAAGAAATGTTTATTTGCTAGAATACGTAAATACAGTGGTGTTTTCATCAGGTATAGGAATCAGTATTCAGCCGTTTTGGCATGCAAATTATGTATTTGTCAGATTAACATTACGAATAATTAAAATGAAATTAACAATTCAAGCAAGATAAATACGAGTATACAATAATAATAATAATTTGAGCATAGTGATAAATTGAATTCTAATATCTATTATTTATGTGTAACAATATAAAAACAATGTTCATGTAGCCATTTTGTCAATTTTGTCTTAAATTCTGGATTTTTTAGCAACTTCAATGTGTCAGGTAGATTATTAATATTATTATATACAATTATACAGGAGTTATATGCATTTCGTCTGTATATATCAGCACGACAAGGAGGTTTGTAGAGGAGTTTTTTGTACTGTGTTCTTAGATTTCCAGCAGAGACATCAGAACGTAACTTAAAATAATCAGCGTGAGACTTTACAAATAAACGACACGTTTGGCTCAGTGGGTTGTACAACGGCCTACGAAGCTGACGGTCCTGGGTTCGAATCCCGGCCAGGGCAAGTGTTTGTGTGATGAGCACGAATATTCGTTCCTGGGTCTTGGATGTTTTCTATGTATTTAAGTATTATAATTTATCTATTTATTATGTATATCGTCGCCTAGTACCCATAGTACAAGCTTTGCTTAGTTTGGGACTAGGTCGATTTGTGTAAGATTGTCCCTGATATTTATTTATTTATTTATTTATTTATTAAACAAATTTTTCTTATGTAAATACACGCGAAAGGTAATATATTATATTCCTTAAATATAGGTTTACATCTATTATTGTGCATTAAAGAGTATTGTATTGTATTGTATTATAATAATATAGACTAGAACGTACACGAAACTTCGTTAGCGGAAGAGAAAAAGTCACAACCCCTATTTTTATAGCAGCATAGTGGGGTAGAAAATATCCTATCCTATAATCATTTCTGGGTTTCCAGCTCTGTGTACTAAAAATAGTTTAAATTGGTTTAGCCGCTATGGTGTGATAAACCACATCGACGAATACCAACAAAATGTGAAATTAAATATTTTTTGTATTTATTGACTTTCAAATAGCCCGTATCACTTATTTTTTTGAAAATGTTTCCAATGTTCAGACATTTCATTTTACAATTATAACTTTATAATAGTATAGAAGTAACTATATTTAATTATTCTTAATCGCTTTCAGAGACTACAAAAAATATAAATCACAGACTAAGCCTCGGAACAAAACTACTGTGAATATTTTTCTCGCTCGTCTATCATTACCACAATAAACCACTATCAATCAAATAAAATTCGTATAACTATTAATAACAGTAACTATTCAATAAAAACCCCATAACAATACTCGATTGATATTAAAATCGGTACATCTTCGAAACAATATAGGAATCATTAAAAAATAAATGAATTGAGATCGATTGGATTTAATGATTCAAATATACTAAATCATTAATCACGTTATTAATGAGATCATTCATATGGCACAAAAGTGGTAGGAATGTTTTGAAAACAAAATGCATGGAGTTAGTTTAACTAGCTTATATTCTTTTAACTGATTGTCAAAAGGTGGTCTCTAACTATGGGCCTCTGAAGGAAGCTAAGAGTCACTCAGCGAGCTATGGGCTAGGCTATGCTCGGGATCTCTCTACGAGATCGAATCAGATATAAGGAGATTCGTAGACGAACCAAGGTCACTGACATAGCAAACAGGGTAAGCAAACTGATGTAATAGATCACCACTTAGATGGTTAGCAGTCCACAACTGTGCGTTTTTCTAGAAATTTCCTGCCTCGCACGACTGAACTGTGGAATAAATTGCCGCATGCAGTATTTCCGGACCGATGCGATCTTAAAACCTTCAAGAAAAGAGCGTACTCCCACCTGAAAGGCCGGCAACGCACTTGTGACTCCTCTGGTGATGCAAGTGTCTATGGGCGGCGGTGATCGCTTACCATCAGGCGACCCGTCTGCTCGTTTGCCCCCTAAGCCATAAAAAAAAAGTGGCAATGGGCAGAGTACATAGTTCAAAGAACCGATAGCCGTTGGGGCAAAAAGGTTCCGGAGTGAAGACCACGTACCAGAAAGCGCAGCGTGGTAGGGCCGTCGCAAGTGGTTTGACGATCTGATTAGGGTTGCGGGGACTTGCTGGATGCGGGTTGCCTCTATGCGACCCATATGATGATGATGATGACGACGACGACGACGACGACGACGACGACGACGACGACGACGACGACGACGACGACGACGACGACGACGACGACGACGACGACGACGACGACGACGACGACGACGACGACGACGACGACGACGACGACGACGACGACGACGACGACGACGACGACGACGACGACGACGACGACGACGACGACGACGACGACGACGACGACGACGACGACGACGACGACGACGACGACGACGACGACGACGACGACGACGACGACGGTCATCCGGGGACGTCTAAAGAACACAAAATTTATCCAACTAAACTGAAGCAAAAAAGAGGACTGTAAGGTTTTTATCCTAGTTTAGTATGTTGCAGGCATCATCTACTCTGTACTATGATAAAGTCGGAAAAATGAAATGTCTGTACATTGAAAATGGGTTTTTTGTATTTTTGTGTGTTTGTATGACTGTGTCGTTGTGGCCGCAATACGCAAAATCGGCTAAACAGATTCCAACAATTTTTTGTACACGGATGGCTGGGTAGGATATTTTTTAACCGACTAAGCTGAAGAAAAAACGAGGGGTAATGGCTTTTTCTTCTCTGCAGACAAAGTTGCGGGTATCGTCCAGTTCCTAAGTAAAACCGTTCGTAAATTGCCGCGTAGTTGAAAAAAAGGATCAATATAAACGTAAAGGTTCTATCGCAGAGTAAATATTTGTTCTTCCATTTCTTACTAACAAGACGGCCTTGGAAGTCCGTTCTAACATGCTTTTGTACAGGGTTGTCACCAGATGTTTTACACACCAATTGCAAATATGCCTGAATTTCTATTTGATGTAACAAACAGTAGAGTAGAAATATTTTTTAACCTACTATGAAAATACCAAGATTTTTTTATTTTTTTTTATTATATATTTAAAAAAGTTACACAGCATTACAGAAAAAACTAAGGCACTGTGAACTACAAAAAACATATAGAAAAACTTAACTAGTTTTTAGGCGACGAAACTTCTTGGCTCCGTTGCGTCGTCTGATCTGGTGTAGGATTCGGCAGATTGCCCCGGTACTGCCGAAACACTACACGCTTCGGCCAGAAGTCTGCACTTGCGATGGTGTCCTGCAGCGGCCGCGGCACGCGCACCACAAACGAGCTGAAGTGCACGTAGTGGCGGGACCGCAGCCGGTGCACCCTCAGCGAGAAGCCAGTCTTCTAGCGGACGAACTCCACCACGTCATCAGCCACGGCGGAGTGATGCAAGCGCGACACGTTGAGCGCCTTACTCGGTGTATACAACGTCACGCTGGCCTCTGGACAAAAATAAAAATATGTGTTGATTAGGGTATTCCTAACCGATGTTTACAATCTCATAGCAAATATATGCAAATAAAAAAAGATTGATGGTTTGAATGTGAGTGATTATAGTGGTATGGTTAGTACTTGATTTCATCACAATGACATGTATCGCTTAAAATGTTTTAAATGGCCTTAACTATTATCTACTTTCGGCTTTGCATCCTGTTACCAAACACCCTGTATTTGGTCACGATCCTCAGCATTGAGGGAACGAGGAAGAAAAATCATTTAGTTAATACTAAAACAATATATGAAATACTTTTATAATGAATGAGCTAACGCTATTATCTAAAAAAATCCTTAATAAACCTGTCACAACATTGAAAATCAGGTTAAATATAAACGTAAAGATACCGTCGCAGAATTAATATTATTTTACTATAACATAGTAACGGGACGGCCTTGGGTGTCCGTTCTATTACGCTTCTGTTCAGGGTTGTCACCTTGCATTTTGCGTATAGCAATTTTCTAATTAGGTAGTTGACTCACAGATTAAATCTGTCAAAATAAACTGTCAAAAAGGTCAGAGAACTATTTTTGTTTCCTTGTCTCTTTCTTGGTCTATAAGACTATTTTAGAGGTTCTGTGCCTGTGACACCGGAAAGGTTAGAGCATAAATTTTAAATAAAAAGTTTTATGACGTCATAATGCTAATGATATATTAACTGCTAGTTTCTATTTGGCTCTATGGTTGACTGGTAGAGAACGCTTTGAGGCATTATGTCCGCCCTTGGTACCATGTGGAATAAAGCTTAAAATTGACACATTATAATTTATTTATAAAAATTAAACTACAAATCAAATCAAATAAAATCAAATCAAATCAAAATATCCTTTATTCAAGTAGGCTTAGATACAAGCACTTTCGAATTGTCAGTTACAATGAGAGAAGTCTTTGCTGGGAAACATACAATATGATCCAACATTTGTTGCAAGGATTAGGGAAACCCAGAAAAACCTAATCAGATCATTTAACTTTAGTATAATACTTACTTATTATTGATAAAATCATCATTTTAAAAATTAAAATAATTAATAAGATAAATTCCAAAAGGATTGTCAATAAAAAAATAAAAAATCTAGAATGTGTCTAGAATAAAATTCTAAATGTCAGAGTATATAAATCAATTAATATGCGTGTACCAATTAACTATTACAATATTGTCTTAATTATACTTAAAACTTATACAATTTTGTTATAACTAATTTATAATTGATACACGCAGAGGAGATGTACAAATTCTCCAGATCAATGTTAATATAAAATATATATATATTTTTTAGAGATGTATTAGGTCTCTAGGCGTCACGACATGCGATAAAATTAAATATAATAATTTGACTGAATTCTACTGAGATGTTTAAGGTCTCTTAGGGATCAAAGGGAATAATACATTAAAAATAATAATTATTAAATCTAAATTTCTTAGAGATGTATATGGTCTCTAGGCGTCATAAGATGCAAAAAGATAAAATTAGTTAGTTAAAATCCTCAGAAATGTTTAAGGATATACCTCTATAAATAAAACAGGGAGCTACTAGACTTAAGTAGCAGTGGGCTGGGTACACTGCTCTTAGAATTGATGACCGCTGGGGTTGAAAGGATCTTGAGTGGTGACCGCGTATGTGACGAAGTAGCATGGGGCCACCCCAACAAGATAGACTGACGATCTGATCACGATAAAGAGGAAGTATTGGATGCACCAGACTGTTAATTGAGGGGATCCTCGGGGAAGGTTGTACAGCGGTAGACGTCTTTGAGCTGAAATGATGATACGTTTTCAGGCTTTCCGAAGAGTTCACAGTAGCCATGGCTGATTTCGTCATCCGGATCACCACCAGTGCTAGTAAAGCACCTTCCTAGGACGCCGGGTAAATGGAGCTATTAGCAAGAGGCTTCTTAAAGTACATCCTCTGTGGGATTGCGAATTGTTAGCAGTTACTCGGCTGCCTTTCTAAGTAGAAGGATAGTAACACGCACGTTTTGGCAACCCTAGAAGTTTCTGACCGGCCTTGACCATTTGCTTGTTTACAAACTAGGCGAAGCTAGGCCTAGCCTGGAAATGTTTAGTGCATTAATAAATACTTGTTCCTTGTGAAACCTTATTCCCACAACCATCGCTCGGTAAAACACAGAAATTAATCGCTCACAAAAACAAAAACCGGGAAAGAGCATGTCGGATACTCAGTGTAGGATTTCATAGTCACTACTACAAAGAAATACATTATCGATGAAAATTTAAAATATAATGTGAAAACGTGCACCACCAAAAGAGCGTATCTTCGTGACACTTGCGTCTTTTTGCTGAGAAGCGCCGTTTTTGGCACTAACTCCAGAGCGGTATTACCGATCATGTTGAAATAATTTCGTTAGAAGTATTTATTAAGCCTCATCTTTGTAATTTTATTTATATTTGTTGGACATAAAGATACAAGGTGGAAGGATACTATTTATGCCTCTTTCGGAGCAATTGTTTCCGAAAATATTCACTATTTTTTTTAATTCAATGTATTTTTAAAAGAACTGTCGAAATTGGTGCCACACATATGCATATACACATATACATGTATGGATTGCTCCGCCAAGAAATATTATTGTTTTATCATATAATAGGGATGTTATTAATTTTTCTGTGGCATATTATCGAACGACCTTGTCATTTCAGTAATAGAAATACTGGTGAAAAAACTACTTCAATATCATAAAAACTCCTCAAGATACAACAACGCTAGAATCACATTTTTGGACTTTCCCAAAAACGCTCCATACTAAACCCTAGGAAGGCGTGACGTCACACCTTCCTACCTTATATGGGGAAATTAAGAACTTTGTTCTGCAGCTATGTTAAAATTTGCGTTTATCAAAACGGTTTCGTAACAAAAGTTACCTTACGTTTCATGGGATATTCAGTGGTATTATTAGTTTTTACTATTTCCATATTTAAAAAAATGGACTTTCCCATCCAACTTTAAATGCTAATAAAACGAGCTACACGTAAGGTATCGTACTCAAAGCTTCGACTTGGTTCCTTATTTTTCTTGTTTTATATTTTTTGCTAATTTTGAGACTAGTCAACAACCCTATTACCAAACTAAATAGTGGCTTATATAAGACCCCTATACTCCACATTTTATCTATATACATCAGTTTTTGAGTAAAATGCCTGTGACATACGGACAAACGGACGGACAGACGGACAACAAACTGATCCTATAAGGGTTCCGTTTATTCCTTTTGGGGTACGGAACCTTAAACATGGTAAGCAAAGTATACAAAAATATAGTCCATTACCTTCCAATTACTTTCGTTTTTGTAGAATTGCGTACACTCAGCGAAAAAACATCTAGATTTATTTTATAGCATACTTATTTTCTCTATTAGAAAGTTATTAGAATTAACTTTGAAGATACAATAAAAATAAGTATTCGCATTGCAATAGGCTAGGGGCTGAGATTTGTGCGAGTCATTGTTGCGCTTCTTGTGGGGCCTCCGTGGACCGCCTTGGCCATCATGGTCTTCTGTGCCCTTCGGGGGCAGGCCGCTACTCGCGCCTTGCCGCAATCAATGACATCCTCCGAAGGGCCCTCGTCAATGCGAACGTCCCCGCGGTTCTGGAACTCCAGATTAGCCGGGACGATGGGAAGCGCCCTGACGGGATGTCATTGATCCCGTGGCGGATGGGCCGCGCGTTAGTGTGAAACACTACCTGCGCTGACACGCTGGCGGCTTCCTACCTCCCAGCGACCAGCAAAACGGCCGCTGCGGCGGCGGATGCCCGTGAGAGGTCTAAGGCGGCCAAATATAGTTGTCTTGGCGCCCAGTATGAGTTTGTGGCTTTCGGCGTCGAGACACTCGGCCCATGGGGCCCTTAGCAAGCGCCTGCGGGAGGCGGGAGGCGACCCTCGCGTAGGCAGATTTATCGCGCATAGAGTAGCAATTGCTATCCAGCGCGGGAACGCTGCCTGTATCATGGGCACTGTGCCAAAGGGTCCCAATTTTTGGCAGTACATTTAGAATTAGATTTTGTTGTAGGTATTTTTTTCCATTATTTTTATTATCGATATAATTTAGACAATATTTCTGTAATACTTATTAATTGTGTAATTTTTATTTATTTAAATAAATAAAATCCAGTCTTAGCAGAGCCTAGCGCTCGTGCGTGAGGCGTGCGCGTTGTAAAGTACGAATCCTCATTAGAAACGACATACAGCTTGTGTGATGTGTGCGTACGCGTGCGGTGTGTCATCTCTTATGAGGAATTATACTTTACAACGCGCACGCCTCGCACGTCTACGCGCACGTCACGCACACGCATCTGATGTGGCTCGGCCTTAAAGGTACCTTGGTCACAAACCCTTCTTTTTTCTTTTTTTTTTAATAAATAATAAATTTTAAAGAATACTTTTTTACAGAAATCAAACTAGTCCCATGGTAAGCTCAATAAGGCTTGTGTTATGGGTACTAGACGACGATACATTTAATAGATATATTTACTTATATACATAGAAAACATCCAACACTCAGGAACAACTATTTATGCTCATCACACAAATATTTGCCCTTACCGAGATTTGAACCCAGGACCTCCAGCTTCGCAGGCAATGTTACTCCCACTGAGCTAAACCGGTCGTCCCTTTGCACGCCGTCATATATATTGTTCTATACATATACATACGCATATAGATATAATACTTAAACCATCAAGGCACATTAAAAGTCCCCGGCAAGCTCGGCCGAATTTCACCTTCCCATACAAACGGAGTTTCGTTCTCATTTTAAAACTACGTGTAGGATTGTAACGAAACTTTGCACATACAATGAAATCAGGTATATATATGTCTGTAATTAGTTGATATTGCTCCAGTTAGTAAAACAAACGAAATACAGCAAAAAATTACTGTTTTTTTGTATGATATCTTAAGCTACATAAACTAATCACAGACCTTGGATATACCTTAACTTATTCCAAATACAAATTTACAGAGCAAACTAGCATATCGTATTAAAATGAGAGCGTAATTACGTTTGTATGGAAATCAAAGCTTGCCAGGGACTCTTTAATAGGCTTTAACCGGCCGACTGTACACATCCGAAGGCCAATTACGTATTAGGTTTCCATTTATAAGACGAACTTCAATTTTATTAACCCATTTTGTACTGGCGAGGTCACAAATAATAATGAATTTGTAAGAAAACTGTTGTATAAGAAAACCAACCTTCCGTTGCAGATTGAGGGTACACATTAATTCCTTTTAGATATTTTATAGGACGATATGAAATATTGTTGTGAAAACGCTATATGGATGTTCGTAATTACGACTCGTTACGATACTTCTTATTGGTAAGTGACAATATGTAAATATAATATATAAAATGTATTTGTGTGGGTAAAAATAATATTTGTGTGGAAATACAGTGTGGAACTAAATGGAAAATTATGATAAAGCCACTTCGTATTTTTATGACTTACAAAAGAAGCAAGTTAACGGCTCTTAGGTATGATATCTTTGACATTTGGAGACACTTTACAACCCCAAAACATAATGTGTTGACAATGGAGACCTGCTGCATCTCCTTATTTAACGTTTTGACTACAGAGACTCTCTACATCCCCGTCAAACTGTCACCGCTGTCCAATCAAACTTATTATATTTCATTTTATTTATAGGTATATTTTTAGCGCCAGTGCGTCCTACCAGTTATGACGTATGGTTCCGAGACGTGGACACTGACGGTACAACTAATTCACAAACTCCAAGTTGCTCAGCGAGCTATGGAGAGGGCAAGGCTCGGCTTCTCTTTGAGGGATCGTATTCAGAAATCAGATGATCCGTCACGGAACCAAAGTGACAGACATAGCCTAAAGACAAACTGAAATGGAAGTGAGCTGGTCATATTTGCCGAAGAACCGACAACCGTTGGAGTAGACTTGTTCTCGAGTGGAGACAGCGTCTTGGCAAAAGAAGCGTAGGTCGTCCTCAGGCAAGGTAGAGCGATGATATTAGCAAGGTGGCTTGCGGCGGCTGGAGAAGAGTGGCTGAGGATCGTGCTCCGTGGCGCACCCTTGGAGAGACCTATGTGCAACAGTGGAATGCAACAGGTTGATGATGATGATGATATATTTATATGTTATTTATTATTATTATTATTTTACTATATTTGACGCCTAGAGACCCTTTATATCTCTGTAGAGATAATATACATCTCCCTGTTAAGTGTGCTTAGGTATTTTTCTGATGGATTTATATTGCTATTCACTATAAGTCATTATACGACCGCTTTAGCTCAGCGGGAGTAACGTTGCCCGCGAAGCTGGAGGTCCTGTGTTCGAATCCCGATAAGGGCAAATATTTATGTGATGAGCATAAATATTTGTTCCTGAGTCTTGGATGTTTTCTATGTATGTAAGTAAATAATATTTAGTAAATATATCGTCGTCTATATAGTACTCATAACACAAACCTTATTGAGCTTACCATGGGACTAGTTCCATATGTTAAAAAAAAATGTCCTGTAATATGTATTTACTATCTAGATTGTGATTTTTTTATTGTAAAATCAGACATGTAAAAGTGCCATTGAAACTTACTTGCAGAATAAAGTTTTTAATTTTGAAATTCTATGGTTTTGCCGTGGCTATACAATTTTTAGCGCTAACTTCTTAAAAATTGCTCAAACGGTTTACAAGTCCGTCTTTAGAAGCGTGTAAATTAAATGATTCGCTATATTTGAATGGTTTCTTAACAAACTTATCAAAAACATTTCGAAATCGCAAAACATTCGAATTTCCAAGCACAGAAGCCACTGCAAGTCTGTTTAAAACTTGATTTCCAGAAACAGGAGACGGTAACACGAGTGAATCTTGGATTGCATTTCTTCTAAATGAGAAAAATACTTTGTTAGCAGTGAAATATCGCATTACTTCAGAAATACTGATAGAATAATGTTTTTAACTTTGAAAATTGAACCTCGTTGATTGGTTTGTAGCCAGGTCACACAATTTTAACATACATTTTACCCACAGAACTTTACATTAGATGGCGCAGTAAGAATCCTTAAAGCATATATATTGTTCTATAATCCATACTTCCATACTAATATTATAAATGCGAAAGAGTGTCTGTCTGTCTGTCTGTCTGCCTGTCTGCCTGTCTGTCTGTCTGCTACCTCTTCACGCTTAAACCGCTGAACCGATTTGGGTAAAATTTGGTATGGAGATAGTTTAAGTCCCGGGGAAGGACATAGGCTACTTTTTTATCCTGAAAAAATACCCTTAACCACGATAAACGAATTTAAGGCGGACGAAATCGCGGCCAGAAGCTAGTGATCTATAAAGTTGTAATAATTAAATGTCTAAATATTGAATATACTTTTAAAAAAAACGAGTGAAACGGAGTCACTAAATCGAAAAATATTTTGTAAGTTGTACGTGTTGTACATAGCGGCTACATCACGCCAAAACGGATTCAATTATTAAATTATTATTATTATTAAAATTAGATTTCAATTATTTTTGGTACAGTCAGCAGCAGAGAAACGTGACCCCTCTGCCATATAATGTTGTATGGCAGGGGGGTTACTTTTCTCTGCAGCTTACTGTACATGGGTAGTTAGGCGTCCACAGATCGTTATAGGATACCTTTTACTCGACTACGCCGAAGTAAAAATTAGGGTAACGACTTTTTTTTTAACCGGCCCCGTGCGAGTCGGACCCGCGCACCGAGGGTTCCGTACATATTTTTACTTGCCCTAACTTTATTACCCGGTACCGGTTGAGTTAAGTTTGAACCTGATATCTATAGCATTGCATACAAATCAGGTGCAAACTTAACGCAACCGTGTTGTTCAAATAGGTTCTTTGCAAATTAAAAAAAAATTGGCTAGTTTGAGACATGGCTATAATTTTCGTGAAATATTCATGATTATTTACAAATAGTGAAGATTTCAAAATTTTCGATTGGTAAACTTCGGAGATAAAGGGGGGGGAAAGGTGTTTTTTTTTCATTCGAAAATTTGAAGGTCAAACCCTTTCATATGATACCCCATTTGACCCAGTAGCTAGACTTTTAATTTTTACCCCCCCTCCTATTCGTCGTTTTTTTAGAAAATAAAAATATATTTTTAGATATTTCCTGTGCAATACATGTGGGCTGACCATGTTTATAAATTTTCCAAATTTCAAATGGTTAGCATTATTAGTTTTTGAGATATGGCGCTTTAATAGTCGGACAGACAGACAGACAGACAGACGGACGGACAGACAGACGGACACAGTCGCACCATAAGGGTTCCTTTTGTATCTTTTTGGTACGGAACCCTAAAACCGGCTAAATGCACCGGTATAGGAGCACCGGTTCCTCGCATCAAAGGTTCCATAAAAAATATACGCTACAAATGGATCAAATCTATGAACATCCAGTGTTTACAGAGCCCTATTCCTAAGCAAAATGTACGCGGTGTTCGATCATTTTATATTGGTTACCAACATAGACAGACAGACTAAATTATACTATTTTAGAATTTGTTTTTATAGCGGCAACAGAAATACATTATCTGTGAAAATTACAACTGTCTTGCTCTCACGGTTCATGAGATACATCCGGGTGACAGACGGACAGATATTTTTTACTATTTTACCCCGTGGGTACGGAACCGTAAAAATGAGTTTAAGTGGTTGTTTTGGATCAAACCACTAGCGTTATTATTATAAACAAAGATCAGAAACAAATGAAAAAAAAAATCGACGATACTGGACTTGAACCAGTGCCTTGAGCCAGACCGGGGCAGCACGCTCTACCATCTGAGCTAATCGTCCATACCACTGCTTGCACGTGTTCCGCTTTCACGTGACGGCGGCGCGTGACTTTTGCTAAGATCAAAAGATAACGTTCTATACTAACACTTTTTAAATAACACTTTTTAAAGCATACTGCCAAGCCTTCTACACGTGCAGCCCGTGGGTGAGGCACACTAAGGGCTCTTTAAATGTATTGAGAGTGCAATATAACAACGCCTTTAGGTTGCTGATGAGGCTGCCGCAATACTGCAGCGCGTCAGGTATGTTCGCGGAGGCGCGCGTTGATGGCTTGCAGACCATACTACGTAAGCGAGTAGCCTCACTGATGCGACGCGCGCGCGGCAGCGCTAACAACATCCTAAGGTGCGTCCACATTTGTATCATTTGCCCGATCAGATCTTCGTCCCGTGGCATGATCGCGTGTCACGATCACGCGTTTGGACGTGGCGCTGATCCGATCGCTCTCATCTCACTTAGATCGGAGAAGCGCGGCGTAATTGGTGCGCCGACAGTAAGCGTCCAAGCAGCGCGATACGCAGTCATGCCACGCCACGGTGATCGGCTACGAGCAAATGATAAAAGTGTGGACGCACCTATAAGCGTTGTGGCTGGCAGGTTGGACTGTCCTATCCAGGCACACTGGATAAAACTCCATGTAGGGAGGGGCTGCCCTGTAACTACTGTTTTAACACTAGGTTTAAGTCTAATGTTACTAACAAAAATATGGAGACACACTCTGAAATAAATGATTTTTATTTTTTTATTTTATACTTACATTATTGCTTAGGCTCTATTCAGACGTGCCAGAACCACACGTCAATCCAGCGAGAAACAGTCGTGAAGCAGTGGTTACGTGTGAATAGTTGCGCTGCAGCTTCTTTCAGTTGCTTTGACGTGGTCGGACCAACCACACGGTTGCGTTTGGCGGCAAAATGTGGTTCGTGTGAATAAAACTATTTATAATCATATAAATTATCGCTTAACCACCGTGGTTGTCGTCGTCTTGTGGTTGTAATTGTTGTATGGTTATTATACGTGTGAATTGACCCTTACTTAGACTTGCGCTAAACAGTACTTCCATCCAAAGCTGAAGAAAGAGCTCAGACATCAGATCAGGATGTCTGTACTGCCATGGCTTGTATACCGTGTTTGCCAGGCTTGCGGTAAGTGGGCGCATTGTGGTTGTGCAGGAGTGGAAAATAACGATGAAGAAGATAAAGCTGTCCATGTCTGCCCGTTTTATAAGATGACCACGTTTAAATATTCTATACCCCATCTTACCCAAGGGGGTACCCCGTCTTGCCCTATAGGTGGGATCAGATGGGGAGATTTAGTGATTTTTTTTAATTTGATATTTCTATGAGAAGAATTTATATTTTTTTTGTTTTGACTGATTATAATTAAAGGAAGAAATACTGATTATTTTCTTAGTGAAAGTTCCTACATTGTGCAATTAAAAACGGAGGGTAATATTTATGAAATACCTTAAAGTCCCCGTCTTACCCCACCTTCCCCCAAGGGGATGAAATATTATGTGTCTAAAAAAAATATAGTAGACGAAACGACTATATTTTGCGTAAAGCAGAACGCTGCCTTACATTTTTCCTTCAACCACCTGTCACTGTCAATACTTTCTCAAAAAAAAAAAATTAAGGCGCAGAACAGCAAAAAGTATTCATTTTAAAAGTAAAGTAAATATTTTAAGCACATACTATATCTTTGTTATTTTTTTGCCACTACTATATTTTAGAGGTAACAGCTTCGAAAATACTATATTAGATAGAAAATTAGTTGGTAACCCTCGATATGATATATCACTGTGATCTTACGATACCGAACGCCGACGCCGGCCTTTATAATGCCGCGCGCCGAGTGCAAGCGTGTTTGTACCTCTACTTCAATTCGAAAATGGTGCCCTCTATAGTGATTATTGGAATGAAACAACAAGTCACGAATAAGGTCTATATTACAAAAAAAACATTGAACTTATGAATACCACGTCAAACAAACGATAGCGTGTTTCAGAAATCGCCTCTCAAGGAGCAGCGCCATCTAGCGGACAATTGGGTAATCTTTTAACCGTATGAACGCATATTCGGTAAGATATTTACCTAAAGTTTGGCGGCGGCGTCTATGTTGAACGGTAAGGAAACGTACTTCATTTAATTTTCTTAATAAACTTCCCGGGATTTCTCAATTTAGTAACAAAAATAACAAGATCTCCAAAGCATGTTTAAGTATAGATGCTTATACATAAACATATAATTACAATAGATAACTGCGTCGAAAGTGTGCAAACGTTTCGATATGCATCCCGACAAGCAGATAGTAAAAGGGGCAAAGTCGGCCTAAATAATGATTTATGGCATTGGCAAATAAAAATAAAAACATTACATTACCTACATTTGCGTAACAACGTACCTACGTGCTTACCAAAATAGTCATAAATAGCCATATACTTAACATGTTTCTGTATTTTTAATCTCCTCGTGTCATTTTATGCAATGCCGGAATCCCGGAACTTACATTATTAAAATAATTTAATTAAGAAGCCGACTCCATATTAGCCTAACATTTGTCCGGTTTTTGGCAACTTTAGGTAAATATCTCACCGAATATCCAAACCCTGGTAATATCCTATCGAGTGATGAGTGTGATGCTTGTTTCTTCCGAGTGATTCGTGATATGGCGTCACGCGCTCCAGAAAAGTTGCGTCCTCATTTGTATCATTTGGCCGATCAGATCTTCGTCGCGTTGCATGATCCCGTATCACGATCACGCGTTTGGATGTTGCGCCGATCCGATCGTTCGAAATCCATGTTGCTACGCACGGGCGATCGGATGATCACCTTCTGTCTCGTCCATTGCACAAAAGAGGCGTAGCTTGAGTCGCTGGCGCAGGTGTGTTACGGCGAATTTCCAAAGTTCTGCCATTTTTAGTTGCAACGCGCGCGATGCCGCCGACGCATGGGCGCTGCTGTCCACGCAAGTGCTCGGCGCTCGTGGCTTATCAGCTGTCGTGATAATGATCTTCAAGTTTCTGCACGGGTGTCAATCAATTTAATGTGCGATCGCAGAGGGCAACATTTTTACACGGAACGTGTGGTGTGGACGCACCCTAATATTACGTTTCTGCTACCAGTCGCATCACTTACACATGTCTGCCCTTACTCTGTTGGCAATGTCTATAACGGCACTCCATAAGTGATTAGTCATTTCACGACTGAATCTCGTTTAATGACGGCTAACGATGACTGACGTGGCAAATTATCCACTTATCAGTTTGTCTGAAATTCGCTGGAATTGATTTAGAACTTGACCTGTGATTGACATTGAATGAGTAAACAGTAATCAAAGGTCAAAGGTCTATAATCAGATTAAAAACTTTTATTGTGGGAGTAAAACGGAGAATTTGCGTCATTAGTATTGTGGGTGTATCTAGTCTCGATCGTGGCCCGGACGAGACAGATGACTGCGTCTTGTAATTCTCTCACGAGGTTTCCAGGAAATGGAGTAGTATACTCAGCACTTGCGATTTATACTTTTTATTCAAGTGAGAATGATACTACTATGCACTAAACAACTGGCACTATAAAAAGGCATAAGCCTAAGGCCGTGTATCCATAACTATCTACCCTGGCATATCTACAGGCGCAGAATACAATACGAATTCTCTTTATTGCATACCTCACAAAAATGCAGCGATTTACAAATAATGCATTTACAAAACATGATTCACATTCTTATGTTATCTCACTCACTTACTCTGATTTGTAATTACCTTTTTATTATTGAATGGCATCTTTTCATATACTCGTAATTCAATCTTAATACCTACAAATATTTGCTATACCAGGGCCAAAATAACTGAACGTTAGGAGTCATTAATACTAAGTCGGACTTCTTGCTCGCGCTTTTAAAGACATAGCAAGTGCAAGCGAGTGGTCCGACTTATTGTTTGTGACTCAGTTGGTTTTGGCCCTACAATAATTTATAATTATTAAAAGTCCTCAAACTTCGTTACTTGAATGAGTCACAGGTAAATTAAACAACATTTTATAAAACTATAAATAACGTCAAATAGTAAAATAAGAAACTTACAAGTATTTATTTACTATTCTGCATATTACACAAATATTACACGAAAATAATGAATTAATTAACGTTCTAACAATATATAAAATCCTAAACTAAATTATAAGGTAAATTAAAACAACTAAACACACTAAAATTAAAAGGAGTTATAAAAAGAACACCCCGTCCAGCAGTTCCGCCTGCGGCATGGTTCCCATTATGCTGGCGGCGTTACCTCTCTGAATGGCTAAGGAAATCCTCTGGGAGAGGTAAGCGCCAGCTCTGGGATCGCCGGAGGTGCGGCTCAACTGCGTCGACAGGGTCTTCATGAAATAAGTAAGTTAGTATTGTAAATACCGAGATATGCATTTATGTTTTAGTAATTTGTTTATTTAGATAAATAAACAAATAAATTTGAGTCCGGTTCCATACAACTGAACAAAACACCGCCGCCATTTTTTTGGTAAATTATACGAATTTCCGATCCCTGCATCTATACTATTATAAAGTTGTAAAAATTAAATGTCTGTACAATAGAAGATATTTTCAAGAAATAAGTTATACGGACTATTTGAACGTCACTGAATTGAAAAATATATTTATAAATCGCATTAAGGTTTAAGAGTGGGGCTTGTTCATTCCTAGGTATAATTTGTACCTACGAGTGACGTCACGCGTTTTTGACTTAATGTACCTATCGCCTTTATTTTTTTATAACCTACGCAAAAAAAAAACATGTCTCCAATATTTTTTATTGATCCACATACCGGATTAATTACCTATTAAAAGTTTGTCATCAATCAGACAACAATTATTTCTTGAAATTGTACGAACTTATTTAAAATAGGTGTATCTAAACGAAAAATCATCGCGCCGTCTTTTGCCTAAAACCGGACTAACTTGTGTATCTGTCAAACTGTGAATAAAAAGCCTATAAAGTATGTATGAACAAACTGACACCAACCCGACGTTACTAAGCGTATATGTATACGGCTATACGTATCTTAATTTATGATATCCGCTTGCATTAAAAACCGGACCATCTCCCGGTTCTTACTACCTTTGATTGATGATACTGTAACATAATTGTTATAATTTAATGTATATCTAGATGTGAATACTAATATATAATATCCTTATATATTACTGATATCTATATTATTTTATTACTTAAAGTTGTAAACATGAAATGTCGACACATTGAAGATATTTTTTAAGAAATACGAACTATTTGGAGGATACTAAATCGAAAAGTCTGAACGAAAGACTTTTGATTTTTGTTTTGGTGTTTTTTTTTATATTTATAAATATATTATATGCATACGTCACGCCAAACCGGCAGGACCGATTTCAACTATTTATAAAAAAATGAGCGGTACAGCAGGACAAAGGAATTAAAAGTAGGTATAAGTAACAAAACTTTCACTTTATAAAGTAGTAGTATATAATTTATTTCATAACACACGTTAATTTTAGCAACAAATTTGTATTGAAATCACGGGAGTCCTCCCGTGACCATGGAAAGCTGGAAAGCTTCCGAAACGTCGGAAACTAAGATGAGATAATATACGCGATATAATCTGTTAAATTGTTTTATTTCAATGAGTAATAATCGCGGAAACAGAAGAAAATATTAACAAATTTGTATACATGAATTCAGATCCGCAACGCAGGCTTCGTCAGGTGGGTTACAATAACAAATCAGCAACAGGCTTCGTCCTGTACAAACCAATGATCTATTCCGCAACAGGCTTCGTCATTTTCATTATAAAGTTCCGCCCCAAATCGTGACCGGGCCGAACGTTGCCATCACACTGGCAACGTTGCCACGCTGAATGGCTAATAAAATTTGTTGCACCAGGTACGATCTGGAGCGTGGATCACAGCCCCTGTCCCGAAGCCAACGACCCAATTCTTTGACGAAGTCCTTGGCCTCCAAACCCCAAGGTCCAGCAGTCTCTACTGCAATAGGTACGAAATCATACGTTGGTTCCTAGGCAATGTACTTAGAGTGTTTAAGTCTAGCCGCAAACTCCGCGGCTGATCCTGCTGATCTGATGGTGTGTCTCAAGTGGGACGGTGCGTACTGACACAAGTTGCGTCTCACAGGAGTCACCGTCATCTCTGCCATGGAACCAACGTGAGACTATCGGGCCTTTTGCCATCAGTCCGGCAAAGCCCTGGAGGCTCCAAGACACAAGGCACATTAGCCGAGACTAAAGCTCGGCGAACCAAATCATTAATAGCATGGTATCTTGCGAACCGCCCCGCGCACTTCTGACAGCTGAGCCCATGATGACCATCCTCTTCAACGCTCCGAAAATGCAGCGGTGCGGCTCGCAAACCTTACACCCCACCCGCAAAGAAACAGCGATTCTTAAAGAGCTTCGGCCGGCAACTTTGTCAGCGGAAGATGAAAAAATCATAACCTTTTTTTCTGCGTAGTCGGGTAATAAGAATCCTATAAACCATCTGTGGATGCCCAGCTACGAGCTACCCAATGTACCAAAATAAAATATACTTTTTAATTTGTTTTTAAACATGAGAAAAATCCAATATTTTTTTTCCAATCAGCGACATTCAAATACTCCGTTACAATATTTTTTTGATATCGCAATGTACAGACATTTCATTTTTTCAACAACCGATCAATAAAATATTATGAAAAAAGACTATGATCCTAGTAACAGCACTACTTTCTACTCTTAATATAAAATAGTTCAAGTACAGATATTGTTCTGGGGCAATCTGTCGAATCCTACACCAGATCAGACGACGCAACGGAGCCACGGAGTTACGTCGCCTAAATGGAACTAATGTCAAGTTTTTAACCGATTTAAAAAAGGAGGAGGTTATATGTTCGATAGTTTGTATTTTTTTTTTATGTATTTTCTCCGATTACTCCGCCAATTGTGGACCGATTTAAAAAAATATTTTTTTATTTTAGTGGTGGTCCCATTATCACCAAGTTGGGATCTGATGATGGGATCCCAGGGAAATCGAGGGCAATCCTCAAATTTTATTGGCACTTATAACATTTTTCATATATTTTCTTTAAGCTATTTAAGTATTTGCATGTAGTAGTTATCATGTCATCATGCTGAGCTGATGACGGAAGGTACAACTCCTTAATAGTTACGAGTTAGAGGATAATTCTTTAAAAAATCATCTATTATAAGTAAATACGTTAAGACTGTTAATCATATTCTTTTTAGTGTTTCCCTGAAGTAGTCTCCTTATCACCAAGTCAGGATTAGATGATGGAATACCAGGGACATCGAGAGAAACCCTCAAATATTATAGGCACTAACAATGTTTTGTATATATTTTTCTAAAGTAATCAGTAAAGAAGCGACTTCAAAATAAACTAAAAAGCCATAAATAATATTTTATGTACGGTACGGATCACATTTCAATCACCTTTTGAAGTCGGTGCCAAACATGAAGTAAATAAAGTGCTTTATTCAACAAAAATACGAATTACTATGACTAAATATGTATGTATAACTCGCCGGCTCGCCGCCGCGGTTCTTAATAGTAATAAATGAATGGTTTGGCACCGACTTCAAAAGGTGATACAAATGTGATCCGTACCGTACATAAAAGATTATTTATGGCTTTTAGTTTATTTTGAAGTCGGTTCTTTTTTTATTTTATTCTATATGTTTTTGTAGTTCACAGTGCCTTGGTTTTTACTGTAATGCTGTGTTAATTTTTGAATAATAAATAAATTGTTTTAATTTCGGTAAGCAAGTTATTTATTTACTGTCCAATATATAAGTAGGTATATACCTATTTCATATGCGATGATTTCATTGTATAATTTTGTTGTATCATATTATGTCTTAAAAAATATATCTTTTGTGCTAGGAAATAAGGCCCATCTCATATATTATATGACTCGAGAAAAGACAGGAGCCAAATGTAATTAAAAATAATTACCTACTTCTCACTCGCCCATTACATAAAGAAGTTAGTACAATCAAATTAACATCCCAAACCCCTTATTATCATTCTAATTAAAATAACACCTGAACCCAAAAGTTACAATTGCAAAAGACATAAGAAATTAAACCCAAACTTCCAAACAACGGAACTCCCAAAACGCGAAACACGTATTAGCACAAATTAAAACAAATGAAACGCGCCTGTCATCACGGAGCCGCCATTTTGTGTATTCACGTCGTGTGCAAAATGGCCGCCGTGTTTGTGATGCGGGCGTTGCTTAATGCGGTCATAAATGTCAAATCTGGATCGTTATTTGTAAAAATTACGATCTTTTGTACGTGATCGGGGGTGCAATTAAGGATTTTTGTATTGTGTTCTTTGCTTTTAATATGGGGACCTTTGGATTTATATGATTTCGCACCAGCTGATTCACGCATTTATACTCTTTTTTAGACTGGCAAATTAATAATAAGACATAATTGGGTGTCACAGTGTCATTTTTGTATAAGTACATAAGTATTATGCAATAATATGTATACCTGCAGAAGTAACACTGCTATAGGTATTAATTACGAGTTATTCTAAACTAGCTTCTGCCTGCGACTCGGTCCGCCTTAATTTCGTTTATCGCCAATAAGGGTATTAGTCCGGGATAAAAGTAGCCTATGTCCTTCCCCTGGACTCAAACTATCTTCATACTAAATTTCATTCCAAACGGTTCAACGGTTTAAGTGTGAAGAGGTAACAGACAGACAGACAGACACACTTTACATTTATAATATTAAGTATGGATTAGTATGGATTGCTCTTTCCTTACTTATTATGATAAAGGAAACCTTTGGTGGGTAGATATGAGTTAACAGACAGACAAATATATTCACTGAGTACCTACTAGTATGAGTAGGTCTTTTACTTTTATGTGAAGATTAGTTACTATTAAACTAGTAACTATTTAAACGTCCATACTAATATTATAAAGGCGAAAGTGCCTCTGTCTGTATGTTACCTCTTCACGCTTAAACCGCGGAAAAGATTTGGATGACATTTGGTATGAAGATAGTTTTAGTCTCGGAAAAGGACAAAGGCTGCTTTTTATCCCAGAAAAATACCCTTATCCATACTTAATATTATAAATGCGAAAGTGTGTCTGTCTGTCTGTCTGTCTGTCTGTCTGTTACCTCTTCACGCTTAAACCGCTGAACCGATCTGGATGAAATTTGGTATGGAGATAGTTTGAGTCCCGAGGAAGGACATAGGCTACTTTTTATCCCAGAAAAATCCCCTTATCCACGATAAACGAATTTAAGGCGGACGAAGTCGCGGGCAGAAGCTAGTCTACAATAAAACGAATTTAAGACGGATGAAGTCGCGGGCCGAAGTTAGTTATTTTACACAAATATTAGCATTATTACACAAATAAAACCCGGCTGTCACACCATTTTCTGAATACATATCTCGTACAAAATCAACGTGATTTCTTGAGAAGTTTTCCAATGAAAAGCAAAAGAAACTGATACTAAGTACTAGAAGTAAAGATATATATATATATATGTAAATAGCCCTGTCTCTATACATAAAATACTTACTCACAGAAATAAAAAAATAGTCTAACTGCAGTGTACCAACACTGCCGTACACTTCTATTTCGTTTCGACGTTTGAATTGCCATGAGGTGTATACGTCGAGCCACTTTTAACTGCCACGGAGAGCCTTTGACGCGTCTGCTTTGACATTGCGAATGTGTCGTTAGAACTAGCCTGATTACACTTGCGGACAAAGTGAGAGTACACTATACATCCTAAACTTGCTGTCCCAATAGCCATCGGTTCTTCGAACTATGTGCCCTGCCCATTGCCACTTTAGTTTGCTTACCCTGTTTGCTATATCGGTGACCTTGGTTCATCTACGAATCTCGTCTGATGAAATTTCTGAAATGTCTGTACAGTCGGGGTAAAACAAGGTTCGTCACTTTTCGACCTTGACACGATCACATAAAGTCGAATAGTGACGAAACTTTTCTAATCCCGACTGTACATTAAAAAAGAATAACTATTTGAAGGCTACTTCAGATTTCTTGTATGTTCGTATGTGTTATTTTGGCTTCATCACGTCAAAACGGCTATACAGATTTCAACTATTTTTGGTAGGAACCATGCGACGACTTACATAGGTACTTATATAATACACAATCTAAGACCCAAGAACAAACATTCGTGCTTATCACGCAAACACTTGTCCTGGCCGGGATTCGAACTCACGCCCACCATCTTCGTAAGAAACTTAACCAAACGTGTTGTCTTAAATAACTAGTAATATTTCCTTAGTAAGTACCTACTAAAACTATAGCTTAAATGTCATAGGTTTTTTGGGCAGTAATTTTTCAGGTCAGTTATGTTTTTTAGCCACGAACGTCCACTGCTGAAAATAGACTTCCCATAGCTTGCTATAGAGCGCGATCCTGCGCAGACCGCATCCTGCACCGGAGCGGATGGGTTGTGGGGAGTTCCCCACAACCCATCCGCTCACCGAGGCTGTGCCACGATGCGCTTTCCTATGCGTGGTCGCCACTCCATGACGTTACTGCTCCAACGGCTATCCGTTCTCTGGGCTCACCCATTGCCACTTCGACCAAGAAATCCTGTGAACTATGTCGGTTATTTTGGTTCTTCTGAGATCCTCATTTCGTATTCTATCACACAGATAAATTCCAAGCATACCCCTTTCCATTGCATGTTGCGTGAGTCTGAGCCACCTTATGAGTCCTATTGTGAACGACCATGTCTCAGTTCCGTAGTTCATCACTGGTAACACATACTGTTCGAAGACCTTCGTCATCAAACACTAGGATATTTTCTTCGAGAAGATATATATATGACGCAGCTTCCCGAATACTGCCCAGCAGATTTGGATTCCACGATTGGCCTCTTTTTCAAAGTTGGACTTATTTAAATAAAACAATTTGAAGGATTATATCGCGTACCTATATTATCTCATTTGAGTTCCCGACGTTTCGAAAGCTTTTCAGCTTTCCACGGTCACGGGTCGACTGAGTAAAATATACTTTCCTCTATCAAAGTTACAATTTGTGCAAACTACCCACTTTGAGAAAACAAATTGTATATATTTTCTAAGTCAACCCGTGACCGTGGAATGCTGAAAAGCTTTCGAAACGTCGGGAAATCAAATGAGATAACATACGCAATATAATCCATTAAATTATTTTATTAATGAGTAATAATCACGGAAACAGAAGAAAAGTTAGGCTTACCTAGCTGGGCAATTTGTCCCAGGTTTGTTTTCTATTCTATTGTGATTACAATCTATGATATAATATAACCGAGGTCAAAAGCAATTATAATTTATTTAAAAAATACAGCATAATAACATTAAAAAGAAAATAATGAAATTGTAAAAGTTGGCAAATTCATTCTCTATAATTACATACGAATGGAATTGAGTTGTGGTATAATAACACCCTGTATTTGCAAGTCATTCTATTTCATTAAAGGTAAATACCTACTTTTATATGCATAATACAAAATTATATAATGTTTGTTTGTCAAAGTGGTATTGTAATAATACTTACTTAATTTTTTAATACCACGTAAGTCATTTCAATACTCAAATTAAATTAAGCATAAGTATTTTTTTTTATTTGAGTATAGACGGAAAGAAATTATAGCACAAAATGATTTTAATAACATTATAGGTACATGATTTCAATACAATTTTATTTTCCACGGCACCTGGTTAAATTTGCTTGAAAGTATTTTTTTTTCTTTTTTTTGCCATGTTTGTACAAGCACTTCAGCAGTGCTACTATCGTTCATGAGGATGTATATAGAGCATGGAAATTAAAACTATTATTTTAATCTATATTATTATAAAATTGTAAAAATGAAATGTCTGTATAGTATTGAAGAATTAAAAATATATATATATTTAAAAGAATATTTGATTTGAATTTTGATTGATTCAAAAATTTTTTTTTTGGATTTTTGTATGTTTGTACGTAAATTTTCTTCGGAGTATTTTTTTTGTACGTGTCGTTGTGGCTTCTTCGCGCCAATTTTGCTGAACAGATTGAAACTATTTTTGGAATATTGGTACCTGAGCATCTACAGATGGTTATAGAATACTTTTTACTCGACCACGCCCTAGAAAAAAGAGGGTTTTGATTTTTTTCTCCTCTGATGAAATGCACCTTCTAGTCTTAAACAAATGCAAAATTCATGAGTAAAACCACGAGCAAAAGCTAGCGATAAGTACTGTGAGTGTTGCATTACGCGCTAAAAAGTTTTTGCGTTCAGCAAATGTTGGTTAGTTCGCAATATCTATACAGTTGTGACGGACAAATTGATTCAGCTGACGTGATGGATAGTAAATAGTAATGTCTTTTGTACATATATCTGTTAAACAGAGTGTGGCTTGCATCAACTACGTTTGGAGCCATTAAAATAAAAATGATGACAAAATTGTAATAAGTAGTCTGTCATATAGATTAATAAAAAATATTGTAGATGTATTTTTTCTATTTTTACGTAAGCAAAAAAAAACAAAAAGCCGACTGCTTAAAAAACCTAAAAAGAAAAAAACAAGTCCAGTACCTACCCTTGTTAAGTTATAATGGAAATGTTTCGTGATTCATGATCGATACTCACATAAAACGAATAATAAATTCTAATGTAGAATTTAGCGATTTTAAACAGTTGGGACCCATTGTTGGGAAGATTTGCGTCGATCTAGTTTTCTTATGGGTCCCGACTGCTTAAAATCGCTATGTTCCGGATAAGAATTTATTATTCGTTTTATGTGAGTATCGATCACGAATCACGAAACATTTCCATTATAACTTAACAAGGGTAGGCACTGGACTTGTTTTTTTCTTTTTAGGCTTTTTAAGCAGTCGGGTCATTACTAATTATAATATTTAAAAACAGAGACTATTAAACTACTTTTAAACAGATAAGATATTTTACACCGTTCGGAAATTAAGGTTTTGCAGTCCTGTGTCTCGCTTGTTCCTTGATGAGATGTATTACAGGATCCCAAGCTGGTGGTAGTGACAATCCATCTTCTCCATTGAAATTAGGATGCTTTTTAATCTCAATAGCCTCGCGTAGCATTCTGGGAAAATATCTTTTTTCTTTGGCAAGGATAGAAGGTTTATCAAACTTAATTGAGTTGTTTGGTTTGTCAATGACATGTTCACAGACTGCAGACCTATTACACCGACGGTGCTTGACATCTGCTATGTGCTCCTTCCAATGTATGAAAGACCACACTCGCAGTCCAGCTTATAAGTGCCTGCACTCTGCAAAGGGGTGCTACTCTTCACGGGTTTAAGGTATTGGAGACACCTTCTTCAACGGCTTGAAATATGTTTTTATAGAAGCAAGCTTCAAGATGTTTCCGATCTTGTCTGTGATCCCTTTCACATATGGTAATACGGCAGGTTTACGTCCGCACCACCGCAGCTGTCGTCTCATTAGATAAGCCTCTATTCCTGCGACATTAGCAAGTCTAAGGACCTCCGTGTTCCTGACACGGTCAGACCAGTGGATGCCCATAATGTCGCGGAGGCACCTCAGGTGAAAATTATCTAATAAGCGAATATGCTTTCGATACAAGCACCACGTCTCAGAGGCATATAAGAGGTTCGGCAAGACGACTGCCATGTATACAGCTACCTTAGTACGGAGCTTTATGTCGTGTGAGCGGACTACCTTGGAACGAAGTTTGCCAAAAGCTGCTGCAGCGGCTCCAATTCTGCAGTTGACTTCGTTATCAAGTTGACACTTTGATATCATCGTGCTCCCCAGGTATTTGAACTGCTCTACTTGCTTAAGCGAATCTTCACCAAGTTTTATGTCAATTCGTGGACCGGCTATTATATCCAGAGCCATAACTTCAGTCTTTTTGACATTTATTTTCAGGCCAAATTTATGACATGACTCATTAAGACTCTTCATAAGCTGTTGCAGAGCACCTGGAAATTCCGTCACAAAACACAAATCGTCTGCATACATCATCTCTGTAATGGTAGCGTGAGACACTTTGGTATGTGCTTTAAGCCGGGCTAAGTTAAAAATGCCACCGTCGGTGCGATAGCGAATACGAATGCCTTCAGACAGTGTTTGTAGTGCTTCCCGGACTACGACTGCGAAGTACAGGGCAAACAGAGTGGGCGCAAGTACACACCCTTGCTTCACGCCACAGCTGACAAAGAAAAACTCTGATTAGCACCCTTTGCCCTTGACACTTACGCAGCATTGCATGTTATCATGCAGTAGTCGGACCATCCTGACAAACTTCTCTGTGCATCCTAGTTTCGCCAGTACCATCCACAATGCTTCACGAGGCACACTGTCAAAGGCTTTTTCTAGGTCAACAAAACAAAGGTACATCGGTTGACCTTGCTCTCTACTTTTTTCTTGTAGCTGGCGTACAGAGAAAATTGCCTCGCAGGTACCTCTGTCTGGTCGGAAGCCAAATTGGGTTTTTGGTAAGATACTTTCCGAAAGTGACATTAAGCGGTTTAGAAGTATTCGGACAAACATTTTCCCCGGAGTAGTTAGGAGAGATATGCCTCTGTAAGAGTTACAATCGGAACGGTCTTCTTTGTTTTTATACAGAGAACAGATGCGAGAGACTCCAAAGTCAGCAGGTACTCGTTCTTCTTCCCACATCTTAGTGAAGATCTTCCAGATTGCCTCATGAAGGTCCCCTCCACCATACTTTAATAACTCTCCCGGGAGATTGTCAATGCCCACCGCTTTTTTATTTTGTTGTTGTTGTATGGCAGCGACTACCTCACACAATGTCAGAGGCTCATCCAGCTTAGGATCGATGGGCAGCGATGACATCAAACTAATGTGCTGCAAATTCACGGCTTAACAAAGCGTTAAAGTGTTCTGCCCACCTTTTAAGTATGTCAAGCTTGTTAGTGGCAAGTTGAGTGCCATCGGAAGACTTTAACGGCACAGAACTTCGATTGATCGGACCAACAAGCCTGCGAATTTCGCTATAAAAAGCACCCAGCTGGTTCGTGTCGGAGAGCCATTGCATGCGTGCGGCCTTCTGTTGCCACCACCTGTCCTTTACTTCCCTAACCTGCTTTCGTAGTAAAGTGCCACTCTGCTTGACTGCGTCCCCTTGGTCTCTGCGATTCAAACGCAACAGAGCCCGGTGTTTTCTCAATGCCTTAGTCAAAGTTTCATCGTTGTCGTCGAACCAATCCTCGCGCCTGCAAGTTTTTACACCGAGCATTTGTGAGGCTGTATCGATTATGTTTGACGAAACCAACTGCCAGTTATTCAGAGTATCACCACTGTTTAAGTTAAGGGTTCGAATTGCATTACAGACAGCCTGAGCATAGGTCTTTTGTGTTTCTAGTACCTGTAATTTATCGACGTCTAGACGCTTAGGTTTCACCTCTTGAGATCTACGAGGTGGATGAAGACGGAGTTTTAATTTAGTGATGACTAGCCTGTGGTCACTCCAGCAGTGTGCTCCTCGCATGACGCGGGTAATGCGGACTTGGGAAGTGTTATTTTGCCTCACTATGATGTAGTCTATCAAGTGCCAGTGTTTTGACCTGGGGGCATCCATGTAGTCTTATATTTAGCGGGAAGCCTAAACATAGTGTTGGTAACTGCCAGATCAAATTTTGCACAAAGTGTCAGTAAAAGTAAACCATTCCCGTTCATATTTCCAACACCATGTCTCCCTAACACCCCAGGCCAAGCCTTATAGTCACATCCGACTCTTGCGTCGAAATCACCCAACAGTAAAATTTGCTCCGTGGGCGAGATCTTAGAGAGCGTTTGTGCAAGTTCCTCATAGAACTTGTCCTTGATGTCATCAGTCCTTTGCATAGTCGGCGCATAGACCCCGATGACGTTGAGATAGTTCTTGTTCTCCAGGTGAACGCGCAATGTAGTTACGCGGTCCGAGATGTGAATTGGACATTCCTCCAGTTTGTTTACAATGGTATTTTTGACCGCAAAGCCAACACCAGATCGCCTGGGTTCTGAAGATGGAGTGCCCTTCCAAAAGAAAGTGTAGCCGTCTCCGTGCTCTATCAGTTCCCCCTCGTCAGGTAAATAGGTCTTGCTAAGAGACGGGATGTCTATATCGTAGCGTCGGAGTTCATGGGCTACAATGGCAGTTTTGCGTTCAGGGCACTGGTTGCCTTCACGGTCAAGGAGGGTGCGTACATTCCACGCGCCAAATGTCATATCAAGAATTTTGAGCTTAGATTTTCGTATAGAATTTATCCCTTTTCGACCACGTCTGGTGTGATGCAGAAGCAGCCGTGGTTACTACTTCCGTAATGAGTAGGTTGATCTTTTTTTGGGACACCTTTTCTAGTCCCCTCCCCGGCTGAGCGGGGGAAGCAGGGGCTCCCTAAATAGGGCTGCTTCGTCACTCAAGGTGCTGCCGAATCCGTACTGTCAACCCAATGCAGTGCAGAAGCCACCACTCTCCCTGAGCCGCTTATGTGCAGACATTATCCACAGTCCAGTCAGCATCATAACTGGACCCCTCTGACTCTGTCTATCGCCACAGGTCTTTGCTGAAAATCGGAGTCCTTGGTTGGAATCAGTCAGATTGCGCAGGATATAATTAAAGTGCAAAAATGATCGCGCTAACACAGTTGCACTCTCTCGCCCTCACCCCTCTGGGTCTGATGGAACGGAGACCGCTAGGATCAGAGAAGAGTTTGGATGCAGACATCTACGGCGATATCGTTTCGGGTTTTTGTTCGAAGTTTTCCTTCTTTTAGGCGGTGTTTTTTAGAGCCGAAGCTGGGAGGTCTGCCAAAACCAAGACAGGAGAGAGAAGTGGATGAAGGAGAAAGGGGTTTATAGGATACTACTGTCATGGTAAGAAAATTGGGGTAGACAACAGTAGCTTGAGTAGGCCGGGGTCGCGTACCCGTATGCACACTTGCTCTTCTCGGACAGACAAGAGTAGTGAACACCTCTGACCTAAAACACAACACTCTCCAAGATACAACAATGTTAAAAACATCTATGGACTTTCCCAAAAAACGTTTCATACTAAAGCCAAGGAAGCTGGCTTAGTGACGTCACACGGTTAGTACCTTGCATGGTGAAATTAAGAATTATTTTTGCGTTAAAACTTGCGTTTATCGAAACGGTTTCATAAATAGCCAAGATTTAACAAATACTTTAACAAAGAACTGTTAGGGATTGCGGTTGGTTGTCAGTATAACATGCAGTTGCAAATATAAATTATTTATCTAAGGTTATCGCGTCATGAGGCCAATGAGGTAATTATACTTATTTTTATTCAAGAAGTTTAAAACCTTTGCTATATTGAGATTGAACAGAGATTTAAAAGGCGAAAAATCAATCGCATTGTTGCGTAATTCAAACATCGATATCGAGAACGTCAATAAAAAAAATCAGTCAACCTCTACGTAAAATCTGGGGGGAGTTATTGCCTAACGAAATTTTGACACTTGGTATCCGACTGTCATAGCCCATACAAAATCATGACACTTGGTTCCGATTGCGAGTGTCAAACGCGTTAGGCAATACGGGTGGGGTCCAATTATCTGGATTAGAATACACGTCAGTTTCTACTTTTCTTGTCTTCATGAGTACACAGTGCGAAACGATAAAGATATTTTGCACAAAGATAAGTTGGCGTGAGACAGACGCGATGACGTTGCCATAGAAATCAACATTGGAACCACGGCTATATATAAAAAAAATCTTTTGCGAGGTGATAGTTTTTATTGTCTTCAAGTGTACACAGTGCGAAACGATAATATCAACTGTACGCGAACTCAAAGAGATTTTGCATATAGATAAATTGGCGTGAGACAGACGCGACGACGTTGCTATAGAAATCAACATTGTACCCACGACTATGATATTAGATAGGAGGCATAGTGACTGGTGGAGATTGCCTTGAGATATTAAGTCCAATATTAGTATTTATATACAACTTCTTTTTTTTCACAGGACATAGTACGCGCTAATACGAACCATTTTTACTATGTGGAGACAATACTGTACTTTATTGCACACCAACAACGGAAACAGTACAATAGAGCGTTAAAATTAAATACGATAGACAATAAGTGGTCTTATTGCTATAGAGCGATCTCTTCCAGACAACCATTCGGTAGAGGAAATGACACAGAATAGCTTGGAATGAGTAGGACAGTAGGAGTAGAGACATTTTGGAAACGAAAAAAAATCTGCCAAAAAAAGCTAGTTTTTTACCTAACCAGGTTGTTTTTTTTTTATAAACTGACCAACGATTGACCCCAGTATTACCTGATGGTTAGTGACTACGCGGGGTACCCAAATAGCACACATGCTGTATAAGAGCTTAAACAGCACTTATAACGCTAAAACTGGCTGTATAATGGCCGTATAAGGTCTTATACAGCATGTGTGCTACCTGGGTAGCTCGCTAGTTCAGTAGCAGCCTATTCACTCTTGCCTGGAAGAGACCCAAATTTTAATTTTCAGTAAACACACGACGGGAGCGAGTTCAATGCTCTAGCGGTTCGCATTAGAAATGATGAAGCAAATCGCTTCGTGCGTATGAATGGTAAATTAACAACGTAACGATGAAGTTGCATCTAACGCCTAGATGTCCGATGATGGAATAGAAAAGAGGTTTATGGCTTTTTTATTTCTTATAATACCTTATCAGAAAATCCCAAGCCTTAGACGCGAACAAATTTAAAACAAGATTAAAAGAAAAGCTCATTGAAAAGGCATATTACACAATAGACGATTTTTTTAAAGAAAATTTTTAAATAGATAATCACGGTTCGGATATTCGGTCGGAGATATATTTACAAAAATTTGTTCACGGAAGAAAAAAAGTCATAACCCCTCTGTCAGTGACAACTGGCGGTGTAGGCACAAGGCGCGTGGCGCGTCCAAGGGGGCAGCTTGATGCTTCTTTAGCGTAGTCGGGCAAAAAGTATCCTATACCCATCTGGAGATACCCAGCTACCCGTGTACCAACAATCGTTGAAATCCGTTTAGCCGATTTAGCGTGATGAAGCCACAACGACACATACGAACATCTAATTTGTACAATTTTATAATAGTATACACTAGAAGATGAGGAGAAAAAGTCATAACCCTTAGTGTTTCGTCAGCGTAGTCGGAAAAAAGTATCCTATAACCATCTAGAGATACCCATACCCACCTACCCATATACCAAAAAATCCAAAAACAATATTTTCCAATTTAGTGACCTGCAAATAGTCCGTTTTAATATATATTTTTAAATATCTTCAAATATACATAAACTTTTTTACAACTTTATAATAGTATAGATGTGAAATAATCATTACAAAATTTTAACGTATTGGTTTTTTTCGAAATTAGCGTGTCAGAGGCGCCATCTACATCTTCGTCGTGCATTTTTAGTATGAAGACATTGTCGATAAAAAACAAACAATCAACAACGGTCGAGGCGGTTTTGTTTCATTGGGTTCCGTACCCAAAGGGTGAAACGGGACCTTGTTAACTCCGCTGTCCGTTTGCCACCGCTGTTGAAAATTTCAACTGTCTCGCTATCACGGTTCGTGAGAATGAAATATATTTGTCTGTGTATGTCAGTCACCAATCTAAAAATTATTGAACACCGCGTACATTTTGCTTAGGAGTAGGGCTCTGCTAACACTGGATCTTCATAGATACGGCTGTTAGTAGCGTATATTTTGTACGGAACCCTCGGTGCGCGAGTCTGACTCGCACTTGGCCGGTTTTTGCAAACCATTTGACACTTAGGCTTCCGCAGTGCAGGTGCAGGTCATTGACCCAGACGGCTTATTTGAGGTTGCTCCGACTTATAGGACTGGGATGGCGAAACTATATTCCGATAACTTTCATGATTTACTTATATCAGTCCATTCAACATTAAATGTTGGCTCAAAAAGATTGCTTTTTAGTGAATACATCGCTTTTAGTTTACTTCGAATTGTATTACTTAATTCTTTGTTAATTCCTGCATATTTTGTGCAATATAGAAAAAAAAATCTTTGCGCGAACTGTTTGTAAGTACAACTGTAAACTTTTACCTTTTGTAATTGAATTGTTTCATCTGAATTGTACTTATCTATACTATTATAAAGCTGTAAAAATGAAATGTCTGTAGGTGCATTGAATATATTTTCAAAAAAGTGGTTGTAACGGACTATTAGGAGGTCACTATATCGTTTTTTTTCTTTCGATTAAGTGTTGCGGCTACATCACGCTAAATCGGCTTAATAAATTTCAATTATTTTTGGTACACGGCTAGCTGGGTATCTCCAGATGGTTATAGGATACTTTTTACCTGGCTTCGCTGAAGAAAAAAAGGGGGGTTATGACTTTTTCTCCTCCGCGAAAGAAGTTGTACCTATATAAGTATACTGTAAGTTGTCCGCAACTTCGTTCGCTTACCAAAAATGGTTGAAATCCGTTTAGCTGATTTGGTGTAATGAAGACACGACACATCCCGTATGTTTCATACATACATTACATACACTTTTTAACAGACCAAAATGCATGGCCCAAAACAGAAACCAAGTAATTTACTTTTACCGGGACACGGTTCTTATAAGGTGGCATATCAAACGTATGTAAGTTGTTTTAAATAAAAAAAACATTATTTTGTTTTTTTGTATTTTCTACCAGAGAAAATATATAACGTATTACACACATACATAATACAATGTTTATGTATTAACCAACCAGATGTATGAAAAAAATGAATTAATTAACATTCTAACAATATATAAAATCCTAAACTAAATTATAAGGTAAATTAAAACTACTAAACACACTAAAATTAAGAGGAGTTTTAAAAAGAACACCCCGTCCAGCAGTTCCGCCTGCGGCATGGTTCCCATTATGCTGGCGGCGTTACCTCTCTGAATGGCTAAGGAAATCCTCTGGGAGAGGTAAGCGCCAGCTCTGGGATCGCCGTAGGTGCGGCTCAACTGCGTCGACAGGGTCGTCATGAAGTTTTTCATGTCGGGTGACCATGGCCCTAAGGTCAAATCAAATGAAATCAAATCAAAATATTCTTTATTCAAGTAGGCCTAGTTAGAGAAATACAATATGATCCAACATTTGCTGCAAGGATTAGGGAAACCCAGAAAAACCTAATCAGATCATTTAACTTAAGTGTAATATTATTGATAAAATCATCATTTTAAAATTAAAATAATCAATAAGATAAATCCCAAAAGGATTGTCAATAAAAAATAAATAATCTAGAATGTGTCTAGAATAAAATTCTAAATGTCAGAGTATATAAAACAATTAAGATTAAAATAATAATAATACCTTAGGTATTCGTTAAAATAATTATTCATATACCTACAAGACGCTATAATTTACATTAATCCCACGCGGCTTCATCATTCATGTAGTCTTGTGTGCTATAATAAGCTTTAGAAAATAATTTTCGGTCCACAATATTTTTGAATTAACCAATAGACAACTCAGTTATGCTGCTAGGAAGTTTATTATAAAATCTCACACAGTTACCCATGAATGATCTCCTTATTTTATGGAGCCTAGTAGCAGGCACTGCGAGCTTATGCTTATTTCTAGTATTAATATTATGTATATCACAGTTCTTCTTAAAGTCGGTAATATTTTTATGTACATACATAATATTCTCATAAATGTATTGACAATGCACTGTCATTATATTAATGTCCTTAAACTTATCTCTAAGCGACTCTCTATAGTTCATTTTATATATCGCACGAACAGCCCGCTTCTGCAGAACAAATATAGTATTAATGTCGGAAGCACTGCCCCATAGTAAGATGCCATACGACATAATACTGTGGAAATAACTGAAATACACTAATCGAGCCGTTATCACGTCTGTTAATTGACGAATCTTACTTACTGCAAAAGCTGCAGAACTCAGTCTATTCGAGAGATTAGCAATATGGGGACCCCATTGGAGCTTAGAATCTAATGTTATACCGAGAACGACTGTACTATTAACTAGTTCCAGTTCCTCACCTTTAACCATAACGCTTGTTTGCTCGTGTTTTACGTTACTCGTAACAAACTTAACACATTTAGTCTTTTTCTCATTCAACAATAAATTATTTACATTAAACCAATTTACTACTTCACAGATAGCATTGTTTACGTCATTGTAGGATCGTTGATTTCGTACGACTTTGAAAATTAGAGACGTATCATCTGCAAACAAAACTATCTCATGGTGGGTCTTTACGAGGTGTGGCAAGTCGTTTATATAGATAAGGAACAGGAAAGGTCCCAATATTGATCCCTGCGGCACACCCATAGAGACTAATGACCCCGGTGAACGCTTTCCATTCACGTCAACCCTTTGTATTCTACCATTTAAATAAGACTCTAATAAATTTACTGCTAATCCTTTAACTCCGTAGTGGTGTAGCTTCCTGATCAGTGTCTCATGATTAACGCAATCGAAGGCCTTAGATAAATCACAGAAGATGCCTAAAGCATCTCGCGTTCCTCCCAGGCATCGAAAATGTGTTTTACGAGCTCAACTCCGGCGTTGGATGTCGAGCGACCCCGCGTAAAACCGAATTGCTTACTATGCATCAAATTATTCAAATTAAAATGTTTTAACAATTGATATAGAATTAGCTTTTCAAAAATTTTACTAAATGTAGGTAGTACAGATATTGGTCTAAAGTTAGTGGGGTCAGAGGTACTACCTGATTTAAATAAAGGAGTTATTTTGCTATGTTTCATCAGATCAGGAAACTCACCGCAGTCAACACTGTTATTGAATATATCTGCCAAGTCAGGCGCTATTACTTCTATTAGGGATTTGACAGCATGGACTGAGACCCCCCATAGGTCATTGGTTTTTTTTGACATTAATTGATTTAAATGCCTTTACTACATCTGAAGGACTGACATGTTCAAAATAGAAGTCCTTACTACATTCTGGTACGTTTTCTTTTAACAACAAAACGGCAGACGAAGGTGATGAATTTAAACACTTTGTTGTGGATACTGGTATTTTGGTGAAGAAATTTTCAAATTCTGTTGCTACATCTAAACTAGAATCTATAATTTTGCCATCAATTTTTAATTGTAGATCACTAATTGCGTGCCTTGATCTACCAGTCTCCACATTAATCACTTTCCAGGTGGTTTTGATAATATTAGAACTATTTTTGATTTTCTGGGATAAATAATTACGTTTGGCAATATGACAATCAATTTTGAATTGTTTTGAATATTGCTTTACATGTTCTTTAAATTCATCACTCGTATTAAACCGCCGTTCCTCATACATGGCATACAGTGCTTGTCTACGTTTGTGTAAGTCCGCAGTAGCCCATTCGCTAAATACTGGTGCACCGCCAGCCACAACCGATTTGGAAGTAAATATTGTATTATAATATTTCATAAAAGTTGTCTCCACTGCAAGGGCCGAAAACTCGTAATTTTGAGTAATGTGGAGTATTTGCGGCACTTGAGGGTCTGGGGCTGATCAGCCGCGGCGCCGCCCTGGGCTCGGGTGGCCTGTATGTGGGACCGAGCGAACGTGTCTACACACATAGCGTTCCAAACCAGGGCCCACCCGAGTTTCCACGGCACCAAAGTTACGCCATCAGGCCGCTTACCATCGTCTCTGACCATACCAGACGGCTCAAGAATGGAAGGTATGGAGGCAGCGGCAAGCGCCCGACGTAGGAGATCATTTATGGTGCCGTGGCGGTACATGCGACCAGCGCTTCTGTAACATGAGAGACCATGACGACCCAGCTGATCCACACCTTTTCCGCAGACGCAAGTGTGAGGAACACATATCCTGGACCCAAGCCTTAAACAAATTGCAATCCTTAAGCAACTTGGGTCCAGGACTGTGCCTACGTTGCTCGAAGACAGAGCGTTCGTTGTTTTTTTTATATTCTATATTTTTTTTACTTTTATAAGTTTTGATATGTTTTCTTGAAGAACTACGCATAAAGTTTATACACAAAACATATATTTAGTATAGGCTGAGTTCAAATATTTGTATTAGATATAAGAGTTATTTCGAAAAAATTACTGAATGTTGAGTTTGTTTCGGCTTTCTTCTCCTCAGTGGTCTCCTCTTAGGGAACGCCGTAGAGACAGACTTGTAAAAGTGCCCTTGCGGCCTACTTACAGAATAAAGATTATTATTTCATTACAGCAAATCAAAATAATAGAGTGTTCGTAAAGGGGCTAAAATAAGCCATTATGACACGAAGTGATTATTTGAACGAGCTCACGAAGTGAGCGAGGACAAATATATCTGAGTGGCATAATGGCTTTTAGCCACGTGTGTGCAACACTCTGCTTTTCACTTCGACTGGGAGAAAATAAAAAAGACTTCACATTAAAATTATATATTTCATGAAAAATTAAAAGTACAGTTTGAGCGATTCTTTATAGTGAAATTGACAGCTAACACGTTTTATGTATTTTTTTAACTAATAATGGGCTTAGACAATTTTTACTTATTTATGTAAAATAGCTGCAATACGATCAATAATTTTGGCAAATCTGATCAGGGTGGTTTGTTTTTTCACAGAAATTTGTATGAGATTATATGTATGGCTTTCTTTTAAACCCTAGGGGCTATATTTACTATTTTAGTCTCGCTTCACGAAGCTAATATGAAGTACTTTTTGAGCCGAAGAAGTGAAAAATTATTTTTCGTTTCAGTGATCTCCAAATAACGGACTATTTGGAGGTCACTAATTTTTGTGAAAATATCTTCAATGTACTGCAAACATTTAATTTTTACACTTTTATAATAAGTATAGATGTGAAATATATAAATGGTTTTCAGTGTTGTATTCGTCATCGGGTCATGCATAAAATTAAGCTTCACATTTTTCTACAAGACTTCAAAGTGACCCATATACGTGACGAATAAATTAAATCAAAAACTGGTTATTATAAATTACAAAAAAAAATGATATTACCTTCAACACTTACTTGCAAGTCACAAATATCTTCCTACACGCATTATTTTTGTCTCTCTTTCTCGTTCTCTTTCTCAATATAAAGTTCTTATTTCCATCCCGCTCTAGCGCCACGCGTAGTAGCAATCAAGTCATCGCAGAAACCAGCTTCCATACTGTGGCAGGATATAATGGCGTAACTGCATATATAGACCAAGACACCGTCAGCGGTAATTCCATTTCATCGAATTAATGTATTTCGATATCCTTAAACCTTAGCTTGAGGAAAGGAGACTAAAGTTTGGAGAGATTAACCGGTGGTAAGGGGTAGTATCAAAAATTTAAGCTATTTTTGGAGAGTTTTTTGTAAAATGTAGTAAATGAAACAGGCTGGTTTTCAGATATGTGTTTTTTGCCTATATAACCTACTAGCTTCTAAAAATGCGTCTTCTATATCCGTTTTTTGTCTAGTTTGTACAAACTACAGATTAATAAACAGCTAAATTATGTAAAAACGTCATTCTAACCTTTATCTTTTACGACACTAACTTAAATGTTAATAAAACATAATAATATCTTCGTTTTCATTGTAATTTTACATCTGGCGCTCACGCCAAAAAACCCCAAGCATGTAGTGTATTAGCTTTCACTTTTTTTGATGCGTGCGAGCAATAAATGCGTCCATTATTACAAACTAGCTTCTGCCCGCGTCTTGGTCCGCCTTAAATTCGTTTATCGCGAATAAGGGTATTTTTCCGGCATAAAAAGTAGCCTATGTCATTTCCCGGGACTAACTATCTTCATACCAAATTTTATTCAAATCGGTTTAGCGGTTTAAGCGTGAAGAGGTAACAGACAGACATACACACACTTTCGCATTTATAATATTAGTATTGATCAGTATGGATTACGCTTATCGGCGGGTTTGACGTTTGGGGCGTGGTTTTTCCTTAAACTGACCAGCTTAAAGGCGAGGAACCGTCCCAAAAGATTTATGATATGTTCAGGAATGCGATGGACAGGAATCGGTAAATAAATAAATATTACGGGACAATTTTACACAAATGGAACTAGTCCCATGGTCACTTTATTAAGGCTTCTGTTATGGGTATTAGATTATAACTTATATACATAGAAATCATCCATGACTGACTACGACCAAGGAGAAGATCTTAGCCGCTGATTTCAGAAATGAGCCTCGGTAAACATATTTAGCCGTCGGTTGACAAACCTGTTCTAGTAAACCCTCTTGTAATTTTAATTGATATTGTAAGTTTATTATTGTTTTTAATTTTATGACGACGATCCTTATAAAGAGATTTTGATTTCAGTTTTACTCTCTCTCCTGTGTTTGGATTGAATTGTTAACATACCTATTTTTAAAAATAATGTACCTATTAATTTCTTATTAATGAAAAAAACTGTATGTTACATCGTAGGTATTGAATAAATCCTTTTATTTATAACCGAATGAATAAATGCATGCATCCAAGAATAATATCCACAGCGCAGGTTTCGTCCTTATTAAAAAAATAAGCATCCGCAATTTCCGTAACAACCTCCCTCAAAACTTCATGCAAGTATTTATCAGCACAAGTTTCGTCGAAGTGATATATAATCTGCAACACGCTTTGACAATAACAAAGAAAAATCAAACTCCGCTCTTACGAGTACCTGGGACAAATGTCTAAAATGCTAGCGGTCTTGAATAATGTAAAATCTTATATGTATTGGATCAGGTACGCTCACCGACGTTCACATCTCGGTCTAACAGGAGTTTCAATGGCACATACGTTGTTTTTACTACCTCAACAGACCGGTCCATACTCGTTTGTGCACATACTCACCCTATCAATTCAAGAAAGACCTAACTCAAAATATCATCCTTTTTGAACTCAACTTTAACTCGTTTTGATGAAGCATAAATTACGAAAAAAAAATTTTTGTTTTAAATCTTTTTTGCTTGGTTGTGAGTATGTTTATAAATAAATTGGTTTTATCTTTTAATTTCAATATCAGGTTTTACTGACGCTATCATGACTGTACACCGTTTGCAATCCTGATCATTATTAAATGCATATTAAGTTAATGTGATAAGTTTCATCGGATTATAAAAAAGGTCTATTTTTCTCCGCAAAAAGTAAAAGAATATGTATGATCTATTTTAGGGTTTCGTAGCCAAAATGGCAAATACGGAACCCTTGTAGTTTCGTCACGTCCGTCCGTATGTCAGAAAAATTTTAATCATAAACTACTAAATGTATTAATTAAATTTGGGGTATAGGTGTCAGTATAAGCCGCTCCATAGTTTGGTAGTTAAATAACCAAATGAATATTTCTAGGGAGGCACTCCATACATGTAACCGAAGATGAAAAAATAAATTCAGGGAAGAAGTGTGGCACATATTTCGGCAGTTCTTATAAAACACTTTGAGGTGTTCCCATATCCCTATATCTTCTAAACCGTATGTCCAAAAAAAAATACAAAGATAAAGGCAAATAAATACTTTCAAAGAATGTTATTTTCAACATGATATACTGCTTATATACTTTTTTTGAGTTATTGTCAAAAAACTGCGCTTTTCAGCAAAAGTGTGTGTCCGTCAAATCTGTCAAAAGTACAGTCGGCACAAAAAGCTGGAGCAATAAGCTTGAAACAAATGCAGACTAGCGCATGCAGCTAACTGGGAAATTAATTGCTGTAAAATTGTATTCGCTGCGTTTGTGTGATGAAACTAAAAAAAATACAAAACTTTTTACCCGGACGAAAAAAGATCTGCGAGTAACTACGAATATTTGTATGTGGAAACGTAGCTCTTTGATTTGATGATTTTGATTTTTTTTTTTATTCGAGAGGTGACATCTAGCGTATGATCATGCGGTGGCAATCTGGGCAGAAAGGAAAATGGATTCGTTACTTCAAAATTTAACGTCAACGGGCGTACTTTCGCTGTGATCACTGCATACCGGTTTAAGTGTCAGTATTTTTATCAATAAAACTTACCCTAATATTACTGGTCGCACGATTACTCATTCATATTTTATGAAATAATGCTTATTTGTTTAAATCATCAAGATGAGAACTGTCAGATTTTGGTCTTGAATTAAAAATCTGAGTTTAGAAGGCGCCCGCAACTTCGTCCGCGGAGGAGAAAAAGTGGAAGTGAAACTGGAGATACCCAGCTACCCGTGTACCAAAAATAGTTGAAATCTGTTTAGCCGATTTTGCGTGATGAAGCCACACATACAAACATACATAAAATCCAAAAAGAATATTTTTCGTTTTAGTGACCTCCAAATAGTCCGTAACAATATATATTTTTTAAATATCTTTAATGTACAGACATTCCATTTTTACAACTTTATAATAGTATAGATTAGAATAATAATTATGTCACCATGCGCAATATTTATAGAATATGTTGTACATTTGGCACTTTATATTTTAGACTAATAATGGGCAAAGACAATTTTTACTTTTTTATGTAAAGGGCTGCAATACGATCACAAATTTTGGCCAATCTGATGAGGTTGGTTTTGTTTGTTTTTAATTATTCGTAAGTAGTACGTAGATGGGCGCGAGTATTTTTTACAGTTTCATAGAAATTTGTATGGGATTATATGGCTTCCTTGTAAGTCCTAGGGGCTAGATGTACGATTTTAACCTCGCTTCCCGAAGCTAATATGACTAATAAAAAAACTAATGTAACTGAAACAAAAAAAAAAGATTTTTGTGTATTTGTATGTGTCGGTGTAGCTTCGTCAACCCAAATCGGCTAAACGGATTTTAACTATATTTAATACGCGAGTAGCTGGGTATCTACAGATGGTTATACTTTTTACCCGACTAGGTTCAAGAAACAACGAGAGGTTATGACTTTTATTCCTCCGAGAATGAAGTTGCTTGCATCTTCTATTAGTGAATAAACCATCCGCACACCAATCATCAGTAGCAAAATGATGTGCAAATAAAAAAAATACAAATTAGCTTGTCCAATGTTATTTAATTTTTATAAATCAGAGTAATAAAGCTATCCAATACAACAATTGCATTCAAAATGGCCGCCCACTCAATTGAAAGCTGATACCAAAAACATGATTTTTAAATTTCGCAGTAAAGGACGAACTCAAAGATATACCTCTTAAAAAACTTACACCGATTTTCAATAGACATGATGACGGAGCACGGAAATCAAAATTCTAATTAGTCCACCAGATAAATAATAAAACAATTTCGAACAAATCTTAGCTTTTTGAAAATAATAAAAAATACCCGTATAAATCGCATTAAAGTTTAGAAGTCATAATTTGTACCTAACTAGAAGTGACGCCACGTGACATTTTGACACAATGAATCGCCTTAATTTTTTGATTACGTAAAAAAAAGAAAAAATACGTCTCCAATATTTTTGATTAATTAACATGACGGACTAATTACTAAGATTTTGTCATCATCGCTATTGGTAAACATCATGACATGGAACAATAAAATAAAATTTATAAAAGAAAACATAGAAGAAAAAAACGGCAACCGTCTTCTTACGGTGGATATAAACAATGCGACTTTAAGTATACAATTGGCTTGCTATTTTACTTACGCGAACAAAAAGCTTCTAAAAAAGCATTAAATAAACGATATATTTGATATGCCATCCCCGCACTTAAAATATATTTTCCGCGCAACCGTCTATTCATCAACAAATCCTCCAGATAACGAACCGATCACAAAAGGAAAGGCAGAAAAACATGTCTGTCTTCAATTGTTTTTGTTGTGAAAAAATCATAAGAAACTCACTTGTTATTATAACAATTCCCAATAACACACAGGCTTCCCATTTACACAGACTAAAGAAAAACTTTGAAAAAAGCTCGGAAAAACGCGCAGTTCAAAACAAGAATGTTGTGAATTTTCTTCGTCTGTGGCTCTTGTGATGAGGAAATTTTGTATATCTGTACGGGGTTCTCGAATAGTATGCCGACAGTACCTCGTTTTTGAGGCTCTGCAGTGGTGAGAGAGCGAGATAGGTTAATTGAGTGCGCGCTCGAGTGAGTAAGACGCCGATATTATTGCACCGGTAGTGAGGAGTGAAAGAGATCAATAATGAGAGGCACGACGAGTTGAAAAGGGATTTCAGATTAAGGTCGTTGTCGAGGCAAAGAGTAGGTATGTCGGAAAATTGTAGATGGGTTAGTTTTTGGAGGTGTTGGAGGAAAGTTGGACTTGCATCTGTGAGGCTAGTTACTAATGATTGTTTATTGAATAATGGCTTTATATATTTATTTTACTTTTAAGGGCTGTTAAATAAACATGCACCAACTATTTTACATAATGAAATAAATATTGCAATAGTAACTGTCCTTAGCCGGTGCGGAGACTTAGCGGTTTACGTCTTGATAATTTACATATTTTTATAACTAAAAAGCGAATCGTAAAAATTTGTAAATAGCCTATAAACCTGTTTTTCTACAACATATAACATGTTTAAATCTTTAAACTACTAAGGTAATTGATTACATACGATTCTTGACTACAGCTGTATAGTTTTAACTGCTAAAAAAAAGAAATGAAAAATCTCCCACAGTTTCAAATACAAATCCTTTATTCCTATGTACGTTACAACGTCGTGTAATTGCGAAGACGAATGCATTCCAATTAATTGAAATCCATCGCTTTTTAGTTTTACAATGCTATTTATGGTCTCGTGTCTTTTTCTTTCTTTTAAAAATTGCAATATTGACATATGACAACTTTTCTATTCTGAATGGAAGTAAGTAATTAATCCTTGCGGAGTGTTATAGAGTCACGATAAACTGTTTAGTTTATCGTGACTCTATAACATATTGAAAGCATATAAGGGTATCTAAAATACCAAAATTATAACAACACTGAACGCTGAGTAAAAACGCACCCAAGGACACCAAAATATCCACCATCAAAGCATTGACCCCTCTCTCCCCTATAGCCTCTATGACACCTCGCCGGGCCAGGGCGAGCGCGCTACTACACCACGCTCAGTCGCAACCCGGCCGCGACCGACAACGTTACGCCGCCCCTCCCTCCCCGCGACCGAATACGCGCCATTCTGAATTTTGAATTTCGAATCTCGAAAAAAATAAACCGTTCCACATTCGAATTTCAGAACGCGATCGTGTTTTGATTTTTATTTTTAAAAGTGAACGAATATTGGGATTCAGTGTTTAAAATGTGATTGATTGCTTTGAAAGGATTAACCTAATGAACGATTTCGTGACGTGAAAAGGTTAGTGTTTTTTTTTGTTTGGCAAAGGCTCGTTATGTAAGCTTTTTATGGAGCGTTAATTTGTGAGCGCCCAAGTATTAATAATACGGATTTGTGTTGATGTATGGACCTTGTTGTTGAACGGATTTTACTTTTTTAATTTCGTCGGGCTTAGGCTGTTATGAATATTGAATTTTATTTTGCTTCATTTCGGTGAAGTTTTTTGACATAATATCCGCATATTAATGTATTATATTATTTAAACTGAATTATACGTATGTTTCAGTTTCTCTTAAAATGATCATCGCGTTGTACGTATCGGCAACTTGTTACATCTGAAATTCGGTGTCTAATTAAATTAATTAGTGGCTCAATAACGTTCGATTCAGATTAATTATCAGTAAATGAGGGGATTATTCGAAAAATAGTGTTTCGTGTAAATGAAAATTCGGATAATTATTACAATCTCATTATTTTAATCCTATTTAAAACCATTGCGGTAAAGAATGATAGTGATCGGTAAATAATGACACATTTATAAATTTGAAAACCATCACTTGTTATTTTATACTTTGTTTTTTTAATTCTTTTTGGATATTAAAAAGCTTGTTTAGCTCATGAAAAAGAAAAAAAATGTAATAATATGTAAGATACAGTACCATTAATGTCATTATCTAAGGCTTGTTCGGTCTTGAGAATAAAGTCATAACCCTCTAATTCGCTTCAGCGTGGTCGGGTAAAAAGTATCCTGTAACCACACTCGGATATATCTTTGTATAATAGTATTTTTAGATTATGTATTCATCAAATAGCCCGTTTCACATATTATTATGGAAATATCTTCAACGTACCGATAATTAATTTTTAGAACTTTATAAATAACTGCCTTTTGCCCACAGCATCGCCCGCGAACTAAGGGTAATGTCATATTGCAAGTTTCCCCATACAAACTTTAGACCCCCATTTTCACCCCCCTATGGTATGAATTTTAATAAATCCTTTCTTATTGCACCTCTTGATCTTATAAAGAACCTATGTGCCTAATCTGGAATCACTAGTTGATATTTCAGTCAGTCAGTTTCTTCTTTTATATATTTAGATAGTAAAAATATATGTACCTAATTGCTTTCTCTGCAATGGCACTAACGATTTAACTGAAAGTTGGTGTATGATTTGCTTTTCTAGTTAAGGTACCTTAAGTAGGATTATCTTAAATATAAAAATCGTGTGGCTACCGTGCAAAGCTGGGTCACCGATTTTTTTTAAATTACGTTTCAAATAATTAATAAATTAATTTTATTTATTTATTTTAATAATCGAATTAGAATTAATAATCTCAAACTTGTAGGTACCTGCGTTTAGTTATAATTTATGACATTATTTAGTTATTGAAACTTAATTACAACATTATTCCTAAAAATCTCTCATGGGCACATTCAACTAAAAAGCCGAACCTTGCGAAAATGTTTCGCTATTTGGATTTGGAGTACATAACTTGTAAAGTTGGTAAATCTGTACCCCTAAAAGGTTAGTTGGTTAGTCCTTCTTTTTTGGAACAATGAAGCAACAACTCGATGCATGGAGAATTATGTACCGGATATTTTTTATCGTCTATTATTGAGCTTGTCATACTAAGGTGCCATTTAAACGTCTCAATATGTATTTATTATTGTCAAAACTGTTTAATCATACGACAGTTCATTACCTTAGGCAGTAAAACAATTAATAACTCAGATCTTAGTAATTATAATACTCGCAATTTGACGCAACCTTTATCACCGTTTGTGGTGTGTAGGTACCATATTTTACGTCTAGTTCTGGCAAACAAAAGAGCTCAGCTTGCAGCAGCAAGCAGCAGGCTGTAAATGAAATTTACGTCCTGGGGCGAAACTTTTTTTATGTTATAGGGGGCAAACGAGCAGACGGATCGCCTAATGGTAAGCGATCACCGTCGCCCATAGACACACACCAGAGGAGTCACAAGTGCGTTACCGGCCCTCCAGGTTGGCGTGCACTCTTTTCTTGAAGGTTTGAAGGTTGCATCGGTCCGAAAATACTGCCGCCGATAATTCGTCACAAAATGAAATCCTTAACGTACATATTCGCCAAAGTTCCTTCATAATTCCTTCACACTTATGGCGCACAACGCTAGCTTAGCCTATTAGTCATTTGTCAGTCCCATAGCCGAGATAATTTCTTACGTGACTGGCACATTGCGTTTCTAAATGTTAACGAATATGTTTTCGCGTTCCTGGAAAACGTTTTATTTTCTTGTGTTTCCCTTTGTTTTGGCAATACGATGTATAAAGGTATGTGGAGCTGTAGTTTCTTTTTGTAGGGGATTTTTTTCGTTGATTTGGCAGGTTAGTTTTATTAAAACCTTTACGTGTGTGCTGTGCTTGGTTTAGATTGTAGATAAGTTTATTTTATAGCTAAGTTATTAGCATTTCGAGCTGTTTAAATGGTCAGTTATTGTTATATTTCATAACCACAATACAACAAAATGGGCCTTGATCGCGTATAAATATAATTTATTTAACTACCGACTTGAGTTCCTTCGAGACAATAGACGTAATGCGACGTCCAAAACGTCAAAGAATTAGCAACAAAAAGTAATTAAATAAATAATATTTATACGCGATTAAGCCCCGTTTTGTTGTGTCGTGATAATGAGTGAAGATCGTGTAAGTTTAAATCAATGATTATTATATTTATTAGGTAAGTTAAAAAAAAGAGAAAACATAAAAAATATTAACCATCCTTGTATGTCCCACTATTTCTCATGTTATAAATGCTAATACCGAATAAGTTAAAAATAATAATAATAATAAAAATTGTGACTTATGAGGTGACCGCCATGTAGGCTGTTGATTCTACGATTATATTGTACCGATATTCGCGTCGGGAAACGGGCTTATAGCGGAGAGTCTTAAACCGGCAAGTGGATCAAATTTAACTTGATTTGACCCGTACATAGATACATATATCACAATTTGCAAGTTAAATAAAAGCTTGTTAAAACTTAAGAGTTTTCAAAAATACCAAATCCCCGGCATTTTCTTTGCCACATAACTAAACTTAAATTAGAATAACTTTGGAAATTAGCGAGAAAAATATTCCGTATCCGACCCTCAAGGTTTGAAAAGTTCTTAAGTCGAGAAACATTGCTAGACTTTGTAGGTATTGAGAAGATAAACATTTTTGTGACCTCTATTGGATGGTTCCCATGGTAATCAGATCAGCTAGGCTATCCATAGTATCTAAAGGTACGGACAGACGTGCTCATTACTAGCACGAAGGCATGCTTTTATTGAGCACTAGAAGATACTCGCAACTTCGTACCCAGAGGAGGAAAAGTCATAACCCTCTTTTTTTGTACAGCGTAGACGGGTAAAAAGTATTTTATAACCATCTGAAGACGGCTACCCGTGCGCCAAAAATAGTAGAAATCGGTTTAGCCGATTTTGCGTGATGACACGTACAAACATACAAAAAATAAAAAAAATAAAAATTTAGTTTTTAACTCCAAATAGTCCGTAACAACCATTTTTTGAAAATATCTTCAATGTACAACTTTATAATAGTATAGATGTGTTCATTAGTAGCACGTATGTAACAAAATTGCTAGTAATGAGCATTCTTATTTAGAGCGTGCTAAGCAATCAACTGACGTTTGATTTTCGAGCATGCTACCTGAGGCGCGGGTAGAAGGGGGCGTGGTCTGAGTGCATCTGAACAGTCCGTAGGCTTGCTTTGAGCATGCTTATTTATGAGTTGCTTAAAACGAGAAAGCTTATTGCTGGCAAATTTGAACAGTTGCAGAGCATGCTAATTTTAAGCAAACTTTTGAGTATTCTTTTTTTGAGCACGTCTGTCCGTACCTTTACAGCATCACGTGCGCTGTATCACGCTGTAAATCACAGCCTGTACAGACTTTACAGAGTCATAATGAGCTTCTTACTTCAGCACATGAGTGCGATGTTTTGGCAACTAGCTTGGTGGTTGTATGTGATGTATGTCTGAGGTTATGTGAAGAAATGAATGACGGTCATCAATTAAAGTAAAAAATAAATAACACAGGCACAAGCTTACAAAAATCGACCTAGTCCCAAACTAAGCAGAGTATACTATGGGTACTAGGCGACGATATACATAATATATAGATAAATTATAATACTTAAATACATGCTTAGAAAACGTGATCTCTAACTATGGGCCTTTTAAGGAAGCTCAGAGTCACTCAGCGAGCTATGGAAAGGGTTATACTCGGGATCTCTCTACGATATCGAATCAGAAACGAGGAGATTCTTAGATGAACCAAGTTTACCGACATAGCATATAGGGTAAGCAAACTGAAGTGGCAATGGGCAGAGCACATAGTTTGAAGAACCGATGGCCGTTGGGACAGAAAGGTTCTCGAGTCGAGACCGCGTACCAGCAAGCGCAGCGTGGGAAAGCCATCCGCAAGGTGGTCGTACGATCTGATAATGGTTGCGGGGACTCTCTGGATGCGGGTCGCGTCTATCCGGCCCATATGGAAATCATTGAGGAGGCCTGTGTGGACGTCCTATGGCTGAAATGATTATGAGGATGATGTCATAGAAAACATCCAAGACCCAGTAACAAACATTAGTGTTCATCACATGCACAAACACTTGCCCTGACCTCATCATACTTCTATTATCTGTTCTTAAATGTAACATTTACGATTTTCACAATGCGTTAGTATTTTACTGTAATGCTGTGTAATTATCTCAATAAATAAATCAGAGCAGCATCACCCGTCTTCCTCACACTGTATTCAAGGGCCTTTCCCAACAGACGGCTTTGTTGCGCGATAAATAGTCGTTCCTCCATGTAGGGAATCGGAAGACGAGGTGTGGGTAGACCCTTTACATCAAAAGACGAAGCGTGGGTAGCTAGCTCTTACATTCAGACTATTATCTGTCTCTGTCCTAAGCAGTAACATTATAATCATATCAGCTGAAAAATGTTCAATGCCGGAAAAGCCTTCTTTAAAATAATCCACAACTATTTGTGCGCTACTCTCATATAAAAGTTTCCTGCAGTTTTGATCAGATCTTCATTCCACCTTAAGTTTATACGCTAGGGTAATAAGTTCCATTGACTTGGATTGGATATAAGACGTAAAACAAGTTTTCCTTGCATCAATTAAAGCCCCAAAGGACGAGCCCAAAAAGCTGTCAATGTGCGTGATATCTCACGGCGATAACCGTGACAGCTCTCACGCCTGTGTCGCCGTCTAGTGTGGCATCTGTCAGCTGTCACTGATATGGAGATCGGAGATTGACAAATGAAGAGATCTGTGAACCTTCTAGTAATTGATGATTTTTTTACCCGACTGCGTTTGAAAGAAGGGTATGTTTTTCGAGTGTTTCTGTTTGGGTCAATCAACTTTTTTGTACCGCGTGGCCATAACAATGGCCATCGTAGTTTTAAATAGTAACTCATGAGACGTAACTATATCTCCTGAGTTACTATTTAAAAGTACAATTTAAAACGATATCATCATCATTATCATTATTTTAGCCATAGGACCTCCACTGCTGGACACAGGGCTCAGATCATCTCGTAGAAAGATCACGAGCATAGCCATTTCCATAGCTCGCTGAGTTTGAGGTTCTCGAGTGGAGACCGCGTACCGGCAAGCGCAGCGTGGAAAGGTTACCCAAAGGTGGTCGATCGACCTGGTTAGTGTTATTCGCTGGATGCAGGTCGCCTCTATCCGGCCCATTTAAGAATCTATTGAGGATGCCCATGTCCAGCATTGGAAGTCCTATGGATGAGATGATGATGATGATTCTAGTTTTTCAGTGTACTGACGATATACTCATTGTTACGATTTTTAGAAATATTCAACACATTCAAATAACACGGAAAAACAGGAAAACAGTATGCAAGATTCATTATTTTGGCTTCTACACCAAAACGTGGGTGTATACATTATGATGTTTTTTATTCTTTTTACGTTCCTTTGTTAAAAAATAATCGACTTGGAAATAATTTGCTCGAGAAGTTAGTATCCACGCAACGAATATAATTTATTCATTTGCACGAGTTTCGTGTTTTAAGGTGTTTGTATGGCTTTTCTTGACTATATTGTTTTGTCAACTCGTACAATACATGAGACGTTTATGTAAAGGAATGAAATTATATGAATACTGGACGGTAAAATATCTTATCTGTTAAAAAGTACTTTAGTAGTCTTTGTTTTTAAAATATTATGATTAGTAATGAGGTAGTCTGGGAGTTTTTCTTTGCAGCGTTTCTTTTCTCCTCAGTGCTCCTCATTTGTCAAATGCTGCTTGGTAAATTATTAATATAAAATAATTAAGCCCTTTTGGTACATGTGTAACTGTCTTTACAGATTAAGCCCATCGGGCATGTATGTGCACCTTTGTTGTCTCAAAGTGGGTAGTTTGCACAAATTGTAACTTGGGCAATGGAAAATATATCTTTTCTCAGTGATCTCGTGACCATGGAAAGCTGAAAAACTTCCGAAACATCGGGAACTCAAATGAGATACTATACGCGATATAATTCGTTACATTGATTTATTTAAGTGAGTAATAATCACGGAAACAGAAGAAAATATTATATACTGGACGGTGGTCGCAACATCGTTCGCGAAGGAGAAAAGTCATAACCCCTCTTTTTTTGACAGCGTAGTCGGATAAAACTCTTTACTTGAGGAGCTTGAGAAGGAAAAATTAAAAATAGGAAGTTTAAAAATCAAATTGAAAAAGATACTAAATGATACTGATGACTAAATGTACTTACTCAGGATTCGTATGTACAATAGCCCTATGCACCTGTAATGTCTTGTGTCGAACCAACGAGGACGTCAATTACTAGCCATTGGTAAATGGATGTAAACTTTACTTTAGCAAAGTAGGTAATAAAATAACACGAGATGGGGACTGATACCTCATTTGTACTGTATTTAGTTATGTATCTAGTTAGTAATAGTAAGCATCACGTTGCACAAGAATTTATTGTCAGAACGCGACGCCAACAAACTCTTTTACAGTTTTGCGTACTGTAAATATATTCTTAAGTATGTGCCAATCTATAAATAAATTTAAAAAGTATCCTATAACCATCTTTGGATACCCAGCTACCCGTATACCAAAAAGCGTTGAGATCTCATTTATATAAAACAATTGATCGGATTATATCGCGTATATTATCTCATTTGAGTTCCCCACCGAAACGTCGAACTCAAATGAGATAATATACGCGATTTTTTTTATTTAAATGAGTAATAATCGCGGAAACAGAAGAAAATATTATAATTGAAATCTGTTTAGCCGTTTTTGAGTGATGGAGCCACAGAGTGACCGTCAAGCATCTGAAGGCGATGTCGAGGATGGGCGAATTGGAGAAGTAAAGTAAGGAAACCTGACTTCATCACCACATGGGATAATGGCTAGGAGAGATAAAAGGGCAGTCTTATCACTAAAAAGTTATTCCAGACAACCTAATTGCATCCGATGTGGTCCAGGAGTACTTAACGGGTTCCGTTGGTTCAAAAATAAACAAAGGTAGCACCTGTTGGTCCGGCTGCTCACAAAAACCAGTTTTCAAGTTTTGATATCAGCGGCACCATGGGAACTCGACAGCTATTCACTTTATAAATACTGGGCAAGCGCAAGTCTCCACAACTTCACTTGTCGTGCTATCATGTATCGCCATCTTTCTCGCACTGTATTGGAAGGAAAGAGACAGACAATTTTTTAAAAAATTTATAATTAAGTAATCTTTAAAAATTGTGTTTCACAGTCGTGCTGAATGTACTGATTGGTTACAAAGCTATTAGTCAATACTAGAAGATGCCCGCAACTACGTTTGCGCAGGAGAAAAAGTCATAACCTCTCTCTTTTCAATGAAGTCGAATAAAAAGTATTCTTTAACCATCTGGGGATGCCCAGCTACCCGTGTACCAAAAATAGTTAAAATCCGTTTAGCCGTCTTGGCGTGATTAATCCACAACGACACATTCGAACACACAAACAAATAAAAAAGTCCAAAAAATATTCAGTAACCTACAAATAGTCCAGTTTAATATATTTTTCTAATATCTTCAATCTACCGAGATTTCACTTTTATATTTTTATAATAGTATATATAGATAAGAAGATTAAAATCAACATTTAACTGGTTTTTATTTAGACTTCATGTTTTAGTATTTCGTTATAATTTACCTATATATAATAAACAAAGACTGAGTAAAAATCTGAATCAACTGCTTTTTTATAATATGTAAAGAGTACAAAGCAAATACTTAACATAAAAATAATTTTTAATACTTTTTCTGGCTTCTTTACCTACTGCCACAAAGTATTCTTTATTTATCAATGTTAGTAAAGTTACCATTTTACTTATAAAAATTTGCCAAGATTTGTATCCTTTTTATAAGGACAATATTATAACTGACACATACAGTGACTCAGATTCATTGATCGTAAATCATAGTATGCCTCATTAAATAAACTGAGTGACATTTCAATAAAACAAGTTAAACGGGATATATCTATCGCCTATAATATTTTCTCACTTGACTTTCCGATGTTTCGAAAACCTTCTGCAAACTGCCTACTTCGAAATTATAAATTATGAATAAAGGTGTTAATGCAAGCCAGATGTAAAGACAATTACACATTAGCCAGAAGGGCTTAATTATTTCATTTTATAAACGGCCGCATACACGATATAATCCGCTTTTTTAATTTACAAGTAAATGTGCTATAATCGTAGAAACCAATATTAGAGTGAGTTTTTGTAGTACCCTCATCTCAATTTATCTGAACTAAGTGGAGTATCCCTTAAGTGGTTACTTGAAATGAGATCGGTTGTGATCCCAAGTCATTTTTGTAACTTAAGAGTCCCCGGCAAGCTCGGTTCTCCATACAAATGTAGTTACGCTCTCATTTAACAACGACTAGCTAGTTTACTCCGAAACTTTGTACTTAGAATAAATTAAGGTATATGCAAGTCTGTAATTAGTTTATGTAGCTTTAGATACCATAGTGAAAAAATACAGTGAATTTAAGATTTTCACACAAAATTTGTTTTTGCTTTATTTCGTTTGTTTTATAAACTGGAGCCATATGAACTAATTAAATACCTAGATATACCTCATGTCATTGTATATGCAAAGTTTCGTTACAATCTAACGCGTAGTTTTAAAATGAGAACGATACTCCGTTTGTATAGAAAGGTGAAATTCGCCCCAGCTTGCCGGGGACTCTTAAGGTAAATGTTGGATTTCTACGAAAATCATGATATTTGACTATCGCTACATTCGTCACTTTTCAAGTGAATTTTTCCACTAAGATGTCTTATCCCAACAGCCTAAAGACGTCCACTGCTGGACATAGGCCCCCCCTAAAGACGACCGGTTTGGCTCACCGGGAGTAACGTTGCCTGCACAGGTCCTGGGTTCAAATACCGGTAAGGGCAAATATTTGTGTGACGAGCATAAATATTTGTTCCTGAGTCTTGGATGTTTTCTATGTATTTTAAGTAAAAATATCTATTCATTATATCGTCGTCTAGTATCCATAACACAAGCCTTGTATTATGGATACTAGAAGCTTTATTGCTTGCAGCCTTATTGAGCTTACCATGGGACTAGTTAGATTTGTGTAAAAACTGTCCTGTAAAAAATAAAGAGTGCCACAAGACCGCTCCTGCGCCGTTCGCATCCAGCCGACTCCTGGGACCTTTATCAGGTCATCAGTTCACTTTGCGAGAGACGTGCCCCCGTCTTCTAGTGCGACTGTATTTATATAAATTCTTCGTCTTCATCGTAACCTCATTGCTGAGGGTCGCGACCAATTGTGGTCGTTATTTTATGTGCCAAGGCCCTCCAGCACCTTTAGAACAACTATGATATGCGACTCTTTGTCACGCGACAAAGATTGTTTGTCTCTTTCCTTTCAATAGAATCTGAGAAAGACGGGTGATGCTATATCGCCCGACAAGCGTAGTCGCGGAGAGTTGTGCTAGTCCGGCAGGCCGATTGGTCTTATGTATTCTTATAAATACAAAGATCTAAATACATACTCTTTTCATTCGCAATAAATGTAACTTGACCCTGTTTCCGCAAAATAACGTATACACCTACTTATGACCTTTTTTTACGAAGTTCAAAGTATGGGAAATTGGGTACTTTCCTGTAGTCATCATAAGTGATGTCACGCTTGCAGTTAAATGTTATTTCTGAAAATACGTAGAAACATTCATGAATACTTATTTTTAAGCTTTTGGCGATCTTAAAATGATCAAAATCTAAAAATAAGGAGGCAATTTGACCGTATAGAATTATGACGTCATAAACCTGTTTTCCTTTCAAACTTCATACTTTCTGACCGTTTTGACAGTTCATGAAAAGGAACTGATTTGATCTGTTAGTCAAGTACCCTATTAATTCGTCGCATACCTACGCAGAACTTTATCAAAGTAACGTGAATTATCAATCGGGTTTCAGTGACGGTGGATTGGCATTGCGATAAGGCTCTAAGGTGTAAGAATTAATTCATTTTGCTGTTACTATTGTGTTAACAGCATTATCGAGTAATAAGGAATAAGGAAGTCATATTATAACACTATTGTTTCAAGAAATAGGATAATATCGATCAAAGTTGTGTAAGAAATGGCTGAGAAGCTTGTATTTAAGGTTCACTTTAGAGATTGGATTACAAATTTAGCTTCTGCCCGCGACTTCGTCCGCCTTAAAGTCGTTTATCGCGGATAAGGGTATTTTTCCGAGATGAAAAGTAGCCTTTGCCCTTCCCCGGGACTCAAACTATCTCCATACCAAATTTCATACAAATTAGTTCAGCGGTTTAAGCGTGAAAAGGTAACAGATAGACAGACAGACACACTTTCGCATTTATAATATTACTATGGCTAGTATGGATTTAGTTTCAATAAAATTAAGTTAATTTATACTTATAAAATATAAATGTGTGTCATGATATTATACCGAACCTTAAGTTCTACTTCAAACAGAACATGCAGCCATAAGCAAAATATTTCTTTTTTATTTTTTTTTATTTATTTAACTTATAAAAATAACATTTTACAAAGTAATTATTACTCGCCAAACTGTGACGTTTAATGGCGAGAAGCGCTCAGATTTCAAACACTTAATATAACTGAATTATATAACTACATGATATACAAATGAGCCGGTTAGAAAAATCTGCACACGCATCTAGTTTGACACTTGTTAGGGTTCCGTATCCATATCGTAAAACGGGACCCTATTACTAAGACTCGGCTGTCAGTCCGTCTGTCACCAGGCTGTATCTCATGAACGGTGATAGTTGGACAATTAAAATTTTCACAGCTGATGTATTTCTGGTGCTGCTATAACAACAAATACTAAAAACTGATTTTTCTCTGTAAGTCTATGTCAGTAGGGGAGACCGAGGTGGGGTGTGATAGGGGAGAGTTGTGACATCGACGATTTTTTGTAATCTATGAACTGATAGCGAGCTCGCAACACCATGCGTTTGTTAGTTCAAATTTCAAGCTAACAAACGCGCACTGTTGTGAGCACGTCAAGAGTTAACAGTGTCCAAAAAATCGACGATGTCACAACTCTCCTCTATCACAACCCACCTCAGTCTCCCCTAACAAATATTAAATGACTGAACACCGCGTATATTTTGCTTAGGAGTAGGGCTCTGCTAACACTGGATTATCATAGATACGGCCGTTTTAGCGTATATTTTGTACGGAACGCTTGGTGCGCGAGTCCGACTCGCACTTGGCCAGTTTTTTGGATTTTTACCACCTCTTGTAATTGAAAGTAGGAGTCTGAACTTATACCACCTTATCAAAATGATGATACTTGGTTAATACATTGTTAAAACACCGTAACAACACTAATACCAAGTCACGAACTGTCAATTCAGCGTCAACATTACAATACAAGTTTGGTATTAAATTACTTTCTTAGGAACTCTGTGGGCCGGTATTTTGCATATATCTTATTACTGGTAAAGATCTATGGGTTTAATTTCAGTTTATAACTTATTGAGGTATACGAGAGATTTCTTGGAATTAATAAAAGTAGTGTCATGTTATATCGGTGCACGCCACTGCTTAAGTATAATTGTAAACAATAGGGTTTAGAATAATGATGTAGTATAAAAAGAGGTACATACTCGTAGGTTACCTACAAGATAATCCACGTGTAAAAAATGGCCAGGCTTATGCACATATAAATCAGATAATATTGCAATAGCACATGAATCATAAATGCTTTTAGACGCTTTTTTAAAGTGCGAAATCTCATGATGCATGGCGGCATTTTTGTTTATTTTACACATAATCAAATATATAACAAAGTACTCTATGCGCGAGACTGAGTTAAGGTTTGCCAATTGGCGTAGTTTTGGTGTGCCATTTTCGGAGCCCATATAACCTATCTACCTCTTTTTATCGTCTATTACTAACTGACCAACCGCTCTGTCCACCTGGTTGGTCGGTTAGTATTTTTTTTTCTTAACCAACCATCTGGTTGGTTGTTTGATATTTGTTATTTTTAACTAACTACCTGGTTTGTTGGCTGATTTTTTTTTAACTGACTACCTGGTTGGTTAGTTGATATTTTTTTTAACTACCAAACTGGTTGGTCGCTTAGTTTTTTTTTCTTAACCGACACCTTTTCACTTAGACAAAACTTTACCATGTCTGAGTACCTACACTTATTTAATGTTACATAATTATATTTGTATGTCTTTAATCAAACAGATTTAATAGAATCCAAATTTTATGTGCACCATATTGTAAAAATATCATAGTTTAATCTAATACACTTGAAATCATACATTTCATAATTTCCATTGGCAATTTCATAATATTTACAATATCTTATGGTGGTTAAGAATGTCGAAATATACGATTTACATATCCATAGTCGCCACACAGTAGCGACTTATACAATAACGCTATAAGCACCGTAGAATCCAAATCATGAGCGATAGGTATGGAGTGACCTTTTTTCGGTTTCGAATGTTGCGGAACAGCCGTTAGAGCGAAGTGAAAACATCTCGTCCGCCCACGCCACTCGAGAAACCAGAGAGAACAGACCCATCAGTCTTATTTATACCGCTAGATATAACTGGCTATCCTGGAGAACTACGAATTGAGTTTATATGTAGGTAGTTGCATTCGACGGAAAAAATAGGGATGATGTTTAAATTTTTATAATTAGACCGTCTTGTAGATAAAAAAAATCTACACGTATTTTTTTACTTTTTTTACGTAATCATAAAATAAAGTTGAGTCAAAATGTTGTGTGACGTCACTTTTTAGTACAAATTTTACCTAGGAGTGACGTCACGAGTTCCCACTTCTAAAATTTATTGCAATTTATCTGAGTATTTTTTTATAATATTGAAAAAGCAAAAAAATACGTGTGCAATATTTATGTATTATCAAACTGACGGCCTTATAATTTTAATTTTCATACCCAGTCATCATGCCTATTGAGAGAGAACAAGAGTCTGCTGAGGGTATCGGCTGAGCGCCTTCGGCTCGCTCACAAAATATTGGGTTGAAGTGGTCGTTAGTATGGCCAATTAGTGAATAAAAGATTCGCTACCTGCTCCTGGCTGCGGCCATATTTTTCATAAAAGTGTTTTTTTCTTTTAATTTATTTAACATGTAATACTAACATAGTCGTGTCAGTATCAATTGTTACTAACACTTTTATGGATCTCTATGGTCTGAATTAAATATTTTTTTATACCACCATTCTTATTTGAAGTATAAATAAAGTTCCAACCAAAATCACGAGCACGTCTATATAAATGTTTATTTATTTCTTTTTTTGCGGACTGTTTTATCCTAATCCAATGGCAAGGTCAACAAGGCTAGTATAAAGAGTACTGTGATTATGATTTATCTGTTGGATAAAAAAAACGTCTGGTAGTACAGGTAGCAAAAATATTGGGTACATTTTGAGACCTGGAGCATATAGTATCGTAACTTTCAATATTATCGTTTATTTTTTTATACTTAGATGTCTTAAAACTGATAGTGTTTTATAAATGCCACGCAACTAATAGCTTCTTACGAAGATAATGAAGAACGGTGTAGGACATTATAGTTTGCTAAGATAATACGAATTGTTGGCTTGAATAATGTGCTGACAGATACTATTACTGTTTATAAAACTTTTATACTATCATAAAGTTGCAAAAAAAAGATTTGCAATATTTTAAATTTTTCAAAAATCACTAAATCACACGTGTAGCTGGGCATTCCCAGATGGTTGCAGAGTCCTATTTACTTGACAACGCTGCAGAAAAAAAGAGGGTTATGATTTTTTTCTCCTCCGCTTGCAAAGTTGCGGGCATCTTCTAGTTTGAAACAAATGACGGCACAAGTTAGCCAGACAAGTTAGATTGCAGATGTTGACGTTGAAGACGGCCGGTTTAATAAACCGCTCGTTATTTAACAGTGTAAAGACTGTTCTGTCCTCTATAGCTCGTGCCCCAGTGCCAGGGGTCGGCGCCGTGATGTGAATTTATTCGGAGCTGGCAGATTTCTGCTGCGGATTTTATACGTGCGTCTGACGGTACCTGTTAAATGGGGAATGTTAACAAGCTAGTCTAGGTATTTCAGAAATATGACTCATATCCGCTACTATTTATAAAGGTGTAGAAACAAGTTGTCTGTACATTGAAGATACTTTAAAAAATATATATGATACGGACTATTGATCATCACTGAATCGAAAAATATTTCGATTGGAATTTTCGTATGTTTGTGTGTGTCGTTGTGGCTTCAAATTTCAACGATTTTTGGTACTCGGGTGGTTCGGAATCTACAGATGCCAACCTTGACCAGTTGAAGAGGCAGAGTGAATGGTGGCAGTCAGCTCCGCATATTAATCTCAGTCTTTGGCAAAGTTGAAAAGCTATGCTGCACTTATGACTCCAGTGCATTCCGCAGCCACGATTTCTTCCACTTAAAATTTTCTCCACGATATCTTCTTTGAAGCAAAATGTGACAGCGCAAAGCAAGGCTACGGATTGTATACGTGCAAGGGCTGGTTTTCCTAGGTATTTCCCGAAAAACACTCATATCTACCCTAGTTTCTATATGTCTCTCTCCGTCAGCCACGGGCGTCCACTGCTAAACATAGGCCTCCTCTATAGATCGCCGCAGAGTGCGAAAGACTTGGAGTGGCGACCATGCTTAGGGGCCATCCACATTTTACGTCACAACGATAAGGGAAGAGGGGTCATTCCAGATGTAACAAGCCATGTTAAAGAGATAGGAATAAGCGTGGTTAAGAGGGGGGGGTTCAAATTTTTTTGCGTGACGTAATATGTGGACGGCTCCTTAGGGAATCTTAGCGTTTTGGATCTCTAGTAATACACAAATACGAGTATGAGAAGCTCTTTCATGCTTTAGGAAATTTTCTGTCTATGGACGCCGGAGTAAATATGTCACATTGTCGTCGTTTCATCGTCAACATGTTCAAACGGATAAATCGTCGTCATTTCTGACTTTGACATCTTTATACGTTTACTATGTAATGCTTCAAAGAGCTAGCATATTTCCGCAGTCTATTTTATTCATGCGTCTGATAGTGGCACGCGTTACACACGGTTGAACAAGTTTATACACTAAGAATGCTCAGTCTCTATTATTTTCCGTGGCAGTTAAAATGCAGTTCATTTGTCTAGAAAAACTATAATTTTCAAATTAAATTCTTGGTGAAATAAAGACGTGTCGGATTGAAGACGTCATAGCATATAATCTCCTCCATTTACACCTCTTAGTTAATATATCTGGAATAAACACTATTCTTTGTTCTTCTTACGGGTTCTATCTCACCACACACACACATAGCATAACACACTTCATCTACATCGGTTCAGTGCTTTAAGCATAAAGAGATAACAGACAGACAGAGTTACTTGCGCATTTATAATACTACTAGCTTCTGCCCGCGACGTTCTCCGCCTTTAATTCTTTTATTGCGGATAAGGGTATTTTTCCGGGATATAAAAATAGCCTATGTCCTTCCCCGGGACTCAAACTATCTCCATACAAAATTTCATCCAAATCGGTTCAGCGGTTTAAGCGTGAAGAGGTAACAGACAGACAGACACACACTTTCGCATTTATAATATTAGTATGGATTGTAGACCCAAAATCAAGTAAATGTAAGAGTCATAAACAATAAGTCGCACCTCTTGCTTGCTCTTTGCGATTTTTATAAAGCGCGAGCGAGAAGGCTGACTTATTGACCCTGTTGTAGTTGGTAAGATAGGGTCTCATGTAATAGAACATTTACATAAAACACACCATTATTTGCAAAGTTAGGGGAGACCAGGTAAGTTTGTTTCACGGGTTGTTTGTCATAGAAAAAACAGGGAACAAATATTTTCATCGCACGGTGTCGAAAGATCGCGAGAGCTTTATCTAGCAGGGAGATATAGCTCTCGCGAACTTTAGACACCGGTTCATAGTCCATTATGGCCGCTGTGTAAACTTACCCCTTAACCAACCTTACCCGGTCTCCCCTAGACTCGGAACCGCATAAAATACTTAACATTCTTCTTTCATCTGACGCACGTCACATTCATTTTTCAGTACATTTCCTATTTGCCCAAGAAATCTCTCGGGTCCACTCTGCCCCCTTTGCCCTCTCGGGACGCCCCATGGAAAAGAAAAATGGATTTCTTTCATCTGAGACGTTTTGGGCACATTGATTTTTGAAAAGGTGCTGGAAAATATGTAGATGCTGAAGGAGAATTTTTACATGGAATAAGTTGTGTCTAAAAACACAGTGATAATAACTATATGGGTTAACTTTAGTTTTACAGACAAACTAGTAGGAAGATAATCTGGAAGGGATTTAAAGAAAAGAATCGTAAAATGAGGCCAATTTGTTTGTTATTTATATAAGAGGATTCCTAACTCAATGACATTACAAATATTTTAAACTAGAAGAAATCCTTAACTTCGTGAGAAGAGAAAAAGTCATAATCCCTCTGTTTTATTCAGCGTAGTCGGGTAGAAAGTATCCAGTAACTATCTGTGGCTAAGCTACCCGTCCGTATCCCAAGAATAGTTGAAATCCGTTACGTAGTTTACGCGTTATTTGTTATCTTCAATGTAAAGACATTTAATTTTTTTTACTTTATAATAGTAAAATGACCCACACAGCGTACATTTTGCTTAGAAGCAGGGCTCTACTAACACTGGATTTGGATAGAAACCGCCGTCTTTAGCGTATATTTTAAACAGAACCCACAGTGCGTAAATCCAAGTGTCATTTGGCTGTTCTTTTTAACATACTGCATAGCTATTTAAATACTTTCTATAACACTTTTATTCTTCTTACTGGTTATCAAGTAAAAGAAACCGCATTGCCAGCTATAAATTTTAATGGGCATAATTGAATATAGACTAGAACGTAAACCATTAAAAACCATAACGGAAAATCACTTACGCGCAGTCCGTAAGGCAACCGCAAATACCAATGGCATACAGGCGCGATTTAAAATTGTATGTGCATTTGGATCTCATATACAGTTACGCCCTTTTAGCCGTGACACTTAATTACATGCATGAGAAGCATAACACTGCAATTGCTATGACTAGTTACAATGGAGTTTAGTGTTATGCTTCACAGGTACGGAATTTAGTAAGTATGCATTGAAACTTATCTACACAAAAATGTCGACTGTCGACACGAAAAATCTGGTCGTACATGATCTGGTATATTTTTTAATTAACTGCTAACTTTAAAACTGCAATAATTTTTAATAATCCATACGATATAATCCACATTTCAAAAATAAAGATAGAACCATATTTATTAAAATGTATAAGTGTGTGTGAGTTTTCACTTTATATATTTCATCATACTTTTATGTTAGAAAATTATCACTTAATAGAAAAATATACCCTTCATTACGACCACATTTTTCGTGCCCACACTTTATTATAAAGTTGTAAAAATGAAATATCTGCACATTTAATTTATTTCCAATATAATAATTGTAACGGACTATTTGGAGGACACTGAATGGAAATATATATTTATTGGATTTTTTGGCTACATCACGCCAAAACGGCGACACAGATTTTAACTATTTTTGGTATACAGGTAGCTGGGTAGCCAAATATGGTTATAGGGTACTTTTTATTCCACTGCCCTCAAGAAATAAGAGGGTTGTAATTATTTTCTCCTCGGCGGACGAAGTTTGCGAAATTTACCTTCTAGTATTATTATGAAGTCGTAAAAATGAAATGTCTGTTCATGGAAGATATTTTAAAAACAATATACAATGTACTACTTAGATCATCACATCGGTTTAAGATAATGAAGGTATCGAGTGCGTTTTAGTTACGTCATATCGTAATATTAACTTACTTTGTTAGACGTATAATTTGTAACAAAAGCTGTAGAAAGTCTTAATACAATTATTTTGATTGGTGTTATTAGATTTGTACCAACGACCATTAAAACAAAAGGACTGAGAATTGCCATACTTTGGATCGTGTTCCGATCGCAAGGAGGTATTCTGGCAAAAACTAGAAGGCGCTTCAAATATAAACATTTAACAAATGTTATAATTGAATACAGAAACATAGTATACTAACAATTCGTTCGCAAATAGCTAATAATAAATAAAACGTAACATTTAAATACTTTGTCACGCTTGCAAAGTTGAATAATTGTAAAAAATATTCTTATACATAGATTGCGTTGTACATATCGGGGAACGGCTTTTTGTATGGAGATGGACACTCCTCTTGTTTTAATGGTTCTTGATTTGTAACGATAATTTGATATGGCAGGCCATTCTACACGAGTCAAGCATGTTGCAAATTTTTCTCATCAGGTCAAAACTGCTGGACAGATTTGAACCTTTTTTGGTACAAAAATGGTTATAAGAATCGAAAGCGATGAAGCAAAAAAGAAGACCATGCCTTTTTTCTTTGCGAACCAGGGTGACTAGAAGGTCTTCTTACATGCTAGACGTGAGCGCCGCGCCGGGCATTTTTACCACGCCGCCGCCGCCGACAAGCGTTCAGCGTAAAATCGGCGTGACGCGTAATTGAATACCGAAGCTTATCTATTTTATTTAGAAGAATGGTTCAGTAGTGATCGTTTGTCTAGATTGTGTTCGAAAATTCAAGCCGCGTACGTAAAGTTGCGACAGCTTTGTTGGTCAGAGCACTTCTGCGTTTTAAGAAGAGGTCGCAGCTTCAAATCCTGCTTGCAGTAGTTCGCACTGTTTTTTTCTTTCCAATCGAACTATGTAATATAATGTTATTAACGAAACTTAAACACTGATTTTACGGCGAAAATACGGCACCGACGGAGATTTTTTGGCAAACGCCGCCAGCAACCAATTTTACATCGGCGCACACGTCTAGTACGATACAGACATCCTAAAATCAAGAAAAAAAAGACAACCTTATTCATTGGCTTTCTAATAAGAAGTGAAAATGGCCAATACTTTTTATTAAAATATCTGAAATGTACGCACATTTTATTTTTACAAGTTTTTAACAGCAGGCATAGGTGTTTTTTGGACAATGAATCTTGATGTTTCTTACTGACACACTCAGTTGACCAAGTTGTACAAAGTTTAAATACTGTTTTTTTTTCTGAGTGCAAATAAATAAAATGTTTCATATGATTTGAGCTGATTGGTGTGCCTTGTATAGAAATTATGTTTCGCATGTTTTATGTAATTAGCGATTTAGAGATAAAGCGACTGACAATGTAAGATACGAGACTGCATGTTAGTTGTTTGATAATTATCTATATTTCAAGAAAAAAGTTTTTAATTATGGGAAGTTAAAAATGCTTTGATTTTTTTTTAAGTTTTAAAAATTGTATATCAACTTTGTTGCACAATCAAGAAATGTACAAGTGTCGGACTTAGAAATGACTGAGTTAGAAATTTTAGTTACAAATAAGGTACTCTGTCACATTTCCTTCCAATGGTTAATTGAATGTTAATAATTCAATTCACTTTAATGAAAACCAAACTCATAAGCTTAGTTTATAGAAGCTCTGAAAAGTTTTCAGGAAAAACATTTTTTGGGCAAACTGAAATGTTGAAAAAGGTGCCTTTTAAACTGTCCTGCAATTAATTATAAATAAAGTAGTAAAAATGACATGTCTGTACATTAAAGATATTTAAAAAATATAAGGGACTATTTGAAGAACACTGAATTGAGAAATATTTTTGTGGATAATTCACATCAAAACGGCTAAACGGATTAAATTTCTTTTTGGTATACGGTTAGCGGGGTGCCCCAGATGGTTCTAGGATACTTTTATTTGACAGCGCTGAAGAAAAAAGAGGGTAATGATTTTTATTCTCTTCCTCTGCGAAGTTGTAGATACCTTCTACTTTATTGATAATATTAGTAGAGTTAGGAATGACCCAATCTTTTGACCACACAAAATCGCGTGGGCCAAACGCAAGAAATAAAAATGACTTTTTTCCCTAATGGCTGTTATTTTTTAAGTCCCATAAAACGCTTCTTTATACCCGGATTGTAAAAAACGTAGGTGTGTTCATTTTTATGAGAAATGTTTTTAATATCTGATTAAAATATAACGTTCCACCCACAATACTTAATTAATTTAATTTTGTTTACTTGATTCTTATTTAAACGTTTAATATTAGTTTCATCAATACTATTATAAATTTAAAAAAAAAATGTCGGCACATTGAAGATATTTTCAAAAAAAATATTATAACGGATTATATCTACGTGACCTCCATCGCTGAATCGAAAAATGTTTTTTTTTATAGTATGTTTGTATGTGATTCATCACGCCAAATTGGCTAAACGGATTTCAACTATTTTTATACACGGATAGCTGAATATTCAAAGATGGTTATTGGATACTTTTTACCCGACTACGCTGAAAAAAAACGAGGGATCATGACTTTTCTAGTACTTAATATATAAACCATATATATACATATATAAGCTTTTAGTTAAGACACCGAATTGCTTAGGTGATAGAAAACTCCCAATACAAACACACATACATAATGTACATAAACACATTCAACCTAGGTAAAATACTGTCTTTTTCGTCAGGGGTTTATAAGTTCTTGAAGCCAAGCCAAGATTTCTAAGAGATTACTACAATGCATGCACAATAGCCAGAAAGAACAAATGTATATTAACAAAATCGCATGCCTTTAAGGGCAGAATGTATGAAGAATGAATATTTTATATCCAGGTAGCGTACTCTTTATGCCGGTTTCGTCATAATGACGTAAATAAACACACAGGATGCTTTTAAATACCAAATGACAGAGACAGTCAATCAACCTTTGATAATAACGCGATAGTGAAATATTAAACAATAATCAGCTCGTAAAAATATATATTCTATCGTGTAAAATAATATTACCTATTACTACTCGATTTAATCTTCCCCAAAGTCAATAATTAGAAATTAACAAATGGAATATCGTTTCAATGCGAAATACAATTCCAGAAGATACGAAAAACATACCGAAATCTGCAAAATTAATATGACTACGCATATGCGTATGACAATGTCAGTTGGTAATTTTTTTACTGTCCGTCTCAAGTGTTAAAATACAGCTACGTAAACTGAAGACGTTGATTAAATAGTAATGATTAATGATACATTTTCACATAAAGTATTCAATTTATCAAGCCGTAATGAAATAATATTGAAATAATGATCTTTATTCTGTAAGTAGGCCGCAAGGGCACTTTTACAAGTCTGACTCTACGGCGTTTCCCAAGAGGAGACCACTGATGAGAAGAAAGCCGAAACAAACTCAACAGTCAGTCATTTTCCTAAATAACTCTTTTGTATTACAATTTTTGTACGTAGCCTATCCTAAATAGTAGGTATGTTTTAAAAATAAACTCAATGCGTAAATAAACAAATGTAAAACCATGACTTAATTTTTCTGTCATCGGCATCAAATGTACGCTGCTTGTTTATATCATAACACCAGATATTTGCACCATATATTTTAATAATAAATATTTATGATTAATTTTGCATTTTGAAAATATCCCACAACCTAAGTAATTTAGGTTAGGAAGTAGCTTTGCAAAAAGGATCCAATCCAAAAAAATTCAACCTTTTTTTCTAGCAGCTGAATCCTAATTTTATAAGTTTCGCATGGATTGCTTCGTTTTTGCTTATCTACGTCTTTTAAGGATAATAAAGTGTACACAAAGCTATGTAAAATATGGGTTGACAATGAGCAACCCGTATATTTCTAGCTTTTTATGCAAAGGACCGCCTAGATCTCTTGATCCTTTCCCTGCCCCAGATTTGCGAATGAAAAAATTGTAACATCAAAATTAACACAATATTACCTATTTTAGTTATTAATCAATTTTGTTATACTATGTATGCTAAGTAAAAAGTAGGTATTGCACTTTTATATCCATTTAAATTAAAAAAAAAATCCCGTATTCTTTTGGATAATGTAAGCAATTCAATGCTTGACAGCTGAATTAAATAAAGACATCTTCTTCGTCACCTCTATTGAAGATGCCAATTAATGGGACAATGTCTAGTAGTGGGAGTCAAAATTAAAATTTCAAAAAAATATATATTTAATCTATAAACATATTTTTATTACAAAATAAAAACAATTTTACTGATTTCCTAATGCTTGTTTTTTTTGTTGCAGGTTAAAAGAAACGATATGTTCAAGTCTTCACGAATTCCTTTGTATGAGAAGCATATTCTTAGAGTAAGATAAAAAAGCAGTATGATTTTTTTTTAATAAGAATTCATTTAAAAAAATATTTTAATTGATTTTTCCCCGCAATAATATTTTTTTTATGTAATGGGTGGCAAACGAGCAAACGGGTCGCGTGTTGGTTTATATAATATTCAAAAGTTATTTATAATATTTTATGAACTAAAAGGCTTCCAATTAATATATTATAAACAAATTATACAAATTTAATAAAATCAGAATCAGATATTATTCATGCGGTTTGAATTCATTAAATATTTAATATATTAAATTAATACGCTTAACGTAGAATTCAGACAGAACTAGCACACTCAATGGGTTTAAAAAAAAATTGTAAAAAAATCGTATTGCGCGTCCAATGAAATTGAAAACCGATATACATTCTTTCTAAAGTTCTGAATGTATCGTTGTCAATTTACATTTCGCGATACTTTTCAATACTGCAGAATTATTATTTTTCAATTAGATGCATATTATTTGTACAGTCAACCGATTGGAACCTTAAGTCACTATATAGAACTAATATCATCAATTCATATTGTGTATAGTTATGTTAATGAACATTATTGTGCTTCCGTATATTGCCAGTATGTTAAAAATTTCTAAATTACGGTCTCGTTAAATGCATAATTACGTTTTTTTTTGTATCAGATAATTATATGATTCTTCAACAAATATTTTTGGGTAGACTTCAGAATGACCCAATGAATTCTGACCGGATTTTACAGGATTAACTAGGAACAAAGAAAATCCTTTTCAATGTGCATTAAACTTGCCAACCGATACTTGCTGTTCAGAGCTGTCAATACGTTCTTGCAAGTACATTGTACGTCAATATAAATTTCGCAGTACCTTTCAATACTGGAGCAAAGAATGTTGTGTTGAAATTCAATAAATATTCTGTCAATAAATTAAAAAGTAGAGGTTGTGATGTAAATAAATTCATGGACTGTTATTTTAATCTTTGTATGTATAGGGTAAAGTAGAACACTAGATCAGAAACATTTTTTTCATGCATTGAAATTAACTGCCATTTATGACACAAGATAATGTTTATTAAGGACTAGAAAAGTGCCCGCAACTTCGTTCGCATAGGACATAACCCCTCTTTTTTTGACAGCGTAGTAGGAAAAAAAATATCCTTTAACCATCGGTAGATAGCTACGCGAAGGTGAATCAACTTTTCGACCCACACAAATCTGTCCACAACTTTGCCGTAAAATAACGCCTTTAAATAATGGTTTCATTTTTTTATTTGAGCTGTATGTTTTATCTATGAATGTCCCTGTCTGTTAAACCTATTAAACAGGAAAATATCATATTAGAAGCCCGATTTCTTGGTAACTCCAGAGAAATTTTTGGTAACGCCGGAGACGTCAAAAGTGTGGGTCTAAAAGTTGAATCCTCCTCAATAGATTTCCACATGGGCCGGATAGAGGCGACCCGCATCCAGCGAGCCCCCGCAACCCTAATCAGGTCGTCAGACCACCTTGCGGGTGGCCTTCCCACGCTGCGCTTGCCGGTACGTGGTCTCAACGGCCGTCGGTTCTTCGAACTATGTGCCCTGCCCATTGCCACTTCAGTTTGCTTATCCTGTATCTTATGTCGATGGCCTTGGTTCGTCTACGGATCTCCTCATTCCTGATTCGATCTCGTAGAGAAATACCGAGCATAGCCCTTCCCATAGCTCACTGAGTAACTCTGAGCTTTCTTAAGAGGCCCATGGTCAGAGACCACGTCTCGGCTCCGTAGGTCATCACCGGTAATACGCACTGGTTGAAGACTTTCGTCTTCAAGCATTTCTTTAAATATCTTCAATGTCCAGACATTTTATTTTCACAACTTTATAAAAGTATTGGCTTCTGCCCGCGACTTCGTCCGCCTTAAATTCGTTTATCGCGGAAAAGGGTATTTTTCCGGTATAAAAAGTAGCCTATGTCCTTCCCCGGGACTCAAACTATCTTCATACGAAATTTCATCCAAATCGGTTCAGCGGTTTAAGCGTGAAGAGGTAACAGACAGACAGACACAATTTCGCGTTTATAATATTAGTATGGATAGGTATTCCAACCAAAAATTTATTAAATCTTGGCTAGTCTAACATTTAAATAAAACAATTTAACAGATTATATCGCGTATATTATCTCATTTCAGTTCCCGACGTTTCGGAAACATTTCAGCTTTCCATGGTCACGGGTGGACCCTCGGGTGGAGTTTATCATTATTGAAATGTAGGTACTATGGGTGACGTTACGCCTAATGGCATGGAGTAACCAAATCTTGAATTAAACTTATTTTTATTTCACAATCGGAAACACAATCGGAAATGAGTTATTATTTAGTGCGAGTGCAGCGATGATATCAAAAATATTTTATCGTGTTAACCACCTCCACCTTAGGATTATTATTGCAATATATACGTACTTTAAGTTATCACATTTCCTCAGATTCAGATTATTTATTGGTAACTGTACATTTCAATTACAAGTCGATTACATTGTTTATTATTTTATATCATATCATTATCATTATATTTATATTCTCATATATTTTATTTTTTATAGTGTTTGGGGTCAACGGTGCATCTCTAAAATTTCGTTTACACTAGTATAGCATGCGATATCAGCAAGCAGTGATTTGAGTTTCCTGGAGACTGCCGTGTCACTTTCAGATTTTTTTAAGTCCGTAGGGACACAGTTATATATACTTAGTTAAAATAATTCAATTCACTTAAATAATATAAGTCTATACATAGTTAATATTTATACACTTATATTTATCTATTTTAGTGAATTGTATTATTTTAGAGACATACATTCAAAAATCAATTGCGACTGATATTTTTAACGTCGACATATCTTAAACTTGAAAAAATATCGTTTAGATTCTTCATGATATATTTTTTTTCTGACCACGATTGATTGCCCTGTTTATTAAAATAAGTAACAATGTGGTGATTTTAAGTACGTATATTAAAATACTCATAAAGAAAGCTAATAACATAAAGTGTCAAAATTAAGTACACGTTTCTAACATACAATTACACACTGAAAAAATAGGCCTCAAATTGATTAGGTCAAACGAACTCTAGCATAATTGGTTTATAAAAATAATTATTGTCATTACTCCTAAAATAACTTTTAATTAACCGTTCAAATTTAACAATAGACATTTATGGCAATTTATATCCTTGTAGCTTGAAATAGACAAATTGATAGGGTATATTAGTTTTTTGGCAGTTAAAAAACCAAGGCCAAGAGCATCGGGCCATGCTCAGTGTAGGGTTTCCTCAGCCGTTCATACAAAAAAATGCACTACAGATGAAAAAATGCGATATAAAAAAGTGCACTAGCATTAGAGCGTATCTGCACGGTACTTACGTCTTTTAACTGAGAAGCGCTGATTTTTGGCAATAACTTAAAAACGGTATATTTGATCATGTTGAAAACAATTTTCGTTGAAACTATCTATTAAGTTTCATCTTTGTAATTTTTTTCATATTTTTTGGACATACCGTTTAGAAAATAGAGGGGGGGGGGGGACATAAGTTATGCAATTCTCGGAGCGATTATTTCCGAAAATTAACTAATTTTTTATCAAAAAAAAAACCTCAGTCTTTTTAAAGAACTGTCAAAATACGTGCCACACATTGATACGTGCTGAAAAAATTTTGACCCCCCCTAGAAATATATTTTATTATTATTTAACTATCTAAGTAGCGCCTTATACAAGACACCTATCCTTTAAATTTTATTAATGTACATCAAGTAGTTTTTGAGTGAAATGCCTGTGACATACGGACGGACGGACATGACGAAACCACAGTATAATAATGAGTACTGCGTACAGTATGGACACTCCCTGAAAGTGCCTCCCACCCGCGCTCGGTTGCCTCGCAGTTACCGGCTGAGGCAACTGAACTGTTGCGGGAAGAGCGCCGGTGGCCGGAGCTTGCGGCCGGCGGGCGGTGGGTGGCAGGGAGTGTCCACAGTGTGACGAAACTATAAGGGTTCCGTTTTTGCCATTTTGGCTACGGAACCCTAAAACTGGCCAGGAGCATGTCGGACCATGCTCACTGCTCAGTGTAGGGTTTCGTAGCCGTTACTACACCAAAAGAGCGTATCTTCTAGCTTCTGTTAGAAATATTTATTTTTTAACTACCACACTAGTAACGGATAACACAAGACACCTTGTACTCTAAATTTCATTAATATATACCTGTGACATGCGGACAGACGTACATGACGCAACTATAAAAGTTCCGTTTTTTTTTCCATGTTGGCTACGGAACCCTAAAAAGTAACTAAGTTCAGCATAACACCTACACACGTGAGGCGCTCCAAAAGAATGTCATTTACGTAACGATTTAAAAAAAATAAAGCCTGAAATATTCACTTAATGTGTATTACTGTTACCGCTATAAAAGCAAATAAAAAAAAAATTACAGGCAGACGTATCAGCGTCAAAAATGGTGTGAGCAAATAGTGCTAGAACAAGAAGGAATGAGATAAAACGTTCAAGTACCTACCTACTCAAGGCGTGTAGAGTTTACCCGGTTGTAACCACTCTATATTATGTTCTTTGGCGAACTTTTGTTATTTAGCTCCACCTGTTCCGATCACGATTCATTAAGCGCGTGGGTGTACCATTTTACTAATAGTAGCCATTACTTTCCAAACCACAACTTAAAATAATAAAAATTGAATTACGATGATTTGTTCCGTAAAACTTTCATTTATATGTTGCAATAAAATGAGATTATGTCTTTCTAAAATGCACTCTATGTGGTCACGGCTGGTATTCTTTTTTGTGGGTTTTTCATTTCCCCTACTGAATCCGATCCAGTTCAAAGTCAGGTTTAAAACAGTAAGACTCGTGCACCGAGGGTTCCATACAAAAAGTACTCTACAAATGGCCGTATCTATGAAAATCCAGTGTTAGCAGCGACTCCTAAGCAAAATGTACGCAGTGCTCGATCATTTTATATTGGTTACTGATATAGACAGATAGACATTCATTTATACTGTTTTTAGTATTTGTTGTTATAGCGGCAACAGTAATGGATCACCTGTGAAAATTTCAACTGTCTATCGATCACGGTTCATGAGATACAGACAGAGACTGGTGACAGACAGAGAGACAGACAGTCGGACAGCGAAGTCTTAGTAATAGGGTCCCGTTTTACCCGTAAGGCACGGAACCCTATAACGGATTTACTAGTAAAATATTCGCCAATTTGTAATTCAGAAAAGTATTCAGTGAAATAAACAGTAAACAAGGCGTGTGTGTAATTAAATTAAATATTAATACTTTAAGGCATTAATTGCACAAGGCATAAAGGAATTTTATATCCAGCAATGAATTAATATTGGCGCAAATTTTACTTAAGCCGTGTAGCTTTTTCGATTACAGGCGATACGTAGTATCTTTATTGTTGATTAATAATAATACTTATTATTTGTACTGTACTTTATCTATACTACTTGTATTATAAAATTGTAAAAATTAAATGTCTGTACATTGAAGATATTTTCAAAAACAACCTTCGTAAGGGACTATGTGGAGGTCACTGAATCGAAACATATTTTATTTTAATTTTTTGTATGTTTGTATGTGTCGTTGTGGCTTCATCACGCAAAATCGGCTAAACGGATTTCAACTATTTTTAGTACACACCCGTGTACTGGTAGCTGGGTATCTCCAGATGGTTATAGGATACTTTTCATTTGACTACGCTGAAGAAAAAAAAACAGGAACCAAGTTGCGGGCACCGTCTTGTACAATATGAAATTCTTATTTTCTGTATGTCTGTATGTGTCGTTGTGGCTTCATCATACCAAACGGTTATATATTTCAAGAAGTTTTTGTATATGGGTAACTGGGGGTCTCATTCGGAATCCCTAACGTCATTTGTCTTAATGTATCATTTGCCATAACGCATTTTTATCAGAAACCGTAAATTTTCAGTATTTTTTAAAAGATCGTCGTATAGATTAGGTTAGGTTAGGTTTGTTTTATAACAATGGCAAATAATACATTAGGACAAACGATACATTAGGACAAATGACGTTAGGGATTCCGATATAGATCCTTTTGTCCCCTCCGCTAACGAAGCTACGTGCACTTCCTACTATATTCATTCATTATTTAAGAGTTTATATCATGTCAGTGCAGTTCCTTCCAATCCTGTCTTGGCGAGTGGCAAGACTCGGGACGAGTGAAGAATGACATTTCCGCACGTGTATCGAACGACGTTTTTTAATACAGTTGCGAAAAAAATAACAAAAACAACAAGCATCATCATCATCACCATCACCATCACCATCACCACCATCACCATCATTATGTCCATCACCATCATCATCATCATCAGCATCATCATCATCATCATCATCATCATCATCATCATCATCATCATCATCATCATCATCATGATCAACAAGTTCTTTGACTTCTTGGTACGTCTCGACGCCTACCGTTCCCTTTATCTGGTCTATATAACTGATTCTTGGCCTTCCTCTTCCTCTCCTTCCCACAATTTTTCCTTCTATTATCTTTTGTATTAGCTTGTCGGTTCGTATTAAATGTCCTACAATTATTCCTCTTCGCGTTTCTTAAGCATGTAGAATACATCTTTTTTCTTTTACCCTATCCAATACCACCTCATCTATGACTCTTTCTAGTATACAATAGGTATAGAATTATACCTATCTACTAATTGCTAAGGCTACATCATCATCATATCAGGACAGCAGAAAAACATCCACTGATGGACAAAGGGATCCCCATGGATCTATACCCATCGGTTTCCTGCTCTTTTCATTCTTAAGAATATTAAAACCCAAATTCACCCCATTTAAAAGTTCGCCGAAGATCGATTTAACAAACAAATTTATGGCATCATAAATGAAGTATCAAGACCCAACAAGTCGGCTCACATGTAAAAAGCCCTACGTGCCAATAAAATTGCTACGATTTGAGTCTTTTTCAGTCTGAAACGGTGGACTGCGAGTTGATTTTGCGTGAAATCGGAAATATCCACGCTTAATTTCACTGAAATGAAATAACTTTAAGGGTGTTTTTTCAATTGGCGTTTTATCAATTTATTGTTAACTAGCAGATGCTAGCAACTTTGTTTGAGTAGGAGAAAAAGTCATAAGCCCTCGGTTTTTCTTTAGCGTAGTCGGGTAAAAAGTATCCTATAACCAACTGAAGATATCCGCGTACCAAAATTAAAATATCCGTTTAGCCGATTTGGCGTGATGAAGCCGCAACGTTACATAAAAACACACGAAAATCCCATAAAATATTTTTTTTTGTATAAAGTTACGAGTGTGAGTGTAAAGTTCTTAAACTAATTCCTTAGTAGGATACAGTAGACGTGTTTTGAGTAATAAAGATGAGGATGCTAATCATTCTATAATATTAAACAAAATTATATTAAATAATATGCTTTTCAGCTCAATATATAAACAAGATGGTACGAAAATGGTTAAGGCACTGGTCCCATCGGCGACGAGAAAGCGTGCAACTACCGAATAATTTCTCGCCCAACTAGATTAATAAATACGCAATAGATGCAGACTCCGTGGCAATAAAAGAGATACATATATGGGAGAGTTCCACCAGCAGTGTGAACAGCCAAGGTAAGCTCGGTTCTCCATACAAACGTAGTTACGCTTTCATTTTAAAACGACTAGCTAGTTTGGTCTGAAACTTTGTACTTAGAATAAGTTAAAGTATATGCAGGCCTGTCATAAGTTCATTTAGCTTCAGATACCATAATAAAAAAAATACAGCAAATTCAAATTTTTCATACAAAACTTGTTTTTCTGTATTTCGTTTCTTTTATAAACTGGAGCCCGTATTACTGAATTACAGACCTAGATATACCTTATGTCATTGTGTATGAAAAGTTTCGTTACAATCCAACACGTAGTTTTGAAATGATAACGAAACTCCGTTTATATAGGAAGGTGAAATTCGGCCGAGCGACTCTTTATATAATATGTATCTCTTACTAACACAGGATCTATATCTTTTGTTCGTTTCTTGGGCGTTACGATATTGCGTCTGTATAATTTGCTGGACAAATTTACGACGTCTCAGCTACAAAATTGTTACCTTCGGAGACGTTACCCTTAAAAGTGTCAAAAAGGGATAAAATAACGATCTGGCATCAAGAGTTCAAACACAATAATTGAATCAAATCGAATCTTATCGGCCAAAGAAATTTATACCCCAGATTCGACCGAAACCGTAATAAAAAACAGATTCCTCTAAAGATAGTTTTAAGGAAAATTTTGACATTTATTGGTCGTATAAATGAGTAACGATTCCACTGGCCATTTTGGGAGGAGTACAAGAACAAATGATAAAAATTATTTACGACCGATATAGCGGATTCTTGTCGTAATCGACCAGGTTATGTTAAACAATAAAGATCATTGCGTCCAAAGGTCTTAGCGTAGGTTTTCTATGGACAAAGCCTTGTCTGTGGTTCTTGGATTGCAAAAGTACACTTCCGAGTCGCCCACACTTCTTTGTTATATTTATATCGCATTGATTCAATAAGGTCGACTAATGATTAGAAGAAAAAGGTTATAAGAAGTTATATAACAGCGACACATATCACTTTTTTACGCGAGGAAACTGGATTAGAAATTATGATAGTAACAAATCAGAACAAGGCAATAGACCCTTGAAAATTTTTATAGCTGTATCGTGTTTATACACTTTGATTTATTTAATGTACTTTTATTATGTACTAGCTGATGCCCGCGACCTGTTCGCGTAGAGATTTCTGTTATTGTGATGTCAGAACAACATTACCTATTGTAAAGTTTCATCGATCAAGTTTCAAGATCCGTTCGGTAGTTTTTAAAATTATTAAATTAAGAGTAGAGTAGGTATATTTGCAAATACTTATTTTGAAAAATATGGTATAATAAGAACAATTTACTAACGATGATTTGAAGTCGCAGTGTAAAAAAGGATATATTTTCGGTAGGAAATAATATTTAAATAACTAGATTTCAATTTGACGTCATAAAGTTTCAACGGCTTCAACTAATGTATTCGGACGCTCTTTAGAAAAGTACTTACTGTTCATAATCAGGTAAATTTAGATAAACTTTATGTACTACTCTGAGGCCGCTATATAAACAATAAGAAAGTAACTTATGTAAATAATTAATATCTTTTTGTTTTTTAGAAATACAACGTCTAAGCTTTTTTTAATCAAAAACACGAATGGGCTCTCAAATAGCCCTGTAATGTTAAATTAAAACCCGTTTTACAGTCCTCTTTTCTTCAATATTACGAAAAAGAGATCAGTTTTAAAATGCAGGCGAGTCATATTTTCTAAATTTTACAGAACAATAGCCCAATGAGAAAATAATATTTGAAGTAATCTTTTAAAGTCACAATTATTCCAGCTTTCCCGCGACTGCTCTAAGTCGAGCTAATCTAGAAAAATGTCACATAAATTGCAAGATTAAAGTTATTTCTTTATTAAGATTGAGATTAAATGGGAAGCTAGGTTTTGGACAGTCGTAGATTTCACCTCAGTTTTAACTAAGTTGTATTCTTGCGTCTTGGATTATAAGGGCAATATTCAAACATTTTAAGGGGCTACTATACGCAAATGACCTTAGATCCGTAATTCTTAACTTTTCTGTGTTGTTCATGTCTCATCGTGCTGACGACCACCGTTGTCACCAATATATTGTTTCAGTTTATCTTCACGAGTCACCGAAACCAAGCTAAACACCATCAAAATTTGTTATTTTTACGATAAAAAACCAGTTTTTGCTACTTTTCTTAAAAACTATACCAGTTGACTATTGGTTTTAGTCCCATGTCTAAGCGTCACTTGACGACGCCTATACCAATTTAAGATAGAAAAAGGACTTTACGAATCTTTTTTTTCTCTTGATTTTTTAAGTAATTTAACATTCCAGTTGACAAAATTATTTACGTGATTTGCAGCAAGAGGAACATTTTTATATCACTTTAAAAACAGTGAATTTACCGAAATTCCGGGTAGCCCCTTAAAGAGTGACGCACCTGGTCACAAACGTGTGAACCGTTAAAAAACGTGTTGACAAAGATTTATTTTTAAAACTTCTTGAGCCCACCGCTTCTTTGATGTTAAAATAATAGAAAACGCAAAATTAATATTCTTGCAGCCTTGTAGTTAAAATATCCATATGTCTACTAAGCCGATGTAATATATATCCTGAAACTGTACATATATTTATGTATGTATAGTAAGATAAGATGAAAAAGATTATTTGTAAAAAATATGATTATTGCAAGAAATGTCGTTAAAAGAACCCATTTTAATCAATTAAACTACAAAATACCTATAAAACTGACATTTAAATCGATTTCGTTATGTGTCAAGACATGTAAAAGAACCTTGAAAATGAATTCTAAAATAAACTACGTTTAACATCAAAAAACAGTTTTACAAGAATAGGTATAGTTGAAACTTATTTGCCACGCTACTCAATGTTGCCTGAAAACTCAAATTACAGCTTACCAGAAACTAATTAACTGCCTTTCACTTCCACAAATCGACGTAAATAACATCAAAAGGTTTCTTTTATATTTCGAAGCAAAAACGTGGTAAGGTGCAAAGTTAAATTTGTTCGCCCGGCTTTGGGCAAAAAGTTATTCGAAGTGGGACTTTGCATAGTCATTTGTGGAAAATAGTGTTTTTAGGGACGGAACAAGGTTGCCAGGTTAGTGGAATAAGTTTAGCATAATAAGGACGGCAAAAAGTTGCAAATGTACGATATAATCGAGGAAACGCTAGTTGTGACTTGAAGGCTTTTTAGGGACTTTGTTAGCGAAGCCCTTTGTGAAGAAATTACGTCGGTAATAATTTTCCGGGCAGCTGTTTTGTTCCGAGAAGGTACAGGTAATTACTATAATCTATTTTCTTTCTCTTTCCTTTTTCCAGCGCGCAATTTATCTTTTGAATTAAACTTATTATGAGATTATAGGACACCAAAACCTAATCTGGGTATCCACGTAGACTTGTTTACTTAAAGCGATATTATTTTGTATTACGCATAGCAAATGCACGAACGTTAAATTTTCACATTCATCAACGATAACACAATTATATATATCCTAAACTCCAATAAAAAATGACACATTTATTAACACATGTAAAAACCTCCAGGGCGCGTTGTTCAATCCAAGAGACATGCATATAAAATCATAAGACTCAAGTTGTCGAAAAATAAAAGTAAGTGGCCTTATAGATTACTATAACCCTTAATTTAGCGTATCGTAAACTAAACCGTGCGTAGGCAACTGATAATCACCAACGCCATGTTATAAAACAGTAGTCACCAAGCTGATGAGTTTAACGCTCCCAAGCAAAACTGGTACCCAATGAACTGACGACGAAATAAATGAAACATTGCAAGTAATCATTTAGTATGCAAAACTGATACATTCTTAATACCACCGTATAATTTTCATTTAAAGCTTGAATCAAGCTACATTGGTAGCGTGAGTTGCGATGTTTCGATCGTCAGATGTTTTAAGACAGCCACGCGAGCGAGTCTGTTCACAGCCATTGTGTATGAAACGTTATGGGCTGGTACTAAGTGATAATGTTCGCCGCATCAATGGAAGACTTTACGACGTTTCTAGAAGCGTGAAGTCTAAGCCACGCGTAATGTACTTAGTCCGATACTGGTTTCAAGTGTCCAGTTTTTCTCTGGAGATATTTTTGTTCGCGGCATGCATTTTTATGGGCTATAAAGAACTATTTTAAGGGTTTTTGTTAGATGGACTGAGTTGGATTCAGTGGTTTTGTGTTGCATGAAAATTTATAGGATTTAAATCGTTTGTGAGAGCTTCGAGCCTTGAATGATTGTTTTAAATTCTCGAACTTATTTTTTAGCCAATTTATCTTGACTATAATGTCATACTATGTAAAGTTGCTTGAATTACCATTAATATATTATTATCTGACATTATTCTGTAACTTAAAAGATTTCCGAGCGTTGTCCAAATTAAATTGACCCTTTCGTGTTTGTCTGAAAATAATTTTCTGTTTAAATGAATGAAATTGCCATCCAACTCATTAAACTCTTTAATTTAGCCACTCACTTAATTTCTTTATTAATGATTTTTTTATTACAAAAAAAAAACTTTTCTATATTACACAGCGTTTATTTTTTTTTCCTTTAATTTTAACAGGTACCCTTTATATAAACAAGTTTTCATATGGCAAGACATTTAGAAACAAAAAAAAATCTGTAACTGTGTCCGTAGCAACTCTACCAAGATTTATGTAAATGGCAGATTTTTTTTCATCTCCGAAATGTCTCTCCAAAGCAATTGTTGTTCATATTGATGGGTACTATTGTAAAAATTAAAGGAAAAAAGCGGCCAAGTGCGAGTAGGACTCGCCCATGAAGGGTTCCGCAGCCTTTTATACAAAAAAATGCACTACAGATGAAAAACATAAGATATGAAAAAACAACACTAGCAAAAGAGCGTATCTCCCCGGCGCTTACTTCCTTTCGCTGAGAAGCGCAGTTTTTTCGCAATAACTTTAAAACGGTATGTCCGATCATGTTGAAAACAATTTTTGTTGGAAGTATTTGTTAAGTTTTATATTTTGTAATTTTTTCATTTTTTTTGAACATACCGTTTAGAAAATAGAGGGGAGGGGGACACAATTTTTGCTACTTTCGGAGCGAATATTTCGGAAAATATTCACTAAATCAATTTTTTTTTTTGAAACCTCAGTGTTTTTAGAACTGTCGAATGATGTGCCACGCATAGATATTTGCTGATTTTTTTTATTTATACTTTCGGTTCAATGTATGGAGTGTAAACTAAGTAGCGGTTTACACACTACATCTATGCTCCGAATTTCATCAATGAACATCTTATAGTTTTTGAGTAAAATGCCTGTGACATACGGACGGACAGACAGACAGATAGACAGACAGACATACATGACGAATCTATAAGAGTTCCGTTTTTGCTATTTTGGCTACGGAACCCTAAAAACAACACGGTGTATATGAAAAAAATCATTACCTTACTTTCCTCAAATCCCTTTTCACCCTTTTACGAATATATCTGTCCTATGTCCCATTATTGAAGACAGTCGAACATAACTTGATAGAAAGTACCAACCCACCATCTTGGCTCAGCCCAAGTATTCCGTCCCGTATAACTAAATGGCGTATAACATAAAGAAACTCCAGGCAGTTAAGTCGTTCTGGATATACAGGATGGATTCAAAGTAACCGGTCAAACTTCCGCTTGAGCACCTGTCGCTCGCTCCTTTATTTTTAATACTAGTGCCGTGCAAGAGAAGAAGGTAGTATATATAGGAATTATACAGCGGCATGCGTAGCAAATAACGGATGATATTTTTTAGTAGTCAATATAAAAATAGTTTAAGGACCTTGGATACTTTTTATTCCCGGAAATCTCTTCAGTGGGTAAAAGAGGTGGGGGAGAACATCGATAATTAAAACAAATGCTACTCAGTTCTCGGTATAGGGCGAAGCCGTGGTTAAATGCAAATTTGTTGTACTTTTTTCATTTGGAAGTCAGGTAGTGACACCAGCTGTAATTGGATAATATTTATTTGCGACTCGTTCAGTGCTTTAATTTGGGTTAAGTACAAAAAAAACTATAAAAGGTTTTAAATGACCAAGCCAACGAAGTCGATGCCCTTGATATCTATCAAAAGTAACCACAGTCATTTAATTTGATGTAATTCATTCCTTGTACTCATACCGCAGTGGCCTTTGTCTAGCAGAATTCGCTCTTATTCCATTTACACCCTGTATACGTTTTTAACCAATGTACAAGGTTCAGATGAAAAAAGTCATAAGATTATATTAAATGTACGTACACTTAATACGTTTGTGATTAAGGTTACAAGATGATGCTGTGTGAACAAAGATACTTAAAGTAGTAAGGTGGAACAATTAAAAGGCTATATTATGAAAATTTACAGACTTTTCCTGTATTTAAAATAGCATCTTAGATAGTTTATGATATTCTAATTGCTTCTAAAATGAACGCGTTACTAACGCGTTAAAACAACATGTTTATTGTTTGTTGACAATAACCATGAGTTTAATGGATTAGTTCCTTTGCTTTTGCGCGAAACAGTGTCTTGGATAGATGTGACAATAAATTGTGCTCACATGCGCATATTTTCATGCAGTTTGACCAGACAATATAATCCTTGATACGTGTTTTGCCTTTCTACGAGGCATCATCAGGATTTTGACGGTCGGTCCACCTGAGAAGTCCCAAGAAGTTTCTTGGGTGGACGCCGGACCATCAACCTCTCCTAAAGTAGGATTTTTGAATAGCTGGAGTAAACTGTAGTTTACGGACACACGTCGGCCGTGATTACTTCATTATGGCTGAAGTACAGTATTTCTTATAAATAAAGGTTACTCTAATATTACCGATTACACGTATTCTCATGTACATTTTTGTGAAATTATTTTTTAACAACAAAATATTCGCGTTGACATCTGTCTGTTCACTCTAGCTCATTAAAATCCTGCTTTACATCTCCTGACTCAATAGTCTGTCTCACTTTTTTATAAAGTTGTAAAAATTTAATATCGATATGCATCTAATTTTTTCAATATAGTAAAAATTACGCGTCCCATACCTTATATGATTGTCTCTTGCCAAAATATAGGCTCTTCTATTGGAACGCCTTTCCAAAGATTGCTTTAGTGAAATATAGAATGTTTCATCTCTTCTCCGTCTCGTTTTAATAGTGGCCGTCCTCTAGAGAGGCACATCTTGATGGGATGGTGTTAGGGTTGCCACTTTATGCAGACGCTGTATATTTTTTAAGTTCACAGAACAGCATAATCAGTGATCGTAGATTTGGTTGAATTTTTGGTGGAACGATCATAATATTATGCTATAAATGTAGAAAATACGAATAAGGAATATGCACGAATTATTATTTTTGCTTTATTAAAAGCTTATTCATGTAACAAAGAGTAGAGAAAAATATTTTTTCGAATAACTATAAAAATAACCAAAATGTAGGCCATGAAACATTTTAGTCTATTTCTTTCTAGCAAAACAGAACTTAATATGGAGTGTATATGGCCAGATTGCACTATTACGTAATAGTTAATGTCGGACTTCTCTGTCAAATCGCTGTCTAATTAGTAGTTTAAAATGGCTATATCATACATATTTCTTAACCGATTTCAATTTAATTTCACTTTTTGAAATTGTTTTTACAGTATTTTGATATTTTCTTAAGAAAAGCGATAAGAAAATTAATGGATTTACCCTATTCAAACGATGAAACATCCATCATTTCGGTTGAAATTGGTCACACCTTTGGCACTCTGCACCAATAATGCTACCAAATTTACGATTACTGCTCGTAAAAAGTCATAAAAAAAGCCTTATCGAAGTTAGTTTGGTTAGTGTAATAGTCCCTTAAATTTATTAATATTATTATCTTTATTTATTTTAATTCTTAAGCTAGACTTTTATAATTCGCATATAAAAAGTAAAATAGAAATAGCAAGTAGTAAATATAAGCACAATTATAAAAATCTCTTTTATTACTGTGCCAATGTTACAAACTTGAAAGACTGTTGATCATAGGATTAGTTGAAGGCAAGCGACCGAGAGGCAGGAGCCAGACACGTTGGACAGATCAAATTCGTACAACTTTACTCTCGACAGCCCAGTGCAGCTCTTTAAAGATAGAGATAGCCCCCTTTAGAGATAGCCCTCTGCTCTATACTCGGCTTCGGATAGGAATAGATGGCAGCGTATTCGGTTGAGATTCCGAGGAAATGAACACGACTCTCAGCAATGACGAAATCTATGCAAGGCGTAGGATTATTAGAAAACAAAAAATCAAGGAAAAATCTTATACAAATCGATCATCGTCATGCTAGAATAAATACAAAAATAAAAAAAAATCTTTAACGTCTGTTCCCTTTTAGGCACTTTGTACAATTTTCCTTATGCTTTTTAACCTATGGAAATTCTGGGTACCTATTCTTTTAATTACGTCATTGCTTAAAAACTTCCTTCCTTTCTTCGTGTGCGTATGTATGTTAAGGTAAGTACTCCCATAGTTCAGTAATGAAACGATATACTGTTTTTTTTTTCAAAGTATTAGTAAGTTTAATATTTTGTTTTGCTGTTAAACACGGCCTTATAATATTTTATATTGAATCTGCAAAGTAGCTGAATTGGTCAAATAATTTTTAACTGCTCTAAGGGAGCACGTTTATGTTTGTGTCATTATTATCATCATCATTTTAACCCATATAAAGCCAAATAAGTAAATCTGCTCCAAAGACAACCACAAGGAACAGCCGGACGCTTTTTTCATCTATCTATAGCTTATAGCTCGCTCTATCTATGACCTTGACCAGGTCGTCAGTTTAATTTGTAGGGCTGACCCTAGCTACGTCTTCAGATTCGTAGTCATCATTCCAGAAACTGTTTGTTTGTCAGTCCATGTAAAATTTTACTACAAAAGTAAAATTAAACACGATTTATCTTTTGGCAGCCCTACTGATGTTGTAGATCTATTTTTTCTCCCCACCGCGAAGCTATTAAGTCAAAACGTCTTATCTTAAGCTGGAAACCTTTTTCTGAATTACGATTTCGCTTTTTTACGCCTTAGTCTTCTGAAATGGCGATAGGTTCTAGACATACAGATGGTGTAATCGATTTGACGGAATGAGAAGTACTTACATCATTGAAAAAAAAAGGTCTCTAGTGTTTAAGAATAGTACATAATAAGTCCATATAGAGTATCTTTGTGTTTGTGTATCTGTGTGTCTACTGTGCGACTTCATAACTCTTAAAGGTGGCTTGATAGAAGCTAAACGCTGATGTTCCTACGGCTTTTTTCAATCTGTGTACCTACATAATATATTGTTTTATCGATTACTTTTTAAGTTATTGTCGGTTTTCATTAACACCTTTCATCTTTGTCCAAATATCTCGTAAATTGGCTCTTTTGTTGCGTGAAAAAAGGATAGGTATGCATTCTGTAAGATAATATGTATAGTTATAGTCTGAAACATACCTAAAGTCCATTGATTGATAGTTGTAAGAAAACTAAAACTTGATTATAATATATTCTGTTTAAGAAATAAAACAATTAAAACGTACTTTATGGCGTATATCATCTCATTTGTAGTTGGGAAACTCAAATGAGATAATAAACGCACTATAATCCTACCTATACTTTTCTCTAAGTATAGTCTCCAGTAGTAGACACAAATTCTAAACGTTAGCTGTACCAATCGTTCAAAACTGTCATCCCACATACAACAAATGACTGTCATCCCACATGTCACGGCATAAAGAAATTCCATGTTGATTACTTCGATACTGTCGATTACTTACACACCACGGTATAGAACAATTAGCATATTGATTCAACAATCCAACTTCACAACGAAAAGGGCTTAAAAGACTTGGCATGAGAAGACGCTTGATATCTTTTAGCTTCACTTGTATACATATTGATTTTGAATACGGCACGCCCCCCGCGGCGTTTGGTTCAAAACATATCAATCAGGAAGCTATGATAGATAGGTGATATTTTAGTGATAATTACATACAATCGATTTATGTTTGCAAACAGATTTAATGGTTTTATTGAAACGTTTTCATGGAACAGTTTTATAGGCTTTTTGCTTTCAACCGAGTAGCTTAGGAATTATTATTGGAACATCTATTAATTAAAAGTTGTAAAAATTTTATATATGTACATTGAAGATATTTTATTAACAATAAATAGAAGAAGCTATTTTGAAGTCTCTAAATCATAAAAAATAAATGGATTTTTTGTAAGTATGCGTCTTTCTACTCTTCAGTCTTATAACATAAAAATGTGTGAATGGATTTCAATTATTTTTGATACAAGGATAGCTGTATATACTTAATTTGCTAGGTATAAGGAAAGTTACTTTAAAATAGCCGTTACCTAATAAATCTATAGGTTTAAATAGGTAGACTGCATTTCAACTGTGCAGGAACAAAGTTGGTTTGCAGTCTGTTTTGTCTTACGCAAAAGATTTGATGAAATATCTTTTATTTCCTGCAGAGAAATGTGAATAACAAGCCTAGTCCTAGCCATTATGAAATTATACACACAAAATAATATTTTGCAAAATAGATGAGGTATATTTCCCAGTACCTTTAATCTTAATTCGTAGCAATAGAGGTGACAAACAAGATGACAATCAGTAAAATTTAGCTGTCAAGAATTGGAATGTTTACTTAGTAATTTATCAATAGAAACAGTGAAAGAAAATGTAGCAGATTATTGAAAAATTGTCGAAGAACCAGGAACCGGAACCGGTATTTTTTTAGTCTTCTAAAATACGCGCTATTTCTGGAATGTTTTAAAACTGTATTTAGGAGAGAAGAAATTAATCACCAAACACCTGATTCAAGATTTAGAATTTCACTAAAATATACGAAAATCTCTCAATTGAACGTACAAAACAAATCGTTATTTCGGATAATTTGTATGAAAAAAATATAGGTTCCGATCGCTGCGGAGAACAAACGGCTAGAAATAATACAATAGGTATCAGAAAACCAATTTCAGGTTCCCATCGGTAGTAACATGATCAGACTTAGAAATGTCTGTGGCAAAATTGACTATTAATGCTAACTCACTAGGGACTTCCTTCCAATGTCCAATTTATCAATAACCGTTTTCAAAACTTACCAATTTCGCAGTGACATTTCATACTAGATATTGAGTTCATTGGGTCTAATAAAAATGTACTTGTATGCTGATCACTATCGGTGTTACATATTGATAAAATATGATATTTTAGTCCTGTTTACAGATTTGTCATAGAGAGAATTTATAACAAAACGTGACACTGTTTCTACGCAGCATCTTTTTCACATAAAATTATTTCCATCAATTAGTCTCATCAATTAGGTTGTCTGGAAGAGATCGCTCTTTAGCGATAAGACCGCCTATTGTCTACCTATTTTATGTTAAGGCTCTATGGTACTGTTTCTGTTGTTGGTGTGCAATAAAGAATTGTTGTTGTTGTTGTTGTTGTTGTTGTTGTTGTTGTAGTCTCACTGAGCTGTTAAGTATCTCACTTGACTGTCATGTTAATGTCAGTGTCTTATTTATCCATTATTCATCATCATCATTTCCGTAGGACGTCCACTGCTGGACACAGGCCTCCTCAATAGATTTCCACATGCGCCGGATAGAGGCGACCCGCATCCAGCGAGCCCCTGCAACCCTAATCAGGTCGTCAGACCACCTTGCGGGTGGCCTACCCACGCTGCGCTTGCCGGTACTTGGTCTCCACTCTAGAACCTTTCTGCCCCAGCAGCCGTCAGTTCTTTGAACTATGTGCCCTGCCCATTGCCACTTCAGTTTGCTTACCCTGTATGCTATGTCGGTGGCCTTGGTTCGTCTACGGATCTCCTCATTCCTGATTCGATCTCGTAGAGAAATACCGAGCATAGCCCTTTCCATAGCTCGCTGACTAACTCTGAGCTTCCTTAAGAGGCCCATAGTCAGAGACCACGTCTCGGCTCCGTAGGTCATCACCGGTAATACGCACTGGTTGAAGACTTTCGTCTTCAAGCACTGAGGTATGCTGGACGAGAAGACACTTCGCAGTTTCCCAAACGCTGCCCATCCGAGTTGGATCCGTCGATTGATCTCTTTCTCGAAGTTTGACCTGCCTAACTGGATTGTTTGTCCTAGATAGACGTATTCGTCGAAAACTTCGAGGACCGATTTACCAACCAATACTGGGGTGGGCGCTACATGGACATTCGACATGATCTTCGTCTTGTCCATGTTCATCTTAAGGCCCACCTGTTGGGATACTCTGTTGAGATCTTCAAGCATCGTAACGAGATAAATTATTTATCCATTCTAGAAGAAAACTTTATCATATTTCTTAATCGATCGATACGAACTTTATACTGTTACTAGAAAGCACCCACAACTTCATTTGCGAAGGAGAGAAACTCGTAAACTCTCTTTTTTTCTTGAGCGAAGTCGGGTAAACGTAACGTACACGGGTACACGTGTACCAAAACTAGTTGAAATCCGTTTGGCTAATTTGGCGTGATGAAGCCGAAACGACCCATATGTTTGTATGTACACAAAAAAAAATCCGTTCAGTTACCTCCAAATAGTCTGTTATAATATATTTTTTTTAATATCTTCTTTTTTACAACTTTAAAATAGTATAAGATGTGCAACTTGCATATTCATATTATCCGTATATTATATAAGTACAATTTATCGATAAATTAATATCGTTAGGAAATCCCTAGGAAAATAATATTCGTGCCACTGAAAGTTCTGTTTGAATATGATACTAATAAAGACGCTCATATAATGCTCATCATTGCGCAACCTCCTAGTCATTACTAAGTAAACTTCAACAAATTAAAACTAATTAAACTCAACAAGTAATGTTCCAGTCAAGGCACGCTCATTCAAAGTAACCATCCGCCATCCTACACCGCACAGTTGTGATAAAACTATTGAAACAATCGATATTCAAATCTTTAGTCAGATTATTCAAACTTTTACCAGCACGTAACAGAAAGCTATTCTTCCTATAAACGCGAGGAAAAGGAAATTCAGAGAGGAGTAGTCTTTTATACGAAAAAGGCCAAGTGCCAGTCGGACTCGCGCACCGAGGGTTCCGTACAAATTATACGCTACAAACGGCCGTATCAATGAAAATCCAGTGTTAGCAAAACCCTACTCCTAAGCAAAATGTACGCGGTGTTCGATCATTTTATATTGGTTACTGACATGGAGAGACAGACATTGAATTATTCTGTTTTTAGTATTTGTATGTGTATAGCAGCAACAGAAATACATCATCTGTGAAAATTTCAACTCTCTAACTAACACGATTCATGAGATAAACGGACAGACAGACAAAGAGCGGAGTCTAAGTAATAAGGTCCCGTTTTACCCTTTGGGTACAGAACCCTAAAAAGCTTCACCATTTTTTCATAGTCAACAAAATTGTTTCTCTATTAATAAAAAGCGTAAATTACCTTATAATTCTGTAACTGACCGAAAAGCTTTTAAACAAACTATGGCACTTTTGTACAACCCGGTTAAGTTAAGTCTGCACCTTGCCTCTATAACGTTGCTTAGAAACGAGGTGTACACTTAACGTGACCGGATAGTAGATAATGTTGATTTAAATGACTTGCATTCTGATTCAATCAACTTTAAAATCAATTAATTAATCGACCATAGCAATTAACGTTCCCACCATCCGTAGGTACCATATTTCCGCCCGATCTATATAACAAACAGGAACTAACAGACCGTGTCTTCCTAAAATTATGGTTGTGGATTTATGTGAAGTAAAAAAACAAATTAATAATTCATATACTCGAAATAATTACATTTTATTCGTAAATATGTTCACTGCCTATCGAGCGTTACTATGAATAGACTAAAGCTTTAAAACCGTTGTTAAATTACATTTTAAAATGAAAATTTTGCGGTATTTTTAATTTTCATACAATGCGTTTTGTGTTTAGTAATTCTGCATAATATTTAATTTGCATGTGTCGTTGCGGCTTCATCATGCTAAATCGGCTGAACAGATTTCAATTATTTTTATTACACGGGTAGCTAGTTAGCCACAGATGGTTATTTTTACCCAACTACCCTGAAGAAAAAAAGGGGTTATGACTTTCTTCTCCTCGAATGAAATTGCTAGCACCTTGTATCCCTATTAATAGCATTTTTCTTACTAACTTTGTTACTATTGTCTGCTGAATTACGGGACAAAAATACAAAAAAAAGGCGCTTCATCCAATTTCCTGGGAGAAGCCGCGGTAAATGCTATGTAAGATTAGGAGAATTGTTGCTAAATAAACAGATTTCGTTGGCATCATTCATGCTTAAAAAGGTACAGCACTGGATATCCAAATTGGTCCTTCGTAATCAAATTTCCTCTTGCTTGGGTAAAAATCATTGAATTCTAAGGTAGCAGAGACGTAACGTTATCGATGAATGAGTATATGCTGATATCGATATCTAGATAACTAGAAGGTGCCCGCAACTTGGTTCGCGGAAAAGAAAGAGTCATAGCCCTCTTTTTTACTTCGCGTAATCGGGTAAAAAGTATCATTATTATCATCATCATTTTAACCCATATAAGGCCAAATAAGTAAATCTGCTCCAAAGACAACCACAAGGAACAGCCGGACGCTTTTTTCATCTATCTATAGCGTATCCTATTACTTACTACCTGTGAATGCTTAGCTACATACACCAAAAAAAGTTTAAAATCTGTTCAGCCGTTTCGTCGCGATAAAGCCATAACGACACATTCAAACGTACAAAAAATCCAAAAGATTTTTTTCGATTTTTTTAACCTCCAAACAGTCCGTTACCATATTTTTTTTCTATTTTTCAATGTACAGACATTTCATTTTTACAACTTTATAATAGTATAGAATAGATATAGAAATAGCAAACATGGCTACTTAATGTTTCAAGGCATTATCTACCAATCAACTACTCCTACCTATCATATTTAACTAAGAAAAAATCAACACGCCAAATTTCACATTCGTTCCATTAAATACGAAGTAAATAAACTTGTAATAAAGCGAATTGACCGGAAACTAGCTTTGATCAACAAATCTTCTATATTTATTGCCAATGCTACAGTAATGAAGACAAACTGTCTTCTAATAGCAGCAGCGACTGATATTAAAATAGCTAATTTACCTCCCGCGGTGTACATCATCCTAATGTTTTTTTGGGAGTATTTGCGTATTAACTAGTAAACACTCGAGAGAAAAACTTGCGGGTCACCCTAATTTAAATAACACCAATAGATTTTTATTATTATTATTAATCCCTTTTTTTATGACATAGGAGGCAAACGGGCAGACGGGTCGCCTGATGGTAAGCGATCACCGTCGCCTATAGACACTTGCATCACCAGAGGAGTCACAAGTGCGTTGCCGGCCTTTCAGGTGGGAGTACGCTCTTTTCTTGAAGGCTTGAAATTTGTTTTTACATTCTTAGGCTAGGTTTTTTACAATAAGTATATAAAAAGTAAAATACAAAATATAAACTCATTATAAACAAACCTAACCTAGGGTGCCGCCGGCAGCGGGGCAGGGCCCAAGCTACCGGTGGTTTGGGCTGCACAGAAAGGAACCTTCTGACGATGCACGCCGTGTCCAGGATTACTGCCTTCTGCATCTGACCCTTGATCCAGCCATTTAGCGAGAGTCTCTTAAGATGTTGGTTGAGACTCTTCGGTATAAGACTGTTTGGTGAAACGACTAATCGGGACAATGATCGTCGAATCAACATCCCACATGGCGTTCACCTCGTGAGCCAAGACAAGGTACTTGCTGAGTTTGTTTCTCTCGGCCTTCACAAGGTCTGAGGTTCATGTGGGATGATGATGTTGACGAGCATTGCCCGGCGCTAAAATTGATCTACCAGCACCATATCAAGCTTATTGGCTATAACAGTCCTGTCCGTGATGTTTGTTAATAATATTATTAAATACTACTTTTGTTTACAGAATAAACGATTTTTGCAATACCCAACTGTACAAACAATTTCCACGATCTTATTAAGTATAGAAAAAAAAAACTGTTATTTTTGCAGTTTAGATAAAGAATATGACAGAATTAAAAAACTGCACTATTTTCGGAAATAAGAAGGTGCCCACAACTTCGTTCGCGGAGGAGAAAAAGTCATAACCCCAATTTTTAGCTTCAGCGTAGTCGGGTAAAAGTATCCTATAACCATCTGGAGATACCCAGCTACCCGTGTACCAAAGATTTAGCGTGATACAGCCACAACGACACATACAAAAATATACTAGATTCAGTGACCTCTAAATAGTCCATTACAATAGTTTTTTTGAAAATATTTTCAATGTACAGACATTTCATTCTTACATCCTTATAACAGTATAGATGACAGTATTTTATTCACCCGAAATTATTTGCTTTCGACTGTCGTCTGTTGCATGTCTAAATTTAGTATAGACACTCGTGTAGCCTGTATTATTAGTATAGGGATCAATAAACTTTTTTCTGTAACTCGCTGCCATGGCTAGGCTACTACATCTCCTGGGCTACTCTATAAAACCAAGGACCATTAAAACAAGAGGACTGACAGTAGCCATACTTTGGATCGTGTTCCAATCGCAACGAGATAATCTGGCAAAAACTAGATGGCGCTATAAAACTAAATATTTAATGATGTTATATTTGAATAAAGAAACATAGTATAGTAACAACTAGTTCGCAAGCAGCTAATAATAAATAAATCGTAACATTTGAAATATTGTGTCTGTGCTTGCAAAGTTGAATAATTGTAAAAAATAATTCTTATACATAGATGGCGTTGTACATTATCGGGGAGCAGCTTTTTGTATGAAGATGGTCAGTCCTCTTGTTTTAATGGTCCTTGATAAAACTGAAATTTTATACAACATAAAGGCAACACAAATATTGTATAGAATTGTAGGAAAGGAGAAGGACCATCCAAAGGCAACAATCATTAGAACAGAGCAGCTCGCTCACCTTTGGAACTCTGATGGAGAATCCACGCCGCCGCGCTGACAGCACCAGCGCCGGGCTTCTGCTATGCCTAGGTCTTATAAGCTTGTCACACACTGTATCCACACACACAGAGACAGTAAAAGAAAGTAGGTAACGAAAGTCCTCGTGAAAGTAATAGTTTTTGGGCGGCAAAGGCAGACAGTATGCACGCCGTATGACAGTTGGTAACGCACTAACTCGAGAAAAACAGCCACGCTAGATGGCGCGCGCGGCTGCCATAGGCTTACTCTCATCAAAAGGACCTCTAGTCAGGAACTAACTCCGATTCTAAGACAGTTGCCATAAAATACTAAACATACTCCCCCCCGCTGCGAAATTATATTTCCAGAAAACAAAGAAAAAAGACGTGACAGTGACACTCAATAGAATATAGCATTCTTTTGTGCAAGGTACAACAGTAGCAACTTTCTACTCGATAATTAGGATAGTTAAGGAAAAAGATTATAGTTAAGGTTATACAAATAAAAGACGTATACTATTTGATAAAACTTCAAAAGAAATGTTTGTGCTTAGCTGTGTTGAACGAACATCGTTTGTGAAAGCATAAAAGCAATTTGAAAGAATTAGTTATCGCCGACAGGAAGGACGCAAAGTTTCACGACCGGGCGTTTAAATTCTCTTGCGCGAGAGTCGGCATCAGCGGTACGAACAGTTGCTACACGGACGACCCCGTCTAGACCCGGGTGAACGTCAACAACGCGTGCCACCGACCACAGTAACGGTCGGAGGTTGTTATCTTTAATGAGGACAAGGTCACCAATACTCACAGCACGAGTGGTGTCTGTCCACTTGTTCCTTTGATTTAATGTGTTCAAATAATCGCGATGCCAACGTTTCCAAAAGTCTGCGTGTAAGCGCTGTACTAATTGCCACCGATTCAAAAGGGAAAGTTTATCCTTATCATCATTAGCATCTGGGACATACGTCAAAGGAAAGAGAGTCAAGAAATGTCCTGGTGTCAGGACGGAAAAGTCATTTGGGTCATTACTGACTGCGCACAGAGGGCGAGAGTTTAATACGGCCTCTATTTGTACAATCACCGTGTGAAACTCTTCCAAAGTGAGCAGATGAGTCCCAACCACCTTGTTTAGGTGGCCTTTTACAGAACGTACTCCGGCCTCCCAGACTCCTCCAAAATGGGGAGAGGAAGGGGGCACCGTTTTGAACTCAATCGCCTGAGTGGCAGCGGCCCCTTTCATGAGATCTGATAGCTGGTTTTTTGCACCAACGAAGTTGGTACCACAGTCGCTGAGTATAAGAGAGCACCAGCCTCTGCGGCTAACAAAGCGGCGCAGGGCAGCGATGAAAGATTCAGAGGAAAGATCATTAGCAACCTCTAGATGCAGAGCCTTGCTTGACAGACAAACGAAAAGGCAAAGATACACCTTTTCGGGGCGCATGCCACGGCGACGGCGTCCGAGAATGACATGGAAAGGACCGGCGTAATCACAACCCACGCGTTGAAAGGCTTTGACAGCAGTAACCCTTACGCTGGGAAGGTCACCCATGATGGGTTGTGAAGGCACCGGTTTAGCCTGAAAGCACGGGATACAACGAGAGATACGTTTTGCAATAGCACGACGAGCAGAGAGCACCCAAAAGTTTTGAGCTAAAAGGAATTGAACCAGTTGCGGTCCACAATGCAACGATTTTGCATGGACATCGTCAATTATTAACGATGAGAGTCGATGATTAGAAGGCAAAATGGCGGGATGTTTAGCTTCATAGTCTAAGTGAGAATGTCGAAGCCTCCCCCCAACTCTCAGGACGTTGTCGTCCGAGAGGAAAGGACATAGCTTTTTGAAAGGCTTAGTTAAAGCTTTGTTTGCTTTGAGATTACGAATCTCATTTTCGAAACAGGCTTGCTGACACGACCTTACGAGGGTTAGTAGTGCTTGATGAAGCTCTTGTTCACATATTGGACCACAATATGTTCCCTGCTTACGCAAAAGACTCAGGAATCTAAGCACAGTCGCAGTTACTCGCAGGATTTTCTTCAAAGAAGAGAACCGGAGTAAAAGCTGCTGTATTGAGTCAGTCTCGTTATCAACAACGAGAGCCGACCTTTTCTCTTCTTGACGCAGTTCCATATTTTCATCTGTTGACAGAGGAGGATTTATTGACCGCGGCCAATGTTCGGACGAGCGAGAGAGAAATGGCGGGCCTGTCCACCACAGAGGGTGAACAAGCAATGCATCGGGAAGCAAGCCTCTTGAGGCAGCATCGGCCGGGTTATCATGAGTGCTTATATAGTTCCATTGTGCGGATGGTAATTTCCGCTGAATCTTTGCAACACGATTTCCTACAAATATTTTCCATTTGGATGGATGTGTTGTAATCCAAGAAAGGGTTATAGTCGAGTCAGACCAAGCATAGACATTTTTGATATTGACTAATTCAGAAAGATGAGGAAGGACCGAATCAACCAGATCTGCAAGCAGGACGGCAGCACACAGCTCCAACCGTGGCAAACTGATGCGTTTAGTTGGGGCGACGCGCGATTTCGCGCATACAAGGTGGGTAACAGAAGACCCATCATCAAGTTCTGCTTGCAGATATATGACAGCAGCATAGCCAGACAAAGAAGCGTCGGCGCACCCATGCAGGTGATAGGCAACCGCACAGGGGTGGGTAATTTGTCGTGGCACAGCGAGTCGAGATAGGTTACCCAGTTGGGTAGAAAATTGACGCCAGACAGTTGTTATTTCTTCGGGGGGCTCCTGATCCCATTCCAAACCCAGTAGCCACAGACGTTGAATTAGACATTTTGCCAAAAAGATAACAGGGCACAGCAGACCCAACGGATCAAATACACGAGAAAGCTCTGAAAGTATTTGTCGTTTTGTGCACAGATCATGAGATGTATTAACCTTGTACTTGAGCTGGTCGGACGAGGAGTCCCAGTTCAACCCAAGCACTTTTACGACAGCTTGAGAGTCCGCATCAAAAGACGTAGTAGCCTGAGACACACAATACTCGAATGGCAAATGGCTTAGCAATTCCGGCCGGTTACTTGACCATTTTCGGAGCTCAAAGCCTCCCTTTGCTAACAAAGAGATCAGCTGGGCTTGCAGCTCAAGCGCCTCACTGATCGACGCAGCACCAGTCGGAATATCATCCACGTACGTGTCTTTAGATAGTGCCTTCGCACCTAGAGGAAAGTCTTGACCATCCGTAATGGCAAGCTGTTGGATTGTACGTAAAGCCAAAAAAGGAGACGACGATACACCATAGGTTACAGTATTCAAACGATAGTCTTTTAGTTCGTCGTTATGGTGAAAGCGCCACACAATGCGCTGAAAGTCTCGATGCCTCTCAGATAAAACGATATTTCGATACATCTGTCGAATGTCTGCCGTGAAGACTACCGTGTGCAGGCGAAAGCGCATGAGGATAATAGAAATATCCTTTTGAAGTTTTGGTCCAGTCATCTGTGTGTCATTTAAGGACAGACCCCCCCCATCCCGAGCAGACGCGTCAAATACGACGCGAAATTTCGACGGTACACCCGTAGGGGATTTCACACAGTGATGGGGTATATAATACGACCCATCAGAATTGGTGTCAGAAGACGGCACTTCTGACATATGACCACTGTCCAAATAGTCTTGCATAAAATCATTGTAGGCCGTACGTAAAGCAGCGTCATTCATAAGACGCATTTCTAATTTCAAAAAACGGCGTACAGTGATAGAGCGCATGTTCCGGTACACCGGTTCGGCACTTTTGAATGGCAGCTCCACAATAAATTTGCCCGATGGATCGCGCTTATGGGTCGAACTGAAATTGTCTTCACAAGCTGCATCCTCCGGCGACAGTATTTTATCAGGGAGTCGAACATCTTCAATTTCCCATAGCCGTTTCAAGTCATCATCTAAATCGGCGTTTGACGTGTGAAGGGTTTGGACAGACGAGAGATTGGAATAAAGCGACGGGATGCTCTCAAGGCAACGAGAGCGGCCCAAAAAGACCCAGCCAAAGACCGTATTTAACCCCATAGGGTTTTCATCCCCACCAGGAATCATACCTTGAAGGAATATTTCATTCCACAGTTCGGAACCAAGAAGGATATCGATCGGACCCGGAGAGTGAAAGCCTGGGTCCGCAAGCTTGATGAAACCCAATTTTTCCAAAAAGCTGGTTTCTACAGTAACTGACGGCATGTCGTGACAGATTCGCGGTATCACAATGGCTTCGAAAGACAGTTCTTTGCCCTGTTGATTCTCAGGACGGATAGTGCATTGGACGGTACCCAATACATGCGTAGATGCGTTACCTAAACCATAGACCGAGGGCGCGGTACTTGAGACAGCTAGACCCAGCCGGTGCGCTAGGCCCTGAGTGATATAGTTTGCCTGACTGCCAGAGTCAAGCAAAACTCTAACGGCATGAAAGGCATGCCATTTATCTAATATGCCCACACGAGCAGTAGACAGCAGGACAGTTGAATTCGACGTCGAGATAGTAGAAAGACCCTGGACACCAAGCGCGCTAGTCGTGGTGCCGGTGTTGGCTGGGTGCGGTTTATTTTCATTTTGCACACTGCGGTTAGCATGCAGTAATGAGTGGTGCCGCCAACCACATGACCGACAGGAACTTTTAGAAGGACAGTTTAACACCGCATGTCCGGGACGCAAACAATTGTAACACAGTTTTTTATTTAACACTACAGGTGCACGTTGATCAACAGTCAAGTTTTGAAATTCCGGACAGTAGGCAAGAAAATGTTTCTTGCCGCAGAATTGGCAAGGCGGAGGTGGTGAAAGTGTAGAAGAAAGAGAAGGCTTGTTTCCTACCAAAGTCGTTTGTTTAAAACGTGCTGGCCACGGCGCCACAGCGTGGTTGTGTCGCGTGGCGTTGACAGCCGGTCGCGTGTTTCCACTGGGAACGGAACCCGCACTCGCTCCGGCGTGCTCTAATGCCTTGCAATAATTTTCTACAAACGTTTCTAATGACTGGTAACTCGGAATATCCTCGGACGTCACCGTCATTTCGAATTCTTTACGAACAGAAGGTTCCAATTTCGACAGCAGTGTATAAAAAATTACAAAGTCCCATTGATTGGTTGGTAAATTTAAAGTCTTTAAAATAGCTAAATTTTCTTGAAATGTATCCAACAAAGATCTAAAGGCCTGCGCCGTGTTGCTTTGTAACCTCACAGTAGTAATAGAATGCCACGCTAGAAAGGCTAGCTGACGTTTGTTTTGGTAGCGCTTCACTAAAGTTTCATACGCAATATCATAGTTATCGGATGATATAGGAAAAGCCTTTATTAAATTTAACGGTTCCCCTTTCAAAGACGCCACTAGGTATTGAAATTTTTCGATTTTAGAAATGTCTGTTTTTTCGTGTACCAAAGTACGGTACAAATCATAGAATGTCCCCCAACATTTATAATCTCCTTCGTAGATAGGGATAGACAGACGCGGCATGCGCACGTTGCCGCCCGCGGACCCACCGCGCGAGTCCCGCGAAGCTGGCGGGGGGCCGTCAGAAACCGAAATTATTTCGTCGGGAAATAATTGAGATTTAATCGCCAAAATGTCAATGACGGTCTCGTCAAATCCTTGTCTTATCTCCTCATAGTCGGCGAGGTCCTGAGAATCCGTTAAAGATGCACCTATCTTTGTATGATTCTCATCAAACAGTTCCTCTAAACCTTGTAATCTATCGAAATGAATCTTTAAACGCGGTTTTAATTCGGGGTTCGTTAAACACCTCTTTGCACAAACATACGTATCATTTAAACGTTTAATCGCCAGCGCACGCTTAGATTTTTCAATTTCAAACATGATTTATACTTAAAAACACAACAAATAGTCGAAAAAACCAATCCACTACAATAATTTAAATCGATATAATTCCTACTAACAACGTAAAGCAACGTTTTATGGAATTCGATACTAAAAGGTCAAAAGATAATAGAAGGCGTACCGCACTTACGCCCTATTGAAAATGGCTATCGGAGTCACAGCGCGTAAACAACTTATTTCTCGAGCATAGGCTGAGTATGGAATGTGAAGCGGTCGACTTCTACCCGCTATTGAAATATCAACTACTACGATTTCGACAAATAAGTAATTGAATTATGAAAATGTACGATAGAAATGTAATTTTATGTCTTTTAAATATTACGGACAGATGTTAGCTTGTTCTTTGTAATAAAAGTAGCTACGAAAGAATGCTATTTTATACTAAATGCACTGTATTTCGCAAGTTATTTGCGTGGTCAAATTTATGTATCCGGTCGAATGAACCAAAAATATGTATAGAATTGTAGGAAAGGAGAAGGACCATCCAAAGGCAACAATCATTAGAACAGAGCAGCTCGCTCACCTTTGGAACTCTGATGGAGAATCCACGCCGCCGCGCTGACAGCACCAGCGCCGGGCTTCTGCTATGCCTAGGTCTTATAAGCTTGTCACACACTGTATCCACACACACAGAGACAGTAAAAGAAAGTAGGTAACGAAAGTCCTCGTGAAAGTAATAGTTTTTGGGCGGCAAAGGCAGACAGTATGCACGCCGTATGACAGTTGGTAACGCACTAACTCGAGAAAAACAGCCACGCTAGATGGCGCGCGCGGCTGCCATAGGCTTACTCTCATCAAAAGGACCTCTAGTCAGGAACTAACTCCGATTCTAAGACAGTTGCCATAAAATACTAAACAAATATATTTTTATTACGCAATATAGATCCATTTTTCAAGAACAAATCTTATCAGTAATTAGCCTTGTTTATTTAAGTATATAAAACATTGTTTTAAGTAGATAACCTTAGCGGTTACTCACATCACCCAGTCCTTCTCGACATGTTTCGGTCGCAAATATGCGAGAAGGGCAGCGTCGCGGTTTACTCGTGGTCATAACTAAGGTCCTCGGAATTGGCCGATACATGTCGAGCAGTACTCCGCTTTAAACGAATATTTGATAGCTTTTCTTAGTTTAACATCTGTGTCTATTTAAAAATGCCTTTTAACCGGTATTACTTTCTAACAAACCTATGAAATATTAGTTTTTAGACCTGCCCATTTTACGTTTATTATGTGTATCAGTTATCAATTTTTTTTTATTAAAATGCACAGCATTATTGTAAATGCACCCATTACCTGCATTAATTAAATTAATACACCTTACTTTACTCACTTATTCCATTAGCTTTCCTTTACAAAACCGATCATATCTTCTCTGAAACCGCCCCAAATTTTCTATCGACATTTTACGACCGATCTATATTTTATCGATATCGCTTCCGTACTCTATCAAAATAAAAATAACCTCGAGTCGGGCATAAAAGCTTGATCGATACGATACCGATACGTACCGTATCGGATCCGTATCGATACTGTATATCAAAATAAAGTAAACATGGCGTCGCCCGTACGGTCTTGGAGTGGAACTAATCGAAATAAATCAGCTGTGTTGGCTCGATTACCCGAAAGAGATTCGTTCATGTGTGCCGTTAAATTGAAGGAGGTAGCGGGGCGGATTCATAAGCGGAAGCAATTGTTTGAGGTTGCGTTAAATGGGAACACCCAAATAATCCGAAATATTTATTTCCGAATTTCCTTTTTCCGATTGTCAAAATTCCGAATTTTATATTTCCGTTGTATTAAAATATGGATTATTATTGAAAAGCACGAAATTTAGTTTACTGAATATCAAAAATCCGATGTTTTTATATTCCGATGTTTATAACACCGAAGAATCAAAAGCCCGATGCTTTTTTACCCCGAAAAATAATAATCCGAATTTTAAATATCCGAAATGACATTGCTAATTCGGAATTTTGACATTCGGAACTATAAAGTTCGTGATTTTTAATAATCGGAATTTTGACATTCGGTAATATAAAGTTTGTGATTTTTATCAATCGTAATAAAAACCGAAATCTGTAGGTTAGGTTAGGTTTGTATTGTGACCATGTATAGCGGAGCGAGCAAAGCGAGCGGAGCGTCAAAATGCTTGCTTGCATGTACACAATTGACAAAATTGCAACATGGGCCAAAAACCGAAAACTGTAGATTAGGTTATTCTGATGCTTGGGACTTTTGTTTAGTCGGATTTATTATTCATCGGTGTAATGATATTCGGAATTGTGAAATTCGGCATTTTAGTATTCGGAATTCGTACTTTTGATATTTCGGATTATTATGCAGTCGGACTTCTTATTGTTCGGTGTATTGAAATTCGGAATTTTGAAAATCGGAAATGTAAACGTTAGACATTTTTAAATTTCGGACTTATAAAAATCGGATTTACGACATATCGGAAGTGTCATATTCGGAATTATAAGAATCGGTATTGTAAAATTCGTGATTTTGAATATCGGAATGAAATTCTTCGTATTTATGTAGTGTACCCGAGTTAAATACCTGACTTTACATTTGAAAAGCGCTGAAATGTTACGAAAATCTGTTTTTTTAGGGAAGTTATGATTATAGCTATATTGTCCAACTTTGTAGTTATTAATGATATAGGTTTTGGTGTTTTCTGTTGTAAACTACTTTACTTAGTATTTTGTAAAAAAAATAGTGAATTAAACATAGTTTGATATAAATATGAAACGGATTATCCTGTATTACATTTAAAAACATTGTTTTGATTATTTTTAGCTCGAGCTTATAATAGGTTATGTTTTAAATATTATATATGTCTTCACTGTTTATTTTTAATACCTTGGGTATACATATTTTCAAATCACAAATACTTTACCTAAATAAAATGACTCGTAACCTGATTAAGTATTAAATTATTATTTAAATAATCCTGATACTTTGTACTTCTCAAACATAAAAAAACTTGCTTTTAAACAAATAATAGCACATAACAACAAATGCACAAATAGATTATGGGATTCTTTTAACTTATTTTTTCTTTTAGATACTTTTAAAATAAGAAAATAGAATCATTTACGAAAAGCATGCCCTGCAATGGTCCCACCTCAGCATAATGCTGGCTTGAACGACAGCGCTGATCTTCCGGTGAGACCATAGGTGGCGCCACGGAGAGAAAGTATTAATATTTCGATAAACTAAGCAGAGCGTACAATTTATTTGCTTTTCGTATACTCTACGCTTCTATGACATCATCTATTTTGTGCAATATTACACAAATGGAACTAGTCCCATGGTAAGCTCAATAAGAATTGTAATATGAGTACTAAACGACGATAGATATATTTTCATACAAACAACAACAATGATACACAGAAAACATCCAATACTTAGGAACAAATTTTGATGCTCATCACACAACCGTACCGGGATTTGAACCCAGTCAAAATAATAAGAATAAATAAATTACCGGAATCCGCTACCTCCTGTGACTTATTCCAAACAAGCCAGAATACATCAAGCCATCTAGAATGAGATGCACATATCACCGTAAACGAGTAAGATGACTTTGAAACGTTGCCTGCCAAACGAGGAAGGGAGTTACTTTGTATGGTTCTCATACGAAGTTATGACAGGGCGTATCTGTTTGGACATTTACGTTTTTTAAAGTATTAATGATACTTTAAAGTTGGTGCTTTAATAGAGTTGTTTTATTAGGTGTGAAAAATGTTAAAGATGGAGTGTTAAGATTATGAATGTATATTTGAGATAATTACTTAAGCTTCGTATTATAAACTAGAAGGCGCCTGTAACTTGGTTCTTTGGGAGGAAAAAGTCATAACCCTCTTTTATACTTCAGCGTAGTCGGGTAGAATGTATCTTCTAACCATCTGTTGATGCCTTGCCACCCGTGTACCAAAAATTGTTGAAATCCGTATAGCCGTTTTGGCGTGATGAACAGAGTTCGGATATTCGGTGAAATATTTACCTAAAGTTGCCAAAAACCCGGCAAAAGTTGGGCAAATATGGAGTCGGCTTCTTAATTAAATAATTTTATAATATAAGATCCGGTATTCCGGGATTGCATAAAACGACACGAGGAAGTAAAAATACATAACTAGCTCTTTATGACTATTTTGGTATGCATGTATATGATGAACATAAGAGAATAATAAAATATGTGTTTTGGAGGTCTTTTATTAGTAGTTATTCTAGTAATTAGAAAACTTATAGGGTACTTCCAGTTGTACTAGAAATTTTAAATTTGATATGAAAGTCGCTTTTATAGCACAACCCACGAAATCATGTAACCAATGTATCATGACTCCTCACCTCGTATATTTTGCTTGGGAGTAGGGTTCTGCTAAGACTGGACTTTATAGATACGGCGTTTTTAGCGTATAATTTGAACGGAATCCTTGGTGCGCAATCCCGACTCGCATTTGGCTGGTATTTCTTATTATTTTCTAGTTCATACCTTATTGTCAAGGCCGTCTGTTAACCTCTACTAATACGAGACTTACGTATATTCATTTTAATACCAATATTTACTTGACACGAGTTAAAAAATCTACTTGTCAATATGGCTGCCGAAAAGTTCTCATAGTTACGATACACGGTGGTTCAAACAAACAAACTCTAGTTATACAAATTATCAGGAACCCAACAACATATAATTACGAAATCACCTCATTTCAACAAGGTCTTAACCGCCTTTATGCTTCGAGTTACATGTACCGTTTCACAACAACGGTATCGTTTTGAAATGGGTTCGTGGAAGCACAATATGGGATATTGTTAACCCCAATTTTGTGTAATTATTAAACTTTAACAATTTTCGTAACAATCATCTTGTTAAAGCGCTTGCGTGTGCATAAGGCGGACTTACTGCGCTCCGGAAAGGGATTTTTTTTCAGGGTTCCGTTCAAAAAAGGTATAAACTTAACCCTATGACTAAAACTCTTGAACAGTAATGGACACTCGAAATGTTCACAAAATGAATATTATCACAGTTCCTTTAAGACCAAATATTATAAACTAGAAGGCGCCCGCAACTTCGTTCGTGGAGGAGAAAAGTCATAACCCCTCTTTTTTCTATAGCAAAGTCAGGTAAAAAGTATCCTATAACCATCTGGAGATACCCAGCTACCCGTGTACCAAAAATAGTTGAAATCCGTTTGGCCGATTTAGCGCGATGAAGCCACAACGACACATACAAACATCTAATTTTTAAAACTTTATAATAGTATTAGCTTTTGCCCGCAACTTCAGCCGCCTTAAATTCTTTTATCGTGGATAAAAGTATTTTTTCCTGGATAAAAAGTAGCATATGTCCTTCCCCGGGACTCAAACTATCTCCGTATCGAACTTCATCTTTATCGGTTCAGCGGTTTAAGCGTGAAGAGGTAACAGACAGACAGACAGACAGACACTTTCGCATTTATAATATTAGCATGGATAGATATGAAACCCGCCGTAAAAAAGGAGGTTCTCGTAAAAAAAGCGTGTTTGTTTTCGGTGTCTTTGCGCTTGATGATACGGAACCCGCCGTGCGTGAGTCCAACTTGCACCTGACCGGTTTTTACTTTTATCCCACGGTGTACATTCCGATTTGTAACATTCTATGTGGTGATCGCCGGATACAAAGAAACGCCTTTAAGTGGTGCGATTGACTGGACTAATTGTGAGACTTAGCTAACGTGTCTACTTACTAGAGGTATGTGCATGTGTTTTGATATCTCTTCACACGTTAACACATTCACTGCCCTAGCGGGTGCTCTGCTTGTGGAAGCGTAGCCGATACCAGTTGTTTCCCCGTATGTAGAAAGTGTGTAGCTCTATTAAAAGCTTGGCAGATAAAGTGTTAAAATAAATACTCAACTTAAGATTTGAATTACAGTAGGATTTTTAATTACCTGAAGTAAACTGACGTTTACGGACACATCGACTGTAATTACTTCATTATGGCAGAAGTACAGTATTATTTATAAAAAAATAATCAAAGTCAGTCCATGTATCTGCGGCCGGGTTTGGCCGGCGTCACGATGGGTTTCTTGGACGCATAAAATGTGGCATTGCGTCTCGCGGCACAGTTCCGAAAGGATTTGCGCTTTGTCCTGTGAGAAGCCCTCTATGTTCACCTGCTGGCGTGCCCGGCGTGCCCGTACTCCTGTTCGGAACTGGACCTGAGAGACGCGACGGCCAGGGCTGTCAATACCGCTGCTCACTGGGCATCCGTTATTTGAGGAACCTCGACACGAAAGTAGAAGATAAAAAAATTACCATCATATCATCGCTTACACGTTCTCATGTATACTTTTGTAAAATTCTTTCTAAACAACGATATATTCACGTTGACACCTGTCAGTTTACTCCGGTCATTCTCACGATATGGTGTTCTCAGGCTAATTACCGTAGCCATTTTTTTCCTTTGTTTATTTAAGTCCTTATATATATATGACCTTTACCACGCCATATTATTAATATATCTAAATGGCACTATAATGCTTTAAGTACCTTTCGAGTTATAATTATTTATTTTTTTACTTGAAACGGTAATTATTAATTTGTGTAAATGTTAAATAAGACAAAATAAAAACAACAATTAAAAGAAAGTTAAAATATCTGAGGTATTTTTTTGATCAGACGGGATTAGAATTAAACATAATGAAAGGATTATTTTTTTATAATTTTCATACTACGGGAATTAGAAAATCTACGGTTATTAGCGCCACGGTACGTAGAACAAGGGCAGTTTTAATTATATTTTAAAATACAAGATGTCATTGCAAATAAAGGAATATTGTTATACATTAAACCTAACATTAACCTTTATACATTAACCTTTTTATGGATGCAATTGTCTGAAATAAATGGTGATGATTATTATTATTATTATTAAAGCAATGTGGTATGTTCATTACAAAAAACAGCAACACATTAAGCTAACAAATATACTTAATAAACACAGGAACGAGAATTATACGTTTTTAAAACCAAATAAACGGTAATTAGATACTTTCGGGAATTGCGAACAGACACAGCAATACTTAGTATCACGTCTGCTCTGTTCGAGTGCCACGGCACCACTAGTCACTCGCGGTTGATGTTACAGTGATGCCGAGATCTATCGTAGTTTAGGAATAAGCACCCCGGAAAGGAATGGCAACGTGAATTATACCGTTCGACAGGACATTCAGAAATTTTAGTGTATAGATTAAAAGTGTGGTCGTAGTGTAGAAATTACTTTATTATACTAAACATCATATATTTGGCCACTGAATATTGTGATTTTCACAAATGTAATTTATTGCTAGTTAAAATGAGACGCAATATTCCCCGCTAAGATAGGATCCGGCCAGCATACGGTAATTGGAGAACAAGTGTTGTAAAAAATAAATAAGCTAGATACCGAACCGCTAGAACTAAAAGATCCAAAATACCATAAGACAAAAGTATTAACTATGTTTAAAAAAAATTGCATCCTTCTAATGCTACGTATAAATAATGTAGAGGCTCGCGCATGCAAAAAAAATGAGTTTTGAGAATGACCGACTCCAGTTATTAAAAATCCTACTTTAGTACTTTTATATTGGTTACTGATATAGACAGTCGTGAAAAATTAAATTTCAGATTTATTTCGTTGGCTGTGGTATAAGAGCAACCTTCATACCATATTTCCAGTTTCTACGACTACTGGAAGTACCCTATTGATTTGATTTTCCATGTAGCAATTTGCATGGAAACATCTTTTTTAATGACTGTATCTTTAGATTGCGTTTGACTTAGAAGCTTATTTTTTTACAGCTTCAAGGGACCGCAGACAAGTCTTTGATGTCAATTACAACTTGATATTTCTAACAGACGGACACCAAGATGATCTTATAAGGTTTTCGATTTTTCTTTACGAGGTACTTCGTGAACCCTGAATATGCATTAAATTACTAACTAGGCTTCTAAAATTATATCGCTTTTGTAACTTCGTTTAAATACGGGAAATCCTTTTTTCATGAAATAAAATGATCAATATTACAGACCGATTTTTTCCCTTAAGCTGAAAAAGGTATGATTTCAAACCCACCACATTTTCTTGCCATAAAAATATATTATCATAATCAAAGTATGTCTTAATTTTTCATTCCATCTGGATAAAAATTATAAAAATAAACACTCGTACTTTAAGAAATATCGTGTCGATTTTTTAGCAACCGACCGATTTTATCTCAAAAAAAAAAACTGTCACGTCAGTACAGTATTGTAAAAAGTCGAAAATAACTTAAAGCAGTTCGTTGGCCGAGCAGTCCGTGTGTCCAAACTTTTTTCTCTTTATTTTTTAAGTTTTTTTACCTCAATCCTTCTGGGAACGGATGTATCAAGCATCCGTTTAATCGCTTCGACCTTTTCAATAATAATTAAAGTGAACCTTATTACTTACGTAATAAGGCATAAAAAAGCGTACGTTACCAGGTGGTCCATACACAGACCGACAGTGCCACCTGTCGAAAAAAAATTACGCTCTTTTGACACTTAAAGTTGAACGCGTAAGGATGAAACTTGGGTGAGCTTGTTAAATTAGGCGATAGTATAAACGGGTTTAATAAAGTCGGTTTTTGAAATTGAATCTTTTTAAAATTTTATCGGCGTCCAGTTTTCTATGAGAAAGGATATTGATCTTTAAAACATTTACCGGACAAGTGTAGTAAAGAATTTAATTAAGAAAACTAAGATTTTATGGTCTATAAAAGATTATTTATGTTTGATACTGTTTATTAACACCGTATCATCGTGGAAAGTTCACTAGCTTCATCTACTTTTATTAAAGTAGAAGCGATTCCTAACACAATAATCGATTGATTTTTTGAAAGCGAAAGTTTTACTATCTATCGCAGTCCTTCGTTTATCCGGTTTCGGACATAGGCCCCCTGTATAGCCTTCCATGGCTTCCTGTCCCCTGCCACTTGCATCCAATAGGGTACATGCATTAATTTTTTTTATCGCTTTTCTTAACGAAATATCAAAATACCGTACAAACTATTTCAAGATGTGTAATTAAAATTAAAATTGGCCAAGAAATACGCATAATATAGGCATTTTAAACTAGTAATTAGACAGAGAGGTCCGATGTGCACGTCACAGTGCACTCCGGCCATATAAACTCCATATTAAGTTTTGTCTCAAGAAAGAGATAGAATGACATGTTGGATGGCTATTTTTGTCTACTTTTTGTTACATGAATGCGCTTTTAATAAAGCAAAAATAAAAATTCATGCATATTCCCTATTTGAGCCGCATGGCACCTAATATTGTTGACCCATCTTTCCGATGGACACCATCTTCTCCGCGGGGTTTCTCCGGGGTCCACTCCAGGGTTCTTCTAGTCCATCTCTGGGCATCCATGCGAGCAATATGTCCAGCTCATCTCCATTTCCTGCTTTCTATAGTGGTGACCACGTCCACGACCTTGGTCTTCTACTTAATCCACTCGCTTCAACACACAAATTTTCCTTTATATGCCTACGGAGCCAAGATGTACCTCTTACTATGGACCTCTTAAGGAAGCTCAGAGTCACTCAGCGTGCTATGGAAAGGGCTATGCTTGGGTCTCTAGGAGATTCGTAGACGAACCAAGGTCACCGATATAGCAAACACTAAAATGGCAATGGGCAGGGCACATAGTTCGCAGAACCGATGGTCGTTGGGGCAAAAAGGTTCTCGAGTGGAGACTACGTACGGGCAAGCGCAGTGGAGGCCACTCGCAAGGTGGTCAGACGACCTAATTAGGGTTGCGGGGACTTGCTGGACGCGGGTCACCTCTATCCAGCCCATGTGGAAATATATTGAGGAGGCAGCAGTTTTATTGTGCAACTAACTGGGCCAAGCCGTCATGTCGTTTTCTCTTAGAAGATGTAAATCAAGAACACAATTTCTATTCAGCATCGGGTATTTTACCTTCAAATTAACTTCACTATTCGTCCAACAATTAATTTCTATCAGCCAAGCTTTCAAGTTATTTATTCTCCATACAAATTCAGATAAATCGACGCGGTTCCCTGTATCGAACTAAATAATCACCTTCGCTAGGGCTTTCAGTAATTAATAATGCTTAGCAGAACATCGACAAGCTGATTTTAGTGAGGGGCTTAGTGTTGAACATAACGATAAATCAGGATAATAGGGAATTGTGTTTGATTTAATAGTGGCACAACTCTAATATTTAAAAGATTTTTTGACGTTTAAAAATCTTATTATTGTTTCGCCTGTTTTTGTATACTAAGAGTCTTCGCATAGCAATTTCAAAGAATGTTTTTGGTTCAAAAACTCTTCCTTTTGCTTGGTAAGGTCTGGCTAATTCCTTGCAATAAAGGTAGCTCCATTTTTTCTTAGGCTTACCTCTGATGCCATAATCATTTCGTATTCTCTTCATGCAAATCCAAACGCATTTGACTGCCAAACAACCAATAGCCTTAATAGTTTAAGGCTGGTGCCCAACACTGTCCCAATAGTTGGCCCCTTTACGCTTGTCATCGCAATAGAGCTGACAGTCAGGGCGTCCATGGGGTGCACGCATGAATTTGCTTATCGCTTTTCTTAACAAAATATCAATATACCATAAAAACGATCTCGAAAAGTGAAATTAAAATTAAAATCGGCCAAGAAATAGGTCAGCGATTTGACAGAGAGGTCCGACATGTACTATTACGTCATAATACCTACATTACTGCCATATAAACTCCATACTAAATTATGTTTTGCTAGAAAGAGACAGAATTAAATGTTTGATGGCTTTTATCTTTGTTATTTTTATACTAAAACAAAAAAACTATAGTGCCATATAAATGAGCTTTTAATCAAGCAAAAATAAAAAACTATGCGTATCTCCTATTGTTAAAAATCCGATGTTACGCATAGAAATAAGTATTTTAAACTAATAACGTTTATTTCGGAAGACATCCATAAATTTAATACATCATAAAGTTCTAAATATAACTGTCGATGAACAACTTTTAAAAGAGATATTTTTGAATACAATAAAATATCCTTATGACAACAATTCGAACCACGCGAACAGATTAGTTTTCACCAAGTATTAATAGGAACCACGATTACAACAGATTTTTAAATGAGCGTTGGAAAGTTTAATTCCAACTTCAGATTCACGTACAGTCAAACATGGCCAGACAACGGAACTAAGTTTAAATTTAGCCCCAACATTTAATCGTTCCACCGTGAGTCATTTAGACAACTTACAAGGGGGTAGGTTAAAAATATCCAGAATGCTTGTATCCCACAGTCGTCTCTGATAGTTCGACGTGAGTCCAAGTTGGTTCTAAAAAGTTCTCGTTTGAGTTTAGAAGTGTTGACGTTTTAGTGTTTTGTTTTATCACTGTGGTTTCGACAGGTAATGTGGTCAGTATTTTTATTTGTTTTAAAAAATGCTTTGAAACGTGTTTTAGAAGATTCGTAAGTTTTAGCTGTGGTTAATATTGAAAAATGTTTTTTTTACTTATTAAATATCAAATTGTTAAGCTTGAATTTAAAAAAATACATTTGGTTTGCTACGTTTTATTTCGATTTCACCCAAAATAATTAAAATTCCAACATTTTATGTCCAAAATATTTTGCTCACCTATAGCAGTGTCCATGCCTGTATTGTTTTTCGAAATAAGATCTTCCTAAACTTAGTTTAAAAAACATACCACAGTGATGACGTAGACTTTACGTAACGTGCTGCCGTCGCCTGTCAAAAAGCTAAGTGTCTGACTTACCTATGACGTGGGTTCCGTAACTTTTTAGTACACCCGTATCGACTATTGTTGCAAGTAACCGATTAGTATTCTTGTCAGCAATAGACTGATGTTTTCTTCTGTTTCCGCGATTATTACTCATTGAAATAAAACAATTTAACGGATTAAATCGCGTATATTATCTCATTTTAGTTCCCAACGTTTCGGAAGCTTTCCAGCTTTCCATTGTCACGGGTGGACTGAGAAAAGATTTATTCTCCTCAGTCAAAGTTACAATTTGTGCAAAGTACCCATTTTTGAAAAAAACAAATAAAGGTTTACATACATGCCAGATAGGCCTAAGCTATACAAACAGTTACACATGTGCCAGAAGGGCTTAATTATTTTATTTTAACAATTTACCAAGCAGCATTTCACAAATGAGGCGTACTGAGGAGAAAAGAAAATAATATTTTAAAAACAGAGACTATTAACTACTTTTTATACAGATAAGATATTTTACACCGTTCGGAAATTAAGGTTTTGCAGTCCTGTGTCTCGCTTGTTCCTTGATGAGATGTATTACAGGATCCCAAGCTGGTGGTAGTGACAATCCATCTTCTCTATTGAAATTAGGATGCTTTTTAATCTCAATAGCCTCGCGTAGCATTCTGGGAAAATTGACTATGTGACCATGGAAAGCTGGAAAGCTTCCGAAACGTCGGGAACTAAAATGAGATAATATACGTGATATAATCCGTTAAATTGTTTTATTTCAATAGACTGATGACTACATTTCAATAATAAGTCCGCCATAATAGATTAATAAAAAATATTGGACACGTATTTTTTCCGCGTAACGTCACTCATAAGTACAGTTTGTACCGAGTTATGATGTCACGAGCTCCCACTCCTAAACTTTAATGCGATTTATCGTAGTATTTCCTTGTTAATTGGAAAAAGCAAAAAATACGGGTCCAATTTTTTTTTATTATCTATTTGGCGGACTGATTAGAATTTTGATTTTTGTCCCACCAGCATGAATTATTTCGGAATCACTACACAGTAACATAAAAAGAAAATTTCTGTATAGTTTAAGATTCCTGATATTTCGGCTCTTTAAAAGCCATTTGGTTAATTAACTTATCTTTATAATAGCCAATTGCGATTGGTCCTCCAATTTGCTTATCGGTCGTAAAATTAAATGTTATTTTAGTATAGATAATGCTAAAACGTTAGCTATCGGCGCTTTAAGGTTATCCATGTGAGTATCATGGAAGTTAATTAGTAAGATTATCTAATTAACCGACTTGAACAAAAGTTGCTTCGATTTGACTCCTTCTCATGTTAACTCGATTTTTTTCAAATATTTAACTAAGTTATCGCTAAGCAGTTGTTCTAATGACAAAGACATCTTAAGTAAACCCTTCTAATTGAGGTACACAAAATTCATATCCATTGATCTATCCACGGGCGTGCGTTGCTGAACATAGGCGCCCCAATAGTTAACTACAGGATGCGATCCTGCTCAGACCACATCTACCGACTCCCCGCGACCCTTAAGAGTTCGTCCGGCCACCTAGTCGGGGGCCGTCCTACGCTGCGCTTTCCTATGTGTAGTCGCTGCTCCAGGACTTTACGGCCATCGGTTTTCCGGGCTATTATAATACATGGCCCGCCCATTGCCACTTCAACTATGCAATCCTGTGAGCTATGTTGGTTATTTCGGTCCTTCAGCTTCCATCACGAAGAACTTAATTCGAGAAATGCTCCTATGTCTCGCTTCTATGTGTTCTTAAGCTGTCTCTGCCATTTATCATGCTCTTGCCTTTAAGTCTAGTTGAACAATGTCAACACAGCTCGGAAGTCCTTATATCTTGCGCACTGCGTCCTAACTCTACTTCAAATGGTCACGGCTTGAATTCCCACTTGTGGATTTGTGCTCCATCCAGTATCGAATTACTGCTAAAGAAGTCTAGCCAGATCTACCCAGTATAAAGTCACGTTTTAAAAAAAAATGGACAGTTCCTTAAAGATTACATTTTTTGCGACAATGGTGCCACCACGGGAAAACCTACTCTATCTAATTGGTGAGAAACATTACACACATTATTACTATTATTAAATAGATTTACAACAACATCATTATTCCACTCTGTTAATATCGGTTAGACCGTAATCTTTTAAACCGATTTTATACCACAAATGAGCAGTAATTTACCTTTTTTCTCTATTAATATAAATATTGTCAACGTATGTGGAAGCGGTTTGACATGTAAGGCTTATAGCTTGGTCACACATCACGACGCCTGAGAGAAATGCGGTACCGTGTCCACCAGTATAATACTTTGTATTTCAAGAATAAAGATTCTTATTGAAGAAATTCACTTTAAATATCACGAAAATCGTGATGGTATAACATAAAAATTTTCGTAAATTATCTGTGTAATAAAAATATATTTATAGGTTTTTATAATTAACCAGTATAATAACAATATTTCTCTACGAGATCGAATCAGGAATGAGAAGATCCGTAGACGAACCAAGGCCACCGACATAGCATACAGGGTAAGCAAACTGAAGTGGCAATGGGCAGGGCACATAGTTCGAAGAACCGACGGCTGTTGGGGCAGAAAGGTTCTAGAGTGGAGACCACGTACCGGCAAGCGCAGCGTGGGAAGGCCACTCGCAAGGTGGTCTGACGACCTGATTGGGGTTGCGGGGGCTCGCTGGATGCGGGTCGCTCCGGCCCATGTGGAAATCTATTGAGGAGGCCTGTGTCCAGCAGTGGACGTCCTACGGCTGAAATTATGATGATGAATAACAATAAATAACAAATATACATCACAACAACAAATATCCCAATTCGTGACGTCATCTATATTATTAATTCCTCTTTTCTTGATCTTGTCTCACTTTAATTGTAAATGGAACATCATTTATTAACTAACTACTTACATAATTGTAATGACGTATTTATGATCAGTTCTCATTTCTTCTGTTACATTGTCGAATCATTGTTCATTTTCTACGCGGATTTATGACCATCTCAAGTATAATTTCAAGTAAGTCCGTCGGTAAGATTATCAGTAAATACTGGACACGTATTTTTTCTTTTGTCAATTAAACAAAAAATTATGAAGATGTAACCCATTAAAGTTCCCGATGACATCATGCGCCCCACTCCCAAACTTCGAAGCGCTTTTTGTTTTTTTTGTTTGATTGACAAAAGAAAAAATATGTGTCCAATATTATTAGAATAATATTTTTTTTACCCAGGAAACTCCCCTATTTAGGGGTCGAAATCTTCGACCATATTATTACAGAAGTAATTGTACTGAATACTGTCTTCCACTTTGTAACGTACTAATGCGAGGCTAACGCCCTTTATGACTGTGTACATAAACAATTAATATCTATACTATTATAAAGTTGTAAAAATGAAAGGTCTGTCTGTACATTGAAGATATTTTCACAAAAATGATAGTAGCGGACTATTATATTAAGAGCTACGCTCTTGTCAGTGTAGCAATCGCCAGCCGCTTCTTTCTTGGGCTTCCTCATTCACTTCTTGGTAAGAAATGACTTTAACCTTTTCTTTTATTAGCTCAAAGTAATTTCGTCTTGGCCTTCCTCTACCTCGCTTTCCTTCGACCTTTCCTTCTATGATATTTTGGAGGAAAAAGTCATGTCTTTACAAATGGCCTATCATATTTCCTCTTCTATTTTCTATGAGTATTAGTATTTCCCTTTTCTCTCCTATCCTATTCAAGACCTCTTCATTTGATATTCTTTCTGTCCAGCTTATGCCTTCCATCCTCCTCCAGCACCACATTTCAAACGCCTCCAACCTCTCCCTATTTTTCTGTATCAGGGTCCACGTTTCGCTGCCATACAATGCTACACTCCGTACATATGATTTTATAAACTGTTTTCTGGTTTTCATTGAGATTTTGGATCTGAATATGTTTTTTTTTATTGTTAAATGCCTGTTTGGCCATAGCTATTCTACCAATAACATCTTGACTACATCTTGATTTACTGTTGATAATACTACCTAAATATTTAAAATGTTCAACTTGTTCAATTCTTGTGTTGTTTAATTTGATTGGTCTATCTTTTGACTTCGTTTTTGATGTAGTAAGGATTTTAGTTTTGTTTATGTTGATTATCAATTCAAATTCCTTAAATATTAAATCCATCGTGTTAAGTAGTTTTTCCAATTCAGTAGCATTTTCAGCTAGTGCTGCTATGTCGTCTGAATTTGGGAGTCACTGAATTGAAAACAATTTTTATTTTATTTTTTGTATGTATCGTTGTGGCTTCATCACGCTAAATCGGTTGAACGAATTACAACTATTTTTGGTACACAGGTAGCTGGGTATCTCCAGATGGTTATAAAATACTTTTTACTCCACTATGGTAAAGAAAAAAAGAGGGGTTATGACTTTTTCTCCTCCACGAAGGAAGTTGCGGGCGCATTCTAGTATTTAAATAAAACAATTTAAACGGATTATATCGCGTTTATTATCTCATTTGAGTTCCCGAAGTTTCGGAAGCTTTAACGTTTCAGTGTTCCGTGTTTTCGTTCGTGTGCTGTAAATATACCGCTATTTCTGTTCGGATTCGATTTATTTTACATTTTGCATTTCGGTGGCTAGATTCACTTTTGTTACTTAAATTATATCGAGAAAAGGATATTTTAGACTCATGAAATTTCATAGTTTCTTTCACGCATTTCACCGTTGTTTATTTTGTTACCAGTTACATCAAAATTGTATGCAAAATGATCTTGCCGTTTGGAGCAATTTCGTTGCCCAATTTCAAAAGCCTCATTGTCTAAACTACTTAATAAATAATCTGATCTTGTTATCTAACAAGATCAGATTATTTATTCTATCTTTATTAATCTCGCATAAAAAATATTTTAACAAGCCACTTTCAATATTACTTCAAGACATTTAATACAAGCTCTGACCGCCGGTCCGTTGAAAACTATTTTTATTATATTTCATACTAATCACATACAAAATTAGTCGCAAATTAGTGTAACCAACAAAATCACTAACCAATATTAATTACGGATCTTGCTAAAAACACATAAAGTTGAAACTACAACACCATCTATCGACATCATTCGAGGATATTATATCGATATCGGTAATAAGACTGATCTATAAAACTAATTACGAAACCATGGGAACTCACTATTTATGAAATTCCAAAAAAGCCCAATTGCATACAAGCTTAAACGGCGTAAACGTCTTTTAGCAACTAAGCAACTGAGAACTAGAACTACTGGTTACAGAGTAACTACTAGTTTGCGTACGCGCAGGTATTCGATACCATTTTTTATAAGCGCAGCAATAAATAATGTTTATGAGTTAGTTAAATTGTGTGGTTCTGGACAGTGGACGCTTAATTATACGTATATTTTGATAAAAGAACAAATTATACTCTTCTTTTTTGAAATATTAGTATAGTACGTCTTTATTGAAAGCCGTGTGAGTTGAAAATTAAAAATACTAACGAAATATTGAAAATATAATAATTGATAATCGGTGTCATTTTAATAAAATAAGTTTTTGATTGGCAGTTTTTGTTTTTCTTTGTAATTATTGTTATTTCTAATTACATTGAATAGCACTAAAAAAGGGAAAAGATCAGAGATAGCCAACCTGATAGAAAAGAACAGAGATAGCAAAACCGATCTGCATATGATGATTCATAGATCTTGAAAAAGCCTTTAACCGTGTTCCAAGAAAGCTAACAATCAGGCAATCGCTTAGAGCCCAAAACGTACCAGAATGGTACGTCCTCCTCGTGATGGATATGTAAAAAGAAGTTAAAACCAAGATTAGGAGCCCCGCAGGCATCAGTGATCAGTTCAATGTGGAAGTCGGTGTGCACCAGGGCTCAGCCCTCAGCCCCCTTATTCTTAACCTGGTTATAAACCACATCACCGCGGACATCCAGAAAAAGCGTCCATGGAATATTCTGTATGCAGATGATATAGTCCTCATCAGCAAAGACCCGGAAGAATTGAAGTCAACACTAGAGCACTGGAGAGGAGCCCTTGAGAATGCAGACCTAAAAAGCAGCAGGCAAGAAACTAAGTACATGCATTGCAATTTTTCAAATTCCCCTAATCACGGCAACATGTACCTACAGGACACACCACTGACATCACGAAACTGTGAGGGTTCCGTTTTTACTATTTTGGCTACGGAACCCTAAAAATCGATTCAGTGACTTTCACAAAGCTTAGCATATTTAATTTACTTCTATGAAAGTACATTTTGCAGACATTCTGTTTTTAAAACATTGATTTCGTAAAAATCTAAATGTGTACGTAACTACACCACACAAACCCAGATAGTTGATGTAGCTCGGAAGGCGGCAAGGCTGAAGTGGGACTGGGCTGGTCACGTCTGCCGTATGCCGAATGATTTGTGGGCTAAGAAGACCACAGAGTGGAAGCCACATAACTCAAAACGGTGACGTGGCAGACCTCGTCGGCGATGGCGGGACGACTTGGACTCCTTTGGAAAGGACTGGCCAGATGATGCTCAAAATCGAGACTAATGGAAATAGAGGGGGAGGCGTTTGCCCAGCAGTGGGACATAACAGGCTTGCAATAATAATATTAATAAAGAATAATACGTAACTATATTCAATTATTAGAGTCTGGCAAATGAAAGATGAGAATGGAATCAACCGCGAAATTTAAAAATGTAGCTGCAGTGTGTCTCGAGCTAGATATAAACAAATTTGAATGGTTTTCACATCAACTAATATCTTAATAATTAATGACAAAAGCTATGAATTTGCTTAACTCTAGCTCATACAGGCACACTGCAGCTACATTTTCAAATTTCGCGGTTGATTCCATTCTCATCTTTCATTTGCCAGACTCTAGTTCTTTTATTCGCTCAAGAACCCCTTATTCGTCCACTGACTATACCTAGACTCGTGTTTCTTGCCTCGTGTAACCCATCGTCTCCCATGGGTGTCGTAACGTAGACTTAGGGTGGCGAGTTAAAACGCCCCAAGCAATGGGAACGGAGAAACGATTTATCACTGCTATGTGTCGCTAACTTTGCATAATTTATCAACAGTTGATGTATAAGATGGCGAAAAATGCTCTAGTGCAGCAATGTTTCTCAGGAGACGAACTTCGCTCATTGCTATACCTGTGTAGGATGTTAGATGTGTGAGATTATACATTAGTTTACTATATATGTGTTAAACCTTTCGATGGGATAAAAGGTATATTAAAAGTGTATGGTTTTGGGCGGTAATGGACTATTTGTATTAATCTATACTATTATAAAATTGTAAACATGAAACGTTTGTATGTGTCGTTGTGTCTTCATCACGCTAAATCGGCTAAACGGATTTCAACTATTTTTTGTACACGGATAGCTGGGTATCTTCACATGGTTATAGGATACTTTTTACCCGACTATGCAAAATAAAAAAGAGGGGTTATGACTTTTTCTCGACGAACGAAGTTTCGGGCTCTTTCTAGTAGTTGCTAAAAAAGGCCTTTGTGATATGTGAGACAAGCCCATATTTTTTTTCTATAACTTTGACAGATAATAGGATTTAAGTTGAAAAACGCATTTCAAAGGACTTCATAAACTGGATTCATATTTCCCAGCCAATTTTCCAATTTAAATTTCGTAAATGCAACCCGGTGAACTAACTAAAAGTTTTTTGCATATATTTAATCGCGAACGCAAACTTTAAACTTTCGCAAAGTTTTTGTTTATCGAGTTCGCAAAGAAATATGATTCATAGTTTAACTTTTGCAAAATATTTATTTTAACTGTGATTCCTTACCTTTTTTACTTCTTAAAAGGTCAATGCCTTTCGTGGATGAAATAGCTTATCTTCGGTTACGTCGTAATAAATCACAGTTATTTTCAGCAACCCTCATTTACATTTACCCTTTTTGTTTCAGGTGTTGGCAGCATTAATCACTCAAAAAACACCCAGTGAATAGTTCATACTAAAAAGAAACCCACACAAAGATGGCGCCAACAAAGCACGCGTCAACGGAAATAGAAACGGATAGGGGAAGCTGAACTTCCGTTTTAAAATGTGAATTTCAAAAATAGAACGGATATTCATGTTAAGTTAACGGACGAAAACTCGCACAGTGGTTGAGTGACAATTCTGTGGGCTATGTCTAACTATAAATATAGATTGAGGATAACTAGTAGGGGAGTGAAACCTCTGTTTTTGCTGTTACGGACTCGTCGCGTGTTCATTTTTAGTTTTTTTCTAGTGTTCGGTAATTTTGATGTGTGTGGTGGTTATCAGGAACAGAAGTTTGCTATGGAGCCGCAGGATCAGGTGAGTTTCTATTTTTTTTTTGTTTATTTTGCAAACTGGTGTACCTTCATGCAACTTAAATTAACTCGCCAAACTGCTTCTAGTTTGTTGGCGAGATCGCGCTCATATTCATTGTTTTTAGCTACCTATTATGCTCGTAACACTATTTACCTTACAACTATATACTATATTATATTTAATCATAACTATTTACTTCTAAGTTTTTAATTTTAATTTGTATGATAGTTATAAATAGTTTTTTTTTAGTTTTTCAGCACAAAATGTTGACTAATGCCGATTTAAATCCACTTTTAGTGAATGGATGATTAGAAATATAATATGTTTCACAAAAACATAAAACCTGTAGGTATAAAAAAATCTCCAAGAATTCTGAACGGTCTTTTGAAAAATCGTTTATTTATGGTCATTGTGAAATGAATAAATTAAATTAAATAAATAGGGATCAGGCATGAATTTTTATTTTTGTTTTATTAACAGCCAAGATATAAGCCATCAAAGATTTAATTTTATCTCTTTCTAGCAAAACAGGATTTAATATGGAGTTTAAATGGCTGGAGTGTACTATGACGTACCAGTATACATGTTGGACGTCTCTGTCAAATCGCTGTCTTGTTAGTAGTTTATAATGCCAATATCATGCGTATTTCTTGGCCAATTTTAATTTTACTTTTACTTTTTAAACCCCCTTTTACGGTATTTAGCTATTTTGTTAAGAAAAGTGATAAAAATAATTCATGCTTATACCCTTTTGTAATAGATTTTTTTTGTACACCATAATGCATGCAGGCTTGACTTTAAGTGTAAAAACACTAGATATATTTCAGCATTTATATACAAAATACAAATTAAGCGCAAAACGTCGCAAACAGTTTGTAATCTACGCCTAACTCGCGCCTGTAATCAAAAGCAATTTAAAAAGCAGCGAAGGTACAAAGAAAGCAGCCATTTGCATATCAAAGATAATCCTTCCCGTGACAGAATAATTAGGGACGGGGAACAATGTAGTTTTCCGCATTAAACGAGAATTACGCCGCGAATCGCACAAGTGACACTGAAATTTGCTATATTACAAGTAAAATTAGTACACTTCTGTGTGTTTCTGTATTTTATTTTATTCACGGTGGGAAATGGCGCCAAATAAGAAGCATTTAGGAACAAAACTGCAATAGAGTTGTTTGGAAATTAACCCGCGCTGCGCGCTAGACGCACGCGTGTGTGTCTAATGGTTTTTGAATTTAGAACCTGTAATTACCTAACGAAATTTTGACAGTTGGTATCCGAATAAACTGTCATACTCCATACAAAATCATGACACTTGATTTTGATTGCGAGCGTCAAACGCGTTGGGCAATATGGAGGCTACTTACCACATTCATTATGATTGAATTTTCATTTTATTGTCTTTTGACATAACGCTCCATGGGTTAAATAAAATATGCACTAGTTAGACAATCATTTCAAGAATAAATGGTATTCCCCTAAAAAGTCTTAACAAATCTTACTATGCTGTCTTCATTTACTAATACGATGTTTTGATCTGATAGGTCAGAAGCTTTCGCTCCTAGATATACCCGACTAGGCCGGTATTACAAGAATTAAGGGATTATTAGAAAAAAGTTTACTATTTTGTTTTACCAATAAACTTTGAGATATAAAGCTCACTTTATGTTATCGTTTAAGTCCTCAGAAGTTTATAAGAACATTTCTTGTTTTTCGAGAATGATTAGTTACATAGGTACTTATTCTAAAACAAATTTGCAAAAATTAAAGTATTGAAGATTTAAAAAAAAATCTGACACTGATTATTTGCACGTTACTAACGAAAAAATTGTTTTATTTTTATTTTTAGCATGCTTGTATATTATTGTACAACACATACCAACATACAAAAATCCAAAATATATATTTTTCAGTTTTACAACTTTGTAATAGTATAGATTAATGAGCATCTCGAGACTTAAATATGATTAAGAATATACCTATTTCACCATCCTCTGTTGGTTATTAAATGTCGATTATGGTTGTCAATGTCGACCATTTGGCAGGCGTAGGCAGTCGTTAATTGGCATTTAATACCTATTAGAGCATGTGCGACTAAAGTGTAATCCCATATTATCATAGTATAATATATCGATCTAATTATAGGTTACACTAAGGATGATAAATTATTCAAATGGCATTCGCTCCCGGGTAAGCCTTGGGTTCCAGTCAAAAGAATCCATACTAATATTATAAATGTTAAAGTGTGTCTGTCTGTTACCTCTTCACGCTAACAGCTGAACTGATTAGAATGAAATTTGGTATGGAGATAGTTTGAGTCCAAGGAAAGGACATAGGCTACTTTTTTGCCCGGAAAAATACCCTTATCCACGAATATGTGAATGTGTATAAATGAATCTAAGGCGGACGAAATCGCGTTCAGGAGCTAACTGTCTATTTTCGGATCCATAATTAAATACCACAAAATGTTACAGTTGCTGTTCAAAATAATAAATATAAGCGTTAAATTTTTCTTGATTTATAATAAACTAAACAAAGCTATAACTTGTTTAGCTTTTAACAATTATCTCCTAGGCATATAAAAATTAAACGCTTGCAAATGTAAAACGCACGAAATTGGCATCTTTAAATTGTTTATTTTAACGCAAAAACAAACGAGGCATTTTTTTGCGACTTAATCCGCCCTTTATCATTTAATTTTTTGAAATCTTTGTCCAATAAAAAAATACGGAGGTATCGCTCAACAAATAAATACTTTCAACTAAATTAATTTCAACAAGGCCGAATGTATATTTTTTATGAATTATGAATGTAAATTTTTAACCCGTGGAGCGTTATTTCAAAATAAAAATGAATACTCAATCATAATGAATGTGGAAAGTAGGTTCTATATTCAAAGTGTGCGTCTAGCGTGCTTCACGGGTTAAGTTATTGCCGAAAAACTGTGCTTCTCAACAAAAGGATCTAAGTGCCATGAAGATACGCTACTTCTACTGATTAAGGTATTTTTGCTAGTGCACATTTTCACATCGCACTTTTTTCATCTGTAGTGCATTTTTTTACGGCTACTGAACCCTACACTGACCATGGTTTAACATGCTCTTGCTCAGTATTTTAGTAAACTGGTAATTAGGAATGTACTCAAGAAGTATATTTAATTAAGAAATATTTACTTCTGCAAAGGTGAACTTAAAGCTTTTAATACTATTCCATAAGTCACAATAAATACGAGTAATATATAACAGGCAGAAAATCAACGAATCAAATCGAACCCACATTCTGTATAATACTATTGTCACATAATTTATTAACATCTCATAAAACCCGGGTTCAACCACAAATAAACCGCACAAAAGGCGACGAGAGGTCAAACGGAACCATTGTTCAACACTTGTGAAAACCTGTCAGTTCACTTCAAACTACACCTTACTAAAACAACGACATATCCTACTAGACAGTCATAGCCACATGTGCCTTTCTTTCACTAAAAACATGACTACTTCAAACCATTGGCTCTTAATAAAACTAAGACATATTCGCTATAAGTTTCATAGGTACATACGTCGTTTTTCCACTAAACGTACGACTTGTCATTCGATTCATTAAGTAGTGAATTATCAACCGCGTATCAATCTTAGCGTCGAACATATGTAAAACAAATGACTGGCGATATTTCAAATTCAAATAGAGAACGTCTGTTAACGGGTGCTGGAGTTGTCATTTGTTTCGAAATGTTAGCTAGAGAATTTTGTTATAGTTTTATTCAAGACCTAAAGTCGTTAATTTTTTTAATGTCCAACGCGTTTTTATCTGTTCAATAAAGTAAATTAAAAAAGTGTTTTTAGGCTGTAGCAAATGTTTGCTATATGGAAATACATACAATAAATACAGTCGAACATAGAACCTCCTCCTTTTTTGGAAGTCCGTTAAAAAGTAGAACATTTTTAAAGATATAAAGGGAATACATTTAGCGCATTGCACAATAACCGCCTACGAAAACGGGAAGGTCCTGTGTTTTGGATATTTTACACGTATATCGTCGCCTTTGGGATTAGGTCGATTTGTGTGAAATTGCCCCCCATTTTTTATTATTAATATTTTAGTTGTTTAGTTTCAAATAGATATCTATACTATTATAAGTTGTAAAAATTAGATGTCTGTACATTGAAAAATTTAAAAAAAAAATATGGTATCGGACTATTTTAAGGAAACAGAATAAAAAAAAAAATGGTTTTATGGTATGTGCCGTTGTAACCTCGTCACGTAAAATCGTCTAAACAGATTTCAACTTATTTTAGTAGACGGGTAGCTGATATAATTATAGGATACTTTTTACACTACGCTTTTCACGCTGAAGAATAAACAAGGGGTTGTGACTTTTTCTACTCCACTAACGAAATTGCGATGTTTAAATAAATTGAACTCACTAATTACAAAACAGAATATGAAATCGAGTAATGCTATCATTGCATGTAATTAGCGAACAATATTACATTTATATACTCACGTATCGAGTCATTATTGCGCATTACATTAATTTACATAGCCACTAACATAATGTAATGACTTAAAATAACACATTAAATAGACAATAATAATCATTAATTGCAATGGAATTGAGTTTTATTCTTTTACTATATTATACACTCAAGAGGAAAAAGTCTCGAATCACCCTAATTTAAAAGTGTATTTGAACTGTTTATTCGTCATTTAGATGTAAAATTAAATAAAGATCATGATAGGATTAAAAACCTCTAATTTTAGGAAATATAGAAGGTGCCTGCAGCTTCGTCAGTGGAAGAGAAAAAAACATAACCCTCTTTTTTCTTCATCTTAGTTGAGTAAAAAGTATCCTATAAACCATCTGTGAATGCCCCGCTGCCCGTGGGCCAAAAACAATTGAAATCCGTTTAGTCGTTTTAGCGTTATGAGGCCACAATTACACACAAACATATATTACCTACAAAAAAAATGTTATTTTTTTCGATTCATTGATCTACAATGAGTTCGTTACAATATACAGATATTTAATTTTTATTAAATTCAAATTCAAATATTCAAATTCAAATATTTTATTGTCAGTTGTTATTGTGAGTTAGTTATAAAGGTCTTAAGGTTAAATTAAGTACATCACAATCAACCGCTATGCGGCGTACAATTTTATGCTAAAATTACATTATTAAATAATTGTCACTGAATGTAACAAAATAAATAAAAGCAAAACATTGAAATATATGAGACACGAGTACAATAGAGGAAATAGAGTTAAGTAAATATTAACTATATATAACAGTTGTCTCCTCTTGGGAAATGCCGTAGAGTCAAACTTGTTAAAGTGCCCTTGCGGCCTACTTACAGAATAAAGATAATTATTTCATTATATTAGATGGTTTTCATGCAATATTGCGCAACAAAATTACATCCATCAGAGGCAGAATACAGAGTAGTTCCAACAGCATTCTAAGATTATTAGCTGACAGAATCGACAGTCCCTTGCAGAGGTACTGGATATCTGCATTAATAAACCCTCATTCTGAGCAAGTTTATTATGTTAATTAGTACATGTAGTCACTAAAATTAGTATGATAATTGCGATTAACCTAGCTCTTAATAATTTACTAACAAAATGATGGACTTTTGTTGTCTTAAATAAACAATTTTGAATTTGAATTTGAATTATAAATTATAACTTATTAGTTATTTGGCGTTCAGTCAAATAATCGTGGATGTTATAGTACGCCTTTATTGTTACAACTTTATTATGGTATATAAGAAGGTGCCTTTCGCGGAGATGAAATAATCATAACCCCTCTTTTTTACCTAGCGTAGTCGGGTAACAAGGTATACTACACCATCTGGAGATACTTATAAGTAACCGTTTGTATACTCAATCTATACAGTATATACATTAATTGTAATTGTACATTCTTTATATGGCACCGACGCCAAAATAAGATTAATCTTATTTTGGCGTCGGTGCCATATAAAGAAGTAAGTAATTTGAAGAAACTGAATTATGGCGCTATTTTTTACTTTTTAGTTTTTTTTGGAGTCGGTTTTATTTTTTGTTTAAAAATTTATTTATTTTACACTTTTTAGTTAACCATTACTTAAAAGTGTATCTCGTGACGATTCGAACAAGCCCAAACACGGCTAGGATACATTATTTTATTACATAGATCTGGTGCCTACCTTCCGGCTCCATCATCAAATCAATTCGATGGTACCATTCTCATCAGGAACATTTAAATTTGTGACTATGAAGTTGCTTAGCTAAATTAATCAAGATATTTTGTCGCCACCCGTAAATCATTTATCATTGAGGAGTTCCGATGGCATTCTGTGGTCTTCTGCATCAGTTCCACTTCACCAATTTACACTTTCTGAATGCAAATGCTTATTATGTTTCTTATAATACCAAAATCGCTATATGTATGCCTACAATATTTGAGGAGTTCCTTCAATTCCTCATGGATTCCATCATCAGATCTTCACCAAAATTAAATAGGACCAACTAGAAAGTACCTTCTATAAAACTAAAAAAAAATTTTTGAAATCGGTCAAATAGTCTTGGAGTAATCGGTGAACATCAATAAAAAAAAAAAAAAAAACATTCCGTCGAATTGAGAACTTCCTCCTTTTTTTAGAAGTCGGTTAAAAATAGTTGAAATTCGTTTAACCGATTTGGCGTGATGAAGCCACAACGACACATACGAACATACAAAACATAAATCGTTTTCGATTCAGTGACCTTGAAATATTCCGTTACAAAATTATTATATTTATACCCTGTTTATGTAATTGTAAACGAGTTGCTTAATGGGAGGTAAGATAATATAATGTTACTCGTATCCCAATTAACGAGATAATTTGCGGAAAAAGGAAATAACTTTTTCGTATCAGATTTGCAGACATAAAAGGTGTTAATTAAGCAAAAAGCTGATAGAAAATTTTATATTTAATCCGTGAACCGATAAAAAATGTAAAAAATCGGTTGATGACCGGATTAGCTCGGCGGGAATAACGGTGCCTGCGAAGCTGAAGATCCTGCGTTCATCTCCCGGTAAGGGAAACAATCTACAATCTGTGTCCAAATAACGTGCACAATCGATAAAAAAAACGGCCAAGAGCAAGTAGGACCTTTTCAGAGCAGTTCCATAGTTCTTCCAAAATAATGCATACTAGAGGTGAAAAGGCGATTATTTCCGAAAATGTCCACTAAATCAATAATTAAATGTAGAATACTCAAAATGTTTTTAAATTATATGTCGATATTTGTACCACACGATGATATTCGCTGATTATTTTTTTCAGATTCAGTTACATGTATGAAGTGTCTCCCTAGATTTTTTTATTTTACAGTAAACACACGTCTGGGAATCTTAATATTCTCAAAAGTGTGGAATGTGTTGATTTACAGCGATGTACAAATAATTACAAAATTCTACGTGAGTAAATGCTTCATTCTATTTTAATCGGTGAGCAATTGCCAAGATTAATATAGAATAAGTTTATCTCTCGCAATCCCAATTATACAAATGAGTTTTTAAGTTATTTATAATAACACTTGCACATCTGGATTACGTATGACTAGGTCTCTGCACAAAAATATAATCTTATAGTAGGACTAGCTTCTGCCCGCGACTTCGTCTGCCTTAAATTCGTTTATCGCGGATAAAGGTATTTTCCCGGAATAAAAAGTAGCCTATGTCCTTTCCCGGGACTCAAACTATCTCCATACTAAATTTCATCCAAATCGGTTCAGCGGTTTAAGCATGAAGAGGTAACAGACAGACAGACAGATAGACAGACACACATTCGCTTTATAATATACTAGCTTCTGCCCGCGACTTCGTCTGCCTTAAATTCGTTTATCGCGGATAAGGGTATTTTTCCGGGATAAAAGTAGCTTATGTCCTTCCCCGGGACTCAAACTATCTCCATACAAAATTTCATCCCAATCGGTTCAGCGGTTTAAGCGTGAAGAGGTAACAGACAGACAGACAGACAGACAGACACACTTTCGCATTTATAATATTAGTATGGATATATATATTATTTTTAATAGCCTATCTAGTGTCCCACTGTAGGGCATAAGCTACTTTTTATCCCGGAAAAATACCCTTATCCGCGATAAACGAATTTAAGGCGGACGAAGTCGCGGGCAGTAGCTAGTATTAAATAAACATCATGATATGATTAAAACATTTGTACAACCTTGCACTAATTTCGGAAATATGATGTCATTATACCGACCCGAAACTTTTGCTGTCGAGTGTATTTATCTCCCTCGTTTTACTTAGTCTTAGGGCATTGGGCTACTGGAAATGGCAAGCCGTTTCATTGTCATTATCAGTAATCGGAATAGGTACCAAGAGCCTAAAGAATATACCTAAAGTTCGCCAAAGAACATAATATAGAGTGGTCACAACCGGGTAATCCGGATTTCCGGTATTTTTGTGATTCTAGTCATAATGTTAAATGTACGTGATTTACTCACAGTACTCAATGTTCATTTATTTATTGCATCCATGCCATCCATGGTTTACATTTCGCTCTCACAGTAGTAGATAAGTTCCTTATGGTCTAGTTTCTAATTTAATTACATTATACAGTGATGTTTTCTCATGTAAATACTTACGGGAAAAAACAATTTCAAATGTCGAATAATAATGTTGGGTTGCTCTATATATTGTTAAAAATAATTACTGGTCTCTAAATCTTGAAAATAAACTACAATTTACATATTTTATGTTAGGTCGTAGTAAATCCGAAAGTATGCAGGATAGAATAGAATAGAATAGAATCATTTATTGCATATCACATTTCAAACATAGAAGGTGTTAAAGATACGACAATAGGTATACATGTGACGCCCTGCAAGGGCATAGCAATGTCAGAGGGCATAAATTATTACTATTTTACTCATTACCATTATTTAAAATAAAAATTAATTGCACGCAAACTTTAACTAATCATTTGCTATAAAACATCGTTAAAATATTCATTTAGACTGTAAAAACATTTATTTACTAAAAACAACCTTAACTGTTTATTAAACAGTCGTGGGTTTTCCAGATTTTTTATTGAGTTCGGAAGGCGGTTATAAATTTTAATAGCCATGTGGTGGAGGCTACACGAGACGAGTTTTAGTTTTGAAAAGGGCATTTTCAGCTGATTTTGACCACGTTTAATTTTAGTTATTATATTCGGTGAGTATAGATTTAAATGCTTTCTGACGAATTTGCATGATTCGTATTATACATTGAAATGACTGTTAGTATTTGATATTTTATGAAGTGAGGTTTGCATAATACCATTTGGTCTATATTAACTATAATTCTAATAAATTTCTTTTGTAAAATAAATATTTTATCAATATCACTACTATTTCCCCATAGAACCAAGCCGTAGGACATTATCGAATAAGCATACGAGTAATACGCTGTGAGAGCTGTCTGTAAGTCAGTTACGCGCTTTAGGTGTTGGAGTGCGTAGATAAAAGATGATAGCCGTTTTGTTAGTTTTTTAATATGGCCTTTCCAGCTCATATTTGAGTCAAGGTCAACACCTAATAGAGTGGCAGTACTCACGTTTTCTAGTTTAGTGTTATTGAATTTGTAATCTATAGGTGTTGCTTTTTGGTGTGGTTTAAATTGGATAATTTTTGATTTATTTATGTTAAGCTGGAGGTTATGAGATTGGAGCCATTTCGTGACATTATTTAACGTACAATTTAGTTTATTCTCAATTTCATCGATACTAGAGCAGGGAAACAAAACAGAATTGTAATCTGCGAAAAAAAAAATGACAAGTTGTAATAAATATAAGAAATAATTTGTTTTCCCTCTGGATGCTTCTCAAAGGGACGTGTTACTGTCTAAAATCGTGATAGCAAAATAGTGCTACAAAGAGTATAATGAGGCAAATGGGTCATTTACTCTTTAGTTAGTAGCTGATTATCCATGGATGGTTATAGAATACTTTTACTCGACTACGCTGAAGTAAAAAAAAGGGTTATGACTTTGTCTCTGACGCGAACGAAGTTGCGAACACATTTTAAATTATAATATTAGTAGGTAAGATAAAGTTAAATGCACTGTCAGCGAATAAGGAACAATTTTTTCATCGCTTTTTTAACAAAATATCAAAATACCGTAAAAACTATTCGAAAAAAGTGAAATTAAAATTTAAATCGGCTCAGAAATACGCATGATATAGGCATTTTAAAGTACTAATTAGATAGCGATTTGACAGAGAGGTACGACATGTACTGTTACGTCACAGTCTACGACGGTCATATAAACTCCATATTAAATTCTGTTTTGCTAGAAAGAGATAGAATGAAATGTTTGATAGCTTATATCTTGGTTATTTTTATAATTATTCGAAAAAATATTTTTCTCCACTGTTTGTTAAGTGAATGAGTTTTTAATAAAGCAAAAAGAAAAGATTATGCATATTACCTATTTAGAGCTTCAATCGATCCCTTACCCGATTTTTTATTAAAATAGGAAATGTTCAAAATTTGATTTAAAAAACTTTTTTTTGCCCATAGACGGCAGTAGTAGGATCAAGAGTAACACTTCCCTGCCGAGTTGAGAAGAAGTCTGGACAACTACAATGGACGAAGGACGACTTCGGCCTCGGCCTCCACCGAGACTTGAGTGGATACGACCGGTACAAGATGATCGGGAGTGATGAAGAAGGTAAGGATACGGAGGGAGTAAGGAAGGTTTGGGTGTTTGTACACATGTCTCATACATTTAGTTAACATGGTAAGTGCCGACAATTGGTTAGTGCCGACTAAATTTTGAATTTACTCGTAGTCGGTGCCGACTAAGTGCCTTTAGATAATTATTCAGCACTATTTTGCGATCGTTGGTCAGTGCCTATTAAACGTGAATATGTTGACTTTGACCTCGACCTTTACCGAGACTTGAGCGGATACGACCGGTACAAGATGATTGGGAGTGATGAAGAAGGTACGGGAAGTTAGGAGTGTTTGGATATACATATCATTTAGTTTGCATGATAAATAGACGGCGCGCTTCTGTGACTACTGGTCGGTACCGACGAAATATGAATTTCCTCGTAGTCGGTGCAGACTAAATTTTAATTTCCTCATAGTCGGTGACGACTATATGCCTTTAAATAATGATGCCTATTAAATGTGAATACGTCGACTTTAAACTTGACCTTCACCGAGACTTGAGTGGATACGACTGGTACAAGAGGATCGGGGTCGATGAAAAAAGTATGGAAAGGAAGGGAGTAAAGAAGTTTCGAATGTTTGTAATCGTTTCAATAAAAATGGTAAAATTTTCCACGACGAATATTTTGAGTTATAATTTTATTTCATTTAAAACTAAAAGAGTGTTGCTTAATGTTTAAAATATAAATAAATATATGACTAGAAGAAAATAATCAATCGTATTACTAACACGTGAAAGTAGAATGGTATAGTTTAAAACGAAATTGTACTTATGTAGTTTTGAATCCTATCACATCATTGTTATGTTCATACTCATTTCATAGACAAACTACGCCACCTTTTTCGTATACAGCATGTGGTCATATTAAAACACATAACCTCCCGTTATTAGTCCTCGCATATTATATGAAAACCCAAAGTGAATTTTCTTCCAACCACAAACGTCACACCTTATTGAAACAAAAAGGCGACCTTTATTATGAAACCCAGCTAATAACGTAAAGCCGTGTACACACGGAAAACAAACGTGGGGTCATTAGTGGCACTAATTAAGGCGTTTGCTCACAGGGGATTACTCGCTGGACATAAGGGACGTGACGTTGGACGACGATGCGACGTACCAGTGCCAAGTCAGCTCAGGGACGAGAGGTAAGAATTATTTTACTGCAATACGCATGATTTGTTTGCAAGTGGGATAGCGAGGCTGATGACAGGAAAAGAGTGCTAGAGAGAAAACAAGATAAACATATCATATCATATAATTTGTTCAACAACAATTACAATTTTATATGTAATAATAACAAATACAACCTCAGACCAAGAAAAAAGAGGACATGACATTACGAACAATCTAGTGAGGCCACAAAAAACCATGCCTAAGCCATCTTCACGCGATACAAATACAAACAAATCTGTGTGAAGTTATCTGTGTTGTCAAAACCATGCCAAAAAAACGGCTTCACAAGATTGTTCGTAATGTCATGTCTATCTTTTTTTCTTGGTCTGAGGATAAACACCTTCTGGTTGTAAAATAATTACATTCTAGTCAAGGACCATTTAAACAAGACTGACCATCTCCATGCAAAAAGCCGTTCCCCGATATGTACAACGCCATCTATGTATAAGCATTGGAATTTATTATTCAACGTTGCAAGCGTGTCACATTATTTGAATGTTAAGATTTATTTATTATTGGCTGTTTACGAACTTATTGTTGCTGTTCTGTTTCTTTGTACAATAACACCCTTAAATGTTCAATTTTAAAGCGCCATCTAGTTTTTGCGATAATATTTTCTTGCAATCGGGGCACGAACCAATGTATAGCCATCTTGTTTTAATGGTCCATGTAACGTTTTGGTGTAAAACTATCATGTTGCATTTTATTTGACTCGTTAAAATAAATCTATACTAATCCATTAATATTATAAATGCGAAAGTGTGTCTGTCTGTCTGTCTGTTACCTCTTCACGCTTAAACCGCTGAACCGATTTGGATGAAATTTGGTATGGAGATAGTTTGAGTCCCGGGAAAGGACATAGGCTACTTTTTATCCCGGAAAAACACCCTTATCCGCGATAAACGAATTTAAGGCGGACGAAGTCGCGGGCGGAAGCTAGTAAATAAATAAATATGACGACCGGGTATCAAAATTCTAATAAGTCCGACGGTTGGATGATAAAAAAATATTGGACACACTATATCTTGGTTTTTCAAAATAATAAAAAAATACTTATACAAATCGCATTAAAATTTAGGAGTCGGGCTCGTTACATTTTTACGCTGTGTATCGCCTTTAATACTTGATTAATTACATAAAAAAGAAAAAATACGTCTCCGATATTTTTATTAACCTACATGACGGATTAATTTTTAAAATGTAATCATCATCCCTATTCTAGTTATCTTTAAGGTTGCTCTGATGATCTGTCAACGTCGCATTTCTTTACAAAAAAGCGAAAACTGTTGTATTTGAAAATTTTAACCTAAATTATTGCTTAAATGTGTGTATTGCGATAGCGATAATGTGTAGGATTCATTTTAGATCCTAAAACTGTAATACCTAAAATATTACTTAAAAAATGTGAAATTGAGAAGAATGATAATGTTAAATGCGATGTGGACAGTTCAACTACAATTTTGATAAAACGTATGTTTAATTTGCGTTTAAATGATGGTCAGTTATGAGCTAAAATTTTAACTTCTAAAAACAAGTAATTGTTTTAATGCAAACATTTACCAAAGCGTCTGTAAGTTGTTGTTAAAGTTTTCACTACTCAATTATTGAGCCATATAAAAAAAAAGTGAAATCGCAGATGTGATCTGCTAAACCACAGTCTTGTGCATAATACATTATTTCCGTACCGATGCAACCTTCATACCTTCAGGAATAATAATAATAATAATATATATTTAATAATGATAATAAGAAGAAAAGAGCGTAAATCAACCAGGTCAAATACGACTATGGGACAAATACGCGACATCCACTAGGATCACCCAGGTGATCGCATATTCGCATATTGGACGCTATATCCTGCACGATCCCCTGGGTGATTTTAGTGGACAGAATTATATCCACTAGGATACCCCTAAAAGTAGTATTAATTTGCAAGTGATTCTATTGGACAAACTTATCTAGTAAGATCACCCAGGTGATCGTGCAGGATATAGCGTCCAATAAGATCACCTGGTTGTTCTCAGAGGATATATTCGTCCAATACGATCACCTGGGTGATCAGGTTTGGTGATCCTAGTTGATATTGCGGACAAATGCGTCTGTTAAAGATTTCGTTAAATCTAAACACTTTGAAACGGCCCATACCCTCCCTGCCGAAAATTTAGCAGTATACGTATCAAAAGACAGAGCAGGTATAGTTGCAATTTACGCGTTTCTATGTTATTGTCAAAAGACGCATTCGTCCCGTAGTCGCATTTGCCCGGTTGACCTTAATCTAACCTGAAATGCCGGCAACCCACTTGTGACTCCTCTGGTGTTGCAAATGTCTATGGGCGACGGTGATCGCTTACCAAGCGATCCGTCTGCTTGTTTGCCCCCTGTAACATAAAAAAAATCACGTATATAGGGTGTTATCTTTAAGTGTGACCAGGCGATTATTCCGTAACTATTACAGATATATATTTTTTTTTAATTTTAAACTAATATCGAAGGTACGTCAGTTTTTAATAATCAAACGAGAAGTGTCCAGAATTCAACAAGACATTAAATACTCCTTATACATTTAGTATGAGATTAAATGTATGGAAATGTTTCATGCCAATATTTTCTCGTTTGATTTAAAAAAAGTTATTAATGTAATTTCACTCATTAGGTAACGTACTTTCGATATCAGTTTAAAGTCTTTTGATATGTGTAATAGTTACGGAATCATCGCTGTGTCACACTTAACGATTACTCCCTGTATACATCTTTATTTCACCAAGACTACGGATACATTATTAACGTCTGCCACCGCCGCCGGTTGGTGGTAGACTGATTTATCACCAAATCTCTGATACCGCAATGAAAAACGACCTAAGTATAATTCTATCACTTCAACACTTGACACCTTTTAGAGTTGTGACCCTTTATCGCCATATTTGATCCCCCCTGGAGGGGAGTTAATTACAGGTTCGGTTCTGGATAAAATAAGATAAGGAAAATTTTTCCCCCTTTTTCTAATAACGCACTCAATGGATCAACGGATTTGTGTTTATGTGACGTATATAAAATATCACTGTTTACGTTTAGCTTCTTCAGGATTTTGTGATCTAACGGTGCCAGCTTAATTGGGGTATTAACTGTACTGAAATAAAAAAAAACATGCGTAATGGCAGTTTCTATGACAGATATTTAAAAAAAAATGTGTTCGATGCCTTACGTGTAGCTTGTTTTATGAGCCTTTAAAGTTGGGTGGGAAAATCCATTTGTGGTGCTATTGAATAGCCCATGTCATGTCATGTTAATTTAATTTGTACGGCAGCATGTTTGCTGTTACCGTCGTCATTTGTGCTAGGCGGCAGGATGCCACGACATCCTCGGCACCTAGCGTGTGGGGCTGCCGCGCGCGGGCGCTACGAGCAGCAATAGTGTTCCTAGTCTTCACACTATTTTGTTGTTGCGTCAGTCTGTATGTCGGTTGTTTGTCGGCCTATGCTTGTCTCCACGGTCTTGTGGTTAAACTGTTGTTGCCGCGGTGGGCGTCCCCGCTGGCGGAGACGTCGGCGTGCAAGTAGAGTGTGCGGTTGGTTTCGTCGTCGTGCCTGATTGCGCAGGCGTCGTTCCTGTCGTCTGGCGTCACGTTCCATACAAAAGTCAGCGGTATTATTTACGTCTCTGCACATGTCGTCGTCAGTGTCGGATGAGTCATCAGGGTACCATTGTTTAATGGTGGCCGTGATAACATCATCCGGGTCAGTCAGTAGGTATCGAGGTCTCCTGACATGTCTACGCTTTGCCCTTTTAAAGGCGCGGACATCCAGGGCTTGGGTCGTCAAGTCGTGTAAGGCTCTTATTCTTTCGGCGAGTTCGTCAGAGTCAGAGTCGTCGTCGTCAGTGAATAGCCCATGAAATGTATAGTAAATTTTGTTATGAAACCGTTTCGATAAACCCGAGTTTTAACATAGCTGCAGAACAAAGTTCTTAATTTCCCCTTACAAGCCTACGAAATTGTGACGTCATCGTTCTGTAGGCTTTATTATGAAGCGTTTTAGCGATAGTCCAAAAATTAAATTTTAACATTGTTGCATCTCGGGGACTTTTTATGAGATTGAAATATAGTTTTTCACTAATTTTTATTATTGGAAGATCGTTGTATAACATAGCACAGAAAAACAGACAGACAGAGTGACACCTTAAGGTTTCCTTTTGTACCTTTTTGGTAAGGAACCCTAAAAAATTGTCTACATCCCAATTGAATACGTTTATAATGCATATGTTTTGTATATAAAGCAGCAAACATTAAGTTTTATAGTACAGTAGAAATATGTAACTAATAGCGGACTTAATGCCATCATACATTTTCTGCGAGTCCACCACTGAGTGTAACAGAAATATCTAGACATTTATTGCGTAGGCTCAATATTTAGAGATTTTTAGTATTAAATAATAAGTTTAGACGCTTAACGGGGACTATTAATGACTACACTAAGGCTTAAAATGAAAATGAATGAAGGTACCCGTCCTGGCTGTTATTTTCAGAAGTCGTCTAAGATGTCAAATGTGACAAAATATCGTAATGTAGACATGTGGTAATGGATAACATATTTTTAAACTTCTATTTGGCAAGAGGAAATTACATTTTTTATTTTTTATTTTACTTTATTCAAAACTCACGAATGTAACAAACAGTAGACAAAAATATTTTTTAAATAACTAAGACAAAAGCCATCGAACATTTCACTGTATCTCTTTCTAGTTAAACAGAATTTAATATGGAGTTTATATTGCCTTATTGCCTGTCTAATTAGTAGTTAAAAATGCTTATATTATGCATATTTCTTGGCCGATTTTAATTTCTAATTTCACTTTTTAAAATCGTTTGTACGATATTTTGTTAAGGAAAGCTATTTTTTTTAGTGTATTTACCCTATTAAGTATATTTCCCTTTTTATTTTCATTTAAACCTAAATACGAGAGCACCTCTCGCGCCAATAAATCTATATGACTTAAACCAGTTTCAATGAAACGCTAAAATGAACAAAACCAGCGATGAATATAAAAAGAAGCACTCTCGACTCTCAAATCCTAAAAATAAGTTTTAATTGCCTCGCTCAAAATTCAAGCTGAGTGAATTGGTACCGGGAGACCCTTTAATAAATAATAATAATAAAATTTATTGAAAACATATTACAGCTGTAATGACTACGGGCTAAACATACTTATAATTAGATAACATTCTTACGCGCCTGAACTAGGATTATCCTGTGTTTCAGGCAAAAAAAAGGTCAAACAATTAATTATTAATTCATATGCAAAGTTGTACAACATAATCCTTATTAATTATTAGAATAAATTAAGAAATTATACAGTATACATAATCCTTATTAATTATTAGAATAAATTAAGAAACTATACAATATCTATGCGAGCTTAAATTAAAAAAGTATATAAACCAAAAACTAAAACCTATGGAATCAAATGTATAAAATTAAAAAAATCACTTTAATACAGTTAATAACTTCTCTGTATCATCGTAAGACATGTTTTGTAGGGCGACATTAAGTGTTTTCTTACAGGTCAGGTAAGTAAGCGGGAACAAGTCAAACCTCGCATTAAGTCTGTTGTATAGTAATGGGCCTAAAAATAAAAAAAATCTTGAGGAGAATGGATGTCTACTATACATAATAGGGCAAATAGTATCTTTACGTCTCTTGTTAGTATGATCAGAGTAGTAAGGAAGTTTGGTATGCTGTTTTAGGACTGTGTTCAATATAAATAGTTGGCGAACTGTCAGAATTTCACACGATTTATATAAGAGGTTTGTGGGAAAAAGAAAAGGACGGAAAGTAGAGACCTTGAGAATTGCTCTTTGAGCTCTTTCTAGGTTCAGCATTGTCGTTTTGGCTGTGCCACCCCAGGTAGTTATGCAGTAACTTATCACCGATTGACATAGTGCAAAGTACACTCTTTTGATTAACCTTTGCATGGTTAAATATACATTTTTAGATCTATGGTTCCTGATACCGTAGTTTAAAATAAGACCCTTATAAGGACTGTGCACAAATTCAACAAAATTTACTCATGGATCATAAGATTCATAAGACATTAAATTTTCCTACTGACAATTTAATTTTATTGGTAATTAAGTTTAAATCAATAACAAAACGGGACTTGCGTATAATTATAGTTTATTTTGTCCCACAGGCACGATTGTAAACTACTAGGCAAATTTGTTAGTCATGTATACTATTATAAAGTTTTCTTCTGTTTCCGCGATTATTACTCATTGAAATAAAACAATTTAACGGATTATATCGCGTATATTATCTCATTTTAGTTCCCGACGTTTCGGAAGTAAATTGTTTTATTTCAATATTATAAAGTTGTTAAACATTAAATGTCTGTATATTAGAGATGTTTTCCAAAATAATATTGTAACTGACCATTTTGAAGTCACTTAATATGTGTCGATTTGGCTTTATTAAACTAAATCAGATAAAATTATTTCAACTATTTTTGGTACACGAGTAGCTGGGTATCTACAGATGGTTATGGTTATATAACACTTTTTACCCAACTACGCTGAAGAAAAAAAATAGGGTTAATGACTTTTTCGCCTCCGCAAACGTAGTTACTAGCACCTTCTAGTATCTTTAAACGCGATTATCTCAAGGTGATAGATATAAGGTTCACTCTGCATTTAAGTTTAGCTCCTAAGATAGTTATTTAAGTTACCCTTATTATAAGTTTATTTTTCTAACAAAATATGGACAAAATAGGTCTGAAATAAATGCATTTTATTTTATTTTTATTCATTTATGTATAAGGGTAGAGTATTGCATAACAGCGTCCAGTGCGGCTACCATGAGTTCGGCACGAGCGAGTATCGAGCGCTCGATGACGGTCTACCACTTTCGCACTATCGGCGCGTGCGAGAGAGGTGCACTGACTCTCGATACGAGATACTCGCTAGCGCCGATTGTAAACTCAGCTCATGGTAGACACACTGGTATTGTCTAAGTCTACACGTTCTCTGTGGCCGGTGTAGAATGGCCTTCTATTCGCATAGAACGCTTTGAGTCCTTACTCAATAGCATTGAGCTGTCCTGTTGCTTTTCTCAGCGGCCCCTTTGAGAGTTACGCCCCTTTGACTAATTTAGCCAATCTGATTGCATAGTTTCCGATTGTATTGACTAGTTGTATTACTTTAGACTAGACTTAATAAAGTTCTAACACTGGTAAATAGATAGCGTAAGTACGGTATGTATAGGTGTAGGTACATGCAGTGTCGTGGCGTGAATAGTTTGTTTCGGCTTTCTTCTCAGCAGTTTCTCCTCTTGGGTAACGCCGTAGAGTCAGACTCAGGCTTGCAAAAGTGCCCTCGCGACCAACTTACAGAATAAAGATCATTATTAATAAAAGACGATTTCCACCGGGTTGCCAAAGGAAAGTTAGATAAACACCTTTTTCCTGTAATATGCCTTAAATAAATACGCTTCGGCTTCCCTTGTAATTTATCTGAAACCACGCTTCTGATACATCTTTAGATTTATACAAGAGTTATATTTAAATATTGACTGTGTGGTTAGCCTATTATGAACCTTACGGATAGTAAACATCATTTAAATTGTGTTGAGGTGACTATTGCTTAGATTTTGGATAATTTTTAGGGTACCGTACCTAAAAAGGAAAAAACGTACCCTCTTATAGGAGCGCATTTTTGTTAGTCTGTCTGTCAAGACCCTTTTTTTCAGAAATGCATGAAGGTATCAAGTTGAAATTAACATCAAATACTTATTGCTGCCGTTGCTTGAAGCTATAAAAAACCATTCTTCTAAGTCAATGCAATCCAAAGATACAGTCATTAATAAAAGTGTTTCCATACAAATTGAGGTCCATGGAAAACCTTTTGGGCTCTTCCAGTTGTCATAAAACTTTACATTTGGTATGAAGGTAGCTCTTAAAGCACAACCCACAAAATAAATCTAAAAATCGTATTTCTTCTTCTTAGTCTGCCTATCTCAGTAACCAACTAACACTAGATTTTCATACATACCTTTTTTAGCATATATTTCGTACGGAACCCTCGGTGCGCGAGTTTGAATCGCGCTTGATTTTTATATATTAAAATATTAATTATTCATTTAATCCTTCTCGTCTCAAAGAAAAATACTCATCACACGAAAGCGAACGAAATGCCATAGGGCATACTGTAATAGTAAAAATTAGGACAGAGCAAATAGATTGTTAACAATCATCATCATCATCATTTCAACCATAGGACGTCCACGGCTGGACACAGGCCTCCTCAATTGATTCCCACATGGGACGGATAGAGGTCACCCGCATCCAGCGAATCCCCGAAATCTTAACCAAGTCGTCCGACCACCTTGCGGTTGTGTTAACTAATTGTTAACGATACAAATAATTTACAAATCTAATTTAAATATACTAAGTCTGTATTAGGTTGATTTATTTGTATAAATCCTATAAAATAACAGTTAGCGACTTAGTTAATCCGTGTACGTTTTTAACGTTATAGAGCTTAAAGATACTATTCTCAAAATTTAATTCTTTACTGGGGATGTTTTTATACCAAAAACCATAGGTATAATACAACATTTAGTAAATAAGTATCATCGTATATATTTGTAACACGGTAATAAAATACATATTTTTTCATATACATACATACACTTCAAAACAGGAAGCATGAAATAAATGGAACACAACATTATTACTTGTATAAATAAAAACATAATACGTCAAAATTAAACGCGTATCGTTTGCAATTTAAACACAATATCGCTGTATCACAAAAACGGGAATTTTTTGCATTCTTCTTTAAACGAAACAAAATTGAACGGAAATACGAAGCAATTTAAATATTTACTCAACATAATGACCTACCAAAATTACGGGCACAAAAAAGGCGGAAATTTTATTTTTAAGCAGAATTAAATGATTATCTTCAGAGATTTCTTCTCGTAATTTGAATCATAAATCTCTGGTAAGTAGGATTTATTTTTCATTTCTATAACGATACAAGAATAAACGATTTTTTACTGTTGGTACTTATGTTTGATGAATAACTAAGAAATTGGACGGATTATGGAATATCGTCAATTATGAGGGAGAAAATGGTTTAATGTCTAGTTTGTTTTGACATCAACTTGATGCTTATGGCTTATTTAAGGCTTATAAAGTTTTTCAAGGGGAATTGTACAAGCAAAAATTAGTACTTATTTTTTTCAGTCAAAAGCTCGCTTACTACCTGCGTAGATAGTGTTGAAGAACTGCTAGTTAGCAAACGTCTACTACCAGAGACTTATTAGACGAAATCTTTTTTTTATATATGCGTATACTCAAATATTCCAAAGCCACATATAGAAACCATTGAAAACAGAAGGGGAAAGATGTTTCGACACTTGCTACGACACTTCGATTACATAAAAACCATTATAGAAGGAAAAATTGAGGGAAGGAGGAAGAAATGAAGGCCTACGATATGTTACATAGACCAAATAAAGGAGAAAGTAAACGGCGTGCCGTATCCGGACATCAAAACGAAAGCTGAAGATAGAAAAACATGGAAGCTGCTCCACCGAAAAGAACCTGACTCTTAAGTTTCTGATGATATATAGAAGAAGGTGTAGTAAAAATTAAAGATGAAAAATGAGATAGTAAGATGTAATGTACATAATTATCCTTTAGTAGTTACAGAGATAATACCATATCCCAATAAGATACAAATTCTATCTAGATAATGCTAAAGACCTGCCAACTTGTTAAAACTAGCAACTTCTAAGGCACCGAAACACGTCTCGCCATGCTTCAAGTTCGGAGCTGTTCTTAAAGCGCTTTGATACCTCAAAGCTGCTATATAACAAGTTAGAAACGAGCTTATTTACTCCCTAGGTCTCTAAGCGTGATGCAGAATTTCGTGGGTGTTGCCAATTTGTTTCGTATTATAGCATCTTCTATGTTTTGCATGTTGATGCAATGTACGATGAGTGGTCCAAAAGTAATGATAATTAAGTATGTAACATACAAAACCTCTCCTACGATATAGATTTTTTTATTTTTGTTGCAAAGACCCTTTTTATGAGATTCGCCCAAGGCATTTCTCCTAAAACGCTGTCTGCGTTTCCCCTTTGCTTGAGGAAACTGGGTATTGGACGATGAATCAGTATAACATAAATAAGTTTTTATCAGTTTCTATCAGTCAGAAGCTGGCAGTCCTAGGTTTGAATCCCGGCCAGGGCAAGTGTTTGTGTGATGTTCGAATGTTTGTTCCTGGGTCTTGGATGTTTTCTATGTACTTAAGTGTTATAATTTATCTATATATTATGTATATTGTCGCCTTGTACCCATAACACAAGCTTTGCTATGTTTGGGACTGGGTCGATTTGTGTAAGATTGTCCCTGATACATATACCCCGGTGATCAATCCGTATGGAGAAGTCAGAAACTATGAGATATAGCGAAATCTGTTCTTAGGAACCATGGCGTTGATTTTAAATTTAATAATAATGGCATTAATTTTCGTTTAACTCATACAACCTGGAATCGAACCTGGTCAAACTATATGTAAACAATGATATAGATGCTGCAAGTTTTTTCGTTGTTATTGTTAATGGTGCGAATCATAAGTAATAAGGAACATATTTTTAATGGAATCTTGTTTAAAAATTGAAAGAAAAACTCAAAAATAAGATAGTAATTTCATTTAAGTAATTGTACAAAATGTAGCCTACCCTGGATGCAAAGATTAATTCTCTCTAGAGTAAAAAAAATTGAATGCCATTATTATTTAAGTAAGACTGTAAGACACACAATTTTTAACGGCATAGCATTTTGAACGCTTTTATTATTCATATGATTTTGCAATTCTAACATGTTTTCGATTAATATTCACTTGCACTGATGGATTGTGTACAATTACATAATCCATCAATGTGTTGATTTGCAAATCAACTGAAAATCCAATAAAAACTGTCGTTCACAAAACTCACATTGTAAAACAAACGAACACGAACTTTACACAGGAAACAAATCAATACGCGAAGCAAAAAACGCAAATTTAATCTCAACTTATTCAGCAATCCCTACAGTTAAGCGATCTCGCGTACGTTTCTACACAAACCTATATAACTTGAAAAAGAATACTCCCCCTACGCGAAGCAATTGTTTCTGCTCTTGAGCCTCGCCTCGCAAAATTGTGTTTGCGTTTAATAAATTGAAAGTCTTGCTATTCAGGCCTCCGGCCATCTTTTTTCCCTTTTGCCGTGAGTTCTATCGTCCGCACTCCATTTATTCTGTTTTAATTTGTTTAAAATATTTCCATTAGAGATTTTACATTTCATTTGTCTGGGGTCTTCATGACTAAATTAGTTGAAGATTTTTTGTCCTCTATCATCCTTTGTAAATATTGTTGATGTTTTTGAATAATATTTAACGTATATTTTTACTGCCTTATGGCAAACTATCTTACTTACTTACTTATTTACTACTTGTATTATTTGTAATTTCAAATTCAAATGTTTATAAGTGTCGTGAACAGTTTATCAACGTTAGAGTTATTGAGTTATGTAATTCACAGTTCTAACAAATAATCATCTGCTTCATACTGTGTTTTCAACGTACATAATATAACGTATATTAGATTGTATTTTAGAGAATGCTGCCACAATATTCATAGAACCAGGTGAAGGTTTTTTGTTTTACGATAGTTTTTTTTATAAATAACAACATGTTGTGAGATATGATTGTAATTATGATGGTAAAGTCAGCTCATAAGGAAAAGTTACCATCTTACGACATAGTTAAGCTTCTCCTTATTTTTATATTCAGTTTATTTTGATAATATAATTAGAGTATCTAATTCCCTTAAAAAATCTGTGAACTTATTACGTGTTGTATTGAGAAACTAGATAAGAATTTAGAGTCGCCAGCGTCACGGAATTTGCCCAAAAGGCAATCTTATTCCCGAACATTTAAGACGACTCTGATAAGTCAAACATTGTTAATCTGAACCACCCTATTCAAGTACAGTATTACGATTGTTCCCGCTGTCTTATTCCTGACCTATTCAAGCAAATTAATTAGTCTGGATATCGTGACATTTATGCGAATTCTTAATAAGCCGTCTTAGAAATTTTACTGTGCTTCGATCCTTTTGGCCTTCACTGAATCTTGCCCCATTCAGATGCAAACGAAAAGGTCTGTGAAATTAATTTACATAGCCCTTTGTATGCCGTGAACTGGTACCTTTTGATAAATTCTCCTTCTATTTGAAATGTCTCTGTTAGAATTTTCTTATCGTTACTGAGACGGCTCTTATGGGCCATTCAGCTTTTGTTTCGAGATTTAGGGTTAACTTTGTATTTCTTAAGTAATCGAGGGTACCCCGTACATTTTCTTTGATCGTTATCCCTAAGCCGTTAAGTAAATTTGATCTTGTTTTAAGTAAAACGGTTGAATGTTTCGAGAGAATTTAACTTTACGGAAGGTACTGGCGTGGATTACGTGGAACAATGAAAGTTTATGAAATAGAATTTGGTCTGCTTGTTGACTTTGTACAATGCAATTGCCCGCTTTATTCTCCTAATCTTTGTAAAGTATTGATTAAACCTCAATAAAGGATCGATTGAAAAAAAAACTGTTAAATATTTAAGGGCTTAAGTAAAACCAAATTTGAATCGTTACGTGTGAGTAACGAAAGTTTTGGTATTTTTCGTAAGGTACTCACAGGTGTCGATTAAAATTTTATTTTATTTAAAGCCACTAACTAGGATTTTTCATAAATGACCCTAGTATTAAAGTAAAAGAGGAAACAAAGCAATAACTAAGAGTATTAAAAGTACATGCCAGGGATTATAACCTAAATGTACTCGTAAAAAGTAAAAATAATGTTTCTTCAGAAGGTAAACCAGATTCAAAGAAAATATATCTCCTTGAAGAAAAATGAACAATTTACATGAGGCTAATAGAAGAAGAACTTTGTTTTTATCAACCAGAGAGCACAATGGACAACTGGCTTGCGGCAAAATTGTACAACTTTGCACTATTTAACTTGCAAACTTTGTTTGAAACAGAAAGTTTGCTCCATAGGAAACTATCTGCAGAAACTTGCGACTTTCATTGTCTTTATCCCCTCTTTGGATTATTAAATTGTGTTCGCATCTCAAGTTGCCGAGACAACCGAAATTCACCAAGAAGCCGACTTATTGCATTAAAACTAGATTTATTACGCAAGTCATTAACAAAACAAAGGACCTATTTATTTCTTTACATCAGAAGAGTGCTTTGATTAAAGATTGGGAGTTGAAATTACGATTCGAGAGAGTAAATAAATTAGAAACCAGTAAAGAAACTACGAAATCCTGGAATTCCATCAGCAGAACTCTATATTTTTAATACGAAGTCTAACCTAATATTGGTAAAAATAAACTAAAAGGGCCATTGCTATCCAATAACCCAAACTGTAAATTGATTACTGAAATCACACCCGCTGTTTTTGACCGACTTGCTATCAAATGTACTGACCACCATTTAAACGCAAACAACCATAAATTAGGTTACAAATACACAAACACACTGACATAAATCAACTTTTCAAAAGATATTATGTCTCATGTCAATCTGCCTGTAATTTCACCTCAAACTCTTTTGAATACGGTTTAAGTTCGAGCTGACGTAGAGATGTATATAAGCTGTTTCGAAAATCACTTCTCAAATTAAAATGGTTTGTACAGGGGAGCCGGCGATTAGGTCACGGTACGCCCGCCTGACGGTTCTCGTGCCACCCGAACCACCGAAAATCCTCCAAGGTGACTTCTACTCTACGACAGAAGACAGAAACATCGTTTTGGAATGCGTGTCGGTGGGAGGGAAGCCCCCAGCTGAGGTGAGGATTGAAAAATTCTGGATTGGCTTACCTTGATGACATTTTTGTTGGTTCTGAATGAAATTCCGAGCAATTCTTCCAGTGAAATTGGGTTCGTTGGGAGAAATGTATGCCGATTTTTAGGTGGTTTGTGTCTGGCTTCTATCGGGTTTTGATGGATGAGTGTGCGAGGAAAAAATATTGGATGACTTTTAAGTTGTTCGGTTTCATTGCTTCTTCATTTTATTGTTACTGTAACACACACACATCCTTTAAAGAATATTCTTATTGAAATAGACCGTAAATTTCATAGTACTTTTGGTGCAGCAATCATGGTACAGTGCCAGCATGTTACATATTAAAGTTACAGTGTCTTGTAAATCATCTTTTTATATTTCTTTAATATATTTTTCATTTTGATTATTAGTAAAGACACTCATCCAATATGACGTTGAAATATTAAAAGTAACATATAAAGGACATAAATAATAAAACGGACCATTTCAATTTATTAACGCCAATCCTATTAACATAGTAATCAATAAAACGAGCTACTAAACAAAATTAGCTAATGATCAGAGCGTACCCGAGTCCGTGGGTATTCCATTAAATGATTGTACCTACTAATTACATTACAAGTCAGACAGAGCAATGAATCGATACCATCTACTTACTTCTAAAGTTTCTTACAATTCAAAATCTAATACACTTTATTCTTTATTTAGATTAGCGAAATCACTTAATACATAATTTTCTTCAATCTCATTTGTTTTTCAGTTACTGTTCATTTCTATTGGAATGGCATGGACTTAAAAAATTGTGACGAAAATTGTTTTTACACACGTCACAGATATCTTCATCAATTTGCTTGAAAAACTCTGTTATTTCAGCGCTCTCATTCAATTCAATGCCGACATTATAAATCTTTGTACTGGAAATCCCAAAGGTCCCCTAAGCAACGCTACATCGTTTTCAATTTTAAGTCCTAATTGTATGAGGCCCCATGGGTCGCATACCTATTCACTTAAATGGATTAAATAAATAGAACACGCTGACACCAGTATAAAGTAAATTGGACATTTTATGTAAACACGCAGAATTTCTTTGAAGTATTCGTAAAGCTTTAGCTTATCTCCCATAGGCAAATATGTCAGGGGTATTTGAGAAACGGAATCTTTATTCAATGATTACATTTCCATGCTTAGGATGGTCAAAGTGGGTCGTGTTTTTCCTTTTAAATTGTTTTTTCGGTGTCTCGTGAGAATTGATTACAAATGTAACATTTTGAACCTCTTTTCTTGTCTTTGAATAAGTTGTTCTGAATTTTGATTTATTTTAGATTTCTATATTTTCTTTGTGTTTGAAGGTAATGTTTACGTCTAAGTTCTTTACTTAACATTCAATATCGTAATGGATTGTTTTATTTACATTAATAATAATCCTGATAACTTTATTATCGTTGTATATTCTAATATCCAAATAATATTATAAACGTGAAAGTTTGTGCTGATGTACGTATTAACGGATCTCAACAAAACTTTCCAGTAATATTGTTTAGAAGTCAGAACAATACATTGGCTATAAATTGCGTCTCTATGCGGACATAGCCGCGGGCAACAGCTAGGATATTATATTATGTGTGTTTGTCTGTATTTTACTCGGGCGGTCAGCAAGATGTTTAGTTATCCAGAATTTCGCTTCCGAAGTATAATAATTGTCAATTTATTTGATGGTTATTAATTTTCCTTAACAAATATTGCTTTATCTTAAATATTAAAATCTAAGATTTCTTATACATTGAAAATCAAAACATCTTAATGATTTCATCAACGTTGATATCTACGTGTTAGTTACAAATGTATGTTTGTTTGTAGATAACCTGGGTGGACAGCAACGCTGGCGTGTTGACACAGGGCGTGACGTACACTGTCGAGCCTTTGTCAGACGGGCAGAGGTTCACTGCCAGGTGAGTTTGCATTGATTTATGCCCAGGCAATCAAAGCCTTAGGGGTCGACATTATTAACGTAACAAATACGTATATAACGAATTTTCGAAGGAACTTCAATGTTTTGGTACGCTGTTGATTTTATTTACTAGCAAATCTACAATGCTATAGAGATGTTGACTCATGTTAAATATAAGGCTGTAATATATAAAGGTATTATAATGGTTAGAAGCAATTTTAGATACCAAAAGTTACAAATAAGCAAAATCACTTCGAACGAATGACGTCCTCCGTTCAGTGGAGCATTTTCAACGCACACACAGACATTTAACTTGATCAAAAAATAGGATCATAAAAAATAAAACTAATGCAAATTGATGTGTCTAATGCAATAATGTTTGTAGGAAATTGTTCCAGCCAACATGACACAGCTAACACGCACATAGCTAAATATTGAATTTTGAGATCATAAATGCTTAAGTGCCTTGACATAATCTAATTACATTTTTGTCGGTGAATACATTTATTATTTGTGCATTCATTACATTATCTATTGTTTCATGATGAAAAAAATTGTTCTCTTAACTATGAGGCTTCAAAGTTTTGATTCTAGACTTTGATATAATATTAACTATTGATTGTTCTCGAGAACATAGTTACACCAGTTGACATGGTTTTATAAAATGACTAGAGGGTGCCAAGCCATAGAGGGCTCTGTATTATACTATATATTGTAGTATTGGAATCAGTCAATTACACCCTTCACATTTTCAGTTAAGTAAAGAAAAAAGTTTCAAGGTCAGTTATTTATACTTAACGATATTTCTAGAATCAACATTTTGAAAACTGTGGTAGCTTTTGTTTGAGCTTAAGCATTTCTATGTGCGACTGCACAAAATAATGTTCCTTGGTAATGCTAACACTATACATTGGCGTAAGTCGAGGCAAGGCCGAGATACATTGAAGTTATTCTGAGAGTGCTGCATTCCTTCGCATATGTAAAAACGGTAATGTAACTCGCCTTTCTCTTTACTCGCTCCAATGTGTAGTGCTGGCATAAAAATATTGTTGGTCCTATTTTTTGAGATGTAAACCAAATTGCAATATACTCCTTGTCTACTAGAAGTTTGTTTACGGAGAAGAAAAATAGCATGCCCACCGTTTTGCTTCAGCATATGTAAAGCCCGACCAGGAAAATAAAAAATATTCGCCATATTCCGGAAAACTATTGGAACTAATTTCTTCAACTGGCAATAGTAACTTTACAAAAGTAATTAAAGCCATTTGTCAATTGCTGTCGAAGTGAGAAGCGCGTGGTCGTTTTGGGATATTATGAGTTATTTGTGCGTTAAAATGCCGTAAAGTCACTTAAGAAAAGTGATTTACAATATGTCGAAGTATTTGTCGGATAGAAAGTGAAGGATTAGACTCTATTCCTCTAAATAACATTTCCAACCTAGATGTCAACATGACTAGTAGGTAGGTACATCATACTTAGTGTTGCCATAATTATTGCTAATTTAACGCCCCCAGAGCAGGTATTTTATTTTCCGGGTCGGGCTTATAAAAGCCTCTTATAACCATTCCTAAATATCTACATTATAACCAGGACATATTGATTGAACAACAGAATTAAAAACTGTCAAATTCTGTTCAGCGGTTTTAGAATCATGAGGGCCCAAAAAATATCTAAAGTCCTTACTAAACAGGTGTTAAATAAATAATTTGCTGGTTATAAGGTAAATAAGATAGTTCTTGATATCGTGACTCCAGTAAAAAAAACTGCTGCAGTAAATGTTTCTAAAAATGGTATAGCAGTATAATATAGAAAAACTCTGAAACCTCGATGAATTGGGTCAGAATAGAATACAAATTGATGCAGATTTTGCACTCGCATTATTCATAATCCACCTTCATTAGAGCAGCATCGAAATTGAGGGAAACGGTTCTTCTTTTACATTAACATCAACTGATGTTTTAAGTAATGCATCATAAATTTCACGTTATTATGTTTTGATGAGAGATTGTTTGCTGAATTTTGAACGCCTTCGAAAAAAAAATCAGTTTTAATTCGGAATTTTTGCTATTTTTACTACGTTACCAACAATATTTTGTTCCTTGTCTTAGGCCGAATCATATTGGCTTGTATCACAATCAGAGATATTATAAGGTAGTTTTTGTATTATTACTTTGATATTATGAGCTTCAAAAATTCAAGGTATGTAAGTGTATTATTAAATGCTTAGAATGTTCAAGACTGTCTTTTAACTTTCATATACTTATATCTTCAGATCTAATCGTGACTTTGATGTTCATGGACACAGTACAATTTTGTTTAAATAATAAGTACTTCTGTAGTACTCATACTATTCTTTTTTATACAGATCAATAATCAAAATGTCACCAAAACAAGAGCATGATAATCAGACGTTCACCTGCCAAGCCCAAAACACCGCTGACCGGGCTTACAGAGCTGCTAGCATCCAGATAGAGGTCAGTACCTTATTAAACATCATCAACATCGCTATTTTCATCATCAGCATTACCATCATCATCAACATCTCCGTCTCTATCATTATTTAGTTGTGCTAAAAGTTCTACGACAAATGGCTATGCGTCATCTTAATAACATACGCAACAGTCTTGTCATGAGTCATGACACATATAGAGTTGCATCTTATTTCTGAATTAAAATGCTTCCGAGACCTTTTATTTACGGTGAGGAAAACATTCGTTATTATGCAAAGCTCCTTTCTTTATCGTTTTACCCAGTTCATGTAGTGTGAGAATATCAAACACCCGGTAGAAATATATATTTTTTCACATAATTCCTAACATTGATAAAACGCGGAGGTAAGAAACGTTATTTTACCAGGTAAGTAAATGTACATAAATTTAAAAATGTTTTTAAAACACAATAAAGTTTTTTTTTAAATAAAAGCAGCTCACGCTTCTTCGGAAAATTTTACAGTTTTATTTCTTAAAATCCGAAAATCACTAAATATGATTAGTAACTTATGACTCCTTTTTAACCTTAAGCAAATCGCAAAAAGCCTATATTTTTACCGGGTTTATTTCACAAAGCAGGGGTCTCTGATGTAACTATAGAGACGTGAAGTGGTAGTCCATGTTCCAAATCGTCGGTCAAAACATATTGGTCCGTCAAGCAGCTTGTCGAAACTGGCATAAGAAAACGAAACTAAGACGAGACGTATAAATACAAATAGTTGATATATGTCTAGGGGTCATATTATAGCCGTGATGAGTATCGCTGCGTTCGATACTGACACACATTTCTCCCACGCTCATTTTCCTTCCACTAATACCTTGTTTGGGTAGAGGTTAACGGAGTTTGTTTACTTAACACATTATCATGAACACAATAGGTGCAGTTACCTTTCTCATGTAGATCATGTTGTAACATCTCTTTGTACGTTCAGCCTTATAAGTCTGTTGACTTTAGTACCGTGTCATTTCATCATGTCATTTTTCATTTTTAAACCGTCACAATACTATTCCGTCATTTTGTCAAAGTTTTCTGTCATTTTCATGTGGATTATATTTATAAGCCTGCTTTATATTTTACATAGCTCGCTCTTGCATGATTGAAGTGGAAGCGGGCCATTTAGCCCGGAGAACGGATGGCCGTTGGGGCAGTAAAGTCCTGAAGCTGTGACCACGCATTGGAAAGCGCAGCATGGGCCGGTCCCCAAATAGGTAGACGGATGACCTCGTAAGGGTCGTGGGGTGTCAATGTGGCTAATAGATAGTGTAGATTTAGGCAAGTAGAATAATATACTGAAAAATATTAAATATTCGATAAAATATTTAACCTTTCAAAACTTAAAAGTTAATCTCCTAAAGCAGATTTAGAATCAGAGATACCACTAGCATATTCATGGAATAATGTAGCTTAAACTCAAGTTAGTTTACATTTTTGGGTACAAAGATTTGAATTAGTCTTTGAAGTGAAGTCTGAATATTTATCAACATTACCTTCAAATCCCCTTTGATAATATTTATTAGTACCATGATCTAAATACATTACCTTCTAAGTTTAATAAATTATATCTATATTGCAAGTCACAAACAAATTGGAATTGACAACATGATTTTTTTAATCAGGTCTTTTTCCAATGGAATCATACAGGATACATAATGTAATATATTTTGAAATTTTCGAAAATATTTAGACTTTACATGAATAATCAATTTCTAAACCTCCTCGTTCTAAAAGAACGTAGACGACCAATAGTCCTTTCCTATACGTGGTCGCCCCTCCAGGACTGTACTGCCTCTGGGCTACATGGCCCGCCCATTGCCATTTCAACCACGTAATCCTGCGAGCTATGTCCGTTACTTTGGTTCTTCTGCGGATATCCTCATTTCTAGTTCACTCAAAGAGACTCCAAGCATAGCCCCTTCCATTGCACGTTTTGTGACTCGAGCCGCCTTATGAGTCCCATCGTGAACGACCATGTCTCAGTTCCGTACGTCATCACTAGCAACACTCACTGTTCGAAGACCTTCGTTTTTAAGCAAGTCCAAATCATATAGTCCAAAAAAATCATTACATTTAGTCGATATTCATTGAAAATAATACTTGTAGTAACTTTGTCATGTGGAGTTGTATTGATGCGTATAGTAGTGAATTTTACATTTTTCGGGCTTCGTACAAAAAAGGTAAAAAAAAACCCTTATGGCAATGGGCCCTGAGAGCCATTTATGAAAAAATGTGGAAAAAAGTACCATTCCCCCCTTTATCTCCAAAGTTTACCAAGCAAAATATCTGTAATTTTCTTAAATTATTTAATTTAATATGAATTTCACAGGATAACTAGTTAGTTATCCAAAAAAAAACACAGACAGATTTTGAGGTTACATAGTTATGTAACCTCAAAATCTGTCTGTGTTTTTTTTTTTAATCACTAAATATCTTTTTGGAATAACCCGCTTTGGTTAAGTTTGCCCCTCATTTGTATAGGATGCCATAGATACTAGAGCAAACTTAACTCAGCCAGTTAAGTAGAAATAAGTGAATGTTTGTACGGAACACTCCGTGCGCGAGTCAGACGCGCACTTGGCCGATTTTTGCATTAAGTATGCAAATGTTAAGAAGACAAAGAAAGACTGAACGAAGCGAAAATGTTTACGAGCAGAGCTGAGGAAGAATTTGCTGTTTGTATAAAATTGGAACGGCCAATTTGGTGACGTCTTGATGTTGATGGCGATATAATCCGTTAAATTGTTTTATTTCAATGAGTAATAATCGCGGAAACAGAAGAAAATATTATTGATGACGTCTGTTTTTTGTTTGTTTAGCTTGTTATAAAGATAGTTTTTATTATTCTAAGACCTTTTTGGACACAATCAAATACACATTTCATGTATTAATGTACTGTATAAACCCAACGGACTCCCCACGGCCTTTCCCAGCAAAAACTGCAGAAACAGTAAACAGACAATGTTTTGCACCTGCTCTGTATTCTACCCTCGCCCCTTCCCTTTTTTCCATCCAACAGCGGAGGTATGAAAAATGTAAGACGCCATTTTGTTAAATATGCTAACGATAAAGTAAGAGTTTTTACGACGTAGTCAAATACTGGAGTTACTTTCTTTTCGCCTACGTCACTAGGAATATAGTATTCTATGTTTTACTTATTCAAATCCGTGAGATGGTTTACTCGTTATTGACTGACAAACATCGGAACATCAATATGTTCAAGAAGCATAAATCCAATTATACAAACCTCCAAAAATCTTTACAAAATTATACTTCTACTTGTATTTGATTTGTGAGTCTTTGAAGATATGTCTAACATTAGAACGTCAGGTTTCTAAGACCTTTTTTGCACACAGCAAACTTTTTGCTTCCAAAGGAAAAGATTGCCAAAAGGCTAAAGAACTTGTTAATGACCTAGCATGCTACAAATTAATATCTAGATAATAGTAATACAAATACCTATTGATATTAAAATTGTAAGTTAATATTTGGGTAACAACATAATATTTATAATAGATATAAATATAAATTCTTTGTTTTTACTACTACCTTTAATTATAATATGACAGTTGTAAACATATTTGACTTATAAAATACATATTTTAACTGCAACAATTTTACTATTTCAGTTTTTTTAATCCTGCAGGCCTATGATGATCGCGTTTATCACGCGATAAATGATATGATAACGCGCCTGTCACTCTCGCACTCACATACGGGTAAGAAGGTGACGGCAGCTATGTCACTTATTTATCGCGTGACAAACGCAACCATCATAGGCCTGCTGAGTTACTCACATTTATTATGAACTAGCTTTTGCCCGCGACTTCGTCCGCGTATAGCTCGAATTTCAAAAAATCCTTCTTTAGTGCGCCTCTACATATGTACATCTCTTACGGAATATGTGTTTCAATTCTCGTATTTCTACCGTCCGCAGCTTAGGCTATGCATTGTCTGTCAATGGTTATGTAACGTTACTTTTTAATATACCTATATACAATTTAAAAAAAAGGATTTCATTCCAAAACTTCAGCTGATCGAGATTTCGCAGCAACATTACTCGAGCACCCACTTTTAAGATAAGTATGTGAGAAGGTAGGCCGGGTGGGTTAAGTGAATTTAAAAACTCTACGCGATAGTTTATGGCATGGCAGAAGATCGGAGAATTCTCCAGCGCAAATATCAGCCTTAAGGTGCACTCGCATATTTATCTTAAGGTGGAGTTTTATTGATTAAAGGCCAAATATTCGACGCCTTAATGCAAGTTTTATCAGCCGAGTTCCCCTCGAAGCTACGGGTAGAGTTTAACGAAAGTCTCCAGCTAACAACATAGTGACTCCACCCATCATACCATCATTCCCTCTAATTTCTTTCAAATTTCTATTCATCCCTTCAAAACACTCTTTATACGTCATTGCACTTTTGTTCCAGACTGTTACCCCTTTTCAGGTATGAATTTCCAAAAATGCTGAAATTAATTTTATTCGTTTTAAATGAAGTCTTTACGCAAAATATTATTACAGTTACTCAATTAATTACAGGTCTTCCACACAAACTTTCTACCCCAAGTCCGTTAAGGGACGAATTTTCAAAAATGCTAAAATTAGTTTTCTTACTTTTAAATGAAAGGTCTATACGCGAAATATTATAACAGTCCTTCGAATAATTACAGGTTTTGCATACAAACTTTCAACCCCAATTTAATCCCGTTAGGAGATGAATTTCCAAAAATCCTTCCTTATTCCTTGTTGATGATATAAATAGTACTAAGACTAATACTGTCAAAATGTCAAGTCACTAAGTTGAGTAGTTTCGGATCCGCGTTGATATGTCAGTCAGTCAAGAGTTTTCCGTTTATATATGTATGATAGACAATAGCGTGAAGTAGAAATCACGCATCAAAAGCACAGCGCCATCTGTGTATTCTGTAAGTAAGTAAAACCTATAACAAATATGAAGTGGTAGTTCTACCACTTCATATTTGTTACTACCATTCACCATTTAGGCCGTTCTATTAAAACTTGTATTTAATTATTGTAATGAGTATATAGTAGATCGTCTGATGCAATCAAATAACAATAAACTTACAGACAAACCTATAGGTTAACTGTACCTAGCGATGACCATCTGTATTCATTATTTCCATGATGCGGTCGTGATACTGTATAAATTTACATATTTCAAAAAAAAATATTTTTTCTTTAATTGGTTTCATCATGAATGATGATGATTTTTATTATGATTCAAACATTATGCAAATTATTAAAAATAAAGAACGAAAAAGCGTTTACAACTAACGCCATCTAGTTACGCAAACAGGTACTTACGTGTCATATTGGTTTCAAAGCTATTATTTCTTTATAATTCTTCGGAATAATATTTTCAGAGTTAACAAAAAGAGCCGATATTCCATTTATTATTCAAAAGAACCCACTTTATGTATTTATCTTATTTACAAACCATACTTTTGTAACAAAATGTTTATCATTCAGAGATGATCGCAAGTCCAAAATGTACACTGGGCTATTATCCGGCTATATTAAGATATATACTCGTATTTGTATGATACGGGAAGGTGTGTTCTTCGCTTAATCGTGTAGGTAGTATTACTGTTGCTAGGTTACCAATTGTTTATTCATTATTTAGAAACGAAAATGTCACAATTTACACAAAAACATACTAATGTGTCAAATTGGTTTCCTAGCAACTGTTTGTTAATTTAATTCTTCGCAATAAAAATGTCACAATGAACAAAACTCGGGGTTTTCTAAGGCTTTTCCATTTACTGTTTAAAAAAAAACCATTTTATGAATACATTTATTTATTACTATTCTGATATCTAAGCTATATTACTGAAGAGTTTTACGCAAATCTGTTCTGTAGTTTTTGCGCAATAGTGGAACGTACATACATACTTTCACGTTTATAATATAGTATGGATAAGGAAGTACGGATAACCTGGCCGGGAATTTTCTCAACAGATTAGTAAACTTTGCATCAAAATCTGTTCAGCCGTTTTTACGTGATGAATAAACAGACAAACAGATAAACAGACAGACAAAAATTCTAAAAACTGTTGGCACCTCCTTCCTAAGTAGCGCCATACGATTCAGGTGCAAACTTAATCAAATGTAGTGGCTACCCCCCCTATTAGGGTTTAAATTTTTATAGCCTATTACCTGACCGAAGATTTTATCGACAGATAAGTAAAGTTTGCATTAAAATCTGTTCAGCCGTTTTCACGTGATACGCGCACAAATAAACAGACAAATATACAAAAAATCAAAAAATATCGATTCTAAGTATCCCCGGCCAATTTTTTTTTGAATATCTTCCATGTACAGAGTTTTGACCCTCTTCAGCTTTATTATATGCATAGATTACTAAATACTATTGCAATCGTAGATTAACAATTTGCCTCATTGAAATATATCTATAAGATTTAAGTTCTTACTTTATGCATGTAGTTTCTGATAAGTTAGTTTATATTTTGTGTATAGTTGTAATTTGATTATTTAAGTTTATTTTACGGTTTTTGTTTTTAATTTTATCGTCACAATGTATTTTTAATCTAAGAAATAAAAAAGTAAAATGCATAAAGTAAATACAAAATATATAAACACATTATATAAAACCTAAACTAGGGTGCTGACAGCAGCGGAACAGGGCTCAAGCTACCGGTGTGTGTGTCTAGGATTCAAGGCTCAGATAAATCCAACCATCTAGCGAGAAACTCTTTAGGTATTGGTCAAGACTCTTCGCGATAAGACCGTTAACTGAAACGACAATCGTGACAATAAGTCGAATTAACATCCCACATGGCGGTCATCTCGTGAGCCTTGGCAAGGTACTTGGTGTGTTTGTCCTTCTGGGCCTTTACGATTTTTTTTTATTTAATTTTTACTTATATAAGTTGTTTACTTTATAATTTGTACTTATATAAGTACACGAGGACTTGCGAGGTTAAAATGATTCCGGAAATCCTTTTAACTATATTCTACTATATTTTATTTGTTTACGTGTGATTTTTGGCAAGGAAAGGTTTGTTTACTCAAACAGTATGTTTTAACAAGAAACAGTAAAAGCAGATGTTTTTACAAATGTAAACAGACGCTAAAGTTACGTTTTAAGTTAAACAAACCTTGTCGGAATGAAGACCTATTTGAATTTACTTTAGTAACAAAAAAGGGATGTTTATTGTTTATGTTGGTTTCTACCGATGTTCCTAGACAAGTAATCGATGAACTAATTAAAAAAGAACATTGATAGATCAAGAAAAAAAAGCACAATCTGTCTATCTGTGCAAGCGCTATGACGCTAGAGACAGACACACATATATCAGCTACACATTTTTTGCCCAAAGGTTAAAATATAGAGCATTTTAATAACATTTTTTTTTATGAATCAATCAACTTAAAAATATACTGCGTCAATGCTTACTTTTGGCACTTTAATTACTGATGAATCTTTAATATATAATCAAAGTACCATCTGCTACGTTGATTATATAATAATGATTAAACAGTAATTATTGGGTTGAATAGGCCAACTTGGTAACGTGAACTACAATACAATACAATTATTTCACACCACAGATATACAGAAATACAGAACATGACAGCAACATTCGAATAAGCAGAGGTAAATAACAGGCGGTCTTATCGCTAGATAGCGATCTCTTCAAGATAACCTTTTGCTAGTAAACTGTTTAAAGGACAGCAATTTTAGTTGGATAGGTGGGGAGAAACAGCTATGAAGCAAAAAAGCACATAGACATTGCTTAAGAGTAAACCTTATTTCGTTTGACTTAAAGACCAATTTAGTGTAAAAGTCATTTGCACTTACAATGCTATACATTTCGAAGTGGCAGTTGTGGCCACAGTTAACAATGAAGATGATTAGTATTTATTGTTCATTGGGTACAAAGCTAAGTGGATTCGCTCTAGAAGAAAATGTTTACTGTACGTTTCAAGTCCTTCTGGACAGTCGTTATCCATGTAGCTATGGGTCTGCCTCTTCCCCATTAAAGGTGCGTCCACACTTGTATCATTTGCTCGTATCCGATCACCGTGCCGTAGCATGACTGCGTATCGCGCTGCTTGGACGCTTACTGTCGGCGCGCCGATAATGCCGCACTCTTCCGATATAAGTGTGTGATACGCGTAGCAAATGGATTTCGAGTGATCGGATCGGCGCAACGTCCAAACGCGTGATCGTGACACGCGATCATGCTACGCGATGATCTGATACGGGCAAATGATACAAATGTGGACGCACCTTTACCTGTCGCGATGGAAAGGCACTTTTTCACAACATAATCTTCCGGTCTTCTCATTACATGGCCGTACCTAAGCCTATTTGCTTCCAATTTGTCTGCTATTGGTGCCACTTTAAATATTTCGAACGATTAATTTATAAAAAGATAAAATATTGATATGTCGAAACGTATTCATTTCTACATTACTTATTCAACAAAATTTGATATTAAATTTGCTTACTCCAAAACTCCTACCTCCACTTCAATCGTAAGACACCCCGATACTTGAGGTCTTATAAAATATTGATATAGAATTCGATGCGCACCCCACACCGATACCAATCTTTAATCCACGGAGATAGAATCCAGAATTGCAAGTGTAGCCTTAGAGTACTAGGGAGTAATGCTATAGAACTTTACAGCATAAGGGCACAAGGTTGAGAATGATTTTTCCGTAGTTCTTGGGAACTGTAACGTACCCGTTGAATTTGCTGCACATGATGAAAATTTCTTTTCCCTTTTTACTTTCGATGAAAAAGTGGGTTTATGAAAATATGAGACATTCATGTTTATTTGTTTGTTTGCTTCTATATGCAGTTTGGGTTATGAAGATTGAAATTTATTCAGGACAGGGATATTTCCTATTTTTATGCGTTGGGAAAGTGCATTCGATTTCGTAAGATGTGTCAAACAGAACAATATCAGGTGATAACAAAAGTACCCAGTAGACCTATTATCATTGTCCGTGAATATACAGGGTACAACATTTAAATGGCAGATACTTAAACACTTGTTGCTACTATACAATGTAAATGAGTATTTCAGAATTGATTACAAAAATGATAACTAACATAATGTATTAGGCAATGTAATGTTATATCATCTATAGTATTTAATGGAACTGATTAGTATGTTTTAGCTTTAAGACTTATTCTAGAGCATAATCTTACTATGTCATCATCATTATCATCAGCCGAACTCTGTCCAATGCTGTACAAAGGCCTCTCCCATGGCATGCCACTGAGCTCGGTCCTGAGGTATTTGCTTCCAACTGCTGCCAGTCACATTTCTTATGTCGTCGCTCCACCTAGCTAGAGGGCGCCCTTGTTTGGCAAGACGCGGCCTCCACTCCAGAACACGTTTGCCCTAACGGTTGTCAGTTCTACAACAGATGTGACTGGCCCACTGCCACTTCAGTCTAACCTTCTAGTCTAGTCTAACCAGTCAAACCTTGGTTCTCAGTCAGATCTCCTCATTTCGGATCCGATCCTATAGAGAAACTCCGAGCATAGCCCTCTCCATAGCTCGCTGAGCGACCTTAAATTGGTGTACCAATATAATACCAACGCACTGTAAGTGTCCACGTCTCTACTCCATATGTCACTGGTAGGAGGCACTCATTAAAGACTTTCGTCTTTAAATTTATTATGTCAGTGTAATAATATTTTTGACTTTGACGTTTTTTTTACTATAATGGTCTTAGGAAACCTTTACAAACTCTTAAGTTACTTTTGGCGAATTTTTGTGTCTGCTTGTATTCGCTACTATTAAATAAGACATTTTAATAGTAGCGAATAAAAGTAGTGATGACAAGTTTGTGGCCTAGCCTGCAAAGCTGGCAGTTTAGTGTTCTAATCCCGGCAATAATTTAAGTAAGCATCAGAATTGTTTTCTAGGGCATTTATTTAAGCATATATTTATCTATACGTCTGTATATCCTTGTCTTGTACCCATGGCATAAACATTGTTTTGTTTTCATCCAAAACTAATAGACAACACGTTTAGTTAAGTTAGTTGTACAATGGCCTACAAAGCTAGCGGTCTCGGGTTCGAATCTCGGCCAGGGCAAGTGTGAGTGTGATGAGCACGTATATTTGTTCCTGGGTCTTGGATGTTTTCTATATATTATAGTATATATTTTTTCTATAAATTATGTATATCATTGCATAGAACCCATAGTACAGTCTGCAGCAGAGAAACGTGACCCCGCTGCCATATACTGTTAGTATGGCAGCGGGTTTACTTTTCTCTGCAGCTGACTGTACAAGCTTTGTTTATTAAAAATAAGTCGATTTGTGTAAGATTGTCTCGGATATTTATATTTTTTTTATTCTTATAAAAGTGTTTATTGTATAAATAATATATTTAACATATTTGCTGTTATCATTGACGACCGGCTTAGCTCAGTGCGTGTAACGTTGCCTACGAAGCTGAGTTCCTGGGCGAAAATCCCGATAAGGGCAAATATTTGTGTGATGAGCATTAATATTTGTTCCTGAGTCTTGGATGCTTTCTATGTATGTAAGTAATATATCTATTAAATATATCGTCGTCTAGAGTACCCATTGCAACACAAGCCTTATTGAGCTTACCATGGGACTAGTTCGATTTTTGTAACATTGCCCCGTAATATTTTTTTATTTATTTATACATATATTTATTTACACTGTTCTTTTTCATCAGCCTACGACCGCCAGTACCTTCGTCAACGTTATATTTACAAAGGGACACGAGTATGATTTATGTTTCAATAAAATAGAGTGAGGGCAATAAATTTTACTGGAGTCGTCAATATTGGCTGCTTTTATTATCAATATCTTCATGTTTTAAATGGGTAGCCATTGGTCACAAACTATTTGCCTTAATAGAACATTGATTCAGTACCGTCAGCGTATTATAAAGTTGTAAAAAAAAATGTTTGTATGTGTCGTTGTGGCTTCTTCATGCTAATAAGCTAAACAAATATCAACAATTTTTGGTACACGGGTAGCTGGGTATCTCCAGATGGTTACCCGACTATGCTAAAGAAAAAAGAGGGGTTATGACTTTTTCTCCTCCGCGAACGAAGTTGATTTTCTGTACTCTTTTTTATAAAGTGTGCGATAAAGAGTTATTGAATTGTTAATGTCTCGCATACAGGGTTTATTGCAGAAAATACTAATGAAATAAGACAGTTTTTCTTTGTATTAAAAATGGTTTGTTTGGACTAGGCTAGATAATGATATGAACATTAAAGTTGTATTGTCTTCACTGGACGTGAAAAACAATATTCACTTGTGATGTTTATCTCATCGTTGAATATAATGTTCTGTGTCTTATTTTAATGATTTGTTCATTTTCTTAGGCAAATTACAAAAAACTATGGTTTTTTTTACTACATTGTCTTAGAAACGTACCTGGGTACCTATGCTTTACGTTTCATAGTAAATTTTTGGACAACTTATTTTTTTAAGTAAATATTCCAATGCAAATAAAAATATGAATGTATATGTTGATAATCATTTAACACCTTTGATTGATTTTCAAATATAAAATTTGAAAATCAATCAAAGCATTGCTTACTTTTTTTTGACAACTAAGATAAAAAAGAAAATGTGTAACAATAACGGACCAATCACACAAAACAGTCTATTCAAACACAACCCAACACATACGTTTTTAATCAAAATACGATGCCAGGTACGTCATAAAATTATATTATGACAAACAGAGCGGACAGACGTAAAATAAGCGCAGCAATGGCCGCCGCGCGGCAATAAAAATTATTGTCGGCCAAAAGAGACGGTTATAAGAAAATTACTATTCGACACACGGAGTTAGAGAGGCGGAGGAGGACGGAGGGATCAAATGGAGATAACGTTTATGTATATTTAAATATACATTTGTTAAGGAGAGGATGGAGGCTGGAGGGTCAGGAAGAACTTGGAGATAAAAGACCTAGTGCGCGAGCCTAATACTGCAGAGACCTAGGCGTCCAGAGTCTGCCGGCTCGAGCATGTGGAGAGAATGGGAAAGGTTCGTGCTGCGAAAAGGGTGGGATGGCCGTGTGGTGGCAGACCGGCCTAGATATCACTGGAGTAACGAAGTCCAGAGAGATCTAAGGAATCGGCATCGAGAACTGGCGAGAACTGGCGCAGGATCGAGAGGCGTGGCGTAAACTGGTGTCGGAGGCCAAGATCCGCTTTGCATCCATGCGCTATCATGAGTTAGATATACCTATATTTTGATGTTAACAAGCAGAACCCACGTGGATAACAAATTAAGCTAAGGGTCAATTTCACCGACGTAGTATAAGCCTTATTCCAATAATAAATCACTAATTACACGTGAGTAAACCCATTTTACGTTTCACTAATAATTAACTTAAAGATAAAATGTCTAAATTAGAGAATAATCTTACACCGCCAATTTTGGCTGAGTAAACTGTTAGATGTAGATTAGTATTGTCATTGTCACTGTCAAGAGAATTCAATACTTACTTCACAATTGATGTATTACTCGAATAAATTTAAAAAATACACAGCACCATTGCTCAAGCTTGGGACAAATTGTCTATTTTACTTGGGTGCATTACGATTTCATTCAATTCATTCGTTCAACGTTACTTAGTAACTATGCGAGAAATTGTTATCCGTAAACTAGCGAGGTGAAATGGAAATGAAGTTAACCATTGAGTAAATCGTTAGATTTAGTTTATACTGGGCTAGCCACTCTCGTGTAAATTGATTGTTGCGGAAATCGGCTCTAAGTGTTTTCTGTATTAATCGCTAACAAATCAATAATGAAAAATTAAAATATATCTATTATTATTGACAATGCGCCAACTATGGACAAGTTAAATTGTATTATTAATAATACCAGCGCAACAATAGCCACCGCGCTGCTATTCAAATTATTGAGACGGTTAAAAGAAAATTAGTATTCGACACACGGAGTTAGAGAGGCGGATGAGGCTTGGGTCATATGGAGGTAACGTGTATGTATGTATAGATAAAAATGCAAAACGTCAAATCTCCCTTTATTGAAGTATTGATATTTTTCTAAATTCAAGCTACTGCTAAGTAGAAGCTACGTTGAATTTAGCATAGTATTTTCTTTGGGTATTTGACTGCCATAAAATCGAAAGTTATAAGGTAGTTGAAATAAAACAATTTAACGGATTATATCGCGTATATTATCTCATTTTAGTTCCCGACGTTTCGGAAGCTTTCCAGCTTTCCATGATCACGGAATACGCGATATAATCCGTTAAATTGTTTTATTTCAATGAGTAATAATCGCGGAAACAGAAGAAAATGTTATAAGATAGTGTTTGCTCAAATTGTCGTGAATCATAATTGCATTTTTCTACGAAACTATTAACTTTTCAGGATCGGCACAAAACAAACCTAACCTTACCTATGTGGTCTATAGGGTAACCTTTTAAAAGATTCTGAAAATGTAACGGTTTCAGAATTATTACAAATGACTTTATGACTAACATTAATTTTCAATGATTATGAGTAAAACATAGATCGGATTTTCTTGATTTGTAGCAAACAAAACCAGAACGAAAAAAGTACATTCATTACTAACGATGCTCCAAATATGGAAACGATCAATTTTATTATTATTATTAAGACAATTGTGTGCCTAGCGTAGCAATGGCCACCGCATTTTTAAATATTGCCAAACGAGACGGTTATAAAAAAATACAATACGGCACACGGAGTTAGAGACGCAGAGGAGGCTTGGAGGGGTCAAATAGAAATCACGTTTACATAATAAATATATGCATTTTCTTACTCACACATAAGTAGAACCCACGTCAAATTTGGTCTTGTATAATCTTTTTTTATCACTAAGAAACCAATAGTTCATAATTTTAATTATCACACCAATTAAGGACACATTCAATTTCAGTAATTTTAAATGAATAAATGAAATGTTGTTGTTGGTCGAAATACTGTTAAAAGAAAATTACTATTCCACACACGGAGTTAGAGCCGGAGGTGACTGAGGGGGAAATAAAAGGGACATAACCTTTATATATGGACAAATGCATGGCGTTGTTTTGGTCTTTATAACCTCCTACCACCCAAGAAAAACAGTAACAAAAGAAATACAACTTTATTTAATTTACAAAAAAGTTAAAATCAAATCAGAGGTCTTTTTAAAGATTTTTGTGAGTTTTTTTACAAGGACAAATGTAAAACTTACCATTTATTTATTATATTTATTTATAAAACATAATTACACACTACTTTTTTATCGCTATGGCAATAATAATCGCCTCTTAAAAGTTCATGAGTTTGGACGTTGAATTATTAATTCCTTAAGCATTTTTCATATTAAATTTAGGGGTAAGAGACCAACACATAGATTCATAACCCTATTATTGACACTATTCTAGTTGTGGTCACTTTCAATCTTATTCCAATGTTACTTATACTTTTTCCGTATTTTTCACATTTAACAAACAACTTAATGAAGTATAAAATAGATCTCACGACTTCTTCTCAATGCAAAACTTTCAGTTTCACCGAAACTTTGGCACTAATAACTTAGCGAAAACTTGGTAATGACCAAAGACACTCGGCTACGTAAACCGGTTATGCTACAAACTGCACTTCGCTGCACCAAAATGTCATTTTGGAAGTTTAAAATGTCCTTTTCGTTTGTAAAGTTTCAGCGGGGAGCAATTTATAATGTTTATAGAGTGTCACAACTGTTAGCAGTACTTTATGACAAAGGAACATTCCAATTTTTTTGGCTTAAGACGACTATATGGTGTCTCAGGAATCATTAAATATTACTCTTTGAATCCTTCTTAATCTTTCCCTGTCACAGACTTATTGAAGCCATTTTGTTCCACTTAGTAATTCCCTCATTGCATTGGTTAAGCCTAAAAATTTCCTCTGGTGGGCCTTCCCCAATGATCTCTCCATCGTCTTGTGATATGCACATCGGCAGCTTTCCTCGGCCATCACAAAATTATGGTCTATTTTCAAAGCTGCTACGTTGTGTCTTTCAATTTGTGGTAGCACCTCGAGATTATTTAACCCTAGCAACCCTATGGTGATCTTCACTATCGTTAACACGGGGTAACATAGGACAAGGGAATAGTACTGCAGACCGTTTATAATCTTTGTCTCAGGGACATTCCTTGAACTAACTACCTTAGTTCTGAGTGCAGTTGTCTACAGTTACCCCCCGTGCCACATGTTACCCCTTTTGTTAATACACGTCTCTCCAAGTTCGCACGGTCTTATGAATAATCGCAGCTTATATTGAGAGCCGATTGATGCTTGCAAATCACGCCACATAAATTTGCGGCCGTAAAGTTAACAATAGTTGCTTCGCAGTAATAGAATACTTTCAGTAGTGAACAATATAAGTTTTTGTTTATATTACTTAGCTATTATTTAATTTCATGTTTTTGTATTTAGCTTTTATATAAAAGGCAATTAAATATGAAGTATATTAATTGAATGTAAATGAAAAATTATGGAGAATTAAACATATATGTCCTGATTTTGAGTCATAAATACACATTATCTACTATTATAAAGTTGTAAAAATGAAATGTCTGCACATTGAAGATATTTTCAAAAAAATGATTGTAACGGACTATTTGGAGGTCACTGAATCGAACAGTATTTTTTTCTGGATTTTTTGTATGTTTGTATGTGTCGTTGCGGCTTGATCTAGCCAAATCACTGGGTATCTTCAGATGTTTCTAAACTTTTTACCCGACTACACTGAAGAAAAAAGAGGCGTTATGACTTTTTCTCCTCCACGGGCACCTTCTAGTTGTTTTAATAATTTGGAATTAATGGTTGATATTTTTAATTTATATATCACGTGACCTGAAACACGTGCCGCTATAGTGTGACGTCATACTCGTAATGTCAAAATAATAAGCTGTCATCTGTCAGTCCATTCACAAGCGACAACCATCATTATTTGATTGTGTTAGGGTGTATTTTCTTTTTTAAGTTTTGTTTACATACTGTGGGACTGCGAGTGGGGAAATAAAATGGAACGTTTCTTGAAAACACTGGTTTTATTTAATTAAAGTTCAGTACCACAAACTAGCACATCGGCCATATTGCAAATCATGCTTATTCCTCTTAAATCTACTTCCTATCCTAGTATCACACTCTCGCTCACACTCATGCATTCTATCTCTTTCTTGCGTTCCGTTCTAAGCATTCATCGCTCATGCATCCTACACTCGGCCAGCCTGCTTTTGTCTGCCTCAGACATCATGCACAATCCCATCACCCATGCAACTGCGGTTGCTCAATATAATGCCCTGATAGCGACAAGCTTTGATATAGCTAATAAGTAAACAGGTTACACAAACAAAAACTATGTTTATAGCAACAATAAGATGCTAGAAGAGCACATTCATCAAACAACAAAATATGGAAATAACATAGCATGTTATGACTATCAATATCAATACAAAAAAAACAATACAATGAGATGTCATTATCTCTCTGCGTCACAACGCTTTAAATGGAATACAGATCAAGATCATTGTTAAGTTACTGCAGGGATACATTTTAAAGTAACATAATTGTAAACATAAACATGATATATTTATTTGCTGACTGTATGACACATGAAAAAACATCTTAGTGCAATGAGTTATTTCAAGAACATTGATACACATACAGTCATCCCTTACTTTCATCACATTTACGACATTTAACTTACCTCCAGTTAGTTCATGCCTTCAGTAGCTGGCCAGCGTTTCATATGGTCTACAGAGGTTGAAGTCTTGCTAGGCCCCTCGGCTAGAGGGTCTGCCTTCTCCACATCATAGCGGTCGAGCCTCTTCACCTTTGTAATGCGATATGGTCCTAAGTACTTCGGTTTTAACTTCAATCCTGGACCGAACTGGGTTCGCTTTATGGCAACCATTTCACCTAGCTGGTAGCTGGAACTATCCTTCCTGTTCTTGTCATATGTCTTTTTGTTTTCTTCTTGCACTTTAAGGATCTGTTGTTTAGCCCTTATTCTAAGTTCATCTCTGTCCTGCATATAGTGATCTCTTTCTTCCTGTTGGAGTAAGTTATAAATGTCGATTTCTTCTTGTCTCTTCATCTTTTTTCCTATTAACATTTCAAATGGTGTAGTGCCCACGCTCCTCTGATAGGTACTATTAATTACCATCTGTACCTTACCTACGTGTCTGTACCATAATCCTGGCGGGAATAACAAGCTGCTGCTCCATGCCTTTGTATAGCAATCCGTTGTGCAAAGTATAGTCTCTGTATGGCGTACCTTGACTTAAAATTTTCGTTATTGCGTTCAGGCCTTCGTCACTTTCCTGTGCGCGTCGTACATCACTATGAAAATCTGATGTGATCGCTGTTACATATGGATTTCTGCTCAGCGCATCCGCGTGTCGCATTCTCGTACCATCGCGGTGTTCAGTCGTGAATGTATAATCTTGTAGTAGTAAAACCCATCGTGCTACTCGTGTAGATAGAGCCAAATCCTTTTTGTTCAGTGTTAACTGGAATGCTTTGCAATCAGTTACAATTTTGAATAATCTTCCATACAAGTAATGACGGAACTTCTTCACTCCCTCTATTATCGCAAGAGCCTCTAATTCGTAGCTGGTGTACTGGCTTTCAGCTGGTGTAGTCCGTCGACTCATATAATGTACAGGGTGAAACTCACCATCATCATGTTTCTGCATTAGAATGGCAGAATATGCTACACTACTAGCATCCGTGTGCAGTTGCGTCTCTGCCCCTGGATTGAAAATCTTGAGCACAGGTGCCGTAGCCAACTTCACCTTAAGCTCTTTGAAGACTCTCCGATGCTCTTCAGTAAATATAAACTTGGCGTCCTTCTTCATCAGGTCTGTGAGAGGCTGTGCAATCATGGCAAAATTGGGGATAAACTTCCGAAAGTAAGAACAAAGCCCCACAAAGCTCTGCAGCTGCTTGACATTCTGTGGCTCGGGAAATTTTGTTACAGCGTCAGTCTTTCCCGGCGATGGCATTACTGAACCATTTTCTATCACATGGCCAAGGTATTCTACCTTCCTGACAAGTAACTGACACTTCCGCCAGTTGACCTGCAACCCATACTCTGAAGCGATCTTCAAAACTTCAGCTAGGCGCTCTGCCGCCTGTTGCTCGTTCTCTGCAGGAATTAAAACATCATCAATAAAAACTATAACAATTCCTCGTGTGATTAACTCCCTGAATATGATTGTGATGATCCTCGTAAACACTTTAGGGCAAGTAGACAATCCAAAAGGAGCCCTAAGAAATTCATATTGTGATGTCATAGTAACGAAAGAAGTGTATTTAATTGAATCTTCATGTACCCGTAGATGAAAAAAACCATTTTTGAGATCTAGAGCACTAAATATCTTAGCTGAGGCCAATTTATCGATATGATCCTCAATTAGGGGAAGCGGGTATTCATCTTTCACTATCTTGCTGTTAATTTTCCTATAATCAACACATACTCTAAGGCTGGCATCCTTTTTCCGCACTAACACTAAAGGACTGGAGTATTCTGAGAAACTCACCCGTATGATGCCATCATTCAACCACTCTTGTATCTGCTTGTCTACCTCCTCCTGTTCCTTCAACGATATACGCCGCGGGCGCTGAGCCACGGGCGCGTCGTCCTTCAAAATGAGTTTCAACTCAATCGGCGCCTCCTTAGTCTGGCACGGTGTATAGTTCTCAACTAACCTCGTCACTTTTTCTTTAATTGATGCGTCGCTCACGTGACCTAAAGAATCAATAGAACAAGAAAAACATTTTACTTCATTCAGCCATTCACTACTCGGATTCACCCACACAGAATTTCCTTTCATAACCGTTACAACATTACACAAAAACTCATTGCCCAAAATGATTTCAAATGGCATACAGTCTTTAGGCACTAAGTAAAATACAATTTCATCGTAAACATTGCCATCAATCTCGATACTCGTCGTAATTTTGCCAAAAGATTTCACCTGAGCTTGTCCGAAACCAATCATTGTAATCCTCGAGTTGTCGTCGTAAGCGGGTAATTGAAGTTCGCGATAGCGCTCAATTGACAAAAGATTTACATCACTACCACTATCCACTAACGCTAATAACACTTTCTCCGAAATTCGTATATTCTTTAAAGGTTTACTTCCAATTTCAGCATGAAAAATTGGTGTCTTTACGTTCTGCATTAACATTACATCTCGATATATATGCTCAGACGCCATCTTTGACGTTTCATCGCTGTACCCAATCGTAGCCGCACTAGTGATGTCTCGAGCGTCACGTTGAACGGGTATACTAGGGATGTTCCGTTCCGCTTCTTCGCCGCCATACCCAGTGCTGCTCCCTGCCACTGAGTTGAAGTAAACTTTCTTTGAGTGAAGTTCGTCCCTAGCAGTGCTGCCATAATAACGTCTATTTCCGTAATTTGCACGTCGTTGATGTTCCGTTGTCGGCTTTTGCTGATTCAACTGATTTGTGTCCGCCATCTTACGTAGTTTGCATTCTGCTGATAAATGACCAAAAAGGTTGCAATTAAAGCATTTACGGCCTTGGGCTTTATGAGGACACTCCGTAATGATGTGATCTTTCTCCCCGCAGGCATAACATCGTGTTGCAGATGATCTTGCAGGCCTCGACCTTGACGAACTAGCTTGAACGTTACCTTCTTGCTTCGTTTTAGATGACTTAGCCTTTTGCTTCGTTTTCATCTCCTCGTACACAAGCAGTTTTTCTTTCAAGTCAGCGTAGTTCTTAATGCCATACAGTATCACTTTATTCTGCTCATCGTCTTGAATTCCGTCAACGATATATTTAATTGCCACGTAGTCTGCAATCTTTCCTTGCTTTCCCAGCGCCTTCATGGTGAACATGTAGTCGATGCAAGATTCGCGATCTCCTTTACGTCTCGCACTCATCAATTCATGAATGGTTTTGCTGTCGATGGAGTCAGGGAATTCTTTCTTTATAGCGCCTTTTAAGTCGTCCCATTTGGCGAATACCTTTTCAGATCGTAGCCATAACGCAGCGGTGCCGGTTAAAGAACGCCGCGCTACCAAAAGTCGCTGTGTCGGAGTCCAGCCAAATACCTCCCCGTTATCGTCGATGTCTCTTATCCACGTAGAAACCGTGTAAGCCTTGTCTTGCCCACTGAACTTGGGTATCAAGGACTCGCTGAACTGCAGCATGCCGCGTGCAGGTACTTCGCCGTCGTCGTTGCTGTCGCTCATGTTGACGATCTGCCTTTCCGTGATGAATGAATTCGTAATAATCCTCGTTAGCCTCGCGGCTGGAGTTCTTCGTATAAATCCTCGTTAATCGTCGTCGTACGGACCGGTACATAACCTCGTTCACACGCGGTCGCGTAACATCGTCATCCACTTATTTCCTCGCGCAATCCCGGACGAGCCCCCATATGTGGGACTGCGAGTGGGGAAATAAAATGGAACGTTTCTTGAAAACACTGGTTTTATTTAATTAAAGTTCAGTACCACAAACTAGCACATCGGCCATATTGCAAATCATGCTTATTCCTCTTAAATCTACTTCCTATCCTAGTATCACACTCTCGCTCACACTCATGCATTCTATCTCTTTCTTGCGTTCCGTTCTAAGCATTCATCGCTCATGCATCCTACAATACCGTCATGACGTCATGATTTATTTGAACATATAGGACAGCGTTTTCACTTGAATAAGAACAGTTTAAATGTGAATATAATTTGATGTCAAGAAAATCTTTTGTGTGGCTTTTTAGTAGGCAATCTTAATTTGAAGTAGTATTTCAAACAGTAGAATACCCTATTGTCTAAAGGGGTTCAGCGAGCAAGATGGGAGGGTATTGAGTTTAACTTCAGAAACATAAGCTAACAGAGTGCGAAGAATACTTTTTCTTCTTTGATCCTTTAACTTCTCGAGGAGCGTAGGGCGTCTGCTATAATTTTCCATTTCTTCCGATCCATGGCGAAGGTAACCAATGATATAAGATAAAAAGAGGTAAATGGGCGGGCTACGAAAATGGCACACCAAAACTACGCCAATAGGCAAACCTTAACTCAGTCTCGCGCACAGAGTACTTTATTATATATTGGATTATGCGTTAAATAAACAAAAATGCCCTGATGCATAATGAGATTTTGCACTAATTACTCAATAAAAGCGTCTAAAAGCATTTATGATTAGTGTATTATTGCGATATTATCAGATTTATGTGTGCCAAAGCCTGGCCATTTTAACACGTGGATTATAGTGTACTCGTACGTAACCTATCTACCTCTTTTTATATTACATCATTGAAGGTAACAATCTCCTGCCAGTTCATTCTGATAGAGGTGGCTTCCAGTGCTACGGTTCTCTTCTGAGTAGACTTTGGCTGACCTCTCTTTCTTTCTCAAAGGGAGAGTAACAGGGTGTGAGTGCGAAGTGTACAGTGGTCGTAACTTATCTCTCTCCTAAACTTCAGTCTATATTTAGTACCCACGCCATGAATGTCAACTGCGTATCATATCCAGTAATCCTATTCATTTTCCGCTCGTTACCAAAAAAGGCCAGTATCTTTATCATGTATTTTTTGGGTCCCGTAAAATAACAACCCTTTTTACTAGCAACCCAATTACTTTTTATGATCAGATGGCCGACGATATTGCCATGGTCGCCATTCGTATACCATACCGATGTGACCGTTTTTTTATCTGTTTTTATATAAAACGTCTTAATAGAGAATATAAAAGGCAATTGGTTTTGGTGAGTTACGGCTTTTTATTGGGGTTTAATGTTTGTAGTTGGGTTGTGTGGTAATTTCAAAATATATTGTAGCCATAATTATCTGACAATGTACCGGTTTTACGAATGTTATTTCGATTCAGATCATAATTTTTAATGATGGAAATAAATAATAGACTCGTGACAATAGAACGAGCGACGGTCATTATCGTATCGTAAAACAGCCACTGAGGGACAGTTATCCATTATTATCCATATATTCCATACTAACCATTTGGTTTGTTCACCCTGTATATTACGAAACTTAAAAACTGCTTTTTAAAAAGTCACATAGATTAAATAAATTATTCACCTAATAATTATTGTTCAATCAATTGAGTCAGTAATGAGGAGATTCGTAGACGAACCAAGGTCACCAACATAGCAAACAGGGTAAGCAAACTGAAGTGGCAATGGGCAGGGCATTTAGTTCGAAGAACCGATGGCCGATGGGGCAGAAAGGTTCTCGAATGGAGACCGCGTACCGGAAAGCGCAGCGTGGAAAAGTCACCAGCAAGGTGGTTGACAACCAGGTTAGGGTTGCGGGGACTCGCTGGATGCGAGTTGCCTGTATCCGGCCCATGCGGAAATCTATTGAGGAGGCCTGTGTCCAGCAGTGGACGTCCTATGGCTGAAATGAAATGTGTGATGATGATATTGTTACCAAAAACAAATTCCAAAATTTTGGTAGTAGTCAGATATATCACTTTGCTTCATAATAACATCTGAATTTTTTTATGCAATATTTGTTGTCAACCAGGCAGTATTCAGGGTGGAAAAAATTATTGGAATAAAATGGAAAGGTACACTAAGGACTTGTTTAAAGACTTCCAAGAACTAACATAATTATGACTTCGTCTCAATAGAAGTAAAATTACATGTTATTTGTTTGTCAAAGCACCTCTGCGTTAAAGAAGAGATCACAGGTTCAAATCCTCCTTGGAATTTAGTGGGCCGCATTGATTTTTCCTTTACAATCGAAGTCTGTTTCATAATATTAATGTGAATAAAAAGTGCGGTATTTCCACATTTATAAAAAAGATAATCAATAATTATATTGATTCAGTTTTCGCCATCTCTCTTTTTGTCCTAATACTTGCTGGAGAAGCAATGGGACAGAGATGAAGCGTGATACGCATGTCTTGGAGTATCGCTAATGCGCTTAGCATTTAAAAATAAGAAAGATACAGAGGGCGCTACTAGTGTTAACTAGATTGCGTTCGAAAATTTCAAGCCACGTACGTTAAGTTACCACGTACGCTCAGTTGGTCGGAGCACTTCTGCGTCAAGTAGAGGTCGAAGGTTCAAATCCATCTTGCAATTTAGTAGGTCGCATTGATTTTGTCCTTTACAATCGAAGTCTGCGTTATAATATTAATTTTTAATGTTTTTTTTTATTGCCGGTCAATTTATTTCTCAAAGTAAAAATTGTTTGTTAACAGGTAAAATACGCTCCGAAAGTGCAGCTCAGAGTTAAATCCGGAGCGAAAAGGATACCTGAAGGAAGCGATGTGGTTGTTGGTAAGAAAATTACTAAATATATACACTAGGGGCGTGGCGTCAGGAAAATTACAAGGGAACCCGAAGCATATTTACTAGCTTGTGCCCGCGACTTTGACTTCGTCCGCGGATAAAAAGTAGCCTATGTCCTTCCCCGGGACTCACACTATCTCCATACCAAATTTCATCCAAATCGGTTCAGCGGTTTAAGCGTGAAGAGGTAACAGACAGACAGACAGACAGACTTTCGCATTTATAATATTAGTATGGATATTTTCAATCAATTTCAAAAAATACACCCACTACCGGTAGGTAACCACCCAAGACTCAGGAAAAAATCCGTGCATCGTGTGTAGAGCTTGATAAGTCGAAATATACATTTAAAGTAATTTGAACTTAGATTCTTATGATTTAATTTTGTTCAGACTTTACTGCCGACTTATCGAGTTCTTCACGCCATGCACAGAAATAGTATTTGTATTAAGTTGGATGTTGGATGAAATTTGGTATGGAGATAGTTTGAGTCCCGGGGAAGGACATAGACTACTTTTTTATCCCGGAAAAATACCCTTATCCGCGATAAAAAAAATTAAGGCGGACGAAGTCGCGGGCAGAAGCTAGTAATTAAATAAAAAAGACATCTGAAGCTTCCACAAGCGAGTTTGCTTGTTTAACTCGAGAATGTATTTTTGAATAGAAAAAGTGTCTTTGTATTTATTTCGAAACCACTTAACCCATTTTTGCAATGATTTATTATTATTTTAAACGGTTTCGCCTATTACTTACATAGCTTGAAAACTTGTTATTTATATGCTAATGTGAAACCAGCACCATAATTCTTACATGTTTTCGTGGGAGTCAGAAATGAAATGCTGCATATTTTGATACAAAAATTAGAAGTTTATCTATTGCAAATGAAGTTAATGCACATCTTGTGAAAAAAAAATACAATATCACAACATTCTTTTACAAATACATCGAGATTTTTGAAAAAATTCCATGTACAATGTAAAAATAATTTATTTAAATTTGAATCTTAAAAATGTCAATCAATATACAATGTCTCAACTATTCACATGCATACCTTTATTTAAATATTTTATAATATTATTCTTCAGTATCATCAGTATCATCACTTAAGCAAAACATGACGTCTTGGAGTGAAATAATATTTGTTTTGTTTTAGTGTGCCACGCCGACGCAAATCCAACGAACTTATCTTACAAGTGGTACATGAACGAACATCTCCTTATTGGCAACTATTCGACAGAATTCGTAAGTGATTATTAAGCTAACATTATATATTTATTTAAACTTTATTGCACAAATCAAAAGTAAGTACAAATGGCGAGAGTATTATGTGTTTTTTTAAATAGAAAGGGCTTTTTTATCGATATAAACAAATTTTAGCATGCCTGTACGGGTCGAAGCCAATTTATTAACACTAAATTTAGCTGTTTTCAAAACGTTTGATAGTGACGTGATTAAAATGTAATAACACTACACAAACATATAAGTGAACATTGTGTTTATTACTACTCAACTATGTTTAAAAAAAATGAAATTTAATTGTTTTAATTATTTTTTTTATGGCATAGGGGGCAAACGAGCAGACGGGTCGCCTGATGGTAAGCGATCACCTCGCCCATAGACACTTGCATCACTAGAGGAGTCACAAGTGCGTTGCCGGCCTTTCAGGTGGGAGTACGCTCTTTTCTTGAAGGTTTGAAGATCGCATCGGTCCGGAAATACTGTATGCGGCAATTTATTCCACAGTTCATTGTAACTTGTATTATGGAGCACACTTTGAGTGTCACTGGTCTAAATAATATAAATGTATTTTATAAATATAGCTTCATAAATACATAAGTACCAGAGGGCTTTCGTTTTGGGTTTAAAAAGATGTATGAATTCTTCAAAATAGTGAAGGTACAAAGAAGGTGTCCCTTTAGCGATGTGGTCACCTGGAAAAGATGAATGATATTATAATATGTAAGGATGAAAGGCGGAATGTAGGGTCGTAAGGGCCCCTCCGAATTGTCGACATGGTTTAGAAAATAGACAAAATTGAAAGCGTGGTATCTTTCAATTGGTATTTATTTATTTATTATTTAAAAAAAATGTACATTTAGGAATACGAAGTTGTCCCAAAACATATTGAGATTGGCATCAGTTTCGCAAATTTTATCACACCTGTTTGTAATTAATTTTAGAAATCTGTACATAAATCAAAATTGGATAAGTTATGGAAAATATATACGAGTAACTCTTTGATACCAGTAAACGGTTCTTAGAAGATGGCATATCAAACGTACGTGCTTTTTTTTCTATTATATTTTTACTTTTATAAGTTTTGATGTGTTTTTTTGAAGAACTACGCATTGAGTTTATACGTAGTTTTACATAGACTAAGTAAGTAGTTTGTGATAGATAAGTTATTTAGAATAAAATACTTATTGTTGTGTTTTCTCGGCTTTCTTCTCAACAGTGGTCTCCTATTGGGAAATGCCGCAGAGTCAGACTTGTAAAAGTGCCCTTGCGGCCTACTAACAGAATAAAGATCATTATTACAAATGCATATTGCCCAGAGAGACACATATGTTTTATCCCGGAAAATGCACATTTTCCGATGGACATTGTGTGTTAATTTTACAACCATGTTTTTCTACTGCAGAAAATCGAGAACATCACAAGAAAATACAACGACATCGTGATCAAATGCGAAGTGTTTAACGCTGTTGGCAAGAGTGAAGATTCTAAAACATTAGAAGTTACTTGTAAGTTACTCTCAAATCATGTTTCATCTAGCCTATTATTCGATATATCAAATGATATAAAATTATTTAAAATTAAATATCGTAAAGGAAAAAAAAATGATGGCGATTATTCAGCCTAGAAGAGGAAAGATGTGAGATAATTTTTTATCGCAGTAAAACTGGATGAAGAGAATAATAGAGGGGAGAAGGAGAGAGATAAATGGCTAAAGAGTAAAAAGAGGTAGACCTAAAAGGATATGCATGGAGCAAATAAAAGAAAAAAAAATGCTTCATCATACAAAGAAGTAAATGCAAAGCAGAATGTAGAAGCTGGAAATCACTCCACCAATAAGAGGCTATAGCTTTTAAACAGATGATGATGATGATTTGATGTATGTTTAAAGGGAGCTGTTGTACCCAACCAAGTGGCACACAAGCTGTATTAGAGCTTATACAGCACTTGTAACGCTAAAACTGGCAATATAATGGCTGTATAGCCTCTTATGCAGCTTGAGTGCTACCTGGGTAGTCTCCATGTCTTCGCCACAACGTCTCTCATCTTATTTATTAACTTTAACTAATAACTTAATCTTTGGTATCCTTTAGATGCGCCGATGTTCAGAAACCACCCAAAAGACGTAGAAGCTGAGATCGGCAAGACTGTCACCCTGTCATGTGACGTTGACAGCTTCCCAGCTCCGGAGATAAGGTGGCTACACCAAGAAGAGGATCAGAATATTGTAAGTACGATTCATGTAATTAGTGTGAAATAAGTTTCAGTCAAAAATTAAATTTACCGATTGCCGAATGTCAAGACGATTCTAAAGAACCCAAACTCGAAAGGATTACTTTATTTATTACAGAGGTTCTCATAACCATTATCTGGCTCCATCATCAGATCAGCTCGATCGTGGTAATTTACATAAGTATGCCAACTTTTAGCTCAATTTAAAACCGGAAAATAGGTCAAATTTAACTTGGCTGACTAGGGTGGCCCATCTGCAAATCTTTTGAGGAGGCCTGTGTCCAGTAGTAGACATCCTACGGCTGAAATGATGATGATGATGAAGTTATATATGATACTGGTGATGAACTCAGACTTAATGTACTGTAATCCTTATAGTTCGTTTATATTTTCGTTCAATTCGAATTAATGGCACACCACAAAAGCACTTGAATCATTTTTATACTCAGTTTGCATTTACAATATATCAATGTACGTTTGATTACTAAAATTGTAGCGAACCGGCCGAAACCAATTTACCGCATGGAATACAAATACCGACTAAAAGCCTCAACCACTAACGGTACAAAACAATTGAGGTCACATATAAATAATGTCAAGTAATGTTATATTACATCTCTGGCAATAAAACTTTTTCATCTCACAAGCTAGAAAAGGGCTATTTATCTATTTTAGCGCCAAATCTGCGTGGAAATGTTTGTTTTATCCGCTAGCGTGGAAAAGTCATATGAATTTCGAATTTTAATTTTTGTTTGTTATTATTCGTTTTGTTATTAGTGTGTTTGGTAGGTGCACTGGATTTAAATGAAAAAATAATCGGTAAATTATAATTTCATAGTTTTTGTTACATCTCACATTTTCCTGGCTGTAGTGAGGTGAACAGTTGTGTGTTTTGCACGGCTGCAAAATTATTTGGCTTCTCGTGACTTGAAAGCCTTGTTACGCTCAGACATTTATTTGCACCCCTAACTCCGCTCGTGGTTCAGTTTTAAATTACTTCACATCCTCGGCTTTCAATTCAAGCACTCGCGCCAAATTATAACTGCAGCCTTGAACAGCTATCTAACTATTTTACTGTTGAACTCACAACAACAAAATTTAAGCTAAATTGATCATTTGGAAATTCTTCAATCTGAAAAAAAAAAACATTTTTCTGTTGGATTTTTTTGTATGATTGTTTATATTTGTCTTTGTGTCCACTTCACGCCAAAACGGCTGAGAAGATTTTAAATATTTTAGTACAGAGGTAGCTACAATAATTATAACTAGATTCCTTAGGTATTTCAAAAGTCTACATCCCTTTAAATGGGTTGGCCGAATTGATAAGAGCTTATAAAAACACTGTATAATGTAAATAAATTCACGCGTTTGCGGGTTATAGAACCACAGGAAGATCGGGGTAGAGAAAGCGTTCTCATAATCGTCTCAGATATTACTACACACCCGGGGAGCCTAGTATGCCTCGCGTTCTAATCTTATGATTCAAAAGTATAAAAAACCTCATTTTGCGTCGGTGGTTAAATTGAAATAAGTAATAAAATAATATTTACTTCTCAATACGTTATCCCATGTACCAACCAACTGCGCCAATAAGATAATTTTACTTACAATATAAATCCTATGTCTGTGGATTACTAAAATTTCTCTCTATCATTTAAAAGTTACGCTCTTGTCCGTGTTACAATCGCCAGCTATTTCTATCTTGCGCCATCTCCTTTACTTCTTGGTAAGAAATGACTTTAAGCTTCACCTTTATCTGCTCAAAGTTATTTTTTCTTGGTCTTCCCCTGCCTTGCCTTCCGTCATCTTTTCCTTCTATTATTATATAATTACATATACTATCTCCGGAATTCCACTGGTAGACAGAGACTACCAAATATCAGACATAATTTACCTGCATCCATCTCTTCATCCACGCTCGTCAGTTAAGACTGCAATTTGGTCGAGATACACTCGCCGAGGCCGCTCTCTTCCGACTCTTCAATCCATCTTCTAATCATAAATTCTGTTTGTCAGGTTACTTTTATTCATCCTATCGACATGCCCAAACCAGCGAAGCATACCTTTCTCAATTTCCGTCACAACATCCTCTTCTCTTCCAAACCTTTCTCTTATCGCACTGTTATTTGTTATTTATTCTATCGTTCAAAGGTACTCCACACGTATTCGTATCAGAACTCATTTCTACCGCATTCACTCTATTTCATGTTTTTTCTACCAAACCCAAGATTCACATCTATACCAATACCATATTTTTATATCTATACTATTTATAAAGTTGTAAAAATTAAATGTCTGTACATAGAAGATATTTTACAATAAATCAAAGTGATACAGACTATTTATATATTAAAAACATAAAGTAGGAAAAAAAATATGTATGAACAGTGAAGATATTTTCAAAAAAATAAGTGGTAATATGGACCATTTGGAGGTCACTAAATCGAGATATATATTTTGTGGCTTGATCACGCCAAATTGGCTAAACGGATTTAGGTGGGTATCTGCAGATGGTTAAACGATATTTTTTATCCGACTACACTGAAGAAAAAAATAGGAGTAATGACTTTTTTCCTCCGCTTACGAAGTTGAACTTCTAGTAACTAAATAAAAATGGTAATTTGAATATTTCAATGATATAAAATTTGCATCTCGTTTCAATTCCGATTGCTCATTATCAAGTAAATAGCTTCGCATTAAACATCGTTTCATTACAATTATATTTACCCAAGACACACAAAGAAACGAAAATGATAGGATAACAACAAGGGTCTGAAGCCTAAATTTCAGTCATTACATTCTCACAAAATAACAAGGCAATTACAGTCAAATTGTTTACTTATATCAAGTATTTGCTGAGCCTTAGACTGTAAAATTAAATATAATAATGGCAATTTACACGTAGGAACATGTAAATTTGTACGCAATAATGTGAAATATAATGTACAGAATAATACATAAAGGGGGGCTACTAATGTAACTCATTTACAATAACACTTTTATTTTACGAGTTTTGCTCGACGTTTTAGTTCGCATTTTAATTCAATAGGGACAAGATTAATTTTATTCGTGCTCTGTCGGTCATCTAAATTTAACTCGTTTACAATAATGCTTTTATATTACGAGTCGAATTTTGCTTCAGGTTTTTATTCAACTGAGATGTCCCTAAAAAATGACTTTATTAATTTAAGATACTAATTTCGTCCATTTTCCATTCGGATGAGTATATATTTGTTACAATTCCTAACCAAAGTTTGCTGTGATGTAATTATTTAAGCGTTTTGTAATCGTCTAAACCTCGTATCCCGGGTTAAGGATAGTACCGAAATACGCGGTTTTGACGATTACAAGACGCCTAAATAATGACGTCACAGAAAACTTTTGTTAGAAATTGTAACAAATATACTCATCCGAATGGAAAACGGACTATTGCAAGCGGTTTATTAAACCCATTCCTCTAAATGGTTTTTGAATTGCCAAACCTTTGTAAAAACTGGTACGTCTCAATTGGAATAAGTATAGCTTTGAACGTTTTAATATTATTATTTGCTCGTATTTCGAAAATCACTTAGTGATATATAATATCATGGACAGAAATAGATATGTTTCCAGGACTTAAAGATGGTACATGTATCATAGTGTCTTTATTGTTTTAAATGGCATAATATCAATTAAAAATGCAACCGACAAGATTTGCATGGGTTTTTTAAAATTACAAACAAACGATTATTAAATAAAAAGCAAACAAAACAATTTAAAAAACATAATAACCTGTTTTGGCAAATAATTTTATAAGGAGCCTTCTTTTATTACGTTTTGCAAGTCAAAAACTTAAAGCTCGTAAATAAATTTTGTGAATTATTTTTGTTAAACTTTTATGTAACAAAACTGCCAATTACAAGTAATATCGATTCACGTCAGTCATACAAGCGTATATATAAATATACAGAATTACATAAGTAAAATATGAATTCCATTTTGAGTTTGCAATATTTCGTAACCTCGAGATTGTAGTAAGAACTTATGGCGGCACTTCAGAGAAACGCCTACGACAATAAACATATCAAAAAGGCAGCGGCCAACCCGTTATGTTGCAAAAGGGACATTATTCCGTAGTCGGGTAAAAATCTTGATAAACGTTCGTGGCATGAATATTTCATTGTCACTGTTTGAGGATATTGGCCATTATAGTTGACAAGATTTTATCAGGAAGAGCTAGTAAGCTGCTAAACGCTTTGCCGACTTTATCGGAAACTATTTAGGTACTTTGGTATCAAGAAAAAATAATAAATATAAGAGACCATCTTATATAAATCGACTTATTCCCGAACAAAGCAAAGCTTTTAGTTGCTATGGGTACAAGGCGATGATATACATAATATAAAGATAAGTAAGAATACTTAAATTAAATACAAAAGAAACATCAAAGACCCAGGAATAAACGTTACTTGCCCTGACTGGGATTCGAATCCGGGACCGTCAGCTTCCTAAGCTGTTTTGCAACCAACTGAGCCAAACTGTCATATGTACTATTACTATATATTTCGTATACATTTTTTCCACGATTTAGTTTCATTTTATCTTATTTTTACGGAGGTTTATGCAATTTTACGACATTCAAGCCTTCGAGAAAAGAGTGTACTCCCACCTGAAGGGCCGGCAACGCACTTGTGACTCCTCTGGTGATGCAAGTGTCTATGGGCGACGGTGATCGCTTACCATGAGGCGATCCGTCTGCTCGTTTGCCAACTAAAACATTTAAAAAAGTTGTAGCTTTTAAGTAGTTTGATTTTAAGTGATTGGTTATTTTCCTGTAATAGTTATAATTTAGTTACTGAATCAGACCTAGTTCTAGTGAAGGAAAACAATATAGTGTCGGAAAAACGTACAGAAATTTCGCATTAACGTATTAACACTATCAACAGAATGTTTAAAGATGTCTGCCAAAGAATTCACTTTTTTTTTCAATAAATAACAAAAGCCTTTAAAGGACGATTAAATCTAAGCACCCATTCTTATGAGAAGCGAGGACTTTATTGCTTCGCAAATAGAATTCTCACATATTGAAAGCCGTTGAATTTTTCATTCATCCAATAGGGTAATAAAACTTGAATGGCTGTGCAAAGAAAGTATTATGGGCATAACATTCTGTAGAAACAGGATTTTGTTTTATACATTGTGGCATAATATGCTGTGAGCAATCCTATTATCATCTATACCTACTGTGATAAAATTGAAAAATGTCACGGATTTTAACAATTTTTGGCATCTACAGATGGTTATAGGATTTTAACTAAATATAAGCTGATGTATTATACATATAAACCTTCCCCTTAGATCACTCTATCTATTAACAAAAAACCGCATCAAATCCGTTGCGTAGTTTAAAGATCTAAGCATAGATAAGGACGGACAGACAGCGGGGAGCGACTTTTTTATAATATGTAGTGGTGAATTGTGTAATGACGTTATAATTTGATAGTTAAAGCTTATTTTTTCTTTTTAGCGCATTTACGTAAAAGCTTGTTTTAAAAAAAAATACTTTAAATTTATTTTCTTTCGCTAAAAAAATTTTTTTTGTAATAAATTTAAAAAGGTAACCCGCAACTTTGTTCGCGGAAGAGAAAAAATCATAACCCTCTATTTTACTTAAGCGTAGTCGAGTAAAAATCATCGAGTATAATCATCCGTTGATGCCCAGCTACCCGTGTGCAAGAAATAGTTGCAATCCGTGTCGCCGTTTGGCGTGATGATGCCACAATGACTACAAAAAAAACGATGAAGGGACTTTCAATTAGTCCATGTCACTTTTTTTTATATCTTAAATGTAAAGAAATTTAAATTTTACAACTTTATGAAATTATATGGATGTTTATTAATTGTTAATCTTTACCGAAAACGAATTTTTGAATGTGGACCGTTGACGCAAACTCGATTCATCTTAATAAAGTTGTTGAAACTCACATCTAAATAAAATAATAACTAATACTATACTCTTACTATAATACCCAATAATAAATAAATATGTAATTGACTTGTAATTGTAAGGACATTTACCATTAAAAAATATGAATATGAATACCTATACTTATATTTTGAAATAACCGTCTTTTACAGACAAACATATTTTTTATAGTATCTCAATGCTTCTCAAAAGTAACCCTTTATTACCGATTATAATAAAATGGAGATTCATAGACAAATCAAGGTCAACGACATAGCAAATAGGGTAAGCAAACTGAAGTGACAATGGGCAGGGCACATAGTTCGAAGAACCGATGGCCGTTGGGGCAGAAAGGTTCTCGAGTGTAGGCAGCGTACCGACAAGCGCAGCGTGAGTTAGGATTGCGGGGACTCGCTGGGTGCGGGTCGCCTCTATAAGGCGCATGCGGAAATCTATTTAGGACGCTTGTGTCCAGCAGTGGACGTCCTATGGCTGAAATGATGATGATGATGATTAAAATGAAGGAATAACTTAACCCAGAGTAAGATAATAATCTTTGTTGCAGCGCGTCGGTCGAACAGCGAATCTCACTCTAACTCTAGACACACACACTGCTGGGAGATATATATGTATAGCCGCCGTGCCTGGGTACTCTGAGATTGAGACTTCTGGATCCATATTTATAAAAGGTAAGACATTTTTACACTTTCAATTTTTACCATCAGACTAAGCAAAAAAAAACGGACCAAATGCGAGTTGGACTCGCGCACCAAGGGGTTCTGTACAAAATATACGCTACAAACGGCCGTATCTATGAAATTCCAGTGTTAGCAGGGCCCTCCTAAGCAAAATGTACGCGGTGTTCGGTCATTTTATATTGGTTACTGACATAGACAGACAGACATAAAATTATTCTGTTTTCCTTTTATTGTTATAGCGACAACAGAAGTACATCATCTGTGTAAATTTTAACGTCTTACTATCATGGTTCATGAGATATGACCGTGGATATGACTGATAGGCAGCAGACAGCAGAGTCTTAGTAAGGGTCCTGTTTTACACTTCGGGTACGAAACCCTAAAAAAGGTACATCATATCTATAAAGTATGTGTATTTGATGCGAGCGAATATTTTAATGACGATTAATATAACTCCTGCAAAGCTCCTTCGGAACGTATTTTTATACATTTCGTTAAGAAACTGACTGTTTTTCGGGTTACGTACCTCAAAAGGAAATAAACGGAACCCTTATAGGATCACTTTGTTGTTCGTCTGTTCGCCTGTCTGTCAAAACCCTTTTCTCAGGAACGCGTGGAAGTATCAAATTTAAATAAACATCAAACACGTGTGTATGGTCCCTTGAAGCTGTAAAAAAAACAAGTTTCTAAGCCAACGCAATTCAAAGAAAAGAATATAGTCATTAAAAAAGGAGTTTCCAAACAAATTGCTGTCCATGGAAAACCTATAGGGTACTCCCAATTGTCTTAGAAATTTAAAATTCTGTCTTATCTATGTTCAGTCGGTCACCAACATAAAATGAGCCCACACCGCGTACATTTTATGTAAGAGTAGGGCTCTGCTTACACTGGATTTCATTGATACCCTCGAAACCCCTTGGTTCTACCACGCTTCTAGCATTTTTTTCGCATGAAATTTCAAGATTCTTATATTTACTACAGAATCACAATCATTAGTAATGAAAACGTAAAATATTTCTAGACATTATTACTTTTAAAATATCTTTGGCTTCCAATCCCAAAGTAATAAAGTATTACGAGGATCGTAATTATTTTTCGAACTTTCGGATTTTATATTTTGATTGCTAACTCGTATGGCTTTATTTCAATTATCGTTTCTACGATTTCATGATCCGATTTCGACGGAACATTTTTTTTATGTTTGCGTTTAATTTTGCCTAGAGCTGTATCTGTTAAAACTTTATAGAAGATATCACATTACTTGTTTTTGCGTCCGCGAAGGATGAATGTTATTTAAATACTATTTCAAAATTACAAAAAAAAGAATGTCTGTAAATATACACATTTAGCTACTAAGTTGGGTAAGAGTAAGGCTTATGAAGTTGCCAGTCCCGAATTAGAATCCCGGCCAGGGCAATTTCACAATCAGCACGAATTTTTGATCCTGGGTCTTGGATGTTTTCTATATATTTAAGTGTTGCATTTATCTATATAAGTATGTACGTACATTTCGTCATCTACTACCCATAGTACAGTCGACAGCATTATGGTGAGTCCACACTTGTGTCATTTGCTTGTATCCGATCACCGTGGCGCGGCATGACTGCGTATCGCACTGCTTGGACGCTTACTGTCGGCGCGGCGATTACGCCGCGCTTCTCCGATCTAAGTGTGTGATATCTATGTGCGCTTTGTTGTGGGAGATATTAAAGGTGCGTCCACATTTGTATCATTTGCCCGATCAGATCTTCGTCCCGTGGCATGATCGTGTGTCACGTTCACGCGTTTGGACGTTGCGCCGATCCGATCGTTCGAAATCCATGTTGCTATGCGTATCACACACTTAGATCGGACGAGCGTTATGTGATCGCCGCGCCGACAGTGAGCGTCCAAGCAGCGATACGCAGTCATGCCACGCCACGGTGATCGGATACGAGCAAATGATACAAGTGTGGACGCACCTTTACAGTTCCCTTTTTTTTTGTTATTAGGATTAGGAATATGTGCTTTGTGTTTAGAAAAGATATTTTTTCAGGTCCACCTAAAATTCTGTCAAACTACACACAGTTTGGCTCGCAAGGGGACAGTGTGAAGGTGGAATGTGCAGCATTCTCTGTCCCACGCATAGACAGCATCGTTTGGACGTTTGACGGGAAAGAGATAGACTCTATACATGATCAGGTAAATGTTAAAAAATTAAACTTAATTTATAAAATTGCTTGCAAGTTACGGTCTTAGGTTCAAATCCCAGTAAGGTCAAATATTTGTGTGATGAGCAGACCCAAACATTTGTGCCCGAGGTTGAGATGTTTCGTATGTAATAATGTCTATTAAATATATCGTTGTCTAGTACTCATAACACAAGCTTGAGCCGTAACCAATTTGTGTGAATTTATACCTTAATATTGATTTATTTTATTGTGTAGAAGCAAGGATAATTAAAACAAGAGGCCTGTCAGTCTCCTTAAAAGAGCAGTTCCCCATGCAATATTCACAAAGTCATAATTATTATGTGTAAGAATTATAATTAATAAATTATAAAATGTTACTTTTTATTTATTATAAGCTATTTACGAACTAATTGTTACTGTAATATGTTTCTTGTTCAATTATAACATTGTTTAATGTTTAGTTTTAAAGCACCATCCAGTTTTTGACTGAACATCTCCTTGCGATCTGGGCACGTTTCAAAGTATAGCAATTGTCAGTCCTCTTGTTTTAATTGTCCTTGGTTTACACGTTAGCTGCCCACCATACTTCACTTAAAGTGTTTCTCCCCATACAAATTTAGTGATCCCACCGCCTTATTACTGGGGTATAATGAACATCATCGATGACACGTAACGTAACAATAGGATGATTCTCTACAGCTAATTCTACATATATTCTCACAAAATAGCATTCACAGTTTGACCCTCAAAATAATACCCTGAAAAATTAACTATTGATCCCACTAGCGATGCTCATGGCCACTCAGAGAAGATTACGTCATCCCACTGATGATTCTCATGACAGCCAACGTGTTAAAGTAACAATATCCAAAAAAGTGCCTAACGGCACGTGTAAACAATAAAATTAGACTACAAATCTACATATTAAAATTAACTGAAAACACCGTGTTAATAAATTCGCAAAACAATTGCGGCTACACGAAATTAATGATGCATTATAAAATTAGAGGTTCACACTCGAAATTATTGACAGAATTAGTGGGATGAAGCTAATGTAATGCCACTAATGTAGTTATATAAATTCGGGTTTAAGTTTAATTAAAACTAGTAAAACTAGTTCATTGAATACGCGTTCGTAATCTACCGTCGTATTTAAAAAGTGATAGTAAAAATTGGATATCAAACAATATTAATGAAGGGGGTATAAAACGGGTAAAATAAAATACGAATGATCTTAAATATTTTGAAAATTAGATGCCATTTTGAAAGAGCAGTTAAATCTTTATCATATTTTAATCGTTGGTGTGACGAAAGAATATTCAAATTCATATTCTATACTTTACTCTTCAAGTAGGCCTGAAAGGTACTTTTACACTGTCTGATTTTACAACAACAGGCGATACATATTGAGTCGAAATGTCGCGTGACGTACAACTTATACCTAGAAGTGACGTCACGAGCCCCAACTCCTTAACATTAATGCCATTTATCTAACTAATTATTCATTATTTTGAAATAGTAAAAAATACGTGGTCAATATTTTTGACGTGATAACGTCTTATAAATCGATGAACGCCGGCTGCACGCACGATGAAGCATGGCTCATTGTCACGTTCCGCCTGAGCCGAGCGTGCAAGCGAGAGCGCGGAATAAGCGATAGAGAGGCACGATAGACCTAAGCGTTCGGCTTATGACGTATCTGAGACAGCGGCAGCACACACTGACTTTATCGTAAAATTATCGTGCGTAAACCGACTTTACAGACACTCAATTTCTTAGTACCTGACTGATGAACTAATAAGAATTTCCCCGGCCATCATGCTTCTGATGATGATCGTATTCTAAACATAGATATTATTCCAACAGGATTACGCATTCCTTGAAGACTTGCAGCCGGGTGGGGTCGTGAACTCAACTCTTATCATTCGAGAGAGCCAATCCAAACACTTCGGGATATACCGGTGTAACGTGTCCAACGATTATGGGAGTGATGCGATGGACATCATATTGAAGCCAAACAGTAAGCTATTGAAAATGTTAAGACGGCCATTTTAATATTTTAGCACCACAATTTTTTCTTCTCTTTACGTAAAAAGCTTAAAGTGCAAAAGTGATAGACTGTAGCGAATTAATCTAAAATATAGCATTGTCAATTAACAAAAAAAAAGATGACCGTTTATAATAATGAAGCTGGTAACGCAGTGTTTATCGATGTCCCTACTTTAGTATGAATATAAGGTATTTACCACCTTTTTACGGCTATAATGATCAATGTATGACTTTTTTTTCGAATATAAGAGTTCATAAATCAGTTAAAAAACTTTTGCGAGGTTGTTAATTTTACAAATCTTTTGTTGAATATTGGTTATTCATTTGAAAAACTAAAATTGTCTATGAAAATAGAAAGACCCAAGAAAGCCGAAGTGTACTTTCAATATAAATACTTTTATGTGCCCCAAACACTTAAAGTATTTTCTTATAATGTTATAGCCAACATTATAAAAAAATCATCCATAAATAATTGACATTTCTAGAATGTTCGTATTTGTATCGTTTGCTTCCAACATTATAAGATGTCGATTTAAGAATATTTTAGTAGACATAGGTAGGAGTTTGCGTTATTCATAATCTATACTATCATAAAGTTGTAAAAATGAAATGTCTGTACATTGAAGATATTTTCAAAAAAATGATTATTATACTAATACGATATTATATACGATATAATACACTAAAACGAAAACTATTTTTTTTGGATTTTATGTATGTTTGTATGTGTCGTTGTGGCTTCATCACGCAAAATCAGCTGAACAGATTTCCACAATTTTTGGTACACGGGTAGCTGGGTGTCTCCAGATGGCTATAGGATACTTTTTACCCGACTACGCTGAACAAAAAATAACGGGTTATGACTTTTTCTCCTCCGCAAACGAAGTTACGGGCATCTTCTAGTGCTAAATAATATTGAAGATGTTCTTTTATTTAGGTGGAATTAGACATTATTTACCTTATACTTCTTTATTTTTAAATATTTCTAATATGGCTTTGTGTGGGACTCCTTTTTCAGACGGACTTTATTCGAAGGATATAAGTTCAGAGTTAGTATACATATATAGTGATACTAACTCTGAAATATATAATAACAGTGGTTAGTTATAAAATAAATAGTTATGGTATTGGGAATTGATGATGTCATTCAAATGAATTAATTTAAAGTTATGGACCATTTTATGTAACTGTTATTATTGTTTTCTAAATAATTAAAACCTAAAAGATCACAAGCAACCTAGGATACAAAACACACAACTCACATAATAATTAGGAATAGAGTTAACAGTATAAAAAGTTGTTGTAAAGACACTGAGTATCCTTCAACAGTGTATTGGTGCAAAATGTATGAAAGTCCCTTTATTGTATGTAGTAGTAACATGTCCATGTAGACACTTTGACGTTCTATATTTCTAAAATGGCATAATATTATCATCAGTATCAATTTGACATGGAACTGTATATGAAGTGCACAGGTTTGATATTATCAAACTGTGCACTTCATGTGCGCAGGTTTGATATTATCAAACCTGTGCATTTCATATACAAGAAGGGCATTTGTTAGATTTGTGGTTTACTCGATAAACTAACTCAATCTATTCTGTTGCAGAAACCTTCCCGCTTCTCCTAATTCTGTTTGGAGTGACATCAGGAACTATAATGGTGACAGCATTGATAATGCTCGTGATTCTATGCCAGAGGAAGCAAAGGAAAAGCAAGCAGACCCAAGTCACAGGTATGTTTTGAATCACAACCTTGACGAAATTTCTGTAATTTTTTGTGTTATATTGATGGAGATACCAGACTTCTGAGTCTTCTCTTAAAATTACTTTTAAAATAACATGCACTTTGACAAAATGCTATCCATAAAAGTGAGGTGGAACAGACGCTTAAAAAAATAATGAGAATTGTTGGTTAAGCAGTTAACACAAATGAATTTCATCAACTTCGAAATTAGTTTCAGACCAATGGATTGAAATACATTAATGCACACCATAATTTTATTTTCAATGTAGATTAATATAATTATTGAAACATTAAATCAAACACAAAATTTACTCACAATACAAATTACTATACCTGTAGAGGAGGATACCTACAATTTTTTTTCAGTTAGGTTGTAGAGTTTGATTATTGATAAGTGTTAAATGTCTGTTGTTAGAACCACACACCATTGTATAATGTGTAATGTATTGATAAAAATCTCTCGTAAATGTTCTCGTAAATCTTTTAAAGCCGCACAAAAGTGTTTAATAACAAAACAATACTTAGAAAATTATCAGAAATTACAAAAAATATTTTTAGATAGCTAACCAGAATGTTTTTAAAAGTAAAAAAAAGTTTGAATTCCGTTGATTGCATTTGTTTTAATTGTTTCAGAGAAACCAGATGTAACTGTGACTGCTGAAGAACTTTACAAAGAAAACGATAGAAACTCCAATATAAGTGATCTCAAGCTTGAACTACGACAAGCCAATGGGAGCTGTGAAGTTGTAAGTACTTTTAATTTTAAATCTGACAATGAATAGGATATAATAACATTTGATTCAGAATAACACATTATTACTTTATAATGACAAAACAAATAATGAAATGCAAACGAGAGATATCCACAAGAAATGGCCTCTTTTCAGCCATGCCGTTGGCTTACCTAGGTATACCAATGGTGCTGATTTCCTGTGGACCCAGCGAGATGATATATGTAAATTAGTAGAAGTATGTAAAAATAAACTGAAGAAAATTAAGTTAATTATTTTGATGGAATGCGTACGAAGGGGGTCTCATCGTGCAACCTTCAGCACTGGAGACTGTAATGCTGGGTTGGCCAACCCAGAATCAGAGCGAGCCAAATTGTTTAAAAAGTTTTATTAAATGTGCGTTCAGTAAATTGTAATTACTTTAGAGAACGCATAGAGCGACATGATCGTTCAACGACCAAGCTCCTTAAAATTAAGATAAAAAAGTTAATTGTATCGAGTATTACGTATGTTTAATATGTGTATAATCGAGTGACACAAATCGAACTAGTCCCATGGTAAGCGTAATAATAAGGCTTGTGTTATGACTACCATGATATATTTAATATTTACTTACTTCGTCCGCGGAGGAGAAAAGTCATAACCCCTCTTTTTGTCGACAGCGTAGTCGGGTAAAAATATTCTATACCCATATGTGGATACCAGCTACCCGTGTACCAAAAATAGTTGAAATCTGTTTAGCTGATTTGGCGTGATGAGGCCACAATGACACATTTAAAAAATCCTAAATATTTGTTTGGGTCAGCTACCTCCAAATAGTCCGTTGTATTACAATCATTGTTTTCAAATATCTTCAATGTACAGACATTTAATTTTTACAACTATACAATAGTCAAGTGATTAGACACATCTATACTATACTATTGCCAAAGCAAGCAAAGCAAGTACTATGGGTAAGTACTATGGGTACTTACCCATAGTACTTGCTTTGCTTGCTTTGGCTTTGCTTTGCTTGCTTTGGCTTTGCTTTGCTTGAGGCTTGGTCGATTTGTGTACGATTCTCCCTGATTTTTAATTTTCATACCCGATAAAATTGAAGTCCTACTCGCTGTTATTTATATCATTATGTATTGTTTATTCTATTCGCTAGGGGTGTATGAATACAATAGACGTGGATACAGTTTAGTACTTAGAGAACAAAAGTTAGCTACGGAAATAGGAATTTTCTTAGGAACAACAGTTGTTTGTTGAAAGATTTCTTCTCACGTGGTCTCATTATTTGAAGAGACAACTTCGTATAAGAGTCCTTGTGCGGCCTACTTGAAGATAAAACTTTAGAATTCTGAAGTAGTGAAGTTGGTCTGTAGAATGTAGATATCAATTGAGAAATTTTGCTTCCAATACACTGAGGTTGTTTTGTAAACTTATTATTAACAAGAAGGTGGGCAACTTCATCTACCAAATAAGCAAAAAGCATAACCTATTCTTTTACCTATTCCTGAACAAACATTGATGGTAATTCGTTCGGACATGATGCATACATACTACAAACCAGTGCCGTGTACAGGGTTCTTGGCTAAGGTAGGCAGTTTTTCTGTGCCTATATGGAGCTATGGTCGTTCAGGGCTTCAGGATAGGCAGTTTCTCTGAGCCTATACGGAACGATGGTCGTTCAGGGTAGACACTGCCTTTGTGCCTATATGGACCGCATGTCACTGCTACAAACAGACATCTAAGTATATCCAAAAAACCTTTTTCGATTAATTGATCATCAAAAAATCTTCATCACTTATTTTTCATCGAGTATATTCAATGTACACATACATTTATTTCTTGTTAGGTTATAATTTATAATAGAACTAGTAGTCACCCGCAACTTCGTTAGCAGAGGAGAATAAAATGATAACCCTTTTTTTTCTTCAGTGAAGTCGAGTAAAAAGTATCATAGGATACCATTTGTAGATGCCAAACTACATTTGTACCAAAAGTAGATGAAATATGTTTAGCCGTTTTGCAGGATGAACCCACAAAGATAAAAACAAACATACAAAATAAACCAACAAGAAAAAATCGGTTCAGTGACTTTTAAATAGTCCGTATCACTTTTTTTAATATCCTCAATGTATTTCATTTATACAACTTTATAAAATAAAATAAATAAAATAAAATAAATATTACAGGACAATTTTTTACACAAATCGAACTAGTCCCATGGTAAGCTCAATAAGGCTTGTGTTATGGGTACTAGACGACGATACATTTAATAGATATATTACTTATATACATAGAAAACATCCAAGACTCAGGTACAAATATTTATGCTCATCACACAAATATTTGCCCTTACCGGGATTTGAACCCAGGACCTCAGCTTCGCAGGCAACGTTACTCCCACTGAGCTAAACCGGTCGTCAAACTTTATGAAAGTATATATATACATATTACCTATTAGAGTTTCAACGGCCAGCCCTTTTGACCAGTGTTCCGTTGATATTCCTTGGATACAAAAATCTAAAAGTGCGTCAATCGCAATGCGCTTAACGTTTTTGCATAAATCGCTCGATTCATTGTCGCTAAAATGCAACAAAACTATAATCACATCAAAACTCAGAACTGTTATTAGCATAAGTCTATTTAGCAAGACCCAACATTTAGAGTCTAACTATTTTGAAGCGTCCAGTCTAATTGGCTGGTAAAGTTTTGATTTCAAAGTTTAAAAGCAATTGTAAGCTAGAGGGTAGTTTTGATAACTTTATTTATGCTTGTCTTTGGTAGTTTTAAATGAAGCCAAAAGAGGTATTCAGAATATTTATTTAAAGAGTGAATTGAAAAAGTTTTATATAGAAGTTACATTTTGATGTAAGATTTTTTCATAGCGGTTACTGCTCCGCGATAAAATAATGAAGCCAAGTAATAACGACTGGTAGTGATATTGCGCTATAGATGTCGAAAATACCAATTTAGACTATTTAACATTTTTCGAGAACTACGCATTGAGTTTATACTTAAAAACATAAATTTAGGATAGGCTAAGTAAGAATAATGTAAACAGATGAGAGTTATTTAGAAAAAAATACTGACTGTTGAGTTTGTTTCGGATTACTTCTCAAAAATGGTCTTCCATTGGGAAATGCCGTAGAGTCAGACTTGTAAAAGTGTTTATGTAAACATCATTACCTATTTCATTATATTGTCCACAGTAATCCTAATCCATCCAAATTTGCCACACCTATGCCACTCAACGCTAATCGCTGCAAAAATGCTACCAAATTTACTATCACTAATAATAACAAAGTTTTTATCTCCTGGATCCCCCGTTCTTCACTTGACTGTGCTTGTGTGTGCGATTTCGTGTTTTTTTTTTATGTTTTAGCTTGACAGTTTCTTTCAAAAACGTTCTATGCGTGCTAACTTGTAAGCCGGTTTGACATTTAACTGTTGATATTATTTAATGTTTTGTATTCAAGTAACGTTCGGGGGAGCCAAGAGGTTAATAATTAAACGTATAATTATATTGAAGATAATGTTATAATGAAATTTACTGAAATAGGCTATCTTCATTTGTAATTTTATGTATATTTTCTTTGTCTTCGTAGTCAAATCACGTCAAAATGACGTGACAAATTTCAATTATTACTTTCCCTTCGGGTGATGTTAGTCCAAGTATCAAAATTTCCAAGGGGTCTAAATGTCCAGATGCCATAAAAATCACTGGTCAATTTGGTCCAAGTGCTATATTTGTTTGAAAGATTATAGCTTGAAATGTAAAAATAGTTCTTGAATTATTTTTATAACATTATGGTAAAATAAAAAAACTACTAAAAGAGGAAGACAAGATTTTTTTAACCCATTACACATTTCAATTAAATGAAACTACGGAACGTGGTCAGTGGAAATCTATGCTCAGGGTCTCCTTGCGTCATCGAATCAGAAATGAGGAGATCCGCAGACGAACCAAGGTGGTCGACATAGCTCAAAGAGTCGCTAAACATAAATGACAGTGGGCACATTGCTCGTAGAAGTGATGGCCACTGGGGCAGAAAGGTTCTCGAGTCACGACCACGTAGAGGACGACGCAGCTTGGGAGGGCCTGGTGAAGATCATGGGAAACCATGGATGAGATCCTTAGGGGAGATCTTTCTCCAGCAGCGGCCGTCCTTTGGCTGATGTGATGATGATGATGGCGGTAAGAAGATGACTAGGAATATTTTGTGTCATGTTCCATCATCATCATCATCATTTCAGCCATAGGACGTCCACTGCTGGACACAGGCCTCATCAATAGATTTTCATATGGGCCGGATAGAGGCGACCCGCAACCAGCGAGTCCCCGCAACCCTGACCAGATCATCCGACCACCTTGCGGATGGCCTACCCACGCTGCGCTCGCTAGTACGCAGTTTCCACTCGCGAACCTTTCTGCCCCAACGGCCATCGTTTCTTCGAAGTATGGGCCCTGCTCTTACTCTTACAGATTTTACTCTAGCTTTGAACACACTTGACCTAAGCTTTCTAAACGGCAGGTCGGAATACAAACGGGGCCCAGTAATATTTCATTTCTCTTAGACCAGGTTAATCCCATATTTATTTAACAAAATGACGCAACAATGCCCAAGCTATTAGCTTTAATGGAGCAATAACGGCTAATAAACATTCTTATTGCCTTAAAGTACTTTTTAACTCGAATTAAGACACTGTTGCCTTTTGAAGCTAATTTGTCCATTGTGTACTTAAATAGGAGTATACTTTTTAGCCGCGTAGATGTTATCTAAAACAAGCTTACTTATTGTGAGCAAACATGGAACTTTGTCGTTATAAAACGATCAAATCACGCGAAACACGTTTTATAAATACGAGTGATTAAATTGCCTTTGACAAGGTACAGTGGCTTTTAAAACTAATTGGTTTTAACGGGTTTTATCGTTCTTTATTGGTAAAAATGTGATTGCAGTTTTTGTTAGAAATACTGGTGTTTGACAGTTTCGTTATTGAGTTTTTAAATTACGACACATCTATACTATTATAAAGTTGAAAGAATAAAATGTCTGTATATTGAAGATAATTTCTATAAACTAAGGCTGCTGAATCAATATTTTTTTGTATGTTTGTATGTGTCGTTATGGCTTCGTGACGCCAAAACGACTAAAAAGATTTCAATTTTTTTGGCACACCGGTAGCAGGGCGTTCCCACTTAGTGATAGGATAGTTTTTACTCGCCTTTGCTGAAGAAAAAAAAAACCGGCCAAGAGCATGTCGGACCATGCTCAGTGTAGAGTTCCGCAGCCGTTCATACACAAATATGCACTACAGTGCGACATAAAAGGTAGACATTAAATAAAATGGAACTTAAAAATAAATCCATACTAAATTGTTGCCATGTTTAAGCATTTTGCGTCAAAAATGTCACAGTTACGTAGAAAGTGGCACCCTTATTTAATATCTAAGTACTCCTTTATGTCGCACTGAACAGATGCACAAAATACGATAGAAAAAAGTCAACTAGCAAAAGAGCGTATCTCCACGGCACTTACGTCCTTTAGCTGAGAAGCACAGTTTTTTTGACAATAACTTAAAAAAGGCTCGACCGATTTTATTTAATATAGATTTTATTGAAAGTACTTAAAAGGCCCCATTTTCATGAATTTCTCCATAATTTTTTAACCCGTGAAAAAATAGAGGATACGACACTATTTTTTGGGTTCACGGAGCGAATATTTACAAAACGGCTGACTGTATCAAAAAATAATGTTTGGAGACCCCTGTTATTTAATAAAAATCTATTCAACGACAACCGAAAAAAAATCACTCCTACTTTAAGTTTATGAGAGGTAGCAAGTTTTTTTTAGTTTTTATTTTACCGTTTTGTCGGCGTGATACTAATACTTCAGCTTTCTAGTACTAATGATCATGGAGCTAAGCCGTGGACGGACAGACAGACGGACTGACATGGCGAAACTATAAGGGTTCCTAGTTGACTGCGGAACCCTCAAAAGGGTTATGATTTTGTTCTCCTCCGTTGACGAACAAATAATCCAAAATAAATATTTTTCGTTATAGTGAGCTCGAAAAATTCCGTAACAATCATTTTTTTTTAAATATCATCAATGTACAGATACTTCATTTTTACAATTTTATAATAGTATAGATATCAAACTCAGAACACAAGCTTTATTGAGCTTACCATGGGACTAGTTCCATTTGTGTGAAAATTGTCCTGTAATATTTATTTATTTATTAAAAAATCTACAAAATAATTCAGTATGTAAACAATTAAACTACCTTAAAATAAAACTAAATCTTAAATTAAAATGAGGAATTTATTTATTAATGTTTTTTTCTAAGACATATTCTTCATTCGCAGGACTACCCTAACACAGGGTCAGACAGCACCTTGTGTTCAAACGCGAAGCTCGGCAGTGGTATACCACTCGCGGGCTCAGTGCCACTCAACTCTATAAGCCAGAGCAACACCTATCAGCCATATAGGTACAGCAACGACTATACAGACCCGGCGTACGCAGATAGCTATAAGGTGAGCAAATTACAGAAAATAGCGGAAACGTAGTAGCCGCTAATGGATTCAGTTGATGACTACGTTTCAGCTATTTGCCATCGATACCATCATCTTATCGAGAGAGTCGATACGCCTCACTTTGTATAATAAATAACGTAAGTTATAGCTACGAACAAGATATTAATCGTGTTAGCAGCACTTACCGTATTTAGTTAAGTTTAGTATGAAGAAGGTATTATGACATGATACGAGACTGACAACCAGCGGTCTCGCTAAGTCTCAGTCCAATCTCAGTGCACATTCTACTATAATAAATTATACTATACTAGAAGGTGCCCGCAACAACATTCGCGGAAGAAAAAAGTCATCGTTCTTTTTTTTACTTCACCGTAGTCGGATAAGATGTATCTTATAGCCTGTTGTTGATCAGCTTCCCGTGTACCAAAGATAGTTGAAATTTATTTAGTCGTTTTGGCGTGATGAAGCTACATAATAACTACATACATAATCATCTCCCTGCCCTTATCCCACTTATGTAGGGTCGGCACAACATGTTTTCTCATAGTCATAGTCATAGTCATTTATTCCAAAAAACAACATACATTGTGTTTGAAAATACATTGCAATGCGGTAAGTTACAAATTAAATTAAAATCATGATTACAATAATAAATTATCAATTTTATATAATATATAGGTAATTATAAATTAGCTTGTTTAAATTCAATACTCAATGTCATAATATAAAATTAAATTAAATAGCAAACCTTATTATCAATAAATTATTCATACTTACTTAAAATTCTCCATAAATGTAAACTGACATATTGCTAACAAATTAATTCAATGTCGTAAGCTTGATCTATATATAACACTAACCCAGTATTTAAATCATTACAAAATTCCTCAATAGAGTAAAATCACCTCTTTAGTAAGAAAGCTAAATCTCTTCTTCCATTCATCTCTATTATTCGTCATTTCAGCGCTTAATCCTTTCTTTCTCATGTCCTCTCTCACACAATCAATCCATCGCTTTTTTGGCCTATCGATCGCTCTTCATTCTTCAACATTCAAATTCAAAATTCAAATTCAAATATTTTATTGTCATATTGTGAGTTAGTTATAAAGGTCTTAAGGTTAACTTAAGTACATCACAATCAACCGCTATGCGGCGTACAATTTTATGTTAAAATTACATTATTAAATAATTGTCACTGAATGTAACAAAATAAATAAAAGCAAAACATTGAAATATATGAGACACGAGTACAAAAGAGTAAATAGAGTAAAGTAAATATTAACATTATATAACAGTTGTCTCCTCTTGGGAAATGCCGTAGAGTCAAACTTGTTAAAGTGCCCTTGCGGCCTACTTACAGAATAAAGATAGTTATTTCATTATAAATTATAAGTTATTTAAGTTATTTGGCGTTCAGTCAAATATTCGTGGATGTTATAGTACGCCTTCTCCATTCATTCCTAACATTATTTTACCAATGTGACGCGCATCCCTTCTCATTACATGCCCATACCACGCTAACCTACTGCTCCTCATTTTGTCCGTCACGTGTGCTACTTTCAAACTTCCCCTTATATACTCATTTCTAATCCGATCGTTCCTCGTCACTCCACACATCCATCTCAACATTCTCATCTCGGAAACTCATGTTGTAAAAGATTTGGCATGTTTATTTTACGACCGGCTGGTTAGGGATACTAGTGCCACGTAGTAATAGAGGGGTGGGTGTGTGACACTAGCAGCTAGAGCAGTCCGGGGTCGCGTACCCGTAGCGGTTCCAGCTAGTTATCAGATCTATGTTAAGTACAAAATCTTGTCATACAAAATAAGCTTATTTGTATGTTGTTAAATATTTTTTATTTTATTTTAAATTTAGTCATCCCTATTTAAATTGCAGTTAATAATTCGGGGATAGATTAGAATTAAGTTACGGATTTAGGTGGCATACATTAGATATGGTTTACATAATATGTCCACCTCGCTTAAAAGTCTTATACAGACTTAAATTTAAAAAAATATTTTCGAAAAAGCTTATCATAGCCGAATAACGAAAACAAAAAAGATTTACCATCTCATAAAAAATTAAGACAATAGAATCAATGTTTAAACGATTGCAATCAACTCAACCTTTTAGTATAAAAGACAAATTTTCCGCCTTTTTATTCTTCTTAAATTCGAATCTTGTTTTACGAGGAAAACTCGTTGAAATAAATGCTTTTGAATATAAATTTTGGATCAATGGCAAGCTTGAAGGTTTAATTATTGCCGTTCTTTTTATTACTCCTTAATTTTTACATTTTTTGAACTTTTGTTACGTTATGCTTCTTTATATTTCTTTACTGTTCTTTGTAAATAGACTTATTAACAAGTTAATTAAATACTCGACTTTTGATGAAAGACCTAGCTTACAAAACATGTATCTGATATATATAGGTACATGCATATGTTCACACCTAGCTGTATCCTACTGGGGTAAGTAGAAACTAACCAAATGCCAGTCTTACGGTACTTAGTCCTTACACACTTATTTTCCTTCACTTACGTCATTCATACACGTTCATTGGTTGTGAGCTCCTCTTACAGATTATATTTTAAATTATTGGCACGATGTTACAAATGTAATGTAATTAGGTAAACCTAATAGTTTTTAGCCTGAAAACAAAAGGTTTGGAAAATTGCGTATGTATCTTAATTTGCGACTATAATTTACTATGAAAACCCGTTTTTTTTCATTGTGTCTGGTCTTTTATACTGATATGATTTGAGAATATATTATGTTTTAAATTTTGGATTCGATTCGTAACACCTTTTTTAGTTTCCGTAGCCAAAATGGCAAAAATCCATCCGTCCGTTCGTATGTCACAAGCATTTTACTCAATTGATAAAATTTAGAGTATGAATGAATGAATGGATGAATGATTGAAGTTCTTTTAAAAATATTGTGAGGTTTCTTGAAAAAAAAAAAAATGATTTAGTGAATGTTTTCGGAAAAAATCGCTCCAAAAGTGGCATAAATCGTGTCCCGTCCCCCCCTCTATTTTCTAAATGGTATGTCCAGAAAATATAAAAAAAAGACAAAGATCAAGCTTAATAATTACTTTCAATGAAAATTGTTTTCAACATGATCGGATATACCGTTTTTGAGTTACTGCCAAAAAACTGCGCTTCCCTTCCTTTTGCTTTACAATTTATTACGTCTTCAGTAAATTGCGTATGACCATGGGATGGATCGAAGATTTCAATAATTATTGTAATAAAACGGTGACTCTCTTTTACAAAAAAAAACTTTTTGCCCACAGGTAAACGGCTACCAAACCTACGTGCACTACGGTCATGACTATACCCCAGGCTCCTTAAGAGTACAATCGCCCACGCTGAGTGCTGACAAATTGACGCCTAACAGGTAAGCCAGTTTATTTGACTCATTTGAGTAATTTGACACATTATTTATGAGCAGCCGTACACTGGTTTGACGGATTGCTACTGGCAATTGTACTAGTATGACCAATGGTGTTTTAGAACAATTCAAATTTAAATAAAACAATTTAAACGGATTATATCACGCATATTAATCTCGTTTCGGAAGCTGTAAAGCGTGTCGTGTTCACGGCTTGACTGAGAAAGTGAAGACATAAGAAGGCTCAAAGTCACTCAAAGGGCAATGGAGCAAGGTATGCTCTGAGTCTATTTGCATGATCGAATCACAGACGAGGAGATCCGCAGAAGAACCAAGGTAGTCGACATAGCTCAAAGAGTTACTAAACTTAAGTGGCAGTGGGTGGGGCACATTGCTCCTAGAACTGATGGCCGCTGGGGCAGAAAGGTTTTTGAGTGGCGACCGCGTACATGACGACGCAGCGTGAAAAGGCCGAGGGCAAGATGGACCGATGATCTGTTGAAGATCGCGAGAAACCGTTGGATGAGGGCAGCGCACGACCGTTCGTTATGGAGATCCTTGGGAGAGGCCTTTGTCCAGCAGTGGACGTCCTCTGGCTGATATAATAAATATGAATTATTTTTTACTAAATTAATTTAGTCTTTCTGTGCACACATTGTTTAGAATTATAGTCTAGACCTTCACTTAAAGCTTTTTATGTTACTGTATACTTACTAATGATTGTTATTGGTTGTGTGAGCCTTAGTAAAACAAATATAAAATAGCCTGATTCTAGTTCGGTTGAATCTGACCGAAATCAAACTAAGGTATATTAAACAGAACTATCCAGAAACTTAAAAGAGTGGTCCATAAAGGAATTTCATTTATTGCCCTAGGGATTAAAAGTTCCACACCCACTCCGCACAAACCTGATGAGATATTTTTGAGTATGAGAACTAAAAATTTGTATTCATTATTTAGGTCCGTGAACGGCAGTCTACCCAGAAGCGTGGACACGTCAACAGTACAGTTTAACCCTGGGAATGGGTCTCAGAGCAACTCCCTACAACGCAAGAGACAGGACAGCAGCAACGCTTTGAACAACCTAGGGTTGCCGACCACTGAAGGTGAGTGTTGTTACTGTAACCCTACTAGGTCCTATACATCACTCTGCTCAGACGCGTAGACACATTGTCAACAGTACAGTTCAACCCTGGGAATGGGTCTCAGAGCAACTCCCGACATCGCAAGAGACAGGACAGCAGCAACGCTTTGAACAACCTAGGGTTGCCGACCACTGAAGGTGAGTGTTGTTACTGCAACCCTCCTAGGTTCATTAACATCACTCTGCCTAGATGCGTAGATATCGGCAAAAAAACAGTTCAACCCTGGGAATGGGTCTCAGAGCGAGACAGGACAGCAGCAACGCTTGGGACAACCTAGGGTTGCCGACCACTGAAGGTGAGTGTTGTTACTGCAACCCTAATAGGTCTATTTACATCACTCTGCCCAGACACGTAGACATATCGGCAAAAGTGCAGTTTAACCCTGGGAACGGGTCTCAAAGCAACTCCCTACAACGCAAGACACAGGACAGCAGCAACGCTTTGAACAACCTAGGGTTACCGACCACTGAAAAGGTGAGTGCTGTTACTGCAACCCTACTAGGCCCATTAACATCACTGTAGTGCTTAAAAAAAATATCACTAAACAACAAATAAAAAGTAAAATAAATACAACTTTGGAATTGTGAACAAAAAAATATTAAAAAAAACTAGAACGAGTCGTTAGCGGAGGAGAAAAAGTCATAACGGAAATTTTTCAAAAGTTTAAAAAGTATCCTATAACCGTCTGTGGATACCCAGCTACCCGTGCATCAGAAATAGTTGAAATCCGTTTAGCCCACGTGGCGTGATGAAGCCACAACGACACATAAAAAAAAAACAAAACAAATATTTTTCGATTCAGTGACCTCCAAATAGTCCTTTACAATTTTTTTTAATACCTTCAATGTATAGATGTTTGATTTAATCAACTTTATAGTATGTTATGAAAGCAAAAAACTTTCCAGTCATAAATGTTTCATTAAAATTTCTAATAAATTTCATGTTCAAATAGTCCCAAGCGAGACCTACATACAAATCATAATTTTTAACATTTTCTACGCGAACTCGATCATATATATTAAGAGGACTTAATGATATTTATAATTATAACTCAGAACGGGTTTTAAAAATATTTAAATATTTACGCCTCAAATTAATTAGTGCTATTATAATTAAAATGAGGTGTGATAAATATTATATTAATAACACGTTTTTTGGGATTCCTTTGAGATAATTATGTGGTTATTTTAATATGCAAAAAGAGATAATCCTGAGGATGAAATAATTAAGAAGAATTAGTGCGGGTCAATGTAACCATAAAACTTTACCGTTTTTTTAAATAATAGTTTTATTTGACCGATAGTGTTTTTTAAATGTTTCAAAGTATAAAAAGCTCGCCAAGAGCATGTCCGACCATGCTCTGTGTAGGGTTCCGCAGCCGTTACTACAAAAATATGCAATAATGCAAAAAAAATGCACCAGCAAAGGGCGTACATGGCAATTACGTCCTATTTTAAAAATATTTTGTCTTGAAAAGTATTTTTAAGTTTTAACTTTGTAATTTTCTACAAATTTTTGGACATACGGTTTAGAAAATAGAGAGGGTGGATACAATTTGTGCTACTTTCGAAGCGATTATTTCCAAAAATAAACACTGAATATATTTTTTTTATGAACCTAAACGTTCTTTTAAAAAAACTGTCGAAATATGTACCATACGTTGATGTTTGCTAAAAAAGAAAATTTTCTGATTTGGTTACATGTAGGTATGAAGTGCCCGCTCTAGAAAAATATATGTTTTTGTTATTTAACTACTAAATTAAGAAGCGTTTAAACAAGACACCAACACATCATTTAGTTTTGGAGTAAAATGCCTGTGACATACGGACGGACGAAGCTACGGGTTTTCTGTCATTTTGGCTACGGAACCCTAAAAACCTACAGTAGCCGTTATGTATGAGGTTCTATAAACAATAAGGTTGCGATTGAACTTGGTCTCACTCACCTCATGGAAAGTGACGGCAGTCTTATTTAAAGAATGCCACTCTAGCTTTAAAAACATCCAGGTGGTAGGTCACTGAAAATAAAAACGTAGGAGAGGAATTCCAATCCGGAGCGTTGCAAACCACACTACTTCTTAATATTGGTAAAAGAATGTTAGGGATGAATGTCGAAGGACGAAGAGCGATCGGTAGACCAGAAAAGCAATGGATGGATTTTGTGAGAGGATATGAAAAAGGTATAAGCGCTGAAATGACGAATAATAAAGATGAATAGAAGAAGAAAACATGTTGTGCCCACCCTACATAAGTGGGATAAGGGGAGGTAGATGATGAGCAGTGCGAACTACAATTTATAACGTTTGCAAACAAACAGCTTATTACTAGTAGACATGCGCTAAACAGTACTTCGCAAAGCAATGCCATATCATATCACATCTCTCCAAACGTAACATCACAGTGAGATATTACATCACTTGAAACAGTTGTGAAATTACCTTAGGTGTTTCTCGAGCGCTATAACATGGGATTCTTTAAGACGGTTCTTGTTAACAGGGCACTCAAAGTTTGGTCATGTATGAGCGATTCCTCCGGTGTTGCACATATCCATGGGCGACGATGACCACTTTCCATCAGGTTTCCGTCTGCCCGTTTGCCACTAATTACATTAAAAGAAAAACATGCCAGGCACTAAAGCTCGCCTGCATTACACCGCAACGCACCATTGCGTGGCCGGTAAAAGGTAATGTTTCGAGTGATGTGATATCTCACTGTGATGTTACGATACCGATCGCCGACGACAGTCGGTATGATGCCGCGCGCCGAGAGCGAGCGAGATAAAATATTCCTCATAGAGCTGCGATCGGTAATCGCGTCAGCGCCAGAGCTATATCCTATCCAGTGATGTTTCGTGTGATGCTTGTTTCTTCCGAGTGAATGCGTGATCGAGTAAGGTTACGTATGTGATATCAGTCGCATCGCTTACATATGTCTAGACTCGTTTTTTTTAGCGTTCCGTACCCAAAGGGTAAAACGGGAACCTATTACTAAGACTTCGCTGTCCGTCTGTCTGTCACCAGGCTGTATCTCCTAAAACGTAATAGCTAGACAGTTGAAATATTCACACATGATATAATATTTTTCTATTGCCGCTATAACAACAAATTCTAAAAAAAAGTATAATTATCAGTAAAAAATATAAAACGATCGAACACCGCGTACATATTGCTTAGGAGCAGGGATCCTGCTAACACTGGATTTTTGTAGATACGGCCGTTTGTAGCGTATATTTTGCATGGAACCCTCAGTGCGCGAGTCCAACTCAAACTTGGCCTGTTTTTATATTTGTTAAGCAACAAGTAAATTAACTCATAATTATAGTTTACAATATACATTATAGATAATAAAAATCTGAATTCTTAGAACAAACCAATTAAAATGAGTGAAAAACGAAAACTGAACGCTTTATTAAAAAAAGAAATAATATAGCAATTTTCTAGTAAATAAAAGAACAGAAATGAAGTACATTTTCGCAAAATTATATTGAAAATGATTTCATTAGGGAATTGTAGCGAGCTTTCGTAACTTAATAGTCTGAGAGATATCTTTTCACGAATAATTTAGTTAAAATATTTTAGAGCTATTTGGATAAACAAAATGATGTTTAGCTTTTTTCTTTCATTGGTTTTGTAAAAAGAATTTTAGGCAATGTATTTATACTGACATTTGCTTATGATTTGGTGGAACACTTTGTTTCAAACATAATTTTAATTGACGAATTTCAGACGTTTTGATCTGATTAGGTCGCAAAGATTCTATAATAGTATAAATTTTTCATTCATGAGAGGAGGCCTGTGCCCAGCAATGGTTTGTATATATAGACAATAATAAAAGTGATGATAATGAAGAAAAATAATAATAAATATCAGGGACAATCTTACACAAATCGACCTAGTCCCAAACTAAGCAAAGCTTGCACTATGGTACTATGGGTACTAGGCGATGATATACATAATATACAGATAAATTATAATACTTAAATACATATAAAACATCCAAGACCCAGGAACAAACATTCGTGCTCATCACACAAACACTTGTCCTGGCCGGGATCCGAACCCAGGACCGACGGCTTCGTAGGCCGTTGCACAACCCACTGAGCCAGTCGTGTCGTCATGATAATGATAAAAGTATATACCTCCATTAAAAGTTAAACCTTGTGGGGTCGTGTTTCTGAAACATAGCCCGTATTTATTATTTACAAATAACAGCATAATATACTTAATTGGTTCCTCGGAATTGGTTCAAATTGTTTGGAAATTTGAAGGGTCTCAGGGCCCAGGTTTGCTTTGTAAGTTTCTCCGGATAAGAACTTAATGTATTCTAGAAAAAAAAACTTAAAACGTGCACCCACTGAGTAAAGCTTGGTCGGATGATTTTCTATACAATTATAAAGTTGTAAAAAAGAAATGTTTGTATGTTTGTATGGTGTCGTTGGGGCTTCATCACATTAAATCGGCTAAACGGATTTCAACTATTGAAATAAAACAATTTAACGGATTATATCGCGTATATCATCTCATTTTAGTTCCCGACGTTTCGGAAGCTTTCCAGCTTTCCATGGTCACGGGTGGACTGAGAAAAGATATACGCGATATAATCCGTTAAATTGTTTTATTTCAATGAGTAATAATCGCGGAAACAGAAGAAAGGATTTCAACTATGTTTAGTAGGTACACGTGATAGCTGGGTATCTCCAGATGGTTATAGGATACATTTTTCCCGACTGTTCTAAAAAAAGGAGGGGTTATGATTTTTCTTTTCCGCGAACCAAGTTGCGCGCCCTTCTAGTGTTATTTAAAAAAAACTTCGAATCCTTTTTTCACAACATATTTATCGTCAACAGTGAGTCGAGTACCAAATGGTGGCCTCATACAAGGCGTGGACGTCCGCTACGCGGCGACCTACGGGAACCCGCACCTGCGCACTGGCGGTGGGCTGGGCTTCACTGTGAACACGGCGAAGCCCGCTTCAACTCCCGCGCCGCCTCCTTATTCGTCCGTGAGGAGCTCTGTTGTTATGCCTTCAGGTAAGTTAATGAGGATCTTAAAGTGACTCGAACCTTAGAGTAATATGACTATTTAATTCATGAATGACTCTAATGCCCGTAGCACACCTTTGCTGCGAAACGTCAAACCCAAGGAAGCTCCGCTTTAGTTTCGCGCGCTCTGTTTCGCGGCGGAGGTGTGCTACCGACATAAAGGTATCATGACCTTAGAGCAAATTGACTCTTAGAGGTGACTGACTGGTAGCCGACAGGAGTCTTTCTCCCTCTTATGTATTCTCTTTATGTCTAAGGATTGTAGTCATCGCCGGTTGTTTTTTATTATCTAAAGTATGTAGCAAGCCGTAACACGTTCAGGTAAGTTTCGTTTAAAGCTCTAAAGGTGCGTCCAGATTTGTATCATTTGCCCGATCAGATTTTCGTCCCGTGGCATGATCGCGTGTCACGATCACGCGTTTGGACGTTGCGCCGATCCGATCGCTCGAAGTCCATGTTGCTACGCGTTGCGCCGCGCGGACAGTGAGCGTCCAAGCAGCGCGATGCGCAGTCATGCTACGCGACGGTGATCGGATACGAGCAAATGATACGAGTGTGGACGCACCTTAAGGTGACTCGACCCCTAGACTCAAATCTAAGAGTCACTCTTAGAGTTGATATGATACTTCTCTATTCGAGCAACTTAATTCGTTGAGTGAAGTCACTTTTATAATAACTCAACACAGAGTGACTTGCGACTGTGTGACTCTAAAACTAATTTGAAAATTCAAATAGGTAAGTCTTCATAACTGAATCATCAGGTAATTTACCACTGGTGTGACTATTTTGTATGAGTGTTTGTGTTTTGCATCTCGTGTACCTCTATATGAACAGAATTTGGAGAAAGGGTTCTTTTTGATCGATCAATCTAGTTTGGTATCGAGCTCAGTATTCCAATTTTCCTCAAAATAAACAGAGAAACAAACAGTTTTGTTCGAATATACAGATTATGGTGTTTACAATGCTGCATGTTAACGAAACAATCCCAAGGCGACTACAGTAATGTTTAACCGGCGCTCTTGCTCCTCTCATATAGAAAAACTGGCCAAAAGCATGCCAGATCATGCTGTGTAGGGTTCCGCAGATTTTCATACAAAAAAAATAAGAGCATGACGGACCATGATGGGGACGGACCATAGGGTTCCGCAGCCGTTTATACAAAAAATTCACTGAAGATGAAAAACATACGATATGACAAAAAAACACAGAGCGTATCTCCCCGGCACTTACGTCCTTTTGCTGAGAAGCGCAGTTTTTGGGCAATAACTTAAAAACGGTATGTCCGACCATGTTGAAAATAATTTTTGTTGAAAGTATTTATTAAGTTTTATATTTGTAATTTTTTTCATATTTTTTGAACATACCGTTTAGAAAATATGGGGGAGGGACAATTTTTGCTACTTTCGGAGCGAATATTTCCGAAAATATTCACTAAATATTTAAAAAAAAAACCTCAAAGTTTTTTAGACGATCTGTCGAATGATGACATTGATATTTGCTGAATTTTTTTTTCAGTTTCGGCTACATGTATGGAGTGCCCCCTCTAAAAATATACATATTTTTTATTTAACTATCAAACTAAATAGCGGTAAGTAGCGGCTTACACAAGACACCTATGTTCCAAATTTCATCAATATACAGCGTATAGTTTTTGAGTAAAATGCCTGTGACATACGTACGGACGGACATGACGAAACTATAAGGGTTCCGTTTTTGCCATTTTGGCTACGGAACCCTAAAGACGATATAAGAAAATGCACTAGCAAAAACGCGTATGTCCACGGCACGTACGTCCTTTTGCTAAGACGCGCAGTAGTTTGACAATACTGACAACGACACACAAATTTCAAAATTAAAAACTTATGTTTTACTGAATAAAGAATAACGCAAAAACTGTATATCCGATAATGTTTTCAACAATTTTTATTGAAAGTATTTTATATGATTTATCTTTGTAAGTTTATTTGAAAATTAATGCTACGAAAATATACACTAAATAAAAATATTTTTTAAAAGCCTCAAAGTCTTTTTAAAAGAACTTACAAAATATGTGCCACACATTTATATTTGCTGATTTTTGTTTCGGTTACATGTATGGAGTGCTAACCCTGGAAATATTTTTATTCCCCAATTCTCATGAATATACATCATGTATTTTTTACGTAATATACTTGTGTCATACGGACAGACGGACGGACATGACGAAACTATAAGGGTTCCGTTTTTGCCATTATGACTACGGAACCCTAAAGATTATGAATCATTTGCTACTCACGCACTTACGTCCTTCTCGGAAAGGGACACCTGTTTTGTCATTTATCTATCTCACTCTAAACGTAACCGTTATAAGGCAAAACCGGGGGGTTATTGCCGAACGGAATTTTGACACTTGGTATCCGAATTAACTGTCATAGCCCATACAAAATCATGACGCTTTAGGCAATAGGGGGGCTGCCCCCTATTGCCTAACGCGTTTGACGCTCGCAATCAGAATCAAGTGTCATGATTTTGTATGGGCTATGACAGTTGATTCCGAAACAAATTGCCAAAATTTCGTTAAGCAATAACCTCCATGTAGGTAAGACAACGTTTTAAATGTGTTATTTGTTTGTTCAGGTACATCGTCGCATTCAATCACATCGCCTACAAGCCTGGCGTCCCCACAATGTGCCACCAGTCCTATAACCACCTCTACAATGTCTACAGACAGCACGCAACCAGCGGTTAGTTCATTTAGATTTATCTATCTATCGCAGCCCTCTTCCATAGCCTTCCATAACTTCCTGTCCCCTGCCACTTGCCTCCATATTGAACCTGCGTAGCGCCTAATATTTGTTGACCCATCTTTCTGGTGGACGCCCTCTACTCCGCGTGGTTTCTCCGGGTCCTTCTGGTCCATCTCTCGGTATCCATACGAGTAATATGTCCAGCCCATTTCCATTTCCTGCTTTCTACAGTGATGACCACAAGAATAATTTAGATATTTAACTGAAAACAATTCAATCAAAGTTTAATTTTTAGACTCACACTTTTTTACAATCCCACTTTATTCTTACTTGAAAAACTGCTAGAATCCATTTTATCTTGCATTAACTTTATGACACCGTCAAACCTAATATAAGTCTGTTTATTACATTCAATGGGTACTTTAATATGGTGTTGAATAGTGTAGGTTAATTTGCCTTCCGAGTAAATTATTTTCCATGTAGCATTAACCTATTTCTCCTATTTGACAAGACATTAAATTGGGTTCGGTTCCCAATGCAATATGTCACAATTCCCAAATCTCAAAATGTCGAGATCTTATACTGACGACGTGAGAGTATGCCAAGATCTGACAATCCCGAGGTCTCATAATGTCTAGATCTTACATTAACGAGATATCGCGATGCCGATATCTTATAATGAAATGTCAGTATACCATGATCCCAAATTGCCCAGATCTCATAATGTCTACATCTTATATCAACGAGATCTCGCAATATGCAAAGTGGGCATTTTAAAACCTCGACATTATGCGATGTAGCCATTATGAAACGTCGTCATTTTACGAATTCTTGTTGTCACTATGAAGTTGACCCCATAAATTTTCTTTCACTTGTTATTTAATTTCTTTGGTCTCTCTTTCTTTTTTTATGCTTCTATATTTTCTTCTAATTATGATGGCATCGCTATTGCATCGTCACGCGTGCCTTTTAAGTAAATATGTTTGTTTTTAAATTAAATTATTTAAATTTTTAAGTACCTTGTAAAGAACTTTCACGCTATGTTTATGAACGTAACAAAATGTATTTCCAATATCAGTTTTAACTAAAATAGTTCATAATATTTTCTTCTGTTTCCGCGATTATTACTCATTGAAATAAAACACTTAGTTAGTTCCCGAAGTTTCGGAAGCTTTCCAGCTTTTCATGGTCACGGGTGGTCGGGAACTAAAATGAGATAATATACGCGATATAATCCATTAAATTGTTTTATTTCAATAAAATAGTTCAGTTATTACCCTCTTAGTCATTGTTTTCTTTTACGTAGGTGGGTGTAGCGACGTCATCAGCAACCCCCCAGTCGCCGAGTGCCCACTACATATTGGCACCATCCAATAGGACTATAAGCAATGCTACTGTTACTAAAAAAGGTAAGATTTTAACTCTATTGACGATTTTTATCAGAACATTTCGATCTTTCAATTAGTTTACGCTCTAATTTTTTTGTATGTTTTAAATATTTTCGGTTTTGGTAGTCTAAATGGCACGTTACTAGTCATAATCTAATTAAAAGCCTACGGTTTAACTAAGATGGCGCCTGTGGTAAGTAAGGGCCTGGCCACACAACGCACGACCAGCAGCGTGGCAAGCGAATTACAGTAGTACCACAAATTGAAGTTACAACGATGTACCTGCGCAGAAAGCATTTTTTGAAAACAGATTAACCAATTATAAGGCAGCGCGTTTGTGCGGGTAAAATCTTCAACGCCCATTGGCCAAAATTTAGCGCGCGACGCCAGCAGCTCCTGCGCCCACCATTTTGTCTGGAGCCGCCCTGTCAGTCAAGAGCACGAATTCACCTGTCATTGCACATGTACCGTACGTATAGTGCAACAAGGTCTTTATTGAAATGGTCACACATTCGGTTTCATTCGGTACTTGTTGGCACTCGTCGGGGTGGCCGAAGATTGCCGATATAATTTATTTTCGTGGCAACTACTGTACATGTGATGCCAACTAACTGCTGTGCGGTGAGCGCCTCCACCGCGCAATGAAGAAAGAATTCGCTACCCGCGTCACTCGTCGCGCTTTGTTGTGGCTAAGCCAGCAAACCCCCTTGTCGCCACGCCCCCGCTTCTCACTCTTACCACGGACGCCGTCTCAATTAAACGGTAAGCTTTGCTACTTTAGCTGACTTACGTATCTATAAAATGTAAAAATAAAATGTCTGTACATCGAAGATATTTAAAAAAAATACGAGAAATGAAATATTTGAAGGTCACTGAATGTGTCGTTGTAGCTTCCTAACGCCAAAATGGCTTAACTTATTTCAATTATTCTTGGTACACGGGTTGGTGGGTATCCCCAGATAATTATAGGATACTTTTTACTCGACTACGATGAAGCAAAAAAATAGGGTCACGTCTTTTTCTCTTATACAAACGAAGTTGTGGACACCTTCTACTTTTATTTGAAAGTACATAGTATGATGTCATTAAATTTGTGACATTATCGCGCCAAAATCGCTGGTCATATTTTCAACCATTTTCGTACAAATCTAGCTGAATAACTAATTGATGAATATATGATACTTTTTAACCGACTTACCCAAATAATAGGGTTATGAGTTTTTTAACGCGGTAAACCTACTTGGCACAATACTACCTAGTAATAAATAGCATCGGAGAAATTTGCGTTCCATGATTGTCTTTTGTTTGTGGGAGACAGATCTTGATTCGTTTGGTTCGAACTTGTGCTGGACCAATGATGGAAGATCTGAGATTTTAATATATTGTAATTGATATAATTACTCTGTTTTCATTATAATGTACATCTTACCACGTCCTGTCTTTTTCTCCCGACGACTAGCCGGGCACAATTTACCTCCGCGAACGAAGTCGTCGGCAAATGAAAGTTACATTCAAAATAATTAATATCAGTATAACGTTAGTATCTTTTTCAGGTAATGGGATGCAATCACCGCTAGCAACACACGTCTAATGTATAATGTGGATTGTGAAGACATTTACCAAAAATATTAATTATTCCTCGGATAAATTGTGTCAACGTTGTGTTTCAAAAACTTAACTGTGTTATAAACACAGTTAACAATCAGTTAAAAAGCTGTTTTTCACTTACGTCAATTTCCAAATATCTGACTGAGATTCTTGTTGCTATTTGTAATTATATTTCAGAATAGGTATAGATAAATGTAATGTCTATAGTTTGATGTATCTACATGCGATTTGATTTTATACTTTTTATGTTTAATATTTTAGTAATATTTAAAAATAGATGTCTTAATATTTAAAGGCAACGTTTTTTTACAGTCTTGAAAAGAAAGTTTTCTTTTGGACTGCAGACTTTTATTTAATAACATGTTAATTCTGTATGTAAATACCTAAATATAATTTCTGCTTTATTACTCCATCTTCAGCGATTTCGCAATTTTGCTGAGATATTTTTTTTATAATATGTCATCGTTGTTCGGTCGCCATCACAAAACAAAAGATAATCATCAAATTAAATAAATAACGTTTATCAAAAATTAGTTTCCTAAATAATCAAAACTGTCGTAACTTCATATATTATTAAATGAAGACCTATCGTTGTCAAGCAAAATTGTGGAATCTCATCTTTATAAGTATGATCTGAAATAATTTTATACAATCAGAAACTGCTGGTTTTTACACCATGTTTTTACATTTGTAAGTGAGTGTGGCCTATGTATCATAACTGCTAAAAGTTACATTTTGTACTTACCAGCTTTCGAATTTCCACCTAGATATACAAATTAAGCTTTAATTTATCTACGAAAATGTGCCATTTCCATATCTCATACACATATCTTTATATTTAATTATTAGGGCAAATTAAACAGACAAAAAATTAGCACGGTTCTTCCATTTTCTTTTATAGTGCAATGTCAATTAAAATGTTTTTCTTCAAAGTTTAATAAATTATTTTGAATTTTTATTTTATAGTGAAATATTTCATCGACATATAACAGTGGATTTACCGTTTATAATATGCTCAATCTTTACGAATGGATGATTTTATTTCAAATTTTGATCTAAGACTGATTAGACTAACCTTCATATTTGCCTTCTTTTGATTCAAAAAGTATATTCACTTTGTCAATTTGGTAGAAGAATCGCTGTAAAAATGTCACGTCAGTAAACAGAAGACCTCAATCAAAAATATTTTCTTTAATTCCCAGAATATATTACATTGAAAGTATATGTTACCTCAATCGATGTGTAAATGGCGATAGATTCCTTTTTTTCCTATTATCTGTATGAACTCTTATCAAATTAAGTTGGTATTTCCTTCAATAATGTTTTATCGTGTGTGTTCATTGTAGACTTCCAGTGTTCTGCGTGTTTCTCAACTATTATGAAAGTAACTTGGTATTTAAGAAATATTTAATCATTGAATTTTAATTTTAAATATCTGAAATTAGTTATTAACATTGCTTGTCAAACCAGTTTAGAAAAAGCCAAACCAATTTTCTTATGGAAATTTCTAAAACACTTTCAGTTATGGCTATACTTCGAACAACGAACTATTAATCAGTACTAATGGCAAATACTTATCAATGTCGAGTACAATTTTATGTAATTGAGACCTTGTTAAAATCGATTACTTTGTGAGTAACCTTCTACTATTACGTCGTGTATTTCGTTTCGTGGTGTACACTATATACTTAATATCTGAATTGTTACCTTATTTAAGGTTATTTTAATTAAATGCGGTATGTGAAATCGATTCTAACAAGTTCAAAATGTTAATTTTATTCTTACTTCAATTAAATTAATAATATTATATGAAATATGTTGTTGAGAAACTAAAGCATTTGTAGTGATGATTACGCAAACTAAAATCTTAACTAAACAAAATTGTTGTGAAATATCATCGGTTTTCTGAAGACTACTGGAAGATAACAGTTTACAGTACAGCGATTCTACTTTATAAGTTATTAGTCATAACTGCTGACTTGTAGATAATATAATTTTGGTGTAACCCTCACCATAATAAATCATGGCCTAGAGATATTTATTAGAAAAAACTACCGTTACTCATGTCATCCGTCTTTTAATATTAAAAATATATGACTCGATATTTTTATGTTATCATAACAATATATACCATAGCACGATTAGCGAAGTTGAAACTGTTGTAACCGACACGTAAAATATAATACATTGGAAGTGAAAAAATAGCATTTTGACAAATAGCGATTTTAGGAAAAAATAATACGAAAATATCGAGTACCTTATCCACTAGCTAGAACATGTAGTTAACTACATTTTTTTATTAAAGAACTGCTTACATATCAAGAAAGCTACGTAAATTTTATATGTAAGCAGATTTATGAATTTAAAATACTCTCCTATTGTAATTGATATGTTAAAATTAAGCCTTTCTTCACATATACAAATAAAATTGGTGCACCCTTAGATTTTTTTTTACATAATGTATAAATAAAACAATTTAACGGACTGTATCGCGTATATAATCTCATTTGAGTCCCCGACGTTGAGTCAACCCGTGACCATGGAAAGCTGAAAAGCTTCAGAAACGTCGGGAACGATATAATCCGTTAAATTGTTTTATTTAAATGAGTAATAGTCGCAGAAACAGAAGTATATATAATGTATACAATTTGCTTAATGTAATGAAATTTTACCAAAACAAGAAATACGTAAGTCATCGTATAAAATAAATTATGTTATTCAAATGAGAGCTTTCGTAAAACAAAAACAAAGATTACACATCAAAACAACCAGCCTGTGTTTTTCCAACTTCAGTGACATATTGACGATGTGAAAAATCTTAGGTCATAAGCGACATGATGGATTGCCGTAACTGACACTTGATACTTCTCGTAAAAGGCACTTACGATATTAGACACTGAAATTTGTATATGTGGGGGTGGCTATATGCTAGAAATATAATTATTTTTTCTGTGATACATAGAATAAAGTGTTTTGTGTACATAATCGCTATAAATACGAGTGAAATTGTTAAGGATGTAATTATTTGGGAATATAAGGCTTTCAGATTTGTGAACTAGAATAGTTATGTTTTGAGTGAGATAGATGGCGTTGTCCGTGAGGTTGCAACTGAAAACTTGTAAATTAGTGAAATTGTACAAATTACTTTTCTAAATAAAACGAAACTTTGGCCTACCTATGTAAATTGAAGTTTTTTTGCACCCATTTACTCATTTACACTCAACCCAGGAATGTGAATAGAAGTTCCTTAATATTTAGTATGAAGACTAAGAATAAGGACAGTTTTTCAAAATAGCTACATTTCAACCTTTTGAGCACCAAAGATGGCAAATCACGTAAACAGGAAATTGTGCCTCAGATGCCGCTATACAGTATCATACAATGGATTATTGGTTGGCGTGTGGCACACGGTTTCCCGTCACCACGCTGGGCGCTCAAAAGGTTAAAGATAATATGCACACTTATAGAGGTATGCTAGATATACTTCATTGTTTTTTGCATGCCAGCTGCTGGTGAAATGTGTGATTCCATGTAACTATTATACAACCTTGTACCACATTTTAAGCAAAATAAAGATAATTCATTTATTCATTCATTCACAATTCCCTAACGAATTTTGGAAATATGTGACAGGTGGGAAGAATTCTCCAATTTATACCAGTGGTAAAATAATTCACAAAGAGATAAATAAATGAGACTGGCCTGAATATTCTTAAGAAAGAACTACCAAAAACACGAAACACCTTATAGATAAAAAATCATAAAATTGGATACGGATTGTGAAAGGAGACCGGCAATCGTAAGTCCACCTATCCAGACTAATATTATAAATGCGAAAGTGTGTCTGTCCGTCTGTCTGTCTGTTACGTTTATCGCGGATAAGGGTATTTTTCCGAGATAAAAAGTAGCCCTTGTCTCTCCCAGGGACTCAAAATATCTCCATACCAAATTTCATCCAAATCGGTTCAGCGGTTTAAGCGTGAAGAGGCAACAGACAGACATACAGACAGACAGACAGACACACTATCGCATTTATAATATTAGTATGGATAATATGTCACTGAAACAAAATTCTTTTGTTCGTAAGTTTGTATGTGTCATTGCGGCCTCATCATGCCAAAACAACTGGATATAGGAAAATGGTTGTAGGATACTTTTTACCCGGCTACGCTAAAGCAAAAATGTTATAAATGGCCTAAACTATCACCTTTCAGCTTTGCATTCTGTTACCAAACATCCTGTATATTTTCCCTATTACACTCGACATATATACGTATCAGGCGCACAATACAGAGTGTGTATTAGAAGTGTGTTTATAATTCATTCTACAATCCAAACTGTACTTGCTTTTGCAAAATCAACGTTTCCTTCCCAGCACCAAATGTTTTTATATTATTAATTATTGGGCTTATTTGCCTTAAGAAAAAAAGTTACAATAAAAGGCGTAATTTACACTTCTACAAAATCGGCGGCCATTTTAATGACGTCATAGCTGAAATTCTCCATGGGAAGTTTTAGTAATCGGAGAGCATGCCTGAAGAATATCATAATTAATTCTAGTAATCAGATGAACACTATCTTACCCGACCCGTGAGACAAAACGTACTGCCTGCGAAGCTATAATATATTTGTTCCAGAGTCTTAGATGGTTCCTATGTATAATTATAAGTATGCATACATACCAGATATGTATCGACGTCTAGTACTAATAACACGGTCTTATTGAATCTACTAAGGGACTAGTTTTGTAATAAGATTATATTATTCCTAAAAAAAGAAAACAATAAAGAGAACGTTAACGTGTTGCATAAACGGATATTATCTCCCATCTTAGCCGAGTTATACCTTCGATACGCAAAAAAAATAATCTACAAAGTAACAAGACTGTTAGATAGAACGACAGTTGTATCTACTGCTAAGAAAATTATGGCAAAAAGAAAGGCAGTATAGGAAAGTCTGAAACTATATGACTAACGAAAATCTGTTCTTAGGAACCATGCCATCGATTTAAGTAATAAGCAGTGATCGGCGACCGGTAGCATTTTATGTCACTAACGTTAAACGGTAGCAATTTTTCGACCAAAGTAGACCATGGATATAATTCCATTTAAGGTGCATCCACATTTGTATCAATTGCCCGTATCAGATCATCGTCACGTAGCATGATCGCGTGTCACGATCACGCGTTTGGACGTTGCGCCGATCCGATTACTCGAAATCCATTTGCTACGCGTATCACACACTTGTATCGGAAGAGTGCGGCATTATCGGCGCGCCGACAGTAAGCGTCCAAGCAGCGCGATACGCAGTCATGCTACGGCACGGTGATCGGATACGAGCAAATGATACAAGTGTGGACGCACCTTTAAGTTTCGTGCACAATTTAGATACGAGTATTAACCCTTCAATGAATGTTCTTTTTTGTATAATTTCCTAATGAATTGAAATAGATGGTTAATGTTGTATTGATTGTGGGAAAAATGAAGAAAAAAACATAGTAATTAAAAAATATATATTATTTTGAAAAAAAAGGCTTGATGTTACATCACTATGCATAATATGCGTCTAAACGGTAAAGATTACATATTTACCAATAAAAATTACATTCTACAACGATCGGTTTACAACTAAGTACCGCTCACATCTGTTGATGTAGAAAGGTCACCCTCTTTATATAAATGGATCATCAATGTTAAAAGGAATCGATTGACAATATCAAACATGGAAAATAATATGATAATTTACTATAACAATTCAGTTTGTCTTATTACTAAAACCAATGACATGGTTCCTAAGAAGAGATTTTCGTATGTCTTATAGTTTCAGACTTTCTTATACTGACCGATATAAATGTGCCACCCTGTATATTTTTGTTTGTGTGTATGTGGATTCCTCTCGTACTGTGTACATATCTAAAATCGATGGTTTCATAAACGAATATTACCTCTCACCTTAGTCGAGTTATCCCGACTACGCATAAAGAAATTTTACGGTTCCGCGGATATAAGGCAATTGTGATTCATCTGCTATACGGACATGCACATAAATGTTTATCGTTACCGTCCGTGTGGGGCCACTAAAACAGTGGAATTCTTAAATACTCATGTTATTCTAAATTTTTAAATATTCGTATCTCTTTACGAGATCGAATCAGAAATTAGGAGATTTGTAGACGAATTAAGGTCACCGATATAGCAAACAGGGTAAGACAACTGAATTGCTAATAGGCAGGGCACATAGTTCGAAGAAACGATGGCGGTTGGGGCAGAAAGGTTCTCGAGTGGAAACCGCATCGTGGGAAGGCCACCTTCAAGTGGTAGAACGACCTAGTTAGTGTTGCGGGAACTCGCTGGATGCTCATCGCATGTATCAGGCCCATTGAGGAGGCTTGTCAGCAGTGGACGTCCTATGGCTGAAATGATGATGATGATTATTCTAGAGGTAAAGATTATGGAAGTAAAAGTAACAATAATAATACTAGTGGCTGTATGAGCTGGAGACCTCACGAGTCTTACAACACCGTTATCTTCACCATTAAAAAAAAACAAAGTCCAAATAATTCCTCACAAAATTTTACGAGTATTGGTTCAGAAATCCGACCTGTAGAGGAGAACAGCCGCACTGACTGACATACGAAAGCAAAGCATTTTTGCCCAAGTTAAAACGGAAACGCTTCGCTTGTGTTTCGCAGTCGCTCGGTCAAGTTTTCTTTGATCTACTATATAACTAATAAACAACTATATATCCCATTCACAGGTTATTTGTAGGATACATTTTACTCAACGCCGAAGAAGCAAAAAAGTAGATTATGACTTTTCCCTCCGCGAACGAAGTTCCCACCTTCTAGTAATGTATGATTGTGTGCCAATCCAAGACAAGATAATAATTTGGATCATAGTTCTGTATTTTGGATCATAAAAGGGAGCTTTATCTTTCTACCGACCCATTTTATAGACAATCTCTAGTGGTAACTGTGTGAAATTGCGTTGAAACGTTGAATAATGCGTTTCATCATCATCATCGTCAGCCAAAAATGTGGGTTGCCAGTGATGATGCTTACGATGTGCCTTATAAGAACGCTCAAAGTCAATCAAAGTATGCAAAGAGCAATGGAGAGGGCAATGGTTGGAGTTTTTTTCATCGAATCAGAAATAATGAGGTCCGTAGAAGAACCAAGGCAACCAGGGTAAGTGGAAATGGCATTGGCAAATCGCTCGTAGACTTGACGGCCGCTGGGGCCATCGATTTCTTAAGTGGCGACCACGTACCTTAAGACGAAGCGTGGGTAGGCCCCCATTACGTTAGACACGTCATATTCATGTTTAATAATCAAATCAAATCAATCAAATCAAAATAACTGTGGAATAAACTGTCGCTTGCAGTATTTCCGGACCGACGCGATCTCCAAGCCTTCAAGAAAAGAACGTACTCCCACCTGAAAGGCCGCTAATGCACTTGTGACTCCTCTGACGTTACAGGTGTCTATGGGCAACGGTGATCACTTAACATCAGGCGATCCGTCTGCTCGTTTGCCCACTATAACATAAAAATAAAATAAAAACCGGTGTTTTCGCGGCCCTACGTTGTTGGAGGGATCAGAGCAGGGGCGCACGAGCCTGGGTTATCGGTTATTACCGTAACTATTGTTACGTTGCCGGTTTTTCTTCACGCTTCTGCATTGGAATTATTTAATTTCGACGGTAGGTATCTTTTGGGTGCCAGTTCATATGGTGTGATTCATATTATATAGAAGTTTATGTAAGTCTATGGGTTAGAGTAAGAGGATACGTACCGTGTGCCTCGAAAATAATGTTTTTGTTTTCGCCTAGAAAATAATAACATGGTTAACGGTTTATTAAACACTGAATAATAATAGTACATTACTACACAGGCCGCGAAAGAGAGGATTGCCAGACGAGTGTTAACGAGGCTTTTTACAGATATGAAGCAGGCAATCCCTGATTGCACCGAGGTATGTATTTGTATATGCTTTTCTCAAATAAATCCAAGGAAACATTTTAAATACCAAAATATTCATAGTTTCCTGTACAAAAACTTACCGCGGCACTAAAATCAAGTATCACTTTTATCTTTATTCTCTCTGATTTTCCTCATACCTTCAAAAATAAAAGATATTATCCTCCATATTCCGCTGCAAACTGTACCAAACTCTCCCCGACATCATAAGACGCACAAAACCGCAAGATTGCAAGGAAATTGAAAATCCCTGTGATTGTACACATTTCCCGGAACCATATAAGAGTGAACAGTTCTGCAATAATAAGGTACCTTTGGAGTAACCTCGGCATTATTCTGTTTTAAGGGTTCCGTACCCCAAAAGGAAAAAACAGAAACCTTATAGGATCACTTTGTTGTCCGTCTGTCTCTCGAGACCCTTTTTCTTGAGAACGTGTGGAGATATCAAATTGAAATTAACATAATACGCAAGAACTACTTCATGATGCGCTGCGTGCGTGACAGCTCCAACAGCCTCGTGCGCCTGCCTTTTTTCCTGCTTTTTGGAAACACTGGGACTCTGTGGACATGAAAACAAGAGGCTCTGTGGGTGTGGCAATTATCGCCGACGCGATCTGTTGGCGGTGCCAGCGCGTTCCACAAGAACTCTTTGCTGCTTCGTGCTCTCGAACTGATGAATGCGCTCTTGGCATCGGCACCGGAGTGCGAAATGTTTGCGTGGCGATGGATGGCTGTGAGAAGTGAATGTCTGAGACTCTGTGATATGATGGATACTAAGGCCTACAACTGTGAAATGTAGTTAGTGTTTTTTCTTTGTGTACCAATTTGTACGAGTAATTCACTAAATTTAAATGTCATGGCGCTTTAGATTTTTGTGAAAAATCATGCAAATACCTGTGTTAGTAAATAAATAAATGTTACTATATTTAACTAACACTAGAAGGCGCCAGCAACTTCGTTCGAGGAGGAGACTAAGTCATAACCCCTCCTTATTTTGACAGCGTAAATGAGTAAAAAGTATATTATAACCATCTGTGGAGCAACCCGTGTGCCAAAAATAGTTGAAATCTGTTTAGCTGAAGCCAAAACGACACATACAAAAAATCCAAAAATATATATATTATATATATTCAGTGACCTCCAAATAGACCGTTACAATATATTTTTTTCTCAAATATGCAATGAAATGTCGTCATTACGTGCGTTAAAACAGGCTTCAAATTATCCCGTTTCAAGCGGAACAATCTGCGAGAAACTGTAAAGGAATTTCATACAAAATTGAAGGCCTAGGCCGGGAAGTATTTTTTTTTAAATTTTAATATAAACATGGCGTCTGTGTCATGAACAGGCTAAACAGCTGGATTATATATTTTTTTTAAATTCTAGTGGCTGAATGGTTATCGGACCAAAAATATCCGCGTTAATGCCTATTATCACACACTAACTGCTATTAAGAACTCAAATCTGTATGTTTAATTACGTAAGTCATCAGAGACCATAGATAATATTAAAAATCCTTTGCATTTAATTAATTTATTATAGAAATTAAGATTCTTATTATAAAGGTGTGTATAACGGCCCTAATAGGGTCTACTCGAACACTACACCCGCGAAATACGGACGACTTCCGTAAAACAAAAAAAATACGGAGGGATTGAAAGGAAAATATCAAAAACTTTTGTCGTATACTTTTTTTAATGGTGTATTTTTTTATTTCATTGCATATGTTTGAGAAAAGCACTATACATGCCTCTGGCCGTGAAAAGCGCTTGCAGGCTTCGTATCACTATCCGGCCTCCCTACGGTCGGCCGTCTATACCTACTTATCCGGCAAGCTCTTCTTTCCCGGCGTCTGCAGTAATGTACTATTAAATATCTTCAGTGTACAAACATTTTATTTTTACTACTTTATAATAGGATAGGTGCGTCCACAAATTGTATCATTTGCCCGATCAGATCTTTGTCCCGTGGCAAGATCGCGTGTCACGATCACTCGTTTGGACGTTGCGCCGATCCGATCGTTTGAAATCCATGTTGCTACGCGTATCGCACACTTGCGGCGTGATCGTGACAGTGCGACGTCCACACTAGCGATCATGACACGCGGTCATGCTACGCGGTCATGATACGCCGCGATCCATCTCGAGTCGGTTTTTGCCCGATCATCAAAGGCCATATGGACTAATTTGTACGTGCACCGATCCGGAATACATTCGTAGAATTCGTGCAGGCAATCGGATGATCATCTTCTGTCTCGTCCATTGCAGCTACGCGCGAAAGAAATGGCCGGGAGGCGTGGCTTGAGTCGCTGGCGCAGGTGTATAACGGCGAATTTCCAAAGTACTGCCATTTTTAGTTGTACCGTGCGCGGTGCCGCCGACGCATGGGCGCTGCTATCCACGCTAGTGCTCGGCGATCGCGGCTTATCAGCTGTCGTGATAATGATCTTCAAGTTTCTGCACGGGTGTCAGTCAATTTGATGTGCGATCACAGAGGGCGACATTTTTACACGTAACACAACGCAACTGTACAGAAGAACGATCACGCGAAGCATGATGATCGGCTAAATGCCAAAATGATCGGAGGGGTGAAACGATACTGCTAGCGTCCAAAGTGCAGCATGCAAAGTGATCGGCGCGGTGATCGGATACGGTGATACGCTGCGGCGTAGTGTAGACGCGTTTCATCACGCGGCGGTGCAAATGATACGGAATGCCGACAGTGAGCGTCCATGCAGCGCGATACGCAGTCATGCTACGCCACGGTGATCGGATACGAGCAAATGATACAAGTGAGGACGCACCTTAAGATAAGCAAATGTATGGACTTGGTATGAAATAAAACATTTAAATTTTAATTTAGAATGTGCATTTGAGATTTATTTTCTTCCAAAAACCTTCCCAAACAAACAAAACCGTCACTTTTCACTAACCTTCCCACTCTCGGTCAAGTCTCGGAAGGTAGCCATACACGCGCCCGATTGCTAAATTGCCCGTTTTATAGCCACCTCGTTTGACAAAATGACGCCGTTTGCACTATATTTTTCCCCTTATCATTTCATAAAAAGGGAATGTTTCCTTCAATTACTAAGGAAGTGTTGGGAATTTAATAAACGACCTTCGTTAGCTGATGTCCGCTTCATCAAAAGTGGGACGGAAGGATCGTTGTAATACTTGGATTACCTATTTTATGTAGTACTTTATTGTCTCACGATTTGTAAATAATTCACGCGATTGTTTTTAGGGTTCCGTACCGTATGGTGCTTCTGTCTGTCCGACTATTAGAGCGCCATATGTCAAAAAACTTACCTTTGCTATCTATTAATTTGGAATATTTATAATCGTGGTCAGACCACATGTATTGCAAAGGAAACATTTTAAAATATATTTTCATTTTCTAAAGAAAACGACGAATATGGGGGGGGGGGGGGGGGGGGGTTAAAAATCTAGCTACTAGATCAAGTAGGGTATTCTTCACACATTTTTGAACAATAGACAAAACTTAAACAGAAAAAGTTATAACCCTCCTGTTTTTCTTTAGCGATGTCGGATAAAAAGCACCCTATAACCATCTGCAGATGCCCAGCTATTTGTGTACCAGAAGTAATTGAAATCCGTTTAGCCGATTTGGCGTGATGAAGCCTCAACGATACATACAAACTTACAAATAATCCAAAAAAAATTGTTTTCGATTTAGTGACCTCCAAATAGGCCGTTACAATCTTTTTAGGGTTACGTACCAAAAAAACGGTAAAATAGGAGCCCTTATGGTGCGACTCTGTCTGTCTGTCTATCCGACTATGAAAGCGCCATATGTCAAAAAAATATTATGATATATATTTTTTTAATTTTCAAACAACCAATTTGAACAACCCGAATGCGTTAAGTTTGCACCTCATTTGTATCCAATGCTATATAGATATCAGTTGCAAACTTAACTCAACTGGATTGTTAGGGTTAGTGAAAGTTTGTACCGGATCCTCAGTGCGCGAGTCCAATCTTCAATGTACAGAAATTTCATTTTCACAACTTTATAATAGTATATATAACTTATTTTTTTTTTTTTAAATGACTACATACAAATCTGTCATTTTATTTTAACATTTATACCTAGATTGCCTTTGAACTTTGTACTTAACATGCTTCATCTGTAGGTAGGTATACACGATTATTTTCATATTTTATGTAGGTACAATAAAGTTTTTCATACTCGCGGCCTCGTCCAATACGAAAAGTGACCTTTCTTAGCTGAAAATGTAAAGGCTGTTTAGGTAATATTTCAGCATGTTTATGCAGAATGTTTTTATTACACAGACACTTTTATAACATTTAGGTATTCTGGACTTCATGTCTTGGTTATAAGATATAAAATGGTGTACTTATACGTTATTAGACATGGCTGAAGATCGTAAATCAAGCAATTTTGATGATTTGTTATTTCAACTGCTGTAAAAGTGTTTTTTATTACTCAATATTTTCAAGTATCAATAAAATATAGTAATCTCTTAGTTTTTTAAGGTTCCACAGCAAAATAGGACTAAATTAAACTTTTAATAGACATCGATTTCTTACGAAAATCTTGATGTTTTACTATCATGATCTTCGTGATTTTTAAAGTGTATTTCTTCACTAAGTAACTATATTTTTATTTTCACTTTGTATTATTACAAAGATCTTAATAATGAAAAATACATTTCAGGACTCTGGCTGGATTTGAAGCAGTGCTTCGTGCCTTGCCGGGGCGCACGCTCTGCCAACTGAGCTAAAGAGTCCAGTTAGCTTGTCTTTAAATTTTGTCACTATTTTTTACAAGATCTGTGCATTTTAACCGGCTTTTTTCTTTTATTATATACCTAGGTACGTCTGTTTGTCTGTCAATCACCGCTAATTGTTCACCCACAGTGACATACAGCTTGACTAACGGTTATTATAAGAAGTCATATCAGACGTACGTAAATCGATTTAAGCATCAAAAATTTTACCTATTTTGCTCCTAGTATAATTTGGCTGTTATACACTTTGATATGTTTGAGAGTATTCTTAGATATGGTACAAGCAAAATCGGCTCATTATCTATTGTAAACATTTCTTGTCGATTAAATGATGTGTATGTAGAGACCTACATGAAATAAATACGGGACCCTTTCGCCACAAATCAACGAGCTTTCTGCCAATTTTATCACTCGCCTAAAAATAAGCAGATCTTGTAAGACGTACATGAATTTATGGGAGTCTGCTCCATTACAGAATTAGGTGGAAACGACTTAGTATGACTCACTACGCTTGAAAGCTGCTTTTGGTTTATTCTATGTTATTATCTATTTATTTTACATCTTAGGTAAGCCTATATAAAAAGCAAATTCAAAATATAAACGCATTATAAAATACTTAAGTTACGGTGCCGCCGGCAACGGGGCAGGGCTCAAGCTACCACTGGTTAGGGCTGCACAGAGAGGAGCCTCCTGACAATGCGGGCCGTGTCCAGGATTACTGCTTTCTGCATCTGACCCTCGATCCAGCCATCTAGTCACGTGAGGTGTCGGTCGAGACTCTTCGCTATAAGACGAAACGACTATCGGGACAATAATCTTCGAATGAACATACTACGTGGCGGTCACCTCGTGAGCCAAGTCAAGGTACTTGCTGAGCTAAGTTTGTCCTTCTCCGCCCTTTACGAGGTTCCCGCCTAGGCCTTCACGAGGTTCTCGCTATGTTATTTATTACTAGCGTCTGCCCGCGACTTCATCCGCCTTAAATTCGTTTATCGCGGATAAGGGTATTTTTCCGGGATAAAAATTAGCCTATGTCCTTTCCCGGGACTCAAACTATCTCCATATCAAATTTCATCAAAATCGCTTCAGCGGTTTAAGCATGAAGAGGTAACAGACAGACAGACACACTTTCGTATTTATAATATTAGTATGGATTATCGTTTACGAAATATTATTCGCACCGATGAATGCCATCACTTGGAACGTTTTCCCTTTCAATGGGGTAAGAAACCCATTTGACACTTTTTGTAAAAAATATGCGCACTTTATGGATGCCAACTAATTAACTCTTTCACTATATGATCCTTGGAAGAGATCCAGGTCTGTCCAGGCTGTGAACGTTTCTCATGAAATTAAATTAATGTCCTGGGACTGTCAATTCGTGTGACGTCACATACAAATATCTTTCTATAAACTTCTGACTTATTTCTAAAAAGTAGCTGTTATCAAACAGTTTCGTAAACAATTTCCGTATAATGCGGGCCCCACCGAGATTGTCCCGTCCGTTTCGGCGGGACATGAATTTATATCGCTTATAGACCCTTCGCGGGGCTTGTTTATCTGGATCTTGATGGAAACCCTGGAAAAAATACGACCAGTTTGGACTGAGAATTTTAAAGGTTCTTTTGCTTTGGTATGAGTAGCTCAAAGTAAATTTTAAGTGGTAGCAGACTAGGCATGTTGTTCGTAGAACCGATGGCTTAGGGCACAAAAGTGCTTAAATGCCTATCACTTACTCGATGACGCTGCGTGGGCAGGCTCGTATCCCAACTAAGTAAACTCGTGATCTGTCCAAGCAGAAAACCGCGGGGTAAGGGCAGCGCAGGATTCATCATCATCATTCTCATTTCAGCTATAGCACGTCTACTGCTGGACACAGGCCTCCTCAATAGATTTCCACATAGGCCGGAAAGAGGCGACACGCATCCAGCGAGTCCCGGCAACCGTAACCAGGTTCTTTGACCACCTTGAAGTTTGGCCTTTCCACGCTGCGCTTGGAGACTGCATACTGATATACAGTCTCCGCTCGAAAACATTTCTGCCCCAACGGCCATCGGTTATCCGAAGTATGTGCGCTGCCCATTGCCACTTCAGTTTGCTTACCCTGTTGGCTATGACGGTGACCTTGGCTCGTTCTCACAACACAACAAACGAGGCTTAATCTTAAGTTCTTAATCGTAAGTTCCTTCGAGACCATGGACATAACGCGACGTCCGAAACGTCGAGGAATTACCAACGAATGGTAATTAATTAAATAAAAACATATTTATACGCAATTAACCCCCTTTGTTGGGTTGTGATAGACCTTGGTGGATCTAGGACTTTCCTCATTTCCGATTCCATCTCGTAGAGATCGATCGCTTGCTATGATGATTATTCATATCTGTCCAAAATTGAACGATGAATGTATTTCGGCTAATATGACGATGATTAATTTGTGTATTCTGAGTAGGGAATGAAAATCGGCTTTTGATCAGTTTTTACTTTCCCTCATTCCGATCGAGAAAAATAGTATTTTGTTATTTTCTCAAGTAAGTTCCTTTCCTTTTGAGTTTCCTATATCACCTCCGCATAATCCGGATCTCACGAGACTGTCCCGTTCGTATCGGCAGGACATGAATTTATATCGCTTATAGACCCTTCGCCGGGATTGTTTATCTAGGCCTTGATGGAAACACTAAAAAAAATGTGATGGCTCGTGCACTGAAGGTTTATTTAAGAACGAAACACTTCAGGGTCCTTCGGAAGCGCCACACACAAAGGAAAAGGTCATTTTAGGGTTCCGTAGGAAAAATTGCAAAAACGGTACCCCTTCTAGTAATACACCTATAGATGTATTTAAACTGTATGATACTAAAACAATTTAACGGTCACGGGAGGACTCCATGGTCCTCCCGTGACCATGGAAAGCTGGAAAGCTTCCGAAACGTCGGGAACTAAAATGAGATAATATACGCGATATAATCCGTTAAATTGTTTTATTTCAATGAGTAATAATCGCGGAAACAGAAGAAAATATTATGTATGATACTAATTAAAGGTAATAATTAGTAACATACATATATGGGTTGTTTTAATTTGATTTACAACATGATTTCTTGTTTAAAATCTTGAAAGTACTTTTTATAACGGTCTGGAAGCCTTGAAATAAGCATAATGTATGTTTAAATTAAATAACAATACAATGATAAAGAACCATCAACAGAAAAGGTAATCGAGAAAATAAAACAAAAAATAAAACCGACTTGAAAAAAAAATTAAAAAGTAATAAAAAAAATAACTGCATAATTTAGTTTCTTCAATTGACTTACAAGCAACCGTTTTTCTACTTAATCTATACAGTATATACAATTAATCTTATTTTGGCGTCGGTGTCATCTAAATAATGAGTAACGTAGAAAATTTCAGATTTTAGTAAATTGTTACACGTTGGCACCTACTCCAAACTATCATTAATTGTTTATACAGTACAGTCCAGCACAAAGAAAGCGAGAAACCACGCGGAGTATAGGGCGTCCAGAAAGATGGGTCAACAATATAAGACGCTTCACGGGTTCAAATTGGATGCAAGTGGCAGGGGCAGGAAGTTATAATAAATAAATAAATAACACGGGGACAATCTTACACAAATCGACCTAGTCCCAAACTAAGCAATGCTTGTACTATGGGTACTAGGCGACGATATACATAAGATAAATGATAATACTATAACTTATATTTGAATCATCTAAATACATTTCAAAAAACATACACTTTACGATCATATAAAACTTAAAATTAACTTAAATATCAAATTATGACTACCTACACAAAATATTGACATAAACTAAAAATTAAAATCTTATAATATATTTTAAAAAGTTGACCCCTTTGGCATCGTGCCGAGGATGCTGGCAGCATTCCCTCGCTGAATAGCAAGACCAATTCTTTGGGCAAGGAAGCTGCCGGCTTTGCGATCCCCGGTGGAGTCCACGAGCCTTCTTGCCAGCTCTTTGAAGAGCCTGTGAGCCTCCAGGCCCCATGGACCCATGGTCTCGACTCCGAATGGGGTGAAATTGTATTCGGGGCCGAGAGCACGGTATTTAAAGCGCATCATCTTTCGGCCGCTGATAATACTTAAATACATAGAAAACATCCAACCCAGAACACACACATCCGACCCAGGAACAAACATTCGTGCTCGTCACACAAACACTTGTCCTGGCCGGGATTCAAACGCGGGACCGCCAGCTTCGTAGGCCGTTTTACAACTCACTGAGCCAAACGTGTCGTCAATGTTATGGAGGGCTATGGAGGAGGCCTAGGTCCGAAGGCGGTAACCAAGGGCTGCGGTAGATAGATAGACTTTACTGTCATCATCATCATCATCAATATCTGCCATTACAAAGCAGGCGAAAATATCTGACACGTCCAGAAAGTCCTAGTAATTGAGTCGTGGCAGATATTTATGCGCGCTTTGTTCTGGCAGATAATTATTGGTGACTGAATACCTTTTGAGATATTTCTACTTTTGGTGGAACATGAGTACTTGGCATGTTTTTCACATTTGCGTTTTTGTGAGTAAGTTACACTAAGTTTTATTCTTACCATTGCCTTTTGCGTATTATCATAGTGCACTCAGAAAGTTTTATTCAGTACTTTCAGTACCTACTCATGCTCAAAGGAATATTTTAAGTAGTAAACCTTATGAGAAAAGAGTGAAACGAACGGAGGATGGTAAAAGCACGAGCTATTGTCTTGACAGAATATTAAAATCCTTAGACGGAGACTTTTCAACCCAAATGTACATTTGCCTTGAGGTGGGGCGTGATAAGCAGCGATTTTATTAAATAACTAGAAGATGCCCTTCTAGAAGATGAACTTCGTTCGCGGAGGAGAAAAAGGTCATAACCCCTCGTTATTTCTTCTGCGTAGACGGGTAAAAAGTATCCTATGGACATTTGTGAAAATGTGGATGCCCAGCTAGCTAAAAGTTACATTCATTTTATCACTTACATTATCTATTTTTCTATCTATCAGCAACGGACGTCCACTGCTGAACATAGGCCTCCCTTATAGCTCGCCACTGGGTGCTATCTCTAGGCTACGTGGCCCGCCCATTGCCACTTTAATGATGCAATCCTGTGAGCAATATGCCGGTTACTTTGGTTCTTCTGTGGATATCCTCATTTCTGATTATGTTATGAAGAGAAACCCTTATCATAGCCCTTTCCATTGCACGTTGCGTAAATCTGAGTCACCTTATGAGTCCCATTGTGAACGACCATGGGCCCGTTTTTCAAAAGCTTGTAAGTTGTATTGCAAGTAAGTCTCTTTTTAATTCATATTGTTGGAAAGTGATTTTCGCTTGTAATACAAGTTACAAGCGTTTATAAAACTGGCCCCATGTCTCAGCGTCGTAGGTCATCACTGGCAACACGCACTGTTCGAAGACCTACTTTTTCAAGCACTGGGGTATTTTTGACGAAAAGATTAGTTGGATTTGACCATTGACCTCCTCCTCGAAGTTGGGACTTACATTAAATTACCCCACATTTAATTACAGCCCTCTTAAGAAAAAGTCTGATGACAAAATCAAATCAAATCAATCAAAATATCCTTTATTCAAGTAGGCTTAGATACAAGCACTTTCGAATTGTCAGTTACAATGAGAGAAGTCTTTGCTGGGAAACATACAATATGATCCAACATTTGTTGCAAGGATTAGGGAAACCCAGAAAAACCTAATCAGATCATTTAACTTAAGTATAAAACTTACTTATTATTGATAAAATCATCATTTTGAAAATTAAAATAATTAGTAAATCTAGAATGTGTCTAGAATAAAATTCTAAATGTCAGAGTATATAAAACAATTAATATGCGTGTACCAATTAACTATTACAATATTGTCTTAATTATACTTTAAACTTTTACAATTGTGTTATAACTAATTTATAATTGATACACGCAGAGGAGATGTACAAATTCTCCAGATCAATGTTAATATAAAATATAATTTTTTTTTTTTTAGAGATGTATAAGGTCTCTAGACGTCACGACATGCGATAAAATTAAATATAATAATTTGACTGAATTCTACTGAGATGTTTAAGGTCTCTTAGGGGTCAAAGTGAATAATACATTAAACATAATTATTATTAAATCTAAATTTCTTAGAGATGTATATGGTCTCTAGGCGTCATAACATGCAAAAAGATAAAATTAGTTAATTAAAATCCTCAGAAATGTTTAAGGATATACCTCTATAAATAAAACAAAACTCTTAGAGATGTATACAGTCTCTAAATCAAATAAAAAAAGAATAACTTCAATCGAGTACAGGATGAAGTCTCTCATGTCATCAGTTCATTAAACACTGGTAGGCAGTTACTAGGTATACAATTAATTTGGCCCTTGCTAGCATGAACAGACCGGACCCCACAAACGGCACCCGTTCACGAGCATGACGCATATCTCAGCCATCGCCTCCCTCAACCATATTTTAGGGAAGGTTGCGACCCGATCAACGACGCCACCGTAAGCAAAGACCTTTAAGCGAGCATGACATGCTCACACTGCCGGGCATTAAACACTAATAGTATTGCCCGGTGAGAAACAACAAATGTGCTCTCATGTTACATTAAATGCAAACTATTATTACCTCTTAAAAAAATGCTTACTTTACATACACAAGACTAAACTACTGGCTTAAAGACATCTTTATCGTCTAAAAAGTCATTTACAGTATAATACGCCTTGTTTAGTAGGTGACGTTTTATGTGGGCCTTAAATTTGCTGCAAGGTAAATTCACTACATCGGTAGGTATTTTGTTATAGAAGCGTACACAGTTCCCCACGAACGAAGTTCCGACCTTGCGGAGACGATGAGCAGGCATGGCAAGCTTGTTTTTATTTCTTGTATTGTAGTGGTGAATGTCACTGTTGTGTTTGAAATCATGTTGATTTTTCCGAACATACATAATATTCTCGAGAATGTACTGAGATGCTACGGTGAGAATATTAGTTTCCCTGAATTTTTCTCTCAGTGATGCACGAGCTCCCAGTGCATAGATTGAGCGTACTGCCCGTTTTTGTAGTACGAAGATAGTTTGTATGTCCGCCGCCTTGCCCCACAACAGAATTACATATGACATTACACTATGAAAATAACTGAAGTACACGAGCTTTGCCGTCTCGACGTTTGTTAACTGTCTGATTCGCCTCACTGCATAGGCTGCGGAGCTTAGTTTAACTGCAAGAGTGGCTATATGCGCATTCCATTGCAGTTTAGCGTCCAAAGTAACACCCAGGAATACTGTTTTGTCTTCAAATTCTAGCACATCGCCTTTCAATGTCACCTTGGCACAATCTACTTGTTTCACATTCGGTAATGTGAATTTGATGCACTTGGTTTTCTTGGCATTTAAAAGTAAGTTATTTGCAGTAAACCAATGTACAATAGTAGACAGCGCATCGTTTATAGTAACGAAGTTATTCTCTCTTCTTTTCACTTTAAAAAGAAGAGAAGTATCATCTGCGAATAACACGATATCATGTTTATCTTGCACAAGGTTTGGTAGATCATTGATATACACTAGAAACAGAAAGGGGCCTAGAATTGAGCCCTGGGGTACCCCCATAGCAACAGATGACCCAGTTGATTGCATCCCGTTGATGACTACGCGTTGCGTTCTGTCTGAAAGATATGATGAGACGAGGTCAAGTGCACCGTTCTTTATTCCGTAGTGTTCCAACTTACGCATTAAATTATTATGATCAACGCAATCAAATGCCTTTGATAGGTCACAAAAAATCCCAATAGCATCTTGAGCGTTTTCCCAGGCATCAAAGATGTGTTTAACTAGCACTACCCCAGCATCAGCAGTGGAGCGACCTTTGGTAAATCCAAATTGACTGCTATGAAGTAGGTGACAATGAGGGTTATCTATTGTTTGCCCGACATACATGTGCAATAATATTCATTTGCTCGTGTTTCATTTGCCCGAATTTCAGTGGCCCGGATGCTTCATTTACTAGATAAGTTATTTGACATACTCTTGTATTCTCGAATATTAGATGCCAGAATGAATCGAATGCCATACATATTGTTTTCCATATAATTAAGTGCAATAATATTATTTCATAGAATATTCAAACGTCATACTAAATATTGTTTCTTTCCGAATTCATCCTGGCTATGCATTTGCTATTACATTTCTGCAGCCGCTCGAAAATTGTTCGGAATTGCGGTGTAAGTAAGTGTTTTTAACATATTGGTGGATATGAGTGGATTTTGCAACTGATATTTATTGCCAATTGTTTACATACTCGAGCAATAGTTCGCTGTTTGCGAGTATTTTGACGCTCTGCTGTACTTGGTCACAATACAAACCTAACCTAACCTACATGTATCGGTTTTGAACCCATGTTCCATTTTGTCGCAGTTGCAAGCAAAGCAGGCAAGCAAGCAAATATGCAAGCTAGCATGCAAGCATTTTGCAACCTAACCGAACCTACAGTTTTCGGTTTTGGACCCATTTTCCATTTTGTACAATTCGAACAATTAAAATGGATGGCAAATGACATTATGGCATGCGATTGTTATGGATTACAATGATTATGGAAAATGAGATTTTTGCAATTGATATAACGGGAAACAAAGATTCTGGCATATGATTAATATGGTACAAAATGAGTATGGCATATGAAATTACGAGAAACAACTTTATGGCCGTTGAATAGTAGTGCAGATGATATTCGGGCAAATGAAATTCTGGCAAGTAAGAGTATACCGACGATGAGACCTCTTTAATGTATTTTAGTTTCAGAGTATCTTAGATTTAAGTCTGTAAGGCTCTGTAAATAGATGTAAGTATATAAATAAATAAAATAAATGTCCCGCTACCCGTTCCGCTTAACGCATGCACTGAGGCCATACCTCATCGGATCTTTGCCACAGTAAAAGGTCTATTAACCCGTGCCATTCAGACCCTACCATATTGCCAACCCGAGGGTTAACTGTTACATACACCAAAAACCACCTTAAAGTTATCGGCGCTTACGTCGTTCACTGTTGGATTTTGTATGTAAATAGAAGTAAAAAGTTGTAAGTGACAAATATGTTAGGATTTTCTTTGGCATAATTACCACGATAGAATTTGGCCATATGTGCCAATATGGTGTGTGTAAATGGCCATTATTGAGCGTTTAAAGATTTTTAAGCGGACATTCCAAATGGTTTCGTGAGTTAGTGTAGTAGCGACCTTCTTTATTTGTAACAAGGTATTATTTATCTTGTAACGTTAGTATATAAGTAAGTTTTGGTGTCAAAATTTGAAAACCACTTTTCAATCAAATCTGGTATCCGATTGTACTGAAATTTGGTAAAGGTACTTATGTAATGTGAGTTTGGTGACATTGCAATATTATGGTGTTCATAGAAACTCTGTCAAAACATAACAAAATCATAACGAGTTTCGGCTCTTTTGAATTATTTTGGCGAGTAGTACATACATTCATTCATTCATTCATTCATAATCGGCAATATATATAAGTTTAAACATAAATTAAAACGGTTTTTTCAACGTAATCCAATAGGGTACATGTATGAAATTTTTTATCACTTTTCTTAACTAAATATCAAAATACCGTAAAAAATATTTCAAAATCCATACTAATATTATAAATGCGAAAGTGTATCTGTCTGTCTGTCTGTCTGTTACCTCTTCATGCTTAAACCGCTGAAGCGATTTTGATGAAATTTGGTATGGAGATAGTTTGAGTCCCGGGGAAGGATATAGGCTACATTTTATCCCGGAAAAATACCCTTATCCGCGATAAACGAATTTAAGGCGGACGAAGTCGCGGGCAAAGGCTAGTATGAAATAAAAATTAAACGCACTGTTACGTCAACGTGCACTCCGGCCATATAATCTCCATATTAAATTCTGTTTTGCAAGAAAGAGATAGAATGCAATGTTTGATGGCTTATATCTTGGTTATTTTTATAGCTATTCGAAAAAATATTTTTGTCTACTGTTTCATACATGAATGAGCTTTTAATAAAGCTAAAATATAAATGCATGCATTTTCTCTATTCGATCAATAAATTATGTGATAAATTAAAACAGAGAAATCATGTTTGTGATGAGGCTTCTGTCATCTCTACAGTTATTATTTACTTATTTTAATTTTTATAAAATAGTATTGTATATACTATGTAGTTAATAATGTGTTCTGTATATTTTTTGTACGTTACTTTATTTAACGTACGAACGTTTTTTGTTGCTTGGCCAAATAAATGAATATGAATTGTTCATAACAAATATGGTTTTTATTTACAAAAACTTTAATATAGTTCAGGTTTCGAGATAAATTCATGGTTAGAACACAGAAGAAGCCTTTGGGAAGTTAGGAACAGTTTAAACTAAATTTAAGTTATTTTTTTCCGTTACTATATAACGTTTTAACGACCGGTTTGGCACAGCGAAAGTACGTTGCCTGCGAAGCTGAAGGTTCAAATTCTGGTAAGGGCAAATATTTGTGTGATGAGCATAAATATTTGTTCGTGAGTGTTGGATGCTGTTTATGTATATAAGTAAATATATTTATTGATTATGTCGTCTAGTGCCCATAAAGCAAGCTTGGGGCTAGTTCGATTTGTGTAAAATTGTCCTATACTATTTATTGAATAATTTAACTAAGAATTTAACTTACGGAATAAGTCTGCCATTCCCTATATTTTAGATGAGTTTGTACACATACTTAGTATGAAATGCATTGTCTTGTTCTTCATTTTCGAAATATCTTCCAATAGGAAAAGATGTTCGTATTCTCCTGTACTTACCTACCGTTAAAATTATGGGAAATCAATAAAAACACATTATTTAAATAATCATTGTTTTTTTTTTTTATTAAAGGGCCATAGAGTCTGGCTATAATATTTTTACCCCACCAATTTTAATTGTTTTATCTGTGCTTTGGTATATGGCAACACTGAATAAGGTTACTAAATAGCCTGAGGAACAATAAATAAGTCACTAACACCACATAATATATTCTCAGTCCACTTAAGTGGCTGCTAAAAGCTAAATGGCTTCATTTGAACATTATTTTAAACATAAACCATAATGGTGTTATTCAAAAGTACTAAGACTGGTTAACCTTACCAGCCAAAGACTTAATGCAATGTAAACATTGCCGCTTTTCAGCGATGATAGCTTCTTGCTGTTGCTTTACAGCATCGAAGTTAATGATCATGAGGAAAAGCAGTTCCCGCTGACCACTTTTATATGGTTATCCCACAGAAACCTTTATTTTTTTTAAAACCAACGCACGTAATTTAAATTGTTTCTTAAGACACATAAACAACTTGACGTCTGTGACAGATACAAAACATTGCCATATTCAGTTTTTATATATTTGACAGTTCATTTGCTTGGAAGAGATAAAATGGTCCGACTCTATCGCCCTATTGAAATATTTAAAATGAAAAAGTTTTATTTCTGCCTTATTATCTATATATTATCATGACGGCAGGTTTGGCTCAGTGAGTTGCACAACGGCCTACGAAGCTGGTGGTCCTGGGTTCGAATCCGAGCCAGAGCAAGTGTTTGTGTAATCAGCATGAATGTTTGTTCCTGGATCTTGAATATTTTCTAAGTATTTAAGAATTACAATTTATACCATAGTACAAGCTTTGCTTAGTTTGGGACAAGGTCGATTTGTGTAAGATTTTTCTGTACATTGAAGATTATTAAGTTTTAAAATCAAATGTATATTGAACATATTTTCAAAAAAATGATTGTAACGATTATTTGGAGGTCGGTAAAATCGTCATGGTAAAACATGACGGTTTTCATAAAAAAACTTTTTTTATAGGTGGGTAGTTTTACGGTACTTTTTTTGCCTTTTACTACGCAAACGTTTTTTGATTTTGTTTACGCGGAAAATAATACCTACCACAATCCACGAGCACATTGCGAAAAACGTCACGTACATCCTTTACGACGCTGCATATTTGACGTAAAAACTTTACGCGACGGAGATAAAAAACAACACGACCACAATTCTGTTTGACTGTACGTAGAAGGTTAAAAGGATACCTCAGACATCCATCCATACTCTTTATATATTAGACTACCTATACTTATTATAAAGGTTTAAAAATGAAACGTTTGCACATTAAAGTTATAAAAAAAGATTGTAAGAGACTTGGAGTTCACTGAATCGAAAAATATTAGTGTTATATTTTTTTGTATGAAACCACAACAACAGGTTTCATGGTAAACTATGTTTGGTACACGGGTAACTGGGTATCCACAGATAGTTATAGGATACTTTTACCCGATTACACTGAAGAAAAAAAGACGGGTAAAGGTGCGTCCACACTTGTATCATTTGCTCGTATCCGACCACCGTGGCGTGGCATGACTACGTATCGCGCTGCATGGACGCTCTCTGTCGGCGCGGCGATTGCGCCGCACTTGTCCGATATAAGTGTGTGATACGCGTAGCAACATGGATTTCGAGCGATCGGATCGGCGCAACGTCCAAACGCGTGATCGTGACACGCGATCATGCCACGCGACGAAGATCTGATCGGGCAAATGATACAAATGTGGACACACTTTTATGATTTTCTCCACCGCGAATGTTGCCGGCACCTTCTATTTAATATTATAAACTACTTCGTTAGTGAAAGAAAAAAAATCTTATTTCTCTATTTTCTTCAGCGTATTTGGGTAAAAAGTGTCCTACAGCAATTTATAGACGCTCAAAATCCGTTTAGTCATTTTGGCGTGATGAAGCCACAAAGATATACATAGACGAAAAAATCGCTTATTATTATGAAAATAGCTACCTATATACAATGTAGCTAGAGACATTTTTTTATAACTCTATTGTAATGTGTTAATGACACGCTGCTTCGCTCTTGTATGACAGTTAAAAAAAACATCCTATCCTGGATGTTTTGTCTTCATTGCAAATACGTTTTTGTATGTTTTTTTTCTCCAAGTTTCAAGGTATCATTATTAACATCCTCCTTTCCTTACTATAGCACTCTTTTAACCCCCGATACAAAAAAAGGGGAGTGTTTCATCTGTGTATCTATCTGTGGCTTCGTAGAATTTCTTCGCTTCATGAACGGATGGACAGATAAAAAAAACCGGCCTCACACCAGCCAAGTGTGTGGTGTTTTTTTATCAGTCAGTGTGGCTACGAAGCCACAGATAGATACACAGAGTCAGACTCGCGCACCAATGGTCCCGTACAAAATATACGATACAAACGGCCGTATCTATGTAATTCCATTGTTAGCAGATCCCTACTCCTAAACAAAATGTATGCGGTGTTTGATTATTTTATATTGTTGAAATAAAACAATTTAACGGATTATATCGCGTATATTATGTCATTTTAGTTCCCGACGTTTCGGAAACTTTCCAGCTTTCCATGGTCACGGGAGGACTGAGAAAAGATGTATTTAGCGATATAATCCGTTAAATTGTTTTATTTCAATGAGTAATAATCGCGGAAACAGAAGAAAATATTATTTTATATTGGTTACTGATATAGACAGAGAGACACAGCATTATATTGTTTTTAGTGTTTGTTGTTATAGCGGCAACAGAAATACATTATTCTGTAAAAAATCAACTACCTAGCTATCACAGTTTCATGAGATACAGCCTGGTGACCAGGGCTTGTAACCGGTTACAATTAAAAAGGTTACGTTCGGACGTATTGATTTGGGAACTTTATTTCGAAGCGCTCTCTAACCGGTTACTCCGTGTTCGGATACGGGATCAATTACCGCTGTCGCGCCGATAGACAGTCGACAACATGAAAAATAGAATCTAATACCATAGTAAGCCAAAAAATCCTGTATAAGCGAGCGGTTATTACCGTAGACTCCGCTCACACGGAGGAACCGCTCTCTAACCGGTAAATGGATTTCGCTCCCTGTTTTGACCTCCAAGATATTAACCTGTTAGAGCGATGTTCTTGCGAGCGTAACCTTTATTATGGGTTAGGCTGGATCTATATCGGAATCCCTAACGTAATTTGTCCTAATGTATTGTTTGTCCTAATGTATCATTTGCCAGATTGTAGTTTTTCAGTAACCGTAAACTTTTCAGGATTGTTATAAAACAAACCTAACCTAACCTAACCTCAGATTGTGGCTTTAATCGGTACGGAAAATTAACCGACTTACAAGCCCTGCTCGTGATAGACAGACAGACAGACGGACAGACAGCGAAGTCTTAGTAATAGGGTCCCGTTTACTCTTTGGGTGTGAAACCCTAAAAATTAGATTTATTATTTTGTCTTCCTGAGATTAATTCGTCGGTCCCAATGACAATTAGTCAATCAGTTCTACCAGTAATGTGCCCTGCTTATTGGCACCAGTGGCATGCATTAGGGTTTTTGGCACGGTAGGCATTTTTTGCCTTTATGTACCGTTCAGGGCTTCAGAGGGGCTACTCCGAAATCCGAAAACGAGGTTCGTATGGCGCCATCCCGCTCACCCAAATACAGCATAATATGAGAACGAGAGGGACAACACGTTACGAACTTCAATTTTTGAGTTTCGGAGTAACCCCTTAGGGTAGGCAGTTTCTCTGTCCATATTTATAATTTTTATTTTCAAATTCGAATAGTAATTTTCTATTACTGCCTTATTTATTTCTAACTCTAGTAAAATTGTGAAAATAACGAACTTTTTACAACATCAAAGCACCTAGCGTTTCCAGTACAATATCAATAAAAACAAACAAGTCGTAAACTTTAAATATACTTCGGAAGTAATAAAAAGCTTCAGACCGTTTTTAGAATTGTTTTCTGAAAAATATTCGCGTTGTTTTGCATAGAACGGGTTGCAATCAGAGTCTTAAAATAGAGTAAGGGTCTAAGCTCACTGGGGTTTTTAAACACGTCACACATTAAATAAATGAAAATAAAATAAAAATAAAAATTGTTTAATTCAGACCATAAAGATCCATAAAAGTGTTAGTAACAATTGAGACTTACAAGACTATGTTAGTATTACATGTTGAATAAATTAAAAGAAAAACCACTTATATAGAAAATATAGCCAAAAGTAGGCAAGTAGTGAATTATTATGATCTGTTTTATTCACTACTTAGCCCCACCAACGACCACTTCAACCCAATATTTTGTGAGCGGGCAGTCAAGGCGCTCTGCCAACACCCTCAGGATACTGTTGCTGCTGCCTCGCATCCGCTGTAGCAGTGAGGTAATTCTCTTCCGCCGAATGGCAAAAAAGTCGTCCACTCGCGCGTCTGATGCACTGCAATGCTTCGGCAGCCTCAACAGCATTCTGAGGATGTTGTTGTACTGAACACGCAGGGTGTTATAGGCCCTCTGAGTAAATCTCGCCCACAGGCTGCACGTGTAGAATGTCTGACAGTATGCTTTAAAAAGGGTCAACTTGACTGGTTCGTTACAGCACACGTCATCAAACATTGTTATATATTTTATTAGCCATCGCCACTCCCTTATTTTTAAATGCAAAGATAAAATGATCTGAATTGTTTTTAGTTAATTAGTGAATTTTTAAATAATTGACATTATAATATAATAAATATGTTCAGAATAAGTAAAGTAGGTCGAAGCGTGTTTGAACCGGTTGGTACCGGTTCAAACACGCTGCGCTTGTTCAATCGTATAGTATTCATTTAATGTAAACAAAGTGCCGTGTGCAATTGTTCGTAAGATTAGTCTTCCAATTATCCGCTAGATGGCGCTGTACCAGCGAGGTGAAATCCTACTTCACGCTATTAAGATTTTTCTTGGAATAATGGCATCGGTCCGATCTATATTTATTTTTTGTACTTTTGTGAATAGAGATTACTTGTGCTTTGGTTCAATATACTGTATTGTCAAGCAAAGTGGTTTATTTTTGGGACCCCCCTGAACAGCGCTGGTGCGCGAGACGCTCGCGAGTCAGTATGCAACTCTCACCATCATCTCCCTGTCCTTATCCCACTTATGTAGGGTCAGCACAACATGTTTTCTTCTTCCATTCATCTCTATTATTCGTCATTTCAGCGCTTACTCCTTTCTTTCTCATGTCCTCTCTCACACAATCCACCCATCGCTTTTTTGGCCTACCGATCGCTCTTCGTCCTTGAACATCCACCCCTACATTCTTCTACCAATATGACGCTCATCCCTCCTCATTACATTCCTAATACCACGCTAACCTACTGTTCCTCATTCTGTCCGACATGGGTGCTACTTTCAAATTTCCCCTTATATACTCATTTCAAATTCGATCTTTACTGGTCTCTCGGTCGTGAATGTGTAACGAGAAGTATACATAGACTGTATCCAATAAAACTGCTGTCAACGTAGTTAATCAGTTTCTGAACAAATTCCAGAAAAAAAACACGATTAAAAAATGATACATGTTTCGTGTTTTAACATTTTTACGTCCTCGCAGGCTGTGTTTATTTTTTAACGGCTTGGTTTGAAATAGATAGGTGTATTTTTGCCCCGATTCGTTTTCAGGTTTCAGGGTTTTTTTGTAGTTTCATTTGAATATCGAATTTTATGTGGTTCTGCTTTACAAATATTTGTAAAGTTTATATAGCATGTTTTTGGAAGTTCCATGTTATTAAGACTTTCGGGGGTAAAATTGGTGTTTGTTTTTTATGTATGCAAACCTTTTATAAAATATGAATTGTGTAACGATATAGTAAAGGTATTTTTAGGGAAGCATTGAGCATTGTTTGTCCTAGATAGACCTATTCGTCGAGAGCTTTAAGGCCCCAGTTCCCAAATAATACTTGATTGGGCGCGGCATGGACATTCAACAGATCTTCGTCTTACTGGCAAGCGCTGAGTGGGAAGGCTACCCGCTTGGTGGTCGGACGGTCGCCTCTATCCGGTCCATGTGGAAGTCTATTAAGGAAACCTGTGTCCGTCCGTTAACGTCCTATGGCTGAAATGACGATAAGACAATTTATTAATGTTTTATTTATAATTTTGACATCGATCTCACCTCAGGTAGCACACAAGCTGTATTTGAGTTTATACAGCCCTTATAATGATGAAATGGCTGCATAAAGGCTGTATAAGTACTTTATACAGCTTGTGTGCTACCTGGGACCTGTTGGTAAAGTGACGGTGAAGCCGACGATGAAGCATGCTTACCTTGATAGTGCATATTCACTCGTAGTTGGTTAATATTTTTATATAATACAAACCTAACCCAACGACTAACTAAGACTATGATTATGGCGACGATCCTTTAACACCTTTGCTGCCAAGCTTTTAATAGCGCTCCGCACTTTATTCTACTTACGGAGACGCATAGTATTAATCGCATAATAATAATAACACCCGGTATATGCGCCTACGAGCAGAGTGCACGCTAGGCGGGTTCCTGGCAGTAAATGTGGTAAGTCATTAAATTAGCAGTACATTAAGAGTCCCCGGTAATCTCGGTTCTCCATACAAACGTAGTTACGCTCTCATTTTAAAACGACAAGCTAGTTTGCTCTGAAACTTAGTACTTAGAATAAGTTAAGGTTAGTTTATGTAGCTCATAGTAAAAAAAATACAGCGAATTTAAGTTTTTCATACAAAACTTGTTTTTGCTGTATTTCGTTTGCAATAGTAAATTTAACATAAAATGTATAATTGTTTTTTTCTTCACTTATTCTAATCCATACTTACTAATATTATAAATGTGAAAGTGTGTCTGTCTGTCTGTCTGTTACCTCTTCACGTTTAAACCGCTGAACGGATTTGGATGAAATTTGGTATGGAGATAGTTTGAGTCCCGGGGATACCCGCGATAAACGAATTCAAGGCGGACTAAGTCGCGGGCAGAAGCTAGTAGTTTATAAAAATAATGTAAATTGGGTCTAGTTATTAACTTAATCTAGAATAAAATTAATTCAAAGTAATAAAATGACTCAAATTCAGTCAAGGAAACGTAAACCATTTTACGCAAAAAGTTAGGCCCGAATAAACTTAATAAAGGCCCAAAAAAACAAAACAGGGAGATCTTTGCGTGAAATCTGTAATTACAACTACTGAAGAGTCAAAGGATAAAATGCCTTTATCTTAAACAGCCTGAAATAAGATCTTGAAAGAAAAAAAGTAATTTGAATTCGTTACTTTTGCCGTGCCATCTGCGTAATCGAGTTTTTAGTTTCACCGTCTCATTTCAGATTTCGCCCTCTAAATTAGTATTTCAGTTTTCTTCTCTGTGGCAGAAGGTCGTTTTTCTAAGTTAACTAATTAGTGAGATAGGCAGTTTCTGAAATTAGCTTAAAAAGTTGATTAAAACGTGCGAACGGTAGGATAGTTGGGCACCGAGTGACGCGGAAACAAATTCAAAATTTAAATAAGCAACGTTTTTTAGGGTTCCGTACTCAAATCGTACCGTGCCCGGCGCTCTCCTAATTAGTGATTTTTGTGCACAAGTCAATGATTAGCGCGAGTGAGTGCCCAAGTAGCATAGAAGTTCTATTAGAGCCCAAACGGGCCTTATAACGCTCAAACTGGCTGTATAATGGCCGTATAAGCTCTTATACAGCTTGTGTGCTACCTAGGTCTCTACAGTGGTGAGTTAAGAAGCAGCGTGGAAACCTAATGTCTTCAGAAGTATTCATATACCGTAGCCTTAGCTCTTGCTAATTAATTATCTCCCTCATCCCACACACACATACACAGAGAGAGACAGACACCCAGCCATACGCTCATAATCACCCACACATGCACTCACTCACACGCTCGCACACACACATACACTCACTCGCTCGTGCAAGCGTTTGTCGTGTCTGACTAAAATTCATTATGTTTTACGTTTGTATTATTTTAAGATAAAATTATACAAAACTTACGCTTTAAACACACAAACTGGCTTGCGCCTGCCCTAAAGCTAAGGTGCGCAAAATCCGAAAGTTTGGGGGCGACTGTCCGCGCCGCCTACTTCCCCGGCAGCTCCTCGCCGTCGCTCCTGTACGGGTATGTTCATTGGACAACTGTAGAAATTGATAAAACTGTGACCAAATTTCATGATGCGCTCTACGATGCAAAGGACAGTCATAGAGGTGGCGAATTTTTGTCACAGAGAAGTTACTTCCACGACAGGGAAATCATGACCATCGGCAACCTCCGCAGTTATTGTGCCTTGCGCACTGCGTCCTACCCAAAATCAACATGCGCTCCCCCCACTGAATCTGATTACTGGTAACGAGGCCCTGCCTGACCTATTCAGTTCAAAGTCAGGTCCTAAAAACAAACCAACCAAGTGCAAGTCGGACTCGCACACCGAGGGTTCCGTACAAACTATACGCTACAAACGGCGGTATCTATAAAAATACAGTGTTAGCAGAGCCCTCCTCCTAAAAAAAATGTACGCAATGTTCGCTCATTTTATATTGGTTACTGACATAGACAGACAGCGGCAACAGAAATACATCATCTGTGAAAATTTCAAGTGTCTTACTATCACGGTTCATGAGATTCAGCCTGGTGAGAGACGGACAGATAGACAAACAAAGAGACAGACAGACAGGCAGGCAGACAGACATACAGACAGACAGATAGACAGACAGATGGACAGCGGAGCCTTAGTATTAGGGTCCCATTTTACCCTTTGGGTACGGTACCCTAAAAAAGGAGGTATACTTGAGAAAAAGTATGCAATCAGCAAATAACTTGCTTAGAGCAACCTCAATACTTTTTTTTGCTTTTATATCGCCTTGTAAGCCTAAATTTCGGCACCATTTTATAAGCGTATTTAGTTTGCTATCCTTCTAATAACAGTTCAATAGAATGCCGTTTGCACTTATTGTAATCTTGCCAAAACTAATGTAAGCCGACTTAGGCTAATATTATTTTTACATAAGTATCCTGTAAGCCTGCTAGGGTTTATTAGGCTTAAGGTTTAGTCTAACATTAGAATTTTGTATAAGTCTACAGAAGCTTAATATGGAATTTATTATTGGATGTAAAGTAGACCCTGTTTTACGCTTCATTTTTCACGCGCCTCAACAGGCAGGCCTCCACCATTGGTGTAGCTGCACTTTTCAAAAGCACTATTACTGTAGTAAAATTGTATAGTATGTTGATCCTATATCACTCTTATGTTGCACTTTTTCACAGCTCTTAATCTTATAATAGTCTAGTATAAGATCAAAAACACATACGTATAGAACACTCATTTAATACTGATATTAGTCTAAACATTCTTAAAATAGCATTAAGCAAGTATTTTATAAAATCAAACGAGCTTATAAAATGAGGATATGAAAGCAAATTTTTACAAGTGCAATTAGTTTCAGTAATTGCTGTTGAAAGATCAAATGGCTTATAAAATAAGCACTATAAAATGCTTTAATAAGCATATATGAGACTAGGTACTAGGACTGGAGCAGTCTTGAGCCCATACCGTCGTGTCTGAGACGAATATAGGATTAATAGCATATCCAAGACAGTTATAAGAGTACTAATATACCTACTACTCTTATTGCTGAGACTGTTTTGCTGGTTGCCTAAATCACTAAATTCCCGCTGAATGTCTATTACAGGGCTCCTACCTCCTGAACCAAACCATTTAGATACTTTATTTGTTTACAGGATGAGTATAAAAAAAAAAACAAAAAAATATTTAAAAAGGATCCTCATAGAAAAAAAAATATTTTTCGGTATTTTTGCGCAATATTTTGGAAAGAAGATGACTTTGAACCGATGGTACCGATGCAACTGTTTTACACATGCAATTATCATCTATACTATTATAAAATTGTAAAAATGAAATGTCTGTGCATTGAAGATATTTTCAAAAAAATGATTGTTACGGACTATTTGGAGGTCACTAAAACGGATTTTTTTTTTTTGGATTTTATGTATATTTGTATGTGTCGTTGTGGCTTCATCACGCAAAATCGGCTAAACGGATTTTAACTATTTTTGGTACACGGGTAGCTGGGTGTCTCCAGATGGTTATAGGATACTTTTTATCCGACTACGCTGAAGAAAAAACGAAGGATTATGACTTTTTCTCCTCCGCGAACGAAGTTACAGGCGCCCTAGTAAACAATAAAATTAAATAAAATTAAAATTAAAGTGTATGGGGACAAACAAGACACGTGTTTTCCTCTTGGTATTTTCATGTTAGGGAACACTTAGAGCGCGAATGACTCGCACTTGACCGGTTTTCTTAAATTTGGCATTTTGTTGGCGTTTTCTTGGCAGCCGGATGCAAAATGCATTTGCATCCCGTTGTCTATGATAAGTTTTTTCTCTTTGCGGACGTGCCCGCTTCTTAATGCCCGGAGATAAAATATTTTTGTTTTTAGTGAGATCATTTAGCTCGATAGTAATCCGCATATATATTTTTTGAATACACCAATATCGGATCATATACAGGTACTGGATTATTGGCATTATCAATACTATTATAAAATTGAAAAAATTAAACATTGAAGATATTTTTTGAAAATGATTGCAACGGACTATTTGGAGGTCACTAAATCGAAAAATATTTTTTTATGTTTGTCTGTGTCGTTGTGGCTTCATCACGTCAAATCGGCTAAACGCATTTTAACTATTGTTATATATTTGGTACACGGGTAGCTGGGTATCGCCAGATGGTTAAAGGATACTTTTTACCCGACTACGCTACAGAAAAAAAGAGGGGTCATGACTTTTTCTGCTCCGCGAACGAAGTTGCAGGCACCTCCTAGTATAATTAAAATGCCAGGAAAAACTTGCCATTTTAAAATCAGAATTAGATATAATTATTTTTTTAAAGATAATCACTGGCCCCAAATTTTTTTTTTTTCACCATTAGTGATCAAACTTGTTGCCTACCTTAGAGAAAACTTAAATTGTATTAATTAAAACCTAATTTCTAATGAACTGCCCTGGCTACCAGCATGTCAGGCTCTACAGCATGTCAGATAGCATCACTATCAAAAATATTTAGCAATAAACAAAAGCAAAATGTCTTTATTTGTGGCCTAGACAGGCATGATCGAATATACATCGTTTTTGAGTTATTGGCGAAAAACTGCGCTTTTCAGCAAAAGGACGTAAGTGCCCCGAAGATACGCTCTTTTGCTGGAGCACTTTTTCATATCGTATATTTTTTATTTGCAGTGCATTTCTTTGTAGTAACGGCTACGGAACCCTACGCAGTTTTTTTGCTATTATTAAATATGTAAATACATTGTACGGTCGGCAAAAAATTGGTTCCACCCTTGAACCTTCATACATTTAAAATAGTCAAAAAGCGCTAGACCCATTTTCTTGAACGGCCGAACCAATTTTCCTTTCCTCATTTTGTTACACATGATAATTTTCGTCTTAAATTATGTTTTTTAAGATCAATATAGCATTAGTAACACCAACGATAGAGTAGAGCTAGACCGATACATACATATAGTGTGCTTTGCCATGGCTGCAATATACAAAATAATCATCATTATCATATCAGCCTGTATGTAGACGTCCACTGCTCGACAATGGCCTCCCCCAAAGGTCGCCATAATTGCCAGTCGTGCGCCACTCTCATCCATCGATTTCCCACGAACCTGATCCGATCTCGCATCCATCAATCAATGAATTTGACACACAAGAAACGATTAAAATCTCCAAGAATAAATTGACACCTTTCTTTTACGATTGACGCCACCGAAATTAGCAATTTCGAAGTGCTTTCGAACCGTAAAAGCCAAGTTACCAACTCTGATACTTAGTACGTATTAACATAAAGAGCAGGGATAAATCAAATATTTCCCCTGGAAAGACAAACGCGAGTCTTCGAGCCTCTAACGAGTTAAACTTGGAAAGAAATTTCTAAATTCACGAGTCAATTGACTTTGCAAAAATCAGGGAATTTGTCAGGCTTACGACGCAGCTGCGAGCTCTGATTAAAAAGTTGAGATAACAAAGAAATGTTAGATAAATAATTTATAGTCTAATGCGCAGAAAATTGGCACTTAGTAGTCATCTAAAGATACAAAAACATCATATTGCGAGCACGTACGCGAGTGTTGCTGGCAGTGCCCCCGGCACACACTGTGTCACACCGTAACTCACCGCTCCTTCGTGCCCTCGCGCTACTAAACTCGCTCTTGGTATCAGCACTGGGGAAGTGTGATCCGTTTTTTTTTATGAAATAGGAGGCAAACGAGCAGACGGGTCGCCTGATGGTAAACGATCACCGTCGCCGATAGATACTTGCATCAACAGAGGAGTCACAAGTGCAGTGCCGGCCTTTCAGGTGGGAATACGCTCTTTCTTGAAGACTTGAAGGTCGCATCGGAAATACTGCAGGCGGCAATTTATTCCACAGTTCAGTCGTGCGAGGCAGGACATTTCTAGAAAAACGCACAGTTGTGGACTGCCAACCATCTAAGTGGTGAGAATGGAAATACTGTCGCGTAGGACGATGACGGAAAGATGCAGCTGGGATCAACCCAAACTATTCCTCGGAGCACTCCTCGTCATACAAGCGATAGAAAATGCAGAGCGAGGCTTCATCTCTACGCAGTGCCAAGGAGTCAATCTGATCAAGAGGGAGAAGCTGGTACTGATAGTGTTTGCTGCTGCTGTGTGTCAGGAGCGCTTGAGGTATTGCGAGATGATGAATAACAGGCCCTCTAGCGTCTAAGGTTTTATTGTAAAACATGAAATTACATAGTGCCATGGATTACTGTAAGGCTGTAAAATGTATATATAAATAAAATAAATCAGTCCAAGGACGTCCACTGCTGGACACAGACTGCCGGTCATGCGTCACGGTTTCCCACAATCTTCACCAGATCATCATTTAACTTCTTGGGGGCCCCTCACGCTGGACCATCCTGTACGCGGTCGCCACTTAGGAACCTTTTTACCCCAGCAGCCATTGGTTCCACGAGCTATGTACTCCGCCCACTGCCACTTAAGTTAAGCAACTTTTTCAGCTATGTCGACGACCTGGGTTCTTCTGCGGATCTTCTCATTTCTGATTCGATCACGTAAGGAGATTCTGAGCATAGCTCGTGCTATTGCCCTTTGAGTGATTTTGAGCCTTCTTGTAAGGCCCATTATGAGTAACCACGTCTCAGTGCCGTACTTATGTCAGCACTGGCAACACACACTGGTTAAAAAGACAAGTCCTAGGTTAGAATCCTTATAAAAAAAGGGCAACGAGCCAGATTTTGATGACATCAACATTATAGGTCGCAATGACCGGTCTAGCGCTACCAGTAGCGAGGCGTCTTTATAAGCCGATTCCCATCGGGTTGCCCAAGGAAAGGCTTTTAACCACCTTTTTCTTTAAATATGAGTAAATGAATACGCTTCGGCTTCCCTGTAATTTTCCTGACGCTACGCCTCTGAGCGCTATCCAATGGTCCTGCGATCCTCTAAAGAATATCGGTCCACTTTGTACTGGGCCGCCATGCTACATCTTCTAGTTCATGTTCGCCACTCGATAACCTCAATGGAACTTCACTTCTCCGATTTCTAATTCAGGTTCAAATATCTCCGTCCCCGGAATCAAACGTTTAAGGACACACATTAGCAGTTGTTTAATTTTGGTTTAGTGTTAGGTATTCTTATCAATAAAACTTACTTAATTATAGTTACACCCAATCTTATTTATATTTTTACAAAACAATGTTTAAAAATAATAAATACTAGAAGGCGGGCGCCTTCGTTCGCGGAGGAGAAAAATCATAACCCTTCATGTTTTCTTCAGCGTAGTCGGGTAAAAAGTATCCTATAACAATCTGGAGATACCAAGCTACCCATGTACCAAAAATAGTTGAAATCCGTTTAGCCGATATTGCGCGATGCAGCCACAACGACACATACAAAAATACAAACATACATAAAATCCAAAAAAATATTTTTCGTTTAAATGGCCTCCAAATAGTCCATAAATATTTTTTTTGATAATTTCTTCAATGTACAGACATTTCATTTTTACAACTTTATAATAGTATAGATAAGTGAGTAATTAAGAACCTTCCAACTATATGTGGCACCACCATTGTATCCTTATATCAAGTGTTATTGTCAACCTAGATGTAAAGGCAGTTTTAAGTTAATTTTCTCTATAAGCTATTTTCTTTTTATGATGGTGCTATCTTTCCGCTGCAATAAAAGTGTTTTTTTTTTCCTTCCTGTTTTTTTCTTTCCAAACACCCCACTATGGTTCACTAAGAAAATAACATAAATAATCAGTATTAATGATTTTGACAAAAAAATCTTTTGAATTTTAAAATGGTTGCGCTTATAAAGTTCGTGCAACAACGATACATTGCAATTCGGTGTATTATTACTAAGCGCTATTATCGCACCTTATGTTACTTTTATTATAAAATGTGTCCATGTCACATAGGTATACTTTATGTAATCTATCTGATCTGGGAGGTTAAATGAGAAGGTACGGGTAAATTAAAATGCGTATTTCAGTACACGGTAGGGAGAGAACTGAGGACCGCTGCAACTAGTGCAAGGCACGCTCCTGGGGCACTTAGAACATTGACACCTACCATGTCCCAATACAGAAAAGCCTCAATAATCAATCATCAGCCTATATTAGTCCACTGCTGGACATAGGCCTCTCCTAATGAGCGCCATAGCGTGTCTTTAGCTTGACGCATCCAGCATCTGCCCGCAGTTTTTCGCAGATTTTCATCCTATCTGGCCGGAGGGCGTCATAGCGTCGTTTGCCGCAGTCTCCACTCAAGAACACGTTTACACGTAGTCATTATTAGCATTATAAATTTCTACGACTAATTTATACCATCGGTATTCACAAACCTACGCACTTTTTCTCCTCGAAGTAATTAACAAAATATCTAATTAAAACTCAGAACCTTCGGAAAGTTAAACAATTATACAATTAGCGATATTCCACACAATAATGAAAATTAAAGAAGTTCGTTATAAGGTTTTATTGAGAACTTTAACTTTGAGTGCGAGATCGTAATTAATGTTTAAATTGTTTAAACACTTTTGTATTTTCTGACACGGGTAATCCTGTTAAATACTTTGGTGAAGGGCTTTATAATTAACTTTTTTCGACTACAGTCTTAGTTCTACAGTCAATACTTGTAGATAATCTTCATTAAAGCTTAATCACTTTAAACATTTGATAGATTCAGGCGTTTCTCGAAATTCCATATTACCTAGATGTTTTGCCTAAATATACAAATGTATATGGTAAAAGAACGTGGTAGTACATGTTGCCTGACATCCTAAAGAACTTACCCGAGGACATACACACAAACTTACTAAAAAATATTTTCTCAATGCTGAAGGCGTAAGGAGATTACTGGTGTCGATAAAATACATGTCACGTCATTCGTGTCACGTATAAACCTATAAAAGGTTTCTGTAAATAGTCTTAATTAAAGGGTGAACGATATGAAGTGTTACCAAATTCACACTGGCCATATCTGACAAAATTCTCTGTAAAGAAATTTCGCATCAAAGGTTTTGGAATTTGCATTGAACCCATGCAAACATTTCTGTAGTAGACCGTGGACATTTCAACAAGACTCGGCCCCGGCTCATAAAGCTCTTGTGAACCAAGAATGGCTAAAAAACCGCGTTCCACATTTCATTTCGTCCAAACAATGGCTTTCGAATTCCCCAGAGGCAAATCCGATGGACTTTTCTATCTGGTCGATTTTGGAGAGCAAGGTTTTTGGGACAAGAAAACATGCTAGTATGGATGCACTGAAGAAAGCGATCAGTACGTAATTGGCACAACTTACCGCAGGACCACATTCGTGCAGCGTGCAACTCATTTTTCGACCGTCTGAAGGCCATCAAGTCAAAAGATGAAGAAAAGGTGGTCATATCGAGTTAAAGTAAATTAATTTTAAAATTATATAGAGATATTTTTTCTATTTTTTAACTTAATAATAATAATTTCTAAAAACAGTTAAAAAATTGTACAAGGTTCATTGTACTGTACCTTATTTAACTTTAATAAACGAAAAAATAATATCGTAGAAATTATATTCTTTTAAATGCAAAGATCGAAATAATGAAAACAGTTCAAGTTTCTTGTTCACTTTGATTTATAACACAATTTAAAATTCAATTTATATTACAGTAATATTAGGTTATTGTCAGTTCAAAAAACAAAAGTTGTCCCTCCGGTGGTCAAAAGTTAAGAACTTGTATGAATTTAGGGATCTATATCGGAATCCCTAACGTCTTTTGTCCTAATATATCGTTTGTCTTAATGTATCATTTGCCATAACGCATTTTTTTAGGAAACTGTAAACTTTTCAGGATTTTTATAAAACAAACCTAACCTAACCTAACCTAATCTATACGACGATCTTTTAAAAAATCCTGAAAAATTTACAGTTAAGTACCACCTCGGCTATTTTCCCTACAGAAGAAAGCTACTTGTTTAAAGTTCTCGAACTTAATATTTTTCTATGCGCCAATTTTAACAAATGTTTCACTGAGACATAAAACATGAATTTCCCGTTGTTGGCGAAAGAAATCCTGAAGCGCAATTTCTAGAAAATCTATTTTATTTAGTAATCCCCCTATATTTTGGTGCATAACACTAAATTTGTTCAGAGAAATACGTTCATGACTTTCAACGGAATTGTCAACGAAAAAACTCTAGGCAATCAGGTTTGTTAATATTCGATGTTGGTGTAAATTTTACTGGAGCAATATATTATATTATTATTTTGTATAATCGTCATAAGGTAACATAAATCTAAAAATATTGTTCTTAAACCATTTCTATTTACATGTTGATACTTCATGGAAAACATTAAATAATCATAAGAGAGGTTTCGATTGCTGTCAAGTATGTAAAAATATTCATATTTCTCGTTATCAAAAAATAATAACTCGTTAAATGTTTCTACTCTCCAGTTGTACTCGTATGTATCATAATCATTATTAAGTTTATAAGTAGGATAGCAAATGACAATGTTTGTATAAACAACAGTTTGTATAAATGACAATGTTTGTACAGAAAACAAATAATGGTATATATACATGCCAGGTGGGCCTATTCTATGAAGACAGTTACACATGTGCCAGAAGGGCTAAATAATTTTATTCTAATAATTTCCCAAATCCCTATTATCCGGTTCGCGGTTCAGCTCGTCTAGTTAACGAATCAGTATGCAAAATCAATTCACAATCCAACTTCGACACTATATTACCTCAATAACGACTTATCGAATTCACACGTAAAATGTAAGGAATTCATAACGAGGCAACTTTAAAAGTGGTTCGGCTTAGAATCACTTACACCAAGAACTTCGTAGTTCTATAACACTTCTGTACAAAAGGATTTATGTTAGCAGGATGCCCTAAGTCCTTAAGTCCTTTTGGATAAAATGTAGGAAATGTAGAAATCTGCCCGATTCCGATTCCATTCGATTTCGAGTTGAGGCCTTGTTATTAGTTTCCAAGTTTTTATTGCACTTTGAGTATGAAGGGTATTTTACATTTTGATAATGAAAATGTTTGTAAGTTTGTGTCGGTTTGCAATCGAATAGTTTACTAAATGATTTTAAAAAAGAAGTAGGAGATTCTCAAGTGGCTGTGTGAATGTTATTTACTTTGTTACCTTATATATTTTTCGATTGTGAACCAATTAACACATTTACCGCCGCGAACCCGCCTCGCAAGCGATCTGCTTTTAGCAAGTTTTCGCTTGATACGGTTCTTCCCATGTTATTTGCTACGAGCGTAGCGTAATTTTCGGTTGCGAAAGTGTTACAAAACAAACTTAGTGTTAGTCGGACATTCACAAAGGGTTCCGTAAGACCGTGCGCAAAGATACACAAAAAACACATTCCTTGTACGCCCCAATTCCCTATAAGATTTGATTCGACTTATTTTTATTTTATGAAAATTAATAACACATTTCCAACCGACATTTTGGTAGCGCTACGCTCGAATCGTAGCCAATGACATGGGAAAAACTGTATGTAGCGAAAACTTACTACGAGCAGAGTACCCGCCGTGCAGGTTCGCGGTCATGAATGTGTTAACTATTTTTTTTGTTTGAAAGTAGCTATGATTTTTTTACCGTCACAGGCGGGGCATGTATCCTAATAAATCCAGGCAAACTAGTACTGCACCATCGTGATATAGATTCAAATATCAAAACACAAAGATAAACACGATTGCTCTCGAACGTGGTCACACCAGGAATCGAACCTGGTACCTTTGGACTACGCGTCCAACGTGTTAACCTCTCCACTAGCGAGCACTGTGCTCTACGCCTCGAATTTATCCATCCGCTTTGACCTACTGTAATTTTTTTGAAAGGTAACGCCATCTATGAGAACCTGCATGTCTTGCACATGTTTACAAAAAACGTGTGTGTGTGACGGTGAGTGTTAATTTCTCCTCATTAAAAAACACAGAAACACAAGAAATTGTGTTTCATATAAAATAGTATTGTAATATTTAAAAAAATCATCATTTCACGATTAGGTAATATCGCAGGAATGCACTAGAGATGAATTTCCAATCTACGCATACCGCCTAGGAATCGCCGGAATATTTGTGAGCTCTCAAATTGTTGCTTGCATATCAGATGTTGCCTATATGTTAGTGTTTTCAAGTGTATATGTTTAGTCTCGAAAACTCAACTAAAACTAAGTAACACTTTGAAATAAAACAATTGAACGGATTATATCGCGTATATTATCTCATGTCACGGGAGGACCATGGAAAGCTGGAGGAGTCCTCCCGTGACCATGGAAAGCTGGAAAGCTTCCGAAACGTCGGGAACTAAAATGAGATAATATACGCGATATAATCCGTTAAATTGTTTTATTTCAATGAGTAATAATCGCGGAAACAGAAGAAAATACTAAGTAACACTTTTTCTTCGTTTTTTTATTTATTTATTTTTAGAAATACAACTTACATTTTACGCGGTACGATATCTGCCAAACTGCATAGCAGTTTGTTGGTAGAAAACATAATACCCTCCACCATTTCACTTCAATATTTCCGTGTATGAGATGCATAACTTAAACAACTAAAACCAGTTACATATTGTTTTGTTCTAAAAATCTTCTAAACCTTATCCATCAAAGCAAAATAACTGACTAGGTACTTAATGATTAATGATCGGCATCGTGACCGTGAGACGACGTGACATATCCATCTATATACATATATACCCACAGACATGCGCTCAGCGCAGTTGTATCAAAAATAATTGAAATAGCTTCATTCTTACAACTTTGTAATAGTATAACAGTATATATAAAGTACTGGCTTCTGCCCGTGGCCTCGTCCGCCTTAAATTCGCTTATTGCGGATAAGGGCGTCCTTCCGGGACAAAAAGTAGCCCATGTCCTTCCCTGGGACTCAAACTATCTCTATACCAAACTAGATTACTGACTAATAAAGCTTGTGTCAAAAAGTACATTTCATCTTTAAAGAGCATCTCAAAGACTTTTATCTGTCCCTTCCATGGCACCTCGCCTTGATTTACTGGTCCTATGGACTGTATGGCTGAGTAATATTATAAAGTTTTATATATATATATGTACATGTAGTATATGTGTATTTATACTACTTATTGTGTTTGTTTAATATATACAATTATACTTCATTTCCAAACTGTTTTGCGCCACCTACTTATACGTACAGTATCTTTTTCTCAACGTCTCCCCCTACCCAAAGGTTCTCTGGAAGAAATCGCTGTTTAGTGATAAGACCGCCTGTTGTTTACCTCTCATTGAATGTATTGTTTTCTGTACTCTGTTTTGTGAGGTGTACAATATGGAGTTATTGTACATTTTTGTGACAAGCTTTTACTGACGACTGTACTTTTTTTGAACACCCGTCAAGTACTCACTGAGGGGATTTAAAGGTGCCCAAAATCGGTTGGAGCGCTTTATTTTATTACAAAAAAGCTAGCGATGAAAGCTAGCGTAGTGCCGCGGAGTGCGGCGTTGTTGTGGATGGGCAGTCGAGCGATATAAAGGCCTTGTGTAGTTGGTTAAGTAAATTATAAGTCAGTAAGGCTTGTCCACGAAAAAAAGTAGCCATCGAAAACTAAGCCTCTACTGTCTTCCATGCAGTAGCTGGTATATTTTGTATTTATTATTTATATGTAATATATAATGAAATAATAATGAAATAATGATCTTTATTCTGTAAGTAGGCCACAAGGGCACTTTTACAAGTCTGACTCTACGGCGTTTCCCAAGAGGAGACCACTGAAGAGAAGAAAGCCGAAACAAACTCAACAGTCAGTCATTTTTTCGAAATAACTCTTATATCTATTACAATATTCGTGCTTAGCCTAACCTAAATATATGTTTTGAGTATAAACTCAATGCGTAGTTCTTCAAGGAAACATATCAAAACTTATAAAAGTAAAAAAAAAAAAATCTAGAATATAAAAAAGCAAAATAGTGATTTTTATTTAAAACAACTTACATACGTTTGATATGCCACCTTATAAGAACCGTGTCCCGGTAGAAAGTAAATTATTTGGTTTCTGTTTTGGGCCATGCATTTTTGTCTGTTAAATAGTCCTCTACCCTATAATAAGCCTTTGCCATTAGGGACTCTTTTAAGTACTTTTTGAGAGCTGGAAACGATAATTTCAAAGCATCATCTGGTAGCTTATTATAAAAATGTATACATTGGCCTACGAATGATTTGGCTACTTTACGAACGCGGAACTTTCTAATAGCGATTTTGTTTTTATTTCTAGTATTAAAATTGTGGATATCTGAATTCCTAGTAAAAGACTCTAGGTTCTTAATAACATAAATAATATTCTCATAAATATATTGAGACGCTACGGTTAATATGTTGATGTCTTTAAAAAGTTCTCTTAAGGAGTCACGGGAGTTCAAGTTATATATAGAACGAATCGCTCTTTTTTGTAACACAAATATAGTCTGTATGTCAGCTGCTTTGCCCCAAACCAGAATACCGTATGACATGATACTATGAAAATAACTATGATATACTAAGCGAGCAGTATCAACATTGCTCAATTGTCTAATTTTTCTAATAGCGTAAGCTGCTGTACTTAATTTACCTGCAAGTACTGCTAAATGGGGACTCCATTGCAAGTTCTTGTCCAGTGTTATAGGTATAACAATGGTGAATGTTTAGAAATGGTGGATAGGGCATTATTCTTAGGTAAGAATAATGCCCTATCCACCATTTCTAAACATTCACCATTGAGCTATATAGCAGAATCCACTGCTCTAACATTCGGTAAAGCAAATCTAACACATTTCGTTTTCTTAGCATTCAATACCAGATTATTAATATTAAACCAGTCAAGTACTTTAACTAGTACACTATTAATTTCGGAATAGTCTGTTGCTTTCCGGTCAACTTTGAAAATTAATGATGTATCATCAGCAAATAGTACTATATCAGAAAGATTTTCTACTATAGATGGTAAGTCATTTATATAAACTAAAAATAGAAATGGCCCTAAGATAGAGCCCTGTGGCACTCCTAGCTTAACTGCAGCTCCACTGGATTGGGTTCCATTAACAACAACTGTTTGTGTTCTATTGCTGAGATATGAAGACATAAGGCTTAAGGCATTTATAGACAGGCCATAATGTTCTAATTTCAAAATGAGTGTTCCATGATCAACGCAATCAAATGCCTTAGAAAGGTCACAAAAAACTCCAATTGCATCACAAGATTTCTCCCAGATGTTGTAAATATATTTAATGAGTACAGATGCTGCATCAGCCGTGGAACGTACCCTTGTGAAACCGAACTGTTTACTACTAAGTAGTTTATTTCTATTGAAGTGTCCCAGCAGATCCATCAACATTAACTTTTCGAAAACTTTACTTAATACAGGTAGTATAGATATCGGACGGAAATTAGTCAAGTCACTCAAGTCACCTGATTTAAAAAGAGGTATGACTTTACTAAGTTTCATAAGATCTGGAAACACGCCCTCTGATATGCAATTATTATAAATCAAGGCTAGATAGGGTGCAATTGAGTCTATGATATGATGAACAATTTTTACTGAAGTTCCCCATAAATCCTCTGTTTTCTTTAAATTCAGTGACTTAAATGTTTTAATAACGTCTATTGAATTTACTTGACTAAATTCAAAGCTTACATTGCATTTGTTAAAATTAACATTAAGTAACAAATGGGCTTCGGTCGCAGATGATTGAAGATATCTTGTAGTATTAATTGCAATGTTGGAAAAATAATCCTCGAATGCCGAGGCAACATCGTTCTGACCATTTCCTGTCATAATGTTGACTTGACTATTGCGAGTTTTTGTTTTACCAGTTTCTCTATTAATAATATTCCAAACAGTTTTCACTTTATTGTCAGACATTTTGAGTTTAGAAATAATATAATTTGCCTTAGCGGCTATGCAAACCTTCTTAAACATTTTTGAATAATTCTTGACATATATATATTGTATACCATATATAGTATAGGTATAAGCAATTATGTATGCATTATTTGCTTGTGTGTCCTAACGCTCTCAGTACTGAATGTTTTTCCCCACTGCACCATTTTCATGCTTCTTCTCTGTTTGGCCCTATGGTTGACTGGTAGAGAATGCCTTTTGGCATTAAGTTCGCCCTTTGTACTTACTTTTGTTTTGTGCAATAAAGTTTAAATAAATAAATAAATAAATACTGTCTCCCAGTAGGTCTAGGTAGTTCAAAACGCAATGATATTGCCAACCGAGTATTCTGTTTTATGGGTAAGAATCTAAAGTCGATTTTTTTCTTTATAAGTTGTGAAATTCCTACATAATGCCAGTTAAAGATAAATATAAAATGATTGCAGACAAGATTTCTGACAGATTTAATACAATTTATGACCTGCATATGGTTATTAAGTGTCTGGAAAGATACTCGCGGATCATTATAGCGTCGATAATCTATTTAAGTAGAGAAAAAAAAACCTCTGTGACCCAAACGTGAAAAATACAATATCAAAGACTAAAATCCTGAGATTTCGAAAGTAAGCCCGGAAATGGATAGCATCTGATATAACAAAGTCAAGAGTCTTGAAATTAAATTTATAAAAATTACATTTCATATTTCAAGACGTGAATAGGTTTGTGTCCTAAAAAAATATAATAAATCCGCCAGTTAAATTATCACAAAATATTAGACACGTATTTTTTCTTATGTCAATTCCACAAAAAAATATGAAGATATAGCTCGTTAAAGTTCCACGTGACGTAATGCCGTGCGACCGTTTTTCGCACGGCGTAACGTCATCCGCCCCCACTCCCAAACTTTGAAGCGCTTTATCTTTGTCTTTTTTGTTCGATTGACAAAAGAAATACGTTTCCAATATTTTTTTATAATCTTACTAATAGACTTATTAGAATAGCATATTGTTTACCCAGGTAACTACCCTATTATACAACAGTGGCTACTTATTTTTGTAAACAAGCCCTAAACATGAACGCTTTATCTGCCAACAAACTGTCCTCAGTTTGGCGGAATATATTTTTGTACATAAAGTAATAAAATAGTAGATTGTTTGACTAGGAGCTAAAATAAGCCATTATGACACGAAGTGATTATTTGGACGAGCTCACAAAGTGAGCGAGGACAAATATGTCTGAGTGTAATATTGGCTTTTAGCCACGTGTTAAACACTCTGCTTTTCACTTCAACTGCGAGTAAATAAAAAAGACATAACATTAAAATTGTATATTTCATGAAAAACTAAAAGTACACTTTGAGCAAATCTATCAAAAAGATTGACCAATCTGATCAGGTTGGTTAGTTTGTTTTTAATTCTTCGTAAGGAGTATGTAGCTGGCCGCAATTTTTTTTTTCAGTGTCATAGAGATTTGTATGGGATTATATGGCTTTCTTTTAAACCCTAGGGGCTAAATGTACTATTCTAGGCTCGCTTCGCGAAGCTAATACGACGTACTTTTTGAGCAGGAGACGTGAAAAATTCATTATTTGCATAATACTTATAATTCCGAGAGACTTAATCGTTCGGGCCGGAATCGAAGCCACGACTTGCAGTTCCAAAGTCGCATGCTTGAACCGTTCGGATTCTAGAGCTAATAGATTTTCCAATACGACCACATTTTCCATCGATAACCCAAACTCCACTAAATTGAATGGAAAAAACCTTTCTAGGACCTCCATTTTGGTGACCTTTTTGAGGTCGGTGAAATAAACTTTTACGTAATGACATTAGGTTACGGTTCGTCTAGATTTGGGCATTGTTAGTTTACAAAAAGGTTTTCACTCGATTACGAAAAAATAAAAGGGTTGCGAATAAAGCGTCTCCATTACAGGTTGAGAAAAAATACTTTCGTGTTTCCGGATGTCCGGCTATTTTCAGTAGGTTCGATAATTATATGGATCAGTTGCGGAATTCCGAAATTGGGTGCCTATCTGGAAATCAATTCCGGTACAAAAAACTTGCAAGGGGTCTATTCTTGACGATTTTGCCCCCCCCCCCCCCCTTTAGCAAATAAAATTATGTCATTTTCATAAAATGCGTTCTTAGCAAAAGTTTATAGAAACACGAATTTGATGTCCAGAACCCCCCCCCCCCTCCCCTCCCCCCCACCGTCATTTATGAAGAGCCCCAAGATATGGAATGACTTTCTCACTGAGGTGTTTTCAAAGCGATATAACATGCGGTTCTTTAAGAAGCGAGTTATCAGAGCACTCAAAAGTATGGGCGATTCCTCCGGCGTTGCACGTATCCATGGGCGACGATGACTACATTCCATCAGGTGGCTCGTCTGCCCGTTTGCCACTCATTACATTAAAAAAAACCGTACATTGCGTATCGAAACAAGAACAGCGCGAGGCAAAAAATGTACAAAATGTCGTATAAACCCTTTTCCCTCTGAAAAGTATTCACAAAAATTCATAATAAATATTAATGTATCTGCATTCGTATTAAAGGCGTGTTTCTCTTTCAAAGATAAGCTCAAGCGGAAATTCACCACACGCACGATATTCGCTCCAAAGATTTAATCAACCAGTTAGACATCTAATAAGGGAACAAAGCGCCCAAATAACATCCCAGAATAATACAAAACCACTAAATAATACCAAAAAAACATAACCGCCCTACCGCTTACTACTTTTTTACTTGAAACCCTAGCAAATTCAAAAGAGATTCCTAGTGAGAATGTCGTAAGCGCGTTTTCAGTTCTGTCTTTTCTGAACTGTAGTTTAATGCCATATGTTACAGTATGACACATCGCGTGATAGCCTTTGATGTGTTAATATCATGTCTCTCCTGTTTTTCTTCGGCAAATATACTGAAAAGGTTTATGATAATCTTCTGTTTTTCGCGGTTTACATACCTACGTTCGATTGCCGATATGATCTAAGCACATGAGTAAAAAAACGAAACACATAAATTCTAAAGAGCGTGCAAAATTTATACCTAATTTTTCAACCTTTGCCAACCCTATCAGGGTTGGCAAAGGTTGACAAAGTAAAAGAAACACAATATTGATTACTCTAATACTAATTATATAGTTGTAAAAATAAAAAGTCTCTAAATTAAAGATGTTTAAAAATTATAACTTTCATAAAGCTATCTTTCACTGACATGTCAGATTTAAGCACGAAGCAATTGACGGGAGAGCGGGGTTAAAAATGCCGGGAGTAGGTTGTTCCGATGAGAACAGGAACGCAACCAAAAAATTGAGCAATCCATTATCATGTATGTCGCGAAAGGTTATGACACTATGTTGTTGCAGGAGCCGTTTATTTGCTTCCACTATGGTAGAATAGTAGTTACGGAAAAAAAAAATCGACGTAACAATTACCCCACGGAATAATATATTTTTGCCTTTGATTTTTTGTTAAATGTTGATAGTACACAATAAATAATCACATATTTTGATGAAAAAAAAACGACTCTTTTAGCGTGTGTAAACTGAGAATTAATTTTTGAAGGATACGTTTGTATTTAAAACGACGGAACAACCAGCCCTATAGCGGGGTTAGTTGTTCCCTTCCGATCGATCACATAAAAAATGTTATTTTAAAACAGCTGTTTAACGATGCACAAAACAAATCACTTTTCAAAAACGTCAATAATTATTATTTAAAAATGTGCGTAAACCACACAATATATACACTATTTTCATAGCTCAATTTGCTGTTTTATGAAAATCGACACGTTTAGCCCTGCTCTCTCCTACACACATTCAATTACAACAAACCCTAATAAAATTAATATCTGAAAAAAAATCCCAAGTAACAAGACTTCTCTAACATCATACGCCCTTTTAAAATCAAAGCCTTAAAGACTCACTTTGTAATTGCAAACAGGGATGTGACCTAAATCGTCCTCACGTCAAATGAAAGCAAATAAAATTTCACAAGCCTTTTTCGTATCCATAATAATGTATAATTAATTCATTACTGCCCGAACGATCCGCCGGGCTGTTTTCAGCGGAACATACATATTTTAGGCGAGGAAGGTCATGTTTTGGAAGCGAGAATGTTAGGATGAGGCAAAATAGCAAAAACGAAACCCTTCTGGGGTCAGTTTGTCAGGTCCAGTCCGTATGTGACAGGCATTTTACTCAAAACCTACAGAATGTATTGATGAAATTGGAGTTTTAGTGTCTCGTATGCAGCTACTTAGTTTGATTGTTAAATAACAAAAAAAATAGGGAGTGCATATTTCGACAGGACAGATCATTTAAAATAATTTAAAGGTTTCTTATTTATTTTTTGATTTAATGAACATTTTCCAAGATAATTTCTCCGAAAGTAGCATAAATTGACTTTTCTCAAACATGCAATGAAATTTTGTCATTACGTGCTGTATAACAGGCTTCAAAGTATTACATTTCGGGCGGAACGAATCAAAGGATTGTAAAGGAATTTCATACAAAATTGAAGGCCTAGGCCGGGAAGTAATATGTATATATTTTTTAATTTTTATTTAAACATGGCGTCAGTGTTCATGAACAGGCTAAACAGCTGTTTTTTTTCGAGTGGCTGAATGGTTGTCGGACCAAAAATATCCGCGTTACTGCCACACACGATTTGATATTAAGAACACAAATCTGTATGATTCATTATGTTCACGAATAAATTTAAAATATTGTCTATGAATAAGTAAGTCACCAGACACCATAGACAATATTTAAAATCCTCGGCAATTAATTTATTCATTATAGAAATTAAGGTTCTTAGTATAAGGGTTGTGTATAACGGCCCTTAGGGTCTACTCGAACACTACACACGCGAAATACAGACGACTTCCGTAAAAAAAACATAATGGAGGGATTGAAGGGAAAATTTCAAAAACTTGAGTACACGAGTTGTGTATTTTTTTATTTCATTGCATATATTTGAGAAAAGCACTATACATGCCTCTGGCCGTGAAAAGTGCTTGCCGGCTTCGTATCACTATCCGTACTATACCTACTTACCCGGCAAGCCCTTCTTTCCCGGCGTCTGCAGTAATGTACTATTAGACAATTCTTATGTCAAAAAAACTAAGAAAAAAATTACAAAGGTAAACTTATTTCTTTCAACGAAATTTATTTACAACATGATCTGATATAATATTTTATTCTGTTTCCGCGATTATCACTCATTTATTTCGGGGTCCACCCCGAGAACACAGAAGCTGTAAAGCCTCCGAATCGTCGGGAACTCAAATGAGATAATATTCGCGATATAATCCGATTAAATTTTTAACACACTTTTATTAGGTCGACCTGTATGTAACTATGTAATGGAATCTAAGGTAACTAATTTAACCATCTTCCAAGGATCGTAGCGTCAAGAAACACAAATCTGAAAACCAGCCTGTTTTATACACTAGATTTGACAAAACATGCGCTGCAAAATAGCTAAAATTTTCGGTGCATCCCCTTAAGGAGGCCTGTGTCTAACAGTGGACGTCCTATGGCTGAAATGATGATGATCATGAATATTTTAGGTTCATCCTAAATCTGTAAAAATATACCACCTCTAATTATTTCTGCCTTCATACATCTTTGGCAAGGCAATGTTTGTGGGTGTGTGACCTACAACTAAACATGCTCTATCTGCACACATATATATTTATCTAGGTGTAGTTAATGAAAACGCCAGTAAAACCGCGATCACACTACGAAAGGTAGGTAAAACACGGCCGAGTGTACGCTAGTGCATATTTAATTTTAATTTCTGTAGCATTGTGCGGTTGCTGTCTTTGTCCGTAGGGTGAATTTTTAAATAGCGTGTTAGTTCATCTATCCATCCCTTAATATTTATCCTTACTATATTATTAACGTGAAAGTATGTATGTACGTTCCACTTAATCTCAAAAACTACTGGACGAAATTTTATAAAACTTTCCAGTTATGTACCTTATATATCAGAATAGGTTTTAGGCTATAATGTATGTCAAATTTTATCCCTTATATGGACGAAAAAGGGGATGAAAATTTGTATAGACAGAAAATATTTTTTTACGCTAGGAACTTGATATCTTGGTAATATGCTTCACATTTAAATTAGTAAAATATCGAGTTTTGGGGAATGACATAAGCTACTTTTTATCCCGGAAACTTTTTTATTCGCGATAAACGAATCTAAGGCGGCCACAAGTATTATAAATGCGAAAGTGTTTCTGTCTGTCTGTTACCTCTTTAGGCTTAAACCGCTGAACCGATTTGGATGAAATTTGGTATGGAGATAGATAGTTTGAGTCCTAGGGAAGAATATAGGCTACTTTTTATCCCGCAAATATACCCTTATCCGCAATAAACAAATTTAAGGCGGACGAAGTCGCGGGGAGAAGCTAGTAATCTATAATCTAAGTTGCATAAATAGTGCCCCGGTCCCCTTTATTTTCTTAACGGTATGTCCAAAAAACACAGATAAAGCTTAATAAATACTTTCAATGAAAATTGTTTTTAACGTGAGCGAATATACCGTTTTTGAGTAATTGACAAAAAACTGCGCTTCTCAGCAAAAAGACGTAAGTGCTTTAGAGATACGCTGTTTTGCTAGTGCACTTTTTCATATCGTATTTTTTCATCTGTCGTGCATTTTTTTGTATGAACGGCTGCGGAGCCCTACACTGAGCATGTTCCGACATCCTCTTGGCCGGTTCTAAGGCTTAAGTTGATATTTTACTTTAATTTAATGGGTGTGTTGTTATAATACATGATATAATATACATGATATAATAGCTAAAACAAACTCTAAGCTCTAACAACAAATACTAAAAATAGTATAATTTTATGTCTGTCTGTCGCGCACCGCGTACACTTTGCTTAGGAGTAGGGCTCTGCTAACACTGGATTTTCATAGATACGGCCATTTGTAGCGTATATTTTGTACGGATCCCTCGATGCGTGAGTCCGACTCGCACTTGACCGGTTTTTTATTGCTATTCTATCCTATAATTCAAGAGACAATAGAGACTCAGTTATTTACAAAAATGCTTATAATATAGGCTACCAGAATGCGCCCGCAACTTCGTTGGCGGAGGAGAAAATGTCATAACCCCTCTTTTTTTCTTTAGTATAGTCGGGTAAAAAGTTTCCTATAACCATATGGAGACCCAGCTATCCGTCTACTAAAAATAGTTGAAATCCATTTAGCCGATTCGTCATGAAGCCACAGCGACACAATATAAAATAAACAAACATTTTATTTTTACAACTTTATAATAAGTACTAGAACTTCAACTTCGTTCGCGGAGGAGAAATAGTCATAACCTGTCGTTTTTTCTTCAACATAGTCGGGTAAAAAGTATCCTTTAACCATCTGAAGATACCCAGCTACCCGTGTACCAAAAAATATGGAAATCTGTTCAGCCGATTTTGCGTGATGAAGCCACAAGGACACATACAAACATACATAAAATCCAATAAATATTTTTATTTTAGCGACCTCCAAATAGTCCGTTACAATCAATTTTTTTAAAATATCTTCAATGTACAGACATTTCATTTTTACGACTTTATAATAGTATAGACTAGAAGATGCCCGCAACTTCGTTCGCGGAGAAGAAAAAGTCAGAACCCTTCTTTTATTCGTCAGCGTAGTCGGGTAAAAACTATCCTATAACCATCTGAAGATACCCAGCTACCCGTGTACCAAAAATCATTAAAATCTGTTTAGCCGATTTTGCGTGATGAAGCCACAAGGACACATACAAACATACATAAAATCCAAAAAAATATTATTCGTTTTAGTGACCTCCAAATAGTCTGTGACAATCATTTTTTTTGAAAATATCTTCAATGTACAGACATTTCATTTTTACAAATTTATAATAGTATAGGTAAAGATTAACATAATGTCGAGACGGGCCTTTGAAAAATGGGCCTATATTGGCTAGAATTTTTTTTGTTCCCTTTTTAAAAGCGTAACATTTCAATACTAGCGAATAGACGCGAATACTCAATTCAATCTACATACAAATCGATATGACCCACAAAAACAAAAGTTACGACGTGCAAACAAACAGATCGCTGCACCGGAGTGCAAAATAAATATTTCTAGTCGGAGCGCAAATTGCGAACGCATTCGATGGCACTCCAGTGTACGTCATAACTGGAGATGTGATAGGTTTCATGAACTGGGGTTTGGGAAACTTTGTGTATGAAATATTCAACTATAATGAAAATATTTATTTATTGAACTCATTAACACCGTATTACAGTTACACAAAAGCAACTAGGATATAATTTATACTACATACCAGTGGCGTAGCGTCAAACATGTTGGTAAGACCGGAGTATATTTTTCTCATGTTTTCTTTAAAAGCAGTTAAATAAAATACTCGAATGCCTTAAAGTGGGCAAGCCGATGAGAATCGTGTTCTGTTAACGCCATGCCACTGCTACATACACAGGAATACTTATACATAAATATAATAATATAAACATTAATCAAAGTTACACAGAAGATTGCCGTTTATCCATCCTCTCACAGTATCTGAAACACTCATCACACCAGTCTAACCAGCTACTAGCAAACACATCACAGCTTGGGGCTGATTTAAGGAGCGAGATATAACTCGCTATATCGAAAATGTTTGTTCAACTAGAGTAACAATTAAAATATTTATTTGGAATACGAGAGAAAAAAATATTCTTAACGAAAAATAGTGAGATTAAGGGTAAAACTTTTCGCTGCTATCACTAATCTACATATAAGTGTATGTGTTAACCAACTAAAACTTTCCTAGCAGCGTATACTTTAATTCTTTACGGTGTTAGTGCTAAAAAGCAGAGTCCGCTTGCGCTCAAAGATAGTTGATTTTCGCAAACCTCGTGAAGGAGCGATCGCGTACACTGCGTGTCAAACTATTTGTTTTCAACAACAAGTATTTGTTTTCTCAAAGTGGGTAGTTTGCACAAATTGTAACTTTTAAAAAGGAAAATATATCTTTTCCCAGTCAATTCGCGAACATGGAAAGCTGAAAAGCTTCCGAAACGTCCGATTTTTTTTTTGGAAAGTCCAAAAATGTGCTTTTAGCGTTTTTATGACATTGGAGTAGTTTTTTCACCAATATTTCTATTATTAAGACATTGTTCTATTTCATAGCACAATGAAGTTTTCAAATAGCCTATTTCATTGTATTTGTATGACCCAGCGCAGGAATGTAAGTCCACATAATATGCCATGGCAAGCGTGGCAACTTCACACTTTTTTCAAATAATTACAGTCTGACCACAGACTAATGATGTCATCTTAATTCAATTGTGGATACTGGCAAACTAATAACTCTTTTACTTGCGGTACGGATCGAACGAAGTGTTTTTCTAGATAGTTGTAAACAAATTACTAATTTTTGGGTAGTACCATAAACATGGTTCGATTGATTTTATTTGGAACTAGCTTTTACCCGCGACTTCGTCCACCTTAAATTCGTTTATCGCGGATAAGGGTATTTTTCCGGGATGAAAAGTAGCCTATGTCCTTTCCCGGGACTCAAACTATCTCCATACCAAATTTCATCCAAATCGGTTCAGCGGTTTAAGCGTGAAGAGGTAACAGACAGACAGACGGACACACTTTCGCATTTATAATTTTATAGTATGGATAGTATGGATATGGATGGAACGGAAATTCTGAGCAATTTTTTGTTGATAAAGAGCAAGCGAGCAGACAGATCGCCTGACGGTAAGCGATCACCATCACCCAGCATAGACGCCTGCAACACTAGAAGTCACAAGTGCGTTTTACGCACAGGTTCAGGTCGGAGTACGCTCTTTTCTTGAAGGTTTGAAGGTGGCATCGGTCTGAAAGTCCTGCTAGTAACATTTTATTCTACAGTTCAGTCGTGTCGTGCAACGCAGGAAATTTCTAGAAAAACGCGCAGTTGTGGAATGCCCACCATCTAAGTAGTTGGCATTTAAATATTGCAGCGTAGGACGATGGCGGAATGATGCGGCTGGGATCAATCAGAACAATTCCTGGGATCACTCTTCATTATACAAGCGATGGAAAATGCAGAGCGAGGCTACATCTCTACGCAGTAGCTGGCATACGAAAATAAAACGATGTGGCCGTATTAAACACATTGTAAAAAAGTGACATGCAAAGTAAAATGCAAAATTTGTCCGAATTAAATAATTCAAACAATGTGTATAACTACTAATAATACATATTAATACCTACATTTAAGAGTTTTCATACGCAAAACTTTTTGTTTGCCTTTTCTCCCATACCGTGGCATTTCGCAGGGTTTCCCAGCTAGATTGAAATCTATAATATGTTTCTGGAATTGAAATAGATCATAAATTTTGTAATTTAAAACTTATATTATATCCGTAACTTTCTCTGAGCCGTACCACATCCGTACATCAAAATGGCCGACCACCGCATCAAACCAGTAATAACCAGTAATTGCCAGAAGCTCACCACAGATTTACTTTTTGTACATTATTATTAGATAATACGTGTTAGGTTTTTGTTTTCACTAATAACTTCAATTTATAGAGCAGATAATTTTGCGGTATAATACCTACTAAGTGTCTTAAGGCTTCAAAAAATGTACAGTCACTAGCAAAGAAACGTGACCCCTTCCATATAATATATATGGAAGTATATATTATGGCATAGTATGGCAGGGGGGTTACTTTTCTCTGCAGCTGGCTGTACATGGCATAAAATGTAACTAAAAATATCAGTATTGATATATATAAAATACGCATGTAAAAAACTCAAATACCTACGATAAACAAACTCACAAAAATGAAAACCGATCTACTTCGTTCGCTTTTCAAACCCTTGACGGTTATGTCGATATGTTTTTTTTTTAATTACTACGAATACTATACGGGCAAAGGAAAGCACCAATTTGGGTCAAAGCAATTAAGGTTGGTACGTTTTATTTTGTGCCAGTGCCAAAATTTGAAAAAAGAACTTGAATGGCCGCCAACGGGCCCCTATGCGTAGCGAAACCGAACTACAGTAGATTCGGTTGCAAATATTGTTATTCTATAGGTTTTTAAGGTATCAAAGGGATTTTCTACCGCGCACACTCCGAATGTGGAATGACCTCCCTGCCGCGGTTTTCTCTGAAGGTTAGGTATGGGGTTCTTCGAGAGGGGAGTGAATAGGTTGTTACAGGGTCGGCAACACGCACGTAATGTCCCTGGCGTTGCAAGCGCTCATGTGCTGCGCGTGACTGCTTAACATCAGGCAGGCGGTCCGCTTGTTTGCCACCTTAGTTGTATTAAAAACAGTGCTATGCTCGGGGTTTCTCTTTGTGATAGAATCAGAAATTAGGATAGCCACACTATCCGCAGAAGAACAAAAGTAACCGACATAGCTCGCAGGATTGCATTGTTGAAATGGCAATAGGCGGGCCATGTAGCCCGGAGAACGGATGGCCTTTGGGGCTGTAAAGTCTTGGAGTGCCGACCACTCATAGGAAAGCGCTGCGTAGGACAACCCCCGACTAACGACGGATGACCTCGTAAGGGACGCGGGGAGTCGGTGGATCCGATCTGCGCAGGATCGCACCCTGTGGCGAACTATTGTAGGCCTATGTTCAGCAGTGGACATCCGTGGCTGATAGATAGGTAAAGTATATTATGCTTAAAATTCTTGTAAGGGAGATTTAAAACATTTCCCGAAAATTGTTATATGACAATATAATAATATCGCACCATACGTATTACGTATATATATATTGGAGCTGCGGGCCTATAATGGTTGCGTTTGTCACGCGATAAATAAATGACATAGCTGCCGTCACCTTCTGACACGTCTGTGAGTGCGAGAGTGACAGACGCGTTATCGTATCATTTATCGCGTGATAAACGCGACCATCATAAGCCCGCTGGTCTCATGATGAAGTCGTAAGTGGTCGTCTGGTCGTGAGAACTCTATAATAAAATAACGCAAACCTGCCGAGTTTGGGCACTTTAGAATCGTCTTGGTGAGTAGTTGATGGACGTTCAAAAAAAGTAAAGTCAGAATTAAAACTGAAATTTTTGAAAAAAACTTATCTTTACTCTGTAAGTGTAGATTCTTTATTCACAGGTCTGACGACTGCACAGCAACTGCTCGGTTGTAACGTAGTTCCGTTGTAGTTGAAACAACTGAAATGTACCAGATATTGAATGTGTAAAAGGCCTAAAACAAGGTAACTAATTTAGTCAGTATCGCAGTTAATTTTTTTGGTTAGGGCAGCGCACGACCACCTGTCATGGAGATCCTTGAGCAAAGCCTTAATATAATGAAGGAGTAAGCACATTCAGGTCCGCTGATTTTCTTCACAAGTTTTCACATTCAATATAATAAGTTACCAGATGATGCATTAAAATTTCCTTTTCCAGAGCTCTCAAAAAATACAATCAAAAGGTGTCCACTACAAAACTATGGCTTCTCCAGGATTAAGATTGCAAGGATATAAAAGAGGGGGAAGGTTGCGCATGACTAGTCATCCTGTAGATCCTTGGGGAAGGCGGTTATCTAGCAGTGGATATCATGAGACTGAAACTATTCACTATACTTGTATCGTCTGTGTATTTATGTTTTTGAGAATAATAATAGGTATCCAATAGCCCTGAAATTCCATAACTTCAATCTAAGAAATTAAAATATATCAACGCTAACTTAATCTCATTATACTAATTTTAATAATAGTTTCATAACATTGCTATTAAAGTAATAAATTAAATAATGACAAAAAGGAAAGTAGTAATCTTTATAGCTTTTGATAAAAAAATAAAAGAGTATTTTATAAACAGACCATTCTACTCAATCGATGAATGTTTTGCTAATGCACTGGACAATTAAAATATAATATTTAGTATAGTTATAAGATATCTCTGTATTTCTGTATGTATATTAACGGATGACTGTTATTGGCCTCCTATTATGTAAACCATTTTATGTAAACTGAACTACTCATGGCTGTTGTTATCGTGAACACCAATAAATAAATAAATAAATAGTTAGGAAATAACATTGCGCTTTTGTAATATTTATACATTTAAAATAAATTGTGAATTCTGAAGTTGTAGGTATTTGCATGAACATGTAATTAAAGCAAATTTATGTTTGACTTTGACTTTAAAATAACGAAAACGTCACCACATTTGGTTCCGCTGTAGATGTATTCACCAAGCGCAGCAGCGTTAGATTAACTGATGTTAAAAGTTGGCAAACTGGCTCCAGGCCAGTTCGTTTAGCCTGACTGATTTATAGACTTGTCGAAGTGTGGTGACACCATACTACTTACTAAGCTGGTCTATTAGGCCTTCATCGAAACTCAATTGGGAGCATTTTCTAGAGAGTGCATTTTATTCATTCAAAGGGATCTATATCAGAATCCCTAACGTCGTTTGTCCTAACGCATTTATTAACCGACTTTAAAAAAAGGAGGAGGATATATGTTCGACAGTTTGTATTTTTTTTTGTATGTATGTTCACCGATTACTCCGCCAAATGTGGACCGATTTTAAAAATTCAATTTTTATTTGAAAGGATATACTCCCGAGGTGGTCCCATTGTCACCAAGTTGGGATCTGATGGGATCCCAGGGAAATCCTCAAATTTTATAGGCACATAACGTTTTTCATATATTTTAATAAGCTATTTAAGTATTTGCATATGGTAGTCATCATCTCATCAAGCTGAGCTGATAACGGCAGGTACAACTCCTTAATGGATAAGAGTTAGAAGATAATTCTTAAAAACATCATCTACTATAGGTAGGTGCGATAAGACTGTTAGTCATATTCTTTATAGTGCGTCTCTGAGGTAGTCTCCTTATCACTTCTCCTTATATCAAGTCAGGATCTGATGATGGAATACCAGGGAAATCGAGAAAAACCCTCAAATATTTATAGACATGGAAAATGTTTTGTATATATTTTTCTAAAGTTATTCAGTTGTTTTCGTCTGGTTGTCATCATCAGAAAAACAAATATGTTGGAAGTAACCAACTTTTACATTTCTTACTTCCAATGACTCGAGATGCGTGCAAAGTGCCTCCTCAATCTTCCCATTCTAGGCTCTAAATAATAATTTATATCACTACTAAAATCCATCACTAAAAAGTAAAAAATATTTTTTTTAAATAAAAAAGAACCGACTTCAAAATAAACTAAAAAGCCATAAATAATCTTTTATATACGGTACAGATCACATTTGAATCACCTTTTGAAGTCGGTGCCAAACCTGACGTAAATAAAGTTCTTTATTAAACAAAAATAAGAAGTATTATGACTAAATATATATTTAGGTAGATAATAAGTAAAGGCTCGCCGCCGCGGTTCTTGATAGTAATAAATGAAAGGTTTGGCACCGACTTCAAAAGGTGATTCAAATGCGATCCGTACCGTATATAAAATATTATTTATGGCTTTTTAATTTATTTTGAAGTCGGTTCTTCTTTTAATATTGTTTACTTTTCAGGATTGTTGATACCTAACCTAATATATACGATGATATTTTAAAAAAACTGAAGAATTTACGGTTTAGGACTAACGATACATTAGGACAAACGACATTAGCGATTTTGAAGCAGACCCCTTTGAAAGAAGTTTGATTTTACTAAATTTCATATGATCTGGAAACACGCTTAGATATGCAATTATTGTAAATCAATGCTAGATAGGGGGCAATTGAATCTATGCTATGATGAACAATTTTTACTGAAGTTCCCGTAAATCCTCTGTTTTTTTTTTTAAGTCAGTGACTTAAATGTTTTAATAACTTCTAGTGAATTTACATGAACAAATTCAAAGCTTACATTACATTTCCTAAACAAGCTATCGAACTATTCGTTTAAAATGTCTATACCATCTGCATTTCATGGCCATTTTTTTTCATATTTTTGTGTGTGTGTGGAGAAAAGTTACCTTGGTTTTAATAAGCCACCTTAACCCGCCATTAAAGACAATGATGCTTTGAACAACAGGCTCTTATCTGGCTGCCACTTTACCGTAATTAATACTGAATTCCGAAACTCGAGTATCACCACATTACCAAGATGAAGCTGCGTTAAATAGTTCTGCCAATTAAGCACTAAGCCAAGTGAGATAAGCTCATTGTTTTGAGCTTACATTAAGCTTTTGACAATAATTCTGCTTTGCATAATGCACTTGGATACACTATGAAGATTAGAGTATTTAAGAGGACCTTGACTCTTTCACTAAGAATTCAGATATTGTCAATTTTAATACGAGAAATAAAAATAAAATTGCCGTTAAAAAGTTCCGCGTTCTCTAAGTTCCCAAACTATTATATTTATTATAAAAACTTGACGGCGCCCGCAACTTCGTTCGCGGAGGAGAAAAAGTCATAATCCTCTTTTTTCGACGACTTAGTCGGGTAAAAAGTATCCTTTAACCATCTGTGGGTACCATGCTACCCGTGGACCATAAATAGTTGGAATCTGTTAAGCTGATTTTGCGTCATGAAGCCACAACGATACATACAAACATACAAACATACATAAAAGCCAAAAAAAATATTTTTTGTTTTAGTGACCTCCAAATAGTTCATTACAATTATTTTTTTGTAAATATCTTAATTGTACAGACATTTCATTTTTACAACTTGATAATAGTATATATATAGATAGATAGATTAATACATTGGCCTACGAATAAGTTAGGAACTTAGCGAACGCGGAACTTTCTTATGGCAATTTTATTATTGTCTTAAGTTTTACAATTTGAATATAAAAAGTAAAATACAAAAAACAAACACAAAATATAAAAAAACCTAATCTAGGGTGTCGCCGGCAGCGGGACAGGGATCAAGCTAATAGGTATCATACCTTGAGTCACGGGCTCGTACGTTCCGGATTTTTGAGAAGCTTGCGTGGGGATATGGATCCAACACGTAGATGTCCCTTCGAGAAGTTTGCTGTGGCTGTACTTCTGCTGGGACTTGCTCCTGATCATATCAATAAGAGAATACGACCATGAGCAGGACCCAGCAGATGTTGGAACTGCATTTAAAGAAAAGAGATATCAGGCCATTAGATTGTAGTTTGGATGGATTTATTTTTGGGCTATTGCAATAGGATTATGTCACCCACCATAACCACCAAATCGATCGTTATCTGTGGCGGGTGACTCGCCACTCACTTGATGGGCTCCCGTAATTGCCGTCATAAAGACTGCCGAAAGCAGCATGGACGTAAGGGCTCAGGGGCGTCGAGAGGTGTGCTACGCTTTCTCTAGGTTACTCGCGGCGTTATGCCCTTTAACACTTCCACCCCTGGAGCATATAGCTCAAACGCTCCTCTCTGGACAGTCAATGAAGGCAAGCCAGAGCTGAGAGTCCCACGGGTCCTCTTTGGTGTCCACTCCAGCCGATGAACACATCGGAGGCGAAGGCCTTGACTGACTCTCTAGAAATCTCGAGTCCGTGGGGTCGTCACTCCCCAACAGCTCGCCACAAGCTGCCCTGCGGGCATAGTATCATCGTTATTGTATTGTCATATATTTATTTATTTATACTGAACTGAAACGAGATTATTATCTGAAACAAAACGCTCAGATTTGCCGAATACTATTAAGACTGCGTACTATTAGCAACAATTAATAAGTAATTGGTAATGGTATACCGCCACTACAAAGGGGTAAGCCAACGCCTTTGATTAAAGATCTACGGTATACTGGAATAGTCACAATATCTGAAAAAACGGCTAAGTGCGAGTCAGACTCGCGCACTGAGGGTTCCGTAGAAGATATAAGCTAAAAACGGTAGTATCTACACTGTTAAAAATAATGTTATTTTACATGCAAAAAAAAAACACATAATAATGTAAAATTCCCGAAATAGCACGGAAAATTACAAAACTTTAAACAAAAATATGTAAAATTGTATAATTATTAAACCGCTTTTATTAGTCATTGAAATAAAACAATTTAACGGATTATATCGCGTATATTATCTCATTTTAGTTCCCAACGTTTCGGAAGCTTTCCAGCTTTCCATGGTCACGGGTGGACAATATTACGCTTTTATTAGGTCGACCTGTATGTAACTATGTAAAAGAATCTAAGGTAACTAATTTCACCATCTTCCAAGGATCGTAGCGTCATGAAAATTGGCAGCTGTATGTAGTTCTGATGACAATACAATAATAATTATGGTACTGTCGAACTGATCTGATGATGGAGCCGGAAGATACGAACTGAAACTTCATGATGGAATATCGTATCATAGCGGTGTTTGGATTTGGTAGAAAAGCCTTGTAAAGCGTGTTTTTCTATTTATTTTTCGTCATGGGATTTTACAGGTCTGTGTGTATTTTGTTATTGTAAAATTCCAAAATTGCATGTAAAAGTACAAAATATTTTGAACAGTATATGAAAATCCAGTGATAGGAGAGCCTTAATAAGTACTAACCCCTATGCCAAGATGTATACGGTGTGGGGTCATTTTATATTGGTTACTGACAAAGATAGACAGACATAAAAAAACAAGATTTTCATATTTATACATGTGATCCCAATTAAACCTTTTTTTTCAGCAAATATCAATTTGTAGCACATATTTCGACAGTTCTTTTATTACATTTTAAGGTTTCTAGGAAAGATATTGTTTTAAGTGAATATTTTTTCATCTGTAGTGCAATTTTTGGTATGAATAGCAGCGGACCTCTACAATCATGGTCCAACATGCTCTTTGGCAGTTTGTTTGTAAATATGTTAATAACCTTAGCTCTTTTGCAGATTGCCTGATTCAATCACATAATAAAACTCTGGACCTCTGCGGGAAACTTGTATGAAGTAGGTGAAATATTCCTATGGCGAAAGCATTGTTTGTATTTGTACCAGCAGGCCTATGATGGTCGCGTTTATCACGCGATAAATAATATGATAACGCGCCTGTCACGCTCGCACTCCCATACGTATCAGAAGGTGACGGCAGCTATATCATTTATTTATCGCGTGACAAACGCAACCATCGTAGGCCCGCTGTTCACGTATGTTTTTTTTATTATATTATAGGGGACAAACGAGCAGGCGGATCGCCTGACGGTCAGCGATCACCGTCGCCCATAGACACGTTTGTATATTTTTCAAGGAAAATTTAATATGTAACTTACAAAGTAATGTTTTATCAGATTCCAAAGGCATATGTAGTGTAGGATTTAATGCGTTTTTTCCGAACAACTCTGATTTTCTTTCTCCGACTACCTGCAACACCAGAGAAGTCACAAGTGTGTTGCCAGCCTTTCAGGTTTGAATACAATCTATGGTCCGGTGCTGGGTTCAAGGTATTATAATATTATGGTGTCACAAAATCAAGGGTTGGAGATCTTATCAGAGCCCAAATTTAAGGGTCCTTCCAGACGAATGAACTCCTCAACGCTTTAATAATTCCCTTTGTTTTGAATGGCGATCGTTTGTACCCGTAATTGGGTACGTGCGAAAGGGACAACGTTGGACAGAGATGGAGAATTGAGGTCAGTTTCTTGGGATTAACGAAGATTGCACGATTTTAATTATTTCCTGCACGACTTTACGAGGTTCTGGAGTTGTGGGATTTTTAATAACATTAAAAAAATGATGTCTGGTGTTGGATAAATATTTATCAATTTTGAAAAAAAGAAAAAAAATTTTTTTGAGAATTAATACATTTTTAAGCTAAAATTTACTAATAGATAACGCATATAAAAATCAATATCGCAACTTAAAAAGAATTTGCTTATTTTCTGTGTACATTTTCTAACATCAATCTATACTATTATAAAGTTGTAAAAATGAAAAGTCTGTACATTGAAGACCATTTGAAGATCACTGAATCGAAAAATTTATATTTTTTTGATTTTTTGGATCTTTTGTACTCGTTGCGGCTTCATAACGACAAAACGGCTAAACAGATGTCAACTTTTATTGGGACACGGGTAGCTGAGTATCTTAAGATGGGTTGCAAAGTGTACAACCACCTCCCGAGGGACATTGTTACTGCACAAAGTGCATCCATATTTAAATTAAAACTCAAAAACTGGCTTCTCGAGCAGACGTTCTACGATCACAAGGAACTATTTAATCGTTGAAAAATTGATTATTATACAATAATATTGTACTTGACATGTAATTTTATATTATTAATAAATTATGATTATGATTATGATTATTATGATTATGATGGTTATAGGATACTTTTTCCCCGACTACGCTGTAGAAAAAAAGGGGTTATGCCTTTTTCTTCTCCGCGAACGAAATTGCGAGCACCGTCTAATATTAATACAAGATTTTATTTTGTACAGATTATTGTAATTGAATAGTGCCGATTGGATTCTATCGCCTATTTCGAAAGGCTGTGCAAAGCGTTTCATTCATAGAAACTTTTTGTTTAGAGTTCCGTACCCAAAATGGCAAAAACAGAAACGTTATAGTTTCGTCATGTCCGTCCGTCCGTCCGTATGTCACAGGCACTTTACTCAAAAACATAGAGTATAGGTGTCTTGTATAATCTGCTACTTAGTTTGATGGTGAAATAATAAAATAAAGAAAATCTAGGGGGCAGGGGGGAAATCCATACATGTAACCGAAACTTAAAAAAATATTTTTCAGCAAATAGCAATATGTGGCACATATTTCGACACATATTTAAATTTGAGATTTTTTGACAGATTTCTTGATTTATTGTATATTTTCGTAAATAATCACTCCGAATGTAGCATAAATTATGTCGCCCCCCTCCATTTTCTAAATGCTATGTGTAAAAATATGAAAAAAATTACAATGATAAAACTTAATAAATACTTTCAACAGAAATTGTTTTCAACATTAACGGATATACCGTTTTTGAGTTATCGCCGAAAAACGGCGCTGCTTATCAAAAGGACGTAAGTGCCATGGAGATACGTTCTTTTGCTAGTGCACTTTTTCATATGCATGTTTTTCATCTGTAGTGTGCATTTTTGGTATTAACGGCTGCGGAACCCTACACTGAGCATGGTCTGACATGCTCTTGGCCGGTTTTTTTAATATGTAGGCGTATGTATAGGGTAAATGTCCCTATACTTCAAACTCCAATAACCTATACTTTGTTTTCACGCCTACTGTTAAGTATTAAGGTTGACGGTCCCAGGAACAACAGGATCGATAGCTGATACATTTATTGTTGTAAAAGATTATCATAGGACGCCCACTGCTGGACACAGGGCTCCTCAATAATTTCGCTCGTCGCCGCAGCCCTAGCCAGGTCGTCCGACCACCTTGCGGGTAGCATTCCTACACTGCGCTTGCTACGCGGTCTCCACTCGATTTTTTTTCTGCCCCATCGGCCATCGGTTCTTCGAACTATTGTGTCCTACTCATTGCCACTTCAATTTGCTTACCCTGTTTGCTATGTCAGTGACATTGGTTCGTCTACGAATCTCACTTCTGATTCGATCTCATGAGAGATCCCGAGCATAACCCTATTCCTTATTGTTTATTTAACCATAATCTTAGCTAAGGCTTACTAAGACTGAAAAAAGTCTGAATTAGACCTGACCTTTGAATCAGTAAGTTTAAAATCTTAATCAAAAGAATACGCACAAAAGTATCTGTAGCCGGCCAATTAGAGAATTTGGTTTGATTATGAATATTGCAGGGAAAAATCCAAGACATTTACGTTTAAGAGGTAAAATATGGGGCCGGACTGGACTGTCTTCAATGTTTGTGTACACAATACGGTAACCAAATGTCAGAATTCAGGAATTCTACTACCAACTACTACTTCTAGTTGTTACTAAGTTCTTAACTAATTAAAATACTAAATTACATGTATGATGGACGGATCTTATAAAAACTGTGACAGACACCGGCATCTCAGTGTTCCCGAAATGCTGCCAACCGTATGAAGTGGAGACAAATTGCAAAGTCGTCTACCCAAGTCGAGAGGACCGCGGACGAAGATTTGCCGTTGTCGACTACTTCCACATCGAGGCCACGACGACCATGACTAGAGTGAGACGACTAGAAAAAACAAATGACATGTACGCCGAAAAATTAAATAAACATGCCATTTTTGGCTGAGATCACGAAAAACTCTCAAGGACTAAATTGTTTTTAATACCACCTGCATCACCTAAAAAAATTTGGACAAACAGTTTTTAAGCATACTGTACGACCTTCCTATACTTAGTTCTTAAAATAAACTAATTGTAATACTTTTATTAATTTTCCGTGTCGGTTTATTTCTTGAGATTTTTAATTGTTTCACGGTTATAAACCCAATGTTACTTATTTTCTGTGCTTTGCGAAATATTCGTTTAAATTTTAACGTTTATATATCGTCCTTTTTGACGCGAAACCTGGCATCATGACCTTTACGAGCGTCGGTCATGTGCACGAATGTGGCTTGCAAAACCGAATTTGGTTTTGAAAATTTTGTTGCGCGGCGCATAAATAGAACCCCCCTTTGTCATTATTATTAAATACAAGAACACATATATATATATTTCTTAATTTGGTAAGTAGGTATGAAAGAGTTTCCGATATGAGAGAGGATGGTTGATTAGACCAAGCGAGTTTCTGGGATTACTAGAAACAAGAGTGTCCTGTTTCAAAGCTTCTTAGACTGTACATTCATGGATGCCACTGCAAAATACTAGCGAGAATCACACAGCGGACGTAATTAGCCAGTGCGGGATACATTTTTTAGCTTTTCTTGGAGTTCAGTATCAGGGATACCAATAAATTAAAACTATGTAGCGTTAAAGATACCTAAGTATTTTAATAAAGACATTCCAAATTGCTTGTTTGGCCAAATTGACCTCGGGAGACCAAAGGACAATTGACCTTACGAGGCCGAATGAACTCTAGTAAAAAACGATGAAACATCAACGTTTCATTATTCAGAAATAAACTGGTTGAAGCAACCGAGTGCTGCAAATAACTAGGGATGAATAGTGTCCTTTTAATAAATATCATTTATTCTGCAAATTAATTGCGAGAATCACACAGCGGACGTAATTAGCCGGGATGAAATATATTTTTTTGTTTTTCAGACTTCAGTATCACGCAAAACCAATAAAATGAAACTAGGTATCTAACGTTAAAGATACCTAAGTATTTTAATCAAGCAAAGCGAAACGGCATGTTTGGCAAACTTGACCTCGCGAGTCGAAACAAAAGGTAGATGGCCTCACGAGGCTGAAAGAATTCCTTCAACGTCAACGTTTTACTGTACAAAAAGAAACTGGTTGAACTAATAATGATAAGTGCTGCATAGAACCAGCGGTAAATAATGTGTCTTTTTTAAAACAATTTTTTCTACATTCATGGACGCTGCGAAATTTAATAATTGAGAGAATCGCACGGCGCTCGTAATTATCCCGGGAGAGGATAAACTTTCCCGCTGTCTCGCTGTGAAGCTACCTGGTGACTTATATAGCCCGATATCTGGTGATTGAAAAAAGCTAGACGAAATGGCTTTTTCGGCCAAACTGACCTCGCGAGACCAAAAGAGGCCAATCGACCTCGCGAGGCCGAAAGAACTCCTATTAAACGATGAAACGTTGATGTTTCATCGTACAGAAATAAACTCCTTGAACCAACCGAGTACTGCAAAGAACCCGGGGTGAAAAGTATCCTTTTAATCAAATCCTCCTAGCCTGTACATTCATGGACGCTGCGAAATAATTGCGAGAATCGCACGGCGGACGTAATTAGCTGGGACAGGATAAACTTTCCCGCTTTTTTTAGGGTTCCGTGGCCCCTGATTGTGTATAGTTTCAATGGTTGTGATTTTATTATCATTAATACGAGCATTTTTAGTTATAAAAATCCGCCTTAGTGCGAGTCTGACTCGCGCACCGAGGGTTCCGTACAAACTTTCATATACTCCGACTTAACTGGCCGGTTGAGTTAAGTTTGCCTCTGGTATCTATGGCGTCACATACAAATGAGCACCAAATTTAACCACATCGAGTTAAAAAAATACTGATTAAAAAACAGTAGCACTGACAGATAGGTATAGGTATAAGATTTTCCATGGAAAGCAATTTGTATGGAAACACCTTTTTTTAATGGCTGTATCTTTGAATTACGTTGACTTAAAAGCTTGAGTTTTTAACAACTTGAAAACATCGCGGATATAGGTATTGTTAATTTCAACTTGATATCTTCACGAGTTCTTAAAAAAAAGGTTCGTGACAGGCAGATAAACAAACGGACAACAAAATGATCCTATAAGGGTTCCGTTTTGAGGTACGGAACCCTAAATTTAGTCTCAATAGAAATTATGTGAAATTTATTAAACCTGGAATTAGTCATTCTGCCGCGCTAACGACATTGCCGGTACCTACTAACTGGACTCAAAGGATCAAAAAAAATTCACACTTTTTAAATTTAATTGGAATTTTCTGTAGATATCGTTAGAGCGGCTATTTGTATAGCATTACCGAATATTCAGTAGGTACTTAATTTCGACTCACACTTTTTTCTTCGTTTTTACAACCTAAAAAACTCGCGTTATTAGTTCAATATTTGAGCTAGCAAACGCGCACTATTACGAGCTAGCTAACAGTTAATAGGTTCCAAAGCGTCAATAATGTTACAACTCTCCTCTGTTACAACCCACCTCGGCCTCCTCTTTCAAATCAAATCAAATCAAATCAAAATTATTTATTTGCATAAACAAAGGTTTGAATTGATGTTATATCATAAGACAATCCCATTACTTGTTCATACCATAAGTAGGCGTGCAAAAATTTAGCGATAATTAAAATAGTTTAAAGCAATACTTTACAAACATTAAAAGATATCTACTAGTTAATGTTAGGAACTAAAAATTCTAAATACTAATTCAATATAAGTAATACATTAAATGAATTAATAACATTGTTTAAAATTAAGTGATGTCCGCGACTTATTCTAAATAGGTATTTAATGATATAAAAAGTTTGATCATGTCATAATTTACAACTAGAAATAAACTCATCAATTGAATAATAACTATGTTCTATTAAGTAGTCAAGGAATTCGTTTTCTTTGAAATAATGGCTTACAGTGGTCTCTGAAATTCGCTCCAGATACTGCTCTAATGCATTTCTTTAGAGTTTTAAAAATTACATGTGCATCTACAGAGTTTCCCCACAGAATAATGCCATATCTTAGGAGAGAGGCTACGTATCCATGATATGCCGACATAGCAGCTGCTTCTGACACTACATTTCGTACTCGTCTTAAAACATATACAAATCTATCTAGTTTATTACGTAAAGCTTCAACGTGACTTTTCCAATTGCAAAAACAATCAATATTTAATCCCAAAAAATTGGTGGAATTCACTTCCTCTACATTGGTGTCTTGATATTTAATAGCTAGCTTTAAATGTTTACTTTTATATGTCCTAAATTGCATCATTTTTGTTTTGCTAATGTTAATGTGTAAATTATTATTATCCAACCATCTAATTATTTCTAACAATGTCTCGTTTATCTCAGCTTCAAACGATGCAATATTTTCGCATTTTATGAGTAGTGTAGTGTCATCAGCAAATAGGATACACCTATGATTTGTAACTTTAGGGAGATCATTGATGTTAAGCAAAAATAGTTGTGGGTCTAAAATGCTACCTTGTGGCACTCCGAATCCGTTAACTTTATACTCTGACTTATAAACAGTCTTGTTATGACCAATAAGTTTAGAATTTTCAACACGCTGTCTTCTATTTTTGAGGTAGCTGGTAAACCATTCTTGTGTTGGACCTCTTATGCCGTATCTATACAATTTATGTAACAATATATCGTGATCCACAAAGTCGAATGCTTGACTCATATCGAGCAAAACTGTAACGATTGGGACCTTTTTATTTACACTTTCAGTAACATTATTTATGAAATGAAAACATGCTGTAGTCGTTGAGCTATTTTTTTAAAGCCAAACTGATCATTGGTTAAAATATCATCTTTTAATCGGCTAAGCTGCTTGCCTGTTTATTTTGAAAGGGGCCCTGGTGTTTCGAGGCTAAGTAATTTTTACAGGCCTTAGGAAAACGTATGAGAGATAGGGGTTGCGATCAAATATCTGCTTCGTACCTGGTTCAACGTATTTCTTTGGCTATCCAGCGCGGGAATGCAGCAGGTATCTTTCGTTTGAGCCAGGTACTTATAGGGCAGCGGATTTATGTTGTGGTTTATGAATTCTTGTGTGTGCATTACATTTATTTTGACGATGCGCGTTGCGGATAATATTTTGTGCAATTGCTTTATATTGACGAAACCTGCGGTGGACATATTTTTTGTAAATGGTCGTTGAGATACTAATACTGTAAATATCAATAAAAAATAGTTTTTAAAAGTATAAATTCAATAAAATGATGTGGAATTCGTACGGAACTTTCGGTTATTAAGTCCGACTCACACTTTACCGTTTTTTTTTTATCGACACTCCTTCGTTTTTACAGCCCAAAGGACGTTGCAAGTCTTTTGGCTCACATGGAATGGAAAATCAGATACTGATATTAGTCCTTAGCCATTTGGATGCAGGATTGAATTTTGATTGAATTGATTGGGTAAAATGGGGTCAATGTACTTTCAAGCTGCTGGCTGGGAGCGAGAGCGAACTATATTTGCTCCTTGATCGAATCAGATATGAGAAGATCCATTGATTAACCAAGGTCATCCACGTAGCTCAGAAAGTTGCTTAAGTGAAGTGGCAGTGGGTGGGGCAGAAATGTCCTCGAGTGGCGACGACGCAGCGTGGAAGGCCCCCAACACGTTGAACCAATGATCTGGTGAAGGTCGCGGGAAACCGTTGGGTGAGGGCTTAACACGACCGGTCGTTATGGAAATCCTTGGGGGAGGCCTTTGTCCAGCAGTGAAGGTCCTTGAGCTGATGCGGTTGTTCTTGGTTCGAAAGGAATACCAACCAATCTGTGATTATTGACAATTTTAACCATTTAATTTTTAATTTACAATGTATTTAACTTGCAATGGTTACACGAAATAAAGATAAATAAATAAATAAAAAATAAAAAAAATGTCTGTATGTAAGAATGTATGTAATATGTTTTTTCGGGTGGAATCTTGCAAGTTAGATTTGAACTACTTCCCGGTTTCCAATTGAGTTAAAATTTGGCATACTTATGTAAGTTTGGTGACAATGCAATAATATGATACCATCGAGCTAATCTGATTATGGAGCAGGAAGGTGGAACTCTGTATTAAAATAACTCAATCCTACTAAAGTAGGCTCTTTAGAATCGTCTCGGTGAGTAGTTGATGGATGTTCAAAGAAAAGTACAGTCGGCAATAAAAGCTTGTCACAAAAATAAAATTTTTGACAAAAACTTTTTTTATTGATTATGTTTTGACGGTATTGAATTACTTTATTATGATTTTTACATAACTCAATTTTTGATTTTAGTTTAGTATTAATTATGTAATTCACTGTTCACTACCTTTCTGTTACACAATAGTGTTCTTGCAGTAAAACCTTTAAAAAACATCACCTACCCTATTGATGCTCATTAAAAGTAAAGGAGACCGAGGTGAGTTGTTGTGATAGGGGAGAGTTGTGACATTGCTGATTTTATGGAATCTATCTTGGGCTACAAGCTTCGTCAGCTACACGCGGTACTCGACTGAAAAGCACACATTACAGAGATCGCTTTTTAGCGATAAGACCGCCTGTTATTGTTTACCTCTGCTCATGCATTCCCTTAATTTTTATCATGTTACTGTCATGTTCATGACTGAGGGTCGTGGTCATCATCGGATATTTTACCCTTGGTGGATGATTTGCCTCCATTTGGTCCTGTCCATTGCGTCCTTTACGACTGAGCAAAACTTGGTGGAAGATGAGGACTTTAGTTGATCAGTCCATCTGGTTGGAGATCGGCCTCTAGCTCTTTTTCCATTCGTATTTCCAACTACGATCAACTTCTCCAGACTTTCATCACCTCTACGGACTATGTGGCCTATATCCGATGATAACCACGATCCTCAGTCATGAGGGAACGACAAGAGATGTCATGTTCTGTATTTCTGAGTATCAGAGGTTTACAATAAATAGTATTTGTATTATATTACGATTGTATAATATACTAGAAGGAGCCTGCAACTTCGTTCGCCGAGTAGAAAAAGTTATAACCCCGCTTTTTTTCAGCGTAGTCAGGTAAAAAGTATCTGAAGATACCCAGCTACCCGTGTACCAAAAATTGTTGAAATCTGTATAGCTGATTTTGCGTGATGAAGCCACAACGACATACAAAAAACAAAAATTCCAAAAAAACGATTTTTCGTTTTAGTGACCTCCAAATAGTTCGTAATAATCTTTTTTTTTTAATATCTTCTATGTACAGACATTTCATTTTTACAACTTTATAATTGTATAGACTATAAAAACACGTTTTAAATTCAGAGTATTGTAGTATACGATGACAACTTTTTGTACACCGTTTTTTTAGTTTAACAAACCCTGTTAACAAGGTACAGGTCAAAGACCCTGCATCCGGATCGATTACCACCTTTTACATTTTGTTTTACGAGTGTAGGGACCCGTTGGAATGGGTCAAGCAATTAAATGGAGGTTAATCTACCTGTTTACTTGTGCTTAATTGCCTACCTGTATTAAGTACGTTCGTAAATAAATGAATAAGAATGAACCTAGACTAGGGAACAAAATGTTTAGGTACGCTCATCATACAAATATTTAATTTAGGTACTCCAACTGAATTTCTTGATTCACGAGCTCGAAACAAAACTGTCAGCAAATAGCTATATAGTGACGCTTTCCCTAGTAATGGTCGCCCTTTAACCTCCGACAAAAAAGAGGGGTGTTATAAGTTTAACGTGTCTGTGACTCTGTTTATCTGTGTATCTGTCAGTGACATCGTAGCGCCCATACCGATCGACCGATTTGAGTGCGGTTTTTTTGAATTATAGATAATTTTATCCCGAGTGTTTTTAACTTTGTTTGATGAAAATCGGAGCACTCGTCTCCAAGATATTCAGCTTTTAGTGGAACAAGTGACCGGATCTCAGCCAATATTGAAGCTAGGAACTCCAAATTTTGTTGTTATGTTCATTTGGCTTATGGCGAATGGCTAATGGCTAATAGGTAATATATTTTATAGTATTAGGGATTATTTTAATTTTGACACGAATTAATAGATGATGATGCATTATAATTGTTAGGAGTTGTGTGTAGATGAAGTAATTATTAATAATTTAATTATTTCATTTTGTATTATTGGACAAAATTATAATGAGGAATCCTTTTGAACTGTATTAGTTATTATTAATAATTGTACTAACTTATTTATTCAAATGTTTAATTACTAGAGCTATTAAGACGTAATTTTTGCATGCCGTAATAGGGCTAAATGTGTGATCCCTTTAAATGTTTTGTAAGACCTGCTGTTAACCACATTTAATGCAAATAAAGAACTTACTTACTTACTTACTTTTGTGTCGGGAGGTTTTTAATTTTTTTTTCTATAGTTATTACGCCTGTTGAAGTCTGAACCGAAATAATTAAAAAAAATTAAAAATATTCTGTTTGTAAAAGTGGTATTCTGATAGAATCGTGCAACCAGAAATATTAGGGTAAGTTTTATTGATAAAAATACTACTTAACACTTAAAACCAGTGTGCAGTGCTCGCTCTGCATCGAAAGTGCGCCCGTTGACGTTAAATTTTGGTCTTGAATTAAAAATCAGAGTATAGTACCAGAATTGGCACCTTTTGAGATTCTTCTTTTTAGTCGTCTCAGTCTTGTCAGACTGGTCGTGGTCTCGATGATGATGTAATCGTACACGGCAGATCTTCGTCCTCGGTCCTCTCGATTTGGGTAGCAATTTGTCTCCACTTCATTCTGTTAGCAGCATTTCGAGCATACTCTGTAATGCTGGTGTCTGTCACAGTTTGTATAAGATCCGTCCATCGGGTTAGAGACCGCCCTCGAGACCTTTTGCCTTCAACCTGTCCCTGTACCACTAGATGCTCCATGGACTGCTGGTTTTAGGAGATATGAGATATCACTTCTCTCAGTGGAACATGAAATCTATATTACAATAAATCTTGCTTAATTATTTGCACTTACGTATGTATTTAGCACTATACTCTCTATAAAAGTTACTATCATAAATTTAACGATCCACAGAACCATTTTCACTGATAATCAAAGCTGTTACTCCAATATACTTTAACTATTATATCCTTCTTATTAAAATGTTGTAAGCGCCATTAATTTTCTATAAAAACAAGCTCTTTTTTACTAGAAGACCGGTATTGTCGTCAAGTGAAGTGGAGCGTACGCTAAACAAAAATGTACATAAAAAACTGTCCAAGACACTTTTAGCCGTGAAACGATCGTTGTAGTGCACGTAAGTAATTATAAATATAGTAGGATAGGTAAAATAAAGATGCTTTGGGGGCATTCTACCAGAATATTCGAGTAGGTACGTGATACCATCATCTTTAAATGATGTGATGACGAATGATGTTGAATTTAGGGTTAGAAAGAGGTTCTCGAGTGGAAAATGCGTACCGGCAAGCGCAGTGTGAAGGACAACCAGGGTGACGTGTATTTTTTTACTGTAAAATGAAAAAAACCAAGGTCAACTAAATATACAACATCATTTACTTTAAACAAGTAGTGAAAAAAAATCCATACACGTGACGTTACGTAGGGTCGCCTTAAACCTCACCAAAGATCGACAAGGGGAGGAGGGGGTCTATATATGTCCCAAAAAACCTCGCGGAGTTTCTGGATGAGACCCAAATACTTCCAAAATCATCCAAATCCGATGCTGATGTTTATGTTTTGATCCATCCATGGCACTCTCATGGCAACGGCCCTTGACTAGATTAGTCGGGAACTGTCCCACGCTGCACTTTCCTATACGTGGTCGCCACTCCAGGACTTTACTGCTCCAATGGCCATCCGTTCTCCAGGCTACATGGCCCATCGTTAGGATCGCTGGGAGTCGGTGGATGTGGTCTGCGCAGGATCGCACCCTGTGGTGAGCTATAGGGGAGGCCTATGTTAAGCATTGGACGTCCGTGGCTCTAAGATAGATAGATAAATCACGTATGCGGCAAAGTTGTTTATTCTAGTGGAATTGTTTTGGGTTATTTTAACTCTTAAGACTCAAATTCTTCTTTTACTTTTTTTTATATAAATATAGGTAACAATTTTACACAAATCGACCTAGTCACAAACTTAGCAAAGCTTGTACTCTGGATATCAGGCGACGATATACATAATATATAGATAAATTATAATACTTAAGCACTTAGAAAACATCCAAGACCCAGGAACAAATATACAATTTCAGATAAATAGGACGCTGTACGAAAGTGACTCGAAAATATTTGACGACAAAATATTTTGTTAATTTGTTCGTAGAACCGATAGCAATAATTGAGGCAAGCAGGTTCTAGAGAGGCAACCATGTATCTATCGGACAATGCACCGTAGGACACCCGACACAAGGTGAACCGACGATCTAGTCAAGATCGTAGGAAACCATCAGATGAGGGCAGCGCACAACCGATCGTGGAGATGTGATCGTTTTGACGTGATGAAGCGATAACGACACATACAAACATACAAAAAAACTTTCATTTTTACAATTGTTTAATAGTTATAGATCTCAGGAGAAAGCAAGTATAAACAGAAGCCAAACCTAAACTGGCCATTTTTTTTATTTTATTTAATTTATTTATTATGTCTGCCAACAGCGGTTACAATCTTACATTGTTACAGATTCATCTATGTAATGCTTAAAGATTTATTGCACAGCCAATTATAGGCAAACAGCACATGCATATAACAAGTTTATGATGTTAATTGACGGATAAGAAGTATTTATGTAGTTACATGACGATAGTAATTACAGGAGAAAAAAGGTTATTGGAAATTTTTGACAGAAAGAAAGTGCTGGTAAATTTTAGTTAAGAAAAATAATATCAGTCCTGGGTGCTGGTCCGGAACCTGACCAAAGGGTCGAAATGAATGTCACTTGATTTGTGGTTTTCATTTAGCAGGCTGCTTAGACGGGGGACTGGTGAGTGTTTTCTTAGTACCGCTCTTCGAAAAGGGGGTGCAAAAAGCTTCACTCTGTTACGAGGATACCTATGAGGTATTTTCAAATTAAATTTTTGCAGTAGCTGGGGGCAATCCATCTGGTTTCTGAATAATTTATGTAGAAATGTCAGATCTAAGTTAATTCTGCGCTGCGACAATGATTGTAAGTTGAAATATTTCAAGCGGTCTCTATAAGATACTACTTTGCTTGCAATCCCATACGCACGAGCCAAGTACCAGGTGAAGCGTTTTTGCACCCTTTCAACTCTTAAGTTATGTGTTGCAAAGTGTGGACGCCAGACAACGCTGCAGTACTCTAAGATGTTGCGGACTAAGGTGAAATATAGCAATTTTTTGTGTTAGTTTTGCGGAAAGTTTTACTGTTTCTGATTACAAAACCAAACATTTTTGACGCCTTTTTGGCTATGGTATCAATGTGTGGTATAAATGTTAGTTTTTTATCGAATATAATTCCCGGTCTTTAATTTGCTCAACTTTCTTAATTTTTGTGCCCTCTATAGAGTAAGACGACGAAATAATGTTATTGTTTCGCGTAAATTTTACATGGTAACATTTGTTTGCATTTAGATTCATGCCATTTATATCGCACCATAGAATTAATCTATTGATATCTGCCTGGAGTAGAAGTGTATCATGTATCTTTAAGTATCAGAATTATTCTTTAACTAATTGGGTAAATGGGGATTTTTACCAGGAGTAATAAATACCCTTATCTACAACATTAAAAACATTAATAAGTCCATTTTTTTATCAACATTTTTGTAGTTACTTGGAAAGGTTGCGAAAAGGAATGTCATTATCATTTTATTAATTCATGACAATTATATCACACTTAATTACATAACTTCGTAAAAATTCCCTAAAAATAATTAGGTGCCATTAATTTACCACATAAGGAACTTTTAATTATGCACCTTCCTTTTTTGCCAGTTTAAATAAATCTGTTTCTTCTGCTTTGTTGTCATATACACCATCCAACGCCATCAAACAAAGCGTGCTGTGTAAAAGAGCTGGCTAATTATATTAAACTAATGTAAGAAAGAGACGGAGTGTGGCGTGGAGCCAGAATGAGATAGTGATACGAGAAAGTGTTCATAAAACTTCTTTAGTTGAAATTAAGAGCGTTTATACCCACTTAACTGGCAACGTCTCATATTTCTTGGTTTTGCTCCATTATTTTGTGGTATTTGAATGAAACTTAAACATATGTTCAATACATACCCTACATTTTTAGCATTTATATTGAGTTTAATTCATGTCCTCATCACTTTTGTCTTCATTTTCTTACAAAACAAGATGTAGACATAACCTCATTTTTAGAGCGTTGGTTGTGGCAATATCATGAAATTTTGCAATGTGCCAGCTTAACTACCGAAAACGTAATGAATGAATTGAAAACATGTTCAAGTTACATTCACATTTCTCAAAATAATCAAGAAAAACAAAAAAAAATATGCGACGTTGCCAGTTAAGCAGGTATAAACCCTCTTAATTAGATGTGAATATTTTTCTAACACTCTCTCTTCTGAGGATCGTGACTCCTTTTATGACCCTTAATTGTTTGCCTCCAACTGATGTGGTTCGTCGCCTGGTGCAGAGCGGCGCTGACTGGTAGCTCCAGCTGTTCGGAGATCTGGTCCAGCCATCTTTTCGGGCTTCGGCCTCTAGGTCTTTTGCCTTCGACCTTTCCCGTCACTACCAGTCTTTCCAGATTGTTTGCTTCTCTTCGTGCGATGTGGCCAATTTCTAACACAGTATTAGTTAAAATACTTGTATGTACTAACTAACAAAATGGTGCATATCAGCGGAGGGAAAAAAAACATTACCTTCTTTTTTAAAAGTAAAAAGTATCCTATAGGATACATAACCAACTGTGGATACCCAGCTACACATGCACCAAAAATAGTTGAAATCCATTTAGCCGATTTGGAGTGATGAAGCTTCAACAAAACATACCAAAATACAACAAAGAACAAAAAAAAAGAATTCGATACAGTGATCTCCAAATAGTCCGTAGCAAGCATTTTTTTGAAAATATCTTCAACTAGCTTCTGCCCGCAACTTCGTCCGCCTTAAATTCGTTTATCGCGGATAAAGATATTTTTCCGGGATAAAAGTTTTGAGTTCCCCGGAACTCAAACTATCTCCATACCAAATCTCATCCAAATCGATTCAGCGGTTTAAGCGTGAAGGGGTCACAGACAGACAGACACACTTTCGCATTAATAATATTAAGTATGGATGTACAGACAGTTCATTGTTACAATTTTAAAATACCACACACGACACTATTCTTTGTATGCAATCCATTTCAAAACAAAGATATTTCAAATATCCGATAAAACTTAATAATTTCTATAAAGATAATAGTGGAAATAAACATGCAATCGCATTCCTAAAATAATCATGTTCTCTAAATGATTTTAGCTATGTGTCATGCTTTATAATCAACCTTTCACAACTGCAGTAAGTGTGGTACAAGTGAAAAGAGATGTACCAATTTCTGAACATAAAAACTTAAATGAACTTTTTAAGATTTTTATAAAGCAAACCTTACGCCACGATTCGAAGAGGTAACGCGGCCAGCATAATAGGCACTATGCCGCAGGCGGACCTCCTAGAAGGGATGTTCTTTTTATGATTTCCATGTTTTTATTTTTTATTTATTTTAGTTTACTTTCATTTCATCTCCTTTTGTTTCCATATATTCTATGTTGTTATCTAATAAATAAATCTTACTTATCTAGACGAACCTAACCTAACCTAATGTATTTAACTGGATAATGCCTTAAAAAGTCCTGAAAATTGTACAGTTTCTCAAAAAAAAAATGCATTATGCCAAATTATAAATTCGGCCAAATGATGATTAGGACAATCGAGATTATGCCAGACAAGGGGAGCCCGTACCAGGAACGACGCATCTTGTAACTGTCCTTATCTCTATACTATTATAAAGTTGTAAAAATTAAATGTCTGTAAAAGAAGATATTCTCAAAAAATAAGTGATACAAAATATTTGAAGGTCACTGAAAATTTAAATTTGTTATATGTTTATATGTGTTTTGGTTCATCACGTCAAAACGGCTAATATGGATTTCGACAATTTTTGGTACAGGGTAGCTGTTCATTTAAACAGATGATTGTAGGATACATTTCCCCTCCGCGAACGAAATTGCGGGCACCTTGATATTATAAATATTTCTTTTCCTAATATAGCTAAATAAAGAATTATGGGACAAATTAGTGGATTTTTTTTACACAAATGAGCAGAGTTTATTGAATACATGTCAATCAAAAGGTAAAGTATCAAGTAGAACTCCAAATACTTATCTACTAGAGTGCTTTTCACATAAAGTTGTAAAAATAAAATATCTGAAATGATATTTAAAAATAATATATTGAAACGGACTAATTTGGAGGTCACAAAATCATTTGTGTTGCGGCTTTATCAAGCAAAATCGGTGAAACAGATTTTAACTATTTTGCTTTTTTACACGGGTATCCACAGATGGTTAAACAAACTATTTTTCCCGACTGCGCTAAAGAATAAAATACCCCTCGAATTGTTTTCCTTCGCGAACGAAGCTGCGGGCACCTTCTTCTCAAATATAAGATTTAAAACTAAATTCACGAGCACCTAAGTAGATAATCTAATAGTAATGACTGTAAACGCTGTAAGCGTAAGTCTCGAACCACACCTCGCGTAACTGGTAGTATACACATTTAAATGAATCATTCAACACGGACGCGCGCTCGTGCTAAGTGCATTTTTAGGGTTCCGTGTTCACAGGGTAAAAACAGAACCCTAATACTAAGCTGACGGCTTCTTTTGTTTTGTTTGTCTGGCACAGGCTAGAGACTGAAAGTGAGAGAGTTATACAGGGTGAAATAATAAGGACCGTTCAAATTTTGACAGTAGATTCTTGGCAAAAAATAAAACGTACGTGTTTTTTTCTTTCAGCATCTTTCAGTACTAAAATATTGAGATAAAACAGCTGAAAGATATCCTAAAAAACCACGCGTTCGTGGACAGCGCGCTGTGCGGAAGGCAGGTGAGCGCGCCCCTCCCCCCGCACCGCCAACCCCTAGCGTAACTCAAACGAATATCCACACTTTACTAATTATTTATTCGGACAGCACATTATATTATCAAAATTTTACCTATGTTTTTTTTCTCAGAAATGGCATCTTTTATTGATACCTAATGCCTGGGAAAAATTTGAACGGTCATTAAAATTTCACCCTGTATAACTTTTGAACCGTAATAGACGCAATCTTCACAAAATATGTGTTACTCATACAATGGCCGCTTACATAACAAATAAAAATATAATTAATAAAAAACTTAAAGGCAATTTTATATCAGAGAATTCGATTGTAAAGGCAAAAATCTATGCGATTTACTAAATTGCAAGCCGGATTTGAACTTGCAATCTCTTATTTTCTGAGCTAATGTAAATTTACGTACGTGGTATTTAAATGCTCTTTAAAGTTTTATTTTAATTACTTTCTTTCTTTTTCTAATCGTAACAGGTAAACACTTATTTTTTTAGCAATAAATGTATAGATAGTCGCTTTACCACCAACAAAATAAGGATATTTGCGGAAAATAAAAAGAAAAGCGTTTTGTGCCGGATTTTTGGGCCCGGACATAAAGGGTACCAAATGAAACTCTATTACTAAACCACCGCTGTCTGTCCGTCTTTCTCTTTGTTTGTCTGTCAGTGTTTTATCCTCTATACGTAGAGCTGTTCAATTTTCACCGAATATGTGTGTGTGTGTTAACGTACGGGATCCTTCATGCATGACTCTGACTCGCTCTTGGCCGGTTTTTAATGTTAATGCATGGAAACTCCTCAGCCTCACATTTAACTTAACCGGTGCGTTAATGTAAATATCTTTTTTTTTTTAAATTCTAATATTAAAAACGCCCTCATTCAACATTGCTTTATGATTTTTTCCCATTGGTTGTGACAGATTTAAGAGATCTTCATCATTTCAGCCGTAGGATGTCCACTGCTGGACACAGGCCTCCTCAATAGATTTCCATATGGGCCGGATAGAGGCGACCCGCATCCAGCGAGCCCCCGCAACCCTAATCAGGTAGTCGGACCTTGCGGATGGCCTTCACACGCTGCGCTTGCCGGTACGTGGTCTCCACTCTAGAACCTTTCTGTCGCAGCGGCAGTCGGTTCTTCGAACTATGTGCCCTGCCCATTGCCACTTCAGTTTGCTTACCCTCTATGCTATGTCGGTGGCCTTGGTTCATGTACGGATCTCCTCATTCCTGATTCGATCTCGTAGAGAAATACCGAGCATAGCCCTTTCCATAGCTCGCTGAGTAACTCTGAGCTTCCTTAAGAGGCCCATGGTCAGAGACCACGTCTCGGTTCCATAGGTCATCACCGGTAATACGCACTGGTTGAAGACTTTCGTCTTCAAGCACTGAGGTATGCTGGACGAGAAGACACTTCACAGTTTCCCAAACGCTGCCCATCCGACTTGGATCCGTCGATTGATCTCTTTCTCGAAGTTGGACCTGCCTAACTGGATTGTTTGTCCTAGATAGACGTATTCGTGGACAACTTCGAGGACCGAGTTACCAACCAATACTGGGGTGGGCGCTACATGGACATTCGACATGATCTTCATCTTGTCCATGTTTATCTTAAGGCCCACCTGTTGGGATACTCTGTTGAGATTTTCGAGCATCATACCGAGATCCTCCAGCGTCTCTGGCATGACCACGATATTGGCGGCGAACCAAAGGTGCGTGATGTACTCGCCAATAATGCTGATGCCGAATCCTTGCCATTCCAAGACCTTGAAGGCGTCTTCCATTGCGTTGGTGAAGAGCTTGAGAGGTCTTAGGTAAAATAAATCTGCTAGTCCTATATTAATTGCACCTCTATGATAAAGATTATTCATAAATTAACCAATAGACCATCATCACCCTGTTGCAGTCCACTGCTGGACATAGGTCTCTCCAAAGGTGCGCCACTGAGCACGATCCTCAGCCACTCTCCTCCAGCCGCCGCCAGCCACCCTGCTAATATCATTGCTCCACATTGCCTGAGGACGTCCTACGCTTATTTTGCCCAGACGCAGTCTCTACTCGAGAACACGTCTACTCCAACGGTTCTCGGTTCTTCGGCAATTATGACCAGCCCACAGCCATTTCAGTTTGCTAATTCTTTGGGCTATGTCTGTCACTTTGGTTCTGTGACGGATCATCTCATTTCTGATACGATCCCTCAGAGAGACGGCGAGCATTGCCCTCTCCACAGCTCGCTGAGCAACTTTGAGCTTGTGAACTAGTCGTACCGTCAGTGTCCACGTCTGCACCATAGTTTTACCTGATGGTAAGTGACTTTGGGGTTGAGGATGTAGCTCACTGGCTCAGTAATAGCCTATTCACATTTGCTTTGAAAAGACCCCAATTATAAGTGGACTGTGGAATAAATTGTCGCTTGCAGTATTTCCGAAGCGATGGGACCTTCAGGCCTTCAAGAGAAGAGGGTATACTCCCACCTGAAAGGCTGGGTGTTAAATCTCGATAGAGGGAAGCGCTTGGAGACACAGCAAACACCGTCTGTTTCAAAGCACGAGTATATTCCAATTGTTTTTGCGTGGTACGTTTCCGCGCCATCTCATCTTAAATCTACCCACATAACACCTGGCAACGCACTTGTGACTCCACTGATCTTGCAGGTGTCTAATGGGCTACGGTAATTGCTTACCGTCAGGCGATCCGTCTGCTCGTTTACCCTCTATAACATAAAATATTTCATTTTTACGACTTTATTATATATAGTATAGATAATACTGGGAGGATTTCTACTCGTATTTCTATAACACAATAAATAAAGCTCGTTGCAATAAGCGGGAAATATAGTGCAATTCACTTTTATCACTTTCAAACCGTTTTGCAGTCTGTACAGTTTACTGGGATATTTTTATGAGGTCATGAATCGCTACGGTACCTAATATCTCATCTTTATAGTATACGTTCCCGTTCAACCATCGTACGTCAAGGCGTGAGAGCGACTTCATCCTTGGGTAAATCAACGTTTAAGATGTCCTTTTCTATAGGGTAGGCCATATTTTTTTCAAATAGCAACACTGAATATTTCGGAAACTGTCAGAGTAAGCGGCGGGAAATTGGCGGGAACCTATATGTCACTTCGTGCAATTTTATTTATAATGAAGCGTTTCACAGGAAAATAACGGGCTTTTTGTGTTAAACAGTTTTATAAAAAGATGATGAGATAGCCGCGATCCCTCGCAGCATGTGTCAGCGAGTATTCCAATGTTTCTGATGTCGATTGCAAGAGTGCCAACGACAAAACGGAGGACATCTGGATGAAATTGATTTTGAAAAATAAATTGCTATTATCTGTAAGGTACTAGGTTAAATAAATAAAATGTAAAAAAACATGTATCGTTTAATTTTTATCGATGTTTCAAAAGTGCAAAAAATTTTGGCCCACCCTATACAAGCTGATAAAAACTTATAAGAATACTAGAAGGCGCCCACTTCGTTCGCGGAGCAGAAAAAGTCATAATCTTTTTTTTGACAGCGTAGTCGGGTAAAAAGTATCATGTAACCATCTCCATTCCCAAATCCAACAAGAATTTACTGTGACCTGTCGAAGGCGTTTGACTGCGTCGAATATGGTACCATAATCCAAAAATTCAGACATTACCGACTAATCATATATAGGCAATAATTAATTAAATAAAGATCATAATTTTAATAACTACTAGACAGTGACCGCAACTTCGTTCGCGGAGGAAAAGTCATAACCCCTCTTTTTTCTTCAGCGTAAAAAGTATCGTTTAACCATCTGCGGAGACCCAGCTGCCGAACAATAGTTGAAATCCGATTAGCTGATTTGGCGTAATGAAGCCACAACGACACATACTTACAAAATATCCGAAAAATATATTTTTTGATTAAGTGACCTCCAAATAGTCCGCTACAATCTTTTTTACCCGACTGCGCGACGCAAAGGAGTGGTAATGTGTTTATCAGTCTATGTATGTATGTATGTATGTTTGTTTCTATCTGGCACTCAAGAGACCAAACGCGTGGACCGATTTTGATGATTCTTACGTCAATCGATTTTTCTTAACTGTCCGAATGTCACTGAAGACATGAAAATGATGAAAACTCAAAATGGCGATAGTGAGAAGCCATTTTGTGAAAAAGAAAAAAATGAAAATCGACGTAATATATCGATTGGGGTATTAATGAATAGGGATTTAAAAATCATTATTAGGTTGTTTTTATCATTTTTAATTTGGAATTACCAGTTAGGAACTATAACGATTTAAAGTTGGTTAGCAAGCCGTTCTCACTAAATTTTAATTTAATTGCATTGTAATAAATTTGCCCAAGCTTCTCAATAACCCTCACGATAAAGATTGAGATATTGTCTGACTTTTATAGTTTTAACCAAAAAGTATAAAATAAAAAATAATAATTAAAAAACACAAAACCCGACTGCTTAAAAAACTAAAAAGAAAAAAACAAGTCCAGTGCCCTAGAAATTTGTTAAGTTATAATGGAAATCTTTCATGATTCATGATCGATACTCACAATATAACAAATAATAAATTCTAATATGGAACAGCGATTTTAAACAGTCGGACCCATTGTTGGGAAGATTTGCGTCGATCTAGATTTCTTATGAATCCCGACTTTAATTAACTAATTTCTAGGGCACTGGACTTGTTTGTTTCTTTTTAGTTTTTAACGCAGTTGGGTTTTTTGCTTTTTTTTTTTAATTTACAAGCTTTTATTTAACTTGCAAGGTATGTATTATGTTTGTTCGGGTGGAATCTTGCAAGTTAAATTTGACCTACTTTCCGGATTCCAATTGAGTCAAAATTTGGCATGCTTATGTAAGTTTAGTGACAATGCAATAATATGATACCATCGAGCTGATCTGATGATGGAGCAGGAAAGTTGTCATAGGAATTAACTCTGTAATAAAATAACTCAATTCTACCGAGTTTGGGCTCTTTAAAATCGTCTCGGTGAGTAGTTGATGAATGTTCACAGAAAAGTACAGTCGGCAATAAAAGCTTGTCACAAAAATGAAATTTTTGACAGATACTTATTTTATCTTCAATGTACAGATACATTTAATTTTTACAACTTCATAATAGCAATAGATATAGTATTACCAAATGTTGCTCATCTTTGTTCAGATCTTAATAGTGTGCAGCTGGAATTTAATGGAGGTTGAAACCTGAACCAGAACCTGAACCAGAACCCACACGTCTGTACAAAAACACGAGTAAAACTTACGCCCGCTCATCTATTACACAGTTTTCTTGAAACTTTGCACTTAGGAGAAAATCGAGTTTTTGCGGTTAACTTCCGTAGTTCAGAAGGATTTATTATGGGGCATATTTCTGTCTCATGGGATGAAGTTTGGAATGGCTCATTGGAGATAAGATTAAGTTTTGGGATATATGCGGCGCTTAAACCCTTTTTATTTTGTCATGAAATTATTATTATGGTGGATTATTCTTTTACTGACCGTGTTATAAACTAGCTGTCTAAAGTTAGGACATTAAGAGTTTCGAGGTATTTGTTTCGTTGTTATATTGCCTAGCGTTTTTTACGTATCTTTTGTGGTCTGATTTGGCCAATGATCTCAAACGGGCTGTTGTGAATTTCAAAATTTTTAGTATCATATCGTGCCGTCACTTGCTCTCGTGTTAAATTGTATTTGTGTGAATAGGACGGCGCGAACTTCGAATCTCGAGTTTCAAAGTCCTCAGATTCGGCAGATCAATAATTGATAAAATCAGGCGTTATTTGCAGATTTCTATATTAGATTAATGGATTATAGTTGCTTTAGTTTTCCGCAATATAGTGTCTTGGTTAGATGTGACAATATATTGTGCTCACATGCGCATACTCGTATTTTCATGCAGCTTCCACAAAAAATTACGCATACTAATACAACAAACCACCAACAGACAGTATAATCCTCGACACGTGTTTCGCGTCTCTACGAGGCATCATCAGGAGATGCAGGAGATGTTGATCGTCTTGCGTGCAGCAGAGAAGTGAGACCGTTTTCGTCATCTCACTTCTCCGGTGGACGTATTTTTTGTGGAAACTACATGAAAATATGCGCATGCGAGCACAGTACAATTTATTGTCCCATTTAACCAAAACACTTTTTCGCGGAAAAACTAGCAGGTCAAGTTAATATTACTTTGGAGTGACTGTCATTTCCACGCCCTAACCTCTATAACGGGAACCATTATCGTCGGGATTATGGGGCAACATTCAAGCTACTCTCAGGATTTTCTCCCTCGCCATATGATCGTACCGTAATTTTGACATATTGTGATAAACAATTCTCGCATGTAACACTACAATATGGCCCAGCCAGCGTTAATAGACAAAAGAGGTTTTATCGATTTCTTGATTTGTTTTTCTAACACGTCAGAGATAGCTTAAGAAACGCCCGTTTTTAAAAAGCTCGCAGGAACCCGCTTAAGGTGGTTTGGGTAGACGGCCATGTTAAGTGCAATAAATACAACTACGTGGTGCAGAGAACCATGGCATGGTGAGTAAGAAAAGAGAAGACGCCTTTTGACGTGGACTAGTATGGGCGCGTGGCTCTGCTCGCAGTACATTTTTCCATGTTATGGGAAGGCTACAAAAACTATTTCTATTTTCATTGTAAGTACTTTTTGTTATAAAACTACCTCTAATTGGGTCAATTTCAGAGCGTATCAACCGCACTCATTATTGAAATAAAACAATTTAACGGATTATATCGCGTATATTATCTCATTTTAGTTCCCGACGTTTCGGAAGCTTTCCAGCTTTCCATGGTCACGGGAGGACCATGGAAAGCTGGAAAGCTTCCGAAACGTCGGGAACTAAAATGAGATAATATACGCGATATAATCCGTTAAATTGTTTTATTTCAATGAGTAATAATCGCGGAAACAGAAGAAAATATTACGCACTCATTATTGTCACCGCATTAATGGTGCTTTTAATAACAAATTCGAATAGCATTTTGAGACATTGTGTAGGTACATTACCTCTACACAGGAGATTTAGTATCTTATTCGAATCTGTAATAGAAGGCACCAAATGCGGTGACACTAATGAGTGCGGTTGAAACGCTCTGAAACTGACCCAATTACAACCTTGTTCAACTTAACTTAACATTTTCCAACAACTTGAAATTTTCAGTTAGTGCACTATAATTCTTAGGGTGTGATGTATGACAGCCGTCAGATATCGGGCAAAGCAAAGTCCTAATTAAGTGAAAACAAATTAGAATAAGGGAATAGTTTTACAAGAGACAGGAAACCGAACGCTCGGGAATGAACGGTCGCGACAGTGATTATTTAAAAGGGGATTTCTCAATGCCCGTCATAAATATTTTAATAGAGCAAAATAAGTTAAGTGCTATGGGTACTAGACGACAATATATTTAATAGATATTTTTAATTATATACCTACACGGAAAACACCCAAGACTCAGGAAGAAATATTTATGCTCATCACACAAATATTTGGACCCAGGGATTTGAACCCAGGACCTGCAGCTTCGCAGGCAACGTGACTCCCACTGAGCCAAACAGGTCGTCAAAATACACTGCCAATACAAAAATGTTCTGAAATACATAATACCCAAAATTGGTGTGTTAGCGTCTTTTGAAATATCAACACAAGTGTTTTGTAAGTGAGAAGCTGGTTTTGTAAGTGGAATGCCCCAACTTCTTCTTCTTAGTCGGTCCCTCATGACTGAGGATCATGAACAACAGTAATGTCTCTCCACTTGGCGCGGTCAAGGGCCATATGGGCAGCCCTCTGCATGGAACCTCAAGCATTTTTCATGGTGTCACCACCTTGTCGGAATTCGACCTCTGGAATGTTTGCCTTCGACTTGGCCCAGTATTGCTCCTTTCGAGGTTGTGCAGGTTAGATCTCATAATATGCCCGAAGAATTTGAGGATTCTCTCCTGGCAGATAGTTGAGAGCCACTTTGTAAAATTTAGTTCTCGTAATATGGAATCTTTCGTCCTCAATGCGTTCCATGGGATTCTAAGCATTTTTCTCCAGCACCTCACCTCAAAAGCATCAATCTTGCTCCTTTCTTGTTCTTTAGACTCCAAGTTCCTGCACCGTACATAAAGATGGAGAAGACCAAAGCGCGCACCAACCGTACCTAGGTTGTTTTTTTGGGAACGGTCGGTGGAAACGGTCCCTTACGTTGGCGTGACGAAAAATTCAATATTGCCGGTTAAGCTTCAATTTAAAATGTATCGATCTGATTATTTTAATTAAACAAAGTTCATTTGATTATCACGGTTTTATGGCGCCGGAAAAATTACTGGAACGGTGTTTGATATTTTGTGACTGTTTAGAGCATTCTTGGGAATTCGAGTTTTGTTTCGTCATATGTTTAAAATACAGGATGGTTTATGATAAACTTCAGCCAACTTTATGGTTTAAAATAAAAACGGTTACAACATCTGAAAACTTTAAAAAACCCGTTTTTCTGTAAAAAAAAAACATCTTTTAAATTAGTTTCGAGTTTTTGTTTTGTGATTGGTTATTTATTGTTAATGATGGTCCTATAAACGGGCCCATTGTGAATAATTTTTTTTTTTAATTAGATAAAAAAATAAACCATCTCAAAATTTGACTAAAAAATTTAACTTTACACAGAGTAAAAAAATATTTTTAGTGATAAAATTTCCTCATTTTTTTTTCTCCTTTTAATATGTCGATGTCGCTCGTTCATCAAAAACGACCCAGTGCTATGTGTCGTTAACCACATTGAAATCTACAGGATTTTCGGCAAACATGGGTACATAGTTAAATGTATTTTTATCATCATACTGTTGAAATAAGATAAGACCGCTAATACAAGGGACTGAAAACATGTCTCTTAAACCAATTTATGTTATCAGTTGTCTGAACGTCATTTTTTTGTTGCCTTTTATAGAAGTTAGTTTGTTTAGGACTCCGCCTCCGTTGTTTGTCTCTCTGTCTGTCACAACTCTTCAAGCGTTATAGGTGGATATTTGAAACTTTCACATGATTCGTATTATAGCAGCCTCTAAAATTCAAAAATAAGAGTCTTCATACGGAACCCTTTGCATGACAGTCCAACTCGCACTTGGTTAGCTTTTTACTTAAACCTAGAAATTGTCATATAGACCGTACAAGATTTATACTTTTATTATTAAGAACATAGAAGAATACTTTTATTATTTAGAAAATATATACTAAAAGATCTGTTTATTTCACTAAACGGCTACTATCTTCTGTTTCGATAATCTTAAGTTTAAAGATTTTGTTGAATCGAATTAAGTTTTATATATGTAGTATTATTTTTATGGTCATACAAACATAATTTAGTATAGGGAATGGAATCCAAATCTAGCAGTATCTTCTAGAATACTGTCACAGAATAATATTATTTCCAAAAGAGACGAATCAATATGACAAGCGTTCCCATGGTTACCGCCGCGTGTGTGAGCGTGGGGCAAACTTGATTACGGACTGTGCTTTCTTCACGGCGTTCGGTACAGGGTGATGTTCAATGTAGGTACGCCTAGAAAAATTGTAGCTTTTTTTACAAGGTCTTTTTCCAAAATGAAATAAGGCTTGGAAACCGGTATTCTCTTCAATAACCGCTTTTATTGTTCTTTTTGTTCAAATACGAAATTTATGTTAATTTTATGATTGAAATAGAAATTATTTGAAATTAAAATTATTCATTTTGCAAGAACATACACAGGTGTTATAAATATACGTATATAATTAATATACGTGATGTAATTGATATAATAAATTCTTTTTAGTATTTAAATCAATTCTTTTGTTTTTTCATAGGCAAACATTGCACTTTAGTACAATTAACAACGTAAAACATTTATTAACCAGGCTTTTTTTCAATGAAATCAAACAGGATAAAAAAAATAAAACCACATTGAAATATCTACATTCCATACATAAAACAATCTTAATTTTAAAAGAGCGTAGGTGGCAAGGCGAGCGTAGGTGACAGTCGCAGCGTAGAAAATCATACAGAAGCACTATTACTAAGGCGGACTTAGTATAGAAATGGTACCACTCTTGTGCGCTGTAAATGTATCACATCCATATCCACCCAGTGACGTCACTAATGGAATGGAATGCTTCCTACACATCTTCCCAAAAATCTTCAAAAGTAGTTGCAATAAAATTACAACAATTGGTTTCCTTTATCAATTAACAAAATGGGTGTCGATTTAATATTACTAGTACTTGCAAATTTGAAATGTTGTCAATTGTAAGTAATGTAAATAGTCTTAGTAGTCCTCTAGAGTAGAAAACAAAAATGAGAAAATGACAGACTTTTGGGCAAGAATTTTGTTTTCCAAATTACTTTATCTATACAATTATAAAGTTGTAAAAATGACATTACCGTACATAGAAAATATTTTCAAACAAATAAGTGATACGGACTAGTTTGAATGTCATCGAATCGAAAAATATGTTTTTTTAGATTTTTCGTGTGTGTCATGTGTCGTTGTGGCTTCATTCAAGCTAAAGCAGCTTAACAGATGTCAACAGTTTTTGGTATACGGGCAGCTGGCACCTTCCAGTAGATTATATAGTTATTTTTTACTAGAAGGCGCCCGCAGCTTCGTTCACGTAGGAGAAAAAGTCATAACCCCTCTTTTTTGACAGAGTAGTAAGGTAAAAAGTATATATCAGTGAGCGTCCAAGCAGCGCGATACGCAGTCATGCCACGGCACGGTGATCTGATACGAGCAAATGATACAAGTGTGGACGCACCTTTATGAGTCCCATTGTGAACGACCATGTCTCAGTTCCGTAGGTCATCACTGGCAACACGCACTATTCGACATTCGTCTTCAAGCACTGGGGTATTATCGACGAGTAGATATGACGCGTATTTATTATTCGTCTTAAAAACTGAGTATTCATATAATCTTATTATCTCTGAGCCTCGTGGTAGCTTTATTACTTTTACTAGCAACCTCGTTCGCGGAGTAGAAAAAATCATAATCCTTTTTTTCGATAGGTTAGTCGGGTAAAAAGTATCCTATGACCATCTATGGATACCCAGTTACCCGTGAACCAAAAATTATTGAAATCTGTTTAGCCAATTTGGCGTGATCGAGCCACAACGACACATACGAACATACAAACATACCAAAAATCCAAAAATAATATTTTTCGATTTAGTGACCGTCAAATAGTCTCTAAGAATCATTTTTTTGAAAATACCTTCAATGTACCGACATTTAATTTTTACAACTTTATAATAGTCTAATATGCAATTTTTTTGCGATTTTTACAACAAATAAATATTTTAAAAATACACCACGCCAATTTAACAACAGAAAGCAATTCACGGGCTGCAATCAAACTTATTTTATAGCATAAAAAAAAATAAAAACACAAACAGTCTCGTTGTAAATAGGTTATTTTTATGTGAAGAAGTTTACGAGCTGGACTGAGATAGATGTTTCATGTTTATGAATGCAAGTTTATAGTGCACAAGTTGTTGCCCGCGGATTTGCTTTTATCGTACCTATGTAATATTTATCTATAGGTACATGTCATAAGCTGAAGTGGCAATGGGCAGGGCACATAGATCGAAGAACCGATGGGGCAGAAAGGTACTCGAGTGGAGACCGCGTACCGGGAGGAGCAGCGTGGATAGGCCACCCGCAAGGTGGTTGGACGACCTGGTTAGGGTTTCAGGGACTCGCTGGATGCGGGTCGCCTCTATACGGCCCATGTGGAAATCTATTAAGGAGGCCTGTGTCCAGCAGTGGACGTCCTATGGCTGAAATGATGATGATGATGACATGTAACAAGCGAATGTCTGCAGCCGTGTCTGTCTGTGTGTTCACGATATACTTACATTTTTCGATTTTAGCAGTTAATGATATCTATACTATTTTAAAGTTGTAAAAATGAATTGTCTGTACATTGTCCGTCGAGTTATCACCGATAAAAAGAAAGCTTTTTGTAAAAAATATATTGTATCTATTTGGAGGTCACTGAATCGAAAAAAAATTTTTTTGTATGTGTAGAGTGGCTTCATCACGCCAAGTCGGCTAAGCAGATTTCAACTATTTTTGGCACACGGGTTATATATGGAGGACGGATTATAGATGGTTATAGGATACTTTTTTTTACCCGACTAACCTTTCGAAAAAGAGGGTTATAAGTTTTTCTCCTCCGCGAACGAAATTGCGGGCATCCTCTAGTAAAAGTAATAAAACTACCACGAGGCTCAGAGATAATAAGATTATATTAGTAATCGGTTTTTAAGACGTGAGTAACCACTAATGCTTGAAGACGAACCCAGTGCTTGAAGACGAATGTCAAATAGTGCGTGTTGCCAGTGATGACCTACGGAACTGAGACATGGTTGTTCACAATGGGACTCATAAAGGTGCGTCCACACTTGTATCATTTGCTCGTATCCGATTACCGTGCCGTGGCATGACTGCGTATCGCGCTGTTTGGACGCTCACTACCTTGCTGATCCGATCTAAGTGTGTGATACGCGTATCAACATGGACTTTGAGCGATCGGATCGGCGCAACGTCCAAACGCGTGATCGTGACACGCGATCATTCCACGGAACGAATATCTGATCGGGCAAATGATACAAATGTAGACGCACCTTAAGGCGGCTCAAAGTCATGCAATGTGAAATAGAAATGGCTATTGCTTGGAGTTTTTCTGCGTGATAGAATTAGAAATGCGGATATCCGCAGAAGAACCAAAGTAACCTACATAGCTTGCAGGCTTGCATGGTTGAAGTGGAAACGGAGAACAGATGGCCGTTGAAGCAGTAAAGTAGCGACCACGCATAGGAAAGCGCAGCATGGAACGGCCCCCGACAAGGTGGGTGGATGTACTAGTGAGAGTCGTCGTAGAGTCCCAGGATCGCACTCTGTGGCAAGCTATAGGGAATGCCTATTACAGCTGCAGTTACCCTCATCTGGCATTTTTTTTTTGTCATAATCATCATTTGGCATAATGCATTTTTTTTTGAAACTGTGTTATAGGGAATATGCGTGAATTTTTATTTTTGCTATATTAAAAGCTCATTCATGTAACAAACAGTAAACAAAAATATTTTTTAGAATAGCTATAAAAATAACCAAGATACATGCTATCAAACATTTAATTCTATCTCTTTCTTGCAAAACAGACTTTAATATGGAGTTTATATGGCAGGAGTGCACTATGACGTAACAGTGCATATCGGACCTCGCCGTCTAATTACTAGTTAAAAATGCCTATATTATGCGTATTTCTTGGCCGATTTTAATTTTAATTTCACACTTTGAAATAGTTTTTACGTTATTATGATATTTAGTTAAGAAAAGCGATAAAAAATTCATGCATGTACCTTATTGTCAGGGCGTTTTAAAGCATCATCTTATTAAATGCATTGATTAGGTAAGGTTTCTTTTATAACAATCATTATGCCAATGATAAATTATGCCAAATGATGATTATGATAGAAATGTTTATACCAGATGAGGGTAATCTGTTCAGCAGTGGACATCCGTGGCAGATAGATAGATAGAATAATAAATATTATGAAAAATCATCCTGTATACCACAAATAATATTTATTACGCGACGTAATACACCTGCTCGCGAGGCGGGAGATAACATAGTGCTTCTTTACAAGTATTTACACACCGAGAGTTCCGTGCCAATTTTATATGTGGATAGATATATAACATATCTATGTGCCTTATACACACAGAGATTATTTGTAATGTAGGTAAGTTATATCAAGTAGGTGTGCATATAATAATCATCATAATCATCATCAGCCAGAACACAACCACCGCTATCTAGCGGTGGTTGTGTTCTGGCTAGGTCTCCCCTAAAGGACGCCATCTTCATACACATATGACGTAAACATTTTATAAATAAATAAATATAAGTGCATTCGAGCAAAATAGAACTAGTATCATGAGCCAAATAAGGATAGTGTCACTAAACGACGAAATCTATACTATTATAAAGTTGTAAAAATGAAATGTCTATACACTGAAGGTATTTAAAAAGTGATACGGACTAATAGGGTCACTAAATAGAAATAGATATTTATTTTTCGTGTCGTCATGGCTTCATCGCGCCAAAACGGTTGAACGGATTTCAACTATATTTGGTACACGGGTAGCTTGGAATCCAGGTTATAGGATACTTATTACTCGACTACGCATGAAGAAAAAACAGATTATGATTTTTTTCCTCCTCTGACGAAGTTACTATTGAATACCACATGATGCCCGCAACTTCATCAGCGGTGCAGAAAAAAGTACAACTCTCTTTTTTCCTTAAGCGTAGCCGGATAAAAGTGACCAGCTACCCGTGTACCAAAAACAATTGAAATCTGTTTAGCCGATTTGGCGTGATGAAACCACAACAACCAGTGGCGTGCATTCCATATAGGCAAATAGGCACTGCCTACCCAAGCAAAAATGGCTCCAGAACACATATATTTCTCTTCTCTATAATAATACTATAATATTTCTTAAAACAAAACCTACTTGCCACCTTCCATTACGAAACGCGCTGCGATTTAAATTTGCGCGCGAATCCAGCTAAGCGAGCCTGAACCGCAAGTCAGGCAAGACAGTCCAGCGCTTAACCCACAGCACACACGCTCACAATGCGCTTGTGTAATAACGTCCGTGAACTATGTACGAATTTGCTCAGCACACACACTTATACTCAAGTCACACGCACACATACTTACAATTCCGGCCGCCGGACCTGTCAGTGTTGCCAATTTAGCATACTTTATGCTAAATTTGCTAAATTTTATGTTGTCTAGCACATTTGTTTGTCGTTTATTATATATTTTTTTAGCATACATAAAAAAATATTCAAATAAAGTAAAATCAGATATAAGAAATTTTAATAGTAATTTGAAACGTATCCGGGAGGTTAATAAATAATTGACAGTGGAAACGATGAGAGTAATCATGAAAATTCCATTTTCCGTTTCGATTCATTTCTGGGTTTTGGTGTCGCTAAGTTATTTCATTTTATAATACCCCATCTACAGGTAACGGGTGCCAAAAATATATACATATATGTTATTTAAAAATTCAATCGAATATAACGATTTCAGTTCAAATTTGCTTGATACAAAAAATAAGTAGATGTAAAAATTAAGTGACGTTTTATTTGACATAGAAAACTGTTACCATAATTTTCGGTATTAGTAAATAATATTTAGCATAAATTTTTCAAAAATCGAGCTGCAGCTTAGCAGATTTTATATTAGCCTTATTGGCAGCACTGGCAAAAGTTTGCGACCAATCAGATGCATTGATTTCGTGCGGCAGATTAAAGAAGTCCCCCTTTTGCTTTAATTTGTACGCGTAATGTGGGGCGTTTTAATTTCTCAAGATTTTTTGTTTCCAAAAATTTCTTTTAATTCTGGTGATCGGGTGCCATAATGGATTCTTTGTTGCTACAGTTGCGACCGAGTTGTGATGAAATGTAAATTTCTTGTATAGTTGTACTACTTAGTTCACTTTGGAGCGATTTTCTTTCATTATCAATTTAATTTGCCGTGAGATACTATTTATTGTAGTAGCTAACGCTTGAATGTGTTTTAGCTGTGATCGGTGTTTTGATAGTGTTTGCGAAAGTTAACTTTAGTCGAATTTCGCAAGTTAGTGTTCGATGATAAGTTAAAGGAACCTAGTTAAGTTTGCAATATTACGTCAATTTCACGTACAGTATTACGAAAATTTTAGCTGGTTGACTGGTTGTGCACACTTTGCTGTCCGTGCATTTTATTCGGGAAGTATCCAAATGTTTGGAATGACACAGACAGGTTCAAATTCTGCCTACCCTAACTAAAAACCCTATACACGCCGCACAGATACAAACATACATAAAATAAAAATAACATATTTTCCGATTTAGTGACCGTAGTCCGCCTCACTTATTTTTTTGAAAATATCTTCAATGTACAGACATTTATTTATGATGGATATATATTAGCGGAGTACAAAAAAAAACATTGTTTTCTTTAGCCGTTAGCGCCGCCTAGTGAAGAACTATGAAGTTACTTTCACCCCGAGCAGATACCTTTACAGGTACCATTGCTCGGCGAGAGGTGGCGCTATTATCAAGACTGTACTTTTTGTTTTACAAATATCATGATAATAATCACAATTTTTGCAATTTATTAGTGGATCACTCCACTAGCGGATGCACCATACAGAGATCCATAAGCAAGAACAGATGACAAAATTCGTCGACTACTGGTGTGGACGATTAGCTCAGATGGTAGAGCGTGCTGCCCCGGTCTGGCTCAAGGCACTGGTTCAAGTCCAGTATCGTCGAAAAAATTTTTCATTTCTTTCTGATCTTTGTTTATAATAATAACGCTAGTGGAGTGATCCACTAATAAATTGCAAAAATTGTGATTATTATCATGATATTTGTAAAACAAAAAGTATTGTTTTCTTTAGTTTTGAAGTCGGTGAAAAAAGGCATAACGTTACACACAAATGACGCCTCATACGTCAAAATCCCTCAAACCGCTTAGGCAGCAGAGCGTGCCACAGAAATAAACATACCGACGGGACATACATACTTACATAATCGAATAACATAACCCTTCTTCTGGCGTTGTCGGTAAAAATAAGGAAACTACAGAGCCGGGGTTTGGCAGCGACAATAATGCACAAAGGACTGCACTGTAATGCGATAAGACAGAGTAGGAAGATTGGAAAAGGTATTATTCTCCGTATATTATAGTTTTAAAAATAAGCTTCCGTTCAAACATATCATTTTCTCAAACGGTCTCGGAAATATATGCGTTAACTAGCGGCCGCCCGGGACTTTGTCCGCCTTAGATTCGTTTATCGCGGATAAATGGTATTTTTCCGGGATAAAAAGTAGCTTATGTCTTTCCCAAAAACTCGATATTTTACTAATTTAAATGTGAAGCATATTAACAAGATTTCAAGTTCCTAGTGTAATAAAATATTTACTGTCCATACATATTTTCGTCCCCTTTTTCGTCCCTTAAAGGGATGAAATTTGACAAACATTATAGCCTATGTCCTATTCTGATATATAAGGTACATAACCGGAAAGTTTCATAAAAATTCGTCCAGTAGTTTTTAAAATTAAGTGGAACGCACATACATACTTTCACATTTATAATATAGGAAGGAGTAAGGATATCACAAAATGAAGATATGAAGTTTCTTGTTTATGGCTCCCTTCATTGTTTTGGCCTAGACCAAAAAAACAAGTGTGAAAAACTATTATTGTCGGCTATTTTGACTTTTTAAATTTACTTAGGTACTAACATTAAACTAACAAAGGAAATTTACATACAACCAACCACCACTAGACTCTGTATGACATAAAAAAATAAAACAACAAAATATTATGGTACTTATTTATTTATTTAGGAACAGAAACAAATTACAAACTAGAAGTTACTTAGGTAATTTATGTGCGGTTAAACATGGTGCTCGAATAGCTCGGTCAAATGGTATCTTTAAAAAAAAGCGGCAAATAGAAAAAAATATATTAAAAAAAATATGTAAATAAAACAATTTAAATGGATTATGTCGCATATATTATCTCATTTGAGTTCCCGACGTTTCGTTTAAATGAGCGATAATCGCGAAAACAGAAGAAAATATTATTTTTTACATGCTCTTTTTTGCTAATAAAGTATTATTACTGAATTATCGAGTAGCTATTTTAATTTTAATATTTCCTCACATTGTTTGCTAGATATGTTTCTAAATACCAATAAATTTGAATCAGGAGTTAAAGAATTATTGCAAGTCAAAGTTTAATTCTGTAACTGACTGACTCAGTGATTCACAAAAATCCGCAATTTCAGTCTAGTTTGACGGCGAAGTCACTATATTTATTAAAGAAATAAATATAACTAATATTGATAATTATGGTTACTATAAAATATTGTAAACTTACAAGGCATCAATTTATGACAGTGGTTGGATAGCTGTTCCCGTAGATAGGTAGGTATGCTGAATTAACCGACTTGGTTTACATTCGATTTCACAACTTTTACGGCACAAGAACTGCGTTGCGAGACTTGTGTTTTTTTGTACATGTTAAGTTTTTGATAGGTTTAATATACCACCTCCAATTTACCTCACATCCAGAACTGTAGACATTCGCAAAGTAAGGCAATTTCTGAAAAGTGAACGAATCCTTTGGGGGCTTCACATCGTCTTGCATACCGAGATTGCAACGGGATGGGATTAAATAATCATCCCTGTTCTGCATGGCTTCACATTTAATCCTAATTAAAGTGTAAAGTATCCCTATTGTTGATTATCTATACTATTATACAGTTGTTAAAATTACTTTACATTGAAGATATTTAGAAGGAAATTATTGTAACGGACTATTTGGAGGTTAGTATGTTCTTCTTTTGAGTTTTTGTATGTGTGTGTGTGTTTTTCGAATAACTGACTGTTGAGTTTGGTTCGGCTTTCTTCTCATTGGCCTTCTCTTGGGAAATGCCGTAGAGTCAATATCGATCTTTACTTCATTATTATCATGATTTTTGATAATCGTATGTAACCAAATTCCTCCTTTTTCTTACCCTCCTTAGTAAAGTATTGTTTTGCTGTTGGATAAGTAACCTTTTGTAATGCAAAGAATTTAAAAAGTACATTATTGCTTGCACTAAAAAAAAAGATTGAATCAAACAAGAAACTTGTTTCCACCAGAGGATATCTATTGCAATGGTTGCAGCAACAATTTTAATTTGATTACTGCATTATTATCAAAGATATCACAAAAGTTCTATTTATTTATTTATTATTCAATTTATTTACACGGTATTACAGCGAACCAATTCACCGTGAAACCAGATTACTTCATTAAGAACTATACAATTAATTGACAACAATTATAAGTACTTTCAAAAGATTGAGTACACAAGCTAAAAACAATTGACAATATTTTAAGTACATAAATTTTATGCATGTACGGAGGTCTGCCTGTTGTCCATCATCTCACAAAACCTCAAACATTCACGGCACACAGCTATCCATCTCCACGCAAACAGATCACATTCAGGCACGGATGCCAAGAGCGCATTGAGTAAAGTGAGTGCGCGCGGTAGTGGCGCACTTCTGCGCGACAGCGCAGAATCTATATTGCTGTCAAGTTTAAAATTGACTGTCTCAAATAAGATGTTTGCATTCGATAGACACAATAAATGTATTGCGCTAAACAAGTTCATTATGAGTTCAATCAAGTTCGAATTAACTTGTAATTAAAAATATGAGTTTTGGTAGAACTCAACATTATCTTCGTTTGTTTGCTGTTACAATGCGACCTGGTTAAGGTCAACTAAGCAAAATGTTCAAATGTTTGATCATTTTAAGTCGTATTTACTACTGCAATATGTTAAGTGATGAGTTAATTCATATTGTAATCAAATTTATTAAGAAACTAGAAGATGCCCGCAACTTCGTACGCGGAGGGGAAAAAGTCATAAACCTGTTTTTTTTCAGCGGGATCGGGTAAAAAGTATTCTATAACCATCTGGAGATATCCGGCTACCTGTGTGCCAAAAATAGTTTGAATCCGTTCAGCCGATTTGGCGCGATGAAGCCACAACGAAACATACAAAAAATCTAAAAAATATATTTTTCGATTCAGAGACCGCCAAATAGTCCGTAACAATCATTTTTTTGAAAATATCTACAATGTACAGACATTTAATTATTACAACTTTATAATAGTATAGATTTCCAATAAATCTACAAAGCCACTAGATAGGCTCATATTTTCTTCAGTGTGTACATACTTTGTTCACTTTTGTACTCAGGAGGTTACGCAACTGGGTGATTTTACAATAGCTATTTATTATCTCAACCTTGTGATAATATTACCGAATCGGAATACCTAGAATTTGAATACATTGGAACGCCTACGTGTATTTGCTTACCGAAAGCTATGATATCTATCTGTATGCGAAACAGTTTGCTATGTTCAATTTAGCATTATCTTCAAATTTGTGGTCCAAGATAAAAGAAAATAGAGTATGTACTGTAGACAATGAAAAGCAGGTTGAGAGTAGATTCTAAATTCAAAGATTTATTTGCCAAGAATACAGTTACAAAGTTGTTACATGTAATTAAAAAGTACCATGTATTCAGCATACATACAGGCATGCAAATGTTTAGGATAATTAAAACAAATGAGTACAAACAATTAATTATAGGAAATAAAATATTGAATGTCAATAATATAATTAAATAGATATAACAAAGGAGAAAAACTTTTACACTATAGAAACAACCGTCTAGCAGCCAGCTACTTACATTACTTTTTAAACTATTTCCTTCTAGAGTTCGAAGTAGAGAGTATTACAAACTCGACGCAAATATATGAGACGGACAGGCAAGCATTTAAAAATAGAAGTTCTGTTTAAATTAAGAACGCTTGTCTCGCTCTAACATTTGATAATAGTTCGAGTCTAAAACTAGATGCTGAATAGAAAACACATAAAGAAACTTACCACTAAACCTAAACCTTTTTAGGGTTCCGTAGTCTACTAGGGACCCTTATAGTTTCGCCATGTCCGTCTGGTCCGTCCGCGGCTTAGTTCCGTGATCATTAGTACTAGGAAGCTGAAATTTGGTATGAGTATGTGAATGTATCACGCCGACAAAACGATAAAATAAAAACTAAAAAAAAACTTTTTTTCGGTTACCTCTCCTGCACCTAATTGCCAAAAAACTGCGCTTTTCAGCTAAAGGACGTAAATGCCGTGGAGATAAGCTCCTTTGCTAGTACACTTTATCATATCGCATTTAGTGCATTTTTTTGTATGAACGGCTGCGGAACCCTACACTGAGCATGGTCCGACATGCTCTGGGCCGGTTTTTTGTCTCGCGCCATCCCGCTCGCTCTCATGTTAAACTATATTTGAGTGAGCGAGATGGCGCGATACGAACTTCAAAGATCGAATTTCAGACTAGCCCCTCTGAGCTACATCCCCCACAGTATTGACGCAGATAATGGCAATAATAAATGTTGGAATTACGTATTTATAATAGTTATTGCTGAGAATTCCATGGACAGCACCCCACACAAACGTACAGTAGTACCACGAATATAAGTTACATCGGCAATCTTCGGCCACGCCGACGAGTGCTAACAAGTACCGAATGAAACCGAACGTGTGACTATGTCAATAAAGACCTTGTTGCACTATACACGGTACATATGCAATGACAGGTGAACTCGTGCTCTCGCTCATGGCAACTGACGCGGCGCCTGACAAAATGGCGGACGTCGGCGTCGCGCGCAAAATTTTGGCCAATGGGCGTTGAAGATTTTACCCGCGCAAACACGTTGCTTTATAATTGGTTAATCCGTTTTCAAAAAATGCTTTCTGCGCAGGTACATCGTTGTAACTTATACTTGTGGTCCTACTGTATCGATCTTAGCTCAACTCAAGATCCATACTAGACTGTCCACTACTTGCCTTGGGTTTTGGAATATTTCAGCCATATTGCCATAGAGGATAGTGACAACTTTGAAAAACTGCTGATCATAGGGAAAGTTTAAGGCAAGCGACTGAGAGGGCAGGAGCCCGACACGTTGGGCGGATCAGATTCGTACGACTCTCGACACCATTGCTCATGTGCTGTCCGTCTCTTTGTTTGTCTATACGTTTGTCTGTTCGTCTGTCTACACTGTTAAAAATTATGTAATTTAATATGCAATAAAACACATACCTGAACGAAACCTGAATAAAATTCTCAAAAACGAAAGGATTTCTTTTTTAAATAAATAACACAGAATAAATATATAACACAGGGACAATCTTACACACATCGACCTCGTTCCAAACTAAGCAAAGCTTGTACTATGGGTAGTAGGCGAGGATATACATAATATACAGATAAATGATAATACTTAAATACATAGAAAACATCTAAGACCCTAGAACAAACATTCGTGCTCATCACACAAACACTTGCCCTGGCCGGGATTCGAACCCGGGACCGCTAGCTTTGTAGGCCGTTGTACAACCCACTGAGCCAACCGTGTCGTTGAATAATAAAATAATTTTAAATATACATGAGTTTGAAATAAAACAATTTAACGGATTATATCGCGTATATTATCTCATTTTAGTTCCCGACGTTTCGGAAGCTTTCCAGCTTTCCATGGTCACGGGAGGATGGTCCTCCCGTTAAATTGTTAAAGTGTTAAATTGTTTTATTTCAATGAGTAATAATCGCGGAAACAGAAGAAAATATTATATACATGAGTTTTCAGAAGTTTTACAGGTTCATGTGTGTTTTTCATCTAAAATTAGATATTTATTAACAATGTATCTGTATATCCGTCTTTCTGTTTGTCTAACTGTCGTTTGTTTGAAAAAGATGTAAGTAGGAGCAGCGTCTCGCATAATGAACCACAGGCCGCCAGTAAAACGGAACTATTGCAAATCAACCCGTTCGCTGCCCACAATGGCCTGGCTGAAGCGAATTTAAATTTTACCTCCTGAATATTGTCCCTAGCGTCGCAGTTTGTCCTGAAAACTGCAAAGGAATCTTAAAGTTCTACATATTACATCAATTAAGGTTACAGGCAGATAGACTAACCAACACACAGACAGACAAACGAATGAACGAAACCACCGACAGACAAGCTCTTAAGTAAAAGACAAGCCTTAGTATAAGGTTTCCGTTGGTAGGTACCCTTTATGCACAAAACCCTAAAACCTCCATTGCTCATTTGCTGCGTGAGAGAAGAATAGACAAATAAGTCGTTATTAGAAATGATAAGGTAGAAATCAATAAGAGTAACTAACAAAAAAATAACTCAATGGCACCAATGCTCTGTTAAATGTAAATAGATCGATATTCAAATAGACAGAGTATTAAATGTAAAAAGATGTAATCAGCCGTAAGAACTGACAAGGCATGGTAAAATCGATCTTAAATAATTTTAGAATGATAGCTTCTTGTCCCTTGTTCCACAGGGCGACAGTAAAACAGAACTATTGCAAGTCAACCCGTTAACTGCCCACGAGGGCCTGACTGAAGCGAATTTGAATTTTACCACGTGAATATTGTACCTAGCATCGCCATTTGCGGTGTTAGGGTCTGTCCTTAGCTTAGTGTTGTAAAATACTCGAGTTCTGGGAGCCCTTTGAGAAACCTTTTTAAGCCCTTCTAGACAATCGAGAGTAAATATTTTGGGTTGGTAAAATACCGTCATATGTCCTAAAATAGTGCAGGGTTGCTAAGTTTTTTAATTCGATCGTAATGTTTCATCATTATCATTTCAGCCATAGGACGTCCACTGCTGGACACAGGCCTCCTTAATAGATTTCCACAATGGGCCGGATAGAGGCGACCCGCATCCAGCGAGTCCCTGCAACCCTAACCAGGTCGTCCAACCACCTTGCGGGTGCCCTTCCCACGCTGCGTTTGCCGGTACGCGGTCTCCACTCGCGAACCTTTCTGTCCCAACGGCCACTCGTTCTTCGAACTATGCGCTGCGCCCATTGCCACTTAGTATGCTTACCCTGTTTGCTATGTAGGTGACCTTGGTTCGTCTACGAATCTCCTCATTTCTGATTCGATCTCGTAGAAATATCCCGAAGATGCCCTTTCCATAGATCGATGAGTGAATTTATGATATTTAAACTGCAAAATATATTATCACATTTGAGTTCCCGACGTTTCGGAAGCTTTTCAGCTTTCCATGGTCACGGGTGGAAAATTAAATTGTTTTATTTAAATGAGTAATAATCGCGAAAACAGAAGAAAATATTATGCAAAAAATACAGCTTATAAAATAACGTTTTCAGGTTAAAAGAGCGAGATTTCTCAAATTTCGTCATTTTTGGGTATCGATATTTTTATGACAGGATCGCGGAAATTGCTAATACAGATAGGTATTGCGAAGAATACGAGTAGTGTATCTATTCTGTTATAAAGTTGTAAAAATGAAATATCTGTATATTTAAGATATTAAAATAAAACTGTAACGGACTATTTGGAGAAAGCTGAATCGATTTTTTTTTTGTATCTTTGCTGGTGTCGTTGTGGCTTCATCACGGCAAATCGGCTAAACAGATTTCAACTATCTTTGGTACACGGGTTTGGGTATCCACAAATGGTAATAATGAAATAATAATTAAATAATGAACTAATGAAATAATAACGATACTTCTTACCCTTTTTAAGGAGCCAGTGAAAAACTGGACTTTGTTCATAACTCAAGTTTTTTACAAAACTCAAGTTCTTGCTTGGATGACTCGAGGTTCGGAATTCCTTAGTCCCATATTCTCTAAGTCCAGTCTACTAATTTAGAACTCGAGAGCTCGAGTTTTATCATCACTACTTTAACTACAATTGGACCTTAAAGTTATTGGGAGCCAAAAGGGCAGTGAGGGTTGGTGAGTTGTTCAGTTTAGGACTCGTTCTTATTGCAAGCTGTTAGTATGTTTATCTTCTTGGGAATCGTAACGTTTAGATTTAGGTTATCATAAATATACTTATGTACATATACTTGTTTTGAGGTCGTTGTATCCGACTGCGTCAAATGGTTATCTGTTTTGAGTGTATGTATGGATGGTTGTCGATTGAAGCTGATTCCCACCGGGTTGCCCAAGGAAAGGCTTATAACCACTTTTTCTTTAAATATGAGTAAATGAAGGCTTTGACTTCCCTTTTAATTTTCCTGATGCGACGCCTGACTGTTGTCGTCTATGGCATGCTCTATACAGCCCAAAGACAGTGTACACATTCGCCTTAGTTATGGTAAGTCTATATGATTATAAAAAGCTCTTCCCCCTGCATCGACAGGTGCAACATTTATATGTCAATTATGCGGCCGAGGCTGTCGCTCTCGAATCGGCCTTTCGAGTTACGTTCGAAAGTGCCGCACTTTATTGGACGCTGCTTAAATCATCTTTCATAGATGCAAGAGGCCGATGATGATGATTATAAAGCTGTAAAAATGAAATATCTGTACATTGACGATATATTCAAAAAAATAAATGTTTCTACGACTTTTTGAAGGTCACGGAATCGAAAAATATGTTTTGTATGTTTGTATGTGTCGCTGCGGCTTCATAACGTCAAAACGGCTGCATGGATATTAACCAGTTTTGGTACACAGATAGCCGGTCATCTACAGACAGTTTTTTAGGATACTTTTAAAAGTTCCGTAGCCAAAATGGTAAAAACGGAACGGAGATTCGTCATGTCTGCCTGTCTGTCTGTCTGTCTGTCCGTCCGTATGTCACAGGCATTTTACTCAAAAACTATTAGATGTACATTGATGAAATTTGGAGCATAGGTGTTGTTTGTAAACCGGTACTTACTTTGATAGTAAAATACAAAAAAAAAGAAGTGCCCCCCCACTTCATACATGAAACGTAACTGAAAAAAAAAATTCAGCAAATATCAAGGTGTGGCACATATTTCGACAGTCCTTCTAAAAACACTGTGAGGTTTTTTTTAAAAAAAAATGATTTTTTGAATATTTTCGGAAATGTTTGCTCCGAAAGTAGCAGAAATTGTGTCCATCCCCCCCCCCCCCCTCTATTACCTAAACGATATGTTCAAAAAATATCATAAGTTAATGATTTATTTTCTCCTCCGCTGACGAAGTAGACCTTGTAGTTAAATATATTTTCAAGAAAATACGTGATACTAGTGATACTACTTTTTCAAACGACACTAAACCGAAGGGAACTTTTTTTTTTTTTTTTTTATGGATAATACTTGTGTTGCGTTATACATCACTGTATAACGGCTTTCGACCATTTCAAATATTTTATTTGTAAAATATTTCGAGGTTTGCCTCTAAGCAAAGTATCTTAAGCAAATAGGTAAAGAAGAAAATGGAGAAATATTTTCAAACATAACAAAATAGAAACCAGTGAAACATCGTCCCGACAAAGAACTGACGTCCGCATTATAAATGCAAAACCTTCTTAAACGGATTTCACAAGATGTCACTGTAAGAAACAAAATTGGATAATGTGGGTATTTTACAAAACTGTGTAAACTCCTTTTATTGTCTCTGATTATAAACTTTTTAGATTAGTTTTATTTACTCAGAGTTGACTCAGGACAATGATCGTCGAATTAACATCTCACATATATGTTAAGAGGGTTTATACCAGGTTCAACTGGCAACGTCGCATATTTTTTGGTTTTTCTTGATTATTTTGAGAAATATGAATGTAACCTGAACATGTTTTCAATACATTCATTACGTTTTTGGTAGTTAAGCTACAAAGTTTCATGATATTACCACAAGTAGAACTCTAAAAATAAATTCATGTCTATATCTTGTTTTGTAAGAGAATAAAGGCAAACGCAATGAATAGTTGAATTAAACGCAATATAAATCCTAAAGATGCAGGGTATGTATTGGATTGGGCATAACTTCAAGTTTCATTCAAATACCACAAAATAATGAAGCAAAACGAAAATTATCCTGTCTTCGCCTTCGAGATTTAATCCTTAACCATGTAGTAGCCCTGCTACGCTGCAATTCAGTCGCACACGTTTTTAGAGCTTAAAAGAGAGAAAAAAAAAATGCTTTCTCTCCCTCTTAACTCCCGATATCGCCTATCCAGTCTGGCAACCCCAATAAGTCAACTCATTCTTGTCTGTGCGCGCGCAGCGTTCACGTTCGCACAGGTTCTTTTAAATTTAATAAAAAATAAAATTTAAGTTTCAAAAGTCATCATCATCATGTCCAAACGGACACACGATGGAATTACTAAAAGTGAATCTCGAGAAGAAAGGTGGCGAAGGAAGATCGATATGTATGAGCAAAAAATATTGGCAAAAAGACAGCGGCATGGCGATCGACAGCATGTGCTAACCTCAAACGAAAATTTACACAATGAAGGTGATTGGTTTTTTCACATTATACCCATGGTGTGGAGTATTTCCGCTGAATTCTTCGGAAATGCTATTTTTTGCTTATTTATTTTCTCTAATCCGATGTATTCTTCGGATTATATTTGGAACGCCTATTGCATTCATATGGCGATAATTTAGCGAAAACTGAAAGTTTATTTCGTTTTTTTTTCGCGTCGGTGGCGCTGGCATTCTTCAGATCCGTTTATTGCAATTGCAATTTATGGTACATGCTTACTTTATTTTTATCTTTTTTCAATTCCAGAACATTTCGAATATAATGAGGATGTACCTGTTAGGCCCCCACCTATTGCTAGTGAGACATTAGTTGATGCTGAAAACAGTGAAAATATACCGCCAGATTACACTTTCGAAGGATATAGTGTAATGTCCGATACCACGGCCGTCACGAGCCCCCGATCCAGTACAGGTGCAGATACTATTGATAGTGCCCCGGTCGATGATTTTGACCCCAATCTCTTACGTGAATTAGGGGATGTGGATCAAGATCCAGTTGAATTTGGTGAGAGTTTGCAAGTGGATGTAGCAGCAAAATTTCAGAAAATATTATTGGAGGGCCTTAAAAAAGAAACAAAAGAGGAACTAATGAAGAAATATCAGTTTCCCAAGAACGTCCCTTTGGCTAAAAGTCCAGCCCTTAACCCAGAGATTGCAGCTATGTTAGTAGACACCTGTAAACAAAGGGATAAAAGGTTAATCAACAAGCAGGATCAGCTTGGTAAAGCTCTCTCAGCGCTGGGAAAAGCATTGACATGTCTCTTAAAAAAAGCTCCAGATATGCCAGATATTATACGCACTTTAAATGATGCTGGGATGCTGTTATCCGATTCACATTATGCTGAAACTGACACTCGCCGTTCTGTGATTATACCCTTAATAGATAAATCTTTGACAGACCCATTCAAAAACAGGAAGAGGGACACTTTGCTATTTGGAGAAAAACTGGGTGATCTGGTGAAAGACTCACGCGGCATAAAGAAGACCGGACAGTTAATGCAAGCTTCCTCGGGTTCCACCAGTTCGAATTTAAACGGAAAAGGCCCATCGTCCCGGGGAGCCCGACAGCTACGAGGCGGTCAGACATACCGGTATTACCGAGGCGGTGGGCCGAGGTCAACGACAGCCCAGCCATACCAGTATCAATACCCAAACCGTCGGCGAGCAACTGGGGCTCTGCCGATGCCGCCCGCTCGCCGCCAGACCGCGCCGTTGCTGCAGCCGGCACATACGCGCCGCCCGCTCCCTCCAGTGCAGAGTTCCAGCTCCGCGACCAGTCGATGAACATAGCGGCGCAGCCACATGGTTGTCAGGTACATTCGGGTCGCTTAAAGTATTTTCTTAAAGAGTGGCAATTAATAACAAATGACGAATTTATTTTAAAAACAGTGGCTGGATATATGATCCCGTTTATTATAGAGCCTATTCAGAGTCCTGAGGATTATCCTCGACGTTCGTTTGGCCCAGCTGAACTAAGTGAGATCAAAAATGAAATAAGTCATTTATTGCAAATAAAAGCTATAAGGCATTGTAAACCTACGGAAGGGCAATTTATTTCGGACATTTTCTTAGTCCCAAAAAATGATGGTAGTAAGCGTTTTATTTTGAATTTAAAGAAACTTAATAAGTATATTTACACGGAACATTTTAAAATGGAGGATATCCGAACAGCCGTTAAACTCATGTCTAAAGATTGTCATATGATCAATTTAGACCTTAAGCATGCATATTTTTTGCTACCCATACACGAAAATCATATGAAATTTTTAAGGTTCTTTGTAGATAATATTTTGTATGAATTTGTTGCCCTTCCTCAAGGTTTGTGTTCAGCACCGTGTATATTTACAAAAATTTTACAACCAGTTGCTGCTTATTTGCGATCTCAGGGTCTACTTTCAGTCAGATATTTGGACGATATATCGTGTTTGGGAAATTCAGCTGAAGATTGTCTAGAAAACGCAACAACTACTATTGAATGTTTGACAAAGTTGGGTTTCATTATTAATTATGAAAAAAGTGACTTGGTGCCTCAAAAAACTTGCAAATTTCTTGGGTTTATATTGAATTCTGAGACGATGACGCTTCAGTTACCAGATACAAAAAGACAAAGAATTTTACAACAAACAATGTCATTAATAGATGTAAATAAACTTAAAATTCGGGAGTTTGCGCGTTTTTTAGGCTCTCTTACTGCGGCATGCCCAGCAATTGTTTATGGATGGCTTCACACAAAATCTCTGGAAAGAGAAAAATATTTAGCTTTACTTAAAAACAATGAAAATTATGAAGCCTTTATGAATGTCACAGATAATTTATATGAAGACCTTAGTTGGTGGAAATCTAATATTTTGACTGCCGTAAATCCAATTAGATATCAAAATTATACAGTTGAAATTTATACAGACGCCTCAACTACTGGTTGGGGCGCAGCCTGCGGAAATGAAAGAACAGGAGGTTTCTGGTCATCATCTGAATGGACTAATCATATAAATTATTTGGAACTCCTAGCAGTTTACTTAGGACTTAAGTCTTTTGCAGCTGAGAAAAGAAATTGTGATATACTTTTGCGGGTTGATAACACAACCGCTATTTCGTACATAAATAGGATGGGTGGCGTGCAATATCCCCACTTAAATCAGGTCACAAAAATGATTTGGAATTGGTGTGAAGCTAGGAGTATATTTGTGTTTGCTTCCTATATTCGTTCTGCGTTAAATGTTGAGGCTGATAGCGAGTCAAGAAAAACAAATATTGACTCAGAATGGGAGTTGCGTTCACGAGAGTTTAAAAACATCGTTGATTGTTTTGGAGTACCTGATATTGACTTGTTTGCTTCTAGGATCAATACAAAGTGTCCTTTATATATGTCATGGAAGAGAGATCCCGGCGCGTATGATATTGACGCTTTTACGATAAATTGGTCTCAGTTTTATTTTTATGCTTTCCCACCGTTCGCTTTAATTTTAAAGGTTTTAAATAAAATTGTGTCTGATAAAGCAGTAGGTATTGTAGTTGTCCCTAACTGGGTATCTCAGCCGTGGTATCCGTTTTTTATGTCGTTATGTGTTAAGGAAATTCTGGTATTTTCGCCTAGTGAATATCTTTTATCCTCTCCTTTCAGGTCAACACACCCGTTGCATCGCCATCTTTCCCTGGCAGCGTGTGTGTTATCCGGGAGGGATTCCGTAGGAAAGGCGTGCCGGAATCGGCCTTAGCTGTTATGCTCTCTTCCATATCCGAAAATACACGATCTCAGTATTCGTCCAGTATAAAATTATGGTGGGAATTTTGCAATTTAAAAAATATTGATTGTTATGATTTTAATACATCTTTGCTATTAGAATTTCTTTCGGATTGCTTCAAAAGCGGTTCTTCGTATGGTACTTTGAATAATCATCGTTCTGCGATATCCTTAATATCTGTTAAAAGCATAAGCTACGACTCATGTTTAAAACGTTTTTTTAAAGGAATTTTTCGATTAAAACCAGTATTTCCGCGTTATGATTTTACATGGGATCCTGGTATCGTTTTAGATTATTTAGAAAAAATGGAGAATGATTCAATTAATTTAGAGATGCTATCAAAAAAACTGGTTATGTTATTAGCTTTAAGTACGGGACACAGGACACAAACTTTGTCCTTTATAAAGCTTTCAAATATGAAAGTGTTTGATGATCATATAATTATAACAATTTCAAATTTAATCAAAACTTCGTCAGTCGGAAAAGCTCAGCCTATCTTTAATTTGCCTTTTTTCCGCTCTCGACCTGGGATTTGCCCAGCCTTGGTGTTGCAAAAGTATATTTTGGTAACGTCTACTCTGCGGTCAAGTGCTGATGACCGCATTTTGCTAACTTTCAAAAAACCTTACAGGCCAGCTACTTCCCAGACCATTGGACGCTGGTTAAAGCAGATCTTAGGTGACAGCGGAGTAGATATTTCGCTTTTCTCGGCTCATAGCACAAGGCACGCGTCGACCTCCGCTGCCTCTAGGGCTGGTCTAAGTGTTGACGTGATTAGAAAGACAGCTGGTTGGTCTGCGCATTCAGCTGTCTTTGCAAATTTTTATAATAGACCTATAATAAATTCTGCACATAATTTACTTGATTGTTTAATACCTTAGTCAATTGGTTAAAGAATTTAAATAATTTTATTTTTGTTAAATAATTTTTTTTTGTAACAAATACTAGCATTTTGTTTTATAACTACCTATATATTTATTTTTTGTTTATGTGCAACATTGACCATGCTCTAAACATCTACATGGTTAAGGATTAAATCTCGAAGGCGAAGACAGGATAATTTGATGATCAAACGAACTCACCTGAAGTGAAGTTCGATCTTAATTATCCTGTCTTCGCCGGAGAGATTTAAGATCCCGCCCACCCTAAGCTTACACTTCCCTTTAATTCAATGTTGCTAAAAAACTTCTGCTTACTCTCAAATAAATGAGTTGACTTATTGGGGTTGCCAGACTGGATAGGCGATATCGGGAGTTAAGAGGGAGAGAAAGCATTTTTTTTTTCTCTCTTTTAAGCTCTAAAAACGTGTGCGACTGAATTGCAGCGTAGCAGGGCTACTACATGGTTAAGGATTAAATCTCTCCGGCGAAGACAGGATAATTAAGATCGAACTTCACTTCAGGTAAGTTCGTTTGATCATCAAAAAATATGCGACATTGCCAGTTACGCGAGTATGATGCGTGAGCAATATTTAATTTATAACTAAACCATTATTTTATATATCTTAATTTACGGAACTGCGATCAATATAAAAAATTGGCCAAGCACCAGCTGGCCTAAATAAATATAAATCCTAACAGCATCCTACAAATTTATTAGGTAGGTACACCTGTTATCTATACTATTATAAATTTGTAAAAATGAAATGTCTGTACATTGAAGATATTTTCAAAAAATTGATTGTTACGGACTATTTGGAGGTCACTAAAACAAAAATATTTTTTTAGATTTTATACATGTTTGTATGTGTCGCTGTGGCTTCATCGCGCAAAATCGGCTAAACAGATTTCCACAATTTTTGGTACACAGGTAGCTGGGTATCTCCAAATGGTTATAGTATACTTTTTACCCGACTATGCTGAAGAAAAAAAGAGGGGTTATGACTTTTTCTCCTCCGCGAACGAAGTTTATTCACAAATCATTTGATTCATTTCGAAGCTAAGTTGATCCTTAAATAATCCGGGAAATCGCGCATTCAGAAAAAATATTTCATTTATTTGGTGGATAATAAATAAATAAATAATAATAATAAATATTACGGGACAATTTTACACAAATCGAACTAGTCCCATGGTAAGCTCATAAGGCTTGTGTTATGGGTACTAGACGACGATATATTTAATAGATATATTACCTATATACAGAGGCGGCTCGTGATTAAATGGTATGGGTGTTCACTTGAAACAAAACAATGAATGTACATATAGCGTTAGCAATACAATTTATTAAAAAAAAATACTTATAGAGGAAATGCATACGTCTGTCTTTTTGGTGTGCAAAAATATCAATAACTTTTTTGTGAAATTCAGATATCTGATTAATCAGTCGTTTTTCTATTGATGTCATGCACAACGCATTTAAACGGTCCTGTGTCATGCTATTACGCGTAAAAGTTTTCACCTTATTTATGGTGGAGAAGCAGCGCTCACTCTCGACCGAGGTCATCGGTATTGTACAAATTAATTTTAATAATTTAATCCTTTTAGCAAAAACTGACTCTAGGTTGAACTCTATAAAGTGTTGCAGTAAAGCTATCACACCATCCGCTTTATAAAAATCTTTCCTGCTGTAAATAGCTGCTCCCTGCTGTAGTAGCTCGTTTTTAAGTTTTGAGTTTTCCAAAAAATCATATGTCTTAACCACTTTTTTGAATTCTACTTCCGAAAAGTGGTTAGTTCTCAAAATTATCGGTAAAAAAAAGTTTTGACGCCAACAGATGATCCGTATACATAAATCTGTCCTTTATTTGCATTCTTACTACGTCACATATTTCTTTACGCATTTCCGAATGACTGACATTATTCGGCCGGCGTTTTTTCGCGGGCGAAGGCGGCGGCGCTGCGTTACGTAACTCGCTTACTGTTTTTTCAGATTGGCCGACTTCGTTGGTAATTTTTATCGAGTCAATAGATCGGGTCTTTAAAAATTTAAACAGCATTTCACAATGAGGCATCAGTGTTGCGAAGAAATCAAGCCAATACAGGAAGTCGACATTATTTAAGTATGAATGGAGCGATTGAGCTTGGTTGAATGTGTTCGAATCACTGTTGGGCGAATCCATGATTGCTTGCATGCACTCTTTCAGGGGCTCTAAGTTACCGTTTATAACTATCACTGTCCGTGTATTATAATTCCATCCAGTCTGTGGAGCCGCTGGTATCCTGCGGTTGACGATTTCTTTTAGGAATTCCGATCGTTTCGGCGAACGCGTAAAAAAAGACAAAAACGCGTGCAGGTTGCAAAAAAAAACTTCTTACGGTATTATTAACCGATGCCCCTCTTTCTAATATCAGATTGAGTTGGAGTGCATAACAGTGGACATAATATGCATATGGGTACATATCTCTCACAATTTTTTGCACTCCATTTGAATTTCCACTCATAACTGAAGCTCCGTCGTAATATTGTCCAATTAATTTATTTTTATCGATATTTAACGAATCCAGCTCTTTCAGTATTTCTGCCGCTAATATGTCTGCCGTGTGCCCTTTAGGTTGCAAATATTTTATAAATCTCTCATATATTTTACCATCATGTACCTCACAATGAACACTAACTGTTGAATTGTAGAACAATCGGTAGTCTCATCAGCTTGAATTGCAACAAAATCGGATTTTTTAATAGGTTGTTGTATTTTGCATATACAAACCTCGTAAATCGCGTCTAAAATGTCGTTTTGAATTGATTTTGACGTACCTTTAAAAACGGAGCTGCTGGTTAAATGTTGCTTCATGGCCAAATCAATCTCTGCTACAAAATCTTCCAAACCTCTATAGATTCCGGGATTCAGGGATTCCGAAGACTCATCGTGCCCCCTTAAAGCAATTTGAAATGCACCACAAAATACTACACATTAACCTTCGTAATATATGCGGTTTTCGTCAACACGGTCATTGAACTCGCGTATAGACTTTCGGTACGCGGAATCTAGTGCCTTCCGAATATCTTGTCGTCCGATAGACGCTAACTGCAGTTCATTTAACAAATGGTACCGAGATTGAGAATATTTTTTCATCTTGATTGAAAGATGAGCTAGGTCGTCAACGCCCGTTTCAGTCCAAGCAGTCTCACCTCCGCCGGCCTCGCCCGCTTCAAATAAAAGACACGGAAAACAAAATAGTTTCTTAAACTCCTTACAACCACACAACCACGGTGTTTTCACATAATGTTCGGATTTAAACACACGCGTATATGTTTTTATTTTCGTAGTGCATTTTTTTGTAAGGTCGAGTTCAGGCCGTGGCGGTCCCTTAGCCTTCAATTCAAGTCGAATTTGTAGCGTTTTTTTACACTTTTTAATGAACGCCACATTATAATTGTCTATTTTAACACTCACTGATAAGCACAGGCTATTTCAACACGTATTCAATGAATTCAATGATTATTAATTACAAAATTCCCGAATTTGCATTCGCGCGCATGCATTTAAGTTGACTAGTGTTTGTTTATATAGGATTGGCAACGTCGCGCGCAATAGCTGGGCGGTAAAATTAACCGGCAACGTCGCCGGAGCGGCGCTCCGAATTAGGCTATTTTTTCATAGAAAAACTTCTGTTTCACGCGCAGGACTGTGGCGAAATTTCTCTTTCACTCTAATTAGATTTCGTATTAGGAAATGTACTGAATTTTGTTTCATAGGAGCGCAATCGTCAGCGCTCCGCTTCGCGCGTTACCTATGAAATTATACCTACAGTACAGGTGTATGGGATGATGGGTATATACTCGTATATAGGGTATGGTCTTGTAATGTGTACCTAAAGGTAATTATTTTATTGGTACAGTAGTTTTTTACGATAGATTTTAAATAGTAATATAAATAATGAGATTAATGAGTATATAATTTTGTTATAATTATTTATGGGAGTTCACTGCACCAATGCTCCTGAGGGCGAGCCGCCTCTTTATATACATAGAAAACATATGCACATCACACAAATATTTGCCCTTACCGGGATTTGAACCCAGGACCTCAGCTTCGCAGGCAACGTTACTCCCACTGAGCTAAACCGGTCGTCGTCGGATATACCAACTCTTAATTATGTCCTCCCGCGAAGTTTAGATAATACGAACTACCTATTCCGACCCCTGTATTTCTTAGGCCAATATAATTTTGTGAACCAACAATACACAAACCCCAAGACCTAGGTTTGACCCCGATTTCTTAATTAATCGAAGCCTTTCGGACGGTTTTATTGTGGTTATTAAGAATTTATCGCATCGTGCGACTGCGGTCGAAAGTCTCTTGAGAAATCATAGTGCTCTAGAACTTTCGGTCGGACAAAGAAATAAAAAACAAATAATCGTGGTAGCTATTGGACTAAAGTCTTCGTAATTGAGTCAGAAATGAGAATATCCGCAGAAAAACTAAAGTAACCGATTTGGTACTTTAGTTTTTTTGCCGTTACGGTTACTATGGTTACGACTGGTAAAAAAAGTTGTCATGAGATAAATCGCCCCGAAATTGAATTTAATGAGAAAAAAATGACACTAGATCTACTTATGATCTAGTAATGATCCCATAAAACTAGGCTATAAATTACTTCACTAATCTAGTTAGAGTAATTTATAGCCTTAAACTAAATTTCATCAAAAAAAACCGGCCAAGAGCATGTCGGATCGAGCTCAGTGTAGGGTTCTAGAGCCATCCATAAAAAAATGCACTACCGATGGAAAAAATACGATATGAAAAAGTGCCCTAGCAAGAGAGCGTATCTCCACGGCACTTACGTCCTTTTGTTGAGATTCGCCGTTTTTCGGCAGTAACTCAAAAACGGTATATCCGATCGTGTTGAAAAATATTGTTTATGTTGTTTTGATAAAAGGTTTAGACAAAAGAGAGGGTGGGACACAATTTATGCAACTTTCGGAGCGATTATTTCCGAATATATCCACTAAATGAAACTGATTTTAAGAGCACTGAATATATGTGCCACACATTGATATTTGCTGAAAAAAATATTTTTCACTTTCGGTTACATGTATGGGGTGCCCCTTTCCCCCCTAGAAATATAATAAATAGCAGTACTTATTCCAAATTTCATCAATATACATTTAGTCGTTTTTGAGTAAAATGTCTGTGGCATACGGACGGAAAGACGAACATGGCGAAACTATAATGGTTCCGTTTTTGCCATTTTGGCTACGGAACCCTAAAAAGCATTCTCAGATGATGTACCAAAATGCTGGCAACATTTGTTAAATGTGCTCCTTTACTTATTTTCTTACTGATGTAACTCAAAAGATAATATTTTTCCAACTTGAAACGAAAGACATTATTTTCGCATCAAAATAAGATAATACAGTTAAATCTTTAATGAAGGATCTCTTAATCCTTCTTTGTAGTGTTGAAAATAACTTGTATAAGTAGCCTTAGCCTGAATTTTTCTAGCTAAAGTTTGCGAAGAAAATACGAAGTTTTTCCATCAGTCTGATGAAAGTACAGAAGTGTAACAAAAAACTGGATAAAACAAGTTTTAAGGATAAGGAGCGCCTACGCACAGCCAGTCACCACCTGACCAGGTCCTCTAAAACCATTCATGTTGTAGGTTCTAAAATATAAAAGCCGCTACGTTCTGTGTGCCTACCATGAGCTGAGTTTACGATCGGCGCTAGCGAGTATCTCGTGTCGAGAGTCAGTGCACCTCTCTCGCACGCGCTAATACTGCGAAAGAGATAAACCGCCATCGAGCGCTCGATACTCGCTCGTGCCGAACTTATGGTAGGCACACTGAATTCAAAATACTCAAATCATATGTGGCATACCACAATGTTAGTTTACAGAATATTGTAACCAAGTATCAGGCTAGTAATGTATAAGTATATAAAAGTATTGCCTGTGAAGCAAAACACTAGTTTGTGAAATCATAGCAATCTAATACGTGTTATTTTATGACCCAAAGCGAATTACGGAATAAATAAGAACAACCGAAAATAAGGGCAGAAAAAATACTTCCTAGTTATACGTTAATAATTGATGGTGGGGCGACGCGGGAAAAACGGTTTTTCGGCCCACTGTAATTTTTACCTGAAAAGGCTTTTCTTTTCGCGCAAATTTCCTTTTATCCGATTCTTTTTTTGAAACATCTGTTAATCTTTGATTTTGACGCGTTGTTTTTAAGAAATAGACATCTTTTTTTTTCAAGAATTTGTGTTTGTGTTTTTGTTTAAGGATTAATTAACGGAGTACGGGCTGAAAAAAAACAATTTAACGGATTATATCGCGTATATTATCTCATTTTAGTTCCAGACGTTTCGGAAGCTTTTCAGCTTTCCATGGTCACGGGTGAACTGATAACGTTTCTGAGAGCCAGTGAGCCAAAGATTGAATACAAAAACTAGCGCGGCAAGAAGATGTCGATACCCGCCTCTCCAGTTCCTTCGAGACTCTGGTCGTAACGCGCCGTCCGAAACGTCGAAAAATGACCAATGAAAGGTAAATAAATCGTATCTATACGCGATTAAGCCCCGTTTTATTTTGTTGTGATAAGTCATGGAAAATGTGTTAAAAATACCATGTGGCTAAAACCATTATCTTTTAAGAATACCACGTGTCAAAAAAATTTAGACCATTCTTTGCTGTCGGGCTACCGAGTAAGAAAATTCGAAAAAGCTTGATCCAGGCATTTAAAATACATTGGGCAACACCACAATAATACGCTGGTTGCTAATAACAAATTTTGTAGATTTTAATACTAACTATAAACAATTTATAATACTAATAATAATGGATTTCAAGTTTGTATGTTGTGAGGTTCCATACTTCAAAAGGAAAAAACGGGACCCTTATAGGATCACTTTGCAGTCCGTCTGGCTGGCCGTCTGTCTCTCTCTCTCTGTCAAGACCCTTTCTCTCAGGAGCGCGTGGAGGTATCAAGTAGAAATTGACATGAAATACTTATGTCTGCGCTCCCTTGAAGGTGTAAAAAATCAAGCTTCTAAGTCAACGCAATCCAAAGATGCAGCCATGAAAATAGATGTTTCAGTACAAATTGCAGTCCATGGGAAACCTATAGGGTGTTTCCAATCATCCTTGAAACTAATTTCCTGTAAAGGTAGCTCTTATAACACAACCCAAGAAATAAATCTGAAATATTAATTTTATATAACCAATATAAAATGTCCCCACAATGCGTAGATTCTGCTAAAACATAGAGCTTTGCTAACACTGGGTTTTCCTAGATACCTATGGCAGTTTTTATCGTATACTTTGAACGGAAGGTGCAATGCGTGAGTTCGATTCGCACTTGGCCGGTTTTTGAAGAGAACACTTCTTTAGCGGGGCTGTGCACTTTTTGTGACAGGGAAAAATGCTGGATTGCAATCTGTCGGTCACGTGATCTGTAATAAAACGGACACGTGACCTGATCGAAAAATTGGTACAATGTCATTGACAATGCACATAATAACTGCATAACGTTAATATTCAAGTTTTCACTTCTGCCGGCACTCCCGGAGTGCAACCCGTTATTTTTTTTATTTTTTATTATGAAAGTTATGAGTTTTATAACTGACCAGCGAATGTTTTCTTTTTACATCGGTTAGTAATTGAGAACACTAAATATCAGGCTCAAATTTGCTCTAACAAACACCCCATTTCCATCAATAATGAGTATCGATTACTGGCTTATCGAGCACATTCACACATGAGAGCTCGCTTCATTGTCATAGAAAATAAACGGTTTGGGCACTCGGGCGAAAACTATTCATATCTGTCCTGTTATGAAAATGATAATGTTGTTCGAGGTTTTTTTTTGTTAAGACTGTTTTTGCTTTATTACTGACATCAAACGAAGTGGACAATTTTTCTCTCAGCAATTTAATAAGTTGCTTAGTTATTTAGGATTTAACATTTATTAAGAAGTTTATTAAATTTATTTTAGTGTACACGTATACCTACTCTAATACCAAAGACGTAACTTTAACAATTAATAACTAAAGTCTCTGATTTTGAACTAGGTAGGAGCTAAGCATTTTTTTCAGTAATCGAATTCAGTGGAGGGAGCACAAGGCCACAAACGGGAATGCCTTTTTAGGCCATTTAGGGCTACCCTCCGTAGCGGTACACGCTGCCCACGGTACCCACGAAAGCACTCGCTCCAAAATATTGGTGCTCATATTTCAATAATAATTGTTAAAATTCCTAACAAAGTATGAAAATCTGTATTATTGTGAATAGATATTTAGTATTATAACTTTATTTCTTCTTAAAATCTAGAAAAAAATGTGCCACCAAAACTTGAAAAAAATTGCAGTGTGAATATTCACCCAAATATAATTTAACGCTATGTTTTTCTACATATAGAGTAGTAGACACACTCCTTATAAAAGCAGATTGTCATAACTCATCATATTTTTCTAATAATGTGTACCCTTTTCGTGATGATTAACAAGGTAAGTAAAATTTATTATAGGACAATGATTCTGCTTGATCTTGGTTAGGTTAGTTTTTCTCGATGTCTTGCGTTTAAGTATGATTCATTATAAGCTGAGTCATAAAAGAACTAAAACTCGACAAAGCTCAGAGAGTTGCTAGACTTAAGTGGCGGTGGACGGGAAGCTATGCTATATTTTCTAGTCCCTAATACCGCAGCGTCTTATGGCGAAAGTTTTTAACTAGTGAGTGTTGCCAGTGATGACATACGGTACTGAAATGTGGTCACTCACTGTAGGCCTCATAAGAAGGCTCAAATTCACTCAAAGAACAATGGAGCGCGTCATGCTCGGAGTTTCCTTGCGTAATAGAATGAGAAATAAATCCGCAGAAGAACTAAGGTAATCGACATGTTTAGAGAGTTGGTGCACTAAAGAGGCAGTGGACGGGGCACATTGCTCGTAGAACCGATGGCCACTGGGGAAAAGGGTTCTCGAGTGGCGACCGAGTACAGGACGACGCAGAGCAGGCCCTTAACAATATGGAACTTCGATCTGGTGATGATGATGTTGACGTTGATGATGTTGATGATGATGAGGGCGCCGGACCGGTCGTTGTGGAGATACTTGGAAGGCCTTTGTCCAGTAGTGGACATACAGGGTAATGATAATGATGATCATGGTAAAGTAGTTTCCAAAAGTTACTATACAGATAGTTTATTTCAATTATCATAGGTCGGAATAGGTAGTGCATATTTACTTAAACTTCGCGGGATGATGTAATTAAGAGTGGTTATAACCACTAAAAATAATGAATTATTTTTATTGAATGCGGGATTTCCCGGAGGAGTATATAATATAATACTTAATACACATTAATTACATACACAAATATAGCAAACACGGTTAGCAAAATAATGTGGAAATGGGCAGAGCACATAGTTCGAAGAACCGATGGCCGTTGGGGCGGAAAGGTTTTCGAGTGAAGACCACGAACCGGCAAGGCGGGAAGGCCACCCACAAGATGGTTAGACGACCTGGTTAGGGCTGCGGGGTCTCGCTGGATGCGGGTCGCCTCTATCCGGCCCATGTGGAAATCTATTGTGGAGGCCTGTGTCCAGCAGTGGACGTCCTATGGCTGATTTCAGCCATACGTCGTCCACTGCTCATTATTTGATGATGACATAAATGAACTCTCAGGGTCAGTTCTATGTTCGTCGGACTTAATGTATATTCACTTTTGAATTATCAACGTATTTGAACTACATTAGAAAATTGTTATTCACGAATAATCTTACATTAATACTTAATTCACATAAATACGGGAGATCCCGCATTCAATAAATATCAATAAGTTTTTTTGGTGGTTATAACTCCTCTTAATTAAGTTCTACGCGAAGCTTAGGTACCTATTCTGACCTCCGGTGATAAAAAAAGAAACAACGGGTTGCACTCGGGAGTGCCGGCAGAACTGAAAACTTGAATATTAACGTTGTGCATTTATTATGTGCGTTGTCAATGACATTGTAACAGTTTTTCGATCAGGTCACATGTCAGTCTTATGACGACACGTGATCACGATTATGATCACGTGACTGGCAGATTGAAATCTGAATTTTACCTTTTTTTCTCCATTTCAAAAAGTGCAGAGTGCCGCTAATGGAGGTTTCACTTCAAAAATACCATGTATAAAATCAACTACTTGTACAAACGCAAAAGTTAATTTATATTTCCATCAAATATATACCACTTACGTTTCTAACGTAGAGTGGTACTCTTTTCATTACTGTTATAATTTGCTATTCTCTGTGAGCTTCCTAGCCTTGCTCAAAAGTATTACGCCATTTCAAATACACGGCTTAAAAAAGTTGCGAACATTTCATAATATTTTCTTAAAGTTTTACTTTATGGCTAAAAAGAAGTATAAAGGAAATTTTTCATTGCACATGTCAAGAAAAATAAGCACAAAAAAAAATAAGACAATGGAAGTAAAATAATTGGCGTGGCTATAAAGCCATCTCTTTTAACAGTTTTTTAGATAGATGAAGAGATTACGGACGATATAAAAATTTACAATGGATGTATCAAAGAGGGAAAGCGAATTTAATTAACACGTCTGGTCTAGGCAATCTTATTAATCTAATTTATCTGGACCCATATAAAATTATAATCCTCTTTGATGCGCCCAAAACCCGTAAGTAACGACCAGGTTTTCAATACCAAATAGAAGCATTCTCACAACTTCATAATGCAAATCCATACTAATATTATTAATGCAAAAGTGTCTGTCTGTCTGTATGTCTGTCTGTCTGTTACCTCTTCACGCTTAACCCGCTGAATCGAATTGGATGAAATTTGGTATGGAGATAGTTCGAGCCCCGGGAAGGACATAGACTACTTTATATCCCGGAAAAATACCCTTATCCACGATAAACGAATTTAAGATGGACGAAGTCGCGGGCAGAAGCTGGTATGATATAGTTCTGAGACTCAGTATTGCTGTGAAGCGGGGAAGCACCGCCAGCATCTTGGGATCATTTCCGCCAATGAACGACCTTGGGTAGGTGGGATATCTAGTTCCTTTTCTATTTTACTATTTTCTTATTTTCATATTTTTTTGTATAAAGTTATGAATACAAATTTACAGTACAGATCCGGGCGGCCGAGGGGGCGGAGGCCGGGTTGTCTCCCGGCAAACATGGTTCCTGGTTTAATGATTGAACATGAAACACACGAAAGAGGATTCAAATTATAGATGTAGATAAAGTAGTGTATGGAAACGCAAGACATTGGATACGTCATCACCAAACTAAAATGGAGCTGGACGGGACACGTAGCTAGGCAGAGTGGCAGGTGGGCCAAAATGTTAACGGAATGACGGCCGCTTTCAGACGGAAGGAGTGCCTAGCGTCCGTTGGCTCGTTGGGTGGACGACATTCGTAAGATTGCAGGTCACTTCTGGATGAGATTGGCTCAGGACCGGGATAAGTGGCGTGCACGAAGAGAGGCCTATGCTCAGCAGTGGGCGATAAAGGGCTGATATGATGATGATGATAGAATTGCACATAATTAGAATTTGGGCTTCAACTTTTTTCATTAAATCACACTCGTGCTTTAAGGCCTCTCATTTTAACTAAACTGCAGCTCATTTTACACGTTGTTAATATGTCCCGACAAGGAAGTTTAATGTATTACATACAATATTAACGATTTAAGAGAAATCATACCTATCTAGTTGTATCGATGGGCAGTAGTCTCGACGATATATCTAGATAGGTGTTGCAATATATCAATGTTTATACGCGATTAAGCCCCGTTTTATTTGATTGTGCTAAATACGTGAAGATCCACGAAATATGAGACCGTATGTCTCCACCGGCCCTAAGAGATGTAACCCGCACCACGTTCTGTTGTAATAAAATTAGCCAGGCAGGTATGTAGGCTGAAGGCGTGTGGGCCCTTTTCTTTGATGGCACAGGGGTAATATGTTCTTTGTAATTTACAAATTTATTAAAAACTGCTTAAAAATCTCACCACAGACCTTCAATCTCACACACGTCTAACCAGGATAATTGCGTCTGTGGGGAAAAAAGTATAGTACATACGTCTTTTGATGATATCATTGAAAACTTTAAAAATACCCGTACTCACTTCTATACATATACATTGAAGATACTTTCAAAAAAATGATTGTGCCGGACTATTTGGAGGTCACTGAATCAAAAAAGATTTTTTTGGATATCTTGTTTGTTTGTATGTGTAGTTGTGGCTTCATTACGCGAAATAGGCGAAACGGATACAAGTAGTTGAAATCCCCTTAACCGTAATCTTACCTAAGTATTAAGTATTTTTAATGGTGTGTCCTTCCTTCATGCAACAACGGAGCGAGGTATCGACATATTTTTGCCACAGTTACAAAAGGGGCCACTCTGGCTACTTTTTACCTCATAAAGCCCTTTTCCGTATTTTCTGAAAAGTATATTTCTTGGTAAGTAGAAAAATCTAGTTACAAGAAAATACTGTATCAGACGGCGAATACTTCAGCGTGAGATATGGAGAAAGTTAATAGGATTATCTAAGGACATAATAATGATCTGAATGTAACACGGAGTCACGAAAGAAGATTTCCCAGGAAAACTAAAATTACGTGGTTTTAGATGTAAAATCGCCGTGAAAATTAATCTGTACATGTATTTCTTGGTTTTTGCCGTATCTGCAAAATGTCGATAAAGTCAAAAATATTATAGTAATTTAATAAATGAATAAATAATATGGGACAATGTTACAGTAATAGATTTAGTCCCCCATATGAATAAAGAAAAAATATAAATATATTTGTGAAATATGAGAAGTTCTGACTGACTAACAACCACTGCTCTTAGTTTATAAAAAAAATACTTAGTTTATAAAAAGAATTAAGAACTTCCACCTTTTTTGAAGTCTGTTAATAAGTCTAAAGGCTTCTTTTTTAAAACAGTGATACATTTGTTACGGGGGAAACAGATTTTCAATTTTATAACTGGAAACACAAAACTCTCATAGATAATTGCCTCAGAAATATACCTCATTTTATGATAGTTTACTTAGGAGCTCTATTTCTTCTTTCTATTTTTAACGATACTAGAATGTTAAACTTAAAATTAACTAATCTTACTCAACTGCGAAAGCCAAACTGATAGTCAATATTAAAAAAAACCACTTGACCGCATTTTTTATTAACAAATCCTGTATCCCAGCTTATCATAAGAGAAATCTTTATATTTTCTTTTGAAGCAGATACAACGTCGGATTTTCTACAGAAACAACATCAACTTACTCGTATGCTTTGTGCTACAAACATTCCTTTTATCAATAACAACTATAGCTCAGTCTATCCACTAGGGAATATAATTGTGAGCATCTAATACCAACATTGGTCCTTCGAACCAGACAATTCCCCCAAGTATATAATCGAGCACAGTCATGCCACTAGTTTTCTACCCCTGGTAAAAGAAAATATTGCCCCGACTTACTGACATCTGGCAACATTTGGCGCTCAATTTATCAATGTCTGAGTAGGCCGAAGTATTATTAGCAGCGACAAATGGTTGACGATCGCTTATCTATTGATTTGAGCTACCATTGACTTGAACGTGTTAATTCTGTTAGAGTTTTTAGGTTCCTTATCTCTGGACGGAACTTGAGTATGAATGTGAGCCTTAGTATGTGGTGTGTAAGTTGCATTTTTGAATTTAGTGCAGACATACGAGTTTACAACGTTCGAGATTAAGGAGACTGTATTTTTTCTTTTTGTTAATGATTGCGAAACTAAAAAATCTCTACAGATATGACCATTTAATCGTTTTTCTACTAGCGTAGTTTTTTTTGTATTTCTTTCTTATTCATCCCCGACGAAAATGAAAAAGCGTTACAAGTTTGTCGTGTGTATTTGTGGGTATGTCTGTGGCAACGAAGCGTAAACGGATAAACCTATTTGGATTAAGAAATTTTTGTTTGAAAGGGAATTTCATCAAGAGTGCCGATAGCTAAGGTTAATGAAAATGGATTCAGCTGTTTGAAAATGACCAGCAATGTTTTCAATGTGCACGGGTAGTTCTACAGGCGTTTCAAAAGCTATCACTTTCCTGTCGCATATTCTGAACAAATAAGCCACAGTGAAAGTAAAAAAATGGTGAAAAGATATATTGTGCTTGGGGTATAACCTTAATTTATTAAAATGATAAAATTTTTGTTTTTCACTTCTTCAATATTATGTGACAAGAAAATTATAGCCATCATCTAGGGTAAATTGTTAATACCTGGCCACCTTATACTTAAAATTAATTCTATTTATAGGTGATAATTCATTTTAGTGGGAGGTGGCCAGTTATTGAAGGCCACCCTGTAATTGATACCTTATCCTAAAATTAATTATGTTTACCTACAAACATAAATCATTTTTATTATAAAGTGTCTAGGTATTGAACGGTGGCCAGTTATTGACCATTTACCCTATTTCGTTTTATTAAGTTTCTTCATGGTTACGAAAGTAAAAAAAATGGTTTATGTTTATTCACTTGCTTTTCTACTATGTATATTTATCAAGATTTTGTGGATGAATTTCAAAAGACTATTGGTTAGAAATAATTTGAAACCTAAAAATATTTTAAGCAAAAATCTAAGGTTTTATGGTTTGAGCAGAATATTAACTCCCGATTTCAACGGCTTTCTAGACCATGATTGACGCTGTTAGATGTACTATCTAGTGAGTATACTATATAAGTAATGTCACGCTTACAGTTTTGTACAATTTTCACCTCACTAGCTCGTAAAAGTACCGTTTAATTTGTGTGGAAAACTTCATTTTATCCGCTAGCGCAAAAAAAATATTTGAAGTTCGAATTTATATTTTATTGTATGTTCATTTGTTTGTTTAGTTATGTGCATGTTTCGTAGGTTCATTATCACTAGTTTTAAATGAAAAAAAAAATCGGTTTATGTAATTTCATAGTTTTTCTTACATCTCACATTTTCCTCGCTGTAGTGAGGTGAAAAGTTGTATGTTTACCACGTCTGCAAAGTTATTTGGCTTCTCGTGCCTCGTTACGCTCAAGAATTTTTATTCAAATTCAATTTTAGATTCCTTTGCTTACTAAGCTTTCAATTCAAACACTTGTGCCAAATAACAACTTTACAGCCTTTACAAATTTAATAACTATTTTATGATTTCGACACTGGCCTTTAAATGTCATAGCTAAAAGTTAATCGTTATCATACGTAGGCTTAGAAAGAAACGTGTCGTTCCACGACTTAAGTAGATTTCACCTTGTAGTGCGTTCCAAAGATGCCCACCCAACCAATAAGCCGTCAAAGCAAGGCAACTTAAAAAGCGTTTTTTCATTACAAGCCCGACTTAATCGCAATACAGGCCTTTCCGAAAGAATTCCCCGGGCATAAGAAAACGTCTTGCGGCCCGAGGGCGGAGATAAAGGAAATTTATTGCTAAGATTAAAGCACGCCGGCGCGATTGTTTGGTTCGTGTCAATCCGCAGCGGAAAATGCCAGGAATGTCCCGTCTTGGAATCGAGTATTACACTTGTGTTCTTTTCTTTCTGAGCCGTGAGTGGATTCCTAGAAGTTATTAGGTTTTTTGGTTAATTTTGTATTTTTTACGGCTAAGATTTGGATCCGGAATATTCTATCCGTTTCCTAAAAGACCCTTTCCTAAAACACCCGTTCCAAAATAACAGTTTCTTTAAATGGTACCGTACTCCAAAAGACCCATATGCCAAAAGATCCGTTTCTCATGACACCCATATGCCCGAAAGACACCTGTATGCCAAAGTACCCATTTCTCATAGCATCCATTATTATGCCACAAAATCAGATATGAAAAACAGAATGCTACTGGCTCATACATAGTCTTCCGGGACAGTAATATCCTTTAACCCTTTCTCCTGTCCAAATTCGTACAATTCCTTTCTTTAACTTAATAACCGTTCAAAATCTTACAATGTCTGTACCTAGTGATGTTTTGGGATCGGGTGTTTTGGGAAACGGATATGAAACCAAACGTAGTTTTTGGGGTGAACACATTCTAGGAAACGGATTATTTAGGAAATGGTAGTGACGGGAACGGTCGCTTCGGGATTAGATGTTTTTGGGAAATAGATATCTAACCAAAATTATCGTTTAGGAAAAGTACATTGTGGGAGACACATATATCGGGAAACGGATTATTAAGGGACCGGTAGAGATCGAAACGGGTGTTTTGGGAACGGATGTTTTGGGAAACGGACAGAACGGTCCGAAAAGAATGGGACTTTTCTTTTTATTGTCTACTACTTTTTCCAAGTCTACCAGCGTAGCGAGTGTCTAATATTTATCAGTTTACTCGCGTTATCATAAATTAATACATTAACGACCGCGAGCCCGCTCAGCAGGCGCTCTGCTCGTAGCAAGTTTTCGCTATATACGGTTTTTCCCATGTTATTGACTACGAGCGTTGCGCTACGAAAATGTTGGTTGCGATCATCTATTTTTTGTGCCGAATTTCATCTTAATTTGCTTGACGGTTAACGTGTTATTGAGTAAAATCCAAACATTTTCACAAACTTTCGTACATTTTGTGTCAAATGTCCCATCTTGGAAAACCGATTGTTACACTTCTGTTCTTTTGTTTTCTGCCGAGCCGTGAGTGGATTCCTTCTAGTTATAAAAGGTGTGTTATTTTTGTTTTTGTCCGATATGGTGATTGATCGAAATCTTGCAAGTTTTGAACCTTCTTCCCGGATCCTGAATGAGTTAATGTCAAACTTATATGTATGTTCGGTGACAAACGGAAATAATCACTGCTCAGTCTTGCGCGTGTGCGCACCGGCATTGTCTAAAGCTTTGGTTTTTTAGGATAGCGGTGGCATGATATAGCGGCTGTCTCCATACTGGAACGAAGTACTGGTACGAAGTAAGTACGAAGTATGGACACGGCCGCTATAAGACGGCATCGCTATCTTAGAAAACCAAAGATTTACTCACGGCTTCACCGCGCATTAACAATCATATTGAACCAGGACGAAACTCTTGATTTCTTCTCGACCTCCAAGCCGAGATTTCTAGCGACTGCCGGGCATTATCTCGAGAATATTGTGGCCTCGAGCACAATACGTAATAAAAAATATACTATGTGTCGCTATTTACGGGGGCCCATCCAGCGGTGGGCAAGTGATCATCTACCAGTACCTTTAGCCATGGAACACTTTTCCTGGTAGACGTCCGATTGTCTCAAGCAATAGCCCAGTATTTATAGTCCATCATTTCAATCCCATAACCCAGCATATTTAGATCTCATCACTCTCCAATAGTTCTTGCATCTAGCGAGTGCTGTCTCTGTGCGCGTCCCATGACACGGGCAGGAACAGCACCCGCGCGGTGTACACCTTACATTTCATTAAATTGTCGAAAGGGTCTCTACGCGTTGGCTTCGTCTCCGCGCACGCCTCCCAAAGGTCAGGGACACCATTGTCCCGTGAGTGTCTCATTGTTATAATCTGTGTCCCATTGCTATAATATCGAGTTAATATTATACTATCGACTAAATCTGATGATGGAGCCGGAGGGTGCTCATAGAACCACAGTGTAAAAAACATACAGTGGGACGCCTTTGATGTTTGCGTAAACGAAAACGACATGTCCCGAGCTACTAAATATAATATGGACTATGCAGCTCGGGCTCGCCCCACCCGCGTCTCGCCTTGCCCCCCGCACGATTGCTCTGTCTAGACGGCTATTTCTAGACTGTGATAGAACTCTGTTATTAAATAACGCAATCCTACCGATTTTGGGCTTTTTAGAAAAATCTATCGAGACGATCGAGTACTTGTTTAAAAAATGTCGTTTAAAAAAACGTACAGTCAGCAATAAAAGCTTTATATATTATTATTGACGACCGGTTTGGCTCAGTGGGAATAACGTTGCCTGCGAAGCTCCTGGGTTCAAATCCCGGTAAGGGCTGATATCTGTGTGATGAGCATAAATATTTGTTCCTGGGTCTTGGATATTTTCTATGTATATAAGTAATATATCTATTAAATATATCTTCGTCTAATACCCATAACACAAGCCTTATTGAGCTTACCATGGAGCTAGTTCGACTTGTGTAAAATTGTCCCGTAATATTTATTTATTTATTTATTATTACTTTTTTTTTGACAGAAACTTATTCTCTTGTAATATTACCTAATTTTAATTGTACAAGTAACATATATTGGTAAAAACTACTAGGTTAATTGTATGTGACAAAAGTGACCATAGTCCGATGTGACCCAATTCAACATGGCGGCAATTTATTTCTCAATAAAAAAAAGTAATGGAATATTGTTATCACGCCCTCGATTTTTATGCATATAAAGTATTTTCCATTTAAATTGGAAACTCGTCAAGGTTTGAACGACATGCCTTTGAACCGCGAGTTTTAATTAAAATGTATTTTTTTTATGGAAACATACTTGTTAATTTTTAAAAAGTTTCCGGTTACTGGGTCACAGTATTGAAATTGTAAACACGTTTGAGTTTCATAATAATTAAATGCGGAAGATTTTTATAGCTTTGTTACTTTGCTTTAATTCCCGACGGAAAAAGGGAGGTGTTATACGTTTGATGTGAGTGTCTGCATGTCTATCTATGGTATCATAGTTCTTTAACAGATGGAGTGTAATAGCTCTCTCGATTAACACATTCACTGCCAAGAACCCGCCTAGCGGGTGCTCTGCTCGTAGACCCGTAGCCGATACCATATGTTTCCCCATATTAAAAGAAAAGTGCGTAGCACTACGAAAAGCTTGGCAGCGAAAGTCTTAACATATTCGCTGCTCGTAGACGCTTAGCCAATACCATGCGGTTCATTTCGTAGCACTACGATTAGCTCACTATTGGCAATATAATTATGTTTAACGTGATGGGATATGCCGTTTGAGTTATTTTTCCGAAAAACTGCACTTCTCATTAAATGGACGTAAGTGCACTGAAGATACGCCCTTTTGCTGGTCACACCGTATTTTGTTCATCCGTAGTGTATTTCTTTATAGTAATGGTTACGGAACCCTATACTGAGCATGGTCCAACATACTCTTAACCGCTTTTTTTAAGTTCATAATGACAAAGTCTATGTTTAATATGTAGGAAAATCGGTGAGAATCTCTGTGTGGGGTTCCGTAGCCGTTCATGCAAAAAATGCACTTCTGATGAAAAAAATACGATTTCAAAAAGTGCACTAGAAAAAGAAAGTACTGCCACGGCATGTCCTTTTGCTGTGAAGCGCAGTTTTTTGGCAATAACTAAAAAACTGTTTATTATTCTGATCATGTTGAAAATAATATTCGTAGAAAATATTTAGGTACTAAAATTTATCTTTTCGAATTTTTTCATATTTTTTGGATATAAGGTATAAAAAATAGAGCGGGGGGACACAATTTAAACTACTTTCGGAGCGATTATTTCCAAAAATGTTCAGTATATCAAATCTTTGTTTCAAAAACTTTAATTTGTTTTTAAAAGAACTATCGAAATGTGTGCCTCTAAATCATATTTGCTAAAAAAACAGTTTCGGGAATATGTCATGGAGTAAAGAAATATTTTTTTTTTATTATTAAACTATCAAACTAAGTAGCGACTATAATTTTACCCTAAATTTCATCAACAGGTACATCTTGTAGTTTATGAGTTAAAGTGCCTGTGACATATGGACATAACACTAAAAAGCCTCAGAAGTGCTGAGCTCAAGTGCATATTGTATGTTTGTGGGACATACGTACAGAGGGACGGACACGACGAAACTATCAAAGGTTCCGTTTGTAATTTTGACTAGAACCCTAAAAATGTAATGGTTTGTGCCAAAGTTTGATGAAAACCAAATTGGCCCTTTTGAATATAAAGTTAGCTTTTGTTTACCATACCCAAATTAGATCGCCCTAAAGCAATATTTCGTGTCAAAATCACTTGAGATGAAATCCGTGACATTATTTACGTCTTATCAAAAGAGCTTAACCAAAATTCCACCTTTACACCGCTTTTAAAATCTGTTAAATTAAAGCTAAGGTCCGATTCTGCAACGTGACTTAGACAAGGAAGTCTAAGTATGTTCAATTGTTCAACTGTATCATAATGGGATAAAAGGTAGGATTTTATAGAAGTTTCTATTGGAGTTACCCCTTTTTGTAAATATTTAGGCAGAATCCCAGAGACACGTAAAAAATGATTTATACGACAATGTATCGCAGTTTTGGTGTTTATAATGGTACTTTTCTGTTTGGGAGTTGAGGGAATTTATTGTTTATGACTCTACCGAGAGAAATAAGTTAGACTTGACAGGAAAGTAGTTGCAGAAATTAACGACATTCCTTAATCTATTTGGAGAACTTTGTGCTGAACTTAGTACAAAAATGTTGTAAAAAGGTATGGTTTTCATTGAACCCAGAAACTGCCAATGGAGACGTTTTTAAATTTGCAACCTATCCAAAATGTATTCGTTATGTTTTTGACTAAAGTTTTCTTCTTTTAAAGTGCCGTACCCAAAGGGCACAGTCTAGGGCACCAATAGAGATACACCGCAAAGTTTCAAAAATATGTATACAGATGTTATTATTATAGCATTAAGGTTTGTGTATACATTTTTTGTAACTTTGTGTGGATATTTATGGCCCTGGACTGTACTAAAGGAACCCTATTACTAAACCTCTGCGTGTCTATGTGTATGTCAGTCCATCTATCTGTCACAGGGCTCTAACCATTAAGCCGTAATAGGTATGTCTATCTATTACGGTTCAACATTTAGACCCTTGAAATGTTTGCATAATGTATCTTACTGCTATATCAAAATATAATAAAATAAGAATAAAGTGGTGCGGAACTCTTCGTGAGCGAGTCCGACTCGCAATTAGTCGTTTTTCTATTCACGAACGTGCGATACCTTTTAATACTTACTTTGTGTATGAAGTATCGTTGCACTGTTCAAACTGAAAGTTTGACAGTAAATTTACCTTAAAACATAATACTCTGAGATAATCTTATAATATTTTTGAAATATTAAATTAAAGGTTTAATGCAAGATGAAATAGGGAAATTATTTATTTTTTCTCTCCCTTTGATTGGCGTTCAATTTACGTCCCCACTTCAATAATTTCATTTCAAAATTCAAATGCACCGGTGTTACAAGATATTTTAAAATAATTTCCAATGTGGAAGCTTAAAGTTACCTACTATTATTAGGAGCTACAATCCGGTTACCATTTCTTTATTTTGTTTATTTATTTATAGAACAAGAAAATTGTAACATTACAGGATTATACCCAAGCCACTACTAATACTACTACCCCTTAAAGATTAAATTACATTATTCATATGAATTAAGTGACATTAATTAAATAAAACAATTATTATACGACACAATTAGTAAAATTAAAATTAAATACACGAATTAATATTGATTTAGAATCCAAACAGATGTTAGTTTATCTCAAGATTGTTGTATCATAAATTCATCGAAACCTGTAAAAAAAAACATAACATAATTAATGTTATAAAAAAGCAACAATGCTAGATGCAAAATTATAAGTTTCGTATACGGAATTTATTAATTCAAATATTTTTTCTAACCCTCATTCGAAAAAAATACAAATACGAGTATATACATGGATCGCTAAAATTATAATCCTGCCTAAAGACCATTATTAGATAAATATCATTGTTGGGTCATTAAAAAGAGGAGAGAAAGGATTTCTTTAAAGTTGTAATTATTTTATTAGGAACATTATGCGGGATAATATTACCACGGATTCATGTACAAAAACGCACAAAATAAATAAAACCATAAAAACACAGCATTCCCACCTAAGTAATATATTTTCCCGCATTGATAACACTTTCATCCAATTTTTTAAAACAATCCAATTTTTCAAAAAAAGTTCCTACAGTAAACAAAACATATTTCCTCGTGAAATATCGTCCTCAGTTCCCTATTCAAATTGAAGCCTTAATACGACGTATCAGAATAAAAATCGCATTGTTCTCTGAAAATCATTGTGAAGCGGAGATAACAAAGGGGGAAATTTACATAGAAATAAACACAGGATGATTTCATACGATTTATGGGTCTGAACTGAGGGCTTTGTTCTGATCAAACTAACTAATGACTATTATGCGACGTTTCACGACGTGGATTCGTGTGTGGTTTTAGGATGATTTCAGTATACTTGTATGTTGTTTGGTTTGTGTTGCGCGCCGTTGATGAATCGGTAACAATAATACGATGATATTCGGATGTATAATTAGCAGATTTTATAAGTTAAGTTGTATTTAAATGTAATTATGAATGTAATTGTATGTAATTATATATTATTAAATCAAAATATCGTTTGCATCTTCTAAATTTACAAAAAATAACCACCTAAACTCCTAATCATGCTATTCCACGAGTATTATCATTTCTTTCTTCAGTGTTTCTGTCCCAAAACAAACAAATTAGTTACCCCCACTTCCAATTGTACCTACTACACATACGAGCAGAAATAGACTCAACTGTACTTATGTTAACCACTAATTTCTCACACGCTCACCAACTTACAATCTCATACTTTCTGCCTGACACACACACACGCGGGCACATGCTTTTTTTCCTTACTAATAAGCGGTGCATTGGTCTGGTGTGTTTAAATAATAGTTTTATTTTTGTAAGGTCCTGACAGAATACCAGCGAAGTGGCTTGCCACTTCATTATGCTGAGTCAGCGCCTTTTCTCTGCCACGACACATGGTTTCTCTCTTTTTTCTTTTTCCATTGCTGTTTTCGTTTCCATTGGGTTTTAGTTTTAAGTGTCTTGTTTATAGTTTTATACATATCTTTACTGTGCATTGTGTAACCATGTATGTTGTGGAAATGTATAAAGTGTTAATCTATCTATTTATCTAATTAAATCGTGTAACATCCTGAAAAACTGTAAGTAACTTAACGAAAGGTAAAGAATGAGACGCGTCAATGTATAGACCAAGCTCTGGTACCTAGCTTAAGGAAATCTAAAAACTTTTAACGGCAATCTAAAAAAGAAATCATTTTTGTAACTTCCTGTATTATTTATTTTATTAAAACTAAAATAACATAATTTCATCCGATGCCTTAAATGCGTCCTGCACATCACAAACCCGGCTGGTAGTGAAAATAGTCCAATACCTGTTCTTCCTCTCACACGTGAAGATCTTGAGGCCCGCCCGAATCAATCGACACCGGCGGATTGTTATTTTGCAGACGGATAATCGCATTGGCGATCACACGGGCATTGCTGGGCTACCTTTGTGTGGAAAACCCCTTTGAGTACATACGTAGAGCGGCTTTCCCGTTACTCCTGCACTCCCTGTAGGCAAGGATCATGTCCACAATATCCTCCGCACAAAAGTTTAAAGGCATTAATTTGGTCTATCTGACACACGAACGTCACACCTCGACTTTAAGTTTAAATTCAAAGAAGGTCAGATTAAATGACCTCTTTCGAAAGGCTTTTTAGGCAAGTCTTTATTCGTATCAAATTAAAGACTATTACTCGACGTTTTGCATCGTGGGTTCATGCGTGATTTTAGGATTATTTCAGTACACACGTATGTAGTTTAGTTTGTGTTGTGCGCCGTTTATATAAAGGTAATAATGATGAGTTAATATTTGGATACACAAAGAACTAATATTAAAATACTACTTCATTAAAAGTTTAATTAAAAACAAAACTCGTAATATGTAATATTTTCTTCTTCTGATTCGGAACAATTTTGCAATTTTTCGTGATGAACTATTGGGATTTGTCTTAATCAACTGCTTATAAGATATTTCCAAATTATTCTCTGAAGGAAATACCGACATATGACATGATATTTTATTAACAGTAATAAGAATCAAACACAATGAAAACAATCTCAAATCGGGTATCTCTTGCCATGCTGAATGATTTTGCCTAGAAAAAAATTGATGAGAAAAAGCTGACTGTTCCTCATTTCGAGTTCTTTATGAAAGATTAGGAATGCCGCAAAGGCATCTCCATCCGCGACCTGTAATTTGGTGAACGGAAACGTTATCAAACTGCACTTCCGTTTCATACGTGTTCAGTCTATGCTACTTTATATTCGTAGTTACAATATACTAGAATGAACTCCGCGACTTCGATCATATGCATTTCAAACTTTTTTTGTTTAACTTGCTATATTATGACACTACATAGCTGATCTGATGATGAAAAAAATGACGAAAGGTGGTGATAGGAACTCTATAATAACGCAATTTTACCAAGCTTTGGCTCTTTAGAATCGTCTTGAGGAATGTTTAAGGAAAAGTATAGTCGGCAATAAGAGCTCGTCAGAAAAAGGTGTTTACAGAAAGATACGCACAGATTTGTTCTATCCAATGTGTATCTGTCTCCTTCTTACTAAATGTCATATCTTCTTGGGCGCTATTTAAATGAAACTAGTAATAGAGCTCTAAAGGGTCTCATTTGACATGTGAAATAAATAGGGGAGACCAGATAAGGTTGTCTCACGGGTTCATTGTCATGCATTCAATGCCGCTGTGACAACTGACCAGCTTGACATTTAAATATGGGGACCGGTAATTATTGAAATGTCAAAATTTTTTATGGTATTCTAGTATCATAGTTTGAACAATCGTGATCTGTACGGCGCTCACGTCAGCGTAGTCAGCAAGAATGCGCTTGTTCTGTCCAATAATAATGTATGTGCGGGTACTGCTCAAACTGTTAGCAGGCACTTTGTGAATTGTCCTATTATATACCTGAATATAATAATGGGCAAGTTCGTTCGTGGAGGCGAAAACCTCATAACCATCTTTTGAACTTCAACGTAGTCGGGTAGAAAAATATTCCATAACCATTCTATCATATCTAACAGTGGCGTGGCGTCCATACAACTCGATTCCCATCGGCTTCCCTAAAAATTTCCACGTATTATCGAAATCTTACCACCTGAACCTAACATACAATTTATATTAAAAATTGTAGCATATTTTTTAAATCATCACATCTCATTTAGATAATAACGTGTCAAACAATAATTAAAATCGCGTGGTCAACCCGCGCTTCTACGGGTTACTCTAGTTAATAATATTGCCTCCGGCCCAGGCGCGAGCGAGCGCCGCACACATGAACAAACTCGCACACATACGTATTATGCTGCATATATTATATGCGCGAATAACTCGGAAATTTGGGAGTTCTGAGGTATGACCTTCATCGAAAATTAAACCTTACCTCTCAACATTTACGATTAATTTTTAAAAACCCTTGTTTTCTCCAATTTCACGAAAAGAGATTTAAGTATGTATTTTTTCTTTAATTTCTAGTTTTTGTGTTAAATTTTGTTTAATTGCTAGGTTAACCAGTGAAATTTAGTTAACTAGTATCCCGTGTATGTGTTTCTGTTTGTATAAGTAGTGTTGTGTTCTTATATAATATTTAATTAAAAAAAGGTTTGTATAAAGTGTTTCTAGGTAAGCTGCCAGGCTTTAGTTCAATTACAATGTTGTGTTGTCGATTACTTGCTCGATATATGTTTTTTAAACTTATAATTCGAAAACAAAAAGCGTTTCATTGAAAGGGGCCGTGTTCGGCCCAATTTAGAAATTCATTATATAGTGAAAAGATGGCTTTTGCAAACACTTCCACAGTGCGTTATATAATAAATAGGTATAGTTGGCTGACTGGTAGTTGTAAATTAAACAAATTGTTTTGTTTCGCGTGTATTTTGTTTTCGGTTTCGGGAAGTGTTTACTACTTAGTTAAGTTTAACTGGTTTTGGACTGTGCTGAGTGTCCTGTGTGTGACTGCAAAACCTCCTAACGGCTTTTTCGATAAGGTAGGTGTTTTTGTTTTGCTCCGGCTTTACAAACCAAATTTTTCACGCCACGCCACTGATATCTAACAATCCATTTACTATACATTATTGAAATCCGTTTAGTTATTTGACGTCATGAGCCCGCAAAAGCACAAACATATTTATGTGAGACATAAGATCTTTTTTTATGCAAATATCTTCAATAAACAGCAGTAGCGTGGTATTCATATAAGCCGATTCCCACCGGGTTGCTCAAGGAAAGCCTTATAACGACCTCTTTCGTTAATTATGAGTAGATTAATATGCTTCGCCTTCCCTTGTAATTTTTCTGATCTCACGCCTGTGATAAACAGTAATTTTATTCTTAAACCTTTATAATAGTACTGACAGATTAGAATTAACAGACAAACAGAAATTAATTTTATCAGTATCAACGGTTACATTATTTTTCTTTGTCTTTTAAAATCTTCGTGTGATCAACTGTGTCTTGTTACACCGTTTTTCTCTTTTTTACGTAATATTTAGATTTTAGATCTATATGTTACATTCAATTCTAATTACTGTTTCTCGGGTCAATTTCAGAGCGTTTCAACCGCACTCATTAGTGTCACCGCATTAATGGTGCCTTCTATTACAGATTCGAATGAGATACTATACCTCCTGTGTAGAGGCACTGTACCTCTACACAATATCTCAAAATGCCATTCGAATCTGTAATAGAAGGCACCATTAATGCGGTGACACTAATGAGTGCCGTTGAAACGCTCTGAAATTGACCCTCTCTTTTATCTCCACAATAAGACGCATCAGATCAAAAACTATTTGGCGGCAGATTCCGGTTATGCCATCATTATTAAATAGGTAAGTAAAGGTATATTTTTTTATTAAAGAAAATATATAGGTAAAAAAGACAATGATAAATACGTATATTAATGATTAAAAAAAATTAAGAATGTGTTTCATCGACGGGATGCCCGTGACGCAAACAGCATCCCCACGATATACGTATAATATAGCTATTGAAAGCCTTTGCGAAAAAAAATGCCCGCGCATGACTCACAATCAAATAATAATAAAACAAAAAGTAAAAAAATTGTTCTATCGACAGGATGTCCATGACGCAAGTAGCATCCCCAGGCTGTATAGCAATTGAGAGCCTTTGCGAAAGAAAGTTGCCCACGTGTGAGTCGTAACGATTTAAAAAAAAAGTTAAAAATTGGTTCCATCTATAGAATGCCTGTCACGCAAGTAGCATCCCCAGGTTGTATAGCTATTGAAATCCTTTGCGAAAGAAAGTTGCCCACGCGTGAGTCCTAATGATTTAAAAAAATAAGTTAAAAATTTGTTCCCTAGGATGTCCATGACGCAAGTAGCATCTCGTATAGCTATTGAAAGCCTTTGCAAAAGAAAGTTGCCCACGCGTCATAAGGATTTAAAAAAAAAGTTAAAAATTGGTTCCATCTATAGGATGCCTGTCACGCAAGTAGCATTCCCAGGATGTATGAAAGACTTTGCGAAACAAAGTTTCATGCGCGTGAGTCCCCTGTTACCTCCCTGTTCCGTTTTATGTTATTACAAACTGTCTCGGCGATGTAATTTAATTATTATGCATTTTAGGTGAAAAATTTTGTTAATCAACGCATAATTGAACTCGAACCAAGGGAGATGAAATTTAATTTCCCTGTGGGGTGAAAAATTCAAGGGAGTTTTTTGGAAGCTAGGGTACGTCAATCAAGATTATGCATTAATTTTATAACGTCAAATCAGTAATTACAATTACAATAATTAATGAGTTGCATACGATGAAAAGTGTTCTTATTTACTTGAGTAGGTCCCAACTTTGTCAGCAGCGGAGAAATAAATGATAACCCTTTTTTTTTTCTTCAGCGTAGTCGGGTAAAAAGTATCCTATAACCATTTGGAGATTTTCTGCCTACCAAAAATATATAAATATATCTACCATAAAATAGTTGAAATCTCTTGAGCCGATTTGGCGTGATGAAGCCAACACGACACATACAAATATACCTCAAATCCAATATATATATATATATATATTAATTCCTATTTCTTAATTCAGTGACCTCTAAATAGTCCGTCACAATAGTTTTTTTTTTTTAATAATAACTTCAATGTACAGATATTTCATTATGACAACTTAACAATAGTAAAGATGTCTAATTATGATTTTTAAGTATTTCGTGTCATCACCACGTTCTACTAATCTAATATTCTAGTTTAACAGTCTTATATAGAAATCAAGTGACAAAATGACAGACATTGGTACCTTAATTCTTTGAATGAACCTCTTTTCATGTTTGTCAAATGCATGTATGCTTCAATTTGATTTATAAGCTACTAGCTTCTGCCCGCGACTTCGTCCGCCTTAAATTCGTTTATCGCGGATAAGGGTATTTTTCCGGGATATAAAGTAGCCTATGTCCTTCCCCGGGACTCAAACTATCTCCATACCAAATTTCATCCAAATCGGTTCAGCGGTTTAAGCGTGAAGAGGTAACAGACAGACAGACAGACAGACACACTTTCGCATTTATAATATTAAGTATGGATAGTATGGACTAGGTACAATAATATGGTTAGCAGTGGCGTGGCGTCCATATACGCCGATTCCCACCAAGTTTCCCAAGGAAAGGCTATAACCACCTTTTTCTTAAATATGAGTAAATGAAGACGCTTTAGCTTCCCTTGTAATTTTCCTGACACCATGCCTCTGATGGGTAGCCAAAATTTACTAAAAGTATAACGTCACGTGAGATTGATTTGAAATTCCATAAACTGCTAGCGTTAGAACTGTTTTTACAGCTGTTTACAAAGGTGTAAATTTCTACTTAACGCTCAACACATTTTAACAATGCGACAGAGACTTGGATAATAAGATAATCTGGAATAACAGAAACACCCATTAACACAATCTTTAGTAGCATTGAGCGGAATAAATCAGTCCGTTTGCGCTGAAAACCTCGTCTCGCCATAATTAAGTAACAATAGCGAAGTAATTATGCAGCTCCAAAACAATCTAGCGCCAGGGAATTAAAAACGAGGAAGTGTTTATAAATTGAACGAGAACGAAAGTTTATAAATTGAACGTGTATCATTATTAATTAAACAAATAAAATAATGACGTCTGAAAATACCCTTATGGCCCTTATAAGTTAACTATGGATCTTAGTTGTCACCCTCATAAGAATGCTGGACATTCTCTTTCAGTATTGTTCAGGCATATAAAAAATATTTTGCGGACATCCCAAAATAACAGACATTAACCCAATTTTCAGTAATATTGAGCGGAATAATGCATTTGCGCTAAATACCTCGTCGCGCTATATTTAAGTAACAAAAGCTAAGTAATTATGTTATGCAGATCCGGGAAATTAAAGACGAGGAAGGGTTACTAAATGAACTGACTATTATATTGTGTATTGTATTCATTTTACAAATAAATTAATAACGTCTGAAAATACCCCCATGACCCTTATGAGTTAACAAAGGATTTTAGTTGTTACCCTAATAAAAATGCTCGATATACTCTTATCTACTCACTAACTAACTAAACTAAAGTTACCTGTCACCATTCTCATTCTACAATCTAAAGTTCAATCATAAATTTCAATCATGTGAGTGGTTATAGTATTGTTTAGGGAAATAAAAATTATTTTACATACATCCCTAATTAAAAGACATTAGCACAACCTTTATTAATATTGAGCGGAGCAGAGCATTTGCGCTAAAAACCATGTAATGATATAATTCAATAACAAATGCTAAGTTATTATGCAGCTCCCCGGGGAATTAAAGACGAGGAAGCGGTAGTAATTGAATAACGACTACCTAATGTACTATGTAATATTATTAATGTAACTATCTATTTATCAGCCACGGACGTCCACTGCTGAACATAGGCCTCGCCTATAGCTCGCTACAGGGTGCTCTCCTGGGCAGACCGCATCCACCGACTCCTTGCGACCCTTACGAGATCATCCGTTCACCTAGTTGGGGGCTGTCCTACGCTGCGCTTTCCTATGCGTATCAATTAATTTAAGAAATAAACCGAAGATATCTCTGTAACCTTTATAAGTTAACTACGGATCTTAGTTGTTACCTTCATAAGAATGTTGGACATCCTCACATTGTATTATTTAGACAAAAAAAAATATTTTGGCAGACATTCCTAATTAACAGACATCAACACAATCTCCAGTAATGTTGAGCGGAATAATGCATTTGGGCTAAAAACCATGTCGTGATAATTATAATTAACAAGCAAATGCTAACTAATTATGCAGCTCCGAAACAATCTATGGCCGGGGAATTAAAGACGAGGAAGCCATATTAAATTATGTAACGATTACTATGATAGAAGGTAGTAGTAGTGTATAATCACTTAGCATTATAATACTGTGTAATATTATTAATTTAACGAATAAACCGAAAACACCCCTGTGAACCTCATCAGTTAACTAAGGATCTTTGTCGTTATCCTCTTAAGAATATTAAAAAATAAAATGTTAACATTTATTAACCTAACCTGTAATGTCGAGTACATTATTGTTTAGGGAAATAAATGTTATTTTGCGGACATCCCTAATTAAAACAAATTAACACAATCTTCAGTAATGTTAAGGGGAATAATGCATTTGCGCTAAAACCATGTAGTGATATAATTACCTAAGTAACACAAGCTAAATAACTATGCAGCTCCGAAATAATCTAGCACCACAGAATTAAAGACGGAGAAGCGTTTTATAATATAAAGAAGTTTGTGTTACGTTAATTGTTATCTTTATAAGATTACATAAGCCCGATAATTACGGTTATATTACGGTTTGTTTTAAAGTGAAAATTGATACAGTTTTTTGTAAAGATCATATGTCTATACGGGACTTAATACAAAAAGAGTTGAATAAAACAATTTAAACGGATTATAGTGCGTTTATTATCTCATTTGAGTTCTCGACGTTTCGGAAGTTTTACAGCTTTCGTGTTCACGGTTTTGAGTTCCTTAAAAAACGCTCCACACTAATTGCTACACAAGTGTGACGTCATGCTTGAGTTGGCCTACCTAATTTATATGGAAGAAAAATTATTTCGGCATTTTTAACTATATGATTGCCATACAATTATTATGTTATTGAATTATAAGGATGCTGAAAAAAAAACATATCAATTTAAAAACACAAAAATTACGTTTCAAAGCCATTTATTTAGATTGCAGGCATTTGGTATTCTTTAACCATCTAACAACAGTACGTTGTAAAATCTTTTAAAATAATTTAAAAATTAAAAGTCTAGCTACTAGGTCAAATAGGGTTTCTGATGAAAGAACTTGATCTGCACATTTTTGAACAACTTTTCTAAACTTTTTATTGTAGATATTAAGGAAAATGTGGAGATCCAAACCATTCCCTCTATCTTTGAAGTTACCGACCGAAAATTTTGGAATTTTCACTATTTTTGATACATAAATATTACACTAAAATTATAAGTACGTCTCGGATTTTTTTTATATACAAAAATACTATTTTAACATCCCGGTTATGTTAAGTTTGCACATCATATGTATGCAACGCAATAGATATCAGGTGCAATACTTAACCGGAAACGGGTAATAATGTTAGGGTAAGTGTACATTTGTACAGAACCCTCGGTGCGCGAGTCCGACTCGCACTTGGCTGTTTTTATTGGAGGCTAGCCATCATTTTGACGGAACCACTCACTTCTTAGGTACTTTTATTAAAATGCCGCTATAATTCTACAATCAAATTATTAGACCGGCAGTGAAAGGGTCGAAAATTATGTTTGTGTTTAATGTAAGCTCTAAATCCATTAAGATGGATTGAGTGGTCCATAATTCATTTGAGCGAGTGGATACTGAGTTATATTCAAAGGCACTCAAATAACTGGGCTAGACCTTAAATTCATGGTTTTGGGTTTCGGGATACAGGTACAGACTTTGAGATTGAATTATAATTTTTTCTCAATAGGGATTTTGTCGGTGTTTTCAATACTAAAGTTTTTTACTTATCATTGATTTAAACTAACACGATCTGCACTCATTTTCACAACACAATAAAACGGGGCTTAATCGCGTATAAATATGTTTTATTTAATTAACTTTCGTTGGTAATTCTTCGACGTTTCGGACGTCGCGTTACGTCCATGGTCTCGAAGAAACTGGAGCGGCGAAATCAACGTCTTCTAGCCGCGCGAGTTTTTCGATTTACCCGCGCTTGATGTTTATTATTAGGTTGAACACAACGGTCGTCACTAGACCGACACACTACACTCACGTTGTCAGGCTATTTATTGGATGTTATATGATGTCGCTTACATTTACTAATTACTGGATTCCACGAAGATGAAAGCTGGAAATCATCTTCCCGGTTGAAATTTCGGTGTTCCTTGATTTCAATTGCTTCACGTACGATTCTATTATAGTAATTACGTTCCTTAGAAAGGATCTTGGGCTTATGAAGCTCAATCCAGTGGTTTGGTTAATTCTTAGTTGGTTCTAAGAACCGCCAGGTGAATAAGTCCGCTATTGCCGAACATTTATTAGAAGCGGGACCAAACTACTGGATTTGGATTTTTGCACACATTATAAATATACAGAGATTTTAAAATAATGCACTTACAAAACACAATTAGAGGTAGCTAACAGGCTGTCTTATCGCTAAAGAGTAATCTCTTCAATTGCATAAACAATATTATTAGAACTATCAATTACAAAACTACACAAATCGCAATCGAACAGTTATTTAATTAACCAAACACCGTGATTTCAAACGCAAATTTAACTACAACTCACTTGAAATTGACCAAAGGAATTATCGATGAAAGTTCAGATCGGCCATCGGCCAATGTCCATCGGCCATTGGCAATGACTAATTAAGGACATTTATAGTCCGATGAGCACGGAATCTGAGCTAACTATCTAAAATTGGGCTTTTGGTGACGTGATGTTTGAGCTACGTTTTACCGCTTAAATTATTTGGCTCGTTTCATATCAATGACGGGTTATAACACAAATTGTCAAAGATTTGATGTTCACGGGTATTCCAGCTAAATGTCGCTTACTTATAATTGGTATTGTAGGGTTGCTTAGCGGGTTCAAGCGATGTAAACAACACCTTTACTCCAATACATATAATGTCAAGATATTACAACACAGAAGGTATATCCAAAGTCCGAAGATAGGCACACAGAAGAAATAGTACGGAAGAGAGATAGAATATAGGAATATAGTTAAACGTAAATATCAAAGCAAAAGCAGTTATAAATCGTGAGATAGTTGCGGTCGAGAGCGGCATGCGCTTCGCGTCAAAATATCAGATCGACTGGCGGCGCAGGCGCAACTGCCGAGCGGCCGCCGCATGTACTCGTCGCACGTCACAAACCGGGCGCGGCGCCGGCTCCAATACACTCGACCAGACGGCACGTCAATATTGTGTTGACGGATGAAATGTAAACAATGTGTGAATATTATTGTTTAAGTGTTTATATATGTAATATTTGTCTTTGTAAATAATGTTATAAATATATATAAATACATATAATTATACTTGTAAATATTTAGTGTAAATTAATTATATATGTGTAAGGGCATCAATTGTAAAATAGTAAATGTGGATGAGTAGCCCACATCACTCCCCCCCAGAGACCTGGTTAGGGGCGATAATAATCTGGAAAACGCACTTGCCTTCCTGAACGAGTAGTTTTAAGTACGTTTGAAGGGCCCGGGTCAGGATTACGGCGTAGCTGTCTATTTGGCGGTGCCTGAGCTCTATCTGGTGGCTCAACATTCTCCTGACCTGTCGGGGAACTTGGATCTTCTGACAGGTAATATGCCGGCTTCAGCCGGTCTATAGTCACAGTCACAGGTTTTCCCTTTATCAGAAGCTTAAATATTTTATCGCTTCTGTTCAAAACTTTGTGTGGGCCCGAGTATGCAGGTGTCAGAGGAGGACGTGAAGCGTCTTCACGCAGGAAGACGTGTTCTGACGTCGCTAGGTCTTTGAACACAAAAATTTTGTCCTTGTTATGGCGTGAAGCTGGAGTTGGCTGTAACTTTGAGGCGAATGAGCGTAGCCGAGCGGTAAAGTCGGTAATATCCGTGGTACCGAGTACGCTAGGATCGAAAAATTCGCCAGGAAGTCGCAGCGGCTCGCCGTATAACAATTCGGCCGGAGAGGTCTGCAAGTCTTCCTTAAAGGCGCTTCGTATGCCGAGAAGGACTTGGGGCAATACCTCGGACCAATTGGCGTCAGCTTGGCATGTAATGGCGGCTTTGAGTTGTCTGTGAAAACGCTCCACAATTCCATTACATGCTGGATGATACGCCGTTGTCCGCTTATGTTGGAATCCGATGGTCTTGGCAAGGTATTGGAACAGAGTGGACTCAAATTGTCGACCACGATCTGTCACAATATCTGTCGGGCATCCAAACCGGGATATCCAGCCGGTGAGTAAAGCTTTGGCCACTGTCTCCGCTGTAATATCCGCTATTGGTATGACCTCCGGCCATCGCGTAAAGCGATCAATAGCAGTCAGACAATATCGGTAACCTTGAGACACGGGTAAGGGGCCAATGAGATCAATATGTACCTGCTGGAAGCGAGCACGGGGTAGCTCGAAAGTGCCTAAAGGTGCAGACACATGACGACTTACCTTCGCTTGTTGGCACGGCACACAAGCTCGTGCCCAGTCTCTGCAATCCTTCCTTACGCTGGGCCACACAAAGCGTTGTGCTACTAGCTTAGCGGTTGTGTTGGCTCCAGGGTGACTTAGGGAGTGGAGACTGTTAAAAACTGTTTTGCGATATTGCTTGGTTACGAATGGTCGGGGTGTCGGTGTACTGACGTCGCAGTACAGGGGTTCACGACTTCCCGTCAATGACATCTTTACCAAGCGCAGTGAAGACGAAGTCAAGTACTCTATGAGTTCGGGGTCAGAAACTTGGGACTTGGCTAAGTCGTCGAGGTCAAGAGACACTTCCAGTTCTTCAATCCGGGATAAGGTATCGGCCACGATGTTATCTTTGCCGGATATGTGCCTTATGTCGGTTGTGAACTGGGATATGTAATCCAAGTGCCTATATTGTCTAGGCGAACAGTTATGTTTCCTTTCATGGAAAGCAAAACTTAAAGGCTTATGATCAGTATACACAATAAAGTGTCTCGCCTCCAGCATGTGCCGGAAATATTTGATTGCCTCGTAGATCGCGAGTAATTCACGATCATAAGGAGAGTATTTGGTCTGGGATGGACTCAGTTTCCGGGAAAAGAAAGCTAGCGGCTGCCATACCTGGTCCTGAAGCTGCTGCTGCAGCACTGCACCCAGCGCTACGTCCGATGCATCTGTGACCAATGCCAGCTTTGCTCGAGAGTCTGGATGTGCAAGCATCGCTGCGTTGGCTAAGCTTTCCTTGGTCTCTTGGAAAGCTTTTAGAGCATCACTGGTGAGTTTAATGGGTATAGAACCTTTGACTGCTCCACCTAGGAGTGCATTTAGAGGGGCTTGGATTTGGGCGGCACGCGGCAGGAATCGCCTGTAAAAATTGGCCATGCCCAGAAATCTCCTCAGCTGCCTAACATCTTTTGGAGGTGGAAAGTTATGTATGGCTTCGACTTTGGTGTCTAAAGGCTTCGTACCGCTCTCCGAAATCAAGTAACCTAGAAAAGTTACCTGGGGAGCACCGAAGACGCATTTAGACACATTTATCACCATGCCGTAGTCCCGGAGTCTGGTAAAAATTTGACGCAAATGTTGTTTGTGTTGTTCTTCATCTGTGGAAAATATTAAAAAATCGTCAAGGTAACAATAGACGAAGTCCAGACCACGCGTTAATTCGTCAACAAACCTTTGAAAAGTTTGACTAGCGTTGCGAAGGCCAAAATTCATGAATGTATATTCGAACATTCCGAAGGGGGTCGTTATGGCTGTTTTCGGTATATCCTCTGGACATACAGGTATCTGGTTGTAAGCCTTTACAAGGTCAATAGTACTAAATATCTTACAACCAGATATGCTGTGGGTGAAATCATGTAAATGCCGTATTGGGTATTTATCAGGTATGGTACGAGCATTGAGTTGCCGATAGTCGCCGCAGGGTCGCCACCCGTTATCTTTTTTAGGCGCCAAGTGCAGCGGTGAAGACCAAGGGCTCTCGGATGGTCTTACTGTACCGTTAGCCAACATACCTTCAAATTCCTGTCTAGCTACCTTTAGCTTGTCAGGTGCGAGTCGCCTCGGTGCGCAGGATACTGGGGGACCTGGAGTGGTGCGAATGTGGTGTTGTGTGTTGTGTGGTATCGTGCGTTGCGTGCCGGCTGGTCGCGTGATTTCAGGAAATTCCTGTGATAATAAGCGATGATAGCAAGACACGCCAGTCAAGACCTTCACAGAAAATATATCGTCACAAGAAGCATTAATAGCAGAGGAAGCTAAGCTAGTGGTGTTATCTACTAGTTTATGGTTTCTACAATCGACTATTAAATGGTAATATGACAAAAAATCAACACCAATTATAGGTTTTGTGACAATAGCAACAACAAAACGCCATAGATAATCGCGCCGAAGTCCAAAATCCAGATTTAGATGCGTATAACCGAAGGTATCAATGGTCGTCCCGTTGGCTGCAGTGAGTTTGTAGTCCGTCGATGCTCGACGTTCACGCAACAACGACTTGGGGAAGACACAGAGGTCGCTGCCAGTGTCGACCAAAAATTGCGCCTTCGACCTCCTGTCGGTGACAAACAGGCGACCAGTAGAAACGGGGCTATCGGCTGTCGCCATTACCGACTGCCCGCAGCGTTTCCCGACTTCCCGTAGTCGCAGGGCTGCACACACCTATTGGCATTCGCACCATGCTTAGAATGGTACCAGCAGGTGGGAAACTTCCGATAACTGGACTGCGATCTTGTGTTGGATCTGCTCTGCTTGCCGGAGCGGCTGCAGTTCCTGGATCGTGATTAGGGATTGCAGCCAGACTCGAAAACCGAGAATCGAGTACTTTTCGATTAAACTCGAAAACCGAGTTCGGTTTCGAGTTTTAACCGAAACTGCCTGAAGTAGTTTTAATTTTTTTTTTGTGTAATGATATAATGATTAAATTAGTGTGTCAACTCGGTCTTAAGTAGGGTAGTAGGCTAGTTTATAATCTATCTATAGTTTATATCAGAAACCGTCAAATTGTGAACGACAAGAGTTTACAATCTGTCGGATTTCATCACCCGGGATCCGAAACCTTTCAGTCAAATCTGACTGACCGCTTTGCTGCCGTGGAAACCACAAATGCTGTTGACATAAATCAGGCCTTCGAAAACGTGGTTGGAATCCTCAAGGAGGAAGGTACGAGATTTTGTACCGTGGCCCAAATGGGTAAGAAGTAAGAAAACGTCGGAACCCCATCGTGCTCGGGCTCATTTGTTTCGTTTTGACGAGTACTCTGAACCAAAATGATATCCAGGGTCTGATGATGAAGCCGGAAGGTGTCTATGGGAACTCCGTAATAAGACGACGCAAGCCCATCGTGTTTGGGCTTATTTGTTTCGTCTTGATGAGTACTCTGAACCGAGATTTTATGCAGGGTCTGATGATGGAGCCGGAAGGTAGCCATAGGAACTTTGTAATAAAATGTCGGAACCCTATCGTGTTTGGGCTCATTTGTTTCGTCTTGACGAGTACTCTGAACGGAAATGATATCCAGGGTCTGATGATGGAGCCAAAAGGTGTCTATGGGAACTTCGTAATAGGGATTTCAGCCAGACTCAAAAGCCGAGAAACGAATACTTCGAACGTTTTTATTCGAAACTGTCCTTCGTAGTTACTTTTTTTGTGTAATGATTAAATTAGCTAGTAAACTCGGGTTTATAATATGTTTTGGATATTTTCTAAGTCAAGTGTACAAATAAAATCCAAAAATTTTGTTTTGAAAGTAATAATTAGCATACACAGATGTTCGGATAAATAAAGCAAATCATTTGAAATCAAAACATTTTTATTGTGAAATTGAATAATCAAATAAATATATATAGGTTTGCTAACGTAATTTTTATTGTAGCATTAAAAAGTAATTAAGATTTTGACAATATTTATAGAAATTTAGTGTTTATCATTGCAGGTTTAATCGTTATAAAATATTGATTTCCTGTAGGTACTTAGTGTATGTATCAACAGCGATTATTCCGATTGCTTTTGAAATTAATAACCTAGAGTAAAATTAAATAAACATATACATATTTCTGAACAGTATATAGATTAAATTAAAATAACATCTTTGATCGACTAGAATGAAATTGACATAATGATCATTAAAATAATTATTTCTTATAACACTACTACCACACAATCACTTAAAATATCATTTGTTTCATTTAACAAGTAGTAAGTACTTAAACTATTCAACAATTAGTAAAATAGAAATAATATAGTAAAAAGTTTGCACTGTGGGTTCAATCGACTAGATAGTACGTACGTGACAAAATATAATAGCGTGATTTTCATTATTATCACAATCAAATCATATTACACCATTTTTCCTTATTTTTTAATACAAAAATATTGTTTACTCGTGTCAGTAATTGTAAAACAACGAAATAGTACATAATTTTCTTAAAATATAATAGGTATAGGGAAATGTCTCAGTCTTCAAACAATGTATACAGTATTTGCCAGTACAAATAAAGCGAAACTTAATTTCTCTTAGACAAAAAATAATATCTCAACATAATCAAGGCGTCTAATGTGGAATCGTTCAGCCTGGATCTGAATTTGTTACATATATAACCAGCAGTTGAAAAAGCGCGCTCTGATTCTACGCTAGTTGGTTTAATAGTAATCAACTTGTTGTATGCGTTTGTAAGGTATTTACCACGGCCTGCCCCATTTTCTAACAATGCCATTTCTATGTGAATGACATTAGGATAACATTCTTCTCCGGAACTTCTTGACGAGTCTCGGGATTCCGATGCTGTTTTAGATGATTGAAGTGCATGTTGCAGCTCTTCTTTGAAACTAGCAAATGTAGTTGTACGCTGTACATCCAAATTGTTATTGGAAACCGAGGGTTCATCTTCATTTATAGTGTCTGAAGCCAATGGTGTGGATAAATTCAGATTCATCACAATTGATTGTATAGTATCAGGTGAAGTACGTTCAAATATTCTTTCTGTTGACGATTCGTTAAAAAATCCATTTGGATCATCTAAATATTTGAGCACACCTTGAATCGGCAAGTATCGTTCTTTCATTCTTTTTTCAAGTGAAAGGTATAGTTCTCTACTCAATCGGCTTGAGTATGTACCTATTTTTTTGAGCATGCATTTGATAACGGTGTCTGCTGTTATCAATGTAGCGTCTTGTTGGCATAAAAATTCTAAAGAACCTTTGAATACTTCTAGAACTTCATGCATGTGACTAATCAAAGTCACTTCTTCGTCTGAAAAAGTAATATCAGATTTGATGTCTATTAAAGCCTTTTGTATGCATGGACGTAATAAAATAAATCTCTCCAACATTGTACACAATGAACTCCAGCGAGTCTTGCAATCAATTATAAGAGCCAGATTTTTTCCAAAAGCTTCCATCACGTGTTTTTGGAGTGTCATGTCATTTTTTGTTGGAGAGTTTTTGAATATTTTCACTGTTTTCCGGATTTTTTCAATTAAAGGTTTATAATCCATATTAGATACATCGGTTTCTTCTGTTTCGACATAAATAAAAATACCATTATCGTCTAGATCGCCATCGTCATCATATTCGACACATAAATCCGTGTTTTCGATTACAGGGTAGTCTTCTTTTTGTGTGCTGTTTTTTTTATACAATACATCCAGTATCGCCAATTGAATGCCATGCGCGATACACAACTGATGGTAAACAGGCAGATCCTTTCCTAGTTTAACCATCACGCTGGCTGCGTCAGTTGTTAGTCCGGCTATGTCATCGAAACTTAAATGGAATGTTTCCAAACGCTCCCTAAGAATCAAAGCACATTGTGATGCAGTTGCTGATCCCATTATCCGAGCTAAACCCAAGTTGACGAATTTGGTCTGGCTGTTTAGGAATGGAGAGTGTACATTAATATTTACATAACGGCGACTTCGTGTTGAAGTCCATTCATCGGCTGATAAGGAGAACTTATGGCCTTGCTCCTTCAGAGAATTCAGCTCCTGTATGATGTCTTGCTTAGCAGATTCACTTTGGTGCATTACTATGTTTCTGATTGTATTAATGGAAGTGGGCAAGCAGTGTCCGCTATCCAAAAATAAATTTCTTAAATCTTCGGATGTAATAAATACTCTGAAGGGGAGTCCATCAAGAGCAACCATTCGCGAGATTTTCATTTCCATGGAAACGTTCGTTCTCGATTTTTTTTCGAGAGGTCCATTTGTGTTCTGGTGATTAGGTTGTTCTGATAACACTGATGTGCTTGTACTCGGATTTAAAGAAATCAGATGTTTCGTAGCAAGATGATTTCGCAGAGAAGTTGTGCTTCCACTGGATGTTTTTAAGATCTTAAAACATAAAGTACATTTTGCCGTTGCACCCGTTGTTGACCTCAAATAGTACTGCCAAACGCTATTTGGGTTGTGCATTTTGTTTATATTTTCTTTAAATTCTGCCATTGTTTCTGTAAAAAACAATATTCATGTTACTATAACCATACACAATGAAGTTATATATTTATTTTGAATAAATTATTCTTAATTTCAAAGCAAAGTTATTAAACTTAATAAGAATACCTTATCCGTAAGTACATTGCTGAAAGAAATTGTGCATGTTCTTAATACAATATAATATCTGCAAATATAATAAGCTAAAATATCACCTATGATATTTTTTAAAGACGATAGATAACTTTGCTCATGCTATCAAAAATGTAAAAAAAATGTCTTGACATCAATTTATGTAAGTACTTAATTCCAAGACAGAAAAACCTCAAAAGTCCATATTTTGAGAAAGTAGCTACCCCGGTATTTTTTTTCTGAAAAGGCCCATTTGATAGTTATTAGTCCGACTACATATCACTGTTTTATAATTGTCCAGTAGTAGTTAGCGCCTATACTACAAGGGACAAGCAAAAAATTTAAGCCTTTAAAATCGTTAACTTTGTGATATCTACAGGAAAGACGCAAAACCTAATTCATATTACAAAATCAATAAAACCATAACACTAGTTTGGGTTTTATTTATCATACATATTTTATTCTACACTTACTTGTTGCATCCTGTACACTTAAACCACTTTAAAAGTATTAATCCTAATTTTGAAAATCACCACATTGAAACTATCAAGCCAACGCGAAACTTCACTCGTCTTATCACCACGGCTAATACAAGGACACTGACGCTAGTAGTAACGCCATTGCTCGATCAGTGGCAGGGCAGCGGCAGCGGCGGCCTTTAGTCGAAACGAAAAGTCTGAGCGTGCTCTCTCACTCCCACCTATGGCCACCGCTCGCTGTTGCCAGTTGCCAGCTTGCCACCAACGCCGTGGCCGGACGGACAGCGCAGGTTTGGCGCAGGTAGCTTGACGCGACGTTGCCCGATAGAGATTTGTGTTGCCGAATATTTCTAGCAATTTAAACGCTAACTACGAGTATTACAAGCTGGTGAACATTATTCAAATAAAGAGTAATCTAAAAAAATTGATTTTGCCAAAATTAATAAAAAAGGCAAATAATTTTACTATTGTAATTATAATAAAGCATATTACGTTATTTTTTTATTAAAAATATATACTTATCATGTCAACATTTTATGTATTTGCTTTGCCAATTTATTTGAACAGCGTACAGTCATTTTTTTAAAGTTAAATGCAGTAGTCAGTTGTTACTGGTATATTACGAAGCTTAAACATCTATTTTTTAAGATTTAATTAAGTAAAAATATAAAAATCAGTAATATTAAATGGACGCAAAAAAACTCGAAAAACCGCGGTTAATAACCGAGTTCCATTTCGATTAAAACTCGTTCGAGTTACTCGGTTAACCGAGTTTCGAGTAACTCGTTTGCAATCCCTAATCGTGATCTCCCTCTGCGATGATTCTGGGTCGTCAAGGCTTGCACCTGCTTTCTCAGTTCGGCAATTTCCCTTGCTAAGGCGTCGTTGCTGGAGCCTGGTTGCTCACAACCAGTGCTGAAACTCGTGAAAGCGACGTGAGATGAGCATGAGCAACGTGGGCCGATGTCGTGGACCCTATCCGCGAGATCTGCGAGGATGTCCAGTGATGCTGAAGGATGCCCCGCGAGTACAGTCTGAATGGTCCGGGGTAGTCTGTCGGTCCACATCATGCGAAGAACGTCGTCAGTGATGCGCTTGGCTGCCAAACCTTGCAGATGTCGCAGGAACTGAGATGGTTTTCGATCTCCGAGTTCCTCGTGATGAAGAAGCTGCTGGATCTGACGTTCCTTAGTATCGCTGAGTCGACTGATCAGTTCGCTTTTTAACTTGAGATATTTATCGGTGGCCGGTGGATTAGTGATTATATCTTTAACCTCCTTAGAAAATTGTCGATCAAGTTGACTGATGACGTAATGAAATTTTGTTAAATCATTTGTTATACCGGCAATAGCGAACTGACCTTCAATTTGTGAGAACCATATCTCCGGTTCCTCAGGCCAAAAAGGTGGTACGCGCACTCCAACTTTGAAAACGTCGGATGACGGCGCAATGGGAACGCGCTCTGCGTTAGACGGGTTTGCGCTCGACGGCGGGGCCGTGCCGCCATTCTTTTGACCGTTACCGTTATTCATATTTCTCGACACTTCTACGTACGGTTTCTGGATAAATCCTCAATCCTCTGGTAATGTGTCCTTCAGGGGTCACCACTGTAGGGTTGCTTAGCGGGTTCAAGCGATGTAAACAACACCTTTACTCCAATACATATAATGTCAAGATATTACAACACAGAAGGTATATCCAAAGTCCGAAGATAGGCACACAGAAGAAATAGTACGGAAGAGAGATAGAATATAGGAATATAGTTAAACGTAAATATCAAAGCAAAAGCAGTTATAAATCGTGAGATAGTTGCGGTCGAGAGCGGCATGCGCTTCGCGTCAAAATATCAGATCGACTGGCGGCGCAGGCGCAACTGCCGAGCGGCCGCCGCATGTACTCGTCGCACGTCACAAACCGGGCGCGGCGCCGGCTCCAATACACTCGACCAGACGGCACGTCAATATTGTGTTGACGGATGAAATGTAAACAATGTGTGAATATTATTGTTTAAGTGTTTATATATGTAATATTTGTCTTTGTAAATAATGTTATAAATATATATAAATACATATAATTATACTTGTAAATATTTAGTGTAAATTAATTATATATGTGTAAGGGCATCAATTGTAAAATAGTAAATGTGGATGAGTAGCCCACAGTATCATATTATAAGGGTGTATATTTAGTGGTTAAATGCTCAGAGATAGTATCCGATGGAAGCAAGTCGTCCTATCCAAAAATGAGTCCGCCAATAATCACAATTTTTAGTCATGAAATATCGACTACAGAGATAGAGGAAGGTAAATAAATAAAGAGTATAAGATTATACTATCATTTGCCAGAGGCCTTGCCTAATTAGATTCCTCATACTAACTTCCACCCCCTTTTCAGCCCCTTAAGGAATTATTACTGTAAACAAACTATTGTATGTCCTTCCGTAGGTCTAAACCTATTTCCATACCAAATTGAAAGTAGCTTGGCTCAGCGCTTTAAGCTTACAGGGTAACGTGGAGGTTAATGACAGACGGAGTTACTTTCGCATTTTAAATATTACAAGAAGGTGCCCGTTACTTCTTTCCCGGAAGAGAAAATAACATAACGCTCTTTATTATTCAGCGTAGTCGAGTAATATGTATTCTTTAACCATTTGTGGATGTCTAGCTACCCGTGTACCAAAATAATTGAAATCCGTTGAGCTGCTTGGCTTGAGGAAGCCGCAACGACTCATACAAACATACCAAAAATCCAAAAGAAATATTTCAGAGATTTTCAAACAGACTGACAATAGACCGTATCACTTTTTTTAAATATATCTTTTTACAACTTTATAATAGTATGGATTTACAAACTTTGTGCCGTTACAATAACCGCTAAATGTACATTAGCAAAGTTGTAATGCCGGTTCCAGACACAGGTTGTCTGCGCTAGTTTGCCAGTGATGTCCCAAGCGCGGGTTAATTCCATTAAAAGATTAACAAACCGCAGGAGCGTTCTCAGATCTAGCGTGTGGATGCATTGACAGGTAAGAGCGGGAAAGTTTGCGACAGCAGAGAGGTATAGTCTCAGCGTTTTGCGGAGGAGATAGATGTCGTATGTCATATCTTATTATCAAGTCTTTAAAATCGTCATCATAACAGCCCAAGGACGTCCATTGCTGGACAAAGGGCCAAAGATTTCCATAACGAATGGCCGGTCTCCGCCCTCATCCGTTGGTTTCCCATGATCTTTACCAGATCATTGGTTCATCTTATTGGGAACCTGTCTACGCTGCGTCGTCCTGTACACGGTCGCCACTCGAGCACCTTTCTGTTCCTGAGGCCATTTTTGAAGTGAATACTTCCTTAGCGGCGCTGTGCACGTTTTGTGATGTTGAAAAAATGTTAAACTCGCGACAGATCACGTAACCTGATCAAAAAACTGTTACAATATGACTGACAATGCCCATAGTAAATGCACAACGTTCATATTCAAGTTTTCACTTGTGCCGGCACTCCCGGAGTGCAAGCCATTGTTTTTTTTACAAGCAATGTGCCTCGCCCACTACCACTTAAGTTTAGCAACTCTTTGACCTATTTTGACCTTGAAAATACATAACGACCTTATTTCTGATTCAATCACGCCAGGAAGCTAAGAAGAGGCCAAGCAAAAATGAAATTCCTGAAAAACAATTGTAACGGACTATTTGAAGTTCATTGTTTTTCAAATATATTTTAATATTATGTATGTATTTTTGTGCCCTTATCACGTCAAAACGATTGGACGGATTTCAACTAATTTTAATACTAGACTAAACTGGTCATCAAGGATTAATAGGCTACTACTACATCAAACCGACATAGCAAACAGGGTAAGCAAACTAAAGTGGCAATGGGCAGGGCACATAGTTGGAAAAACCGATGGCCGTTGGGGCAGAAATGTTCTCAAGTGGAGCAAGGTGCTATCCGGCCCATGTGTAAATCTATTGAGGAGGCCTGTGTCCAGCAGTGGACATCCTGTAGCTAAAATTATGATTGTGATGATGACTACTACATCTTGTAAACGGTCGTTAGCCAACAAGATGGACCATTCAAGTGAAAGACTCGTCATCCTCCAAAATCTGCTCTGTCGTGATAGAGATGCGCTGGCCAGAAACCGGTGGCAGCAGATCGTCCGCTCCAGATGCAACGCTGATGCCGACCAGGATCCTCAGACATCACGGACCGAACCCCGAGAAAGAGAGAGAGAGAGAGAGAGAGAGATTTGTAACCACATTAAAACACTGTTGTAATTTTAAACTACATTAAAATACTATTGTCAATGTAAAGTACATGAAAACACTGTTGTAATTTTAAACTACGGGTACAAAACGCTTTCTCATCTACTCTGCACGCAGCCTCACAAATAGGCGTCGCGGAAAACTGCGAACTCGTCACTAGTCTTAGATCCCTTAGTTTTTGCCTGATTAGTTCACGCTATTAAAATATTAAAGGACAATTGTCTTCAATGGAACACAAACCTATCTGTCTTGGTTATGTGGAAAAGGACCGAGGATACGACATAAAAGCTGAGACTAGGTAGTAAAAATATACCTAAACTTTATGTGAAGACATAGACTTCTGTGAAATGCTTACCTAATAAATTGCAAAGCAATCATGATTTAAAAGAAATTTTATTCACTAAAGTTTCTGTCAAAAATTTAATTTTTGTAGCAAGCTAATTATCGCTAACTGTATTTTTCCTTTAACATCCATCAACTACTCACCGAGACGATTCTTAAGAGCCCAAACTTGGTAGGATCTGACCACCTTCCTGCTCCATCATTAGATCAGCTCGATGGTATCATACTATTTCATTGTCACCGAACTTACATAATTATACAAAATTTTAGCTTAATCGGAAACCGGAAAGTGGATCATATTTAACTTGCAAGATTTGATTACAGACCAACAGACAGACAACGGGACAGGTGAAAGTAAATAAAAGCTTGTAAAAAGATAAACATTTATGGATATGAAACTAAAATAACTAACACTGAATAAAAAACATACAAGGTGGCAATGCTGCCAGCCTTCTGGACACGCTACCGACGGAGAGGCATTTGAGGCATATTGTCTATTAGCCAAGTTTTTTTATAATGTAGTTTAACTAACTTTATTAATAATGTTTAAGCTTGATTTGCTTAGACCATGGTTTAAACTTAAAAACTCATGAGTAACGATACATTTATTTCATAACAAAAAGATTATGCTATATCCCAGTGGACTGAAAATTGTGTAATGGGAAGGGGCTATGCTCATGGTTTCTCTTGGTAACAGAATCAGAAATGAGGATATCCGCAGAATAACCAAAATAACCGACATAACTTACAGGATTGCATCATTGAAGGGGCAATGGGCGGGCCATGTAGCCCGGAGAACGGATGGCTGTTGGGGCAGTAAAGTCCTGGAGTGGCGATCACGCATAGAAAAGCGTGGTGTAGTTAGATCCCCAACTAGGTGGACAGATGACCTTGTAAGGGTTGTGGAGAGTCGGTCGATCCTTCTCGCTGGATCGCACACTGTGGTAAATTATAGGGGAGGCCTATATTCAGGAGTAGACGTCCGTGGCTGATAGATATATAGATAGATATTTTTGCCTTAATTACCACTCATGGCACCTTTTAGGCAGGTTAGGACGTGGTTAGGACATAGAAAGATACATTTTAATCTGTGGCATCATAGAAGAGCAGGCTATAAAAGTTATGTCTACCTTCTTTGATTTCTCATTTGTTCAAAGGTTAACTTAACTGGAAGAGATTAATAAACTAGTCCACGAGTTGGAATGATAGAAAAAGCGGATAGGAAAGCGCAGCGTGGGACGGCCCCAAACTAGGTGGACAGATCACCTTGTGAGGATTGAAGGTTAGTCAGCGGATGCGATCTGCACAGGAGCGCACTCTGTGGCGAGTTATAGGTCTTTGTTTAGCAGTGGACGTAAGTGGCTGACAGATTGATGGATAGATTGGAATGATGGCCTGGTGACGAGTACGCTGAATGTAGGCAACGCAGGTCAAACGGCTAAACTGTTAAACTATAGCTAAAAACACTATCGATGAAGTCACCTTTCCAACGCAAAGAAACTTAATTAAAATCAGTCCATTAATTTAAGAACTATGTACGATGCCACAGACAGACACACAATTACACATGTCAAACTTATAACACTACTATATTTTCGAAACGGGAAAAAAAGCGTTTACAGGTACAGATGCAGATACTTTTTTAATAAAACAAATGCATTTTACAGGTCAGTTTTTGTCACGTTAATAGAATTCCAAATTCATTAAATTGAATGATATGTATTTGAGCTCCTAGAAGAGAAACTCCTTTTTGTAGCATTATTATTTGTACCTATAGTCTTGTCTCCAAGTTTTTTTTACACCTTATTTATTTTCTAAGTTATTCATTAGTTTGTAATACATATATAAGAGTTACTTTATAATAGGCTATGTTGTATATATTAAATTTGTTGTGTTATTAATTCATTACGAAACTGTATTTATTTCAAAAGCATGCATTTCTCGTCCAAAATGACGTCACGTAAACGTGTAGTTCGTTGCACAACGGCTTACGAATCTGGCGGTTTCGGGTTCGAATCCCGGCTATAGCAAGTGCTTGTGTGATGAGCACGAATTTATGTAGGTATATCGTTGCCTAGTACCCATGGTACAAGCTTTGCTTAGTTTGTGGCTATGTCGATTTGTGTAAGATTGTCACTGATATTTATTCAAAATGAAATTGGTACGATTAATTCCGTAGATACCTTTAATACTCGCCAACTCGATAGGTATTTCATTAATTTCTCAATATAAATCACAAGGCGGCAAAATCGTTCCATTTAAACCTACTAAGTCAACAATCCTTTGAATTGAACTGAAGATGGAATTCGGGGAAAGCGACAAACATCAAAATTGTCGTCTACGGAATGAAATGAGACCCATTTTCAATTTCCATAATAGCTGCTTCCACTCCATTACTCTATGGTACAGGAGATAAGCGAAAGCGTTTTTACAAGTTTTTATTTACCTTGTAATGCTTTCTTTTAATATCCTAATCTTAGTTATATTATAAACGTGAAAAATTGTTCCGATGTATGTACGTTCCTCACCTCACTACCCAAAAGTTGTCTGAAAGAGATCGCTATTTAGCTATAAGACTGTTACCTCTTCTTGAATGTATTGTTTTCTGAACTTTTTTTGAGAGGTGTGTAATAAAGAGTTATTGTGTTGTATTCCTCTTCATTTTGAAAAGTACTGAATGCATATCATCAAAACTTTCCAGAAATGTTGTTTTGACATCACAATAACACATGGGCTATAAAAAGATGCATTACTACGCGTACGAAGTCGCGGGCAACAGCTAGTATTTATAATTATATGAATGAAACAAGCTCAGAAGGCATAATTAGACTTCAGAAGCTTTCATCGGTATTAAAAACGTAGATGAGCTATCTAGAAAATGATCTGCAGTAAAATTGCACAAAAGATTGTTCTGTGTCAAAATCCGTAAGGACCTCTAAAACTGATAAGATAAGATACCTTGCAAGTTTCGTACAGTTCGTGAGCGTCTAGAAGAGAATTCGGCTGCTGTCAGATAGAATCGAAAATATTCGTTTGATAGAAGGATGGCGGTAAATGATAATCTCGGAAGTATATGTCTAAAAAACAATAATATCATAAAAATAAACCATCATTAGATTCTGAGTCCACATAACGCGTACTGTGAAGGTTAAGCCTTCACGATGGTAAACGAGACAGACAGGCGGTATTTAAAAAGAGTATGCAGTTTAATTAAGAACGTCCGCTGTCTCGTATGTAATAGCATTATGTCAGTAGGACTTTAGTCGTAAGATAGACGTTAAACACAAAAGTTATTAAAGTTGCTCTTGGGCCCGTTTCATAAACGCTTGTAACTTGTATTACAAGTGGAAGTCTCTTTCCAACTATATGAAATTAAAAAGAGACCTCCGCTTTAGAAGCATTAATGAAACGGGCCCCAGCTATTGTTATTAATAGGGACTATGCATGATCTTTTATTTTTGCTCCATTAAAAGCTCATTCATGTAACAAATAGTAGACAAAAAAATCTAATAACTTTAAACATAACCAAGATGTAAGCCATGAAATATTTCATTGTATCTCTTTCTAGCAGAACGGAATTTAATATGGAGTTAATATGGCCAGAGTGGACTATGACGTTACAGAATTTATATTATATTAATATAAATAAATAAATTATAATAATAATAACAGTACATGTCGGACCTCTCTGTCGAATCACCGTCTAATTAGCAGTTTAAAATGCCTACATCATGCGTATTTATTGGCCGATTTTAATATTAATTTCTTTTTTTGAAATCGTTTTTACGGTATTTTCATATTTTGTTAAGAAACGCGATAAAAAAAAATCATGCCTGTACCCTATTCTACCACTGAGCTGCACCCCCCACATTTAGTGGAGGTGAAGGGTGTAAAAAATACCATATTAACACCTCTGGGAAACTGAATGTTCATATTTATAAATTAAACATCAATCGCATTGCGGTAGTTACTTGTACCACATGCAAAGACTCTTCACGTATTTGTGAGGTCTTTGGATTTTTCGGGCATCGTCAAACGCTTCGAATACGTATCTTTTTACAAGGTACGCCCTTATCAACCCAGTTTGTTATTTTATTTATCTATTTTGAAGTCTTTTCTGTGCTATTTTTTCTGAGTTCTTAGTGAGTAACGTATAATCGAATTTCCAACAATCGATGAAAGTGTTACACGAAAGAATTGAAATTTAACATGTATCTTTTTTTAACGCTCCTTATGTTTCGCTTCTAAACTGTGTATTACTTTATACTCTTATAAAGTTGTGCAAATCAAATGTCTGTAAATAAGTGATATTATCCATACTAATATTATAAATGCGAAAGTGTGTCTGTCTGTCTGTCTGTTACCTCTTCACGCTTAAACCGCTGAACCGATTTGGATGAAATTTGGTATGGAGATAGTTTGAGTCCCGGGGAAGGACATAGGCTACTTTTTATCCCGGAAAAAGACCCTTATCCGCGATAGACAAATTTAAGGCGGACGAAGTCGCGGGCAGAAGCTAGTTATGAATAATTTCAAGGTGACCTTAAAATTAATTAATTAATCACTGACTAGATTTTTTTTATCTCCCTATGTTTCGGGCAAAATAGGACTTACGTAATCTATTATACATATTAATTATTTTCTTCTGTTTCTTTAGAATTGTTTAATTTAATTTCAAGGGATTATGTAGCGTATATTATCTCATTCGGGAACTCAAATGAAATAATATAAGCAATATAATCCGTTAAAATTGTATTATTTAAATATTACAAATATTGACAAGCCAAATGTATAGTTTAACACAAGAATTCTTAGAAAATAAAATGGAATTATGTATACAAATAAGAATGATAATGGAATTTAGACCGATTAAAACCCTTGTGCAAAAATGTACTGAAAACTGTATGCGCTCACTCACTGAAACACTAATGACTTTTTTGCCCCAGCTTCCCCGAGTTTAGTAGTCGGCACACTCGCCTGGAGGCCCCACGGGCGCAGGAGAATAATTTACACACAACTGATACCTGCCGTCCTGGGACTGGAGCCTTTGTACAGCTATATGCACAAGTAACCGATGAACCCTGAATCATCTTTACTATAATTTATTTTATCATTTATATCTATAGGAATGTGGATACAATTAGTATAATATCTGGGTCATACAGATTATTTAGTATGAGTTAACGTTATGCGTCTTTTCTGGGAACACCCGGAAGGGCCGGAAGTTAAATGCTTTAAATACTAATTTTTCTTAGGACCCTATAGGTGATGTACAAATCGATTAGTACTCTAGCCCTTAACTATTGCGTTGTCCACAGGAAAGACGGCTAAATTCTAGAATCTGTATGACCCATCTATACTATTATAAAGTTGTAAAAATGAAATGTCTGAACAATGAAGATATTTTCAAAAAAAAAATCCTAACCGACTATTTGGAAGCCACTGAATCGATAATTATTTTTTTGACATTTTTGTATGTGTCTTTGTGGCTTCATCACGCAAAATCGGCTTAACGGATGTCTACTATTTTTATTACACTGGTAGCTGAGTATCTCAAAAAGATTATAGGATACTTTTTACCCGACTACGCTGTCGAAAAAAGAGGGGTTTTGACTTTTCTCCTCCGTGAACGAAGTTGCGGGCGTATACTATTTCTATTTCTCCGCTCGACGGAACGTTTTCAAATTTTCCTATCTCAAAGGTTAGCTATTTAGTTAGTATTTGTATGTATCGTTGTGGCTTCATCACGCCAAATTGGCTAAATAGATAACAACTATGTTTGGTACACGAGTAGTTGGATATCCACAAACTTTGAACCGGCTACGCTTTAGAAAAAAAAATGGGTAATGACGTTTTCACCTCCGCGGACGAAGTTGCGGGCACCTTTCACTGTAGAAAAAAGCTGAAAACACATTCGGTTGGATCAAATCTGTTGACCCAGTAGCTAAGATCACTCTACATGAAGTCACCTTTCTAAGCTAAAAACAAATACGTTCATCCGTTTAAAAACTACGCGGCCACAGATAAACCTACATTTACATACGTTAAACGTATTCTGTTTTGGTAGAAAGAGTTGGAATCAAATGTTTAATTATATCTAGATTATCTATTTTAATGTAATAATATTTTTCCTCTACTCTGTTTGTTAAATGAGCGTTTATTAAAGCAAAAATAAAAAATCCTATTACCTCGGTTAATCTTATATACGTTTATTTCACTACTAATATTTTTTCCGGGAATCCATAAATTTCAGAACTCAGCTAATGACAGGAAGGCATAATTTGACTCTCTGTCTAGAGACCGGACAATTTGCGAGATATATTTTTATAAATATATGTATACAGGGTGGAACAAGCTGATATTTGACTTTATTTTATGTCACCGCGGGCCGTAAAATTCATTTACCGCCCGCTACGCACGCAGATATTACTCCCTGACTAGAGGTACACGTTTATTTGGGTGCACGCCATGGGCAGCAATAAAGAATATTCTCAGATCGTAGGTTCATGATCCTCGCCATCGGCTCGTGCGAAAAATATCGGGGATCTGAGACGTTATTTATTTTACCGCCCTAGTTGCGTAATGTACTGTTTTTTAACGTAGGGAAGAAAGAGAAATAATTTGCCCACCACTGATACCTGCTCTCTGGAGAATGGACCCTTTGTTTGAGATATTGAAGGATAACGGTAGGGTATGTAAGCTGATATTTTACAACTAAGACTGTAGGGTGGGAGATTTAGTTTAAGTAAGTTTACGGTGTAGGGTAAATTGTCTGTTACTGGTCACCGTGTGGTTGGTCAGAGCGTCGATCCACTTAATTTTTTTCCATTTTTCAAACTTTATATGACCTCGTGAGGGTTGTGGGGAGTCGATAAGGTGCGTCCACACTTGTATCATTTGCTCGTATCCGATCACCGTGCCGTAGCATGACTGCGTATCGCGCTGCTTGGACGCTTACTGTCGGCGCGCCGATAATGCCGCACTCTTCCGATACAAGTGTGTGATACGCGTAGCAAATGGATTTCGAGTGATCGGATCGGCGCAACGTCCAAACGCGTGATCGTGACACGCGATCATGCTACGCGACGATGATCTGATACGGGCAAATGATACAAATGTGGACGCACCTATAGATGCGGTCTGCGCAGGATAGCACCCTGTGGCAAGCTATAGGGGAGGCCTATGTTCAGCAGCGGACGTCCGTGGCTGAAAGATAGATAGAATAGTTTATTTATAAGTCACTACTTCCTCTTTTTACTCCAAATAATATTGCTTAGCAAACAGCATCGACATAGCAAACGGGGTAAGCAAATTGAAGTGGCAATGTGTAGGGGACAAAGTGCGTAGAACGATGGCTGTTGGGGCAGAAAGGTTCTTGAATGGAGACCGCGTACCGGCAAGCACCCGTAAGGTGATCGGACGATCTGGTTTGGGTTGCGGGGACTCGCTGGATGCGGGTCTATTATGTATATATGTGGAAGTCTATTGAGGAGGCCTGCGTCCAGCAATGGACGTCCTATTGCTGAAATGATGATGATGATGAATATTGCTTAGTATGTTATTTCTGTGAATATCTAAACAAAACATTCTCGTAAATTGTACTTTATTTTCAGACGTATATCATTATTTATCTCAATGTATAGTATCAAATTACGCATGTTTGTCGGAGTTTTCTTTGAAACATTAGACTTTCTACAAACATATGCGTTACTATTGTGGTCCAAGTCACGAGAATTAGAGTCCCAGATTTGATAAATGTTTTTTTTTTCTTTTTAGAGCCGAGAGTCAACATCATTACCATTTCAGCCATAGGACTTCCACTGCTGGATACAGGCCTCCTCAAAAGATTTCCACATGGGCCGGGTAGAGACGACCAGCATCCAGCGAGTCCCTGCAACCTTAACCAGGTCGTCCGACCACCTTGCGGGTGGCTTTCCACGCTGCGCTTGCCAGCCTTTCTGCCCCAACGGCTATCGGTTCTTCGAACTATGTGTCTTTCATTGCCCCTTTAGTTTATTTGCCATGTCGGTGACCTTGGTTCGTCTACGAATCTCCTCATTTCTGATTCGATCTCGTAGAGAGATTCGGAGCATAGCCTTTCTTCGAGCTGAGAGTCATTTATTGGTAATAATTAACTTATCCGTGAAATCAACTATTTGATATAAAACAATAATATTTTTTGGTGGTTAAAACCACGCGTAATTAAGTCCTCCCGCGAAGTTTAACTAAATGGGCACTACTTTTTCGACCTCTGCTTATAGCACAGTCGTTATGTACTTTTACCTGGAAAGTATTTCAAATGGAACTTTAACAAGGTTTTTTGGGGATACACTACGATGCCTATCCTAAGTTTGCAACCTTTAGGACCTTGTGCTAATTTTTGACTTATATCTCATAAAGTAAACACAGTTTGGGCACCATATTGCGTAACAAAGATGAAGAGCATAAAATTTTTGAAGAGTTAATTGCCAGATTTTTAAGACAAATATCAACTAACGTTTTTAGTGTCAATATATCTCGGGTTGATTGTTTTAATAAACTGCTCCTGTTTAGCTCTTAAGAATTCTGAGTAAACCTTCTAAAACCGTCATACTTTTTTCAATTTATGACGCTTCGCCCATTTCAAATACCGAGCAACTTTCTCACGCTTGAGATAATAAAATAATGAGACGGCATTGGCCATCTCAAACCGTAATATAAGTAGATATTTGACTTTTTCTCAGACTTTGTATTATGTAAAGTTTCCGCTCTCGCCACCGCTCATGACACAGGCGCCTGCCATATTTCCTCCAGAGGCGTATCGCGTTTGTCACTGTCGCTGTATCTCCCCGTTATGATTCGAACAATTCCCGAATAGAGAGTTATCTCGGGAAATCTCTACGAACGCCATTTTGTTCTGTTATTGCCATTTCTTTGTCCAGTATATTGCGTTCGTGTTGGCTTCATTTGTTACTGGGTTACTAGAGGGCTGATGTTTAAGAGTCTCTGTTGGCGATACTTTTTCGTTCATTGTGATTATCAAATGTCTTATTCTAGTCTACAGTGTGTGTATTTTATACAAGCATATATTTTAACAAACGTGGCGAAAATGTTAACGTATATGTGGGATTGGTACTGGCTGAGTGTAAGGTGCTGGCTGTTAGACGACGAAAGTATGCTTGAATATAATGGAATAAGGAATGTGTTGTGTTGACGGATGAGAGAGAGTGTCAGTTGATGGATGGAGTTTATAAAAGATGTACATAATTATGTAAATTTGTAAATATAAAATATTAAAAAGATCTTTGCGTTTTCCCTGCCCCATTCCCACATATATATATTGTGTGTCTGTCTGTAGCATCACAGCTCTCAAACGCATATTCTATATAGGAATGCAGTGATTGGCTATGTTCAAAGAAAATTGGAACTGTCAGTATAGAAGAACAGGCTGCTGGCCGGATCTCAACCCCTCATTATGCCATCGTGCCATCCCATAATGCCGTCCAGGTATGTGTACCTGAACCATCAAATCTCTAACAAATACATACAGTCGTGAGCAAAATAATAGCAGTGAAGCCGGATTTGCAGATTCAAGATGTAAATGTGATTTAAGATTTCAGTTATAATCGTGCTATAAGTTAACAAAAAGTGCATTCAGGTTCGAAGACAGCAATGTACCTTTAGTCGCCCGAAGGCCTTCTACTGAATGAAATTTGAGTCATTTTCTATCAGATTAGAGTTGCATTTGCTTTTTGTCGTTCGAATTTAACACAAAGGCAATACAAATGTATTTCCTACACTTTTTATTCAAAATCCACTGGCAAATCTTTTTATAGTGCCTAAAAATAAAGTCATTTTAAAGACACTGTTAGTAGAATGTGCTTTTCAAAATTTGTGATATTTTAAATTATTTATATATAATTTAGAAATATGAATTGATTCGGTGGCCAGTGCAAGCAGACCTTGGGTACATAAATTATTTATAGGGGCAGATTTTTGCGTCTGCACATGCATTCTGCTATTATTTTGCACACAGTGTACCTACCTAAACTAAGTTTCTTTGAAACATAAAAGTTTGTGACCAGGTTTTATTGCCGACTGTAGTTTTTTTTAACATCCGTCAACTACTCGTCAAGATACCTCGGTAAGATTGCGTTATTTTATTACAAAATTCCTTTGAACACCTTCCGGCTCCATCATGAGATCAGTTCGATGGAATCATAATATTTAAAGACCGGCAACGCACTTTTGACTCCTCTGGTATTACAGGTGTCTATGGGCGACGGTGATCGCTTGCCATTAGGCGTAATCCGTCTGCTCGTTTGCCCCATAAAAAAAATAAAAAACGCATTGGTATTGGCACCAAACTTACGTATGCCAAATTTTAGCTCAATCTGAAACCGGGATGGTTACATAAGTTTGCCTTCCAAGACCCGCAGATACAAAATAAAACGGCAAGTTAACTAAAAGCTTGTAATTAATCCCGTAGTCGTGACGCAGAATCGCCATATTGATTAATATTGATCCCAGCAGGGTTAAAATTACCTGCTCACTATAAATAAATTCTTAATTCACCAACGTTGGCAATTCATCGTTAATTCTAACCCGGAAGTCACAAGTGCCTCGTTTGGGTCAAACACTGGCTTGAACCAGTAGCTTGACTAAACGAGAACTCGCTCTCCTAATACTTGCTGGAGAAGCAATGGGACAGAGACGAAGCGTGGTACGCATGTCTTGGAATATGGCTAATGCGCTTAGCATTTAAAAATAAGAAATATACAGAGGTTAATACTAGTGCTAACTAGATTGCATTCGAAAATTTCAACCACGTGTACAGTTGCGATAGTTCAGTTTGTCAGAGTACTTGTATTAAAGACGAGGTCGCAGGATCAAATCCCACTTGCAATTAAGTAGGTCGCATTTTCCTTTACAATTGAACTTTGTGTTTTGATAAAATAAATAAAAAAATAAAATAAAATAATTTTATTTCAGACAGCGTCCATATTTATGTTAGTATATACTGTACTTATGAAAAACGATGTTAGTAGGCAACAGATAATTACTTAATTGCACATGTGTGTGTACTCGTGCTCAGTGGTTCTGAATAGAGCAGTCTGGCTTCTCGCTAATGACCTTCAGGATGGTGTTGGTACTCCCGCTTACTCTGCGCATGAGTGACGCAACTCGGCGCCTGACTACGGTACTGAACCCGTCCGTGCGCGCATGCGCAAACATCCCAGAGGCACTGCAGTAGCGTGGGAGCCCCAGTAACACCCTCAAGGCATTATTATATTGCACTCGGAGTGCGTTGAAGGCCCGCTGTGTGTAGTTGACCCACAGACTGCACGTATATAAGGTTTGGCAGAATGCTTTGAAAAGAGTAATTTTTACCTCAATACTACATCGCGCAAATCTGCGAGCCAACATGTTACAGCAGCAACATTTTAATGTTAGTTTAAATTTTCTGTGCCCGCAACTTCGTTGGCTCAGGAGAAAAAGTCATAACCCATCGTTTTTTTCTTTGGCGTAGTCTAGTAACAAGTATCCTATACTTTTTTTTGACTACTGGTGTGGACGATTAGCTCAGATGGTAGAGCGTGCTGCCCCGGTCTGGCTCAAGGCACTGGTTCAAGTCCAGTATCGTCGAAATTTTTTTTCATTTGTTTCTGATCTTTGTTTATAATAATAACACTAGTGGAGTGATCCACTAATAAATTGCAAAAATTGTGATTATTATCATGATATTTGTAAAACAAAAAGTACAGTCTTGATAATAGCGCCACCTCTCGCCGAGCAATGGTACCTGTAAAGGTATCTGCTCGGGGTGAAAGTAACTTCATAGTTCTTCACTAGGCGGCGCTAACGGCTAAAGAGTCGGATGCACCATACAGAGATCCATAAGCAAGAACAGATGACAAAATTCGTCGACTACTGGTGTGGACGATTAGCTCAGATGGTAGAGCGTGCTGCCCCGGTCTGGCTCAAGGCACTGGTTCAAGTCCAGTATCGTCGAAAAATTTTTTCATTTGTTTCTGATCTTTGTTTATAATAAGTATCCTATAACCATCAGTAAATACCCAGCTAGACGTGTACAAAAAAAGTTGAAATCGTTTAACCGATTTGGTGTGATGAAGCCACGAGGACGATATTTACAAACATACAAAAAAACACAAAAAAAAATATCGATTCAGTGATTTCCAAATAGCCCTATCCTTCTATGTACATTTCATTTTAACAACTGTTTAATAGTATAAAAAATACATATAGTAAATTGATTACGGTTGAAAGATATAAGACATAAGGAGGTGGGTAAAGGTAAGGTAGTGTTACATGAGGCGGCACGATACAAAAACATTAAATAAAAATAGTAACATGTAAGGAGATAAAACAACATACAGTCTCATCGCTGAATAGCGATTTCTTCCAGACAACTGTGAAGTTGTAAGTAAAGTGAAAAAGTGGACTTTTATTACTCGTATGGTATTTCTTACCAGCACAGTATGGCTGTTGTGTATATACTTATACTGGTAGAAGGTAGGGAAAAAAAGTCATAAACGATCTTTTTTGACCGTGTAATAAAGTAAAAAATATCCTATAACCATCTGGGGATGCCCAGCTACCTGTGTACCAAAAATAGTTAAAACCCGTTTCCAATTTGGCGTGATGAAGCCTTAACGACAACACCATACAATCATAAAAAAATCCAAAAAAATATATTTTTCTATTTAATAACCTCCAAATATCGATTTCAATATTTTTTTTTATCTTTAACGTATATATATTTCATTTTTACAACTTTCTAATAGTACAGATGTGGTGTATACCTCGTTGGCCGACCGTAGCAACTAGTTTGCAAGTTGGATATAAACGAAGCACAGCGTGACAATAGAAAGAGACAACTGACACGCTAATGAGCTTGATTGGCGCGAAATCACGACCAAAATGGCGGCCGCCGACAAACGCTGCGTAACTGATTTAGGCGTTTTGTGCTTAGTGCGGGTTTATGGCGTATTTACTAGATTTGTGAGTGTGTTAGGTTAGATAGATAGAAATCAGGGACGAGGCTATAGGGTTAGATTTATAGACATAAACGCTATAGAAATGTATACTATTATAACGTTGTAAAAAATAAATGTCTATTCATGAAGATATTTAAAAACAATAAAGTGATATGAAGACTATAAGAAAGGCACTGAATCGAAAAATAGGGATGTTTCCTGATCACAAAATTTGTAAGAACTATAAAAGTCCTAGGTGTAGCTTTTTTAATGAACCCTTAAAGTTGGGTGGGAAAATCCATTTTCTATAGTATTATAAGGTTGTAAAAATGAAATGTCTGTACATTGAAGATATTTTCAAAAAAATGTTTATAACGAAATATTTTGAGATCACTGAATTTAAAAATATTTTTTTTTGATTTTTGTATGTTCGTATGTGTCGTTGTGGCTTCGTCACGCAAAATCAGCTGAACGGATTTCAACTATTTTTGGTACACGGGTAGCTGGGTATCTCCAGATATATAGAGTTTGTTTATGTTTATATTCGGAAAGCATGCATCACTAACTCTCCGAGTAGCATCACGTATTTCGATATTACTCCCACGAATTCCTGAAACGCATCGAATTCAAAGGTACCATTGGAGGCGGCCGCTGCACTGCGCTTTGACGGCCCCCGTAAATATTAGCCAGAGAGCATCTAGTGCTAACAGGTATACAGAAGGAATTCATGTTTTCAATTTGACATTATTTTATTTCATTCATAACATTCAATTTGGCTAACATGGACAAATGTAAAAAACAACTGCTATTATGCTTATTATGTATGTAACCCTTCGGATCCAAATACGGGGGATTGTCAAATCACACCTATTTTCTTAAATTATCTCAAAACGATTTATCTTAAAATTATTAAATATAATTAAAGATTATCATAATGAGTCCTTTTAGTTGAGACTAGAAGGCGCCCGCAACTTCGTTCGCGGAGGAGAAAAAGTCCTAACCCCTCTTTTTTCGACAGCTTAGTGGGGTAAAAAGTATCCTATAACCATTTGCCAATACCCAGCTACCCGTGTACCAAAAATGGTTGAAATCTGTTATGCCAATGTGGCGTGATGACGCCACAACGACATATACAAAGATACAAATGTACAAAAAAGCCAAAAAAAATGTTTGTCATATCTGTGACCTACTAATACCTAGTACGTAACAATGATTTTTTTGAAAATATATTCAATGTACAGAAATTGCATTTCTACAACTTTATAATAGACTAGCTTCTGCCCGCGACTTCGTTCGCCTTAAATTCGTTTATCGCAGATAAGGGTATTTTTCCGGGATAAAAAAGCGTATGACCTTCCCCGGGACTCAAACTATCTCCATATTAAGTTTCTTCTAAATCGGAATCAGTGGTTTAAGCGTGAAGAGGTAACAGACAGACAGACAGACACACTTTGGCAATTATAATATTAGTATGGATTAATAAGCACCATAGTACCGCTCCAAGAACCAATCACCGACGTAGCTCGGAAATCGGCCAAGTTGAAGTGGGACTGGGCTGGTTATATCTGCCGCATGCCGAACGAGTTGTGGGCCAACATAACCACAGAGTGGAAACACAAAACCTCGAAGCGGAGACGCGGCAGATCTCGTCGCCGATGGCAGGACGACTTAAACCTCTTCGTGGAGGACTGGCCAGAGGTAGCTTTAAACCGGGGTCAGTGGAAGAAGAGGGGGAGGCCTTTGCCCAGCAGTGGAACAGCTAGGGCATAATTAATATAATAAAAATATAATAGCAAAGACTATATACTTAAACGATCCAGTAGTTTTGTAGCAAATTAGCTGTGACAGACGGGCAGACAGGCAGACAGAGAGACAGACACTCAAGTCCTGTAAGGTATTTTTTTCGTCTTGAGGTACGGAATAAAAATATTTTAAAAATAAATATGTGTAAAAAATCTTGGCACTAATGTTTTTAAGACCTGAAATGTTTATTTGGGCAATTGCCGGCGTTATCTTCAATACGGCAATATTCGCATACCGGCTTCTCTTCGTAAATATTTCAGACACATAAGATAATATTTTAGTATATAATAATGTGCACAAATATTGAAAGGTATATAATTACATAAGAACCTACTGAAGGAAATTCGTATATTTGAATTTCTTTGGCCGCTCTAGCTCTCACCAAATTTAATGCAAATATTCTCGTTACCAAATTGCATTGGTATTTTTCTACACACGTTCGTTTTATTATATTAACTAACTAACGTTACAAGCAATACGAAACCCAATTCATACAACACAAAAAAAACCAAGCAGCTCATCAATCAGAGGCTTATCCAACATTTACATTGTCAAAAGGGCTACATTTACAAATCAGTTAATCCAATGACTTTTACCTCAATAAGACCCGACCTCCCAAACCCCCTTTCGACCCCTCAAAATCAATCCATCCATCTTTGTCCATGGAGTTATTTCCCATCAACCCTAAGCCTCGATATATGGGGATCTTTTAAATGAGTAGCAGAGGGCAATCTTTCTGACCCGTCGAGTATGTGTTTTTATTCCATATTTTACGAGGGTTTATTTCAAATGGTTCCAGCAGCGTCACATAAAAAAATAATAATCGCTATTTGCGGAAAATTAATAGTATTAAATGTGTTTAGGCTAAATCTGGTTTAAGTAAGTAGGTACGTAATTAAATAGGCCATATATATTTTTTTTTTTCAATAATCAGATATTTTATTTTATTAACTTAAGAGTAAATTAAATATCTTTAAATTTACAATAATGTAATATCTTTACATTGCAAGTATTTTCAAAAATTATGGACGTTTTGAAGACTATTGAATCGAAAAAAATTTTTTTATGTTTTTTTTGTATGTATGTAGGTATGTGTCGTTGTGGCTTCATGCCGCTAAGTCGGCTAAACAGATTTTTACTATTTTTGATACATTAGTAGCCGGGCATCCAAAAATGGTTTTATAGCATACTTTTGACTACAAATGCGACCTACTGTTTTGCCGGTTCTGCTATTTGAGTTTTAATTTTATATTTTAATATCGATGTCTTTAATTAAATACAAACCGCTGTGGTATTGAACAGACGTCTTAGTTATTTTCATGGAACTTTATGACCTACCTAGAAAATGGCCGCCAGGCCTTGCTACAGCATTCACAAAATGCGCGTCAAGATGAGGAAAAGGGTCACAACAGACAGACAGAAGGACAAAAAAAATAATCGTAAAATGGTTTCGTTTTTTCTTATTCAGATGCGGAACCCTAAAAGATTAAATTAATAACGTGTAACCCGTTAAACACTACAATGCCACAGAGAGACACACGGATACACAGATATGTACACACGTCAAACTCATAACCACCCCTTACATACTCCGATCTCTTTTGCTCATTTTCCTTTTTTATCCCTTTTTCCTACATCCCTAACTCATTAATTCCAAGAGTTCCTACTATATTGAAGTCCTCAATACACCCGGATAAAATCCGGGTAATTTCGACAAACATCCGGACCGAGCCCACTACAGATTTATAGGTTATTCGGTTTGATAAGTTTAACGAGCTATTTCCGATTTCAACCGGTTTTGATCAGCGATTAGCGGTCAGATATAGGCATCAGCCATCAAAGGATTCTGTTAAATATTCACAATAAGTTGATTAACACAGTTTTTCAATATTCGTACTATGACCACTCAACAGTATTACGTTGGCATTGTTGTTAAGATATAGTGCCATATTTTAATCAGCGGATTTCTAAAAGAGAGGTTTTCAAATCGACTCGTGTTTATGTTGAATGAACATACTCGTATTACTTTTTATTTTATTTTTTTATTATAAGTTTCTAATAAGAGCTAGTGGGCCGATACGTGGTCTCTAACTATGGGCCTCTTAAGGAATCTCAGAGTCACTCAGCGAGCTAGCTATGGCAAGGGCTATGATCTGGATCTCTCTACGAGATTGAATCAGAAATTAGGAGGTTCCTAAACGAACCAAGGTCACTGACATAGCAAACAGGGTAAGCAGACTAAAGTGGCAATGGGCAGGGCACATAGTTCGAAGAAACGATGACCGTTGGGGCAAAAAGGTTCTCTAGTGGAGACCGCGTACCGGCAAGCGCAGCGTAGACGGCCAGCCGCAAGGTGGTCGGACGACCTGCTTAGGCTTGCGAGGACACGCTGAATGCGGGTCGCCTCTATCCGGCCCATGTGGAAATCTATTGAGGACGCTTGTGTCCAGCAGTGGACGTCCTATGGCTGAAATGATGATAATAAATGATAAGCTCTAGAAAAAATGCTGCCTCTGCTTTAATAAAAAACACAAAATAATTTAATAAAATATCACAATTATAGGACTAAATAGAATTCTCTTTTTTGTTAGCTTATCTTCCTTTTGACTTCCCTCTATTACCATTATCCGTAGCTGAATGTCACCTACGCTTCAAGCCTTCAATACACCCGGATATAATCCGGGTAGTTTCGGTAAACATCCGGACCGAGTCCGCCGCAGATTTATAGGTTATTCGGTTTGATAAGTTTATAGAGCTATCTCCGATTTCAACCGGTTTTAATCGGCGATTAGTGGTCCGATACAGGCGTCGGCCATTTAAGGGGTTCGGTTAAATATTCAAAACTAGTTTCACGTATTTCCAATATCAGTACAATAAACTGTTACTGTGGTAAAAGTAACAGCGTGGTGGGGTTTAAAATCTAATAATCAATTTGTTTACATATTGATATTTTCTTCCGTTTCCGCTATTATTACTCATTTAAATGAAACTATTTCACGGATTATATCTCGTATATTATCTCATTTGAGTTCCCGACGTTTCGGAAGCTTTTCAGCTTTCCATGGTCACGGGTTGACTGAGAAAACATATATATTTTTCTGTGTCAAAGTTACAATTTGTGCAAACCACCCACTTTATTTAATAATTTACCAAGCAGCATTTCACAAATGCTACGCGAGGCTATTTAGATTAAAATGCATCCTAATTTCAATAGAGAAGATGGGTTATCGGTACCATCAGCTTGAGATCCTTTAATTCATCTCATCAAGGAAACACTGCTGTTGTCTTTGTTTTTACGATATTATAATTAGTAATGAGGTAGCCTGGGAGTTTTTCTTTGCAGCGTTTCTTTTCGCCTCAGTACGCCTCATTTGTGAAATGCTCCTTTGTAAATTATTAAAATAAAATAATTAAGCCCTTTTAGCACATGTGTAACTGTCTTTACTTGTTCTGTCTGTCTTTATATGATCACTTTTATTTATTTTTTCAAACTGGGTAGTTTGCACAAATTGTAACTTTGACAGGAAAATATATCTTTTCTCAGTCCACCCGTGACCATGGAAAGCTGAAAAGCTTCCGAAACGTCGGGAACTCAAATGCGATAATATACTTATATTAGAACTTTAACACAAAAGTAAGCATAGACTTTATCAATTCTGATCATAAGTTAGATAATATCGATTACATCTGTAATCATGTAATTTAAAACGAATAAAGACCCATCAGTGTCGGTACCGCTCATCCGTATTAAAATACCCTTAAATAAATTATTATGATAGATATCATAAATAACAATTTCACACCTATCCATGAAAATAAATATCAGTGTCCGAAATAAAATGAACCTTACAGAAAGAAGGACATATGTCGAAATGTGTCTTGATTGTATTAAAATAACGGAGAAAGGGCATAAGTAGCGGTCTTCGGAACGCCTTTTTTTTAACTAAAATGGGCATTCTTATCGATTATAACCACTTTACATCGGTAACACATATCGATTGATGGTTTACTCATTCAAATAAAAAGGTCTTAATGTTCATATGAGTTTCGTAAATCTTTCGTCTTTTTTAAGGTGATCAGTGAAAACGATTGGATCGTGATAATTCAAATTGATTATCATTGGAACTTGATAGGTTTTGGTGTTAATAGCAGTTTAATTTATAACCGACTGCGGCAAAGAGGGTTATATTGTTCCTATGCTTTTGCGCGAAATAGTGTCTTGGTTGGATGTGACCAAAAAAATTAGATACATGCGCATATTTTCACGCAGTTTCTACAAAAAAATACGTCTGTTTCGCCTCTCGACGAGGCATCATCAGGAGATGCAGTACGGTCCGGCGTCCACCCAAGAAGACTTATCACGTATTTTTGGGCACGTCTGCGGTGCGGAGCAAACTTTACAGCATATCACCCAAGACTGCCAATCAACGATGGCACTCCCGAATCTGATCACCCTCAACAACGCTACCATTAAGTGGTTGCAGTGACTAACCTTACCCAACTCACAAAATCAGTACTTAGAGTATGTTGGAAACTCGAACAATAATTTAGTTTGTAAGTTGGTATAATGACATTTTATTTTATATAGTTTATGGCATTCCGACACGTAAGTTATCTGAGAATCTCCCCTTCTTGTGCTAACCGTCACGGTCGCAATATACGTTTCCAAATTAAATATAATATTTTGCCCTTCCCACAACTCCAAAAACCTGCGCACCACCCTCAGCAGTCTACGTCACAGACTATTCTTCAAGACTATTTATAAGATACTTCTACTTTATTAGATCTTCACCAGATCATCGGTGCATCTTGTTGAGGGCATTCCCACGCTGTGTCATCCTGAACGCAGTCACCACTCGAGAACCTTACTGCCCCAGCGGCCATAGATTCTACGATACATGTGCCCTGCCCACTGCTAGTTAAGTCTTACAACTTTTTGAGCTCGACGGCTTCGGTTCTTCTGCGGATCTCTGTTTGTTAGCGTCAAAACTCCATTTTATTTTATAACATACTAGAAGTCGCCCGCAACATCGTTCGTGCAGGAGAAAAAGTCATAACTCCTCTTTTTTTTCTTTATCATAGTCGGGTAAAAAGTATCCTATAACCATCTGGAGATACCTAGCTATCCGTGCACCAAAAATAGTTGAAATCCGTTTAGCCGATTTAGCGTGATGAAGCCACAACGACACATACAAACATACAAACATTTCATTTTTACAACTTTATAATAGTGCTAGCTGCCGCCCGCGACTTCGTCCGCCTTAGATTCGTTTATCGCGGATAAAAGTTATTTTTCGGGGATAAAAAGCAGCTTATGTCTTTCTCTAAAACTCGATATTTTACTAATTCTAATGTGAAGCATATTACCAAGATTTCAAGTTCCTAGCATATGAAAACATTTTCTGTCTATACCCTTTTTCGTCCCTAAAAGGAATGAAATTTGACATACATTATAGCCTATGTCCTATTCTGATATATAAGGTACATAACTTGAAAGTTTCATAAAAGTTCGTCTAGTAGTTTAGAGTTTAAGTGGAACGTACATACATACTTTCGCGTTTATTATATAGTAAAGACAAGGATATTACATATAGGAAGTAAGGAAGTGAGGATACATAGATTTTTTTTTTAGCTACGGTTATCTTCAATTGGATATTGTGCCTTAAGACGATATCCATCTGAGTAATAAATAAAACTGTTAAATCATTAAAGCCCTATGACAAAAAGGTAGCCTAATATTTGAGTTCCAACTCCAAGTTCCAAGTACCCTTTTAGATACGGAACCCTAAAGTAATATCATTAATATTCTTACCTATAGCATAAAGATGCTTAAACGATATGCCAGTATCAATTTAAAAAAAGAACTTTAGAAGTTTGTTTACCAACCTAACTTTGCCGGTTATTAATAAAGTCTATTAAAGCACGACCTACTTAGAAGGTTTTAAAGTTGGTTTTAAGGGAATTGTTGGAAACAGCTGTTAAAAGGAATGTGATCAAATTTTATCAGTGCTCAAGTAATGGAGCATTTAATGTTAAAAATTGGTTTTTAAACTGTTCACACTTATTGAAGTTTTTTTGGTCGTGAAATCTGATTTGGTATAAAGCGTTACTTTGAGTTATTTTCTGATGTCATGATAAGAGTAAAATTAATCTCACAGCTGTGCGGAGTTACTGCTTTCGAGAATGAAATAAAATATTTGGTTTTCTTTCCGAGATTTCATGTTTTTAATTTGTCCGTCGGTAAACATTTATATTCATATTCATTTAATGATAATAATTCATATTACATGTCAATTTTAAACATAGCTACATAATAGAAAGATGTGGATTAAAATAATAGGTCAACATAATATTTAGTATATAAATTAAATTATTAATATTAAAAATTAATACCTAATATAAATTTAAGTACCTATTTGGTAGTCGGTAAATTCAGTAAAGCTATAAAAAGTGTGTTCGATAAGCCAATGTTTAAGATGTTTCTTGAAGCTGGCGAGTGACGGTGCATCCGTGACGTGTGCTGGCAGCCGGTTGTATACCGGAAGAAGGTGTATACTTGCTACTATTAAGTAAAAATGATATGTCTGTTCGAAATGCCGTACAGTTACCAGAATCCATATGCCATAACAGAGCGGGCGAAAATATCTGACACGTCCTAAAGGCCTTAGAAATAAAGTCGTGTCAGATATTTATGCGCGCTTTGTTGCGGCAGATATTACTGCTGGTGACGTAAAGATGTAGTGAATAATTCTTTCTCATCGAGAAAACTCGGCACATCCGACTACTTCCGAATGGTGCCGATGAGTCTATGAATTATTATATTATTAAGTGACGTGTTTGTAATAAATAAATTGAGTACTTTATTCATTAATGTCAAATGTCAAACCACCAGTTTGAAGTATATCACACTGAGATATTAAAACCACCACGATACAATCATATAAAGAATTCGTTAGGTAAACAAAGATGAAACTAGTTACCGAGGATATTTTAGTCATAGATTAGTATTAATAGCATGAAGTTTGTATACCTATACAAAATATATTATGTTGCTAACATGAATAGTCAATAGGACTTAATACGAACTTTAATAAATCCTGTTGTATTAACCACTCCATATCGATATTTCGTCTCGCAATGCGACCGTCCCCTACGTTGTCTTGATGGGTACTGAGTGTGAATGAAGTATTAAGACGAATACGAACATTTCCTAGAAAATACGATGGGAAATGTTTATTCACTACATCTGTACATGTAATTGTAATATTTAAGAAGGCATTGTTGCATTCGAGATGTGGTGTTGGAGATGAATGCTCAGAATACCTTGAACTGCAAAACGTACCAATGCATTGATACTGACGCAGCTCCGAATAAAAACTCGCTTATCCACCACACGCCAACAACGAATTTTTTCGTATTTTCGCCACACAATGCACAGAGGCAACGTAAGTTTAGAAAAAGTAGTTAAGTGTGAGTCTGTCTCCCACCGAGGGTTCCGTACAAACTTTCACTTATTCCGGCCTAACTTGCCGCTTAAGTTAAGTTTGCCTCTAGTATCTATGGCGTCACATATAAATGGGGGCAAACTTAACCAAACCGGGGTATTCAAAAATGATTGATGTAAAGTAAGACAGACAGATATATGGTTATAATTTTCGTGTAGTATTCATATTTAACTACATAATTTAAGAAAATCTCAGATTTTACGCTTGGTAATCTTCGCATGATAAAGGTATATTTTTTTCTACATTTTCTGTATGCCCCCCCCCCCCCCCCCCCCCTCATATTGGTCGTGTTTTGAAGAAAACAAAAATATATTTTATAATGTTTCCTTTGCAATACATGTGAGCTGACAATGTTCATAAATATTCCAAATTCCAAATAGATAGCATAAGTATTTTTGAGAAATGGCGCTTTTGAGATATGGCGCTCTAAAGGTGCGTCCACACTTGTATCATTTGCTCGTATCCGATCATCGTCCCGTGGCATGACTGCGTATCGCGCTGCTTGGACGCTCACTGTCGGCATTCTGTATCATTTGCGCCGCCGCGTCAAGAAACGCGTCCACACTAAGCCGTAGCGTATCACCGTATCCGATCACCGCGCCGATCATTTTGCATGCTGCAGTTTGGACGCTAGCCGTATCGTTTCACCGCTCCGATCATTTTGGCATTTCACCGATCATCATTTTTCGCGTGATCGTTCTTCTGTAGTAGCGTTGTGTTCCGTGTAAAACTGTTGCACTCTACGATCGCACATCAAATTGGTTAACACCCGTGCAGAAACTTGAAGATCATTATCATGACAGCTGATAAGCCGCAAGCGCCGAGCACCAGCGCGGATAGCAGCGCCAATGCGTCGGCGGCACCGCGCGCGTAGCAACTAAAATGGCAGTACTTTGGAGATTCGCCGTAACACACCTGCGCCAGCGACTCAAGCCACGCCTCTCGACCATCTCTTTCACGCGTTGCTGCAATGGACGAGACAGAAGATGATCGGGCAAAAACCGACTCGAGATGGATCGCGTCGTATCATAACCGCGTAGCATGATCGCGTGTCATGATCGCTAGTGTGGATGTCGCACCGTCGCGATCATGGCGCGCTCGTCCGATCGGAGTATTTGATACGCGCAGCAATATGGATTTCGAGCGATCTTATCGGCGCAACGTCCAAACGCGTGATCGTGGCACGCGATCATGCCACGCGACGATGATCTGATACGGGCAAATGATACAAATGTGGACGCACCTTAAGAGTCGGACAGACAGAGTCGCACCATAAGGGTTTCTTTTTTACCCTTTTGGTACGGAGCCCTAAAAACTTGATTGTGGTTGAGAACACTGAAGGCAAAAGATCACTTGGTCGTTCACCAACAAGATGGACCGATCAACTGAAAGACTCGTCGTCCTCCAAATTCTACACGGTTGTGAGAGACGCGCTAGACAGAAACCCATGGAGGCCGATCATCAGCTCCAGGTGTAACCCTGATGCTGACCACGACCCTCAGACATGAGGGACCGACCAGAGATAGCGAGAAGAAATATTATTTATGAATGAATATTTTTTGTTCCTTTATAATGGCGCCGTATTTCACTTATTTAATTTTAATTTCACACATTAATTTTAAGTCACAAACATACTGTTAATGTTTACGATTATTTTGCATGTGGTGCTAACCTATAAGTGATTGTAACACTAATCTATATATCCATGTGTTATTTCTTTTAAAATTAGTATTTGTGTTAACAATTGTTGGTTGGCCTTAAATAAATAAATAATACTGTATAATTTATTGGATATTTTCATACGCAAAGCCAAACGGCACGTTATAGCTGTTCTACAATGTGTTACTGTTACCTTCACTAACCTATGTTAAAGAAATAAATACATAAGAATTTGAATGTGAATTTGTTTTTTTATTTAAGTCCTTGAGGTTTTGTTATGGGAATATTTTCGAAAATCATCTTTCCGAAAGTAGCATAAATTGGCTTTATATTAAACCATAGATCGAAATACTTTTAACGAAGATTATCAAGATAACCGGAAATACCGTTTTTGACTAAAAGCCGAAAAACTGCGCTTCGCAACAAAAGGGCACAAGTGCCCTGAAGATTTCTTTTGCTGGTGCACTTTTTCACATCGTATTTTTTACTTCTGTTGTGATTTTTTTTGTAGTTAAGCCTACGAAACTCCGCACTGATCATGGTCCGACATGCTCTTGACCAGTTTTTTCTGTATGCCGAGGGCTTTATTACGTTTCAACTATTCTTTATTTTTTTAATTCATCATCATCATCATCATCATTTCAGCCACAGTAAGTCCACTGCTGGACACAGGCCTTCTCAATACATTTCCACGTGGGTTGGATAGAGGCGACCCGCATCCAGGGAGTCCCCGCAACCCTAACCAGATCGTCCGACTACCTTGCGGGTGGCCTTCCCACGCTGCGCTTGCCGGTTACGCGGCCTCCACTCGAGAACCTTTCTGCCCCAACGGCCATCAGTTCTTCGAACTGCTGCCCTGCCCATTGCCACTTCCGTTTCACATTATTAGATTTCTTTTAAAACCACGAACATAAAACTACTTATGAACTAAATAAACCAAACTTAACCATGATTTTGTAATCAGAATTGGATCGAAACAATATTGTACCTTCCCAAAAATGGACATTTAGTCATTTAAGTCAGCATTAAAAGTATAAAAAGTACTTAAATATCTATAAACAAACGCCTACTTGAATTCCGCAACTTATCTGATTTCGATTCAAATATCAGATGATAAAATAACTGAAATAAGTATCTTGAAACACTGTTGCGCACGCGCACGAGCATAAATAAAGAACTTTATGCAGAATTTATTTTAAGACTTTGGTGTTAACAATATTTATTTCAGCTTTTATTTTAAGTTTCTTTATTGAATAGTAAAATAAATTGTAACATAAAACGAAATAAAAAACGAAAGATCAAAGACTGATCAAATACAGGTTGTTGTTTTTTTTAAACTGTAAAACGTCTAAAATCTATCTATACTTATAAATAAAAATCCCTAACGTCATTTTTCCTAATGTATCGTTTGTCATAACGAATTTTTTTACGAAACTGTTAACTTTTTTCTTTTTTTTTAAAACAAACCTAACCTAACCAAAATCTATACGATGATCTTTTAAGAAAATTCTGAAAATTTTACGGTTTCTGAAAAAAATACATTAGGACAAACGACATTAGGGATTCCGAAGGAGACCCGTATGTTCGCGCATCAATTCATAACGGCAACACGTTGAGTTTTTACAAGTTGCCATTTTTTTTTAATGTAAGATAGGCAAGCATTTGACTTCAATCTCACCTATTGGTTAGCGATTTATTCCTTAGTACGATTTGTACCAAGGAGTGACATCACACGACATTTTGACTTAATGTATGGCCTTATTTATATTTAAAAAAATAAAAAATAGGTGTATAATATTTTTTATAAATGGACATGACGGACAAATTATTAAAATTTAGTCATCATCCCTATTGAAAAAACTGTCCCGATATACAGGTTGATACAAAAACGGTGCGCGTATTCTGCTCTGCCAAGTGCTGATTGCGTAGCCAAATGCTAAATGCTGTGAACCATGCCGAGGACCCCTATATCTTTCTGGACTTCACTCAGACCGGTGAATGATCACTCACAACACAACGATTTTTTTTGGCTATGCACTAAATTGATTTATACATTTTTATTGGAATGTAAAAACCGGCCAAGTGCGAGTCAAGCTAGCGCACAGAGGGTTCCAAACAGCCAAAAGCAAAAAAATGTAAGTAAAACATTCTCAGTCAACCAGTGAACATGGGAAGCTGAAAAGCTTCTGAAACGTCGGGAACTCAAATGATACGCGATATAATCCGTTAAAATCGTTTTATTTAAATGAGTAATAATCGCGGAAACAGAAGAGAATATTAATTAAAACGTATATTTCTTATTTCACGAGCACCTTATACCTATTTTATTTATTTATACAGCGGCCATTGATTTTATTTAAAAAAATATGTTAATTATGAATAGACTCATATGACAGACATACGGATATACGTCTAGAGATTATCCCTCCGCTAGTAACGTTGGTACACAACCCTAAAAACGACATCCAAATAAAAATTAGCCCTAATTAAATGATTACGTAAGGTAACTGTGTAAAACATTAGTGAGAGCTTTCAAAAACTTTCCCACATTATAATATGCCAACTTGAAAACGGAACTAAACAAATATTTAGCACGCATGCATTGAGCCGATTACACATATCCCGAACTTTCTAGAACTCCCATTTCGTCCTTACCCTCCCATCCTAAACAAACTGGGCAGAATAGTACCTATTCACAATTAAAACAACCGATCTACAAGCCTTATGTACGTCACTTAGTACATTTTGGAATACACAGGTTAATTCGCTATTTAATGCTAAGAAAGACGTAAGTATGTTGTAATCGTGAAGGAGATATGGCGTTTTGGATTGGTGAGCTCGTGACTAAATCCCTTTTCTCAAATAAAGTCATCCGGCCAATCAGCAGAGTCTATTCAACGAGTGTCTTTTATTTAAAACAATACGAGAGTTAGGGTTGGGATACATCGAGCTTTAGTGACTAAGTGATAAAAAGATCAGATTGAAGACTGATTCTAGTTAACTACGGAATTCTCTTTCTGTTTTGTCAAATATCTTCTTGGTTTATAGTTTATGGTTAAATAAAAAATAATATTTTATTCTCTAGTGATTTGACACAATATTTAATATGAAAAGGGTATTAGTATAATGGCAAAAGACTGCTGACATGAAAAACAATAAAGATTTTGAAAACGTCGAAGTAATAAAATAAGTCCATTTTAAATACGCAATGAAATATGTTTTGCGATTTAACGTGGAATGACCTTCGTTTTTCTGAATTTTCTGTTAATGGATAATCTATTTTACGGTTTTAATTCGCCCTTAATAAAATATATCTTAACTCGAACGAGAAACCGTTAATTTGCGATAATGCATTTTTGTTGCAATGAATCTGCAGTTACCTTGATGTTGTGGACATGTCATACGGTCGTGTCTCGAAGCGTGGTCATTAAATAAGTCATTTTCATACGTGATTAAGAATACTATATCATTAAACACGGAATAATACCTTTAATTTTCCGAATATTGGTTCCCAAGAATCTATTTTGCGATCAACAGACACATTTAACAGCCTGCCCGTTGTCATTGACGCTTAATAATACATTTCTTAACTAACACGAAAAACCGTTTATTTAGTTTAGTCGGCAGTTACCTGAACGTTTCGGACTTGTCATACACAGTGTCTCGAAGCGTGAAGATCATAAACACATTCACGACCGCGAGCCCCCTTAAGAAAACTTACTACGGGCAGAGCTCGGCGGTCGCTCTGCCCGTAGTAAGTTTTTGCTACATACGGTTTATGGGAAAAGCCATTATTAGCTACGAGCGGAACGCCAAGAAAATGTCGGTTGTGAAAGTGTTAAATAAGTCATTTTCATACGTTATTATTATTATTATTATTTATTTAAGGCCAACCAACAATTGTTGACACAAATACAAATTTCAAAAGAAATAACACATGGATATATAGAGTAGTGTTACAATTACTTTTAACAGCACCACATGCAAAATAATCGTAAACATTAACAGTATGTTTGTGACTTAAAATTAATGTGTGAAATTAAAATTAAATTAGTGAAATATAGCACCGGATTGAATACTGGAAAGGTGAGGTTTGAGTTTATTTGAGACCTTTTCAGCACTTGAGAAACCTTATTTTATGTATTTAAGGATCGATGAAATAAATTTACCAGGTGGGTCATAATGGATGTCACTGCATCTATTGACAATCCTACATAGCCTGCATACTGGAGAGTTTCTACTTGATACAGATCTTCTAAGTGGCGGGCACAGGGGCGCAATGGGATTACGGGGACACGAAAATGAAGAAGCGACGAGATGGAGCACGAAAATGAATAAGCGTTAGTAGTTGTGGGCAGTCTATTTTATGGTGGGTTAATTTGTGTTATTGAAAAAAATTTGCGATTAAACACGGAATAATACCTTTAATTTTCGAATGTCAATACACGACAATCTATTTTGAGGTCAAGTTTTAATTTTCGAGTTTTAATTAACAAGGATCTATTTTATGGACAGTAATGGATTAATACCTTTAAAAGCCTGGCCGTTGTAATTCACGCTTAATAAAACATTTACCTTGATGTTTTGGAAATGTCATACGCCCGTGTTTCCAAGCTTACGTTTAAATAAGTCATTATTTTCATACGTGAATAAAAATACTTTGTTAATCGCAAAAACACGGAATAATACCTTTAATTTCCGAATTTAGTTCCAAAGAATCTCTTTTTTGGTAAACTATGGATTAATACCTTTAACAGCCTGCCCGTTGTAATTCACGCTTAATAAAACATTTCTTAACTCGAACGAGAAACCGTTTTATTTGCGAAGAGGCATTTGTTTTTGTTAAGATTAGCCCCTTAACAAAGTTTGGTTACTCTTGGAACTTTTCCCCTTTTATCTTTTCAAATGAAAATGTATTTTCTTTCCCCACTGTATATAAGGAGCTAGTTAAAGTCTTTTTCGTTTAATGGGGTCTTAAATGGAGGTTATGTATGTAGATCGTTAATTGTGCCTTAAAAGTTTTTGTAACGATGTACATAAATGCATAAGCCACATACCACATAGCATGGGATTCGGGGCCATAAACTTCATCATCATCATCATCGATGATAGATAATGGGGTATACAAATTGTCTAATAGAGACCATGAGCTGGAAGACGCAGCGTTGTTGATCGGTTTCCGTCTCCTTGGAACGAACACCCAGTTGAGTTTGCCAGAAGCCGTTTAACGGTTGTTTGTGGAAATCCTCGGAGGGTTTACGCCATTTTTAAGTCCCCAAACCGATGAGTGTTTTAAGTAGATCTATACTCGGTATTATAAAGTTGGCAAATTGAAATGTCAGTACATTAAAGATATTAAAAAAAACGGTCAAGAGCATGACTTGGCTCAGTGTAGGGTTCCGCAGCCGTTCCTCATCAGAAACTAAAGAGCCAGGCTCTTGTCGGTATAGCAGCTTCCAAGTTTTTCTTTCTTCTGCTTTCTTTTTGATGTCCTGATACGCCGTCTACTTTCTCCTTGATTTGGTCTATATAACATCTCCCAGGTCTTCCTCTCATCCACCTTCTCTCAATCTTTCCTTCTATAATGGTTTTTAAGTAATTCTCGTGTCGTAGAAAGCTTGCAATGGTTTCTAACAACGACCTTTTCTCTTCTACTCTTTGAAGCACTTCCTCATTCGTTATTTTTTCCATCCAGCTTATTCTTTCCATTCGTCTCCAGCACCACATTTTGAATGCTTCCAACCGTTCCCTATTACGCTGTGTCATTGTCCATGCTTCGCTTCCATATAGGGCCATACTCCAGATCTACACTTTTATAAGCCTTTTACGAATATGACCTTATACGATATTCTAGCTCTGAATAAGCTGTTTTTAGCATTAAAAGCTTTCTTGGCTATGGCTATTCTAGCGATGATATCCGGTGTACATCTGGAGTCGTCAGTGATTATGCTTCCCAGGTATTTAAATTGTTTGACTTGTTCTATTGGTATGTTATTTAGAATGATTCCATGTCTTGAATTAGTTTTTGAAGTAAAAAGTGTTTTTGTTGTATTAATATTTAGTTCGAATCCGAAGCCTTGAAAAATGTTATCCATTTCTGAAACTAACTCTTATAACTGTATTGGTGTCTGTGCAAAAGCGGCAATGTCGTCAGCAAAACTAATTGTTCTATTAATATTTATTTTCAATCCGAAGCCTTGAAAAATGTTAGCCATTTCTGAAGTTAACTCTTCTAACTGTATTGGTGTCTGTGCAAAAGTGGTTATGTCATCAGCAAAACTGTTACTACACAAAAATAAATTATAGATGAAAAAAATGCACCAACAAGAGCGTAATTTTCATGGAACTCGTACTTTTGTTGAGAAGCGCAGTTTTTCGGCAATAACTCAAAACTGTATATTCGATTATGTTCAAAATAATTTTCATTCAAAGTATTTATTAGCATTGCCTTATTATTTTTCAAATTTTTTAGATTAGCGGTTATACAGATCAAGAGGACTCAAAGGGACTCAATTTATGCAAATTTCGGAGCGATTACTTACGAAAATGTGAACTAAATGAAAAAAAAAGTTCTTAAAACGTTTAAGTGTTTTTTAGAAGAACTGTCGAAATATGTGCCATACGTTGATTTTTGTATAGACATTTTTTTCAGTTTTTTTTATATGTATGGAGTGCCCCTCCCTCACAAAAAATATTTTTATTTTATTTAACTACTAAATTCAGTAGCGGTTTAAACAAGACACCCATATATACTCCATATTTTATCAAAATGTATCTTGTAGTTTATGATTTGAATGCTTGTGATAAAGGTTTTTTCTTAGCCATGTTGGCTACGGAAACCAAAAATAACTGAAACGGACTATTTGAAGGTTAGTTTTTTTGTATATTTGTATCATTGAAACGTATCACATATTTATGGTATACTTCTTCCCAAAATCATAATCCTCGGCCCCAAAAACCCCCTGATATCAAATTTCACCCCGCTAGGACCATTTTGAAAATTTTGCGCCATTTTGAAGTCACCCTTTTGAAAAAAAAATGGTGCCTCGAGAAACTGCCAAGAGTACTCTATGTCACTTGGTCGAACACCCCCTCCTCCATCTGTTACCGTTTTCGAGAACCGTACGTCGAATTTTGTCTCCGAGCCAAATCTTCAAATGTCAACGATAATTTTTCCTGGGGTCCAGGGGCCGACCTCTATTCGAAGGTGTAGGCCAAACTCTTGCTTCTTTAAGAACAATCATGTCAATTAGAAATCAGTGGTAACGTAGCTTTATATAAGCTAAGACTAAGCTCAAGTAAAATAGAAGGTTAATATTCTTTTCTCCTCCGCTAATGAAGTTGATTTGGTAAAATATAGAAATAAGGTATCGCATATAATCGTGGGAATACGTTATAATGAAATAATGATGAAATAATGATCTTTATTCTGTAAGTAGGCTGCAAGGGCACTTTTACAAGGCTGACTCTACGGCGTTTCCCAAAAGGAGACAACTGAGGAGAAGAAAGCCGAAACAAACTCAACAGTCAGTATTTTTTTCGAAATAACTCTTATATCTATTACAATATTTGTACTTAGCCTATCCTAAATATATGTTTTGAGTATAATAGGTTGAGTATAAACTCAACGCATAGTTCTCCAAGAAAACATATCAAAACTTATAAAAGTAAAAAATATGCAGAATATAAGAAAGCAAAATAATGTTTTTTTATTTAAAACAACTTACATACGTTTGATATGCCACCTTATGAGAACCGTGTCCCGGTAAAAGTAAATTATTTTCTGTTTTGGGCCAAGCATTTTTGTCTGTTAAATAGTCCTCTGCCCTATAATATGCCTTTGCCATTAAGGAGTCTTTTAAGTACTTTTTGAGAGCTGGAAACGGTAATTTTAAAGGATCATCTAGTAGCTTATTATAAAAATGTATACATTGGCCTACGAATGATTTGGCTACTTAACGAACGCGGAACTTTCTAATGGCGATTTTGTTTTTATTTCTAGTATTAAAATTGTGGATGTCTGAATTCTTAGTAAAAGAGTCTAGATTCTTAATAACATGAATAATATTCTCATCTATATATAGTTAATGGTCTGTATCGTCATTCGTAAACCACGCTCCAAACTACGAGCGGGCCAATAAGCATAATTTGTAATAAGGGACGTATTTATTGCTCGCGCGCATTAAAGAAAGAGAAAAGTTATACACTACATGCTTGGGGTTTTATGGCGTAAGCGCCAGATGTAAAAGTAAAATGTAAACGAAGATATTGTTATGTTTTGTTAACATTTAATTTAATCACGTAAAAGATCAAGGGAAGAATGTCATTTTAACATAATTTTGCCGTTTATAAATCTGTAGTTTGTACAAACTAGACCAAAAACGGAAAATTTAGACGCGCTTTCGGATAGCTTTTCTATCGAGGAAATTTTCAATAGGTTATATTCAAAAAAACATCTGAAAACCAGCCAGTCTTATACACTGGATTTGACAAAAAATACGCGAAAAAAAAGCTTAAATTTTCGATGCATCCTCTTAATAAATTGCTGAGAAATAATATCTTTTATAACTTTATTGACTGCATACGTACATTTTTTATTTTACTATCCAGTTAATCTAATATTTATTGAAGATCCTGTATCACTTTCATTCAAAGAAATTATAGTATAATTCACAGCAAATTGCATGTTCTTTATGCTATAACTATTAACATAAAATTACCGTCATAACATAGAAGTAATAAAATCAGGATCAAATTGTGTGCAATCTTTAATTATAAGTGTAATAAAATTCTAATAACTTCATGTTATTTGAAATTTATTCCGAGCAATAATAATTCTGTGATTAAGCAAACAACAATTTCAGATTAAATACCTAATTAACATGAGTTAATTAGAATTAAATTTGAAATTGGACCTCCTAAGTATGGCTAGTAACCGTACTTAGGAAGTCCACTGCTGGCCTCAATAGCTTTCCACATGGACCGGATAGAGGTGACCCGCATCCAGTGAGTCCCCGCAACCCTAACCAGGTCATCCGAGCACCTTGCGAGTGGCCATCCCACCCTAAGTTTGCCAGTACGCGGTCTCCACTCGAGAACTTTTCTGCCCCAAGGGCCATCGGTTATTTGAAATATGTGCTCTGTCCATTGCCACTTCAGTTTACTGACCCTGTTTGCTATACGTTACGTTACGTTACGTCACAGTTTGGCGAGTAATAATTACAGTCGTCTTCCGGCCATTTCGATAATGATTTTTGGTTGATTCCACTCTATCTCTTTTTATATGAGCACAAATACTGTACATGTTTTGGTAACTAAGATAATGATGTATTTTTTTATTTTAAAATCTCTAATATTTTCTTCTGTTTCCGCGATTATTACTCATTGAAATAAAACAATTTAACGGATTATATCGCGTATATTATCTCATTTTAGTTCCCGACGTTTCGTAAAATATCTTATCAGTTTAAAAGTAGTTTAATAGTCTCTGTTTTTTAAATATTATAATTAGTAATGAGGTAGCCTGAGAGTTTTTCTTTGCAGCGTTTCTTTTCTCCTCAGTACGCCTCATTTGTGAAATGCTGCTTGGTAAATTATTAGAATAAAATAATTAATCCCTTCTGGCACATGTGTAACTGTCTTTACAGCTTAGGCCCATCTGGCATGTATGTACACCTTTATTTGTGTTTTTTCAAAAAAAATGGGTAGTTTGCACAAATTTGAACTTTGACAGAGGAAAATACATCTTTTCTCAGTCCACCCGTGACCATGGAAAGCTGGAAAGCTTCCGAAACGTCGGGAACTAAAATGAGATAATATACGCGATATAATCCGTTAAATTGTTTTATTTCAATAAGAAAATCTCTTTTTAATAGTAATAGTTAACGAGCTATGCGAACGATACTTTCATGTAATTACTTTGCGATCTGACACTGACAGTTCTGTCACTGTCAAAACTTGTTGGTTTATGTAACATAAAAATAAATTGAATTGAAAATATAGAAGTGGTGTCTACTTATATTTAAAAAACCTGTCAAGTGCGAGTCAACTCGAGCACCGAGGGTTCCGTACAAACTTTCACTTATTACTACTTAACTTGCCGCTTGAGTTAAGTCTGCCTCTGGTATCTATGGCGTCACATACAAATGAGGGGCAAACCTAACCTAACCGGGTTATTAAAAAATGATTTTAGGTGATTAAAAAAAGTAAGATAGATATATGGTAAAAATTTTTGTGTGAAATTCATATTAAATTACATAATTCTAGAAAATTCTACATTTTTCGCTTGCTAAACTTCGGAGATAAAGGGGGGGGGGGGGAATTTTCCACATTTTCCTTAGTAAAACGAAATTTAAGCCCAATAAAAAAAATAAAAAAAATGTTCGAAAATGTACAGATTAACCCCTGACATATGATACCGCACTTGCCCTAGTGACTAGACTTTAAATTTTTGCCCCCTCTCATATTGTTCGTTTTTTTAGAAAAAACAATATATTTTATTAATCCTTCCTCTGCAATACATGTGAGCTGACCATGTTTATAAATATTCCAAATTTCAAATAGATAGCAAAAGTAGTTTTTGAGATATGGCGCTCTAATAGTCGGACAGACAGACAGACAGACGGACGGACGGACGGACGGACGGACACACAGACAGACAGACAGAGCCGTATCATAAGGTTTCCTTTTTTACCTTTTTGGTACGGAACCCTAAAAAATCAGTCATGTCGTATGCATAGCTCTTCGTGACGCCTAAGGTCTCACCGGAAGATCAGCGCTGGCTTTATGCCTGAGGTAGGACCTTATCGTGACTACAAGTTTTTTTTCTGTACTGTCTTTCTTTTTACACGACTGCCCAAAAAAAAGTGTAATGTTATCGATATCGATAAGTGAATACAAGGTATTGTTACTGGATACATTTTGGCCATCTTCAATATGTATGAACGACAACGCAGGCCCACACTTGCAGGCATCCATGATATTGAAAGCACCCTTGAGGATAAGGATTTCGTACTGCAAGAATGGTCAATGGATTCGACATTAATAAACAGACGAGGTTTTTTTATGTTTTTTTTTTTGCACAATTCAAGTCTCAGTGCCGTAACATAGTTCTAAAAATTCGGATTAGATACAAAATACAAAAAAACTACAGACAGTTTTTGACCATTTTTTTTGTATTTTGTATCTAATCTGAGTAGATTTACATGGTATAAAATCAGCCAAGTGCGAGTTGGACTCGCGCACCAAGGGTTCCGTACAAAATATATGCTACAAACGGCGGTATCTATGAAAATCCAGTGTTTATTAGCAGAGCCGTACTCCTAAGCATACGCGGTGATCGGTCATTTTATATTGGTTACTAACATAGACAGACAGATATAAAATTATTCTGTTTTCCTCTAAACTGTCCGTTACGGTAGTTTTAATATCTTCAATGTACAGACGTTTCAGTTTTACAACTTTATAATTGTATCAAATGCAGAGGCAGTAACGGGAGTATCGGTGATGTCGATAAGTTATCGGCGTCGCACGACAAACATATCGGTACTCGTGCTCTATTTCTTACGCAACGTATTTCCTTACTCCATTTGATTATATTTTCAGTTGAAAGTGCCCTCAACTTTGTGCGCGATGGAGGAGTCTGAACCCCTTTTTTACACAATAGTCGGGAGAAAATTTCTTTATGTAAACTCTGACATCATCTTGGAGAACTACACATAGAGTATATACTTAAAAATATTATTATTTAAGATAGGCTAAGCACTAACATTGTAATAATTAAGATTTATTTAGAAAAAGTGGAGTGGAGACCGCGTAACGGCAACCGCAGCGTGGGAAGGCCTCCAGTTGTGCCCTTGCAGCCTACTTTTGGAATAAGGATCATTATTTTAATTATTGTTATGTTTTCATAGATTAATAAATACGCATACATTTTAAACCTATACTAATGAACACAGATAAAACTAAGCTTGTTCGTCAAATCAAATAAATAACAGTTAACAGTTTATATTTGTAGAAATAAAGCAAATACTAAAAATAGTATAATTTTATGTATGTCTGTGTATATCAGTAACCAACAGAAATACATCATCTGTGAAAATTTCAACTGTCTAGCTATCGCGGTTTATGATAGACAGACTGACACACGCCAGCAAAGTCTTATTAATAGGGTCCCATTTAACCATTTGAGTACGTAACCCTAAAATGTATTATGAAAGCAACTGATATGAACAGTTTATTGAAGTGGAATCGATTGAAAAGCAATGCAATTTAAATTTATCTGACAAATGCCGCAAAGATCTCAAAACGTTGGTATGTGAAATGAAATACTCGTAATATTCGCTACATGATCCGTTTCATTCAGACATTTCATTTCAATGTATAAAACACTAAAAAGAATATAGGCATTTCAGAATATAGTAAATTGAAAACCGGTAGGATTACCTCTTGGTAATAAATCTTCAATGCCATAGAAATAACCCAAACAAACCAATAAATAAGAAAAACACAGCATTTTTGCCTTACCACGAAAAAACCCTAAGAGTTAACACCGCAAGGTACATTTCTCATTTTTACAACGGCAAATACAACGTTGTCGACGCCTGTGCTAAATATGATGCGGCAAAGTTTTACTTGCAGCTCGAATAGTGTTTTTACTGTAAGTTATAGAGAGGGTTTTTGATTGATTTTATTGGATGTGTGAGTTATGGAAAAATAAAGGCTTTGGGGCTTTGTTTCGTCCACTCTTGTTTGCGTTATGGTTTTCGATGGGTAAATCTATGCATCCGAAGTATAGTTTGGCACTTAGTTTATTTTGTTTATAAAACGGGCTTGAAAGTAAGTTTTTTTTTAAATCTCTTTCAATACAAGCTTTTTGTCAAAAATTCACGAATAAAACCACACATTGTGTATAAACTTACTCTTACTCTATACAATGTAAATACACCAGTACCCAGCACGGTCCCAATAGTTGTCACTTACAATCTTAATTCGTAGCAGGGTGCCAATTATTGGAATTACATGAATTTATTACATTTTGTCTAAATATTTGAGTGAATCTATTTTTAGACCCACGCTTTTGACGAGTTACCAAGAAATGGGACGTCTAATATGATATATTTTGTTTATTAAGTGTAACAGTCGGGAAATTCAACGTTTTAACGGATATAATGCATGTAAAGAAAGAAAAAACGTTATTTAATGGACTACAACGAAGGTACAAGGTAGTGGATCTATGAAAGTAGCCATTAATTTTTGTTATATTTAATATAAAACATTTACCTATATAAAAAACATGTTTCGTTATCTAACTCCAAGTACCTGTAGGCCTAACGCATAACTGAGTCTGCTCTTGAGGTATGAGAGCGGTACGGGAGGGGTGACAAGTGACGAATATGTGTATAGTGAGACAGTTAGGACACGTCATGTCATGTCACTTGTCACCCCTCCCGTACCGCACTCACACCTCACGAACAGATGCAATTAAGCGTTAGACCTGTAATTTAATAAATTTTATTGCAGGAATTTTTAGTGACAATTGCAATCGTGTCATTTTCTTTTGTTTTTTCTTTAGTAAATGAAGCATTGTAAAGAATTGAGATTTTCACGTAGTTTTAATCTACGCTTCAAAACTCAAAATTAGCAACTTTAACCAGTTAACATTAAATATCAAAGTTACTTCAAGAAACAAGTAAACGCCATCAGCCTTTAACACTAAGCCAAATGACATTGACTTGAACCCAAAGTGCCCTTCAATGGCGATAATTCAATATACAATCAATGGGCTATCCGGAAATAAATAAGTACACAATAAGTCGATACTAAAAGCAAAGTACTGAAAGCAGAGTCAACGTTAGAAACTTTGAAAGTGCCCACTTTTATGGTGCAAGGGAAGAGAGAAAAGCGGAAATCTTTGAATTTGAATTTTTCTACAAAACTGACATCAATATCTATACAATTGAAAAGTTTTAAATATGAAATTATGTTTCAAAAACATGAGGGCCACTGATTTGCTGGTCACTGAATCGAAAAGCACTTATTTTTGTTTTTATTTTTGTATGTTCGTTGGTGTCTTTGTGGCTTTATAACGCCAAAATGGCTAAACGAATTTCAACTAATTTTGGTACACAAGGCATCTACAGATGGTTATAAAATACTTTTTACTCGACTACGTTGAAGAAAAAAGAGGATTATGAATTGAGGGTTATGATTTGTTTCTCCTTCGCTGACGAAGTTGCGGGCACTTTCTTGATTATTCATATAATATCTGTTGAAAGTGCAAAGTTTTGTCTAAGTGCAATTTAATGTCAAATTTTCAAGTCTTGAGTTGATGAACGTATGCGATTGCAATGTAGCATTGATTAGCTATTTGTCAAAATTGGATTTACTGGTCTCCTGCGTTCCGAATCCACATATATATTATATTATTAATTAGTATTTTTAGACCCATCAAGTACCTTGTTGTAGATATTCGTGATCAAAGGTGAAATAAGATAGTCTGTCATGTAGAAAGTCAAAGATTAAAAGGAACGGGGTCAAGGGGATGGGGGCAGGGGAAGGGAGATATCCTATCACCAGAGGTGAAATAAGATAGTCTGTCAGGTAGATAGTTAAAGACTAAAAGAAACGGGGTCAAGGGGTTGGGGGATGGGGAAGGGTACATATCCTGTAACCAACCAGTACATAATATGTATATTAGTGACAGGAGATATCCTGCATATTGCATGCATATTGTGATCAGATCATAGCGGTGACGCGCATATAATACATGCGCTTTGGAGGGGACTTCTTCCGTGTGGACATATAATATGTGTATTATATTAAGTGTAGATTAAAATAATAAATGAGAAGAAGGAATATGATTGAATAGGTAAAGTATTAAACACTGAAAAATAAAATGGTATTTTATTTTAATTGTTAATTAATTATTTTCTTTAACTCTGTGACAACCCTAGGTCAAGCACGTGTGGCCTTGCAGTGGCGGCATTTACGCAAACATCAAAAGCGTCGGTCTACTGTATGTTTTTTACACTGTGACGAGGTATTGATATTATACTAGGAGTTTTTGAAACATACGGCATATGCCGACGTTAGTGTCAGTGATATGAACTTTCGATGATGTGATTTGCCGACTGTTGTGTTTGCGAATGATCACGACCGCTTTGCCAAGAGCGAAACGAAAAAAAAAACGTTGGAGCTTGTAACTTAAGGCATGTCCTAAAAACTGGGTCAAGTTGGCTGAAAAGGTTTCAGCGTAGATTTAGCCTGTGAGTCTGGAGTCGAGTGTTCGAAGAATATTCCGGTGCCGCATGGAGTGGGTTCCATTAGGTGTTTTAAACCGTTTTGGATATTTAGGGAAACGTAAGATTTTTCTAAATTGATCGGTTCCATCGGCTATTCAGCATAGCCAGTGTATTATCATCATCATTTCAGCCATAGGATGTCCACTGCTGGCACTGGACTCCATAATTAATGTCTGTCGGTATACTTGTTCCCACCCTGTATATACGTTGTTATTCTCGCTACAGTATGGGAGACCTGGTATGATTGGCTTACATGTGAAGATCTTAGGAGAGGCCTTTGTCCAGCAATGGACGTATTTCGGATTTCATAATAATATTTTTTTGTTTCTTTCATTCTATTTCTAACTTTTATCCACTTTAACATTACTGCCCAAAAAGTAGTGTAGTCTTTTTCCATGAGTGAATATAGAAGAGTCATCATCATCATCATCATCAGTTTAGCCACAGGACGTCCACTGCTGGATACAGGCCTCCTCAATAGATTTCCATATGGGCCAAATAAAGGCCACCTGTATCCAGCGAGTCTCCGCAACCCTAATCAGGGCGTCCGACCACCTTGCGGGTGGCCTTACCATGCTGTGCTTGCCGGTACGCGGTCTCCACTCGAGAACCTTTCTGCACCAACAGCCATCGGTTCTTCGAATTATGTGCCCTGCCAATTGCCACTTCAGTTACTTTACCCTGTTTGCAATGTCGGTGACCTAGGCTCGTCTTCGAATCTCCTCATTATTGATTCGATCTCGTAGATAGATCCTGAGTGTGTTACGAGTACAAATAGTGAAAACAAAATATTAATTTATACTAACATTATTTTCTCACTGCGTAAATCAACTTTTAATCCACAGTTTTGACGTCTCTGGCGTTACCAAAAATATCTCTGGGGTTACCAAAATGTTTCTGGTGTTACCGAAAATGTCTCTGGAGTTACCAAAATGTTTCTGGTGTTACCGAAAATGTCTCTGGCGTTACCAAAAATGCCTCTGGAGTTACCAAGAAATCGGGCTTTTAATATGACACAGACGGGATATTCAACGTTTTTACGTACGTTATAAATTGAAACAAAGAGAAACCATTAATTTGAAGGCGTTATTTTACAACGAAGTTAGAAAGTTGTGGATAGATTTGTATGAGTCTGAAAATTGATTCAACCAACTAAACAAGGTTTAATGAGGTACAAATATTTCTTCTGAGAGTTTGGTTGCGATTAAATGCTATTCACAATTTTGACATTCTAGTATCCATTACCTTAATGTACTAAGGGAACCTGTAATGACCTTTTTAGTCCTTATTTTCATTGTAACAAGAGAGGAAAAGGTACGTGTTTCAATTTCCCTTTCTGTACATATAAAGAATTTACAATAGGCGTCTCCAGACAAGATTTACGCGTATATTTTAATGTTTTGCTCTTAGTACGACGGCAAACATAAATAAGTAAATAATAACACCGGATATTACGAAGGGATGCGAAAAGGAAATGAATTTTATTATGTTTTCTTATATTTTCAGCAAACTCCTTTTGAGATCGAATAAGCATCAAATCTTTATTACCACGCCATTTTGAATTTGGTTTGCGGTACTTCATAGTGGAGAGGAAAAGTCTTAATCCGGTTTTTTATTTCAGTGGGATCTATAAGGTAAGCAGTTTTTAAGGTTCCAAGGCCAAAGGGTTAAACGGGACCCTATTACAAAGACTCTGCTGTCCGTCCGCCTGTCTGTTTGTTCGTCTATCACCAGGCTCTCATGAACCGTGATAGCTAGACAGTTGAAATTCTCACAGATTTACGTACTTCTGTTTCCGCAATAACAACAAATACTAAAAACGGTATAATTTTATGTCTGTCTGTCTATGTCATGAATGATCGAACATTTTGCTTAGGAGTAGGGCTCTCCTAACACTGGATTTTCATAGATACGGCCGTTTGTAGCGTATATTTTGTGCTGAACCCTCAGTGCGCGATTTTGACTCGCACTTCGCCGGTTTTTCTATGCAGCTATGGTAGTTTAAGGCTTCAGGGTGGGCAGTCTCTTTGTGCCTGTATGGAGCCACGGTCGTCTAGGCCAGCAGTGCCGTTGTGCCTGCATGGACCACGCGCTGGTGGTTGCCACATATCCTATAACAATATTTATATTTATTCATGGAAAGATAAAATTGAGGAATAGTGTGGCATCGACCAAAGAACATCATCAACAAACGTCATCTATAACACCATAATAATTAAAATTCCACTACTGCACTGTTAAAAAATATGAAATGTTAGCCTGTGTGTTAGCCTGTAAATTTCCCGATGAAGCGAGGTAATTTCCAAAACAATATGTGAACTCACTTAATAATAATTTTAAAATAAAAAAGAAAAATATCATAATTTCTCCTTACTACCCGTGCTTTTTCGGAAAATATACAGGTTTATGTATTTTTATTGCATGGAAAATTATGTGATTGCATGTAAAGTTACATAATTTTTAACAGTGTGGACGATGCCCTCTCTCAAGATTTTCCTGCGATCTTTACCAGAGGGGTAACTCCAAAGTTTAAATTGAACTAAACTACAAACTAGTGTTAAATTGCATTTGCGTGAGTGGGACGGCGCAATACGAACTCCGAATTTGGAACTTTGGAGTAGATAACCCCTCAGATTGTTAGTGATTTTTTTAAATATGTATCCTATAACAATACCAACCTATACCGGCGTATTGTCATGCGCAGCGATAGAAGGCCACCAGCAAAGTGGTAGAACGAACTGGTTGGAGCTGCGGGGAGTCGCTGGATGCGGGTTGCCTCTATCCGGCCCATGTGGAAATCTATAGAGGAGGCCTGTGTCCAGTAGTGGACGTCCTATGGCTGAAATGATGATAATGATGAAGACCATTGGTAAAAGACTACACTACTTTTTTGGGCAGTCATGTCAAAGTAGATAAAAGTGAGAAATAAAACAGGAGTAACAAATAGTACATTATGATACGAGTGTGGTACGTTGGTAATTACACTCGAGGCTATACTTATCTTGCAGCACGAGTCGTAGACGAGTTTCATACGATGTGTTTTTCAACACACGAGGGAGTAAAACAGCAAAAAAACAATCGTACCTTACTTAAAATTTAGTCTAGGTACGTGCGTAACCGATCCCGTAGTCGTAAGTTTTACATTAATCCGTCAACAGTACCTACCTTAAATTTACGTACCTACTTAATGATTATATTTTAATTATCATTGCTTGAGACTATTTACATAATATTGACATTTTAAAAAAATAATTAGACTTTAATATGAAATACCTATTTGTAAATATTACATACTAGAAGACGCCCGTAACTTCGTTCGCGGAGGAGAAAAAGTCATAACCCCTCTTTTGTCTTCAGCGTAGTCGGGTAAAAAGTATCCTATAGCCATTTGGAGATACCCAGCTAGCCGTGTACCAAAAATAGTTGAAATCCGTTGAGCCGATTTTGCGTGATGAAGCCACAACGACACATACAAACATATATAAAATCCAAAAAAAATATTTTTAATGTTTTTGACCTCCAAATAGCCCATAATCATTTTTTTGATAATATCTTCAATATACAGAGACTTCATTTTTACAATTTTATAATAGTATAGATGTCAAATCAAATCAAAATGGCGCGCAGCGACCGATGAATTTGTCTATGCGCGCGCACGAGCGTTGGGGCAAAATTAATATTAAGTAATTTTGTTTAGAAATTTTTATACTTTATTGAAATTAATTGCTTTTTACAAGTACCAGTTTAGATTTATTAAAATAACCTAAACTGTTTCTTGTACCTAAAACCTATTTGCTGAAGTTTAAAAAAAAACTGTAATTAAAAAGTACCAGTGCGATAATATAGTGTAAAAAACACGCGTGTGTAATAGACTGGATTACAGCCATAAAAACGGTGTAATAAGAGCCACTTTACGAGCAAGTGTGTTGAAAAAAAATATATAATGAAATCCGAAAGACGTCCATTGCTGGACAAAGGCCTCTTTCTAAGATCTTCACATGTAAGACAATCATACCCAGTCTCCCATAATATAGCCACAATAACAACGTATATATATTAATTAAGGGGTGTAAAGACCATACAGGAAATGTGTTTTTTCTCGGGTTTTTTGCATACGATGCCTATTAGGCACGAGTCTATAAGATTATGAAGTAGACTAAGATTCCGCTGTCCGTCGGTCTGTCTAGTCCACCCGTCTGTCACCAGGCTGTATCTCATGAACCGTGGTAGCTAGACAGTTGAAATTTTCACAGATGATGTATTTCTGTTGCCGCTATAAACAAATACTAAAAATAGTATAATTTTATGTCTGTCTGTCTATGTCCGTAACGGTTGTCTATTGTTTGCGCGAAGTTTATATGCAATAATATTGATTTGCTCAAATTTCTTCTGTCCGAATTTCATTAGCCTGAATGTTTCGTTTACTAGAAAAATCATTTGATGTACTCCTATTTTCATGCAATGATACGGTTGCCATAAGTATTGTTTTCCATATTATTAAGCGCAATAACATTATTTAAAAGAATATTTAATCGTACTAAATACTAATTTCGTCCGAATATTTTCACACTCTGTAGCTGTAGGGTCACAGTTCAAACCTAACTTCACCTACTTTACTGGCACAAGTTCGGTTCTGGTGCTTCACCGGCCGCTACCGTGGCACGCTCGCTTCGCTCGCTTGGCTCGCGCACTGCAGGGTCGCAGTTCAAACCTTACCTAACCTAGTTTACTGGCACAAGTTCGGTTCTGGCACTTTTAGTTTATAATATTTTCTTCTGTTTCCGCGATTATTACTCATTGAAATAAAACAATTTAACGGATTATATCGCGTATATTATCTCATTTTAGTTCCCGACGTTTCGGAAGCTTTCCAGCTTTTCATGGTCCTCCCGTGACCATGGAAAGCTGGAAAGCTTCCGAAACGTCGGGAACTAAAATGAGATAATATACGCGATATAATCCGTTAAATTGTTTTATTTCAACTTTTAGTTTATGTTTGTTTAGTTATGGCATATATATATATATCGGTAGAACATGTCACTCTAGTATCGGTTTGGTCAGTCACCAAAAATAGTGTCTCCCGAACACTACACCATAAATCGTCTGCAATAGACGCAAAGGCAATATATTGTGGCATGTGATAATTATGGATAACAATGATTATGGAAATTGTGATTATTGAAATTGATATTATCGGAAACAAAGATTCTGGCATATGATTAATATGGTAAACAATGATTATGGGAAACGTAATTCTACGAAACAAGATTCGGGCAGTTGAATATTATGGCAGATAAAATTCGAGCAAATGAAATTCTGGCAAGTAAGAGTATACCGTCCGTAACCAGTAAAATATAATCGAACACCGCGTACATTTTGCTTAGGAGTAGGGCTCTCCTAACACTGCATTTTATTAGATACGGCCGTTTGTAGCATATATTTTGTACGGAAACCTCGGTGCGCGAGTCCGACTCGCACTTAGAGGTATTTTTTTATTTCAAACAATCAAACGGGTGCATTCACTTTGAATTACAAGACATTCTAAATACCAAACAACAATCTTCTTTTCAATTATATTTCCATTTACATAACTACTCGTCTTCCAGAAACTATTTAAAAGTTACAGTATTTTTAATAACTCCCTCACAGTATATTTCAATTCAGTTTACTAGGAATACCAATAGAGATGGGGAAAAGCGTTACATTGTCACCGTGACTGTCGTTCCATTTAAAAAAGAACTATAATATCACTGTGACTTTGCCTGTTGCTTACGTCACGTTAATATTTAGTTAATGGTATTAGTTTATTCGTTATCAAACGATGACATTCCTTTTTTTTTATGACATAGGAGGCAAACGAGCTGACAGGTCGCCTGATGGTAAGCGATCACCGTCGTCTGTAGACACTTGCATCACCAGAGGAGTCACAAGTGCATTACCGGCCTTACAGGTGGGAGTACGCTCTTTTCTTGAGGGTTTGAAGGTTGCATCAATTTAATTGTAAATCAGTTAATAAACTGTACATCTATAACTTTACTTACTGTCTTGTAATCAGATCCTTATTATTTTATAATCATAACTAGAAGATACCTGTAACTTCATTTGCGGAGAAGAAAAAGTCAGAACCCCTGTGTTTTTCATCAGGCAGTCATCAGCGTAGTCGGGTAAAAAGTATCCTATAACCATCTGGAGATACCCAGCTACCTGGGCACCAAAATAGTTGAAATGCGTTTAGCCGATTTGGCGTGATGAAGCTATAACGACACATGGAAACATACAAAAATAAAATATTTTTCTGTTTATTACAATCGTTTTTGACATTTAATTTTTCAACTTTATTATAGTACTAGCTTCTGCCCGCGACTTCGTACGCGTTGAAATCGTTTATCGTAGAAGGGTTTTTTCCGGAATAAAAAGTACCTTATCTCTTTCCTCAAAACTCAAATATCTCTACCAAATTTCATCTATATCAGTTGAGCGGTTTAAGCGTGAACAAACAGACAGACACACTTTCGCATTAATAATATTGTATAATAATACAATATTATAAGTATAAAAGAAAATAAGTAAAGTATATAAGTATGGATAGGTTACATCACTGTTGTTGCTCATAATACTTAATACGTTTCCGACGAAGTAATACGACATTTTAACCTAAAAATACACAAGACAACACAAAAAATACAGAATAAAATATTTTGTAAGACAGAGTTTAATTGAGCAGGAAAAAATCGATGCAACCAGGATTTGAACCTGCGACCTCTGCTCTAACCCAGAAGTACTCTAAACAATTAAGCTATCGCATTTTACGTAGGTACTGTGGCTTGAAATGTTGGTTTAGAATCTGGTCAGTAATAGAACAACTTTATCAAGCGGAGGAACAATCAGCGTGATTTTATAACGTTGTACTTTTAGACCGCCGATAACAGTGATTATTTCATCGTGACAGTATTAATTACTCAGCACTAGATTCCAATACATTTCAGATTCTCAAGACTTAAAGCAGTGTTGAATGCAGACCAGTGGCATTCTGATTTACCGCCGACAACGTCCGTAGCTGCTATTTATTTCAATTTGAGTTAAGTTACAGTGTAAGAAATAAAATAGAAAATGATGACTAAATTTAAATGTATCGTACGTCAGGTAAATTAATAAAAAATATTGGAGACGTATTTCTGTTTTCAGGTAAGTAATAAAAAAAAATGGCGATTCATTAAGTCAAAGTGTCTTTGTTTTTCTTCAACGTAGTCGAATTAAAAGTATTCTTTAACCATCTGTGGATACCCAGACACCCGTGTACCAAAAATAGTTGACGTCACAACGAATCATAGGTACATACATACAAAAAATCTAAACAATATATTTTTCGTTTCAGTTATCTTCAAAAAGTTCGTATCACTTATATTTTTGAAAATATCTTCCATGTACCAACATACTTCATATTTACTACTTCATTATTGTATACCATAGACGAAATAGGATTGAAATGTGAACACATTTCTTAGCCTACGGAACAAAATGCCCCAATAAATGTAATCACCTGCCTTACGTGTGTTTCTTTTCTCAACTAAAATAAATGTCCCCAAATTGCCATACTTGCTCCCTTTGGCACCAATTAGTGCCAAAGTTGGCAACTGCCGACAAGTTGTCGGCAAGTTTCCTACCTGCGTTATTTTTATTAACTAGTTGCTTGTGATTCGTTCGCGAAATTGCTCGTGTTGTTTTCATTTAGTTGTTGCTGGAAATTTTTGAGGTTACGGGATAATAGCTTTTTTTTAACAATTTAGAAAGAACTAGAAGGTGCCTGTAACTTTGTTTGCGGAGGAGAAAAAGTCATAACCCTCTTTTTTTCGACAGTGTAGTTGGGTACAAAATAGCGTATAACCATCTCTGGACACCCAGCTACCCGTGCATTTAAAATAGTAGAAATCTGTTCAGCTGATTTGGCGTGATGAAGCCACAACGACATATTATATACAAATAATCCAAAAAATATAATTTCTCGAGTGATCTCCAAATAGTCCAACTAAAAACAGTTTTTTTGGAAACATCTTCAATATACAGACATTCTATTTTTACAACTTTATAATAGGGAATAGGCATGAATTTATATTTTTGCTTTATTAAAAGCATATTTTAATGGAATGTGTACGGAGGGGGTCTCATCGTGCAACCTTCAGCACGGGAACCTGTAATACTGGGTTGGCCGACCCTTAATCAGAGCAAGCCAAATTGTTGTATAAGTTTTATAAAATGTGCGTTCAGTAAATTGTAATTATACTTTGGAGAACGTATGGAGCGACATGATCGTTCAACGACCAAGCTCCTCAAATTAAGGTATAAAAAAAAAAGCTCATTCATATATCAAACAGTAGACACAAATATTTTTTCGAATAACTATAAAAATAACCAAGATATAAGCCATCAAACATTTCATTCTATCTCTATCTTGCAAAATGGAATTTAATATGGAGTTTATATGGTCGGAGTCCGCTGTGACGTAACAGTGCATATCGGATTTCTCTGTCTCATTGGTAGTTTAAATTGCCTATATTATGCGAATTTCTTGGCCGATTTTAATTTTAATTTCACATTTTGAAATAGTTTTTACGGTATTATGATATTTATTGAAATAAAACAATTTAACGGATTATATCGCGTATATTATCTCATTTTAGTTCCCGACGACGATATAATCCGTTAAATTGTTTTATTTCAATGAGTAATAATCGCGGAAACAGAAGAAAATATTATTATGATATTTAGTTAAGAAAAGCGATAAAAAAAATCATGCATGTACCTATTGTATAGAAGAGAAGCCTCAACGAGAGTGACTGAGGATCTAATTAAGGGTGAGAAACGGGGGCGGCGCACGATCGGTCGTTGAGGTCTTTGTCCAGCTTTTATTTACTTTCACCTGTCTGTCGGTCTGTAGTCAAATCTGGCAAGTTAAATTTGATCTACTTCCCGCTTTTCGATTGATCTAAAATTTGGCATACTCATGTTAGTTTAGTGACAATATAATAATACGATACTATCGAGCTGATCTGATGATGGAGCAGGAAGTTGGCCTTAGGAACTCTGTAATAAAATAATGCAATCTTACCGAGTTTGGGCTCTTTGAAATCGTCTCGGTGTGTAGTTGATGGATGTTTAAAGAAAAGTACAGTCGGCAATAAAAGCTTTTTACAAAAATTATTTTTTTAACAGAAGCTTATATAAATTCTTTATTTAAGAAGTTTTGATCACAGGAAATGAACATGCTGGCGCCAGCTGGCATTAGCCTACCGGCTAAGTAATGCGGCTAGTATGGTAGTACTAGCCGCGTTAAGGTGCTTCCACACTTGTATCATTTGCTCGTATCCGATCACCGTGGCGTGGCATGACTGCGTATCGCGCTGCTTGGACGCTCACTGTCGGCGCGGCGATCTAGCGATCGGATCGGCGCAACGTCCAAACGCGTGATCGTGACACACGATCATGCCACAGGACGAAGATCTGATCGGGCAAATGATAAAAATGTAGACGCACCTTAACGTCACTAAGCTAGTAGGCTTTAGTATGAAGCGTCTTTTCCGAATGTCCAAAAATGTGATTGTAACATTTTTGTATCTCGGAGAGTTTAAATCAGATTGAAGTAGTTTTTTCACCAATACTTTTTCTATTGAGAGGTCGTTCTATACCATACTATTTTATGTACATTGAAGATAGAGGAAAATTACATTATTATATTAGGCTGGTTGAAAAGTTATGAGCCTAATTATTATACATCAGGATGTTTCTATTTGTACGTGTGTGTGTCTAGTAGGAATATTATACTATCATTCATTAAACTAACATCATTAATGGCGATTTCTTTCCCTTAGAATTTTCATTTCTTTATCTTCCCAATTTTTTTTTCTAAAAATAACAACCAATACTTCAAGTTACATCTTGAATTTTCTCCGATAAAACAAAAGAATATTGTTGCCAAAATGAGACACGGAGTTATTAAGGGCATGACATACTGACAGGCTAATTAAGTAATTAGAGCATGAAACAAGTGCTAAAGTGATATTAAAACTAATTGTCACAATGTCATCTAACATAATATCGACTGTTGGCTGAAGATGGATTTTTCTGACCCCCGTACCACGATAAAAGCATATTTATTACCTAGAAGATGCCCGCAATTTCATTCGCAGAGGGCAAAAAGTCATAACGCCTCTTTTTTCGACGGCATAGTGGGGTAAAAAGTATTCTATAACCATCTGTGAATACCCAGTTACCCGCGTACCAAAAATAGTTGAAATCTGTTAAGCCAATTTGGCGTGATGAAGCCACAACGACACATACAAACATAAAAAAAAACCAGTGAGCTTTTGTCCGTTCCAATATATATTTTTAGAAATATATGCTCAATGTACAGACATTTCATTTTTACAACTTTATAATAGTATGGATGAGGCGCCCGCAACTTCATACGCATCAGGACTAAAAAATAATCCTTTATCTGTCTTTAGTAAGAAGCCTCTTTTATGCTTTTCCTTTGTAGTAAAACTGTCCTATAATCGTCTGTGGGTGTCCAGTGTCCAGCATTCTCATATTGTAAGTACAAATCTTGTAATAGATAAGAGTTATTTAGAAAAAAAATATTGACTTTTGAGTTTGTTTCGGCTTTCTTCTCAACAGTGGTCTCCTCTTGGGAAATGCCGTAGAGTCAGACTTGTAAAAGTGCCCTTGCGGCCTACTTTCAGAATAAAGATCTTTATTTTATCTTAGGTCACGGGCTCGTACATCCCGGATCCAAAACTTAGAGGCTCTTTCGAGAAGTTTACTGAGGCTTGACTCCTGCTGGGACCCGCTCCTGACCATATCAATGAGAAAATACGTCCATGACCAGGTCCCAGCAGATGTTGGAACTGTTACATTTTATGGAAAGAGAATTGGGCTATTATACTGTTGTTTGGGTGTTTTTTTGTTATTGCTCATTATTTCATTATTATTATGGTATTGTAGTACAAGCTACGTTATATCGTAAAAAAATCAAGATTTCTAGAAAATTCTTGGAGAAAAGGATACATCGAGACAAGTCTCGGACTCGCGGGGTAATCGCGTATAGTTAACAATGAATTTGCGAATAGACCGGTAATATCCACTATTTGCTCGATAGAAACTAGTCAAAACCGGTGTTGTACAAGATAAAACGGTGTTATAGATTTTCAAATTAATTTATTTATTGTCCAACCTACATATCACTTACATACGAGTCCAACGCGTGATAAATACCATTTAATAATTGGGTACAACTGGTTTAACTGCGAAAAAACTAGAATAAAAAGTTATGATCAGGTATAAAAATTGATCTGCTTTGCCTCCAGGTTGACTGGTAGGGAATGAGTATGCATTCCTATGGCATTAAGTTCGCCTTTTTTTTGTGCAATAAATGAGGAAAGAAACACTTTGAACCCATAATGGCATTGAATTTAAACTTGAAAATATTCTCTACTTGTATCGTGGTACAGGCCACATCATCGTAAGAAAACGAAGATTTCCCCAAGTTCTTTGAGAAAAGGATAAATCGTGACAAATGTCCCTATTGACGGGGATTCCGAACTTGACGCCGACAGCCTCTGGATTAAGACACTAATTGTACAAAACAAATTGAAATCTAATATTTTTGTAGTTAATATACAGAGCTGCAGCGGCTACAGTTATTTTTAAAAACCACAAACAAACCATTTGCAAAGCATTAGCAAAAAAACAAAAAGAAACTTTGGCAGCCGTTGCTTCCTTTTAAAAATTGCAGAGGGACATGACTGCCTTTCATATTGACCACCAAAATTAAGAAAATAGAAAAAGCGAAGTGGCGCAAACACGATGGACGTCTTCTCTTACACCCCGTGAGGAGTGCAGGGGGGCCCGTACCGAATTACAGCATTTTGGGCTGTGGCTGGGTCGAGACGGACGGACATACGGTGCGCCCTCAATTTGAGGAGAGAAAATGTGGCTGGTGTGGGGCCGCACCAGCAGAGGCTCGCGGAGGCACGGCACGGATTGAGTACCTAGTAATCAGCGCTCGCTGAGGCGTGCAGCTAGCTGGTCTGGTCGGCTTCTTGAGCCCGTCACTGTGGGCGTGGTAGATACTGGCGTGGGCCGTGCGAGTAACGTAAAGGGAGGCAATCAGAGTTCACATCCCTGGCTAGGCCAGGATGTCGAGAAGCTCTCGAGTTAGGTGGTGGTTGGATGGGTAAATGGTGGATAAGTGTTACGCAATGGATAAAATAACAAAAACCGAGTGTATATATTCGCCAACAAACTGCCTTGCAGTTTGACGAAATTTTTAATGTAAAAAAAGCTATTATATTTTGTGTTTATAAATGAAAAATAAAAAAAAGTTCCCGAAAGCGGTTGTCCGAGGGCCGGACCTAGTAGACCAAACGCGTCGTGGAAGGTCGCAAGTTATGTGATAAGAGTGCCTAGAACCGGTCTAGGCACTCGCTAGAGACAAAGACGTCGTCAAGCCGACTCAGTACCATCTGTCGCAAATTTCTCTTGTCAGGCCTGCGGTAAAACGTGTCGCTCTCGTATCGGTTTGGTCAGCCACCAAAAACGGTGTCTCCCGAACACTACACCATAAATCGTCTGCAATCGACGCAAAAGCCTACATATATAGCAAAAACTATAGGTCATTCTATACTATAGAATGACCTATATTTGTCCGTCACAAACCGGCAAAAACAACCAATTATATATATAAAATAAACCTGTGTCTTAGAAATAACCATTTGCATCCGGTTTATCATTGCACTAAAAAGGCAAAATCATCTATAAGAAAAATATCGATAATGCTCCCGAATTTAATACTGAAATTGAGTATATTCTCATGTTGTATCGTGGTACCGGCCACGTCATATCGTAAGAAAACTAAGATTTCACCCAAGTTCTTTGCGAAAAGGATAAATCGTGACAAGTGTCCGTACTCGCGGGGATTCCGAACTTGTCGCCGACAGCCTCTGGATTTAGTCGGCGACTTTGCGAAGAGATTTTAAAAATTTTAGCCACCCTGTCTCTGTGCTGTGAAGTATTTGGCAGTTTGTAGTTTTACTTGGTGTTTGGGTGAAATCTTTTCTAATATAAAGGTTTTGGAATTGTCTATTTTATAAACTGTGTAAAATAATAACTGTGTAGATTTCTTTTCTCCTCAGTATAAAATAATTAAGCCCTTCTGGCATGTATTTGTTTTTTCAAAAATGAGTAGTTTGCATAAATTGTAATTTCGACAGAGGAAAATACATCTTTTCTCAGTCCACCCGTGACCATGGAAAGCTGAAAAGCTTCCGAAACGTCGGGAACTAAAATGAGATTATATACGCGATATAATCCGTTAAATTGTTTTATTTCAATGAGTAATAATCGCGGAAACAGAAGAAAATATTGTGTAAAATAAGTTTCTTGTTTTAGGCCTGCATATCTTTTAATATTATAAAGTTGTAAAATTGAAATGTCTGTACATAGAAGATATTAAAATAAAAGTATTGTAACGGACTATTTGGCGGATACTAAATCAAAAATATATTTATTTTTTATTTTTGGTATGTTTATATGTTTGTATGTGTCGTTGTGGCTTCATCGCGCCAAATCGGTTTAACAGATTTCAACTATTTTTCTATCCATAGATGGTTATAGGATACTTTTTGCCCAACTGCGCGTCCAAAACAAGAGGGGTTATGACTTTTTCTTCTCCGCGAACGAAGTTGCGGGCGCCTTCTAGTACATGTACATTTATATAATACAATCATCTTTTTTAATTATCTTCTATGTACATAAATTTGAATTTTGCAACTCTATAATAGTAAACAATACAGGGTGTCCCAAGACTGCCACATGGCGGGAAAGTATCTTAAATACCATAGATATACAATTTATTCAGAGGAGACTTCATTTTGAGTTTAAAAACAATTCGAACTGCATTCAAAGATGTGTGAATAATCGCCCGTCTGAACCGGGAATCGAACACGCCAAATAGTAATATAAACACCTGTAATTTTACGAAACCGATCAAAAAGCTGAATCGGAAGCATTATTTTTTCCAAGTAACATAGCATCTTAAATAAAAGGAAGACTATGATATCTTACATTGATGTTACTAATAATATTATATAACAAAATAACTATTGATAGAATAGATGTAATTGCCATCTGCGGAGGTCAAAAGGTAAACACCTTTTGACCGCCACCGACGGCAATCACGTCACCGCAAATCCGTGCCACTGACGCCAGAGTTGGCATATAGCAACCAAATTTCATGGTTTAAGAACTCCGGATATAATATCAATACCTGGCTCTGCAAACACCATTTTAGTTTTGAAGTGAATGAATTTTGAAGTTTGATTTTATTGACGACCGAATTAGCTCAGCGGGAGTAACGTAGCCTGTGAAGCTGAAGGTCCTGGATTCAAATCCCAGTATGGGCGAATATTTGTGCGATGAGTGTCTTTGTTCCTCAGTCTTGGCTAATGATTTTTATGTATGTAAGTAAAATATATCTAGTACTATTATAAAGTTGTAAAAATGAAATGTCTGTACATTGAAGATATTTTCAAACAAATGATTGTTATGGACTATTTGGTTCATTAAAACAATTTTTTTTTCATTGAAATATTTTTTTTTTTATTTTCATTTTATGTATGTTTGTATGACTCGTTGTGGCTTCATCACACAAAATCGGCTACACGGATTTCACCTACTTTTGGTACAGGTACATGTGTAGCTGGGTATCTCCAAATGGTTATAGGATACTTTTTACCCGACTACGCTGAAGAAAAAATGAAGGGTTATGATTTTTTCTCCTCCGCGAACGAAGTTGTGGGCGCCTTCTAGTCTATTACATATATCGTCGTCTAGTACTCTTATGAGTACTTACAGAAGCTTTATTGAGCTCACTAAGGACCAGTTCGATTTGTGTAAAAAGTGTCCTGTAATATTATTTATTATTTATTTATTGCTGCGGCGTCTGGGTACGTCGTATTACTTTGCTGTTTGATGCTCAAAGGGTTTAAGATGCTACATATACAATAAATCGCCAGAGTATACAAATAAGCCTGAAAAATAAATCCTACTCTTTGTTATCGTCACAGTGTACGGTACATTGCCTCCCGCTAGATAAAAACTGGGCAATATGTTAGCTCTTTATCAAAACAATCCAATCGAGCCTTTTTATCCCTTTTCGCCGCTCATTCCACGCCATTTGACGGGCCGCGGCAAACTTCAATTTGTCAAGATGAACCGGATTATTGACAGATGGTCAAATGAGTGCACTTGTAATAATATATTGACTGCTATTTTGGCTTTTAGAGACGACAGAGACGTTATTTTCATGAAAAATTTACGCTAGAATCGAGTGCTGATTAATAATGAATCAAAGGCGTCAAATAAAAAACATCATGGGAGTCGTTTTCTCGGTTTTTAGGGAAACAAACTTGGAAAAATATGTAAATTTTTATTATTTTTGTCTAATAGTATAGAATAATTACAGCTTATTTTGGGTTTTATTGATAGCTAAAGGACCATTAAACCAAGAGGACTGTTCATCACCATAGAAAAAGCCCTTCCCATGTACTAGGATGCTTTCTACAACTGACATAAAGTAAAGTGAGTTCTTAAATATTTCAAGTCTTTTTAACGTTCATATGTTGAAACAGTTTTAATTTAGTTCTGTCTAGACATAACTTTAGGACTTGTCTTAGACAATTATTCTAGATAACATTCGTATATTTAGGGTTCCGTACCCAAAGGGTATAACGGGACCCTATTACTAAGACTCCCCTGTCCGTGCGTCTGTCTGTCCGTCTGTCACCAGGCTATATCTTGCTGATAGTTAGACAGTTGAAGTTTTCACAGTTGATGAATTTCTGTTGGCGCTATAACAACAAATACTAAAACCAGAATTATTTTAAGTCTGTGTGTCTATGTTAGTAACCAATATAAAATTACCGAACACCGCGTACATTTTGTTTAGGAGTAAAGCTCTGCTAACACTAGATTTTCGTAGATACGGCCGTTTGTAGCGTATCTTCTGTACGGAACCGTCGGTGCGCGAGGCTGACTCGCACTTCGGTGTTTTTTTTTTTCTCAACGGCTTTTTCTTTGGAGGTATTTCGCCAATGTCAACAACATGAAGACATATCACACGCCAGAAGAATGTTCAGTATTAAAATTTTGCTTTTGATGAGACGATATGTCAGGGAACTTAAAACTAAGGCTCGGAACTGGTATTTATGAATCTATCTAAAATACATGCAATTTCTGGAATGATTTAAAACTGTTTTTAGGAGACAAATATCTTTGGTATCACCTGATTCTAGTTCTAAAATAAAAAAAATACGAAAACCGTTAATTTTGTACGAAAAGAACAAAAGAAACCGGTTATTTGTAAGAAAATAATACCGGTTTCTGCGCCCAGCCTAAAACAAATAACATTTATATTATGGACAGCACATACAACACAAGATGTTTTTACAAGTATCAATGGATAGCCTGGGAAGAGGACGGCGGTAATAATATACAGGAAATAGGAAGAATCAGTAAAGTACAAGTAGAAAAAAAATCTTAAATATATCTATACTAATGTAGGTATTGTAGTATACACTATAACGGGTATATTAAAAATGAAATGTCTTGAAATTTAAGATTTTTTCAAAAAATAATTGTAACGGACTATTTGGAGGTGACTGAATGAAAAATTTTTTTTTTTATATCTTTGCCATTGTGGCGTCATCACGCCTAATCGGCTAAACTGATTTCAACTTTTTTGATACACAGGTAACTGGATATACAGAGGTGGTATATGATTTTTTTTTCCGACTACGCGGAAGAAAAATAAGAGAATTATGAATTTTCCTAGTCCTAAACAAGTACGTTTAGTTTTAAAGCTAGCGTGAAGCTCTTAATTTATTAAAAACCCCTCCACCATAAACAAAAAGAAAATGTACAAGGTACATCGACTATTCGTTCACTTTCGTTTGATTGTTCGTTTTGACGACACGTTTGGCTCAGTGGGTTGTACAATGGCCTACGAAGCTGGCGGTCCCGGGTTCGAATCCCGGCCAGGGCAAGTGTTTGTGTGATGAGCACGAATGTTTGTTCTTGGGTCTTGGATGTTTTCTATGTATTTAAGTATTATCATTTATCTATATACTATGTATATCGTCGCCTAGTACCCATAGTACAAGCTTTGCTTAGTTTGGGACTAGGTAGATTTGTGTAAGATTGTCCCTGTGTTATTTATTTATTTATTTATTTATTTTATTTTACTTACCAAAATAAACACTCAAGGTAGAAAGTGGAAATAAATCCCTAACAACCTCCTTAACAACCGTAATAACTGTTTACTAAGAAAATACGGACTATATAAACATAATAAATAATAAAATCTATGAAAAAACACCCTGTCCTTCCGTATGACGTAATGTGGATGGATCGATATTTAGCGTGATCCGTGGGGACTGAAGGGTTAGTTTGGAAACATACGGGCCAGTTTTACGCACAAACACGCAACGTTTATCCATTGCATTATATACGGTCACGTCAGAAAATACTTAGGGGCGTCCATTACTTTCTTGAACTGTTTACGGGGTAATGGATGGTAGTTTATTTGCTTTGATGTGATAGTAAATTGTGCTCACACGCGCATATTTTCATGCAGTTTCCACAAAAAAATACGCATGCAAATACAACAAACCACCACTAGACAGTATAATCCTCAACACGTGTTTCGCGTCTCTACGAGGCATCATCAGGAAATGCAGGAGATGTCCTTGTTAATAAAACTAAACGCATACCTAAAGTAAAAACGGGAAAAAAATAAGAAAACTTGTGTTGATATCGATCTTATAGGTCTAACGCATAATTGAGTCTGTTCCTGGTGTATGGGGAGCGGTACGGGAGGGTGTGCTTACGGAATGTCAATGTATAGCGAGACAGTTAGACACGTCATCTCACGTCACTTGTCACCCCTCCCTTATGGCACCCATACCTCAGGAATATACTCAGTTAAGAGTTGGACCTGTAATATGAATTAAGAAAAAAACCCGCTAAAACTTATTTTTAAGTCCACTGCCGAATGCAGGAAACTACATTTCCCCGATAGCTTATTTTTAAGTTACCTCTAAAAAAATAAAAACCCTTAGTATGTTGTAACGACTGCACGGAACAGTCATCAGTTTTCTAATAATATTATAACGAGATGTTTTCTATAACTTATCCGCCTTACATTTTAAAAATCTGTATTGTTTTAATAATACGAAGGAAATACCTAATCCTTCCCCCCTCTCCGCTTTCAGTCCCGCTTTTGTCCATCGGACACGCACACATACACGAAACCCCGCACACATGCGTCAAAAGCTCGGCGGCCCCTCAAGCTAAGCGTCTACAGGCCGGCATCGCACACATCGGACGCATCGCACGTATCGGATTTTGGTATGCCTTGTATAGAAACTCGTACAACCAGCGTCCACTGAACCGCACCATTAGCTGTGGACGCTGTTGTATGAGTAGACGCTTAGGTTTAAGTGTCGCGTTACCGTCCAGAACTCTGGTCCGAATATTCCATCTATGTAAATGAGAGGTCAAGTATAAACTTGTTATATTGAATAATTGTTTCCTTAAGACGTGTCAACGTCGAACCTAATTTCAGGCCAAGGTCTTAACAGTTGTTAAGTCGGTTTATAGTTTGCGTTGTTTGGTTTAGTTTAGTTTGATTGTGTCGTGCACCCCTGGTTTAGTGGTTAGTTGAGTTTAGTTGGATTTCGTGGTGGAAGACTAAGCTATACTTACTATTAAAAAGTTTTCAAATTTAATGTCTGTACAAGATATTTAAAAAAAAAATCAAACCAACTATTTGAAAGTCATTGAGCGGAGACATATTTATATGCGTGTTTGTTTTGTATGTCTGTATGTGTCGCTGTAGCTTCATCAAGCCAAAACAGCTAAACTAATTTCAACTATTTTTGGTACGTGGGTCATCCACAAATGGTTATGAATATTTTATATCCGACTACATTGAAGAAAAAAGCAGGGTTATAATATTTTTCTCATCCGATGACGAAGTTGCGGGCACCATTTTTTTTCTTTCGCGTAGTCAAGTTAAAAAAAATGCCCAGTAGTGGCATCACTCCAAATCAGCTAAACGGATTTCTACTGCTTTTGGTACACGGCTAGCTAGGTATTAGCTGCTTACAGGATACTTTTTACTCAACTACGCTGAAGAAATAAAGAGAGTTATGACTTTTACTTCCTATATTTCTTCTCCTTATTTTATATTTTTAATAATCAGCTAAGGACCATTAAAACAAGAGGACTGACCATCGCCATACAAAAAGCCGTTCCTCGATATGAACAACGCCATCTATACTCTGATTTTTAATTCAAGACCAAAATCTAACGTCAACGGGCGCACATGCGCTGTGATTACTGCATTATTGTTTAAGTGTAGGTATTTCTATCAATAAAACTTACCCTAATATTACACGATGCACAATTTCCCATTCAGGTTTGTATGAAATAATGTTTATTTGTTTAAATAATCAAAATGAGAACTGTCAGATTTTGGTCTGACAGTTCTCATTTTGATTATTTAATAAAAGAATATTTTTTTACAACTATTCAATTTAGCAAGCGTGACACAGTATTTAAATGTTACGATGAATGTATTATTAGCTATTTGCGAAGTAATTCTTACTATATTATATGTCTTTATTCAACTATAACATCGTTAAATGTTTAGTTTTTAAGCGCCATCTAGTTTTTGCCAGAATATCTTCTTGCGATCGGAACACGATCCTAAGTATGGCAATTTTAATGGTCGTCGGTTAAGTCTATTGTTACTGAGTAACACAAAATATGTAGTCACACTCTGAAATTAATGTTGTTTTATAATCCAACAGTATCTCTACTATTTTAAACGTGTAAGAATTAAACAACATCGAAGATACTAGGAAAACTGGCTTTTTGAATTTAACCGAATCGAAAAATATTTCCCTGGGATTTTTTATGTTTGGATGTATGCATGTGTCTTTCCGGCCTCATTGCGTCAAAACGGCTAAACATATTTCGACTATTTTTGGTGCAAAGATAGCTGAAGATCCAAGGATCGTTATAAGATACTTTTTACCCGATTCCTTTGAAGCAAAAAAGAGGATTATGACTTTACTCTCCTCCGCGAATGAAATTGCGGGCACCTTTTAGTTCGCTAATAAGTTTCTGATGTTTGGGTTCTTGGGGTTAAAAGCCCGCGATTTTTATTGCAATGCTTTCAAAATTGCCGTAACTACGAATATATCAAGATGAAATTGGCAGACCTACAATATGGAATACGGACTTTTAAAAGGATTTCTTTGTAACTCATTTAAAGAACTCCATTGCTCACGATTTGTGTGAGATAACGGCGTAGGCTTGCGCAGGGAATGGGGAACAGAGTATCCATTTTGTAATCTCATTTACTCCCTAGGTATATAATTTAGTTATACCTACTTGAGGACCGGTTTAGCTCAGTGGAAGTAACGTTGCATGCGAAGCTGAGGTCCTAGATTCAAATCCCGGTAAGGGCAAATATTTGTGTGAAGAGCATAAATATTTGTTCCTGAGTCTTGGATGTCTTCTAAGTATATAATTAAATTTATCTATTAAATATATCGTCGTCTAGTACCCATAACACAAGCCGTATTGAGTTTGCCATGGTACTAATTCCATTTGTGTAAAAATTGTCGTGTAATAACCTATTTATACTTTGTAGTTATTACTGATTTAAATTTATACAAGTGTATTTTCTTGTACCGTAACTAAGAACACTCTCGATAAAGGTAACTTTTGGACCTAAAAACTTAAATTAAATCGTTTCACCCGCCCGGTTAATAGTTACGATACCATTGACAGACACGCGAATACTCTGTTACAAAGATACACAGACTCGCCGATACACAAAACAAATATATAACTCCCCTATTTCCGTCTTTCTTCGTCGGGAGTTCAAAAGGATACGAAAAATAGGATTATGTATTTAGAAATGGTTTACCCTCATTTGGCACAAACTTTTATGTCATAATCATCATTTGGCATAGTGTCTTTTTTTGTGAACGTAAACTTTTCAGGATTGTTATATAATAAACCTAACCTGACCTAATGCATTTAACAGGATGATGCCTTAAAAAGTCCTGAAAATTGTACAGTTTTAGAAAAAAATGCATTATGCCAAATGACGATTATTGCAAATTTTTTTATGACAAATAAGGGTAACCGATTTCGAAATACACACCATAAGTACATCAACATTAAAAGTAGCTGACAATTTCACTATTGCCATATAATGACAATTGCATATTAAAATTATCCCTTACTTTTTATGCTGACAGGTACATACGTCTTAATGAAAAACAAGAGTGAGTGTTGATGGTAGTCTGAATAAGAAGCCTACTTAGCAATTGTCGTTGCAGTACAAAACAAAACAACAAATCTTCATTGCACACCAACAAGAGGAACAGTAAAATTTAGCCTTAACATACTCTATCGTCAACAATATGCGGTCTTATTACTAAAGGGCGATTTCTTCCAGACAACCTGTCTGTGCTCATTTGTACGCTAGCGTGCGTTAAGTTAAATAAATTTTAAAAAAGCCGGCCAAGAGCATTTCGGACTATGCTCAATGTAAGCTTTCGCAGCCGTTTATACAAAAAAAAAAAAAAAAAAACTCTAACAATAGAGCGTATCTCCCCGGCACTTACGTCCTTTTGCTGAGAAGCACAATTTTTTGGCAGTAACTTAAAAACGGTATGTCTGATCATGTTGAAAACAATTTTCGAAGCTTTAGAATTGTAAATTTTTGATATTTTTTGAACATACTGCTTAGGAAATAGAGGGGTGGGGGACACAATTTTTGCTAATTTCGGAGCGAATATTTCCGAAATTATTCACAAAATCAAAAATATTTTTAGAAACCTCAAAGTTTTTTAGAGGAACTGTCGAATGGTGTGCCACACATTGATATTTGCTGGAATATTTTTTTTCAGTTTCAGTTACATGAATGGAGTGCCCCACTTAAAAATATACATTATTACTAGCTAACTATTGAACTAAGTAGCGGCGGCTTACACAAAACACCTATGTTCTAAATTTCATCAATATACATCTAACAGTTTTTGAGTAACATGCCTGTGACATACGGACGGACGGACGAACATGACGAAACTACAAGGGTTTCGTTTTTGCCATTTTGCCTATGGAACCCTAAAAATAAACATTATTTGTTTTCATTAACACGTTCGGTAACGGATATTAGTGCATCGACGCTGATTTTCTGATGGTCCATGCATAACTTGGCCTGTTTTCAGAGGGGTAATTTATCGGTTTTCCCATTCCGAAGTGTAAAGAGGCAATTTGTGTGCAACAAGTTAATACGGACGACAAAAGTCACGGACTACAGTTGCCAAAAATTCCGGTGTTTTTTTTTGGTGGTGGCGTCAGAAAAATTACAAGGAAAGCCGAAGCGTATTCCTTTTCTTGGGCAACCTTCTTGGGGAATCGGCTTATATGGACGCCACGCCACTGCTATCTAGGTACAAGAAGGTGCCTGTAAGTTATTTCTAGAAGGAACAAGTATTTTGCTCGTAAACTGAAAAAAGTATGCAAAATATTATAGCCTACATCACGGTGATTGTCCATTTAAAGAAGTTTAACGACACCACATACGTCAAAATCAGTTAAACCGCTACAAAAAGATACCTATTATTTATTATTCAATACGACAATTCTTTATTGCACACCAACAAGACAGTACAATAAAGCCTTAACACAAACTATGGTCAACAATGGGCGGTCTTGCCGTCTTATTGCTGAAGAGCGATCTCTTCCAGACAACCTTTGCGTAACGGCAATAACAAAAAAATAGCCTAGATTGAGTAGGGGGTGAGATAAGAACATAAATAAAAATGCAATAAACAAATAAATAAACAGACGTTATAAACATAAAAATTAATATAAACATAAACAGGGGCCTCCTTCGGAATCCCTCATGTCGTTTGTTCTCATATATCGTTTTTCAAAACTATTTTTTTCAGAAACTGTAAATTATTCACGATTTTTAAAAAGATCATCGTATAGATTAGGTTAGGTTAAATTAGGTTTGTTTCATAACAATCCTGAAAAGTTTACAGTTTCGTAAAAAAATGCGTTATGACAAACGACATTCGGAGAAATGACGTTAGGGATTCTGATATAAATCCCATAAACATACATACACGTGAAGACATACATCCTCACTATATTATAAACATGAAAGTATGTATGTACGTTCCACTTAATATCAAAAACTACTGGACGATTTTTTATGAAACTTTCCAGTTATGTACCTTATATATCAAAATAAGACATAGGCTATAATGTATGTCAAATTTTATCCCTTTTAGGGACGAAAAAGGGGATGAAAATTTGTATGGACACTAAATATTTTTTACGCTAGGAACTTAAAATCTTGGTAATATGCTTTACATTTAAATTAGTACAATATCGAGTTTTGGGGGAGGCATAAGCTACTTTGTATCCCGGAAAAATACCTTTTATCCGCGATAAACGAATCTAAGGCGGACGAAGTCGCGGGCGGCCGCTAGTATGCATATATCTGTTTTACACCATACAAAAATAAGATAACTATTTTGTTTTAGAAGAAATCAAGCTACTTACATAAAGTTGCGATAGCTCAGTTGGTCTGAGCACTTCTGCGTTAAACAAGAGGTCGTAGGTTCAAATTCTGCTTGCCATTTAATAGGTCGCATTTATTTTTGCCTTTACAATCAAACAAACGTTACAAAGATTGTGTTTATAATATTGATTCAAAATAAAGAGGCTATTGACGGGTAATAGGGCCTAGCGAAGATATTACCATTATTAATCTCAAATGTACCTGTGTCATGTTTGGTGTTTTTTTTTTACTGTAAGTGACATATGAAACAAATAAATAAATAAATATTTTTGGATGGAATAATCGTGTTTATCTTTTTGCAGCTGACTGTACAGCGCATACTCCGTTTTCGACCGGCCATAATTCTAAGAAAAATCTCAACAACGCGATTTAGAAGCTTTTTAAAATAACATAAGTACGAATAGTAGGAATTGGTAGAATACTGGCAGGACACTGTTTTTGCAATAGATACGAATAAATTCGAGAAACACTGAACTCGTGGGAGCGTAATTGAAGTTTATATTCTTGAACAAAGGTAATATAAGAAAGCGTGTGAGAAACGAAACTCTGTATAAAGAGATACTTTTTTAATAAAAGTGCCAAGGTGCGCAACCTACGCATAATCCGGCTAAGGACGATCAAAGTCTAAACTAATTAATTTCTATTTTAACTTTTCCCTTCATTTGATTTGAGTAGGTGGATAAGCTTCCTACGCGCGCCATTTACAACCACAATAGGGATAATGACTAAATTAGTAGTTCATCATGTAGACTAATGAAAAATATTGGAGACGTACATTAGTTAGACGTAGGTTCGGAAGGTATACTAAAAGCATTAAGACACCTATTGTTTAAAGCGTACTGCCAGTCGTTGGCACTTAGATGGTTGACAGTCCACAACTGTGCGTTTTTCTAGGAATTTCCTGCCTCGCACGACTAAATTGTGAAATACATTGCCACCTGCAGTATTTTCGGACCGATGCGACTTTCAAGCCTTTAAGAGGATATACTAGTGACCGTTCCTACTTCATTATTCAATTATTATTAGTGACAATAATAACATAGATATAAGCTCTTTTTTTTACTTACAATTTATATGGGTAATCTGAAATAAAGAATTATTATATTTCAAATAATTAATAGATTCAGCCGTTATTGTGGATTTATACGCAAAATTTTGTAGAAATAGGGCTCATTGTTTTGAACATCTTACTTCTCGGTTGGACGCCGTACCGTCAACATCTCCTGCATCACGTGATGATGCTTCGTAGAGAGGCGAACCACGTGTCGAGGATTATACTGTGGGGTGGCGGTTTGTTGTATTCGTATGCGTATATTTATGTACGTAACTGCATGAAAATATGCGCATTTATTGACACATCTAACAAGGACACAATTTCGTGGACGTGACGTTGTGGCTTCATCACGCTAAAACGGCTACACGATTTTTTTTGTTACTCGGGTAGCTGCATTCACAGATAGTTATATGATACTTTTTACCCTACTACGCTGAAGTAAGTAATATGGGTTATGACTTTTTCTCTTCTGAGGACGAAGTTGCGAAAATAACTTTGTCAGTTTTGTTTACTTTTTTCTTGTTTTTTTTTTACGCTAAATCTACAAAATCTATTTATATTAAATTTGGTACGAAGATAGTTTGATACCTGAAAAGGACATAGGATAGTTTTTGTCCATGAAATTATCCTTTAAAGGGGTAAAAAGGGGGTAGGAGTTTGTATGGGAAATGTATAATTAAATCATATGCTTTTAAGTTTTCGGTAACGTGAGCGAATGATACGGAGAAATGAGCCAGATAAAAAAAGGCTTTTAAAACGAGAGAAAAAAATGTAGTACCCATTTATCCCGGAATGAGAGAAGATCGAGCCATCAAGAACGCGTACTTGGGTCGCTGTCCACTCGGTCTGCCCAGGTATCGCTGGGAAGACCTGTTAGAGGCGGATCTGCGTCAGCTTCAAGTTAATAATTGGCAGGAAGCTGTACAGGATCAGGGTAGCTGGTGAGTTCTTGTTTTGAAGGCTAAGACCCTGTTTGGATCGCTGTGCCAAAGGTGCATTCCACCAGAATGTCGAGTACGTGACGCCATTCATTTCATACTTCTAAAAAAGTTAGGAAGTAAATTTTGGGTATGTCAATATTTTACAAATTGGCTTTTGTATTGGTAGTGAATTCTTGGACGTTTTGTATGTTTTTAAGGTAGCTATCATAGCTGTCAAGTACCCAACAAGGTAGACGTTCTGATGGAATGCACCCAAAATAGTTATTGCATCAACACATTCCAAGAAATCGCAAGCAATAAACTAGTCACGTTAAATAAGATCTTCACAACCTCATTGAAAACCTTCTCTTTTCCACTTCTTAACCAGTGAACTGTATATTTTTAGTCGCTCACTGACTGAAACGCGAAACAAGACTCATTATACAGAAAGTAATTACTACAAAGTTCTAGGAAAAGGAAAAAAAACTGGCAAGTCCGTAGACTTTTCTAGGTTTGAACGTGGCGGTTTTAATTGAGATGATTACTGTGATTTAGTTCCGTTTTAAAGAAAAGTTTTAGTACAAACTGCGTCGATAAAATGTGTCTAGTCTAGGCGTGGATTGAAATTGGATGAAAGTTTGTGACTCATGACTCTACTTTTAAACATAAGGGGAACATAATTTATTTCGTGGGGAAAGAGAATCCATGCAATTGGCCCAACTCTATTTCCATTGTCACATATGTCAGTTTTCACATTTACATCGTTTCTATTACCCCGGTGTTTTTCTTACCTGGACTGACCTTATCATATGTATCTATCTGTAACATTGGACCTCTCAAATTTGAAAAACTAGGTAGTGTATTCTGCGAATCGCCATACCTAGGTTCCACTACTAAATCGGCAACAAATACTTCTTTATTACGAATAGAGAATAACAAATTCATCTTTAATACTCAATTAAAAGTAACGAAAACAAATTATTGTGTTGCAATATTAACGAGAATACAAAAAAAAAATATAAATTAAATAAAATTATTATTTGGTACTTAGGTAATTAATTACGAATCAGTGAAAGATAATTGTTCATTCGTAGCCAGTTACGAAAATAAAATTAAGAAAACGGACGAAAGGGGTAAGTCCGTCGACTATTCTAGATTTGTACGTGGTGGTTTTAATTGAGATGATAACTGTGATTTACAGTGCAATACAATACTGTTTATTGCACACCAAAACAAAATAACATGATACACTTAAATCTAAAACAGTATGAGAAATGTTAAACTACCGGCGGTCTTATCGCTAAGGATCGTTCTCTTCCAGACCTCCTTAAGGTAGTAGAGATGGCGCAAAGTGAACGACCAATGAGTAAGTAAGTGAAGAACAAGAAGATTTAATTCCGTCTTAAAGAAAAGTTTTACAATTAATAATGTTTCATCTGAGTTGGCAACTTGCAAACCACTTTGACGCACGTTCAAACTAGCCCATTTTATGTCTATAAAATGTGCCTAGTCTGGACAGGAGTTAAACTTGTTTGCAAGCTACCAACCAACAACCTAGATGAAAAAAAACACAACTTTATAAATTTAACCTAAATAAGTGTGTATGTGACTTCGTAGCTATCAAACCTTGATACATTTCAAACATTTGTTTACTTATTCACATGGCTGATTATTATTAATATTTTGAATTGGGATATTTGTTGTGCTCAAAAAAAAATGTCACGAAAAGGTAGTTTCTATACTTGAAATTCTAAAGAAAATAGAGTTCCATACGTGTACCTTTTATTATGAACCCTCAATGTTGGGTGCGAAAGTTCATGTTTCAAATATGAAAATATTAATAACTCATAATACCAGGTACCACGCATTTTATGTGTTATTCAAACATAAAATTTGTGGTAACTTTTGTTATGAAAACGTTTCGATAAACGCAAGTTTCAACATAGCTGCAGAACAAAGTTCTTAATTTCTTCATACAAGGCAGGAACTTGAGACGTCACATGTTCCTATTAAGCTTGAATATTGAGCGTTTTTTGGAAAGTTCAAAAAGTGATTTTAACATTGTTGTACTCATTTCGGTTAATTTTTATGAAATTAAAGTAGTTTTACTTTTTGTTTTACAAATATCACGATAATAATCACAATTTTTGCAATTTATTAGTGGATCACTCCACTAGCGTTATTATTATAAACAAAGATCAGAAAGAAATGAAAAATTTTTTCGACGATACTGGACTTGAACCAGTGCCTTGAGCCAGACCGGGGCAGCACGCTCTACCATCTGAGCTAATCGTCCACACCAGTAGTCGACGAATTTTGTCATCTGTTCTTGCTTATGGATCTCTGTATGTTGCATCCGACTCTTTAGCCGTTAGCGCCGCCTAGTGCAGAACTATGAAGTTACTTTCACCCCGAGCAGATACCTTTACAGGTACCATTGCTCGGCGAGAAATCGAGAGATTTCGAGGAGTCGAAAAATTTTTTCATTTGTTTCTGATCTTTGTTTATAATAATAACGCTAGTGGAGTGATCCACTAATAAATTGCAAAAATTGTGATTATTATCATGATATTTGTAAAACAAAAAGTACAGTCTTGATAATAGCGCCACCTCTCGCCGAGCAATGGTACCTGTAAAGGTATCTGCTCGGGGTGAAAGTAACTTCATAGTTCTGCACTAGGCGGCGCTAACGGCTAAAGAGTCGGATGCACCATACAAAGATCCATAAGCAAGAACAGATGACAAAATTCGTCGACTACTGGTGTGGACGATTAGCTCAGATGGTAGAGCGTGCTGCCCCGGTCTGGCTCAAGGCACTGGTTCAAGTCCAGTATCGTCGAAAAAATTTTTCATTTGTTTCTGATCTTTGTTTATAATTAAAGTAGTTTTTTCACCAATATTTGGGTCAATTTCATAGGGTTTCAACCGCACTCATTAGCGTCACAGCATTAACGGTGCCTTCACACATTTATTCAGATTCGAATGGCATTTTGAGATATTGTGTAAAGGTGCAATATGTAGAGGTACATAGGAGGTATAGTATCTCATTCTAATCTGCAATAGAAGGCACTATTCATGTGGTGACACTAATAAGTGCGGTTGAAACGCTCTGAAAATGACTCACTTCTAGTAATGAGAGGTCATTTTGACGACACGTTTGGCTCAGTGGGTTGCACAACGGCCTACGATGCCGACGGTCCCGGGTTCGAATCCCGGCCAGGGCAAGAGTTTGTGTGCTGAGCACGAATGTTTGTTCCTGGGTCTTGGATGTTTTCTATGTATTTAAGTATTATAATTTATCTATATGTTATGCATATCGTCGCCTGGTACCCATAGTATAAGCTTTGCTTAGTTTGGGACTAGAACTCGATTTGTGTAAGATTGTCCCTGATATTTATTTATTAATTATTTATTTATTCTATAACATACCACAGATAATATAAAAAGGAGTTAGATATACCACATACAGACACACGTGCCAAATGTTAACCTTACCACATCCGTTTTTTGACGGGGTTAAAAAGAACTCTTATAAAAAGCACAAATAACCTAGCAGGCATCATGAAAACCAATTCGGCCGTGATCGTACATGATATGATAAAAATCTGCAATATGTTCCTGCTGCCCTGTGACATGGGTTGCGATAGCAAATCTAATAGAAAATGATTTATACGGACTTGGCTGTAATTTTCTTACGCGTAACGCGTTTTTATTGAGTCAGGTGTTAGCCGCAATTTGTGAAATATTGCGCGTTCGGAAAGGAACCGAATCCCCTTTTTGAAAAAGTGTCTTCTTATAACTCTTATAAGGAATATCAATGTATAACTGAATTCTTACTTATTAACGAACGAAAGGTAATAAAATAAAATCATATTTATACGCGGTTAAGACCCGTTTTTTGTGTTGTGATATTAAATGAAAATCGTGTTAGGTTAAATCAATGTACCTATATATAAATAAAACATTTTTATATTTCGAACTTACTCCAGGTCTTACGGTACACGCGGTTAAGTTGTGGAACGAGCTGCCGTTATCTTACAGACAGTCGCAGTCTTTAGCATCACTCAAGAGTAAACTGAATAAGTTGTGGCTTTCCAATGATTTGTAAAATGGTTATGTTTAATGGTTTATGTTATATTTTACTTAGTTACATATTATGTAAATATACATGTATTTATTTATTTATATTTTTTTATTTAGTGATATACTGTTGTTTAGTTTAGTATTTTATTTAATTTGTACATGGTGTCAGTTTGTCTATCTTCCTTATATCTTCAGTCACTTAATTGCTCAAAGGTTAACTGGAAGAGATCCCTTATAGAGATAAGTTCGCCTTTGTATTTATATCTTTTAAGTTGATTGCATTTGTAACTGGTTACTATGTACAATAAAGTGTTTACATACATACATTAAAAACCGCAGCGAAATAAGTGGTGTGATAAGTTTGTTATTAATTGTATATACCAAGACAATATCAAGGTCGTCGTCATAATTCTAATTCTTATCGTAGTGGCTATTCCAGGCTATACCTCCGTATAACTGCGACCATAGATGATCTATTGTGATCGCCACCTCCTATAGTTCCCGGTCAAGTTCTGTTGATGCAAAGAACTTCAGAACGTCTTTTATTCCGAGAGTCTTTATCTCTTCTGGGCACCGTAAAAGTTTTGCCAGTATAGAGCTGCGGTTGCGTATTAGAGATGGGCAGTCCGTGAGAAAGTGAAAAGGAGTTTCCTCCGCTTCGACATAGCTCAAAGATTTGCTAAATTTAAGTGGCAGTGGGCGGGTCACATTGTTCGTAGAACCGACGGCCGCTGGGACATAAAGGTTCTCGAGTGGCGACCGAGTACAGGACGGTGCAGCGTAGGGAGGCCCCCAACAAGATGCACCGATGATCTGGTGAAGATCGCGGGAAACCGTTAGATGAGGGCGGCGCGCGACCGGTCGTAGTGGAGTTCCTTGGGGGAGGCCTTTGTCTACCAGTGGGCGTCCTTGGGCTGATATGATGATGATCCGTAAATTATTTGTCTCTGGAATCGTAATTCTTAAAGGAATGGAGCGATATTTATTTAGTTTTTTGTGTTCCAAAGGTTTCCAAAGTTTTCTTAGCAGAAATTTGGCAGCCCCAACAGGATCCTGAGGATAATTGTACTGTACTCTCAACGCATTAAAGACTCTCTGCGTAAATCTTACCCGCGTGTAAAATGTCTGACTGTAGGATTTAACCCTTCAAAGGCCTAAACGTATATATCTCGTGACAATTCGAACAAGCCCAACGGTTAGGATACATTATTTGATTACAGAGATCCGGTGCCTACCTTCCGCCTCCATCATCAAATCAATTCGATGGTACCATTCTCATCAGAACCATTTCATTTTGCGACTATGAAGTAGCTTGGCTATTTTAATCGAGATATATCTCGTCGCCACCCGTAAATCACGTATCGTTGAGGAGTTCCAGTGACCTTCTGTGGTCTTTGTCATCAGTTCCACTTGCTAAATGCAAATGCTTAATATATTTCTTAAAATACAAAAATTGCCATATATATGCCTACAATATTTGAGAAATTCCTTAAATTCCTCATGGATCCCATCATCAGATCTCACTAAAATTATACGTACAAAATACCAAGTTTCAATAATATAGTTCTTACAGTTTTGGAAAAAAGTGGCTGTGACATACGGACGGACAGACAGACACACATGAAGAATCTATAAGGGTGTATAGATACAATCTGGTTGCTACCCTCATTTATGTTTTTTTTAACACTTTATAAATGACGGAATTCTGAGATAACAAACAAAAAAACAACTGAATTCAGAACCACCTCCTTTTTGGGAGTCGGTTAAAAATAGATTAAGTCAATTGAAACTTATCAAAAATCTATCTTTATTTTTCGTATCTCTAGTTTTTAATGTGAGAAAACTAACACCACATTAGTATCTATTGTGACATCTATGTCACAATAGATACTAATATTTCTAGATAGATACTAAAATAAAGATAGAAAAATAAAGAGAAACAAGGTTCGAATACCTTTAAAAAAAAATTAAATAGGTACATGCGTCAAGGCCGATGGATAAATTCGAGGCGATTGGCACTTTGCTCGCTGGTGGAAGAGTTGACACGCATCAGGTTTGACTCCTGGTGTGACCACTTGCGAGAGCAATCGTATTTTTCTTTGCGCTTTGACTTGTATCTATTTCAAAATAGATATTTTTCTTATCTGTCGGGGTTTTTTTTAGGTGTTGCTTTTAGATTCTATCTTTCTTCATTACCGGAACGCGATGCCTATAAGGTCAGAAGTTCTTTAAAAAAACCTGCCTGCAAAATTTCATAACCTACTCGTAATAATAATGCACATGTTTAACACATGCATACATTACTCTTGATTGAGAAACATGACCCTCCTACGGGAGCAATCGGGTAAAAAAACACGGACCCATTAATGATGTGACCTCTGCCTCCTCACTCTTCAACCTGTAAGGGGCTACTTCGTCATTCGTAAATCACGCCCCAAACGCGGATCAAAGAAAGAGAAACCTAATACACTACATGCTTGGCGTTTTTTGGCGTAAGCGCAAGATGTAAAAGTACCATGAAATCGAAGATATTATTATGTTTTGTTAACATTTAAGTTAATCACTTAAAAGATAAAGGAAAGAATGACATTTTAACATAATATAGCCGTTTATTAATCTTTCGTTTGTACAAACTAGACAAAAAACGGGAAATGAAGACGCGTTTTCGGATAACTTCTCTATCGAGGAAATTTTAGCTAAACATGTTTCCGCGTTAATCACTAAATGGGTTATATAGTCAAGAAACACATATCTGAAAACCAGCCTGATTTATATACTAGATTTGACAAAAAATGCGCTACAAAATAGCTTAAATCTTCGATGCCGCTTAAACTGCGGCAAAGCCGAAGCAAACAGCAGTTACACCTGGTTATTTGTAAAGTAATTAAAGTTACTCAAAAGCTCTGCGATTAAGTAAATACGTAGCATTCCGAAGACCTAATGAATAAGTTTAAATTAGTTCCCAACAAAGAAAATGTTTGGATTCCGAAGCGTTTAGCTAAATTGCCTGTTGGCTGTTGAATAATTAGACTTACGTTTGCTTTGGGGTCTTATTTAGAAAAGTTTTAATCAGTTTAAACCTAAGAATCTAATGGTATTAAGTAAGGTATCTAATTTATTGACATTGAATAGTTCTTCTTTTTAGGGTTCCTTACCAAAAAGGTAAAAATGGAACCCTTATGGTGCGACTCTGTCTGTCTGTCCGACTTATAGAGCGCCATATCTCAAAAACCACTTATGCTATACGAAACATCTATTTGAAATTTAGTATATTTTGATATATGATCACATGTATTGCAAAGTGAACATTTTAAAGTATAATATTATTTTCATTTTCTGCATCAAAACCACGAATATGAGCGGGGGCAAAAATTAAAAGTCTAGCTTCTAGGTCAAGAATCATATGAAAGGGCTTAATCTGTATTTTTTTTTATTGTGATTATATTTTGTTTTATTACGGCAAAAGTAAAACAAAAACAACATTCTTCCTAAATAAACATAAATATTACACGAAAATTATAACCATGGATCTAACTAGCAAATTTTTTTTAATCTTCAAAGAACCTATTTGAACAGCCTGGTTGCCTCAAGTTTACACCTCATTTGTACGCAATGCTGATATCAGGTGCAAGCTTAACTCAACCGGTACCGGGTAATAAAATTAGGGTAAATGAAAATATTTACGAAAGCCTCGGTGTGCGAGTCCGACTCGCACTTGGCCGGTTTTTGTAATGTAAGGGGTCAATCTAGTTATTCTGCTTTTTGTTGCCAAGATTACCTCTCCTGAGCCACTGTTTAAAAAAACCGGCCAAGAGCATATCGGACCATTCTCAGTGTAGGGTTCTGCTGCCATCCGCTACAAAGAAATGCACAACAGGTAAAAAAATACGATATGAAAAAGTTCAATAGCATGAAAGCATATTCTTTATAGAACTTAAAAATTCTTTTTGTTAAGAAGCGCAGTTTTTCGTCAATTACTCAAAAACTATTTATCCGATCATGTTGAAAGTATCTATTAACTTTATCTGTGTAATTTTATTTATATTTTTGGACTTAAGGCTTAAAAGATAAAGGGGCAGGTACAATTTTTTTATCGGCTTATGTTACATTGTATGGAGTGCTCCCCTCCTAGAAATATTGATTTTTGTTATTTATCTGAAAACTAAGTAGCGTCTTTTCCAAATTACTTACCTATACTTACAATTTCTGCAATTTACATCTTGTAGTTTTTGAGTAAAATGCATGTGGCATACGGACCGACTGACGCACATGCCAAAACTATAAAAAGGGTTCCGTTTTTGCCATTTTGGCTACTGAACCTTAAAAACTACAATTCTAAACGAAATAAAGGAAATAAGAATAGTAGCAATGGCAAAAACGGAACCCTTATAGATTCGTCATGTCTCTCTGTCTGTCTGTCTGTCTGTCCGTCCGTATGTCACAGGCATTTTACTCAAAAACTATAAGATGTACATTGATGAAATTTGGAGCATAGGTGTCGTGTGTAAACTGCTACTTAGTTTGATAGTAAAATTTAAAAAATATATATTTCTATAAAGCTCAATAAATACTTCCAATAAAAATTGTTTTCAACATTATCGGAAATGCCGTTTTTAAGTGATTGCCAAAAACATGCGCTTCTCAGCAAAAAGACGTAAGTGCCGGGGAGATACGCTCTTTTGGTAGTGTTTTTTTTCATATCGTATTTTTTCATTTGTAATGCATTTTTTTGTATAAATGGCTGCGGAACCCTTCATGGGCGAGTCCGACTCGCACTTGGCCGCTTTTCAAGAACCCATCGTTAGTACGTTGAAAGTCTAGATAATTAGCATTTTTCTAAGTAACTTTGTCTGTATTGATTATGCCAGATGACTTTGTTATATTTTTTAGTACAAACCAAATCACATTAAACTAAAAAAACCGGCCAAGTGCGAGTCAGACTCGCGCACTAAGGGTTCTATAAAAACTTTCTCTTAACCTAACCTAATTGGCCGGTTAAGTTAAGTTTGCACCAGGTATCTATAGCGTTGCTTACAAATGAGATGTTAACTTAACGCAACCGGATTGTTCAAAACTGATTTTAGAAAATAAAAAAATACATATATTTATTTTAGTCTGCTTTTAGTAATTCTTGCTATAGCTGCAACAGAAATACATCATAATATGTGAAAATTTCAACTGGCTAGCTATCACGGTCCATGACATACAGCCTTGTGACAGACAGACAGACAGACAAATGGACAGCGGAGTCTTAGTAATACGGTCCCGTTTTTACTTTGGGAACCCTAAAAAGATCAAGTAGTAAAAGTAACGTTTGTCGCTCAAGGATGAGAAATACCTTCTATATCTGGTTGGAAAAGCGTCATTTTTCATCGGAGTGGAATTACACTTAATCCCTTCTTGCATAAGAGCAGATGTTTTTTAAAAACGAAGCTTTAGAACCGTGTCAGTTTAATGAGGAGACCCTATTGTCCGATCCGACAGTATAATATTATATTTTCGTGTAATAATGGATTGAGCGGTGGTAAAAACTGCGAAGTTTTTCAAGTTTTCTCAGATTTACAAGTTGCTTTCAGTGATGGCAAAATGTTATAAAATAACGAATTAAGGTTCAAAATAAGCTGCAAAATCGCGAGCGGCGATAAAAATTTCGAATAGTTAGTTTCTCATAGTCGTATGACTTCCGAAAAATTTACTGACTAACAAAGTATTCGTCGCATAGCTAAATTAAGAATTAATACGTTTTTTTTCCGCTATTATTACTCAATAAAATAAAACAATTTAACGGACTATATCGCGTATATTATCTCATTTTAGTTCCCGACGTTTCGGCAGCTTTTCAGCTTTACATGGTCACGGGTGGACTCAGTCCACCGTTAAATTTTTCAATAATTAATACGTTTATTCGAATGATTGATTTGACTGACGTATTTTGTTTGTAAATCAAGATGTGGGATTATATTAACAGATGAGGTTTTTCCAAAAATAAACAATACTTTCCACCCTAGGGATGGAAAAGCCATTTTCCACCCGACTATCTTTACCCATGAAAATTAAACTTTCCGAACAGGAAATATGAAAAATATTAAATGTTACCAATTTTTTAATAAAAATGTATTAAAATAACGCATGTCTCAGGAATGGTATGCTTCGCATTGGAACGATATTCTATTTGTTTATTTCTAATTATTGACTTCGGGGAAGATTAAACTGAGTTTCATATGACCGACAGGCACAAGAAAACATATAAAATCATAGTCGTGAAGATGGTGCTGGATTTTTTAAAGAGTCTGGATCACCGACATACCTACAACTTTTATTTTTTTAATCCGCCGAATTATATAAATTACGATTAGTAATTTATTGTATTGTACATTTTTTAAAATAAAGCTCGTATTTTCGTATTGATGTCAAAAAAGAAACTGAGTTGTAATAGGTAATATTGACGACCGGTTTGGCTGAGTGGGAGTAACGTTGCCTGCAAAGCTGAGGTCCTGGGTTCAAATCCCGGTAAGGGCAAATATTTGTGTGATGAGCATAAATATTTGTTCCTGAGTCTTGGATGTTTTCTATGTATATAAGTAATATATCTATTAAATATATCGTCGGCTAGTACCCATAACACAAGCCTTATTGAGCTTACCATGGGGCTAGTTCGATTTGTGTAAAATTGTCCCGTAATATTTATTTATTTATTTATTTATTATTATTTATTTATATTGTTTTTACATTATAAAATATTTTAATTTTATTACGATGACAATTTTTTAAATTTCACTGTTGTGTTATATAAAAGTGCGTCCACACTTGTATCATTTACTCGTATCCTATCACCGTGGCGTGGCATGACTGCGTATCGCGCTGCTTGGACGCTTATTGTCGGCGCGGCGATATCCGATCTAAGTGTGTGATACGCGTATCAACATGGATTTCGAGCGATCGGATCGGCGCAACGTCCAAACGCGTGATCGTGACACGCGATCATACCACGGGATGAAGATCTGATCGGGCAAATGATACAAATGTGGACGCACCTAAAAACGTTGATTGACTTTTATTAGGTTTTAAAACCACCTGTGTGTGTACTTACGTTATTACGACGTAACCCGCATGGAGAGCAAGCTACCTGGTGTTATGTTTTCAGTCGTAACACACTTATGTAATTTGAATTTTCACAAAATGTGTACAACTAATATTACTTTAACAGCTAATAATTAATGAAAATAAAAAAAATTATAAAATTATAGAAAATAAAATTTAAAATCAGAGCAGTAGGTACAATACTCCGTGTGCGCAAGCTCGACTCTCAACTGGCTGATTCTTTATGTATCCCAAGATGAAAGTATGAAATGTTTTAATGTTTACTCATACAATTAATTCTTGGTATAATACTATTATTAAAATTATCTACTATCCAGCCGTTGTCTGAAAGAGATCACTCAAACATAACACTATCTGTAGGCTAACTTCTACTTGTGTTTTTCTTTTCAGTAAATCAGCAAAATGACATTTTCTCGAGTCCTTTAAAAACGGACAAAAAATAGTGTTCAAATGCCATTGATAAATTCTATCCCGACATTACTTTCGAAGCAAATTCCTAACATACTTGTTCTGTGCTAGAAAATTCTTCACTTAATTAGATGTTTGAATAACTTTTATAAAGGCAATTTACGCCCGGTGCTAAAAAATATGGCACTTAAAAGTGCATCTTGTAAACTGGAGTTAAATGTAGTATGAAAGCAATGTTGCGAAAATCTTCTAAAAAGCTTTCAGCGTTAGCTTTAGAAGTAAATACTCTGTTTTTATTCACACTTCAATCGTGCCATCCTGTAAACCTGTAAAAAATATACGCTACAAACGACCGTATCTATGAAAATCTAGTGTCAGCAGAGCCCTTCTCCTAAGCAACATGTACGCAATGTTTGATCATTTTTTATTGGTTACTGACATAGACAGACAGACAAACGTACAATTATACGGTTTTTAGTATTTGTTGTTGAAGCCTCAACAAAAATACACCAACAGTGAAAATTTCAACTGTGTAGCTATCACGGTTCATGAGATACAGCCTGGTGACAGACGGACAGACGGACAGACGGACGCACAGCGGAGTCTCAGTAATAGGTTTTACCCTTTCGGTACGGAACCCTAAAAAGATCAAGTAGTAAAAAATGCAGGGTTGAAACAAGACGAAAATACTAATATTTTATTAAAAAATAGGCGTCAGTTTCGTTTTACTTTTCTTTATGACTTAGGAAGCAAACGAGCAGACGGGTCACCTGATGGTAAGCGATCACCGTCGCCCATAGATACTTGCATCACCACTTCTTTTTAGGGTTCCGTATCTAATGGTACTAGGTCATATATATCATTTAGGTATGGTAGTAGGTCACGTAGAAGGAGAAGGGGGATGATGAAGATCGCCGAACCGGTGGACCGATTCTGTGAAGGAAGCGTGCCAATCAAACATGCAGTCATCTATTCGGATTGCAGAAGACCGATTGGGCTGTAGGGCCTTTTGTGTAAATAATAACAACCTCAATTGGTTGCAATCCTCAGCGTTGAGGTTACGATGAAGAAGAGAGGTAGATCTGGAGAAAATGGAGGCCTTATATGGGTCATTGTCCGCCTGTTTGTCTGTCCGTCTGTTGGTCAAGACCTTGAAGTCAAAGACATTTATTATTCGTCGTCCGCGGAAGAAGTTGAACTTCTAGTATTTAGAAATTTCACTAGTTTTCAAAAAGAACGCTACTTTCATTGACAAACATTTATTGCAACACGTTTGTTTTGGGACGCATAAAATAAAATGAGGATAAATTTGTCGAGACAAGGACATACGAGAAAAAAAAGACGAACGAGAATTTTATAAAAATAATAGTTTTCTGTCAATAAAAACCAGTAGGTACTGCACGTCTGAAACAAAAAGAAAAGATCATATGAATCGTCTTGAACAGTTCAAAATATAAATTAAATGGATCAAGGGTCAGATAGAGGCGGTAGTACTCCTAGACACGGTGCGCGTCGTTAAGAGCTTCCTCGCTCTGCATCCCTAACCAACCCTTTGACCCTTTGAATGCTGAAAGCATATTTGGATGACATTATCAGTCACACGTCAAGTATATAATATTGCGACGAGTCACGACACTTTTGATGGCCTGAAAGATATCTACGCGGGCCCCAAACATACTCGATGCGCTACACAAGGTAGGTAGCCCCAGCAGCATCCTACATGCAATATTGTATTGAACGCGAAGGGCATTATAGGCTCGTATCGTATATTTGACTCACAGGCTGCTCGAGTCGAAAGACTGGCTGTATGACTTCAAAAAAACTCCTATACATCGGTAAAACATCGAGCAAACCTGGGGACTAGCATATTACTCCAAACTCCTCACGCCCTCCACTCTCTCTCAATATCAGTGTCATCATTCAGAGTCTGTCAAGATGAGACCAATATATTTCACCGTATTCACAACATTCAGGGCAATATCACTTAACAAGGGGTAGTACATAGTACGGCTTAATAGTACCCGCCTTAAACACCATGTCCTCACTCTTTATGGAATCGATGCCACCAAATCTTTAATAAGTGGATAGGACACACCCTCCGAAGACCAGAGGACAACGACAGAGTCACGTTCACGTGGAGATCGCGGGAGCAGGCGACGGGGTCGGACCGGCGCACACGTGGCAGCGCGCCGTCGACACCAAGCTATGGGCGGCCGGGTGGAATTGGAGGGACGCGAAACGTGAAGCACATAACAAGAACGGATGGTGACGTCTCACGAAGGCCCTCTGTACCACTCGGGTACCATAAGACGGCAACAACAACAATAAAATGGTAATTTACGCACTGCCGCTGAAAACCAAGACAACTGAAAATTTTGGGGTGAGGCCTTTGCCCAGAAGTGGGAATGAAAAAACTTACATGTTACTTAATCGCTGATGGTCGCGCCCCGGTCCCGAAATTCATCGAGAAGTTCCATGCTTTCCCTTTTTTTACTCTGCAAACAAAATTGATACATATGCAGTCATATTTGTTATATGTTTACTAGTTTACATATCGGAATTCCGGAACTCCGAATCCGGAATTGCCCACTATTTTTCTGATATATTCCGGAATTGAGACTCTCAATATCGGTAATCCCGGAGTTAAAACTAAAGTAGTTTTTGAACATTTGCAGTCAATATTGTTATGACGACACGTTTGGTTCAGTGGGTTGTACAACGGCCTACGAAGCTGGCGGTCCCGGGGCCAGGGCAAGTGTTTGTATGATGAGCACGAATGTTTGTTCTTGGGTCTTGGATGTTTCCTATGTATTTAAGTAGTATCATATATCTGTATATTATGTATAGGATGGGTCAAAAAATTTTGCACTTATGATACATCGATAAAAAATTAACAACAACAACAACAATTCTTTATTGCACACCAACAACAGAAACAGTACAATAGAGCCTTAACATAAAATAGGTAAACAATAGGCGGTCTTATCGCTAAAGAGCGATCTCTTCCAGACAAACTTTAACTATACATGTTTTTCCATATTTTATTTATTTAACCTAGTAACAGATCATTGCATTTTTTTTTAATTACTTTATCCAGATGTCCTCTGTCTCATCGTTGGCACTCCTGCAATCATATAGGAAAACCGTGGAAAACTCCCTGACACATACAACAACGGATCGCGGCTATCTCATCATCTTTTAATAAAACTCCTTAACACAAAAAGCCCGTTGTTTTGAAGCGCTCCATTACAAATAAAGTTGCACGAAGTTACCTATAGTTTCCGGCCAATATCCCGCCGCTCACTTTAACAGTGTCCGAAAAATTCAGTGTAGCTATTTGCCAAAATTTATGGCCTCTCAATCTCTAGGGTCGCCTGGTACCCATAATACAAGCTTTAGCTTAGTATGAGACTAGGTCGATTTGTGTAAGATTGTCCCTGTGTTATTTATTTATTTATTAAATGAATTTTCTAAAATACCACGTAAATAAACGGTTAAGCAATAATTATATTAACTCAGGCTCCTTAGTCTTCAGGTAGTATTTTAAGATCTAATGACCATATTAAGCAATCGTGCTATAGGAAGGGTGAATGTTGTGAACACTAACTGCATTAATTATAGCTAAGTAAACACATCTCAATGCGTACTTATTTATTATATTTTTAAGATTAAAGTACATCTAAAATAGTCCCGGCGATGGCCGTAACTCCGAGAAAATACATATTTGTTCAAGAACCTTTTTAAATCACTCTAACATTGCTTGAATTTGATTTCGATTTCCGATTTTTGTCATAAAGGTTAGTCGTTATGTTCGTGATCCTTTGGCATGCTTGAGTCATAAAAATAACATTTTTAATTGCGTAGGAGTAAAATAATACTTCTTGCTTTACTTAAACATTCATTCAATAAGAAAAATTCTAAATACACGCATCCATTCCGGAACACAGTGCTGGAATTCCGGAATTGGAACCCGATCTCGAAACCAATTTCGGAATCGAAAATACCTTCCGAGATTGCAAACTCTATTATAATTATGTTGTATCAAATATAGGCCTATGCTATTAGCTGGGATCACGGACCAAATAATTAATGGACGTCTAATGCCATATATTTTGTATGAAGAAAATTCCGCCGCTTTTTGAACCATCAATCGAAAAAACTAGATAATAGTCGATATAGATAATTCAATTCAAAAATATATCGATAATGTCGGAATTCTATTGTAGTTCATTTTTGATGCAAAGTTTCATATATTATTATTTAATTGCATAAAGATACCGCAACTCCGAACTCTCAAGATTAACTTTATTTCAACACCCTTAAGAGCTTGTAAAATTTTCCGTCTTACTTCCCAATCACACTACTCTGTTGCGAAAAATTTTCTCAAAAGGAGAAGAACCACGTTATCCATAGGTTATGTAATCCGTGGCTAGGATCCTTGCCCTATTCAACATCATAAAATGAACAATTTTTTTCCCCGAGCAGAGCAGATTTTCACGTTTTAAGTATGTATTGCAATGCATTACAAGTGGCAGTAAAATTAGCTCCTATAAACAACCAATGAATTAGACGAATTTTGATCCCTCCTGAGGCCGGACTGCTAGTAATGGGGATCCTTGGAAAGGCCTTTGTCGAGCAGTAGCAGTAGATGACTTTCGGCTGATATGATGAGGATGATGAAACAGATGCTAGAATTGAGACCGCAAACTGTCAAACGTAGCGTAGGCCATACTGGTGGCATTCTGAGAGTCATGAAGTTTAATAGCTATTCGTTATACGCTTAAATAATAATAATTTACAGGTCTTACACTTAATTGATTGTCTGTTCGTGAGGTATGGAGGCGGTACGGGAGGGGTGACAAGTGATGTGACATGACGTGTCCCAACTATCTCGTAATAAACTGACGTTCCGTACAAAAACCCCTCAGGTAAAGGAAAGGTAAAGGAGCGCCTTTACCTCAGGAACAGACATATTATGAGTTAGGGCTATAATTACGACTTACGTTTTGGGCTTTCTATTTTTCTTGGTCCTGTAAATAACAAATATTTTTATATTTTCCTTTTCTTGAGAGAAGCGATAAAAAGAGTTTGACGACATCTGCACGGAGCAACGTCGTTAACGTCTAACGGCCAGAGATGGGCAAAATTTAATCAATAAACAAATACAGATAAGGAATAAATAACCTACATCGCGAATGACGATTTAAAATGGTGAATAATTTACTCTCAATGAGTTCCAAATAATTTATTTACGACAAAAGTATTCTAGAATAAATCAACAAAGAATAAATCTTTATTCCAATTGATTTTCTCGAATTAATATTAAGAAAAAATGGGATAAGCTTTTTACATCTAAGTGCGGGATTCTTTTTAAAGAACAATTTGGCACTATATTTCGACCTTTTAAACAAATAGTTGTAATATGAACATGTTATGAAGAGCGATGAAATCATGTGACAAGAAGGATATTACATATGTATGCATGTGGAGGAATGTAAGAGAAGGGGTAGACCAAGTAAAAGGCGGATGGGTCGCGTGAGAGATGACATGAACGGTAAGGATGGGAGTGAAGAGATGACGGGTGATAGAGAGGTATGGAAGAAAAAAAGAGGCTCCGCCAACCGCAAGTAAATGAGATCAGAACAAGAAAACGGTGATGATGATGAAAGAATGGAAAACGAGATAGATGTACAACTTACTTTCTTGGATAATGTATGGTAACTCCTTTTGGTGTAACTCTTTGTCTGCATGGCTCAGCGTTTCCGCAGTTGCACCCCTTGTCGGGTACAAGACCCTCATGACAGCGATTCGGCACCGCTTTTATTCTGAAATTAGACTAAATTTTATTAGTTTCCTGAGACTGACCACTGGGAATAACTGCTTAAGAAATATGGGTTCTAGTTCGGTTGATTCAGGAAATGTTTCGTAAAATTTGATGGTAAGGGTATGGTAGGGGATGGTAAGTTGCATTGGGGTAATTTCGAAAATCTACGCATAAATATATTTTTCTATTCTTGTTCTTCTGTTGTGCCTTTTTCCAATCCATTCAGGGTCAGCCCTCCTCGTTCTAAAGCCTCAAGACTGCGCAAGCGCTTTACTAGATTGTCAGTCATAATGAAAAAACTCACTCTGTCTTTTTGAAAACTTTCCATTTTGGTTTCTCCGTAACAATATATCTCAAATCGGATAAGCTGAAATGAGAAAAAGTTAATATCAACAACATAATTTTTGAGACAAGCTTAATATGGCTGACTTTTCATTGAACACCATTCAGCTACTCATTGAGGACTCTAAAGAGTCCAAACTTGGTCAAAGTGCTTTATTTTATTACAGAGTTTCTATGACCAGCATCAGTGGAGGTCGATGGTTTCATAATATAGCATTGTCACCGAATAAGTGTGCCAAATTTTAGCTCAATCAGAAACCGGGAAGTGGGTCGAATTTAACTTGCAAGTTTTGACCCTATCAAACATTGCAAGTTATATACCTAAAAGCTTGTAAAATGATAAAGAATACTATTTAACACTATCAATCCCAAGATTTTGGTAGCGCTACGCACGCAGCCGACAAAATAGAAAGATTTGTATGTAGCCAAAACTACCCAAGTAGCACAGAAGCTGTATTAGAGAGTATAACCTCATACAGCCCTTATAATACTTAAACTACCTGAATAATGGCCGTATTTGCTCTTAAACAGCTTGTGGGCTACCTGGGTAACTACGAGCAGGTCGACCACCTAGCGGGATCCTGGCAGTTAAGAGTCCCCGGTAAGCTCTCTTGATACAAAGTAGTTACACTATCATTTTAAAACGACTAGCTAGTTGGCTCTGAAACTTTGAACTAAGAATAGATGAAAATATATGCAGGCCTGTAATTAGTTTATGTAGCTTCAGATACCATTGTAAAAATAATACAGCTAATTTCAGTTTTTCATGCAAAACTTGCTTCTGCTGTATTTTGTTTGTTTTATAAACTAAAGCTATATAAACTAGTTACAGGCCTATATATACCTCATGTCATTGTATATGCAAAGTTTCGTTGCAATCTAACACGTAGTTTGTGTTAAAATGAGAACGAAACTCCGTTTGTATGGAAAGGTGAAATTCGGCCGATCTTGCCGGGGACTCTTAATACTTGTAGGCTTCATAGAAGTTGGTTAATCTATTTATAATATTGAAGCTCCTCCTGCTGTTGTTGTATATAAAGGTGCTTCTACACTTGAAGCATTCACCTGTAATGTAATATTACAGAATCGAGCATTACATCGAAAGGGAAAAATGCTCGTCAAGTCAGAAAGGCATTAACTGTAGGTAACGTAATGCTCAAAATCGAATCTGAAACGTTACATTACAAAATTAGCTTAAAATAACGACCCTATTTTTATCTTACAAAGCTATAAATAATTCACCAGCTAAATCACAGTGGTAACCTTTTGACCTATCGCGAATGGATTCGACAGTGTTTAAAAAAAAAACAAAAACGATATATTTTTAAGGTTACATTTCCCATGACTCATTCATGATTCCTTGATCCTCTACCAAAGCGTCTATCGACGAAAGGTCGTAAATGGCGTATATTTCTTTATACAATATATCGTTTCGTAACATTCGTGCATAGATTTCCATCACGTCACTACTTTTAAAAAAACTTTATTTTACTCCAATATATAAAAGAAATAGATATGGATCTAATGTGTACTTCCGCCGTTTTCCCTGAGGTTGTTATACTTATAAGATACTAGAAAGCGCCCGCAACTTTGAGAAACGAGGAGAAAAAATCATAACCCCTCTTTTTTTTCAGCATAGTCGGGTCAAATGTGACCCCGCTTTTTTTTTCGTCTTCGCGGGGGTACAAATGGTTAAAATCCGTTTAGCTTATTTAGCGTGATGAAGCAGCAACGACACATACAGACATACAAAAAAATAAAAATAAAATATTTTTCGTTTCAGTGACCTCCAAATAGTCTGTAACAATTTTTTTTTTAATATCTTCAATGTTCAGGCATATAATTTTTACAACTTTATAATAGTACTAGCTGCCGCCCGCGACTTCGTCCGCCTTAAATTCTTTTGTCGCGGATAAAAAGTATTTTTTGGGGATAAAAATTAGCTTATGTCTTTTCCCAAAACTCTATATTTTACAAATTTAAATGTGAAGCATTTTACCAAAATTTCAAGTTCCTAGCTTAAAAAGAAATAACTGTCCATACAAATTTTCATCCCTTTTTTCGTCCCTAAAAGGGATGAATTTTGACATACATTATAGCCTATGTCCTATTCTGATATATAAGGTACATAACTGGAAAGTATCATAAAAATTCATCCAGTAGTTTTTGAGATTAAGTGGAACGTACATACATACTTTCACGTTTATAAAAAAGTAAGATAAAGAAGTAAGACTAAGGATAGAGAAGCTTATTTCAAAGTAGTAACGATATTCTACATTGACATTTAACTGGGTTAAAAATATATATCGTAATCCTTAAAAAGGTCACGCATGTAGGTGTAGGTACCTATAGATTCGCGGATTAATATGTTCCTTTAAAAGCATGTGGATCCAGTGATTAGGAAGGAGATCAATAGGGTTTTGAAAGATTCAGGGCCTCCGCTGCGTTGCGTTGAGCGCTTTGAGTGCTTGTCCAGTATATACACGTGCGTTGGGCGCAGCACTACTCTAGGAACATACAGAAAAAGGCACCCGGAGCAGACGACCCGCGCCAGCCTCCCGCTCAACGCAGCGGGCACTCTTAGTGTTTTCTTTTTATACTTAGTCAAAGAGCATTAATTTTAACTGCCGTTGGTTGTCCATGTAAATAAATATATAAATTATATTCCTAACTAATATTTTACCTGAGTTAACAGGACTCATGTAGGCTATTTTCAAATCCATTACTTGATCTCCGACCAAGACAAAAAGATAGACGGATCATATAAACAATCTAGTGACGCTGCAAAAACCCATGGCATATGGCTTGGCATGGCAGAGTCATAAGACGTTAATTCAGTTAACAATATACATTGTGTTTGAATGTATATTAGGGTAAGACAGAGTTACAAGTTTATAATTATTTTATGCATTGATAAAATTTCATAGCTGTCAAATTTGAAAAAATAATATATGACAAGCTATTTTATAAGTTATCAATACTATTATGTTGTAAAAATGCAATGAGTGTTACATTGAAGATATTTTCAAAAAACTGTTTGTAACGGATTGTACCAAAAATAGTTGAACTACGTTTAGCCAATTTGTCGTGATGAAGCGGCAAAAACACATACAAACATACAAAACAATCCAAAAAATCTTTTTTCGATTAAGTGGCTTCCATTGTATTTCATTTTTACAACTTTTAGTCTAAGATCCGAATATCAAATGACCTTTTACATTCGTATCTTCTACTAAATTTAGCAATAAACATTGTGTTTCAACGATTATTAGGACACAGTTACAATTTTATAATTATTCTATGCATAGTATACCATTTGATTAAATTCCATGGATGTCAAATTTCAAAAAATTATAAATGACAAGCTATTTTCAAAGGTTACATTAAAGCGCTAGTCCCACCGCCGGCGAGACAGCAAGCAACTATCGACTATTTTCTGGCGCAACTCGCTCAAGAAACGCACAATATATGTAGACTCCGTGTCAATAAAAGAGATACGTACATTACAATTATGAGAGTATTCTCGCCGGCAGTGTCAACAGCCTGCAATTAACTAATAATATATTGTGTGTCTCTTTTATTAACACAGGGTCTATATCTTTTGTTCGTTTCTTGGGCGAGAAAATCGCTGATAGGTAATCGCTTCCTCGCCTTACCCTATGTATTATTGAATTCAAATTATCTGGTCACCAATTAAGGTAAGGGTTCGGAGATAATCCTCTCACTTGCGCAATACATCGCGGTTAAAATGTGTCCTAATTATTCAGTTCATTTTTATTGTTATAATTTATCAATACTAAATATAAAGTTGTAAAAATGTAATGTCTGCACATGGAAGATATTTTCAAAAAATGTTTTTAACGGATTGCACCAAAAATAGTTGAATTCGTTTAGCCGATTCGGCGTAATGTAGCCACAACAACACATACAAACATACAAAAATGTTTTTAATTGTGTTTCGAAAAGTATAGATTCTATCACGCCTAACGCTGGTCAAACGGATTTCCACGATTTATTGTGCATGGGGTAGCTGGACATTCAAAGATGGTTAATAGGATACTTTTGACTCGACTACGCAGAAAAAAAAGATGGTTATGATTTTTTTCCTCCTTGTCACTTTCTAGTCAATAATATGCTACTCAGTTCTCGTAACTCGTCGTTCTCGGTAACGCGAGTAAAACCGTGGGTAAATATTAGTTATCGACGACACGTTTGGCTCAGTGCGTTGTACAACGGTCTACGAAGCTGGCGGTCCCGGGTTCGAATCCCGGCCAGGGCAAGTGTTTCTGTGATAAGCACGAATATTTTTTCCTGGTTCTTCGATGTTTTCTGTGTATTTAAGGATCATAATGTATCTACATATATTATGTATATCGTCGCCTAAGTACCCATAGTACAAGCATTGCTTAGTTTGGGACTAGGTCGATTTGTATAATATTGTCTATGATATTTATTTATTATTAAAAATAGATTATTGTTACCTTGTATTACTCGTCGTTACATCCACTTTACGCACTGGGGCCTGTCTACTGTTAGTGGCTCCCATGTTGGCAGTTACTAAAACTGTTTCTTTACAGCCTTAAGCCCGCCTTTGCCCAAAGTCATTCACTGAATTAATTTATTTCCACTCATGCTGAAAAACCAATAATTTTTTTGCACAACTAATCGGAATATTTACATTATTTTGATATAAAAGAGTGACATATCATTTGATAATTTTCTATATTTTTGATTTGACAGTTGTCTATGAGAAGAAAACGGCAAGCAGTTTGGTTGGAAACAAGTATTTTTTGTAGATTAAAGTAAGATATAAACCTCAGACCAAGAATCCTATAGACAAGACAGCCATACAATAATACCAGTACCGAACGAGATGGTCGCATACAAATTATAACAAGAGTGACAGAGAGAAATATATATTCTTTTGTCTTTGTCGTAGTTTTACTTTTCCACCGCTGCCACAACCGAGTTTGTGCAAGCTTCTAAACAAAACATTATTTGTTTAATTACCCGCCCAAATTACGTAGGTTCTTTATGGTAAGCGGTCAGCCATTTTTAAACGTGTTCTTAATTTAGCTGCATAACAGTTGTCCGTCCCTTAGGGTGTACGCTGATGTCAAGTCTATAGGATTCTTGGTCTGAGATGTAAATACACTTTTGCTTAGTGACATTAATAATTTCCGACCTCTTTTTAATTAAAAAAAAAAACGTAGTTTGACTCTGTTGTCTGTCAAAAAGTGAGAGAGTCGTGGTGCTTTGTGCGTGTTTGTTTATTTTAAAAGAAATTTGGTATTTTGTAAAACTCAGACTTGCTAAAAATTTGTTATTAACACTTTCGCAACTTACATTTTCATAACGCTACGCTCGTAGCCAGTTGAGAAAAACCGTATGTAGCGAAAACTTGCTACGAAAAGTAAACTAAAATGTACAGCAGCCATAGTGGAAAGGAGAGGCGTTGACTTGGGTTTGTGGATTTGTAAATAGTAGTTAATATTATAGAACCAGAACGAGTTATAAGTATCACGTCAGATGTTTGTTGAAACAGGTATTTTTTCGGTTTTAAGACATTTTTTTTCAGAATCCTGAGTATTTTTCTGATTACATTTGTGCTTCTTTTATTAATTGTACTTGTTGGAAATAATTTTCAATTTTTATGTTATACTGTAACTTCGTTCGCGGAGGAGAAAAAGTCATAACCCCTGTTTTTTTTTTTAACATAGTTGGATAAAAAGTATCCGTTAACTATCTGGAGATACCCAGCTACCCGTGTACCAAAAATAGTTGGAATCCGTTTAGCCGATTTGGCACGATGAAGCCGCATCGACGCATACAAACATACAAAGTTTCCAAATGAAATATTTTTCGATTTAGTGATCTCCAAATAGTCCGTAACATTTTTTTAAATATCTTGAATGTACAGATATTAGTATAGATAACAATTAACACTTCTAATATCCTCTCGTCCAAAATACCGCAGTGTCTTAAGACGAAGTTTCTTAACCAGTGTTTGTTGCCAGTGATGACATATGGCACTGAGACGTGGTCACTTACAATGGACCTCATAAGAAAACTCACTGACACTCAAAGGGTAATGCAGTGCGCTATGCTTCTCCTCCTCTTGTGTGATCTCTCTCTCCTTGCGTTATCGAATTAGAAATGAGGAGATCAGCAGAAGAACCAAGGTCGTTGACATAGCTCAGATACTTGCTAGACCTATGCAGTGGGCGGGGCACATTGCTCGTAGAACCAACGGCCGCTGGGGCAGAAAGGTTCTCGAGTGGCGACCGCATACAGGACGCATCGTGAGAAGACCCACAACAAGATGGACCAATGATCTGGTGAAGATCACGTTCCCATTGTATGTGAGTGTGGCCCGACCAGTTGTTATGGGGATTCTTGGGGAAGCCAGTGGCTGGGCTCAGAACGAGTATATATAAATCTTCTCAAATACACGCTATTTCTGGAATTTTTGAAAATGAAAATATCTTTGGAAACACCAGTCAAGTTCTAGAATTTTGATAAAATATAAAAATATAATGTAATTGAACGAAAGGAACGAAAAAATAACCGGTTATTTTGTATGAAGAGAATACCGGTTTCCGGGCCAGTGGACGACCTTGGGCTGATATGATAATGATGATGATTATGAAGTGAGAAACCATAAGGAAGATACATTTTTTTTTTCATTCATACCAATCGATCCGGCTTCCTACGACCAAGGTCCCTAATCTCAAGATCCCTAATAGGAATAAGTTCGCCTTTGTATTTCTATTTCTTCTTCTTCTTTTCGTCTCGAGATTCCTCAAATAACGGATGCCCAGTGGGCAGCGGTATTGACAGTCCTGGCCTTCGCGTCTCTCAGGTCCAGTTCTGAAAAGGAGTACGGGCACGCCGGGCACTTTATATATTTTAAGATGATTGCACTTGTAACTTGTTATTTTGTACAATAAAGTGTTAACATTTATACTAGGAAACGTAGATATATATGATATCTATTGCAAATTAAACAATAGAAACGTTAAAATCGAGATACAGTGCGGCTGCTTAAAACGCGAAAGTCGAGTGACACGTGTGACGTCACGCATCTCACAAGTGTATGGAGAAACGAATTACTTAATTTATTCGGCCAATAAAAAAAAACAGTTTCTGTTAAGTACATGTATGAATTGCCCCCCCTAATTTTGTTTTGTTATTTAACTACCAAACCAAGAGGCGACTTATACAAAACATCTATACTCCAAGTTTCATCAATATACATATTTTAGTTTGATTTAAACTAACACGATCTTTACTCATTATCACAACATAAGAAAACGGGGCTTAATCGCGTATAAATATTATTTATTTAATTAACTTTTGTTGATAATTCTTCGAAGTTTCGGACGTCACGTTACGTCTATGGTTTCGAAGGAATTGGAGAAGTGGAAGATTTATCAACGAAACGTAATTAAATAAACCATATTTATACACGACTATCTTCTGCCCGCGACTTCGTCCGCCTTAAATTCGTTTATCGCGGATAAGGGTATTTTTCCGGGATAAAAAATAGTACTCTCCATACCAAATTTCATCCAAATCGGTTCAGCGGTTTTGGCGTGAAGAGGTAACAGACAGACAGACAGACACACTTTCGAATTTATAATATTAGTATGGATTAAGCCTCGTTTTGTTGTATTGTGATAATTATATTTTAGTTTTTGAGTAAAATACGGACGGGCGGACAGACGGACAAGACGAATCTATGAGCGTTCCGTATTTGCCATCTTGGCGACTAACACTAAAACAGAAAAAATCACTTCTACATATATATATATATATAACTCTAAATACTTATGTATGTTTTTTTTCCGAAACCGCGTACTCCTAAAGAACTCTAACTAAGCGGGCTCCTAACTTCAGCACTTTCACAGCTTCCCATACGACCTCCTTCTCCAAAAATGACATATTTTAGAAGAAAATAATATCCACTTACGACCTTTCTACCACGAAGAATTTAAACAAACTTTGACAATAGAAACGGGTAATGAACCACGAGTTTCGTTGTTTCACGAAAATGTTTTATGGAAAACATTCAAGTCTTTCAACGGACTTCTTGTTTGGGTGCGAAATACCTGTTTTTCTCACGTGTGCGGAAATGTCGTTCTTATGTTTCTAAATTACTATATTTTGAGCGCTATGCACGTCAATTTTTTTTTCATTTGTTTCTGATCTTTGTTTATAATAATAGGTGGTAATTTTTTTTTAAATTGTGAAAGTATTAATAAATCATAATGCCATTGAATGATCCATGAAATGTATGATAACTTTTGTTATGAAACCGTTTCGATAAACGCAAGTTTTAACATAGCTGCAGAACAAAGTTCTTTATTTCCCCATACAAGGTAGGAAGGAGTGACGTCACGCCTCCCTAGGGTTTAGTATGGAACGTTTTTGGGAAACTCCAAAAATGTGATTCTACCGTTGTTGTCTCGTGGAGTTTTTATGACATTGAAGTAGTTTTTTCACCAATATTTCTAATATTTAAAGTTCGTTCTATAACATACCAGAAAAAAATTGTCATCATCCCTTTTGCTGCGCCCAATCAACTGGGTACATAATGTGATCGCATTAATGTAAATAATGTAACGCCTATAAACCACATCGCCCATCATGTGCAATAAAGTATTGAGTATTGAATTTTTTCTTACCATCGGTCATCGGTCTGCTTTATTTTTAAACCTACTCCGAAAACTATGTCGGCTACGGTTCTTTCGATCACGAATAGCGATGGGCTCAGAGTCGCCCAATGATACTAATCGAATTATACGATTTTTATGTTCATTCGAATAATTCGAATACTCGAGATTCAGACTGACCCGTGACACAACCTTACCCGGTCTCCCCTATTATTGAAAGAATAAAACCAAACTATATTGTGTAACAATTTGTTTTGTTCACATTATTCCTTTATTCTAAACATGTTTATAAGACCCAAAAATACCCCAAAACATGCAATATTGACCGTCCAAAGCCCTAACGTAGAATTAACCTTAGCTTCCCAGAATATATTTGCAGGCGGTATTGGCTTTCAATGAGCTTTCAGAACTTGCCGTGTTTATTAAAGGGCTGTTGAGCGCTGTGAAGTTAGCCGCCGTATGTGAAAATATAGCTTCCGTACCTAATAGTTGTGCTGGAATTTAAAGCTTAGGTTCATAGTGAAAAGCAACTTATAAGCAAGTAGAATTTCTGAGCAAACTTTCATTGACGTTGGCGGCATTGTGAGGGTTCCGTACCTCAAAAAGAAAAATTATGTTACCATCCTCTGTATACACAGTGCACGATATTTTTTCTATTCTATTCTATTCTGTTCATAGATAGACAGACAAAATTATACAGTTTTTAGTATTTATTATTATAGCGGCAACATAAAAACATCATCTGTGAATTTCAACTGTCTAGCTATCACGGTTCATGAGATACAGCCTGGTGACACACAGATAGACAGATGGACTGCAAAGTCTTAGTACTAAGTCCCGTACTCCTTGGGTCGTAACCCTAAAAACGGAACCCTTATAGCATTTTGTAAGCAGGTTCTATAATTTAAGAATTTTTTGTTTATCCAATTGTAGGGATTTTTTCAATATGGTGGAGAAATGATGGTTAAAAACTCGCGAGGTCTACAGTTCACAGAACCACTAGAGATGGGCCCTTGTAAAATGAATACATATATTGAAAGAACAAAAAAGGAATATGATGTGTGACAATTTGTTTGGCGTACCTTAGTAGTTTAATTAAAAAAATTAAGACCATAAAATGCCCCAAAATATGCAGTTTTGAACCTTTATAGCATCACCTTGCTGTCCGTTTGTATGTCTGTAAAGATTATTTTTTCAGGAGCGCGTAAAGGTATCAAGTTGAAATTAACATCAGAAAAGTACTTTTACTGTCTCCTGTAGCTGTAAAAAAACAAGCTTCTAAGTCAACGCAATCCAAAGATGCAGTAATTAAATTAGGTGTTTCCAACTTTTGGTATGAAGCTGTTTCAATAAACTGAAGTTTCAACATAGCCGCAGAACAAAGTTCTGAATTTCCCCCTACAAGGCACTAGCGTGTGAAGTGACATCCTAGAAGGTTTTGGTATGAAGCGTTTGGGAAATTCCATGCGCTTTTAACATCGTTGTATCTCGGGGAGTTTTTTTTTTGGGTTTAATTAATTTTTCACCAATATATCCATTATTAAGACATTGTGGTGGTATGTTATAGTACCACAAAAAAAGTTGTCGAATAGCGTATTTTTGCCGTAATACCAAATAATCTAAAAGTTATTTGATAGAGGAGAATCCGAAGGATGTTATCCTAATACAATATTGTGGTACTTTATTAGGCCCCTTAGCCAAATAAGGATTCCTACATTATTAATATGTCAAAAATTCTTATATTTCAGGCAGTAGCAAGATGAGGAATGGCTATCATTTTCCCTTTTTTCTTCATCTTATAAAATATGAATATCTTGATGTACAAATATTTGTCATGAAGGCTAAGTCACAAGCGATAATCTATTCTTTACTGTTAAGCACTTTATTTGAATTTCATATCATGCCATCTCGCTCAATAGCCAAGAAGAGTAAAGAGACTAGACTGCGGTTTAGTTACGTCATATTACTAAATTCGGTCTCTCGCTTGCTCAGGATTCCATAGATTCATTATTTACCTTCTTTAATAATTTAAATCATCATCATCATTCGCTTGTCCTTATCTCATTTACTTGGGGTCGACGCAGCATGTTTTTTTCTTCCACACCTCTCTATCACTCGACATCTCTTCACTCATATCCTTCCTGTTCATGTCATCTCTCACGCAACCATCCACCTTTTCCTTGAATATTGTGAGTACCTATGCTGTAAATTCTTTAAAAATATATGAAAATTTATTGATATAAAATGATGTACAATTTGCATGACTGTTATTTGATAAAATAGTAGGGGAGACCGAGTAAGGTCATGCTCATGGCCGGTTTTTTTACAAGCTTTTCTTTAACTTGCAATGAATGTTTGTTCGCGTGGAATCTTGCAAGTTAAAGAACTACTTTCCGGTTTCCGATTGAGCTAAAATTTGGCATACTTGTGTAAGTTTGGTGACCAGCAGTAGTATGTTACCATCAAGCTGATCTGATAATGATGGAGCAGGAATGTGGTCAAAAGAACTCTGTATTAAAATAAGATATAGAGTTTGGGCTCTTTACAATCATCTCGGTGTGTAGTTGATGGGTGCGTAAGGAAAAATACAGCCAGCAATAAAAACTTGTAAAAAAAAAATATTTAAAGGATAAATTTTCTGTTTGTTTATATTTTATTTAATGTAAACACATCATATATTTTTTATACAATATTGATACAAAGATCTAAGTTGAAGGTACTAAACCTTTAAAAAAATAATGGTACATAAATAAGATCATGAGTAACGTATCGTTACCGAAGGTAGAGGATTAATTCGTTATGAATCACAAGTGGTCTGTTGGTCTAACGGATAGGACGCTATTCCGGTATGACAGAGACGCTGGTTCGATTCCGGCTTAGACTGTAGCGGATCGCAATTAATTTTTCTCATATACTTAGATCTTTGTATCAATATTGAATAAATTTTCTGTAACTAGGGATGCTCTTAGTTACAGTTGGACCTAATAAATAGGAACATTTCAACCCTAAGAAGTGACAGAAATATCCCCGCGTAACTCCACTCTCCTCTGACTTGAGCCACGTCTTACAATAGCACACACGACCGACGAGACAGTACATCAATCATGTTGAGGCGACAACGCGGAATCAATATTGTGAGTAAGCTGTATCCAAATGCGGCCAAGTCGCCAATTTACAAAATTATGTCGAGGCAATATAATTTTCCGTAGATTCTCTAGAAAAAATCGCTCTTTAGCAATAAAACCGCCTGTTAGGGTCGATAGACTCATAATTATCTGTACCTAGAAATCTTTCTGGTACAAACATCAGGTGGCTAGTGCTTGACACAAAAATAACATCGACAATCCAGTTATCGATAAGTACAACTTCAATGTCTTAGCAGAATACAAGAAATATAGTAGCTGTTAAGAAAAAAAAATACAATCTCCTCAGCGAGTTAAAAAAAAATTAAACCATCATGGTGGTTTTATGACTTGATTCTCAAAGAATTTGTCTTTTTCTTTAGCGTAATCGCATAAAAAGTATTGTATAAACATTTGTGAATACTTAGCTACCCGTGTACCAAAAATAATTGAAATCCGTTTAGCCGATTTGGCGTGATGAAGCCGCAACGACACATACAAACAGACAAAAATAAAATATTTTTTTTTTTATTCACTGACCTCCAAATAGTCCGTTATAATCATTATTTTGAAAATATCTTCAATGTGCAGACTTTTCATTTTTACAACTTTATAATCGTAGAGATGTACAGTAATCAGCAAATTGAAAACCGATTAGTCTTTTTAAATCAATAGTCGGGCCATCACTTATAATAAGTTTAGAGTTTCTATAAAAGCAGCTTAGAAAGCTTTGTCTAGAGTCTAGACAATTTACCTGGCATCTGCAAATAGTGTATCAGAGGAGTGTCACGCTCGTGCCTCAAAGTGGTCTCGAGATTGCTTTGTTCTTTGTGTTCGCTGACAAAGAATATTTTATTTTTAAAACCACTCGTGTTGCTGGATCGGACATGCTTTGTCTTGCTATCGGTGTATCGATCGAAAAGGCTGTTAAATAGGTCAAGAAGGGTTTAAGTTGGCGGCCGAAATTGTCAAGATGTCTGGGATGTGCTGTTGATAAAAGGGTGGGTGGATTTATATCAGACTAATATTTTTAATATGATATAACAAGAAAACGAGTCTTCATTATGTATTCTTGCTTGAAGCTGACCGTTTCAGGTATGAATCTCAGCTAGGGCGAGTATTTGTGTGATGAGCACTAATATCTTGTTTCTGGGAGGTAGTTCCCATTTGTTCTATGGATGGAACATCATCATTCGCTTGTCTTTATGCCATTTACTTGGGGTCGGCGCATCATGTTTTTTTCTTCCATACCTCTATGGATGGAACATGACGTCATCAAGCAAAATGAGACATTTCCTTCCTACTCTTTTCATAGAACTACATACTACTCGTATCTTTTCGAGTAGTTCCCATATGTTCTGTAGAAAAAAAGAGAAAAAAAATGGGTCATTTTGTTCTAAGACGTCATGTTTCATTGAACAAATGGGGACTACCATTCCTGGGTCGTGAATGTTTCCTATGTAACTTTGTGACTCCTATATGGTGTTACAGGTGTATATGTGATTGCTTACCATCAGGCGATCCGTCAGCTCGTTTGCCCCCTATAACATTAATAGTAGATTGTTTGACAAGGGGCTAAAATAAGCCATTATGACACGAAATGATTATTTGGACCAGCTCACGAAGTGAGCGAGGACTAATATGTCTGACTATAATAATGACTTGCGAGAATTGGCTGCGAGAAAATAAAAAAAGACTTAACATTAAAATTGTATATTTCATGAAAAACTAAAATTACAGTTTGAGCAATTCTATCAGAAAGTGTGACCAATCTGATCAGGTTGCTTTGTTTGTTTTTAATTATTTGTAAGGAGTATGTAGCAGGGCGCAAGTTTTTTTTTTCAGTGTCATAGAAATTTGTATGCGATTATATGACTTTCTTTTAAACCCTAGAGGCTAAATGTACTATTTTAGTCTCGCTTCGCGAAGCTAATATGGCGTACTTTTTGAGCAGGAGAAGTGAATAAAATATGTAGGCTTGACCTTGGTCAAACCAACGCAGCGCGCGCGCCGGCTTCGTGATATTGGAGGGCAGCAGGCGGACAGTGACAGCGGCGTTGCCGAGCCGACAGGTCGCACGATATGTTATTTAATCTCATGGCCCGCGCCATTGACACTGTGAAACCAAATAGTGATTGTACTTGTTGTTGATTCAGGTATTTGGCATTACATCGTCGTTGTAAACATGTATCGAGGTATTCATAAGTTCTAATGTGTTTTGTGATTAAACTTTCAGTTATTACTCGCATCAACAGCCGTACTTATTTCCATATCCTACCTACAAGGAAAGAAGGTCGTGATTACCGACTTACAAATCAACAACAAATCATGACGTCACCACGGGCGAAATTTCACTTTGTGTCGGATTCCCTGGACGCAAAAACTACGATCGTGAAGGTGCTCACCATACAATTAGAAGGCGAGGACACTATATTTCTATTTCCTAAGGAGTATCAACGTAAGGAGGATCACCCGAAACTATTCGACACGAGTGTTGTAAAAAATGTAGTCAAGAGCATGAAGACCCGAGGAAAATTCCGTAATATATGGGTATCGCTGACGAACGAGTTCAAAAATCAGTACCTAGACGAGGAGGGTAACGTATGTTTCGGAGGTACATATCTGGACAAGGCACCGACCTCTGACAATCCTAACCCCGCCTTACCTAAAATTTCCCATTCAGAACCGGTTGAAAACAAATCCATACATTCAGTGGTAAAAGATATGATTCTAGATAAATTCTCGGGAAAAAATCAAAACGCGAAGGTATTTCTAAACCTTTTTGTACAAGAATGCAACCGTTTAAAAATAGAAAACACACGTTTTCCAGAAGTGTTAAGACTTTTTTTAGAAGGACCGGCCCTTGATTGGTTTCTTGCTTTTCTAAAGACACATACAATCTCACGTCCGTGGGAATTTTGGCAAAACTCTTTTCTTGATACATTTGCAGAAATGAGTTGGGCCGAAATAAATTATGCCTACACTTTTCGCTATATTAGTGGGCCACTGTTAGATTATGCGCTCAAAAAGGTAAACTTACTCTTGGACGCGGATCCTGAATTAACCCAAAATAGCCAAATAAACTTTATTGTATTGGGTTTACCATCGCAAATAAGGACACGAATCAATAAAAGGGATATAAACTCAATTGATCAATTGATGTCATGTATTCGACAATTAGAAAATTCATCTACGAGCAATAACAACAAAAACAAAAATTCATACGTAATTGAAAATAAATCGCAAAATAAATTACCAAATAAATCAGAGTACAAACCTTGCTCGTACTGCAAAGATAGAGGTTTCCCAAACAGATTCCATCCTGAAAACCTTTGTCGCAATAAACAACCAAGCCATAAAGAAAATTTCAAAAATGACAAAATTAAAATGGTAAATAACTTAGAAGTTCAAGATAGTATTTCATCAAGTGATGAATCAAAAAACGAATAACTACCCCACTTATTAAATTAAAAGTCCTAGTAAACAATAACCCCGTTATTGCGCTTTATGATTCTGGAGCCAATATCTCAGTAATTAATTATACCACTGTTAAAAGATTAAAATTAAATAAAAATATAAGTGGGGCTAAAAAAATAAATACTGTTTCAGGTGTCACAGAAACGTTGGGTTCAATTATAATACCCCTAAAAATTTTTGATATTTCTAAAAATTGGCCTTTTTTTGTAATAAAAAGCGAATCATTTCAGGATGATATTCTTTTAGGGCTAGATGCCATTAAAGAATTTAAGCTATGTCAGGATGAAAACCTGAAAATTTCTCAAAAACATGACGAAAATTTTAAATTACACGAGCAAAATAAAATAAATACTACAACTATAAATGTAAAAACTAATAGCAAAACTTCTTTGGATCGCCTATTAGATAACCATAAAACAGCTTTTGCTGAACATAAGTACGATATCGGCACGGTAAAAAACTACGAAGCAACGGTGAAACTTACCAAAAATAAATACATCGCTAGGAAACCCTACAAGTGCTCGTTGCAAGATAAAGAGGAAATCGATACACAAATAAAATCTTTACTAAAAGCTGGTCTAATCGAACATTCCACCAGTCCATACGCTTCTCCAGTAACTCTTGTTTTTAAGAAGGAAGAAGGGAAAAAATCACGGTTGTGTATTGACTACAGTGAACTCAACAAAATAGTTGTTCCCGAATGCTATCCATTTCCTATAATCGATGACTTAGTACTCTTAGCACGAGATTGCTCGGTTTTCACGAAACTCGACATAAATTCGGCGTTTTGGTCGATCCCAATTAGAGACAAGGATAAACAAAAGACGGCATTCATTACACATAATGGCCACTGGCAATGGTCATGTTTACCTTTCGGTCTTAAATCAGCCCCGGCAATATTTCAGAGAATACTGAGTGACGTAATCTCTAAAAATGATCTGAATGCATTTGCCATAAATTATATAGATGACATCCTGATTTTTTCGAAGAACATTACAGACCACTTAAGTCATATTGATAAAACCCTTACAGCTCTCAAAAATGCGGGTTTCAAATTAAACCTAAAGAAATGTTCTTTTGCAAAGGAATCAGTTGTGTATCTCGGACATGAAATAGGAGAAAATTTAATACGACCCTTAAACGACAATTTAGTTGCAATAAAAAAATTTCCGATACCACAGAATCAAAAAAATATTAGACAGCTTCTAGGCAAGATAAACTTTTATTTAAAATACATTCCAAACGCATCATTAATTTTAGAACCCTTTCATAACCTACTTAGGAAAAATGTACAGTTCGAGTGGTCTCAGAAGTGCGAAGAAAGCTTCATTAAAATAAAAAAATATCTAAGTTCAGATCCCATACTAGCAATCTTCGACCCGACACTCCCAATATATATTTTTACAGACGCGTCTAAAGAAGGAGTCGGAGCAATCTTAAAACAACCGCAAAAAGATGATTCTCTTAAACCTGTATTTTACTTTTCAAAAAAATTGACTCAGTCACAAAAAAATAAACGTGCCATTTTTCTAGAATGTCTGGCTATAAAAGAGTCAATATTATATTGGCAATACTATTTGATGGGTCATAAATTCACCATTTTCTCTGACCATAAACCCCTTGAAAATTTCAATATAAAAAAAAGCCAGGACCCAGATTTGTTACCAATACTAAACTTTATATCAAACTTCGATTTTACCATAATATACAACCCCGGAAAAAATAATACAGAAGCAGATAGCCTTTCACGGAACCCAGTTTTGGAAAATAACAATAATAATGAATCTACTATTAAAATAGTAAACTTTGTATCGCTAGATGAAATAATGAACAACCAAAAACGAATACACACAGAAAATGAATCGTTTGAAACTGAAAATAACATTTATTATAAAACTATGAATAATATAAAGAAAATCTGGATTACAGAGGATTTCGGTATTAACCTAATAAAAAAAATTCACAGTAACAGTCACATAGGGGTGAAACAATTAACCCTAACTTTGACACCGACATATTATTTTAAAAACATGCACAAACATATAAAGCTCATATGTCGAACATGCGACACATGCATAAAAAATAAGTCACGATTCGGAAATTTTATTCAACCCCTATCTCAACTAGGTCCAGCTTCGGAACCGTTTCAGATAGTATCTCTAGATACAATAGGAGGATTCGGAGGTAATAGATCACCAAAGAGATACTTACATTTAGTAATAGATCATTTCACTAAGTATGCTTTCGCGTTAACATCAAAAACTCAAACGGCAAAAGATTTTATTAATCTAGTTAAAAAAATACAAAAAAATAAGCAAAACAAAATAAAATTACTTTTAACAGACCAATATTCCGGTATAAATTCCAATCAATTCAAGAATTTTTTGAAATCAGAAAACATAAAATACATATTTACAGCTGTGGATTGCCCTTTCTCAAACGGGCAAAACGAACGTACAAATCAAACTTTAGTAAACTCAATAAGGTGTAAAATTTCAGAAAATAGAAACCGACCGTGGAGCACTATAACCGAGCAATGCATTGAAAATTATAATAACACTGTACATAGCACAACAAAATTTACACCTAGTTATCTTTTAAACGGTATCGATAAATCTTTTGTACCTCTTGAATTGAACAAAAACAACTTAGAAAACTTGAGAGAAAACAGAGAAATAGCATTTTTAAATTCTAAAAAAATTCATGACCAGAACAAAATTTTGTATGACAAGAATAAAAGGCCTTTAATATATCAAGAAGGAGACTTGGTATACATTCAAAACACAAGTCGCTTAAACCGAAACAAGCTGGATCCAATTAGAGTGGGCCCTTTTAAAATAAAAAAGAAAATTTCAAATCTATTGTATATCGTAGATTCAGGTTTCAAAAAGAAGGAATCAAATATTTTCCACGCAAGTAAAATGATCCCGTACTGTCCTACTCCTGAAGACTATCTTCCCTAAGGCGGGGCGGGAGAGGGGGGATGTAGGCTTGACCTTGGTCAAACCAACGCAGCGCGCGCGCCGGCTTCGTGATATTGGAGGGCAGCAGGCGGACAGTGACAGCGGCGTTGCCGAGCCGACAGGTCGCACGATATGTTATTTAATCTCATGGCCCGCGCCATTGACACTGTGAAACCAAATAGTGATTGTACTTGTTGTTGATTCAGGTATTTGGCATTACATCGTCGTTGTAAACATGTATCGAGGTATTCATAAGTTCTAATGTGTTTTGTGATTAAACTTTCAGTTATTACTCGCATCAACCGCCGTACTTATTTCCATATCCTACCTACAAGGAAAGAAGGTCGTGATTACCGACTTACAAATATTATATGTGTATTTAATTTATCTATAAGTTGACGACCGGTTTGGCTCAGTGGGAGTAACGTTGCCTGCAAAGCTGGAGGTCGTGGGTTCAAATCCCGGTAGGGGCAAATATTAGTATGATGAGCATAAATATTTGTGCCTGAGTCTTAGATGTTGTCTATGTACATAAGTAAATATATTTGTTAAATATATCGTCGTCTAGTACCCATAACACAAGCCTTATTGAGCTTACCATGGAACTAGTTCGATTTGTGTAAAATGGTCCTGTAATATTTATCCCATCAAAAACATAACATGTTAAAGAATTGCCAAGTCTCGCAACCTTTTCTACCACAAAAATTTGTGAGATATAATAACCAAGTCGGTTAATTTATTCAGTAGTACCTATCCAGGGAAGGATCTACCCCACACTTTTGTCATTCATAAATGTTCACTGAACTAACAACATGTTATTGTGAGGGTTAATTTATTCAGTAGTACCTATCCATGTGAGAATCTATCCAACGCCTTTGTCATTCATAAATGTTCATCGAATTAGTTAACTAGGAACATGTTATTGTGACCGTTATAGTGACCGTATCAATATTACACATCTTCATCTTTTTAATAAATAAAACGACTTGGCCAAGATCATTTTGTCTTTTATCTTTCTTTTATTTTTTATCTTTTATCTTTTAACCCTTATCCTTTATTTTTTACCCTTTATCTTTAAGTCTTTCTTTTATCTGGTATGGGGTAACTGGTATATCTGATATCTTATTTCTGGTATTTAGTATCTTGTCTTTTCTTTCTTGTCTTTTATCTACTCCCCTTTCCCTCTCTTCTCCTTTCCCCCTTACCCCTCTCTCCTTGCCATCCTTTCATTTTCTCCGTTCTCCTCTTTCTCTTTCTTTCTCCCTCCTTTCATCCCGCCCCTCCGCTTCCCCATTCTTCCACCTCCCCATTTCCCCCTTCTTTTCACCATCCTCTCCCTCTGCTTTCCCTCTCCTTACCCCTCTTCCTTTCTCACTCCTTTTCCCCTCATTCCCCCTTCTTTCGGTCCTTTATTTTGCTTTTAAGTAACGTAAAATTGTATTGTTTATCTGAGCTGCAAATGTAACTTTGTAATCGCATACATTTATATAGAATTACAAATTTATTTATGCACCTGTTATATCTGAAATACCAGACTGAAATTGCAGAATGTTTAAGTTTTCTGGTGCTTTACAGACTAAACAATAATAGGGTTCAAAATTTGAACCTTGTAAATCTGCTGGAAGTGCGTTAGAATTTCTATGATCGGTGAGTGAGTGAGTGACAAAATTAAGGAACTTTGACTTGCAATAAATCTTTAACTACAAGTTATAATTGGCTGTAATTTGGAATATACGTAAGGTGTATTAAGCCCTCTTGGTCACTGAAAATTCAGGTTTCTAGCTTTATCAGCAAATAAATTACTGGGGGTCGAAAATGACGTGAATGGTTTCGAGAAAAGTATGGTATGCGTGCCTTTGTTTTGCTCGACTTGCCGGGGGCACTGCCATGCCCCCAGATTTATTATTTATTATATATATTGTAGTCTTGTACCTATTATACAAACTTTGATTATTTCGGGATTAGAACGATTTAGATAAAAATGTTCCTGATATTTATTTATCTATAGGTATTTAATATTAAGGAAGCTCAGAGTCACTCAGCGAGCTATGGAAAGGGCTATGCTAGGGATCTCTCTACGAGATCGAATCAGAAATAAGGAGATTCGTAGACTAACCAAGGTCACCGACATAGCAAACAGGGTAGCAATGGGCAGGGCACATAGGTCGAAGAACCGATGATCGTTGGGGCAGAAAGGTTTTCAAGTGGTGACCGCGTACCGGTAAGCACATCGTGGAAGGGCCACCCGCAAGGTGGTCGGACGACCTGGTTAGGGTTGCAGGGACTCGCTGGATGCGGGTTGCCTCTATCCAGCCCATGTTCAAAAGTAATGAGGCGGCCTGTGTCCAGTAGTGGACGTCCTATGGCTGAAATGATGATGATGATGAATTATATATTTATGTGTATAATTTCATCTTCATCATCTATTATTATAAATACGAAAGTAGCTCTGTCTATCTTTGTCCCAAGTTAGCCTAGCGGTAGATCAAGGTTTTGCAAGGCGAAATTTGGGTGGCTGTTAATAGTCCGCAACACAAAGCAAATTAAACGGCCCGATGAACTTTTAAAATGTCACCGACAGTTGTTAGCGTACAATAAAACGTTTCCATGCGTTGCAAGTTATATCGTACAGTAAAATAATATAGTTATATACCGAAATAACGTTATGTCCTGGCCAAAAATATTTCTGAGTGAAAATGTATGTAGGGGGAGTGGGGCACCTCGATACGCTTTTTTAATGTGGATGAAAGACGTTACAATACAATGGCAACCATAAAAACTACATTACTCGTGCTAACTACAGTTTTAGATATTAATGTACGTACTAATATTATAATCATAACATTTTTAATAAACAATTTACTGTAAGTTTTCAAAAAATTGTTAATAGGGTACATGCATATATTTTTTTTATTTTCTTAACTAAATATCAAAATACTGTAAACACTTTTTCAGAATGTGAAATTAAATTAAAAATCGGCCAAGAAATACGTAAGATATAGGCATTTTAAACTACAATTTAGACAGAGAGGTCCGATATGCACTGTTACGTCATAGTGCACAACGGCCATATAAACTCCATATTAATTTCTGTTTTGCAAGAAAGAGATAGAATGAAATGTTTGATGCCTTATATCTTGGATATTTTTATAGTAATTCGAAAATTTATTTTTGTCTACTGTTTGTTACATGAATGAGCTATTATTAAAGCAAAAATTAAAATTCATGCATATTCCCTATGACACACGGGGCACATTTATACAATACAAGCTTCTGCCCGCGACTTCGTCCGCCTTAAATTTATTTATCGCGGATAAGGGTATTTTTCCGGGATAAAAAGTAGCCTATGTCCTTCCCCGGTACTCAAACTATCGCCATACCAAATTTCATCTAAATCGGTTCAGCGGTTTAAGCGTGAACAGGTAACAGACAGACAGACACACTTTCGCATTTATAATATTAAGTATGGATATCCACAACAACAAGCTGAAGCGTAAGAACCGCCAATGGATAGAGTTGTCAGTTACTACGTTTCCGCTTTTTGCCGTGGCCAAGGAAGTCTTTCTGCCGCGTATCGGGCGGTAAATGCTCTGTACGGCCAGGCATAAAACATATTTGACAAAATAACAGTTGTTATCCTATCTTATCCTGCATCCTAGATCCTTGGTTCTGCTTGAAAGTAAACTAAACGCGTCTTCGGCCAGCGATAGCAAATGGCGTTTTAAAATGTCTCCCGTAGTTCACTTACGGTATGAAAATATTCACGTTTCTTCTTTGAGTTTATTATTCTGCCTCTTCAGGCAAGTCGTTTCCATTATCTAGATTTATTAGGTTGAGTATTTTTTATTTTGGTTAAATTTAAGATGCTTATTCCTTTCACGTCCTCGGGTGTCATTTTTATGGTTCCGTAGCTAAAATGGCAAAAACTGAACGCAAATATCAATGTGTGGCACATATTTTGACAGTTATTTTAAAAATACATGGAGGTTTCTACAAAAAACAATTGATTTCGTAAATATTTTCGGATTATATATTACCAAAATTTCAAGTTCCTAGCGTAAAAAAATATTTAGTGTCCATACATATTTTCATCCCCTTTTTCGTCCCTAAATGGGATGAAATTTGACATACATTATAGCCTATATCCTATTCTGATATATAAGGTACATAACTGGAGAGTGTCATAACAAATCGTCCAGTAGTTTTTGAGATTAGGTGGAACGTACATACATACTTTCACGTTTATAATATTTAATATAGTAAGGATAAGGATCAGGAAGTAAGGAAGTAAGGCCTAACGGCTTTAGAAATAGAGTCTATATAGATATGTATGCGTGCTTCGTTGTGGCAGATATTTATTAATGCTTGTGACTGTACAAGGTGACTCAAAGGACGCGGTCTAAAACATATTCACCTAATAACGTAATAAATTAAAATGTTATCTTGTAATAAAAGACTACGTGTGACACGTTTGCGCGCCGCCATATTTTACACTAATTAGCTCGACAAATAAGACCGTGTTGTACTGCGAATATTAATGAATAGTAAGATAATTAGGTACATCCGTTGGGGCCTACTCTTTTATTTTATACGGACTTAAAATATATAAATAATTAATTATTTTAATATTTTTTCCTGTTGCCGCGATTATTACTAATTTAAATAAGAAATTGAGATAATATACGCGATACAGACCGTTAAATTGTTTTATTTCAATAATTATATTTATTTTAGAAGGTCACTGAAATTTTGTTGCGCCAAAAAATTACATAACTCTCTTTTTGTACGTTTGGCTCAGTGGGTTGCACAACGGCTTACGAAGCTGCCGGTCCCGGGTTCGAATCCTGGCCAGGGAAGTGTTTGTGTGATCAGCACGAATATTTCTTCCTGGGTCTTGGATAATTTCTATGTATTTAAGTATTATATTTTTTCTATTTAGTATGTATATCGTCGCCTCGTACCCATAGTACAAGCTTTGCTTAGTTTGGGACTAGGAGGATTTGTGTAAGATTGTCCCTATGTTTCTTTTTTTTGCTTTAGGCTATCCAGGTGAAAAGTATCATAATGTCAATTTTCGGAAGTCCAAGAATATTTTGAATCCGCCCAGTCGTTTTGACGTGATGAGCTGATGAGACCGCAGAAACCCACACAAAAAAAAACAGTTTTTTGCAGTAACACCCATTCTACATATAATGCTGAAAATATCTTCAATGATGCAATTCAATTTTATAACTTGAAGTATAAATGTACTGTACTTTACAAATCGAGGTGTACAAACGTTTCCCAAAAATACCATAATTGAGAAAAATCGCCAGGTACAGTCACCAGCGATAATACCTGCTTTAACATACATACATACATACACGCCTTTTTCCCATTACGGGGTAGGCAAAGACTACCTCCTTCCACTTGCTACGGTCCTGGCATACAACTGCCGCTTCATCAACATTAATTAATCTCTTCATTTTGTGCTGTCACAACTCTTTCGCTTTGTCTCATTCACACACAGCATATCAATATTTCTTGCATCCATCATCTGACATACTTCATCTATTTTATAATTCATTCCTCCCCTTACATTAACGTAGCAAAGCGGCTCTCCATAGCTCACTCTTCGCTCTCGCTGGGACCGAGACGTGATGGGTTGCGAAAATAGCTCAATGGTTGCGAACCACATTGCCGCCATTTGCGTTTCCACGAGCAGCTAGGGATAAAATATTCGAACCCAGCAGAGCCCCGCATACCAGGTAAAGGTTTAGCATTATTCTGGGGTCACCAATCCCAGGGCAATTTGGTACGCTAACGACTAGACTCGCCTCTAGCCACACATCCATCGGCACGGCATACCTTGGATTAGCGGAATAGGAGGGAGGATAACAGGGTAAAGAAAGGAATTGTACGAATTTAGACAGGAGGAAGGGTTAAAGGATACTACTGTCCAGGAAGACTATGTATGAGCCAGTAGCAGCTCGGGGAGCCGGGGTCGCATACCCGTATACCATAACAAAAATGCCGAAAAGGCAACTTCGTATGAGTAATCCCTGACTTACCTGCCTTAAAGAAGCCGGCAAAAATATCTGACACGTCCTAACTACCTTAGAAATAGAGTCCTGTCAGATATTTATGCGCGCTTTGTAGCGACAGATATAAATTTAATGCTGGTAGCTGTACGTCAAAATCCATCGCTAGATGTATTAATTAAGCTTTATATTTGTAATTATTATTATATTTTTTGAACATACCGTTTAGAAAATAGAGGGGACACAATTTTGCTACTGTCGTAGCGGATATTTCGGAAAATATTTACTTAATCAAAAATGTTTTTTAAAAACTTCAAAGTGTTTTTAGAAGTACTCTTGAAATATGTGCCACACATTGATATTTGCGAGTAAAATGCCTGTGACATACGGACAGACAGACAGACAGACAGACAGACAGACAGACAGACAGACAGACAGACAGACAGACAGACAGACAGACAGACAGACAGACAGACAGACAGACAGACAGACAGACAGACAGACAGACAGACAGACAGACAGACAGACGGACAGACATGACGAATCTATAAGGTTTCCGTTTTTGCCATTCTGGCTACGGAACCCTAAAAAACGTTTCGTCGGTCTTCAACAATCATCGCTTTTACGCAAACATGGCACATTTTCGCCACCAGTCCACAAACACATTGACGTTTGCCTTGCTGACGAAAGCAAGAATTAAACAACAGAAAATGCCGGCACCAAAGTCGGGTGACATGGTGACATTTAAAAATTAAGGCTTCATTCTTCACGTGCTGATTTGCAATTTTTTCGCTGGCGACTCCATTTTGGGGCTACAAAGAGCCAGTACAATGCCTCGTCAGGGTGACTGACATGTCCGGGAATCTTTTTTTTAAAACTTGACGTTAGTGAATTTTAGTAACTCTATTGAAACATAATGTGAGGACCAGTAATCGGGATAGAAAGAGCAAATGTACCTAAAGTTCGCCCTAAAAACAAGGTCAACTAGGGCAATTGCGACTATGGGAGAAAAGCGTCTTTTAAACATAAAATCGGGAGGAGTGCCCCCTAACAAATATTGTTTTTTGTTATTTTACTATCAAACTATACTTAGTTACACGCCGCTACTGCGGCTCACACAAGACACCTATAGTCCAAATTTCATCATATACTTCATGCAGTTTTTGAGTAAAATGCCTATGACATACGGACCGACAGACGGACGGACGGATATGATGAAACTATAAGGGTTCCGTTTTTGCCATTTTGGCTACGGAAACCTAAAAACCGGCCATGTGCAAGACTGACCCGCGCAGCGAGGGTTTCTTACAAACTTCCACTTACCCTAACATTATTAGATTACTACCCGGTTGAAGAACAACGACACATACAAACATACATAAAATTAAAATCGATTCAGTGACCTCCGAATGAAAATAATCTATTTCAATATTTTTTGCGAAATATCTTAAATATGAATCTATATCGGAATCCCTAACGTCATTAGTCCAAATGTATCGTTTGTCAGAACGCATTTTTTTACAAAACTGTACACTTTTCAGGATTGTTATAAAACAAACCTAACCAAACCTAATCTTTACGATGATCTTTTAAAAATCCTGAAAAAAATTACAGTTTCTGTAAATAATGCGTTATGACAAATGATACATTAGGACAAACGATACATTAGGTCAAACGACATTAGTAATTCCGAAGGAGACCCCTTAAGTATATATAGACATTTCATTTTTGCAACTTCATAATAATGTAGATAGAATATATTTCGCTACGTGCCTCTCTCCGATTTCATTCAGAAACACAAACGTGACCTATATTTAACAAACAGAACAACACAAATCAAGTCCGCGGTTGGCCGGACGAGTGCGGGCTCCCGCGCCATTTGTCTTCCGAGATCCAGCAGAGATCTGAGATAACGGATAACTGTTCGGTTTGAGATCGCAACATCGTCAAAAGATTTATGGCCGGCTGCTTGGTGTTTTACCCTATCTGATATGGGTTTTTGTGTCTATATCCAATTTGGGGATGTATAAATTATTGGTTTTGGTTGTTTATTGTTTTTTTGACCTTGTATTGTGTTATCTCTACTATTATAAAGTTTTAAAAATGAAATGCCTGTATCTTCGCCTAGTAACCCATAGTACAAGCTTTGCTTATTTTGGGACTAGGTCGATATGTGTAAGATGGTCCCTGATATTTATTTATTTACGTATACTCGTACTATTATGAAGTTTTAAAAATGAAATGTCTGTACCTTGACATCGATGTATGCGGGCAGCCTATGGGTCAAATATAGCCAAAAATCGTGCAATTCTCTGTGGATCGAGCGTAATAATGGATTTAGAGATATTTACAGAACGCACGGATGGCTTTCACGCCATCCGGCGAAAGAAAATAGCATCTCTCTTATGCAGATTGCGGGGCAGCGATAATAGCATACTCAGGTATGATTGCCGGCCGATTTGAAATATTTGAATGCCCAATCATTTTTAGTTTATTTAATGTCATAAAGTCGAACTTAGACTTTCAGTTTTAACTGTAATTGACGTACCTATTAATGTATCTATTATTAACTAACTCTTATTATTAACACTATGTATTTTACTAAGAAAATGGATCAATATCTATCTATACATATAATAAAGCTGAAGAGGGTCAAAAGTCTGTACATAGAAGATATTCGAAATAAAAATCGGCCGGGGATACTTAAAATAGATAACAGAACACGTTCCAACAGTTTTTAGAATTTTTATCGTTTTGTCTGTTTATTTGTACGTGCATCACGTGAAAACGGCTGAACAGATTTTGATGCAATCTTTACTAATCTGTTGAGAAAATTCCCGGCCAGGTTATAGGCTATAAAAATTCAACCCTTAAAAGGAGGGGTAGCCACTACACCTGATCGAGTTAAGTTTGCTCCTGAATCTTATGGCGCTACTTAGGAAGGAGGTGCAAACTTTTCTCAAATATGTGCCACAGGAGCCAACGACTAGTATTGAGTACCTTGCTAAACTAACAGGTGGCGCTAAAATTAATACCTTGGCATTTTGCCAAATTAACTCTAAGTTTAGAAGAGAGGGTACGGATATCACAAATTTAATTGAATATATTTGATTTAATAATACAACAAAATACGAGATAAGTGGCTCAGTGGTATCAACAAGGAGGAGGCTCACATGTGCAAGTATTTGCCCAGGTACTGCTTCAGGTTGGAGAAGGACTTTTGGAGGAAACCAACGGCCTGATTCGATTACCAGAGACGTTATGCAAGATCGTTCCGTCCGTTGAAGACCACATTTAGAGCGTATACGGAGACCTGAGCCAGGTGACGCAACGTCAGAGCTTTTCGGTTTGTGAGAGAGCCATTAATGCGCGGATATTGGCGGAAATGGAAGGTGAACAGGCAGTTTATAATTCCACTAACACTGTCTTGGATGAAGGCTTCGTCACAACATACTTGATGGAGTTCCTAAACTCATTGAGCGCTTCAGGACTCCCAGCACATACATTAACCATAAAGGTTGGAGTTCCGATCATTCTCAGTTCACATTCTTCGGAATTTGACACCTCCAAAGTTATGCAACGGAACCAGGCTAAAAGTAGTGCATCTGTAGCGAAACTTCATCGAGGCGCAAATCCTGATGGGGTGCGGCGCCGGAGAAGCCGTGTTCATCCCCCGCACCCCCCTCATTTGGAGCAGCTTTCCGCTCCGCTTCAAGCGCCTACAGTTCCCCGTGAGCGTCTGCTTCGCCATGACCATCAACAAGTCGCAGGGTTAGACGCTGCGTGCCGCCGGCATGGACCTGCGCACGAGCTGCTTCTCGCACGGGCAGCTCTACGTAGAGTTCTTGCGCGTCACCAGCTGCACGGAGCTGTTCGTGCTGATGCCCGCCGATAAGACTCACAATGTGGTGTACAAAAAAATATTGTAGAATGTCAATGTTATGTGAATATACTTTACATACCTACTTTTGGAGTATGGAACTGTAGATAAACATAACTGTAAATAAAATGTAAATACTTGGCCTCAATATCTATATTCACGTTTCCTCTAATCTAACTTCTAAATAATATTAGACCTAAATTCGAAAGGTTGTTAGGAAGTATGGATTTATATGTGTATATTTCTTACCTTTTCATGCTTAGACTAATTCGACTGGAGGAGTGCTTTGGGTGATATTTGCCATGGACTTGATTGAGATAGTACTACAGTCAAGGACGTAAAAATAGAAAAGTGGCACTGTATCGTCCGATATACACCTCTAAGTATATACTCTATGTCTTTTAAATTACGTCAAAAATTTAAATAAGTGCGAAAAACGATTGATTTTGGAGTGTAGCTTTATTTAGTGGTATAACATTTTATCTGGACTTTACTTCAAGTTTCGGCTCCAGGGGAGAGGGGTAAATTAGCCGCTTACTGACACAGACCGAATTCCACGCGGGCGGAGCCGCGGGCACAGCTAGTTATCAAATAACTGCATTTTTGAATTTGAATTAGACATTATAAAAAAAAAATTGTATCAGACTTAACTAAAAATCATAAACCTCTTTTCTTCTTCGCCTTAGTCGAGTAAAAAGTATCCTATTACCATCTGGGGATACCCAGCTATGCGTGTACCAAAAATAAATGAAATCTGTTTAGCCGATTTGGCGTCATGAAGCCACAATGACACATACATATATATTTTTGTTTATATCTTGGTGTACAGTCAAGTTCATTTACATCTACACATATAAGAGAACAAAAATATCTGAACACGCTTTTATGCTCCTCACAATAGGGTCTTGTTCAGATATTTTAGTTTCCGTGGGTGTGTAGATGTAAATGAATTCGACTGTACAGACATTTAATTTTTACAACTTTATAATTGTATAGATGACAGAAGTAACGACACATCAACAAGAGTGGAAGAAGGTGGAGGGCCTGAGGCATGCAAAGCTATTCATAGAAGGGGTAGAATCAAGCTGGACCAAGAAACTGTGGAACTACAGCAAAAGACAACTCAGAATCATAATGGGTGTGTTCACAGGTCACTTCGGAGTCAAAGGACTCCTGGCCAAACTAGGACTTTCTGACGACACGGATTGTAGAATGTGCGGCGAAGAGGCTGAAACAATGGAACATATATTATGTGAATGTCATGCCCTCGCCAGACAGAGAATGAAGGAATTTGGCGTTGGGTACCCAAGGCCAAAGGAATTCCAGACGCTACCATTGGCATCTATCATCCGGTTTATGGAGTTGGTAGAACAAAACATTGAGTAGCAAGAAGGGGTAATTACACAAAAGATCCCACTGGGTCGAAGTGTATCCGTAAGGACCCCTAGCAATAAGATAAGATAAGATAAGATAACGACACTGCACCTGACATAATCAAAGTTTCGGCACGACAAAATGTGTCAAAATAATTAAATTAATACTGCTTCCAGCTTGTTAGAACCGCCAATAAAAAGACAATTAAGCAAATGCTGCCGTGATTCATGTGTTTCCAACTTACATAGTGCAAACTCAACTCAAGTGTGCAAACTCAGGAGATAAACCGAGTTTAGTGCAGCCGGTGCACACAGCAGTGTAATTAATCTACTATCGTTTATATACCGGTATTCATTGTGATTATAATGTCCAGCATTTTTTTTAGTTACTTGCAATTTTTTGTAGCCTATTCATAAAATTTAAAAACTGGCTAAGAGCATGTCCTACCATGTTTAGTGTAGAGTTCCGCAGCCGTTTTTACAAAAAATGCACCACAGATGAAAAAAATACTATATGAAAAAGTGCAGTAGCAAAAGTGCGTATCTCCACGGCACTTACGTCCTTTAGCTGAGAAACGCGGCAATAACTCAAAAACAGTATATCCGATCATTTGCAAACAATTTGCGTTGAAAGTATTTATTAAGCTTTATCTTTGTATTTTTTTTTTCATATTTTTTGGATATACCGATTAGAAAATAGATAATATTTTTTTCATATTTAAAATAGAACACAATTTATGCAACTCTCACAGCGATTATTTCCGAAAATATTCACTACATCAAAAAGGTTTCTAGAAACCTCAGTGTTTTTAAAATAACTGTCGAAATTTGTGCCATACATTGATATTTGCCGATTTTTTTATCACTTTCGGTTACTTGTATGGAGTGCCCCCCCTATAAATATATTTTATTATTATTTAACTATTAAACTAAGTAGCGGCTTATGCAAGACATCTATCCTCCAAATTTCATCAGTATACATTTTAGAAGTTATTGAGTAAAATGCCTGTGGCATACGGACGGACGGACGGACATGACGAAACTATAAGGGTTCCGTTTTTGCCATTTTGGCTACGGAACCCTAAAAGCTAGTACAAAACCGTACTTGTGGATATGTTATAGTCCTAACGCATAACTGAGTCTGTTCCTGAGGTATGGGAGCGGTACGGGGGGGTGACAAGTGACTTATATGTGTATAGCTTACTTTTGTTTTGTGCAATAAAGTTTAAATAAATAAATACAATAAATAGCGAGACAGTTAGGACACGTCATTTCACGTCACTTGTAACCCCTCCCGTACCGCTCCCATACCTCAGGAACAAGCTCAGTTAAGCATTAGACCTGTAATACTTATATGGTATCGTTAGGTTGTATTATTACGTTTCATTTTTTAAGGCTGGCAATAATTTTAAACATTTAGTTTTAGTAATACATGAAGGTAATTTAAAATCATAAATAATTTTCATGACTAATTAAGACGTCGTCACGACCACGACACGACAGGAGGCGCCATTTTTTTTTATACTTCTACCGTGGCAAACAACCGCAGGGCCTGCCTGATGTTAAGCAGTCACCGTAGCCTATGAGCGCTTGCAACGCCAGGGGCATTTCGTGCGTGTTGCCGACCCTTTAAGAACCTATTCACTCCCCTCTTGAAGAACCCCATGCTAAAACTTCCAGGGAAAACCGCAGCAGGGAGGTGTGTCATTCGGAGTGTACGTGGTAGAAAATTCTTTTGATACCGCACGGTGCGCGACCATTTTGGTTCCAAGGTGTGTGGATGAATATCCTGCCGATGGCGTCATGATGACCAATTGCAACTGTGGCTTGAAATTTTCGAACACAATCTAGTAAGCATCAGTAGCGCACTCTGTATCTTTCTGATTTTTAAATGCTAAGCACATTAGCCATACTCCAAGACATGCGTATCACGCTTCGTCTCTGTCCCATTGCTTCTCCAGCATCTAGCAAGTATTAGGACAGCAAGAGAGATGGCGCTGTAAAAAAGTAATTAAACAAATGCTGCCGTGATTCATGAGTTTGCAACTTCCATAGTGCAGTTTGTGCTAACTCAGGAGATTAACTGAGTTTAGTGAAGGCGGTGCACACAGCACTCCGATTAATCTACCGAAAACAATAGCAATTTCATTAAGGGTCAATTTCACTGATGTAGTATAAGCCTTATTCCAATAATAAATCATTAATTACACGTGAGTAAACTCATTTTACGTTTCGCCAATAATTAACCTAAATGTAAAATGTCTGAACTAGAGAATAATCTTAAACCGCCAATTTCGGCTGAGTAAACTGTTAGATGTTGATTAGTATTGTTGATGTATTACTCGAATAAATTAAAAAAAATACGCAGCACCATTGCTCAAGCATGGGACATATTGTCTATCTTACATGGGTGCATTACGATTTCATTCAATTCATTCGTTCAACGTTACTTAGTAACTATGCGAGAGATTGTTATCCGTAGACTAGCGTGGTGAAATGGAAATGAAGTTAATCATTGAGTAAACCGTTCGATTTTGTTTATACTGAGTTAGATACTCTCGTGTAAATTGATAGTTGGTGAAATCGGCCCTAAGCTATTCAAACACAGTATTTTGTTTCTGAAGTCTTTTTAAAGTAATTTTTTGTCCTGATATTGTGTCTTACTAGATACAATATAAAGAGAGTTGCTAAGACTTAGGTGGCAGTGGGCGGGGCACATTGCTTGTAGAATCGTTGGCCGTTAGGGCAGAAAGGTTCTCGAGTTGCAACCGCGTACAGGACGACGCAGTGAGGGAAAGCTCCCAACAAGATGGACCGATGATCTTGTGAAGATCGCGGGAAATCATTGGATGAGAGCAGGATGCGACCCCATGTTATGGCAATCTTTGGGAGAGGCCTTTGTCCAGCAGTGGATGTCCTAGGGCTCTAATGATGATCATGATGTTGTTTTACCGGCGGCTTTGCTCGCGTTACCGAAAACTGAGTGTAAGTAAGTGTTTAATGAACAATTTTTCACCCCCATATATTTTGTGAACACTAGTGTAAGTCGATTGATCTCTTTCTCGAAGTATAATTATAGATAGACGTATTTGTCGACAACTCTCGCTCAGAGAGGGGATTCGCTGGATACGAGTCGCCTCTATCCGGTCCATGTGGAAGTCAATTGAGGAGGCCTGTGGCCAGCAGTGGACGTCCTATGGCTGAAATGATGATGATGAGTTAGTGTAAGTATTTGTAGCGATTCAACCTAACTAATATATACCTACTATTATACTTTAAGTTGTAAACATGAGATGTGGCTGTACATTAAAGATATTTCCTTTATTTTCTTTCGAGGTATGGTATACTAGAGAAAAGAAAAACGGGATATTTAAAGGTCACTGGACTGTTTTTTTTTTACTCTTGTTCGTATTTGAGTTTGTGCACAAATACTCATCACGCCTAAACGAAAGGATAGAGGAGTTACTCTGTATCTGGAAATTCGAAGTTCGAAGTTCGCAACGTGTGCTATTTCTCTCGCTCTCATGTTAAACTCAAATACAGTGAATGAGACGGTGTGGTGCGATACGAACTTTGAATATCGAATTTCAGAGTAGCATCTGGGCATCCACAGGGGGTTATAGTAATATACTTCTGAAAGAGGGTTATTTGCCTTTTCTTCATTCTATTATATAATTTTATCATGAGAGTGCAAATTAAGCAACGAGCAGGGTAGCAGTGTGACGGTACGGAAGCTATGGTTCCCGGGTGCCGACAGAGCGAGCAACCCCGTGGAACCACTTATGTCGCGTTGCGTTCTATACCAATAATACACTGTCTAAGTGCAATTATGGCCTCGTAATATTATTAATTACACAAGTGCTTGGCATTAAGTGAATTTAGTTATAAAGCGCATGTTTTCCCTTTTAATATACTATTATTAAAAAAACTATATGTCAGTATATTGGAGACATTCCGGACATAAATTCCAAAGAACTTATTGGTACAGTCACCAGCATTAATATGAGCAGCAATAATATATTATCACAACAAAACGAGCATACATAAATAAAATAAAAATAAATAATATAAGGGACAATCTTTCACAAATCGACCTAGTCCCAAACTAAGCAAAGTTTATACTAGGCGACGAATAACATAATATATAGATAAATTATAATACTTTAATATATAAAAAATATCCATGACCAAGGAACAAACATTCGTGCTCATTACACAAACACTTGCCCTGGCCGGAATTCGAACCCAAAACCGCCATATTCGTAGGCCGTTGTACAACCCACTGAGCCAAACGTGTCGCCATACATATCTGACACAACTCATTTTCTAAACCAAAGACGTGTCAGATACATTCGTCCGCTTTGTTATGCCAGATATCGATGCTGGTGGCTGTACAGACTGGATTCAAACCCACGACAATCTGTTTGAAAATGGCACGCTTTAACCACTGAGCTACCGGAGCTTCATCGTGCCTACATCTAAGAAGAAATTCAAGGGTATATGTGAAGTCTCCAATCCGCACTGGACCAGCTTGAATACACACTGCCTCTCATCAATGACAGAAGGCGTAGGTATCCAGTTAGGCAGGTCTAACTTCGAGAAAGAGATCAATCGACAGATTCAACTCGGATCGCTGTAGGGTAGCAGTTCTTCCTAAAAATCCTCCTCGCTCTGCTCGTCGTCGTATGTAACGGCTGGCTTAAAGTAGAATAGGTAAGTTTGTATAATAGTAGCATGCTTTCCAAATTATGCCAGCATTTCATTATACCCACTAATCGTCATATTGAACACAGTTATAAAGCATATACACTATATTACTGTTACATTAATAATTGTTATATACAAGTTCATTATACCTGATGATAGTTAGACCATATCAGAATATACCGAATATTGTTATACCAAAATGACAATGGAATTATCTTAAACATCAGTAAAACTAAGTTTATGCATTTATTTTCGCCATACAATAAAAAAGCAAAAAATGTAAACTTAAGCGATATTAATATCATAGGACACACATACAACTGCCTGCACCAAAATAATCAGAACTGTACTTGTAGTAAACTAGAGGTTGTTGATAGTTTTAGATATTTGGGTTTGACAATTGACAAATATTTTAACTGGAAATTACATGTTAATCAAATCTGTAATAAATTAAGGTCAATTTTATCATCTAAGTAGAATAGTAAATAAAAGCACTCTGCACATTGTTTACCATGCGCTCGCTGACTCACTGCTGAGTTATGGACTGAGTTGCTATGGACTTACTTTTAAGACATATTTAGATAGGATACAACAGCTACAGATAACACTAATGAAATACCTAGTAGGCAAAGTAAAGAGTAAATATATAAATAACTATGATGCACTGTTCTCGGTTTGCAAAATTCTCCCTGTACATTGTAAGACTATATACCTAAATATCCTAGAAACTTACTATAGTGATGAGCATAAAGTACAAAGGCAGAAAAAGACGTCACTTTACTAGGTCCCTAAAAGGAAATTATTGTTACAGTCGGTTGCCAAAAAATATTACGCAAAAAGAACCAAAGAGTACCTAGTTCCTAAAATATATAATAAGTACTCTCTATTGCTTGAGGAGGAAATATAAAAATAGGAAGTTTAAAAATCAAATTAAAAAAGATACTAAATGATACTGATGACTAAATGTACTTACTCAGGATTCGTATGTACAATGGCCCTATGCACCTGTAATGTCTTGTGTCGAACCAACGAGGACGTCAATTACTATCCATTTGTAAAAGGATGTAAACTTTACTTTAGCAAAGTAGGTCATAAAATAACACGGGATTGTGACTGAGTTCTCATTTGTACATTGTTTGTATCTATCTTTAGTTATGTATGTAGTTAGTAATAGTAAGCATCACGTTGCACAAGAATTTATTGTCAGAACGCGACGCCAACAAACTGTTTTACAGTTTGGCGTACTGTAAATATATTGTTAAGTATGTATATATAAATAAATTAAAAAAAGAGCATTATATCCCCTAAACGTTACTTCGACTAATAATAAATATATTAAACCAGAATGAACTTCGTTCGCGGAGGAGAAAAAGTCATAGCCCCTCTTTGTTTGCAGCGTAGTCGTGTAAAAGGTATCCTATAACCATTTGTGGATACCGAGCTACCGGTGTACAAAAAATAATTCAAATCCGTTTAGCCAATTTGCACACACAAACATACAAAAAACCCAAAAGAAAAATGTTTAGATTGAGTGACCTCCAAATAGTTTGTTACATTTTTATTTATTTTTTTATAATAGGTAGTGTTATAGCTACCGTTACGCACCCGTTAAAAACAGTACAGTACTCTGTACGTAACGAACGTGCTCTCTACCCCAAAAACATTTCAGACCTTTTGCACCTAGTCTGTACCGGACGCCATAGCTACCAAGTGCAAACTCAACTCAACCGGGTGTCAAAAGTAGGGCACGAGTGTCCTCATGTAGCGAGTATTATTTATTCCAAATCTGCCCTTAAAAGGGACAGTAATAACCTATCGATGACAAAAAGCCTCCGCTCCCGAAGGACTGCTAAAAGCTTTGTAAAGTAAGACATGCAAAAACTGACACGACGCAGTTATAAACAGTATCTTATCTTCGTAAGGTCCAAGCAAATTTTAGGACTTTTATAACGACGACCCAATGTGCTCATCTTACGTACTTATGCTTGCAACCCAGAATTACAAATTGTAATTACCTGTTCCGGAAGTACAATCCCGTTCTTCCGACTCCAAAATAACATTAACTGTATATACTATATAGATTGAGTAGACAAACTGTTACTTGTAAGTAAATTGAGGAAACTGAATTATGGCATATTTTTATTTAGTCAGTTTTATTTTTTGATAAAAAATTAAGTTATTTTTACACTTTTTTAGTTAATTGTTACTCAAAAGTGGATCTCGTGACGATTCGAACAAGCGCAAACACGGTTAGGATACATTATTTTATTACAGAGATCCGGTTACCCTACCTTCCGGCTCCATCATCAATACAATTCGATGGTACCATTCTCATCAGGACTATTTCAATTTGCGACTATGAAGAGGCTTAATTATCTATTTTAATCGAGACTAGAGGCACCTGCAACTTCGTTCGCAGAGGAGAAAAGGTCATAACCCCTCTTTTTTTTAATAGCATAGTCGGGTAAAAAGTATCCTATAACCATCTGGAGATACCCAGCTACCCGTGTACCAAAAATAGTTGAAATCCATTTAGCCAATTTAGCGTGATGAAGCCACAACGACACATACAAACATTTCATTTTTACAACTTTATAATAGTATAGATATAGATGTATCTCATCGCCACCTGTAAATGACCTATCGTTGAGGAGTTGCAGTGTCCTTCTGTGGTCGTTTTCATCAGTTCCACTTCACCAATATACACTTTCAATGTAAACGCTTATTATGTTTCTTGTAATACCAAAATCGCCACATGTATGCCTATAATATTTGAAGAGTTCCTTCAATTCCTCGTAGATCCCATCATCATACTTGGACATACCTCCTATAATACAAAAAAAAATAAAATCGGTCTAATAGTCTTCGAGTAATCGGTGAACATACATAAAAAAAAACTCCTTATTTGGGAGTCGCGCTAAAGATTGAGATTGACTTATTGAGGTTTGCTTTCCAATTATTATTTTTGATACTATAGTTATCGTTTATGATCTCAAAAGCAGAAATTTTAGTACGTTTATACTAATTTACTTAATTATTCAAGGGTTCATCTCGAATAATACTCACTAACGAGACTTCAGCGTTAGTACGGTTTAAATTATGCTCCAAACTGATTTAAAAAATATACTATTAAACTTAAATTAAAACGTTATGTATTTATCAACATAAGATAGTCGTATGATTGTAATTTCTATCGGTTACGCGTGTATTTATCTAAATAACAGAACCGTTATTTCCTTCATTAAAAACGAGTACTGCAAGCAAATTGAAACTTCGAAGTTGTCAGATCAGTGTAGATAGATGTCTTTCGATCATCATCATCATCATCATCATCATCTTTCCAGCCATAGCACGTCCACTGCTGGACACAGGCCTTCTGAATGCATATGAGCATAGAGGCCGCATAGAAGCGACCCGCCTCCGCAACCCAAACCAGGTCGTCCGACTAAATTGCGGACGGGCTTCACACGGTTCCACTCGAGAACCTTTCTACCCCAACGGTCATCGGTTCTTCGAACTATGTGCCCTGTCCATGCTGCGTCTTTCGATATATTTAATTACTGTACCTATTGATGATTTTACCGTGTATGACTCAGTCAGTCGGCCAGTCAAAGTACTGTTTGTCTTCACTGTGTAACCGAGGGTACAAACATCAATTTCTAAAACATTACCTTCGGTGCCGAGTAAAAGGCCCGTTTGGAGTGCCTCCATGATTTTCATGAAGAAATATGGCTACCTTTTCTTTGTATTTATTTACATTGGATAATACTTGGCGTTTTTCAATAATTTATGGCGTGAGTGTGAAGTTTTTTGTTTTTTTCGCGAAAATATGAATAATTTCGCTACCTAGTAAGAGCACTTTAAGACTCAACGTGACGAGTCTTATCTGATGCAAGATTATCTCTACGTATAAAGTTGTAAAAATTTTATGTCTGTACATTGAAGATATTTTCAAAAAAAGTATTGCAGCGGTTCTTTGGAGGTCAATAAATCGTTTTAAGAGTTCCGTAGCAAAATTGGCAAAAATGGAACCCTTTTAGTTTTGTCAAGTTCGTCCGTCCATCCGTCTGTATGTCACAGGCATTTTACTCAAAAACCACTAAATGTATATCAAAAAAATTTGGAGTAAAGGTGTCTTGTATAGGCCGCTACTTAGTTCGATAGTTAAATGATAAAAAAATTGGCCTATATTTTTGTCAACTGGAATGTTATAATCCATACTAATATTATAAATGCGAAAGTGTGTCTGTCTGTCTGTCTGTCTGTCTGTTACCTCTTCACGCTTAAATCGCTGAACCGATTTGGATGAAATTTGGTATGGAGATAGTTTGAGTCCCGGGGAAGGACATAGGCTACTTTTTATCCCGGGAAAATATCTTTATCCGCGATAAACGAATTTAAGGCGGACGAAGTCGCGGGCAGAAGCTAGTACTTAATAAATCAACATCTTAAATTGGTATATGCTTCCTCATCAAGCGACGCTTAAACATGGGCCTAAACCCAATAAGTGAGTAATGATATTCACATTAAAATTGTCAACTGGTTTCTCAATAGGTTCTATAGTTTTTTTAAGAAAAGTAGCAAAAATTGGCTTTTTGTCGTCAAAATAACAAATTGATAGTGTATATGTTGGTTTCGGTGACTCGTGAAGATAAACTGAAACGGTATATTGGTAACACGGTGGTTGTCAACACGATGAGGCATATGTCTGTGTTGTATATACAACACAGACAAGTGAAGCTTCGGATCGAAAGTCATTCGCGTATGGTAGCCTCTTAAATTGGCAACATTGGTATGGTACTAGCCGTAAAGATCGAAAGGCGTGCCCTCGCCCGCGCACCCGCGCAACTCCCGCCGGCGCCTGCCGCTCGGCCGGCCCTGCTACCGCGGCGTAAGCGCATACGTCACTCCGCTCTCCGCATCCCACCGCCGCGTAAACTCCCGCGCACTCGTTTTGTTTACCTTTCGATGCATTTGAAGTTTACAATGTTTTAGTTAGTCATTAGTTATCGTACATAGTCATATTATTTCTCACTTCGGATCAACACACTGCTTGTGCTTTGCTATTAATTATATGTAGTAATCTACCCGACACTACATAACTATAATCTATTCTGGCTCTAACGTCAAAAATTCTAGATGTAATTCGAAAATTTTAGGTACAGGTTAATACTAGAAGGTGAATGTGTGTATATACAACTTCGTTTGCGTAAGAGAAAAAGTCATAATCCCTCTATTTTAAGGTTCCGTACCCAATGGGTAAAACGGGACCCTATTACTAAGACATCGCTGTCTGTCTATCTGTCTGTCTATCTATCTGTCTGTCACGTGACAGTTGAAATTTTCACAGGTGATGTATTTTTGTTGCCGCTATAACAACAAATACGAAAAACAGTATAATTTCATGTCTGTCTGTCTATATATCTGTATCCTATATAAACTGATCGAGCACCGCGTACATATTGCATAAGAGTAAGGCTCTGCTATCACTGGATTTTCATAGATACGGCTATTTATAGCGTATATTTTGTGCGGAACCCTCGGTGCGCGAGTCCGACTCGCACTTGGCCGGGTTTTCTACAGCGTAGTTGAGTAAAAAGTGTACTATAACCTAACCTATAACTATAGCCTGTGGATACCCAATTATACGTGTACCAAAAATAGTTTGAATCCGTTGTTATTATAAATTTCACATAATTTGTTTGCCCCGATATCGCGTGACACAAAGAAAAACCAACAAACACACTTTCACATTTTTATCATATTAGTAAGGATTTTAGTTCATAAAGTTTTTTGCACAACTCATTGCATTCCGAAACAGACTAATTTCAAACATTTGTACACGGAACATACGTACTTTTAAACATGATAACAATTTACTAACATCTAAAACATTCACAATACGAAAAGTCCCCCTAATCGGGACCCTACATCCGGAACCGCCCGGAATCCATTTTATTCCGCCACTCTTCCGGACTAACCCTTTCAAACCCTAAACGGCGTAACTAAATCACAAAACAACTGCACTTACGTCATTATAGAACGCGCAGCCTTGAGCATAACGCGATTCGCTGCTATTCGAAAGTAGACCGTCCCTTATTATAAGACCGTATTATAGGAGCACTACGCATTGCGCGAGTTGCGTTGCCGCTTTTTAATACAATACGAACTGCTGCACCTTTAGAATAACGTCAATGTATATTGGCGTTGCCTCAAATCACGCTTATGTTGCCGTTATTACGTATTGTATGGAATTATCTTCCGTCTCGGTCCGTTTTTACATCAGTAGGGCGTTGCCGCCGCGCTGTACGGACGTGTGTTAACACTCGATTTTATAAGAGTTTTGGATAAAATATTGTTGAACAATTTAGAAAAAAGCTGATTAAATAAGGTGAGTTTTAGTTCTAGTTTCTTGAATACAGATTTCAATAGATATAATCCGTTTTGTTTCGGTTTTTTTGTTGCATATTCCGGATCATACGTTAAATGAAAGCATTTTAGTATGTCTCTTTGACTATAGGCTTAATAATATGTATAAATGATGAAAGGTCTTGTCAAGGTGAGCCAATTTGCCTACTTATAAATTTTTCTTAGGTTGGCTAAATTGTATGCAATGTTATTAACGAATAGACCCACAAGTTCGTTCGCGGAGCAGAAAAAGTCATAACCCACTTTTTACGTTAGCGTAGTCGGGTAAAAAAGTATCCTAAAGCCATCCATGGATACTCAGCTACCTAAGTTAAGCCGTTTTGACGTTATGAAGCCACAACGACACATAGCTTGTCATTTATAAACAATAAACAATAAATAAAAAACATTTTTTCACAAACTGACTTTTTAAATATCTTCAATGTACAGTTCATATTTATAAATGTACTAGAAGGCGCCCGCTACTTCGCGGAGGAGTAAAAGTCATAACCCACTTTTTACTTCAGCGTAGTCGGGTAAAAGTATACTATGACAATCTGTGGATACCCAGCTACCCGTGTACCGAAAATGTGATAAAGCTACAACACAACACATACAAACATACAATTTTTTTTAATATTATAATAGTATAGATATATAGATGTATTATTAACCACAAATTATTAGCAGCAAGTAGAAGAATTTAACCGAAACGAATTATGAAACTCATATACGACGTCAATTTGTTTAAGTATCTATTTTGCTTAATCATTACTACCCAGTTAAGTTACGTTTGCACGTGGTGTTTATAGCGCCGCATACAAACGAGGTGCAAACTTAACTCAATCGTTTCGTACTCGTAGTCTACTTATATTTATGAACATATTTTTTTTATTTGATGCGTTTTGGTAAAAACAACACAGGATTAAAATAAGATTTAGTATAGGAACAAATGAAAACCGTTTTAACAAGGCGATTAACCGACCAAGAATAAATGACGCGGATAGTGGCGCCGTCACTCGGGACTTCTTTAACACTAAACTGTCATATTTAAATTGATTGGTTTATACAACCAATTCTAAAATATTTAAATCTTGATTTCTTTGCATTTTGTGGATACTGTCGTGGAGTTTTGTAACTAGTTCAGATCATTCCGACTTAAATCGGAACTAGAATTCGGAATACTTCGTGTAGCCGTGAATTTATTTTTTCGTTCGGAATTTGGCTACCAGCAACATTTGAAAGAGATAGCTGCACGCTCGCCACAAGATAAACAAGGACAACATGAGCGGAAATTTCCAAACGTGTGTGAACACGATTTGTGAGCTATGCGTTCGGAATGACGTCATTCGGTTTTTTCTGTTGCAACTCGTGCATAGAAATAACAGAAAGGTATTTTAACAGACTTACAAAAAGATGAAGGTTCACATGTATAGTTAGTGTGATGTTTTTTGTTAATAATGAGTCGAATTTAGACAAAATAAAAGGATAATTAATTTCGAATTTGACAAAATTCGGTCAACCATTATGATTTTGACGTGATGTTTGGTTACAGTATGGGGTTCTTCAAGAGTGAATACTGAATAGGTTCTTAAGGGGTCGGCAACACGCACGTAATGCCCCTGTCGTTGCAAGCGCTCATAGGCTGCGGTGACTGCTTAACATCAGGCAGGCCGTACGCTTGTTTGCCACCTTAGTAGTATAAAAAAAATGTGGGTAAAAGTTACTTCTGTACGATTATAAAGTTGTAAAATGAAATGTCTGTATAATTAAGTTATTTTCAAACAAACATATGGGACTATTTGAAGTTCACTGAATCAAACAATAGCCTTTTCGATTTTTTTGTATGAGTGCATGTTGTTGTAGCTTCATCACGTCAAAATGGCTAAACGAATTTCAACTATGTTTGATACACGGATAGCTGAGTATCCACAGATGCTTATAGGATACTTTTTACTCGACTAACAGTAGAAAAAAACAGGGTTATGATTTTATGTATAAGTATTATGAAATAGATAAATTTAAATATTGGTACATTATTAAAACAACTAAAACGGACTATTTGAAGGTTACTGAATCGAAAACAATTTTTTTTATGAATGTATGTGTCTTTGTGCTCTCATGATTTAAAAACGGTACCAACAAGAATAGCTTAACATCGCGTAAGGTGAAGCAAAAAAGAGGGTTATGAACTTTTCCCCTTCGGAAACTATGTTAAATAAAAAATAAAATTAATTCCGTCTAGGAACCTTTAAATAGCAGTGTCTCTATATTTTGAAAAAAAAAAACATTTTCCAACTAGTTTTACAGTTTTATAAGGCGATTCATCATTTTGCAATAAAATAAACGTATAATGTCAACTGGGACAATTGCGACTATAGGGCAACATGCGTCTTTTAAACTTTTGACGTTATCCGAACACTTTAAACCTACCCTTAACTTCCCCGCTTAACACGTTCACAGTCCAGTGACACATGGGTCACGACGAACTATCTCCTCATGTCCGTGCCCCACTCATGGGTCACTATAGACCGTGACCGTGACCCATACGTGGAGCATTGACGTACGAGGAATCGAAACATTTTGTATGGGGACTGTGAACGTGTTAATGTTTGGCACTGTTACTAATTCAAACAGAACGAGGGTCGATGTAAAGTGTTCCGTATCTAACACGTCATCAAAAGCCGCATTTACCCCATAGACGTAATTGGCATATTATCATAGAACAACAAAATTGGGTTTGATCAGGTATAAATATGATGCATTTGTTACTGGTTGTACAATAAAGTGTTTACGTACATACATACATATTTATACGCGAAGCCCCGTTTTGTTGTGCTCTGATAATGAGTGAAGATCGTGTAAGTTTAAATCAATGCAATTGGCACAGTTGACCTTAATGAGACTAGTCTAACTGAATTGTAATTTATATTTATAGGAGAATTTCTATAAAAAAATGGACAAGAACAAAATCGATTCGGAGTTTCTTATAGCAACTATAAAGAGGTTTGACAGCATATGGAATAAAAACTCGAAAGAATACCACAAGAAGAGTTCAAAAGAGATCGCCTGGAATCAAGTTTGTGAAGAAGTTTTCGATAACTGGGACGCTTTAACTGAAGACGAGCAGATTGGTAAACGTGAGTGCTTATTTTTTTGAATAATGACCTATTTGCTAGCTAGGTTAATCACTACGTTTTAAGAGACGGAACTTCATACTAATTTGTTTCTGAAAGATTTGTGAAAACTCCACCAATATAGGAAAAATCAAATGTTGCCATGTCATCACAATTTTAAAAGTAGTATAGTGAAAAACCGATTATGCGCAGAGTAGGGTTTACCATATTCGGTAATTACCGACGTTACCCACTGTAGCAGGACTTTCGTAGAATTCTAATCAGAATTATTGTTCGAGTAAAAATTAAACAAATCATAAATGTGATGAAAACTTCATTAAATTCCTAATTAACTGAAATTTATATTGAATTATTACAAAAATGTAATGTTTTGTTTGTTCTTTAGAGTCTGGCAAATGAAAGATGAGAAATAATCAACCGCAAAATTTAAAAATGTAGCTGCAGTGTGCCTGTATGAGCTAGACTTAAACAAATTCATTGCTTTTGTCATTAATTATTAAGTTATTAGTTACTGAGAAAAGCATTTAAATTTGTTTATATCTAGCTCATACCGGCACACTGACATTTTTCAATTTCGCGGTTGATTTCATTCTCATCTTTCATTTGCCAGACTCTAATAACAATGTGTAATAAGTACATAATCTACCGAGAGGTTTAATGCTAAGTATACCTACTAACAATAGGTACCGTTTATTCCATAAGAGCACACGGGGCCCCCTGGTCTATGGAAAGTTCCCGTTAGCAACCTTTTTTAGAACCACTATCTCAAAACACCACGAGTCTCTATCTCAAAACAAAACGAGTCTCTGTCTCTACAATATCTCACGCACACAGTTAATTGAGCGGAGGAGCAAATTTGCTCAACTCAGCGCCACAACAAATTTCAAAAACTTCAGTATAATTATCAAAATTAATGAAAACCACCATTAGGATAACAGACGTCAGAAGTCGACACGAGTGACATCCCGTCAGTGTTGCCATTACCTTATTCACGTATAATGTTGTTGGCGAAGTAACTCGATCGCCATGCATCTTATTTTTGTATGAGAGTTTCCAACCATTGATAAAAATGCAAACAAGAAATAGGTAAAGATAGAAGGTTAGCATGTTTTGTTTGCATTTCCATGATAACGCGTCCAACGTGTCAGCCTCTCCACCAGCGAGCGCTGTTCAACGAGCAATGCAGAGGTATCAGGTTCGACTCCTGGCGTGCCCGCGCGAGAGCGATCGTGTTTTTCTTCGGGCTTTGATCTTCGCATCCTTATCATAATTTTAAACTTCTGTTACAAATGTAATTTTTTTTCTTTAGAATCCGAGCTGAAAAAGCGATGGAACAACATACGCGACTACTACAAGAAGGATTTGGCTCTGCAACTCAACGGGAGCATTGGGCAGCCAGCGATGAAACGGAAAAAATACGTTTTCTCAAATAAATTGGACTTTCTGCGACCAATTTTCGATAAGTCAGGGTACGTGCAATGGTAATTGGGATGAGCCTGAACCTGCTCTCTCTCTAATGACGACTCGCAAGCCGTTGGGCAAATTCTTTAACAACAACTTCTCAACTTTGATTTGATTCATATACTGCTCGGTTCCTTTAATTTTCTACGATTCGGCTATTAAGACCGGACATGCGAAACGCGGAGGGATTTGTGCGAGCTGGCAACACTAATAATTTGCGTCGAAAGGAGACTATGTTTATTGATGATGGAGTTTATGCAAAGCCAAGAAAATTTCTTTGTTAAGGTTCCGGACCTAAAGGGTAAGACGGGACCCTATAACTAAGACTTCGCTGTCTGTCTGTCTGTCACCAGGCTGTATCTCATGAACCGTGATAGCTAGACAGTTGAAATTTTCATAGATGATGTATTTCTGTTGCCGCTCTAACAAAAAATACGTATAATTTTATATCTGTCCAGACAAAAAACTGAAACAAATATTATACTGATATACAGATATCAGTATAACATTTGTTTTAGTTCCTTTTTTGTAACCAATATACAATGATCGAACACCGCGTACATATTACGTAAGAGTAGGGATCTGCTAACACTGGATTTTCATAGACATGGCCATTTGTAGTGTATATTTTGTACGGAACCCTCGGTGCGCGAGTCCGACTAGCACGGTTTTTTAAATATATTTTTTCGTTAAAATGGGCTATTCTAAGATAATACTTTCATGCGCTTTGCAAATTCAAATTCAAATCATTTATTTGTGAACAATAGGTATACACACAATGAAATTATGGTAGGTACAGTCGAGGTCAAAGATATATTTACAATTGAGAGTTCCAAATATATCTTTACATTTAAATAAGTTTACACACAGTATGACAAATACTTGCTTACAAACCATGGGACAGTTTCATCTTTTCACTCAATGCTCCGTAGTTATGTTTAGTTACAACCTTTCTTTTATAAAATCATTGTCACACATTGTGACAAATACATATTTACATTACATGTTACAGAAAAATATTTCTTATCAATGAGCCATAGATATATAATTACATTAAAAGTAACACTTTAAACTTTACGTTTTAGCATACATTTTTTTACTTACAGCTCTTGCTACATAAATATCTTTACAGTTTGACTTAAACCGCCGTTCTTATTTTAAATAATTACAATCACCGAAAACAGTACCATATTGTCAAATAATCTATAACACGAAAAATTTATAACACGAATACCACACAAGCGGTTTATTAAACATATTCCTTGAAAAAATTGATAATTCCAATTTTGTAATTTTGTGAATACATACATACGGGTTCCTTATTTTTTTTCAAAAAATGATTTACTAGCTGCCTCACTTCCCAACTCTTTGCAGCTGCTTCAGTTTGTTCTGTAGAATTGATGGCCGCTGGGACCAATGAGTTCTTGAATGGCGATATTCTATATAGTGAACCGTTCTTCTTCGAGTTACTTCTAAATAATAAAAACATAGTATGATTTTTGTTTGTAATCGATATTTCTCCCCATTGGAAAAGTTGTTTGTATTGGCGGGATTTACCACCTGTCAAAATTAAAGGCAGTAAAAATATTTTTATTTTTATTTCAGTAACTTCGAAAAGTCGGCTGAAAACGACGATGACCAGGAGGAAATGGAAATATATTTAGAAGAAACTGTAGACAGCTCAGATTCGGAAGCATCTTTTACGACAAAGCGAAAACCTACATTAAAAATTGTAGAAGACAAGAAGATTCTAGAAGCAACACCGACTAACACTGACTCAAACGAAACTGAATATGACTTGTTATTTTTAAAAAGTTTATTACCTGACATGAAAGCGATGAACCGGAGGCAAAAAGTAGATTTTAAATTAGGAGTCCTACAACTATTTAAGAATATAATGTGTGAAAGCCGAGATTTTGAGGAATATGACGAAAATGAAGATAGTAAAAATCCGTTGAAATAAAGAGTATTTTTTTAACATGTTGTTAAATAACTCCTTGTTTTATTTAAACGCTTTTAAATATTAAAAAAAATATAAACATGAACCTGGAAAACAATAATGGTGCTCCATTACTGTTCCAGGACTGCTCCACGACTGTAAAAATGAAGCATATACGAGTATCGCCGTATTGCCGATTGCAGTTGCAAACACAGGTTTTAGATATCAAAAATAGTACTTTTTCCTCTTAAAATTTTAAAGGCCTTCTAGCATACAAAAGAACTTATGTTAAAAAATAGTTATGAAAAAAATACTTGCTTACGATTTTATCCCAGTCCATAACTATTGAAATTAGCCACATGATAGTATTAATAAAAATTATAGAGTGGGAGCAGCTAAAAACTTCCGGAATAGCCCTTGTAAATAAAGACGTAATATATTATAATTCTCACAACATTATCCGGTCTGATATTTTTTTTCCATCGTATAAGGTCAACCGGGATAAATGCGACTATGAGTCAAATGCGTCTGTTAACGATATCTTAAAATCCGAACACTTTGAAACTACCCATACCCTCCCTGCCTAAAATTTGGCAGTATACGCATCAAAAAAGAGAGCAGGGTTAGTTGATTGATGCGTTCTTATGTTATTGTCAAAAGACGCATTTGCCCCGTAGTCGCATTTGTCCCGGTTGACCTTATATCAAAAGAGTGCCATGCACAAGAACTGCTTTTTTAACAAAACCAAACACCTACAAAGACGGACAACGCCGAGTCAATATCACCCAAAATGGCACCAAATCCATATAAAGATCCTAATCGACATAAACGTTAGAGTAACATACGCCCTTTTATACAAGTAAAACACTGTTGTACTTCATAATACCAAGTGCAAATGGCTATGTTTGCCATCTCAGTGTGTTTAGGACTGCGTCGTTACTTGTTTTTTGTTCCCCGTTCTACCCTTTAGCATTTTATCTAATATCAACCCTATCCCAAAGTCTTAGATTTCATTTAAAATGACACAAGTAATTCAGATAGGAGTTTGCAAAAGTTACATCTGGATTTGCTATTTTGTATAGAGTGCCGACGGCTCTAATAGGATGCAAGTTTTCATGTGATTTAGGTTGTTGGGCAATGTATGGGTAAGTAAGTTAATTTTTGACAATGATGACGTTAAGGAGGCTTCAACTGAATTAGGTTAAAGGGATTGCTTAAATTAGGATGTTCGGTTATCATTACGTTATGTTTATATCAAAATGGACCTTAAGACTTGACGTTTACGTTCCGTTGTCAAGCGTTGGGTATTGTAGTAATATATATTGTTATTTTTGTTTCAATCATATTTATTGAATTAAGGATCAATTCCAAAGTAGTCAATAATTAAGTATAAGTAATTGACAACTTACAAAAAAAAACAATAAAAAAGTCTGTTCATAAATTACGACAAGCAATCTTATGTACAGAGTTTATTACGATTGACCTAACTAATTTAATTTAGGTACCCTAGAGTCTGAAATAAATGGTTCTTATCTTATTTTTATTACACAGGTCGATAATCAAAACATAGTCTAGTATCAGATGAGGAGTTTCCTTTTAAAAAGGCTTATTTTTCCATGGCTTCCATAAAGAAATAAGCCCTTTTGAAAAGACACTTCTCTGATCCGTTTATTTGGAGTTGAATGAAATACATTATTTCTAAGTTAAAACAGTTCTCCATGTAAATCATCAAATACATTTTTTTGTTAAAACTGGTATTAAATAGTAACAAAACATTTTTCATCCAAATAAAAACTGTGTCACCGAATTTGAAAATAAAAAAACTTCATCAAAACTAGCTTCCCTCCATAACAAAAGGGTTTTATTTTTAGATTTTTCCGATCAAGAGGTAGTAATCAAATAATCTCCAACTTTATATTTTGAATTTAATATAGTTATACTCTAATTCAAATTCAAATATGCTTTTATTCCATAGGTCATTTCATTATTACACTTAAAACATGTCATTATCGAAGCAAGAAGTCTTATATCTATTTTGACTATTAATTTTGTTTGGCATGAAATAACTTGACAGATGAGAGGTTTAATGCTATGTCCATGGATCTTTATCATTAATGTCAAATGACGTGTCGTGTTATTGTACGCCTTTTTGACTAATTTGGGGTTTATAAAGACAAAGTCTAGACTCTAGAGATCAATGGAAACGTAAAGAAATGTTATTACCATGTATGATAAGGCGCACAAATATTATGAACAGATTTCATATATTAGATATTATTTAAACAAAACACATAACTATGCGAAATATCAGCAATAACTTCCAATAACTTTGATTTCTTACGAACGCTCGGAAAGTTTCTTTCTTTTTTTGCCCTTCGATTTTCAGCAACATAATTTACGGTATGAAATATGTTTTTCTAATAAATGCATTTTATTCATCTGTTTGCTCTTAGCCTATACTACGATCGGGCATCCCTAACACAAACTATCGGTATTCTGGTAAAAATTCACAACAGATATATGATCGACTATTGATGCGGACGATTCAGTAAAATGTTGCTTTTTAACAACTATTATGTTAAAAAAACAATATTGGACTATTGTTATGGAGCTATGAGGAATTCCAGGTAATTAGATTTAAGGAAACTTTATTTCAGTTTTACTGCAGTAGTATCTAAAACCTTAAACTACACTACACTGAAGTATTCTTTATTTTATGGCCTAAAAATTTCATCTTCTACATTTTCAGCTTTTTTATCATACTTACGTAGTATTTAATGTGTGAACAGTGATTGTTTTTATTTAAAACAGAAATCAGACAAACAACTAGAAAATTAAACGTCTAATAGAAACTGTATTTCTGCGCTTTTGAAAGATACGGATGCCACACACAGACCAAAAGCTAGGACATTAAGCTTGTACCACCCCTAAAATCACTAAAAACCACCGTAAGGAAGTGGTATGAAAATGGCATATACTCGTACATAATATTCGAGTCGTGTGTGGACAGATTTAAATGTATTGGGCTTGGGCACATTATTAGCAGTGATTTAAAAGATGACTATGATATAGAGCGGGAAAGTAGGGTCTTAGCAGTTTGTAGCAAGATGGTGATCCGCAGGTTTGCTCGATGCTCAAATGGAGTAAAAATAATGCTTTTCAAGGTTTTATTTTATTTTTATTTATTAAGGTCTCTCATCAGTTAATATATTGAATGTACAAAATAGATACAAGAGTTTCATAAAGTGATGCTTATCTAATTATAGGTAAACACAGCATTATATAGCGAGTATTAATCGAAGTGCTGAACTTAGTAACTAAAACTAGAAACGCAGCTTACAAGTACTATGCTAATACAAAGAATGACTATATTAATTACTATCCGATTTACGAAACCTAGGCAGCGAATCAAAATGAATATCATCAAAAGCATATTTGCTTATTCAGAAGTGTACATAGCCGAGGAATAGGGGAATTGGCGCCGATAACGGTTGTCCCGAATGCAAGGGGTCTATTATTTTGCGAGGGTATCTAAATGAAACTCTAAAACGAATTTTGGGTAAAAGTTACGGATAGTTGGTATGGTTTTTCAAGAGCTTGTTATAAAAGACAAGATCGAGCAAGTCTCTTGGCATAGTGAGCGGCCTTATTACAAAATGCTCAAGTGCATATGATGTTTTACTCGTGAGTACCTACAGGGTGTGAGCACCCTGTGTGTATGTTATGCGAAGCGAGCTTACAACGCCCTAAGAGTGTAGTGTAACACATTAAGAATGTTGTTGGGATTACCAAGCCATTGCAGTGCTTCAGGCATATTCTGCAAAGCTCGCACGGATGGATTGCCAGCAATTAAGAGTAGCAAATTGATATCCTTGCTGGGAAGAATCAGGCAGAGCCCTAACAGTATTCTGAGTGGGAATGCTGACAATATTGACTGCCCAATACTAACCCATCGGCAAATAAGTCGTCGTGCATGAGTATCGTCTAGCCTTTAGTTTAGTGTAAGTAGTTAAGATATATTTTATAATTTTTGTAATTCACCTAGTTTTAAGCAAAACATGCAGGTAACACCTATGGAGACATATGCTCTGAAATAAATATTTATTAGTTTAATGTTGTCTGCCCTCTACGGTGGTTTATTGTATCCTGTACCGTCCTTTGTCACGTGTTTTCTTTTCCAGTTTGGTACTGGAAGTCTGTCAACATCCAAATTAGTACAGTCGGCCAGTACCTAATGTTTAGGTTAGTGCTTCCGCATGGAGGTTTAAGTTCATGCGTCTGAAAGGAGGTTAGAAGCTCCAACAAATAAGTAGTAAGTAGTATCAATTAAGTAGTAAGTAGTCAATCTATTCAACAATTATGTAGATAAGTGCAGCGGGCCTATGATGGTCGCGTTTATCACGCGATAAATGTTATGATAACGCGCCTGTCACTCTCGCACTTACGTACGTGTCAGAAGGTAACGGCAGTTATGTCAACAAACGCAACCATCATAGGCCTGCAGGTCTGCCAGATGCTTTATCGCGCGATAAATGCAAAATATAAATTAAAAACCCGTGTTCAAAATCGACCATGCATTAATAAGCTATGCACAGTTAAACCAAAAGGTCGGCGTTTGAACTCATAATGCCCCTCTTTTTGCGTTGGGGGCTAAAAATGGTTGAAGATCCTCAGTTGTTGACGTGAGGGCACACTAAATCCAGTTACTCCGTTTTTGCTACGGCAATGTTGCGGTGTATCACAAACTATCAATGTTGTAAAAACCTTGCGCTGCCCGACATATTCATGATCGGATCCTATCGACACAAGGAAGGTTAAAATGCTGCTTTAACCCTTTAATGCCCCTTTTATTCGTAGACTATTTTTGGTCATATCATCGATGATCGATCGGTTAGTTTAGTAAATCCTGAACAATTTCTTTTCTAGTGAGTTGTCAATTTGCAGGAACTTAGAAATTAATTATTCAAATCTAGAAAACAGATTAATTGTTTACGTTAGACAAGATAGATGGGTTGTCACTTTAAAGGTATCTCCGATAGCATACATAGAATCAGCGTCATTTTAAACTCCCGGCTTATCTACATACAACACAAATAATTGCGCGTACATTGTTGCCTGCTATAGCGCTTGTACATAAATTTCATGTTATAGCCTCTCCTGATTCAAAATGAAAACATAATCAAATAATGGACCTACGCCAATCGACCGATCGTCGATTGATACTATCTATCGACATCGATCTGTTAGTAAACTAGCTTTCCCTACATCAACGGCATTTATCGACGACGACCAATTGATTATAGGTACTATTAACAGGGGATGGAAAACCGGCTTTTTTTTCTAGTAGGTAGTTAAATAGTAGTAAATTAAAAATGAATAATTCAAAACTTGAATACAGATAGATGGTTTAAGTTGGTAAAGATAGATGGGTGGTCAGTTTTTAAGGTATCGCCGATAGTATCAATAGTGCGCCATTTTATGCTCCCAGCCTATCTGCACACAACACTAATGAATGCGCATACATTGTCGCCGACAACCATAGCGCTTGTACCTAAATTTCATGCATAACCAACTAAATATTTTTACACAAAAAGCCTTGTTTGCGTATGAAATGTTTTTTGCTATTGGGAAATATTCAATTGGATATTTTGGATGAAAGCTTCTAAATTATGAACGTTGAATAACTCTTAAGTTGCGTCCACATTTGTATCATTTGTCCGATCAGATCTTCGTCGCGTGGTATGATCGCGTGTCACGATCACGCGTTTGGACGTTGCGCCGATCTGATCGCTCGAAATCCATGTTGCTACGCGTATCACACACTTAGATCGAACAAGTGGGGCGTGATCGCCGCGCCGACAGTGAAAGCGCAGCGCCGCGCAATACGCAGTCATGCCACGTCACGGTGATCGGATACGAGCAAATGATTTAAGTGTGGACGCACCTATACAGACCTTAAAGTATTGATGACACTTATGCCAAAATTTACACTGAAAATAAAACTATTGAAGGCTTCGTACTGGACTACATTGATTTATTTGGATGATCGGTTTCGACTGCTGCCTGGACCTCAGCGGCCTGACATGGAGCTGCCTGCGAAACTGACGGTTCTGGGTTCAAATCCCGGTATGGGAAAATATTTTTCCGTGTATATAAGTATATGAGAAATTTAATAAATATATCGTATTTTAGACTTATAAACACAAGCCTCATTGAGCTTAACATGGGACTACTTTAATTTGTGTGTCTAGGTACTTTTATTTTAATTTTATAGCAGAGTACAAACATAAGTGAACTTAATGCCCAATCTCTATAAGTAGACAAACCACAGAGACAAACAGAAATACATGAAATTGGTGTTACGAGAGATGAAAGTAATAATTTATTTGTACTTAAAGAGCATAATATTATATACGCACGCTGCTCTTGGAATTTATTTTGGCTACTAGATGGAAAAAAATGACAATACTAGATTTAATAGATTTGACTATGCAACGAGAATGACTGAAGATATAATTATAATAAATATTAGGGACAATCTTACGCAAATCGACGTAGTCCCAAACTAAGCAAAGCTTGTACTATAGGTACTAGGTGACGATATACATAATATATAGATAAATTATAATACTTAAATAACATAGAAAACATTTATGACCCAGGATCAAACATTCGTGCTCATTACATAAACACTTGCCCTGGCCGGGATTCGAACCCGGGATCACTTACAGTTAAATGTCAAAACACCAGCGCTGTTAGTGACATAACTAACATACAGTGTAATTTATGCCTCGTTACAGCAACACATGTAATCCGCCATGCTACATTGTACATCACTTTACTATTCTGCCCCCAACTTTCAAAACAACTTAACCGCCTTTGACATGACCGTAACATAAGCCTTTTCATATGAACAGTGTTGTCACAACAATTAAACTCCTTGTAACATTGCAGTTTACTGTTGTCCTTATTGCTCGTTAAGACTTTATTCGGTTGCCATGGTGACACTTTATGGGAATGAAATTGATGGTAACTTAATTGATGTTTAGTTTGTATAGTTACTGATCAGTATTAAAATTTGGTGTTAAATGTGAAATATGCATGTTTCCTGTAAATAAATAATAATAAATAAAAAGCCTAATTATTCCAAAGCCAATTTAAAACCAAAACTACACAGAAAAACAAAACTGGTATTTGTATTTAACTAACTTATGAATAGGTCATTGCAGAGGCTGCGAAATAGGGGATTGCCGACCGAGTAGTTTCACCAGGCCATATACGAGGCCGACAATCCCTATTCGCGCCGAGCCTTGTATAGTGCTTTTCTTAATTAAATCCAAGAAAATGACACAAATGTTCAACTTTTTTCCGCCGAAACAATTTTTTTTGTAAACGTAACAATTAATTTGGAGATAACTAACTCCTTTCAAACATTTTTTTTTGAAATCGGTAAATAAGTCTCCGAGTAATCGGTGATCAAACATAAAAAAGGTACCGACGAATTGAGGAAAAGCATATATTTTTTGGGCTAAGAAGTTGCTGCTCGCAAATATTAAACCTATTTACCTTGGACCACACGAGTTCACATTGTTGCTTTCGTACCCCAGTCAACGTCGGACATTTTTGTTATCTCCCAAATGAGGGCAGCCTTATCAGCCGACCCGCTGAATTGGTACATTGTATTACAAAATATTATTAGTTTTAGTACAACTTAGTACTTCCGGAAGTTTACTTGGTCTGTTCTTATTATCTATGCATTATCAAGAGGCATATTTCTGATCGGACATTTTTTGTTTTTACAAACTTGTGTCCGCCTTAGACTCTGTTGGTAATATTATGTTAGTTTGTAAGGTATTTGATGCCTTTGATGCCTGAAATAAATGATTCGAATTTTGAATTACAGTCAAGTCCAAAAAGTCTTCTCTCAACCAAAAATAGTTTTCGTCAAAAAGCAAAGCTGCACTCGCAAACTCAAATTCTGAATTCAGATTCAGAGAACATTTGAGCTGTATGAGGCCGGCCTCATCAGCGTTTGTCATTCAGCCGCCATCTTGAATAATTGCGGTGCACACGCCGTGTTTTTGGATGGTTATTGTTGATGGGACATTGTTAATTAACTTACATGTGCTCGGTACTTCGTTTAGTAACAGGACAACGCAGGGAACAATTTCTATAAACGGAGCATAATTTTTGTCCGTATAAAATTATCTTTTACTTACTTCATTCGTGGAGCAGGAAGAGCCATAACCCTCGTTTTTTGCTTCAGAGTAGTCGGTTAAAAAGTATTTTATAACCATGTTCAGCTACCTGGCTACCAAAAATATTTGAAATCCGTTTAGTCGTTTTGGCGTGATGAAGCCACAAAGACATACAAACATACTAAAGATACAAGACAATTAAAATGCCTGTATCATGCGTATTTATTGGCCGCTTCTAATTTCACTTTTTGAAATCGTTTTCCGGTGTTTTTTTAAGAAAAACGATAAAAAAAAATCATGCATGTACGCTACCTCGATTTCCTTTTCGGTTCTCCAAAATACCCAGTTCTCGAGAGACATACACAATAGTAGGGCACACGGGTGGTACCGTGGGAAATCCAATGAAATATTTATACATTGAAGATATTAAAAGTGCTACGGACTGTCCGAAAGTCACTGAATCATTTTTTAGGGTTCCGTACCCAAAGGGTAAAACGGGACCCTCTTACTAAGACTCCACTCTCTGTCCGACTGTCTGTCCGTCTGTGACCAGGCTGTATCTCATGAACTGTGACAGCTAGACTGTTGAAATTTTTACGGGTGATGTATTTCTGTTTCCGCTGTAACAACTCATCAAAAACTCCGTCAAAAATTCTATACGATAAAATAAATAATTTCTGACAACCCTACTCGGAAGCACAGAGTAATAAAAGTAAACAGACGTGCATTGCTTTAATTTTCTGTTAGCCATTACTCTGCGCAGACCGCGTGGTATAGTAAATTTAAAAATTAAATTATTATTACGAGCTATAATGGTGGCCATACACCATAGTTCCTATCATCCAATCGGCATGACGCTACCGATTCGATCACTTAGAACCGTGTGTGGAAGTGAATTGGCATGACAGTTATAAGTGACGGCACAATCGAATTTCGATTATTTTTGCTTGATCATGGCGATTAGATCATGCCGATTGGTGGTCGGCGAAATTCAGTTCAATCAGGTCAAGATTTTTATCGATGATAGACGTCGTCGTGTGCTCTCACAACATCTTGCAAAATATACCTAGCCCGGTACTGCAGTAAAATGCCCAAAACAGCTTACACATCGTCGTTAGTCACCGGTGACGCCATGGCTTCAACTGAACGTTGCAGGATAGGCTAGTGTCCTAAAAAAATATAATTAGTCCACGAGTTAGATTATTAGAAAATATTGGACACGTATTTTTTCTTTTGTGAATTAAACAAAAAATTATGAAGATTCAGCCCGTTAAAGTTCCCAGTGACGACACGCGGTGCGATTATTTTTCGCACGGCGTGACGTCATGCGCCCACTTCCAAACTTTGACGCGCTTTATCTTTGTCGTTTTTGGTTTGATTGACAAAAGAAAAAATACGTGTTCAATATTTTTGAATTATTATTAACTACAGGACTAATTAGAATAATATTTTTTGCCACAGGAAACTACCCTATTGGCTAATTTAAACTGATCGTGTGTGGCGTATATACAAACGAACTGCAGATAAGCTGTAGTCTTCTATGTATCATGTTTTTGCAACCGAGGGTTATCCCAGGGTTTGAAAAAACTCAACTGCAAAATGTCACTGCCATAACCAACAATGGGGTGGTGCTAATAGAACCCGATTCATCGACTTGCCTACTTTAAGGTATTTGAGTGATTTATCTTACTAATTATAAAGAAAACATAACAGAAAAAGGTTACTTCTCATTGACCAATAAAAAGTTATATTTATTCTGTAAAAAGGCCGCTTTTACAAGTCTGACTCTACGGCATTTCCCAAGAGGAGACCACTGTTGATAAAAAAGCCGAAACAAACTCAACAGTCAGACATTCTTTCTAAATAATTCTTATATCTATAACAATATTTGTACTTAGCTTGTGCTAAATATATGTTTTAAGTATAAATTCAATGCTTAGTTTTCCAACAAAACACAATATCAAAACTTATAAAAGTAAAAATGTAATAAAAGATAAAAAAGCAAAATATTTTTTTTATTTAAAACAACTTACGTACGTTTGTTCACAAACCAAGAAAAAAAGATAGACATGACATTACGAACAGTCTAGTGAGGCCCCAACATACCATGCTAAAGAAATCTTTACGCGATACAAATACAAACAAATCATGTGTGTGAAGTTGTCTGATTTGTCAAAACCATGCGAAAAAAATAACATCTCAAGATTGTACTTTTTGTTTAACAAATATCATGATAATAATCACAATTTTTGCAATTTATTAGTGGATCACTCCACTAGCGTTATTATTATAATCTCAAGATTGTTTGTGGCGTCATGTCTATTTCTTTTTCTTGGTCTGAGCGTTAAGGTGCGTCCACATTTGTATCATTTGCCCGTATCAGATTATCGTCGCGTGGCATGATCGTGTGTCACGATCACGCGTCTGGACGTTGCGCCGATCCGATTACTCGAAATCCATTTGCTACGCCTATCACAAACTTATATCGGAAGAGTGCGGCATGATTGGCGCGCTGACTGTGAGCGTACAAGCAGCGCGCTACGCAGTCATGCCACGGCACGGTGATCGGATACGAGCAAATGATACAAGTGTGGACGCACCTTTAGATATGCGAATGATAACCAAGAAGTATTTAACGGCACATCATACGTCAAAATCCATCAGCCGTTCAGGCGTAAAAAAATAAACATACGTAGGTTATATCCCAGCTACATAGGTAAGTCTGTTGAAGCTGCTGCAGCATCGGAACTCCTTCTTTCTTCATGTAACCTAGGAACCCGTCCTCATCCAGTCGAGTCCCGACTTCTGACTACGTTGACGTTTCCTGCTCAGGGTTTCTATGCCCCCCAAGGCCAGAACTTATAAAGCGGATCCCATGTAACGTCAGTCATTAATTAATTTGTCATAATTCTGAAACAGGTATATTTTCAGGCTCTTTGAAAAGATCATCATGTTAGGTTAGGCTTGTTTTGTGACAATCCTGAAAAGCTAACGGTTTCGTAGAAAAAAAATGACTAACAACAATTCGGACAAATATTAACATTACTAGAAGGTGAAACTTCGTCCGCGGAAGAGAAAAAAACCATTACCCTCTTTTTTTCTGGGGATACCTAGCTACCTGTGTGCCAAAAATAGTTGAAATCCGTTTAGCCGATTTGGCGTGGTGAAGCCACAACGACACATAAAAACATACAAAAAATTAAATAAAAACATATTTCCATTCAGTGGCCTCCAAATAGTCCGTTACAATCATTTTTTTGAAAATTTCTTCAATGTAAAGACATTTTATTTTTACGTTTTTTGGTTTATATTGTGGCGTTTTTTTCATAACCAGATCGGACGCACACTTAAAAAACGAAACCGTCCGTCTAACGTATTCGGATAGAAAAATAAATCAATAGTTTGAAAAACACTAGAAAAACACGCTTCTCAAGACTTTTCTAACAAATCATAACCTAACACAGCTATGATACGATGTTCCATTATGAAGTTCCAGTTCATATCTTCCGGCTTCATCATCAGATCAGTTCGACAGTACCATATTATTGTATTGTCATCGGGACTAAATACAGCTGCTAATTTTCATGACGCTACGATCCTTGGAAGATGGTTAAATTAGTTACCTTAGATTCCATTACATAGTTAGTTACATACAGGTCGACCTAATAAGAGCGTGTTAATATTTAAATCGATTGTGCCATACTTACCATTTAAAATATATTCATATTCTGACAGCCCTACTCGGAACCGCAGAGTAATAAAAGTAAACAAACGTGCATTGCTTTAATTTGCTCTCAACCATTACTCTCTGCAGAGCGCGTGGAACAACAACTTTTAAATTAAATTACTACCACGAGGTCCAAGTTTGGGCCAAAACGCGTAGGGCTGTCACTAGAGATATTTTTGTTTTTTATGGCATAGGGAGCAAACGAGCAGACTGGTCGCCTGATGGTAAGCGATCACCGTCGCCCATAGACACTTGCATCACCAGAGGAGTCACAAGTGCGTTGCCGGCCTTTCAGGTGGGAGTACGCTCTTGAAGGTTTGAAGATCGCATTTAAAGGGATGGTGCTATATACTTGCTTATGATTAAAGAGCGGCTGGCGGATACACATTATATTGTTAATATGGATATACCCAAAGTTTATTAGAAAAAAATAAAATGTCTGTACATTGAAGACTTAAAAAAAGATTTTAACTTACTCTTCATATATATATATTTATATCTATATATATATATATATATACGTATACTTTTTACCCGACTGCGCTACTGAAAAAAACAGGGTTATGACTTTTTCACCGCAAACGTGTTCTTTTTATGTCACTTAATTTTAACAGGTGATAGTGCCTGTCAATATGAACAACTCTTCTGGGAAGACAGATCGGAAAAGAAAATAAAATGAATTAGTAGTTTTTTTTTTCGTTTTCATAATGTCTTCCCAGTCCTTTACGAAAAGTTATTCGTATCGACGTGCGCCTGTATAAAATCAAAGAAATAAACAAAAACACGGTGTACAGTCTAGTATGGACTTGTATGGACTAGTATGGACTTGTATGGACTATGGACAGCATAAATGCGCCTCAGCGAACCTTTTTTAGGGCGTTGTTGTTGTACTAGCCCACATAAAGCGATTACAGCAAGCTTCAATCCCCACTAGCGGCGTAAATAATTAAGATATGCCCTAACAATAAAGGCACACGAGCCCCGCAGACGACATAACAACAATACTAACATTACATTGTTATGGTTTTGTTCGCGGCCACAATCATTAATGGCGTAGTCGACAGTTTGGTAACAGTGCGACACGACGAAATATACAAACGCAAATCGATGATCGACGTCGATCGACTGCTCGAAAAAGATCATGGACGAAGAATGTAAGAAACTTGTTCCAGGCACGCGAGAACCACAGACAACGTAATAATCATACTAAGATTACATTGTTATGGTTTTTTCGGGGCCATAAACACTAATGGCGTATAGGTGAAAAACTTAACTAAGTCACTAAGTCAGCTGTTGTATGTAGTAGTAGCGTATCCATATAGGCAATTTGACGTTCCATATTAAAAAAATGACATAAGTTCCATATCAATTTTGTACACTACTACATACAAGAGGGGCTTTACTTAAGTTTTTTACCTTCAGTCGCAGTTATTATAAACGCAAATTGTCGATCGATGTGGATCAACTGCTAAAATTAGAACATGGACGAAGAATGTATCAAACTTTTAGAGGCATGCAACGCCCACAGACGACATAACACAATACTAATATTACATTGTTATGGTTTTGTTCGCGGCCACAAACATTAATGGCGTAGTCGACAGAAATAGATACACGCATATTAACGATCGACGTCGATCGACCCGTGATCAGACATTAATGGCGTAGTCGACAGTTTGGTAACAGTGCGACACGACGAAATAGATAAACGCATATTAACGATCGACGTCGATCGACTGCTGAAAAAACAACTTGGACAAATAATGTAAGAAACTTGTTCGAGGCACGCGAGGCTCGCAGACGACATAGCAACAATAGTAACATTACATTGTTATGGTTTTCTTCACAATCACAAACTTTAATGGCGTAGTAAACAGTTTGATAACAGTAATGTATGAAAATTTGATAAATGTGGCTGACTTGCCTTGCCTTTTATTAAAATCGATGTTATCAAATTGGCTGCTTCGATTTCCTTCAGACACAGTTATCATAGCGAAGAACCCAGTTGTTCAATCAAAAGGGTCCAAGTATTAAAAACTACAACAATGCTGTGGTATTGTACACACAGACATACATGTATGTGTGTACATACCTACAGACATGCTAACTTTTATAAATTGTGTAACTATACTTAAACATGGAGCCTATCTGACATGCGAGTGTAAGTACCTAGTATTTTTTATTTGTTATTTAGAGATGTGTAGCATTTTAATATGACACACGTCTGAACATACAGCGACACGCACACACAAAGAAACAACGCCTACACACCGACACACACACGTATTTCATTTATCTTCGTCTTTTATTTACTGACCTCTAACTTACGTCGTGATTACCACTTTACCGTAAGTTACGGGGTCGGTAAATAAAACACTTGATTTGAGTTCTAACTGCAGACTCACTTTATTTACATCTACACGAAACCTATATTGGGCCTGTGTAGGTTGTGTACATGAGTGTATCGGTGTGTAAGCGTTGTTGTGTGTTTATATATATATTCCTGCGCAAATTCATCAACTCTAAAATGGTCAGCGCATTACCAGAAGAGACGAAAAGACAAATAAAAAAAAATTAAAAAAAATGTGTTTTATGTCGCTGTATGTTCAGGCGTATGTCACGTTACAAAGCTACAGAAATGTAACAATAAATCAGATTTTTATTTTTATTTTTAATATATGTTTTTCTCAGTTTATCCCGTCACCACAAACGCTGTAAAGTGCTCAAAACACCGACAGTTAAAATCCAATTGCATAGTTTTATTTGTATTTATTATGCTTTTATAGGTACCCCATACGTTTGAGACTGGGTGCTGGGGGTTGGAGACTATTACCTTCATTAGGGAGGTGGGACGTCGCATAAGGGAGAGGGGGTCTGGCGCTATTATGTTTTTGACCATAAACACAACACCATTAAGGTTACGATTTATGCTTTAATAGAAAAGTTAGACAAAATACCTTCTTGTGTATATATAGGACGAAGAACTGATAGCTCGTGAGGTTTCTTACTGGTTCAAACTAGTTTACTGTTACCTAAAACAAACCGAGACAAATATTTAAACGTGGCAATAACGCAAGACATTGTTTTAGAAAATTAGGATGGCCTTTAATTTAAATGACAAGGGAACGCAAAACCTCTTGTGCGCAAAGTGTATTATTAACAACGGACTAAGCGGTTTATTGTGGGGATATGTAAACTTTCTTAGTGGGATGCTCCATCTTGCTTTCACTATTGTTTTGTAGTATAATTTTGTCGCTGTTTCTTATGCGTGGATTTTTATTCCAATTCAAATTCAAAATTGTTTATTTAAGACAACAGTCCATCATATTGTTAATTATTAAGAGCTAGGTTAATCACAATTATCAAACTAATTTTAGTGACTACATTACATGTACTAATTAACATAATTAACCTGCTCAGAATGAGGGTTTATTAATGCAGATATCCAGTACCTCTGCAAGGGACTGTCGGTTCTGTCAGCTAATAATCTTATTATGCTGTTGGAACTACTCTGTATTCTGCCTCTCATAGAAGTAATTTTGTTGCGCAATATGACATAAAAACCATCTACGCGGGCATCGGCAAACATACCTGACGCACTGCAGAATCTAGGTAGTATTTTTAGGGATCCGTAGCCAAAATAGCAAAAGGGTCCAATTTCTTTTCATTAAAAACTTTAGTTTTTCAAATAAATGGCGCTAAAATAATAGAATGGCCCAAAAAGGGAACCCTTATAGTTTCCTCATGTCCGTCTAAAAACCACGCTTCTCAGCAAAAGGACGTAAGTGCCGTGCAGATACGCTCTTTTGCTAGAGCACTTTTTCATATCGTTATTTTTCACCCTGTAGTGCATATTTTTGTTTGAATAGCTGCGGAACCCTACACTGAGCATGGTCCGACATGCTCTTGGCCGGTTTTTTTTTTCTAAATAACTTAGTTATAAATTTCTGTGTATCTGAGGTGTGCAATAAAGAGTACTTGTATTGTATTTTATGCCGAAGCAAAAAGGATTATTAAATAACTGTTTTCTCCTCCTCAAACGCAATTGCAGATACTAGAATGAACCTTTAGGCTGCCTATCCAATTAAGGTGCATCGCTATTGAAACCCACACATGCAAATTTGAATCTACGAAATGTGATTGGTTGATTTCGCACAGCTCCGCTCCGGCCCAGTGGATGAATAGTCTTAAGGATATTTGTTACATACGTTTGACATCGAATCTAAGCTAATAGATTATAATTATAGCATTTATAGCCCTGTAAAGTTAATCTGAGTACAAAGGTTAATCCAAATTGGCAATTAGCACAACCAAAGCCGATGTCGGCATTCGGTTTTGAGTATAGCATATCGAACTGGAACTAATATGATAGTAATTAGAGATCTTTGGACGCTTCTGTGTGGAGATAAAAGGAAAATCAATGAAATTACTCTCTGAGTCAAAGATTAGGTAGTATAGAAGGAATATGTGTTACGAACAGACTCGACATTCAAACATTGATAAGGAATATGCATTCATTTTTATTTTTGTTTTATTAAAAGCTCATTCATTTGACAAACAGTAGAGAAAAATATTTTTCGAATAACTTTAAAAATAACTAAAATGTAAGCCATCAAATTCTCATTTTATCTCTTTCTAGCAAAACAGAATTTAATATAGAGTTTATATGGCCGTAGTGTTCTATGACATAAAAGTACATGCCGGACCTCTTTGTTAAATCACTGTCTAATTAGTAGTTTAAAATGCCTATATCATGCGTTTTTCTAGGCCGATTTTAATTTTAATTTCACTTTTTGAAATCGATTTCACGGTATTTAGATATTTTGTTAAGAAAAGCGATAGAAATTCATGTAAGTACCTTATTATAGCTTGAAAAGTTCTTTTGTGACATTCTCATTGTCTGCGGGCGACGGGGGGAAAGAGTAGGGTAGGTATGAAGTGTGCGCGCGGCGGACCACGATGACCTTGCCACGCGCACAGTTTTTACTCAGCCCCGCTGTCTTTCCCCCCGTCCCCCGCAGGCCATGGGAGTGTCACGAAAGAACTTGTCAAGCTATAATACAAGTCGCCTCTCAACTGAATTATTAAGTGTGGATCAAGTCTTTAGTATTATTACTCGTATTCTGTACCGTAATTTAATGGTTAGAGCCACACTCTGAGAGCCTAATCCATATCCATAATAACCGGTTTATATCTCGGAGCGTAAAATAGGGAGCGAAATCCATTTACCGGTTAGAGAGCGGTTCCTCCGTGTGAGTGGAGTCTAGGGTGAATAACCGATCGCTTAGACAGGATTAGTTTGCTTGCTATTTGATTAAATTTTTCATGTAGTTGATTTTCGTTGCACCGCTATCTACTTGATCCCGTATCCAAACACGGAGTAACCGGTTATAGAAATAAAACTCAATATTATATCTCAATATATCAATTCGTTCGAACGTAACCAATATAATCTCAAACTGGTTTAACTTCAATAAATACCGAGTTATTTGTAACAGGTTACAAGCCCTGGATCACGCACCGGAAGAGGTAACGTGGCTGCCCACAAGGTGGACAGATGACATGTGAAGGTTTCTGAAGTCGTCGATATGGTCGTCCACGGACCGGTCATGGAGGCATTTTGGGAAGGCCTATGTCCAGCAGTGGCCGTCTTTTGGCTAATAATGAAAAACAACGGTAGGGACAACTTAAAACAAGTCATGCCATTACTTGATACGGTATAAGGGCACCCTAATCTTTTTCGAAATCTAATCCAAATTAATATTTATTATCCGCCACTTAAAATATCATGTTGCTCAACGATTAATTAATTCTCGAGCCTTGAAAGGGTCAAGATGGAGGAAGGGCGATGAGCAGGAAAATTATAAAAAAGTTGCGAAAACCTCTTCTAAAGGGTTTTATAATTATACGATGACAATGTCGATGGAATTTGGAAGGGATTAAGTGGGGCTTGGGTTGAGTTAAGTAAAGGAAAAATGTAAGTGAAGTGAATAGAGTACATGCATGAAGTTTTTTTTATAGCTTCACTTAACTATCAAAATACCGTAAAAAATATTACAAAAAGTGAAATTAAAATTAAATACGGCCAAGAAATACGTATAATATAGGCATTTTAAACTAGTCATTAGAAAGCGATTTGACAGAGAGGTCCGACATGTACAAAAGTAATATGGACTGTAGTCTAAATTAAATAGTTTTATTTTTTACTAGAAGATGCCCGCAACTTCGTTCGCGGAGGAGAAAAAGTCATAACCCCTCGTTTTTTCTTCAGCGTAGTCGGGTAAAAAGTATCCTATAACCATCTAGAGATACCCAGGTACCCGTGTACCAAAAATTGTTGAAATCTGTTTGGTCAATTTTGCGGAGAACCTCATGGGAGGCCTTTGTCTAGCAGTGAACGTATACGGGCTAATATGATGATGATTGTTTAGAAGATTTCATTATAGTACAGTTTCATCAAATCAAATCAAAATATGCATTACTCAAGTAGACCTAGGTACAAGCACTTTCGAATTGTCAGTTACATTGAGAGAAGTCTTTTTCATCAACCAAGTTAATTTGTTTGGCAAAGTTGATTGCACAACAGCATACGAAGCTTGCGGTCTGGGTTCGAATCCCAGCCAGCGATTATGTGATGAGCACGAATTGTTGTTCAAAGGCATCTCACCCGCTCACGGGACAATGGTGTCCCGGACCTTTGGGAGGCGTGCGCGGAGCCGAAGCCAACGCGTAGAGGCCCTTTCATCGCGCACCACGCGGGTGCTGTTCCTGCCCGTATCATGGGACACGCACAGAGACAGCACTCGCTAGATGCAAGAACTATTGGAGAGTGATGAGATCTAAATATGCTGGGTTATGGGATTGAAATGATGGACTATATATACTGGGCTATTGCTTGAGACAATCGAACGTCTACCAGGAAAAGTGTCCCATGGCTAAAGGCACTGGTAGACGATGACTTGCCCACCGCTAGATGGGCCCTCGTAAATAGCGACACATATAGTGGCCTGAGGGCAACATCGGTGCGGAGGACTAAGGGTGGAGAGGTGTCACTGGACTTTCTACCGAAGCCAACTCGCCACTTACGTTCCACATCCACCCTCGAGCCGCAGCTCTAGCGACTCCACTCTGACCGGCCAGTTAAGGCAAGCCAGAGGTGGGGGCCTGATCCAACACCTTCCGTCAGGGTCCCCCAGAAGCACTCAGGTACGTGGGGTCGCTACTCCCCAACAGCTCGCCACAAGCTGCCCTGCGTTGACTGATTGAAAAGGTATCTTATTATTACAATCAGTTTGGAACGTGGGGCTCTTAATCATCATGATTTGCTTATTTGGGCCGTTGCTGGAGGCCTCTCTTATCTACGAATACTTACTCTTTATTGCACACCTCACAAATATACAGGGATTTATAAATAATCTATACGATTATATATAGCCTCGTTTTTATATACGTATATTTATTAACAGTGATAAGAAAAAACTGGTTAAGAGCGAGTCCGACGCGCGCACCGAGGGTTCCGTACAAACTTTCACTTACCCTAACATTATTATACTACCCGGTTCCCGTTGAGTTAAGTTTGCACCTAATATCTAGAGCATTGGATACAAATGAGGGGCAAACTTAACGCAACCGGGCTGTCCAAATATGTCCTTTGAAAAAGATTATAGTTTTCAGATTTTTGTATGTGTTTGTAGTAAGTCACGATATTACTTGCCAAATTTCATAGTTCTATTTCAACAGGAAGTACCCTATAATTTTTGATTCCACTGATAGTGTCGAAATATACGTTTTTTGCGGCATAAATGGCCGTATCTTTTTTTTACGTTTATGTAGAAGTTTGATGTTTTCACAGCTTCAAGGGACCGTAGGCTTAAGTATATGGTGTTAATTTCAACTTGATCCCTCCACGCGTTGTTGAGATAAAGGGTCTTGACAGACAGACGCGGACAGACGGACAACAAAGTGATCCTATAAGGGTTCCGTTATTTCCGATTGTGGTACGGAACCCTAAAAATGGACGGTAATAAAAACAAAATCGAACAACAATAAGACGACGCTAGTGCAGGGTAGAGTTAGTCAAGTTGGGTAGGGCTGCACCGTCATTGATACCGAAGAAATGTTGGATGGATTTGAATCTTTGTCTTCCCGCGTATAGACATGCTGGTAGCTCGGATTATCGAAATCTAAATTTTGTATTTTAGCCAGCCCATTAATACACTATGGGTTCTGTCCCACCGGTCAGCAATGGCTTCACCGAGATGTTTCATGAAGGCGGATTTGTGGAGCGAAGATTCCGTCAACGGATGTGACGAGGGGGATGAAAGTTGCATGACGCTTTTCACAGGCATTTTTTTTTAGGATGATTTTAGGACGGATGCTACCGGGCGTGAGATATAGGAGGGAGAGTCGGTGTCTCTTATATATATCGTAAGTTTTCGGTAAGTAAGTTTTCGACTTTTCTAAATCTATTCATTTATACTATTATACAGTTGTAAAAATGTTTGCACATTGAAGATATAAAAAAAAATCATACGGACTATTTAAAGTTACCGAAACGAAAAATATTGTACAGTTTAATGTTCATCACGCCAAATCGGCTTAACGGATTTCAACTAGTTTTGGTACACAGCTAGCTGGGTATCCACAGATGGGTATTGGATATTTTTTACTCGACTACGCTAAAGAAAAAATGAGGGGTTATGGCTTTTTTTTCTCTGCGACCGAAGTTGCACCTTCTAATTACTTATAAACGAGTTATATTCTCTATAGAAGGATAAAGTTAATTGTACAAGATGAGCCTGTTTATTTAAGTACTAATGTTTCACATAAGATATAATTCAAAATCATCGAATACATTCGTTATCTTAAAGCTTATACATAATAATGAAAATGCAAAGAAAAATATATTACGTGTCTAACACAGAAGAAACAATGTGAAATAAAAGAATTTATTCGTAAACCTTTCTTTGTTCGTGGACCTTTTATTTTTATCATAGGTCTTAATGGAAACAAAGCAGGAATACATAATTTATTCAATAAATGCAGATAGCTCGTGAAAACTTAAGTACGATGTAAAAAGAATATCAGATAAACAGACAAAGTGAAAACAATCTTAAAAAAACATACGGGTAGAAGACTTTTAATAATCATTAGACGGTACCCGCAACTTCATTCCCGCCAAGTAGGCCGTAACAATATTTTTTTGAATATATCTTCATTTTACAGACATTTTATTTTGCTTCTCTTTATAATTTAAAAAATCGGTTCAGACTAACGCGAGATAATTGCGGATACACATACATACTTACATGCAGGTCAAACTGAGAACCTCCTTTTATGAAGTCGGTTAATTAAATTGTATAGTTGATCACTTTTGTTTTTGAAGTGTAAGTACCTATCCACATCTATACTAGTATAAAATTATAAAAAAATAATGTCTGTGCATTGAAAATGACTGTAACACGGACTATTTGGAGATCACTTTATAAAAAAAAATGATTTATGGTATGCTTAATGGATTTCTACTTGTTTTGGTACACGAGTAGCTTAGTATCCACAGATGGTTATAGGATTCTTTTTATTCAACTTCTCTGACGAAAAAAAGAGGGGTTATAACTTTTTCTCCCCCGTGAACGAAGTTGCAGGCACCTTCTAGTTTATAAATTTAGTATATTATGGACAAGAAAGGATAGGATAGGATAGAAGATAACTATTTACGTCTAAAACCAGTTTCTAGCTTACAGAAAGGATCTGACAGTTAAACACTCAGTTGTGAAGCAGCCGTGCGAGGAACAAAACGGTTTGGAATCGCGCTCGTTCATGAGGTACCGGCGCACTGACAAACAGACGGAGATGTCGAGGCATTGTGGGGGACGGCTGCAGAGTAAACATTACAAATGGTACAGTCGGGCTGGAAAGCTTTATGACGAGCAATTAAAAATAAGTAATTTGTATCATAATATTAAATGTTGTTATCATTAATTTCGCCTCGGTTTAGATACTTTGTTTTAGGGTTCCGTAGCTAAAATGGCAAAATCGGAACCCTTATAGTTTTGTCATTTCCGTATGTCACAGGCATTTTACTCATAAATACAAAGAGGTACTTTAATGAAATTTGGAGTATAGGTGTCTTGTGTAAACCGCTACTTAGTTTGATGGTTAAATAATAAAATAAATAAAAAATGTAGGGGGGCACTCCATACATGTACTCAAAACTGAAAAAAAAAACAGCAAATATGTGGAAGGTACATATTTCGGCGGATTTTTTAATATCATTTCGAAGTTTCTAAAAAAAATTTTGATTAAGTGAATATTTTCGGAAATAATCACTCCAAAAATAGCATAAATTCTATCCCCCTGTAATTTCTAAACGGTACGTCCAAAAAATATGAACAAAATTACTATGGTAAAGCTTAATAAATACTTTCAACACCGATTGTTTTCAACATGATCGGATTTTCAGCACAGTCGAGTAAAAAGTATCCTATAACCATCTGGGAATGCCCAGCTACCCGTGTACCAAAAATAGTTGAAATCCGTTTAGCTCAAAATTTCCCCGTAATGTTCATTTATTATTTATTTATAGATGGAGACAGCGATATGTTTTATCAGCCACACTGACAAAACTGAATCTTAAAATGTTAAGCACTTGTTTACGCGACTGTACCATCACGCAAGCTTTGCGCATGTGTGTGCCAGCACAGAACTAGCGTGTTTAGCATTGCATACACACCCTAATGTCAGACAAGACGTTTGCATACATTTTGCGATGAGAGAACAAAACCCTGCACTCACTTCTAACCGTTCTATCAGGAAGTGACAAAAATGTAATGTCATTAAAATTATAGGTATGTTCATAAAAATATATGAAATCGCCTATGTGAAGATCACTGAATCGGTTTATTTTCATGCCATTTTAATGAAATAATGGTCTACTCTGTAAATAGGCCGCAAGGGCCCTTTTACAAGTCTGATTCTAAGGCATTTCCCAAGAGGAGACCACTGTTGAGAAGAGCACAAAAAAAATCAAAAGGAAGTCATTTTTTTCTATATAACTCTTGTCTATTACAATATTAGTACTGAGCCCATCTTAAATATATGTTTTGAAGTATAAATTGTATGCGTAGTTCTCCAAGAAAACATATCACACCTAACTTATGAAAGTAAAAATATAATAGAAGAAAACAAAAACATTATGTTTTTATTTTTAAACTTACGTATGTTTGATATGCCTTCTCATAAGAACCGTGTCCCGGTAAAAGTAAATAATTTGGTTTCTGTTTTGGGCCATGCATTTTTGTCTGTTAAATAGTCCTCTACCCTACAATAAGCTTCTGCTATTAGAGACTTTTTGGAAGACGTAATTTTAAAGTAACATCTGGTAACTTGATGTAGCCACATCAAGTCTAAACGGCTTGGTTGGTTTTGATATTATTTGGTACACAAATAGCTGGACACATAAGACATTTTAGGATTCCTTTCCGATTACGATAAAGAAAATAATTGCGTTATGTATGAAGTTTCTTCCTCGACAAATCAAGTTGCCCTTCTTGAAATGCTATACCTAGTACAGTTTGTCGTTAAATAAAGAGGAAAAGATAAGTTACTTACTTAGGTACTTGACTACTGGGAATTTTACTGAGTGCCTTACTTTTGAAAGCGAACCACTAAGTAAAATTTCCACTTCTTAGATATTTGAAATCGTCAGGTCATCACCGATATGATTATCTTATTTCTAATTAAATAAAATGCGGAAGTACATAGTTGTTCTGGTGTGAATACATTTTTAGAATACTCCACGTTTCGACCATTTGCTGTTTAAAAAGAAATTACAAAAAAATACGATGTCTGCTGTTGTTAATTGCTGATTCCCTGCTCAATTAATTATAGCGTGAAACTAAATAATAATTGTATTAAAAAATATTCATTAAATTAAAGTAAGGGAAATATAATTTATTTCGTGGGGTAAGAGAATCCATGCAAGTGGCCCAACTCTATTTCCATTGACTCATATATCAGTTTTCAGTATCACTTTACAACGTTCTTACCCCGGTGTTTCTCTTACCCCGACTGACCTTACCTTAAATTTCACCGGTTGCCAAGCGGACGTCAATATCCCCAGATTATGTTTGAAACTAGTGGTTTGTCTCCTGGACAATCTTGTTTTATGCTAAAGTAAGTTTTTTTGCGAGACGCATAAACTGTTTATCTGGCTAAGAACTTACAGATTATCAAATGCACATGTTGTGGTAACTAATTGCGAAGAAAAACCTAATGAATAAGAAAAATGTATTTATCCTCTTCAATAACTTGGATGCTTTAATATTCTATTGCTGTTCGACAATTTGAAATAGCGGAAGTATTTTACAAGTAAATATATAAAAAAACGTTTACTTTCACCACTTCCACCAACAAGGCAAACAAGAATCTTTAGATAAATAGCCCCCCTAATATCAGTACGGGTCATACAGATTCTAGAATTTAGCCGTCTTTCCTGTGGACAACGCAATAGGCTAATGGGCTTGGGTATATATAACTGATATTTTTATGGTAAAGATTTAGTGTTGATCGATTTGTACATCACCTATAGAGTCCTAAAAAAAATTAGTATTTAAAGCCCTTAACTTTCCGATGTCCACAGGAAAGACGCATAACGCTCACTCATACTAAAAAATCTGTATGACCCTAATATCCAATTTCTGCTAATATTTATTTTATAATTTAAATTTGCACCGACATACAGGACAGGCAAACTGGAGTGTCAATGGGCAGGGCACATAGTTCGAAGAGCCGATGGTAATCTTTACATTGGTTTCCCTTTTAAGCGACACAGAATAGACAAAACCAAGATCTCTAATTACTATCACATTAGTTCCCGTTCGATATGCTATACTCAAAACCGAATGGAAACCGACATCGGCTCCGGTTGTGCTAATTGCCAATTTGGATTAAGCTTTGTACTCGGATTAACCTTACGAGGCTATAATTATAATCTATTAGCTTAGATTCGATCTCGTATGTCACACATATTCTTAGGGGATATTTAAGATTAGATTACGGACACACAATGGAATGAAAATCTATTTTGCGTAAGACATGGTTCCTTTCGGTATAGTTGTCACATGTCACAGGACATCCCAAGTAGCACACAGAGACAGTTAGAGCTTAAACAGCCCTTATAAACCTCAAACTAGCTGTATAACGGCCGAATAAACTCTTATGATAGCTTGTGTGCTGCCTGGGATTGTTCGGGTTGATCGCAGCATCCTTCCGCCATCGTCCTACGTGACAATATTTCCACCTTCATCACTTAGACGGTTTGCAGTCCACAAGTGTGCGTTTTTCTAGAAATTTCCTGCCTCACACGACTGAACTGTGGAATAAATTGTCGCCAGCAGTATTTTCGAACAGATGCGACCTTCAAGCCTTCAAGTAAAGAGCGTACTCCCGAAAGGCCGCACGGTTATTCCGCTCCCGTACAAGGGCGGCCATAAATACCTCAACTCCAAAAAAAGCCATTTTTTCGATTTTAAACTATAAAGGGTTATTATACAAGCATGAAATATATCATTAATAACATTTTTAGACATTTATAATAAACTTGTGTGACTATTTTTATTAAAAAAATATCTGTAGTCAAAACCATTTTATAAAACGTTATTATTTTAAACATAAAGCCATTAGATAAAAAAAATTTGTAATTAATGAAAACATAAATGAAACAGCATACTACATAAATAATAAAAATATTTATTTCAAGACTATTTACATATATACAAATAAGGTTATATTAAAACAAAGCGATTACTTACTATTTATACATTCAATATTACCTACTTACTATTTACACACAACAAGTCCAATACAGATTTAGACAAAGAACTTTTTTTTTTAACAGGTAACCTTCTCAAACTTGATATTAGGGGATCTGAGTGAAGAAGAAGTCGATTAATCAAATCAGTATTAGTCAAAACGCGGTTCATTTTTCGTGTGTGATCTAGTCGAAATGCTTTATAGTATTTGTTACTCGCTTCAGCTGCTTCTTCAGACAGTTCTCCTATAGACAGTAGGCCGTGATTGATAATGTCAGCACCATGAATCAAAATTTTGTGGACAGAAGCAGGCAAATAGTACCATGGATATTCGGCAACTAATTGCCGTGCAGTTTCTAAAGCGAAATCTCTGAATTTTGTCGCATCAATGTTATATCCCGAATTGATACACTGAAGTACAGTCCAACAACGATCTAGGAGATCCTTCTTAATACCCGTAATTTCAGCTGAAATATCTGAGCTTGAGAAGAACCGCCTAGCAGTGTTGCCATCGTTCGATGTCCCGCTTCCGCCACTTTTGGGTTTATCGATAATAAGACCTAACTTTTCCCTAAATTGCGATTGTATAAGTTTTTTTTTTTCAGCTACAAGTCGTTTATCGCTATCAGACCTAGCTTGCCATTTCTTAACCTCTAACTTGTAAGCGAGATGAATGAAATATTCAAAAAATCGGATCAATGCGTGAAGTGGAGACATGCCATATTCATATTTACTTTCGTCAGTTGCTTTGCACAAACATACATCAATTTGATTCATCTCTCTTGGTAAAGCTTTACATATATAACATCTAGTTGAAGAAACATCACTAAGTGCATTACACACCTTACCATCGACCATAGTAAGTTGTAAGCTATGATTAATTGTGTATTCGCATGCATTTGTCTTGAAGATAGTCGGTTGCAAGTTACTTATTTTCTGTTTGAAATAAGTCTCCTCTTCAACTGATACTGCAGTTGTTTCCTTAAAAAACTGAAAGCGAATAGGTCTGCAGTATCGAGTTGAAGAAGGACGAGGATTTTTCCACAAAATGATTGAGTTTTCCTTATTATCCGGGTTTAAAATAAGTTGAAGCGGTACATATGAAGTAACAAACAAGCTACTATCCACAAGAGAAGAATCTGAGAAAGTTTGTTTGTATTCGCTATGTCCTGTACTACCATCAAATCCCCATTTCCCAACCAAAGATATTTTATTTAAAGACTGGTCAGGTATTTTATCTAAAATATCTTTTTGAGACTCAAGAATCCGAGTGGCAGTGTGATCTAACAAACTCTGAAGTTCGACTTCGGCTGATGATTCAGTAACGGCTACAGTTGTAGGGTAACATCTCTTTTTAGCCTTTACAATGCGTTGATAGGAAGGCATACAATCTTTCAGTATATTATTATGTATAAAATTCTTAATTAATAGATATTGCTTTCTAGAAATCTTACCTTCTGCAATAAGTGACAAAACTTTGTTTTCGTCGACTTTTGTAGAAGTTAAGCTGGAATCAGCAGAAGCATTGAGCAGTGTATTTACAGCAGACTCGTCAAAATTAGATAGTTCCGCCAGTCTCCTTCTTTTAGTGCGTTTACTACTTTCATTAAAGTTTTTCCTCGGACGGCCACGAGAAGTGGAAGGGGAGGGGTCGACGTTATCATTCTGCTGAGAAATACGCTGCTCGATACTTTGGATCACATCAATGTATTCTACATCATTAAGCCACTCTGCATATTTATGTAGAAATATAGACTTTGTACATCTTGTTTTTTTCCAATGACATGCAATTCGTTTACATAAATTCCTTATTTTAACCCTTAAATTCTCTATGCCAATATTTTCGATGTTATCCGAAATAATTGATGTTTCCGTCAGTGTAGTAAAAACATGTTGAAATTTTTCTGTATCAGTTCCTTGTCCAGAGTGCCAAATATCAAAAACACTACGTTTCGAAATAGAACACCTTAAAAATGTACCTAAAACAAAGATAAAAACATTTTTTAAAAATCGGATTTTTTTCGGCTACCCTACTCTTGTTCTTTGAAACCCCTTTTACCTAAGAAGAGGTCAAAAAAGGTCGATGAAAGTTACAGCCCTTATTAAGGACACTTCCATCTATAACATAATATATGTGTCAAGTGCGGCAAACCTCGGCATCAGAGTATAACTCTCAATGAAATCATACTTCTTAAAAATTAATCGTAAACGACAGACCTCTACTAGAAAATTATTTTAAAATATAAGCACGCATATTTATATATAAAACATAATTGAAAAATAAAGTACATACCCTCTTCTTGGATTTCCATAATAATACCACGTGGACACACGCAAATAATAATAATAGTACACAATAACAAAGTGATTAAGTTGCGGCGACAAAAACACACTACTAATTAGGGTCGAGATGCGTTCACTTTCGTTGCACAAAAGTAAATGATAATAGTACTTTATTGCTGTGCTATATATAGTATTTAGAAGATTGTCTATCGGTGAATCATTTTACTTACTTTTTAGTCCAGGATACGCTCATGACTTTTTTCGATTTATGGCCTACGGCGGAATCACTGTGGGCCGGCAACGCACTTGTGACTCCTCCGGTGATGCAAGTGTGTATGGGCGACGGTGATCGCTTACCATCAGGCGACCCGTCTGCTCCTTTCTGTCAATTCTGCCATGTTCTGTATCGCATCGGTTGCATAAATGTAACTTCCGACCGAAGTCCAATGAGAGTTAGTTAACTCTCATTGGACTTCGGTCCCCAGGCGGGTGTCAAGTGGAAAGAGATCTCTCAATAGTTATTAAAATTTTGTCATCATCCGATGACTAAATTTTAATAATTAGTCCGTCATAAAGATTACTGAAAAATATTGGACACGTACTTTATTTCTTTTCACATAATCAAAAAATAAAGGCAATGCATTGAGTCATATAATTTATATTAATTTGGGCCCATATAATTTTTGTGAAGCTCTGATGAATTGATCCATGAGAAATTGAAGCAACTCGGGGAACTCCTCATATTTAATATTGCAGGCATACCTACATTATAACGATTCTAATATTTTAAGGTAGTCGCAAATTGAAATGGTCCTGATGAAAATGGTACCATCGAATTGCTTTGATAATGGAGTGAAACGAACATATGTATGCACAGTTGCAAGTGTCCAGCTGTAAGCTATGGAGTGTAGAAAACTAAGGAGATTATTCTCTATATATCCAAAGTGTCCGTCAAAAGGCGTTAAATTAGTAAAGTCTGGCTATAATACCTTTACGCCACCAATTTTAATTGTTTTATCTGTGCATTGGTATATAGTAACACTGAATATAGGGCACTTAATAGTCTTGATACTTGTGAATTATCCTCAACCTTTAAATAAAGTGCAAATAACATTTTAGTATTATATTTAGCAAGGAGACAGCTGGGAGACTGGTACACATTCAAAAATACGAAAGTTATAATCATCAGCAGCCTATGTTCATCCACTGCTGTGTTATGTTTATAATTATTAAAATCAGTAACACATACTCTTGACATGAGACCATTGACTGGCTGTCATTTATTCAAGGAGTCTATACTACTACAACATGCTGGACATAGGTTTGTCTTTTCTAACCAGTCCCAGCGTCCTTTCGTCGCACCATATCGCCCAGGAGCGTCATATGCGCTTAAAGGAAATACGTCTGATTTTCGTAATAAAAAAAAGCCACCTTTTATAAAACTAAAACATAAACTTTCACCATGAGATTTGTGTATCAATCATACGATTTCATTACATGAATACACAATCTACTTATTGTAGCTATTTTATCATTCTCTGAAGTCAGTAGGTATATACCTAAATTATTCGACTTCTAAATATTCTACTTCATATTCCGTCGATGATGTATCTAAGTATTCGACCTCTTCATACTCAGCTTGTGATGTGACGTTGTGTTCTGTGCTCTCGTCACTATCAGAGTCGTCGGAAACATAATAATAATATATTCTTAGTGCACTTAAGAGGCTGTTAACCACTAAAGTGCTCGTGATTTTGGCTTGAACTCTATTTATACTTAAAATAAGAGTGGTGACATGCAACTACAGTTGCGGTAAGCACTCAAACCTAAATGGCTTTACTTGAACATTATTTTAACAAAAACCATACTGGTGTTATTCAAAAGTACTAAGATTGGTTAATCTTACCAGCCAAAGACTTAATGCAGTGTAAACATTGCCGCTTTTCAGCGATAATCGCTTCTTGCTGTTGCTTTACAGAATCGAAGTTAGTGATCATACGGAAAAGCAGTTCCCGCTGACAACTTTTATATGGTTTTCCCATAATTAAACCTTTATCTTTTTAAACCAACGCACGTAAAGATAAATTGTTTCCTAAGACACATAAACAACTTGACGTCTGTGACAGATACAAAACATTACCAAATTCATTTTTTATATATTTGACAGTTCATTTGCTTGGAAGAGATAAAATGGTCCTACTCTAACGCCACTGTAGCAAGTGCGTAAAATACATTACCATAAATATTTGTTCCTGACTCTTGAATATTTTTTATGTAGGTGTATATAAGTAAATACATCTATTTAATATATCGTCGTCTAGTACCCATAACACAAGTGTTATTGAGCTTACCATTAGACTAGTTCGATTTGTATAAAAATTGTCCTGTAATATTTATTTATTTATTATTTATTTTACACGACTGGATGTACATATACATCAGAAGAAGAACGAACGATTCATTAGCATTTTGATTAACATGTTTTGTAATTGGTTGTTGACTTCACTCTAGTGCCATTGTGGACGAATTTGGAACTATTATTTTCCGCTTTCTGCTGGACACTTTTTCATATGTTTTCCTATGTCAGATTAGCCTCCTTGCCTTTTCAAATCAAATCAAAATCAAAATATCCTTTATTCAAGTAGGCTTAGATACAAGCACTTTCGAATTGTCAGTTACAATGAGAGAAGTCTTTGCTGGGAAACATACAATATGATCCAACATTTGTTGCAAGGATTAGGGAAACCCAGAAAAACCTAATCAGATCATTTAACTTAAGTATAAAACTTACTTATTATTGATAAAATCATCATTTTAAAAATTAAAATAATTAGTAAATCTAGAATGTGTCTAGAATAAAATTCTAAATGTCAGAGTATATAAAACAATTAATATGCGTGTACCAATTAACTATTACAATATTGTCTTAATTATACTTAAAACTTTTACAATTGTGTTATAACTAATTGATAATTGATACACGCAGAGGAGATGTACAAATTCTCCAGATCAATGTTAATATAAAATATAATCTTTTTTTTTTTTTTTTAGAGATGTATAAGGTCTCTAGACGTCACGACATGCGATAAAATTAAATATAATAATTTGACTGAATTCTATTGAGATGTTTAAGGTCTCTTAGGGGTCAAAGTGAATAATACATTAAACATAATTATTATTAAATCTAAATTTCTTAGAGATGTATATGGTCTCTAGGCGTCATAACATGCAAAAAGATAAAATTAGTTAATTAAAATCCTCAGAAATGTTTAAGGATATACCTCTATAATTTTTCTATACTCCATGCTATAAGTAGTAAATAATTGTTTCAAATCCCTCCAGATTGGCGCTAGAGTAAGTACCAAGAGGGTGTTGAATGAATTTACCATATCAACGACCACTTTAGTAGCATTTCGAGAAAAATGATTAGAGTATTTTCTTTGAAACGCTACTCAATTCTTCGTTCGTCTTCTGATGTAAATATTAAATTGTGTTCGAAATATTATTTCTTGCGTTGTTGTGGATTATTTTTTTGGCATTATTAGGCATGCTAATTTATTTTGCAATCGCGAAATATTTAGTCTTTTTTTTTCTTTATTTACATCGGTCATCTTCACTGACTTTCAACACCTGTGATCAACATTGTCATGTCATGTCGTGACATCCTTGTCAGTAAATGTACCCATTTGCTAATTTGATGCCAGCCTAATTCAACGCCTTATAACATTGATTTAAAATAACACGATTTTCACTCATCATATCAACACAACAAACGGGGCTTAATCGTGTATAAATATAATTTATTTAATTAACTAGCGTTGGTAATTCTTCGACATTTCGGTCGCCACGTTGTATCCAATCTCAAAGGATGAAAGGAAAGGCTGGTGTCGACATTTTCTTTACGCGCGAGTTTTTCCATCTACCGGCGCTTGGTCTTAATTATTTATTAAAACATTAGGCTTGTCACTAGACCGATACACTTACATTAACGCCTTTTAATGGATACAAATGTCTACGCCTGGAGCCGTCAACGTGAAGATACGTGGCGCCTGAAAAAAAAAACGTTGCCGTGTTGCGTAGATACATAGAGTCGTGTTCTATTAAGGACACACGGGATAACGGTACTGAGGTGTGTAAATATACCGCATTGCATATTAGATATTGTTCACATTCTCTTTTTATAATTATTTTACCTACACGTACTTAAATCATGATCGATTTAAATACGTGTAAGTTTGACATTAAGCAAAATAGTGTTATATTTTCATGAAATAAATATATCTAATCTAATCTAAGCATTGCAAACTGCTAATTATTAGCTATTAATTTTGATTCATGATTATGATCGTGTTGAATGTCCATGTCGGCCACCTCAGTATTGGTGGGTAACTCGGTCCTCGAAGTTGTCGACTTATACGTCTATCTAGGACAAACAATCCAGTTAGGCAGGTCCAACTTCGAGAAAGAGATCGCAACTCGGATGGGCAGCGTTTGGAAAACTGCGAAGTGTCTTCACGTCCAGGATACCTCAGTGCTTGAAGACGAAAGTCTTCAACCAGAGCGTATTACCGGTGATGACCTATGGAGCCGAGACGTGGTCTCTCATTATGGGCCTCTTAAGGAAGCTCAGAGTCATTCAGCGAGCTATGGAAAGGGCTATGCCCGGGATCTCTACGAGATCATATCAGAAATGAGGAGATTTGTAGACGAATCAAGGTCACCGACATAGCAAACATGGTAAGCAAACTGAAGTGGCAAAGGGCAGGGCACATAGTTCGAAGAACCGATGGCCGTTGGGGCAGAAAGGTTCTCAAGTGGAGACCGCATAGGGGCAAGCAAGGAAGGACGACCTAATTAGGGTTGCAGGGACTCGTATCTAGATACGGGTCACCTTTATCCGGCCCATGTGGAAGCAGCGGACGTCCGATGGCTGAAATGATGAGGATGAATTTTGATTCACTCAAGCAAATTCTGCCGCCATATCGCCATATGTGTATTTGAGATTTAAAACGAATAGTGTAATACTAGCTACAGACAGGTAATTTTGCACAGACATAGGTTGCAGTTAGCACACGACCCGCCATTCGCAGCTACTTGAAAATTCCATCTCGAGCGCTTTGTCCGCCGCCGTGATTGTGAAACGCATTACTCACATTACTGCGTCGGTTAAAAAGCTAACACTGCACTGTGCGTATGTCGAAATTTTACAAGCGCTTTGCAAATTCTATTTGCATGGTACTGAATTGCGTTCACATTTTTGGTAGTAGCGTAAATTTTTGCATGTAAATATAAAAAAGAAACAGTGGATTATTTAGCATGCTACTTAATTTCTTACTCCATACTACATGCAAATATTCAGCGTGCTGCTAAATTACAACAATTTTTTTAGCACTTAACTTGTGATAGGCGCGCGAAAGGCATGCCTTGTTATTTGGCTAAGTGTTTGCGTTTAAGAAGCTTTGATTGAAGAAAAATATGTCAGAAATAGCACGTTTTGAGCGTTGAACCTACGCAGTACGGCTAGTGGCGGTCTATTGGGAAACCTATATTGAGCAGTGGATGTTAATTTAAATACAATTTGCGTTTATTATCATTAAGTAAACAATTGGAAACCGATTAGTTTTTTGTGTAAATGTAATGATTTGTTGTTTCGTCTGTAATATCTTAGACTTTTCTTTTTCTCAAAGGCTCAGCAGCCGGTATTCCTTTCATACGAAATAGCCAGTTTTTTCGTTCTTTTCGTTATAAGATTTTTGTACATTTTATTAAAATTCTAGAACTTGAATCAGGTGTTTTCTAAATACAGTTTTAAAAAAATCCAGAAATATCGTGTATTTTAGAAGAATCCATACATGTAACCGACACTGATAGTAAATTCAGCAAAAATACACGTCCGGGACATATTTCCACAGTTCTTCTAGAAACATTTTGAGGTTGATAAAAATAAATTTTGATTTAGTGCTTATTTTCGTAAATGATCGATCCGAAAGTTGCATAAATTGTGCCCCCCCCCCCTCTTTCTTCTAAGCTGTATGTCCAAAAAATAAGAAAATAAAATCAAACAGTAAACTTAATAAATAGTTCAACAAGATATATTTTCAAGACGATTGAATATACTGTTTTTTGAGGTAGGGCGAAAAACTACGCTTCTCAGAAATCGGACGTAAGTGCAGTGGAGATATGCTCTTTTGCTACCTAGTTCACTTGTTTATATCGTGTTTTTTTCATCTGTAGTGCATTTCTTTGTAGTACCGGGTACGAAACCCGACACGGAGCATGGTCCGATATGTTCTTGGCCAGTATTTTTATTTTCTTACCGTACCTATTTTATTTTGACGTGGCAATAAATATTGTCTTGCTTTCTTTCTTTCTGAAATAATAATGATGTATATGAGGTAACATACATTCATTTTGTGTAGACATTGGCTGTGGTTAGCACACGACGGGCCATTCGCAACTGCTTGAAAATTCCATCTCGCGCGCTTTGTCCACCGCCCGATTGTGCGGCGCTGCCGGCCGAGTGAAGAAACGCATTACTCGCATTGCTGCGTCGGTTAAAAAGCATTTTTACGACGACATCTTTAACAAAACATGCAGGTTCATATTTAGTACACATGTAAACATGCATGCATTTCTACACATTTTCCCGAATATTTTCATAAAAGTAACAACAAAAAAATAGAAAAACTTGACAATGAAGTAACAAAATGAGATTTTGTATTACTTGGAAATTTGGCATTTTGTCAATAGGGTAACTACCATTCATTCAAAATCGTGGGTCACAAAATATCATTCTAATTAGTCTCGCAGTTAGATTATCAAAAGATATTGGACACGTATTTTTAGGGTTCCGTAGCCAAAATGGCAAAAACGGAACCCTTATAGATTCGTCATGTCTGTCTGTGTGTCTGTCTGTCTGTCCGTCCGTATGTCACAGGCAGTTTACTCAAAAACTATAAAATGTACATTGACGAAATATAGAGCATATAGGTTTCGTGTGTAAACCGCTACTTTGTTTGATAGTTAAATAAAAGATATATATATTTCTAGGGGGGGGAGTGCCCACTCCATACATGTAACCAAAACTGAAAAAAAAATGTTTTTTAGCAAATATCAATGTCTCGTACATATTTCGACAGTTCTTCTAAAAACACTTTGAGGTTTCTAAAAAAAAAATGATTTAGTGAACATTTTCCGACATATTCGCTCCGAAAGTAGAAAAAATTGTGTCCCCTCCTCTATTTTCTAAAGGGTATGTTCAAAAAATGTAAAAAAAAATACAAATACAAAACTTAATAAATACTTCCAAAGAAAATTGTTTTCAACATGATCAGACATACCGTTATTAAGTTATTGCCAAAAACTGCGCTTCTCAGCAAAAGAACGTAAGTGCCGGGGAGATACGCTCTTTTGTTAATGTTTTTTTTTCATATAATTGACATAAGAAAAAATACTTATCCAATATTTTGTGATAATCTAACTGGCGGACAAATCCATACTAATATTATAAATGCGAAAGTGCGTCTGTCCGTCTGTCTGTCTGTCTGTTACCTCTTCACGCTTAAACCGCTGAACCGATATGAATGAAATTTGGTATGGAGATAGTTTGAGTCCCGGGGAAGGACATAGGCTACTTTGTATCCCGGAAAAATGCCCTTATGTGCGATAAACGAATTTAAGGCGGACGAAGAAGCTAGTTATATTATATTTTTAGGACATAAGCCTATGCTAGGTACGGCGCTGCCAGTGTTTGCTTATGAATAGCATCCTTAATAGAAGAAATTAAGTTTCGTTGTAATTTTGCGATTGTTGTAGACTTCTGTAAATAGTGAATGTAGGTAGTTCAGACCGCTCACTATTCGCAGCTGCTTCAAAATTCCATCGTGCTTTGCTCGCCGCCGGTCCGATTTTGCGGCGCTTTTGGCCGCTCGGAGAAACGCATTACTCACATTACTGCATCGGTTAAATAGCTTATAAACTGCTTATCACGAATTCTGGAAACGATTTGTAATTTTAGGCACAAAGTTCTCAGGCAAATGTTTCGGATGGTTTCTAATTATCTTATTCATTTTTTGATACGGTTCTTAATTGCATGATTTAGTTCATTGATGGCCATGATGAAGATTCACACTTGTAGTTCACACACTGGCCGCCGTTTTCAGCTTAAAATCTATGTCGTACGCTTGTCATGGAATATATATACTATTATAAAGTTGTAAAAATGAAATGTTTGTATGTGTCGTTCTCGCTTCATCACGCCAAATCGCCTTAAAGGATTTCAAGTATTTTTGGTACACGGGGAGCTGGGTTTCCACAGATGGTTATAGGATACTTTTTAACCGACTACACGGAATAAAAAAGGTGGGTTATGACTGCTTCTCTTCCGCGAACGAAGATGCGGCCACATTCTAGTTATCTAATAAAATGAAATGGGTGTAACACAAAGGTGTTTTAATGCTTATAATAACTTGACCTACAGGCCTAGGTTAGTTAAGATTACTGATGTGCAAATTGCGGAAAGTTTCCAAAATGCTTAAAAAAGGTATTAAGTCTAGTGTTAACTACATGTTTATAAAACTTTATTTAAGCATTTTTTTGTATAAAAAAGGTCTTAAGTCTAGTGTTAACTTACCTGTTTAAAAGACCTTTTTTAAGCATTTTGGAAAGTTTCAGCAATTTGCACATCAGTAATCTTTAAGCACATTTAAGATTACCTCGCGAGATAAATGACAATTCACTCGTCATTTTCTGATCAGGATAAAAGCGCAAGAGTAGCGGATGCTTTCTATCTATCTATCTATCAGCCACGGACTTCCCCTGCTGAACATAGGCCTCCACTATAGCTCGCCACACAGGGTGATATCCTGCGTAGACTGCATCCACCGGCTCCCCGACTCTTACGAGGTCGAGTCGAGGGCCGTGCTATGCTGCGCTTTCCTAAGCGTGGTCGCCACTCCAGGATTTTACTGCCCGAACGGCCATCCATTCTCCGGGCTACATGGCCCGCCCAATCCGCCCATTGCCACTTCAACGATGCAATCCTGTGAACTATGTCGGTTACTTTGGTTCTTCTGCAGACATAGTTATATCCTCATTTCTGATTCTTTATTATGATGGCGAATGCTTTAGGTATCATTTATTTATCTCACGATAAACATAACCATGTCTAGAATATTATACCAAAAACTATTTAGGTTGTATTCTTTGAAGTCTCTGAAAATAATTTGTTTTACATTATTTTACCAGCTCCTTAGAACTTACCTTTAATTTTTTTCATTTTAAGTGGCTATTAAGTTTTCATAACAAGGTGGTAAAATAAGAAAATAATAGTTTCTTTGATAATTACGTGGGTAATTTAAATGGTATATTAAATATTTTTCAGGTGTACGCTTACTTTCTTTGAAAATAATAATATAATAAATGAATCTGGAGCTGTTTCTTATACAATGTCGTAAGATAATAACTCTTATTAACATTTTTTAATGTAGTTAGTGTCGTATAATTGAAGTTATTTGAGTAAAAATAAATAAATAAATATTAATAAATAAATATTACGGGACAATTTTACACAAATCGAACTAGTCCCATGGTAAGCTCAGTAAGGCTTGTGTTATGGGTGCTAGACAACGATATATTTAATAGATATATTATTTATATACATATAAAACATCCAAGACTCAGGAACAAATATTTATGCTCATCACACAAATATTTGCCCTTACCGGGATTTGAACCCAGGACCTCAGCTTCGCAGGCAACGTTACTCCCACGGAGCTAAACCTGTCGTCAAATAATGGGATAGTGTGACCAATACCACTGTACCGCGCCTTAGGTATGCGCGCGGCGAGACGGGGGGGCAGACGACGGCGGAATGACGAATCAGCTGCTCTGCCCCCCCGTCTCGCGGTGTTGGTCAAGCTATAGTAGACCATTTGGACTCACCAGGAACATTGTGAGCTTCTTCAAAAATTGGTGCAGTGTAATTGTTTTATCATCATCGTAGAGTTTCCCAAGTTGCGTCCTCAGCTGCTGCTTTGGGGCCCGGGGTCCGCTGTACGGCATTTTCTTCTCCTTTTCGCACCGTCTTCTGTATTCTTAGCTGTAAGGCCGTTGGCAAGCATGTCATGCTTGGTGACGTCAAGCCAGCATTTCTTGGGTCTTCCCCTTCTGCGGAAGGCGGAGCCGGGATGGTTAGACATTTTGTTTCCTTTATAACTTGCTGGTTTCCGTAAAACGTGGTTGCTCCAATGCAGGCCACTCTCTTGAAATTTGTATTGTTTGTGCTTCAATAATTTATATAAAAGAAAGTATTAATAAAGCCTGTAATAAATGAATAAATAATTATGATTGGTCAGCCAGCTGCTAATGAATTTGTCAATTATATATCTAATTTAGCTGTTCTATAGTTTTTTTTAGTTTTACGTTAAATACGAAGCTCTGTGAGCTAAAGACCTCGCGACATACTTGAAACAAAAAATAATTGAAATTTCCAAAAACTGAACTGTCAAAAAAAACATAATTATCGAACCTGCTCACAAAATTTCACGAGAATCGGTTGAGAAATGCGACCTTCGGGAACATTCGGACTGATGGACATACAAAAGCATTTTCACCCAACCTGAAACTTGGTCAATGAAGTAACCGTTAATCTTTTTAAACTTATAAGGTCTTTCTAACGACATTTTGTTAAAACAAACCCGATTTTTCCCTTTCGACGTTATTCACATGGCGCGCAGTAAGCAGCACTAGAGTATGCAATGAGAGAGTACAGTAGTTTTGTCCTACTGCTAGTGCAGTTCATGTTATAGGGGGGTTAACCCCCGACGAAAAACGAGGAGTGTAATAAGTCTAGAAAATTCTAAAGTAATAAGTCAAAGGTTGTCTGGGAGAGATCGCTGCTTAGCGATAAGATCGCCTATTGTTTAATTCGTTTTGTATGTATTGTTTTCTGTACTCTGTTTTGTGAGGTGTGGAATAAAGAGTTATAGTATTATAAGTCTGATATTATATTATGTGTATATATATCTATATGTCTATGTATCTATATTATCACAAGTCAACAAAACAGGGCTTAATCGCGTATAACTATGATTTACTAGGTTCTGCCCGCGACTTCGTCCGCCTTAAATTCTTTTATCACGGATGAAAGTATTTTTTCGGGATAAAAAGTAGCCTATGTCCTTCCCCGGGGCTCAAACTATCTCCGTATCAAATGTCATCTAAATCGGTTCAGCGGTTTAAGCGTGAAGAGGTAGCAGACAGACAGACACACTTTTGCATTAATAATATTAGTATGGATTTAATTACCTTTTAATGGTAATTCTTTGACGTTTCGGACGTCGCGTTACGTCCATAGTCTCGAAGAAACTGGTGAGAAATAGAAATAGAAATAGAGATATTTATTTGCTAGAATACGTAACAATTATTTAGGTCTTAAAATGGATAGTCTCAGTATTCTGTCGACATCAAAGTCAACATGCAAAATATTGTTTAAAGTTTAGTAGGTACTTGTCTAAAAGCCTTCTTTAAAATTTACATATGTCAATAAAATTCTTAAACAAAAAGGAAAAAATACTAACAATAAATTACAATTATTATAATCAAAGATCAGAAACAAATGAAAAAATTTTTCGACGATACTGGACTTGAACCAGTGCCTTGAGCCAGACCGGGGCAGCACGCTCTACCATCTGAGCTAATCGTCCACACCAGTAGTCGACGAATTTTGTCATCTGTTCTTGCTTATGGATCTCTGTATGGTGCATCCGACTCTTTAGCCGTTAGCGCCGCCTAGTGAAGAACTATGAAGTTACTTTCACCCCGAGCAGATACCTTTACAGGTACCATTGCTCGGCGAGAGGTGGCGCTATTATCAAGACTGTACTTTTTGTTTTACAAATATCATGATAATAATCACAATTTTTGCAATTTATTAGTGGATCACTCCACTAGTGTTATTATTATAAACAAAGATCAGACACAAATGAAAAAAAAATGAAAAAATTTTTCGACGATACTGGACTTGAACCAGTGCCTTGAGCCAGACCGGGGCAGCACGCTCTACCATCTGAGCTAATCGTCCACACCAGTAGTCGACAAATTTAAACACTAGGTACATTTAAATTTACAATATAAGCATACATTTAAAAAAGAAAATTTTTATTAGCAATAAAATAATTAAAATTCCATTCCAAAATAATAATCTATTCAAAAATAATAACAATTGTCAAATAAGCAAATAAAGAAAATAATAATTGATTTTATATACTAAAATTTAAAAAAATCCTTAACACTATAAAAACAATGAGCTTGTAGCCATTGAGTCAGTTTAATCTTGAATAATTTACCATGCAACACTCTCAACTCAATAGAAAGGTTATTATATAAAACAATACACATATTAAATGCATTCCTCCTATAGATATCAGACCTACAAATCGGGTGATACAACAGGTTTTTATACTGCGCTCGCAGTTCTCTTGTAAACATGTCATCATAATTTTTAAATTACTCTGGATGACTTTTGGTAAATAGACATGCTTTTAAAATATACATGGAAACTAAGGGAAGAACTTTGAACTTTTGGAAGACTGGTCTACAGCTATCATCATACCGTGCACTACCTATTGCACGTAAACATTTTTTCTGGATTCAAAATGCCCTCTGAACGTCAACTGAATTGCCCCACAGCAAGAGTCCGTAATTAAGGGTAGACGACACATAACCGTGGTAAGCAGTTAACGCAGCCTGAACAGAAACAGAATTTTTAAGTTTTCTTAAGGCGAAAACAAACCTCGCTAATTTAGTACATACAGAGTCAATGTGTTGTTTCCAGTCAAGGTGTTTGTCAATAAATAAACCTAAGAATTTTGCGTTAGCAGTCTCATAAATGGGATCATTATTCAGGTTAACAGTCAGATCTACTGGGTTTGATTTGTATGAACGAAATTGGATTAACGAAGTTTGAGGCAGGTATCAACATCTTGCCGCGCGAGTTTTTCGATCTACCCGCACTTGGTTTTGATGATTAGTTTGAACACTATGGATCCGACCGCGACAACGCGCGGCCGGCAAGCGAATCCATACTAATAATAGAAATGCGAAAGTGTGCCTGTCTGTCTGTCTGTTACCTCTTCACGCTTAAACCGCTGAAGCGATTTAGATGAAATTTGGTATGGAAATAGTTTGAGTCCCGGGAAAGGACCTAGGCCTTTCATCCTGGAAAAATACCCTTATCAGCGATAAACGAATTTAATGAGGAAGAAGTCGCGGGAAGAAGCTAGTTGCTGATATATTGCGTGTGATGCCCAACTAACTGTTGTAAGGTGAGCGTCTCAACAGGGCACCGTAAAGTTTTCACTAGACCGCAGTGGCGTGGCATCCTTACAATAGGCCGAATCCCACAGGGTTCCCAAGGAAAGGCTTATTTATAACCACCTTTTTCTATAAATATGAGTAAATGAATACGCTCCGGCTTCCCTTGTAATTTTCCTGACGCCAAGCCTCTGCTAGACCGACACACTGCACTCACAACATTTGACGCTTTATCGGATGGTATTTGATGTTGTTTACATTTACTACTAACGGATGCCGCGAAAATTAAAATTTGAAACCGTCTTGCCCGTTGACATTTAAGTGTTTCTTGATTTCAATTGCTTCACATACGATTTTACTACAGCAATTAAATTTCGTGGAAAGGATCTTGGGATTATAAAGCTCCTCCCAGTAGTTTGGTCCTGATTCTAGTAAATGTTCGGCGATAGCGACCTTATTCACCTTACGGTTCTTAACAGCTGCGATTTGTTCCTTGACTCTTTCAGAGATCTTGGGCTTCGTCTGTCCATTATTGCCAAGCGAATTTCTGGTAGTGAAAGTGATAACTCCTGCTATTTCTACATAAATATAAGTGGGTTTTTGTGCCTGTATATTTCACATAGGTATAAGCTACGCCAAAGTTTCTTTCACGTTACACTTGAAACCCATTACGTACCTTTTGCCTCACAAATATGGCTCATCAAGAAAATTAACGCAAATTCAAACTTTTGAGCTACGAAAATGACACCCATGAGGATTTCTTTTTCAAAAGTCATGTCCCTAATCTGCGAATCGATTTTTTTTTAGTGTTTGTGGACATGCACTACGCTTAGCGTGGTTTTTGACCCATAATATTTAACGAAGGGGAGCCCGGGTAAGTATGGGACGGGTGAGTTGTCACAGTGGCCATAATGTACTTTCAATCGGTGTCGATAAATCGCGAGAGCTATATATCTCTCACTCTCATAGATAAAGCTTTCATGATTTTAAACTTATTCATTCGTTCAATTTACTGTTACGGCCGTCGTGTGACAACCAACCCTACCCGGTCTCCCCTACATAAGCTACGCCCAAATTTCTTTCACGTTACACTTGTTATCAAAACCCATTACGTACCTGTTGCCTCACAAATAGGGCAATCCTGTAAATTAACGCGAATTCCGCGCGTATAGCTTACGAAATCGCGGCGATAAAACTAATTTGCATAGAAATAAAGGACCGATCCTCGCCTCTTGCGTGCGGCATTTTGGGAGACAATTTACCAGCGTATTTGTTATTTTTGCTCGCTGGTTTTAGTACAGTCATCTACAATATGTATACTATTATAAAGGTAAGATATTAGAAAAAGTTCTACGCAACCCTAAGAATGATTAATTGACCTTGGAATAGTCCAAGGTCACTTAATCATTTTTAGGGTTCCGTAGCCAAATGGCAAAAACGGAACCCTTATAGTTTTGTCATGTCCGTCCGTTCGTCCGTCGGTATGTCACAGGCATTTTGCTCAAAAAACTATAAGATGTATATTGATGAAATTTGGAGCATAGGTGTCTGTGTAAGTCACTACTTAGTTTATTTGTTAAATAAAAAATGTATATATTTCTAGGGGGTACTACATTCATGTACCTAACCAAACCGAAAAAAAAATCACCGAATATCAATGTATGGCACATATTTCATCAGTTCCTTTAAAAACTCTTCAACGGTTATTAAAAAAAATGGTTTAGTGAATATTTTCGGAAATATTCGCTCCGAAAGTAGCAAAAATTGTATCCCTCATTATGTATTTTCTAAACGGTATGTTAAAAAAAATGATAAAATTTACAAATATAAAATTTTATAAATACATCCAACGTAAATTGTTTTCAACATTATCGGAGATACCGTTTTTAAGTTATTGCCAAAACACTGCGCTTCTCAGCAAAAGGACTTAAGTGCCAGGGAGATACGCTCTTTTATTAGTGTCTTTTGTTCATATTTTTTTCATCTGTAGTACATTTTTTTGTATAAATGGCTGCGGAACCCTACACTGAGCATGGTCCGACATGCTCTTGGCTGGTTTTTTTTTATTATATGTTTGTTTTGTATATTGCGGCTTCATTACGTCAAAACGATTGAATGGATTTCAACCATTTCTGGAACGTGGGCAGAAGTAGTCATCCGTGGATGGTTAAAGGACTAGTTTTTACCAGACGACGTTGAGCATAAAAATAGGGTTATGACTTTTCCTCTGCCTACTTGTGGGCATCATTTCGCTCTGCGTCTGCGTAAGATGGGAATTTTACGGGCTCGTAAAATTGAGTTTTTTAAAGATTACTGACTGAAAAAATGATTTTTGTTATTTGGTTTTTATAGACATTATGTTTTTGGGGACTCCATTTTTTTTTTATTTATTTATCTCAGAATAAATATTGTGGTACATTTCTTACAGATAATTCGCTAAACATGCGTTTATTGGCGATACCGACGATTAGTTACGTATTTCAGCCATTTTTGATGCAAGATTAAATTTTGAACTACCGGGGATGGGTACCCGGTAATAGGTAAAGATGGCAGTGGGGGAGACCGGGTAAGGTTGTGTCATGGGTTGGCTGTCACACGACGGCCATAATTGAAAACTGAATCGCGAGAGATTTATGTAGGAGAGATATACAACGTGCTCGTGAGGAACCCGTATAATTCTAGCAGCAGTATTAGCATACGCAGTATATACTTGAAGTCATAAGAACCAAAAAAATATTATGTGAACCCCCGGTAAATATAATTTTGAAAATATTATCATTTTTTTTTAAAGTAGATTAAGATCTTTTGAGCGCGACGTTGCCACGTATGTTTTCAAGTGTCGTGTCGCTATTGACAGACATCAAATTGACAGCTACCACTCACTAAACACTCATCCTGTTTTGGAATAATAATCGTTACCATTTTATTAAAAGGGATATTTTTTATAGAGAAGCGAAAGTTATTCAACACCAGAAGAGTTACAAGTGCGTTGCCGGCCTTTCAGGTAGAAGTACGCTTATTTATTGAAGATTTGAAGGTCACATTGATACGGGAATACTGCAGGCAACAATTTATTCCACAATTCAGTCGTGCAAGGCAGGAAATTTCAAGCAAAACACACAGCTGTGGACTACCAAATATTGACGTGTAGGACGATGGCGAAAAACGTGGCAGGGATCTGTCCGAATAATTAATTCGTCGGAGTACTCTCCGTTATACAAACGGTAGAAATGCAAGGCGAAGCTACATCTCGCGACCAATCTGAAATACGCTGGCAACCAAAGATACGAGTTGATTTCCATTGAATTCGGTCTAGAAAACAGACAGTCATTGGAGACTTAAGGGTGACAGATACCGTGACGACGATGGAATGACGAATCAGCGGCTGCTCCCCCCCTCCGTCTCACCGCTCGTATACCTAAGGCGCGGTACAGTGGCATTGGTCTCACTATAGTAATCAAGTTCTATTCATACCCTTTGGTCATCGAGCGCTAAAAATAGTTTCCATTAAGTCTAATAACACTAAATACTAGTACGATACACGCAACAATAAATAGAAATTCCTATGAAAATGTCCCATTTCAATTGGAATCTGATTTATAAATCGTTACTGGCCTGACCTTGCGACCTTACATTAGATTGATTTATTTCCAACCCATCTGAGGAAATAGTAATATTTCGCCCAACATCGTTTAATAATATTTGAAGTTTTTGGAGTCAATTTATGCTACAACACTCGAGAACAAAAGTTTCGGGTTACCCTTATTTAAATAACTGGAATAGATTTTTATTATTATTCAACACTAGTTTTATTTACATCATATATTATTCCTTGCATCACCCAACTGTAATCACAATTTCCGCGATCTTATCATAGTAATAACAATATCCAAAACTGACGATTTTTGCAATATCTCACTCCCTTAACGACTTTTTTGCATGAGTTTATACGGGTTCGATTTGCTATATTCTCTAATTATACCTAATTGCTATATTCTTTTTACTGTTGTTTTTGCATCTTAGATGTTAAATTTAATAAAGATTATGATAGAATTAAAAAAACTGTACAACACTGTACAATTTTACGAAATATGACAGTATTTTACCGTCCTGAAATGTTTGCTCTCGAGTAGATCCGGTAGTTAAAGTTATTGAAATTAAGTCAATATAAAATCTCAAATATAATTTAGGGGTAAAAATACTGTTGTATTTTTACCCATAAATTATATTTGAGATTGTCTTGTGGAGATCGCGGGAAACTGTCGAATGAGGGCGACACACGACCTGTCGTTACTGAACTCCTTGGGGGAGGGCTTTGTCCAGCAGTGGACGTCCTTGGGCTGATATGATGATGATGATGAAGTATGGATGTCAATTAATACCCTGGGAAGGACATGGGATAGTTTTTATCCCGAAAACCATCCCTTGTCGGGTGAAATCAGAGGTGAAAGCTTGCATAAGATATCGATCATTTAAACATAGGCTATAGGTACCTGGTTCTCGGTAACGCGTGCAAAGCATCGGGTAAATGTTAGTATAGAATAGCAGCAATAGGAGTACAATTAAATATTTATATCTCGTAAATTAATTAACTCGTATTTATGTCAGAAAGATAAGCCGTATACGTCAGCCTATTTTAGCGGACTAAGATTAGGTCCTGCGCGATAACGCTTTGATTAGGGTTCAGAGACTTGGTTTAACCCTTTGATTGCCCCCCAGATGGTAAGGCACGTCAACGGATTATCGCGTCTGACAATTGGTGTAACCTAAATTAAATTAAATAGGTACATTTTTATGGTTCAATTGTGTTCTTCGAGGCTTTGCCCGCGTTGCTTATCCTTCGATATTAGCGATTACAAATGCGATGCATTACAATATCCGCCGTTTTGTTTTTAAGCGTGAATTATTAAACAATTTCGTACACTGGACAGCATAATTGCTTTGACATTTGTCAGAAAGTTTGCTTTGCAACGAAACGAGACGCCATCTATCCGGTAACTACATTGGTTTCATAAGATCTTACTAGATGGCGTTGATAACATCACAATATTTAAAAAAATCTCGGTTGAACTTACGATTACCAAACACACACGGCAAGTTACTCAAATATTCAATTTACATAACAGAACGCATTTTCAGAATCCAGTATTTTTGAATGCACCTTCAATTAAATATTACTTAGATTCACCGTCATAACCAAAGCCATCGATGATTTTGCTAATTCAAACACAAAATACAAAAACGGTTTTATCCTATACTGTGTTCGAGAGGATTTGAACCCGGAACATTCGTCGTATAGATCAACTCATTAAACCCCTTTGCCATCAAGCCATATTCGACGTGGATGAAATTTATAACCGTATTTGTAATCACTAATCACCTACGTTTGCAAGGCAAGCGTTTAGTGTTATTAGTTTTTTTTTTTTAATTTTAATTTTAACTGAGATTAATTAACACCTGCTTAATAAACAAAACATTTTTATTTAAACAAATAAATATTTATAATTAAGTCACATGTTGAATGGTTGTTGAATAGTGCAACAATTATATAAAAGTAAACACACATACTTAGAGGGTAGACTTAAGATTATGAATATACCGTAATAGTTTTTATACAAAGAAACTGTTCGTTCGATCCCTTGCGGCTGCCGTCCGTTCGATTGTATTTTTGATTGACTTTTAGTATTTATTTAGTTCTTTTATTTTGTAATAATGGGTTCTCGTTGCAATATTGACTTAGCCACAATGTTACAAATAATTACTTTGCATAGTCAAGGCAAAAATTTATCAGAAATTGCTACATAAACCGGTGTAAGCGTAAGTATTATTGTTTACATTTCTTTCTAGATTTTTTATATTAGTTATATCTGTATGCTAATTTAACAATGATTATACATTTCTGAAATTTCTTACAGAGGAAAACAGTTGTGTTATAGGTGCGACAATTCACAGAGGAAGGATCATATAGGATCTGCACGGCCAATGGACCGGTAGACCTCGACTTATAAGCGCACAGCGGCGTCAAAGCATGGTCAGGAATATGAAGAAAATGGTTTTCCACCAACAACTCATTACACCCGTTTATTTAATACAGGTGTGGACACTGTTCACCGTGTTCTCCACACAGTGAGGGTTTACATCCTCGCAAGCATGCAGTCAAACTCGCTGACTCCGCAGCACAAAGAAGCGAGATTCAAGTTTGCTCGAGAATGCTTAAATGCCGATTGAAGTAATGTCATTTTCACTGACGAAAAAACGTTTCACTAATCAACACGGACGTTTGAGCTTGTAGCGTTGAAATAATACGCGTTATAATAACGATCACGTAGTGCCCACTGTGCAATCTGGTCGCATTACAGTGAATATGTGGGGTTAAATGAGCGGGGCTGACCCAGGAGAACTCGTCAGTGACCAGTCGGACTAATTGCTGATTACGTCAATGTGCTGGAGGAGACCACAATTCGAAACGTGTATCCGGAGGAAGAATTACGCATAATTTCAAATTGCTCTAAAATCCTTTTGTAAATAACGATTCAAAAGTGCTTGTAGCTAGGCCTACGTCAATAAAAAATATTTTGACTTTGACTTAAACATAGGCCACCCCTGTAGTTTGCCATAGCGTGCGATCCTGCGCAGTTTGCATCCACCGATTCCTTCCAAACATCACGAGGTCAACCGTCTACCTAGTCGGGGGCTGTCCCACGCTGCGCTTTCCTATACGTGGTAGAGTACTTTACTACCCCAACGGCCATACGCTCTCCAGGATACATAGCCTATTACCAATTCAACAATGCAATCTTGCGAGCATTTTGGTAGCTTTAGTTCTTCTGCGGATATCCTCATTTTTGAGTCTATTATGCCCAGAAACTCCAAGCATGGCCCTTTCCACGATACGTCGCGTGACTCTGAGCCACCATTAGGTCTATTGTGAACGAGCGATGTGTCAAGTTCGCAGATCATTACTGGAAACACGCACTGATCGAAAGACTTTCGTCTTCAGGCCCTAGGAATTTTTGACGAGAAGATATGACGCAGCTTCTCAGAAGATCTTATTATATGTAATTTGACATTGTTGCGATATTATTTGTTTACGCGATGGTTGTGAATAGATAATCGCCATACCTATTCACCACCACCGCTTAAGGTTTTATTCATTCTACTTCGTTCGCGGCAAAGAAAACAATCATAACCTCTTTTTGCTGTACAATACAAAACAACAATTATTTATTGCACAACAACAACAGAAATCGAGCGGAAGAGAGTTCCACAACAGAGTAGCCCGAAATGTAGAAGAATTTGTCTAAAACTTTGACTGTGATGATGTAGCAGCTAGAAGAAAGTTTTGAGCAGACCTTACTAATAGAAGAGAACTAAAACGTTTTTTGAGATGCGGGGAGTTGCAGGATGAAAGAGTGTATTATAGAGAAGACAAAGAATGTGAGTGATACGACGAAGTAGTAGTCGAAAAAAACCTATCTGTGGATGACCCGCTATCTGTGTGCCAAAAATGGTTAAAATGCATCCAGCCGTTTTAAGTTGACGTGATGAAGCCGAAATCAATCAAAAGATCACGTCTATATATATACATGTATTTGGACTACCTTAATAGTGCATAAGAGAAGGAACAGTTTTTTAGATTTTATTGTAAAACCTAATAAAACGCCTCTTTGTTTTGCATCTCTTAATGCATCTAACATCGAAACCGAATTCAGATCCAAATAACAAAAACGAATCAACAGAATTCCGTGCAAATTATTTAGCTTCATTCCAGCATCGAATTAAATCGGACTTTAAACTCATTGAATGGGGCTTCAGTTTTAATAAAGTAGTAATGTGCATTCACTGCATGCATACGTCAATGGGTGTTCAAACAGAACTAGGGAAATGTTTCGAAATACGAGCAGCATCAAACGGCACCCCGCATACAAACTGTAGCAACTTTGAATTAAACGTATTAACTCACCAAAACAATACGAAGCCCTATTTTTGCGTATCTATTATTAAAATAATAATCGTCACAACCCAATGACGGCCACTGCTGGACAAATGCCTCCCCCAAGGACTTCCACAACGACCGGTCGTGCGCCGCCCTCCTTCAGCGGTTTTCTAAGATCTTCAGCAGATCATGGGTCCACCCTGTTGGGGGCCTTCATCTTGTACGCAGTCGCCACTCGAGAACCTTTCTGCCCCAGCGACCATCGGTTCTACGCAATGTGCCCCGCCCACAGCCACTTGAGGCCAGTAGCTCTTTGAGCTATGTTGACAACCTTGGTTCTTCTGCATATCTCTTCATTTCTGAATCGATCGCAAGGAGACTCCAAGCATAGCTCGCTCCATTGCCCGTTGAGTCTTTTTATGCGGCCTATTGTGAGCGATCACGTCTCAGTACTGCCGTATGTGCAAGTCAAATTGGTGAAATAATAATAATTATTATGATTTATCTAATAACTTTTCCGTAAGTCCCTCCTAGACTTTGGACGAAGCGCCACGTGATACATTGAAAAATTACCATCGCAAGCTAATTAGATAAATCACATTTACACGCCTATTTAGTATTTTATCGCAATTGTCTGATAATCGGAGTTAGTTCCTTACTAGAGGTAATTTTGATGAAAGTAAGCCTACGGAAGCCTCGCGCGCCATCTAGCGCTGCTCAGGTCATACGACGTGATGCCTTTGCCTTTGTGCAACAAGCTTAAAATAGCAGGAGCCCGGCGCTGGTGATGTCAGCGCGGGTGAATATGCATCATCAGAGTTCCAAAGGTGAGCGAACGATTCCGTCTCTTGGATTGTTGCCTTTAGTGGTCCTTCCTATAATTTTCCTACAATTCTATACAACACCATTAACTCTTGTTTAATTGAATTTATGCGACTTATTTTTACTGAAGCAAAAAGCTGAAAGATTGTGTGCTTCGAGCGGCAATTGAACTCACGTCTTCCCTGCTCTCAGGTCCAACACGGGCGACTTACAAACCGGTAGCGACTTTCGGCTTCTGACTAGCGAGCTGAAATAACTCAGGTTAATATTTACAGAATTCCATTCATCCTTATGATCAAAATATGATTACATAGCGTGATCAATGTGATCATCATCATCATCGCCATATCAGCCCAAAAACCTCCACAGTCATACAAAGGCCTTCCTAAAGATCTCCAATCGTTCGTCACAAAGATCTAATGGTTTCGCTCGATCTTGACCAGATCATTGGCTCAACATGTTCGGAGCCTTCCATGCTGCGTCGTCCTGTCACTCTACTACTCCAGCGGCCATGACGTGATGACTCCAAATATTCTGTCCGGTTTGGTGCTATCAACTTAACAAGACAAGGAGAAAATCTTTCGTCTTTTGGATGGTTTATGAATATCAGCTCATACAGAGTAAACTTGCGATTTTTAGGGTTCAAAAGCTTGAACCCAAGACTTTTGATCATTGTTGACATGGCATAATCATCATCATCTGCCATATCATCCTAAAGATGCATTGCTGAACAGCTGTATAAAGGCCTCTCCCCATGAATCTCCACAAAGGCAGGTTATGCACCGCCCTCTTTCTGATGATTTCCCCAGATCGTTCATCTTGTTGCGAACCACCCCATGCTTTGTCGTCCTGTACGCGGTCGCCACTCCAGAACCTTCCTGACCCAGCGGCCAGGACGTGATAACTCACAATATTCTGAACATCTTCTTGGTGCTATCAGTATTACAAGACAGAGTGACAGTATTTCGTTTTCCAGATATAAAAATTATCATAATATTTTCTTCTGTTTTCGCGATTATTACTCATTTAAATAAAACAATTTGGTGGATTATATCGCGTATATTATTTCATTTGAGTTTCCGACGTTTCGGAAGCTTTTTAGCTTTCCATGGTCTAAGGTTGACTGAGAAAAGATAATATATATTTCTCTGTCGAAGTTACAATTTGTGCAAACTACCCACTTTGAGAAACATCTTTATTTTCTTTCTCAAAGTGGGTAGTTTGCACAAAATTAGTAGTTCTAAATTGAGTGTTTCACTGAGTTCCAGCTCTAAAGTCACTAGCATGTAGGAACCCTAGAACAGAAACGCTTATCGTCAGTTGAGAATACGTTTGTGCCATATCCACTTTTTTCAAAATTGATTTATAAATAGGGCCAAAATATTCTGATCATAATGTATCGGTTGCACGAATCCTTGTCTCAAAATTAATATTTTTTAATTAGAAAATTACATGAAGTTTGTGTCATATCCCGGTTTCCAAATAATTAGTAATCATAATGTAATCATAATTAGTAATCATATCCGGATATGGCAGAAACGTACGGCTACAACCTAATAAACCGTGTGCCAAACGAAATAACGTCAACCGGTTTTGTGTCATATCCACCTTACGATAAACTTGTTACCTACATTTATTCAACAACAACAACAACAACAACAACAACAACAACAACAACAATTCTTTATTGCACACCAACAACAGAAACAGTACAATAGAGCCTTAACATAAAATAGGTAAACAATAGGCGGTCTTATCGCTAAAGAGCGATCTCTTCCAGACAACCTTTGGGTAACTACCCACATAATTCAAAACTAGTATCCATAATTAAATATACTAACTTCATACAGTCTGCGTTGTTAACAACAAATCGTGCGCTTTATGTGTAATTTAATTTCATTCGTGATAATTATAATAATGTCTGATGAAGAATTTAGTAGTTCGCCACCTAAAATAACGGACGAAGAATACAGGTAAGTAAGTTATGTTTATACGTTAATAACATTATTCATTGGGGATAATCATAACGTAACCAACTACATACTTAGGTACATGGTGAATATAATACTTAAACTGTTCACTAAACAAAATGCGTATGGTGTAATAAATATTTTTATTACGTACACAAATAATAGGTACCTAATCTACTCGTACTGGTCGTTTGCTGTAAAGTGTCTTTGAATTTAAATAATAACATTAGAAAGGCAAGGTACCTACACAATAACGAATGAAATATACCTATTGATTTTCATAGCAATATTAAATAGTAAAAAATGTTGTTGTTTTTATTTTATTTACTATTTTGATGTAAATCAGTATAATAACTGTATGTATGTACTTAAATGTATAATGTCAGTATTTGGTTTGGTAACAATGAAACCCGAATAACTCCTGTTTTATCTGTCAGTAGCATGCAGGAATAGTACCCCTATAAACTCAGTTTTCTCTGAAACGGGCTACAACTTAAAAGGAATTTGTATGGTTTATTAATACTTAGCAGTGGCGTTAAGTTCGTAGAACGCGATTCTCACTGGCTTGCTTACTTTAAGGCATTTGGATGCTTTATTCTACTGTTGAAGAAAACATTGGGTAAAATGATTCTCCGTAAAATAAAACATTTGCTTTATTAATAATAATAATAAGAATATAGGGCTGTTAAGATGGATTTGGGGGCCACTTTACGATTAAATATGGTTAAAATTTTAATAATTCATTGACTTTGTCCTAATTTTAGCATAATGATTTACTTTTTTTTCGCTTTTTCAGAGAAATAGTTGCATCTATGATGTAGTTCAGGTGATAATACAGTAATTATGTATCTTGATCTGATAATCGAGAATGCTATCCTAAACATCACAAGATAAACCCATCGTACTTGGGCTCATTTAATTGGTCTTAATAAGGAATTAACGTTTGTATGAAAAATTATAATCGGCAATAAAATGCCCTTCGAAGTCTTAGGGATGACGCAAAGTTGTCCCAACTCAAGATGGTATATTACGCATTGGTGGAGTCTAGATTAAGGTATAGCATAAAGTTCTGGGGAAACAGTTATAAATACAACATCCACACGGCTTTTGTTTCTCAAAAAAGGGCTATCAGAACCATAGCGAGAATTCCCCAAAGAACATCCTGTAAGGACTATTTTTCAAAATATGGGATCCTGACTGTTCCGTGCCTATACATCCATGTAGTACTGACAGACTTAATCAAATACATTACAGACATAGAGACACCTGAGGAAAGGCAAGTGCGTTTAGCTACGAGGAGGAAAGATTTGCCAAACTCTATTACTACTAAACTAAAAGTAGTCAAGCACACGTCAGGCTACCAGTCAGTTGTTCTTTTTAACAAGTTGCCAATCGAGTTAAAGTCATTAGTAAATACACACATGTTTTGTAATAAGCTTAGAGATTTTTTAATATTTTCTTCTGTTTCCGCGATTATTACTCATTGAAATAAAACAATTTAACGGATTATATCGCGTATATTATCTCATTTTAGTTCCCGACGTTTCGGAAGCTTTCCAGCTTTCCATGGTCACGGGAGGACCATGATTATCATTAGAGATTTTTTGTTAGAGAAGTGCTTTTACTCAGTTGAAGATTACTGCCAATATAAACTTTTGCCTTGATTGGTGCCATTGTAATTAGTTTGTAGTTAGTTGTACCTTTAATTAATATTTTAGTAGCATTTATTTTATTTTGTATTGCAGATAACGTTTTTGTGAATTTTTTAACTTGATGACATGACCTAAATTATAATAATAATAATATTTGCTAGTACTGAATGTGACATTTGAGTTTGTTTGTTTTTCTATTATCGTGTTTTTTTTGAAGTACCTATTATGTTTTCAAACACAATGTATATTGTTCTTGAAATAAATATATGATGATGATATGATGATGAAAAGTGTGTTTCAAATTATGTCAAAAACTTATATTGTAAAAAACTGCCTGCACTGTTATTAAATAAACTAGATTTAAACCTTGTTATTTGTAGTTTTTTTTTTCAATCATTTTACACGTGCTATATAGTAAAATTATGAAATTAGAATAGATGTGGTACATACTTATTTAAAATTAATTGATCGTTTTGTGCCATGTCCACGTTATTGTGTCATATCATATATTGTATAATTAACAACCCCTCATCAAAAGTGGATATGGCAATCACTAAAACTCAAAAAACTCGACTGCAAGGCAATATTACTATTTTTTTTATAGTCATAATAGTAGTATACTGATATAGCTATTGGACAATAAAACTAAAATTCTCAATAAATGGAAGGTTTTCGTAAATTTTTTTTTTCTTTGTTTTTGCTCTCCTGTAAACCTAGGTAAGTGGCGTATGGCACAAACGTATTCTCAACCGACGTTATATTAACTGTCCGACTGGTTACAATCATGTTAATACTGCTGTGAAGAGATTTGGACGTGGTATGGCAATGTTAAATTGACCTGTATTTAGTATCCAAGTATCGATATTATTGGTAAGTACTTCTTTTACAGTCATTTTACGGATGCAGTATGGTAAAATAAAAAACGGTTTAAAGACATTTATTCCTCATAAGAAACACAGCTAGGTAAAATATATTAATTATACAAATGTCAAGTTAGTTCGCGCTTGGTGAGCATTGAGCTAAGTTGAAACAAAATGTAAACGTACCTTAGTCTAGTTGAGTCGTAATGACCAAAAATTTAGGTTAAGGTCCATAGTTTCGACATGCCACTTCACTTTTAACGTTTGTTTTATAATTTAACCCCAACTCCAATTAATTTAATTCTTTTAGCAATGTATTCGCGATGTTATCGATTGAGATTGCGCCGCGGCACTACAAAAATAATTTATGATGGCCGAGTTTTCTTGTGTAAAAGGCACATCTTAATTCTGGTAATTACGTCGATACATCGCCCAACAAAACATCAGTCAACTAAGTTGTGAAATAAAAATGAAATCGTTATTTCATTCATCAAAAATTACTTGCTTGGCTTGAAATGACGTAGAAAAGGGAAGAGTGGCGTTGTCTCGTATCAGAGGCCAAGATCCTCTTTGGGTCACCGAGATAGCTAAGTGTAAATAAGTATGTTTATCTTCATGTTAATGAACTAATTGCTCTTTAACATAAAATATGAGTTTTACGAATAATAAGTATGATTGCTTCATTAATATTTTTACCAAGTTCAACTTTTTCTACTAACTCTTTCTGACAACTTAGAAGAATGCTTTGTGAGGTTTCACTTTTTACTGATTATAGATAAAAGTATAGTTATTAAAATACAATTACTATTTTTAATATATATTCACCACTAACTTGTAATGTCATAACAACGAACAAATTGCGTACAAGCATATGACCTTTTTGTTTCAACGATGCGATATCTCGGCACTACTAGTTGCGTCACGTACGAATCTGTATTAATAATTCACGCTTAAAAACAAAATGGCGGATATCGAAATGCGTCCATCGCATTTTCAAACATCTCCACGTAAATATGAGGTGGGATTTTGTACGTTATTAAGTTTGATTTAGGTATTCTCGTTAGTTATTCCTCGTTGATTCCGTAATCCGTCGGAATATTCGTAAACAATGCGAATGCAATGTTAAATCGCGTTGAATTTTTTATTGTCAGTATCCGTTGTTGCGGTATGAAAATAATTTCAATAATTACCGTTCGGGTTATTAAATAATGTTTGTTAATTAAGGGGCTTTCTGCAGGCAGATAGATGTACCTATACAGATGTAGTCATCACGGTTTATATCTTGGCCGTTGTTATTTTAAGCAATTCTTTCGAAGCTACCACCTTATTGGCTGCCTTAGAAATTATGCGAATGGGTCAATAGCTTTCTAGCAGACAGATGCATAAACGTCGTAGTTGACGGTACTTGCTCTGATTTTATGTCCATGAATGCTGGTGCCCTTAAGGTTGTGCACTATCACCCACGCTGCTCTTTCAGTATATCAACGCGACTGCGCCAATATTTCTTGGGAAAACGTCATCAAGATCAGTAACTGGTGTCTGAATTTGAAACTTCCCTAAAAGAAGTTACAGAATGGGGTCGACTTAATTTAGTCCGCTTAAACCTTACAAAGATACAGGTTTGCGCTTTCACCGCTAAAAAGTTTATTCCACGAGCTATATCACCACCACACTGTGCTGGTATCATTTTTAACATGTTTTGTAAATACAATAGTTGGTTTTTCTTAGGTTTTTTTGCCATCGCATAACACCGTGGTGGAACATAAACTCATTATCATCCTTACCCATTGTGTCTTTGTTGGTTTGTATCCTTAACAAAGGAAAAAAGCTACTAATCGATGTATTTTTTGCACATTGACAGATATACATGTTTTTATCACGAAAAAGTAAATTCGTGTTTCATTTGCATATACATATATACTATTGGCCCAGCAGCAAAAACTTTTTCTTTAGATCTCCACAATTCTCTATTAGCAGTCTCCGGCCAATCGTCTTGGAATGCATCTAGGTCGTCCCTCCATCTTCGTCTTAGCCCACCCGGCCGTGGCTGCTCATCATGTGGCTGGTACCCACCTGAGCACCCGAGTGATAAAAAAATATATGCATAAATAAAATTTTCATTCACTTAGTTAGCTTCATTAGAAAAAGAACAAGAAGCTCGACTGGTGCTGGTACCCGTGATCAGACTAAACAAACTCAGCTAAAACATAGTACAAATAAGTCGAAATACCAGACTTAACGTCTGAGTCACACAGTGCGAGTAGCTTGCGATGCGAGTGGTAAGTGTTTTAAAAAATATACATAACAAGTTCAATCACAAAGGATTCATTTTATTTGCGATTGAACTTTGTATCAATATAAATAAAAAGTGGTATTTCCTCATCATAACCGCTCGTGCATAGATTACTGCAATCTTTGGGACGGCGTCGACAAGTACCAGTTAGCTGCCTTGGAGTCAACAGAACGTTGAGTCTTAAGATCCATTGGTGATGCTTTATTAGCTGGGAGCAACTTCTAGAGCTTTGAATATCGCCGCAAAGTTGCCAGGTTGCCAGTTCTCTATAGGATATATTCTGGAGTGTGCGCAGGAAATGCATGATTCAATCCTGCCATCCCCGTTACACCATCGGACATTCAGGCGTGGGGAGCATCCTTACGTTGTCAATGTGATATATTAATAAAACCACGTAATTAATTAATACTTTTGAGACGAAGTTTTATTATGAGTCGAAAGTCACCGTGTCTGGTACATTGCAATTTACCATTCATACGCTCAAAGCGATTTGGTTCATCATTTCTAATGCGAACCGCAAAGCAATCGAACGCTCCCGTCGTGTTTATTTTAATTTTATTACAAAATTATAATTTTGGTCACTTCAAGGCAAGATTGATTATGCCGCTACTGAACCAGCGAGCTATATCCTCGACCCCTTCATACTGGGGTCAATCGCAGGTCAGTTTATTAATTTAAACATACAATCTTAGTAGTTATAGCGGGTGACGCATTCCTATTTAAATAGTCTAAGCAAATTGTCCATCAAAACTACATTCTCATTACATCAATCTGTTTCCTAAAAATGTAATAGATCCATAATCTTTTGGGACCTGCTTATGGATGCATTCTTTCATTGTTATACTCTGGAGCGGGTCCCAGTAGGAGTACGCCAAACCTCTCGAAAGAGTCTCTACGTGTTGGTTCCATATCCACACGCAAGCCTTTCAAAAATCCGGAACGTATGAGCTTGACACACTAAAACAAGATAGATATTCAGCAAAGGTAAAATTTACGTGTAAGAACACTACGTATTATTGGAATACTGATATTGTTACCTGGAATTATAAGTATTATTATGCAAGCCGACCTAGTTACATGCGGGTCTACTTTACAGGAAGTAGTTCTCACTCTGTGACGCGGCGTTTAGTTCTCCCAGGTTTGTTGCTTAATAGTAACAAATCACGGAATCGTCAGTAAGTGAGTCCAACTGATAAGTTATTTTTAATTCTGAGTACAAACAAAATTTGCACATTTCAAGAAAGTAAAAATGTTCTTTTTTTAACACTTTCATTGACATGCGTGTAACTGTCGCTACAATACTGGCACAAATAGCGTTGCACAGACTGAGCAAATAGGTGAGAACTTGCAAAGTGGAACAAATCACGACACTAGTGTGTCTGTCTGTCTGTCTGTCTATCACCAGGCTGTATCTCATGAACCGCGATAGCTAGACAGTTGAAATTTTCACAGATGATGTATTTCAGTTGCCACTATGACATCAAATACTATATATTTTATTTTTCATTTTCGAAAATCAGTTTTGAACAATCCGGTTGCGTTTAATTTGCACCTTATTAGTATGCAACGCCATGGATATCAGGTGCAAACTTAACTTGGTCAGTAAGGTTAGGTTAAAATAAAGTTTGTATGGAGCCCTCGGTGCGGAGTCCGACTCGCACTTGGCCGGTTTTTTTTACTCATAACTGATATACGAGTGACTATCCTCTTGGATACCAGTAGCACGCCTCTGTATTGCTCTGTATGTCCTCTGCCTTTAGTAGCAACAATCCTGGCACAGCTAGCGGGGCGCAGAGCAAATTGGTGCGAACTTGCAAACGTAGGTCACTCGATAAATTTTGAGATAAAAAGTAACGATTGAAGATATTAGTATTATTTACTTTACATTTTTTCAAAATACTCTCCATTACTCTCTATACGAAGTTCCATTCGTCTGAACCAACTTTGGAAGCACTTTTGCCAGTCTTCATCAGATAGGTCCGAAATTGCTTCTTCATATGCAGCCACGGCTTCTTCAACACTCGAAAAAAACATCCCTTTTACTTTTTCTTTCACCACCGGGAACAAAAAGAAATCGCAGGGAGCTAAGTCAGGACTGTAGAGTGGATGTGGTAAGGTTTCTATCCCAGCTTTCTCAAAAAACGCCTTTGTTCTGAGGGACGTATTTGAAGAGGCGTTATCGTGATGCAGCAAGATTTCCCGAAGTCCAGTCATTGGTCTCCTCTCTCGCACTGCTTTGAAAACTTGCGGCAATGCTACTGTAGTATACCAATCAGAGTTGACTGACCTATAATTTTCCAGCATTGATGTTGATAAATGTCCGCCCCGTGAAAAGAAATTAGCTACCATTTTTCTACCGACGTTACGAGGTCTTTGTAGTTTTGTTGGTAACTTTCCCTCTGAGAAGACCCATACTGACGATTGCCGCTTGTTTTCCGGGTCATATTGGGAAATCCATGTTTCGTCACTTGTAATTATTTCCGATACACGCCGCGATGTCCCGTTGTCGAATCGTATCTCACGACATCGCATCTCACGACACCAAGCTACACGAGCCTGTTTCTCAGTATCGGAGAGCAAACGTGGTATCCAACGACAACAGAGCTTTCTTACTTCAAGATATTGATGTAGAATGTTACTAACGCTCCCCGAACTGACGCCCAAGATATTCTCTATGTCTTTGTATGTTATTCGTGGATCTTCTCGCACCAACATTTCAGTAGTCCACACGTTTTCTGCAGTTACTGCTGTTTGCGGGCGACCACTTCGGTGGTCATCTTCGAGGCTGGTTTTACCCCTTTTAAATTCGTTGAACCATCTAAAAACTATTGCCCGTGAAGGAACAGAATCTCTTAACGCTGACTGCAATCGTTGCAAACACAATTGTTAAGATAAACCAAATTTACAATCATAAAATATCATAGCACGCAAATGTTCGTCGTTAAGCTCCATCGTTACAAAGAAAAAACGCGGGAACCGTTTTAGAAAAATTACTGTATCATATTCATTTTTTAAATTGGAGCGAATCGGCAACTTGTGTTCTATTTTTAAATAAATTTGCTTTTTAAAAACATATAATTCAGGTGCGTTCCATTTTCGAATTTCGAGCATCTCAAAACTTATCGAGTGACCTACGTAGTACAAAAAATCAGAACATTTTTTATTGACAAGAATTATTCTTGATTCTTAATTTAAACACGAATTTTAAGTTTTAGTAACTGAGATACGAGTTATTTTCTTGGCAGCCAGTAGCTTGCACTCTGTAGCCCGGAATTCAGTTGCTACAAACCTGGCACAACTAGCGGAGCGCAGAGCAACTAGGTGCGAACTTGCAAAGTACAACAAATCAGGAAAACTCTTAGGCGAGTGCATTTGGAAAATAATGTGACGTGCTTTTTAAGGCTTTAGTAACGTAAGGAATGGTTATAAGTAATCAGTAAAATGATAAGGATATCTTCTGTAAAAATTGCATGTATGTGATTAGCTTATTTTGCCAACTGTACTTTTTTGTAATATCCGTTAACTATTCATCTAGACGATTCTAAAACGCCTACACTCGGCAGGATTATCTATGTATCTATCAGCCACGGACTTACACTGCTGAACATAGCTCGCAACAGGGTGCGATCCTGCGCAGAACGCATCCACTGATTTCCCGTCCACCTAGTGAGGGGCCGTCCTACACTGCGCTTTCCTATGCGTGGTCATCACTCCAGCACCTTACTGCCCCAAGTGCCATCGGTTTGCCGGGCTACATGGCCCGCCCATTGCCACTTCAACGATGCAATCCTGTGAGCTATGTCGGTTACTTTGGTTCTTCTACGAATATCCTCATGTCTGATTCAATTACGAAGAAAAACCCCGAGCATAGGTATGAATAGGTATCGTTAGGATTGCGTTATTTTATTACAGAGTTCCTATGACAACCTTTCGACTTCATCGTCATATCAGCTCGATCGTATCATAATATTAGTTACATAAAGTATTTATACCAAATTTGAGCTCAATCGGAAGACGGGAAGTGGGTAAAATTTAACTTGCAAAATTTAACCTACACTAACATAAACATCAAATTCTTGTAGCTTGACAAGTTCTTTCGTGACACACCCATGTTCTGCGGGCGCGTGGCAGGGTAAACCCTTACCCTGCCACGCGCACACGCCGTACTCCCCCCGCTGTCGCTATAATCCATAACTAAATGTATGTTGAAGGGATACACCAACCCAGATATACCTATACAGGGTGTTTCACAGCTATACGACATAAAGTGAACGTAATCTAAATATATATTCTGCGACTTGGTTCCGAGTAAAACTCCACTCATTTCACCCGTTTTCTGAGCTCTATTTCCGCCTCAACCTACTTAGTGCCGGGGCTGTTAGATAAGATCATATCTGTTGATTAAAGCTATGCAACTTTGTAATTAACTGACTTTCTGTTTCCCCCATACATGTAGCTATAGTATACACGGTGGGCCCGAGTAACCTGACAGACTTTAACTATCGAATGTAGAGCCTAATTGGAGCATATCAAGTTTTTTGAAAACGCGTAATTTTTGAGATATCATTTATCTTTATAAATTCATATATCTCAAAATGTAATGATTTTATTACTTAATACTTTTATACAGAGAAACAGTACTTGCATGCTTTTTGGCCAGTTTCTATTAAGTTCTGCAATAAGTTTGGTATCGAGCTTTTTTTCTGTATTGGGTAATTCATTTCGAATAGAGTTTTATCACACTTGTTGCTCACATAACCCACGTGATTATGCAACGTGCCGTCGTGACGTGACCAGTCACAAATCAAATCAAATCAAATCATCATTTATTCACAGAATATATGGTAAGTACATAAGGTGGTATAATTATAAAACATTTTGATCCTTAATATATTCGGCCTTTACGGCATGGGAAAATTTGTAAAACTTATTTTATTCCCTAGTATAGTATGCATTCTTAACGATAACATTCACATAGCTTTAAGCTGTTAGCATGTCAAGAAATTGAATTCAATTTGTACATTTATAATCTATATTCATGCATATAATAAAAATGTCATCATAAGTATTTTTGGTTTAGTGTAGTCACAGTTATACTTTTTTAGTCATTGTTTTTTTATCGTGACGTTATTATTACCCACCACTACTTATGATACAAATGTAAGCTGCCAATATGACATGTGAACACTTTTTTATAATTGCCAAAATTGCTAATAATATCCATTTTTTCAATAACAAATAAGTGATTCGAAATATTTTAAATATTATAATTAGTAATGAGGTAGCCTGGGAGTTTTTCTTTGCAGCGTTTCTTTTCTCCTCAGTACGCCTCATTTGTGAAATGCTGCTTGGTAAATTATTAGAATAAAATAATTAAGCCCTTCTGGCACATGTGTAACTGTCTTTACAGCTTAGGCCCATCTGGCATGTATGTACACCTTTATTTGTGTTTTTTCAAAAAATGGGTAGTTTGCACAAAATTGTAACTTTGACAGAGGAAAATACATCTTTTCTCAGTCCTCCCGTGACCATGGAAAGCTGGAAAGCTTCCGAAACGTCGGGAACTAAAATGAGATAATATACGCGATATAATCCGTTAAATTGTTTTATTTCAATAATGTTAATGTGTTTAGACAGCCCACATCTATCCGTGATATTTCAATTGTAGTATCTTTCAAAAAATGAAATGTTGTCCATAAATCATTAGGGTACCGAAGTGTATAAAAAAAAACATATTTGTGTAGCTAATTATTGGTACTCATATGTACCTAGCGTAGATAAAAGAGTTTTTAAACGGTTTTAGATAATAAAACAGAAAAGGTGACATATTAACCCCACGAATGTACTTTACGCCATATTCGGTAGGATCACCTTCGTTTTTACTTGTATTCACTCTGACTAAAAATATGAATATCTCAGTTCTGCAATGAAATGCAAATGAAATCGATTTGGTGCCTATAGAACGAGATGAAGTAGATTTAAAGACCTTTAATGGCCCAACTCTCATGTTTCTTGGTTTTGGGTCCATTTTGACGCATTGTCCTTTGACCTACTTCCCGGTTTCACATTGAGCTAAAATGTGGCATACTTATGTAAACTCGTTGACAATACAATAGTGTGATACCATCGAGCTGATCTGATGATGGAGCAGGAAGATGGTATAGGAACTCTGTAATAAAATACTGCATTCCCACAGAGTTTGGTTTCTTTAGAATCGTAGGTGAGTAGTTGATGGATGTACAAAGAAAAGCACAGTTGGCAGTAAAAGCTTGTCACAATTATGTTTTTTTTTTAACAGAAACTTATGTTGTTCCACCAATTACTTGTGAAAACCTTCCACGCGCCATCGTAAAGTAACACAATTGAAAAACTTAGAACTTATAATCAGTATTCTTTACTATCCTTTAAAGTAGATGATTTAAGCGTTTAAATTCCCAACAAACAAGTCGCATATATTTCCAACTTGCGACCAGGGTGAGTGCAATAAAAACTGCTAACTTAGTTAGCTCGGCAATTTAACGTGTTATAACACCGTTTGATTCCCTGGCCGGTTAAATATAGCGAACTTTGCATATTAGGGTTGCTGGTAATGTACAGAGAGATGCTACCAAAGTAGGTAACGATTGAATTCAGAAATATCTTGACATGGACCGATGGAATGGAATCCATGGAATGATAAAAATAATAAAGCCTTTATTTCCACGACTTACGAACCAAACATGAATATAAGTAGTAAACAACGTTTCTAGGATTGATTGTAGATCGATTATTGTAATTGGAAGTCGCACATAGACAACTTACCTAATAGATAACAACGATTTTCATACGCGTTAAAATAGCTGAATCGCCTCTCTGATGAAAAAACCGCTCTTATAGCTTACCATGGATAAGTGGCTTCCTTGCTTAAATTCGGTTTAATTGTTTGGGGAAATTGAATAAATATAGAGAAGATATTTTGACACAAATAAATAAATAATAACACATTGTAAATGTTAAATGTACGTAGATGTAGTAATTATTAATAATTTAATTGTCTGATTTATACTGTATTATCAGACAAAATAATAATGAGCATAAGTTTTAACTGTAATAGCTAGTCGTGTCAAGATTATGACGTAATCTTTGCAGGCTATAATGTTTTGTAAGACCTGCTTTTTGACTATATTTAATGCAAATAAAGAACTTACTTACATACTTACTTACTATGATTTATACATCAAATCAAGATATTGGGCCGCTTCTAGTATTTAACTCTTTTTATTTATTTTTTATTCTCGGCTATCTCCATCCAGTTTTTTCCAGCTATTTTTTGGATCTCGTCTAGCGGTCTTTTGGTCTTCGACTGGTTCTTTTTCCAGTTTGACCTCTACATTTTATACAGTGTTTTAGTCCTTCGACTAACTATTTGTGATTATATTATTTATCTTTTATATTTACCTAAATATTTTTTTTTTATATAAAAATGTCAGTCAGAGTGAAAATTACGTAATTGAATGAATTGTAGTTTATTGTGTTCTATTGTGAGTTATCAAAGTAAACATTTTGTAAGACTTGATCAAATTGCAAAACATTTAGGGCAGCACACTGTGTGACCTAGTAAGGAAAGGGTTATATTTGTCGCATGCTAAGTTGCCAATTGTAAATGTTAACCCTTCGCGTGGTCATAAAGCATGTCTCGTTTGCTTGACGTGTCGGTGGGGACACTGGACAACGGAAAACAACACGAAATAGTAATAAAAATTTTAACAGTCTTTAATTTTCTTTTTAAGTGTCAACTACATAAAGGCCGTCTGAGGGCAGACCTTAAGGGTAACTATTCGTTATATTTCACATTCCTTTCGTGGATATATTTTTAAATAAAATACTTTTAACGAATTATGTCACTATATTGTCTCATATTAGCTCCCGACGTTTCGGAAGCTTTACAGCTTCCGTGTTCACGGGGTAGACGCTTTTCTTGCAGGCTTATTTAGCGATAAGACCGCCTGCTATCGAAGTTGGGGTGTCATTTTTAAATTTCGTTCTAAGCGTTGAAGTAAACTTAACCCTTCGAACTTTTCCCTACTTCTTTTTTACCCTAACGCACCTTACAGTACGATTACTTTGAGTCTACCACTAACATATGCTTTTATTCCATTGGATATTCTACTTTAACACTAATTTAAAAGAGTTTATATTACTTACACACTGTCAAAACGTCGTTTGTCTGTAATAGAAACTCTTTTGTATTAGTGTTAAAGTCGAATATCCAATGGAATATAAGCATATATATCAGTGGTAAACTCAAAGTAATAATAATAATAATAAAGTACTCTTTATTGCACACCAAAAGAAAATAACATCAGACACTTAAATCTAAACCAGTATGAGAAATGGTAAACAACAGGCGGTCTTATCGCTAAAAAGCGATCTCTTCCAGACAACCTTAAGGTAGTAGAGATGGCGCAAAGTAAACAACCAATGAGTAATCGTACTGTATAATATTTATATTTATTAAAATTAATTTCAATAGTAAATAACATATTCAGGTGTACAGCAGTAGTATGTTTCGTACCATGCCACGGGATCCCTTTGTAGATATAATTTAATTATGATTTTTTAGCGAGGACCATAAAACGAGAGGAATGACAGTTGCCATACTTTAGATCGTGTTCCGATCGCAAGGAGATATTCTGGCACAAATTAAATGGCACTTTGAAACTAAACAGTTAACGATGTTATAATCGAATAAAGAAACATAGTATAGTAACAATTAGTTCGCAAATAGTTAATAATAAATAAATCGTAACATTTAAATACTGTGTCACGCTTGCTAAGTTGAATAATTGTAAAAAATAATTCTTATACATAGATGGCGTTGCACATATCGGGGGTCTCTTGTTTTAATGGTCCTTAGTGTTAGTTATCTTCTGCTAGCCCTCTTATTGTGCTTGTTTAATAAATAAATCTAAACAATATTTTCGAATAACGTATCAATTAACAAACGCAGTGACCACAAAGAAAAGGACTCGTGAATAATTCGAGAAGAAAGCGGAATGGCCGAAAAACAATTCTTGGACGAAAAAACAATGATATGGTAATATTTCTCGAACAATACGCGGGACCGATTAAATAATTCATATCTTCCGACTTGACCTGTAACAGAAACAATTTACGGTAGGCTAGCTAGCTAGTTATTTAACTGTAAAAAAAACTGCAAATACACCCAAGACCAAAATTATGGAAACAAAATTGTTTTTATATATATATAGATGGTGCCCCAAACTTTTTCAGCGAAGGAGAAAAAGTCATAACCCTATTTTGTTTTCAGCGTAGTCGGATAAAAAGTAACATGTACTCAAAGGCCTGCATCGTCAAGGAAAAACCACACCCCAAATGCCGTGCCGGCCAATGAACATAATTTGTAATAAGGGACGCATTTATTGCTCGCGCTCATCAAAGAAAAAGAAAACTAATATACTACATTTTTGGCTTGGGGTTTTATGGCGTAAGCGCCAGATGTAAAAACACAATGAAATCGAAGATATTATAAAGTATTAATAAAATTTAAGTGAGTGACGTAAAAGATTAAGGGAAAACACATATCTAAAAATCAGCCTGTTTCATATACTAGACTTGACAAAAATCTCACTAAATAATAGCTTAAATTTCCGATGCACCCCCTTAATCATCTATAGGCGCCCAGCTACCGGTGTACCAAATATAGTTGAAATCTGCTTAGCCGTATTGACGTGATTTCAACTATTTTTGGTGCACGGGTAGCTGGGCATTCACGATTAAAGGATACCTATTGGTATATACTTTATATAAATCGGATTACGGACGATAATTTTATGTGAAAAAATCATGAAAAAACATTGATGAAAAATTTCATACTTTTATGACTTCACAAGCCGAACGCTTAGGCCGATCGTAACTCTCTATCGCTTGTTCCGCGCTCTCGCTTGCACACTCGGCTCAGGCAGAACGTGACAGCGGAACGTGACAATGAGTCATGCTTTTTTGTGCGTGCAGCCAGCGTTCATAGATTTATAAGACGTTATCACGTCAAAAGAAGGTTATGGTTTTTTACCCGAGATAGTATTTGTATCAGTTTGACCTACTGTCATTTCTCTCTTATATCCGTTCCCGAGTTCGAATCCCGTGTCCTGGTAAAAAGAGGAAGTAAAAAATATGACCATCGGGAAATTTATGAACAAACTCCAGGAGGCTCCTTCAGTAAATAATAGTTTAAGCGCAGCAAAAACATTACGTATGAAATATAGGACTGGCCTTTGTCGAGCCATTTTGTGCGCGTGGATATTTCATAATATATTTTTGAAGGTTTTGAAAAAAATGAGTGGGTGCATTTTTGGTTAAAGTGCCATTTTGTTTAATTGGATTTTTAAACGATTTCGTAACAGTCAGGGACCTTTACCAAATACCTCAAAATGCATATTCACATTACATTAGCGGTTACTCCCGCCGTAAAAGCACTGTTCGAGATGACCGAGGAGGGAAGCGTCGGGGTCCACTCGTGCTCTTGACTAAGGTCCTCGGAGTGGACCGAAAGCGGTACTCGGCGATTACAGCGTGAGTAACCACTAATGTAATGTATATAATGTATGTCTGAATCTCACAGTTTATTAGTCAATTTCTTAAAAAATATATTTTTATTTTATTTATTTGGAACATCAACAGCGTTACACATACAGAAAAAAAACATAATGCTTAAAGCTAATACATAAAGCCAATAACAGATGTTCACAGCATAACGGTTAACGAGCCATAAAAAGTAGGTAATGGTAAGTACCATGGTTTAAGATTGGAACCTCGCATTGTATATAGACCATATATATAAATTCGAGAAAGATGAGACACCCAAAACAAGATAAGACAAAACAAAACACAAAGTATACAGCCCGTGGGTATGTGTGTGTGTGTGTGTGTGTGTGTGTGTGTGTGTGTGTGTGTGTGTGTGTGTGTGTGTGTGTGTGTGTGTGTGTGTGTGTGTGTGTGTGTGTGTGTGTGTGTGTGTGTGTGTGTGTGTGTGTGTGTGTGTGTGTGTGTGTGTGTGTGTGTATGTGTATGAAGGCATGTATAAATAAATAGGTTTGTATACGTAAATTATAACCATGTTTGTTATAAGTACCTATGCAACTCCGCGCTGCCACGTCATCCACCTTGCAAAATAAATTTTCGAACGCGGTTTTTCAGTACTAATTTGGAACAGTCAAATAGATCAACAGTATTAAAACTTGAATTGTATTCCCTCAGAGTACGTACAATTGGGGAATTTTGAGCGTACCTAGTATGGGCCTTGGGAAGATTAAAAAGTCGACGCTGGGAGTGCCGTGTTCTAAAGGTTGGCACTGAGAAACCAATTTCGGCAAGGAGTGAGGAGCCATCAATACGACCAGACAGAATATCATATAGTATAGTGTCGTACGTATTACAAGTTTACAACGACAGTTTTTAAAATTTATAGTATATTTATATTCATAGTTCTATCAGCTTAGATTATTATAGCCCGGCAAGATTGTTTGTGACACTTCCATGGTCTCCGGGCGACGGGGGGAGAGACAGCGGGGGTGGGTAAGAAGTGTGCGCGGCAGGATCATTGTGCTCCGCCGCGCGCAGTCTTGCAGATGCCAGATGGGCCTAATCTGTAAAGACAGTTACGCATGTGCCAGAAGGGCTTAACTATTTTATTTTAGTAATTTACCAGTAGCATTTCACAAAGTGAGGCTTACTGAGGAAAAATAATGTTTTATTTAAATGACTGATAATCGCGGAAACTCTTAGGACGTTATAAAACAGGACTTATAAAAGTTAAAACTCGTGTTAAAAGCAGCATTTCAGAAAAGCCAAAATAGTTTAACGATAAATACTAAACAAAACTAGTGTTAATAAATGAAATTAACTAGATGTAGTAGAGTAATTATAAACTATTTAGATTTGTATCGATTAAGCACATTAGTTTCAACATAAACATTCATTTAACCCGTTATGTTGCATGGACATAGTGTAAGAGCTACGACAAATTCATAGCAATAATATGATTTATATTTCTCTAGAAGGTGCCCGCAACTTCGTTCGCGGAGGAGAAAAGTCATAACCCTTTTTTCCTTCGGCGTAGTCGAGTAGAAAGGATCTAATATGTAGAGAAATTGTTTAGCCGTTTTGGCGTGATGACGCCGCAAGGTCACATACAAACACAAAAAAAGCAATGACCATAGTAATATTTCGCTTCAATCACGTTTTTGCAAATATCTTCAATCTATCTTCCTTAATAATAATATAGATGTGTATTTTTAATCAAATCGTCTTACAATCTTGATTTACCTATGCGGGCACTTATACGTATTTCTATGGAATGACAGTTGTCTGCCATTTCAATGTTAAACGCGGTCGATAAGGCTCGCCTTTAGGTCTGATTATACCATGTCCTGTTATTTCTTAACGGATTTTTATTACCATAACTCGTAATATTGTTTACACACGATTTAAAAAAGAACACAGATTTTGGCATTTTTTAATTAATGAATTAACGCTTATAATACATTTTCAGGTGGCAAACATTACTGAAATAATAACTGATCGTTATGTTATTGTAAAAGCAATTTCAGCGTATTATTTTTAATCCGGTTTGGGTCGGCGATAAATCATATTAAGTTTAATGACTCATTTAGTACACGGCTCTTAGCTTACAAACAAATACGAATTGATTCAATTGTTTTGCGATACTGTGGGTTGTGTACAACATTGTCGGTTGATGTTTTAATAGTTAGATTGTTTTACGAGGAGCTAAAATAAGCCATTTTGATATGAAGTGATTATTTGTATGAACAACCGAAGCGAGGGCAAATACAATCTGAGTGTCAAAATGGCTTTAGGCCTTGAGCTTCACACCGTGCTTTGTGCTTCTACTGGGTTTGAACCAGTGCCCTGTGCCTTGCCGCCCCGGCCTCGGAGTCGGAGTCTTGTAATTTTTCATTAAATAAATAAATAAATAAATAACACGGGGACAATCTTACACGAATCGACCTAGTCCCAAACTAAGCAAAGCTTGTACTTTGGGTAGTAGACGACGATATACTTAACAAGAAGGCGCCCGCAACTTCATTCGCGGAGGAGAAAAAGTCATAATCCGTCGTTTTTTCTTCAACGTAGTCGGGTAGAAAGTATTCTATAACCATCTGGAGATACCCAGCTACCCGTGTACCAAAAATTGTGGAAATCAGTTTAGCCGATTTTGCGTAATGAAGCCACAACGACACATACAAAACATACATAAAATCCAAAAAAAAAATCGTTTTAGTGACCTCCATATAGTCCGTAACAATCTTTTTTTGTATATCTTCAATGTATCGACTTTTCATTTTTACAACTTTATAATAGTATAGATATATAAACAAGTTGTAATACTTATATATACAGAAAACATCCAAGACCCAGGAACAAATATTCGTACTCATCACACAAACTCTTGCCATGGCCGGGATTCGAACCCGGGACCGCCAGCTTCGTAGGCCGTTGTACAACCCACTGAGCCAAACGTGTCGTCAAATTAATTATTTAGATCTTTATCCATACTTAATATTATAAATGCGAAAGTGTGTCTCTCTGTCTGTCTGTTACCTCTTCACGCTTAAACCGCTTAACCGATGTGAATAAAATTTGGTATGGAGATGCGGGAGCTGGGGAAGGACATAGGCTACTTTTTATCCTGGACAAATACCCTTTTCCGCGATAAACGAATTTACAGCCGACAAAGTCGCGGGCAGAAGCTAGTATCTTTTAAGATTGTAGTATCTAAATAAAGATATTCACTTCAAAAATCACGAAGATCGTGATTGGAAAACATCCTGATTTTCATTTAAATTCACTGTGCTTTTCACTTCAAATGTGTGAAAAGATCAAAAACTTATATAAAAAAAAATTGCTTAAGATACAAAATATTTGTTACTTCGGGCGTGGTCCTCACATCTTAACATCATAACCAAACCGAAACACGTTCAAGGGCTAACCTTTTCCATATTAACCCTAAGGGTTTAAGAATAAATAATGAAGTGCCCTGTACAAGAATACCTCAATTAACGGGGGTGAAATTAATTTATTCTAACCAGGGCGAGCGCTTTAGTTAATAAAGGGCGTATCAGAGAAAAAGAGATATCATTTTTAGGGTTCTTAGTTTAGTTTATTACTAAGTCTACTCTGTTCAGTGGCTTGCGTAGCAGTTTTCACCATGGTATCAATTTGTGAGTCAATTTGTATCTTAATCCACTCGACGGATAACAAGTTATCAAGTAACACACAGGTGTGTGTTACTTGATAACTTGTGATAGATATCCATCACAACATCTTCACAAACTTTCACATCAATTTTATTAGTTAGAAAGATAGCACAGTAACAATTAGCTCGGAAGAGCTTGTCTATACTAAAAAACCGGCAAAGAGCATGTCAGACCACGGTCAGTGTAGGGTTACGATATCAATAAAAAAAACACTACCAAAAGAGCGTATCTCCCGGGCACTAATATCCGTGTGCTGAGTGAGAAGCACAGTTTTTTGACAGTAACTTAACAAAGGTATGTTTGAACATGTTTGAAAACAATTTTCGTTGGAAGTATTTATTTCGACAGCCTTTTTTTATATTTGTATTTTTTTTCTATTTTTTTGACATATCGTTTAGAAAATAGAAAGCGGGGTGGGGGTACATATTATGCTAGTTTTGGAGCGATTATTTCCGAAAATATTCAATATTTTGTTTTAGAAGAACTGTCGAAATATGTACCACACATTGATATTAGCTGAAAATAGTTTAAATCCAAACGCATATTTTTTAATTTTTTGTATGTTTGTATGACTAGTCGCGGCTTTGCATGATGAAGCTGCTATGACACATACAAAGATACATAAAAACAAAAAAAAAACCATTCATTGACCTACAAATACTCCGTTTCCCTTTTTAAATATCTTTCATGTACAAACATTTTGTTTTTACAACTTTACATATTTAAATTTTTTGTGTAGATATGACTTTTAAATGATCCTACAATAACTTTGACTACCATTATTTTCAGTCTGAAAAATGTTCCCTTAAAAATAATGCCAACTCACCAAAAACCTATCTAGACCTATCTAAACCTATCTAGATAGAAATCCTGTTTCACTAAGTTGTGCTGTTTAAGACATTTATAGTAGCTTCCGGCAGCCTGCCAAGAAGTCTTTAGCTGACTCTATTTTAAGGTTATTTAAAGTAAACATTTGGATCTAGTAACAATGTATAAACATTCTTAATATTCTCTTTGGTTTCCGCGATTTTTAGGGTTCTGTAGCCAAAATGGCAAAAACTAACCTTTATAGTGTGGTCATGCCCTTCCGTCCGTATGTCTCAAGAATTTTACTCAAAAACTCCAACATGTATATTGATGGCATTTTGGAGTATAATAGGTATCTTGTATAAGCAAGTAGCGGCTTATACAAGACACCCAGTTTGATAGTTTTTTAAAGTTTAAAAAAAATGATTTAGTGAATATTTTCGGAAATAATACGCATGATATTAAGCATTTTAAACTACTATGTAACTGGGAGTACCCAGTAAACAGTAGTTTAGGAAATAGAGTCGATAATCCATTAATTTTCCAAGGAAGGTATAATCTGCTTTTAACCACTCAATGTTAAATGCTTTAACAGTCCCCAGCAAGCTCGGCCGAATTTCACCTTGTCAGAGTTTGCTTGTCATTTTAAAACTACGTGTTGGATTGTACCGAAACTTTGCATATATAATGAAATGAGGTATATCTAGGGCTGTAATTACTTTATATGGCTGCAGTTTACTTTTTTTACTATGGTGTTTACATAAACTAATTACAGGCCTGCATATACTTTAACTTATTCTAAGTACAAAGTTTCAGAGCAAACTAGTTAGTCGTTTTAAAATGAGAGCGTAACTACGTTTGTATGGAGAACCGAGCTTACTGAGGACTCTTAAGTGCATGAGATCACTTTTAGAAGTAAAAACTATACTTAGGTCACTAAACATAACCTAGAAAAAAGCGCCGTGCGATTCCAGTCCTTCGTAAGATATTTAGCAGGCTAGGCAGACTGCCAAGTAATGAGCATTTGGCTAAAGCTGAACTTATTAAATAGTGTATATGGAACAATGGCGTTTTAACCACTCAATGGTATTGTATTCTTTAAGTGGATGAGCTCACCTAAAAAAGTAAAAACTGTACTTTGGTTATCAAAAAATATCCTAGAAAATAATGATCTTTATTTTGTAGGGAGGCCGCAAAGGCACTTTTACAAGTCAGACTCTACCGCATTTCCCAAGAGGAGACCACTGTTGAGAAGAAAGCCGAAACAAAGTCATCATTTATTCAAATCAATATCTTAATTGTATATTTTAAAGTATTAATTTAATGTGTAGTTTTCCAACATTGAAATTCAAATCGTTATTCTGCGAGCAGGTTCGAAGAATTAAAATACTAGTAATTAATTAAAATTGGATGGAAGCATAGATATGTATTATTAAGCGGGAATTCATCGAATAGGGACGTCACTAATTTTCGGTCACATATACCACATCTCTATGGCATTTGACGTAAGCCTATGAGACAGAACTCCTTGAGCTTTCATGGAGCGCGGCTGCGCACTATTGTATTTTAAATTTAGTAGTGGTGCTTAATAAATAACTTGAAAAGACATTTGTGTTTATTAGTATGAATACACAGAATGGTAGTCAAATAGCATACTCTAATAAAGTGGCGAATGTTTGTTTAGTAGTCAGTTAATAAAGCATGATTTTATACCCGGCACTCTGCGTACAGCAATAATTAATGAGACGATATTGGGGAACGTTCAGCCATGAATCTATTGGAGAATGATTTGTATATTACCTTTATAACTTGCGTGAATGTATGTAAACACTTTATTGTACATAGTAACCAGTTACAAATGCAAACAACTTAAAAGATATAAGAACAAAGGTGAACTTATCCATATAAGGGATCTCTTCCAGTTAAACTTTGAGCAAGTGTGTTGTATATAAAGAAAATAGACAAACTAACACCATGTACAAATTACATAAAATACGAAACTAAACACAACTATATCAATAAAAAAATATGAGTAAATATATAAATACATGTATTTCTACATAATATATAACTAAATAGAATATAACAAAACAAGTATAAATCGTAAATAATAAATATAAATCGTATTCAATCGTATGTAATAAATGTATATAAATAGTATTCAACCAATTTACAAGTCATTGGAAAGCCACAACTTGCGCTGTAAGTAGGTTTTGGCATTTTCTTTATATTTAATTTTAGTTTTCGAATAATAGCCTGTACTGTATCAAACGCTGGCAAACTGAAGTGGCAATGGGCAGGGCACATAGTTCGAAGATTCGATGGCCGTTGGGGGAGAAAGGTTCTCGAGTGAAGACCGCGTACCGGCAAGCGCAGCGTGTGGAGGCCACCCGCAAGGTGATCGGATGACCTGGTTAGGGTTGCGGGGACTTGCAAGATGCGGGTCGGCTCTATCCGGCGCATGTGGAAGTCTAATTGAGGAGGCCTGTGTCCAGCAGTGGACGTCCTATGATTGTATAGTTTTTGGTCGAAAATTATCACGCCATCAATTTACCTTTGTGTCTTCTGCTTCTGGATGGATAGCGGGTAGGTAAAATAGTCTTCTACAAGGCGTCTCGTAAGGAATCCGCAAGATTTTAACCAAAATTTTCTGAGGTCATTTGGCGTATAAAATAACATATGCACAAGTCAAATTTAACAAAAAAAATGTAAAAAAATGTTTTTTAAATCTTTTCTTTTGTTCATAAAATTTGAATAACTTTCGCTTATCTATGAAAATTATCCCTTTTAATAAAATGTTAACGACTATTTTTCCAAAAAAGGATGACTCAAGTGAGTGTTAGCTGTCACTTTGATGTCTGTCAATAGCGACACGACACTTGAAAATATACGTGGCAACGTCGCGATCAAAAGATTTTAATCCACTTTAGTAATCCCAATAAATAGTTAACATGAAAATTGATAATACCTTCAAAACTAAGCTAGATTGGCTTGGGGTTAATATAACATTTAATGGTCCTTATGACCTGAGATAAAATTATCCGGCCTCCTCGCGAGCTCGTTGTATTGTATTACATCCATTCCACTGGCCCTGATTTATATGTCTCTATATCGACTGCTGATATTACTAATGAATAATGACGAATGTGGATAAAGAGGGATTCACACTGGTGGAAAGGAAGAGCAAGGCGCGCAGGGCACCTAGCAAAACTCTTTGTGGCATTGCCGAGCCGGTTGGTTCTGGTCTTTGGATTGCTACACCAAGTAAGTTGCTCTACGTGTCGCGCTTGCATCACTCCGCCGTGGCTGATGACGTGGTGAAGTTCGTCCGCCAGAAGACTGGCATTTCGCTGAGGGTGCACCAGCTGCAGTCCCGCGATTACGTGCACTTCAGCTCTTTTGTGGTGCGCGTGCCGCGGCCGCTGCAGACTTCTGGCCTGAGGGTGTAGTGTTTCGGCAGTTCCGGGGCAATGTGCCGAATCCTACACCAGATCAGACGACGCAACGGAGTCAGGGATTTACGTCGCCTAACTCGAATTAGTTTTTAATTTTTTCTATATCTTTTTGTTTTTTGTAGTTCATAGTGCCTTGGTTTTTACTGTAATGCTGTGTAATTTTTTGAATTGTGAAAGAATTAATAAACTATCGTTACGTTAATCGCAGTGAGAATGATTAGCGAGTCCATTTTCATTCCCAGTTCGACGACAGCCCCTAATGGATACAGGAACGTGCGATGAACGATTTAGTCCGTATTGATTGACTTTGCGGGTACATTGTCTAAAGTGGTCGGTTTCAATCACTATCATCTGTACAATGTCAGTCTATTAAGGAATTCCTAGAAGTTATAAGTATTTTATTTGTTTGCGATGTCAGAAACATTGGTCACGCTATAATTTGTTCTGTAATCATTTCCTAGAACTTTTCCCTATTGCGTTTGAACAACGCTTGTCACGACTTACACAAACACTTTTCATTAAGTAAAACAAATATGTAGTCTAATCAAATTGGTTCAGTAATGAGTTACTTGTTAAGTAAGAAATGTACGCGGGAGGAACATTGAATTTTAACCAGGGATTTAGAGATGTAATGATGCAATAAAAAGGTTTCCTTCAAATTAAGATACTTCAAATAGTGATAAAATCAGAAATAAACGAAGCGCTTTGGTGCATCTTTTATCATGCGTACCGCAAAGGAGTGGAACTCGTTGCCTGCGAGTGTGTTCCCCGACCATTATAATTTGGGCGTGTTCAAGACAAGAGTGAATAGGCTGTTTCTAGACTGGCATGATACATCCTTGACCGCATCGTCACTTAACAACAGGTGAGATTGCGGTCAAATGCCCATCTATTCTATAATAACAAAAAAAAAATCAGAATGTCCGCAGAAGAACCAAAGTAACCGATATAGATCACAGGATTGCATCGTTGAAGTGGCAATGGGAGGGCCATGTAGCCCGGAGAACGGATGGCCGTTGTGGCAGTAAAGTCCTGGAGTGGCGACCAGCACGCATAGGAAAGCGCAGCGTGGGATGGCCTAGTCGGGACTAGGTAGACGGATGACCGCGAAAGGGTTGCGGGGAGTCGGTGGATGCGGTCTGCGCAGGATCGCACCCTGTGGTGAGCTATAGGGGAGGCCTATATGCAGCAGTGGACGTCCGTGGCTGATGGCGAGATAGATAGATATTCTTATTATAACATTCGACTGTCAATGTAGTCTTCTACTTGTCCGTCCATCCGTTTTCCCGCCTGTCAATTAATTTATCAGTATATCTGTTTATTCGTCCGTAGCTAAAGTGAATGTTATTCTATAAACGCAAATTCCGCGATACCTTCGCATCATCTAAATAGCTGTTTGGTAGCTATTTCTAATTTCCCAACCATAGCCCCACCAAATACATACATTAGGCTAATAAAACCGACTTCTAATGTAATAAAATATGTCTGCCTTCCTAAATAAAAGCTCTTTTAGGCCAGTCAATGAAGGCATTAGAAATATACATATTTTTTATTTTATTTATATAAAGAATTTAAAATCAGTTCATAATGAGACTATTTGAAACCCGGAGGGCTTGGTAATGGAGAGATCGCGGTTTGGTCCGCATAACGTTTATTTTTATTATAATATTACCTTACAATTTATGTTTTAACACAATAAAACGACTTCAAAAAGGTGGATGTTCCTAGTTCATTGCTTATAATAATTAGTTATTAAAAAATCAAGATACTTTGATAATTGCCGGACATGTCAAAATGAGCTTCGTTTTATAGCTATAAACTAAATTATTCCAATATTATGGCATTACATTCGTGTTCACGAAACGATTGAATATACTTTATCAGCTGTAGACATCATCTCTATCACAACAACATTCTAGATTTTTTTTTTCTTTTTTATTGACAATCCGTTTGGGATTTATCTTATTAATTGTTTTAATTTTTAAAATGATAATTTTATCAATAATATTATACTTAAGTTAAATGATCTGATTAGGTTTTTCTGGGTATTCCCTAATCCTCTTGCAACAAATGTTGTATCATATTGTATGTCTCCTAGCAAACACTTCCTTAATGTACTGTACCTGACAATTCGAAAGTGCTTGTACCTAGGCCTACTTGAATAAAGCATATTTTGATTGATTGATTGAGTTTACTTTAAATACCTTGAATAGCTACATAAGAACTAGATATAAATTGAGGTCTAAATTTGACCGTGCACTGTTAGCGTGTCAAAGCAAGGATGGACATTTAACGAACGTAATCAGCAATTAATCAGCCGTTGACTCTGTCATAGCATGGTGAAATTTGGACTAATAGTTCCGATTGATTATAAATATAATATTTTGTTGATTACGGATTTTTTTAAATGTAAACGAAATGCATGGAGTTTAAGGTAACTTAGTAGGTGTTCTTCTCTAATGATAAAAAAGTGAAGAAATAGTATTTCCGATCCAAATACTTAAAAAAAATTAATTCATATCGGTTCGTTTTTAATGAATTTAATATCTAGGTATTGATATTATTTAACAAACAAGATCAATCGTTTTAAAATATCTACATAGTATATTGATTAAAATATCGTTTTTGTAAGTCATTATATCCTTGTTACGACAGCAAATCAAATTTTAAATTGATAAGACAAAAATGGTCAGGAATTTTGTTCAGAAATATTCCTCATTGACTAGTGTATACAGGGAGGAAATACGTTCGATTTCCTTTATTACCCGTAAAGGTGTAAATTTAGTAGGCAGTAAACGGAAAAGTTTTAGTACGTTAACCATTTTTTATTATAAGTTGAGGAAAATAAATGGGTGTTTGATGTTTAACACTTAAGCGAAAATGGACGATTTTTCATGGTGTTTGTTGTGTTGGGTACATATGTATCTTTAACTAGTGTGAGAGCGGTGAAGCGGGGGAACAAAGCAACCGCTGTTTCGTCATGCCACCGTCCTCTCCCCCCCCCCCCCCCCGTCTCGCCGCTCGCATACCTAAGGCGCGGAACAGTGGTATTGGTCACACTATAGAGGTAAGTGTTTATCACGAAACTGACGATCAATGTCGACTCATAAACCTATAGAATAAGCGGACGAAGTCTTTAGAACATTCAACTGAAGCCAGCTAATGGCGGACCGCGACAATGTGTGCATTTTAATAGAGTTGCCATGTACAACAAAATTTCCCCTATCACGAAATAGGTTTCAAATAATAATTTTCCCGTAAAAAGGTTAGAACACAATACATGTAATATTTAGATGTGGATAATATCAAAATAAACTAATTAAAACGCTAAATCTAATAGTTATTATAGAACCAGCGGGCCTATGATGGTCGCGTTTATCACGCGATAAATAATATGATAACGCGCCTGTTACTCTCGCACTCACACACGGGTCAGAAGGGGACGGTAGCTATGGCACTTATTTATCGCGTGACAAACGCAACCATCACAGGCCCGCTGGAGTTTCTCATTTGGTAAACTTACCTTTTTTGGTAAAGAATTATTAACAATTCTAATCATTCGACCTTCGGTGGAGTATAAATTTGTAGCCTCAAAATGCATAGTACAGATTACGCTCGTTTTGGATGGTGGTCAATTATTTTATCCCTACATCCTCTTATAATTTTTATGTCGTAAATTATTACGAGAAACCTAAATAATATTTTTGATGAGTTGAAGACGTAATTCCTTAATAAGATAATTAAACAAATTATATACTGAAATAACAATTCCTCGCGTTTTCAAAACTTATTGTTCATTAAAAAATAATTAATTTAACGAAATACCAATCTCCCTAACTTTTAGGGTAGTTACCCTATTTTTAAATTGAGCACACTGGGTTCGTTGTATGGAGTTTATCGTATGACAATTTAAAATGTTAAATTTGAAAATAATATTGATTTACGGGTTTGTTACCTATGAAAAGTAACGCTCTGAGTGTTTTTCCTCACTCCGCTGTGGTTCCGACAACATTGGATAGCGCAAGACGGCATATTTCAATTATATTGTGCCATTCTGAAAGATGTGTATTCGCCGGAGTCTCGTTTAGTTATGGCGGCCAACTGACTTACTATGGTTAGAATGTGTGTGTGTCTCTCGTAGAGACAAAGCGATTTGACAGATACTGACTTACTATGGTTGCTTCACTTTAATGTTCTAAAGACTCCGTCCGTTTATTTTATAGGTCCATGTGTCGACTAGCATATATTTCGTTATAAAACTGACAGGCTAGACGCCATTTAAATATTGTTTCGTCTAACCATACAATCCATACCAATCCATACTATCCATACTAATATTATAAATGCGAAAGTGTGTCTGTCTGTCTGTCTGTCACCTCTTCACGATTAAACCGCTGAACTGATTTGGATGAAATTTGGTATGGAGATAGTTCAAGTCCCGAGGAAGGACATAGGCTACTTTTTATCCCGGAAAAATACCCTTATCCGCGATAAACGAATTTAAGGCGGACGAAGTCGCGGGCAGAAGCTAGTTTTAAATAAAAATGCCCATCTAGTCCCTTGAATTATGATAATAACTTCCTAGACATGATATATGATACGATATTATGATAGTTCAGTTTCTATTTAACACTGCCTTGCAATCGAAAAATTGAATATATTTTTTTGTATTTAATTACGTCTTTTACAGAGAGGAATATAAAAATAAAAAAATCGTATTTGGTCTCTCAATAAACCTTTTATAGACTCAACACTGATGCCTAATTGTTCATTATGATAATACTTAACACGCGAAGCAAGTCTTTTCTATAAAAAAACTTGTGTTTTTGAATATAAAAAAAAAAGAAAAACTGGTTTTTTGACGTAAAAATAATAAAGTTTGATGGCGTTTATCTTGGTTTCGGCAACTCTGGAAGATAAACTTACACTGTATATTGGTTAAGACTCGTTTTCAACACGATAAGATTTTGAAGACACGTGATACTGACTATTTGAAGGGCATTGAATCGAAACATTTCTTGTATGTTTGTATGCTTCACTGCCGCTTCATCTCGCCTAAGCAGGTAAACGGATTGCAACTATTTTTGGTACACCATGTAGCTCGGCACACACACATGGTTATAGGATGCAGTTTACTCGACTATAATGAAGAATAAAAGGGGATCTTTTTTTCCCCTCCAATGACGAAGCCACGTTCACTCTAGAAGGGCCCGTAGTTTTATGTATACCCGTGTATTTCTGCAACTTTATAATAGTACAGATATACACGACAAACGCACCTATCATTATCACCTACATCATATCAGCCCAAGGGCGTCCACTGCTGGACAATGGTCGCCCCCAAGGATCTCCATAAAGGATCGGATGCGCCGCCTACAGACGATACATATTCAAAAATATAATAACCTTTATAGTTGGTTGTAATATGGTTTTCTGTAGACTGTTATTTCTCAAGTTATTTTATTCAGTAGATCAGAATTTTTCGGAACACTCAATTACTAAAATGAAACCGCCATTTTGAAATACAGCCATCAAAACGTTTCATTTTACACTATTCCTATCAGTAGGTAATTAATCCGCAGACAACCCTTTCGCCTTGAAAAGGGTTCTGACATTCTGATAAGGCCTCAGGTGACTTAAATTATGGTCTTACAACGAACCAGACTACTTTGACCCTGGATTTGTATCAACCGATGAAGGGACAAGAGCTCAGTATATTCTGGTCGGTCGTAAGCTGCGGAAGACTCGGAGCTGGGGTTGTTTAAGAAAATACAAAGTGATTTTGTGTGAAATAGTGGTATATGGAAATTATTATGTATTGTTATGAAATTATAACGCACGGGAAGAACACGAAGAAGATAACGAAGACGACTTACTGAAGAATAAGGGTTTATAGATGGATGTCATGTTCGGCTTTAGTCATTTTAGTGTTAAAACAATGCTAGTGACTGCAGTGTTGCTAGAGCATTTACATTTTACATTGAAACTCGTCGTTTGTTCTTCGAAAGCCTACTTATGAATATCGTAATCAGGCATCGGATAATCGGATAGATATTTGCTTAAACTTTGGCGGCGTCTATGCTAAACGGTATGGAGACGGACTCAATTTAATCTTCCTAAGGCACTAGTCCCACCGCCATCGAGAAAGCGAGTAACTATCGACTATGTTCTCAGCCAACTCGCTCAAGAAATACACAATAGATGTAGACTCCGTGTCAATAAAGGAAGGAAAGTCAATAAAAATACATATATGAGAGAGTTCTGGCCGGCAGTGTGAACAGCCAGCGATGAACTATTAATATATGTGTCTCTTTTACTAACACAGGATCTATTTGTTATAATAACTATAGTTACAAATAAATAATTTTGAATTTTTAATTTTGAATTTTGAATTTTTTGAATCTATATATTTTGTTCGTGTCTTGGGCGCGACCTTAAAATTAAATCAATTCACACCGCGGTTACAACAAATACTTAAATACATTATTATAATTATCTACGAGTACATAAAGCATAACCACGTACGTGCTTACCAATACAGACATACTCGTACATAGCCAGAAATTAAACATGTTTGTGTATTTTTACCTCCTCATGTCGTTTTATGCAATCCCGGAATTCCGGAACCAATATTATAAAAATAATTTAATTAAGAAGCCGACTCCATATTTGCCTAACTTTTGCCGGGTTTTTGGCAAGTTTAGGTAAATATCTATCCGATTATCCGATGCCTGATCATGATGCATATTAATTAAAAAGAGACATAGAAGTTATTTAGATGCGCAACTGTTAAGAACCAAGCCATTTGTTGCCATTAATTTATATTATAATCGTAACTTAATTGTGGTTTATCGAGACCTAAGCTATATTTACAAATGTCCCCTTTGTCGCTCCCGGTAGGCAGTGTACGTCATTTCAGAGTGCATCTTTTGTTAAGCGATTTTCTTTGTAAAATTATTCAAAAACCGGCCAAGAGCATGACAGGCCATGCTCAGTGTTGGGTTCCGCAGCCTTATAGATTAAAAACCGGCCAAGTGCGAGTCAGACTCGCGAACCGAGGGTACCGTTCAAAATATACGCTACAAACGGCCGAAAATCCAGTGGTAGCAGAGCCCTACTCCTAAGCAAAATGTACGCGGTGTTCCATCATTTTATATTGGTTACTGATATAGACAGACAGACATAAAATTATACTGGTTTTAGTATTTGTTGTTATAGCAGTAATGCATTTTTTGCATGAACGGCTGCGGAACCCTAGCTCTTGGGCCGGTTTTTAGGGTTCCGTAGCCAAAATGGCAAAAACGGAACCTTTATAGTTTCGTCATATCCGTCCGTCCGTCTGTATGTGCACAGGCCTTTTAGTCAAAAATTACAAGATGTTTATTGATGAAATTTGGAGTATAGATGTCATGTATGAGCCGCTACTTAGTTTGATAATGAAATAATATTTTTTTTTGAAGGGGGAGCACTTCGTACATGTAACCGAAGCTAAAAAAAAACTTTGAGGATATCATTGTCTGGCACATAATAATTTCGACAGTTCTTTTAAACACATTTTGAGGTTTTAAAGAAAGTTTTTGCCTCAGTGAATATTTTCGGAAATAATCGCTTCGAAAATAACATAAATTGCCTCCCCCCCTCTATTTTCTATACCTTAAGCCCAAAATAAATACAAAGATAAAGTTTAATAAACACTTTCAACAAAAATTAATTTCAACATGATTGGATAAACCGTTTTTAGTTATTGCTGAAAAACTGCGCATCACATCAAAAGGAAGTAAGTGCCATGGAGATACGCTCTTTTCCTTGTGCACTTTTTCATATAGCAATTTCTTCATTTGTAGTGTATATTTCTTCTTATGGACGGCTGCGGAACTCTACACTGAGCATGATCCGACATGCTCTTGGCCGGTTTTTTGATACTTCCACCATTTGTCATATACGATGGTAGGAGAAATGCGACTATATGCCATATCTAGTTTGTTTTAAGCTCTAAAGATATTTATTATATTCAATATTGGTATTCTATAAGAGGATTTAATATTGCTAGTTTTTATCAAAGATAGGTAAAATCTTTTACTAAAACAATGAACAGAGCCGAATGAAGGCTTAGCGTTCGCGGAGTTGATTATACAATGGCCATATCCCAGGAACTGAACACGAGTTAATTCACCGCGAATCACACCGACACGTAATTGAAAACGGGTAGTATTTAAACGCACATCAAAAAAATTCCTTTTTCTATGCAAAAATAAACCAAATTTATATCAAAATTACTGATTGCACAGCAAATATTGCACTCAAAATGTTACTAAATATACTACAACTTATATTTGTGGCGTGCACCTATTTATTTAAAAGTAAAGCATATTTAAGTAATTCATAGCTAATAATGACTACCGCACATTATGTGCATTAAATCTTTTTTTTTTAATATAGCTTTTATTTTTATATTACGTACAGTAGTTTCCCTGAATGAAATGGCATTTTATTTGACATATAATCATATTTTTTATTCATTGAAACATAATGATATCAGCAAAAGAAAATAAGAAATGCATATCAAAACATCACTTTGACGTTTATTAGGTAAATAATGGATTACTAATGTTTGGCAAAAAACGTTCCCCAAAGTATCACATCGCAAACTTTGTTTCCCAAATTTCCATTTGGCAAAAACTCAATTGTCAAAACTACTTATCGCAAATTTGACAGTCGGCAAATCTCTTTTTTGGCAAATGATTGTTTAGCAAATGAAAAAGTTGCGAAATGTAGCTTTGCTAAAGATTCGTTTAGGAAATGTAACAGTTAACTGCCGGCACGGTTTAGTGCTATCTCACTTGTTCGCGTCAATCTGCATAGATAGGTACAATTTACTCAATGGCAAAAAAGCGCGCCAAATCAGTTTTCAATGTATTGGCTCTGCTTTTAGATATAATGCTATGAAAAATAAAAATGTTGCTATGATAATTATTAAATTTGCTGAGCATGTGTTCTATAAAATAAGATAAAAATGATGAACAAGTTTTGAGGTGCTTATTACGATATATGCTCCTAGAATAGTTTATTTGCTATGAGAATGAGTATTTTACGTGCACTCTAGTTAATTTGCTGTGCAGTTTATGATAAGACTGTCTTATTTTTGTCTTGCGTTCGAAGAAAAAAGTAATGTCGTGCTGATGTGTATTTTATAATTATCTGCAGTACAATATTTGCTAGGCATTTATTTTTTTGCTGTTCACTAATTAATTTGATGTAAAAAAGTATATAATTGATGAAAATAAATTGATAGGCGATTATTTGTTTGCTGTGCCATTAATAATATCCCATTGAAAACGATGCATTCTGATTTTGACAGTCTTCCTTTCGACATTGTAAGTAAAGTAGGTAAACTACGCGATTGAAATATTTAGTATGTTATTTTTCAGCATATATTCTAATGAATTAGAAAAGGAAAACACGACTAGTCATTTTTTTTTCGATACATTTTCATCCCAAAGAACCGTCACTTTTTTATATTGCTAATTATTTCGGAACTATTAGCATTCACACAACGAAATTTACAAAAACGACAGTAATGCTACCAATCTAGCGAACTGGGAGAAATAATTTCATTTACTCGTGTAGTTTATTTTATATGATTGATATTATTTCTTCAGGACTTACGGTGCATGTGACTTTGTGTTCTTAAGCGACAGCCCTGGCTATCGTCTCTTTCAAACTCCGCCTCCAATCGCCCTTGATTCCTGCCGACGACGATAATGTGCCAAAATTGCGCTTGCGTTGACTTCCCGCTAAAATTATTGAAGATAATTAAATACTCGAACTTTGTGTACAACTTTTACAAACTGAATACGTTTAGATCATTCTTCTAATACCGACACTATACATTGCTGACGAGACGAGGTCAAGATCGAGATATTGCCATATGAAAAACGAGAAAGACTGTAACACTTTTTAGAACAATGTTATAGAATTTCACTCTAACATTCACTCGCGCGAATGTGTGGTGTTAATGTGTAATTAATGAAGTATGATCTTTGTTCTGTAAGTCAGGCCGCAAAGACACTTTTAGATGTCTGACTCTACCGAATTTCCCAAGAGGAGACCACTGTTGACAAGAAAGCCGAAACAAACTCAACAGACAGACATTTTTCCTAACAACTCCTATCTATTACAATATTTGTACAGTCGAGTTCAAAGATATATTTACAATTGAGAGTTCCAAAAATATCTTTACACTTAAATAAGTTTACACACAGTATGACAAATACTTGCTTACAAAGCATGTGACAGGTTCATCTTTTCACTCAATGCTCCATAGTTATGTTTACAACCTTTCTTTCGTAAAATCATTGTCACACATTGTGACAAATATATATTTACATTACATGTTACAGAAAAATATTTCCTATCAATGAGCCATAGATACATATTTACATTAAAAGCAACACTTGAAACTTTACGTTCAACCGTATATTTTTTTTACTTACACCTCTTGCTACATAAATATCTTTACAGTGATTTAAACCGCCGTTCTTATTTTAAATACTGACAATCACCGAAAACAGTACCATATTGTCAAATAATCTATAGGTCTCTTTCATTTTGGGCGTGACGTCAGTGTGTCAATTGATATGTATGTGATTATTACTTTTAATATTTTTGATTTTACAAGGTCTCGCGAAATTCACTTGAGGAATATACATGGTGTTACAAAAATATCCTTGTAACCACTAAAAGTAACATATAGGATCAAATCATGATTATAATTTTTTTTTTTTCAATATTTATTTATCCATTATTATTGTATAATATATAACAAAGTCGTAAAATCGTGTTCGTAACTCAAGAATGCACAGATTTTTTTGATTCTCTTCGCCGGGAGTAGCAAAATAACAAAAAAAAAAAAAAAACGTATTTGTTTTTATTTATACTAAGGCAGAACTAAGAGTTTTCCGGATAAGCATATATCATACATTATTGTGTGGTACTCGCCGAAATTGCAAAATATCCGTACAAACTATTCTTTATTAAAAAATATTGTAGTAGGTATCTTTTCTAGAATCCCCTGTATATTTAAAGCAATATAAAATTATTTAAAGACGATGTAGGTCCATCCACTTGAAAACTATTATGTCTCTAGACAGACACATAGAAACACACACACACACTTAAGAAATATAAGACTAAAATGATGAAAATAAACGAAGACCCATTTCATATGACATGACAAGTCAATGTCAATATTCAAATTAAGAACGGTTCAATCAACCTGTAAACATATGTATGTAGCAATAGGTGTAAGTATAAAGATGTATGTTTGAACGTAAAGTTTCAAGTGTCACTTCTAATGTAAACAAATTTATAGCACATTGAAAGGAGATAACATTCTGTAACATGCAATGTAAACTAATATTTGTCACAATGTGTGATAATTTGTCTATGGAAGAAAGATTGCTTGTATAACTTTGGCGCATTGAGTGTAAAAATTTAAATATCATGTACACTGTAAGCATGTATTTGTCATGCCGTGTGTAAACTTATTTAAATGTAAAGATATTTTTGGAACTTTCAATTGTAAATATATCTTTGACCTCGACTGTACTTAGCCTATCCTAAACAGCAAAATATATATTTTTTACAACAACTTACGTACGTTTGATATGCCATCTTATAAGAACCGTGTCCCGGTAAAAGTATAAATTATTTGGTTTCAGTTTGGCGATGCATTCTCCTGTACCCTATAATACACTTTTGTCATTAGAGACTTTTTAAGTACTTTTTGAGAGCTGTCAAAGATAATTTGAAAGCATGATCATTTTTTCATGATGACTTATACTATATATACAACAAATATCTTATAAATACAAAGATATTTGTTGTATAAGAATATAGTTTCTTACTAAAGATATCCAATATAAAAATCACAAAGATCGTTTATTTTTGTTTTTATTTTTAAGACATAGTAGGCAAACAAGCAGACGGGTTGCCTGATGGTAAGCGATCACCGTCGCCCATAGACACTTGCATCACCAGAGGAGTCACAAGTGCGTTGCCGGCCTTTCAGGTGGGAGTACGCTCTTTTTTTGAAGGCTTGAAGGTCGCTTCGGTTCGGAAATACTGCAGGCGGCAATTTATTCCACAGTTCAGTGGTGCTGGTAAAACGTCAAGAATTCAAGATGTTCTTAAAATATCATTGGATTGTATTTGCCATTTGTTTTTAATGCTTGCATCGGTGTGACAACCGGCCGTCATATTGCAAATGAAACTCCTTGTCTAGATTAGAAACTTGTTCCATACTACAGTTGTTCGGCGATACATTGAAACTTTCGCTTTGAATAATCCGAGCCGGCATTGTCATACGAAAATATTGTCAGTACACGTAACAGCTTTTGTATTGAGTTTTGAATAAGTTTCTTTTGATAAAAACTTATCTGTGCTTACTTATGCAAATAGCATATTTTCTGTGAAATATTGAAGAGATTGTACAGGAGAAAAGAACTTAGATATATCTGTACTATTATAAAATTCATTTGACGATACATTTGCCTGAGCTAAACTGGCGGTCTCGGGTTCGAACCCCGGCCGGGGCAAGTGTTTGTGTGATGAAGACAAATGTTTGTTCCTGGGTCTTGGCTGTTTCTTTTGTATTTCAGTTATATATCCTTGAAATATGTCATCGTCTACTACTCATAACAAAAGCCTTATTGAGCTTACCATGGAGCAAGTTCGATTTATTAATTATTTATTAATTTGTGTACAAGCAAGAAGATTCTGGTTAATTTTTCAACTATCCAAAGGTTGTCTAGAAGATATCGCTGTTTAGCGATAAAACTACCTGTTGGTTAGTTCCTTGACTGAATTGTTTTCTGATCTCTGTTTTAAAAGGTGTGCAATATTGAGTTATTGTGTTGTATTGTATTGTTCACAATAAAGTAAATGCCCTTAGAGGTGTACATCGTTTACAGAGAAATAATTCGCAGTTACAGATGACAATTCAAGATAATAGCTTTGTTCATAGGTAGGGGAGGCCGAATAAGGTTGATCAATGGATTATAGTTCCTTTGCTATTCCGCGTACTTTTCTTAGATGTGACAATCAATTATGCTCACATGCGCATATTTTCATGCAGTTTCCATAAAAAAATACGCATGCAAATACAACAAACCAACACCAAATAGTATAATCCTGGACACGTGTTTCGCCTCTCTACGAGGCATCATCAGAAGATGCAGGAGATGTTGACGGTCCGGCGTCCACCCGAGAAATGAGTTGTCCAAAACGGTCGGCCCTGAATAGGATTTCTAGAAAGAGATGGAAAAACACGTAACAAAGGTGATGACGTAACATTAAGTTGTTCATTAATGATCAAACCTCTATTGCGAATACGGTTGCATCACGAGTTGGTTGTCACATGACACCAGTCGATGAATTTTATTTGAAGCACGAGGATAGTTATGTGGAGTCTATTGTTGTGCTTTCTTAATGTACCCTAAACGGGGGTCAATAGACATCGCGGGGTGAAAAGATAATTTTTCGGGATTTTTTTACGTTGCTACCCTTAGATATCTATCGTCGAAAAAAGGTCAATAGTCAATCATACTAGGTGTACATAAGAACGAAAGGGGGGCAATAGAAAAAAATGTGAGCAATAAGTTCATCGACTGGTGACTAACGATCGCGAGAGCTTTAACTAGAAGGGTAGCTCTCGCGATTTTTCGGCAACGGTTCATACTCCAATTATGGCGACAATGACAACTGATCCGTGTAACAACCTTACTCGGTCTCCCCTATAATAGTAATTGCTTTCGGTCAAGAAAAAGGATTCCAACTATAACGCTGTGTGTGTGAAGAGTAAAGTTGCAACTAGCAGACATCCACAAAAACGTCCACCACCCTCACACCTGTCGCCGAAACAGCCGTCATAAATAAGCGGCATGAAAGCAGGACATAATAGTTTCAGCTGCATAAATATGTTAATGCTATCCCCCAGTGTGCTTTATAGTATCTTAGGAGTGGCGCTTTGGGTTGAGAAATAAAAGTGTTTTAGTTCCATTGCTTGGTACTTGGACTTTCGCAACAGAAAGTTGAATCAATAATCAAAAAGTCCTGTGGGTGGGAAAGTTCATTTTTAAGTATGGAAATATTAACCGCTAATAATACCATTGAATAACCCATTGAATGCATAGTAAATTTTGTTATGAAACCGTTTCGATAAACGCAAATTTTAACATAGCTGCAGAACAAAGTTCTTAATTTCCCCATACAAGGTACTAACCGTGTGACGTCACTAAGCTAATATACAGGTATGAAGCGTTTTTTGGTGTAGTCCAAAATTGTGATTTAACATTGTTGTATCGCGAGGAGTTTTTATGAGATTGAAGTAGTTTTTTTCGCCAATATTTTTACTTATATTATTGAGAGACCCTTCTATTACATACGAGTACCACAAAAAAATTGTTAAATAGCCTATTGTGGTTGTCAAGAGTTGTGAAGCGGGTGTATGATAGTTGTTTTTAAAACGTGATAGATCATCATAGGCTCAGCTAGGCCATGTTTACAGAATTAATCCAAAGAAGCTGCCACGCAAAGTTATGCTGGGGCAGATTGCACACGCAAATAGACCGATCGGACGCCTTCTGTTAAGGTTAAGAAATTGTCACCGGGACATGATTAGCTTCAACACCCAAGCCCACTCATTCAGTCTCTAATGGCAAAGGCATAAATATGCAGTATAAAATATTATAGGGTAGAAGACTATTTAACAGACAAAACTGCATGGCCCAAAACGGAAACTAAATAATTTACTTTTTACCGGTACACGGTTCTTATAAGGTGGCATATCAAACGTACGTAAGCTGTTTAAAAAAAAACATATTTTGCTTTTTTATCTTCTATTATATTTTTACTTTTATAAGTTTTGATATGTTTTCCTTTAACTACGCATTGAGTTTATACTTAAAACTAGATTTAGGATAGGCTAAGTATAAATATTGTACTATGTAGATAAGAGTTATTTAGAAAAAATTACTGACTGTTTCATTTGATTCGGCTTTCTTCTCAACAGTGGTCTCGTCTTGGGAAACGCCGTAGAGTCAGACTAGTAAAAGTGTCCTTGTTGCCTACTTACAGACTAAAGATCATTATTTCACTGCTGTGAAAAGCGCGCTGAGCGGCGCGCGTGGCGTCATGTTCTACGGAAGAGAATGGTGAATCACGATGATGTCTGGTTGGAAAATCTCAAGCAGAAAAGATTACACATCGCTGCTGGACCTTGAGGACTCGCGTTTTATTTGCTCTCGATGCGGCAAGAAATGTGGGTCTTCAATCTGGTTTAATAGTCATCAGAGACGTTGATGATCACCGACTTTACTCTATTTCCATAAACCATATTTTATCGTACAGAAGTAACGTGTTACTTGATGAACAGGGCTTAAGTGTTGGAGTTAGCCACTTGCGTCACCCCATACGTAGTGTGACCGGCGCTCGAAAGCAGCAAACGCATCACAGGACTCCATAATATACGGAATGAATAAACCCTATGCCAGAAATCTCCCAACAAAAAAACAAAATTGCGAAAACTTTTGCGAATCTTTTAATTTTGTGATAATTTGGTTTGAAAGCTTTTTCAATAGGACACTTATGCATAGTTGTCGCTGTCTCTAGGAACTCATTATTCGCATTTCCGAAAAGCGGTTCAAAAAACGCAATGTAACTCAAATTACGCCTTTAAATTCCCCATAACCAAGCCCCAAGCCTCGCGTGTTTAAACCCAATTTCGTATGGGCTTTATACATTACCGAGATAAGATTGAAGTAAACTAAAACATATATTTTACACTCTAATGAATGGCTATTTTACGCATGCGGTTAAAGGAATTGAAATTAAACGATGCCATTTTGGATTTTCGATAAGATATCGTTAACACGTTATTACCTTGGTTATAGCTGGTGTTAGGTACCTAATTGATAATAAATTAATTTAAAAGGTTGTTAAATTAAGGATTGTGAAACGGCAGTTACACAACTGATACGATTTTTTTTGTCCTTTGACGGCCGTTGAGGCAGAAAGGTTCTCGAGTATCGACTAAGTACTAGAAGACGCAGTCTGGACAGGTCCCTATAAGGAGGAATGATAATCTCGTGACGTGGGGTATCCCACCTTAGGCTGAGAGGAAAAAAGAGATGCCTTGGAAATGTGGTGTTAGAGACGAATGTTGGGGATATCGTAGACAAAATTCAGGACTAATGTCTCCATCCTTAAAGAACTCCGCATCAAACAGCGTCTGTCTGCTCAAGTGCAGGCTTGGTTACTCAAGATTTTCGGCCAAGCCTCAAGGCGGCACAATAACTCCATAGAGCCATTTGTCGTCCAGGGTAGAGTAGAAGGACTAGACCACGTGGTAGATCACCCATGCGATGGACTGACCAGATCAAGTCAGCTGTGGGCGGAACTCTACATTAGTGCACCCGAAAGTCTCCGAATCGGAAGAGATGGGATTATACGGCGAGTAATATCTGTGCCTGATAGTACAAGCTGTTGATCACGACCGCTCTGCAAAGAGTGTAATGACTGAGAAAAAGGATTCCACCTTAATTTCGTGCACACACATACTATTCTTTTGATTGTTCTAACTACGTTATGAAGTCGATTTTTGGTATGATCTATCTATTTATCAGCCACGGACGTCCACTGCTGAACATAGGCCTCGCTTATAGTTCGCCACAGGATGCGATCCTGCGCAAACTGAATCCACCGACTCCCTGCGACCCTTACGAGGTCATCCGTCTACCTAGTAGGGGGCGTCATACGCTTCGTGGTCGCCACTCCAAGACTTTAGTGCCCCTACGGCCATTCGTTCTCCGGGCCACATGGACGGGCCATGGCACTTCAGCAAAATTTGGTTTGGTATTTTGGTATGATAATTTTTAATAACTAGACTTCTGCGTTGCTAGTCTTTTCTAGAGTTTTATAATTATATTTTGTTAAACGTTGCTCCCATATCCGTCACTTGTGCTACAAACATCGTTATTCTGGTGAAATCTTCCTGGTCAAAATTTTAGGTAACCATTGGATATGGGCAGTTACCAGCGTTGCTTTGGGGATGCCCTAGTTTAGCAAAGAGATAAAGGTGAAGATGCTTTTAACTATAAGTTAAAGCTTTACCGAAACTATCAAGAAGTTCCTGCCCAATATACATACGTTCTACGCTCTCCGATTCCGTAGCACTGAGATATCGTAGCAGCTCTTTCGTAGAACTAGCTACGAGAGTTAAAATATTAGCATCTATGCCAAGTTTAGTTGTTTAATCGTCTTTAAGTAGGTGCTGGGTGCTTATATATGCCACATACACGAATACGAATTAGAAATAAAATTTATTTGTGAAACAAACTTGCGTTTCTTTTAGTTGCTATAGGAGCTACTAGTCTGGTCTTGCCTAGGGGCTGCTGTAGCTGGTGTCGTACAAAGAATTTAAACAAAATCTTTATAAGGCAACAATTTTACCTATCACAGATGTTTCTATCAAGCTTCACCACTAGCATTCAGTAAATAAACCAAAATTGTGATATGGGGGTATTGAAAAATGAAGCATTTAAGATGGCGCATCATCGGTAAATAGGCACTACCATCAAGCGTATTCCCATCAATTCGTAGTTTAGCTATAACCCGTATTTCCCTTTAGAATAACACTCAATGCATCAGCTTTGATAAGGCTGTGACATAGCCGCGATAATGCTCGATTGGAGATATCGAAATTCGACGTGAAATTTGACCCCAGTAATTGTAGTAAGCCAAGTTGTTCGCATGAATAGATGATGACTAGATGTCACTCCGACCTCCAATCTGATCCCATCTGTTGTATATTAAAAAACGACTTCTCAATAATAAAAATATCGGTGAAAAAACTACCTCAATCTCATGAAAACTCTCCGAGATACCTACAACATTGTTAAAATCACACTATTGGACTTTCTCAAAAAACCCCTTTATACCTACCTACTAGCTTAGAAACATGACACGGTTAGTACCTAGTATGAAGAAATTAGGAACTTTTTTCTGCAGCTATATGTTAAACTATTTTAAAACTTGAGCTTATCGAAACGGTTTCATAACAAAAGTTACCATACATTTTATGTGTACGGTATTATTAGTTATTAATGTTTTCAAACTTTAAATATGGACTTTCTATATATTTATATATTGTTTATTTGTGGGGCTTCTGTATGCCGTTTCGTCCAGATTTGATCTATTGTTGCAGCCTTTTATTAGAGTTCACTACTGAGGCCCGTTGACCTAGGAATTCCCAAATTCTTTGGGCAGTGAAATGTCTATATAGCCGATTCTGAGCCTTCCTCGTCCTCTTCTTTCGTCAATTTTTTCTTCTATTATCGTTTGTATCGTGCCGTATTATATGCCTTATTATTTTCCCTCTTCCGAGTTTCGATAGCATGTAGAATACATATTATTTCTTTTACCATAAGCTAACCACCACCTCATTTGTGACTTTTTCTCTCCAACTTATTCTTTCTATTTATTATAAAATAAGCAATAACTGCCTAATAATCCCAAGCTCATTTTCGACGAGCATTATTTCAACGCTCCTCGAATTCAATTTGTGAACCATCAACGTGATACGCTACGTTCGTCTCAATTCATTCCACCATTTGCATATTAAAATGAGATGCGGCCGCGGCTTTTACCCTATGCAAAAAGACGTAACTCCATCCACACTTAAATACACTTGAGGCATTTCTTAAACACAGATCGCTAGAGCAAAAACAACGTAAGTATTCGAATACATGATAGTATATACGACGTTTTTTAATTCAAAGGTTATGTTGGCAGACATGAAACTGTACAGGTCTTAATTCGGTTGGATATTTCGTGAGATGTGTTTATTATGGACATTTTTGTTTCAGGTGTAGAAATATTTACTTTAAACTTGATGATATATGAAGATATTTCAAACCAATATCACAAACTAGGTTGAACAAGGCCCCTAAATTCATAAAACGCTTATGATCGTGGCTCGTGGTTATCGTTTGGTCACGAATGCGCTCCCGATATCGATTTCTGTACATCACGTTCTCGGCTACATTGTAGAATTTTTGAGATGGTTTTTCGCGTCTAAGATGTTCGGGTTATCAGTAAATTCGAATAAGTCGCCTTTTTCACAATTTATTCATTATAATGATCATCCTCTGCTAGTAGCAGTCAACTGCCTCTAACGCGGTTACTGATATAGACAGACAGACATAAATAATATAGTTTTTCAGATTTATTTTGTTCATTGTGCTATAAGAGCTTCCTTTACACCAAATTTCAAGTTTCTAGAACAAGAAGTACCCTATTAATTTCAAAATGTGTCGAAATATACGTTTTTTGCGGTATAAACGACCTTTTCTTTTTTTTACGTAAACTTAGAAGTTTGATTTTTTCACAGCTTCAAGGGACCGTACATAGTTTTAATTTCAACTCGATACTTCCACGCGTACCCGCGATAAAGGGTCTTGACAGACAGTTAGACAGACAGACGGACAGACGGACAGACGGACGGACAACAAAGTGATCCTATAAGGGTTCAGTTTTTTCCTTTTGAGGTACGGAACCCTAAAAACATTGAATCACCTTTAGAATGGGCATGACGATGAGTGCGAATTATATTTTTATTTGTATGGACGATACTAGAATTCCAGGAACCTCTATTTTAATTTATAACGAAGCGTATTGCCGATTTTTTACTAACAACTGCTTGGCTTCCCAGAAAACTAAGAGTACTCGTAAATACGCAATTGTACGAAGAACTGGTGAAGGTTTTTTAGAGACTTCCTCGATACATTAACCGCGACTAATTTTCTACAGCATCACCATTATATCCGACAGGGAAAACTATTGGAGGAGGGCCCAAAGTATAAGAGACTAGACATTAGTACATAGGTACATCACCTGCTCCAGTAGCCGAGTGGATCAAGCTGATGAATGATAACATCACATGTCCATCTGTCTGTTCCTCTACCCGTTTTTTATTGTCTCACTCTCTTTCGCCTTTCTATTTGATTACGCTTTCTCCCTGTCCTATTTCCATAATGGGCTGAGACTATCATTCATTGGTCTGTTTGTTTATTTATTTTATTCTATATTTCTTTGTAACTCTCTATTTGGTGCTGTTTCTATAATCAGCAGTGTCTGTTATCCTGTTTTTTGTACCCCACTATGTAGAAGTAGCACTTTTATATTTTATTTGTCCACGTTTTTTACAAACCTGATTTCATACATTAACCGCAGCTAATTTTCTATAGAATTACCATTATAGCCGACAGGGCCAAAATATATAAGACTAGACAATAGACATACATCACCTCTCCGCCAGTTTCTGCTTCTTTCTGTCTTTTACTGTCTTTCACCCTCACTATCTTCTTGCTGTGTATCTATTCTAACTGTATTTGTATTATAACTTCCTGAGATATCTATTCGTCTATTTTGCATATTTCTCTCTGCGTATTACGTTCTATCTTTTTGTTTTATATATGTCGGCTGTCATTTTATTGTTTTACTGACCCCGAGCCAAATTAAATAGCTATGCATGAAGCAAACGAACTCCACTACCTTTTGTCTCTTCTTGTCTCAAAAATCGCTATCACCTTTTCGCTCGCTCCTCCGCAGCTAGTTAGTGCAACGTATTTCACCGTACATAAATACGGGAGGGCTGGTTTTTTTATTGTTATTGACGCCATAACCGTACGTTACTTTGACATTGCCGAATTAACGGCTATATTTGTCGCTTTTTGTTGGCTCCCGTAATTGTGCGGAGTATCATTAAGAAAAAGCTAGGTACTATGAGTTGGAGCAATTTGACATAGTAATGGTACTGAAAATATGAAACTGTCACGGAAAAAATTTCGTACTTTTCTTTATAAATTCGAGTAGAGTGTGTAAAAATAAATCATGTGATCAGCTCAAAAGCCATTTGCAGGTTTTCACACATCTAGGAGTTAGTAAATGATCAATGGATTGTGTGGATAAAATCACAAAAAAATTACATCGCCTGGCCTGAAAATATCAATATGAGTGAGTATGCAACAGTAAAAACAGTATAGCAGTTAGCAAAAGCTGCAGAAAACTTGTCCCAGAAAAACCTATAACCTAAATGCTTAGTGTAACCAATAAACGATATTCCAGTCAAAAACGGGCGGGTTCCATATGCGGAACAAAACGCAAACTGGAGCCATAAAACCCAATCGCCATCAGTGTGATCATAACTTAAAAAGTGACAGAGAGTCCGTTATTTCTGTACTTCAGATTGGTGCAAGGACGTCTACTACTGGACAAAGGCCTGCCCCAAGGATTTCCATAACGACCGGTCGTGCGCCGCCCTCATCCAACGGCTTCCTGGGTCATCGGTCCATCTTTTTGGGAGCCTACTCACGCTGTGTCCTCCTAAACGCGATTGCCACTCGAGACCCTTTCTGCCTTAGCGGCCATCGGTTCTACGAGCAATGTGCCCCTCAGCCACTTAAGCTTAGCGACTCTTTGGGCTATGTCGACGTCCTTCTTCTGCGGAACTCTTTATTTCTGATTCAATCACGTAAGCAACTATGAATCTATACTTATATAAAAATGATTCCTAAGTCCTGAACAGTTCTTTTTCTTATTTTAATCTCCCTAACAGCTGCTTATTATGATAAATTTGGGCAAAGAGATAGCATAATCTTTTTGTGATGATAATATAGTATCTTGTTATATATTTCATCATGACTTCTGGTCACCCTACATTTTTTTGCGCATTTTATACAAGAATCATCACGTCACTACAAGCTTAATAGGGTTACCAAAAATGTGACTGAGACCAGAAAGGTTTTTAAAGGTTAAAACAATATTTGTCATCGGAAGCATATATTCTAAATCAGCATACAAAATTGTATCAAAAAATAATATTCCTGTTCAGGACTTAGAAATTAGAAATGGCCCTGTATTTTATACCCAGCAGACTCAGAATATGTATTACAGGTCTAATGCTTAACTGAGTCTGTTTCTGAGGTATGGGAGCGGTACGGGAGGGGTGACAAGTGACGCATACATGTATAGCGAGCAGGGACTGAAAAACCGCAAAAGACCGGAAACCTAAAATGAAGGTATCAATTTGAAAAGGTATCCAACAGTATCGGTACCCAAATAATTAAATTTAATAAGTACCTTTTTAAAACGGTACCGCTAAGGTTGACCGTTTTAAGTAAAGGTACTGACCGAAAAATTACCCTTACAATTACGCTGACCGATAAAACGGATACCTCAATGATTTCGGTTCAAGTACCGGATACCCATAAACGTGGCAACGTCGCAGGCGTTAGTGAATGTGATGGTAACGCATTCGGCAACTGAACAGCGGTATTCAATCGACCCGAGCGACACCGACTAGACACCAAATTGTAATGTATTTCTGCTATAAATCCGACGCAATGAGGTACTTTTATTTAAATGATACCGGTACCGGAATGCTACTTTGACGGTCGAATACCTTTAAAAAGACCCGACCAAAACCGTTTTAAAAGTACTTATATTTAATGGTACCGTTCGGACGGAAGCTTGTTTAGATACCTAAAGTATTGATACGGGTACCGAAATGCTACTTTAACGGTCGGATACCTTTAAATAGACCCGGTCAAACCCGTTTCAAAAGTACTTCTATTTTCTTATTGCTACCGTTTGCATGGAAGCTTTGTTGGATACCTAAATAATTTCTATTTAAAGGTACCGGTAGGTACCGGAATGCTACTTTAACGGTCATACCTTTAAACAGACCCGGTCAAAACCGTTTTTAAAGGTATCTTTTCAGTCCCTGATAGCAAGACAGTTAGGATACATCACGTCACATCACTTGCACCCCTCTCGTACCGCTCGCATATTTCAGGAACAGACTTAGTTAAGCGTTAGCCTTGTAGTATCTAAGGCTTGTCTGTTTTCAAATACTCTGCGGTAGTTGCAGGAAATTAAAACTTCTGCGGATCCCCTAGCTTGGTACAAACAACAGTACGTAGATTGTTTTTTAGCGAGAACTCCGCCTCAATTCGACACATGCCAAAATATTATAGCAATCAAACGCATAGCTTTCAAATGACTTTTAATCGACGATTTTACTACATTTTCCTTTGCATCCTTGATGTGTTTGTCAAAATCGAAAATTTCAAAGGCATAATCAATAGTTAACCACTCTTTTATACTGCAATGAATAAAAGTCATAACCCCTCTCTTTTCTTCAGAGTAGTATGGTAAAGAGTATCCTATAACCATTTGTGGATGTCCAGCTACCCGTGTACCAAAAATAGTTGAAATCTATTACGCCATTTTTACGTAATGAAGCTATAACGACATCGACACAAACGCATTTTTTTTTTCATATTTTTGCTATTTTTTTTTCTTATTCCGTGATTATCACTCATTAAAATAAAATAAAAAATAATAGATTATATCGCGTATATTATCTCATTTGATCAACCACAGTCAACCCGTCAACACGGAGTGCTGAAAAGCTTCCGAAACGTCCGAAACTCAAATGAGATTATATACGCGATATAATCCGCTAAAATTGTTTTATTTAAATATTTTCAGTGTACAGATATTTCATTTTTAAAACTTTATAACAATAGTTTAGTAAAGGATACTATTATTAACGGATTTCAAGTATTTTTTGGGAAACGGGTAGCTAGGCACCATCAAATGATTATAGGACACTTTTTACTCGACTGCGCTGCGGAAGAGAGTTACGATTTTTTCTCCTCCGCTGGCGAAGTTGCCTTAACTTTAACCTTCTAGTATATACAAGAATTTATAGAATTTGAAAACATTATTGCTCAGATCATAACATTCCTTCTGACGCAGTCGGTTAAAAGAAGCGTAATCTATAAAAAAAAGCGTACAAAGAAGCGTAATATATAAAGTTGTGAACATTAAATGTTTGTATGTGTCGTTGTGGCTTCATCACGCTAAATCGGATGAATGGATTTCGACTATTTTTGGTACACAGGTAGCTGGGTATCTCCAGATGGTTATAGGATACTTTTTACCCGACTACGTTAACGAAAAAAAGAAAGTTTATGATTTTTTCTCCACCACGAACGAAGTTGCGGGCATCTGCTAGTTTATTATAAAAACGAACCGACGCAATCACCTTAACAGTTAACTACCCCAATTAACTACCACCCTTAATCGATTAAAATTCCCTCCCAGTCCTTCTCTATTAATCTTTTTCATTTTGTCCATCATCGGCCATCGACATTTATGCCAAGATATAAATGACAAGCCGTCAAATTCTACAAAAATAAACATTTTCTCTGAAAAACATCCTCAATGAAAACAACCACTTTTAATAAAAGGTGAAAAGGTTTAAATTTGAGGGCAAGTTTCTCGGGCATTGACGACAGATACTAAGTTTTACTTGTACTAATTGATCTTTAAGAATGATGGATATATAAAATAGGCTCCAATACTCATTTTACAGGACTGTTTAATACGTTCGCTGCCAAGTGACACAACATTTGTGATCAAAAAATTCTTACTTCTATGCCGGTGACACGCTTGCGTGCTTTTATGTTTGAGTGCCAGTGACACAAGGTTTGTGATTAAAAATATTCTTACTCCTTTGCCGATAACATGCTTGCGTGATTTCATGTTTCAGTGCCATTGACACAAGGTTTGTTATCAAAACATTCTTACTCCTATTCCGATGACGTACTGGTTTACTAATATTTGGCAAATTATGTTTCCCAAACTGTTTCACTTCCCAAATATTTATTTATTTTAACTTTATTGCACAAAACAAAAGCAAGTACAAATGGCGAACTTAATGCCAAAAGACATTCTCTACCAGTCAACCATAAATATGTCATTTCCCAAACTTAGGTTTTTTCGAAAACAGTTAAATTTTCAGAATTTATATAAAACAAACCTAACCTAACCCATTGGGCTGTACATAATGGCTTAAAAAAGTATCTGGATTTTCTTCGGTTTCGGAGAAAAGCGCGAGTTTGGGAAATGAAACATTTGGGAATTGAGGCAGTTTGGGAATAAAAGTTTTCTGAATGAAAGTATCCGAAAATTTTAACTTAGTTCCGTATTTTGCTTGTTTTATCAAGATCTGAAACGGGCAAAATCCTAAACTACTTTTTCTTTAATTATCACAACACACCCAAACGGGGCTTATATAAATATTATTTGTATATTGATTTATTTTCGGTTTCAATTTTTTTTATTAATTCGAATTTTTACTGACTTAATTCCAGTGAGTAGTAAAGCGGTACGATAAAAAAATCAGGGTCTTATATATTTTTTACAAATTTTGAGTTCAGGCTACATCCTTATTCAAAAACCTACTAATAATACAAAACACAGTGACCCCGAAAGGATCAAAATAACAAATCGCCATTTTATTCATTCTCACAAAAGCAATTCCTTTGACTATAAATCATGTCGCGAATACAACGCTGAAATATCAAGCCTATTCCATTAAAATGACGTGCATTTATTATTTTTGATCCGAAAAAAATTGAATTTAAAGTCTGATTAAGTTGGGAAAAAGTTAGTGGGAGTGTTTTAAAAAGGGTAGGTGTAAAAGAATGGTGCGATGAAGTGATTTTGAGATATTTGATAAAAGTTAGATTCGAAATACGAAGCTAACATAGTTATTATTATCGTTCATCATCTTAAACATAGTACGTAATTTCCATCTAGTCTAGACTATTATAAAGTTGAAAAAAAAAACTTTTTTTTAGACTGAAGATATAAAAAGGTGCGACGGGCTATTTGCAGGTCACTGCATCGAAAAAATAGTAAATTGTTTGACAAAGGGCTAAAATAAGCCATTATGACACGAAGTGATTATTTGGACGAGCTCACGAAGTGAGCGAGGACAATTATGTCTGCGTGTCATAATGGCTTTTAGCCACGTGTTAAACACTCTGCTTTTCACTTCGACTGCGAGAAAATAAAAAAAGACTTAACATTGTCCATTGCATGACAAACTAAAAGTACAGTTTGAGCAATTTTATCAGAAAGTTTGGCCAATCTGAACAGGTTACTTTGTTTATTTTTAATTATTCGTAAGGAGTATGTAGCTGGCCGCAATTTTTTTTTTTCAGTGTCATACAAATTTGTATGGGATTATATTATTATGGTTTTCTTTTAAACCCTAGAGGCTAAATGTATTATTGTAGTCTCGCTTTGCGCTTCGCGAAGCTAATATGACGTACTTTTTGAGCAGGAGAAGTGAAAAATGTTTTTTATGTATGTCTTTGCGGTTTCATCACGACAGCAGCTGGACGGATTTTAACACCGAGGATGGTTACAAGATACTTTTAACCCGACTACACTACAATGAAAAAACCGGCCAAAATTATGCCAAACGATGCTCAGTGTAGGGTTCCGCAGCCGTTCATACAAAAAACAGAACAACCAGCGGAAGAAAATACGATATGCATTGGCAAAAACGCGTATCTCCACGGCAAATACGTCATTTTGCTGAGAAGCGCAGTTTTTCGGCAATAACGCTTAAACAGTATATTCGATGCTGTTGAAAATAATTTTCGTTAAAATATTTACTAAGCTAAATCTTAATAGTGGGCACAATTTTATCTATGCTCTTTCGGAGCGATTAGTTCTGAAAATATTCACTAAATCAAAAAAGAAATTAGGAACCTCAAAATAGTTTTAAAAGAAATATGTTCCAAACATTGATATATGCTGATTTTTTTTCAGTTTCGTTTACATGTATGGAATAAAACAATTTAACGGATTATATCGCGTATATTATCTCATTTTAGTTCCTGACGTTTCGGAAGCTTTCCAGCTTTCTATGGTCACGGGTGGACTGAGATAAAGATGTATTTTCCTCTGTCAAAGTTACAATTTGTGCAAACTACCCATTTTTGACTTTGCAGCGTTTCTTTTCTCCTCAGTACGCCTCATTTGTGAAATGCTGCTTGGTAAATTATTAGAATAAAATAATTAAGCCCTTCTGGCACATGTGTAACTGTCTTTACAGCTAAGGCCCATCTGGCATGTATGCACACCTTTATTTGTTTTTTCAAATATGGGTACTTTGCATTCTTAAAAACAAAAAAAATCTATTTCTAGAATTTGAAGCATTTCTAGTAGTAAAGTTATGCGACAGAGTAGATACTATATTAAGGGTGAGTTAGTTGGGGCCACGTTATCAATTTAGCATAATTTTAACTTTACCTGTTAATTTGAGGGTTCCTTATTGCAAATTGGCAGGAAACATGACAGGGGTTGTGTTGTGGTTAAGGTTTTTGAATAGGGAGAAGAAAATTTAGGTTTTTAATGGAACTGGAGAAGCAATGGGACAGAGACGTAGCGTGATACGCATGTCTTGGAGTATGGCTGATGCACTTAGCATTTCAAAATAAAAAAGACGCAGAGGGCGCTCTAGTGCTAAGTAGACTGTGTTTCAAGCCACGTACGTAAAGTTGCGATAGCTCAGTTGTTCAGAGCACTTCTGCGTTAAAGAAGAAGAGCAGGTTCAAATCAAAAAGGTTGCTTGTTTTTCTCTTTACTAAAATTCTGTATTTTTTTTTAATGCTTAGTAGGTTTATGTCCTAAAAAATATAATTCGTCCTTTAGTTAGATTATCAGGAAATATTGGACACATATATTTTTTTGTCAATTAAACAGAAATGTATGAAGATATAGCCCGTTAAAGTTGCCCGTGACGTCACGCTATGCGACCGTTTTTCGCACGGCGTGACGTCATGCGCCCACTCCCAAACTTTGACACACTTTATCTTTGTCGTTTTTTGTTTGATTGACAAAAGAAAAAATACGTGTCCTATATTTTTGAATAATGTAACTGAGTGACTAAAAAGATTCTTTTACCCAGCAAAGTTTTTTGCATATTGCATAAATTACTATTAAATGAGTAATAATCGCGGAAATAGAAGATAATATCGTTAATGTTTCATTTAAAGCGCTACGCCAGTTCAGTTAACTACTTTTAGTATTGAAATAATGAAATAATGATCTTTATTCTGTAAGTAGGCCACTTTTACAAGTCTGACTCTATCCTACGGCGTTTCCCTAGAGGGGACCACTGAGGAGAAAGAAGAAAGCCGAAACAAACTCAACAGTCAGTCACTTTTTTGAAATAACTCTTATATCTATTACAATATTTGTACTTAGCCTATCCTAAATATATGTTTTCATGAAAATATATGAAATCTTAAAAAAGTGAAAAAAAAATATACCTAGAATATAAAACAGCAAAATAATGATTTTTTATTTAAAACAACTTATATACGTTTTATATGCCACTTTATAAGAACTGTGTCCCGGTAAAAGTAAATTATTTGGTTTCTATTTTGGGCCATGCATTTTTGTCTGTTAAATAGTCCTCTACCCTATAATATGCCTTTGCCATTAGAGACTAGATTTCCCTTTGCGATCGGTGGCATCATCCAATATGGCGAAAGATGGTCCTCTTGTTATATTCATCCTGGTGTATATTAAGGCCCATAACATCCATCCTTTCGTTAAATACTCACAGAACCCTTTAAAATAAACTGCCTTATTCACGTCACTTACTAATGGACGCTTTTTATTCCCTTTGTTCCTGTTTTTTTCACCTCATAAATTCCACCCTGTTTTCACAAAAGGTCACATTTAAGTGGGAAATTGCTGGTGTTTAAGTCCTTTCATACTTGGAGGGTAAGGGGGCGAGTCATTTTTCATAATTGCACCGTAATGACAGTGATTTGGTCTGTTTCGTGAAACGGGGAATTAAAAAACATTTTGTCAGCCGACTTTAGTGGAAGGTCTTGTAGATTCTTTTGATACGAACAATGAGTCTTGAATTGCTGGCGATCAAGTTATAGATTAAAGTTATGAACATAGTCTATGCAAGTGTTTGTATGGAAGAAATCTATTTTTGGCTCAGGCTTGTAATGTCAATTTTCCTAAAAAAAATGTATCCTAAAATGTCTGTTTTCCATAATGTCAGCACGACTTTCGCATGATGTCAGCTTCTTGTAATATTTGTCTCCAAGATTTATGTTCCATGTTTTTGTAATAATCGATTTTTAGAAAGTGCTTGTTTCCAAAATGTCTGAGATTTAAATTTGGACAAAGGCAAACTTATCCCTTTAAGGCATTTTCCTCCCTGTAGTGAGATGAAAAGTTATGTGTTTCGCACGCTGCAAAATTATTTGGCTTCTCGTGTCTTGAAAGCCTCGTTACGCTCAGGAATCTATATTAGAAGCTCTCGCTCTGCTCGTGGTTCAATTTAAGCTTACCTCGCTTACTCGGCTTTCAATTCAAGCACTCACGCCGAATAACAACTTTGCCTCAGGTAATTTATGACATTCTTAGCGAAATAATTAACTTACCGATACTAAGACTTCATAAACCTTCCTTGTAGAAAGAAAAAGTGGCTATTCTATATCAAGCAGTGACCAATTAGCGTGAAACATGGTCGAGGCGAGGGTCAAAAGCCGGGAAGAATTAAATTATTCTATTCCTTCGACCATCTGCGTGCTCTTCCTAAAATTCGTAATTGAGAGGCAAATTCTTCAACTGCGGGATTTGTATAGAGCTGATATTACTGATATCGAATTTTCAACGCAAATGAAAATAAGTTTCTGTCAAAATTTTAATTTTTGTGACAGGCTTTTATAGCAAACTGTACTTTTCTTTGAACATCCGTTAACTACTCACCGAGAAGATTCTAAAGAGTCCAAACATGGTAGAATAAAATTATTTTATAACAGAGTTCCTATGATCACCTTTCTGCTCCATCAGATCAGCTCGATGGTATCATACTATTGCATTGTCACCAAATGTTGGATACAGGCTGAAGGAAACACCAGACATAAATTTAAAAGTAGACTATTTTATATTTCCACTTCCACAAAACTGATTTAGTTACATGAAAAATGATGTGCTCTTAGCAGCGGTTAACGTCCCACTACTTGTGTACCTATCTATTACTTATATCTATAAATCTAAGTGTGTGTACGGTATCGTACATCAAACTTACATAATGCATGCAAAATTTTAGCTCAATTGGAAGTCGGGAATGAGATCAAATTTAACTTGCAAGATTCCACCCAAACATACTTTGCATTGCCAGTTATACATAATAAAAACTTTTCAAAATACACAAAATGAATAAAAAGGCTGTAGATCCAACCTCGTGAATTTACATGCCTAGTTCCGAAAATTGATTAAACTCTAGAAAGTGCTGAAAAGTTTTTAACCTCTTTTTAGCTTCAGCGTTGTGGAAGTAACAGGAACAGTGTCCTGTAATGTAACCATTTCTGGAGGCCCGTGTATCAAAAATATTTGAAATCCGACAGTTGTTTTTCGCGTGATGAAAGCACGAAGACACCATACATGCCTTCCGCCACAGGCAATATCATGCGTAATGGGAGACCCCATCCCTTGTGTTATGTAATTAAGTGTTTTAATGAAATAAAGAATTTTGTATTTATTTGTATGCGTACAAAAAATATGAAATATTCTTCGGTTTGGTTCTTTTGACTTTATTGATTTGAAAATATCTTCAATGTGTCTAGAAAATTGACGTACCTAGTCCAATTCTTTATAAATAAAAAAATGTTGTGGTTCATGCGGTCAAATTGACAGTTACAAAAGAGGCGTAAGTAGACACAGTTCAAATAATTATAAAAGAGACTCACGTAAATGTGTGAATGAATATTATGTTATTAGGGTAACATGTTTTATATTTTTAAGTGCAAGACTAAGTTTAAGGTTAGGAATTTTGAAAAACAAAGATACTAGAAACCAAATAGATGTACTTAACTAAATTTAACTTTATTCCTTGGCTAAACGGTAAGTAGTGTTGATCGATTGTTTAACATCTTAATTAAAAACAGACCAGAATTATATAAACACGTACATAAATAGTGTCGTACATTTGTACATTATACATTAAAAAAACTTATATTTTTATGCACAGGTGAATTATTACAGAACAGGGGAGCAGCAATGTACGTGTTGCTCGATCATATTTTACATTGGTTACTGATATAGACAAACAGACATAAAATTACATTATTTTTAGTATTTGTTGTTATAGCGGCAAAAGAAACGCATCAACTGTGAAAATTTCAAATGTCTAGCTATCAAGGTTGTGTATGTCATGACATACAGCCTGGTGATAGAGAGACAGACAGACAGCGAAGTCTTAGTAATAGGGTCCTGTTTCACCCTTGGTGCGGAACCCTAAAAAAATACGAAAAATATTCAGTGGTATTATCAGCTCCAGATGATATTCTTAACGTATCTTATGACCTAATTCAGAAGGCGGTCCGACCCAACGTAACAAGGTTGGAACCTTCATTTGAAAGCAAAATTTTTGTTCTCTTTTTAACATCTTGTAGTTTCGACGTCCTGGTACATACTTGACCTTTTCGAGGGCGAGAGAGCTAAGCTCGTGGGTTGGACATTTGAGGGTTTAGAGGTACTTGCGTAGGTTTAGAGTCATCGTTCTTTAGCAATTTTTATCTTCATTGGCGATATTATTAGCCATGATCTTACATTTGTTAAGCTGAATAGGGAATATGCATGAATATTATTTTTTTTGCGAATAACTATAAACATAACCAAGATATAAGCCATCAAACATTTTTTTCTATCTCTTTCTAGCAAAACAGAATTGAATATGGACTTTATATGGTCAGAGTGCACGATGACGACCGTGCATATCGGACCTCTCTGTCTAATAAGTCGTTTAAAATGCTAATGCTATATCTTACGTATTTCTTGGTCCATTAAAATTAAAATGTCACATTTTGAAATAATTTTTACGGTATTTTGATATTTAGTTAAGAAAAGAGACAAAAAAATTCATGCATGTACTCTATTATCAATTTGAAGTGATTAACTAAATACATATAGGGATTGCAATCCCGCAAAGCGGGATCACGCATTCCCGCGGGATTCCGCTGCTTTTATTGATCTGCTGGATCCCGCACGTTCATAGCGCGGATCCGCGGAAAATTAAAAAATTGTTACTTATTAAATATATAACTGTTGGTAAGAGTAAGGGTAAAATTAAACTACACTATTAAACTATGCCAAACATGAATCACAAAGATGAATCTAACAAAACAGACTACTTACACTTAAGCAGTAAAAAATAAATAATTTCTGTTACTTAATGTAAGAAATGTTTAATGAAAGTTGATTTCTACAGAAAAATCTATAGTTTCAATTTGTTTTTTTAACATAATTTCAAAGATGCGGGATCCCGCACGGGATTGAGTAATCCCGCATATCAATCCCGCGGGATTGAATGAGCTGCGGGATTGCAATCCCTAAATACATATATCAGGGATAATTATCATAAATCGATCTAGTGCCAAAATAAGCAAGGCTTGTACTACGGGTACTAGGCGACTATATCTATATACATATAAAAGGTACTCGTACTAGGCGACTATATGTATATAAAAGGCAAAGTCCTGACTGACTGACTCACTTAAATGAACGCCCACCACAAACCGTTAGACCTAGAGACTTGAATTTTTGACAATAGGTAGTTTTTATAACGTTAATATCCACGGGTTTTTCAAAATTCAGGCCCTAAGGGGTGAAATGGGGGTCCAAAGTTTGTATGGGGAAACAAGATTAGTTAGACTATTTTATTCGAAACTTTGCAGGAGTATTTCTAACAATAAATGAGTAAACACGTGTTTCAGATTTTTTGAGAAATCAACTTCTTAGGGGATGAAATGAGGGTCCAAAGTTTGTATGGGGAAATGAGATCAGTTTTGACTATTAAATTTTAAACTTCACATGAGTATTTCTAACAATAAATGAGTAAATACGTGTTTCAGAATTTTTGAAATTTCAACCCCTAAGAGGGTGAAATGAGGGTCCAAAGATTGTATGGAGAAATCAGATCAGTTTCGACTTTTTAATTTTTAACTTCACACGAGTATTTTTAACAATAAATGAGTAAATACGTGTTTCAAGGTTTTTGAAAATTCAACCCCTAAAAGGGGAAATTTGGTCACAAAGTCTAAAAGCCGACATGGGTATTGTTTCTTTGGTTTATCCGGTCGCTGGTTACGAAAACAACAACGATTTGAAAAACACCCCTTATCTTGCACAATCTCTATTGTCCAAAATACATTTCGCATAACCGTTTTCGCACAATAATTTTTAGCCGAATGATACTATCGCATAATTATATACTTACCACAATTGTTATGTCGCATAGTATTCATTTGGCACAATTTTGAATAGCAGAATACTAATATCGCCAACTTTTATTTCACAGAATTTTATTTAGCACAATATAAGTTCCGCCGAATTTATTTCGGCATAATTGTACCATAGCATACCCACAGAACCGAATCGCTGCCAGAAAATTTGGTTAGGTTAGGTTGAAACTGCGTCCCTCACAGAAACGAAGGTAAGGCAGGTAAGTAAGGCAGGTCCGACTTGGCTTAGGTTAGGTACGACGACGAGCGAAGCGAGGAGGAGTGTTAGGTTGAACTGCGACCCTAACGAGCGAGCGAAGTGAGCGAGCCGCGCAGGTCTGACTTGGCTTACGAACTTGACTGCGTGCCTCACAGAAACGAATCGCTGCCAGAAAACTAGGTTAAGTTAGGTTGAACCTGCGTGCCTCACAGAAACGAATCGCTGCCAGAAAACTAAGTTAGGTTAGGTTGAAACTGCTTCCCTCACAAAACCGAAACGCTACCAGAAAACTGATGGAGTAGGACAGTTAAAAAAACACAGAACTTGACATTTTTATTTTATATAAGTATAAGACATGCAAAATAGTAAAGAAAAAGGATTATTCCTTAAATAACTATGCTTATCTTAAATTAGCACCTATAGCCTTCAAAAATCCATTGCATGTATAATCAGCTTGATTATTTAGGATGACATTACTGCGAACACCCACAACTAAGCATGAGCTCCTACTAAAAATATATGAGCAATTAATGCTTTCTACATCATTACTATAACATAATTACACTCAAGGATGCAAACGGAATATTATGCCATATAAATTTCGGCGACACAATTATTCGACCATAGGAGTATTGTTCTAATCGACATTATGCCAATGTACTATTCTGCCAAAGAAACATGTGCGAAGTGATAGTATGCCAAGAAATTTAGGCAAAAAGCAATTGTGCAAAATGATGATTGTGCCCATGGTTGCTATGCGAAACGAAAATATGCCAATAAATTTTGTGCAACACATTAGTAACCCACTATCGCCCTTGTCGGGGTGCGAGGGGGTTGAAATGTCAAAATATCAATATGGGTGTCATTTTTAAGGTTATTTGGGACGTTAATTCCAAAAATGGCATGGATTTTAAAATCAAATTTAGTGGACGTGAAATATCATCTCCCTATTGGTGTGCGATTGGTGTCGTTTTTACGGTTTTTAGGGACGTTAATTACAATACATTCAAGGAGAGGTCAACAACAGGCGGTCTTATCGCTAAACAGTAATCTCTTCCAGACAACCTTTGAAAATTTAGTTAGGGAATATTTTGTGTCCTCCCCCCTCCCTCTATTTTCTAAACCGTAAGTCGTAAAAAAATTACAAACGTAAAAGTTAATAAATATTTTCAACGAAAATTGTGTGCAATGCGATCGGATATACGGTTTATGAGATATTGCCGAAAAACTGCGCTTCTCAACAAAAGGACGTAAGCCGCATGAAAGTACACTCTTTTGCTGGTATGTAGTGCATATTTTTGTAGTAACGACTGCGGAACCGTACACTAAGCATGGTCCGACATGCTCTTACATCATGCTCGACATGTTCTTCGCTGGTTTTGAAATTCAAAATTACCCCGAATTTGACGCGAGCGAAACCGCGGGCAAAAGTTTTTATTCAAGAGTAGAAATCTGCATTAATCATAATATCTTAGTAGTAGTAAGTCATTGCCGGCGTAACAATTCAATAATTATTGCAATATTTTTTTGTAAAAAAAATAAGGGAACTGCCTTCACCAAAACGTCATATACCGAGACTTCCAGAAAGTAACAAATACTTTTTCGAGAAACGCATCTAAATCGGTTCAGCCAAACGCGAGATAATCGCGGACAAACATACATTCCTACATAAGGGTCAAACTGAGAACCTGCTTTTTTGCGGGCGAAGCCGCGGGCAAAAGCTAGTCTTCTATATATATAAAGTTGTAAAAATGAACTGTCTGTAACGGACTATTTGGAGGTCACTGAATTGAAAAATAGTTTTTTTGGATTTTTTGTATGTATGTATGTTCGTATGTGTCGTTGTGGCTTCATCACACTAAATCGGCAAACCGGATTCGAACTATTTTTGGTACAAGGGTAGCTGGGTATCTCCAAATGGCTATAGGATACTTTTTACCCGACTATGCTAAAGGTAAAAAGAGGGGTTATGACTTTTTCTCCTACGCGAACGAAGTTTCGGGCGCCTTCTAGTTCATAATAATATTAATGGGAGCGTTTCCTTGTCACAAAGCTTACTGAGATCAAGTGATAATGACATGTCTGGCTCAGTGGGTTGCACAACGGCCTACGAAGCTGGCAGTCCTGGGTTCGAATCCCGGCCAGGGCAAGTGTTTGTGTGATAAGATGACCACGAATTTTATTTATAATATATAGATAAATTATACTTAAATACAATAGAAAATAAAATATGTAAGGCCCAGGAACAAACATTCGTGGTCATCACAGAAGCATTTTTCCTAGCCGGGATACGAACCCGGGACCGTCAGCTTCGTAGGCCGTTGTAATGTAACATTGTAATTATTATCTGACCTCAGTAAGTGTTGTGACAGGAAAACGCTCTCATATATTGTAAATGCTAGATCGGCATTGAGAAGAAATTCATTTGTAGGTACTTGGGCCATTTTGTACCTAAATGTATTGGTATTGAAAATATGAAATGTTTTTTTAAATGCTTGCTTGATTTATGTATTTGAATTACTATTTACTGATGTACAAATTGCGGAAACTTTCCATAATGCTTAAAAAAGGTCTTAAGTCTAGTGTTAACTTAGATGTCTTTAAGACCTTTATTAAGCATGTTTTTAGTATATAAAAGGTCTTAAGACTAGTTTTAACTTACCTGTTTAAAAGACCTTTTTTAAGCATTTTGGAAAGTTTCCGTAATTTGCACATCAGTAATTTGAATTACCTTATATTTTCCTTTAATACCCCACACGGTTGTTGTTTCAACATCCCTCAACACACTTAACCTTTTCAATTAGAGGTTTTAATATGAGGTTGAGCTTCGATCACTAGGGATGACATACTGCAAAAGTATTCGCGGAATGGCGAGTTGGTTTATTACTTAACGTAGGTATTTTTGTTACTGTGTGCGTAAATATAGAAATATCCCCGTAAAACTGCTACATGTTTACCTCGCTCCCCGCTGAAATAGATGAAAAAGTTGTTCGGTTATGACACGGCTTGGTTAAATGCTCTAAGGGTTTTAAAGATACTTGTATGGATTCATAGTCGGCATTCTTTAGCGCGTGTCCCTCCCTTTTGAATAGTAAACATGTCATTTAATTTAGAAATTGCATTCGGAATAATGCAAATTCGGGATGATACTGCGGAGAAGTTCGAATTTTGGATGTTCCGGAACATTACTGATATCTCAGCACTGCATATGTTTAGGTAATTGACAACACAGAAGCGTGGCAACTCAACGGGAAGTGCAGTAACAATGTGCGGTGTGAAACGCGGCAGTCCGGGCGCTGATGTGTCCGCAACAAAGGCACGGACTTGGGCATCGGACATTCGATAATATACTACACAAATGAACAGAAACGGACTCAACTGTACTTACTTTAAGCCACTAATTTCTCGCACGCTCGCCAACTATCAATCTTTTTTTGTATGACATGGGAGGCAAACGAGCAGACGGGTCGCCTGATGGTAAGCGATCACCGTCGCCGAAAGACCAAAATAACAAAAACAGAACCGTTATAGTTTCGTCCGTCCGTCCCTCCGTCCGTATTAAATGTATATTGTTGAAATTTGGAGCTTAGGTGTCTTTTGTAAGCCGCTACTTCGTTTGATAGTCAAATAAAATATATATATATTTCTAAGGGGGGCACTCCATACATGTAATCGGTTACATGTATGGAGTGAACTGACAATCATTTGACAGTTCTTCTAAAAACACTTCCAGGTTTCTAAAAAAAAATGATTTAGTGTATATTTTCGGAAATTTTCATTTCGAAAGTGGCAAAAATTGTGTCCCCCCCCCCTCTATTTCCTAAACGGTATGTTCAAAAAAATTTAAAAATTTACAAATATAAAGCTTAATAAATAGTTACTTCCAACGAAAATTGTTTCAACATGATCGAACATACCGTTTTTAAGTTATTGCCAAAAAATGGCGCTTCTCAGGAAAAGGACATAATTGCCAGAAAGATACGCTCTTTTGTTAGCGTTTTTTTAAATTGTATTTTTTTCATCTGTAGTGCATTTTTTTGTATAAATGGCTGCGGAACCCTACATTGAGCAGTCCGACGTGCTCTTGGCCGGTTTTTTTTTGTAAGGCAGCCTGACAGAATACCAGCGAAGTGGATTGCGACTTCATTATGCTGAGTCAGCGCCTTTTCTCCGCCACGACACATGGTTCTCTCTTTTTTTTCAATTTGCTGTTTTAATTTTATATTGTCTTGATTATATAGTTTTATACTTCTTTTTACTGTGCATTGTGTAACCTTGTAAGTTGTGGATATGAGAAAAGTGTTTACGTATCAATCTATAATTTCCATCTCTCAAAATTTAAGCCATAAAACAATATCAGAGAGAGACTCAGAGTACTTACTGGCTACGCGCTTACCTCTCAGCCAACTACAGGAACCTCCTGGACCCAAACAGTTTCAGATCTTTGCCGTAGGCCTCCGTCTCGGGGCCAACCTTGTGGAACAACTCCTTTACCAATGAATCCAGATTGATCGGATGGGCCACCACGGGCTTGCATGCCCTAAGAGTGCTGGTTGCACGCCTGCCTCAACAACATTATGTGCAGGGCCCTGGTCAGTGTGCTAGCACTAGCAAAATTAGAGCCGAATAGCCTAGCGCGCAACGATGACACGATTCAAAACAAACACACAATTTAAAGAAACAGAAGAGAATATTAGTAGGCATCTATGTTTTGGTTTCTATGGAACTTGTAAACAGTGAGTGATGAATTCTACGCTGCGCAACCGAAGTCACACAACTGATATAGTTAGATATCAAATGAAATGTTTATTTGTACATCTGTCCATACTTCCATACTAATATTATAAATGCGAAGGTGTGTCCGTCTGTCTTTCTTTCTGTCTGTCTGTCTGTCTGTCTTGGATGAAATTTGGTATGGAGATAGTTTGAGTCCCGGGGAAGGACATAGGCTACTTTTTATCCCGGAAAAATACCCTTATCCGCAATAAACGAATTTAAGGCGGACGAAGTCGCAGGCAGAAGCTAGTATTATATATGCGCAAGTGTCTCTGTCTGTTTGGTCTGTGTTCGGGCAGAAGCTAGTTTAAAATAAGTCCTTCATTATTATCAAAGTGGAGTATTCCGGAGTCCGGCCCTGGCGACAGGTCCGCGGACAAACTCGCCGCGAAACGAACCGACACGACAATATTATTTCGTTTGTCGCGTTGTCGATGTTTGTTACCGTCACAAAATTGAACCACAATAACAATGTTATACTTGTGTTGTTACTGTTGTGCCCACGTCTCCGTTTGTGTGGAACTTTAGTTATTGAAACCAGTGGGCGTTTGGTTGCGTGAATAGGCATAATGACGGGGTATGGAAATCAAAATTCTGATTACTCTGTCAGTTACATGTTGCTGTCCTATGGTACCCGAGTGGTACAGAGGCCCTTCGTGAGATGTCACCATCCGCTCCTGTCCTGTGCCTCGCGCTCCGCGTCACTCCAACTCAGCCCGGCCGCCCGCAGCTCGGCGTCGACGGTGCGCTGCCACGTGTGCACCGGCCGGCCTCGTCGCCTGCTCCCGCGCGGTCTCCACGTGAACGCGACCCTGACGGTGTTGTGCTCTGGTCTTCGGAGGGTGTGCCCTATCCACTTCCACTTTCGCTGAGTGATTTCCTGCTTGATCGGGGTTTGGTGGCATCGATGTCAGTTAGATAATACAAAAATATTGGACACGTATTTTTTTGTTTTTCAAAATAATATTTCCATTTGTCAAATAGGAGCCCGGGCCTCGGTTAAAAATTCAGGACTCCAAAGACAAAGTCAGGAAAGGGTGAGAATTCACCAAAACATTCCTCTCATCGGCAAAAATTCCAGTAATTTCAGGTACTTTTATTGGGATAGAAAAGAAAGATATTAGTTGGTATGACTATTTATTATTCCTACTATATTTATAATTCAAATATTGCCTGTGGCGCAAATTACGTCTTCAGCTTAAGTATATGTATGTATCTCTTACACCTGTAGTTTTGCTAAAAGCTCAAAAAGCTAAAAAAAATACTCAAATATATCGCATTAAAATTTAGGAGTGGGGGCTCATGACGTCACTCTTAATTAAAATTTGTGCTTAGGAGTTACGTCACGTGACATTTTGACTCAATGTATCGCCTTTAGTTTTGATTAGGTAAGAAAAAAAAATACGTGTCCAACATTTTGTATTAATTACAAGACAGACTAATTATTAAAAAGTTGTCATCATCGCCATTGTCTGATAGATAAATGATAAAACAAACCGAGGCAGACTCGCGCACCGAGGGTTCCGTACAAAATATACGCTACAAATGGCCGTATCTATGAAAATACAATGTCAGCAGAGCTCTACTCCTCAGCAAAATGAACGCGGTGTCCGGTCATTTCATATTGGCTGTTGATATAGACAGACAGACTCAAAATTATACTGTTTTTAGTATTTGTTGTTATAGTGGCGACAGAAATACATCATCTATGAAAATTTCAACTTTCTAGCTATCACGGTTCATGAGATACAGCCTGGTGACAGACAAACTGACAGACGGAAAGCGAAGTCTTAGTAATAGGGCCCCGTTTTACCCTTTGGGTGCGGAACCCTAAAACCTGGCTAACAGCATGTCGGACATGCTCAAATATAACATAAGTTTGAGAGTTACAATGCCGTAAATAAAGTCACATAATTATAAACAAAGATCAGAAACAAATAAAAAAAAATTTTTTTTCGACGATACTGGGATACTTGAACTAAACGGCTAAAGAGTCGGATGCACCATACAGAGATCCATAAGCAAGAATAGATGATAAAATTCGTCGACTACTGGTATAGATGATTAGCTCAGTTGGTTAGAGCGTGCTGCCCCGGTCTGGCTCAAGGCACTAGTTCAAGTCCAGTATCGTTGGAAAAAAAAGAAACAAAAAAAAACATTTCTTTCTTATCTTTGTTTCTAATAAAAGCGCTAGTGGAGTGATCCACTAGTAAATTGCAAATATTGTGATTAATATCATGATATTTGTAAAACAAAAAGTAAACTCACATAAGTTACAGACCCCCTTTTCAGACGTTAAACTGAAATATAAACTACATTTAGTGAGATACTATAGAACGACGCAGACAAACACTTTAAACCTAACATCCTTTTTAGGGTTCCCTACCAAAAAGGTACAAAAGGAACCCTTATGGTGCGACTCTCTCTGTCTGTCTGTCTGTCCGTCTGTCTGTCTGTCCAACTATTAAAGCGCCATATCTCAAAAACTACTTATGCTAACTATTTGAAATTTGGAATATTTATTAACATGGTCAGCCCAAATGTATTGCACAGGAAATATTCTAATATATATTTTTATTTTATAAAAAACACGATAAATATGAGGGAGCGTAAAAATTAAAACTCTAGCTCAAATGGGGTATCATATATGAAGGGGCTTGACTTGCACATTTTTGAACATTATTTAATTTTTTTTCATTGTGATTAGTTTTGGCTTGATTAAGAAAAATGTGAAAAAAAACACCATTCCCCCCCCCCTCCCCCCTTTTCTCCGAAGTTAACCAATCGTTTAGTTTGCACCTGATTTGTATGCAATGCTATACATATCAGGTGCAAACTTACCTCAACCGATACCGGGTAATAAAGTCAGGGTAAGTAAAAATTTGTACGGAACCCTCGGTGTTCGAGTCCGACTCGCACTTGGCCGGTTTTATTTTTCGTTCAAATTGGTAAGTTTGAGTGTGACAATGCCATAGATAAACTCACATACTTAAGTTCTAAACCCTTCTTTTCAAAGCTTAAAAATGGAATAACAGCAATATTCGGCAGGATGACAAATGACACATTCATTTGCGTGTAACAGCCCTACTCGTATTAGCGGATTTAAAGTACGTTTCAGCGAGTCCTGAAATTAATTTGCACTCATAAAAAGTCAGGAGTCGTGTTTAGCGAGGGTCAGCTTATATATGCATTAATTTTCGAGCCTGTGGATATATCTCTTTATTTGATGTAGGAAGGATTTTCTTATCTATACGAGGATGGTATTTATACACATTATAATAAGCCTTGAAGAGGAAGTTTTACCTAACTGGAAGGACTCCGGACAACCTTTTATTTCTTTAGACGTGAGCACTTATTTTTCTTAAGATTAAGATGGAGCTAGTCAGAAGAATTAACTTGTAAAAAAAGCAGTTTGTTATTGATTGGAAAACCAAGGTAGAGAATTCCTTTTGCAAGATGAATAAAAAGATCTAAATACATATTTATTATGCAAACCGATTAAGCAAAGAATCAAAAAACAAGAGCGAAACGAATGAAGTGAGGTGCAAGGAAAATGCGAGACGCAATAAAAACATGGACAAAAAAATGCGAGTATATTTTTTATTTGAGATCATACGCATAAGTTTCGTCTATTCAGCTTAGATTAGACTAATTTTTTTTAAATCTCCTATTTGTAAACATTCAATTCCGTTTTTGTCACGAAAATATTCCCCACTAATAAAATTAAGATTATAAGGTTTAATATTTTCTTCTGTTTCCGCGACTATTTCAATTATAAGGATTTTTTATGAACAGAAGAAATTATAAAAAGAATCTAACTGTACTTTTGTGTTACAAATATCATGATAATAATCACAATTTTTGCAATTTATTAGTGGATCACTCCACTAGCGTTATTAACGGCTAAAGATTTAGATGCACCATACAGAGATCCATAAGCAAGAACAGATGACAGAATTCGTCGACTACTGGTATGGACGATTATTTCAGGTGGTAGAGCGTGCTGGCCCGGTCTGGCTCAAGGCACTGGTTCAAGTCCAGTATCGTCGAATTTTTTTTAATTTGTTTCTGATTTTTGTTCATAAAAATCTAACTGTTTCGGTAACGAATTCCACAGGCGTAAAAAGGGCCTATTTATTGCAAGCGACACCGCATAGCTAGATGCTGACAGTTCTGCTTCAAGAAGTGCAGTTGGAAACCATATTTTGATTGGACAATTTTTTTGCTTTTAACACTCCTTTTTTAATAAATTGATTAGCAGTGAAAAATATGCTATTGCTCATGTGCCTGTGTACAATGTAAAGATGACAGTGTATATGGTATTTAGAGCACCGGGCGTGGAAGCCCCGGATCTGTCACTTCCAGTCTTGTTAAACGGGGCTCCTATGATCAGAGTCAGTCAGTTCAAGTATCTAGGCCACTATTTGACTGACAACTTGAAAGACGCTGTACATGTTGAGCGGGAACGCAGAGCGCTGGCGGTTCGGGCGAACATGCTGGCTCGCAGATTCGCTCGGTGTACAGCTGCAGTCAAGATAACTCTTTTTAGAGCATACTGCACATCGCTGTACTCGGGTGCTTTGTGGGCGAATTGTTCGCAACGGTCGCTCAGCTCTCTGCACGTCCAATATAATAACACCTTCAGGGCGCTGTTGGGGCTGCCACGATTCTGCAGTGCGTCCGCCATATTTGCAGAAGCGCGAGTGGACAGTTTCTCTGCTGTACTGCGTAAGAAGATGGCATCTCTTTTGACCAAAATTCGTGACAGTTCAAACAGCCTCCTAAAGACTATAGCCGTAAGAAATGAAGGCTCCATGATGCAACACACGAAAACTAACATAATTATAAGAAAATACTAACAAAATATGGATCTCGTTGTCTGAATAAATAAATTGTATTATTATTTGTATCTCACATTGAGTCACGGGCTCGTTTATGTCCCGGATTTTTGAGAGGCTTGCGTGGGGATATGGATCCAACACGTGCTGGGATTCGCTCCTGATCATATCAATAAGAGAATACGTCCATGAGCAGGTCCCGGCAGATGTTGGAACTATTGCATTTTAAGGAAAGAGATGTCGGGCTATGAAATTGTAGTTTGGATGGACTTTTTTTTGTCTGTTGCAATAGAAATATTTATTATTATTATAATGACATTTACACGCAGTTTCGGCGCTGTAAAGAAAGCTTTAACGAGCAAGTAATGTAAATAAAAAAGTACCCGAGCGAATAAAAGGCGTCCTAAAAGATGAAAACAAGATGATATGGAAAAATATGAAAGAAGAAACGCAAATACTTTTCGATGACGAGATGATAAAATGCAGCCGAAGGCATACGATTGATTGAACTGGTACTCCACGTGTTTACAAAAAAATTAGCGGATTGTTTCCCAGATTGTTTTGATTTCTCAAATAATTCATTTCCCAGTCTTAGTTTTTTCGGAAACCGTTAAATTTTCAGAATTTCTATAAAACAAACCTAACCTAAACTTTCTTTTTACAAGGAAAAAATCTAAACTAATGAAACAGTTGGGACCTGAGGCGGCTTTGGATAAATAGTTTGGGAGAATAGGATCCTACTGCATGTATGCCTCCGGCTGCAAGTCACGAGAAAATCCTAGTTTTTTTAATGTAATAAGTAATGCCAACGGGCAGACAAGCCACCTGATGGAAAATGGTCATGGTCGTCCATGGATGTGCATCACCAGTAGAATCGCCCATACATTGGCAACCTTTAAGTGCCCTGTTAACTTTCTTCTTGACAACCCCATGTTATTAATATTATAACTGAATTCCCAAAGCAATTACTTGTGACGGTACGGTATTTAAGCTCCGACCGTTTTCGTAAGTTGTAAATTGTAATTTCGGGCAAAATCCGTGACCTTTGTTCTTTGTACACAATATCCTTATTAACGCCCTATTAAGAATTCATAAGCGTCATTTGGGCTAGAAAGAGGAAATATGAGGAAGGAGAATATTGGAGTAAGTGTGTAGAGAAATTTTTGTTGTTTTTGGCGTGGGGGAGCAGGTCTGTGAAATTATTGGCATAGAATAATGTCACGCTTTTTAGGGTTCCGTAGCCTAAATGGCAAAACGGAACCCTTATAGTTTCGTCATGCCCGTGCGTCCGTATGTCTCAGGCATTTTACTCAAAAGCAACAAGATGTATATGGATGATACTTGGAATGTATAGGTTGGATAAGCCGTTAGTTAAATTTTAAAAAATCCAGGGGTGATATACGGACGGACGGACGGACGGACATGACAAAACTATAAGAGTTCTGTTTTTGCCATTTTGGCTACGGAACCCTCAAAACAGCTTTAAAAAATAAAAACAATTTAATAACATCGTGCACCGATAACTCATTGGTGTTTCCGATGTTACGGAAATTTTACAGCTCGCGTTTAGACTAAGAAAAACGTAGATTCTTCTTTGTCAAAGAAACATTTTAAAATGCTTACTCCGAGTTTTATTAGTTAGTAAGCACTTCTCTGCTTTAACGGGAGAATTACTGCTTACATGGGTGTATTTTTGAAACGACTCTTTTTTCGTAATTTTGCTGGCAATTTTTTTTTTGATATTGATAAAAACGATTGGTCTTCTCGAAACACCTTTAAAATAGGATTCTAAATCTGCAAGAGGCACCATTCTCATATCTCTACATTAGATGTAATAAAATTTTGAAAAAAAAAGCCATCAAAGTTATTATTGTGGCAGCGAAATGACGATTACATGAACCAATGGGGAAAGTAAGTGTAAATAATTTTAATGCGTACCCTACCAGAGAAGGAATTAAATAAAATAATTTCGCTGGAGTAAACGTCATTTCGCTGGACCAAACTGCCAGAAAAATGACGCCAGATAGCATGAACACATATTTTTATGATAAGTTTGAAACCATATGCGTAATTAATTACATGGCTTTTACGTAGAAATAAGAACACAATTAACTATTAAATGCTAAAAGATAGAATAAAACAAAGCCACTTTACACCCTTAAATCGATGTCCAGCGATATTACTTTTACGAGAACCAAAAGGGAAACTTACCTAGTTGAGGAGCCAAAATGCGAGAATTGCACGTCCGTTCCGCTTGACTGCCGTAGCACAACTAAAGATCGTTTCGATAAAAACAAAAACATGGCGGAATCGTCGTCGGCCAATCAAATATTTGCAGGTATTTGAACGAAGTGATAGTAGTGGCTACTCGTGGGACAGTTACAAAATGGTCGACCACTTGTTTACATTACGTGCTTACGCATTAAATATTACATACGACATTATAAACGACATAATGCGTTATTTAATATTCTTTGTAATAGTGTATAATTCTTGTCAATACGATTCCTACATACAAAGTTATGCGCGATTGTTTGAACAAATCCGCCAGTGTGACATGGCTCACAGACTAAGTGCACCGTACTTATGTGAAGTTTCGATATATTTTTTTAACGTAACGTAACGTAAACTACCCTACTATTACCCTACTATTTTTTCAAAAAAATGGGTAGTTTTCACAAATTGTAACTTTGACAGGAAAATACATCTTTTCTCAGTCCACCCGTGACCATGGAAAACTGGAAAGCTTCCAAAACGTCGGGAACTAAAATGAGATAATATACGCGATATAATCCGTTAAATTGTTTTATTTCAATAACTTTATAATAGTAAAGATTATGTTCGCTCATAATGACCATGCCTTATTTTAAGAAGACAGGGCAAAGCCACGAGAAACCTAATAGAAGGTCGCTAGAATGCGAAAAGAAATAAGCTGGATGTAATAGCTTAGTAAAAACCTTTTAAAATGCTAACTCTGAGTTTTCACAACTTCGCGGCCATCGCTTTGCTTTGACGCAGAATTACCGCGCACGTATTGTGCGTATCTCGCACTTTGAACTCTAATTACGCGAAAATGGGATACTCGTTCATCTTCGCGTTTTTCACTTCAAGGGAATTTGCGTAAGAAAATAGCTTTGAAACTTCATAAGAGGAGCGGAATGTTTAAATGTTTATTTAAACAGGAAGTGAAGGACGTGTTAGTGAAAAGGAAATACGACTGCTACAATCATTTAAGGGTGGATAATATTTTTTTTAGATCAATGGAGAGGGATATATGTACAATAATGAGGAGATCCATAGACGAAACAGGGTAATAGAACTCGTTTCTAATATACTGCATTTCCAAAACACCAGATTTTGCAAAATATCAGATTATCAATATAACACACTCTTAGCTCACCACATCATTCACATTACACCAGGTTATAAAATTGAAAGTTACTCATGGAACTAAATCGTTTTTAGAATGTCCTATACTGATAATTTGGTATATAGGTAATGTGATAAATCAAGAATGCGGTATTTCGCAAAATCTGGCATTTCGGGAATGCGGTTTAGCAACGAACGAAACAGAGTAACCAATATAGCTACATTAATTGCAAAACCTAAGTGGCAAGGCACATTGCTGGTAAAACTGACGGCCGTTGGGGCTAACAAGTTTTTGAGTGGCAACCACGTACAGGAAGACGCAAGGTGCGTAGGCCTCCCGCAAGGAAGACTGATGACCTGTTAAAGGTCGCTCAAGTCCTATGATTGCGGATGGGGTACACTACATAAAGACGACAAATTTAATTCCGATTTCAGAGTCACGAATTTTATAATATCGATTCTTATAATTCCGAATCGATCAAAATTCCAAATATGACAAATCCGATATATCATAAATTCGAATTTAAAAATGCCTAACTCTTACATTTCCGATTTTCAAAATCCGAATTTCAATACAGCGAACAATAAGAAGTCCGACTGAATAATAATCCGAAATATCAATAGTACGAATTCCAAATACTAAAATGCCGAATTTCAAAATTCCGAATATCATTACACCAACCAACCTAAACAAAAGTCAAGTCACCGACCAATCTAAACATCAGAATAACCTAACCTACAGTCATCGGTTATTGGCCCATGTTCCATTTTGTGACTTATGTACATGCAAGCAGGGATTTGGACGCTCCGCTCGTTCGCTCACCTACAGTTTTCGGTTTTTATTACGTTGTTAAAAATCACGAACTTTAAATATCCGATTATTAAAAATCACAAACTTTAAATTTCCGAATATCAAAATTCCAAATTAGCAATGACATTTCGGTTAAAATTCAGATTATTCTTTTTCGGGGATAAAAAACACCGGGCTTTTGCCTCTTCGGGGTTATAAACATCGGAATATTAAAAATTCGGATTTTTGATATTCGGTAAAGTAAATTTCGTGCTTTTCAATAGGTAATCAATATTGTAATACAAATGAAATATAAATTTCGGAATTTCGACAGTTGGAAAAAGCTAATTCGGAACAAAATATTTCGGATTATTTGGTTGTTCCCTTGCGGGTGGCGTGGGGCCGGTCCTGGTGGCGTTTTTGGGGAGGTCAATCTCTAGTAGCGGACGTCCTTAGTGATGGTGAGATTTTTTTTTAATAATATAAAATTATCATTCGTTGTACTGGTAGCTGAATATCTCTGGTACCTTGACTGAAGATCATATGGCCCAGAATTGGAGCTCAAGCTAAATCACCATCGTTAAGATTAGTGGCAAAATAGATAAAGAATATTCAAATTCAAATCGTTCATTTGTTCAACATAGGTAAAACACTAATAATTTTTTGGTATCACTATGCTGGGCCGTTAGGCATACATATTTCACAAGTACCTAATTAATAGGGTGCAGGGAGGTTGTGCTCCATTAATTACAGCCTAACAAAAAATCACTTATATTATAGTACGCTTTTTCTACCACAAATATAAATTATTCATTTTTGAACTCTGATATATGTTCAACATTACAATGTGTTCCGGGATTTTATTATAAATTTTCGGGACCATTCCGAGTATACATTTCTCAAATAGAGCTGTTTTTGAGGTCATTTCTGTTATTTTATTTCTAAGTACCTATTACAGAGTTTAATTTTATTAAGTACTCTCAATTCAATCTTACTAAGATAAGCCTTATTTTTTATAGGCCTTCTACCTTCACGTATTCCAGTACGCATGTCACCTTTCTGTCTCAACTGGTCCTACGAGTAAAGAGAGTAAAGATATTTTAGATGCTATTTATTGGTTACATAACAAAAGTGTGGCCGCCATTGTGTCCATTTCTTTCCCCACACAAAAGCAGACCGTCAACCTCTATTAAAATAGTGTCAAAGCCTACAAACCTCATAAGAATAAATTTTCTCACATAGCAATGCTTAAAAAACTATCCGGCCGGAAAAAGGTCGCGTCGCTCCAATATTGAGGGTGTTTTCAATACAATAGTCCCGACTATTGAACTACGAAAATGGCGACTATGAAAATGGCGGCAGTATTTTAACCGTTCGCGCGTGCAATGACTGTATTGTGAGTTTTGATTGCAAATATTTTTAGTGGACAATGGGCAATCACTTTGCCGCAACGCCTTTTTAATTGCTCGTGCCATTTATTGTTTGTTTTGTCATAGAACGAATGCTAAAATATAGGACTAGTGGCTCTGTGAGCTTTACCTCGCGAGCCCCGAAAAAAAAACTGAAGCAACAAAAAAAACCGGCCAAGTATGAGTCGGACTCGCGCACCGAGGGGTCTGTAGAAAATATGCGCTACAAACAGCCGTATCTATGAAATCCAGAGTTAGCAGAGCCCTACTCTAAGCAAAATTTAAGCAGTGTTCGGTCATTTTATATTGGTTACTGACATGACAGACAGACATACAATTATTCTGTTTTTTTGTAGTTGTTATTATAGCGGTAACAGAAATATACCTAATACATGATGTGTGACAATTTCAACTGTCTAACTATCACGGTTCATGAGATACAGCCTGAACAGACGGATGAACGGCGGAGTCTAAGTAATAGGGTTCCGTTTTTTTTCTTTTGGGTGCGGAACCCTAAAAAACTATGTAATTATCGAATCAGCTTACAATATTTCGAGATCAACGTTTGAGAAATGCGACCTATAGTCCTCTCTAGGCCGACATTAAGGTGAAACGGAGCGCTTCGCTTGCTGCGCTTGCTCGGTCAAGAGAGTCGCTAGACGAGATACAATGACTCACTGCCAGAGGTATCTATTTTAGAAATTCCTAGATTTACGCTGCCTCTCCACTCCCAAGTAGCAATTTCGTCCTACAACGGTTGAAACAGCGTTTTGGTTAAAACAGTTAGTAATTGTATTTTGTCGTATAAAAGTAACAAATTGATCATCGTACATGTCATGTTAATGTTAGAATTACGATGAACATTAAGAGTAAATCGTCAATTACTGCCCATCGCTTAATAACTAGCCACCGTATACTAAAATTGAATTCAATTTATAGGCGAAGAGAAGTCATTTTAATTAGTATGAGGTGGCCGGTTATTGAAGAGGGAGACCAGTAATTGATACCTATAATACTAAAATGAATTATTTTTGCCTATAAATATAATTCATTATTAGTACACGGTGGCCAATTATTGAACGGTGGCCAGTTATTGACGATTTACCCTATATAGTGGTCATATCAAAAACTTTTATCCGACGTATTGATTGTATTGTGGTCGTATAAACGTAACCAAAAGTAATTAAGTTGTACAGTATGATGAATAGTTATAGATATAGAAACGAGACGCGTGCGCATCAGTGAAGAAATATATATACTGAAACGGAACTGTGTGAAACGGACCAATCAAGGTGCGTGGTTGTTAAAACCCACACAAGCAAATTTGTATACGAGTATAGGTACGGAATGTGATTGGTTAATTTCTCGCAGCTCCACTTCAGTATAAAGTCAGTATATTATGTTATTATCATGTTATGACTTTTTTCTCTTCCACGAATGAAGTTTCGGACACCTTCTAGTATTTTTTTTTTATGTTATACGGGTCAAACGAGCAAGCGGTTCAACTGATGGTAAGCGATCACCGCTGCTTATAGACACCCGCAACACCAGAGGAGTCACAAGTGCGTTGCCGTTGTTTATACGGTTATCCCTAAAACTAACGCCAAAATGAAGAAGGGAGATACCCTGTTGTGTAATGCAATCAAATGACATGTAACTTGGCGTTATCAATAAAGTATTTGCATTTGATAGAACAGCTGATGAGCTACCATATTAAGTAAATTTGACCTTTATAAAATGTTCATGGTTTTCGAGATATTGGCACTTTTAAAAAACTTAACTACTTTTTTTTACTTTTACTTTAATTCGTTTTTTTTAATTATTTTTACCGACAAAGCATCATGACATGTAATAAATTTAAATTACATTCGATGAGATATGTTTTTGGTAGCATCCTGCACAAAAAAAAAACCGCACTCAAATCGGTCCATCCGTATGGGATGCCACAGACAGATACACAGATACGCAGAGTCACAGGCACGTTAAACTTATAATATCTCTCTTTTTTGTCGGGGGTTAAAAATACAATTTTACAAAGTACTTAAATTTGCAGTGGTGGCAATCGACATACTGATGTAGGGTATCAAAAGTCACGAAATTTTAAAAGTGACAATATCTCGAAAGCCATGAACTTTTTATTAAGGTCAAATTTACTTAATATGGTAGCTTATGAGCTGTTCTACTACCTCTCTTAATTTTGGCGTTGGTTTTAGGTACACCCTGTAAACATGAACCGCTTCGAATATATTTTTCAAATAACACGCCACTGACGTCCACTGCTGAACATAGGCCTCCGCTAAAGTTCGCCACAGGGTGCCATCCTACGCAGGCCGCATCTACCGACCCCGCGACCCTGACGAGGCCATCCGTCCACCTAGTCAGGCGCCGTCCTACGTTGCGCTTTTCTATGCTAAGATAGAAAAGCGCAACGTAGGACGGCGCCTGACAATTGACCTAAGTCAATTGTCGAATCCAACTCGGTTGGGCAGCGTTCGGGAAGTTGCGTCATATCTTTTCGTCAAAAATACCCCAGTGCTTGTATATGTCGCAGCGACATTTCGCTAAGCCAAACAGAAATTTTAACAAATCTTTAAGGGATATGACAAAACGAGTTGCTTTTTTGGCTGATTTCATCATTTCACTAATCGTCCTTTTCCTTGTGTAGATAACCCTCAATGCTAAGGGGCATGGCCTTTCTGAATGACTGTATCGTGGACTATCTTGCGCCAGCTCACTCTATCCTCGGCTGCATGGTCAGACCAGCGTGTTGGACTGCTGCCTCTGGGCCTTTTTCCGCACACCTTTCCTATCATCAGCAGCTTTTTTAGGCTGTCACTACAACTTCTGGCAATGTGGCTAAAGAACTCGAAACTCCAAGATAAATTATAAAATGGATTCGCCATTTTAACACCCTGCGCCCAAGTAGCACACAAGCTGTATAAGGGCTTATTTAGCTATTATACAGCCAGTTTTAGCGTTATAAGAGCTGTATAAGTTACAAACATCTTAACAGCTGTTATGGCACCGATGTACACTTTGACGCGAAATTTTTTAAAAAAAGTTTCTACATGTTTAGAAAAGGGAAAAATTGTTTAAATAATAACCTAAGGCCAGTAAAGAGCATAACTTATTTTAAAATATAGATAGTGTTAAGTAGGTAACAACTAAACTAGTTTTATAATATAATGCATGCGGTGTTTACCAAGTAATTGTTACACTTAGATAATAGTCGTAAAAATGTTATAAAGGATGTATTTAGTGTAAACAATTGTTGGTGAACCAAATAAATAAATAAGCTCTAATACAGCTTGTGGTGTTACTTGGGCGTGATGTGGTCATATCCCTCAGAGATTTGTTTAAAGATTTAGTTAGTTTTTGTTGGAACAGCGGGATCTCCTGCTACAAGTATAATGTAATACTTACTAGGAGATTCGAACCATGACTAGTATGTAACGTATCATAATAACCAAATAAATATTTTCATTTTCGTCTTTGTTTTGGCCATTTCCCTGCGACATATATACAACCTAAAACCATATATTCTATCGGTTTTTACGTTCTCAGTTTGCAAAAAATTTAGCTAAAACCTTGATGGAATAAATCACCTCGTGTGACACATGCGCTATCAATTCTTACTCATCGATGGAAATGGGAAGCCGTCAAACATGAAACCGCTAGTGATTAGGATTTTGCGATTTTTCACAAATAACTGCGTATTTTTATTTTAATTACGATATAACATTGGGTCAGGACGAGTTGCAGATTTTTGAAGAGTTCCGTAAGAAATTAATAAAGGGGTTTCCTTTGAATTCCCTAATGTTATTTGTCCTAATGTATCGTTTGTCATAACGCGTTGTCAAACGTAAATTCTTCAGATTTTTTTACAAGATCATCGTGTCGATTAGGTTAGGTTAGGTTAGGGTTAGAGGCTATTTTCTTCCACCCGGAGGGTCCCTCGGCGTGTTTCTCTGCAATAGCAGAGTCCACTGCTGATTTGGGACGGTGATGTAATGGGGTTTGCTTGAAGGGACGTTTTCCCGGACTGCTTCTCCCCATAACACGGAGGACTTGAGAGGGCGATCACGTGGTCGTTCGCCGCTCTTCCAGAGTGGAGGTCCTCGGGTGAGGGTACGTCAGATGCGTGAGGTGTCGCCCCGCATGTGTCTGACGCGGTGGGGTCTTTGGGCTTTCCACCAAAGACGGGACGAAACAAACTAGCCAAGTGCAAGTCGTACTCGCTTTGAGGCTTCCCTACAAAATATACGCTAAAAAAGGCCGTATCTATGAAAATCCAGTGTTAGCAGGGCCATACTCCTACGCAGTGTTCTTTCTTCACTTCTTTCTTCGTCTTTTATATCACGGTTCATGAGATACAGCCTGGTGACAGACGGACAGGCAGCGGAGTTTTAGTGATAGGGTCGAGTTTTACTCTTTGAGTACGGAGCCCAAAAATCCAAGTGCGTGTTGGACTCGCGCAACGAGACTTCCGTAAAAAATATATGCTAATAATCTATCTATGAAAATCCAGTGTTAACAGAACCCTTCAGAGCCCTACATGACAATATAGTACAGACATTATATGAACATGCAAAACAACGCAAATGGGTTTTAGAAATGGATGGATCATAAACTACAATGTCCTGTCTAAAGGACATTGAATAGAAATGCACCCTAAAAATATAGTGGGGCCCGGTGGGATAGCGGTCGAATCTATACAAATTAGCATTTAAACCGGACATTTACGTTGTCCGTATGTTTCGTATAAAGGACATTGAGTGCACTTTGTCAGGAACCCTAAAAACATACGGCGTCGGGTGGTCGATACAAATTAGCATTTAAAACGGACGTCTATATGTTTTTGGGGCGTAACGGAAATTGGGGTGGTTTAGCCGATTGGAGTAAAGCGGAATTATGTGTTCTACATTTTCTTGACGTAACGAGTGCTAAGTGGTGTTTATTACCAACAATTCCACACCCTCTATAATGCATCAAATTGAGTGGTTTACCTAAACTGCTCAATTTCCTATCACACTGTTTTCTGAAACTGCAAACTTGTAATTTTTTTGAACTTCTGCCTAAAATAGTTGACTAGTTGACAAGAATAAAAAATCAGTAAGGTCACTGATTTTGGAAAACACCTGAGTAGGTAAACCGAATGAAATAATCGTAAATGAGCTATTTGTAAAAAAAATCCAAAATAAAAAAGGAGTAACGCGATCTATACAGCTTAGGGATCGGAACCGGTATTTTTTTCATACAAAATAATCGAAATAATCGACGTTCAATGACGAGATTTTCGTATATTTTATTAAAATTCTAGTTTGTTTTATGATTAATTTATTTTCTCGTAAATACAGTTTTAAAACATTCCAGAAATAGCGTGTAAGTATTTTAGAAGATTTGAAAAATATCGATTCGATCCCTGATACAGCTTCTCCAATAAACACGTATCTTGAGGCCACTGTCATATATTTTTTTAATACTAGCTGCTCGGGTGTACTAAGGAATCTTTAATTATATCTCCGTCACAGTATGAAAGAGAGTTTTTGTATACTCTGAGAAATGGGCCGAAGAGTTTTCGAATGTAGGAAGATGTAGCGTGGATAGACCATCGATAAGGTGGACTGATGTCGAGCTGAAGGTCGTTGGTGTCCGCTAAATGCAGGCTACGCAGGACTACTCATGGTAGCGTTTGGCCGAGGTCTATTGTCAGCAGTGGCATTGGCAGTTATGGCTGAGGGTAAATTTCAGAGCGTTTCAACCGCATTCATTAGTGTCACCGCATTAATGGTACCTTCTATTACAGATTCGAATGAGATACTATACCTCCTGTGTAGAGGTAATGTACCTCTACGCAATATCTCAAAATGCCATTCGAATCTGCAATAGAAGGCACCATTAATACGGTGACACTAATGAGTGCGGTTGAAACGCTCTGAAATTGAACCCTGATAATATGTTGACTGTATTCAAATAATAATAAAATTTTAAAGCAAAATGATAGTTTTTATGATGAAAATCCTAAAATAAAACTTTGAGTTCGATACCTTACGTGTATCCTGTTTTATGAGCCTTGAAAAAAAGGTGGGAAAATCCATTTTTAAAGTATTAATAAATGATAATACCATTGAATAACCCGTGAAATGTATAGCAACTTTTATTATGAAACCGTTTTGATAAACGCAAGTTTTAACATAGCTGCAGAACAAAGTTCTTAATTTCCCCATTTAAGGTAGGAAGGAGTGACGTCACGCCTTCCTAGGGTTTAGTATGGAGCGTTTTTGGGAAAGTCCAAAAATGTGATTCTAACGTTGTTGTATCTTGAGGAGTTTTTATGATATTGAAGTAGTTTTTTCACCAGTATTTCTATTACTGAAAGGTCGTTCTACAACATTACATACCACAGTATAAAGTTGTCAACATCCCTATTATGATTTATGATGATGACTGCGCGAAAACTGATCCTCGATACAGTGCCGATCTATTGCCGTTAAAAATTTTGCTGCAATAAATCCTACCGTGTTTTGATACACGGAGTTATTGTAAATAAATCAATACGGCTAGTGACTCGTCAAACTTCTAATTGAAACGTTTGGGCTTCAGGTTTCATAAATCACGAGCTTATACAAAGATATACGAAAGTGAATAGAAGAGACCTGTGATGTATATCTTTAATAGATGGCACAAGGTATCCGCGGCTTTATAGGGTTCCGTACCCAAAGGGTAAAATGGGAGCCTATTACTAAGACTTCGCTGTCTGTATGTCTGTCTGTCACGAGGCTGTATCTCATAAACCGTGATAGCCAAACAGTTGAAATGTTATCAGACTATGTATTTCTGTTGCCACTATAACAACAAATAATAAAACAGTATAATTTTATGTCTGTCTGTAATCAGTAACTAATATAAAATGATCGACCACCGCGTACATTTTGCTTAGTAGTAGGGCGCTGGTAACACTGGATTTTCATAGATCACCCTCGGTGCGCGAGTCATACTCGCACTTGGCTGTTTTTTTTAGCCACTTCTCTTCTTTACCACTTCTCTACATGCTAAGCAAGGTCCTACCAGCAGGGCTTGGAAACCGGTATTCTCTTCATACAAAATAACCGGTATTTTTTCGTTTTTTTCCTTTACAAGACGAGATGTTCGTTTATGCTATTAAAATTCTAGAACTGAATCAGGTGTTTCCAAAGATTTGTCTTCTTCTACATACAGTTTTTAAACATTCCAAAAATAGCGTGTATTTTAGAAGATTTTTAATACCGGTTCCGAGCCCTGCCTACCGGTCACTTCCAAAATCCAGCATCCAGATCATGCCACCAGCTCTTTCTCAGTTTGCTCCTGCTAGGATAATCATCATCTTGGCCCATCTTTCATCGTACTTTCGGCAGACATGGTCCCAATTCTTCTGGCGACTTTTTTCCAATATCTATCTAGTTCAATATATATCTAGTTCAGTAGAAAAAATCATAACCCCTCTTTATGTGACACATACGAACATACAATAAATCTAAAAAAATTATAGTTTTCGATTCAGTGAAAAGTCCGTAACAATTATTGTTTTTATTATATTCAATGTACAGAATTTAATTTTTTTTTCAAGTTTATAATAGTATTGATATGAATATAATGGCTAAAAAAAAACTTTATCTTCGGAATATTGGTTCTTGGGCTATCTCACTCAAAATAAAATTGTTCATACATTTTGAACCTCATAGATAGGTACAAAACAAAAATGGGTCCAAAGACTTCCCAGTTCCGTTATATTTTAGCATGAATGTTTTTTTTTATTTTCTATGAACGTAATGAATCTGAATTTTGGCCACCTTTGATAACTTATTCCGATTCTAAGTAAGATAAGCCCAAAAAAATCATTACTCCAAAAAATAAAAAATAAATTGTGTACAATGAGCAACACACTAAGGTAATCATCATACTTAAGTAACCATTTGGCCGAGAGATGGGACAGCGCCCTAATAAGGTACAGGACTTCTCAGCACTTTAGTTTAGGTAATAACATATATATTTAAGTTTAATTGTAATACTAACACTATATGGATTACGTTGTCCAAATTAAATGCTTTTTATTTTATATTTTATTTATTTTTTATTTAAGTGCGTGGCGGATGTCACACTTTTTTTATTTCCACCCTACTATCGCATCCAGCACATTTATATCTTGGCACGCGAACTTGCTCGTGGGGTGAAAAATGCGCCAAGTCGGCGGTAATTTTTCACTTGGCCTTCTTCGGGGTTGTTTGTCAGCCATTGTGGATCCGCCATACTTTTACATATTATGTATTTATTAACCTTCACAGTATGGGGGAGAGTAAACGAATGGTTTTTACGCACTCCAGCAATTTTTATTTAGTATCTATACTTTTAGAAATTTGTACAAAATATATGTACCTACATTGAAGTTATGTACTGTACATTGAAAATATCAGAAAGAAAATTGTAACGGCCTATTTGGAGGTCACAAAATTGAAAAAAAAAATGGATCTTTGTTTTAAAATAAAAAATAAATAAAATATCTTTAATTCAGACCTCAGAATCCATATTTTGTTAGTAACAATGGGGCTTATAAGCTACGTTACTGAACTTAATACTAAAAATACTAGTTAATTAAGTTATTATTATTAAAAATATTGACAATATTAACAAAAACTGGCATTGAATGACCGGTTTATTTAGCTCTGCCAATCACCACATCAACCCAGTACTTGGAGAGTGGGCAATCGAGCCGCTCGACCAGCACCCTCAGAAGGCTATATATATATAACTGACCGAGCGACCGCAGCGAGCGAAGCGTCTCCGTTTCAGCTTGGGTAAAAATACTTATGTATGTCTGTTCAGATGTCCGGCTGTTCTCCTAGCATTTCTCAACTGATTCACGAGAAATTTAGTGAGCAGGTTCGATACTTATAACATAGATTTTTTTTCCGATTGAGTTTTGGATTTTTCTCAAAATGGCGGAAATATGGGGGTTGAAAGACTCGCCAGGTCTACTGCTCTCAGAGTCACTGGTATATGTATATACATAATATATGTAATTGGTTTATTAGAAATGGCTCAAATAATTTTAATGAAATTTGATATTTTGACTACGTATTTTTCCAACTTTATAAAGAAAGGTTTTATCTTCTATCAAACAAAAAGTAGTACCTCACCTAGTCAATCTCCCACAGCTTCCTATTTCTTAATAGGATGTAGAATTCCTAATTTTATGTAAAGGCTGGCAATATTTCAAGCCTTCTTTACCGATAGCGTTAAGTTTGTATGCCTCTGTGCTGTATGCCGTAACATATTCACTTGATGTATAACTCGACTCGACCCCTTGGAATATTGCAAGCTCATATCACCGATAATGTGTTCTCAAACTCGTGAGGAATATAATATGTTTACTAATAATCCTTTTAATCGAAGTAATGTGTCTCAAGCGATTTTGCAAAGCTGCATTTGGTTGTTGTACATAGGTATATCATATTTATTTAAAGTTTATTGTACAGCACAAATGCGAATTTAATGCATTCTCAAGGCATTCTCCAACAATCAATTATAGGGTCAAACAGAAACTTGAAGTTTTTGCAGGATCATTAAAGTCAAGAAACAAAAAAAAATCACAATCAACAAATCAATGTCTATACTATTATAAAGTGGTAAAAATTAAATGTCTGTACATTGAAGATATTTAAAAGAAAATGATTGTTACGGACTATTTGGAGGTCACTTTTTTGTATGTTTGTATGTGTCGTTGTGGCTTCATCACGACAAATCAGCTAAACAGATCTCAACTATTTATGTATCCACAGATGGGTACAGGATACTTTTTACCCAACTGCGCGGTCAAAGAAAGATGGGCTATGACTTTTTCTCCTACCCGAACGAAGTTGTGGGTGCCTTCTAGTAGGAATTTATAAATATAATACACACTTTCATATAATACTATAATACAAATACATAAATACAATAAAATTACAAAGTATATATGTACCATTACAATCGCAAACACCGACAATAAATCTTGAGATTCATTGAAGAGATGATCACGCAACATGTGTTTGAAAGAGAAAATTCTTGCCTTATAGAAAGAGGAAGATCGTTCAATAAACGAATCAAATCAAAATCATGTCGGATTGTTTGATCTGTAATAACGTATCCTTTTTACCCGACTGTGCGACGCAAAGGAGTAGTAATTTGTTTATCAGTCTATGTATGTATGTATGTATGTTTGTTCCTATCTGGCACTCTAGAGACCAAACGCGTGGACCGATTTTGATGATTCTTACGTCAATCGATTTGTCTTAACTGTCCGAATGAATTATTTATGTTGGGAGTGGCAGCAGCGGAGGAGATAAATGAAATGAAGTATTGATACGAAATATAATATATATTGGTGCAATTTAAATACTAAATGTCCTAAATCGTCCTGAGGTTGTAGAGATGATTGGCCGTGAGTCATCACTGCACTTTGGTTTTATTGGTTTGTTATTGATTGGTTTCGCAATAGCCGTGGATCGATGCTCTGGCGATGCCGATGGGTGACGCTGTGTGACGTAGGCTGGTGACGTATGCTCATGTGACGTAGAGGCCTGACGTAGTGGTGCGTGACGTCATGCCTAACAAATGTCACTAAAGACATGAAAATGATGAAAACTCAAAATGGCGATAATGAGACGCCATATTGTGAAAAAGAAAAAAAATAAAATCGACGTACTATATCGAATGGGGTATCAATGAATAGGGATTTAAAAATCAGGTTTCTTTTATCATTTTTAATTTGGAATTACCAGTTAGGAACTATAACGATTTAAAGTTGGTTAGCAAGCCGTTCTCACTAAATTTTCATTTAATTGCATTGTAATAAATCTGTACAAGCTTCTCAATAAAGATAAAGATTGAGAAATTGTCTGACTTTTAAAGTTTTAACTAAAAAGTATAAAATAAAAATAATAATTAAAAAAAAAACCAAATAACCCTTTTAGTTTTTACGCAGTCGGGATTTTCGCTTTTTTTAATTATAATTTTTTAATCTTCATTATTGTCGTTAGCCGAAAGACGTCCACTACTCGACATTATTTAAGTTCAATAAAGTCTTAAGAAGAAGTTCTGTATAAATTTTGTAAACAACTACGTAAGTTTTTTAGCTATAGCAACATTTTTGGCCCCAACACGCTGCCCTGTAGCACCCTAAAATCCTTCCTAATCTAGCTCACACATAACAGTCAACACGCAGGTAATCCGGGACTCGAACCTGGATACCGTCCAGAGAACAGTCATCGCTGGAGATTAATTACTCGGATTTACGGTTATGGCGCTGTTATGTTAAATTGTGTGAATGGTGGCTTATGGTGTGCTGGGCCTAATATGTGCCTAATAAATGAGTTTGGGACACAGACTGTTGTCTTGACAGTATTGTTAATCAAAGGAGATTGCTACGAATTTTAACATTTAAGAATTTCGTAATTAAAGAGCAGAAATAGATTCCTATATTTACATTCCTGTTAAAGTAATTTCTATTATAGTATTTACTTCTTATGATAGTAATTCCTATTATAGTAATGTAAAAAATTTGAAACATTTATAAATACTTAACAAAAACACAATTTGATGAATGATAAAGGGATTATTTGTTAAAGCCTCTACCACTGGTTGTGTTTGAGCTTTGAAATCCTTTTATCGGAATAATGTTCAACTATAAGCAGAAACTGAAAAAGAAAAATGAGTAGTTATAATATTTCACAAATTCAACAGCTTTCAAAGTTGGAATAATTTTTTGCTTATCTTCACGAGCCATGAGTTCTTTAAATAAAAGTATCCTTAGCAGTAAATGATTAAAAAAACAGCTATTCAGTAAAATAAAACAATTTAACGGATTATATCGCGTATATTATCTCATTTTAGTTCCCGACGTTTCGGAAGCTTTCCAGCTTTCCATGGTCACGGGTGGACTGAGAAAAGATGTATTTTCCTCTGTCAAAGTTACAATTTGTGCAAACTACCCATTTTTTGATAAAACACAAATAAAGGTGTACTGAGGAGAAAAGAAACGCTGCAAAGAAACACTACCAGGCTACCTCATTACTAATTATAATATTAAAAAAACAGAGACTATTAAACTACTATTAAACATTGAAATAAAACAATTTAACGGATTATATCGCGTATATTATCTCATTTTAGTTCCCGACGTTTCGGAAGCTTTCCAGCTTTCCATGGTCACGGGTGGACTCCACCCGTTTTATTTCAATGAGTAATAATCGTGGAAACAGAAGAAAATATTACTTTGAAACAGATAAGATATTTTACACCATTCGGAAATTAAGGTTTTGCAGTCCTGTGTCTCGCTTGTTCCTTGATGAGGTGTATTACAGGATCCCAAGCTGGTGGTAGTGACAATCCATCTTCTCTATTGAAATTAGGATGCTTTTTAATCTCAATAGCCTCGCGTAGCATCCTGGGAAAATATCTTTTTTCTTTGGCAAGGATAGAAGGTTTATCAAACTTAATTGAGTGGTTTGGTTTGTCAATGACATGTTCACAGACTGCAGACCTATTTCACCGACGGTGCTTGACATCTGCTATGTGCTCCTTCACCCGGGTTGATACACTGCGTTTCGTTTAACCAATGTATGAAAGACCATACTCGCAGTCCAGCTTATAAATGCCTGCACTCTGCAAAGGGGTGCTACTCTTCACGGGTCTAAGGTATTAAGACACCTTCTTCAACGGCTTGAAATATGTTTTTATAGAAGTACGCTTCAAGATGTTTCCGATCTTGTCTGTGACCCCTTTCACATATTGTAATACGACAGGTTTACGCTCGACTGTTGGTTTCTTCATACTGGGATTCTGCTTGGAACGTGGTATCTGGATCTCGTTGGCTCGAAGCGCACGTTTGACATTCTGTAACTCAGCAGTCAGATGTTGATTGTCGCACTAAAAGGGGATAATATTCGCGATATAATCCGTTAAATTGTTTTATTTCAATTAGTAATAATCGCGGAAACAGAAGAAAATATTAGCTATTCCGTAGTTTTCTTTATATCGCTCTTGTCTTCTACAACGACAACAGAGAAGTGCAGTTAAGGGTTTTCTTTTTATAGTAATTGTATATATTGTATATATCGTTTTACATTTTTCTTTTAACTTTAGTATTGTTTTATTTCTAAGTATTTTTAGTAAAATAAATAATTGTTACTTAGAGAGTAAGGTGCTTATAGTTAACTTGTAGCTAGTTCTGTGTCAATTGTAGTATCATCGTTCTCTTTCTTCATTTTGTATGTATGTATTCACGTGTATCTAATGTATGTTTATATTTATATGACCTCTGTTAATTATTTGCTTATTACATTTTTATTTATATTATAATCTCACCACCTGCCACTTCAAGGCTATTTTTATGGTTCCGTACCAAAAGGTTAAAAAGGGACCCTATTAATAAGACTCCGCTGCGCTGTCCGTCCGTCTATCTGTCTGTCCGTCTGTCACCAGGTTGTATCTCATGAACCGCGATAGCTAGACAGTTAAAATGTTCACAAATTGTATTTCTGTTGCTGCTATAACAAAACATACGAAAAGCAGAATAAAGTTTGTCTGGTAGAGATCGCTCTATAGCGATAAGACCTAATTGTTGACCACAGTATACGTTAAGGCTCAAATGTACTGTTTCTCTTGTTGGTGTGCAATAAAGAATTCTCGTATTGTATAGTATGCTTTGGAGTAACAAAACTTTTGGCTCCAGCACGCTGCCCTGCGCCATTCCAAAATCCGTCACATATAACAGTTAATTTGCAGGTAATCCGGGACTCGAACCTGGAGCCTGACCAGAGAGCAGTCATCGCTGGAGATTAATTACTCGGATTTACGGTTATGGCGCTCTTATGTTAAATTGTGTGAATTTATGGCGTGCTGGGTCTAATATGTTCCTTGATGTAGTGACGCTTGCAATGTCCAAATAGGGTAGATGTCCTAGTGTTTGACACGGTCCCGGTAGTTGACACTTTAATTTATAGCTGTAAAGGTGATGAACAGGGTGTCAATTATTGGAACTGGGATGTCAAACTTTCGGATGTTAACCTTATCTATACTATTATAAAGTTGTAAAAATGAGATGTCTGTACCATAAAGATATTTTCAAAACAATAATTCTAACGGACTATTTGGAGGTCACTGAATCAATGTATTTTTTATTTTTTTTATTTTCCAATGTGTCGTTGTAGCTTCATCACGCCAAACGGCCTAAACGGATTTCAATTATTTTTACACGGTACACGGGTAGCTGGGTATCCACAGATAGTTGTATGATACTTTTTACCCGACCACGCTGAAGAATAGATGAGGGATTATGATTTTTTCTCCTCCGGGAACGTAGTCGAGGGCACCTTCTAGTATTCTTATAAATATATAGACATATATAATTACATTCATTCTTTCATCATTGTCGTGACGTTATATCGTATATATAATATATTATCTCATTTAAGTTCGGGAACTTAAATGAGATAATATACGTTTCGGAATCTTTGCAGCTTTCATGTTCAGGGGGTCAAACCCAAAATTGTTTTATTTGAATGGGATATCAGTATCTCACGGAATTATGAGTAATTTATTGATGTTATCCCAAATTCGAAATTACTCTCTCTGTCCCCCTCTATCGCTCTCTCTCTCTCTCTCTCTCTATTCCTAGCTCGTATCACAAATGGTGGTGGGGTCAGCTTTCCGAACTCGTTTCCTCCATTGCTCTCTATCCTCGACATTGTCTGTGGATACCTGACACTGAACCTAAACTTTGATTTTTAGTTCAAGACCAAAATCTGACAGTTCACATCTTGATTATATCATCAAATAAACATTATTTCATAAAAGTATGAATGAGAAATCGTGCAACCAGTAATATTAGGGTAAGTTTTATTGATAAAAATACTAACACTTAAACCAGTATGCAGTGGTGATCACAACGAAAGTGCGCCCGTTGACGTTAAATTTTGGTCTTGAATTAAAAATCAGAGTATAGTATTGGGTCTACCCCTGGATCTTAGACTAGATCTGGAACATATTCAATCAGCGTAAACATTTTTGTATAATATAAATCATATATTCAAGAATTCCCACGAAATATGCCTGGAGCACAAATAATTCTATTACAAAGAATATTTCGCTAACCATATTCCGTAATGCATAACATAATGTGATGTCACATCGACATGTCATGACGTTGACGGCTGTGTCACGTCACACCTGAGTCAAATATGAAATTGTAGCGTTGGGAAAAATTACTTTAACATTTCCACTCTCTAGTTTCCAAAGATCGGATGGGTAGCGTATTCAATGGTTCCATACGACCTATTGGTTGAGAAGGAGTATTTTGCTAGCGCGAAATTTGACGTATTGTTTAGTATATTTTGATTTTAATTATAGGTTATGTTCCATTTTGTAGTGAGATGTGTTTTAAATTAAATTGTTTTTTAGGGTACCGTACCGAAAAGGTAAAAAAGGATTATGGCGTGACTCCGTCTGTCTGTCTGTCTGTCTCCGCGAACGAAGTTGCAGGCACCTTTTTAGGGTTCCTCAGCCAAAATGGCAAAAACGAATCCCTTATAGATTCGTCTTGTTCGTCCGTCCGTCCGTCTGTCCGTCCGTATGTCACAGGTATTTTACTCAAAAAGTACTTAATGTATATTGATGAAATTTGGAGTATATGTGTCTTGTATAAGCCGCGACTTAGTTTAATAGTTAAATAACAAAAAAACATGTTTCTAGTAGCTCTCCATACATGTAACTGAAACTGAAAAATAAAAAAACCGGCAAATATCAATGTGTGGCACATATTTCGACAGTTCTTTGAAAAATAACTGTAGATTTCTTAAACAATGTTTTTGATTTATTGGATGTTGTCGGAAATAATCGCTCCGAAAGTTGTACAAATGGTCCCCCCCTCCTGTATTTTTCTAATCCTTATGTCAAAGAAATGTGAAAATAATTACAATATTATAATAAAAGTTAATAAATACTTTCAGCGAAAATTTATTCAACATGATCGGATATATCGGTTTTGAGTTATTGCCGAAAAACGGCGATTCTCAACAAGAGGACGTAAGAAAGACGGAGATACGCTCTTTTGCTAAGTGCAGTTTTTTAAATTTTATTTTTTTCCATCTGTAGTCCATTTTTTCGTATGGATGGCTGCGGAACCCTTACACTGAGCATAGTCCGACATGCTCTTGGCCGGTTTTTATTATTATTACTCGTATTCGTTTATTTATACCTATTAGTAAGATTCAGTTGGTGAAACTTACATTTGGCGTGTTCCAAATTCAAAGTGCAATGCTTCTGAAATGGAAATAATATACTAAGGAAATGGAACAAAATCAAACTCTTTACTAGCAAGAATCAAAGTTTCCAACAAATCTAAATTGGAAATCGAAAAGAAATAATGCCTTTCAGAAACTTGTATTTCGCAGAGTTGTAATTCAATTGACAATTGTATTTTCCTTGAAATAAAATCAAAATTCGGAATTTGCACTAGTGGCACAATTATGGACAAGGATCCATTAATGGACATGGAGCATAAATGCACTTAATTTATATAGCTAAAATAGTGTGACTAAATATTTTAACTGTCCATTATTGGAGTTAACGTTACTAGGTACTTAAAGTTAGTCTAGAATGTAAATCATCCTGAATTGTTTGGACAAAAGAGACTAGGTTTCAAGGATAGTGGTGTCGGTTAGGACATTTTAGACAACGGGCATTATTTTCCGTTTAGTATTGTTTAGGAATAAGTTGGATAAAGTTTTAATATCCAGCTGTCCGGAGTAAGAGGGAAGGGTTAGCACGCGCGGTGCGGTTGGCACGCGCTAGTTAGGGCTGACACAAGCTGGACAATATACAATTATTTTACTTTTAGGTTTTGAAGAATAGAATGTTCACACTTTAAAACGTTTAAAAATAATAAACTTACTTATAAGTACAATAATAGCGCAAGGATCCAAAGTAGATCTTGGCCTCCTACACCGGTTTACGCCAATCCTCTCGATCCTGAGCCAGTTTTTTGCCAGTTATCGATGCCGAGGTCCCTCAGATCTTTTTGGACTTCGTCACTCCAGCGATATTCTTTCTGCAAAATCTGCTTTGCCTCAAGGTTGGCTGTCATGACCGCCTTTTGTACGGTATTTTTTTCATTTGTGCAATAAGGATTACAGAAATAAATTTTTTATTAAGTCTTACGTTATGTTTATTGAGGTTTTTTTTTCAGCAGCGGATAGAATAGCGGACCAAATTAACGTTAAATTTATTAGGATTTTACACCAAATATTATGTTTTAGAACTCTTCGTACAACTCTACTAAGTCGAAATACCCCCTAGAGACAAATGGCAAAACAATCAAATGTCTTTTACAGAGGGGAGTCACATCTGGTATACGGATGGATCCAAGAAAGGAAAAGATGTGGGATGCGATGTCTATGGACAGAGACCAAAACTTAATGTCAGCGTCAGCATGGGTACAGAGGCCTCAATCTTTCAAGCGGAAGTCTTTGCCATAAATAAATGAGCGGAGATAAACCTTGACAAGAACCTAAGACACCATCACATTTACATCAACTCGGACAGTCAAGATGCCCTGTTTGCACTAGAATCCCTAGAGACCAACTCGAGGCTAGTGCAAACCTGCAAAAATAACCTAAATGCCCTGGCTAATTCCAATAAAGTTATACTTAGATGGGTACCAGGACACTCTGACATTGACGGAAACGAAGGAGCAGACAAACTCGCCAATAAGGGCGCGGACAAGCCCCAAGTCGGCCCAGAACCCTTTTGTGGGATCACAAAACGAAAGGCATACGTTCTGTTCAACGACTTATATAGATGTAAGGCAATCGAGGAATGGAGGCTCGTAAAAGGACAAAATCACTCGAAAACCTTAATTAAGGGATTCAACCAAAAGTTGTCGAAAGAGATACTACAGCTGAAAAGACCAAAAACCTGCGCAATAACAAGAATCCTGACAGGTCACTGCAAACTAAATAAGCACCTGTTTCAAATGGGTATGAAACAGGAGGCAGTATGCAGAATCTGCCAAGAGACAGAGGAGACTGCAATGCATATCCTCTGCTCCTGTGGACCACTCATGAGGAAAAGAAGTATCTACCTAGGGCAACATGACGTGCCCCCGGAAGAGATACAACTTTTCACTGCCCAAAGACTTTGGGAATTCCTAGACTCAACGGGCCTCAGTAGTGAACTCTAATAAAGGGCTGCCACAATAGATCAAATCTACTCGAGGCGGCATACAGAAGGCCCACAAATAAACAATAATAAATAAATAAAAAATGTTTTAGAAATTGACAACCCTAGCTGGAACCCATTTAGTCGTAGCATAGGAAATGAGTGTAGGCCTATGCACGGCGTTAATAATTAAAGACCGCTCACCGCGCACCGCGGGCTCAGTGTCGGCCGAGCTTTATACATTCAATGGGCAGAATTAACTAATATCATTATTGCTCAATGAAATGCAGGACTGGCTAAGGTGGCGTTCTTTGGGAGAGGCCTATGTTGAGCAGCGAACTTTCAATTGATGATGAAGACTACTCATTCCCATTCCTTTATAACCGCTTTTAAAAAATTTAATATTAAAATCAAATGCGACTGTGAAAAAGCATCAAAGTCGTTGTTGGAATTCTGAGTGATATCCTAGAAATTAAATTAAATTCGGTTTCAATGTTTTCCATGCTACTTACGTTAATTCAGAGCTAATGAGGTAAATGTCCCAATGCCCAACACTATCCTCTCAGTTGCCTCCTTAGCGTAGCTATAGAAATGCTAACATAAGTGTCCATTGAAATAAAACAATTTAACGGATTATATCGCGTATATTACCTGATTTTAGTTCCCGACGATTCGGAAGCTTTCCAGCTTTCCATGGTCACGGGTGGACTGAGAAAAGATGTATTTTCCTCTGTCAAAGTTAGAATTTGTGCAAACCACCCATTTTAGAAAAAAACAAATAAAGGTTTACATACATGCCAGATGGGCCTAAGCTGTAAAGACAATTACACTTGTGCCAGAAGGAGCTGAAAAGCTGGAAAGCTTCCGAAACGTCGGGATCTAAAATGAGGTAATAAACGCGATATAATCCGTTAAATTGTTTTATTTCAATGAGTAATAATCGCGGAAACAGAAGAAAATATTATAAGTGTCCATTATTGGAATTAACCTGTCAAGCATTGGAGCATTGACCTAAATATGTTGCTCCTATTTCATGCGCCGAAAATATAATGTCAAAAAGCATACAGTACAAAAACTCTTTATTGCACAACTTAAAAAACAGTACAAAAGAAAATAATACATTGAAGGAGAGGTAAACAATAGGCGGTCAAAAAATATACTGGTTTAGATATTTGACGACCGGTTTGGCTCAGTGGGAGTAACGTTGCCTGCGAAGCTGAGGTCCTGGGTTCATATCCCGGTAAGGGCAAATATTTGTGTGATGAGCATAAATATTTGTTCCTGAGTCATGGATGTTTTCTATGTATATAAGCAATATATCTATTAAATATATCGTCGTCTAGTACCCATAACACAAGCCTTATTGAGCTTACCATGGGGCTAGTTCGATTTGTGTAAAATTGTCCCGTAATATTTATTTATTTTATTATTATTTATTATTATTATTATTATATTTTCATACCTATAACAAAAAGAGTATTATGTAACCTGTATGAAAAGGGAGTTCGATATGGTTGCTCACGGGTCGGTTGTCACAGCGGCCATAATGGACTATGAACCGGTGTCGAACGATCGCGAGAGCTATATCCTCCTCCTAGATAAAGCTCTCGGGATGTTTTGACACTTCTTGATGAACTTATTCGTTCGTTCAGCTTTTCTGTTAAGGCCGTCGTGTGACAACCAACCTGTGAGCCGATCTTACCCAGTCTACCCTACTTGTAGTTTATATCTGTCCAGGTTAATTCAGTAACTGGTTGAAATCCCCTATTCAACCAGTCACTGAGAAGAAAAAAATATATTTTCATTAATTCAAGATTTCAATATTTTAAGTTTTAGATTGTGCCAACCCTAGCTCGAACCCATTTTGTGGTAGCATAGGAAATGAGTGTAGGCCTGTGCACAACGTTAATAATTAAAGACCGCTCACCGCGCGCCGCGGATTCAGTGCCGGTCGAGCATTGTTCAATCCAATGGGCTTACATCATTACAATACGATGGTTCCCATGCTTTAACCGATTCGGGAGGAGAATATTCAAAAATTGGGATGAGCCCAAAAAGCCTTTGTTTTTTTTTTCGGTAAAATAGGCTATTCTAAGATAATAATTTCATGCGTTTTACATTTGGATGTGTTTAATTTTTTTATTGCGTAGGAGATATTTCGAGTGACGTCACTACTGACTGACGTCTGTACTAGGGTTTGGCAAGGGTAAATAAAAGACAAAATTAAACACACGAATAACTCATCCCAGAAATCATATTTTTGAAATCTGATAGTTGCAAGGGGTTTAATAAGCACCTTTAAAATTATTTTGAATGACCGTACCTTGTTAAGAAAGGCTCATCCCAATTTCAAGCGTGTTTATTTTAACGTAACGCCATTTCTTCCACAAAAAAAAAACACAAAAACCTTCCTTAATGCACCTCTGCGTCTCAAATGGAATGTTATTTAAATTTCATGTTCCAAGCTTCATGGTTTGAGTTTGAAAATAAAACACCTAATTAACACTTTTAGGACCGCGAGCCCGCTAGTAAGATGCCCTGCTTATAGCAAGTTTTCGTTAAAATGTAAATCATGCTGAAGTGTATGTGCAACGTAGAGTAAAATATTGTATTTTTTTTTTATCATTTTATTTTCGCCTATAATAGTAGCAATACATTTTTTATATTCACTTCATTGTTCATAATAAGGTTCAGTGTTCCAATGCTAGACAGCTTAGTTCCAATAAAAGACACTTTGTTTATCACTTTTATTGCTACGAGTTACGGTACCAAGTAATGGGACACTGTTGGGCATTGGGACATTTACCTTAAAAGCTCTGAAGTGTAAGTATTGTTCAATTGTAAACTATTCTTATAAGTGGTTAAACGCCAATATTTACGTAGTTAGTTTTAGAATTTGCCGCTAGATGTCGCTAGTAAATCGAATGACCATTTCTAGATCGCGCTGTTAAGATTTATATTTGCAGCCTAAATAACGCAGCGTAAACGCATTCGTCTAGTGACTGTAATACGGCCCACATTCAAAAGTCAATATTTCGAGGAATCACGTGTTTTGAAAGATAAGTGAGTGACAGTAAAATGGGTCTAAACCGCTTCATTTCAAGTCTAAGACGAAGTAACGTTTTAGCTTTTTAGGGTTCCGTACCAAAAAGGTAATTATTATTATTATTTTTTATTCAGTAACAACATAAGTTGTGTTTGAAATACATTACATACTAATTAATAACATTATCAAAATGATCATAAATAACACGGTAAGCGATCACTGTCGCGTCGCCCATAGACACCTGTAACACCCAGAGGATCTTCTTGCCTGGCACACAGGTCAGGTTATAGATTGAGACATAAGATACTTCATACCCTATGAAGGAGGCGGAGCCGCGGTTAAATGCTAGTACAGATTGGTCTGAAAGGAGACATGCATACATTTTTATCGCAAAAATGGTAACCGAAATATCTTTATCGCGCGGCGAAGAAGAAAGAGCTATTCTGTATAAAAATGTACAGAACAGAAAGCTTTTAAAGCTGCACTTATTTTATACAATAGTAACCTTGTTGCAACAAGTTATGTCCCCATACGGGTGAAAATAAAAAAAAAACATGAAAAAAAAATCTTCAGTATATTGGTTTTTTGAGCTTATCGTACTCATAATCGTTCACATTCGAACCTGATACAAGAAAAACGTGTTCAAAATAATTTTTGATTTTTTTTTACCTTAATGAAACGAAACTGAGATGGACATTTTTTTTGGATGAGGTTCGAATGTGTTAATGATTCTGAGTAAGATACCTGAGCCCAAAAATTCAATATGCTGAAGAAAAAAAATAATTTTCTCATGAACACTTCTTCGATTTTCACTCATGAGGTCTTAGTTGCGAATGTAATTGTGTAGCTTGCTTTGACCCATGTATCGTATTATCTATAGGTACAAAAAAGGTTAAGTCCTGTTTCATATATTAAATTAACGGGAAGTACATGTTCTATTCATCCGCTTTCGGATAAATTTAAATAAAGCATAAAAATATGTATTTTTAACACGTTAAAGGTGAAATCATCGAACGAAATTCCTGGAAAAAAAATTATATGGAAACTGAACTTTCTTCAAAAAAGTATACATAGCGTTTTTTCTGAATATGACTTTGGGTTTACTTATCGAATGGTTTGTCCTTTTGGATTTCTCTTTTGGCTGAACTTATTCAGGTTCAAGTGCCACATGTTGATAGACACACACTGCCTGACAAACCGATAGACCGACCGACAGAAGGCGGAGGCTTAGTAATAAGGATCCATCGGTATCCTGAACGCAACTATAAAAAATATATATATTAATAATTATTGTGATATATATATAAATCAAAGCGCAAAAAAATACGATTCCTCTCGCACGTGGTCACACCTGGACTCAAACCCGGTACTTCCTAATTACGCGTCAGGTGTGTTACCCTTTCACTAGCGAGCACTGTGACGTACGTCTCGAATTATTCTATCCGCTTTGACCCCTGTAGCTATTTTTATTTTAGAAGATGTTAAGGTTGTATATATATATATATATATGTCTTTTTTGTAAATATTCATATTGTCTAATACTTGCTGTTCCTTTACTTTGAAGTTGTAATTTTGTTTTAGTTGTCATTAAATTCTTGCTTTCAGTCAGCTGCTTGGATTTTCTTCTAAAATTTCCATTTTTCTCTTTTGTGCTATCGAAGTCCGTTACAAAAGGTACTATAAACTTAAAAATTGGTTTTACCAAAACTCAATCTCGAGACTGCGGAAAAACCATGAACTGGAGGATATGGTGTCTGAGCCCCAAGTTGTAGGAGAAATTAAATCTGCTAGACTCCGATGGCTTGGACATCTCCAAAGAATGCCAGCAGACAGGGCGGTGAAGAGGATCTATTTGGGGCAACCTAGTGGTTGACTACCGATCGGCCGACCCAAGTACCGATGGAAAGACGAAGTGGAGAAGGACCTACGCGCCCTGAACGCAGAAAACTGGGAGGAGATCGCACAAGATAGGGCGCGGCCCCAAGTTGTATCGGAGGCCAAGATCCACTTCAGGTTGCTGAGCCATCGGAGTAAGTCAGTAAGTATACTAATTTGGTCGTGTAGCTACGATTCCACACAAAGACGTACATTTTTAGGGTCGTTGATATTTACTTCTATACTTTTGGTCTAATAGAGACACAACAAACATTTCAAAGATACTGATAATATCTATGATATTCCGCAGTGCTACAAACAATCTGTACCGGACGTATAGAAAATAGAAAAACGTGGCCGGAATAAATATCATGGAAAAGATAGATTTAAGTCCCGATAGAGAATTGCTGGAAAATGTAGTGTATTGTTCATGGAAGTTATCGAGCTCAAAAGAGCAGTGGATTAGTTATGTTTATCTTCTAAATAAAAAATTAAAACCCTGCAACCTTTGTCAATTTTATTTGAACACAGCTAAGAACAAGAGTACCAGGTGGTGCAGACAGACCGACCGACAAACAGAAGTAAGAGCGGATCGGAAAACGGATAGTGAAACATTTTGTTTGTATGATGAGCATAAATATTTGGTCCTGAGTCTTGGATGCTTTCTATGTATAGAAGTAAATAAATCTATTAAAGATATCTAGTACTCATAGCGCACACCTTATAGGGGTCTATATCGATTGGCATACAATTATTAGTCCTATCGTTGTGTCGCATAACGTCTTTTGTCCTAATAACGTATGGCATACGCTTTGTTCGGCATATTTTTGATTGTCCGAAATTGTTGCTCCTATTATCGTTTGTCCTAAATATTATTTGTCCTATCGTTTGATGTGGCTAAGATTCTACTGTCGAATGATTGGTGTGCATAATTGTAGTGCTTCTAATATTTAATGTGCTAAAATTGTTTTTACTACATGTCATTAAGCAGATCTTCATCATCTTGATGACTTTTTGCAAGCAGAGTTTATAAACGATTATATTTTATTAAATGTTAACACCAAGCAAAATTGCAATAGCAAATGCAGTAATGGCACGATTTGCACTATATTTGCCTGTCGCAATAACAACGCAGCAAAACCTAACCTTCTCAACCTTGTTGGTTCTGGCGTTTCGAGAGTCACAGTTCTACCTAACACTCCTCCTCGCTTCGCTCGTCGTCGTACCTAACCTAACCGAAGTCTGACCTGCCTTAAAGTAGAATACGTAACGCTTCTGACTCCACGCCTACCATAGTTTAGTTTAGGTGCTGTAAGTGTAGCCAATTTAATAATAGGCAAAAGTTCTGGCGTTTCGCTCGCTCGTTAGGGTCACAGTTCTACCTAACACTCCTCATCGCTTCGCTCGTCGTCGTACCTAACCTAACCGAAGTCTGACCTGCCTTAAAGTAGAATACGTAACGCTTCTGACTTCACGCCTACCATAGTTTAGTTTAGGTACTGTAAGTGTAGCCAATTTAATAATAGGCAAAATAATTCTTAGGACAATTCATGTTAGGAATAGTATGCTTTAGGTAATTCGATTTTAGAGTTATCAATATTATGACAAACTTGCTTTAGGACTTTAAATGAGTATGCGCAAAAAATATTAGGACAAACGAATAGTATGCCATTCAACAGTATGCCAAAAATTCTCGGCCAAACATTTTTAGGACAAAAAACGTTATGCGAAACGACAGGCACCCACCTTATAGACCATACCATGGGACTAATTCGATTTGTGTATAAATTATCCCGTAATATCTATTCATTTAGATTTGCTCCCTGGAAATGCGAGTCGAAAAAGCACTGAGAAGTTATTTTTATCTAATTTTATAACTTAAGGGATCTTTAAAACCTCGATCTTCTTTTCAGCTAAGATTTTCAGGTTTAAATTTATAGGTGTGGCAAATTTCAACCGATATGATGGATTAGGGGTTACTGTCGACAATATTAACTATGTTTAATCGTTTCAATTGGTATTTTTCACATGTATAGCGCAATACCATGATCGATGCACCATGCACCGAATTTACGTATCATCTTATAATATTATATTATCTTCTTGAGGTATTTATGTAAATATATTTTTATGGCTAATGAACTCTGAAGAAACCAAAACTATGGCAAATATCTTTATTTTTACGATGATATTTTGCAATGTAAGTTTTATCAAGAACAAACTTTATGTCGAATATCTGTCGAACAAGCCAGTTGCTAAACAAAATTGAAAAGCGCGCTTTTAGTACCGCCGAGTTTTGAAGACAAGATAGAAAGCTAGCGATGCAGGAAAGAGGCAGTATGCGTACAGTGCAAGAATGTCTATTTTCTGTGCTGATGTAATAAAATCTGGTTACCCTCATCTGGCATAAACTTGTTCGTCATAATTATCATCCATACTAATATTATAAATGCGAAAGTGTGTCTGTCTGCCTGTCTGTCTGTTACCTCTTCACGCTTGAACTGCTGAACCGATTTAGATGAAATTTGGTATGGAGATAGTTTGAGTCCCGGGGAAGGACATAGGCTACTTTTTATCCCGGAAAAATACCCTTATTCGCGATAAACGAATTTAAGGAGGACGAAATCGCGGGCAGAAGCTAGTATAGCATAATTCATCATTTGGCATAATGCATTTTTTACTGATAGTGTAAAATTTTCAGGACTTTATAAGGCATCCTGTTAATTGCACAAGTTAGGTTTTATAAAAATCCTGAAAGGATCTACCTGCGATGAACGCCACCACAACCCTATTGGTGACGTCACACTATTTGATAATTTTTAAGGGGCGTATGCAATGTGCAAGGAAGTGCTCTAGGCTAGTGTCGGGCACAAAGGCTTTGCCGTCGACTGAGATAACGTGGAAACTAATAACTGCGCGAATGGAATATTATTATTAATAACAGGGTTCACAAAAGGTTTTGCAAGATACAAATTTGCATTAATTAGGATTTAGAGTTTTTAAAGTATGTACCATACTAGCTGTTGCCCGCGACTACACGTTTATATTATTACTAGCTTCTATCCACGACTTCATTCGCCTTAAATTCGTTTATCGCGGATAAGGGTATTTTTCCGGGATAAAAAGTACCCTATGTCCTTCCCCTGGACTCAAACTATCTCCATACTAAATTTCATTCCAATCGGTTCAGCGGTTTGAGCGTGAAGAGGTAAAAGACATACAGACAGACACACATTCAAATTTATAATACAAGCTTCTGCCCGCGACTTTGTCCGCCTTATATTAGTTTATCGCGGATAAGGGCATTTTTCCGGGATAAAAAGTAGCCTTTGTCCTTCCCCTGGACTCAAACTATCTCCATACCAAATTTCATCCCGGTTTAGTGATTTAAGCGTGAAGAGGTAACAGATAGACAGACAGACAGACAGACACACTTTCGCGTTTATAATATTAGTATATTATTAAGTATGGAGTTTGGATTATAACTAGGATTAGGATTTAGCGAAAACCGACATAGCTGATTGGTTACTTACATTTTTCATGTAAGATAGGTTGGGGTAAGGTAAGACGGTAGTAAGGGAAAGACTACAATTTTACCGCAAATGGTCTTAAAGGTGTTGAAATAAGACTACAATTTTACCGCAAATGGTCTTAAAGGTGTTGAAATAAGGTCCACTTTTCGAACTTCCCCATACCATTTTAGTCCTTAATGTTATTGTGACAAGATCAAAACAGGCACGTGTTTCAAATTTCCTTACTGTATCTATTTTTTTATTCCATCTTATCACAACACAACAAAACAAGGCTTAATCGCGTATAAATATTATTTATTTAATTACCTTTCGTTGGTCTACCATAGTGGAATCACACGTGAAACAATTGAATTGAAGAAACACCGAAATTTCCAGAAATCAAGAAACGGTTTCAAAGTTTAATCTTCGTGGAATCCAGTTATTAGTAAATGTAAATAACTCCAAATATCATCCGATAATCGACAGATGTCGTGAGTGTAGTGTGTCGGTGTCGGTCTAGTGACAATCTTAGTGCTTAGCCTAATAATCAACACCAAGCGCGGGTAGATCAAAAAACTTGCACGGCTAGAAGATGTTGATACCCACCTCTTCAGTTCCTGCGGGACCATGGACGTAACGAGACATCTGAAACGTCTAAAAATCAACTCCGAAATGTAATTAAATAAATCACATTTATACGCGGTTAAGCCCCGTTTTGTTATGTTGTGATAATTAGTTATGACGACCGATTTGGCTCAGTGGGAGTGACGTTGCCTGCCAAGCTGAGGTCCTGGGTTCAAATCCCGGTAATGGCAAATATTTGTGTGATGAGCATAAATATTTGTTCCTGAGTCTTGGATGTTTTCTATGTATATAAGTAATCTTATCTATGAAATATATTGTCGTCTAGTACCCATAATACAAGCCTTATTGAGCTTACCATGGGACTAGAGCGATTTGTGTAAAATTGACCCGTAATATTTATTTATTTAATTAGTGAAAATCGTGTAAGTTTCAATCAATGTAGAGTCTTCTGTACTTATACTATTATTTAATGTGTGGTTCTATGTAGATATACGTGTTTTTTTATATATATAATAAACATCTTCGTAATAATTAATATATCCATACTAGGTAATTATAAATTCTAAGTATAATGAGTACCTCAACATAATATACAGTAAGGTATAATTTATTACCCAAGAATAGCGAGCGTTTTAATTTTTTTAATGGAAAATAAATTGTGTCCATTGTCATGTCAGGAGTGAATAATTGAATGCACTTTGCTTAAGTGACATATGAGCAGCGTGAAATACGTTTTATATGTTATTTAGTTATGTATTTTTATATGGGTCGCGCCGTGTGTCCGGCAGTGTTTCCTGCAAATTTTCATAACATATTTAAGAGCGTTTATTTATATCTGCTTAACTCGCAACGTCGTGTATTTTCTCGTTTTGCTTCATTATCAGAGCTTGCAATACTGACTTAAAGTCCTATGTGCCCTGGATGGGGCAGAGAGCGTCCACAGTACGTCGCCATCCTGAACGGTGTTGAGCTTCGCGGTTTACTTCGCTCCAGGACATTCCTATCGCCTTCGCTTCTGCAGTGATCGTCCGCCGCCAGGATTGCTTATATAATAATAATAATAATAATCAATTTATTTCAGACATCTAAAAATTGGTCCATATCTGGTTAGTAACAATAATGAACTTAAAACACTAAGGTTAGTAGGTACAAACTAATAACTACGTAGGTAAGACAATCACGAGACATTATTTAAAACATTGATACTTGGGAACATGCAGCGACGCCCAGTGACGGTTAAAGGGGTTGTCGATCCTTTCCCCGATGATCTCCAGGAAGCCATTGGTGCTGCCTCGCACGCGGCCCATCATGGACGCCGCCCGTTTGCGCATTATGGCATAGAAGTCATCCATACGTGCATTGGCAAACATTCCAGATGCGCTGCAAAAGCGTGGCAGCCCCAATAGCATCCTGAAACCGTTGTTGAACTGGACACGCAAGGCACTGTAGGCCTTTTTTGTATAATTAATCCACAGGCTGCATGTATAAAAAGACTGACAGTAGGATCTAAACAGAGTCTGTTTGACCGCCACTGTACAGCGCGCGAACCTGCGGATCAACATATTAGTTCTGACAGCCAGTGCCCTGCGTTCCCTCTCAATGTCCGCGTCATCCTGGAGGTCCTCCGTCACGACATGTCCCAAGTATTTAAATTGAGATACTCTATTCAGAGCGACACCGCATAGAGTGACCGGAGGCACTGTTACTGGACTCTTTCGCCCCGCTCTAAATATAAGCATCTCACTCTTTTTTACATTATAACAGAGCCCATGAGACTCTGCATACTCTTCACATATGCTCAATAGAGAGTTAAGCGCACCGACCGTTGGACCCAGCAGCACCATGTCGTCTGCGTAGCTAATATTATTTACCATTTTTCCTCCAACAGAACAACCGGCTCTGATGCTACTGAGTTCAACAATTAGTTGGTTGACATAAATGTTAAATAATAAAGGGGACGTCAGACCTCCCTGTCTTACTCCACATTCCGCTCTATAACCGTCAGAAAGTGACTCCGCCCATCGAACATGATTAGTCTGATTATTGTACCAGTATTTAAAAAGACCAACCAAATCCGACGGCACCCCACCCTGACGCAGTTTGTCCCAGAGTTTTTCATAAGACACGAGGTCGAATGCTTTAGAGAGATCGAGAAAGGCAGCATAGACCGGTGTTTTTCTGTCAGTGTAGTATTTTACGGTGTGCTTGAGGACTAAAATCGCGCTCTCAGTGGACAGTCCATTCCTGAATCCAAATTGACCGTCATGTAACTGCGCATAGTCACCGAGACGCCGCTCCAGCACACCGTCCAATACCTTAGCCATTATTGTCGCCAGAGATATCGGTCTATAGTTGTTGATCGCTGATACATCACCCGTTCTATTCTTAATTATAGGCACAACTATGGTCTTAATAAACTCATCAGGTAGGTACGAATGACTGATATCTACTGTAAACAGCATTGCCAATAACCTATGCACGTGCGATCCAGCATGAAGCAGGTGCTCGACGCTGAGTCCATCATGTCCAGGGGACTTGCCGCGCGTCATATGCTTTAGCACTGACGCTACCTCTTTAGCGGTAATAATAATCGGCTGATTGGAATGATGGCTGTCAGCGTCGATCCCCCGCGCGTCATGGTTAGGTGTCAGTCTAGATTTTATTTTAAAATGCTCTTTAAAGTTATTGGCAATGCGCATAGGATCATTCTCCCCCTCCACAGACACAGGTAGACTCCTCCTAGGGTTCAATTTGTTCGTCTGCTTCCAAAATTTACTGAAGTTTTTTTCATTGTGTAAAGTCGCAAGGGAATCCATTTTTGTTTGCTCCTTGTGATTTTGACAGTACTTCAATTTACCTTTAAACAATTTCCTATTATTTGACATACTTTCATAAGCAGTACCGGACGTAGGTTTCCCTAGCGCCACCCAGTCTAGAAAACTAAGACGAGCCTTCCCGTGTGCTTCTCTGTCATTTTTATTCCACCCGGTCTCATACATACCCCTCCCGATCCTTCCCGAGTCATAGGTATCAACTGCAGCTCTAGAAAGGCTTTCAACAATCTCATTATACAGAGAGTCTATTATTCTCCTATGGCCTAGATCATTACATATTGTATTGCAATTACAACAGGTTTGTAGCTCAGTCGGAAAATCAATACTTCTAAGCGAAATCTGACATAGTTGATTGTACCTACTTGTTTGTGTCGTATTTCTATTGCCCCATAAAACTTCATTGTTCACTTTGAAAGCGATTTCTCTTTTAGGCCTAATTAATTTTAAATTACAAAATACTTCCAAAGGAAAATGGTCCGACCAAAATATACCATGATTGATATTAATTTTTTCTACTGATCGGCTCGCGGCTTCGGTCACCAGACAGTGATCAAGCCACCTCCGACAGCCGTGGGCATCACTAATAAAAGTATAATTGTCATTAATCTTTCCCAGTACCTGCATATCAATACATGACCATTGCTGATCCTCACAAACATGCAACATCTCCCTACCGAATAACTCCCCAGGGTGCGCATTTAGGTCGCCTAAGATAAAAACTGATTCGGCTTCATTGTCCTGTTTAATAATGGCAGCAATCTCACTTAAACAATCACTAAATTCGACAAGATTATCGTGGGAGTCTGTAGGCATGTAAATGCAAAATATTAAAATGGACCTATCACAAACAACTATTTTGATGGCACAAATCCTGTCACTTTTACAGTTAATTACAGTCACCGTATCAAACAGGGTCTTACGCCAAAGCAGAGCTACACCGCCAAACGGCCTCCCCCGCAACAAACCGGCTGAAGTGTCCATAGCTGATTTACCTGTATAATTAAAATCTAAATGAATTTCGCCTAAAATTGGTAATTCTTCACTTGTCAACCAGGTTTCCTGTAGCGCCACAATGTCTGCGCTTTGACACATAGATTTGATACAGTCCCGAGATCGCTTAAGATTTTTACAATTAAACGTAATTAATTTTGTCAATAAATTATTATCCATAATATTTGAAATTAGCAAACAAACATGTAAATTTAACACAATTATTTAACACAATTAATTTTAACATGATTATTTCAACATATTTCTATATACCTACAATACTTCTATAGAGCTTAGAGCGGCCACGTTTCCGCTTTCCTTAAGGATTCCAGCCTAATGCTTGCCTCGGTATGATCGAGGTCCGTTTTTGGAGCGTGTGGCTGATCCAGTTCCACTTGCAGCGTTTGATCTGCTGGTCGATACAGTCTCACAACAGCGATCCCACAGATCTACGTTGGAGATTTTTTCGGGCCCGTATAAAGTCAAAGTCAAAATTTACTTTATTCAAGTAGGCCTAGCTACAAGCACATACACAGGGATACTCTTACTCATACTCATTTTTTAATAATATTATGAAATATTACACGTCATTATTTTACAGTACGAATAGCATTTGAGATTATTCCATAATTCAAATTCAAGTTAGAAATTACACATGTCAAAGTTATTCTATTATATAGGTTAGGAAAATATATAGATATTACAGGGTTGAGTTCTTTCCTTAAAATGCATGTCAACAGTAGAAATAATGATTAGGTAAAATACATTATGTCACTAGTTATTTCCTATTGCAACATTCGCCGATATCGTAAAAGGCTTGACTGATAAGCCATTTTTTCAATTTGTTATGGAATGAGTTCTTGCACTCCAACATTTTGATTTCATCTGGCAACGCGTTGTATACTTTGGGACCTAGAACATGCATGGTTTTAGAGGACTTGGTCAGCTGGTTGCTGGTTGGGAGTAGGCGCTCCTTATTTCCGAGACGAGTATATACCTGCACAGGGAATATAGCGAAGACAGTGGGTGACGAAGACTTGGAGCCGACTAAAGGTCACTAATGACCTTCGACGTCTCACATCTGTACAGCAACACGGGTTTCACGTTGGACCGGAATATTTTGAGCTTAACTCTCCTAGTCAGTTTCCGCGATTGCCATACAGGACGTAGCTCTGCGAAGGTTGCCTTCCCCTTAGCCATTCTTGAGGGTAGGAATAGGTAGTGCATATTTACGTAAACTTCGTGGAAGGACGTAAATAAAAGTGGCTATGAGTTATTACCACCAAAAATGTATGCACTTAAACTCTTTCTAACGAGTATTTCTCACGAACCTATAGCCTATAGCGTCCACTTTTGGTTTGTCAACATATTTGAATTTTCTGCATTAGACAATTGATTCATTAATCATTGGACCCAGAGTGTGAGTAACTAGATGGCGCTCGCAACTTCGTTCGCGGAGGAGAAAAAGTCATAGACCCTCTTTTTTTCTTCAGCATAGTCGGATAAAAAGTATCCTATAACCATCTGTAGATACCCAGCTATCCGTGTACCAAAAATAGTTGAAATCCGTTTAGCCGATTTAGCGTGATGAAGCCACACCGACACATACAAACATACAAACAATTTATTTATAAAACTTTATAATAGATAGATAATTAAGTAATCGGGAAATTTCGCATTCAATCAAAATTAATCATAATGCTTGGTGGTTATAACCACTCTTAATTAAGTCCTCCTGCGAAGTTTAGGTAAATAGGTAACAGAGGCGTGGCGTTCATGTAAGCCGATTCCCACCGGTTTGCCCAAGGATAGGCTTATAACCACCTTTTTCTTTAAATATTTTCTTTAAAGAGTAAATGAATACGCTTCAGCTTTTTGTGTAATGTAAACATGTTCAAGTTACATTTATATTATAACCAACGGCTCGAATGCACCATACAAAGATACTATCGGCAAACGATACGGGTTCGCACTTTCTCAACAAAATCGTCTGCAGGCACATTTTTATGTATTCACGCCTTCCTTTATGACATCCAATTAGGAACCAATCTGTAAGTATATAAGGTCGGTACCTTTTTTTTGTTTGACCTGACCAGACCCAACATCTGGTGACCATCGAAGTCGGCCTCATTGCCTTATTATTATAGTTTGTTGCATCTTAAACGGCGTCACACAAATGAGGCGCTCCATAAATGAGGGGCAAACTTAACGAAACCGGGTTATTCAAAAATTATTTTTACTGATTAAAAAAAATGTAAGACAGATAGATATATGGTTATAATCTCTGAGATAGATATCGTGTAATATTCATATTAAATTACATAATTCCAGAAAATTCCAGATCTTTCGCTTGGTAAACTTCGGAGATAATGAGGGGGAATGGTATTTTTTTCCACATTTTCCTTAATAAAACAAAATTTAATCACAGTAAAAAGAAATCTAATATCAAGCCATTTCATTTTCACCCTCTTGACCTAGTGACTAGAATATAATTTTTGCTCTACCGTTTTGGTACGGAACCCTAAAAAGTTCTTAAGTTTGGAACTCGAAACAATGTTACAGTTCCTTCATAACAGGCCATTAATATAAGTAGGTGAATTGTTTACAATTGTTGACCCTCAAAAGACCTAGAGCACCATAGCAATTGCTTGAGTGTAGACGGTGAGATTGAGTTAATTTAGATTTTTTTTATAATAAGATAGTAGTAGGATAGTTTACTTAGATAGTTTGTGAGAAACAATAGAGTTTAAAATGGTGATATTTTCGGACGTGGACCGAATATTAAGTAAACGTTATTATAGGTTTATGTTAGAGAGTGGACTTATTTTGCCGTGGGACTTAACTCATTTCGTTAGCTAGCTTTTTCTCGTTTGCAGTTTAGCCATTACTTCGCGGGCTTTGGGGCCTAGGCTCATAAAAGTTTGCTGTTAACAACAAAAACATTTGTTGCAAGCAATTGCAAGGAATTTCGGTCTTGCGAGCGTCACGTTGCCGGTTTTAGGAATGTGGTCACCAGATGTTTGGTGACAATCCATACAATTTCGAACGGTATTTTTACAGTACAAAAAAGGGGCTTGCAGTGATAGACTAGAACGACTCCGAGCATTCTGATTTGTACCGTATTGTCAAGATAGTTTAAATTAAAATTAATTCACATGAGTTGCTGGTCAAAAAATCACTGGCCGCTTCTATTATTTCTGAGTCATTCTAATTAGCACCGTATTGTTAAGAAAGTTTAAATTAAAATTAATTGTCAAGAGTTATTCGTCAAAAAATCACGGGCCGTTTCTATTGGTGCATGATGTAAATAGCGACCACTGTGAAGTGCATTCGAAAATAATCCTAGAGCTGTGAACCCGTACCGATTGCCGATAGTACATAAGCAAGAACAGATGACGAAATTCGTCGACTACTGGTATGGACGATTAGCTCAGTTGAGTGAGCGTGCGTCCCCGGTCTGGCTCAAGGCACTGGTTCAAGTCCAGTATCATCGAAAAATGTGTTCATTTGTTTCTGATCTCTGTTTATAATACATTTATATTTCTCAAAAACCTAAAAATATACGACGTTGCCAGTAAAAGCAGGTACATAACAACTTAATCCTTTGGAAGAATATGTCTGTCTCTCTCCCAAGTTACATTTATAAGCCCGGCATTATTATTATACAAATCGGCCAGCTCTATTACCACCCGCATCCTCACCTGATCATCGCCTCCATAATATTGAAGGATCTACCCCGTACCTTCTAATCCAAGATCACCGTTTAAAAACTGATCGCTCCATCGACCACGAGATCGAGAGTGAGTGTTGTAAAAACTTAAAACGGCCCCACGAACTAGTCTCATTTCTCGGTACATGTAGCGTTTCAGTTCTAAAGCAAGAAGATCTATTTTCCAGACTGCCAGCCACTGCCGGCATTAGCGAGGATTCAATTACAGAATATCTGCAATCTCTAAGGCCGTTTTATTTGGGAGTGAGAAAATATTTCACTCTCTGGCCGGACGCCAGACCGCATTGTCTTTCTGCGCTGCCCTCACAGAGTAAGTCAGACTCGCTACTTGAATAACTTAATTCAAAGATTACAAATACTAGGTCTGCAGTCTGTGAACATGTCATTGACAAACCAAACCACTCAATTAAGTTTGATAAACCTTCTATCCGTGCCAAAGAAAAATATATTTTCCCAAAATGCTACGCGAGGCTATTGAGATTAAAAAGCATCTTAATTTCAATAGAGAAGATGGATTGTAGCTACCACCACCTTGGGATCCTGTACTACATCTCATCAAGGAACAAGCGAGACACAGGACTGCAAAACCTTAATGTCCGAACGGTGTAAAATATCTTATGTGCTTAAAAAGTAGTTTAAGAGTTTCTGTTTTTAAAAATAATATAGTGTTTCTTTGCAGCGTTTCTTTTCTCCTCAGTACGCCTAATTGATGAAATGCTGCTTGGTCAATTATTCAAATAAAATAATTAAGCCCTTTTGGCACATGTGTTTGCGTTGCGTCTGGCATTTGTCTTTACAGCTTAGGCCCATCTGGTATGTATGTACACCTTTATTTGCGTTTTTTCAAAAATGGGTAGTTTGCACAAATTGTAACTTAGATAGAGGAAAATATATCTTTTCTCAGTCCACCCGTGACTATGGAAAGCTGAAAAGCTTCCAAAACGTCAGGAACTAAAATGAGATAATATACGCGATATAATCCGTTAAATTGTTTTTGTGCTTGATTAAATATGTATACTACCCTGGTAGCACACAAGCTGCATAAGAGCTTTTACGGCCACTTTGGGTATTATAAGGACTGTATAAGCTCTAATACGGCCAAATAGTTTATAAGTGAAATTGTAAGAGGTAATGTTGTGGGAGAGGATACTGACATCTGTAACACAGGTTATAACCTAGCTCAGAAGTCAGGGACCTTAACCTAATTGTTGTATCCCTTTTCTTGTAATAAACTATTATTATTATTAATACAATTTGTGGGCTACCTGGATGGATAGACCCAGAAACAAATATTCGTACTTGTTTTGTTATCGTAGGTTGTGAAATAATAATTTCAATCATGCTAAACTTATAGTTACATAGTTTATGCTAATTCAGAAATTTCAAAAGGTTTATGAAGAGATTAAAATTATAATTGAAAGAAGAAATAAATATATTTATTTAGCACCGTTACAATCAGGAATTTAACAATAATAGTTAAAAAAAAACAAAAGAACTGCTAAAAGCCATCGCCGATTAGCTTAATTGCAAAAAGTAAGGGAATTTACTCCGTGACGCTGGTTTTCAGTGACGCCTATTGGTCACCAGGGGGTAGTGATCATTTTACACATTACAAAATAAAGACTTGATATAAATGGATGTTACAACTCAAAGGGAGCATATTATATCTATATCATGCGCATTCGTTTACAGAGCTGATATTTTACTTAAAGCAAGTAAAACCAATTGGTGTTGCGCAGCTATTGTATACCAAAATAGTTGATTTGTCTAGCTGTTTAGGCGTTACGATAGCACAAGAACACTTAAAAAAAATTTTTTTTTTTTTTTGTGCCAGTGACCTTTAAATAACCAGTTTCCCTTGATTTTTTTAATATCTTAAATGTATAGACATTTTATTTTTACAATTAAAGCCAACTCGCTGTTTTCCTAAGCTGTGTCACCACTATAACAGTGGATATAGAAAGCCGGGCAGTAAAGAGCGTCGCCGTAAAATGACCAATGGTTTTATTATAGCGCTAGGGCAGTAAAATGCATATAAGTCTCTTGTATGACTAACTGGATACAATATCATGAGTGAGGGGCTTGTTTGATGTAGGCGTGTTTCCATTTGTGTAATTTCGTGTATAAAATAGATATAGCCTCCTGTCTCCATCCGTGTAGACTTTATCTTCAACCTTTCATCCCTTGTTTCATCCCCCGAGGCCTTTTTCAGCAATTCTTTCTTCTGTTTCCGCGATTATTACTCATTGAAATAAAACAATTTAACGGATTATATCGCGTATATTATCTCATTTTAGTTCCCGACGTTTCGGAAGCTCCTCCCGTGACCATGGAAAGCTGGAAAGCTTCCGAAACGTCGGGAACTAAAATGAGATAATATACGCGATATAATCCGTTAAATTGTTTTATTTCAATTCTTTCTTATTATAAGACTATTACGGTTCTATCTCGGGGTTTGTACACATTCTATTTATCTATCAGCAACGGATGTCCAACCCTGAACATAGGCCTCCCTTATAGTTCGCCACAGGATACGATCCTGCGCAGACCGCATCCACAGACTCCCCGTGAACCTTACGAGGTCATCCGTCCACCTAGTCGGAGGCCGTCCTACGCTGCGCTTTCCTATGCCGGGTCACAACTCTAGGACACTTTGTACACGTTATTAGCCATAAGTATATGGTCTGACTTGATGTAATATAGTTTAAAGAGTTTGAAAACTTAAGTGGCAATGGGCAGTGCACAACTGCACATTGCTCGTAGAACCGATGGCCGCTGGGGCAGAAAGATTCTCTAGTGGCGACCGCGTACCGGAAGACGCAGCGTGGGAGGCCTCCGCAAGGTGGACTGATGATCTGATGAATGACGCAGGAGTCTGCTGGATACAGGCGGCGCAGGCGTGCTCATGGTGGAGAACAATCGTAAATTCTATTGTCCAAAAAAAACATGCAAAATATACATATTACAATTTATAGCTTACTAGAGGACACCCGCAACTTCTTTCGCGGAGGAGAATAAGTCATAACCCCTCTTCTTTTTCGACAGCTTGGTCGGGTAAAAAGTATCCTATAGCCAGTGACCTCGAAATAGTCCGTTACAATCATTTTTTTTGCATTTAGCTTTAAGTCTAGGTTAAGTCTATACATGCCAGTTTTCAAGTGATTATTAATATAGCTTGCAAAATAAATGTATCTTCTTTTTCTTCTATATAATTTCATATTATATGTATTGAGTGATATTATTATACTTACTGAACACATTAATTAGTTCTTATATAATATTTTCTTCTGTGTAATAAGGATAGACAAAGTCAGGAATAATTACATCTGTGGAACCTTCAAAGTGGCTTGTATACAAGACAAGATGCAGGAGAGCCGCATGCGCATGGCCACGTGATGCGAAGGGACGATGACCACATTACCAAAACAGTACTAAACATTGCCGAAGGGAAGAGAGGCCGAGGACGCCCACCTACTACTTGGACCAGCACAATCCGAAAAGACATGACAACGGTGGGTGTCAGCTCAGATCTATCGCAAAACAGAGAAGAGTGGCAAAATGATAAGGAGAGCCGACCCCAAATGGAATGGGAATAGGCTATGATGATGATGATGATAATATTTTCTTCTGTTTCCGCGGTGATTACTCATTTGAATAAAAAAAAATAACGGATTATATCGCGCATATTATCTCATTTGAGTTCCCAACGTTTCGGAAGCTTTTCAGCTTTCCATGGTCACGGGTTAAGTGAGAAAAGATATTTCTTTTTGTGCGAACTACCCACTTTGAGAAAACAAATAAAGGTGTACATACATGCCAGATGGGTCTAATCGAAATGAGATAATATACGCGATATAATCCGTTAAATTGCTTTAGTTCTTATATTCCAAATAATGTTCAACCGAGTTGAATATTTGACGTAAATGGCACTTATGCAGTGTTTTTTTTTAAATTGTAGTTATATATAGTATTAGCCTATGTCTCAAATTGTTAGACCTATGATTTTTTTATTTTTTTATGTACCTATGTTTTACCTATGTTGAACAAATAAAAGATTTGATTTGATTTGATTTTTCTGTGGACTATGACGATTTTGCAACAAAGTGAGCCAAACGTGTTGGACCCTTCATATTTAACTTTAATTCTGTACTAGAAAGCGCTCGCAACTTCGTTCGCGAAGGAGAAAAAGTCATAACCCTTCATTTTTTCTTCAGCGTAGTCGGGTAAAAAGGTATCCTATAACCATCTGGAGATATCCAGCTACCCGTGTACCAAAAATAGTTAGTATCCGTTCAGCCGATTTTGCGTGATGAAGCCACAACGACACATACAAACATACACACACATAGAATCGAGAAAAAAATCATTTTAATGACCTCCAAATAGTCCAAAACAATCATTTTTTAACCGACTTCCAAAAAAAGGAGGTAGTTCTCAATACGCCAGAATGTTTTTTTTTTTTTGAAGATATCTTCAATGTACAGACATTTCATTTTCACAACTTTATAATAGTATACATTATTCCATTAGGTTCGTCTAATGAATTCATATGCGTCCTAAACTTTACCTTCTTATTTTATTAGTATGTTGGTGGTGGAGGAGAAAAGTCGAAACCCCATTTTTTCAGCGTACTCGGGCAAAAGTATCCTTTAACCATCTGTAGATTCCCAGCTACCCGCTTACCAAAAAAATTGAAATTCGTTCGTTTTGGTGATGACGAATGGTGGCGGTGATGAAATCACAAGGATACATACAAAAAAAGCCACAACGACACATAGAAACATCCATTTTTTTTTTTTCGTTTCACTGACCTTTAATAGTACTGACTATTCTACTCACTTATCCTTTAGAATATCTTCAATGTAGGTACACACAGTGAATAAAGAAAAAGCTGAAGGTATTTACAGTTCAGTAAATAAGTTAGGTATAGATTTTTAAAAAGTAAGTACATTTGTTTTAATGTACTTATTTTAAGATTATTCCTTGGTAAATCCCGCCTCTGTTATTAACAGACCAAAGGTTTCAATTTTGCTTTAGTTTCAAGTAAATTAAACTCATAATAGCTATTTAAAAACAGTTTTATGACTTACTAAATGGAGTTGTTACTTCTGCAAAAAAGCTTTTTATCGTTTGATATACAGTTTTATTTGAATTTCGACGTTTTCTCCTCATGACATATGATTCGCCGCAGAACCATAAAACATCTTAAATACGTTATTCCATTTTAATACACTGAGTCTCTTATGTGACTTTTATAGCACCAATAGTCGTATAAAAAATAATACAGTCCTTACTGCTCCATTACCCGGCTGTAACCCGTTTGACATGATGCCGTTTCGTGACGAGTCGTATAATGTTATTAATATGGAAGCTTTTATCTTTGTTTACATAAACTTGCTATACTTCTGTATTGCTAAGTTTCTGCTTGCACATCCATCAACTCATCAATTGCATTCTTTTATAAAAGAGTTCCTACGATCACCTTCCTACTCCATCATCAGATCAGCTCATACTGTTAATAAGTATGTCAAATTTTATCTCAATTTGAATCCGGGAAGTAGGTCAAATTTAACTTGCAAGATTCCACCTGATCAAACATACATTGCAAGTTAATGGGGTGCATCGATAATGTAAGCTATTTTTTTGTGAGACTTTTATCAAATCTTGTATAATGAAACAGGCAAATTTTCAGATATTTGTTCTTTGACTATATAACCTACTAGCTTCTGCCCGCGACTTCTTCCGCCTTAAATTCGGTTATCGCGGATAAGGGTATTTTTGCAGGATAAAAAGTAGCCTACGTCCTTCCCCGGAACTCAAACTATCTCCATACCAAATTTCATACAAATCGGTTCAGCGGTTTAAGTGTGAAGAGGTAACAGACACGCAGGCGGACAGACACACACTTTCGCATTTATAATATTAGTATGGACTAGTATAGATTCAGCGCCTAACGCGGAAACATGTTTGCTTAAATTTCCTCGATAGAAAAGTTATCCGAAAACGCGTCTTCATTTACCGTTTTTGTCATGTTTGTACAATTGAAATATTAATAAACGGCTACAGTATGTGAAAATGTCGTTTTTCCCTTTTATATTTTACCTTACAAATTTAAATGTGAACAAAACATAAATAATATCTTCGATTTCATTGTACTTTTACATCCGGCGCTTACGGTAAAAAACCCCAAGCATGTAGTGTATTAGCTTTCAATTTCTTTGATGCGCACGAGCAATAAATGCGTCCCTTATTACAAATTACGCCAATTGGCCAGCTCCGTGTTTGGGGCGTAGTTTACGAATGACGATGCAGGCCCTTAAATAAAAGCGAGAACAATATAATGGCGTCGGGATGTGACGATCCCACCGCCCCCGCTGGTTCACTGGCGCAATCAGTTAACGCGGGGCAGCTTTTTGCGAGCTGCTGGGGAGTAGCGACCCCACGTACCTGAATGCATGGGGGACCCTGAGGAGGGGTTGGGTCAGGACCGTGGGGGTCTCTGGGTTACCTTAACCAGCCGGTCAGAGTGGAGTCGCAAGAGCTGCGGCAGGGTTGATGAATCGTAAGTGGCGAGTTGGCTTCGGTAGAAAGTCCAGTGACACCTCTCCCTTACCCCACCCCACCCTTAGCCCTATATGTGTCGCTATTTGCGGGGGCCTATCTAGTGGTGGGCAAATCATCGTCTATCAGTGCCTTTAGCCATGAGACAGTTTTTCTGTCCGGTTGTCACAGACAACAGGCCTTTATTAATTACTAGCTTCTGCCCGCGACTTCGTCCGCCTTAAATTCGTTTATCGCGGATAAGGGTATTTTTCCGTGATTAAAAGTAGCCTATGTCCTTACTCGAGACTAACAACAAATTTCATCCAAATCGGTTCAGTGGTTTAATCGTGAAGAGGTAACAGACAGATAGACAGACAGACAGATACACTGTCGGATTTATAATATTACTAACTTCTGCTCGCTACTTCGTTCGCCTTCAATTCGTTTATAGCAGATAAAGGTATTTTTCCGTTATAAAAAGTAGCCTATGTCCTTCCCCATGACTCAAAGTATCTCCATACGAAATTTCATCCAATCGGTTCAGCGGTTTAAGCGTGAAGGGGTAACAGACAGACAGACGGACAGACAGACTTTCGCATTTATAATATTAGTATGGAAGTATAGATGATAAGTCATTTGTAAATGTAATATTGACTATTAACAATAAATGTGGGTTAAATAAAAAGTACGCAGGTAATTATTTTATAAAAAAAAAACACTAATCATAGAAATGAAACAGCAGCTTTCTTTGCAGCGTTTCTTTTCTCCTCAGTACGCCTCATTTGTGAAATGCTGCTTGGTAAATTATTAGAATAAAATAATTAAGCCCTTCTGGCACATGTGTAACTGTCTTTACAGCTTAGGCCCATCTGGCATGTATGTACACCTTTATTTGTGTTTTTTCAAAAAATGGGTAGTTTGCACAAATTGTAACTTTGACAGAGGGAAAATACATCTTTTCTCAGTCCACCCGTGACCATGGAAAGCTGGAAAGCTTCCGAAACGTCGGGAATTAAAATGAGATAATATACGCGAAATAATCCGTTAAATTGTTTTATTTCAATGAGTAATAATCGCGGAAACAGAAGAAAATATTAACACTAATCATAATCAATACTTATGTTTTGATTTTGAGTATATGTTTTTATATGATTAGTACAAACGTAAATTCTGGGTAATAATTAAGTAGAAAATAATAAACGAAAACTTAATAATTCTTATCTATAAGTTTATACATAAAAAGGTATTTCCCACACTTAGGTATCGTGACTTCACTAAACGTCACTTCACCAAACAGTGTGCAAGCAATATGATTTGCCCAATCGAAAGGCACTCGACGAGACTCGAACCCCAAATGTAACCCATAACAGACCAGTCTGTTCCCCTATTTTCTCAAAACGTCATAACGTATTAGGAAACTTCCGTCGGTTACGTCGTTTTTAATTAGTCGGACTTGTCCGGTTGTAATACCGTATTACAGCTCATAAAAGTGTTCCAAACAAAATATTTGTTCATGCGATACTTCTGAGCATCTTTTCGGTTTGTTCCACTTTGGGCTATTAACAAGCTTTTATTTATCTTGCAATTTGGTTTGTACTTAAGAAATTTTGAGAGTAGAATAAATAGTCACACACACATACAAAAGACACTTTCCATAGGCTCTCGCCCACCGAACTTACTTCCTATACCAATATTTTTTCCTTTTTTTATAGTATCACTTTCTTTTGGAAATACCACAATTGTCATTCGAATTAATATTATATCACAAAGTTCGATTGTGACTATAAATATGCCAACATAAAATGCAAAGAAGATTGTCAAATGTAAAGAAAACTGATAACATACACTCAAAAACGATACGAAATAAAACCAATCAATCAGACGTTTCTCATACTGTAATAAGCTGAAATGGAAGTGGACACAAACTTGAAACAAAGAAAGAAAACGGGTCTAAGCTATAAAGTATACTATAAAGTTGTAATAATGAAATGTCTGTACATTAGAGACGTTTAAAAAAAAGAACCTGTGGACTATTTTAAAGTCACTGAATCGAGAAGTATTATTTTTTGTATGTTTTTATGGGTCGTTGTAGCTTCATTACCTCAAAACGGCTTAACAGATTCTAACTAATTTTGATACACGGGAAGCTGAACATCCACAAGATACTTTTTACTCAAAGAAAAAAAGAGGGTAGTGATTTTTCTACTCCGCTGACGTCGTAGTACAATAATAGTACATTACTGCAGAGGCAGCGAAATAGGGGATTGCCGGTCGAGTAGTTATAGATCTAGAGATACGAGGCCGTTAATCCCTGTTCGCGCTAAGGCTTTTATAGTGCTTTTCTCAAACATGCAATGAAATAAAAAAGTATATTTTTTTATATAATAAATATTTTTTTCCTACGTTATTTTAATATACATAGTTATTTATTCCTTTCGCCGCGGCGCACCCCGGCGCGCGCAGTGCTCGGAGCGAATGGAATCAAAAGAAGGTCGCTTTGCAGGCCATGGCCCGCAATTTCGTATGAAATTATCATAATGTGGTCGCGCCGCATCCGAAATGTGAGACTTCGGGGTCTATTATGAGGAACACAGCGTCAATATTTCATTGCATGTTTGAGGAAAATAAAGTCGTTTATACTAGTAACGAAAATAAAGTGGCAAGAGGAACATTCTGCATCCGTCTATAAAACCCGAAACTGAGTGGACATAAACCGACCATGCGACACTGTATAATTGTGCCTGACGATTTTTCCATTACCCATCCTTTGTTGGAAATGGGAAATTAACGTTATTAACTCTAGAAGATTCGCACTCGTCCGATTTCAAGATATTGAGTTATTATCGTAAGCGTGGAGTATAGGAAAGGTAAGGAGGTTAAACTCATACCGTAAAATGCTGCTACTGCCTAGTAGTTTACAACTTTGCCTGAGGAGCAAAGAAACCACATTATGTAATGTATTTTACCAGTAACGAAATTTAGTATTTATTTATTAGTAATATTTTTGTATGTATCTGAATTGTTCCTTTTTCTTTTTTTTCTTTTTAGGGTTTCGTACCTCGATCGGAAAAAACGGAACCTCCGTTGTCCCGTTGTCCGTCTGTCCGTCCGTCTGTCTGTCAAGACCCTTTATGTCAAAAACGCGTAAAACGCGTATCGAGTTGAAATTAACAGCATATACTCAGGTCTACAGTCCCTTGAAGCTATGAAAAAATCAAACTTCTACATTAACGTAAAAAAAAGATGCGGCCATTTATGCCGCAATAAACGTATATTTTGACACTCTCAAGGGAATCAACTTCCAACTTCCCGTTGACATAGAACTATGAAATTTGGCTAGTAATATTGTGACATACTATTAATACATACAAAAATCTGAAAACTATACATTTGTAATGAAATCTTAAAAAATATAGTATTTTTCAAAAGACATATTTGGACAGCCCGGTTGCGTTATGTTTGCACCTCATTTGTATGCAATGCTATGTATATCAGGTGCAAACTTAACTCAACCGGAACCGGGTACTATAATAATGTTAGGCTAAGTGAAAGTTTGTACGGAACTCTCGGTGCGCGAGTTGGACTCGCAATTGGCCGGTTTTTTCTTTCTAGCTTAGATTTATAATTGCTTGTTTACTTTGCGGCATCTTTACTACCTTAAGGTTGTCTGGGAGAGATGGCTTCTTAGCGATAAGACCGCCTGTTGTTTACCATTTCTCACACTGTTTTAGATTTAAGTGTCTGATGTTATCTTATTTTCGTGTGCAATAAAGTGTATACAAGTGTTTATAGTATTTTGTGAAAAACGTGTAAATTTATATTCATAACAAAACGGAACTTAATTGCGTATAAATATGGTTAATCTTGTCCCACAGGCAAAGTCGTGAACTTATAAGCAAAGTTGCAGTACTAGCAGTATTTTCGGTATAAAACATAGATGAAAAAGTGTCTAGCGGAAAGCACTCAATAATAGTTCCAAATCCGTCCAGAACAGCGCTAGGGTAGTAAAGTAAGATAAGAAGTCAACAACCAATTATAAAACACTAGCTTCTGCCCGCGACTTCATCCGCCTTAAATTTGTTTATTGCGGATAAGAGCATTTTCCCGGAATAAAAAGTAGCCTATGTCCGTCCCCGGGACTGAAACTATCTCCATACCAAATTTCATACAAATCGGTTCAGCGGTTTAAGCGTGAAGAGGTAACAGACAGACAGACAGACAGACACACTTTCGCATCTATAATATTAGTATGGATACTATGGATTTTTATAGAAATGTTATTCAATCCTTAGTTCTTCTTGTGATGTGAATAGGGTGCTTTGGGGTAGGACCAAAAGTATACGTCACGTTAGTAGAGCTAAGTTCGAAAGGTGAACTTTATCTCAACGCATTTAAGAGTCTCCGGCAAGCTCGGCCGAATTTCACCTTCCCATACACACGAGTTTCGCTCTCATTTTAAAACTACGTGTTGGATTGCAACGAAACTTTGCATATACAATAACATGAGGTATACCTATGCATTTAATTAGTTAATATGGCCCCAGTTTATAAAACAATCGAAATACACCAAAAACAAGGTTTGTATGAAAAACTTAAATTCGCTGTTTTTTTTTACTATGGTATCTGAAGCTACGTAACCACTCAAGTGCTCGTGATTTTGGTTTGAACTCTATTTTTACTTGATGACATGCAACTACAGTTGTGGAAAGCATTCAAGTGGATAAACTAATTACAAGCCTGCATATACCTTAACTTATTCTAAGTACAAAGTTTCAGAGCAAACAAGCAAGTCTTTTTAAAATGAGAGCGTAACTACGTTTATATGGAGAACCGAGCTTACCGGGGACTCTTAAGGCCGAGAGGCAAGAGCCTTTAAAGTACGAATCTTCACAAGTCATCTGACATACCGCTTGCGTGTGCGTACGCCGCGGTGTGTCATCTCTTATGAGGATTCGTACTTTACAACGCGCACGTCTCCGTGCACGTCACGCACACGCAGACGGTGTGGCTCGGCTTTTAAGAGCATTGCCGGTAAAGTTTTGGTCTTTCCCATACTTCCGTCTTACGCACCTCATTCAATCGCTTTCAAAATATTTTTTCGCATTTTTAGGATAATTTATTTTACGCACTTGCTACGGAGGCACCACTAATTTAACATACAGGGTGTTTGGTAGCAGGATGAAAAGCCGAAACTAGATGATAGTTTAGGCCATTTAAAACATTTTAAACCATGCATGTCTTAGACAAATGTCATAATGCAATTTATTTTATTTGAGTTTTAAGATTTATTCTGAGAAAACTCGTAGGTTTGTCGAAAAAACCGAATAACATTTGTCTAAGACATGTCTGGCTTAAAATGCTCTAAATGGCCTAAACTATCACCTACTTTTAGCTTTGCACCCTGTTACCAAACACGCTGTATAGAGATTATTCTCCTTAGTTTTCTACACTCCATAATGGTAAATTTTAATAACTTTTTATGTGTTTAAGACACTTTATGGGCTATTTATTATAATAAAAAATATCTCTCACGCTTTGCAAAACTAACAACTTATTTAACGAATTTTTTACAAGAATAGCACGTTATTATACATTGTAAATGACTCAGTGACTATTTTTTATCTAAGCTCATTTAAAGAGTATTTATAGCTATATTTTACCTCCAGTAATTAAAAAAAGCATTTTAAGGGGAATAGGGTTTTAAACTCCAAGTATTAAAATAAGTACTATCTTGTTTGTATTTAGTTTTAACGGCATACAAGTTTTATGATAAAAAACACATAAATGCACTGGACATTTTAATAAATTAGTACTTTGTAGACATGAGAAACAAATTTTAATTAACATTAGGTAGGTACTAGCAATCATTATTCAACCAGTAGTCTGAATCTGTTAGATTATATCTTCTTTTCTATTATATTGTAAAGATGTAAAAATTAAATATCTGTACATTGAAAATTTGTCGGTCGCTGAATTTTTGGTACACGGGTAGCTGGGTATCCGATGGTTATAGGATAATTTATATTCGACTACACTGAAGAAAAAGAGAGGTATGACTTTTCTCTTCCGTGAATGAAGTTACGGGCACCTTTTAGTTTAATTAAGCCCTTTTGGCACATGTGTAACTGTATTTATACATAAGGCCCATCTGGCATGTATGTACACCTTTACTCGTATTTGTATGCACAAGTTGTAACTTTACCATGGAAAAATATTTCTTTCTCATTCTATCCCGTGAACATTGAAGCTGTTAGGCTTCCGAAACGTCAGGAACTCGAATGAGAATTATCTCATTGTATAAATTTTGAAGTGATTTATTTATTTTTGTTTTAGTGATAATCTAGCTACCTACTAACATTATTATCATCATCAGCGTATATGTCCCACACACACACAGGCACAGGCCTCCTTTCATGGATGAGAAGGAATGGGCTGTAGTATTCATGCTGGCGCAATGGGCATCGGATCACAGATGTATGCAGGTTTCCTCACGATGTTTTCTTAGAAACTAGAGGTACTGACAATAGGCCATTTGACAATTTTTAATTGTATGTTATAAAACGACGTCTTAATAATAGAAATATTGGTGAAAAAACTACTCCAATATTAGGGATTGCAAATCCGGCCCCCCTTTGGGAAATCCGGATTTTCGGATAATGGCTTAGCCGAAATCCGAACTTCGGATAAAATCCGGATTTTGGAGCGTTTTTTTATACTACTATGAAAATAAGAGAAAGACGACAATATGAGAGATAATCAGTCTTTTTAATCACAATCAAAGTCTTTTAAATAATTTTTAAACATAGGTTTATGCGTTGCTACACATTTTTTTACAGAAAAAAGTTTATGCGCACACTGCTACGTAATTTTTTTACAAAAACAAAGTTATGGGTACACTGCTATGTAATTTCTTTTCTTTTTTTTATTAACAGTTTTTATTCAGGAATTTTTCTTTAAAAACTGATATCTAAAAAACTCCACCGAGCCTAGTTTCGAGTCGTTTAAATGAGTTCGAAGACGGTTGCACAGCATCCCAGCTGCGGCAAACGCCCTCTCCGGCTCAACACTTTGTATGTGGGATGGCCTAGGACGACCTGTGTGGCCTAGTTGGTTTGGGTAAGTGACACTAATGACCCTGCGTATGAAGCCAACGGTCCCGGGTTTAAATCCTGGTGAGGGCATTTATTCGTGTGATGAGCACGGATATTTGTTCCTGAGTCACGGGTGTTTTCTATGTATTTAAGTATTTATAAATATGTATATAACATATATCGTTGTCTAAGTATCCACAACACAAGCGTTATTGAGCTGACTGTGGGATTTAGTCAATTTGTGTAATAATGTCCTATAATATTTATTTATTTATTTAACTGGTAAACTAAAACAAATTTGGTTAGGGGCGTAAAAGAACACAATTTTAAATGACTATTGTTCGGCGTTGTCGGTCTAATTACTTCTATGTAATGGTAACAACAAATCACCTTAACAGCTGCGTTCAATTGCAATATTTATCTTAAACAATTAAATTTAGTTCAAATGAGCAACAATTGCATTTTCATTACTTTGACAACAAAATTCGGCTTTCAGTTGGAAAATCCGGATTTTCGAACTTCGGATAATCCGGATTGCAATCCCTATCCAATATCATAAAACTCCCTGAGATACAACGACGTTAAAAGCACATTTTTGGACTTTCCCAAAAAACGCTTCAACCATGTGACGTCACACGTTTAATTACCTTGTATATGGAAAATAAGAACTTTGTTCTGCATCTATGTTAAAATTTGCGTTTATCGAAACGGTTTTATAACAAAAATTACAAAACATTTTATGGGTTATTTAATGGTATTATTAGAGTTATCAATACTTTCATACTTTAAAAATGCACTTTCCCATTCAACTTCAAAGACTCATAAAACAAGCCGCACGTAAGGTATGGAACTCAAAATCTTAACGTAGTTTTTTATTCTGCTGGTTTTATCAGGATGTTATATAATTTTTCATTTTTTTTCTACTGTCAAATACCCTATTCAATGGAAAAAATATGATGCCTAATCATCATTCAGCTAAACCTTTCCATGGTCATAACACGTTGTTTTCCGTCTCTCTGCTCTCAGGAATGCGTGGAGGTCTCAACATCAAATATTTATGTCTGCAGCCCAGCAGCCGTAAAAAAATTAAGCGTCTAAGTCATTAAAAAAGGTGTTTAAATAAATATTACAAGAGAAATTTACACAAGTCGAACTAGTCCCATGGTAAGCTCAATAAGGTTTGTGTTATGGGTACTAGACAAAGATATATTTAATAGATATATTACTTATATAGGTACATCGAAAACACCCAAGACTCAGGAAAAAATATTCTTGCTCATCACACAAAAAATTTGCCAAGACCTTCTGCATCGCAGGCAACGTTACACTCACTGAGCCAAACCGGTCGTCAAATGGGTACTTCCAGACGTCCTAGAAACTTGAAATTTAGTATGAAAGTAGCTATTATAGCACAACCTATGAAATAAATCTAAAAATCATTATTTTTTGCGTATATCTCGCTATATCAGTCACCAATATAAAATGACCTCACAACACGAAGACGTTTTGCGTAAGATTAGAGCTCTGTTAACACTGGATTTTTCATAGATACGGCCGTTTTACCGTACATTTTGAACGGAACCCTCGTTGCGCGAGTCTGACTCACACTTGGCTAGTTTTTTTTTCAAGGTGTTAAGCTTTGGTTTATCCCAATTGCCAGACGTCTTGTTTTATTTTGCTCATGATAATATCACGAATTGCAGCGTTGCAAGTTTTCAAGTCTTACTCAAACTGAATTAATTAAATTATATCCATAACTCCTTTGAGACAACTCGATGGTTCTATTCAAAGATCTTCTCTAAGCTTGTTTTAGGCAGACTACCAAGATTGTCTGGCAATTATTCTAGAAAGGCTTAATTCTAGCATCGTTTCAGAACTACATTGAACTTATACTGTTCAAGAAAAGGTTCACTTTTTCATACCTATATCAGGCTTTACATTCCTTTAGTATATATAAGAAAGTATTGTCTTAGATTATAATATAGGTATTATACTATTAGTTTTTGTTATTTTGCTTTTGAGCTATTTTGATAAAACTACAGTAGGTATACTGAATGGGAATTCTATAAATCACTGCGACATAACTACGTATAGTCAGCATCATAAATATGTATACAATTTATTAAAATGTGTACATGTTTATGACGCTGTGTGCACACTAGCGCTCATATTTATCCATCGTTACTTGATATCTTTCCACAAGTACCATGTTATTAAAAATTGTTTATTTTTTCCACATGGTCCCCGCAACCCGCAAGGCTAGGATATTTTTATTCTGCGGTGATTGCGCATTTTTCAAGACAAAGAGTAGCTTATGCCACTGCAGTTCATATTTTGTTAAAGATAAAGATATTTGACATTTTATCCGACTCAAATAGTGAATTAATGGCCGAAAGAGTATTTCTTAAATTATAATTGTCGTTTAAAAAATATATGTATATATTGGAGGGCAATTTTACTTACAATTTTACACATGGTAAGCTCAATAAATCCTATGTTATGATATAATGCTGAATGACGATATCTAAACAATTATAAAGTTGTAAAAATAAAATGTCTGTACATTTAAAATATGAAAAAGCGAGACGAACTAATGGTATGTCACTGATTATATTTTATTCTATTTTTTATATATTCGTATATGTCGTTGTGGCTTCATCACGTCAAAACGGCTTTACAAATTTCAAATATTTTTGGTACACGGGTAGCTGGGCAACCACAGATGGTTATATGACGCTTTTTATCCGATGACGCTGAAGCAAAAAAGGGGGTTATGACTTTTCCTCCATCCATCCATATCCATATCCATACTAATATTATAAATGTGAGTGTGTGTGTCTGTCTGTCTGTCTGACTGTCTGTCTGTCTGTTACCTGTCCACGCTTAAACCGCTGAACCGATTGAAATAAAATTTGGTATAAAGATAGTTTGAGTCCAATGGAAGGACGTAGGCTACTTTTTATCCCGGGAAAAGACACTTACCCGCGAGAAATGAATTCAATGCGGACAAATCGTACGTTACACTGGTACGCAAACACTACATGACAGATTTGCGTAAAATTCTGCAGTAATACAGCTTAGATAACAGAATAGGACATAGGCTACCACTTTTGAGGGTATTCATTCATAAAAGGGGTTTTTTTAAACAATAAATGGAAAAACATGACCTAGACATTGTGACATTTTCATTTCTAAACAATTAATAAACAATTGGTAACCTAGCAACAGTAATACTACCTACACGATTAAACAAAGAACACACCTTCCGTATACGACGTATCATACAAATAAGTGTATATCTGAATAGAGCCCGTTGTACATTTTGGACTTGCGATCATCTCTGAATGATAAACATTTTGTTACAGAAGTATATGGTTTATAAATAAGATAAATACATAAACGAGTTCTTTTTAACAATAAATGGAAAATCATCACTTATTGTTAACTCTGAAATTTTAATTCTGTAGAGTTATAAAGAAATTGCTTTGAAACCAATATGACGCGTTAGTACCTGTTTGCGTAAATGGATGGCGTTAGTTGGTAACGATAAACGATATCAACGCAGAAGTACTGAACTTAGAGACTTGAAAATTTTACAGTAGACACTATATACAACGTAGGCAAGGAAAAAGATAGGATTTTTGAAAATTTATCTCTTAACGGGGTTATATAGGGGTTGAAAGTTTATATTGAAAATCTGTGATTATTTGAGTAACTGTTATATATTTCGTCTATAATTTCCTCATTTTAAACTAAGAAAACTGATTTCAGCATTTTTGGAAAGTCATCCCTTAACGGTGTTAGTTTGGGGTTGAAAGTGTTTATGGAAAATCTGTAGTTATTTAGTAACTCTTTTGATATTTCACGTAAAAACTTTTAATTTAAAACTAAGAATCTAATTTCAACATTCTTGGAATTTCATCCCTGAAAGGGTTAAAATAAGGGGTAACAGTCTGGGACAAAAGTACGATGGCACTTAAAGAGTGTTGTGAAGCGCTAAATAGAACTTTGAAAGATATTAGAGGGAACGAAGTTATGATGGGTGGAGTCACTATGTTGTTAGCTGGAGACTTTTGTCAGACTCTGCCCGTATTTCCGAGGTGAACTCGTGCTGATGAAGTTAAATTCAAATTCAAATATCTTATTGCAGGCCAGGGTACTTGCGTTAAACTTGCATTAAGGCTTCAAATATTTGGCCTATAATCAAAAAACTCCACCTTAAGACAAATATGCGCGTGCACCTTAAGGGCGATTTTTGCGCTGGAGAATTCTCCGACCTTCTTCCTAAAATAGGAAATGGAGAATAACCCAAAACTGAGGGAAGATTACAATTCCATGGGATCTCGCCTTAGTTGTGCGACCGTTGACGACGTAATCTCTCAAATTTACCCAGATGTTCAAAATCTACACAGCAAGTCCATGGAGTGGTTGTGTGAACGAGCGATTCTGACAGCTAAGAACGACCAGGCTTCCGTTATTATTAACATTTTATTTAAGTCGTTTGATGGTTCAGAATACGAATACAAGTCTGTAGACTCAATCTGTAGTGAACACGGACGATGCCATAAACTATCGCGTAGAGTTTTTAAATGCACTTAACCCACCCGGCCTACATTCTCACATATTTATCTTAAAAGTAATGTTGCTGCGAAAGTTCAATCAGCCGATGTTGTGCAATGGAACCAGGCTGCGTGTGTAAGCCTTACATAAAAACGTTATAGAAGCCATTGTATTTACTGGCTGTGCTCAAGGTGAATTTGTGTACATATACAGGATACCATTTATACCCTCGGAATACCAATTCGAATTGAAAAGGCTGAAGCTCCCCCTTAAGGTCTGTTTCGCGATGACGATCAACAAGGCTCAGGGTCAGTCACTGAAAACAGCAGGAATAGGTCTTAGGGGGGACTGCTTCTCGCACGGCCAGTTTTACGTAGCTCGCTCTAGAGCAAGCTCTCCACGCAGCTTGGTCCGGTCTGTTAATGTGGTATATAAAGAAATACTGCAAAACCCACCTAATGTTCAATATTATCAATAATTCAAACTCAATTGTCCAATTATATCTGTTATTTTTCTCAAATGACAAGTATATAACAAAGTAACGTGACTTATAACTATTGACAGACAATGCATAGCCTAAATGCAGAGAATTGAAACACATTTTCCGTTAGAAATGTATGTAGAGTTCGAGCTATACGCAGACGAAGTCGCGGGCGAAAGCTAGTAATAGAATATATATGGAAAGAAAAGATAAAATGATTTGTGCTCATCACAAAAGTATTTTCCCTTACCACGATTTGAAGCCCGGACCACCAGCTATGCAGGTAGCGTCACTATCACTGAGCTAAACCTGTCGTCAAAATAATAACTTATGAGTTAAAACAGATAATAGTAGTAGTGTTGGGTTTTTCCACTACCACCAACTTTTTACGTTACACCTTTTTTTTCCTCATCTGTTACGAGTAGTAACTACTGGGAATAATTTTCCCATCTGCTGCTAGTTTTAAGAAAGAAAGATAGAAAGAAAGAAAACATTTATTGCCACACCAAAAATAAATTAGGTACAGGGAACAAATAACAGATATGAAAAAAAAGATAGAAAAAAAGGTACCTTAAATATTCCGCGTGACATAACGAACGGACCCAGCATGTGCTTCCTCGTCGTTCCAGTCCTTCCCTTTCCTCACTGAACCACATTGACTCGTTTCACGGGTGCGGGTAGATTATCCATGCGTACATGTGCATGTATACCATATAGTAATAAAAATATACACAATATACACACACATGCGTACATACTTACAGATGTAACATCGTCAAAGAAAGAGACAAAAAAAAAGTAAGTAAAAAAAATAAAAAATAAAAATTAACTACTTTTCCCTAGTGTTACACCACCAATGGCACCAACCACTTCATTGGTAACCGTTAGTAATGTTATCTTCGGTAGTTACCACCTGGTAACAGACGGGAAAAATCCCAGCCGTTACTACTGGCAACAATTTGGTGGTAACAGGTGGGAAAAACCCGTAAAGTTACGTCATGTAGTAGTTTGTATGTAGTAGTATATACTACTAAAGTTATTAGTGCCATTGGCGTTGTTGGTAACAGTTGGGAAAATTCCCAGCTTGTTACCACTGGTAACAAGTTGTAGTTTGCATGTAGTTGCTTCTAGAACACAGTCAGAACAAGGATCCAAAATAAGTCCACCGAAAACTTCAAAGCCACTGTGCACATTAAGACGTTGAAAACAACTAGCGACACGCCACCATTTGCTGCTAATAAAGTTGAATTGAATAGTTACTTTCACACCTTCAGATCTAGCCGAAAACAGACCTCAAAAAACGACCTTCTGTCTTAAGATTCTGGTTGAGAGTTGAGGGTCGGGAGAATAGTCATAGTAGATGGAGAAAGCGGGATGTCGATATTCGTTGGTGACAATAAAGTTGCGAATACACGGCGGGTCTTAAGCGAGCATTGCACTCCGTCTGCGGTGATGGTACGAGTACAGAGTATTTTTACAGCTAGGTCGCTGATTGTAACCTTAACAAGGAAACTGATAAAGGATAAAGAAAGAAGAATAAATAACTTTTTATTTGCAGAAATATAGTGGTACGTGGAGTTGACATTGTGTATTGAGCGCGTAAATTTTGCTTAAACAAGCATACAAAGTTACTTATGGACTACTTAGGAGCTAAACATTATTAATCCATAATACTTTCTTCTGTTTCCGCCATTATTACTCATTTAAATAAAACAATTTAACGGATTATATCGCGTATATTATGTCATTTGAGTTCCCGACGTTTCGGAAGCTTTTCAGCTCTCCATGGTCACTGGTTGACTGAAAAAAGATATATTATCCTCTGTCAAAGTTACAATTTGTGCAAACTACCCACTTTGAAAAAACAAATAAAGGTGTACATACTTTACGATGGTAAAGTACCTGGTCGTCACCACCGACAGAGGACTTACCATGAAACACCACTTGGAGCCACACATATTGGGGTTGCCACGCATCTGCAGCGCGTCAAAGATGTTTACTGAAGCCCGCACGGACGGCTTTCACTTCATCCGGCGAAAGAAAGTAGCATTTCTCTTATGCAGACTGCGGGGCAGCAACAACAGCATACTCAGCATGATTGCCGGCCGATTTGATTGCCCAATAATTTTTAGTTTAACACATTCAGCACCGCGAACCCGGTCGCCGGGCGCTCTACTCGTAGCAAGTTTTCGCTACATGCGGTTTTCCCATGTTATTGGCTGCGAGCGTAGCGCTACGAAAATGTTGGTTGCGAAAGTCCCTATTCACCAATAGGGATGATGACTACATTTTAATAATCCGTCATGTAGATTTATAAAAAATATTGGACACGTATTTTTTCTTTTTTTTTATAATCGAAGAATAAAGGCGATACATTGTATCTAAATGTCGCGTGACGTAAGTACAAATTTTACTTAGCAGTGACGTCACGAGCCCCCACTCCTAAACTCTTAATGCAATTTATCTGTAGTATTTTTTTATTATTTTGAAAAAATAAAAAATACAGGTTTAATATTTTTTTATTTTCTTGCCGAGGGACTAATTAGAAGTTTGATTTTCATAGCCAGTGATCATGCCTATCCCAGTGATCAGGCTACCCTGCTAACGATAAGCGCAGTAACTCCACTCAAAGGCGATATGTAAAGTACACCTGGCTCGAATGAAATAAGGTGCATTTTTTTCTACTTTTTGACTAGAGTTACTGCACTTATAGTTAGCAAGGCAGAAGTTGATTGTTTTAATCGGTAATATTGAAATTTGGCATGCATATTATAATGTTATACAATTTGAATTCATTGTTCGTACATTATTATCATCAATCAGCTCCCACATTTATTTATTAATTAGTATATTTACACAGTATTACAGACATACGAGTAGATTATTTATTTATTTATTAATAGGTTTGCCAACAGATACAACACAGAATAAAATTACACTAATATCGTATGGACATAAAGACAAGAGTTTTTATCCAATTACAGGCAAACACAGCATGCTTTTTCAATAAGCTAGCTAAACAATGTGAAGTGACTGCTAGTACTTATTATACTACAGATAATATTATACTAACTGTATGATATTAAATCATAGTTCTGAAGGAACTTTTTAAATTTACTAAGTGACATTGCCAATAAGTCTACCCTAGTGTTCTTATACATTCTATTATGCTCCTTACAGTCTAGGGATGACACTATGAGATCCAAGATTGGTCCGAAAATTACCTAAAGCAAAAGAACGGAAATTTGCTATGCGCGAGTTAGATCTAGGTACCGTAATAATTAAACTATGAAACTAAATGTTTTCTTTCTTACTTTGTATATATATAGTAGTTTGTATGTTTAGTATATCTATAAGTATAATATGTATGTTTGTTTTATCTATTTTTGTTTTATGTGTAATTTTATCTCACCACCTACTCATTTCTAGCTATTTTATGTCATTTCCCCTACCCAAAGGTTGTATGTATGTATGTATGTATGTAAACACTTTATTGGACATAGTAACCAGTTACAAAAGCAATAATAAGGCAAACTTATCCCTATTAGGGATCTCTTCCAGTTAACCTTTGAGCAAGTGAGTGAAGATATAAGGAAGATAGACAAACTAACACCATGTACAAATTATATGTATATGAATAAAAAATATAAATAAATAGATATATATGTACATAATATATAACAAAATCAAATATAACAATACAAGTTTTACAAATCACTGGAAAGCCACAGCTTATTCAATTTACTCTTGAGTCATGCCACAGACTGCGACTCTCTGAAAGATAACGGCAGCTCGTTCCACAACTTAACCGCGTGTACCGTGAAAGACCTGGAATATGTTCGCGTCTTGTTAGATGGTATAGCAAGTGTCAGGTTGGTGCTTGACCGCAAGCGATGTCCACTGCCAACAGCCATATAATTAAATCTCTCAGAGAGGTAAGGAGGAGAAGCCGGATAATAAAGTATTTTAAAGAGCAATGACAGGATATGTACGTCTCTGCGCCGGCGGATCGGCAACCATGCGAGCTGTGGTTCGAGCATCCGGTCTGGAAGAGATCGCTCTTTAGCGATAAGACCGCCTATTGTCTACCTATTTTATGTTAAGGCTCTATTGTACTGTTTCTGTTGTTGGTGTGCAATAAAGAATTGTTGTTGTTGTTGTAAACTTAAGGAAACAATCAGATAGGGACCTTAATTATCTTGTCATCCATAAACTCACAGTACTTCTAACACATAATCAATGATCATAATTTAATGTCTGTCCAAATGTTCGTTAACTCTATTCTACTTTATTATTTTTAAGCGTTGCAAAATTATAGTAATACGGATCTTACCAAAATAAAGACCTTTTAATAAATCTCGAAAACTTACGGGATTTATAATTATGAGAAAGGGTTTTCGGAACAACATAAGTATTTTAAAAAACATTAATATTTTCATAATTGAGACTAACAAAAGGATTGGTTGGTAACGGTCGGTCCTCGAAGTTGTTGACGAATACGTCTATTTAGGACAAACAATCCAGTTAGATAGGTCCAACTTCGAGAAAGAGATCAATCAACGGATCCAACTCCGATGGGCAGCGTTTGGGAAACTGCGAAGTGTCTTCTCGTCCAGCATACCTCAGTGCTTGAAGACGAAAGTCTTGACCGGTGCGTATTACCTTACCAGCGATGACCTACGGAGCCGAGACGTGTGGTCTCTGACTATGGGCCTCTTAAGGACGCTCTGAGTGACTCAGTGAACTATGGAAAAGGGCTATGCTCGGGATTTCTCTACGAGATCGAATCAGAAACGAGGATATTCGTAGACGAACCAAGGTCACCGACATAGCAGACAGGGTAAGCAAACTGAAGTGGCAATGGGCAGGACACATAGTTCGAAGAACCGATGGCCATTGGGGCAGAAAGGTTCTCGAGTGGAGACCGCGTACCGGCAAGCGCAGTGTGGGGGGCCACCCACAACGTGGTCGGACGACCTGTTTAGGGTTGCGGGGATTCACTATCCGGCCCCTGTGGAAATCTATTGAGGAGACCTGTGTCCAGCAGTGGACGTCCTATAGCTGAAATGGTTATGATGATGAACAAAAGCTAAGGGTTGCTTTTTACAAAGTTCGGGAGTTAGTAGCCCTGCAGAGAATTGCAGCCATCTTTACATGAGTAAGCTGTGTAATTCCTAGCAGTCCCCACACAGGAATGAGTCTGCGAGGAGCCACAAATAACGAGGCGTAAGGCAGTGGAGACTGTCGTAGTTTCCAATATGAGACATTCTTTGGATTTCATTATGAGACAGTTTCAACTGTTCGTTAGCATTTATATACCAATCTTATTACGATTTCGTTATTACTGATTGAGGTCATCATCATAATATTAAGGCTCTTGTCGGTGGAAAAATTTCCAGCATATCCCGCTTTTTCTTTTACTTCTTTATAGGATAAAATTTTAAGTTTTCCTTTTATTTGCTCTATATATGTACTTCTTGGTCTTCCCCTTTTCCTTTTCCCTTCTATTTGTCCTTATTTTATGGTCCTAATGTACTTATCGTGACGTAAGAGACGACCTAATATTTTTCCTCTCCTGTTTTCAAATATTTCCAATCCATCCAAGTGGCAGTGGGTGGGGAAAATTACTCGAAGAACTCTATATGAACCCATCGTTTTCAACGAGCCTCTTTCCTTAGAAGCGACTATATAACAGAAAATGCTCAGAATCCCATGGACCGCATGAGGACGAACAATTCCATATTACGAGAACTCAGTATCACAAAGCGGCTCTCAACTATTTGTCAGGAGAGAATCCCCAAATTCTTCAAGTATATTATGCGATCTAACCAGCACAACCTCGAAAGGAGCATTTTACCGGGCCAAGTCGAAGGGAAACGTTCCAGAGGTCGAATCCCGACAAGGTTGTCTGACACCATGAAAAATGCTTGTAATTCATGTGGAGGGCTGCCCATATGGCCCTTGACAGCGCCAAGTGGAGGGACATTACTTTTGGTCACGATCATCAGCCATGAGGGACCGACTAAGAAGAAGATATAATAGAAGACGCCGTTTGAAAAGTGGACAATTGAGACATTAGGATGTATGAGTAATAGGCATAATGCCGGGATATGAAAACCAAAATTATAATTAGTCCACTTAGTTATATAATAAGAAGATATTGGATATATATTTTTTTGTTTTTTCAAAGTAATAAAAAAACACTCAGATATAAGACCGCAACCCTAATCAGTTCGTCCGACCACCTTGCGGGTGGCTCTCTCACTCTGTGCTTGCTGGTACTCGAGAACCTCTCTGCCCCAACGTCCGAGGTATGTGCCCTGGCCATTGCCACTTCAGTTTGCTTACCCTGTTTGCTATGTTAGGTTCATCTACGAATCTCCTCATTTCTGATTCGAGCTCGTAGATAAACTCAGAGCATAGCCTTTTCCATAGCTCGCTGAGTGACTCTAAGCTTCCTTAAGAGGTCCATAGTTAGAGACCACGTCTCGGCTCCGTAGGTTTATCCACGATTTTATGAATATGAAAACGTGTTTCGCATTATCCAACCAACCAATACATTCCATGATCCCATACAAATCATTAGTCAATCGGAATGTCATCTCAGATTACAGCTATTGAACTCTTTCCACCTCGATGTATGATGTTTTTGCGGTTAACTGTCTTCGTACAATCTTTGTTGCGTGTAAAATGAACAAGTATTGACCTTATGTTAGAAACTGTAAGGAGTTAACTGTCTTTAGATGGTGGCAAATAAGTTGGTTACCAGTTTGGTTAGTAATGTTAGATGAGCATAAACTATATGTTTTGTTATTTCTATAACAATAGTATAGTTAATAAAATATTATTTCCCCATCTGAAACTTTGATACTAATGTCTTCTTGCCTTAAGTTTGGATTCTTAAACGGGGAAGTCTGGGAGTCTTCTTCAGTGAAATGCCAATGTACGATAATACTTTAATTATAATTATATTTACAATATTGGGTTGATTTATAATTTAATATAACGCGACAGGATGTTGTATAATAATTTATCAGTATTTATTAAGGCTTGTTTATTATATATTTTGGACATACGGTTTCTAAGGTAAGGGACACAATTTATCCTTCCTTCGCTGCGGGCAGGCAGAAATCACTGATTTAGCCGAGATCCAAACCTGGCCACATTTGATCGTATTTGGCGCATGACAGTTTGATCCGTGGTAAAACCGACGGTACTATCCTCAGCTCGGAAAGCAGTCCCAGATCCGCAGTCTGAACTGTGTAAAGGCCGATTAAACGACCACCGTCCGTCGCCCATAGATAACTGCAATAATAAAAGAGAAGTCACAAATGCGTTGCTGGCCCTTAAAACATACACTTTAAACATACATAGAAACATTGCAAGTGACATAAAAGCTTGTAAAATAAAAGGCACTTATTTATTTCTTTTATTGCTGTATTTAAATAAATCCGCGCAATTTCTTACCTGCGCCCTAAGAAGTTCTACGGAGCTCTATAGAGATCTAGGGCCCAAGTTGATCAGCCAATCTACCAGGATTCGTGTCAACAGAACAGTAATTAAACCAATCTTGATGTGTGAAAAGCTTCGACTCTGATTCTGACAGCCAAAAATAGTAGCAAAAACGGGACCCTTATATCTCAAGCGAGAAGATGGATTGTCGCTACCACCAGCTTGCGATCGTAATACATATCATCAAGGAACAAGCAAGACACAGGACTGCAAAACCTTATGTATAAATATGTTATCTGTTCAAAAGTAGTTAAGTAGTCTTTGTTTTTAAAATAATATAATTTGTAAAGATGTAGTCTGGGAGTTTTTTTTTACAGCGTTTCTTTTCTCCTCAGTAAACCTCATTTTATAAAATACTGTTGGTATTTTTTCAAAAAAAAATAATTAAGCCCTTCTGGCACACGTCCCTATTTTATAAACCTTATGTCCAAAAATATGAAAAAATGTATAAAGATACTGAATACATTCAACAAAACCTTTTTGACAACTGTAAAAGTGCGATTCTTAGCAAAAGGACGTAAGTGCCGTGGAGATACGGTCTTTTGCGAGTGTACTTTTCATCTGTAGTGTATTTTTTGGTTCCCCTCCGTTAGCCCGAAAAACTTTCGTCCTAATTTCATTAGCCCTAATTTTGGTAACCCTAAAATCACAAACCCGAATTTTCATTCATCCTAATTAATGAATAACCCTAATTTCAGGATCCCGAATTTTCATAATGCCTAATTTCATCATACCGAATTTTCACTAGCCCTAATTTGCACTTAGCCGATTTTTTTAGACTACTAATATTATAATACCTAATTATGTTAAAACCTACATTTTATTATACCTAATTCGGAATTGCCATAGACTCAGGATGTAAGTACATGGGAATCTTTTGACGCTCCGCTCGCTCCGCTATACATTGTCACAATAGAAACCTAACCTAACCTACAGTTTTCGGGGTTCAGCCAATTCGATATTTGTCCAAATCCGTATTTTCTGTTTTAACGTAAAAATAGGTTTAATAATCTTTAGTACTCTTGACATTTAGTGTCAGTAATGATTAGGTCTAATAATCATTAGGTTTGGTAATTATTAGGTTATTTCATATTAATATTGTTGATTATTAGTACAAATCATTATTAGAGTAAACGATTATTAGGTCTAACAACTAATTAGGGTATAAAAATTAGGTGATATGACATTAGGGCTAATGAAAATTAGAGCTAGCGTTGGTAGGTGTAATAATATTAGCACTTGCGTTATTAGGTCAAGTAGGGGAGTACCGTATTTTTTGTATAAACGGTTGCGGTACCCTACACTGAGCATGGTCCGACATGCTCTTGGCCGGTTTTGTCATAATTAATTTCTTCATTTAACAGTAAATAATCACTAAGTATTGATTAATTTTTTTTTGAACAAGGTAAAATACTAGAGAGAGAGTAATTTTTGGTTGGATAAAACTTTTTTCTTTATTTCACTTTTCTATGGGTTTAATTGAATTTACTTCGTTTAATACAGAAATTTTGAATAATAAGTGCATTGCATGTTCACTGTTAGTGGGAGGTGGCACAACACAGGAGAAAGGCGTTCTCTTGTGACGGAGACCAAGATCCTCTTAGGGTCCATTAACCCTAAAAGGATCTTAGGCCAATCCAGCGTAGTAAATAGGCAAGTATTACCTGCTCCCCACGGCCCTCACAAAATCGTCCTTGAGAGACTTACCCACGCTGCGTTTTCCATTCCTTTATTTCTATTCCGAATCCCCCTCATCGGCTCATCGCAGATAAGCAAGCAGAAATAACGATTACACGACATACTGGGTGTAAAAAATAGATGACAATGTCCAATATATTGCCAACTTTAATCGTCCATTTTAAAATGTATTAAGCTGATGACAAGCAAACAATCTTCTAGAATCGCTTTCGAATGCACCCTGTATGAAACAAACTATACCACGTACACTAAAATGACCTAAGTTATGGGAATACCAACGCTACATAAGCCTTTTTGTAATAAGTAGGTAGTATAATTATCACAATCGTTAGTGGTGGTCATCAAAAACACATTTTCTTGTTTTTACCCTTAGTTCTTGTACGAGTTTATAATCTGAGTATGCGCAGTATATTGACTATCCGTGTTTTGTAGGAGTATTTTTGATTTGTTAGATTTAGAGCTTGAAATTTTGTTATTATTAAAAAAAAACTCTTAACGAAAATCGTCATGTCTTTATGTATAACATGTATAAGCCATACAAATGTAATATAGTTTGTATACCTTTGACTTCTAAACAACCCAATAGATATCGTCTGATTGATAGTCTGGATGCGATCGCTATTTAGCAATAAAACAGACTGTTGTTTCTTATTTGCATCCTGTTATCCCTCATCAGGGATAAAGGGCTCTCAGGAGGGACTGTTGTTTACCTGTTATTATATTTTTTTATATTGTAACGCTCATGTTCTGCATACATTGTATATTTGAGGTGCAAGAAAGAGTATTTGTAGACACTTACTGCATATTACCTAAGGTTTCAGATGCTAACAGCTTTCAAAATAGTGACGATTTATCACAACACAACAATAAGAAGGAAGGAGTTCCTTTAATACTATTAATCTAACGCAACGTCAGAAACATAGAATAGTTATTAATGCATGGGGCTGGCAGCTTCCTCACCCAGCGCATAAGTATAGCGATACAGCGAGGAAATGCTGCCTACATCTTTGCCACAATGGCACGGGGGCCATTTTTAGATTTAGTTTAGTTTTTTTTGGGTTAATTTTATGAAATAATTTTTAAGTATGTATTAAAGTGGTTGTATTTTAAACATTCTGACTATATTTTAAGTCACGCAAGGTAATTAAATAAATCAAATATAAATTCGATATCAAGCCCCGTTTTTTTGTGTTATAATAAAGAGTGAAAATCGTCAATGAAATAGTCAATATACTGATGATAGTTGTAACTGTGACATATCTACCTACTTATCTAGCTTAAGCCAGTTCTTATTTCTTCAAAACAGAGTTTATTATAGCTTGATCGTTGTATGATTCTGAGTCCTCTTCAGAATATATTTTATATCCGTTAAGAACAATAAGAAATTCAACTTTCAATGTGCAGTTGGTATGGCTATTTATATTTATAAATGAGTTGCCCGCAACTTCGTTTGCGGGGAAGGATAATTCAGCGTAGTCCGGTAAATCGTACCCTATAACCAGTGATCGGAATAGGTAGAGCTACGTAAAGTTTGCCAAAGAACTTTATATAGAGTGGTTACAACCAGATAAACTCTACCCGCCTATCAGAGATGAAGCGTTAAAGACAGATAAAGTACCAATTCTTGTTTCTTCTTGGTATAGTTATAAGTTATAAGGATACTCGGGATGGTTTATCGCAACGCGACGTCTTATGACGCGCCTATTTTGCGTGATAGTTTGTGGCACTACTCTTGCAAACCCAACTCTACCAGGAAGCCTAGCAGACCCTCTGAGTTCCGACGTATTGTGCCCTGTACTTGGCCACCCCGGAGCATTCGAGAATGACCTGGGCGGCGGTCTCTTTTGCTTCCATGCAGGCCTTGCAAAGAGAACTGTTAGTGACACCTAGAGTAATTAGGTGTCTGTATAATACGAGTCAAGGCCTTTTTAACAATCTTAAATTACGCGACCACCTGGGGCAGATTGTCGGGAGGGCCTCCCTGGTCTGCCTGCAGGTACCTAAATTAGACCAGTAAGGCATGGTATCTATAAAATCATCAAATAAAAAAAAGGTTTCAGTTAAAGGTTTATTTTCAATATTATACGGAAATAATGGCAAATCAGTTTCGCATGCAATATAACAAAACACTGGTGCATGCAATATTTTTATACATTTTCATTTTTATAATAAAAAAAATACCATAGGCTGCCTGGAATTCATATACAAAAAGATATACTTAAAATGTACGTCATATTTTCACATTCATTTCGAAATATTCTAAAATGTTCAAGCTATAAGTTCAAAATGAAATCCTATCCGACACTATTTTTATCACAGAAAAGATGAATTTCTCTAAATAACTTCATCATTTATTTCACTACAATTGATTTATCTACTTATAAATTGTAATAATTATCGGTCAGCAGGTAAAATATTTATTATATTTATTTAAAAATTCAAGAAGTTTTCATATCAAAACCTCAGTCCGTTTTTTTTTCTAGAATTATTATATAATTATATGTTTCATAAATATAATAATAATGGAATAAAATTGGAATCGTATATCGATTTAGTTATTTGAGCAACAGCGCTTATTACAGTACAATATTTATCATACATTTTAATTAATAATTTTGGGGGGCATTTTTACAACTTATAATTGGTGGTACGACTTTTTCGAATCTCTTTTTAATCTGTACAAAACTGGGCATTATTAACTATTTCACTTTTGTATTTACAAGCTAATATACTATAATAAAATGCAAAATGTTTTAAACATTGAAAAATATATTATCTACAATACGGCACAAAGAAAATGTAAATACAATTGACACTGGCTAAGCAGGATTTTAAAGCACGCTCCACATATCCCATAAACTCCAATAAATAGAAGATTCAAGAACAAACTCATTTCACTATTCTCGAGAACAATGAAATAATTCAGAACAATGAAATATTATTGTTCTCATAGGTATTGCGAGCTGCATTACAATTGACCTATTCATTTAATCCCACTTTTATTCTGAAGTACTTACGCTATGATTATTTACATTCAGTCATACATTAAAAAACTATTTTAGGAACACATTTACAAAGTATATGCACAGATTCACCCGCCTCCTCTGTCGCCTGTGTTTTCAGCGGGGGACGAGGGTACCATCGGCCGCATTTTTCGTAGCTAGGTACGTTCACTTAAGAGTTCTTTACACTAGCCGAGTTTCATGCATTTGCTATACATGCGTGCCCTGCGCCGGCTGGTTGCCATTACCTGTAAAAAAGTAAATTTGGTTGTAAATTAAAATGCATGTGTTTTCTTCAATCCAGATTTTGCTATCAGCACTTTTTTCTATTTACGGGAAAAAAATATAAAAATATTCAAAATATCCAGAAAAACAGCGTAATGATAAAATATTACTCTAGTAACGGTTTAGTTTAAATTAAAAAAAAATAACGGATTAAATCGCGTATATTATCTCATTTGAGTTCCCGTCGTTTCGGAAGCTTTTCAGCTTTCTATGTCAACCCGTGAACATGGAAACTTGAAAAGTTTCCGAAACGTCAGGAACTCAAATGAGATAATATACGCGATATAATCCATTAAAATTGTTTTATTTAAATGAGTATTAATCGCGGAAACAGAGGAAAATAACGGTTTAGTGTCGAATTCTTGACCTTTTTAAGATAATGTTTTAAGGAACTAAATACCTAGCTACCCTATATAAAAAATCAGAATGCAGAATACATTTTATTGAGGTTTCCCTAGAAAATTCGACAAACGTTTAATCGAATTTCAATTCAAAGTCAACGATACGTTTTTTTTTTCATTCGATCGAATATTCATTACACCGAACAATTTATGGTGTATTTTTAGAAACACCGATTTTTAATGTGTAGAAATATTATTTACTGTAAACTTCATTTCGTAGATCTTTACTTCATATTTTATTATTTGACATTTAATTATTTCGTTTTAACTTTTACATTGTAGAAAATCGACTATGTAACTTTTTTGAACTTAATTTTCTAGTTAAGAATAATTTTTGTTAGGGACGCAGTTCTAGTTATTAGGCGGAAGTTAGCTCTGGCATTTCGCTCGCTCGTTAGGGTCGCAGTTCAACCTCACACTCCTCCTCGCTTCGCTCGTCGTCGTACCTAACCTAAGCGAAGTCGAACCTGAATTAAAACTAGATTAATGCCGAAAAGTATTACAATACTTACTTATTCAATAGCAAAATAGGACCCGCCATAAATTCGTATCGTAAGCAGGTCGGACCTGGGCGGCTCGCTCGGTTGGTTCGCTCGTTAGGGTCGCAGTTCAACCTAGCACTCCCCCTCGCTTCGCTCGTCGTCGTACCTAACCTGACTGAAGTCTGACCTGCCTTAAAGTAGAATACGTAACCTACTGTTCTGGGAGCGAAATATTTTTGTTATGCACGCAGTTCTAGCCTAACCTAACCTGCTGTTCAGGGAGCGAATCAACTTAACCTAATATAGCAATTGAAATAAAACAATTTAACGGATTATATCGCGTATATTATCTCATTTTAGTTCCCGACGTTTCGGAAGCTTTCCAGCTTTCCATGGTCACGGGAGTTGTAACTTTGACAGAGGAAAATACATCTTTTCTCAGTCCTCCCGTGACCATGGAAAGCTGGAAAGCTTCCGAAACGTCGGGAACTAAAATGAGATAATATACGCGATATAATCCGTTAAATTGTTTTATTTCAATGAGTAATAATCGCGGAAACAGAAGAAAATACTAATATAGCAATATAAAGTATATTTATTTTATTTTTCAGCAGAATACAAGCCTTCAAACATAAGTTGTCTAAACTTGCTTGAGTTTGTTAATTTTTTTTATTTTTTTCTTAAAATATGCAATTAAGTATGCAATAAATTAGTTGTATAATAATACGTCGATGAAATAATATAAATTATTTCATGTTCTGTCTTTAAAATAATCTATTAAATGTTATTTTAAGCATTTAAAATTCCTTATATCATTGCTCTAATAATTGTTATAGTATTGTAATTAATAGTCGATGAAGCCATAATACTCCAAGAGATTATATTTATACTGAATATTCTATGAATAGTTTTCGATGAAATGAAATTCGATGAAAAGTTTGTCGAGATTTCAAGGGGCACCCATTTTATTGAGTAAGATATTAGCGGTGTGGACTGGGCTACCCTCCACCTTTGTGATATGGATACAGACATACTCCTAAATAAGCAGGATAGAATAATGATGGACGGTGCAGAATGGAATCATGACGTATGACAGTATAACCATAGCGTAATACAATGTGTATTAAACACATTTCGTATTTACTATACAACCGAGTTGTATCACAGTAACCACTTTGAATAGGGATGATAACTAAATTTTAATAATTAGTCCGCGATATAGATTAATAAAAAAAATTGGAGACGTCTTTCTTCTTTTTCACGCAATTAAAAAATTAAGGCGATACATTGAGTCAAAATGTCGCGTGACGTCACTCGTACGTACAAATTGTAGTTTGGAGTGACGTCATGAACCCCCACCCCAAAACATGAATGCGATTTATCTGAGTATTTTGTTTTTATTTTGAAAAAGAAAAAAATATACGTCCATTATATTTCATTATCTAAGTGAAAAACTAATTAGAATTTTGATTTTCATACCCTATCAACATGCCCATTTTTAAACATTGACTGTTAAAAAGTATGTCAACTAATATACGAAGTATTATGACATAGATACTAGTGAAAGCGCAAAGAAAAATACGATTGCTCTCGCACGTGGTCACACCAGGACTCGAACCCGGTACCTGTCGATTACGCGTCGAGCGTGTCAACCCCTCCACGAGCAAGCCAATTTCCTCGAATTTATCCATCCGCTTTGACCCATGTACCTATTTTATTTTTTGAAAGGTATTATAACATGTGATGGCGATATTAGTAATACACGAAGTATTTAATCTGCGTTTTTCATGGCTCTCCCGCCTCTCCTCTGGCGCCCATGTTTACAGTGCATAAATCCTTATCATTCTTATCATAAATACTAATGAGCGGGTTTGTGTAGGTTGTGCATTATTTTCAAAGGTAATTAGATTAGATAAGAGTAATAATGGAGGCATGATACTCGTACCTCACTGACCGACGGGACCAAGGGTAGTATCGTCTGTACTATATTCTAACTTTATGCTGAATGTTTCATGGTGTGTATGGCTTGTTTTGGATGCAAGGTAGACTAGATAATGATCATGATGGCGACACGATACCTCACTGACCTGATGGCATGACCACGGAGTTCCGCACAGCGGAGTACGGAGGCGGCGCCGGCGTCGCGGCGGGCTTTGCTGTGTGCACCTGGTTTGGATAGCCTGGGGAAGAAGGGGTAACTTATCAACATCATTTCGATTACGCGTTATTAGTGGAAACACGTTAGCTAGAAACAGAACGTTTTGCAGCTACATTTTTGACGACCGATTTGGCTCATCGGGAGTAACGCTGCCTGCGAAGTTGAAGGTCCTGGGTTCAAATCCCGGTAAGGGCAAATATTTGTGGGATGAGCATGAATATTTGTTTCCGAGTTTTGGATGCTTTCTATGAATATAAGTAAATATCTATACTAATGTTTGTACATTTAAGTTTAAAAAAAAACACTATTGTATATTTTCTTCTATTTCCGCGATTATTACTCATTTAAATAAAACAATTTAACGGATTATATCGCATATATTATCTCATTTGAGTTCCCGACGTTTCGGAAGCTTTTCAGTTTTCCATGGTCACGGGTGGACTAAGAAAAGATATATTTTCCTGTGTCAAAGTTACAATTTTGAAACTTCGGGAACTCAAATGAGATAATATACGCGATCCGTTGTTTTATTTAAACTATTGTAAGTGTCACGCCTCAAAAAAGAGGTGTGACATTTTCACTAAATGTATCTCCATTGTTTTTTGATTACGTGAAAAGAGAAAACTTTTTATTAATCTACATGACAGGCTAAAAGTTACAATTAATTCAACATCATGTATTTTAGAGCTGTCGATGTAGCAATTTCCATTTATTTCCATTCTCAGTCTTCTTTTCGAAATCTTGATACGCCACACTGTTTAATTTTTCCGCTTTCTAAAATTAATTCACCGTAAAAACAACACTAATCTCAAAAATCCAATCCGCTACAATAATCCAGACATTACACGCTGATCTCTTAACAAAACCTAATGCCTTAATACGTCCCGGGATTATTATATCCGAAATCAATCTCATCAAAATCGGCTTAGTGACCAGACTCGCCCCAATAATTTCTCAATTTCGTATATGATCGAATAGTTTGATAGGAAAGTAACTTTTATTCTGCTTGGAAAATGACCGCTTTTCCAATCTAACTTTTCGATCAGATACGAGGTCGAGAATGTAAAGGGACGCAGTATTCTTGATCAAATTCTTTAAGTCGATAAGCCGGCGTCAGTACAGGGAAAGTAAATTTAAACCCGAATTTTCCCTCCAAAGTTATTTTAGGAGAAATCTTGACAAAATATTGTAAAATAAAAGCCAGGGTTATCCTAAAAACTGTTCGCCTCATACTTTAATACTCCTCTTGATATAAAATTAATTAGATTTATGAACTGGATTGACTGTTTCCTAAAATAAGTACGCATGCAAATACACAAAAACCGTCTTGTTTCTATCATCGCACCTCCCGCCTCAGAAAAAAAGTACATTCCCACTCTCATTTTTACCACGTACTTGCAAGTTGTAGAATGACCCTTAGGTATTTCCAGAGCGCTATAACATGGGATTCAAGATGCGAGTTAACAGGGCTCTCAACGGTTGGCAAAAGTATGGGCGATTCCTCCTGTGTTGCACATATCCATGGGCGACGATGACTACTTTCCATCAGGAGGCTCGTCTGCCCGTTTGCCATTCATTACATTAAAAAAAACCAAACCTACAAACATTATAAGCGATGTTTTTGCAACTAGCTATGTGGTTGTATTTCTGAGGTTCTGCGGGGTAATGGGTGACCGTCATACTTCTATTATCTGTCCTTAAGGGGCTACCCGAAAAATTTTGGTAAATTTCACTGTTTTTAAAGTGATATAAAACTATTTTTCTTGCTGTGAACCAGGTTAAAAATATATACATTGTAGCCTATATTTTTGTGGAATATTATAATACTTAATAAATCAAGACAAAAAAGAGATTCCTATAGTCCTTTACCTATTTTAAATTGGTATAAGCTCCCTCGTCAAGCGACGCTTAGACATGGGACTAAAACCAATAAGTGAGTAATGATGTCCACTTTAAAATTGGCAAGTGGTTTTTCAATAGGTTCTATAGTTTTTAAGAAAAGTAGCAAAAACTGGTTTTTTGTCGTAAAAATAACAAATTTTGATGGTGTTTATCTTGGTTTAAGTGACTCGTAAAGATAAACTGAAACAGTATATTGGTAACAACGGTGGTTGTTAACACGGTGAGACATATACAAGAAAAAGAGAGCTACGGATCGAAAGTCATTCGCGTATGGTAGCCTCTTAAATGTTACATAATATTATTTTTTATGATTTTCACAGCGCGTTAATATTTTACTGTAATGCTGTGTAATTATTTTAATAAACAAAAAATCATAACTTCATAATTTAAGAGGATTATACTGTTTCTGTTTGATGTTGATTTGTTGTATTTGCATGTTGATACTATTACGCTTTATATGAGGAGCATACATAGATAGACTATGACTTTTAATTATAGGTAATAAAAGGTTCCAATTTTAAACTTACCATGCGCACTGTTCCTCAGATACGGATTTCCGTATGTGGCAGCATACCGGAGATCGACTACGCCTTTCTGGTACTGCGGCGGCGCTGCAAAATAAATAAGTTGTGAAACAACCAAAATAGACTACGTACAATCACAGAATAGACATACGTAGTAAGTAGCAACGGTGCAGAGAGCTCACTCGAAACTGCGCGTACAAATTATTATTATTAACTTGTATTTCTTGACCCACGTGGTATACTATTTTATTTATCCCTCAAGAATCGTGCATTTTCGAGGATATAGACTATGTCACTTTCCCACTTCAATCCATTTAATAAATGTCAAAGTAACTCTGTCAGTTTGTCCTTTTCACGCTTAAACCGCTGATCCGATTTAGGTGTAATTTGTTATTATGGAGATAGTTTTAGACCAGGAAAGACATGGGATAAATAACATATTTTTACACTAATTATTATCTATTCAAAAGTTAGTAGAATCTTTGTTTTAAAAATAATACAATTAGTAACGAGTAGTCTGAGAATTTTCTTTGCTGCGTTTCTTTCCCCTTAGTAAACCTCATTTTGTGAAACGCTGCTGATAATTTAATCTTTTTTTAAATAAAATAATTAAGCCCTTCTGGCACATGTGTAACTTTTTTTACACATTAGGCCCGGTTCTCTATCGTTTGCCCGAATTTCGTATGAAATAATCTCTATGCCCGAATTTCACTTGCCATAATTTTATACTCCATAACATTCATATGCCATAATAATCATTTACCATATTGTTAGGTGCCATAAATTTTATTTTCCCTATTATCAAGTGTTCCAAAATCGTTTGCCAGAAAATTCAAACGACTACGATGGACGATATACATGGTAACAATACAAACCTAACCTAACCTAACCTACAGGTTTCGGTTTTTGACCCATTATGACGCTCCGCTATACATGGTCACAGTACAAACCTAACCTAACCTACAGTCTTCGGTTTTTGATCCATTTTCACGCTCCGCTCGCTTCGCTCGCTCCGCTATACATGGCCACAGTACAAACCTATCCTAACCTACAGGTTTCGGTTTTCGACCCATTATGACGCTCCGCTATACATGGTCACAGTACAAACCTAACATAACCTTCTCTTCGGTTTTTGATCCATTTTCACGCTCCGCTCGCTTCGCTCGCTCCGCTATACATGGCCACAGTACAAACCTATCCTAACATACAGGTTTCGGTTTTTGACCCATTATGACGCTCCGCTCACTTCGCTAGTTCCGCTATACATGGGCACAATACAAACCTAACTTAACCTACTGTTTTCGGTTTTTGATGCTCCGCTCGCGTCGCTCGCTCCGCTATACATGGTCACAATACAAACCTAACCTAATGTACAGTGTAAGGTTTTTTGGTAATTTCGGGTAGCAGGTCATTTTTGTATGCTTTTTTCGTAATTATGACAAACGATTATTATGGCATAAATAATTAAGGATTATGAACATTATAGAAAGTATATATTATAAAAAGTGTTATTATGGTATATAATATTAGAGATGTTGAACATTATGACACTTGAGTATTATGGCACTGAAAAATTATGGCATGTAATATTATAGCCAGTGACCATTATGGCAAATGAATATTATGGCACTCAAAAATTATGGTATGTGATATTATAGCCAATAACCATTATGGCAAATGAATCTTATGGCACTCAAAAATTATGATATGTGATATTATAGCCATTGACCATTATGGCAAATGACATTAGTACAAATGAAATAATGGGACATGAAGGAATCTGGCATGTACACCTTTATTTGTTTTCTCAAAGTGGATAGTTTGCACAAATTGTAACTTTGACCAGAGAAAATATATCTTTTGTTAATCGACCCCGTGAACGCGAAAGCTGAAAAGCTTCCAAAACTTTAGGAACTCAAATGAGATAATATACGCGATTTAATCCGTTTAAATTGTTTAATTTAAATAAGTGACAATCGCGCCACAGCCAAAGCGCCAAATATATCGTCACACATCTTTGTTCATGTAGCAAGGACCAGTAAAACAAGAAGACTGACAGCTGCCATACTTTGAATCGTGTTCGGATTGAAAGATGATTCTGGCAAAAACAAGATGGCGCTTTAAACTAAACATTTAATGATATTATAATTGTATAAAGATGTATATAGTATAATAAATAAATCGTAACATTTAAATACTGTCTCACCCTTGCAAAGTTGAATAATTGTAAAAAATATTTTTTATACATAGATGGCGTTCTACATATCGGGGAACGGCTTTTGGTATGGAGGTTGTTAGTACTCTTGTTTTAATGGTCCTTGGCATATAATGTGTTCCGATATTTTTGGCGCTGGCTATAGAAAGTCTCGCAACTCGGCATCAAGACCCGACTGTCCACTTCATGTCTGCAATACATGTTGTCCTATTTCGGCCACATAATGCACAGAGGTTGACCTTGAGAAATTGGTCATCGTTGGCAACACCGAAGGAAAAAGTGAAAAGGGCCACCTCCTTGTCAAAATTTTATCAGGTGGTGAGGGCAACTTCGGACCGGAATCGATGGAGACAAATTGTCCATTTGGGATGTTCTAGTGACCACGATCCTCAATAATTAGGGAGAGATTGGGGAGAGAGAGTAACTAGAAATACTAACTTATTTCAAATTTAAATAAAACAATTAACGGATTATATCGCGTATATTATCGCATTTGAGTCCCTGACGTTTTGGAAGCTTGTCGGGTCGTTGCGGAAGTCACCGGGTTGACTACGGAAAGCTGTAAAGCTTCCGAAACGTCGGGAACTCAAACGCGATATAATCCGTTAAATTGTTTTATTTAAATGAGTAATAATTAGGCATTGGAAATTCGGATGCATCGGCCTCAGTACCTACACCGCGTAAATGTTGACTGGCATGGAGGCGGACACTATTTTATTTTACTAACCAAATTCCCGGGATTTATCGGCATACTGAAAATTAGTATAACATCAATAGGTACATACATACATCCGTATCAAGGTATTAAAACAGCTATTTTAGTAGTTCCTGTTTACAAAATTGTATTTAATTCACATGTGTTTCATTTAACTAATAGACGTCATAATGTAAATAATTTAAAAAGGTAAATAACCTTTTCATGTCGTTTTGTATAATCCCGGGATCCCGGGAATTGAAAAACTAAAATATTATTTTAAGAAGCTGACTTCATACTAGCTTAGCTTTTTCCGGGATTTTGCTAGTTATAGGTATAAAGGCATCCGAATTTCCGATGCCTGGCAATAATCGCGGAAACAGAAGATAATCTTAACGTATTTCTGTTAGGACTCTGCCAGCTGAAATTAAACCATCTGTCATTTTTTTTGCACCGCCTGTCACTGTTGATACGTTTACAATGTTAACTCTATTCTGTCTCGCATTTTTTAACTAGCTTTTTTGACGTTTTTGTAAAAGTGTCGTGTAAAATTGGTTTTGTCAATCACTACTGACTCCTGACATTTTCAGCGGAAAACTGGTTTCGGGTTAGTTAATTCCAACGTGGCGGTTTTTGGACGAACGAAATTTTGACTTTATTTTGGTTTTTATTGGCTGTCTTTAGTGGGAAATGCTTTTAGTGGAAGTCTAAAACAAAAAGATGACCATTGTCAGTCGTAGTTGAGTGAATCGACTTTTATATCTACAGATATATCAGATATTCATAGATATATGGATTGGAATGTTGGGCCGCAAAGGTGACGGATTAAAGCAGATTGCATGTTACGGTGATGAGAATGTTGAGATAGATGAGTGGCGTGACCAGAATGGATCGGATAAAGAATGAGTATATAAGAGGAAGCCTGAAAGTAGCACCCGTAGTCGATAAGCTGAGAGCAAATCGCCTACGGTGGTTTAGACCTGTTATGCAGAGGGAAAAGAGTCATGTAACAAGAAGGGTATTAGATATATAGTGGAGGGATGTAAGAGGAGGGGTAGGGAGAAGACAAGGTAGTTGGATTGCGTGAGAGATGACATGAAGAGGAAGGATGTAAGTGACGAGATGACGGGAGATAGAGAGGTATGAAAGAAAAAAACATGCTGCGCCGACCCCAAGTAGTGGGATGAGGGAAAAGCGAATGATGATGAGATATATCAGATATCTATAGATATATCAGACAAATCTGTCCACAATGTTGTAAAATAACGCCTTTAAATATGGTTTCTCTTTGTTTAAATTTATGATGTACGTTAGAACGTTGAGTGTGCCGTCTGTTAGCTAATAAACAGAAAATATAATTATTAGAAACCCGATTGTCTTGCCAATTTCAGAGACATTGGGATTTAACTGGATCTCGTTATTTTTTTTATACCAAAGGAATTGTGGCCTAAGGAACGTATTTAAAATCTTTCAGATTCCTCACGGGTTGAAAATGTATACTAAAGTCACTATAAAACAAGAAATAAAATAAAGTTTTATATTAAAGAGTATACCTACAAGAAAGGTGTTTTTTGCAAGCGGTGGTACGGAACTTTTCGTGCGCGAGTCCAACTCGTACTTTGACGTTTTTTTTTAATATTTACAACCGCAAGTGTGTAAAAGCTAGTAAGCCATTAAACAGAAGTTGGGAAAAAAAAGTTGCAAAACAAAAGTTCGCGGTTTTGTGCAGGCCGACACGTTTTGCATTCAAGTTGACTTTTAAAAAGCTTCCAAGCATGTGAGCTTATTTACGGTGCTTTTCTGCTCGTTATTCAGTTTAAAACTTGCTATAAGCCAGATAACGTTTTTTGTCGGTTTTGGCAAAACATAAATATGAAATTTATGAAAAACTTAAGGTTACCATTTTTATGAGAATTCTTTCGTTTTGAAAGTTGACTTGTTGCAGCAACTGGTGGAAGCTAATTTAAATTAAAGTTAATTAAATATTTTGGGATTTGACGCAGTTGGAATAAATGAACAGAATTTAATGTATTGCACCCTTTAAGCGCCAAGCAGAGAAGTAATGCGACGCTACCCAGACGCCAAAACAATAAAAAAAAACTTCAAAAATAAAATAGTGATTGCAGAATGAGATACTGAGATTAAAGAGTTTTTGAACCATGAAATTTGGTTGGGATATGCCGACGCTGGCGGCAGTGGCACGTATTTGCGATGACGTGTTTTGCCGGCTGGGGCGGTCAAAAGGTTAAGTTAAAATGAAAAAGTATGTTTATCAATGCGGTTTAATCATGAATCTTGGGCACTAATGTAATGTCATAGACATTTTATTATTAGAGAGCAACATGCAAAAAAGCATGCAATTAAGTCTCGAGTAGATCATGATCGTTTTATAATGCAAAATTCGTCTTGGATATGTTTGTTCTGATTCCGAATAAATCTGAGTCTAGTTACTCGTATTTATTCGTAACAAATGCCAATATTCCAAAAACAAATGACGGCAGCTCATCGCGTCCAAAATTACAAAATGAACAAGGATCCACTTCAACAAAGCGCTCTCGAGATCCAAAGTAACTGGCACATTATCAATTTCGTCTCAACTAATTTGCTTCACAAAATTCTGCCCTTAATCAAAACAAGAACCGCCTCACTTACTGTCGCCACCAACAGGCAGTCCCAAATTATTGATTGCGTCAGTCTCGTCCTGAGTCTTCGGTCGTTGCAAAGAATTGCTCTGCGATCCATTGCCTCCTGACAAGGGCAACGTCGAAGCTGTGTCGATGCTGCGAGTCAGTGAACCTTGAAGTGACCTGGATGGAACAAAATCGTCTGTTAACGTGGTAGTGGATACACAAAAACATTGCAGAAATTTAGTAGGGAACTTCTTGCCCGAATGTGGCGACCCGACAGCACTTTAGCCGGTTTATTGAGAAGAGACACAATAAGTAGGATATTCTGGGTTGGGTGTGGACGTGAAAATAGTAAAGTGGGACTAGAATATGTGAGAACATCTTAAACCTACTAACACTTAAAGTTTGTTTAGGGTTTCTAAAAGGATAATGGGTTCACAAATTGTTTTTTTATGACGTGTAAATACAGTTTAGCGTCCGTTAAGTTTAGGCCTAATAAATTTATTTTTTCAGGTGATGCATCAATTGTGAATTTGCTAACAAAGTTTTTACAGAATCCATACTAATATTATAAATGCGAAAGTGTGTCTGTTTGTCTGTCTGTCTGTCTGTCTGCTGTTACCTCTTCACGCTTAAGCCGCAGAACCGATTTGGCTGAAATTTAGTATGGAGATAGTTTGAGTCCCGGGGAAGGACATAGGCTACTTTTTGTCCCGGAAGAATATCCTTCTCCGCGATAAACGAATTTAAGGCGGACGAAGTCGCGGGAAGAAACTAGTGTTTTTTAAATATTACAAAAATATACTTGCGTTAATAAATGAAAATTGAGGGTCATCATTTGTGTTTTTACGATACGAGTAGTATACCAGTCGATTTGTAACATCTTTTAAAAAGATGATTTATAATTAAAGTAAAAAAATATGTTAATATCCCAATAAAAGAGTATTTGAAATAGTTACATATAAGAATTATAAAACTCGATGCTCGGCATATTGTATACACTCACAAGTTTTAGGTTAGGTTAGGAGGAGTTATTAGTAAAATTCTGAACTCCATACTCAATTAGCGGACTCTTCCGTATAAAAGGATATATATTTATACAAAAACACTATCAGTTACGGCCTTTTATCCACAACGTTTACTGACCTATTCGTTGCCGGAACGTCCAATTGAGGCGACTGTACCCTCAAATTGTTCGGCGGGGTGTAGCCTTGCGGATAGTCGTACACGTAGCCACCGGGATTCTGCAAACAATGTATCGTGTCAGCCTCCGATGTCAACAAGCTTGCGGTCTAACTTGTGTTGTCGGTTGTACGTGTACATATATTCAGAGAAGGATGTTAACGCTGCTCATGTAACCGTCCTAAACTAGAGCTTCTGTTTGAAGACGAAGGTGCAGTTTGAATGACGAATATGGAAGTTAGCAGTTTTGTCAGTGTGTTTGGTTTAGATCTTGACGTTTGATCCAAATCAGTTGTTTCAAACTGATAGCAATGGGAACATCCAATTTGCTAGTTCAGTGTAACAATTACAAGCGGTACCTGACGAATCGAGTTCAAATTAAAGGGGAGTGAGAATATTGCAAAAAATGTTACTATTGACTAATAACTACTGTAGAGAAACATAGATATAGAGAGAGACAGCGTTATTTTAGATGAAAACTGTCTTAGAAGTCTCTAGCGTATTAACAATTGAAATTTTAATATTCTTAAAAAAATACGGCACAAATACTACTCTACAATTACTCGATTACTTAGCGACCCACACTGAATCTTGACCTCCGCACACCTTTGTGCTACTTGTACAGTTGCACGCCTGCAATAGATTACATATTTGATACGAGTAGGAGATGTTTAAATTATTTGTATGAGTATATGATGATTTTGATTATGAAGAGGAAACTAATACTAAAATATGAGGCAAAAAATATACTACGTCAAACTGTTTGGACGTATGCAGACGACATGGATGAAGAATTGACAAAGGTGATAAGTTTAGTGCCATTCAGACAAATATATTGAACAAAGATATGATAAGAGCGTTGAGACATTTCACTAGGATTAAGAAACAAGTAGCAGTCAAACTTCTGATGGAGTACCACTTACAATTTTTTTAAGCTTATACGCGTAAGCACAAGCTTCGACCAACTGCAATAGGCAATGCCATAAAAAAATCATCTCTAATGACTTAAGTTACTTTTAGTTAAAATTTGAAAAATATATATATCAGAAGAAAAATATTACGCAAATCGAACTAGTCCCATAATACACTCAAAAACGCATTATGAGTACTAGACGACGATAATATATATTTAATAGACATACTACTTGTAATGTAGGAAACATTCACTCAGGAACAAATGTTTGCCCTTACTGGGATTGGAACCCTAGAATCATCAATTTCGCAGGAAGGCTCATCACCGTTTAGCTAAACCGGTTAAAATCTCGAATGTAGAAACTTACTTTATAATAAGACTCGTTATATGCAGGATCTGAATAATCGTTGCTGTATCTGAACTGCATAAGCGGGTCGTCCAGTCGAATGTTTGGTAATGTTACTGGTCCAGCTAGCGGGAGTCCTGACTGAAGCTTTGAGTCTGAACGGTCTGAACTGGTGTAGTCCTGGAAAATAATTGCTGGTTATATTATTAAAGAAGAGAAGGCAAAAGAAAGGTAACATTTCAGATTACTAAAGGAAGGCATACACATAAAGCAGCTAGTGCGTGTAGAAAAATCAGGTACAAGAAAAATAAACATTAATGTAAGAAGACATTAAATAATTGATAGATTCAGGCGTTACTTTGCGGAATTCTATACTAGATCAATGGATTATAGTTCCTTTGCTGTTTCGCGAACTTGTGTTTTGGTTAGATGTGACAATAAATTGTGCTCACATGCGCATTTTTCATGCAGTTTCCATAAAAAAATACGCATGCAAATACAACAAACCAACACTAAACAGTATAATCCTCGACACGTGTTTCGCCTCTCTACGAGGCATCATCAGGAGATGCAGGAGATGTTGACGGTCCGGCGTCCACCCGAGAAAATGATTTTCTCGGGTGGACGGCGCATATGCAAACTGCATGAAAATATGCGCATGTTGCACGTTATTGTCACATCTAACAGAGACACTAGTTCGCGGAACAGCAAAGGAACTATAATCCATTGATCTAAGAAGACATTGTCGAATGCTGTGATAAAAAAAACTGAATCTGAGAATTTGGTGTGGTAAATAAAAAAACTTTTTTATTAAAAGATTGGACCAAAAATACATGTATCTATATCGGAATCCCTAACGTCATTTGTGCTAATTTATCGTTTGTCATAACGCATTTTTTTACAAAACTGTAAACTTTTCAGGATTGTTATAAAACAAACCTAACCTACCCTAATCTATATGATGATCTTTTGAAAAATTTACAGTTTCTGAAAAAAATGCGTTATGACAAATGATACATTAGGATAAACGATACATTAGGCCAAAATACATCAGGGATTCCGAAGGAGACCCAAATACACGTACAAAGCAAAAATAATTAACTCACCAATTCATAACTTCCATCCCCATGAGGCAACTGCAGCTTCAAATCGCTAATATTTGAGCTCCTATCGCTTTCTTTGTTATACATATCGCAAGTAGTCACAGTGACATCTGGCTTCTCGCTCATCTGTTGGTTCTTCTGCCTCCTTCTCCTGTTGCAGATGACCAGAAGAATAATGAAGGCAGAGAATACTATGATACCTGATGTAACTCCAGTGAGGATGATGAAGAGAGGCAGGGTCTCTGTAAAGAAGAATATATTTTTAAAATATTGTTAGTTACGGGAAATTAAGGTTATAATTATGTCCCATGAACAATGTCAATAATCCCTAAATATTTCACAAATGGAGTTAAAGCAAAACGAAAATCAATTTCAAGAGGAAGTTCACTGATGCGAGCTAGAAGCGAGTAACTAAACGAAGCAGATGGAAGAATTTGAAAGAAACCCATGTACGAAGGTAGACAATCTAAAGATAAGGATGATAATGATGCCGAATTTATAAATATATAGTGATCAAAACTTACTCAGAGGTTTAAGAGTGATTGCAGCGTTGGCGTTTCCTATATCGTTCGTGACACTGCAGTTGTAAAGTCCATAATGCTTCAACTGGCTTGCCCTGATCACTAAGCTCGATTTCACAATACCATTTCCCAGGGTCTCTTCTAGGGTCGCATAGTCCTAAAATAAGTCACAAATTATAATCGAAAACTGATAAGTTGCTCTTAGAATAGTTTATATGAAAAACTTTTAAAATGGAAAAAGACTAATGCATTTTTTGTAGATTAAGTAAGATATTAAGAATTTAAACATGAAACTTATAGAAAATACTAAAACAACAACATTTTTTCTTTCGGGTAACATACTTTACTTTTTGTTTCTGTACAATTTTCTATTGTAAGTAATTCGAAAAAAATGCAAGACTTAGGGACAATAAAGACTTACCGGATTTTCTATTGGCTTAATTTCTTTACCCTCGAAGTACCATATGGTATCAAAAGCTTTTGGAACACTGAGAAAAGCGCACTCTATCCTTGCTATTTCCCCCACAGTGCCGAATTGCGTTCGGTTTGAAAGAATCTTTGGTGGTCCTTAAAAAATAACATAACAATATTGAAACAAAATATTTAGCATTATTGTCAATTTCTAAGCATACAGCATACAGCCGCTGACAATTTTGAAACGAAAACAGAAGAATCATTTATCTCAAAGCAATATCCTAAAATGACATTTGGATAAATCTAAATAAGATTGATGACCACCGAAATAAAGATGATCGGAACAGTCTTGACAATTTACCTATAAAGTTCTTAGTTTTGCTCAAATATAAAAAAGTAAATGGAGATATTTGAATACAAACCTTTAATAAAAACAATCGCTTCACTCCGGATTTCGTTATAACCCTCCACTTTGGCAATGCAGACGTATCTGCCTGCTGATTGGCGGTCTACTCCCTTTATCTTTAGGGTCGGTACGGAGCCCTTAGGCTGCTGAAAAGTGTATCAAGTTCACATATTAATGACAAGTGTTAGGGTTTGCTGCTGTCGATATCGAAAAGAACAGATTCGTAGACATTAAAGGCAAAATTAAACCCTACATAAAAAAAAACATTATTCAATGTATTACAAACATGATCAAATAAAAAATTATAAATATTAAAGGGAAATTCTATAATGCGCACTTATTAAAAGGGGAAAAGATAAACATATTGAAGTTCAACAGTGGAGCAATTATTTATCAAAAGATATATATATATATATATATCTTTGCTGTCGATGAATGCAGAAAGCATTCGACGGTTCTGTGTGTAAATATTTAGTAAGGACCAAGTTGAGCCATAGACGTTTATGGGTTAAAGAACTAAGGAAGATGATAATTTATGCCCTGATATTAGTATTGCTTAGGACAAATGCAATATGTACTCGCTCGAATGAACATGTAGTCCTTTGTCCAATGTACAATCTTTAATTCTAGAGAATATATGAGACCTCTTATGTATTAGCATGGTAGTCACTTACCGCGATGCGGCCCGGTTCATGCAGCACCCATTTTATCTGTGGCTTTGGCTGCCCATCTACATCGCAGTTCAGGGTTACTGTAGACCCTTCATCAGCTTCTACATCTTGAGGCCTTGTTCGAAAAACTGGTGGATCTATTAGAAATAACAGATCATTAAAATGTTGTAAACTCTTTTCAATTGCAAGCTATTGAGCAGTTTAGTGAACCATAATAAAATGCTGATAAAAATAACTTGTCTTCATTTTAATTTAAGTTTTTAACAAGAAAGTTGCTTTCAATAATTATATCAATACCATCAACAAATCCAAAAGTGATTGACTTCTTACTACTAATAAGAAACTATTAGTCGATTTACACATTTTAGGATTGTGCTGTTTAGCTTAAAATACATTTATTTTATTTTAGTTTTAACTAAATCGGATTGTCATTTATGAAATAAATTCTGCTCAATACTTCGGGTTGATCAAAGATAAAAATATATACCTATATATGTAAACTAAAGAAGCTTGAAAAAAAAAATGTAATTGCATATCAATTTAAAATGCACACTCAGTCAACATGTGTGTTTTTCTTTGTATACTCGTATGTGTTCGTGGTGTGTCGTTTTTTTCTTAATTTATTTCTTCATCATTTAACTTTTACACCCGTTCTCATTTAACCCGTTTTACTATTTAACTTACATGTAACATCTAAGGTGACAGTCTCTTCACTCTTCCCCACAGAGTTGCTCACTTCGCATTTAACCACAGCATTGTGATACTTCTTGGTCACGTTGAAGATTATCTGAGGACAAACATACAGTTTTGATTATAATTCTTATATCAATATCTTGATTATTTATATTTTCAATAATTTGTCATGTATGTCATGGTTATGTTTCGATACTATCTTTAATATTCTTTCATCGCTGTTTTTTGTTTTCCTATAACGTTCTGAATAAATCATACCTTCGTCATCTTTAAAAGTTGAAGTAATAAGTACTGTATTTCTTACTCTTCTTATTAATTATTGAATTGAATGAAACTCCATATTTTATAACTTTATAATTTTTGTTGTAACCTCCAAACATTTAGCTGCCAAATAATATTTAACCAAAAATAGTGACGTAATAAATTCTCAGTCAAATAAGAATTTTTAATACTATCGAAACGCAGGTAATAAAAGTTAAATAGTATTATACAAGAGCCTGCCCAATGGCACTCAAAAACGAAATTGTAGCTAAAATTGCCAGAATTTCACGAGTTAAAACAACAATTTTAATTTAAAGCAGTATGGAATCAAGTTTGCAATTTCGTGCGGGTTTTCATACTGGGTCCTTTCATGCATGAACTATAAAATGCGCTCTACTGAAAAATGAACGTGTACTCGTTTCTCATAAAGAACGGTTAATCGGATAATCTAGTATATATTTCGCTCGGTTTACTTGATATCGGTGCTAGGATTCTCCTGCGGCTTCCCCCGCGTGGCTTACTTTTTTGCAAGGACACAATACAAGAGGACTGAAAATTATCATACTTTAGATCGTGCTCTAATTAAACATATAGATGTTAGAATTGTACAAAGAAACGTATTAGAGTAACATTAGTTCGTAAACAACCAATAATAAATAAATTGTAACATTTAAATACTGTGTCACGCTTGAAAATGCGAAAAATTGTAAATAATAAATCTTATTCATAGATGGCGTTGTACATATCGGGTAACGGCTTTGTGTATGGAGATTGTCAGTCCTCTTTTTTAATGGTCCTTGCTTTTTTGTTTATCCCTTGGAAACCGTGTTTTATGGTCGTGATAAATGTAGCCTTTGTAACTTTTCAGACTGTATTCTGAGATGCTTATTGGCTGATCAGTTGTTATTAATTTTTACTTCTTTATTTCCGATGTAGAGGGTAGGTTTTTTAAATATATATATATGTAGGTATATTGAAAATAATACTTAGTTTTTTTTCATATTTGAGATTATTATTTTTCTCATTTTATTTTTATTTTACTTCAAGTTGACAATCTTAATTTAAATACTTGTAACTTTAACATTACCCAATTTTTTACACGTATTTATCGTGGAAAAATTTAATCTATTTATCTATCACGTCAACCCGTTGCCGTGTTTTTTTTAATTAACATTAAATACTACAAAATCGTGTTTTGGAGTTGGCGTCGACCTGACACTTAACACGTTCACTACTAGCTAATATCATGCCTTTCCCCACATGTAGAGGAAATTGCGTAGCACTACCAAAAGCTTGGAAGCGAAAGTGATAAGTATTGCCTTTGGGGAATCTTTCATCGATATTTGGAAAGCTAATGACTTTGAGTCGTCACCAATTTTTGACTGAGTATCCGAGTATATACATACAATAACAGTGCTATGACTCACCATTTCCTCAGTATAGTCTCCAACTACAGGATTATTGTTCAAGTACCAACGGAAGACTTGAGCCTTAGGGTTAGCGTCGACCTGGCACTTGAGTCGAGCCTCAGCCCCTTCGGGGAATCTTCCATCGACATCGCCAGAGCTTATGGAGAGTTTTACCTTTGGTGCATATCTGACCTGTTTACAAAAAACATTGAATAAGTTTTCAAAAGGTTAGGAACACGCATGTTATGCCCTTGGCGTTGCAAGCGTCCATTAGTTACGGTGACTGCTTAAATCAGGCAGGTCGTACGCTGGTTTTTATTTAAAAATATGTGATTAAAAACAACAATAAAATGGCCCTGAACAAACTTTATTCTGGAATTTGTCTCCATCCATAATAGTGATATCTACACATCGAAACGAATGAAAAACAATTTAGACAACGACACTATTTTTATAGGGCTAACCACAAAAATGGCCACATAATTGGTTTTCTTTGTGAAATTATGTATGTTTACTAAACATTTTATTGTTGTTTCTATTACTACATTCATTTGTAACAATTTTATTGTTAGATAGCAGCTGGCAAAGTGCCTTACTTATTTTCTAAATTTATTCACAGTACAGATTATAGTTATACATAAAACAGAAACATACATCTTAGTATTTTATATTCCATTAATCCTAAAATTATCGATTTATGTACTAAATTATCGTGTCAATTCAGTCTAATAGCCTCTTGATAAAGTAATTAAACAAACAATAGCAACATTTATTGGTATTCAAATTTCCGAACGCAAAGCCAATTCCCCACTGGGTACTGATGGGAATAGGCCTTTTAATTTGTTAATAAAATTAATATGAATTGAATAAGATAAAGTGAATAGTTGTACATTGTTTCACAAAGGTATTTATTATTTTGATGTTCGTAATGGTATTGATACGTCTCGTTTGTGGTAAATTTTTTTTATCATGAACACGTAAATGCGATAGAGATGTTTTGTTACGTTGAAATTTTATATATAAATGTATCCTACATATTTAATGACTCTAAATAAAGTTATGGAGCTCAGAGCTTCAAGTATAAAATCCTAAGTAAAAAGCATAACCACAAACGAGACGTTTTATGTAATAAACGTAAATTAATATTAGTGCCTCATTTCTAAACAGGTTATCAAATGGTGATAATGAAAATCAGGATCTTGAAATTTGACCGGCGCCATATAAAATATATCAGTATTTTCAAATTTGCTTCTGTTACAAGACAACATACTATTATTCTAAAAGATAATACTTATCTTCTTATTTACGGTCACAGACAACTAAAATCGCCATTAAATAAAATGTATGTACAAACCTCAACGTAAACCGTAGCCATCCTCGCCGCACGGTCAGCGGTGTTTTGCGCCTGACAGGTGATAGTCTGTCTGTGGTGTTCCTTGGCTGGCGTCAACCGCAGCACGGATCTACGACAGTTATTGGGTTATATGTGGCCACATGTACCAGTGAATCACTCTTGCATTGTTACGTAGTCGCACTAACGCAAATACGGTTCAAATTAATCAACTTTTCGTTAGGTAAGAGATCCTACCGATTGCGCCAAACACAATGTATTGACACTGTTATTTACCAACTAATTTAATTTGAATGAGCTATTTAAAAATAACAAAATAAATGCTGTAGTTATTGCTTTAACACTTCACAGGTGCAGCACGGAAACGCGACATTTACTGATGCCATATGTACATTGACACTCTTGTAGTGCGAGAATTTATCTTTAAATATATCCTACTAGTGCTTGAATTCAAATTCCAACAAATCCTTCCACGGTGCGTGCGCAACTACGCATCTAAAGGGATGTGTTTAAAATTTCATGTTTCTACCTTCAGTGGTTTAGGCTCTGCGTGGGCTGTCAATAATTAAGTTACGTTGCTCTTTATAGGTATACAAGATTTACCTCGTTTTAAATTTTTGGCCGTCAGGTAATAGTTCTTCTGAACTTTTCACGTTTTTCTTGATTACTGCCTGATTGCCGTCGACCCACGTAATCTGAATGAAAAGAAAAACCTAAATTAACATTATTGGATATTTTAGTTCAGTTTTAAGTTAAATGAAATAGTTACTTCAATTTTACATTAAAATTATCATCGCTCTGAAGATTCTCTCATATCCTGGGTATTCTTATTATATTCACTATCATGTATCTGCAATTATTAACAAGAGCAATATGCACAGCGTTCATAGCATTACATTTCTACTCAAGAAAACACAGCATTATTTTTCACTACCCTGAATTTAGCACTACACTGTTTGGCTACAGAAGTGATAGTCACGCTTGTGGTATCGTTTTAAGGCATGTGTTCATTACTGGTACATTTTCAAGTTATTTCGTGGCAACCAAGCAAGCGATTGGCTATCACGCAAGCGCGAACAAATGCTTCGAGGTTTTATACGTATAGCAAACAAACCTAGTACCAGAAAATTCTACTATCTAGTATATTACCTCAGCAGCAGGCTTCCCTCCGACAGAAACACACTCGATATCCACTGGTTGCTCCTCAGTGGCGTCAATGAAGGCACCCTGTACAATCCGTGGAGGGTTGGGTGCTACTAGTATGGTTAGTTTAGCGTAGCGGGAACGAATGGCTGGTTCTCCTGTACAAAAAAAAAGATTTTAATATTTTTTTTATTAAAGGGCATTTTTATTGATACTTTTTCTACAAATATTGAGTTTTCATTTCCTAGTGCAATTTTGCTATATGATTATTGTGAAAAAAATCGAATATTAGATCCCAAATGAATATAAGTAAATTTTTTCTTTGCTTTGTCCATTATTGGTACAGAAAACTTACCATCCAAACCCGAGCTAACTTGGCACTGGTAGTTGCCGTCGTCTTCGAGAGTCACGTTCTGTATTTTCAGGGAGAAATCCCCTGCAACAAAGAAAACCGTCAATATAAAAATAATATATTCAATAAGTTATATGGTGTTCAAAGTCAGTCAAACATTTATTGCATGGTGAAGTGTGTACAAAGATCTAACAAAGAAAATCAATTTTAATGTCCTCCACATTATTATTCAAATCCTCTTTAGTACCGAAAATGTATAGCATAAAAAGGTTTATAGACAAACATTGGACAGTAAGGAATAATAATAATAAAGAGTTAGTAATTTTTAAAATCACGTGATCATAATTCTGTTTGTATTGTTAAACTGTCCATTATAGGTATAGATTTACAATTTTGTGCCGTAATTTATTAAAAATAAACCGTTTTTCACTTAATCTAGCGTATCAACGTAAGTATAAAAAAATAACTAAAATGCACACCGTAATACTTGTATTCGTATAATATTTACCCTAAACTCTAAAACATCATGAACAGTTTTAGCTCTCATAACGAGTACTTTTAATGTTTCTGCAACACCTACGCTACAGAATGAAACGGCCTACGTGTTGGCCTAAATATAACTCCACCGAAACAATTTATCTGCTTTTCGATCAAGTGTATGGAAGGTGGGCAGTGACGCATCGAAATCCATAGGAACCTTTCTCGATAAAGAGATTTCTGTGAGACAATAAGATCGTATTAATGTACAGTAAGTAGCAGAGTTAAGTGACCCACTACATTTTTGTATCATATTTCGTTAAATCGTTTTTAAACACACATAAGGTGTTTTATAACTTATAGTTAAATATGCAGTTCCTTTTTTAATATTGCATTCAGAAATGTATGCTACTTCACGAAATAAAACTATACTTTATTAATACACTAAAGTCAACTAGCGTTTAATATGAATCTTTTTTTTTTAATTTCGATTCAATTGATGTGCCAAGTTCTTTAAGATCATTTTTTTTTATAATTTCAAAATATAAGGCCTACCATTGCCATACTGCAATTTCAAATATTCGATAGAAAGAAGAGATTTAAAAATGCTACAACGCTTACAACATTCTTACTCTTTCTCTTAATATATTTATGGTTGTAATAATTGGTGAAAATTTATATTAACTGTGCCAATTTTTTTCTTTCGTTCTGCTTCGAAAACTTAGTATAGGGCATCATTCGTCACGAACCAGAACGCGCGTAAACATCATTTTTCGACACCTTTTTGTGGCTTTGATTTCTTTCAATACCTACATTTTTTATTAAAGCCAAAGCATAGTATATTTTAAAGATAGAGACGCTTACCAATTTTACTTACTATTAAATATTTGCTCAGATTCCAGATTTCAGGACGCAATTTGTTAATATATATAAATAACAAGCTGTTATTCACAGGGGCAAGGTCAATTACTGGTACCTTCTCAGAAATACTCTCTAATTCTGATAATTTTTACTGACGTAGGTCTTTAGTTCACATATGCGCTAAAACATTGTACGTTTACAAACCGAAAATCTGTATTTAGCATAACACCACTACCACTACACTAGGTAATTGATAGCCAGTAATCACTTCACCAGTTAATTAACAAAAACCGCATCCAAATCAATCTGTTGGGTTTAAAGGTTAAAATTGCAACGACAAACTCAAAGGCAAAAAAGCACATACAACACCCCCATTTTGCATTACACTAAGATATAATCTTAATAAGTTTCTGTCAAAAATTTCATTTTTGTGACAAGCTTTTATTGGGGACTGTACTTTTTTCAACACGACCATACTCACCGAAACGATTCTTAAGAGTCCAAACTCCGGCCTACAGAGTTCCTATGACCACCTTCCTGCCCCGTCATCAGATGAGCTTAATTGTATCAAACTATTGTATTGTCACCGAACTTACATAATTATGCCAAATTTTATCTCAATTGGAAACCGGGAAGTAGCTCAAATTTTACTTGCAAAATTCCACCCCAATATACATACTTACATTGCAAGTTAAATAAAAGCTTGCAAAAATAATGAAAAACCCCGACAAGTCTAGGACTAAAACTTATAATTTTCAAACGGCTGAATCGATTTTTCTTGAATTATAGCTAAGAACAATCTCGATGAAGTCACGTTGCAGAAAAAACAAACTAATTCTCCAATAACCCTATCCATTTAAGAGCTATGATCCTCCAAGTAAACACACAGATACACTTATCAATTACATCCATTTTTTTGTTGGGAATTTAAAAAGCCCGAGATCAGGATTGCACCACAAAATAGGCACAATTTTGAAGCAGCTTACGACTAGCAGGCGCCATCTATAAATAAACCGTATTTTCATACGGATTGCACATCTCAAATATTTCATACATATTATTAACCTCGGGTCAGTGACCCCGGCTTGGCAGTAGGTATATTCCGTCATCCAGAATGTGTAGTCAAGGTTAAATGTTTTATTTGGCAGCTTGGAAACAATTGCGGAAATCGTTAAATATAAATAGACAGTTTAAAGAGGTTTAGTGATGGTAATTAAAATAGTAATTGTGATTTATAATTACCATCTGGAAAAATGTTTTGCTCATAAAGTTGCCTAAACATGCAAATTTCTTGGCATATATACATAGTTCGAAAGACAATTAATTTAGGAACATTTTCTTATATGTTGATGACGGTACTTGAAGAGATTTTTTTATGATAAAACGTGATCATGGGAATTAGATTAGTAATAAGGCAGGTCCAGTATAAAAGTTACTAAACCAATACCGCAAAGTTAAATAATATTTAAGCAGGGTCATTGAAAAGAGTTAACAATTGCATGAGAAAAAATAAGTAGGGAAATAATACAATAATGAATCAGACAAGGGCAAATGTTAACTCTACTGTCGTGGATTAAATCGCAGAAAAAAAATCGTCAAGACTCAGATGGATTGTCTTTAAACAGAAATAAGTTTAAAGTACAAGAAAGTCGTTGTTGTCAGGACTTTCGACATCTACAAATTAATAAAAAAAACACAGTCGTTTTTATCTCCAACAGAATTTGGTACAAACATGTGTTTTATTGAAACGGTAATTATGTAGTCGCCTACTAATTACCGTAACATACTATTAAATACGCTTTTATCGTCTAGTCTACCTAAAATTTTCCTAATGTTTTTAATTCCGATAATAGCTGTGAGTGCTTTTTAAATAAAACGTAGGTAATTTACCTAAATATTTCTAATACGTAACGATTTAGCGCGTGCCAAATAATCTAGAAAAACGCGTGCGTACGCACTCAAACATACAACCAGTCCTACGACTAGTCAAATAATTTATGTAATAAGACCGCTTTTTTATACTGTGATTTTTCTGCTTCTTACTTCTTTATAGTATGATTATGCTTCGGAAATTCGGACTAGAGGCACAGCATCTTATTAGCTGTAAGACGTATTGCTGGCCTTCTAGATCTCCCCAGCAACCCACGGTGTGCTGTTTATAAGTACTTCCCATCTGCTGTCGTCATATTAGTAGGTATTCTTTTGATAATAGTCATTGGGGTGAAGAGACAGAACTTTTGCAACCAACAAAATCCGTACTAATATTATAAATGCGAAAGTGTGTCTGTCTGTCTGTTTGTTACCTCTTCACGCTTAAACCGCTGAGCCGATTTGGATGAAATTTGGTATGGAGATAGATTGAGTCCCAGGAAAGGACATAGGCTACTTATTATTCCGGAAAAATACCCTTATCCACGATAAACGAATTTACGGCGGACGAAGTCGCGGGCAGAAGCTAGTAAGCTACAATATTATTAAATAAACTAGAAGGTGCCCGCAACTTCGTTCGCTGAGAAAAAGGTATTACCCCATTTTTTTTCTTTAGCATAGTCGAGTAAAAGTGTCCTAGAACAATCTAAGGATACCCAGCTACCCGTGTACCAAAAATAGTTGAATTCCGTTTAGCCGATTTCGCGTGATGAAGCCACAACAAAACGATAAAGTGACCTCCAAATAGTCCTTTACAATCAGGTTTTTTAATTATCTTCAATGTACAGATATTTCATTTTATTACAACTTTTAATAGTATAGATAAGGAAAGTTGGTTGTGGTACGCTCTAATCTATTTACCGCTTGACACCGCTCAACAAATGATTTCTGATTTACGAATAACGTCTTTAAAAAGAGTTCGGTTTTTTAAACAATTCACGGCCAAGATATAGTCAATGTCCGTTTTCCTCTTTTGTGGAGAATTGGCAAAGCTCAACAATGTCATGTGACCTACAGTACTAGAAATTATTTAGCGCAACATATTAAAAATAAATCAGTTAGTCTACAAGTTAGGGCTATCCACCACCTGCCTCTGTGCTGCAATACTTTGGTATAGCCCACAGATACCCTGACAGGGTAACAATTTGTTGCAGATAACTCTCAAAAAGTTGGAAAACTTGGAAATTTCTGAGAACTTTCATGAAAACGTAAAGCAAGGCTCCAATAAGTGACAGCTTTAAGTAAATTCTGGGATGTTTCCGGGAATTTTTCAGTAGGATATTGTACAATACAAAAGATACTACTGGTAAGAAGCATTAACGGTGTTGAACCACAGGAATTTAAACCCGATGACGCAATCTTTAACTGGAATAATAACTAACTGGAGATTCCTAGGAACAATGTGATTAGAATGGTTTGTCAATCATTACAATAGGAACGGGTCCATTTGATATTATGACGACTCTCAAAGTGATACCCCTTTTCCATACAAACATATTTGCCAAAGGGTCATACTCTCTGAAGCTACCTATCCTATCTTCTACCTATCTAGCCTAAGCTACCTTTGTAATCGCTATTTACAATATTTATTCTTCAGATTTTTGTATTACCTAAAGACTTCCGTTACTTATCTTTCTGCCTCTTGTAATCTTCTTCTTTTGGTGTATAATAAAAACATACTATTAATCTTATGCGCTCTCTTCGTCGTCAATGATCATAGAGTACGGCTCGTCCCAAAGTCGTTCTCCGTTCATTGCAGCGCCCCCGCCGTGTTTTACGCGCGTCACGGCAGAGTGTTTAATTCCCATCTATCGCCAATACTTCGTGCATCTAGCGGGTGCTATCTCTTGAGCTCTCCATGACAAGGGCAGGGACAGCATTGCCCCCACCTGCATTGCCCTCCACTACACCCCTTCCATTTCATTAAATCGTCAAAAGGCTTCTACGCGTTGGCTTTGGCTCTGCGCATGTCTGGGTCACCATTATCCTGTGAATGGATGTGATATACAAAGTACGTACCTTCATCGTCGCTCCCGATCATGGAGTACCGCTCGTAGCCGCTCAGGTTCCTGTGCGTGCCGAGCCCAAAGTCGTCCTTCGTCCATTGCAGCGCCCCTGCCTTATTCTCCACACGGCACGGCAGGATCACTTGCGAACCCACGATCGCTTCCTGTAAAGAAAAGTACATTAGAAATGACTTATAAATCCCTCTTGACCTCCCGCGCTGCCAAGTATTGTGACGCTCTTGTCATCAAATTCTTGCCATCGACTATACTCAGTTCCTAAACGCTATGTCCGGTCTGACCATTTTTTGGGACTTCGATCTTAAGATGCCTTAGGTTTACCTACCTATGGTCGCAATTAACTCACGATGTTCTAATAAGTACAGAATAGATTATATTTTTGAAGTCAAAACTTCTTTAGCGGCACTGTGGAATTTTTTGTGAAGGAGGATAAAACGGACACGGAAGGACCTGATCGAAAAACTGTTATAATGTCATTGACAACGCACATATATAATAAATGCACAACGTTAACATTCAAGTTTTCACTTCTGCCGGCACTCCCGGAGTGCAACCCGTTTTTTTTTTCATTTATTCGTCCCTATAATATTTGCGCCGTCTGTATTATACATATCGTGTACTAGCAAAATATTGACCAAATTAGTCTAAAATAAACGGTTTTTTTGACGTGATAACGTCTTATAAGTCGATGAACGTCGGCTGCACGCACGAAAAAGCATGACTCATTGTCACGCCTGAGCCGAGCGTGCAAGCGAGAGCGTGGAACAACCCATAGAGAGGCACGATCGGCCTAAGTGTTCGGCTTGTGAATTCATAAAAGTATGCAATTTTTCATCAATGTTTTCTTATGACGTTATCACGTAAAATTATCGTCCCTAATCCGACTTTACAGACAACCAATTTTTTTAAAATAATAATCCAGAAGACTAACTCTTTTGATGTTAGCGAAAGCCGTACGTAGCTGCGTGCCAGCGAGAGAACGAACCACGAGAAGCGAGACAGCCAACAATGTTAAGATCCTAATAAACGCACGTTCGCGGCCGAAAGGCCCCATGACTGAGGTACCTTACGCTATTTACGCTACTCGGCGTTATCGCGGAGTTTGCTTCGCTAGTAATGACTTACGTTTACCTGAACCCACACACATACACCACACCCACACAACCTCATCGTACTCGCATACGTAACTGTGGACGTCCGCGATTAAGACTTAACATAATTCGGAGCTAAAATTAAATGCTCCTACAATTTTTGATAAGCCCATTTAATGCTAGCTACTTATAGCGAAATGGCGCATTACGATCCTACGAATACCTATGCAAATGCTAAAAGTAATTATAAATTCAAATTAAAACTGTTTAAAGGCAGGTATTTTAAGGAGCAAGCGGAAAGCGGAATCAATCTTATTTTACTTCAAAATAAAATGGGTCTAGAAAAATATTTTTACGTCAAGTAATGTGAGTTTTACCGTACGCTAAGCGTACGATGTACTCACCACGGGCAGTAAAAAAAAGCCCACTATTGCATATCTACAACCCTCTGCGGCTCGCGTCACAAATACCTGCGATTTCGGGCTTTCTTTTTTTACAGCCCTTGGTACGGAATGTACAATAATTGACTTCCTTAACTTTTCTTTCTTCTACGGAGGTACGTGTGAATTTTTGTATTTAAAGCCCAGTAGCCAAATTGATATATGATTGTGTTGGTAAATTATGGGTGAGACTATTACATGACCAGATAAGATGACGTGAAATTCAAAAGGAAGATTTGAGTAAAGATACTCAACAGCGGGTGAACATAAACTGTACCTAATAATTTATTTATTTAATCATATTTAATAGGACCAAAAAATGTATGATACAAAAGACGGATCTTAATGCTATAGGGCATTCTCTACCAGTTAAGCTTAGTTGAAAGCAGATAAATTGTGGGCGGCGCAACTGATTGACAAACATAATGTATAAAGAGTAAAAAGATAAATACTTAGATACATACACATGATCATAATAATATGTATGTATATACTTAAAAAGCTAAAAGTTCTGCTAACAAAGGTCAATAATCAAAGGTTCGATAGGCAATGTTCTAAAATCGCTATAACCTTATAACTCACATCTTTTCCTTCAAAACTCGCTGACAGTAACAAACACGAGATTGTTAACTCCTTATATTTATGGGTTACTCAAATCTATACTGGCAAAATTATGTATGTATGTATATCACGCTAATCTCTAATGAATATTCATAATACATAATTGTTCAGCATTTCTTCGACATGTCGGACAAAATGTTAAATATTTATTTTGATGGTATCTGAATGAATAAATTTACTTGGTCTAGCTTATCAAGAGGTCATCTGGTGGTATACGGATATACGTAAATGTATACTAACGAGACTATTTAGTATAAATTTGGAAACCTGAACTAGGCCTCAAATTCGTACTAAATTAGTTTTTTTTGCAACAAACGATTGTGGCAAACCAAACGATGAACCGTCACGAATGTTGAAATAAAACAATTTAACGGATTATATCGCGTATATTATCTCATTTTAGTTCCCGACGTTTCGGAAGCTTTCCAGCTCTCCATGGTCACGGGTGGACTGAGAAAAGATGTATTTTCCTCTGTCAAAGTTACAATTTGTGCAAACTACCCATTTTTGAATAAACACGAATAAAGGTGTACATATATGCCAGATGGGCCTAAGCTGTAAAGACAGTGACACATGTGCCAGAAGGGCTTAATTATTTTATTTTAATAATTTACCAAGCAGCATTTCACAAACGAAGCTTCCGAAACGTCGGGAATTAAAATGAGATAATATACGCGATATAATCCGTTAAATTGTTTTATTTCAATGAGTAATAATCGCGGAAACAGAAGAAAATATTACGTCACGAATGTTGTTTAGATTTCCGTGTTAATTTGATCTCGTTTTAACTACAATTATAATTTGAGCCCTCGACTTGATATAACTATTCGAAGACTTAGATCGAATTATTCTGGTCCGTCATGCACGAATCAAAGACTTAAAGAATGAAAGTCAAGGGACAGACCTCCGATTCTGGCCCCAATGGCATTAAACTGGCATGACTACACAACTATGCACAAGTGGCGGACTTAATGCCAGACAGCTTTTTCTTCCACCCTTCTAAGAATCAGGCTATTATTACATTACAATGTGATTTTATACTTTACGTCCTGTTATCAAGTACAATCTCGCTATAAAATCACTGTAACCAATCTTAATTATGACAGCCACTCTGTTTTATAACCAGCTAAACTAATAATTAACTATTTGTAAGCCTGAACATGTACTATTTTTAGTTTTATGGCGCTAATAATTTCGTCGTAAAAATAATAATTGCTGATCCGTAGAGTGTAAAAAATATAAACAAGTTATTACATGCATAAGGCTTGTTGATGCTGTAAATAAGTATAATGAAGCTGTATTATCAAGTGTAAACATCTCAACAGAACCCTTACAGGATCACTTTGTTGTCCGTCTGTCTGTCCGTCTGTCTGCCTGTCAAGACCCTTTATATCGAGAACACTTAAAGTTATCAAGATGAAATTAACACCATATACTCAGGTCTACAGCCCCTTGAAGCTGTGATAAAATCAAACTTCTACATTAACGTAAAAGATTCGGCCATTTATGCCAGAAAAAACCTACGTTTCGTCACTCTCAAGGAAATCAAAATGATAGGTACTTCCCGTTGACATAGAACTTTGGCAAGTAATATCGCGACATACTACAAATACATACAAGAATCTGAAAACTATTCATTTACAATTAAATCATAAAAAATATAGTCTTTTACAAAAGACATATTTGGACAGCGGTTGCGTTACGTTTGCACGTCATTTGTATATATCAGGTGCAAACTTAACAACCGGGTAATATAATAATGTTAGGGCAAATGAAAGTTTGTAGGGAACCCTCGGTGCGCGAGTCGGACTCGACTTGGCCGGTTTTTTTTTATACTACTAAGGTGGCAGACATGCGTACGGCCTGCCTGATGTTAAGCAGCCATCGCAGCCTATGAATGCGTGCAAAGCCAGGGAATAACGTGCGTGTTGCCGACCCTTTAAGAAGCTATTCACTCCCCTCTTGAAGAACCCCATAGTGTAAACTCCAGGGAAAACCGCGGCCGGGAGGTCTTTCCACATTCGGAGTGTGCGCGGTAGAAAATTCCTTTGATACCGCTCGGTGTGCGACCATTTTGGTTCCAAGGTGTGTGGATGAATATCCCGCCGATGGCGAGCGGTGCGATGGTAGAAGGTGGCTGTAGGCATCATGTCGAACAATTCCTCGAAACACAGCCCATTATACAGGCGGTAGAACACACATAAAGAGGCGAAGTCTCTCCTTAGACTTAAAGCTACAATACCGTTTGTGAGCATGGGATTGTCAGTAATAATAGTTTATTTATTTAAACTTTATTGCACAAAACAAAAGTAAGCACAAACGCTGGACTTAATGCCAAATGGCATTCCCTACTAACCATAGCGCCAAACTGAAATGTAATGATAATGGTGCAGTGGGAAAAATAATTCAGTACTGAGAGCGTTAGGACACACAAGCAAATAATGCATACGTCATTACTTATGCCTATAGTACTTGTATATGATACAATTGACGACACGTTTGGCTCAGTGGGTTGTACAATGGCCTACGAAGCTGGCGGTCCCGGGTTCGAATCCCGGCCAGGGCAAGTATTTGTGTGATGAACGCGAATGTTTGTTCCTGGGTCTTGGATGTTTTCTATGTTTAAGTATTATAATGTATCTATATTTCGTCAATAAGGTCGTATTGTAATTAGGTCGATTTGTGTAAGATTGTCCCTGATATTTATTATTTAGTTAAAATCTGATGAACTTTTGTTCATCAGATTTTGATTCTAAGGCTCTAGTTCTGTCTCTTGGAGTAGTAAAGTCTTGGAGCGGCGGCAACGCATAGGAAAGCGCAGCATAGATGGCCCCCAACTAAGTGGATGGATGAACTGGTGAGTCAGCACAGGATCGCACTCTATAGGGGACGCCTATGCTTAGGAGTGGACGTCCGTGGCTGATAGATAGATGTGTCTATTTGAATCCTCCTTTTTGGCATATCTTTTTATTGAATGTAATGTCACTGTATTTTAATCGTCGTTTAAAACAATTACGAAATGAAGATTCTACAAAATATTGCAGACCAAACGACGACACAATGTTTTGAGATGCAAAGGCGTTCAAATTGGACACGTTACGCAGTCAAACTAAAGATTTGCCAAGTCCGTGTGTCCGAATGTATGTCACATTCATTTTCACGCAGATACTCTCAAAGTTACAAACTATATACACATATATTAACAGTAAAATACGAAAAAAATTAATACTCTTTTTTTTTATACGAACGCCACAAAAATGAAGACAAAAAGCCGAAGTGTTGAAATCCAAGATAATGTTAATTGAACAAAGAAATAAAGTAAGAAAAGTTACGATAATTTCGTTCGTAAACAGTGTTATTAATGAGACTACTTTTCTACTGCATTGCACCAGTAGAATAGTAAAAAACTAAAACTGTTTCCAGTTGTTAAAAATAAACGCTCTAAATATCAACGAACGCTTATTCGTTTGACGATTGGCAGTCTTTGTTACATTTCGTTTATATTGTTTTGAAAGCGGTTTAGCTCAGAGGTAGTGACGCTGCCTCGAAGCTGACGATCTTAGGTTCTAGGTTGTCCCGGTAAGTGCAGATATTTGTGTGATGAGCATAAATATTTGGTTATATTATTTATTAAATATATCGTCGTCTAGTACTCATAATCAGTGATCATACAGATAGCATTTTCGGTGCAGCGATCATCGTATTGCGCGATATAGATATGGAAAATACCAATTTAAAGGATTTAACATAGTCAAAAAATCTTTGAGCAAACTCTTTGTTAGCAGAACTGCAAACTCTTTGTTAGCAGAACTGCAAACTCTTTGTTAGCAGAACTGCAAACTCTTTGTTAGCAGAACTGCAAACTCTTTGTTAGCAGAACTGCAAACTCTTTGTTAGCAGAACTGCAAACTCTTTGTTAGCAGAACTGCAAATTCTTTGTTAGCAGAACAGCAAACTCTTTGTTAGCAGAACTGCAAACTCTTAGCTTTTCTGATTAACTTGTTTCGTATGAATTTATTTATATATATAAGTACTAGACGATGCCCGCAACTTTGTACGCGGAGGGAAAAAGTCATAACCCTCTTTATTTCTTCAGCGTGGTCGGGTAAACAGTATCCTATAATCATCTGGAGATACCCGGCTGCCCGAGTGCCAAAAGTAGATGAAATCGGTTTACACGATTTTGCGTGATGAAGCCACAACGACACATACAAACATACAAAAAATAATAGTTTTAGTGAAGTTCAAAAAGTCCGTAACGATCATTTTTTTGAAAATATCTTTAATGTACAGACATTTCATTTTTACAACTTTATAATAGTATAGATATATTATTTGAATATATATGTATCTAAGTATTTATCATCCTAAATTATGTCTGTAAATTAGTCGCACCACCCACAATTTATCTGCTTTGCCTCAAGGTTGATTGATATTTTTTTTTTTTTTTAGTATTCATTAGCGAGCCACCCCGGTTTCGCACCGGTAGCAGGCCAGCCTGAGCGAAACGTGTACTTGGTAACTTTTAAAATAGTCTAATCGTTGTAACTTTCAAAGATTTTGCCGAAATTCGAACAAACGATAAAGTCTATCTAATTTAAATAATTACGATCAGAGTATTTATTTTTATAAGAATCAATTGAATACTGAAAAATATGCATTGTGAATAGAGTATTGTCTTGATATGTATTTGTAGTCACTCTTTTGAAAATAATGCCTTCGCCTAAAAATATATGCTATTGCGGACTATTTTTAGACCTATTTAAGAGTAGCAAACCCACCATACATTATTTATTTGTAGCTCGAACGGTCTCCGCAACGCCCGCCGAGATAGCTTTCAAACCGTAGGATTTTTCCCAACCTCAACTATTATTGTATCTCAGCCAATTTACCCAAAACCTCAATGACTTATATATACTTTAACGTTCGTCATAAATTACTCCGTAGATTAGTGAGTAAGAAAATCCGTTGAATACTTTTTGAGTTTATCGCAAAGAGACAGACAGACGCGGCGGCGGACTTTGTTTTATAATATATAGGGATTTTCTTGTGATATTTACAACAGTGCCACGTGATTCTTTTTCGCAAGACAAACATTAAACACCTATCTCTTTCTATGCACTATAGTGCGAGAGAGACGAGCGATAATAAGTTACACAACAGGCGTAGTCAACTAGTAACGCGTCTGGACAAAGGAGGCATCTGATGGGACAAAATGTCTTGTGACACATGTCGTCAGTGACGTTGGATGAAGTGTCGCGACGTTGCCGGACTTCGCTCGACAAGTCGATCATTCTAAAAGTGGGTAAGTGAGTGAAGAACGTATTTGGCCAAAGGTTGCAATACTCACTATGAAAATTGGAGGAGACACCAAACTGAGAAGAGGGTTTTTTTGATAGGGGGCTAACGAGCAGACGGATCGCCTGATGGTAAGCGGTCACCATCGCCCATAGACACCTCTTCCTTGCCCAAACACCAGAGGAGTCACAAGTAAAGGTGCGTCCACACTTGTATCATTTGCTCGTATCCGATCACCGTGCCGTAGCATGACTGAGTATCGCGCTGCTTGGACGCTTACTGTCGGCGCGCCGATAATGCCGCACTCTTCCGATACAAGTGTGTGATACGCGTAGCAAATGGATTTCGAGTGATCGGCTCGGCGCAACGTCCAAACGCGAGATCGTGACACGCGATCATGCTACGCGACGATGATCAGATACGGGCAAATGATACAAATGTGGACGAACCTTAAGGAGTAAGGAGTACAGGAGTAAGGCACTGTACGTGTTGCGCTTGCATCATTCCGCCGTAGCTGATGACGTGGTGGAGTTCGTCCGCCGGAAGACTGGCATCTCGCTGAGGGTGCACCAGCTGCAGACCCGCCACTACGTGCACTTCAGCTCAATTGTGGTTCGCGTGCCGCAGCCGCTGCAGGACACCATCGCAAGTGCAGACTTCTGGCCGAAGGGTGTAGTGAGTGTTTCGGCAGTTTCGGGGCAATCTGCCGAATCTAACACCAGATCAGACGACGCAACGGAGCCACGGAGTTAAGTAGTTTTAACTAATTAGTATTAAGTTTTTCTAGCTGATTTCATTTTTAATAGTTCACAGTGCCTTGGTTTTTGTACTGTAATGCTGTGTAACTTTTTGAATAAATATATAAATAAGTGCTTTGCCGGCCAGTACGCTATTTTCTTGAAGGTTTGAAGGTCGCATTGATCCGAAAATACTGCATATCGACTAGGTCATCGAACGACCCTCTATTGAAATGCCAATCTTGCGGCCGAAACTGTCGCGTTCTCATCTGACTCTAATCGTCATTATAAACAGACCACAATATAGCGCTGTAAGTGTAAAACATCTGATAAAAATGTTAAGGCCAATGATGACGATGATTCTAAAAGTGCATATGTAGGCATGTTTCGATAAATTAAAATCATTAGGAAACCCTAATAAATACAGGCCAAGAGTGAGACGGATTCGAACACCGAGGGTCCCGTACAAAATATACGCTACAAACGGCCGTATCATGAACATCCAGTGTTAGCAGAGCCCTACTCCTAAGCAAAACATACGCTGTGTTCGGTCATTTTATATTGGGTACCTAAATAGACAGACAGACATAAAATTATTCTGTTGTTATAGAGGCAACAGAAATACATCATCTATAAAAATTTCAACTGTCTAGTTAGACGGTTGAAATTAATCACGGTTCATGAGATAGACGGACAGACAGACAGACGGACAGCGGAGTCATAGTAATAGGGTCCCATTTTAACCTTTGGCCACGGAACCCTAAAAAACAAGTATAACCAGATTTGAGGTTAAAATACGGAAATGTCATAAAACTAAGAACGTTAAAAAGCTGTTAAAAGCTGAATTAATCACAAAAGATCGCTGGCGCAATTAATACTGATGTTAATTAGTTGGATGTAAGAGACCGTTTGAGGAGAAAATTAGGTTGAAAGTGATAAAGTTTTATGTGTCATATTTAATTATCCATTAAAATATAGGCACTCTGTAAAAATTGCCAGGACTCAAAATAGTTATTTTAATTTTGATACAAAAGTTGATAAGAAAAAAAGATGATCAAATTATAACAACTTGATTTTTAGGAAAGTGATTGCTTCTTAATTAAAGACACTGACTTATTATGAAGGTGCAAAAAATATATCTTTAAATGTGAAATCACTTTAGCTGTTCCACGATCAATATTCTTCTTTGAGAATGTTCTCGGATTTTTTTGAGAACTTACGAGAAAGTGTAAAGCAAGTACTACATTTTCTGCTGATCAATTTTTATGTAATAATCATAATTATAAGTCAAGCATATTTTTATGAGGACTAAAAAAATTACCTATAATCTTTGAAATTATAAATTCCTTTAATTAAATTAATAATTTACCTGATCTCCCGGCTCTCTAGCGAACCTCTGCTCCTGGTAACCATGGCAACAGCTCAGCAACACCAACAGCCAGACCACCGGCCTCCCGGGTCCGCTTCCGGTCCGCAAACTTGACGATAGGGCAGCCATGTCATTGACATGGTCTTGACATGTTTACGGCGTAGGTGGTTGGGGCATATCTGTAAGAGAAGAGAAATATGTAAGTTATTGAATACTAGTATTTACTTGCAGTTATTGAGATCCCCATATAAACTTCCACCCCCATTTTTAAGGGATGAGTTCCTGGAAGAAAAAAACTATTCTATACCCTTGTCAGGATCTCGAACCGATTTAGATAAAATTTGATACGATAGCTTCGTATCAAATTTTATCTAAATCAGTATTGCGGTTTAAGGGTGAAAAGGTAACAGACAGACAATAAGGAAAATATAGAAGAATCGATTTCTAAAACCAATTCAAAATTCATTACATTTTAAGGCTGTGCGATATTAACCAATCACATTCCGTAGATTCAAATTTGCTTGTGTGGGTTTCAACAGTGACGCACCTTGATTAGTCCATTTCACTGGATATGCAGCCTAAAGCCTATCTAAAACTAAAGTGTATATAAAGATGGTACCCTCGGCATTGTATGCCAAAGATGCTGGCTGCATTCTCTGTATTGTTATGCTAATGCGTTGGGCAAAGAAGGTACCCGCTGATAAATTAGAATTAGTTATGACTTCTAGTCACCCAAAAAACAATGAGAAAAAAAAACAATTTAAGGCGGACGAAGTTGCGGGCAGAAGTCTGTTATAACATTTTTAGGTTTAGGTAATCAAGCAATACTAAGCAAGTGCCGCTATATTTGCTAAATCGTCGTGTAGTCGTCTACATTAAAGGAATGTCAAAAAAAAACAAGCACATGCAAAATTTCACGCAAATTATTAGCTAATGATATCATCAAGCGACCACACTTAGAACATCGTCATTTTTTGCATCGCTCTTAATTAAAAAGATATAAAACGGCTATTTCCTTTGTAACAAGTGTAAAGTCATGGGAAACAGACTCCAGATGATAATTATCGGGAGTGGGCAATTATAAAAAGTAGGCGTTGAAATAATGTTTGTCGGTACATGTGGCTTAATGAGGAAGATGAGAATGAATGGAAGTGCCATAGATTGTGAATTAATTATGAATGAAATCGAGTTAAAAATCGTAGCAGACTAAATATGATTCATGACAGAATAAGACATGGTATGGACAAACTTACACAAATCGAACTAGCCACTATGGGAACCAGGCGACGATATACATAATATACTACTAGTTAGATAAATTATAATATTTATCTTTTTTTATTATAATAGATATCCGTGGAAGAACCAAAGTAACCGACATAGCTCCCAGGATTACATTGTTGAAGTTGGGTGGGCCATGTAGCCCGGATAACGGATGGCCGTTGGGGCAGTAAAGTCCTGGAGTGGCGACCACGCATAGGAAAGCGCAGCGTAGATCGGGCCCCAACTAGGTGGACGGATGACCAATCAATCAATCAATCAAATCAATGGACGTACGTGGCTGATAGATAGATATAAATATGAACCTATGCAAATTTTATGGAAAAAATTGAGGCGTCAAAATACAAAAAATATCAACGATGCCTAAATACAATTATTCCTTATTTTTTAGATACATCAATCAATCAATCAATCAAATCAACACAGTTTTAACAAACCTATAAAACAATATTCTGTTATCCAATGTTTAGTTTATTTGTGTGTATTTGCTATTCTTTATTCATTTCATTTCAATTTTTCATTTTCGTTTTACACTAGATCCCTTAATTCCTATATATTTGAGCAATAAAGGTCTTAAATGTAAATGTACCTATAGATATTTCGGTTCTCGTTTGTAATAACTATTACTGATGAATTTATTAAGAGATTTTCTAAAAATGAATTTTAAATAGGAACTGAAAGTGTTAAGATTTATAAATGTAATAATTGAGAATGCTAATTCATTTACCTAGTTTGTATATATAATAAATAAGATATAAAAAAGGAACTGACTTATTATCGGATTTCATGGTGATATCCAGACCTTTTTAGTGTATTCGTATAACGAGTTCACGCGTAGGTAAAACTGTGTCAGCTTATAGTTGGAATTGCCTTTATCAGTATTCAAAAATGACTATAAATGTTCCGCTTATTTTGACTACATTGTATCATTACTTTTTGTTTTACAAATATCATGATAATAATCACAATTTTTGCAATTTATTAGTGGATCACTCCACTAGCGTTATTATTATAAACAAAGATAAGAAACAAATGAAAATTTTTTTCGACGATACTACTAACGGCTAAAGAGTCGGATGCACCATACAGAGATCCATAAGCAAGAACAGATGACAAAATTCGTCGACTACTGGTGTGGACGATTAGCTCAGATTTTTCATTTGTTTCTGATCTTTGTTTATAATACATTGTATCATTGTTGCTTGAGAAAAATATGCCACATTTTAAAGAATCCTTCATAAACGTCATCATCATTGTCATCATTTCAGACATAGGACGTCCACTGCTGGACACAGGCCTCCTTAATTGACTTCCACATGGGCCGGATAGAGGCGACCCGCATCCAGCGAGCCCCGCAACCCTAAGCAGGCCGTCCGACCACCTTGCGAGTGGCTTTTCCCCTTTGCGCTGGCCGGTACGCGGTCTCCACTCGAGGACTTTTCTGCCCCAATGGCCATCGTAAACGTATCCTGGTTGAAATCACATGGTTTTCTAACAAGAAATTACACACATTTATTTAGGAGGGTCAAAAAATATGATTATCTCATTCTTTGTCCCAACAATTTGACACAGAACGCAGGCCGCTTCCAGCGTATCAAATATCATAGATAGCGTCCACATGGCCCCACATGTGGCTAGAATTTTAGTGTAAACTGTTTTTGTGCAATGTTTTTGTACAAAATATAAACATTTTTTTATGCGACCGCAGTGTGGTTGGTGTTAATAGATAATAAGTGTAAGAATCAAAAAACTTAGCAAATGCCCTTCGTCCATACAGTAGTGTCCAGAATTGATAGGGGAGACCGGGTAAAGTTGACTCACGGGTCGGTTGTCATAGCGGCCTTAATGGACTTTGAACCGGTGTCGAAAGATCGCGAGAGATATATCTGCCTCGTAGATAAAGCTTTCGAGATCTTTTGAGACTGGTAAATGAACTTATTAGTTCTTTCAGTTTTCTATTATGGCCTTCACTTGACAACGTTACCCAGTCTCCTGGAACTCGTGTCATTTTACTATATAATTACAACATCACATCTACACTAGCTATTATAAAGGTGTAAAAATGACAACGCTTTTCATATTATGACTAACAATACAAAGGACCGTTGCGGGCACTTTCTTAGTACACAATACATAATATAAAAAACTAAATGTTGACGGTTTGTGAAATGACATCTCAAAGAATTGAATCAAAGTTATATTCACGTAAATTAATTCATATTTTGTAATTTTTCTATTAAACTTCTCCAAATCTACTGATAGTGCGTCATATTAAAGTAATAAATACCGACTTAAAATGCGCTAAACTGTTATTAGTGTCTCGTTTAATATAATCGTTCAAAATAACGCTTAAATAACTGTCGTTAGACTTTAAATTATATCATTACCATTTCTAGCCAAGAATAAGGGCTGGTTTACACGAAGACTCTCAAGTGGATTATAAATTTTACCGTAAGGTTATGGTTCATAATCAACCTTAGAATTAATAAGTATAATGAACAAATAAATATTACTGGACAATTTTTACATAAATCGAACTAGTCCCACGATAAGCGCAATAAGGCTTGTTTTATGGGCATTGATCGTAAATTTTGCAGCAATCGTGGAAGAGTGCCATGTGACATTGTGTATGACCATGGAAAGCTGGAAAGCTTCCGAAACGTCGGGAACTAAAATGAGATAATATACGCGATATAATCCGTTAAATTGTTTTATTTCAATGTGTAATAATCGCGGAAACAGAAGAAAATATTATTGTGTATGATGTTTAGTTTTTAATAAAAATCTAATATTATTCATCATTATCTCCCTGTCCTTATCCCACTTATGTAGGGTCGGCACAACATGTTTCCTTCTTCCATTCATCTCTATCATTCGTCATTTCAGCGCTTACTCCTTTCTTTCTCATGTCCTCTCTCACACAATCCATCCATCGCTTTTTTGGCCTACCGATCGCTCTTCGTCCTTCAACATTCATCCCTAACATTATTTTACCAATGTTGACGTTCATCCCTTCTCATTACATGCCTATACCACGCTAACCTACTGTTCCTCATTTTGTCCATCACGTGTGCTACTTTCAAACTTCCCCTTATATACTCATTTCTTATCCGAACTTCCCTCGTCACTCTACAGATCCATCTCAACATTCTCATCTCAGCTGCATGTAATCTTCCTTCCTCCGTCACTTTCGTCAAAATCAAATATTAGTAAGATTCGTATAAAAACAATACTCCTTACTTTACTTTGTAAGCCGGGCTTAACATTTTTAAATTTAAACTTAAATTAATTAATGCCTAATATTTAACCATTAAGGGAAGACGTAAATCGTAACTGGTCTAGTTACATTAAACAGCGGGAGACAAAGTTATTTTTTTTTCACTGGTACCAAAAAATAAACCTTATTTCAACATAACAAGACTCATGATTAGTGAATAGATATATTGGTTTTGCTATAAGTTACAATGGTTTAGTAATTCGTACAAAAGGTCTTATGTTACTAGATGAAGATGGTCGCTTAAACCATATTATCAATACTGTAGTTTAGTCATCCTTACAAAAGGTCTTATGTTATTAGAAAAGGGTGGTCACTTACGTTATTTGACCCATTGGGAATGGATTAGCTGATTTAACTATGGATTATGCTAAGCATATTGAGAAGTTATAGTAATCCATTTACATACTAATTTCTTTGGAGACAATTATGGTAGACACGAAATGGAAGTTTAGTGAAGGACACTAATTTACAATTTCCTTAACTTGATTAAAATTTATATATCTTTACTGTCTTCGAAGTAAGTTAATTTAAATGAAGAATTCATTTTGAAATTGTTTGAGACTACTTTTAAAGGCTAGAATTTTTGTGGTCATAGGCCTTTTCTGATCTATTTTTTTTCGTCAGCCTCTTTTTTTCCTATGTAGTCGAGTAAAAAGTATCTTAAGTATAACCATCTGTGGGGTATGCACAGATGGTTATGATGGTCAACTACCCGTTAACCAAAAAGATTGAAATCCGTTTAGCCTTGTTGGCGTGATGAAGCCACAACGACACATACAAACATACAATAAATCCAGAATGTATATTTTTCGATTCAGTCACCTCCCAATAGTGCGTTTCAATTTTCATTTAATATGTTAATGTAACAGACATTTCATTTTTACAACTTTATAACAGTATAGACATAGATGTAACAAATTCCTTAACCACAAATTGCTAGCCTTTTTAAATGTGCTATACAGGATGTCCCTAAAACCAACGCCAAAATAAAGAGAGTTGATAGAACAGCTCATAAAGCACTATATTAAGTAAATTTGACCTTGATGAAAAGTTCATGGTTCTCGAGATATTGGCACTTAAAAAACTCGTGACTTTTGATACCCTGCGTCAAAATGTCGATTGCCACCACTGCAAATTTAAGTATTTTGTAAATCTGGTTTTTGCAGGATGTTGTCAAAAACATAGGATATTTTTTGATAACATCGAATGTAATTTAAGTTTAAAAATCAAATGTCACGAGTTTTTTAAAGTGGCAACATCTCCATAATCATGATCTTCTTAATAGGGTTAAACTTAATATTGTAGCTTACGATTTTTTCTATCACCCCTCTTTATTTCGGCGTTGGTTTTAGAGATACCCTGTATGTACATATCGTTCCCATTACTAACTATAATTACCTCTGAAGAAAAGTTATTAATAACGTGTGAAAGTGATAAATCACACTAATGTGGAGTGGTAATGAGAAATATTCATTATCATTACTGTGTGAAAATCATAAATTTTACACGTTTTGAACTTTTTTAGGGTTACGTACCCAAACAGTATCAACAAAACCCCATTACTAAGACTTTAATTTCTGGTAGGTGACTGAAGTTCTACAAACGAAGTTCTTAACGTGCCGTCCCTCTTGCTCTCGTGTTATAGTGCGTTTCAGTGAGTGGGACAGCGCCATACAAACTTCTAATTTCGTATCGGAGTAGCCTCTCTGTATGCCTGTGTGTCTGTAACTGCGATCTAACTCTTGCACCGTAATATGTAGACACTTAATTGTTTAATAGAGTACTAGAAGGTGCCTTCTTCGTTCGAGGAAGAGAAAAAAGTGGTCAACCTTTTTTTACTTCATCGTAGTCGGGTAAAAAGTATCATATAACCATGTGTAGATAACCGTCCGTGTACCAAAAACAGTTGAAATCCGTTTAGGCATTTTGACGTGATGTAGCCATAATGACACATACAAAAACACAAAAAATTTAAAATAAAGTATTTTTGAGTTCAGTTTTCAGATTAATTACAGTCAAATAGTCCATATCACTTAGTTTTATGAAAATATCTTCAATGTAGGTAAGGTACAGACATTTTATTTTTACAATGTTCTTATATTTAAAGTTTAAATAAAATAATTTAACGGATTATATCGCGTATACTGAGAAAAGATATATTTTCCTCCGTTAAAGTTACAATTTGTGCAAACTACACACTTTGAGAAAACAAATACAGGTATACATACATGCCAGATGGGCCTAATGTGTAAATAAAGTTACACATGTGCTAGAAGGGCTTAATTATTTTATTTTTATTATTTACCAAGCAGCATTACACAAATGCGCGATATAATCCGTTAAATAGTTTTATTTAAATGAGTAATCATCGCGGAAAAAAATAAAATATTATTACGAACGGTGTAAAATATCTTATCTGTTTAAAAGTAGTTTAATAGTCTCTGTTTTTTAAATATTATAATTAGTAATGAGGTAGCCTGGGAGTTTTACTTTGCAGCGTTTCTTTTCTCCTCAGTACGCCTCATTTGTGAAATGCTGCTTGGTAAATTATTAGAATAAAATAATTAAGCCCTTCTGGCACATGTGTAACTGTCTTTACAGCTTAGGCCCATCTGGCATGTATGTACACCTTTATTTGTGTTTTTTTTAAAAATGGGTAGTTGGCACAAATTGTAACTTTGACAGAGGAAAATACATCTTTTCTCAGTCCACCCGTGACCATGGAAAGCTGGAAAGCTTCCGAAACGTCGGGAACTAAAATGAGATAATATACGCGATATAATCCGTTAAATTGTTTCGTTTCAATAAGATATTATTGATAAAGTTCCTATAGAAATAAAAAATAAAAAGAAAGTTCAAATATAAACACGTCGTTGCTTTTTGAATACGATGCCGGTGGTACGTACTTAACTCATATGACTCATATTATAAGTAATAATTTATCATCTTGTACTTATATCTACCACTAAACCCACGAAACCACACTAACCCGCTTTTTCCAAACCAACTTTTCTACCACATGACCGATTCTGACCGACATTCGATATTTTTCGACAGACCACACGCATTGACAGTGTCAATGACATGTCTCCTAAAATATAGGTTAACCCATGAAAAACTCAAAGTCGATGGGTAAAAGTTTAAAGTCGAGTGACTATTAAGTAATTGAATGTTGCTTAATTAGGCGTTGTTAATAACCTTAATTGAGATTTTGAGAATCTACACTTGTATACCTGTTACGGTAAAAAACATCAGATCTATGCAATATAAAGTTTTAAAATGAAATGTCTGTACATTTGTAGATATATATTTTTTTTTTTAAATATATGGAGGTCACTGAATAAAAAAAAAAATATTTTATTTTTTATGTTTATATAACGCCTAAACGGTTGAACAGATTTCACCAATTCTTGGTGCACAAGTGGGCATCCACAGGTGGTTACGGGATTCTTTTTACCCGACTATGATAAAGACAAAAGAGGGTTATGAAATGTCTTGTCCTCCGCTGACGAAGTTGCGGGTACATTCTAGTTTATAATGTTAGTATGGATATGTTCAATAATAGTATTATCACAGAAAAAGTAATAGTACAAGTACAGAAATTTCACTTCCTCGTAAAAACGCTGTTTACGCATGAGAAACGTGCCTACTATATGCCTCTCTGACTATCGTATAACATGTATTCATTCGCACTCGGCACGTGTAGTGCTAGGGTTGTCACGCCAGAAATACATCAATGAGGTCAAAAAGTGTTGTAGCTTACCAGATGTCGTTTGGGTAAAGTGAGCCGACATTAAGTACAGTCAGCATCAAAAGTAGATGACGATTTTACTACTGGAATATGTCAAATTGACGCTGACTGTACAAGCTACTTCACATATGTCAATTAAATCGACAACTCAGCCGTTTCGTAGCTATCGCACATAACATAGTGATAAAAAAAGGGAAAGATATTTAATTTACATTTATTTAATTAACAAATTCTTATGTCATCCTAAAAGGAAATAAAGATAACAGGATAGGAAAGGATAGGATAGGATGTTGTGAGAGCTTACTATGGGTTCCACAAAAAAGACACAAATTTTATAATCCGAAACAAATATTATATGTATTTACAATTGTGTGACTTTAATGTAATAATGAACCTATTTATTATTATTATAATATATGACGCGAAAAATTCACCTCCACATACCTACCTAATAACCGCGGTAGTTTAAAACAATGTAAGTAAAGGTAAAGTGTTTTATCTTTTCTACACACACAATACCTACTGTGTACTTTTGTAGATGCTTCAATCTTATTAATTAACGGTTTGAGTCACGTAATACATAGTTTAATAATAACCACGTACCTACTTTGTAAGTAATAAAAAAATAACTTACTGTTCACAAAAAAAGAGTAGGTACTTTCCGTCCTTATAATATGTATTCAAACATCCATTTACAGAACAATTCACGTAACCTCTTTTCAAAGTGCATTTCATGGCGCTTTTATAATCAATTGTTAAAGTAAGTATATCTATCAATACGACACGCTCCGAGACCGATCGATCCAGACGGCAGATCGTAGCGTACGCGTGCTTACTCGCTCGGCGCCAGCCCCGGACTGATCGCCACAACCCGGACTAGCCGGCGAGAAGGTAAATATCTCGGTTCGCCCCGCCCACTGTAAGCCCTCTGGTATTATTCCAAACTTAAGACGAAAATTTTGTTACCGACGAAAACTTCAAGAACAAAAAATCTGCACCTTTTGGAGCATAAAATGGAGATGGGTTGGTATAAAAGTAATTGCCAATTAACATTGAATATGATTTTCTCTATCAGAGACGCCATATAAGTATATTTTACGTAATTAAAATGAATTACATCGCTTACTTAAAATACGGAAAAATATTGTGTATTAGGTTAATTAAATATACCATTAAGTTAAATGTACGAGTAAGTGTCCCCGTCACTATCCAATTCAGATCAGACAGTGTAATGTTAATTTTCCTAGATAATTATTGTCTTTGCAAATAATCATAATTATAAATAAACCGTCCAAGAATATGACGGAGCGTGTTTAGAGTAGGGTTCCGTAGCCGTTACTACAAAGAACAGACTGATGAAAAAAATACGATGTGAAAAAAAAAAACACCCGCAAAAGAGCGTCATTCATTGCCCTTACGTAATTTTGCGAGAAACGCAATTTTTGGGTTATAATAATAACTCAACTCATTTTTATTTAAAGTATTTATTAAGCGTTAATTTGTATTTTTATGTTTCATTTTTTTGTATGGTTTAAGAGATAAAGGGAGTCTGGGACACAATTTACCTATCATGTGGAGTGATTATTTCCGAAAATATTTACTTAATCGAAGCAATTTCCCAAACATTAGTGTTTTTAAAATAACTGTCGAAATATTACGTGCCAGTGATGTTTGCTGAAAAAAATATTTTCAGCTTCTGCAACTTGTATGAAATGCCCCAGTTAAAAATATATTATTTTTTATTTAACTACCAAACTAAATAGCGACTTTTACAAGACATGGCTTATACAAGTTTGAGTCTAGAATCCTCATCTTTATAATTTTTGAAGCTTATGAATAAAATGCCTGTGACATACGGACGGATAGCCATGACGAAACTATACGGGGTTTTTGCCACTTTATCTACGGAACTCTAAAAAGGTTCGAATGTGACGTAGACGTGGAAATAATTCAGGACTTACCTAATCTCAGTATAGTAGTCTGTTTGCCTAGAAATCTATTTCCCAAACAAACACAAAGGCTCCGCCGAAGCTCAAATAAAACGTAGGTTTAAATAATCCATTCGAATCGATTTTTCATTCACTCGGGATTATCGTGCGCTCCGAGAATCGCCCCCCAGTATGTTTTAGTTTTGTTTCGGTCTAAATTCGTATCGAGCGTTGAACCTAAGTCGAATGCCATTGTTTTTCGAAATAAGCCCCCCGTCTGGGTAAATGTCTCTTGTTCTTTAAATAGGTAGATAATGGAAGTTTGAACGATTTGTTGCAGACCATGTGTATTCGTATGTCTTTTCTGGGTGAAAACAACTTCAAAGATTTTATTTTATTTACGCGTATATATGCTTAAACGAGTAGACTTTTGTAAGTAAATATGTCATTTATTTCATTTACGAGACATTGTTGAATAATAAAGTCTTAAACGCGTTTCCTTGGTTTAATTATAAGATGAATTGAACAGTTGCATAGTATTCAACAAGTTTTCACTCACAGTAATGTTAGAATTGTTGTATATTGAAGTTCGGATATTCCATCTTAGTTCTCAAGGCAATTTCATTGTTTATACCAGGTAGTCACCTGATATTTGCTGACTAAAATGCAACCTACGTTCGCAGAGGAGAAAGAAGTCATTACCCTCTTATTTGCGCAGTCGGGTAAAGACAAGTAAAGAGTATTGTATAACCATTATCGGATGTCCAGGTACGAACCACATATGATTGAAATTATTTCAGCCCTTATGAAACCATAAGACCGCAACTACATAGAGAGAACATTTTTTTGAGTGACCTTGAAATAGCCCACTTCACTTATATTATATCCATGAAAACATCTTGAATGTACAGTATCTCGCGCGATAACGTATCAAATAACTGACAATCAATATGAAAAACCTTATCATTTTACTATGGCCCGATAACTTAAGCCCTAAATTAGCTGCAAATAGGGTTAAACGATTCTTAACAATAAGGTTATATTAGTGGAAGACTAAAAATACATTATCTATTGAGGTGCTCTCGAAACCTACTCGTAAACTACCAAACGACATGGAGACTGCATCGTTTTAGCCCATAACATGAAAACTTTAGCCCTAAAACAGGACAGCTGCCAATAGGGTCAACAATAACAATAGGGTAATAAGGGATCACTAAAAATACATTATCTATTGAGGTGCTCTCGAAACCCGTTTCAAACGCCCACGTGAAGAATGTTTCAATTGCAAACGTTTTAAATGTATGAAGTAACCCAGTACAACGGAAAGTCTACTGAGAAACTACACTATTTTAGAGTTACGTACCCAAAGCGTGCCAACGTAGCCCTAATAGTAATTATTAATAGGGTTAAGCTCCGCTGTCTCTCTGTCATAGAGCTCTAACTTAAAATTTTCACAGGACAAAATGTGTACGTGTTTTCCGCGGTCTTAATTTTGTACTGCGGGACGGTGTTACAGGCTACAGAGCGTGCCAAAGACAGACAATCATACATACACTCAAAAAATATTACCTCAAATTGACGCAACCAAGTCAAAAAGTTACACCTGGGCTGAAAACCGGTATTTTTAAATATTCTAAGAAACACGCTATTTCTGGAATGTTTTGAAACTGTATTTAGGAGAAGAGAAATTAAATCACAAAACACATGATTCAAGTTCTAGAATTTTAATAAAATCTACGAAAACCTCGTAATTGAACGAAAAAACGAATCGTTATTTCGGTTATTTTGTATGAAAAAAATACCGGTTCCGGGCTCTGAGTTACACCCCGTTAACACCGTTACAGTAAATGTAACACTGAAAATAGTGTTGCGAAAGAGATAAAAATTTCATCACCAATATAAAAGGCTGATACCTTTCACGGAGACTGCTACATTTAAATCAACGCCCAACTAGACTAGACACAAATTGTCGTATCTTGTTAGGAATATGTGGGCAGTTACGACATTTCGTATTTAAAAGGTAATAGGGTATCGATTTGAAAGCGCTCGATATATTGGCGAGTGGTTTTGGAGTGGTACTGTCGAATGCTTATTTATTCGCTGTACTAATGGAAGTATTTTTGTATTTTGTGATAGAATAAATGTGTTTTAAACGACTTTATATAAACTTCTCAATTAACAGTATTTTTATGATTCTTTTTGTAACAAAAATCCAGTAAAACTGCCATTCCCTCATCATGTGTTTATGTTTATGTTTGAGAGTTACTTTTCAGTCTGTCTATTTGTGACAACCAATAATATTAGAAATAAAAGAAATTATCTGTAATTTTCCATTCTCACTGTTTTTTTAACACGCTTTTATTAGGTAGACTTGTATGTAACTAACTATGTGATGGAATCTAAGGTAACTAATTTAACCATCTTCCAAGGATCGTAGCATCATGAAAATTGACAGCTGTATGTAGTTCTGATGACCATACAATAATATGGTACTGTCGAACTGATCTGATGATGGAGCCGGAAGATATGAACTGGAACTTCATGATGGAACATCGTATCATATCGTGTGTTTGGATTTGTCAGAAAAGTCTTGTAAAGCGTGTTTTTCTAGTTTTTTTTAAACTTCTAATTTATTAACTCTATGGAATTGTTACTTAAGACGTTTTGAAATCAGACATTTTTAATTATGGGTACTATTATAAAGTTGTAAAAATTAAATGTCTGTACTTTTTACAAACTAAGCTGAAAAAAAAGGAAGTTTATGATTTTTGCAGGCAATCAAGATTTGTTTAGATAATAAACTGAGTTTTCGTTCAAATCTTTAGAATCACTTACGTCTATAACGTCTTAAACGGCGTTTGAAATATGTTGTACTAATACGTGAATTCTGCATGTCATCGATATAGCTCAAAGACTTTCTTGACTTAAGAGTGGCAGTGGGCATCGGGGCACATTTCTCGTAGAACGGAGACGTGGCGACCGCGTACAGGACGATGCATTGTGGAAAGGCCCCTTGCAAGATGGACCGATGATCTGGTGAAGATCGCAGGAAACCGTTGGATGAGGGCGGCGCACGACCGGTCTATGTGGAAATCCTTCGAGAGCGCTTTGTCCAGCAGTAGACTTGGGCTAATATGATAATGATGATGTTGGATACAAAATTATACATCCATTTTTTCATAAATGTTAAAACATTTTCGGCTAAATAGCTTAACTTAGGTATGTCTTAATGTCTCGTCCGAAGCTCCAAGCTTTAAACTTTTATTGCAAAAGGAAGCGCTCATCTATTTTCGTCTGTCTGTCTGTCTGGCTTCTCAGAAACAGTAAGGATGATGCCATCTTAAGTGAAGATAAATAAATAAACTTTTTTACATTATTTTAACCGCCGGGGCTTTGCGTCTGGTATGGATAAGTTACAAAATCGCAGACTTTGAACCTTACTCCCTAAACGTAGGTTTCGAAATATGCAATGCACAAAGTGTGCGAGATTAATATTATGGGAGAGACCAAGGTGTCCGGACTCCGCTGGCTTGGGTACGTGGACAGGATGGGAGAGGATCGTGCCGCCAAAACCGGTCATCTTGGACGTCCGCGTGGTCGCAGACCCGTAGGACGGTCTAGATATCGCTGGAGTAATGAAGTCCAAAAATCTCAGGGACCCGTAACTGGCGCAAGCTGGCTCAGCATCGCGAAATGTGGCGTAAACTGGTGTCGAAAGCCAAGACTAATTTTGGGTAATACACAACAATATAATCATTATAATAGCCCGTTCCGTACAAACTTCGTTTAAGAAGAAGAAATATGATCAGCTAAACATGTATATGGTTGAAATCCGTGATGACGTTTTGACGTGATGAAGCCGCAGGAACACATAAAAAAAGTAAAAAAATGTTTTATTTCTTTACATCCAAACAGCTTGGATTCGCTTATTTTTTACGAAAAATTCTTCAATTTTCAGCGGGCCTACGATGGTTGCGTTTGTCAGGTGATAAATAAGTGAGATAGCTGTCGTCACCTTCTGACACGTTTGTGAGTGCGAGAGTGACAGACGCGTTATCATATCATTTATCGCGTGATAAACGCGACCATCATAGGCCCGCAGATATTGAAGTTTAACAATTATATACTTATTTATTGCGCACCTCGCAAAATTTAATACACACAAACGTAGTATAATATAGTAATACGAGTATGAAAGGCAAGGGAAGCAACAGGCGGTCTTATCACTTGGCACCAAAATGTGTTTATATCTTTAAAGGCAAATTTGAAGCATTAAAGTTGGAAGAGATGAGAAGATAAAATGGGGAAGTATACAGATGAGCAAAAGCAAGGAAATGAAAGAGAAATCGTGGATATTTACACTAGAATCTATCTCGTCGAATACACTAGGGAAAAGTCGCAATCGAGAAATGACTTTGACATGTCTGGAACGCTTATCCCAAAGCACAGGAGTTACGTTACCTATTAAGGAAGGAGAACTTCTAGTTGTAAATAAATCTTTAAATTAAACTCCATTTGCATGTCTGAAGACACCAACCGTTACGAAAGTCAGTAATGTTAAAATTAACATTCGTCCCTCTATCCGGAAGTCCGGATATATATTTGAACTTTTTTTACTAAATAATGCGTCTTTCAGCTTTCTGAAGTTCTTGAAAACTTAAGATTTCAATAATAAATTTAACGACTTGTAGTCGTATCTAAGCAACGTTATATATAAATAAAGGCCTGGTAAGACTTTAATGAGATTATTCATACATTTCGTACTAACGTTTAGCGAAAGCATGGCGGGCAACTCCTCCGTTACAAGGATGTTCAGAGACTTCAATATGAAAAGATGCAGCATTGAGCCCTCGCAATGAGAAGGTTTGGCAGCACAGCGTCTGGAATGGCGTGAGATTGTGAAGAGGAAGGTCTGCGAGTTCGAGGACAGCGTAAAGCTGACCTTGAAGCTAAGCGCGATGAGCTAAAGGCCCGTCCACCCGCTGCCATCAACTATAATTATGTAAGCGGCATACTCATGTGCCCTCATTGTGCACGGGAGTTTGCTGCGAAGATCAGCCACATAAGCCATCTTCGGGTGCACCAGCGCCCGACCGATAAGGTGTCGAAAGTGGTCGCCATGGACGAGAACCGTCGTAAAGAGTAGAGTTTGGCAAGCGAAACATGACATTAGAAATATGCGGCAAATTTGAAAAAATCATGACCTGGCAATACGGAATGCATAGAAACGAAGTAGGTTTTATAATTTGACAGATTTTTCAATATGTAAAATTGTTGCCATATAAAGAATTCTCTTTCAAGGTCAATATCATGTTTCTCTGGCCAAAGTCTAGTAGTGGTAGTAGTAGTACTGGCGCTTAGTGAAAAAATTATGAACTAGCACTAATTTCTAATCAAAAAACTGTAAGAGGGGTGTCTTTATTAGATTTTGCACTCAGCCGCCTTCAGTTGGTCCCTAATATAACTAGACACGTGAAGTAGTGGTACATGTTCCAGATCACAGGTCAAAATATATTGGTTCGTCAAGCTGGTTGTCAAAACTGACTTAAGAAAACGAAACCAAGGGCGAGACCTATGAAAACGAATAGTTTATACGTGTCTATGGGTCATGTTATAGTAGTCACTAGTCCGTCACCGCTGTTCGACGCTGACGCACATTTTGTGAATGCTATAGCTTGCCTTAAGACAATAATTTCAGCATCTATCTTTTGTATTGCGCAATTAAGAATGGAATTAACCAAGTTCTGACTGAGAGTTCCGTACAAAATATACGGTAGAAATGGCTGTATCTATGAAAATCCTGTGTTAGCAGAGCCCTTCCCCTCAGCAAAATGTACGCGGTGCTCGATAATTTTATATTTGTTACTGATATAGACAGACAGACAAAATTAGTTTTTGTATTTATTTTTATAGCGGCATCAGAAGTATATCATCTGTGAAAATAGCAACCGTCTAGCTATCACGGTTCATGAGATACAGCCTGGTGACACAGACAGACAGACATACGGACAGCGAAGTCTTAGTAATAGGGTCCCGTTTTACGGAACCCTAATAAGAACATATGTGCAATACTTTGCTGAAACTTCATAATCTTTTGCAACATCCAGACATATTGGAGTTAGTCATCTCTGAAACAGGTTCCGTCCTGTCGGATAAATTTAGTTGATTGAAAATGTCAAGTGCTGTTTATGATTTTACATTAATGCATGAATAATTTTAGTAGATTATTTTCACACAATTATATTAATGTGTGTGGGATGAAGCTGTCCGGGTCCAAGGTCTTTAGCGCAGGATTTTTTTAAGAACCCTGACTTTTAACTGGTTTAGTCTGATTAGGGCTCAAACCCCCAAACGGGAATGCCGCTTGCAGCCACATGGGATAGGAGCCGTTCTCAAAAACTATAGTTTGCTTTGCACCGGTCTCCTGGGTAAAGCTAAGTGTACAGTTTTTTGTGGAGGCCAAAACCTACGAGTAGGCTTATCACCTGACTTTCACCTGGATAACTCTAGCTAGATCACCTTACCAGTATTTGGGTTCAGTGGGGGAGCAATAGACAAACGGGAATTTCATCCGCGACCACGTGGAGTACAGAAGTTGGTGGCTTCTGAGACATATCGTCCAGCCTCATTCGTCTTCCTATTTCCTATGTAGTCAAAAGTAGCCATCTGAGGCTGATTTGTTTCATTATCGGTTTCAGTGCCACTAGTTTTCGGCACTGGGTACCAAAAACCAGCTTTATTGAACGGATACCACATATTCCTAAAGAAAATTCCACACGCACTTTCAACTCATATACTCTCTTGAAGGACTACACACAAATCCTGACAGATGATAATTTCAGTTTTTTTTCACTGACCTTATTACAAATACTGTGCCAAAATTTCATGGTACTATGTAAAGATTGTGCGGTGTCTGACAAAGTATTATGAAATTGTTTTTTTTTTGTACTTTACAAAGAATAAGAGAGGTAGTTCTTGAATCAGCAAAGAATGTAAAGCGAAAGATCTCAATGTAATCATAATGCACTGAAACCGGCATTTATGGAATACTTTGGGAAGGCCTTCGGTCAAAAAGTGGATCACAAATTAATTACTGGAAAAAATGAGAGCCGATGAGAACATATTTATGTAAATGTTGCTCTAAAATACATTCTAGTCTAAGAGCATTCATTTTTAGGTTAATAGCCTAGCTTGCGCTGAAAATAAAATTCAGCCAGAATTTTCCCCGGCACAATGACGAAATGTTGAAAAATTGACAATTGCCACGTAACCTTAACTGCTTAAAAAAAACAAACAAAAAAACTACCGTCAAATACCTTCACAAAAACCCTACCTCATTCAAAAGCGGCGCACGATCACAAAGAACCACACGAATTTTAAACACTCTCCATTTTCAAACGGTCGCGAAATTCGAAATTTGTTCGAAATTTGAATTTTGAATTCACGAAATTCGAATCGTCGAGCGATCGGGAGCGACGGGACGTGACTAAGTCTCACGTATAGTTTAGAATACTGTTGTATTTTTAGAATACGCCCCCTTATAGTCTGAGGGCTCGACCACGTGTCCATTTCCGTTCGAGTTTTGTAAAAAAAACGGTCAAGCGGGAGCGGATGGGGTGGTTCCTGTTTTACTGAAAAATTTAACTTTATACTAATTCTATAGGCGCTTAATACATTTCTACTTTACGCCAGTGGAAGTTCCGATCGTTTTCAGCTTCAAAGAAGTCGTGCGTCGGCGCCCGCCTTAGAGCATTAAACAACGGAGATGGCTGCATCATTTCCCTCGGCCTCAAGTGTATGGTGAACCAATGTCATGTCAGTTTATTGACCGATCGAGCGAAGCGTCTGCGTTTTATCTATGGCAACAATGCTCTCTTATGTCTGTCCTGCGGATGTCCGACTGTTTCGATAATTATATAGAACTAGCTTCTGCCCGCGACTTCGTCCGCCTTAAATCCGTTTATCGCGGATAAGGGTATTTTTCCGGGATAAAAATAGCCTATGTCCTTCCCCGGGACTCAAACTATCTCCATACAAAATTTAATACAAATCGGTTTAGCGGTTTAAGCGTGAAGAGGTAACAGACAGACAGACAGACAGACACAGTTTCGCATTTATAATATTAGTATAGATTAGGCGGAGATATGGGGATTGAAAACGTAAAAATGGCTGTTCACTTCTATTGGTCGCATTTCTGAACCTATAATATTACGGACCATTAAAACAAGAGGACTGACACTCGCCATACTTTGCATCGTGTTCCGATCGCAAGGAGATATTCTGGCAAAAACTAGATGGCATCATAAAAATAAACATTAAACTATGTTATCCATACTAATATTATAAATGCGAAAGTGTGTCTGTCTGTCTGTCGGTCTGTCTATCTGTTACCTCTTCACGCTTAAACCGCTGAACCAATTTGGATGAAATTTGGTATGGAGATAGTTTGAGTCCCGGGGAAAGACATAGGCTACTTTTTATCCCGGAAAAATACCCTTATCCGCGATAAACGAAGTTAAGGCGGACAAAGTCGTGTGCGGAAGCTAGTAATTGAATAAAGTAACATAGTATAGTAACAATTAGTTCGCAAATAGCTAAAAATAAATAAATTATAACATTTAATAACTGTGACACGCTTGCAAAGTTGAATAATTGTTAAAAATAATTCTTATACACAGATGGTGTTGTACATATTGGGGAACGGCTTTTTGTATGGAGATGGAGTCCTCTTGTTTTAATGGTTCTTGATAATATGGATTTTTTTTTCGATTCAGTTTTTTGATCTAAAAAAATAAACTGGGAAGGTGGTGAGGTCTTCATCCCACAGAACCACTAGTACGAAAAATTGTTAGTGTGCATGTCTTTTGTTTGTACTTTTATCTGCTCTCCTTTAATAATTACCTCACAGAAGAGCTCAGACCAGAAGTTATCGAAGGAAGATTATGCGACGCTTTACCGCCAAGCTGCACGAGCACACTGCTCTACCAAAAGTATAAGCTTTAGAATAATTTTTTGTCGAGTGTTCTTTAGATATAGGACAAACTTGTAAAAAATCAATGTCTGTACATTGAATATATAAAAAGAAAAGTAGCAAACTATGTATCTAATATGTGAGTTTCATTCATAATGTTTGTACGGATTCTAATTCGATATTCCATTTGTTTTCATCTCATTGATTATTTTCGACGAGCCCCTAAATCCACATGTGGCTTTATCATTACCATGTGGTAACGGGTTCGATCCCGTTCTCAAGGCAATGACTCACATGTGGTGTTCGACAATGAAAGGTCGTAAGTGCATTATAGACCTAGATTCCGCGGTCCGTAATTTCATGCGGTCGAATGCAGAACGCGTTTAAAGTTTAATAAAACAAGGTTTTTATGGTTGTTTTTTGTGAAGCATTTTCTGTTGGTGAAATAAAATAAATAAAAATTCGATTGATTAAAATCGTGAAATCTATATTAATACTATTACAAAGTTGTAAAAACTAAATGTCTGCACATTGAAGATATGTTAAAAATAACTATCGTAACGGTCTATTTGGAGGTCACTGAAGCGAAAATTATTGTATTTAGATTTTCTGTATGTCCATGGTAAACTCAATAAGGCCTGTGTTATGAGTACTAGACGACGATATATTTAATAGACATATTTATGTTACATAATTGCCGGTAATTTGGGCGAAACCGAGGTTAGACTCTTCTAGACTGTGATAAGGACATGATTATGGTCGAAATATTGCTCTAGTAGAGAAGTCGCAAAGCCTCGTCGAATTTGGCCAAGCAGTTCCAATGTCTACTTGTAAATTGCAGTGTTTTGCTAAATACATAATATAAGCTCAATATATCCGAAGCAAAACGAACGAATGCGAAGCAGCAATAACTACTAAACTGTCAGTAAACATTTTCCTTTTAAAAACACGTTTTCAAACCCCTTATGCACCCCTGAAATAGGTCATAAGCGCCACGAATATCCTATTAACATACCCCCTTTTGTACAACCAGAACAGTTTAGGTATCAAAGGAATCCAACTTAATACTTCTGCTAAATAACGAAGTAAGGAAGTAAGTATTGTAGAGCTTAAGTGGAGGGGTTAAGGAAGGGTTTCCTCTGTAAAGTTTCAGGCCAGACTGAAAAATAAAAGTGCGGATGCAATGCGGACGAATTTAGCGGAGGATAGAGAAAGTAAATACAGAGGGTGCATTTCTTTTGTTATGAGCAATAACCGGCCAAGAGCATATCAGACCAAGCTCGGCAACACGCTCGTAATGCCCTTGGCGTTTCAAGCGCCCATAAGCTGCGGTGACTGCTTAACATCAGGCAGGCCGTACGCTTGTTTGCCAATTTAGTAGTCATCATCATCATCATTTCAGCCATAGGACGTCCACTGCTGGACACAGGCGTCCTCAATAGATTTCAACATGGGCCGAATAGAGGCGACCCGCATCCAGCGAGTCCCCGGAACCCTAACCAGGTTGTCCGACTGCCTCGGCATTCCAACGCTGCGCTTGCCGGTACGCAGCCTCCACTCAAGAACCTTTTTGCCCCATCGGCCATCGGTTCTTCGAACTATGTGCCCTGCCCATTGCCACTTCAGTTTGCTTACCCTGTTTGCTATATCGGTGACCTTGGTTCGTCTTCGAATCTCCTCATTTCTAATTCGATCTCATAGAGAAATCCCGAGCATAGCCAAAGGGCCATGCTCGGGAATATGGAAAGCCATAGCTCGCTGAGTGACTCTGAGCTTTCTTAAGAGGCCCATAGTCAGAGGCCACCTCAGACGTTAGTAGTATAAAAAAAATTAACTTTCTGCGCTCTGCCTGTTCTGTGGCAAGGAAGGGTAAACCGTGCAAAAAAGTACTAGACACCCTTTTCCAAGGTACATTTCCAACTGTATCAAGAATTAAAATAGGCAAGGAATATTTTTAGCGCATTTTCGTGAGTTCTCTCTGGTTTTTTGACGTTTTTACTTCCCGGCCGCTAGTTACAAAGGATACTTTATAAATTTTATAATATTTAGTACAAGGCAACTTCGTTTGCAAAGGAGATAAAGTCATAACTCTCTTTTTTGTTTATGTCAAAAATGGTTTAAATTCATCCAGCTATTTTGAGGTACATAATTTATTTATTTATTATTAAAAAAAGTTACACAGCATTACAGTAAAACCAAGGCACTGTGAACTACAAAAAATAAAAACAAATAGAACAACTTAAATACTAGTTTGATTTAGGCGACGTAACTCCGTGGCTCCGTTGAGTCGTCTGAACTGGTGTAGGATTCGGCAGATTGCCCCTGAACTGCCTAAATACTTCGGCCAGAAGTCTGCACTTGCGATGGTGTCCTGCAGCGGCCGCGGCACGCGTACCACAGACGAGCTGAAGTGCACGTAGTGGCGGGACTGCTGCTGGTGCACCCTCAGCGAGAAGCCAGTCTTCTGGCGGACGAACTCCACCACGTAATCAGCCACAGCAGAGTGATGCAAGCGCGACACGTAGAGCGCCTTACTCGGTGCTCGGTGCTCGGTGGTATTATAATAGCTAGATAGCAGCAAAGATACAAAGATGCATACATAAAATCTTTTCTTAACCATTCAGAGAGTATTCAAATATTTCAATTTACTTATTTTTATGACTTTTCACTCCTTTTAAGTTAAAAAGATATCTATTAACCTCAACGCTCCTGTGTATCTTCTGTCACAAAAATATTCACCATTATGTTACTATGTGTACAGTCCTAAACAAAAAAAGCTGTACAGTGAACAGTCAACATCGACCTAGGATAACGTGTTTCAAAGTTCAAAGACGCTAAAAATTAAAAAGAAATAGGAACCAACCTATTTAATTTTGTATTTTATCTATACTATTATAAATATGTCTGTACATTGAATATATTCTAAAAAACTATTGTCAAATGAAAAATATTTTTTTTGGATTTTGTATGTTTCATGTGTCATGTCGTTTGTATGTGTCATTGCAACTTCATCACGAAAAATCGGCTAAACGGATTTCAACATTTTTTGGTACACGGGTAGCTGCGTATCTCGAGATGGCTATTGGATACCGTTTACCCGACTACGCTGAAAAAAATAGGGGTTATGACTTTTTCTCCTCTGCCAACGAAGTTGCGGGCGGGCAGCTACTTCTAGTAATTAATAATTATCGAAATAAAACTATTTAACGGATTATATCGCGTATATTATCTCATTTTAGTTCCTGACGTTTCGGAAGCTTTCCAGCTTTCCATGGTCACGGGTGGACTGAGAAAAGATATATTTTCCTCTGTCAAAGTTACAATTTGTGCAAACTACCCATTTTTGAAGAAACAAATAAAGGTGTACATACATGCCAGATGGGCCTAAGCTGTAAAGACAGTTACACATGTGCCAGAAGGGCTTAATTTTTTTAATCTAATAATTTACCAAAATTAATAATTATGTCAGAACTAGAAGGGGCACCTTTATTCGTGGAAGAGAAAAATTCATAACCCTTTTTTTGACTTCAGTATAGTCGGATAAAAGGCTCTATTACCATTGGGGATGCCCAGCTACCCTCTACCAAAAATAGTTGCATCCGGTTCCGGACGGCTTCACTGGGCGGACGGCGCGCGTGCGGGGCAGCCCTAACACTCTCCTGAAGGTAGTCGCCGAGAGGACAGATAGTCCTATAGTCACACACTGGATGTCTATGCATGTACAGGCAAATAGTAATATTAATTCAATGTAATTGTTTGATTTAGTTCTTTATGGCAAATTTCAATTGCATTTAGATTGAATTGTTTAATTGGATTAAATTATTATTAGATTTCTATTACGATTATGTTACTATGCGTACAGTCCTAAACAAAAAAAGCTCTACAGTGAACAGTCAACATCGACCTAGGAAAACGTGTTTCAGATTATCGTAAGCCCACGCACACAGATACAATTATCCCGGCTTCTTCCACACATCCATGGCAACACAGATTTCTATTAATTGTAAGTTCTAACCTAGTTATTAAGACGACATGTTACCTACTAACCAAATATGGATGAATAATGTCCGAAATAAATAATTTCATTTCATTCATTTCATTTCATGAGCCGTTTAGGCGTGATGAAACCGCAACGACACATACAAACAAACAAAAATACCAAAACATTTTTTTTTATTCTGTGATTTCCAAATAGTCCACTACAATATATATTTTTTTCTAACAGCCTAAACGAGTTCAAAGGCCTCTCCTTTAGATTTCCACAACTCTCTATTGCCGGCTGCCTCTGGCCAATCGTCTAGGAACGCCTTCGCACCCCTGGTTCCAGGGATGATCCGGCTACCATCATATCATTACCGGGATCCCCAGCACCGCGGGGCACTCGGGGCGGTCTCGGGGAGTTATACATTCATATGGAGTGGAGCTATGGACCATACTCCCACCACGCTGGTCCAGTGCGGATGGGTGGGTCACCATTCTTGCCTCGTTCACTACAATATATTTTTGAAAATATCTTACGAGGTAACGGCCCAACGGCCTAAAATTAGGTTATTCACCGAAATCATTTTAAACATTGCTTAAATGACAGCGGGGTTCTAATTTCAAAAACACGGAACGTGTCTCGGGCCTTACGAAGTTAATGTACAGACATTTCATTTTTACAACTTTATAATAGTTTGGATACGGATTTTACAGTAATGATTTAGGAGGGTAATACCCGACCTTATTCCATAGACAAGACACCGTGTGTTTCCATACAAAAGCACTCAAATATGCATAGGCCAATAAATAATAGATGCGTCATTAACAATTCAGCAGGTGGACCCAATCACCATTCATCATCCGATATCATCAACAGCTTATTAATATCTTAATTAAAAATTGAGATTGGGGAAATCGGGTCGCGGGTTCGAGGTTCGATGTCGGACGATATTTGTTTATATTACTTACTTGCATTTCGGATACCGGGAGGGAAAAAGTGAAGAGAGCAGGCAGACAAATAGACTTATTTAAATTAAAAAACCGGGCAAGTGCGAGTCGGACTCGCGTACCGCGGGTTCCGTACAAAATATACGCTACAAACGGCCGTATCTATGAATATCCAGTGACTTCTAAGCAACATATTCGCGGTATTCGATCAATTTATATTGGTTACTGATATAGACTGACAGACATAAAATTATACTGTTTGTAGTATTTTTTGTTATAGCGGCAGAAGAAATCTGTGAAAATTTCAACTGTCTAGCTATCACCGTTCATGCGATACACCCTGGTGGCAGACAGACATACAGACAAACAGACAGACAGAGATACAGACGAATAGCGAAATCTTAGTAATAGGTTCCCGTTTTAACGTTTGGGTACGGAACCTAAAAAAGCATATTACATTGCAGAGGCGAAGCGTATTCATTCATTTACTCATATTTAAAGAAAAAATATGGTTATAAGCCTTTCCTTGGGCAACCCGGTGGGAATCGGCTTTTATGGACGCCACGCCCTTATTACACTGTTACATAAACTTCCATTTTATACTTTTCCTACATTTGACAACTTTAAATAATATACAGGCTCAAAATAATTAGATAAGACACATCGAAATCAGTTTCGAAACCCGACCTACAAACGTTGCTTTTTTTTCTGGAGACAATAAAAACAGTTCAAGTAATTAAACTAATTGGGGACGGCAGTGATAATGTATGCGCGACTTTACGATGCCACTTCGGAAAATAACTGTTACAATTCATAGGCGGGAGCGATTTTTATGTATTTTTAATTTATTTCAATGAATTATTTTGGGCAACAAACAGTCAAATTCTAAATCAAACGGTTAATAAAAAACAGTACTTGGCTTTTAAATAACTTAAAGTTATAGAACCTGGACGACCAAGCTTTGCTCAGAGCGGCACGGTGTTTTGTTTTTTAAAGATGAAACCTATACCTTGTAAGGCAAAATTAAGTCTACATACTAAACTTTATTTAAATCACTAGAATTGTTTCCAAGAAATAAATGATATATATACAATAATAGTTCGTTTTAAGTACTAGGATAACATTATTTCTAGGAACAGTAGAAGGTGGAACAGCAACTGGCTTTGATGACTATTATGGAACAGATAAATTTAATGTATGTGCATTTCACGATCACTTTATTTACAAGGAAATGGGAGTTAAAGACAAAAAAGGTGTACTTTTAGGTTGGAATATTGTTTATTTAGGACAAGTAATGATAATAAATAACCTATAAGTAAATAAACACTGCCAGGAAAAAATCAATCAACGAAACCCGCTCCCGCTTCCTCTTATGATGAGTTATGTCACTTAAACCACAAACGATCGGGCCCAAAATCAACATTATACCCGAACGCATTAACTGTTGAATAAGACATCTTACTGATAAACTCCGAGCCCAACTTTTCTTGTTTTTAATTAGTATTAATTACACAGCCAATCAGATTGTCCCCAAATTTCCGAAACCCATATTTTTTGGGGATTACGAAATCCAGTTTGAAAACTTGTATTGAGCAATGTTTACAAGCAGTAAGTAAAATAACTTCTATACTATTATAGAGTTGAAATAAAACAATATAACGGATTATATCACGTATATTATCTCATTTTAGTTCCCGACGTTTCGGAAGCCTTCCAGTAGACTGAGTCCACCCGTGACCATGGAGAGCTGGAAAGCTTCCGAAACGTCGGGAACTAAAATGAGATAATATACGCGATATAATCCGTTAAATTGTTTTATTTCAATGAGTAATAATCGCGGAAACAGAAGAAAATATTATTATAGAGTTGTAAAAATAAATTGTTTTTTTTTTTAATTTAAATTGTAGGTCAGTATAATTATTTTTTATTTTTTTTGTATGTGTTGTTGTGGCTTCATCACGCCAAATCGCCTAAACAGAATTAAACTATTTTTGGTACACGGGTAGCTGGGTAACCAAAAATGGCTACAGGATATCTTTTACCCAACTATGTTTTTGAAATTAACTAAAATGTTTTTTAAGACATTTCATTTTTATAACTTTATCATAGTATAGATTATTTAAGGTAATTATGGAACTAAAACATTATCGTATTGTTTTTTATTCAAAACAATTCAAAGCAATTGACCTCAGTAATGACCTGATGATACTCGTGCCGCTTAATTAAAAGGCGATGATTTAAAATCAGCACATAAATCAATTCAATTACCCAACAAATTATTATAATCAATTTTAATTTTTCTAACATAAATCAGAAGCGTACTGTAAAAATAAATCGATTTATACCCAAATGTGTTTAGCATAACGATAATTCATAGTAACAGGAAGTTAACCAGTTTGCTATCTTTTAGATCTTAAGGATCTATTAAGATGCTTATTTTGTATTTTCTTTAAGATAAAACGTAATTTACTATGACTCTATTTATTTATTTAAACTTTATTGCACAATACAAACTGTTACCAATGGCGGATTTAATGCCTTAAGGCATTCTCTACCAGTCAACCATAGGGCCAAACAGAAACTAGTAGTTAGTGCAGGATCATTAAGGTTGAGAATACAAAAAAAAAGTAAAGAAAAGAGACACAAATCAACAAGTCAATATGGGGATATATACGTATATACATACACACTTTAGAATTTTAATAGTCAAAAAGTTTCTATTATGTAGAAATATTGGCGTGAAAATGTACAAATTTCGTTGGAGGAGGAGAAAAAGTCATAATCCCTCATTTTTTTCAGCGTAGTCGGGCAAAAAGTGTCTATAACCATCTGTAGATACTCAGCTACCCGTGTACCGAAAATAGTTGAATCTGTTTAGCCGACGACACATACAAAGACACAAAAATCTACACGGGTAGCTGCGTCATCTACATCTGGTCATAGGATACTCTTTATCTGACTATGATGAAGAAAGAAAGAGTAGTTATGACTTTTGCTTCTCCGCGAACAAAGTTGCTAGCTCTTATTTATTTATTTAAACTTTATTGTACAATACAAACTGTTACAAATGGCGGACTTAATAATAATAATAGGTACCTAGGTATATTACTTCGTCGTAGAATGGTATCACTTCTTTTCCAATAACTATTGTTAAACGTTTCGGTATTGAGATGCGTGGATATTTGTCACTCTATAACGCGTTAACCGTCATACAGATTCAGCTGAAATTTTGTACATAAATAAACTGTGGATTGAAACATACTTCATCATCATATTAGCCCAACGACGTCCACTGCTGGACAAAGGTCTCTCCAAGGATTTCGATAACGACCGTTCATACGCCGCGCTCATCCAACAGTTTCCCGCGATCTTTACCAGATCATCGGTCCATCTTGTTGGGGGCCCACACGTCGTCCTGTACGCGGTTGCCACTCGAGAACCTTAAGGTGTTTCCAGAGCGCTATAACATAGGATTCTTCAAGAAGCGAGTTAACAGGGCTCTCAAAGGTTGGGAATGTATGGGCGATTTCTCCGGTAACGTTGACCACTTTTCATCATGTGGCTCGTCTGCCCATGCGCCTCATAATCACTCATTAACAATTCATTAAAAAATTCTGCCTCAGCGGCCATCGCATTCAACATTCTACAAGCAATGCAATGAGCAATCATTAGGTATCATTATCACTTCAGCCATAGGATGTCCAACTGTCCACTTCTGAACGCAGGCCTCCTCAATAGATTTCCACATAGACCGTATAGAGGCAAACCTTACGGATGGCCTTCCCACGCTGTTGGTTCGTCGTCGTAGAGAAATCCCGAGGATAGCCCTTTCTATAGCTCGCTAAGTGACTCTGAGCCTCCTTAAGAGGCCCATAGTTAGGTCATCACCGGTAATACGCACTGGTTGAAGACTTTCGTCTTCAAGCGCTGAGCTATCCTGGGGCAATAGCTAGAGCAGGGTAGATAGAGCCAACCAATGAGCAATAGGCTACATATTTCCTAGTAATGCGCGCAACGCCGCCGGTGTATGCTAGTCAAGATATGTTTTTCAAAATTCTCACACAAGCGAAACTACAAAAAAAAGAGCGTTGTACAAAAATAAAGCACAAATGTTTAATAAAATTAATAATTCACGCTTTTTCGCAACAGGATACGTATATTGTCAGCTGTCAGTAGCCATATAAATTAACAATTTATTGTCCATTTCAATACAGTAGCTTACTTGTTTTTAGGGATCCGTGTAGACTTGAGAGTATTAACAGAAAATACAAGATTTCCCGTGAATATCTAAAAAAAACCCTTCCTTTTCCTTTCTACGTCCGAAATGGAACATCAATGCAAAAATGTTTTCATCTCTCTCGGAACAGTTCCGCTTACAGCGACAAATCTGCGTGGAAAAGCTCGTTTAATCGGCTAGCGCGGAAAAGTCATTTAATGTTCGAATTTATATGTTGTTTTGTAATTAATGTGTATCGGTCATTATCACTAGTTTTTAACGAAAAAATATCGGTTCGTTATAATATTTTTTCTTACATCTCACATTTTCCTCGCTGCCGCCTCACTGGTGAAAAGTTTGCACACGACTGCAAAATTATTTCGCTTCTCGTTACGCTCAGGAATCTATATTTGAACTGCGCCGCTCGTGGTTGATCTTAGATTCCTTTGCTTACTCGGCTTTCAATTCAAGCACCAGCGCCAAATAATAACTTTGCAGCCTCGCATAATAAATAACTATTCTATATCCACCAGATGAGTCTGTCGCGACGACTTTCTTCATACTGGTATATCTGAAGAACTAAAAATCTATTGAAGAAATGTATTTTCGAGTATCATCACTTCAGAACAGCTGCAGCCCAGCCTAATTGGTCATTTCTTTTTAGTTTTGATAGTATTTGTTTGTTTTGTATGTAAGAAAATATACTAAAAATTACATGGAAAAGTGAAAATCTTAGTGTTGAAAATCTCAATATCGTCGGCTAAAGTTGCAAACCTCTTAACTTCATTTTTTTTTTTCACAATAATTGTTGACGCATTTCGATAGTTAAAGTCTGAACGCTAATGGCAAAACTCTTCAATGCTAGGAAAAAACCGTTTCAGTTCAAAAACCAAAATAGAAAACCTCGCAATACCCGACCGCCATATTGTTAAAGTTAAGTTTTTGTGCCGCCTGTAAAATTTGATCCGATTAAGTTACGAGGTTTGCGAATTTAGCTGACGATTAAAGAAGTGAGTGAGTGAGAAAAAAGATATAGGGGAGAGTCGGTTATATCGTACCACTTTTTACTCATACGAGCTTATTTTATTTGTGGAAGTACTTACATGTATGGCCGACAGTGCATATAAAAGTTTAGTATTTCGGCTTCTTTAAATAGCAAGATGAGCATTCTGGGATTAAATTATTATCGTCAAAATTTACTTTTTCAAAAGGCCTTCCATCGGTACGATTTAGCCGACGAGCTGGTTAATTCGTACCATCAGGATTTAAATCGCATCTATGAAGATTTTCGCATGTAAACTGTTTAATTTAGGTATTAATACAAATTATTTACTGTCAGACATTTAAATTGATCTGGTATAATCAAAATATATGTGGTCGTTTAAATCGTACCTATGCCAGTAAGCAATGGTACGGTTTAAACGACCAGGTTTTGTTTTGAAATAACGAATATAGAAATATAACCATAAAATTTGGCTACATCTAAGAACCACCCAATAAACCCATTTATATTTTATAGTTGAATACTATTTATTGCGCATTTTTAACTTAACTTGATCATCAGTGATGTCGTTACACAATAAAACTAAAGATTACATAAAGTCCAACGGAAATCATCTTTCTGCTCTCTCACTTTCATGCTTAGTTATATGCTATTTTGGATTCAGGTAATAGATGGTGATACCAACGGTGCAGTATTTGGTGCCCCAAGTGTAAATAAAAATATTGTTTGATATGAAATCTCGCAGTGGTACGATTTAACCACCGGTACGATATCGCCGACTCTCCCCTAAGTAGACCCGTACGAAGCCAGGGCAGGCAGCTAGTAAAATATAACTGATAAAATGTATGAAACATACTCGATTAACGTTCTACGAGTACTTTCTGTTTACGCTTGGAATAGGATATTTTTTAACAACTTACCAACTTTTTCTGTGGTATGCTATAAAACGTCCTTTCAATAATATACTGCAAAAAACAATATAGGGGCCAGTAAGAATTATGATTATGATCGAAACGTGAAAATATATATTAGTTAGTGAAAAATATTTTAAAGTCTCCAGCTAAAGAAGCTTTTGTTTTTGTTTAGGCTAATAATCGATTAATTAAATAGCCAATTGTTTTATTTGTTTTAATTGAGATTGTAACCGCAAAAACTGACCAGAAATTCTCCGCGCAAAAGTGGCCCCCTATTTGGTTTTGAGTAAAAGGCCTCTCCCCTCTTTTTCCATTGGTTGCGATTTTGAGCATTAAGTTTGTAAATAAATTGATGAAAAAACTTTCTCATAAAAACTCCCCAAGATCACATTTTTGGTCTTCCCAAAAAACGCTTCATACGAGTGTCACGTCCCTTGTTAGGGGAAATTATGAACTTAGTTCTGAAGCTATGTTGAAACTTGCGTATTTCGAAACGGTTTCAAAAAAGGGTCGGGTAAAATGTATCGTATAACCATCTGTGGATACCCAGCTACCCGTGTACCAAAATTGGGTGTGATGAAGCCACAACGACAGATACAAACATGCAACAAATCCAGAAAATACAGTTATGAATTCAATGTTCTCCAATTTTTCCGTTACAATCTTTTTTTGTCTTCAAAGTACAGACATTTAATTTTTACAACTTTATAATAGAAAAGGTAACCGATCCTCATTATTATTAACGTTACATCTGACATGTTAAACTGTTATTACATTATTAAAAATCTCTTACGCCAGGATGTTCGCTAAGTAACATCGGTAACTTAAAAACCGGTTACGTTACGGTAAGGAATCGTTATCTATGTAATCTGAGTAATTACCGCGCTTTATAATTACCGAGTGTCAGCGAGATATCGGCGAGATTATCGATTTCAGGACTTTCAAGTAAGAATACGGGTAATTTTATACTGATTCCGTATACTCTAACTAACCAGTTATCAACATTTTTTTTCTCTGAATAAGAAATGAAGTTTCTGCATGCCCTTCTTTTATTTTAATGTTATTTAATTTAATGTTATTTTATTTAATGTACTTAAATTTAATGAAATTTCGTTTTGTTATGTTTGCAATAAAGATTTATTGTATGGTAATTAAATTATACAAAATATTTTAACCTACCATTTCTACATTTGTGTGTCATAGCATGGATGGCGAAGCATAGCGATTATATTATAAATATTATATAATATAATAAAACTTGATCCAATATTGTAAATATAGCAAAACAGCGAATGTAATCCTTTATTGCATGTCTGAACTTTAGGCTTAACCACTCACTTGCTTTCGGTAACTAGAGTTACCAACTTTGATAACCTACAAATTGCTTCCGGTAGCCAGAGCTACCAGATGACCTTTATACAATTTATGATTTTTAATCTGTGAAGGGCAGTTTCGGAGCGGTTTAAACTATAACCAAAACATACTCAAATAAGATGGCAACGCAGAAAAAAATTGGCAGCCAACATGATTGAACAAACATATTTTTAAATAGCTGTCGTTCTCAACGTTGTGAAAAAGTAAAGTTGCGTAAAAGTGCACAGTGTTTTAAAAATGCCGTCAGTATTCAAATTTATATTTTACTATTAAAGATAGACATAAACCGATTCAGTGTTTATCCAACTATCAGATTATAGCTATATTTCGGTCCCAATGAATAATTATGAATTACAATCTCACTTCAAAGTAGTTAAGACAGAATTTTTTTCGGTGACTTGCGATTGAAATGGCCAACATTTTTAAGAATAAAGAATATTTGTCGTAATTATCTAGTCATTAAAACAGTTTAAGTATTAAGTTGCATAAATAAACATTAAATCATTAACATCTAAGACTTATTTACACAGGATTAGCGAATAAAACAAGTAACGGTCCATGTAAATACGGTTACGGGTGGTGGTAGCTGTAGCTACCAAAAGCGATTTAGCCAATTACTCGCTTTGACGTTGTAAGGCATGAGAGCACACCTGAAGCGCTGCGATCGCGTTTGGTACATTTTGTAATTTGTTGCTAATAACAGGTAAAGACTCGAACATAAAGTAAATGAAAAGTAGGTAAAAACATTTGCAATTATTACGTTGTTTATATTAAACTATTTATGGACCGTAACACTTAAAATAACATATGCTCAATTTCTAAAACACTGCATAGACCTGGCGGCGCCCGTTGTGTTCGACCCTAACGGGGCGCCATGTTGGGCAGTTGCCCCGGTAACATGGCACGTTATTAGTGTTTTGCGTAACGGCTTTGTTTATTTACCTTAAAATCAATGTGATTCTATGTATTAATGGTTTTCTTTGTGTGATTGTGGTTTCCTAGGTACAGATTGTGATTTATAATGTGTTTGTGTCGTGTGATATTGTGGTTTTAAGGGTTTTTAGTTCGGCTGAAAACCAAAACTTCGTTGGTACGTACATAATTTTTGTTATTTAGACTCCTAGAACCATAATTAACGTTATTATTGCAAAATATATCCATTTAAATTTATGATTACTAGTTGCTTGTTCTAATTAGAACTATATTTTGGTTCTTGAGTTTTTAAATTAGTCACAAATAAATCACGAATCAAAGAAAAAAAATCGCCCCGTCTTGCGTCTGATATCTAAAAATGAAATGATGTTTACTATACAATTTTATTTGAATAGTTATACAATATTTGGCATTAAATGAAAGAAAAACAAATCTACTTTTTTTTGCATGTAAACAAAAAGGATGTTATCGCTTTAGTTTTTTTTCTAAAAATATATTTCTGCTTGAATTCGTCAACTTTATCAGTGTGTCAGTTTTACCCATTTTTTATAATTATTTTCAATATTGTAATCCATAAAATAAGTAACACCACCAGATTCTTTGTTTCATTGGCTTTTTTGTGTAAAAAAAACATAGCAAATGATTTAGTAGAAACCAAGTTATGAATTTTTCAATAAAACACGGCATCTCGCGGAAATTTGCACAAAAAGACAGAGCAATATAGGCCACCATTTTTAAAATCCAAAAGCAAGTGAGTGGTTAAGCAATATATAAAATGAATTACTGTTTGTGCACTCTGACAGGGTGTCATGGAAGCTTAAAATATGTAACACCAACTTCATATTATGTACCTACATGACTATACAAATGAATAAATACCAATACACCAAAGAAGATCAATAATCATGGACCTCGCTCGAATCATTTTGTTGCTTATGTTACTTAAAACCTCCAGGTTAGGTATTCTTAGATGGCAGCGAATTTTATATATGACCCTGCAAGACAAAGCTTAACATAACCGTTTTCCACGCTTTAATTCCTAACCTACAGAATATCTATCTTTTTTTTTTCTAAACCTGGGAGAAAAGTGTCTTCTAATTACTTAATACCAGTTGATATTCAGCCATTGTGGTAAATTTTCTGATACCTACTAGATTAAACTGCAGTGTTATTAAATAACAAACCCTCTTTCACCATCGTACAATGTAAGATCGTATCTTAATTACAATTATATGGCTAATACAACCTTTTGCACTTAAAGCCTTGTTACCAGCCCTGGAATCTAGCAATTTTAAATCCTCAATTCGCGTGACCCCTATTACAAGGAGCTGCGGCGCAAAATAAAATGTGCCAACTGCAATATAATTTGCAAGGAAATATTTTTCAAACCGGCCAGTGACAAGTTATTAGTGTCAGACATAATTGCATACTTTTCTTGATACCCGAAAGAGCTTAAGTTAAATGGATTCTTTGGTAACTTATTACCTTTTGGTCCAGCAACTGAGCATAGCGGGACAGAGTGACGAAGCACTTTTGTAAGTGATTTTCAATCCTACAGCAATAGTTTTTTTGATTCAGTTTTAAACGTAGAACGATCGTTTCGTAATGAATTTTAAAAAAACGACTAACTGATTATTTTGAGACACACACGTCAAATATGGTGAATAATGGGTTTCCAATAAACACGAGTAATCCTTGTGCTGGTAACTGGATTTAATGAGGACAAAAGGGAGATTTTTTGCTGTTTTCTGCAAAACGTTTATCAAGAAAAAAAGTATAACAGTTTTTACTTCACAGCAATCATTATGTGTACGTAAATAAAATGTCTTGGGTTTTGTTGCCTATTTAGATAAAATACAAAATTTCATAGAATGTTAATTTCGAAAACAATTAATTAACGGTTTCAAAGAAAAATCTGTACCAGTAATACAACAACAACAACAACAACAACAACAACAACAACAACAACAACAATTCTTTATTGCACACCAACAACAGAAACAGTACAATAGAGCCTTAACATAAAATAGGTAAACAATAGGAGGTCTTATCGCTAAAGAGCGATCTCTTCCAGACAACCTTTGGGTAGCGGAAATGACATAAAATAGCTAGAAATGAGTAGGTTGCGAGATAAGATTACACATAATACAAAAATAAATAAAAACAAACATACATATTATACATATACATATACTAAACATACATACTACTATAAATATATCCATACTAATATTATAAATGCGAAAGTGTGTCTGTCTGTCTGTCTGTCTGTCTGTCTGTTTGTTACCTCTTCACGGTTAAACCGCTGAACCGATTTGGATGAAATTTGGTATGGAGATAGTTTGAGTCCCGGGGAATGACATAAGCTACTTTTTATCCCGGAAAAATACCCATGTCCGCGATAAACGAATTTAAGGCGGACGAAGTCGCGGGCAGAAGCTAGTATGTATATATATATATACAAAGTAAGAAAGAAAACTATGATACAGTTGACATCAAAGTGATTAGAAAACCAGTAGCAGAAATAAAAGTAGAAATTTCGGGAGAGATAAATAATGATCCTTTAACTTAGTTTTAAAAATAGGCAATGACTTCGCTTGCCTTAAATTGAGTGGAAGAGAGATCCACAACACAGTAGCCCGGAATGTAAAAGAATTTGTATAAAACTTTGACTGAAATGCAAGGATGTAAATGAAGCGGAAGAAGTGTGTAAGGACCAGTCTGGAATTCGGTAGTCTCTGTCTATCCCTGCTGTTTGTATCCTACAAACATACATATACTCACGCCTGTAAAATAAGATAAACGGGCTATTTGTTGGTCAATTACTTTTTATCTTGGACAATGCACGGATCCCGAGGGATAAATAAAAGCACGGACCATATGCGGACGAAACCGCAGGATAATGATAGTAAGATATTTGTACTCATTATCATATCAGGCCAAAGACGTCCACTGCTGGACAAAGGCCTCCCTCCAGGATCTCCAAAACGACCGGTCGAGCGCCGCAATCATCATTTACCAGATCAGCCATAACGGTCGCCACTCTAGAACCTTTCTGCCCCAGCATATATATGTAAAGGAGACCGTACTGAGTTGTAACAGAGAAGAGTTGTGACATCGTCGATTTTGTGGAATCTATTAACTGGTAGCGAGCTCGCAATAATGCACGTTTATTAGTTCAAGTTTTGAGCTCCCTAACAGTAAATAAGATCCAAAAAATCGTCGATGCTACAACTCTCCTCTGTCTCAACTCACCTCGTTCTCCCCTACAGAAGACGGGATAATACAGCATCCATTGAAGCCAAGTACCCCGTATCGATTATGGCGTCGCATTGTGCGAGCGTTGAATTATTCCGCTATCCGGCTCGAAGGACCAGCACAATTCGCCACTCAATTAGTATGATGGCTTTGATGTAGGACAATGTAAATGAGCTTTGTTGTGATTTTACGTAAGGAATAATTACCATTGATATGTATTAGTACATATATAAGCATAAAATATGTAACAAATGTAATTTATGCGGTATGACTGAGCAGTATTTGCGTTGGTGTATTCGAACAAATTTCTCTGGCCACTCCATAGAACGCCTAGTAGTGGCAAGAAAAGGGGACAGACACACAAAGTTATTTTCGCATTTATTACGAATAAGTTTGAAAAGTGTGGATTTTATTATAGAACAATTAGAATACATTTAAATTCTAGCGGATTTGTTATGCACTTTTCAATGCAAATCGACACCCTAAAAGCAATACTATTTTGTGTACGTATAACTGGTTCATCGGACCTTGAATTCCTGCCGATTCTCCATTTAGTTTGTATGTGTCTCTTGTTTTATGACAATAAGGAATACAGAAGAATAAAATATAGTTAGCGTAGCTGTAGGTATGAAAATGTCCCAGTGATTTTTTACGTTGATTGAAATGTAACGCTTTTCCCCATCTCTAATACACTCCATATACAAAAGGGATTAACTCTCCATGTATTCCACTATCATAGTCCCTTTTGTAGTGCTAAGCAAATTGTTGCATACTCGCTGATTGCGTTCCGAGTCGCTAAATGGCGTGAATATAAATAATATACATCTACACGTGTTGGTGCGTTTAGTCGGAGTTAAGTAGAGGAACGAGTTGCTGGAATCAGTTCAAGATGGAACCAAAACCCCTTAGGCTCCGTTATTTTGATGTCAGACATCTCAAGTTTAGACAAGTTTTGCATTTCACCTTTTTGTTTACCTTGCTGTATTCATTCAAACGAACTGATGCCCTTATTATTGCTTATGGGAATCGCTAAAGGCTTGCCTCCGTTGTTTGTTCTCAATGCATAATTTAAATTTCTTCAAGGCAACAATGAGTGAAGAAAGTCAATCGCAGGTCAGTTTCTAATTAAATGAAAAAAGATGAAGTAATTTAGGCTATTGGCCTGTTAATTGAAATGTGATACTGAGGCGGCGACTTCACTTAAAGGGGAATTTAAGTAACTTAGCCCTTCCAATATTTCAAGTGATGAAAACTCAGGACAAAGCACAGGCTGCGTTGCGTATTTGGTAGAAGTAGGTACGAATTTGAAAAACAAATTATAACTTTGACATAAGCAAGTTTGTATTGCAGTTTTTATCGTAAAATAAAATAATGTTGTCTTATGAGCATCTTATCATGTCTAATCAAACAAAAATTATCTGTAAAAGGAAGAATAGCTGGAAAGAAGGAAATGAAACAGGATTGCAAAGAAGTACGTTTAACATTTGGTAAATGTGTACCTCACCTGCTAACATAAGGTTTCAATTCAGGGTATACAGTTGTTTTTTTTTTTAACTATGAGAATGTAAAAATTGGGGTCAGGTGGGAACCAGGTGGTGACACAAGTTACAAAGTATGCAGAGGTAGGTAGAACCGGTTCAATTGGACTAAGGCGTCAAAAATTGGACAAATTCATCTTGGCACAGACAATTTCATGTGATTACATTTGGATACTTTCAGAAAGTTTTGAGATACTTTATAGTTCAAGTGCTTTCGTGTGCTTATTATAAAAATCACACGGATTAATATCGTTTATGTCGCATCCTTGGTTTATTCACAGACAACTTGCTTTCAAGTTACTCCCTTCAAGCACTTAGCATTTCAAGTAACGTGAACGCAGCACAAAGCGCAGCCCGGCACACCTCAGACAAATCTGCTGCAATTAGGCGGATGCTTTCAGAGCATTGCATGCGTTAGTGTTAAGGTGTGTTGCTATTTGAACGGTTTCCATTTGGATGTGCGGTTGAGTTTAAGGAATAGGCTGAATTGAGGGAGCATGTTTTGAGAGCGAAAATTAAAATTTTTATCCTTCATGTTATATTTGCCAAAATAATATATAAATAAATAAAAACCGGCGAAGTGCGATTCCGACTCGCGCACTGAGGGTTCCTTACAAAATATACGCTACAAATGGCGGGATCTATGAAAATTCAGTGCTAGCCCTACTCCTAAGCAAAATGTACGCGTTGCTCGATTATTTTATATTGGTTACTGAATAGACAGACACACATAAAACCTATACTGTTTTTAGTATTTGTTATTATAGCGGCAACAGATTCAAAGATTTTATTTGCATAGAATGCAGAATATATGTACAGATGTTTCACAGTAGGTAGGAGTCCAGTGCAAATACATCATGCGTGAAAAATTCAACGGTCTAGATATCACGGTTCATGAGATACAGCCTGGTGACAGGCGGACAGACGGACAGCGAAGTCTTAGTAATAGGGTCCCGTTTTACCCTTTGGATACGGAACCCTAAAAATCAATTGAGGAAATATATGTCCAGGCATCGCTTCAAAACCTATTTGGCTAATTATTTTTTTGTTGTATTTGCAATTGTCTGGAAACGGTTGGTACGTAAGATAATAATTGCACTACAAAAATTGCATGCAAAATTAAAAAAATCGGATTTGAAATATCTATATAAGAAGTGATTGAATGAGTGAGGCCAAAGATATAAGTAAAGCGAAACAATTATTTACCTCAATTACTAATAAACACGCAATAAACAAAAGACTGCTGTAAAAATTTCTTCACGGAATAATTGAACCAGTATATCTAGTTCTGACCACACGTTTCCATTAATAAGATGATCTTAGCTACTGGTCTTACACGGTACTAATGTATGCAGAACGCGGTACTACGTGATCTCGATTGCATCTCATCTTATTAGCGTCTGATCCAGAAAGGTCAACTGGTCCCATTGGGAACATCATCTCAGAGTTCTAGCATGGGATCCAGTGTAAACCGGTGCAATTGGGAAAATCAAGCTACTGAGGTGAGCATTTTTTTTTTTTTCATATCGTGTTGTTTTCTATCCTAATCCTTATCCATTATCTTTACTATTAAAAAGTTGTAAAAATGAAATGTCTGTACATAGAAGATATAAAAAAGAAATGATTGTTTTGGACTATTTGGAGGTCAATAAAAAGTTTTTTTTTTTTTTGATTTTATGTATGTTTCTATATTTGTATATGTCGTTGTGGCTTTATCACGCAAAATCGGCTGAACAGATTTTGACTATTTGTGGTACACGGGTAGCTGGGTATCTCCCGATGGTTATAGGATACTTTTTACCCGATTACGCTGAAGAAAAAACGAAGGGTTATGACTTTTTATCTTCCGCGAACGAAGTTGCGGGCGCTTCTAGTATATTATACACGTGAAAGTATGTATGTACGTTCCACTTAATCTCAAAAACTACTCGACGAATTTTTATGAAACTATCCAGTTGTGTACCTTTTATATCATAATAGGACATAGGCTTATACTGTATGTCAAATTTCATCCCTTTTAGAGACGAAAAAGGGGATGGAAATTGGTATGGACAGTAAATGTTTTTTTACGCTAGGAACTTGAAATCTTGGTAATATGCTTCACATTTCAATTAGTAAAATATCAAGGGCTACTTTATATCCCGGAAAAATACCTCTTATGCGCGATAAACGAATCTAAGGCGGACGAAGTCGCGGGCGGCCGCCGGTACTATTAAAAAGTTGTAAAAATGAAATGTTTGTATGCGTCGTTGTGGCTTCATCACGCCAAATCGTCTAAACGGATTCCAACTATTTTTAGTACACGTGTAGCTGGGTATTTACAAATGGTGATAGGATACTTGTATCCAACTACGCGGAAGCAAAAAGGAAGGTTACCGCTTTTTCCTTCTCCGCGAACGAAGTTGCGGCCACGTTCTCGTTCCATATAAATCTAATCGAGTTCCCACAGTAGCACCGCGCATATCCAGAGCAACTGTTTAAACACACCCAATGATCCCACATTCTGCACCGCAAACTGTCCGGTGCAATTATAGTAATGGCGTAGCTTCGTCAATATTGACGACGCTGCACAGCGCACTTTAATTAGGAATTTCACTAAAATATGGAGAATATACAATCATATAAAATAATAATAATTAAAAGCTACATTAAAATTGGTGAGTGAAACCCGCGAAAACCTTTAATATCAGGATCAGGGTTGCCAATGCCAAGGCATTTGGTGTCGAGACCTTGGCCCGTCAGCTCCAAGCCCTTTTTTGTGAAGTTATCAAAACTCGTTGACACGACAGGTGATCAAAGGGCTGACAGCTTTCTTATCTAGCATATCAGTATAGTACAGCGAGGAAATACTGCAAGCATCTTTAGTACGATGCCACGGGAGCTCCTAATGACATGTTTATTAGATTTAGTTTTACCAAAATATTATAGTTGGTTACATAGTTCACATGTATAATTAAACATAGAATGAATTGTGGTAAGGATATATTGCCCAAAAAATTGTGCAGAACGAAATATGTTCACGTCGAAATTCTTTGCTGAGAAAGTGGCCCAAAATGAAAGTCCTAAATATTTTAGCAGTCCAGTGCTGTAGGGAATAATAAAATTATAGAAAATTAATCAAAAAAAGAGGAGGAGAGGAGAGATACTTTGTTTGCAACCTAATAAAACATGCAAAGAAAGAAAAAAAATCCGTTAGATGTAGCAGAAATAATCTGTACCCAAAACACCTGTTCAATAAGAAACTGATGAAATCTAAATTTGTCTAATGAGAATCCGTCCAAAACGCAATTTGTCCAAAATCACACTGACCAAAAAAAATTGTTTAAAATTGTTAAATTTGTCAAAAATGAAATTAGTAGTTCCTTCTGTTTCCGCGATTATCACCCATTTAAATAATCAATTTAAACATCGCGTACAATTATCTCATCTCATTTCAGTTCCTGACGATTCGGAAGCCATTCAGATTTCGTTTTCACAGGGTCGACTATCAAAACGTCGGGAATTCAAATGAGATAATATTTGCGATATAATCCGTTTAAATTATTAAATGAAAATTTTCAAAACGGAATCTGTCCAAAACGAGTCGATACTAAAACTATTCCGAAACAAAGAAGTCCAAATTATAATAATAATTAATCGATATATTTCTTCACGAAAACATAACGTTTAAAAGTCGATGTAATCGTTAAATATACGTATCAGTATATATTTCAGTATCAAGTTTGCTCGGGTTCTCGCAATTTGCTTTGCTTTGCCACAAACCTGTGCAGTAATTATATTAATGACACCCATCAATACTGACGTGTTGGGGAACGGGCCTTTAATGACATGTTACTAGGCTTGCGGCTTTGACACGACTAAAATAACTTCTTGGACACTAAAGCTAAAAAGTTCAAAACTATTGTGTCGTGAAGTGACGCGTCAGACATACATTATTATGGAAATTGTGGCTTTTAGGTAAACAGAAGCTAGGCGACCGGGCGGTGGGGCAATTTTTTTGGTTTTTAAGAAGATGAAACTGCTATATCTCAGCTACAGCTTAGATAAACTTGGCAAAGACTAAACCTAGTTTTCATACCAAATTTCATTTGAATAGAGCCGTTTCGAAAAAACTAATTGTTCTTCTGCACCAGTATCTATACCGTTATAAAGTTGTAAGAATGAAATATCTGTATAATGAAGAAAATAAAAAAAGTGATACGGACTATTTGGAGTTCACTAAAACGATTATTTTCGGATTTTTTGAATGATTGTATGTGTCGTTGTGGCTTCTTCGCGCTAAATCAGCTAAACGGATTTCAACTATTTATGGTACACCGGTAGCTGGGTATCTCCAGATGGTTATTGGATACTTTTTACCCGACTATGCTGAAGAAAAAAAGACGGGTTATGTTTTTTTCTCCTCCGCGAACGAAGTTCTAGTAATAAAATAAATATTAACGGACAATTTTAAGACAAATCGAACTCGTCCAATGGTAAGCTAATAAGGCTTGTGTTATGAATACTTACGTATATTATATTTAGAATACAATACAGTGCAACAATTCTTAATTGTACACCAACAACAAAAACAGTACACTAGAGCCTTAACATAAAACATGGTAGACAATTAGCGGTCTTATCGCTAAAGAGCGATCTCTTCCAGGCAACCATACTTATATAGATAGAAAACATAAATGTTAGTCAAACGCGCTCATCGATTGGGGTATCCACCAGTACAGTATCAACAGTCAATAACAACACAATCTAGTTAGCATGTGCAACATATGGTCGGGACACACGGCTAGTTTACACGCCTGGGCGGCGACACACGGCCACGAACAACGTCGAACTTTATTTATAGAACCTATTTTACAAATGTCTAGAATAAGATCGAGCGATTAATATTCTAGACTTAGTCTTTTTTTTTAATATCTTTCTGTCTATCGTTTTTTAAATTAATATTATTTGTCTTTCTTTTGTAAATTAATTTTGATGTGTAATATCCAATACATTTTGTCTATACTAATACAAAGTTGTAAAAATGATATAAATGAATATTACAGGACAATTCTGCATCAATCGAACCAGTCCCATATAAACTCAATAAGGCTTATGTTATGGGTACTAGACGATGATATATTTACTTATACAGGGTGAAATTTTAATGACCGTTCAAATTTTTCCCAGGCATTAGGTATCAATAAAAGATGCCATCTCTGAAAAAAAAGCATAGGTAAAATTTTGATAATATAATGTGCTCTCCTAATAAATAATTAGTAAAGTGTGGATATTCGTTTGAGTTACGCTAGGGGTTGGCGGTGCGGGGGGAGGGGCGCGCTCACCTGCCTTCCGCACAGCGCGCTGACGCGTTGTCCACGAACGCGTGGTTTTTTAGGATATCTTTCAGCTGTTTTATCTCAATATTTTAGTACTGAAAGATGCTGAAAGAAAAAAACACGTATGTTTTATTTTTTGCCAAGAATCTACTGTCAAAATTTGAACGGTCCATATTATTTCACCCTGTATGTTTGTACTTCGAAGACATTTTCCAAAAAACTATTGTAAAGGACTATTTAGAGGTCACTGAAGCGAAATGTATATATTATTTTATTTTTTGTAGAAAAAAATATATTTATATTTTTTATTTTTTTCTACACAAACATACAAAAAATAAAATAATATATATATTTTGCTTCAATGACCCTCAAATATAACCTTTTTTAAATACATTCAATCAAATCAAATCAAATCCAGCATATTTTTTTTTTAAATACAATAAATAAATAAAATTAAACTTCTAATTTTTACAACTTTATAAAATTATCGATTTAAATATGAATACGGCCGGTTCCTCGGTGGAAGTAACCTGCGAATCTGAGGTCCTATCAATATCAATATTTGTTCCTGAGTCTTGAATGTTTTCTATGTATGTAAGTAAATATATCTACTAAAAATATCGTCGTCTAGTACCCATATCACAAGCCTTATTGAGCTTACCATAGGACTAGTTCGATTTGTATAATATTGTCCTGTAATATTTATTATTATTATGAAATCTCAACATGTTCGTCAAGCCCATTGACCGTATAACCCGCCATGTTTTTCTTGTTAGCCGGGTGGCATCGTATCTATGTAAATTGCATCATGTACACTGTTTTTGCATCGTCCATATAGACTAACAAGCCGTGGAATAAGCAATTTGCCTAGATTAGAGATTTTTGTTTCTGTCGTGATTCTGCTTTTAAGACTCTCGGGGGTTATTTGCGTCACGTGACCACGGTTACTAAAAACTGGAAATGCTGTAGCGAATTAAAAAAAAACGGTTGTCTGTAAAGTCAGTTCACGGACGATAATTGTACATGATAATGTGTAAGACAGATAGATGCGTCACAAGCAGAACGCTTGGGCCGATCGTGCCTCTCTATCGCTTGTTCCGCGCTCTGGCTTGCACGTGGAACGTGACCCCGGAATGTGACACTTTTTCGTGCGTGCAGCCAGCGTTCATTAATTTATAAGACGTTATAACGTCAAAAACAATAAAATCCACTGGTCAACCAGGATAAGTGAACCAGGGGAACAATAGTTGCAAAAATACCAGCTATCTCACTCACACGCAGCGCGCTTTCTCGCTTGTACGCAGTATATCTTATAATAAATAAATAGTACGGGACAATTTTTACGCAAATCAAACTAGTCCCATGGTCAGCTTAATGAGGTGTTACGAGTACTAGATGACGATATTTTCAATAGATGTTTACTTATATACATAGCAAACATCCAAGACTCAATAACAAATATTTATGATCATCACACAAATATTTTCCCTTACTGGGATTTGACCGCAGGACTATTAGCTTCGCAGGAATCGTTACTCCCGCTGAGCTAAACCGTGACACGACCACACGAAATCACGACCAAATATACTCGTACCTACTTTGTAATGCTGATATATTAATATTGTATATAAATTTACTATACTGTAGTATTAGTATAGAGACTCGTGCCTGCACTCAAACTGTACAATATATATTTGTTTTTAAATATATATTTATTTGTTTTTTCAAAAATAGGTAGTTTGCACAAATTGTAACTTTGACAGAGGAAAATACTTTCTCAGTCCACCCGTGACCATGGAAAGCTGGAAAGCTTTCAATACGTCGGGAACTAAAATGAGATAATATACGCGATATAATCCGTTAAATTGTTTTATTTCAATGAGTAATAATCGCGGAAACAGAAGAAAATATTATGCACAATATAGTTTTGCAGGAATCTGTCTCAGAACTATGAATTATATTTTTTTTTTATCTATCTATCAGCCACGGACGTGCACTGCTGAACATAGGCCTCCGCTATAGCTCGCCACAGGGTGCGATCCTGCATAGACCGCATCCACCGACTCCCCGCGACCCTTACGTGGTCATCCGTCCACATAGTTGGGGGCCGTCCCACGCTGCGCTTTCCGTGGTCGTTACTCCAGAACTTTACTGCCCCAACGGCTATCCGTTCTCAGGGCTACATGGCCCGCCCATTGCCACTTCAACGATGCAATCCTGTTAGCTATGTCGGTTACTTTGGTTCTTCTGCGGATATCCTCATTTCTGATTCTATCACGAATAATTTTTGCTTTAATTAATAAAAACTTTTAAACAAAAAAATAAAACCGACTCCAAAAAAACTAAAAAGTAAAAAATAACGCCATAATTCAGTTTCTTCAAATTACTTACAAGTAACCATTTGTATACTCAATCTATACAGTATATACAATTAATCTTATTTTGGCGTCGGTGCCATAAAGAATGTGTAAAATATTGAAAATTGACGATTTTAGTAAGTTGTGACACGATGGCACCGACTCCAAAATAACATTAATTGTATATACTGTATAGATTGAGTATACAAACGGTTACTTGTAAGTAATTTGAAGAAACTCAATTATGGCTTTATTTTTAACTAAAAAAAATTAAATGGGACCAACTAAAAAGTACCTTCTACAAAACCAAAAAAAAAAATTGAAATCGGTCAAATAGTCTATGAGTAATCGGTAAACAACCATAAAAAAAATAAAAAAATAAAAAAAAAAACATTCCGTCCAATTGAGAACCTCCTCCTTTTTTTGGAAGTCGGTTAAAAATAAAGTAATGTGCGGCTTGCACTAAGATCAAGACAGAAGCCTGTCCTTCTTCTATTATTTTATTCTGCCAAATAGCTTGTTTCATCGCCTATTAAATAACTTCTAAGTTTCTTGTGATGCCCATTGTTAGCAACCACACAACATATTACACAATTATTAACATTATAGTAATGTAAAACGTTTAACCGAAACACAATGGGGCAATTCCAATGGTTGAAATTTGTAGTTCGTATCGTGTCATCTCACTCGCTCTCGCCTTAAATTGTGTTTGCGTGAGGCGGCGCAATACGAACTTTCGACTCAAGCTTCAGAGTAGCCTCAGGTCAACCAAAACAGCAAGGTTTCAAGTAACGCGTTTAATTTACTAAACTTTATACGTCTTCATATCCAATAGGTAAATATATAGTGTTCAGATATTCTCGGTTCGACCTGCCATCTACGAGAAACCTACAAAATGCGTGGCGATGGAATATCTTATTAACTAAGAAGTATGAACCGCAGTGGATAAGTTTAAAACAGTATCCGTACAGCGTTTATATAACTAGTGAAAGTAGGTAATATTTTTGCACCTCGTCACTTAAATGCGTGATTTTCAAAGCAATGCTTCTCACTGATTTAAAGTGTGAACATATCCTTACAACCATCTTGAGTCTTACTTAGATGCCTTAAGTTGGTAAGGAGGTGAAAAATCCGATGATCATTGTGAGAGATTTTATTTATGTCAATTTTATTGCAGACTAGAAGATGCCCGCGGCTTTGTTTTCGAACGATAAAAAGTCATAACCAAAAAAATCGGTTCAGTGACCTCCAAATAGTCCGATACTATATATTTTTTTAAAGTTCTTTCATTGTACAATTATTTCATTATTAAAACTTTATAATAGTATAAAAGTAAGTATAGATAAAGGCTATATTTATTTAAATTACTAGAAGGCAACCCGCAACTTCGTGCGTGGAGGAGAAAGTCATAACCCGTCTTTTTTTCATAAGCATAATCGGGTAAAAAGTATCCTATAACCATCTGGAGACACCCAGCAACCTGTGTACCAAAAATAGTTGAAATCCGTTTAGCGGATTTAGCGTGATGAAACCACAACGACCCGTAAAAACATTTTATTTTTAAAACTTTATAATAGTATTTTATTTAAGGAGACACCGCTAATCTGGCAGTTCAAAGTCAGTGTTCAAATACATCCAAGTGATAAAATGTGGAATTGTCGTACTGTTTGCAAACCTGTCCGAGCGGAAGCCATGCAATGGCTGATTGCCGTCTTGCCCCAGTTGGTGACACGGTGACATTTTCGCAGGTACATTGGTATCAATTGACATTTATATTACCACATTGTCATAAAAATGAAGTCCGGGATCCTATAACTGTTTTTTTTTCCTACAGACCAATCATTTTACGGACTGCTAGTACAGCGAAATGGAAATAATTGATAATAGCTGAGTTTTCCAGTGTATAGGGTACATATTAATTCTAGAAATTATGTATATATACGTAATAATGCTTGTGCCCGCTTTTGATTCTCCATCCCTCCGCGTACAACAGTATCACTATACCTAACCAACGCCAAGCTACTGAAGATGAAACAAAGACAACAACTACTATTTGCCAGTCTTCTGTTTGGTGTCATTAAGTCAGATAAACCATCCTACTTATTATCCAAGCTTATTTGGCGACAGCAGCGGAGAACCGAGCGTCAAGAACAAGGATCTAACCATAGGCCGCTCATCATCCCTCGGTACAAATGTGCAGCATTTCGGGGTAGTTTCCGGTTCCAGGCTACCAAATGCTGGAATGACTTACCACCTCCGCTTAGAAATTGTGGCTCTAAATTTAGTTTCCAGCGAAAATTGCGACTTTTGTTGTTGGCTAGCCAGGCACTGCAATCGGGAACAAAGGGACCTATACCTTCTTCATATTCTTGATATTTTTAATCGTTTTTATTTATTTACCCATTAATTTTCATGTAACAGTTGATGCACCGAGTACTCTTTGCTCTCTCAATCTCCACACATCCGTACTATTATTACATATTTATTTTCATGACACTGATAACTTTCTACTTGCATTTGTTTTCTATGGTATCGTTGTTTTTTTATATATTACCTAGCGTTGTCATGTTTAAATCGAGCTCCCTGTGGGCTTTGACAGAATAACAGCGTTGCAGTTCTGCCGCTCGCGAACTGCAACACCATGCTGAGTCGGAGCCTTTTCCTTAACGCACACGTTGCTGGAGCCATTGCAGACAATTTACCTAATTAACCTAAAAAAAAAAATATTAATTTTATGTAAATGATGTCCTGTCTGTGTGTGCTTTCTATGGAATAAATATATTTTTCTTTCTTTCTTCTTTCTAATCCAGCAAAATATCAGTCAATTAAGTATTTAAATACATTTTTTTTTAATTTTGAAAAAATATTAGTAATATTTTCTTCTGTTTCCGCGATTATTACTCATTGAAATAAAACAATTTAAAGGATTATATCGCGTATATTATCCATGACCATGGAAAGCTGGAAAGCTTCCGAAACGTCGGGAACTAAAATGAGATAATATACGCGATATAATCCGTTAAATTGTTTTATTTCAAAATATTAATAGTTATTTTTTTCTTCATAATGATAAACTAATTTTTGCTCTGTAACATAGAAGACGAATCCCTTCGCACGAATAATAATTAAGGATTCTTCATTAATGTTTGACCTACTTATTATTATTTTTGTTAACTTAGGACACATATCAGCAAAGCTATGCATTTTGCTTTTCTTGTATTTTTTTTGTGAAATTTCACTTTTTAATGATTAAAGATAAAAATAATGTTACACATAAAAAATACTATTACCATTTTTAGTATTTAAAAAAAATGCATTTTTTGACACTCATAAAAAAAGGATACTAACCTTGGCCGAAATTTTGTTGGACTCATGAATATTAGTCTCTTAGAATATGGTATATAATTAGAATTTTAAAAATCAGGCTATTATGAATTAATATTTTGCGAAACCGTATAATACCGGAATACTACGTCCTACAAATGATTGTGGGCGTTTAACATAATGCTTATTCGTTTTTATAACCTCTCGTGCCTCATCGCTCATTTCATCGAAGTTTGACTGGAAAGGAAGATCCCTTTAGTAGATAATTTCACTTTTACAACTTTATAATAGTTTAAATTTCTTATATTTTCGAATGTTTGATTTGACAACAACAAAAACAGACACATTACTAAAACATTACTAATTGAAATGTTAAATTAACAGAATAACGTTCGCGAACCCTTTCTGTACCCGACGGAGCGAGAAGACAGTTGCTTGATCGATTCCACGCCCGTGGGAGTATCGCATAGTTCCAACTAATCGATTGTTGTGAAGACAATCGGTTCTTAGCGGGATTTTGTTGTTTAGTGATCCGTATAAGTTTTCCTTGATAATGCCCCGCTTCTTTGTACGTTAGAACTTATAAGTACACGTATATCCGGCTCGAAGGACCAGAATGTTTGTATTTCCTATCCAGGGCCGATTCCAAATTATACGCGTAGATAGAGGAGCACCGATTTATTGGAACTTTATATTTTATATCTAATTTACAAGCAGAGGCTTGGCTCAGCCTCTATGAGAGAGAGAGAGACGGCAAGAGCTTCTGTCTTATTTGGAACACTAACTCCAAACCTTGTAAGTACACAGAATGATTGAATTCTGTCCAGCCATTTTGACGTAATGTGGCCACAAATACACATGAATAGCATAGATTAGAATACACTACGTAGAACAGAGTAGAACTGAATAGAATATAATAGAATCGAAAGACATTTATTTGCAAATAATAAGTAGGTAAGTACTTACATCAGTGTCATTAGATGTTATGTGACTATAGGTAGCTTATTTTGCTGTTTGTACTTACTCGTCTTTTTACAATAATATCTAAGATATTTGCATACTACTATATCTTAGAATTATTGTACAATCCAAATAATGTAAATATATTTTTTCCGGCCCAGGAACCTTGAAACAGCCATATTTTTTACAAATACATACGTATATGTCAAACTAACAACACCTTTTTTTTTCGTCGAAGGTAAAAAGTGAAATGGCGGTACATTAATTCAATAGCTACAATGCCGTAGCTGTTGAATTTGCTTTCGATTTGGATTTCGTTTTTTGTATTTAATAGCCGTTTCGTGTAGGTAAAGTTACGTTAAAGTAAAAAACAACAGCTTTTTTTCTAGATGAGTGTCGGGAGTTTATATCAGTTTAATGAGAACTTGTACAAATGTATGTACTTACATGCTGACGACTCCATACACAATGTACCTATTAATTAATGAACAAAACTGACACCATTTTTTCCCTCGACGGTGATCTTGCCCGACCGGTGCGAACTTGTTTGACGACAAGTCGGGCCCCCGCTGGTTCATCAATACAGATTGTCTTATAGAACCAGGATAGTACCAACTGTTATGTGGTGCTGGAGACGTATGCTGAGAATACCGATGCCATGGCATTCTCTAGTCGCATGGTTGATACGTTGGACCGGCAATCCAAAGGTACCGGGTTCGAATCCTGGTGTAGACCACGCCTAAGTGCAACTGTTTCTTTTTGCGCTTCCTTCATTGTATCTACATCGCAATTTATACTAGAAACTCCGAACGCGACTCCTATTCGCTCTTGGCAGGTTCTCAAGTCATAACTGAGTTATTTAGAAAGGTCATGCGATGAATTTGATTGAATACGGGCAGTAACCTGTTATGTGTACAGCCTGGCGAAAAGGGTTACCGCGTTAATGCTTTTAATCTAAAGCCATGTCTGTATCTGAGCGAATTCAGAAACCATGCACGGACTGTTCGAAATATATAATTTTCTTTTACTATACCTTGACAAGTTCTTTCGTGGCACTCCAATGGTCTGCGGGCGACGGGGAGCGGGGGAGACAGCGGGGGTACCCTGCTGCGCGCACATTTATTACTCGCCCCCGTTCTCTTTCCCCCCGTCGCCCGCAGACCATGGGAGTGTCACGAAAGGACTTGTCAAGCTATAAGTATTATATAGTCCGAATTTATCAGCGTTTCCCACAAGGAACGGCTTTAGTTTTTAAATGTATGTTTGTATTACGTCTAAAATGAAGTGGGTGGACGATTGTTAAAATAGGCAAACTAGCAATAAGTTACAAATATTGTTGAAATTTTATGTATAATTTGTAAAACGGTGGAGTATGCGCATCCAACCAAAGCGTACTCGTGTACGCTCGCAGCGCACGCGCATGCTCCGCCCATCTGAGTGGAGCGCATCAGGTACGAAGTGTCCGTGGTGGGGATAAATATAAGCGCCACGCCCGAGCGGCACAATTGAGTTCGGTAGAAGCTACCGCGGCACTGCAACTGCTCTTGAGTCGCCTCGAACTGCATTTAGTATCCTGCTGCGCCCCAGCTCCGTCGCCTGTGCCTGGCACCCTATTTATTAAGTTAAATAGACGTACGGAAGCCGAAGTTTGGAATTTTATTTCGCCCTTCAACGGACCCGTTCCCGCCACTACGCCCTGCGGCTATTTGTCGAAGCAAAGCCAACCACGTGTGGAGGACCCATTCCTAGACTGCCGCTCGCCTAGACTGGTCCTTCGCCTGCCAACACCAGTCAGCTCACGACAACTGGCCCTCTTGGAAGCGCCACGCGCCTTGTACACCGCCGGTTGTCGCTGACAGAGATAGTTGTTGAAAAGTAGCACCGAAAGATGCTTTAGATCGTAGAAAGAAACACAAGTTTTTATAGCCTAGTTATAAATACCACTACTGGGGCAAGATTCAGACCTGTTCATACGCACAAGTTTCTATATCCCAGTTATATAAATCCCACTACTAGGCCAAAATTCGGACCTGTTCATTTGATATTATTTAATGGATGCACACAGTACCGTGCACAGAGTTTTGGCCAAGGTAGACAGTTTTTCTGTGCCTATATGAAGTCACGATGCGCTGCCAAGTATGCGCCGGCTGTCCCCGTCGCCTGCTGCCGCGTGGTCTTCAAGTCAATGCGACCTTGAGGCACTAGTCCCACCGCCGGCCAGAAAGCGAGCAACTATCGACTATTATTCAGCTCGCTCAAGAAACGCACAATAGATGAAGACTCCGTGTCAATAAAAGAGATAGACATATAAGAGAGTTCTCGCCGGTAGTGTGAACAGCCAGCGATGAACTATTAATATATGTGTCTCTTTTACTAACACAGGATCTATATCTTTTGTTCGTTTCTCGGACGAGGAAATCGCCGATAGCTAATCGCTTCCTCGCCCTTGGTGGGACCAGTGCCTAACGGTGTTGTGTGGCTGGCCGGGCTGAGTTGGAGAGACAGTACCGACAGTACAGAGGCGGGTGGCGACGTCTCACGAAGGCCATCTGTACTACTGGGGTGGCATAGGACGGCAACATATAGAGCCATAGTCGTTCAGGGCTTTAGTGTAGGCAGTTTATCAGTGCCTGTATGGAGCCATTTTCGTTCAAGGTAGGCAGTGCCTCTGTGCCTATATGAACTGCACGCCTCTGGATGTACAGACATAAAAGTGATTATATCGTGTATAAGCGTTATATGCAATGCATCATCATGATCATCATCCCCCACCTTGTCTCATTTATTTGGAGTAGGCCTTAGCTGTCTATTTCTTCTATTCAGCACGATTCAGAGTAAGGTTTGCGTCTATCTCAAGTTTTTGCCGGCTTTTTTCCACCGTTATCAACCAAGTGGCCAGTAGTCTCCCAAGTTTACGCGTCGTTGTTGGTATGATCAAAGCTATTTTGACCTTGTGATCTGGAGGTCGTCTTTGTATAATTCTGTACCACCGCAGACGTCTCTCGACCAGCTTCCTTGATAGGTGCATCTTTGAAACTGCCCCTAACGTACTGGTTTCTGATCTTATAAAGCCAGCAGGGTCGCCAGCTGAACAGTGCAACGTGCGCATCTCTGCTGCATACGAATGCAGCTTGTTTAGATAATTTGTGTTGGTATTCCAGCACTCAGACCCTTATAAGACATGCGTTAAGAAATAAAACCAGTGCGTTCGTGAGGAGCCTCTGCTCAAATGAGAACACACACCAAGGGTGATGCTTTAATGTTTTTAATCTAAAGTAATTGTCGGGCCATCCACGGGGGGTTCAATTAGTGGCGTGACGGCTTTTCCGTCACGGCCGACGGCTTGTGACGGCTTTTCCGTCACGACCGACGGATTGTGACGATGTTTTCGTCACGGGAATTGGCGGTCGATCGAACAACGTTCGGTACATCTGTAAAGTTATGTCTACAACCGTTTTACGCGTACCGCGTAAGCACTGCTATGTATAAACGCCTCTTGAATGAATAGTAATGAAAAAATGTACATAATAACCAGTTACAAAGACGAGTTAGCTGATACAATTACAAAGGAGGATTTATGTTTATAAGGGATTTCTTCCAGTTAACCTGTTAGCGAGTGAGTATATGATGAAGATAGACGAAACCCTTTTACACAATGTGTAAAATACTAAAACTAAACGCATAATCCTATTCTTGGTCTTAATATAGGGCCTAGGTACTAGGTAGCTTGTAAAAATTACAGCCCTATTACATGAAATAAAAAAAATAGTTTGCTTCCGATAATAATGTCATAAATGAAAAGCTAGTACCTATTATTTTTAACGAAAGTTTATATAAACTGCATGGTGGTGAATCATGATCATTAATAAAAATAAGATACTGATCTTGAAGGAAAACCTGCGAATCAAGTACCCAAGCCTTATATGGAAAGATAGGTCATGTGGTATTTCTAGACACTAAAACGTCACGGCCGGTGGCCGGCCTTAGAGTATACATTCCCTTCTGTCGAAGTATAGGTATGCCAATCATGTCAGTCAGTCAATCATGCGATTAATTTTCAATGTGTGGTTTTTTGTTTGTTAGTGATTTTTTTACGTTTTACGTGGTCTCTGACTACGGGCTTAAGGAAGCTCCGAGTCACTCAGAGAGCTATGAGATCTCTAAGAGATCGAATCATAGGGCAAAAATGTTCTCGAATGGAGACCACATACTGACAAGCGCAGCGTGGTAAGGTCTCTCGCAAGGTGGTCAGACGATCTGGTTAAGGTTGCGGGTATTCGCTGAATGCGGGTCGCCTCCATCCGGCCCATGTGGAAATCTATTGAGGAGGAGTGTGTCCAGCAGTGGATGGCCTATGGCGGAAATGATGATGATGATGATTTTTTTATAGATATAGGAATATTTCCGTATTGTATTGTACTGCACCTGTTTACCTCACATCCGGCTAAAATGCATGAAAAATCAACCACTCACGGCCATACAGCCACATGTCAAAATTTTGGATTTTTGGAATTACTGCAGATGCGTTCGGCATCGTTTAATTTACTAATTTAATTCTGAAAACAAATTAGACCCATTTTATTGTCTCGCACTTACCTATTAGAACTATGCCACGTGATTTCTAGAAATATTGTTTTTTTGAGATGTGGCCGTATTACAGTCACTAGACGAAATTTGTTCAGCAATGACGGTTTGCCATCTCCAGCGGTTAAATATCCACGGTCTATCAGAAGTTACCGTCATGAGCCTACACTTATCAATGTAGATGTAAGTACAGTGTCATGCAATGTGCATGAAAATATTTAGCACTAGAAGGCGCCCGGAACTTCGTTCGCGGAGAAGGAAGAGTCATACTCGTATACCCTCTTTTTCAACACGCTTTTATTAGGTCGACCTGTATGGTACTATGTAATGGAATCTAAGGTAACTAATTTAACCATCTTCCAAAGATCATAGAATCATGAAAATTGGCAGCTGTATGTAGTTCTGATGACAATACAATAATATGGTACTGTCGAACTGATCTGATGATGGAGCCGGAAGATATGAACTGGAACTTCATGATGGAACATCGTATCATAGCTGTGTTTGGATTTGTTAAAAAAGTCTTGTAAAGCGTGTTTTTCTAGTGTTTTTATTCTTTATCAAAGTCGGTATGTATCTTATAACCATACTTCGAGAAGAACAGCGTTATGCAAATTATTATTGTCTGAGTAGTAAAAATACCGATGAATTTGTAACTATGTCTATTCACAGTGGTCAGCGGAATGTATGGAAATTTGGTGACATCCGCTGCATCACCACTGAACAATGTTTAGAACGGAAGATCTCATTTACCACTAAATGGCCGTCTGCGTTTTAATTGCGCCCATGAAAACATTTAAATTCGTCGGCCGACATTCCTGGTAAGGATTATTTGGATTTCAGTGATGTTCACGGTTACATTTCGTTTAGAGTTTTAACAGACGTAATGTACAACCCCTGTTAGCTTAGTTGGTAAGCTGATATATTTATTATTATTTAAGAGCTTAGAGTGTCCCACTGCTAGGCAAAGCCCTTCCTCTCATTCTTCCACGTGTCTTGGGCAATCTCCCACCAGTTGTTCTGGAAAGAGTCAAGTTCGTCCCGCCATCTTCGTCGAGGCCTACCGCGAAGCCGGACTCTATTTTGTGGGACCCACTCGGTGGCTACTTTAGTCCACAAGTCACCCGGCATGTGACCGACATGTCCGGCCCAGTCCCACTTCAGCTTGGCAGCTGTGTGGGCTACGACGGCTATCCTGATAACCTGATATATACAGTAGCTAAATGTTTCGACTGTTTACGCGATTATTACTCATTTAAATAAGTCCACCCGTGACCATGGAAAGCTGAAAAGATTCCGAAGCGTCGGAAACTCAAATGAGATAATATATGCGATATAATCCGTTAAATTGTTTTATTTAAATAAATGTTTCGAGTTGGATTTTCCGCCAAAAATAATAGAATTGTGAGGTGCTATTTTGAATGATTTCTAGTGCAAGGTGATTTCGAAAACCGCCCAAGTGCGAGTCGGACTCGCGCACCGAGGGTTTCGTACAAAATATATGCTACATAGGGCCATATCTGTAAAAATCCAGTGTTAACAGAGCTCTACTCCTAAGCAAAATGTACGCGGTATCTGATCAAATTTTATTGGTTACTGACATAGACAAACATAAAATTATACTGTTTTTAGAATATGCTGTTATAGTGGCAACAAAAATACATCATCTGTGAAAATATCAATTGTCTAGCTATCACGGTTCATCAGATACAGCCTAGAGACAAACGGACAGACGGAGTCTTAGTAATAGGGTCCCGTTTTAACCTTTGCGTACGGAACCCTAAAAGAATTTCTTTTTTTACCATAAATCGAATACAAATGGGTCTATAATGCCTCTAAGTATCTTGCATCTGAATATGGAATGACGATAAGATATTGAGCGTTGATATCGTATTGCATACATGAGTAATTTTTCGAAATTATCTCTAATTCGAAATTATCCGAGGGCCTTTACAGTGCGCGGCAATTAAGCTGTACAAAGACCGACTTCTATAAAAGTTCCTTAGAAGGCTGCTGCTAAGAATAGTCAAGTTATTTGCCACATACTATACCAGTGTCGATTCATCTATGCGCAGTATTTTTCATATCCACGAAGCGTCTCTTTTTCAGGTTAAAAACTACTTTATCACAATCTGGCGCAAATCACTGTCACCCGCTGCTTTATTAATGCGTGAAATAAGGACACACGTGCGCGTTTATAATATGACTCAGCAATACTTTCAAAAATAAAGCGAAATCAAAAAAGTCAACCAAAAACAACAACTCATTATATAGTAACTTATACCTAACCAAAGTTTTAAACAGTTAGTGAATAATGGTATTTTCCAAAGAATTAATTTGGTATTTCCGACCCCATTATTATTTAAATTATTTGTTACAATAATTCTAAAACAATTCAAACTATATATCAATCCTTTAAGACTTATTATAGCGTGATTAAACTTGTATAATGAATTCAAGTTATACCAGTATATAAAAGTCGTGCGAAGATTTAGTGACACAAAGGCACAAGTCTAAAATATCTACATTCGATGATCAATCATAAAAGCATATATTTGGAATTGGAAATAAAAATAATCATGTTTTGAAATAAACTGATTTATTATTAAATGTTTGTGCTTAAATGGGGACACACTAAGTTTAGAATCTTGAGTTGTATAGTGGTACGTCTAATATTATTATTAATATAATAAATATCACTATTAGTCACCTAATTTAATAATTAAAACTGAAATGAACGCAAGTTTACCTGTCTGTCCGTCTGTGTTGCCCTCTATATAAGGAAAGGAAGAAGGTATCAAGTTGAAATTAACATCAAATACTAATATTTGCGATCCCTTCAAGCCGTAAAAAAATCAAGCTTCTAAGTTAACGCAAATTTCTCCATGGAAAACGTATAGGGTACTCCTAGAAACTTGAAATTTGGTATGAAGGGAGCTCTTATAGCACAACCAACGAGATAAATCTGAAAATCTATTTTTTTATGTCTATCTGTCTATATCAGTAACCAATATAAAAATACCCCCACCGCGTACATGTTGCTTAGAAGTAGGGCTCTACTACCACTGGATTTTTGTAGATACCTACGGCCGTTTTTAACGTATATTTTATTCGGAACCCTCGGTGCGTGAGTCCGACTCGCACTAGGCCGGAGTTTCTTTACAAGAAATTCGTTTTTTTTAAAGATAGTAGTACAAACCATGTAAAATATTCAAATGTTTGTTACTATTTATAAGATTACGCAAATAATATCAATAACAAACACGTGTCTCATATACCTTTGGATCTTTTTACTTCTATTTTTAACTTTATTTCAACTTCTAAGTCGGTTAAAAAACTACAGATCAATCTAAGATGGCCTCCAAGTTTATAACAAACCGCACAAACCCGTGTGACGAGAGTAAGAATTCGCGTAGGTGGACTGGCATTGTGAGATCGCCATAGAAAAACCCATCACAAAATGGTGAACGTGCTATAACATACTCTAACACTTTAAGATAACACTTATACAACTGCAATTTTGCAATAGATAAAAAATAAACAAAATGCTAACGCGTGATTTTAAAAATGGAACTAACACGGACCAATAGTGTTATGGTGTTATGCGATTTAAAGAGTAACTGTCTAACGGCCTTTTAAAGGGACACCTTTAGTTGTGCCAAAACACAAATTGTACTAATTTAACTAATGTATTGTAACTTTTGGTGACCAAAAAGAGATTTTAATTATATAAGTATTTATTTGATATAAGGTGAGATTTTTTCGATATAAATAATAACGGTCTTCTAAACAGAACATCTTTAAAGGTGTACTTAATGTATATGCACTTATCAATTATTGCATTTTAACTATCGTAATGCAATAGGTAGAAATTTGATCTGCTTAAGTATGGGTGAGCTCCAAATGCGATGCTAGTTTGTAATTGAATCTATACCTACAAAAAAACCGGCCAAGTGCGAGTCGGACTCACGCACCGAGGGTTCCGTAGAAACTTTCACTTATTCCGACTTAACTTGCCGCTTGAGTTAAGTTTGCCTCTGGTATCTATGGCGACCATTAGAGAGGAATGGCGACAAGTTATGAAGCTTGCCACCAACACCTGAAATGATGACCACGACCAGTCTACCAAGAGTGAAACCGACGAAAAAGAGGAATCTATGGCGCCCCATACAATTTGACCTAGCGACTAGACTTTTAATTTTTACCCCCAGTCATATTGGTCGTTTTTTTTAGAAAATAAAAATATATTTTACAATGTTTCCTTTGCAATATATGTCGGCTGACCATGTTTATAAATATTCCAAATTTCAAATAAATAGCATAAGTCGTTTTTGAGATATGGCGCTCTAATAGTCGGACAGACAGGCAGACACAGAGTCGCACCATAAGGGTTCCTTTTTTACCGTTTTGGTACGGAACCCTAAAAATTATCATCGCCTGGTACTCATTGTCATTTTGACGACCGGTTTGGCTCAGTGGGAGTAACGTTGCCTGCGAAGCTGAGGTCCTGGGTTCAAATCCCGGTAAGGGCAAATATTTGTGGGATGAGCATAAAGTAATAAATCTATTAAATATATCATCGTCTAGTACCCATAACACAAGCCTTATTGAGCTTACCATTCGATTTGTGTAAAATTGTCCCGTAATATTTATTTATTGTGCAAGCTTTGCTTAGTTTTGTACTAGATCGATTTGTGTAAGATTGTCCCCGATATTTATTGATAAAACTAATTATAGGTATAGTCACCAGTATCAATATCTGCCATAACAAAGCGGGTGAAAATATCTGATACGTCCTACCGGCCATAGAAATAAAGTCGTGTCAGATATTTATGCACGCTTTGTCGTGGCAGATATTATGCTGGTGACTGTACCACACTAAAACACAATGTACCAAGTTCAAGAAGTTCTTTTTAGACATCTATACTATTATAAAGTTGTAAAAATGAAATGTCTGTACATTGAAGATATTTTCAAAAAATTGATTGTTTTATTGTAAATATTTTTTTTGGATTTTATGTATGTTTGTATGTGTCGTTGTGGCTTCATCACGCAAAATTGGCTAAACGGAGTTCAACTATTTTTGGTACACGGGTAGCTGGGTATCTCCAGATGGTTATAGGATACTTTTTATCCGACTACGCTGAAGAAAAAACGACGGGTTATGACTTTTTCTCCTCCGCGAACGAATTTGCGGGCGCCCTTCTAATACAATAATAAGACAGTTACTGTCATTAACTTACACTAATAAATGTCGTACATAATTGGAAAATACAAGTTGAATACTAAAGAAACAATAAATACCTTATAAACTTTCCTTATTAAGTATTTATGTTTATGACTGACCTACATAGCCAGCGAAACAACTCGTACATAATTTTCTTTATTACGTATTAGTTTTGCCCGCGACTACGCCTGAGTACCTACAGTTCGTAATTCTAATTAAAAATATTCCTTAATGCGTGATGTTACTTCCTCTATCTAAAGGAAGGAATATGAGTTTTAAAATTTCATGTTTCATCTTTTTAATTTAGCAGTCGCGTTCTTTATTTGGCTTTAGTTGAAAATGTACAACGCGTAAAATGCTATTTTCAAGCAAAATGTGCTAACAATCAAAATGTACGTACGGTGAACGTACATGGCGTAAAATATAAATTTTCATTTTGATTTCATGTATCATTTTTCAAAAACAACTAACATTGTGTATGAATGTCATAAATTACAATATGAATAATTAAAATTAAGCTACGTAAAATTATAACATTTTCTACTGATTTTATCCTTATTTCTAGGTGACGATATACATACTTATTATGATAAAGATAAAGGTTTGTGCGTATAGTTTAACTTAATGTTAAATACTGTCATGGTGCTACAAGTGAGATCCTGTAAATATCTCGCTACAACTATTTAAGTCACTACTATCTTATTTTAAGCTGTTGGATCTCCATGTAAATAAATAAATAGAATACTTAACTTCATAGCGAACGTTCAAGACCGAACAAACATTCGTGCTCATCACGCAAACAGCACTGATCGGGATTCGAACCCTGGACCGCCGTTGTACAAACAACTTAACCAAATGCTGCCGTCAGAATGAAAAAGGGCACAACTAACATTGTTTGTGAAATTTTGTAAAATACATATTAGGAAACAGGAAAAGAAGGCAGACATATATATGTATCTAACTCAATTAAAAAGAAGATAGTTGTGTCCTTTTTCGACGGCAGAATGTGTCGTGACATGTTTTGGAAATTCCTTGCTTATTATAGTGCTGTTTATTTATAGATCTTTATTAAGATTTATTGTACAAAAAAAGGATGGACCTAACTCTTGTTCAAAGTCAATCAATATTGGCATGGCTTTAATATCAGACGATGTTAATTAAGCCCAAGAAGCTGATTTAACTCATTAGTTCACAAATGCTTATTTTAACAAGGTGTTATGGAATGTTATTTCCATCTAAGAAAGATCATAGACAAACGGTAACAGTTAAAATGTTGTACATGTTTTTTAGCATTCGTCCATTCAGCGCTTTGACATAATGAAGCCACAACGACACATATAAACATACAAAAAAAGAAAAAAAATCGGTTCTTTGACCTTCAAATAGTCTGAACCACTCATTTTTTCGAAAATACATTCTATGTTCAGACACATCATGTTTACAGCTTTATAATAAATATTTATATAAACTCAATGAACATGCCAAATGTAAGTCCTAGGTGGTCAGAACTAAAACTGGTTTTGAAAGTGTATTTCCGATGACAGCTTAAATTTGACGAACAAAAAAGCTCGTCACAAATCAATTATCAGTTTTAGAGTAGGTTTTTTGCTGGACAAAATTATAATTTTGCACAGATATTGATTTTAATTGTCCATTAAAAAATTGATTTGTATAACCCCGGTGCTATTTTTTTTTTTAATTTTGTGGACTTTATACAAGGTATCTTTTTTTTACTATACTGTTACTGTACACATATTAATTACCGTAAAATTATAGTCAAGACTGTAAATGTCCAGTAATAGTCCAGAAAACATTATTAAGGATTTCGACAAAAATACTTAAGAATTATTAAATTATATTGTTTGTAAGCTCATTATAATAATAAAATAACGCGCCTAGGCGGATTAAATTCTATTTAATTTTGAGCTGGGGCGGCGGTTACGAGAGTTAGGTCTTGACCCTCGCTTCGGGTCTTTTCTGATGCAAAGACTGTCTATCGCGGTTCAACGTGGCAACGCTGCGAGCATGATGGGTACCTTTGCATCTGGAAGGGCGCGGGGCGAGCTTTTTGATTAGTTTTGTAAATATTTTAGTATATTTTAGCTCTAAGATTTTATTTTTTCTCTGTTGGTAAATTATTTTTGTTTGTATTGATATTAATAAACATCTTTATCGTTTTAGGTACTATTATAAAGATGTAAAAATGAAATGTCTGTATATTTAATATTTTCTTCTGTTTCCGCGATTATTACTCATTTAAAATTTGGACCATAGTTCGGTTATTTTGGTCTATCGATGAATGGTTTTACGGATGTATCGATATATCAAATGTCTGTCTCGTTTTCACACATAAAACCATTTAATTTTTTTCTCATATTTAATTTTAGTTAATTAATTGATAGTTTCAGGCGGTTATTTGCGGAATTCCCTATTAGATTAATGGATTACAGTTCCTTTGCTTTTACGCAAAATAGTTTCTTGGTTAGATGTGACAATAAATTGTGCTCACATGCGCATATTTTCATGCAGTTTCCACAAAAATACGGGAGATGTTAATGCATCTCCTGATGATGCCTCGTAGAGAGGCGAAACACGTGTCGAGAATTATACTGTCTGGTGGTGGTTCGTTGTATTTGCATGCGTATTTTTTGTGGTAACTGCATGAAAATATGCGCATGTGAGCACAATTTATTGTCACATCTAACCAAGACACAAGTTCGCGGAACAGCAAAGGAACTATAATCCATTAATCTAATGTTAATTCAGTTTTTCCATTCATCTGTAGACATCAAGATCGTGTTGATTGTATTGATTCTCTAAATTTAGATTTAACAACAAATTGTTCCATACGAAGTCCATATCAAACACAAACACCAAACCAAACCTGTCCTTCTTAAAATACATCTGGGCGTTAAAAATAAAAATCTAGTGCTTAAAACAACAAAAAACACCGCCCTATCGAACACCTGCCCTAATTACAATCATGTATCAAAACCAGTTAGTCCACAAAAAATACCTATTTACCACATTACTCTTACCATCGCTGCAAGTTCCTAAAACTTCATCCTCAAAGACATAAGGTTCTAAATCCTTAGAGTTATCAATTGTAACCGCAGTTATAAGCTTGTGTTTTGATACTCATCTCAAGTCCAAAGCATCGACTTGATTGTCCTTTTTTTAGGACCGACTACCTGGTAATGTCTTTTTTATTAGAAATTCATTTGGTCACGTTTGCTTTGCGTTTTGTTGAAGCTTGTAAGGTTTTCTATTATCTATTAATTAATACTAGAAGGTGCCAGCAACTTCGCTCGCGGAGGAGAAAAAGTCATAACCCCTGTTTTTTTATCATATTAGGGTATAAAGTAAGTAATATAACCATCTGTGGATACCCAGCTACCCGTGTACCAAAAATAGTTGAAATCCGTTTAGCCGATTTTGCGGATCAGGGTATTTTTCCGGGATAAAAAGTAGCCTATGTCCTTTCCCGGGACTCAAACTATCTCCATACCAAATTTCACCCAAATCGGTTCAGCGGTTAAAGCGTGAAGAGGTAACAGACAGACAGACAGAGAGACAGACAGACAGACAGGCAGACAGACACACTTTCGCATTTATAATATTAGTATGGATATGGATAGATAATAGATCATGCTACTGGCAGTATTTTACAATGATTTCTTTTTCAGAAATGTTTCGATTTTCCATTACATTAGATTGCAACTATCAGTCGTAATATCTGTGGTGCCACATATGGTCTCACCGGAAGATCAGCGCTGGCTCCCAAGCCAGCATTATGCCGAGGTGGGACCATTTCAGGGCATAGTTTTAGTTGTTTTTTTTTTGTAATTTGTTTATTTGTTTTGTCTATGCGTCTGAATATTTTTTTTTTTACTTTCTTTCTTTCTAATAGAAATAATGAATGAATAAAACAAACAAAAAGAATAAACGACACGTTTGGCCCAGTAGGTTCCACAACGGCCTACAAAGCTGGCTGTCCCGGGTTCGAATCCCGGCCAGAGCAAGTATTTGTGTATTGAACAAGAATGTTTGTTCCTTGGTCTTGAATGTTTTCTATGTATTTACGTATTATAATGTATCTATATGTATATTATGAATATCGTTGCCTGGCACCCATCCATTGTACAAGCTTTGCTTAGTTTGGGGCTAGGTCAATTTGTGTAAGATAAACACAATATTTTTTTTTGAAGATCATCCTTATCTCACTTTTCACATTTCCATGTATTCCACCCGTGGCCATGGAAAGCTGAAAAGCTTCCAAAACGTCGGGAACTAAAATGAGATAATATACGCGATATAATCCGTTAAATTGTTTTATTTCAATGAGTAAGAATCGCGGAAACAGAAGATAATATTATTTCCACGTATTGTTTAGTATATTCTTTTAGACACAAACCTTATCCAGACAATTACAAAAACAACAAAAAAAATTGCCAGATAGATGCAGTTAGGTATTCTCAAATAATGCACGAACATACATTTCTTCATTCGAGTTTGATTTATATACATAAGAAGATAAAATAACATACTACATCAAAACAACAGTTACTCTTAGATTTTAGAGTTACATACTGCTAGCGCCACCTGTTATCATTTTCTTGAAGTATTCATTGATTTACTAGAACTAAATCGGCTCAACGGTATAAGCGTGAGTGGGTACCAGACAGACGGATTTACTTTTGCAATAATAATATTAATGGTAGTATGGATAACAAAAATAACCTACCCTTAACTTATTTAAGCTTACTTTTGTGTGAATTTTTAACTTAAAAATAAATTATGTCAATACGTTCAGAGAAAAACTGTCCGTGTAGTAATGTTTTTTATCTTACCGCGCGATAGCAGACCAAATATTTCAAAGATATAAAAACAGACTAGACAAACTTTATTCTGACTATAAAGTGGTCTATTAACTTTCGTTTCATAATTTGTTAGTTAAGCTTTTAGTCACGCGACGACTATTATAACGAGTTATTATCTAAAGTTGGTTAGCTTGGCAAAAAAATATCTGCACTAAAGTCCAATACGAACTAACAATTGTTATTATTATTATAAGTATCTAAACTTACCTCAAATAAAAACAGTCCTGCGAAAATCCAACTTGAAAACACCACACAACACTAAACAACCAACGTCAAAAATCCACTATTCAAAATTCGAACACACTTCGGAATCTGCATTCACTGTTCCAAATTCAAACTTCACCCAACTTCGTTCGGAAACGAAATTTAAAAAACGTTCGAAACAAACGATGAACGCGTCAGTACGTGCGTCAGTCGCGACGTTTGGCGCCGCACTGTCAAAGATGCGTGCGACCTTCGGCTTCGCTGCAGCTGCATTAGTGATTAGCGTGGCTGTTTGGGCGCTCTCTGGTCCAATTTCATGGCTACTTTATTTTTTTTTATTCAAATAGACTAAGACCAGTTTTACACATCTGCCTCTGTAGCTGTACTTGGATTTAGAATTGAGCGTCATGTTAAATGTATACATTTGATTTCGAATCCATGCCGGCTTCTTTATCTTTTTTTTTTTAAAAGTATGTAGACGTAGACCAGTTTCGGACACCTGCCGCTGTATAAAGCTTTACTCGAAATCAGAATTAAGTTGGTAACATTAATTATAAGTGCATTGGTGGTCTAGTGAGTGGGGGGATGATTTGACTGGAAAACTATCATGTGATTCAGACATATCTAGACATATACATAATTAGATACGTGGCAGCATGTCAAAAATGAACTGGCGACGCAGCAGCCATTTCTAAACATAAAACATTTCGAGCTTATTTTGAACCCTTTGCAACTCGAAACTTATTCAACGTGAATTTTACTACCCGTAGCTTGTCTAGAATCCAAAATCAATGTAGCTCATATATTGCATTTTAAATTTTTTTGACGTGACATCTCGCAGTTTAGCGGATCCGGATGTTACGAAACTGCGTTACGAAATTGTTTTTTACCGGTTATTTGAAAGAATCAATAAGTGGTATGTTCCACAACATGCTAAATGCGACATAATGCCGTTGTCACGCTCATCGCTCGCTTGAATCAACGTCACACACGGTCAATTAAAAAAATCAACTGTTCTTTCTAAAGGACGTGACTTATTGCGCGGCTATTATACTACGGTTACAACAGTTTTTTTTTTGTCGTGATAACGTCTTATAAATCTATGAACGTCGGCTGCACGCACGAAAAAGCATTACTTATTGTCACGTTCCACCTGAGCCGAGCGTGCAAGCGAGAGCGCGGAACAAGCGATAGAGAGGCACGATCGGCCTAAGCGTTCGGTTTATGAATTCAAAAAAGTATGCAAATTTTCATCATTTTTTTCTATGAGGACGTTATCACGTAAAATTATCGTCCGTAATCCGACTTTAGAGACAGCCAATTTTTTTTATAGTTTTGCAGTTTTATACTTCTACAAATTGTAAACAATCACAATTAGATTTCCGTAATGACTTACCATCAGTTACATGAACTTTTGGTTCTTTGACTTGAATACTTGTGTTAAGTACATTTCATGAAGAAGCAAAGTTACTCGAATAAAGGTAAGACACAGCATGTTGGGTCTCCCACAAAATGGACCAACGACCAAGTTAAGGTCGTTGGAAGCTTATGAATGTAGAGTCCGTGCGATGGTTCGTCATGGAAGTCATTGGGAAAGTCCTATGTTGATAAGTGAACAGGCGTTCACTTGAACATAGAATAAATAAATAAAATAAATAACACAGGGACAATCTTACACAAATCTACCTAGTCCCAAACTAAGCAAAGCTTGTACTATGGGTACTAGGCGACGATATACATAGTATATAGATAAATGATAATACTTAAATACATAGAAAACATCCAAGACCCAAGAACAAACATTCGTGCTCATCACACAAACACTTGCCCTGGCCGGGATTCGAACCCAGGACCGCCAGCTTCGTAGGCCATTGTACAACCCACTGAGCCAAACGTGTCGTCAAAGGGTTGAAATGATGATAATATGACGTCACAACACACACGAAGTTATCAAAACTATTTAATAGAGATTCCAAAAAGGCTATAAAATAATTTTGTTCATTATAAAGCACAATAACTTGCCGCTAACTAATTACTAAACAAACACTAGCAACGTAAGTACAACGGTACTAAATATTTGCCTTAAAAAGTGACCTTGTTAGACCTCGCGCCCATTCCAACCACTTAATAAGGCACCGTTCACACAATTCCTTTGTTTCATTCAACCACATACAAAAGATTTTATGACTTTTTTCCCATCGTATTCCTACTGTATAACACAGGTCTCTTTTTCTCTTATACACACACCTATAACAAAACGCTTTAACTCACATTCCGCATCATTTTACTCTCAACTCTGAAGAGTACAATATAACGTAGATATTTCAGAACGACGTCGTGGCCCTTGTGATTTATAATGTACAACGAGTAATGTATTACAGGGTGTTCTGTTCTTGTCTAGCACAATCTGAAACGTCATGACTATCAAATGGACGTAAACCGGGGTTATTAAAAACTGTGCTGACTGTAGTTTTTTCGTCTTTTTTGCTGTCGTGTAGATTTAAGAGCACCCGTGACGCCGGTGGCCACACAATGGTTTCATTTTATGCATACTTAGATGACTTTTTCAAACTTTGTGTTGGAACACAAAACACAGAACATACAGATATACAAGATAATAAAAAGTAAAAGTACAAGAGGTAAACATTTTGGTCTTTAGCGTTTATCGTGTTATTGTTATAAATATTGATGCATCGTAATTCTTAGAAAAAAAACAGCAATTATAATAACGTCAATGATACCCTCAAAATTAACCTTCGCGTATTAGGATTTTCAGGCAATTAAATATATTACGAGGTAGTGAGGTATTTTTTTTATCGTTGCTTCGCCTGAAAGGAACGACGACAATCGCTACGAACGAAAATTAGTAACGATCGAAATAAGTATTATTCGGCTCATATATTTGTCTCAAAGCGCGTGGTTGGTTCCCCAATTTTAATAATAATTAAGCATTAAGTAAGCCTGATTTAAATACATTTCTTCCATTTATCTTATTATTTCAGCAATACTGAAATGAATCGCGTATTTTTATATTTACCTCGACCTTGACATTCCAATAAGGGAGACCGAGGTGGTTTGTGATAGAGGAGAGTTGTGACATCGATGACGATTTTTGGAATCTATTAACATAGCAAGCTCGCGACAGCATGCGTTTGTTAGTTCAAGTTTCAAGCTAACAAACGCGCACTGTTGTGAGCACGCCAAGAGTTAACAGTGTTCAAAAAATCCACGATGTCACAACTCTCCTCTATCACCACTAACCTCGGTCTACCCTAACCCTAATCTCAAACTGACTATTTTTTATCATTTAAATACGATTAAGTGAGTACTCGATTATATGAAATAATCTTCTAAAATTGTGTTTGTATATACCACCGGTTCTCAGTAAACTCATTTTAAAGCGCTCAGAAGAAAGGCGATTAATGCTTAATGCTTCTAGGTATTTAATGAAAGAAAGTGAAACAAGACAATGAATCAAGCGCAGAGTCTTTTATTATTATTTGAATATCAAACTTCACATATATCAAAACTTTCCATTCATGTATATTTATCTAAAATAATGACTGCAAGAAATTTACTTTTTAATGGACACCAGTTATATTTGTATTCAGATATTGCGTTTAAAAAAAATATGGAGTTAGTAAAATCACATCGGTCTCCCCAATGACTTCCGCCAACGAACGATCTCTCGTTTTACACATTCTTTGGCTTCTGGCGATCTTAATCAGGTCATCGGTCCATTTTTGAGGAAGACCGAGTTTATATTGATATCTGTCAAAGTTTGAGTGACTCCTATTACTTATACTACAAACATACAAACTTGAATATTAGATTTCTACGAAATTCATGATATTTTAACTATCATAAGTTTCACAATTTTTAAACTGAATTTCTTCCTTGTTGTACAGATCTTAAAAATAAAATAAAAACTTTGCTTTACAAACTAGTGCCTTGAAGTCCAGTCAGGGTTTATTTTATTTTATTTTTTTTATTATTTGAATCGCTTTTTTTTTTACCGACTATGGCTCCATACTAAAAATGTGTGACGGAGTGTAGATCCGTCACACTAAGTTTGAGAAACCGAATGAGAATAAATAAGCAAAGTCATCATAATCCTATCATATTAAATATTGTAGTGAAAGTTGAACATTCAAAATAAATAAAGATAATTACAGGGGTGAGAGATTCAATGTCAGTAAAAAAGGCTCTGATTAATTTAGATCTTTGTACATAATTTATAAATATTCGGATAACAATGTTTCCTTGTGTTAAGTAATTATGTTATGGCAGCGTTTGGGACACTGCGTAATATCTTTCGTCATAAATATCCTAGTGCTTGAAGACGAAGGTCTTCGAACAGTGCGTGCTACCAGTGATGACCTACGGAACTGAGACATTGTCGTTTACAATGAGACTCATAAGGCGGCTCAGTCACGTAACACGTAACGTGTAATGGAGAAGGATATGCTTAGAGTTTTTCTGTTCCCACTCGATGCCCATATTATCCTTCAGATCGGAACAATATGACCCAGATATTTAAAGCTCCTTACCCTTTGTACTGGACTAACATTCAGATTAATGGGAAGAACTTCCAATATCCAGTTACAGAATGGTTCAAAAAGCATGAACTCTTTTAGCCACATTATATTTAATTCCATGTTTAATGGCGTACTACTCACAACACAAACTTGTACCAGTTTGCGCAAGCCACAAGGCGATGCACTGAGCAAAACTACGACGTGGGCATAGCTTATATTATTAACACATTCTGAATCAATATGACAGCCGAACGTGTATTTTGCCCAGCGCCTCGACAAGCCCATTTATATATAGGTTAAATCTTTTTAACCTATAGGTGAAATCTTTTTAACCTATATATAAATCTGGGTAATGAGGATATCCGCAGAAGAACCAAAGTAACCGACAAAGCTCGCAGGATTGATTGGTTGAAGTGGCAATGGGCAGACTGGAGAACTGATGGTGCTTGGGGCTGTAAAGTCCTAGAGTGACCTCGTGAGGGTTGCAGGGAGTCGGTGTATACGGTCTGCGCAAGATCGCAATCTGAGGCGAGCTATACAGGAGGCCTTTAACTAACTAACTGCGCTGGCTCAGCGATCCAAAACGAGCCTTGGCCTCCAACACAAGATCACGCCAGGTAATGGCTTCGAGACCACGCAAATCCGTCTCCACCAGATCTATCCATCGGTAATTAGGTCGACCGACTGGGAGTCGTCCAGTTGGTCGACCCAGGTATGCTCTGTTCCCCTGCCGATCTTCTCCCATTCCCTCAAGGTGACCAAGCCAGCGAAGACGATGGGTCTTGGTCACACCAATAATATTCGGTTGGACATGGAGACTTTTGATATAGGTAAATAAATTGAAGTCATTTGGGCAAGTAATTAACGTTGTTTTTTTATGACATAGGAGGCACACGAGCAGACGGGTCACTGATGGTAAGCGATCACCGTCGCCCACTCGCACACCAGAGGAGTCACAAGTGCGTTGCCGACCTTTCAGGTGGGAGTACGCTCTTTTCTTATCTTTGATAGTTTCAAGCAATGTTAAGAGTCCAAAAGGGGCCATTTTCAGTGCCTTTTGCCTCAAAATTCTCGGGATCGGGCACAAGGCACAAGCACATAATCGGGCCGCATTTGGGTCAACGCGCCTTGAGCTCTTTGTACGTAGTCTTGAGACGTAGATGGAAAGTTCGCCGAGGATTCGCGATATCGCTTTACGGCCGTAAAACGATATCGCGACGTATTTAGAAACTAAAAAATACCGATAAACTTAAAAATTTAAAAAAGAAAACACATTGAGGAATAAGTTTTGAGAGTCGGTTCAAAATATGAACTAAGCTACATTTTACTAAAACAAGCAATACTCTTTCAGTAACTATAAACACCTACAGAATAGGAAGTTTTAAATACGCGCGGGCTACATTTTTGACTATGATTCAAACTCGGAAAAACTCACGAAAAATCCGAATCCGTTTAAAAATACTTCGTTCGCGGAGGAGAAAAATCATAACCTCTCTTTTTTTCTTCAGCGAAGTCGGGTTAAAAGTATCCTATAACCATCTGTGGGTTCGCTACCCACGGGTATACCCGTGTAGGTACCAAAAATAGTTGAAATCTGTTTAGCCGATTTGGCGTGATACAACGACACATACAAACACAAAAATCTAAAGAAATAATTTTCGATTTAGTGTCATCTAAATAGTCCGTTGCAATATTATTGTTGAAAATATCTTCAATGTACGGTACTTTCATTTTTACTACTTTATAATAGTATAGTCTATGTTGCCCTCCCGAGCTTCGCACGGGTATACTAAAGAAAGTTTCCATGAAATTATTAGTATACTTTCTTACGTACTAACCTTATCAAGATAATTACATTAACCTATATATACATCAGTCTTTAATGAACCTACAGTTGCACAACTGGAACACTGAATTAAACAACTACAAAAACAATAATAAATAAACACCTATCAAAAATGTAACGTCACTTTGTTGTTCGTTTTAAAAATTGAAGTTTCAATGGAATATATAAAAACCGGCAAAGTGCGAGTGGGACTCGCGCACCGTGGGTTCTGTACAAAATATACGCTACAAACAGCCGTAGCAATATATGAAAATCCAGTGTTAGCAGAGCTCTACTCCTAAGCAAAATGTACGCGGTGTTCGATCGTTTTTGACGACCGGTTTAGCTCAGTGGGAGTAACGTTGCCTGCCAAGCTGAGGTCCTGGGTTCAAATCCCGGTAAGGGCAAATATTTGTGTGATGAACATAAATATTTGTTCCTGAGTCTTGGATGTTTTCTGTATATAAGTAATATTATCTATTAAATATATCGTCGTCTAGTATCCATAACACAAGCCTTATTGAGCTTACCATGGGACTAGTTCGATTTGTGTAAAATTGTCCCGTAATATTTATTTATTTTATATTGGTTACAGACATAGACAGACAGACATAAAATTATACTGTTTTTAGTATTGGTTGCTATAGCGGCAACAGAAATACATCGTCTGTGAAAATTTCAACTGTCTAGCTATCACGGTTCATGAGATACCTACAGCCTGGTGACAGACGAACAGACGGACAGACGGACGGACAGCAGAGTCTTAGTAATAGGGTCCCGTTTTACCCTTTGGGTACGGAACCCTAAACACCTTATCAAAGATGTAAAATAACTTTGCTCTTCCTTTCAAAAATAAAATGATCATACGAACTCAAAAATTAATACAATAAATTATAACAATAGCCTTAACTTCTGAATATATTACAAATAACCATCAAGTAACTCGATACTAAATAACAAAGACTCCCAACCCATAAAAGACAAGATTCTGGATAACCACAATGGCCATCTGGCACCTAAAGAAAAAAAAACTACCAACTGGCCACAGCATTCTCTGGTCAGCCGAGATGACTTGAGATCTCATTACCAAAATATCAGAACGGCACCAATTCCCTTTTTAAATGCGTCCGTAAATCATTGTACAGATGGTCTCAAATGTAAGAGACGAGTTTTGATCTTAAGACGTTTTTATTTTCACTTACCAAGTTGTTTTTGCACCTGTGTACCTGTTTGAGCGGACGTTGCGTGCGTTCACCCAATGTGACAAGGACAGATAAATAAGCGTGCCGCGAGAAAGAGATAGAAATATAGATTAGAGATGTGTGTGAGAGGGGTGGATAGGGTCGCGTGGCGGGGGAAAGGGATGGGGGATAGGTTTATTCAGTCCAGTTATAGGCTTCCGAAGGATGGTTAAGGGGTCATCTTGATTTCGCGGTTTATTTGATGCGTTGGTGCAGACGCGTAAATATGAACTGACATGAGATTCATTAATTGTTTAGTCGTAGTATAGGAAGCTTCTATATTGTCTTCCATAGGTCCATAGTATAATTATATTATGATGAATATTTAATATTATTTTCGTTTGTTTCCGCGAATATAACTCATTTAAATAAAATGTTTTAAACGGCTTATAGCTACCGACAAATATATACCTTTTCGCAGTAATACTCATTAAAAAAATGTATAAGTACCTCCTTAGGGTTGAGTCTTCGTGAAGAGAAAACAGTTATAAATCACTTTTCTACTTCACTGAAGTCGGGTAAAAAGTATCCTAGAACCGTCTGTGGAGCGTCTTGTCCAGCTATTTCGTACTAAAAATGTCACAATCCGTTTTCAAGTGATTATGGCATAAAGACAGATATAGGTAATAAATACACAAAAATAAAATATTTTTCGATCCAGTGACCTAGGCATGTTTGAAAATTATAACATGTAGGTATATATATATATGTTTGATTTTTTATCCTTATTTAGATTTTATTGAAAAAAGCCTGGTTAAAAAAATAACTGTTGTCAATAATTGTCTTTTAAGATTTTGTTCCACATACCAAGCACCATTAAAATAAGAGGACTATCGATTAAATACGATACTTTGGATCGTGCCCCGACCGTGGAGATATTCAGACAATAACTAGATGGAGCTTTGAAACACAGTAACAATTAGTTCGTATATAGCTATTGTTTGTTTTCATTTGTATGTTTGTATGTGCTGTTGTGGCTTCATCACGCCAAATCGGCTACACATGTTGTAAACAAATTTTGTGTACGTGTAGAATCGCCACAGATGGTTATAGTACACTTCTTACCCGACTGCACTGTCGAAAAGAGAGGTTATAACTTTTTCTCCTCCGCGAACAAAGTTGTGGGCACTGCCTTAATAAATAAATCGCAATATTTGAATACTAATTCTTATACATAGATGGTGTTGTACCTACATATCAAGGAACGACTTTTAGTATGCCAATTGTCAGTCCTCTTGTTGTAATCACAAGTGAATGTGATGAAATAATGTTATTTTCTAAACTAGACGCTTCTACTAATAGAAAAAAAAGTCCTATTTGACTAAGTGATCCCTGGGGAGGATCTATATCAGAATCCCTAACGTCATTTGTCCTAATGTTATAAAACAAACCTAACCTAACCTAACCTAATCTATACGACGATCTTTTAAAAAATCCTGAAAAAATTACGGTTTCTGAAAAAAATGCGTTATGGCAAATGATACATTAGGACAAACGATACATTAGGACAAATGACGTTAGGGATTCCGAATGAGACCCCCCTGGGGGATCGTTACCGATATTACTGTAACTTGTTAAATAGTATTTAGGTACCTAATCATTAAAAACTTTGAATTAAGCTCATTAAAATTCAAAAATCTGTAATAATGAGCGGGATACCGAAATTGAATACCGGTTATTTTGTATGGAAAGAATATCGGTATTCGATCCCTGAGTACTTACGTAAACTAACTTAAAGCTGAATTTACATTGATTTCCAGTGTAGATCAAGAATAATCGGTTCTTTAAAATTCCTACGAAAGGAAAGCCTTAGGCGAAGCCTTTTATAACAATAATAACAGTCATATATTATACAACAGATATGTCATTGTCTTTTTATCTCTTAATTGGGACCAACAACATTGTCATTAATTGAATATCAATGGAAATTTTTATTAGTGTCAATTTGTCAATCCGTAATTAACATACTAGGTAGCTTCGGGCTGTGACTGTGAGAAATAATAATGTATTCTTATAATTAATCTTGTCATTACTTTCAGCCGTTGCTTCTGTACATATACGTATCTATCCTTTAGTAACTAAGATTTGTCGATATTAGGAAATACTCCAGTATTGTTAGGGTTCCGTACCTCAATCGGAAAAAACGGAACCCTTACAGGATCACTTTGCTGTCCGTCCGTCTGTCTGCCAAGACCCATTATCTTGAGAACACTTGAAGGTATCGAGTTGAAATTAACACCATATTATACTCAAGTCTACAGTTCCTTGCAGGTCTGAAAAAATCAAACTTCTACATTAAGTTAAAAAAAAGATACGGCCATTTATGCCACAAAAAACGTATACTTCGATTCGACACTCCCAAGGGAATCAAAATGGTACGGCAAGTATTGATTGATTTGACCGTAGTGTTTAACCTAATAATAAACGTCAAGCGCGGGTACATCGAAAAACTCGCGCGGCTAGAAGACGTTGATTCGCCGCCAGTTCCTTCGAGACCATAGACGTAACGCGACGTCCGAAACGTCAATCAATCAATCAATCAATCAATCCATTTATTTATTGCATGGTCATGAGTTTACATCAGAGGTGTTAGTAATTGTTTAGTATATCCAGTACATACATCATGTCCTGCCGAGTGGCGTACAATATTTCCAATTTGACTCTATGATATAATCTATGCTAAATTAAATATACAATGTTTCGTTGCATCAAAAGTTCAGTATTTTTTTATATAAAACGATATTGATAGTATAATAATGATAAGTTAATTTTAGTATCTTTTTTCAAAATAAGTAATTAATATTATATTTCTTTTAAAATCTACACTAGTCAATTTTTTTATGTCAAATGGTAACTTATTATACATTTTTGTATTCAAGCACATTACATTATTGGAGACAAACGCTGACTTTGATTTTGGTCCAACCACATCATAACCGTATTTCTGTTGGAGTCTTGCTCTTAGATTTCTGCCTCTAAACATGCCTATATTGTTCTTTACAAAAATACAGAGTTCATATATGTACAGCGCAGGAAAAGTGAGAATCTTCTTATCAGTGAACAATGTTCTGCATGAGTCAGTTTGTTTTAAACTATAAATTGCCCGGAGACATCTCTTTAAACCATATATTGCCCGTCGAAGAATTTCCAACGAAAGGTAATTAAATAAATCATATTTATACGCGATTAAGCACAGTTTTGTGGTGTTGTCATAATGGAAATTCAAATTTGAATTGTTTATTTGCAGTTACAAGTAATTGTACAATACAAGATGTTCGTTATTTACAGCCACTGGCTATACTTATAGCCAGTGGCTGTGTAACTGCCGATTCGGCGTGCAAAATTATATTTCCTGATCCTTGTGCAGCATGTGCACATCATCAGTTGTAAATTACATTCTAATTAAATCAAGGAATAATATATTATTACAATTAAGGAAATAACTATTACAATTAGACATTAATTTATAAAACATTATTTTAACAGTTAAACATATTTTAAATATAAGTATGTAATCATTTCATTTCATGACAAATATTATTATTATTCCCATTATTAAATTATGTTAGCATATTAAAGTCCAAAATTAATAATGATTTTGGGCTTTAATATGCTAACATTTATGCACACACCTACTTATCTATTCGTCAAAGTCATAATTTTAAATATTCCATAACTGAGTAAAAACATTGTTTCGTTAACATTTGGAGTAATCTATTTTTAAAGACTGTTAATGTCAACTGTTTTAAACTATTTGGCCGGTGATTATTACAGATACAGATATAATAGTATAGATGTCACGCTCGAGCACTAACTAAGCGAGTCTAACTAAACCGGTTTCTCTGCGTAAGTGACGAAGGGTTTGTGCTCACGCACACATGCAAATCACGCATGTAGTAGAGTACCTATCGCAGCACGGTTGTATGAAGATTGGACTTTGTTCCGTTTCACGCAAATGAGTAACGACTCGTGTGTGTACTATGAGATAGACGTTTACACACACATTAGTAGTGAGACGAAATTTTCTCCGATTTATGTTTTTTTAGCCAGACAGTCTTATCATCCCAACCATTAGATTACTTATATTATGCTGCGCAAAGGGAATATTACGGAGCAAATTATTGGCTACTCTCAAAGGATCGCTCTTATTGTCTACATTTGATGCGGTCTAAGCCGAGGTTTGGTCTAGACTTTAACAAGGGCTTATACTGGATAGCGGATGATAGGGTGTCTGTGTCGCTGTAATGTGAGGTAATATCTAGCTAACAGAGACAGTACTAATCTTTTTTCGCAAACACAAAAAAGCGAAGAAATAATTTTGACTGTATGGTTTTGGATCCTTCCTCGTATCTGGTCAAATTAATCAATTAACATATTATTGAATAAAGCTAAAGGTGTTCTGGAAGATATCGCTCTTTAGCGATAAGACCGCCTATTGTCTACCGTATTTTATGTTAAGGCTCTATTGTACTGTTTCTGTTGTTGGTGTGCAATAAAGAATTGTTGTATTGTATTGTATTGTATTGAATAATGTATTATATAAATAGGTTGTGTATTCACATAAAAAAATAATTACACTAAAAACTTCGCGTATGTAGGTACTTCGGGTCAGATTATTCGTGAATATCAATTATCTAATGCTGATAATTCAAATACGTTGACCACCCAAAAGCGGGCATGGCAGTAGGTCCGTTGGGTATAGAACTGGCTCCGAGTGTTGTTTTATTTATATTAAGTATTATAACTTATCCGGGATACCCCGCATTCAATAAAAAAAAAATTGGTAGTTATAATGTCAGCCCGCGAAGTGTAGGTGGCACGGCACTACCTATTCCGACATCTGGAAATAACCTTCTCTCAAACTTACCAGAGCTACTCTACCAGAATTACTTGTATAAATAAAAGATTCTATGCAAAATTGCACGTCCCATTTACAAATGCTTTAGCACTTCACATTACAATTTCGCGCGAACATAATGAAATGCAACAACTGTTGGTGATTTCTTCCAATTCGCATACAATATCGATTGCCGAGTTACGTGAGCATGGATTGCCAACCTTCGGCGCTTGATTCTTGTAAAGCTGGGGCGACACTTGGTTAGGAAACGACTTGAAAACGCGCGAACGAAACATTTTTCTGTACTCAAACAAAAGATAAAGAGATTTCATCTCGGGTGGACACTGGACCCTCAACATCTCCTGCACCTCCTAATGATGCCTCGTTGAGACGCGAAACATATGTCGAGAATTATATCGGCCGGTGGTGATTTGTTGTATTTTCATACGTTTTTTTTGTCTGTCCATGAAAATATGCGCATGTGAGCACAATTTATTGTCACATCTAACCAAGACACTATTGGAAAAGCAAAGGGACTATAATCCCTTAAACTAATATGGAATTCCTAGAATAACGCCTGAATCTATCAATTATACCAAATTACTGTTACAACATTTTGTTGTTAGTGTTGCCAATTAGCAAAACTCTTAGCCCTTAAGAGTCCTGGCAAGCTCGGCCGAATTTCACCTTCCCATACAAACGGAGTTTCATTCTCATTTTAAAACTACGTGTTGGATTGTAACGAAACTTTGCATATGCAATGACATGAGGTATATCTAAGCCTGTAATAAGTTTACATGGCTCCAGTTTATAAAACAAACGAAACACAACAAAACCAAGTTTTGTATATTGAAAAACTTAACTTCGCTGTATTTTTTTACTATGGTATTTGAAGCTATATAAACTAATTACAGGCCTGCATATACCTTAACTTATTCTAAGTACAAAGTTTCAGATCAAAATAGCTATTCGTTTTAAAATGAGAGCGTAACTACGTTTGTATGGAGAACCGAGCTTACCGGGGTCTCTTAACTTACAGTTTTATCTTGGTTATTTTTTACATTTTATTTGCTAGTTCCGTTCAGCCCTTCATTTGTCGCTTTCTTTTTTCTACCTTATTTTTATGATTATTTAATCTCAGCCAGGGATCGGAACCGGTACTTTTTAAATTTTCTAAAACACACGCTATTTGTGGTATGTTTTAAAACAGTATTATTTTTCTTTATCCATCATCATATGTTGTTAGTGTTACATACAAAATGCCGCGTTTTATTTACCAGTGTGTCCGAGACACGACAAAGCTCGCGACGAGCAAACTGCGTACCTGCTGTTCGTTGCATGAGCATTGTTAATTCGGGCCGCACTGTGATACTCTTGGGCCCAACCATTTATTACTTCCAACATTCTTTTTGTCTTTAATTTGTTTATATCTACTTGAATCATTTAAATTTTGTATCTCACTTTCTCCCTCTCTCTTATTATCTCTCTAAGTATCTTTATAAAACAGTATCACTCTTAAACCAATTATGAATTGCTTTCCTTTTTAGTATTTTTTTTTCCTGTTTCTTTATCCTGCGTTATCTTTTTTATTGTTAGCACTCCGTTTTTCCTAAGCGTGCCATCGACACGTATGAATCGATACAAATGCGACTTAGTATGGCATGAAAAACGCGCCGTCAACACGAGTTCCTAAAAAACGTAGTATCAATATGCCCTTAAATAAAAAAAACGCCACGTTTTATTCGCTGGTGTGTCCGAGGCACGACAAAGCTCGCGACGAGCAATAAACTGCGCACCTGCTGTTCCTCGCATGAGCATTGTTAATACGACCTGTATTCCGTTGCATCTATCTGAATCAGAATCCATTTATTGTGAGATTTTGCATAACTATGACGATCCAAAATCTTGTTTTTTAAATTCAGTAGTCCACGAAGAGACTAACAAAGTATAAATATTTAATCAATCATTCTAAATCAAGGTAATCCAAAGATACAGTCATTAAAAAAGGTGTTTCCATACAAATTGCGATCCATGGAAAACCTAGGGTGCTCCCAGTTGTCCTCGAAACTAGCAATTTGGTATGAAAATAGCTCTTACAGCAAAACCCACAAAATAAATCTGAAAATCTATTTTTTTATGTCTGTTAGTAACGAATATAAAATTACCCCACACCGCGAATATTTTGCTTAGGAGTATGGCTCTGCTGACACTGGATTTTCAAATTTTTACAGATACGTTTTTAGCGTATATTTTGTATGGAACCGTCGGTAAGTGGAAGCTGGTCCGGCGTGCGTCGGTAATGTCTGCTAATACCAAGGCTTTACTCTATTTGGGGGTCTAGACACATCGTTGTCTAGCTTTGACTTGTGATCACTGAAGATCTTTTTACTACAAACAAAAACCCCGAAAAATAATAGTAAGCTGTTAACGTGGGTATCTTTGCATTAGACATAATCATCATCTACCTTCATTAAGGTTTTTTTCTCTGAAAGGTGACATGATCGAAAGGGTACTATGTGTACATATTCACTTAGTTTTTGGGCATGAAGAAACTATTATAAGGGTTCCCTTTATGCCATTTTGGCTCATCATCATCATATATTTAAGAGCCAGGCTCTTGTCGGTGGAATAATTTCCAGCTTATTCTACATTCCGTTTTTTCTTTTACTTCTTTATATATGATGAAACATTTATTTTTTGCTCCATATAATGTCCTTCTTTGTCTTCCCCTTTTCCCTTCTATTTCTCCTTCTATTATAGTCCTAATGTAACTATCGTGACATAAAATATAACCTAACATTTTTCCTCTCTTATTTTCAATTGATCTCGGTTGTTCCATGTTGGCTACGGAACCTTAAAAAGGTTTTGCCACAGACGGAAGCGAACCAACACTAACTCCAGACCCTAAGTATATTTACAGTAAAGTTTGGACCTTTAATGGATAGCGGCGGCGTTTATTGTCATAGTTGGTGAAGTGCTCCCTTCGCGACAACTAATGCTCCTAACGACGCACAACAATTTGCGTTTGTCTAGGAATTTCGGTTTTAGATATAACCAGGATATATCTTCACAGTTTTGAAAGTTCACTCCGCTAGTTATTCTTTCTCTTAGACCACTTTAATTGATAGATTTCTGCTTCTTTCTGTTTTGTCTTTCGTTTATTGATGGAGTGATTCGCAAAATAAAGTAATGCTCATAATGACGCCGAACGATTTGCATTTGTCTAGGAATTTCTGTTTTGGATATAACCAAGATATATCTTTCTAGTTTCGAAAGTTCATTCCGCAAGCAATTCTTTTTCAGTTTGTTGTTACTTTTCGTGGCGCTTGCTGGCTCGAAAGAGCACTTTAATGGATAGATTTCTTTAACGGTTACTGACATAGACGGACAGACATAAAATTGTACTGTTTTTAGTATTTGTTGTTATAGCGGCAACAGAAATACATCATCTGAGACAATTTCAACTGTCTAACTATCACGGCTCGACAGAAAGACAGATAGATGGACAGCGGAGTCTAAGTATAATAGGGTCCGATTTTACCGTTTGGGTACGGAACCCTAAAAAAGGACCAATTAGAAGGTTTCTCTATTTTTCTGATTGGGTTTATTGTTATTAGATGACGTGCTCTTTTCAAGTTTGCAACTAATGGTCATAGTAACACCGAACAATTTGCGTGTTTCTACGTGTACTGGCTTTCTATACAACAGAAATTCTGAGCTCTTCTGTTAGTGTCCTTTTCTTTTACAAGCTCTTTAGTAGGTATGCATGTAAACACTTTATTGTAGGTACATAAAATCGTAAAATATATAGGTAAAGCGAACTCACCCCTATTAGAGATCTCTTCCAGTTAACGTTTGAGCAAATGCACTGTTTTGAAGATATGAAGAAGATAGACAAACTACCACCATGTACAAAATATTTAAAACACTAATCTTAATAAATATACACAAGCTCTGTAGTCAACAATATGTATGAGTCTTATTGAACCTTTTGCATAATTTATTTTATACGGGCAGATGAGCCATCTGTTATGAAGTTATCATCTTCATGCTTTGTGCAACATCAGAGAAGTCCCCTATGCATTTCTAACCTTTAAAAAACCCTGTTTTCTTCAATGCAATTGACGCAGACTGCAAATGAAACAACAATCTAACACAATTTGTACGAATACACAATCGCTTAACTTAACTCTCCGCGTATTGAGAATCGATACTGCGTAATAAAGGGGTTTGTTTCCAGTATTATATAAAGGCACTACATAAGATGTTCTACAAGACGGACAGGTAATTACCACCAAGTCCACGACACCGGTCGGTTCCCGCGCCGCTTTCGTCACTTCATTAAGTTTAAAAGGTGTTATGAACCTCCGTAGCGTCAATTCTCTTATGCCGTTTCAACTTGAGCTGCTCTTGCTATGTTATTAGGTATAAAATGTCTTAGGAACCTTTGTAGCTTTCATTTTCTTACGTCGTTTCAATTTCAACTGCTTCTACTCTTTATTAACTTTAGAAGGTATTATGGTCGTTCGTAACTTCAATTTCCTGATATCGTTTCAACTTGAACTGCTTTTCCCTGTATTATTAACTCTTAGATATCATATATGTTCGTTGCTTTAACTACCTTACGCAGTTTCAATTTGAGTTTGTTCGGAAGCGTTAATAAAATCCAAAAAGTATGATGTACTTTCGTAGCTTAAACTCTCTTACATCGTTTTAATTTGAGCTTGCTATATTATTAACCGCAGTTTCAAAATGTTTATGCTATTGCAAGTTTGGCTGCTAAGTCTACGTTAGTACGAAGTAAAGGTATTATGAACGTTCTTAGCCTAAATGGTCTTACGCCGTTTCTATCAATCAATCAATTTTTCACAGGTAAGCTAACAGGTGACAGAATACATTTTACAACATATATCTATGATGTGCCTTTTGGCGTACGAAATTTGTTTTACATTTACATACAAATAATTACTAAGAATGATTTTCAATTTAATTGGTTACTCTGCCTTAGTAAGTACAAAGATATATAAATACTTACGGCATCAAATGTTTGCTGCTGCAATAGTATATAGTTAGCATTGTGCATATTGGTAGCGTCGATCGTTTTACTCTGGTTCAACTTTGGGCTGCTATTCGTTATTGGCGAGTTAGTAAAACCAAAAGACAATATATATATTCGTATGAACCGGATTAGCAACAAGATTATCATTTTAGTTCATGCACTGTTATGACTCGGAGTGTTTAACAATTGCTCTCGTGACAGTAAAACCAAAAGGCATAAAAATATCGTAGTTTTAAAGTTTATACACCATTTTGATTCCGCATTGTCACTTTAGATTAACGGCGTGGATTAGATTATATGTAATCAGATCTCTAGGAAGCTGGGAGAAAAAGGCTCTTGAAAGGTGACATCGAACCGAAACAGGCCACCTGCCAGGCGGATCGACGATCTTGTGAGGATTAAAGGAAGCCGCTGGATGCGGGGAACGCGAGATCGGTCAACGTAAGAATCTTTGGAGGAGGTCCTTGTCTATTGACCTCTTGAAGTGAAATAGGCATATGTGCCTTAAAACTTAAGGCACATTGTAATCAAAATTGGTCAAGTGTTCGAACATCATCAATGGCCATTACATCCATGTCAGATAATTTATGGATTGTTCCGGTTGAGATAGCTTTTGCACAACATTTCGTCCCGCTCAAGTTAATTACATCGATATTATAATGGATGTGTCCAAGTTAGTTTCCGAAAAACAAACGCGTCAACATTACGTATAAAAGCCAATTTTGAAGTCGATTTGAACATTTAAAGTATGTTGAAATAATTCTCCCACGTGGTCACACCAGGAATCACACCTGGTACTTCCGGATTAAGCGAATTAAATTTTGGATTTTTTGTATGTTTGTACCTAGGTGTCGTTGTGACTTCATCAAGCCAAAACAGTTAAACGCATTTCAACAATTTTTGGTACACGAGTAGCTGGGCATCCACAGATGGTTACAGGATACTTTTTACACGACTAGGCTGAAAAAAGAGAGTTCTGAGTTTTTAGTTAAAACCTTCCAACTAGTTAAAAATACAGATATACAAATTTGTGTTTCGTATGAAATTGAAAGTAAGCTCAATTAATTCCGTATCTTTTCTGATATATTTTTTTATTTAAATTTTATTGCACAAAACAAAAGTAAGTACAAATGGCGGACTTAATGGTAAATGGCATTCGATACCAGTCAACCACAGGGCCAAACAGGCATGCATGAAAATGGTAATGGTATCATATACAATCGATATTTGGACCAGATTGAACCTTATAGGGGGTATTTATAATAAAAACAGACAAGAAAAAAACAAGAATTCACGTAACTTCGATAGACGTCACGTCAATACAAGTATCACAGTTATACATCACTACACTTGTAGTTCAGTAACCCATGCCGCCCATACACGTATGTGAGCGTATGTGTGTATGGCTCCCATACACGGATAGTGCGTTTTTCCGTGAGACGACGAAGCAGGTGGTAAGCGTCTCCCTGCATTCCAGATTCTTTTTTTATTTATACTATCCAATCGAGATGCAGAATTCTTATATACAGAATAAATAAGCGTTTAAGTGTTTCTCAGGTACTTATTTTAACTAAACCTTAAAATGTCTTCTTAATAGGAAGCAAAGTAGGAGACTTATAATTACGGTAAAGTCCCAATGTTCAACACCGTTCTTATAATTGGCACCTTCAACCTTAATCCATAGCAATAGGGGTGAACAAAAATAGTGTTATTATTGTAATAAAGGTGTCAAGTATTAAGAGTTTACCTTAGTTGCCAAATTTTGTATGCAAAATATAAGGGTGGGTAATTTTTTATGAGTTTTAAGTAAGTAGAGGCAGATACAGGGTGCTATTTGAAGTGTTAATTTTTGTAGGTATTTTTAAGTTATTTCACATTTCAGTAATATTGCTATATAAATATAAAAGGCTAGAAGTACTTTACACATATACACAATCGCCTTTTGGCCAAAATTAGAAAAAAAAAGTTAATACCACAAATCTCTCCATCGGATAAATCATAATTTCCACTCTTGACTTGTTAATATGCGGAGGCAGAAGGTTTTTTTTTTATTTAGATACTATAAGGTACTTTATCCTTCTTCAGCAGAGAAGAAAAACTCATATCATAACTCTCTTTTTTCTTCAACATAGTCGAGTAAAAAATACCCTATAACCATATATTGATGACCAGCTACCCGTATGCTAAAAATAGTTGAAATCCGTTAAACCGTTGTGGCGTGATGAAGACGCAACCACACATCCAAAACTTTAAATAAAATATCTGTCTCGTTTCAATGACCTTGAAATAGTCCGCATTTTTTTTGAAGATATCTTCAATGTACAGACATTTCATTTTTACAATATAAATGTGAAACTATATGAAAATGTCTTTTCCTAAACTGAGCACGGAAACCAAGCATCCAGCAGGGTTTCTGCAATTAATAGCTTTCATAAATATTATGCGGGGTAAGTCCACATAAATACGGAAATAAGTAAAACGGGTTTAATGGTCACTAAATCGAAAATATATCTGTTTTGCATGTCTGTATCTTCACGGTTACATCATGTCAAAACAGTTGAACGCATTTAAACCATTTTATGTACACGATGAAAGAAAGGTTAACCGGGCCAAATGCGATTATGGGGCAAATGCGTCTCTTAAAGATTTCTTACAATCCAAACACTTTTAAACTACCCATACTCCCCTCTCTAAAATTTAGCAGTCTTCGTATCAAAACAGAGAGCAGGTTACAAAATGACGCATTTTTATGTCATTGTCAATGAATTGCGTGAAGGCAAAAGATGCATTTGTCCCGTGGTCACATTTGTATATGCTATATGTTTTTTTTTAATAATTGTCAGTAATATTTTCTTCTGTTTCCGCGATTATTACTCATTGAAATAAAACAATTTAACGGATTATATCGCGTATATTATCTCATTTTAGTTCCCGACGTTTCGGAACTAAAATGAGATAATATACGCGATATAATCCGTGAAATTGTTTTATTTCAATTGTCAGTAATTCAATTACCTCTCAATAAAAATAACGTAAAGCACAAACGAACAAAACATTAATGTAAAACCATCGATTTCCTCTAACACGCTAGAATCCTTAAAAAAAGCTAAAAATAACATTTTCCTTACACAGACATCGGAAACAACGAAACTTAATTAGTTAAAAATACACCTTTATTCGCCAAAGTAACCGCTTCTTTAAAATAAAAGTGCTTATATACCAATCCTATCCTCAAACAAGATTCTATTTTATGTTTTTCAGTTAAAGTCCAAATGGGAATAACAGTAAAACTGCATTTATAAGAATAAAAAAGTTAATCGTTTCCTTATTTTCTTAAAGTTATATCTTCATTTGTAGCTGTAAATGAAAGTGAACCTTAACTCGGGCCTTTAATGTTGGTATTTAATCAAAACGTAGGAAAAAAAATCGTTTCTTCAGGTTTACAGTGTCGTAACTCCATTTAGTTACTGTGTTATAAAGTGGACTTTTTAACACGGTTTCACGATTTACTTTGCAATGATTAACTTAATAATCAAGAGTAGAAATGCAATTAGTTGATCAAAGTGTCACGTGCTTAGCTTCCCTAAAAATGCAAAAGGTATTATCTTGTTGGAATCAGCTTGGCGCTTACAACTTTTTTAAAGAATAGCTGTATTAAGCATATTCTTTTGATTAGCTAGAAGTGCTAGCTGGGAATTAATTGGATTAATTTATTAGCGTTAGAGTTAATTAGCGGCTTTTATAAAAATTAAGTCTTAATCGTTTCTGTAGTGCAAGTTACGCTTTATTCGTACTTGTAATTTGCATTACTGAGTATTGCGTTTTTCAAGTGATTACATCTAGGTGGATCATTTTTTTCTGAATGTTATTCTGTTTTGTAACTTGGAACAATAGTGACAGTCTATCTATCTATCAGCCGAGAAAATCTACCGCTGAACATAGACAAGATCATCGCTCCAACTTAAGTTGCGTCCACCCTTGTATCATTTGCTCGTATCTGATCACCGTGGCGTGGCATGACTGCGTATCGCGCTGCTTGGACGCTCACTGTCGGCGCGGCGATCAAGCCGCGCTTGTCCGATCTAAGTGTGTGATACGCGTAGCAACATGGATTTCGAGCGATCGGATCGGCGCAACGTCCAAACGCGTGATCGTGACACGCGATCATGCCACGCGACGAAGATCTGATCGGGCAATTGATACAAATGTGGACGCACCTTTACGTTGATTTAAATCAGCATCTGTCTTCTACTAAGCGGTTTACAAATAGGGGGTAACTCAACTTGACTAGAATACATACAAAAATAAAACAAGATAAAATGAGCACATTACAAAATCGTTTCCTAAAATCATTATTTAATACCTTAGAAGTCTTAGAACCTTCAAACAGACTTTGCCAAAGAGCATTTAATGTGAAGAGGATTACACAGTCCACGAAGTACATGTTATTCAATGCCTACGAGTACGTGACCACGACGATTTCTACGCAACGTATGGTCGTTTGGTCATGAACCTATTTAAAAAATATATTTTATTGATTTGGCTATATCACCATGGACAAAAAGAATCAATCGCCACACAAAATATCGTACTCCGATACAACGCCGTCTATAAAGACAATGATTAGCGATTCATCTTGGCTAACGCAACACAGTGTTTGTACCATAAAACAGTGTTAAACTTTTTATTGCAGCTGCTTACGAAATAAATGTCATTCTACTATTTGTCTTTAGATTCATGTTTCTTTTCTCAACATCCAACTACATAAAAGTTGTATGGAAGAAATCGCTGTATAGCCATAAGACCGCCTGTTGTTTACCTCTCCTTGAATGTATTGTTTTCTGTACTCTATTTTGTTTGGTGAGCAATAAAGAGTTATGTATTGTATTCGTGGATTTCGATGCTTTTCCGCGAAATAGTTTCTTAGTTAGATGTGACAATAAATTGTACTAACATGCGCACATTTTCATACAGTTTCCACAGATAACACGCATGCAAACACAACAAACCACCACCAGACGGTATAATCCTCTACACGTGTATCGAGAACTATTCCATACAACATTTTAGGACACGTTTTGAAATTTACAAACGATTCTGTGTTAGACAAACACAAAAAACACTTTGGAAAAGTTGATGTATTTTTTTAAGTTACGTTTGGAAGGGATGGGTTTTATGGGCTGCGTGCTTTTTTCCTTACTCTATATCATGAAAAAAAACCAGCCAAGAGCATGTTGGACCATACTCAGTGTAAGGTTCCGTAGCCGTTACCACAAAGAAATGCACTAGTCATAATAATGCGATGTGAAAGAGTGCACCAGCAAAAGAGTGTATCTTTGTGGCACTTACGTCCTTTGGCTGAGAAGCGCAGTTTTCGCCAATAACTCAAAAATGTTGTATCCGATAATGTTGAAAATAATTTGCGTTGAAAGAATTTATTATGCGTTTTTCACATGTTTCTTGGACATAGGTACATTATTTCCGGAAATATTCATTACTAGCTGAGCCCGCGGCTCCGCCCGCGTGGAATTCGGTATGTGTCAGTAAGCGGCTACTTCACCCCTCTCTCCTGGTGGCGTAATTTGAAGTAAAGTCCAGATAACATATTATACAATTACCACTAAATAAAATTACACTCCAAAATCAATAGTTTTTTTGCCCTTATACAAATTTTTGACGTGATTTGAAAGACATAGAGTATATACTTAGTAGGTGTATATCGGGCGATAGGGTACCACTTTTCTATTTTTACGTCCTTGACTGTACCTATCCAAATCAAGTCCATAGCAAATATCATCCAAATCGGTTCTCCAGTCAAATCAGTCTAAGCATGTAAAGGTAGGAAATATACACATAGAAATCCATACTTCCTAACAAACTTTCAAATTTAGGTCTAATATTATTTAGAAGTCAGATTAGACGAAAGGTGAAACCTTATATATAACCTTGCCGAGGATTTTCTCAACAGATTAGTAAAGTTTGCATCAAAATCTGTTCAGCCGTTTTCACGCATACGCGCACAAATAAACAGACAAACAGATAAACAGACAAATTTTCTAAAAACTGTTGGAACGTGTTCTGTTATCGTTTTTAAGTATCCCCGGCCAATTTTTTTTTAAATATCTTCCATGTACAGACTTTTGACCCTCTTCAGCTTTATTATGTATGTATAGAAAACAAAATTGAAAAAAAACAGCTTCGATTACATATATGGAGAATTTTGTAACTTTTTGTATGTATGTATGTATGTTAACACTTTATCGTACATAGTAACCAGTTACAAATGCAATCAACTTAAAAGATATGTGCAAAGGCAAACTTATCCTATCCAGGGATCTCTTCCAGTTAACCTTTGAGCGAGTAAGTGAAGATATAAGGAAGATAGAGATAAACAAACTAACACCATGTACAAATTATATAAAATACTAAACTAAACACATCTAAATCAATTAAAAATATAAATAAATAAATATATGTACTATTGAATTGTATGTACACTTTTTGGCTACTCAAAAGAAAACAAAATATTATTCCAGTCTTTGGTAAACACTTTTTCCACTAAAACACTTAAATCACCCGTATTTTCTATTAGAACACGTCATTTTGCTCCAGTATTAGAAACTACATTCAGACCGTTTCTAATACCTGGAAAATGCCATTTTAACATTAAACCTTCAGCGTTTCCAGGTAAAACACAATTAAAGTAAAACACACTTTCAATCCTTCGTTTAAAGCTGAAATGGGTTTGAACGCTATGTACAGTTACGTCTGAAAATATGTATACACTTCGGAGCTTATATGTGGGGAGCAAGGTTCATAATTGTATATATATTTTCAGGCGGACTGTACTACTAACTTTTAAGAAGGTCGTAAGCGCTTCGGTTTTTCTATTATAATATGACTTTTCTGTAAAAAATGTTTTTGAATCGAAGTGAACTCGTAAACTGGTTTCAGCACGTTGTCATATTCACCCAATTTGGAATTGAAAATGTGAACATTCCGCGAACCGTTTTATTGAAATTTACTTAAAATATTCAGAGCGTTAGCTACGGTTAGCTACTGTATTTTTTTACCTCTATAATTATCCATACTAATATTATAATTGCGACGGTAATTCTGTCTGTCTGTTACCTCTCCACACTTAAAGAGAGAGCTTAAAGAGTTTGAGACTCTAGAAAGGACATAGTTTTTAGGGTCTCCTTCAGAGTCCCTAATATCGTTTGTCCTAATGTACCGTTAGTTCTGACGCATTTTTTTCAGAAACTGTAAATTCTTCAGGATTTTTAGAAGATCATTGTATAGATTAGGTTAGGTTAGGTTAGATTTGTTTCATAACAATCCTGGTAAGTTTACAGTTTCATTAAAAAAATGCGTTAGGACAAACTATACATTAGGACAAACGACGGATTATTATTAGGGATTCCGATTTAGATCCAGTTCTTATCCCGGAAAAAAGAGGGGTAGTGACTTTTTCTCCGCGAAGGAAGTTGCGGCCACCTACTACTAGTAATGATTTTTACGTTTTCTTTCTGAGCCAAATTTCTCTTGTTGGTGTGCAATCAATAATTGTTGTATTGTATTACAGAACCAAATTATTGGACACAGGGTAACATTACAAATATGATTTGGAAATCATAGGTGGGTTATTTATTTATTTATTAAACGAATCACAAATAATGTAACATAACAGTAAGAAAAACCAAATCGTTACATTGATTCAGAGGTACTTACAAACTAATTAACTTATAGCTACAAGGTGTCTATCTTGGTCTCTTTCTAGCACTCTCTTCCATTCGTTCATCAGCCTTGCTATCCCGTTCGCAAACAAATCACATTCAGATTGTGCCAGGAGTAGGGAGTTGATGAGGGTAGTCGCGCGCGGAACAGGGGATTGCAGGCGCAGGTTATCAGTAGCCACCACACTAGGTCCTGTGGACACAGTTTAGGTCTCACAAACAAGTTATTACTGGCGCTCGTTGCTAATAAACCCCGATTTGCCCCCCCCCCCCCCCCCCCCATATTGGTCGGTCTTTTAGAAAATAAAAATATATTTTATAATGTTTCCTTCGCAATACATGTGGGCTGACCATGTTTATAAATATTCAAAATTTCAAATAGATAAGTAGTTTTTGAGATATGGCGCTCTAATAGTCGAACAGACAGACAGAGTCGCACCATAAGGGTTCCTTTTTTACCTTTTTGATACGGAACCCTAAAAACGATATTTTGCAAAATCTGGTATTTCAAGAATGAATTATATTAGCAACGAGCGACTGGGTGAGCACTAAGCTCTTTTCCAGCTAGTATTTTTGTTTTCTAACGAAGAAAACATTTCGTAGAATTCTTGATAGTCTTAGAAGGCTTTTCAAAGGTCAAGGCATCGCTGTTCTTAGGAAACCTGTGGGTGGAATAGAATTTAGACGCCCTTAGAAATAATGAGTTACCAAGGCCTGTTGGAAAAGGATTACTTTTATTAACAAGGTAACAAAGTGGTTGGGGTTTAAGATAAATTTTATGTATTAAAAGTAGGTACAGAATTTCTTATTATAAAACTCTTTGTAAAAGACGAAAACGTACGGCGTAAATGGATAAATCTAAAATTGAAAAAAATATTGAGAACTATCTAAGGTAAGGAGTCTTCGTCGTAACACTCACATTCTTTCTCTTCTCTATAATACACTCTTTCATCGTGCGACTCCCCGCTATCTCAAAGAACGTTTTAGTTATCTTCTATCAGCAAGGTCCGCTCAAAACTATCTTCTAGCTGTTCCATCATCTAAGTCAAAGTTTTATACAAATTCTTTTACATTCCGGGCTACTGTGTTGTGGATCTCTCTTCCACTCAATTTAAGGCAAGCGAAGTCATTGCCTATTTTTAAAACTAAGTTAAAGGATCATTATTTATCTCTCCCATAATTTATATTTTTAATTCTGCTTCTGTTTTTCTAATCACTTTGATGTCAACTGTATCATAGTTTTCTTTCTTACTTTGTATGTATATATATATATATATATATATATATATATATATATATATATATATATATATATATATATATATATATTTATAGTATTATGTATGTTTAGTATATGTATATGTATGTTTGTTTTTATTTATTTTTGTATTATATGTAATCTTATCTCACCATTTCTAGCTATTTTATGTCATTTCCGTTACCCAAAGGTTGTCTGGAAGAGATCGCTCTTTAGCGATAAGACCGCCTATTGTTTACCTATTTTATGTTAAGGCTCTATCGTACTGTTTCTGTTGTTGGTGTGCAATAAAGAATTGTTGTTGTTGTTGTTGTTGTTGTTGTTGTTGTTGTTGTTGTTGTTGTTGTTGTTGTTGTTGTAAAGTGGGAAAATTGCTACTATGAGGCAAATGCGTCTTTTAAATATTTGACGATACGGTCATTTAAAGTAAAGACAAACAGGTAATAAAACCGGCTAAGACCATGTTGGGCCATACTCAAGTGACAGTTCCCTACCCGATACTACAAAGAAATGCACTACAGAGGAAAATAATACAACGTGGCACTTAAGTCCCTACGCTAAAGCGTAGTATAAATAAATACTACGGGACAATTCTACACAAATCGAACTAGTCCCATGGTAAGCTCAATAAGGCTTGTGTTATGGGTACTAGACGACGATATATTTAATAAGTAGATATATCCATACTTAATAATATAAATGCAAAAGTGTGTCTGTCTGTTTGTCCGTCTGTCTGTTACCTCTTCACGCTTAAACCGCTTAACCGATTTGGATGAAATTTGGTATGGAGATAGTTTGAGTCCCGGGGAAGGACATAAGGCTACTTTTTATCCCGGAAAAATACCCTTATCCGCGATAAACGAATTTAAGGCGGACGAAGTCGCGGGCAGAAGCTAGTTACTTATATACATACAAAACATCCAAGACTCATGAACAAATATTTCTGCTCATCACACAAATATTTGCCCTTACCGGGATTTGAACCCAGGACCTCAGCTTCGCAGGCAACTTTACTCCCACTGAGCCAAACCAACCAAGTTTGAACCAAGACCAAGTTTGTTGATAATAACTCAAGAAAATGTTTTTTTATTGTGAATAAATAGTACAAAACAATCAAAAAATAATACACGAATAAAAACTTATAATTATCTATAAACTAAACATAAAATTTAAAATAAAACTAAACTAAACTAAAGTATATCTAAAAAGGGCCCGTGCGGCATGGTCCCGAAGATGCTGGCTGCGTTACCCCGCTGAACTGCTAGGCTAATTCGTTGGGCGAGGTAACTGCCAGCTCTTCGGTCTCCCGTTGTGTCTCTGAGTCTCTTCGAGAGGTCTCCGAAGAGACTCAGAGCACTAGGGCCCCACGGGCCCAGAGTCTCGACGCCGAACGGGACAAATTTGTATTCGGCGCCAAGATCACGGTATTTCCCCACCTTTGCATTTTCGACCGCCTCTGCCGCAGCTGCCGCCTTCGCGGAAGTGCCGTGCAGATGTGACGGGGCCAATGTGTCGACGCAGGTTGCGTCCCACACTAGCATCCGACCCATACTCCACTGTACCAAAGACATCCCATCCGGTCTCTTGCCGTCGGTTCTCGAAATGCCGCAGCAGAGCAGGCACATTAACCGACGCAAGAGACCGGCGGATGATGTCGTTAAAGGTGGCATGCCGCGAGAAGCGACCCGCACTCCTCCAGCAAGAGAGACCGTGATGCCCAAACCTGTCTACGTCAGTTCCGCAGGGGCAACGGTGGGGAGCACAAATCGGAATACCCAGATGAAGACAAGCTGAGAGACGGAGGGTATTGGGCTCTAAAAAGGAACTAATTTTGGGAGATGGATGCGCTTGGAGCCAGTGCCCAGCCTCCTTAGTAGCTACTGCCAAAAGTCTTGCTCTTTCCAAAGCCTCGCATTGGTCGAGGAGGGAAGCGAGTGCCAATTTACACGCCGGGCCGTCCCAATTTCTTTGGGATTTAGGATACTCAGGAATGTCTTGACCAGGGCACTCACTCAGCCAAGCATTTTTGGCGTCCTCCAAGCCCGAGATCTCACAGTTTGTGCGAAGGATTTTCCCTATGAGATCGAACGAACTATGCACCGACGACAAAAAAGCTGGCAACGCTACGCCAGACATCCTACGTACTCAAGAATGGTAATATCCGATCAAGTTGAAAATAATTTCCGTTGAAAATATTTAGTAAATTTTATCTTTGTATACTTTTAAGATAAGGGGTGGGGGGGACCATTTATGCAACTTTCGGATTGATTATATTGGAAAATATGCAAATTATGTATTAAATAACTTCAGTCTTTTTAAAATAACTCTCAATATATGTGCCACGCGTGGATCTTTGCAGATTTTTTACCAAACTAAGTACCGGTTTATACAAGGCACCACTCTAAATATCATCAAAATACATCTCATAGTTTTTGAGTGAAATACCTGTGACTTAAGGACGGAGGGGCGAACATGACGAAACTGTAAGGGTTCCGTTTTTGGCATGTTGGCTACGGAACCCTAAAAAAGACACAGAGGTGTTACAGCCTGACCAGATCAGATGTATACACTCGTATTGTGAAAAATAAATCTCATCATAATGATTTCTACTGATCTCATCTTTTCAACAAGTAATGCATGATTTTTTTACATCTTTTCTTAAGAAAATATCTTATATCGTAAAAACGATTTCAAAAAGTGAAATTAAAATTAAAATTTGCCAATTGGGCATTTTAAACTACTCATTAATTAGACAGAGAGATCCGACATGTACTGTTACGTCATAGTACACTACGGCCATATTACATTAACTGCATATTAAATTTTGTTTTGCTAAGAAAGAGATAAAATTAAATGTTTGATGGCTTATAAATATCTTGGTTATTTATATAGTTATTAAAAAAAAACTTTTCTCTTCTTTGTTACATGAATGAGGTTTCAATAAAGCAAAAACAAAACTTAATGCATATGAATTCCTAAGAATAACACAATTTTCTAATTCCTTACCCAATATTTCAAATTTCGAATCGGCAAGTCAGCAATCGTAAGCTCGGCTAACGGTTTCCCGATTGAAATTTGAATATAGAATGGCGTCTGAGCGAACGTTCCTAGTTTAAACTACAGTTCATAAGGCAAGCGAATTGTTTTAGACCAAAATGCATTTTATTAATCGAATGTATAAAGGAAATGAGGAGCAAACTCAATTGAAAATGATAATCGGTGCTTTTTCACTGATTTTGCCAGCGAAGAAATATATAATGAAAAGGAAATTAATGAAATTAAGAAAATATCTAAATAAGCTGGTAAATTAATAAATTAAAGTAATTGTACATTTAAACATTTTAAAATAAGGACAACAGCGAAAGGATCGCCGAACGGTTTTAGGGCTATACTTATCTTGAACTTTTTTTTTTTTATGGCATAGGGGCAAACGAGCAGCTAAAACTGTTTTGTTATCAAAACAGTTTTAGCTGTTTACTCGAGGATGCCCGCAACTTCGTAAGCGAAGGAGAAAAACTCATAACCCCTCTTTTTCTTCAGCGTAGTCGGGTAAAAAGTATCCTATTACCATCTGAAAATATCCAGCTACCCGTGTATCACAAATAGTTGAAATATGTTCAGCCAATTTGGCATGATGAAGCCACAACGACTTTTACAAACATATTTACAAAAAACCGGCCAAGAGCATATCGGACCATGCTCAATGTAGGGTTCCGCAGCCGTTTATACAAAAAAGTGCACTACAGATGAGAAAAATACGATATGAGAAAAGAACACTAACAAAAGAGCGTATCTCCCCGGCACTTACGTCCTTTTGCTGAGAAGCACAGTTTTTCGGCAATAACTTAAAAACGGTATGTCCGATCATGTTGAAAACAATTTTTGTTGGAAGTATTCATTAAGTTTTATATTTCGATTTTTTTCATATTTTTTGAACATACCGTTTAGAAAATAGAGGGGGGGAGGGCACAATTTTTGAAATGAAATGAAATGATTTAATTAAATGTATGTGGGAAATTGGGTAACATTTGCATTCATTATTGCATATTGGTACTAGTAGGTACATAGGTATCACGAAACCCTACCTTTTCAGACGTACATAATTTTTTTGTAAATTTTTATGTAATATTATAGTAACGAATACAGACGGCCATAGCCAGTGAATCTAATTTAAATGTCAAAATAAGAGTATAATGTTCAAATAATAATAATAAAAAAAATAGTAATTATATTGAAATAAAACAATTTAACGGATTATATCGCGTATATTATCTCATTTTAGTTCCCGACGTTTCGGAAGCTTTCCAGCTTTCCATAGTCACGGGAGGACCACTAACTACTACTACTATGAGATAATATACGCGATATAATCCGTTAAATTGTTTTATTTCAATGAGTAATAATCGCGGAAACAGAAGAAAATATTAGTAATTATATGTCAAAGTAGGTCATTTAAATATTCGTTAAGACTAAAGTAACATGTGTCTAGCAACCACGCACCAACCATTCTTTTAAATATATTTACACTTTGACATTTAAATTTGTCGGGCAATTTATTGTAAATAGTGCTACACATGCTGTATGCGTTTCTGGAGGTTAATGCTAATTTTGCAGCTGCCTTATACAGTTTGTGCATGTATTGTGGTCTAACCTTACGGCAGCGAAGCTGCTGTGATTCCGTAAACTGATTTTTATATTTGTGTACAAATACAGAAACCTCCAAAATATACAAACATGGCACAGTGAGAATATCATTTTCTACAAAATACGGACGACATGAATCTCGTTCTACAATACCGAAAATTGCTCTAATGCAGCGTTTTTGTACAATGAAAATTTTGTTTCTGTCCGTGCAATTTCCCCATAAAACTAATCCATATCGGAGAATCGAATCAAATAACTATTATAAGCAACTAGCAGCTTGTAGGGAAACAGTTTGTGCTATTCTCCGAAGCGCGTATACAAACCTGTTGATCTTAGAACACACACTATCTACCTGTTTCTGCCAATTGCAATTACAATCAATTATAATTAATACCTAGAAACTGTGTATGTTGTACTTCTTCAATAGGATCGTTACCAAAATGTATATTTAAATTTTGTGAGCTACCGCGGTCAGTGTGGAATTGAATGCTTACATTTACTTTAAAATTAGTTATCTTAAGCCATTCTATGGTTTGAAACAATGTCATTTCTACATCAGAATTATAAGTAGCTAAATCATTACATTTAATAATAATTGAAATGTCATCTGCAAATAAAATACATTCAAAAGATAAATAATTTGGTAGGTCGTTTATATATATTAAAAATAGCAGTGGCCCCAAAATGCTGCCTTGAGGTAACCCGTATTTGTTAACAAAATATGATGATCTGTATGACATTATACTTTTAGATGTTACACAATATTTTAAAGTTTCCACACATTGCCGTCGGTCAGTAAGATATGCTTTTATCCATTCAAGAGCGGGACCTCTTATACCATATTTAAATAATTTTGATAATAACCGCTTATGACTCACAAAATCAAACGCCTTACTCATGTCCATGAATAAAACTGACACGGGTATCAGATGGTCTACGGCATTTAGTACACTCTTTATTAATTACTACTTTACGCTACTTTCGCAGCGAATATTTCCGAAAATAGTCACTAAATCATTTTTTTTTAATCTCAAAGTGTTTTTAGAAGATCTGTCGAATGATGTGCGACACATTGATATTTGCTGAAAACATTTTTTTTTTCAGTTTCGGTTACATGTGAGATGGAGTGCCCCCCCAGAAATATATATATTTTTTATTTAACTATCAAACTAAGTAGCAGCTTACACAAGACACCTATGTTCTAAATTCCATCATTATAAATCTTATAGTTTTTGAGTAAAATGCCTGTGACATACGGACGGACGGACATGACGAAACTATAAGGGTTCCGTTTTTGCCATTTTGGCTACGGAACCCTAAAAATCCGTTGCGAACATTTTTTGAAAATATCTTTAATGTTCGGATATATCATTTTTACAACTTTATAATTGTGTAGATATTTATGGATTCAAACGTATAAAAAAATAAACATACGCTTTTCTGCTTTAGCATTTCCTAAAATCCTGTCAAAAGAAAAGCAAAAGTAACCTTTAAGACATGTTAACCCTGTTTCTGCAGATCTAACCCGTCTCATCTTGTCCGGATTTATGGTCGTCTTAGCGTTATTTAGTGCCTCGTGATACCATAGTTTTCCTTTTTTGTTTACGCAACGTAACCCCATAAAATACCTAACAAGTAATGCGTTTAATTCTTACCCATATTAATAAATTCTTATAATATATACTATTATAAAGTTTGTAAAATAGAGATTTCTGTACATTAAAGCTTTTAAAAAAAGGTTCAATTATATTTTTTTTTTAGTTAGAAGGTGAAGCTTCGTCCGCGGAGGAGAAAAAGTCCCTTGTTTTTATCTTCAGCATAGTCTGTTAATGAGTATCCTATAACCATCTGGAGATACCCAGCTACTCGTGTACCAAACATTGTTGAAATCCGTTTAGCCGATTTGGCGTGATGAAGCCACAACAACACATACAAAAAATCCTTAATTTTTTTTTTCCGTTCAGTGTCCTACAAATAGTCCGTTACCGTCGATTTTTTGTAAATATCTTCAATGCACAGAAATTTCATTTTTCCATCTTTATAACTTTACCGGATGACCCCACAATTACAAATATAATATTATATAGACTTAACATAAGACCTGAAATACCTACAAAATTTATAAGTTAATAAAAAGTACGATTTGTTCAATAAATTAATTTCATATCTTTCTATCTAACCCCGATAGAAAGATATGAAATCATTGCTTTAACTTAACAGTTAAAGGAATAATATTCATACGTTCAATTTAAATATCAGTTGTATGAAGCCCATAAGGCGATAAAATACATAGTGGAATAATGTATGTAAACTTTCCACAGGTATTGCACAACATTTGCAACTATACCATAACATTGGTAATTTTCCATGAAAACCCAATATGTTGCACAATAATTGTTAATTAAAATTCTAAGAAATAATAAAATTACCCCCTCCCCAACCAATATACGGCTCGACTATAAAAGCCAAAGCTAATACAATTGACAATAACCCCACTATATGTGGCATACGAATGAACACATAAATATACAAATAGTCCCCATACTACTCGTATTCATGTCGTTACTACAAGTTATCGGTACTACTTACTAGCCTTTGAAAATACTTACAAGAAATAATCGTCAAGTGAATTAGCTTCAGTCAGATAGATATCATAGCTAAAATAGGAAGCCTAAGTATTGGTTTAGGAACGGGATTTCGATATAAACTGTGACTTTTTATTCTCTACTTCACCTACACTGCTCTTAAAGCTATCGAAAGGGGTTCAGACTGCCTTTACAGTCCTCAGTCTGCACAATAACAGTATAGATTAGGTCAACCGGGACAAATGCGTCGGTTAATGATTTCTTAAAATTCTCCCTGACTACAATATGGCACTATACGCATCAAAAAAGAGAGCAGGGATAGTTGCAAAATGATGCGTTTTTATGTTATTGTCAAAAGACGCATTTTCCCCGTAGTCGCATTTGTCCCAGTTGATTTTTATGTGTTCAATTTAGTGTATTACATATTTTGTACATGGTTTATATCTTCACTTACTTGCTCAAAGGTTAACTGGAAGAGATCCCATAAGGGATAAGTTCGCCACTATACTTATATCTTTTAAGTTGATTGCACTTGTAACTGGTTATTACGTACAATAAAGTGTTTACATACATACACACTATCATACAAAGCTTAATTCGTCAGTTCTCATAGCCTCGCTGACTCACGCGAGGCCAATTTCCTGCGCACGGAAGTGTGGAGCGTGCTTTATAGACGTCGTGTGAAACCGCCTTTATGTCGAGCGGCAGTTTGGCAAGTTTAGCATACTTGTTAAACTAATTTTATGAAACAGGCGTAGCACGTAAACACTATATTATATACTCCCTTGCCGATTTCGGCTACGGTGACTGCTAGGTACTAACCAGTGATTAGAGGTCTCGTGAGCCCTAAGATGACTACAATAGCCAATCTTGTGGGTGAACGTGCGCGTTTCGATGATCTTATAAAATCATCGTCATCATCAGCCCACATCCGTCCACTGCTAAACATAGGCCTCTCCCATGGCATACCACTGAGCTCTGTCCTGAGTTTTTCGTTCCCAATCGCTGCCAGACATGTTTTTATGTCGTCGTTCCACCTAGCTGAGAGGGTGGTCACTACGTCTGTCCCTAAGGTTAAAAGTTCTGCGACAGATGTGACCGGCAGTTCAGCCCGTCAACTTGGGTATGAGGATATAGGTATGACTATAGGTAGCCAAGGGCCCCGGTGCAAAAGAAACAATTCTGGCCCCATGTCAGTTCGAGGTTCTGTTAGTCAAGGATCAAGGGTCCCCAGGTCAAAATATTGGGGGCTCCAGTGCACGGCATCGTCTAGCCCTTTGGTCACACACCACTGATCAGGGTCTGAGGGCATCTGAGTTTGTTGGCCCCGGGGCACGGCCCCGTCTAGCCCTTCGGTAGCTACGCCACTGGTGACAGGCCAACTGCCACTAAAGTCTTCTATGTTGCTGCTTAGAGGTCTAGCCAGCCTAGCTCCGTCCAGAATCGCAGGATCCTCCTGATATCTCCACAGGCTTCCCGGAGCAACCTCGGTGTTATGAAGATTTCAGTCCGTTGTTTACACCAACGCATTCCAGGACCACGTGGGGAGCTGTTTCTTCGGCCGACAGGCAACCCCTACACAGGGGACTGTCAGTTGTTCCTAGAATATATAAATGTTTGTTAAGTGGGCAGTGTCCAGTAATGATGCCTACGTTTGCACGTAGGGGAGGCCTATCAAAGCCAAAAGCTTCACTTCCACGGACTATCTGCATGGTTTGCCCATTGATCAGCGTATTGTGTTCGTGTACTATGACGTTCGCAGCTGGTTAAAGTGAGAGGAATCATAGGACTTGGGCCAATCGCTAGGTGGTCTGATCCTTTCCTTGCCAGCTGGTTGGCTGCGTCGTTACCGAGAGAGCCACTAGTCTGCTAATCCAGGGCTAAGTCGACAACTTTGGTTGTCTGCCAGATCACCTATCATCCGTTGATCTTGTCTATTAAAATGGGGATGTATTTTGATTTCAGCCTCGCTCAGCATTCTGGCTAAATATATTTTCTTACCGGCAAGGATTGCAGGAGCTAGACATACATGCATGCATCTCTTCATACACGTTCGTCGATTGAGGGTCGGGTGAAGATGATATTTGTTTATGATGAATTTATGTTTTATTAAAATGAGCGACCATCGCGGAAACCGAAGAATATATAATTTAACAGCATATTTGTTAGCATAGCAAACGTTAAGTTTATATGCTTGACTTATAAAATGGCTTTTATGCACCATGACGGCGGGAGTCAAACTGAATGTTACCCCATTAAAGAACTGTTAACATTTAACGACCCCTTAGGGAGCGGAAAGGCAAATATAATGAAAACAAATTCTTATGCCGTACGTGGTATATACATAAGTTTTTCACTTCTCCTGCTCAAACAGCACGTCATATTAGCTTCGCGAAGCGAGCGAAAAGTACATTTAGCCCTTAGGGTTTAAAATAAAGCCATATAATCCAATACAAATTTGTATGACACTGAAAAAAAAACTTGCGGCCAGCTACATACTCCTTACGCATAATTAAAAACAAACAAACCAACCTGATCAGATTGGCCAAACTTTCTGATAGAATTGCTCAAACTGTACTATTAGTTTTTCATGAAATATATTTTTTTAATTTTTAAGTGCTTTTTATTTTCTTGCAGTCGAAATGAAAAGCAGTGTTTAACACGTGGCTAAGAGCTATTATGACACTCAGACATATTTGTCCTCGCTCACTTCGTGAGCTCGTCCAAATAATCACTTCGTGGTGTAATGGCTTATTTTAGCCCCTAGTCAAACAATCTACTATTATTTCGTCATACGTAGTTTTCCGTTTCAACAGATGGCGGTGCATCATCCGATAGAGACTGCCCCGAGAAAATGACCACGACCCTCAGCAATGAGGACACCGACGCAAAGAGGAGGGGGAGTTTTCCGTTTAACAAAAATATCTAAAAAAAATTGTCCAAACGTCGCCAAACAAGCGCGCCCGTCTAGCGGGTTCTCGGTCGGGAAAGGACCAATGTAATCTATTATTAACAAAGTATGTTCAATCTGCAGATATTTCATACAGATACGTGCAACATCATTCGTATCCCGAAAAAAATTCATAACCCTTATTTTTGCTATTAAAAGAACTATATATAGGTAACTATATGTCTCTATAAAGAAAAAAAATAAATAATATTCAGAGACAATCTTTTACAAATCAGCCTACAAAGCTTGTACTATGGATACTATATAGGCGACGATATACATAATATACAGATAAATTATAATACTTGAATACATTAACAAACATTCGTGCTCATCACACAAACACTTGCCCTGGCTTGGATTCGAACCCGGTACCGCCAGCTTCGTAGGCCGTTGTACAGTCAACGTCCAAAGTAAGTAATCAAAACCGACATTTCAAAACATCTTCTAGCATAACACCCCAGATATTACAAGTTACACCAAAGTGCCAGTTTTAACTGAAGTTTTAATTAGTCAAAATAAAATGATCATAAGTAAAATAACAAAGTTTCAAATCAATGTCAAATTGAAATAATAACACACGATGTCATACCTAATTATTAGAAACTTCCATAACGAATAATACTCAAAAAACTAACAAAAAAACAACAAAATTTCAAATTTTTGGCATGAAAGCTTGGCAAAAAAGGGATTTATTTAAAATATTAAAAATGACTTATTTCAAACATTGGCGGACATAATTAAATTGCAAGGACTTGTAAACTTAAACATTAACAAAATTTGCGTAACTTTGTAGTTTTGTATTTCAAAGATATTGAGATTTTTAATTTTTTATTTTTTTGATCAAGTTACAGTATGATGTAAAATTTTACGTCATTATCCCTAATCTACACAGACACACCTTTGCCTGTCTTAGACTTCCTATATAGAAACAAAGCTGCAAAGTGGCAAAAATGTTCACTTTTTTTCTCTCTTTCCTTACATTATCTATGTCTGTACGTCAATAGACATAACTATATCCCTCTCGACATAACACTAACACCCCTGCGCCATCGAAATTGAATTTATACTTCATTTTCCATAAAACGAGGACGTCGAATTTATTTTGGGGCATTAGCATATTAAAACGGCTCTCAGGGTACGGTCGGCAAAGTAACGTTCATGAAAATAAATGAATAATTTTTGATTCAGAAAATTAGAAATAAAAACTACATTAAATAAAACCGGCCAAGAGTATGTCGGACCATGCTCACTGTAGGGCTCCACAGCTGTTTATACCAAAAAATGCACACTACAGATGAAAAAGTGCACTAGCAAAAGAGCGTATCTCCCCGGCACTTACGTCCTTTTGCTGAGAAGCGCAGTTTTTTAGCAATAACTCAAAAACGGCACATTTCATCATGTTGAAAACAATTTTCGTTGAAAGTATACGATATAATAACGGGGTAACATTGATCACATATAATTATTAAATAAAAATAACTATACTATATACAAGTATCAGTAAATGACTAAGTAGGAATTACAATTAATATTTTACATTACAGACAAAATAAAAGAAAATAAAATGAAAGTATTGAATAAGCTTTATCTTTGTAAATTTTTTCATATTTTTTGGACGTACGTACGTTTAGAAAATAAAGGGGGTGGCACACAATTTTTGCTACTTTCAGAGCGATTATTTCCGAAAATATTCCCTAAATGAAAAAAAATTGTAATAACCTCGAAGTGTTTTTGAAAGAACTGCCGAAATAGGTGCTACTCATTGACATTTACTGATTTTTTTTTTTTCGTTTCGGTTACATGTATGGAATGGCCCCCCCTAAAATTATATGTATTTTTTATTTAACTATCAAACTAAATAGCGCCCTACACAAGAAGCCTATGCTCCAAATTTCATCAATATGCCTACATCTTATAGTTTTTGAATAAAATGCCTGTGACATACGGACGGACGGACGGACCGACATGACGAAACTATAAGGATTCCGTTTTTGCCATTTTGGCTACGGAAGCCTAAAAAGTGCAGTCAGTTGTGAGTTTTAGCACTTTCACGGCCGAGATTTACGTAGCGCTACGCGCGTAGATAACATGGGAAAATGCAAGTATGGGAAAATGGCAGTAAATTTCTAACGAATGCCATAATAAAATTATTATTTTTATCTGTATGTCGCACCCGCTCACGGGACAATGGTGTCCCAGACGTTTGCGAGGCGTGCGCGGAGCGAATCCAACGCGCAGAGGCCCTTTCGACAATTTAATGAAATGTAAGGGGTACACCGCGCGGGTGCTGTTCCTGCCCGTGTCATGGGACGCGAACAGAGACAGCACTCGCTAGATGCAAGAACTATTGGAGAGTGATGAGATCTAAATATGCTGGGTTATGGGGTTGAAATGATGGACTAAATACTGGGCTATTGCTTGAGACAATCGGACGTCTACCCGGAAGATGTGTCCCATGGCTAAAAGTACTTGTAGACGGTGACTTGCCCACCGCTAGATAGGCCCCGAAAATAGCGACATATATAGTGGCCTGAGGGCAACATCGGCGCGGAGGGTTCAAGGTGGAGAGGTGTCACTGGACTTTCTACCGAGGCCACTTCGCCACTAACATTCCACATCCACCCTCGAGCCGCAGCTCTAGCGACTCAAGTCTGACCGGCCGGTTAAGGCAAGCCAGAGGTGGGAATCGTGACCCAACACCTTCCGTCAGGGTCCCCCAGGAGCACTCAGGTACGTGGGGTTGCTACTCCCCAACAGCTCACCACAAGCTGCCCTATTTTATTATTATTACTAGAAGATGCCCCCAACTTCGTACGCAACAGTCATAACCCTCTTTATTTCTTCAGCTTGGTCGGGTAAACAGTATGTGGTGACCTGTTTGTTACGCATGCATGTTTGACCTCCGCCGCCGCGGCGCGGCAGAGCACAGCTCACGCACCATGACAACGAGAGAAAAATAACAAATCTGTCACAGCTACATACTAAACGGTCGTGCTACTAATTTAATTCCACGTTTGTATATATTGTAATTACAGTTGTAAATATAAAAGTTGTACATACGCATTTCTATTTTTATCTTCGTGGTAGTGCATCACCCACTACCATAAGTATACTATAATCAATCTGGAGATTCCCGGCTACCCGTTTGCCAAAAGTAGATGAAATCGGTTTACCCGATTTTGCGTGATGAAGCCACAACGACACATACAAACATAAAAAAAAATCGTTTTAGTAAACTCCAAAAAGTCCGTAACAATCATTTTTTTGAAAATATCTTCAATGAACAGACATTTCATTTTTACGACTTTATAATAGTATAGATATATTATTTGCATATATATGTATTTAAGTATTTATCTTCCTAAATTATGTCTGTAAATTAGTCGCACAGCCCACAATTTATCTGCTTTGCCTCAAGGTTGATTGATATTTTATTAATTTACTAGCTTTTGCCTGCGACTACGTCCGCTTATAGTTCGAATTTCAAAAAATCTCTACTAAAATCTAACGGAATATGTGTTTCAATTCTCGTATTCCTACCGTCGGCAGTTTAGGCAATGCATCGTCTGTCAATAGTTATAATGACTTATACTTACGTTACTTTGTTTTATACCTGTAATTTAAAAAAAAAAACAGATGTAATTGGACAATTGAGATTGAACTATTGATAATATTGAACATTAGGCAGGTTTTGCTATATTTCTTTATATACCACATTAACAGACCCGACCAAGCTGCGTGCAGAGCTTGCTCTCGAGCAAGCCACGTAAAACTGGCCATGCGAGAACCGGTCTCCTCTAAAATCTATTCCTGCTGCTTTCAGTGACTGATCCTGAGACTTATTGATCGTCATCGCGAAACAGACCTTAAGGGGGAGCTGCTGCCTTTTAAATTCAGATGGGTATTCCGAGGGTATAAATGGTATCCGGGGTATGTACACAGATTCACACCCGTGTTTCTGTAGGCACAGACGCGCAGTCGCACTACCATCCGCGCGCCCCGGTTGAGCTCAGCCTCCGGCGGTAAAGTGTTAACTTCAATAATGCTCATATTGAGCATCCTAAATTGCTGAGCATCTGCGAGGAGCGGAAGCGATCCGGATTCTTCATCATGACCTCCTCGAGTTGGAGACAAAGTGGACGCCGCATCACGCCGTGCTGTCCTACCAGCTTGAGGGGGACCTGCTGGGGGCTTCGGAGAGGGACTGCTCGTCGTCCGTGCTTCTCGCACCGGCTTACCGATTGACACACGGCCATCTACGACGCTGACCACCAAGCGAAAAACCAGAAATGCGAGCTGAAGCGAATGTAGTGACCCGCGCCTCTTCCGGCTCCCGTCGACCAGCGGCCACCAGGGTCGTCCACGTAGGATCGAGGCATATCGGCCTCTCCTTTGCGCGGCGTGGAGAATCTGGGGGAGGCTCGTCTTCCTGCATTCCTCAAGCTCATCACACATCAGCATACTCAAGACAGAGAAGGAAGATGGAGGAAAAGACCCTGAAAAGGCGTCATCTCCCATCCTCGTGACTACATCACAGCTGGCCGCAGCCAGCTCCATAAACCGGCGGGACTCAAAAGACCTGTCAGCCATCCGGCGGACAGGCGCCTGCCATCAACGTTTTCTCCCGGCGCGTCCTTCATAGGAGTGACGCGCCAACTACAGAAACTCTAAAATGGCCTCTCTGGCCAAAAGAGAACAAAGAAGACAGCCAAGAAAAAAAAAAAAAACACAGATTCACCTTGAGCACAGCCAGTAATTACGATGACTTCTATAACGTTTTTATGTAAGGCTTTCACACGCAGCCTGGTTCCATTGGACAACTTCGGCTGATTGAGATATCGCAGCAACATTACTCGAACACCCACTTTTAAGATAAGTATGTGAGAAGGTAGGCCGGGTGGGTTAAGTGTATTTAAAAACTCTACGCGAGAGTCTTTGGCATCATTTGAGTTCACTACAGATCGCGTCTACAGACTTGTATTCGTATTTTGAACATTCGAACGACTTCAATAAAATATTATTAATAACGGAAGCCTGATCGTTCTTAGGTGTCAGAACCGCTTATTCACACAATCAGTCCATGGACTTGCTGTGTAGATTTTGAACATCTGGGTAAATTTGAGAGATTAGGTCGTCATCGGTCTGCAAAACTAAGGTTAGATCCGATGGAATTGTATTCCTTCCCTCAGTTTCGGGATATTCTCCATTTCCTGTTTTAAGAAGAAGGTCGGAGAATTCTCCAGCGCCAATATCGCCCTTGAGGTGCACTCGCATATTTATCTTAAGGTGGAGTTTTTTGATTATAGGCCAAATATTTGAAGGCTTAATGCAAGTTTTTACTTTATCAGATCTAGTTCTCCTCGGAAATACAGAAAGAGTCTGACGAAAGTCTCCAGCTAACAACATAGTGACTCCACCCATCATAACTTCGTTCCGTCTAATATCTTTCAAAGTTCTATTCAGCGCAACTATTCAACATCCTTTATGCACCATTGTACTTTCGTCCCAGAGTTTTACCCCTTATTTTACCCCTTCCAGGGGTGAATTTCCAAGAATGCTGAAATTAGTTTTCTTAGATTTAAATGAAGAGTCTATACGTGAAATATTATAACAGTTACTCAATTGATTACAGGTTTTTCATACCAACTTTCAATCCAAATTTAACCCCGTTAGGGAATGAATTCCAAAAATGCTTAAATTGGTTTTCTTAGTTTTACATGAATAGTCACAATCCGCGAAATATTATTACAGTAACTCAAATAATTACAATTTTTCCATACAAACTTTCAACCCCAATTAAATACCGTTAAGGGATGGATTTCCAAAAATGCTGAAATAAATTTTCTCAGTTTAAAATGAAGAATTTATATCCAAAATATAATAACAGTTACTCAAATATTTATAGATTTTCAATACAAACTTTCAAACCCCAATTTAACCCGTTAGGAGATAAATGTCTCAAAATCTTTTCTTGTTCCTTGCCTACGTTATCCATAGTATCTACTGTGAAAATTTCAAGTCTCTAAGTTCAGTAGTTTCGGCTCTGTGTTGATATATCAGTGAGGACTTGCCCTTTTATATATTCCCCGTCCTCATGAGCACATTGTATATAGATAAAGAATGAAATAGCGTTAACTAACGGCATCTAGTTACGCAAATAGGCACTGACGTGTCATATTGGTTTCAAAGCAATTATTTTTTATAATTCTTAAATTTCAGAGTTAACAAAAAGTGATGATTTACGTTTTATGTACTTATCTTATTTAAAAACCATATTTTTGTAACGAAATGTTTATCATTCAGAGATGATCGCAAGTCCAAAATGTACAACGGGCTATTATCCGGCTATATTAAGATATACTCTTATTTGTATGATACGTCATGTACGAAAGGTATGTCCTTTGCTTAATCGTGTAGATAGTATTACTGTTGCTAGGTTACCAATTGTTTATTCCTTATCTAGAAAAGAAAATGTCAATAAACAAAAAGTCATGTTTTTCCATTTATTGTTAAAAAATACCCTTTTATTAATGAATACTAGGGAATGCCATCGGTTATTTTTAGTATGGGAAAAAACCGGGTTTTAACCGAATCCGACGGTTATTTCATACAAATCGGTTAACCGATTGCATTCCTTAATGAATACCCTCAAAGGTCTATGTCCTAAGGCCTATGTCCTATTCTGATATCTAAGCTACATTCCTGCAGAATTTTACTCTAGTCTGTTATGCAGTTTTTGCGTACCAGCGTAACGTATGATTTTTCCACCTTAAATTCATTTACCGCGGATAAGGGTACTTTTCCGTGATAAAAAGTAGCCTATGTCCTTCCCCTGGACTCAAGCTATCTCCATACCAAATTTCATTCCAACCAGTTCAGCGGTTTAAGCGTGAAGAGGTAACAGACAGACAGACAGACAGACAGACAGACAGACAGACAGACAGACAGACACACTTGCACATTTATAATATTAGTATGGATTGTAGCGCCTTAGTAATTTTACTGTCCGGCAGTGTGAAAAATCGGACTGGCGGACAGTAAAATTTCTTGTAGTGCACAATCGCTCTTGCAGTGCTTGTCTGCGTTTGTGTAAGTCCGCAATAGCCCATTCACTAAATACTGGTGCACCGAGTAATGAAAAGGTGGTCAATATAACATTATAATGTTTCATTAAAGTTGTAAAGAATAAATTATTCGGCTCATTAGGACTTGTGTCGGAAGACATAAAGAGTAGTTGAGATACAGGTGGTTATAGAATACTTAAGTTTATGACTTTTACTTTTCAGAGGGAACGAAATAGCGGACGCCTTCTAGAGTAATATAAGTGGAAATGGGCAAAGTATATCCCATACATGGTTGCGCCACTAGAGCGCCGCGCACGCAACACCACTTCATTTCCGGACGACGATAAACATTTATTTGCACAACCCTACCGCTAATGACGTCACGCCGTTTACATTCAGAAAGCTTTTAACCGACTTGAAAATAGGCTGTTTGACCATTGTCTTTGAATTTTTACTTATGATTACATAAATAAATAGATAGAATAAATGTTAGGGACAATCTTATACAAATCGACCTAGTCCCAAACTAAGCAAAGTTTGTACTATGGGTACTAGGCGACGATATACATAATATATAGATAAATTATAATACTTAAATGCATAGAAAACGTCCAAGACCCAAGAACAAACATTCGTGCTCATAACTGACTCCTTGCTCTGGCCGGGATTCGAACCCGAGACCTTCACGTTCGTAGGCCGTTGTGCAACCCACTGAGTTTACATGAGTTGACATACTTTATTTTTCTTTTTGTGTTACAAATATCATGATAATAATCACAATTTTTGCATAATATTTTCTTCTGTTTCCGCGATTATTACTCATTGAAATAAAACAATTTAACTGATTATATCAGTCCACCCGTGACCATGGAAAGCTGGAAAGCTTCCGAAACGTCGGGAACTAAAATGAGATAATATACGCGATATAATCCGTTAAATTGTTTTATTTCAATCACAATTTTTGCAATTTATTAGTGGATCACTCCACTAGCGTTATTATTATAAACAAAGATCAGAAACAAATGAATTTTTTTTTCGACGATACTGGACCTGAACCAGTGCCTTGAGCCAGACCGGGGCAGCACGCTCTACCATCTGAGCTAATCGTCCATACCAGTAGTAGCAGATGAAAAAATTCGTCGACTACTGGTATGGACTTAACCTAATGTTTTGTTTTGTATCTGCAATTTATAATATATATCGAGGGCTTCAAGCCATAGGGGCGTATACGCAAAAATGCGATTTTTCGTTTTTAATGTCATTGTAATCACTTAATAACATTACATATGCTGTATTTTTTTCATAATTTTAGGATAATGATTACATGACCAAATAAATAAAACATGAAATAACGTAAGATTAATAGCCAGAAATTACTGTCAGACCAAAGAGGCGTACAATAGGCGTAACAGCAATATTTTTTAGTAGTCTTGCATATTCGACGGACCATATAGACGTATACGCATACGCCTATTACTTTTTACAGCGATCAACAAAAATGTGACGCGCCAAAGGGGCGTATGTGCATACGACAGTAATTAATAACTAAATATATTTCAAATTTTGTCGCTCCATAAAGGCCATGTCCTTTATTTAAAATACTATATATCTTAACTAATGCACGAATGACATAAATCTTGCAAATAACTAAGCACTTTCGGTTTCGTTTTTGATTAATTGGGTTTCAAGTCGCGTCAATGTTTTGACCATCACCGTATTATATCAGTTACTCGCTGCGGACCTCTGGTGCCTATCCTGGTTGAGGTATGTTGTAGAGATACCTCAAATCAGGATGGTATGTACGTAGAGACGGACATAACCAAAACTGTATAGGTTATATTTTGTCTAATCTTGTAAAATTCGAGCCGCGCTGACAAATACACAGCGTGCTAGACCTTTGAATCAATTCAAATCAAAGGACGCCGTCATAGACACAATCGCGCCGTTGACGTGATTATGGGACCCAGTGACCGTGGATCGTTACAATATACCACAACCTTTTCGTGGACCACAATTGGCTCAATAGCCAATAGCCCCCCGCGGCATACGTGGTCAAAGAAGGTGAGGATACAGGACTGTACCAAAGATGAGAAACGCTGCTTGATGCGGGGTTCTCGAAGTATAGACTCGTTAGTACGGAATTCAGTCCACGATACTCGAAGCATTCTCCTCCAGCACCACATTTCTAAGGCTCAATCTTCTTTTTCTCAACTTTCCGGAAGGTGCACGTTTCTGCGGCGTACAGGAAAATGGGAAATACAAGTGCCCGAACTAGCCGGATTTTTGTAGCTTTGTATATGTCGCGATTCCTCCATATTTTCCTAAACTTATCCATTGCAGACCTAGAAATTGCCATACGCCTCTTCACTTCGTCGACGCATCCATTACAATTCGCAATTTGTGTAATTTCTGGAAAATTGTTATACATGCGGTCGATAGTCATATTTTTTGTCTTATTTCGGTTTATCCTAAGTCCGAAGTCAAGGCTAACGCGTTCCATCTTGCCAAGAAGTTCTTCCATGAGGTGGGTACTAGTAGCGAACAAAGTGGTGTCATCTGCATATCGCAGGTCCAGTCTTCATGTGTAATCCTCATTATGATTTCTGTGTATACATTGAAAAGAAGTGGAGAGATAATACATCCCTGACGGACTCCGGCACTGGGGTGAAATTGTTTGCATAGGATGTAATTTGCGCCCACTGAGACTGTGCCGTCTTCACACAGTCTTCGCAGAAGGTGTACCAGGTGTTTAGGAACACCCATCGCCGTCAATGTTTCCCAGAGTTTTGGCCACTTAACAGAGTCGAACGCCTTAGAAAAGTCTACAAAGCATGTAGGTGGCCTTATTGAATTCCCAGGTTTTCTCTATAATCTGTCGGACTGTCAAGATTTGCTCCCAGCATCTCTTTCCCTTAACAAAGTTAGCCTGCTCAGGAGCAATTTCTTTGCTTAGTTAGATATGACTTAAGATGCTCGTTAAGGCTTGTCATTGGTTGTATACTATTATTAAGTTGTTAAAATGAAATATCTATAAAAAATGTAATTTGGAGGCCACTCAAATGTTTTTTTTTTTTAATTTTTACGTTTTTTGTATGTGTAGTTGAAGCTTCATCATTTAAATTTGTAAATTAGCCTAAGAAATCTTGATTAATTTAAAACCAATAATTCATATCAAGCTCATTTTTACTATGCGCCCACAAATCAAACGAACTATCTTTGTACGTCTCGTCAAGCCATATAGGCGTATACAAATACGAAAAAATATAAATATCACTATAATTAACAATCAATTACTGTAATTTTTTAAAATTTATATTAAATTAATTAATTGAGGTGTGTGTTATACCAAATATTGAACAGATATTTTTTATTATTATACGCCCAATATACTCAAGTATAATTTAACAAAATAGGTTACGATTTTATAATATTGTTGTCAAGCCAAAGGGGCGTAAGCACGTTATTTCTATTATTTTTAATACTTTACACAAAATTAACCACGTCAAAAAACAATCAACTACTTTTAATGTTCTATGCAAATTTATAGTAAAATCTGTGCATTAACAAAAAAGTTATTAAGTTTTTTTCGTCTCCTGAAAAGTAAGGGTTTTGTTTGTACGCCCCTATGGCTTAAAGCCCTCGATATACATACGCCAGTAAAGCTCGGTATCCATTTTATAAATTGTGCCACACTTTTAATTTGCTCGGTCCAATGTTTTTGGTTAGGACCTTAACTCGACTACGTTGAAGAAAAAAAGAGGGTTCTGATTTATTGATTGACCTGCTAGTCATTTATAATGGCGTCGCCAAAAATCAATAACCAAATAAAAGAAAGTCGCAGGATTAAAAAAAATGGCAACCCCTGGTATAGATGACACAATAACTTGTTTTGTGGACACTACTCCCGTTCGAAAATCAATAAGATGATCCCGTCTGATCGCGGTAAAAAGTTATATTTTCTTAGCAATTAGCGTCGACAATGGATTCATTTTTATTCTTGTAAAACATTTTTTTATCACGGCTTACTTTTACAATATCAAATTAAATAGCTATTATTAGAAATGTTATTATTGCTTTTAGAAGATTTTTAGTATCTCAGTCAATCCAAATTGTAATATACCTCGTTGCCTGTGCTTTTCTTTCTATTATTTTAAACTATATAAGGGCATAAAGGCCTGCCTGCCTGCCTGCCACGATTCTCAACAAAAGGACGTAAGTGCCGTGGATATACGCTCTTTTGCTAGTGCACTTTTCCATACCGTATTTTTTCCATTTGTATTGCATTTTTTCGTATAGACGGCTGCGGAACCCTACACTGAGCATGGCCGGTTTTATTTTATTCGATTGTATGTGTCGTTGTGGCTTTTCATCACGCCAAAAACCGGCTAAACGGATTTCTACTATTTTTGGTATACGGGTAGCTGGGCATCAACAGATGGTTATAGGATACTTTTTACCTGACTACGCTGAAGTAAGTAAGTACACCTTCAGTACAATTATAAAGTTGTAAGTACAATTATAAAATAGTATAAAATATAAAGTTCATCCCTTGAGAACTGTAATTATTCTTGGATAAAAATCAACCTATGAAATGGGACAAGTGTCGATCCGTTTCCCCGTTATCTCATGAATGAAGGGAAAACCAAGTAACAAACACACTTCCGCATTTATAATATTAGTAAAGACGGATTCAACTCGAATGGGCAGCGTTTTAGAAACTGCGAAGTGTCTTCTCGTCCAGGATACCTCAGTGCTTGAAGACGAAAGCCTTCAACCAGTGCGTATTACCAGTGATGACCTACGGAGCCGAGACGTGGTCTCTAACTTTAAGAAGCTCAGAGTCACTCAGAGAGCTATGGAGAGGGCTATGCTCGGGGTTTCCTTACTAGATTGAATCAGAAATTAGGAGATTCGTAGACGAACCAAGGTCACCGATATAGCAAACAGGGTAAGCAAACTGAAATGGCAATGTGCAGAGAACATAGTTCGAAGAACCGATGGCCGTTGGGGCAGAAAGGTTCTCGAGTGGAGACCGTGTACCGGCAAGCGCAGCGTGGAAGGCCACCCGCAATGTGGTTGTACGACCTGGTTAGGGTTGCGGAGACTCACTGGATGCGGGTTGCTTCTATGCGGCCCATGTCGGAATCTATTGAGGATGCCTGTGTCCAGCAGTGGACGTCCTATGGCTGAAATGATGATGATGAAAGATGAGATGAAATCATTTTATAAAATAACCTTTTTACCAGAAACAACGTAAAATGCTCCTTTAACTTCACGGAGTTAGCTTAAATACTTAGTGCGACAAAGTACCCCGCGCTCAGTTTTGTATGTGTGTTGTAACTCTGTCGCTTTAAGCGCTACGTGTGAAACACAGGGGAGCTTCTTTCGGCTTTTCTTTAGAAAGATGACCAAGAACAGAGTGGTTACTCAATTGAGAACAATTTCTCAGTCTTTCTTCTTAACATATGTGAGACTTATGTAAATATTTTTATATGAAATGCAAAATAAATGGCACCCTTCTTTTTACAAAACAATTTTTATTTATTTTAGAACTGACGCTTGTAATCAAAACTGAAAATCTTACCGTTTTTTTATTGTGGTTCTCTACCCGATATATGTATAAACGAATTAAACAAGAAAATAAAAAGTTTAAGTTCTAAAAAGAAAGTCCTGAATTAATATTGTTGGAAAATTGATTTTTTTTTAACGACACACTTATGGAATAATAATTAACCCAAACGTTTTTACAAGCTTTATTGTAATTAAGTATGTTAGCAACTAAATAAACAAATCTTGGAAGTAGAAATTACCTCATGTGAGCGGGATAGAGGCGACCCGCATCCAGCAAGTCCCTGCAACCCTAACCAGGTCGTCCGACCACCTTGTGGGTGGCTTTCCCACGCTCCGCTTCCTGGTACGTGGTCTCCACAGTAGTTAATCAGCTGTTGAATGAAAAGTCCAGTTGGAAATAAAGCTGGCCACAAAAAAGAGCTTGGTTAAGGCCCGGGAGCATTGCAGCCGGTGTTCCCATGCGTTATGCAAAATTTGACGGATAAAACCTGTTCAAACATACATAAACATACATACATATCGACGGCAAAAAGCGGTATCTATTTTGACAAGTGGCATTTGGCCGAAGCCTTGCGGCTGTCTAAGCGAACGGATTGGCAGGAATGGGGTTACTCTTTATGAGAACCGCCAGATTCCGCCATGAAAAGAGTTACGTGCTGTGGCGCTAAGCGCCCATGATCAGCTGTTTGTTAATGTATGACTGTGTGTGTGTGTGTGTGTGAGTGAGAGAAGTGTAAATGAGTGTGAAGTTATGGGTGGGATATGAGTGATAAGGAAAGGGTGGGAGTTTCAGAGTGGCTGGGGCAACCAAGCCAGCGGACGGTCGCGCTCAGCTAGAGCGTCCCTATCCTGGTACATGTTTTCGTAAACAGGTCTTTAGGCTAAAAACCCTTCAGAGGGTCTACCCCTCCTGCAGGTGCCCTTTTTCTTTTGATTGGCCTGGAGTGACTCCATCACCAGATCCCATTATTTAATGGTCCTGGTGATGTCGTCATCCGAGTCATTTAGGGCGTCCTTTGGGCGCCAGAACATGACGTGCTTTCCCCTCCATCCTCTCTCAGAGGAGCCGCTGGAGGAAGGCAAAAAGCGGAAAATACACATACATACATATAATCACGTCTGTATCCCACTGCGCTAGGCAGAGACTACCAAATGCCAGACTCTTCGATCCTTACACACTTCTTTCGCTCCCTGTTTAAAATCTGGTACAAATTACTGATAGCAATAGGGTACATTCATGAATTGTTTAATAGCTTTTCTTAACAAAATATCAAAATACCGAAAAAAAATATCAAGAAGTGTGAAATAAAAATCGGAAAGACGCGTGATATAGGTATTCTAAACTAATAATTAGACAGCGATTTGACACAGAGCTCCGACATGTACTTTTACGTCATAGTCCACGCCGGCCATATATAAACTCCACATTAAATTCTGTTTTGCTAGAAAGATAGAATGACATGTTTTATGGCTATTGGTTATTGTAATAGTTATTAAAAAAAAATGTTTTGTCTTCTGTTAATTATGCAAATGAGCTTTTAATAAAGGAAAAATAATATTTCTTACATATTCGCTATTATTCATTAGAGCTCAAAAAACGGGGAGGCGGGACGGCGGAAAAATACTAGTTTTAATTTTTTTTATTAGTTAAGGAACTTTCATTAAAAATGAATTTCTTTTTCTGTCTGTGCACGTCTATTCTTAGACCCGTAGCTAGTTCCCAGCTTCAATTCTAGTTCCTCTAACATCCAGGCGAAGTAATTCTCCTGAGATTTCATTTCAACTTGAACCAAGTTGTTAAGTCTTAACCTTACACTCTCTAACTTTTATAGTTATAAACCCGTTTTCCAAATTTTTTAATACTTTTAGTGTCATTACATTAGCGATTACTCACGATTTAAAAACCGAGTACTGCTTGACTTGTTTTGGTTATTTACGAGGACTTTAGTCGATCCGAAGTAAGGACCGAAACATAGCCTGCGAAGCTGAAGGTTCTGGGTTCAAATCCCGGTAAGGGCAGATATTTGGGTGATGAGCTTAAATGAGTCTTGGGTGTTTTCTATGCATATCAGTAAGTATATCTATTAAATATATCGTCATCTAGTACCCATAACACAAACCTTATTGAACTTACCATGGGACTAGTTCGATTAGTATAAACATTGTCCTGTGATCCTATCTATATTATAAACATGAAAGTATGTATGTGCGTTCCACTTAATCTCAAAAACTACTGGACGAAATGAAACTTTCCAGTTATGTACCTTTTAAATGAGAATAGGACATAGGCTATAATTTATGTCAAATTTCACCCCTTTTAGGGACGAAAAAGGGGGTGAAACTTTGTAAGCTGTAAATTGCATCTCTACTCGGACAAAGTCGCGGGCAACAGCTTGTATTTATATATAACTAAAAAAAATTTTGTAATACTCGGCTTTCACAACGTGAGTACGAATATAATCCTACGAGCTTTGGGTTTTCTGCGTTGTTGATCTGCCCCACCTGTAATTTTCTTTATTACGTTAAAAATTGGACAGTTTTTGTAATTATCTTAATTGCGGAATAAATAACAGTTATGAATTGATGTTGACTGTTTTATATAATATAAATTATCGTAACAATATTTAATGCTAGGCTAGAAGGTGTCAGCAAATTCGTCAAGTTCGTTTTTGACGTGATAACGTCTTATAAATCGATGAACGCCGGCTGCACGCGAAAAAGCATGGACTCATTGTCACGTTCCGCTGTCACATTCCGCCTGAGTCGAGCGTGCAAGCGAGAGAGCGGAACAAGTGATAGAGAGGCACAATCGGCCTAAGCGTTCGGCTTGTAAATTCATAAAAATACGATTTTTCATAAATATTTTCCTATGACATTATCACATAAAATTATCGTCCGTAAACCGACTTTACAGACAACCATTTTTTAGCGTAGTCAAGTAAAAAGTGTCATATAACCATCTGTGGATGATCGCCCGTGTACCAAAAGTGGTTGAAATCCATTCAGCTATATTGAAATGGTAAAAGCCTTAGTATTTATTTAAACATCTTCTCAATATCTAGGTACAGACATTTAATTTTTACAACTTTTTAATTTTCTGTCAATTATTTGCTTAAACAAAGGTAAAAAACAGATCATCATTAAGCAATAGACGTTCACTACTAGACATAGGCCTTCTCCAAAGAACGCTATCATGACCAGTGCTGCGCCGCCGCATCCAGCGGATTATGTCATGGAACATCCAATTTTCTATAGAGACACGTTACTATTACATACAAGGGTACTTTAATAACTATTACACTGTGAACATCGGAGGTGGGGCAAATATTTGCCTGGCAGCGCTCAAAAACTGCTGGTTAAGATTCCGCAGTAAGCTCGGCCGAATTTCACCTTCCCATACAAATGGAGTTTCGTTCTAATTTTAAAACTACGTGTTGGATTGTAACGAAAATTTGCATATACAATTACATGAGGTATATCTAGGCCTCAAACTAGTTTATATGCCAGCAGTTTATAAAACAAATGAAATACAGCAAAAACAAGTTTTGTATGAAAAACTTAAATTCACTGTAATTTTTTTACTATGGTATCTGAAGCTACATTAACTAATTACAGGCCTGCACTGCATATACCTAAATTTATTCTAAGTACAAAGTTTCACAGCAAACTAGCCAGTCGTTTGAAAATGAGAGCGTAACTACGTTTGTATGGAGAACCGAGCTTACTGGGGACTCTTAACACATCACAGCACAAAAGGACGAAAATTCATAGAAAATGAATGTCAAATACGTCCAGCGCGGAAGAGAATAGGCTTGTGTCCTAAAAATATATAATAAGACCGTCAGTTAGCTTATCAGAAAATATTAGACATGTATTTTTTCTTTTGTCAATTAAACAAAAAATAGTGAAGATTAAAGTTAAAGTTCCCCGTGACGTCACGCCGTGCGACCGTTTTACGCACGGCGTGACGTGATGCGCCCCCACTCCCAAACTCTGACGCGCTTTAGTTTTTTTTTTGTTTGATTGACAAAAGATTAATACGTGTCCAATATTTTTTGATAATCTAACTGACAGATTAATTAGATTTTTTTACTCAGGAAAATACCCTATTAAATACCTACTCTTTAAAAATGTTTGAAGTACATATTATAGACATAGATTTAGAAGTCCAATAACCTTATTTATCTTGATATATATATTCGTCGCCTCATTTTTACAACAAGAAGGGCATTTCTTAAGTTTTATACGTCGTCTAGGATTTGAATATCTGAATAGCATTACAGCTCTCGCCGCAGTCGGATAAAAATAGCAATCAACCGGTCTAATAGCGGCATCTATTTCACCTGGAATCACGACCAGGCGCGAAACACACGGGCGGGCGACCCGATCAAAACAGCCGCGTTCAAACGTAGAAAAATATTAAAGGTTCTTGACGTTGCAAAGGATTTCTTCATCATAGGTTTTACCAGCTATTGAGTTGGGGGGCAGTTCGAAACTGGGGATAATGTTTTGTCTGGCAATTCTCAAATATATCCGATCTTTTTGTATTCTTAGGGTCACACGACGTCTTATTTAAGTAGACGAAAGAACATTTTCCACATAGTCTATTTAAGTATTGAATGTCGTTATTTTGTTTTCTATATGAACAGACATTGTGATTCAAGACAAAACTAGTGACCCGCCCGTGCAATACACGAATACAAATACCTAGAAAGATATTTAATACGACAGTTAAAAAAAAACAAAACAGGTAGACCGACGCAACTGTAAATTTTTATTGATTATAAAATAATTAATATATATTGACATTTAGAGTTTGATTCTTTTTATCATACTCTTGAAAATCTATTTAAGGGTGATTCTCCGAGACCCTAATTTTCGATGCCCCCGGACATCGAAAATCTTATTTCACTGAAAACATTAGTTTAAAAGCCTGTTTTTTTTTCAGAGATACTTTATATCTGTTGTCGACTGGGACGTCGATCGGTTTTAGTATAAGCTCATTCTAGATTATTATATGAAAAAAAAATATCCGTTATTCTTACTACTCTGTCGTGTCCGCTCTCCATTTTTCTCAAAACATGTGATGACAACTTCAATTCAGTAAACTTAACGAATATTTTGATTGACTACATGTATACATTATTAGTTATTATATTAGTAAAATTTAACAAGTATTTTTTTATCTATAATATTGTATTTAAAATTTAGGAAATAAAATGTGTCCGCGACAAAATTCTTATTTCTCTGGCGCGGGTTTTATTCGCCTGTATCGTAAACGTATTGAAGATTGTAGACAAACTTGCCCCGCGGGCAGTAAATCAGTCGTGCTCGGAACGTGTACGAGGTGGACGTGTCGGCTGTTGCACGTGGCTCCGGAGTTACGAAGGTAAATATCTTATTACTCTGTCCGTGGTTCAGGTACCATTCTTATTACTCTGTTCGTTTTTTTTAGATTTGTATAATTGTTAAAAATTTACTATTTTGCTTAATTAACTGCTTTACGTACTATCTATTCATATTATTAACGACAGCTGCGTTGTATATACACATTAAGAATCATTGGCTTTTTTTCGATAATTTCTTATTCCTCTGTCCCTTATTCCTATGGATTTTTGGACAATGGAATAAGAATTTTCCAAGTTTTTCTTGTTTTTCTTAACTGAGTTTCAAAAAGAAGAGTAGTTTATCAAGTGATTTCCTATGTTTTAGAGTACCTTAATAAAAAAACGGAAATTTGACTCGTATGTCTGTTCGTCTTTCTGTCACACAAATTTTTGACAAATCTGTAGTGTAAATTTATAAATGTAGCGTCTATCTTACATAGAAAATTAATAAAGGTTTTGCACACAATGTGTCAAAACGACAGAAAAGGTATTTATTAATTTTAAGTTACATGAGTACTGAAAATATATATTGCCCTAGTGTTGTGAAGCCGTATACGGTATTTGAGATTCTTACTAGGGTCGATTAATGGTTGTGATAAAAATATGTCATTTAAAATAAAAACAAATTATAAATTATAAGAATTTTTATATTTTGTTATTTTAGAATATTTTTGTTAAAACAGTTCGATTTGATCGTACTAGAAATAAATAGGTACTTTGTTTATTTTTAAGAGCCATAACTATGTAAGTTTAGTTAATTTTTAATAAGCGTCCGATTAATACGAACCGGTGACGTTCCTATGTATCCTTATAATGACTAAAACTGATTATGATAACGTTATGATTAATATAATCTAATCACTAATTGTAAGTACAGTGAGTAAATTTAATAACAATAAGTTTTAAATTTAGACCTTCTTAGCACCTAGTTTTTTACAGTCTGGATGTTATTAATAAGAACAAATATAAAAATGATTCTAAAATACTTTTTTAATTATTTTGTGAACAAAAGTATAATATATGTTTTATAGATATACGGTTTTTTAATATTTTTGTTAACCTATACTGACATTTTTATTCCTATGGACCTTAATTTCTTATTCCTCTGGACCCAAAAATTAAAATGAATTTATTTTATGAATGAGTTCACAAAAATGTGGGCCAAAACCATAATTATCTCTAAAAATAAATCTATTTTCACAAGAGTATGTCCTTATTGGTCAAAATTCAAAAATAAAAAAGGACAGAGGAATAAGGCAAAAATCGCTGTCTCGAAGAATGACCCTTAAATGCAAAAGCAAAAAAACTGGAATTGTAGTCTCAAGATACATTTTTATTCGTAGCTCTTAAAAACAACGTATCGAATCTTCACTAAACGTCCCGGGCGGATCGGATTCACGATCGGGCACATGTATCTTAATTACACGAATTACACGAGCCAAACGGGCCAGAAAACAGTTGCCGTAGAACACGGAAACGGGGACCCGCCGACGGGTATACGAAACACGACCGCAAGCCCTAATTTGGACTGAAAACATGCGCGTTTTTAAGACAGAGTGCCCGTCCCAACTACTTTTCTGTATGCTTCCATCCCAGAGAGCTTTTGAACACTCAGGATTCACCATCAATTTGGGTAAACGCGGGATTTAAATTTCAAATTTGTCCTTATTCAAATCTTCGGGATAAATGGGACGGTGAGTTGGATGTTTCCGAAGATATACGCTCGGTCGCATTACGGGGAACAGTAGGGGATGGGAAAAAGCGGTGGATCCAAGAGACATAGATAGAGCAATATGCACGGCTGAAGAGATGGGTGGACGTACAGACGTACATACAGGACGGAAAAACAAGTCTGTTTCCTATATATTACACTGGCTTCTGCTCGCGACTTCGTCCGCCTAAAATTCGTTTATCGCGGATAAGGGTATTTTTCCGTGATAAAAAGTAGCCTATGTCCTTCCCCAAGACTCAAACTATCTCCATACCAAATTTCATCCAAATCGGTTCGGCGGTTTAAGCGTGAAGAGGTAACAGACAGACAGTCAGACAGACAGACAGACAGACCGACAGACAGGCACACTTTCGCATTTATAATATTAGTATGGATATGGATTTGGCATTTGCCATGATGTCAATTTAATGTTCATTTATAATGTTTACGCGAAATCCTGTTTCAGAGTTCTGTAGTCAAACTATAATAATAAAGACCTTATGGTTTCACCATGTCCGTTTGTCTGTTGGTCTGTCTGTCTCTCTCTCTCTCTCTATGTTACATAATACTCATTTTACATGAGAAACTAACAATGATATAAAACTGGTGCAAAATATATGACGATTTCTATAGTTTTAATTTTTTTATCGGTTCAAAGATTATTATGGCGTTGAACACCTTTCCTTCTCTTTTTGAAAGCCAGTTAAAACAAATGGAAGCACCAGCTTTTAAATAAATCTTGTACTTAACAAGTTTTGGACCGTTAATTTTAAATGTCGATGCCTAAATAATAGAATTTCAGGTCATAAATCTTCACAGTTTAATTAAAATTTCTTTTGGGACACTAAGATAACTATAAATTATGTATTATTTAATTAGTTTAATTTAACCTTACCAACCAATTGCTAATTAACTAAATTTTCGTTACAATCACTTTAAATAAATCTCGTATTCTATATTATTTTTTAGAAAAATGCCTGTGTTTATAATTTACGTAGGATATCAAAGGTAGCAGCATAAATTCACCTTCCGCCTAAGAATCAAAGTACATCCCAACTATCTGGATGCTTGGCATCCCAAAAATAAATGGGCATCACGCTCATTTTTACCACGTACGGTCAAGGAATTTAATTTGTGTACCCTTTCGTACCTTGTTGACATTGATATGGAATCTCTCTCGGCTTTCATATTGATTATGACTGTGACAAGGTACGAAATGGTATATAAATTAAATTCCTTGACGGTACTTGCAAGTTGTGGAATGAACTTCCCCCTGAGGTGTTTCCGGAGCGCTATAACATGGGATTCTTCAAGAAGCGAGTTAACAGGGCTCTCAAAGGTTGGGAATGTATGGGAGAATCCTCCGGTGTTGCACATATCCATGGGCGACGATGACCTATTCCAATCAGGTGGCTTGTCTGCCGGATTGCCACTTATAAAAAAAAACTATTAGTGCAATACTTCGATCAAAAGCTATTGTTTATTATAAACTGAGTACGGAAAAGGTTATGCCTATTTATGGGAGGACTTAATTAGGAGTGGTTATTACCACTAAAATAATGTTTGATTTATATGGAATGCGGGATTTCCCGGATTAGTTCATTATTACTGATAAATCACTCTCATGTTCCGATTATTAATGAATAACAATTGTCTAATGCAGATAATTCAAATATATTGAAAACCCAAAAGTGGACATAGAATAGGTCCGTCGGACATTTTCGTAGGACTGACTCCAAGAGTGAATTTATGTGTATTAAGTTTATAAAATAATAAATAAATAAATATTAGGGACAATCTTACACAGATAGACCTAGTCCCAAACTAAGCAAAGCTTGGACTAAGAGTACCTACTAAGCGACGATATACATCCATACTTAATTTATAAATGCGAAACTGTGTCTGTCTGTCTGTCTGTTACCTCTTCACGCTTAAACCGCTGAACCGATTTGGATGAAATTGAGTATGGAGATAGTTTGAGTCTCGGGGAAGGACATAGGTTACTTTTTATTCCAGATAAATACCCTTATCCGCGATAAATGAATTCAAGGCGCACGAAGTCGCGGGCAGAAGCTAGTAATATATACATAAATTTTAATACTTAATTGTCCCCGGTAAGCTCGGTTCTCCATACAAACGTAGTTACGCTCTCATTTTACAACAACTATCGCTAGTTCGATCTGAAACTTTGTACTCAGAATAAGTTTAGGTATATGCAGGCCTGTAATTAGTTTATGTAGCTTCAGATACCATACTAACAAAAATACAGCGAATTTAAGTTTTTCATACAAAACTTGTCGGACTGTTACGTCATAGTGCACTCAGGCCATATAAACTCCATATTAAATTCTGTTTTGCTAGAAAGAGATAGAATGAAATGTTTGATGGCTTATAGGTATCTTGATTATTTTAATAGATATTCGATTTTCTCTACTGTTTGTTACATGAATGAGAATAAAAGAAATTCATTCATATTCCCTATTAAACAAAAGCACCTACAAGCAAAACAAGTGCGAGTCCGACTCGTACACCAAGGGTTCCGTACAAACTTTCACTTACCCTAAAATTATTACATTACCCGGTTCCGGTTGAATTAAGTTTGCACCTGATATCTATAGCATTGCATACAAATGAGGTGCAAACTTCGTTAAGTTCCGGTTGCGTTCAACCGGGCTATGCAAATATGTCCTTTGGAAAAGACTATATTTTTTATGATTTAATTACAAATGTATAGTTTTCAGATTTTTGTATGTATTTGTAGTATGTCACGATATTATTTGCCAGATTTCATAGTTCTATGTCAACGGCAAGTACCCTATCATTTTGATTTCCTTGAGAGAGTCGAAAAATACGTTATTTGCGGCATAAATGGCCGTATCTTTTTTTTCCGTTAATGTAGATGTTTGATTTTTGTACAGCTTCAAGGGATCGTAGACTTGAGTATATGGTGTTAATTTCAACTCGTTACCTCCACGCGTTCTCGTGATGATGTCTTGACAGACAAAGGGGCGGACAACAAAGTGATCCTGTAAGGGTTCCGTTTTTTCCGATTAAGGTACGGAACCCTAAAAACACCCACACATGATATAAACTTACAGGAGATTTGGCGGTTACTTTGGCAGAGGGAAATATATTCCTATGGCATTTTCATTAGTTAAATGCTCTTCGTGTATATGCACAAACGTAATCTGAATGGACGGATGATGCTCAAAATTTCCAGGTGACCGACACTTTCGTAATGACGCAATAAACTTAACTTTACTAAAGCGAATCTAAATATAAAACAAATTCACCGTTGAAAACGAAATCGACACTAAAAAACTAAACAAAAAACTATTTGCTAAGCAAATATTGTTTTTTCAACGCTGTTTGTCCAAGCGTGAAAAGTTCCGTAATATAATAGAACCGTTTATTTTGTGGTAATTATAACAAAACCAAATAGACCTACGAAGCGTATCAAAGAAAATTTCTTAAGACCTTTTTGGACTAACTAGATAATAGTTTTTGCAACTTACAAATGCATCTTATCAAATAAAAACTACATGACAAAGATGTGATTTACCGTTATTTTAACCTACATATTGAGATATTAAATTTTATTCATAAAAAATTTAGGTCCATATTTGAACTACCCCGTTTCAGTGAGCTGTATTTGTAAATTATGAACTGTTATTAATTGAGTTGTTAGCGATTTCCAAATTTATCGCTTTGGTTTGGTAACACTTGAGTTTTTAACCGATTATACAAAAAGAGTTGCTTGTTTGGGTCTATTTGGGTAGTTTTATATTGATTACTGACATAAACTGACAGATATAAAAAAAATTGTTGCAAATTTATTTCGTGGGCTGTGCTATAACAGCTTGTAGTGGATATGTAATGTAGTTGTAAAGATCTATATAAACCAGATGATACCCATTAATAAATCATTATTTAATCAGCATTTGTTCGTATCACTTGTCTCCCGATACAATCTTTACAAGTCACCATCATACCAAATTTCAAGTTTCTCGGACAACTGGAAGTACCCTGTAGGTTTTCTATGGACAGCAATTTGTATGGAAACACCTTTTTTAATGATTGTATCTGTAGATTGCGTTGACTTGGAAGCTTGATTTTTTACTTCATTAATGCACTTAAAGGGACCGCTGACTTGATGATTATTTGATCTTAATTTCAACTTCATTTTAATACAAGAAATAAAAACAAAATCGCTATTAGAAAGTTCCGCGTTCGTAAAGTAGCCAAATCATTGGTAGGCCAATGTATACATTTTTATGACCAGATGATACTTTAAAACTACCGTTTCCAGCTCTCACAAATTACTTAAGAGTCCCTAATGTCAAAGGCATATTATAGGGTAGAGGACTATTTAACAGACAAAAACGTATGGCCCAAAACAGAAACCAAATAATTTGCTTTTAGCGGGACACAGTTCCTGTAAGGTGGCATATTAAACGTATGTAATTTGTTTTAAGTAAAAAATCATTATTGTGCTCTTATATATTCTATTTTTTTTTTACATTTATAAGTGTTGATATGTTTTCTTGAAGAACTACGCATTGAGTTGATACTCAAAACATAAATTCAGGATAGGCTAAGTACAAATATTGTAATAGATAGAAGAGTTATTTCGAAAAAATGACTGACTGTTGAGTTTGTTTCGGCTTTCTTCTCCTCAGTGGTCTCCTCTTGGGAAACGCTGTAGAGTCAGACTTGTAAAAGTGCCCTTGCGGCCTACTTACAGAATAAAGATCATTATTTCATTATTTCAATAACTAGATACCTACACGATCGACAGACAGACAGACGGACGGACAGACAGACAACAAAGTGATCCTATAAGGGTTCCGGTTTTTTTTCCGTTTGTGTTATGGAACGCTGGTTAAGTATTCTTAAACTGATGCTAAAAGCTATAAGATAAGATTAAAAATTGGACATAGTACTAAGAATATGTCCCATTCCACGTTGATCAAATTTAATACTCGTTTTTTAAATAAAAACACATAAAACCTAGTAAAAAGGAGTTCTAAATAAGTAGCAAAAAAAATAAAGTCCAGGTTAAATATTCTTAAACTGATGCTTAAAATATAGCCCGAACAATTACACGGGACGAATCCCCGAACAGTGGTAAAACAAAAAGTTTCGTCCGAAACTCCTAAACAACCGTTAAAAGAGGGTAATTACACCCCCTGCGCGAATTAAACTGTCCGTTAGCCGAAAGTTAATGCCCTATAAAATTTGCCAAATATTAACGCTGTAATACCGGCCATGTTTATTTAATTGGACGGGAAAGTTTGGGAAACGGTTTTTTGTACAGTTGGTTGGCACTACTGACGTTTTGGTAAATTGAGGTGTAGTTTAGCTATCGAACAGGGGTGCCTGATCTCAAAATTTGGAAAAAATATTATAAGATTCTAATAAATCAAGCATAATAAGGAACTACACGTTAAGATTTTAAGTTCGATACCTTTCGTTTAGCTTGTTTTATGAGTCTTTAAAGTTACGTGGGAAAGTCCATTTTTAGGGTTCCGTTGCCAAAACGGCAAAATTGAAACCCTTATAAGGTGCAACGCGGTAGGTACTGAGGCCGTTCGGTTTTTTTTATAGCGTAGGAGGCAAACGAGCAGACGGATCGCCTGATGATAAGATAAGCGATCACCGTCGCCCATAGACGCTTGCATCACCAGAGGAGTCACAAGTGCGTTGCCAGCCTTTCAGGAACGCTCTTTTCTTGAAGGTTTGAAAGTCGCATCGGTCCGGAAATACTGCAGGCGGCAATTTATTCCACAGTTCAGTCGTGCCAACTATCTAAGTGGTGAGGGTGGAGATATTGTCGTGTAGGGCGATGACGGAAAGATGCAGCTGGGATCAACCCAAACAATTCCTCGGAGCACTCCCCTTTATACAAGCGATAGAAAATACAGAGCGAGGCTACATCTCTACGCAATGCCAAGGAGTCAAGCTGATCTGAAATACGCTGGCAACAGACGAGGTATGTAATAAATAACGCGCATCATCGTTGCGTAACATCGCATTTTTAATAGAGACTATACTCTGATTTTTAATTCAAGACCAAAATTTTACGGCAACGGGCGCACTTTCACTGTGATCACTGCATACTGGTTGAAGTATCCGTATTTCTATCAATGAAACTTACCCTAATATTACTGGTTAATGTTTATTTGTTTAAATAATCAAGATGAGACCTGTCAGATTTTGGTCTTGAATTAATATCAGAGTTTAGAAGGTGCCCGCAACTTCGTTCGCGGAGGAGAAAAAGTGAAAGAGGGGTTATGCCCCTTTTATTTCTTTAGCATAATCGGGAAAAAAGTATCTTATGACCATCTGGAGATACCCAGCTACCCGTGTACCAAAAATTGTTGAAAGCCGTTTAGCCGATTTAGCGTGATAAATCCTCAACAACACATACAAACATACAAACAAATCATGTTCACAACTGTATAATAGTACAAGCTGATTGCCCGCGACTTCATCCGCGTTGAGATGCAATTTATAGCTTACAAAGTTTCAACCCCTTTTTCATCCCTAAAAGGGATGAAATTTGACATAAATTATAGCCTATGTCCTATTCTGATATATAAGGTACATAAATGGAAAATTTCTAAACAATTCGTCCAGTAGTTTTTGAGATTAAGTGGAACGTACATACATGGAAAGGGCTATGCTCGGTATTTCTCTACGAGATCGAATCCGGAATGAGGAGATCCGTAGACGAACCCAGGCCACCGACATAGCATACAGGGTAAGCAAACTGAAGTGGCAATGGGCAGGGCACATAGTTCGAAGAACCGACGGCCGTTGGGGCAGAAAGGTTCTAGAGTGGAGACCACGTACCGGCAAGCGCAGCGTGGGAAGGCCACCCGCAAGGTGGTCTGACGACCTGATTAGGGTTGCGGGGGCTCGCTGGATGCGGGTCGCCTCTATCCGGCCCATGTGGAAATCAATTGAGGAGGCCTGTGTCCAGCAGTGGACGTCCTACGGCTGACATGATGATGATGATGATGACATACTTACTTTCACGTTTATAAAATAGTAATTAGTAGGGATAATATAGACAGGATAGATATGACTATTATGACAGTGTTTTTCTAGATTTCTACCTATTACCAGGCGCAACGCACTCCACGATAACACCGCGCAGTAAACCTCCCGACGGCCTCACTCATGAGGCAGTTCGATATACATTGACGCGTATCATGCAATCCTCTAACGCTAACTCCCTTGCACGCGATTTCGGGCGGCTTTCGCTAAGACCAAAAGAGAGTTCTGTACTACTATTATTTATTCTGTGACGTCACAAGGAGGCATTCCGGAAGGATGCCGTGTCCCAGCATATCCGGTCGACTGGCCGACGTTGCGTAACGTCGCATTTTTAATGGAGTCCATATTTAGCTTTCCACGCAAAAAGAGGGTTATTTCTAGCTGCAGCTTTTTTAATACCTTAACCCCTTATCACTATAAAACAACTGTGTTTTACAGAGTTTTTACCCGACCGGTAAAGCGACAAGTAAAAGGACATTGTTTTTGAGTCTATGTATGAATTATATTTACGAGTAGCATAGGTTTGTTTTGAAAATACTCGTACATACACCATGCAGGGGCGTATTTTGAAATTTGGCGTCCTGGGCTAATAAGCTTCGCCGCCACAGAAGTTAAGGAAAAAACCGGGCAAGTGCGAGGTTGACTCGCGCACCGAGAGTTGCTACGTCGCCCCGGGTATAACCCCCTTGGCCCTAGGGTAAATACGCCCTTGACACCATGCAGAAGCGTTCGTAAATTAAATTTAACATAAACAAATATTTCTTGATATATATATTTATTTTGCCAATTTCAAAATTTTGACAGTATTACTATACATATGCTATCTCTTAAGTTTGATAACGTTAACTTCACGAACATTATATCAAGTCCGGAGACGTACGTAACTTGCCGAGTTCGTAATGGGCATCAAATTGTCGCAAACAATTGTCACGGTAGTGGAATAAGCTAGTGTTGTCGTAACCAGCAGAAATATCAGATCTGAGGAGGTGGCGGATCAGCGCCACTTGACCGAGACAGAGAAGGTTATGTTTGGCGTTATCAGTAAATACACTCGATAGCAAATGTTTTGGGTCACCCTAATTTAAATAAAAACAATAGATTTTTATTATTATTAAACACTAGTTTTATTTACATGATATATTATTATTTTCTTCTGTTTCCGCGATTATTACTCATTGAAATAAAACAATTTAACGGATTATATCGCGTATATTATCTCATTTTAGTTCCCGACGTTTCGGAAGCTTTCCAGCTTTCCATGGTCACGGGAGGACTGAGAAAAGATGTATTTTCCTCTGTCAAAGTTACAATTTGTGCAAACTACCCATTTTTTGAAAAAACACAAATAAAGGTGTACATACATGCCAGGTGGGCCTAAGCTGTAAAGACAGTTACACATGTGCCAGAAGGGCTTAATTATTTTATTCTAATAAAAATTATTTTATTCTTGCAGAGTGCAGGCATTTATAAGCTGGACTGCGAGTGTGGTCTTTCATACATTGGTCAAACGAAACGCAGTGTATCAACCCGGGTGAAGGAGCACATAGCAGATGTCAAGCACCGTCGGTGTAATAGGTCTGCAGTTTGTGAACATGTCATTGACAAACCAAACCACTCAATTAAGTTTGATAAACCTTCTATCCTTGCCAAAGAAAAAAGATATTTTCCCAGGATGTTACGCGAGGCTATTGAGATTAAAAAGCATCCTAATTTCAATAGAGAAGATGGATTGTCACTACCACCAGCTTGGGATCCTGTAATACATCTCGTCAAGGAACAAGCGAGACACAGGACTGCAAAACCTTAATTTCCGAACGGTGTAAAATATCTTATCTGTTTAAAAGTAGTTTAATAGTCTCTGTTTTTAAATATTATAATTAGTAATGAGGTAGCCTGGGAGTTTTTCTTTGCAGCGTTTCTTTTCTCCTCAGTACGCCTCATTTGTGAAATGCTGCTTGGTAAATTATTAGAATAAAATAATTAAGCCCTTCTGGCACATGTGTAACTGTCTTTACAGCTTAGGCCCATCTGGCATGTATGTACACCTTTATTTGTGTTTTTTCAAAAAATGGGTAGTTTGCACAAATTGTAACTTTGACAGAGGAAAATACATCTTTTCTCAGTCCTCCCGTGACCATGGAAAGCAGGAAAGCTTCCGAAACGTCGGGAACTAAAATGAGATAATATACGCGATATGATCCGTTAAATTGTTTTATTTCAATGATATATTATTCTTTGCAATAACTAACCGCATTAGCAATTTCCGTGATCTTATCATAGAAATAACAATATCAAAAACCGGCTAAGAGCATGTCGGACCATGCTCAATGTAGGGTTCCGCAGCCGTTTATATAAAAAAATGCATTACCTACAGATGAAACAAATACGATATGAAAAAAAAAACACTTACAAAAGACCGTATCTCCCGGGCAATTACGTCCTTTTGATGAGAAGCGCAGTTTTTTGGCAATAACTTAAAAACGGTATCTCCTACCATGTTGAAAACAATTTTCGTTGGAATTGTTTATTGTTTTATATTTTAAAATTTTTTCATATTTTTTTAACATACCGTTTCGAAAATAGAGGGGCACAATTTTTGCTACTTTCGGCGCGAATATTTCCGAAAATATTAACTAAATTAATTTTTTTTTATAAACCTCAAAATGTCGAATGATGTCATCATTCGACAGATCACAGGCACATTGTGCCACACATTGATTTTTTTGTTCAGTTTCGGTTACATGTATGGAGTGCCCCCCCTAGAAATATAAATATTTTTTATTTAACTATCAAACTAAGTAGCGGCTTACACAAGACAGAGACACCTATGTTCCAAAGTTTATCAATCAAATCAAATCAAATCAAAATATTCTTTATTCATGTAGGCCTAGTTACAAGCACTTTAGAAATGTCAGTTACATGAGAGTGAATGTTTGCTGGGAGAAATACAATATGATCCAACATTTGCTGCAAGGATTAGGGAAACCCAGAAAAACCTAATCAGATCATTTAACTTAAGTGTAATATTATTGATAAAATCATCATTTAAAAAATTAAAAATAATCAATAAGATAAATCCCAAAAGGATTGTCAATAAAAAATAAATAATCTAGAATGTGTCTAGAATAAAATTCTAAATGTCAGACTATATAAAACAATTAAGATTAAAATAATAATAATAAACGGATTATATTATTCATATACCTACATGACGCTACTATTTACATTAATCCCACGCGGCTTCATCATTCATGTAGTCTTGTGTGCTATAATAAGCTTTAGAAAATAATTTTGTTTCACAATATTTTTGAATTTACCAATAGACAACTCAGTTATGCTGCTAGGAAGTTTATTATAAAATCTGACACAGTCACCCATGAATGATCTCCTTTTTTTTATGGAGCCTAGTAGCAGGCACTGCGAGCTTATGCTTATTTCTAGTATTAATATTATGTATATCACAGTTCTTCTTAAAGTCGGTAATATTTTTATGTACATACATAATATTCTCATAAATGTATTGACAATGCACTGTCATTATATTAATGTCCTTAAAGTTATCTCTAAGCGAGTCTCTATAGTTCATTTTATATATCGCACGAACAGCCCGCTTCTGCAGAACAAATATAGTATTAATGTCGGAAGCACTGCCCCATAGTAAGATGCCATACGACATAATACTGTGGAAATAACTGAAATACACTAATCGAGCCGTTATCACGTCAGTTAATTGACGAATCTTACTTACTGCAAAAGCTGGAGAACTCAGTTTATTCGAGAGATTAGCAATATGGGGACCCCATTGGAGCTTAGAATCTAATGTTATACCGAGAAAGACTGTACTACTAACTAGTTCCAGTTCCTCACCTTTAACCATAACGCTTGCTTGCTCGTGTTTTACGTTACTCGTGACAAACTTAACACATTTAGTCTTTTTCTCCTTCAACAATAAATTATTTACATTAAACCAATCTACTACTTCATAGATAGCATTGTTTACGTCATTGTAGGATTGTTGATTTCGTACGACTTTGAAAATTAGAGATGTATGATCTGCAAACAAAACTATCTCATGGTGGGTCTTTACGAGGTGTGGCAAGTCGTTTATATAGATAAGGAACAGGAAAGGTCCCAATATTGATCCCTGCGGCACACCCATAGAGACTAATGACCCCGGTGAACGCTTTCCATTCACGTCAACCCTTTGTATTCTACCATTTGAATAAGACTCTAATAAATTTAGTGCTGATCCTTTAACTCCGTAGTGGTGTAGCTTCCTGATCAGTGTCTCATGATTAACGCAATCGAAGGCCTTAGATACATCACAGAAGATGCCTAAAGCATCTCGCGATTCCTCCCAGGCATCGAAAATGTGTTTTACGAGCTCAACTCCGGCGTTGGATGTCGAGCGACCCCGCGTAAAACCGAATTGCTTACTATGCATCAAATTATTCAAATTAAAATGATTTAACAATTGATAAAGAATTAGCTTTTCAAAAATTTTATTAAATGTAGGTAGTACAGATATTGGTCTAAAGTTAGTGGGGTCAGAGGTACTACCTGATTTAAATAAAGGAGTTATTTTGCTATGTTTCATCAGATCAGGAAACTCACCGCAGTCAACACTGTTATTGAATATATCTGCCAAGTCAGGCGCTATTACTTCTATTAGGGATTTGACAGCATGGACTGAGACTCCCCATAGGTCATTGGTTTTTTTGACATTAATTGATTTAAATGCCTTTACTACATCTGAAGGACTGACATGTTCAAAGTAAAAGTCCTTACTACATTCTGGGACGTTTTCGTTTAACAACAAAACGGCAGACGAAGTTCGAAGACGAAGTTGTTGTGTTCAAATTCTGTTGCTACATCTAAACTAGAATCTATAATTTTGCCATCAATTTTTAATTCTAGATCACTAATTGCGCGCCTTGATCTGCCAGTCTCCGCATTAATCACTTTCCAGGTGGTTTTGATAATATTAGAACTATTTTTGATTTTCTGGGATAAATAATTACGTTTGGCAATATGACAATCAATTTTGAATTGTTTCGAATATTGCTTTACATGTTCTTTAAATTCAATATACGTCTTATAGTTTTTGAGTAAAATGCCTGTGACATACGGACGGACGGACGGACATGACGAAACTATAAGGCTTCCGTTTTTGCCAATTTGGCTACGGAACCCTAAAAATCACGATTTTTTGCATAATCGCGCTCCCTTAACGACTTTTTTTAATGGGTTTTGACGAGGTCGATTTATACATAATAATTATATTTTTTTAACTTTAGTTTTGCAGTTCAGATGTAAAATTTAATACAGATTACGAGAGAATGAGAAAAAAATACTACCCTGCACTGTTTTAGGAAATATGACGGATTTATCGACCCGAAATGTTTGCTCTCGAGTGTATAAGAGCCTATGCGCCGATGCACACGCGCCGTCGATACGCCTTTATATGGATATAAAAACGTATGCAGCTCTATAGAATGAAAAGCGAGCAGTCGACGCGCGTACCTAAAACGCAGTCAGCATACGCCCTTGGGGTCTTTATTCGACCGTTTATACAGCATCACTATCATGAATACCTTTTTTCGAAATGCTTGTACATTTAATAGGATTTCAGACTATTTTCTAGAAGTCCAGGATCTCCGTCGGATCTATATCTAATCCCTAACGTCGTTTGTTATTATCGTTTGTCTTAATATTTTGTTTGTCCTAACGCATTTTTTTATGAAACTGTAAACTTTTCAGGATTGTTATAAAACAAACCTAACCTTACCTACTCTATAGGATGATCTTTTAAAAATCCTGAAGAATTTACGGTGTGTGAAAATAATGCATTAGGACAAACGATACATTAGTACACCTCCGTTAAATAGTTACAAATAAATAATAAATATCAGGAACAATCTTACACAAATCGACCTAGTCCCAAACTAAGCAAAGCTAGGGCGTATCCATAGCCCTAGCTTAGGCGACGATATACATAATATTATAGATAAAATATTTATTTATATTATTGATTTATTTACTTAAATACATATACATTTCCAAGACACCAGAACCAACATTCGTCCTCATGACACAAACACTTGCCCTGGCCGGGATTCAAACCCGGGACAGCCAGCTTAGCAGGCCGTTGTACAACCAACCAAGCAAAAATTGTCGTCTAATGTAGTTAAACGGTAATATCCGCGTCGCAATGTATCGCACTCAACGTTTGCTGCCGGCGGGTCGCGGGGAATCAAAAGGGAGGGGGGATCAGACCAGATCCCTCGTTCTGATGTAAGACCTGCGCGCCGCTTCGTACAGTCTTAAGTATCTAGTGACAAGAGGAACACACCCGTCCGGGGCCGCTGATTTTCCCTTGTGTTTGTGGAGTGCATAATGCGCACTTACATGAATTAAACCCCTATTGTGCCGCACAATGAAGCTTGTTTACATGCTATATAAACTCAGATATATGAAGAGACATTACACTATTTACACAGGACACATATTGAACTAAGTATGGATATGATTTATTAAAATTACAGATTATGAGGATATACGCAGAAGAACCAAAGTAGCCGACATAGCTCACAGGATTCCATCGTTGAAGTGGCAATGGGCGGGCCATGTAGCCCGGAGAACGTATGAGCGTTGGGGCAGTAAATTCCTGGAGTGGCCACCACGCATAGGTGTACACCAGGTGGACGGATGACCTCGTAAGGGTCGCGGGGAGTAGGTGGATGCGGTCTGCGCAAGATCGCAACCTGTCGCGAACTATAGGGGAGGCCTACGTTCAGCCGTTGACGTCCGTGGCTGATAGATAGATAGATTAAAATTACAGCTATGTTTAATTTCACTATGCTCTTTTGGATGCTAATGGCTGATTATCGATCACTTACTCCTATCAAATGTTCGACATTAATAGGCTTGGCAGGAAACTGGGTCTTGCCATCGCAAATGCTAGTGGATGATGATTAAATTTTAAGTATAAATCCATGTTGATCTATAAAAAAAAATAGTAATTACGTATTTGTTCTAGTTTTTCGTAATCAAAAAATAATGACGATACATTGAGTCAAAATGTCGCGTGATGTCTAGGTACATTTTATGTAATGTTTTTTTATTAATAAAATACTTGTCCAATATTTTCTTTATCATCTGACGGACTTAAAAAAATATTTCGAACCCCGGCACGGCTTCACTTCTTTTGACCATAGGCCTATTGTCAAAAGAAGTGAAGCCAGTTATTGTGAACACTAAAATTATTGGTATTAATAGTCGTAACTACCTGGTAACAAGAGGAACGCTCCCATCCCAGGGCGGTGCAATTGTTTCCATGTTCAATTTGAGTGGATAGTACACACCAAAATGAAACTAAATTGAGAAACCTCTTCCTTTTGTTCCTTGGTTGAAAGTGACTCCCGGATGCAAGAGGAACATTCCCATCTGGGGCCGCTGTAATTTTTCTCATGTGTAATTTAAGTGGCTAATACGCACCAAAATACAACCGAATTGAGAACTTTCTTCTTTTGTTACTTGGTTAAAAGTGACTCACTGTTGCAAGAAAAATGCTCGCGTCCGCGGCTGCTGCAATTTTTCCCTTGTGTTTGTGGAGTGCATAATGAGCACTTACACGAATTAAACCGTCGCTGTGCCGCACAATGACGTTTGTTTTCACGTGAAATTAGTACCAACATCTGCGGATATTATAAGATTCCATAGACTTTGATGGTTTTCTGGAATATACATACAATACTACCTTTATTAAAAAAATGAGCAATTCTTTTTTTTTTGTTAAAATAAAAACACGAGCCGTCTCTCACACAACACGGAACAGTATTTAATAAATAAATAACGATATATGTTTAACAATATATGTTATTGACATTTATGAAATAACACTAACAAATTGATTGATCTTATTTGAATAAATTCATATCTACCGACTGCGCCATGATCAGAAGTAAACAAATTATGGGGAAATTTCAACAAGCTAACCAATTTTTTACGATTTTTTATTTTAGTCGTTTGATTCAAAATTATATATTAAGAGTATGTCACTAGTCATAATTAATAATGTTTTTAAATGGCCTTTCATTAATTATACATAGTAATTTCAGAGATATTATGATTTTACTCATTTTGTGTTCACCAAAATTTACACTATTATCAAAAATGTATAAATACTTATTTTGTTTTACTTATTATTGGACTATATTCATCAACTCGACAAGCTTGTTCTTCTGCGGATCTCCACATTTCTGATTCAATCGCTCAAAGAGACTCTTGAGTCCTAGCTATACAATAAACGATAGATATGTACATCATGATGTACAATACAATTACATTGTTCATACATAATAAGCTATCACGTTACGAAATACGGCAATATTGCAATGCAAATTGGCACAATGCAGAACATATCGGACAGACGAAGGCTAATAAGGCTTTGATTGATGATTGACGTTACACTGTGTGGGGAATGCGCCTGCTTTGTTCACAGTGCACTGGAGGACAATATCCAAGATAAAACAACCAGTGTAAAAACGTAACGCTTTATCGCGAAATTTTAGAAAAATAAGTACTGTCTGTGAACATGTCATTGACAAACCAAACCATTCAATTAAGTCTGATAAAGCTTCTATCCTTCCCAAAGAGAAAAGATATTTTCCCAGAATGCTACGCGAGGCTATAGAGATTAAAAAGCATCCTAATTTCAATATAGAAGATGGGTTGTCGCTACCACCAGCTTGGGATCCTGTAATACATCTCATCAAGGAACAATCAAGACACAGGACTGCAAAACAATAATCTATTTCTTGTATTGCTGTATAAATATGCCCTCGAATAAATGTATTTTCTTTCTTTCTTTCTTTCAAAACCTTAATTCCCGAACGGTGTATAAATATCTTGTTTGTTAAAAAGTAGTTTAGTAGTCTTTGTTTTTAAAATATTATAATTAGTAATGAGGTAGTCTGGGAGTTTTTCTTTACAGCGTTTCTTTTCTCCTCAGTATGCCTCATTTGTGAAATGCTGCTTGGTAAATTATTAAAATTAATTAATTAAGCCCTTCTGGCACATATGTAAATGTCTTTACAGATTAGGCCCATCTTGCATGTATGTACACCTGTATTTGTTTTCTCAAAGTGGGTAGTTTGCACAAATTGTAACTTTGACAGAGGAAAATATAAATAAATAAAATAAAATAAATAAATATTACGGGACAATTTTACACAAATCGAACTAGTCCCATGGTAAGCTCAATAAGGCTTATGTTATGGGTACTAGACGACGATATATTTAATAGATATATTACTTATATACATAGAAAACATCCAAGACTCAGGAACAAATATTTATGTTCATCACACAAATTATATATTGCCCTTACCGGGATTTGAACCCAGGACCTCAGCTTCGCAGGCAACGTTACTCCCACTGAGCCAAACCGGTCGTCAAAATATAATAAAATATATCTTCTCTGAGTCAACCCGTGACCATAGAAAGCTGAAAAGCTTCCAAAACGTTTCAACTCTGTAGTTGGCTACGCTCGTGTGCTCTCGTGTGGCTCACATAGCCAATCTTAGTAGTGAAGACCCGCGCATACAACGGGCACGTTAGCACACCATTTATATAATTATAGCTGATAGCTGCTGGTGGTCGGGCTTTCAGCTCTTCCCGCCTGACGTGTAAATTAATAGGTATCATATCAGGTAAGTGTACCTTCGTAATGCCCCTGGCGTTGCAAGCATTGCGCTGTGGTGACTGCTTAGTATCAAGCAGGCCGTACGCTTGTTTGTTACCTTCGTAGTATAAAAAACCTTGTGGTCTTTCGGTGCACCATCGCCACACTCGTAGTCAAGAACTCGTCAGCCTCTGCAACCGTTGATTCTACGAGCAATGTGCTCCTCCCCTTTACCACTTAATTTTTGCTATTCATCGAGCTATGTCGGTTACTCTGGTTTTTCTACGAATAATCCACATCGTCATATTTGTTTTATAATAATTATTATTAATTTCAGATAATACAATCCATATGAATTGTTACTGAAAAGTTAGTAAAAAGTTTTGATAGATTCAACTTTTTTTATACAGCGTTACCCTGTTTTTGTCCTCTATGTCAATCTTTCAAACTACGATTTTAAACGATATAGATAACAAAAATATTTCCTTAGCCAATATAGTTACTTTAGTCAGTATGTTAATAGCCTAGATTATTAGCATTTTTTTAAGTAACTCTGTTACTATTGTCTCCTTAGTCACAGAATAACAAGAAGAAAAAGTTAAACACCCATAAAATAAATATCAAATACAAACTTGCACAAATCAACCTAGTTCCAAACTAAGCAAAGATTGTATTATAGGTACGAGGCGACGATATACATAATACTTATATAGATAAATTATTATACTTAAATACATAGAAAACATCCAAGACCCAGGAACTAGCATTCGTGCTCATCACACAGACTTGCACTGGCCGGGATTCGAACCCGGACCTCCAGCTTCGTAGGCCGTTGGGCAAACAACTGAACCAAACGTGTCGCCAAGGATTTACAAATAAATAGGCTTCTTCTAGAACACTGCATTCGACCCACTCTACTGGCACGGATATATTGTCCGACAGTGTAGAAAGCAGTCAATTTGCTGAGATTAGTGGCGTCTGTCGGTGACGCACCTATATTGCGGCGCTCCTGCGCCTGATATGACGTTACAATGTACTACCGAGCACTGGTTATATTGTCCAACAGTGTAGGGGAGACCTAGCCTGGTTCTACATGGGTTGGTTGTCACAGCGCTCATATTGAATTACTTATGTAGGTAATTTTACAAATATAGACTCACAGTGCCATACACCATGATGCCTATATATTCAGTCTACTAAAATAGCAATTACATCATCATCATCATATCCTGAAGTATTTTTCGCTTCTCCTGCTCAAAAAGTACGTTATATTAGCTTCGAGAAGCGAGACTAAAATAGTACATTTAGCCTCACAAATTTCTATAATACTGATAAAATACTTGCGGCCAGCTGTATGTAGCTCTTTACGAATAATTTAAAACAAACAAACCAACCTGATCAGATTGGCCAAACTTTCTGATGGAATTGCTCAAACTGTATTTTTAGTTTTTCATGAAATATACAATTATAATTTTCTTTTTTATTTTCTCGCAGTCGAAGTGAAAAGCACAGTGTTTAACACGTGGCTAAAAGCCGTTATGACACTCAGACATATTTGTCCTCGCTCACTTCGTGACCTCGTCCAAATAATCACTTCGTGTCATAATGGCTTATTTTAGTCCCTGGTCAAACAATCTACTATTATGCAATCGTTATATACGAGTAATGTATGCTTTTTCAGTCGAGTACTGCGTTTACGGGTAAGGTACGAGACTTAAAAAGCTAATTATATAACTATTGTATACAATACCTTTTCTACGAGTAACCCATAAATTACATTAATGAAACAGCTAAAACAATAGTTACAAAAACACTGTTCTTTTTTTGAAATTCATTATGGTTCTGTGCGGAGTTGTGTAATATAGGTATTATAGTTCAGTGTCATATAATATGTGATAGTCCAATCTAAAATGTATGCCTTTTTAGTATGATTAGCGGAGTTCTTATTCACAAATTATACTTCACGAGTAAAAAAAAATCATTATCTACTAAAATAACAAACAAGAACATCGATATAATAATAAAATAAATTAAAATACAAATGTCAAGAAATTTTACAATTGAGTACAAATAAATAAAAACAGAAGATACGTGTAAGTTCAAATCATAAATTATATAAAACTAAGCGGTGTTGAAAGATCGCGATAACTATAGTTGCCTTCTAGATAAAGCTCTCGCGATCTTCTGACACCGTTCGACGAACTTATTCATTCATTCAGTTTTGTGTTATGGGCGATGGGCGCCGTGGAACAACCTTACTCGGTCTCCCTTACGCAGCAGTCAATTTTAAATGAATATGGGAAGTTCCCGAACTCTTTAAATTGCGAAACATTCCAGTTGAGAAATTATCATTAATATCCATTTTGGGTTAAATCTTTTCTGAAACCTCATTCACGTTCATTAATTGAAAGTTGCCATAGGTACAGTAACATTGGCACCCTAGGCTACTATATAACTATGTCAAAGTGACATCTCATATGTTATAAGTAAGATTTTATTAAATACTGTCACTTTCACATAGTTCCATCGTGGATTCTAGGGTGCCAATTGATTGACTGTCCCAATAAAGCAGTATTTAATTTTCCTCGTAGTTTTAGGCTTACCTTACTCATCTTTTCCAAAAATAATATATCCAAAAAAATGCTCTAACCACGTAAATGAATATTGAAACTAATTTTTCAGGCCAACTAAAAGTTTTGGGTTTTAATAATAAAGACAACCGCACACTCCAAACAAAACACGGCTCAAACATAAAATAATATATGGCAAATAAGGTTGTCACATAACGATTTTTCCTAAAGTGTTTCCTTTCCTTACTTTTCACGACTTTTTCAGGATTTTTTTAATGGTTTTGTAGAACCTAATAGGTTTATTTTAAACAATTTCTGAAAGATTCTAACTTCTTTGGTGGAGGAGAAAAAAAATAATCAGTGAAAAGTTCGCTAAATTAATGTGAGCACAAGTTATTGTCACATCTAACCAAGACATTCACGAAAAAGCAAAGATGGAATTTCGCAAAGTAACGCTTGAATCTATCAGTTATGTAAATGAAACATTTAGGAAATTAACAGTTCGGAACGTTTAAAACATTTTCACTGTTTCATATGAAACAGTGAGTGTTCCAAATAGAGATGCTTCAAGAGATTAATTTTTCAAGTTTATAATGGTTAAGAAGGACACCGATTTTTCATAGATTAGGTTTAGTATACTTTTTAAACCTACTATGCTAAAATAATTGCTGTGACTTTTATCACTCAAGTTACGCGTAATTTATATTATTACATATTGCTGTATCAGATACTTAAATTAATATCAATTAATTCTTCTTCGTGGGTGTTCGTAATTCACTAATTATTAATAATAAAAATATGAGCAAAAATGAAAGGAAATCGTTTTAAACTCCATTTCTAATCACCGAAGAAAACAAAGCTGTGTTAACACTTTCGCAACCGGCATTTTCGTAGCACTACGTTCGTAGCCAATAACATGGTGTTCTATTAAACCTCGATAGTTAAATAGTAATAGGTACCCAACTATTTATATGTAGTATACAGCGCCCTCGGTGGTGATGGTTACTTGCAATAAATGCATCATGGAAGATTGACCTATTTTTAAACTAGTAATTACACACAGAGGTCCGATATGTACTGTTACGTCACAGTGCACTCCGGCCATATAAACTCCATATTAAATTTTGTTTTGCAAGAAAGAGATAGAATTAAATGTTTGATGGTTTATATCTTGATAATTTTTATAGCTATTTGAAAAAATATTTTTGTCTACTGTTTCTTACATGAATGAGCGTTTAATAAAGGAAAAATTAAAATTAATGCATATTCCCTATTAGAGTCAATACTATATTTAAGAAATAGTTTTCAATTTCCTTTTTAGTGTACGTCGGCCTTGAGGCTTGCTAGAAATTCCAGCGGCCACTACAAAGGATCGGGCAAGCCGTACAAAATGCCAAATTTTATATATTAACAGGATTTTAGTTGTAAAGTAGAGGAAAGTACCGCGTGGAAGCCTTGTGTGAGGTACGGAAAATATTTAAGTTTTATACGCAAAATGTATTAGATTTTTGCCTCGTCGTGTGTTACGTTATTTATAACTAGCTTCTGCCCGCGACTTCGTCCGCCTTAAATTCGTTTATCGCGGATAAGCGTCTTTTTCCGGGATAAAATGTAGCCTATGTCCTTCCCCGGGACTCTAACTATCTCCATACCAAATTTCATCCAAATCGGTTCAGCGGTTTAAGCGTGAAGAGGTAACAGACAGACAGACACACTTTCGCATTTATAATATTAGTATGGATTATTTACACACTTACATATAGCCGAAAGGCTTATAAAAACAATTCCAGCTGTAAAGTAACATATTTCATCCACACCCATAAAGTAATTCCTCTTTAATGTGTTATAAATCCCTAGGTAACGACCAGCTTTTCAATACTAAATGTTCACATTCTCTAACTGCTTGACTAATAGAGTTAATAATTAAAACGTATTAATAATCTATTCTTAATTTGTTCTTATTGTGTGAAATTAGATGTTTATTTATTTATTATAATTGACATGTAAAATACCAGGGCCTCGGATCCCAATACCATTTTATGCCATTCGGCGTCGAGTCCCCGGCCCGTGGGGTCCATGCGCCTGGCTCCTTTTCAAGGAGCTATCAAAACGGCTCGTTGACACTTCGGGCGAACAAAGGGCTGGCAGCTTCCTCGCTCAGCGTATAGGAAATGCTGCCATTATTTTTGGTACCATGTCGCGGGGGCCTTTTTTTAGATATAATTTAATGTTAAGCTTTAGTTTTATTCATGTTTGTAATTTACTATTTTTGAGATATTCAATAAATTTACATGTTGTTGTTGTAATAATTTTTTAGTTTTCTTTTTACTCGACAAGTCGCCAAGAAATTTTAATAAGTACTTACACGTCGCGTCAGCGGCCAAATATGTGAGACTAAGTTATAATGAACATCTTGTATCCGTGTACATATTTGCGTAAATAAAGCTTATTATTGGAGATAGCCCGGCGTGCAGGCCGCGCTGTGGTTATTACTACATCGTGTAACTAGGTATAATGATTTATCTTATGCATTGAAAATTATACCATACGTTGTTTCGATACTATAAATTTGTTTTTCTAAGTTATATTATACACCCCTTAATAACGACCGGTCCAACGATTTACTGCCAGCTTGTCCAAATCATCGGTCCACCTTCTGCGTTTGGTATCAATATGCGGCTCAAGAATCCTTTCACCCCAACGGCAATCGGTTGTACAAGCAATGTGACATTATCTCTGTCTGGCGATCGATCACATAATTTTTTATTCTTTTTATTTGATATAATTTTAACTAATTTAAGATACTAACTTTAAGACTTTTTAGAACACAGTTATAATTCTTTTTTTATAATTTTGACGTCAAGTAGATTAAAATCCAATGCATCCGTCGACGGGTGTCTCATGTGGATCTTATTTTTAATTCTCACATCTAAGAAACTAAGTAACCTGCATATTACAGTCCTAGTGCAGAAACCCGCTGTTTTCGTGAGCGCCCTCGTATGTTATTATGCACACGTGGTATAGTACCCAGCCCCGGTCCGCGTTCGCAAATTACACATTTAAGCAGTTCCAACGAACAGTAGTGGGCGTGGGGCCCTGAAACGAGCGGATTCCTTCAATCACAAGCATTTATTAGTGGTTTCCCCCATGTTACTAAGATTCTCCTTAGAAACTTCTACCCCCTTTCCCCTCCAAGGATGATTTACGAGATAAATAAAATTAGTAGTTTAAAACACACTAAAAAACACGCTTTAAAAGACTTTTCTAACAAATCCAAAAACAGCTATAATACGATGTTCCATCATGAAGTTCCAGTTCATATATTCCGGCTCCATCATCAGATCCGTTCGACAGTATCATATCTAAATCTAAAGAGTCGGATGCACCATACAGAGATCCGTAACCAAGAACAGATGACAAAATTCGTCGACTACTGGTATGGACGATTAGCTCAGTTGGTTAGAGTGTGATGCCCCGGTCTGGCTCAAGGCACTGGTTCAAGTCCAGTATCGTCGAATTATTTTTTCATTTGTTTCTGATCTTTGTTTATAATAATAACGCTAGTGGAGTGATCCACTAATAAATTGCAAAAATTGTGATTATTATCATGATACAAAAGTACAATATCATATTATTATATTGTCATCAGAACTACATACAGCTGCCAAATTTCATTACTTTAGATTCTATTACATAGTTAGTTACATACAGGTCGACCTAATAAAAGCTTGTTAAAAATATCCCATGTTCAATTCAATTCATTTATTCATAGCAACCATTATAAGGTCTTAATCTTAACATTAATGTACATCATGGATCCTGTTAGATCAAAGCATGCTTAGTTTACTTAACCTAGTTCTTTCATATTCCTATGTTCGTTCCTGTCACATTATTGCAAATTACACATTTAAAAAGATGGCGTATCATCATCATTATCATTTCAGCCATAGGACGACTCAATTGACTTTCACACGGGCCGGGCAGAGGCGACCCGCATCCAGCGAGTCCCCGCAACTCTAATCAGATCGTCCGACCACCTTGCTGGTGGCCCACGCTACGCTTGCCCAAGCGCGGTCTCCACTCGAGAACCTTTCTGCCTCAATGGCCATCGGTTCTTCGAACTATGTGCCCTGCTTGCCACTTCAGTTTGTTTACCCTGACATAGTAGTCAGAATCCTAAGTCAGAATTGAGGAGATTCGTAGACGAGCCAAGGTCAAAAGTCAGGCCATTAAAGTAGCGAATTCATTCACTTATTTTTAATTGCTCTGAGCTTCGCTTGTAGATGGACAAGCCCCCCTAAGGCGTATTAGGAAAATGAAGCAACTGCTCGAAAGATTCAATGCTAGAAGTTGTGTCTCATACCACAGAAAAAACTAGTCTGCTTGTTTAGTGGCCACACGTACAGTGTATGCAGCGGGGATGTTACTCTGATTACGTGCGCCGCACCGAAAGAGACGGGGACATGTCCAATCATGCATTGTAAGCGTGGTCTTCCTAGATATTTCTAGCGACGTCCGGGTGACTATAATTAACTATAACAATAGGCATGAAAATCAAAATTGTAATTAATCCGTCAGTTAGATAATAAAAAAAAGCGGCCAAGTGCGAGTCAGACTCGCCCATGAAGGGTTCCGCAGCCGTTTATACAAAAAATGCACTACAGATGAAAAAATACGATGTGAAAAAAAAACACTAACAAAAGAGCTTATCTCCCCGGCACTTACGTCCTTTTGCTGAGAAGCGCAGTTTTTTGGCAATAACAATTTTCGTTGGAAGTATTCATTAAGCTATATATTTGAAATTTTTTCCATATTTCTTGAACTTACCGTTTAGAAAATAGATGCGGGGGACACAATTTTTGCCACTTTCACAGCGAATATTTCGAAAAATATTCACTAAACCAATTTTTTTTTAAAAAACCCCAAAGTGTTTTTAGAAGTTCTGTCGAAATATGAGCCACACATTGATATTTGCTGAAAAATTTTTTTTTTACTTTGGGTTACATGTATGGAGCGCCCCCCTTTAAATATATATATTTTTTATTTAACTATCAAACTAAGTAGCGGTTAATACACGACACTTATGCCCCAAATTTCATCAATGTACATCTTATAGTTTGTGAGTACAATGCCTGTGACATACGGACGGACATACAGACAGACAGACAGACAAACAGACAGACATGACGAATCTATAAGGGTTCCGTTTTTGCCTACGGAACCCTAAAAAACATATTGGACACGTATATTCTGCGTTTTGAAAATAATAAAAAAATACTCAGATAAGTCGCATTAAAGTTTAGGAGTGGGGGCGCGTGACGTCACTCCTAAGTACAAATTTTACTTAGGAGTGACGTCACGCGACATTATGACTCAATGTATCTCCTGTATTTTTCGATTATGTAAAAAAATAAAATATAACACAGGGACAATTTTACAAAAATCGACCTAGTCCCAAACTAAGCAAAGCTTGTACTATGGGCACTAGATATACATAATACATAGATAAATTATAATACTTAAATACATAAAAAACATCCAAGACCCAGGAACAAACATTTGTGCTCATCATACAAACACTTGCCCTGGCCGGGATTCGAACCCGGGACCGCCAGCTTCTTAGGCCGTTGTGCAACCCACTGGGCCAAACGTGTCGTCAAGGTCAATCCGTGTCTTAATATATTTTATTAATCTACATGGCGGACTAAAGATTAAAGTTTAGTCATCATCCCTATTATTTTGTATAATTTGCTCAGAGGTTAACTGGAAGAGATCCGTCACAGAATAACGTAGCAATCAGTTTTGCGATTGATTGTTTCTTACCTATTTGTCCGTAATTAAATGTTACATACGTATAATAAGGGAAAACCTTATTAATCCTTATTGTCATTGTGACAAGAGCAAAAAGTATACGTGTTTCAATTTCCCTTACCGTCCATTGTAGCTTTAATGACACTTTTAGGTAATTAGATCCGTGTAATCTAGCCAGTCTGAATTGTGGACTAAATTACGTGGTCTAGTTCTAGCACCGTCGAGCCAAATCCGCACTTTAACTTGTAACTCGACAGTTGTGTGTGTCTAGCTAAGTTGGTAGATCAATGGCTCTCAACGCTAAGAGTTCCTGGGCGAAACTTAGGGCCTGAAAACCGGTCTATTTTCCATACCGGTAAGAGCCACATTTTGGGAACCTAACCCATAAAGGTTACGCTCGCAAAAAACCGCTCTGACTAACCAGTTTTTCTTTCGGAGCGCAAACAAGAAACGAAAACGATTAACCAGTTAAAGAGCGCTCGCTTAGCGGATAACGTTCCCAAGTCAATTCGTTAGAACGCGCAACGTTACCGGTTCAACCTATTTAGGTTACAAACCCTATGCAAGACCAAATCAGCGATCTTTAGGAATAGCATATTGTACAAGTACATGTCTATTTGCATATTCAACGATTTGCTAAATAATATTAAAATACTGGAATTTCCTGAATTCAAACATACCTAAACTTTATAATGTATAAATGGTGTTTGGAAAAGGCTTACTATAAAATAGATGATCAATTTAGCTGACTATTCATGTTTTTTTTATTATTGAATTTATTTAATAATAATAATATTAAATTAATAAATATTAATAATATATTTTCACTTGAATTTTCAAGCTTTTCTGTAATTTCCAAGAAGTACTTGATAAACTTGAGCGAATTCAAAATGTTTGCATTTGGTTCATATTTGAGTTGCGCAAATATGACCATATTTCCAGTTTTCATACTCAGCTCAAGTGGCTCCCTATTCGTTTTCGACGTAATTTACATATTCTTGGTTTTCTTTATAGTATACTATTTATTAAATATTATAAGATCTCTGTAACGCACAATAGCTGATAAACTATTTTAATTTCGGATAGAAAGAAATCCGCAGGCGAACGAAAGTAAAACTCAAACTCAAAAATAGATTTGATAACATATTTCCAAAACATATGAAGTAAGTAATATAAATTTATAGTATTTCACCCGTATAAACATACATTGCAAGTTAAATAAAAGCTTGTAACATGGCATTTTATTATAATTTCTGTAACGTCATTACGTTATTATTCACAGTAATGTAGGCTATTCCACGTATTTTTGAACTCACCATAGAGATTGAAATAAAACAATTTAACGGATTATATCGCGTATATTATCTCATTTTAGTCCTCCCGTGACCATGGAAAGCTGGAAAGCTTCCGAAACGTCGGGAACTAAAATGAATATACGCGATATAATCCGTTAAATTGTTTTATTTCAATGAGTAATAATCGCGGAAACAGAAGAAAATATTATCACTATAGAGAAGTTATGATTATGATATGGGATAATCAGTATCGTGCGAAAAAATATATTTTCTCATATAAATTTCCTGTTTATTCCTGTTTCCAGCTATAAAGAGTCGATAACGAGATTTCAACTGGGCTCCGCTGGGGAACCAATGCAAAGTGTAAGTTACGAACGCTTAAAGTTTTCTAAAATAATAAATCCATAGTAATATTATTAAAGAAGGGCCCGCAACTTCGTAAGCGGAGGAGAAAAAAAACATCACCCTCTTTTTTTTCACTTTAGTTGGGTAAAAAGTATCCTATAACATGGATACCTAGCCGTGTACTAAAAATAATTTAAATTCGTTCTGCCAATTTTGTCTGATGAAGCCACAACAAAATATACAAACTATAAACAAAAAACATTTCTCGATTTGACCTTCAAATAGTCTATTAGAATCATTTTATCGAAAATATCGTCAATATTAAATTTGCCAAATTATTTAAAGGACCTTAATTTAACTGTGTGTATTTGTTAAACAAATATGTAGGTATTTAATATTACTCTATAAACGTAAGTTAAATTTTTTGCTTTAAATATTTCAGTTTTTGAAAATTGCTTTTGCTTTAACTCAAAGATGTAGACTTTCAACGGCGAAAGCGGCCTGTATCTTTTCACTTGTATCTGACTTATAATGTGATCGGTAGCCGTACATATTCATTACAGGCTGCATAAAATTGCCGCCAATCGACCTTGATATCGCTAATCAAAGCTCTTAGATTATATCTAAATATAGACTAGAGAAACGGGCATTAAGTAGACCTTAGGAATAGTTTAATAGGAGCAACTATTTATTATATCTGATTATTTTATGTTTTAGATAAAGCAGGAATATTAACCTAAATTCTGTAATCTGAGCTATTAACTGAATCTTTTTAACCGGGTAGGTCTGGCATCCTTACCAGTAATCGGATTCAGTGGGGGGAGCGCAAACCCACAAACTGGAATGCCTATGCGTTCACTTAGAAATGGGACGCAGTGTGCAAGACTGCGCAGGTCAGTCATTAATAATGAAAATCATAATCTTGGAGTCAGTGCCATCCAAAGAAATTGTTAAATATTCGCAATTATCGATTTTAGTTCATGTTACTCGTACACGAGTTTCTTTTATGTCATAGGAGGTAAACGAGCAGACGAATCACCTGGCCCCTATTTCACAATCGTGATTATTATCAGATGACCACGAAAATTGTATGTTCACGGCGATCCCCGCAAGCTCGATACATCTCCCTACTTTATACTGGGCACGCAAAGTACGTGAAACTGTCACTGTCACTAGACATTTGTCAGGATTGTGAAATAGGGGCCTGATGGTAAGTGATTACCATCGCTCATAGACCTGCAAGCTGAGTTATAAGCGCGATGCCGGCCTTTCAGGTGGGAGTACGTACGCTCTATTCTTGGTAACACCGACTCTTTTTTTGAAGTCAGTTAAAAAGAGAGATCTCCTTCTTTACTTGTGCTATTATTTATTATGTGGGTCTATTTTGTTTAGGGCGCTACGCTAGATTGTACGGTGCGCGGTTAATTCATTCATCATTTCGGTTCAAATAAACCAAAATTTGCACAAGTATCGCTATAATCGTAGGGCCGCGATAATGGAGTGAAATGCGTTTAGTGAGGTAGCTTGATTAAGGTAATACGTCGCGTGTGATGCCTCCACCCTGGAGTATATCTGACCTGTATAAATTATGCTAGTCCTAGAAATCTATATATCTATCAGCCACGGACGTCCACTGCTGATCATAGACCTCCCCTATAGCTCGCCACAGGGTTCGATCCTGCGCAGACCGCGTCCACCGACTTCCCGCGATCCTTGCGAGGTCATCCGTCCAAGTAGTCGGGGGGCCGTCTTACGTTGCGCCTTCCTATGGTCGCCATACTAGGACCTTACTGGTACATGGTGGGGTACATGGCTTGCCAATCGCCACTTCAACGATGCAACCCTGTGAGCTATGTCGGTAACTTTGGTTCTTCTGCGGATATCCTCAGTACTATTCTATCACGAAGAGAAACCCCGAGCATAGTCATTTCTATTGCACGTTTCCTGACTCTGAGCGGCCTTATGAGTCCCATTGTGAACGACTACGTCTCAGTTCCGTAGGTCATCACTGGCAACATGCACTGTTCAAAGACCTTCTCTTTCAAGCACGGCGGTATTTATGACGAAAAGATATGACCCAGCTTCCTGAATGCTGCCGAACCGAGTTAGATTCGACTATTGACCTCCTTCTCGAAATCGAAGTAGATATGTAGACGTTGTAGGGAGCTATGCTCTGGAAGTTGTTGACGAGTATGTATACCTGGAACAAATCCAGGAGGTCAATCGTCCTAGCAATTTCTTCTTCTTTGTCGCTACACTCTTGCCAGAGTGGTCGTGGTTATCATGTAACACCCTCGGTAGCTGACAGGACTCCTCGCACCACTTCCCGCGTCCTCTGCCTGCTTGCAGTAATCCGGATGCACTCATGTACCGGCCCACCAACAGCCGCCTTTATTTGGTCTCTCCATCGAATTGGCGATCTGCCTCTAGTAATATTTGTCTAATAATATAAGCAATCGTGTAACTGATGTGTTCCTTTAAAACAGTAACGTGATAACTAATTGACAGACAAGAACAGTCTAAACCGCTGAAGGTAAGAACAAAAAATTAGAAAAACATTTTTTTTTTTTATGTAAGATAGGCAAGCATTTGACTTAGTAAATCAGAGGAATTTTTTACAGGATATTTTTTGAACAAGCCATGACATCGTAATCTTCTTACACAAAATGGCAGCCTCACCAGTGGTAAGGCTCAACAGAACCTTACTATTTTTTATTTAAACCTGAAAATAAATACTTCGAGTGTAGGAAACTTAGAGCATTTATTTAACCACTGGCGACGACATACGGACGGATACATTCCCCTCTGCCAAAGTAAATTTTCAGTATGTAGGTGTTTTTTTTACTGTAGGTGATTTCGTTTATAGAAATATGAATATTTTCGTAGTGTGCTGTACGTGTTTACCTCGCCCCCTGCTAAAATGCATGAAAAATTTGTCCTGGAATGACACGGCTTCTAATCTCTAGTAGTTAAATGCTCTAAGGTAGCATAAGGCGTAAATAGCTAGTATTTCAAATGAAAAGTGTAGGTGTCTCCAAAGTTTCAGTTAAAGGACATCCTATACTGGATTTTTTGTGGTCATGAGCAGGAGAGACAGGGGTGATGAAAAGGGTCACTATTTTACACTGTCATATTTTTTTTAAGCAGACTGATTTGCCCTCATAAACTCCACAGTCATATATTTTTTAAATTAATATTTTCTTAATATTTACCTAAACTATACTGAGCGTAATGATAATAAGTGTGAAGTAATAAACAATATCTATTTCATCTTAGGCAGGTGCGACTTGGGTTAGGTCACGTACGACGACGAGCGAAGCGAAGAGTGTTAGGTCGAACTGCGACTCTAACTAGCGAGCGACGCGAGCAAGCCGTGGAGGTCTATATCGAGTGTTCGATTTTCTAATGAATAATTTTCATTCTTGTGAGCGTTGTTTCAAATAATAAATATTAGTATCGATGTTTAAATGTTATGATTGACAAGTTTATTGAAATGTATGGTTCTGAATGAAAGAAATATAAAATTAGCATTATGAGTACAAACCCAATCTTAGTGACGACATTATGAATTACGATTTTCAGCGGATTTTTTCACGATATCGTGGTTGGCCCCTTAGTGAAAGTTGCTCAGTGTGGCCTTCCCCGTCATGTCACTCCTGCTCATGACCCCAAAACCAGTAGTAACTAACATAAGTGTAGATTTACACGTGGCCTAAAATCCCTCCACGCTCGGCTAAGCCAGGGTCGAATCCCGCATCCACACGGTTATTCGATGGTTTTTATTTGTCTTTCTATTTATCGACAAACTCCGCCCTTATTACTAAATTGAATTGGCCCGGACAAAGGTCCGGGACCGCCGAAAATGGATGCTAGGGTTGACACTCGTACTTGTACTTTTTTATCTGAGTACTTTTTTATAGCAAATAAAAAATAGACGAATTAAAGACTTCAAAATATACGAATAATCTTATCACTTGCTTAGCTACACGACTATTTAAACACACACATACTTATCCCTCAGCAACACATTTTGTACATGTGGTTTTAGATTTCCCTCTTTTTTACGAGTAGGTACACAGGTGTGTGTTTATTTCGTCGCGTAGGTGTAAACAAAGTGCTTCGATTTTCCGTTTCCAGGAAATGATCTGGGAAAGCAAAAACCATCAATGCAACGTTTTGGAAGACAACGTTAAGGATGGGGCGAAGTAACGGAAGAAAATGAAGAAGGATGAACCCATCACCGTATGGAACGCATAGCCAAGTAGAGAAAGAGAGAGCGCCTGTTTCTTATTCTTTTTCTAACATTTAAAAACTATTACATACATTTTTTTTTTTTTTTTAGAGTTCCGTACCCAAAGGGTAAAACGGGACCCTATTACTAAAACTTCGCTGTCCGTCTATCTATCTGTCTGTCTGTCACCAGGCTGTATCTACTCCTATATGAAACATGATAGCTAGTTGAAATTTTCACACATGACGTATTTCTGTTGCCGCTATAATGAAAAATACTAAAAACAGTATAATTTTATGTCTGCCTGTCCATATTCATGATATAAAATGATAGAGCAGCGCGAACATTTTGCCTAGGAGTAGGGCTCTGCTAACACCGGATTTTCATAGATAGGGTTTTTCGTAGGCTATATTTTGTACAAAACTCTCGGTGCGCGAGTCCGACTCGCACTTGGTCAGTTTTTTAAAAACACGTATGTATTTATAAGCTTTACTGTAACCTTTGTAATGCGGCGTGAAATGAAAATCTTGATTTTCTTTTTTCAATTTCTTGAAGCGTGGCAACCCTAGCCCGCTTATCTTGCGCATGATTAAGCTCTCGGGCGACTGAGATGCGGAAAGCACCCACTTTTCTCCCGCTGCGAATAAAGACGTATGTCTCATTAAACACCTAGGGAGTTACGATCTTCTGTCAGTGCAATTTTCTTCCTCGCCCCACTTTTTATTCCGCGTGTATGTACGGTCAACTTGCAAATACGTTTGTTGGTGTTTTTATTATATACTAGTCATGAGTCAGTAAAAGATTTTTTTTATGTTTATAAGTGGCATACGAGCAGACGCGCCACCTGAAAAAAGTAACATTGTCCTTTTCTTAAATATATATTTACTAAGAATACACCTTGTTTGGTCACTGGTTTTTTTTACAAGATTTTTTTTTATTTTAGTAAGTACAAAATGGCGAACTTAATGCCAAAAGGCATACTCTACCATCCATAGAGCCAAACAGAGATGCATAAAAATGGTGCAATGGGGAAAAACATTCAGTACTGAGTTAGGATACACGAGCAAATAATGCATACATAATTACTTATACCTATACTATGTATGATATACAATATATATATTACATATAAATAATAAATATAAAATATATACCAGCTACTGCATGGAAGATGGACGCTACCCGAGTTCTTGTTCCAGCAGATGCCTACGTAGCATCCGCTTCAAAACTACCTTGCTTGGGGCTTGTCTGATAGAAAGAGGGAGCGAATTCCAGAGACGGTTTGCCTGAGAGGCGAAAGAATTTGACATGAAACCGGTATTGTGCAAAGGGATTGAAAGTTTGAGAAAACGGGAGGAACGTAGTTCACAGAATGGACGGGGAGTTTAAAAAACGAATTTGCTTTTAAGGTATCCTGGAGCAGAAGGCTCGAACAGGATAGTTAATAGGAAACAAAGGATTTTAAGAGACCTGCGACCACGTATGGTTTTCAGTCCGCTCCTAACGAATAACGGTACCTTTATGTTCCGTAATCGAAACATTTCGTTTGCATATTCGAAATCTAACCGGAACGAAACGGTATGACATCACACCTATACCTTATTCTAGGGTTCCATAGCCAAAGGGTAAAACGGGACCATTACTAAGACTCCGCTGTCCGTCCGTCTGTCCGTCTGTCACCAGGCTGTATCTCATGAACCGTGATAGCTAGACAGTTGAAATTTTCACAGATGATGTGTTTCGGTTGCCGCTATAAAAACAAATACTAAAAACAGTAAAATTTTACGTCCGTTTGTCTATTTCAGTTGCCAGTATGAAATGATAGAGCTCTGCTAATACTGGATTTTCAAAAATACGGCCATTTGTAACGTATATTTTGTACGGAACCCTCGGTGCGCGAGTCCAAATCGCACTTGGTTTTTTTCCGGTTATGCAGTCCCTGGCCTGTAGACGTCCACTAAAGAACTCATGTTCCTCCAAATTCAGTTGGAAGTGACGCAATCGACAGACCCAGATGGAGGTAAATCATCCACTCTAAAGGTAAACTACCCTATCAAAAACTTCAGTCAAAAGTGAACGAAAAGCTGTAAATCATTCCTAAAGTCCTTAATTTTCTAAAAAAATAAAAAATGACTGTCGTCGTAAAGACATATTACAGAGACACAATAATCAATGTAACACGTGTATCAATAACAGGTCTAACGCTTAAGAGTCCCCGGCAAGCTCGGCCGAATTTCACCTTCCCATACAAACAAACTAAGTTTCGTTCTCATTTTAAGACTACGAGTTGGATTGTAACGAAACTTTGTATATACAATGACATAAGATATATCTAGCAGGCTGTAATTACTTTATATGGCTCCAGTTTATAAAACAAACTAAATACAGCAAAAACAGGTTTTGTATGAAATACTTAAATTTGATGTATATTTTTTACTATGGTATCTGAAGCTACATAAATTAATTACAGGCGTGCATATACCTTAATTTATTCTAAGTACAAAGTTTCAGGGCAAACTAGATAGCCCTTTCAAAATGAGAGCGTAACTACGTTTGTATGGAGAACCGAGCTTACCCCGAGCTAGGGACTCGTAACTGAGACTGTTCCTGAGGTATGGGAGCGGTACGGGAGGGGTGACAGGTAACGTGACATGACGTGTCCAAACTGTCTCGCTATACAAATATACGTCACTTGTCACCCCTCCGTACCTCAGGAACATACCCAGTTATAAATTAGGCATATACCTGTAGTTCACAATAAATGATTTGATTTGACTGACTCTGCTATCCGTATGTTGAACGTATGAGAGAAATGCATCGCGGATACAATAGGCGCTGGTTGAATTCACTCATAAGGCTTTACACTGATCACTGATGTTCCTACATGCTTACCAGGTAACAAGATTTCTACACTAGTTCATTTGCCTTCTACAGATCGGAAAGTTTTTCTAGAAAACGAATGGAGTGGAATGCAATCCGAAAAGTTAACGGATAAATTCGAAAGACCCAACGTGTACAAACAGCAACACTCTCAAGAGACCTGACCATCTGTAGGCCTTATGTAAATGCCAGTAAGGTCCAATGGTCGCTTAAAGGTGCGTCCACATTTGTGTACCGGATGACCCCATAATTATAGAATTATATAGATTTAATATAGGAAATGAAATATCTAAATAACTTATAAGCTAATAAAAATATAAATTATTCGATAACTTCATTTCATACCTTTCCATCTAACCCCGATGGAAAGCTATGAAATCATTACTTTGACTTAACAGTCAAAGGAATAACTCTTATCTAATCAAATATCAATTGTATGAAGCCCATAAGGCGATAAAATGCATAGTGGAATAATGTATGTAAACTTTCCACAGGTATTGCACAACATTTGCAACTATACCATAACATTGGTAATTTTCCATGAAAACCCAATATGTTGCACAATAATTGTTAATTGTAATTCTCAGAATTAATAAAATTACCCCCTCCCCAACCAATATACGGCTCAACTATAAAAGCCAAAGCTAATTCAATTGACAATAACCCCACTATATGTGGCATACGAATGGGCGCATAAATATACAAATAGTCCCCATACTATTCATGTCGTAACTACAAGTTATCGGTACTACTTACTAGCCTTTGAAAATACTTACAAGAAATAATCGTCAAGTGAATTAGCTTCAGTCAGATAGATATCATAGTTAAAATAGGAAGCCCAAGTATTGGTTTAGGAACGGGATTTCGTTATAAACTGTGACTTTTTATTCTCTACTTCACCTACACTGCTCTTAAAGCTATCGAAAGGGGTTCAGACTGCTTTTACAGTCCTCAGTCTGCACATTGGTCACTTCGAGCCGGATTGATCCTAAGCTCAATAGAATAAAATGTCACAAAGAAACGGAAGTCCGTCTCCGTCGTCAGTAAGGACGACCGACACCCCCGGCGGTATTACCGATACCTCGGAGCAGAGCTCCGAAACGACCACGACCCAGACCTCCGAGTCGTCGAGGGTCACCAGAAGTGCTGCTAGAAGCGGCGCTACTGCGCCGTCGCTGGCACCTCCGCAAGCGCCTCCTGGTGCTGGGCGGAAGCGGCTGGCGGCGGCGCAGCCCCCTGGAGCCCTGCCCGCGCCTACTGGCGCACAGCAGGCTCCAGCTCCGGAGCTCCACCACAAAGTGCATCCGCGCTCCTCGCGGGCGCCGCCGGCGAGACCCAGGACCCCAACCAAGCACGAGCCCCCGCCGATGTCGTAGCGTCGTCAGAGTACGACGCACAACGGTCGGTGATGGCACCGAGTACCGTGGTCGAAAAACCCATTGCGCCCAGAAAGACGCAATCAAAGGCCTCATCGCGGAAGTCGACAAAGGAGAGGCGAATCCAATTGGCAAAAGCGCGGGAAGTGCTAGCTGCAGCCAAACTAGTAACGCTTGAAGCGGAGCTAGAAACTAGTGAAGAAGAGGACAACGCAAGTGCCACGACGGATGTGGATACAAGCCGGCAGGTCGAGACCTGGTTGGACCGGCACCACCTCCCAGCCCTTGATTTGAATCCCCATAATTTTTCTTCTCAGTTACAGTATACGACGGGAGCGCCCGCTTTTACGCAGGCGCCCGGCGCGCATGCGCCGCCCGTCCCTGCGGCCACGATGCCCCCCGCGCCCCCTGCGCCCCCTGCGCCGATGTACGCCGTGCCACTACAAGCGCATGCGCCGCCCGCGCCTGCGCCTACGGCCACGCAGTACCCAGCGCTCCCGTCCGCCGTGCTTCACGGCTCTGCGGGACCCGCTGCGATGGATGGATTGGCGGTACAACCGTACGCGCCGAGCAACGACATCATGACCATCACAGAAGCGATCCGGAATGCCATACTGGCATGCAAACAAGATCCCCACACAAGAAAAACGGCGGATCTACCAGTCTTCACAGGTTCCCGACGGCAATGGCTGTCATTCAAGCAGGTATATACGGACACTGCCCCGTACTACACGCCGGGCGAAAATACGGCGCGACTGCAGACAGCTACCCGAAACCTGAAAAATACGGCGATAAGTGACTTCGTCATATCCGGTGCCAAGCCGGAACTCATTATGGAGAAGTTGGAAGAGTGCTACGGCAACACGGCGACTCTTGCGGCACTGGAATATAGAAATCTCCGTGAGCTGCCCAAGCTCACCGACAACGCGCAAGACATCTGTTCGTTCTCGCTCAAGCTCGGAACGATAATGGCTACGTTACAACTCGTCGACGCCCACGAAAGCAGATATAGCTCAGAAGTCCTGCGATCGCTCCATGATAAGCTAACAGTGAATTTACAATCAAAATGGTATACCTACTCAGCTGACAAACCGAGGCGCGAAAGCGATGTCATGCTGATGGTAAATTTTATGCGAGAAGAAGCCAGATTACGAGAACCGTACACAGTAATCAGTGACGCAACCCAGGTGCCGCCGCGCCATCAGCCCTTCCAGCAACGAAGCCACTTCAACGCGCCCTACGCACCGCGCCCGCCCGGCCAATTTACAAGGTACAGTGCGCCACGTACATATCCGCCGCCCGCCGCCGTCGCGCAGCCGCGACCCCAGAGGACCCATACCGCCATGGAGAAGAAATGCCCGGTATGTGAAAGTACACAACACAGTGGGGGCGGAGAGTGCGCGAAGTTCATAAATATGTGTTTAGATAAACGGCGGGAGATCGCGAAAACGGCGCAACTGTGTTTTAAGTGCCTGTGTATACGTAAAAAACAACATTTTTGCAAGAAAATGATTTGTTCGGCGCCTAACTGCGGGAAAAATCACCATATACTTGTGCATAAAGATTTAATTAAATCAGTTACAGATACAGCCGCATCTGAGTCGGTGTCATGCGCATGGACCCGTAAAGCTCAATCGTATTTAAAAATCCTCCCGGTCGAGGTAAGGGGCCCTCTCGGCAGCCGCGGCGCCTGGGCGCTGCTGGACGACGGATCATCCGTCACGCTGATCGACGAAGCCCTAGCCGCGGAGGTGGGAGCGCCCGGCGAAGTCGACCCACTGCACATTGAGGCGCTCACGGAAAAAGGCCTGAAAAATAACACGTCGCGGCGGGTGCGCATAGAACTGGCGGGAGAGGGTAACTCAAGTAAAATTGAAGCGAGAACCGTGAGTAAACTTTCCTTATCTCCTCAACATGTGAGTGAAAGTGTAATTAACGAGTGTGATCACCTTAAAGATATAAAAGATAAGCTCGTGTATCATACCGCCCGCCCGAACATATTGATAGGTCAAGATAACTGGCCGTTATTATTAGCCGAAAATGTAAGAAAAGGACGATGCGATCAACCGATCGCGAGTAAAACGGTACTAGGCTGGACCCTCCACGGGGCTCAAACAAGAGAGCCCGGGCACCGTGTAAACTTCATAAATAATATTAATACTGACGAAAATTTAAATAAAAAACTCGATTATTATTTCAGTATTGATTCGATCGCCATAAACCCCGTTCGCCCCGCTTCGGACCCGGAAGAAAGAGCTACCCGGAAACTGGAGGAAACCGCCCGACGAGTCGGCCCGCAACAGTACGAGGTTGGTCTGTTATGGAAGAACGACCAGGTATGTCTGCCTTACAATTATAACTCAGCTCTGAGGAGGCTCCATAGCGTTGAAAAACGTATAGACAAGGATCCCGCGCTCCGCGTCAAGTACGAGAAGGAAATGGACGATTTAATCGAACAAGGCTACGCAGAAATAGCCCCGGCGACGACTACGCCGAATAAAACATTTTTCCTTCCGCATTTTCCCGTAATAAACCCCATGAAACCGGACAAGGTTCGTGTGGTCCATGACGCTGCAGCAGTCGCGAGAGGTACAAGTCTAAATGATAATTTACTCTCTGGTCCGGACCTACTCCAAAACTTACCCGGCGTAATAAGCCGATTCCGAGAACATGCAATAGGAGTTACGGCGGACATAAAACATATGTTCATGAGAGTCGATGTGCGCCGAGAAGATCGCGATGCCTTAAGATACCTCTGGAGAGGGGATAGGAGAGACGAAGCCCCGCCCACCGAATATCGTATGAAAAAATTAATATTCGGAGCTACATGTTCGCCGACATGCGCTATTTATATAAAAAATATGAATGCTATGAGATTTATAGACCAGGAGCCGACCGCTGTACAAGCCATCATAAAAAAACATTATGTTGATGATTATCTAGATTCATTTGAAAACCCACAGAAAGCGATCGAGGTGTCCAGCAAAGTACGAGACATACACGCTGAAGGCAACTTCGAGCTACGTGGATGGGTGTCCAACTCGCCCGCCGTGATGGCCGCTTTGGGCTCCGAGCGACTCCCTGCGGACACAATGGTCGCGCTGGACGAAGCCGAAGCCACGCCCACCGAACGAGTTCTCGGCCTGATATGGAAGCCAGCATCGGATGAACTAACTTTCAATTTGGATCTCGCTCGACTCCCTCCTGGACTAATAAAGGACCAACGACCTACAAAAAGGCAAGCCCTCCGAATAGCCATGTCAATATATGACCCAATAGGATATGCGGCGGTGGTTACAGTGAGAGCTAAGATAATATTACAAGAGGCTACGCGCAGAGGTATCGGCTGGGATCAAAAGCTACCTGATGACCTGGCGGAAAAATGGAAAATTTGGCTGAAAAGGTTAGAATGCCTACGCAACATAGCTATTCCGCGGGCCTATGCCGGCTATACGGAAGCTATAGAGCTACAACTTCACGTGTTTGTGGATTCATCTGAAGATTCTTTCGCGGCGGCATTGTACTGGCGTACAAAAGGCGCCTCCGGCGAAATAAAAATAACACTCATAATGGGAAAAGCAAGAGTTTGCCCGATCCGGGCTCATAGTATACCGCGTCTCGAGCTTATGGGTGCCGTAATCGGCGCTCGAATGGCGGATGCGGTGAAAAAAGAGCATGAAAGGCAACCCGATTCAACAACCTTTTGGACCGACAGCAAAACTGTCCTGCAATGGATACGTAATGGTTCACGCTCATATAAACCGTTCGTAGCACACAGAATATCGGCCATACAAGAACATTCAAAAGTAAATGAATGGAGATATGTACCTACGAAATTGAATGTGGCCGACGACGCCACTCGAGATGTACCGGCCGACTTCTCATCCAAACACAGATGGTATGAAGGTCCAGATTTCCTGTATGAAGACCCGAGTAAATGGCCTACGGAAAATCTGACCGAGGCCACGCCCACCGGCGAAGAAAAAGTGTGCTACGCCATGAAAACCGACGAATGTGACATTCGCCGCGCCATACCGGCCGCTACGAGATTTTCCAAATGGGAAAAATACGTCAGATCAACGGCACGAGTCCTACAATTTATACAATTATGCAGAAAAAAGCACGAAACAATTAATTACAAAAGAACCAAGAAAAATATCGAAGCGGACCCAGATTGGAAGAAAACTCGTAGCCGGGGAAAACCGAGCGCTACGCCGCCCGCTACGAGCTACGAAGATAGCTACAAAATAATTCCCGTAGAGCTGCTACGAAGCGCCGAACATATTATTTGGAAAGCGGCACAGCGAGACGTCTTCCTAGATGACCTCGCCCTGATAAGCAGCGGAAAACCAGTATCAAAAGGAAGCAAGCTGAATAAACTTGCGATACTGGAATCAAACGGAATCATCGTACTCAAAAGTAGAATCGACGCCGCAATCGACGTGAGTTGCAACAAAAATCCTCCCGTGATTGATGGACGACACACTACAGCGAGACTGTACATAGATTACGTACACAGACGACTTCATCACGGCCGCGTCGAATTAGTAATCAACGAAGTGCGACAACGAGTCTGGATTTTACACCTACGACAAACTACGAGACAAGTAATACACGCCTGCCGGCCGTGCACCATAAGAAAAGCTACGCCACCGAGCCCACCCACCGGTAATCATCCGCACACGCGTCTCGCGCATCATAAGAGGCCATTTACATATGTCGGACATGATTATTTTGGGCCGATAACAATAACTGTCGGACGTACCACACAAAAACGGTATGTTGCATTATTTACTTGTCTAACCACTAGAGCTGTGCATTTAGAAATTGCAGGTTCACTCACCACAAACTCCGCGATCATGGCTCTGAGAAGATTCATCGCGCGCCGAGGATGTCCGACCGAAATCTGGTCCGACAACGGCTCCAACCTGCGAAGCAGCGACAAGGAGCTGAGGCGCGCGCTGACCCCAGGCCTCAATACAGAGGCCACTCACCGAGGCATCAGCTGGCGCTTCATCCCGCCGTCCGCCCCATTCATGGGCGGCTCGTGGGAAAGAATCGTGGGCTTAACCAAGCGAGCCCTGGAAGCAGTGCTGCATGAGCGGCACCCCAGAGAAGAGGTCCTCGCCACGTTCCTCGCCGAAGCGGAGTTCATCGTCAACAACCGACCACTCACACACGTCTCAACCGATCCAGAGGACCCAGAGGCCCTCACTCCAAACCACTTCCTGCTGGGAGGCTCGGCGTGGAACCCCGCGCCAGGCACCTTCACCGAGCAAGACGTCGTCGGACGCGTCACATGGCGCGCCGCCCAACGCCTCGCCGATATGTTCTGGGCGAGATGGGTCCGGGAGTACCTACCATACCTCCAGGACAGACGGCACCCCTCACACAAAGGTGCCGTCATAGCCATCAACGACGTGGTCCTCATAATGGACAACACGTTACCTCGCAACACATGGCCACGAGGAAGAGTCGTCGCTACGTACCCAGGGAGCGACGGCATCACCAGAATTGTCGACGTCAACACAAAGGGTGGCATCCTCCGCCGCCCTACGAAGAAGCTCGTCATACTACCCACGGCGCCCGAGACACCGCGGCGCGAAGACAGCGCGCCGCTCACGGCGCCCGTCTCATCACCACGGTCCTGAGCATCGAGCCACAACAACCGACGTCTGCGTGCATCAGGCAGCATCAACGAGTCACCGGCACCGGCGAAGTTTCCTATGACTAAGGTCATAGTGGCGGGAGAATGTACCGGATGACCCCATAATTATAGAATTATATAGATTTAATATAGGAAATGAAATATCTAAATAACTTATAAGCTAATAAAAATATAAATTATTCGATAACTTCATTTCATACCTTTCCATCTAACCCCGATGGAAAGCTATGAAATCATTACTTTGACTTAACAGTCAAAGGAATAACTCTTATCTAATCAAATATCAATTGTATGAAGCCCATAAGGCGATAAAATGCATAGTGGAATAATGTATGTAAACTTTCCACAGGTATTGCACAACATTTGCAACTATACCATAACATTGGTAATTTTCCATGAAAACCCAATATGTTGCACAATAATTGTTAATTGTAATTCTCAGAATTAATAAAATTACCCCCTCCCCAACCAATATACGGCTCAACTATAAAAGCCAAAGCTAATTCAATTGACAATAACCCCACTATATGTGGCATACGAATGGGCGCATAAATATACAAATAGTCCCCATACTATTCATGTCGTAACTACAAGTTATCGGTACTACTTACTAGCCTTTGAAAATACTTACAAGAAATAATCGTCAAGTGAATTAGCTTCAGTCAGATAGATATCATAGTTAAAATAGGAAGCCCAAGTATTGGTTTAGGAACGGGATTTCGTTATAAACTGTGACTTTTTATTCTCTACTTCACCTACACTGCTCTTAAAGCTATCGAAAGGGGTTCAGACTGCTTTTACAGTCCTCAGTCTGCACAATTTGTATCATTTGCCCGTATCAGATCATCGTCGCGTAGCATGATCGCGTGTCACGATCACGCGTTTGGACGTTGCGCCGATCCGATCACTCGAAATCCATTTGCTACGCGTATCACACACTTGTATCGGAAGAGTGCGGCATTATCAGCGCGCCGACAGTAAGCGTCCAAGCAGCGCGATACGCAGTCATGCTACGGCACGGTGATCGGATACGAGCAAATAATACAAGTGTGGACGCACATTAAGGGAATGCAACGAAAATTTAAGCTATTTTGAAGCGCATTTTTTGTCAAATCTAGTATATAAAACAGGCTGGTTTTCAGATATGTGTTTCTTGACTATATAACCTAATAGCTTCTGCCCGCGATTTCGTCCGCATTAAATTCGTTTATCGCGGATAAGGGTATTTTGCCGGGATAAAAAGTACCCTATTTCAAGTTTAAGCGTGAAGAGGTAACAGACAGACAGATAGACAGACAGACAGACAGACAGACACACTTTCGCATTTATAATATTAGTATTGATATGGATTCAGTGATTAACGCGGAAACATGTTTAATGAAAATTTCCTCGACAGAAAAGTTATCCGAATACGCGTCTTCATTTCCCGTTTTTTGACTAGTTTGTACAAACGACAGATTAATAAACGGCTAAATTATGTTAAAATGTCATTCTTCCCTTTATCTTTTAAGTGATCAACTTAAATGTTAACAAAGCATAAGAATATCTTCGATTTCATGGTACTTTTGCATCTGGCGCTTACGCCAAAAAACCCCAAGCATGAAGTTAATAGCTTTCTCTTTCTTTGATGCGCGCGAGCAATAAATGCGTCCCTTATTACAAATCACGCTTATTGGCTGGCTCCGCGTTTGGGGCGTGATTTACAAATGACGAAGTAGGCCCTTAAGTTGGTGGCTGGTGGTACAGACAGAGAGATAAGCTAGATCGGCGTTCTTGTAAGGGCTGTGAAAAGGAAAGCCATTAAAAAACCATACATCGTGAAGATTGTTGCGGATGTCAATCCGAAACTGCATGTCAAAACCAACCAAATGAGCACGTTGGGCTTATTTTTTTAGGGTTCCGTACCAAAGAGGTAAAAAAAGAACCCTTATGGTGTGACTGCCTGTCTGTCCGACTGTTAAAGCGCCATATCCCAGGAACTACTTATGTTACCTATTTGAAATTTAGAATAGTTATACAAATGGCTAGTCCGCGTATATTGCAAATAAAAAATAAAATATTTATTAAATCTATCAATATAAGGGGGGGGGGGGGGCAAAACTTCAAAGTCTCGCTACTAGGTTTAGTGGGGTATTATATGATAGAACTTGAATTGTACATTCTTAAACATTTTTTTTCCTGTGGATAGATAAATTTTGATTTACAAAGAAAAAAAAAGAAAATAATACCATTCGCCTTCCCTCCCTTATTTCCGAAGTTTATGGATTAATTTTGAAATTTTCTCACTTTGTATAAATAAACATATATATTACACGTAAATTATAACTAAGTCTCTAACTAGTTTAGTTTAGGAGTTCTTATTAATTAATTTGGTACATCGGTAGCTGGTTATCGACAGATGGTTATAGGATACTTTGAATCCGACTACGCTGAAGAAAAAAGAGAGCTTATGACTGTTTCTCCGCGATGAACGAATTTCAATAATTATAGCGGACTAGAAGGTGCCATCTAGTCCGCTTTAATTATTGAACTTTTAATATCGAGACTCTATTGCTAGAGACAGTCACACACCGAGTTTTTCTAAGTAGATACAGTTATAACGCTCTGTATGAGGATAATCGCCGGATGCTGCCGAATCTTAGTCGTTACTGATCTTCTATGGCTGCTGAGTATGGAGATAGCTTTTAAATAGCACAACTACTAATGTGCAAATTGCGGAAACTTTCCAAAATGCTTAAAAAAGGTCTTACGTCTAGTATTATAACTTACATGTTTATAAGACCTGTTTCAAGCATTTTCTTCGTTTATAAAACGTCTTAAGTCTAGCGTTAACTTACTGGTTTAAAAGACCTTTCCGCAATTTGCACATCAGTAAGCACAACTCTCCGCGACTACGCTTGTCGCGCGACATAGCATCACCCGTCTTTTTCGCATTGTATTGAAAGGAAAGACACCGACATTTTTTGTCGCGCGACAAAGTCGCGTATCAGTTGTACTAGAGGTACAAGTTTCTATTCGTAACTTAAGACTCAACTTTGGTCCGTGGAGTAATCGCCACTTCCTCCCATGTTAACCCTTTGGTCTCCTGATACGACACAGTGCCTTCACTGGTTAATAGGTTTATTTACAAAATGGTAAAAAAAAAGGTTCAATATCAAACATATTGAGAAATAAACCACTACTGTCAATACCGTCGTTATATACTCGTAGGTGTTAATTGTTTATTTGAAAAACTAAAAAAATATTCCCATAAACGCACCAAAAGTTCAGATCTCTAACTGTCAATAATCGTGCTTGCTCATTATAATGCTCAGTTCATTCGACATTGCATGGTAAAGCTTTAGCTTAACCGATAAGCAGACCCTTAAAACGTTATGAAAAAAACGATATAATAACGATATATTTCGTTTGTGTTTAAAATCTCGTTCAAATTAAATGAATATACCTTTATAACGTTATCTTATATCACAACGGAATGAAAACCACAACATTATAAAATAGCGTTATAAATGTTTAAATAACGTTATGAACTACGCGCCGTTGCCGCTCCGTATTCACATCTTTGGTTAGGCACACGGCGCGCCGGCGGCCGGCGCTGGATTCATGTATTGCGCAACGTTGCCAGCACCTTTTGCTTGGATGCCTTCTACCTACCGTTCGTAAAGGTAAAAAACGATTAAGGAGTGTTGTTAAATGTAGTGTTGTGATGTTTGTCATACAATTAATGAAAATTGGGAAGCAAAAAAAGAAATGCTGTCTAAACATACGTAGTTACGTAGACCTATTAGAGGACGGGACGACGAAATGTTTAGATATTTGCCTCCTACTTATAGCAATAAGTAATCCTAAAAACACTGCAATTGGCATTGGAATTAAAGATGGCGGATATCACTTTTAATCAAAAAGCCATCATAGGTGTCGTTTTGTAGGTTTTTGGGGTGCAGATTTGGATAGTAGCGTCAATATAAAGGTCATCATAGGTAACGTTTTCTAGGTTTTTGGGGGCGCGGATTACGAAAATGGTGTTCATTTTGGAATTCAAGATGGCGGACATCATTTTTAATAAAAAGTCATCACAGGTGTCGTTTTCTAGGTTTTTGGGGGCGCGGATTTGGAAAATTGCATCCATTTAGGAATTCAAGATGGTGGATATCACCTTTAATGAGAAAGTCATCATAGCCGTCGTTTTATAGGTTTTTGGTGATGCGAATTTTTAAAATGGCGTCCATTTTGGAATTCAAGATGGCGGACATCACTTTTAATGTAAAAGTCGTCTTAGGTGCTGTTTTCTATGTTTTCGGGGATGCGAATTTGGAAAATGGTGTCAATTTTGGAATTCAAGATGGCGGACATCACTTTTAATGAAACAGTTATCTTAGGTGCCGTTTTCTAGGTTTCTGGGGGCGCGGATTTGGAATATGGCGTCCATTTTGGAATTCAAGATAGCGGACATCATTTTGAATGTAAAAGTCGTCACAGATGTCGTTTTCTAGGTTTTTGTGGGCGCGGATTTGGAAAATGGCGTCCATTTTGGAATTAACCTAGAAAACGACACCTATCATGACTTTTTCATAATAAGTAATGACCGTCATATTGATTTCCAAAATAGACGCCATTTTCCAAATTCACACCCCTGAAAATTTATAGTATATTCACTGTAGCTTATTTTATAACAGCAATTGTTCAAGTATTTTTGTAAGTTTTCGAGATAAATGCTTTTATCTCGAAAACCAAACCGAAACCTCGAAACTCGAAAACCAAAATAACTGAAAAAAGTGACATTTAACCAAAATCCTAACGTCAGCACAGGCCAGCCCCCACACCCGAGGACATCTAGGAGGTTTATTAGGACACCTCAAGGAAAGCCTGTACTAATTTTAAAAACTACACGAATTGTTTCCGCTGATTAGCTTATTTCTGCTAATTTTCTCGGGCTATAACCTTTTTACTCACCACTAGCTGCATTCGTATTTTCCAATCGCAGCTTCTGACGTATTCGGTTTATTAAATCAGAACGTATTTTCAAATCACCGAGTGGCCGATAAAATCCGATCTGATACTACAAGTAACTAACGAATTATGTAGATTGTAGGTACACTAAGTAGGTATTCGTATAAAGCAGGTAGCAACGGCAAGGCAAAACTATGCCATGCGCCGTGAACCGCAATGCAGGAGCGGGCGAATATGAGTGTAAGAAAGAGAAGGTCTATAACGTTATTATATCGCTAGCAGAAGTATCGATATAGATGTGTAGGTGTTAGTTTAATAACGTTATAAGGGATACCGCTACGGATACGGCGTCAAAAACGTTTTTTATAACGTTATTTGAGTAATTATAACATATAAAAGAAAGCGTTACATGAAAATACCGTTTATTAAAGGTCTGCCGATAAGATGATGTATGAACTGGGCAATAATTTAATTCAATATAATATAGAACTTAAGTAACAAATTTAGGATAGTTTTAGTTTTAGGATATTTTTGAGAGCTTCTTTTAATTATGCTGTGCATACTTGTTTTGGATAACATTTTTGTCAGAATGCCGGTATCTTATCTGCTAATGTCATACATAAATGAATGTTGTCTGTGTAGTGTGCCTAATAAATAAAATAAAATAAAAACGCTTAAAATTACTCATTAAATTATTGTATATTCATACCAATATGTCACGTAATAGCAAAGTTTCAATCAATGTAATTAAACAAAAAATAAAATTAGAAAGGTGCACACAGTAGTCGAATAAAATGTATCCTATATAACCATCCATGAATGCCCGTTTATCCCGGCACTAAAAATGTTGGAAAATCATCCAGCCGTTCTGACGTGATAAGGTGCAAACGCGAAGAATCGTAATTAAGTAAAGAACAAAAATTCAAATAACATTAGTTTTTAATACATTCATACAAGTATAATAATAAACTGTCCCTCTCCATACAACCGAGCCACACCTTAGTCCACACATAATCGAGGGTAACAAAAAACGCAAGTTAACAATTCAAAATGGTGGGTTTGCCCGCGTCCGGTGGTTACGGCGCTACACACGAATTTGAGGTTCGTGTGGGCTCAGGGGAGCTAAGAAACAGTGGAGCTAGTATTTTAATGAATATTTTATTTCGGGGAGCATGCGGCTGACTGCATGAATTAATTCCACCTTCTCCATTTAGTCACTATGAGATTAGAGGATTTGGGCTCTACCATATAACAATGACTCGAACAAAGCGATTAGCTTCTACATTCCTTGTTAGGTTGGCTAAAGGTGGAATGGGGAATGGATGAAAATTTTCGAAAATCTTGATATTTCGTTTATAGGTAGGAATAAGCCTTCTTATTGTCAGAAAAAAAATACAGATTTTTCTGTAGCTTTGAAAAAAATAAAAAGATGAAAAGGTGTTGGTAGGCCTAAGTATATACCTGCCTTATACGGTACGGCAAGAATAACAGTACATTTACATTGAAATAAAACAATTTAACGGATTATATCGCGTATATTATCTCATTTTAGTTCCCGACGTTTCGGTCATGGTCCTCCCGTGACCATGGAAAGCTGGAAAGCTTCCGAAACGTCGGGAACTAAAATGAGATAATATACGCGATATAATCCGTTAAATTGTTTTATTTCAATGAGTAATAATCGCGGAAACAGAAGAAAATATTAGTACATTTACAGCTATTTTAATCGAAAATATCAATGCTGCCTATAAACAAAATATCAAGATTTTTGATTTTTTTCAGCAAATATCAATGTAAATAAATAAATAAATAAATAAATAAATATCAGGGACAATCTTACACAAATCGACCTAGTCCCAAACTAAGCAAAGCTTGTACTATGGGTACTAGGCGACGATATACATAATAAATAGATAAATTATAATACTTAAATACATAGAAAACATCCAAGACCCAGGAACGAATATTCGTGCTCATCACACAAACACTTGCCCTGACCGGGATTCGAACCCAGGACCGTCAGCTTCGTAGGCCGTTGTACAACCCACTGAGCCAAACGTGTCGTGATGTATGGCACATCATTCGACTGTTCTTTCAAAAACACTCCGACGTTTCTGAATTTAATTTTGGATTTAATAATTATTTTCGGAAATATTCGCTCCGAAAGTAGCAAAAATTGTGTCCCCCTCCCCTATATTTTCTAAAAGGTATGTTCAAAAAATATGAAAAATATTACAAATATAAAACTTAATAAATACTTCCAACGAAAATATTTTCAAAATGATCTAACATACCGTTTTTAAGTTATTGCCAAAAAACTGCGCTTCTCAGCAAAAGGACGTAAGTGCCGGGGAGATACATTCTTTTGTTTGTGTTTTTTTTTGTATAAGCGGCTGCGGAACCCTACATTGAGCATGGTCCGACATGCTCTTGGCCGGTTTTTTTTCTTCAGTGCAGCTATGCAAAACGTATCTTTTAACCTTCTATGGATACCCAACCCAGCTAGCCACGTACCAAAAATAGTTGAAATCAGCTTAGCCGTTTTGGCGTAATGAAGCCACAATGACACAAACCAAAAACAAATATTTCTAGATTCGGTCACCTCCATATAGTCTGTTATATGGAGGTGACCGGTGATTTTTTTGAAATACCTTCAATTTCATTTAATTTTAACACCTTTATAATAGAACAGATCCTGTGACAAAGCATGTGAGATAATCTACCTTACCTAGCAATGTTTCGAGTCGTTTTTTTTCCATCTCGGATAAATCGAGTTGATTTGGCTGCTGATCCAAATCAAAACTTGAGTAGACTGGACTCAGATCAACCGGATGGCGTTCGCGACTCGAGTCCACGAATTGGCGAGTCAAGTCGACTTCGGCGTATTCATTTTCTTGATTTAAGGTTAACTTAACTCGCCGAGTCTCCTCTAAGCCGATCCGTATCAATCCTAGAGTTAGGTATGTCAGTCACGCCGGCACGTGGTGGCTTCAAGTTGATTGAGAGGCTCGTATAGATTCTGATTCGAGTAATCCTAATCAGAGAACTCAACTCGCCCATCGCTAGCCTTACTATTGATGATCTACCATACCATACCAACTTCGTTTGCGAAGGAGGAAAAATCCATAATCCTCCTTTTTCATCAGCGTAGTCGAGTTTACTCTTCTGATAAAGTTGCGGGCACCTTATATATAAAAATTCATTATTTTAGCAATGTTCTTATTAGTTAGCAGTTATTGGTGGACTCCAAAAACATTTTCGTAGCTCTTCTCCATCATTGGTGGCAGCGATATCTCAATTAATCCAACCGAGTTCTGTTTGCTTCTTCCGTGTAATTTCTGTACAATTTACGAGAAATTGGAACATTGACGGTTCAGATGCTAGTACGAATGTCGCATGACATTCTGTATTTAAATTTTTAAAGTCGCGGTGCTGTTGGACTACGCTAGATTCAAATCAGACTTCTCCTTATATCCGATTTTTCCTTAAAACATTTAACCATTGAAGATGCCATACGAATACATTCCCCTCTGTCAAAGTAATCGCGAAATCTCCGGTTAGTTTATAATGTTTATATGGTAAGTGCACGCAACTGCATCAGTTTTTTGTGACATTAAAGGGCTTACAGCTCTGAATGACCTTCGATCTGCAGTTCTCACTTTTCCGTGTTGTATATATCTCATCATCTTGACAGCGACCGTCTTTACCAATTTAATGTTTCAGTTTATCTTCAAGAGTCACCGAAACCAAGATAAATGCCATCAAACTTTGTTATTTTTGCCACTTTTCTAAAAAATAAATGCTTTTTAAAGAAAATGCTTGCGTAGCATGTTAGGTCTTTTCATAATGAACAGTTAGGCATAAGTTTTAAGTATATCAAAATTTTTATTGAGAGAAATTACAAAGAAATATATATTTTGAAAGTTAGTTTGGCCATTCCAGGGACTAGATACAAAACAAAAGCCATGATTAATCGTACATTTACGCTTGGAGCCCCTAAAATAACTTACGACGCAGACACGAGATTTTATCAGACTTTTGAGACAACTTTAAGAACGACAACCTGAAGGTGCATACATTTTCAGCTTATTAACTCTCATTCCGAGGTTGACCCGTTTTCTATGCTGACGCAACTGTGTTACAAAGGGCGCCAACCGCCAACAAGGAACGGAACGGAACCCTCTGCGTGAGGGTGGAACTCACACTTGGCCGGTTTTTCACAAATTTGAATTACTCAATATAAACACAACACAGGTATGAAATTAAATTTATCAGCTGCGAAATGAATTTATCCCCAACCGGGATGACACCGGGAATTATTTATTGTAATAATAATTGACGCTTATTATTTCAACGCTTTGTGCATATTAATACCGGATTAGTACGCTTGTTAAAATTATCGCTACAATATATCATTCTTTCATCGGTATGAGTGGAACGATAAACGATGTTGAAGTTAACTACAATCCTCTCATTAGCGATTTGCAAATGATCTGTTTTGGTGGTTTTGGGTTTTACTGATTTTTAGGGTTGCGTAACCAAAATGGCAAAAACGGAACCATTATTTCGTCATATCCATCCGTATGTCATAGGCATTTTACTCCAAGACAACATGATGTATATTGATGTAATTTGGAGTGTGTCTAATACGCCGCTACTTAGTTTGATAGTTAAATAACGAAAAAATATATTTTCAGTAAAAATCGATGTGTGGCACATATTTCGACAGTCCTTTTAAAAATATTTTGTGGTTTATTAAAAAAAAAATTGATTTAGTGAGTATTTTCGGAAATAATCTCTCAGACCGAAAGTATCATTAATTGTGCAGATAATCACATATTTTGAGGAACTACAAAACACTCTCTTAGCGTGTGTGAACTGAGATTAAATTTTTGAAGGATGAGTTTCCAGACCACCCCGTTACGGGGTTAGTTGTTCCGACCGATGTCATAGAAAATGTTTTGGTAACAAAACTGTTTAACAATTAAACGCCTAATCATTACATTATTTTTATATAATATTATATGTAATTTTATATGTGCACAATGTACTCGTAAACATTATTTTATGAAAATCGGCACGTTGTGCCCCGCTCTCCCCTCCTTCAATTTCAGGTTCATTTTTACAAGTTTCATTTAACATGCATTGTTTGTATATGTAAGTCCAGTCAAAACTTGCAAGTTAAATTTGAACCACTTCCCAGTTTCCCATTGAGCTTTGGCATGCATATGTAAGTTCGGTGACAGTACAACATTATGATACCATATTGGAGCCGGATGGTGGTTAAAGGAACTCTGTAATAAAATGAAGTCGGTTAATAACCTAATTCTACCGAGTTTGAAATTTTTAGGATCGTCCCCATCAGTGAGTAGTTGGCACGGATGTTTAAAAAAAAATACATACAGTCGGCAACAAAAGCTTGTGTAAACTTATTCTTCATACGGATACCTCTATGATAAATATCAATTTCTCTGCATTTATATACAGTTAACATTCAAAATTTTAAATATGTGATGCTAGTTAATGATCATATTTAAACAAATAATTAATTTCATTTCAATGTGATTAGTTGTGCGTAGTTACTTAAGAAAATACATATTTTTTTATGGCTTAGTTTATATGGAAAAAGTACATCATAAGGCCTCTGCCAAGAACTTAACCATCCATACTAATATTATAAATGTACAAGTGTGTCTGTCTGTCTGTCTGTTACCTCTTCACGCTTAAACCGCTGAACCGATTGTAATGAAATTTGGTATGGAGATAGGCTACTTTTTATCGCGGAAAAATACCCTTATCCGCGATACATGAATTTAAGACGGACGAAGTCGCGGGCAGAAGCTAGTAGACAAGAAATATATCTTTGCTTAAGTGACGGAAATAAATTACGAACCCCTCACTGCGCTCTAACGTTTTTCTGACGATTTACTATTACAACTATAAGTGTCCTAAATCGGCAAATCACGTCAATGGTCGCAAAAGTTGGCTAACGACGTGGTCCAACATGTATAAATCCTCGCTCCCGCTCGTACACCGAGAGCTAGTCACGTATTAAAAATGAGAATTTGAAAAAAAACCGGCCAAGAGCATGTCGGACCATGCTCAGTATAGGGTTCCGCAGCCGTCCGTACGAAAAAATAGCACTACATATGGAAATAACCGATATGAAAAAGTACACTAGCAAAAGAGCGTATCTCCACGGCACTTACATAATTTTGTTGTGAAGCAAAAAAAGCCTGTATAAAAAGAAAGATCAGGTTTTTTTTTGAAAAATTAAAATAGAAGATAAAAAATATATAGGTTATATCTATATTTTTTTATCTTCTATTTAAAAATTAATTTTATACAAAAAAAGATCAATTGCAAAAGGCCGTATTCAATTCAAGTACCTACTGTTTCATTGCTGCGATGTTTCAAGGATGCCCGAGGGTCGGGTGGCTAAGCGCATTTTTTACTTGGAATTGGAGGAGAGCTAGCGAAAGCATGGTGGGCAACTCCTTAATATAATAATAATAATAATAAACCTACCTAAGATTGAAAAATAAGTGTATAATAATAATACATACTTCCATACTATATACTATATATCTATACTAATATTATAAATGTGAAAGTGTGTCCGTCTGTCTGTACGTCTGTTACCTCTTCACGCTTAAACCGCTGAACCGATTTGGATGAAATTTGGGATGGAGATAGTTTGAGTCCCGGGGGATATAGGTTACTTTTTATCGTGGAAAAATACCCTTATCCGCGATAAACGAACTTAAGGCGGACGAAGTCGCGGGCAGAAGCTAGTAATATTATAAATGCCAGTGTGTCTGTCTGTCTGTCTGTTACCTCTTCACGCTTAAACCGCTGAACCGATTTGGATGAAATTTGGTAAGGTGATAGTTTGAGTTCCGGGGAAGGACATAGGCTACTTTGTAGTAATTTTTTGTATAATTTAAGGCGGACGAAGTCGCGGGCATAGCTAGTGAGTAATAATCGCGGAAACAGAAGTTTTTTTTTTTATAAATAAATAACTAAATACTTTCGATCGGAACACGATCCTAAGTATGCCAACAGACAGTCCTCTTGTTTTGATGGTCCTTGGTAAGGGTAATAAACACATGCCGACTCTTGGACTACTGTGCGGGGCCAATTCGCAAGTTGGCGAGTTTTCGCCAGTTTTCGGGAAAGTTGGAGTTTACGCTTTGTCGGGCGACTTAGAGCGGGTCGTGTGAGTTATTATAAGGCGGATGCAGAGTAACGTTGTGCAAACTAAAGAGGCGGTTACAACCTAGGACCTACATAAGAAGCTTATATAATATGAGGAGAAAAAAAACATAACTATCTTTTTTTCTTCAAAGTAGTAAACCATTTGTTTACTATTTAGGACAAGTAAGGATAAATAGCCCATACACAAATCGACCTAGTCCCAAACTAAGCAAAGCTTGTACTATGGGTACTAGGTGACGATATACATAATATATAGATACATTATAATACTTAAATACATAGAAAAACATCCAAGACCCAGGAACAAACATCTGTGCTCATCAACCAAACACTTGACCTGACCTGGATTCGAACCCGGGACCGCCAGCTTCGTAGGCCGTTGTGCAACCCACTGAGCCAAACGTGTCGTCAATCTGTGGATAACCACAGGGGCTACTCCGAAACCCGAAAAACGAAGTTCGTATGGTGACATTCCGCTCACTCAAACTCAGCTTAACATGAGAGCGAAAGGGATGGCAGGTTACGAAGTTCGAATTTTGAGTTTCAGAGTAACGCCTCAACTACCATTGTAGCAGAAGTGCTGAGTTCGTGATAGCCCAAGTAGCACGGAAGCTGTATAAGAGCTTATACAAAACTTATAATGCTCAAATTGGCGGTATAATGGCTGTATAAGCTTTTATACAGCTACTGTGCTACCTGGGAGGTACATTTAGACTGGAGTTTCCTTCACTGCATCGGTCCATCAGGCCCCTATTTCACAATCGTGACAATTCTCAGGCGACAACGACAATTTTATGTTCACGGCGATCCCCGCAAGCTCGATACATCTCCTTACTTTATACTGGGCACGCAATGTACGTGCAATTGTCGCTGTTACCTGACAATTGTCACGATTGTGAAATAGGGTCTGGTCGGCGGTCTTCCTCGTCCCGTTTTTCCCTCTAGGTACATGACTGACCACGATTAGCTTCTCTTATAAATAAAAAGATTTAAATGGGTCATTATTTGAGCCTTTTTTGCCGTCTTATTAGTTCGCAATATTGGCAAATTCATAAAAGCAAGCAAGCTAATTTTGATCTTCTTCTTCGTCGGATTCACTCTTGGCAGACTGGTCGTGGTCATCATTTCAGGTGTTGGTGGCAAGCTTCACAATCCGCCGCCATACTTCTGTGATGGTTGCCATCCTCGTGCGTTCGTGCAACTAATTTTGATAGCAATTGTAAAAAGCCGCGAATTTTACAATACAACCGAAAATGGCGCCGCAACTTATATGGTATTTGTCAATATTAGGGACAGAGGAATAAGACGGTTGAAGTTAAAACGGTCAAATAATCACCCATATATATAATACAAAAAAAAAAACATTATTTCAATCTTTGTATTTTATAAAAATCTACTTAGTGAAGAAATTCACTTTTAAAATCACTAAGATCTCGATGATATCAACACCATGATTTTTCATATAAATCCAAGTGATTACGATGCCGAAAATAGTAATTAACAATACGTTTATCATAGTTAATTGGCGATTAATTTCATTAACGTTATGCCCTCGGGCAAATCATTATAATTACCTCACAAAGCGCGTTGCGAATTGAAAATAGATCACAAGGAATTTGCAGGAGAATACTGCGGTTGAGCGGCTTAGAGCATTTAAACTCTGGAAATGGCAAACCACTTTTAGCAGGAGGGTAAACACGGACAGCACACTACGGAAATTTATCTATTTTTACAAACGCACACAATAAAAACCGGCCAAGTGCGAGTCGGACTCCATACAAAATATAGGCTACTAAAACTTTTAAACAAAAAAATAAAACCGTCTCCAAAAACACAAAAAAGGAAAAATTAAGGCCATAATTCAGTTTCTTCAAATTACTTATAAGTAACCGTTTGTATACTCAATCTATACAGTATATACAATTAATCTTATTTTGGCGTCGGTGCCATATAAAGAATGTGTAAAATATTGAAAATTGACGATTTTAGTAAGTTGTGACACGATGGCACCGACTCATTATGGCGTTATTTTTTACTTTTTAGTTTTTTTGGAGTCGGTTTTATTTTTTTGTTTAAAAGTTTATTTATTTTACACTTTTTAGTTAATCGTTACTTAAAAGTGTATCTCGTGACGATTCGAACAAGCCCAAACACGGCTAGGATAAATTATTTTATTACATAGATCTGGTGCCTACCTTCCGGCTCCATGATCAAATCAATTCGATGGTACCATTCTCATCAGGAACATTTAAATTTGTGACTATGAAGTTGCTTAGCTAAATTAATCAAGATATTTTGTCGCCACCCGTAAATCATTTGTCATTGAGGAGTTCCGATGGCATTCTGTGGTCTTTTGCATCAGTTCCACTTCACCAATTTACACTTTCTGAATGCAAATGCTTATTATGTTACTTATAATACCAAAATGGTTATATGTATGCCTACAATATTTGAGGAGTTCCTTCAATTCCTCATGGATTCCATCATCAGATCTTCACCAAAATTAAATGGGACCAACTAGAAAGTACCTTCTATAAAACCAAAAATAAAATCGGTCAAATAGTCTTTGAGTAATCAGTGATCAATAAAAAAAAAAAAAAAACATATACAATTAATCATTGAAATAAAACAATTTAACGGATTATATCGCGTATATTATCTCATTTTAGTTCCCGACGTTTCGGAAGCAAAATTGTTTAATCGTTAAATTGTTTTATTTCAATGAGTAATAATCGCGGAAACAGAAGAAAATATTACATACAATTAATGTTATTTTGGAGTCGGTGCCATCGTGTCACAACTTACTAAAATCGTCAATTTTCAATATTTTACACATTCTTTATATGGCACCGACGCCAAAATAAGATTAATTGTATATACTGTATAGATTGAGTATACAAACGGTTACTTGTAAGTAATTTGAAGAAACTGAATTATGGCGTTATTTTTTAGTTTTTAGTTTTTTTGGAGTCGGTTTTATTTTTTTGTTTTTGATTCAATCTTGTAGAGAAATCCCGAGCATAGCCCTGTTTGTGTGATGAGCACGAATGTTTGTTCCTGGGTCTTGGATATTTTCTATGTATGTAAGTATTATAATTTATCTGTATATTATGTATATCGTCGCCTAGTACCCATAGTACAAGCTTTGCTTAGTTTGGGACTAGGTCGATTTGTGTAAGATTGTCCCTGATATTTATTTATTTCTTGTACCAACGATTCTAACTAAACCAAAAAGTCAACATTCTAAAAAAAGGTGATGTACAATTATTTTTAAGACCTAAATAAGTTCGAGTTTTTCTGTTTATAAATTTGGTTTAGGAGCGAAGCCGCTTGCAGCAACGCATGCAAAAACTAGTTGTAACGAGGTGAAAATCCAATAAAATAGTTAGAGAAGTCACCTTTTTTACGGTTTCAATATCGCTCTCAACAGCTGATCATCATTGTGAGCAGCTTCGGAAAGTAACAATTTGTACCACGTCTTAGATTTCACCTTGTAGAAACAACATTCCTGGGCACTTGTCAAAAATGGGTACTGATTGATTAACATGCAGAGATATTATTACCATAATAAAGACGTAAAATCGTAAACTAATAAATCATATTCGTTTCTTTTAATCTTATTTAACACTGATATAAACAAGTTACATAAGCACACAATATATAATTAAGGCAATATTAATTTAAGTTCGTGTGTAATTAAAGACTAGTTTCGCATCGCTCACAATGAGAGACCTCGTTTGGGGACGCCCACGCAGATTTACTATGAATATTTGTACTACGTTGGTTTTAGATGGATTTAAATTATTAATAAAAATTGTTTGTTTGACCACAGAAACTTAAAGCTGCGTAAGATGCTATAATGAGTAGTTTTTGTCACTTTTTAGGGTTCCGTACCCAAAGGGTAAGACGGGACCCTATTACTAAGACTTCGCTATCCGTCTGTCTGCCTGTCACAAGGCTGTATTTACACGAGACAGTTGAAATTTCCACAGATGATGTATTTCTGTTGCCGCTATAACAACAAATACTAAAAACATTACAATTTTATGTCTGTCTGTCACATAAATTTGTCTGTGTGACTGTTTTGTCTGTAAGTGATTTTATATTGCGTGCATTTCTAAAAATGGTTATATTTCCGTAGTATGCTTTACGTGTTTACTTACCTCGCTTCCCACTAAAAATGCATAAAAATTTGTTCAACAATGGTAAAATGCTCTAAGACAAACAATCATCATCATCATCATTTCAGCCATAGAACGTCCACTAGATACAGGCCTCCTCAACTGACTTCCACGTGGACCGGATAAAAGCGACCCGCATCTAGCGAGTCCCTGCAATCTTAACCAGGTCTCGCGCCCACGTTGCGCTTGCCGGTACGCGGTCTCTACTCGAGAGCCTCTGCCCCAACGGCCATCGGTTCTTCGAACTATGCGCCCTGCCCATTGCCACTTCAGTTTGCTTACCCGTTTTAGCTAAGTATGTCGGTGACCTTGGTTCGTCTACGAATCTCCTCATTTCTGATTCGATCTCGTAGAAAGATCCCGAGCCCCTTTCCATAGCTCGCTAAGTGACTCTGACTGAAGACTAACAATGGTCGACATAGATTGTAACTGTAAACCTAACAGAGCACGGCAAAAATGAACCTTATTACGTTGTATACGAAGTTGGTGGAGAAAAGGTGTCGAGGAGACCATTGGGCGAGGCACTAGTCGTCTTTCGGCTGATAGATGATGATGACAACACAAGGCTTATCCATAGCAACACAGCCCGTCTGTCTGTCACGAGTGGCGGCGCCTGCGCGGCGGCGCGAGCGCTGCTGACACCGTTAGCGTTTTCTGATTGGCCCAAAGCAAGATTTAGAGCGACTGTACGTACCTAATGTATGCAGTTCCCTTAAAAGTCATAAGGTTTTTATGTCTTCGTTGTTCTATAGTGGTCATTCACAAAGGCGCAATCCAAAATCCTTTTGAGAGTCTCAAATATAAACCTTCGGTGCTTTCGTTTGTGTAGGATGAAAGTCATAACTCTCTTTTTTGGTTCATATCATAGTCTCAGACAAAAAAAATAGATAGATAAGACATTACGAACAATCTCGTGAAGCCGTTTTTTGGCAAGGTTTTGACAAATTAGACAACTTCACACACATGATTTGTTTGTATTTGTATCGCGTGAAGTTGGCTTTGGCATGGTTTCTTGTGGCCTCACTAGATTGTTCGTAATGTCATGTGTATCTTTTTTTCTTAGTCTGAGATCATAGTTGGGTAAAAAGTATCCTATAACCATCTGGGGATGCCTTGCTACCTGTGTACTCAGTACTAGATATAGTTGAAATTTGTTGCACCGTCGAACTATGGGAAGAGTTGTAACTTACCAATCCTAACTGTCCTATCTCCTTAACACCTTAAACAACCCTAGCACCCGAAAGCCCTACCAAGCCTAGTTAATAAACACGGAAGGAATTTTCAACCACGCACACTCCGAATGTGGAATGACCTCCCTGCCGCGGTTTTCCCTGGAGGTTACAGTATGGGGTTCCTCAATAAGGGAGTGCTTGTTTCTTAAAGGGTCGGCAACACGCACGTAATGTCCATGGCTTTGCAAGCGCTCATAGGCTGCGGTGACTGCTTAACATCAGGCAGGCCGTACGCTTGTTTGCCACCTTAGTAGTATAAAAAAAATGAAATAAAATAAACATGGGATATCTGCACCATGAGACCTGTACTAGACGGGAAATTGGAAGGAAATGGGAGTTAGTTAGATATTTTCACTGCCAATCAAAGACGCATGTGAATGATGTAAACGACGGTTAAAGGTGCCTTGGACCACACACGCCTTCCAGGAATCCGGGACTTACGAACCAGTGAAATAAAGAAAAAAATGCATACACATATTACTTAAATAAATACTACGGGACAATTCTACACAAATGCCATTTGCCAACAATTCTACACAAATCCATGTTAAGCTCATTATGGCTTGTGTTATGGGTACTAGACGACGATATATTGAATAGATATATTACTTATATACATAGAAAACATCCAAGAATCAGGAACAAATATTTATACTCGTCACTCAAATATTTGCCCTTACCCGGATTTGAACCCAGGACCTCAGCTAAACCAATCGTCACTTAGATTTATATACAGAAAAACACGCGGACTTATCGCTTAAAAGCGATATACTTTTATTGTATTGTATCGTACACACTTCTGCATAATATAAAGAGTTTTTCAATCATTACCTACCGAAAACTTTGTTCTTTTGTAAAGCCGAAAGTATTCCTAGAAATATATTTCCATTTGAGCAAAATTGTAAAGTATTCTAAACAAGCGATACGCATTACCAAACTTTCCGAAACCCATAAATTTACGTATTCCATGCACTCTCATACAACTTCACAAAGGGAAGTTCGTAACTTGCAGACGTGGGGAAAGGCGATACATTTCGATCGCCGTGACTGAACAGTATCAAAATAATCTCTGTGAAATATCGATGTCACACCTGGCACATCACAATTGATAATTAATTGCGAAACAGCGACAATAATTCCGGAATTGTGGGCGAATCACTATGAACACAGAATATATATCTTATTTCGTAGGTAAATACGAAACTCGATTGCGAAAAGAGCAATAAATTCTTGTTTGATCATTAATTAAACGAACCAGTGAAAAATTATTTTCATTTATATAAGAAAATTATCAGCTTTTTTTTCATCTCCGCGTTTTTTTATCCGTTCACCGATTACTGTATGTATCGGTGTCCCTTAGTGACAAGTCACAGTGACACTATGTTATGTTGTTTTGAATATGCTTCACATTTCAATTAGTAAAATATTATAAATGCGAAAGTGTGTCTGTCTATCTGTTACCTCTTCACGCTTAACTGCTCAACTAATTTAGATGAAATTTGGTAGAGATATTTGAGTTTTGGGGTCCTTCCCCAAAACTCAATTAGCTACTTTTTATCCCGGAATAAACTTTTTATTCGCAATAAACGAATTTAGGCTAGACGGAGCGCTTGCAGCAGCTAGTAAATACATAAATCTGAATCGAAATCTTAACTAGAAAACTAGCGCGAGATTCAGATATATTTAAATTAAATTAGCGGTTACTAACCTTGTAAAGATGTTTTAGAGAGTTTCGTAGTAAGGCTGCAGCCTTACTACGAAACGCATGCGTCTCCAGTGAGGCGGAGAGGAGCGGACCTGTCCGAAATTCCAATCACATACTGCAGATTCAAATCAAATTCAATATTGTAAAAAAAACTTTTTTTAAAACGCTCGTCGATCCCTAGTAACTTGGGCCAGTGCTCGTCTAAACACTCGGTTCGCAAGTTGTTAGACGAGTTGATTTTACTAAAAACGGTCAAGTATTTCTCGAAACATGTTTTAGAGTGTTTTGTTTTTGGGTGTTTTGTGAGTTTTGTGACGCGATTTTCTTCAGTGATCATCATTTTTACTTATTATTTATACTATATTATATATCTTATCTTATCGTTATTATTATAAAGTTGTAAAAATGAAATGTGTGTATGAGTCGTTGTGGCTTCATCACGTTAAATCGGCTAAGCCGATTTCAACTATTTTTGGTACACGGATAGCTGGGTATCTCCATATGGTTATATGATACTTTTTACCCAACTATGTTAAAGAAAAAAGAACGCGAAGGAAGTTGCGGGCGCCTTCGATCTATACATATAATAAAGCTGAAGAGGGTCGAAAGTCTGTAATGGAAGCTATTCGAAAAAAAGTTGGCATACTTAGAATTGATAACAGAACACGTTCCAACAGTTTTAGAATTTTTGTCTGTTTGTCTGTTTATTTGTACGCGCATCACGTGAAAACAGCTGAACAAATTTCGATGCACACTTTACGAATCTGTCGAAAAAATCCCCGGCCAGGTTATAGGTTATAAAAATTCAACCCCTAACAGGGGGGGTAGCCACTACACTTGATTGAGTTAAGTTTGCAGTTTGCACCTGAAAGGAGATGCAAACTTTTCTCAAACCTACTCTAGCTGTTTCTCTAGCCTACGAACTATCGAGTACCCCGCTAAACTAATAGGTGGCGCTAAAATAAATATCTTATGATATAACTTAAGCCACTGAGGAAGCATTTTGCCAAATTTAACTCTAAGTTTAGAAGAGGGGGTACAGATATCAACAAATTTAATTGAATAATTGATTTAATAATACAACAAAATACGAGATAAGTGGGTCGGTGGTATCAACAAGTAGATTAAAAAACTTTATAAAACTTCACTATTTTACGAAATATTAAGATGCGTCCACATTTGTATCATTTGCCCGTATCAGATCATCGTCGTTTGGACGTTGCGCCGATCCGATCGTATCACACAGGTATATCGAAAGAGTGCAAGCAGCGCGATACGCAGTCATGCCACGGCACGGTGATCGGATACGAGCAAATGATACAAGTGTGGACGCACCTTAACGGTATTTAAACGACCCGAAATATATGTTCTCGAGTGTAGTATACACAGATGTTCAAATAGCTTGGGCCATACCAGCGCGAATGAAAAATGATTATCTGTCAGCTTCCATCCATCGTCTAATCACCCATTTGTCACCATTATCGGCTACACGATGCTTCGCATTAACAGCTCTGATGGATATTTTAATATTAATTAGTGTTACAATGACTTGAAAAGTAGTAAAAACATGGTCTGTTCCTTTTGGCATTTAAAGAAGTTAAACAAAAACTACATGACTCTTACTTTTTGTTTTACAAATATCATGATAATAATCACAATTTTTGCAATTTATTAGTGGATCACTCCACTAACGGCTAAAGAGTCGGATGCACCATACAGAGATCCATAAACAAGAACAGATGACAAAATTCGTCGACTGCTGGTGTGGACGATTAGCTCAGATGGTAGAGCGTGCTGCCCCGGTCTGGCTCAAGGCACTGGTTCAAGTCCAGTATCGTCGAAAAAATTTTTCATTTGTTTCTGATCTTTGTTTATAATACATGACTCTTGTCATTCCGCGAATCAAAGAAGTTTTTGTACCATTACAAATATTATGTACTATTTACAGCGCCAAATGTAGGGGGGGGGGGGCAATGTAACCGGACATATCGTTTTTAAGTTATTGCCAAAAAACTGCGCTTATCAGCAAAAGGATGTAAGTGCCGGGGAGATACGCTCTTTTGTTAGTGTTTTTTTTTTCATATCGTATTTATTTCATCTGTATTGCATTTTTTGTATAAACGGCTGCGGAACCCTACATTGAACATGATCCGACATGCTCTTGGCCGGTTGTTTCATCTGTAGTGCACTTTTTTGTATGAACGGCGGCGGAACCCTATACTGACCATGGTCCTACATGCTCTTGGCCAGTTTTTAGAACTTTCCGCATGATATGACATCACACTTCAAATCACCTATATAAATCACAAAATTCACCCATAAAAATCTATAACCCCCAACAACGCAAACCTTCCATTACCTACATCCTACATTACTCCTTCCGCCATTTGAGTGAGGTTCAACAGAGACATCATTTTTCACTACCCTGCGTCAAGGTGGGTAATGAATGAAGCCTTTACTATCGCAAATATAACTTTACCGCCCTTGAGCAGTAACATCGACCTTACTCCAATCACAAGGAAATCGGAGTCTTAGTTCCCTAGGGGAAAAGTCAAGTTGGTACGCTAGGAGCGACTAACGATACTTGAGCTGTGATAGTATAATTATTTTCCCCTGCCACGCCTCTTTTCTTTCTAGTATCGGTGGGGTCGGCAGTTCTATTTATGGTGGACGTCTCTAGAATCGTGAAAACTTGGAATTTCGAGGAACAGGTCAAGGCATTGCGAGTGGCTTTTTGTTATATATAGGGTTTGAAAACAACAAGGAATATGTAAGCTTAAGAAGACATTAAAATTAAATGTCTGACACGGGGACTACTTTAACATTTTTGTAACTAAAAAACTCCTAATTACTTTTATCTAGATAAAATAATTTTAACGGATTATATCGCGTATATTATCTCATTTTCATATTCCGCGGTTTTGGAAGTTTTTCAGCTTTCTATGTTCACGGGTTGGGTCGGTTTGTATCGCCACGTTAACTCACAAAAAAAAAACTGGCCAAGAGCATGTCGGACCACGCTCAGAGTAGGGTACCACAGTATTTATAAGAAACGTAGCAACAACTGGTTTTTCATCATAAAAATAACAAAGTTTCATAGCGTTTATCTTGGTTTCTATGACTCGTGAAGATAAACTGAAACAGTATATTGGTAGAGACGAACGTTGTCAACACGAAGACATGAGTCATATACATTCGAAGATAATTCTAAGCTATTAGTTATTTGTTATGCAAGGCTGCAAAGTTGTTATTTGGCGCGAGTACTTAAATTGAAAGCCGAGTAAGCGAAGCAATCTAAAATTGAACCGCAAGCGGAGCGAGTGGTTCAAAGTTCAAATATAGATTCCTGAGCGTAACGAGGCTTTCTAGGCACGAGAAGCCAAATAATTTTGCAGCCGTGCGAAACACACAACTTTTCAAAAATGTGAGGAAAATGTGAGATGTAAGAAAAACTACTGCAATTATAACAAACCAATCATTTTTTTTCATTTAAAATGATTGATAATGAACCTACGAAATACACTCATAACAAACTAAACAAATAAACATATAAAAAAATACTAGAAAGTGCCCGCAAACTTCGTCCGCGGAGGAGAAAAAGTCTTAACCCGTTTTTTTTCTTCTGCGTAGTCGGGTAAAAAGTAGTCCTATAACCATCTGGAGATACCCGTGTACCAAAAATAGTTGAAATCCGTTTAGCCGATTTTGCGTGATGAAGCCACAACGACACACAAACATACAAACACACATAAAATCCATAAAATATATTTTTCGTTTTAATGGCCTCCAAATAGTCCCTAACATTCTTTTGTTTTAAATGTCTTCAATGTGCAGACATTTCATTTTTTCAACTTTGAACTTCAAATGACTTTACCACGCTACCGGATAAAACGCACTTTTCCACGCAGATTTGCCGTTTTAAATGGAACTTTTCCGAGCGAGTGAGATGAAAACGAATTTTAACTGTATCTTCGGGCCTTGGGGTCCACCTCATAGTCCATTCAGAGATTTTATTGTCCCTACATCGTGTCTAAGGTTTTTAGGGTTCCGTAGTCAACTAGGAACCCTTATAGTTTCGCCATGTCCGTGTGTCCGTCTGTCTGTCGGTCCGCGGCTCAGTTCCGTGATCATTAGTACTAGAAAGCTGAAATTTGGATTGAGTATGTGTACCTATGTATCACGCCAACAAAGCAGTAAAATAAAAACCAAAAATAAATTTTGCGGGTACCTCTCTTACACCTAAACCTAAACCTTTCGGGTACCTAAAGTGGGGGTTTTTCGTTCCAACCCTAATGTGGGGGTGTCGTTAAATAGGTCTTTTAAAAAGTAATGGGGGCTGCAAACATTATCTATACTATTATAAAGTTGTAAAAATGAAATGTCAGTACATTGAAGATATTTTCAAAACACATTACCACTCCTTTGCGTCGCGCAGTCGGGTAAAAAATGATTGTTATGGACTATTTGGAGGTCATTTTAAAGATTTTTTTTTATTTTATGTATGTTTGTATGTGTCGTTGTGGCTTCATCACGCAAAATCGGCTAAACGGATTTCAACTATTTTTGGTACACGGGTAGCTGGGTATCTCCAGATGGTTGTAGGATACTTTTTATCCGACTACGCTGAAGAAAAAATGAAGGGTTATGACTTTTTCTCCTCCGCGAACGAAGTTGCGGACGCCTTCTAGTTTTTTGATAAAGTTAGCAGTTTTGTAAATATTCGCTCCGGAAATCCAAAAAATAGCGTCGTTCCCCCCCTCACTTTTCAATCACGGGTCAAAAAATTATGGGAAAATTCATAAAAAAAGGCCTTATAAATACTTTCAATGAAAACTATATTGAATAAAATCGGTCGAGCCGTTATTGAGTTATTGCCAAAAAACTGCGCTGGACATAAGTGCCGTGGAAATACGCTGTTTTACTAGTAAACTTTATCATATCGTATTTTGTTCACCTCAGTGCGTTTTTTTGTATGAACGGCTGCGGAACCCTACACTGAGCATGGTCCGTCATGCTCTTTGTCTGTTTTTCTTGGCTTTTTTTATTTTAAAAGTTCAATTGAACAAACAGTTCTGTGTTTTCAGTGTAAATCTCCATTGCGCTGTCTGACTGTCTATCGCCTGAGGAGGACTTGCATTTTTAAAATGCACGTTAAACTTTAGTGCATCTAAAACGGCTAAAGGAAAACTGTACGGTGTTTGTTTTATTCTGTTAGATCTGGATGAGTTGAATCAAGTTGTACGAATAGATAATGGGGATGATGACTAAATTTTAATAATTAAACCGTCATGTAGATTAATAAAAAATACTGGACACGTATTTTTTCTTTTTTTACACAATCAAAAAATAAAGGAGAAACATTGAGTCAAAATGTTGCGTGACGTCACTCCTAGGTACAAATTTTACCTAAGAGTCACGTTTTGAGCCCCCACTCCTGAACTTTAATGCAATTTATCTGAGTATTTTGAAAAAAAAAAAATTAAAAAAAACAAAAAACCCGACTGCTTAAAAAAACTAAAAAGAAAAAAACAAGTCCAGTACCTAGTTTAAAATCGCTATGTTTCACATTAGAATTTATTTTTTGTTTTATGTGAGTATCAATGATGAATCATGAAAAATTTCCATTATAACTTGACAAGGGTAGGTACTGGACTTGTTTTTTCTTTTTAGTTTTTTTAAGCATTCGGGTTTTTTTAATTATTATTTTTATTTTATACTTTTTAGTTAAAATTATAAGTCAGTAAATTTCGCAATCTTTATCGTGGGGGTTATTGAGAAGCTTGCACAGATTTATTTACAATTAAATGAAAATTTAGTGAGAACGGGTTGCGAACCAACTTTTAATCGTTATAATTCCTAACTGGTCATTCAAAATTAAAAATAATAAAAGAAACCTACTAATGATTTTCAAATTTCTATTCAATGATACCCCACTCAACATAGTACGTCGATTTTCATTTTTTTCTTTTTCACAATATGGCGTCTCATTATAACCATTTTAAGTTTTCATCATTTTCATATCTTCAGTGACATTCGCCCAATTAAGACGAATCGATTGACGTAAGAATCATCAAAATCGGTCCGCGCGTTTCGCCTCTAGAGTGCCAGATAGGAACAAACATACATGTATACATAGACTGATAAACACATTACCCTCCTTTGCGTCGCGCAGTCGGGTAATAAAAAATACGTGGCCAATATATTTTTGTTATGTAACTGACGGCGTAATTCGAATTTTGATTTTCATGCCCGGCATCACGCTTATTGTAAAGAAAATCGTTTTTTTCATTGCAAACAATGACAAATGTAAAAGGTTGATTTGTCTGTGTTAAGGTCAACCGGGCTGAAACCGACGCGGGGCTTCATTTACTCGATCTCCTTCGATAGGACAGAGGTTCTTAATAATGTTGATCGCATCAGTTCTTGAAATCAAAACCTAACTAAGCTATTCTAATATATACACTTAAATAAACTTGAAGGACCACCTAATTTACGTAATTAGGAACGAAATAATCAAACTTAAACACTATGACTCTATGAGACAAGATATAGACGATCTTTCTCGCAAAACCTAAACTAGACTGCCTAAACTAAGACCTGAATTAACGATATACTTATACACTAACTTATACTGAATCACTAGGCAACTGGGTTAGGAAGGATACTTGGGAGACTGGGTTCACTATTTAAACTTCTTCTTTCTTGATTTGAATAAACTGTACTGAATTCTTTCCATATAAACTGAGCTTGCTTGTATACTATTTATAATTTACAATTCATCACATATCTTTCCAGAAACACTTTCTCCGGAACATCCAATTTCAATGCTCAATGCAGCATAACAAAGGACTAAAAACCTTGAAAGTGGTACGAAAGAGATCGGACCTCTCTATATTAAAACTAGCCTTCTAATTGGATTATCAAAATCTCTTCGATCAAGATCCTCTTTTACTTTTCACTTGGTTCGGTTCACATATTCATTTTTTATAAATTTAAATCAAATTGGATCTTAAATAAATCGACGATGATGCCGTGGCGTTGCTCGTCGTGGCTCTGCTTGGCTCGGGCGATCCTCAACACGGGCCAAACGCGTCTTATCTTTGGGTCCAATGCGTCTTTTAAAGATTTGACGGTATCCAAACACTTCAAAACTACCCCTAACTCCCCCGCTTAATGTTTGGCACTGTTACTCATGCAAAGAAAGCGAGGGTCGATGTAAGACGATGTGTTACGTTTCTGAGACGTCATCAAAAGACGCATTTTTCCCATAGACGCATTTGTCCCATTAGACTTTATGACATTATGTCCGATTTATGTACAATAAGTTTGATTTAGTCCAATAATGATTAAACTGATAAATAATTTAGGGCAGAAAGGTTATCCAGTGGAGACCGCGTACCTGAAAGCGCAGCGTGGAAAGGCAACCCGCAAGGTGGTCGGACGACCTGGTTAGGGTTGCAGGATGTCGCTGGATGTCGCCTCTATCCGGCCCATGTGGAAATCGATTGAGCAAGCCTGTGTCCAGCAGGTGACGTCCTATAGCTGAAATGATAATGATGATATCACTTTTAGTTACTTAATTAGCCAGTGCTTAAAGGTAAGGCTAAGTAAGGGGCAGAAATTTAAACCGACCATTATGCTCCATGAAATCATCATATCAATGCCACATTACTAAAATCGTGGTCGGATATTAATGTCAGACATTTCGTATGTATGTACTATTATACTAGAAAATAATATATTCATATTCATATTTATTGCGACCATGTTCATTACAATTGATGGTACAATAGATATTTTACGTAGGTACATGATACCCTGATAGGGCTATGATATACAGAGCTGGAAAATGTACCATTAGTTGGCACCTTCTACCCTAAGGTCTACGTATTTGAGAGCTACGATGCCACAAAAAGACAGAGAGACACTTCAAATATACGAGGACTTTCTTTTTCATTAGGAGTTAATTATGAAGAAAACTTACTAAGAAATTGAAATAGCACAATAAAAGTTCAATGTTCCAAAGAAAACATTACCGTAAAATTTTTAAGTATTTATGAGTTCTTAAAGTAGGCTGGGAAAGTCCATTTCTAAAGTAAGAAAATATTGATAACTAATAATACCATTAAAGAACACATAAAAGGTATGATAACTTTTGTTAAACGCAAGTTTTAACATAGCTGCAGAACAAAGTTCTTAATTTCCCCATACAAGGTACTAGCAGTGTGACGTCACTAAGTTAGCAGGCTTTAGTATGAAGCGTTTTTTGGGAAAGTCCATGTATGATTTGAACATTATTGCATATCGAGGAGTTTTTATGAGATTCAAGTAGTTTTTTCACCATTATTTTTATTATTGAGAAGTGGTTCTATAAAAAAAACACGTAAAAAAGTTTATAAATAGCCTATTACTTAGTCACAATACTAACCCTTTTTCGAGGAAATTAGATCTTCATGAAATCATGTTCAGGATATTGCAGTCCTGTGGAGCGCAATTTATGGGCACTGAGGTTGTTTGTGAATTGATTTACTATTCGAGCGGGATGTTATATTCACATTAACTAGGATATGAGATGAAAACCACTATCTATATATGTTGCAGTCAAGTCTCTATCCATGTTAAAACAACTTTTAACTTGCAAAATTAGTTAAAAGTGCTTTTGAATTTAGCCTTGGTCAAAAGTACTGAAATTTTCGCCAAAACTAGTTTTGACCAAGGCCTGTAGTCAGACGGACTTTTGACTACTTTTCCTAGTCAAAACATCTTATTTCATATTTGAAAGGAGCAACTAACCTATCCTGTAACCATATTCCCAAAAGTTATTTTGAGCGCTATTTTAATAAATATTACTAGTCAATAATGATTTTAACGACCAGCCTTGAACAAAAGTAATTTTAACCGATATTTTACAGTGAAAATCTATTATAACCAACATTTTCAAGTCAAAACTACTTTTAACCAAACACTTTTTACTGTTTTTACAAGTCAATTTTAGTTTTAACCGGGATAGAGTCTTGACTGCGACATATACAATGGTAACATAAAAGCCTGCCTTATGTTAAGAAGTTACTGTAGCAAATCAACTATACTTTGCTTTTTTTAGCATTAGATAAAGGGTAAATAATCTTGAGGTGTCTTTTTATTGAAATTACTATTACTTATGAAACCAAAATAATGTAAATAACCATCCTTGCCATACAACTGCTGTCACTTATTTTTGTAAAGTGTTTTCCCCCACCGACATAGGGGAGACCGGGTAAATTTGTCACAGTGGCCAGGGTGGCGTGCACAGGGTTATTGGGAAGGTAGGCAGTTTCTCAGTGCGTATTTGGAACCATGGTCCCTAAGGGCTACAGGCGAAGCAGTTTTTAGGGTTCCGTAGCCAAAAAGGCAAAAGCGGAACCCTTACAGTATCGTCATGTCCGTCCGTCCGTCTGTCCGTCCGTCCGTATGTCACAGACATTTTACTCAAAAACGACTAAATGTATATTGATGAAATTTGGAGGATAGGTGTCTTGTATAAACCGCTACTTAGTTTGATAATTACATAATAATAAAATATATTTCTAAGGGGGGCACTCCTTAGATGTAACCGAAACTGAAAAAAATGTTTATCAGCAAATATCAAAGTGTGGCACATATTTCGACAGATCTGTTAAAAACATTTGGAGGTTCCAGAAAAGGCTTCGAAAGTAGCATAAATTGTGTCCCCCCTCCATTTTCTAAACCTGATGTCCAAAAAATATGAAAAAAATCTCAAGGATAAAACTTAATAAATACTTTCAACAAAATTGTTTTCAACATGATCGGATATACCGTTTTTGAGTTATGGCCGAAAAACTGTGCTTCTCAACGAAAGGAAAGTGAGATACGCTCTTTTGCTACAGTACACTTTTTCATATCTTATTTTTACCTCAGTAGTGCATTTTTTTATATGAACGGCTACGGAACCCTACACTGAGCATGGTCAGACATGCTCTTGACCCGTTTTTCTGTGCCTGTATGGAGCCATGGTCGCTCAGGATAGGCAGTGCCTATGTGCCTATATGGACCGCACGCCACTGTCAAAAGATCGCGACAGCTCTATCTCCCTCCTAGTTAAAGTTCTTGCGATCTTTCGACACCGGTCGATGAACTTATTTGTTCCTTCAGTTTTCTATTATGGCTGTCGTGTGACCACCAACCTATGAGGTAACCTTACCCGGGGGATTATAGCCTAAGGAAATTTTGACAATTGGTATCCGATCAACTGTCATTGCCCATACAGATTCATGACACTTGATTCTGATTTCCAACAAACGCGTCAGGCAATAGGGAAGTAGCCCCCGTATTACCTAACGCGTTTGGCGCTCGCAATCGGAATCAAGTGTCATGATTTTGTATGGGCTATGACAGTTGATTACGATACCAAGTGTCAAAATTTCGTTGGGCAATAACCCCGCCCGGTCTCCCCTACAGACTTACATACTAACTCGTTAAATAAATGCGAGTAAAAATAAGCGTAAGGTTTTCATAAACATCTCTAAGCATTCCGTCCACATCCATATTCATATCCGCTAATTCCTCCGCCCATATTTGCGTCCGCCTGTAAGACCTGAAATACGTGCTCACTGTATTTGAACCCGAGTGTTCGGAAAATCTATCGCCATACTTTTTTGATAGGGTTGTCAACGTAGTGTTAATGATAGATATATTTATTTATTCGTTAATTGGGGATCCATTCTTATCGGCAACCTTTTACTTTCAAAATGGCTTCCTAGTTGGTCCAAGCACCCGGACAAACTTGATTTTTTAAAACAATTGCTTAGAACCGTTAGGTTAGTTTTGCATTATAAATATTCAGTAATTTATAAGTTTTGGAAATTGAATATTTGAGAAATGAAACAGTATGAGAAATAATTTGCTTTATTACTTACCCCATTCATGAAAATAAAATTACCAGCTCACTAGGTGTTGCTTCAGTATATGGAGTTATGTTACAATATAATGCGTTATTTAATGTGTTTAAGGGCTGGATAGGCTTAACCCTGCCCTAGTGGATAAAAACTGCCATGCTTATATTGTTCGGTTGTACCTTATTATATCGACAAACGATTCATCGAATATTTCATTTCGACGACATATCATTTCATATTTACTTTTTCCAGCTCTCAAAGAGTACTTAACAAAGTCTCTGATGGCAAAGGCATATATACCGTAGAAGACTATTTAACAGGCAAAAATGCATTGCCCAAAACAGAAACCAAATAATTTACTTTTACCGGGACACGGAAGGTGGTAATATGAAACGTAGGTACGTAAGTTGTTATAAAAAAAACATATTTTGCTTTTTATCTTCTATTATATTTTTACTTTTATAAGTTTTGATATGTTTTCTTCTAGAACTAGGTATTGAGTTTATACTTAAAAACATATATCTAAGATCAGCCAAGTACAACGATTGTAATAGATGAGATTTATTTAGAAAAAAATACTTACTGTTGAGTTTGTTTCGGCTTTCTTGTCAACGCAGTGGTCTCCTCTTGGGAAATGCCGTTGAGTCAGACTTGTAAAAGTGCCCTTCCGGCCTACTTACAGAATAAAAATAATTATTTCATTTCATAGAAAGCGTTTTTGTCTGAAAAACTTAATAAACGAAACTACATAACTGAAAAAAGTATGAAAATTGTACGGTCTCAATCGTACAGCAGAACGAAAAAATATGCGACGTTGCCAATTAAGCAGGAATGAAATGAAGACGTAGCGAGGGCATTTCATGTAGTTCAAGAAGTTTCGAATTTAGCAGCGCCTATCTCATATAGTTGGGCAACGATCCATCATATTAAATTTGTTATTATTTTTGTGGCAGGTATCATAGTCAAATTGCGCACATTATTAAAGAAATTGAAGGTTGTATTAATATTGGCAAAAAGATTGCTTTTATATTTTCCAAATTTTTGGATTATGTCCCCTGTAATATTCCTCCTTCGGACCGCGCCTTGGTTTATATCTCATGGAGTCGCAATATTGTGACCAATGTATAAACCTCTTTTTAGGGTTCCGTACCAAAAAGGTAAAAAAGGAACCCTCATGGTGCAACTCTGTCTGTCTCTCTGTCTGTCTGAGGTAAGGAAAATGTGGAAAAAAATACCATTCCCCCGTTTACCTCCGAAGTTTACCAAACGAAAAATCTGAAATTTTCTGCTCGCACTTGACCGGTTTTTTAATACTACTATACTCTTTTTGTGTCTTTATTTTTTATTAAATCTTATTAAGTCTACGCCTCTGCCAACCCTATCGCGTAGTAAAGATTTTGTAAACAATTTTGTTTGAGCACGTACGTCGCAATATTTTGTTACAATATTAGATTTGTTCATGTCAAGCCTTTGAATGCATGGAGCTGCAAAAGTCCCGCTTACAAATGTTGGATTCGGGGTTATTAATGTGGAACAATACTTTAAAAACGAATATGGAACAAGTAATAACTTGTTCCAGAGAAGTACTGAACATCAACACCGATCCAAAAAAAACGAGGAAGACTTCCTGTAACCTGGACGTCAGTCATCAATAATGACCTATAGAAAGCCCAAATTCAGAACCTAAAAGACCCAGAACAGATACACCTGGCGAAAAATGACACGGAGAGCCGGCCCCAAATGAAATGGGAAAATTTAGGCAAAGAAGAAGATGGAACAAGTAATAACTTAGCGAAAAAACCGACCATCTAAAGAAACTATTCTTTTTTGTAGATATCTGGAGGCCGCCTATAAACGCTTGTAACTTGTATTAGGAAATCTCTTTCCAACAATATGTATTAAAAAGAGACTTCCACTTGTAATACAAGCACTGATGTGCAAATCGCGGAAACTTTTAAAATGCTTAAAAAAGGTCTTTTAAACAGATAAGTTAACACTAGACTTGAGACCTTATATATACAAAAAAATAAATAAAGGTAAATTGTCTACAATGGGTCCAGCAATGTGTGCGGTAGGGAAAAGGCTCCGACTCAGCATGGTGTTGCAGTTCGCGAGCAGGGCAGAACTGCAACGCTGTTATTCTGTCAAAGCCCACACAGTCCAAAAAGGTCTTATAAACATGTAAGTTAACACTGGACTTAAGACCTTTTATATACAAAAAAATGCTTGTAAAAGGTCTTTTAAACAGGTAAGTTAACACTAGACTTAGGACCTTTTATATACAAAAAATTTAAAAAGATCTTTTAAATAGGTAAGTTAACACTAGACTTAAGGCCTTTTTTAAGCATTTGGAAATTTTCTGCAATATGCACATCAGTAAATACAAGTAACAAGCTTTTGAGAAACGGGCCCAGGGGCCCTATGACAGGGTATAGGACCATAAAATAGGGTTTATCAGACGCCAGGAATTTTCGTGACATGTCAGAAATTTTGACCTTCTGTCAGGAATGCCGCCAGATTACGATTAACAGGAATTTGTGGTGAATTACACATTAATTCAAAACAAATCAAAACCTCTTCCCCACATTTTCAACACTTAGTACAGACTTCTGCAAATTATAAGCAAATTATTATTAAATATATCGTCGTCTAGTACTCATAACTCATAACACAAGCCTTATTAATCTTACCATGGTACTCGTACTAGTTAAATTTGTGTAAAAATTGTCCTGTAATATTTAATTATTATTATTATCAATTATAAGCCATATTTTTTATCTGGAAAAATATTACGCACGGCAATTCCCCCTCTCCCCCCTTTCCCAATCCCGACCCGAGCGTCAAGAATTTTATTTGCAAATCAGGAGTTTTGTCAGTTATTTGAGATCTGGTAAAATACCTTCAAACGGCTGCAGCTAATTTCGATCCGTATTTTTACAAACTTTTACTTTCTATGTTACCTATCTATAGTATATAATATTTTCTTCAGTTTCCGCGATTATTACTCATTTAAATAAAACAATTTAACGAATTATATCGTGTATATTATCTCATTTGAGTTCCCGACGTTTCGGAAGCTTTTCAGCTTTTTCATTTATGCTGGCATGGATACAAGGGGGGAGGTCCCCCCTGGCTCTGAATCGCGACCAAAACCGTCTATTTTGGCTAATGTCAAAAATGTTGATAGGTAAAGGTCTCAAAAGTTGTAATTTAAGTCTTCTATCTGCTTGAATATTTATTATCTGCTATATTATATATTTTCTCTAACTATCTCCTCTGTAGAAGATGGATGAGCGTTTCCTTGAATTCAACCCGTTTCCTAACACTGAATTAAACTATTAGACGATGTTATACAAACATGAAACAGCTTCGAGAATCATTAACTCCTTCGTAGAATATGCAAGTCAATAGGTTATCGATTTTATAAGAACAACTAATACCACCCGCGATATTGCTTGTTTTTAATATTATTGGCTGGAAATCTATCGATACGTATACTACTAATATGAGTACCTATCTGATTTAGAAATTAAAAAGTATAACAAATGACTTGATCAACGATTCCTGGCCAAAAATGCATACAAAAAATGTATATTTGCAGGTTTTCTTTTAAGTTTCAATATGTCCAGTCGAAGATGCATAACCTGCAAAAACACGATATTTATGAAAAAAAAATCTAAATCGATTCAAGAAGTCGGCGAAAACATACAGATAAAGCTAAATAAAGCCCGAGACGACTCGAGAACCCTTTTTTTGGAGTCGGTTAAAAAGTATTTAGGATTAGACATTAATTAATCTCGAAATAGCATAAAGGGTCCCGATATTCTAGACTTACCTAGATACCTGCATTCATTTGCTTAAAGTCCTGAAGATATTGTTTTAAAATTTTCATTTCAACTCGACGTCGCGCGACATTTTGACTTAATGTATCGCCTTTATTTTTTGATTACTTAAAAAAAGAAAAAATATGTCTCCAATATTTTTTATTTAACTTCCTGACGGACGTATTATTAAAATTTAGTCATTAACATTTACGTTCCATCCATGATCCGCTTTTACTACTAAACAACTTTACCAAGTTTTACTATTAGTTTATTTCACTCTCAATTTAAAGTTGTTTTCTATAAACAATACTAAGAAACAGACTATAGTATCAAAGACCAAAACAACAGATAACATATATAAGGCAGGGGTCGTGATATAATCATCAGTGTTATAGAGAGTGTGTACTGTCAGTGTCTGTTGAAATGATAAAGGAATTTGATTTATACTAATACTGTAAAGTTAATACTAAATAATTAAAATAAAAACCCGATTCAAGGTAAGTGTAACAGTACTTCACAGTCACAATAGTTGGTACCTTCAACCTTTTATTGAGATAGACCTGACGAGCAAGTTTAACAATGTCAAAAATTGGGACGTTTAACCTTTCAAATTGACAGATATTCATCAAACATAGTTAAAAAAACAGACCTAGTGCGAGTTGGACTCGCGCACCCAGGGTTCCGTACAAAATATACACTACAAACGGCCGTATCTATAAAAATCCAGTGTTGGCAAAGCCCTACCTAAGCAAAATGTACGCGGTGTTCGATCATTTTATATTGATTATTCACATAGACAGACAGACATAAAATTATACTGTTTCTAGTATTTGTTGTTATAGGGGCATCAGAAATATATCTATCATCTATAAAAAAATCATCTTCTATCACGGTTCATGAGATACGGCCTGGTGACAGACGGACAGACAGACGGACAGCGAAGTCTTAATTGGGTCCCATTTTAAAATTTAGGTACGGAACCCTAAATAGACGTATCCGTTAACGTCGAATGGCTGCGCGAGCGTCGGTCCTGTGCTGAAATGTTCCTTGCGATGCTTGCCAGGCCTCCTACATTACAATACTCTTTGCTGCCAAGCCAAATTTGTCTTTGAAGGTTCTGTTGCAGCGCGCAATGTAACTCGCCGCCTAGCATTGTGGGCATAGGAAGGCTTGGCGCAGTCACTTTTGTAAATACGCTTCGCAACGAGGTCTTAGCGATGCTACAAATGGACCCACAGACATAGCTTTAAACTTGTTCGCTTTATTTTGCGCGTTAGAAGTTTTAGTCAAGACTTTTTATTTGTGTGACAAGCTTTGATGGCTGACTGTAGTTTTCTTTGAACATCCATCAACTACTCACCGAGACGTTTCTTAAGAGCCCAAACTCGGTAGGATTGAATTATGACAGATTTTTTATTGCATTTCCTACGGGGAACTATAATTACATTGCAAGTTGAATAAAAGGTTGTAAAATATTCTACTAATCTGTACGTATGAATAGGTATTTTTATACAAAGATAGTTGAATATCCGTGATTGAAGGACTTTTTTAATACAACTACAGAGAAGCAAAATAGAATATTAGATTTGAGTCACCCTCGCTGACGAACTTTCTCTTATTTTAACGTATATCCCCATTTTTAACAGACTCTCAAAAAAGGAGAAGGTTCTCACTTCATCGGAATTTTTTGTCTTATATTACTAATAAAGTTTGTGTAATCTTGTCATAGTGCTCACCTAACATTATACTTATCGAAAGATTCAATGTGCCAAATATTATTAAATCAGATTTACGCTCTGCTATCAGTTAACTTATATGTTATTTCTGCAAACTAGAAACATTAGCCTGAAGCCATTACTATATCATTAAATATTTGACGACCGGTTTAGGTCAGTGAGAGTAATGTTGCCTGCGAAACCGAGGTCCTAGGTTCAAATCCCGGTAAGGGCAAATATTTATATCGTCATCTAGTACCCATAACACAAGTCTTATTGAGTTTACCATGAGACTACTTCGATTTGTGTATAAATTGTCCTGTAGTATTTATTTATTTATTTTTATTTCAGATGGAGGGAACCCTAGTTCTTCTACTAACATTCTTATCAATCGGGGCAACACCTATCACGAATCAAAGAATTCTGCAGCAAATGCCTCAAAACCAATGCGCCAACATGGTTATAAAGAAGATTAACAACGTATATTACGTCAAAGACTTACCAAAAAACCTGACAGGGATACCAGCTGATATTAGCGTGCATTGGAAGACTGGGAAAGTGTTTTTTACACTAATAAGCAATGAAATGAAGATGCAACTCCAAGTCTTGAATCAAAATGGTCGTGTGGATACTATTAAATTGACCGGGACAGGACAATCTACGACAGTTGATAACCGACATGACATTATATATTTAGCTGCAGATAACGGGGTATACAAATATACAGACGACGACACAGTTGAACTGTATACGGCTGAAGGCGAAGATGTGATGTATATAGCTGTTTCCAATGATGGTAGCACCATGTTTATAGCGACCTGGCCTCAGAATCGCGTCCATATAATTACTAATCAAGGTCAAAAACAGGAAACCTTTTCGCTAATTCCAGATGGTCACGATTTGACCGTGGATACTCGAAACAACATCTATTTTGTTGCGTCTAAAACCTCTTATATTTTGCGAGGTGGTCACACAATTCCTATCAAAATTAAAGGTTTACCAACGGACAAAATGACGGGAGTTTTTATTAGCAGAAATGACAAAGTGTATGGGATGGATGAGACAGGAAATTTGTATTTGATTGACCCTGATAATGCTAAAGCTAGTTTGATTGGCGCGTTTGATGTTCAGGGCGTGAATACTTTTGCTTTGGACGCATTTGACAACGTGCTTATTGGAGTTAAAGGAGCTATTTTGAAGTATAATAAGATGGAGACGTCACCATGTCCTGAGTATGTTCAGTAGATTAAATACTTCACTTGTACATGGATACAAAACTCACTTTCATACTAAAACCTATGTATTATATCAATAGGTATAATTACAAAGTTTATAACATTATATAGTTTTTGATATTCATGTACTTTACAATGAAATAATTAATATGCATTTAATATCAGCGCCTACTAATATTGTCAGAGCAATGTATTAATGACGAATGGTATTTTTTTTGTGCTGAAAGCTGCTTGGATTTCGATTAGTATTAAGTTAACCACACCTTCAACAATATATAGCTTCTATGTACACTTCTTCTACGGATTCTAATACAACAACATTATAATATACAATGCAAGAATAGACAAAATGTTTTTCTTCATCTTCCAGCATTTACTACAGCGCCATCTTACGTTTTCCTTTGTATTTAAGTAGAGTTACGTTGATATAAGTGACATCTATTATTGTAGTTAAGAACTATAGTAAATACAAGCTGACGAATATTAGTTGTCACACTGTAAATAGATGGCAGTAAATGTTGTACTTAAACATTAATTATTTAAAAAAACAAACTAATTATACATTCTTCATTAACGAATTTTCTTTCTTATCGCTACAAAATTTGAAATGAATTAATAGGCTTGTACTCTCAGTTTCTTTTGAGCAGTGCGTTTTGTTATAACAAAACGCACTGACATGGAGTTGCCAGCTTCTGAAGAAAAAGTATTTTGGTGGTAAATTAAATGAAAAAATTGCAGTACAATGTTAAAAACACATAATATACTTTACTTACTAAGTAAAAGAACAGAAAAATACTATTAAATATTTAAATATTAAAGAAGATATTTATTACATTGTTACTTCGAAAAAGTCCCATAGATTTTTATCTATTCTTTACAAAACTAAGTATTAGCAAGCGTACAGTGCAACATAAAAGAGTAAAAATTAAATGACGTAAATGCGCCACTTACTACGTATCTGTCACATTTTTGACGCAAAATTTTTAATGCTTCACCAATTAAGTAAGGATTTTTTAGTTCCATTTTATTTTATTTTTACTCTTTTATGTCGCACTGTACTGTAGCAATGGTTATAAGTAGTAAATGTGTATTCAATTTAATTAGTAGTCCTGGCATCATATTGCACCAACCAATGACAAATCAAAATAATCTAAAGTAAACGACAGTACTCGTTTGTGTTGTGCAAATATACGCCTGTTCCTTACACAACTTAATATAATTCGAACTACCCAATTTTTAATAATAAGTATGTTTCATGGACTACGTTTAAGTTTAATCTTGTTAATTTATTATAATTTTAGTTACCTTTTTACAAGTCATTATAATAGATTTTGAACCAGTTTTTGCTCTAAAACATTTAAATAAAACAATTTAACGCATTATATCGCTTATATACCTCATTTGAGTACCCGACGTTTCGGAAGCTTTTCAGCTTTCCATCGTCATGTGTGAACTGCCTAAAACATGTGTTATAGTTGTTTTACTTGTTACAAAAATACTAGATATTTTTAGGACAAAAGGGCAAAGAAATCTTCTTGGTGAGTTCGCTCCACCGCAAGGTTCACTTACTATTACATATTATTGCAGGAAAGAGCACTTCCATATCAGTATAAAAAATAATGCCAATCTTTCTAAATAAAAATAATGTTGCATTCAGATTTTTGTAACTACCATCGACTCATAAAGTCTGATTCTTTCTAGGTCTGAGTTTTCTGTGAATACTGCCTTGTTAATATATAAAAAATAATGCCAATCTTTCTAAATAAAAATACTGTTGCATTCAGATTTTTGTAACTACCATCGACTCATAAAGTCTGATTCTTTCTTGGTCAGAGTTTTCTGTGAATACTGCCATGTTTTTTATTTCAAATGAATCCCTGCACAGAATTAAGAATTTAAAATAATTATAGATGCTATTCATATTAAAACAGAGCATTTTATGAAATGAAAGTGAAAATTTAAAATCTCATTGCAAATACCACTACCATATGATATCTAGCTTTGAAAATATCAGAAATTATTATGCTTGCATACTAATTCCTTTTCGTTTACTTAATTTAGAATTTCACAAAAAAAATGAAGGTTGAATTACAACCCAAAAAGTTAAAAATCATATTAAATTATTTATTAGAAATACTGAACTGCTACTAAAAATATTTCTTCGTTATAATAAAAAATAAATAAGAAAATATTGTCATTGGTCTGAAGTGCCTGAACGAACAAACAAATTTAAAAAAAAAGCGCTGTCAAGCACGGGTAGGGAAAAATATAATATAACTTGGCAACATCGTGTTAACCTCCTAACTGTAGTAGGTTTTCCTTGAACGTGTCACAGCCATTGTGCATGTCATCGGACCAATAGAAAGCTACAATTTAGTAGGCGGTCCTTGCTGCGATTGGTTGACAGCATCCACGCTAAAACTTGGTCGCGCTAGAAAAAAAACCGAAGTTAATTCATAAATTTGTCAATTTGTCATACGCGTCGGAGATGTGTCAGTGGGTGTTCGTTACCGTGCTCGTATTTGTGTCGTAAATGTGGTGTGTTCATGTGATAATGAGAAAAACCACACTGGATATCCTTATAATTAAGTGATGAATGCTTTTTGAGTTCAGTGTCTCGTTGTAATTGTTTTCATTTGTATGTCATCGGACTTGCAACATGGCGGCCTCCCGTCAGAAATCACAACAGAAAAACATCTCTTCAATATTTTCCAAATTGCACGGCGCTTTTTCTGGTGCCGTGTGCCCGACCAAGCTGGCGACTGATAAAAGAACCTTGAACAAAACCTGGGAGCTGATGGATAAAGTGGTTAAATTATGCCAGCATCACAAAATGAATCTGAAAAATAGCCCTCCTTTCATTTTAGATATTTTGCCGGACACATATCAGAGGTTGCGTATTATTTATTCTAAATACGAGGACAACATGCAGGCGCTGAATAGCAATGAACATTTCAATATATTTATTATTAATTTGATAAGGAAGTGTAAGCAGGCTATAAAGTTATTTAAAGAGGGCAAAGAGAAAATGTTCGATGAGAACTCGCATTACCGAAGAAATCTTACGAAGCTTAGTTTGGTGTTTAGTCACATGCTAAGTGAGCTGAAGGCCATGTTTCCTAACGGGACGTTCGCTGGTGACCAGTTCCGCATAACCAAGAGTGATGCTGCTGAGTTCTGGAAGACCAACTTTGGAAACAGGTTAGTTTTATCTCGTAATAGGTGCTAGACATTTGCCTTTTTTTGTAGTGTTTATGAGCTAGAAATTAAGCGCTATACATTTTTGTTAACAATGAAAAACCGAAACCTCTAACAGTTTTAAGTTGCACTGGTCCAACATTACAGGGCTCTATGATTCATTTTCATGAATTGAAGTTTGAACATTGTTGTAGCAACGTATAGTCTAATATTAACTACCCTGACCACTGTCATGTCCAAAAGCTGTCCATAACTATTTCAGATAAAAACATGTGAAGCTTCATATATTCTTAAAACCTCCTCTGTATGTAGGGCCTAGAGATTTTCTCCTGGACCCCTGAAAAATAGCTTAATTACTGGTCCAAAAATATCTCGGTGATTTTTGAGACCTACGAAGCTTACTACTAACATGGACTTAGGAGCAGAATTTTTACAAACTAACTTTTTTAAGTTCAATGAGTTTTTTTTTGATACTTACACAGCACAAGCCAATCAAGTTCCAAATTAGGCTAAAGTAGGGAATGCATTTGGTTTTTTTTAGTATGGGCGAAACCAAGTTTTAACCGACACAAACGGTTTCTTCATACAAATTAGTTAACCAAATGCATTCCCTAGGTTTAAGTAAGCTTGAATAGTCAGCTTTGATTATCTATATTATTCTGAAAAAAAAATGTTAAAACATTTCATTCATTCATTTCATTTCATTTATTCATGAACAATACAAAGATTGTGTTTGAAATCAATACATATCTACACCTAATAATATAAATATTTTTTAAAACTAGGAACATACATTAAACAATATCTTGATCCTGTACAAATATTTCGTCTATACTATAGAAGCACCCTCTCAACAAATATGTTTTTAGCTGTTTCATGAACGCGACACAGTCTGTAATAATCTTTAAGTTAGTAGGAAGCTTATTAAAGACTACGACTGCCTGGTTTCTTGCGCAGTGCTGCGTCGCTTTGTGTTTAGGACAGAACCCAGGCTTCAAATTTTTGGTCCGCGAAAGCAAACGTATCTTTTGTTCCTCGCTAGTCTCATATTTTATTATATTTTTCACTAGCGCAGTGAGTAAGACAAGTACATATAAACTAGGAACTGTTAGAATACTCAAATTTTTAAAGTGTTCTCTACAGGAGGTCCACTGAGGAAGGCGCAAAATGGATCGCAGCGCTCTTTTTTGTGCAAGTAAAGCTTTATTTATGTTATACATGTAGCTATTTCCCCAGAACATAATGCTATACCGCAACTTGGATTCGACTAATGCATAATAAACTGTCTTGAGTTGTTCCACCGTCAATTCATTCCTGAGGCTTCTCAGGGCATAACAGGCTGAGTAAATAGAATTTTGAATAGAGTCCAGTTCTTGCTTCCAGTTTAATGCTGAATCGATACGCACTCCAAGGAATTTAACACAGTTAACCACGTCTATTTTAGCTCCTTTAGTAATTATGTTAAGAGTATCAGTCCTTTTGGAGTTGTTCTTAAATAACATGATTTTCGTTTTTGCAGTATTTAGTCTCAAATTATTAATGTCGAACCAATATTGAAATGCCATAAACGCATACTTTGTCCTCTCTTCGAGCTCTGATATACTATTTGCAGATACGACTGCGCTGGTGTCGTCTGCAAATAACGTTAAATGGCATTCGGGTACGATGTTACAAATGAAGTTGTACAAGTCATTAGTGAATATAATAAACAAAATAGGCCCCAGAATCGAGCCCTGGGGCACTCCTCTTTTTACATTTATAATATCAGATTTAGTATCTATCTCTAAATTTTCGCTAGTATTTTTAATCTCTACAAATTGTTTACGGTTACTGAGGTAACTTTGCAAGAGCTGATAGGTATGGCCCCTTAAACCATAGAAGTCTAGTTTTTTCAAAAGTATGTCATGATCTACAGTGTCAAATGCAGAACTAAGATCAAGAAATAGTCCTGCAACTCTTTTTCTGTTATGGATTTGTGACACAACATCATCAATAAGTGAATTAATCGCATCAATGGTTCCTATATTTTTTTGAAATCCAAATTGTTTTGTGTTGATGATGGAATGTTCATTCAAGTGAGAAAGCAGGCGAGATTTAATGAGCTTTTCAAAGATTTTTGATAAGACCGGTAGGAGTGAAATTGGCCGGTAGTTTTTAGGATCCGTTTGAACTCCTTTTTTATAAACAGGCAAAACTCTTGCAACTTTTAACTGGTCGGGGAAGATTCCAGACTTGTAACATTCATTAAATAGGTCGGCAAGTGGCCCCGAGAGTATATCTACGCATCTCTTAATTACAGTTATTGGTATTTCATCGTTTCCATATGACTCCTTATTTTCCATATACTGGATGATCTTTGATACTTCATAAGATGAAACTGGCTTCCATAATATATCTTTATAGCAATTTTGGGTCCACTGTTTTAGACACTTATCTGCGGAGAACATATTACCCGTGCTCGGAATAGTACCATGATCAAACTGCTCAGAAAAAATGTTTGCGATATCTAAGGGGTTTTGTACCATATTCCCGTTTGCTTCTTTAATTATAAATCCAGCTTAACTTTGTATGTTTCCCTCCAGGAAATGTAAAAATGTATGTTATGTCAGCTGTTCTAGGGAAAAATTAAATAAATAATTTGTAAAACTCAATATGTATTTCCTGTGTTTTTTCCGGGAAGCAAATTTGATACTTACCTTTGCATTCCTTATGCACTAAAATCTTCTTAATTTTACCTCATTATTTATTTAATTAAATTCACATGAAAACAATGCCTATGTTTATATGTTCATTATTTTACCTTTAAACAATGTAAATTACATTATTATCATTAAAAAAAACAGTTGTTTTACATTACATTACAAAAATTTACCTTACACAATTCAAATGAAAGTTTTGACAGTAAAATCAAATTGTGTTACTTTGGTACATCAACATTAGAAAAAGTTTATTGTAATCTAAAAAAAACTTTCTGTATTTGTACCATTAGCCATACACTTAACTGAGCATGGTTAGACGTTATTGTCATTGACATAAGGCCTACAGTCAGTCAAGTGTGTTGCTGTTTGTATTATTACCCACTTTGGGTAATTCGGTAAAAGCATACATTTTTTTCCGTTAATCCCTGAAAAATGCATAGTGTCAGCTTAAAAGTCCCAACCTTATATTATCGCAGATAAGGTCTAACATCATCTGGATTCACAACTCGAAGGGTCTGATAAATATAGGCCCACTGCTAATGCCACATTCCAAGTTTCATGAGATTAAGAATATAATTAACTCATGGCTAGCTTTGTAAAATTAAGTGTTTAGATTTAGACTATTCCACATATTACCCAAGACTGTCCTATAACTCGGTACAAATTTGACCCTAACGAAGATCTGATCACCCTTACCAATGCTGCCATTAAGTGGCTAACTAATCTTACCCTTAACCCGAACATTGTATATCTGACTTAAAAAATAACCTTGTGCTATTTTTATTTATGATTATTTATACCTGAACTGTCCCACTGCTGGGAAAAGGCCTCCCCCTCTTTCTTCCATGTGTCCCTATTTAAGGCAGCAATGGACCAATCCCTTCTGAATGTGTCTAGGTCATCCCGCCATCTCTGTCATGGTGCCATACAATAAAAAAAATTGAAAAAAAAAGTATTTTTTCCCTTTAGTTCTACAGCACTTTTATACTGACAACCTCGATAAAATGTTACTCAGTCATCTTGTATTTGGCATTTCTAGCACCATTTTCATCAGAGTTTGTTTGATTTGTTAATTTGTATATTGTACTATAATATATGTAATATGTTATTCCTTTGGACAATGTTTTTAATGAGTAAGGAAGGAAGTAATTAATAGTTGTCAGCATATGTGTGTCATGAAATCGTGCCTATACATACAATAATACTACACTCACACTATATTATCAATATATGTGCTAAAAACAATGTGGCAGGAATAAGATTAAAAACTATTTTATACTGAATTCATGATATTATGCCTATACTACACTCACACTATACATTATCAATTTATGTGCTAAAAACAATGCAGGAGGAATAAGATTAAAAACTATTTTATCCTAAATGCAACAGTGTGCTCTCATCCCATTTCATGCATCGAGTTTCATGAATTGAGTCACATATTAACTACTTTTACATATAGATAAAATTTATGGTCTGCAGCAAGAACTTATTAAGCAAAACACATTACTTCCAAAGGATTGGTTAAATATTTTAGTCGCACAAGCAAACCGATGGCCGCTGTGGTAGAAAGCTTCTCGAGTGGCGACCGCGTACAGGACAATGCAGCGTGGGAAGGCCCACAACAATATGGACCGATGATCTGGTGAAAAATCGCGGGAAACGGTTGGATGAGGGCGGCGCACGACTGGTTATGGTAATCCTTGGGGGAGACCTTTGTCCAGCAGTTGATATTAGCTGGGTATCTCCAGATGGTTATAGGATACTTTTTAGCCGATTATGCTGAAGAAGAAAAGAGGGGTTATGACTTTTTCTCCTCCGCGACCGAAGTTGCGGGCACATTCTAGTATTGTACTTTGACGACCGGTTTGGCTCAGTGGGAGTAACGTTGCCTGCGAAGCTGAGGTTCTTGGTTCAAATCCCGGTAAGGGCAAATATTTGTGTTATGAGCATAAATATTTGTTCCTGAGTCTTGGATGTTTTCTATGTATATAAGTAATATATTTATTAAATATATCGTCGTCTAGTACCCATAACACAAGCCTTATTGAGCTTACCATGGGACTAGTTCGATTTGTATAAAATTGACCCGTAATATTTATTTATTCATTTTATTTATTACTGTAATAATCTAATAATATTTGAGAAATAATAAAGTGCAGTGCATATTAATTATTTGCACAGCAAAATTACCATGCTGCCCATGGACTTTCTGTGCAGTTAGATATTTTTGCTGTGCAATCAGTATTTTTGTACGTTAGGTTGGGTTGGCTGAACGATTAAATACTAGCCATAATATTCATGCTAATAATAGTATTTTTAATGTTATTTTTAAATAGACTACACAATAATGTTAAAAGTCCAAACAAGCATCAGGTGTTTTTGTGTACACAGGTGTCATTTCTTGTTTGAACATGACATTCCCAACTGTATTGACGGCACTTTGTTAATTGCTGGCTTGTCCCGCATTCAATATGTCTACTGTGTTTACATAGTTTTAAAAGTTAGGTTAAAAGGTTTTTGCAAGGTTGTGTAGATATTTATGTTGCCAATGTACAATTGTACATACGCGTGCCTATATATGTATAACCTTTTGTGAAGTTGGCACTGGAACCGGACTTTAGAAAAAAACTTTTTTTTTTTAAGTTCAGTTGAATGATTTTCTAACTATGGGCCTTTTAAGGAAGCTCAGAGTCAGTCAGCGAGCTATGGAAAGGGCTATGCTCGGGATCTCTCTACAAGATCGAATCAGAAATGAGGAGATTCGTAGACGAACCAAAGTCGCCGACATAGCAAACAGGGTAAGCAAACTGTAGTGGCAATGGGCAGAGCACATAGTTCGAAGAACTGATCGCCGCTGGAGCAGAAAGGTTCTCGAATGGAGACCGCGTACCGGCAAGGGCAGCGTGGGAAGGTAACGCACAAGGTGGTCGGACGACCTGGTTATGGTTGCGGGGACTCATTGGATGCGGGTCGCCTCTATCCGACCCATGTAAATTCAATTGAGGAGGCCTGTGTCCAGCAGTGGACGTCTTATGGCTGAAATGATTTAAATAGTAGTAACTCTTATTTCGTCAGTAGTAGTGCTAAAAAAAACTGGCCAAGAGCATGTCGGGCCATGCTCAGTGTAGGTTTCCGCAGCCGTACAAAAAATGCACTAGAGATAAAAAAAACGATATGATAAAGTGCACTAGCAAAAGAGCGTATCTCCACGGCACTTATGTCCTTTTGATGAGAAGCGCAGTTTTTTGTCCATAACTCAAAAACGGTATATGTGATCATGTTGAAAATAATTTTCGTTGAAAGTATTTATAAAGCAATTTAACGCGATTCGCGAAATTCGGCCGAGCTTGCCGGGGACTCTTAATGTATTTGCTGCCGCCACTGTCGCTTAACACCTTAAGTACGGTACGGTTAAGGAAACTCTGGCTGGCGCAAATGGTCCTTACCAGTTTGGCGAGTAAAAAAAAAAAAGCAAATAAGTTGCATGAAATAAAACAATTTAACGGATTATATCGCGTATATTAATTGCGTATATTAATTGACGACCGGTTTGGCTCAGTGGGAGTAATGTTGCCTGCGAAGCTGAGGTCCTGGGTTCAAATCCCGGTAAGGGCAAATATTTGTGTGATGAGCATAAATATTTGTTCCTGAGTCTTGGATGTTCTCTATGTATATATGTAATATATCTATTAAATATATCGTCGTCTAGTACCCATAACACAAGCCTTATTGAGCTTACCATGGGACTAGAGCGATTTGTGTAAAAATTGTCCCGTAATATTTATTTATTTATTTATTTATTATTAATAATCCGTTAAATTGTTTTATTTCAATGAGTAATAATCGCGGAAACAGAAGAAAATATTAAGTATTTTTAAAGGTTTAGCTATTTATTATTTTTTATATTTTTTTGACATACGGTTTATGAAATAGAGGGGGGCACTTGCTTTTTGTTATTTAAGTATTAATCTAAGTAGCGGCTTATGGAAGACACCTATACTCTAAATTTCATCAATATACGTCTTATAGTTTTTGTGTAAAATGCCTGTGACATATGGACGGACGGACGGACATGACGAAACTATAAGGGTTCCGTTTTTGCCAATTTGGCTACGGAACCCTAAAAATGGTAGTGCAAAATAATCATGAAACATACTTCACAAAACTTTACTATAAACAATAAGAATAGACATGTACATAGGTACTTCGTAAATAAATAGACATTTAAAGTACAACGAAATAGCAACGTAAACAACTATGCCAGAATTCGTTATTAAATGTAATTTTAATTAACAAAGACTTCCTGTTATATCCCAGTATAGGCCAAGGTAATTGGTTTGGGCGGCTGTAAGTTAACACTTAATTACTATTTACTTGGCAAATATTTGACTGAATCCCTAAATAATTGTTTATTATTAAGTTTATTTTTGCCCTAAAGAAGTATAGTCATTACTGATCATCTATACTATTATAAAGTTGTAAAAATAAAATGTCTTTACATTAAATATATTTTCGAAAAAATAAGTGAAACAACCACAACGACACATACAAATATATAAAAAATTTTTTTTTTGTTTCAGTGATGTTTAAATAGTCCGTATCGCGTATTTTTTTAAAGTATCTTCGTAGTCCAGATATTTAAATTTTAACAGACTTCCAAAAAAGGAGGAGGTTCTAAATTCGTCGGAATCTTTTTTTTATGTAATTTCACCGATTACTCGAAAACTATTTGACTGATTTCAATTTTTAGGGTTCCGTTGTTAATATGGCAAAAACGGAACCCTTATAGTTTCGTCATGTCCGTCCATCCGTCCGTCCGTCCGTATGTCATAGGCATTTTATTCAAAAACTATAAGATGTATACCTATTGATAAAATTTGGAGCATAGGTGTCTTGTGTAAGCCGCTACTTAGTTTGATAGTTAAATAAAATATATATATATTTCTAGAGGGGGCACTCCATACATGTAACCGAATCTGTTTTTTTTTTGTCAGCGAATATCAATGTATGGCACATCATTTGACAGTCCTTCTAAAAACACTTTGAGGTTTCTAAAAATTTTTTTTGATTCTGTGAATATTTTCGGAAATATTCGCTCCGAAAGTACCAAAAATTGTGTCCCCTCTCTAATTTCTAAACGGTATGTTAAAAACATATGAAAAAATTTACAAGTATAAAACTTAATAAATACTTCCAACGAAAATTGTTTTAACATGATCGGACATACCATTTTTAAGTTATTGCCAAAAAACTGCGTTTCTCGGCAAAAGGACGTAATTGCCGGGGAGTTACGCTCTTTTGTTAGTGTTTTTTATTTTCATATCGTATTTTTTTCATCTGTACTGCAATTTTTTTGTATAAACGGCTGCGGAACCCTACACTGAGCATGGTCCGACATGCTCTTCGCCGGTTTTTTTTGTTTTGTAGGTGGTATTTTCAAGTTGGTCCCATATAATTTTAGTGAAGATCTGATGATGGAATCCATAAGGATTTGAAGGAACTCCTCAAATATTGTCGGCAAACATATAGCGATCGTGGTATTATAAGAAAAATAATAAGCATTTGCATTCAGAAAGTGTAAATTGGTGAAGTGGAACTGATGAAGAAGACCACAGAATGCATCACTCCTCAATGATAAATGATTTACGGATGGCGATAAGATACCTCGATTAAGTTAGTTAAACAACTTAGTCACAAACTTAAATTGAAATAAAACAATTTAACGGATTATATCGCGTATATTAGTGGTCCATCCGTGACCATGGAAAGCTGAAAAGCTTCCGAAACGTCGGGAACTAAAATGAGATAATATACGCGATATAATCCGTTAAATTGTTTTATTTCAATGAGTAATAATCGCGGAATCAGAAAAACACAAACTTAAATGTTTCTGATGAGGATGGTACCATCGAGCTGATTTGATGGTGGAGCCGGAAGTTAGGCACCGGATCTCCATAATAAAATAATGTATCCTAGCCGTGTTTGGGCTCGTTGCAATTGTCACGAGATACACTTTTAAGTAACGATGAACGAAAGTGTAAGTTTTTTTTTACCAAAAATATAACCGACTCCAAAAAACATGAGAAGGGTGGGAAAATATGGAAAACAATATAATTGAAGCATGTGTGAAGATTCCGACTTTACGTCATGAAACGATTCATAATAGGAGATGTTGTCAATTTTTGACAACTTGTTTTCGTGGTATATTATATGAAAGGTCGTTCCTTTCTATAATAGAAATACTACATCAATTTCATAAATACTCCCCGAGTTACAATAATGTTAAAAGCACATTTGTGGACCGTCCCTCAACCGCTCCATACTAAACTCTAACGGTTTCATAACAAAAGTTACCATACATTTCATGGGTTATTCAATTGTATTATTAGTTATTAATATTTTCATACTTTAAAAATGGATTTTTCCACCCAACTTTAAGGCTCATAAAACAAGCTACACGTAAGGTATATATAAGATTTTTTTCATAGAAACTAATATCTTGCATAAAATTTGTATTTATAATTGAGTACAGTTAACATCCATATTCAGCATAATAGTATACAGGCTGTTTGGCAACAGGATGCAAAGCTGAAAGTAGGTGATAGCTTAGGCCATTTATAACATTTTAAGCCAGACTTATCTCAGACAAATGTTATTCCTTTTTTCCAGCAATACTAGGAGCTTTCTCTGATAAAATCTTAGAACTCATATAAAAAATTAAAAAAAATATAACATTTGTCTAAGACATGTATGGCTAAAATTGTTTTAAATGGGCTAAACTATTATCTACTTTCAGCTTTGCATCCTGTTACCAAACACCCTGTATAGTATTTTGCCAAGGTAGACAGTTTCTGTGTGCCTATGCGGAGCCGCGGTGGTTCGGGGTAGGCAGTTTCTCTGTATCTACAGGTGTCCCTAAAACCAACGCCAAAATGAAGAGATTTTATGATTTCATAAGCTACAAATTAAGCAAATTTGCACTAGAAATAAATTATTAGTTTAAAAAACACTAGAAAAACACGCTTTACAAGACTTTCTAACAAATCCAAACACAGCTATGATACGATGTTCCATCATGAAGTTCCAGTGCATATCTTCCGGCTCCATCATCAGATCAATTCGTCAGTACCATATTATTGTATTCTCATCAGAACTACATACAGCTGCCAATTTTCATGACGCTACAATCCTTAGAAAGATGGTTAAATTAGTTACCTTAGATTCCATTACATAGTTACATGCAGGTCGACCTAATAAAAGCGTGTTTAAAAAGTTCAGGGTTTCATACAGAGAGACACACTTTCGCATTTATAATGTTAGTATGGATTAGTATGGATAGGTAGCGACACATTAGTTGCACCGCCCACAATTTATCTGCTTTGCCCCAAGGTCGACTGGTAGAGAATGCTCTATGGCATTAAGTCCGCCATTTGTACAATAAGTTTTTCTGTTGTGCAATAAAGATTAAACAAACAAATAATGCCAAGCCCCGTTTTGTTTTGTTGTGAACATATTTACGTTAATATATCTTTTACAAACATCCTTTCATTTATTTTTAGGGTTCCGTAGCCAAAATGGCAAAAACGGAACCTTTATAGTTTCGTCATGTCCGTCCGTCCGTCCGTCCTTTCGTATGTCACAGGCATTTTACTCAGAAACTATAAGACATATACTGATGAAATTTGGAGTAATAGGTGTCTTGTGTAAGCCGCTGCTTAGTTTGATAGTTAAATAAAAAAGATATATATTTCTAGAGCGGGCACTCCATCCATGTAACCGAAACTGAAAAAAATATTTTTTCAGCAAATATCAATGTGTGGCACACCATTCGACAGATCTTCTAAAAACTTTTTGATGTTGCTAAAAACATTTTTTGATTCAGTGAATATTTTCGGAATTATTCGCTCCGAAAGTAGCAAAGCTTGTGTCGTCGTCCCCCCTCTATTTTCAAAACGGTATGTTCAAAAAATATGAAAAATATTATAAATACAAAGCTTACTAAATACTTCCAACGAAAATTGTTTTGAACATGATCGGACATACCGTTTTTAAGTTATTTCCAAAAAACTGCTCTTCTCATCAAAAGGACGTAAGTGCCGGGGAGATACAATATAATACAATACAACAATTCTTTATTGCACACCAACAACAGAAACAGTACAATAGAGGCTTAACATAAAATACGGTAGACGATAGGCGGTCTTATCGCTAAAGAGCGAGCGAGATACGCTCTTTTGTTAGTGTTGTTTTTTCATATCGTATTTTTTTCAACTGTAGTGCATTTTTTTTGTATAAACGGCTATGGAACCCTACATTGAGCATGGTTCGACATGCTCTTGGCCGGTTTTTGATCGTAATTAACATATGGAATTGGTTTCAAAACGGCTTTAACGATTGAACCCACTGTCTAAACGTATCAACAATCATGCGTCCACGTGTTTACAGATATTTTTTTATCCCATAATCCCATTTCATCCGACACGGATGTTGAAATGAAAAATGTCACTCTTTTTAGACGATTATGGATTTCATTCATAACTTGTTAAATAATATGCCTGTCGTTGACAGCTGTTTTATGAATGGCAAGATTACGATCCTTTATTCGAACGTTTGATAAATGTTGATATCTGTCACGTATCTGGGCGTTATCTTAACAATTTCCTCTATTATATGATATGTACGTAGTAGGAATAATATGTTTACCCTACACAGGAAATGGATTGTTGAATGTTTTTTTATTATTTTTTATGTTAATTAATGATTAGACATTCTTCATTGAGACACAGGTCCTAGTCCTATTTCTGCCGTGAACGCTTTTAAACAAAGGTAAACGGAGTCTTATAAATACAAAGATCGAAATAATTAAAAGACTCCGACTGCATTTGAACTAGTGCCTTGTGCTTTGGCGGAGCGCACGCTCTGCCAACTGAGCTACAGAGTCCACAGTCAGCTTGTCTTCAAATTTTGTCACTATTTGTTACAAAATGCAAAGGTTTAAAGTAAAAAAAAGAGCATCCTTGCACCTTATCCCATTGTAATTAGGCGAAAAGTGTAAACATATTTTTGACGTCGACTGTACATGCTCTCTGAAGACACAGGTCTTTACGAATCTTTTTTTCTTTTGATTTTTTAAGCAAGTATTATAACATTCCAGTTGACAAAAATATAGGCCAAATACCAAGCTCCAATACATATATGTTTTACGTAATTTACAGCAAGAAGAATTACTTTATATGACTTTAAAACTGTGACATTTACCGAAATTTTCCGGATAGACCTTTAAGGTTTTACTGGGCTTAAAATGTATGCGATGCGATATTTTTTTGCCTAGTATGTAGATTCTTAGTCGTAAATGCGAATACATCGAATCTTTGCGGTTTAACAACTTATCGGTTATAAATTATAACTCTCCGATAAATTATAGTCTTAATTGTTTCCTGTGTAATAAGATTACCTTATCACAAAACTTACCAATTCATACTTCGGTGGCAAAAGGAAGTGATTAGTTTTCATTCATGATTCGATTGCACGTCATGCAATTAGTCAATCGATAGTGTACATCGGTGCAACAGTTATCGCTTCGCCGATAAAGCATAAGAAGTACTTAAGCCTGATACTTGAGCTATCGGTCATACATAATACTCATACGTCGATTCCGGTAGGTATACACGCGAAGACATTTTGCTGTTTATTTTGTAGCAGGTATGACGTATGCCGCTACCTTTCGGTGAAGGAAAACATCGTGAGGAAACCTGCATACATCTGCGAAGAAAGTCGAGAGCATATGTGAAGTCTCCAATCCGCGCTGGGTCAGCGTACCCTACCACAGCCCATTCCCTATCCATACTAATACTATAAATGCGAAAGTGTGTCTGTCAGTCAGTCTGTCTGTCTGTTACCTTTTCACGCTTAAACCGCTGAACCGATATGGATGAAATTTGGTATGGAGATAGTTTGAGTCCCGGGGAAGGACATAGGCTACTTTTTATCCCGGAAAAATACCCTTATCTGCGATAAACGAATTTAAGGCGGACGAAGTCGCGGGCAGAAGCTAGTCATCAATAAAGAAGAGAAGAAGAAACCCACGAAAACCCCCCACGAGGTCATGCGTTCACCCAGTCTCACTCAGATTTCCTATGCGTGGTCGCCACTCCAGGACTTTACTATCCCAACTGCCATCCGTTCTCCGGGCTACATGGCCCGCAAATTGCCACTTCAACGATGCAATCCTGTGAGCTATGTCGGTTACTTTTGTTCTTCTGCGGATATCCTCATTTCTGATTCTATTACGAAGAGAAACCCCAGGCATAGCCCTTTCCATTGCACGTTGCGTAACTCTGAGCCGCTAGTCCCATTGCGAAATACCATGTCTCAGTTCCGTAGGTCAACACTGGTATAACGCACAGTTCGAAGAACTACGTCAATTCAATATCAATTTATTTGCTAAAACATACATCGCGTGATCAATGTATTTTAGTTATCCATTTCTGCCAATACAAGATCAAAGAACGGCTAACACCAAGATCGTGTTAAAACTATTTCAGCACATCTATACTTTCGATTTCTTATAACGTATATATTTGAACAAAGACGTAAACGCCATTGAATCTCACACGATATTACGCTCTTTTCAAAACCTTTGTTGCGTTGTAAGTGGCTGTTTAACAAAGCAGAATTGATTGCACCTTTGATTATCTTAAAGCGTTTTAAATTAACTATAATTCATCTTCAATTTGCCTTTCGTATACAATCGATGCTTCGAGTGAGGTCGATGTTTAGTATCTTTAATCATGCATTGTTATGAGAACGCCAGGGGTCCTAGAATTAAAATTCGAAGTTCATCTCTTGACTTGCCGCTTTTCTGTTAACGCATTTACTGCCGACAACTCATGAGTTTAAGTCCATACAAATTTATTCCAAGGGGATTGAATACTTTAAAGCGTGTATAGTAAAGGCCGAGTTTAACCAAGTCCTTCGGGGTAAAAGGAAGCGCGCGCTTATTACCTTTTTTTATATTTCCTTAAAAGATCAAACTGCAGTTTTTTAACACTTTGAGCGTCAAAAACGGAAAATCCCGCCATCGAAAATTCGTGCCACTGACGCATATGACGACCAAATTTCATGGTTCAAACACTCCGAATATAATATCCATATAATATAATAACTATATTATTTTTAAGGATTTTTTTTATTTTCTTTCTGTGGCGTCTGGGTCACTTGGCGGTCAAAAGGTTAAAGTTTTGTTCATTTGTAAGGAGCGCTACGGACATAAATGTAAGGCAAATTATTCACTCCTAATGTAAAGCATTCAATGATGAAAAGGATCATTAGTCATAAGAAAATAACAATAGAAAGACCTAACGTGTAACATAAGTCGGGCGTCGGGCTTGTATGGCGAGACAGTTAGGACACGTCATGTCACGTCGTGTCATACCCTCCCTTACCGCTCCCATACCACAGAAACAGACTCAGTTAAGCGTTAGAACTGTAACACCCAATTTTCTCATAGAAATTTGAAGAACTTTCTTCGAAGTCGAATAAATTGACAATGTATGTGTCTCAAACTACACTCGACAGCAAATAAACCGGGCCACCCACTATCGCTACCTCGGCACTCTAATCCGATTTTCTCAAAAAATATAAAACCTACAAGTATCGAACTTTTACCTACAGAAAGTGCGTTTCATGACGATTATAATGAATGAAAACACATTGGGATTTATGAATTTATTAAGTGTTAAGTATGGAGTTTACAAAATCGCGTCGTTCCAAGGTCGCCCGTTTATTTGCTGTCGAGTGTAGTAACCGAAGTACCTGGGCTGTTACAATGTTAAAACCAGTAATGACAGGTGCAGGATGTTCGCACCCTTTGTCATTCCTCGTTGTAACCGACAATTCCCGTTTGCGAATCCACACAGTACACAGTTTTAGTAGGCCGGCCAAAACAACAAATGAAATAATATACGCGTTATATAATCCGTTTAACTGCCTCGATCGCAAGGAGATATTCTGGTAAAAACTAGATGGCGCTTTAAAACTAAACATTTAACAATGTTATCTATGTACTATTATAAAGTTGTAAAAATGAAATGTCTGTACATTGAAGATATTTTCAAAAAATTGATTGTTACGGACTATTTGGAGGTCAGTAAAACGAAAAATATTTTTTTTGGATTTTATGTATGTTTGTATGTGTCGTTGTGGCTTCATCACGCAAAATCGGCGAAACAGATTTCCATTATTTTGGTACACGGGTAGCTGGGTATCTCCAGATGGTTATAGGATACTTTTTACCCGGCTACCCTGAAGAAAAAACGACGGGTTATGACTTTTTCTCCTCCGCGAACGAAGTTGCGGGCATCTTCTAGTAATTTATAATTATACAAAGAAACATAGTAGGTAATAATTAGTTCGTAAACAATTAATGATGTATAAGTCGTAACTATAAATTCGTATACATAGATGGCGTTGTACATATCTTGGAACGCCTTTGGTATGGAAATTGACAGTCCTCTTGATTTTAATGGTCCTTTCCCATTAATCGACTACTCCATCAATTGATTATAGTTCCTTTTGCTGTTCCGCGAACTTGTGTCTTGGTTAGATGTTACAATAAATTGTGCTCACATGCGTTTTTCGAGAGAATTTATTTTCTCGGGTGGACCGTCAACATCTCCGGCATCTCCTGATGATGCCTCGTAGAGAGGCGAAATACGTGTCGAGGATTATACTGTTTGGTGTTGGTTTGTTGTATTTGCATGCGTATTTTTTATGGAAACTGCATGAAAATATTCGCATGTGAGCACAATTTATTGTCACATCTAACCAAGACACAAGTTCGCGGAACAGCAAAGGAACTATAATCCATTGATCTAGAATGGAATTCCGCAAAGTAACGCCTGAATCTATCAATTAATCGACTACTTCGTTTTCACTTAGTCTATATCAAAACCGCTCGTATAGAAGTAATGCAATTTGACGATGCTAATACAAAATTACGGAACTCAAATGCTGGTACAGCTACTGCGTATTGTACAGGCTAAATACTCTGAGGAGCTACTCTGAAATTCGAAGTTCGTATCGCTCCATGCCTCTCGCTCTCATTTTAAACTGTATTTGAGCGAGCGAGATGGCGCGATACGAACTTCGAATATCGAATTTTAGAGTCCCTCTGGCGAATTTGCTCAATTTTATATTCACATTCGTGCTCTGATTAGATCCTTTGAATATATTTGCTTCTTTATATTTAATCTAATATTTTTTACCGCTTGGCAGCTTAATAACCTGAGCGGGGAGTCTTGGTGGCACTTTCGATCCTGTAATTAGTGCTCTCACTTGTCCACTGCCGATGTACACGATATATCGACAAAATTATAATACACATATTTTAAAAGGCATTTTAAAGTAGAGGCATAGGTAAACAAAAGACGGTATTATCGCTAAATAGTCAATACCTTTTTTATTTCGAAGGATATTTCAATAAGAATGGCAAATTATAATAATGTCTATATAACTTTAAAATTTCTATAAAACTACTTACAAAAGGTCATCAGATAAATTGCCAGTACATATACTCCGAGTCAAAAATGAGGAGATCCGAGTTGAGATGAGAGTTGCTTAGACTTAAGTGGCAGTGGGCGGGGCACATTGCTGGTAGAACCGATAGCCGTTGGGGCAGAACGGTTCGCGAGTGGCGACCGCGTACAGGACGACGCAGCGCGGCAAGGCCCCCAATAAGACGGACCGATCATCTGGTGAAGATCACGGGAAACCGTTGAATAAGGGGGTTGCGACCGGTCGTTTTGGAATTTTTTGGGGGAGGCCTCTGTCCAGCATTGGACGTCCTTGGGCTGATATGACGTAATCATCATATCACCCCTATGACGACCTATGCTCTGATTTACAATTGAATTCCAAAATTTTACGTTTAGGGACGCACATTCGTTGTCATTTTTGTTGAAGTGTAGGTATTGTAATTTACATACCTTTACCAAGGACTATTAAAACAAGAGCTAATAATAAATAAATCGTAACATTGAATAACAGTGTCACGCTTACAAAGTAGAATAAATGTAAAAAAAAATTTATTCATAGATGGCGTTGTACATATCGGGGAACGGCTTTTTGTATGGAGATGGCCAGTCCTCTTGTTTTAATGGTCCTTGCTTTTACTAGTTAATTTCACTGGTTACACGAAATCTCATTCACATTTTTACCAAACAATGTTCAAATGTTATATAATTAAAATCACTAAAAATTGTATTTGAATTGCCATCAAATACTTAGTTACCATATTGGAATGCGTCTTACCTATTATAATAACCTAATTTTAAATTACTACAGAAATAGATACGCAAACTCCAGCATTTTTTCTCGATATGGCATTTCTTTTCTTTTCATTAACCGTCTAAGGGCCGATTTCACCAACAATTAATTTACACGAGAGTGGCTAACCCAGTATAAACTAAATCAAACCATTTACTCAATGGTTAATTTCATTTCCATTTCACCACGCTAGTCTACGGATAACAATCTCTCGCATAGTTACTAAGTAACGTTGAACGAATGAATTGAATGAAATCGCAATGCACCCAAGTAAGATAGACAATTTGTCGCATGCTTGAGCAATGATGCTGCATATTTTTTAAATTTATTCGAGTAATACATCAATTGTGAAGTAAGTATTGAATTCACTTGACAGTGACAATGACAATACTAATCTACATCTAACAGTTTACTCAGCCAAATTTGGCGGTGTAAGATTATTCTCTAGTTTAGACATTTTATCTTTAGGTTAATTATTGGTGAAACGTAAAATGAGTTTACTCATGTGTAATTAATGAGATTTTATTTCTTTGGAATCAACGTAATTCACGTTTTTTTCCCACCCCTATTCTTATTTAAAGAGACTTCAGACTTGGGAATTGATGCAAGGTGGCTTTCAATCCATACTATCCATATCTACTAATATTATAAATGCGAAAGTGTGTCTGTCTGTCGGTCTTCACGCTTAAGTGGTTTAAACAGCTAAAACGATTTGGATGAAATTTGGTATGGAGATAGTTTGAGTCCCGGAGAAGGACATTGGCTACTTTTTATCCCGGAAAAATACCCTTATCGGCGATAAACGAATTTAAGGCGTACGAAGTCGCGGGCAGAAGCTATAGTTAACAATATGTTAAATGACATTCGCGTTAGTATTGAAATTAATAAATAATACTGAGTTTTATTCACTACTAGAAGGTACCCAACTCCGCAGAAGTGACAAAAGTCGGAAACGTCTTTTTTTTTTCAGCGTAGTCTGGTAAGTAACGGTAATTACAAATACAAATGTGCATATCGACGACAAAAAGCGGAAACGTAGTAACCGCCAATTGGATCCATTGCCGGTTCCTACATTTTTGCTTTTAGCCGACGATATGTAGTCTCCACCCGCGATTCTCCCGTAGCGTAGTAACCAGTCCAGTGACGTCGCAGTGACGTCTCGGCGCTGAATGGGGCCGCTAAGAGCGCCGGAAGTCGGTAGCGGATGAGATGACGTTCCCGGTGGTATTCCGGGAGATCGCTTTTAGACTTTCCGTTACTGTCAATTGAAAGAGCAAAGGGCAATGTTTTCACACTGAGATATGTTACAAAAATAAAACCGGCTAAGAGCATGTCGGGACCACGCTCAGTGAAGGGTTCAGTAGCCGTTACTACAAATAAATACATTAAGGTGCGTACACACTTATATCATTTGCTCGTATCCGATCACCGTGGCGTGGCATGACTGCGTATCGCGCTGCTTGGACGCTCCCTGTCGGCGCGGCGATCACGCCCCGCTTGTCCGATCTAAGTGTGTGATACGCGTAGCAACATGGATTTCGAGCGATCGGATCGGCGCAACGTCCAAACGCGTAATCGTGACACGCGATCATGCCACGGGACGAAGATCTGATCGGGCAAATGATACAAATGTGGATGCACCTTTAGTTGTATATTTGTCCGGGTAGTGAAATGTCTTGGTCTGTAAAACGCCCTCATTGCTATAAGACATAGTCGACTAAATTGTTATATAATTGAGACATTCTGCCTACTTGTGTATTTCACAACCTAGACGTGTTGCTAAGTAAGTCTTCCTGAAACTTAGACAATATTGTATTCATGCCATTGGATAAACAAGTCATTTTGCATACTTGGTCAGTGTCAGACGTTTTGAATGCCAACGCTAAATGCAAGTAATGCCTTGAGGACCCAACCCCTTCTTTCACGTAACAGTCAGTATTCCAAATTTCTAAATTTAACTGTCAGGCCAGAAACTAACATGCTGAGTCAATTTCCATGCAAATGAGATGTGTCCCGGCCGGTTAACTGGATTCTGCAAGGGTTTGTATCGGACAGATAATATAATGTATGCGACAGTTCTGTAATCTAGGCAAGCATGGCCGATACGTACCTAAAACTAATAAAACTTACCGAATGTATCGAAGCTAGTTCCAAAATATCGATGCCTTTATTATTTTTTTAAGATGTTTTTATTCAAGGACCATTAAAACAAGAGGACTGACAGTTGCCACACTTTGGATCGTCTTCCGATCGCAAGGAGATATTCTGGCATAAACAACATGGCGCTTTCAAACTAAACATTTAACAAAGCAAATCTTGTTTTTAGTATTTGCATCATAAAAGCTACCATTTTGCATCAAAAAATTATTATTCATTGTAATAAAACAATTTAACGGATTATATCGCGTATATTATCTCATTTTAGTTCCCGACGATTCGGAAGCTTTCCAGCTTTCCATGGTCACGGTCACGGGTGGACTGAGAAAAGATGTATTTTCCTCTGTCAAAGTTACAATTTGTGCAAACTACCCATTTTTTGAAAAAAACACAAATAAAGGTGTACATACATGCCAGATGGGCCTAAGCTGTAATGACAGTTACACATGTGCCAGAAGGGCTTAATTATTTTATTCTAATAATTTACCAAGCAGTATTTCACAAATGAGGCGTACTGAGGAGAAAAGAAACGCTGCAAATGCTGCTGTGGAGTAACAACATAATGAAGCCCTTTTTTAAGAAGCGAGGTTTGCGACTCCCAGAGTTCCTTCGAGCTAATATTCACTACATGTGCAACGGCATTTGACGTTGACGTTTGATTACCTCCACGGAGCGTTTCATTCCTAGTGCGTTTTGATTTCAACTTGTCAAACTTAGCATTTTTCTTACGTGTACAGCTTTTAAATTTTGATGCGTAACGTCTGTCGCCTTGTTCAACAATACTTTTGAAGTCATCATCTGTCAATATCAACTGCAATTCGTCACTCTTTTCTTTAATCTGTTGTTCAAATTTGTGAGCTGAATAACGGGTATTGTGGATAAGTTTGCACAGTAACTTTACACTAGCTTGGCGGAGAATGCGTTCACTACCGAAAATGTCCTTCTTCCGTGCTATTTTCACGCATGTAGGAATGAGATCTTCATCACGGCATTCTTTAAGGAAATTCAATGAACTTCGAGCTCGTGCGAGTCCCGTCCTGAGGTCTTCATACCGCCTGATTTGGTTAGCAACATCCAGTCCGTACTGGTGTACATAATATTTTCTTCTGTTTCCGCGATTATTACTTATTGAAATAAAACAATTTAACGGATTATATCGCGTATATTATCTAATTTTAGTTCCCGACGTTTCGGAAGCTTTCCACCGTCACCGCACCGTCGCACGCTTAGCACCGTCGGTGTAATAGGTCTGCAGTCTGTGAACATGTCATTGACAAACCAAACCACTCAATTAAGTTTGATAAACCTTCTATCCGTGCCATAGAAAAAAGATATTTTCCCAGGATGCTACGCGAGGCAATTGAGATTAAAAAGCATCCTAATTTCAATAGAGAAGATGGATTGTCACTACCACCAGCTTGGGATCCTGTAATACATCTCATCAAGGAACAAGCGAGACACAGGACTGCAAAACCTTAATTTGCGAACGGTGAAAATATCTTATCTGTTTAAAAGTAGTTTAATAGCTTCTGTTTTTTAAATATTATAATTAGTAATGAGGTAGCCTGGGAGTTTTTCTTTGCAGCGTTTCTTTTCTCCTCAGTACGCCTCATTTGTGAAATGTTGCTTGGTAAATTATTAGAATAAAATAATTAAGCCCTTCTTGCACATGTGTAACTGTCTTTACAGCTTATGCCCATCTGGCATGTATGTACACCTTTATTTGTGTTTTTTTTTAAATGGGTGGTTTGCACAAATTGTAACTTTGACAGAGGAAAATACATCTTTTCTCAGTCCACCCGTGACCGTGACCATGGAAAGCTGGAAAGCTTCCGAAACGTCGGGAACTAAAATGAGATAATATACGCGATATAATCCGTTAAATTGTTTTATTTCAATGAGTAATAATCGCGGAAACAGAAGAAAATATTAAATTTATTATTGTTTGAGTACAATCAACATTCGTATTACACGGCATACCCTTTTTATATAATCTAAAGCACAATGTAACTAGCTCACAACTAGTTCAGATCAGCAATATCGTGCTTTGTTAAATGTCAAGATGCTGACATTTGAGTCTGTCCAGTCATTTGGATATCGGATACAAAGACTAAATGTCCAAAAGGAAAGGTTTAACAACCAACTCATACAAATTGTGTCATAAAGACGAAAGGATATCCTTTTATGTCGACAAGGGACAAAGAAAATGGAGGAGCGTTCGGGTAAAATAACCCTGAATTCGCACTTGTTATTCGCTAATTAATGGGTTAAAAGGGTTTTCGGTTGGACGTTGTAATATGACCAGGGAAAGCATTTTAAAATTGGAAAATAAATTAAAAAATGTTGACAGCAAGGGCTACAATTATCCGATATTTGACACACTGTACCTAATCTTTTAGTAGCTCTAAGCGAGAGCATGGTTTCAACTATCTTTTGATTAATATTGATTAGATTTTGTGCCAGTAGGAAATTCCACTAAAGGTGCGTCCACACTTGTATCATTTGCTCGTATCCGATCAGCGTGCCGTAGCATGACTGCGTATCGCGCTGCTTGGACCTGTCGGCGCGCCGATAATGCCGCACTCTTCCGATACAAGTGTATGATACGCGTAGCAAATGGATTTCGAGTGATCGGATCGGCGCAACGTCCAAACGCGTGATCGTGACACGCGATCATGCTACGCGACGATGATCTGATACGGGCAAATGATACAAATGTGGACGCACCTTTAGGCTCCATTCGATCGCTATGACGATGATGTAAAAATACAAAATAAAAAAAGGTAACAACATGTGCATGTAAAAGTAGGAAAACTTTTTCCCTTATTACAATAGGTATTATTCTCGATTTTGAATAAAACATTGATTTTAAACGAAATTTTAATTTTTATATGCCCTCTAGTTAACTCACACACATCCTCCTCAAAATATGATGAGTGTTGTATCGATTAAAAAACGTCCCCGCTGGGTTGGGATGTGGCAATACCAAGACTATGCCGGACTGAGTGCAAAGAAGTAAAACCTCTTTGTTTTGAATAAAATACGTTATTTAAATATACTGGCAGTATTAATCAATTACACCACAATAAATTACCGAAATATTAAATTTACTCTGTTAAGCTCATGTGCGCCTCAAAATGTTTTTATAAGTACTGTCGAAACACACCTTGATATTTGCTGAATTTTTTTTTTCAGTTTCTGTTATATGTATGGAGTGCCCGCCCTACACATATATATTTTTTTTCTTTAACTATCAAACTAAGTAGCGTTTAACACACGACACCTATGCTCCAAATTTCATCAATGAACATCTTATAGTTTGTGAGTAAAATGCCTGTGACATACGGACGAAGAGACAGACGGACATACAGACAGACAGACAGACATGACGAATCTATAAGGGTTCCGTTTTTGCCATTTTGGCTACGGAACCCTAAAAGATACAGCGAATTTATTTTTTTCATACTAAACTTGTTTTTGCTGTATTTCGTTTCTTTTATAAACTGAAGCCATATAAACTAATTACAGGCCTAGATATACCTCATGTCATTAGATATACAAAGTTTCGTTACAATCGAACACGTAGTTTCAAAATGAGAACGAAACACCGTTTGTATGGGAAGGTGAAATTCGGCCGAGCTTGCCGGGGACTCTTAATGTATTTGCTGCCGCCACTGTCGCTTAACACCTTAAGTACGGTACGGTTAAGGAAACTCTGGCTGGCGCAAATGGTCCTTACCAGTTTGGCGCGTAAAAAAAAAAAGCAAATAAGTTGCATGAAGTTATATACTTACATCTTTTTGGATAAATAAAATAAAAAGAAAGCATATTTAATGAAGGAATGTCCAGAGCAAGAGAACCACGATGTTGGCGGTATATGAGAAGCCCTCTTTAAATAAATATGGATTTATAAAAATCCTCCTCAAATTAAGGATTCAGGAACCATTTTTCAAAACGGCAATTTTCAAGGCTGGCTTAAAAAAACTGGTTTGAGATCAAGTCGTTGCACGGATGTATTTAAACGCCTTAATTTGATAAAGTCTTTTCACAGAGTAATATAGTATTTAGTGACTTCCAATTTAATATTACAGCTGTAAATCTCGATTATCCTAAAATACGACGTCATAAAAACACGTAGACGTGACGTTTTTATAGCCTTGTATAAGAGACGGTTGTTAAGCAATTGGAATACCGGGTGCGTTGGATTAATATCAAAGGTCACTGTGATTTTGCTGTTTTTTATCCGACTGCGTCAGAAAGAGGATTATGTTTTTAGATTAGGTACTAGCGACTCGCCCCGGCTTCGCACGGGAAGCTATATGTGTAACTCTACGGGTTTCTGCAGCGCACGCAAACATAGCTTTAAAACGGTAGGGTTTTCCCATATCTCAGCCAATGAGGGTTTTCTCTAATCGAAATATTGCCAGTTGGCGCCACCGTGACGTAAGGTATAATTGACAAGAATTGACAACATTCACCAATCAGAGCACGAAATTTTGTCAGTGAAAAAAAAGAGATTTTAACATAGTTGTATCTCGGGGAGTTTAAATGAGATTGAAGTAGTTTTTAGGGTTCCGTACTTCAATCGGAGAAAACGGAACTCTTATAGGATCACTTTCTTGTCCATTCTTGTCTGTCAAGACCCTTTACCTCGAGAACCCGTGGAGGGTATCGAGTTGAAATTAACACCATATACTCAAGTCTGCGGTCCCTTGAAGCTGTGAAAAAATCATTCTACATTAACGTTAAAAAAAAGATACGGTCATTTATGCCGCAAAAAAACGTATATTTCGACACTCTCAAGGGAATCAAAATGATAGGGTGCTTCCCGTTAGTAGAACTATGAAATTTGGCTAATAATATTGTGACATACTACAAATACCTACAAAAATCTAAAAGCAATACATTTGTAGTTAAATCATAAAGAAATATACTCTTTTTCAAAAGACATATTTGGACAGCCCGGTTGCGTTAAGTTTGCACCTCATTTGTATGCAATGCTATTGATATCAGGTGCAAACTTAACTTACCCGGAACCGGGTAATATAATAATGTTAGGGCAAGTGAAAGTTTGTTCGGAACCCTCGGTGCGCGAGTCGGGCTCGCACTTGGCCGGTTTTTTCACCAATATTTTTATTATTCAGAGGTTGTTCCATAACATAGCACAGAAAAAATTGTTTAATAGCCTATTGATTCGTATTTACCTTACTTTTGAATGGACTATTTTTAACCCTCGTCGATGAAAAAATAAGGGTGTTAAGTTTGACGCGTGTATCTATATATGGGATCGTAGTTCCTAAACGGATGTACCGATTTTGATTATTTTTTTTGCGTTTAAAAGGTAACTTAATTCAGAGTGTTCTTGGCTATGATTCAAGAAAATTGATTCAGCCGTTTGGAAAATATCAGCTTTTTTCTAGAATGGGATTTTTTTACCGATTAGCCGACCTATAAACGATACTTGTTGTTATATCAATTAGGATGCGTTTTCATAGCAGCCGGTTTTTTTTGTTATTGTGAATGAAATTCAACTTTGCCATTTTCATACTGTCTAGGTTGGAAATGTATGTTTCTTATTATTCGACGTTTGGCTTCATGCCAAAGGGTTTTTTTAAGTGACGATTTGTTTCCTTGATTTTCTATCTTTGTCATTTGATGACAGGCGTTATAGAATTGAATCTCACACGAGTGATTTTCATTTCTAAATACACCAAAAACTTGTCGTGACCTTTTCCCTTACGTCACCTTTTCTATTAAATGCACGGAGTGCATGACCTTCCCGGTAAATATTTATTGCAACAGCCTAGTTGAGGTACTGCTTCAAAAAATATATTTACTGCGTTAAATCTAACTTCTATTTGACATTGGAGATACTGGCTTGTTTGTCTGAGACGTATAAATTGAATACAAGGTCGCCCGTCGTCGCGCAGTCGTACAGAGGAGTTAGGTATAGACTCGAATTTTAATGATTTTAGTATAGTGCGTATCGAGCTCTGACCTGGACGTATCGTATCAAATTGATGTGTTATCAGTGTAATTTGAAAGGAAAAACGGAACTGTGCATAATGTGATCAACTGGGGCATATCGTTGTGTTACTAATGAGAGTGGACAGAGTTAGGGCCCTACTGGGACTGAAAAGCAAATTAAAAGCGAAGTGTAGTTCAATAGGCTGGTTTATTAGCCAACAAAAACAGCGGAACTCGGTCAGAGACTTGCAATTATATTGTCGACGGCTGCCGGTGGAATTCGTGAAACCTATGGGTGTTGCCGTCGCTGTGACGTCGCGCTGTATCCCGTGCGCCTCTCCCGTGCGCATGTGTACTGGAACAAAAAGTTAAATCAGAACAGCTGTCGGTGATCGTGCGAAATAACAAATAGAAAAGATGGCGAAACGTACACTCGAAAACGCAAAAATAGAAATACGTATATTGACACGATATAACAATAAAAACCATAAATTGCTGATAGACACCTCAGCGAAGCTAATTGCCGCGGAAAATACTATAAAGAGTTTAAAAAAACAAAATGGTGCGTTGGAAACAAATTGCTCTGACAAGCAAAAGGAGATCGAGAATTTACAGTCAGAATTGGACTCAATTAGGAAAAAAATAATAATTTTAGAGCAATCAGCACGCACGGCTGGGCGTGTGGCAGGGACAGGCACGGCTGGGTGTGTGGCAGGGACAGGCACGGCTGAGCTACGTCAGTCCAGGGCATCGGAGTTGTCAGTGGATGGTGCTCATACTAGCGGTGCGGTTGGGGCGGGTGAGCCGGTTCAAACCAGGGCATCGCACTTGTCAGGCGACGGTGCTCATACTAGCGGTGCGGTCGGGGCGGATGTTCCGGCTCAATCCAGGACATCAGAGTCGTCAGTAATCGGTGCTCATACTAACGGTGCGGTTGGGGCGGGTGAGCCGGCTCAAACTAGGGCATCGCAGGTGTCAGTCGACGGTGCTCATACTAGCGGTGCGGTCGGGGTGGGTGTGCCGGCTCAATCCAGGACATCAGAGTCGTCAGTAAACGGTGCTCATACTAACGGTGCGGTTGGGGCGGGTGAGCCGGCTCAAACTAGGGCATCGCAGGTGTCAGTCGACGGTGCTCATACTAGCGGTGCGGTCGGGGTGGGTGTGCCGGCTCAATCCAGGACATCAGAGTCGTCAGTAAACGGTGCTCATACTAACGGTGCGGTTGGGGCGGGTGAGCCGGCTCAAACTAGGGCATCGCAGGTGTCAGTCGACGGTGCTCATACTAGCGGTGCGGTCGGGGCGGATGTGCCGGCTCAATCCAGGACATCAGAGTCGTCAGTAAACGGTGCTCATACTAACGGTGCGGTTGGGGCGGGTGAGCCGGCTCAAACTAAGGCATCGCAGGTGTCAATCGACAGTGCTCATACTAGCGGTGCGGTCGGGGCGGGTGTGCCGGCTCAATCCGGGACATCAGAGTCGTCAGTAAACGGTGCTCATACTAACGGTGCGGTTGGGGCGGGTGAGCCGGCTCAAACTAGGGCATCGCAGGTGTCAGTCGACGGTGCTCATACTAGGGGTGCGGTTGGGGCGGCTGAGCTGGCTCAATCCAGGGCATTGGACTTGTCATTGGGCAGTGTTTATACTAGCGGTGCGGTTGGGGTGGGTGAGCCGGCTCAAACCAGGGCATCGCAGTTATCAGTCGACGGTGCTCATACTAGCGGTGCGGTTGGGGTGGCTGAGGTAGCTCAATCCAGGGCATTGGACTTTTCAGTGGGCAGTGTTCATACTATCGGTGCGGTTGAGGCGGCTGAGCCGGCTCAATCCAGGGCATCGGAGTTGTCAATAGGTAGTGTTCATACTAGCGGTGCGATTGCGGTGTGTGAGTCGGCTCAATCCAGGGCTCAAAATGATACATTCGAAGCAAATTGCTCTGAAATGCGAACGGAGATCATAAAATTACGGTCAGAATTGGAATCAACTAGGGAAAAAAATAAATTATTAGAGCAATCTGTAAGAAAGCGAGCTTCAGGCTCAGAAAACCAAGTTGAGGGAAAAAAATCAAGACAAGAACTCGAACATGAGCGTGTGGCTGGATTGGGTGAGCTGGCATTGGAGGAGGATCGTGCTAGTGCGGTATGGCGCATGTTTGAGTCTGGTCAACCCAGGACATTGCAGTCGACAGAGAACAGCACGGCTGGGAGTGTAGACGGTGCTCATACTAGCGGTGCGGTTGGGGCGGGTGAGCCGGCTCAATCCAGGGCGTCGGAGTTGTCAGTGGACGGTGCTCATACTAGCGGTGCGGCTGAGTCGGCTTCGTCCAGGGCATCGGAGTTGTCAGATGAGAGCGGAAGTGTTATATATGCGGTAGGGTGTGGCGTTAAGTTGGCTAAGTCGTCTCAACTTAAGGCTTCAGAGTCGTCCAAAGACAGCGCTCGTGCTAGAGGCAAGCGTGCGGATAGTTTGACTGGATACAGCGCATCATCGGAGTGCTCAGGAGACTGTTCACATGCAATCTCGACACTTAACACATCTCGAGATGTGCAATCGAAGAGAACGAGAAAACGAAAAAATATATTTGAGCCACATTTCAAGACACCTAAAAGACGATTAAACAATACTCATTCACAAGTCATTCCTCAAACATCCACGCAAGGCATTTTATCTGCAAATACAGAAGTTAATTTTGATGAAAACAACGAAAGCAGGGATATTGTACATAATATTCGATCTGAAGCAGAATTAGTGCAGGCGTTCCTCGATACGTATCCTGACATATCAGAACGTTATCGACATTCACACAATGAATACTACTTTTGCTATTCACATAATAAATGGAATCGGTTACCTGAACCACTATTTTATAGGAACCTTCGCCGAAATCTAAAACGAGACATGAAATTAAATGAGGCCGAGGAAATTAGCAGTATAGACATAATAAAGAATATAATTGATTCTAAAATTGAAGACCCTAATTTTGTTGAACAAATTCATTCGTTGTCAAATATTTTTGCTACAGATAAAAAGGTTGTTGATCTGTCAGCAGTTCCGCCCGTCATTCGAAATGCGAATAGAGAAGATTTGATACTATTATTTAGCACCAGTGGCTGGGCATACGACCATAGGTTATCCCGTAAGTATGAAAAATCTGTCGAGTTATATTTTACACAACTCTTTCCTATACCCAGTGAAAGGAAATGGTTTCTGTCGTTTGTCGCCAGTTTGCTTAATGGAAAGAGGATCGATGGGCTATGCGTAATATTAACTAATGAACGTGGAGGTAAGCGAGGGAAAACCACATTGAATAATGTGTTAGATAAAGTTTTTGGTAAATACTACCTTGACTATTATGAGTTAAAGATTAATAGCAGTCGCCAAAATCTATGTAGTGATCAGATTAGTCTACTTGGCAAAAGGCTTCTGATTGCAGATGTGAACTCGAGGAGCAAAAACATAAATTGTGATTTTATTAAAGACGTCACAAGCTCGAATTATGTTACAGTTCGTGTGAAATGTCAGGAAACAGATAATATACCAGTTGGAACTCGATTGCCTGTAAAAGCAGGAGTGATAATTGCTGCCAGCGAAAACTTTATACCTAAGTTGGACACGGCAGATCAAGATTTTTTTAAGAGGGCAGTGGTTTGCCCGATGCGATCACGATTTGTTAGCGAAGAAGCCGAAAGGGTAACTAACAGAAAAAACACTGAATTTACGTACGTTGCCAATAAGACCATTGAAGGATCGATTGAGGATTGGAGATCTGCTATTCTGGACCTATTAATAAATCATTACAAAGAGTGTCTCCCATCCATCCCTGATTCTATGATGTCTCATAAAAATAAAATTTGGCCTAACAGTGATCTTTCTAATAATTAAATGACTATATGCATCAGTCAGTATCATATACTGTATAGCATTTTAAGGTGACGTAGGTTCATGGTCTTCTCTCTCTTAAAAGTTATAGCTGAGTTCCATCAAACATGATATTGCTGATTTTTAGACATAATTTTTATATTTTTAGTTTTGATGCATAATTTTGTTACGAATGTTTTAAGTGTATTGTATGTAGACGTATGTTCGTGATTTTTCATAATTTATTGCAGCCGTGTATTATGATCAAAAAAAAATTTTAAGTCCGTTTTTGGAACCTACGTCACCTTAAATACCAAATTTACAACAAGACATCTCTATTCTGACGGGCATAAAAGATACGTGACGTGATTTGGAGCTTTGAATGCATATATGACAGTGTGTGAGTAATCATTAAGTAGTCAGTTATTTTGCCTTGATGGATAAGGTTTAGACGTTTGTAGAACAATACAATTTCTATGGGCTATTAATTGTTTAAGTTATGCATTTCATACACGTAGATATTTAATTGTAATGGTGGAGGGTATTATGTTTTCTGCCAACAAACTGCTATGCAGTTTGGCAGATATCTTTGTAAAATGTATGTTGTTTTCTTAAATAAATTGAAACAAAAATGTTAACTTTACAACAATCTATCATGTGATGAACAAAGTACGTAACAGTAGTTTATGCAACTGATATATAATGAGAGGCATTAAAACACGAGTGTGGTTTTATGAAAAGTGTTTATAGGCCTAATTATGTACATTTGAATATACTACTTTAACTACAGCCATAGCCTCTTTCATATGCTTCATAAGCAACCATTAAGCTAGGAACCGTGTTTAACGAGATATCCCGGCGTGCTAGCCGCGTGGCGGCGGCGGCCAGAATCTGTACTGTAATGACTACAGCACGGCGGGCGCGCCGGGCTAATATCGGATATCATGCATTCATAAGAATGTGATCATTTAGTAAAAAAGGTGGTCGTTACCTACGGTTTTTGAACACAGTATAGTAGTACAGAAGGATTTACTTTATCGGTTTAGATAAAAGTGTATAAAACACTTGTTTATAATAAAATTTTCTGTTGTTTGTAATTGAAATTTTGCTAAAGATAACATATATATAATAATATTAAGTTCATGGTCATGTTAAGTATTACATATTAAGTAAGCGATCTAAATGTAACGTTTTAATTACTAATGATAATTCTTATGACTGACATTAATTTTTTATAATAATTCTAACCATAATCTTTCCAGGCCGATTGAGTAGAACCTATTGCTCAAATCCTGCTTACTTCTCTTTTTGTTGATTTGAGTGTAAGTTAGTTGAGCACATTTTTGTAATTTTTGTACCTAATCCATACTAATATTATAAATTCGAAAGTGTGTATGTCTGTCTGTCTGTTACCTCTTCACGCTTAATGGGGTGGATACTTGACTGACAGATCAAATTACCTAGTTCCCTTTTTTATGAACAGTCAGTGCTCAAAAATTAACAAAATCGATATGATTTTAATCTTTTATGATTTTGTAATGCTTTATGATCAAATAGCCTCCCTAGTTTTTAGTTTTTGATCTTAAAAAAAAACTAAAAATAACAAAAAATCGCCATAAACATAAAAACAAGTGTTGTTTTTTGCGATTGTTTAGAAATAAGTAGTACTTAACTCCATGTTTGTGACACACAGTAGTGTGACATTATTTTGATTGACTATAGGAAAGTACCCAATTTAATAAATAGTTGGTGTTTTGACGTGATAACGTCTTATAAATCGATGAACGCCGGCTAACACAATTTATGAAACTTTCAGATCGATTATTTCCGAAAATATTCACTATATCAAACCTTATGTAAGGCGATATAATCCGTTTAAATTGTTTTCTTTAAATATTAGTAATTTTTATTTAAATATTAGTAGTTGATGGTTAAGTTCAACTATACAATTTACTTTATAATTATAACGAACAATAAAACACACATCTTCATGTTTGTACGATTCGTATTTTAATAAATGTCTATTGATGTTTAATAAATGTTGTACAAGGAATTTGTGTTTCTATTTAAATGTTATCTGAACATACTGGTATTTGGGCCGATTTATATGTGGGTGAAAATCTAAAAAGTGTACCTAAATAAAATGCGTTTTTTTTACGGAATATTATTTTTTTCGGCTTGTCTCTTACACAAAATCGTTCACACATTCGAAATTTTAAAAAATACTAAAATGTAACGAAATGGACAATCAAAAAATATTAAAAAAATAAGTCTATAAAATTAATAAGCTGAAACAAAAAAATATATTTAAACTTTTTTATATTTTCACCCTTGTATAGGAGAAAAACTTAACAATAAATATACAATTGATATGGAATTAATGCCATTTTTCAAATTTGGAATATCTAACTGTCTATATGGCCATGTTGTTACTACATACAAGGGTCTGTCTTTAAGTCTTTTTAAGTTTATTTTTGCGAGTCTATCATTCACACTTTCGCAACCGACATTTTCGTAGCGCTACCTACGCTCGTAGCCAATAACTTGAAAAAAACCATATGTAGGCAAAACTTGCTATTAGTAGAGCGGGCTCGCGGTCCTAAATGTGGTAAGTGCCAAAAAATATAAATATTCTAACTAGAAGGTGCTCGCAACTTCGTTCGCGTAAAAGCCTCTTTTTCTAATTCAGTAATTAAAGTAAATTCTTTTTCAATTTCTAGTCGAGTAAAGAGTGTCCTATAACCATCTCTGGATGCCCAGCTGCTACCTGTGTACCAAAAATAGTTGAAATCCTTTTAGCAGTTTTGGCGTCATGAAGACCCATTGATACATACAATACAACCATACAATTTTTTTTGTTTGAATCGTCCCGAGATACACTTTTAAGTAACGATTAACTAAAAAGTGTAAAATAAATAAACTTTTAAACAAAAAAATAAAACCGACTCCAAAAAAAACTAAAAAGTAAAAAATAACGCCATAATTCAGTTTCTTCAAATTACTTACAAGTAACCGTGTGTATACTCAATCTATACAGTATAAACAATTAATGTTATTATGGAGTCGGTGCCATCGTGTCACAACTTACTAAAATCGTCACTTTTCAATATTTTACGCATTCTTTATATGCCACCGACGCCAAAATAAGATTAATTGTATATACTGTATAGATTGAGTATACAAACGGTTACTTGTAAGTAATTTGAAGAAACTGAATTATGGCGTTATTTTTTACTTTTTAGTTTTTTTTGGAGTCGGTTTTATTTTTTTACCTAAAACGCTCATTCCATTTGAAACTGAGGAAAAAATGCGTGAGAGAATCTCTGTACGCAATAGAGGTGTGCGCCGCGCCGCCGCGCCGCCGCCGCCGACAATTTTTCCACGCCGCCGCCGCCGATGATGTTGACCGGCGTAAAATCGGCGTGGCCAATTTTTTATGATAAATGATTTTCTTATCCAAATTACAAGTACATACTGAGAAATACATCGTGTTATATATTTTTGAATAATCATATCTCATTAACATTTTGTTCATTGCAAAATCAACAACATTTAGCTTTTAGTATTTGGAGTTTGTTAGAGTCTGTCAAGCGAGTTGCGCCCGCGCCCCTCGGGTATGGGGCTGATTATATATCTATCTCATAATATACCATACGAAAAAAAGAGATGGATATAATAAATCAGCCCCATCCTAGGTGACAGTGGTGACACGATGCATTTGACATACTCTATGTGCGCGTGTTATTTATATAATATCTTTATGATTTATACTACTTACTGTTAATAAGTACAGCTCTTTTAGTATTTAGCGTTTATTATGTGCGTGCACGTGTTATTTTTACAACATCTTTATGCTACTACTGTTAATGAGTGCAGTGCAGTGCAGCTGCAGCATGAGGAAAAACCCAAAGCCCAAAACTCAGGACAGGTAGCGCGCCAAAGCGTGTAAGAGCGTATGGTATTTTGCGGTGGGGGAGAGGAGATGAACCGAATTGTTCTTATTATCGGTTAGTGATAGTTCAACGGTGTAACTGTGTGCGAGTGTCGTTTGTCAGATATGGCGGACGAAAGTGACGATGTATCGGTCAGAAATCAAAAAGTTTGTGATTTTAAAATACAGACTTTGTATTGCAAATCAAAAAAAAATAGTAGTTGCTGGAAGCATTTTGGCAAACTTGTGTGGGAAAAAGATAATAAAAAGAAGCACGTGCTAACCGATCAAGTGTTTTGTGAAATTTGTTTAAACAATGCACAAAATCAAGATTCAAGCACTCTATTTGGCTTGTAAGTATTGCGTTGTTTTATAAAATAATAAATAAAACGTTTGAATGCTTAGATTATGGAAGCAATAACGAATAAAAAATTGTTACAGGGTAAAAATAAAATCATACAGTAGCAGTGTGAGCACGGGAAATTTGATTCGCCATTTAAAAGAAGAACACAATATTAGTGATGCGGAAAAGGAAAAGAAAGCCATAGCAAACATAAAAACGTTCTTCACACCAAGACCGCGCCCATCAACTAATACAGCAGCTAATCATAAGTGGTTACTTGCAAGAGATCTAGCTATATGGTTTTGTCGATCCCTGATGCCCTTTGACTCAGTTGCAGATGAAGGAATGACAGAGTTTTTCCAAGTAAGTCATCCTATTAACTTTGTAATAATATTTTCTATCGTCTGAATTATCGGTCTGTATACTGTATCTGTATATGAATCAAACATTATTGCCAGTATATGATTTGGCATTATGTACAAGAAAGCATTTATACATTGTAATAATAACTTCTATTTAGTATATGATTTGTTATTATGTACAAGAATGCGTTTACATGCATATATTATAATAATCACTTCTATTTTTTTCAGAAATATGGCGTCATTGTTGCTTCAGAAGATCTACCAACAAGAACAACAATTTCTCGTGATGCATTGCAAGATGTGTACGATTCATTGCTTTACGAAGTAAAACGTGAAACATCGAAAGCAGGCCAACACGTTGCAATGACCACGGATTTGTGGAGTGACTCGTATCGTCGCCGAAACTATATCACGTTTACACTGCACTATCTTGATGGTAAGTTATTAGTTAGTAGAGAGAGGGCATTATACACGTGGTGATTTTATGTACCATTACCTTTATATTTCACGTTATCTTCCACTTTTTCGATAAAAAAATAGTTTTTGCTCGCACATGTGTAAAGAAGTTTTCAGTGCCACATGCTATTTTTAGGTCACTTTTTCTGTTTGTTTAAAAAAATTAAAAACTATGTGTGGCAATAATATATTAAAACATTTTTTCTTTTCAGAAAATATGGCCTTATATCGGTTTACCCTGGATACTATCCTCATTCTTGAAAAAAAGACTGGTGAAAGAATAAAAGAGGAAATTCAAGCTGTGAGAGAGCGTTTCGGATTGATAAAAAATCAAGTATTTCTCGTAACAGACTCGGGTTCTAATGTCAAAAAAGCGGCTACTTTGATTGATGATGTCACCAGTCATTTTTGTCTTGGACATGGACTGCATAATCTTGTAATGGTGGATGGGATTGCTACTGTTGAATCTTTGCAAGCATTAATACAGAAATCTAAAAAAATTGCAAAAGCTCTACGATTTCGCGCTCCTGAGCTTGAACAAGAAGCCGAAAAAGAACAACGGCTAATATTGACATCACTACAAGACCCCAATATGTATGATGGTGGTGACTCTGAGTCCAACAGTGATGACGACGATACTGATGAGAATGAAGAAGAATCGCGTCGTTCAGCAACGACATATGCTAAGACTACTCAAACTATTAAAACAGAAAGCAAAACCCGTTGGCACAGCTTGCTGACAATGTTAGAGAGCTTGTCCCATCCCAACAATAAAGGACCAGTAAATAACCTTTTGGGCAAAATTTCAAAAAATCACTTGAAAGTGACCGACGCGGAATGGCATATAATGCAACAGTTAATTCAAGTTTTAAAGAAAATTCGTACTGCAGTGGAAATATTAAGCTCTGATTTGAATTGCACAATAAACGTGGCGCTAGTTCTGAGAAATGAAATCGAAGATATTTTGAGGAAGACTGAAGATCGTGAATTGATCGCTATAACGGCTCTGAAAAAGAGGATGTTAGATCGACTGGATTACAGATTTCCAATAACTGATACATTGATCGCATCGTCGTTGCTGGATCCCCGGTTTCAAAAGCTGAAAACAATCGGTTTGTATCTAGAATCCCGCATCATGACAAGGCCTGATTTTATTGCAAATTATGTGGCCAATGATTTGCAATTAAAAGATGTTGACTCAACTTCAGTGCAGCTTCAAATGCAGCAGCCCTCAACGTCTCAGGCCTCAGAAGCAATGCTTCTAAGCTTAGCTAAAAAATACAGTGAAGAGACTTCGACTTTCACATCACCCGTAGAGTCAGAGGCATGGAAGTATTTCTGCAGTGCATCAGCCAATGATGTCACACATGGGATCCTTCAATATTGGGAACAGCGCAAGAGCGTATATCCATGGCTGTATGCGACTGCCAGAGCCATATTGTCAATTCCTGCAACGAGCACACCCAGCGAACGTGTATTTTCTATAGCGGGATTGACTTTGAACGCGAAAAGATCCCGTCTTCACCCATCTCGTGTAAATAAAATAATATTCATACATGATAATTACTCTAAATCAAAAAAGGGTAGCTCTTAATTATTGGACAAACTGATTCGAACGAGATATATATGATTCCAATTTCATCAGAATTACCAAAAATTTGCTTGTGATGTGATTTGATTTGACTGATTAAGAATTATACTAGTCTTATTATTGTGATTTAATTATTTTTTTCTATTTAGGTATGTTAAGGATTGTTTGACTGTAAAAGTTTTAATTACATATGTTTCTTTATTAAAATGTTGTTTAAAATATTTTATATTGTTGATTTCATGTGAAACATGCTCTAATTTGATAATAAAAGTTGATTTACAAGGATATTTCGTTTTACTTTTAATCAACCTAGCAAATTTTGCTCCACGCCGATTTCACGCCGATTACGCCGCCGCCGCCGGTGAAAATTTCGCCGGACGCCGCCGCCGACAATTTTTTGATCGGCGCACACCTCTAGTACGCAAACATTCTGAAGAGTTAAAAAAAAAAACAATGTTACGTAACGCACAGTCCAAAGCCCCCCTCCCGCCCCTGTAACGCATCGTAACGTTTTACAAGACCCCCTTCCCCCTAAATGCGTTACGTAATACTTGAACGCTCCCTTACCTAGCTACGCCACGGTATCCACTACTTACACTCTAAAACCATAACTCCTGATGCAATCGGGTAAAACATGGGAGAATATAAGTCGAATTTGATCTAAATCCGTAATTTTTATTTGGATATCGTCCCACTAGTTCTAGTAAGTATGTAAGAAACAGGAGCGTCTTTATACAAAGGAAAACCTTCCGCCAATAAAGAAATCTACCTCCGTATAAAATATCTTTCTTATCAGATACTCCGCAGCACCGGAAGCGTGGCATTTCGTCACGCCCTTGATCGGTATATCTGTATGCGAGCTCAAGTACAGTAGTAACGCATGAATGGGACGCAGTTTCATTGATACGGGCGTGAAGGGGCGTGGCCAAAGTATTAATACTTTGTCACTGAACGTCTGTGTTGCTGCTGAAATCAGAAATGCATTAAGTAATCGTCAACGGCGTATAGTTAGCTCCTTACTCCTTTGGAGAGAGTTTGTATGTGTTACGGTGTGATAGTTCGAATGTCACGTTTTATCGTTCAACAGGATTGTTGTTTGTTTTATAAATAAATCCGATGCATTCTGTATATGTTTAGAAACAGGAGGTTGCCAAATTAGTCTAGTGGCTATTGATTTTTCGCGATTGGCTCTGGGGCTAAAAGTAGACTAGTTTTTGGATTAGCGGTTCGGGTGGTGATTAATACAATTTGCTGTCGTTTCTTTTCGGAAGTCAGTCCAACGAATGAGGAGCAACCCTCGCTTTCAGGTCATTGCGTCCTTGAGATATCTTGGGGTACCTAAGGCGCAGGCCATACAGAAGACGTAGGACGAGAACGCCAGATTTATGTGCGTCATACTAAAAGTTGATTCACCCATGTAATGTGATGAGCAAGAAAGGACTTTTTTCCGTGTACTTTGCGGATTTCTTTGATGCCTGCTCCTTTTTAGGGTTCCGTAGCCAAACTGGCAAAAACTGAACCCTTATAGTTTCGTCATGTCCGTCCGTCCGTCCGTATGTCATCACAGGCATTTTACTCAAAAACTAGAAGATGTATATTGATGATATTGGCAGTATAGGTGTCTTGTGAAGGCCGCTACTTAGTTTAATAGTTAAATATCTATGTATACCTACTGTTATAAAGTTGTAAACATGAAATGTCTGTACATTGTAGATATTTTCAAAAAAAATATTGTTATGGACTTTTGGAGGTCACTAAAACGAAAAATATTTTTTTTTGGATTTTTGTATGTTTGTATGTGTCGTTGTGGATTTCGACTATTTTTGGTATACGGATAGCTCGGTATCTCCAGATGGTTTTAGGATACTTTTTACCCGACTACGGTGAAGAAAAAACGAGGGGTCATGACTTTTTCTCCAACGCGAACGAACTTGCGGGCATCTCCCAGTACTTTATAGGTTCAGTTTCAACTCTATCCTCACATCCGTTGTATGATGTATAGAGTGAAATACCAAGCCTAAGTTTTATATCGACAATAATTCTTCGTAAAACTCTCCATCCAGATATTCTTCCCTGTATCCACCATCATTGAAAATGTGTTTGTTTTCCAACGTGCCCAAAGGCAAAATCAATCTGTTGTTTTGGCCGGAACAAGCCAATAAATTGTTACGTTTTGTAAACAAATTTCTGAATGGTAAACAGCAAAATTTCCAAGTATCAGCCGGATTGGCAATTTACATTGATAATAGTCAAAACAACGTAGTGGAATTAATTAAATTGAGTAATTGAGTTTGTTCAGGTGAAGTCTATTCACTACATTCAACTGCTGTTACGTAACTCATTAGACAAAGGTCTGCTTCTAAGGTTAATTAAATTCTTGTGCAAACGATTTTTTCTTCATATTGAACTGTATTATTAAATATAATATGAGTGCTGTATTGAGTGATGTTTGTTCAATAAGTATACAATTTAATTTAATATAGCAGTAGGTTATATTTGAAACGATATTACATACATTTCTATGATGGTTTTTATTATTTTTGTTACAAATTGTTACTGTACCAGTTTGGTGTAGTTTTTTATCGTTTTGGTACCAATTATCTAAATTCACAGGAAATCGAACGTTACGATTGTCCTTTATCAAATACATTATTATGATGAAATACGACATGCTTGTTTGCTTCTGCGTTTGGTTTTGAGAGCATTTTGACTGTGGCGTCTTGGAAAATATGATAAAAGAAATGTATATATGGAATCTCAAACATGACAAAATACTTCTACATGCAAGTATGTACGAGAAGGTTCCCGCAACTTCGTTCGCGGAGGAGAAAGAGTCATGACCCCTCAGTTTCTTCAGCGTAGTCGGTTAAAAAGTATCCTTTGACCATCTGTGGATACCCAGCTCCTTAACGCATCCGTCAATGGCGGAACCTGGCATCGTAACCTTCGTCATGTGCACGAATGTGGCTTGCAAAACCGAATTTGGTTTTGGAAGTTCTGTTGCATGGCGCACAATGCAACTCACCTTTGTCATTATACGTGTAGGTATAGGAAGGCTAAGGGCGGGTTTTGCAAGTATAGCACACCATCGACCCAACCAATTGCGTTGAACATTTTAATTCCCCATTTCCCTGGAACTTCGGATGTTGTGAATTCATTCACAAACGCGATTATACAGGCCCGGGAAGTCTGATGAAGCACGCAAGTTCACAAGCGTGGGCGGCAATTGTTTACCCCCCCAATGTTTATCCGAATGAATGAATTATTTAACTGGAAATCAGAATGGATTGCGCACCAACTCATCCTATTATAAGTCTTACGTAAACTAAAATTAGGTGTAAAGGAATCGGAGTTCGCGTAGAAGGCGTGATAAGTGGATCAGATGAGTTCGTTAGATGTGTCTCTATAAGCTTCGCAATTTCTGTTCTTAATTTGTTTACGCCTCTCTTTAATGAGATATAATGATCCGAATTCGGTGTAATTTATGTTTATATTTTGTTGTCGTCATTCATTAAGTTTTTGGGCTCATTCTCTTTGTGTATAATGTATGGATTTATTGTTATACGGTGCCAAATGTCTAACGGTTGTCTGTGTGTCGTTTAAATTCCACAATCGTCTCAGACTACGCGTGGCCCTATGCCAATAATCCCTGTTTTGTCCGCGCATAACCTTGCTCGCTTCTGCCAATCGGATGTGACTATTTTAGACTAGTAGGTCATTAAACGGATACGTACAGTTTATAATCAGGTATTCTGATGATATTGGAAATGGTTCTCCTTCGGAATCCCTAATGCTGTTTGTCTTAATGTATTGTTCATACTAATGTATCGCTTGTCATAACGCATTTTGTTCAGAAACCGTAATATTTTCAGGATTTTTGAAACGATCATCGTATAGATTAGGTTAGGTTAGGTTTGTTTTATAAAAATCCTGAAAAGATGACATTTTCTTACAAAAATGCGGTATGATAAACGATACTTTAGGATAAACGACGTTAGGGATTCCGATATAGATCCTTTGGAAATTACTATGAATCTGGCGAGGACTTTGTGGAAGTACCAATATCTACAAAGTTCGTGAGTTATGTCATTACATTTTAGGAGCTAAAAGTCATAACTTTCTCTTTTGCTTCAGCGTAGCCGGGTAAAAATAATCTATTATGATCCTCGGATATTTACGAAAAATGGTTGAGATCCGTCTAGCCATTTTGACGTGAAGAAGCAAGATTTTTCTTGGAATCATGACTTTTGCAAGACAACTAAATTTTATAATAGTGTACAAGTTGCAACATGTTCCGCCATATTTCTATATTATTCTTCTCCATAAGCCGCTTCATGGTAAGGGCCGCCCACAGCAGAGATCAGAATAATGTGTTGAATAAATGCCTTTCAAAATCTTTTCAAGCTTAACTGCTTCTCAATAAGCATTCCAGGTTTTGTTACTACCTAGTTGAACTCAGACACCGCACTGGTCCCGGTTGAATTTAAACTCCGAATAAGGAATACATTCAAACTCGGAACGCGGATACGTCCAATTGATTGATGTCCCCGGCCAATGACAGTTTGCAGCAACGGTTTTTACTCCTACGCTGGAGTGCGGTAAAATGTTTGTACATATTACCTTTTTTTTAATGTAATGAATGGCAAACGAACAGACAAGCCACCCGATGGAAAGTGGTCGTCGTCGCCCATAGATATGTGCAATACAGAAGGAATCGCGTATACATTGCCAACCTTTTAATGCCCTGTTAACTCGCTTCTTGGAGAATCCCATGTTATAGCTCTCGCTCTGGAAACACCTCAGGGGAAAGGTCATCTACAAGGATTTACCCGCTTCGCCCGGTTAGGTTAGCGATAACTAAGTAGTCTATATTAAAATAAAACAATTTAACGGATTATATCGCGTATATTATCTCATTTTAGTTCTCGACGTTTCGGAAGCTTTCCAGCTTTCCATGGTCATGGGTGGGCTGAGAAAAGATGTATTTTCCTCTGTCAAAGTTACAATTTGTGCAAACTACCCATTTTTGAAAAACAAATAAAGGTGTACATACATGCCAGATGGGCCTAAGCTGTAAAGACAGTTACACATGTGCCAGAAGGACTTAATTATTTTATTCTAATAATTTACCAAGCAGCATTTCACAAATGAGGCGTACTGAGGAGAAAAGAAACGCTGCAAAGAAAAACTCCCAGGCTACCTCATTACTAATTATAATATTAAAAAGTAAATTATTAGAATAAAATAATTAAGCCCTTCTGGCACATGAAGAGGTACTTGTTCGTTTTTTCACAAGCGCTGTAGGATTATGATGCTAAAATTAATCCTCCTCCAACCTGTTAATAATCAAAGCTACAAGAATAAAGTTCTATAGATACCTCGTTATTCTTACAAGTAGGTAATTTCAATATATTAGTTCTATTATGTTCCATCTGCGAATGTTTTTAGTACGTGTGAGCGGGACCGCATGATTTAGTTAGTTGCAGTTAAAGAATTCAATGGCAGTACGTATTGGGAGTGCGAGATACCTATGTGCGATAAAAAAAAGAAGTGTGTAGCTGTCCCTATCTCCTACGAGTATATATAGTCTAATCGCTTCGATCTCTTTGGACAAATGTTTTTATTCAACGCCTACGGCTTAGCACTTAGGTTTCAACACAAGAAGCAGAAATAAACCTGCACTGAATTTAAAAGTGAATTTAAATCAATATTAGCGCCAAATATTTTCTTAGCACCGAGATACTGCCAAAGTTTGAAATATAACAACTTCTTACCAAAGTGGGAACTCAGAGGGAATGTTATTTCGAAAGTTAAACGTAGTCGTTTGTTAGTTAAAAAAATATATTTTTAAAAAACTTTAAAAGAGTAAACTTTTATTTGAAGATTGACCTCAATGCAAAACCTTGACTGTTTTGAGCCAGTGTCTTGTGCTATGGCGAGCCAGCATGCTCTAAACCAGAGTACAACAACCCACTGAGCTACAGAGGGGTTACTCCGAAACTCAAAAATCGAAGTTCGTTACGTGCTGTCCGTCTCGATCTCATGTTATGATGTATTTGAGTGAGCGGTATGGCGACATACGAACATTGTTTTTAGGATAATGGAGTAGCCACTCAGGTGTGCTCTGGGATTTTGGCCAAGATAGGCTGTTTTTCTATGCCTATATGGAGCCATGGTCGTTCAGGGCTTCAGAGTAGGCAGTTTTTCTGAGCCTATATGGAGCCATTGTCGTTCAGGGTAGGCAGTGCCTTTGTGACATATAGGCGCCGCACGCCACTGCTGCACGGCCAAGACAGCTAGCGAGTCTCTTAATTTTGCCATCGATGTTAATATCTTAGGTTAAACCATTTTTTGTCGTCTCAAAATACCCTGAGACGTTTTTATCCAATGCCTTTTATGAAATACACTCAACAGTTAATCCAAGCATTTTAACTGCGTGATTTTGCAGTAATAATATTAAAAATAATGCTACAGCATTAAGTGCAGAACCTGTATCTGTTCACACGCCGACGACAAAAAGGATGCTAAGGTCGATAACTCGCGATAATGCATGAGTTATACTCAAATGCGAATAAATGTAAAGTGGCTGTGTCAGTCCCCTTCGTGAGACGAATCTCACACGGAGCTGCATTGGTTTTGCTGTTTATTTTCGACTCGTATTTCCCCGCGGTTTGACCCGCGTGGCAGTGGGGTTGCCCAAGGGAAGGCTTATAAACACTTTTTTCTTTAAATATGAGTAAATGAATACGCTCCGGCTTCCTTTGTAATGTTCCTGACGCCACGCCTGCGCAAGGTAGGCAGTTAAAATGTTTTGATTACATGGGCAGGCAGTTTCTCCATGCCTATAAGGACCCATGATCGTTCAGGGGAGGCAGTGCCGTTGTCTCTAAATAGGTCGCACGCCATGGCGTCACCAATATGCATTTTGGTTGGTATAAACAGTAGTCTACGATTGGATTGTGTGAGAGAGGACATGAGAAAGAAAGTAGTAAGCGCTGAAATGACGAATAATACAGATGAATGGAAGAAGAAACCATGTTGTGTCGATAAGTGGGATAAGGGCAGGGAGATGATAGACGGTAGTCTACGATACCCTCCAGCGTCTATTCTATCTTTATGAAAGAAGAACAATACAACAAACAAGGGCATTTAAGTATTAGTAAGGATAGCGCTTACCTTTGGCTTGGTAGCTTATGTTCAAATCCACGATCTATGTTCTTACTGCTAACTTTCATCTCACTCCGTTCAGAAAAAAGGAGTTCCTTCAAGACGTCGAAGAATTACTAGCGCAAGGTAATTTATCTAATTAGATAAATCAAAGATGATATGTATAAATATATCTATACGCGATGTAGCGTAGCCCCGTTTTGTTGCGTCGTGAGTATCAATGAAAATCAGGCAGTTTAAATTAATAAAAAGCTTACACTTGGAATAGCGAAATGGGCAGTGGATCGCTACTCAAAATTTGACCGCAATCGCCATTTCTCGGCAACTCTAAAGGTTTGAATTTCTAGCGGTCTACGTTAGTGTTCTCGATCATTCTTAATTCTTCATCCTTCATTTCGAAAGGTAATAACTAATTAGCTCTGGCGATTCCCTTCTTTGTGAGATAAATCTCATGTGGTGACCTGCATTCATGCTGCGGTTAATTTTCTATATGCAAACTGTTGACACAGCCAAAGGGCTTGCTTAAGTTAGTTCTACACTTGATTGAGATCACATTTTGATTGTAATAATAGCTCATTAGCATTGGTGCTTAAAGTGTCTGTGCTAGTTCCCTTCGTTTGTGAGATTTTACGTCGAAATTCATCATCTTTTATATCAAAGGGTAGCTCATTAGCCCTGGTGATTGGAGTGTCTGTGCCAGTTCCCTTCAAGTGAGATCTCACGTGGTTGACATTCGTATTGCCGCTTATTTTCTATATGCAGACTTAACAAACTTGGCACTATCAAAGGTCATGCCAATTTTTTTTGCACTTGACTCAAATGAGATTGGGACCACAGTTTGTTGGACGATTGTGAAATTTTACGCTGGGCTCAGAATTCCACATCTTTCATTTCCAAGGGTAATAGTTCATTAGCTCTGGTGATTAAAGTTTCAGCCCTAGTTCCCTTCGTGAGATCTCACGCGGTCAGCATTCGTATTGCGGTTTGTTTTCTATACCTATGCAAACTGTTGACACAGTCAAAAGGCTTGTTAAAATATGTTCTGCACTTGACTCGATAGAGATCACACTTTGATTGTGAAATTTTACTTCGGAATTCATAATCTTTCATTTGAAAGGATAGCTAATTAGCTCTGCTGATTAAAGTGTCCGTAGCAGTTTCCTTCTTGAGATCTCACGCGGTCGGCAATCGTATCGCGGTTTGTTTTATATATGTAGACTGTTGACACCACCAAAGGTCTTGCTAAAGCTTGTTCTACACTTGAGACAGACAAGATTGATCTTTGTTCTGGATGATTGTGGAATTTTACGTAGGAATATATCCACTATCTTCAAATGAATATACCCGGCTTAAAGTCATATTGAGTAGATTTATGTTGTTTGAAAATCTGTATGAAACAAAAGAAAAGGTTCGACTATTACAGGAGTATCAATAAGTTACTTCATTTGTCTGAAATTTGACTGACTGTGTGTGTGATCACTTGATCAGCCGTTAAAAAAATAAAAGCGATCGCGTTTCAATACATGCAGTCCATGAAGCGGCCGAGGAGGTTAAGGCAGCATGGTGAAATTAGACTGAGATCATTACCAACAAGTAATCTGTGACCCGATAAAAACCCTCGTAATTATTAAAGAGCTGAATCGATTTACTTGAACCATAGTTAAGAACAATTTCCATGCTGTCACTCCGATAAAAAGAAATCTCTCGATTCATCCATTTAGGAGCTACGATGCCACAGACAGACACAACGCGTCAAACTTATAACCCCCTTCTTTATCAGGGATTAAAAGCAGATTAAAGTCTGACACTAAAGTTTAATGATTGTTGGATGAAATGCAACTGTACTACCAAAGAAAATGTACTTTTTATAAATAAGCCTCAAAAGCCCCACGGATATTACAATAACACCTGCTTTAAAGAGATGCATTCAAGCATAAATTGGCGTTGCAGTCCGTGTACAGACAGCGTTTGCGTGCCAGTGTTGCCAACGCTGGAAATCATTTAAGGCTAAAGTGATGGAAGAAATTAATAAAAAATCATGAACAGCTGCCAAAAGAGAAAGAAAGAAAGAAAATAAATATATTTATTGCCACAAGTAAATGATAAAAAATATACAGAAACAAAAAAAATTATACTTATTGTAACAATAACTTAAGTTACTTATCTATACATAACCCATAAAAAAAACCAAGTTTGTGGCAAACGGTTTAGGCGTCAGCGTAGTGCTGACCGACACTCCAGCGCTGTTTTTCAGCCGAAACCTGAAAACTATACTATAAACGATGCTTGATTATAAAAAGAACGTTTTTATGTTTAAGGACAGTTGTAAATTAAGCTGATTGGGCTTCTTTTCGTATTAAAAAGAAAGCGAAAAATACCCTAATAAAAAAATGACAGATTACAGCCTGATTTTGAAGATGACAATGTTAAATACAATTTTCATACAGAAGTCTATGTTTAAATTTAACTTACTTTTTTTTACTTTAAATCCAACTTTCATCCGGAGTGCTGAATGTAATCATCATTATCAAAGGCCCTCGGAGAGCAATGGAAATCTCCATCGATTAGAAATTAAGAGATCTGTAGAAGAATCAGTGTAGCCACATAGTTCGAGAATTGGGAAACCTAAAAGTTAACCTTAAAATATAAACATTGACGCTGGTACAATTCCAGCTTACACTGTAGTGGATTGCAATAAAAAAAATTGTATACTTGGATCTTTGTATCAATATTGTTAGCCCTGAAAGCTCTAAGTTGGCAACACCGGCGCGTTTGCATTCACCGTCAAAAGAGCAAAAAGGCGTCGACCGGCAATGAGTCCGCGTCATCTGCTCGCGAGATCCGTTACAGTTTCCGTTTCGGCCATCTTGGATTTGTTGCCATTATGTCTAACCCTTACTGTGGAGTGTAGAAAATTAAGCAGCAATCTCTATATATTCAACTAAAAGGTGCCCGCAACTTCGTTCGCGGAGGAGAAAAAGTCATAATTCCTCTTTTTTTATTCAGAGTAGTCGGATAAAAAGTATCCTATAACCATCTGGAGATACCTACCCAGCTACCCGTGTACCAAAAATAGTTAGCAATCTGTTTAGCCGATTTGGCGTGATGAAGCCACAACGACACATACGAACATACAAACGTACAAAAAGTCCATATTTCTTTTTTTTCAAATTCAGTGTTCTTCAAGTAGTCTGTTTCAATAGTTTTTTTGAAAATATATTCATTTTACAGACATTTAATTTTTAGAACTTTCTAATAGTATAGAAGTGTCCGTCACAGGGAGTTAAATTGGTGCCGCCACACTGGTGCGCAAAATAAATTACCATAGTAAAGTGCAATGTGTCTTCTTTAGATATGTTTTAGGTTCTTCTCTGAAGTTTTTACGGCATGCCGTCGATGTTCTAGTTAATTAATGGATAGTGCTATATTACTTTTGGAAAGTACCATTGCCTCTTTCCCCATGAGTGTCGTTTGAAGCGTGTACGTCGGAGAATTTAATCGAAGCATGTACTACTAGAACCCACATCTCTTTTACGTTACCTTCAGAAACGTTTTTTCCATTCTGGAACTAATATCAAATAAAATATCAAAAAAAAAAAAAATTCGTTAGCTTTCACATGCGTTTGATAAATAAAAAATGATGTAAAAGTGAATACTTTGAGAGCCTTTGTGTATATGGCCTAGATTATCTAGGCTCGCAAAGTATTAGTGTTTACTTACGTTGCAAATGAAATCTATTTAAAACTGAATACTTTGAGAGCCTAGTCTATTATAGTCTAGGGTTTACTCTAAGTAGGCTCTAAATCTCTAGACCCTAGGCTGTGGTTACTTTATCTCTAACTGCTAATATAATGTTAAGAGTCACTACAAAAATGATAAGTGTTTCAAGTTTGATGTAGATTTATGGGTTCCGTAAAAAATATACGCTACAAACGGCCGTATCTATGAAAATCCAGTGTTCACAGAGTTCTAATCCTAAGTTGTATGCGGTGTTCGATCATTTTATATTTTTTTACTGACAGACAGACATAAAATTATTCTATTTTAGTATTTGTTGTTATAGCGGCAACAGCAATACATCATCTGTGAAAATTTCAACCGACTAGGTTTATGAGATACAGCTTGGTGACAGTCAGACAGCGGAGTCCTAGTAATAGGGTCCCGTTTGAACCCTTAAAACACTATTTAGAAAAACACAAACATTTGTGCTTATTCGAATCGTATTCTTTGTCGCATTTCGGCTTCACATTCGTTAAACCTGTCGATTAATTCGGAAGGCGTGAGGCGTGTACATAATATATGTCTCTAATTTGGCTAAAAGATTGTAAATTTCTTTCCCGACGTGCTTGGCTTACAGACCTTAGTTTTGCTTATATTCCGACGTATAACAGGAATTGTCTTCCATTATGAATTGTAGGTATAATTTCATTACAAAATCAGAATGCTTTATTTTAATAATCTCCTTTATCTTTTCCTCAGTTTGAGACTCAATCTTTTTTAAGTCCTTTGAGATATTATGGATTTTACTGAGTATAAGAAATTTTACCGGCCTGATTAAGGGACCATAATTTAATCTTCAATCAATCAATCAATCTCGGTACTTAACGATTCATTACGTCCTTATTAAGTAAGCCCAATGCTACATTTACCAGTTTACCTTCTGTAGCAACTACATCAGCTTTATTACCGCATAAATCTATAAATAAGCACATCACTGCTTTTTAAAACAGGACAACTTCATCCACATGCCTCTTTTCAGCCTTGTTTAGTAACACGAATTGTATTTTTTATAAGACAATGTTGCTTTTCGAATTACAAGTTATCAAGTTGAGAGGTTGGGATAGTAAATCGTAAGACAGTTTCACTTTTATTTTCGTTAACCATGAGAACAGAATCGCGTGCTATTAATGGCAAGGGTCTTGAATAACAACTTCTTTGTTCTCTCGTATTAAATAATTTATAGGAGTTCTAATTAGGAGTGTTTTGCCGACAAGCCACTGCCAGTCGGTTCTGAGAATCGCTTTTAGTGTTCTTATTTTATTTTCAAAACCACTTGCGAGTAATTGTGGCTAGGAATATGTATAAAATCTTTAGAACATAATGCAACTGTCAAATTTTATCTGGATAAATATTTTCGATGCGGTCAAAATTATTATGAGATTGCAGCCAAAATTGTGTTTTTTTTTTTAATTGTGGTGAGAAATACAGTAGTCCCGTTGAATATTCTTGGTAAATCCAGCTCAAATCAGTCCAAAAGCTAGAAAAATAGTATTCGAAAATTTGCACAGTCAAAAAGTAAAATTCGAGAAATTGTGGACAGAAATACAAACCTCTGAAACGTTTGCAAATTTTGTTTCTTGAATATTCTCTCCACTCAAAAATTACGAAATCGCATGCGAAAATCTGCATAGACAAACGCAGTTGCATCAACTCTGAACAGTGCTGTCTTGTGCAATGAATGGGTGATTAGTGATCACCCATTACTGCGGTGCACCCACCGCCACTGAACACTTTCGAAATGCATGCAATTATAGAATTCGCATACGTTCGCCCCCATTCCCTTTCGATCGGCGTTCATTGTTATGTCAATTGCCGAATCCTCCTCATTAAATGGAGTAATGTGAGTTTTCGTTTCGTTTCAGATCAATTTTACATCATAAACAACGTTCTCTGGACTATTTTATTTTTATTTATTTATTTAATCTTTATTGCACAAAAGAAAACTTATTGTACAAAAGGCGAACTTAATGCCATAAGGCATTCTCTACCAGTCAACCTTATGGCAAAGCAGAAAAATTGTAGGCGGTGCTGAGGCTTGTGTAATTACAAAAACACATATTTATATACTTTAAATACATGAATAACAAAATTTATATAATAAATACACAAATATATATAAGGTTAATAAATATATAACATATATATATATAGCGATGAAACGAATTAAGCAGATAAACTAAGAGTCTTCGGTTCTGCCAGCGAAGAAGTTGCTCACGGACTTTTTGAATGCAAACTTATTTTCGATGTTTTGAAACCGAAAATACTCATGTTCTTTTACTTAGGTAAAAATAGATCTTCAAAAACATGTTTACATCAAAGCCCTTCAATTTAAATCAATCAGTATCTTTTGTAGCTAACTTTCATAAATGTCTTTAGACATACTTCCCAAAACGTAAGTGGCGTTTATGTTATGTTTCTATTTTTAAGGCAAAGTTTTGATCCGTGCATGGTATAAATATATAGATGTACAGGGGATATGTAAGCTTTTCATATTGGAGACAGTTGACGGTCGTAAATGATTTGCTTACGTCGTAGTTGTTTGCGAAATTTTAGGTAGTACTGAAACAAAGTCCACCAAATCCGCTAAATAAATTAATGCTTTCACAATAATTGGTTTTCAGAGCTGTTGCTGTGTTGTAAATTTTCCTTAATGGTCTCGTTAACGAACGCCATGTTTCTGTTCTTAAAGATAGTCCAATTATTTTGTGGCTTCGGGTGGCTAAGAGAAATTATTTTCACGAAATATTCAGATTTTATAGTATAACGTAATTCAACCTTGAGATCTATAGCGTCTAAATTCCTTGCCTTGGGTACATTGCGCTCAGCTTGTTTTGTGTGGATATAATTATTCCAGATGAATTTGCCCCCAACGTTCTTGATTAATTGCGTGCTTTTCGAGTCTTAAACGTTTTAGCTGCCAACACAAACGTCTCGGCCGTATTGAAACTCATTCATCTACAATTCGATCGTTCGATCATCCCTTTTATCTTGCCCAACAATGCTTCCAATATCGTATTGGTATTTCTGTCAATGGAATCTACGGGTCGATAGATAGCGTGAATTGTTTCTCGTGGAAGCTTCGATTATACTTTATCTCTCCTATTACATACATAATTGAATGGACTAGAAGCAATCAGACTCTGCCGATTTCCATTAATTATTTAATTAAACCACCGTAGCTACGATCGTAATTCCAAATCATCACATAATAGTGTAGGTACAGATTGTTTACGTAGAAAACCAAATCAAAATCAGTTATAAAGTGTTACGTCTCCATTAAAAAAATAATTAACTTGATAGCCGCCATTCTGAATTACTGTAAAACTGTCGTTTAGAGTTTTATGACGCAGGTCTGACGTCTTCAAAAGCTTTAAAGTTTCTGTCAAAACATTTGTGGAGTATTTGACGTGGAGCGAATTTAGATAAGATCCGATTTGTGGCGCCGTTTCGAGAAAGGAGTTTGTTTAAGCGGCATATAAATGTCACAATATAAGTCTAGACTTATAAAAACTCTGAGCGCGCTATTTGAAATGCCATTGCAAACTCGTTTTAGGCGGACTAGAATTGTTATACGATTTTAATCTAGAATTTGTACAGTTACAAATATCTTTTAAGAACGTGTTCTGCTTAATAATTAACAACGTTCTATGAAGCGGTAGTGAATTCCAATCCTGGGCAAATTTGTGCGACGATTTCTGGGTCTTGAATGATTTTAGTAACAATGTAGGTACACTCGTGTGGTATCGAAAGTATTTCTTAGTTAAATTTATTAATTGGCATAAAGTCAAACATTACATAATATATTTCTAATCTGTTCTTAAGTAGTACTTTTTTGACTGATCTGCATAAACATCATGTTAAATCAATACAATTATGTAAGGCTCGGCAGTTTCGAAGGCGTCGACGATTTGCATTTGAATATTAAATGCTTCTAAGTAATAAATATCGTTACTTCTCGAAAATCCTTATTATTCAATTACTGGACGATACTCAGTCGCGGATACCTCGGGGGATCTGATGGATTCACACAAAGGATGACCTTCATTCTGAGGAATTTCAAAGTTTTAGAAAGAATCACAAAAACTGCTTCTTGTTGAAATATTCTTGGAACATGATACATGATCTGTTTAAGATATATGGACATTGAGAATAGTCGCCATGTCATCCCAAGATTGTCTGTGTGATATTTTACATTCGTAAGAATACTTTTTTTTTCGCTTTGTTCTTATTGATTTGCGTTTATTTGTTTTTATTTTTCTCTCGGCTTTAGTTATCCTGCACCAACTGCTAGTTTCTGTACTTGGCCTTATGGTTAACTGGTAGAAAAAAAATTACGACATAAAGTCCGCCATTTGTACAGTCACCAGCATATATCTGCCACAACAAAGCGTAAATACCTGGCACGACTCTATTTCTAGAGCTGTTAGGACGTGTCACATATTTTTGCCCGCTTTGTTATGGAGGATATTGATGCTGGCATCGGTATCATCTTGTTTTGTGCAATAAAGTTTGAATAAATAAATAAATAGGTCATCACGCCATAGCAGCTGAACATATTTTAACTATTTTGGATACAAGTTAAAGTGGGACACCAAATTATGGTTATAGAATATATTTTACGTGATTACGTTGAACTTGCGACTTGGACGAAGTTCCGCAAACATCCTACTTTATAATGGTAAAGATTTCGAACCAGCGAAGCTGCTTATACCATGCCCTCTGCAGAAATTACCTGTCGTCTTTGTAATTAAAACACGCAAATTTCAATTAATTCCCGGTATCTTGTGTACGTTGTTATCAAAGTACGTTAATTATAATTAGCTTAGTGAGGTGCAGAGAACGTTAAAGGAGCAATTACAGAATACAGAATTTATTAGTAAAAAAACAATGAATTTTACACTTCATTTCGCTCATACATTCTTGGTTATTCATTTTAAGAGTCCGCAGCAAGCTCGGCCGAATTTCACCTTCCCATACAAACGGAGTTTCGTTCTCATTTTAAAACTACGTGTTAGATTGTAACAAAACTTTGCATATACAATTACATGAGGTATATCTAGGCCGGAAATTAGTTTATATGGCTCCAGTTTATAAAACAAACGAAAACAGTAAAAATAAGTTTTGTATGATAAACTTAAATTCGCTGTATTTTTTTACTATGGTATCTGAAGCTACATAAACTAATTACAGGCCTGCATATACCTTAACTTATTCTAAGTACAAAGTTTCAGAGCAAAATAGCCAGTCGTTTTAAAATGAGAGCGTAACTACGTTTGTATGGAGAACCGAGCTTGCTGCGGACTCTTAATTCTAATTTAGTTAATTCATTATTATTGTTACACCCGTATTAGTTCATATATAATTAAAATATTTAAAAAGATCTGAACATTTTACACGTTATTACATTCTTATTTTAGTAGTTATTCATTTAAACTTAATTACACATTTATTAGTTCATATAAATTTGCACACGAGCTTTTTTAGGGTTCCGTAGTCAAAATGGCAAAAACTGAACCCTTATAGTTTCGTCATGTCCGTCCCTCCGTCACTTTTCAAACAAAAACAAAATCAAAATGGTTCATCCATTAAAGAGCTATATTGCCACAATAAGGCAATGACTACAGACTTGAAACTTGAAGCAGATTGTCATGTATGACGGACTGTCTATGAAGCTGGCAGTCCCGGGTTCGAATCCCGGCCAGGGCAAGTGTTTGTGCGATGAGCCTGAATGCTTGTTCCTGGGTATAGGATATTTTCTATGTATTTCAGTATTATAATTTATCTACATATTATGTATATCGTCGCGATGTTTTTTTTTTGCCGAAATGCTATCAGTAAATATCAATATGTAATTCCGTACACACAACCACCCACGACCTCCTGTTTGAAAGAGTTTTTTTTTGTCTTTTTTTGTCTTCAACGGAAATTCATCGGAATTAATAGCTTAATTTAATGGAGTGACCTTCTAGAGCGATATTACATGGGATTCTTCAAGGAGCGAGTTAACTGGGTACTCAAAGGTTGTCAATGTAGGGGTGATTCCTCCGGTGTTGTACATATCCATGGGTGACGATGACCACTTTATTTACCACACATTACATAAAAAAAAATTGGTCTCGTTAAACGTTAAACTCGAGTTTTGTCGCTTTCGCTGGTTGTTTCCATTTGTTTCCAACATGGCATCCCTCTCCCTCCTCCTCCATCCCTCTCGCTTTTATATTAAACTGTATTTGAGTGAGCGAGATTGCACCATACGAACTTCCAATTTCGAATTTCAGAGTAGTCTGTCTGGCTTTTGTTATATCCTTTGGCAGAGGCGCATACAACCGTGTGCCATCTCGAGTATTTTAATGTTCTAAGATCATAGGCATGCTAGACGTCTGACTCTTTCGTAGGCAACACAAAAGAAACCGCAAGTCCTGAAATGTCTGAAAACATTTCCATTACTTGATTTTTCTGAAACGATGTAATCAATTCTCGTATTGGTAGGGGAATAGAAACTGATTTTGATCCCCAGAGCAATTTGCTCCCGACCTTTCGATAAATGAAAGGAAAACTTGAAATTAATACAAACATACTCGGTTTAACGGTGGCTTTGTTTGCGTATATGACTACTTGAAAAATTTTGTATTTGTGTAATTCAAACTTGCCTTTCTGTTTGATCGCGCTTCAACCACCATCAGAGGACTTACTGTTCGATATCGAAGAGGAGACTTGTCCGTCGTGCAGATTATCAAATTTGATTTTAATAATTGGAGTCAAGGACGAGGTTTTTGACAGAGCCTAGGATTGGTTTCTATCGGTGACGAGCGTACACCCTATAACCTGTGATTTATGGATTTTGTCACTGGACGACCCACTCGACCAGACATGTCGCGTGGCATATCATCATCAGCCTCTCTCGCACTATGCTGGATAGAGAGAGATAGGTAATATTGTCGCGTAAAGTAGTTTTGCTAAACCTACCGACGTTAAAAACAATCACTCTTAATAGCAACAACTGATAACAATGATGTCTAAAAATCACTATGTATAATTTAATAACAGGGAACTCTTACGTGCGGGTATCTGAAATTATGGGCCATTTTCCCTGTTGATTGTATAATTTAATGTGACAATTTAACTGTCAGCCTTCTCATCTTTTGTCTCGAAATGTCTGTTTTCACAAAAGCCTTTTTAAATAATAACGGGCTTAATGTCAACCCTGACAAGATTCATCAACAGTAATATTTATTTTACGGTTCCAGCGTAATTATGACGGGAACCTTTTATAATGCCAAAACTGAAAGGGAATAGGTATCAAGTCTCTTAGAAATGCTTGACAACTAGAACCCTTTTAAAATAGGGATAAATTCGGCGAAGGGTTGTTCCCGGAGGGAAGTTTGTGTTGTTGAAGGCTTTGTTTGAAAAATGAACCACTCTCTTTAATAACTACGTATATTATGTGTTGGTTTTCAACTTTTCATGTAATACGAGAATTTGAGGAAAAGCTTTGTGTACAGTCAGGGATATCCGCAGGGATATATCTAGGAATTGTAGGGATGAAAACGTACTGTTGTCAAATAATAAGCTCATAGTGAAACTCAACCCTCCCTCTTCATTTTATTAATCATAAGCATAAACCCTAAGCAAAGTGAATATAATCGCTACGTTTCAAGAAAATTCAATAGAACAATAGAAATCGGTAAGTTGTCAGTATTTTATGGAAATAGCTAAGCTAACAAAGTATTTCAACAATTCCTTCAACCGATTCTTTCTATGAATATTTGACCAGTCTGGTGGATCTTTGCGTAGAACGGTCTCAGTAAGCTGGAGAGAGACGCCATAGCCCTGTATGCCAATCCCGATACAAAACTGTCTGGTACTTAATATATTTGATTTGACAACTTATACTAACATAAATTTACTCTTGTTTCAGGTAAGTCATACTTAGTCGCAATCGAAGGTATAAGGAGGAAATGAGTAAGTAAATTACAGTTTGTGATTTGTTAAACAGCCTGATGTTTCGATACTGATGCTATGAAATTAGCTGAAGATCTCCTAAATGTCTTTAGAAAGACCTATGTTCAGCGGTGGATGAAGAGCTACAGGTGCTAAAGATAGATGCTTCTTTTTTGATATGTGACTGAAACTGGGAGACTTGAACTCTGTAGTCGTCATTCTAATCTAAATCACATCTTCAAAGAGGAATGCCATCCGCAGCCACTGAAAGTAGGTGTCCCTAGCGGAACTTGGTTGATGCGGGTTAACCTGAGAGAAGGCCAATCGTTTAAGGTGTCGAGGCAGCGATATCTAATTACGAAATAATTGCGGACGTTTGATCTCGTGATATATTACTAAAGCATTAGTTATATTAATTCATATGTAAGTTCTTTCTTAAAATGAAATAAATCATTGATACATTCAGGCGTTACTTTGCGGAATTCCATACTAGATCAATGGATTATAATTCCTTTGCTGTTCCGCGAACTTGTGTCTTGGTGAAATGTGATAATAAATTGTGCTCACATGCGCATATTTTCATGCAGTTTCAGTCATTCTTTTAACACCTTACATGTTTGCGGAAAAGGATTACGTCTTAGTGTGCTTGAACAGTTGGAGATAGTCAGGTACAGCAATAGAGGTTTGATCATTAATGAACAACTTAATCTTACGTCATCACCTTTGTTACGTGTTTTTCCATCTCTTTCTAGAAATCCTATTCAGGGTATAAATTGGGCCGACCGTTTTGGACAACTCATTTCTCGGGTGGACGCCGGACCGTCAACATCTCCTGCATCTCCTGATGATGCCTCGTAGAGAGGCGAAACACGTGTCGAGGATTATACTGTTTGGTGTTGGTTTGTTGTATTTGCATGCGTATTTTTTTATAGAAACTGCATGAAAATATGCGCATGTGAGCACAATTTATTGTCACATCTCACCAAGATACAAGTTCGCGGAACAGCAAAGGAACTATAATCCATTGATCTGAAATAAATCAGTTTTCTGAAACTCAAACTTAAATAAGTCAAATCTGTTGCATATATAATTCAGTTTTACGAATTAAAATAGAATTATCATCAGCCTTACGAGTTTAAACATTAATTAAAAAATAGTTAGACTAATAAATTGCTATCAGCTATCACAAGTCAAAATCACAGTTGTGTTTAATTTAACGCATATGATTCTTCATACTGATCTTCTTATCTTATCTTGATATCCGGGGTCCTTACGGATACACTTCGACCCAGTGGGATCTTTTGTGTAATTACCCCTTCTTGCTACTCAATGGTTTGTTCTACCATCTCAGTAAACCGGATGATAGATGCCATTGGTAGCGTCTGGAATTCCTTTGGCTGTGGGTAACCAATACCAAATTCCTTCATTCTCTGTCTGGCGAGGGCATGACATTCGCATAATAAATGCTCCATTGTTTCTGTTTCCTCACCACACATTCTGCAATCTGTATTGTCAGAAAGTCCCAGTTTGGCCAGGAGTCCTTTGACTCCGAAATGGCCTGTGAACACCCCCATTATAATTCTGAGTTGTCTTTTGCTGTAGTTCCACAGTTTCTTGGACCAGCCCGATTCTACTCTTTCTATGAATAGCTTTGCATGCCTCAGGCCCGCCACTTTCTTCCACTCTTGCTGATGTTGGTTTTTGGCATGGTCCTTTATGGCCGTAACTATGGTCCCCTGTGAGAGTCCCACGCATGGTTCGGGTCCTACGAAGCTCGTTGCAGACCCTTTTCTAGCTAGCTCATCGGCGTTTTCGTTACCGATGAAGCCTTCATGCCCTGGAATCCATACCAGCTGCACTTTATTGTGCCTTCCGAGCTTGTTTAATGCTTGGATACCGTTGTGTACGAGTCTAGAGTCTACTTTGGGCGCTGATAACGCTTTCAGTGCTGCTTGACTGTCGCTGAGTATATAGATGTGCTTTCCTTTGGTTAGCCTATCTATGTTCTCCTGGGCACAGGCGATTATAGCATATGTCTCTGCTTGAAAGACCGTTGCATAACCTCCCATACTTGTGCTGACATTATAGTCTTTTGCATACATGCCTGCTCCCGTACCTGATGCCATTTTTGATCCATCAGTATACCAAATGTTATCCTCACCATCCATTGTCAGTGGTTTGTGATCTTCGGCCCATTCGTCCCTTGTGGGAACTTGCACTTTAAAGTTCCTTTGGAATTCATACCTTGGTTGCATTTTGTCGCAGCTCATGGCAGTTATTCTGTCGAGGAAATGGTTTTTTTCCATGGATGTGTGCTTAGTTTTCGGCGCGCAGTAACTCCATAGGCCCAGGGTCTTTAGCCTATGCAGTGATTTGCGTGCTTCCGACTGTATCACTATGTGTAGCGGTGGTAGGTCTAGCAATACCTCTAGCGCCGCGGTTGGCGTAGTTCTAAACGCCCCTGTTATAGCCATGCACGCTGTTCTTTGGACCCTCATTAGGTCGTCTCTGCATGTGCTCTTTAATGTTCTTGGCCACCAGACCAGGCTGCCGTACAGGATGATCGGTCTTACCATCATGGTATAGATCCATCTCAGTACCTTAGGGTTTAATCCCCACGTTTTACCGTATGCCGATCTGCACATTCCAAACACTCTGAGTGCTTTTGTTATGTTATGATCGACATGCTTTTTCCAATTCAGTTCCTTATCCAGCGTGACACCAAGATATTTCACATCGTTGGACATCTCGAGTACCCTTCCATACAGTTTTAGTTGCTGCATGTCTTTTAGGGTTCTCTTTTTAGTGAATGGTATTACCACCGCTTTGCCTGGATTAATGGATAGTTGGTGAACGTTACACCATCTCTCCACTTTCCTCAGTGCTTCATTCATGATTGCCGAAACCGTACTGGGAAATTTCCCATTTACGAGTATCACTAAGTCATCTGCATACCCTACCGTATAGATAGGTCCGCTATTGAGTTCCTCCAACAGTGAGTTCACCACCAAGCTCCATAGAGTAGGCGAGAGTACTCCACCTTGTGGACATCCTTTTGTTGTTGTGGCCATTATCTCGTCCCCCATTAGGGATGACGTTATTAGCCTACCGTTTAGCATATTTCCAATCCACTTGCATATGGTCGGTTCTATGCCATGTCTTGCAGCTGCTACATCGATCGCTTGGTACGTGGTGCGGTCAAACGCTCCTTCCACGTCTAGAAAAGCCGCCAGGCACAGTTCCTTACCCTCTATTGCCTGTTCAGCTCTGGTTGCTACCAGGTGTAACGCCGTGTCCGTAGATTTCCCTGGTTGATAGGCACACTGTAAGTTGTGCAGAGGATGCCTTTTTAATGGGCCATCCCTTATGTGTCTGTCCACCAGTTTCTCCACAGTTTTTAGGAAAAACGATGACAGGCTTATGGGTCTATAGGACTTAGCATCTCCGTAATCTGCCTTACCCGGTTTGGGCAGGTAAATCACCCTCACCATTCTCCATACACGTGGTACGTGTCCGAATGCTATGCACGCTCTGTACAGTCTGCTCAGATGGGGAATGAGTACATTTGCGCCCTCTTGTAGTAGAACGGGGTAAATTCCATCTGGCCCCGGAGCCTTGTAGGGTTGAAACGTTGACAGGGCCCATTTTAGTTTGTTTTGATCTACTACCTTCTTTGATGTGTCCCAATTGTGCCTGGTTGTGCTTGCAGCTTGTTCCATTGCACTAATTGCAACATCATCTATTTCACCCTGGTGTATTACCGAGCCTGGGAAGTGCGTATTACACATGACATTGAGGGTTTCCAACCCCGTTTCAGTCATTTTCCCGTCACTGTCTCTGATAGTTGTGAGCGGGACTGACTTAGTTGCAGCTAGTGCTTTTGTTAGTCTCATACCTTCTGGTATAGACCCTATTTGATCACAGTGGACTCTCCACGCGCTCCTCTTTGCTCTCCTCACAGCCTTATTGTATTCCGTGAGTTGGCGTGCATAGCCCTCAAAATTATTTGAGGCTTTTGCATCGTTAAAGATAGCCCTGGTTTCCCTCCTGATTTTTTCAATCTCCGGGTTCCACCATGGTATCCTTTTCGCCAGAGTTTTCTTTTCCGGGCAATTGTTGGTCCAAGCCGTATATACTGCTTGTACTATTTTGTCCGCTTCAAATTCTATATCTATAATAGAATTAAGCTTGCCTTTTGGGTCCCCCAGTTCCACTTTCAGGTCCACTTTATATGCTTCCCAGTCAGTGTTCCTCGGGTTCCTTTTGCGTACAGTTTCCACCTCTATTTTAGTATTGTACCTAAAGCATATATATCTGTGATCGGATAGAGAAACTTCCTTTGATACATGCCATGAGTTAATGCTTTTACTAGTGTTATTAGTAGCCAACGATATATCAATTACCTGCCCTCGTCTAGCGTTGACAAAGGTTGGTTCATTGCCTTTATTTAGTATTTGTAATGAGGAGCTTACTAGAAAATCCAGTACCTTCACCCCTCTCGTGTTGACATCCGAGCTGCCCCAGATGACATGATGGGCGTTCGCGTCGCAGCCGATGATCAGGTCGGTGTTTGCCTCGCTGCCTTTCGCGACAAGACCCCGCAGTTGGCTAGTGATCGGGTCTGTCGCCTCATAGGGAAGGTAGGCTGATGCAGCGATAAGAGCCGTGCCCTCCCCCTTAGTCAGGATCTTAACCGTGGTAAGATCCCTGGAACAGAAAGCATGTAAGGGCATGGCGTTGATGCCATTTCTGACATAAATACATGTCCTCATGTTATCATCGGAACAGTAGTACCATATGGTACCTCCAGTTCCGCCCAGACCTCTAATTTCCCCCTTATAAATATAAGGTTCCTGTATTAGAGCTATATCGAATTTACCGCTAGTTAGCTGCCTCGCCAGAAGGGCTGTGGCTGCTTTATTGTGTTGTAAGTTAATTTGTACACACCTTATACCCGCCATTGCGCTTCTAATGGTTTGACTCCTTGGGAGCCTCCTCGCTAGACATGGGGGAGAGGGCGTTTCCCAGGTACAGATCTGCCAGGCCTCGCAAGTCCTCAGAGTCTACCGTGGATAACGGTGACGACTCCCGGCCCATGCGTGACCCCGCCCTATCCTCCCTCCACTCCCTCTCCACCATGGTAGCATCCGGCTGCTCACCCGCCTCAACTGCGACCGTCTCCGCCTCAGCAGCGTCTTTCGACGGTGCTTCCTCGGCTCCGATCCGGTCCGCATTATTGGCCAGGTCTGTCTCCTGGCTCACCACGCCCTCCGGAGCCGCGTCACCCCCCGTTGCCCGAGGGTCGACCCCTGCCCTCCCAAGCATCCTCTCCTCCGCGTCCTCGAGGAGCTTGAAGGAGCTTAGGTCGACCCCCAAGAAGAGTTGATAGTTCGACGCCCTGATGGCATCCGCCGATTCCCGATCCATCAGTATGATGCGTCGGGTGCTGGTTTCTGACATCAGGGTGTCCACTATCTTCCACTGCTCCGTGTGTAGCGAAGGGTTGTACTTCTGCAGTACACGGAGCATTAGTTTGATGTCCTGGGCGCCAATGATCCGCGTCTTCCAGGCCATTTTAACTGGCTTCGGCAGATCCTTGGCGTCCACGACTTTGAGGCGCAACCCGGCAATCTCTACTCCCCCGATTGCCGAGCTGAACCATGTGGAGGCCCCCCTCCCTTGGCAACTGATGTGGAGGGCGCCCCCCACGATGTTGCCGAGCATGATTCTTGGCAGGGGCTGGGGCGCGCCATCCACGAGTGCAAGAACTGCACCCTGGATCGCGGACATGTGCCCCGCCAGAATCTTGACAGCAGGGTAGCCCACTGGGATAATGGCCATCCGCTCCGCTGTCACCGCCTCCGCATACGACCCTACCCTCGTCCTTTTGGGGGCGCTGGTCAGCAAAGTCGAATCGCCACTCGATCCCAGTGGCCTCTTGTTGTGACCTACATCGGCCACTGTAGCAGGTGCGACCCGTGTCGCATCTGCGCCCGTCTGCAAAGACAGACGGGCTCTCTCCCGAGCGTTCTGTCTACGCTTCTGCCTCCTGCTAAGAGTATACCCGCCGTCCTCCCCCTCAGGTTTGGACACCTCCACACTACGTGCCGGTGCACTCTCCGCAGGATTAGGAAGCGTTCCGCGGAACGGTACGGTGGTCGGCTTCGGCATGCTTTTACCGCCCCCTCCTCCGGTGCCCGCAACAGTCGGTCCCCTTACGGTTCCCTTCTGTGCGTGTCCGCTTTTCACCACTGGGGGAAAAGATCGGACGGCAGCTTTGAAGTAGACGGGTCCAGCATGTCCGTTGCTACCACTCCTACCTACATTACTGGGATCAGCTCCCGCATCCCTGCTCAAGGCAGTTTTGCGGCCCGCAGTAGTGCCCAGTGTAGCGCCATGCGCTGTAGCCTCATCCCTTAAGGGTACGGCTTCTCCCTTCTTCGTCGTTGTTGGTGGTTGTGGATCCATTTAACCTACAACTAAGACTTCATCAGACTGGCTCCCCACCCTCCTTGGAGCCCTCCTACTGGGGATGCTTTGACGCATCAGGGATACCAGCCCGATATAGCGCCCCAAAGTGAGTTGCCCATGAGTCCGCACGGTGCCAAGACCATCGTCACCTCCACAGGCGACTTTGGAATCGTGCTCCGCCGACTATGGACCCCATCACCCCAGGACACTCGCCCGCGGCCATCAGACTGGACGCGACAGCCGATTGATCATGTCTGGCTAGGACAAGACCTCCCGTGTTAAACGAATCCCGAGCCAAAGTGGCGTGTTGTCATCCAGAGGTAACGACTCCGACCCCTGTCCGACTCAGCCTACCAGGATCTCGTTCTCCGCCCGTACGGGTCCCCGCGCACGGCACAAACACGCGGGTGGCATTCTACCGCTAACCATCCTTATTTGTGGATAGAGAGCCCGCTGCGACATGCCACGTCATCGCTTGCGGCTGACTGTGTAGGAAGTGCGGGATAAGGAAGGTTTGGACTGCTCAACTAGAGGCTCAACTGGTTGTTTCCGTGCTACCTGTTTCCTCGGTTGAACCAGGCAGTTAACGGGCAGTAACCACGGGAAGGAGCACAACCAGTTTTGCCTCGGGGATCGAGGCAACTGTGAGCTCCCCCCGAGGCCATTCACCAAGTTAACTACCGGGCAGGTAGCTACCATAGAGACACACCCAGGACAAGAATAGCGACCGGTCGCGAATTAACCACTTGTTCTGGACCCATCTCCGCCCAACATACTGATACCTCCGTCCCGTCATCTGCCGAGATCGAGATCGGATTTGTTGAAATAAGGAAAACAGGAAACAAATAGCGTCCAAAGTATCATCTTTAAGCGATAATCGAATCTTGTTGCAAGTGTATGCGGCGGAAAAAAGCTCTTTCTGATTCTACACTCGTCGGTGGTATAGTTAATAAGTAATTATAAGCCTTGTTCAAGTACAATCCTTGATTCCGGCCATTTTCAAATAGTGCCATCTCAATTAGAATTAATTTTCGTTTGTCATCGGCGTCATCTTCATTTTCTGATGTTCCATGTGCACTTGTAGTAGGTACGCCTTTGACAGACTTATACTTTATTAAATACTTTGGCAAAGTCTATGTTGTCTCCATCGCCGCTTGCACTGGTCGCACCCGTGTTGGTGCTTTCGACACCTTCGCTACACGATTCGTGCTGGAAATGATTTGTTAGGTCATATATCTCTTCCACCATTTCTGTGTTTATTTTGGGGAACACTTCGGTACTAATTTCAGTGAAATAAGTCTCGGGGTTTTGCAGATATTGCAAAATCGATGCTATCAGTGCTATCTAGAGGCGTCTTTGAGAAATGCGCTTGCGAAGTGATACGGTGAGCTCATTTGCCAGAGCAGTATTTTGGCCGTCTAATTTACGCAGCATAAACTTCATTGCTACATGCATCGGCTGTAAGTATCGTGGCATCGCGACGATAGTGCTTCGACGGTCACTTTACTTTGCAGAGAGCTAGGAAACAGATTGATTCGCTCTCGCTCTACCGCCAACGGACCACGGCTACCTGCTACCTAGATGAAACTCTGTCCTTGTCCTTGGATTACTTTAAGTTATTTTTTTTTATTTAAAACATATTGTTTTTACAGGAATCGTGTAGTATTAGTAAGATGATATACGTTTTGAGGTTATAAAACAAATGCGTAGATTCAAATTAATAATAACATCGAAATTTCGATATTATCGAAAACCGGTATCCATGCTCTAGGTGAGCGCACTACCACTTGTACCAAAGACGGTTGGAGAGGAAAGACGTTGGCAAATTTTTATGTGTTTTCATAATTACGAATCAACCATTGACGTGAAGTATTTTTAGAAGCCGTATAAAACGCCTATGTATAAAATAATTGAAATTTTATTGCTTTAGAATCTATAAAAGAGGTCGTTAAGATGGTATGTCTTCTTACTGTGCCACCTCGAGCACCGTTATCTCGAAGCGGCGTCGCTTTTATTGCCTTTAGTTTATGACGGTAATTCTCCTGACATGTTTTGCTAAATTCAGGGAGATCTCGAATGGCGACCACATACCAGAAGACGCAGTGTGGGTAGGCCTTAGTGTTGCGTTACTCACTCGAGTAGCACTTCATTTGTCATACTCATTTCATTAATTTGTCGCAACACTTCAATCTGTAAAATTGTCCCACTTCACACCTCGCGAGGTACTCGCTCATCGAATTACCTCTCAGAACACGTGCCAGGCGGATTCAATATCGCTTCAAATGTCATAAAATTGAATTGTGTCGTGTTACTTAATGTGTTCGAAAATCCTTCTTTGTGTTTATTTCAATTGTTTCTATTTGTCTATCAGCCACGGACGTTCACTGCTGAACATAGGCCTTCTTATAGCTCGCCTCAAAGTGCCATCCATCCACCAACAACCCGCAGCACTTACGATATCATCCCTCTACCTAATCGGGGGCCGTCCTACGCTGCGCTTTCCTATACCAGATCGCCACTCCAGGACTTTACTGACCAAACGGCCACCCGCTATCCGGGCTACATGACTCGCGCATTGCCATTTAAACCATGGAATCCTGCGAGCTATGTCGGCCTCTTTGGTTCTTCTACGAATATCCCCATTTCTGATACTATCACGCAGAGAAACTCCGAGCATAGCCCTTTCCATTGCACGTTGCGTGCCTCTCATCCGCCTTATGAGTCCTATTGTGAACGACCAAGTCTCAGTTCCGTAGGTCATCACTGGCACCACGCACTGTTCGAAGTTTTTCTTCTTCAGGCACTTTGGGATTTTGTTTATAAGAGTTAATATTTTATGGTTACAAATGCAACCAATTTCGGATATTTTACCACACCTCATTTGAACTGGAACATTGTACCATCTCATTTTCTGAAATGAAGTACTCATACAAACGAATTTAAGTTTCATATTCTACCCAACCCTAGAGGTCCCCACACGGTGGAGTGATCTGGTGAAGGCTGCGGTAGCCAGCTAGATGTAGACGTCAAAGTACAACCACAGGCAAATATATATAGACATCAAGAGTTTCAAAAATATGTACACACCAACTCTACTGTTATTATAGTTATTGTAGGTATTTAATTTGCGGAGTTTACTAATCTTTGCCCATGACTGTACCGGCCATAGTGACGTTATTTGGGAGAGGCTTATTTGCAGCACTGGACCTCTTTTGGGTGATGATGACGCTGTGGTTACAAGCACCGGCACGTCTTAAAAGAAATATAAAACAAAAGTGTACTCGTAGATCCGCAAACAAAAAGTCTACAATATTGTACAGTAAGGGATTGAAACACGTACCTTTTCGCTCTTGTCTCAATGACAATAAAGATTTAAAAGGTACGTGTTTCATTTTCCCTTGCTGTATAGTCAAGGGCAAAGATAAATACACACCAAAAGTTTCAAAAATATGTACACACCAACTCTACTCTCAAAGTATTAAGGTTTGGATATACATTTATGAGATTTTGTGGTGTTTACCAGCCATTTAATTTTACAGACTTTTTTACAACTTCTAAAAATACTATTTCTAGTCTATACTATTAGAAAGTTGTAAAAATGAAATGTCTGTACATTGAAGATATTTAAAAAAAAAAACTATTGTAAGGGACTACTTGGAGGTCACTAAAGCGAAAAAAATTTTTTTTTATTCTTTGTATGTGTTGTTGCGGCTTCATCGCGCAAAATCGGCTAAACGGTTTTCAACTATTTTTTGGCACACTGGTACGCTGAAGAATAAAGAGGGATTAAGACTTTTTCTCCTCCGCGAACGAAATTGCGGGTGCCTTTCTAGTTTATAATGATAACAATTCGAAAATAAAACGTCTGAAAATGGCTACTTATAGTAAGGACTGGACATTAGTGATGGGCGACTTTGAATGATTGTAGAAATCTAATAACTAGTTACTATTTATTTTACCATTCGAATAACAAAATAGTAGTGTACTAATCACTACAGTCGAATGAATGTTCGACGTTCGACTTCGACTGCTGTACGATGTCGTGATTACAACTAAGTAACGATGGGCGACTTTGAATGATACTAGTAGAATTATTCGATTTTTAAGTAGTCTAACTGGCGCGACTTCGACTCGAGTCGTTTCGAGCGAGATCGACAATCTTTGGCCGACCGCAGCCGCCGTCCATTGAGCTCTCACCCTCTCAAATTCCTCGTGAGTTTCGACTTCATTCGAATGAATCTCGACTATTCAAATAATTAGAATGATCTTAAAAATCGAATGATTCGACTAGAATCATTCAAAGTCTCCCATCGCTACTGGACATCCGAGGATGGTTAAAGGATAACTCATTATTCAGATACGTCAAAGCAAAGAACGCGAACGAAGTCGCGGGCACCTTCTAGTACTCTATAGAATTTTATTTCTTGGTTGTGTAGGGGTAACCCAGATTGCTGACCTTTGGTTACGCGTTAAAAGCGTGGACACTTAAGACAATTGTAATTGTGACCGGGTGCGCATGCGCATGCTGTTTGGATTTTAACGCGCAAGTAAATTGTTGTGAAGCATTTCACGAGTGTTTAATGTTACATACAATCTTGAAAAGAAACCGAGGAACTTCAAAAAGAAAGGTAGAAATAAAGAAAGTTCCCTACTAAATATACACTACACACGACCGTACCTATCTATGAAAATTCAGTGTTAGCAGACCCCTACCTACTCCTAAGCAAAATGTAGGCGATGTTCGGTCATTTTATATAGGTTACTGACATAGACAGACCGACATAAAATTATTCTATTTTTAGTATTTGTTGTTACAGCGGCAACAGAAATACATCATCTGTGAAAATTTCAACAGTCTAACTATTACGGTTCATGATATCCAGCCTGGTGACAGACGGACAGACAGACAGACGGACGGACAGCGGAGTCTTAATAATAGGGTCCTGTTTTATCCTTTGGGGTCGGAACCCTAAGAAAAGGAGCTGATTTCATATGTCAGTCAAGTGTCCTATCATATCCCTAGCTTCACGGCTTAGGGCATCTCTAGTAGTAAAGCAACCATATTAATGTGCCGAACTGTACACAAACGATATACATACACAGATAGTAAACACGGCATGAAATTGAAAACGACCTTCATAAGCCATCAAATTAGATACCTTTTCTGCCGACAGTATTCGGAAAATTATAGTAGAAAGGTCTTATATACCTTGAATGTACTAAAAGATAAGCCCTATTTTAACTACTGTTTCAAATTTGAATTCGGACGGTTTTATAGTTACTTTTACGATCGTGTTGTGCGTAACGTAATATTATTAAGTTACTTAAATTAGTACTTTTATAGAACAGTAACTGTTAAATTTGCTTGTTAATGCAGTAAATTTACTCTTAAGAGCGCTTTCGTATTTTTGGTGAAAGGAAGCTTCAGAAACGGATTTTTGTAGTTGTATTTTCTAAAAAACCGAAAAGAAATTTAAAATTCTGATTAGTTATTTCCATATGTCGATTCATTATTTAGTAATTACCGGCCTCGAATTTTAGAAACAGAACTTTTTTTTAATAACCCATAGTTAGAATACTGTAAAATCAATATATACAGTCATATCAGAATGCATGAGTTTTTGTGTTAGACATTCCAACATACTTCAAATTTTTTGTCCAACATTATTTGCGAATGTCATTCACTTTCTACTACAATACCATAAGGGTATTTATATTTTAACAAGATGGTTGACACTTTCTAGAAGAGCATCTTAGCAAAAAATTACATTAACTGACTGATTAGAACTCAGGGTAGCCAGCAAGACTGTCCAATTCAAGGACTGAAAGTAGTGTTTGGATGGAAGGCAATGTGAATAGACCAAGGCAAAACCTCACGCATAATCATATATGATTGTGCTTTTATTTTATTGTGTTGCATCCATGGATTATTTAAACAATAAGTGATGTTTCACTTTAAAATATACCAGATTAGGCATGGCCAGATTGTATCGTGTAAAGTATTTATATCCTATCCGCGACCATATAAAATTGGAGTAAAATAATCAGGCTATTAACCCCTCTTATGCGGGAGCCGTTTCAGAATTTGACACCTCGGTGCGGAAACTTTACGTCAATAGAGGCTTTCATCGTAGTAGATTTGGAACGTATCCGTGCTTACGCAATGAACTGGCACGGATACTAGGGGCCTAAGCATACGAGGGGTTAATGAATTAATATTTGCGAAACCTTATAAAGTGATTGGAGTACAAGGGGACCACAGCTTCTTACTTGCAATGGCACCGGGTCGTCTTACGGTCACGTAATATAAAGTCGCAATGCCGTGCCACATTGTCTTCGCCGTACGGAATGCCGTTAAACTCCGGCACAGTTTAGCTGGATCAATTAATAGTATACACCGTTAGCTGCGCGTACGCATCTCGGCAATACCGCTGTTCTAAGAACGCTTTAAGTGCTGTAACCGCTTATGGAAATTAAAGGCACTAAAGATGTTTTTATTTTGAAAGATGCTGTTTCGAGAACGTTTTGTAACTTGTTGCGGAGGTTATGCTCTCTTAAGACGTTTTTTATTTCAAATTTTATGCCCTTTCATGAACAACGTAACTGCTTATGGGGATTAAAGGCAGTTAGGATGTTCAAATACTTAATCCAAAATGACGGCAATATAGTAGACCGTGATGTGAAAAATAGAATAAATGCGGGATGGATGAAATGGCGACAGGTCTCTGGAACAGCTTGTGATCCAAGAATGCCCCTTAAACTTAAGGGGAAAATCTATAAAGTGATCATAATGTATGTACCGGAATGTTAGGGAACGAAAGTGACGGATGAAAGAAGAGTGCACGCAGCCGAGATGAGAAAAGACGGGGAAAGATCGGATTAGAAATGAGTATATAAGGGCAAGTTTCAAAGTAGCACCCATGACGAACAAAATTAAAAAGGTTAGCGTATGGGCATGCAATGAGGAGGCTTAAACGTCACATTCGTAAAATAATGTAAGGATGAATGTCGAAGGATGAAAAGCGATAGGTAGGCCAAAAGAGCGGAGGATGGATTGTATGTATGTATGTATGTAAACACTTTATTGTACATAGTAACCAGTAACAAAAGAAATAAACTTAAAAGATATAAGTACAAAGGCGAACTTATCCCTATTGGATTGTGTGAGAGAGGACATGAGAAAGAAAGGAGGAAGCGCTGAAGTGACGAGTAATAGAGATGAATAGAAAGAGAAAAGCTGCTGTGCCGATCCTACATAAGTGGGATAAGGGCAGGGTGATTATGACAATTAAGAACGGAGATTTTGAAAGGTAATGCCGTTCTGAGAGCGTTCTAATTCTTACGGAGATTATACGTAGTTGACTTTTTTAATTTGAAAGACGTTCTGTGAACGTTGTAAGTATTTATGAAGATTAAAGGTAGTTACGACGTTTTTGTTTTGAAAGGTTTCTCGGTCGTTAAAGTGCAATAGGGGGCATGTATGAGTTCTTAGAAGCACTTAGACGCAGTAATGCATAATTCCGTTATAAGGCTGTATAGCAGTGGCGTTGGCGTGGCGTCCATATAAGGCGATTCCCACCAGGTTGCCCATAGAAAGGCTTATAACCACCTTTTTCTTTAAATATGAGTAAATGAATACGCTTCGGCTTCCCTTGTAACTTTCCTAACGCCCTGCTGTATAGGTTTTACATTTCAAGTATATCTAATCTTTCCAGAAACGGATGGGCATTAAAAAAAGTGTACTCCCACTTACCTGTAAGATTATGAACCTTTTGACCTTAATATTTTCTTCTGTTTCCGCGATTATTACTCATTGAAATAAAACAATTTAACGGATTATATCGCGTATATTATCTCATTTTAGTTCCCGACGTTTCGGAAGCTTTCCAGCTTTCCATGGTCACAGGAGGACCTTTTGACCTTGTTTACGCAGAAATTCTGAGTCAGACTAAGCACTATGAATTTCACAATAAAACCGACCAAGAGCATGTAGGAGACCATGGTCAGTGTCAGTTACTACAAAAATGCACTAGAAGTGAAAAAACTACGATGTGAAAAAGTGCACCAGTAAAAGAGCGTAACTTCGCACTTACGTCAATTTGCTGAGAAGCGCAGTTTTTCGTCAGTACCTAACTCAGAAACGGTATATTTGATCATGTTAATTACTAAGCTTTATCTTTAGTATTTTTTACATCCACTGCTGAACATAGGCCCCTCCCCAATAGCTCCTCACCCTGTGATCACCGTCCACCTAGTCGGAGTCTGTTCCACGCCGCTCTTTCCTATGCGTCCCCACTCCAGGCATTGACTGCTCCTACTGCTATCCGTTCCAAGGGCTACATGGCCCGTCCATTGCTACTTCAACCATACAATCGTGCGACCTATGTACGTTACTTCGGTTCTTCTGCGGATATCCTCATTTCTAATTCTATCACACAGAGAAACTCCGAGAATAGTTTTCAAGTGTGATCCTACCACATTTCAAATTGCAGTTCCAGAGTGACGTACGTTGTTGCTAGAGTTCCGTTGGCAACCTTTGGATACGCAACCCTTAAAAACCGGCCAAGTGCGAGTCGGACTCGCGCATTGAGGGTTCGGTACAAAATATACGCTACAAACAGATATCCAGTGTTAGCTGAGCCCTACTCCCAAGTAAAATGTACGCGATGTTCGGTCATTTGATATTGGTTACTGACATAGACAGACAGACATATATAATTATTCTGTTTTTAGTATTTGTTGTTATAGCGGCAACAGATATACATCATCTGTGAAAATTTCCACTAACTGTCACGGTTCATTAGACAAAGCCTGGTGATAGACGGACAGACAGCGGAGTCTTAGTAACAGGGTCCCGTATTACCCCTTGGGTACGGAACCTTGAAAAGCATAATTACCTTTACAAAAATTCTCGATAACAAAAGCCCGTAAATAAACGTTTTAATAAAACGGAAACTTCGCGATAAAGTTACCCGCTTCAGTTCAAAACGCAAAAGCTATTGTTTACTGTACAAAAACCTTTTAGTAGGTATTAGTCGAAGTTTTCTCATTATCCACGGAGTACGTACATGCAAAGACGAACGTTCAGAAACTTTCAAACACAACAGCTGTTTCGGAACGAATTATACTGGGTGAAATTAAATTAACTTGGTTCTTTAGAAATTCCCAACTTCGCTTACACACGTCTATACTTCTAGAAAATGCCAACAACTTCGCGCAAGAACAAAAATCATAACCATCTTTTTCGCTTCAGCATAGTCTGATGAAAAGTATTGTGAAGGTGTACCTCCACCACATGTGAGGGATAGAGCTTCAGGAAGTAGTAAAAACTATATCGATACTATACTAATATTATAAATGCGAAAGTGTGTCTGTCTGCCTGTTACCTCTTCACGCTTAAACCGCTGCCGAAATTTGGTATGGAGATAGTTTGATACTTTATCACCACGCGAAAGCGGCTTAACAGATTTCGACTATTTTTGGTACACGGGTAGCTAGGTATCCTCAGGCGGTAATAGGATACTTTTACTACTAGACTACGAGGTCGAAAAAAGAGGAGTTATGACTTTTTCTCCTCAGCGCACGAAGTTGAGGGCGCCATCTAGTAGTTTATATTAAAAAACTTACGGCCTTAGGTTTCTCTATGAAATGAGGTCCTTTTGTGCTAGGATTGTACGATGTGCTGTTAATTTTCTTTTAGAGGTACGTTGTTAACAGAACTGGGACGCGGTGAAATGTGGGCTACATTAAATGGAAAACATACAAAGGCTCGCGATGAAAAGTTTTGTAATTCTAAAACTACGTGTTTTGCGAAAAAAAAAAACAGACAACCGTTGTTGAATGTTTTTAAGCGTAGCAACAGAGAAGGTGCAATGTTTTTGGGCACCTCTCGTCGCCTGTTGCGATAGTCGTCCGGTACCTTCAGTTTAAGGTGCGTCCACACTTGTATCATTTGCTCGTATCCGATCACCGTGCCGTGGCAAGACTGCGTATCGCGCTGCTTGGACGCTTACTGTCGGCGCGCCGATCATGCCGTACTCATCTGATATAACTGTGTGATACGCGTAGCAAAATGGATTTCGAGCGATCCGATCGGCGCAACGTCCAAACGCGTGATCGTGACACGCGATCATGCCACGCGACGATAATCTGATACGGGCAAATGATACAAATGTGGACACACCTTTAAGGATCTTTCCTAAGAGACAGACACTATCAATCTTATTCCTTAAGATGTTTAAAGTAAAAAATAACAGTGACAGGTTTCTTCGCATTTCTAATGACCCGAAACCCAAATAACCCAGTAGGAAGCGCGTTGGATATAAAAAGGGGTACTTAGTAAACATTCATTTTTTTTGTACAAAGACCTCAGAAATGGTAGCATGATGAAGGAGCGGTGGGGGGTCATACCCAAGATGACATCATCTTTCGCATCTTTAAAAAGTGTTTCAATGAGTAAAAAAAGGAATGAAATTCGTGTTTGTATAAACTGTTGCTAAAAACGCATTATTTGGAAATGACACCATTTTATTGGTAGGGGGGGGGGGGGGGGGGGTTGAATTATGATAGTTGGATGAATTTAAGGGGGGGGGGGGGGGGTTGTCAAAAATAGATGACCTAATTTATGAACAGCCCCCCAGGACACTATTTCGTGGAAAAGCAAAGGAACCATCCATTAACCTAGCATGTCATATATTATGCTTAATCTAAAACTAATATTAGATTAATAAAAGCCTCATTGGATTAGCTTCAACAATCCTTGTTCAAACCGTTTGATGATAGATTATGCGGCGAGATTTATTACTCAGATTCTGAGACGATTAAACTGACCAAGATGGAAGATCTGTCAACAAATTGCCGTAGTATTTGTATTAGTGGTATTTCACCAGAATTTCTCTTACGTAACGATCATGACAGGTACTTATTATTTAAAAAAATGATCTTCTATTTTAAAGTTGTAAAAATTTAACATTGAAAATATTTACGAAAAAATATGTGAAACGAATGATTTGAATCGTTATAAATTTTTATAAGAAAATATATTTTTGGTACGGCACCCTAAAAATAATCTAAATATAAATGTGGTAAGAACTAAGTATTACTGTTACAGGTATCAAAATAATGTTACTTAACCGAAATTCTCATGGAATACCTTTCCAGAGTATGTATATTTCATTTATGAGAGCTGCAACGTTACCGAACGGATAATTAACTAGTTATGGATATTGAACTAGGTTTCTTGTTACTGTGTTTAGTAAAAAGTCAGAAGGTATGCCCTAATATGATACAGACGTAGCAAAGCAATTAGCAACTGGCTTTTAAGGGAGTTAATGATTCATTAAGCATTTCTTGAGTAAATGTATTAAATTATGCTGATTGCGTACAAGAAACGGCAAATGACTTGAGGCTTTGAATTGAATTTGAAGTGGAAATTGGTTGAGATGCGAAGATATTTGATTAAGTCATCTGTGCTAATGAAGATTTTGATTTTGTGATTAAAATATTAAAACGCTAGAAGGGTGCCCGTAACTTCGTCAGCGGAGGAGAAAAATAATCATAACCCTCTTTTTTCTTCAGCGTATCCGAGTAAAAAGTATCCTATAATCATCTGTGGATGCTCAGCTAATCGTGTACCATAAATATTTGAAATCCGTTTAGCCGTTTTGGCGTGATGAACCCACAACGACACATACAAGTTTAATAATATTTTTCGATTCAATGACCTTTAAATAGTCCATATCACAATTTTTTTTAAAGTAATTTCAATGTTCTGTCATTTCAATGTTTGTAAGTATAAAAATCTCTCAAACACCTGGTAAAAGACGAAGGTCTTCAAAAGGTTGGACAGATTTTTTTTTATCGTAGCTAAGAAAATTCTAGATCTAGTCCCTATCAGAAAGAAAAACAGACAGACCTTAGTCTAATACGCGATACGAGCGGACGCTACTCTTGCCTTTTCTGCGCACTTCGCGCCAATTGGGTACTCCGAGGGCTTCACTGACTTCAATCACTTCAGCGATATTGGGGCAGCCCACCGGACGTTTTCCGCTAAGTTTTATTTAACTTGCCGAGTAAGTATGTTAGTTATTAGGTAAGCTACGGACAGGGCTATGCTATATCTCTACGAGATCGAATCGGAAATGAGGAGATTCTTAGACGAGCCAAGGTCACCGACATTAGGGTAAGCAAACGAAGTGGCAATGGGCAGGGCACATAGTTCGAAGAACCGATGGCCGTTGGGGCAGAAAGGTTCTCGAGTGGTGACCGCGTACCGGCAAGGCCACCTGCAAGGTTGTCGGACGACCTGGTTAGGATTGCGGGGACTCGCTGGATGCGGGTCTTCTCTATCCGGCTCATGAGGAAATCTATTGAGAAGGCCTGTGTACAGCAGTGGACGGCCTATGGCTGAAATGATGATAATGATAAGGAAGCTAAATTTGATCTACTCTTCGGATTCCATATGAGCTAAGATTTGGCATAGTTCATGACCGCGAGTCCGCTCGGCTGGCGCTCTGATCGTAGCAAGGTTTTGCTACATATGGTTTTTCCGATATTATTTGCTACGAGCGTAGCGCTACGAAAATGTCGGCTGCGAAAGTGTTTAGTAAGTTCGATGTTGAAGAAATATTGCGATACCATCGAGCTGATCTGATGATGGAGACGGAAGGTGGTGGCAGGAACTCTGTGATAAAACAACACAATCCTACCTAGTTTAGGGTTATTTAGAATCGTCTCGCTGAGCTGTTGAATGTTCAAAAAAAAGTACCGTCGGCAATACGTACTTGTCACAAAAACGTAATTTTTAACAAACTTATTCCATTGAAATAAAACAATTTAACGGATTATATCGCGTATATTATCTCATTTTAGTTCCCGACGTTAAATTGTTTCATTTCAATGAGTAATAATCGCGGAAACAGAAGAAAATATTATAAACTTATTCCAGTTTAAGTCTTAAAAAAATATTTTAAAGTCTATCGCTTAAACTTATTTAGGTACCATTAAGCGTCTTACACATTGATGAATATTACATAAACTTTAATATTTGCATTTTAAAGATCCGGTGTGAATCATAGCATCATCGAATAATTATGTACAAACAACATTTTGTTTGGTTAAACATGCTGTATAACCAAACAAACTCAATATGAGGTATGTCAGTTAATAACATAAACGCCTATTGTGACTTAGGGCTCGCCTACATGGATCACACTATTGACTAGCAATTATAAAGATCTAGCTTGGTTTTTTTTATGACACAGGAGGCAAACGAGCAGACGGGCCGCCTGATGGTACGCGATCACCGTCGCCCATGAGATAGGTGTCATTATCTTGATAGTTCTCCAAGAAGAAAGGTCCTAGATAAAAACATCTGCATCACCCGCCATGCCAGATCGCGGGAAAATATGGATCTCTCATTGGTCCGTTGCGAACCAATCAGGATTTGCAGCAATCTTAACGCCGCGCTCCCATTGGCTAACTGACACTGATCATAGACCAGTGACGTTACTTCACTCTTTAATTTATGGCATCAGTGCCGCAGAGCATAATTCTGCCAATGTCAGTCGAAACGAAAGCCAGTGTTGTTATTTTTACACACTTGGGAATACTTTTCACTTAGGAAACATTGCAGACAACCACTGCAACCTAATTTTTTTTTTTCATTATAACTTATAGGATCTTGGAGCCCCTAATACAGAAGCTTTAAGGAGCCCCGAGGCTCCGCGGACCACACTTTGAGTATGGCTGTGCTAGTACTTATACACAAATATTATACACCTCGAAATAATAAATTAATAGTTTAAAAAACACTAGAAAAACACGCTTTACAAGACTTTTCTAACAAATCCAAACACAGCTATGATACGATGGTCCATCATGAAGTTCCAGTTCATATCTTCCGGCTCCATCATCAGATCAGTTCGACAGTACCATATTATTGTACTGTCATCAGAACTACATACAACAGCCAATTTTCATGACACTACGATCCTTGGAAGATGGTTAAATTAGTTACCTTAGATTCCATTACATAGATAGTTACATACAGGTCGACCTAATAAAAGCGTGTTAATAAAACGCTACCTACCCCTACTTTACTTAATATCCGGGTTTTACTGAGACCTAGTATAGATTTGGTTATATTTGATTTGACGCGCTGGAAAATTATTCTCTCCCTTTTCATACGTCGGATTTGTTTCTATACGTAATATCGTGAAATGTTTTTTTCGTCTTTCTGTTTGTTGAAGCCGGGATATTGTGTTTTTTTGTTATGAATCCTGTTATTAGATTTGTTTTGTTTGCGAATTTGATGTTTACTGCCAACTTCGTTTCCTGGAAGGTGAAAGTCATCTTTGTATAATACTAATACATTTATTTCGAATAACCAAGATTGATGACATTTACTGATCAATGGCGTGGCGTCAAAAATGTTGTTGGTAAAGCCAAATTTATATTTCATTTTATGTTTTCTTTAAGAGCAGTAATAGTACAGTGTTATAACCAAGGGTTGAAAGTGACCTATTTCACTCGAGACATTTCGTGAGAGCGCCAATAGTTCGATGGTGAAATGGGTAATTTCACCCGAGTTAAACACTACACGTTCTACTTTTCATTTCCATTGTTGAGGAAAAGTAATAATAATAATCACCATCATCATCATCATCATCATCATCATCATCATCATCATCATCATCATCATCATCATCATCATCATCATCATCATCATCATCATCATCATCATCATCATCATCATCATCATCATCATCATCATCATCATCATCATCATCAAGCTTTTATTTTAATAATATGACGTAACTCAATTATCTTCGACTGAGTGGCTAATCGTAACAATAAAATACTTTCCACCCTAGATGGAAAATTTATTTTCCACCCGGCTAAATACCCATGTTTTTTTTTTTGTATTATTTATAATCTTATCTCACCACCTACTCATTGGTAATAGCTATTTTGTGTCATTGCCGCTACGCAATGGTTGTCTGGAAAATATTGCTCTTTAATGATAGGACCGTCTATTGTCTACCGTAGTTTAAGGCTCTATTGTACTGGTTCTTTTGTTGGTATGCAATAAAGAATTGTTGTACTGTATTGTACTTTAGCACACTCTTATGTGAGAACTAGTAAACAAGTATTTTATTGTCTTTTTATTGTCTCCACCGCAAAGTATATAAGTAGTTTGTACAGTAGCAATAACAGTAACTAGACAAAGTAAACATAATGTTAATGATATTTTCTTCTGTTTCCGCGATTATTACTCATTGAAATAAAACAATTTAACGGATTATATCGCGTATATTATCTCATTTTAGTTCCAATAGTTGACCAATGTATGAAAGACCACACTCGCAGTCCAGCTTATCAAACGAAACGCAGTGTATCAACCCGGGTGAAGGAGCACATAGCAGATGTCAAGCACCGTCGGTGTAATAGGTCTGCAGTTTGTGAACATGTCATTGACAAACCAAACCACTCAATTAAGTTTCATAAACCTTCTATCCTTGCCAAAGAAAAAAGATATTTTCCCAGGATGCTACGCGAGGCTATTGAGATTAAAAAGCATCCTAATTTCAATAGAAAAGATGGATTGTCACTACCACCAGCTTGGGATCCTGTAATACATCTCATCAAGGAACAAGCAAGACACAGGACTGCAAAACCTTAATTTCCGAACGGTGTAAAATATCTTATCTGTTTAAAAGTAGTTTAATAGTCTCTGTTTTTAAATATTATAATTAGTAATGAGGTAGCCTGGGAGTTTTTCTTTGCAGCGTTTCTTTTCTCCTCAGTACGCCTCATTTGTGAAATGCTGCTTGGTAAATTATTAGAATAAAATAATTAAGCCCTTCTGGCACATGTGTAACTGTCTTTACAGCTTAGGCCCATCTGGCATGTATGTACACCTTTATTTGTGTTTTTTCAAAATTTTTTGAAAAAACTCAAAGGGTAGTTTGCACAAATTGTAACTTTGACAGAGGAAAATACATCTTTTCTCTGTCCTCCCGTGACCATGGATAGCTGGAAAGCTTCCGAAACGTCGGGAACTAAAATGAGATAATATACGCGATATAATCCGTTAAATTGTTTTATTTCAATAATGTTAATGAGCTTAAGAGTAGGTACATAAATTGTGCGGTTGAGGCTGGTGCCCTAACTAGGCAAAACCTGTATGTCAGGTCACCAGGACTCCGACGCTCAGATATCTATAGTAAACATTTCTAGGAAGGGAATACACTGTCAATAACTAACTATGCTAGAAGAAATATAATCAATGAATCATTAGGAATATAATCAAACAACATGCCAATGAAGTACATAAAATATATAATAAAATTGACGAAATTAATATATATACAATCAGAAGAAAGGTAAATACATACCTTTGTTGTACTAGAAAAATTGCCAATGCCTTATGAAATTGGGATCATTAGTTTTTCGGTGTTATTATAATCCAGACTGAGCAGCCATTCCGTGCTACACTATTTTGAGGATGATTTTGTTTTCTTTTTGACTTTCTTATAATGAAAATTCCAAGGAAGCAGAAAAATCTTTGAGCAAATCGTGCGTTAAATTTGATGGATGGACAGATTAAGTCTTTGCGGCGCTTATTTGGCAAATTACGAGGATCATAAGTCAACATCGAGTGTTTTCTCTGTATGACACGCAAGATGAAAAGTGCCGAACTGTTAGAACCTTGCATTTTTTGTAGAGGTCTGAAGTGTGGTAGAGAAATGGAAGAAACATGCTAACCTATTGCTCGCTGAGCTCGTTCCAGTTTAAGCAAGTGAGTTTTGTGAGCCCCTCCCCAAGCGCAGATGTAGTATGAAAAAATGGATTGAACCAGGGCAAAGTAAACCATTTTTATTATATTTGGGTCGGCAATGTGACGAAGGTTTTTGAAAATAAATATGAGCTTTCGCGTTCTAGCCGTGAATAAATCTATATGGCGTTGAAAATTAAGGTTGTGGTCGAGCATGATCCCTAAATATTTAATGTGAGACGTTTTGTCCAGTTCTAGACAGTGGCAGCTATGTAGTTCGGGGCTTAAACATGAGTGTGCTATAATTGAATGGGGCGAAAAATCTGTGTAATTGTCTATTTTCGATTAGAAAGTGACGTATTTTGTTTTCAGGGTATTGAGGGTTAGTACATTATTCGACAGCCATTTTGTTACTATGTTCAGACCTTTTCTGTGCACACTGAAAGGCGTCGTTCCATGTGTTACCATGAAATATCAGAGCAGTATCATCAGCGTAAGTAATGATCTACCGTTCGTCAGATTTAAGTTCAAATAGCATCCTGAAAATGATAACAGAGAGGTGGGATTCGGATATTCTGCGCCGATACACCGACCTTCATGTCATACGACGAAAAAATAAGTAGTTATAAGGTAATATAGTTTATTAACATAGTTTTTAAGTTTTTGTGTTTTTTGTAACTAACAATCTATGGATCTCAGGAATGTGAAAATAAATAATTTTTATTTTTATTTAATTTTTATACGTTGCAAAGTTCATTGATGTATGCTAACAAAAGCGTAGGACCGAGGATACTGCCCTGTGGGACGCCATGCGTCATATTAATCTCGTCACTTACGCTATTACCTAGTTTCAGCTGAACACCGCGTATGCCAAGTTTTTCCAGCTGTGATGTAAGGATGGGGACAGAGACAGTGTCTAAGGCTTTGCTAGGTCAATGAAAATTGCTAAGGTTTTTTGCTTTCCATCTAAATTCTTGAATACGCCATATTTCACCATGATATGTTTGTGCTATTACGTCTGTTAATGTCCACGATTTGACGTCAACAGACGTATTTAGCCGTTAATCGCAAAAACGCGCCCATAACAGCGGGTAAACACTATCACTTTAATATTTTCAGTTTTATAACAATAATTCCTCATTCGCCACTTTGTCAAAGGGATGATGTATCTGTTCACTCTATACTGACTTTCTTTATTAAGTAAAGTATGTACTTTGTACGAAATTAGATTTGCAAATTGAGTCACCTTCCCTCCAACGACGGGAGTCTCGTTGCTTTGAAACGTCAATTATTTTAGGTGACGGCAAATGAGTTACGCTAATCTTCGTGAATTTCGTAGACTTGAAGAGGATATTTTCTTACGGGGCAGTCAAGGGCTAGGACAAAATCACAAAACCTATGGGCTTAAAAATATGAACACGCTAACTCTATAATAATAAGGTTTGGATATATAATGATGGATATATAACGGAGATGGGAATGGAGGCTCTTTACTTTATCTCTGGGTTCACCCATCGCTTAAAATCCCGAAATAAAAGCACAGTCTGTTGGCACGAGGTATAATAATTTGTTACAACACGAAAATTAACTTAAAATTACACGATCACAATGATGTACGCGGATTGAATATAGAAACGTAGTGAGTTCAATACGGGGCTGACTAACCAATTTGACTGTTCGGCTGATCTTTTATCTGACATTACCCCCGCAAAGTTTGCTACCTTGCTTGAAAGCAGGTGGGCGCACACCTGCCTGACAAACAACGAAGAAAACCAGTGTTGCCAGCTCAGTATCGACCTCACTCAAGCTACCCGCTTTATTTCTGAACGAAAATTGTTGTCTATGGTTAAACGGCAATCCGGAGTGACATCATCTGGCAACTCGTTCTGACAACCGAGACGTCAAAACAACGGTGCTGTCCGCCACTATGCTCCGACATATATATATCCCTAATCCACACATGTTGGATCATATTGTATGTCTCCCAGCAAACACTTCTCTTAATGTAAGTTTTCTTTCTTTCTTTCTAACTGACAATTCGAAAGTGCTTGTACTCGTACCTACTTGAATAAAGCATGTTTTGATTTGATTTGATATATATAGAGATTTTTTTGGTGTTTACTTCTTCTTTGTCTTGGACTGTACTAGGTATTTGGATGAAATTTCGTGTGAGGAAGGATCCAGACACAGTTTTCCTTTTCAAATGTATCTTGATAGGTCACCCAGGTTGTAGTATCTTAAAACCATGAGATAGCATTTCTATCCCTTTCGTATGCACAATCAGGAATTCTTAATTTTACTTCTCTATGTATTTAAAAGTGCTGTTAATGTCTTATTTATTAAATCGGTCGAAGTCTAATCGTGTTCTATTTTCGTTTCAGGTAAGAAATCACGACATTTCATGGTGTTCAACGGATCTGCTCATGTGTTTTGTAAGTCTAAATATAGAATTATATTTGTGAATTTTCTTTACAGAAGTAAAGTAGGTACGCTGGAATAAAAAAATCTTGATAAAGTTTGAATTTATTGCTATAAAGTAAAGGTGAGTTACAAATATTTTATTCGCCTGGATATCTAATATGGCACATTAATATAATACAATAATATCCAACACGAGGCGTGCTCCATGACTCGGAAAAAGGCTTACTTCAAATGTTTACCAACGCCTCGAATGAAAACAAAACTTACCCTTTAGTGTCACACAGGCATAACTACTGTCTCTGCTACAGTCGCATACGACTATCTTCCGCTAGGGCTGTGGAAAGTCAAGCTGAACTAGCACAACGTTCCACGTAAACAACTCCATTTTGATGGTTTTAAGGATTATATTAAAACTCGAATTGCTCTACGTTTATATAAGAGAATCGGCCAACAACTTTGTTCTTAAGATCTTGGAACAAACACGCTACAGGTAAAAAAATCTATACTATTATAAAGTTGTAGAAATGAAATGTCTGTACATTGAAGGTACTTAAAAATAGTAGATTGTTTGACAAGGGGCTAAAATAAACCATCATGACACGAAGTGATTATTTGGACGAGCTCACGAAGTGAGCGAGGACAAATATGTCTGAGTGTCATAATGGCTTTTAGCCACGTGTTAAACACTCTGCTTTACACTTGTGTACTTCGACTGCAAGAAAATAAAAAAGACTTAACATTAAAATTGTATATTTCATGAAAAACTAAAAATACTGTTTGAGCAATTCTATCAGAAAGTTTGGACAATCTGATCAGGTTGGTTTGTGTTTTTAATTATTTGTAAGGAGTATGTAGATGGCCGCAACTTTTTTTTTCAGTGTTATAGGAATTTGTATGGGATTATATGGCTTTCTTTTAAACCCTAGGGGCTAAATGTACTATTTTAGTCTCGCTTTGCGAAGCTAATATGATGTACTTTTTGAAAAAACTATTTTAAGGGACTACTGGAGGTCACTGAAGCGAAATATATATATATATATATATATATATATATATATTTAATTTGTTGTATGTATCTTTGTATGTGTCGTTGTGGCTTCATCACGCGGCTCAACAGATTTCAACTATTTTTGGTACACGGGTAGGCGAGTATCCACAGATGGTATAGGATACTTTTTACCCGATTACGCTGAGGAATAACATATTTTTTATCTCGGTCAAATCACCTTAAAAAAGCTAAATTAAAATCTGATCATTTCAGGACCCACGATGCCACAAACAGATTTGCAGTGAATTTTTCTCGTGTAAGTCGTATACTCTTGTCAGTGTTATTGTATTTTGGGGTGTCTTCATTCGTCTTCTGATGTTTTTTGTTGATTTACGGTTTAATGCTTTCTTTTGGAATTTTCTCCGCCCTTTTCTTCGTCAGGGCTTATAAACGCTTCTTTTGTTGAATATGTGTGTAGAGCATAGGCATACTTTACCGGATTGTTTCATCAGTAAACATTTCTGCTATCTCAAAACCAAACAACCGTCTCAAAGAGAAATTGCGTACACGGAAATTAGAGATCCCATTACGTTGAAATTTCGCAAATGTTTATTTGCTTCACTTAAACCCCCTGTTGATACAGGGTCGTAAAGTTAACAAGACGATTCTATAACGTACGATTATCCTGAATTAAAAACAGTTAATTAATTTATTCACTAACAGACGGTAGATGACCGACTTATAGTGAGTGTCCACGTTTCGCAGCCGTATGTATGGACAGGCAAAACGCACTGATCACATACTCGCCGTTTCAGGAACATCAGTATTTTGCTCAGAAGGGCATCATCCAGTTTCCCACGCCCAGTTGGAATCGGCGATCAATTCGACGTTTTGGGAGTGCCCTTTGAGCCCACTCCTGGATGCACTTCATTGCTCACAACTTGGGTCTTTGAAATATATTTTTTTAGTCCCATGGCCTTTTAAGCTGTGTCCAGACCCTCAACCATTGCTTGGAGCGCATCCATGACTCTTCATCACACTGAGTTATCACGTCGTCTGCATATCTGAGGTGCATCAGTTGTCTTCCATCGATTGATATTCCTTGGTTCGACCAGTTCATCAGCTTAAACACTCTAGGGCAGAAGTGAATAACTTAGGCAAAATTGTGTCACCCCGTCTTACACCACGCTTGATTTTCACTGCCTCTGTTCGTTCTTGCAGCCATATAGATCCTGTGTTAGCAAAAGAGACACACATATTTATAGTTCATCGCTGGCTGTTCACACTTCCGGCGAGAACTTCCTGATATATGTATCTCTTTTATTGACACGGAGTCTAAATCTATTGCGCGTTTCTTGAGCGAGAAAATAGTCGATAGTTGCTCGCTTTCTCGCCGGCGGTGGGACCAGTGCCTAACTGCCCAGTGTTCAACTTAGTTGAAAGCCCTTTCATAATCCACGAAGGCGAATTCAATAGGCTTGTTATACTAGAAACATTTTATGTATAGAGTCGCACGAATCACAATGCAAAGCGATGATCTAGCCTTTTATACAATCTCGAAATGAAACATGTTTTATATCAGCGATAACCTATCTTACTAACCACTTATGTCACATACTTGTTGATACTGCACTTTCCGTGCATTTTAGCGATTGGCGAAGAGCCAAAAAGGGGTCAGACACCTTTCATATTTTGTTTCGAGTGCTTTGAAATCGGCCTAAGCAACAAGGCGGTCATGTAGTGCAAAATACGTGTTATTGAATTGTTGTTACATGAACATGTAAGAAGCATACACACAAATACTTTTTTCGATTCAATTATTTTCCAAATAGTCCGTTACAATATTTTTTAATTTATATATATGATACTTCATTCTTACAACTCTATAATAGTATGGATAGCTCTAAAATTTGGCTCAATCGGAAACCGGAAAGTGGTTCAAATGTTACTTGCAAGATTTGACCCGAACATACTTACATTGCAAGTTAAATAAAAACTCGTATAAATATATATGCGTGTGCGACTGCGCGCGCTAACTAAATTGCGCCGCTTTTCCTTCTGGAAGAGGCTATCTCTCTATTATCTGAGGGTTTTCCCAGTTGCGTCCTCAGATGCTGCTTCGGAACCCGTGGTCCGCTTTCCGGCTTTTTGTCCTCCAGTTCGCACAGTCTTTGGCATCTCTCATTGTGAGTGTGTGTCTCATCATCATCATCATCATCATCATCATCATCATCATCATCATCATCAGATGTTAGTAGTATTTTTTAATGTAACAAGTGTCACGGCAGACGAGTCAGACGGTGAAAACTCATCAGGTAATCGTCGTCCATGGATATGTGTAACACCGGAGGAGTTGGCTATACGTTGTCAACCTTTGAGTGCCGTGCTTACTCATCATCACCTTCATCATTCAGCCATAGGAAGTCCACTGCTGGACACAGGCCTCAATAGATTTCCACATGAGCCGCATAGAGGCGATCCGCATCCAGTGAGTCCCCGCAACCTTGCGGGTGGCCTTTTCACGCTGCGCTTGCCGGTACGCGGTCTCCAGTACCTTTCTGCCTCAACAGCCATCGGTTCTTCGAACTATATGCCCTGCCCATTGCTACTTCAGTGTGCTTACCCTGTTTGCTATGTCGGTGACCTTGGTTCGTCTACGGATCTCCCAATTTCTGATTCGATCTCGTAGAGATAACCCAAACATAGCCCTTTCTATAGCTCTCTGAGTGAGCTGTTTACTCGCTTCTTGAAAAATTCAATGTTATAGCGCTTCGGAAACTCCTCCGGGCTCCTTCCCCAACTTGCAAGTTCGTGGCAAAAATGATCGTGATACCCGTTTATTTTTGGGATGCCAAGGATCCAGATAATTTGGATACAGTAGTGTTCCTGGATGGAACACAGTAGTGTTCCTGAGGCGGCAGAAGCGTACGGTGACACTTGCTGAAAAGTCTGAAGATCTGGTCCTGCGCTACCCATAATCACAGCCCATCATACTGCAGCACTACTATGCTACTGTGCCTTGGTTGAAACGAGTGGGTCGTATCGTTGGCCATCTTAAAGATTTTAACGCACTATATCGCGTCACGTCTTAGTCATTGCACTTGAGCGTAGGTTCTGCGTAGGTAACGTTACGCATGACATTGTCATTATAGCTCCATGGAAAAAACGTAATAACATTAAAGCAAGCTCATATGTAGTTATGTTTTTTAGGTTTTGGATAAAAGCCCGTTACGCATACCTTGGCGTGCCTACGAAAAATTTCGCTATTACTCAAGAAACTAGGAGTGTTATGTGATTTCATTTCGGAAACTTGATATTTAGTTTGATTTTGATTAGCCACTGTATTTAAACGGACAAAAAGGCCGGCCTTTGGAATTTTGAGAGTTTACTCCGAATCTTGAAGTTCGTAACGTGTCGCTCTCATCTTAAAGTGTATTTGAGTGAGCGGGACGGCGCCATACGAACTTGGAATTTCCAAATTTAGAGTAGGTTTTTTTTTACCTATTTATATTGGGTAGTTTTTTTTTTAACTTTTAAATTATTTCCAATCTGCGACTCCGGAGACGCAGGCATGGCAATGCAAAGAGTCATCTAAATCGGTTGAATCGACCTTCATTGATCATCATTGGACTTCAGTCATTATGGGTATGGCGTATGCATAACACCCAGCTGGAAAATCACAGTAACGCTATAACAATGGTTTTTAAGGGCCTGCATCGTCAAGGAAAAACCACGCCCCAAGCGCCGAGCCGGCCAATGAGCGTCATTAGTTATAAGGGACGCATTTATTGCTCGCGCGCATCAAAGAAAGAGAAAGCTAATAACACTACATGCTTGGGGTTTTTTGGCGTAAGCGCCAGATGTAAAAGTACAATGAAATCAAAGATATTATTATGTTTTGTTAACGTTTAAATTAGTCACGTAAAAGATAAAGGGAAGCATTTGATTTTTACATAATTTAGCCACTTATTAATCTGTCGTTTGTACAAACTGAGACAAAAAACGGAAAATGAAGATGCGTTTTCGGATTTCTAAGATAGAGCAATTTTTTAACAAACATGTTTCCGCGTTAGGCGCTGAATAGGTTATATTGTCAAAAAACATATCTGAAAATCAGCCTGTTTCATATACTGGATTCGACAAAAATCTCACTAAAGCTTAAATCGTCGATGCACCCCCTTAAGGGGCTACTTCGTCATTTGTAAATCACGCCCCAAACGCGGAGCCAGCCAATAGGCGTGATTTGTAATAAGGGACACATTTATTGCTCGCGCGCATCAAAGAAAGAGAAAGCGAATACACTACATGCTTGGGGTTTTTTGGCGTAAGCGCCAGATGTAAAATTACCATGAAATCGAAGATATTATTATGTTTTGTTAACATTTAAGTTAATCAATTAAAAGATAAAGGGAAGAATGACATTTTAACATAATTTAGCCATTTATTAATCTGTAGTTTGTACAAACTAGACAACAAATGGGAAATGGAGACGCTTTTTCGGATAACTTTTCTATCGAGGAAATTTTCATTAAACATGTTTCCGCGTTAATCACTGAATAGGTTATATAGTCAAGAAACGCAAATCTGAAAACCAACCTGTTTTATAGACTAGATTTGACAAAAAATGCGCTACAAAATAGCTTAAATTTTCGATGCATCCCCTTAAGTACCCAGTGGCTTTTGAATAAATGCATGGTACATACATAAACAATACCATCTCCATTGAGTTTCCTATGTGAAAGATATGAGAATTTCAGAGCAAACTTACTTTAATTTCTAACGAATGCAGGTCATTTACATAAGGCACCCTGCGGGTGGTTCGGCAGGATAAGGCGACGCGGCGTTCTGAAACTTAATCCTGTATTTAGAGTACAATGTGTATCGGAGCGTAGTAAAATAATCTCGAAGAAGGTATTTGAACGTATTGAAAATTGGTTTGGAAGTACTGGGTATGTTGTCAACATGTACGTTTGTACTGTTATTTATAACCGACTCCCTAAAAGGGACGAGGTTTTCAAATTCACTCAGAAATCCGTAATTTGTAAATCGATTTAGAGTTGAAGTATATTGATGATGGAGCCGGAAGGTAGGCACCGGATCTCTTTAATAAAATAATGTATCCTAGAGTGTTTGGGCTAGTTCGAATCGTCACGAAATATACTTTAAATTAAAGTGTGAATGAAATTAACTTTTTAATTCGGAAGGAATTTGGACTGGACCGGATTTGCACCGGTTTTTTTAAATAAAATAATGTATCCTAGTTTGTCTGGGCTAGTTCGAATCGTCACGAAATATACTTTTAATTAAAGTGTGAAATAAATTAACTTTTTGACAAAAATGCATAATTTAGTTTTTAGTTTCTTCAATTTACTTACATGTAACCGTTTTTCGAGTCAATCTTATATAGTATGTACAATTAATCTTATATTTTGGCGTCGGTGCCACCTAAAGAACATAATCATTTTATTATTACAACATTATAATAGAATAGGATAGATATATAGAAGATATGCTTCGAAGACTACAAAACTACTGTCATCATTTCCCATATGGGAATACATATGTATGGCACAATTTTGCATTTCTTTCTTACGGGGAAGTGATATTTTATGCATGCTGAAAGGGCAGCTCGTAAAGCTATCAATTGAAGTACATGCGGCAAAGTACAACATTGCAACCTTGTGTAACAAGTAACCATTTACTTTTATACTTGACGGTATAAAATTTGAACCGTATCGACTTATCTCGTAGATATCTTTCGATTCAATACGACAAGGAAATGACTAGTCTTGACACGCGCTATTCAGAAAGTGCGGATAACTCGTGATAGAAAGTGTTCATGGTTTCATTACCCCATTGAAAACGAAATAATAAGACGTTCCAAGCGACAAATTTTACCGGTGTAAAATAATATATCGTAAAATATAAATAAACCCTGTAGCGAACTGGGTATAGAGGAGGCCTATGTTCAGCAGTGGACGTCTGTGGTTGATAGATAGATATTCGCACGCGCTATTCAGAAAGTGCGGATAACTCGTGATAGAAAGTGTTCATGGTTTCATTACCCCATTGAAAACGAAATAATAAGACGTTCCAAGCGACAAATTTTACCGGTGTAAAATAATATATCGTAAAATATAAATAAACCCTGTAGCGAACTGGGTATAGAGGAGGCCTATGTTCAGCAGTGGACGTCTGTGGTTGATAGATAGATATTCGCGTTAGGGAAAAAGTCATAATCGTCTTTTTGACTTCAGCATAGTCGAGTAAAAGGAATCCTATAACCATCTGTGAATAATCAGCTACCCGTGTACCAAAAATAGTTGAAATCCGTTTAGCCTATTTGGCGTGATGAAGCCACAACGACACATACAAAAAATAAAAAATATAAATATTTTTCCATTTAGTAACCTCCAAATAGTCCATTACAATATATTTTTTTTATTGTCTTTAATGTTCTGACATCTCATTTTTACAAATTTCAAATAATATAGATGTTTGACGAGAGCATTTGGAGATCCGAAGTGATTTATGTGGTCTGAAGCCCTGGTCACGGGACACGTGACCTATACTATTATTTGAGTCCTTATGAATAAAGATAATCGTGGTGCCATTAGTCGTTTTTTAAATGGTCTTATAGCGAAGAGTCTCAATCATCATCTTAAGAGACTCACGCTAGGTGGCTGGATCAAGGGTCAGATACAGAAGGCAGTTATCCTGGACACGGTGCGCATCGTCACGGGTTCCTCTCTGCGGCCTTAACCTTCGGGACCCGGCGGACGGCACCCTGGGTTAAGTTTTTTTAAGTGTTTAATTTTTTATTTTATTTGCGTATTATGAAAAAAATAACTCTTTCCCTAAGGAAAATAAATGGAAAGTAAATAAAGCGCGGGATGACGTAAAAATACCAACTTTCCAGCTGGAAAACTCTACAGGAAAAAACAAAGTGATATTATGATATAATCCCATTTTCACACCGAAAAGTCAACAGTAATAAAACTTTATATTTATGCGAATAATAAACAGCCAGTTGTTAAGGAAAATAAAGGGAGGAATCTTGCAGAGAAGGAAAAACTCAGATATAACAACCTGAATATTGTATTCATGTATGTAGGACCATGGCTGTTTCCCCTGATTTGTATGTGGGTGCGATAAAACGGTTTCTTTGTCCCCTACCGTTATAGTTTAACATAATGGATGTGGAATAAAATTTGACATTCTGGGGCGTTTATACAAATAATTGGTCACTATTGACGTCATTCTTCCCAACCCCTCCCTCAACTCATCCCTTAGAGGTGCGTCCACACTTGTATCATTTGCTCGTATCCGATCACCGTGCCGTGGTATGACTGCGTATCGCGCTGCTTGGACGCTTACTGTCGGCGCGGCGATCATGCTGCACTCGTCCGATATAAGTGTGTGATACGCAGTAAACACGGCGTAGCAACACGGATTTCGAGCGATCGGATCGCCGCAACGTCCAAACACGTGATCATGACACGCGATCATGCCACGGAGCGAAGATCTGATCGGGCAAATGATACAAATGTGGACTCACCTTAGGCTGTGGCTCCACTGGAGCGGAGCTGTGCTAAATTAACCAATCACATTCAGTAGATTCAAATTTGCTTGTTTGGGTTTCAACAGTGACGCACCTTGATTGGTCCATTTTGCACCGCTCCGCTCCAGTGGAGCCGCAGCCTTTAAGGCTGGCAACGCACTTGTGACTCCAATGGTATTGCAGGTGTGGGCGACGGTGATCGCTTACCAATCAAGCGATCCGTCTGAATCGTTTGCTCCCAAAAAAAAAACCTATGCAAATGCAAACTGCGCATTTACCTCGTAGCAGATGAATTTCATCTCGGGACGTAACTTTTCAAAGTAACGAACACGAAGGGTTTTCTAGAATGGAAATATCATCATTTGGCGCCACCGTGACGTAAGGTCTAACTGACAAGAAGTGTCAAAATCCACCAATCACAGCACATGCCGACACTTCTTGTCACTGGTGATATTTCCGTTTTAGAAAACCCTCATGAACCGATTTTAAATAAGCTTGACTTGTCTAAAAGGCAACTAGTTGGTCGAATTATTTGTTTAATGGAATTTCAACTTTATTAAAGTGTATCATGGAATTCCTTATTTAATAACCAATCCTCCCGACTTATCGGGTTTGACCATATTCACACCTCGATTAATACATATGCATTTTTTTTACCGACATAGCATTTTTGCTATGGGTAAGGAAACTGACGTGGCAATGGGCAGGGCACATAGTTCGAAAAGCCGTTGGGGAAGGAAGGTTGTCGAGGGGAGACCGCGTACCGGCAAGCGCAGCAAGAGAAGGCCACCCGCGAGATGGTCAGGCGACCTGTTTAGGGCTGCGGGGACTTGCTGGATGCGGGTCGCCTTTATCCGGCCCATGTGGTAATCTTTTGAGGAGGCCTGTGTCCAGTAGTGAACGCCCTATGGCTGAAATCATGTTTTTTTTTATTCATGTCTTTGACAATTTTCTTTATGCAGGAAAATCACGCCGAACCGATGCTTATAATATGGATAGACAAACTAACACACTTTGACTTGGTAATGATTTTCTATTTCAGCTCTATTCAATAAGTAACTTCGAAAACGTCCATATCTTGCGAAACCCTATGGTGTCACATCAAAAATTCTTCATTTTACGAATTTCGACCCAAATTCAAAAGGTACTAAGGGTATATGTGCTACTATGGCGCTTAAAACCTCATGTTCATAATATCAGAAGTAGCTCTACCTACGTCAAAGATATCAACTTATCATAGTTGACTCATGTCGATCGTCATTTGGAAACTCATTTTAAACCGAAACAAACTTTTGCGTCGCCACTCGCGAACTGTGATTCTCCTGATATAGCAAAAGTACTATCTTAGTATGAAATTAATGCCTTTTACTTCCTTTTCAAACCCGGTTAATATTCAATTGGAGCTTGGAACGTGGAGAAACATATGCATCTCCTTTGATTGCGAAGCCTTTCATGATTTAAGAAAGCATTGAAAAAGATAGAAAGACGAGATACATCATCCTCAATTTCGCATATAATTGGCGTCGGGATTCGTATATTCCCGTATATGTTCCGTAATATGTTAGGTATCTACAGTTAGTAATAACTAGTCTTTTTTCTCCGGCTTCGGGAACCGTAGTTTTTTGACATAAAAGTAGCCTATGTCTTTGCAACCCAAAGTTTATGTCTATGAGGAAATCTGACGACCGACCGGTTTGGCTCAGGGGGAGTAACGTTGCCTGCGAAGCTGAAGGGCTTCAAATCCCAGTAAGGGCAAATATTTGTGTGATGAGCATAAATATTTGTTCCCGAGTCTTGGATATTTTCTATCTACATAAGTAAATATATCTATTACATATATCGTCGTCTAGTACCCATAACAGAAGCCTTATTGAGCTTACCATGGGACTAGGTCGATCTGTGAACAATTGACCCGGAATATTTAATTATTACTCCTTATCTTTGACAGCTGCATTCCTATAATTGAAACACCGCTATTGAAATTAATTAAGGTGCCAAGTAATGGGACCAGTAAAAAGGTGAAATGAAGAAAAATGAAGGTGTATTTATTTAAAACTTGCTTCTGCCCGCGACTTCGTCCGCCTTAAATTCGTTTATCGCGGATAAGGGCATTTTTCCGGGATTAAAAGTAGCCTATGGGGAAGTTTGAGTCCCGGGGAAGGATCCCCGGGACTCAAACTATCTCCATACCAAATTTCCTCCATACCAAGTGAAGAGGTAACAGACAGACAGATGGACACACTTTCGCATTTATAATATTAGTATGGATTTATTGCACAATACAAAAGTACAAATGGCGGACTTATCTGTTTTAGATATAGCGACGGAAAATTACTGTATTTTTTCCTGTCCAAAAGAAATTTGTATAGTACCATCTTATTAGGCTTCACTGAAATGTATTTTTTAGGCCAATATATTTTTTCATTAATCGTCCTTTTGATTGCTTATAATCATAGGTCGGAATAGGTAGTGCATATTTACCTAAACTTCGCGGGAGGGCTCAATTAAGAGTAATTATAACCACCGAAAATGAATGTTTAAAAAATTCAAAATAATTAAAAATTACTCATCTAAATCGCATTAAGTTTAGGAGTGGGGGCTCATGACGTCACTCCTAAGTAAAATTTGTGCTTAGGAGTGACGTCAAGCAACATTTTGACTCAATGTATCGCCTATATTTTTCGATTGTGTGTAAAAATAGATAATACGTGTCCAATATAGAAGCAATATGGAAACAGTACAGACGTGATACAAATATTCAGACTCCAAAAACGTTGCTAAAGAATACTAGTCAATATAGACGATATGGTAAGTTGTAAACCATATTTTATCGAACATAAAATCTTAACTCTTACGTCAATTTATGTTTTGGAAGTAGGAATCTTTGGAAAGGAAACTCAGAACTCTTTCCACAATACTCGCATGCATCAAACCTTCGACCTAGGAAAAGACTGGCCTATACACTCGAATGCTTTTGGTATGGCAATCAAAGTATTTAATAAGATCCCAAAAGTAATCCAAGACCTAAATAATATTAATCAATTTAAAAATAAACTAAAAACATATTTATTACAAAAGGTTTACTACTCCATTACCGAATTTCATAATGAAAAATAAAGTTAAACCATGCTCATTATGTCTTTAAATTATTAAATCATCCAATTAAAAGTTATTTATTAGCTTAGTTTAAATTATGTATGTATTGATTCAATATTTCTAATTCTCAATGACAATTAATTTTAATGATAATCTAGGTAGCTATACTTTTTTATTTGCATTTTACATACTTATTTTATTATTTAAATTTTTGACATTCATTTTAGTTATAAGATATTGCTGTGCCCAACAGTGCTCATGTTTTGAACAATAATTAAATTTAAGATCTTTAATGTACAACATGAACTGCAACAAATAAATTGAATTGAATTGAATATTTTTCAGTAATCTACATGTCGGACTAATTATTATAATTTATTTATCATCCCCCTATTCCATACAAAGTCTTAATTGCGTGATTATTGTGATATAATTCGGCTCTTGATTTTCGAATGCCTTACTTTTTAGAATAACGCGATAGTTTGGGTACTTATATAGTATATGGATAAAGAACAGTCTTTTAGGTATTAAAAGAAGGTAACCTAAACACCACGTCACTCGTGTCACTCCGCCAATCTAGGTAATCTTTTGTATCTGTGGTATGTACGATGACATTGGCTGAATGACCCGAGGCATGGGGTGTTTTTGTTTATATTCTTTAAAAAACCCAAAGAAATACACAATGCTGCCTTGGGGTTCCGTAACAGAGCGTCAGATTACTGTTGCTTTTCTTCCATTTCTTTTATAAACTCAAGAAACCCAAAAAATGGCCCGTGTTGATTTGGAATACATTTTACAGTCACCCAGTTATTCCGTTTAGATGGGGTTTAATTAAGCCGTCTAAATCCTGGCACTGCTTTAATACCCTTAGCGGCCGAAATGACTATACAGTCGGGAATTTCTCAGGAATATTCGCCCTTTTGGAAATGAGACTAAGTTTGGCAGAGCTTAGCCAAGTTGAATGATGGATATCTCGTCAAGCTACGGCTGAACTTGTAATCGGTCATAATTATAACAGGCGACTTGTCCAACTTCCGTAGTAGGTTGCTAGTGCAGTACGGTTGGTCTGACAGTTTGCGTTCTGACAGGCTGTCGGACCGTGTGTCACACCTAGTATTATGTATGAGGGAGTCAAAAGTGGCTAATGGTTCGTGTAATATTACACACGGTGCTGCTCGCCAGTTCTGCTAGCTTGAACTTGGCTTGACACGCTACCGCGTGTCTAGATAGCTCTTTGAACACTTTACAGTTTTATAGTTAGTTAATAGTCAGAAAACGTACTTTAGGGGAGGGTGGGGAACAGTGGATTAGTGGGAAACAGTGGTTCAGTGGGGAACAATGGATCATTGCTTATATTTTAGAGAAATAATGAATTTACGTATCTGTCTTGTTTGCACTTTGATACGTATCAAGCGCTCTTCCAGTTCGGTCCAGCATGAATGTGAATATATATTATTTCTCTGAAATATAGGCAAAGATCCACTGTCCCCCACCGATCCACTGTTACCCATCCTCCCCTACAGTTGAATTTTTCTAGAAACAACTTTTTGACAGCTGTCATTCCAATACAATCGCAATGGCGCTAAGGCGTAAATGTACTGGGACGACAGCTGTCAAAAAGTGTCGTTGCTTGCAAAATTCAACTGTAATTCGAGTGAGCATAGGTCACATCTCCACACATATATCCAATAGGAATGCGCCTAGTGTAAAAGACTGTCTTATCCATACTAATCCATACTATCCATATACGAAAGTGTGTCTGTCTGTCTGTCTGTCTGTTACCTCTTCACGCTTAAACCACTGAACCGATTCGGATGAAATTTGGTATGCAGATAGTTTGAGTCCTGGGGAAGGACATAGGCTACTTTTTATCCCGGAAAAATACCCTTATCCGCGATAAACGAATTTAAGGCGGACGAAGTCGCGGGCAGAAGCTAGTTTTCTTATAATTTGTAATAGTAGAAAAAACAGAGTTCAAGGTTAAGTGGGCGTTAACTGTTATCATCATCATTTCAGCCATAGAACGTCCACTTCTGGACACAAGCCTCCTCAATATCTTTCCCTATGGGCCAGATAGAGGCGACCCGCATCCAGCGAGTCGCTACAACCCTAACCTGGTCGGTCGGCTATCATCACTCAGAACCTTTCTGCCCCAACGGCCATCGGTTCTCCGAACTATGTGGCCTGCCCATTGCCACAATAGCCAGTCGTACCTTAGGATAGATGCAATCAGTTCTTCGACCGCTATATTGCGCATATCATGTTGTCGGTCTGACAGTCTGTCGTCTGACAGTCCGCCCTCTGACCGGCTGTGAGACAGTGTGTCACGCCTAATATTATTTATAGTTTCGTAGCCATGAGTGGGGCAGAAACTGTAATTAATTGTTGTTACTTGATAAAGTTCTATCCTTAGAGTTCGAACGGAATGTTCGTAATACTTGGTATTAATTTGGGCAACGAAATCGAGGAACTATTTCGAACCCGTTCATCTGTTTGTCACTATTCAGTCTTGCTCGACGATGTAAAAGAGAAGTTTCAAAAGGAAAAGGGACATAAATTTAGAAACACGAGAGAGCTAAAAGGTGCGAGTTCTTATGTAGATTACAGGGAAAATAGTCAGCTACGGAAACATTTAATAATGACCAATTTACAATAGGTAATTACTTAAATATATTACATGCCTAATCTTGTCTTTTTTTAATACAAAAAAGTGATGAAGCCACAACAACACATACAAACAAACATACAAAAAAATATATATTTTTCGATTTTGTGACCTCCAACAAGTCCGTAATTTTTTTCTATATCTAAAATGTACAAACATTTCATTTTTAATAGAACAACGACTTCTTAATAGACCATACATTTATTCAATTCTGAAAATGCCAAGATAAAAGGGCATTTTTTTATTAAATCGTAAAGAAATGTAACGTGGAAAATATTCACGTGTGCCTCTTATTTAGGTGGGCATTAAGATAAATAAAATACTGCAAAAGTAGGTAAGTACTCCACACATCTTCCAACCCTCGGCTGCTACGTGCATTTCTCTTCCGTATTATGAATAATTTAACATCCGCCCCCGATACAGGCGAAGGCTGCAAATAAACTACTTACATATTGATTGATCATTGCAGTATGAATTTCCATTTAAAAGGCTATTTAACCTTTTGACCTCCACAGTTGTTTAATCCCGTCATCGAAAATTCGAGCAACTGCAACAAAAAAAAATAGTGATAAGTACAGTTAATATCTATAATATCACTGGACTTATTTGAAAATAAAGTAAATACCCATTAAGCGGCTAAAATCCCTTCAGCAGCTAGCAAGAGCTGATGACCTTGAAATGACTGAACCGATTTTGATAAGACATGTCTAAGAACCATCGCTAGAAACACTGCTGCCAAATAAAAAAATGACATCCAAATCGGTTCAACCGTTTAAGAGCTACAGTGCCACAGACACACACATAGCGGTGAAACTTGTAACACCTCTTTTTGCGTCGGGGGTTAAAAATGGCGGGTCTTAACTATTTTCTGTTCTATCTGTCCCAGATAAACTTGCGACTTCAATTGCCTTAAAAAAATTGCAAATCGGTATCGAATCATCAACAACACTTACATAATGTATACAAATAAGTCGCCAGCGCCCCAATAAGTATTACCCTGGAGGCTAAAATCGATCACGTAAAAAAAACTGAAAAAGCGTTATTGTTATCCTGTATTAAACGATATCTACGTTTTAAGCGGATTAAGAGCAATTTAGACTCCAACAATGTCTTTATTCAAATTCGGACCTATTTCCCACTGCGCTTAAAACGTTGCTTTGCAAAACAAATCCAATTTTCTCAATCAGGGCAGGCCCCGTCGGTCTCATCACAATTAGCCTTACCCAGTTCTGGTCTGTTATTCTTAAATTTCGCAATTCGTTTTTTATTCGTTTAATAAACGCTTGTAACTTGTATGACAAGGGGAAGTTTCTTTTTAATTCATATTGTTTATGTTTATGTTTTATTCAATAACAATTTTAATTGTGTTTGAAATACAATAATTAGATACAATTATAACCTACATTTTATTTTACAATAAAAAAAATAAGTTTGCAAAGAGATAACTCGTTCGTATCGACCATATATACTAATGTCAATTCTTACAAATTTAAATTATTAACTTTAATTGGCCAATTAGAAATTAAAAATTACATTACCTACATGCTAATTTACAATAAAAATTAAGATACTATAAATATCGGTAACAATGTCAAAACAAAAAAAAATCAATTACAATAATAATGTCAATTGTTTTCAATTTAAATTAATAACTTTATTAGGCCACTTATTAGTTGCAATGTCAATTACATTATTTGCATTGCAGAAAATCGTCAATGGGGAACGGATGAAAATTTTCAAAAATCTTGAAATTTTGTTTATTGGTAGGAATAAGCCTCGTCATCGTCAGAAAAAAATTACAGATTTTTCTGTGGCTTAGAAAAAAATAAAAAGATGAAAAGGTGTTGGTGGGCCTATATGACAGCTTATACGGTACGGCAAGAATAACAGTACATTTACAGCCATTTTAATCGAAAACATCAATGGTGCATTTGCCGTACCGTATAAGCTGTCATATAGGCCCACCAACACCTTTTCATCTTTATATTTTTTTGGAAGCCATAGAAAAATCTGTAATTTGTTTCTGACGATAAGGAGACTTATTCCTACCTCTAAACAAAATTTGAAGATTTTTGAAAATTTTCATTCATTCGCCATTGAGTAATAAGATTTAGTTAAAAGATACTTTTGAGTTTTGCACTAAATATTTTAATGTTTATTATAGTTTTGAGCTCCACTGGTAGTTTGTTATATAGAAGGATAGACTGGTAATACACTGCGTGGTTCAAAATGTTTAGCCTAGGGACGATGATGCATGGTATGTCTTTACGTCTAGTTTACAATCTGTGTTCTCTGTCATTGTTGGAAAGGGACTTCCGTTTGTAATAAAAGTTACAAGCTGTTGATAAAGGGGCCCCTGCTCAGGCTCGTTCAATCCTTTTTTTTAAATGTCTGTTTCTCAAAATGGCCTTCTTTCAACGAACGTCTCTTTCCTATAATGTCAGATATTTTTCTCCTGACACTATGATGGCACTTTCCTTAAATGCTCGCTTCCTATTATGTCCACTATTGAAAATGGCCAGCTTCCTATAATATCCGCTTAGTATGATGAATCAAAAAATGGGACCAATCCTAAGATCCGATCTTTAGAAAAAAATCGGTTCGGTTATTTTAATGTGTACTTGTGATAATATATACCTACTAACACTAGAATTAAGTTTTCCTTTCTCCTGTATGCTACTAACAACTATGGACATGTTTCCGAAATAAATAATTTGAATTTGAATTTCTTAATTTCAATGAATATTAAGATATAGAAAAAAGATCCTTCCGGATTGAGAAACAGACACTTTAAGACTGTATAAGATAAGAAATAGGCATCATAGTAAACTGACAATGCATGAAGAAGACCATTTTGACAAACAGACATTTTAGGAAACAGACAGAACGAGCCACTCGACCGCTTTCAACTCTTCACTGATATAACTAGACACGTGAAGTAGTTGTACATGTTCTGGATCACAGGTCAAAATATATTGGTCCTTCAAGCAGGCTGTCAAAACTGACTTGAGAAACCGAAGTACAGGGCGAGACCTATGAAAACGAATAGATTATACGTGTCTAGGGGTCAAATTATAGTAGCGACGAGGCCATCCGCCCTGCGTTAGACGCTGACGCACATTTTGTGAATGCTATAGCTGTACCGACTAATGAAGCGTAAGCTTTCATTGATTTTCACATTTTCATAAAGAATAGCAGTAAAAATTTATAGTAAATCCGCTTTGATTGTAGGGATTGTTACCAGTAATACTTTTACATGAAATATCTTTACCAATCATCATCATCATCATTTTAGCCATAGGACGTCCACTGCTGGACACAGGCCTCCTCAATAGCAATAGATTTCCACATGGACCGGATAGAGGCGACCCGCATCCAGCGAGTCCCCGGAACCCTAACCAGGTCGTCCGACCACCTTGCGGGTGGCATACCCACGCTGCGTTTGTCGCTACGCGGTCTCCATTCGATAACCTTTCTGCCCCAACGGCCATCGGTTCTTCGAACTATGTGCCATTGAACTAATGTCCCATTTGCCACTTTAGTTTGCTTACACTGTTTGCTATGTGGGTGACTTTGGTTCATCTACGAATCTTACCAAACTCTTGATATTGTTTTTTTTTATTAAATAGTATTTAGGTAAACATTAACTTACAATTTCGCTCATTAAAATACAAGAATCTCTAATAATAAGCGAGAAACCGAAATTGAATAATGGTTATTTTGCATGGAAATAATACCTGCTTTCGATCCCTGCTTGATCGTGGTTCTGTATGATTTTCCACGCCTGTGGCCTCTTGTGAGCTACGCTGTTTTAGAATTAAGAACTTTTTAACCTTTTATTTGGTCATATACATACATGAAATCGGGCTATTTACCAAATTTTTAAAATGTGGTTCCCTGTATTTATTTAATCGAAAATATATCAATTGCCTTGTTTTGTCTTGAGAAATGAAGCGTTGTTTTCTTTTTTGCGTTATCTTATTTTTCAACCCCCAACGGTAGTGTGTCTATGTTTCTGTCTGAGGAATCTTGGCTATTGAACGGATTGATCGGTTTTGATCTAGTTTTTGCGTTTGAAAGGTGACTATATGGAGTTTGTGTTCTTACCTATGGTTTTAGAAAAAGATCAGCTTTTTTCTAGATTTGTCGTTGTTTTTTTTATCTGATAGACTGGTCAGTAATAGCGTGAACAGACAGGGATGACTGATTGGTTTTGATGATTGTCGGTGAGAATGTAGTTAAATGTAACAAGTTAACAAAATCAGTAGAATTATCATCACACGTACTATATGTATAATATGTACCTAACCATACATTTAAAGTATTTTGGTTTATCCTGTTATCACGCAGCAACGGACCCATAGACCGACGAAGTGAATTTGAGCATAGTAATAGATAAGTTATCGGGGATCAAAAACCTCCTCTAGAAAAAGCTGATAATATTCAAACGGCTTAGACGCATTAAGAATAGTCGACGATGTCATCTTTCACACACAAAAAACTCAATTAAAATCGGTTCATCCATTCAAGATCTACGATGCCACACACACAGAGACACAGATAATATACACACGTCAAACTTATAATGCCGCTTTTTCGTAGGGGGCTTAAAATTAATGTATTGAAAGGATGGAAATTCATCCTCATAGCTACTTTTCATCTCAGTAAACACTATTCTCGAAGGTTAAGGGGCTACCATACGTGAATGACCTTCGATCCGTAACTCTTCACTTTTCTGTGTTGTATATGTCTCATCGTGTTGACAACCACTGTTGTTACCAATATACTGTTTCAGTTTATCTTCACGAGTCACCGAAACCAAGATAAACACCATTTGTTATATATTTACGACAACTCACCAGTTTTTGCTACTTTTCTTAAATAAAACTATAGAACAATTTGAAACCAGTTGACAATTTTAAAGTGAACATCATTACTCACTTATTGGTTTTAGTCCCATGTCTAGGCGTCGCTTGACGAGGGCGTCTAAAGATACCAATTTAATATAACATTTATTTATAACATTCAAGTTGACAAAAATATACGCCAAATACCAAGCCACAATATATTTATATATATATATATATATACTTATATTATTATTTTATACGTGGTTTGCAGCAAAAGGAATAATTTTATATCACTTTAAAAACAGTGAAATTTACCGAATTTTTCCGGGAAGCCCCTTAAGCAAGATCACAAGAGGAAACCTAGTAGGAAATAAATGTACCTAACCTATTCTAATTAAGTTTCCAGGAGGTAAAAAATGGAGGTCAGATTATACCCACAACGTTGATTAAGGAGGATAATAAATAAGAAATAACAATTTCCAAGAGAGATTAACGCTAGTGATGCGCCGTGCCCGGGAATATTTATTTATTTATTTATTTATTTATTTCCATAAATTAACACTTTACAGTCAAGCTACACGTGTTAACAGGAGAGTAAGTATACACAATAGCAATTAATTTGTAACATTAAAACTAATTAAAAACATAAACATTGGACAAAAAACAATGGACTGGTACAACAGGCCTGTTACATGATGGAGCTTGGTGTGGAAATGGACTCCAGATACCGACCGGCAACTGAAAGAAATCTAGGTTCGGAATTGCAGAATATATCAAGTTCGCTGTCGCTGTCCAGTATATTGTTGAGAAGTGTTAGTGCTCTGTGTAGCGGTGTATGGGTAAGTGCCTGGGTGCGTGCCGCTGGGACAACGAAGAGCGCAGGCCGGCGCCGGAGCTGGACAGAGGTGATAGACTTTGCCCGCAGTGGAATGAGGGCGAGCAACAAAGGGTTACTAATTTGTACTTTAATTAATATTCTCCATCTGGGGAAAATAGAAATTATATTTGTTCGTGTCCTCACCGCCGTTGCGGTCTATCGGAGAGTACGAGTATAAACATGTCTAGGGTATCATAATATCTTCGTATGTACACAAGGTCTATAAATGCGAAAGTGCGTTTGTTGGTATGTGCTTTTGCGCGATAATGTGACACGAAGATAGAATAGAAGCTTTGACAGGAGGTAGACAGAAGCAATATTTTTCCCGAAAAATAGGTTTCCCCGGGATTAACATATTAGTAAGAAAATCCCTATACATAATTTATGGCATGCCCTACAAAACGAAGAAATTTTGGTAATAACGAAGCGATGTAGATATTAAAGAGTCCGCAGTAAGCTCGGACGAATTTCACCTTCCCATACAAACGGAGTTACGTTCTTACTTTAAAACTACGTGTTGGATTGTAACGAAACTTTGCATGCACAATGACATGAGGTATATCTAGGCCTAAAACTAGTTTATATGGCTGCAGTTAATAAAACAAACGAAATACAGCAAAAACAAGTCTTGTATGAAAAACTTCAATTCGCTATATTTTTTTTACTATGGTATCTGAAGCTACATAAACTAATTACAGGCCTGCATATACCTAAACTTATTCTAAGTACAAAGTTTTAAGAGTAAACAAGCTAGTCGTTTGAAAATGAGAGCGTAACTACGTTTCTATGAAAACCGAGCTTAATGGGGACTCTTAAATCATGATCATCATCAGCCAAAAGACTTCCAATCCACTGCCGGGCATAGGTTTCCTCCAAATAACGCTGCAATGACCGGTCCAACGCTGATAGACGCTAGATTTAGCGTCAGCGTTTAATGTTCTCGGGAATATTCATAGGGTATAATACTCTTATAGAAAAAAAAAACATGCTTTATACAGTGTGTCTCGTCAACGATGTCGGAGCTTTTAAGGTTGTTTAGTACAATCAATTTCATCGATAAATCACCACGTGTTTTTTTTTAAGTCAATGGTCATAAACACGGCATTTTTAATTTTTCAAACACCAGAGCACGGGTGCATGTGGTATTTTTGCTATTATCTGTTAATTATTCGTCCTACGAATACAAAAAAATATCTTATTAGATAGCTAAACATATCAGCAATCGATTAAATGTAACAATCATACGCAAACGTTTCAATAACAGAGCAAAAAAAATATTAAACGTAAATAATAAGGACATAAACGCATATTTTTATTTGAACGAGCATTATGTCCCGTGGGTTGGACGTGACGGTCATATCGCTTGGCCACCTCGATCGCCGGACTTAACTCCACTCGATTATTTTCTATGGGGAACCTTAAAACAAAGAGTGTACGTTGACATACCGAGAACAAGGGAAGAATTAGTGCAAAAAATAATAGAACATGGAAACATATTAAGAGAAGATAATGAGATGATTCGGCGGTCTACGCAGCATGTTGCGATAAGAGCAACTGCTTGTCTCCAAAATCAAGGGGGCCATTTTGAACAGTTACTCAACTAATTGTCATCGTTAGGCTTACGATACTCCTCTTGCTGTGATTTCTTATTAAAGTTTAAATTATTATTACCGCTTTATTTTATTGTTATCTCCTTCTAAAAAATAAACTCATTTTTAGGTACATGTTGAAACCTGTGTAACTTCTTAAGTAATTATGTCAGATCCGTAAATTTGGTATCGACGTCTAGCCAATATCCTATACTACAAACACAGAACAAAAAAAGTAGGTAAACGACCTAGTTTTTTCAAAAACAAATGAAATCTGAACAAAAAATATGCGTTTTTGTCCTTATTATTTACGTTTAATATTTTTTTTTTGCTCTGTTATTGAAACATTTGCGTATGATTGTTAGATTTTATCGATTGCTGATATGTTTAGCTATCTAATAAGATATTTTTTGTATTAGTAGGACGAATAATTGACAGATAATAGCAAAAATACCACATGCACCCGTGCTCAGGTGTTTGAAAAATTAAAAATGCCGCCATTTTATGACCGTTGACTTAAAAAAAAAACACTTGGTGATTTATCGATGAAATTGATTGTACTACACAACCTTAAAAGCTCCGACATCGTTGACCAGACACACTGTATAACTAAATAATTCATAATTTTATATCAAATGACAAGAAATTTACTGTAAAAGGGAATCATATCATTATTAAAAGTTGCGTACATTAAAATAGTTTTTTAAAATTACATAGTACAATAAAATAATTCAATCCGTTTAATTTCTGTATTTTTTCTTAGTCTACGCGATATAAGAATACATTTTTTTTATTATGGAGTTTTTATATAACAAATGTGGACTGGAGTAACATAATAAATTATCGTTTGAGAAGTGCATTATTTCTCTGTAATATCAAGTCACAACGAATTCCTTTTTGTATTTAATATATTTTATTGACTTATTTTATTACAATTAGTAGTGTTCCCCGTTATCGGGAATATTCCCGGGAATAGAGGAAATTCCTACATCACTATTACCGCTCCAAAGCTCGGTTTAAGACAAAATCTCTTAATTAAATTAATAATTCAAGACCACAGCGACAAATATAAAACTGTAATGTAAACAAAGAGAGGAAATAATTTAGTCTTCGGAAAAGAACTCATTTACCCGACCTCCCGCGAGGGTTGTCTATCAATATATTGTTCACTTGGGCCGTAAAGTACCTTTATCCTGCTGAATAGGCGTTGTGCCTGTGTGTGTGCATTTTGGTAAACTTTTTTGTGTGGGTGGGAAGGTGGATGTAGGGACCAGCGCAGAGTTTAGGTCACGCACAACTTCATATTGTCATGTATTGACAGTGGAATTTTAAAATTAGAGTTGAAGCGACATAACAAATAGCATTAATGCACAAGGCGCGCGGGCTCGAATACTTTCCTGCTCGCACACTCACTACCTATCTCGCTCTACACACCGACCGCCGGAGCGTATATAAGCGCACGCGCCGCCCGATTATTCATTCTTTCGCTAGTGGTCTAGCTTGAGAGACGGCCTCAGCTATCCTCAAGTGACACCAAAGTGGGTACGGGGTGAGACAGCCTATGCGGTCCATCCTTAAGCTCATCATAATTGTATGCATGTACTTAGCTAGGGTAATAGTCTAGACTAAGACCTAGCCTGTTTCGTAAGTTTCCTGAATAAACCTTCTGAACAGTCTTCTTGACTTGTCATTCACCCTACAGAGTTCGTTTTTCGCACTTATAGCAAATTTTTACAGCAAACTGCATAATCGTTTTACAGTTTCTTCTAATGTAGGTATTTTTATATAATCTCTTTATAACAATTATATTTCAAACATACAGCAAACTTCTTCCGCGGAGGAGAAAAAAAATCATAACCATTTTTTTTTTCAGCGTATTCGGGTAAAAAGTTTCCTATAACTATCTGGAGAGCTACCCGTGTACCAAAAATAGTTGAAATCCAAAAAGAGTTGTAATAATAAAATGTCTGTACATTGAAGATATTTCTTAATTGTAACGGTCTATTTGGAGGACACTGAATGAAAATATTTTTTTTGGGATTTTTGTATGTTGATATGTTTTCGATAACGACAACATACCAACATACCGATATCGGCTTAGCGGATTTCAACTATTTTTGCTTTTAGCTGCGCAAGATGGCTATGGGATATTTTTTACTCAACTAAAAAACTGAGTTATTCTTTTGAAAATATCTTCTATGTGGGTGTGCCCCTAGCCATTACAATTGTAATGCATAAATTATGACAATTGATATTTATGCCACAGTGTGGGTTGCCTAAAAAATTTTAAACAAAAAAATAAAACCGACTCCAAAAAAAAGTAAAAAGTAAAAAATAACGCCATAATTCAGTTTCTTCAAATTACTTACAAGTAACCGTTTGTATACTCAATCTATACAGTATATGCAATTAATCTTATTTTGGCGTCGGTGCCATATAAAGAATGTGTAAAATATTGAAAATTGACGATTTTAGTAAGTTGTGACACGATGGCACCGACTCCAAAATAACATTAATTGTATATACTGTATAGATTGAGTATACAAACGGTTACTTGGAAGTAATTTGAAGAAACTGAATTATGGCGTTATTTTTTACTTTTTAGTTTTTTTTGGAGTCGGTTTTATTTTTTTGTTTAAAATTTTATTTATTTTACACTTTTTAGTTAATCGTTACTTAAAAGTGTATCTCGTGACGATTCGAACAAGCCCTAACACGGCTAGGATACATTATTTTATTACATAGATCTGGTGCCTACCTTCCGGCTCCATCATCAAATCAATTCGATGGTACCATTCTCATCAGGAACATTTAAATGTGTGACTATGAAGTTGCTTAGCTAAATTAATCAAGATATTTTGTCGCCAACCGTAAATCATCATTTATCATTGAGGAGTTCCGATGGCATTCTGTGGTCTTCTGCATCAGTTCCACTTCACCAATTTACACTTTCTGAATGCAAATGCTTATTATGTTTCTTATAATACCAAAATCGCTATATGTATGCCTACGATATTTGTCCTCAAATTCCTTCAATTCCTCATGGATTCCATCATCAGATCTTCACCAAAATTAAATGGGACCAACTAGAAAGTACCTTCTATAAAACCAAAAAAAAAAATTTAAATCGGTCAAATAGTCTCTGAGTAATCGGTGAACATCCATAAAAAAAAAAACATTCCGTCGAATTGAGAACCTCCTCCTTTTTTGGAAGTCGGTTAAAAAGAAATGAAATATGATTTTTAGTATCTTTTTGCTTGCAAAAATGTATTTTTGGACAAAATTGTAGGTTAGGTTAAGTTAGAACTGTGACCCCTAACAAAAACGAACTGCTACCAGAATAGTAGGTTCGGTAAGGTTAGAACTGTGACCCCTACCCAACCTAACCCTTAATCTAGGTCTAAGGCAGGTCCGACTTGGCTTAGGTTAGGTACGACGACGAGCGAACCGAGGAGGAGTGTTAGGTTGAACTGTGACTCTAACGAGCGAGCGAAGCGAGCGATCCGTGTAGTTAAATACTCGTTTAACGTTCACTCAAAATTATAACAACGGACTTGTAATATGCTTTGAAATGTTATGCGCAAAACCATTATGCCCATCCGTATTTATGCTTAAAGTTTTTATGCGCAAAAAAATTATGACCATTACAATGTATGCTCTTAATCGTTATGGGTAAAAACATTATGCGCAAAAATTTATGACCACTAACCGTTATGCGTAATTATGTTTATGATCAAACAATTTATGCCTATCAACAATATGACTTTCAATTTTATGCAACCCGATATGGACCCCTTCTATGTACACACATTTCATTTTTACAACTTTATAAAAATTGTAGATGGCAAAGAGATTAATCCATCCGCCTTTCCTCGTCAGGTTTTTGTATTTTTGTGACTGTTAACTGGGTTTCAGGGATACAAAACCCACATGATCTCATGTTCTGTTACTTTAAATATCAATATTCTGGCTTCTATTTCTGATGATGTATGATGAGTGCCTTAACGTCATTAAAAATAGTCTTTAAGGACCATTAAAACAAGAGGACTGTCACTTGCCATACTTTGGATCGTGTTCCGATCGCAAGAAGATATTCTGGCAAAAACTAAATGGTGCCTCAAAACCAAGGACCATTAAAACAAGAGGACTAACAGTTGCCACATTTTGGATCATTTTCCGATCGCAAGGAGATATCCTGGCAAAAACTAGATGGTGCTTTAAAACTAAACATTTAACGATGTTATAATTGTATAAAGAAACATTGTGTAGTAACAATTAGTCCTAAAATAGCTAATAATAAATAAATCGTAAAATTGAAATACTGTGACACGCTTGCAAAGTTGAATAATTGTAAAAACTAATTGTCATACATAGATGGCGTTGTACATATTGGGGAACAGCTTTTTGTATGGAGATGGTCAGTTCTCTTGTTTTAATGGTCATTGCTTAAACTAAACATTTACCCAACTATATTATAATTGAACAAGGAAACATAGTACAGTAACAATTAGTCCGCAAATAGCTAATAATAAATAAATCGTAAAATTGAAATACTGTGACACGCTTGCAAAGTTGAATAATTGTAAAAACTAATTGTCATACATAGATGGCGTTGTACATATTGGGGAACAGCTTTTTGTATGGAGATGGTCAGTTCTCTTGTTTTAATGGTCATTGCTTAAACTAAACATTTACCCAACTATATTATAATTGACCAAGGAAACATAGTACAGTAACAATTAGTTCACAAATAGCTAATAATAAATAAATCGTATCATTGAAATACTGTTTAATAATAATAATTATACATAGATGGCGTTGTACATATCGGGGTACGGCTTTGTGTATGGATCCTCTTCTTTGGTATACGTATAAATAATATGGTAATCTTCTTATCGCAAATCTAACGTATGCCTTTCAAATGAACACAAGTTTCATAATTCGAAACGCATCGTAGCGAATTGCAAAATTAGCATTGAAGTGCTTATCCATTGTTTAGCATAGTTATGCATGCAATTACAATGTTTGGCAATGGCATTGTTCTTTGTGACTGCCAAGTCTTTGAACTTTGGGAATCATTGTTTTTATAGTTGTAAGCGACAGTTTTTCGTGATTGGGGTTTGATTATAAACTTGAATAAACTGTTTTCTCTCGGTTTCATATTCTACCCTTCTATAAATCCGTATTTTATGAACGGCTGCTCTGAATACCAAACTTATGCTCATCTGTCTGAACTATTGTCTAAGATATGTCAGCCGAGATGTCATACATAATGCTTGGTCTTCAGTATCCATGTTGCTTCCACTTTATCAGAAAGTTTTTATTAAACCTGTCTTTGTACTCCGTAATATCATTGTCCTGGTCTGGTGTCTTAGTAAATGTTTACTTGTCTTACGTCAACTTTACAATTGATAAGATGGTTGTTAAACAAGCGTTACAAATGCATTATAATATTATTTCCAACCTGACTTTTATTTTTGTTTCAGGTATTTACATATAGATGGAAGTTTCCGGTATCAACGACATCTAGTGAGTGAATTGATTTGTCTGTAGTCAGTGTCTGTAATAATTATCATCACCTGAATAGGGATCCAAAGGCTGGCAACGAATGGTCGCTTGCTTTACATACAACGGCTTCGGCAGCTTAACCAGGTCACAGTATAACGAACGAATTTAAGAGCCCCGACGCCTGTCATATTGAGCGACACCGTCGTCTCACAAAAATTCTCTCTAAACTGGCTTGCGCCTACCCTCAAATCAAGGTGCGCAAACTCCGCGCATTTGGGGGCGATGGCTCGCGCTGCCCGCTTCCCCACCGTTGCTCTGCGTGAGTTCGTTTATCGACCAAAAACTGGTCTTGGTAAAACTTTCCCAGTTCGATTGATCTTGTGGGTCCACGCTACGTCTTCCGTCCGTGGTCTCCACTCGAATAGCATTAGCCATTAAACTGCTTAGGTTGCTGCTATCGTAGCGTTAGGACACGATCGTTAAATTGCCGTAAGACTCCAAGTATGAAAGTTCTAAAAGCCTTTTTGTAGAAGCAGAGGAGATTTGTTCACTTGACCCGGTTTCACACACTATCTAATACTGCGTATAAGCTACATCGTTCGTAATGACGTTCTGGGAACGTGCTAAAGTTCTGGAGCGTTATTCCGATTTGCTTTAATTTGTAAATAATACAGCGAAAAGTGAAAATTTGTATGCATCGAGCGGGATTTGAACCCACGTCTTCTACGGCTTTCCGGGGCTTTTGACCTACTAATAGGTCCATCGATGCTCAATGCTCCGAGCTCATCACATCTGCATCATTTTGCCAACTCACACCCGTACTTATGGATTTTTTTGGTGTAATATTTACAATTTAATTTTCGTTAGCTGACGTTTCTGATTTGATAAAAATTGCTTTAGTTTAATCACAGTTGGCCTCTTGATTTTCTAAATTGTTCGTCTTTCAGATTGCTAACTTTGATATGGATTAACATGATCACGTGCGTTTACGTTCATACAAATATGCTCCCAAAGGGCTTGACCCGGCAGTAATAATTAAGTGTTAAAGGATCAAAGCCACTGTACTTGTTGTAGGTTATTAATTCCCTTGACACAATCACAGTATACGTTAGTAATCCAGACTTTTACTATGCAATTATCATGAAGTAACAAATGCTTTTCGTACAAAAAGGACTTCCAATAGGAAGTGAGATTAATTCTGAAACTTTTTCCTCTAAGAAGTAACTGCCGTCTGCAGAGATAATTTAATTCTAATGGGATAATTTAACTTGAACTAAGCGAAGCGTGCTGGGAAATGTTTTATTCCACATCTCTTACATCTTTTTACCCGACTCAGAAGGACACACGAAAAACATTCTGTGGCCTACTCTGCGGGCTAAACGGCTTGATAGATTTTGACGTATTACTATTAGAATCCACCTACATTTGTATAGATAGAGTGACAGTGAGTGACTATTATCTCGGAAACATTGCCCTTGCTCATGAAAAACAAAGTGCAAGGGAAGTCTTGAGGGAGAACTGTCTGTTATCATTGTTATTAAGCCAGTCAGTTGGAAAAATGTCCACACTCCTAGCCTTGACCAAATTAATCTTGTTATTCCGGCATTCGCACTCAATTGCAACCAAATTTCAACTCGCTAAGTAAAATACAAAAATCTACGAAAATCTCCGAACTTTTTAATGTTAACGCTCGAGTCAATCCAAAAGGATGCTTGAAGAGAGTGTCGCCCGATGAGTCGCGGAACTAGGTCAGCGCCTTATTCTGCACTATCAAGGCAGTATGGCTTTAGTTTTAACTTTCCAACTTTATTTGTGTGTTGCCAGTGATGACATACGGCACTGCGATGTGGTCACTTACTATTGGCGTCATGAGAAGGCTTAGTGATTCGTTGGAGATGGTGGGAGCTATGCTCGGAATCTCTTTGCGTGATCGTATCAGAAATGAGGAGATCCGCAGAACCAAGGACTTCGACATAGCTCAGAGTCGCTAGACTTAAGTGGCAGTGCGCGTGGGACATTGTTCATAGTACCGATGGCCGCTAGGCCAGAAAGGACGGACCGGAGATCTGGGTGAAATCACGGGAACCGTTGGATGAGGGTGGCACACTATCAATCGTTGTGGAGATTCTTGGGCCTTTGCCCAGCAGTAGACGTCTTTATAGGCTAAGATGATAAACTTTATTTAAACGGTTTTAATCAAATCTCCATCACAGTTTTCCTGTTACTTCCTATCAGACATGATTGTGGACAAAAGCAATCCGATTTTCATCCAAAAAGTTTCTTCTTTGGCGCTCAACTCTTGTCAGAGAGAGCGGTCGTGGTCGTCACGTCAAGTTTTGTGTGTACGATGCGATGCCATTCGTCGCGGACTGCCGCTCTTCTTGTATATTCGTGCAGGATACCGTCGACGGCGTGCATGACTTGGTCCATTCACCTCAGCGGTGATCTACCTTGTGGTCTAGTGCCTACCACATTATGTTGCACTACTAGGTGTTCTAAGACGGATAATGCGGGCTTGTACAACTAAAAATAGTCTATGTTTGATGACTAGCTTTCGAAGAATGGATTCATTGGTTCGGAATTCCGTCCACGATATACGGAGCATTCTTAGAAAAATGTTATCATCCCAGTATATCGTGACTTTGTGAATAAAGAACGGAGAACACGAATAGTACAATTTCCCTTTTCTTTCGTTTACGATTTTGTTGCTTTCTGACTTAAACAAGGTGTCTTCTGTGACTCAGTCCAATGGAATCATCCACTTAGCCCAATGTGCAGGGTTCCTCGAGACGTTCTTCATCTTACGAACGCCACTCATCCCAGTGAAATGCATTATCTTGCCACGCGTCCTGAAATGCGTCTAGGTCATTCCACCATCTTCTCTTTGATCTGCCTCTGATTCTGTAGCCATCTCGTGGTGTCCACCCAGTGGATAATTCGGCCCATCGTTCTTCATGCAATCGACAGTCGTGTCGGGCTCAATCGGCACTTAAGCTTGGGCTATAGCCTAAAAAATAACCGAAATCCCAAAGTGGGTCGATCGCAGAATAAGCCCCAGTATACAGTGGCTGTACTTTAGTGATGCAAATCTGGTGGATGCAACTTTAGCAATTTGCATAAATTAATTTAGGTTACTGGTATTTTCGCAACCTAATAGTATGATTGTTTATATTTGTCCAAGGCTCACCTACAAAGATAAAGTGCCCGACATTTTGTATTTTCGTATCGAAAAATTTTAACTAATGGGAGCACCTTATTTTCTTGCTGTTTAAGAAAAAGATTTTTTTTTTATATTCCCACGGTAGGTCGCAGACAAAGCATTATATGTTTATAATTATTCTTAAAAGGCCAAGTCTTCAGATAATTTAACACAATGATGAAACTCTTTCAATAACTTTTCAAAAGTTTTAATTCTCTTTCAAACTTTTAAGAGCCTTTTTTAGGAAGATTCGAAAGCTTTCAGGTGCTTGACAATATAATTAGCTCAAAATGTAGAATTTGTCAACATTTTAGTGTAGCGATTTTTTTCTTGTTCTTCTTTTTGAGATTGAATATTTCTGGTGTGAGATTTTTTTCCGAAAATACAATACAAGTAATCCTTGAACCGATAAGTAATCTCCGACCTATCTAAAAGACGCTGATAACTTTTAAACAGCTGAAGCGATTGCTGAACCAAAGCTAAGAACACTCAACGAATCACCTTTCAAATAGAAGACACTAAATCAAAATCGGTCTACCCTTTCAAGCGCTATCATGCTACAAACAGACACACACACACCAAGCTTATAACACCCCTCGTTCTTCGTCGGGGTTAAAAAAGAGTCAAATCAAGTTATAGTTGAGAAAATATAATTGGCACTGATTCGGCTTAACTTGAAGGTATCTTTCGATACAATGGAACAAAGAAGTAGGTAGTTTCGTTAAGGCGCGCCGTTCTTAAGGTGTTAATGCTTTATTAGTATCACCCTATTTAAATAGTAATATTTCTTTAACCCGGTGCAAATAACATTTCTGCTACTATACTAATCTGTTCCGTAAATACAGGTCTAATCACAACAGAAACTCTCTTAAGCGCTTAATGGAGGAATAATTCCGCAGACAACCGCGGCTACCCTCCGCTGGTCACAGTTATTGACCTATAAAATGGCCGCCAATGGATTTCCTGGTTTACGAGACCGATCTAGTTCCTCATATTGGAAACCTCCTATTTATTACAAAACTGACGCTTTTACTGGAACTCTTTTCGATTGGGACACTTATACATGACAAGGGCCTTCTCCTGCTAAGAGTACTGGAGAATGGAGATGGCAACCCGTATCATTACAGAAAATAATTTTCATGTCTTAGGGGGGGAGAGACTTATATTCTTACAAATAAACACGAAAAAATGTCTGAGCCGAATGCGCCAGTATGCTATTCCCAGTGGTTTAATGCATTAAGTTCTCTAGACATTTCCATGTATCCAATCACCATCCAATTATGACCAGCATGGCGCTTAATGCTGTTCTTCTTTCGGGTAGATAACCACCGCGTATGTCCCTTCTGTATCCTAGCCAATCGTCCTAATTGCTTGGAATGGTTATCTGATCTGTAAATAGGTACAACTACCAACCAGTCTACCCGTGACCATGGAAAGCTGAAAAGCTTCCGAAACGTCGGGAACTAAAATGAGATAATATACGCGATATAATCCGTTAAAATGTTTTATTTCAATGAGTAATAATCGCGGAAACAGAAGAAAATATTAGGTACAACTATTTCAGTATGTTGTTTTACCTCTGTTTGCGCTATAATCTCCTCATGCTATTTCATGGTCTTTGTGAATATAGCGATAACTGAGTCGTCACTCTGGGTAAGAGAGAGGCGCGGGGGTTTGACGAAAAGCGGGTTTCATTGGTAGAGAGCGGAAGTCGTCGTGAAGTGCTTACTTTCCAACCACCTTTAACGCCACGGCCTGTCTTCAGCAGCTGACTTAAGCAGGCGTCTCAATAAAACGGTTGGCCTATAGATCTCATCTTTATCAAACCTTTCCCGGAAATTTCATAAGCGTTTAATGTTGTCATAACTTCGCGGACAACCGTAACTATCCTGCACTATTTACATTTAATGACCCATAATGCCCGTCGATGGATGCTTCGGTTTACGAGGCCGGTCTGGCTCTGGTACGAGGGTTGTCTGTCGGGACACTTACACTTAATAGGGGTCTTCTACAACGTTTTCCATATACGAGTACGCCGCTCTCGTGCAGATATTATCCATTAGAAACTTGCATGGCGTTTGATGAAACTCACCCATTTTCCGGGCGGACGACACCCACTCTGTTTTTTTCTGCGTTCTCGTAAAGGTACAACCATTACTTGATTTGATGTCTGTTACTGATTTTTGCCGTCAAATCACAGCTGGAACTCTCATAAGCGCTTAATGAAGTAATAACTCAACGGACAACCGCCACTATCCTGCACTAAACACAGTTATCGATCCATAAAATGCCCCCCGATGGGCCCTCCAGTTTACGAGGCTGATCTAGCTCCGTATATTGCCTTCGTTTAATAGAAAACTGTTGATTGTACGAGTATAGTCTGTTGGGACACTTACACTTGATAAGAGCCTTCTCCAAAGTCGTCAATACACTGCGACGACTATTGTCCATTGGAGATCTGCGGCTGCGTGGCGTTTGATGAAGTTCACCCGTCTTTCAGTTGGACGACATCCACTTTCTCACCTTCTGCATCCTCCTGCATACGGCTTTATTACATGGTTACCTGTCGTAAAGGTACAACTATTTCACCATGTTGTCCACTCCACCGTCCTTCTTTGGTCTTGTTTTCTTACTGTTTTAATCCGTCAAACCGCCATTGGAACTCTCGTAAGCGTTTAATGAAGTAATGACTTCACGGACAACCGCGATATCCTGCTCTGATCACGTTATTGACCTATAAAATGTTCGCCGATGGGCCTTCAGCTTTACGAGGCCGATCTAGCTTCGTATATTGCCTTCCTTTATTACAAAACTCTTGATCGTATGAGGATTGTCTGTCGGGACACTTACACTTAATGAAGGCCTTTTCCAAAGTCGTCCATATACGCCACTGTCATAGTACTATTATATTATCAAATTGAGACCAGCATGGCGTTTGATGAAATTCATCTTCCGGGTGTACGACATCCACTTTCTTAACTTTTTCGTCTTCCTGGTCTATGGATGTATTACATTTTCTATCGTAAAGGTATAACTATTTCAGCATGTTGTTTCCCTCTGTTTTCTCCAGCTTCCTAACTTGGTATGTTTATATGTACTTGCTGATTTTATCCGTCAAATCACCGCTGAAACTCTCATTAGCGTTTGATGAAGTAATAAGTCCACGGACAACAGCAGTATCCATGCACTGATTACAGTTATTGACCTATAAAATGCCCGCCGATGGGCACTCCGGTTTACGAGGCCGATCTAGCTCTGTATATTTCCTTCGTTTATTGGAAAGCTGTCGATTTTACGAGGAGGACTCTGAAGACTCCCATCCTTATCACCATATCAGTTACTAATCTGCATAATGATTCAAGCTGGATTCGGAGTGGAATTCAGTCATAAGTAAATGTTATCAATCGATAATTCGCTGAATATTATGAGTGTATTGTGTAAGTCTAGTGACATTCGAAGTGACGGCTAGATGTTGATTTCCTCCTTTCCAGGCCCTTCTTAACGATCGAAATAAATAACCAACCAAATTATAAAGTAGCTGTAGGTAAATACTTCCTTATCCGTGGCTACTAACTTAGTTAAATCTGCATTGGAACTTTTGTAGGCTTTTTATGAAGTAAATAACTCGACCATTTGACAAACATAATCAGCCACTAAACAGCTACAAACACTAACGGAGCATATTTAGTTCATATTAGCTGTTACTCACGCCGTCAAAGCCGAGTACTGCTTGACATGTGCGAGACGGGCAGCGACGGGGTCAACTCGTGTCTCATGACTAATGTCCTCGAAATGGACCGAGACATATCGAGCAGTTGGTACTCGGTTTTTACAATATGAGTAACCGCTAATGCTAAAGTTGTTGTCATCTAAATATACCCGAGTCTCTAGTAAGAGTAGGTACGGTGAAATTGTCCTACTTAGTGTGGCTAACCGGGACTGCAATCCCGGACCACTTGAACAGGTCAACCAATCTCGGCCGGTAAAATAGAATGAATTCCGGCTTTCCCCCCACACCGCTTGCCAACTTCTCGGCTCACCTTGAATTTAAATCCAACCATTGATCTACATCCATTCAAGCTGTTTATGAATGGAGTCATTCATAAACCATTCTACTATGCTTTGTGTTTAAAATGCCGCATTGGTGAAGTTGGAAAATGATGTTTTACGAGTAGCTATTCTATTGTTTTAAGTCCACTAGTTCTTAGCATATATTCCTAAAATACGTGTATCTTTGTGTCTGTCAGCTAGTTTTGTAGTGTATCACCAGCCACACATTTAAGAGACCATTAGTAGACCTTATTACGTATGACCTCGTAAGGGTCGCGGGGTGTCGGGGGATGTGGTCTGCGCAGGATCGCACCCTGTGGCGAGCTATAGGGAAGGCCTATGTTCAGCAGTCGACGTCCGTGGCTGATAGATAGATAGTACACTTTATTGACATTGACGTATTAAGTGTGTTGCTGTTTGTACTACAAAAACGAAAGTGTAATTTTTAAATTGAAGAATTTAAACAAAAACATAAAAAAAAAAAATGAAGTTTTCATGTTAAACAGCTATTCACAGATATACAGAAAGTCATTGAATCTAAAAATAACGTTTTTTGTATTTTTCGTATGTGTGTATGTCACTTCAACACACCAAAACAGCTAGACATACTTCAGTTATTTTCCGAACACGGGTAGCATCCACTGATTATTATAGAATACTTTTTACAATCGAAAAATACTAATTGGGATTTTTTTATTTCATGTATGTATGATTCAGATTCATTTATGGGTGAGGACTTTCGTGTCACAACGGAATCAATTAAAATTAGGCGACATTTTGACTCAATGTATCGCCGTTATTTTTTTATTACGCGGGGAAATAAAAAATCGTCTCCTATATATTTATTAATCTACATGACGCGTGACGGACTAATTATTAACTAAGTATTATAAATGTTATACTTAATGTCAAACAGAAAGAATGTATGTGTTATGTTATTGCGAGTACATCACGCCGGAACGGCTGGACAGACCTCAATCACCCTCAACTATTTTCAATACACGGCAGTGGCGCGGCGTCCATATAAGCCGATTCCCACCTGGTCGCCTAAGGTAAGGCTGAGTACCACATATGAGTACTTAAATGAGACGTTTCGGCTTCCCTTGTAATTGTCCTCACGCCACGCCTCTAGTACACGGGTAGCATTCGCGGATGGTTATAAGATACCTACTATTTACCCGCTTACCTGAAAGAAAAATAAATAAATACTACAGGACAATTTTACAAAAATCGAACTTATCCCATGGTAAGCTCAATGAGGCTTGTGTTATGGTTACCTACTAGACGACGATATATTTAACAGATATATTTACTTAATTACCTATGTACCGGGATTATATATATATGTACCCAGGGCTTTCAGCTTCGCGGGCAACGTTACTCCCGCTGAGCTAAGCCGGTTGTCAAAAAGGTTGTGATCACTTTTTACTCCTCCGCAAACGAAGGCACCTTCTATTGAGATTATGAAGTCTGTTCTACTTTTACTCGTGTACGAAAATAATTTGTCTTGTCATCTTCCCACATATAATATCAAGTATTCTACTCATATTTTCAACAAAATTAATTAATACTTTTCCTGCCGACGTATCGTCCTCCACCCGGATTTAAACCCACTGCGTTTCAGTAACGCCTACTACATATTATTTATATTCCACAATCTTTTACTTTCTGCCCTCAAATGGTAATTATGGGCGGTATTTAAGTAAGGCGTTGGTGGCAGTCGATTTTGTAAATACACAAGGAATTTTGAAAAATGTATAATATGGAGGGTACCTAAAGGAAGGAATGAATGATGAAATAGATGAAGTATGTCAGATGATGGATGCGAGAAATATTGATATTCTCTGTGTGAATGAGACAAAGCGAAAGGGTTGCGACAGCACAAAATGAAGAGAGTAATGAATGTTGATGAAGTTGCGTTGTATGCATGGACCGTAGCAAGTGGAAGGAGGTAGTCTCTGCCTACCTGTAATGGGAAAAAGGCGTGATTGTATGTATGTATGTACAAGGATTTTTGCATTATAATCACAGAATTAATGCGTATACTCAAATGTATAACATTTTTCGTTGTTACAATCTTTATATTAAGTCTACCAAAGGGGTTACTCCGAAACTTTAAACTCGAAGGTCGTAACGTGCCGTTTCTCTCGCTCTCATGTTAAACTGTATTTGAGTGAGCGAGATGCCGCCATACGAACTTCGAATTTCGAGTTTCCAAGTAGCCCCTCTGTACCTAACTAAGGAAGGGAGAAAATAATTATGTAGGTAACAATTACATAATTTTTCGGTGACAATGCATTATTATGGTACCACCGATCTGATCGGATGATGGAGCCGAATGGTAGTCATAGGAACTCTGTAATAGCACTCCAGCCAAGTTTGGGGTCTGTAGAATCGTCTCGAAGTAGTTGATGGATGTTCAAAGAAAAGTACAGTCAGCAATGAAAGCATGTCACATTTTTTTTGTCAGAAACTTATTTTTAAGCTCCGCCGAAATAATAGGGGTATATCAAAAATTTTATCCGTTTATACTGTATCTGGGTTTTTGTCAGCGGCATCGCAGCGCAAAATACGAAAAAGAAAACGTGGAACTATCGGAATTGGTTGAAAAAGGCGTTCAGTAGACGAGAACATCCGGACATACGTAAGCGTTTTTGTCTCAGCTGAAACGGAGACCTTCGCTCGGACAATAACTAAAATATATATTTTTTTATATTCTATGAACTCTGAACGTATTAGCAGCTCAAAAAAGAAACTGATTTGATCTGTGAGTCAAGTATTAATTATCATATTACTTACTCATAATCTTACTTTGAAATACCTACTTATCTACCTATGGTTTCAAAATCTACTAGACAATTCAGTTAGTATTGCATTGTCCGTGCGCTCCTTTCTGGGATTCTGACTCATTTGAAAGGTCTGTGTATGGTATTGTAACCCACATGACCTAATTGCGTCATACTTGGTGCGCGTGAAATTCGTTTATTTAAAAACTAATAAATAAAAACTTGTCTTCAACTCTTCAGTATCGGCAAAATCATCATCATCATCAGCCTAGATATGTCTCACTGCTGGGCGCAGGCCTCCTCTCGTGGATGAGAGGGAATGGGCTGTAGTCTCCGCGCTACCCCAGTGCGGAATGGAGACTTTACATACACCCTTCAATTTCTACGCAGATTGCAGGTTTCACGATGTTTTCCTTCACCAAAAAGCTAGCGGTAAAATATCAAAAGACACACACACGGCAAAGTATTTTTAAGTTTTAAGGGAAATTCAGAAAATATGCTCATCTTATTTTACCGAATTTCCGTTGAATGATGGCTCTTTGGACTAAGTAAATAATCGGTATCGTAAAAAAAATATCGGTATCGAGAGAATACCGGTATTCAGTGTCTGGGCTAGACAATGGACATGATATAAAGGCTGACCGCCCCTTCCCTTGTGTAATTCCCAAAATATGAAATGTTGACGGATAAAACCTGTTTGTCCTAATAAAATTACAACTAAGGCCCTGTGAGCTGCAGACCTCGCGAGTCTCAAACCCCCTCCGCCATTTTGAAAAAAAAAAAAAAACTGAGTAGTTGAAAATCGGTTAAGAAATGCGAGCTGTCGAGGATCCTCCGCCGGTCAAATAGTGTTATTGTGAACTCACAAACTAACGCTTTTCACCACTTATCAAGAAGCTTATAGTCGTCAAAATCACGGCATTCTTAATCAAAAATATACATTTATAGAACGTTAATATTCAATGCAATACAAATGGGACCGCACTGTCAATACATTTATTAAGGCAGACGAATTAATTAGTGTTGCGTTTGATACTGAACTTTGTACGGACCCTGTACCCCGATCGACGAGTATTTTCACTCACAACTCGCCACGAAAACAAGTCAACCATTGAACCAAAAGTGTTACATTTTCGCCGGCAGTATTTCCGGACCGATCCGACCTTCAAACCTTCAAGAAAAGAGCTTACTCCCACCTGATACCTAAAAGTGTTGCAGGTGTCTGTGGGCAACGGTTTTTTATTTTAAGAATATTAAGATGTTTTTAAAGGAATTGTCGAAATATGTGCCACACATTGATATTTGCTGTCAAAAATTGTTATTTCACTATCAAACTAAGTAGCAGCTTATACAAGACACCCATACTCCAAATTTCATCAATATAAGTCTTGTAGTTTTTGAGTAAAATGCCTGTGATCTACGAAACGAGGGGTTTCGTTTTTGCCATTTGGCTACAGAACCCTAAAAAGCGTCACAAGGGGGCAGGGAGAGGTCAAAAAGTCTGCATTTTAAAAGGACTCCTCGAATATTCATTCGAGAGTGTTCTTAGCTATATGGTCAAAGAAAATTGGTTCAGCCATGTTAAAATTATGAACATTTTTCTAGTTGTGTCGGGGATTTTTTTTAGTCGGTTCTCCAAATACATGCCTGGTATACATCCATGGATAAATTAAGAACCGCCTAAACCTTTCTTTCCGAAGCCAAATTGGCGAAGCCCAAAAATAGTAAGCGACGAACATATATTATACCCTTTCAAAAGGTCTCACGTTACGCGTCAAGTGCCCACGATGACTCGACGAAATGGGACAGTCCCGAAGTTCTCGAGGCGAGTGCTAACATTTGTCTTACAAAGGCTGCAAATTGGGATGCTCGGATTACAAAAGACGGACCTTGTCCGCTTAAAATAGTGATTTATGTGTCGTCAGTGCGTTCGGTTAAGCTTCTCTTCTATCTCACTAGATATCACTTTTCGTAGGGTTATATCCTTAAGAGTCTTATAATGTTAATACTTGGTTCCGATCAAGTAGTTAATAATGTAGCGCTATGACTGAGGAATGTTTTCATTTAAACGCCGTAAAGAATAGTCTCACGTTACCTGTCAAGGGGACACGTCTTGCTGGCTCGTATTTCAAAGCTTGCAAATTGGGACGTTCTGCTTACAAAAGGCCCGGACCTCATCCGCTGAAAACGGTGATTTATGTTTTATGTGTCATCGTGTGCGTTCGGTTGAGTTTCTCTTCCTTCTCACTAGATGCCACTTTTCGAAGGATTATTCATTTATTAATTCATTATTTAAGAGATTTGACTCATGTCGGTGCAGTTCCTTCCAGTCCTGTCTTCTTAGTGCAAGTTCTTTAACTTCTCGGTACGTCATCTTCACGACGCCTACCGTTCCCTTTGTCTGGTCTATATAACTGATTCGTGGCCTTACTCTTCCTTTGCTTCCCTCGACTTTTCCTTCTATTATCGTTTGTATTAGCTCCTCGTGTCGTATCAAATGCCCTACCATTTTAGGATTAAAGCTACCCATAATTGTCCTCTGAATTTGAATGTTTAGATTTATAGCTACATATCGTCTGCTGACAAGTGACAACCAAAATACACTAACTAACAAATACCTACTTGGTATAAAGCTTGTATCTCAGTATCGTTCTATCTATCAGCCATGGACAGGACAGTTCGGCGCAGGATAGCACAGGGTGGTATCCTGCGCAGAACGCATCCACCGACTCCCTGCCACCAGAGGTCATCCGTCCACATAGTCGGGGGCCGACCTACGCTGCGCTTTCCTATGCGTGATCGCCACTCCAGGACTTTACTGCCCCAACGGCCATCCGTTCTCCGAGCTACATGGCCCAATATCGATGTCGGACGGAAATTCGAGATTTAGAAGAGCAGTGACAGATATTGTAGTGATTTTTGTCACTCAATTTATTGTCCGTTGAATTTTAATGTTCTGGCTCCAATCTGTATTCATAATCTATCATGCGACGAAGAATATTTTTATTTCAACACCGTCACGAAGCGTCTCACTTTACGCGTCAAGTGTCCAAGATGATTCGACGAAATGGGACAGTCCCGGACGAGTGCTGACCATTTATCTTACTCGCTCGTATTACAAAACCTGCAAATTGGGACGTTCGCATTACAAAAGGCTCGAACCTTGTCCGGTGAAAACGGTGATGAATGTGTCATCATGCACACAATAAGAAATTTTATAGTATTCGTATTTTCCTTACTAGCAGTGACTTACGCCATCCCTTTAAATAAAATAAATATACCTATTAGGGACAAACTTACACAAATGGGCCTAGTTCCAAACTAAGCAAAGCTTCTACTATTGGTAATAGACGATGATGTATATGTATAATATATAGATAAACTGAAATACATAGAAAACATCCAAGACCCAGGAACAAACATTCGTGCTCATCACACAAACACTTGCCCTGGCCGGGATTCGAACCCGGAAACGCCAGCTTCGTAGGCCGTTGTGCAACCAACTGAGCCAAACGTAATAATTGCTCTGGTCCGATTTGGTAGTTGGGAGCATTTGATGATGCAAATACAAAAGAACGTTAGAAGTTTTATTGTAATATTTTTAGTTCCTGTAGTCAAATATTAGTCCTGTGCCTAGTTTAGTTTAGCCGTAAACTATAGGGTATATATTATATATATTAGGGTTAGTGATATAATATATACAATGTGGCTGTACTTTAATAATAAATAAATAAATAGGTAAAAAGTTACCAAGCGTGACAATGCTGGCTAACTTTTTTACCTATAGTTTAAGATTCCTACGTAAAAATAATTAAATGTAATTATTTAATTACTTTCAACCAATTTGTAAATTTTCTACATAATCCATACTCCATACTAATATTATAAATACGAAAGTGTGCCTGTCTGTCTCTCCGTTACCTCTTCACACTTAAACCGCTGAACCGACTTGGAGATTAAATTTGGTATGAAGATAGTTTGAGTCCCGGGGAAGGACATAGGCTACTTTTTATCCCGGAAAAATATCCTTATCCGCGATAAACGAATTTAAGGCGGACGAAGTCGCGGGCAGAAGCTAGTGTAAAAATAAATGTACAATGGCGTCGTATATACAACGCCATTCTATGTCAGGAATCCCCCGATACCCCAATTATCGGGAACGGATTTATGTATGGCGATTGACAGTCATCTTGTTTCAATGGTACTTGCTTTCTCCTAAAAATAACATGGTATGATGTTACTGATAAATAACAGCATTATTCGATTTATTTATTCAATAAGTTACACAGCATTATAGTAAAAACCAAGACACTGTGAACTACTACAAAATCCTACAAAAAAAAACTCAAAACTAGGTCGATATAGGCGACGTAACTCCCTGGCTCCGTTGCGTCGTCTGATCTGGTGTAGGATTCGGCCGATTGTCCCGGAACTGCCGAAACACTACACCCTTCGGCCAGAAGTCTGCCCTTGCGATGGTGTCCTGCAGCGGCCGCGGCACGCGCACCACAAACTAGCTGAAGTGCACGTAGGTAGTGTGTATATGTAAGAAACGTAGAAATTTGTTGTAAGAAGTAAATGATGGGTGGACGGCTAGTTTCTATCTTTTAATGTCAATATCTATTTACTATTATAAAGTTGTAAAAACTTTTAAACAATAAAATAAAACCGACTCCAAAAAAACTAAAAAGTAAAAAATAACGCCATAATTCAGTTTCTTCAAATTACTTACAAGTAACCGTTTGTATACTCAATCTATACAGTATATACAATTAATCTTATTTTGGCGTCGGTGCCATATAAAGAATGTGTAAAATATTGAAAATTGACGATTTTAGTAAGTTGTGACACGATGGCACCGACTCCAAAATAACATTAATTGTATATACTGTATAGATTGAGTATACAAACGGTTAGTTGTAAGTAATTTGAAGAAACTGAATTATGGCGTTATTTTTTACTTTTTAGTTTTTTTGGAGTCGGTTTTATTTTATTGTTTAAAAGTTTATTTATTTTACACTTTTTAGTTAATCGTTACTTAAAAGTGTATCTCGTGACGATTCGAACAAGCCCAAACACGGCTAGGATACATTATTTTATTACATAGATCTGGTGCCTACCTTCCGGCTCCATCATCAAATCAATTCGATGGTACCATTCTCATCAGGAACATTTAAATTTGTGACTATGAAGTTGCTTACCTAAATTAATCAAGATATTTTTTCGCCACCCGTAAATAATTTATCATTGAGGAGTTCCGATGGCATTCTGTGGTCTTCTGCATCAGTTCTACTTCACCAATTTACATTTTCTGAATGCAAATGCTTATTATGTTTCTTATAATACCAAAATCGCTATATGTATGCCTACAATATTTGAGGAGTTCCTTCAATTCCTTATGGATTCCATCATCAGATCTTCACCAAAATTAAATGGGACCAACTAGAAAGTACCTTCTATAAATCCAAATAAAACATTTGAAATCGGTCAAATAGTCTTTGAGTAATCGGTGAACATCCATAAAATAAAATAAAAAAAAAACATTCCGTCGAATTGAGAACCTCCACCTTTTTTTGGAAGTCGGTTAAAAATGAAATGTCTGTACATTGAAGATATTTTCAAAAAAACTATTGTAACGTACTATTTGGAGGTCACTAAAACAAAAAATATTATTTTCGGATTTTTTGTGTGTTATATGCATAAATGTTAAGTGTTTTTATGTAAAGTTGTAAAATGAAATGTTTGTATATATGTGTCATTGTGGCTTCATCACGCTAAATCGGCTAAACGGATTTCAACTATTTTTGGTAGGTACACGGGTAGGTAACCGAATATGCTGAATAAAAAAAGAGGGTTTATGACTTTTTCTCCTCTGCGAACGAAGTTGCGGGCGTATTTTAGTTAAGTATAGTATAAAACTTAATTAGATTCAAGACAATCTTTAAACTTAAAGGGCTTACAGCTCTGAATGACCTGCGATCTGTAGCTCCTCGCTTTACCGTGTTGTATATGTCTCATCATGTTGACAGCGACCGTCTTTACCAATATACTGTTTCAGTTTATTTTCAAGAGTCACCGAAACCAAGAGAAATGCCATCAAACTTTGTTATTTTTACGACGAAAAACCTGTTTTTGCCACTTTTCTTAAAAAATACACGCTTTTTAAAGAAAATGCTTGCGTAGCAAGTTAGGTCTTGTCATATTGAACAATTAGGCATACTTTTTGAGTCAATCAAAGGTTTATTGAGAGACTAGATACGCAATCTTTATTTATATAGGCCTCTCTGTAAAAATCAATAATTAATTACATAAAAATATATTCTAATTTTCGAATGCAAGAAAGTGTTAAATAGAAACTGAACTATCATATAAGCCATATTTCGAAAGTTAGTTTGGCCATTCCAGGGACTAGATACAAAACAAAAACCATGAAAAATCGTACATTTACGCTTGGAGCCCCTTAAGATAGGGTCGAAGCAAAAGATTGGAGTCGTTAGTGAAATAAATATTTTTTTATCATATTTTTCTTGTTGTTACTCTGGAAACTTAGGAGATGGTGACAGAAATGCTTACAAACATGTCAATAATCTAGGCTATTAACATCTGACGAGATGTTTCAGAGAAATGATTTTTTATTGCTTATCCTTTCGAATGGCATCATAAAAATACGATATGTTTTTTGTTCACATTTGGTCGGTTCGATTCCCAGATGAAGCAATACATTTTTAGAAAATCTATGAATGCAGTATAACTTACTCTCTTCAGCAAAATATCCTATCTACAATATTAAAGGTACTTTCTCTTCATGTCGCGTAGCCGCGGGACACCCTATATAATCATCTGTCGCAGATTAATTATGTCATTCTTCACTGCAGGCCTCCGGTTCCCTATTTAATCTAGCTCGCATGTTAAAAACCTACAGTAGCCTCAGTAACCTAGGAGGTTTTATTCTAAGAATACATTGAGATTTATTCATGCTTGTGCAAAGCCTCGTCTAGCTTTGTGTTTCTAGATATTTTTAAACTACAAATCTCCCGCTATAGTACCACATGGACTTAAGGTTTCCAGCTAACTTTATTCTGAAAATGGCGATTGTTCATGCGTCTTGACGAAAGGAAAAAATATAGGGCAGACAATAGAATACTGAAAAATCGTAATGGAAGCTCTCTTCAAAAGGATCTATTATCTGTAAGAAAAAAATAGAAAGAGTATTCTATAGATGAGATAAAATGGGTTATCTGAAACGTTTATCATTATACATCAGGTTTGTGATATTTGGAGCTTGAGGCGGTGCAAACAATGCTTGCACAGAGACCTACAAGTAATCATGATCAAAATCATGATCAAAAAGCTGGTCACATCTTGAGAAAAGCTGATAATTTGCAAACGGCTAAACCATATTTGTTATACCATAAGATACACTTGATGAAGTCAGCTTTTTGACAAAAACATGAAGAAGAGTTACGATGCCACAGACAGACATTGAGATTCACCGATACATAAAGACACAGGTCACAGACTCACAGATACACTCGTTAGACACGCTATTTACCGGATACCTAGTTAGTAACTTAAAAACTATAACGGCACTTTGTGTTTGGTTGATATTTTGTTATTCTGGTAAATATATATATTTTTTGGCAATATATGTCCCATCAAAAACATAACATGTAAAAAAATTGCCTAGTCTCGCAATCTTTTCTACCACAAAAAGTTGTGAGATATTATACCAAAGTCGGTTAATTTATTTAGCAGTACCTATCCAGGGAAGGATCTATCCCAAACCTTTGTCATTCATAAATGTGCACCGAACTAACAACATGTTATTGTTACGGTTAATTTATTCAGTAGTACCTATCCCTGTGAGCATCTATCCAACACCTTTGTCATTCATAAATGTTCATCGAATTAGTTAACTAGCAACATGTTATTGTGACCTTTATAGTGACCGTATCAATATTACACATCTTCATATTTTTAATAAATAAAACGACTTGGCCAATCGCACACGGTAATAAACTACATGCAGCAAACCTTAAGGTGCGTCCACACTTGTATCATTTGCTCGTATCCGATCACCGTGCCGTAGTATGACTGCGTATCGCGCTGCTTGGACGCTTACTGTCGGCGCGCCGATAATGCCGCACTCTTCCGATACAAGTGTGTGATACGCGTAGCAAATGGATTTCGATTGATCGGATCGGCGCAACGTCCAAACGCGTGATCGTGACACGCGATCATGCTACGCGACGATGATCTGATACGGGCAAATGATACAAATGTGGACGCACCTTTACCTAATTTTATTAGCCCTCTGAACGTAAACTTGGCCCGAAAGGAGATTTAATTATGTTGCCATGCGATGGCCAAGTCATTTTACATGTTATGTTTTTGATGGGATCTCATCGCTTTTTGTAGGCATTCCTTCTTTTTTTCTTTTCGGGTATATCTTATATCTGATATCTTATTACTGGTATTTGGTATATTGTCTTTTCTTTCTTGTCGTTTATCTACCCCCCTTCCCCTCTCTTCTCCTTTCCCGCCTTTTCACTCACCCCTTACCATCCTTTAATCTTCTCCGTTCTCCACCTTCCTCTTTCTTCCCCCTTTTCCCCCTCCTTTCCTTCCGCCCCTCTACATCCCCATTCTTCCACCTCCCCATTTCCCCCTTCTTTCCACCATCCTCTCCTTCTGCTCTCCCCCTCGATACACTCCTCTTTCCCCACTTCTTTACCGTTTTCCTTCCCCCTCCTTTATTTCGCTTTTAAATAACGAAAAATTGTATTGTTTATCTGAGGTGCAAATGTAACTTTGTAATCGCATACATTTCTATTGAATTACAAATTTATTTATACGGCTGTTATATCTGGAATACCAGACTGAAATTGCAGAATGCTTAAGTTTTCTTGTGCTTTACAGACTAAACACTAATAGGGTTCAAAATTGGAACCTTGTAAATCTGCTAGAAGTACCTTAGAATTTCTATGATCGGTGAATGAGTGAGTGACAAATTTAAGGAACTTTGACTTGCAATAAATCTTTAACTATAAGTTATAATTGACTGTAATTTGGAATATACCTAAGGTGTATTATGCCCTCTTGGTTACTGAAAATTCAGGCTTCTAGCTTCATCAGCATATTACAGGGGGTCGAAAATTACGTGAATGGCTTCGAGTAAAGATGGTACGGCGTGCCTTTGTTTTGCTCGACTTGGCGGGGGCACTGCCGTGCCCCCAGATATTTTTTGAACTACCGGTGAAATCATAAAAAATGTTGGAATCCGTGATTCCGGTTACATACATCCACGACCCTCGTAACCAAATAGTGTACCTAATGACTAATCATTAGGATGGAGTATTTTCAAAATCGATTTTTTTTTCTTATTTTTCTTATAATCCTCTACTTTGTAACCCCGGTCACGTCATTAACCTCATCACGGGCGGGGGCACTTAGCTAAGTGGAAAATCAAGTTAACCCTGCAACTGCCCGCTTATAAACCGCTCAGTTGGATTGGAAACGAGCTGTTTCCTTTACACTTATTTTTATGTACCTATCAACAGGGTTGTTAGTGTATTGTGGTCGATATTCTTGTTTATTTTGTCTGTATTACATATAGAAACTCAGTTCAAGGAAGTAATCTATACTTCCATACTAATATTATAAATGCGAGAGTGTGTCTGTCTGTCTGTCGGTCTGTCTGACTGTCTGTTACCTCTTCACGCTTAAACCGCTGAACCGATTTGGATGAAATTTGGTATGGAGATAGTTTGAGTCCCTGGGAAGGACATAGGCTACTTTTTACTTCGAAAAAATACCCTTATTAGCGATAAACGAATTTAAAGCGGACGAAGTCGCGGGCAGAAGCTAGTTAAATATAATTGAACAAAGTTTTGCAGTCCAGCAGTTATGTATTTTGACCTGGAAAGTATTCCGAATTTAATGGAACTTTAAATTGTTCTTTGGGGTTTACACTAGAAAGACTACTTATAGCTAAAAAACCTATAAATTATTTTATAATTTTTCCGTTTTTTACTTTCTTATATTTCTTAAAGTAAGCACATTGATAATTCATGTGTATTCAAATTTTGGTTTCGTTTTTTGTGCAGATTACCTAATTAGTCGGTTTGTCTATCTTCTATAATGTCTACTTTATCTCTCTCATTTGCTTAAAGGTTGACTGGAAGAGATCCCTCAGAGGGATAAGTTCGCCTTTGTACATACATATCTGTGTTTTGTAAGTTTATGTGCAATAAAGTGATTACATACATACATACACATTTTGGCTAATATTTTCTTAGAAAAAGCCGATCAAAGTGAAACTAACTTTCTTAAAATCCAAAAAAATTGCATAACTATTTGTTACCATCATTTCTATGTTAACCATGTTGATTTCTCATCAATATCAACGTCTCGGTAAACGTATGATACCCTCTCCGTTTACCGTTAAAAACATAATCAAGTGCCATTTTAATATAAGTAATATAAGATTAGCTTCTGTCCTTAGATTCGTTTGGAGCATTTTCCGGCCCCCCTCCTCCCTGATGAGATTTGCTTGAACCGCTGCCCCCGTCATCACGTAATTTTCGTATATTAAAAATATATATATATATATATTTTACTTATTGTAACCTAGTTTTTTGTTTGTTTCTCGGAGGAAAGAACAAATTAATTACGTGATATTCGCTCCCCAAAGTAAGTTTAGATGAGATTCAGCTGCCCCCCCCCCCCCCCCCCCACTCCACCCCAAACGGATCACGTAATGAATGGGCAACATATAATATATGAAATGAAACTGTTATAAAACCACGATAGTATAAATAGTACGGGTAACTACGTAAACTCCCACACTCATTACCCAAGTCGGGCTTTCCGAGGCTATTTTCGGTCCACTCTGCACAGAAACGGCTTCGTAGGAAAAATACCTTTTGTTTAATAACGCCCACGGCGATTTATTGCGACAGTAAATTTGTGTAACAAAAATTCGGTTACATACGATAATTAACAATAACAAATGCATATTCAAAAATACGTGGAAAAATCAATCGAAAATACGCATATCATCTTGACGCCCAAGGAAAAACAGTAACGAAAACATTTTTTTATTTACAATTGATTTTAAATCCAATAGAACAGAAGGCCTTTTAAAAGCTCTCTTGGTAGCTAGAGGACTATTTTAGTATTATTAAGAGATTAAAAAAAACGCAATTTAATCCTATACACTTTGTCTACAGAATTAAATAGAGTCATACCCGTAAAACTATTATTCTCTATAGGTACGCTAATACGAACGCATTGTTTATGGCACTTAATAAAAAATCGCTAATGTGCTTTCTACAAAAGTTTGGACATAAATTAAGTCATCCTTCATTTTTACAGCCTGTTTAAATGACAAATAACAACGACGCTTCACTTTTGTATGTATTGATTTTTTAAAGAAAATCTTGATTTTTTACCATCACTTTTTTTAAAGAAAATTTATTATTTTGATCTTTGTATTTATAAAAAAAAACTGAAATTTCAGTATTTTGACATTCCAGATTGCAAGCCCTACTCATAATGGTGGTTCCATATCGTCACTACTTTGAAAAAATCTCGTATCTTATATTTTTCTAACGAAAAACGTGTTAACTCAATATCTCGCTAGTACGCACTTAATGTATTTTTCCCTGAAGTTGTTTTCTGATACCAGCTTTTGGCACCCTGTATATTGATTAGGATTGTCTGCTATCTATAAATGATTAATTAAATATTTGTGCCCTGGTAAATTACACATATGTACTGACATGTATATACATAGGTATACGAGTATCATCAGTCCATTACTGACTAAGTAGGACACGAGTTATGGAACTTTACACAGCCATTAGTTCAATCCATAATTAGCTAATTAGCTAAGTAAGGCTAGACTCAATTACGTAAACAGCATTTAAAAAGCATCAAGTGTCAGTTATGTAATAGAACCTCGGTGGCCTAGTTGTTAAGGGTGGCTAGACCATTTCAAATTCATTTGTTGCAGGCATCTGTCGCCCGTAGATAAATAACTTACAAAGTAACATACATATTATATACTAGCTTCTGCCCGCGACTACGTCCGCCTTAAATTCGTTTATCGCGAATAAGGGTATTTTTCCGGGATAACAAGTAGCCTATGTCCTTCCCCGGGACTCGAACTATCTCCATACCAAATTTCATCCATATCGATTCAGCGGTTTAAGCGTGAAGAGGTAACAGACAGACAGACCGACACACTTTCGTATTTATAATATTAGTATGGATAGAACAAAAACAACAATATAACACGGTTTAACAACTGTAACGCGACATCTACGTGTCAACGAACCGGCCGCGGAAACACCGGGATACGACAGCCTTCGGCCAGAGCTCCTGCTTCTTAAAAGTCTACAGCTGGGCAGTTTGCACTCTCGCCACAAATGAAGTTCACGTTATGGCGAGATTCCACCTGTTCGACCCTCAAAGAGTATTTGGTCTTCACCCGCAAATACTGGACGATCTGCTCAGTTTTTACATACGAGTATAGCAGTATCGTCGGGACCGCAGGTTGCAGTAGATGCTTCAAGGAGATCTCGCTCACGGCAGGGAAGGCGCGAAGTTGGGGTTAAGAGGTAAGGGGTTTGAAGGAGAATGGGTGACGGGCAGGTGGCAGGACATCATACTCGGGCATTTTTATTCAAAACTTAAACTATATTTAAATGGCGTCTATCCTGTCAGTTTTGTTACGATATATGTGCTATTTGACATCTATCGTCAGTTTCGTGACAATCACTAACCTCTTGTTAAAGATACTGAAAATGCCCACCCTCTACATTTCCTATACCTATTACATTCTCTTACCGCCTGGAACGATCTAAACGGACAACCTAAAGATATAAGGCCCTCAAGGACCAGTCTGACCTTATTGTGTTTCAGGTCTTAAAAGGTCAGTTAGATAGAGTTAGTGTGTTACTTCGTTCGCGGGAGAGGAAAAAGCCATGACCCTGTCTTTTGCTTTAGCCTTATCAGGAAAATGTATCCTATAACTAGCTACTCGTGTACCATAGCTGAAATCCGTCTGGTGGCACAAAAACACTTACGTACAAACCTATTTTTATTTTAGTTATCTTCAATGTTTTTTTTACTACTAAGTTGGTAAACATGCAAATGTCTAAAATTAGGCAGTCCCCTGTGGACTTGCAACGCCAGGAACATTACTTTTTATTCATTTTAATGAAAATATCGTCAGTGTATTGATGTTTAATTTTAACAACTTTATAATAGTATAGATAATTCCAACCAGGAGAAATTTCTCCAACATCCATGTAATTGACAATATTTTATATTTTTGAATGATACTTTTTATTGTCGAACTCGAAAGAAGGCAAAATTTTAAGATACACGTATTTTTTATGTTTGCGTAAATGATATTTTTTTATGCAAAAATCCATGAATATTATTAATTTTATGAAAAAGGGCGTATGTAACAAACGTCTAACTATCAGCAAAACGACGTCACAGCTCTGTTTCACACACTTAGAAAAACGTTCGAAATAACAACAAAATGTAATGCGAACTTTGTCATTTTAGTGCACTCAAACAGTTTTACAATGACGGCAGTTGTCACGGCGTCAAAATAAGAACGTCAAAACTTGAAAACGATACGCAGTGGTGTGATTAATTCAATAATTATGTAGAAAATGCCACGTCTAAGATATTGTTTTAAGAAAACTTGTATGAACAACACTCGTATATCGCCTATTCTCCTATATCTATTTGTGCAGATAGGTACTTGGTACATTTTCATGGGCACCATGTGCTCCGGCGTTATGCGGCATTTAACAAAAAATATATCATGAGGACGCTTTATTTCTACATAGCCCATAGCATTTGCAACATAAGACCTCCGCGAAGACTGTGAAGTTCTGGCACCTCTGATGAGAGAAGAAATTATACTTATGCGAGCTTTGCATAAACTCCATCATCAATATACACAGTATCCTTTCGAGGCAAATTATTAGTGTTATCAGCTCGCACAAATCCCTCCGCGTTTCGCATGTCCGGTCTTAATAGCCGAGTCGTAGAAAATTAAAGGAACCGAGCAGTATATGAGTCAAATCAAAGTTGAGAAGTGGAGTCGTTGTTAAAGAAATTGCCCAACGGCTTGCGAGTCGTCATTAGAGAGAGAGCAGGTATCCGTCGGTCCCGTGGCAATGCCGAGTCGTTGAAAAGCTCGAAATCAAAGGCAGGAAACATACGAAAAGTACAAGACGATATTCGAGTTAAAATAACTATCAATAGTGTCATGCGTCGAAAGATGTCAAACGGATAACCGGAAGAAGACTATTTATATAGTGGCAATATTATATGAGCTGTGTGACGTCATTTTCCGTTTTAGCTATTTTGGCAAAAGTATTGTAAAAAAAAATGTACTAAAATATTTTTTGTGTTCTAGAGCCGTTTTTCTCCAAATGGTTTTCGATTTAGGGAAATCAAAAAAATTAAATGTCAATTATCGTCATGATTTTCCATTTGATCCCATTCAGCCCGTAACATAGGAAATTGTAGTTTGCGGGTTCAAATCTATTCCAGTATGAATGTTTGATATTTTCGGCACCCAGCCACGATCAAGTGGGGTTTAGGGCGGATTTGAATGAAATTGCCTTTGTTTTCAGGTGGGTGAGGGTAATTTAGGCCAGGTGATTAAAAATTTAAAAGCACGCCCTCAGCTTTACAGAGTGGAGATCTAATATCGATGGCTAAAAATACCCATTAGGCCCGTGTTCGGATGTAAAGTTGGCCGAGCATAATGCTTAACCATCGGGAATGTTTTTAGGGATTTAATATAAGCCGTGTCACCGTAAGGTTTTAGGGCACTTAGGAACGCCTATGGGATATTTGGATTACTTGTAAAATGTATACTATTAGAGAGTATAGAGTTGTGTAACACAGCGTCACTATATTACTGTTAACTTGACCGTGCGGTTACTACGCTCTAAGAATTTTCATAAAAGTCTGCTTCTAAACAACTCGTCAGTTATTTGTTGCTCACTATATCTGTGCCTTCAAAAAACTGTACAGATACAGATATATCCTAAACTTTAATATTATTACAGGCCCTTATTATTTCGTAACGCAGACTCTTTAATAAAAGCTGTTATTTGTACTAACTTGTGTAGTATGTGTACTAGATAGTTCATATTGACTATTTTAATACTCGTCTTTTAAGTCGAATAATACCCGACATGTTTGAAACCGAATTTGTAGACCTATTAAAGATTTGTTTCTAATATATATTTCCTTTTGTCCCCAGCACCCTGGTCCCGTGGAAGCTGTTCCGTGAGGAGCTGAACAATGTCCACCCAATATCCTCAGGATTGGAGACGATGGCGCTCAAGACCACGATCGATCTCACGTGCAATGACTTCATATCTAATTTCGAGTTTGATGTCTTCACTAGGTAAGTCCAGAACGTTTTCTTACAGGCTATGGGACACTGCTTTAAAAGAACCACCAGACTAGGCAAAGTCAAAGCATCAAATGCCAAATTCCGTCAATGTCAGACCCCATGAAGTGGCCAGTGGATATTTTGACGACCGGTTTGGCTCAGTGGGAGTAACGTTGCCTGCGAAGCTGAGGTCCTGGGTTCAAATCCCGGTAAGGGCAAATATTTGTGTGATGAGCATAAATATTTGTTCCTGAGTCTTGGATGTTTTCTATGTATGTAAGTAATATATCTATTAAATATATCGTCGTCTAGTACCCATAACACAAGCCTTATTGAGCTTACCATGGGGCTAGTTCGATTTGTGTAAAATTGTCCCGTAATAATTATTTATTTTATTTTTATTTTATTTTATTTATATGTCCCTTCTGTTGAACTACGGTTGAATTCGTCATATAAAGGTGTATACAGTTGACCACACATATACAGTGAGCTTGTGTTGTGTCCCCAACACCCTGGTCTTTTGAAAGTTGTTATGTAAAGAACTGAACAACTTCTACCCAATATCCTCAGGTCAGGATTGGAGACGATTGGGGACGATTGCTCCTCGAATGTACTGGGCCAAATCGAAAGAGAGGACAATTGGCGTGGTAAGATACCATGAGGATTCTGGTTCCATGCAGGCTGACATGCTTGACCACGCCAAGTAAAAGTACATACATACACTAACTATAGTCTCGATCACGATCCTGTGTCTCTAACACCCTTGTTCCTAGTATCTATTCGTAATTTATTATGATGAAAGATGTTACGTGCCCAGAGGAGTTCTAACTTCGCAGAGCTTAAAAGTACTGGAGTTATTTCTCTTCTTTGCGATATCGCGACGAAGTCGGGACTAGATATTGGAGATCGCAATACATCAACCTTGTACTAGTATCAGCTCTAGGACTTGGCTTGTTGTCTAGATATTACCAAAATAATGATAAACACCATGTAATCGACGTCCCACGCATAACAAAAGTCGTGTGACAAGCCAAATGCCTTACTCGTAATTCATTATTAACGTTTTGGTAGACCATGATAAATACATCTGAAGTCTGCGGTCAAGGTAAATAACTCCAACCCTGTGGGCAACCGTGTAATTAATAATACAGGGCCAAAAACAAATGTTTACCACCGACGTACGGAGTTATTCATTAGACAAATAAGGCGTTTACTACAGCAACCTAATACCACTCTAAAAAGTACCCTTCCTTCGTTTTCTCAAAGTTAAATTTCAAACAAAGCACTGATGTCTTGGGTATGTCGACGATGCAGGTATGGTAAACTTGTGTGACGATTTAGAACGTGTTGTAAATTATTTATGCAGTAAAAAAGCATTTATAATGCAATTTGTGAAGATAAATAGTATTTCAGGGGAATAGTTTCTGCAAGAAATTCAGTTTTGGGACAAGCTTTTATTCCCGAGTGTGCTTTTCTTTGAACATACGTCTATTAATGATTGAGACGTTTCTAAAGAGCCCAAACTCGCTAGGATCACCACCTTCCGACTGCATCATCGGGTTAGCTCGATGGTATCATAATATAGCATTGTCACCGAACGTACATACGTTTGCCAAATTTTAGCTCAATCGTAAACCGGGATGTGGGTCAAAATTAACTTAAAAGCAGTGTATGAAATCCTACTAATAATAAAATAATTTGTGAAAATGTTTGGATGTTTAGATATATGTTAAATTGATGTGTGGACAATTACGTTGAAACCGTCGTGCGGATGACGGAGATGAGACTTGGCACACAGATAGATCAGGTCATGAGGATTATAACAAAGGCTACCTACATACCTAAAGCATGCATAGAAATACACATTCCCATTTATGTAGCGATGCTAGCCTAGTGAGTAATTGCTAATCTTTTACTAAAGTTCATTGTTAGTACCTACGAGTATAGGAACATAACATAATATACTAGTAGTTCGATTACAAACTGGTAATAAAAATTCATGATTATAATTTTTATAATCAAAACACATTAATTATGTTTCCAAGTGTTTTTAATGTGGGTAAATGGACACGCCATGATTATAATGTTTTACAAGAATAGTTTGCACTTTCTTACATAGATTTCTTATCCGCCAACGAAATCTAGCGTTTGCTTCTCACGTACGATTGTCAGTTTATTTCTACATTTCCTGTGTATATTTTATGTCAAGACATGCAAAAGAAAAATGAATAATTTATACTAGGAAGTCGATCCGCCACGAACAGTAATCTAATGAAGTCGACGCGTGTCGAGTGCTGTGGGCTGGATATTTCATCGTATTCTCTCGCCATAGTAGAACATCTTTGAACTGTTTCTTTACATCTTAACCCTCAACGAAAAAGGGGGGTGTTAGAAGTTTAACGTATGTATCTGTGGAATCGTAGTTTCTGGCTCTCCGTCTTAAATATTTTAAGGTTTCAGAAGATTCACCCTGCCAAATTCACCTTTTGACCATCTAACGCCGTGTGTTGCAGTTTAATATCAATATCCACCTATCTTTGAGCTGTTTCTTTACCATTTTAACACCCAACGAAAAAGGGGGATGTTAGAAGTTTAACGTAAGTTCTGTGGAATAGTAGTTTCTGGCTCACCGTCTTAAATGTTCTAAGGATTCAGAAGATTCACCCTGCCAAATTCACCTTTTGACCATCTAAGGCCGTGTATTGCAGTTTAATATCAATATCCACTATAGAGACCGGATTAAAGTGTTTTTAGCTATGATTCAAGGTCGGTTTAGCCTTTTGAAGATCATTATGTTCTTTCTAGATGTGTGGGGGCATTTTTATTGTTACAATGATTACTTATTATTCTTCTTTATTTGCTTATATGACTTATTTAGATGACTTATTTTAATTTATATTTTATTCCAGGTTATTCCAGCCTTGGAGCACGTTGCTAAGGAACTGGCAGCTGTTGGCTGTGACGCATCCAGGCTACGTCGCTTTCCTCACATACGACGAGGTCAAGGCGCGGCTGCAGAAATACATACACAAGGCTGGCAGTTATGTTTTTAGGTGAGTTGAATTACCTATCCATACTTCCATACTTAATATTATAAATGCGAAAGTGTGTCTGTCTGTCTATCTGTCTGTTACCTCTTCACGCTTCAACCGCTGAACCGATTTGGATGAAATTTGGTATGGAGATAGTTTGAGTCCCGGGGAAGGACATAGGCTACTTCTTACCCCGGAAAAAATACCCTTATCCGCGATAAGCGAATTTAAGGCGGACGAAGTCGCGGGCAGAAGCTAGTACTATTATAAAGTTGTAAAAAATAAATGTCAGTATATTGGCGTGATCTCGAGTGGCAGTGCGCGGATATAACAAATTTAGGCTTACAGTCAGGAACATATACCTTTATTATAGGCCTAACGCATATCTGTCTCTGTTCCTGAGGCATGGTAGCGGTACGGGAGGGGTGACAAGTGACGTATATGTGTATAGTGAGACAGTTAGGACACGTCATGTCATGTCACTTGTCACTCCTCCCGTACCGCTCCCATACCTCAGGAACAGACTCAGTTAACCGTTAGACCTGTAGTGAGGCTCATGGTTCACGGCGCTGGCTTGATCACTGTGGTATCTAAATCGGCATTGTGTACGAAATCAAATATTTATTTTAAGCAGGATGTACTGTCGTCTGACTGATATGGTAAATGTGAAATAAATATAGTATTATATGGAAAAAGAACTGAAGCACAACTGTTTCTGTGCCCTATTATAACATCGATGATGTTTAGTATTAAAACGCCATCTAGTTTTAATACTGGATATCCCCTTGCAGCCGGCGCACGATCTAAAATATTGCGATTGACAGTCCTCTTGGTTTAGTCATCCATGGTTCTGTTATAACACATATAACCAGCGAGTAAACTATTCACTTTATTACCCAAGTCAGTTCTCGTACTGTTACCAGCATCAATATCTGCCATAACAAAGCGGGTGAAAATATCTGACTCGTCCTATCTGCCCTGAAAATAGTCATTATGCTAGTGACCGTATCATAGTCAAAAAAAAAAACCGTAAGCAAAAACAAGGCCGAAAAGTAGGTTGGAGTTATCGTTCGTTTCAACCACAATTTAGCCTAATGGTTACTAGATCAATAAATATATTAAAATGGGTATAATGTAGAATCCTGGAACCTACATTTATTTCCAACCATTAATAATCGCAAACCACTACGTTTTAATAGTGTAATTTAATTTATATATTAACCTGCCTATATGTTATTAAATACCGAACTGTATACGTTTTAGGTAGGAAAAACTCCAGCATTCTTCTCTACACTTGTTCACTAAATGAGGTCATGACACCTAAAATTAACTATAAAAGGCATTTACGTATGTAGGCAAAAATTACTTGATTCCACTAAAGAACAATGGGGTTTTATCAAAGTATATTGTCATTAAAGTTTAGCAATTGCCAACGTGCAATGAAGCACATAATCGGAAATTCACGGAAATGGCAGTGATGTTGATAGCAAATAGTGGTTAAAAACTATATATTAGTAACCAATTCTTCTTCTTCTTAATATATAAATCAACGCACAACCCAAACCGTTAGTCCTAAAGATTCTAAATTTGTCACGTAGGTCCCTTATAAGGTCAAGGACTGCTTTAAGAAAGGATTTTTCAAAATTCATTCCCATGAGGGGTGAAATGGGGGTCCAAAGTTTGTATTGGGAAACAAGATAAGTTAGACTATTTTATTCGAAAGTTCACAGGAGTATTCCTAACGATAAATGAGAAAACACTGTGTTTCAGGTTCTTTGAGAATTGAACCTCTAAAAGGGGCAAATGTAGTGGCAAAGCCTGAGAATCAACATGTTTCTATGGTTTATCGGGCCGCTGATAACGAAAATAACAACGATTAAATCCAACGTGGCGGACGTGAAATACAAACGTACGGGTCAAACTGAACACCTGCTTTTTTTAGACGGTTAAAAATTACGCTTAGGGGCTGTTCATAAATTACGTCATTAATTTAATAATTAATGAAATAATGCGTTTTTAGCAACAGTTTATAGAAACATCAAAATATTTCATTCCTTTTTTACTCATTGAAGCACCTTTTTTTTTAAAGATGCTTTAGATGATGTTATCTTGGGAATGACCCCCCCCCCCTTTCTTCGTCATCATGCTGTCATCACCCGATGTCCAGCAAGCCCCCCCCTCCAATTTATAATGACGTTTATGAATAGCCCCTTAGTACGCTGGCGAAGCCGCGGGCAAAAGCTAGTATAATACAAAGTGCGATTGCAGGGAAACAATCCATGCTGCACACTAAATTGCAAACAGGACTTGAATCTGCGATCTTTAGCTTTACCGCAGAAGTGCCCTGACCATCTGAGCTACCGCAACTGTATCATCACATGTAATTTTCGAATGCAATCTAGCACTATAAGCGCCCTCTGTATTTTATGTTTTGCAATTTACTGTGCCGTATCGATTTTTCCACTCCGATAGAGTCAAGCATAGGTTGACTAAAAAACTTACATATTGACAGACATAATAAAAACATGGTGTAGGTCTACGTACTTATACTATAGCTGATTTTTTAACGAAACTCTTGATGATACCATCACGATCTTTTCGATTCTTAAAGTGAATCTCTTCACTAAGAAACTATATTTTTATAAATACAAAGATCTAAGTATCAAGACTCCGACTGGATTGTGCCTTTGAGGGGCGCACGATCTGCCAACTGAGCCACAGAGTCTTCATACTTTAACATAATAGGCAATCCAATAATACCAACTTACGTGTATCACGATAGCTTTCGAAATAACATATGTATGCGAGACATCCGAGTTGATCTGAAAATTATGCACGACGTACCCTACTCCAAGTGAACGAATACGCGCTAAATCACTAAGAACATCGTTCTCGAAGGTTCTCTTTTATTATTTTTATCTCGAAGGTTGTTCTCTATTATCTCGAAGGTTCATTTTTTAGCGCCAATTCTTCCTGCCTTTATTATTCATGGAATAATTTGTTATCTGAGAATAATTCGATGAAATAGAAAAGTCTTCAGTCAGTCAAGCTTGAAATTATTGATAGATTAAGATGTTACTTTCTGGAATTCCATATTAGATTAATGGATTATAGTTCCTTTGTTATTCTGCCAAATACTTTCAGCCGTAGGACGTCCACTGCTGGACACAGGCCTCCTCAATAGATTTCCACATGGGTCGGACAGAGGCGACCTGCATCCAGCGAGTCTCCGTAACCCTAATCAGGTCGTCCGACCTTTCTGCCCCAACTACCGTCGCAAATTTAATCTAAATATCTCTTGAGTCTCACGCTTTCTAGTTATATTCTCATCGCTTCGAGTATTAAGGTGCTGTAAGAAAATATCTAATGCATAAATAAATATTTATATTTCAGATTATCGTGTACAAGACTGGGCCAATGGGCGATAGGTTACGTCACAGTGGACGGAGAGATCCTGCAGACAATACCGCAAAACAAAAGTTTGGTGCAAGCCCTACTGGATGGGTATAGAGAGGGATTGTGAGTAGCATTTTGTGGTATTTCCTACGAATAAGTAAGTGTACTGGTGCGAGTCTGTCATCTCGTTCATGGATAATTGTAACACCAAAGCGTAGTACGCAGGCATGGACGTACGAACGAACCGAACCGAACCGAACTTCAAGATGGATTACTGATGTGAAAATTGCGGAAACTTTCCAAATGCTTAAAAAATCTCTAAGTTTGATGTTAGCTTACATGTTTATGAGACCTTTTTAAGCATTTAGTCTTAAGTCTAGTGTTAACTTACCTGTTTAAAATACCTTTTTTTAAGAATTTTGGAAAGTTTCCGCAATTGTACATCAGTATGATGGATCGATTGACATCGCTATCTCTTTTTACTCGTGAACAATATAGTCTACAGTGCTGAGCGAAATAAGCTTAATGAGTGATACATATCTCAGTGAGTGAAAAATGTAAATCAATCTTTTCAATTCGGTGACGAATTTGAGGTGCAATTTGATACACCTTTACTACCTGTTACTTGTTACACTTCATAGTTGGGAATCGGTCTAACTTGTATTGGGGACATACATGGATACAGCCGTTATAAAATAACGAAGTTCTGGCCATAGCGGGATCTGGGTCTATCTACTCTGTTCTGTACCTCGCAGAGGCGTGGCGTCAGGAAAATTACAAGGGAAGCCGATGCGTATTCATTTACTCATATTTAAAGAAAAAAGGTTAGAAGCTTTTCCTTGGTAACCCGGTGGGAATCGGCTTATATGAACGCCACGCCACTGGTACCTCATTGCAATGGTAGTCGTAGTTAATAGTTTAGTATTAAGGCAACAAAAAAAAAACTTGCGTTGGCTAGAAAAAAATCCCCTTTATTTTTGGCCCTTGAAAATTGACTTGTATTGACAAGTCAATTTTTCAAGGGTGCATGTCCTCAGTATGTTTATAGCCATACATTTGCATTCATGCAAGTAACTCTCTCACTATTGTTTCCTTAGTTACGGTACCTAAAAAAACATGCAAAAGTTGATTTACTCATAACCCAAGTAATACAGCTTACTAATATACAGCTCTTCTAACGCCCAAACTAGGTATTAAGCCCTTATTTTTTTTTTTTATATTTTTTATTTAGAAACAAACAGTCTTGATATACATATCATGAGCACAGTCAATAGACTACATTACTTAAATAATAGACCTATAGTTTCCTACATTAAATTTAAAACTTGAAAAACTGTGACCAAAATTGTACTTTTTAATCGACATTTAAGTTTAAGTTTTAAAACAGTTTAAAATCTGCAAAAAAATAATAATAGAGAAATTAACTAAATAGAGTGTTTCTATTTAGTTAATTTCTCTATTATACTAACGACTTATACAGCTTGTGTGCTACTTGGGAAGTAACGTGTAACTTTAGTTAAAATTTGCCGTGTTACATCCACAGCTACCTGTACCCGGATGGCAGGGACATTAACCCTGACCTCAGCAGCGCCATTATTTCTCCAGCGGAAGACCACATCACGGTGACCCAGGAACAGTACGAGCTGTACTGTGAGATGGGTCAGTATACGTTCTTATTTCTTCCGTTGTTTCCTGAATCATGCCTCATACACTTGTCAAACTCTTAATAGACTATTGAATATAATATTTAGTCTGTCATTTAGACAATGAAAAAAATATTGGACATGCATTTTTAGCTTTTTCAAATTGAATAAAATAATACTCACAAAAATGGCATGAAAGTTCAGGAACGGGAGGATCGTGACGTGATAACTAAGTATAAATTGTAACAATGCGTGACGTTACACGAAGGGGATATATTGACTCAATTTATGGCCGTTATTTTTTGATAGATTAAAAGATACGTCTCCAATATTTTATATTAATCTACATGACACACTTAATAATTAAACTTTAATCGTCGTCCCTTGGTGGCCCATGGTGGAGGCGGAACTGCGTGAGCTTCAAGTCAATATTTGGCAGGAAGCTGCACAGGATCGGGATAGTTAGCGAGCTCTTGTTTCGGAGGCCAAGACCCTGTTATAGAAAAACCGTGTATCAATATGGTATAATAAATGTTACAGGAAGCACGTTTCAACTGTGTAAGATCTGCGCTGAAAACGACAAAGACATCCGGATAGAACCGTGTGGGCATCTTCTCTGCACACCTTGTCTTACCGCCTGGCAAATTGTAAGTAAACCCACAGATTCTTCAGGCCCTATGCCCTGTCTATGTACGACGGTGTTCGCTTACCATCAGGCGACCCGTTTGCTCGTTTGCCCCCTATGATATAAAAAAAGTAATCTTGCATTTCAAATTTTGATGGAACCAAGCCGTCCTACTCTATGCCCTGTCTATGGGCGACGGTGATCGCCTACTATCAGACGATCCGTCTGCTCGTTTGCCCCCTATAATATAAAAGTATTCTTGCATTTAAAATTTTGATGGAACCAAGCTGTCCTTTCCAAATTAAGGCGGCTGAAGTACCCAGTACTCAGTGAGTGAGAGAAAAAAACACCGATACAAAAGACGATAACGGCCGGCCTAGGCTATCAATGTTGTATGAAATTTCATTATTATCTACTCAATTTGAAATTAGAATTTGCAATAAGATCATAGAATGTAGTGTTTTGCGGTCTGTTATTGCGCAGATAAGGAAGATTTTTTTTGGATATTTGAGAAAAATGGTACAGTAGAGTGAGCCAAATTTCCAACTTGCCTCAAGAGAGCGTAGACAAGTAGACTTTGAAATCTAATTTCCCCATGAAAAATGCGATAACCTCTCGTTTTGAGAGGTCATCGCCTGAAGCATTTTGAATAAGGAAATGCGGTTGAAAAATGTGATTAATTTTTGTGGCTCATCAAAATAACGTTCCCTGCGGGGTTTCCAAACGTTTAGATTTCCTTGTTTCGTTATTCTCTTTGTATTTCCCAGTCGGCATAGGTAAAAGTTATTTATACGGTTTCCGCTTCGTTTCCAATTTCAAACTTAGTTTTTTCAGTATAAATGTTTTTCGATGTGGGCTTGTTTTTAACAATTATTAAGGAAAGAAGAAAATTCTTATATTATCTTAATAATAATAATAATATGCCGAATTGTAAGAAAGTTCATGCAATTCGAACGAAGTTGCGGGCGCCTTCTAGTAAGTAAATATAAGTATTAAATATAATTATCGTCGTTCTAGTACCTATAACACAAGCCTCATTGAGTTTACCATGGGACTAGTTCGATTTGTGTAAAAATTGTCCCGTAACATTTATTTATTATTTTTTACAACTTTAGAATAGTACTAGAAGGGAGTTCGTTCGCCGAGTAGAAAAAGTCATAACCCTCCTTTTTTTCATCAGCGTACTTGGGTAAAAAGTATCCTATAACCATCTGGAGATACCCAGCTACCCGTGTACCAAAAATTGTTGAAATCTGTTCAGCCAATTTTGCGTGATGAAGCCCCAACGACACATACAAAAATCCAAAAAAAAATTTTTTCGTTTTAGTGACCTCCAAATAGTCCGTTGCAATCATTTTTTTGAAAATATCTTCAGTGTACATACATTTAATTTTTACAACTTTATAATAGTTATAGTATATAACCGTAATCTTATGTTGCTCTGTTCCAGGACTCTGAGGGCCAGGGCTGTCCGTTCTGTCGCGCGGAGATCAAGGGTACTGAGCAGGTCGTGGTCGACGCTTTTGTGCCTCCGCGACAGCCTAACACCTCAGGCGAGAAGTGAGTACAATACCATACAATACAACAATTCCTTATTGGCACACCAACGAGAGCAACGGTATTAAAGAGCCTTAACATAACCCCCCCCCCCCCCCATCACTAGCACAACTACGGCGACAAACATTGTGTGTCACGTTCATTTTAATACAATACGAGAAAGCCGGGTGATGCTATGATGCGCAACCATAATATTTTAAAATACAAGCTATTGTTTTAATGTTTTAAAACTGTATTTAGGAGAAGACAAACAGATAGATACGGCATTACGTTATGGGGTAAAAGCACGAATTTTAACAGGGCATTTATGGCACAAAAAAGATGTCTACATTTTAGAAGCTTGTATTTTTGTTAAAAAGCATTTATATCTATTTAACACATCAAGAACCTGGGAGGCGGCTGGTCCATAACTGTGTGCCAAGGACATCGTTTTACTTAAAACAAAGCCATGCCATGTGCATGAAAATCTTTAATAAGTTGCCACTAAAGCACAACGACTATCATTTTCTTTGTTTAGAAGTAGCCTAACAAAATTGCTACAAGAAAAACAGTACTATGATGTCAAAAGCTTCCTATTAGATTCATTTTAAGAATTGCATGCTAAAATAATTTAAACACTATTTTATTTTATATACTATGTAAATTATTTCAATTCAATTCAACCACTGACATGTTTATTATTTTAATATTTAATGAATTTGTAATCGAGTTGTTCATGTAAATTAATATTTATTTTAGCAACACCTATCTTGGAAATTATTGTATACCGTAATAACGGTTAATTGTGACACACACAAAATAATCATGTATTAACATCTGTAACGAAAGCACAATTTGACAATAAATATATTCTGATTCTGATTCTGAACATCTTTGAAAACATCTGATTCAAGTTCTCGAATTTTAATAAAATATATAAAAATCTCGTAATTGAACGAAAATAACCAAAAAATGCTTCCATGAAATGGTGGTACTTTAGTCCAAATTTTGCTCTAAATTTAGAAAACTTGAAGTCGCAACGCACTTGTGACTCTGGTGTTGCAGGTGTCTATGGGCGATGGTGATCGCTTACCATCAGGCGATATGTCTGCTCGTTTGCCCCCTATAACATAAAAAAATATTGTAGCATTTCAAATTTCCTTGGAACCAAGTCGTCCTTTCCAAATTAAGGCGGTCGATAACCACACTTAGACCCACATCCCCCCACCCCCTTGGTGATCTTTAGTGAGTTTCTAAGCGAGCGACCCCCCCCCCCCCCCCCCCCCCCCCCCCCTCGCCCCACGTAACGTAACGACACCACGAGTTTTTTTTTTGAAATGTTTTTAAAACTTAAATTTGAAACTTAATAATATTGTATTTAGTTGACCTCGGTAAAAGCGTTAATATAATGCAAACGTACCTCTGAAAAATAAACTCTTATTTTAAGGTATAGGTATGGTTGTTCTCGGTTTTCGCAAGTACAGTTTGTAGGTATGAAAGAGCCATAACCAATTAACTTTTTTTTATTTGATTCACAGACACACAAAGACTGCCGTTAAACAAGTATCTTCTAACTCATCGGGCTCCTCGGGTTCTTCGGGTTGCAATGGATCAAGTTAGTATAATTTATTGACAAAAATATCATTCTTCATTTGTAGTATTTATCATCATCCAGTCGGTCGAAAATAATATAAATCTCAGGCTTTTTGCCAAAAATTCTACATGAATGTAGTTTTCTTGGTTTTTGGAAGTGCAGTTTTAAGGAAACCGTTTATTTACGTCACGAAAACGACTCCCATGACTTTTTTTTTAAAAGTGATCATCCGTTTTGAGATCCGAAACGAACGCTATTCACGTCACGAAAACGACTCACATGACTTTTTTTTTAAAGTGATTATCCGTTTTGAAATACAAAACTAACGCCATTTGCAAAATTTGCATACATGTATTAACTCGTTCGTGTTTATTACTCCCATTTATACAGAATGTTGATACATAATTGACCGTTGAGTATCTTTCTGCATTTCTTCTCAGCAGTGGGCTCTCCTCTTGTAAAATGCTGGTAAACTCAGAAGTCTGGAAGTGCCCCTTGCGGGCTACTTCTATCCATACTATTATAAAATTGCTTTTTGAATCAAAGAATAGTCTTAAAAAGCGATCTTTATACAGTTACTACATCAATGAGCTTTGATAACAGAGAGCCAACTCTGTTGAGAAATGTTTATACGCTCGTTACTCCAAAACGTTTGGCAAGTATTTTTGACGCAGATGTGGACATCGATGTGGAATCGTTATATGATACTTTTTATCTAAATACGCTAAAACAAAAATAAAACTACGTATTTTCTGGTACCCTTTTAGTGCAGCGTAAATAAAGTTGATTATCCGTTAAATGAGAATAGGTATTATGCCTGAAATTTTATTTTTGCTTTATTAATAGTTCATTAATGTAACAAACAGTAGAGAGAAATATTTTTTGAAATAACCAAGATATAAGCCCTCAAATATTTCATTATATCTCTTTCTAGCTAAACAGTTTATGTGGCCGTAGTGTACTATGACTTAAAAGTACATGTCGGACCTCTGTCAAATTGGTGTCTAATTAGTAGTTTAAAATGCCTATATCATGCGTATTTCTTGGCTGATTTTAATTTTAATTTCACTTTTTGAAATCGTCTTTACGGTATTTTGATATTTTGTTCAGATAAGCGATAAAAAATGCATCCATGTACAGTAGGCCACGCCGAAGAGTGCTAACAAGTACCGAATGAAACCGAACGTGTGAACATTAAAGACCTTGTCGCACTATACGTACGGTACATATGCAATGACAGGTGAACTCGTGCTCTCGCTCATGGCGACTGACGCGGCGCCAGACAAAATGGCGGGAACCGGCGTCGCGCGCAAAATTTCGGTCAATGGGCGTTGAATATTTTACCCGCACAAACGTGCCTTATAATTGGTTAATCTGTTTTCAAAAAATGCTTTCTGCGCAGGTACATCGTTGTAACTTATATTTGTGGTACTACAGTACTCCATTCCATGTGACAGCTCAAAAGTGCTACGAGACCCCCCGGATTCATAATAATAATAAACTGAAATATTTTCCAGGCGTCGACGTCACAATATCGAGCAACTCTAACGGTTGGTCGTCGAGAAACGCGACTTTCAACGGACTCACAGACGACATCGACGATGCTGAGGTAACCTAATAATTATAACTGTTACAGGTCTACCGCTTAACTGAGTCTGTTCGTGAGGTATGGGAGCGGCACGGGAGGGGTGCCAAGTGACATGACATGGCGTGTCCTAACTGTTACGCTGTACACATATACGTCACTCCCCTCCCCAGGAACAGACTCACTTAATGCGTTAGTTAGTTAATTGTCAGTTCTGAAGACACAGTGATTAAGGTCCACTTTAGCATGCTCTGTTAGATATTAACAGTTGATTATGCCTTTTAACACATTTAACAATCCGCTAGTTGGCGCTCTGCTCGTGGTAAATTTTCGCTACATAGCATTTTCTCAAGGTAATTGGCCACGCGCATATAGCTTCGAAAATCTTGGTCGTGAAAGTGCTAATTCGGACCATTTTATAGGCGTAATTAGCAGTTAATAATCAACGGAGGATGGTGAAATTAGACCTAAGCATGTAGCATTTTTGATACCTCGTTTTTGGCATGATCAAATGTCGTTTTGCAGGCAAATTTCGGTGTTACGCCTTTGCTTCTGTGTCGTTTTGAGTTTATTGGTAATGAAAATCGCATTTCATCCATGTTGTTGTCCCGTAAACAATGAGATACAAAATATGCCCATTTTACGAAAAAAAAAATGAATTTTACAGTACCTACATACGTTTTTATATAGAACGTTGGGATCGTTCCATAGTCCCTGATATTATCCTAATCGCATATCGCCACTACTTTGAAAAAAAAAACTCATGTATTAGCATAGGATTCGCAAAAACTAAAACTAAGTAATCGACTGTGCTTTTTTTTTCAAAGTAGATTATATTTCATTGTCCATGTTTTCGCTTTGGACCAAGAAAAAAAAATAGACGGACTATTACGAACTACCTAGAAAACCGCGCCAAATAGGTAATCGGACACGCACATAAATACAAACATTACCATAGCCTTTGCTTGCTTTTTACTCGACTGCGTATTTATGTATGTATATATCTTTGGCACGCATTGCAACCTAAAAAGGTATAACCAGATAAATTTCACTCTCGTGTGTTTTGATACAAAAAACTAACCGGTAATAATAATACGAAATATTATACATTAATTAAGCACTGTTGCAATCGAGCAAAAATGAACGCTTATGACGTATGCCTAAAGCCGAAATTACTTTATCGCCGCGCGATTACGCGACCCTCACGTGCGGTAGGGTTATCACAAGCAACAGTAACAGCCACGATTTGAAAGTATCTCTAGAATTATATATACGTGCTATCTTAGGTAATTATGTTTTATCCGTTTTCTACGAGGGCTGCTATTTATATATCCGGAAACCGGGATTACAATCTTCTTAAATAGCATATTTGACCGCCATGGTAAAATTTGAACTTTTTTAAGTATATAAGGTATATTTTTTCTTCCTTATTAACGCTCGTGTTTTGTTTTTGACGGGTTTTAAATGTCATCTCGCAGCAAGAATGGAACTCACTCGTGAAAATATTCGTGCTATGATTTATTATGATTTTCGGCGTGGTTTAACGCAACAACAGTGCATAGATCAACTAACTTCAACTTTTGGTGATGAAGCCCCATCTAAAACTACTGTGTATCACTGGTTTAGTGAGTTCAATCGTGGACGTAGTATGCTTACGGACGAAGTTAAGGCAGGTCGCCCGAAATCGGTCGTTGTACAACAAAATATCGAGGCTGTGCGAAAACTTATAATGGACGACCGACATGTTACGTACCGCGAGATAGAGGCGACTCTGGGTATTTCTATGACCAGCATTAATAGCATATTACATAATTATTTGGCGGTAAAAAAAATTTGTTCGCGTTGGATACCCCACAACTTAACAAATGAGCAAAAACATGCTCGCGTCGAATGGTGCAATAAAATGTTAAAAAAATATAACCGTGGTGACTCAAAAGCCGTTTATAACATCTATACAGGTGACGAATCCTGGATCTATGCATACGATCCCGAAACGAAGCAACAATCAACGGTATGGGTGTTTCAAAATGAGCCGAACCCTACGAAAGTTACTCGTGCAAAAAGTACATTGAAACAAATGGTGGCCTGCTTCTTCGGTATTAATGGCCATGTAGCTACAGTGCCACTAGAAAACCGTAGAACGGTTAATTCAGAGTGGTACACGACCATTTGCTTACCGGAAGTATTTGAACAAATTCGTAAAACTAACCAGCGACGAAGAATCATTCTTCATCATGACAATGCCAGCTGTCATACGTCACGCGAAACAACTCTATTTTTGGAGGGTCAAAATGTGGAATTAACGGGTCATCCGCCGTACAGCCCTGACTTGGCACCCAACGATTTTTATTTATTTCCAAATATAAAGAATAAATTACGCGGTCAACGATTTTCGACCGCTGAAGATGCTGTCGACGCATTCAAACAACACGTTATGGAGGTACCTCAGGCGGAGTGGCAGAAGTGCTTTAAAAATTGGTTCACGCGAATGCAAAAGTGCATAGATCATCAAGGGGAATACTTTGAAAAACAATAAAACTATTTTCAGCCGTGTACGTTTGTTTGTTTTTTTGTTTCCGGATATATAAGTAGCAACCCTCGTATTTAAACAACCATGCCTTTTCTTTTAATGTTTGAAGTTAAAGACTTGTAACCATAGCAACGGCGGTGTCTGACAGCCCTCTGGCTTTAAAGCTCCCGGGCGGCCCACTTGGCTACGCCCCCCGTGCGGGCAGCCTATAACGAGTGACATCTGTCTGCTTAAATGGCTTGATAGATTTAGACGCATGAGGCGTCCTTAGATTCGTCTTGGTTGTGGTAGTGACATAGGCTAAATAATATTTTGCAGTCGAGTTTTTTTTCTGAGTTCTGCGGCCCGTTTCACAAAAGCTTGTAACTTGTATTACAAGCAGTAATCTCTTTCCAACTATATGTATTAAAGAGTTTTTTAAATCGCTCCATAATTGGCGGAGTAATCGGCGAACAAACATAAAAAGAAAATACAAAATGTCGAACATAAAACCTCCTCCTTTTTTGGAAGTCGGTTAAAAAAGACTTCCACTTTTAATACAAGTTACAAGCTTTTGTAACACGGGCCACTTTTTCATGAGATTATTTTAAGGTTAGTGGAATAGTGTGTGGGTAGTTTTCGAAAAAATGTGTATTGTTAAGGGCTTTAATTAAAGCAAAATTTAATTGATTCCTTTATGGAATAAAAATTACTCGAAATTATGAATTGATTATCGGAAATTATTATATCTTGTATGACTAACTTTCATAACACAAAATAATCGATTCGAGTATTCATTAAACCCTTAGGCACTAGCCCCACCGCGGGCGAGAAAGTGAGCAGCTATCGACCATTTTACAAGCTTTTATTTAACTTGCAATATATGTATGTAAGTATGTATGTAACTATATTTGTTCGGGTGGAATCTTGAAACTTCAATTTTACCCACTTCCCGGTCTTCGATGATACTGAAAATTTGCATACATATGTAAATTGAATGACAATGCAATATTATTATGACATGGAGCTAATCTGATGATGGAGCCGGAAGATGGTCATAGAACCTCTGACATAAACACACGCAATCCTACCGAATTTCAGCTCCTTACAATTGTATCGGTGAGTAGTTGATGGATGTTGAAAGAAAAATTCAGTTGGCAATAAAAGCTTGTCACGAAAATGAAATTTTTGACAAAAACTTTTCTCGGCCCAACTCGCTCAAGAAACGCACAATAGATGTAGTCTCCGTGCCAATAAGAGATACATATATGAGAGTGTTCTCGCCGGCAGTGTGAACAGCCAGCGATTAACATATTAATGTATGTGTCTCTTTTACTAACACAGGATTTATATCTTTTGTTCGTTTCTTGGGCGAATAGATCGCCGATAGCTAATCGCTTCCTCGCCCTTGGTGGAACCAGTGCCGCCTATGTATGCCTAAATATGTACAGGTTTTTTTTTTAATTATCCGTATATAGTTATGATAGATTACTAATCGGGCGTGGTTATTTACGGCTTCACTAGATGGTTCGCAAAATTCCGTCTAATTTTTTCCGTCGTCTTTTTTTGTCGGTCTCAGGTTTTCGCATGTTTTGTAAAGTCGTTGTTTGTTTCGCAGAGACTGGAGAGAAAATCACCGCATGCTTAGTTGCACGTGTCAGTTTGTCTGTGCCGTTTGCGTTTACATTCCATTCATTGTATCGAGACTTACACTGTGGTTCATACGCCCTTTCGTTATTTTCAACTCACAAGCCTTTTATAGCGCCAAACTAGCGTGGAAAAGTTAATTTTATCCGCCAGCGTGGAAAAGTCATTTAATAAATAATAATAATAAATATCAGGGACAATCTTACACTAATCGACCTAGTCCTTTGGGACTAGCTGTTATGGGTACTAGGCGACGATATACATAATATATAGATAAATTATAGTACATAGAAAATATCCAAGACCCAGAAACAAATATTCTCGTCCTCATCACACAAACACTTGCCCTGGCCGGGATTCGAACCCGGGACCGCTAGCTTCGTAGGCCGTTGTACAACCCACTGAGCCAAACGTGTCATTTGAAGTTCGAATTTATTATTTTTAGCAGTGTGTAATTTGTTTGTTATGTTATGAGTGTGTTTTATTGGTGCATTATCAGTAGTTTTAAATAAACATATTAATCTAGGTTGTTATGTTTACATAGTTTTCACTGTAGTGTGGTGAAAATTTGTGTGTTTCGCACATCTGTAAAATTGTTTGGCTTTTCGTACCTTGAAAGCCTCGCTACGCTCAGAAATCTATATTTGGATTAAATTTTAGATTCCTTCGCTTATTCGGCTTACAATTTAAAACACTTGCGCCATACAACAACTTTGCAGCCTTGCATAAAAATAGTTGTTTGGTATCTAAGACAATAATTAAATATATATTCCTGAGCGTAGCGAGGCTCCAAGGCACGATAAAAAAAATTACAGCCGTGCGAAACGCACAACTTTTCTCCTCACTACAGTGAGGAAAATGCCAGATGCAAGAAAAATAATGAGAATATAACAAATCATATTTAGTCTAAACACTATAATCAAATATACATATTAAACATTAAAACATCCAATTTCAAATTATTTTCGCACGATAGCGGATAAAATAGACTTTTGCTCGCAGATGTGAAGGCAGCGATTTCGAGCTAGTGAGTAAAGTAAGAAAATTTACTCAAACCAAATGGAAAGCTGATGATTTAAGATTAGAATAAAAGGATATTCATATGTTTGGTCCATTCCAAGTGATTACCCAGATGAAGTATTTTACTTAAGTATTAACTATTTTTGTAAAAATTAAACAGTATTTTAAAAATATGTTTTTAAACGTTTATTTATTATTTTGATGCTTTTTGGCGTAAAATAGAACCACAGTGTATTAAAAGTTGTAACATGAAATCCAATAAATTTAATGAAATTGTATTTATAAATTATGCAGAATTATTAGAGAATAAGTCATTTTCTGTAAATACGTGTTACGACTTTATAAACAATTCATTTTCATTTAGCATAGTGTCGTTAATTTATGAAAAAAGTACTGATAATCATTATTTTATTGCTTTTAAATGAATAGTGGCACAACTCAAAAAATGTCTTGTCTTCATCACAAAAAAAAAACCATATCGACTTTTCCTCTTTATTTATTGAATCAGAATTGCTAGCTTGTGTACTGATCACATTTAAATAGGTATTATTATTAATTTGCTTTTATTTTAACAGGTACCCGTCAATATGTATTTTTTTTATACGGGGAGACATTTCAGAATCAAAAATCTGCCATTTCATAATATAGTATTTCAGTACCTCATCAAAAAAGTAGGGATAGCGGTATTTTTTTACGTTTCCGAAACGTCTCCCCATAGGAAAAGTTGTTCGTGTTGAATGGTACTATAACCTGTTAAATTAAAAACAAAGTCAATTAAACACCTTGCTTAGTTTTGTGCAGAATATAGGAATCGTTTGTTTGTTTGTAATAAAAACAATAAAATAAAGACGGCAAAATAATAAAAAAAGTGTACAAAGACGAACTTATCCCTTTGAGGGATCTCTTCCACTTAATCTTAGAGCAAATGAGAGAGAAGCATAAACATCAGCGCAGATAGTTAAACTAAGTTTATGTATACAAAGACAAGAATAATCATTCAATAATAAAAAAAATATAGTCAACCTCAAGATATTAAACTGTTCGCGGTGCGTCGTTTTATTAATTTGGGTGCATTTTTTCATACAAAAATAAGATAATATTTTTTTGAGTTGTGCCAGTATTGAATTTTATGTTGTCAAGTCATTGTAGGTTTTGTTATATGTAATAAACTTAATTTAGCTTTATTTCAAATATAACGTATAGAGAGTTCGTTTATAAACATTGAATAATGCAATAGTATAGATCATTTAATTATTTTTTTTAGTATTTCAATACAGCGCGTTTTAAATAATGAAATAGAATATAAAACAAAGTATATATTTGATCGACTAGAAAATAAATTTTGTAGTATTTTAGGCCACAAACGCTTAGTTGCATAAACATTCTTTAAAGTTAATATGCATTGACTTTAAGAATATATTCAAGGATAATGCCTTCATTAACTTTAATGGAAATTTAAGCAACTGGGTTTGCGAACTGTTAGCTGCATTTATGTTTTGAAATGTTTCTCGCACAAACAGATTATTTAAAGTAAGCTTTGACTAGTGATCAAAACGCGCATTTTGTACTTATGTACGTGTTTTTATTATTGACATGTTAATTTAAGTGCATGAAGTTTCATTGTGTGAAATGAGTTGCTTATTATACAAATGTAATGTTCCATCTCCTTCGTTTGCTATATCAAGTGACAGAGATAAAGCACGATGTTTGGTAAATATGAGAAGGTTTCTGTCTTTAGTCAACATCAGAAATAGACGATTATTGTAGCTCTTTATCGCATTTACGAAAAACTCATATTCGAATATGTAGTTACAGTGATAAAGTACTTAATATATCTACTATTTTTATGCTGACATTTCTTTATTGTGGCTTTGAACTGGATGTGCATCATTCTTTCACGTGCATTAATTTAGAGAACACTCGTACAAATCACGCTTTGGCTCATATTTTGCAAACGGGTTCTTCGGGAACTAATATTGTAGTTTTCTCAGGGAAGAATCTACTCTTTCCGCGATTATTACTCATTTAAATTAAACAATTTTAACGGATTATATCGCGTATATATATCACATTTGATGCGTAAGTCAACCCGTGAACACAAATCTGAAAAGCTTCCGAAACGTCTGGAAGTCAAATGTGATAATATACGCGATAGAATCCGTTTAAATGGTTTTATTTAAAATAATCTGCTTTCCTAAAAATTTTGCAAAAACCGTTTTCAATAACATGCTATGCCATCGGTTAGTGCCAGTAAGTTAGGTTATTATATGTTCTGTTTGTGGTGTCCACTTGCATTGTCGTATCGTCATCGCGTTCGTATGGCGTAGTTGGTCCCCAATTTAATTGTCTGAGCATGTCAGTTGTTTGTTTCTAACAGTTCATAATTGTCCGCGAAATTCAGATTGTATACTCCATAATATATGTCTTTTATTTAATCCTTTTGAATATATTGCCACCTGTGATATCACAAACGAGTGACGATGTCTTTATTAATAAAAACATTCGAATTGACGCAATTCGAATGATTTCAGATCAATCTAAGTTCAAGCCACAATGAATATCAGTGTTAGTTATTTTGCGTTATATCGCAGATTTTACATATAAGTAAAATATAAACTACACATAAAAACAAATAAATTAAATGGAACGTGCATATTTCACTTTATGGTTAATTTTCATTTGAAGTCCGACGTGTAATCAATTTAATAATGTTTATTGATGTAATTATTTGATTTGATTTATTTGTAAGATTTTGACGTTGACATTATATGCTTGGTGATCCGCTTTGTTTGTTTTTTTTTTAATCGACTTAGAAACAGGTCATTTACTCAATCGATAAAATTAGTTACGATTGTTCGGAGGTGGTTGTTTTTTTTGTGAATGTAATAAAAGTTATGTAATGATGACCCTGACTATGAGTGCATAATTACTTTTCTACCTTTAATTATTCGATTTATCTAAAAAAAATCGGTTTTCACTGCAAACATGAAAAAAAATCATTTAAACTCATTGATAAAAAGGAAACAACTCGAAAAAGTAACTCCATGTTCTGTAATTTTTATTTTCTTAGCATGGCGAATATGCTAATAAATATCAAACATATCCCCTATTTCTAAGCAGTTTTTTTGAGTTGTATCTCTTGTCGTATCAAGCAGAGAAATTTAATTTTTTATTCAGGCGGGAATGTTATTCATCATGTTTCTGCTTTATGTGGCATGTTGTGGGCATGTGGGAGCTTAAAAAAGTAAGTTTATTTTTTTATTTTTTCTTGCTTGTCACGCTGTCAATTTTGTGTTCCACTTATCGAGGGTCGACTTTACTGCATGAAATTCGGGTAACTCTAAGTGTCTTTACATTGAAAATATTTTCAAAAAATAAGTTATACGGTCTATTTGAAGGTCACTGAATCGTTTTTTTAAATGTTTGTTTGTATTTATGGCTTCATCACGCTAAAACAGCTAAACGGACGAAACCCAACTACGCTGATGAAAAAGTGGGGTTATGACTTTTCATCCTCCGCGAACGAAGTTCCCACCTAGTGTCTAAAAAATCAACATAATTTGACTAAGGACTGACAAAAGCTACCCGAATTTCATGGAATCACCCACACCATGTAAAGAAAACTGCAAAATTTCAAGCTTATAGTTCTACAATTTTTAGGCTTTAAGTTGGATGTTAGTGAATTATGAGTTATGTCTATTTATTGCAGAACAAAACGGGCATACAGTCATATCTATTAATGTTTTATACAGGTTACCATGGTAACACAGTGGTGTTACAAGTACTATAATACAAGAACTATAATCTATATATTTATACGTAATATACGTTCAGCGCATAATATAGGGTTCCGTACTCAAAAGGTGTCAAAAGAATCCTTTTACTGAGCCTCCGCCCGGTCGGACAGAATCTGAAAGACATGTTTTGAATCGTTGCGATATTTATGTAATAGAATCTATAGGCATAGCTAATTTAGTAAAGGTTCCTCATTTAAAGCCAAGGATATACGAGGGGACTAACGTCTTGCGATACGTGTCGCCAGTGACGTTAGGCCCTCTAGTTTCAGTAGTTCGGTTGCTTAGTCCGGGGCCGAACTAGTGCCACATTTTTTTTCCCATTAGTTCGGCTCTGACGTCAAACCGAACTACTGGGAACCTATAGTTTCACTAGTTCGGTTGCTTAGTCGGGGACCGAACTAGTGCCACATTTTTTTTCCCATTAGTTCGGCTCTGACGTCAAACCGAACTACTGGGAACCTATAGTTTCACTAGTTCGGTTGCTTAGTCCGGGGCCGAACTACTGACTCATTTTTTTTCCCATTACTTCGGCTCTGACGTCAAACCGAACTATTGGGAAGTATTGTATAGTTCGGTTAATGATGTGCAACTTTAATTCTGTCGGGCCGGTCAGCAATTTATAAGACGTTTTATTTTTTTTTGGACCACGTTACATACATTCTTGGTCAAAATTTCAATTTCTGACAGTGAAACAAACCTTTTCTTTTATACCTTTATTATTTAATTTAAAATCGACGCCATGGTTCCTAAGAAGTAAGAACAGATCTTTCATAGTTTCTGACTTCTCTCTACTGACCCATTTGGATTGATCATCCAGTAAGTATACGAGAGATTTCGGGTTCTAGTTCATTTAAGGGGTTTTAATACATATAAGTACCAATGGTTCGTGTAATATAAATATAACACACGGCTGCTGCGTCGCTAGTTCCTTTTGGCTTTAAACTTGGCTGGAGACGCTGCCGCGTGTCTAAATGTAATACGAAGAAGTTATTTAAATTTTGTTTTATTATTAAAAAAAAATGTAATGAAAAAATAATTGATTTTTGTATTTAGCTGCATCTTTAACCGTACTTGTGAGTCGTTTTCATTCTCAGTAGTTCGGTTTGACGTGCTAACAGAACTAATGGGAAAAAAAATGTGTCACCAGTTCGGCCCCGGACTAAGCAACCGAACTAGTGAAACTATAGGTTCCCAGTAGTTCGGTTTGACATCAGAGCCGAACTAATGGGAAAAAAAATGTGGCACTAGTTCGGCCCCGGACTAAGCAACCGAACTAGTGAAACTATAGGTTCCCAGTAGTTCGGTTTGACGTCAGAGCCGAACTAATGGGAAAAAATATGTGGCACTAGTTCGGCCCCAGACTAAGCAACCGAACTAGTGAAACTATAGGTTCCCAGTAGTTCGGTTTGACGTCAGAGCCGAAGTAATGGGAAAAAAAATGTGGCACTAGTTCGGCCCCGGACTAAGCAACCGAACTAGTGAAACTATAGGTTCCCAGTAGTTCGGTTTGACGTCAGAGCCGAACTAATGGGAAAAAAAATGTGGCACTAGTTCGGTCCCGGACTAATCCACCGAACTACTGAAACTAGAGGCGTTAGGCGAAGTGCCGCGACGTTGCCGGACGTGTCTGGCCGATCGAAAGTACTCATAGGAACTCTGTAATAGATTATTTTATCCTACCGCGAGAGCTGCTCAGAATCGTCTCGGTGAGCAGTCGATAGATGTTCAATGAGAAGTACAGCAGTGAATAAAGCTCGTCACAAAAATGAAATTTCATGAATTTCGTCACTATCGTGTCCCGAGTCACGGGACAGTAACAACGGGGGAAAGTTGATCCACCCGCGACCAACCCCCAGGACTGGGCGGAGTTCAACGCGGCGGCGTCCACCATCGACGGGCTGCGGCCGGCGGTGCGCAGTCCGGCCGCGTCGCCGCGCCACTCCCCGCGCGCCGCGCGCCGCGCCCCCGCGCCGCGCGAGAACGCGTACGGCGAGCTGCGCGCGCCGCCGCTGCCGCCGCGCAAGAGCCTGTCGCCCGCCGAGCCCGTCCTGGCGTGTGCGTGCAGCGTGCAGGACATCGCCGCCGCCAGCGCTCCAGGTACGATTGTGTGTACGGCGAGCTGCGCGCGCCGCCGCTGCCGCCGCGCAAGAGCCTGTCGCCCGCCGAGCCCGTCCTGGCGTGTGCGTGCAGCGTGCAGGACATCGCCGCCGCCAGCGCTCCAGGTACGATTGTGTGTACGGCGAGCTGCGCGCGCCGCCGCTGCCGCCGCGCAAGAGCCTGTCGCCCGCCGAGCCCGTCCTGGCGTGTGCGTGCAGCGTGCAGGACATCGCCGCCGCCAGCGCTCCAGGTACGATTGTGTGTACGGCGAGCTGCGCGCGCCGCCGCTGCCGCCGCGCAAGAGCCTGTCGCCCGCCGAGCCCGTCCTGGCGTGTGCGTGCAGCGTGCAGGACATCGCCGCCGCCAGCGCTCCAGGTACGATTGTGTGTACGGCGAGCTGCGCGCGCCGCCGCTGCCGCCGCGCAAGAGCCTGTCGCCCGCCGAGCCCGTCCTGGCGTGTGCGTGCAGCGTGCAGGACATCGCCGCCGCCAGCGCTCCAGGTACGATTGTGTGTACGGCGAGCTGCGCGCGCCGCCGCTGCCGCCGCGCAAGAGCCTGTCGCCCGCCGAGCCCGTCCTGGCGTGTGCGTGCAGCGTGCAGGACATCGCCGCCGCCAGCGCTCCAGGTACGATTGTGTGTACGGCGAGCTGCGCGCGCCGCCGCTGCCGCCGCGCAAGAGCCTGTCGCCCGCCGAGCCCGTCCTGGCGTGTGCGTGCAGCGTGCAGGACATCGCCGCCGCCAGCGCTCCAGGTACGATTGTGTGTACGGCGAGCTGCGCGCGCCGCCGCTGCCGCCGCGCAAGAGCCTGTCGCCCGCCGAGCCCGTCCTGGCGTGTGCGTGCAGCGTGCAGGACATCGCCGCCGCCAGCGCTCCAGGTACGATTGTGTGTACGGCGAGCTGCGCGCGCCGCCGCTGCCGCCGCGCAAGAGCCTGTCGCCCGCCGAGCCCGTCCTGGCGTGTGCGTGCAGCGTGCAGGACATCGCCGCCGCCAGCGCTCCAGGTACGATTGTGTGTACGGCGAGCTGCGCGCGCCGCCGCTGCCGCCGCGCAAGAGCCTGTCGCCCGCCGAGCCCGTCCTGGCGTGTGCGTGCAGCGTGCAGGACATCGCCGCCGCCAGCGCTCCAGGTACGATTGTGTGTACGGCGAGCTGCGCGCGCCGCCGCTGCCGCCGCGCAAGAGCCTGTCGCCCGCCGAGCCCGTCCTGGCGTGTGCGTGCAGCGTGCAGGACATCGCCGCCGCCAGCGCTCCAGGTACGATTGTGTGTACGGCGAGCTGCGCGCGCCGCCGCTGCCGCCGCGCAAGAGCCTGTCGCCCGCCGAGCCCGTCCTGGCGTGTGCGTGCAGCGTGCAGGACATCGCCGCCGCCAGCGCTCCAGGTACGATTGTGTGTACGGCGAGCTGCGCGCGCCGCCGCTGCCGCCGCGCAAGAGCCTGTCGCCCGCCGAGCCCGTCCTGGCGTGTGCGTGCAGCGTGCAGGACATCGCCGCCGCCAGCGCTCCAGGTACGATTGTGTGTACGGCGAGCTGCGCGCGCCGCCGCTGCCGCCGCGCAAGAGCCTGTCGCCCGCCGAGCCCGTCCTGGCGTGTGCGTGCAGCGTGCAGGACATCGCCGCCGCCAGCGCTCCAGGTACGATTGTGTGTACGGCGAGCTGCGCGCGCCGCCGCTGCCGCCGCGCAAGAGCCTGTCGCCCGCCGAGCCCGTCCTGGCGTGTGCGTGCAGCGTGCAGGACATCGCCGCCGCCAGCGCTCCAGGTACGATTGTGTGTACGGCGAGCTGCGCGCGCCGCCGCTGCCGCCGCGCAAGAGCCTGTCGCCCGCCGAGCCCGTCCTGGCGTGTGCGTGCAGCGTGCAGGACATCGCCGCCGCCAGCGCTCCAGGTACGATTGTGTGTACGGCGAGCTGCGCGCGCCGCCGCTGCCGCCGCGCAAGAGCCTGTCGCCCGCCGAGCCCGTCCTGGCGTGTGCGTGCAGCGTGCTGGACATCGCCGCCGCCAGCGCTCCAGGTACGATTGTGTGTACGGCGAGCTGCGCGCGCCGCCGCTGCCGCCGCGCAAGAGCCTGTCGCCCGCCGAGCCCGTCCTGGCGTGTGCGTGCAGCGTGCAGGACATCGCCGCCGCCAGCGCTCCAGGTACGATTGTGTGTACGGCGAGCTGCGCGCGCCGCCGCTGCCGCCGCGCAAGAGCCTGTCGCCCGCCGAGCCCGTCCTGGCGTGTGCGTGCAGCGTGCAGGACATCGCCGCCGCCAGCGCTCCAGGTACGATTGTGTGTACGGCGAGCTGCGCGCGCCGCCGCTGCCGCCGCGCAAGAGCCTGTCGCCCGCCGAGCCCGTCCTGGCGTGTGCGTGCAGCGTGCAGGACATCGCCGCCGCCAGCGCTCCAGGTACGATTGTGTGTACGGCGAGCTGCGCGCGCCGCCGCTGCCGCCGCGCAAGAGCCTGTCGCCCGCCGAGCCCGTCCTGGCGTGTGCGTGCAGCGTGCAGGACATCGCCGCCGCCAGCGCTCCAGGTACGATTGTGTGTACGGCGAGCTGCGCGCGCCGCCGCTGCCGCCGCGCAAGAGCCTGTCGCCCGCCGAGCCCGTCCTGGCGTGTGCGTGCAGCGTGCAGGACATCGCCGCCGCCAGCGCTCCAGGTACGATTGTGTGTACGGCGAGCTGCGCGCGCCGCCGCTGCCGCCGCGCAAGAGCCTGTCGCCCGCCGAGCCCGTCCTGGCGTGTGCGTGCAGCGTGCAGGACATCGCCGCCGCCAGCGCTCCAGGTACGATTGTGTGTACGGCGAGCTGCGCGCGCCGCCGCTGCCGCCGCGCAAGAGCCTGTCGCCCGCCGAGCCCGTCCTGGCGTGTGCGTGCAGCGTGCAGGACATCGCCGCCGCCAGCGCTCCAGGTACGATTGTGTGTACGGCGAGCTGCGCGCGCCGCCGCTGCCGCCGCGCAAGAGCCTGTCGCCCGCCGAGCCCGTCCTGGCGTGTGCGTGCAGCGTGCAGGACATCGCCGCCGCCAGCGCTCCAGGTACGATTGTGTGTACGGCGAGCTGCGCGCGCCGCCGCTGCCGCCGCGCAAGAGCCTGTCGCCCGCCGAGCCCGTCCTGGCGTGTGCGTGCAGCGTGCAGGACATCGCCGCCGCCAGCGCTCCAGGTACGATTGTGTGTACGGCGAGCTGCGCGCGCCGCCGCTGCCGCCGCGCAAGAGCCTGTCGCCCGCGGAGCCCGTCCTGGCGTGTGCGTGCAGCGTGCAGGACATCGCCGCCGCCAGCGCTCCAGGTACGATTGTGTGTACGGCGAGCTGCGCGCGCCGCCGCTGCCGCCGCGCAAGAGCCTGTCGCCCGCCGAGCCCGTCCTGGCGTGTGCGTGCAGCGTGCAGGACATCGCCGCCGCCAGCGCTCCAGGTACGATTGTGTGTACGGCGAGCTGCGCGCGCCGCCGCTGCCGCCGCGCAAGAGCCTGTCGCCCGCCGAGCCCGTCCTGGCGTGTGCGTGCAGCGTGCAGGACATCGCCGCCGCCAGCGCTCCAGGTACGATTGTGTGTACGGCGAGCTGCGCGCGCCGCCGCTGCCGCCGCGCAAGAGCCTGTCGCCCGCCGAGCCCGTCCTGGCGTGTGCGTGCAGCGTGCAGGACATCGCCGCCGCCAGCGCTCCAGGTACGATTGTGTGTACGGCGAGCTGCGCGCGCCGCCGCTGCCGCCGCGCAAGAGCCTGTCGCCCGCCGAGCCCGTCCTGGCGTGTGCGTGCAGCGTGCAGGACATCGCCGCCGCCAGCGCTCCAGGTACGATTGTGTGTACGGCGAGCTGCGCGCGCCGCCGCTGCCGCCGCGCAAGAGCCTGTCGCCCGCCGAGCCCGTCCTGGCGTGTGCGTGCAGCGTGCAGGACATCGCCGCCGCCAGCGCTCCAGGTACGATTGTGTGTACGGCGAGCTGCGCGCGCCGCCGCTGCCGCCGCGCAAGAGCCTGTCGCCCGCCGAGCCCGTCCTGGCGTGTGCGTGCAGCGTGCAGGACATCGCCGCCGCCAGCGCTCCAGGTACGATTGTGTGTACGGCGAGCTGCGCGCGCCGCCGCTGCCGCCGCGCAAGAGCCTGTCGCCCGCCGAGCCCGTCCTGGCGTGTGCGTGCAGCGTGCAGGACATCGCCGCCGCCAGCGCTCCAGGTACGATTGTGTGTACGGCGAGCTGCGCGCGCCGCCGCTGCCGCCGCGCAAGAGCCTGTCGCCCGCCGAGCCCGTCCTGGCGTGTGCGTGCAGCGTGCAGGACATCGCCGCCGCCAGCGCTCCAGGTACGATTGTGTGTACGGCGAGCTGCGCGCGCCGCCGCTGCCGCCGCGCAAGAGCCTGTCGCCCGCCGAGCCCGTCCTGGCGTGTGCGTGCAGCGTGCAGGACATCGCCGCCGCCAGCGCTCCAGGTACGATTGTGTGTACGGCGAGCTGCGCGCGCCGCCGCTGCCGCCGCGCAAGAGCCTGTCGCCCGCCGAGCCCGTCCTGGCGTGTGCGTGCAGCGTGCAGGACATCGCCGCCGCCAGCGCTCCAGGTACGATTGTGTGTACGGCGAGCTGCGCGCGCCGCCGCTGCCGCCGCGCAAGAGCCTGTCGCCCGCCGAGCCCGTCCTGGCGTGTGCGTGCAGCGTGCAGGACATCGCCGCCGCCAGCGCTCCAGGTACGATTGTGTGTACGGCGAGCTGCGCGCGCCGCCGCTGCCGCCGCGCAAGAGCCTGTCGCCCGCCGAGCCCGTCCTGGCGTGTGCGTGCAGCGTGCAGGACATCGCCGCCGCCAGCGCTCCAGGTACGATTGTGTGTACGGCGAGCTGCGCGCGCCGCCGCTGCCGCCGCGCAAGAGCCTGTCGCCCGCCGAGCCCGTCCTGGCGTGTGCGTGCAGCGTGCAGGACATCGCCGCCGCCAGCGCTCCAGGTACGATTGTGTGTACGGCGAGCTGCGCGCGCCGCCGCTGCCGCCGCGCAAGAGCCTGTCGCCCGCCGAGCCCGTCCTGGCGTGTGCGTGCAGCGTGCAGGACATCGCCGCCGCCAGCGCTCCAGGTACGATTGTGTGTACGGCGAGCTGCGCGCGCCGCCGCTGCCGCCGCGCAAGAGCCTGTCGCCCGCGGAGCCCGTCCTGGCGTGTGCGTGCAGCGTGCAGGACATCGCCGCCGCCAGCGCTCCAGGTACGATTGTGTGTACGGCGAGCTGCGCGCGCCGCCGCTGCCGCCGCGCAAGAGCCTGTCGCCCGCCGAGCCCGTCCTGGCGTGTGCGTGCAGCGTGCAGGACATCGCCGCCGCCAGCGCTCCAGGTACGATTGTGTGTACGGCGAGCTGCGCGCGCCGCCGCTGCCGCCGCGCAAGAGCCTGTCGCCCGCCGAGCCCGTCCTGGCGTGTGCGTGCAGCGTGCAGGACATCGCCGCCGCCAGCGCTCCAGGTACGATTGTGTGTACGGCGAGCTGCGCGCGCCGCCGCTGCCGCCGCGCAAGAGCCTGTCGCCCGCCGAGCCCGTCCTGGCGTGTGCGTGCAGCGTGCAGGACATCGCCGCCGCCAGCGCTCCAGGTACGATTGTTTTAATAGCCTGTATGTATGTCCCACTACTGTGCAAAGGCATGCCCTCTTTTTCGCCACTCGTCCTGAAATACGTCCAGGTCATACCGCTATGTCTTCGGTCTGCCTCTGCTTCGGTAGCCATCTCGAGACGTCCACTCAGACGACTCGGCAGACGTGTCCGACCCAATCCCACTTAAGCATAGCGGTCTTCACACCCACAACTGCGATACGAGGGCTGCTATTTATATATCCGGAAACCGGGATTACAATCTTCTTAAATAGCATATTTGACCGCCATGGTAAAATTTGAACTTTTTTAAGTATATAAGGTATATTTTTTCTTCCTTATTAACGCTCGTGTTTTGTTTTTGACGGGTTTTAAAAGTCACCTCGCAGCAAGAATGGAACTCACTCGTGAAAATATTCGTGCTATGATTTATTATGATTTTCGGCGTGGTTTAACGCAACAACAGTGCATAGATCAACTAACTTCAACTTTTGGTGATGAAGCCCCATCTAAAACTACTGTGTATCACTGGTTTAGTGAGTTCAATCGTGGACGTAGTATGCTTACGGACGAAGTTAAGGCAGGTCGCCCGAAATCGGTCGTTGTACAACAAAATATCGAGGCTGTGCGAAAACTTATAATGGACGACCGACATGTTACGTACCGCGAGATAGAGGCGACTCTGGGTATTTCTATGACCAGCATTAATAGCATATTACATAATTATTTGGCTGTAAAAAAAATTTGTTCGCGTTGGATACCCCACAACTTAACAAATGAGCAAAAACATGCTCGCGTCGAATGGTGCAATAAAATGTTAAAAAAATATAACCGTGGTGACTCAAAAGCCGTTTATAACATCTATACAGGTGACGAATCCTGGATCTATGCATACGATCCCGAAACGAAGCAACAATCAACGGTATGGGTGTTTCAAAATGAGCCGAACCCTACGAAAGTTACTCGTGCAAAAAGTACATTGAAACAAATGGTGGCCTGCTTCTTCGGTATTAATGGCCATGTAGCTACAGTGCCACTAGAAAACCGTAGAACGGTTAATTCAGAGTGGTACACGACCATTTGCTTACCGGAAGTATTTGAACAAATTCGTAAAACTAACCAGCGACGAAGAATCATTCTTCATCATGACAATGCCAGCTGTCATACGTCACGCGAAACAACTCTATTTTTGGAGGGTCAAAATGTGGAATTAACGGGTCATCCGCCGTACAGCCCTGACTTGGCACCCAACGATTTTTATTTATTTCCAAATATAAAGAATAAATTACGCGGTCAACGATTTTCGACCGCTGAAGATGCTGTCGACGCATTCAAACAACACGTTATGGAGGTACCTCAGGCGGAGTGGCAGAAGTGCTTTAAAAATTGGTTCACGCGAATGCAAAAGTGCATAGATCATCAAGGGGAATACTTTGAAAAACAATAAAACTATTTTCAGCCGTGTACGTTTGTTTGTTTTTTTGTTTCCGGATATATAAGTAGCAACCCTCGTACTTGATTTGGAGCGCAGTTTGGTGTCAAGACTATTTCGATTTTATTCTAAGATTATTTCGCGGAAAAGCAAAGCAACTGTAATCAGTTAATCAAATATGGAATTCCCCAAAGTAACGCCTGAATCTATCAATTATTTAATACTTATTTTCTTACAGAGCCGAGAAGAAGATCGTCCCTGGAACCGGAACCCGACTCGAGACACCGACTGACTTCCATCATCACTGGATCCACGGAAACTATCACTGGCATCATTGATACGCGACACGAGGTAACTAATAAAACATTGATTTAAACTTTCACGATATTCACCCTGTGTCACAACAATCAGGACTTATGTTCTTCTATCTATTAGCCACAGACGTCCACCGTCACTCAGGCCCCTCGTATAGCTCGCCACAGAGGGTGATCATGCGCAGACCGAATCTATCGACTCCAGCGACCCTTGTGGTCATCCGTCCACCTAGTCGTGGGCCATCTGACGCTGCGCATTCCAGTGTCGGATTGCCACTTCAGGACTTTACTAGGAACAGATATTTTATTAGCACTTACAGGGATTTGAACCCTGGACCGTCATTTTCCCAGACAGGGTCGCTACCGCTCAGATAAACCGGGCGTATATTCTAATTACAGATTAATTACAAGCAATAATGTAGCTCGCATTAAAGGTGTCACTAAAGTTAATTTTAAATTACATTCTTCCAGGTACCACCGGATCCCAGAGCTTTCGAAAAACCCCGACGAGCCAACACCCCTCAGTCCAACAGCCGCCCCCTCCCCGCACCGCCGCCCGAGCGTCATCTCGACGATAGACCCGACAATGACCGCGCCGACAGATCCGTCGACCGTTCAGACCGACCAGAACAAAACAGACCTCTTGACAGACCCGCAGAGACCCGAGTACCAGAGAGAGAAAATAGAGCACCAGAAAGACCTGTAGAACGAGAAAGCAGAGCACAAGAAAGACCCGCAGAAAGACCAGAGAGACCTATAGAAAGAGAACATAGACTACCAGAAAGACCTATAGAAAAAGAACACAGGGTACCAGAGAGACCTGTGGAAAGGGAACATAGAGTACCAGACAGACCGACTGAACATAGAGTACCAGAAAGACCTACAGAGAGAGAGCATAGAATACCAGAAAGATCTGTAGAAAATAGGATACCGGATAGGGAACATAGGGTTCCAGAAAGCAGAGAATGGGAAAACAGGGTGCCAGTACCAACAGACCGTGTAGATAGACCAGAGAGAGAGAGAAACAATCACGTACCTGTACCAGAGAGACATAATGTTCACGAAAATAGAGATAAACCAAACGATAGAGTGCCTTTAGACAATAGACATTTAGATTTTCGCCCACCCGAACGGCTACCTGAAAAGCCTGAAAGGATACCTGATCGTTTCGACAGGGTTGAAAATAGGGCGCCACCGCGGCAACGGTCGCTGCCGTCGACTACCAGCGGTGGTGACCATCAGCCGACCAAATCGACCACCATGCCCAAATTCCCGTCGGAGGATATAAAGGATCCCCCGTACGAGAATGTTGCGTCGGAGAAGAATGAGTTGGCTGTTGCACGTAAGTGTTAAATTTTATTTAATTGAGGGCCGATTTTTGAATGCAAAGAACTAAGGGATTATTTTTTAAGATGGCAAGTGATAAAAGTAGTTTTTTTTAAGGAATGCGACCGAAAAAAAATAAGGTGAAAAAGAAAGGAAATTTAATTTAATTTGGTATAATGTTCAATTCCATTGACGAAATTTTTAAACAATATTGTATTGCTGCGGCATCTCCATTTTCTTCTCATTGAAATTATGATATTAGGAACATTAAATGTCTCAGAATGTGTATATTTTATATTTTTACTTACTAGTGTCTTATTTTCATACCAAATTATTTTTTAGATATCATTTTGTGAAATTTGTACAGCTCCATCCAAATATAAAAATACACACAGTGAAACTTAATGTTCCCAATGTTCCCAAATCAATGTATTTCAGATAATTCATAATAGCGCAATGTTCCAATTAACAATAATCTGCATGATTACTTTATATAACATTAGTGGAAAAACTGCCCTTAATTCAATTAGGGTGTTTTTGTCCTACATTATAATCTTCTTATTGTTCATTAATTTGACGACCGGTTTGGCTCAGTGGGAGTAACGTTGCCTGCGAAGCTGAGGTCCTGGGTTCAAATCCCGGTAAGGGCAAATATTTGTGTGATGAGCATAAATATTTGTTCCTGAGTCTTGGATGTCTTCTATGTATATAAGTAATATATCTTTTAAATATATCGTCGTCTAGTACCCATAACACAAGCCTTATTGAGCTTACCATGGGGCTAGTTCGATTTGTGTAAATTGTCCCGTAATATTTATTATTATTTATTTATTTATTTATTAATATTGGGATCACTGAAATCAGATATTGCTTTATAATAATAGGTTTAAATCACGAAATTTTGTTAAATGTCCTCCTATTTCAACATGTTTTTTCTTTTACAGCGAAAAAGTTTAACCCGTTGACACACGACAAGCATGGCCGAAAATATGGCGACAACGTATCGTACGAAAACATAAATTTAGATTACATTGCGCGCTTAGTTGGCGAAGGCTATCCCAAAGACATTGTCGTGCGAGCATTGGGTATCACGAGAAACGATTTAGAAATGGCGTGCGATATTCTGCACGAATTCGGGTCAAAGGTGTCGAATAAATGTTAGGATTTAATGTTTTTTTATAGTTCAATCGCTTAGAAAATGCTGGAAAATCGTTAGACTGATGGATATTATTGTTTTCTGTTATGTTCCATATTTGGAATAAATTACATGTACGGGTTGATCAACTTGCAAAAGAAATTTCAGATATAGTGAATTTAGTCATCGGGAAAACTCTGATCTTGAAGTGTCAATTATCGTATTAAATAATAGACGTGTTTAATGTATGTCAATTAATTTGAAACTTTATTTGTCAATGTCAAGTATAAAACTAAAGATTTTGATTTGATTTTGACTACTAAAATTTCATAGTAATGAACATAAACGTCGAATATATGATACGATAATTGAATGAGACTTCGTGATTTCTCGAATTTTCTCGATGAAAATTCTTTACACACAATTGAAACAGGAAACTTACATTTAAATTGTTCCAAAATCTGTAGAGTACAAAAATAAATCGCTCTTTCTATTGTTCAAGTGTGAGTTGGGTTTATGTTCCAAATATGTAACAACTTGCAGAAAAACTAAGTAGTTTCTCAAATAGTTTTTAGAATCTAAGTTGCCTTAGATTTCTTTGACAATTTTTTACCACAGGTGTTATAAAGAAGGGATTGAATGTTTGTTACGCTATTTAACTAATATTTATCTCACTTTATATTACCATGCGAATGAGACAAATAAAAGGTTCGATCTATTTTTTAAGGATTCATAAAACATCTAACGATTTGAGTCATCATTTTCGTCTCACTAGATTTTACCGATTTTTCGTTAGTTTTAGACTGCGTTTGCTCACAAATTATCAGCTTTATTTATTTATTTGTCGCAAATGGTACATTTTGTGATAGTATCATTAACACCAATATTGTAAGATTCGTATACAACTATAAATAAATCATATACTCCACATATAGATACAAAAAGCAATAGTGATCGTTCCTACTTGCAATTTAAGACGCATTTTGTATTAGCTGTACGAATATTTTCATCTTGCTCTAAAACTATAAGGTTAACACCTTATATACTTGGTCTTTCTGTTAATCTTTACCCTGAACAATCTTCTCAAATAATCGTATAAAGTAACTTCTCATAAGTATAGGTATAGGGTAAGAGTACCTTTACAAAGTTGTTACCAATTGCGAGGTACATTTTGTCGTATGTTGAACAAATTTACAAACGTAAAGAGCAATGTGATACAAACATTTGAGCCCTAATTCACCATACTCTATTAGTTATTAACGGCTCATTAACTGTTAATCTGAGGTTAAAAGGCCATTAAGAATGAAGAGAGGGTGGTGAAACTAAGCATATACACGTTGCGAACGAGTAACCTGACAAACTTTAACCATTGAATTTAGTGCCTCATTGGAGGAAATTGTTGTAACGATCAGAATATTTTTTTTCTAGAAATGTTTTTTTTTTAATTCGCGTATAATGAAGACGTGACTAAAAACTGAGAGAGGCGAGTAGTATTCGACACGAGTTGCCCTCAATAAAGAAAAAAAATGTTATTGAATACCAAGCTCGCTGTAAAACTTAATACAAACTGGCCAAAAAGCATACAGGTACGTGTATAAAAGTATTAAATAAGTAGCTAAATTACAACATTAAGGCTTGATAGTCATGTGTACGGTTTCATCATCGTACATTTCTTAATGTGAAAGTAAAAAAAAAACTAAAAATATTTTATAATGATACTTCATTCAAGAACGGTGAACTTTACACATCTAGAGAATGAGCAACTAACTATTAACTGTATCTTAACGTTCTCTCGATATATCTCTATAACTCTCACATTGTTTCCCTCGTTCAACTACCCGTAACTAAAAGTCAAGTGTAGCAGCTAACAGCCCGCTACCTACATCATCAAATTTTTAAAAGTAAATTAATATTCCAAAAATTACGTGTTTTCGTACTACATTTTATACTATTATATATGCTCCAAGTAGCCTTTATATTCTTTAGTTAACATCTGTCGAGTTACTCATTCCCACTGTGTATTAGTCGCAAAGTAAGACGAACACATGTAATAAATCCTAGGCGCTAGATGTTTTTGGACACTTTTTTCTACTGTCTATTTCTAATGTGGATTGTTACATTTCTCGGTCTAAAGCATTGCGCACACTCGGAAGCACACACTTCATAAAAATAGATTTAAATTCATAACTATAAGTTTAAGAATCTTTTTAATTTTAATATTTAATAATAATTAAAAATAAATTAAATCGGCATTGTTAATCTCAATGTTTTTGTATTTGAAATATAAATAGTTTTTTAACGCCTTAGGTCTGGCGAAGAGTTCCCTTGACAGCCCGTTAGACCAGTTCATGTAACCTATACGGTTTTGTTTCTAAAGAACGTGTGATAGTATTATAGGCTTATTGAGACAAACTTGATACAAACTTAGACGATAGCGCACATTTTTATATAACGATCTATTTATTTCGCTTCAACCACAAAGCGTAGTCACATGATAGACATTTTGATTCCAGTTTCTTTTCCGATCAGTATTCATCTTACTCATAAGCTATTTTTAATAAGTCGCTTTGTAAATATATTTGTAAAATAAATATTACTTATATTTTCATATGAGAAATATGCTGTCTTAAATTTACTTAAATAGTCGTTCATATAGATTATATTTTTAAAAAAATGTGTATGTATAACGTAAATGAACTACAAATTTTGACACTTTGACTTATGACATTTGCAATATTAATATTTAGCATAACTATTCTACTTTAAATATTGTTGATGTAAATATATTTTTATTGTTCGAACTCTAAACGATACGGACATCTTCCTTTTAAAGTAATTAAAAAAGTAGTATAATTTTAGTTCAAAGATATGAGCTTAAACTGCACCAATGTTTTTTTTTATCATATCTTTAATCCTAAATTTTCTATGAATTTTAATAAAATTGAAAGGCTATTGATCTACTTACAATACTTCTTATTAACTATCAAACAAAATGGTAGAATACCCCTAGCATAATTATAACTCGATACTAAGACTTAAAGAAAACTGTCATCTGTTACTTTGTAAACAAAGTAATAACAAAAGAGGTTAAAAAATCCAATCGCCTCTTGTTAATATAAATCTCAACAGATGGCAGGCGTAGTCAACTGACTCGTACGTAGTTTCCCATTTCTAAATACCAACTAAGATTCCTTTTCAACACTGTACGAATTAATTTCAATATCTTGAAATGATTTACAAAGACAGCCTTTGTAATCATTATTACAGATATTGTGCATAATATAATAGCTAACGGAAAAATTCCGATGCTATGACTCTTCCCGAAATGTCATTTAGATATCGTATTTAATTAATTTTGTGATGATTTTACAAAGTCTCAAATTGAGATTGATTTTTACTTGTTATTTCAGAAGTGTCATTTTGATACTGAATGGATAGAAGTATCAATCAACTATCGTATTAAGTGATTGATAGTTCGGGATTTGTCGCGTTTCCGAGTTTGGCCGATGCCAATGTTTTATGCGCTATATCTGTATCTTATGAAACGTACATATGGTGCAGAATGGAACCTTCATTATTTTCGCTTGTCGCGCTTTAAGTAATAACCTGACTGAATTTTAGTTGTTAAACGCCTAGATAATAATATTTTGCTAATCAATGATATGGGAAGAAAAAAGCTGTAGTTTTTTGAACAGCAAGTTTGTTTCCAATAATTCGAATAATTTGTAATATAATCGATACAATATATCATTGTTTTTTCAATTGAAAAATACATTATTAATATTTTGTTAGTTGTTCCAAAGGAACATTGATTTTTACGGCAAAATTGTTATCGTGTAGCGGGATGAAAGCGGAATTTAATTGTATTTAAACAAAATACAGTTTAAACATGCTATACGGCGATTTTGGAAACACGCTTGTTAGCATTCAATCTATTTGCTTTTTTGTACTAATATCATTGTTGCTATTTAATTTTGTTTATAATAATTAATCCAATCCATTGTAATCATAACCCTGTAATTTAATAATACCATTGTAATAATATTAAGTAGTTTATCAGGACCGCAAGGTATTTATGAATGAATACATATCCACCAATTTGCTAGTCAAATTATATACTTGGACTAAAAATATACAATAATGTGTATAATTCACTGAGAGGCTAGTAGTGTTTTTTTACGTATTTACCAAAGGAAAAGGATTTGTAAATACGTTTTTAATTTCTCCGACACAATAGTTATAAAACATTATAATAACCATGTGTAAAAATTTACAATGTTAAACACTGTTATTGTTGAATGTTAGACATTGTTGTATGACGTTATGTAACTGCCGTGTGGGAGCTTATTACACACATTATTGTTATTAATTGTCTCAAGTTGTAATAATAGTATCTTATAATCTTAGGCATAGTGCATACACACACTTTCGCTTAGAAATGAAATTATAAACCCTGGTAAATATTAGCAAGAGCAAATGTATTAATAATGTGTATACACCATAGGCAATCGACAACAATGAAATGAAGATTTATTCTAATTGTTATTTTGCTGCTACAATTAATACATGCGAATAATCATTTACTTACTAAATAATTATAAAGTAAAAACAGAAAAATTTGATCTGTTTATAAAAAATAAAAGTTGAAAGCTGGAGCCTTGACTTTTTGTTACATTATTTTTTCTTTTAAATACAAACATTAAAATTGCGTCAGTCCATCTCATTCCTACAGATATATAATATGGCCATCTTATTCAATAGGGGCCATTTTTGCCGAAGCATGCATATAAAATCCTGCTATATAAATATGAAAAGAGTTTTCTCATGGTTCCGTGTTTTTTGATGCAGAATGTCGAAATTAGTGCAACTTTCTAAAAAAATATTGGCTAATTTCCATTTGTTTTACAGAACTGTGACGTCATAGAACTGTAAAAAATGTTTTAGCCAATAGTTCCATTGGGAAGTGACGGTTTTCCATCAGTTTGTGCGTTTCCTAAGTGTTATGTTCAACAGGTAGCCACATTTTTTTTTACAGATACAGAACAAATGGGAATTATTCGGAATATTATCATATCAACTCACGTGGACATGAATACCTCATTCTTTATACAAACTCGCACATAATAACGTTTGTTGTTTGTTAGCATTGGAAATGTGTATGTTGGACTTGAAATGTGGATGGTTAATAACATTTGATCCTATTTTTATGCTCCGAGACATTTACTATCGTTTTAAAAAGAGTCCCCGGCAAGCTCGGCCTAATTTCACTTTCCCATACAATCGGAGTTTTGTTCTCATTTTAAAACTACGTGTTCGATTGTAACGAAACTGCATATACAATGACATGAGGTATATCTAGGTCTGTAATTAGTTTAAATGGCTTCAGTTTATAAAACAGATGAAATACACTAAAAACAAGTTTTATATGAAAAATTTAAATTTGCTGTATTTTTTTTACTATGGTATCTGAAGCTACATAAACTAATTACAGGCCTGGATACACCTTAACTTATTATGAGTACAATGTTTCAGAGCAAACTAGCTAGTAGTTTTAAGACGAGAGCGTAACTACGTTTCTATGGAGATCCGAGCTTGCCGGCGCCTCTTAAGTTACTTTAGCTTTCCTGACGGCCTCGAGCATCGCGAAGCCGAAGATCGAGCTTCTCGTAGTTCCGAAGGTACTGACTGCCCAAAAGAGACAATTTTACATTGGAGCGCTTAAAGTGCGATTTTTTATTGAATGCCTCCTTTTCTGATGTTTTTGTTTTATCAATTTATTACTTGAGACATAAAAATATCGTCAAATGTTGCTAGAGTTTGTTCAAAGTGGAACTACAGGGAATCTTATCAAAACCGTGCTAGTTTTATTTCTGAACAAACGTTCATCTAAAATGGATTTTTATTTTTGTTATATTAAGTTTTAGTCATGTTCTTGAGTTTTTTTCGGTGGATCTGTATTTTTTTTTGTCAGGTTGATACAAATACCCTTTGTTTTCCATTACACAAATCTACTATCGTTTTTATATAAGGGGTACTGTTTTTAGGCTATTTTAATTGATTTGATAGATTTGTGTTGTGGATAACAAGGTTATGATTAGTTGGTAAATCGTTCGAATATTTGGCTACGGAGCATTGGATTGTTTATCGAGAGTCTGTCTCGTTTTACGCTTTAGTAAAGATATGTTGCAAATATATTATAATTCAGTAAAATTATTTATGTAGTTTCAATTCTACCTAAGTATGCATAACTTAGATGTAATAAGGAACGATCGACGTATATTGTTCTTTTTTCTTTTCATTATTTAGAGGCATTCAATCCTTAATGATTATGTCAGCCTGATTGTAACTAAACCGAGATTTTTTACAGTATTGTGGTTTGTCAGTATATCGATTTAAATACTCTAAGACAAACAGTTATACTTTTTTAGTTTCTTTTGAGTTAGGTGCAGCCAAAATGCTTTGAAATATTATTAGTCATAGATGTCGACTTGTGTATGTACATTACTAACTTTAGTTCCATGGACACTCGTATCTGACTATCAGTGCCTACAGCGCCAAAATGGCGATAACGAAATGCGTATAAAAAAATGTTGACAGTAGCCATGCAGTCCATTGGTAAGTAATATTTAGACGTCAGTGTGTTAATGTACAGCAAGGACCGTTAAAACAAGAGTACTGACAGTTGCCATACTTTGGATCGTGTTCCGATCGTAAGGAGATATTCTGGCAAAAACTAGATTGTGTTTTAAAACTAAACATTTAACGATGTTACAATTGATTAAAGAAACATAGTATAGTAACAATCAGTTTATAATAAATAAATCGTAACATTTAAATACTGTGTCACGCTTGCAAAGTTGAATAATTGAAAAAAATAATTATTATGCATAGATGGCGTTGTACATATCGGGGAACGGCTTTTTGTATGTACATGATCAGTCATCTTGTTTTAATTTATATTGGTCTGAAAAATTGGTCTGAAAAATGAAACATTGCCAATTACCTGGTCCTTGATGTACAGTACGCGAAATCGAAATGCGTACATTTTCGCTCTTGTCACAACGACAATAAGGTCTATAAAGGCACGTGTTATAGTTTCCCCTACTGTACCTACACTCTTGCGAAAAAATCTGTTCAAAGAAGCGTGATCCACAGGTTATGTAATCCGTGGTTGTTAGTGCAAGGTAATTGGCAATGTTTAATTTTTCAGACCAATTCTTTTTCTTATGCAGTTCGAAAGAGGGTATTTTTTCAAGTAAAATGTAATTTTTATTTTCCATGAAAGCCTCCATTTTGAAGCAAACAATCAAGTTTTAGAGTTACTCATTCTAAAAAAGCGTAACCGCCACAATGATGTCATTTAGTGGGTGACGTATTTTGATTCTATATGCATTTTTCTATACATTGGATATAAATTTAGTGCTATGGCCAAATATGTATGAAATCTTGTCAATTTAAGGTGTCATTATTAAATCCGCACTCGACCGTCTTCAGTTCGACCCTAATAGTATAACTAATACACGTGAAGTACATGTTAGATTACAGGTCAAATTATATTGGTCCGTCAAGCAGGTTGTTTAAACTGAATCAAGAAACCGAAGACAAGGGCGAGACCTATGAAAACGAATAGTTTATACGTGTCTAGGGGTCATGTTATAGTAGCGACGAGTCCGTCACTGCTGCGTTGACGCTGACGCTCATTTTGTGAATGCTTTGTCTGTTCAGCTGTTAGAAAATCATTATAAATCAAAAAAACTTTAATGAGGGTAAATCTAAAAGGCTAGCTGTCAATTTTTTTTCCTACTCAACGACTGTATGTCAAAGTTTCGAATACGTACTCTCGGAATATCATACTATCGAACGCTTGTTGGCTCGAGTATTACTGAATCGAATATTCACTGGGTCGAAAATTATAAATCGTCAAATCGAAATTGAGGTGTCGATTGTCATCCCACAGAAAATCTCAGAGACGAATGTTCGTTGATTCGACTTGTACTGAATCAAAAATTCGCTGGGTCGGAAAGCATTCAAACATCGAAAATCCTTTATCAATTGTCATCCCACAGAAGATCTCAGACACAATGTCATGGATCAAATATTAGCTGTGTCGAAAAGCTTAGAAACAATAAAGCTTCAAATATGCATTTATTTATAATTTGTAAGGGTTTTACCTCAATAGTTAGAATCTGAGAAATTTCTCGTATACTTTAAAAAAAAAAAGAGAAAGCCACTTGGCCAACTCACGTGCGCGCGGAGCTAAATACTCCAAGGTGCGGAGCGTTACAAAATAGCGTAGCCAGGTGTACGAATGCTCGTTGGCTTGACTGTTATAGCATGGCATAGCATGATATTCCGAGAGTAGACTACGTATTCGAAACTATGATATACAGTCTTACTTAACGATGTAGATCAAAGTAAAAATGTGTTCATACCAGGCAACGGTACAAATGTCACGACGAGTGTTTAAAAACAATAAAATATATTTTGTATAATACCTACTAGCTTCTGCCCACGACTTTGTCCGCCTTAAATTCGTTTATCGCGGATAAAGGTATTTATCCGGGATAAAAAGTAGCCTATGTCCTTCCCCGGGACTCAAACTACCTCCATACCAAATTTCATCTAAATCGATTCAGCGGTTTAAGCGTGAAGAGGTAACAGACAGACAGACAGGCAGACAGACAGACACACTTTCGCATTTACAATATTAGTAAGTATAGATTTATATTTCTACATAAATATTAGGGACAATCTTACACCAATCGACCTAGTCTCATACTAAGCAAAGCTTATAGTATTGGTAACCAGGCGACGATAAACATATCATCCATGACTCATGAACAAATTCGTGCTCATCACACAATCACTTGGTCTCGCAGAGATTCGAACCTAGGCCCGCCAGCTTCGTAGGGCGTTGTGCAATCAACTAAGCCAGACTTCAATATTTTTTACTTTTATAAGTTTTGATATGTTTTCTTAGAGAACTACGCATTGAGTTTAGGATAGGCTAAGTACAAATATTGTAATATAGTATATAAGAGTTATATAAAAATAACCGGCAAAGTGCGACTCGGGCTCGCGCACCGAGGGTTCCGTACAAATTTTTACTTACCCTAACTTTATTACCCGGTGCCGGATAAGTAAATTTTGTACCTAATATCTATAGCATTCAAATCAGGTGCAAACTTAACGCAACCGGGTTGTTCAAATAGGTTTTTTACAAATAAAAAAAAATTAGCTAGTTAGAGACATGGCTATAATTTTCCTGTAATATTTATGTTTATTAATACAAATTGTGAAAATTTCAAAATCTTCGATTGGTAAACTTGGGAGATAAGGGGGGAGAAAGGTGTTTTTTTTTTCACATTTTCCTTAATAAAACAAAAACTAATCACAATAAAAAAAAAATTGTTCGAAAATGTGCAGGTTTTCATATGATACCCCATTTGACCCTGTAGCTAGACTTAATTTTTACCTACCCTCATATTTGACGTTTTTTTAGAAAATAAAAATATATTTTTAAATATTTCCTATGCAATACATGTGGGCTGACCATGTTTATAAATATTCCAAATTTCAAATAGTTCGCATAAGTAGTTTTTGAGATATGGCGCTTTAATAGTCGGACAGACAGACAGACAGAGTCGCACCATAAGGGTTCCTTTTGTACCTTTTTGGTACGGAACCCTAAAAATGACTGACTGTTGAGTTTGTTTCGGCTTTCTTCTCAGCAGTGGTCTCCTCTTGGGAAATGCCGCAGAGCAGACTTCTAAAAGTTCCCTTGCGGCCTACTCACAGAATAATAATCATTATTTAATTTCATTATTTCAAACGCGTCGGAAGTTTTTTTGTAGTTTTAACGATTACTAGTAACTATTACATAACATCAATGTTATTACGTAGCAAAAAGATTGACTTTATGTTCTTTATTAACAAAAACAATTAAAACTAGTCAAGCATTGCTGTACGATAAGAACGTGAAATGATTCTATTGTGGATTATAATTTTACAGGTAAATATCCCACTTCTGAAACATATTGTGATACTACTTCATTTACGAAAATGTTTGTTTTTATCTATGTTATATTCCTTTTGTCCAGCCTAGATTAGGCTTCCGCAATTTGCAGTGTAGGGGCCCCGCGATAATATAGGTCATAATAGATTTTTTAAAAGATAAACAAGGTTTCAGAGTCAAATAAATATTACACGTACTCACTAATTATATGAGTGTAAAAGGGACGCAAGCGGAACCTAGAGCGCCGAGTTTCCCGAGTTTTTTTTTTTAAATATTATTTTAATCAAATTTACATAGTGCGGTTATTAGGTAAACTTAATTAAGGTGAGCCGGGCTAGTCGCCTATATACCTACATATATTTTAGTTCTTGGTAATAATATAATACAATACAAGTACATCACAGCAAACTTCTCGAAAGGGCCTCTATGTGTTGGATACGGTTCCCCCTGTTTTGGCATAATATTTTTAGTCATAATTTTGCATGGCATAATCTATGTAGGCAGAATTGACTTTCCGCATAAACTGTTTTGGCATAATCAAGATTCGCATATTTTGATTACGCAGATATTCATTTGTCATAAATTTATTTCGCATATTTTTGTTTGTCCGAATCATGTCTACGCATAAAATAAATAGGCATATTCATCACACCGAAAATTTTATGTTTACAAATATACTAACCTAACGTAACCTACTTTTCTGCTAGCAGTTCGTTTTTTTGAGGGACGCAATTCTAACCTAACCTAACCTACTTTTCTGCTAGCTGATCGTTTTTGCGAGGGACGCAGTTCTACCCTAACCTACTTTTCTGCTAGCATTTTGTTTTTTTGAGGGACGAAGTTCTAACCTAACCTGCTATACGGTGCGTACTTTTCTGCTAGCAGTTCGTTTTTGCGAGGGACGTAGTTTTAACCTAACCTAACCTACTTTTCTGTTAGCAGTTTGTTTTTTTGAGGGACGAAGTTCTAACCTAACCTAACCTACTTTTCTGCTAGTAGTTCGTTTTTGCGAGGGACGTAGTTCTAACCTAACCTAACTTAACCTACTTTTCTGCTAGCAGTTCGTTTTTTTGAGGGACACAATTGTAACCTAACCTAACCTAACCCACTTTGCTGCTAGCTGATCGTATTTGCGAGGGACGCAGTTCTAACCTGCCCTAACTTACTTTTCTGCTAGCAGTTTGTTTTTTTGAGCGACGAAGTTCTAACCTAACCTAACCTACTTTTCTGCTAGCAGTTCGTTTTTTTGAGGGACGCAATTCTAACCTAACCTAACGAACTTTTCTGCTAGCTGATCGTTTTTGCGATGGATTTAGTTATAACCTAACCGAACCTGCTTTTCTTATAGCAATTTAAGTATGCCTATCTAAGATTCGGACAAAAGATAATATGCCAAATACCACTATGCTAAACCAAATTATTCGTAAATATAATCGGCCTAAACAATAGTATGCGAACACAATTTCGGGCAAACACATTTTCGGTAAGTTAGAACTTATGCCAAATAAGGTTTCTGCCATATTACCATTCGTCGAAAACTTAATATGCCATGTCTGTTATGCTAAAACGATTTCGGACAAACAAAAGTATGTGACATAGAGGGAACCCGTTGGATACATGTCCCCACGACGCAAGCCTCTCAAAAATCCGGGACGTACGAGCCCTGTGGGCGTGATACGTACCCGACATTCTAGTGACGAGCCTTAGCCTAGCCCTTTTGACGATGATGTCTTTGTTACAAATACAATACAAATACAAATACATTTATTGAACCAACATAATAGACAAGTTACGGCTAAATTCTATAATACACAATTAAATTCAGATTTTTATATATCCTGAACTAGGGTTCCCCCTGTGTTTCAGGCAAAAGGAAAGTCTAATATTACATTATTTTATATAAAATAAATATTCATCTATACATCTATATATAGAACGTATGGTAACTTAAATACTAAGATTTACACAAAACTAATAATAAAAAATCTAAAATAAACATTTATTTCACGACAGTTTCTCTGTATCTTCGTATGTCATGTTTTGTAGTGAATCACGTAACGTATTCTTACATTGAGCGTAGCTAAGTGGAAATAGGTCTAATTTCATTTTAGTTGATTACCTTCAGATATTCTGTTTTTTTTTAAATAACTGCCATTTTGTTTGTTCCAGTGTTACGTAACATACCAATTCCCGGTCCACATGGACTTCGAAAATCTAGGCGAAATAGATATAATAGGCGACAAGTACAGGGTTTTAAGGTCAAGCACTCACATAGTAAAAGAAATTTCACAAGTACCAAGAAGAGGAAATTATCAACCTAAGACTTATCTTAGACATTACTGGTCCGGCTTAAGAAAGAGACTTAAAAACCCGGAAGATAGGTCTAAATCATTGCGAAAAAGTGATGTGAATGTTACGAAAAATGGAACAGAAGGTATTGTAGTGTTCAGCATGTACTGCCCATATTTGGGGCAGTTGAGATACGTTCGCAGATTCAATACTGTTACTTATGAGCCATTAGACTGGTGGCCTTGGAAAGCTCCGAAATAAAACCAAAGAACACACCCTGCATTTGAAAACGTGACTACGATCGTGTTCTTACCATACTTAATTTAGTGTGACGTCATTTTATTTTTCATATTCTAAGTAAACCCTTACATTTGACAAAAATAACTGGGCCGCCATCTTTGGGAGTCCGCTATTTTGGATTTTGAATGACGTTACTTAGCTAACCATCGTCGAACGAAACGTATCCCTATGTGTAACCGTAAAATTGTGAAGATCGATAATTTATCCAGTGATGTGAGTAAACTGTCGATAATTTGAGAACGTTCAGGATCTTCTTCATCGTTTTCTTCATCGCTGAAGGTCGTGTCCAGTTTGAAAAACCTTCACTAAGGTCTTCATATGTTTCACCATCGGTGTCTGCCTTCGGCTTTTCTCAAAGCAGTGGTGATAGAGAGAACAGTTACTGTGGTCTCCCTATCACGAGGAGGGAGATCTTCCGCGTGGCGTTACTCCCTCCACTTTTCCGACCAACAGGAGTTTTTCTAAATTCTGTGGACTCCTTCTCGTCACGTGTCCAAATTAGGACAAGATTCTTTGAAAGCATTTAGTCGAGTCCCGTTTCTATCTAAAGCTGCTTAAGGATGAATACATTGGGTCGCTTTGCAGTCCAGGGAATATGAAGCATCCGCCGCCACTGTTCACAATACAACATTTATGTATTTACGATATTTTATAATCTCTATGTTAAAATTGTTAAACCATCAAATTGAGAACGAATCTGCACTTTCCGTCAAAGTTCAAGATCTGTCCGATTTTGTCACTCATAAAATTGAGAAACGTCCCTGATTGGTCGATCTTCGCGGTTGCTCGTTCTGTGTCAGAGTTAGAAAACATTCATAGGAGTCAAATAAAGAAGAATCATAATCATCATCACTCTCCTCCCCTTATCCCATTCATTTGGGTAGCGCAGCATGATTTAGCCTTCCATACTATTCTATCACCCATCATCTCCTCTTTTAAGAGTTCCCCGGTAAGCTCGGCTCTCCATACAAACGTACTTACGTTCTCATTTTAAAACGACTAGCTAGTTTGCTCTGAAACTTTGTACTTTGAATTAGTTAAGGTATATGCATGCCTGTTATACGTAGTTTATGTAGCTTTAGATACCATAGTAAAAAAAATACAGCGAATTTAAGTTTTTCATGCAAAACTTGCTTTTCCTGTATTTCGTTTGTTTTATACGAGTAAACTGGAGCCATATAAACTAATTACAGGCTTAAGTATATATACCTTATCTCATTGTATATGCAAAGTTTCGTTACAATCCAACTTGTAGTTTTAAAATGAGAACGAAACTCCGTTTGTATTGGAAGGTGAAGTTCGGCCGAGCTTGCCGGGGACTCCTAATTCCATTTTGTTCATGTCATCTTTCACACGATCCATCATCTTGTCTTTGGTCTCCCTTTTACTCTACAGCCTTCCACATTCCTATTTCTACTCAACGCTTGTCTCGTTACGAATAAATAATATGCACATTTAATTGTTTTTAATTACCGAACCTTTATTTTATTGAAAACTAGCTTCTGCCCGCGACTTCGTCCGCCTTAAATTCGTTTATCGCGGATAAGGGTATTTTTCTGGGATAAAAAGTAGCCTATATCCTTTCCCGGGACTCAAACTATCTTCATAGCAAATTTCATCCAAATCGGTTCAGCAGTTTAAACGTGAAGAGGTAACAGACAGACAGACATACAGACAGACAGACATACTTTCGCATTTATAATATTAGTATGGATTTATAATGTTAAATGATCTGATTATGTTTTTCTGGGTTTCCCTAATCCTTGCAACAAATGTTGGATCATATTGTATGTTTCCCAGCAAAGACTTCTCTGATTGTAACTGACAATTCGAAAGTGCTTGTATCTAAGCCTACTTGAATAAAGGATATTTTGATTTTTGATTTTTTTTTTTTTTTTTTGATGTTTTTTATTTGACGCATAATCCAATGTATAATAAAGTACTCTGTGCACAAGACTGAATTAAGGTTTGCCAATTGGCATAGTTTTGGTGTGCCATTTTTGGAGCCTGTATACCTCTTTTTATGTTATATCGTTGTCTATAGCGCAATACTATGATCGCTGCAAAAATGCTACCAAAATTCCGATCACTGATTATCATCATTACGACGGAACCCGCACCAAACTTCTTAAGTCCGATATTTGCTCTCTCCCACTCTCCAAGCTTGGGTTGAACCGTTTCAATCGCTGTGGCTTACGCACTTCTTCACTACACCCACCCCAGCTCTAAGCGGCGGCGACTAGCATTCCTGTTTGTGAGTTTGCCCCCCCCCCCCCCCCCCCCCCCCGGACGGAATCCGATTACTGGATAATAATAGCCAGTCCTACACTTTTAAAAATTATGTAATTTTTAAATAAAACTTTTTTATATATTTCCTTGTGTTTAAGTGAATTTTACAGGTTTATGTGTTTTTTTAATCATGTAAAATTACATCATTTTTAACAGTTGTAGTTACCCAGCTGCAAGTCAGCTTCTAATTGTGTTATCTATTGCGGTCGTTGGTATATGGAGCACTGTGACGCTGTGATCTTATCATGGCTAGCGGTACAGGAACAGCTTCTAAATACTACTGGGCTGATACGCTGACCCTGCCGCGCGCACACTTCTTACTCACCCCCGCTGTCTTCCCCCCGTCGCCCGCAGTCCATGGGTGTGTCACGAAAGAACTTGTCAAGCTATAACTCTGTCCCCAGACGTTGAAGGTCACTAAATACGACAACCCTAATCAGAATGACAGGCGACAGTGTAATTCCGAGGTGACAACGGTTACCGTGGAATTATTCACAAAATTCGCCTTTAACCGCCTTCAGTTTTTTTTGTTTGTTTCTTTATTCTCTTCCAGTCTATAGAGACCGTTTTACCTCTAAATTTGGTGACTCGCTCCGAGGGAGTGAGTCACCGAGGAGAAATTTAAGGTTTTGCCTAGCAACCGCTCCTGGTTAAAATAGTAACCCTCCGGCTACTAGGACTTGCCTTCAGTTCCCTGGCTCATACACATTTTTGACCAAACGAGCACATTGAGCGAAGCGTCTCCTTTTTAGCTGGGCAGAAATGCTTTCGTTTGTCCGGCGGATGTCTGTCTTTCCGACCGGCGGCTATACACTCTACACTACAGGTCGCATTTCTCAAGAGATTGTAGTGAAATTTTGTGAGCAGGTTCTATAATTATTATGGATTTTGTGTCGATATTTTTTTTGTTTTTTTTTTTTCAAAATCCGGCTTCATCATCAAATCAGCTCGATGGTATCCTAATATTGCATAATCATCTAACTTAGACGACGATGCCAAATTTTAGTTCAATCGTAAACCGGAAAGTGGGTCGAATTTTACTGGCAAGCTTTTTAAATAAATAAATCAATATTATGGGACAATTTTACACAGATCGATCAAGTCCCACAACAAACTCAATGAGGCTTGCACTATGAGTACCATATGATGATATATTTAATAGATATTTTTGGATATACACATAGAAAACATTCAAGTCTCAGGTATAAAATATATATGCTCATCATGAAATATTTGCCCTTACCGGGATTTGAACCCAGGACTGTCAGCTTCGCGAGCAGCGTCAGCTAAACTGGTCATCATAGATTTGATTACAAATACTGGGTTAGATGAAACTAACTAAAAACTTGAAAGAATATCAGTTACATGTACCCAAGCCATTTGTATTGATCTCAGAAAAGGCGACTATTCTAATTTCTGTATGACCCATCTGGACACGTGATGTGGTGGTACGGTCGGCCAAGACCACTATTTTTGAACCTTAACCTATTGCCCATGAAAATAGAGTCAAAAAGTGGGAGACCAATTTCTTGGCCGACTGTACATGTGCCAGATCACAACTCAAAAAATATTGGTCCATTAAGAAGTTCGTCAAAACTGACTTAAGACATAATCTGTGAAGCGTCAAAAAGCTCCACCGATAAATGCAAAATAATTATATTTTCAAACGGCTGCTGAATCGTTTTACTTAACCCTTTGAACGCCAATAACAGCTAAATGTGTCGTGTGCTACGTCAGCAATACCTAAAGGTGCATCCACATTTGTATCATTTGCCCGATCAGATCTTCGTCGCGTGGCATGATCGCGTGTCACGAACACGCGTTTGGACGTTGCGCCGATGCGATCGCTCGAAATTCATGTTGCTCCGCGTATCGCACACTCGGATCGGTCAAGCGCGTTGTGATCTCCCCGCCGACAGTGAGCGTACAAGCAGCGCGATTCACAGTCATGCCACGCGAGGGTGATCGGAAACTAGCAAATGATACAAGTGTGGACGCACCTTAAAGGTTTCGTAAATCGTCGCAATAATAATTGCTTGGCGTGTGACTCACAACGTTAAACTATAGCAAAACCACTCTCAATGAAGATACCTTTAAATAAAAAGAAAAACCCAATCATAATCTTTGGTTATAATCTACGTGTCTGGGTTGTATTAGAGCAGCGACAAACGGGTCAGCGCTGCGTTCGACACTGATACACATTTTGTGAAAAGAATAGCTGGGAACTACTTAACTTCTCAAGGTTTCGTACAGCAAATAAGTTGTCTCTATTCTCTATACATTGGTGTCTTTGAACCATCTTATTATGGAGAAAAGGCATCTGACAGACGTTAGCCATCGATTCTGATGCCCAATTTTATTGGAAAAAGAAAAGTAGGTAGTTATATAAAAGAGGTCTGAAGTGTTTTAAGATCCCCGGATCGGTTTATTTTAGGGTTCCGTAGCCGAAATGGCAAAAATGGAACCCGTATAATTTCGTCATGTCCGCTCGTACGTATGTCACAGGCATTTTACACAAGATTTTTATTGATGAAATTGTTTAAAAATATCAAAGAAAGTCGGGTATCTATAGCATATCAGACCATGGTCAGTGTAGGGTTCTGCAGCCGTCCATACAAAAACAGCACTACAGATGAAAAGAACGATATGAAAATGTGCACTAGCAAAAGAGCCAATCTCCACGACACTTACATCCTTTGGCTGTGAAGCGCAGTTTTTCGGCAAAAGAACTGTCGAATAGTGGTACTCATTGATATTTGCAGATTTTTCTTTTTTATTCAGTTTCGGTTAAGTATATGGAGCGCCTCCCCAAGAAATTTGAAACTAACTAGAAGTTTATACAAGACACCTAAAGATATGATCAATATAAATCTTATAGCTTTTGAGTAAAATGCCTGTGGCTTACGTACGGACGGATGGACGGAACAGTACAAGTCGTGATTGGGTACATAGATTCTTTTTAGGTGCAGTTTTTTGCGTCTGCCTCGTTTTAGGAATTACTTACCATGGCACAACATACTTCTATTTTGCACACAGCTGTATGTAGCTCCCGTGATCTTTCGACGCCGGCCCAGGGTCCGTTATGGCTGCTGTGATAACCAACCCACGAGACAAGCTTACCCGCAGTCTCCCCTACTGTTATGTGTTTTGGACTTCCTAAAGTCCAAAACACAGCATAAATATCTCACACGACTCTAGACGTGTGAGATATTTTTGCTGGTGACTGTATCTGTAAAAATTAAAGGGAATATACAAAAAACCGGCAAAGTTCGAGTTGGACTCGCGCACCGAGGGTTCCGTAAAAAATATACGCTACAAATGGCCGTATCTATGAAAATCCAGTGTTAGCAGAGCCCTACTCCTAAGCAAACACAGACAGACATACATAAAATTATATTAATTTAGTATTTGTTATTATATCGGCAACAGAAATACATCCTTTGTGAAAATTTCAACTGTCTAGCTATCACGGTCCATGAGATACAGCCTGGTGACAGATGGACGGACAGTGGAGTCTTAGTAATAGGGTCCCGTTTTACCCTTTGGGTACGCAGCCCTAATAATGAGGCTTAGCTACAGAATTAAAGCCAATGTTATCAATCATATATAACGTAGCTATTTATATTAAAAGCATGTCAAATGCAAATTTCAACCATATTTTTTATCGGTGAGTATTACATCATCTATACATTAACTTAACTGTAACAGAAATATTATAAAAAGTGCCGTAATTAATATTAAAGTCCGATGATCTTTAGTATTATAAAGTTGTAAAAATTAAGTGTCTGTACATTGAAGATATTTTCATAAAAATGATGTTTGAAGATCACTGAATAGAATTTTTTCATCACACCAAAACGGCTGAGCAGATTTAAACTATTTTTCAAATCAAATCTTTTTTTTTCTAAGAACATGATACATTTGGTTAGTATGAAGTGTCTTAGTGCGGCATATTTGGCCAGTATTGGCGTAGAAATGTTACACTACCCGCCCCCGCTGTCTTTCCCCCCGTCACCCGCAGACCATGGGAGTGTTACGAACAAAATTGCCGAGCTATAGTTATAGGATACAATTTACCCGATTACTTAATAGAAAAAAAGGGGGTAAAGGTGCCTCCACACTTGTATCATTTGCTCGTATCCGATCACCGTGGCGTGGCATGACTGCGTATCGCACTGCTTGGACGCTCACTATCGCCGCGCTTGTCCAATCTAAGTGTGTGATACGCGTAGCAACATGGATTTCGAGCGATCGGATCGGCGCAACGTTCAAACGCGTGATCTGATCGGGCAACTGATACAAATGTGGACCTTTATGATTTTTTTCTCCTCGGCTGACGAAGTTGCTGGCATCTTCTAGTTACCCATTAAAACTAGTAGAGCATTGGAAAATGGGGCCTTAGCTGTTTAATCATAGGATGAAATAAACATCTCAATTTATTTGTTTATAATATCCATGACAAACGACTTGCACAGTAATCGTCCATGAAAGTCACGGATTAGGGACTTAATTAAATGCGCAGTATATATATGCGCAGGAGTCGATCTGAGCATTCAGACAACAGGCACCATGAAGTGGTACTTCGCTATTTGTGTCTTCATCGGGTTGGCGTGCGCTGTGCTGGTGAGTTTTAGAAGAATCCTCATCATCTTATAGTTAATATTTTTAAATTAAAATATTTTTATGAAATTCAAGATGACAAGAACATTCTTCATATCACGACGGATGTACTATACGGATATGTCAATTTTTCCATCATCACCACTTAGATTAGATGGTTGGCAGTCCACAACTGTATGTTTTGCTAGAAATTTCCTGCCTCACACAACTGAACTATGGAATAAATTGTCGCCAGCAGTATTTCGGCACCGATGCGACATTCAAACCTACAAGAAAGCGCCCGCCTGAAAGGCCGGCAACACGCTTGTCCTCTGGTGTTGCAAGTCTATGGGTGACGGTGATCGCTTACCATCACGCGATCCACCTACTCGTTTGCCCCCTATAACATTAAAAAATATGTCCTTTGACGACACGTTTAGCTCGGTGGGTTGCACATGCACAACGGCCTACGAATCTGGCGGTCTCGGGTTCGAATCCCGGCCAGGACAAGTGTTTGTGTGATGAGCACGAATGTTTGTTCCTGTCTTGGATGTTTTCTATGTGTTTAAGTGTTATAATTTGTCTATATAATATGTATAACGTCACCTAGTACCCATAGTACAAGCTTTACTTAGTTTGGGACTGATTATGTATGTATTTACTCTTTACTCCAAAACGGCTGCGTAGACTTATAAGATCTTGTTGAATAACGGCCATAAAGCCACTCGTTGCAGTTTGGAAAATTTGTCACAAAACACTTAGACCGCAATGAACAGAATTTCAGTGTGAGTATTGATTTGATTTATCGTTTATCCTGGACGCTAAAACGTTCCGTCCTTTCTTTTACCTTATTTCTTTGTAATAATTTGACGTTTTGTCACTTGAAAAGGGTCGCTAACTGAATTTAGGCAGAGATATCAGATTGCGAAACAAGACATCAAGGTGCTTTGGCACTTAGTGAACGTCTGAAATTATTTCTGGAGAAAATTTATATTGACGATATTTATTTATTGACACATTATAGGTATGTTATTAGATAATAGTTATGTTAAAATATGTGACACGTCCTATAACGGCTCTATAGAGTGTTTTGGACTTCCTAAAGTCCAAAACACAGCATAAATATCTCACACGACTCTAGACGTGTGAGATATTTTTGCTGGTGACTGTATCTGTAAAAATTAAAGGGAATATACAAAAAACCGGCAAAGTTCGAGTTGGACTCGCGCACCGAGGGTTCCGTACAAAATATACGCTACAAAAGGCCGTATCTATGAAAATCCAGTGTTAGCAGCGCCCTACTCCCTACTCCTAAGCAAAATGTACACGGTGTTCGATCATTTTATATTGGTTATTGACATAGACAGACAGACATAAAATTATACTGTTTTAAGTATGTGTTGTTATAGCGGTACAGAAATACATCTTGTTTAAAAATTTTAGCTATCTAGCTATCACGGTTCATGAGATACAGCCCCGTGACCACGAACAATGGCAAAAATAACCACTTTTGTTGTATGGGACCCCATAAATATTTATTTTATTCTGTTTTTAGTATTTGTTGTTATAGCGGCAACAAAAATATCATCTGTGATAATTTCAACTTTCTAGCTATCACGGTTCATGAGATACAGCCTGGTGACAGACGTACAGACAGAAGGACAGCGAAGTCTTAGTAATAGGGTCCCTTTGGGTACGGAACCCTAAAAACACAATAGGCGCCTCTTGGGAAACGCCGTAGAGTCAGGCTTGTAGAAGTGCCCTTGGGCCTACTTATAGAATAAAGATCATTGTTTCATTTCATTATTTCACGGAGTAATACGAGTACATGCAAATTAAGGTCTCGTGTACCGACAGCATTTTCATCATATCGTTTTAATTCCAGGGTCAAGACTTTTTTCATCGTATCTTTTTCATTCCAGGGTCAAGACTTTACCAGCAGATACGCCGAGCTGGCCTCGCCCGTGCCCAGAAACGTTGATGTGTCCAGTCTGATCTCGAGTCTTCGGTCTGCTGGCTCCTCAGAGTAGACATGATCCCTCTATCGACCATCGACGCTCCGCTATCTAACAGCGCGTATTCTTACCTGATTGTCCAAATGTTCAAATTGTACGGGACGCGTTCTTCAGATGAAAACGAAAAGGATCAGAGGCCGGTTTTAAGAAATGCCTGCGCTTATAAGTGTTGTCTTGTTGAATTTGAGGAGTTTTCCGATTTGAATTTGCCGTAAGTTGAGCGTTAAGCTATCAGTCCTACAAATTTTGGACTATGCCCTAAAAAGCTCTAGTTAGTGCGAATAAGTCTCTGATAATGATGACTAGGCATTTAAACATGGCCAAATACATACCCCTTTATCCTCAGTCAGTCATCAATCACTTATGCGTCAAACAGTTTTTGGACTATACTATTTAAGTATCATCTTATGGCCGTCGTATAACCTCTCTTTTCCTGTTTTCATCTGTGAACACCTTCTAGTTTTTCATGGTCGATTGGAAAATGAAATTTATTTGAATTGGACCGATCCCACTAATACTTCAAAAGGTCTAAAAAATTATATGAAATAATATAAGTATTATTTTTTATTCTTATTTGGGGAATATGTTATTTTGTATTAAATATTTGCATTAGTTTATTAAAGTTATGACGTGTGCTTATGTCGAACAAAGTGTTGTTTTTTTTTAATCTCTTTTTTCTTTGACAGGCATATACATAGGTAACACTGCATATAAGATTGTCTTAATAAGTTTCCATATTAGAAAACGGATTATAAAATTTTCCATTTCCATGTTTTTTAATTCGATAAATCAAGAGACATCTTTCATCTAATACTTATAGTATTGTGTACCATCAGACACAAAGAAAAACTCTTCTCCCGTTTTGCTTGAATCACTTTAGTGAACACAGCTTTCGAAACTTCGTAATTCAATACTAAAACAGCTTTTATTACCACGGTTTCAAATCAAAATTTACTCTATTAACACCACATAGGACTGAATTAACAATTTCATGGCATGATAAGTTGGTACCTCTCTCTTACGCCAGGTTGGCTTTCGGCGGCGACCACAAGAAAGCAGGCATGCACGCTATTTACTTTTGTACTTTGGTGTGGTCAGGCTTTAAATGTGCGTCAACGAACGTAACGTACAATTTATTGTGAAACGAGAGCCTTTACAGAGCGACGTAACTACTAATTGTGTTGTAGTACCTATTATTTTTTTATAAACAAAACCTATTATGGATCTTACACACCTCGCACTAGACTTATTAGTAAGCTTAATAAGGCTTGTGTTATGATTACTAGAAGACGTTATATTCTTTAGTTATGACATATGCAGACGAGATGTAGAAATTGACGGTACGATGTGACACCAATTTAAGGTCGCTCAGGGAGCTATGGAGAGGTCTATGCTCGGAATTTCTCTAAAGAAACGGGTCTTAAATGAGGTAATCCGACAGAGATCCAAGGTTTTCGATTTAGTCCAAAGGATTAGCAGACTGAAGTGGCGGTTTACCGGTCACATCTGCCGCAGAACTAACAGCCGATGGGGCAAACGTGTTCTGGAGTGGAGACTGCGTCTTGGCAAACGTAGTGTAGGGCGCCCTCCAGCCAGGTGGAGCGACGAAATAAGAAAAGTGGCAGCCAGCGGTTGGAAACAAAAAATTCAGAGATGGGCTGATGATGATGATGATATTCAATAGATATATTAAAATATATTTTTTTCTGATGTTTTAATCAACGAACTTGCGGCGCGAGGGATGCAGTCGCTCGTAGTTAAGGTTGACGTCAGACGGGTGGTTGGTCGGCTCCGACTTGCGACCGATCGGGATGTTGTCGTACCGTACGACATCTTTTTTGACAAAAGGCTGGACAAGCCATTACGACACGAATAAGATATTTCTACTCGAGAATGAGATGTACTTTTCACTTTGTGAGAAAAATAATAAATTGATATAATAAAACACCTAGCAATCACAAATCACGGCACGCTCCATCATTGTATTCTCATCTTATCAAATTTTTGCTCTGGAGGCTAAAACTGTCACTTTAGTGAAGTGCGGCTAGACTCTCAGGAGTGGGTGGATTGTTTTATTAATAAATTAAATAAAAAACTATTTTTTTGTTCGCTCGTAGTTGAGGTTGACGTCAAACGGGTGGTTGGTCAGCGCCGAATTGCGACTGATCGGGATGTTGTCGTACGGCACTTTTTTTGACGAGATTCTAGACAAGCCATTACGACACGAGAATGAGATATACCATTCAACTTTAGCTGAGTGGGGCTAGATTCTAAGGAATATGTGGACTGTTTTGTGAACTAATTAAATAAAACACTATTTTTTTGTCATGTTTTAATCAACGAACTTGCGGCGCGAGGGATACAGCCGCTCGTAGTTAAGGTTGACGTCAGACGGGTGGTTGGTCGGAGCCGACTTGCGACCGATCGGGATGTAGTCGTACGGCACCTGTGCACAGAAAACATAGACACTTTTAACTTACGTATAACATCGTTCAAAAAACGAATCAAAATGTTTCTGATAGATAAACAGAAGTTCCAATACAAGCAGCCATAAATTACACACTCACACCTTTACACACACACACACACACACAAACTAGCGCTTACATCGCAGTTTGTTCGATTTTTGTAGGCATTGAATCGTCATATTTTCCGTAGTTTTCCGTAGTTTAACATTTCATGTAAAAAATTGTACATATTATTAGTTATCTAGGTACCTACAAAGAATGTTTATTGTCTGTATATATGTGAAAAAAAAATTAAGATGTTAAATGTCTACCCTAACATATACTAACCTAGTGACCTTCAGTGCAGGCGTCACTGAAAATAACCGTCAGGAAGTAAGTATTGTTTACTTCATGACATTAAGCTGAGTGACGACCTTTTTAGCATAATTGCACCTGTTTTATAAACTATGTTTTATAAGTATAATTATGCAATGCTAAATAAGAAATAATAATGCTAAATGTTATAATTGCTTATTTAAATTTTATAAATTCAAATTTTTATATATTTTAATTGATGGTCGGTCAAATTGATTAAATTTTATTACAATTATTATTTTACTTGCCATATAATAAAAAAATGTTTCATAATATGAGTCTGTGTTGCTCGAAATAAATCAATTTTATTTATTTTTTAATTTTTTAAATTTTATTTATTTATTTAAATAAAGTTATTTCTTTCTTCTTCTTCTTTCCTTTAACTTGAAAACTGCCGAGAAACTGAGACATATTCAGATTATATCAGCGGTGAAACGGTGAAAAAACTCACAATCATCATGCAAAAACTGTTACCTAGCGGGTTATTGCCTAACGAAATTTTGACAATTGGTATCCGAATCAACTGTCATAGCCAGAATCACGTCAAACGCGTTAGGCAATAGGGGGGGGGGGGGGGGGGGGGGGCTGATATTTAAAACACCGTCTATGTATAGGAATAGGCTTATGTAAGAAAGAAATAAAATTAGTCCGTCTGTCAGGTTATCAGAAAATATTGGGCACGTATTTTTTCTTTCAAATAAATATAGCCCGTTAATGTTAACTATGACGTTCCGCCGTGCAACAATTTTTGGCAAGGCGTGACGTCATGCGCCGCTACTCCCAAACTTTGACGCGCTTTATCTTTGTCTTTTTTGTTTGATGAACAGAAGAAAAAATTACGTGTCCAATATTTTTTGATATTCTAACTGGCGGACTAATTAAATTAATATTTTTTTCCCAGTAAACTACCCTATTATTATTTACAGTCTTGCAGGTAGCCTGGGAGTTCGTCACATCGCCGATAAGCTGCAGCAAAGCAGGATGAAGTGGTATGGACATGTCAAGAGGAGGCCACTCGATTACGTCGGCAACGTTGTGCTGGATTTGTCTGTCTCCGGAAAAAAACCTAGAGGGAGACCAAAGACCACCTGGACAAATGAGTTGCTGACAGACATGAGGGAATGCGATGTTTCCGAAGATGACGTCAGGGATAGGGCGAAGTGGAGGAGGAAGATTGGGAAGGCTGACCTCACCACCATGTGGGATACATAGGCGGGAAGAGAGAGAGAGATTTATCTTGCGTGACACGGTATTTTTATGTTACAATTTATTTATTATTACCTATTTACGAACTAATTATTACTGTACTATGTTTTTTGTTCAATTGTAACATCCTTAATTGTTTAGTTTTTAAGTGCCATCGAGTTTTGGCCTGAATGTCTTACGATCTGTATGGCAACTGACAGTCCTCTTGTTTTAATGGTCCTTGGTATATAAAAAACTTTGTACACACTGTATTCTCAACAACATAAGGAAAATCTTCCATTTGGCGCTGAAATTTCCCCAGAGAACTATTTCATATCTAGGGTTACTAGGCTAAGTCTTATCGCTGTCTAGGGAGCACTAGAAGTTTTCAAAACTACCATCAGAACGATTCATAATGCATTTAATCAATTTGTTTGTATCATATCATATCATTTATTCATAAAAAAAATTACATTGTGTTTGAAATCTGTAAATAACATACAAAAATTACATAGTTTAATTTAAACAACAAAATTTCACCCGTCACACAGTCTTCAATTAAAGATTGTATAGTATAGTCGGCATCAAATAGTCTGTTTAAAATCCAAATCGTGAAATATTCACACATTCTGTACATATCTATACTACTTATTATAAAGTTGTAAAAATGAAATATCTGTATATTGAAATTAAAATAAAAAAAAAAATTGTAACGGACTATTTGGAGGTCACTGAATGGATTTTTTTATTTTTTATTTTTTGTATGTTTGTATGTGTCGTTGCGGCTACATCACGCCAAATCGGCTAAACGGATTTCAACTATTTTTGGTACACGGGTTGGGTATCTGGGATATGGTTATAGGATACTTTTGATCCGATTACGCTGAAGAATAAAAGAGGAGTTAAGACTTTTTCTCCTCCGCGAATGAAGTATTAATGTAAAAAATACTTGGTGATTTTACATAGAAAACTATCTAGATTGTTTGTCTATACTATTATAAAAGTGGTTAAAATGAAATATCTATAAATTGAAGATATTTTAAGAATAATAAGTGATACGGACTATTTGAAGGTCACTAAACAGAAAAAATATTTTTTTGGATTTTTTGTATGTCGTTATGGCTTCATCACGTAAAATCCGCTAAACGGATTCCAACTATTTGGTGCACCGGTAGCCGTGTAGTTAGAGACGGTTATAAGATATTTTTTGCTACGCTTAAGAAATAAAGAGGGGTTATGACTTTCTCGTCTGCGAAGGAATTTTGCACCTTCTATATAAAAAAAATCTGTAAATTTCTTTGAACTGCCATATTTTTTCTTTACTTACTTGCGGAACTGCTTTCACCATCCCAATCAGTATCAAAATACAGAAGATAATAAAATTCATTTTTGATTTTTTCTGGCCACTGGGTATACATATGCCTTCGGCGTATTCTAGTAAGTATTAAGTTGATAACATTGGTTTCTGAATTGATTTTATGACTTGAATTTAATGCAATGTGAATTTTACAATCGATAAGGAAAATGCTAGAGTCAAAGTCTAACAAGAAATTGAAAAAACCGAATAAAATGTGTTTATTAACATTACTCCATTTTCTGTGTTAAATCTGCAAGGTTGAATTTTATTAAAAATACGCGTCAACAAAATGCAAACTAGCTTTTTATTAAAGAATTAGCAGATTGTACTTAAGAAACAAAAATAATGGCAGAAATTCAAAATATACCCATTTGTATACTGTGTGAACGTTTGCAATCTCAAAAAAGTATTGAAAAGTATAACAATATCATTAAATGTACTTCGTCAGTTGAAATGCAATAAAAAATTTATGCGTATATTTATAACTTTATTTTTTCCACAGTTCCACGATACACAAAAAATATGCAGAGACTTGAAATTTCATAATGATAACAAGTAAATTTCTAGTTGGTTTGTTTACTATCGCTATTGTAGGCGAAGTTGTTGTAAGTTGAAGTTTTGAAATTACCTTTACAACTAGGAGTTTTTTAATGAACATTCCCCTCTCGTGTAGGGCCGCAGTTCTTCCTAACATTTCTCCTCGCTTCGCTCGTCGTCGTACATAACGGTGACCTGCCTTAAGGTAGAATAGGTCGATTTTTTAATACTTTCATACTTTGATTGTTACCGAGTATATCATATAATATTATGTCACCCGATGATGCGTTAAAATTTACTTTCTCGTGTTATATGTCTTCACGTCGACATTGGCGAAATAAGTGAAAGCCATTAAGAACAAAAAAGAGCAAAAGCAACCAACTTAGCTGGCAACATCTAAAAAACTCAACGCAGGAACGGCTCCCGCAAGATCAAGGACGTGCTTCGGTTGATGATGATGAAGACATTTTTCTCTGCTTTAATCTTTTTAGTTGATTCACGAAACTTAACATAGATTTAACAGATATTTCTATATGGCAATATTACATATATTATGGATTTATCTTGAGAGTTTAGTTGATTTGGGTTTTGAAAAAGACATCTTTACTTTTATTGTGTTCATGCAAATTTTTAATAACCACTTGTATAACTATAAAACCTTTATACATATTACAGCCTCAACACACGGAAAACAACATCAACATTGAAGAAACGGAATCAGCAAACTTGATTGTAAGCGAAACAACCGAAACAGCAGCTATCACAACCATTTCTACAACAAAAATAACTACAACCAATACCAATGAAATACATGAAGCAGAAGCACCGAACTTTATAATAAGACTGTACAACATTATTGTCACAGCGTTTGAAAACTTTTTCACAAATCCAAGAGTGAAGACAGTATTTAATAATGTCGGGATTTGTATGGTAAATGGTGCCATGGAGATTATAACCTATTATCTACCAGCACCAATGATTCCTTTAGTAGCATCTGCTGCTGGGTTGATAATACCATTCGAACCAGTAGTGACTTTACGTGAGAAGATACCAGTAACAAGCTACAGAAGAGCATTTAATAAAGCTATTAACAGTTTCATGGGAACCTTTGATAAGTACAAAGAAATTGATGTAGACGACCCTTATATGACCAGAAGGTTTAATAGAAGGTTCTTGAAGGGCAGTCCAGAAGAAAAGAATAGAAGGGTTTTGGACAACAGTCAGGAACATACAATGAAAAGCCAGCAACCAAATATGTATGAAGAATAAATTTGCATGGGTAATAAAGGTGTTACATTTTTGATGTGGCGTTTGCTTTCGTGTATTTATTTGAAACACGGAAGACAAAATTTAACCTTTATTATTAACCTTTAGAGCGCCAAGCAGCGAAGTCATACGACGTGACCTAGACGCATTAGCAATAAAATAAAACAAACCTTCAAAAATAAAATAGTGATTGCAGGGATAGGTTATATAATATATTCGGAGTATTTCAACAATGAAATTTGGTCGACAAATTTCAAAACACTGGTGTCAATTTCACGAATTTTTGATGACGTGATTTGCAGACTGTGGCGCTCAAAAGATTAAAACTAAACTACGACTAAACTAAACAGAATGCCAGTTGGTAGAGTGCAGAAGTATGGCGTCAGTTGCACAGGTATGAGCCAGTACTCTGGTCAACCGTTTCTACACTTACCCTGGCCGGGATTCGAACCCGGGACCGCCAGCTTTGTAGTCCGTTGTACAACCAACTGAGTCAAACGTGTCGTGACATAAATATATGGATGTTGTTTATTACTGCCATTTTTATGCAGTAGTGTGTCATATTATTATGTTTGATTAAAATAGTTTAATTGCAATAACATGAAGAGCATAATATTAGTCATTGATGGACCTGTTTTATAATTTCTCGTAGAGTTATTGTATTTTAATTACGAGCAAACATTTTTTTATAGAAAAGTTAGAGTAGTTTTGGGAAAATGGGTACCTATATATTTTCTTGAAAATAGGAGCAAAGACTTACTTATTTTATATGTTAATTAAATTAACCATAAGCTAAGTTCAAAAAACCGGCCTAGTGCGAGTTTAGCTCCGAACTTTTCCGTACAAAATATACCCTTAAAACAGCCGTATCTGTAAATTCCAGTGTTAGCAGAGCCCTACTTCTAAGCAAAATGTACGCGGTGTCGGGTCATTTTATATTGGTTACTTACATAGACAGAAAGACATAAAATTATACTGTTTTTAGTATTTGTTGTTATAGAGGCAACAGAAGTACATCATCTGTGAAAATTTCAAGTGTCTAGCTATCACGGTTCATGAGATACAGCCTGGTGACAAACGGACAGACACACAGACAGACAGACAGACGGACAGACACACAGACAGATAGACAGACAGACGGACAGCGGAGTCTTAGTAATATGGTGTAGTATGTAACAACTTATAGTTAAGGATAGAAGAGACAGCTTGAACAGTCATTAAACGGATGTCTACAAATTCTCTCGTGTGTTTGACTCGCTATACGCTATCTCCCGCCCCACACATCACAAGGGTCCCGTTTTACCCTTTTTGTACGGAACCCTAAAATGAGCAAAGCTGTGTGGAAGTCATTAAATACGTGCTTAATATTTTGTAGTAAATGAAAACATATAAAGAAACGGTAACATTTAATATAAGCTTCACGCATAGGCCTCCAGAACGTACACCACGATTTCTACGATGGCGGACAGAGCTATCACGATCCCAGCGACGATGCGACTGTACGTCTTCACCTGATAACAATATTGAAGAAATACATCCTATAAATTTAAACGAGCAATAGTTTTAGATATATACTATATACAGGGTGGAAAAAAAAGTGCCCTGGAGGGAAACTTCCTTAAATCCTTAAGATAGCTCATTATACTTACTACATTCAAAGAATGCGGTTTCCGCTTCTGCATTTCACAAGATTATATATATAATAGCTTCTGCCCGCGACTTTGTCCGCTTTGAGATAGTTTGGTGATCATGGATAAGGGTATTTTTCCAGGACAAAAAGTAGCCTATGTCCTTCCCCTGGACTCAAACTATCTCAAATCAAATCAAATGAAATCAAATATTTTATTTGTAGACATAGGTTTGCAGGTGTTACCTTTAATTATCTAAGTGTATCTATGTCTCGCCACAAGGCATAAAAACATTTTGAGTCAGGATGGCGCATGCATTGTTAGTGCAAGATAATAATGTGGTGTTATATGAATGAAATTTGGTATCTGCCTACCAAATTTCATTCCAATCGGTTCAGCGGTTTAAGCGTGAAGAGGTAACAGATAGACAGACACAGACACCTTTGCATTTATAATAATGTTATGGATTTTGGGGCCGATCTCAGAAAACGCCACCTGGAGGCTCAGAAAGAATGCCGAAATAGAGGATCTTGTGCCTGAGTCCAACATAATCGGTTAAACAAATCGGCTAGACTGCACTGGCTTGGTCACGTGGAAGGGATGGGTGAGGATCGAGCTGTGAAGAGAGCGTATATCGGACAGCCATGCGCGAAACGTCCAATCGGGGGGCCCCGTTATCGGTAGCGTAATCAAGTCATTAAGGACTTTATTTATTTATTAATTAGGCATACAACAACTTAAGGTGCGTCACATTTGTATCATTTGCCCAATCAGATCTTCGTCGCGTGGCATTATCGCGTGTCACGATCACGCGTTTGGACGTTGCGCCAAACCGATCGCTCGAAATCCATGTTGCTAGGCGTATCACAGCGCCGACAGTGAGCGTCCAAGCAGCGCGATACGCAGTCATGCCACGCCACCGTGATCGGATACGAGCAAATGATACAAGTGTGGACGCACCTTTACAGACACATAAAAATCAACATAAAAAACTTAAAGTTAAGGTCTGGTCTATAACTCTAAACAATGTGTGCACAGAAAGACTAATAAGATTTAGTGAAAATTAATCGCTAGAGACAAATTATATAAAATTTCTTAATATATAGGGATAACTACATTTCAAGATTTAACTGAACTACAGCGACTGGAATGGCGGGAGAAAGCTCAAGATAGACGAGAATGGCGATCTCTGTTGTCGGAAGCCAAGATCCACTTCAGGTCAGTAGCAATAGAGTTCTGAGTCAGCGGAGTAAGTAAGTAAGTATAATATATGTTAATTAGGAAAATGAAAATAATGTTTCTTGTAAGTAAAATGAGTTATCGTAAGCATTTAAGGTAATTCCCCTCCAGGGCACATAGATTCTTTCCACCCTGTATGTTATACTCGACGCAAAACGAACTGCCGATCGAGATTATAATACTATCTCGTTCACACTTGCGTGGTCTTAACAGGTGTAAAGGGGAAAGCAGTATGTTATTTTTATACGATGATAGACGGGCATTTGACCGCAATCTCACCTGTTATTAAGTGACGATGCGGCCGAGGATGTATCATGCCCGTGATTTTGGTCACCAGTTCGTTATGCGTTCAGTATAATGTTTATGGGCAATAAAGCTATGCTCGGATTCTCCTTGCATGATCCATATACGCAAATAATAGTAATATACGCTACAAATGGCCGTATCTATGAAAATCCAGTGTCAGCAAAGCCCTACTTCTAAGCAAAATGTACGCGGTGTTCGATCATTTTATATTGGTTACTGTTTTTAGTATATTTTGTTATAGCGGCAACAGAAATACATCATCTGTGAAAAGTTCAACTGTGTGACAGTCGGACAGACAGACCGACGGACAGCGGAGTCTTAGTAATAGGTTCCCGTTTTACCCTTTGGAGTCAGAAATGAGGAGATCCGCAGAAGAATCCAAGTCATCGATGTAGCTTAGAGAGTTGCTAGACTTGTTGTAGTTAGTAGTGGGCGGAGCAGATTGCTCGTAGGACCAAAGGCCGCTGGGGCACAATGGTAGTATAAGTACCTGCTGCATGGTGGTGTTCTCAGGTATGGTGATGACTTCGGAGTTCCGTCGCATACGCAGCGGTAAGGGCATCGCTGGAGGCTGGAATCTCAAATCATTTACATTATTAGCAGTGTAATGTGATAGCACAGGATGGTATAGCAGGTCCAGAGCAACTTTATTGTGTCTTGTTCTATTTCCGTTTCTTTTTGTCGGAACTCTGGTTATGAATAGGTACAAGAAGGTGATATATCTAATAGTATCTAATTAGCTATAGTTATACTTGTGTGTATTAAGCTAAGTATATATGTATACATCGGAAATATCCAAGCCTCAGAAACAAATGGTTATGCTCATCACCGAATGTTTACCCTTACCGAGATTTGAAACCAGCGGGCCTATGATGGTCGCGTTTGTCACGCGATAGATGATATGATATGGCATCTGTCACTCTCGCACTCACATACGTGTCAGAAGATGACGGTAGCTACGTCAGCTATTTATCGCGTGACAAATGCAACCATCATAGGCCCGCAGGACCCTCATTCATTACCATTGGACTAATTCGGTCGTCGTGTACTCAACACAATACTACGAGTTTTTGTGTGAACTTTGTACATATGTAGGGGAGAGCAGAGTTCAAAGTGCTGGGGGTAAGTTGTTCCCATGAGAATAGGCACGCAAGTAAATCGCAGTGATTCGTATGTTTGTCGCGAAATAAAATCGACGGAACAACTAACCCCACGGAATAATATATTTTTGCATTTCATTTGTTTGTTAATCGTTGATAGTATACAAAAAATAATCACATATTTTGACGAACTACAAAACATTATTTTAACGTGTGTGACCTGAGATTGAATTTTTGAAGGATAAGTTTGTATTTGGAACGATAGAACAACCAGCTCCGTTACGGGGTTAGTTGTTCAGTTCCAATCGATATCATAAAAAATGTTTTAGTAAACGGTATAACAATATCACTATTCAGAAACGCCAATAATTAATTAAATAGGGCGTGCCTAAATATCTGACACAACTCTATTGCTAGGGCCGTTAGATCCAGTCAGATATTTTCGCCCGCTTTGTTGTGGCAGATATTGATGCTGGTGACTGTACACACAATATATACACTATTTTCATAACTCAATTTTGTATTTATGAAAATCGGCACGTTGAGCCCCGCTCTTCCTTACCGACATATAAGATTATCCCAGAGAGTTCTAAACATACAGTTGTGTCAGATATCATAGAAGTTCTTTAACGTAAAAACAATGTAATTTTTATAGTAAATAGCTTCTGCCCGCGACTGCATCCGCCTTAAATTCGTTTACCGCGAATAATGGTATTTTTTCGGGATAAAAAGTAGCCTAAGTCCTTCCCCAGGACTCAAACTATCTCCATACCAATTTTCATCCAAATCGGTATAGCGGTTTAAGCGTGAAGAGGTAACAGACAGACAGACACACTTTCGCATTTATAATATTAAGTATGGATATATATAAAGCTGGATAAGCAACGCGACAGAGACGAAGCGTGATACGCATGTCTTGGAGTATGGCTGATGCGCTTAGCATTTCAAAATAAAATAAGATACAGAGGCCGCTACTAGTACTAACTAGATTGTATTCGAAAATTTCAAGCCACGTAAAGGTGCGTCCACACTTGTATCATTTGCTCGTATCCGATCACAGTGCCGTGGCATGACAGCGTATCGCGCTGCTTGGACGCTTACTGTCGGCGCGCCGATCAAGCCGCACTCTTCCGTGTAACTGTGTGATACGCGTAGCAAAATGGATTTCAAGCGATCCGATCGGCGCAACGTCCAAACGCGTGATCGTGACACGCGATCATGCCACGCGACGATGATCTGATACGGGCAAATGATACAAATGTGGACGCACCTTAAAGTTGCGATAGCTCAATTGGCCAGAGCACTTCTGCGTTTAAGAAGAAGTGGCAGTTTCAAATCCTGCTTGCAATTTTGAAGGACGCATTGTGTTTTTTTATGTACAATCGAACTCTGTGTTATAATAGTTATATATATAATCGCTATGCCCACCGACTCTGCCGGGACGAAGAACGGGTTCAATTCTTGTGGCATCAGCTCGGACTGCAAATCTGCATCATTACTTAGTTTCTGAAACGATAGAAATAATATTCATACAAGGAACCAAACAAATAAGCTACTGCCTAAAATTTGTTTTTTGTCAGAAGCTTTTAATGCCGACTGTACTCTTAAAACATCCATCGAGACGATTCTAAAGACCCCAAACTATGTAGATTCCTATGATCTTCCAGTTCCATTATTAAATTCGCTGGACGGTATTACCATTGTCACCGAACTGACTTACTCAAGTATTTATTTATTTATTTTCTGAAACGTTTACATGACATTACAGTACAGTAGAACCAATGCGTCACGAAACTTAGCCTAAACATTTTCTTCTGTTTCGGCGGTAATTACTCATTGAAATAAAACTATTTAACGGATTATATCGCGTATATTATCTCATTTTAGTTCCCGACGTCTCGGAAGCTTTCCAGCTCTCCATGGTCACGGGTGGACGAAACGTCGGGAACTAAAATGAGATAATATACGCGATATAATCCGTTAAATTGTTTTATTTCAATTAGCTTAAACAGTTGAAAATTATATTTTACAATAACAGATACCAAACAAATTATATTGAAACAGTTGAACACCTAGCATCCATCGCCTCACAAAATCTCAAGCATTCACTACACACTGCCGCCCACCGTCACGCAAACAAGTCGCACTTAGGTGTGGATGCCAGGAGCGCAGTAAGCAGTGAAAGGGCGCGGGGCAGCGGCGAGCTCCTGCACGACACGGTTCGCGCCGGCGGCACGGCCAACAAGTCGCGTCGTTGTGGTCTGAGGGCTATCCTCTGGACATCCGGGACAAACAGCCGCACGAGACGTTCTACAAGTTCGGGACAGTCCGACTCGCCACGCAAGGCCTGACATGCAGTGACAATAAGTTGACAATTGCGCCTGCTCTCCAAGGAGTTGTACCCAAGGGAACCGAGAAGATATTTTGTTGGATATAGATACGGGTAAAATCCAAATACTTTTTTTATAAAGGAACCTTCAAAATGCTTTTTGAACCTTCTCAAGAAGTAAGGCATACGTCGATTCGTAGGGAAAGTATGCCAAATAGTTGCCTAATCGGAAACCGGAAAGCGGGTATTTAACTAGCAAGATTCCACCCGGACAAACATACATACAAACATTGCAAGGTAAGCGGCTATAGGGTACATGGATGAATTTTTTATCGCCTTACGTAACAAAATACCGTAAAAACGATTTCAAAAAGCAAAATCAAAATTAAAACTCGGCTAAAAAATACGCAAGATAAAGGCATTTTAAACTACTAATAACACAGTGATTTGACAGAGAGGTCTGACATGTACTTTTACGTCATAGCCGTCATAGTACACCATATAAAGTCTAAAATAAATTCGGACGGGTAGCTGGGCAAAATCATTTTTCTAGCAATGATCTTTGTCTTGTGTAATGTGCAAATGCTTTGGTGTGATAACTGTAAATTTGCATGTGTTTCTTTCATAAATAAATAAATAATGGTACATATTTCGCCAGTCCTTCTAAAAATACTTTAAGGATTGTAAAAAAAAAAAGTGAATATTTTTCAAATTAATCGATCAGAAAGCTGCATAAATTGTGTCCCACCCCTTTAAAAAAATACAAAAGTAACGCTTACTGAATACTTTCAACAAAAACTATTTTCGACATGATTGGATTTAACTTTCATGAGTTATTGCCGTAACAATAAGGACGTAAGTGCTGTCAAGATACACAATTTTGCTGGTGCACTTTTGCAACTGTTTTTTTTTTTCAACGGTAGGTAGAGCATTTTTTATAGTAGCGACTGCGGAACCTTATACTGAGCATGGTCGGACATGCTCTAGGCCAGTTTTCCTTCAGTAATGTTGGTTAGTACTTAATACTTACATTATTATGTCCATAAACAAAAGTTAAAACGTAGAGTAATAATAATAATTTCCACATGATTTGGCACCGTTTATCACGTGTCAATCTGAAATATTGCCTGCGATACGCTTCGAATATATAAATATGGCCGCGATATGACTAGGCTTATCGTACACAATAGGTACGAGAAACTCGATCGCTAATTTGATAATGTTTATGTGTCGATATTGTTAGGGTTCTGTATAAGAAAGGCTTATGTCCTTAATAAATATAATTCCGTCTGTTCAATTATTACAAAATATTGGAAACGTATTTTTTCTTTTGTCGATTAAAAAAATATATGAAGATATAGCCCGTTAAAGTTCCCCGTGACGTCACGCCGTGCGACCACCGTGCGACCGTTTTTGCGCACGGCGTGACGTCATGCGCCCCCGCTCCCAAACTGAAGCGCTTTATCTATGTCTTTTTGTTTGATTCACAAAAGAAAAAAAATACGTTTCTAATATTTTTTCATAATCTGAAGGACTAATTAGAATTTTTTTTTTTACCCAGGAAACTACCCTATTATAATTGGGGGCGTCATGGTCGAATGTTCGCGATTCCATGGCGCCCCTATTAACGGCCGTGACGAAAACCGCCGGTGTGGTTTTAGTGCCTTCCTTCTGAGGCGAGAGTCCCATATAACTATAACATTGGTCCCACATAAGCTGGGGGGTAAGCGCAACGCATTTCCACACCGTCAAAAAAAGGGTTCTGTATCAAAAGGGTTTCGACGGAACCCTAGTATTAGGCCTCCGATGTCTGTCTGTTTATCACATGACTCTAACTTTTCAACCGTAATTATATATAGCGTAATACATATGGTATCCTTCCAAATCCACACACTTTTCCTAGAATGCTTAATTTCATAGAATTTTCACTTCATCAATAACTTTTCCCCTGCAACGATAAATTTTTCATGATTTTTGAAAAGATCATCATGTAGAAGCATATAAGGTTAGTTTAGGTTTGTTTTAAAACAATCCCAGATTATTAACGGTTTCAGAGAAAAATGCTTTCGATGAAATGATTCGTCGACGAAATGAAGTATTTGAAGAAACATTATTCGATAAAAATATAGAAAAATATTGCTTACTCAAAATTTCATACTATATTTTTACTCGTATAAATGAATTTTTTATTTCAAATTTCAATGAAACAGCCCCAATAAAGGTATGCCCATTGAACAAAACAGCTTTTAATATCTGTCCATATATTGACAAAGATATTCGCAAAAATCATGATAATACACCTAAAGGTGCGTCCACTCTTGTATCATTTGCTCGTATCCGATCACAGTGGCTTGGCATGACTGCGTATCGCGCTGCTTGGACGCTCACTGTCGGCGCGGCGATCATGATGTCCGATCTAAGTGTGTGATACGCGTAGCAACATGGATTTCAAGCGATCGGATCGGCGCAACGTCCAAACACGTGATCGTGACACGCGATCATGCCACGCGACGAAGATCTGATCGGGCAAATGATACGAATGTGGACGCACCTTAAAACGATGAAACAAGGTACAACCGATAAACATTCTATAAACATCTACTTTTCTCAAATTCACTAGTTAAAGTCCTGTGACATAGAGGCAGACAGTAGAGCACTGGCTTACAAGATAGAGCTCCGTAATAACCCTACTGAACCCAAAACAATGACTGCAGAAATGATTTCGTATACCCGAACAACATTCGTACAGTTTGCGATCAGCCTTAAATTTTTATTACTCGAATTGGTTTCGCTTATTTTTGAACCAAAAGTATGTTGTGAAACAAAATGAAGACTTGTATCCTACTTTTTATAATAAGCTTCCTAGTAAATGTGAATGGGTACTTACGGCCGGTAAGTGTAACTTTTTTTCATCCATAGAGACTACTCAATGATAATGCAGCGAATGCATTTTTTTAAACTTAAAATTATTTATAATTAGCTGTTGCCTGCGATTTCGTCCGCGTAGAGATGCAATTTTTAAGCCTTCTAGAAGGTGCCCGCAACTTCTTTCGCGAAGTAGGAAAAAGTCATAACCAACCGTCTAACATGTCCATACAAATCTTTGTACAAAAGATTTGCATGGACACAAAAGTCGTTAATTTTCCCTTTTTGTTACCAAATTTTTGAAATGATAAATTTACCATTATTTATTTATTTATTTAATCTTTATTGCACAAAAACTTATCGTACAAAAGGCGGACTTAATGCCATAGGGCATTCTCTACCAGTCAACCTCGAGGCAAAGCAGATAAATTGATTGATGATTATTTTTAATAATTAAGATTGTTCCGAACATACATTTTCTTAATTATCCAAATGAATCAACAAAACATCAATCATGAAACAATAATCATTAAAAGTATTAGTAACAAAATAAGAAACAATCAAGGATCCATTAATTGATGTATTTTTTTTTCAGAAAGCACATTTAATAATTATTATACATACCAACTTCCATTCCCCTATTCACCATTTAAGGTATAATTTCTAAGATAAAAACTAAGTCCTGTGTCCTTCCAGGGTCTTAAACCATCCGTATACCTAATTTCATTTAAATCGGTTCATTTGGCTTAAAAGTGTGAAGACGAAACAGACAGGCAGACGGAGAGACTGTGCTTTCGCATTAATAATATCGTCTCGTCACTATTTTCAAAAATGCGTGCATAATAAACCAAACCGGAATAAACACAAATTACCCTCCTTTGCGTCGCTCAGTCGAGTAAATAATAAAGGCAGAAAGTACATACTGGCGTCATGTAGAGTGACTACCTTCTTTGTCGAAGCAAAATGAGATAGGTTTCGGGTTTTTTTAGCAATGTTGTGGTGACTGATGATATTAGTATAGATTAAGATGGCAAATGGCCATTGGAGCTATTGGTACAAGCCACTGAATAGATGCACAGATCGATTTCGATTTTTTGCGGTGAATAAGAGTTAGGTTTTAGTCTTTAAGGCTCTAGTTTTCAAAGGCTTGAGGCGTTACAACTCGCGAGGCTCCTTGTAAGTCTTACAACATAGGTATGTATGTTGTAAGAAGTGCAAGAAGTGGCATTGGCGGTCTTCGAGCTTTAAAGACTAGCAAATCGCGAATCTTCACAGGCTTTGAAACTCGAATCTCCTTTAACTCACGATACTAAAGAAAGGCTGGTTTTTAATAACGAAATAGGTGAGAATAACGTCACAATTAATTAAGAAAGTGACACTATTCTTAAATACATAAGGTCCAGAGTGAATTACTTCTACTGTACCTACTCTACTGAGATACATCATTACAGATAAAATTGTCCCGACTGTTGGGATCGTCAGCAGATATAATATATGAATTAAGAAACCTGGCGGCGTCACGATGATTGCTACTTAGCTAAATAGCGACCAAATACCAAATAGAGTAGAAATCGGAACGAAAGTCAAGAAGTAAGATGTAGTTACAAATCATGACTTGACGAGCCATGTCCTTCTTATTTCACAGCTGCGGCAACGGCGAGAAGTCATAGGCAGTCTAGACATCGTCTCCAACAACGTCCAGCCGATACATGCAGACGTCAAGTCTGAAATGGCGGCCACTGAAAAGGTACCTTTTTAAGTATGACATCATTAAGATAGACATCATAATGCTTGACATCCTTATTTCGATAGTTGGCCCAAACAGGATTAGATCAATGGATTATAGTTCCTTTGCTGTTCCGCGAATTGATCTAGTATGGAATTCCGCAAAGTAACGCCTGAATCTATCAATTATCCAAACAGGATTGTTTGTGTGTCAACCTGTGTGTATTTGTGTTTGAGTAGTGTTTGAGTAGGAAACTCGCCTACGTTGGTACGGTCACGTGATGCGAAGAGATGATGAGCGTGTGGTACAAAAAGCACTCAACACTCCTGAGAAAAAACAGAGGGCGAGGACACCCTCCCTTGACACGGTGTTCAGGTTCGTACTAGACCACCATGTCAAGGGAGGGCTACTTAGTTTCCTTAAATTTGGTCATCCAAATTTAAGGAAAAAGCCCATATCCAATTTCGTGCTACGGGTCAAATTGATTCTATGGCCTAAAGATCAATCTTTCATGTTTTTAACACCATTTGCAGCTTTTTATGGCGGACCGCTAGCACTAAAAGGACAAAGTGCACAAATATTTGAGCTCACAGTAAATTCTGCACTTTATAAAGTAGAGTTGAAAACGTACGTGATTTGATTTGCTTGATACAGACCGACAAAAGGGTTCTTAAGTTATATACAGTTAATTTCTGCTTTCCGTGACTTTTATCTCGTAGTTTTAATATATAAGTACCGTTGTTTTCATTTATGTGGAATTCCAATGTGATAAAAAAATATAAAAATGTATCTAAAATACCAAAATAAGCTCCGTTATATGTCAACACTAAGATAAAACAATAAGACACGACATTGACGGCGCCTATATTAAATGGTCCATTTTGAGCATCTAGTCACATGTTAGCAACTTCAACGCATACCTACTTTTATTCTCATATCTAACGAAATACTAGCACTAAAGTTGTAACAATATCAAGTATATTATTAAATTAGTTCCTTTTAAACGTCCAACCAAACCCAAATTCCGCTAGAATTCCTGGGCACGTTAACTTGATAATTCACTTTTTTACCAGTTCACATGCCTCTCTCCATTCAGTTTTATTTACGTTTACAATCTCTTTACACTCATCATTATAACTTAGAACTTTAAAATCTATCTTAATAACCATAAGGTTGTTAGTAACATTATTTGACTCAGTAAAATAGGAGTTTTTGATAGTAAATCTTGATTTTTCCTTAAACAAAAGCGTTAAAATCTCCATATATTACAATGGTCTCTTTGTGTCGGTCCCATTGTTGCGGAACCCTCATTATTAACACGTCAGAGAGTGATAGATTGCCGTACCCTGACTTTTTAGTAAGTTGTCATGTGTAACTAGGGAAACTGAATATACGTTAAAAAGCTTGAGTAAAATAAAATTCTTGTCTTATGATAAATATCGGGGACAGTTTTAAACCAATCGACCTAGTCCCAAACTAAGCGTCGCTTGTACTACAAGTACTAGTGGACGATAAACATTCTTATATAGATAAACCTATATATAATTACATAGAAAATTGCCCAAGACCCTTGAACAGAATACGTGCTTATCGTACGAGAACTTGACCTCCCCGAGATTTGACCCCAGGACAGTTTTGTATAGCTGTGTTAGCAGCTTTGCGTAGGCAACACTATATTTACAGAATATTACGGTCCCTACAGGTACACTTTCAGTACTACTCATTTAAAATACACTCGCTATAATATACCTAATTAATAAGTAAATCTTATTAAAAGTAGTCAGCACATAATATAAGCCAAACCGAAATTCATAAGACACCAATTTAGATTTATTCGTTTTAATTCTGTAAATATTGTGTTCCGATAGTATATAAGTCATAGTGTTGTCATTGGAAATACTACGGAGAAAATGTCATGGCACGTTAAAAGGTTTGGCTGGCTGTTGTTTATAATAGAATACAGAATTTCATTGTTTACAACAAATGCCACGTGAAAGAATATAATAGTCCCCCACAATTTTATTGCCCTTATGTGAGACTAAGATGTAGTAATTGTGACCCTAACCTACTTGTGTAGACTTTACACTGTCCTGTATGGAAAATTGAAACATGCCGTGGCGTTGCTAATTATTATTGCACTCCTTCACAACGCCAAATCAGTATGAAAAAACTTTATGAATCAGGAAAAAACCTTTCAATTATTTTGTTGAATCAAAACGTCTTCAGACGTATTGTCGCACAGTGATGGTTTTTCTCTCCTAGCTTGGGCTGCGAAGGACGTGCACCTTCGAACCAATCTCTCAAGTATGTATATTTACGTTCTATAATCGGTTAATGAAAGGGCTATGCTCGGGATCTGTCTACGAGATCGAATCAGAAATGAGGAGATTAGTAGATGAACCAAGGTCACCGACATAACAAACAGGGTAAGCAAACTGAAGTGGCAATAGACAGGGCACATAGAAGAACCGATGGCCGATGGGGCTGAAAGCTTCTCGAGTGGAGACCATGTACCAGCAAGCGCAGCGTGCGAGGAAGGCCACCTCGCAAGGTGGTCGGATGACTTGGTTAGGGTTGCGGAACTCGTTCGTTTCGGGTCGCCTCTATCCGGCCCATATGGAAATCTATTGAAGAGGCCTGTATCCAACAGTGGACGTCCTATGGCTGAAATGATGATGATGATGGTGGTGATTCGGTTAATAAGAGACCTAACACACTGCTAGATGGCATTGCACCAAATAACAGTACAATAGCTACAAAATCAGCATCGCGCTGCAGTTATGATTGTCTTCGTGATGTTTTTAAATTACATAACGTCGGCTAAATTGGCAAACCTAATAACTCCATTTTTTTTTCAAAATAATGTTTTAACACTTTTAGATAGTTAAATTCTGGACTCATATACTTAATAATAAAAACTCTGAAATGCTTGGAAGAAACCATTTAAGTTTAAAAAACGAAATAGAAAACCTCCCAATACCCGACCACCAAATTGTTAGTCAAGTTTTTTGTGCCCCCTGTAAAATTTGATCCGATTGAGTTACGAGGTTTGAGTAGTCTGTATATCATTTACTTAGAGATGAAGAAAAATAAGTTTAGATGCTCCATCAGATGAGTAGGTAGGTACTACTAGAAATGTGGAAGTTTCGAAACATTCTAAAAATCTTCGATTAGTCTGAAAAATTTATCGAGTACTTAAAGCAAGTTTGAAATTAGTGGGAAAATAAAAAAAATAACACAGATGTTACGAGGACTTTTTGATTACTTTCAAGTGACAGGTGTAACTGGTCACAGCGTAGAAAATCATACTGAAGCACTATTTTAATTATTAGTTTATTAATAAGGCGGATTTATAATAGTAATTATTGTACTGATATCCTTCTTGAGCTTTGTCTCTCACAATTGGGTACATTCCAGTAGTCAACATAAACGATGTCACGCTTGCAGTTAAATGTTATTTCTGAACATACGTAGAAACCATTGACGTATAATTATTTTTAAGCTTTTTGCGATTTTAAAATGATCAAAAACTAAAAAGATCATTTTTGAACGTATATAATTATGACCTTTTTTCCTTAAAAACTTCATACTTTCTGACCGTTTTGACAGTTCATAAAAAGGAACTGATTTGATGCGACAGTCAAGTACCCTATTCCAAAGACTACTATATACATACAAGATTGATGTCAATCAGAGAACGGTAGGTTCTTTCAGGTTTTCCTGAATGTTTTACAAAACACTATAATATGTTTTTGGGTTATTTGATAATGGCAATGAATAAACGAAATGAGTTTCGATTTAATACTTCTGGAAAATGTGAAATGAGGACTAAATTCTCCATTGGAGGCGTTAGTTTAGAGTGAGGTCGAGGGGTGGTGATGTTGACGAGCATTGCAGGGCCTTAGATCGATCTACCAGCACGATATCAGGCTTATTGGCTAAATCGTATCGATCCCAATAGAGCGTGGCACAACCATTTTCAAGAACTGGCATCGGCGCGTACTTATAATAAGGCACCTCGGACCCCACAAGACCGTATTTAACAGCAAAATTAATGATTTATTATTATTATAAATATTTTACCTTACTTGATTAATTATGTCAGATATGTATACGGTATAGCTCAACGAATGTTGAAAGATAAGAGGTGAAAACATTTTTTTTTACTTACTAACCTTTTGTTTTATATTAATATTTCATATTTTTTATTCAAATAACATATTACAGTAATTATTACTAATAAAATAAATCATACATATGGACAACAATAGAATATGCGTGAACTAGGATTCCCGGTGAAAACATTACTCGGTCCGATAGTTATAAGATAGGTAGTGTTTATGACCTAAATAGAACGTATTTATTTATCAAATATAAGCAATGTATTATCTTACCCTTGATACACAATGTACCACTAACACTTTCCTGACCGTGAAACCGCATGACCGTGGACGTTCAGTTCGTAGTAAGTTTTCGCTACATACGCATTTTCCCATGTTGTCGGCTGCTCATAGCACTACTAATCTCGGTCGCGGAAGTGTTAAGCAGTGTTGATCGTTTGCAGCCGTGCTCGACCGGCTACGTCCCATCGCATATCGAGCCAGGGATTGTTTTCCAGGTAACTTGACTTACCTAAATACACGCCCCAGTTACTAGGGCTCGTCCTGATTGACAAAAGGTAGCGGAGATATTCCCTAACCAGATAGCGTAGCGAATGAAGTTACGGTATACACAACACATATCACACATTTTTATAGGTAGAAAATTTAAGAAATGTCCTACCTGTTTGTAGAGTAACGTGTCCATACCTATGGACAATTTTACGTTCTATAGATATTTCAGTCAAAGTAAAAATTTTCTTTATTTAGCTACAAGCACTTTTGAATCGTTGGTTACAATAAGATTTTAGAGCAATTTATTAATATATATTTTTTTAAATAAAAAACTGAATATCTCATTAATAAACATTATAAAAAGAAATCATAAATGAAAAAAAACCAAAAAGGATTGTCAAGAAAACACAAAAGAATTTGAAGATATTCATCATTTCATCAAGTAATTTACAAAGTCGTTTCATTAAATTTTAATTACATGATATTAAACTAGGTGCCTGTTCTCGCCTTCGCACGGGTGTACTTAGGAACCAGATGAAACCTTAACCTCCCTTTATTGTAGACCATTTTTTAAAGATCTTTCATAATTTTTTGTTCTCACCCATTTCTTATATGGAGATTTTCAAACCCAATTTTTTGTTTGTAAATTGCAATTGTTTGCATATTTTCTGACGTACAAACCTTGTCTAGATAATTAAAGATTATTTATTGAAGGTAATGCATTAATACTGTAACAATTTGATAGTAAGCAGCTGCATTAGTGTAAACTGTGTCACAGCTGTTTACGCCCACCTCGGGACATAGAAGACATTATGTTCCACAGAGATACATCTAGATTTGCGCGTTGCGAGAAGCGTCGAACGCGTGGCTGAAACGGGGCGAGCTCTTTCCGGAGACCGAAGGCTTCATGATGGCAATACAAGATCAGGTAATAGAGACTAGGAACTATCAACGGTACATTATAAAATCTGCCACTGGAGACACATGTAGAAAATGCAATAGCTGCCCCGAAACCATCCAACACATCATAAGTTCATGTAAATCCATTGCCCAGACGGACTATAAGCACAGACATGACCAAGTAGCAAATATAATCCACCAAAAACTTGCCCACCAATTTAATTTAATTACATCCATAGAACCATACTACAAATACAAGCCTGAAAGTGTCCTAGACAACAACACAACCAAATTGTACTTTGACCGAGCCATCCTTACAGACCGAACGACCCACTACAATAGACCTGACATAACAATAGTAAATAAAATAAACAAAACTGCCTACTTGATAGACATAGCCGTCCCTAATACTCACAATTTACAAACTACAATAGCAGAAAAAATTACTAAATACATCGAACTGAAAGACGAAATAACCCGAATTTGGCACCTACAAAAAGTTACTATAGTACCGATTGTCTTGTCAGCTACCGGAATTATACCGAACCAGTTACATCAATCGCTTAAGACACTAAATCTCCCACCATACACATACTGCCTACTTCAAAAAGCTGTCATCCTGAATACTTTTCGAATAGTTAGGAATTTTTTACAAACTGATCAGGAACATCCATCAACCGCTTCAGCTATACCAATGACACAAAATACCTCTCAGATGTCCATGCAAACAGCCGTGCATTCCAATAATCCACAATATGCCATTGAATCCATCCCTCAGTCGAACACTCAACACACACATTTCACGTCTATACAACCTGCTGAATAGTAACTTAAAAACTTACCTGGTATGTACTTGGCTTAGGCCCGTTCCTAACAGTATACCGGCGAAAACCGAGAATAAATAAAAATAAAGAATAATAAAAATAATAGGAGGAAGAGGGTCCTTTCTGTGCAGCCCTAACCACACCGGTAGCTTGAGCCCTGCTCCGCTGCCGGCGGCACCCTGGGTTAGGTTTTTTATAATGCGTTTATATTTTGTATTTGCTTTCTGTACTTTTTATATGCGTATTATAAAAGAGCTAGCTTAAGAAGATAAATAAAGAAGATAAAGATAATAATAATCATTTTATTTCGGACAAGATCAATAGTTTTCAGTTAGGTACAGACTTGTATGCTACTGTTAGTACTTACACAATATCTTGTGACGCAGGTTTTATTTTATAACAGTATGAACTTTCCTCACATGATGCTGTTGGCACTGCCTCACCAGTGGCTCAATGACGAGACACACCGCTTCCGCATGATAGCCGCGAAACCGTCCACCTGTGCAAACATCCCTGAGGCGCTACAGTGACGAGGCAGCCCCATAAGCATCCTGAAAGCGTTATTGTATTGCACCCGTAGGTCGCTGTAAGCCCGCTGTATATAGCTGCCCCACAGGCTGCACGTGTATAAAGACTGACTGTGACTGTGTGGGACTGTGTATTAATTACTTATTATAACTATGTTAGATTACAAACACAACGAAAAAAGAATTAGAAAAACTTGCAGCCATTTTGAAGTGATGCGCAAACATACATTTCTTCGACTGAATTTTATTTATATAGATTATTTGAAAACATTCTACGTCACGAGATTAAATTATGTCCTTTTATTACGGGCTGCACATCGAATTCGAATTCTTGAATTTGGAATATTAACTTCCGCTCTCGCTCCCGCTTGTGAATTGTACCACAAGTCAAATGCTACTTATCTTACTGGACGCACGGCGACCGACTTGTCACTTTGTTTTTGTATTTTGCTGAAACTCACAACAATGACGTGGGTGCACACGACTACTACACTCACTCACACACACACACAACCACACACTTTTAGCAATATGAAACAACAGTGAAAAATACATAACTATAGAGGTGCCTACTCCGTACGCGGAGGAGGAAAATCATAACCCTTAAAAAGGTAAAAAGTATCCTATAACCATCTGTGGACACGGCTACCCGTGTACGAAAAAAAGTAGAAATCCGTTTAGCCGATTTGGCGTGGTAAAGCCACAATGGCTCATACAAACATACCGAAAATCTGAAAAAAAAGTTTTGATTTAGTGGCCTCCAAAGAGTCCGTTACTATCTTTTTTTATCCTATTATTTTATTTTTACAAGTTAATAATAGTATATATTAAGGTGCTTTTTCGTCAGCGAGGGCGAGGCGAGACGAGACGGGGCGGGAATTGAAATTTGTATGGCAAAACTTCCAATTCACTCTCAGCGCATCTTCGGTGGAAATTGTATGGATTGGCTAGACGAGAATTGAAATACTTGTTGGTGTTGTTACCTATCACGCAGGGGTAGCCTAGCAATTAGGTATCTTATAAAAGGATATTGAATTCAAACCCAAACTTCTTACAAAATGACTAGTTTATTTTAAAGCTACGGCTAAGCTCAGTTTTAAACTAGAAACTTAAATTGGTAGAGCAAAATAACCATACTATTACGAACCATATTGCTAAGAACATAGACTTAACTCTGCATCAGAGACACGATTCGCGCGATGTCGATTAATATCACTCGAGAGCTGGCACGATCTCGCACGCGCTTGACGTTAATAGGCATCGCGAGCTGAAAGGGGCCAGCGCGATTTCAATTCTCGTCCCTCCTCGTTTCGCCTCGCCACGCCGGTGGAAAAGCACCTTTAGAAATAATCAAGCAAAACCTTAATAAATACCGTAAAATCACTAGACGTATAACTTTACTTGTGTGAATCGGTGTACCGAAAAATAAAACCGGCCAAGAGCATGTCGGACCATGCTCAGTGTAGGGTTCCGCAGCCGTTCACACCAAAAAATGCACACTACAGATAAAAACATGCAATATGAAGAAGTGCACAAGCTTTGTAATTTTTTTCATATTTTTTAGACATTCCGATTAGAACATAGAGGGGGGGAGGGCACAATTTATGCTATTTTCGGGATTTTACGATTTCCATTATTTCAGAAAATATATACTAAATAAAAAAAAAAATTAGAAACCTCAAAATGATTTAAAAGATCTGTCGAAATATGTATATGTGCCAGTGCCACACATTGATATTTGTTGTTTTTTTTTTAGTTTCGGCTACATGTATGGAGTGCCTCCCCTAGATTTTTTTATTTTATTATTTAACCATTAAACTAAGTAGCAGCTTACACAAGACTTCTATACTCCAGATTTAATCAATGTACTTCTTGTAGTTTTTGAGTAAAATGCCTGTGACATACGGACGGACGGACATGACGAAACTATAAGTGTTCCGCTTTTGCCATTTTGGCTACGGAACCCTAAAAACTAGCGTCAATCTAGAAAACTGCTAATAATTTTTAAAATGCGAAACCGATTTTCTTGAAAAACTAAGAACACTCGATGAAAGCCATCTTGCAAACATAAAACGAAATTACAATCGGTCCATTCATTCAAGCGTTACGATGCCACGGTGAGACACACAGAGAGAGACATAGATACACAAATACATACGTAAGCTTACAACACCCCTAAATTTTTGTTAGGGGTTAAAAATAGCTGCCCTTTGTAGTTAAATGTACAAATTAAAAAAAATCAGACAACTGTTACGACGCTACGTAGTTGTTTTGTCAACAAAACCAAAAATGAAATACAGCTCGTTACCGACGCTATGTAGTTGTTTTGTCAACAAAACCAAAAATGAAATACAGCTCGTTACCTAACTAAAGTTACTAAATAATCTCAGTATTAAAGTGAAAAAGGGTCATTAATACATATATAAAAAATTGAAACAATTATTAATATCTAAATGCTACTACACTGTTCACGATTATTTAAATGATAAATTAAAATGAGCACTGACATTGAATTTTCACCAATTTAATTATTATTATTATTATGTCCAATTATCATTTACAATTCAATTATTTTCAAATGTTAAATTTTAATGTAAGTACATATGTCTTGAGACGTAAATTAATAATCTTATTATACTAATATAAGAATATAATTATATAAACAACATTTTATGGATGTAAAACAGTTGTACATAATATCTTAAATTAATAATGTTTTTAGTATGTAAGAAATTGCAATGCCCTAGCAGGGTCTCATGTACCTACATAATAACTACCTTATCATCCATTGTAAAATGAACATGATACGCAATAAATGATATGATATGATATGATATGATATGATATACCAAATAAGCTTACGCCTTTCTTCTAATGACAGCAGTAGAATTTAGCAAAGATATTTGTAAAAAGTCTTCAGTTCATTATGATTTTAGTATACCTATTACGTTTTGGAGTTGTTTCTGTTGAAGTAAGCCGTGGAGGCAAGGCACTGCCCACTTTATCAGGGCGGTGACAGCAAAAAGCGTCCTAGCTTACAGATAAAGAACAGTACGGAAAAACAGGGACAATTAATTACAAACAATAAATCTCCTTTCGGAGTTGATTACGAAACTGGCAAATACGAAAACAAACTAAAAGTTATTTCTTTTAATTTGTACATGTAATCAGACATGACCAGATTAATTACAATTTAGAGCCACAGTTCAGAGGTAGAAAGAAGATAATTAAAACTGAATATAAATATATTTTTCTAAATTATTTTTTGGTATTGAGACCATTATTTTTATAGGTTATAAACGGTGTAGGATAAAGTTTCCCCCTCCATTAGCCTTTTTTCTTAGAAAAAAAGAAAATAATTTTATTCGGTAGCATAAAATTATGCAAGACAAAAAGAAATAAACTAATTAGATACAAAACAACTAAAACTATGCCCCTAAAATGGTCCCACCTCAGCATAATGCCGGCTCGGGAGCCAGCGCTGATCTTCCGGTGAGACCATATGTGGCGCCACGGAGAGCTGCATGCACGAACATTTTAGATGTCATTATCCTGAACGCAGCCGACAGCAACTATACTCTGATTTTTAATTCAAGACCAAAAAATTTTATGTCAGCGGGCACTTTCGCTGTGATCACTGCATACTGGTTTAAGTGTCAGTATTTTTATCAATAAAACTTACCCTATCATTACTGGTTGCACGATTTATTATACATGTTTATATGAAATAATGTTCTTTTGATTTAATAATCAAGATGAAAACTGTTGGATTTTGGTCTTGAATTATAAATCTGAGTTTATCGACCGACAAAGCAGTCCTGTCAACTGTCTGTCTTAGCCATCGATTCACTCAAAATTGGCCTCTTTCACATGCGTCCACACTATCTCTCTCGCTATTTTTTCGAATCATCCGTCATCACAATACGCTCTATTTCACACATCCTGCAACTCATACTACATCTTTGTTCTAAATTTGTGTACAGTTCAGGCGCAAAATTCCAATTTTTTTTTTGTCTTTAGTTTTTATTTTTAACTCGCTACGAAAAATTGAGGGGTGTTAGTATAAGTTTGATGTGTGTATCAGTGCGCCTACCATGAGCTGTGTTTACATCGGCGCTAGCGAGTTTCTCGTATCGAGAGTCAGTGCACCTCTCTCGCACGCGCTAATAGTGCGAAAGAGATATACCGTCATCGAGCGCTCTATTCTCGCTCGGGCCGAACTCATGATAGGTGCACAGTTGTCTCTGTATCTGTGTATAAAAAAAATTAAGCAAGATTCGATTTGGCACATTCAATGCATGAGCTCGGAGCATCGTTTTACCAATTGGTAGGTCCACCGTGTTGGGCAGTAAAGCCGTAGGGAACGTGGGTACGAATCCCGCTTGATACATATTTTTTTCAACTTTTCACTTGGTCTTCTTGTGGATGGACCGGGGGTTTCGGATGGGGCAATGGAATGAAGAGATACCGTGTACTCGCTATGCTGTGTATTTGGAAAGTGGTCAATACTTAAATCTATATAGTTCTGGACATTTTATTACAGCGCCCCCTATGAGATACGCCGTGAATTAGTCACTTAACTGTCTGATAATCTATATATTTTACTATGCTAATCAAGCCATTTAGGTACCGAGTTATATATAAGGTAGATAGATGGCGCTGTTTGACACACTTTCATTTACTAATACATTTAAATTTTCGTTAGCAGTCGTTTCTGCTTTAATACAATTTTCATCTATACTATTGTACAAATAAAATATCTATAAATTAAAGATAAAAAATGATTGAAACGGACTATTTGGAGTCACTAAATCGAAATATATATTATTTGGATTTTTTGTATGTTTGTGTGTGTCGTTGTGGCTTCAGCACGCCAAATCGGCTAAACGGATTTCAACCATTTTTGGTACACAGGTAGCATCTCCAGATGGTTATAGGATACCTTCTACCCGACTACGCTGAAGATGAAAAGAGGGATTATGATTTTTTCTTTTCCGCGAACGAAATAGCGGCCACCTTATAGTATTTTATATTTTATCATTTGCTTACTGTTTTAAAAGTCCAATTGTGAATAAAGTCCATGAGACCTACAAGGCCCCAACTTACACAACTTCACGACTGAACTTGAGTTTACAACTAAGGACAACTACTAAAAACTTGAAGCGAGGACAAGTTACGTTGAAGACTGAAATTATGCCTGTAAATCTTCAGCCTCATTATGTTTGTACGAAGTAGTGTATGTATGCAACTTGTTTTGTCAACGCTTGTTAAATTACAAAAATATCACAACAATCTACTTATAAATGTACCTTTTTCGATGATTGACATTTGTTAACCGTAATACATGCATGATTTTTTTGTCGTTTTTTCTAACTAAATATCAAAATACCGTAAAAACTACTTCAAAATGTGAAATTAAAATTAAAGTCGACCAAGAAATACGCAAGGTATAGGCATTTTAAACTACTAATTAGACAGAGAGGTCCGATATGCACGGTTACGTCATCGTGCACTCTGGCCATATAAACTCCATGTTAAATTCTGTTTTGCTGGAAAGAGATATAATGAAATGTTTGATGGCTCATATCTTGGTTATTTTTATAGTTATTCACAAAAATATTTTTGTCTACTGTTGGTTACATGAATGAGCTTTTAATAAAGCAAAAATTAAAATTCATGCATATTCGCTATTGAGTTTTCCCCAGGTTTTTACAAATAAGTCAAATAGAGGACGAAAATCAACCATAATATTTTTTTCCGTTGCCGTGATTATCATTAACCACTCATATTCTTTTGGTAACTAAGGCTACTTACTTTGCGCGCCACTAAATGCTTGTGGTAAGTTTTGCTACCAAGCGGAGTATACGCAGTTTTTGATTTTTTACCTGTGAATGGTTCGACTGATATGGTATAAACTGTATTCAAAACACAGACTACCACCCTGACAACAATAAAAAAATATTTCAGCTAAATAGATACAACTAAAATATTTTTCATCTGCATTAATTTGTAAGGTGTCTCAGAAGTGCTAAACGTTTATAAAATGCCTTAAGTATTCTACTAGTATGATGCATTAAAGTACTCAGCATTTATTACTCTATTAGATTAAAACTATATTTTACTCCTATTTAATATTTATGAACAACAAATCGCATTATAAAACAAACGCTCATTCGTTTTTTAATGAGTTTGCTAGTTGAATAGCCTCCCAATTTCAAATTAGTTAATATTACTTGAATAACTTATAGTTATTATATAGTTCTAGTATTAGGTTTAAATTCTAAATCATAAAATGTGTAAAGTCGAGGTTAATTACGCAGGATTAACGAATAAAATATTTGGCGATAGATTGTAAGTACAATCTGGTAACAGTTGTTACCAAAATCAGATCCGCGAACCGCTTTAGATCGTAAGGCATGAGACACATGAAGGTGCGTCCACATTTGTATCATTTGCCCGTATTAGATCATCGTCGCGTGGCATGATCGCATGTCACGATCACGCGTTTGGACGTTTCGCCGATCTGATCGCTCGAAATCCATTTGCTACGCGTATCACACACTTTTATCGGAACAGTGCAGCATGATCGGCGCGCCGACGGTAAGCGTCTAAGCAGCGCGATACGCAGTCATGCCACGGCTCAGTGATCGGATACGAGCAAATGATACAAGTGTGGACGCACCTTGACGCGTTGCAAACGCGTTTAGAGTGTTTTTTAGCTTTATTTTACTTACCTCATAATCATCATCATTATCATTTCAGCCATAGGACGTCCTATGCAGGACACAGGCCTCCTAAATAGATTTCCACATGGGCCGGACTTTCATTTAACTATTTAGAACTTACCTTCTGTTTCTACTATCCTTCTGTGAACGAGTTTATCTCAGTCTAAGTGATCTACAAGACGTCTCCCAGCGTCGCAGGGATACCAGACCTCAGGAATTTTCGCCATTTGTCAGGAATGCGTCCGGAATAGGAACATTATACTACATATTATAAAGTTGTAATTAAATGAAATGTCTGTACATTGAAGACATTTTCAAAAAAATGATTGTTACGGACTATTTGGAGGTCACTAAAACGAATTTTTTGTATGCTTGTATGTGTCTTTGTGGCTTCATCACGCAAAATCGGCTGAACAGATTTCAACAATTTTTGGTACACGGGTAGCTGGGTATCTCCAGATGGTTATAGGATACTTTTTACCCGACTACGCTGAAGAAAAATGAGGGGTTATGACTTTTTATCCTCGGCGAACGTTACTTGCGGGCATCTTCTAGTATTCTTATAAAGACAAAGATCTGAATAATAATAGAATTTCTAGACACTTGACTGGATTTGAACCAGTGCCTTATGCCAGGCAAGGCACAATAAGCTGACTAGCTTGTAAAAAATAGTGACAAAATTTGAAGACAAGCTTACTAGATTCTTTAGCTCAGTTGGCAGAGCGTGCGCCCCGGCAAGGCACAAGGCACTGGTTGAAATCCAGTTGGAGTCTTGGAATTTTTTCATTATTTAGACTTTGTATTTATAAGAATATAGGTCCTCAGTGAAGAAATTCACTGTAAAAATCACGAAGGTCGTGATGGTAAAACATCAAGATTTTAGTAAAAAAACACTACAGCGACATCTCTAGATAATATATGGCGACTGTAAAGTTCGCTCTGTTAGAGTGAAAATTTAGTTTAATTATAGCTCACCATGGCGCTGACGATAGAAACGACGGTTAAAATGCAAAATGCAAGATCTTGTGTGTGTATACTGTCAAAATTTGAAAACAATCTGACTGTACTCTGTAGCTTAATGTGCAGAGCGTGCGCCCCGGCAAGGCACAAGGCACTGGTTCAAATACAGTAGGACTCTTGAAATTTTCCACTATTCATATCTTGGTGTTTATAAGAATATGGTTCCTTAGTGATGAAATTCACATTAAAAATCCCGACAATCGTGATGGTAAAACGTCAAGATTTTCGTAAAAAAACAATGGAACAGGAACATGTCAGGAATATTTCACAACCTCTGTAAGTTTTAAACTTTTTTTCTGGAAAGAAATGACAATTAACATTTCGTCAGGTGACAACCAAAACTCACTAAAATATCTGTCACTGCTCTTCAAAACCTCGTATCTCGGTGCAACATCGATACTGAGATAACGAGGTTTACTTCTAGTAGGTATTTGTTAGTTAGTGAGTTTTGCTTGCCAACAGGCGATTTGCAACTTTAATAGTAGACATTAATTTTGCACTGTATACTCCACCCTGCCCCCTACCCGAGTGTCAGCGAAATTTCATTCGCAAATCAGGATATTTTTCAGGTATTTCAAAATGTGTGTCTGGTAACCCTATCTGCAGTCCACAGCAAAAAGAAAAACAACTCACGACAAAACACTGCAAGTTACGACTAGTTTCGAAACTGCATTAATTTGTACAGCTTCTTAAGTTTTCTTTAGACAGTGTAATGCACACAAACTTCTAAAATTAAATTTATAGTGAGACGAGATGGAATTTCCAGTTGGTAAACTAGACCAAAGTTTCTCCGGTTGACTGGTACAAAATGCTATTTTACATTAAGTAACGTAACAGTAGAAAGTTAATATGACGAATGGTTTAGCTCAGCGGGAGTAACGTTGCCTGCGAAGCTGAGGTCCCGGGTTCAAATCCCGGTAAAGGCAAATATTTGTGTGATGAGCATAAATATTTGTTCCCGAGTCTTGGATGTTGTCGGCGTATATAAGTAAATGTATCTGTTAAATATATCGTCGTCTAGTACTCATAACACAAGCCTATCATGGGACTTCCTAGTTCGATTTGTGTAAAAAATGTCCTGTAATGTAATATTTACTTATTTATATAAAATATTGTTATTTGTTATAAATATAAGAGTGCAAAGTTGTATTTTACCCGCGAGTGCGTAATTGCAGCAAGACCAAGCGAAATACTTCTATAATTGAGCCACAAGCGAAGCGAGTGGATCTAAAATAAAATACTGAGCTTAGCGAGTATTTCTACACACGAGAAGTAAAATACAACTTTGCACCCGTGGATAACACAAAACTTTTCACCTCACTAAAGCGAGGAAAGTGCAACATGCAAAATAATAGGTCATAAAAAAAAGTTTTTATTTGTACACATTATAATCATCATCAGGTTAATTAGAATCATCATCAATAGAAAAGGTTTTAAGTAAAGTTTTGTTGACAATGTTGACATTTCTGACGTTGCGTTTTGTAATTGTATCGACTCAACTTATGCGTTAAGAAGTATATTCAACATCATTATAAAAAAACAAATGATTTTATGGAATTTGAAGATTTATGACTTAAAATCATTAAATGAAGCTAAATACCATTTTTTATTAAATTCTTACAACATTCATTTAATGATAATTAATATCGAAAGAAACATTATTATGGGCGTTTTACGTTTTGTTATCTGTCAAAAGCTACTTAAACACGCTACAAGGTCAAATTACTTTCCCCACTAGTGGATAAAATGCGTTTTTACCCACTTGTCCTAAAGGATAAAAGACGGCTTTCCGGGCTAGTAGGCGGAAAAATAATTAAAGCATCTTCAACGTTAGACATCTTTCGAGAGTGTAATATGTACTCGTTTCTAGAACCTACTTAATGTAAGTGTACTGGATTGAACTTGACGTAAGAGTTGTCGCAAGTGCTAACAAGACGAACCAGAGAAGTATCTCATTAAAGCGATCTGTGTCAAGAATCCGACCATTCATCCTTTTTATGGTTCCGTTTATATGGTTTTTAAAGGGGCACATCGAAAATTCAAGCTATTTTAGTGAGTTTTTTGTCAAATCTAGTATATGAAACAGGCTGGTTTTCAAATATGTGAGTTTGACTATATAATCTATTCAGCGCCTATTTCGGAAACATGTTTTCTTAAAATTTCCTAGATAGAAAAGTTATCCGGAAACGTGTCTTCATTTTTTGTCTAGTTTGTACAAACGTCAGGTTAATAAACAGCTACATTATGTAAAAATTACATTCTTCAAATTAAAATTCAAATTGTTTATTTCCTCAAATTGTGGTACATAATTTATTTATTTATTTATAAAAACATTTTTATGACATTACAGTACCTATGCGTCACAAAACTTAAATTAACAATAAAAGGTTCACAATAATAGATAAACAAACAGCTTAATTTGGAACAGTAGAGCATCTAGTATCCATCGCCTCACAGAATCTCAGGCATTCACTACACACTGCCGCCCATCGCCACGCAAACAAGTCACACTCGGGTGTCGATGTCAGGAGTGCATTGAGAAGTGAGAGGGCGCGGGGCAACGGCGAATTCCTGAGCGACACGGTCCTAGACGACGGCACAGCCAACAAGTCACGCTGTCAAGGTCTCAGGGCTATCCTCGGGACATCCGGGACATACAGTCGCACCAGACGCTCCACAACCTCGGGACAGTCCGACTCACCACGCAAGGCCTGACATGCCGAGATCATCAGATGGCAATTCCGCCTGACCTCCAAGGAGTTGTACCCGAGGGAGCCGAGAAGGTACTTTGTTGGGTACAGATACGGATAAAATCCGAATGTTTTTTTATAAAGGAACCTTAAAAACTCTTTCTGAACCTTCTCAAGGAGTAAGGCATACGTCGATTCATAGGGGTTCCATATGATCGACGAAGTCTCCAGCTTACTCCTTACTAAGGCATTGTAAACCATTTTTATGGCCACCGGATCATGAAAGTGGCGAAGGTTTCGGATCACAAAACCCAGTCTCCGAAAGCAGCTAGTGGCAAGAGAAGAAATATGCTCGTGAAAAGTGGTATAAGGCTGGTACATATTTTTTTAGCTCGGCACAATTTGTTCGCAAGTGGCATGCAAAAGATGTACGTTACTTAATATGTAATACATTATTTTATTTTATTTTACTGTCATTTATCATATCTAATACTTATCATTTATGATTTTACAGAAAACAAATCATAATAAAAGTAAACATTTAAAAAAAATATATAAAAGTAGTATATAATAATTCTTCTTCCCTTTATCTTTTACTTCACTAACTTAAATGTTAACAAAACATAATAATATATTGGATTTCATTCGCTTACGCCAAAAAGCTCCAAGTATGTAGTGTAATAAGATACTCGTAGCTTAAAAATTACAGCAAATTGCTATATTGCTTTATATATATAGTGTATTATTGTGTTCTAGGAAAATAATTTGTGACATTCATTTGACATAATATTGAGGCTACTGTCTGAGTTTATCTATTAAAATTTTGCATGTAAGGTACAAACATTACTGAAACTGCTGACTAAATGCAATCCATCCTGTTACACGTATGTTTGGCAAACAAAAAATATTTCATTTCATCTCATTTAATTGGCTTTCTGTTTCTTTGATGCGCGCGAACAATAAATGCGTCCCTTATTACAAATTACACTCATTGGCCGGCACGGGGGCCGGGGCGTGGTTTTTTCGTGCCGTTGCAGGGTCTTAAGTCCTCCCTGTCTGTCTGTCTGTCACAGAGCTATAACTCTCGAACCGGAATAGGTTTACACTTTAAATTATCACAGCATCATCGTCATCATCATCATATCTGGGTTCAAATCCCGGTAAGGGCAAATATTTGTGTGATGAGCATAAATATTTGTTCCTGAGTCTTGGATGTTTTCTATGTATATAAGTAATATATCTATTAAATATATCGTCGGCTAGTACCCATAAAACAAGCCTTATTAAGCTTACCATGGGGCTAGTTCGATTTGTGTAAAATTGTCCCGTAATATTTATTTACCTATTTATTATTTATTTATTTATTATATCCGCTCAAGGCCATCCACCTGCTTGACGAAGGCCTCCCCTAAAGATCTTCATAACAACCGGTCGTGCGCCGCCCTCATCCAAAAGTTTCCCGTGATCTTCACCAGATCATCGGTCAATCTTGTTGAGGACCTTTCCACGCTGCGTTAAAATTCTCACAAAATGTGTATTAATGTGGTCGCTATAACAAATAATAAAAACAAAATATAGTAAAAAATATATATACGGTGATACAGAATGCTCAGTGCGCGAGTCCGACTCGCACGTGTCCGGTGTTTTAGGGTTCCGTACCTGACGTAATAGCGTTATAATCACCAAATATCACCAAAAAGCGATGGATTCTGTGAGAGAGAACATGAGAGTAGTAAGCGCTGAAATGACGAATAATAGAGATGGATGGAAGAAGAAAACATGTTGTATCGACCCTACATAAGTGGGATAAGGGCAGGGGGATGATGATGATCACCAAGGGGGAGGCGGGGGTCAAAAGTAGGCCAAATATGATCACATAATTTCTGGACGAGCCCTTTTAATTTGCCTGGCGAGTCATCTATCTCACAAAGAAAAAAAATGTCGTGACTCCATTTTTTTTTGCTTTACTAGCGCTTGATACAAAATACTAGGTACTCAATCCTAAATATGGGACTTTTAATTATTTTTTTCTATATTTCTTGTTATAGCTATTATGCCCCTGAAAGTGATTTATGTATTATATATAGTTTGAAAGATCTGTGACAGATTAAATAATACCTTGTACCATATCCATAATATGATGAAGTTGTAAAAAATTAAATTCTGTACATTGAAGATATAAAAAAAGTGATACGGACTATTTGGAGTTCAGGAATTGAAACAGTATTTATTTTAATTTTTTATGTTTGTATGTGTCATTGTGTCTTCATCACGCTGGAACAGCCAAATAGATTTCAACTAGTTTTGGTACATGGGTAGCTGGGCATTCCCAATTGGTTATAGGATACTTCTTGTCGACTACGTTGTGAAAAAAAGGGGCTTATGTTTCTTTTGTCATCTGATGAAGTTGCACCTTCTAGTGATTAAATAAAATCCCAACGTACTTGTAAAAGTGCAAAGGCAAATCGAGTTTTACATTATTAAATAAACTCTATTCCATAAGTAGGCCACAAGGACACTTTTACAAGTCTGAGTCTAACGGCTCTTATGGAATGAAAAGGTTAGAAAAAAAAGTCTTTACGAGGTCAATAGGGCCTCGGTAATATCCATTGAATACGGAACCCCAGATAAGAACCAGAGAAATATGTCATTAGAGTGAACTGTGTAAGGATAGATCATTAATTAAAAAATCCATTTGTACATCCATCCGTTAATTTTTCAGGCGATCTATCCATCTAAGTACGAGCAAAGAAGTACGAAGAAAAACTATATTGATCGAAAGTGATCACGCTTGCAATTGAAAGACAAAAAATTTAATGTTCCTGTTTGCTGTAATACAAATAAAGTTTCTGAAATAAACTTTTAGAAGCATAAATAAATAGTAATTAGGTATATTCAGTTTGCACTCTTACATTCTGCTCTGAGAAACTTTGCTATGGTTCCACTTGAGAAAAAATAAAGTGAAGCGTAGATTGTTTTAAAAAAAATGTGTTGGAAATTCACTATTCCGTAGACGGATAATTAAATAAATCATATTTGTACGCGATTAAGCCTCGTTTTGTTCTGTTGTGATAATGAGTGAAGACCGTGTAAGTTGAGAAATCAAAAATTTTACTATCCACACCTTCCCCAAAAACACATCCTGTGTTTTTGTCGTCCCCAAAAACACATCCTGTGTTTTTGTCTTCCCCAAAAACACAGGACTAAAAGACAGAGGTTTCATACAGTTTTTGCCTTTCCAGGTGACCCCACCCCTCAGCTTCCAACAGTCGCTCCGGAAGTCCTTAGTGCCGCCCAGCAAGCTGGAACTGGTCCGCAGTGCCAGCAGATTAGTGCTACTGCTGACGCTGACCATCGCCGCTCTAGTAGAGCTTTACCCTGTTTTGCTTCACCTCGTCGCCACCTTTTATAGCTTCCTTGAGTAAATACTGTTGAAATTAGTAGTGTTTTACTACTCTCATACCGCCATTAATTAACTCCCGACGGAAAAATAGGGGTGTTAGATTACATAATTATTTGCAAGGAATAAGTAGGTACTGTGAAGGTATTAATCCTTCACGATGGATAAGTAGTACATATTTAAATTAGGAACGTCAGCTGTCTCATAACAGTTTTATGTCATTAGGTTTTAGTCTTAAGACAGACGTTGAATACAAAACATCAAACCCGTACCAGCTCCCTTTTATTTATCCCACCAACGGCTACATCCCCACATATTGGTAAAGGTGCGTGGTTCAATCACTATATGTTATGTGAAAATAGGTAGCTTATTCTGCTATCTGTACTTATATACTAGCATGCAAATATCTTAGATATTATTGTATATCATGAAAAAGGAGATCCCTCGTACTATAATTGCACTTTCATTAAGTAGCTTGATTAATTTTTAATTTAATTATCTAATATAAATATTAATTCATCTTTAAATCTATTATATGTATTATAAGTTTAACGTGTGTATTTGTGTGTCTGTCGCATCGTAGCTAACCTAAAAGAATGGACCAATGTGGATTTAGTATGTCTTCAGAACACTCTCGTGTGTTCTTAGTTACTAGTTCAAGAATATCTGTCCAACAGTTTGAGAATTGTCTTACTGAGTAGTTAATTGATGTACAAAGGAAAGCAATAAAAGCTTCTCACGATAAATATTTTTTGACTAAAAATTATAAATTACAAAAAAAACTAACTTGGTAACCTCCCTATGGCGTCCCCCATTATCATGATTGTGGCGGTGAACAAAATTTTATCAGAAACTGTTTTCTGAAAAACATATTATAAATTACAGAATGTTTTGTATATCCTTAGCTGACATCACTCGAAGGTTGATTATATTATAGCATCGATGTTTATACAAATTCCTTTTATAATTGATTTTATAGCTATGACTTTCTCTAAACATTGATTAGAATGTTTATACATTTAATGTTTAAATGTCAGTGTTGTGGAGACCGCCATGGAGGGACTGGTAGTTTGGACTATTTTCGCCATATTGTTGCAGTTTCACGGTGTTCTATGTGATCAACGTCAGGTAAGTGATGACAGTGATGATATACATATAAAAGCTATAACCTTCCTAGTGATGCAGTCGGTTATTAATAACATTATCATAAACGTGAGTCGATTTATGTCCACTGCTGGGCATATGCCTCCCGCAAAGACTGGCAGGTACTTGGCAGCTGTCGCCTACATTTGCTAAAGCTACACCTAATGGTCTAATAAAGGTTGTAGGAGCCCATAATCTTTATCAGATCATCAATCGATTCAGTGGGAGAGTTAAAATAATAACCAGTTTCAAGTTTTCAAGCAAGTTACTAATAGCTAATCCTGTTATCGTAAATCGCTCCTTCTGTGATATCTATGTAACTAATTATATGGTCATACATAACTAAAAATAAGCATTTTGAACTAGAATGTGGATCATCACAATCAATCAAAACTTTCGGCATATCGGTAATTTTAAAAGGGGAGATTGCTTTGGTTTAAATTTTTGTAAATGTTTCTTCTTTTTTTACCACATTTTTTAAGCATCGAAAAATAAATGCTTAAATAACTAGTACGGTTTAGTCTTTTTTTGTATGAACTAAAACATATAGCATTTTATTTAGTCATTATCAAATGGGGGTATTGATTTTCTAATTTTTAAATATTTTTTTCCAATTTAGGGACTTATATATGTGATATACATTTTCATTGAATGTGATTTTATTCATAAAGGAAATGTTATTTTATCCATATATTGTGTAATGTCCATCTTTTAGGTCAACCATGAATCCATCAATGATGAAAGAATTAGAAGGAACCATGACAGTGACCTCCAAAAGTTAAGAGGATTATATGAACAAAATAAATCAATGAAAACTCTTGCGCCTATAGATCAAAAAATTCAAACTATATCAAAACCTGTAATGAAACAAAAACATCCTATAAATGAACGAAATGAACCAAAGGAGGTTAGAGTCATAAACAATATACTTAAAGAAATAGCACATGTCGCTCATGATCACAATGAATCTAAAGGCATACACAAAATCAGACATTTAGTTGATGAAATAGACGAACAAAATAAATTTATTGACCATGAAGCAAAACATGCTAAGCCAAACCCAGTTAAAACAGATGACCTAGAGAAAGAAAAAGAAAAAAAAATTGAAAGAATAGTTCCAAAGAATTCCCCGGCTAATGAGACAAAACCGAAAGAAGTTTCGGAGAACCCACCACATAAATGCAAAAAAAATCAGGAGATTGTTTCATCTAAAAAATCTACGCTACCTTTTAAACCCAAAAATATAGTAGCAGCAAATGAACCGGTGGTAACAAGACGAAGAAGTGAGCTTGGTGAAGAAACGTCAGGCAACAATGAAAGCGTTAAGAAACAGAATGTAAAAAGTAAGTAGTTCAATAATATCTGATTGAAATAAAAATTCGATTAAGCATAGTACTTTGGAACATATATTTGCACAATGTGGGTATTTAAAACATTTTGAAAATCTGGGGGAGATGGCCGACTGTGCAAGATGTGGCTTTAGATCGGGGCGACTGTAAATCTAGTGGAGAAGCCTTGGCCCAGTAGCAGGATATTACGTTTGTTTTTAATTTTTTTTTTCAATTCTATTTATCATCTAGGAATTTTACAAAATCTCATGTTATTTGTTCTTAGTCTATATTGTTGAAGAACCTGTATGAAAAATTTCAATGCTTGGGCTGAACATTGACTCGTTGACGAATAAGTAGTCAGGTGAGGTTTTTTTTAATTTCAGGTGACAACATTATTGAAATCAAGGAACATATGTATGAAGAAGAATCATTACATACAAATCCTTGTAAATATACTCAAAGAGATACGTACAAAAACTGGTACGTGGGCCAAAATTATAATCCAGGATTCTACAGAGATAATTGTTATAACAGCAATGGCAATAATATTGCAAATTATTATAAGGATTGTGTTACCTATCCAACAAACACTTATGAAGAATACAGCAATGGAAATTATTACGTAAATTTTGATGCAAATCCTGTCTTAGTAAATCCAGTACCCTGTCAAAGAAATGAAGATTATACAAGATCAAGGAAGACTTGGTTAGATAGAGACTCAATAATACAAGTGAGAGATCCCAATGAATTTCAGGTAAAGAATGTGAATGAAGAAATAAAAGAAATAAGAAGTGTAAAAAGTCCTGATTTTTATAGGAATTATTACTGTGTTACGCAGAAGCAGTATTCAAGCGACGGCAGATCGAAGAACGAGAATATGTATTTTTACATGGATCCTTATCACTGCAGTTAATAAATATAATTATTGAAATATAGTTTTTTAAACAAGTCATTCTCTCTTCTACCTACTTAGTTGCCTTGTGGTAAATTTTTATACTGAGCAACAGGTGAGAAAGTTTCAAGGTCATTTTATGGTAATTTATGCAACTGATACATAATGTGAATTTAAATCTCAGAGAATATCTTCTCAAAGAATCCTTAAACACTCAACGGAAGTGGAAATGGATAAGGCACACCCTCCGACGACTAAAGGACAAGCTGCGGACAGCCGGGCTGAGTCGGACTGACGCGGAGCGCAAGGCACAGGACAGGAGCGGATGGCGTGACCACTGGGTTACCAAAGGACAGCAACAAGAATCCTTAAACCACGATAACAAGATCTCACGAGTATGTCAAGACCTAATAATTATAGACAGTTGCAAACACTAGTTTATTATCTTCATCCATTTATTAAATCCTCTTTCTCGTGTTTCATGTGCAACCATGGAGCCTCGAGCCATGTTTACCGAGATATCGCGCGCGCGCTGCAGTCCAGATCTATTCTATACTGTAATGATCTCATAACTACATCGTATATGATGAAATTATGACCGCAGCGCGGCGGGTACGCCGGATTATCTCGAATATCATTTATCATCATCATTTCAGCCATAGGAAATCCACTGCTGGACACAGGCGAATATCATTGCACTTATGAGAATGTGAACATTTAGTACTGAAAAACTGGTCGTTACCCATGGTTTTTAAAACTCATTTAAGAAGATTTACTACTTATATGGGTGTAGATAATATATAATTACATTTTGTATCATATAAAGTATGTAGGTATATACATTATTTGCTTGTGTTTTCTAACGCTCTCACTACCGATTGATTTTTCCCACTACACCAATTACATGCATCTCTGTTTGGCCCTTTGGTTGACTGGTTGAGAATAACATTTGGCATGAAGCCTGTCATTTGTAACTCGTTTTGTGCAATAAAGTTTAAATATATAAATAAATACTTACATATATTATCCTATTAATAAGGTGTAATCTCATTTTGGTCGCATATATTTTAAAGAAAGCAACCCAAAGGTTATTTGAAGGAAGGCAATCTTTAGCGATAAGATGCTGCTGCTTACCTCTGCTTGTGTCCTAACTTGATCTCTGTCTTCTGCACTTTTTTCTTGTCGAGGTGTACAATACAGAGTAAGTATTTGTACTCAGATATCTAGCTTGGGGATAAGACAAATGAAACACACACACACACGTGTTATAGGCGAATATTAAATATTTTATTTAACAAAAATCCTATTGTTTTCCAGCAATTTACAGGAACAATCAGCAGAATAGAAATACGTAGAGAAACAGACAAACATATAACAATAAGTATCGAAAATGGTCCAATAAATTATGAAACAATATCTTAAAAAAGTGTTAGTATTCTCAACAAATCAACAAATAAAGCAGCTGTCTTGAATCGCTAAAACTATTTAAATATCTTACTCTACGTTATTCTAAAATAAAATTTCATATTTTCAACAAACATTGAAAGTACTGGAATGTTATGAAAAAGCAAAATGCAAGAAATTCATTATCGTCGCGAAGTAGTGTTACCAAAATTTTAGTAAGAAAAGACGGGACAGTTAAATAGGTCCTAATATTACATAATTTATTATAAATAGTTCAATTCATTCAGATTTAAATCTACTCTTTGGTATTTATGAGACACGTCAACCCAATGCCAATCGAAGGTAGTAAAAGCTTAAAAATTGACAGATACATGAGTAACGAATTGACATATCATTCACAATTACTCATCACATAACTATTAAACGGCTCTCTGACTCCGTCCACCCAAATAACAGAAAAATACTCAAAATTCCTCTTTTTACAAGCTTTTCCTTTCTCTGTGGCTACAGAATAAACTAGAAGGTCAATTCCCAATAAATGAGAAAATCCAACTGCTTATAATCGTAATGTCGACATTTTAGTAAATAAAATCTTCTTCTTTGTCCTCGCCTTATCCCAGTTCAATATATCTTTTAGTAATAAAAATATGTGATCAAATTTAAGAGCTTCTCAGGTGTTCTCAGAGCGCTATAACATGGAGTTCTTCAAGAAGATAGTATATAGGATTCTCTAAAGTCGGCTACGTGTGAATGATGCACGTATTGATGCACTGGTCTACTTGTTTGTCTCTACTATATGTAAAAAAAAAACAAAATGAAAAGTATTATAAACAAAGATCAGAAACAAATGAAAATTTTTTTCGACGATACTGAACTTGAACCAGTGCCTTGAGCCAGACCGGGGCAGCACGCTCTACCATCTGAGCTAATCGTCCACACCATGATATTTGTAAAACAAAAAGTAAAATGAAAAGTAGTTAAAAACGTTTTTATTCAAGCTTGTGTTTTGCTTGATCGTCAATATATTACAATTTTATAATATTTTTTTTTAAAATTGATACTATATCGATTGTTAATATTAATTAGTAAGCAGTTGTAAAATATAAAATGACGTAACGACAGTTTTTTATAAATGAAAAATCTAAATACTTGAATGACCAAGTACCAGGATGGATACCTCATTTATTTCGAGTTAATCTTCTAGTAATTCTGTGCCTTAGCTTACTTAGAAACTCACCATGTCAATCTTAAAGCTTTGAAGCTTGTCGAAGAGAATTTTGAAGACGCTTAGTGGTTAGGAGAAAGTAAAGCCGAGAGAAGTCAGAGACTGTCCTTGTAGGCACCCTAGTTGGGGACATCCTTGCGAACTTTGTGGCCGCGGAACGAGGCCTGGATTTTGGTGGCCGCCTTGTTCAGGTCAGGGTCGGTCAGGTCGATCTTCTCTATGTCTTCCTAGAAAGAAGGAAAAAATCTAGTGTTATTGTTATTATTTGTTATTGTTATTATATTATTTAATCGTCGACACAAGGTATTATTTGAGACAGATACACAATTTACAGGTTGAGGCTAAGAGTGGTCAGCCACTGAATGGCAGCGTCGTTAAGGGTGATCAGATCTTCGAGAGGGCTATCTTTATACCGAGTTATAGGGCAGTCTTGGGCAATAAGCTGAATAGATGGCCCCTCCGCACCGCAGATGAATGCACGGGAGTCCACCCAGCCGCGACGATGCTTATAGTGAGCACAGCGACCGTGGCCGGTTCAGAGTCTATTGAGGTTACACCCAACTAGGCTCTGGCATAATCCTTGGCTCTGATGTAAAGGGGTTCACTTTACCAATAAAATTAGTTAATAATAAGATCTCAGCAATATGTAATACTTATGTACAAGTTGCCGAACATTGTCGAAAAGTTAAGAATATTATAGGAATACAACAATTTAAAAGCTACATCGCGTATCTCATTCCTGTTTCCGATGTTTCGGAAGCTTTACATCTACCCATCTGGGGTCTATAAGTGAACACAGAAGCTGTAAAGCTTCCGAAATATCATAAGATACGCGATATAATCCGTTTAATTTGTTTTCTTTGAACTAAAATTCAGGAAATGTTTGAAAATTTCCAAGAGCGTAAAATACGTTTGCTTATGTGAGACTTGTGAAATAATCTCAGAAGATAAAGGCAATATTTTCATAGTTCTTTTTAAAACCTCCTGAAGAATGGGTTTCAAAATTTGCCAGCTTAAATGTAACTTTCTCAAAAAGACAAAAGACACATTAACATTGGCATTTACTCTTCTTGTAATTTTCATGATCTGTTTTTCTGTGAATTTGAACTGCAATAAAAATAGTATAGTCAGCATTAAATAATCCGTAATAATCAAACCGCTAAATATATCGTCACGAATCTTTGTGTCTATGGTAATAAAGATGTGTTGCGACGCTAACTGTACCCATATTTCTTCTTGTGAAATGATGGCGTACAATTTCAAGATTCAAAGTTTTGAAATTCGAAACATTTAAGCGCATAATTTCCTAAAATAGTTTCATAACAATCCTTGTTTCCCTGTTCTTGCAAACTTAAAACATGAAAAGCAACTCTGAATCCCCAGGTGGGGGATCAAGTAATTTACTAAATGAGATACACAAAACAATTTAAATTAAGTTATACTCAATTAGGGTAACTTTCTTTTCAACTTCACTAGGCATTTATGCAGCTTTTTCAAGTTGAATATATAAACTTTTTATCCCTGGGCACATGTCTCAGACGTAATTAAACTTAATTAAAACTTGGATGACAACTTTTCACTTTAATTAAATATCCTTATCAAATAAAAATACAATAAGTACATTCATACTCTATATACTATAATAAAAAGTTGTAAAAATCTTATGTATGTACAAAATTTTTATTGAAGATATAAAAACCGGCTGAAGTGCTAGTCAGACTCGCGCACCGAGGCTTCCGTACAAAATATACGCTACAAACGGCGGTATCTATGAAAATCCAGTGTTAGCAGAGCCCTACTCCTAAGAAAAATGTACGCGGTGTTCGATCATTTTATATTGGTTACTGATATACACAGACATAAAGTTATACTGTTTTAGTATTTGTTGTTATAGCGGCAACAGAAATACATCATCTGTGAAAATTTCAACTGTCTAGCTGTCACAGCTCATGAGATACAGACGGACAGACAGACAGATGGCTAGCGGAGGCTTAGTAATAGGGTCCCGTTTTACCTTTTGGGTTCAAGGTCTCGTCTCCGATTTCACTCTGTAAATGTATTCTATAAAAATTACGTATATTTTTTTCCTTTCATTCTATATGAATAGGATCAATGTGCGACAAGAGGGTCTTAAATGCATAAAACTTAAATGAAACAATATGCCGCTTGCCTTTGATAAAATAACTTCAAATAAGTAGTATAAAGTAATATCAAAAGTGCCTTTTTGTCCGCATTTCTTCAAAGACACACCGGGGATCTGAGTTAATACCGAAACGTTACAGAAATATTAATCGAAATAAAACAGTAATGAACGAAGAAAATTCAGTACATTAACTCGACGAGAGAAGTCTGTTTTTAGTTTTGTTGTAGAAATTCTACACCATGATCGCATCCAACGCATCCAAATGTATTCTCGTCCAGGATACCTCAGTGCTTGAAGACGAAAGTCTTCAACCAGTACGTATTACCGGTGATGATTTACAGAGCCAAGACGTGGTCCCTAACTATTGGCCTCTTAAGGAAGCTCAGAGTCAGTCAGCGAGCTATAAAAAGGGCTCGGGATCTCTCTATAAGATCCAATCAGAAATGAGGAGATTTGTAGACGAACCAAAGTCACCGACATAGCAAACAGATTTGATTACCATCAAACTAAAGTTGCAATGGGGAGGGCACATAGTTCGAAGAACGGATGGCCGTTGGGGCAGAAAGGTTCTCGAATGGAGACCGGCAAGCGCAGCGTCGGAAAGCCACCCGCAAGGTGGTCGGACGACCTGGTTAGGGTTGCGGGGACTCGTTGGATGCGGGTCGCCCCTATCCGGCCCATGTGGAAATCTATTGAGGAGGCCTGTGTCCATGTCCAGCAGTGGACGTCCTATGGCTGAAACGATGATGATGATGATGATCGCATTCAACGGATTCCAGTGACCTTGATCAGGTCATCAGCCCCTGTTGTGAAAGTTCTACCCAAGCTACGTTTTCCAGTCCGTGGTTGCCACTCAAGTATTCTCGGCCCCAGCGGCCACTGGTTTTACTAGCAATGTGCCCTGCCCATTGTCACTTAAGTTTTGCAATTTTTCAAGCTCTCGGTCACTGTGATCCTTCCTAACTTCGTTCCTGATTTGATCACGCAGAGGAATTCCGTATATTCTATTTCTATACTTTAACAACACAATTACGGTCTTAGAACGAATAAACGTCACGCTCATATTTCATATAAAATTATTTTAGTATTATTCGAAGATCAATTATGATATTTAAACGTGTTACATAAATTGTGATAGTTATGAAATGAAATAATGATCTTTGTCCTCTAAGCAGGCCGCAGGGCACTTTTGCAAGTCTGACTCTACGGCATTTCCCAAGGAGACCACTGTTGAGAATAAACCGAAACAAACTTAACAGTCAGTATTTTTATCTAAATAATTCATATCTATTATAATATTTGTACTTAGCCTATCCTTTCCGTTAGAAAGATTCTTGTCAGAAGTTTGAAATGTTAAAACAACCCTAAAATCATGTGTTTGATATATTACTTTAAACGAGCAATTGGCTAAACGGGCACGAGCAATATGTTATTGGTTTTTCAAAAACGGTTGCAACGATGTGGATGAAATGTGATATCTGGACATATTTTTGCCTTTCAAGCCTATCTAGATAGGTTTCAGTCTCCGAGCAAAGCTCAGTCACCCAGGTTCCTGTTTTAGAAAGGACGTATTTCGAACCTGTTGGGAATTTATTGCTTGTATACTAGCGTCACCACAATCATGACGAGTCACTGCCGTAGCAATATTCTCTGTTAAAACTTAACTATTATATATTATGTATGTCCTCGCCTACGTAGGTCATTCAATAAATTTTGAGATAAAAAAAAAACTATTGAAGATATTAGTATTATTTATTTTGCATTTTTTCAAAATACTCTTCATTCCTTTCTATACAAAGTTCCATTCGTCTGAACCAACTTTGGAAGCACTTTTGCCAGTCTTCATCAGATAGGTCTGAAATTGCTTCTTCATATGCAGCCACGACGTCTTCAGCACTCGAAAAAAACTTCCCTTTTATTTTTTCTTTCACCACCGGGAACAAAAAGAAATCGCATGGAGCTAAGTCAGGACAGTAGGGTGGATGTGGTTAGGTTTCTATCCCAGCTTTCTCAATAAACGCCTTTGTTCTGAGGGACGTATGTGAAGAGGCGTTATCGTGATGCAGCAAGATTCCCCGAAGTCCAGTCTTTGGTTTCCTCTCTCGCACTGCTTTGAAAACTTGCGGCAATGCTACTGTAGTATACCAATCAGAGTTGACTGACCTATAATTTTCCAGCATTAATGTTGGTAAATGTCCGCCCCGTGAAAAGAAACTAGCTACAATTTTTTTGCCGATGTTACGAGGTCTTTGTAGTTTTGTTGGTAACTTTCCCTCTAAGAAGACCCATACTGACGATTGCCGCTTGTTTTCCAGGTCATATTGGTAAATTCATGTTTCGTCACCTGTAATTATTTCCGATACACGCCGCGATGTCCCGTTGTCGAATCATAGACACACGACACCAATCTACACGAGCTTTTTTCTCAGTATCGGAGAGCAAACGTGGTATCCAACGACAACAGAGCTTCCTTATCCAAGATGTTGATGTAGAATGATGCTAACGCTCCCCGAACTGACGCCTAAGATATTCTCTATGTCTGTATGTTATTTATGGATCTTCTCGCACCAACATTTCAGTAGTCCACACGTTTTCTGCAGTTACTGCTGTTTGCGGGCGACCACTTCGGTGGTCATCTTCGAGGCTGGTTTTACCCCTTTTAAAGTCGTTGAACCATCTAAAAACTGTTGCCCGTGAAGGAACAGAATCTCCTAACGCTGACTGCAATCGTTGCAAACACAATTGTTCAGATAAACTAAATTTAAAATCATAAAATATCATAGCACTCAAATGTTTGCGGTTAAGCTCCATCGTTACAAAGAAAAAACGCGGGAACCGTTTTAGAAAAATTACTGTATAATATTTTCTTCTGTTTCCGCGATTATTACTCATTGAAATAAAACAATTTAACGGATTATATCGCGTATATTATCTCATTTTAGTTCCCGACGTTTCGGAAGCTTTCCAGCTTTCCATGGTCACGGGAGTCCTCCTCATATTCGTTTTTTAAATTGGAGCGAATCGGCAACTAGTGTTCTATTTTTAAATAAATTTCCTTTTTAAAAACATATAATTCAGGTGCGTTCCATTTTCGAATTTCGAGCATCTCAAAACTTATCGAGTGACCTACGTAGTACCCTTAGCTTTGCTTAATTTGGAACTAGGTCGATTTGTATAAGATTGTCCCTGTGTTATTTATTTATTAACTTAGTGAACGGGCGTTTATTTGATATCAATACACTGGTAGCATAATTTTGTACTGTGCGAGTGTTTAAAAATTTACCCTAGCTTAGAAACAAATCCCTTATATTAATTAGTAATGAGTTTTGTTTCTTCGCGACGACTTCTTTCGTCCCATTGCATTATTAAATGTTATAAACTAAGAGCTTGGATGATTTTATAATAAGATTAGACTTTCGTACAGTCAGCAGTAGATAACTAGATATAAACCAGGTTTTAATGGACTGATCCATTAAAAATTGGTTAATATTTATGGGCAAACAAAAATGAAGGCAGAAGTCCTCTTGTTTTTAAAGAATTCTGAAAAGGCGTCTTGAGGGCTTATATATTGATCCTTCGAACCGGATCTTTGGTTTAATTTTTTTAGGGCTTAAATACCAAACTAACTTAAAAAGTTTATTTATAACTTACTAGTGATTTCTATATCTATAAATAAATAAATATATTTTTTTTTCGTTTAAACATTGGTTGTCGAGCCGGATATTTGGACTAGATTTTTTAATGACAAAAGCATCCGCTGCGATGAGCGAGAGCTCGTCACGGGCATCCGCTCCGGTGGCATTTCTGGTATATTCGCTTCCGGCGGGCGATCCGCCAGAATGAATATACAGGAAACGGCACCCGGAGCAGGCGCCCTTAACGTGCCTATTAAATCGAAGCATAATAAAAATATGTTGCAACAGCCTGTCTCTTCCTTCTCGGTCTATTTCGATGGGACCCAAACACTTTTATGAATCGACCTGTACGTATGAAGACCGGAATCATCTCCTTTGTGGTAAAGTTCCAACAGACAAACTCGCAGCCGATACAAAGGTAGAATTCTGGCCGATGTAGTCCTTGGCACAGCGGGTCGCAGCAAGTGTTTGGGTCTCATCGAAACATAGACCGAAAAGGAAGACAAAGGGATGTTTTTATTATGCTTCGATTCTGGCCAAAAGGTGTCAAGTTCCAGCGTTTTCGCGGTCGACTACCATCGCAGTTAAAATGTGGCCTAATTTTTTTAGTAATTTTCATTGTTACATTAAATATGTATGTTAGTCTATAAGGTAATTAGTAATAGGGTACATGCATGAATTTTTTTATCGCTTCTGTTAACTAAATATCCAAATACCGTAAAAACTATTTCAAAATATGAAATTTAAATTAAAATCTGCCAAAAAATACGCATAATGTAGGCATTTAAACTAGTAATTAGACAGAGAGGTCCGATATGCACTGCTAGAGCCTGGCTATAATATCTTTACCAATTTTAATTGTTTTATCTGTGCTTTGGTATATAGCAACACTGAATATAGGGCACTAAATAGTCTTAGGAATAATAAATAAGTCACTAACACCACAAATTAAACTCTTAGTGCACTTAAGAGGCTGCTAAAAGCTAAATGGCTTCACTTGAACATTATTTTAACAAAAGCAATATTTGTGTTATTCAAAACTACTAAGATTGGTTAACCTTACCAGCCAAAGACTTAATACAATGTAAACATTGCCGCTTCTCAGCGATAATCGCTTCTTGCTGTTGCAGGAAAAGCAGTTCTCGCTGACCACTTTTATATGATTTTCCAATACTTAAACCTATATGTTTTAATAAACCAACGCACGTAAAGATAAATACAAAACATTGCCATATTCAGTTTTTATATATTTGACAGTTCATTTGCTTGGAAGAGATAAAATGGTCTGACTCTACGTAACAGTGCACTCCGGCCATATAAACTCCATATTAAAATCTGTTTTGTAAGAAAGAGATAGGATGAAATGTTTGATGGCTTATATCTTGGTTATTTTTATAGCTATTCGAAAATTTAATTTTGTCTACTGTTTGTTACATGAATGAGCTTTTACTAAGCAAAAATAAAGATTCATGCATTTTCCCTATTATACTCGTATGTGGCCTGAGGTGAATGATTTCATTTCATTTCCCATGCTAAACCCACCACATAAAATACCATCCCCCCTTAACTCCTAAGTTTACAAAGCAAACATTTTGTTTTTTTTCCGATTATACAAATTACTATAAATATTACAGGAAAATTATAACCATGTTTCTTATCAGTATTTTAGTTCATTATTTACTTCTTTTCACAAATAATTTTTCAACAATCCGGTTGGGTCTGCAACTTATTTGTATGCAACGCTATGTATAACAGGTGCAAACTTAACTTAACCGGTCAATTAGGTAAAGTTAAAGTTTGTGCGGAACCCTCCGTACGCGAGTCAGTCTTGCACTTGGCTTAAATCGGTTAAACCTGAACCCAGCCTAACACTATCCCGTTAAAACCACAAGGGACCACAACCTCATCCTAAAACCAGCTAAATTCCTAAACAATTTGTCTAAAAGCCGGATCACACGCCAATCTTCATCCCGGGGGATTCACCAAAACACAACACTCCACTTTAATAGTACGCGAGATTAATGGTTGGGTGTTTTTGGGAAAATTACCCGGTGGGCAGATTGGAGGTATTGTGGGATTAATTTCTGTCATTAAATGCGATTGTTGTTATTTGTTTGGTTAAATACTTAATGTAATTTCTGTAACTCTTGACAGTGCATATATCAGAATCAAAATTGGAACCTAAATCTAACGTACCAGTAATGGACACGGATACAGTAATAGACAAAAAAATATTTAAAACCCAATATTAAGGAAACGGGAATAATTTTGACTACGAAACACTTGGAGCATAGTTTTTGTTTATATGCTTTTTAAATGTGAAAACATAACACAATCTTTATTTTAATTAAACTGCAGTAGATCGCAATACATTTTTCTTTCTAATTAGATCTTTGTATCAGTATAGTAACTTAGAGCATAGATTATAGATTTCTATTGGCAATAAAGACAAAAAATATTGATAGTTTAATAAATAATACTTTTAAAGGCTTTAAGTGACCATGATTTTACGACAAAGTCAGTAAATAACTTTTAAACTTGATGAATGTACATGATACAGCTAACATACTTAAAATTAATCCTTAAACCGGCCTTATTTGGTGCTGTAGGTCAATATTATACTTAATTTATTACTTTCATAGCTGTTTTAGCTCGTTACATTAACGTTTGGATATGAACTCAAATCACCGGTGTGTTATTAAAGTAAAAGTGGATGAAAACTCACTTCTGATATTACTTTATACCACTTGAAGTTAGTTTTTCAATGGCAAAGGATTTGTTTCAATTTTTTTTTATTTATTGTCTTAATCCTGCGATTCTTGTTGTTATCCTACAGATATTGTAGTTCTTTATCCTTCTCCGCCTGGGTAACCTTAGGTGCCTGGTACCTCGGGCCGATGGAATAGTCGATACTCTTGCAGTTCTTTATCCCTCTCTGCCACGGTGAACTTGAGCGCCTGCCCAAGTAGCACACAAGCTGTATAAGGGCTTATACAGCCAGACTGAGCGTTATAAAAGCTATAAAAGTTCTAATACAGCTTGTGGTGTTACCTGGGTGATGGCCTCGGAACGATGGAGTAGTTGATGATATTAGTAGGGTGGTAACTTATGTCCATAATTGGTAACTGACCTTACTTGTCCTATAGAACTTGTAGTTCATTATCCTTCTCCGCCTGGGGTGAACCTGCGCGCATGGTGGGGTAGGAACGACCGAGTAGTCGATGATATAGTAGAATGGTAATTAATGTCCATAATTGGTAACTGACTATATCCTACAGATCTTGTAGTTCTTTATACTTCTCCGCCTGGGTAACCTTGAGCGCCTGGTGCCTCGGACCGATGGAGTAGTCGATACTAATGGTAGGGTTGTTACTAAGGTGGTAACTTATGTCCATAATTGGTAACTGACCTTATCCTGAAGATCTTGTAGTTCTTTATCCTTCTCCGCCTGGGTGACCTTGCGCGCCTGGTGGCCTCGGAAGGATGCCTGGATCTTGGTGGCGGCGTTGCACAAATCTGTGGACAAACAACCAGAAAATAGGAAACTTCAAAAAGGAGAACAATCGGATTGTGAACATGTGTAACACGTGTTCTCATAAATGGCACTTACATTTGAACTGCAACCCAGCTACAAATGGCAGTTCAAGTGCGGTTCTGTTGCAGTTGGTGTAACTGCATCCAAACTGCAGCCAGCTTACAGTCGGTGTGCGGTTGACAGGACTGCACGGCAAATGCAAGCGGACTGCACAGTCGGTTTGTAGTTTGGATGCAGTTACACCAACTGCAGCAGACCTGCACTTGAATTGCCATTTTGCAGCTGGGTTGGAGTTCAAACGCTGTCCGTCTCTATTGGCTCTTAGTTGGTACTTTCAACATTAATTCATAGCAATAGCGGTGACTAACAGTGTGCCAATGAAATTAGGATGTCAAGCATAAGCATTGCTCGACCACAATTCAATTTGTTCCCAGTGATGTTAACCACGTGGACTCGTCGTTTGCCAGAATAACGAGGTAATACGGAGGTAATTCAGCTTTGTGTGGCCCAGGGCCCTATATCTGCTTGTCTCTATGTCTACACGTATCTATAAGCATTTTTTGCTTCTTAGTTGCTTGTTAGCTGGTACTCGCTATAAAGAAATAATTACTAACAGCAGTAAGTAATGTCTTATTAAGTTACTCAATAAGTAAAAGAAAGAAAGCCCGAAATCACAGGTATTTGTGACCCGAGCCGCAGGCGAGGGTTGTAAATATGCGATAGAGGGCTTTCTCTTTTACTGCCCGTGGTGAGTACACAATTTTACGTCTTCAGTTGAAGACCAGATATGGCCAGGTGTAACGTAAATATAGTTGTTGTCTTTTAAACAATCCGCTAACCAAAGGTTGTTTGGAAGAAACCGCTATTTAGCGATAAGACCGCCTTTTGTTTATCTCTGCTTATTCGAATGTTACTGTTATGTTATTTATGTGTATCTTAGGTGTGCAGTAAAGAGTATTTGTATTGAAATAAAACAATTTAAAGGATTATATCGCGTATATTATCTCATTTTAGTTCCCGACGTTTCGGAAGTTTTTCAGCTTTCCATGGTCACGGGTGGACATTACCTGTATGTGGTGGACCTTAGTATTTGTATTGTATAGTATCCGAAAAAGCATGTGATATATTTCATAAGAAGATACAATGCGTTTATTTTCCATAATTACAGTATTAAACAAACGTAGAAATGTCAAATTGAGCCTAAAAAGAGGAAAACGAACAATAATGTTTTATCTTTTTTAGATGTTGCAAGGATTTGTTTTAAAGAACATATATAATTATTGAACCTGCTCACAAAATTTTACGAGAATCTGTTGAAAAATGCGATGTGTAGAGAACTGCCGTATGCCTGTCTGCCAGGTAGACGTCCGCCGGGCAGACAGACATACGGAAGCATTTTACCCAAGCTGAAAGAGAAACACTTCGCTTTCCACACTCGATCGGTTAATTATTGCGAGAATATGTCTGCCAAAATTTTAGGTCCTAAAACAAAAACAGCTGCAGCTATGCCATTCCATAATTGGGACAGAATTCGCGCTCAAAACCGGCGGAGCGGAAGACACGCGTACATGAACGCGTACAATGTGTACCTACATGGGTACACGGGTACATGCATACGTCAGCTGTTGCGAATATAGCGCGTGTTTGACCCCCAAGGAACTGTGCCGAGTTCCGGGCACAATAGGTAAAGGAACAGTAGGCTTGCAATAGTTTAGGGTTCCGTGTATTGATTATTTATTAGGTTTATTACATGTAATCACATGTGTTGCGGTGGCCAGTTGCTTGTTTGTTGCTGTGCAACGTGTGGCGTCAATTTGGTAGAGGTCGGAATATCTTTTTATTGTGTTCAGCCACAAATACGACCATTATTTACCATCTAGAGCAGGATATATTGACAGTTCTGCATCTGCTGAGGATGCCTCGTAGAGGTGATCCTCGACACGTGTTTCGCCTCTACAAGGCGTCAGCTGTCAGGTGGTGGTTCGTTGTATTTGCATTCGTGTTTTTTTATTTTATTGTGGAAACTGCATGAAAATATGCGCATGCGAGCACAATTTATTGTCACATCTAACCAAAACATAGTTCCCGGTAAAGCAAAGGAACTATAATCCATTAATCTAATATGGAATTTTGCAAACTAGCGCCTGCATCTATTAATTAGTTTATTTTTTATTTATTTTATGTGTAACATTTCCTTGGTAAATACTTCAACGAATGTACGCATCAGTATGTGCGAGTGTGTGTTCTTTCTCAATATGTTTGATGTAAATTCATTTTATATAACTCAAAATAGCTCATTTTTCCTCAAATTTTGCATGTCACTGCGTGACAAGATAGTTGGATCTCAATGTTAATTTATAAGACCATAAATGTACCTATCTTGGGTAAATATAACAACTTACTAGTAAGTAATAAAGTATTTAAAAAATCACGCTAGAACGGTGCCATGACAGCTTTATGGAGCAGAGCTAATGTAACTCGTGTCTTGTAGAACTCAAAAGTTATATCACGTTTTGAGTGGATTCAGACCGAGACCCATCGAGAGTTGTCAAAAAGGGGTTGGCAGAAAAAGTTAGATTCTACCATCTAGGCGAAGGGTGGGCAAATCACTGAAATCGAGGTGTTTTTGTGCAATTTTTAATATCACCACCATCAAAACCATAATAGCTTTGCAAATAATAATAATATTTGTTTGCAGATAACATAGATTCCAAAGCGGTACTAAATTGTTTTAGCATCTAGGCCTAGAGATAATCGAAAGCCATTGAGAGCGTAGGGGAACTTTGATTTAAGATTTTTATTTTATTTGATAAAGATAATACTGTCTACCAGAGGCGTGGCGTCAGAAAAATAACAAGGAAAGCCGAAGGGTATTCATTGACTCATATTTAAAGACAAGGTGGTTATAAGCCTTTCCTGGGGCAATCTGGTGGAAATCGACTTATATGGACTCCACGCCACTGTTGTCTTCCTCAGGATGTGTGCATTGTGCAAGTTAATGCAATATTGAGTGAGTTCTGTGGGCTTTCTCCACTGTAGTGCACGTACCCACGTGCCCATCGATCCCACCGCAACACCTGAGCTGCTCGCACGTCTCCCGTCCTTGTCTAACGTGGCTTTCTCTGTCAACGGGGCTACCGGATAACATCACGTGAATTGGGTGCGATATCTACCGATAAAAATTGCGTTTTTATCTCCTTTTATTACTAAGACGAATGGCTATGAATTTCTCTAAGATTTGGATGTATACTACTCAAAACAAAATAGGGGCCACTTTTGCGCGGAGAGTTTCTGATCAATTTTTGTGGTTACAATAACCTTATTTTGTCTCAATTAAAACAAAGGAAACAATTGACTATTTAATTAATCGATTCTTAGCCAAAACAAAAACAAAAACCTCTTTAGCTGGATACTTTGTAAAATAATGTTTACTAACTATACATATTCACGTTACGATCAAAATTCTTAGTGGCCCCTATATTGTTTTGAGAAGTATATAATGTAAACTGTTTGGATTGGAATCGGTTATTTTTGGTACGGGAAAAAACGAGTTTTATCCGAAACCGATGGTTTTTTCATACAACGACAAAACCGTTTCTTATTGTAAACTTTTTTATTAATGTAAACTATATGTGTATGTTACTGAACTTACATATTATATTTCTTACTCCAAAGATTACAATCAATCTATGTAAGAATTCTCTCACAAATGTATATAATGTAGGTATATCAAATAAAATAGATAAACTATTTTAATATGATCAAAGAAGAAAACTAAGTTTAAGTTAGGTAGTAGTTTTATGCTGTTCACGTCCTAAGTTGTTGGCTTAACGTATTGTCCCAAAATTTTCCTAGAACATAGATTACTTCAGAAACTTTACTTCCAATGAAGTTTATTTCTATAATACAATCTGTACATATTATTAAAACAATCCGTAGCCAAGTATTAAGGGCAATGGATCGAGTTCCGCTTGGCGATTGTTTTCATGATCGAATAAGAAATAAGGAGATCCGCAGAAGAACTAAGGTCGTCGACATAAATCAAAGTTGCTAGTCTTAAATTGCTTATAGAACCGACTGTCGCTGCGGCACAGCAGAGATGTCGTATAAAGCAGCTTAAAAAATATATTTTTTGAAAAATTGTCCAACAGACTTTCCAAATATATACTTATTACCCATGTTTCTCAGTAGTAAAATGAACTTGTTAATATAGTTGTAAGGTAAATAGTGTTATCTGCATAATAGCTAAAAATAATGAATATGAGCGCGATCTTGCCAACAAACTGTCTTAGCAGTTTGGCGAGTTAATTTAAGTTGCATGAAGTTATTTACACCATTTTGGAAAAATAAACTAAAAAAAAAAAAGTTTTCATGTAGTGGCCACATAGAAGACACGACGTAGCGTATGAAACCCTTAACAAGATGGACCGACGATGCGGCGCACTCGGTCGTTGTGGAGATAAAAAGAAAGGCACACAATTTATGTTTTATATATATAACACCAAAGTGTTTTTTAAAGGAACAGTCGAAATGTGCCACACAGCGACAATTGCCGAAAAAAATCAGTCTCGGTTACATGTATGGAGTTCCCCCCCAAGAAATATTATTTATTGTTATTTAACAATCAAACTAAGTAGCAGCGAATATAAGACACCTATACTTCAAATTTCATTAATATACATTTTGTAGTTTTTGAGTAAAATGTTCGTGATATAATGATTATAAGGGTTCTGTTTTAGCAATTATGGCTACGGAATTCTATAAACCGATTGTACTCCTACCTAAATAAATTACGAAATGCCGTGATATTTATGTAAAGAAATTACATTTCTTTATTCCTATTGAACTAAACGCGCCTCCTTTGACTATTGGTAAAACATTGTGCTGGCAACATAGAAAAGACGGCGCCACTTGTCTACGGAACTACAAATGTCAATGTTTGGAGTTTTTTCAAGATGGAGAGAGTGATGAGTGAAAAGCTATAATATTATAAAAAATAACGTGTGCAGGGAATCGACAAACTAATTAAAATACTTTAAATGTCCTTTTTGTTTTTTTACAAATATTATGATAATAATCACAATTTTTGCAAGTAACTTCATAGTTCTGCACTAGGCGGCGCTAACGGCTAAAGAGTCGGATGCACCATACAGAGATCCATAAGCAAGAACAGATGACAAAATTCGTCGACTGCTGGTGTGGACGATTAGCTCAGATGGTAGAGCGTGCTGCCCCGGTCTGGCTCAAGGCACTGGTTCAAGTCCAGTATCGTCGAAAATTTTTTCATTTGTTTCTGATCTTTGTTTATAATACTTTAAATGTCGTTTCTTTGTATTTTCAGGTATGATATTAAAAATATAGTGTGATTGTACATAGCGTAAATATGTAAACTTATGTTAAAATAAAAACTTTGTATTTTCAGAGCAACACATTGGTTTAATTTGCCGATTCCTAATAAATCCGGACAAAATTGTCTTATATTTATAATCATAACCTCAATGATACCCCACAAATGTGAAATTATCGGTTCATTCAATTATCAATTAATTAAATTAGAATGCCGAGCGTAATGCCAACGTTGATAATTGAAGGAAAACTCAGTGAGCAACTATTTTCACGATAAATGAGTTTATTGATATTCTGAACGGTTACTTCGATCGCGGAGAAAAAATATGGCATAAACTTCTTTTTTACTTCAGCGAAGTCGGGTAAAAAGTACCCTAAACCATCGCTGTATAACCAGCTCTCCCCCTGTCTCACATCACGCTGCAATTGAATATATCTTGAGTTTTTGTCTTTGAGGTGAACTGACAAAGTGGCGTTCTCATTTAATTTTTAGGGTTCCGTACCCAAAGGGTAAAACGGAACCCTATTACTAAGACTTCGCTGTCCGTATGTCTGTCACCAGGCTGTATCTCATGAACCGTGATAGCTAGACAGTTGAAATTGTCACAGATGATGTATTTCTGTTACCGCTATAACAACAAATACTAAAAACAGTTTAACTTTTTGTCTGTCTCTGCATCGTAACCAATATAAAATGATCGAGCACCGCGTACATTTTGCTTAGGAGTAGGGCTCTGCTAACACTGGATTTTCATAGATACGGCCATTTGTAGCGAATATTTTGTACGGAACCCTCAGTGCGCGAGTCCGACTCACACTTGGCCGGTTTTTATAACTTTATAATGGTAATAGATAGTAGTATAGATGTTGCCTATCAGTGACAAACTACTTTAATTATTTGTCAAAACGTCCACATATTCATATACTTATGTATTATCTTCATATTTTCTCCAGGTTACTCTGTCAATAGACTGAAACCTGACCTGACTGATCGAATCAGAAATGAGGAGATTCGGAGACGCACCAAGGTCACTGACATTGCAAACAGGGTAAGCAAACTGAAGTGGAAATGTGCAGGGCACATAGTTCGAAGAACCGATGGCCGTTGGGGCAGAAAGGTTCTCGAGTGGAGATTGCGCACCGGCAAGCGCAACGCGGGAAGGCCACCCGCAAGGTGGTCGGACGACCTGGTAGGATTGCAGAGTCTCGCTAGATGCGGGTCGCCTCTATCTGGCGTCTCTAAATCTATTTAGGAGGCCTGTGTCCAGCAGTCGACGTCCTACGGCTGAAATGATGATGATCAGACTGAAACCGGTTTAACGTAAATTAATTGCGAAAAAGCTTAATATTAATAGCCACGATATTATTTATACTCCATAAATATTTAATTAACAGTTCATTCAATCAAATCATTAATTCATTAACGAGAGTGCCGAACCTTGTATCAATGTTGATAGCCGAGGGAAAATTCAGCGAGCAATTACTTGCTTGTTAAATTGGTTCACGAATTTAAATGGGTCAGTATAAAATGTCGTTATACTACTCACAAGATGGAATAATGGTGGACCAGATGAAGGTCACTGGGACCCGTTGGATGCGGGAGGGTAAAGACTGATCTGATTAGGTTTTTCTGGGTTTTCCCTAATCCTTGCAGCAAATGTTGGATCATATTGTATGTCTCCCAGTACACTTTACTCTCATGTATCTGACATTTCAAAAGTGCTTGTAACTAGGCCTACTTGAATAAAGAATATTTTGATGATTTGATTTGATTTGATCATGGTGACGTTCGTGGGAAGAGGCCTATGTCTAGCAGTGGGGTCTTTTAGCTGATGATAATGATTATGATTGAGGAACGAGGTAGTTTCCTGGGTAAACTCTTTGTATCACAAAAAAAGTGTGTACGCATCCTCACCAACACGCAAGTACCGAACAGCTGCCGTCCGTATTTCAAAGAGCATAAAATCCTTACGTTACCAAGTATGTACATTATGGAAGCGGCAATGTTCGTAAGAAATAACCCAAACTTATTTCCATTGCAAAAAGTCACCTCCAATAGACGAAATAAAAACCAACTTTTCTTGCCAATTTCTAAATTAGCTATGTACAGAAATGGTCCTTACTGTCGTTGCGTCATTATAACAAACAAACTCCCAGATCAGTTAAAGCAAGAAACTAACGACAAATTGTTTAAAAATAAGTTAATAAAGCTACTCATTGACAAGTCCTACTATACAATAGATGAATTTTTAAATGATGATAAATTAATGAAATGGAATCCATAAAACATAAGACATTAAAAATTGCCATCTCCTATGAATATTTTAATTTAATGTTATATATCAAGTAAGTAGTTACTTTATTTAATATATTGTAGTGGCTAAATTATGACATAGTCTTGACACAAATTTTAGTAGTTTACTTAAGTTGAAAGACATCGTTTTTGCATATATTTTAGTACTTAATTTGACATGAATGTAATTTTTCGACATAGTAGCAATTATTTTAATGTAAATGAAATTGTTTTGACATTAGTATTAGTATTATTAGTTATCTTAGTTTAAATGACATCATATTGACGCACATTGTAATTGTTATTTTAATTTAAATGGCATCGTCTCTAGCATGCATTGTAGTAGGAAATTTAAGCTAAATGATATCGTTTTTGAAATGTATTAAATTATTTGAATGACGTCGTTTTGTAGTAGTTAATTTGAATGAAATCCTTTTGACATACGTTGATGTAGTGTAGATATTGAGTAAGATAAGTGTTTAGTACCTAAGAACTTACATTATACGCCCTAACAGGGTGTCATGTATCTACTACCTATAATTAACATCTCCTGTGATAAACATGGCTTGTAATGTTGAATAAATGAATAAATGAATAAATAAAATATTATACTAATTTGTCCGTCAGTTAGTTTATCGAAAAATATTGGACACATATTTTTTCTTTTGTACATCAAACAAAAAAAACAAGGGTAAGCGAATAAAACTTTGGTAGTGGGGGCGCATGACGTCACGCCGTGCGACCGGTTTAGGTAAAACGGTCGCACGGCGTGACGTCACGAGGGACTACCATTCCCTCCCTCCCTTTATCTCCGAAGTATAACAAGTGAAAAGAAAAATTGTGTAATTTAATATGAATATTACTCGAAAATTGTAACCATATATCTGTCTGTCTTACTTTTTTTTAATCACCAAGAAACATTTTTAAATACCCCGGCTTGGTTAAGTTTGCCCCTCATTTGTATGTGACGCCATAGATAGCAAGGCAAATTTAACTCAAGCGGCAAGTTAACTGTACGGAACCCTCGGTGCGCGAGTGAGACGAGCCAGCAAATCGATACTGGATCAACTCAAGATCACAACGAAACTACCCACGATCTGCTATAAAAGTATCCGCAGATGTTTTGGTCATAAATCGCGCAAAAATCTGGGTCTGGTCAACAGGGTATGCAAACTAGTGGCAATGGGCAGGGCACATAGTTCGAAGAACCGATGGCCGTTGCGGCAGAAAGGTTCTAGATTGGAGACCGCGTACCGGCAAACGCACCAGGGGCCGGGTGGCCAAGGTGGTCGTACGACCTAGTTAGGGTTATGGTATAGGCCTATGTAGAAAGTCCATTGGAGGGGCCTATGTCCAGCAGTGGACGTTCTATGACTGAAATGATAATGAATCAGGAAGACGGCGGATACTTTTAAGTTGATTGCACTTGTAACTGGTTACTATGTACATACAATAAAGTGTTTACATTACATACATACTTTTCAAAATGGACACGACTTTCAACAGTGAAGAGATACGATTAGAAAAAGCGCTTGAAGTCAACTCCAGAAGCAAAAGTTTCTCGATAATTCAGGCTCAAGCAGTATGTATACAGACAGACAGGAAATAAATAGATAACCTTTACTCGCTGGCTGTAGTTCCTCTTCACAAAACGCTCCGTTGACAATTTAAAAAGCGAATGAATGCCCCGAGCGGATACCGCTCGGGGCATTCATTCGCTTGCATTCGCATGACAAATAGCACATTTTCACTATCTTCTAAACGGTATATCTCCTTTGGAAATGTATGGGAATGTGAACTATTTGTTATGGAATACGGTCGCTTTTCAGTTGTAAGTGTATGTATAACGCATGTATTCAAAATCCGAATGATATTGCCGACGGATTTTGTTAAAGCACGGAATAAATCATAGTACGTGTACAGAACGCCCTCTCATTTGATAAGCGTGAAACCGAGCACGAGAGCGAGTTAGCGAACAAGTTTGTTACCACTGTGGCGCTCAAAAAGCGAACGTTCGTTATTACGCGCGATGTGTGTCAATCTGTACCAATGGCTTCAGAATAGGCCTAATGACGGGGTATGGAAATCAAAATAATATTCGGTCCGTCGGTTAGATAATAAAAAAATATTGGACACGTACTTTTTGCTTTTTTTTCTTATATATATAAATAGTATTAAACTTTAGAAATGGGGACTCGTGACGTCACTCCTAGGTACAATTTGTACCTAGAAGATTATTTTAACTCAAATCGTCGCCGTGTCTTTTTGTGGTCAAACTAGAAAGTGCCTACTTCTTCAGCTGAGGAGAAAAAAATCATAATTCTCATTTTTTCTTCAGTGTAGTTGAGTAAAAAGTGTTCTACCTATATAACCACCTGTGGATGGCCAACTACCAAAAATGTTTGCCATCCATTCAGCCGTTTTAATGATGATGCCGTAATTACACATAAACATACACAAAGTGAACTGTTACTCGAGAATGAGATACATTGACGTTATTCTAAAATTGTGCAAATCCTTCTTATTATTAAAAAAATCGGCCAATTGCGAGTCGCACTCGCGCACCGAGGGTTCCGTACAGTTAACTTGCCGCTTGAGTTAAATTTGCCTTGCTATCTATGGCGTCACATACAAATGAGGGGCAAACTTAACCAAGCCGGGGTATTTAAAAATGTTTCTTGGTGATTAAAAAAAAGTAAGACAGACAGATATATGGTTACAATTTTCGAGTAATATTCATATTAAATTACACAATTTTTCTTTTCACTTGTTATACTTCGGAGATAAAGGGAGGGAGAGAATGGTATTTTTTTCACAATTTCCTTAATAAAACGAAATTTAAGCACAATAAAAAAAAAAGTACTTACAGATCAAGCCTTCAATAAGCCATATCATACCCTACTTGACCTAGTGACAAGACTTGGAATCCCCCCCCCCCCCCCTCATATTGGTCGTTTTTTTAGAAAATAAAGATATATTTATAATATTTTTTTTACAATACATGTGGGCTGACCATGTTTATAAATATTCCAAATTCCAAATTAGATAGCATAAGTAGTTTTTGAGATATGGCGCTCTAAGAGTGGGACAGACAGATAGAGTCGCACCATAAGGGTTCCTTTTTTACTTTTTTGGTACGGAACCCTAAAACGGCAAAGTATCGCACTTTATTAGCCACTCGCGCCAATGTGTAAGTAAGAGCAAGGACCATTAAAACAAGAGGACTGACCATCTCCATACAAAAAGCCGTTCCTCGATATGCACAACGCCATCTAGGTACGTATACCTAAGTTTTTTTTTACAATTATTCTACTTTGCAAGCGTGACACCGTATTTAAATGTTATGATTTTTTCAGTTTTAGCTATGTGCGAACTCATTGTTACTATACTATGTTTCTTTATTCAATGGGGAATGAATGAAAGTTTTCAAAAATCTTGAAATTTTGTTTATAGGTAGGAATAAGCCTCCTTATGGTCCAAAAAGAAAATAAAGATTTTTCTGTGGCTTAGAAAAAAATTAAAAGATGAAAAGGTGTTGGTGGGCCCATATGCCCGCCTTATACGGTACGGGAAGAATTATATAATTGTAATTTTTAATCGAAAATATCAATGCTGCATTTGCCGTACCGTATAAGGCAGGAACATATATAAGCCCACAACACCATGTAAATGTTTTGGTACTTGTACTGTTACATGTAAATAAATAAATAAAAATAAACAAATATATAAAATAAACACCTTTTCATCTTTATATTTTTTCAAAGCCACAGAAAAATCTGTAATTTTTATCTGACAATAAGGAGGCTTACTCCTACCTATAAACAAAATTTCAAGATTTTTGAAAATTTTCATCCATTCCCCATTATAACATCGCGTAATGTTTAGTTTTTAAGCGCCATCTAGTTTTTCCAGAATATCTTCTTGCGATCGGAACACGATCCAAAGTATGGCAAGTGTCAGTCCTCTTGTTTTAATGGTCGTTGTTATTAGGTATCATTTAATTTAATAAAGCCGAATATCGGTTTTTTGTCGTAATGACTACGACAAAAATACGTTTTTTCAATGGCGACATTTTCTGGAGACACTTGGTGATTATTTCTTTTTTGTTTGCTTTGTTGTGGGTTTAATTGTTTTGAAAGCGAGCCAACAGCATGTTTTTCTCTTCTATAGGTACTAATAAAGTTGTAAAAATGAAATGTCAGTAGATTGAAGATATTAAAAAAAATATTGACGCGGACCATCCTATCTATATTATAAACGTGAAAGTATGTATGTACGTTCTACGGACGATTTTTTATGAAACTTTCCAGTTATGTACCTTATATATCAGAATAGGACATAAGCTATAATTTATGTCAAATTTCATCCCTTTTAGGTTTTCGTTTCGTTTACCTGACACAGTCACTAAATAAATTACGAAAATAGTAGGTATTTTTTCAGTGTATTTGCGTACTGTGACTTCGTGAGCGAGTCCGACCCACATTTGGCAGATTTTTATCATCAGATGTGTACCCAAATATTCTTATTTCGATATTAATTCTCCAAAGCCCTCCTGATTGACATCGGGACGAATTGGGACAATATTGAATTTCATAAATGGAACGAAGGCGGCCTAATCAGATTCTGAAGCGTCGACATTTATTCCTTTATTAAAAAGATATTCGGATATTGGCAGTAATTTGTTTTCTATTTCTAGAACATATTAATATATTCCCTGGCAGAGATATTGCCTTTAATTTGGAAATGTTAATATTACGGTAGACAGCTGATAGTATTTTATGCAATCGTGATATAATGTATGCTTTTTAAGTCGAGTGCCGCGTTTAGGCCACGAAGCTTGCTGAATGACCTAATTAAGGTACAAGACTTAAAAAGCTAAATATATAACTATTGTATACAATATTGTTTCTACGAGTAACCCATTAACTATAATAAATTAAACACAGCTAAAAAAATGGCAGAAACAGTGCTTTTTTTTTAAATTCATTATAGCTCTGCGCAGAGTTATATATGTTTTTATTTTTTTTATTATCTTTTCTAAAGAGCTTTATCACTCAGGTGGCGATGTCGCTTTGTTGAAGCTACATACATTTTAAAACTACTACAGCTAGTTAGTATTAGTACCTTATCGTCTAGTTATACCTACTCTGACAAGTTTATCCGTATACGGGACGGACGGACGGACATGACGAAACTATAAGGGTTCCGTTTTTGCCATTTTGGCTACGGAACCCTAAAAACACACACGCACTGACAATTTTACCGCACAAACCGACCCGCGGTTTCGCGAATACTATGGAGTGTGTCCGTATGGCATCTCCGTGGTTAATGCTCTAAAGGTGCGTCCACATTTGTATCATTTGCCCGATCAGATCTTCGTCCCGTGGCATGATCACGCGTTTGGACGTTGCGCCGATCCGATCGCTCGAAATCCATGTTGCTACGCGTATCACACACTTAGATCGGACATCATGATCGCCGCGCCGACAGTGAGCGTCCAAGCAGCGCGATATGCAGTCATGCCACGGCACGGTGATCGGATACGAGCAAATGATACAAGTGTGGACGCACCTTAAGCAGACTGTTTCTTTTGGTGATTAACTCTAAGCAAACTGTTGCTTAACACATTCACGATCGCGAGCCCGGCGCTTGGCGGGCGCTCCGCTCGTAACAAGTTTTCGCAACCATACGGTTTCCCATGTTATTGAATACGAGCGTAGCGCTACGAAAATGTCGGTCGCGAAAGTGTTAAAACGATAGCTTCGAATGCCTAATTGGTAAGGCGACTGGAGAGCTGTTCTAGTACGTCGCAGGTTCGAATCTGTTTCAAAACATTAAAAAAAATACGAACCTCCTACCCTCGAAGATGCACTAAGAAAATATTTTAAACTAGAAGGTGCAACGTCGTCAGCGGAAGAGAAAAAAAACATTACCCACTTTTTTCTTCACCGTACTCGAGTAAAAAGTATCCTATAATCATCTGGGGATGTCCAGCTACCCGTGTACCAAGAATAGTTGAAATCTGTTAAGCCGATTTAGCGTGATAAAGCCACAACGACACATAAAAACATGCAAAAATTCCAAAAATCGTTTCAGTGACCGTCAAATAGTCCGTATCACTTATATTTTTCAATATATCTCCAATGTACAGATATTTCTTTGTTACAAACTTTATAATGGTATACTTAATAAATATATTTTTAATTGATTTATGTCTTGATTTTATTTTATCATTTCATCTAATTCCAGTAAATAACAATATGTTAATATCTAATTAAAACTAAAGAAACCTAGATTAAACTAAATAATTAATACTAATCAAAAAACTGAAAAATAACTATATAAATAATGCACGAGCTCCAAGTCAGTATACTCAGTCAGGTGCGTCCGCACTTGTATCATTTGCTCGTATCCAATCACCGTGGCGTGGCATGACTGCCTATCGCGCTGCTTGGACGCTCACTGTCGGCACGGTGATCACGCCCCGCTTGTCCGATCTAAGTGTGTGATGCGCTTACCGACATGGATTTCGAGCGATCGGATCGGCACGATGTCCAAACGCGTGATCGTGACACGCGATCATGCCCCGCGACGAAGATCTGATCGGGCAAATGATACAAATGTGGACGCACCTTTACATAAAGGAAAGTAAGAAAGGAAACAATATTTTTAAGAAAATCCACATGGAATAGTAAACTCTATTTTGTGCAATGTCAAGTCTGTTCGGTAATTTATAATGGCTTTCAAAGTTTAATGCACTTTTTCTTTCTTGTTACGAAGTTTCCGAGCCCGCAACTAGGGCACGTCTACAGAAATCGGCCTGGCGGAATTCAATTTGCTTATTTGCCATTAGGCGGAAAAAATAATCGATGTATCAAAATATCGATATTTTTTCATACAACAATCTTTATAATTTATCGATATATTATATCGTCGACATTTTTAATCTACAAGAATCGATATATATTTTCGCGTAACGAATTAGTTTTTTTTTATTCAGTTTACTGTAATTGGTGGAATTCTTGCCATCTGCGGAATAAGCATAATGACAGGGTATGAAAATCAAATTTCTAATTAGTCCGTCTAATAAAAAAAATTTGGACACATATTTTCTGCTTTTTCAAAACAATAAAAAATACCCAAATAAATCGTATTAAAGATAAGTATCTAGGAGTGACGTCACATGACATTTTGTCTCAATGTATTGCCTTTAGTTTTTGATGACGTAAAAAAATACGTCTCTAATATTTTTTATTAGTCTGCGTGACGGACTTATTATTAAAGTTTAGTCATCATCCCTATTGTTCCAAATATTAGTTATATTTAAGTCTCGAAATCGCGTAGTACCAACATACCAATAGACAATGTTAAGCGTTGCATGTATCCGACCTTCAAAACACCTTGTCTATGTTATGTTGTCGTAGTAGTATATTTGTCGTGACTACATCGCGTGTGTTTGTTTGTAATGGCGGCGAACTCGTGAATGCATTTAATGTTTTGAGATCACTTTTAGGTCACCAAAAATGTCGATATATCGATAGTTTTTAGAAGATAATAATCGATACAGCTTAAATAAGTATCGATTCGATATTTTTCTATTCTGTAATTATTACTCTATTTTTAAACTAGATGACGATCCTTATTGGGTGATTTAATTAAACTTAACTGTTAGTATTGTTTGCATAGTTGATATTGCTAATATTCTCAGTTTATAATTATTTTACTTATGTTGACGATCATAATTTAAATACGTGTAACTTTGACATTAAGCAAATTTATAGTGTTATTTTATTATGAAATAAATAATGTAATCTAATCTATCTATCGATATATTTTTTCACTTGCCCAACTCTATTTTGCATACGACGAAGTTGGGTTCTGTATAATGGCATTGCTTAGTAAAATAGAGCTTGGATATTTTCAGGCTACTTCAACCTATACGAGATACTCGTATTTTTGCCAAAGTGACTACAGATTTTTACGACATTTTGTGACATATTATTCTTAGATTATCTCAAAATGCCATGTCCACAATAGTGATTTAATTATTGGTACTCTTTAATCAACATTGGGTTTTCGTTCGAGCCTAGTCTTCCCTAACGGAAATTGTAGACCTAGATGAAACACCCAAAAATAATTGATAGATTCAGGCGTTACTTTGCGGAATTTCATATTACATTAATGGATTATAATAGGTCCTTTGCTTTCCGCGAGATAGTGTCTTGGTTAGATGTGACAATAAATTGTGCTAACATGTGCATTTTTTATACAGTTTCCACAAAGAATATATGCATGCAAATACAATAAACCACCACCAGACACTATAATCCTCGGCTCGCGTTTCGCCTCTACGAGGCATCATCAGCATCTGCTGGAGATGTTAACGGTCCGGCGTGTTTTGGCGGCGAGGCGGTTTGACTTCTCAGGACGATTTGCATGCGTACATTTTTTTATGTGGCAACTGCATGTTTTTTAAAAAAAATGCACATGAGCACAATTAACTGTCACATCTAACCAAGATACTATTTCGCGGAAAATCAAAGGTACTATAATCCATTGTACCCAAAAACCGTTCACTTCATCGTCCCTTCCAGTTAACTTATAATCAATGTTATACAATAAAAAAACCCGTGAGTTGGACTCGCGCACCGCGGGTTCCGTACAAGATATATGCTACAAACGGCCGTATAAGAAGCAAAATGTACGCGGTGTTCGATTATTTTATATTGGTTACTGACATAGACAGACAGACATAAGTTATATAAGTTATACTGTGTTTATTATTTTTTGTTATAGCGGCAACAGAAATGTATCATCTGTAAAAATATTATCTGTCTAGCTATCACAGTTCATGAGATACAGCCTGGTGGCAGACAGACAGACAGACGGACGGACAGCGGAGTCTCAGTAATACGGTCCCGTTTTACCCTTTGAGTATGGAACTCTAAGAAACGGCTAGGTTATGGTTCATCTATGCATAGTTAATTAATTTAGCTCCAATGGATTTTAGGGTATAATTAATATTATCACGTTGATCATGGTTTTGGTTCAATATTTCATCTGTAAAATGATGATTCAATTTAAGAGCCTAATAATCGGATCATAAGGCACATTATTGTAGCACAGAACATTACATGTATGACGTATAGACATTTGCTGCGACCGCTGCAACATCTGGAGCTGATAGTTAATATACTGTGAGTAATCACAACGATTTAAGAGTCCCCGGCAAGCTCGGCCGAATTTCACCTTCCCATACAAACGGAGTTTCGTTCTCATTTTATAACTACTTTTTGTATTGTAACGAAACTTTGCATATACAATGACATAAGGTATATCTAGGCTTGTATTTAGTTTATATGACTCCAGTTTATAAAACAAACGAAATACAGCAAAAGCAAGTTTCGTATGAAAAACTTATATCGCCGTATTTTTTTTATATAGTATCTGAAGCTACATAAACTAATTACAGACCTGGATTTACCTTAACTTATTCTAATTACAAAGTTTCAGAGCAAACTAGCTAGACGTTTTAAAATGAGAGCGTAACTACGTTTGTATGGAGGACCGAGCTTGCCGGGGACTCAGTTAAGGCAGTTCTGTTCTGCTGAGCTGAAAACGTGGCATTTGTTTCATTGTTTCTTCATTCTATTGCCCTAGTCCTGCAACTAAATGTATGTCTGAGATAAATAAACATTATTATTATTTCCGCATCTTCAGACTTGAGTCACGGGCTCGTACGTTCCGGATTTTTGGGAGGCTTGCGTGGGGATATGAATCCAATACGTTGAGGCCCTTTCGAGAAGTTTGCTGAGGCTATACTCCTGCTGGGACCTATCATTATTGTTACTCCACGGTCGATGGGTAGGTTATTTTATAAAACTCTTGTGGAAAGAACTTCCTGCCGCAATTTTCTTTATAGGTTACGGTATTGCATTCTTCAAGAGGTTTTTAAAGAGTCGGTAACACGCACGTAATGCCTATGGCGTTGCAAGCGGCTATGGTGACTGCTTAGCATCAGGTGGTCCGTACGCTTGTTTGCCATCTGAGTAGTAAAAAAAAATGATCGATGGGGCGGACGAGTTCTTGAATGCTTAACATGTAAGTATGCATACGCAGCGTAGGTAGGTTCCCCACGAGATTAACTGATGATCTAGTGAAGGCCAATAAAGGGGACCAGCAAAAGGTGGCGTTCTTTAAGAGTGGTCCATTTCCAACTGTGCCAGATTTCTGCTTATAGTCATAATGATTTCACTTGACAGAAACTAAGATGTTCTTAATATTTTCTTCTGTTTCCGCGATTATTACTCATTGAAATAAAACAATTTAACGGATTATATCGCGTATATTATCTCATTTTAAATCCTCGGCTTGACAGGTGCCAATGAAAGCGCTCTTTCCTCGAAGTCTTCCATGAAAATATCGGCGACGACAGGAGACACCGGAGACCCCATTGCCACACCATCAACTTGCCCGTAGAATTCACCATTCCATAGCATATAGCTAGATGTAAGTCAGTGTTGTAATAACTCAGCATATTTTACAGACACAGGACTGCAAAACCTTAATTTCCGAACGGTGTAAAATATCTTATCTGTTTAAAAGTAGTTTAATAGTCTCTGTTTTTAAATATTATAATTAGTAATGAGGTAGCCTGGGAGTTTTTCTTTGCAGCGTTTCTTTTCTCCTCAGTACGCCTCATTTGTGAAATGCTGCTTGGTAAATTATTAAAATAAAATAATTAAGCCCTTCTGGCACATGTGTAACTGTCTTTACAGCTTAGGCCCATCTGGCATGTATGTACACCTTTATTTGTGTTTTTTCAAAAATGGGTAGTTTGCACAAATTGTAACTTTGACAGAGGAAAATACATCTTTTCTCAGCCCACCCGTGACCATCGAGAGCTGGATAGCTTCCGAAACGTCGGGAACTAAAATGAGATAATATACGCGATATAATCCGTTAAATTGTTTTATTTCAATAAGATGTTCTTGTTCCAACTCCATCACTAGTTTTCTCAAGTTTGTTTATTACAGCTTGACAATATTTCAAAACCGCACACTCCATATGGGATTTGTGCTGCGACCACTGCAACGATTGGAGCTGATAGTTAATATATTGTGAGTAATGAGCTTGATTTAAGGCAGTTCGGTTCTGTTGAGCTGACAACGTCGCATCTGCTACAATTTTGCTTCATCATCATTTCAGCCATAGGACAACATGTGTGCTACACAGGCCCCCTCAATTGACTTCCACATGGACCAGATAGGGGACCCGCATCCAGCGAGTCCTCGCAACCCTAACCAGGTCGTCCGACCACCTTGCGGGTGGCCTTCCCACGCTTCGATTGCCGGTACGTGGTGCCCACTCGAGAACCTTTCTGCCCCCACGGCCATCGGTTCTTCGAACTATGTGCCCTGTCCTTTGCCACTTCAGTTTGCTTACCCTGTTTGCTATCTCAGTGACCTTGGTTCGTCTACGAATCTCCTAATTTCTGATTCGATGTCGTAGAGTGATCTCGAGCATAAGCAGTTACTTCATGGTCAGACCATATTATAGAACTGATGGTCGAAGCGCGGGTAGCCCAGGCCACTATTTCACAATCGTGACAAATGTTGGCTGGCAGCCTCAATTTCACGTACATTGCGTGTCCAATATAAAGTAAGGAAATGTATTGAGCTTGCGGGAATCGCCGTGAACATAAAATTGTCGTTGTCACCTGACACTTGTCCAGATTGTGAAGTATTGTGTAACGTAAGTTCGAGGTTTTAGGAAGCCGACCGCGGAAACGTCAGATCATGATCTGGTGCTGGTTATGACTACCCATATTTGTCCACACAATACTGTCTTATTAGAAAAAAAAAAACTGGCCAAGTGTAAGTCGGACTCGCGCATCGAGGGTTCCCTACATAAGTAGAGAGCTACAAATGGCCGTATCTATGAAAATCCAGTGTTAGCAGAGCCCTACTCCTAAGCTAAATGTACGCGGTGCACGATCATTTTATATTGGTTACTCATATAGACCGAAAGACATAAAATTAGACGGTTTTTAGTATTTGTTGTTATAGCGGCAACAGAAATACATGACCTGTGAAAATGTCAACTGTTAGCTATCACGTTTCACGGTTCACGAGATACAGCCTGGTGACAGACACACGGACAGCGAAGTCTTAGTAGTAGGGTCCCGTTTTACCACTTGGGTACGGAACCCTAAAAAAGAGAAAATAAAACGTGTCGAAAACGTAATAAAACAAATGGCGAGTCAACAGTTCTAACGTCTAATTCCATCATTATTCCATTTCACTATTTCCTTGGAAACAATACGACATTCCGTTTACGTCAAATTTGTCGTCATTTATAACCTGTGAACGACAATCTGACTCACTATATCTACCCATTAGTCAAGTTACTTATGGTAGCGATTTATCAAACGCCAACACTATGACAAAGGAATCCAAAATGGCGGAGTCATGAAATGTTCTAAAGGAAATTAATGTGAACATTGATTCAAAAGACATGTGCATGTATCTGATGTTCTGACAGGTTTTTCAACCGGCTTAAAGATGCTTTCCTCTGTCTTAAATTCCTTAGGGCCTTCCATTTTAGGGCTCCGGGCTTCCACGGAGTCGGTAAAAACAAAACCATTCAACCCGTCGGAAATTATCAAAATCTTGGAAAAGCTCTTGTGCAACAAGCATAGTTTATTGTGAATGAATATTCAGAGCTATTAAATAGTTAAGTACAATTAAGAAAGAATAAATGTATCTCCACCAAAATATCTCATCATCAACAACCTATTGCAGTCCACTGCTGGACATAGGTCTCTCTAAAGGTGCGCCACTGAGCACGATCCTCAGCTACTCTCCTCCAGCCGCCGCCAACCACCCTGCTAATATCATCGCTCCACCTTGCCTGAGGACGTCCTACGCTTCTTTTGCCGATCGGTCTCCACTCGAGAACACGTCTACTCCCACGGTTTTCGGTTCTTCGGCAAATAAAGTTAGCGGGAAACCGTTGAATGAAAGCAGCGCACGACCGGTCGTTTGTGGAGATTCGTTTTTAGGCTGATATGATGATAAAAGAAATGAGATTAATATTTAATAAAAAAATTATGGTAATTGAACAAGTATGCTATAGATACCTAGAAACGGTCAAGTATAAGTTTAGATGTACAACCCTGTCCAAAGGATTTTTCCTAGTCTACAAAACACGTTCCCTTTGAGGGGTTAATAAAATTAAGCATAAAAATAACCATTCTCCGAAATTGTCACAAACTTGAACAATGTCGCGAAGTTGACTACTCCGCGGGAACGTCTCGAATGTAATTGAAAAAGTTACAAACTGGGCGTTTTTCAACTAGCGCGTAGTTTCACAGCGGGACCATTGAGGTTATTAATAATTTATACTCGCACAGAATAGATTCTCGCCAAAAATCCTCCAGTGCCTGGAGAGTCTTTGAACAGTGCGCAACTGTGACGTCATGATGTCTCCGAACCGGCCGTTGTATCCTAACCCTCGCTTCAGTAAAAAACGAGCTCTCGTCTAACGTACTTGTTTCATTGCTACGTAGCTGCATACATACCAGCAACACGCAAAGCAACAGTCTTTACTGGACTGGACTGGCCAGTGTCAGTGGTGACCTAAGGAACTGAGACATGGTCGTTTACAATGGAACTCATAAGGCGGCTCAGAGTCGCGCAACGTTTGAAAAGGCTATGCTTGGTAGAATATGCGTGATAGAATCAGCAATGAGGAAATTCGCAGAAGAACCAAAGTAACTGACATAGCTCGCAGGATTGCAAGTGGGTAGTGTGCTGTAGCTCGGAGAGCGGATGGCCGTTGGGGTAATAATAAATAAAAATAAAATAAATAAATATTACGGGACAATTTTTACACAAATCGAACTAGCCCCATGGTAAGCTCAATAAGGCTTGTGTTATGGGTACTAGCCGACGATATATTTAATAGATATATTACTTATATACATAGAAAACATCCAAGACTCAGGAACAAATATTTATGCTCATCACACAAATATTTGCCGTTACCGGGATTTGAACCCAGGACCTCAGCTTTGCAGGCAACGTTACTCCCACTCAGCCAAACCGGTCGTCATAAAGTCCTGGAGTGGATGTCCGTGGTTGATAGATTGATACTACCACAGAATAGACAATAATATAAGAGTAATAGCCTCGCTTTTGATCTTAGCGACAGCCGCGCAAAATCGTTTCTCTTGAGTACAAAATATAGACGATCGCTGAAGTTCACTGGATGCGGGCAGCGTAGGAACAGTCGTAGAAGCTTTCTTTTGAGCTGAGGCCTACGTTCAGCAGTGGACAGTTTTTGGCTGATGGCGATAGATATTAATCGCAACAAACCAGACATGCAATAATGAAAACTTTATTCATCCTTGGTTTTAAGCGTAATGATGATACAGAAAGTAAAACTCACGAATCAAAGCCAATAAAATAAATTGAAAATAAAGTTGTAGCAAACTTGAACGATGCCCACGATCGAAGTTATGTACTCCGCGAAACGATGCGAATGTAATTGAAAAAGTTTCAGAACTGGGTGTTTTGCATCTAACATGTTATGTTATTAACATGGGCCATTGAGATTATTAATTATTTATACGTTCACGGACAATGGTACAAATTTCAAAAAGGCTCGTTCAGTAAAAGCTGTGTGGAGCAGTGTGTAAGCGAGAGAGCAAACCGCCCGCGAGCGACAGAGCGAGAAACCATTGCTGCACTTAAATGAGCATATAAAAATTAACTGTTTCAATGTGTGTAGTCACATCCATACGAAAGGCCGATCCGAGTATGTTTGACAGCTATCTCCGCACGCACACGTATGCTGTAAATCTTGGTGGCGCTATATGTATTATTTTACAAAGACATTCAAACGTACTTTACCACTAACGTAACGTACGCACGTTGCGCTTAATACGAGAATGATCACTGTTAATAGGCAAGCCAGCAGGGATCGAAATCTTTGTGTGCAATATCAGCTATGTAGCTTCAACCTTAGTATACCTACTCATTTCATATTCGTTCTAAAGGTAAGTTTATTATAAAATGGTTTTTCTTCTCGATGGAACAACTCAATTTCCAAAGAAGCTTTTAGTTTAAAAGCCTTATACGAAGCTGTGGGCGAACTTTATCACATACTAACTTTTGCCCTGCCTGTGGCGTGGCTTCTGTAGGGATAGCATACTGTTATACACCTCAAAAATGTATCTTATTTGATACTAAAATGCTATTCAATCTTAGAATCACAGATCAAAGCTCGTAAAAACCGTAGGATGCCGGCAGCGACGGTCGTTGTGGAAATATTTCGAGGTGACCCTGTCCAGTGTTGGCGGTTAAGAAATGTCCACCTAAGCAAAGCTTGTACTATTGGTACTAGACGACGATATACATAATATATAAATACATACGAAACATCCAAGACCCAGGAACAAACATTCGTGCTCATCACACAAACAGTTGCCCTGCTGGGATTCGAACCCGGGACCGCCAGCTTTGTAGGCCGTTGTACACCCACTGAGCCAAACGTGACGTCAAATATAATGTCGATGAAATGGTATTACCGAAAATATCAGACAGCATCAAGCTACATTATTTTAGCAGTTTCTGTGATTTCAAAAGTATTAAAAACAAAAATATGGAGTCATTTCATTTGAGAATGCAGTGCTTCCTGATTGTTTTGACAACTAATAAAAAACCGGCCAAGTGCGAGTCCGACTCGCGCACAGAGGGTGTTTCCGTACAAACTTCTTCTAACGTTATTATATCACCCTGTTGCGGTTGAGTTAAGTTTGCACCTGATATCTATAGTATTGCATACAAATGAGGTGCAAACTTAACGCAACCGGGCTGTCCAAGTAGGTCTTTTGAAAAAGACTATATTTCGTATGATTTAATTACAAATATATAGTTTTTAGAATTGTATATATTTCTAGTATATCACAATATTACTTGCCAAATTTTATAGATCTATGTCAACGGGGAGTACCCTATCATTTTGATTCCCTTGAGTGTCGAAATATACGTTTTTGCGGCATAAATGGCCGTATCTTTTTTTTATGTCAATATAGAAGTTTGATTTTTTCACAGCTTCAAGGGACCGTCAATTTGAATATGTGGTATTAATTTCAACTGGATACCTCTACGCGTTCTTAAGATAAAGGGTCTTGACAGGCAGACGGACGGACAGACGGACAACAAAGTGATCCTATAAGGGTTCCGTTTCGTTCCGTACGGAACCCTAAAAAGAGCTGATTTGATCTGTCAAGTGAGCATTCTATTTTAAAAACTCGGGCTTCATCTACTATGTAAGTCTACTACTACAATAGAAAGCTACGTCTATGTAGCTGATTTTCATTTAGGCTGTTAAGAGCCCCCGGCAAGCTCGGTCCTCCATACAAACGTAGTTACGCTCTCATTTTAAAACGACTAGCTAATTTGCGCTGAAACTTTGTACTTAGAATAAATTAAGGCATAACCAGGTCTGTACTTAATGTATGTAGCTTCAGATACCACAGTAAAAAATATACAGCGAATTTAAGTTTTTCATACAAAACTTGTTTTTGCTGTATTTCGTTTGTTTTATCGATTGGAGCCATATAAACTATATACAGACCTAGATATACCTGAGGTAATTGTATATGCAAAGTTTCGTTACAATCCAACTCCGTTTGTATTGGAAGGTGAAATTCGGTCAGGCCTTATTTTTCATTATACCGCTATTTGCCTCTATGTAAACTGCTGCCTATCAAGGCTTCAATATAGCTTGAAACAAAATCAAATTCACCATTTCCATATACCATTACATCCCTCATCCCAAAACGCATTTACCGCTCCCATAACGAACGGATTCGCAATGAAACACTAGTAAAACAAAATGGTTACCCTATAAAAATACGTTTCAGCATAAAAATGTACACGATTGAATAAAATCGGGAGCTACTCAGTTTCATGTGTTGAAATATTCGGAAGAAAAACGTCCTAAGTAATTAATAGGTTTTTTTTAGTTCAGTCGTTTTTGCCAGTGGCTTTATTGCTGAACTTTTATTGGGAAATTATCATTAAAACTATTCGAAATATCGCAGAGTGCTTAGTCTGCGATATTTCGAATAGTTTTAACATACCATGTTAATCCCCGCTGTGTTATAATATTGTGACTTAATATAAACCTCATTGCTATTCCATTTGTTTCAGTTATATAGTTCAGTGATTTTTCAGCAGATTCTGTATGAAATTTTATTAAAGCATGTGAATTAAAAAAAAATTGGATCCAGACAGTTAGTATGCAGTTAGGGGCCTATGTTTAGCAGTAAACTAGCAGTTTACTTTTCAGGATCTTGTCTTGATAATGTCTGTGAATGCAAAAAATACGACAGCAGTTAAAGACATCCAATATCCAATAGTTTTTTTTTTTTAAGCTATAACTTGAAAGAGTATGCCTTGGATGGTTTCAAGTCCGCGACTCCAAAGATTAAGATCATTTAGTTTCAATATCCCTCAAGGAAGAAACTTTACAATTAATACAAGTTCTGTGCTTCGTATTTAAAAAATAATTAAAAAATTACTGGCGCCTTTTACTCTTGGAGCCCGTTTAATAAACGCTTTTAACTCGTATTACAAGCAGTAATCTCTTTCTAACAATATGTATTATAAAGAGACTTCCAGTTGTATAATACAAGTTCCAAGCTTTTGAGAACCGGGCCCATGCTATAATTGTAGTAAGTTGTATAAATAGTAATTTTCATTGCGTATAAGTTCGTCAAAAAACCCTGGTAACTTATGGCGGAGTTATCAATGCACTACATTAATTGTGTGGGGTCACATCTGATCCATTTCCTTTGCTTTCACATTCAATATTTTTTTATCGTGGAAATGTCTCAAAACAGGATGAAAAAGTAACATTGGCGCCCACCGTGGGGCCTGAAACAACGACCCTGAGATTAAGAATCTTCCGACAAAATATACTTCTTCATGCTAGAAGTAGTACTTTTTGTTCTACCAACGAAGTACAGACGCCGTGGGAATTTTTAATGTAATTAATTTGTATTTTGCGTGAACTCGTTAATAATTTGAAAGCAGTCTCTTTCCCCTTCTCGTATTTAGGTATTAATGTTAAATCTTATAAAGTATTTTAAGCACTTCCAATGAGGAAAACGAGGCTTATATTGTTTTGGAACAACACTTGACGCTTGGTACATAATTATTACTTAACGCTCGAACAATTACTCGTATTCAGGAATACTCAAGTTTATTTTTTTGGCACGGCCATGATTACAAAAATTACTTGCTATCTCGCTCACTCGTGGTTCACTCTCCCACTCTCTAGATTTTGCTCATAAATAAAGAGTCTTCTGAACTCGTACTATTTTTTAATTTTTGATGTAACTTAGGTTTCTATAGGTTTATTTAGTCCTAATTTGCTATTTAGGACACATTTCTACGACAGTCAAAACCTGTTTTGAAAGCTACCTTGAAGTCTTGTAAAATAATGGTTTTATTGCTTTTCTCCCCTGTAATTACTGGATAGGCGTTCCAACCCCTTAATTATGTTTTTACAACATTTTAATTGCTGGCTTACCTTCATAAAACACTTCAGTAAAAGTGCCTGATATTTTTGATCGAGTGAGTACTTAATTCTATTTATATTGTTTATTAAGAAATCGGTTTCTATTATTGGGATCTAAAAAATGAATATTAAAATCTTTAGATCGTTTTGCAAGCGTTGCTGGGTTGTCTGTTTTCTTTAGTTCTGTATTGATTCCCCATAGCAACTCCCACCTCCTTTTTTTTACCTTTCGAAGGGATAATTTTCGGGATAATAACCATCCTATTTCCTTCCCAGGGTCCCAAAGTATTTCCATAAAAATGTTTAATCAGTTGCGCGGTATAAGCGAGAAGGGGTACAAGCAGATAGAGTTATTTTCGCATTTATAATATTAGTATGGATGTATATTTTACAGCTTATTTCATATCTCAACGTTATTACATAACGCCACGTTTTTACAAAAGAGGTGTAATGGAGCTGTATAACATAACTAAATTAGTTTTATACTGCTGGTTGGTTGCTAGGCTTGAAAACCGGTTTATTTTCCTTACCAGGTAGAGCCACACCTAACCTAACCCACAATAAAAGTTACGCTCTCAAAAAACCGTTCTGGTTAACCGGTTAATATCTCAAAGCACAAACATGGAACGAAATCCATTGACCGGTAAGAGTGCGCTCCCTCAGTGGATATCGTTCCCAAAACAATTCGTTCGAACGTAACCTAAATAATTAACCGGTAATAAATACCGGTTTATTTGTAACTGGATATAAGCCTTGTTGATAGGTACTAGTTTTATTCCGTTTTAGTGTAATACTGCCTAATTCTAGAACCGCAAATACCAATAATGAAAGACTCAGAATTTGCAGAGAGCTATATTAGCACTGTACTCTAATTTATCAAATCCCTATTCATATCACTCTAACTTATTACTCGCCAGATTTTCCTTCTTTAAAGTCTTTAAACAACATTAGATAAACTGATCAATGTAATTTTTGCAAAAAAGATATTGAGAAACGAGAATGTGCGTTAAAGCCAGTAAATTACGTTGGCGAAGCATGGAAATAACTATTTAATACAGAAAGCTACAAATCTTTGTTAGGGCAGAACTACACTCGCTTGTGAAGCGCACTCACGGCTCTGCGTGGCTTACTGCATAATTAGTGGTTACGACTCGCGCCGGCCGTGTGCATTAGCTTTATCCGTAATCCAGCTTATTTCATATTTAAACGTCACTGGGAAACTGTCGCGTTTGGAAAAAAGAAGTATAATGAATAATCGCATTTTTGCTAGCTTTCCTCTGTAATTTAGGGACTACTGTAATAGTGTTGGTTAAATAATTGATAATATTCAGGCGTTCATCATCATCATATACATAACATCTGGAGATACCCGGCTACCCTTGTACCAAATATAGTTGAAAATCCGTTTAGCTGATTTGGCGTGATAAAGCCACAATGACACATACAAACACAAAAATAAAAATAAAAACGGTTCCGTGAATATTTTTTTTTGTTAAGTGAATTCAAAATAGTTCGTTACAATCAGTTTTTTGAAAGTATCTTCGGTTCTCAAAACTCATTTTTTTTGCATGCGGGTCTCTAGTTTATTATTATACGTATACGTAGCATTTTATACGTAGCATTAGAAGGATGCATTTTATTAAAATATCGTGGTCATGGCAGAGACGCTGGAGGATCTCGGTACGATGCTCGAAGATCTCAACAGAGTATCCCAACAGGTGGGCCTTAAGATGAACATGGACAAGACGAAGATCATGTCGAATGTCCATGTAGCGCCCACCCCAGTATTGGTTGGTAACTCGGTCCTCGAAGTTGTTGACGAATATGTCTATCTAGGACAAACAATCCAGTTAGGCAGGTCCAACTTCGAGAAAGAGATCAATCGACGGATCCAACTCGGATGGGCAGCGTTTGGGAAACTGCGAAGTGTCTTCTCGTCCAGCATACCTCAGTGCTTGAAGACGAAAGTCTCCAACCAGTGCGTATTACCGGTGATGACCTACGGAGCCAAGACGTGGTCTCTGACTATGAGCCTCTTAAGGAAGCTCAGAGTTACTCAGGGAACTATGGAAAGGGCTATGCTCAGTATTTCTCTACGAGATCGAATCCGGAATGAGGAGATCCGTAGACGAACCAAGGCCACCGACATAGCATACAGGGTAAGCAAACTGAAGTGGCAATGGGCAGGGCACATAGTTCGAAGAACCGACGGCCGTTGGGGCAGAAAGGTTCTAGAGTGGAGACCACGTACCGGCAAGCGCAGCGTGGGAATGACACACGCAAGGTGGTCTGACGACCTGATTAGGGTTGCGGGGGCTCGCTGGATGCGGGTCGCCTCTATCCGGCCCATGTGGAAATCAATTGAGGAGGCCTGTGTCCAGCAGTGGACGTCCTACGGCTGACATGATGATGATGATGATTTTTTCTTAAACATAGTTAATACTTTTGTCTAAAGGTATTTTGGATCTTTTAGTTCTAACGGTTCGGTATCTAGCTTATTTATTTTTTACAACACTTGTTCTCCAATTACCGTATGCTGTCCGGATCCTATCTTAGCGGGGAATATTGCGTCTCATTTTAGCTAGGAATGAATTACATTTGTGAGAATCACAATATTCAGTGGCCAAAAATATAATGTTTAGTATAATAAAGTAATTTCTACACTACGACCAGACTTATCATTTATACACTAAAATTTCTGAGTGTCCTGTCGAACGGTATAATTCACGTTGCCATTCCTTTCCGGAGTGCTTATTCCTAAACTACGATAGATCGCGACACCACCGTAACATCAAACGCGAGCGACTAGTGGTGCCGCGGCACTCGAACAGAGCAGACGTGATAGTATTGCTGTTTCTGTTCGCAATTCACGTAAGTATCTAATTACCGTTCCTTTGGTTTTCAAAATGTATAATTCTCGTTCCTGTGCTTATTAAGTATGTTTGTAAGCTTAATGTGTTGCTGTTTTCTGTAATTGTATTTCGTGGCCTTAATGTATGACGATATTCCTTTATTTGCAATGACATCTTGTATATTAAAATATAATTAAAATTGCCCTTCTTCTAAGTACCGTAGCGCTAATTACCGTAGATTTTCTAATGCCCGTAGTATGAAAATTATAAAAAAGAATCCTTATATTATGTTTCATTCTAATCCAGTCTGATCGAAAACCTCAAATATTTCAACTTTCTTTTAGTTGTTTTTTTTAGTTTGTCTTATTTAATATTTACGCAAATTAATAATTACCGTTTCAAGTAAAAAAATAAATAATAATAATTCGAAAGTTACTTACACCAGTATAGTGCCATTTAGATATATTAATAATATAGCTTAGTAAGGATCATATAATATATATAAGGACTTAAATAAACGAAGGAATAAAATGGCTACGGTAATTAGCTTGAGAACACCATATCGTGAGAATGACCGTCTTCAAAGTATAGACATTGACTTTTACAACTTCAGTGTATACTAGAGAAAGTACCCGCAACTTCGTTCGCGGAGGAGAAATAGTTATAACCCTTCTTTTCTTCTTCAGCGTAATCGGGTAATAAGTATCCTATATCTATCTGGAGATACCCAGCTACCCGTGTACTATATAAATATAGTTGAAATTCTTATAGCCGATTTGGCGTGATGAAGCCATAATGACACACAAAAAAAAACGATTCAATGAAATCCAAATACCCCCTTACAAACAGTTTTTTTTGAAATTATCTTCAATGTACAAACATTTCATTTTTACAAATTTATAATATTTTACATAAGGCTCACGAAGAAAAACGCCTTTTATGAACCGACACCAAAAAAGGAGGAGGTTCTCAATTCGTCTGAATCATTTTTACATTTATTTTCTTATTGTCATAACGTGGTAGTTTTCTAGCGACGTTTAAATATGGACTAAGTTTGAAGAAGATTACGGATACCGCTCATACACGCGCCAGTCCGAGTCGTAACCTCCAATTATGTAATAAGCCCAGAGTCGTGTCTGTAAGCTTTACAAGCTAATAAAGAAAATGATGTTATTAAATTTTTGAAGCCTCACCAGGAAAATAAAATACCTGCTCTAGGGGCGCTAAATAAGCAATAATTATAGCAACACTAAGTATGATGTACCTACCAGCCATGTTGACAACAAGGTTGGAGGTGTTATTTAGAGGAATAGAGTCTCATGCTTTGTACTCTGTATCCGACAAATACTTCGTCATAATGTAAATCACTTTTCTTAGGTGACTTTTAATAGTTTTCGGCATATTTTAACGCACAAATAACTCATCATATCTCAGAAGTACGATCAACACCTCACCTCACTTTGACAGCAATTGACAGATGGCTTTAATGACGTCTGTAAAGTTACTATTAAAGAATTAGTTCAAATAGTTTTCCGCAATATGGCGAAGTTTTTTTTATTTTCCTGGTCGGGCTTTATCAAAGCAGAAACGTCTGCTATCGAAAATCCAAATTCAAAATGGAAATATGAAAGCTAAAGTTGGAAAATTGTGGCCTCCATCTACTAAATATTCCCTTAATGAGTTAGTAAACACACTACAAGCATGTGGATGGATGTAAGAGAAAGTGTAGATCTAGGAAAAGGTAGATTATGATTAGGTAGATTAGAGAGATGGTTTGAACAGGAAGGATATGAGTGACGAGATGACAGATGATAGAGAGAGGTATGGAAGAAAAAAACATGCTGCGCCGACCCCAAGTTAACGGGATAAGTACAAGCGAAGAGTGTTGATGATGATGATGGCTAAATTACTACCATGTTTTGCTATTCTTTGGCCAGTCCATTTTCCTTGCCTATTTTTGAAAATTTCCGGACTTGTTTTTTGGGTGATTTGCAGAAAACATGTTTAGTTTTTTTTTAATATTGATTTTTGGGCTTATTCAGAATTTGAACCGTATACAAGAAAAAATATGTCCCACCATGTCAAATTCGTTACATTTTTCTATGAATGTTTTTTTTTCTATGAATGTAACGCACCAGAGAAATATTTTCATTGCAAAATTTTTGGAGATGACAAGCCGTGTCACTATCGAATTTTTTCATTAATTTTTAGCGGGGGTGAGGTAAGCGTACATCATATTACGGAAATATTCCTATATCTACAAACGCACACTTCTTCTTTGCTTAGTCTTTTCCCATTTAGTCTCTAAGTGATAGGTGCCTACATTTAATAATAAAAAAATCATTTGAGGTCGGCTCTCCTCGTCATTTTTCGGGTTCTTGTTGGGTCTCTGGGTCATCCAAACGTCAATTTGGGCTTTCTTTAGGTCATTGTTGATGACTGAAACCCAGGTTATAGGGGGTCTTCCTCATTTCTTTGGACTGGTGTTGATGTTCAGGACTTCTCTGGTCATGTGTTCATCTGGCCTCCTCATAGCATGCCTATACCACTTAAAGCATGTTCCGGTGAGCTTGTCTTCTATTGGCTGGATTTTAAAACTGCAACGGATATGTTCGTTTTTCACCCTGTCTAGCAAAGTGACACCTCCCACCTCAACATCCTCACGCACACAATTAAAAGAAATCATCTACCACCAAAAAATCTCCCACACACTCGCAATTTACCGTATAAACTGGTTAGTTTATGCGAGGAGATTTCGCGATTACTTTGCCAGAGGGGAATGTATTCGTATGCCATCTCCAATGGTTCAATTAATTACTCTTAAGGTTTCTGCAAATCGCCCATTTACCATTCCATAACCATTTACCTCCGTTCCCTTCTAACGAAATACAATAAACCACATTTTAACAGACTGTTTACACGTCGGCTTTAAAAATACAATTTCCATAGTCAATGAAGCGAAAATAACTTTGCCGAGTTTCGGCATCGCGAGTATCTCGATATTGGATCGTGTAATTATATAAATTTCTCGCTCTTGGTATTTAAATGACGTGCCAATGCATCGATCCTCTCGTGACTCCAAATAGGTATGTTGACTGTAATCGAATAATTAAATTTTGATGCGCAATGGCGTTTTCACGACCGGTTTGACTCAGTGGGAGTAACGTTGCCTGCGAAGCTTCAGGGTCCTGGGTTCAAATCCCGGTAAGGGCAAATATTTGTGTGATGAGCATAAGTATTTGTTCCTGAGTCTTGGATGTTTTCTATGTATAATATAAGTAATATATCTATTAAATACATCGTCGGCTAGTACCCATAACACAAGTCTTATTGAGCTTACCATGGGGCTTTGTGGGGATTTGTGTAAAATCGTCCCGTAATATTTATTTAATGGCAGTTTTTAAGATGTAAATCCTAAAAACTAAATTGTGATTGATACCGTCCGTGTAGCTTGTTTTATGAGCCTTTAAAGTTAGGTGGGAAAGTCCATTTTTAAGGTATGAAAATATTAATAATAAATAACCCATGAAATGCAAAGACACAATTTTTGCTACTTTTGACGCGAGTATTTCCGAAAATATTCACTAAATCAAAAAAATATTTTAGAAACCTCAAAGTGTTTTTAGAAGAACTCTCGAATGATGTGCCACACATTGATATTTGCGGTTACATGTATGGAGTAGAAATATATATATTTTTTATTTAACTATTAAACTAAGTAGCGGCTTACACAAGACACCTATGTTCCATATTTCATCAATATACATCTTATAGCTTTTGAGTAAAATGCCTGTGACATACGGCCGGACGGACGGACATGACAAAACTGTAAGGGCTCCGTTTTTGCCATTTTGGCTACGGAACCCTAAAAAAAATAATCACGACCCCGCATTAGTTTGCTTTCCAGTTACCTATTACATAGGTACATAGATTCTTTGTTCCCAATAAAGTCTAAGAGATCTATATCATTATTTTTCAGGTCATCTATATCTAATAACATCAATCTTCTATCCAGACTCTTCGAGCTTTAAGTTTCAATGAGCATAGATGAAGTTAAGTTTCATGTAAATCTAGTTAAGTAAGTGTGCTCAGAGTTTTACAAAGGATTCCAAGTTCGCTCAAGATTAATTTGCCGAGCGCATCGGAATGAAGAACTTGGCTTATAAAGCGCACGAAGTCAAAGATAGCTCGAGGTCGTTTCTCGTACCTATTTGCAAATGGAATTTGATTTATAGGATTCTGTATTCAAAGGGTTCCAAGCCTCCGTATATCAGTTCGGCGCTGTAAGTAGCTCTTGAAACTTGTATTAAAGTTTAGTATTTATTTATTTATTTATTTTAATGAGTAAAGCAATCACTACCTCCATGGTGACCAACACGCGTCACCGAAAATCACTGCCACGGAATAAATTCTTTTGCTGTGTGGCATTAAGCTGAGTGGCGACCTTTTTAGCACTTCTTTTGGTTTATTATTGTCATGAAATTCCGTTGAAGACGAAAGTCTTCAACCAGTGCGTATTACCGGTGAAGACCTATTAAGCCGAGGCGTGGCCTCTAACTATGGGCCTCTTAAGGCAGCTCAGAGTCACTCAGTGAGCTATGGAAAGGGCTATGCTAGGGATCTCTCTACAAGATTGAATGTAGCATAAAAAATCGGATGATGATTATGCTTTCTGCATAGAAGCACTACTAAAGCGTATTCAGATAGAAATTTTACCGAATAAATTTTTCATATTTTGTAAACGCGTCTATTTTTACTCATCATCGTCATATCAACCTAAAAATGTTCACTATTGGACAAAGGCCTCCTCAAACGTGCGCTGCCCTCTTCCAATGTTGTTCCGCGATCGTGACCTGATTGTGGGGGGCCTGCCCACGGTGGATCGTCCCGTACGCAGTCGCCATTCGAGAGCCTTTTTACTTCAGTGCCCATTGGTTCTGTTCAATGTGCCTCGCCCACTAGTACCTATGTCTATTGTCTGATCAATGTCGACGACCTTGACTCTTCAATGGATCTCCTTAAGTATTTCTAGTTTTACTAGTTTCTCCTAATTTTTAGTGAACGGTAGACCACTTTACTCGCGACTTAACTCCATTATGGCACTTAAATAATATTTGCCCTCGTTAGTTCGCTCGCTCGTGTAAATTAAAAATTCAAGCAAACTACGAATATCTCATTTCAGAAACTTAAGCCACTACGTAACTAAAATGAACTTGACTTCTTTTTGTAACCTATTACGTTTCTGATTCAAAAACATCTTAACCGATTGTGAAACTAGTGTAAAGTTGCCTCGTTTTGCTTTTATGGAAGTATACTTGAAAATTCCGTTGCAGCCTTCATGTTCATTTCATTAATCTGCTCGTAGGTTGGCAGTTTGAAAAAAAAAGTAGGTTTGCTTTTCAGGTTATAATAAAATAAAAAAAGACGAGACCACTGTTGAGAATAAAGTTCAAACAAAATCAACAATCATATGTGTCATATGTTACTTGTTCACTGTACCTAATTTACTTTTGGTGTGGCACTAAATGCTTTTTTCTTTCTTTCATTCTTTATTTCCTTTTTTCCTTCTTTCCTTCTTCCTTTCTTTCCTTCTTACTGTTTTCTTTTTCTTGCTTTCTTAGAGACTAGATTTATTTCTGGGTCCAAAACGAGTCCTACGATGCGGTAGGATTTTACTTAACTATTAAAACCTAGCTAACTGAAACTAAGTACTTACTACTACTAGATACCAATTATTATTTCTCTCTTCTATTTTCAGAGTTTCCAGGTCCTTAGCAGCGGACCCGCGCATTCAGACCTATGAAAACCAATCTCTCGGCTTAGGGAGGCCCGTCCAAAACACACACAAACAAAGTTCTATTCCGGGTATGGGACAACCACCAAACTCACACATTAAATGAGTTACCCTTATCTGGCATAAGCTTTTTCTGTCATAATCATCATTTAGCATAATGCATTTTTTCTGAACCCGTAAACTTTTCAGGATTGTAATAAAACAAACCTAACCTAACCTAATGCATTTCACAGGAGCCTTACACTGCCTCACATTTTCGTAGCGCTACGCTCGTAGTCAATAATATGGGAAAAACCGTCCGTAGCGAAAATTTGCTACGAACAGAGCTCCCGCCGAGCGGGGTCGCGGTCGTGAATGTGTTATAAAGTCCTGAAAATTCTACAGTTACACAAAAAAATGCATTATGCCAAATGATGAATTTGACGACACGTTCGGCTCAGTGGGTTGCACAACCGCCTACGAATCTGGCGGTCCCGGGTTCGAATACCGGCTAAGGCAAATGTTTGTGTGATGAGCACGAATGTTTGTTCCTGGGTCATGGATGTTTTCTAAGTATTATAATTTATCTATATATTATGTATATTGTAGTGGCAATGGGTAGGGCACGTAGTTCGAAGAACCGACGGCCGTTGGGGCAGAAAGGTTCTAGAGTGGAGACTGCGTACCGGCAAGCGCAGCGTGAGAAGGCCATTGCAAGGTGGTCCGACGACCTGGTTAGGGTTGCGGGGGCTCGCTGGAAGCGGGTCGCCTCTATCCGGCCAATGTGGAAATCTATTGACGAGGCCTGTGTCCAGCAGTGGACGTCCTACGGCTGAAATGATGATGATGATGATGATGATGATGATGATGATGATGTATATCGTCGCCTGGTACCCATAGTACAAACTTTGCTTAGTTTGGGACTAGGTCGATTTGTGTAAAATTGTCCCTGTGTGTAAATTTATTTATATTTACACCAATTTAAAAGATATTTTGATTTCGATTTCGAATTTGGAAATACCACAATTAACTACAATATTTGTTAGAATGTATGAATAATTACGCCAAATGATAATTATGAGAAAAAAGTTCGTGCCAGATGAAAGTACCCCATATTCAATTACAATGTTTTATAAAATTCTATTATAATTGCAAGAGCGGGGCACATCGGCAAGTTAACCACGCTATTCCCTGTCGACCCGTGTCCGCAAGTCTGTTTGAGGTCGTGACAGTGAATGTGACAGCTGACAGCTTAGGGGTTGCGTCAATACTAAACGTGTCTAAACAAATTAATAAGGACAGATTATAAATGATGTCAAATTGAGCATTGTTTCGAAGCTAATTACAAGGGCCCAAAATGGTTACAAAAGTCTGAATTCTCCCTCAATCCAACTTTACTCTGAAACTAATTACTAGTAGTTTGCTCAGTTTATAAAGGGCCTATTTTGAGAGGAAATTAATGTCGTTTATGACTTTCTGACATGGAAGATAGACATTCTAAAGGCGGTTTTAGATGGCGCGGACTTTGTCTATGCAAAATAAATCAGCAGACTTATTTATTAGCTAGACTTTGCCCGCAACTTCGTTCGCAGAGGAAGCAAAAGCCATTAACCTCTTTTTTGCTTCTGCGTAGTCCGGTAAAAAGTATCCTATAACTATCTGTAGATATCTAGCTACGTATGGACCATAAATAATTGAAATTCGTTTAGCTGTTCTGGCACGATGAGGCCACAAAGACACAAAAAACAAAGTTACAAAAAAAACAATTCAGTGATCTTCAAATATAGTCCGTTTCATTTTTTTTTTAAATACCTACTACGAGTATACATACTCTGTATTCTTTCAGTCTTTAATTTTACATATTTTTAATAGTATCCATAGAAGTGCAATATTTAGTTGCGTCTCCAGACTTTACATTCTGTTCAGGTATTTGGACTTTTTCTTTTTTGGATGCTAGACTATTTGATGATAACTGTACACGCCTTTAGGTATTCTGCAGCCAATCGCTTCAACTCCGGCAATGTGTGGCAAACTAGTGATTGATTGATCTCTGCTTTTTTTCATTTTAAATCCATTTTAGCTTTTTTGCCGTATCCGATAATACCCTTTGAAAATAGAAACTTTAGACAATTATGTTTGTATGTTCAGCATTTTGCATTTGGGTTTAAGTGTGGTTTTCTTCGCGTGGGTTGAAAGGTAAAATCAACAGGGATAATTGCGTCTTGTTATCATATAATCATAGAACCTTTTAAGGCACCATTTTGTAACCACTACTGGTCTTTATCACAACACAACAGATCGCGTATAAATATGATTTTATTTTATTACCTTTCGATGGTAACTCTTCGGAGTTTCAGACGTCACGTTACGTTCATGGTCTCGAAGGAACTGGGGAGGTGAGTATCATCATCTTCTAGCCGTGCGAGTTTTCCGATCTACCAGCGCTTGGTCTTGATTATTCATTTGAACACTAAGGTTGTCACTACGCTGGCGTCAGCAGAATTTTCGATGACTTGGTCTGCCGTCTTTGGCGCTCAAAGGGTTAAACAGTGTGACTTTTACTATCTCTGTGCATTTTACAAACCTACGGACCAACATCGGAAAGCCAGCGCTCTGCGCTCCCTCTCAATCGCAACAATATCTTTTTGAATCCGCGACTGACCCAGTGACCCAAATATTTGAACATTTCTACTCTTTGTAACTTAACCAGTAAGCAACAACTCTGGAGCAGCGGTATAACGGATATTATTTGGTTTGAACATTATAAGCTTGCTCTTTTGAGCGTTTCACTTAAGTTTATTGGCCACCGTTAAATGCTTTTTGATTTTTTTCAAAAGTAAGGCATAGCCAAAGTGAGGTGTTGATTGTGCGTCGTCAATTTCTGGGATATTGTGAGTTAATTTATGCGTGAAAATGCCGAAAACTATGAAAAGTCACTTAAGAAAAGTGATACAATATGACGAAGTATTTATCGGATAGAAAGTCTGAAGGATTAGACTCTATTCCTCTAAATAACATATCCGACCTTGTTGTCAATATGACTAGTAGGTACAATCACACTTAGTGTTGCTACAATTATTGCTAATTTAAAGTGTTAGCATACATTTTTTCAACTTTTTGCTTTTGTACCTATAAGGATCTTAGTATATTATGCCACGCTTACAGTTTTTGCATGTTATAGGGGGCAAACGAGCAGGCGGATCGCAGAAAGCTAAGCGATAACCATCGCCCAATAGACACCTGTAACACCAGAGGAGTCACAAGTATTTTACCGTAAATTATTTGGTACCATTATATATTTTTTTATAAATGCTCTTGTAGGTACGGTCGGCAAATTGGTATACTTACCATTTTTAAACCTTTACACACATAAAATAGAGTCGACAAGTGGCAGACCAATTTCATATCACGGTACAAAAGGGTACACTGACAATCACATCAGTTCCTTTTAAAGAGCTGTCAAAATGCTCAGATAGTAGTGAAGTTTCAAAGAAAAATAGTTTTGATCTCTATTTGTCAGAACAAGCCTTTTATCAAGTACTTACAAGCTTTGTATTCGAAGTCGGAGTGAATAAATTTTAATGTACCCACAAAGGAGGCTGTTTCTCGAAGATAATTATCCCTATACAGAGTTAGAGTGTCCCGCGGCTATGCGATATGAAGAGAAAGTACATTCAATATTACTGAATGGAGATATTTTGTAATTTTTAAAAGTTAGTAATACATACATTCAAATATTTTCTAAAAATTCCTTGCCTGCAGTTTGTACTTAAAAAATATAGGTTTCTTATAATTTTAATCAAACCTTTCACGTTGTACCTTAATTTAATACTACTGTGTTACTCAATATATTTTTTATTATTTTCTTCTGTTTCCGCGATTATTACTCATTGAAATAAAACAATTTAACGGATTATATCGCGTATATTATCTCATTTTAGTTCCCGACGTTTCGGAAGCTTTCCAGCTTTCCATGGTCACGGTCCTCCTGTATATTTTTTATTGTTTATTCTATCGATTGACATCATAAAAATAAGGGATGTATTTCTTTATTTGTTCCTGAGTATTACATATTTATTACGTCGTCTAGTCATTCATATTACAAGCGTTATTGAACTTACCATGTGACGAGTATGATTTGTGTGAAAATTGTCCCCTAACACTTATTTATTTATTATTTCACATTTGGTCGGTTCGACTCTGAGACGAAGCAAGCAATTTATAAAATGTGTTTGAATATTACTTATTTTGAAAAATAAAATAATGTCTCAATTTAACAAAATAATAAAATATCCATATATAAGGTACGTTCTTTTTTGTCCCACAGCCTGGGTAGGGCCAACCTAGGTATTTTATGGTATCCTTAGTTAGTATTACTCGTCGACTTTGTCGTATTTGAAATTTACAGGATTTTTACACATTATCAAAATAATACTGTTATGTTTTGATGTGGTTTTGATACTAGCAAGTTTTCGTGAAAATTCCAATGCGTCACGTATGCGACTCGTTAGACCTGTGCGCCTACCATGAGTTCGGCACGACTGAGTAGGTATTGAGCGCTCGATGACGGTCTATCTCTTTCGCACTATTAGCGCGTGCGAGAGAGGTGCACTGACTCTCGATACGAGATACTCGCTAGCGGCGATCGTAAGCTCAGCTCATGGTAGGCACACTGATTGTCTTCCTGACTATTTACTATGCAAAACATCTCTAATTGGGCTGAGTCATTTTTTACAAAGTATGGCCATTCTGTAGTCGCTGATCGAGCGTTTAAGGCTCAGAAAAAATGTATCAGGACACTGTGTGGAGTGGGACATATGGAGTCGTGTAAACCTCTATTCAAAAAGTTGCGCATATTACCGCTCCCATGCTTATATATCCAGAAAGCTTGTATATTTGTTAAGGAACATCTGAAAATGTTTAAAACTAACGCCGATGTGTTTAATTTGCGCACTAGAGGGGCACGAAATCTGTACCTTCCTATAGCCCGCCTCTCGCTAGTAAAAAGAAATGCTCTCCACTCGGTGATTAAAATTTATAATAAACTACCAGAATATTTAAAGCAGTGTGACATACGGGAATTTAAGTGGAAAATCAATAATTTTTTAATGAATAATAGTTATTACTCAGAGTACTTGTCAGATTGTACGAATTAGATGATTACTATTATTATTACATCCTGACACAGATTTTATACTTGACATCGTAATTTAATTCGACATTATTTTTATTTTCTTTAACATTAACTTTAACAATAAATTATTATCTCATACTAGACATGTAAGCTTTTATATTTACACGTCGCGTCAGCGGCCAAATATGAGATACTATTAGGAATATTTAAGACCATTTATCGTGTACCATATTTTAAGTAAATAAAGACATTCATTCATTCATTCATTCATTCAACGGCCCAGCATAGTGATACGAAAAAAAATGTTAGACCTTTATGTAGGTAGCTTACATTTAAACGATTTAAATTTGAATCAAAAACCATTTCAAGGATGTACTTAAAAGGTACCTAACCGCCAGGAGTTTATCTCCGGACAGTTGGGAAGACATGAGACGTAAACGGGATGTATGGCGTTCCACTGTCCGCGATAGTCTGAAGGAGTTTGAAGAAAAGCGCAGGATATTGAAAGTCAAGAGCGCAAGGCACGCCCGAAGCCATCTTACGCGTACACCTACAATGACCCTGGTGAGCTCCACTGCGCGCGCTGCGACCGTATTTTCTCAAATAGCTTCTCAAATGGGTTTTGCGAATCTTTTTCGCGCCCACCGTCGTAGGAGTCCTACGAGCCCAACTACTTGAAGTCGCTGTCATCGGATCCGACGAAGAGGACATCATCATCATCATCATACATAATAAACCACTTGCAATTATCAGATTTCAAACATATGATTTCTGGGATAAGTTAGTAGTGTTTTTAATTTTGACATTTGTTTGTCCTTGCCAAACCTTAGTACAGACGTCAGTCAGTAGTGACGTCACTCGAATTATTTCATAGGCAATAGAAAAAAATAAAAGCATCCAAATGTTACACGAATTAAATTAGTATCTTAGAATATTTAATCTATCTTAACGAAAACGAAACAAGGACTTTTTTTGGTGCATCCCAATTCAATGCAATAGGATAATTCAGTATTTTTTTTCTAACTTCTCAATTTTGTATTCTTATGGCAATCCATACTAATATTATAAATGCGAAAGTGTGTCTGTCTGTTTGTCTGTTACCTCTTCAAGCTTAAACCGCTGAACCGATTTGGATGAAATTTGGTATGAAGATAGTTTGAGTCCCAGGGAAGGACAGAGGCTACTTTTTATCCCGGAAAAATGCCATTAACCGCGATAAACAACTTTAAGGCGGACGAAGTCGCGGGCAGAAGCTAGTCTTTTATAAAAATCTGACAACTTATCGACCTTTGGCCCACTTCTTTGACTGGGACACTTCAAAAATTACCTGTCAACAGTATCAACACAATATTAGTACATATATAACTTTTTTATATAAATACTAGAAGGAAAGACTTCGTTCACAGAGGAGAAAAAGTCATAACCCCTCTTTTTTTCTTTAGCATAGTCGGATAAAAAGTATCCTATAACCATCTGGAGATACCCAGCTACCCGTGTACCAAAAATAATTGAAATCCGTTTAGCCGATTAAGTGTGATGTACCACCTTCCACAACGACATATACAAACAAACAAACATTTTATTTATACTACTTTATAAAAGTATAGATTACAGCATAATTTTTACACAAATCGAACTAGTCCCATGGTAAGCTCAATAAGAATCGCCAAATCGGCTGAACGGATTTATAATAGCTCCACAGATGGTTATAGGATACTTTTTACTCGACTACGCTAAGAAAAAATAGGGGTCCACGAACGAAGTTGCGGGCGCCTTCTATTATATAATATCAGTATGAACTTTTTCCTTTCCAATGAAAAAAACAAATTCTAAAATGACGTTACATTTTATACATACCCACGTTCGAAAAAAGTAACATTTATATTTTCTCGTTAAAAGTTTTACTCAAAATGGGCCGACGTAACTTTGAAGAGCGGCAGTCACTTTTTATGAGAACCGTGGATTTTAGTTTTAATAATATTGCTGTGAAACTGATTCTCATTTTCAGCGGGTTATGGTATTTTTTTGTGTTGACGAAGTGGGTAATTTCTATTATTACATCATTACTAGAAAGCAACTTTGTTCACGGAAGAAAAAAGTCATAGCTGTCTTTTTTACTTCAGCGTAGTTGAGTAAAAAGTATCCTACAACAATCTCGATTACCAGCTACCCGTGTAAAGTTGAAACCAATTTTGCCATTTTGTCGTGATGAAGCCACAACGACACATACAGACATCGAAAAAATCTTTTTCAATTCAGTGACCTTTAAATAAGTAGTCCATTTTAATTTTTTTTAAACATCTTCAATGTACAGACATTTAATTTTTACAACTTTATAGTAATATAGGTCACCAACACACTAGAAAACAGTGTAAGCAAACTGAAGTGGCAATGGGTATGGCACACAGTTCGAGGAACCGATGGCCGTTGGGGCAGAAAGGTTCTCGAGTACCGTGTACCGGCAAGCGCAGCGTGGGAAAGCCACTAGCAAGGTGGTCGGACGGGCTGGTTAGGCGGCCCATGTGGAAATCTATAGACGAGGCCTGTGTCCAGCCGTGGACGTCCTATGGCTGAAATGATGATGATGATGAGTAATATGGTACGCACGCTATCAGTGGCGTGGCGTCCATATAAGTAGATTCCCACCGGGTTGCCCAATAAAAGGCTTATAACCACCTTTTTCTTTAAATATGAGTAAATGACTACGCTTCGGCTTCCCTTGTGTGAAAATGTCTTATAGAGAGCAGAAGCGTGCGTGTCCCATTTAACCCCGATTGCATAACTCAAACGGGACTGGCATCAAAGCTTTGTGGAAGTAAAGCTCGTATCCAGATGTAATTTTCTGATAACAGGCTATAGATATCTTTATGAACTATTTAGTTCTTAAGCGCACAAGCAAATAAAACTACCATAAAGTTGTTAAAAATTGATTGTCTGTACATTGAAGGCATTTTCATAAAAATACTAGAGGGTGTCCGCAACTTCGTTCGTGGAGGAAAAACAGTCATAACGCCTCTTTTTTCAGCTGAGTTAAAAAGTATCCTATACCCATCTGGAGATGTCCAGCTACCCGTTTACGAAACATAGTTGAAACTGTTTAGCCGATTTGGCGTGATGAAAACAACTTTTTCACTTCTTCTGCTCAAAAAGTAAGTCATATTAGCTTCGCGAAGCGAGACAAAAATAGTACATTTAGCCCCTAGAGTTTAAAAGAAAGCCATATAATCCCATAAAAAATTCTATAAAACTGAAAAAAAACTTGCGGCCAGCTACATACTACTTACGAATAATTAAAAACAAACAAACCAACCTCATCAGATTGGCCAAAATTTCTGATCGTAGTGCAGCCCTTCACATTAAAAAGTAAAAATTGTCTATGGCCATTATTAGTTTTAAAAAAAATATAAGCTGTCAATTTAACTATAAAGAATTGCTCAAACTGTACTTTTCATTTTTCATGAGATATACAATTTTAATGTTAAGTCTTTTTTATTTTCTCGCAGTCGAAGTGAAAAGCAGAGTGTTTAACACGTGGCTAAAAGCCATTATGACACTCAGAAATATTTGTCCTGGCTCACTTCGTGAGCTCGTCCAAATAATCACTTCGTGTCATAATGGCTTATTTTAGCCCCTTGTCAAATAAGCTACTATTTTCATCGACGGTGCTCAGTATTGTTATAATTATAATCCCGCTCAACTGAGCGCTAAAGGAAACTTCACTCCTTTGAATTTTAAAGCGCGAGTTTCCAAATCGAGCGGGGTTAAGTATCAAACAACATAGTTTGTTGAGCTAGTGTTTACATTATTACTGTTTCATTTATTCAGCCAAAGTTCACGATGATGTTGCGAGATTGGTTACTGCTAGACTAACAGAGAACCATAGAAATGCTAGAATAAACCAAAGTACTATTATTTTCCTTAGTTATATGATCATTTGTTTCATGTATACTATTTTAAATATGTAATAATTAAATGTCTGAACATTGAAAATATCAAAAAAAAAACATATTTTAACGAACTATATAGAGGTCACTAAATATATATTTTTTTGCATGTGTGTGTGGTTGTGGCTTCATCACGTCAAAAAGGATGAACAGATTTCAACTATTTTCTGTGCATGGGTAGCTAGGCTTCCATAGACGGTTATAGAATGGTGATAAAAACAGGGGTTATGACTTTTTCTCCTCCGCGAACGAAGTACGAACCTTCTAGTAACATTTAATTGAAAACACGTTCACATTTATAATCTACATCAAAAAAGCAAAGTATTGAGTTGATATATTGCATTGGATGATTTATACAAACATTTCAAAAAATCTCGGGGACGGTGCTCAGTCTTGCTATAATTCCACTCAACAGCAAGCTAAAGGAAACTTTACTCCTTTTAATTTAAAAGCGCGATTCACATCACATCAAGCGGGGTTAGTATCAAACAACGTAGTTTGTTGAACTAGTGTTCTGGTGTTTATATTATTGCTGTTTTAATTATTACTAGCGAAAGTTCAAGATGAAGTTGCAGACGTTGGTAACGGTTAAAATAACAGAGAACATTAATAAACCGAATATGACTGTGCAATGCAAGCATCGCACATTTCACGAGTCAGTATTAAATATGATGACTTTATAATAATTGGTGTATCCGCGATTACGCTACTTATGAAATTATGAATTAGACTACGTTTATACGTGCTCCTAGCTGGTACTCACACAAAATGCCTTGGTTATCAATAAAATTATAAATTAATATCAGTGTTTCTATCAAGACTACTATCAACTATTAACAGTCAGATCAGTTCAGATGTGTACAATGACACTGCTAAGACGTATACCTCAATTGTTTCGGTTTTTTTCTCAACAGTACCCTTTTGGGTTAGACTCAAGACTTGTAAAATGCCATTGGCTGCCGACTTACAGAATAGTTCGTAAATTTTTTAATGTGTGTGATAAATACAGTGGTCTCTGCGCTAGGTATAGTTTTATTCCTTTTGATGTCGAGACCCTGGGTCCGTGGGGCCCCAGCGCATATTCATCACGAAGCTTCAAAGACATTACAAAGAGGCTTAAAGATGTTACTGGCGACCGGAGAGCTGGTAGTTTTCTCGCTCAAAGAATCAGTTTGGCAATTTAGCGAGGAAACACCGCGATCATACAAAGCGGCAGGGGCCATTTTGATATTTAGTTTAATCTCTGATTTTTAATTCAAGACCAAAATTTAACGTCAACGGGCGCACATTCGCTGTGATCACTGCATACTGGTTGACGTGTTAGTATTTTTATCAGTAAAACTTACCCTAATATTACTGGTTGCGTGATTTCTTATTCATATTTTTATGAAATAATGTTTATTTGATGAAATAATCAAGATGAGAACAGTAAGATTTTGGTCTTGAATTAAAAATCAGAGTTAAGATTTAGTTATTTTTATTTTTGTTTTATTTTAGTGCTATTTTTAGGTTTAGATATTAATTATGGAACTAAATAAAACAATATACTACATTATTTAATTATTATTGTATACCATCATCGTGATCATCATTAGCTTATTTATCAACCGCCTTCGGGCATAGGCCACCTCCAAAGATTTCCAGGGATGCTGGTCCCGCATCACAATCACCAAAAAGAGACTAGCATGAGTTTTAAACTGATCAGTGATCACCCATACATCGTTTTGGGTTAGCTGTGTGCTCTCATATACTTACTAGAATTTCCCGTGGTCTCGTCTGCGTAAAGAATATAATATGTTATATCGAAACAGTGCATTGTTTTCGGAATATAAAGTAGTCCTCCCCACACTCATTTACAAATGCATTTTAAATGTCCTCGATTTCTTTAATTCATAATTCATATTCAATTTCTTTATTGCATTTATGGGTTTTACAAGATGTTACATTTGATATGTTCCAGCATAAACCCTGTTAGGGCACAGCAAAATATAAGCTTATTCTAAAACTTAATCTAGTACATCAATTCTTCTTATTACTAAAATTAAAAAAAAAACTCTTGTAAATTATAAAAACAATTTTCTATTAAAATTCTTTCAATTTTTTACAAAACAATGTTTCTTTTTCTATTTTTTTTATATCTACCGGTATATGATTGAATACTTTTATTGCCATATGGTATGTCCCCGATCCAACAATTTTCAAATTTGTAAAAGTGCTTTTTAATTTATTTCTTTTTCTCAAATTTTGGCTTCTTGGAAAATTATCCCTTGTCTGTACAAATAGAAAAAATGATTTTTTACAAACTTACATAATTCCAGTATATATACCGAAGTCAGCGTGATAATCCTAAGGTTTTTAAAAACCGGCCGACAACTCTCCATTTCATTTATATTGGCCAAAATTCTTATGCACTTTTTTGCAATCTGAATAATGTTTCTACGTCAGTGCTATTCCCCCACAAGATAATGCCATAGGTTAGGCCGGAATGCGCATAGGCATAATAGGCAGAAATGGCTGCTTTGAGTTCTGTGCATTTTTTAAATTGATATAGAGCGTAAGTGAACTTGGAAAGTTTTCCCGAGATTTTTGAAACATGTTCTTTGCAGTTCATACACGAGTCAATTTCCACACCTAATAGAGAACATGAATCCACCGGAATTAATTTATCGTTTATATATGTTAAGTCGATGTCAATTGTAACTTTCTGCCGTGGCGTAATTTGCATTATGTTAGTTTTTGTAACATTCAACTTAAGATTGTGTTCTTCTAGCTAATTTAATATTAATTCAAAGGTGCTATGCCATTGCTGGTTTAGATCCTCACTGTCATTACACTGAAATACCAATGTAATGTCATCTGCGTAAAGTATCGACTTAGTATTTATAATCTTCGGTAGATCGTTGATATAAATTATAAATAGTATGCATCCTAGTACACTTCCCTGTGGGATCGAGTTTGGCACAAACAAACTTTCAGACCTAGATGTAATTTGACGATTATTTTTATAGTCATGATGCGTAATATCCACGTACTGTACTCTATTTTTTAAATAGGATTTAAACCAGTTATAGGCTAGTCCTCTAACCCCTATCCCGTCCAGTTATTCCAAAAGTATGTCATGTGATACTCTATCATACGCCTTGCTCATGTCTAACATCATGGCTATAGCATATTTCCGATTATTAATTATACCAAGGACTTCGTTCGTGAATTCATAAAGTGCAGAAATGGTCGATCGTTTTTTCCTAAAAACATTCTGGCTATCGTCATAGATTACGTATTTTTCACTAAAAGAATTTAAACGTCGTGCTATTGCTTGTTCAAAAATTTTAGAGAAAGTGGATAACAATGCTACTGGTCGAAAGAGTTGGGGATCGTTTGCATTACGAGATTTTGGGATAGGTTTTACTATAGATATTTTTAGCAGCTCGGGAAAGGTGGCTTCTATAAAAGATTGATTTATTAAATTAGTCAAGGGCCATTTTAGTTCATCTTTACACTGCTTAACAAGTGTGGAAGGAAACTCATCAAATCCAGTACTCGTCTTATTTTTGAGGTTTCTGATTATTTTCTCAACTTCGGCCTTAGTTACTGGGTATAAGTACATTGTATAGCTGTTAGGAGAAACTACTGGATGGCCTTTGGGAACATTGTTTCCTGTGATGCTTCCTACGGATACAAAAAAATTGTTAAATATATTTGCAATTGCTTCGGGCTGATCTATATCATTATCATTGATTTTCAATTTTATGTTATTACCTATTTATGTATTATTTACAAGAAAAAAAAGGCATCATATCCCTATTTTTTTCTTCAGCGTAGTCGGGTAAAAAGTATCCTTTAACCATCTGGAGATACCCAGCTACCTGTGTACCAAAAATAGTTGAGATCCGTTTAGCCGATTTGGCGTGATGAAGCCGCAACGACACATACACACATAGAAAAAAAAAAAAATTGTTTTGAAAATATCTTCAATGTACAGACATCAACAAAATCTTTATTTATTTAATATTGATATAATGTAAAAGTGTGCGTTTTCTCGTGTGTGCCTGGTTGTAGGTTAAAAGTAAAGAAAAGTATTGTCTAGATACCTAATCTCAAATAATCCAGTTTCTTTTTATATTTTCTATGCGATGTCAAGATGTTTAACCGATAAATTGAATTACAAAATGTATATATTACTGATAATGTGACATTTTTGTTTTTCTTTTGCCAAATGTCTTTTGCAGTGTAACATAATGCAAGGTTGGTTGAACAACTGTCTTCTTCGCCTGGCTCAGACATTTTAATTAAGAAGTTAGTATTTTTATCGTACCAATAGACTTTAGACGGCTCAATAGTCTGATGATTAAGTTAATAGTTAGTTACATGTTAGTGACGTACAACAAACTTACGAAATGACGTGGTGAAATGTCTGTACATTGAAGATATTTAAAAAAATATATTGTAAGGGACTATTTGGAGGGTACTGAAGCGAATTTTTATTTTTATTTTTTGTATGTGTATGTGTCGTTGCGGCTTATCACGCCATCGGCTAAACGGATTTCAACTTTTTTTGGTACACTGGAGCTGGATATCTCCAAACGGTTAAAAGATACTTTTTACCCGACTATGCTCAAGAAAAAAATAGGGTTATGATTGTTTTTTCCTTGTGCGAAGTTTGAGGGCACGTTCTAAAATGAAAATAAATTACAGAAATGTCCGAAAGAAAGCGTCAGTTATTTTTCTTGTAAGTAATAATCGACATTTAATTCGCCCATTTATACGAAATTCAGTTTATACTATTATTAATGTTTGGCTGTTTCGCGAATTAGCCTTTACCCATTTCCTCGCAACTTTGTTGAAAAACGTCAAATGAAACTCGTGTGCATTGGTCATAACACTCTCTGCTTTATATTCGCAAGATATAGCCTCGAGTGACGAACGTAGCACACTCGTATCATAATGTACGATTACTAGTCTTAAGTCGCTTATACTCTAGTAAATCTTATTAAGCTAAGCTAGCAATCGTCCACTGGCGATGCTAAGACTCCGTTTTCTAACCTACAGGTGCGGGATAATCCCCTAGGAACGATAAATTCCAATCTAATACCGCACCTTACCTCTAAATGTCTGTGGATCGCCAAAAAGCTCGATTTTTGTGGAAAATACCCGATAAGAAAAAGTAAAGCCGATTCCAAGTGATCATTTTATTCATTGGATATGAATTTTGTAACGTTCCCCTTGTTTACGCATATTTTTTTTGTCATAATTCTACATCGCAGAATCCTGTTTTCGCCGAATATATTTTCGCCGAATGGTCTTTACGCATAACTTTTTAATGCCGAAAACCTACTTTTCTGGCAGCAGTCATCATCTCTACGGGATTGCAGTTCTAACCTAACCTTTTTTTTATGTAACGAGTGGCAAAAGGGCAGACGAGCCACCTGATGGGATATAAATAAATCTAACCTTCTATACTGGCAGCAGTTTTTTATTGTTAGAGTTGAATTTGCAGATAACTAAAATTCGGCGATACTAAATTATGCGTATTTAGATTCGGACAAATAATGATTCGGCGAGATGAACATTCGGTGAAATAAAATTATGCAAAACCTGTTCGGCGAAATCAGACATAAAAAATATTGTAAATAGATAGCACCCGTTTGTAACATATACTAACAATTTTAATTTATAGGTACTATTATAAAGTTGGGACAATGAAATATCTGTACATTGAAAATATTTTAAAAATAAAAAATTGAAGGTCACTGGATCGAAAAATGTATTTTTTGCATTCCTTGTACCTATGTTTGTATGATTTCGCTGTCGCTTCGTTACGCCTAAAACGGCTAAACGGACTTCAACTTCTTTAGTAGACAGGTAGCTAGGTATGTACACATACGTAATGGTTACAGATTACTTTTTACCTTACAACGCTGAAAAAAAAAACCGGCTATATTTGAGTTGGACTCGCGCACCGAAGGTTCCGTACAAAGTATACGCTACAAACGACCGCATCTATGAAAATCAAGTGTTACTCATAAGTAAAATGTACGGGGTGTTCGATCATTTTAATAAAAAAAAATGAAAATGAAAACAAAATGGTTACTGACATAGACAGACATACAGTAATATTGTTTTTAGTATTCGTAAAATTTCAACTGTCTATCTCTCACGGTTCATGAAATATACAGCCTGGCGAAAAACGGACAGACAGACAAAAGGACGGACAGCGGAGTCTTAGTAACAGGGTCCCGTTTTACCCTTTGGGAACGGAACCCTAAAATGAGAGTTATAATTGTTTTCTCCTCCGCTGACGAAACTGATGTCTAGCTACAACTGGACGCCATTTTGACGTTATATACGCACAAACATATTCCCGAGAGATGGCGCTGTTATCAAACCCCATACTTACCGGCCTATGTTTCGCAGTAGACGTCCGTGGCTGGATAGATAGACAGATACTTACAGGCAACGGTCGCATATTGAAATAATCTTAGAATCACAACCCAAGTACGGAAAATATTTTTCACTGTATTCTTATATCTAGCTCCCCGGCAAGGCACAAGGCACAGGTTCAAATGCAATCCGAGTCTTGAATTTTTTCATTATTTGATCTTTGTATTTATAAGAATTATAGTTTCGTAGGCACTAGACCCACCGCCGGCGAGAAAGCGAGCAACTATCGACTATTTTTTCGCCCAACTCGCTCAAGGAACGCACAATAGATGAAGACTCTGTGTCAATAAAAGAAATACAGAATGAGACAGTTTGAACAGCCAGCGATGCACAATTAATATAATGTGTTTCTTTTACTAACAGAGGATTTAAATCTTTTGTTCGTTTCTTGGGTGAGAAAATCGCCGATAGCTAATCCCTTCCTCGCCCTTGGAGGTACCAGTGCCCTAGTGAGGAAATTCCCTTTAAAACTCACTAAGACCGTGATAGCAAAATATCAAGGCTTTTGTAAAAATGTTAAAAGTTTAAAAAACACTAGAAACACACGCTTTACAATACTTTTTTAACAAATCCAAACACAGCTATGATACGCATCATGAAGTTCCAGTTCATATCTTCCGGCTCTTTTTTCATGACGCTATGATCCTTGGAAGATGGTTAAATTAGTTACCTTAGATTCCATTACATACAGGTCGACTTAATAAAAGTGTGTTAAAAAGATTACTTTATACGGTTTTTTTAAATAATAAAGACGTGTCTCAAGTACTTTATTTCCTAATAAATCCCATTAAGCTAGCAATCACCCCTAGGCTATACTTATACTCCCAGTTTTCTAATGTAGGTGCGGGATAGTCCTTTAGGAGCGATAAATTCCAATATAATGCCCTAATGTCCGTGGATCGCCCGCAGCTCGATTTTTGTGGAAAATACTCGATGAAGAAAAGTTAAGGCCGTTTCAAAGTCCATACTATCCCATTTTCTAAATAAAATTCTGCCCCACTAGGTTACTTTACTATTATGGCAACAATTTTACATATAAAAAAAACTGTCACATAATAATCCTTACTTCCTTTCCTTACTATATTATAGACGTGAAAGTATGTATGTACGTTCCACTTAATCTAAAAACTACTGGACGAATTTTTATGAATCTTTCCAGTTATGTACCTTATATATCAGAATAGGACATAGGCTACAATGTATGTCAAATTTCACCCTTTTTAGGGATGAAAAGGGGGATGAAAAGGGGGATGAAAATTTGTATTGAATTTGTATTGGGGGGTGTAATTCAGAAAACTTAGTAAATGTTGCCTTTCTTTAGTAAGTAGAATTATGAGTATCTATATTTACGGATAAAGTTCTTCTGCTGCAAGCTTAAAACGATTTCACTAGAAACTGAACTCACCGCCAACATAAAAACGTGGTATCTTTGTAGGGAACTAAAGGCAGTTACGTCTTTTTACTAGACTAAAAACACAATATCCAATAAGATTGGTATCGTTAAATCGCTTAGCTGTATTCTCGGAGATACTGCAAATAAATGCCACCGGTTTATGCAGTCCTGATCATTAAGCCTGATATAGACTGAGTTTAATTAAAATCTAGTCTAATGAGGGTATTGAGATTTTATTTTCCACTGCTAGCACTTAAACAAAATACTTAATAGAGGATTTTAAGTCGCACATGTGCACAAAAGGTCTGTAAATTGAAGATATACTCACGATAATAAGCGGAATTTTCTATTTAAAGGTCACTGCTAAACAAACTAACCGAAGAAATTAATATCTATCCACTACAGCTTCACAAGTGTAAAACAATCTTAATAGAATGGTTAAAAAAGCTCAGTTGCGAGAAAACAGAAAGTTTATGTACACAACACCAAATGTCATAATTATAATTACATAACACACACATACACACACAAGCGCGAGCAGGTTTTGAAGTGTAATTTTTTTTATATTAATATTAAATACACACCGAGCCAGGTCGGTTATAGTCCGTAATGTACCTAGCCTAAAATACCTTATTTAAGATTGGTCTTCGTGTAAAGTTAAAGATCAAATTTAAAGTTATCAGATTTAAATAATTATTTCCTGTGTATTGACCTATAGTTGTAGAAGAGCGGGATTTCCTGACACAGGTATTTATACTTACTAGGAGATCCTAGCCTAGTTGTCACTGTGTTTACTTTAAAGAAATAAAAATATTTTCATTTTCATTTTTCACTGAATCTGAGAAATATATTTTGAATTAGAAGGTGCCTGCGACTTTGTTCGCGGAGGAGAAAAAAATCATAGCCCTCTTTTTAACCGACTGCGCGACGCAAAGGAGGGTAATGTGTTTATCAGTCTATGTATGTATGTATGTATGTATGTATGTATGTATGTATGTATGTTTGTTCCTATCTGGCAGTCTAGAGACCAAACGCGTGGACCGATTTTGGTGATTCTTACATCAATCGATTCGTCTTAACTGTCCAAATGTCACTAAAGACATGAAAATGATGAAAACTCAAAATGGCGATAATGAGACGCCATTTTGTGAAAAATAAAAAAATGAAAATCGACGTACTATATCAAGTGGGGTATCATTGAATAGGGATTTGAAAATAATTATTAGGTTTTTTACTATCATTTTTAATTTTGAATTGCCAGTTAGGAACTATAACGATTTAAAGTTGGTTAGCAAGCCGTTCTCACTAATATTTCATTTAATTGTAATACATCTGTGCAAGCTTCTCAATAACCCCGACGATAATGATTGCGAAATTTACAGACTTTTCTAAATTTAAATAAAAAGTATAAAATAAAAAATAATAATTAATAAAACAAAAAACCCGACTGCGTAAAAAAACTAAAAAGAAAAATGATCATGATCAACACTCACATAAAACAAATAATAAATTCCATATTAGAATTACACAGCGATTTTAAACAGTCGGGACCCATTGTTGGGAAGATTTGCGTCGATCTAGATTTATTATTTGTTTTATATCATGAATCATGAAACGTTTCTATTATTTATAACTTAACAAATTTCTAGGGTACTGGACTTGTTTTTTTCTTTTTAGTTTTTTTACGCAGTCGGGTTTTTTGTTTTTTTAATTATTTTGCTTTAGCGTTGTCGGCTAAACAGGATCCTATTACCGTCTGGAGATATGCAGTTACTCGTGTACCAAAAAACGTTCAAATCCGTCTAGCCGATATGGCGTGATGAAGCCACAACGACATATTACAAACAGAGACTCTGATCAAATATTATTATTTTATAACTAGAAGATGCCCGCAACTTCGTTCGCAGAGGAGAAAAAGTCATAACCCGTCGTTTTTCCTTCAGCGTAGTCGGGTAAAAAATATCCTATAACCATCTGGAGATACCCAGCTACCCGTGTACCAAAAATTGTGGAAATCTGTTTAGCCGATTTTGCGTGATGAAGCCACAACGACACATAAAAACATACATAAAATCCAAAAATAATGTATTTCGTTTTAGTGATCAATATTTTTTTTGAAAATTTCTTCAATGTTCAACCTACAGACATTTCTTTTTTACAACTTTATAATAGTATAGATAATTGTAAATCTAAATTTAAAAATGTTAATTTTCCCCCTGAGTTTTATGACTGTGCCGTTACGATGTGTACTAACCTATGCACAAACAGGTTTTGAGCGACATGTATCGTAGTATTATGTCTGTTTTAAGAGACGGTGCGGAACTTAGTCACAAGCACACTAGTCGTAAAAAACAGAGACACATAACGGGCTGGAATAGATATGTTCGTGATGCCCATGGGGAGGCTCGTTTTTAGTATCAATGGTGGCTAGAGTATGGCAAACCACCTTCCGGTTACGTGTATGACAAAATGCATGAGTCAAAAAAGGTTTTTAAATCCAAACTTAAATATTGCTAAAACCATGAACAAGATATTAAAATGGATATTTTAGCAAAAAATCACTCCAATAGAAACTTTAGTAAATTTTGGAAAAATACCAATAGATTAAATCCAGGGGCTAGTCTCCCTGTGAGCGTCGCTGGCAATCACGAGCCAACCAGCATTGCTAATGCCTTCAAACAACACTTTATGTTTGCAACTCCACTACCACAGTCAACGGGGCCGCTCGATACTGCGGATGAGCCCGATACTCCCTCTGTCAGATTTTCAGCCAAGCAAGTTGCCTTAAAAATTATAGACATGGTCAGGGGCAAGTCTCCTGGGCACGACGGCCTCAGTGTTGAGCACCTCAAATGTGCTGGAATACATCTTCCTAGAGTTTTGTCCCTCTTTTTTAACCTATTTTCTAGCCATAGTTATTTGCCCGAGGATCTCATGTATACTGTAATAGTACCTATTGTAAAAAATAAAATGGGTGACGCTTCTGACGTGTCCAATTACAAGCCCATATCACTGGCTACGATTGTGGCTAGGGTTTTGGATGGTCTGCTTGACGATGTGCTGGGTAAGCACCTGGTTCTCCATGACGCTCAGTTCGGTTTCAGTCCGGGCTTATCTACCGAAAGCGCAATATTATGTCTCAAGCAGACCGTACTTATACTACTCGAAAGACACCGATATTTGCCTGTTTTTTGGACCTGTCAAAGGCTTTTGATACGGTTGTGTATGACATACTGTGGCAAAAATTGCGTCAAGAAACGAGCGTAGCTCGGGAAGTCACGTCTTTATTTAGGTATTGGTACACCAATCAAATCAATGCTGTTTAAAGGCGCAGGTGCTCACTCTGACAAGTATAGGATGGAGTGTGGGGTGAGACAAGGGGGATTGAGCTCACCTAAGCTATTCAATCTATACATGAATCGGCTGATCGAGGAGCTCAGCAGCACGCACGTCGGATGTCACGTTGACGGAGTCTGTGTTAATAATCTAAGCTACGCGGATGACATGGTGCTGCTGAGCTCTTTGATTGGAGCTCTGCAGAAGTTGCTGACTATGTGTCAAACATACGCAGGGGCCCATGGGCTCAAGTATAATACGACCAAGAGTGAGCTGTTGCAATTCAAAGCAGGCAAGAAATATTACAAGATGCCTCCAGTCACACTTTATGGCACACCATTACAAAAAGAGGAAAATTTTAAATATCTGGGCCACTGGGTCACCGAAAATATGTCAGATAATGATGATATCGAGAGGGAGCGTAGGGCGCTGTGTGTGTGCTGTAACATGTTGTCTCGCAGATTTGCACGTTGTAGCAATGAAGTTAAACTAACTCTGTTCAAAGCGTATTGCCAAACATTCTACACGTGCAGTCTGTGTGTCAGCTTTACGCAGCGTGTAGACAGCGCTCTGGAACAACGTGTTTAGAGTGCTGTTTGGGCTGCCGCGCCACTGTAGTGCTTCTAAAATGTTCGCCGATTCGCATACTGATAACTTTGATTGTATAATAAGGAAGAGATGCGCCTCGTTGCTTTAGCGCTCCCGCTGCAGCTCTAATAAATAGCATTCTAACCGTGGTGGCGGAGCGCTGGGACGCGCCACTTTTGGCACGCTGGGTGCGACTCCACGCGCCTGTCGTCATCCCACCGCGTCATCTTGATAAGAATGATAAATTATAATAATTACCTGTGACTAACCATAGAATAATTACCATTTGATGTATTACTAACACAATACTACGGATATATGGTCCACAATAAATGCTATTTGAATTTGAATATACAAAAACTCAAAAAAGAAATATTTTTCGATTTAGTGGCCTCCAAATTTTTCGTTAAAATCTTTTTTTTTAAATACCTTCGTTATACAGCCAATTCATTTATACAACTTTATAATAGTAAAATTTTTTGTATGGTTCTTTGTAGCAGATAATATTAGGTAAAATGGACGGCAGGCGTGCTGTGGGTAGGGCACCTACTGATGGTCTGAATGTGTAAGGGAGGCGGCATGGTCATTATTATTAGTTCATATTATCTACCCATTATTAAACGAAATATAGCATTTCCAGGCCGTTTCAACATCAAGGTCGCAGAAGGAAGTCCATCCGTAGCGTTGAAACTTTAATACATGTAAATTAAATATTTCCCTTAAGACCCGCCATATTTATATTTAACCCAGTCGTGATACTCGTGATGAGACTTAAGTAAAATCAGATGTTTCTCAGCAGAGAAATGTAAATATTATTCTCGCTGTAGCGTCTCGTTTTACGCCAATTAAGTTTGCAGAAATGAACTAATTGGTAAGGACCTCGTTAGTGGAACGACGGTGTATATTGGATTAAAGTTAACCGGATTTAATATTTGACCCGTAGATGGCTCAGAGCAAGACAAAAGATGGATCATTACTAACCATTTAGTGAACCCGTAAAAATACGTGCCTAACTAGGCACTAGGTAGTAATAACACACAAATACTACTGACCAAGAAATAAATAATCTGCTAAAGCTGATTAAAAGGAACCCGGCACATCTAGAATTTTCGATATTTTCCTAGCTATACTTTGGGACTTATACCTTCATGAAATTGCCATTCAAAGAAAAAAAAAGACAGACGTATTTGTGTGCATGAGCATTATATATGTCAGTGGGGAACACAAAGCCATTTCTCTTTGTAAACCTAGTCAAAAATAATTGGGCACCATTGAAGTAAAATCGATTTCGCAGATTCCATTTGTTACCAATTATAAATTGGTTATAACACAATTGTAAAAGTTTTAAGTATAATTAATACAATAGTGTAGTAGTTAAGAATTATTTTGAAAAAAATACTGACTGTTGAGTTTGTTTCGGTTTTCTTCTCAACAGTGGTCTCCTCTTGACCGGAGTATAGGTGTCTTGTGTAAGCCGCTACTTAGTTTGATAGTTAAATAAATAAATATATATATATATATATATATATTTCTAGGGGGGTACTCCATACATGTAACCGAAACTGAAAAAAAAAATTAGCAAATATCAATGTGTGGCACATATTTCGACAGTTCTTATAAAAACATTTTGAGGTTTCTAAAAAAAATTTTTCATTACAAAATTTTGAAGTAGCAAAAATTATGTCCCCCCCCCCTCTATTTTCTAAACGGTATGTTCAAAAAATATGAAAAAAATTACAAATATAAAGCTTAATAAATACTTCCAACAAAAAATATTTCCAAGGCTTACGTTTTTAAGTTATTGCCAAAAAAACTGCGCTTTTCAGCAAAAGGACGTAAGTGCCGGGGAGATACGCTCTTTTGTTAGGGTTTTTTTTTCATATTTTTGTCACCTGTAGTGCATTTTTTGTATAAACGGCTGCGGAACCCTACTATTGAGCGCGGTCCGACATACTCTTGGCTAGTTTTTTATGCACAGGAAAGATTATAGTCGAAGGGTTTAAGTAGGTATACGACCTAATCAAAATTAGTTTGGTACTCGGAAAAACCTAGTGGTTCTACAAACGAGAAATGCTTTATTCAACCTTCGTCTGAAACGTATAATTTAGCGCGCTTAATGCAGGCCAATTTTGACAACAGCTAATTTACATTCCATCTAATTTCTAGTTACGCAAAACCTCACAGAAATACCTAATGGTGTAACAAAAAGGTCAGAATTAGCATACAAGTTGGCTCCACTAAATTAGGAGACGGGGCCGAACATATACGTAGAAGCGAGATGGAGTCCGTTGGGACATGATGCTGATAGTCAGGAGTTGGATATTAAGACATATTTTCGAAAAACTTATGTCTCTTGAAAATCAACTTTGAAACTAAATCTTACAGCTGTTTATATAAAATCTAGGTCCAAATAGTTAAAAATTAACAATGTAAGCAAGGATTATTTTAGGAATTGTTTTATAACTTTTGTGCATTAGTTAAAAGTGACTATTATTTTAATCTGTACTATTATTTAATAACGCATTGGAGTGGGCGGCGCTCGACAGCCCCTATCGGGCTGTACGGTACGTGTAATTATTATGAAACTCGCCTTCGGCTCGTTACCGTAACCGCCGTAAACCACACTCATGTTTTAAGGCCTCTCATTATGTATCGGTTATATAAAGTACTATTAACTACACTTCAGCAAAAGAGGGTAATTTTTCTTCCCTTCAGATAAATTGCCGACAAGGGGACAAAGGAGAGGGACAAAGGAGGGAGTTGACAACACGGTTTTACAGACTTTAGAGCCCCGCAACCAATACACAGACGGACAGACGGACAGACAGACAGTGCAAGCTTAGTAATAGGTTTTGTTTTGTGTCATCATCATTTCAGCCATAGAACGTCCACTGCTGGACGCAGGCCTCCTCAATTTCCACTTGGGCCGGATGGAGGTAACCCTAACCAGGTCGTCCGACCACTTTGCCTCCACTCGAGAAACTTTCTGCCCCAACGGCCATCGGTTCTTCGAACTATGTGCCCTGCCCATTGCCACTTCAATTTGCTTACCCAGTGCTTTTGTGTACGGAGCCCTAAAACCAATTTTTGAACGATGTTCCAGGTTGAAAACATAATCTTACAAAATTGCCTTACTTGCTTAACAATCTTACACCATAACCTAGTGCTTGTAAATTAAGTATACCTAATTTGAACCAAATAACATGCCCTCTAATTTCCTTTATGTTCGTGCGTGAAAGCCACAGAATTGTGAACACGGGGTTTCCAAGTAACCATCTCAAAGTCTTACCTCGCAACTCGTTTTTATAGGGAGGTAGACTTTATTTCACTAGAAATACAGGTCTTTTTGCGATCAACATGGTGTAGAGAGGAGATGTTTGGTGTTTTGGCCCCATACAGTGCGGCCTTCAGGCACAATCGAACAGAAAGAAGGGTATCAGTCATTCCAAGGTCGTTCAATTGTGGTGTGACTGGCCTAGGACACAGTCTACATCAGAAAAACCGTAGGTAGTGTTGGGGATGGTTTACTCTATATTATTGAAGATATTTCAAAAAAATAGATGAACGGTTTATTTGTAGGTCACCGAGTCGAAAGATACCTATCTTATTTTTTGTTAAATATAATAAAATTAACGTGCGTCCACATTTGTATCATTTGCCCGATCGAGATCTTCGTCCCGTGGCATGATCGCGTGTCACGATCACGCATTTGGACGTTGCGCCGATCCGATCGCTCGAAATCCATGTTGCTACGCGTATCACACACTTAGATCAGACAAGCGTGGCGTGATAGCCGCGCCTACAGTGAGCGTCCAAGGAACGTGATACGCAGTCATACCACGCCACGATGATCGAATACGAGGAAATGATACAAGTGTGGACGCACCTTTAGTAACATTACTCTTGCATGATATCATACGCCACATTTTATGCACAAATAAAGATATTCTATTTTATTCTTCTGTTCTGTGATGTAGGCAAGCACTATTGAATTGGGATTGGCTTGGAAGAATAACTGTTGAGACATGATAAATAAAATTAAAATAAAATAAGTTTAGTGTAACCTTCTATCCTTGCCAAAGAAAAAAGATATTTTCCCAGGATGCTACGCGAGGCTATTGAGATTAAAAAGCATCCTAATTTCAATAGAGAAGATGGATTGTCACTACCACCAGCTTGGGATCCTGTAATACATCTCATCAAGGAACAAGCGAGACACAGGACTGCAAAACCTTAATTTCCGAACGGTGTAAAATATCTTACCTGTTTAAAGTAGTTTAATAGTCTCTGTTTTTAAATATTATAATTTTCTTTTCTCCTCAGTACGCCTCATTTGTGAAATGCTGCTTGGTAAATTATTAGAATAAAATAATTAAGCCCTTCTGGCACATGTGTAACTGTCTTTACAGCTTAGGCCCATCTGGCATGTATGTACACCTTTATTTGTGTTTTTTCAAAAAAATGGGTAGTTTGCACAAATTGTAACTACAGAGGAAAATACATCTTTTCTCAATCCTCCCGTGGCCATGGAAAGCTGGAAAGCTTCCGAAACGTCGGGAACTAAAATGAGATAATATACGCGATATAATCCGTTAAATTGTTTTATTTCAATGAGTAATAATCGCGGAAACAGAAGAAAATGTTTAGTGTAGCTAGTTTTTTTTGTCTTTTTCCGCAACGCAGGCTTCGTCGGGTGAGTTACAACAACTAGTCAGGAACAGGCTTCGTCCCATACAAATCAATGATGTAATCAAAATACGAGTAATATTGAATTTAATTGTATTGAATATATATTGTTTTGACTAGTGAATAATACATTAATAATTTCATACGTCCTAAATGTAGCCAACCACCAAGCCAAGAGTATGTCGGACCGCGCTCAATGGTAGGGTCCCGCAGCCGTTTATACAAAAAATGCACTACAGGTGACAAAAATATGAAAAAAAAACCCTAACAAAAGAGCGTATCTCCCCGGCACTTACGTCCTTTTGCTGTAAAGCGCAGTTTTTTGGCAATAACTTAAAAACGTAAGCCCAATCATGTTGGAAATAATTTTTGTTGGAAGTATTTATTAAGCTTTATATTTGTAATTTTTTTCATATTTTTTGAACATACCGTTTAGAAAATAGAGGGGGGGGGATATAACTTTTTTTTAAAAACCTCAAAATGTTTTTATAAGAGCTGTCGAAATATGTGCCACACATTGATATTTGCTGATTTTTTTTTCAGTTTCGGTTACATGTATGGAGTACCCCCCTAGAAATATAATATATATTGTAGTGTACGTTGATTAACATGACTGTTCTTAATATTTGTCCGACAGTAATGGTAAAACAAGACACGATCTCAACAATTGTAAAACATCTTTTATATACGATTATTTTCTGCAAATAAATCATTCATCCATTCATTCAATCCGCAACAGCGGGCCTATGATAAAAAATTGTCATAGCTGCCGTCACCTTCTGACACGTATGTGAGTGCGAGAGTGACAGGCGCGTTATCATATCATGTATCGCGTGATAAACGCGACCATCATAGGCCCGCAGGTTTCGTTGTTTTCGATAAAAATTTGCTGTTTTTCGTGTAACAAACTCAGGAAACCTACATTACAAATTATTGTGCTTACAGTTTATCGTACTGTTTCTGTCCGATAACTGTCCGCGGGCATTTTTAGATGAAAATTTGAATTAAGCCCACTGTCAAGGCTGTTCGGAAAACCAGGCTTGTTCAAAATGGCCGCCAAGTTAATAGGCGTTGTAAAGATTTTATTTCGGTGCTTGGGGCGACGTGGTACAAACCAATTAGGGAATTGAAGGTTAGACGTGTGTTATTGGACATAATGTGAAAATATGTCAAGTTCCGTTCATCATCTTTTTGATTTGGTTTAATATATATATTTATTGAGCCCGCTGAATGCAGGCACCGCAGGACCTATTAAAGTGGCGTTTTTTGGGCTTATTTTCTGCAAACGTTTTTCGGCTTATGATAAAAATTGAGTCCGTACCAATTGGATTGTCCCAAAAAAAATTGGACCTCATCTTTACATCAAAATCGTAAAATATAGGTTAATTTAAGATACTAATTTCGTCCGTTTTCCATTCGGATGAGTATATTTGTTACAATTCCTGACCAAAGTTTTCAAAACTCCCCGAGTTAAAAGCACATTTATGGACTTTCTCAAAAAACGCTTCATACTAAAGCCTACAAGCATGTGACGTCACACGCTTGTATCCTGTAGAGGGAAAATAAGAACTTTGTTCTGCAGCTATGTTAAAACTTGCGTATATTGAAACGGTTTTATAACAAATAATACAAAACATTTTATGGGTTATTGAATGGTATTATTAGTTATTCCCAGCAAACATTCACTCTCATGTAACTGACATTTCGAAAGTGCTTGTAACTAGGCCTACTTGAATAAAGAATATTTTGATTTTTGATTTTGATTTGATTTTTATTAATATTTTCATAGTTTTAAAAAATGGACTTTCCCACCCAACTTTTAAGACTCATAAAACAAACTACACGTAAGGTATCGAACTCAAAATTTTAACGTAGTTTTTGCTTGTTTTATCAGGATATTATAAAATTTAACAAAAATAATCTATTGTCAACTACCCTATTAAGTGCATGTAACACTGGGTCTCTTACCAGGCAAAAATAAGGTACTTAGTGCACATAAGCGCATAAGTCTGTCATCGTTCTTCCTAAAAACTTTAGAGAAACTGGTGGACAGACACATAAGTGATGGCCCACTAAAAACGCACCCTCTGTACAAATTACAGTGTCATTATCACAACACAACAGAACAGGGTTTAATCGCGTATAAATATGATTTATTTAATTACCTTTCGTTGGTAATTCTTCGACGTTTCGAAGGAACCGCGATACACATACGCGATTAAGCCCCGTTTTGTGTGAAGATCGTTTAAGTTTAAATCAAATTACAGTGTGCTTATCAACCAGGGAAGTCAACGGACACGGCGTTATACCTGGTAGAAAGCCTATGCGCTCGAGTAGTAGATAAATATAACGTTTAAAATAATATATAGATAAATCATTATACTTAATGCATAAAAACATCCAAGACCTATGAACCAAAATCGTGCTCATCACACAAACGAGTCGTTCTACAGGCGTTCCAAAGTAAGACACAATCATTGTAACATTAACAAATAAAGCTTGTTCCGCAAGCACAGTATATTATTTTCACCAAATTTTTACCTTCATTGTGGCTTATTTCTTCAGAAAGTGATAGCGGTTAAAACGCTTGTAGAACTAGCCAAAAACTTGCCGAGGTCGAGATTCGAACCCGAGACCACCAGCTTTGTAGGCCGTTGTGCAGTGCAACTGATTCAAACGTATCGTAATCTATACTATTATAAAGTTGTAAAAATGAAATATCTGTACGTTGAATGTACGAGGGCTGCTATTTATATATCCGGAAACCGGGATTACAATCTTCTTAAATAGCATATTTGACCGCCATGGTAAAATTTGAACTTTTTTAAGTATATAAGGTATATTTTTTCTTCCTTATTAACGCTCGTGTTTTGTTTTTGACGGGTTTTAAATGTCATCTCGCAGCAAGAATGGAACTCACTCGTGAAAATATTCGTGCTATGATTTATTATGATTTTCGGCGTGGTTTAACGCAACAACAGTGCATAGATCAACTAACTTCAACTTTTGGTGATGAAGCCCCATCTAAAACTACTGTGTATCACTGGTTTAGTGAGTTCAATCGTGGACGTAGTATGCTTACGGACGAAGTTAAGGCAGGTCGCCCGAAATCGGTCGTTGTACAACAAAATATCGAGGCTGTGCGAAAACTTATAATGGACGACCGACATGTTACGTACCGCGAGATAGAGGCGACTCTGGGTATTTCTATGACCAGCATTAATAGCATATTACATAATTATTTGGCTGTAAAAAAAATTTGTTCGCGTTGGATACCCCACAACTTAACAAATGAGCAAAAACATGCTCGCGTCGAATGGTGCAATAAAATGTTAAAAAAATATAACCGTGGTGACTCAAAAGCCGTTTATAACATCTATACAGGTGACGAATCCTGGATCTATGCATACGATCCCGAAACGAAGCAACAATCAACGGTATGGGTGTTTCAAAATGAGCCGAACCCTACGAAAGTTACTCGTGCAAAAAGTACATTGAAACAAATGGTGGCCTGCTTCTTCGGTATTAATGGCCATGTAGCTACAGTGCCACTAGAAAACCGTAGAACGGTTAATTCAGAGTGGTACACGACCATTTGCTTACCGGAAGTATTTGAACAAATTCGTAAAACTAACCAGCGACGAAGAATCATTCTTCATCATGACAATGCCAGCTGTCATACGTCACGCGAAACAACTCTATTTTTGGAGGGTCAAAATGTGGAATTAACGGGTCATCCGCCGTACAGCCCTGACTTGGCACCCAACGATTTTTATTTATTTCCAAATATAAAGAATAAATTACGCGGTCAACGATTTTCGACCGCTGAAGATGCTGTCGACGCATTCAAACAACACGTTATGGAGGTACCTCAGGCGGAGTGGCAGAAGTGCTTTAAAAATTGGTTCACGCGAATGCAAAAGTGCATAGATCATCAAGGGGAATACTTTGAAAAACAATAAAACTATTTTCAGCCGTGTACGTTTGTTTGTTTTTTTGTTTCCGGATATATAAGTAGCAACCCTCGTATTTTAAAAAAACGGACTATTTGGAGGTCACTGAATGAAAGATATTTTTTATTTTTTTTATTTTTTTTGTATGTTTGTATGTGTCGTTGTGGCTTCATCACGCCAAAACGGCTAAACAGGTCTCAACCATTTTTGGTCACGGGTAGCTGGGTATCCACAGACAGTTATAGAATACTTTTTACCCGACTACACTGTGAAAAAAAGAGGGGTTATGACTTTTTCTTCTACGTGAACGCGAAGTTGCGGGCGCTTTAAGTTTAATTTTAACACGCTTTTATTAGGTCGACCTGTAAACTATGTAACGGAATCTAAGGTAACTAATTTAACCATCTTCCAAGGATCGTAACGTCATGAAAATTGGCAGCTATATGTAGTTTTGATGACAATACAATAATATTGTACAATACAATGGTACTGTCGAACTGATCTGATGATGGAGCCGAAAGATACGAACTGGAACTTCATGATGGAACATAGTACCATAGCTGTGTTTGGATTTGTTAGAAAAGTCTTGTAAAGCGTGTTTTTCTAGTGTTTTTCATTGTCTAGTACGAAACTTGTCAGAGGGTTTTCTCTATCTTGCTATAAACACAACTATCATGAACCAATCGAACTTACCCTTACCACGACCATATTAGAAATCCAGTTACATTTTAGCTTCAGAAGTTATAAAACGTCTGTCGAATAACATTTTTCCACGTAAACCTTTTATATACCGATCGATTGGCAATGAATGCTTTTATGCAAGCTATTCAACGTTCGATGAATCGACCATTTTTACTTCAATAGACTTTGCTCTTATAAAGGATCCTACCAAGGATCAATGGCTTACTCGAGAATGTTGGTTGCTAAAGTAGTCTCGGCCTTTTACTAAGCTTTTATTTAACCAATTTGCAATGTATGTATGTTTGTTTGTACAGCTCAAATCTTGCAGGTTAAATTTGACCCAATTCTTGGTTCCCGATTGAGCTAAAATTTGGTCTACTTATCAGTGGCGTGGCGTTTATAAAAGCCGATTCCCACCGGGTTGCCCAAGGAAAAGCTTTCTTGCAATATGAGTAAATGAATACGCTTCGGCCTTCCTTGTAATTTTCCTGCCGCCACGCATTTGATAACTATGTAAGTCACAGGAGACAATTGAATATTTTGTTGCTCATAGGAACTGTGTAATTAAAATAATGCAATCTTACCGAGTTTGGGCTATTTAGAATCGTGAGTAGTTGATGGATGTTCAAAGAAAAGTACAGTCGGCAAGAAAAGCTTGACACAATTTTAATATTAATAAGATTGTACGTTTGTAAAAAGGATTTATTTTCTTAATTTTTTGGGCAGTTCTTAGATTGAACTTGGGAATGATTGAAACTTTCGTGAATTTAGCTTTGTAGTATTATTAGGATAGCCAAAGGGCACTATCTCAGCATATATCTGTCTGTTTCACTTTTAAACGATCGTATCTTTTGAACCTTAGCTAAGTTAGCTAGTTGAGAACATCATATGTTACAAAGTATTTTTATTGTACAGTTAAAATCTATATAGATTGATATGTTACAAAACGAGTGTCGAATAACATTTTTCTCATAAATCTTTTATACCCCGATCGATCGGTAATGATTGCTTTTATGGGAGCTATTTAACATTTATACTACAATAGACTTTACCCTTCTAAGAGTTCTAAGGGATCCTGCCAAGGATCAATAGCTTACACGAAAATGCTGTTTGCTGAAACATTGTTGCTCTATTTTAGTAATAAAATTGTGTACATACGAGTACGTGAGAGGAATATACCCAGGTAAGACCGGATCAGAGGTAAGATCGGATGAAAGCAATTTCCAGCGTAACGGTAGATATTTTATTATCACTTCCCGAGTATACTATACTTTCAAATGCGTCTGTCCTTTGCATTATCGAACTTTGACAAATAGTTTTAAATTATGTTGATATATGAATGTTCAAGCGCGCTCCTATATCGTGACTGTGCACATTTCGCCTAGGCTGAGACGACATTATATTTATGTCTGAAAGAAAAAGTAGGCATATATGCTCTGCTGCCCGTGCGAAGGTCGCTAGTTTAAGAATGTCTTCATTCAGCAATGAATGAAGGTAAAATATCCTACTACTTTACCTTCATGTCGTATAACCGTGTCCACCAGTATATACTAAAAATGACTATTTAACACTGAGTTTTGACGTGACAACGTCTTATAAATCGATGAACGCACGAAAAAGCATGACTCATTGTCACGTTCCGCCTGAGCCGAGCGTGCAAGCGAGAGCGCGGAACAAGCGATAGAGAGGCACGATCGGCCTAAGCGTTCGGCTTGTGAATTCATAAAAGTATGCGATTTTTCATCAATGTTTTCTCATGACGTTACATGTAAAATTATCGTCCGTAAACCGACTTTACAGGCAACCAATTTTTTTTTTATCACGAGCAAAACTATGAGCCAAGGTAAATACGACAGGCCCCAAAGAATGTTCTTGAAATATCCATGTTTTTGTATCGCGGGAGGAGGCGGTGTATGCGGTCTGCACAAAATCACATTCTGTGGCGAGCTATTATAGAGAAGCCTGTTCAGCAGCGGACGTCCGTGGCCGATAGCAGATCCATGTTTTTTCACGAACTTCAATCATGCTCCTTTTCCTGTAACGTCATCGTCGTCACAAACGATACATCATTTGTCAACATCTGTCTTGCGTTGGGCTATGGATAAACATAAATAATCCTTAAACAATAGTTTGGATTTTGTGCCATGTAAAGAAAAATATGTAAGGTCGAGAATTTCAGTTATGATTAATATTATGAACTACGCCAACAAAATAAAGGCTGATTCCTAGCTCATGAACAGATTTTTTTAAATCCTAATCTGTCTAAGTTGCTTAGGCTTCAGAGTGCTAATTAGGGCAGAGAGAAGAAACTGTGGAACTACAGCAAAAGACAACTCCGAATCATAATGGGTGTTTTTACAGGCCACTTCGGAGTCAAAGGACTTCCGGCCAAACTAGGACTTTCTGACAACACGGATTGTAGAATGTGCGGTGAAGAGGCTGAAACAACAGAACATATACTATGTGAATGTTATATCCTCTCACCAGACTGAGAATAAAGAAATTTGGTGTTGGGTACCCAAGGCCAAAGGAATTCCAGACGCTACCATTGGCATCTATCATCCGGTTTATGGAGATAGTAGAACAAACTATTCAGTAGCAAGAAGGGGTAATTACACAAAATCTAAAAAGATCCCACTGGGTCGAAGTGTATCCGTAAGGACCTTGAGTAGCAAGATAAGATATAAGGGCAAAGAGATAGCGTAGTCATTTTGCGATTAAGAAAGCCTTGTTATTTCATCATAACCCTTTAAATTTTTTTACCCATGTGTGACACATGAGCGATAAGACACTACAAGCTAAGTAGGGTGACCAAAAGAAATTTGAGTGAGACCGGAAGGCTTCTAACGGTTACAATAGTACATTACTACGAAGGCCGGGACGAAAGGGGTTGCCGGCCGAAGACATTTGATCGGCCGGATAGGTCTGAGGCGGGCAACCCTATATTTCCCGCCGAGGTATGTATAGCGCATTTTTCAAACATGCAATGAAATAAACAACAAAAAAATCCAATTTTTATTATTTAATACTCATAGTGGCAGAATGTCATGATGCGTGTGGCACAAATTTACATGGAATGGAAATTAAAAAAGAGGACTTTGCCGGCCTGGGTCTGCATGATTTGTATAAAATTCCATTAACGACCTCTTGTCCTAGCCGCACCTGAAATGTCATACTTTGCAGCCTATTATATGGAATATAACATCAATATTCATTGCATGTTTGAGAAAATAATATTAAACCGTATATAATTGCCTTTAAAACCAGATATCAGCTTACGAAAGTGCATCCAAAAATAATATTTGTGTTAGTACATAATCAAAAAAATTATGTACAGTCGGCTATAGATAAACGTGTGATGATGCGTTAGCACTGGAAAAAAATCTTTAGCGTGATGAAGCCGCAACGACACATACAAACATACATACAAAAAATAAATTTAATGATCTCCAAAGTTCAAATAACCCGTTTAAATATCTTCAAGGTATAGACACTTCACTTTTACAACTTTATAAAAGTATAGATTATGCTGTAAATCAGCTTTAAACATTGGTTTCCTAAAATTAGTATGAATGCGGTATTAACAATTGCATAATTTAAATAACGATATAAGTAGACGAAACAACAGTGCATCAGCCACGCCTGCAGTTGTTCATAATGAAGGAATAACAACCAAGCTGCGTGTTGTTTTTGATGTTGTCGTGTATTCTTTAAACATGTTGAGATTGTTTGTCTTTTCGTTTTGTGCACATCGATTTTCGCTGTCGATAGCGTTCTTGTTTGTAGGTATTGAAATCCACCAACCTTTCAATTCAAGTCAGTTAGCTGTTAGTGCTCTTCTTGCATATAAGAGTGTCCGGAATTGACGCAACTTATATCAGATTTCTAATACAGAACGTCGATATACATCGTAAAAAACGGGTCAAATGCGAGTCGGACTCGCACACCGAGGTTTCCGTACAAGATATACGCTAAAAACGGCCGTATCTCTAAAAATCCAGTGTTAGCGGAGCCCTACTTTTAAGCAACATATACGAGGTGTGGGATATTTTTATATTGGTTACTGAAAATAGTTGAAATCCGTTTAGCCGCTTTGGCGTGATGAAGCCGCAACGACACATACAAACATACATACAAAAAATAAATTTAATGATCTCCAAAGTTCAAATACCCCGTTTAAATATCTTCAAGGTATAGACACTTCACTTTTACAACTTTATAAAAGTATAGATTATGCTGTAAATCAGCTTACAGACGTAAAACTTATAACAGACAGACGTAAAAAATAACAATATTTTTAAACTTATTTCGTGGGTGTGTACAACTTGACAAACCCTATAGGTTATCTATGGACAGCAATTTCTATGGAAAAACCTTTTTAAATGACTGTATCTTTGGATTTAGAATCTTGATTTTTTTTACAGCTTGAAGGGACCGCGTATTTGATGTTAATTTCAACTTGATATCTTTACGCGTGCCTGAAAAAAAGGGGTTTGACTGACGGACGGACAGACGGACAGACGGACAATAAAGTGATCCTATAAGGGTACTGTGTTTTCCTTTGAGTTACGTAACCCTAAAAATATGTGTAGTAGTTGTATCAGTAATAGCGGGGTGAGCATGTTATAAGAATAGTAGCAAATATATTACAGTAAAAATGAACCTATAATTATTTTTTGAAAAAAGAGGGTCTCAAAATCCACCAATTTGAGCACAAAATATCTTAATTCTCTTTCCAAATCGACCTAATACCAAAGCTGGTGATTTCTCTCCCTCTCAACCCGATTAAAAGCCTCTTATAATTTGTTTTTGATCCCAAATCCCCTTAATAACGAACATTTATGAATCCCTCATCCCTCATTACGTCCAAATATTCGGTTTAAATTTCTGAACGTGTTTCGTTCAAAACTTTCTTCTGGCCCGAGCTCACGCAATTCTATAATGCCCCATATCCTTCAAATCTTTAATCGATTGTCAACTCAAATCGACATGAAGTTAAAGTTTAAAATTGCTAAAAAGTTATAATGTTATGCCGTTTTGGTTGTGAAACAGTGATCGTTCATTTGGTCATGACTGTGCAAATTAAATATAACATTTGGTTTTAAAACGAGGGCATTCTGGGTGGGATAAATGATTTACGGATGTAGGTCTGATAGTAAAAGGTCAGATAGTATGTTTGAGATGTCGCTGAAAAACAATAATGACTTTGCTACTGATATTTTAGTTGAAACTGAAATATAAATATAAATAAATATATATTACAGGACAAATTTACACAAATCGTACTAGTCCCGTGGTAAGCTCATTAAGGCTTGTGTTACTTTTTTTTTCATTTGTTTCTGATCTTCGTTTATAATAAGTGTCAAAGATGTCAAAACTGTATGACGTGATTGATGGAGCTAGACAAAATGATTTAAAACCCTTCTTAACTTGATACGGCTGAAATCAGTTGTTGTTATGAGCAAAAATCATTAATTAAAATTTACTTTTCAAATATTTCAACATTCTTCCACAATACTAAGTTGCTATAAATTACATTTATTTTTGTATAAAAGTGATTACTGTTGGACAAAGGCCTCCGCTAAGTATTTCCACAACGATCGACGGTTGTCATCAGTGGCATGTAGTCCATATAGGGACAAAGGCACTGCCTACTCTGAAATACCATGTCTCCATATAAGTATCAACGGAGAGCGACTCGTATCGTCGGTTGCCAGCGTATTTCAGATCAACTTGACTCCTTGGCACTGCGTAGAGATGTAGCCTCGCTCTCATTTTCTATCGCTTGTATAACGGGGAGTGCCCCGAGGAATTGTTCGGGTTGATCCCAGCTGCATCTTTCCGCCATCGTCCTACGCAACAATATTTCCACCCTCACCACTTAGATGGTTGGCAGTCCACAACTGTGCGTTTTTCTAGAAATTTCCTGCCTCGCAGGACTGAACTGTGGAATAAATTGCCGCCTGCAGTATTTCCGGACCGATGCGACCTTCAAGCCTTCAAGAAGAGAGCGTACTCCCACCTGAAAGGCCGGCAATGCACTTGTGACTCCTCCAGTGATGCATGTGTCTATGGGCGACGGTGATCGCTTACCATCAGGGACCCGTCTGCTCGTTTGCCGTCTATGTCATAACGCTCTTTTATTGAAGGCTTGAAGGTCGCATCGGTCCGGAAATACTGCAGGTGGTAATTTATTCCACAGTTCAGTAGTCGTGCCGGCCGGAAATTTCTAGTCCTCAGAGTAGACCGAAACATGTTGAGCATTACTCGGCTTTTACGACTTGCGTAACCGCTAATGTGAACCAAATTTGTCATTATCGATTGTGATGATGTACGAAATTTTGTACCGAAAACATTAAATCTGATTAATGCTTTTCTCATATGAATAATGATCGACTTTTGTAGGTATTTCAATTCTTTACCCCAGCCTTTGTAACCATACAAGCATGTCATACACTTTACAGATTAGATTTTGCTCGGGAAACCTCAATTTTATGGCAAGTCACTGGATAGCTAGGGACGTGATTCGATAGCACTGGTGAATATCGATAAAAGCTGATAAAATGAACTATAATAACTAATCTGCTGAGTCAAAATAGGATCATCATCATCATCATCATTTCGGCCATAGGATGTCCACTGCTAGATACAGGCCTCTTCAATTAATTTCCACATGGGCTGGATAGAGGCGACCCGCATTCAGTACCCGCAACCCTAACCACGTCGCCCGACCACCTTCCGCTGGGCCTACCCATGCTGCGCTCGCCGGTACGCGGTCTCCACTCGAGAACCTATTTGCCAAAACGGGCATCGGTTCTTTAAACTATGTGCCTGCCCATTGCCTCTTCAGTTGCAAAATAGGATGTATGTTAAATATCTTTATCATCATATCACCTCGAGGACGTCCACTGCTAGACAAAGGCTGCCCCCAAAGATTTCTATAATGACCGGTCGTGAGCTACCCTCATCCAACGGTTTCCGAGTGATCTTGGACTTGGACACTGGACCAGCTAAGCATTTTATTAAACTAATTAGGTTTTCATATGGCGTCATAGAGTTTCTAAGGCTCAAACTGCGCGCGCTCTTAAGAACACTACTGTTGAACATCATCATCATCCTAGCTTTTGTGCCGTCCGGAAACTAGATCCGCTCCTGCATTTTCCACCCCGCTCTCTTTCGGACATTGTCGTAATTTAACCCGCAAATGTTCAGGTCCTTATTAATTATAATGAGCCATCGAAGCTTAGACTCCCCCTCCATCTACATTCCAACCAGGTAAGGTTAAGAGCCCTGTTGCCGACGTATGCGGTGTCCTTCTCTTGACATGCCCAATCCGGTTATCGGTGATGTCCCTAATTCCAAGGCTTCCACGAATGTACTCATTCCTAATCCAGTCAATCCTGGAGACTATAGACATCCTCCTCAACATCTTTATTTCTGCGACTTGGACAGCTTTACATGTCGCTGGGTCACAGCCCATGTTTCGCAACCGTAAGGACTGGCCTTATCATCGTCCTGTAGACGAGGTCTTTTATGCGCATTTTACTGTCACAGGTCAAACTATGGAGTCACACTCCCTCCACTTCAACCAAGCTGCTGCGATTCTTTTGGTTTCTAGCGAACCTGAGTCATTAAAGATGCTCCCAAGCTATCACACCTCTGTTTTTCCTGCGCGTCAACCAAAATTGTCTCGGTGCGTGCATTAGGAACATTGAACTCCATGGATTGGGTCTTCGGAACACTCAACACAAAACCTCCTCTCTGTAACTGGTGCTTCCACGCAAGCAATACATTGTTGAGATCTTCTAGGCTCTAGGTACAGATTGCAACATCATCAGCATACACAAAAGTCAAAAGTGCTTTGTTTTGTGCTTTCTAGGTGAGGGTGTCGAGCACCAGACTGAATAAGTACTGGTAATCGAGTAAATTTAGTTAAAATATTCAGTGCTACTCAAATTTGAGGCCGCTACATCTTTACTTTCATAAAGTTGTAAAAATGAAATGTCTCTACATTGAAGATATTTTCAGAGAAATGATTGTAACAGACTATTTGGAGGTCACTGAAGCGATTTTTTTTTAATGTTTGTATGTGTACTTGTGGCTTCATCACGCAAAATCGGCTCAACGGATGAGGTGTGATTACTTTACGGCTATTTTTGGTACACGGGTAGCTGGGTATCTCCAGATGGTTATAGGATACTTTTAACCCGACGAGTAATGACTTTTTCTCCTCCGCAAACGAAATTGCGGGCACTTTCTAGTATAAAATAAAGAACTGACTTTTGCAAACAACTAATTATAGTTTCGAATATCTTTTATGTATGTTTCTTAGAAATACAACGTCAAAAATATAAATGGGCTCTTAAAATTAACAGGCATTTCGAAAGTTTTATATGACAACTAGCTTCTGCCCGCGACTTCGTCCGCCTTAAATTCGTTTATCGCGGATAAGGGTATTTTCCGGGATAAAAAGTAGCCTATGGCCTTCCCTAGGACTCAAACTATCTCCATACCAAATGTCATTCAAATCGGTTCAGCGGTTTAAACGTGAAGAGGTAACAGACAGACAGACAAACAGACAGACAGACACACTTTCGCATTTATAATATTATTATGGATTATGGATTATGGATAGTATGGATGACACGGAATAAACATTTACAGCCATTATATCGCAATTCTAAGTTTTTTTTTATAAACAGTGACAATATCGTTCGATGAAATAGTGCAACCCTAATTCTACCACAATGGTATAAATAGTATAAATGTACCTCTGTTCAGCCCAGTTTACCTTGGCAGCAAGGACGCCAAATAATGATTTCCAGCCCTTGAAGGTTGTCTATTTCTAATCTAGATTACGAACCCTGCTACATACAAAAGGTAGTATTTTATTGGAAAATATCAGCCGCTTCGGTCTTTTTAAACATAGAAGGCTAATAGGCAAAAGATAAGGGAATTGTGTACTGTTTTTATTGCCCTAGTTTGCTTATTTATGATTATTGTTTTTTATCATGGAACGTAGTAATAACAAGATGTAATAACTCGAATCGAGAAAGGGATGCTAAGGTAGTTTGGGCATGTAGAGAGATGCATGCATGAAGATTGACTGGAAAAATGTACAAGGCGAATGTAAGTGGAAATGTTGGAAGACGAAGGCCTAGACGAACGTTTCGCGATCAGATTGGAGACATTCTGAAAAAAGATCAAGTGAAGAGTACTCTAAGCCGGCGAGCATGCATGAAAAGATTAATGAATGTTGACATTCATGCTTCATGCGTCATCAATGAAGCGGCAGTTTTATGCCAGGACCGTAGCAAGTGGAAGAAGGTAGTCTCTGCCTGCCCCGTTGGCAAAAAGGCGTGATTGTATGTATGTATGTATCATGGAAACGTATTGCTTAGTTTAGATCTATGTCATAATCGATTACATAACAAAAATTATAATTAATTAACTTAGAAAGGTGACTTTGTATAAATTACTTTTAAGTTCAATTATTTCACATCTACCTACACATTTATAAAGTTGTATATATAAAATGTCTGTAGGTAGATTGAAGGGATCTATATCGGAATCCCTAACGTCATTTGTCCTAATGTATCGTTTGTCCTAATGTATCATTTCCCACAACGCATTTTTTTTCAGAAACCGTAAACTTTTCAGGATTGTTATAAAACAAACCTAACCTAACCTAACCTAATCTATACGACGATCTTTTTAAAAATCCTGAAAAGTTTACGGATTCTGAAAAAATGCGTTATGGCAAATGATACATTAGGACAAATGACGTTAGGGATTCCGAATGAGACCCAGATTGAAGATATTTTCAAAATAATAAGTGGTACGGACTATTTTAAGGTTCCTGGTTTTTTGTATGTGACGTTGTGGCTTCATAACAGCTGAACAGATTTCAACTATTTTTGTTTCACGAGTAGCTTGGCAGCGACCGATGATTATAGGATACTTTTTACCCGACTACGCTGGAGTAAAAAGAGGGTTATGACTTTTTCACTTCCGCCAACGAAGTTTATACCGTCTAGTTTTTAGAATATATTACAAGTTCCATAGACCATTACTCTAAAAAATTTTAGACATTGAGTAATTTCTTCAAATATAGGCCTCAGGAGGCCTTTTTTTTACTCCACCTGTATTTACATTACATTGTTCCGGCTTCAATTTATTTGAATAATGGCGGACGCTACACTCGGAATATTTATTACCTTTGTGTTTGAAGAATGAAAGAACTCAAACACGCGAGGATTGTACGAATAACTGATTGCTACTGTATTCTCGGGTCACTCATTTGTACGGAGTCTTTTTTGCTAAAAAAGCCAATGTTCTAATTTCACCTTACTACACTGAATAAAATACTGGTAAGAGATGGACTAGGACTCGGAACTGGTATATATAAATCTAAAATACACGCTACTTCTGGAATGCTTTAAAACATATGAAATTCCGGTAACTGAACGAAGAGAACGAAAAAATACCCGGTTATTTTTTATGAAGAGATTATCGGATTTCGAGCCCTGGACGAAACTAAAAGTTGTTTGTTAGTTTTTCTGTTGTTAACCGTGTTTTTTGTTGTGTGGAAAAATTCATACAACAAAATTTGGGAGGATAATATGTTCTGTTTTTGAAGTTCTTTATTGATGGTACACAAACAACAGGATAGCTTTTGTTAGGTAAAAGTTTCATATTTAACGCATAGGAGTCTGAGTAGTAAAAAGGACAGAATTATTTTTGTATGATTCTGTAGAAAATGTGGCAGAGCGGTTTTTTGTAAGGGAGCAATTAATGCATTTTAAATTTCACTATATTAAATAATAAAACGAAACAAAAGTAAACATTCAGCCTAGGATTTTTTTGGCTTTTTGATTGAACTAAAATACAGTATTCACGTCAAGCTCATTTGTATGGAGAAATCGCGATACGGTATACATTGAAGTGTATCGTGCACAATGCACCAGCGATCGGACTTTGTGCGCGCCGCAATGGTTGTGAGAATATCTTGCTATCTCTCTCGCTCGTTGATTGCTCTTTAGCTCGCACAGTTATACCGAGAGAGCCTTCTGTACGTGTACCATTATCTATTCTGTGGCAGTGCGCGAGCAATTCGCAACGAATTTGCCAGATTCTTGAACGATATTACCGTAAAAACGTTTTAAAATTAATATTGTAATAAATAAACAATCGTGACGGCTAGTGGCATGCGGTCCTTATAGGCACTAAAGCACTGCGTACCCTGAACAACCATGGTGCCATACAGGCACAGAGAAACTGCCTACCCTGAAGCCCTGAACGACCATAAATAAATAAATGATACAGGGACCATCTTACACAAGTCGACCTAGTCCCAAACTAATCAAAGCTTGAATTATGGGTACTAACAACAATCTACATAATATATATATATATATATCAATTACAATACTTACATACATAGAAAACATCCAAGACCAACAAACAAACATTCGTGCTCATCACACAAACACTTCCAGCACACACTGCCCTGGCCAGGATTCGAACCCGGGACCGCCAGCTTAGTAGGCCGTTGTGCAACCCACTAAGCCAAGCATGTCTTCATAGGTCTATATAGGTGCAGGAAAACTTAGACTTAGAGATTAGGGACCTTGTGGTCGCACCTGACTCGATCAAATTTGTTAATTGTCGCTTTGATGTGTCACAGTAGCCCTACAAACAGTATTCGTATAATATTTACTAGCTGCCTGCCCCGGCTTTGTACGAGACCGCTGTAGACGAAGATAAAACTTAAACTTCTGCTTTACTGTATGGATCCTGGACCATTTAATTAAATTTCCCATATATCTACGGTCTCAGTCACTTCTTATATGGACATTTTCAAACCACAAAATCCATTTTTCCATTAAATATTTAGTATATTTTCTTACATACAAACCTTTTCCTGACAATTAAAGACACGACTAAAAAGATAACGTTATTCTGACTCATTTAATTACATCTAAGCTTTTAGGTGGTGATAAAAGCAAATGAAGAAAATATTAAGGATGATAAAAAAGAAATAGAAAATAAAACAATCACATTATCTTTTTTCTTCTGTTTCCGCGATTATTACTCATTGAAATAAAACAATTTAACGGATTATATCCTCCCGTGACCATGGAAAGCTGGAAAGCTTCCGAAACGTCGGGAACTAAAATGAGATAATATACGCGATATAATCCGTTAAATTGTTTTATTTCAATCACATTATCGTAAACGGACAAGAAAAAAATAGGACTTGGATGGATAAATTCAAATGGCATAATGCTCGTAGTCGAGAGGTACCGGTTTCGAGTCTTGGTGTGACCACGTGCGAGAGCAATCGTATTTTTCTTTGTGCTTTGACTTGCATCTATGTCACATTACACACACGTTAGTTTTCGCACATCAAAAACGCAGAAACACAAAAAAATGTGTTTTATAGAAATATAGGACTTGGTACAGTAATAACAATGATTTTAAAAATCCATTTTAGATTAGAGGAAAAACGAGAATTAAAGGAAAATCTTAGGGCGAACACAGAGCAATGAAAATCACAAGGATGGACATTTCCCTAAGAAATAGAATTAAAAAAAGACGAAATGTACAGGGAAACAAATATTACTGAAACAGATCGAACAACAAATAAATAAAATAAATATCTAGGACAATCTTACATAAATCGAACTAATACTATACTAAGAAAACCTTATATTATGGTAACTAAATGACAACATACATATTAAAGTACATACAAAACACCCAAGACCCAGGTGCCATACTGTCAAACTGCTCATCACACAAATACTTGCCCCAGCTGGGATTCGAATCCGGAATCACCAGCTTCGTAGCCCGTTGTGCAAGCAAGGTAACCAAACGTGTCGTCAGAGCATTCTCATTTGTGGTTTTGCGCTCCTCCCACTGAATTCAATTTAAGGGAAGGAGGCCAAGACTTACCCCATTCAAAGTTAGGTTCTAAAAAAAGTCGGAATAAATTTCTAGAAAGGTACTGATCAAGTTCTTTACTATGGTCGACCTTTGCGGTTAGAGGTTAACAAAACCTTCATATAAATAACCGTTTTGAAGGGATTCTTGGGCCGTTGTTAGTTCCCATCGGTCCGGTTTCCCCGTACAAAGGTCAGACGGTCACCACACGAATAACTTGACCTATCAAATCTATAATCATGGTCACTGCGTAACCCGTAGAAAACGAGAAAGCCTTAGGGAACGATGATGATTTTTCTCTAATAAGTGGTCACAATATACCACATTTCATTTTATTTCAATCACTATAAGCATTGTATGGTAATCATAAAGACGAATAAAAAATAATTTTAAAAATGAAAGAGGCTTTTACGAGTCACTCGAATGAAAATATTAGAGTTAATTTAAAAAGAAAAAAATTGTCACGGGAAAGTTTTTAATGCAACAAAAATTTTTTTTACAACTACATACGTATTTTTTAAAGAAGCATAATGTTATGACTACCGGTCATGTGTATCAAGTCACAGATTTTAATGAGTTCACTGACATTTTGAGGTATCTTTCTTTGTAAATAAATCGATGTGGTTCTAGTTTTGAAACCCAACCGTAACAAAAAGCCAAGTATATCCATTAGTTTACAAAACATTTAAGATTCGCACGGCGCGACAGTTGCGTCGTATGCGATAAATGCCTAGCTTTTTTCTTTTATTGCTCTTGGGATTGGTCCTTTGTCGTCAAATTGCCTGTCTTTATTCACTTTTCCACTGCCGATTGCTTCTACCAATTTATTTGTTTGGTTGCTAGCGAAAGTCAAAATATTTATTACGCGCTTGGTCGACTTTATACGGACCGTTTCCACACTTTCAACGTTCAGCTATGACTATTAATTTCGACATTTCTTAGGTTTGCTTTTCAGCAGCACAGGGTTTCTGGCCAAGGTACTTAGGCAGTTTCTCCGTGCCTATATAGAGCCATGGTCGTTCAGGGTAAGCAATGTATCTGGGCATATGCATAAGCAATGGGTGTTCAGACTAGGCAGTGCCTTTGTATCTATATGCCCCGCACGCCTCTGATATGACAAATGTTATGTAAATTTGGCTAATTTGGTTTTAGGCAGAGAAAATCAAGGAAGAACGCAATTCTACATCTAACTTCTTTAGTTACTAGGAAGTTGATAGTAGAATAGATGTCTTCCAGTCTTCTTTGATTTAAAAAAGCCTTTGATACAGTGTCTTTCCCAACTCTTGTAAACAAGCAGGAAAAAAAGGTATAAGAAGGAGACCACTTGATTTATTTAGCGATTATTACAACAAACGAAGTCAAAGGGTCAGGGTTAGTAAATATGTAAGCAGCATCTCACAAGTGTCATTTGGCGTACCACAAGGTAGTGTCCTCGGACCTACCTTATTATTAGTCTACATTAACGAGCTTACTACTATAAATGTCCCAGGTAAAGTCATATTGTATCCCGATGACACTGTGCCAGTGCTTTTCAGTTCTTTCGAGAGTTCAAGGTGTTTGATTATTAAAAAAACCTTTTTTACTGACGTCATAAAATAGGATGCATTTTCTTTATTTTTTAAGTTGTTTCATTTCATTACACTAGTTTTGTAGGTGTTAGCATTCATCCTCAGTTCTAGGCTCGTAATGTTAATTTCAATTATTGCATTCAAGACAAGTATATGAATTCACTTATAAAGAATTCATGGATAAAATTTATGATTACCTGTTCTGCCGGCAGCAGTAGTGCTTTTTTATTTTATTGCTTTGCTAAAACTAATTTTCAGCTGTAACGAAAAAAATAATAACGAACATTGTATAATAACCAATAAGCTAAGCTCATTAAAAAATAAGTTGCCAATTCAATTGCGATCGATTCCAATCCGAGTGCAAATCTGATTTGCGTTTCCCCAATCCGGTTTCAATCAAAATTGGCTTTTAAGATTATTGGATCAAACAATACGTGTGATTTTCTCATCGGCACTTAAAAATAAGTAGCCCAATATCTTGAAATAAGGTGTGCTCATAAGATTTGGTATAATTTTTCCGAGCAGCAAAAAAATGTTATCTTTGATAAATGGAGTTTCATTTAGAAAGTGGATTTCCTTGAGTTCAATAATAAGGACTCTTTCTTCGTATGATAATGTGAGGCTTTTCTTTTTATATTTCGTTGAAAAGAGATCTTTTGATGAATTAATTTTCTCTGTCAATATCGGGCCGCTATTCAATTCTTTATGAGGAAGATTTCGAATGAATTTTGTACAACACGTAGTGAGATCATAATTGAATAGAGTTTTGTACATATCAGGGGAAAGGTATAAAAAGAAAATACAATACTCTTTATTACACACCAGAAGAAAATAACATCAGACACTTAAATTTAAAACAGTATGACAAATGGCAAACAACAGGCGGTGCGATCTCTTCCAGACAACCTTAAGGTAGTAGAAATGGCGCAAAGTAAATAACCAATGAGTAAGTAAAATATAATTTTAGAACATAAACCAAGTAAAATTTCTGCAGCATTAAATTTAATTAAAGTTTTGACGCGTAATCAAGCTATAGGAATGAGCATTGAATATGCTGATGCTAGTGTCCAGCTAAGGCTTTTTCGTCTAGATTTATTAAGTAATCGTGAAAAATAGACACAAAAAAAACTATTTAACGTTCTATGTAAGATTCTATGAATAGAAAAACAAATTGAGTTCTGTGGTAGTAATTCCTGATTCCTGAAATAAATTACCTGAAAGGGATTACAGCTAATCAGTGTTAATGCAACTTGATATTATACGCAGTAACATAAGTGTTATTACATTTCAAGAACATTCCTGCTCTGAAGCGCAATCAAGCTATGTATCTAGAAACTAATTAGTTATTAATATTCCAGCGTTCTAGTTGCAGTTAATTAGTCTGTTATCCAATTAGCATCACAAAGGTTTAACTCAATTGTAGTTAATAAAAAAAGCTTAAATCTTCGCCCGTCTTACGGTGAACTGAGTAGCCTTTATTGTAATAATTAACTCCCCATACAAATTTTGACCCTATTTTTACCCCCTTAACTAGAGTTTGGCAAGCGAAACATGACATTAGAAATATGCGGCAAATTTGAAAAAATCATGACCTGGCAATACGGAATGCATAGAAACGAAGTAGGTTTTATAATTTGACAGATTTTTCAATATGTAAAATTGTTGCCATATAAAGAATTCTCTTTCAAGGTCAGTATCATGTTTCTCTGGCCAAACTTCGAAACGTCTTTGAAGAGGCTTAATGCGCTTGGGCCTCACGAACCCAGGGCCTCGCCGCCAAAAGGAATAAAATTGTACTCAGCGCCAAGACCACAGTATTTATTTGTAGAAAAAAGCAAAATTAAAAATTTAAACAACTTACATACGTTTGATATGCCACCTTATAAGAACCGTGTCCCGGCAAAAGTAAATTATTTGGTTTCTGTTTTGGGCCATGCATTTTTGTCTGTTAAATAGTCTACCCCATAATATGCCTTAAAAGAGGAATAGAAACCCCGAGCCCTTTCCATTGCACGCTGCGTAACTCTAAGCCGCCTTGGCCTTATGAGTCTAAATGCCTGTACATTAAAGATATTTTAAAAATATGCTTATATATTTTTTTAAATATCTTTTTATCCTATCTCCAAATAGTCCGTCTATTCACTGAATCGAAAAATATTTTATTGGATTTTTTGTTTGTTCCTATGTGTCGTTTTGGCTTCATCATGCCTAAGCGGATAAGCGGATTTAAATTATTTTTGGTACACGGGTAGCTGGGTATCTCCAGATAGTTATAGGGTACTTTCTACCCGACTACGCTCACGTGAAAAAGAGGTGTCATGACTTTTTCTCCTCCGCGAACAAAGTTGCGGGCGCCTTCTAGTTTTAAAGAATAGAATAGGGGAATGATTAAGCTAATTAAAGTTATGCAACTGAACACACTAGTTTAGTCGCGCAATCAAGCAATGTTGGTGCGAATGAGCTTTGAATATTCTGGCGCCAGATTCAGATCATTAGTGTAATGTAATTAGTTTCAGGCTCTGTCCGACCCAGGGCTCGGAATTATTGACGAAAAAATACCGGTTATTTTGTATGAAGAGAATAACCGGTATTCTCTTCATACAAAATAACCGATATTTTTTCGTTCTTTTCGTTTAATTACGAGATTTTCTTATATTTCAATAAAAATCTAGCACTTGAATCAGGTGTTTCCAATGATATTTGACTTCTCCTAAATACAGTTTTAAAACATTTAGAAACAGCGTGTATTTTAGAAGATTTATAAATACCGGTACTGAGCCCGCACCGGTCCGACCAAACATCTCTCAAAAAACCCTTACTCATATTTAACCTGCATTTAAAATATACTACTGAATAACTTGATATACATAAATAGTTCGGATTATTTAGAAAATAACGGTTAGCATTAAAATTATCTCTATTTATCATTTAAAAGTCAGGGATTACTAATACGAACTTGCCTTTCCGGCAGTTTTGTTGGGGTATACGGGTATGCGATCCCGGCTTCCCAAGCTGCTACTGGCTCATACATAGTCTTTCGGGACAGTAGTATTCCTTAACCCTTTCTCCTGTCTAAATTCGTACAATTCCTTTCTTTACCCTGTTATCCTTCCTCCTATTCTGCCAATCCAAGGTATGCCGTGCCGATGGATGCGTGGCTAGAGACGAGTCTAGTCGTTTAGCGTGCCGAATTGCCCTGGGACTAGTGACCCCAGAATAAGGTTAAACCCTTACCTGATATGCGGGGCTCTGCTGGGTTTGAATATTTTATCCCTAGCAGCTGGTTCGCAACCCATCACGTCTCGGTCCCAGCGAGAGCGAAGAGTGGGCTATGGAGAGCCGCTTTGCTACGCTAAATGGGAGGAATGAAAGATAAAATAGATGAAGTATGTCAGATGATGGATGCGAGAAATAGAGCGATTAATGACTGTTGATGAAGCGGCAGTTGTATGCCAGGACCGTAGCAAGTGGAAGGAGGTAGTCTCTGCCTACCCCGTAATGGGAAGAAGGCGTGATTTTATGTATGTATGTACCATTTTAGTTTACTAAGAGTCGTATAAAAATGTACTGGTATGCATTAAAGAAAAAATAGAACTCCGCCACGCTTTCTGAGGATGTCTTGGAAACGAATTTCTAAAAAAAAGTCATAAATTTCCTGAACTATGAAACATGTCAGCTGAACAACAGATACAAAAAATACAAAATGGTTTATTTATCAAAAGAACTTAAATACATGATCGGGGTTATCCATCAGAGACCAAACTAGGCTGAGCCTGTATCTTGGCCGTCTGTGAGTACGATTAACAATGAAGGTTTGTATCATATGCTTGAAGATATGACATAATGTACAGACACTGAGTGATGTTTATTCATACAAAAGGTAAGGATAACTAGGGTGTGTGAAGTGTGTGTGTTAGTGTGAGTGTAGGTTTGTGTATGTTGTTTTTCTGGACCTTCGTACCAAGAAGTTTACTTTATCTTAATACTGATAATGATGTCTTCGGTTTCATCGTAAGAAAAAGTACATAACCAGAGTTTTAGCTGTGATAATATTTGTAATGTTTCTGAAGGAAACGTTTATACATTTCACTTAAGTTTCCGAAATATTTCCATCATAATTACTATGATTGGTCTAACGACAAGCAAGGAACTGTGTAGTAGAAGTTTCATGCTAGTAAGGAAATTATAAAATAACAAAGTATTATTAGGAATGACTAAGATAACTGACTGCTAAGAAAATAATCAGAAAATAGCAACTTCTGTAAATTAAGTGTTTAAATAAAACTCTAACTTTGGAAAATTATAATCTGCCCATCGTTAGTTTTATCGCTGGCTAAGCCACGGAAAAAATACCAGTTAGGTTAACTTTAGTTTATAAAAGAAGGATTTACCCTAAAGAAACTTTATGCACCTGGGCATTAAATTTAGTGAACATTCTAGTTCTGACGTGCAATCAAGCCATGCGTACGAATGAGACATGAATATTCCATCTAGATGCAGTTCATTAGTGTTATGTTAGCCACAAAGGCTTTATTCCACCAAAATGGAGTTAGTTTATGAATTAATTAATAGTTTAGCAATACACGCATTTCAGTAACTTTAAAATACTTATAATCACTTGAAATTAACAGTGACTATGCTAAAATAAAGTATTTTTTTATAACCACCGTGTTTTAAAATTAACAAGATTTAGCAACGAATAACATTTTTTTTTATCCATATTGCACATAAAAAATATTGTACAAAAGGCGGACTAATGCTACAAAGCATTCTCTACTATTGGGCAAATCAGAAAAAAATAGACGTTCTTTTATTGCCATGGAAAAATATATACCACTCCATCACATTTTCTGAGGCCTAAGTCGGTGTTTAAAAAAAGGTAAATCAAAAATTATCTAAATTATCTATGCTATTATAACATTATAAAGTCCTGTTTGTTGCCTTACAAGGGCCATGGTTCTCAAAAAAACTCAAGTACATAGTCGATCTTCAAATGCCTTAAAAAGCGCCGACTATTGGAAAATCTTTGTGTGCTCATCATACCAAATCGGATGTAAGGAATTTCACTTTAACACAGGTATATTAAGACATCTAAGGGTGGTTATGCATATTTTTTACTTAAATACGTTGAAGGAAAAAATAATTTTATACGCATTTTTTCTCCACCCCGAACGAAGTTGCGCGCACCTTTCAGTAATAATAAATTTAAGATCTCTAAATAGTTCATACCAGCGGAGCATCAACACAACACTATAATGAATTGTCAATGGGTACCACAATGAATTGTAAAAAAGATTATTCAAATCCAGAAGACTGTGGACGGTGAGGTTCAAGCATAAGTTTATATGCTACACAACACGGAAATACTACTATTCAAATTCAAAAAAATTCTTCTTCAAATTTCAAACACATACAGTTATTTTTTTCCAACGTCTCCCACTACCCAAACTTATAGAGGGCAAACGAGCAGACGTTTCGCCTGATGGTAAGCGATCACCGTCGCCCATAGACACCTGCAAGACCAGAGGAGTCACAAGCGCATTGCTGGCCTTTCAGTTGGGAGTACGCTCTCTTCTTGAAGGTTTTAGGGCGGCATCAGTCTGGAAATATTGCCGGCGACAATTTATTTCACAGTTCAGTCGTGCGGAACATCTATACTATTTTAAAGTTGTAAAAATGAAATATTTGTATGTGTCGTTGTGGCTTCATCACGCCAAATCGGCTAAACGGTTTTCAACTATTTTTGATACACGGGTAGCTGGGTAGGTATCTCCAGATGGTTATAAGATACTTTTTACCTATACTATGACTATGCTAAAGAAAAAAAGAGGGGACTTTTTCTCCTCCGCGAACGAAGTTGCGGGCGCCTTCTAGTTGGAAATATTTTCGCGTAAGACGATGGCGGTTCAGTCTTATACTCTCAATAAAATTAAATATTTACAAACAAAACTTGGAGCGATCACTAGTATGGCATATCAGCATCCCCACTCACAGATTTGGCTTGCAATATTTCAATGTTTTTTTTGGATTATGACTTAACGCAATTGATATGAAACCTTTTAGAACATCCTCATTCAATAATACAAGAACAATACGCTATCAAAATCAACAGGGTATTTGACATAAATATCAAATCAGCTCCTTTTTACGAACTGTCGAAACGCTCGGAGAGAACGTCATTTAATGAGACGTCATAATGCTATATAGTCAAATATTTTGGATATATTATATTCATTATGTATACGTATTTATGTATGTTTATCTACGCGATCTTATATGTGTATGTTTATTGCGTCTACAACAACAACAACAACAACAATTCTTTATTGCACACCAACAACAGAAACAGTAGAATAGAGCCTTAACATAAAATAGGTAAACAATAGGCGGTCTTATCGCTAAAGAGCGATCTCTTCCAGACAACCTTTGGGTAACGGAAATGACATAAAATAGCTAGAAATGAGCGTCTACATGTGTTCATATGAGTTTTTTTTTTCTTCATGGCTGTTTCTGGCCGCCTACTCAACTAAAATTGTTGTCCTTTAAACGCTCCTACCCAAAGATTGTCTGGAAAAGATAGCTATTTAGCCGATCGCCTAGTTACCTCTGCTTATTTGAATGTTACATGTCATGTTCTGTGCATCTGAGGTATGCAATAAATAGTATTTTCACTTCTCCTGCTCAAAAAGTAGGTCATATTAGCTTCGCGAACCGAGACTAAATAGTACATTTAGCCCCTAGGGCTTAAAAGAAAGGCATATTTTATAATCCCATACAAATTTGAAAATGAAAAAAAAACTTGTGGCCACATACTCCTTACGAATAATTAAAAACAAACAAACCAACCTGATCAGATTGGCCAAACTTTCTGATAGAATTGCTCAAACTGTACTTTTAGGTTTTCATGAAATATACAATTTTAATGTTAAGTGTTTTTTAATTTCTCGCAGTCTAAGTGAAAAGCAGAGTGCTTAACACGTGGCTAAAAGCCATTATGACACTCAGACATACACACCTCATGTCATAATGGCTTATTTTAGCTCCTTGTCGAACAATCTACTATTATATATTGTATTGTGATTTAAAATCGCCAAAAGTGTAAAAATAAATAATCATACAATTTTTCCTCAATTTTTCGGAAATCTGATTTAACTGTAAACGTGTCATAATTTACATTTACTACAAAAAAGAACCCAATTGGCTTCAAACCTTTTAGGATATCCTCACTCAATAATATACAAACAATAAATACCACTATCAAAATCAATTGAGGTCACGACCCACTTCTGAGTGGGTCGTGTGAGCCCAGTTTTACTGTCCTCGCATAAAATAGCCTATCAGAATATGAAAAATAAGCCGCTTAAGCTCTTTTGTAAACACAAGTTTACCGCTCTCAGAGTTCCGTGCACATAAAATAAATCACGAAGATATTTGCGTCATGGACTCTTACGCGTGTCAAAATAAGGAAAGTCGTGTTGATTTTCCCTGAAGACGTTCCACATTGGATTGCTACGGTGCGGCATGTTTTTAGCATTGACGCATGCCACAATATGGTTTTCGATTTGTGTGTTTAATTTTTTTATCAGGGACAATCTTTTACAAATTGTCCTAGTCCCAAACTAAGCAAAGCTTATATACTATGGCAATAATAAACACAATAAACACAAAAATCAAGACCCAGGACCAAAAATTCGTGATATGATCTATGCTTAGTATTGTACCAATTGCATATTAGTAAATAGTACAAACAAAAACTTTGTAAAAATTTTAACGACATAAAGCAACAGCAGAAGAATTTTAAGAAAGTTCTCTGGAATAAGCAAGAATTTCTCACTTAAAAAGTGTGGCCTGATTGAAAGGTGTCCTTTTCATTGTTAATTATGCTGGGTTGTTGAACAGTGCATGCATGCGAGCTACTTTGAACAAGTGCCGTTCTTGCATGCTACAAGGTAATTTAGCAATACCATGCCGCATGTAGGAATGTTATGCTGTTAGGCTGTTTGTAGACATGTTTGGCTCAGTGGGTTGTACGTTGTACAACGGCCTATGAAGCTGGCGGTCCCGGGTTCGGATCCCGGCCAGGGCAAGTGTTTGTGTGAGCACGAACCTTTGTTCCTGGATCTTGGATGTTTTCTATGTATTGAAGTATTATATATTTATCTATTATTATGTATATCGTCGCCTAGTACCCATACAAGCTTTGCTTAGTTTGGGACTAGTTCGGTTTTTTTGTAAAATTTATCCGTTTTATTTATATACTTAAAAACAACAATGCATTTGTTGCGGCCCGGCCACGACACCGCGTGACCAGCGGCGCGGCAAGCAAATTATCTTTTCATTGCGCGTTTGAGACGCTCCCCACACAGCAGTTAGTTGGTATCACACGCAATGTATTAGGAATTCGCTTGCCGACAACAAACATTCGTACTCATCACACAAACACTTGCCCTGGCCGGGATTCGAACCCGGAATCGCCAGCTTCGTAGGCCGTTGTGCATGTGCAACACACTGAGCCAAACGTGTCGTCAAAATTGTACCTATAGAATACTCTTAACTTGTGTTGTTTTGGCCGGGCCCTTATGAAGGTAAGTGCAATAGCTCACTTAAACAAATAAAAACCAATATCGCAACCACTGTTTACAAACGCTACACGCTCTGCTTGAGCACTGAAGCCCCAGTCTGACCCAGAAATACCTACAGTGGACGACAATAAGAGCATTACAGCCCTGTTCATCCCATTTGCCCAAAATCGGATTATAGGAAATCCACAAATATCACAACTTGATTTGGATACATCGTTTGTTTGTAGTAAGCCCTATAAGTAGTGGATCATTTTATTTATTGGACCTAGTACCCTTACTGTAATGTTAAGGTCTACTGGGTACTAAAGAGCGTACTCCCACCTGAAAGGCCGGCAACGCACTTGTGACTCCTCTGGCGATGCAAGTGTCTGTGGGCGGCGGTGATCGCTTACCATCAGGCGACCCGCCTGCTTGTTTTCCTCCTGTGCCATTAAAACAAAACTGGGACAATTGCGTCTATGGGGAAGATGCGTCTTTTGATGACGTCTTAGAAACGGAACACATTAAGCCCTTCTCGCACATGTGTAACTGTCTTTACAGACGAGGCCTATATGGCATGTATGTACATGTACCTTTAAATATTTTCTCAAGGTGGGTAGTTTGCACAAATTGTAACATTGACAGAGGAAAATATATCTTTTCTCAGTCAACCCGTGAACACAAATGCTGAAAAGCTTCCTACAATTGTTTTATTCAAATGAGTGATAATCACGGTAACAGGAGAAAACATTAAGTTAAGGGTAGTCATAAAGTGTTCGAATTCTTATATTTAAAAGACGCATTTGTCCCAATAGACGCAATTGTCCCGGTTGCCCTTACAGTGTTAAACCAGTCATCAGTGTATGCTGGGTCGTAAAACAGTGCTTGCATGCGAATTCTAGTATTGCCATAGCGTGTGTAAGAATGTTGAGTTTCTATGAATAAGGGACGTGGAAGGGTGGACTATGAAGTACTTAATGATAGAAAACCACTGTTTTTAACAAATAAACAAAAATTAAAAATAGTGCCAACGAAGTAAAATTATCACAACATAACGAACGGGGCTTAATCGCGTATAGATATGAAAACTCCAGTTTCTCCGAGACCATGGACGTAACGCGACGTCAGAAACGTTGAAGAATTACCAACGAAAGGTATTTAAATAAATCATATGTATACGCGATTAAACCTCGTTTGTTATGTTATGATAATGAGTAAAAATCCCTGTAAAAGCACCCCGTACAGATAACGATTAAGAGTCCCCGGCAAGCCCGGCTGAATTTCACCTTCCCATACAAACGGAGTTTCGTTCTCATTTTAAAATTACGTGTTGGATTGTAACGAAACTTTTTATGTATAATGACATGAGGTATATCTAAATATATGCTGACATGCTGTATTTTGTTTGTTTTATAAACTGGAGTCATATAAACTAATTACAGGCCTGCATAAATCTTAACTTATTCTCAGTACAAAGTTTCAGAGCAAACTAGCTAGTCGTTTTAAAATGAGAGCGTAACTACGTTTGTATGGAGAACCGAGCTTACCGGGGACTCTTAATGCCTGGAAGTGGGACCTATTGTGAAGATTGTAAGTATTTTAATGTCAACTTTCACGCTACAAATTCCAGACGGGTTAGGTAGGTTATTAAAAGTATATTTGAAAATAATGTCGAACATCACCCGTCTCACCTGTCACTGTGTAAAATAAGTTGGAATTAAAATTATTGCCAAGAAATAAACAGCTCTCTACGATTCCTTAATATTTTCATGAAGCAGCATAGCTCTGACAGTATAAAGGCTGATGAGTATAAGGTAAATGTAATGTAATGAAAACTATGTACATAGAAAACATTAAAAAAAAATAACGAACTATTTGAGGTTCACTGACTCAAAAGATATTACTTTTATTTTTGTATCTTTCTTTACGGCTTCATCGCGTCAAAATTGCTAGACAGAATCCAAATATTTTTGGTACATCCACAGATACAGTAACTATATTATCCTTTTTATACGACTAAGATAAAGCGGATTATGACTTTTTCTCCTCCGCGAATAAAGTTGCGTACTCCTAGTTCAACAACATTAATTGTGGCACGCTGTGGCAGGTTGTGGCACAGTGTATGTCATAAGTAATACAAAAGACGGAAAAATAAAATCGTCCCTCTATTTACTCCAATGCGATAAAACAGGATTTCCTAATTGCCGTGCTTATACAATTATTTTGAAGTGAGCATAATTCCGTTACCAAATTTTGATACAGTTGAAAAGGTTCATTGTTTCTAGGAAAATCTTCAGTGAAATCCCTCAAATTTCAGTCATTTCTGCTATACTGGGTACTGGTAGTCCATAAATGATTAGGCCAGGGATCGGAACCAGTATTTTTTTCATACAAAATATCCGAAATAACGATTCATTTTTTTCGTTTAATTACGAAATTTTCGTATATTTTATTAAAATTCTAGAACTTGAAGGTGTTTTGTGATTAATTTCTCTTCTCCTAAATACAGCTGTAAAACATTCCAGAAATTACGTGAATTTTAGAAGATTTAAAAAATACCGGTTCCGAAACCTGGATTAGGCTACTATAGGTATATATATGATTTCGCTAAAGCAAAAAAGGAGGGTTATGCCTTTTCCCCTTCCATGAATGAAGTGGCGAGTGGCGAACACTTAGTATTATCTAAAATATCACTGTCGCACGTTGTGGCACAGTGTAAGTCATCAGATATTGAAAACGAGGAAAAGACGAAAATTAAATGCTCCCTTTATTTACTCGAATGTAATAAATAGGATTTCCTACTTGCCGTGTTTATAGGCTTATACAATATTTTTCAAGTTTTAAGACCATAATTCTGTTTTCACATTTATGCCACATTTGAAAAGGATTTGCATTGGGGAAAATGTTAAAGGAAATCGCTTCGTTTCGGTGTTGACGCGACTTCTGATGCGGATTGCGGATTACAGTATGTCCAAATGTAATACTTATTTCTGATACCTGAGTGTTTTGAGTGACTGTTATTTGAATACATAATATAAACTTTAATTTTAATCTACGAGTAAAACCATACTGTTGAACCGTTATTGACAACATGTATTAATAATGCTAGGCACGGAAACGTATGTTCATATACATTTTGAAATTAATTGCTAATTGTTTTAAATGTAAATAATACTATGTAGCTTAAGGACTGTTTGTTTCGTCCTCAGGTGCCTTTTCTTTTCCTTTATTCATTACAACAATAAATATCCTGACCCTGGTCTCGTGTTTCCTTATTCCGGATTCCGTGACAACATATTTCATATACTCACTCTTATATGCCAGACTCTACGGTCATTTTACATACATGTATCTCTTGATACAGTCACTTCGGTTGCTGGTACTCCGCACCTGGCCCTTTTCAGTATCTATGATTAATCTAGAAATAACAAAGCCAGGTTTTCGTCTTATTTGTTCTGTTTTTCATCATAACATCTAATGGGATCTAGGCAACCAGAACAAATATCAAATAAAGACTTTGAGCTTCATTTCACTTATTAAATTTAAGGCGATTTGCTTAATAATATAGAACTCTGTTTCAGAAATGTATTTTGATTATTTTTGCATTTAATTATTTTTTCTTCATATCTTTAAAGTGGAATTTTTCCACTAATACACTATAGTTAATCCATACTAATAATAAAAATGAAAGTGTGTCTGTCTGTCTGTCTCTTCACGCTTAAACCCCTGAACCGATTGGAATAAAATTTGGTATAGAGATATAGTTTGAGTCCAGGAGACGGACATAGGCTACTTTGTGTCCCGGAAAAATACCCTTTTCCGCGATAAATGAATTTATGGCGGACGAAGTCGCGGGCAGAAGCTATTAGTTGAAAATAAAATGTTTGTTTTAGACATTTAATTACGATATACGTTGCCTTATCACTTTCTAGGTAATTTTTTTATATTTCTAATACAACACACCATTTAAAATCCTGTCTATTTTACAGACAACAGCAAATAACAGAAATATCCCAACAATATACCTAAAATAACAAGCTTTCAATGGAAAACAAACGCAAAATACCAGACTAATTTTCAGTAAAAATAAAGGAAAATGGCGCACATTGTGTTTTATTTATCTTACGTAGCCGAAACAATTCGAATTTCAAAATGGCGATATTTTAATTCAGAATCTGACGGTTACGAGTTTGAAATTAGAATTATTTGATAAAGTAAAAATTGGATTGCTAGTTGTTGAGTTCTCGATTATAAAAGGTAATTTGGTTTATCATCAAATTGTTAACACTCACTTCGCCGAATTTCATTTCAAAGTCAACGTTTCATGTATTTTCATTTCGTCGACAATTCAGTTCGTGGAATGATCATTACAAGTAATTTTAAATCATGTATTTTTACTTGTCGGATGATTCATTACATAGTTGTATTATGTCATGGAAAATGTTTTGTGGTTTATTGTTTCAAGTATTTTTAATTAACATATAAATTTTTACAAGGATTATTATTTAAATTTAAGATAGTTGGCATACAAAGTTATCTATGACATTATGGTGAGAACGGAACGCAATGCTAGCGGATCCACGCGCTGAATGTGGGTACTTGAGATTTTAAGCTGTTTCTCTTGACACATAACTAGTCATTGGAGTGTTTTGTTGTTATTGTGATATTATTGTTATAAAAATGAGTGATTCACAAGAAAATATTGTTTGTGAAGTGTTTAAATCTAATAGACGATCATTGAAACTGTTTGTGGAAGGATTTACGTACAATAAAAATAAATGTGTGAAACATACTATTTACTGTAAGTGTAGCCAATTTAATAATAGGCAAAAGTTCTGGCGTTTCGCTCGCTCGCTTCGCTTGCTCGTTAGGTTCACAGTTCTACCTAACACTCCTCCTCGCTTCGCTCGTCGTCGTACCTAACCTAACCGAAGTCTGAACTGCCTTAATGTAGAATACGTAACGCTTCTGACTTCACGCCTACCATAGTTTACTTTAGGTGCTGTAAGTGTAGCCAATTTAATAATAGGCAAAAGTTCTAGCGTTTCGCTCGCTCGCTTCGCTCGCTCGTTAGGGTCACAGTTCTACCTAACACTCCTCCTCGCTTCGCTCGTCGTCGTACCTAACCTAACCGAAGTCTGACCTGCCTTAAAGTAGAATACGAAAAATACAAAACTATGATTTATCCAGTGTTTTTTTCTTAGAATCTCAATAAACAGCCATGACATATCAAATCCTTATCTACCAGTTAATTTAAAAATATCGTTTAATCGTCAACAGTTCATTTGCCATTGAAATTTACATGTATTCGATTATATAAGAATGAGTTGAAATAAAACGTCGAAGAAATGAAAATCGATGTAATGTACTTCCTCCATTAAAAAAATATACGAAATGAATCATCGATCAAATAATATTCCTTAAAAAAAATTTCTACGAATTAATAAAAGTAGAAATGAACTGTCGATGAGATAAAATTACAATAAATGAAAATACGCGAAGTAAAAATTCGGCGAAACGTTTTCGGTGAAATGATATTCGATGAAAAGTTTGTCGGCGAAACAACGGGCAAAAAGGTAATTTGTTTGAATCAGATTTATTGTTGAAATTCAATTTAATTTTAATAATTCTACGATGCCGTTTTATAATTTTGTTTTTGTTAAATAACAATAATTTAAACTATGTTCAAATTAAGAACCCTATAACGAAAAGCGCGCGCGGTACTGAGTGCTTTGAGAATTGCTACAATTACGTACTTTATTTTGATGTAATATGCATAATATTATTAATTCAACGATAATGTGGGAATCCTTGTGTTTCTAGTGAGATATTGTCGAAAAATATGGTATATTTTAGAACTATTTACGTATGTCCATCTATAGAATAACGAAAATTTGAGGCCGGGGTGTAAAAAAATAGATAGCATAAGTAGTTTTTGAGATATGGCGCTCTAATAGTCGGACAGACAGACAGGCAGACAAAGTCGCACCATAAGGGTTCCTTTTTTACCATTTTTGGTACGGAACCCTAAAAAGCACATATTTTGGTTGTGTAAAAATATTTAAACACTAGGTTTTCATATGACATCTTAAAGTTTCAAGGGCTTTATGACTTCGCGCGTTCTTCTGACAACTGCTATTGGTAATCAGGTAAATCTAGTTAAAACACTCAAATTTGTGCTTCTAAAATTTGGCCGCTACTTAGAAAATCAGGAACTGACTTATGCAAATAACTAGCAAGGATTTTGAATATCTTTTCTGTTTCTTAGAAATACAACGGCACAAAATCCAAACTAATATTATAAATGCAAAAGTGTGTCTGTCTGTCTGTCTGTCTGTCTGTCTGTTACCTCTTCACGCTTAAACCGCTGCACCGATTTGGATGAAATTTGGTATGGAGATAGTTTGAGTTCCGGGGAAGGAAATAGGCTACTTTGTATCCCGGAAAAATACCCTTATCCGCGTTAAACGAATTTAAGGCGAACGAAGTCACGGGTAGAAGCTAGTCATTTATAACGCTTTTTTGTACCAAAAATACGAATAGACTCTTAACATTTTCGCTGCTAAGTTTTCATAGCGCTACGCTCTTTCTTCTACATACGGGGAAACGCATGTTATTGGCTACGCGTCTACGAGCAGAGCGCCCGCTAGGCGGGTTCCTGGCAGTGAATGTGATAACGCTTTCGCTGCCAAGCTTTTCGTAGCGCTACGCACTTTTTTCGACATACGGGGATACGCATAGTATTGGCTACGCGACTACGATCAGAACGCGCGCTAGGCGGGTTTCTGGCAGTGAATGTGTTAACACTTGCGCTGCCAACCTTTTCGTAGCGCTACGCACTTTTTTCTACATACGGGGAAACGCATGGTATATTGGCTACACATTTACGAGGAGAGCGCCCGCTAGGCGGGTTCCTGCCAGTCAATGTGTTAAGAGCACATCCAAGATCGTTTGGTTCAAAAGCTACATTTGCTATATATACATTTTTTTTAAATGCAATCCTGTATGTCTGTCTGTCTGTCTGTTACCTCTTCACGCTTAAACCGCTGAACCGATTTGGATGAAATATGCTATGGAGATAGTTTGAGTCCCGGGGAAGGACATAGGCAATTTTTTATCCCAGAAAAATACAGTTATTTGCGATAGACGAATTTAAGGCGGATGAAGTCGCGGGCAGAAGCTAGTTGAGTATAAATTCAGTAGGTACTCTTACTTTTTTTTCAGATATTCGAATTCGTCTCCTTCCTGGATGATGAGACCGAGCAATATTCGGAGTATAGTGTGGTGTTCTAATTATTTTTTAATTTCTCTAGTTTCTTAATTAATTAGAACAAGAAAAACATCGAAACGATTTTATAACCAAAATGGAATTAAGTTATTCATATTTTCATACTTTAAAAATGGACTTTTCCACCCAACTTTAAGGGCTCATAAAAAAGTGTAAGATGCCATACTTACAATTTTAAGGTAGTTCCTTATTACAAATTTCGAGAACAGGCAATATCCCTATTGGCGAAATCGAATAAACCCAAATTTGTAGTCTACAATTTCATTTAAATATTTAAGACCATTCCACAATTCGCTATCCAGTTATCCGAAGAATCCTTTATCTCAGACAGAACGACGCCCGACAAATCAAACGGCCTTCTTGGCAAGATGTCAATTCAGTAACAACTAGGAGAATAATAAATTTCACTAAAACCGCCATTCCGTGGTGCATTAATGTATTTCTTCCTAAAGATGCTTCTGGGGCTGGTTTTGGAAATTATAGAAGTTGTAATGTAAGTTGGACTGATTGTTCTTTCCAGATATACTTATTTGTGCCTATGAAAATATCCTAATCGATACTATTACAATAAAGTAGTAAAAGTGAAATGTCTGTATATTAAACATATTTTCGGAAGTATAATTGAAACAGATTTTTTGTATGTTTGTACGTGTCGTCGAGGCTTCATCACGCCAATACGGCTAAACGAATTTCAATTATTTTTAGTACATAGTACAGGGTAGCTGGGTAACAAATGATTATAGAATACGTTTTACCTGATTATGCTGAAGCAAAAAACAGGTTAAAAGGTTCCCACAGGGCCATTTACGGATACGCAGGCATTCCCTTCTGCCATAGTATAGATGACAAATGTCAGATCAGTTTATACGATGGATAGATAGGGATGATGACTAAATTTTAAAAGTTCGTCATGTAGATTCATAAAAAATATTGGACACGCATTTTTTCTTTTTTCGTGCATAATCAAAAAATAAAGGCGATACATTGAGTCAAAATATTGCGTGACGTCACTTCTGGGTACAAATTTTACTTAGGGGTGACGTCACGAGCCCTAAACTTTTATGCGATTTATCTGAGTTTTATTTTTATAATTTTGAAGAAGCAATAAATACGTATCCTATATTTTTTTATTATCTAGCTGACGATGACGGACTAATTAAAATTTGAATTTTCATACCCAGTCATCATACCTATTATCAGTGTGTTTTTGTTTGTAGATGATTTTCATGTTATTGTGTGCGTTTGTAGAAATACTCCCGTAGTGTACTGTAGCACCTGCCGTTAAAGGTGCATGGACGTTTTTTTTTTTTTTACGATAATAAGTGATTTGATCGGTAATAAGTGGCTAGCCATCTTCAGTGGTTGAATGCTCTAAGCTACGAAACTAAATGTATATTTTAAACCTTTCATGAGACATATATTACAAAGAAAGCCAAAATCAATTGATTCACTACGTTGAGAAAAAGAGATTTTCCAAGTAGCACACAAGCTGTATTAGAGCTTAACTATTCAGCCCTTATAACGCTCAAACTGGCTATATAATGTAAGCCCTTATACAGCTTGTGTGCTACTTGGGTTGTATCAATAAATTGAATCTCCATTAAATTATGTTATGTTATGACTTTGTTTGAAAATTACATTGACAGGTGTTATTTCACAGAAAAACGCTTCATATTCCATAACTAGGAAGTTTTACGTACATAACTTTACAATTACAAACAGTTTAAAACAACTGGTCCATAAACTTCATACTCTCACGGGTCGTCCACTTTATTAAATATATTATATTTCGAGCTTCTACCGAAGACGATTATGTGTTTACAAAGCAGCAGAACGCAAGATTATGCTCTCAGTCACACGCTTATAGCCCCCTATTTAAATTTGATTTCCCACCTCACTCGCACTCCTAGCTGTGGTGGGGATACGGGCTGCGCGCCATTACGCGTTTTTGTGTTGTCGAAGTCACACGTCTGTATTAATTTTATTTAATCCAACGCTTGCCCTGTTCCAACCAACACAAAAAGTTGAACCTGGAAAATTAAGTTCAATAAAAAACATAACATACGTACCTACATTAAGCTGAAACACATACCTTTTTTGTTCTTGTCACAATGACAATAAGGATTAAAAAGGTACGTGTTTTAGTTTCCCTTACTGTAGATACGGATACGTGTCTGGATAAGGTATTTTGGTGACGGTACCAACTAACGACCCAACCAACCGCCAACGGGCGGACGACGAAAATTGCCGTGCAGTTGGCATTTCAATTGAGAATCAATTTTACCTAACGCAAGCTGGAGAGTTAAGGGATTTGTGTACACATTTGTGGTAAAACAAATTATTTTTTTAAATCAGATCCAAGTCATTTTACATCTTTGACACAAATATCTAATCAAACGGCACAAATGAAAATTGCAGTGCAGTCGGGATTCCACTTGAGAATAAATCATACCTAACGCAAGCAGGAGAGTTAAGAAGTCTGTGTACTCATTTGTAGTAATACAAATAATGTTTTAAATCAGATTCGAATCGCTTTACGTCTTTGGCACAAATATTTAATCAAAGCTATATAGACTAATATTCTTTCCAGAATAAGTATTCTGAAGACGGTACCGCCTAACGAGCTAACCAACCGCCAGCGGGCAGACGACGAAAATTGCAGTGCTGTTAGCATTCCAATTGAGAATCAATCTTATCTACACGCTAGGGTTAACGAGTCTGCATCTCTTTACTTCCGTAGCGCACTATACGCCATTGTATTGTTTTTAGGGTTCCGTACCCAAAGAGTAAAACGGGACCCTATTACTAAGACTACGCTGTCTGTCTGTCTGTCTGTCTTTCTGTCACCAGGCTGTATCTCATGAACCCGTGGTGTACGTTCTTCAAGCCTATGCGTGAAGCTTATATCAAATGTTACGGTTTCTTTATGTTTTCATTTATTACAAAATACAAAGTACGTAATTAATGACTTCCACAAAGCTTTGCTCATTTTAGGGTTCCGCACCCAAAGGGTAAAACGGAACCCTATTACTAAGACTCCGCAGTCCGTCCGGCTGTCTGTCTGTCCGTCTGTCACCAGGCTGTATCTCATGAACCGTGATAGCTAGGCACTTGAAATTTTCACAGATGATGTATTTCTGTTGCCGCTGTAACAACAAATACTAAAAACAATATAATTTTATGTCTGCCTGTCTATATCAGTAACCAATATAAAATGATCGAACACCGCCTACATTTTGCTTAGGAGTAGGGATCTGTCAACACTGGATTTTCATAGATCCGTTTGTAGCGTATATTTTGTACGAAACCCTCGGTGCGCGAGTCCCACTCGCACTTGGCTAGATTTTTTAGGCCTCCGTAGTCAAAATGGCAGAAACGGAATCTTTATAGTTTCATCATGTCCGTCCGTCCGTATATATGTCAAAGAATGTATATTGATGAAAGAAGTATAGGTGTCTTTTATAAGCTGCTACTTAATTTAATAGTTAAATAATTAAAAAAATATTTCTAGGAGGGGGAGGGGGGGGCACTCCATACATGTAACGCTGGAATTTTTTTTTACGACCATTAATATGTGGCACATATTTCGACAGTTATTTTAAAAACACTTTGAGGTATAATATTTTTTTTTTTAATTTAGTGAATATTTTCAAAAATGTATGCTACTCCATCTATTTTCTTAACCTTCTGACCAAACATATGATAAAAATTACACAGATAAAGCTTAGTAAATACTTTCAACGGAAATGGTTTTCAAAATGATCGGATATGCAGTTTTTCAGTTATTGCCGAAAAAATTCGCTTTTTAGCAAGAGGACCTAAGTGCCGTGGAGATACGCTCTTTTGCTAGTGCGTTTTTTCATATCATATTTTTTCGTCTGTAGTGCATTTTTTGTATGAACGGCTGCGGAACCCTACTCTGAGCATGGTCGGACTTGCTCTTGGCCTGTTTTTTATTTTAATGGAATAACATTTTCTGTGAGAGAAAATTGGTTTAAAAAGTATGGACCTTTTTTCTTGTTACCAAACTAATCCATTATTCCTAAAGCGTAAGTTTCCCACAATATTTATTAAGTAAAAGACATAAGAAATAAAATAACGTGAATTGATGAATGAGACAGTTCTAGGAAGAATACTAAACAGTTATGTTAGAAAAAAAGAGGTAAATAAACTTCAGTACTATAGAGGTGGTACAAAATCGCACATGAATCTAATTTTTACTCTTAATAGTTCCCTTTTCTCCCTACAAATATAACGTAATATCGCAATATCACTCAAATAAGAAAGTTCGCGCAAGTTCGCAAAAAAGGTAACATTTATGAAAAAAGTACGCGAATACTTGGCAACTTCATATTTTAATATTCAAGACGCTTGAATATCTATTTAGGTATATTTATAACGAGAAGTTGAATATCAAACTTGTTATAGCTTTTATGTAACCTAACGTTTGAAATATGAAGCCTCCTTTGAGGTATTAATAAACATTGAAGAAATAAAGACGAAAACGCGGCTTAATGGGGAGGCGGCCATGTTTAGTTCTTAATTACTGTTTCTAACGACACGGCTGACTTTGTTGGTAGTCACACTGAACTTTATGGTACTCGTACATATTAAATTCACTTTTTTACAATATAATATAAATTTTCATAACTTTTTTTTTCTGGACGATATACGGGCATTTTAAAAAATTGATAGATTCAGGCGTTACTTTGCGGAATTCCATACTAGATCAATGGATTATAGTTCCTTTGCTGTTCCGCGAACTTGTGTTTTTGTTAGATGTGACAATAAATTGTGCTCACATGCGCATATTTTCATGCAGTTACCTTTGTTACGTGTTTTTCCATCTCTTTCAGAAATCCTATTCAGGGTATAAATAGGGCCGACCGTTTTGGACAACTCATTTCTCGGGTGGACGCCGGACCGTCAACATCTCCTGCATCTCCTGATGATGCCTCGTAGAGAGGCGAAACACGTGTCGAGGATTATGCTGTTTGGTGTTTGTTTGTTGTTTTTGCATGCGTATTTTTTTACTGCATGAAAATATGCGCATGTGAGCACAATTTATTGTCACATCTAACAAAGACACTCGTTCGCGGAACAGCAAAGGAACTATAATCCATTGATACGGTAATTTGACCGCAAGTTCACCTGTTGTTAAGTGACGATGCGGTCAAGGATGTATCATGCCCGTCTAGAAACAGCCTATTCACTCTTGTCTTGAACACGCCCAAATTATAATGGTCGGGGAACACACTCGCAGGCAACGAGTTCTACTCCTTCGCGGTACGCATGATAAAAGTGGCACCGAAGCGCTTCATGCAAATACCCAGAATATCGACCACATGTGGATGGAATGAACGCACGCGACGTGTGTCCCGATGGTGGAAAGGGGCTGGTGGAATTAATTCATGGAACATGGATTTCAGAGGTAAATTTTTAGCAAAAATGTATATTATATCACGTATCTGAATCTTGGAAGTTTTCTATGCAAAGAAAATAATGGAAAGTTTTTTAAAAATTCTAAAATAACTATCCGAACCAATAGATGCTTACAGTATCTACTAGAGATATAGTTGGATGGTTTAAATACCCATGAATTACAGATTTATAGTACCGTACCATACATACCGTACTAACTATAGGTACACATAATACTATTTTGTTTTTCTGCCTTGCAGTAGGTAGGTATATCCCATTTCATTGGGGATCAGCCTTCCTTTTAAACCACAAGGCACGGTTTTGTGTCGTCTCGGTGTCGGCATTTTTTTAATGTTACAGGGGGCAAACAAACAGACGGACTGCCTGATGGTAAGCGATCACCGTCGCCCACAGACACCTGCAACACCAGAGGAGTCACAAGCGCGTTGTCGGCCTTTCAGGTAGGGAGTACGCTCTTTAATTGAAGGCTTGAAGGTCGCATCGGTCTGGAAATACTGCCGGCGACAGTTCTAGTAAAATGCACAGTTATGGACTGCCAACCATTTAAGTGGTCACCTACCACTTCCACTTCCTTTAGTCTGGTTCCAAGTCATGGGAGGTCGGCATATATAATATCAATTAAACTATTTAAAACACTTATTTATAAGAGGACTGAACAACACGTTGTTTGATTCATTTAACAAAAACTTATTGAGGCGAATAATTCTAAACGCCACGACAAGAAAAGGATGAAAACAATGAACTTATATTTCATTCATTTAACCCTCAACCTGCTAAGAGATAAATAGAACCGTGTAAAAAGCTCGACACATCAATTAATAACACTGAAACGCTTTCAGTATCCTATAAAAGGGTTAATTAACCCAATGGCTTGCATATTCCCCATTTAAAGCTGCGTACAGACTTGCGTTGGATAACCTTAGACAAGAAAATCTTCGGTTCGGAAAACGGTATTCGTTTCATATAAAATATAACCGGTTTTATTAGTTTTCCACACATACAATTATCATTTATGTAATTATTATACTGTATATGTTGTTGGTGTGCAATAAAGAATGGCTGTATTGTATTGTATTGTTGCGGATATAATAAGTAAAAGAAGCTACTTCGCGGTCTCTGAATCAAATGAATATCTGAATGATTATTTGTATCCATGGATGTTTCTTTCTGTCCATATCACACGAAAACGGGAGTACAAATTTTAACAATTCTTGGGACACGAGTAATTGGGCGGCCAATACACTTTTATCTAACTACTTCGTACAAAAAGAAATATCAGGGACAATCTACCATAAATCGACCTACTCCCAAACTAAGCTTGTATTACAGGTATTAGGAAACAATATATTTACTGTATTCGTCGCAGGGTAATGAGAATTTATCATTTCACTTGACATGTTCAGTGAAATGATAAAGTCTCATTACCGACCAAAAAGTTGACTATGCGAGATCGGTTTTTATCAAATCACTAAACAAATCTACATAGTGCAATGAAAAACAAGTTGTCTTTTTTGGCTGATTCCATCATTTCACGAAACAGATTCAGGGATTTAATCAAATGACTGATTTTTTTAGGCAAGTAATAAAATGGATTCGCCATTTTAACATCGTGCATGTTTTGGTCATATCCCTTAGAGATTTATTAAAATATGTGTTTGCTGCCATTTCCCTGGGATATATACATAAATTATAATACTTAAAAACATAGACAACCTCCAAGACCCAGGAACAAACATTCGTGCTCACCACACAAACAATTGCCATGGCCGGGATTCGAACCTGGGACCGCCATCTTCGTAGGCCGTTGTGCAACTGACTGAGCCAAATATGTCGTCACAACTTCAGTAGTTTATTAAAAATACTGTTATGACTTTTTTCTTCCCTGCGCGATCGAATTGCGAGCGCCTTCTCGTAAAATAATTAACAAAAAATATAATGAAGTTTTGTTTCAGGCTCTAGCATCATATAAAGATAGTGACAGTTCATAAAGAGACAGTGACAGATAGACAGACGGACATACAGCAGAGCCTTATTATAAAACTAGCTGTTGCCCGTGACTTCGTCCTCGTAGAGGTCTGATGTCTAAACAACATTAATAGTCAGTTTTGTTGACACGCATTCAATAGTTAGGCAAATTAAGAGGAACGCACATACATATTATTTTAAGGTGCAAAACCAAGGTTGAATGCTGTAGGTACTTATCGTATCTTACTCTAGCTCGTATTTCTGTGCTGTACTACATGTAATTTAATTCCGTTTTTGTATTCGTTATGTGTTCGTCCCGTCACTGATATTATTATTAGTTTTAGTTTTAGTTAGTTAAGCTTATTTTTAATTATTCTTTTGGGCACCACTGAAAATCAGCGCCACAGCTTGCTGTGGCATCATGCTGAGTGGTGTCCATTTTTAGCGTCATTTGTTATTTAATTTTAGAGTTATCTACACAAGCCCTAAAATAAAGTTTTTTTCTTTCTTTCTTTTTTCTTTCATATATACTTCGGCAGAAACTTTCACGTATATAATATTACCAGAAGACGCCGGCAACTTCGTTTGTGGTGGAGTAAAAGTCATAACCCGTCTTGTTTTCTTCAGCGCAGTCGGGTAAAAAGTATCCTATAACCATTTGGAGATACCCAGCTACCCGTGTACCAAAAATAATTAAAATCCGTTTAACCGATTTTGCGCGATGAACCATAAAATATTTTTCGCTTCAGTAACCTCGAAATAGTCCCTTACAATGGTTTTTTTATATCTTCAATGTACAGACATTTAATTTTTACAAATTTATAATATAATATTATATAAATTTTATTACAGCAGTATAGATTAGGATTTCAAGCTGTCCCTATATTTTAACTAAAGACTTTCTTGGCTCGCTTTGAACTCGCTAGTCTGTACGCTGCTTTATATGCCGCCAGTGTATTTATAGGTTTTCAACCTTCACAGTAATGTACCTTCGACCCCTATACATCAAGCGATGAGTGAAAACTTTAACAGATACCATTAGTGTCTTCTATACTATAATAAAGTTGTACCTATAAATAAAATGTGTGTGCATTTTTGATTACAAAAATATTTTTGGTACACGGGTAGCTGAGTATGCACAGATGGTTATAGGATACTTTATACCCGACTACGCGGAAGTAAAAAGAGGATTATGGCTTTTCTCTCCTCCGCGAACGAAGTTGCGGGCACCTACTAGTTTATAAATAAGACAGATCTGGAAATGTTGGATGATTTGGTTAGCGGTTAGGCTGTTATATTTTTTTAAGGCAAATATATATCTAAACTAGAAGGTATCCAGGTAGGCAGTTTTGTTCGCGGAGGAGAAAAAAATCATAACCTTTTTTGCTTCAGCGTACTCGGGTAAAATAGGTATTTGTTATACAAGGGGGGCAAAGTTGTATTTTACCCGCGAGTGTGGAATAAGTGAAACAAGAGCAAGCGAAAGGATTCTATAGTCGAACCACGAGCGAAGCGAGTGGTTCTAAAATAGAATCCTGAGCGTAGTGAGTGTTTCAGCACACGAGAAGTAAAATACAACTTTGCACCCGTGTGTAAAACAAAACTTTGAGCTATGGTGAGGAAAGTGCAACATGCAAAAAAACAGTTCATAAAAAATAAGTCCTTATTTGTACACATTAAAATCATCATCAGGCTAATTAGAATCATCATCAATAGAAAAGTTTTTAAGTAAAATTTTGCTGACAATGTTGACATTTCTGACGATGCGTTTTGTAATTGCATCGAGTCAACGTATGCGTTCAGAATTATATTCAACCTCAGTATAAAAACAAATGTCCCTTAAAGAATTTTAAGGAATATAACTTAAAATCATTAAATGAAGCTATATACCAATTTTTATTAAATTTTCAAAGCATTTATTTAATGATAATTAATTAAATATCGAACGAACCATTATTATGAACGTTTTACGTTTTTTTATTTGTCAAAAGCTACTTAAAGACGCTCCAAGATCAAATTACTTTCCCCACTAGTGGGTAAAATGCGTTTTTACCCACTTGCCTTAAAGGATAAAATACTGCTTTCCGAGCTAGTGAGGGGAAAAGTATATTATAACTATGTGTTAATGTACAGCTACCAAAAAAGCACCCGTGTATCAAAAATAATATTTCGTCAAAAAGGCAGTACACCAAATAAAACGATCCGCTTCTTATAAGGCTTACTACAAACAGACAATGTATCCAAATCAAGTTCTGATATTTGTAGTTGGTAATCCGATTTCGGGCGATTGGGATGAACAGGGCTGTAATGCTCTTATTGTCTTCGACTGTAGGTATTTCTGGGTCAGACTGGGGTTTCAGTGCTTAAGCAGGGCGTGTAGCGTTTTAAAAAAATTGGGTCTCTGGTATAGGGGTAGAAATGTTTAGGGTTGCGTACGAAAAAGGTAAAAGAGGAACCATTACGGTGCCACTTAGTCTGTCTGTCCGACTATTACAGCGTTATATCTCAGGAACTACGTATGCTACACATTTGAAATTTGGAATAGTTATAAACACAGCTAGCCTACATGTATTGCAAATGAAACTTTTAAAAATATATTTTTTTATTTTTATAAAAAATGACCAAAATGGAGGTCAAAATTGCAAGTCTAGCTACTAAAAAAGGGCAAAAAGAGTATCATATGAAAGGGCTTAATTTTCACATTCTCAAACAATCTTTTTTTATTCTTTTCTGTGGTTAAATTTTGATTTATGAAGGAATATTATGTCGAAAAAAATACCATTCCCCCTTCCTTATGTCTGAAGTCTACCAAGAAAAAAAATTGAAAATTTCTCATCCATACTAATATTATTATCTATACAGTCTGTCTGTCTGTTACCTCTTCGCGCCTAAACCGCTGAACCGATTTGGATGAAATTTGGTATGTAGATAGTTTGAGTCCCGGGGAAGGACGTAGGCTACTTTTATCCCGAAAAAATACCCTTATCCGCGATAAACGAATTTAAGGCGGACGAAGTCGCGGGCAGAAGCTATATTATATAAATTTACATAAATATTACAGGAAAATTATAACCACACGATAAGATAATAAAGTCATATAAGCGAATCCCTAATACATTGCGTGTGATGCCAACTAACTGTTCTACGGTGAGCATCACGAACGCTCAATGAAGAAAGAGCCTGCAGTATTTCCGGACCGATGCGATCTTCAAGCTTTCAAGAAAAGAGCGTACTCCCACCCGAAAGGCCGGCAACGCACTTGTGACTCCTCCGGTGATGCAAGTGTCTATGGGCGACGGTGATCGCTTACCATCAGGCGACCCGTCTGCTCGTTTGCCTCCTATGTCATAAAAAAACTGGCCAAGTGCGAGTCTGACTCGCGCACCGAGGGTTCCGTACAAATATGGCTTTGCATACAAATTAGGTGCAAACTTAACGCAACCGGGTTGTAAAATAGGTTTTATGCAAATTAAAAAAAAAATTAGCTAGTTAGAGACATGGCTATAATTTTCGTGTAATATTTATTTTTACGTATACAAATTGTGAAAATTTCAAAATTTTCGATTGGTGAACCTCGGAGATAAAGGAGGGGGAATGGTGTTTTTTTTCACAGTTTCCTTAATAAAACAAAAACCAATGACAATAAAAAAATTCAAAGAAAAGCAAAAATGTGCAGGTCAAGCCCATTCATATAATACGCCATTTGATCCAGTAGCTAGACTTTTAATATTTACCCCCCCCCCTCATATTCTTCGTTTTTTTAGAAAAAAAATAAATATTTTTAAATATTTCCTGTGCAATACATGTGGGCTGACCATGTTTATAAATGTTCCAAATTTCAAATAGTTGGCATAGGTAGTTTTTGAGATACGGCGCTTTAATAGTCGGACAGACAGACAGACAGACAGAGTCCCACCATAAGGGTTTCCTTTTGTACCTTTTTGGTACGGAACCCTAAAAAGAGCGAAATTCTATATATATTAGTATAGAGTCATTTGTCAGTTAAAAATAACATCCCAACCGCGTTTCTTAAGTAAGTATTTTATTCAATCTCAAGCGTTTGTTAACCACTATGTGATAACCTTAAAGCTTAGATTGTCTACTTTGAAGTGGTTGAGGATGAGAGACAGTTGAAGAGGTTCTGAGGACCAGATACTGTTTATTCTTGAACTTGTTACTGATCCAGAGGTTTGCAACTTTTTTATACTAATGAGCAACGTTCGAAATGGATAGTTTATTTGGTAGAATTTGAAGACTAAGTAGATAAATAAATTGTATGTATTTATTAATTTAATTATTATCGCACAAAAGAAAAACTTATCGTACAATAGGTGGACTTAATGCCATAGGGCATTCCCTACCAGTCAACCAAAGTAAAAGTCAAAATTTTCTTTTTTCAAGTAGACTAGCTGCAAGCACTTTTGAATCGTTATTTACAACAAAATTAATTTAAAAAATACTTTACTAAATATTACCTATAAAAATGAAATGATAAATTAAAAAAAATAAATAATAATAAGACTTTTCGTTTGTTACAAACACGCATACATGGTTTCTTCGGTCAGACACATATACAAGTTGTAATAAGAACCTTCACCTTTTTGGGAGTCAGTTAAAAATATACAGAACAATTAGAAGATCACTGAACCGTTTTTTTTCTGTATTTTTGTATGTGTTTTTGTGGCTTCATTCTTCAAAACGGCTTAACGGATTTCAAAAATTTTTGAGACACGGGTTGCTGGGCATCCACAGATACCATATGGGATCGTTTTTACCCGACTACACTGAAGAAGGTTATGATTGTGACGAAGTTGGCACCTCCTAGTAATTTTTTAAAAAATATTATAATTGTACAATTCAGTAAATATTCAAAATAAAATATAATAGTTTATTGAACTTCTTACTTTGTTTTATGTAGCTTCTAATTTCTTATAAGTCGGAAATAGTATTTTCCCCCTTAGTCCTACTACATAAGCAAATTTCGTAACCAGCGAAATTATGAACAATATAAAATATGTCTCGATATGTAACCTTTGATGATAATGATGATGATGATGATCATGATGATGATGATGATGATGATGATGATGATGACGATGGAACCTTTTGTAGCTGATTACAAACCAGTAATAAATGAGTTTCTACCTGACTAAAATATTTCCAAGTATGTAGATGGTTACATACCAGTTACGAAGTGAGAAAAGTAATTCACGGTACGTTTGTAACTAGTAAAAATATTTTCCACTTCGTGGCTGGTTACTTCTGTTACGGTTGTGGTTACAATTCTATTTTTAAATCAGCCCTGTCATAAACAAATAAACAAAGCTTTGTATTATATTTAAACGATGAATTAGTGTTAATATTGTTTGTAACTGATGATCGCAATTTAAAATCATGAAAATGTGACTTATATTGTAATTTATGTTGTGAAATAAAGTCATCATTATCATTTCAGCCATATGACGTCCACTGCTGGGCACAGGCCTCATCAATAGATTTCCACATGGGCCGGATAGAGGAGACCTGCATCCAATGAGTCACCGTAACCCTAATCAGGTCGTCCGACCACCTTGCGGGTGGCCTTCCCACGCTGCGCTAGCCGATACGCGGTCTCCACTCGAGAATCTTTCTGCCCCAACGGCCATTGGTTCTTCAAACTACATTCCAACTTCAGTTTGCTTACCCTGTTTGCAATGTTGGTGACCTTGGTTCGTCTACGAATCTCCTCATTTCTGTTGAGAGATCTCGTAGAGAGATCCTGAGTCCCGAGCATAGCCCTTTCCATAGCTCGCTCAGTGAAATAAAGTAATCTAATCTAATCTAATCTATTAGGAAAAGAAACGAACAAATGAAGCTCTCTCCGTTATAATGGAATATGCACTAAAATGAAACTTTACTTGGCATTCAACTTGCAACAACATGGTAAAGTGGAGCAAGGTTAATTAAAAACTGTAATTTGCTCGGCAGAGCTAGACGAAGGTTCTAGATCTATTAATTTAACACTTTTTTTTATTAATATTTTATTATATTATATTTTACATAAAGATCTAGTTAAAGCACACGTCAGTACCAGAACCATTCGAGACAAAGTAGTACCAAAGTAGAACCCTTGAGAACCCTACGAACCCAATTAGTTAGTTAAGATTCTATATATTTGTGAACTTTATCTGTGCGGGACAAAGAATATTAGTTATATTAGATTAGTGTTGTGTTATGTACTTTACTATATTCAGTGTTAGTTTTAAAGTTAATTTGTTTATTCTAATCCGTTTAAAAATTTATTATTTGGTCATCCGAACTTGAACCTTTTACCTTGAACCTTTACTGAGCTTCGGAGTTAGTATTGTTGCGCGTCTATCGCCAACAAATATCCTATAACCATCTGTGGATGACTGTACCAAGAATAGTTAAAATCCGTTTAGCTAATTTGGTGTGATGAAGCTACAACGACACAAACGAACATACAAAGAAAAATCAAATCAGTGACTTTTAAATATTTCGTATCACTTATTTTTTTATACTGTCTTCTTTGTAAAAACATTTCATTTTTACAACTTTATAATAGTATAGATTAATAAGTCTAGTAATTTATGTAAGCTATTTGAAATAAGTAAATGATCTTTATTCCTTAAGTAGGCTGCAAGGGCACTTTTAGAAGTCTGACTCTACGGCATTTCCCAAGAGGAACCACTGTTGAGAAGAAGCCGAACCAAACTCAACAGTCAGTTATTTTTTCTAAATAACTCTTGACTATTACAACATTAGAACTTAACTTAAATATACGACTTTAAGTAGTGGCTTATACAAGATACCTATAATCCAAATTTCATCAATATACATTCAGTAGTTTTTGAGTAAAATGCCTGTGACATACGGACGGACGGACGGACGCACATGACGAAACTATAAGAATTCCATTTTTGCTATCTTGGCTACGGAACCCTAAAAATCGGCATTATTATACTTTATTTATCAATTAATTCACTACCCGCAAAACTCTTAAATAAATACTCTCTAGAATAAAACTAATCAGACGTACAGCAAAAGTGAAGTACTCATAAAACCACCCAATCAATGTTGTTCCTTTAAAATATTCACGGGCATACATACATTATGTCGTCCGTCCGTATTAAAACGGCCGGGAAGCGACCGGAAAATTAATCAAATATTTACAGGACGGCCCCGTAGTACACTTGAGCGGAAAATCAAGATTTACGGATGGTATTGGAGTTTTTCGCCACTATGTATTATTTAAAGAAAGGATATGAAGAAGTATCTACTTGTATTGGAAACGTGCAGAATGATGTTATGTAAGAGCCCGTTCACACAGAGACATCCGATACTTTGCAGGAACAATTTTTTGTAGGATCCAATTTAGTGCCAATAGGATTTCAATGCACACGTTCACACAAGCGTACGGTTCCAGAATCAGACAATTGTTTAAACGCGTGCATTGAAATCCTATTGCCACTAAATCGGATCCTACAAAAAACAGTTCCTGCAAAGAATCGGATGTATGAACGGACTCTAAATTGGCAGTGTGCGACGCTAAGACTTAATATAATAGGGATGATGACTAAATTTCAATAATTACCTTTTAGTCCGTCATGTAGATAAATCAATAATAGACACATATTTTTTCATTTTTTGTGTGATCAAGAAATAAAGGCGATTCATTGAGTCAACATATAATGTTACACCACTCCTAAGAACAGTTTATACCGAGTTATGATACCACTGTCCTAAACTTTAATGCAATTTATCTTAGTATTTTATTGTTTATTTGAGAAAGCGAAAAATAAGTGTCCAATATTTTGTTGACGGACTAATCACAATTTTTATTTTTGTACCGCGTCATCGTGCCTATTGGGTAATTTCAAGTTTTTTTTTATTAGCTCATATTTTTCGCCAATCGTCCCGAAGAAGCACATACTCCTCGCTGCCTGAAATGCGGTCAGGTCATCTCCAATATCCGTTGCCTGCTAATAAATGTTTATTTTCTGTTACTCAAAAATGAGTTAATAATCGAATGGCTCGAGATGTATTTAGCTCACAGATAGATCACGTCATGGGTTAAAGATAGGCTTCTTAATTTCTGAAAAAAAATACCGCTGCGGCAATGAATACCACCAAAAAAGACTTTGCGTGCTCTGTGCTAACTAGACGCACCTTCAAACAAGCTACGTGCTAAATACACGATGCTCGCGAGGCATCCGAAACAAATTAAAACTTTAAAAAAATTTAACCACGCCACGCATTCCTTAGGTCATAAAAAAATGTTATATAAACCCCAGTGAAATCCAGCTTAGTTTTGAAGATATTATCACTTTTCATTCAAACTATTTATTGTGATTATCTACTTAAAGTGTATAAAGGTCTTTTGTTCGTGACGGTGCTAACGTATGTACAGTTTTTTTTGTCAACGTCTCCCACTACCCAAAGTTTATCTGTAAGAGATCGCTGTTTAGCGATAAGACCGCCTGTTGTTTACCGCTCCTTGAATGTATTGTTTTCTGTACTTTACTTTGTGTTATGTGCAATAAAGAGTTATTGTATTGTATGTTACCAAGTTTCACGTCGCGATTGACAGACATCAGTGATATATGAATAAAATACCACTCACTAAAATCATCCTTTTTTGGAAAACTAATCGTTACCATTTTATTAAAAGGCATAATTTTCATACAGAAGCGAAAGTTGTAAGAATTTTATGTAGGGTGATTGCTATAATAATTAAACATTCTACAGTAATGGGACACTTTTGACCGGACAGAAGAAAGTAAAGTAATAGCAATCACATGAATGACATAAATTTTGTTACTGCATTTATTTTAGGCCACAAAGTTATATCCGATGTTGTTACACTTTAATTGAATGTCAGTTTACAAAAGTTGTTAAGGGAAAAATAAGGTAAGTGGTTTGAAAAAATATATATTTGTCGTTAAAATTTTGTTTCTAAGTCTCAAATAGTTTGTATATATACTGTTCTGTTACTGTATTAATTATAAACCCGTTTATGAATTGGTCTTGGACTCTCTAGAACACAATTTGCACTACTCAATTTGTGTTATAAATATAATGGATTTGAGTGCTCGACCCATTATGTAGTAGTCACTTTAAGCTCTAGGCAAAAATCGAATGTAGTCAAATTGTGTTCTAGACAATTCCAGACCAAACCTAGTTTAGTTTGTATATTTTTTGTGTTCATTTAAGTTCACAAACTAATAATTACTTAAAAATAATGTCCCAGGATAACAACTAGATCCATATTTGTTAAAAAAAATTGTAATACAAAAATCGACAAAACTAGATTTTTTTTCTGAATTTGATTTGGGTTCATTTTTTACTCGTAATGACCTCAAGAATTCGTGGTTAATCTTTCAGATGCCTTGCGGGCACCGTGTATGCGTAGAAGCTATTTTTATCTCACTCCGACAATTCGTATTATTTCATCTCATGAAGCCTCAAAAGCCTCACTTAGCGTAATAACTCGGAATGACAGCCATCACTCAAAACGGCAGACGCAACCTTACTCAAGAGAAAACGGAGGTGATTGTGAATAACTTACGTAATTTTATGGGTTCCGTACCTCAAAAGGAAAAAACGGAACCCTTATGGGTTCTATTTGTTGTCCGTCTGTCTGTCAAGACCCTTTTTCTTAGGTACGCGTGGAGGTATCAAGTTGAAATTAACATTATATACTTATATGAGCAGTCCTTTGGAAGTTGAAAATCCAAAAATACCAGTCATTAAAAAAGGTGTTTCCATACAAATTCCCGTCCATAGAAAATCTATAGGGTAACTATTTTATCCTAGAAACTTGAAATTTGGTATGAAGGTATCTAGCTCTTGTAGAACACCTACTTAATAAACCTGATTTTTTTTTTAATACTAGTCTGTTTGTGAATGATTCCTGTTCATTGTAAAATCAGACACGTAAAAGTGACTTTGGTGCCTACTTGTAGAATAATGTTCTGAGTTTGAATTTACCAAGATCGATCAACTGACCAAAAAGGGTTCGCATTACAGACGAGCCCTATTTTCGCTCCAATGAGACGACTTCTTTGCGAGAACTAACGAACTCTACTAAATCTACAACTTCATACATGTTTTGTGGGTAATTTACTATGAGTTGAAGAGTGGTGAGGGCATTACTCGCCAGAAAAAATAAAATGTATCGACTCCACCAAATCATTTACCAATCATTCTACTTGACCAAATTATTGGTGTCCAGACATGCTTAGTTACTAAAATACTCGCTACTCGACTAAATTACTAACGTAGTCGAACCCAGCCTTTAGGTTTGTCATCAAAAGTTCTGACAATCTTCTTGATGAAAATAGTGTCTTGGTTAGATGTGACAATAATTTGATCTCAAATGCGCATAATTTCTTGCAATGCATGAGAAATTTTCTCGGGTGGAACCGTCAACATGCATACATCCCGTGATGATGCCTCGTAGAGAAGCAAAACACGTGTCGAGGATTATACTGTCTGGTGGTGGTTTGTTATGTTTGCATGCGTATTTTTTATGGAAACTGCATGACAATATGCGCATGTGTGCACAATTTATTGTCACATCTAACCAAGACTCTAAATACGAAGGAATTATAATCCATTAAGTCAAAAAGTTGTTTTCTCGGGTGGACGCCGGACCGTCAACATCTCCTGCATCCCTTGATCATGCCTCGTAGAGAGGCGAAACACGTGTCGAGGATTATACTGTCTGGTGGTGGTTTGTTGTGTTTGCATCCTTTTTTTTGTTGAAACTGCATGGAAATATGCGCATGTGAGCACAATTCATGGTGACATCTAACCAAGATACTATCTCGCGGAAAGCAAAGGACCTATTATAATCCATTAATCTAATATGGAATTACGCAAAGTAACGCCTGAATCTTTAAATGAGGGTTATCTACAATGGAAATATCTCCAGGTGGCGCCACCATGACGTAAGGTCTAACTGACAACAAGTGTCAACATCCACCAATCACAGCACAAGATTTTGACACTTCTTGTCAGTTAGACCTTACGTCACGGTAGCGCCAACTGGTGATAATATCATTTTAGAAAACCCTCATTACTTGTACCTCTACTTTACCTGTCCAATTATAGAAGGAACGAACTAGAAATAATAAAAAAAAACAAAAAGAAACAATTAAGCCCTTCTGGCACATGTGTAACTGCCTTTACAGCTTAGGCCCATCTGGCATGTATGTACACCTTTATTTGTTTTTTCAAAAATGGGTAGTTTGCACAAATTGTAACTTTGACAGAGGAAAATACACCTTTTCTCAGTCCCGCCGGGACCATGGAAAGTTGAAAAGCTTCCGAAACGTCGGGAACTAAAATGAGATAATATACGCGATATAATCCGTTAAATTGTTTTATTTCATTGAACTAGAAATGGCTAAAGCAAATTTTCAGGGTAACTTTTGAGCGTTATGCACATCGCAAAGAGAGGAGGGTTATGCATTTTAAGTCTTTGTACATGGTATGCAGTAGAATAACTAAGGTATGCATGCATGCATATTTCATTAGCTAGCAAGTTAGTTTGCGTGGTTCTTTTAAAAACTGCGAGATTTTGTGACGTAATTGCTTCCATTTTAAACATCCTTCTTTTTAGGGTTATCATAGTTCTTATAGTCCACATGTCAGAGGCATGTGACTCAAAAACGAATACAAGGTATATTGATGATTTTTGGTGTCTTGTATAAGCCGCTACTGAGTTTAGTATTTAAAAAACGAAAAATAATATTTCTAGGGGGCACTCCATACATGTAGCAGAAGCTGACTCTTTTTTGTTTCAGCAAACATCAGTTTGTAATTTTGTTAAGAAGTTCCCAAAATATTTTAAAAAACACCATGAGATGTACTCAGGTATTCCAAGGATGAAGTACAAAGACCAACTATACCAGCCACGCTGCAGAACAGATATTTATAAAAGAAATGCCTATAATATGTGCATTCTAATTTTCAATACCTTGCCAATCCACAGAAAGTCACTTGAAGGCAAACAATTCAATCGAACTCTAAGAGTGTGGCTTTCTGAACGTAATTTTTATGACATAAAGGATTTTTTAAACTATAAACAAAATGTTGTGACATGAATTAAATTACCAATTATTGTATAGTACCATATATTGTACCCATAGTTAGTAAAAGTATGACTGGTTTTTCTTTTAAGTGCCTATTATGATAAGGAACCTATAGAATATCGAATTAATACTGTCAATATTTAATCGTGATAATACTAAATTGTACGACTTCACTTCACCTATATAATTAATTTTGCTGTATAAACTTTTGTTAAGAAACATTTGCATGCTGTTTAGAAACAGCTAAAAAAGGTGGAATAATATAATTTAAGACCTGTAACTAACCCTATTTCTGCAAATAAATCATATTTCATTTCATTTTAACGTGTGGCTCATATTTCGACAGTTCTTTTAAAAAAAAAAAGGTTTTTAACAAATTTGTTAGATTTAGTTAAAGTTTTCGGAAATAACTGCTACGAACCTTTAAGTGTTTTTAAAAGAACTGTTAAATTAGATACAACACGTTGATATTTGCCTAAAAATAGTACATTACTACAGAGGCCGGGACGAAAGGGGTTGCCGGCCAAAGACATATATCATAGACAGGATAGGTTTGAGGCAGGCAACCCCATATTTCCAGCTGAGGTACGTATAGTGCTTTTTTCAAACACGCAATGAAATAAACAACAAGAAAATCAAAGTTTTATTTTCTAATACGCATAGTGACAGAATGTCATGATGCCTGTGCCACAAATGTATGTGGAATGGAAATTAAAAAAGAGGACTTTGCCGGCCTAGGCCTGCATGATTTGTATGAAATTCCATTAACGACATCTAGTCTTAGCCGCACCTGAAACATCATACTTCGCAGCCTATTATAAGGAACATGACAGCAATATTTCATGTATTTTTTTATCATCGTCAGCTACATTGTGAGGAGTGACATGAAAATTCGCTCTTTTACTGGTGCACTTTTTGATCTGCAGTGCATTTATTCCTAGTAACGGCTACGGAACTCTAAACTGACCATGGTCCGATATGCTCTTAGCTGGTTTTCACAAGCTTTTATTTCACCTGTCCCGTTGTCTGTCGGTCTGTAATCAAATCAAATCTTGCAAGTTAAATTTGATCCACAGTTTCCGATTGAGCTAAAATTTTGCATATTTATGTAAGTTTGGTGACGATGCAATAGTATGATACCATCGAGCTGATCTGATGATGGAGCAGGAAGGTGGTCATAGGAACTCTGTAATTAAATAATGCAATCCTACCGAGTTTAGGCTCTTAGAAGCGTCTCGGTTAGTAGTTGATGGATGTTCAAGGAAAAGTACAGTCAGCGATCAAAGCTTGTCACAAAAATTAAATTTTTGACAGAAATTTATTTTGGTTCCTTTGTTTTATGTTCCTTTTTTTGTAACTTCTTATTTTTGTGGAGTATTGTTATCGTATACCTGTAAATCTGTATTCATATCAAATCTCAATCTGATTCGACCACTTATGACGGGTTAACGGTATCAGTTAAAAATCGGTTTTGCATGCTAAAATAATCGATCGCATTCCCCAACTGAATCAAAAGTGGTCAAATCAACTGGACCCAAATAAAATCGTAAAAAGAATAATCTTATACAAGCAAAAGGATTACAGATAAGCGTATTTAACCTTAAATATTTTTTCTCGTGAACCGCCCTTAAATTACGCCACTCTGACTAATGGGGCGCGGAATGACGTCATCAGTCACAACGACAGATGCTCCCCATGGGCAGGGCTATCTATTTATCATTATATCTCAAGGAATGGAGCAGTTAAGATCCTTTACTTAGACATGATATCGAATATCCTTCATATAAAAAAAAACGATGAAACTTATTTTTTAGTAGCTTCAGCCCACGACTTCGTCTGCCTTAAATTCGTCTATCGTGGGTAAGGGTATTTTTCCGGGATAAAAATTAGCTTCATCCTTCCCCGGGTCTCAAACTATCTCCATACCAAATTTCATCCAAATCGGTTCAGCGGTTTAAGCGTGAAGATGTAACAGCAACAGACAGAGAGACAGACACACTTTCGCATTTATAATATTAGTATGGAGTATGGATGAATGCTTGGTCTAGGTCATTATTTAAAAGTCCCGTAAAGTACTACATCTCCTTTACGAAATAGGTTAATAGTATTATATCCTGTAAAAAAAGTAAAAAATATGGTACAATACCATTCAAGTGGCCCGCCTTTGGAACCAACTTCCTCTCAAGATTTAGAAAGCCCCAACCAATTCAAAAAATCTTTGTGCGACATCGTTGTTGGCAGAACTGCACTCTTAGCTTCTCTGATTAGCTTGATTCGTCTGAATTTATTTATATATATAGGTATATATTATATGTATGTAAATTAGTTGCACCGCCCACAATTTATCTGCTTTTTGTCAAGGTTGAATGGTAGAGAATGCCCTATGGCATTAAGTCCGCCTTGTGTACGATAAGTTTTTCTTTTGTGCAATAAAGATTAAATAAATACTAGCAAAAATATATGATTTAAAATTTAATGCAAAATGGTACTTTTTATTCCAGGAATGCAACAGAGAATTGAGATCGATACCTTGTGTGTAGCTTATTTTATGTCCTTGAAAGTTGGGTGGGAAATACCATTTATAAAGTATGAGAACATTAATAAACTGATAATGCCATTGAATTAGGCATGAAATGTATGATAACTTTTGTTATGAAACCGTTTCGATACACAAAAGTTTTAACATAGCTGCAATACAACGGTGTTAATCTCTCCATACAAGATAGGAACGTGTGACGTCACACGTTCCTAGGCATTAGTATAGAGCGTTTTAACATTGTTGTATCTCCGGAAGTTTTTATGAGATTTAAGTATGTTTTTCACCAGTATTTCTATTATTAAAAGTTCATTCTATAACACACCACAGAAACAAAAGTTGTCAACATCCCTAATGTTTAAATTTCAGATAGACTTTATCACAAAAATATACATTATCGAAAAAGGTTGTTTTCATGAATGTTTGACAAAAGGCTTTGAATTAAAACGCAGTGGAATTTGGTAGGTTCACTGCAATTAATGTATTTTATATCTGCAACTGAAAACATTAATTTATCTCCTACTATTGAAGAATAAAATTTAATTCATTATACAGGTTGAATTCTAATTAATTGAAATTAAAACCGCACTGCAATATTCACAAATAAATGTATCCAAAGAGGCAGAATTAGGGCAAGGTCTCGTATTAAATGGAGTTGAATGAAAAAAGGTAGAGTTAATAAGACCCAGACCGGTATATTTTATTCATGAAGCTTTTATAGGACAGTTATAAAAGAAATGTGGAAAATTAAATATTATGTCAGTTGAATAGACCAATAGGAAACGTTAGTAAAAATAAAGCGAGATATATTTTACAAATATCAAAAGGAAAAGAAATTTGCAGTGACTTAATATTATAATCTCTCTCTGCGGCAGAGTACGATAACCCTGCTGCGCACACACTTCTTACTCGCCCCGCTGTCTTTCCCCCCGTCGCCCACAGACCACGGGAGTGCAACTCGTTTCTTGAATGATAAAAAAGTCTTTACTCTATTTTTAGGGTTCCGTAGCCAAAATGGCAAAAACAGATCCCTTATAGTTTTGTCATGTCATTCAGACATGTAACAGATTTTTTTTCAGGCAATATCAATATATATATCAACAATCTTTTTAAAACTTTGAGGTAACTAAAAAAAAAATTGATTTTGTGATTATTTTCGGAAACAATCCCCCCAAAAGTATCATATATTATATCCCCCTCTATTTTCTAAACGGTATGTCCAAAAATATGCATAAAAAATTGCAAAGATAAAGCTTAGTAAGTACTTTCAACGAAAATTGTTTTAAACATGATCGAATATACAGTTTTGAGTTATTGTCAAACAAGCAGGCTCAGGCGCAGGCTCCTCAGCAAAAGGACGTAAGTACCGTAGAGATACGCTTTTTTTGCTAGTGTACTTTTTCTTATGGCTTTTTTTTCATCTGTAGTGCATTTTTTGTATGTACGGCTGCGGAACCCTACACTGAGCATAGTCTTGCTCTTGGCCGGTTTAATTTCATTTACCGTAGTCGGGTAATAAATATCCTAATTATAACCATTTGTGAACACCTAAATCAATGCACCAAAAATCGTTGAAATTAGGATCCATTCAGCTGTACATACAGAAAAAAACATATTCTTTTAAAACCACCTTCAAATGACTATTTCATTTCCATAAAAGTAAACCTCTTGCCAGTATCGACATAATGACTGACTGATTGGTCATATAACTAACTGATTCTGGCGTTACTTTGCGGAATTCCATATTAGATTAATGGACACCTTAGCTTTTCCGCGAAATAAGCGCGAAATAATAATTATTTCCCGGAAAAGCTAAGGAACTTTAATCTGGTCATATAACTGTTTGGCTATTCCAGGCAAATTATGAAAATGAGAATTGAGGTTATCTCTTCCATCTAAATCAGAAATCATCACATTAAGAATTGGTTTTACAAGACATATTTTGCATTGTTTACAGGCCACCCTAAACTCTACTGCTATAAGTCATTTTTACTTCAGTGTAGTCCGGTTAAAAGTATCATATAAACATCTGGGGATGCCAAGTTGGGTAGCTACCCGTGTACCAAAAATAGTTGAAATCCGTTTAGCCATTTTGGCGTGATGAAGTCACAACCACAAAGTCCGTCTCACTCCTTTTTTAGAAATCTTCAATGTACAGACATTACTTTTTTACAACTTTATAATAATATAGATATATTGCGCACTTATAACCTCCCTCACTTTGCCCTATTTTTAATTTAAAGCACTGGCCACAGTAAATTGCAAGACTTTAAGAAAAAGTATAATAACCTAAACAGCCTTACCTCTCCTTGAATGCATTGTTTCCTGTATATATTTTATGTGGTGTGCAATAAAGAGTTTGTATTGTAAAAGCCAAGAGCTCAGAGAGAACTTAATTTTAGTAGTGTCAAGAGGAAACGAAACAATTTACTCTTATTGGAAACGTAAACAGCTTCGGTAGGCGGCGAAAGACGGAAATACGGCAATACCCGTATATATCGACGGCAAAATGCAGAACGTAGTAACCGCCAATGGATTCAGTTGGCGGTTACACCGTTTCCGCTTTTTGCCATATATATTGCTTTTGGATGGACTCCTAAGTGGACTAATCTAATATGGCGTCTTCCTTAAAAACCTTTTGTTTTCTAAAGGGAATGGTTCAATAGAACTAAGGCAACGTTTATAGTTCATTCAAGTATGTAATATTTATTTATCTATCAGCCACGGACGTCCATTGTGGAACATAGGCCTACCTATAGCTCGCCACAGAGTGCAATCCTGTGCAGACAGCATCTATCGTCTCCCCGCGTTCCTCACGAGGTCATATGTCCACCAAGTCAGGGGCTCCCACGGTGCACTTTCCTATGCGTAGTCGCCACTAGGGCTTCCAATCCCGGGATTCCTTGATGGACAATTCCGGGATCCCGGGATTGGAAGCCCTAGTCGCCACTCTAGGACTTCACTGGGCATCAGCCATCCCCGTTTTCCGGGCTACATGGCCCGCCCATTGCCACTTCAACCATGCAAATCTGCGAGCTATGTCGGTTACTTTGGTTCTTCTGCGGATATCCTCATTTTTGATTCTATCACGCAGAGACACTCCCAACATGGCCCAATCCTTTGCACGTGTGCGCACACGTATGTACACCTGGGAAAATGCCAGTTCGGCATACTAAGTTGAATTAGCAATGGGCGGGCCATGTAGCCGAGCTGATGGTTGTTAGGGCAGTAAAGTGCTGGAGAAGCTACCACGCATAGAAAGCGCAGCGGCGCTCACATTGATAGACGGATCACTTCAACCGTAACCATACATAAAAATAACAACAGTATAGTAAACCAACCATATATAAAACACCAGTATAGTAAAGAGTATGATAAATTGTTTAAATACTGCAGAATACTAAATGTATACGATTAAGCCAGGCTGGCAGTGATATTAGAATACAAACATAGCACAGGAAAGCTAATTAGGTATGAGAGGCCGACCAACCTTAGAAAATTAGTATGTGGGAAAAATTATATTATACCAAAAAACAACAACTATGGACATATGGCTTGGTCAAGCCATTTGCCTCTTATCCTAAATAGTTTCCCTAAAACTGTAATAGACTCAATAGTTGATAGACCACATAAAACCAAAAGTATCATTAAGAGAACCCTTATGGGTAAAACAATTTAAAAAGTATATAAGTAATATGTTCTCCTGTTTCCACGATTATTACTCATTGAAATAAAACAATTTAACGGATTACATCGCGTATATTATCTCATTTGAGTTCCCGACGTTTCGGAAGCTTTTCTGCTTTCCATGGTCACGGGTGGACTGAGAAAGATATATTTTCCTCTGTCAAAGTTACAATTTGTGCAAACTACCCATTTTTGAAAAAACAAATACATGCCAGATGGGTGTAAGCCGTAAAGACAGTTACACATATGCCAGAAGGGCTTAATTATTTTATTTTAATAATTTACCAAGCAGCATTTCACAAAGTACCTATAGTATATAATAAGTAACTAAGATAATTTGTCTTACATTAGTAACCAACTCAAATATCCTAGCACTTAGCACACAATCTCTAATAATAAGATTAGCTAAGTAATATGTAATAAATTTCGTTTCTTTTCCTGAAATAAACAGTTGAATTTTTTTAAATTTCTTTTTATAAAACCTGGGGGGAGTCGATGGATGCGGCCTGCACAGGATCTCACTCTATGGCCAGCTATAGCATAAGCCTCAAAAAAGCTGAACATAGGTTCACCTGTAAACGTCCGTGGCTAATAGATAGATATAGATCTTAAACTTAAAGTTTGAGTGCGGTTTAAGCGTTCTCTCCTCTTTGTTTTTATTATAATCCCATGCATCTTCCTCCTTTTTCTTCCCCGTGTATTGGTGACCATTTTCCCGCCATTACTTGTTTTTCTTTGCCCAGACACTTTCCTCACTTATAATTAATTTCGATCTCCTTCGTATTTATCCATGGTAATGCACAAAAAAAGCCACGAGTTAATGTTTCTTAACCACTAAAGCAGGTAAACTTTCATATTGCACTAAATTCGGCGGATTGTTCTAAAACTGGACGCCTAAATCCTTTCCCGAAAGCTACATTTTCGACTCTAAAATCCTGGGTTGATTTAATATTTAACCACTTTAATGGCTGCCGACAGAATGCTTGCGTCCAATGCAAAATACCGCTTTTATAAAATAATTAACGCCATAAAGTAGGAAAATACTCATGTGAAGTCACAAAATTCAGTGGCCACAGACAGTGCTGACTCTTTTAAGTATAAAAAAATCAAGTGTAAAGTTGATATAAAAACAAGAATCGACCCCATGGTTCCAGCTGAATTTTGGTAGCATACGTTCCAGCTTCAATATTTGTTTCCAAATTAGTGATCATTTTTCTATACCTTGTATTTCCAAAAATTTGATTTTATGGTTATCTATCTATCAGCCACGGACGTCTGTTCCTGAGCATAAACCTCCTCTATTTTTCGCCACGATAATTTCAATTGATGATGACAATTTCAGGTCCTTGAAGGTAAATCCTTTTTTCACCTCCTTAAGGGATGACCTCAAGGACCTGAAATTGTCATCATTTTCGGGATAAAAATTATATTGTGTCCTTTTCAAAGTCTCAACCTATACCCATACCATATTTCATTTAGATGGGTTGAGCAGTTTATGCTTGAACACATAAAGTACGAGTACATTATTATATTAGTTTGCATAGGAACATTTTTGACTACGATCCACTACCGTATTAATACATGCGAATTCACGCTTTGATAAAATCTATTTCCGGGTATAGAATGCTCGCATAACCCGAATGATATAGAAAATCCTTGTAATTTTTTCTAAACTAGCAAACCTTCTTTGTATCTCATAAAACGGTATATCGCGAGGTGTTCCTTTGCGAGATTTAAACTAGTGACGAGTCTGCAAATTGCATTGGACGTGAGACTCGAATAGAAATACTTGAGAACGGATTACTGATACGAGTGGAAACATTGAGTTTCTTGGAGATGTGCATTCACTATTTTTAGGGTTCCATGCCTCAATCGAAAAAAAACGGAACCCTCATAGGATCACTTTGTTGCCCGTCTGTCTGTCTTTCAAGACCCTTTATCTCGAGAACGCATCGAAATTAACATCATATACGCAGGTCTACGGTCTCTTGAAGCTGTGAAAAGTCAAACTTCTACATAAACGTAAAAAAAAGATACGGCCATTCAGGCCGCAAAAAACGTATATTTCGACACTCTCAAGGGAATCAAAATGATAGGGTACTTCCCGTTGACATAGAACTATGAAATTTGGCAAGTTATATTGTGACATACTACAAATATACACAAAAATCTCAAAACTATACATTTGTAATTAAATCATAAAAATATAGTCTTTTTCAAAAGACATATTTAGACAGCCCGGTTGCGTTAAGTTTGCACCTCATTTGTATGCAATGCTATAGATAGTAGGTGCAAACTTAACTCAACCGAAACCGGGTAATATAATAATGTTAGGGTAAGTGAAAGTTTGTACAGAACCCTTGGTGCGCGAGTCGTACTCGTTTTTTTTTCGATAGTATGTATACCTACACGTTAAGTGAACTCCAAATCTACAAATAATATCTCTTATACTATAAACACTATTTTACGAGGTGGTTATATTAGTGCCGATAATATTAATAGGATGAATTTTGATTAAAATCGATGATAATTATTTCGTATTGATAATTACGAATTCATGCGTTTATATAAAGTTTACTCCTGGGTGGTATAAATGCTTGTATCAACAGAATGACATAGAAAATCCTTGACATTTTCTTTAAAATAGCACTCCCACTTTGTATTTCATAAAACGCTATTTCGCGAGGTGTTCCTTTGTGAGATTTAAACCAGTGGCGAAGACTACTCGGATAGAAATGCTTGACTACGGATTACTGATACAATTTCAGTTGATTTGTAGGTAAATTCTTCTTTTAAGGCTATCTGCGCTGTTTTTAGACTTTCGAAATAGTGCCGTGGATTATAAATTCCGTAATAAAATTGGTTGTCTGTAAAGGGTTACGGACGATAATTTTACGTGATAATGTCATAAGTAAACATTGATGAAAAATTGCATACTTTTATGAATTCAAAAGCAGAACGCTTAAGCCAACCGTGATCGCTTGTTCCGCGCTCTCGCTTGCACACTCGGCTTAGGCGGAACGTGACAGCGGAACGTAACTATGAGTCGTGCTTTGCAGTCGGTGTTCATCGATTTATAAGACGTTATCACGTCAAAAAGAATAATATAACGAGATTATAATATGACAAGCGGTTAATCGAAATAGATGAACTGACAGAAACTGGATATCATTGGAGAGTCAGAGCCGTCCTAGCCCAAGTAGCACACAAAGCTGTATAAGGGTTTATACGGCCATTATACAGCCAGTTTGAGCGTTATAAGGGCTGTGTAAGCGCTAATACAGCTTTTGTGCTACTTGGGAGGTAGACGTCTTGTCGGACATTTTAGGTACCTCTGGAGTGACACAATCTTCGAGAAATACAATTAGTAAATAAATTGGTATGAGGACGATTTTTTTTCAGGTGACAATCGATTATATTTTTGGTAAGGATCAAAAGTCTATACGGGACTAGATACAAAAAGAGTACTCTAAAAGTCAGAAATGTGGAAATGATAGTTAAAGTTCGGCATTCTTACTGAGCGCTGAAAACGCTCCATACTTATTGCTACTTAACTTAAGTGAGACATCATTCTTGAGTTGGCGTACCAAATGTATATGGAAGAAAGGGTATTTTGGCATTTCGATCGACAAGTAAGTACGTTTAACTACATCGTTGCCATACAATTATTTTTTATTGAATTAAACGGATTTAAAAAATACAATGTTAAGGTCACTTTGAAATGTTGTATTTGAAAACCATTTGTCTATGATAAATGTTGTATTTCAAATTTCATGATGCATTGGTATTCTTCTATCATCTAACTACAGTAGGTTGTAAAATTGGATACGCGTCACCATCTTTATTGGCAAAATCTGCCGCAGAACTGAGAAAATTGACGTGGAGGGGAAGAAGATCCATTTTCTTGGTACCAGGAAACCATAACAAACTAAGCAGTCTTACCTTTATCGTCCGCCCGGAATTCCGCCTCCAGCTCAGCCCTGGTCGGCTCCGGCTCCGGTTGCTGTTGCGGCTTGCTGGTCTTCATGCTAATGGACTTCCTCGTCTGATGCCCACGGAACGCCGCTTGGATCCTGGTCGCTGCCTGCTCTTCAGTAGGACTTGCGTCGTCTGGAAAAGAAGAGCGTATTGGTCAGAGTAAAACGATGGAAAACGTCCCTTGTATTTTAATATTAAATAATCAATATTACAGGACAATTTTACACAAATCTAACTAGTCTGAAGTTAATCTTAATAAGGCTTGTGTTGTGGGTATTAGATGACGATATATTTACTTTATAGATAGAAAACATCCAAGACTCAGGAACAAATATTTATGCTCATCATACAAATATTTGCCCTTACCGGGATTTTAACCCAGGACCTTCAGCTTTGCAGGCAACGTTGCTCCCGCTGAGCCAAACCGGTCGTCAAATCGGTAGTATAGTTTAAGATACAGATACAACTATTCTCGTCTTGTGGGTATTTGGGTGCGGCTTAGGAGTTTCCGAGTGATATTAGATTTTGAAGATTATAAACTTTAAATAAACAGCGTCTTTCAACTTTAGAACAAACTTGCACACTGAAACTGTTCGGGCATACCTTAAGGCGAAACAATGACTCAATGGAGCGTTTTGTCGTGCAAGGTAGAATGGAAGGAGCTAGACCGCGTGGATGATCATGCGATGGACCGACCAAATAAAAGCCTTGGTAAGAGGCCCCGTACACCAACGAATCGTGTAAGTATTCCGAGGCGTGGCATCAGGATAATTACAAGTATTCAGTCACTCATATTTAAAGAAAAAGGTGATCAATCTTTTCTTGGGCAACCTGGTAGGAATTGGTTTATATGGACGCCACTGGTATATATCAATGTTCTGAAAATAAGTTTTAAGCTGGAAAAAGTAGATTCATCAACTTATTCAAGTCAACAAAGACATTTTCCTCGTGTATTTAAAAACAAGATTTATTAACAAACTTGAAAGTACATTTCTTACAAGAATACACCTGCTACGCTTATAAAAAGTGCAAAATAAACATCGGTAAACATCTGTGCCAATAAACTTGAGGAGTTTTCCACTTTGTTGCGAAAACGAATTTCCTCGCTTTTTTCCAATATAAACGACTTATTGTGCGATCTATTTATAAAAGACCTTATATTTCTGGTTGATTATATGTACATAAATGCTCAGTGCACATTTTAAAGATTTAAGATGGACTACCCCTCTGCAGCTTATCGGCATATCTCACATAAAAAAGAAATTAAATAAACCCAAAAATAATAATGAAAAATTAGACTGTCAATTTGTGACACTCACGAAAATACACTGAAAAAATTTCACAAAACAAAACAGATTTTTATTTGTTATCAAAATCGATAATGCTCTTGATACTGAGCAAAATAAACCCAAAAGTCTTTAATATATAAGACAACGCGGGTACGGCCGGCTAAGAGACTGGTGTACCATTTTTCGACTAAATTTCATCTGTATTCAGGTTCAAAAGTGGTGCACCAATGTCTTGGGCCACCATATACGTTTTTGTGGAAATGTCCTTAAATCGCAAATGATTCAAATCAGCTCCCTTAATAAGTCGAGTATTTTCCTTATAAAAGTAACAAAAAATTCCCTTAGCTCGACAAAATCCCATGCAATCGAGAAAGGTTTTGAAGTGTTAATAATTTATCTTGGAATTAGGTCAGACGGCAATCGACTATTCGAGGACAGAATAAAATGACTATTTATTATAACTTAAATTGATCAAACGCAGCACTGGTGTCAACTATTAATCTTCTAAGTATACCAAGTTTTTTTTTAATTTACGGTACTCCTAAGAAACAATAAATTATATTTTACAATCAGGTATGAATAGTATCCTATATTTAAATACCGGGGGACGGGGCAGATCATTGGTGTAGCACGTTCTGTAGATTAGTTTTAATAATGAGTTTTTCGTAATATTTAGTAACATAAACATAAGGTAAACTAGCAAACTATGGAATCAGTCTTCGGAATTATCACTGCCTTTGTTTAAAAAGAAGTTGTTTAATTGGCTAATTGGTAAATGTTATTACTCCATTAATGAATATCTGGAATCTGTATAAAATTTATCTCCTACAATTAAATAATGTAACATGTTGTGGTGTAAAATAGTTGTAAAGTCTTGTTTACTGAATTATTTAGGCTATTGAGTTGAAGTATCGAATAGGATTATTATTTGAAATAAATTGCCCAAAATTATTAATTTATTAGAATAATTCAATTTAATTGTAAATTTCAAATCTTATATAATGTAATTGTAAGCCTGTGATTGGTATATTAATCACCGTATTTAATTTTTTTTTCTGATTGTAACATGGCCTATTAATTTTTATTTAGAATTAGTTACATTGTATTGACATTATATATATATATATATATTGTATATTTGCATACCTTAAATAGGTAGAGTGTAATTGGGACTTAGAATCTAAGAACATTTGTGTACATAACCTACATTCTTGCAAATAAAAGATTCATTCATTCATTCATTCATTCGGAAATAAAGGATTTATTTTTATTCTCATTATTCCATTATAGTCTTAAGTTAGGCATTTTAGAATATGAATATAAAAAGTAAAATACAAAAAGCAAATACAAAATATAAACACATTGAAAGAAAAAACCTAACCTAGGGTAGCGCCGGCAGCGGGGCGTGTCCAGGATTACTGCCTTCGTATCTGACCATTGATCCAGCCATCTGGCGAGAGTCCTTTGGGGTGTTGGTCGAGACTCTTCGCTATAAGACCGTTTACCGAAACGACTATCGGGACAATAATCGTCGAATCAACATCCCACATGGCGGTCACCTCGTGAGCCAAGTCAAGGTACTTGCTGAGTTTGTCCTTCTCAGCCTTCACGAGGTTCTCGTCATGTGGAATGGTGATGTCGATGAGTATTGCCCGGCGCTTAGATCGATCTACCAGCACGATATCAGGTCTATTGGCTACAATAGTCCTATCCGTAATGATAGATTATTATTTTTAAATGTAGATAAAAGAGTTATTATTCATACACTAAAATATGTTAACCTCCTCTAACAATAAAAAACTGCTGCCAGTAAAGTAGGTTAGGTTAGAACTGAAACCCCGAACAGAAGATGACTGCTGCCAGAAACGTAGGTTATCGGCATTAAAAAGTGATGCGTAAAGACCATTCGGCGAAAATATAGATTCGGCGAAAACAGGATTCGGCGTAGTTAAATTATGCTTATAGATCATTATGTCTATTGCGATTATGTGATATAGAATTATGACAAAAAAATGCCTAAAATAGCCGATCCAATTTTATTATATTGGTAACCACATTGTGTAAATTTACAAAAAACGTCTCAAGTACAATTGTAATTTTGTAACATTGTTATAAACTTACACAAGGCTCTGGTTAATTATTTATCCCGGAATTAGGTCAGACGGCAATCGGCTAAGCGAGGGCAGAATGCAAGGATTATTTATGACAGCGTAAATGGATTAAAATGGACGTTGTTACTAGCTATCTTTTATACCAGTAGCAGCTCTATTTTAGTCAATGGAACCTTTTAAATATTAATGTATGTTTTTCGGAGCCCCTAAAAGCGAAACTGTGTTTTTTAGTTGTCCTTCGGAATCACTAATGTCGTTTGTCCTAATGAAATGAAAACTTTATTTCAGGCCAGAGAGCCATAGTAACATTGATACTTACGTTATGAATTGTTTGTCCTAACGCATTTATTCCTGAAACCGTAAATTCTTCAGGATTTTTTTAAAGATCATTGTATAGATTACGTTTAGTTTGTTTTATAATAATCCTGAAAAGTTTACAGTTTCATAAAAAAATGAGTTAGGACAAACGATACATTAGTTTGGACAAACGGATTCCGATATGGATCCATGTTTTTTATGTTGAATTTTTCGTGTTAATTTACTTGTAAAGACAAGTATAAATAAAAAATGTCGGGATATGTTTAGTGTAGGGTTCTGTGGAAGTCAAAGAAAGGCACTACATGATAAAATACGATGTGAAAAAGTGCACCAGCAAAAGAGCTTATAGTCGTAGCGCTTACGTCTTTTTGCTGAGACGCACAGTTTTTTGGCAATAACTCAAAAACATTATATTTGTTCACCTTATTCGTATAAAATCCATAAGAGGTCATATTATTTGATTGCATTAAATCAGTGGCTTCGTTTTTATACATGTTAACGAGACCGCAGACATTCGTCTTAGACATTAATTTCAACTTAATATTTCCAGGCGTGTTGCGGAGAAAGAGTCTAGACAGACAGACGGACACCGAAGTAAACCTATTTTCCTTTTAAGGTACAGAACTAAGAATGAAAAAACGCGGTTAAGTTGTGGAACGAACTGCCGTTATCTTTCAAACAAGTCGCAGTATGTAGCATCACTCAAGAGTAAATTGAATAAATTGTGGCTTTCCAATAATTTGTAAAGTGGTTGAATACGATTTATCTTATAACCTGACGCAGCAGCGCCGAGGGGCACACTTTGGCACTGGGCTTCGAAGCGAACGGACGTGTTGTTATACTAAGTCGATTGTCGGTGTTTCAGTGATTTCGATTTCATGTTAAAATTGTGTTCGTAGATAGTTTTCATAATAATACTTGTACTTGTAAATTTGAGTTCTTATTTTAACACCAGTTCCCTAAAAATATGTTATTTAGTTATAAATTATGTACAATTTACATGTTTTTTTTTAAGCACATCAGCGGTTTACATATTTTCTACATGGCGTTATTTTGTCTATCTTCTTTATAAGTAGATATAAAGATTCACTCATTTGCTCAAAGGTTAACTGGAAGAGATCCCCAATAGGGATAAGCTCGCCTTTGTACTTATATTTGAATTTCATTGCACTTGTAACTGGTTGTTATGTATAATAAAGTGTTTACAGACATACATTACATACATAGAACTCTAAAATTACCACAGAACAGGCTAATTTAGAACTTGTTTCTGTGGTATGTTGTAAAACGACTTCTCTATAGTAAAAATATTGGTGAAGAAACTACTTCAATCTCATAGAAACTCCCCAAGATAAACAATGTTAAAACCCCTTTTTTAGACTTTACCAAAAAACGCTTCATACTAAAGCTAGTAAGCTTAGTGACATCACACGGTTAGTACCTTGTATGGGAAATTATAGTAGATTGTTTGACAAGGGGCTAAAGTAAGCCATTACGATACGAAGTGATTCTCTCACTTCGTGACTCGCTCACTTCGTGAGCTCGTCCAAATATGTCTGAGTGTCATAATGGCTTTTAGCCATGTGTTAAACAGTCTGCTTTTCACTTCGACTGCGAGAAAACAAAAAAGACTTAACATTAAAATTGTTTATTTCATGAAAAACTAATAGTACAGTTTGAGCAATTCTATCAGAAAGTTTGGTCAATCTGATCAGGTTGTTTTGTTTGTTTTTAATTATTCGCAAGGAGTATATAGCTGGCCGCAAGTTTTATTTTTCAGTGTCATAGAAATTTGTGTGGGATTATATGGCTTTATTTTAAACCCTAGGGGCTAAGTGTACTATCTTAGGCTCGCTTCGCGAAGCTAAAATGACGTACTTTTTTAGCAGGAGAAGTGAAAAGAACTTTGTTCTACAGTTATGTTAAAACTTGCCTTTATCGAAACGGTTTCCTTAACAAAAGTTACCATACATTTTAAGGGTTACTCAATGGTATTATTAGTTAGTAGGCGCCCTCAACTCTGTTTGCGGAGGAGAAAAAGTCATAATCCCTATTTTTATCGACAGTGCAGTCGGGTAAAAAAGTATTCCATATGTAGATACCCACCTACCCGTGTACCAAAAATAGTCGAAATCTGTTGAACCAAATTGGCGTGATGAAGCCACAACGACAAATCCAAAAAAAAAAAATCGATTTAGTGTCCTCCAAATAGTTCGTTGCAATATATTTTTTGGAAATATCTTCAATGTACAGACATTTCATTTTTACAACTTTATAATATAGTTATTAATATTGGCATACCTTAAAACTGGACTTTCCCACCCATACAAAAAGCTACACGATAAGGTGCGTCCACACTTGTATCATTTGCTCGTATCCGATCACCGTGGCGTGGCATGCGGCGCGCGAACACACCGCGTTTGTCCGATCTAAGTGTGTGTGATACGCGTAGCAACATGGATTTTGAGCAATCGGATCGGCGCAACGTCCAAACACGTGATCGTGACACGCGATCATGCCACGGGACGAAGATCTGATCGGGCAAATGATACAAATGTGGACGCACCTTTAAGATATCGAACTCGAAATTTTAACAAAGTTCCTTATTTTGCTTGTTGTATAGGGATCTTTTATAATGTATCCTAATTTCATAATTAGGCAACATGCCTATTGATCTATAATGTGGGCTGTTCAAATTCAACCCCTTCGCACACGCATTATCGTGTGGTCTCGCTTAGCCAATTGTTTGATGATACTAATCCTATATGAGTATGATAAAGCACGCATTCTCCCTCGATCTCATCTATGATAATTAGCGCTGAATGGAATAAACCACAACGAATTATGTCAAAGCCTATTTCTATCAAAGCTGGAATACAGTGATTTCAGATTATTTCCTGAAACTTTTGGCTCAGTTGGTTTCTCAATAGCTTACGAAGCTCGCGGTCCCGGATTCGAATCCCAGCCGGCAAGTTTTTATGTGATAAGCAGGAATATTTGTTCCTGGGTCTTGGATGTTTTCTATGTATTTGAGTATTGATATATCTATATATTTAGTACTAGTACCGCAACTTCCTCCAAGGAGGACAAACAAAAACTCTTTTTTTCTTCAGTGGAGTCGAGTAAAGATTATCTTATTACCATCTAGGGAGGCCCAGCTAGCCGTGTACCAAATATAGTTGAAATCTGTTTAGCCGTGTTAGCGTGATGAAGCCACAACGACACAAACGAACATACAAATACTTTTTGTTTTACAAATATCATGATAATAATCACAATTTTTGCAATTTATTAGTGGATCACTCCACTAGTGTTATTATTATAAACAAAGATCAGAAACAAATGAAAAAAAAAAGCTAAAGCTAAAGAAAAAGCTAAAGCTAAAGTAAAGGCTAAAGAGTCGGATGCACCATACAGAGATCCATAAGCAAGAACAGATGACAAAATTCGTCGACTACTGGTGTGGACGATTAGCTCAGATGGTAGAGCGTGCTGCCCCGGTCTGGCTCAAGGCACTGGTTCAAGTCCAGTATCGTCGAAAATTTTTTTCATTTGTTTCTGATCTTTGTTTATAATAAGAACATACAAATATACAAAATAAAAACGATTCAGTCTTCTGTCTGTCTGTTACCTACTAGTACTACAAGAGATGCAATTTGATATGGAGATAGTGAGAGTCCCGGGAAAGGACATAGTCTACTTTTCCCGGTAAATCCCGGAAAAATACTTTTATCCGCGATAAAGGAATTTAAGGCGGACGAAGTCGCGGGCAGAAGCTAGTAATAGCCTCGTAAGGCCCAAGGCACTTTTCGTGTCTTTGAACTTATAACCCCACTGTCATTTAAACCATATTAAAATTACTTTGACAAATTGTCTTAATTTGAGGCCGTTGGACTTTACGAGGATACCCTCGTAAGGTCGTAACATCTATACAGGTAAGGGAAGATTTCTCTCGATGGGAAATTTGTTTTTTCGGAGACTGTTCCAGATTGGACTGTAACCTTTTGTAACTGTAACTGATAAGCAGGTAAGTAGATACGAAGTTGTTCTGAAACAAACCCGTAATACTAAGCGAAGCAAAGAAAAAACAAAAAACTTCGCCCTTTGTTGAGAATGTTAGAAATACAAACGTAGATAGTGAAACACAGTGTAAGTGATAATCAGTATTTTAAACTCAAAACTTCACTTTCAATCCATTGAAGATCCTGATTTAATTCAGTAATACCTAAATTTAAAAGGATATTTTGCATCGAATGTGGAAACTTCGTATCCAATTCCTACTTACTTTCATTTCATATTTGGAAAAGGAATTTGCCAATTTTAAATATTGCTAATTTCCTCAGAAAGATCATAAACTCGATGATTTCATAAGTGCATATACGTAATATTGAGTATTTGTGCTTTACTATGTAGGTATCCGAAGTATGACAGTATGCGGTGGTAGAAAATATAAATCTTTCTGTGGTATTTGCTTCATGCCGTAATTACTGGCATTGACATGAAGTTTGTGATTAATGGATGAATAATCTTTGGAATGGACGACTTGTTTGCATCATATTATGTTGGTCGCCATGTACTAGTTACGTCACAAAGTTAGATGTTATTTTTTTTAACTGGCCAGTTCACCTACACGCGTTCTTTGCTCTCTACGTTTCCGTAAATAGTCAGTTTCTTTAGCCTGTTATCCTACTACTCCTACCTTTTTCAACTAAAGGGCCATGCTTTAGATTACGCTACCTCATCGTAAATACATACATTCACGTGTATACCTTCCATACCGGAGCACAAAAAAGCTGATGGCGCGTTTACGCGTCCGAATGTATGTATGGAGAAATTGTGACGTATAAGACACATCGGTGTGGCAACGTATCTTGTAGCCGATTATTTAAAGTGATACGTGAGTAGCTACTGACGAGTAATTTGGTAAGTAAAATAAGTTAAGATACTGATACTAAAGCTACTGTGATATTGACGTATATCTAGTAAGTGCCGTTAGCGTGACTGCCAATTTTCCTGTTTGCCTATTTGCGATGTCTGAAGTTACCAGAAGTTAAGTGGATAGATGAACGACGCTTGCTCTTTGCCAAGTGGATGCGTGTCGCGTGCAATGGGATAGAAATGAGGTACATAAATGGAATGGAAAAAATGGTGTTGAAAGATTTTTTAATTTTTGTTATATTAGAGGGATTTATATCTCCAGTTTTCCATATTTTGGATACCACGGTTTCCAAGTTAGAAGGACCCCTCCTTCTAACTTGGACACATTTTTATTAGTTTTAGAAAGACAATCTCTCGTCATGTTTACCATGTAGAACTTTGTTTTACTTTGTAAAATAGTTTCTTATATATTAAATACTATTTATGATTGATGTCCCAGTTGCGTTATTCTTTAGACTCTCACATTTTATGAGTAAGTACTTATATTACTCAAATATTAAAATTAATACCAATTTTTCTGTTTATTTATTTTCGATGTCTGAAGTTACCTGGAGTTAGTGGATTCACGAAAGACGCTCTCACTTTGGGCAGTGGATGTGTGTCGCGTGCTATGATGCGAAAATATTTTACCATTTAAAAGCTCAAACATAAACTTTCACTCGGTTTAAAAAATATTCTTGAACCATATAGCTGAGACCACTTCTGCATGAACTCGCCTTTCGAAAACAAAAAAACTAAATCAAAATTGGTCCATACGGTCAAGTGACCCAAACACAGAGATACATAGATACACATGTTAAAATTATAACACCCCTCTCTTTTCGTTAGGGTTAAAAATACCCCTCTTTTTTCGACGGAGCGGAGAGTAAAATAGCATTCATCAACTATATACCTGCTCAACCTGCTGCCTATTAAAACTGAAGAAAAAGCATTAATTATAATAATTGTAGCCTGGCTAGTCCTCGGAGTAAAAAACAAGACGTGCAAATATGCAAAATATATTAACAATATACGAAGAAAAAATAAACTAAACGGTATCCAGTCAGTACGCGGCAGTAATTGGAAATCACTGGTCATCAGAGCAGGAAGAGAGGACGGTTGGGGAGATTCAGTTTCCTTTCCAATTTTGCCGATCCAGCTTTCCAAGAAGGCATTACATGCAACCATTGGCGGAAGTGCGACTTAAGACTGAAGATAGGTACTCAGAAAAATCTTCAGCGATTAGAAAAAGCTGCGAAACCTATGAATATTTAATCCAAAACAATATTGCGAATACTATACTTATACATTTTTTACAATTTCCAGGTTTTGCATAGCACAAGAATTAATAATTAATTTATGTTAATCTCTAATATTTCATCATTGATGTAGCTCAAGTAAGAACCACACGAGTCTGTCCTGAGCCTGTATCCCATAAACAAAACACGTGCCAAGGAGGTTTGCCGCGTTACAGAATATATGTTAAAAAATTACTAAAATAGCCAAAATGCCACTTGTCATATTCAATTTCTCATCGTTGGTTTCATTGTGATACCATATTGCTATTAAAAAACGAATACAAGGTTTAGAGTAAAAAGTGTAAGAATTTCAAGACCTTCTTAAGATGTTCAGTATGATTATGTTCTGTTTCTGCGACTATCACTTATGTTATCACTTACTATACTAGTTTCTAATATTAACTCATTTGAGGTTCGGAAGCTTTACAGCTTCCATATTCGTGGGGTAGCAGACGTTTAGGAAGCTTTATAGCTTCTTAAACGTCAGAAATTCGTGTCGAATAAATTAAATTGTTGCATTTACCGGTAAATACTACTTACTACTCCTAATGATTATTGCTAATTTTGGCGTGATTATGCTGAAATCACGTCAACAAGTTGTTAATGTGTGAGGTGAAAGGACAATAGTTTCTTACTTACCAAGGGCTGTAAAAGAAGGAAAGCGGGTTTTTTTTTTTACCGCCCGTGGTGAGTACACAATTTTACGTCTTGCGAGTGGCGTAATGCGAGCTTAGCGTAGCGTACGGTAAAACTCGCATTATGGCCAGGTGTGACGTAAACAATCTAAATGCTAAATCCTTGTATTGAATCCTTTATAAGTCAGTCCGTTAAGTCCGGTCTTATTCCTTTTATCAGTCTAAACATAAATATGTGCAGGGAAATATTAAAAGCAAACTTTGCTCCGAATTTCCCACGGGGACTTTGCATTTTCCGGGGTTGCAAGCTACCTATATAAAAACGAAATTTAATCTTTGTGAGAGTAAAACATTTCAAAATGTTATACACGGTGCCCGCGAGCAATCCGAAAAAAATAACATTCGCTTCTCTATGAAAATTATCTGTTTTAGTAAAATGGTCTAACCAAGAGACTTTCGAAGAAAATCAAAGGAACTATAATCCATTAATCGTCTTATGCAGGCGTCTATTTGGGCGGCAGAAAACCGATCGGCTTGGTATATAAAAGATTGGTGCATCCATGCGAATAAAGACGATCTCAAAAAAATACAATGGTTATGAAATCAACGGTTACTTGGTAATTCAGGGACTGTTACCGATACTAATTTTATGGTAAATATTTTTCGTAGTAAATCTGCTGTTAGTCCAAAGACTATGATCAGATTTAGTTGTAGGTCTTGTTGTCGTGTTCACTGCGGTATTAGGCCATTACGACTGATACCAAGTTTGGTTAACTACCAGTTCGCTTAATTTGCCGCAGTGAAGCTGTTAAACCACCACCATCATCATCATATCAGCCCAAGAACACTGCTAAACAAAGGTCTCCCCAAGGATCTCCATAACGACCGGTCGTATGCCGCCGTCATCCAACGGTTTCCCGCTATATTCAACAGATTAACCCAAAATAATGAATTTAGTAATACCGAAATTAAAAGCCGGTAATATTGTTTTCAAAGTATACCGGTATACAGTCCCTGCTTCTAACAGCAATTAAAACTGGTATGAAATAGGACTGTCGTTGGATTTCCATTACTGTTTAAATATTCAACCTGAGTTCCTCGTTCAAACAAAATATTTTCAAATAAAAGCTATTCGATTACGACTTACAAATATTTTTTCTTTTATTTCCTTATGCCGTCCTATTTACGTTCGTTTTAAATTCTATTTCATTTTCCAATCTGCTCCAATGCCTAATAAATATACACGGTGGCAAGGAATGGGAAGGATTTCAACCACGCATTCCTTAGGTCATTAGGAAATGACATTAATGTTATATGAACCTTAGTCAAATATGGCTTTTGTTTGAAGATATTATCAATTTTTATGTAAACAATTTATTGTGAACTAAATTAGGTACATTAAACTCATTTGATCGTGACGTAACCACATATGTGTCCTCGCGTCGTAATTCACAGAAATCAAAGTGAATGCATCCTTTTTTGGAAAAAATGTCGCTACCATTTTTCTTAAAAGAGATAATTTTCATAGAGAAGCGAAATTTATTCAAGTTTTATGCAGTTTCATAAATCGACTAAACTAACTTTTCTTATTTTTCTTTTTTTAAGGAAACGACGCCAGTTCGGTGCAATGCGACCAGGGCCATTTTTAGATTTAGTTAGTTTTATTTTGTTTTAGTTTAGTTGAATTTTTAGATTTAGTTTTACTCTAAAACTGTAATACATTTGTTTAATTCTTTTTGAACAATAAATTAACTATCAAATGGAACTCTTAACATACCTTCTTTTATTTTTAAAATATAATCTAAATAATGAAAAAAATTCAAGACCCCGACAGGATTTGAATTAACGCCTTCTCTGCTCTGCTGTTTTTTTTTTCATCATTGACATCTTCGTATTTTATTTAAGAATATTGTTTCTTAGTCAATAAATTCACTTTAAAGATCACGAAGATCGTGATGGTAAAACATCATTTCATAAAAAAACAAAATCTTCTTTTTATTGATAAGTACAAATTAAACGGATGTAAGGATTAAAATATTTGGGTATTGAATAAGTGCAAATCTCAGTGACCTTCAAATAGCCCAAATCATCACCAACGAATAAACAGCTCTATACGATAACGTAATATTTTCTTGGAGCGGCATAACTCCGACAGTACTCATACAGAGTCCCACTCTGGAGGTCATAAAGATGTAGTTAGATGAATGTGTTACGAAGTAGAATTAGGTCTCTTAAAATAATGCATAATAGTAGCATACAAAAGTGCAGTGCGCTTGTTGCGTGTTTCTAATTTGTTAGCTTTAGTTTAAGCTGGACTTTTTCCTCTAGGACGTTATAGAAGGAAAGTGGGGCAGGCGAAAACCAAGAAGAAATTACTTTGATCACGCAGAAGTCGGAATAGGTAGTGCTCTTTTAGCTAAACTTCGAAGGAGGACATAATTAAGAGTGGTTTTAACCACCAAAATAATTAATTATTTTTATTGAATGCGGGATTTCCCGGATGTGTGATGTACTTAATACACATAAATTCATATTTGAGGTAAGTACTATGTCCGAAGGACCTATTGTATACCCACTTTTGGGGTATCAATGTATTTGATTGTTCTGCATTAGACGATTGTTATTCATGAATAATTTGACCCTCAGAGTGAATTCACTATTAATTTTTTATAATTAATTAATCCGGGAAATCCCGCATTCAATAAAAATAATCGTTTATTTTTGATGTCTCCTGCCCCCTTTGGCGACGCCATTGGATAGTAAGCAATGATGATAAGTTTGCATTGTAAACTACTGCTAATTATCGGCTATGTCCAACTTTTTATCACAACACCACAAAACGCGTATAAATATGATTTATTTTATTACCTTTCGTTGGTAATTCTTAGACGTTTCGGACGTCGCGTTAAGTCCATAGTCTCGAAGGAACTGGAGAGGCGAGTATCAACATCTTCTAGCCCCGCGAGTTTGTGGATCTACCCGCGCTTGGTGTTGATTATTAGGTTGAACACTATGGTCGTCACTAGACCGACACACTACACTCACGACATCAGGCGATTTATCGGATGATATTTGATGATGTTTACATTTACTAATTACTGGATTCCACGGAGATGAAAGTTTAAAACCGTCTGTCTGTGAAAAATTCGGTGTTCCTTGATTTAAATTGCTTCACGCACGATTCTACTACAGTAATTACGTTGTGTTGTGATAATCAGTGAAGATCGTGTAAGTTTAAATCAATGTCCAACTTTGTAAACCCCCTAAAACCTCTGCGAAAACATAAGTGCAACTCACTTGTGTATACTTAATACAAATTATAATTTAAAAGTTAATATCACACATCACGTCATGCCAATCTTCCGCTGATATTGAAAAAAATGCCTTTAAAATCACATTAAATTTTCCTATTTTCATACCATTTTAATTCTCAAAAGATTTAACTAGATGATAAATTGCGCTTGGAGCGTTTTCAAGTTGAAATTCAAATGTGACGTGGCGTTGAAAAATTACTCTTTGAACTTTTAAGGATTCGTATCCAATACCTACTAAATCTATCAGTTAGTATATCTGCCAATTTGTCTGATCGTCTGCCTTTTTGACATAGAAGGCGCCAACTAGTGAAGCGTAATAGGTAGACCCTCGGATTTTTTATAGAATATTACTGTGGCCGCTATTACAACAAATAAAAAAAAACTTTGGCGATTTTTGAGTAAAATGGTACGGCACTCTTCGTGAGCGAAACTGACTCGCACTTAGCCGGTTTTTATACGCGCTCTTTCTGACGCCAGATGACCCAATTTCAGACACAAATAGTGACTGGAAAAAGTAGCATTTTTTATACAGGGTGATTTATCACCACCAGTCAAAATGGCCAAATTTGTAACTGTAAGAAATAGAGTTTTTTTAATGATTGTTGGCGTCTCCATGTCTCTTGTTTATGAAAAAATATTTCACAAAAAGTAGTTTGTCAGTTTATTAAATTTATTTGAAAGTTATGCTTTTCTTAAAGCGTCTAAACATACTTTCTTCTTATGGCTATGGATGAAATCTCCAATCCTTAATTGTTGTGTAGTTTGACCAAGAGGCAATAATATACATGCTCTAGATTGGTATATTATCTTACTAGAAAGCAATTTTTAAAGTACAGCCAAATTTAAGTATCTTCCCGAAGGAGTGATTAAAATATGATGAACACGACTTTTATTTAAAAATGTTATCATCATCGTCATGGTCTTGTGAAAGACTTCTACTGGCTGTTTCTACGCCGATATAGTCCTGTCAAAAGTGCTAAAATATTTCTTCACATCTAGCAATGCCGATATATTTATATTGTGACTGTACGTCTACTATATATTATGTAGCCCAAAGACAATGCAAAGCGCTACAATGCCAAACGTCATTTCTACGAGCTTTTTCAGGCGCCGTGACTTCCGTGGCCGCATTATCGTTGTTACACAGCAAGGCACCAATGCAATTTTTTATCATTATGTAGAGAGCTGTGACGTCTACCAAATTGCCAAAAATATGAAGCTAATCTCATGACATACCAGCAACAATACACCACGGTAAGTCTGAGTGGTTATGCCTTGTGAGATCTAACATTTTTATTTTGATACATGACACGACTAATAATATGCTTTCTAAACTAATAAGACATTCAGATACGTACTGTTATTGACAATAGTTGAATTTACATAGACCAAATTAAGAGAATACAAAATAAATAATCTTATTAACACTTTCAGAACCGACATTTTTGTAGCGCTAGGTACGCACGTAGCCAATGACATGGAAAAAACCGTACATAGCGAAAACTTGCTACGAGCAAAGCGGGCTCGCGGTTGTGAATGTGTTAATCGATTCCAACTATTATTGATAATCAGTTATTATGGGCACATTGCACGGAAGGGGCAGCTACTGAGGCCGATGGGTTCTCGAGTAACGTCCACGTACTGGAAGACCCAACGTCGGTCAAGGTAGATCTATGTCTTGTTGAAGGTTGCTAAAGTCTTCTGGTTGCGGGTGGCGCAGGAATGGTCATGGTGGTGATTGGGGGAGGAATATGTCCGGCAGTGGGAGTTCTTTTATTAAAATGTCAATCAAAACGCATCAGCTCCCACACTGTTTACTTCATTTGTCAAAAGGAAAGTATCAGATCTCACAGGGTATAAAAAGCTCATAGAAATTGCCTCAATGCGTTACTGCCCGACTAGTGATTGTGAATTCATGGCATTTTATGCTAAATTTGCCCGGCAGTAAGTTTCAGCATTAGCGGAATATGTGGCAAAGTTACCTGCGAATACTTGGTTGAATATTTCGGACACCACGGCAGTGATAGTCAGCATGCTGACCCCCCACCTGAGAAAGTTGTGTGTGTCATGTCATGTATGTTGTTTCAAAGTTTCACACTTATTTTAAAAAACGGGGCTTCATTGAGTAAACATATGTATGACTGATAATATTGTATTATTTTTAAGGCAATAATCAATATCACCATTTACGAAAATTACCTTTTTGAGTAAAAAAAAAACTAGAGCATCTACAAAAAGTTGATAAAAAGAGTATATGAGAACCTCTATAAATATATTCTTCAATATTATTTTTTACATCACGATTAGATATTGATTACTGCTTAAAGTGATTAGTTTACTTGTTATGTTACACCCTGTATTTTTTTTTTACTGAAAAAAAGAAAAACTTAAAGTACACAAGGCGGACTTAATGCCATAGGCCATTAACCTCTTGCCTAAAAATTTACTAATAATGAAGAATGCGTTTAAGGTTCATATTACGCCGGATAAATACGAGTATAGTATGTTATAACCAATAAATTTTCAACCAAATTCGTTTGATACGGCAAAATGTATTCTCATAACGATTTAAGGACAGTTCAATGTATACAATTTTTCGACGTATATAAAAGTATAGCCGTTTAATCTGTCGGTTAAAATATGGTCATGACAAAATATAGGTAATAAATAAAAATGTACCCCAAATCTCTTCGATAAAAAATATCTCATCAAAAACATAACATGTAAAAAAAGTCTCGCAACCTTTTCTACCACAAAAAGTTGTGAGGTATAATAACCAAGTCGGTTAATTTATTCAGTAGTAGGATCTACCCCACACCTTTGTCATTCATAAATGTTCACCGAACTAACAACATGTTAATGTTACGGTTAATTTATTCAGTAGTACCTATCCATGTGAGCATCTATCCAACACCTTTGTCATTCATAAATGTTCATCGAATTAGTTAACTAGGAACATGTTATTGTGACCGTTATAGTGACCTTATCAATTTTACACATCTTCATCTTTTTAATAAATAAAACGACTTGGCCAATCGCACACGGCACTACATGCAGCTAACCCTACCTAATTATATTAGCCTTCTGAACGTAAACTTGGCCCGAAAGGAGATTGAATTATGTTGCCGTGCGATGGCTAAGTCATTTATTTTATTTATTAAAAATATGAAGATGTGTAATATTGATACGGTCAGTATCACGGTCACAATAACATGTTCCAAGTTAACTAATTCGATGAACATTTATGAATGACAAAGGTGTTGGATAGATGCTCACATCCATTACCTCTTTATTTATTTTTCGGGTACTATTTGTACGATTGTCAGCTACCAGTTTTCTCAAAGCCCACACCCTGTCTTTGTGGGCTTTTCTCCGAGGCTTTGATGTGACAATTTCGGACCAGTCTGGACTGTAAATGCTTCTAAGTCTATTGTATTCTGAAATTGTGGAATCCTGCACTTTAATACTACCGAAATCGACATGAACTACTTACCGACTTAGACCCTGGCTTTTATGTATGGTAATAGCATAAGCTATACATAGGGGAAACTGAAATGGACATGATTGTACCGGATGACCCCACAATTATAGTATTATATAGACTTGGAATAAGACCTGAAATGCCTACATAACTTATAAGCTAATAAAAAATATAATTTGTTGAATAAATTGATTTCATACCTTTCTATCTAACCCAGATAGAAAGATATGAAATCATTACTTTGACTTAACAATCAAAGGAATAAGATTCATATGTTCGAATCAAGTATCAGCTGTATGGGGCCCATGGGGCGATAAATTACATAGTAAACTGATGTATGTAAACTTTCCACAGGAGTTGCACAGCGTTTGCAACTATACCATAACATTGGTAATTTTCCATGAAAACCCAATACGTTGCACAATAATTGTTAATTATAATTCTGAGAAATAATAAAATTACCCCCTCCCTAACCAATATACGGCTCGAGTATAAAAGCCGAAGCTAATTCTATTGGCGATAACTCCACTATGTGTGCCATACAAATAAACACACAAATATAGAAATAGTCCCCGTACTATTCAGTCGTCGTTACTACTCAGTTATCGGTACTACTTACAAGCCATTGGAAATACTTACAAGAAACATTCGTCAAGTGAATTAGCTTCAGTCAGATAGATATAATAGTTAAAATAGAAAGCCAAAGTATTGGTTTAGGAACGGGATTTCGATACAAACTGTGACTATATTCTCTACTTCACCTATGCTGCTCTTAAAGCTATCGAAAGGGGTTCAGACTGCTTTTACAGTCCTCAGTCTGCACAATGATATTTTCACATGAGGTAATGATAATTTCAAATTTAGTTTTGACTGGACCAAGATCATTTTATCTTGTATCTTTCTTTTATTTTTTATATTCAATCTTTTATCTTTTAACCTTTATCCTTTGTTTTTTACCCTTTATCTTTAAGTCTATCTTTTATCTTTATCCAGTATTGATCGCTGCAGATCAGGTATCTGGTATGGGGTAACGGGTATATCTGATATCTTATTTCTGGTATTTAGTATCTTGTCTTTTCTTTCTTGTCTTTTATCTACCCCCCTTTCCCTCTCTTCTCCTATCCCCTCTCTCCTTGCCATCCTTTCATCTTCTCCGTTCTCCTCCTTTCTCTTTCTTTCTCCTTTCGTTCCCCCTCCATTCATCCCGCCCCTCCGCTTCCCCATTCGTCCACCTCCCCATTTCCCCCTTCTTTTCACCATCCTCTCCCTTTGCTTTCCCTCTCCTTACCCCTCTTCCTTACCCACTCCTTTTCCCCTCATTTCCCATTCTTTCGGTCCTTTATTTCGCTTTTAAGTAACGTAAAATTGTATTGTTTATCTGAGCTGCAAATGTAACTTTGTTAATCGCATACATTTCCAAAGAATTACAAATTTATTTATGCTCCTGTTATATCTGGAATACCAGACTGAAATTGCAGAATGTTTAAGTTTTTTGGTGCTTTACAGACTAAACAATAATAGGGTTCAAAATTTGAACCTTGTAAATCTGCTGGAAGTACCTTAGAATTTCTATGATCGGTGAGTGAGTGAGTGACATAATTAAGGAACTTTGACTTGCAATAAATCTTTAACTATAAGTTATAATTGGCTGTAATTTGGAATATACGTAAGGTGTATTGAGTCCTCTTGGTCACTGAAAATTCAGGCTTCTAGCTTCATCAGCAAATAAATTACAGAGGGTCAAAAATGACGTGAATGGCTTCGAGAAAAGTATGGTACGGCGTGCGTTTGTTTTGCTCGACTTGGCAAGATTCCAATGAATTGACGAATTGGTTAAAAAGATACATCAATGGGAAATGGATGAAAATTTTCAAAAATCTTGAAATTTTGTTTATAGGTAGGAATAAATCTCCTTATCGTCAGATACAATTACAGATTTTTCTGTGGCTTAAAAAACAATAAAAAGATGAAAAGGTGTTGGTGGGCCTATATGCCAGCTTATACTGTACGACCTATAAACAAAATTTCAAGATTTTTGAAAATTTTCATCTATTCCCCATTGCAAATTCATGGTTCATTTCGGACATGTTTCAAAAGGTTTTAACATCGTGAAAAGCTGGGATATCTGAACATGACTGAACATCGAGGCTGAGTAGATATTTGTGTGTGCAATTTAACACTTTCACTGACAAGAACCCGTCGGGTGGGCACTCTGCTTTCGAGCAACTTACTATGGCAAGTCTCCGCTACGTACGCATTTTCCCATATTATCAAATATGCGCTACGAAAATGTTGGTCGTGAAAGTATTAACCAGAATATTTAATCATTCAAATCTATTTAATTAAGAAATGAACCTTTTAATTTGTGTAATCTTATCTGCGCATGTACATTTGTACGTAAATCAGTTACTGCGCAGTCAAGGTTAAGCTCAAGATGTTTGCCGGCAACTGTAATGGTGGTTGGATGGGTAATTGTTGGATAAGTATTACGCATTGGATAAAATAACAAAAACTGAGTGTATATAATATTCGCTAAGAAACTGCTTTGCAGTTTGGCGAATTTTTTTATGTAAAAACGCTGTGTATATTTTGTGTTAATAATAAATAAAATATATATACATATATCTATTTAAATATAAATATGAACCACAGTGAGCAATTATTTTAAGGTTTATTTTATTTTATTTAATCTTTATTGCAAAAAAGGTTAAAGCCATAAGGTTCGCCCAAACCAAAGTTTTACCACATGTATAAAGCATACCACACCGCTGCTTAAAAAATGCCGACAGGGTCGTTTACGTGGCAGAATGTAAAAAGAAATCGTGGCGCATAAGACATGTACGCACGTTTCCGTTAACACGTATACGCAGCGTTAAGCTTCGGTGTGGGAGGCATGCGTAAAAATTGTGACGCATGCGCCACGTCACCGCGATAACGTACCGTCAGCGTATTTTAAACAAAAACAGCAGTCCAATTTCTGTAGTGCATCCGCCATACCTATTTATACTAGAAGTTCTTCTGTATGATTTTCTATGCTGTGTTTGTGGCTTACACTATATTTATAACGACGCTAGTCTTGAATTATGAAACATTTTGAAACGGATTATTTTATGGAAAATTATATTGAATGTTTTATCCTCTATTTGATTTAATCGGAAAAAAGCAAGTAAAAAAAAATCTTGTCATGTACAAATAATAAAATATAAACCTAGTAAATTGGTACCAGTCTAAGACTCAGATTATATGTTGCCAAATCCGGGAGCGCTGTATATATGTATATAGCACTGGTATGGCTTCAGGTTTAAGAATTTTATTTTTCAAGAAACTTCGTCAGTGGAGTGGAAAAATATTATAACCCTTTTTTTCTGCAACGTAGTCGAGTAAAAAGTATCGTGTGCATACCCAGCTCCCCGTGTACAAAAATAATTGAAATCCGTTCAGCTATTTTGGCGTTATGAAGCCGCAACTACACATACAAACCAAAAATCCAAACAATTTTTTTTGGTTTAGTGACCTCGAGATAGTCCGTTACAATATATATTTTTTCACTTCTCCTGCTCAAAAAGAACGCCATATTAGCTTCGCGAAGCGAGACTAAAATAGTACATTAAGCCCCTAGGGTTTAAAAGAAAGCCATATAATCCCATACAAATTTCTATGACACTGAAAAAAAAAACTTTCGGCCTGCTACATACTCCTTACGAATAATTAAAAACAAACAAACCAACCTCATCAGATTGGCCAAACTTTCTGACAGAATGGCTCAAACTGTAATTTTAGTTTTTCATGAATATACAAATTTATTTATTTTTAGGTTTTTTTTGTATTTTCTCGCAGTCGAAGTGAAAAGCAGAGTGTTTAACACGTGGCTAAAAGCCATTATGACACTCAGACATATTTGGACGCGCTCACGAAGTTAAACTTCGTGTCATAATGGCTTATTTTAGCCCCTTGTCAAACAATTTACTTTGTATATATCTTCAATGTACAGACATTTGATTTTTACAACTTTACAAATAGTATAGATACGAACTCCATTATTTACATAAATAAGAAAAATATTTCAAATGTACATTACATGCAGACTTTCATAACATTCTTGGCTTATTACAAAGATATGAGGCATTTTAATCACGTCACGTGCTATGCCAGTATTTCATTCCGCGACGTGTGAGCTAAATATACTAAAACATCTACAAATTCTCTACGTCGCCTAAGGCGATAAGTAAATCATTGTGAAGAAATATATTTAGGACTTTTTTCGTCCAAATATAGGAGGTTTTGGTATAGATTTATCAAATTAAAATATAATAATTACGCCCTTCCAACACATCGTCGGCTAAATTCGCAAACTTCGTAACTCCATCGGGTCAAATTTTACAGGAGGCACAAACAACTAAACCACAACAATATGGCGGTCGGTTATCGCGAGGTTTTCTAATTCGGTTTTTAAACGTAAACGGTTTTTTCCAAATTCAAAAGTTTTGCCGTTATAGTTATGCGTTCAGACTTTAAGTATCTAAAAGTGCCAAAACATAATTTGGAAAAAAAAATGGAGTTTCGAGGTCTGTGACTTTAGCCGACGACATGTGTAAAACAGTCTATACACATTATGCTCAACATGCATTTATGTATTTACACCTTTATTTGTAATTTAGAGTTTTAAAGTGGGTAGTTTGTATAAATTGTAACTTTGACAGATGGGTAGATCAACTTTTTCTTATCGTTATTGTGTCCCGTAACTCAGGGGACAATAAAGACAGAGTAACTTAGGCAAATGTTAATTATCTAAGCTATTAAAATATTGACGAGATGGGCTCTTGAAAAATGGAGATACATACGAGTAAATTGGCTAGAAAAAATATGTTTGTTGCCGTTATATCGTTTAAAATCGTAGTTTTAAAGAGTAAGTCAGGGATAACTCATACGAAGTTGCCTTTCCGGCATTTTTGTTATGTTATACGGGTATGCGACCCCGGCTCCCAAAGCTGCTACTGGCTCATACATACTCTTCCTGGACAGTAGTATCCTTTAACCCTTTCTTCTGTCTAAATTCGTACAATTCCTTTCTTTACCCTAATGCCGATGGATGCGTGGCCAGAGGCGAGTCTAGTAGTTTAGCGTGTCGAATTGCCCTGGGATCGGTGACCCTAGAATAAGGTTAAACTCTTACCTGGTATGCGGGGCTCTGCTGGGTTCGAATATTTATCCCTAGCAGCTCGTGGGAACGTAATGAGTTTCAATAATTTCAAAAACAATAATGGCGGCGATGTGGTTCGCAACCCATCACGTCTCGGTCCCACCGAGAGCGAAGAGTGGGCTATGGAGAGCAGCTTTGCGACGTTAAATGTAAGGGGAGGAATGAATGATAAAATAGATGAAGTATGTCAGATGACGGATGCGAGGAATAGAGAGATTAATGAATGTTGATAAAGCGGCATTTGTATGCCAGGACCATAGCAAGTGGAAGGAGGTAGTCTCTGCCTACCCCGTAATGGGAAAAAGGCGTGATTTTATGAATGTATGTATGTTTTAAAGAGTGACGCCAAAAGAAGTAACCATGGCAACGAGGTACACAAAAAACTTGATGGACCCAGTGAAAAAAATATCTCAGTCTACTTCGTGAAAATAGGAGCTGTATAGCATCTGAACCGCTGAGAACTCAAATGACAGTAAAGGGGTCATACAGATTTTTTAATATGAGTTAGCGTTATTATCACCCGAAAGTTAAGGGGTTTAAATAGTATTTTTTTTAGGACCCTATAGGTGATGTAATAGTGCATTCTGCACCGTGGGCGTTAGAGAAGGAATTAAAAACGAGAGTACATTGAAGGCCGATGCCGCAGGCTGAGGGCTTCAATGACTCGAGTTTGTAATTCCGGTACCGCCCGAGTAACACACAATGTTTTTCATCACACTTGTGAGGAAGCTAATAAATCATTAAGTCACAAAAATATTAACTTTCGAGTGTCACAAGGCGCAACATTGTGTCATAAAATGTCATTTCGTGATTGGTAGAATCTCATTCCATAGATAACATAAACAAAGGTTTCGTTTTTTTTTTCATTCGTCCAACAAAGGTTTCGTTCCGAAACTATTTTTTAATTTTGTTGCATACAATCTTTTACGTAAATTAATAATTGTAAAATAGTGTAGACAAGCTATTTTAACGTATTTAACTATAGCGTCGACGTGTATTTTATTGATATTAAATTATGTATAATTCAAATGTGTTGATTTTGACTTATTCCGTTCGGTTCCGTTCTAAACCTGGCATATTAGAGTAGTGAATGCAGTAAAAAAAAAAAAAAAAGTCATTACGCCCGTGGCCTTAATGGATAAATAAAAAGCCCACGGTTTTAATTAAGACCTTGTGCTTTGCTTGCGTGTAATGACACCGTTTACGAACAAGTGTGATGAAAAAATCGATTACTACTCTATATCTATACGATAATAACATCGTTATATGTACTCAAGCCCTTAACTATTGCGTTGTCCACAGGAAAGACGGCTAAATTCTAGAATCTGTATGACCCATAAATGAGATATAATCCATTTAAATTGTTTTATTTAAATCTAAGGTGGGAAATAAATGAAGAGAATAATAAAATATGTACCAGATTTATTCTCCATTTACAAACACAGTTTCAGCATGTACATATATGTACAATGTATGCCTAATCACCCCGGACTCCTGCATATTCATAGTGCCCTGAACATTTTAAATTGCTTGCACATCGCCTTGCTTATATTAGATGACGAACACACGCACAATTTGACGCACTTAACTATAGCTCCTGGCGATGTACCTGAGCTGTGAACAACATGATGTATAAATGGCCGCCTGAAACTCGGTTTACGAGCGTTGAGTTATACAGAAGAGATAATAAATTTAACTAGAAGGTGCCCTTCGTTCGCGGAGGAGAAAAAGTCATAACCCCTCTTTTTGTCATTAGCATCGTCAGGTAAAAAGTATCTTATAACCATCTGGAGATACCTAGCTACCCGTGCACTAAAAATAGTTGAAATCCGTTCAGCCGATTTAGTGTGATGAAGCCACAACGACACATACAAACATACAAACATTTCATTTTTACAACTTTATAATGGGACAGCTTCTGCCCGCGACTTCCTCCGCCTTAAATTCCCGGGACTCAAACAATTTTCCATACCAAATTTCATCCAAATCGGTTCTGTGGTTTAAGCGTGAAGAGGTAACAGACAGACACAGACTGACACACTTTGGCATTTATGATATAAGTATGGATAGAAGATAGATATTATAGAGGTGTTACCACTTTGATGAGATTTTAATGGTATTTAACGTCAAAATATCTCCCAGATTTATCAGCTACGAGCATAGTTTCGGCATGTACCTACATGCATTTTGCATACTCAATCCCCGGCCCGTTGCCCTCTTGCATATTCATAGTGCCCCGAAATTCCTGATGTGATGGCCCTGAACATTTTAAACTGTTTGCAATTTTATAAAGTTAATATTTTAACTTGTAATAAATGTATGATCAAAAAATCGGTTTTTAGGTCTCTGTGGTCGCTCTCTCATGACTGAGGATCGTGGTCATCGGTGGATGTGGATGCTTTAGACCTAGTTTTTACAATCTGCCTCCACCGGTGTCTGTTCATTGCGTCTCAGACGACCGAGCAAAACTTGGTTGAGGATGGGGGCCCCTTTCACTTGATCCCCTTTGTATGAAGTGTACCCTGCCGCGCGCACACATACGTATAAACAGCTACAGCATTCAAAAAATGTGCGTCAGCGTCGAACGCAGCGCTGACGGACTCGTCGCTACTAGGGTCGACCCTACGGTTGACCTCAAGAGCGCCTAGTTTTGTGTCTTGCTCTTACAAATACCTTAATTGAGGTTACGCGTGAGATAAAACATAGCAAATATTACCGTTGCCATTATACTTAGACGCGAGGCGAATACAGGCGCAGGTTGGGTAAATATAGAAACTCCCTGAGACAAGAGGAACGTGCGCTCTCACAAATGTGCCATCACTCGAGCTACAAAGTGCCAAATAACAGGCTTTGAGAACACAGTACATTTTAAATTACAGTACGCTTATGAACGACTAGATTAGACAAGTCACAAAAACTCGCTACTTCAGTTCAGTTTTTAAGTTAAATGGCTTATGTCACACAGATTAATATACTTAGTTGTTTTTCCACGAATAAGTGTCTTGGTTAGATGTGACAATGAATTATGCTCACATGCGCATATTTTCTTGCAGCTTGCACAAAAAAAAAATTCATGCAAATACAACAAACCACCACCAGACAGTATAACGACACGTGTTTTGCCTCTCTACGAGGCATCAGGCTAATATACGCATGTGATTTATTGTCACATCCAATAATCTAATTTGGAATTCCGCAAATTAACGCCTGAATCTATCCATTATTCCGACATACAATTGTTCGTCAAGGTTTTAAAGCCAAGGTACGGTCTTATATTAAAAAATGAGTTTATCAACACCGATTCATGTCGCCTGTCCAAGATGGACGACAAGAATCAACTCGCGACTTGGTAGAAGAGAGTGCAAGAAGTGACAGTGACTTGCCATTTTGACATTTGGTTTTATTATTTAAAAAAAATAGATAGAGATATCGAGGAATGGGAAAGATTTTAACCACGCATTCCTTAAGTCATTAGGAGCAAAAAATGATTCATGAACCGTAGGCAAATCCGGCTTGGTTTTGAAGATATTTACTATACATTTTCATGTAAACTACTTATCGTGATTACTAATGTACATTACGCTCTTTTGATCGCGACGATGCCACATATGTGGCCAAGTTTCGATCGCTTTTGACAGAAATCAAAGTGATAGTTACTACTCACTAAAACATCCTGTTTTGGAAAATTATCGTTACCATTTTAATAAAAGGGTTAATTTTCATAGAAAAGCGAAATTTATTAAATTTGTATGTACGTAAAAATCGACTAAGCTAATTTTTTGCTGAATTTGAATTTGTTCATTTGACATTTTTTACTCCTAATTGCTTCAAGAACGCGTGGTTAAAATCTTTCCCATTCCTCGCAGGCACCGTGTATTTAGAGCTTTGGCAGTTACAAACTATTTGAAACTGCCTGTCCATAGAAGATGGAGTTTGTTTCTCGCTGAATGTTTCAAAGCTACAATACTGCTATTTAATTGCCACTGTAGCATCGTCAGAGCTACGAGGGTAGAAGCTACGGTTCCGGAGAAGAGCTTCATAGTTTCACTTGCATTCTAAATATAAGGCAAAACAGGTTGCAAGGAAGAAGCTATAAATATGCTTTATTTATGTTACTATCTAGGAAACTGTAGTGAAATAGACAAATGGTTCTACTCTGTTATTTTTAACTAGAACGTACCCAGTTCGTTGAGGAAAAAATACTTTCTTCTGCAAAAATATAGCGTTTACCCGTGCTATGATTGAGAAAAAAAAATTAAACATCTTTAGGAAACTTAATGTTCCCGATTGAGATTATGAACTCAGAGAGACACATTCGGGCTATATGCGCCTAAGGCTCTTAAACAGTATAAATCGTAAACTGAATCAACAATTTAAAATCATAATCTGAAGTTCTATACTCGCAAAAGTCTTGAAAATTCTGATTGATCAGGAGTTTCGCGTTTTCTGACTTGCGTGCGAAACAAAGGTACTAAACAGGGTTGGGAAATTTCGATGGTTATATAGGTTCCATTTTAAAAGCGGACTCAATTAAATTTTATGAATAAATTTTCCCGGGATTTCTTAATTAGGCCAATATAAACACATATTGTTATGACGCGTGCAAAATTATTTTCTACTTTAAGATTTTATGTAAATATTTTATTAAAAATGTTTTATTTATTAATCACCTATGTTAGAGCATTTAAACACTGCATATGCCATACGAATACATTCCTCTCTGCCAAAGTATTCGTGAAATCTGAGGTTGGTTTATACGGTAAATTGTCAGACCCGTGCTTGATAATTTGATTATTATTTCATTAGATTGTTATTTTTTACTTAGGTATACCTATTTTATAACAATTCTATTGTGATCTTGACCATTTGATTTGTTTTCAAAATTTATGATTCCGATAAATTGTAAGACTATTGTGAACTTCTGAATTTAATACATAACTCATGTTGTTAATGAATAAAATTAAAATAAAACATAAAATATAAAAATTTACGCGTCAGGGATGTCCAAATAGTACGTTACAATAGTTTTTTTTTTAATATCTTTAGTATAGTATAGATGATATAAGGTGATTGTAATAATGAATGAAATGAAAAAAAATATAATTTACGGTTCTTGAGCAGTTAAACATTTTATCGACTTCTCCAGTGACATTTTAATGTTAAAATGTAAAAAAATGTACTTTATTTTACAAGCTCTTACACTCGCAGCAATTGGTGCCAAGTGTACGATGGCTTTCACACGGTTAAAATGCTGTAAACGTTTAACTGTGCAGACACACGCTACTCCTAACCCATAAGGACGTAACTGCCCTGGTCATTATATGAAAATACGCCGTTTTCATCAAGAATATAAAAGTAACATTCGTCGTGGGGGCTAGTACCAGTAAAACTAAACTAGTTTGGTCTTAACGCCCTCTATGGACACTTAAGAGCAACGCCTTTGAATGGACTTAGAGTTGAATAAAGATTTTATTATTTTAGAAACAAAATTAAGTTTAATCGGTCTTTTATTTCGACTAGCTTGGCGCATATATAGTTTTCAATATTCAAGTAAAATTTATTAATTTTAAGCAAAAGCAATCAAATATGCATTCACTGAATAAAAATAAATATTACAAAAAAACAAGTTGTTCAGAGTCGTGCAGTGCGGTAAAAATATGTCACAAAAAGTTCATTCATAGTTAAATTGCCCTCAAAGAACCGTATATTAATTTAATTTTAAGTAGAAAACTGTGTATGAAAACTATTACACATTTTTCTCCACAAAAGACATAAAAACTCTTTCTCGATACAAATTAGGCCTTTTCAAGTATACGTTTGCGTGCTTTGGGCTATTGAATGCACCAGAACACTTCACGGCCCAAACTGCGATTAGAAGTATAATAAAACAATCTTTTCTCTAACCGTTACTTGGATAATGTACTCTGAACAACCTAAATTGCTGAATAATGGGGTACAAGCAGAGTTTCCGAACGGCTTTTCTGTTGGAGAAAATAGCGGTTGTTCGTTTTGTTTTGTTGGGAAATGCGGCTTGCATTATATTGTTTTGTTAGCAGATGGCGGATTACCAGTGTTTCTGTATTTTATAAAGTGTTTTAACCTGCGTTTAGAAATAAGTTTTTAAGTTGGCTGTACCTATGTTTTTCATTAACGTGATATGTTAAGCGATTTTAAAGTACTTCAGGTTTCTTCACAATGATTTTTTTGGTAGTCAAGCTACAATTATTGGAGAGGTAATATGTTGAGACGAAAAATAATATATTTAAATTAGATTATAGAATGTCCTCTTTTATAAAATCTGTTAAAAGTAATGTTTGAAATCCCTATTTTTTTATTTTTTTTCAGTCTGGCTTTAATTTGTGATTTGTCTCATCTTCTTGTGCAGCACTTACTTACTCATTGGTTGTTTACTTTGCGCCATCTCTGCTACCTTAAGGTTGTCTGGTTGTTATTTCTTGTGGTATGCAATAAAGAGTATTGTATTGTATTGTAAACAATGTGAACATCCAGATGTTTCTCTATTTGTTCCACGTAAAACTGTTTTTTCCCAACGATACCCTAACTAGTAAATAATTGAGTACTCTGCGACCGATCGAACAGTAAACGAACAACGAACACCGGGCTATAAAGTTTCAATGGAGTTACTGGTTTGTGATGTCATTGGAAACGAAAATTATATAAAATATCATACATATTAAAACGAATACAAATGATTCTACACGTATTACACTTTTCTTGGCACACGGGTAGCTGGATATCTCCAGATGGTTATCGGATACTTTTACCCGACTACACTGAAGAAAAAAGGGGTTATGGCTTTTTATCTTCCGCGAACGAAGTTGCAGGCACTTTCTAGTTTCAAATAACTGAAGGATATAATAATAGGTTAGGTACCTCATTTTCGTTTGTGATATTTGTATTGTACTCGTGCCTCATATACAATCAATGTTTTGCTGAAATATGTGGAATTCAGTGACAATTATTAAATGTGGAATTTTGATAAAATTTTGATATACCAGTTTACGCCAAATAGTGGTTCATTGTGATAAACTTAGCTTGACATCAAGACCTTTGTAACTAAACTCACAATATGACAATAATTGGTTTGGATTTTAATTTAGGACTTAGAAAAAAAATATTCTGATCACAACTTAGTAATCGCCCTGTATTTTACGTAACGGAAATAATTTCCGGCGCCTGAATTTATTTACTACGCTTCAAAGGTCTGAAGGATAAATCAGCCAGAAGGTTCAGTAATGAGGAGCGCCATTTTTTCTTGGCCTGATTAAAATCTCGGTCAAGAGCATCTGGTTCCGGTAGCGACCTTGAAGTAAGTTACGTGTACTAAATATTTAAAATTGTATAGGTTTCCTTAAATGCATACATATTTGAAGTGGAAAATCTAATCCCTACTAATAAATAATACATGCGAAAGGAACTCGGTCTGTCTGTTACAATTTCACGCTGAACAAATTTTGATGAATTTGGTATGGGGGTAGTTTTAAGACCCTGGGAACGGTTTAGAATACTTTTCATTCCAAAAATCATTCTTTAACACATTCTTTACTGACTTTTTCGTAGCGCTACGCGTGTAGCCGATAACATGGAAAATTGCGTATGTAGCGAAAGTTACTACGAACTGAGCGCCCACCTAGCGGGTTCCTGGTCTTGAATGTGTTAAGGGGGTCAAAAGGGGGTGTAAGTTTCATTGGGGAATCAATAATTAAAACATAGGATACCTAGATCTGGGTTATGCGGGCGTAGCCACGCATAAATGCTATAGGCCTAACGCATAACTTAGTCTGTTTCTGAGGTATGAGAGCGGTAGGGGAGGGGTGATAAGTGACGTATATGTGTATAGCGAGACGTTAGAACACGTCATGTCACGTCACTTGTCACCCCTCCCGTCCCGCTCTCATACCTCAGGAACAGACTCAGTTAAGCGTTAGACCTGTATACTATAATATACATTTTCACTTTTCCTGCTCAAAAAGTACGTCATATTCGTCATATGTCGTCAGCTTCGCGAAGCGAGACTAAAATAGTACATTTAGCCCCTAGGGTTTAAAAGAAAGCCATATAATCCCATCCAAATTTCTATGAAACTGAAAAAAAAACCCCCCATTGCTCAAAATGTACTTTTAATTTTTCATGTAATATACAATCATAATGTTAATTGATTTTTTATTCTCGCTGTCGAAGTGAAAAGCAGTGTTTTTGCCCTCGCTCACTTCGTTTCATAATGGCTTATTTTAGCCCCTTGTCAAACAATCTACTATTTCTCAAACATGCAGTGAAATATTGACGTTGTGTTCCTTATAATAGACCCCGAAGTCTCACGTTTCGGGTGCGGCGAGATGAGAGGTGCATAATGATATTTTTCTCAAACATTTAATGAAATGTCGTCATTACGTGCATTAAAACAGGCCTCGAAGTATCACGTTTCGGGCGAAACAACTTGAGAGGACTGTTAAGGAATTTCATACGAAATTGAAGGCCTAGGCCGAGAAGTATTTTTTTTTTAATTTTAATGTAAGCTTGGCGCCTGTGTTCATGAACAGGCTAAACAGATGAATATATATATTTTTTTTTTTTTCTAGTGGCTGAATGGTTATCGGACCAAAAATATCCGGGTTCATGCCTAATACACCGAACCACACTACACACGAACTGATATTAAGAACACAAATCTGTATGGTTCGTATGTTCATGAATAAATTTAAAATATTGTCTATACGTAAGTCACCAGAAACCATAGACAACATTTAAAATCCTCTGCATTTATTTTATTTATTATAGAAATTCAGATTTTTATTATCAGCTGCTCACCCGGCAAGCCCTTCTTTTCCGGTGTCTGCAGTAATGTACTATAATACAAAATTCTATAGTCAGACAGTACAAAATTCTAAGTCTATCCTGCAAAGCGACCATCTTTTGTTTCAATTCGCTATGAGCGCCGCCACGCTGCGCCGCCATTCACATTTATATAAGTACTAGCTTCTGCCCACGACTTCGTCCGCCTTAAATTCGTTTATCGTGGATAACGGTATTTTTCCGGGATAAAAAGTAGCCTATGACCTTTCCCGGAACTCAAACTATATTCATACCAAATTTCATCCAAATCGGTTCAGCGGTTTAAGCGTGAAGAGGTAACAGACAGACAGACAGATAGACAGACACACTTTGGCATTTATGATATAAGTATGGATAGAAGATAGATATTATAGAGGTGTTACCACTTTGATGAGATTTTAATGGTATTTAACGTCAAAATATCTCCCAGATTTATCAGCTACGAGCATAGTTTCGGCATGTACCTACATGCATTTTGCATACTCAATCCCCGGCCCGTTGCCCTCTTGCATATTCATAGTGTCCCGAACATTCCTGATGTGATGGCCCTGAACATTTTAAACTGTTTGCAATTTTATAAAGTTAATATTTTAACTTATAATAAATGTATGATCAAAAAATCGGTTTTTAGGTCTCTGTGGTCGCTCTCTCATGACTGACTTATTTTAAATCTCAGGGTAGGTTTTTTACAATATATATATATATATAAAATAAAATACAAAAAGCAAATACAAAATTTAAACACATTATAAAAAACCTAACCTAGGGTGCCGCCGGCAGCGGGGCAGGGCTCAAGCTACCGGTGGTTAGGGCTGCACAGAGAGGAACCTCCTGATAATGCGGGCCGTGTCCAGGATTACTGCCTTCTGTATCAGACCCTTGATCCAGCCATCTAGCGAGAGTCTTTTAAGATGTTCGTTGAGACTTTTCGCTATAAGACCGTTTGCCGAAACCACTATCGGGACAATGATCGTCGAATCAACATCCCACATGGCGGTCACCTCGTGAGCCAAGTCGAGGTACTTGCTGAGTTTGTCCTTCTCAGCCTTCACGAGGTTCTCGTCATGTGGAATGGTGATGTCGATGAGTATTGCCCGGCGCTTAGATCTATCTACCAGTACGATATCAGTCTTATTGGCTACAATAGCCCTGTCCGTGATGATAGATCGATCCCAATAAAGCGTTGCTCGACCATTTTCAAGAACTGGCATCGGTGCGTACTTATAGTACGGCACCTCAGACCCCACAAGGCCGTATTTAACAGCAACTTGCTGGTGAATAATCCTGGCTACTTGGTTATGTCTGTGCAAGTACTCGCCGTTAGCGAGATGTGACCAACCGGAAATTATTATTATTTACATACCTCGACATGAAAAGGGATTGCCGGCCTCGTATCCTTTTACGGCTGAGTGCAGCGATACCTACTTGGCTGGCAATCCCTATTTTCCCAGCCTCTGCAGTGATATGGTAATAGTGTACTTCTTAACTTGCACAAGTTTATGTTACAAAAAAAAACATTGATTTTTCGTATTTTATCCGGAAATGCCGAGTAAATACAGGTAAAAATGTTTTTTGCTAGTATTGCAAAAGTGGGTCCAACCCAACCTAACAAGTTAAACAAAAATGATAATACTTTTCAGGGATAAATTAGTTAATTAGTCGGAAAGAAAATTCTTCCGGCTATATAAGCTCAAAAGAAACCCAACGCCATTTTAAGCAAATCGCAAAGTTTTAAACGATATTGGGGCCGACATAATATCAGAGCTTTACGATGACAAGCGAAAACGCAAAAATAAATTTCGTGACCGGACTATATTCAATTGCAATTTTTGTTACGCTTTTGACAATCCCACTCACTCAGATCACTAAATTAAAACCTAAACAAACAAAAAACGATTTATCAACACGAAATTCAATTATATAGGCAGCGTACGCCGAACTAAATCCTAGGATTTGAATAAATCTGCCGCAAAAATACTGGAAATAAAACGGTTTTCCGGCCGCTATTCAAAGGTCTGTTGTTTCTGAGCCGAGCTCTAATAAGAAAACGTTTATTTTTAATAGAAATAGTACGGTAGTTACGCCCTTTCGTGATACGCAGAGCAGTGAACTCGGCATTCAAAAATGGGCGCCATTTTTATAAAGTCAACGGCCGATTGAGCACGATCGATTCTTACCGGCCAGTATTGTAGTTATATTGACAGCCATTAATTGAGTTTTTGCAGCAGAATAAAAGAATTTGAATTTCAAATCATCATGATCAGCCCCATATCAGCTAAAAAAATCCACTGCTGGATAGGGAGGCCTTTGTCCAGCAGTGCACTTCCAAGGATCCTCACAACGACAACTGATCAGATCAAATTTCGAAAGTTTTTTTTATTTTTTTTATTTTAGTACTAGGCCCCATCCCATTTTCACCGCTCCGTCCAAAAGCCAGGAATTGCCGCTGATGACGCCCAAACCGTCAAGTGCCGCAAATATGTTTTTTTGTAAGGTTGATTTCTCACCACAAAGTGAATTTGATTTCCTTAGTGGAGAAAGTTCCTACAGTTAAGCTAGCGACATGCACAAAGGAAATTCCTGCATTACCGCGGCCAACTGTCCTGAAATTGCGAAACATCACAGTTAGACATGTTACTTAAGCATTCTATTATCCGTCCATACTAAAATTATAAATGTGAAAGTGTGTCTGTCTGTCGGTCTCTCTGTCTGTCGGTCTGTTACCTCTTCACGCTTAAACCGCTGCACAGATTTGGATGAAATTTGGTATGGAGATAGTTGAGTCCCGTGGAAGGACATAGGCTACTTTCTATCCCGGTAAAATACCCTTATACGCGATAAACGAATTTAAGGCGGATGAAGTCGCGGGCAGAAGCTAGTATTTAATACTGGAAGGTACCCAGGCTAATTCGTTTGACGAGGAGAAAATATCATTACTCGTACCTCTCTGTTTTTCTTGAGCGTACTCAGGTACAAAAAATGACAATTCATTTACTTTATTATATAATTACATTTAAATCATGTCAACAAAACAATAAAAAAAAAAACAATTTACTTAAGACTAGCTTAAGCCTAGTCAAAAAGGCCCCCTCGAGTTGTCCCTGGCGCAAAGGTACTCATCACACTGGCCGCGTTACCACGTTGAATGGCGATGGACAACCTTTGCACCAGGTACGAACCCGCGCGGGCGTCAAACCCCCTCTCCCTAACTGTCCTACTTCCCTGATGAATATAATAGCCTCCGTCCCCCAGCACCCAGTAGTCTCAAACGCCAGGGGTACAAAAGAATAATTGCCGTCCAGGGCCGAATATTTATCCCGCTTTTTGACCGCGGCAAAATCTGCAGCGGCACCAGCTGTACGGACTGTTCGGCTAAGGTGCGAGGCGGCGAAAGTACTGACGCACGTGGCGTCCCACAGCAGACATTTCCCCCTCTGCCACGGCACTAAAGTTAAGCCGTCCGGCCTTTTGCCGTCAGCGCGGTAGAGCCCCGAAGGCTCTAGACCGCAGGGGATGTTGGCGGATATCAAAGCCCTCCTCACAATGCCATTGAGAGCGTGGTGGCGCGGAAATCTTCCAGAACTCCGACAACAACTCAATGCGTGATGGCCATTTGCTTCCACCATGGACCCGCAGATGCATTTATGAGGCACACAAACATCGCAGCCCAGGCGGAGAGCTACCCGCAATGAGTCGTTGTCCAGGAGTGTTCCTAAATAAGGAGCAGGCAAAGCCTGTAACCACGCTCCCGCTTCAACATTTGACACTGACTTTAGCCTGGCCAAATCCACTCCAGTGGCTACACCTATAAGCCGTGCAAGAGTGTCCCTGGCCCCCACATCGTCCCAAATTCGCTGCACCTGCGGAGCCTCGGGCATCGAAGCAGTAGGGTACCGAGCCGTCCACTTCGCCAGGGCGTCATCCACAAACGGAATGGTAACCATGTCTCCATTAGAATTTAAAATTTTAGAGACCAGGCTACCAACCCCATGTGCCGACGCGAGGAATGCTGGCAGGCCCACATCCCCCGCATGCCGCAAACCGAGACCACCGTGACGTATCGGCAAGGACGCTTGTACCCATTGCTCCTCCGAAAGAGACACATTTAATATTCATTTACATGATTATAATTAAATCTTATACTATTCAAGTTATTAATTAAATTATTGAATTGGGTACATTACTTACTACTGTCCTGTGTCGACTAGCTAGCAGTGACGGTGCGTCTATATAAGCCGATTCCCACCGGCTTGCCCAAGGAAAGGCTTATATTTTAACACCCTTTTTCTTTAAATAGGAATAAATGAATACGTTTCGGCTTCCCTTGTCCCTCTGATACGTATGTTACTTTGTAAATTCATGTATATGCCATGTAGCATGACTCAATGAATTTGAATTCTAGACTGCTGCCCTATATTATTACGTGTCAAAATATATCAACGATAAACGATAGCTAGTTGCTGAACATTTGTTTTTGTACTCCACATGAACAATACGCAACTAAATAAAACACAAACACCAAGCGCATACAAAATTAAACTAATGTCCAACTCAATCCATTCGCCTGAAATAAACCACTAACTCGGGAAAATAAATAAACCGAAATACCTCTGATATTAATACAACGGACGCAAAGAGCGATACAAAATTACTAATGCGGCCGGGAAAATTGAGTACAAAGCTGTTGTTGTAGTGTTTGCTCCTCGCGTTTGTTGGTGGCGCCTTTTGAGGTGGATGGAGTAAGTTGGTGGTGGTTATATTCAAATATTAAAGGAAGGGTTGGAAATAAGGTGGAGTTTTGATGGGGGAAGTGGTTCCGTTTGAGAAGGGAATCAGGATTTATGTATGGATACTGACAACAATATTAATTTTCAAAATTCATTGCCTCTTATTGTTTACTAGTCTTTTCCATTTTGTTAATAAATGGTTTGTTTTCTGCCGGAAATCGTGTTTTAAGATTTTCGTGATAAAATGTGGAGTATGTCACTTCTGACCTATCAAAGTCACATAACAAACACGTCGATTTTTAAACATTATGACCAATTGGTCTTTGATTATATTGATGTGTAACTATCTTTACACATTAGGCTCATCTGGCATGATTGTACACCAACATTTGTTTTCTGTGGGTAGTTTGCACAAATTGTAACTTTGACAGTAATTTTTTTCTCAGTCTACCTGGAACTCAAATAAGATAATGTACACGCGACGCGACATAATCCGTTAAATTGTTTTATTTAAAATGGTCTCTGATTGCTTTCCGCCTTTTTTTTCTAATAGAAATTCTTTATGGACAATAATTACAAAGATAATTATTTTACTACTAATAAATCATATTTATCAGTGAAAAAGACAAATTTATTAAGTAAAATAAATAAAATTAGGTTTTTTTTTTCATGCCTTGCACGACTAAACTTTGGAATAAATTGTCGCCGGCGGTATTTCCAGACCTATGTGACCTTCAAGCCGTCAAGAATAGCGTACTCCCATCTGAAAGGCTGGCAACGCACTTGTGTTGTGACTCCTCTGGAGTTGCAGATGGGCGATGGTGGTCGCTTACCATCAGGGGATCCGTCTGCTTGTTTGCCCCCTATAACATATAAAAAAAACTCCAAAAAAAGTATCCTATATGTCCAAAAACAAATGACTGTGATTAGATATGGTATTCCTTTCAGCAATCATAACATAATTTACTCGCAGACATAATAAAATTATATTACGTTGAACGGAACCCTATATTTTCATATTGCAGCTTTAAGTTTCTTCGGTAAACGCTCTCAAATGCGAATGTAACATTTCCCGACGGCATTGTAGCGTACAATGTACAGTGTACATGTTTGTGTTACAATGTCACATTTATGTTATTACATCTTAAGGCGAGAACACACGTAACGTAAGGTATACATTTGATACGCTTATTTCTTAAAGCATTTAACCGCTGAGAATTCCAAGCCGTATCATTACCAAACAAATTTGTCACGCTCTTCTAGCAGGAGGGGAGATAAAGACGTACAGAACTCTACGAAAATATACCTACTTATTTCTATAAATGCATACTTATTGGAGTGGCCGGACCAGTTCTTGTGCAGCGCGCGCGGCCTGATAACTCTCAGACCTATTCAATTGCATCATTAATGTATTTTTTTACTCGTGAAATCTGCGAATAAGCAAATCATACTAAAATGGCATACTTTTTAAATTGGACCATCACTGTTTACTCTATGGTTTATATTATATGTCACGAAACTATAATACCTAATATATTACACAACTCCGCACAGAACTATAATGCATTTCAAAAAAAGAACGCAGTGTTTTTGCAATCATTGTTTTAGCTATGTTTCATACTGTATACAATAGTTATGTAATTAGCTTTTTAAGTGGCCTAAACGCGATACTCGACTGAAAAAGCATACATTATATAACGATTGCATAATAGTAGATTGTTTGACAAGGGGCTAAAAGAAGCCATTATAACACGAAGTGATTATTTGGACGAGCGAGGACAAATATGTCTGAGAGTCATAATTATTATATTAAACACTCTGCTTTTCACTTCGACTGCGAGAAAATAAAAAAGACTTAACATTAAAATTGATTTCATGAAAAACTAAAAGTACAGTTTGAGCAATTCTATCAGAAAGTTTGGCCAATCTGATCAGGTTGGTTTGTTTGTTTTAAATTATTCGTAAGGAGTATGTAGCTCGCCGCAAGTTTTTTTTTTCAGTGTCATAGAAATTTGTATGGGATTATGGCTTTCTTTTAAACCCTAGGGGCTAAATGTACAATTTTAGTCTCGCTTCGCGAAGCTAATATGACGTACCTTTTCATCATTGTAACACGTTTATTTTTTTATATTTTATATTGAAAACCGTTCTTAATAAGCTATCTGAATGGAACGGAATAGCTGCCGAAACGTCTGTCAAAGAGAAGGCGTTTTTATTTACGTTTCGAATTCCTTTCTTGTTGTTTTTCTTATTTTTTCGCAACTGTGTTAAAAAACCTCGTTCGATACGAGTGCGGAAATGTCATTTTTGACTTTCTTGCAGTAATAACATACTTTCCGCATTAGCATCAAAATGTACTATTTTATGTTAGTTTTGTTGTGTTTATCTTACTGGCGGCATAAAGCATCGAGACAAATCTACTGGTTTAACGATGCTATTGAAATAAGTGTGTCTTGCGTTTGGCTGTTTTTGATTTATACGTGGTTAATAAACCACATATAAAACGAAAAACCGGCCCACTAAAGGTTCCGTTTAAAATATACGCTAAAAACGGCCGTATCTATGAAAATCGAGTGTTAGTAGAGCCCTACTCCTAAGCAAAATGTATGCGGTGTGGGTTTATTTTATATTGAATACTGACATAGACAGAAAGACGTCTATACTATTATAAAGTTGTAAAAATTAAATGCCTGTACATTGAATATATAAAAATAAATATATTGTAATCTTTGGCGGTCAGACACGAAGAATATTTAGAACGCGGGTATGAATGAAGTGTGCGCGCGGCGGAGCGGGGGAGTTTGCCGCACGCACACTTCTGACTCGCCCTCGCTGTCTTTCCCCCCGTCGCCCGCAGACCATGGTAGTGACACGAAAGAACTTGTCAAGCTATGGGCTTCCCATAATCTGTGGGTGAGCGCAAATACACAAACGAAAATAGCATTCGCAGTAATTTCAAAGAGGGAAGAGATGGGAAGCGGCGATGTTTAAAGGTGCGTCCACACTTGTATCATTTGCTCGTATCCGATCACCGTGCCGTGGCATGACTACGTATCGCGCTGCTTGGACGCTCACTGTCGGCGCGCCGATCATGCCGTACTCGTCCGATATAACTGTGTGATACGCGTAGCAAAATGGATTTCGAGCGATCCGATCGGCGCAACGTCCAAACGCGTGATCGTGACACGCGATCATGAAACGCGACGATGATCTGATACGGGCAAATGCTACAAATGTGGACGCACCTTAAGCCACAGAAACTGCGGAGGTCTCAGCAAACTCGAACAGCACTAAGTACTTAAGAGTAAATGCGATGAAAAAGAGCGTAAAAAGTTGTTCGTTTCTGAAGTATCATGGCTGAAATTACATATTTAATTTGAAAAAAAAAAATGTTATTCAGAAAATGTCGCGTTATATTTCGATAGCAAATGCGAGAACTTTATTACATCACGTAAAAAATAGGCTTGAAGTTGACGCCACTATATCACTCGGCGCGACAAAATAATCCCTCTTATATTATAAAGAGTTCTGCAAAAAATGCTGAAGCGTGTGATGTGACGTAATGTGGAGACCTTTATAGGACTATTTTATTATCAAAAGATGAAGAATTAGTGGTTCAGTTAAAGAAGGAAATACGATATTAAACTCCCTTAAGCTGAGATGTCGATGACATGTAGTTCAGTAAATTTTTGGTTATATGTATGTATTTGTGTATATATTTATATACATGTATGTATATATGTTTATTTGTATTTTATATATTTATTTAATAGTATCTAGTATCTTTGTCGTTAAATAAATAGTTCCTGCCTCTTTTTTCTTTCTTGCTTTGATTTATGGTTTGTCTCATCTTCTTGTGCACCACTAACTTACTTACTGTGCGCCATCTCTACTACCTTAAGGTTGTCTGGAAGAGATCGCATCTTAGCGATAAGACCGCCTGTTGTTTACCATTTCTCATACTGTTTTAGATTTCAGTGTATGATGTTATTTTCTTTTGTTATGCAATAAGGAGTACTGTATTGTATTGTATATTACTGAAACGTTCTAAGCCTCACTCTATAAGGATCAGAGAAAAAAATCTCAGAGGTCTACGGTATGAAGTTTTTCAAAAACACTTCCCTCACTATTGCAAGCGTTCATAGGTGATTGACTGATTGCTTACCGTCAAGCAGGCCATCAAGACCTAGTCCTGTCTTGATTCAATAATTGACAGACTTGCGACTGTTTACTAAGTTAAATGAAAAACGAAACACATGCTTCAAGACCAAAAATACTCATCATAAAAATACTTTACAGAATACACCCCAACCGCTGAAATACTCAAGCGAAAGCACGAATTTTAACCTATCTCACCATGAAATTTCTTGGAATTCTGTACCGTATTCTACAAACCGCAGGACAGTTTTTAAAATTAGTCAGTACCTAAGTTAGGAGGTTTTGAAATTGAGAGTACACAAAACCTCTAAGCTTGCCTACAATATAAATTGCAGCAAATTTTACTCTAGCGGCCATATTTGTGTGCATCAATGGAATAAGGTCGTATCTACATTATATGTTCATAGTGAGTTGTCTTTGTTACACCAAAGATTTTTCTCTTCTTTTTGTTACAGGTCGCACTCATTAATGCTGGCGAAATTAGAGTGAATAAGAAAATGAGACAATGAATTGCTAATTATACATTGTGTCTTTGTTATAAAGGTAAAAATGTGGATTCAAATTTTAGACGTTTTGTAAAGTAACTAATAAAATCAATGTGATATTTAAGGAATTTGATTAGATATTTGTTACTCAATGACGCAACTGGTAAACGGATTTTGATGAAACTTGGTCTCAGACCAAATCATGGATTAGGACATAGGATACTTAATTTCTGGTAACGCGAATGAAAACCGCGGCTAAATATTAGTAGTATTAAAATTTGGGTCCATATTGGATGGCATGTAAGTCATATTTTTGAAACGCATAACGGGCTTGAGCTTTTCCGATGATATAAACTCGTTGATATTTGGTGAAAGAAATATATGTTTCAGCTTCTGTTACATGTATGGAGTGAGAAATATTTATATTTCTTATTTAACTACCAAACTAAGTAGGCTTTTATAAGACACCTATAATCCCAAAGTTTATTAACACTTTCGCTGCAAAGCTTCTCGTAGCGCTACGCACTTTCCATACGGGGAAACGCATAGTATCGGCTACGCGTCTACGAGCAGAGCGCCCGCTAGGTGAGCTCCTGGCAGTGAAAGTGTTAATATAAACATCTTGTAATTTTTGAGTAAAATGCCTGTGGCATTCGGACGGACGGACGTGAGCCAATTATAACCGTATTCCGTTTTTAACATTTCGTCACACAGAAACGTGTATTTTCGAGAGTTTGGCATATAGTGGTATGGGATCCTCCACGCGCGAGTCCGACTCACACTCAGTCGATTTTTATTGATTAAGGGAAGTAAACTACGAGTACTACTCCTATTTGAAGTTTGGTTAAGCGGCCATTTTTTAGGGTTCCGTACCCAAAGGATAAAACGGCACCCTATTACAAAGACTACGCTGTCCGTCTCTCTCTGTCTGTCATCAGGCTGAATCTCATAAACCGTGATAGCTAGATATTAGAAATTTTCACAGATGACGTATTTCTGTTGCCTCTATAACAAAATATACTAAAAACAGTATAATTTTATATCTGTCTATCCATATCAGTAACCAATATAAAATTACCGGTCGCCGCCTACATTTTGCTTTGGAGTAGATGGAGTAGGACTGCTAACACTGGATCTTCATAGATACAGCCATTTGTAGCGTGCATTTTGTACGAAACCCTCGGTGCGTGACTCCGACTCGCACTTGGCCGGTTTTTTTCATTTGACTTTTTGAGTAATGCTTCGTACATAAGCGACGAATTATGAATTTCGCTGCAGGAAATGTTTAAAAATAGGCGCGCCACGTCCCAAATGAGACACTTCATGACGGGCCCGTTTCTTTGTTCCCTTTCTTGTGGTTTTAATATGCTCTAAAAGCCTTTGTGAAAATAGAGGAATTCGTAATTGCTAGCAAGGTCTCTGCGCATTGGGCTAAAGCTTTGAGGTTATGTTTTAAGAATGTTTATAGCTATTTCTTGTTTCGTGGTTTTGGAATGTAATTTGTGTGGAATTTATCGCTTTCTTCATACCTGGCTCAATCAACTTTTTTTGTACCGCGTTGGCATATGAAGATTTCCTGAGGCACTCTTTAATACGTCTTTTTTACGTATCTGATTTTGAATGATATAACAACAATAAAACCCATTCTAAAATTGGTTGTCTGTAAGTTGGATGTTGTCGATAATTTTACGTTATAATGTCATAAGAAAACATTGATGAAAAATTGCATACTTTTATGAATTCACAAATCGAACGCTTAGGCTGATCGTGCCTCTCTATCGCTTGTTCCGCGCTCTCGCTTGCACGCTCGGCTCAGGCGGAACGTGACAATGAGTCATGCTTTATCGTGCGTGCAGCCGGTGTTCATCGATTTATAAGACGTTATCATGTGAAAAAATCAAACTATTATAGGTCATTTTTTAAGGGCTCGTCTCGTAGATTATTAATATTTTTCTAAGTTACTCTGTCACTTTTTATCTCCTGAGTCACGGAACGGAATAACATAGAAAAATTTGATTCATCCACCTGCACTTCATAATTTAAATTAATCTTTTAATCCCTTATATGTCTGTGTGTATAGCCCATGATCGGACTGACTGATTTTAATTTTATTTCTGTGTTTGAAAGGCGAGTTAAAAAGTTTGCGAAGAAATTATTCAATAAAAAAAAAAAATTGAAGCAGACGTAATCCCGACCTCTGATTAATGGAAGCGAAGTTGCAAACTCCGTCTGAGTGTACTTTACGGAAGTAATGGCAGACATTGATTGAAGCGTTGCTTCGGCACTTTGTTGTAAGAGTCTGTTCATGCTTTTAGCCGATGAATTTCCGACGGAGTTTCTTTCAACATATTCACTGCCAGGAACTCGCCTAGCGGGCGTTCTGCTCGTAGACGCGTAGCCTATACTACTGATGTGTAAATTGCGGCAACTTTCCATTGCTTAAAAATGTCTTTTAAACATGTAAGTTAACACAAGCCTTAAGACCTTTTTTAAGAATTTTGGAAAGTTCGCAATTAGCACATCAGTAGCTTATACAATCAGTTTTCCTGTATGTAGAGGAAAGTGCGTAGCGCTACCAACAGCTTGGCAGCGAAAGTGTTGGTGGATTCAGTGACTTATAGCACCTCACAGAAATCAACAATACCGGTGTATCTATATAAATTAAAATGAATTGAAGAAATACATGTTTGCGCATCACTTCAGAACAGCTGCATCTACACGTATTTAGCAAAATTTTGTTGGGTTTGTAATAGTCAGGAGAGTGTATGTAATAAAGTATATTAAAAACTGTATGGAAAATGTAATATAATTGAGTGACATAAAAGTCGATTGGTGTTTAAAAATTGAGTAAATAACTTGTTCTACTAATTTAATTTATTTGGAACATCAACAACATTACAAAACATTAATAACAAAGCTTTGAATTAATACATAAAGTCAATAACAAATCCACAGATATACAGTTAGTGGAGCCAGAATATCGGTATAACTATGGAATCCAGGTTATTATTAAGATTTTATTAGACGATTAAAACTGGAAAATACTACAGTCCACCTAAATGAAAATATTGAGCCTTAAAATACCATTTAATCGTTGATTAATGGAAGCGAAGTTGCATGCTCCGTCTGAGTGGACTTTGCAGAAGCGATGGCAGACGTTGATTGAAGCGATGCTTTGGCACTTTGTATGGTTGCCATGCTTTTAGCCGATGAAGTTCCGACGGAGTTTCTGCTAAAGAAACTTTTTACTTTTTTTTTAATAGAACGATGTGAAAAATATCAGGCATGGAATTCACCTTTGCGTTGATAAACACCTTGCCTTGTCAGTCCTTCCTCTATGGAGTCACAACCCGAAACTAAATGCACATTTGAACTTGTAAAATTACTATCGGTTTTTTGACAGTATTATCATATAATGAAAATTTAAAAATAAAAAAAAGACTGTGGAATTCACTAGCGGTTGACATTTTTATCATTTCGGTGTCCTACATTTAATTTGCTTAGTTTGGGACAAGATCGATTTGTGTAAGATTATCCCTATATTATTTACTAGCTTTTGCCCGCGACTTCGTCCGCTTATAGCCGAATTTCAAAAAATCCTTCTTTATAGTGCGCCTCTACTAACATATCTAACGGAATATGTGTTTCAATGCTCGTATTCCTACCGTCGGCAGTTTAGGCTATGCATTGTCCGTCAATAGGTTATGTCACGTTAATTTTGTTATATAGCTGTAATTTCAAAAAAAAACAGTTGTAATTGGACAATTGACATTGAACTATTGATAATATGGAACATTAGGTTGGTTTTGCAGTATTTTTTTATATACCACATTAACAGATCCGACCAAGCTGCGTGGAAAGCTTGCTCTCAAGCAAGCTACGTAAAACTAGGCGTGCGAGAAGCACTCCCCCATAAGATCTATTCCTGCAGTTTTCAGTGACTGATCCTGAGACTTATTGATCGTCATCGCGAAACAGACCTTAAGGGGGAGCTGCACCCACTTAAATTCGAATGAGTATTTCGAGGGTATAAATGGTATCCGGGGTATGTACACAGGTTCCCCTTGAGCACAGCCAGTAATAACGATGGCTTCTATAACGTTTTTATGTAAAGCTTTCACACGCAGCCTGGTTCCATTGCACAACATCGGCTGATTGAGATTTCGCAACAACATTACTGGAGCACATTAAAAACTCTACACGGTAGTTTAATGCCATCATCTGTGTCCACTACACATCGAGTCTACAGACTTGTGTTCGTATTCTGAACCTTCGAACGACTCCAATAACATTTTATTAATAACGGAAGCCTGGTGGTTCTTAGGTTTCAGAATCGCTCATTCACAAAATCACTCCATGGACTTGCTGTGTAGATTTTGAACATCTGGGTAATTTTGAGAGATTCAGTCGTCAACGATCCGGACAACTAAGGCGAGATCCGATGAATTGTAATCCTTCCCTCAGTTTCGGGATATTCTCCATTTCCTATTTTAAGAAGAAGGTCGGAAAATTCTCCACCGGAAATATCGCCCTTGAGGTACACGCGCATATTTATTTTAAGGTTGAGGTTTTTGATTATAGGCCAAATATTTGAAGCCTTAATGCAAGTTTTAACTTCATCAGTTCGAGTTCCCCGCGAAAGTCTGACAAAAGTCTCCAGCTAACAACATAGTGACTCCACCCATCATAGCTTCGTTCCCTCTAATATATTTCAAAGTTCTATTCAGCGCTTTACAGGAATAAATTTCCAAGAATGCTGAAATTAGTTTTCTTAGTTTTAAATGAAGAATTTATATCAGAAATATAATAACAGTAATTCAAATAATTACAGATATTCAATACAACCTTTCAACCCCAATTTAACCCCGTTAGGGGATAAATTTCCAAAAATCCTTACTTGTACCTTGCCTACGTTACAAATAGTGTCTACTGTAAAAAATTCAAATCTCTAACTTCAATAGTTTCGGCTCAGCGTTGATATATCAGTCAGGACATGTCCTTTTATCTAGATAAAGAACGAAAAAGCGAGTTTAACAAACGCCATCCAGTTACGCAAACAGGTACTAACGTGTCATATTGGCTTCAAAGCAATTATTTCTTTAAAATTCTTCGGAATAAAATTTTCAGTTAGCACAAAGTGATGATTTTCCATTTATTGTTAAAAAAAAACTCGTTTTATGTTATTTATCTTATTCATAAACCATATTTTTGTAAGAAAATGTTTATCATTCAGAGATGATCGCAAATCCAAAATGTACACCGGGCTATTATCCGGCTATATTAAGAAATACTCTTATTTGTATGATACGTCATATACGAAAGTTGTGTTCTTTGCTTAATCGTGTTGATAGGATGACTGTTGCTAGGTTACTAATTGTTTATTCGTTATCAAGAAAAGAAAACGCCAATGAATAAAAGGTCATGTTTTCCATTTATTGATAACAAAATACCCTTTTATGAATGAATACCCTCAAAAGTTGTAGCCTATGTCCTATTCTGATATCTAAGCTATATTACTGCAGATTTTTACGCAAATCTGTTATGTAGTTTTTGCATTCCAGCGCAACGTATGATTTGTCCACCTTAAACTCATTTATCGTGAATAAGGGTATTTTTCCGTGATAAAAAGTAGCCTATGTCCTTCCCCTGGACTCAAGCTATCTCCATACCTAATTTCACTCCAATCGGTTCAGCGGTTTAAGCGTGAAGAGGTAACAGACAGACAGACAGACAGACACACTTTCACATTTATAATATTAGTATGGATTTATTATTGCACACACTATCGATCGCCTGACGCCTATTAACACACTTTTGTTACAGTAGCCATTTTTGTAACCACCACGCAAGAGGGGAGTTATAGGTTTAATTTATGCAGCTATGTGTCTGTCTGTGACATCATAATGCTCAAACGCTTAAACCATGTTTTTTGTTTGAAACAGGTTCCGTTGTGATGGTTCTTAATAAAAAAAAACCAGCAGATTTTTAATTTAGCTTGCTCTCTACTGTAAAAAATATTATCGCGAAAGAATTACCAACTCCACATTAAATAATACTCCACTAGCAGAGGCCTCCCCAAAAAATATCTTTAAAACCGATCACGTGCACTGATTGACCTGCCATAATACTTTTTAATGCTTTTTGCCAAAAATAAGGGCGACACGTTTGGCTCAGTTCCCGGTCCAGGGTTCAAACCCCGGCCAGGGCAAGTATTTGTGGATAAGCACGTATGTTTAATCCTAGGTCTTGGATGTTTCCAATGTATTTGAGTATTATATTTTATCTATATATTATGTATATCGTCGCATAGTACCCGCAGTTCAAGCTTCGCTTAGTTTGATACTAGGTCGATTTGTGTAAGATTGTCCCTGATATAAAAATAAGTTTCCCGGTGCCTGACACTAGCCCAAGAGTTGGCATTCTCAACCTTATTTCATTTCAACACAATTGACAAGCAATATGCCAAATATTGGAATTAAACTATCAATCATAGCGATGTTGAGCTTACTTACTTGTAACAAAATCCTTTGAGAGCAATGCTTTAATATAAAAAGAGGTAGATAGGTTACCTACACGATAATCCACGTGTAAAAATGGGCAGGCTTACGCACACATAAATCTGATAATATTGCAATAACACACTAATCTTAAATGCTTTTAGACGCTATTATGGAGTAATTAGTACAAAATCCCATTAAGCATGACGGCATTTTTGTTTATTTGACGCATAATCCAATATATAACAAAGTACTCTGTGCGCGAGACTGAGTTAAGGTTTGCCAATTGGCGTAGTTTTAGTGTGCCATTTTCGGAGCCTGTATAACCTACCTACCTCTTTTGATGTTATATCATTGTTTGAGAGTTAGCCCATTTTCATTTAATGGCTATTTTATAGTAACTAGCGAATTACAAGTAATTACCAAACGTTTATGTTAATATTAACGGTTAGTTTGATACGATAAGGTCTATTACTCAAGATCGTTGAATTCTCATGTCGCAAACGATCAAAATGCCAATCCAGATTGAGAGCCCTAAGCCGCTAGTCAAACTAATTTACATAACTATAAGCAAATCGGATTGTGAGAATGTTTACGACGCTGTTTACATGAAGACGTCGATATCGAGAGCTGAGGGATTATTGCCTAACGAAATTTTGAGACTTGGTATCCGAATCAACTGTCATAGCCCATACAAAATCATGACAGTTGATTCTAATTGCGAGCGTCAAATGCGTAAGGCAATAGGGGGGCGGGTAAAGTTGTGTCACGGGCCGATTGTCACAATACCGGTGTCGAAAGATCGCGAGAGCTATTAACCCTACTAGATAAAACTCGCGATCTTTCGACGCCGATCGATGAACTTATTATTTCGTTCAATTTTTCGTCATGGCCGCCGAGAGACAACCTTACCTGGCTTTTTCTAATCTGACTAATATCAAATCTATCTAATCAGTTTTTCATCGATTTTGCAATAAGTAAACACCTTAGAGATTTACAGATACCTAGACACCACATTTACAATTGAAGTAATAATGAAATAATGACTACTTTACTGATGTAATAGGTAACTTTTTAATTAGATTTGGTTTTCATTTTCAGTTTCGGTAGTTGTAATAACTGGTTAATTCGAGCAAACAAGAACTGAATACACATTTGCCAAATGAAATGATTGTCCAAATATGGATTTACATATATTTCATTGCATTGCTGCAAAATTAAATGCGAACTCTCTTATTTTGACCGTGTTGATTATGAGTTGCTATGGCGTAAGCTGGGGGAGACTGGGCTGCCGGTGGAGTGTGTGGCTGTCTTGAGGCACTGGTACAACAATCAGACCAATCAGGTTAAGTGGGCTAATGCTTTGTCTAGCGAATACAGGTTGGAATGCGGGGTTAGGCAGGGAGGGATCACGTCTCCAAAACTATTTAACCTGTATGTTAATGGTTTGATAGAGGGGCTTAGCAGCATGCATGCTGGTTGCTACGTGGGGAGCACGTGTATAAACAACGTCAGCTATGCCGATGATATGGTGCTGCTGGGCCCTTCTGTTGGAGCCATCGAGCAACTGCTGGCTACTTGCGAGGCATATGCCCAGTCTCATGGGCTTGTGTACAACCCCACTAAAAGTGAGGTCATGGTGTTTGCGGCGGGGAAAATTAAGCCCTACTATGTACCACCAATTTGGCTAAACGGTAGTCAGCTGTCGGTCGTAAACAAAGTTAAGTACTTGGGACATATCATTTTAAGTGATCTAAAAGATGATCTGGATACTGAAAGGGAGCGCAGGGCACTAGCGGTTCGTAGTAATATGCTTGCTCGCAGGTTTGCTCGATGTTCATACGAAGTAAAAATAACGCTTTTTAAAGCTTATACACAATCATTTTACACGAGCAGCCTGTGGGTTAGGTATACAAAGCGAGCCTATAGCGCCCTGCGCGTCCAATACAATAATGCATTTAGAATGCTGTTGGGGCTACCGAGAAGGTGTAGTGCCTCGGGCATGTTTGCCGAAGCCCGTGTAGACGGGTTCCAGGCGATCTTAAGAAAAAAGATAGCCTCGTTATTAGGCAGGGTGAGAGCTAGCGACAACAGCATTCTAAAGGCAATAGCGTGTAGATTTGACTGTCCTATTCTATCTTTTTGGGTGGGACAGCTAAAGGGCGTTGCTGAATTTAATATTAAAAAAAAAAAATGTATTTTGTTTAGTAGGTAAGTGTTACTAATTTAGTCATAAGTCGATTGTTACTAACATGCTATGGATCGCGATCTGAAATAAAGAATTTTTATTTATTTTATTTTATTTATTGAATAATGATGATTTCCCGAAATTAATTTAAAGAATAAAATGCTAGGGAAAATAATTGTAATCTTCTTTTCGGTTTTCGCAATTAATTCTTATTTATGTGAGCCAACCAGGGCTTGGAAGCGGTATTTATAAATATTCTAAAATACACGCTATTTCTGGAATGTTTTAAAACTGTATTTAGGAGAAGATAAATATCTTGGAACCTTCTGATCCAGGTTTGAATGTGAATGAACTGAATATTAATAAAATATACGAAAATCTCGTAATTGAATGAAAAGAACTAAGCCCCGTTATTTTGTAAGAAAATAATACCAGTTTCCAAGTCCTAGGGCCAACCATGTTTGCCGCAGACTTCACTTTTTTTTATTAACATCAAATGTTATTATTATTATCATCGTAACTATGACATCATGGGTTTCAGCTTGAAATAAATACATTGAATTGAAAAATACAAAGGCTTTATTTAAGTAGCTCTCGTGGAAACACTGACCTACGGCTTTCAGAAAATATACTCCCTAAGGGCTGGCCCGTCGGAATAAAGTTATCATTTTATGAACACAGTGGGCCTAGTCAGTCTGCATACAAATATAAAAAGCATTCTTTTCATAAAAAATCTGGTAACCAGTGCACAGAATATAGTATACTTTGTTCATCCTTACTTGTTCTAAGTAGTAAACAATATTCTAACCTAAAAGTTCATCTTTTTTGTCTTAAACTCCAATTTTCTCCTATGTAGACTAGTGCCACGTTGCCAAATTCATACAGAAAACAGCTGGTATTGGCATTAAAACCATATTTTTAGGTTTGAATGTTTACTATTTAGGAGAAGTAATAATGAATAGTGTAGTCACTCATTATCGTTTTCATGTGTTTCATGTTCAAGGCCAGGAACCATGTTTATCGGGAGGCAACTTGTTGCCCATCTGCGCTGCGGTCCGGATAGTATAATGACCATGAGGTCAATCAATCAATAAATTTAGTCCCAGAGGATTTCCTTAGCCATTCAGAGAGGTAACGCCGCCAGCATAATGGGAACCATGCCGCAGGCGGAACTGCTGGACGGGGTGTTATTTTTATAACTCCTTTTAATTTTAGTGTGTTTAGTAGTTTTAATTTACCTTATAATTTAGTTTAGGATTTTATGTATTGTTAGAATGTTAATTAATTCATTATTTTCGTGTAATATTAAATTAAAATTACCCCTCCAATTATAATTCTAAATCTCAATAAATCAATATTTTAAAGTGAATATAATATATAAATAAATTAATATAACGAATCAATAAATCAATCGAAATATGCTTTATTCAAATAGGCTTACCTAGGACTACAAGCACCTTGTACCTACAAGCACTTTTGAATTGTCAGTTACATTAGAAAGGTGTTTGCTGGGAGACATACAATATAATCCAACATCTATACTATTATAAAGTTGTAAAAATGAAATGTCTGTACATTGAAGATATGTTCAAAAAATTGATTGTTACGGACTATTTGGAGGTCACTAAAACGAAAAATATTTTTTTTGGATTTTATGTATGTTTGTATGTGTCGTTGTGGCTTCATCACGCAAAATCGACTAAACTGATTTCAACAATTTTTGGTACACTGGTAGCTGTACCAAAAATTACTTTACTTTTTTCCCGACTACGCTGAAGAAAAAACGAGGGGTTATGACTTTTTCTCCTCCGTGAACGAAGTTGTGGGCATCTTCTAGTTTGTCATATAAAAGAATATCTTTGTTTGGGACTGAGTCGATTTTGAATTGAAATTTTAATCCCAATAATAGGTATGATGACAGAGTATGAAAATCAAAACTCTAGTAAGTCCGCATATTCGACACGTATTTATTTTTAAATTAATAAAAAAATACTGCGAAAAATTATATCAAAGTTGAGGAGTGGGGGGTCGTGACGTCACTACTAGTTATGCGTCATTTTGACTCAATTTATCTCAACTATTTTTTGATTACTTACAAAAAGAAAAAAAATATTTATTTACACTTTATTGCACAATACAAGAAAGTACAAATGGCGGACTTAATGCCATAAAGGCACCAGGCTACCAGTCAACCATTAGGCTAAACAGAGAAATTATTGGTGCGGGATATCGGTATCAGATTTGTACAAAATAATAATTACAAAGGTGAGACACCCAAGTTACATAGTATACAAAGTATACATAATACTTAATATATATAAACATGATACATATATCCATATATATATATATATATATATATATATAAATACATACAGGTACCTGATACATATATACATAGATATATAGAATTTTACTCAAAAACTATAGGATGTATATTGCTGAAATTTCGAGTATAAGTGTCTTGTATAAGCCACCACTTCGTTTGGTAGTTATATAAAAAAGTAAATATTCCAGTATGTTTTTTAACGCGCCGTTAAAGTATAACCAAGATTTCTTTAAACTAATATTAAGTTTGTTTTTTCAAGAAAGCATGTTAAAATTCTCAGTACAGTCTGCGTTGAAATAAAGTTATTATTTACTACTGACCAAGCAAATTGCGCACAGTGGGTTTCTAAATGAGGTAGTCCGGTAGAATATAGTGTGCAATTTTGCAAATGTATTTGAATGAACGAGCAAAATTGTTTCCAAAGAGCGTTTTTATAATGGAGTATAAAAAGTAGAATCCACCTACAACTTTGCTTACAAATGCAACTGATGGCATGCTTCACTTGTCAGGAAAATAGTTCACAGCGCAGTCTAGGTTTTGTGGAGTGGTGGTAATGAATACGTCTGTATAGTTGAATAAGAAATGAAGATAGCTATTCGCAGGCTGACCAAAGTTATCGACATAGCCGAAGAATTGAGTGGATATCAGAGGGTTCAATATTATTTCATTGTCTTGTTTCGTTTTGCATCTTTCTCTCAAAGTGACACGTCTGAACGAAAAGTGAAACAGAAATGACAAATAAATTGATTAGTGAACCGATCCAACCTCGACAATCCAAATTGGGGTGAACATTCATTCAAGTGAACCGTCTGATATCACCTTTACAATACAATAACTCTTTATTCGTCACAAAACAGAGTACAGAACAATACATTCATGGAGTAAACAACAGGTGGTCTAATCGCTTAACGGCGACCTCTTTCAAAGGTAGTTACAGTTACATAACTTAAGTAGCAATGGGCAAGGCACATTGCTCGTAGAGTAAATGGCCGCTGTGGCCGACGAGTTCTTGAGCAGCGACAACGCACCGGAAGATGCAGCGTGTGTAGGCTCTCCACGAGGACTGATGATCTGATCATCATCTTTCTGCCCTTATCCCACTTATTTAGGGTCACTCCAGCGCTTACTCCTTTCTTTTTCATGTCCTCTCTCACACAATCCATCTATCGCTTTGTAGGCCTAACAATTGCTCTTCGTCCTTCGACATTAATTCCTAACATTTGTTCACCAATATGACGTTCAACCCTCCTCATTACATGCCCATACCACGCTAACCTACTGCTCCTCATTTTGTCCATCACGGATGGTACTTTCAAACTGATCGAATAAAGGTTATATTGGCTGATGATGATAATGATACCAAACAATTTTGATTTCTAGACCACTGCAACTACCGTATCCATTTCATTAATTTGAACTTGAAGACACTATTAACTATCCTTCCTTGTCTGAAAGTAAAATAATTAAAAAGCAGCCACATTTTTTTCCTTCTAAGAATATTCAAAACGGACGATAAATACTTTTCCTTATTAGAATCGTCAGTACCTGAGTAAACCCAATTAATTGTGATTGTCAGAGGAACCGCGTCCATTTTTTGATGAATTTTATACTGGTTTACGATTTAGGTTTAGTTGTTTGTGGCTTACGTATGTAAACTCAAAAGTGTTCATACTTAAGCCACAAACAGCCATATTAGAGGCGTAACAGTCTTGATAGCTTCGTGCCAACTGTGTGGTTGCTTATTTTAAGCTGTTTGCGTATACTTTTGAGTGTACATGCGTAAGGCACAAACAGCTTAAAATAAGACTGCGTCTGTTCCACCACACAGTTGGCACGAAACTATCAAGACTGTTACGCTTCTAATATGGCTGAAGTAAATTAAATCGTCCGACAGATCCAGAATAAACCAGCTAGAGACCAAGTGGAATGCGTTACTGTTCTAATAAATTAACTGTGAATTAAATTTAAATTTATATCTATATTATTATAAAGTTGTAAAAATTAAATGTTTGTATGTGTCGTTGTGGCTTCATCACGCTAAGTAGGCTGAACGGGTTTCAACTATTTTTTGTACACGGGTAGCTGGATATTTCAAGATGGTTATACAATACTTTTTACCTGACTATGCTAAAGAAAAAAGAGAGGTTATGATTTTTTTTCCCTCTGCAAATAAAGTTTCAGATATGAAATTTGACTATTATTAAGATATAATTATTAAGGCACTATTATTACCATTGTCATTTTCATATGCCGAAGCATATAGGCTAAATGTATTAAGGCGAGCTACTTAAATACTATATTTGTAAAACCTGTACATGTACCATACGTTCTAGTGAATCAATAACATTCATGTATTCATTACCACACTCATTCATTCATATTTATCGACAGAATCCGTCGATTTACGACCGAAAATACGTAGCCCTCTGAACGAGAGTCGAGACATCTAAAACCATAAAATTATATACGAAGCATATTTCACTATTACCGAACCACTATGCATAAACAAGAACAATAACTTTTATTAGGAAAAAATCTTTATTTCCAGTTTTATTGCCGAACGGCCCACTACGCATTGCGGGAGCCCACTGTACTGTTTACGAAATAAACTGGCAAATTTACTTGGGAATTAAAATGGAAATTTTATATTTTTAGCATTTGCATGTTTAGCAAAAAGGTCAATGTCCATCTGTTTGCTTAGATCTCTTGAAACGTTTCGTAAAGGTTTTTAAATTTTGCTTTATTAAAAGCTCATTCGTGAAACAAACAGTAGACAATTATTTTTATCGAATAACTATAAAAATAACCAAGATATAAGCCATCAAACATCTCTTTCTATTCTAGCAAAACAGAATTTAATATAGAGTTTTTAATGGCCGTAGTGGACTATGACGTAACAGTACATGTCGGACCTCTCAGTCTAATGCCTATATCTTGCGTATTTCTTGGTCGATTTAAATTTTAATTTCACATTTTGAAATATTTTTTTTACGGTTTTTTGATATTTCGTTATGAAAAGCGATAAAAAAAATCTTACCTGTACCCTATTATTAGGAATGATGGTGGATCAACTGTTTCGTGTTATTCTGACCCGTAACTCAGGACAACATAGTGGCAGAGTTACTTAGAAAAAAAACCGGCCAAGAGCATGACGGACCATGCTCAATGTAGGGTCCCGCAGCCGTTTATACGAAAAAATGCACTACAGACGAAAAAATACGATATGAAAAAAAAACACTAACAAAAGAGCGTATCTCCCTAGCACTTACGTCCTTTTGTTGAGAAGCGCAGTTTTTTGGCAATAACTTAAAAACAGTATTTCTGATCATGTTGAAAACAATTTTCGTTGGAAGTATTTATTAAGTTTTATATTTGTGAATTTTTCCATATTTTTTGAACATACTGTTTAGAAAATAGAGGTTGAGACACAATTTTTGCTACTTTCCGAGCGAATATTTCCGAAAATATTCACTAAATTATTATTTTTTTCTAAAAACCTCAAAGTGTTTTTAGAAAAAACTGTCGAATGATATTTGCTGAATTTTTTTTTTTTAGTTTCGGTTACATGTGTGGAGTGCCCGCTCTAGAAATATATGTATTTTTTATTTAACTATCAAACTAAGTAGCGGTTTACACAAGACACCTATGTTCCCAATTTCATCAATATACATTTTATAGAGTAAAATGCCTGTGATATACGGACGGACGGACGGACGGACTGACGAAACTATAAGGGTTCCATTTCTGCCATTTTGGCCACGGAACCCTAAAAATGCTAAAAATGTAGGCTATCAACATACTAACGAGATTGGCCCTGAAAAAATGAATATATTGGCAAGAGCTTTTTGGTCCCACCACACACCGTCTGAAGTCTAATAAACTACTTGAAGACCGCTTTAACCTGGGGATTATTCTGAAGAACTTTTTGAGTTGGTGCCACCGTCACGTTTCTATCTTCGCACCTCCCGACTCAGAAACAAAGTACATCCCCACTATCAGGATGCTTGGCATCCCAAAAATAAACGGGCATCACGCTCATTTTTACCACGCACTTGCAAGTTGTGGAATAACCTTCCCCCTGAGGTGTTTCCAGAGCACTATAACATGGGATTCTTCAAGGAGCGAGTTAACAGGGCTCTCAAAGGTTGGCAAAGTATGAGAATTTTCTCCGGTGTTGCACATATCCATGGGCGACAAAGACTACTTTCCATCAGGGGTGGTTTGTCTGCCCGCTTGTCACTCGTTACATAAAAAAACCTCAAACAAGATTGTTTGCAGATGTGGAACTCGGCTATGGGAGGACAACTTGCTGGCGAGATTAACTCGGGCTCTAAATTAAAGGGTCTGGTCTACCTAGGCGGGGCTGGTGCAACTTAAATAGAATTCTTACTGGGCACGGTCGCTGCGCTCAGTACAAACACCGCTGCGGATGGGGGGACTATCCTGCCTGCGCCTGCGGAGCTGAAGATCAACCATCCAGCACATCATCCACGACTGCCCCATAACGCACTATGACGACACGTTTGGCTCACTGGGTTGTACAGCGGCCTACGCTGCTAGCGGTCCCGGGTTCGTATCCCGGTCAGGGCAAGTGTTTGTGTGATGAGCACGAATGTTTATTCCTGGGTCTTGGATGCTTTCTATGTATTTAAGTATTATCATTTATCTATATATTATGTATATCGTCGCCTAGTACCCATAGTACAAGCTTTGCTTAGTTTGGAACTAGGTCGATTTGTGTAAGATTGTCCGTGATATTTATTTTATTTATGCCGGCGGCCTTCCTGAAGACCTTATCTCCTTCAGTGACGAAGCCACTGAATGGCTAAAAGGTCTTTTTTTTACAGTATGTGTGAAGTAGGTACAAAGATTAAATTGGACTTGTAGAATTAATGTATTCGACTGACTGACTGACTCTGTTCTACCTATTGTGCTGTACGATTAAATAAATAAATTGGCTAAAAAAATATATATTTTGCCTTTATTCCTTTTCAAATCGTAGTTTTAAAGAGTAACTCAGAGGTAACCATATTAGCAACGAAATTTATAAAAAAGTTGACTCGTTTACCTACTTGGTCAATTCCTTCGAGATTAACACACGATTAAAGCGTTAATTTTACTATACGCGAAATATCACTGGTACGTACAAACCTCACAGGAAAACCGATAGGAATCGCTTAAACATGACTAATTGCAGTATTAATAATACGACCGCTAAACTGAACTATTTATAAATAAAAAACTGAAGATAGTATTGTTACCTAGTATTTTTATTGTGCGGAAAGAGACTAGTCCTAGGATTTGAGGGCGTGCCAGTGCTATTTTATATTTTTTGCTAAGCTGACAACACTGATACATACCTAATTATAGAATGTCAGTTATTTTAAGATCATGAATGACCTGTATATTTATGTAAATAAATATATTTTGATAAAATGAGATAATATACGCGATATAATCCGTTAAATTGTTTTATTTCAAATATATTTTGAATGAATTTTCAAATAATTTTATATTAAATACAACATAAATACCCGTCGTTTCGGACACTCGTTCGGTGACTGTTTGTAAGTCGGCTTTTAATCGTTTTTCTGCTGACAAAACTGAAAAATATGTAAAATAATTTCCCTTCGTGAACTATGCATGGTTTAACCACGCTTTGACATTATTTTATACATAAACCTCGCGGTTTTTGTATATAAAACTACACAATGACATATAAACGACAGAAGTTTGTTTATTTATATGAGACAGTTGTTAAGGTTAGATTGCCATGTAAAATGCATAATCTTAGTTTCCATTTCTGCCCCAACTCTTCTCTTTCCGCACAGAGTCTACATAGAACTGACTGTACTTTAGGGTGGTCGCCACCCCAGGACTTTACTATCCCAACGGTCATACGTTTTCCACGATACATAGCCTGCCCATTGCCACTTCAACCATACAATCCTGCGATCTATGTCGGTCACTTTGATTCTTCTGCGGATATCCTCATTTCTGATTCTATCACGCAGAGAAACGCCAAGCATAGCCCTTTCCATTAGACGTACAACATATAAACAAAGAGATACAATTTGTTACAAAGTTAAGCTTAAGTACCAAAGTGTTGTTCAGAATCAGAACGAACCGCTACGCAATGCAGAGACTTGGCACAGTGGGCACTTTACGACTTAAATCGCCAAAATTGCCGTGGTATATTTTCATGTCTGCAACTTTAAAATGCGACAGACACTTAGGACAGTGGGTTTATTTATGAAGCTTTTATTGTATAAATGAAAACTTTTCGCTGGCACTTTTTTGCTGTACGTATATCAAGGCATAATAAATGATATACCCTCATTATCTAAGACTATAGAAAAGTGGAGATTATAATGTGCCAAATCTTGTTGACATACGAGAAAAAATTGGTAGGTAAAAAGGTATCCATTCTATTATCCAGTTATAAAAGTTTAATATCTGTACATTGAACATATTTTAAAAAACAAAAACTTAACTGACTATTTTGGTCACTGAAATAAATAATATTCATTTTTTGTATGTTTGTATGTGTCATTGTAGCTTTATCACGCCAAATCGGCCGAACAGATTTTAACTATTTTTGGCACACGGGTAGCTGGGTTTCCACAGATGGTCATATACTTTTTACTTAACTACGCTGATGAAAAAAAGGGGGGATATGATTTTTTTATTGCAGGCACTTTTAACTTTGAATTTAGCTTTCCAATTCGGTAACCAATATAACTTTTCTCGGTCCAGTTATAAAAATTAAAATTCAGAATAATGGTTCAACTGTTTGCTTTTACATGATTCAAAAACATATTCAGAAACATATCAAATAAACTCAAATAATATTTTTGGTATAGGCTATATATAGTTGTTTTACAGGATTGTTATAAAACAAACCGCACCTAACCTAATGTATTTAACAGAATGATGTCTTACAAAAATTATAAAAATTTGAATGTTTCAGAAAAAAATGCATTATGCCAAGGTGATGATTTATGGCATATGATTAATAATAGACATGAAGGGTATGAAGATCAAAATTCTAATTAGGTCGTCAGATAGATAACAAAGAAATATAGGACACGTATTTTTTCATTTTTAAAATGATAAATAAAATACGCAGATTAATCGCATTTAAGTTCAGGAGTGGAGGCTCGTGACGTCACTCCTAGGTAAAATTTGTACCTAGCAGTGACTTCACGCGACATTTTGACTCAAAGTACCGTCTTTATTTTCTGATTACGTAAAAAGAAAAAATACGTCTCCAATATTGTGTTAAAAACTTATTAGTTTAGGTATGTCAATAGATACGCTGAGCCTTCAACGTTGCCAGCGAAGAAATCACGTTGTAGCTTTCCTACACGGGGCTTATTTGATTTTAATGGAAAAGGCGGGCCGCTTCAATAGAGAACGAATTGGACATAAATCTCATTGAATGAAGATGAATAGTAATTTAACGATTACCTGAGGAAAGAAACTGGTAACGGGTAGCGTTAGAATAATTTATGCAACTGCTACGCTTGTGCTTTGTTTTTATCAAATACTGATTTATCGAAAACTTCATTTCGTCGACAAATCATTTCATAGCAAGCATTTTTGTCTGAAACCGTTAATAGTCTGAGATTATTATAAAACAAACCTAACCTAACAAAGCTAGTGTGCACGGCGCGGGCCTTTCCACTCGCCGGCGCGGGCACCGACCTGCGCTCCTCCTACCTACCTCCTTAACACTAAGATCACGAGAGAGTGTTTAGGGCGCTGCTTACGTTTCCCGCGCTAACTATTTAAGGGCGTGGCCAATTGGCTAGGCAGCGAGCTGGTGTGCTCAGAGCAGGCGTTCCCGCTCCACGGCCTGGCCACCGACGTGATATCTACATGATGATCTTTTCAAAAATTATGAAGAGTGTACAGTTTCAGGGGAAAGAAATGAATAAAATCTATGAAATAAAAATACCTAAGCCCTGGAACGGTGCTAATAAATTTCTGGACGTAGTATATGTAATTGTTCAGTTTCAATTTAACACTTTCTCGTATTCGGAAATCTTAATATATTTTAACATATTTAGTTATGATTTTTTATAGAGAGCTCTATAAAAATAAAGATTGCGTATCTAGTCTTTCAACAAACTTTTAATAGACTCAAAACCTATGCCTAATTGTTCATTATAAAAATACCTAAAATACTAAGCAAGCCTTTTTTTTAACGTGTATTTTTTTAAGAAAAGTAGCAAAAACTAATATTTTCTTCTGTTTCCGCGATTATTACTCATTGAAATAAAACAATTTAACGGATTATATCGCGTATATTATCTCATTTCAGTTCCCGATGTTTCGGAAGTTTTCCAGCTTTCCATGGTCACGGGTGGTCAGTCCAATCGCGATATAATCCGTTACATTGTTTTAGCAAAAACTAGTTTTTCGTCGTAAAAATAACAGAGTTTGATGCCGTTAATCTTGGTTTCGGTGACTCGTGAAGATAAACTGAAATAGTATAGTGGTGGAGACCGTGGTTACCAACACGATGAGAGATATACAACACGGAAAAGTAAAGAGCGGCGTATCGAAGGTTATTCAGAGTTGTAAGCCCCTTAAGGTGCGTCCACACTAGTATCATTTGCTCGTATCCGATCACCGTGCCGTGGCATGACTGCGTATCGCGCTGCTTGGACGCTTACTGTCGGCGCACCGATCATGCCGCACTCGTCCGACATAACTATGTGATACGCGTAGCAAAATGGATTTCGAGCGATCGGATCGGCGCAACGTCCAAACGCGTGATCGTGACACGCGGTCATGCCACGCGACGATGATCTGATACGGGCAAATGAAATGTGAACGCACCTTTAAGCGGTTGGCCTTTAGTTGGGTATTAAATATCTCTTAATAAAGTCCTTTTATTCTTAAACGTTTCTTTGATTAATAGACAAGATGCCGGGTGCGATCAGTTAGATAATGAAAACAATCGGAACACTTATTTTTTGCGTTTACAAAAGAATAAAAAAAATATATAGAAGTGGGAGCTCGTGACATCGTAACTAAGTGTAAACTGTCACGTGTCACGCGAAATTTCGACTGAATGTATAGCCATTATTTTATGAAGAAAAATACGTTTCCAATATTATTTTGTAAATAATTACGGATTAATAATAAAAATTTAGTGATCATCCTTATTGTAATTGTTATAAATAAAATATATGCTTAACTACGGTTTAACCCTGCACTTGGCTGCAATATATTTGTTGTTATACCTGAAACAAAAAACACATTTATAAATATTTACGTCATAATGTCATAGAACATACATTTTTCAACTTTGGCTATTAGAGCATAAAAAACATAGATGAAAATGCTAAGCAGACATTTCAATTTAGGGATTAAAATTTTATAACAGTTAGGCTGTATTTCACCAAACTTTTATTGGAAACATTAAGTATCCCAGAGGCGTTCATGTTTTTTTTCTCAATAGTGCACCTTATTTGGACTCAGAATGTACTAATAGTTCATTATTACGTTGTATTGTTCTTTAGATATAAATATTGAACCTCGATATGGCATAGACACGACATTTTTACTTTGGTCTATATAGATAACCAAGAAAATAACCTAGACTACGTGTATCTTAGATATTCTTTGTAATATTATTCTACAATGTAAATAATTATTCCATCCTGTTACGTTAACATATTTATAAAATATATGGATATAAACATAATCAAATCAACATTTATTATATACATTTAATTTCAGCTACAATTTTATTGTGAAAGGGTCTGTTAACATTGAACGAATTATGGAAGGCGGAGATAATGTTCCTTAAGGAGAGCTTTGAAAGCTAATATAACCTGTGCACACAAACCTGTATCAACACTGTTATATGTAAACATGCATTATAATAAATGAGTGAGCTGCCGCTATTTACTGCCGCACATATACGGAAAGTTTTGGGTAATTTGCAATTTAGTGCGTAACAGTCGGGACATATTTAGTAGTAATGTTTTTTAATACAATATTGATACAAAGGTCTAAGTAGAAAAGAAAAATTAATTGCAATCCACTGCAGTCTAAGCCGGAATCGAACCAGCGTCTCTGTTATACCGGAACAGCGTCCTATTCGTTAGAGCATCAGACCGCTTGTACGTATTATACGTTACGCACGACCTTATGTACCGTTAATTTTTGAAAGGTTTAGTACCTTATACGAGTAGCACCACTCTAAGAAGTTGCTCTTCAAGCTGAGCTGCCATTTCAGTAGTGTCAAGCTTACGAGAGAGATGGCATTGTGATCAGTTTTAATGTTCGTTTATATTTTTTGAATGTGAAACATCACAATTTTTTTAATACAATATTGATACAAAGATCTAAGTAGAAAAGAAAAAATAATTGCGATCCACTGCAGTCTAAGCCGGAATCGAACCAGCAGCAGATATTTAGTAGTAGTTTGCGCACCTGACCACTAGTGAATCGAGTATAAAACTTGAGTCTTTAGAGTCCTTTTAATATGATTCGGATCCCAAACTATGGGATTCGACTCAATACGGTAGGACTCTGTTTACAGCAAGACTTCTAAATAAGTGAGTCTCTTTCTAACCGACTCCCAAAAAAAAGGGGGTTCTCAAATCAGTTGTATTTTTTTTTTATGTTTGTTACCTGAGGACTCCGTCATTTATAAAAAGATTTTTCTTTCGTTTGAAAAGAGGGTTATCCAGATTCGTTCCATTTAATTTTAGTGAAGATCTGATGATGGGATCCATGAAGAATTTAAGAAACTCTTCAAATATTGTAGGCATACATATGGCTATTTCTCTTAACACATTCGCGGACAGCAAAAAGTGACAGCGTGTGTCAAGACACACAAAAAACTACGCGACGTCGATAGCCGTTGTGTCCGGCAATCTGTTCTTGAAGCATTTTCGTGGCCTGTACCTTTCCAGCTTACGATATTTTGATTTTAATCATTATATCAGTTACTTAGAATATTTTAATGACAACTTTCCATCTCTGTTGAAGAGTGTGTGTAAGGCTCCGAACTGAATAGAAGAACGAAAAGTACATAACAGTCTCAAGCATTTAGAGTATTTGAAATGAAAGCTACCTCGTCTCACCAGATGAAACTCTGAATGGTTGAGACTGTCATGTTGGTTTCGTATAAAATTTTATAAAACACCCCAGATTTCGTATTGAGGTGTATATATTTATTGACGTATTTATTAACTACTTAATGTAAAGGATGACAAGGGGATGACGTATATGTTAACGGTCTAACAATAGGTGGAGGAGAATAAGACAGAAAGCGGACCCCGGGTTCCGAATCAGCAGCTGAGGACGCAAGTGGGAAAACACACAGATGAGAGAGAGAGAGAGATGAATAATCAATCAATGAGAGTATTCAAACAGTTTCTCGATCAATATTTTCGTAGTGTTAATGCGTAGCCGATAACAAGGGAAACTGCGTATATAGACAAAACTTACTACTAGAAAAGCGCCCGAAGGGTTTGATTGTGAAAGTGTTAAGCTATGGAATTCGCACTAATCAACATGATGTTAAGCTATGAATTATTTTTAAATTTAGAATATTTATGCCACTTCTCTAGTGAACCTTTTGAACGCAAAATACTATATCTAAATCCGTCCTTGCAATATATTTGATGCCATTGACAGACACAGACATTAACGTCAATATAATAATACCCGTTGCGTTGTTGATAGATACTGATCTTACATAAGATTTTGCCAGCCGGTTTAGCTCAGTGGGAGCAACGTTGCCTGCAAAGCGGAAGATTCTGGGTTCAAATCCCAGTAAGAGCAAATATTTGTGTGATGACTCATGGATGAGTCATGTATGTTTTCTATGCATATAAGTAAATATATGTATTAAATATATCGTCTTCTAGTACTTATAACACCAACCTTATTGAGCTTACCATGACTAGATCGATTTGTGATAAAGTTTTCAGCTATAGGTCAAAAATTGGATAAAAATTATAATGAATAAATTAATAAATAGGCCATTATTTAAACATAAATATTACAGGTCTAACGCGTAGAAACGTTGGATATTAAAGGTGTCTAAAATAAATACTATGTTAGACACTTTTAAAGTATCTTTTTATTTTCCTTAAAGAAGTTCCCCGTCCACATGTGACGTCAGCGTCAGCTCCGAGCAAACACCCGCTCGAGTGTTCATTACTCGCGCCGGACTCGAGTCGAGAGCCCCTTTGTAAGCAGCTCGCCACTGCTGATACACCGCACTACAGTAACGGCACTATAGCTTACAGACACTGATACTTATATTTAGCTTAAAGGTGCGTCCACACTTGTATCATTTGCTCGTATTCGATTACCGTGGCGTGGCATGACTGCGTAGCGCGCTGCTTAGACGCTCACTGTCGGCGCGGCGATCACGCCGCGCTAGTCCGATCTAAGTATGTGATACGCGTAGCAAAATGGATTTCGAGAGATCAGATCGGCGCAACGTCCAAACGCGTGAACGTGACACGCGATCATGCCACGGGACGAAGATCTGATCGGGCAAATGATACAAATGTGGACGCACCTTACATTGGGCTATTGTCGAATATTTCTTGGTGCATGGCAATTTCGAAAAACTTTTTTCTACTCTTGAACTAAAATCTGTGAATAAGAACTCCGCAAATCATACTAGAAAGGCATAATTTTTAGATCGGACCATCACTGTATTCTATAGTTTATATTTTATTCCAGAAATAAATAAAGTTCAAAAGGCTCTACAATTCCTCTAAGTGTTTAACACCTGGGCGTAGCTCTAGGCTCTGATGGTGAGCGTTGTTGTGGCTTTACGTAAAATGGAATTATGAATAGTGTTTCAAAATGAACTCAAATTCGATATGACCCCAATGAGAGTGCTAGAAAGAGAACAAGATAGACAATTGTAGCTGCCGGCGCTTCTAACGCCATCTATATAATTGTGCAAGGAGACGGAGCCGCCCAATATGGCCGCGAGGGCGCGCGACGAGAGCCGCTTCCTAACTTTACTACCAAGGTTTTAAGATAAACGTGATAATACATTTATGAAAATTATCGTTTTGACTGTAAATTATATAAATTGCAGCAAGTATGACAAAACATGGTAGGTAAAACCTTGGTAGTAAAGTTAGGAAGCGGCTCTCGTCGCGCGCCCTCGCGGCCATATTGGGCGGCTCCGTCTCCTTGCACAATTATATGGTTTATCATCAAATTGTCGACACTCACTTCGCCGAATTTCATTTCAAAGTCAACGTTTCATGTATTTTCATTTCGTCGACAATTCAGTTCTTGGAATGATCATTACAAGTAATTTTAAATCGTGTATTTTTACTTGTCGGATGATTCATTACATAGTTGTATTATGTCATGGAAAACGTTTTGTGGTTTATTGTTTCAAGTAATTTTAATTAACATATAAATTATTACAAGGATTTATTATTTAAATTTAAGATAGTTGGCATACAAAGTTATCTATGACATTATGGTGAGAACGTTTTCCATGAATCATTATTGCTGTCTTGTGCAATATTGCCTGTCGCAATAATAACGCAGCAAAACCTTATTTTCTCAACCTTGTTGGTTCTGGCGTTGAGCTCGCTCGCTTCGCTCGCACGTTAGGGTCACAGTTCTACCTATCACTCCTCCTCGCTTCGCTCGTCGTCGTACCTAACCTAACCGAAGTCTGACCTGCCTTAAAGTAGAATACGTAACGTTTCTGACTTCACGCCTACCATAGTTTAGTTTAGGTGCTGTAAGTATAGCCAATTTAATTATAGGCAAAAGTTCTGGCGTTTCGCTCGCTCGCTTCGCTCGCTCGTTAGGGTCACAGTTCTACCTAACACTCCTCCTCGCTTCGCTCGTCGTCGTACCTAACCAAACCGAAGTCTGACCTGCCTTAAAGTAGAATACGTAACGCTTCTGACTTCACGCCTACCATAGTTTAGTTTAGGTGCTGTAAGTGTAGCCAATTTAATAATAGGCAAAATAATTTTTAGGACAATTCATGTTAGGAATAGTATGCTTTAGGTAATTCGATTTTAGAGTTATCAATATTAAGACAAACTTGCTTTAGGACTTTAAATGAGTATGCGCAAAAATTATTAGGATAAACGAGTAGTATGCCATTCAACAGTATGCCAAACATTCTCGGCCAAACATTTTTAGGACAAAAAACGTTATGCGAAACGACAGGCACCCGTTCATTTGCCATTGAAATTTACAGGTATGCGATTATATAAGAATGTGTTGAAATAAAACGTCGAAGAAATGAAAATCGATGTAATGTACTTCCTCCATTTAAAAAATATACGAAACGAATCATCGATCAAATAATATTCCTTGAAAAAAAATTCTACGAATTAATAAAAGTTGAAATGAACTGTCGATGAGATAAAAATTACACTAAATAAAAATACGCGAAGTAAAAATTCGGCGAAACGTTTTCGGTGAAATGATATTTGATGAAAAGTTTGTCGGCGAAACAACGGGCACCCGTATTATCGGCTGCAATAAACCAAATTTATAAAATCGAATTATAACAGGAATTCATTGAAGAGACCCGCCTGCTGATCCTGGAACAATCGATAACCTTCAAACAGTAGCTATAAGTTAATTAGTTTTTAAGATTTGGTTTTCTTAGTATTATGTTACATTATTTGTAATTCGTTTATTAAATAAATGTACTAAAATACTACAAAAAAACTGAGGGTTATCGACGTCAATGACTGGCGAGATCTGGCTCAGAATCGAGAAGCAAGGCGTTAACTGATGCAAGAGGCTTGGTGAAGTGTTAATTGTTGTGATATCATAGTTTTAGCATTTAAAAACAAACATCAAGTAATTGGGACTTCGCATCAACTCGCCGATTACGGCTTTTAGATTATTCTGTCGTGAGATCGACACGCCCTTTATTAAAGCTATGAATTAATTAGGGGTCTCTTTCGAAATCCCTAATGTCGTTTGTCCTAATGTATCGTTTGACTAACGCATTTTTTTCAAAAACCGTAAATTCCTCAGGATTTTTAAAAGATCATCGTATAGATTAGGTTAGGTTAGGTTAGGTTAGCTTTATATGTAAACACTTTATTGTACATAGTAACCAGTTACAAAAGCAATAAACTTAAAAGATATAAGTACAAAGGCGAACTTATCCCTATTAGGGATCTCTTCCAGTTAACCTTTGAGCAAGTGAGTGAAGATATAAGGAAGATAGACAAACTAACACCATGTACAAATTATATGTATATGAATCAAAAATAAAAATAAATAGATATATATCTACATTATATATAACAAAATATAATATAACAATTATATTTAATAAATATAAATAATATTCAACCATATTACAAATCACTGGAAAGCCACAACTTATTCAATTTACTTTATTATATAACAATCCCGAAAAGTTTACAGTTTCATTAAAAAATGCATTAGGACAAACGACGTTAGGGATACTGATATCCATTAATTAGTCCTCAACCAAGAAGCTATCTCATGTGACGCTAGCTCTGAGTAAACACCGTGTTCATTACTCGGTCTCGAGTCAAGAGTCTCCTTTGTCAGCAGCTCGCTATTTCTGATAAGTACACCGCACTACAGTGACGGCTGACTAGTGACTTGGAGTCACAAACCTACAACTTTGAGCCTTATTATTTTTGTGTTTTTTTTTTGCAGTTTACTGTAGGCCAAAACCGGGCGGCTGTTTCAGATATCGGACGAGCGGGGATGAGGTTACGTCACAAGGAACCGTATTTGAAAGAATTGTATTTTTGTGATGGACAATGCGATGCAATTTATGCCACATTTAAAAGCAGATCAGGCGATCTAGGTGTCGCTAGAGTGAAGAAGACCAATAAGATGTTAAGAAGAGTGTTAAGGCCTTGGTATTAATAACTCTCTGCTACTGATACACGCGCGCTACAGTGGACGGCAGACATACAATCGCTGATCTGAAACTTAGAGTTGTATTTGACGCACAATTTTAATGGATAATGGCACGCAATTCACTTTGAATTTAAAGTTTATAAGGAAAAATACAACAATCTAGCGATGAAGCTCTAGGATGCGCACTCTTCAAAATGGCTTCGAGCTATAAATTACTCCTTTACTCCTAAGTTTAGTTTTTATTTGTCAAATTCAAGTATGTTAATTATCTTCTTTAAATAACCTCCGTCCACACGTGGTGAGCTCCGACCTAACAATCGCTAGAGTGTTCATTACTCGCGCCGGTCTTGAGAGCCCCTTTGTCAGCAGCTCGCTAATGCTGATACACCGCACTACAGTGACAGCAGACTAGCGACTTGGAGTCACAAACCTGCAACTTTGAGCCTTATTATTTTTGTGATGGACAAAGGGACGCAATCTATGCCAAATATAAAAGCAGACCAGGTGGCCTAGGTGTCGCCAGAGTGCAGAAAACCAAAAATATCTGAGTGGCCTTGGCATTTATAACTCGCTCCTACTTACACACGTGCACTACAGTGACGGCAGACTAGCGACTTACTGCGGAATAATCAGTGAACCTATTAAAAAAACCTATTGAAGTTAAATCCAGAATAAAGCTCATTAATTTTAAAAGGTTGCAATGATTTTCTTGAACAATATCTAAGAACACTCTCGACAGGGTAAGCTTTGTAACTAGCGACTTACCTACAGTGTCTGATCTGTAACTTAGAGTTGTATTTGACGCACAGTTGTGATGGATAACGGCACGCAATTAACTTTTCCTATTAAAGCTTGGAAGAAAAGAAATCGATCTATTTTATGATTTGTCTGACGGAGTTATTAGAATTTCCATTTTCATTATACCGACTTTCTTAAAGAACCCCCCATACACACGAGGCGAGCTCCGAGCAAACACGACTCGAGTGTTCATTACTCGCGCCAATCTCGAGTCGAGAGTCCCTTTGTCAGCAGCTTGCTACTGCTAATACACCGCACTACAGTGACGGCAGACTAGCGACTTACAGTGGCTGATCTGTAACTCAGAGTTGTATTTGACATGCATAGCGATAGATAATGGCACGCAGTTCACTTTGAATTTTAAAGCTTATAAGGAAAAATAAAACAATCTAGCGATGAAGCTCTAGGATCCGCACTTTTCAAAATGGCTTCGAGCTATAAATTACTCCTTTACTCCCAAGTTTAGTTTTTTGTTGTGTCAAATTCAAGTATGTTAATTATCTTCTTTAAGTAACGGAGAGTGGTGAGCTCCGAGCTAACACCGCTAGAGTGTTCATTACTCGCGCCGGTCTCGAGAGTCCCTTTGTCAGCAGCTCGCTAATGCTGATACACCGCACTACAGTAAAGGCAGACTAGTGACTTACAGTGGTGGATCAGCGCCAACTAGGACACTATGTACACTTATGTATACCTATGTAAACAAATCTTGCAAGTCAAATTTGACCCACTTTCCGGTTTCTGATTGAGCTAAATTTTGGCATACTTATGTAAGTTCGGCAATAATGCAATATTAATAATACCATCTGATCTGATGATGGAGCCGAAAGTTGGTTATAGGAACTCCGTAATAAAATAAGTTTAGGCTCTTTGGAATCGTCTCAATTAACAGTTGATAGTGGTTAAAAAAAGTACAGTCGGCCATAAAAACTTCTCACAAAAATAGAATGTTTGAGAAAAACCTATTCCATCGAGTGTTAAAACTAGTTTAATGCTACAAAAGACCGTAGTTTAGTGTTTAATACTCTAAGTTATTAAATCGTTTTTAATCACAGCTACGAGAGTAGCAAAGCTGTGCATCGGTGCACAAAATGTGCACACGAATGAACGAGTGAATAACTGAACGAACAAGAACGCAGCAGAATCTTTACGCCTACATCAAACGACCTAGTAATAGACTGATGCATCCTTAAATGGGAATGAGTCTATTTCTAGTCTAAGCAAGTATCGCTGGAAAGCTATAAACCCCCATGCATATAATTATTATTATTTTCTGTAATCAGCTTAACAGATTTTATTACAAGCTTTTATTTAACTTGTAATGTTTGTCTGTATAATTTATTCGTATCCGATTGAGCTAAACTTTCGTACACTCGTGTAAAGTCGGTGACAATGCAATATTATAATACCATACCAGAAGTCCTTAATGATAAGTAATTTACGGATGGAATCCATTTAGCCGATTTGGCGTGATGAAGCCACAACGACACATAAAAAAATACAAAAAATATAAAATATTTTTTTTCTATTTATTGAACTTCAAATAGTTAGTATCACTTATTTTTGGAAAATATCTTCACTGTACAGACAATATCATTTTTATAATTTTATAATATGAAGTACAGAAAATTTGATACTCATAAACACCTACCAAAGTAAGCAATCAATCAATCAAAATAATTAATAAGATAAATCCCAAACGCATTTTCAATAAAAAAGGCACAAAATAATCTAGAATATGTCTCGAATAAAATTCTAAGGGAAAAGAAACACGTTGCTTCTATCCTAAACATATCGATAAAGAACATTTGTTCCAATTTCAATACACGCGTTGAACTAAAATATGTCTTATCCAATATCCAATAATATAATATATCAATATACACGGCCTATAATATCCACCCATTGCTCTTATAGAATACGAGCTTGAATAATCTCGACTCTTATTTTCAGCGCAGCGGAAGCGTTACCGGTTAGTGTTGTGTGTGGCAACAAGATAATATTTATAGGTCCGTTGAAAAAATATTTTTAATAGTTTCTCAAAAAGTAGTCATTTGAGGTCCGACCCGCAGCCCCGAGCGAGTCGCCTAGTTCAGAACCCTAGGCCTTATAGTCAATCTTAAAAAATCGGCCAAGAGCATGTCGGACCATGCTCAGTGTAGGGTTCCGCAGCCGTTCATACAAAAAAATGCACTACAGATGAACGAAATAAGATTTGACAAAGTGTACTGCCAAAGAGCGCTCCACCGCACATACGTCTTTTAGCTGATAAGCGCAGTTTTTTGGCAAAAACGGCTCGACCGATTTTACTCAATATAATTTTCATTCAAAGTACTTATAAGGCTTCAATTTCATTATGAATTTTTCCATATTTTTTTGACTCGTGGTTGAAAAGTTAGAGGGGTAGGCGCTATTTTTTGGATTTCCAGAGCGAAGTTATGTGTACGAGAGGTACACGAAAAAGTTTTTTTAAATTTTTATTTTACCGTTTTGTCGGTGTAAAACATACACATTTACTCATACCAAATTTCAGCTTTCTAGTATAAATGATCACGGAGCTAAGCCACGGACGGACAGACAGACGGAAATGGCGAAACTATAAGGGTTCCTTGTTGACTACGGAACCCTAAAAATTGAGGTCTCCACTTCAGAACTCGTCTTCCCCATCGACCATCGGCTCTTCGACAAATATTCCCCGCCGCTGCCACTTCAGTTTGGTTAGTCTGCGCGCTATGCCGGTGACTTTGGTTCTCAGTCGGATTGATTCCGGATTTTATCGTTCAGAGAAACTCCGAGCATAGCCCTCTCCATAGCTCTCTGGGCGACCTGTTTGTGGACGAGGCTTTTTATAATAATGAAATTTAGCCTGCGGGGTAACAAGACGCACACCCATATTACAAATCACTGGAAAGCCACAACTTATTCAATTTACTTTATTGTATAACAATCCCGAAAAGTTTACAGTTTCATTAAAAAATGCATTAGGACAAACGACGTTAGGGATACTGATATACATTAATTAGTCCTCAACCAAGAAGCTATCTCATGTGACGCTAGCTCTGAGTAAACACCGTGTTCATTACTCGGTCTCGAGTCTAAAAATAGTCTCCTTTGTCAGCAGCTCGCTATTTCTGATAAGTACACCGCACTACAGTGACGGCTGACTAGTGACTTGGAGTCACAAACCTACAACTTTGAGCCTTATTATTTTTGTGTTTTTTTTTTTGCAGTTTACTGTAGGCCAAAACCGGGCGGCTGTTTCAGATATCTGACGAGCGGGGATGAGGTTACGTCACAAGGAACCGTATTTGAAAGAATTGTATTTTTGTGATGGACAATGCGATGCAATTTATGCCACATTTAAAAGCAGATCAGGCGATCTAGGTGTCGCTAGAGTGAAGAAGACCAATAAGATGTTAAGAAGAGTGTTAAGGCCTTGGCATTAATAACTCTCTGCTACTGATACACGCGCGCTACAGTGGACGGCAGAAATACAATCGCTGATCTGAAACTTAGACTTAGTATTTGACGCACAATTTTAATGGATAATGGCACGCAATTCACTTTGAATTTAAAGTTTATAAGGAAAAATACAACAATCTAGCGATGAAGCTCTAGGATCCGCACTCTTCAAAATGGCTTCGAGCTATAAATTACTCCATTACTCCTAAGTCTAGTTTTTATTTGTCAAATTCAAGTATGTTAATTATTTTCTTTAAATAACCTCCGTCCACACGTGGTGAGCTCCGACCTAACAATCGCTAGAGTGTTCATTACTCGCGATGGTCTTGAGAGCCCCTTTGTCAGCAGCTCGCTAATGCTGATACACCGCACTACAGTGACAGCAGACTAGCGACTTGGAGTCACAAACCTGCAACTTTGAGCCTTATTATTTTTGTGATGGACAAAGGGACGCAATCTATGCCAAATTTAAAAGCAGACCAGGTGGCCTAGGTGTCGCCAGAGTGCAGAAGACCAAAAATATCTGAGTGGCCTTGGCATTTATAACTCGCTCTTACTTACACACGTGCACTACAGTGACGGCAGACTAGCGACTTATTGTGGAATAATCAGTGAACCTATTAAAAAAACCTATTGAAGTAAATCCAGAATAAAGCTCATTAATTTTAAAAGGTTGCAATGATTTTCTTGAACAATATCTAAGAACACTCTCGACAGGGTAAGCTTTGTAACTAGCGACTTACCTACAGTTTCTGATCTGTAACTTAGAGTTGTATTTGACGCACAGTTGTGATGGATAACGGCACGCAATTAACTTTTCCTATTAAAGCTTGGAAGAAAAGAAATCAATCTATTTTATGATTTGTCTGACGGAGTTATTAGAATTTCCATTTTCATTATACCGACTTTCTTAAAGAACCCCCCATACACACGAGGCGAGCTCCGAGCAAACACGACTCGAGTGTTCATTACTCGCGCCAATCTCGAGTCGAGAGTCCCTTTGTCAGCAGCTTGCTACTGCTAATACACCGCACTACAGTGACGGCAGACTAGCGACTTACAGTGGCTGATCTGTAACTCAGAGTTGTATTTGACATGCATAGCGATAGATAATGGCACGCAGTTCACTTTGAATTTTAAAGCTTATAAGGAAAAATAAAACAATCTAGCGATGAAGCTCTAGGATCCGCACTTTTCAAAATGGCTTCGAGCTATAAATTACTCCTTTCCTCCCAAGTTTAGTTTTTTGTTGTGTCAAATTCAAGTATGTTAATTATCTTCTTTAAGTAACGGAGAGTGGTGAGCTCCGAGCTAACACCGCTAGAGTGTTCATTACTCGCGCCGGTCTCGAGAGTCCCTTTGTCAGCAGCTCGCTAATGCTGATACACCGCACTACAGTAAAGGCAGACTAGTGACTTACAGTGGTGGATCAGCGCCAACTAGGACACTATGTACACTTATGTATACCTATGTAAACAAATCTTGCAAGTCAAATTTGACCCACTTTCCGGTTTCTGATTGAGCTAAATTTTGGCATACTTATGTAAGTTCGGCAATAATGCAATATTAATAATACCATCTGATCTGATGATGGAGCCGAAAGTTGGTTATAGGAACTCCGTAATAAAATAAGTTTAGGCTCTTTGGAATCGTCTCAATTAACAGTTGATAGTGGTTAAAAAAAGTACAGTCGGCCATAAAAGCTTCTCACAAAAATAGAATGTTTGAGAAAAACCTATTCCATCGAGTGTTAAAACTAGTTTAATGCTACAAAAGACCGTAGTTTAGTGTTTAATACTCTAAGTTATTAAATCGTTTTTAATCACAGCTACGAGAGTAGCAAAGCTGTGCATCGGTGCACAAAATGTGCACACGAATGAACGAGTGAATAACTGAACGAACAAGAACGCAGCAGAATCTTTACGCCTACATCAAACGACCTAGTAATAGACTGATGCATCTTTAAATGGGAATGAGTCTATTTCTAGTCTAAGCAAGTATCGCTGGAAAGCTATAAACCCCCATGCATATAATTATTATTATTTTCTGTAATCAGCTTAACAGATTTTATTACAAGCTTTTATTTAACTTGTAATGTTTGTCTGTATAATTTATTCGTATCCGATTGAGCTAAACTTTCGTACACTCGTGTAAAGTCGGTGACAATGCAATATTATAATACCATACCAGAAGTCCTTAATGATAAGTAATTTACGGATGGAATCCATTTAGCCGATTTGGCGTGATGAAGCCACAACGACACATAAAAAAATACAAAAAATATAAAATATTTTTTTTCTATTTATTGAACTTCAAATAGTTAGTATCACTTATTTTTGGAAAATATCTTCACTGTACAGACAATATCATTTTTATAATTTTATAATATGAAGTACAGAAAATTTGATACTCATAAACACCTACCAAAGTAAGCAATCAATCAATCAAAATAATTAATAAGATAAATCCCAAACGCATTTTCAATAAAAAAGGCACAAAATAATCTAGAATATGTCTCGAATAAAATTCTAAGGGAAAAGAAACACGTTGCTTCTATCCTAAACATATCGATAAAGAACATTTGTTCCAATTTCAATACACGCGTTGAACTAAAATATGTCTTATCCAATATCCAATAATATAATATATCAATATACACGGCCTATAATATCCACCCATTGCTCTTATAGAATACGAGCTTGAATAATCTCGACTCTTATTTTCAGCGCAGCGGAAGCGTTACCGGTTAGTGTTGTGTGTGGCAACAAGATAATATTTATAGGTCCGTTGAAAAAATATTTTTAATAGTTTCTCAAAAAGTAGTCATTTGAGGTCCGACCCGCAGCCCCGAGCGAGGCGCCTAGTTCAGAACCCTAGGCCTTATAGTCAATCTTAAAAAATCGGCCAAGAGCATGTCGGACCATGCTCAGTGTAGGGTTCCGCAGCCGTTCATACAAAAAAATGCACTACAGATGAACGAAATAAGATTTGACAAAGTGTACTGCCAAAGAGCGCTCCACCGCACATACGTCCTTTAGCTGATAAGCGCAGTTTTTTGGCAAAAACGGCTCGACCGATTTTACTCAATATAATTTTCATTCAAAGTACTTATAAGGCTTCAATTTCATTATGAATTTTTCCATATTTTTTTGACTCGTGGTTGAAAAGTTAGAGGGGTAGGCGCTATTTTTTGGATTTCCAGAGCGAAGTTATGTGTACGAGAGGTACACGAAAAAGTTTTTTTAAATTTTTATTTTACCGTTTTGTCGGTGTAAAACATACACATTTACTCATACCAAATTTCAGCTTTCTAGTATAAATGATCACGGAGCTAAGCCACGGACGGACAGACAGACAGAAATGGCGAAACTATAAGGGTTCCTTGTTGACTACGGAACCCTAAAAATTGAGGTCTCCACTTCAGAACTCGTCTTCCCCATCGACCATCGGCTCTTCGACAAATATTCCCCGTCGCTGCCACTTCAGTTTGGTTAGTCTGCGCGCTATGCCGGTGACTTTGGTTCTCAGTCGGATTGATTCCGGATTTTATCGTTCAGAGAAACTCCGAGCATAGCCCTCTCCATAGCTCTCTGGGCGACCTGTTTGTGGACGAGGCTTTTTATAATAATGAAATTTAGCCTGCGGGGTAACAAGACGCACGATTTAAATATATCATGTAAAAACCAAATCGTACCACAGGTCGACACTGTGAAATACCTAGGCCTTATAATAGATTCTGGTTTAACATGGAGCCCGCATATTGACTCACTTTGCGATCGTTTGTCGTCCGCTTGTTTTGCACTCAGTAGACTGCACCCTAGTCTATATCCCTCCAACTTAAGGAAAGCATATTTCGGCTACTTCCATTATCTCTTAATATATGGCATAGATTTCTGGGCTAACGCTGCAGACTAGAACAGACCGTTTAGACTTCAAAAACGTGCAATACGTATCATATGTGGAGTACCATGGGATCGCCCCGCCCGTGAGCTGTTCAAGGTAACCAAAATTCTCACTCTGCCGAGCCCGTATATATACTTGAGGTGGCCAAATACCTGAAAGTAAATCTTGAACATTTCCCGACGCGTGGTGATGCACACAATTATAACACTAGACGGCGAGGTGAACTGCGTCCACCTTGCACACGTCTTGCAAAGTCCAAAAAGTGTCTTCATACTACTACCCCATGAGATAAAAATGCTCCAAGCACAAGGTATTTTTTGAATAAACTTAAAACTAAACTAGGAAATGACGCGATCTACTCCGTCGATGAATTCTTACGCAACCGGGTGTAACTGGGTGCGCTTCTCTAACTGGTTCGCTGCCCCAACAAAAAAAACAATAATAATTAGTAACTAAATAATGCGACTCATGTATAATTTAATGTTTCATGATTTATAAGTTGACTGTAAGCAGGCCGCAAGGGCACTTTTACAAGTCTGACTCTACGGCATTTCCCAAGAGGAGACCACTGCTGAGAAGAAAGCCGAGATAAACTGAACAGTCAGTATTTTTTCTAAATATTCTATTTCTTATATCTATTATAATATTTGTACTTAGCCTATCCAAAATATATGTTTTAAATATAAACTCAGCGTAATTCTCCATGAACAAATATAAAAACTTATAAAAGTAAAAATATAATACAAGATAAAAAAGCAAAATCAGATTTTTTATTTAAAACAATTTTCGTACGTTTTATGTGCCACCTTATTTGTAAGAACCTTGTGTCCCGGTAAAAGTAAATTCTTTGGTTTCTGTTTTGGGCCATGTCCACGTCTCGGCCGCGTATGTAAGGACCGGAAGAATGCATTGGTTGTGCAAATTGACTTGAGGCACTTGCCTGACGAACTAATATATATTGACCGTTTAGATATAACGAGATCGCCAGCGGCATGGTCGCTTCGGGTTTTTTGATGGCATGTTAATCGTTAGCCCTTAGAGGCCCACCCCGAAATAGGTGATAATTAGATAAGTATAAGTGGTTTAAGGGCGCGTGACTTAGAAATGCCACGCAACGGGATTCGCCTCCGCGCATTGAATGTACGTACATTATTGTGCTGTGTATTGTTCGTGAAACCACGCCAGCCAGGCTTCAAGATCTTTGTGGTGAGCTTATTTAGATTCCTTAGGGCAAGGGCGTTCTTAAGTCTCAGTGAAGACTTAAGAACGCCGAAGATAGAAGGGCCATTATGCCATAAAGGCATTCTCAACCAGTCAACCATTAGGCTAAACTGAAAAATTATTGGTTGAGGTTAATTCTAGATTTTATAAACTTAAAATCTATCCCGACATCTCGGGAAAAGTTCTAGATCTCCGCGGGAGACTGGAACAATTTTTGGCTCGTTTTGTGAGCTATCATGTACCTCACGTGTCTAGGTCACGTGTATATTAGGGACGAAATGAAGGCGTTCGATAGCGAAATTCAAGATTGACTCCAAGACATGAATTGTACCACTACTTCATTTCCGGTAATATAGCCGTGTGGACTTTACTAATCGATATCGACACCGGTAGCGTGACGTACATCCCTAGCTCCTCCGCACCTTTCTTAATATCCGGTATAGTTCCCACATTAATGCCTGGAATTGACTGCCGCTGGCTATTTTAGTCCAATATTAAGGCATGGATCGGTTTATGAATAGCTGGTTTATGAACGGGGCTAAGCTAGGTCATGAGAGCTCGCATTTGATATTTATTGCTAGAAGGCGCGCGCAACATTGCTCGCAGAGGAAAACGTTTAAAATTAAGTAAAATATCCTTTAGCCATCCTCGGATGTTCAGCTATCGTTGTAACAAAAATGGTTGAGATCTGCCCAGCTATTTTGATATGACAAGGTTGATAAAATGCCCACTTGCCATTCCCCATAGTAGCGCCCACAACACAGTTATAATGCCCTGTATGCATAGTATACAGGTATATTAGCTCAAACGACCCACGCACGCTGTGAGACCGGCACAAATAATGGCCTAATTTAATAATAGCCTTATGTAGCAGTTCCGTGATATAATCGCGAAAAACATGTCAATAGATGTTCAGTTGCTGCATCAGGCACCTTTAGCAAAACAAATCTGCAAACTATTACATCTATAACTTTTATAAAGTTGTAAAAATGAAATGTCTGACTGTACATTCAAGATATTCTGATATAAAAATTTATGAATAAAAAAAAAACTTGCTTCAAAATAAACTAAAATGCCATAAATAATCTTTTATGTACGGTACGGATACATTTGAATCACCTTTTGAACTCGATGCCAAACAATCATTTATTACTATTAAGAACCGCGGCGGCAAGTCTTTACTTATTATCTACCTACATATATATTTAGTCATAGTAATTCGTATTTTTGTTGAATAAAGAACTTTATTTACTTCAGGTTTGGCACCGACTTCAAAAGGTGATTCAAATGTATCTGTACCGTACATAAAAGATTATTTATGGCTTTTTAGTTTATTTTGAAGTCGGTTCTTTTTTATTTATAAATTTTTATTTTTTGCTTTTTAGTAGTGATATAAAGTATTTTGTAGAGCCTAGAATGGGAAGATTGAGGAGGCACTTTGCACGCATCTCGAGTCTTTGGAAGTAAGAAATGTAAAAGTTGGTTACTTAGTTCATTGTAACTTCCATCATCAGCTCAGAGCTAATGAAACCACAGGAAAACAACTGATAACTTTAGAAAAATATATACAAAACATTGTTAGTGCCTATTATATTTTAGGGTTTCTCTCGATTTCCCTGGTATTCCATCATCTGATCCTGACTTAGTGATAAGGAGACTACTTCAGGGACACACTATAAAAAATATGAATAACAGTCTTAACGTATCTATCTATAATATATGATTTTTTTGAGAATTATCCTCTAACTCTTAAGTATTAAGGAGTTGTACCTTCCGTCATCAGCTCCGCATGATGAGATGATGACTACCATATGCAAATACATAAATAACTTCAAAAAATATATGAAAGCAAATCAAATCATCAAAGCAAAATATCCTTTATTTAAGTAGGCTTAGATACAAGCACTTTCGAATTGTCAGTTACAATGAGAGAAGTCTTTGCTGGGAAACATACAATATGATCCAACATTTGTTGCAAGGATTAGGGAAACCCAGAAAAACCTAATCAGATCATTTAACTTAAGTATAATACTTACTTATTATTGATAAAATCATCATTTTAAATCGTTATAATATATGTATATATATATATATATATATATATATATATATATATAAATAATAATAATAATAATAAATAATCGTTATAAGTCGTATAAGTGCCTATAAAATTTGAGGATTGCCCTCGATTTCCCTGGGATCCCATCATCAGATCCCAACTTGGTGGCAATGGAACCACTTCAGGAGTATATCCTTTCAAATAAGAAAATAATTTTTAAAATCGGTCCACAATTGGCGGAGTAATCGGTGAAAATACATAAAAAAAAAAATTAAAAAAAAATACAAACTGTTGAACATATAACCTCCTCCTTTTTTGGAAGTCGGTTAAAAAATGATTGCTATTTGGAGGTCATTAAAACGAATTTTTATTGTTTCTAGTTTAGTTGTTAGTATGTGTCATTGTGGCTTCATATCGCAAAATCGAGGGGTGAAGAAAGAAGAAAAAACGAGGGATTATGACTTTTTCTCCTCCACGAACGAAGGTGCGGGAATCTTCTAGTTTATGATATGACTAGAATGCGTCCGCAACTTTCGCTGAGGAGAAAAAGTCATAACCCCTCTTTTTTTCTTAAGCATAGTCGGGTAAAAAGTATCCTATAACCACATGGAGCTACCTGTATACCAGAAATAGTTGAAATCCGTTTAGCCGATTTAGCGTGATGAAGCCACAACGACACATACAAACATTTCATTTTTACAACTTTATAATAGTATCCATATCCATATCCATACTAATATTATAAATGCGAAAGTGTGTCTGTCTGTCTGTTACCTCTTCACGCTTAAACCGCTGAACGGATAAACGAATCCGCGATAAACGAATTTAAGGCGGACGAAGTCGCGGGCAGAAGCTAGTAGATTATAAATGTAATAGTTATGATAGTTATGTATAGTTTGCAGGCAGGAATGGCATGTATTTTAATTTTCATAGTAGCGGGCTCTACACAGCCGCAGCTCCCCGTGTACATAATACATATACAGGTACGTTAGCTCAAACGACTCCCCGAAACCGGAAGTAATTAAACTCGATTTTGGGCTGTTAGAGATACGGCACGTCCAGAAGTCTGCGGATAAAAAAGGTGCTAAGCGCCTTTTTATTGCGAAAACGCTTGTTCTCTTTATAATTTGATAACACTTTTTATTTCTTTGTGAATTCAACGCTGTATTGATAACATCTTTCGTTCCGCTTTTTAATTATATTGCGTGTATTTGATACTAACTTAGCAAAAAACACTACAGTTAGTAAGTGTCGTTTATTAATGGACTTTGGTAAAATCATCTTATCGTAGACTCCAAAATGTCTACAACTTCTGCGAGGCGGAGAATACCATAACCTTCTTTTTTGCTTCAGCGTAGTCGGGTAAAAAGTATCCTAAGGATTACCAGCTACCCGTGTACCAAGAATGGTGGCAACTCATTCAGCCGTTTTGCCTTGGTGAAGCTGCAAAGACACATACAAACATACAAAAGAAAAAAAAAACTACTCAGTAATCTTTAAATGGACTGCTTCACTTGCTTTTTTGAAAATGTTTTTTTAATAGCATACCTAGATGTACAACGCAAATGATGATGACAGATTATATAGTGTAAAGTACAATTACTATTATTTAATTTGAGTTGCCGATGATTCGGAAGCTCTACCCATGAACCCGGGATAGACATAATATACCCATGAGCCGTAAAAAATTGTGTTTTTTTTAAATATATAGCCATATTTCTATTTCAAGCTATGAAATTGTTAATATGAAATTGAGTACGATTAATACCAGTCTTCATTTTACCGTCCAAGGTATATAAAGAATAATTATCGCACGAGTGAATTTCACTTTCCTCCGTTATATTATATTTTGCAAACAACTCAGTATGTGTCAACCTTTGAAATTTATTCAAGTATGCACGAAACCCGAGATAGGGACAACGAGTTGTATCTCGATAGAAGTTTTGATAAAGTTCACGAAAGCATGACTAATTGAATACATAATGTACGAAACGGCACAACTTGAACAATGGTATACAACTGTACATCTCACAATTGTTCTCATTGGCAAGATATTATTTTTATAAACAAAAATCAGAAACAAATGAAAAAATGTTTCGACGATACTGGATTTGAACCAGTGCCTTGACCGGGGCAGCACGCTCTATCAACTGAGCTAATCGTCCATATATAAGATATTATTTACTTTCAACAGCCACCAAACCTTATGGTGGCCCTATACCATCCTTCCTACCGTCCAATAGGCATGACGCTACCGATTGGATCAGTTAGAACTGACCGTGTGTGAGAGTGGATTGGCATGACAGTTATACTTGACGGCACAAGCGAATTTAGATTATTTTGGCGTGATCGCAAACGCATTGACGCCTTTGAGATGTGGTGCTGAAGAAGATGCTCCGTATCCCGTGGACAGCATTTCGGACTAACGTTGCTATATTGCGAGAACTCAAAATCTCCTAGCGACTGTCATCCGAGTGTCTACAACGAGTTCTACAATACTTCGGTCACATTGCAAGGAAATACAATGCCAACCTCGACAAGCTTATCATAACTGGTAAAGAAGAGGGGGAAAGGCATCGTGGACGCAGCCCAATGCGTTGGTCTGACCAGATTCGCACTGCTCTTGACTCTACAGTTCACAACACTCTCCACACCACCAGAGACAGAAACAGATGGAGGAAGATCGTTCGAGAGAAAGTTATACGGAAGGTTGTCACGACTCTCATTACTGGGGAATACGACACAAAGAGGACGCTTGATCATGGCGATTGGATCATGCCGATTGGACCGTATATGGCGGTCGGCGATCGTCAGTTCAGTCAGGTCAAGATTTTTGTCGGTGATAAACATTGTCGTGCGCGCTCTCTCACAACATGTCGCTTTTGCGAAATGGGAACGTGTGACTATGTGTCTTCGGCCGGCAACCCCTTTCGTCGCGGCCCCTGTAGTAATGTACTATTTTAGATGTTTTATTGTGGTGTTCTCTATTGAAAGCGCGTTTAGTCTTCTAGTACTCACCCTCTTGTCAAAGACGATTAAAACAAGAGAAATGGTAACGCAAGGAGATATTTAGGCAAAAACTAGATGGCTCTTTAAAACTATACAATTAACGATGTTATAATTGAATAATAAAATAGTATAGTAACAATTAGTTCATAAACAGCTAATAATAAATGAATCGTAACATTTATATACTGTTTCACGCTTGCAAAGTTCAATAATTGTTAAATAATAATTCTTATACATAGATGGCGTTGTACGATGTACATACAGGAAAAAGGCTCTTTGTATGGGATTGACAGTCCTCTTGTTTAAATGGTCATTGCCTGCGTTAACCTAGACAGCAATTTATATGGGTTCAACTGAAAATGTGCAACGCGCAAATTGTACTAACAATCAAAATGTACAAACGCAAAATATACATCATGGCAAATGTAAGTACGAAGAGTTTACTTAAAACACATTCGCGACCGTGAGCCCGACCGGCGGGCGTACGGTTTTTCTTATGTTATTGGCTACGAGCGTAGCGCTACGAAAATGTCGATGTTAAAGTGTTAAAGCAAAAAAGTTAAGTTTGGCTATTGTAATCGCACATTTTCAGCCGAAGCCATTAAGTCATACTCATAATATGCTGAAGACGACAAACTATAATATAATAATAATAATAATAAGGCCGCAGGGCAGCTTGTGGCGAGCTGTTGGGGAGTGACGACCCCACGGACCCGAGATCTCCAGAGAGTCGGTCAGGGCCCTTGCCTCCGGTGTATCTTCATCAGCCGGAGTGAAGAGGACCCGTAGGACTCTCAGCTCTGGCTTGCCTTCATTGGCTGTCCAGAGAGGAGCGTTAGAGATATATGCTCCAGGGGTGGCAGTGTTAAAGGGCATAACGCCGCGGGTAACCTCGGAGGAAGCGCAGCACACCTCTCGACGCCCGAGCCCTCATGTCCATGTTGCTTCCGGCTGTCTTGTTTGCCGGCAATTACGGGGACCCATCAAGTGAGTGGCGAGTCACCACCCGCCACAGATAACGATTTGGCGGTTATGGCAAGTGACATATTTCTATTGCAATAGACAAAAAAAAGTCCATCCAAACTACAATTTCATAACCATACATCTCTTTCCTTAAAATGTAATAGTTCCAACATCAGCTGGGACCTGCTCATGAACATATTCTCTTATTGATATGATCAGAAGTAAGTCCCAGCAGAAGTACAGCCACAGCAAACTTCTCGAAAGGGCATCTACGTGTTGGATCCATATCCCCACGCAAATCTCTCAAAAATCCGGGACATACGAGCCCGTGACTCAATGTGAGATACAAACATCTATACCATTATAAAGTTGTAAAAATGAAATGTCTGTACATAGAAGATATTTTCAAAAAAATGGTTGTTACGTACTATTTGGAGTTCACTAAAACGAAATATATATTTTTTGGATTTTATGTATGTTTGTATGTGTCGTTGTGGCTTCATCACGCAAAATCGGCTAAACCGATTTCAACTATTTTTGGCACACGGGTAGCCGGGTATCTCCAGATGGTTATAGGATACTTACCCGTCTACGCTAAAGAAAAAAAAGAGGGTTATGACTTTTCCCCCTCCGCATACGAAGCTGCGGGCGCCTTCTAGTAATAAATAATAATAAATATAACACAAATCGAACTAGTCCCACGGTAAGCTCAATAAGTCTTGTGTTATGGGTACCAGACGACGTTATATTTAATAGATATATATTTACTTATATACATAGAAGAGATCCAAGACTCAGAAACAAATATTTATGCTCATCACACAAATATTTGCCCTTACCGTGATTTTAACCCAGGACCTTCAGCTTCGCAGGCAACGTTACTGCCGCTGAGCCAAACCGGTCTTACAATATTATTCTTATTGTGTCGAACAATGTAACTCGTAAATTTATAATCTGAACAGAGATATAAAACACATAAATTACAAATTTAATTTTGATGACAACCCCTTCATATTATCTCCAAACCTCTTCATCGGTCAAGGACCCCGGACATTTCCGTGACAGGTGAGCGTGACGGCATTTGTAAATGTCATAGTGACATGACATTTCAGCCACGTGGCCTGGTTGACCTACATTTTGTGACTATTTTATTGGTCCAAAGGTTATGTAGGATCTCCCTTTCATAGAAAAAGTTGTAAATATTAAATGTCTGTACATTGAAGATATTTTCATAAAAATAAAGTGTAAATAGATTTTTTTCTAATGAAAAATCCGTCTCCAATATTTTTTGGAGCCGAGACCTGGTCTCTAACTATGGGTCTATTAAGGACGCTCAGAGTCACTCAGCGAGCTATGAAAAAGGCTATGCTCGGGATCTCTCTACGAGATCGAATCAGAAATGAGGAGATTCATAGACGAACCATGGTCACCGTACAGGGTAAGCAAACTGAAGTGGCAATGGGCAGGGCACATAATTCGAAGAACCTGTGGCTGTTGGGACAGAAAGGTTCTCGAGTGGAGACCGCATACCATCAAGCACAGCGTCGAAGGCCACCCGCAAGCTTGAGGAGACTTGTGTCCAGTAGTAATGATGAAGATGACGATTTGTCTACATGACATGACAGTATAAAACAATATATTTAGTCATCATTCCTATTACATCGCTTGTATTTCTATTACATAGCTTCAGGTGTAGTCACTTTACCTCCCAAGACGTGTAATCTATCAGTACTAGCGTATCAATATTATCGGTAATTCAATGTTCGTTCGCTTTGTATGTACTCAGGCCGGTCCCCAGCGGCCGGTATTAGGGTGTGTATTACACACGAGCCTAATTACGATCACACAATCCGATTGCGTTGTTGATTTATAGATCTAATTTAATATTCATAAATACTACTTATTAGATACTATATTAAAATAACAGGTTCGATATAGTATCAGTATGTATGCTGCTGATTAAACAACAAGTAATCAGTAATCCGACAAAAAAATCTCGAAACTAATTGGTATTAGGTTTGCAAAGTGTCGCTCTTGGTTTTCAGTTTTCAAATTCGGAATAATATCCAACTAACCTTTTTAGGTTTCCGTAGCCAAAAGGGGAAACACGGAACCCTACTTATAGTTTCGTCATGTCCGTCCGTCCGTATGTCACAGGTATTTTACTTAAAAACTACAAGATGTATACCTATTGATCAAATTTGGAGTATAGTATAGGTATTGTATATGCCGCTATTTAGTTTTATAGATAATAACAAAAACATATATTTCTAAATGTAACAGAAATACCAATGTGTGGTACATACTCTTAATTCGACACTTCTTTTAAAAGGATTCTGAGGTTTTAATTTTTTTTTATTAAGTGGATATTTTCGGAAATAATCACTCCGAAAGTAGCATACATTGTGTCCCCCCTCTATTTTCTAAGCCTTGTGTTAATTATTACGTATGAAAATTACTAATAAAAAGCTTACAAAATACTTAAAAAAAATTTTTTCAACATGATCGGATATATACCGTTTTTGAGTTATTGCCGAACTACTGCGCTTATCAGCAAAAGGACGTAAGTGCCCCGAAGATACGCTCTTTTGCTGTTGCTTTTTTTTCACATCGTATTATTTTTTCCTATACTCCAATTATTTGTAGTAACGGCTGCGGAACCCTACACTGAGTAAGGCTGCGGCCATTTCAACCGACGGTGCTTTTGTGTTACGAAATATTCACAGCGATCTATTTGCGAAGACAAATTAATCTACTTTATAACATGAGAACTTGAAGTCAAGCTTACTTTGAACTGCACCCATAAAATTACAGTGTATTTGTAATTGTATTTAGGAATATTTCGTAACATAAAGTCATCAGCGGTGGAAACGCGGCCTTACACTGAGCATGCTATTGGTCGGTTTGCGATATTTCGACTGGATTATTATCATTATGTGTACGAGTATCAACTATCTATTTGTAAATATTAGCAACGTGGGCCCGATAATTCAATGTTCGTTTGATATGCATGTCGTCAGGCCAGTCCCCGGCGGCCGGTAATGGGTGTGCATTACACACGAGGCTGATTGCGATCACACGATCTGATTAGGTACCTTGTTGATTTATTTTAATTTCATAAAGTTAAAATAAATCGACAACGTACGTAATAAGAGTATTAGATACACAATTATATTAGTTTATATATAAAATCGTGACACAATTTTTTGCTCCGGCAGGGTCATTTTTCTGAGTCAAATCCAAACAGCGTAAGATAGAATTTCATTGGTAAGTGGACACCACCATTTCTTGGGCAATTTGCGGTCGAATTTAGGTTCTAGTATTTTTTATATGTAGATTTATGATCGAATAAATGCTCTTAAATGAATAATCTCAGTACTGTACGCCTCTCTTTATCCTTCTGTTTGACAATTTGACATAAGATCGCCACTTTTTCTCACGTCTGTAAAATAACTCAATTATCTTGCTGTTGTTAAAGACATTCCTTACTTCATCGTCCGTGATGTGTAAATGTATCATGATACCACTATCAGCGCAGCAGATAATTGAATGTTCATTTGCTATGCATGTTGACAAGCTCGGTCCCCGGCGGCCGGTAATAGGGTGTACATTACACACGAGGCTGATTGGGACAACACGATCCGGTTAGGTTGTTGATTTATTCTCATCATTTTTCCGTGCCTTAGCCGCCTTCTGTTTTAACCCCCGTAATCCATGTATTTCTCAAGGATAAAAGCAACCCAATCAGATCGTGTGATCCCAATCGGCCTCGAGTTGCGACAGAAGAAGTGTTCGAGTCATATTCCAATTCTAATGGTAGTGGCTATTCCAGGCTATTCAGCCTCCGTATAACTGCGACCATAGATGATCTATTGTGAGCGCCACCTCCTATAGTTTCCGGTCAAGTTCTGTTGATTCAAAAAACTTCAGAACTTCTTTGATTCCGAGAGTTTTATTTATCTCTTCTGGGCATAGTAAATGTTTTCGCAGTATAGAAAAATGTAGCTATAGGTAAATCAGAGGCTGGAGAGTGACATAGGCTACCGTAGTCTCTGCTCTACCTATAGCTACATATATGACTCAAAATACTTCTTCTGCTGCATCTTCACGAGTTGTTTCTACTTCTGCTCAGTTGTCAGTTGTCGTTGAGTATATTTGGCAATATTACGGACTATGACTATTTGAAAGTCACTGAATCGAAACATCATTTTTGTTTTGTTTTTTGGTATAGAGATATACGAGCAGACGGATAGCCTGCGAAAAATATGCCCCGCCCACTGCCACTTCAGTTTGCTTATTCTGATCGCTATATCGGTGACTTTGGTTCTCAGTCGGATATCCTAGTTCCGGATTTTTTCCTTTAGAGAAACTCCGAGCATAGCTCTTCATAGCTCTCTGAGCAACCTGGAATTTGTGGACAAGGCCTTTTGTAAGTGTCCCCATCAAATTTACCATGGAAATTAGGGTTTACCGTCATCTGTCAGAAACTTATTTGTCATAATCATCATTTAGGATAAATTATGAAAAGTTTACGTGTTCAGAAAAAATGCATTATGATGCATAATGCATTTTTTCTGAACACGTAAACTTTTTAAGATTGTCATAAAACAAACCTTACCTAATGCATTTAATAGGATGATGCCTTAAAAAGTCCTGAAAATTCTAGTTTCAAAAAAAAAATCATTATGCCAAGTGATGATTATGACAAAAGAGTTTATGCCAGATGAGGGTAAGCGGGGAATTCGCTATGCACGTTGACAGGCTCCGTTCCCAATGGCCGGTAATAAGGCGTGCATTACACATGAAGCTGATTGCGATCACAGATCACACAATCCGATTGGGTTGTGTATTAAAACACTCTCCTTCACATAATTCGTTTCAGCGATGATGACTCATTTCAATAAATCAATTTAAACGGATTATATCGCGTATATTATTATCTCATTTGAAATCTCAATACACAATAGGGAACATGCATGAAATTTTTTCATCGCTTTTCTTAACGAAATATCAAAATACCGTATAGTCTATTCCAAAAAGTGAAATTAAAATTAAAATCGTCCAAGAAATACATATGATATAAGCATTTTAATTAGAGAGGTCCGACATAGACTGTTACGTCACAGTCTACTACGGTCAAATTCTGTTTTGCTAGAAAGAGATAGAATGAAATGTTTGATGGCTTATATCTTGGGTATTTTTATTTGAAAAATTCCTTTCGTCTACTGTTTGTTACATGAATAAGCTTTTAATAAAGCTAAAATTCAAATTCATGCATATTCCCTATTGAGTTATTTGTTTTATTAAAGTGGTCAGTTTAAGTAAATTGTAACTTTGACACAGAAAAATATTTTTTTACTTAGTCTACCCCGTGAACTTGTAACCTTTTGAAAAGTTCGGAACACAAATGAGATAATAAACGCGATATAATCCGTGTAAATTGTTTCATTTAAATAATCCATTTGGTCATGTGGTTCAGTTCGTTGCCCCGCGACCTACGAAGCTGGCGGTCCTGGATTCGAATCCCAGCTAGGGCAGGTGTAAGTAATGAGCTGAGTACGAATGTTCGTTCCTCGGTCTACGATGTTTTCTATGTATATATTTAGGTATTATGTATGTATAATTTATGTGTATATTTAGGTATTATGTATATCGTCGCCTAGTACCCATAGTACAAGCTTTGCTTAGTTTGGGACCAGGTTAATTTGTAAAAAAAACAGCACTAAGTGAATTATAGACTTAAGTCTTATAACGCAACGTGAGCAGGCCTGACTTAGCTGCAATCCCATCATGTCATTCTAATCTGTACGGCAGTATGTTTACTGTTACCTTCGTCATTTGTGCTAGGCGGCAGGAGGCCACGACATCCTCGGCACCTACCGTGTGGGGCTGCCGCGCGCAGGCGCTACGAACAGAAATAGTGTTCCTAGTCTATACACTATTTTGTTGTTGCGTCAGTCTGTATGTCGGTTGTTTGTCGGCCTATGCTTGTCTCTACGGACTTGTGGTCTTTCTGATGTTTTTTCCGCGGTGGGCGTCCCCGCCGGCGGAGGCGTCGGCGTGCCGGCAATCCCGTGAGCTACAGTACGACATAAAAGACTAGAAATTAAACGAGGGCGCCACTTTCTATGTAACTGTCACATTTTTGACGCAAAATGCTTAAACATGGCAACATCTTAGCATATTTTTTTTTAAGTTCCATTTTATTTAATTTCTGCATGTCGGTTACTTTGGTTCCTTTACGGATTTCTAAACTTTGATTTTTGTATTGATCTTCTAATTTCTGATTTATTTTAATTTGTAATTCGTTCTAACTTCATATGCCAATCTTATTAGGTAAACAAGTATGTTATATTATAATACGCAGTGGAAAGGGCTATGCTCGGGGTTTCTTTTGAACCGATTGGAATGAGATTTGGTATGGAGATAGTTTGAGTCCAGAGGAAGGCCATAGGCTATTTTTTATCCCGGAAAAATACCCTTATCCGCGATAAAAGAATTTAAGGCGGACGAAGTCGCGGGCAGAAGAGAAGCTAGTGACTATATACATGCACTATTCAAAAAGTTGTAAAAATTAAATACATTGAAGATATTCCTTAAAATAGTTACAACGGGCTATTCGAAAGTCTCAGAGTCGAAAAAACGTGTATGTTGGTATGTCTCTTTGTGTCCATATGACACCAAAACGGCCGCACGGATTTCAATCATTTTCAGTACAGGATAACTGGATATCCGAGGACGGATATAGTATCCTGGTATCTTCAATGTACAGACATTTCAGTTTTACAACTTTATAAAAGTACAGACCAGAAATTGGACACCTTCTTCCGTGAAGGAGAAAAAGTCATTCCCCTTTGTTCTTCAGCGTAGTATGGTAAGAAGTATCCTAACCATCTGTAGATGCCCAGTTACCCGTGTACCAAAAATAGTTGAAATCCGTTTAGCCGTTTTGACGCGATGAAGCTACAACGACACATACAAACACACAAAAAATCGAGAAAATATATTTTTGGATTCAGTGACCTCTAAATACTCCATTTTACTTTTTTTTTAAATATATTTTCAATGTACAGACATTTCATTTAAAACTTTATAATACTAGTTAAGATTTATAGAAGGGGCCCGCAACTTCGTTAGCGGTTAGCGGAAATAAAAATCATAACCCTCTTAGCTTTATCATAGCTCTGTTGATACTCTCACGGTCGGCAGTCTTCTATTTGAAGCAAAGTGTTTCGAGACTAAAAGCCATTTTCACACTCAAACTGTATTTGCCCTCGCTCACTTCGCTTGCTCGTGCATATAATCACTTCGTAACAAAACGGATTGTTTTAGCCCCTTGTAAATCAATGTACTATTATGCACAAATGCACAAAGTCGTTTAGCCCGCTTCCGAACATAAAAAAGTCCTTTACAAACATTAAAAATCAATACATTTATGTCGTATTGCAGAAATGAATTTTCAAGCTTAGTTGAGTCGAAAATGGCGTGATATATTTGCATGCAACTAACTTTTGCCATGAAAAAAGTTCACGCGAGGTTGATACGTGAAAGTTAAAAGTGTTATTAATAACTGTAAGTTTGTCTGCTCATTATCGTAAACGTGTAAAGTACTTCTATTTAAGGTAATTATCGTCAGTTAAATATGAAAAGGCAGACAGTGCAGAATACGTTCAAAATGCTGAGTGTTTTTGAAGGGAAAACTTCTTTAGTGGCGCTGTGCACTTTTTGTGATATGGAAAAAATGCTAAACTCGCGACGGGTCACGTGACCGACACATTGAAAATTCGTAAGACGGACACGTGACCTGATCGAAAAACAATTACAATGTCATTGACAACGCACATAAAAATGCACAACGTTAATATTCAAGTTTTCACTTCTCGGTCGCACTCCCGGAGTGCAACCCGTTGTTTTTTTTATGTCTGATACTCATCCTTTGGATTAAAATTGAAAGGAAAATATTAAAAGAAAATAATCATTGTGGATATTTTCTTCTGTTTCTGGGGCAATTTTGAATAGGCTTGTGTCTCTACACAAGCCTCTTATACATTTTCAGTTAGTATATAGGAGTCTAAAAAAATATATTTTCCGATTCGATGACCTCCAAATAGTCCGTTACTACTTTTGAAGTTTTAGTGAGTCAGCATAATTCGAGTTGACCTCAGACGGATACGGTTACGCGCGTTTTTTAATATTTGTAAATAAGTATACTTAAAAAAATACGATTGTTCTTGAAACATGTGTAATATCTGTTCTCATAGATGGCGTTAAGGTTAACGTCTCCTGTGCTTAATCTGCGTTAAACTGCTAAAAAAACAGACTGGGGATCATATTAAAATCAAAATTCTCATTACGTTGTGGTCATGATCAAAGATTGTCTGGGGGTCATATGATGAGTAAATACATATAGAAACATTCCGAAATCCAGGTCTCTCTCTACTTCTTCTTTGTCGTTCCCTCTTGCCTGAGGATCGTGACCTAAAACTATGTCCCTCCAATTAACGCAATCAAGTTCCCTCATGCCTGAGGCTCGTGCCCAAAAACTATGTCCCTCCATTTAAAGGTGCGTCCACACTTATATCATTTTCTCGTATCCGATCACCGTGCCGTGGCATGACTGCGTATCGCGCTGCTTGGACGCTCACTGTCGGCGCGGCGATCATGCCTTGCTTGTCCGATCTAAGTGTGTAATACGCGTAGCAACATGGATTTCGAGCGATCGGATCGGCGCAACGTTCAGACGCGTGATCTTGACACGCGATCATGCCACGGGGCGAAGATCTGATCGGGCAAATGATACAAATGTAGACGCACCTTAACGCGATCAAGGTCTATCCCAGACTATATTTAAGCAGAATATCGAGATTGCTTATAAGTTAAAATTATTCCAGACAAAGAAAATGTTTCTACACTGTGGAAGATTTTTTTTTAATTCTAAATATTACGAGTAATAAGTACCTACTTATGTAGCCAAAGACTCAACTAGATGTTCTGTTTAGAAGGTACAATTTCATCCGCGGAGGAGAAAAAGTCATAACTTTTCTTCTTCAGCGTAGTCGGGTAAAAAGTATCCTAAGACCATCTGTGGATGGATACCCAGCTACCCGTGTGACAAAAGTGGTTGAAAACCGTTAAGCCGATTTGGCGTGTTGAACACAAACATACAAAAAATCTAAAAAAGATATTTTCCGATTCAGTGACCTCAAAATAGTCCATAACAATTATTATCTTTCATACACTTGCATGTACCTTACCTACAGACATTTCATTTTTACAACTTTATAATACTTAGTATAAATGTTTAGTTTTGAAGTTTTACTCAGTTACATAAGTAACTGAGTAAAACGTGTGCTATATTTAATATAAACCATGTCAAATAATTAGTATATATATTTTTTTAAGTAGGTACCTACTTATTACAAAAAATCACTACCATTGCAGGGTCCATGAGATACCTACCTACGTATATATTGTACCAACTGTAATGTTTACCGTGTCAATAAACGATGATTATGAGTTTGTCTATTTCAGAGGTTTCAAGGGACATATTACGGATATTGCCCCGCTCCCCCCTCACCCCTCTTCCGGTGGCGGAGGTGTTAGGTCGAGTTGCTCTACATAGTGGTAGTAGACATATCGAGTTGCTCTACATACTTAAGGTATGTATCTGCTGACCGCGTGGGTTAGCGGTCGAGTTGTACACGAATGCATGGTATAATGGATACGGCGCTTTATTCAGTTATGAATTGAAGTTTTTGTAACGGAGTGTTTTATATTTCGTACCTTGTTCAGCTATCCTTGTACCAAAAATGGTTGAAGTTCGTAAAGCCGTTACGCAAAGATAGTCAGCCAAGAGATGGCGCTCTTATCAATGTTCATAATTTTTAAGACATTTGAAGATCGCGATGTTAAGAGTTTTTTTGGAATCACTTGAAACTAAATCAATAATTATATTGATTTAGTTTTTTCATTGAAGAACAGCGCCATCTCTCTCGCTGTCGTAATACTTGCTGGAGAAACAATAGAACATGGAACAGAGACATAGCGTGATACGCATATATCTTGGAGTGTGGCTACTGCACTTAGCATTCCAAAATAAAAAAGATACAGAGGGTGCTACTATTGATACCTAGATTGTGTTCGAAAATTTGAAGCCGTTTTTATAGTTGCGTAGCCATTTGAATGTTTGTTCCTTGGTCTTATATGTTTTCTATGTATTTAAGTATTATAATGTATCTATATATTATGTAAATCGTCGCCTAGTACCCATAGTACAAGCTTTGCTTAGTGTGGGACTAGGTCAATTTGTGTAAGATTGTCCCTGATATTTATATATTATTTATTTACGTAAAGTTCCGATATCTCAGTTGTTCAGAGCACTTCTGCGTTAAAGAAGAACTCGCAGGCAATTGCAAGCAGGATATGAATCCTGCTTGCCATTTTGAAGGTAGCATTTATTTTTTTCCTTTGCAATTGAACTCCGTGTTATAAAATTAATTTCAATCACAATCGTTAAATCGTCATGATTAGTCATGACGGTCATGACCAAGACGAACGTAGTTCGGATCACCATAAACCCTGGTTGGTTGACTTGACCAACCAGATTCAAAATGCCGCAGTTATCACGCCATGTGTTGTTCCCACATCCCGGTACGCGGATGCCAGGTGGGCTTATGACGTCACACGGATAAGCCTGGATAATACTACCTCTTTGTTTCGCACCCGACGACGGCGAGCGACAGAAACTTGCTGAATGGGGTCACGCGGACTGTTTTTGACAGGTCGAGCGTAGCAAGCGAAGCGTCTCTTTTCAGCTTAGGCTAAAATGCTTTTTTCTCAAACTTGAAATGAAATATTGATGTTATGTTCGTTATAATAGGCTGCGAAGTATGACGTTTCAGGTGCGGCTAGGACAAGAGGTCGTTAATGGAATTTCATACAAATCATGCAGGCCTAGGCCGGCAAAGTCCTCTTTTTTAATTTCCATCCCACATAAATTTGTGGCAGAGGCATCATGACATTCTGCCACTATGCGTATTAAAAAATAAATATACCTCGGCGGAAAATATGGGGTTGCCCGCCTGAGACCTATCCGTCTGTATGTCTTCGGCTAGCAACCCCTTTCGTCCCGGCCTCTGTAGTAATGTACTATTGTATATATGTCAGTCTCTTGGATGGCTGTTTTACTCTACAGTTGCATTTTGTATCCGATTCTTGTGAAATATTGTTAGCAGGGTTCAAAATCCTGCAGAGTGGGGGTTGAAAGACTCCCGAGGTCTACAGTTTAAAGAACCTCTAGTTGTTTACTAGGGTTCCGTACCCAAAGAGTAAAACGGGTCCTTATTACTATGACTCCGCTGTCCGTCTGTCTGTCTTCTGTCTGTCTGTCACCAGGCTGTAAGTCATGAACCGTGATAGCCAGAAAGTTGAAATTTTCACAGATAATGTATTTCTGTTGCATCTATAACAACAAATACTATAAATAGTATAATTTTATGTTTGTCTGTCTATGTCAGTAACCAATATAAAATGATCTAACACCGCGTACATTTTGCTTAGGAGTAGGGCTCTGCTATAGGTAACAGAGCCGCTTGTAGCACATATTTAGTACCGAACCCTCGGCACGCGAGACCGACTCCCACTTGGCCGGTTTTTTTTCTTATTCTAATTTGACCATACTCCAATTTTTAGCAGGATAACCCCGCATCCGAAAGTAGCTGTAATACAAAGTAATTTGATACCGAGCGACCCTCGATTTTTCACGTAATTTGGACCCTGAAGCGAACCTTTCAAAACGACGCGAAGACAACCTGAAGAGTAAATATATAAAACAAACGTGAAGAAGAAACAAGTAATCAGTAAATCTTTGAAAAACCGTCATTTTCTTGAATTTTAGCTCACACAAAACAGTTTCTATGAAGTCGCTTTTCAGATCAAAAAACTAAAACTAAATCGGTCTATCTGTTTAGGAGCTACGATGCCACAGACAGACACCCACGTCAGGGGCTAAATAAGTTACTGTCAATTTTTTTTTTTTGTGACAAGCTTGTATTGCCGACTATACTGCTCTTTAAAAAGCTCTTTGCTAGAAAAGCTGCTGAGGACAGGAAAGGTGTGCGGAAAAAGGCCCAGAGGCAGAAGTCCAACACACTGGTCTGACCAGATACGCTCTACCCTCAACACCTCAGTTTATGATGCCATCGACGCAGCCGAAGATAGAGTGAGCTGGCGCAAGGTCACGACCCTCAGCATTGAGGATTATCGACACAAGGAGGAGGATACTGCTCTTTCAGCAGTAAGCATCAAATAGTCTGTAGCCTCCAAAGCGCCAAAAATATCGTACACCATCTTATTACACGACCGGTTTAAGTTAGTGGGAGTGAAGTTGCCTGCGAAGCTGGACGTCCTGGGTTCAAATCCCGGTAGGAGCAAATATTTGTGTGATGAACATAAATATTTGTTCCTGCGTCTTAGATGTTTTCTATGTATAAATAAGTACATTTATTTATTAAAAATATCGTGTTCTAGAACTCATAACATTACAAAGTTCCTATAACCACCTTCCGGTTCCACCATCAGATCAGCTCGATGGTGTCATAATATTGTATTATCAGCTAATAAAATATATGTTGTAACGCGGCAAACCTCCTTGGCACTGGCCAGTAATAAATTGCATCGGGAAAATTTGAGTTCCACGATTGTCTTTTGTTTGTGGGAGACAGGTCCCGACTCGTTTGACTTGAACTTGTGCTGCGCAAATTATGAAAGAACTGAGATTTAAAATATATTACTAATTAATGTGCTGTCAATTCAATCAGAAACCGGGTAGTTGGTCAAAAACTTGCAAGATTTGTTTACATATGAGTCGGTTAACTTCAAAGTCAGATAAATATACGGTAAAAAAAGTGATAATTCGGTGATTTGAAAGGCAGATTATTTGTATTATGGCTAAAGCATTAAAAAATCCATCCTGTTTGACAAACTCAGCTTAAAAATCCATCTAAACTAGTGTATTCTTTTCAAAAAAAAAATGTTGATTGGATTTACCTTCATTTGATATAATCGTTTGTAATTTATCTATCTTTGAAAACACTCAGTGTGGATATGTATAATTTTGATTTAACAGACCTGGATTTATGTAGATTTATTGACGCAGAGTTGACGTCAACTGACAGCCATATTGAACAAACTTCTTTCGCTGATTGGCATTGATGGACTTGCCTTCATATGAAATAAACTGTCATATGGATTTACCTGACTTTGATAAAACTTTGTGATCTTAACTTTATTTTTCTCAAAATCTACACGAAATTATACTTAATCCATGAAATAGAAACAAAACCAATTTCTTAACGTTTTATTATATACAAAAATCTTAAAATATGTCAGACATGGATTTACCCGAATTTTAAGTTAACCGACTCATATTACCTACAAGTAAAAACTTGTAAAAACAATGTTGAAATTACCAGAATCGAATTTGTTTATTATATATTGCAATATTTATATTACCATACTCCAGGTACATTTTTAGGGTAGGATAGACGAACCCGTATCCAAGGTTCTCTGTAATAAAAGGTAATGTGTGCAGCCCCGATTTCTCGCGTAATTTGGCCGCTGGAACGAACCTTTTGAAACGACGCAAATACTACCTAAAAAGTAAACATAAGACACTAACGCGTGGAAAAATGAAGTAAATTTTCTCTTATGGTTTCGTAGCCAAAATAGCAGAAACGGAACCCTTATAGTTTCGTCATGTTCGTCCGTCTGTAGGTCACAGGCATTTTACTCACAATCTACAAGATGTTACTATTGATGAAACTTGGAGTATAGGTGTCTTGTACAAGAATACATAATATCTACGGGGGGGCACTAGATTTTGTTTTCAGCAATTACCCTGTTGGCTGAAATTAAATTTTGATCAGAAACATTATGCCAGTGGCACTCAAACATAAAATCACGAAAGCGTGCTACCAGCATAGTAGTAAGATTTTTTTGATCACAAACGTTATGTTACTGGCACTCAAACATAAAATCACATAAACGTTTCACCAGCATAGGAGTAAAAATGTTTGATCACAAACTTCGTGTGTTGTGTCAACATACACAACTTTATTATACATTTAATTTGGAATTTTAATATAACGAATTTGCCAAGAACATAAAATCACGCAAGCGTATTACTTGCACAGGAGAAGGAATGTTTTGATCACAATTTAAACGTTGTCACTGGTAAGGAACGTGTTAATGATATTTACTGAGACGACTGTAATGAAAAATAAACGCTGTAAAAACGCTAAAGATTGGCCCGCATACGACACATAACAATACTTTTTGAAGTAGGTTAAAAATAGATGCAATCTGATAACATTTTTTTATTACAAACAGCGTCTGACCCATTAAACTCGTGTTTACAAGACGTGTGACGTTCATCTCTTCTCTTGCGAAACTTACGATGCTCTTTGCTGGTTACGTAAAAGTGCCGAAAGTCAACATTTAAATGTAGAAATATTTCAACCTGGGCGATCCAGCGTCGGTTCTTGTTGAAAGCAATGTTTTTTTTTGACAAGAATAAATAATGGTAAGTACAATTACATGTCGTGGAGGTCTAGGGCAGAGGTCTTTGCCTAGCAGTGGGACACTCATATAGGCTGACAAAAAAATACAATTTATCACTAAACCACCTGCATTCAAACACATCATCTGAAGAGCGACTCGTATCGTCGGTTGCCAGCGTATTTCATATCGGCTTGACTCCTTGGCACTGCATTGAGATGTAGCCTCGCTCTGCATTTTCCATCGCTTGTATAACAACGAGTGCACCGAGGAATTGTTCGGATTGATCCTTTTCGCGTCTTTCCGCCATCGACTTACACGAAAATATTACCATCCTCACCACTTAAATGGTTGGCAGTCCACAACTGTGCGTTTTACTAGAAATTTCCTGCCTTCCACGACTGAACTGTGGAATAAATTGTCGCCGACAGTATTTCCGGACCGATGCGAGAAACTTGTGACTCCTCTGATTTTGCATGTAAAACAATCTGACAATTCTATAGCGCAGATTTAATTTTGTATGGAATTGAGCAATATTCAGGTTCCGTTGTTCTTATAAAGTGGAAACAGACAACAATACTTGAACGAACAATGACATGACTGAGTGTCAGCTGCCACCACCATGGTTTCCGTAAAACGTGTTCGCCTTAACCTCTACCCGCTGCGTCTAATTGATTCCTCTGTTCAACGAAACTTACCCATACCTACCTATATGTTATATGACTATCTTTCGTTACACAAACGAATCGATTCCAAATTAGTTTTAATTAAAACCCTTAACGATATTTTGATTCGATCCAATTATCATTGAAACGTGCTAAAGTTCTTCGTGACAAGAGGCAGTCACAATAAGTAGTTAATTACTTTCTGTCGACGCTATTTTGTGAAGCTTTGTAAAGCTTTGATGCATATTCCGTTTGGTTGTGAACAAAGTTTTCCGAGTGAAGTGTCACAATTTGTTTGTAGTTTCAAGTTTTGAGAAACTCGAGTTAGGTCTTTAGTACAGAGCTTCACGGCATTATTATGAATGATGGAGGTGAGTCGGAAAGTTGAAAAATAAACGTTGATATTATATAACATAAAATAAAACGACAAATGCAAGTCGGATTCGAATACGAGGAACTACGGGAAAATGCGTTTCTTGTATTGTATATTTTAATTCATTTTTTACAGACAGACAGACGGACGGAGCATAAAAATCTAAAAGTGTCACATTTAACATTTTGTTTATTATATTAATATGTTCAAATACTAACATCAACACTGTAAAGGTTTGCCCAAACCAATATTTAAAATACTCTCCACACTGCTGCTCAAAAAACGCTGACGGTGCGTTTACGCGGCTAAATGTATAGAGAAATCGTGCCGCTTAAAACACGTCACCGCGTATACGCAGCGTTAAGCTTCGGTGTGGGAGGCACGCGTAAAAATCGTGACGCAAACGTTACGTCACTCCAAAAACGCACCGTAGGAGTATTTTAAGTATTGGTTTGGGCGAAAGCCTTTAAGTAGGTACTTATTTATTTTAGTTTAAGTGACGAGTAATAAAATTAATCGTGACGAACTTATGTTCAACATGGTGAATGGTTTTCGTACATACATACATACATACATACAATCACGCATTTTTCCCAACAGTGTAGGCAGAGACTACCTCCTTCCACTTGCTCCGGTCCTGGCATACAACTGCCGCTTCATCAACATTCATTAATCTCTTCATGCATGCTCGTCGGTTTAGAGTACTTTTCACTTGCCCTTTTTTCAGAATGTCTCCAATCTGATGATGAAATGGTTTTCGTACACCTCTTTCTAAAACTTTCAGCACTTCACAAGTTGAAACGTACCTGAAACAAAGAAAAAGTTATTGTAAACACTTTTTTCCCAAACATACAGAAATAACACAGTCATATAATACACAATACATTTTGCTGCACATTATAATGAGATCTGGAGGGTTTACGTACTACGCTATTACGTACGATTTATTTCATAGCGTAATCATATTAACTAAATGGTGAATAATAAAATAGACATTTTAATTTAATTACTAATGCTATAATTTCGTTGTTAATGAATTTCATCATTAGGTATTCGCGTATAGTAAATAATAATCCAGTGAGTGACACTAAGTTAAGTCTAGAGAGTTACGAATCAAGAAGAAGAGTGGGAAGGCCACCCGCAAGGTGATCGGACGACCTGGTTAGGGTTGCAGGGACTCGCTGGATGCGGGTCGCCTCTATCCGGCCCATGTGGAAATCTATTGAGGAGGCCTGTGTCCAGTAGGTGGACGTCCTATGGCTGAAATGATGTCGATGAGTTAAGAATCAAGGACAGGCTTTTGTCGACTTTACAATTGCGAATTCTCAGATTCGTTGGATATATCGCCCGAAACCAGCGATCCATGGAGCGTCTAGTGGTGCAGGGACAGGTTGAAGGCAAAAGGTCTCGAGGGCGGTCTCCAACCCGATGGACGGACCTAATCAAAACTGTGTCAGACACCAGCATCACAGCGTGTTCTCGAAATGCTGCCAATATAATGAAGTGGAGACAAATTGCAAAGGCGGCTAGCCAAGTCGAGAGGACCAAGGACGCAGATCAGCCGTGTACGATTACATCATCATCGAGACTACGACCATGCTGACAAGGGTGAGACGACTAGAAAGAAGAGTGACACTATTTGATCAATATATTAGACTTTCAAATAAAACAAGCATAATATTTGATTATTCAATTATTATTAAATAAGAATCTGATGAAAAGGAATGTTCGGTGCAAACCTCAATTCATAAATCAGCCAACAAAACTGCAAATCACCCGCCATTTTACTAAATTGAATGTAACAAAATGGCCGCCGTAATGGGGGGAAAGATAATAAGTTTGTTGACGATTAGCGCTCTGTAGCGATCGTTTATCTTTTGTTACTAGACGGTAAATTAAAAGGAGTGTTTTAATAAATAGAAACAGGCGAGACACCATTTGCTATTAGGAATTAGGTGTCGTGGTAAATTAAATATAACTGATGATAAAGTCCCGGGAAACAATTATTTATTTGTCTTTGGGCATTACTTAATAATGTTTGTGGAAAAGAGAAGCAACAAAACAAACACTTTTATTTTTGTCATAGTTTTTTCTAAGGAAGCATTGCGACAGCGAAAAAATTACAATTCTTCAAAGAAGCTGTTGGATAGATTTTGTCCACAATTTACTACATATTTTAGGGCTATGTACGGAAAGGGTACCAATGGATTGAATTTAATCTAAATCAGTAAACCTCACCGAAGGGCAGGCCCAGATGAGACAAAAGCTTGTTCTTAAACGTATAATTAAGACAATATTGTAATAGTTAATTGGTACACGCATATTAATTGTTTTATATACTCTGACATTTAGAATTTTATTCTAGACACATTCTAGATTGTTTTTCTTTTTTATTGACAATCCTTTTGGGATTTATCTTATAAATTATTTTAATTTTTAAAATGATGATTTTATCAATAATAAGTAAGTATTATACTTAAGTTAAATGACCTGATTAGGATTTTCTGGGTTTCCCTAATCCTTGCAACAAATGTTGGATCATATTGTATGTTTCCCAGCAAAGAATTCTCTCATTGTAACTGACAATTCGAAAGTGCTTGTATCTAAGCCTACTTGAATAAAGGATATATTGATTTGATTTGATTTGATTTGATTGAAACTGCAAGAAAGCAAGAAAGAAAACACATTTATTCGACGCACGGCATGCAAAATTTTACAACAACCAAATAATACAACAGATCAACGGAGTCAACATTCAGCATATTGCCACGGCAAGGCTCGTTTTCAGCGATACTATTAGTTATTCTGTGGCGATGCTCTGTTAGTTTAGCAATACAGACTGTTACAAATGGCGGACTTAAACACTTAAACAGAAACTAGTAGTTAGTGCAGAATCATTAATGTTGAGATCACAAAAAAAAGCAAAGAAAAATTACACAAATCAACTTTTTCTAAATGCGGTACACTGAGTGAGAATGTCGCGTGACCTCACTCACAAGTACAAATTTTACCTAGGAGTGACGTCACGAGTCCCCACTTTAATGCGATTGATCTAAGTATTTTTTTATTATTTTGATAAAGCAAAAAATACGTGTCCAATATTTTTGTATTATCTAACTGACAGACTAATTAGAATTTTAATCATGCTTATTCACGAAAATACTAATTGTATTAATTGATAAATTAAATTATAAATTGTATTAATAACTGTTCTCTGAAGATTTTACAGCTATAGCATTCGATCTTAAACAACGATAGATTATCGTCCCCGGTGTCGGAAGTACTATCGATTAAATTTAATATTAATGAGCCACTTTATCTAATGACCGTTATCTACTATGTATAAAAGGTCATAACCAACGATGACGTCCCACTACGTAGGACCCTTGTGTAATTAAAGCTGGGTTATTAGAATGAAGGGTCTGCGATTATTACTGCCACCTGTTTGTTCACGCTGCTTTGAAATTAATGAAAACATCGTTATAGAAATGAAAGAAGGTAATGACTTGGTTGGAGGTGGTTTGGTAGAAGACGCAATAACTGAACTGCGTAAGTTACTATTAAGGGTACCTACAGGATAAGTATGAATGTTTTTCAAAACCAATAAATTTCGGGAAATCACGTATTACATAATATCAATTATTATTATGGCTGTTATAACAACTCTTAATTATTTTCTTCCGCGAAGTTCAGGTAAATATGTACTACCTATTCTGATCTCGGTTTTAACGGTGATTGTGCACTACAAGGAATTTTAGTACCCGGCAGTCCGATTTTTCACTAACTAGTGTAAATTTAATATTGGACAGTCAAAAATCGGACTGCAGGACAGTAAAATTCCGTGTAGTGCACAATCGCCTTGTCACTATCTAGTTTTAACATTGGATATCCCCTTGCAGTCGGCGCACTATCCAAAGTAAAGCGATTCAAAGTCCACTTATTTTATTCGTCCATGCTGTTACATAATAATTTCCGAAAACCCTCCTCACCTTCACAATGTTCAAGTCAATAAAGCGAAGTGTTTACCCCAAAAAACAGACTAAGGAAATAATCCACTGGATTATTTTCCGCGTAGAAAAGCCGTCATACTACTTACATAAGGACTTAACTGCAATGTTATTTCAATCAAATCACGTCCTTTTAGTAGCAAAATAGCGACTAATGAATATTCAAAATGGCGTATGTTTTGCATACCCCAGCCTCGAAAGATAACCGTGTCGAGCAATCATAAGGTTGAAGTTAGCAGTACAGATGGGAATCAATATGTTGTTTTGGAGAAAATCACAATAGTTTAACACCAAACCCTTCCAGCCCAGTGCCCACAGATAAAAAACACCGGGTGGCCTCGCTCTACTGACACGGACAGAGCTTTGTGGCTGTACCACAACATAGCGCACGTCAAAGAACGCATTGAAAAAGTTAATACGCTAGTGGCTCTTTGAGCTTCAAACTTCGCGAGTCTTTCTACCCCCATATCACCGCCATTTTGAAAAAAAAAATGAGAATCGGCTGAGAAATGCGACCAGTTGAGCAGACATTCTGGACAGACATGCAAATGCATTTTTGCCCAAGTTGAAGCACTCATTGCGCTCGCTCTGTCAACTAGGAAGTGTTTCCTAGAGTCAAGTAATTCAGCAATGAAGGCAGGGATGCCATTGTTTCCCATAATCATTGAAAGTTAGTAAAAAACCATTTGTCATAATTATAAAACCTTGAAAATTTTAGAATTATTAAAAGGTCACCCTGTAGAACCTATAAGGTCAGGTTGAGTTTATTTTGTGACACTGCTGAAAATTTTACGGTGTCGTAGAAAATACGATTATGACATGACTAACAAAAATTCAGGCAAACATTACATTATAACTTTCGATTTTATGGCAGCCCCTGTAGACCCATGGAAGTAATGTGTATGATTCGCTTTGTCTTGATAAATAACAATAGATATCATGTATGTGATATATATGTTACTCACCATTGCTCAGTTCGTTGGAATTATTTTCTATATTCGATACATCCATGACACATTCGTAGCAATAAACTTAATACTGTGTCAGAAAATCATAAAAACAATAACAACGAACTAAACCTAGATTTACTTGATACAAAGTTATTTATCAATTGTTTAATTTAACATTTGTTTGTATTTGGCACTTGTTCCGGTAAAAATAACAAATTCCTAATATTTTCTTCTGTATCCGCGATGTAATAGGTCTGCAGTCTGTGAACATGTCATTGACAAACCAAACCACTCAATTAAGTTTGATAAACCTTTTATCCTTGCCAAAGAAAAAAGGTATTTTCCCAGGATGCTACGCGAGGCTATTGAGATTAAAAAGCATCCTAATTTCAATAGAGAAGATGGATTGTCACTACCACCAGCTTGGGATCCTGTAATACATCTCATCAAGGAACAAGCGAGACACAGGACTGCAAAAGCTTAATTTCCGAACGGTGTAAAATATCTTATCTGTTTAAAAGTAGTTTAATAGTATCTGTTTTTTAAATATTATAATTAGTAATGAGGTAGCCTGGGAGTTTTTCTTTGCAGCGTTTCTTTTCTCCTCAGTACGCCTCATTTGTGAAATGCTGCTTGGTAAATTATTAGAATAAAATAATTAAGCCCTTTTGGCAGATGTGTAACTGTCTTTACAGCTTAGGCCCATCTGGCATGTATGTACACCTTTATTTGTGTTTTTTCAAAAAATGGGTAGTTTGCACAAATTGTAACTTTGACAGAGGAAAATACATCTTTTCTGAGTCCTCCCGTGACCATGGAAAGCTGGAAAGCTTCCGAAACGTCGGGAACTAAAATGAGATAATATACGCGATATAATCCGTTAAATTGTTTTATTTCAATAACAAATTCCTGTTTATTTATACACAGAACTAACTAACTTTCAAATTCAGGTAAAGGAGGAGGACTATTTACAAAATGGTGCCGTGACCAGGATACGAACTACTGAAGTTCTAGTAAAAAAATATTAAGCAACGTCAATAACATCTTAGTTAAAGTTTGAATTTACAACTAGCATATACCCGCGGCTTCACCCGCGTTACCTGGAATTAAATAGCCTATGTCATAATTCATGACCTGATCTACGTGAGTGCCAAGTTTCACCTTAAACCATTTGATGTCTTGAGTGTTATTGAGTAATATATAACTAAACAATTTCACAAATTTTCAGATTTATAATATTAGTAGGATTAATCGCAAAAGTTCCCTCGATGAGATACCGTGATCAAGTCGAAATCAATTGCAGATGCGGGTCGCAGACTAATCACCGCGATTGCGAGATCAGTTTCCATTGTCAGAGTATCTAAGGTCGAATCCGTCATTTATTAAATCTTCAGCTTATTGATAAGTCAGCTTAAATATTAATGCTTTGATTTAACTTGGCCGAATTGCACCTTCCCATACAAACGGAGCTTCGTTCTTATTTTAAAACTACGTGTTGGTTGTAGTGTAATTAGTTTATATGGCTCCAGTTTCTAAAACAAACGAAATACGGCAAAAAGAAGTTTTGTATGAAAAACTTAAATTCACTGTATTTTTTTTACAATGGTATCTGAAGCTATATAAACTAATTACAGGCCTGCATATACCTTAAGTTATTCTAAGTACAAAGTTTCAGAGCAAACTAGCTAGTCGTTTTAAAATGAGAGCGTAACTACGTTTGTATGGAGAACCTGGGGACTCTTAACTTGACAGTTTATCTATCGTGAAAAAGCCTCAGCTACTTTTTTCAAGTCCTCTTAATAACAACCCTTAACACATTCACGACCGCGAGCCCGCTTGGCAGGCGCTCCTCTCGTAACAAGTTTCCGCTACATACGATTTTTCCCATGTTATTGGCTACTAGCGTAGCACTACGAAAATGTCGGTTGCGCAACTGTTAACCTAACTTGCCTTAATAATATAACTCCAATTGCACCTAAACGACTTAAGACTAAAATGTTATTAATATGATAAGTCATTGTTAACGTTTGCCGAGGCAGGTACTTCTTGGCGGAATCGCACATGCTAAGCGACCAGTAGGACGTCCTTTGCTGAGATTTAAGAGAGCGTTAAGCGCGACATGTCCAGTTTCAATATTGAATCAACCGGCTGGAAACTTTTATCAGAAGGCTAGCAGGCAACCGCTGACGGTGTCAAGCTGCATGACGATGTCTGGCTGAAAGAATTAGCTCATTAGCACTGTGCAGTCAGGCACCAACGCGAAGGCAACCGCGAAGACAAAGTTTACACATGCCAAAATTGTGGCCACATCTGTCGCTCCCGTATCAGCTTGTTTAGCCATGAGCGGACATGTTACCCATCGGACGCTGTATAGGGTCATCTCTTGTAGGTGTAAACAGGCCAATGATGATGATACTTGTATTATTGTTTTGACACTTAAATAGTCATTTCTTTGTAACACATTTAACAGCAGTGATTTAATCGACACCAATTGTGGATTCAGAATCTGTCAAAAAAGGAATCTTTAAACTACTGGAGGCATGAAAATCAAGCTATAAATAACTATAATACCACGTGGTACCTTGCCTACCAGTTTACGCCACGCTTTTCGATCCTGTTCCGACCAGTTGTCAATGTCAAGGTCCTTCATTCTCCCATTCTACTAAGTAATTCCAATTATTTTGCGGTCCATATTAGAAATGACGAAACTAATCCCGTGTGAATGAATGGTCACATTGCTGACTTAAACGAAATAGCTCCCCACGCCTGGTTGTCTATTCTACCGAATGACCATAGTGGAATTAAATCGGGAAATCGTTTAATTGTGGTTTACAGTTGCGAAGCTTGGAGTTTCATTTCGAAAAAAACTAAACTGGTGGCAAATCTAGCAATATTTAGACCAATAAACGGTTTTGACACTGACTTACTAATCAATAAGTCAGTGTCGTAACCTAGTTTATCGTCAGATATTCAGCAGCCATGACGTAATCGAAGCCTATTGTGGATTCAGTGGAGGGTCAGAGATAAACACTGACAGACGATAAGTTTCCACTGTTGAAACCGGCACGCGAAGGTCGGCTGCGGTGTCGTTAATGTATAATGGAAACTTACGTAAATCCGTTGATAAGAAACCTTGGATTACTATAGCGTCCGTACAGGGTGAAATTGTGGGGCCTACGAAACTGGCAGCCCCGGGTTCGCATCTGGGCCAGGGCAAGGATGGTGTGATGAGCACAAATGCTTGTTCCTGGATGTTCGATGTTTTCTATGTTTTGAAGTACATATTATAATGTATACTATTATAAACTTGAAAAAAATTAAAATGTCTGTAAATTGAAATGGACTATTTGCAGGTGACTGAATAGATTTTTTTTGTATGTTTGTATGTGTCGCTGTGGCTTCATCACGCCAAAAAGGCTTTTTTGTACAGGAGTGGGTTGCCCAGATGGTTATAGTGTACTGACAGTGACATGCACAGATGGTTATAGTGTACTTTTTACCCGACTACGCTGACTTTTTCTCCTCCGTGAACGAAGTAACCTTCTAATATTAAGAAGGTGCCCACCTTCTTAATATTAGAAGGTTACTTCGTTCACGGAAGAGATAAAGCCAGATGCTCATGATAGATTTTCATAAAAACGTGTACCACACACTTGTGCTCCCAAAACATAGACTTTTTGGGTTAGTTTTGCTCAGAATCAAGGTTACTATAGAGTTTGATGATAAAAAAATGTGTCCAAAGAAAAGTCACATTATAGCGGTGCGGTACATTTCGTATATGCGTCACAAACCTGATGATCTGTACGTCAACGACAAATTTGCAGTCGGAGTCGCAAATGTGACTAATCTCTTTTGAACCATATTTGTTTTTTTTTAAGACACTTCGTATCGCAGTTGGATTGCTCTTACGTCAGTTTGACAGTTCGCTTTGTATGAGATTTGAGAGTTAAAAGTAATACAATCTATAAACAATATGCATAAGTCGAATAGCATGCGACCAATATCTAATAAATTCCTAGTTTAGTAATACGAAAGTGATATCACTTTTACTTTTGAGCCACTGGAATACCGAAATAATCATATCTCATTGTGATATAGATACAAATCAAAGCGCAAAGAAAAATGCTATTGCTCTCGCACGTGGTCACACCAGGACTCGAACCCGGTACTTCCTGATTACGCGTCAGGTGTGTTACCCTTTCACTAGCGAGCACTGTGACGTACGCGAATTTATCTATCCGCTTTGACCCCTGTACCTATTTTTATTTTGAACGGTATACAACCTTAGCGCCACCTATAAGAACACATGTTACACCTATGCATATCTCATTGTTATTGAATTGGTAAAGTCGAATGCGAGCCCTGAATTTTTATGCATTGAGACTTTTTTTATTCGTGAAATCGACAGCGAGTGATCCTAAGAAAAAGTAGATAATTTAAGGCCACAGGTGGGGTTACCCTTTTTTTTAATGCCTACCTATACGGAAATTGTATTTTCTGACCGATTGAAACTTTTACCTCGGTCGATATTGTATACTATTTATGCCTTTACGATTGGAGATAAAAGTTGAGTATATTATATGCCCGTAGGAATATTTCATGTTTATGAATACTAAAGCAATACATGCGTGATGTTTTCTGACATTTCACGTTTTAGAGGCGCGGCATTCATGGACTTTTATGGTTATTTAACAGCTGACATTTACATAAAATGTATAAGCATGTTGATTTTGGATGTAAAGAGAACATCTATATAGGATCGGCCAAAAATTTTTGCAGAAAACGTCGATAAAAATTAAAACTCTACATGGTTTTCTATATTTTATTTATTTGACCTAGTAACAGATAATAGCAATTTATTTTTTAAAAATTACTTCACCCAGATGTCTCCCGTCTCGGCGTTGGCACTCCTGTAATCGACTACGCAAACTTTGGAAAACTCGCTGACACATGCTCCGAAGGATCGCGGCTATATATGTCATCATCTTTTTATAAAACTGCTTAACACAAAAAGTCCGTCGTTTTCCCGTTAAACGCTCCATTATAAATAACATTGCACGAAGTGACCTATAGTTTCCCGCCAATTTCCCGCCACTCACTTTGACAGTTTCCGAAATATTTAGTGCTGCTAATTATAAAGTTGTAAAAATTAAATGTCTGTACATTGAAAATATTAAATATAAACTAAATTGGTCACTAAATTGAAAATTATTTCGTTTTGGATTTATTGTATGTTTGTATGTGTCGTTAAGGCTTCATCACGCCAAATCGGCTAAAAGGAGTTCAATTATTCTTGGTACACTGGTAGCTGGGTATCTTCAGATGGTTATATGATACATTTTACCCGACTACGCTGTCGAAAAAAACATGGGTTATGACTTTTTCTCCTCCGCAAACGAAGTTGCGGGCGCTTTCTAGTACCTTAATATTTATGAAATCCTGAGGCTTGAATATTCGATATTGTGTAGTAGTACCGTTGCATAGGCCCGCATACCCTACCGTTTACGTTGAAATGAGACCAAAAATTAACATAACATGCGGGCAAAGTGCGCAGTGCAGTCAATACGTGACTAAAAGATTTGTCGCCGATATACAGGCTGGATGTGAAATCGGCGATCACCAGACATCGTAAATTTGGTGTAATGTTTAAGGCTGGCATTAGAGAAAAGTTAGGATATGATAAGTGTTATGTAAATTGATTTTTGTACTATTAGTAACATAAATTTGAAGCTAGTACCTACACAGATAAAATCATCACATCCCGCCATCTTTTTCTATCTGACTCCTCGTCGCTCTTTGCCACCACACCTGTCTCGCTCGCACAGTTTACAGAGACGGCCGAACTGCCTGCTGCTTTTGTTTAAGCAGCATCGAAATAATGACAAAATAAAATATTCTACATATATTATTTCCTAAAATTATACCACATTTATGATCTCTGGTTGCCTACTTAAAGTATTGAGACTTTGTTCATGTGAGACTTTCTTTTAAACATTTTAAACAGCCCTTTCCATAATACGGCTATTAAATACAATACAAGTAATTTATTTATTTTTGTTTCCGCGATTATTACTCATTGAAATAAAATGAGATAATATACGTGATATAATCCGTTAAATTGTTTTATTTAAATACAATACAAGTAGTATTTCGACACTAAAATTAAACCATTTTAGGACTCATAAAGTTACATAACCCATACATTATTGCTGAAACACTGAAATTATATAAATAGGTACTCTTCAAAACAATTGATTAAACATCAGTATCTTAACTTTGTAATCGATGCTGTGATTATGTTGTTTGTTTCACATCATGGGCCTTTACATTCCGCGTTTTCTAAAGGCGCCATCGTATCGTGTGTATCGAGTTTGTTAAAAACGCGTGTCGACCGTGCTTTTAAAAAATCGCGGTGCGCAAAGGCTCTTAAACACCAATAAAGCCCTTTTCTATAGCTAAAGCCATGTTTAACTCTAGCTCAGGCAGGTAGTTGATTCCATTCTCATCTTTCATTAGCCAGACTCTAGCAAACACATCACAGCTAGGGGCCGATTTGAAGAGCGAGCTTATTAGGTTCAAAGCTTGAACAAGAGGAAGTTTTCGACAGGACACATATCGCGCTGCCGGTTCCGCCAATAAATGGCGACAACGGGGTCGAAATAGAAGTTTAATATGGAACCAAGCATGCACTTATTTCGTAGATAGCTCTCACTAACACATACATTGGTGCGAGTCTTCACCGTGACAAAATCACTTGATTTAAATATGAACAAAATACAATTACATCGGACAAATGATACAGATAAATGATATCGAATAAATGGTAAAATCGGAATTGAAAAAAATATAATTTGTCAAACCATTATATTGGACAACTGATACTACGGTTAAATGAGTAACGAAGAATAGATTATTTGCGAAATCATTATAAAACCGAAGCAAATAATGATCAAATGAAAGAATTTGACTTGATCTTTCAGAGAAACGAAAAAGAAATCCAACAAATACTTGTAGAATAATTATTGACGAAGCAATAATCGGGAAAAAAAATTCGGAGTTAAGATAGGTAGCTTTTCTTTAACTGGCTGTGGGTAAATTATTGGCAGAAACAATATAGCGATAATTGATAGACAGGCGTTACTTTGCAGAATTCCATATTGGATTAATGGATTATAGGTCCTTTGCTTTACCACGAAATTGTGCCAAAAGCATCCTGAGCATGGCTCAAACAAGACTGCCCGTACCTAAAGGTGCGTCCACACTTGTATCATTTGCTCGTATCCGATCACCGTGCCGTGGCATGACTGCGTATCGCGCTGCTTGGACGCTTACTGTCGGCGCGCCGATCATGCCGTACTCGTCCGATATAACTGTGTGATACGCGTAGCAAAATGGATTTCGAGCGATCGGATCGGCGCAACGTCCAAACGCGTGATCGTGACACGCGATCATGCCACGCGACGATGATCTGATACGGGCAAATGATACAAATGTGGACGCACCTTTAAACGGTTGGCCTTTAGTTGGGTATTAAATATTTCTTAATAAAGTCCTTTTATTCTTAAACGTTTATTTGATTAATAGACAAGATGCCGGGTGCGATCAGTTAGATAATGAAAACAATAGTTAGATAATGATACAAATGTGGACGCACCTTAAACTATTGTTGCCAGCTCCACGTACGAGGCGTTGTCTAAACGGCCATACAATTAGATTATATTAAGATAGTACATTAAGTCACACGTTTTTAGGGTTCCGTAGCCGAATTGGCAAAAACCCTTATAGATTCGTCATGTCTGTCTGTCTGTCCGTACGTATGTCACAGGCATTTTACTTAAAAAAGTATAAGATGTACATTGATGAAATTTGAAGCATAGGTGTCGTGTGTAAACCGCTACTTAGTTTGATAGTTAAATAAAAAATATATATATTTCTTGAGGGGGCACTCCATACATGTAACTGAAACCGATTTTTTTTTCAGCAAATATCAACGTGGGGCACATCATTCGACAGTTCTTCTAAAACACTTTGAGGTTTTTAAAATCAATTTTTGATTTAGTGAATATTTTCCAAAATATTCGCTACAAAAGTAGCAAAAATTGTGCCCCCCCCCCCCCACTACTCTATTTTAAAAACGGTATTTTCAAAAAATATAAAAAAATTAAAAATATAAAACTCAATAAATACTTCCAACGAAAATTGTTTTCAACATGATCGGACATACCGTTTTTAAGTTATTGCCAAAAAACTGCACTTTTCAGCAAAAGGACTTAAATGCCGGGGAGATACGCTCTTTTGTTAGTGTTTTTTTCATATCGTATTTTTTGTCATCTGTAGTGCATTTTTTGTATAAACGGCTGCGGAACCCTTCATGGGCGAGTCCGACTCGCACTTGGCCGCTTTTTCTAACACTAATATAAGCACTAGAATGTAATTATCTACGAATACTATGATCCAAGTTGATCGAGATTTAGAATTATCATCATTATTATTTCCATTATTGTTTTGCGAAAATGTACGATTGTTCATGGTTTTTGTTGTGTATCTAGTCCCTGGAATGGTGAAAATAACTTTTCAAACATAATACCTAAATATCGAACATTTTCTTGTATTCGGAAATTTCAATTTCAATATATTTTTTAATTATGTTTTTTTACAGACAGGTCTATAAAAATTAAGATTGCGTCTTTCAATAAATCGTTAATAGACTCCAAACTTATTGTTCAATATGAAACCACCTGACATGCTAAGCAAGCTTTATTCTTTAAAAAAAATCGAATAGATACAATGCAGCAAGTCTGAGATGAATGCTGTGCGTGCAGAAGTAACTTTCTGAATGCTTTACTACTTTAATTTAAGAGCGTCAGAAACTTGTTAAAACATTGGCTGGAGATGTTTACTGTGCTTTAGTTCCTCGAAATGGTCTACGGTTAGTGACTTCCGCTCGCTCCGTTTCTGAGCCATTAAAGTTTCCTCAACTTTTGTTTAGCATCCGATTACTACGGGGAAAAGCGTCAGCTGTTAAATTAAACTTGGGAACTTAGAAAAAGCAAAAAGCTGAGGTAGATTAGAAAAAAAGTTTGGAGGAAAGAAAAGATTATCACAAACTTATAACATAATATGCTGTACTTACAACAGTTATTACCATCGTCATCAGCCTGTTGCAGTTCACTGCTGGACATAGGGCTCTCCAAGGGTGTGCCATTGAGCACTATCCTCAGCCACTCTTCCAGCCGCTACCAGCCACCCTGCTATAATATCATCGCTCCATCTTGCCTGAGGACGTCCACTTACAGGTCTCCACTCCAGAACACGTCTACTCCAATGGTTGTCGGTTCTTCGACAAATATGGCCAGCTCATTGCCGTTTCAGTTTGCTAATTATTTGGGCTATGTCTGTCACATTGGTTCTGTGACGGATCATTTCATTTCTGATATGATCTCTCAAAGAGACACCTAGCATAGTCCTTCCCGTAGCTCGCTGAGCAACTATGAGCTTGTGGACTAGTCGGACCGTAAGTGTCCACGTTTCGCCATGATACGTCATGGTAGGACGCACGGGTTCAAGACTTCAGTCTTCAGGCTTTGTGGTATGGGTGACGTGTTGATTCAACGAAGCTTTCCGAATGCTGCCCAGCCCAGCTGAATTCTCCTATTAATCTCCTCAAAGTTGTTTTTACCCACTTGTAGGATCTGTCCAAGGTTAATATTCTCTAATAAGTATCAGTATTAAATCATTATCATATCTAAACCCCGTTACGTTCAAAGTGGACGTAATCGATTAAAAAGTATTGACTACCACGAACATCGACGATTACTTTACGTTTTACCTTATAAATCATGCAGTGGGTTTAAAATTATTTCGGCCTCCCCCAAAAATTTTATTCGATTACGGACAAGAAACACTCTTTGAAATCGAAGCAGTTTGGAAAAAATCCTAAAAGAAAGGAATATCATTATCTATACTATTATAAAGTTGTAAAAATGAAATGTCTGAAAATTTAAGATATAAAAAAAGACTGGAACGAAAAAAATTAACGGATTGTTTGGATGTATGTTTATATGTGGGTTGTGGGTTCATCACGCAAAATCGGCTGAACGGGTTTTAACTATTTATAGTACAAGGGTAGCTGGGCATCCCCAGATGGTTATAGAATACTTTTACCCGACTACGCTGAAGAAAAAACGAGGGGTTATGAGCTTTTCTCCTCCGCGAACGAAGTTGCGGGCATTTTTTAGTAATAATAAAATATCGTAGGTATAGTTATCGAATATACACCAAGCCCCGTCAACTTCAAAGTGGACGTAATCGATTGAAGAGTATTGATTGCTACGAACTCTGCCGATTACTTTACGTTTGAGCTTTTAAATCGTGCCCTCGTTATTTTACACGGTTGTACTGATAAAATCAGTTGGAAAATAAGACAGTTGGGAGTTTTGAAATAGGTTAGCTAATAGAAGTAGAAGAAGGTATTTTGTAAACAAACAATAATAATACATTTGAAAACTGACATAAGGTCTTCTGGAGCAAATGCATCTATGGGTCAAATGCGTCTTTTAAATATTTGACAGTCAGTGCGGTAAATAGGACGGTGCTTGCGGAGCCCAGGCACATGGCGCAGACTAGAGAATGCAAATTAACCGATTCGTATGAGAAAACCGTAGATGTCAGTAAAACCTCGGTTTTTCTCATACTAAAAATAACCGATTGCATTCCCCAGCGCAGACCCTGGAGAGACGTAAAAATGACCAGACCACAAATAGACAATTTTTCTAGGGCGCATAAAAGGCTAGTAATGGCACTATTGGCGGTATCCGAAGACTACTACTACAGAAGAAACTTAATATGAACTAGAAGGCGCCCGCAACTTCGTTCACTGGAGAGAAAAAGTCATAACCCTTCATTTTTTCTTCAGCGTAGTCAGATAAAAAGTATTCTATAACCATCTGGAGATACCCAGGTACCCGTGTTCCAAAACTAGCTGAAATCCGTTTAGCCGATTTTGCGTGGTGAAGTCACAACGACACATTTCTGTTTTACAACTTTATAAAAGTATAGATGTAATCAAATATGACGTTGGTGCTTAAGACTAAGTTGTTTATATTTGTTATTTATACATTTATAATCGTAAATTATGTGTAATTCTAACGCAATGTATATTGTTAAAGAATAAATAATTATGACTATAACTATGACTTCACAACTACCCCAATTAAATTAAATTAAACTTCCCCGTTTAATGTTTGGTACTGTTACAAATGCAAAGAGAGCGAGGGTCGATATAAAGTGTTCCGTTTCTAAGACGTCATCAAAAGTCGCATTTACCCCATAGACGCAATAGGGATGACAACTACATTTTTATAATTAGTTCGTGTTGTAGATAATTAAAAAATATTGGACACGTATTTTTTCTTTTTTTACGAAATCAAAAAAACAACGGAGATACATTGAGTCCAGAATGTCGCGTGACGTCACCGTAAGTAAGGTGTACCTTATATTATACATAGTAGGTAGTGCCGTCACGAGACCCCACTCCTACACTTTGACACGATTTATGTCTTTATTTTATGATTAATTTGAAAAAACAAAAATACGTGTCCAATATTTTTTTGTGTTATCTACAATGCGGACTAATTAGAATTAAAATTTTCGTATCCTGTTGTCGTGCCTATTGTCCCAGTTGATCTTACTTAACCTAGATAAAACTTTGTTCACAAAAATGGAGTCCACTCAGCATGTCTCAGAGCACTTGTGATATCCATGACGCAAAGCTTCTGTGGATCTAGAACAGGATATGTGTAAGACAGCGTACTGTGTATGTGCGTAAAACGGACATGACGAAACTATAAGTGTACAGTACGATTACTTTGAGTTTACTAATGACATATGCTTTTATTCCATTGGATATTCGACTTTAACACTAATCAAAAGAGGTTCTATTACAAATAACAACAAAACATAAAAGCATATGTCAGTGGTAAACTCAAAGTAATCGTACTGTACCGTTTCTGCCATTTTGGCTACGGAACCCTAAAAAAGACGTATTTATCCCTTAGTTTATTTATTAGATACTTCTTTCAAACAACATACTCTACAAATCTTCAAGAAAACAAAGAAAAACAGGGATAATTTGCTATTCCATTGGGAACTTATTTATTCGGGGATCAAAAAGATTCCGTCCCAGGCTTATGAAGATCGATCGGTGTACGGAGAAACGCTTGACTTTTACGGATGATATCACCCTAATAATGCACGAGTACCTTCGAAATTCAGTTAGATTTGTATTGGCAAATACAATAAAATATATTTTTAGGGTTCCGTACCAAAAAGGTACAAGAGGACCCACCCTTTGCTTAAATCGCTGGCGGTTTTAGACGGTAGTCCAACGCATCAGCCTCCATTAGTTCGTTATACCCGCTTTGGTCCCCCGACTTATAAATAAATATTACGGACCAATTTTACACCGATGGAACTAGTCCGATGGTAAGCTCAATAAGACTTATGTTATGGGTACTAGATGTCGATATATTTAATAGATATATTACTTATATACGAGTATATAGAAAACATCCAAGACTCACTCACTTATGTGGAATGCATAAACTCATTTCCCCAACGTTAAAGAGAAATATGGTGCGACGCAGTGTGTCCAACTGTTACGGCTCTATATTGCAGAAATTGTCTATACTAATCCATTTGAAATTTGGAATAGTTAAAACCATGGCGGGGGGAGGTGGCTATTGAGCGCCTGGAGGTTCAGGGAAAGTTTGAAGGTTCCAGGCCACGAATAAGATCGCATATGAGATGGACTGATTCAAATAAAAGCTGAATTAAATGGCTCATCATCACTACACGAATGCACGAGGAAGGCGGCCATCAGAGAAGAATGGTGGCGTGTCGTCAAGCTTGCCACCAACACCTGAAATGATGCGTATGACCACTCTGCCAAAAGTGAAAACGACGAAACAGAAGAAAAACATGGCTATCCCGACCACTCACACGAAGAAGAAGAAAAACATGGCTAGCCAATGTTTTAGCAAATGTTTTTTTTTTATAAAAAAATTACCAATATGAGGATGGCTAAAAATGAATCCGGCGTCCACCCGAGAAGTAAAGTTCTCGGATGGACGCTTCGCCAGACCGTCAACATCTCCTGCATCTCCTGATGATGCCTCGCAGAGAGGCGAAACACGTGTCGAGGATTATACTGTTTGGTGGTGGTTTGTTGTATTTGCACGCGCATTTTTGAGGAAACCGCATGTGAGCACAATTTATTGTCACATCTCACCAAAACACTGTAAATACAATCCATTAATCTAACTTTTGACAAGTTTGAACTCTGCCTTGAAACTCAATCCTCATCAAAACTCGCTCAAAATCGTTTGTCGTCTATTATCGTGGGCAACAGAATAGGGACCGTTGTCTACTGTATATTGTGTTGACTTCGGATAGCTTAAGTTGTACTCGATGTTTAGATATATTATCTATATTTAAGTTTATTTCAAAATAAGATAAATGATGGTTCATTATCGTCGATCCGATATATGATTGAGCTGAAATTGGCATAACCTTAGAAAATACTATTTACAATGCCCAAAGAGAGAGACATAGCAACTTTCATTTAATACATCAATCATTAATTACATCATTGACGCCAATCATTATCGTATTAAGTGATCGACTTGGTTATTATGTCCAATAATATGAAACTTTGTTCATAGATCCTAATCTGATTCTACTACATACTACTTACACCGCTGAAACGACACTTAATACACGCTAAAACTCTGTTAAGTTATTTTATCAAACAGTTTGTTGTATCTCAGTGAGTTTTAATGAAATTAAAGTAGTTATTCCACCAATGTTTCTATTATTAAAGGGTCGTTCTATTACATACCACGGAAAAAAGTTGACAAAAATTATCAACATTCCAATTGAGCGTTAAGATAAACTAAGTCAGCGTTCGGATAATCGAGGTTCTACTTTATTTATAGCCAAAGAGAAAAAAATTGTCCTTTTGTATCTATTATTGTTTTAAAAGCTCAACTTGTTTACCTAGACCAACCGGAAACGCCGCCAGTGTTTTTGGCACTTTTTGGCATAGGTAACCCTAATCTGATTCTACTACATACTACTTACACCGCTGAAATTACATTGAATACGCCGCTAAAACTATGTTAAATTGTTTAAACAAATCTACTAACTCAAAACAATATGATCTTGTCGACAACCCTATCGCTATTGCTCGACTCAATCAAGTACATTTGTCGTCTATTATCGTCGACGACAGAATAGGCACCGTTGTCTGATAGACATTGTGCTGAGCGGCAGTGGATATCTGAGTAACAAAAGTTGATATTGTAAAATTAATAATTGGTTAAGATGAACTTTGCGTCCAGTTACAATTATAGTTTTGGTATATTAACCTAAATAGAGACAAACTTTAGGTCATTATCGTAAATGAACTGGGAGCTCTAACTTCGATTAACCGGACCGAGACTAGTTCGGATAATCAAAAGTTCGGATAATTGAAATATGGGTTATTATTTGGGACGAGATCAAACAAAACAACACCTTTTTACTACGAATAATTCGGAATTCACGTGTCCATTTGCGTTCTGTTATAAATAGGTACATTCATACTCGTACATTAAAATTGCGCGCGGAATTTCCGTAAGAGCTCGGCGTTGACCACGTGCGACCAGCGGCGCTGAAACCGAATTCCTAATACATTGCGTGTGATTCCAACTAGCTGCTGTGTGGTGAGCGCCTCGACGGCGCAATGTAGAGAGAATTCGCGCGCATTGTCGTGGCGTAAGCGGACTAACAACTTTGGGATTAACAAAACGCGTTTCAACACGCTTGATACCTACCAATGCGCAGCCGCGGCGAGCAACAAATTCGCGTCAACATTCGGATAAGCTAAGTCAGCGTTCGGTGAATCGAAGTTTCACTTTATACCCAAAGAACAAGATTTAGTCCCGCTATATCAATTATGATATTAAAAAATCAACTTGTTTACCTAGTCCTGAACAAATTTCTCTAGCAATACAACCGAGGAATGCCTCCAGTAATTTTCGCACTTTTGGACCTAGTTAAAGTAATTATTAATAATAATAATAAGGCGTAGGGATGTGACGACCCCACCGCCGCTGGTTCACCGTGGCAATCAGTCAACGCACGGCAGCTTGTGACAAGCTGTTGGGGAGTAGCGACCCCACGTACCTGAGTGCTCCTGGGGGATCCTGACGGAAGGTGTTGGCTCAGGACCCCCACCTCTGGCTTGCCGTAACCGGCCGGCCAGAGTGGAGTCGCTAGAGCTGCGGCTCGAGGGTGGATGTGGAATGTAAGTGGCGAGTTGGCTTCGGTAGAAGGTCCAGTGACACCTCTCCACCCTTAGCCCTCCGCACCGATGTTGCCCTCAGGCCACTATATATGTCGCTATTTACGGGGGCCCATCTAGCGGTGGCCAAGACATCGTCTACCAGTGCCTTTAGCCACTGGTAGACGATGACACTTTTTCCTGGTAGACGTCCGATTGTCTCAAGCAATAGCCCAGTACTTATAGTCCATCATTTCAATCTCATAATCCAGCATATTTCGATCTCGTCACTCTCCAATAGTTCTTGCATCTAGCGAGTGCTGTCTCTGTGCGTGTCCCATGATACGGGCAGGAACAGCAACCGCGCAGTGTAGACCTAACATTTCATTAAATTGTCGAAAGGGCCTCTACGCGTTGGCTTCAGCTCCGCGCACGCCTCCCAAAGGTCCGGGACACCATTGTCCCGTGAGCGGGTGCGACATAATAATAATAATAATAAGTACTCTTTATTGCACACCAAAAGAAAATAACATCGGACACTTAAATCTAAACCAGTATGAGAAATGGTAAACAACAGGCGGTCTTATCGCTAAAAAGCGATCTCTTCCAGACAACCTTAAGGTAGTAGAGATGGCGCAAAGTAAACAACCAATGAGTAAGTAAGAATTAAAGACCAGGCCACACCGGATGCGTGTGCGTGGCGTGCACGTAGACGTGCGCGTGGCGTGCGCGTTATAAAGTACGAATACCCATAAGAGATGACACACCGCTGCGCACGTGCACGCCACGCAAGCGGTGTGCCATCTACTATGACATTTCATACGATACAACGCGCACGCCACGCACACGCGCTCGTGCACGTGCTGCGCACGCATCCGGTGTGTTTTTTATTTCCTTTTAAATATGGAGTTTCCTCGCTTTGTACCTATATAGTTGTAAATATATATTCATTTTTTTTAATAGTAATCGCTTCTTTATTATAAACTATAATAAAAAACTTTCATGGTAAATGTTTAGGTATATTTATCCTAATTTGATTCTACTTAACCTAACAATACATTCAACTCTCCCTTTGAACTCCATCAAAACAATATTCTTAATCCTTTCGACAACCCTATCGCTGTTGTACGACGCAATCAAGTACATTTGTCGCCCATTATGAACGGTAACATAATAGGGACCGTTGTCTGACAGACATTGTGCTATCTGTAGAATTGTTAGAGCATCTATAAATGTTGACATTGTTAAATGAATAATAGGTTTGTGTCCTAAAAAATATAATTAGGTCGTCAGTTAGATTATAAGAAAATATTGGACACGTATTTTTTCTTTTGGCAATTAAACAAAAAATAATGAAGATATAACCCATATGACGGTGAAATGTGGTGCGTGTGAATAAAACCATATCTTTACTATTATACAGTTATTATATTATATACACTTTTATTTTAAAAAACATTGTAGCTTTTTTTAGAACCTGGCTTTGAACTGGATAGTTCTGGCTCCGTACCAGTGATCAGTTTCGGGGGCGGCGCCAAACCATAAACGGGAATGCCATCCGCTCCCACATGGAGTATGCTGGGGACGCGGTATGCAAGGCTTAGGGACTGCGGAAGTGGGTTGAATCGTTTAACCCACAGACTAATAAGAGATAATACGTATCAGACTGCCAAATCAGAAACAAATATTATTTGCTCTAGGCAACTATATTTAATCTGTACGATTAGTGTTGACTGACGTTTATTTTTATTTTCTATTCGAGATTGTTATATGGCAAGGGATCGTAACGTATTCAGCGAACGGTCTAGGTTCATCGAATGAGGTGTAATACTTAGAATGAATAGTTCCCGGCACGTAACTTGAACACGTAACTTTAGTAATTTGTATTTACGTAATCAAATTCTTTACTGAGAATAATACCTCAGTGGCGAAAAAAATAAAAAACACATTGTTTGTTAAGAGATTTATTTTTCAATTTCTTTTTAAATTTGTCGTAAGCTTTCTTCTGCATTGCACGTAAGTAAAATCATAACGTTTATTGCGTTTATTACAAGTAATACGCGGTTTTTTTAATCGGACTACATCTGTCCCCTTTAAAATTATGTATGTCAGTTGTGTAGCACCAATTTATAATTGCAAATGGGACAGTCAGAGCAATGAAATGACTGAGAATAGTTTTGTGCTCGGCGCAGTCAAAGAAACAAAATTAATTCTTGGACATAATGTTTGCTAGTTCTGCGGGCGATAATTTTGCAAGATCATCACAATTTAAACACTTCAACCACTTAATAATGATTTTCTCAGAGCACGGGAGATGGTGTTAAATAGCGTCCTTTCGCAGTTCTACAAACACAGGACTCATAAAACATTTTGCAAAAAGCAAAACCGGATAAACACAAAGACATCACTCGATAACACTTTACTGTGAGAGTGACAGAATGATTTTCGACAAATAATATATAGATGACAAGACGAGTGTATTGACAAAGCAACAACCAATCACAGCAGAGAAAAACGTCAGTCAACATTAAAAACAACATAGCGCTTACGTCCGCGTTTTGTTGTTCGAAGATTACCAGCTGTGGTTTAACCCAACTTAAGCTTATTCTCTCTCCTTTATTTTCTTTAAAAAGTAATAGCTGAGTTCTACGTCACCTTAAACAGATCATATCGCGTGTATTATTGTCAGATTTAATCTGAAAATGTAGCCATTGATATAGGCAGACAGTCACCGTTGACTCAATCTTGCATAATCTGCTTATCTTGCAAGACTGCTCAAAGTCTTATGATCCTCCCTGCACCTCAAATGATGCATCTACAGTGTACTCTATTTGAAAGTCAACAGTACACAGATGAACTACTATAGAAATTAAAAGATCTTTAGTATTATAAAGTTGTAAAAATGAAATGTTTGTACATTGAAGATATTTTCAGAAAACCTATTGTAATGGACTATTTGGAGGTCACATATTTTATGTATGTTTGTAGGTATCGTTGTGGCTTCGTCACGCCAAATCGGCTAAACGGATTTCAACTATTTTTGGTGTGGTAGCTGGGTATCTTCAGATGGTTATAGGATGCTTTTTACCTGACTACGCTGAACAAAAAAAAAGGGGAGTTATGACTTTTTCTCCTCCGTGAACGAAGTGAACGTGACGTGACGTGAATGTGAACGAGGTGCCTCTTCAAGTTTGGAATAAAATCGTTTTTATAATTAACTTTGAATTTTTTAAACCGGTGATATGAGAATATGGTTAGGACTTTGATAAATCAGGGGTTTTATGGATAGTATTTTTTAAAATCCTTGCCGAAGAAAAAAGATATTTTCCCAGAATGCTACGCGAGGCTATTGAGATTAAAAAGCATCCTAATTTCAATAGTGAAGATGGATTGTCGCTACTACCAGCTTGGGATCCTGTAATACATCTCATCAAGGAACAAGCGCGACACAGGACTGCAAAACCTTAATTTCCGAACGGTGTAAAATATCTTATCTGTTTAAAAGTAGTTTATTAAATATTATAATTAGTAATGAGGTAGCCTGGGAGTTTTTCTTTGCAGCGTTTCTTTTCTCCTCAGTTCGCCTCATTTGTGGAATGCTTTTTGGTAAATTATTAAAATAAAATAATGAAGCCCTTCTGGCACATGTGTAACTGTCTTTACAGCTTGGGACCATCTAGCATGTATGTACACCTTTATTGGTTTTTTCAAAAATGGGTAGTTTGCACAAATTGTAACTTTGACAAAGAAAAATATATCTTTTCTCAGTCCACCCGTGACCATGGAAAGCTGAAAAGCTTCCGAAACATCGGGAACTAAAATGAGATAATATAAGCGATATAATCCGTTAAATTGTTTTATTTCAATGAATAATAATCGCGGAAATAGGAGAAAATATTAAATAAATAAATGTAAATCTGTCTGGTGCAGCAGAAAGGTCGTCGGGAGGGGAAGGCCACAAGCAAAGTGGTCGGACGGTTAGGGTTGCCGGCCCATGTGGAAGTCTATTGAGGAGGTCTGTGTCCAGCAGTGGACGTATAGTCTTGTGTTTGTTTTATTCTGCACGAAATATCATTGTGGTATTGCATGATCACGACGGTTTTTCTCGTGATCCAATGATGGATGAGCTGTCGTGTTTTGCCACGCCCTCTAAACTCCGCTCTGGGTCTCCATTCAAGAACTCTTCTTTCCGAGCCTCTCTCGACCAAATCATTAGTATTGAATACTGTTCCTAAACCTTGCACTGTGTCCTCTACGCTATTACCCATGCATCGTTTCACAATCCAAGCTCGATGCAACCGTCTCAAGTATATTACACAGCCGGCAAACGATCTAAAACGACGTAACTTCATATAAACTACATGACACATACGTCGTTCTTACAACATCGCTGGCCCATGGATAAAAGGTTGTAACTGACATAGATTTATTGATCATGTAAGCCCTTTTGTTCGTTTCACAAGACAATACCTAGACTGTTAGAACTAGGTCTAGTATGTAAATGTAAGGATTATTTAATGCTACATGGACTATTGAGCCATGACGTGCGTAATTAACCCAGTATAACTTTAATATAATGATTTACTCGATGGCTAAGTTCATAGTTTGTCCCATGCCTGAGCACCATTTGTTCGGGTAATACATCAATATTGAAATAAGTATGGAATTCACTTGTCAGTGGCAATAACAATACTAATCTATGTCTAACTGTTTACTCAGCCGAAATTGGCGGTGTAAGATTTTTCTCTAGTTTAGAATTTTTATTCTTAGGTTTTAATTATTGGTGAAACGTAAAATGAGTTTATTCACGAGTAATTAATGATTTATTATTGGAATAAGACTTATATTACGTTGGTAAAATCGACCCTACCATGTATGTTCTTTGCGGTCACAGTATATTTGATGGGGCGATCGACATAGGGTAATTGATATCACCCGGATTTTACTTTGTTCCTACTGCGATGGCAAATAGCAAGATGTAATTTCATATATAATATTTTAAAGAAGCTTGGAAGCTTACTACAAGTCTATGTACATTTCTGTAATACCCCTGTAATTTCCTAGTCTATTTCTCAACAATTTGGGCCTTTAACCAACCAATGTCACCCTTGCCGCACATGTGACCTAAACAGCCATTAAACAAATGGTTACTTAATAGAAAGTTTTACGCCCGTCAACTCATTTCGACCGCAAACTAGGCTTGTACCCAAAAGGGCTTACCTTAAAGTCTTTACACACTGTCTATATCTATGACAAATGTAATTTACGAACGTAATTAACACATCGAAAAAAATATTGATTTCTATATCATACTATTATAAAGTTGTAAAAACTAAATGTCTGTACATTTAAGATATTAAAAAAAAAGTTATACGGACTATGTAAAGGTCACTAAATCATTTTTTAAATATTTTTTGTATGATTGTACTCGTATGTGTCGTTGTGGCTTCATCACGTGAAAATGGCTTAACGGATTTCAACTATTTTGGTACACGTGTACCTAGAGTAGCTAGGTATCAGCAGATGGTTTACGTAAAAGTAAAAAAGAGGGTTATGACCTTTGTCACTTTCGCACACAAATCGAGCTAGTCTCATGATAGGATAGTGTTATGAGTGAGACGACGATATTTTTAATGGATCGATACTATATTGGCTGCTCTACAAAATTGTAACTCATAATGTAATGTTTGTCCGAATTTTTGTTAATCATAATCATATTTTTCTACGAAACCGTCGACTGGGTTTTGGGTTTTGGGTTTGTCACAAAACAAATCTAACCAAGAATCAATAATAATTAAAATGTTGGTAAAAAAAATGAAAACGATTAAGTTAGGTTAAGTTAATTCATATACAGTCAGCGGTTTATCCTCACCTTTGTCCTAATCATCATTTGGCATAAGTAATATTGCATTTATTTCTAAACACGTAACTAAACTTTTCAGATTTATTATAAAACCAACCTAATCTAACCTAATGCATTTAACAGGAAGATGCTTTGAAAAGTTTCAGAAAAAAATGCATTATGACAAAAAAGTTTATGCCAGGTGAGAGTTACCGACAGTCATCATCACCCGAAGCGCCTAAAATCGTCAAAATAAAATTTCTTCAGTTTTCTTTTAGATAGCAAAATTCTGAACGCATCTGATACCATCTGTGACAGTTGTAACAAGGAGAATGTGGAACAAACGGTCCCCGTATGGCCAGTGTTGATTCGGATACCAATTGTGAAAATTTCGTTCGGCATTATCCCCCGGACCGTAGTTTTAACGCTAGGTATAAAAAACATGTTTCATCTTACAGACATAACCACCCGGAAAATCCAATTTCGCAAAATATTTATTAGAAAACAGCCATTCCTTGACAGATAATCGTTGTTTTAACACCTTACATTTTTGCGGAAAAGAATTACATCTTAGTGTGCTTAAACAGTTGAAAATTATTAGGTACAGCCATAAAGGTTTGATCACTAATTCACAACTTAATGTGACGTCATCACTGTTCTAACATGTTTTTCCATTTCTTTCTAGAAATCATATTCAGGGTATAAATAGGACCGACTGATTTGGACATCTCACTTCTCGGAGGGACGCCGGACCGTCACCGTATACTCCATCTCCTGATGATGCCTCGTAGAGAGTTGAAACACGTGTCGAGGATTATTATGGTGGTGGATTGTTATACCTGCATGTGTATTTTTTTGTGGGAACTGCATGAAAATATGCGCATGTGAGCACAATTTATTGTCACATCTAACCAAGACACTATTTCGTGGGAAATCAAAGAAACTATCCATTAATCTAATATTGCATCTTGTCTTCTTACATGAAAATGAAAAAAAGTCTTGCTGCACAACCTTCTTAAGAAAAACACATACAATTTCTTCGCCGTACCAAATTCGTTCGCCTGAGGCGATGTTAAGGCCTTTTTACTAAAGGCATTTACACCTCTCTGAAGCTGGAACATTCGGCTTGAACTAATAGTTGTTTTATGTAAGGCTGGAGGCCGGTGATGTAATGTGGAAAGTGCGGTGATTTATTGTACGATAAAATGTAGGTTAAGTGATGATTTGAGGCTTTAATAGGTTAAAAGAAGTAACCTTAATCAATTCCAAAATGCTTAATACCCAAATAACCTTCTATAATTTATATTTACAATATGTACTTGATGTTGGCCGCAACTTCGTCTGCGGAGATAATTATCCAAAAAAATACACTTTCTAGTTAAAAGTACATAACTGCTGGGACTAGAGTTTGTCCCTGATATTTATTTCATAGACGAAGAGCAAACAACTATTCAAAACGAGCCACCTGCTCTAAACTTTGCATTATTCCAGAACTAACGAACGGAACGTGGGCTAACAAGCCTTCATTTACGAATACCTCCCATTTTCCATCCCTCCGAAAACCAAATTTAGTACACTCACACCACAAAAGCACTTAATACCTTGTGGATTTAAAATCTAAGGTTTGGTCAAAGTTTCCAGTGTAAAAGTTCGGTTGCTTTGCATTTTTCTTTCAAGTTCTGTTGGGTTAGTTTGTCAAGTTTTTTTTTCATTTTAGAGTTCCGTACCTAATGGTAAAACGGCACCCTATGACTAAGACTCCGCTGTCCGTCCGTCCGTCTGCCTGTCTGTCTGTCCGTCACCAGGCTGTATCTCATGAACCGTGATAGCTAGACAGTTGAAATTTTCACAGATGATGTATTTCGGTTGCCGCTATAACGACAAATACTAAAAACAGTATAATTTTATGTCTGTCTATCTATGTCCGTAACCAATATAAAATAATCGAACAAGTAGAGCTCAGCTAACACTGGATTTTCATAGATACGTTAGTAGCATATATTTTGTAAGGAACCCTCGGTGCGCGAGTCCGAGTCGCACTTGGTCGGTTTTCCTCTGAGATCACTGTCATATTTATACGTGGTGTAGGAAACCTTCGCGAACTCCGCGGTATAGGAGCTGAGACGTGGTCTCTAACTATGGGCCTGTTAAGGAACCTCAGAGTCACTCAGCGAAAGTCACTATGAAAAGGGTTATGCTCGAGATTTCTCTATGAGATCGAATCAGAAATGAGGAAATTCGTAGATGAATCAAGGCCACCGACATAGCAAACGGGGTAAACAAACTGACGTGGCAATGCAGAGCACATAGTTCGAAGAACCGATGGCCGTTGGGGCAGAAAGGTTTTCGAGTGGAGACTGCGTACCGGCAAGCGCAGCTTGAAAAGGTGGTCATCAGTAGACGTCCTATGGCTGAAATTATGATGATGAGGTCTCGTAGATTCGAGTAGTTGCTCAATACATGGTTGTATTCAAAGCCGAGCAACACTAAATAATTATTTACGGGCATATGAGCAGCGGTATAAGCCAAGCTTAAGTGATCATTACGTGGGGCTTGATTCGCAATCCAATCCCATTAGTTCATGCGATTGGTGATCGATACTCGGCGCATTGTTATAACTCAATTTGACGAAACTATGTGTATAATCTATACTATTATAAAAGTTTTCAAGCGGATGCTACGTAGGCATCTGCTGGAACAAGAACTCAAGTAGCGTCCATCTTCCATGCAGTAGCTGGTATATTTTGTATTTATTATTTATATGTAATATATATATATATTGTATACCACATATAGTATAGGTATAAGCAATTATGTATGCATTATTTGCTTGTGTGTCCTAACGCTCTCAGTACTGAATGTTTTTCCCCACTGCACCATTTTCATGCTTCTCTGTTTGGCCCTATGGTTGACTGGTAGAGAATGCCTTTTGGCATTAAGTTCGCCATTTGTACTTACTATTGTTTTGTGCAATAAAGTTTAAATAAATAAATAAATAAATAATTTTCGCCGTCGTCGTCGTCGTCGTCGTCGTCGTCGTCGTCGTCGTCGTCGTCGGCATCATCATCATCATCATTATTATCATTTCAGCCATAGGACGTCCACTGCTGGACTCAGGCCTTCTCAATAGACTTCCACATGGGTCGCTTCCAGGCGACCCGCATCAAGTCCCTACAACTAAGTCGTCCGTCCACCTTGTGGGTGTTTGTCACACGCTGCCCTTGCCGGTACGCGGTCTCCACTCGAGAACCTTTCTGCCCCAACGGCCATCATTTATTCGTACAATGTGCCCTGCTCATTAAGTTCAAATGGTCAATTATTTTATAAGCTTAGACTTGTTTTGACCCGCATCCAGCGAGTCCCCGCAACCCTATCCAGGAAAGCCGGTACATAGAAGACGTTTTCAAAAAAGTAAGCGATATGGATTATATAAAGGTGAAACACAGAAAAGAAAATTATTTTTCTTGGTTTTTTTTGTATATTTGGAATGTGTCGGCTCCATCACGTCAAAACAGATAAACAAGTTTCAACTATTTTTGGTAAACGGATCTGGTCATCCACAGAGAGTTATAGGATACTCTTACACGACTATACTGAAGATAAAAAGGGGTTATGGTTTTTTTCCTCTGCTGACGAAGTTGCAGGTACCTTCTAGTATTGGAATAAAGCTGTTTCATGATAGGTTTTAACGACAGCAGGGGCGAGTAAGAAGTGTGCGCGTGGCAGGGGGTCATCGTGCTCCGCCGCGCGCACATCTCATAGCCACTGAAGTAAAAATTTATACAATCGATTGCCGTGAACAAATGACAGATTGCAGTTTAAAAAAATGTATCTTAAAAATACCTAATAAGACGTAAAAATTAACTAAGGTTCTTGCGCCCACGATGACTATCAATTATTTTGTATTTTTTAAAGTTCGAATGAGTTTAAATTTCGCGCCCATGTGCGGTTAGTACCGTAGATAAAACTGCAACTTTATATCGAAGCCAAGGAAGTTGATCTTAAAGCGCAAGATGAGAGTGGGCCATCTTAAGAACCGGGCCGTCTTAGGCGCTGTACCTTATTTGTAGATTCAGTATTCATGTAACGTATACTATGGCTTAAAAATGCAAAATGTACCTACAGCCTGGCAAAAACGTGTTGAAATTAAAAAGTGGCAACACTGTAGTGTCGTCCGTTTTTTCTTAGATTGATTTGAATGGGATGCCACTTTTTAATTTCGAGACTTTTTTTCCAGACTTATATACTTACTTCTGGGACACTTAATGTTCTAAATACAAGCAACACGAGTTTCTGTAGCAACATTTAAACTACGAAGTAATTCGTAGAATTGTAGTAGGCTGAGACACTCCAAGGATATAGAGGCACTTAAATTGTTGCCAAGTTTGGACCCGACCCTCGACAACGGATTATAATTAGACAATCTAAGGATCCGTTAAGATTCTGGGGTTTAATCTCGCCAATTTACCGGAGCTGTGAAGCTAAGATAGTTTTTTTATCTTTGCATATATTTAGATCTACTATTTCAGGTACTTATATTTTATTCCAGGGCAAGCTATATTCGGAGTTTCCCTGCTATATTGAATTAAAAATGAGAAGGCGTATTTCAGAGAGTTACTAGTCTTAAGTGCCAGCGAACCAACTATTTATAGAACCGATGGCCTTGAGTCTAGGCCCTAGACTAAATTAAAAAGTCGTTAATTTCCTGGAAAATCATTATAGTATTTTTCACTCGAGTATATACCGCGTGTAGCCCACGAAGTTTGCTGAGTGCCCTAATTAAGGTACGAGACTTAAAAAGCTAATTATATTGTATACAGTACTTTTTCTATGAGTAACCCATAAATACACACCGCGTTTTTTTTTTTTTAAATTATAGTTCTGTGCGGAGTAGTATAATATAGGTATTATAGTTTAGTGGCATATAATATAAACCAAAGAGCATAAAGTAATGGTCCAATCTAAAAAGTATGCCTTTTAGTATGATTCGCGGAGTTCTTATTGACAGATTTACGAGTAGAAAAAAAAAGATTTACGCTCAGTATCAAACTATCAGCGCACTCCACAAAGCAACCGACAAGGAGAAGTGTAGAACTGCCATCACAAATATTAATCGGTGGAGTCACGATCCTCAGCAGTGAGGGACCGACTTAGAAGTCAAAGAATCAAAGTATTATATAGACTAGCTTCTGTCCGTGACTTCGTCTTCCTTAAATTCCTTTATCGCGGATAACGGTATTATTCCGGAATAAAAAGTAGCCTCTGTCCTTCCCGTGGACTCAAACCATATCCATACCAAATTTCACTCTAATCGGTTCAGCGGTTTAAGTGTGAATAGGTAACAGACAGACAGACACACTTTGACATTTATAATATTAATATATATGGATAGTATAGATTCTTGAGTAGCGCCATCGAACTGGAAGACGCAGTGTAGACAACCTACCAACAAGGTGCACCAACGATCTAATCAAAAATGCTGGAAGTTTAATATGAAGCGTAAATCGATCGATTTTAAAGAAAACAAGCAATTTATTAAGTCTACCCAATATATATAAACAATTCTAACACAGCTCGCAACAGTTTGTTTTTGTATGGGATTTGACAGTTAAAAGCAATACAATCTAAAAACAATATGCTTAAGTCGAATAGCATGCCATCAAATATCTATCGTATTGCTCGTTTAGCAATACAAAAGGGATATCAATGTTACTTTTGAGCCAGAATACCAAAATAATCATATCTCCTTGCTATTGCCTTGCTATTGTATATGTATTTGCAGAATGGAATTCCGGCCCTGGTTCATGAATTTGCGTTCATATTAGGTACTTTACTGAACGCAATCGCAAGTCTATATATACAGCTTTATGCAGTAAAAAACCAACAATCTCGCCTGATTCGATTAAGTTATTTTATCAGCCTTTTTACTTAGTCTTTCGGGCATATGTTAAATACTACAGCAATAACTTTCCGGTGCACCTTATTTTAGAATATAACTACATGAAAGGTTCCCATTTGAGCGTAAGTCTAGTTAAGCTTTATGCAACAAAGACCATGTATCTCACCAGATTCATTTCAAAGTTTTCCTTTTTATATTTTTCGTATTTGCTCCGCAATCGAGCATAAGTTTATAAATAACCCTTAATTTCACATTATTTTCGAGCACACAGAAATGCATTTACTTTACTGAGCGCAACTTTTTGCAACGGCTTAATGCAATAAAAAGCCAACATCTCGCGATTCGTTACAAAGTTTTTTTTTTATTTAGTCTACCGAGCACGGGTCTATTAACATCAGCAATTTCGCCTGATTGCTTCGTTTCATAAGATGTTAATTCTCAGCTATATTGCGGCAGGCCTTTGTTCTTGTTGCATTGTCATGGAGATAGCTCCACTGTGATCATACGGGTCATAAGGTCGCAACATTGTAAAGGGTCCAACGGTGCTTAGGCCTTTTTGTTACGGGAATTATGAGTGAGCTCCCGCTGTGATCTTCAGAAAAGCAAATAGGCGTAAGTTTATATGGGATTTGAATACACATAGGATGTTTTATTATACTAATGTTGTGGTAATAATTTAAGCATGGTTTACTGGTCGTAACTTCTGGCATTTTATTTGTTTAGGCTTTTCGCATCATAAGGGACTTTTGACGGGTCTTGTGAGTTGATTTGCGTATTCAATAGGGTATAACCCTACGAATTCGGTAAAATACGTTTTAATGACATTAGCAAGAATCTGGGTCAAATGATAGATTCAAGAGTTGCTTTGCGGAATTCCATATTAGATTAATGGATTATGGTTCCATTGCTTTACCACGAAATAGTGGCTTGGTTAGATGTGACAAAAAATTATACTCACATGCGCATATTTTCATGCAATTTCCAGAAAAAAATCATATCTGACATTGTCACATCTAACCAAGACACTATTTCGTGGTAAAGCAATGGAACTTTAATGCATTCATCTAAGTATTTAGGTCATTCGTCTTAAGAACACTTTCGTATTTTTGATAAAAAAAGCATCAACGAATTTTTTTGGTGTATTAAAAAACCCTACTCTTGGTCATGAAAGTTAAAAATGTGAGTAAATGCGAGTCCACTTATCATCAGATTGGAATAAACTTGTTTACCACTTTTACGACTAGGAGCCCTCTAAGTGTGAGGTTTGTTTGTAGCAAGTTTTCGCTACAACTCGCGTAGCGCTACGAACATTTCCTTGTTCCTCGTGTTATCTAAGTGGAACCGAGTTAGCTACAAAGAAAAATTCTTCCTCATAGAAAACTAAATAAAATAGTGGTTGTCTACGAGTAAAAGAAACAGTTTCATGGTGGGGTTATTGCCTTACGAAATTTTGACACTTGGTATCCAAATCAACTGTCATAGCCCATACAAAATCATAACAGTTGATTCCGATACCAAGTGTCAAAATTTCGTTAGGCAGTAACCCCGCGTTAGCTGGGAAGAATTATATTTCCTTGTAGAAAACCGGTTATTAAACTTGGTTATCTACGGGGAACAAGAGCGAAAATCTTAATCATGAATTTAGGGTATTACTGGGAGTTAAATGAGGAGATCGCAAGTACTAATTATTGTGTGTATTGACACACACACGACCGGGAGACGACTGGCGAGCGGGAAGCGTGGTTCGACACCCGAAGCGGAAAATGCTGACAACATGTTCCTAGTCCTTATAATGAAATTGGTCCCACGAGCAGCGCCATGACAATCCGCATTGACGGCCATGATGAAGGCGAACAAGCTGTCCGCGCAGAGTGTTGACCAGGATGGCCCCTCTACATAATCGCCGATCATCGGCGAGTAGGCGGAACGCAGTAATAAGTTAGAATGAGACGGAAATACATGGGGCTCTTTCTAACGTATAATTTTACTCGAACGGCCTGTGGTTTCGATATACGAAACGTGTTTATAACGCCCTCCGCATCCAATATAATAACGCCTTCAGAATGCTGTTGAGACTACCAAGATGGTGCAGTGCCTCAGGAATATTCGCGGACGCTCACACGGACGGATTTCACGCGATCATGAGACGGAAAATTGCATCGTTGATGGACCGTGTCAGAAAAAGTCAAAACAGTATGTAGAAGGTGTTAGCGGATAGGTACAATTGTCCCATACTCTGTCACTGGGTGACACAGATCAGGACATTAGTTAGGTATATTAAATAGTTGTGATCTGTGTCACACCATTTGGATTTGTACTTATGTAAATAAATATGTTCTTACTAACATAGATATAAGTTTCTACTGTTACTAACCCGATATGGATATTTATCCGAAATAAAACATTTTGAATTTGAATTTGAATAACCGCGTCAGATCTGCTCGCCGATGATCGCCGAAAGTTTAGGCCAGGATATACGACCTCCGATTCAAGGGAGAGTTTGAGTCCATAGACAGTGAGTAGATTTGGATTTGCATTAAATATTGCTAGGAACTCTATACGATAAAATAATATATACTCAAATCAACGAATGCTGTAAAAAATAACAACTGAATCCTGTGATAGCAAGATAAAAAATGGTTTTATGTCTGTACTTAAAACCAGTTTTTCTCTTAAATAGACGAACTTTTTTGCCTTGTTTGTTGCTTGTGAGATGTTAAATTCATGATATAATTTAGTTAACACATTTACGTGCGCGAGCCCGCTCGGCGGTCGCTCTGCCCGTAGTAAGTTTTTGCTACGGTTTTTCCCATGTTATTAGCTACGAGCGTAACGCCAAGAAAATGTAGGTTGCGAAAGTGTTAAATAACATAATATTATTCCACTTTGTACTTATAACGCAAGATTAAACTTTTAACGACACGTTTGGCTCAGTGGGATGTATAACGGCCTACGAAGTTAGAGGTCCCGGGTTCGAATCCTGGCCAGGGCAAGTGTTTGTGTGATGAGCACGAATGTTTGTTCCTGGGTCTTGGATGTTTTTTATGTATTTAAATATTATAATGTATCTATATATTATTTATATCGTCGCCTAGTACCCATAGTACAAGTTTTGGTTATTTTGGGAATAGGTCGATTTGTGTAAGATTGTCCCTTTATCTTATTTATTTAAACTAGTTTTAATGTCATCGTGTGTAGCGTTTCCATTAATCTACAAAGTCAATCTGAATTTAAATACCACTCTTTGAAATAAATATCGTATTTTGAAGTGAGTCTAGATGACCTACTTTACATTGGGGCTCGTGGAGTAGCAATAGAAATGTGGAAAACCGTTATGAATACAAAGTAGTACCGAACGACAGAAATTGGTCGCCAATTCTATTCACTTGATATCGGGATAATCGATAGTGCCCGAGAGATAGAAATTAAATGTGGTTTCAACGCTCCAAGTTTATGTCTGTGAACTTAAATCCAACTAATTCACAAATACAGAGCGTCGGTAGCATTGACTGACTGATCTCAGACCAAGAAAAAATATAGACATTACATAACTAACAACCTTGTGAAGCCATTTTTTGGCATGGTTTTGACAAATCAGACAACTTCACATACATGATTTGTTTGTATTTGTATCGCGTGAAGTTGACTTTGGCATGGTTTTTTGTGGCCTCACTAGATTGTTCGTAATGTCATGTCTATCTTTTCTTCTTGGTCTGAGACTGCAATGTAAAAAACTGATTTGGCGCAGGATGGATGTAATGGCGACGGGTCACAGGAACAATTATCCTCAAATGCCGCTTCGACTTAAGAGGATCTATACCAGCTTATCTGGCAACGTCACATATTCTTTGGCTTTTCTTGATTTCTTTGAGAAATATGAATGTAACTTGAACATGTTTTCATTACGTTTTCGGTAGTTAAGCTGTCACAATGCAAAATTTCATGATATTGCCACAACTAAAGCTCTAAAAGGGAATGCGTGTCTATATCTTGTTTTGCAAGAAAATTAAGGCAAAAGCGTTTAAACGCAACAAAAATCCTAAAGTTTCAGAATTTTTGCTACTTTTGGAGCGATTATTTCCGAAGATATTCACTAAATCAAAAAAAATATTTTAAGAATAATCAAAGTGTTTTTAGAAGTACTATCAAAATATGTGCCTTACTACTTACACATTGATATTTGCTGAAAACTTATTTTTTTTCGGTTTCGGTTACATGTATGAAGTGCCCCCCCTCTAGAAATATGTATATTTTTTATTTAACTATCAAACTAAGTAGCGGCTAACACAAGACACCTATGCTCCAAATTTCATTAATCAGAATCAGAATCAGAATCAGAGCTTTATTGATAAAATATACATTTTACACGTCATATAGCATTCACATATATTAATTATAAAATTATCTTAAAATAGTGAGGTATAGGCACTATGTGTGGGTCAATGTTATTTTCTCCAGGAATTCTTCAATGTTGTAACATGCAATTTCTACTAGAATTTTCTTTAATTTATTGTGAAATTTAGTATCGCTCGTGGAGTTTTTAATGTCTGGTGGGAGGGCGTTATACAGTTTGGGTCCCATAGTGCCGAGTGACTTTCGAACCTTGGCTAATCTCCTCTGCGGGATATACATCTTATTGTTTTTGAGTAAAATGCCTGTGACATACAGACGGACGGACGGACATGACGAAACTATAAGGGTTCCGTTTTTGCCATTTTAGCTATGGAACCCTAAAAAGGGATAATTTTCAATGAGAAGCGAAAGAGAATATTTAATTTTTATGTACAAATATCGACATAACTATATAGACATTTTAACAATATTATAATAATGTAGATGAAGAAGATGGACTCACGAAACTGGCTATAATGCCACTGGACTAGCAATAAAAACGTTATGAATATAAAGAAATACTCAACGATAGAAATTGGATGTTAATACATATATTCAGTGGCAATGGGCACGGCACATAGTTTGAAGAACCGATGGCCATTGGGGCAGAAAGGATCTCGAGTGGAGACCGCACACCGGCAAACGCAGCGTGGAAAGGCCACTCGCAAGATGGTCGGACGACATGGTTAGGGTTGCGGGAACTCGCTGGATGCGGGACGCCTCTATTCGGTTCATGTGGAAGTCAATTGAGGAGGCTTTTGTCCAGCAGTGGACCTCCTATGGTTGAAATGATAATGAATACGTTTGACGTTTCGAAAAACTAGCTTATATGACCTATTACTGTGTCTTAAACTAATCGAATAAAGGCAGGTATACCGACTCCTCAAAGGTTTCTTGCGATCGAACTCGGTCAAAATTTAATCCGACTGTATTCCACAAATTCGAAGATCGATTACAAAGCAACCAAGTTTCCCAGGCGCCAATTATGCGGTTGACTGTATCTTCATACTTTGACCTAATTTCTAACTCGATTGTACTTGCGATGAAAATGGCAGAATAATAAAAAGGTACTTAGTACTATATAGGTAGACTAGAAGGTGCCTTGGTGGAGGAGCGGATAAAAAGTATCATATAAGCATCTGTGGATATACAGCCTATACAGCTATACAGCCTCCGTATCACTGCGACCATAAATGATCTATTATGATCGCCACCTCCTATAGTACTCGGTCAAGTTCAGTTGAAACAAAGAACTTCAGAACTTTTTGATTCCGAGAGTCTTTATCTCTTCTGGGCACACTAAATGTTTTCCCAGTATAGAGCTGCAGTGACGTATAAGTGAGGGGCAGTCCGTGAGAAAGTGCAAAGGTGTTTCCTCCGCTACTAAGTAAGAAGTATATATACACTTGAAGTTTGTACAAAGTGTGTGTTGGGTCAATCCACTTTATTCTGTTTCTCGTTGCCATGGCTACGTCTTCTGTTCACTTTTTAACATTTACACGATGAAAAATTTCGTAGCGCTACACGCGTAGCCGATAACATGGAAAAATTTATATGTAGCGGACACTTATATCGAGCAGAGCGACCGCCTAGCGGCTTCCAGCTCGTGAAAGTGTTTAAACAACGATTTTAGATGATATAAAGGCAACAAAAATAGTACAATTTTGCAGTAGTTCATCCTGTCAGAAGCATTTTTCTAAGTAACTATGTCACTATTGTCTCCTGACAACGTCTGATAGTCACAGAAAAGGTTGAAGGAAAACGACCTAGAGGCCGGAGCCCAAAATGTTGGTCTGTCCAGATTTCAGAGCACCAACAAACCAATTAGCGCGGCACTACATCAGGCTGTGTGAGGTGCTGGAGGAAAATACTCGGGATTCATTGGACAGAACATCAAACCAACGAGTCCATACTCAGATCTCGATGAGGCTCAGCACCATATGCATGCGAAGGAGTTTCGAGTTCTTTGGCCACATTGCCAGAAGGAGAGGTGACAACCTAGAAAAGCTGCTGATGACAGGAAAGGTGTACGGAAAAAGGCCCAGAGGCAGAAGTCCAACACGCTGGTCTGACCAGATACGCTCTACCCTCAACACCTCAAATTATGATGCCATCCACGCAGCCGAGGATAGAGTGAGCTGGCGCAAGATAGTCCACGATAAAGTCATTCAGAGAGACCACGACCCTCAGCATTGAGGATTATCGACACAAGGAGGAGGAGGACACAAGGCAGCTGATCGTAACCCAGAGAAGCAGTTGACAAGCTGAAATCGTGTCACGGTCCTCAGCAATGAGGAAGCGATTGAGAAGAAGCGACTGTCTCCTGGGTTATAGAAAAGATTAACAAGAAGAAAACGTTGATAGACCCTACTACTAAAGTACTTCAATACTTATTTATTAACTACAACAAAGTTACAAAGTACAGGATGCAGGAACCACACACAAAACGTGTGTTTCCTGCGTACGTACGGAACCTTATGTAGACGAGTTCTACTCACCCTTCGCCGATTTTTCACAAAACAAAAGCAATTTTCCGCGAATTGCATAATCAATTAAAAAAACTCTTTCTCCATCATAAAAGAAAGTTAATTATAAACTGCCCCTTTGAACAAAAGGAAGTAGCTGGGGTGTTTTTCTATCTTAAAATTTGACGTTTTATGAAGAGGCAAAATAAGTTTAACGAAATTAGTCATCCAGTTTAATGGCGCAAGATTTAACGGCGAGTACTAACTCCCTAATAAGCCCAATATGCAAGTAAAATATCATTATTATCATCATTTCAACCATAGGACGTCCAGTGCTGGACACAGGCCTCCTCATTAGACTTCCACATGAGCCGGATAGTGGTGACCTGCATCCAGCGAGTCCTCTCAACCCTAACCAGGTCGTCCGACCACCTTGGGTGTGGCCTTCCCACACTGCACTTGCCGGTACGCGATCTCCATTCGAGAACCTTTCTGCCCCAACGGGCATCGCTTTTTCAAACTATGTGCCTTGTCCATTGCCAATTTAGTTTGCTTACCCTGTTTACTGCTGATAAAAATCTGCTAAATAAAGTAAGATATAAAAACTGCTAAATAAAAAAATAAGACCACGCCAAGTACAAAATGATTCCTGCGAGAAGGGATTCATACCACAGTAAGCAAAAAACGCCAAATAAATCACATTCCTTGTATGATCTAAGATACCTTCTCGCAATTTGTATTAGTTTTATTATAAGTGCATCTGTTTCGGTTTAAAAGAGAGAGAAGATGTACCATTCAAAATAATATGCAAAGAGACCCCGAAAAAAACTAGGTTATACCGTGCGGCCGTTTACTTTTTAATTTTGTTTCTCAAGATCTTTTTCAATTTGAACCGGCTTTTCTGCCATCAACGCCACCATGGTGAGCATTTATGCAACTAAATGGTCCCCCTAACAAAAAAAATCTTACAAAGATCTTGTTTCAAATAGTGATAAAATCCGAAGATAAGCTGACTGGACTTTGCAGCTGAGTTGGTAGCGTGCGCCCCGGCAAGGCACAAAGCACTGGTTATTTTTTTTTAATATATGGAGGTACGGCAGTACCCCCGCCAAGTCGAGCAAAAAAAAGCGGCACGGCCGAACCGTCCTTTTCTCGAGTTCCAGCCCCCTATAACTTCGTTATGGATAAAACTAGAAGCCTAAATTTTCGGGAACCAAGCAGGCATTGTAAAAGCACTTCCTATTTCGTCCACATTCCTACCTCATCTACAATTCCAATTCGTCCACATTCTGAAGTCGACAACATTCCCATGTCCCCCATTTTCAAAATTAGACCACACTTATGAGTGAACGGTTTGGGAATTAAATGTGGACAGAATGAGATTATAGGCAAGCTAGGAAGTTAATAAAAATGTAGACGAAGTGAAGCTAAAGAATACAAATATATAAGGCATTTCGCTGCAGCTAACCGTAAGTTCGGACCCTAAAATCGACTTCCAACGTGTCGATTCACGGCGAAAATACACGTGCACCAAATTTGCAAGTCAAATGAGTGTTATCAGACCACAAAACGTTCAAGATTCAAAGAGAACATTTCATACAATTTCACGACACGTTTGGCTAAGTGGTTTGCACAACGGCTTACGGAGCTGGTAGTTCCGGGATCTAATCCGGGCAGAGACAAATGATTGTTTGATAAGCACGAATGTTTCTTCCTGGGTGGATGTTTTTTTATTTATTTAAGTACTATGGACGGTGCCCGCAACTTTGTTCGCGGAGGAGAAAAAGTCATAACCCCTCTTTTTTTGTTCAGCATAGTAGGGTAAAAGTACGCGTAAGAAACCCAGCTACCTGTGTACCGAAAATAGTTGAAATCCGTTTAGCCGATTTCTCGCTTCATTGACCTCCATATAGCCCGTTACAATCAATTTTTAACTAACACAAATCGACCTAGTCCCAAACTAAGCAAAGCTTGTACTGTGGGTAGGTACTACGCGACGATATACATAATATATACGTAAATAATAGTACTTAAATACATACAAAAAACATCCACGACCCAGGAACAAATATTCGTGCTCATCACGCAAACACTTGCCCTGCCCGGGATTCAAACCCGGGACCGCTAGCTTGGTAGGCAGTTGTACAATCCACTGAGCCAGACTTGTCGTTTTATAATGAATGCACAATGAAACGTCCCCTGCTGAACACAGGTCTCTTCTAAAAACTTCCACAATTAAAGGTCGCACGCTTTTTGCATCCATCGGCTTCCGGAGATCACGCTGAGTCTTCCGGTTTGCGGCCTCCATATTTTTTTTTATATGTGTGTATCTAACAAAGTATTTAATTACGAAGTTGAGATTTATCACACCTGTATTATTGGGTAAAGTGAACAAATAAAGGGCAGAGAGTATCATATTTCTTCTTAAGAATACTTAATATTATTTTGTAGTCATATGAATAAAAGAAATGATGAAACAATAAATTGGGAGACGGCAAAAAACGTCCCAACAAAACCTAGGAAGTTGTCTTCCTGAAATGAATTGTAGACATTCTTAATGGAAGCTCTCTTTGTTTTTCATTTTCTTTTAATTCTCTTTTGGTTACGTTTATTAGGGTTTTTAAACAACCTATTATTTCGTAGAACCGTGAGTGAAAACGTAAAAAATATCAGTTTTGATAGACTTTATTTGTTATTCGTTACCTTTTCACAACGAACGCTCATATTCAGGGCATAAAAAATGGCCCAGGAATGTAACAAAGAAAATCCCCGTACCCAATATAATTGGGCCTATTTTCAAGGTTGATTTAATAATAAATCCCTCGCACAGGTACAGGCGTCCCCTGTCAAGGTACCTCACCCTTCTCATGTAAATATAACCTATGAGGATCCCTACTAATTACTTCTAACCTAATTAGTACCTTCAAACTATGAGTAAACTTAACACTTCACATCACAAAGAGAACCGGCTTTGAAAATTGTAATAGAAAACTCACCTGTGTTGTGTCACGATCCGTTTTCGAAATGCACTAATAGAATGTGATTGGTCGTTTCATTCGAGCGCGACGTGGATTGGTTTAAAAAGACGGTTCGAAATTTGAAATTGGAAGCGACGTGCGCTTGGTACGGCGGCCGAGAGGACTGTGCCGCGGCGGCGCGGGCTTAAGGGTGGCTTCCTACGTCACGAGTTAAGGTAGGTTTAGTTGGGTCAGTTTGTAACAAATAATTATTCTTTTTAAGCAATAAATAATTGATTTAGGAATTACAGTGTATTATTTTTTTACAAATGAGAATTCACAAAAACGAATTATTGTTAGCTTCCATAGAATGGGTATTGTTTTAAGTAGGTTAACATATACGAGTATCATGCATTAGGTGCCTATATTATACATATATCTAATCTATGCTTTTTTTGACGACCGGTTTGGTTCAGTGGGAGTAACGTTGCCTGCGAAGCTGAGGTCCTGGGTTCAAATCCCGGTAAGGGCAAATATTTGTGTGATAAGCAATAAATATTTGTTCCTGAGTCTTGGATGTTTTCTATGTATATAAATAATATATCTATTAAATATATCGTCGTCTAGTACCCATAACACGAGCCTTATTGAGCTTACCATGGGGCTAGTTCGATTTGTGTAAAATTGACCCGTAATATTTATTATTTATAATATTTATTTATGCTAGTTACACCGAAGATATTAAAAAAAAAGTGAAACGGACTATTTGAAGCTCCCTGAACGGAAATATATTTTATTTGGACTTTTTGTATGTGTCTTTGTGGCTTCATCAGGTGAAAACTAATCAGATATATGGTACGTGGGGTAGCCAGTTACTTAATATGACTGAAAAAACGGACATAAATGCATGACCTGGGTTTAATCAAGTCATTTCATACGAATAATCACTATTTAGAACTTTTTTAGGGTTCTGTTCCAATTTTTTTATCGTAAGTTGTTAAATAGGTACAATAAAATGTATCAGTCTAGGTAATGGTATAACGTAATAAGGTTGGTTTACATAAAATATTATCTCTTTAAGAATATCTATACTTTTGTAAATATCTTTATATTTTCATAAAAACATTAGCTCCCCGTGTACTAAAAATAGTTGAAATCCGTTTAGCCGATTTGACCCATAGAAACAAATAAAAAAAAAATCAATGACTGAATAATTTTTTGAAAATATCTTCAATAAACATTTAATTTTTATAACTTTATATTAGTGAAGATTATGTTATTAATCAATTTATATACTTAGACTGTAAGAAACACTTAAAATTTAAGATCAAAAATATATTCTAAATAGAACATTTATTTAAACATTTATTCGATTATACTTTTTGTTTTACAAATATCATGATAATAATCACAATTTTTGCAATTTATTAGTGGTATAACAGCTAAAGAGTCGGATGCACCATACAGAGATCCATAAGCAAGAACAGATGACAAAATTCGTCGACTACTGGTGTGGACGATTAGCTCAGATGGTAGAGCGTGCTGTTCAAGTCCAGTATCGTCGAATTTTTTTTTCATTTGTTTCTGATCTTTGTTTATAATTTATTCGATTGATACACACACGCACAATAATAACAGTGAAACAGTAAAATTAACACTAAATATAAGTACAGAAAAGGTTCGCAGCTCAGTGATACGCTTTGCCATTTCGAGCTAAGTACTGATATTCTGCTAGAACCCTCGTCACATGACTAATGGGAAAAATAATATAAAAATCATTAGGTACTCGTATATTTAAATATAGAAGGTGCCAGCCCGCAACTTCGTTCGCTGATGAGAAAAAGTCATAATCCCTGACTTTTACTTTATCGTAGTCGGATAAAAAGTGTCCTATAATTATCTGTAGATGCCCAGCTACCATTGTACCAAAAATAGTTGAAATCCGTTAAGCCGTTTTGGAGTGAGCCACAACGCCGATACAAACATATAAAAAAATATATATATTGTTTTGCCTTCCTTAAGTCAGTTTTAATTATTTTCTTGGAAATATCTTCAATGTATAAACATTTCATTTTTAGAACTTTATAATAGTAAAGAAGGGTACGTAGATGTGTAGTCGTGTATGAGTTCTTATCTGTCTGGGATTAAAATAATAATAATATAAAAAAACATAAACAAATATACACGATTATTAAATCTGCCATTCTGAGTTTGAAGCACACAGTCAAGTACTACACAGATAGGGCTACACCCATTTATGCCAGTTTTATGGACCTTTCCAAGGCTTTCGATACGGTCTCTTACGACATTCTCTGGCGTAAACTGAGTAAAACTGGGTTGCCGCCAGAGTTGATCTCGCTCTTCAGATACTGGTACTTAAATCAGGAGAAACGAGTGAAGTGGGCAGGCGAACTTTCGTTTCCATGCAAAATGGAGTGCGGTGTGAGGCAGGGGGGTCTAAGTTCACCCTTGCTTTTTAGTTTATACGTGAACGCACTGATTGAGAGGCTCAGTAGTATGCATGTCGGATGCTTTGTTGATGGTGTGTGTGTCAACAACATAAGTTACGCAGACGACATGGTGCTACTGGCCCCCTCAGTCAGTGCATTGCGTCAATTGATTGCTGTCTGTGAAGCTTACGCGGCGTCCCATGGCTTGTCTTACAATGTGAAAAAGACAGAGTACATGATTTTTAAAGCCGGAAGCAAGTGTCCTTTCTATTTTCCTCCAATTAAATTGAATGGGGTGCCTCTTAAGAGGGTGACGCAATTTAAATACTTGGGACACTTGCTCACGGATAATTTAAAGGACGACGCCGACATGGAGAGGGAGCGTAGGGCGCTGTCAGTCCGTGCGAATATGCTGGCCCGCAGATTTGGTAGATGTACAGAAGCAGTGAAAATTACCCTGTTCACTACATCACTGTATTCGTCGAGTCTGTGGTTCACGTATACGCAGCGGGCTTACAATGCCCTACGTATCCAATACAATAATGCGTTTAGGGTGCTGTTGCGGCTACCGAAGTTCTGCAGTGCATCATCAATGTTTGCCGAGGCGCGCACGGACGGCTTCGATGCTGTTTGGCGCAAGAAAACTGCCTCACTTTTGGATAGGGTGCGGAGAAGCAGCAACAGCATTCTACATATGATCGGCAATAAAATCGATTGTCCTTTGATGCGGAAACTCAGAGAGAGGACTAAATCTTTATTAATAATAAGATACTAACAACTCTAGTTACTTAAGTTTACTAACAAATTTGGATCATGTTGTCTGAAATAAAAAACTTTGAATTTCAATTTGAATTTGAATTAAAATAAAATAAAAAATAGAACATAAATAAATAAATGAAATACGTACTTTTTGTATGGCATTGTGTTGTTTATTAGCAAGCAATGCTTTTTCATATTTTTTTATACCACGTTGAATTGGAGAAGGTATGTTTGCCTTCATACAAATAATAATTGATGAGTTTCATTATATCGTTAGTGTAAGGGTTAAAAGGGAGCGCGGCTGTTATAATTGATAAGGGTCGTCGTATGACATGTTTGTTTAGGGAAGGCTTATATGGGGCATTTTTCATACAAACAATAATTTATCATTTTAAAGCTGAGATTAAATAAGCCGTAAAATGAATGCAATGACCATTACACTAAAATAATAATTACTAGGGCGCCTTCTACTTAAATTCGCTCGCGAAAGAGATAAAAGTTAACCCTCTTTTTGCTTCGGCGTACTTGGATAAACAGTACTCCGTATCTATCTGTGGATATCCTGTTACTTGTGTACCAAAAATAGTCCAAATCTGTCCAGCGGTTTACGCGTCGTGATGGCACAAAACATATACATACAAACATTCTTCGTCTTCAGATATGCCCCTTAATCCCAGTTCTATCTGGGGTCGGGTCTCCTTGTACAGTGGCGCCAGGACGCCGTGTGCTGGGTTATCTTGGGTGTGATAACTTGTGATTTCATCTCCCTCGCAATATTGGACCACCATGTGGAAAGAGGTCTTCCTATTCCCTAGGGTTTCGTGGGGATTTTCAAGACGGTTTTTACGGAGTAGCTATCGTCTCTTCTCATTATGTGACCGTACCATCTCAGTCTGCTTTCCTTTAGTTTTTCCGTTATTGCTACTTTGAAGTATATACATACAAATATAACACAATTTAATGACCTTCAAGTGCTTACCCTTACTCATTCTCCCACACCATCTGCTACGCGTATCGCTTCGAAAACTGCGATCGTGAAAGTGATAATATCTTTCTGGAAATATTTTCATTGTTATCATTTACTGGAAGGCGCCAGCAACTTCGTTCGCGGAGGAGAAAAAGTTATAATCCCTCTTTTTCCCTTTAGCATAGTCGGGTGAAAAGTATCCTATAACCATCTGGAGATACCCAGCTACCTGTGTACCAAAAATAGTTGAAATCCGTTTAACCAGCCCCCTTATTGCGTAACACGTTTGACGCTCGCAATCAGAATCAAGTGTCATGATTTTGTATGGGCTATGACAGTTGATTCCGATACCAAGTGTCAAAATTTCGTTAGGCAATAACCCCGCCGTATCCAGTATACAAACATTTAATTTTTACAGCTTTATAAAAGTATAGATATAAAACAATTCTCCCTCGAGGTAGATTTTTATTAAAGCATTTTCCTGGTCATGATTTATTGTGGTTTCAAATACTTCATAAAGTTATCTCTGTTAAAAGTCTGGAGTGTCTTTCTGTTTGTATTTAATTAAACTAGAGATGCTTTTAGAATTCCACGTTTTTTCGAAGAGCGACTCAAGTTATTTAATAAAAGAACTGGTCTCTGTGACTTTAGTAAAACAAGAATTAATAAATTAGGTAAGAGCTTTAGTTATCTTTTTTTTTATTTAAATTACACAAATCGATCTAGTCCCAAACTAAGCAGAGCTTGTACTATGGGGTCCTAGGCGACGATATACATAATATATAGATAAACTATAATACTTAAATACATAGAAACCATCCAAGACCCAGGAACAAACATTCGTGCTCATCATACAAACACTTGCCCTGGCCGGGATTCGAACCCGGGAGCGCCAGCTTCGTAGCCCGTTGTGCAACCCACTGAGCCAAACGCGTCGTCTTTAAATTCTGTGTGTTTGACGTACTTAATATTGGTTCTCATGGTCACGTCGCAATGCCTAAGGGTCGAGTGGCTAAATGCATCTTTTACTCGATATTGAGGAAGGTGAGTGAAAGTATGATGGGCAACTCCTTATGTATAGATAGACTCAGAAATAAGGATATCCGCAGAATAACCACAAAATAAGGAAGACCGGGTAATGTTGACTCACTGGTTAGTTGTCATACGACGGCTATAACAGAAACCTGAACGAACGAATAAGTTCATCGACCGGTGTCGAAAGATCGCGAGAACTTTATCTCCGAGGGAGATATAGCTCTAGCGGTCTTTCGACACCGGTTCGATTTAATAGTTGAAGTGGGTGTGATCCTGCGGAGACTGCATCCACCGACTCCCCGCGACCCTTACGAGGTCATCTGCCCACTTAGTCAGCCGTCTATGCTACGCTTTCCTATGCGTGGTTGCTACTCCAGAGCTTTACTGCCCCAACGGCCAACCGTTCGGTTCGCCGGGCTACATGGCCCGCCCATTGCCATGTATCATGGTTGCTATGAATAAATTAAATAAAAGCAAAAAAACCGGCCAAGAGCATGTCGGACCATGCTGAGTGTAGGGTTCCGCAGCCGTTTATACAAAAAAATGCACTACAGATGACAAAAATACGATATGAAAAAAAAACACTAACAAAAGAGCGTATCTCCCCGGCACTTACGTCCTTTTGCTGAGAAGCGCAGTTTTTTGGCAATAACTTAAAAACGGTACGTCCGATCATGTTGAAAACCATTTTTGTTATAAGTATTTATTAAGCTTTATATATGCAATTTTTTTCATATTTTTTGAACGTACCGTTTAGAAAATTCCCTCTATGTTTGCTACTTTCGGAGCGAATATTTAAAATATTCACCGAATCAAAAATTTTTTTTAGAAACGTCAGTGTTTTTAAAAAAACTGTCGAATGATGTGCCACACATTGATATTTGCTGAAAAAAAATCAGTTTCGGTTACATATATGGAGTGGCCCCTCTAGAAATATATAAATATTTTATATAACTATTAAACTAAGTAGCGGCTTACACACTTATGCTCTAAATTTCGTCAATATACATCTTATAGTTTTTGAATAAAATGCCTGTGACATACGGACGGATGGACGGACTGACATGACGAAACTATAAGGGTTCCGTTTTTGCCATGTTGGCTACGGAACCCTAAAAACCTATCAACCAGTAGAGCAATCGTTAACGTATTCAATCTCCCCATCCGCTGTTTAATGATATATATCACTTTCACTTTAAAAATCGATAAACAGTCGGCAGAGAGCGACAAATCAATCAATGGCGTCCACGATGTGCTTATCACGTCAACGCTTGTTCGTTGGTCAACTGCGGTCGACTGTACGTAACTACGTAAAAGCAATTGATTTCATTGAAATAATAATGTTTATTCTGTAAGTAGGCTGCACTTTTACAAGTCTGACTCTACGGCATTTTCCAAGAGGAGACCATTGTTGAGAAGAAAGCCGAAAGAAACGCAACGGTCAGTTATTTTTACTAAATGACTTTTGTCTAATACAATATTTGCACTTAGCCTATCATATACAAATATATGATTTTAAGTATAAACTCAATGCGTAGTTCTCCAGGTAAACATATCAAAATTTATAAAAGTAAAAATATAATGGAAGAAAAAACGCGAAATATGTTTTTTTTTTAAACAACTGTACGTTTGATACGAGTATGCTATCTTATTAGAATCGTGTCCCGATAAAAGTTAATTATTTGATTTTTGCTTTGGGCCATGCATTTTTGTTTGTTAAATAGTCATTTAATATAATATGCCTTTGCCATTAGACTTTTTTAAGTACTTTATGAGAACTGGAGAGGCAATTTTAAAGCATTATCTAGTTACTTATTATAAAGTTGTATGTATACACAATTTTAAAGCATTATCTGGTTATAATATTTTCTTCTGTTTCAATTATCTGGTTACTTATAATAAAGATATATGTATACATTGGCCTACGACTTTTGACTGACCACTAAAAAAATATTAATATCTGGCCACTTAAATCGTCCCTTCGCCTATCTTTCTGTACCATGCAAACCCCCTGTTGCCTTTGTATATGTCTGTACCTCTGTCTGTTTGCCTGTGTTTCTATTAGTCGAGTGTGTCTGTTTCTCCATCCTTCTATCCATCTAACCGTCCAACGATATCTCCGCTAGAATATCTGCATTTCTACAGTAGCCGGAAGCAATAAATCAACGATATCGACAATTTTCCCGCGTTCTCACGTCAACGCCATCCATTTCATTCAACTCCGACCCAAATATTGCTGAAAGATATAGAGTAGGCCTACCATCTGTCTGTCTATCAGCATGTGTGTTTTTCTGTCACCCTGCCTGTCTTTCTGTCAGCTTGTTAGTCTGTGTTTTTGTCAGTTTGTCAGCCTTATTATTCTTTCTATCTCCCTGTCTGTTTCTCTATCTATCTTTTTATCTAGTTCGTCTGTAACTCTGTTAACCAGTCCGTCCATCTGCTCTGTCTGTTTATCCGTTTCTCCGCTAAAATATCTTCACTTGTACCGTAACCGGCAGCAATAACACAAAGGTATCATCAATTTGCCCGTGTTCCCATATCAACGCCCTCCTTTTTACTCCACTCCAACTTATTGTCAATATAGATACGAGTATAAAATAGGTCTATCATCTATCCGTCTGTCCGTATATTTACAAGGATTTCTGTTTTTCTGTCAGTCTATTTATCTGTCTTTCTATCAGTCCTCTGTTTTTTAGTCAGCCTCTCAGCCTGTCGTATTGTCAATAGATATAGAGTATGTCCATGATTTATCGGTCTATCCGTTTGTCTAGCAGCTTGTCTTCCTTCCTATAAGCCTGTAGGTATTTTTGTCATTATGTATGAATGCCTGTTGGCCTATCTGACTTTCTTTTCGTATGTGATTTCATTATTTCAGTCTGTATCTGTGTTTGTGTTGATTCATCAGTAACTATATTTACCCATCCATCCATCTACTCTATCTGTTTGTCCGTCGCTCCGCTAAAATATATGCATTTCTACAGTAGCCGGCAGCAATAAATCAATGGAATCGACAATTTGCCTACGTTCCCACGTCAACGCCGTCCGTTTCACTTTACCTATATATTGTTGAAATATATATGGTAGGTCTTCCAACCGTCCGTCTGTCTGTCTGTCTGTCTATCAGCATATGTGGTTTTCTGGCCATCTGTCTTGGTGGACAAAAATACAGACGTATTTTTGTCAGTTTGTCGGTTATGATTTCTGTTAGTCTGGATATCTATCTTTCTATCAGTAAACCAGTAACTCTGTTTACCAGGCCGTCCATCTACTTCATCTGTTTATCCATCTTTCCGCTAAAACATCTGCATTTCTACCGTAGCCGGCAGCAGGCAGCAATAAATCAACTGTATTGACAAAATGCCGGAGTTCCCACATCAACGCTTATGCCACTCCACTGTAACGTATATTGTCAATACATATAGGTTACCGTGCCAACGAAAGATACAAGTAGCTAGTACAAATATTATTGGTATTGCCTGATAAAACACATACATGAAGCTCAAAATTTAATCCCCAGATAGAACTTTGAATTGAAGCGTTTCAATATCAAGCAAACCTTAAATCGATAAAAATCATCGACGCAACTCAAAAAAGCTGACTATCTTTAAACGGCTGCACCGGTTATCTTTAATCATGGCTAAGCCCAAAACAAATAACCTTAATAAATGATGACTGGCTTAGCTCAGCGGGAGTAACGTTGCCTGCAAAGCCGAAGGTTCTGGGTTCAAATCCCGGTAAGGGCAAATATATGTTTTTGCAATAAACACGTGTTCTTAAGTCTTAGACGTTTTTTAGCACTCATAACACAAGCCGAACTGAGCTTACTATGGAACTAGTGCGATTTGTGTTAAAATTGACCCGTAATATTTATTTATAAAAAACAAAATCAAAATCTGTTCATCCACAAGGAGCCACGATACAACAGACGGGTACACAGGTAAACACGAAAAACTTATAACATCTCCGTTTCTATCCAAGGTTTATAGGTAATGTAAATTAAAAAAAAAACTAATTCAGCGCGAATCAATTATTTATAAAATAAATGGGTATGTATCGGGGGGGGGTATTTTTCAATTTAGTGACTTTCAAATTGTTTGTCTCATTATTTTAATATTTTCAATGCACAAAAATAATTTTAACAGCTTACTAATAGGCATAACGCTAATACAATTTAAATTATAGTTCGTATCTAGAAATTTCAATAACAATGAGAAAATCAAAGTACCTGAAATGTCGGTTTTCCTAAAATTTTCTATTCCCAAAATGTCTTAATTCTGATAATGTCAAGCAGAAATAGGCTTGTGTCCTAAAAAAATATAATAAGTCCGTCAGTTTTTTTTTAGATTATCAAAACATATTGGTACGTATTTTTTCTTTTGTCAATTAAACAAAAAAATATGAAGATATAGCCCGTTAATATTCTCTGTGACGTCACGCCATGCGACTGTTTTTAGCACGGCGCGACGTCATGCGCCCGCACTCCCAAACTTTGACGCGCTTTAACTTTGTATTTTTTTGTTTCATTGACAAAAGAAAAAATACGTGTCCAATATTTTTTGATAATTTAACCGATTGACTAATTAGAATATTTTTTTTACCCTAGAAACTACCCTATTATACCACAGATGTGCTGACATTATGGATAGCAGACATTTTTGAAAAATAACATTTTAGGAAAACTGATATTTCAGGACCTAGCCGAAATCAAAGCGATGACTAATATGAACTTTTACCTTTGAACTCCACGAGGCAACTTCAATATAAAGTGATATATCAAATTTAATATCCGAAGCACGAGGTATGTAGCTGTCAGCTGCAGGTGTATTGAGCGACGCGAAGGCTCGTCGGCAAGCGACAGAGTCGTCAAGTTACGGCCGAGTGGGAAATTTTATATAAAACGTATATCGCGATGCCGTATTACTAATATTGTGTGTAAAGCTGTGTAGGAACATGTTATGAGTTGCTGTTGCTACTTTTAAGTAGTAGTTAAGTAATAGGCTCTAGCCTATACAAGGTGAATTTTAAGATATGATACAAAACGCTATTTTCCGTGGTCGAAATCATTCAGAATAATTAAGACCTTCCATGCTAACCGACTACGGTTAGCTTCATGTTTTGTATGCGGAAGGCATTTTTTTTACATTTTCGAAATGGGTCTCATACTAAAAGTTGATCGTCATTGTGAGTAGCCTCCGAGAGTAACATTTTATATCACGTCTTAGATTATCACAACACAATAAAACGGGGCTTAATCGCGTATATTATTTATTTAATTACCTTTCTTTGGTAATTCTTTGACGTTTCGGATGTCGCGTTAAGGTGCGTCCACATTTGTATCATTTGCCCGTATCAGATCATCGTCGCGTAGCATGATCGCGTGTCACGATCACGCGTTTGGACGTTGCGCCGATCCTATCACTCGAAATCCATTTGCTACGCGTATCACACACTTGTATCGGAAGAGTGCGGTATTATCGGCGCACCGACAGTAAGCGTCCAAGCAGCGCGATACGCAGTCATGCTACGGCACGGTGATCGGATACGAGCAAATGATACAAGTGTGGACGCACCTTTACGTCCGTGGTCTCGAAGGAAACAGGAGCGGCGAATCAACGTCTTCTAGCCGCGCGAGTTTTTTGATCTACCTGCGCTTGATGTTTATTAGGTTGAACACTACGGTCGTCACTAAACCGACACACTACACTCACGACGTCAGGCGATTTAAGGTCCAATGAAAGGTAATTAAATAAATCATATTTATACGCGATTAAGTCCCGTTTTGTTGTGTTGTGATAATGAGTGAAGATCATGTAAGTTTAAATCAATGTCACGTCTTGGATTTCACCCTGTATAATTATAAAATGAGCTATAGGGGCATACAGCTCTGAATGACCTTCGATCCGTAGCTCTTTGCTTTTTCGTGTTGTATATGTCTCATCTTGTTGACAGCGACCGTCTTTACCAATATACTGTTTCAATTTATCTTCAAGAGTCACCGTAATCAAGATAAGTGCCATCAAACTATGTTAGTATTGTTAGTGGAAGGAGGTAGTCTCTGGTCACGGGGTAGGCCCCGTAATGGGAAAAAAATAAAATAAACTAAAAATAAAATTCATTTAATTCAGATAAATTAATCCATATTTTGTTAGTATTACAACAGACTTAAATAACTATGTTAGTACCTAAACTTAAATGTAGAGAGGACCAGTGTCTAATTAGGCCACTGTCCCATCTGTCCGCTACAACCCTCAGGAAACTGTGACGGCTACCGCGCACCCTGTGGAGCGTCGCGGCGCAGCGCTTGCGCAGCGTCGCGTGGAACCCGTCCACATGCGCGTCCGCGAACATACCAGACGCACTGCAGTAACGCGGTAGCCGCAGCAAAATCCTGAACGCGTCGTTGTAAAGGACACGCAGGGCATTCATGGACCTTTGCATGTACCTTGAAAAAGGTGTGATTGTATGTATGTATGTATGTAAACTATGTTATTTTTACGACGACAAACCAGTTATTGCAACTTTTCTTAAAAATACACGCGTTTTAAAGAAAATGCTTGCTTACAGAGTTAGGTATTTACAGAATGAGCAATGGACAACATTTAATTTTTTTTATCCCCTAATTTTATCGATCTATGTAATAACATTTGAAAAATTACGAGGAACGTATTAAACCAAACTATCTTATTCTAGAAGGGCCTAAGCACGTAGTTCGAGGAAGAATAAATTAAAAAAGTAAAAACTATTCTGCATCTGTGGGCTTATAGTGACAAGTGTCATAAACTAGAGATGGTGAAAATCGTTACCATTCAATTTCAATCACCGTGACTCTCGTGCCAGTTGTAAAAAAATAACTGTGATTTTGTTACTCACGACTAACCCTGACTTGCCACGTTAAAGTTACTTACTGTAATGTATTCAGATCATATTACAATTTTACCGTGATTTTATCACACTTATTGCTCACATAACCTACGTGAATTTGTATCCTTCCGTCGTGACCAGTCACAGTAATAATACTTTTCTAGATCACTGTGATTCTTTATTGTGTCCTTATTATTTCCCGCCACTATTTATGACACAAACATCAACTGCCAATATGACACGTTAACACTCCTTTTATAATCGCCAATAAAATATACAGCGAAGGAGTTAACTTTGTACCGCCTATAGACCACTATTTGCTAATAAAATCATTTTTTTTTTCAGAAATTGGTGATCCCAAAATTCCAAATATAATTTTAACGTGTTGAGATAGCCCATATCTATCCGTGGTATTTCAATTGTAGTCACTTTCAAAACATGAAATTTTGTTCATTAGGCAAAGGTTTTAAGTCTATTAAAGTTTTATTAGGAGAATAGATGTGCAATCTTTATCTTTATATACCTCTCTCACAGCTGGTAATCTTCGTACAACAAAACGCGTACGTAATCGCCATGTTGTTTTTAATCTTGACTGACGTTTTTCTATGCTGTGATTGGCTGTTGCTTTGTCAATACACTCGTCTTTTCATCTATATAATATTTGTCGAAATTCATTCTGTCACTGTCACAGTGTGTTATCGAGTGATGTCCTTGTGTTTATCCTGTCTTGCTTTTTGCAAAATATTTTATGAGTACTGTGTTTGTAGAACTTTGCGAAAGGACGCAATTTTACACCATTTCCCGTGCTCTGAGAAAATACTTATTAAGTGGTTGAAGTGTTTAAATCGTGATGATCTTGCATAATTATCGCCCGCAGAACTAGCAAACATTATGTCCAAGAATTCATTTTGTTTATTTGACTGCGCCGAGCACAAAACTATTCTCAGTGATTTCATTGCTCTGACTGTCCGATTTACAATTATGAATTGGTGCAAATTTAAAAAGAATATGAAAAATAAATCTTTTAACAAATAATGTGTTTTTTATTTTTTTCGTCACTGAGGTATAATTCTCAGCATAGAATTGGATCACAATATATACAATTACTGAAGTTACGTGTTCATTTACGTGCCGGGAATTATTCATTCTAAATATTAGACCTCATTCAATGAACCTAGACCGCTTTGGCTGAATACGTTACGATCCCTTACCATATAGCAATATCGAATAGAAAAAAAATAAATGTCAGTCAACACTAATCGTACAGATTAAATATAGTTGCCTAGTGCAAATAATATTTGTTTCTGAGTTGGCAGTCTGATACGTAGTATCTCTTATTAGTCTGTGACCTCTCTGTAAAAATCAATAATTAAATACATAAAAATATATTCAAAAATATTTTAATACAAGGAAATGTTAAATATAAACTGAACTATCGTGTAAATCATGTTCCGAAAGTTATTTTGAACATTCCAAAGACTAGACCCTGAACAAAAACCATGAGAAATTGTACATTTTCGCTTGGAGCCCCTTAAATATGATTCCAAGGAAAATCTTAACCGTGTGATTCAAGCCTCTTTGAACGTATACACTGAAGCAAAAAAGAAGGTTATGTATTTTCCTTCGCCGCGATTCATATACGAAGCGGCGAGATAATGTATGTAGCTGTCAGTTGCCTATGGCGTATTGAGCGATGGTCATCGACCGAGTGACCGTGTCAATCCATCATTAGCGGCTTGTGGTTACAGCCTGTAACTTTAAAATGTAATATATGTGTTTGATTGTAGCTGTCTGTTTGAATGTGTTCGATGTATTGATGGCTCATCGGCTGGGTGACCGAGTCAACCCTTCATTAGAGCATCTGTTGTTACAGTCCGTAACTTTAAAATGTAACATCTCTATAACATTAATAGAATAAAATAAAGCATTATTCAGGACTAGAAAGTGCCCGCAACTTCGTTCACGGAGGAGAAAAAGTCATAACCCCTCTTTTTGATACAGCGTAGTTGGTTAAAAAGCAGAGTCGAGAGAGGATTTGGAGATACCCAGCTACCAAAAATAGTTGAAATCCGTTTAGCCGATTTTGCGTTATGAAGCCACAACGACACATACAATAAAACAAAAAATCCAAAAAAAATTATTTTGGTTCAGTGACCTCCAAATAGTCCGTTACGATAATTTTTTTAAAACATCTTCAATGTACAGACATTTCATTTTTACAAGTTTATAATAGTACTAGAAGGAGCCCGCAACTTCGTTTGCGGAGGAGAAAAAGTCATAACCCTTCTTTTTTCGTCTGCGTATTCGGGTAAAAAGTATTCTATAACCATCTGGACATACCCAGCTACTCGTGTACCAAAAGCAGTTGAAATCCGTTTAGCCGATTTTGCGTGATGAAGCCACAACGACACATAAGAACATACAAAGCTACAAAAAATCTAAAAAAAATCGTTTTCGGTTTAGTGACCTCCAAATAGTCCGTTACAACATTTTTTTGAAAATATCTTCAATGTACAGACATTTCATCTTTACAACTTTATAATAGTATAGATATAGAATAGATATCACATCATAAGAAATTCAACATGACATGGTCTCCACTCAGCAATGCCGTCGGCTTTTGTTATGAAACAGTTTCGATAAATACAAGTTTTAACAGAACCAAGTTCTTAATTTCCCCATACGAGGTACTAACCGTGTGACGTCACTAAGCTTTAGTATGGAGCGCTTCTTGGGAAAGTCCAAAGATGTGATTTTAACATTGTTGTATCGCGGGGAGTTTTTAAGAGATGGAAGTAGTTTTTCACCAATATTTTATTATTCAGAGGTCATTTTATAAAATACCGCAGAAAAACGTTGTCAAATAGTCTACTGCTTTAGATTATTTCTAAAGTACTGGTTTCCAATTTCATGAAGCAACGTAATATTCAGAGAAATTTTATTAGCAGTATAATATTCCCCTTTTCCCTGTAGATAAACAAGTTTGATAACTGGCTTCCTACAAGGAAAAATATTTATTTCCTAGCTAACCCGATTATGAAATTCATAATACCTATTTTTTCTAAAACCGTAAACTTTTCAGTATTGACAAAAACGATGTTTGAATTGAAAGCAGAATCCTTACTCGATAGTTGAACGGTGCGATAAATCAGTGTGAATTGCCATTGAGAGGCAAAAGGCTCTAAAGGTCTACGATATCCATTCAACATATTATCTTTTATTGTAAGACAGTGTCTTCCGTCACTTAGCTCTATCAGATAGCCAATTGAAATAAAAACGCTACGCTAGATCAGGGCAATAGAGCTGAAAATCAGGACCTTAATGTTCTTGAATTAGTCAAATTTGATATTTTACTGACAGATCAAATCAAGTCCTTTTTATTCGAGTTCCAAAGGGTAAAACGGGAGCCTATTACTAAGACTCTGCTGTCCGTCCGTCTGTCTGACCGTCTGTCGCCAGGCTGTATCGCATGAACCGTGATAGCTAAGACAGTTGAAATTTTCACAGGTGATGTATTTCTTTATCCGCTATAACAACAAACACTAAAAAGACTATAATTTTATGTCTGTCTGTCTATGTAAATAACCAATATAAAATGATCGAACACCGCGTACATTTCGCTTAGGAATAGGGCTCTGCTAACACTGGATTTTTTATAGATACGGTCGTTTGCAGCGTATATTTTGTACGGAACCCTCGGTGCGCGAGTCCGACTTGCACTTGGCCTTGGCATTTCATCGAAAAATGTTTCTTAGAATGCTTTTTTCATACTATTTTCATTTCATCGACAACTTTTTCGCTGAATCCATGAAAGTTCATGATTTTTGAAATGATCATCATGTAGATGCCGTTAGGTTAGGTTTGTTTAATAACAATCCCAAATTATTAACGGTTTTAGAGAAAAACGCTTTCGGTGAAATGATCTGTAAACGAAATGAAATATTCAATGAAACGTTTTTCTGTAACAAGGTACAACCCCTTTTTACTCGACTGCGCGACGCAAAGGAGTGGTAATGTGATTATCAGTCTATGTATGTATGTATGTATTAATGTAGGTTCCTATCTGGAGACCAAACGCGTGGACCGATTTTGATGATTCTTACATCAATCGATTTGTCTTAACTGTCCGAATGTCACTGAAGACATGAAAATGATGAAAACTCAAAATGTCGATAATGAGACGCCATATTGTGAAAAAGAAAAAAATGAAAATCGACGTTATATATCGAGTGGGGTATCAGTGAATAGGAATTTTAAAATCATTATTAAGTTTCCTTTATCATTTTTAGTTTTGAATTACCAGTTAGGAACTATAACGATTAAAAGTTGGTTAGCAAGCCGTTTTCACTAAATTTTCATTTAATTGTATTGTATTAAATCTGTGCAAGCTTATCAATAACCCTCACGATAGATTGTGAAATTTACTGACTCTTTTAATTTTAACTAAAAAGTGTAAAAAAAAATATATAAAAAAACAAAAAACCCGACTGCGTAAAAAACTAAAAAAAAACAAGTCCAGTACCCTAGAAATGTGTTAAGTTATAATGGAAATCTTTCGTGATTCATCATCGATACTCACAATATAACAAATAATAAATTCTAATATGGAACATAGCTATTTTGAACAGTCGGGACCCATAAGAAATCTAGATCGACGAAAATCTTCCCAACAATGGGATTGTTGTTTTTTTAGTTTTTTACGCAGTCGGGTTTTTTATTTTTTAATTATTATTTTTATAAACTGTTAAAATGCTCGGAGTGTATGAATTCTCAAAGCAAAATACTTTTATGACGTCATAATGCCATATAATCAAAATGTCTTCTTAATTATGACTCTAGCGAGAGTCGTCTAGTCCACTCGAGACTATTCGCTATAAGACCGTTTACCGAAACGACTATCGGGACAATGATCGTCGAATCAATATGCCACATTATTACTTTTTGTTCATTTTAATATCGCTAAAAGCGTAAAATGAATGTGCAGAATTAGATTTTTTCACATTAGGCCGTAACATTAACACAGGCCGATATAAGAATAGGTTCGTAAAATTCCAGCTTTCTAAAACGTGCCTAATCATACCTAACTAGAGAGAGTGCCTTGACTTATCTGTTGAATCAGACTGATTGGATCCGGGCGGGTGATATCCACGACGGATGTCGGCCACATACACTGCCTATCCGACTACGGCGAAGCAAGAGAGGTTATGCCACAAACTTTGTTTTTTTTTTCAAAATATAAAGTATGTACTTGGGGATGTATATTTTTTAGTGCTTGTAATTTACTTTTAAAATAAAACATCGGCGTAATTTTATAGTGTATAGGTATAGTATTTATTTATTTATTGGAGAACAAACAGAAACACGTGTGTAAAAATAGGGTTACAATCTAAATATATATGAAACCAAGCATGCACTTATTTTCTAGACAGCTCTCACTAAGACATACACTGAAAAGAGTCTTCACTGTGACAAAATCACTTCATTACAAACCACTATTTACGCAAAGAAAACTATAGAATGGCTAGAATATAATATACATTATTACATACCTAAATAGCCATCACGAACAAAAATAAAATGAGCACAATTGTAGGTAGGGGAGATAGGGGAGCATTGGGCACTTTTTTACTTAAGTCTTAATAAAATTGCAGATTTTTAACAAAAACAACTTTTTACTCCTTATATTAGTAGCACATATATTTGGCTTCAATTATTACGAAGAACACTTATACAATTATAATCAGTCTCAAAATTGCATGATTTTCTGAACACTGTCAAAAGTACCCAAACCTCCCAACGGTCAGGTGGTTTGGGCACCTCAATGGGAGGTTTGGGCACTGTATTAAATACGCCACGTAATTTACCATTAAGGTAAATTACTTGAATATTAAATAATATACTCATAAAAACTTGCAATAAATCAACAAACAATCAACTGTTTTAAACTAAAGTACTCAAAAAAACACTGAATATTTAGTACTTTAATACTCAGTATTTTTACTTCAGTAATAAAATTTATTTAAAATTCTTGGGCTTATCAAAAGTATACTTAGAGCTGCCAAGTTTTACCCATATGTTTGGCTTGGCAATTTGGTTTTGATGTCTTTCAATGGGACACTTGATATTCTTTTTTAAATTCAAACAGCATTTTTCTAGAAAAAAATAATATAATAATTAGTAACACAAATAATAATAAAATATGAAATGTATTCAAATTCAATATTTACACGCAATTTAAACCCGTTGGATTTTTTTTTAACAGAGCTTACTTTTTTACAGCAATTGTCGAAACAAACAATAGTGCGGGGAGCATTGGACATGCCCAAACCTCCCTTTAAAATTAGTGCTCAATGCAAACCCGTCATTTCACAAATAAATTCAATATGATTTTTGTCGTCTAATGTTTTACCTTAATTTATACGTTAATGTTAGCTTTCGTAAACACATACCTAGATGACAATACAGAAACTTACGGCTTTTCGCAAATCATGTTGTTATTTCCTTCGAAATCACATCAAAATATTTACTTTTGCACGCATGAAACGGTCGACGGCGTATGACACTGTCATCTAATCAAAATGGCAGATGACATTAGCCTGAGCGGTAGTGCCAGTTAGTAAGCTAAACTACCACAGATACAAAAATTACGTAGTTTCCATACGACCCGACTTATAAGGTGGTGCCCGAACCTCCCCACTGCCCAATGCTCCCCTATCTCCCCTACACAAGAAGTTAATGAGAACATAATATGCAAATTTTCTGAGACAAGAATGTTCAATATTTATTTCTGGAAATTGGATCTATTGTTAGAAGTAACAAAAAATGGCGTAACGTATCTGACATTTTGGTGGACTGCCGCTAAATCGCTATATCACCTTATTCTTCCATACATATTCTCACTAACCATACTTATCCATCAAACTAAATTACCAATTCACTGCCAATCCTCTCGCAAACTAGGCTAGTAATAAAAATCAATACATTGACGTCCTAGTGCGGTAATATGAAAATATGTGACTGCCACAATGCGGCCCGGAAGAGATAGCTTTCTGGCCGCGGCGCTATCGAACGCTCACGCTTGGCTGCCCTACCTGTTTACACAGCCTTTTTAATCTGATCACGGGTATTGCTGGCTCAGTTATGTGGGGACGGGAAATGGAATATTGTTGTACAAATGCGGCGGCTTAAGAAATAGTCACAAAATTGATTTCTACAAAGTTGATCTGCACTTTCCGATTAATAAAACTATTTCACCATCATCATCATCATTTCGGCCATAGGACGCCCATTGCTGGACACAGGCTTCCTCAATAGATTTCCACATGGACCGGATAGAGGCGACCCGCATCCAGCAAGTCCCCGCAACCCTACAGGTCGTCCGACCACCTCGACACCTTGCGGGTCCCACACTGCGCTTGCAGGTACGAGGTCTCCACTCGAGAACTTTTCTGCGGAACGGCCATCGGATCTTAAGGGATCTCAGAGTCACCCAGAGAGCTATGGTAAGCTATGCTCGGGATCTCTCTACGAGATTGAATCAGAAATGAGGAGATTCGTAGACGAACCAAGGTCGTCGACATAGCAAACAGGGTAAGCAAGCTGAGGTATGGGAAGTAACTCTTAAGTGTTAGACCTAAAGTAGGTAGTACTATAATATTTCGCCTGAGACCGACTTTAGTAAGAAAGAGAGAGATATATACTTTTCTCTTTCCATTAAGAATCGACTCGCAAGCTATCAGTACTATAATTAGCGACGTAACTAGATGTCGGCAAATGTTGGGGCTCCCGAGAGAGGGCAATATGCCGTGAGACATAGGAAACAGCGTTTTTAGGGTTCCGTACCAAAAAGGTAATAAAGGGACCCTCATGGTGTGACTCTGTCTGTGTCAGTCTGTGTGTCTGACCGACTGTTAAAGCGCCGTATCTCAGGAACTATTTATGCTATCTATTTGAAAAATATAATAGTTATAAAGATGGCTAGCTACATTGCAAATAAAAAAATACAAGTTTTTTATTTTCAAGTATTTTATGAGGGGGGCCAAAACTTCAAAGTCTAGCTACTAGGTCAAATGGGGTGTCATATTTATGATAGAGCTTGATCTGTACATTCTTAAATATTTTTTTTTACTCTGGATAAATTTTAACTTACAAAGGAAAAGTTCAAGCGATTTTTTTTGAGAATTTCTCAATTTGTATTAATAAACATAAATATTACAAGAAAATTATAATTTTGTCTCTATATAGCTCATTATTTTTTTAATTTTCAAAAAACCTATTTGAACAACGTCGTTGCGTTGAGTTTGCACCTATTTTGTTTGCAAACTCATGTGTAAACTTAACTTAACCGGAACCGGGTAATAATGTTAGGGTAAGTGAAAGTTTGTACGGTACCCTCGGTGCGCGAATCAGTCCGGCACCTGGCCAGGTTTTTGTTATGACAAGGAGCCAAGGCACTAAATGTGTTATTAGGAGAGCGGTTGAGTGAAAAGGGGACTTAACGCAAGTCTGAAAGTAGTTTTTAGCGCAACTTAGTTCGCGGAAGAGAAAAAACTCATCAATCACCCTTTTTTTCACTTTAGCGTAGTCTTTCATTTTTATAGAAGAATTCATAGAGGTAACCAACAGGATGCCAATTAGTGGAACTCGGATGCCCAGCATAGTACCTTTACAATACATATTGGGCGAGGCCGCGGGAAATTTCTAGGTATTGATATATAAATTTATAAGCATCAGGGACAATCTTACACAAATCGACCTAGCCAAACTAAGTAAAGCTTGTACTACAATTCTTAAATACATAGAAGCCTCAAAAACCTAGGAACAAACCAAAGTATGCCAAATAAATCAAATATATAAACTTTAAATCGCTAATTCCTTAAGACTTACAAACACATCGATGCATTACCACGCGACCACTATTCACAATTACAGCCCACACAAACACACTTACTAACTATTACGGCGTGTCCTCATTTGAACATGTCACATGTTCAGATAGGGACACACATTTTTTTTGGAATTAAAAGTAAAGGTATCGTGTTAGATGTCTGATGTCTACGTACATGGCGAGATGATGCTACACCGTAGAAGACTAAGATGAGGAGATGGGAGGCATTTTCCCAGCAGTGGGGACTATACGCGCTTCAATCCATACTATTCCATACTAATATTTTAAATGCGAAAGTGTGTCTGTCTGTCTGTCTGTTACCTCTTCACGCTTAAACCGCTGAACCGATTTGGATGAAATTTGGTATGGAGATAGTTTGAGTCCCGGAGAAGGACATAGGCTACTTTTTATTACATGGAACAATACCCTTATCCGCGATTAACGAATTTAAGGCGAACGCAGTCACAGGCCGAAAGCTAGTAATAAATAAATATCGTATTGCATATATCGTGTGGCATATAGCATACTAGCTTCTGCCCGCGACTTCGTCCGCCTTAAATTCGTTTATCGCGGGTAAAGGTATTATTCCGGGATAAAAAGTAGCCTATTTCCTTCCATGGGATTCAAACTATCTCCATAGCAAATTTCATCCAAATCGGTTCTGCGGTTTAAGCGTGGAGAGGTAACAGACTGTCAGACAGACAGACAGACAGACAGACACACTTTCACATTTATAATATTAGTATGGATGCCAGAGAAAACAAAGCTTTGTTATTCTCCACACTATTTTTAACCGACTTCAAAAAAGGAGGAGGTTCTCAATTCGTCGAGATTTTTTTTCTATGTATGTTCACCGACCGATTTCAAAAAAATATTTTATGTATGAAAGGAGGTATCTGCAAGTTGGTCCCATAAAATATTGGTGAAGATCTGATGATTGAATCCATGAGGAATCGAAGGAACTTCTCAAATATTATAGGCATCTATATAGCGATTTCGGTATTTTAAGAAACAAGTTGAGCATTAACATTCAGGAATATAAATTGGTGCAGGGGAACACGCGTTCCCGAGATAAAGGATCCTGACAGACAGACGGACAGACAAACAGACGGACGGACAGCAAAGTGATCCTTTAAGGGTTCCGTTTTTTTCCTTTTGACGTACGGAACCCTAAAAAAAAATACATGGGAATTGAAAAACTCGTCTATAGGTTATACAGGAACTAGGTGAGATATCACAATAACCTCTATCAGCATCCATATTCGATTATCTAAAAGTTGATTTTTTACGAAAATCTTAATGTTTTACCACCACGATCTTCATGATTTTTAAAGTGAATTTCATCACTAAGAATCATTCTTGAAATATAAAGATCCAAATAATGAAAAAATTTCAAGACTCCGACCGGATTTAAACCAGTGCCTTGTGCCTTGCCGGGGCGCACGCTCTGCCAATTGAGCTATAGAGCACAGTCAGCTTGTCTTCAAATTTTGTCACTACTTGTTACAAGATCTTTGTATTTTTAACCGGCTTTTCGCCGTCAGCGCACCTGGTGAATATCTATGAAAACTAAATGTTCACACTAACAGAGCCAACTTTACAGTTGCTACATGCTAGCTAGAGAATCGAAAAGTTATCAAAGACAATCTTACAAAAAGAAAATATTACACGTGCTAAAACTGCCCACGCTGAGCCTGGCTTACCTGTCCGGATCCGGAATCACAAAACAACATGGCCGCCCTTGGGAGTCCATGTTTCCCGGCCTATTTATTTTTAGCCCTTAGGGCGTTTGTGCACAACAAGGAATTTTACTGTCCTGCAGTCCGATTTTTAAGGTCCCATGTTAAATTTATACTAGTTTGTGAACAATTTGACTGCCGGACAGTAAAATTCCTTTTAGTGCACAATCGCCCTTAGACGACGTATCAATAAAGTTCAATTATGATACTGATGTAAAACAAGAGCTAGTTGAATTATTTATTTTCGACACAAAATTTATTGTACAAAAGGCAGACTTAATGCCATAAGGCATTCTCTCCCAGTCAAACTTAGGACAAAATAGAAAAATTGTTAGCGGTGCTTGAATTTAATCGTGTGTAACTACAAAACACATATATGTCAGTAACAGAGATTTTGGTACCATTAAACCGGAATGATAAACTATCGCCATTTTTAAGTTATCAAATCTAAGCAATTCGGAGAAATACACGTACCAAAACTGACTGCTGAGTCAAACGGACCTGTCAGAGATCACAAACTAAGATGGCAACCCTTGGGACTTTATGTTTCCCGGCCTACTTATTTTTAGGGCAGAAATGTAACGGAAAAAAATAGTGTAAGGTACAACTTCTGTCACGGATAAAGAAATAATTCGTCACGTAAAAATAGTAAGCTAAGGTAAAAATAATAAATGGAACGAAGGGCTAAAATATTTTTTCACGGAGCGATTACCTTCTGAATTTAAAAATGGATTTTCGCCTCCCGTTAAGCATTATACTTTTAAAAATTGCGAGAGAAGAGTGAAAACAGATACTAAATATTTATTTATAACTAGAAGATGTTCGCAACTTCGTCAGAAAAAAATCATAACTATCTTTTTTCTTCAGCGTAGTCGAGTAAAAAGTCTCCGATAACCATCTGTGAATGCCCAGCTACTCGTGTACCAAAAATAATCGAAATCTGTTTAGCCGTTTTGGCGTGCCGAAGCCACAACGACACATACAAAAAAATCCAAATAAAATATTTTTAGATCCATTGACTTTCAAATAGATTAGATTATTTAATTTCATAATATAAATTACATTTTAGTCAATCTACATGCATTTAAATTATGATCATTATATACAAAGAAAATTATAATCATAATAGTATAAATATGGGAAAAGAACGAGTGTTTTGAAAATATAAAGAAATAAAATAAAATGCGCTAGCGTAGCAGTATTGCTACGAACTCCGTAGACCCTCCATGGACTTCGTAGGCGATGCAACGTTGATATTTTTAACTGGCTTCATTTAATTTTCCTATAAGTGTTTATTTATTCGTATAATCCCTAATGCCACAAATTTTCATTTTCACTACCAGGAACCCACTAGGTGGGCGATCGGCTTATAATTAGTTCTCGCTACATACGTATTTTCCCATTTTATCGGCTACGCGCGTAGCGCTACGAAAATCTTGATCGTGAAAATATATAAATTTACAACACTATCAAAACTAAACTAAATTATACTTTATTATCACTAATTGACATAATAATATAACAAAGAAAATCCACATTATTTACTAGTAATTATAAACGTAAATCTAAAGTAACGAAAGAAAAAAGTGGAAGAATGTAAAACTATATTAAAACTATAACTACCTCAAGCTGTTAACTAAATACGTTCTTATAATTAATATTTACACGTAAAATTTTATTAAACTAAAACATTTATAAGATAATATTAAATTGGCTTAAAGATACAAGCGTTTAAAGGGGGCTCCCCGTTCTGAATGACCTGCGATCTGCAGCTCTTCACTTTCCAGTTTTAAATATGACTCATTGTCTTGACAACGACCGTCTTTATTAAATTATTTCAGTTTATTAATTCACGGGTCACCGAAACACGCCATCAAGCCTTGTTATTTTGAATACTTTCCCAACCGACATTTTCGTAGCGCTACGCTCGTAGCCATGGGAAAAACCGTATGTAGCGAAAACTTGCTACGAACAGAGCACCCTCTGACCGGCTCGCGGTCGTGAATATGTTAAGAGAAGGATTAGGCATTGACTTGGATTATATTAAAGGTTTATCGAGGGACTAGATACGCAATCTTTATTTTTCTAGAAATCTGTTCAAAAATCATAATTAAATACGTTAAAATGTACTGAAATTACTGAATTCGAGATATTGAATTATTATACAGGGTTTTCTTACTAGGGACAATGTAGAAACTAACTGGAGCATATAAAGTGCTATAAGATGTAGTTCAAAAACGCGTAATTTTATGCTATTTATTATTTTTATACATTAATAAATTTCAAAATCTTCTGAATAACACGTATTGATCTGATGTAGCAATACCTGTATGCTTTTTGGCTAGTTTGCATTAAGCTTTACAATACGTTGGGTATCTAATTACCTTTTTTTTTATTTCTTAGATGGTAATTCGTGTCGGATAGTGCTGGAATCTATCACCTTTAAGTCACATCTTCATTACACGCGAATTAAAAAAAGTTTTCTTATTTACTGATTGGTATACCAATGTATACTCTCGGTATACTCGTTCTCACCCTGTAAATACTACGTTTGAAAAGTTATTTTCAGCATCCCACATGTACACAACAGAATTCATGAGAATTTTGATTTTCGCTTAGAGCCTAGAGATTATTATGACAATATAAATTTTTGGAAACCTTAAGAAAGCGATCGTAAACAGTTTCTCTCTTTTAATCCACAAGTATATGAATATTGAGGCGCTATCGATCTCGCGGCAGGTGTCGTCAACCATTTATTATTTAACGACGAGGGTTCTGAAAGGGTATCCACGGTTGTTAACAACCTTTGGGGCGAACCGGACGCGTTTCTTCAAAATTGGGTTGGATATTTTAGAAGGAACCTGCTGATTATTTCCCAAAGATGTCTGTTTATATATGTTTACCTGGAAAGTACGTCTAGATTTTGCGAAGATATTGTACAGAACAAGCAACAGCTGAAACAATGAAGTAAATATCAAGAAAAATAACTATTCTATACCATTTACAGGTTACTATAATATACAATAAATATTTTGGTTTTTTTTTTTTGTATGTTATCATGTGTCGTTGTGGCTTCATCACGCCATATTGTCTATACGGATTTCAACTATTTTTGTTTTAAGTAGCTGGGTATCCACAGATGGTTTCAGGATACTATTTACCCGACTACGCTAAAGAAAAAGGGGGGTTATGACTTTTTCTACTCCGCGAACGAAGTTGCGGGCACCTTCTAGTCCATACTAATATTATAAATGCGAAAGTGTGTCTATCAGTCTGTCTGTCTGTCTGTCTGTTACCTCTTCACGCTTACACCGCTAAACCGATCGGATGAAATTTGGTATGGAGATAGTTTGAGTCCCGGGGAAGGATATAGGCTACTTTTTATCCCGGAAAAATACCCTTATCCGCGATAAACGAATTTAAGGCGGACGAAGTCGCGGGCAGAAGCTAGTAAGTTATAAATAAAAAAAATTTACTAGGGTGGCGCCTACGAGAGGTAGGTCTTTCCTCGCTCCGGGTCTTCCTTGATGCAAAGATTGTTTATCGCGGTTCAAAATCACAACGCTGCGAGCGTGATGGACCTTTACGTCTGGAAGGGCGCGAGGCGAGCCTTTTGGCTAGGTTTGTGAATATTTTAGTTTAGTTTAGCTATAAGATTTTTTTTCTTTATTGTTAACTTAATACATATAGAAACGCAGAACATTGAATAGAAAACGGTCATTTTTTGTCAGATAATAAATCCTTTAACACCTTAAGTGTTTGTGGAAAAGGATAACGTCTGTGGGAAAGGATTTAGTCTGTGGAAATGGATTATGTCTGTGAAAAAGGATTACATATGCTTCAACAGTTGGAAATAATTTGGTATGAACCGATTTTGATATATTTACTTTTATTTAAAAACTTGATACAGAGTATTCTTGTGCTCTACTTACTTACTCATTGGCTGTTTACTTTGCGCCATCTCTGCTACCTTAAGGTTGTCGATAAGACCGCCTTATGTTTACCATATCTGATACTGTTTTAGATTTAAGTGTCTGATGTAATTTTCTTTCCGCGTGCTGTAAAGAGTATTGTATTGTATTGTATTATTAGCTATGATTCAAGAGCCAATACTCTTTTTTCTCCTTCTTTCAGCCCTTTAAAAATACGTTTTTATTATGTACTAGAAAGTGATACATAAGAAACATGAAAGATTCAGAAAACAGAACAAATATATATGCTCATCACACAAATACCAAAAACCCTTACCAGGATTTGAACCCAGGACCTTCAGCTTCGCAGGCAACGTTACTCCCGCTGGGCTAAACCGGTCATCAAATAATGTTAGTAAGAATGGTCCAAAGAATAATAGAGGCTATTTTTCCGGCTCAATGTACGTTCCCCGAAAATGCAGCAAAGATTATTCTTATCGTGGCTTGAATACAAAGAATAATTAAATTGTGTTCACTTATGGTCCACCCACACTGGTACGAATGTAATGTAATTTTTCATTGTGCTTTGTTCCTTGAGTTCCTTCTATCTGGACGGTTTTATAAACTGTTGTACGATAATTTTATTGTAGAATTTTGAGATTTTAGACCGTTACAATTTTGAATATAAGAAATGTCTCGAATATTCCATATAATTTAGAATTTTCCTTTCTGCAACTCTAATGGTTCTCTATCGTTTGCCCGAATTTCATATGAAATAATATCATATTCCCGAATTTTACTTGCCATAATTTTATATGCCATAACGATTCATATGCCATAGTAATAATTTGCCATATTTTCATATGCCATAATTTCATATGCCATAATTTCATATTCCATAACGATTCATATGCCATAGTAATCATTTGCCATATTTTCATATGCCTTAATTTTATATTCTATAACGATTCATATGGACCAAAATCACCCAATCCAGTGGAGCTGCAGTTAAGCTAGGAGTGCCACAGGGCTCTATCTTAGGGCCATTTCTATGTTTAGTTTATATAAATGACTTACCATCTATAGTAGAAAATCTTTGTGATATAGTACTATTTGCTGATGATACATCATTAATTTTCAAAGTTGACCGGAAAGCAACAGACTATGCCGAAATTAATAGTGTACTAGTTAAAGTACTTGACTGGTTTAATATTAATAATCTGGTATTGAATGCTAAGAAAACGAAATGTGTTAGATTTGCTTTACCGAATGTTAGAGCAGTGGGTTCTACTATATCGCTCAATGGTGAATGTCTAGAAATGGTGGATAGGGCATTATTCTTAGGTATAACACTGGACAAAAACTTGCAATGGAGTCCCCATTTAGCTTGCAGGTAAATTAAGTTCAGCAGCTTACGCTATTAGAAAAATTAGACAATTGACCAATGTTGATACTGCTCGCTTAGTATATCATAGTTATTTTCATAGTATCATGTCATACGGTATTCTGGTTTGGGGCAAAGCAGCTGACATACAGACAATATTTGTGTTACAAAAAAGAGCGATTCGTTCTATATATAACCTGAACTCCCGTGACTTCTTAAGAGAACTCTTTAAAAACATCAACATATTAACCGTAGCGTCCCAATATATTTATGAGAATATTATTTATGTTATTAAGAACTTAATAGTCTTTTACTAAGAATTCAGATATCCACAATTTTAATACTAGAAATAAAAACAAAATCGCTATTAGAAAGTTCCGCGTTCGTAAAGTAGCCAAATCATTCGTAGGCCAATGTATACATTTTTATAATAAGCTACCAGATGATGCTTTGAAATTATCGTTTCCAGCTCACAAAAAGTACTTAAAAGAGTCCCTAATGGCAAAGGCTTATTATAGGGTAGAGGACTATTTAACAGACAAAAATGCATGGCCCAAAACAGAAACCAAATAATTTACTTTTACCGGGACACGGTTCTTATAAGGTGGCATATCAAACGTATAAAAGTTGTTTTAAATAAAAATCACTATTTTGCTTTTTATATTCTAGATTTTATTTACTTTTATAATTTTTGATATGTTTCCTTGAAGAACTACGCATTGAGTTTATACTCAAAACATATATTTAGGATAGGCTAAGCACGAATATTGTAATAGATATAAGAGTTATTTCGAAAAAATAACTGACTGTTGAGTTTGTTTCGGCTTTCTTCTCTTCAGTGGTCTCCTCTAGGGAAATGCCGTAAAGTCAGACTTGTAAAAGTGCCCTTGTGGTCTACTTACAGAATAAAGATCATTATTTCATTATTTCATTTCATATGTCATAGTCATCATTTACCATATTTTCATATGCCATAATTTTATTTTGTATAAAGATTCATATGCCATAATTATCATTTGCCATATTTTCATTTGCCCTTACTTTATATTCCATACCGATTCATATGCCATATTTTCATATGCCATCATTTAATATTCCATAACGATTCATATGCCATAGTAATGTTTTGCCATATTTACATATGCCATAATATTATTTTCTATAACGATTCATGTGCCTTAATAATCATTTGCCATATTGTTAGGTGCCATTAGGTGCAATACATTTGCCATAAATTTAAGTTCCTTATTAACAAGTGTTCCAAAATCGTTTGCCAGAAAATTCCAACGCCTTAATAATAGGCATGATGGCGGGGTATGCAAATCAAAATTCTAATTAATCCACCAGATAGATTATAAAAAAAAATTTTGGACACGTATTTTTTGACAAAACAATAAAATATGCTCAGATAAAACGCCTCCGAATTTTACTAACCTATCCCAACCTACAGTTTTCGGTTTTTGACCCATTTTCACGCTCCGCTATACATGGTCACAATACAAACCTAACCTAACCTACAGTTTTCATTTTGGGCCCATTTTGACTCATATAAAATCAATCATCCGAATTTTTCTTCTACTACCGATTTATAGCCAGACTCATCACTCTTCCGAATTTTTTAACTTCATGTTTTTTTGTGTTATAAATTTGTACTGCTACCAACCGAGTTCATAATGATCAGTTTACAGAACATCGTAATTCATAATGTCGTCAATAAGATTATGCTTGTACTCATAATGTTAGTTGTCACATTTCTTTCATTCATAACCATAATTTTCAATAAACTTGTCAACCATAACATTTAAACGGGTTCACATTGACTCACATAAAATTGATCCTCCAAATCTTTATTTTAGTACCGATTCATCATGTGCCTATTGCTTCGCACTGACGCTACGTCGTCACAACTCAGCCGGCTGCAATAACGTTAAATAGTGAGCAAAATAAACGTTAAATAGTGAGTAAGAATTTGTAATATACACAAGGCAAAAGGCCAGACTCGATATATACCTCAGCGGCTCGCGCGCTTAGCTCGCTCGTTAGGGTCGCAGTTCAACCTAATACTCCTCCTCGCTTCGCTCGTCGTCGTACCGGACTTGCCTTAAGGTGAAATAGATAAGCTGAATTTATGGTTAGTGAAAGATTGTTAACCTAAGTAATAATATTCCAACAACCGAACTTATCTACGTTGCGTAAGAAAAATGTACATACTATTTTAGTTTATTTTTTATGAGACGATTGACGGTAAAATTCATTTATAATTGATTTGTTCATCAAATGTTTCTGTTTTGTTACTTACCTCAAGTAACAAAAAATAAACATTTCATGACCATCTACATATAGCGTTGCATACAAATGTTTGCAATGCTGTAGATACTACATGCAAACTTAACCTAACCGGCCAGTTAGGTTAGGTTAAGAGAAAGTTTGTACGGAACCCTCGGTGCGCGAGTCCGACTCGCACTTGGCCGTATGCTTTTTTCAAAATTATGAAAAATGATTATTATGGCGTAATTGATTAGGGATTACGAACATTATAGAAAATAGATATTATGAAAAGTGTTATTATGATATCTAATATTAGAGATTTACAACATTATGTCACTTGAGTATTATGGCACTCAAAAATGATGGCATGTAATATTCTAGCCAGTGACCATTATGGCAAATTAATATTATGGCACTCACAAATTATGGTATGTGATATTATAGCTAATGACCATTATGGCAAATTAATATTATGGCACTCAAAAATTATGGTATGTGCTATTGTAGCCAGTTATCATTATGGCAAATGAATATTATAGCACTCAGAAATTATGGTATGTAATATTATAACCAATGACCATTATGGAAAATAAATATTATAGCACTCAAAAATTATGGTATCTGATATTATAGCCATTGACCATTATGGCAAATGACTATTATGGCACACAATAATTATGGCATGTGATATTAGGGCAAATGAAGGTTATAGCCAGTGACCATTATGGCAAATGAAATTATGGGACATGAAGGGATCCCACCTACATTATATACAGAAAAAAAGGCAGTTCAGACACTTATAATAACCCTCTTTTTTCATCGGGGGTTAAAAATGGTTGTTACTGTCATTAACACTCTAACGACCGAGCATTCTCGTAGCAAAATGTCGCTACATAAGTCGGCGAAAGAAACTCAGTTATTCGGAAAAAACGCATTAAATCCTACACTACAATCACTAGAATCTGATAAAACATTATTTTGTAAGGTATATTTTAAGTTTTCCCTGATAAAAATACAAAGAATTTATCAACATATTAATTTTAAAATTTAAAATCTCAATTAATTCGAACAATAAATGCTACACGAGAGATTTTGTAATCCCTCTTTTAATAAATTCGTTACACGAAATTCAAAAATCTCTGCCTGTTCCGTAAAGACTTTACTGAAATAAAATAAAAATATCGCATATCGCCTCGTGTTAGATTTTGTAAGTTCGATTAATATCAATTAAAGTTAAAAAAAAAACGGTCATGTCAAAGAACAATCAGAGACTGAGATAATGTATCCAGAATCAACATTATTAGGAACAAATATAATTATACTATTATCCCTGCTGTACGATTAAGTAATCATTAGTTCTAAATACTGACTTTATGACCTCAATTTCTCAAAACTCTTCATTGGGGTACGAGAGAAAAAATTGTCACTGGTATTAGTAAACCATAAATAATGATGCTTCCGAAACTGTACGTTTTAATGTGACCATATTTTTTTCTTATCACGACTAACATTCGCTTTTCACCATGTTACCGGCTACGCGCATAGCGCCACGAAAGTCTCGGTCTTGAAAGTGTTCAAATTCAAATTTAGAAATATCGTATGTATCACAAACTTGCATTGTGGAGTAATTCATTAGAAAATGTTTTGCAAGAAATATATAAAACATAGAAAAAAATATAGTTGATAATAGCAAGCAATCAATCATTAAATATATTAAAAACTAGCTTCTGCCCGTGACTTCGTCCACCTTAAATTTGTTTGTCACGGATGAGGGTATTTTTCCAGGATAAAAAGTAGCCTATGTCCTTCCCCGGGACTCAAACTATCTCCATACCAAATTTCATCCAAATTGGTTCAACGGTTTAAGTATGAAGAGGTAACTGACAGACAGTCAGACATACACACTTTGAACATCATACGCGTAGGCTCGTAGCACATGTTTTAAGAAAGTTTGCACCTCCTTCCTAAGTAGCGCGATAAGATTCAGGTGCTAACTTAACTCAATCAGATGTAGTGCAACCGCCCCCCCCCCCCCCCCCCCCTTTTAAGGGTTGAATTTGTATAGCCTATAACCTGGCCGGGGATTTTTTCGACAGATTAGTAAAGTTTGCATCAAAATCTGTTCAGCCGTTTTCACTTGATGCGCGTACAAATAAACAGACAAACAGATAAACAGACAAAACATCTAAAAACTATTGGATCGTGTTCTGTTATCAATTTTAAGTATCCCGGGCCAATTTTTTATTCGAATATCTTCCATGTACAGACTTTCCACCCTCTTCAGCTTTATTATATGTATAGATAGATAGATAGGAAATACATTAATCTTCAAAGATCATTAGTCATTGGTCAAAATATCGTTTCAGGTAAGAATTGTGATGATTTATGTTTTTTTATTTACAAGCTATTAGAAATTCAACTAAACGTCTTGTAACGTCTTATTATTTGTATAAACGACACGTTTGGCTATGTTGGTTACACAATGGCTTACAAAGCTTGCGGTCCCGGGTTCGAATCCCGGCCAGGGCAAGTCTAAGCAGGATGACTACGAATGTTGGTTTCTGGGTCTTTGACGTTATCTATTTATCTAAGTAGTCTATTTATCTATTTACGAGTATGACAATATATGCTCGCCTGGTACCTATACTACAAGTTTTGCTTAGTTTGGAACTAGGTCGATTTGTGGAGCATACGCCCGTATTTATCCGGGGCCAAGGGGGCCATTGCCCAACCCTTGGTGCGCGAGTCCAACTCACCCATGGGTGGTTTTTTCTTTAACTTCTGGGCGGCAAAAGCACAGGCACAGGGCGCCAAATTTCAGAATACGCCCCAGGATTTGTGTAAGATTGTCCCTGATATTTATTTATTATTTACATTTGTAGGCTTTACGTATATAAATAGATGTAAATTAGTGAAAATGAACTAATTAATTTAATGATAAATGATATAACTGCTTATTTGTTCAAGTGACCAAGACATAGATCCATACTAATATTATAAATGTGAAAGTGTGTATGTATGTCTGTCTGTCTGTTACCTCTTCACGCTTAAACCGCTGAACCGATTGGAGTGAAATTAGGTATGGAGATAGCTTGAGTCCAGGGGAAGGACATAGGCTACTTTTTATCACGGAAAAATACCCTTATTCACGATAAATGAGTTTAAGGTGGACAAATCGTACGTTACGCTGGAATGCAACAACTACACAACAGATTTGCGTAAAATTCTGCAGTAATATAGCTTAAATATCAGAATAGGACATAGGCTACAACTTTTGAGGGTATTCATTCATAAAAGGGTATTTTTTATCAATAAATGGAAAACATGACCTTTTATTCATTGGCGTTTTCTTTTCTTGATAACGAATAAACAATTGGTAACCTAGCAACAGTCATCCTATCAACACGATTAAGCAAAGAACACAACTTTCGTATATGACGTATCATACAAATAAGAGTATTTCTTAATATAGCCGGATAATAGCCCGGTGTACATTTTGGATTTGCGATCATCTCTGAATGATAAACATTTTCTTACAAAAATATGGTTTATGAATAAGATAAATAACATAAAACGAGTTTTTTTTAACAATAAATAAAAAATCATCACTTTTTGTTAACTGAAAAATTTATGCCGAAGAATTTTAAAGAAATAATTGCTTTGAAGCCAATATGACACGTTAGTACCTGTTTGCGCAACTGGATGACGTTTGTTGTAATCGCTTTTTCGTTCATTATCAACGCAGAGCCGAAACTATTGAACTTAGAGACTTGAAATTTTTACAGTAGACACTATTTGTAACGTAGGCAAGGTACAAGTAAGGATTTTTGGAAATTTATCCCCTGACGGGGTTCAATTGGGGTTGAAAGTTTGTATTGAATATCTGTAATTATTTGAATTACTGTTATTATATTTCTGATATAAACTCTTCATTTCAAGCTAAGAAAACTAATTTCAGCATTTCTGGAAATCCATCCCTTAACGGTGTTAAATTGGGGTTGCAAGGTTGTATGGAATATCTGCAATTATTTGAGTAACTGTTATAATATTTCGCGTATAAGACTCTTCATTTAAAACTAAGAAAACTAATTTCAGCATTCTTGGAAATTTATCCCTGAAAGGGGTGAAATAAGGGACGAAAGTACAATGGCGCGTAAAGGGTGTTGTGAAGCGCTGAATAGAACTTTGAAAGATATCATAGGGAACGAAGTTATGATGGGTGGAGTCACTATGTTGTTAGCTGGAGACTTTCGTCAGACTTCCGCGGGGAACTCGAACTGATGAAGTTAAAACTTGCATTAAGGCTTCAAATAATTGGCCTATAATCAAAAAACTCAACCTTAAAATAAATATGCGCGTGTACCTCAAGGGCGATATTTCCGGTGGAGAATTTTCCGACCTTCTTCTTAAAATAGGAAATGGAGAATATCCCGAAACTGAGGGAAGGATTACAATTCCATCGGATCTCACCTAAGTTGTCCGGACCGTTGACGACTGAATCTCTCAAATTTACCCAGATGTTCAAAATCTACACAGCAAGTCCATGGAGTGATTTTGTGAATGAGCGATTCTGAAACCTAAGAACCACCAGGCTTCCGGTATTAATAAAATGTTATTGGAGTCGTCGGAAGGTTCAGAATACGAACACAAGTCTGTAGACTCGATGTGTAGTGGACACAGATGATGGCATTAAACTACCGTGTAGAGTTGTTAAATGCACTTAACCCACTCGGCCTACCTTCGCACATAAGGGATGCTCGAGTAATGTTGTTGCGAAATTCAATCTCAAGTATGAAAGCTTTACATAAAAACGTTATAGAAGCCATCGTTATTACTGGCTGTGCTCAAGGTGAACCTGTGTACATACCCCGGATACCATTTATACCCTAGAAATACTCATTCGAATTTAAATAGGTGCAGCTCCCCCTTAAGGTCTGTTTCGCGATGACGATCAATAAGTCTCAGGATCAGTCACTGAAAACTGCAGGAATAGATCTTATGGGGGAGTGCTTCTCGCACGGCCAGTTTTACGTAGCTTGCTTGAGAGCAAGCTCTCCACGCAGCTTGGTCGGATCTGTTAATGTGGTATATAAAAAAATACTGCAAAACCTACCTAATGTTCCATATTATCAATAGTTCAATCTCAATTGTCCAATTACATCTGTTTTTTTTTCAAATTACAGCTATATAACAAAATTAACGTGACATAACCTATTGACAGACAATGCATAGCCTAAACTGCCGACGGTAGGAATACGAGCACTGAAACACATATTCCGTTAGATATGTTAGTAGAGGCGCACTATAAAGAAGGATTTTTTGAAATTCGAACTATAAGCGGACGAAGTCGCGGGCAAAAGCTAGTATTATATACAAAACAATTCCTGCAACTAATACATAAGAAAAGGTTTTTAAATTAGGACATAACAAAACGTTTATACTTGGACTTCGATTAATAAAAACAAAAACTACGCTGAAAATGTCCTTAGGAGATACGTAAAATAAGAATATATAACATTAACAGTCGATTTAAAATCGGTGCCAACATAGTTCATAATACTTCAACATCTTAAAAATACGTTCTACAAAATGTCATATTGTAATATTTAATCCTGGTTCAACATCCTCGCTTCGCAGTTTATTCAGTTGCAAGGAAACCCGTTTACAATTTGTAATATTATCCTTGGCAAAGGCACAAAACATCACGAACAATGAAACGTGAAGAAAATCTTTACTAAGCTTTTCCGCCCTCGTTTAAGCCTTATTGATTAAAGCGCCATCTAGTAAAATTTGTTGCTACTGCCAACTATACACCGCAGCATTAGCACACAACGTTTGAATAGACCTATCTTGTTTGCGAAGTAGTTTGGCTCTGGTAATACAGATGGCGTGGATATCCAAAGTAATTCTTAAGAAAATTATGTATTAAATTGTTTTATTTCAAAATTAATCGGCTGTTCTTTGTAATAAAAATTACGGATTTATATAAACAATAATATATGTTACAGTTTATTTACTTACCGTTATTGTATCTAATCTCTTCATTTATAGTCATGTCGCAGAGTTGTAAATCAATATGTAGGTACAGTAGTCTTATGAATCCTACTTTTATTGCAGCCGTAACAATTTGGCTGATACATCAAGTAATTTGCGACGTAAAAGATTGTTTAGCGGAGTAAATACTTTGGTAACTGTGTTTACTGTGCCCTAGAAAGGAGCTTGCCAGATTTGTTTTTATGACTAAGAAAAAGTTTGTTTTTCTGGGAAAATAAATTACTCTTTTTTGCGTATTAGCGTGAGACTTGAGAAAAATATTATGATAGCAACTAGAAGGAGCTTTTGCGATGCACATCGGTCGCGCGGGAGAAAAAGTCATAATCTTCTTTTTTTGCTTTAGTGTAGTGTAATGGGGTAAATCTATTCTATTATTAATATTTTCTTCTGATTACGCGATTATTACTCACTGAAATAAAATTATATTAATGTTAAAATTGTAAAATACGAGTAAAATGTCAGTAAATTGAAGATCTTTTCAAAATATTCAAAGTACTGTCAAAAGTTCTTTGCATCATTTTTTAACATTTTTATTTTTAAATTTTTATTTATTCAACCAGATCGTGCGTGCAACTTTGTTCGCAGACAAGTAAGAATCATAACCCTCTTTTTTGCTTCCGCTAATCAAATCAAAAGTATCCTATAATATCATATGTACCAAAAATAGTTGAAATCTGTTCAGGCGTTCTGTCGTGATAAAGCCACAAGGATGCATACAAACATCACGAACATACGAGTACAAAAAATATTTTTCGATGTATTATAATAGTCTAGTTACCCAGCTACTTGTGTACCAATTGAAATCCATTTAGCCGATTTGGCGTGATGAAGCCACAACGACACATACAAACATGCAACAAGTAAAGAATATATATATTTCAAGTCAGCGACCTCCAAATAGTCTGTAAGGTACGTTTTTTTTTAAATATGTTCAATGTACAGACATTTCATTTTTACAACTTTATACTAGTATGAATATCGTCATTATTTATAAGTTAAAAAAATATGAAAGTAACGCTTAATAAATACTTTCTACGAAAATTGTGAGTTATTGACAAAAACTGCGCTTCTCAGCAAAAGGACGTAAGTGCCACGAAGGTACGCTCTTTTGCTGGTGCACTTTTTCGAAACGTATTATTTTCATCTGTAGTGCATTTTTTTTATGAACGGCTGCGGAACCCTTCACCGAGCATGGTCCGACATTCTCTTGGCTGGTTTTTGAATTAATGCCGAAAAAGTGCGCTTCTCAGCAAAATAACGTAAGCGCCACGAAGCTCGTACGTATTTTTTCATCTGTAGTGCATTTATTTGTAGTACCCTACATGGAATGGTCCATGTAGGGTTCCTTAGCTAATTTTGGGCGGTTTTTGTGTTATTACAAGACTTACCTTTACCCTTCGGGAGCGTGGCATCTGCGTGATTCTCTTGCTTTTCAGTCTCCTCCTTCGCGGCCTTCGCGTCCGAACTGGTGTTGCACCCCATTTTATTTGCACTTGAGTGTACTAGCGGAACTAGCGGGCTAAGTGCTACACTACCGGTCAGTATAACTGGCTATAACATAGTAGGGGTTCACTGGATCTGTAACAATGAAAACAATGTTCTTAATTTCGGTAAATGATGGTTTGTTAGATTTATTGGAAAACAATATATGGGTAAAGTCAATCGGGAGAAATGCGACTGTGGTGTAAATGCGTCTTTTGACAATAATATAAAAACGCGTCTTTTTTGACACCATATGCTCTCTTTTTTATATTTTTACTGCCAAATTTTATGATGGGTAGTTTCAGTGTTCGGCTATAAAGAAATTTAAAAAAATCGCATTTGTCCCATAGTCGCAATTGTCCCGGTTAACCTTAAAATGTATTCGAGCGTTCGGTGCCGATCCGAGTAAAACCACACAACTATGTATAGTCCAAAATCACTCAAATATTCCAAATTATCAGTGATGACCTTCGGAGCCGAGACGTGTTCTCTAACTATGGAGAATCACTCAGCGAGCTATAGAAAGGGCTATGCTCGGGATCTCTCTACGAGATCGAATCAGAAATGAGGAGATTCGTAGACAAACCAAGGTCACCGACACAGCAAACAGGGTAAGCAAACTGAAGTGGCAATGGCAGGGCACATAGTTCGACGAATCAATGGCCGTTGGGGCAGAAAGTTTCTCGAGTGGAGACCGCGTACTGGTAAGTGCAGCGTGGGAGGGCCACCCGCATGGTGGTCGAATGACCTGATTAGGGCTGCGGGGACTCGCTGGGTGCGGGTCGCCTCCATCCGGCCCATGTGGAAATCTATTGCGGAGGCCTATGTCCAGCAGTCCTATGGCTGAAATGATGATGTTCCAAATTAAATGGTTTACCCGCTTATAAGTGACGTATTATAGAGGGTGCACTATTCTATAATTATTATTATTTAATGATTATTTGCCTTAATAATGATTATTTTTATACACTGTGTTTTTTTTAGTCCCATTCGTAGCGAGATTCGGTGTCTAGCTTAGAAATGGAAAAAAAATCCAGATTCGAAGCGGGTTTTGAAATATGGTGAAACATTCCATTTTTGCCATTTTGGCACCTAAAAAATGGGGATACCATGCAGAAACGAGATTTACAATCTTATATTTAACTTGCAATGTATACTTATTTATATATTTATTACTCAAACAGTTACACTGCATTACAGTAAAAACCAAGGCACTGTGAACTACAAAAAACAATTACATATAGATAAACTTAATACTAGTTCGATTTAGGCGACGTAACTCCATGGCTCCGTTGCGTCGTCTGATCTGATGTAGGATTCGGCAGATTGCCCCGGAACTGTCGAAGCACTGCACCCTTCGGCCAGAAGTCTGCTCTTGCGATGGTGTCCTGCAGCGGCCGGGGACTTACAGACCTAGGAGATCCTATGTATATACTTATATACATAGAACACATCCAAGATTCAGGAACAAATATTTATGGGGTAGATAGGACTGTTAGCTTCGCAGACAGCGTAACTACCACCAAGCTAAACTGGTCGTTAATGGGAGTTAACAATAGGTTATTATTTTACCGAATTGCCCTGGGACTGATGACTCCAGAATAAGGCTGAACCCTGGTATGCGGGGCTCTGCTGGGTTCGAATATTTTATCCCTAGCTGCTCGTGGGAACGCAAATGGCGGCGATGAGGTTCGCAACCCATCACGTCTCGGTCCCAGCGAGAGCGAAGAATGGGCTATGAAGAGCCGCTTTGCTACATTAAATGTAAAGGGAGGAATGAATGATAAAATAGATGAAGTATGTCAGATGACGGATGCGAGAAATATTGATATTCTGTGTGTGAATGAGACGAAGCGAAAGGGTTGTGACAGCACAAAATGAAAAGATTAATGAATGTTGATGAAGCGGCAGTTGTGTGCCAGGACGTGGCCAGGACCGTAGCAAGTGGAAGGAGGTAGTCTCTGCCTACCCCCTAATGGGAAAAAGGCGTGATTGTATGCATGTATGTATGTATTATTTACATGTATTGTTAGTCTTTATCACAGATTTCACGTATAATACCTAGAACGCCAAATTTGATTTTCTATCATTTCCTCTGCTTATTTTTGCCTTAATTCTAAAAAAAGCTGTATTTTGTCCTCAACAAAATTTAATCACGAGAAACCGAGGAGCGCCTTCTTCGTAAACTCTTCAAAAGAAATATGGCGACATAAATATTTATTTTTAATTCGCTCTCAGGAAGAGACAAATAGCAATAAAGGCCCTCCACTAACGGCAGAAATAAATTAAGGTCTATTGCCACGTTGGAAATCCTATTTTAGCTCTGGGTTGGGCTTATACTGACACGCGATCGCAGTCACAGCAGTATGACCAGTACAATAACTTATAATTTAACGCTCTAATTCCCGTCTACAAATACTTCTTTCTAGTCATCTCACTCTTGTCAGGGTGGTCGTGGCCTCGATGATGATGTAATCGTACACGGCTGATCTGCGTCCTCGGTCCTCTCGACTTGGGTAGCCGCCTTTCCAATTTGTCTCCACTTCATTCTATTGGCAGCATTTCGAGAACACTCTGTGATGCTGGAGTCTGTCACAGTTTTTATAAGATCCGTCCATCGGGTTGCAGACCGCCCTCCAGACCTTTTGCCTTCAAGCTGTCCCAGCACCAGACGCTTCATGGGCACAATACAATATCTGTCGACTTCCCAGGAATGGGACGCCTCTCCCGCGTCCCCTTCTACCTACCCGAGCTTGCAATTTAAGTGTTTTTTTGCACTGTACCCAGAGCACCGATATGACGTCACGCGGCGAGGTGGGCAGATATTGTGACCGGGTAGTAGTTATCTCTTATTATAAAATTGCAATACCTGAAGATATTTTCGAAAAAAACTGTTGTATTGGACTATTTGGAGGTCACTGAATCGTTTTTTTTTTTTGGTTTTCTTGTATGTTTGTTTGTATGTGTCGTTGTCGCTTCATCACGACAAAACGGTTTAACGGATTTCAACTATTATTCGTGCACGGGTAGCTGAGTGATATTAGGATACTTTTTACCTGACTAAACTGAAGACAAAAAGAGGGGTTGTGATATTTTCCCTCGAAATAGTCCGTTGAAATCTTCTTTTTAATTTTTTTAATGTGTGATCTTAATACTCTATTTTCTGACTTTCTATACGATGATACATTGTCGTATTTAAAAAAAACTTATAAAATCACAAAACAGTATTTGCGTTTCTAAGTTTTTGTGGATGTCTTAGAAACTTCCTGAGGAACAGCGTCCAAATAAGTTTACCTTGTGTATTATATCTGCTATCAATCCTTTCATCTGATAATAGCAGGGGGGTATGTCGATTTGTGACAATACAATGTACTGCTTAAATATTTTTATTGCGAAGGAGTGACGCTATCGACCTAGCACTGAATAATAATTGTCAGTTTTACATAAATATTTTCTGACATATATGAGTATGATAAACCCTCTAGGAAATAAAATAAAAATACTCTATCTACTAGCGGTATGCCATGTTTTTACAAAAAATTAAAGTACCTACGAAACTGCACTTCTATACAATTATGAAGCTGTAAAAATTAAATATTTTTAAATCAAAAAAAAATTCAAAAAAAATTATTGAAACGGAGTATTTGGAAGTCACTGAATCGATGAAAATGTGTATATGTCGTTGCGGCTTCATCACGCCAAATCGGCTAAACGGATTTCAACTATTTTTGGTACACGGGTAGCTGGGTATCTCCAGATGGTTAAAGGATACCGACTACCTACGCTGAAGAAAAAAGAGGGTTATAACTTTTTCTCTTCCGCGAACGAAGTTGGCACCTTCTAGTCTATACTACAGTTGTAAAATGTAAGTCAGGTCATTGAAGATACTTTCAAATAATTACGATATTGACGATCCGTTTGACTCAGTGGGTTGCAAAAGGCCTACGAAGCTGGCGGTCCCGGCTTCAAATCCCGGCCAGGGCAAATGTTTGTGCGATGAGCACGAATGTTTGTTCCTGGGTCTTAGATATTTTCTATGTATTTGAGTATTATAATTTATCTTAACACTATGTATATCGTCGCCTAGTACCCATAGTAGAAGCTTTGCTTAGCTTAGGACTAGGTAGATTTGTGCAAGATATCCTGTGTAATTTATTTAGTATTTACATAATTAATATTACAGAAATATTGTCTAAATTATATCTATAATAAAAATAATAGAAAAAAAAATACCTTAAATAAAATCTAATTCTAAATGTACTGCCAGAAATTGGGACCCTTTGGCAGAGTGCCCATGACACAGGCAGCATTCCCGCGCTGGATAGCAATTGCTACCCTTTGCGCGAGAAAGCTGCCTGCGCGAGGGTCGCCTGTCGCCTCCCGCAGGCGCTTGCTAAGGGCCTTGTGGAGCCCGTGTGCACCCCGCCCCCATGGCCCGAGTTTCTCGACGCCGAATGCCACAAACTCATACTGGGCGCCAAGACAACTATATTTGGCCGCCTTAGACCTCACACGGGCATCCGCCGCCACACCGGCCGTTTTGCTGGTCGCTGGGAGGTAGGACGCCGCGAGCGTACCAGCGCAGGTAACGTCCCACACTAACGCGCGGCCCATCCGCCACGGGATCAATGACATCCCGTCAGGGCGCTTTCCATCGTCCCGGCTAATCTGGGGTTCCAGAACCGCGGGGACGTTGGCACTAACGAGGGCCCTTCGTAGGATGTCATTGATTGCGGCGTGGCGCGAGTGGCGGCCTGCCCCCGAAGAGCACAGAAGACCATGATGGCCAAGGCGGTCCACGGAGGCCCCACAAGAAGCGCAACAATGGCTCGCACAAATCTCAGCCCCTAATCTGAGGGCTATTGCAATGCGGAGCGTGTTGGGGTCAATGAAGGAGCCGGTTTTAGGTGAGGGGTAGGCGTGAAGCCAGTGCCCAGCTTCTGGTCTCGACACTGCCAAAACCCTCGCACGTTCTTTTTAGTATTTATATTTATTCCTGCAGGCATGATTCCTTCATCTTTCCGTTATGAAGCAAAGCCAAATTCAGGTAGGAGCGTCTAAGCTTTAAGGTAGTCATATAGAAAAGTTCAAGTCTCTCATCTTACGGTATCCTTTTCCTGATGCCTTTATGATGTGCTTTAAATTAAATGCCAAAAATCCTTTCCGGCAATATGACCGAAATATTATAAAACCCTACGAAGGCAAGTAGTGGACAGTCTATACTTTCTTCATCCTTACTTGTCCTAAATATTATGTATGTATGTAAACGCTTTATTGTAGGTACATAGTAAACAGTTACAAATGCAATCAATTTAATAGATATAAGTACAAAGGTGAACTTATCCCTATTAGGGATCTCTTCCACTTAATCTTTGAGAAAGTGAGTAAAGATATAAGGAAGATAGAAAAACTAACACCATGTACAAATTATATAAAATACTAAACTAAAAACTTGTGTATCAATAACAAATATAAATTAATAAATACATGTATATCTTCATAATAACTAAATAAAATATAACAATAATATTTAATAAATATAAACCGTATTCAACCATTTTACAAATCATTGGAAATCCACAACTTATTCTTTTTTTTATTTATTCTTGAGTGATGCTACAGACTACGACTGTCTGAAAGATAACGGCAGCTCGTTCCACAACTTAGGAATTAATATTTTTAGTGTCACGTTGCCAATTTCATACATTAAATTTATTTCCTTGCGAGAAAACACCTGGTATTTGCATTAAATGCATATTTTAAGTATGAATATATATAGTTTGGATCTTGAGTTGTGCTAAGATCGATACGTTTGTGCGGCGTACTATCTATTTATACACAGCATTTTCCTCCAGAACCACATTTCGTTCACGGCCCGAACCATGGTGAAATTTGCACGAAACAAATTGCAACCGTAACTCCGCAAAACGCCCTGTTAGCTTTAACCTTGACAGATCCGCGGGTAATTTTAACCATCTGTTGCTTTGTTTCCACATAACTGTTTGTTCGATAGCGTCTTGTTTTGACCTAGTTCGGTTAAAGTTTAACCTTCGAAGATAAGGAAGCTTGCAACTATTTTTATGGTCCATGCAAAACTTGGTGGACTTTGTGGCCTTGTGGAAGTTTAGATGCAGGAGACGCAGGGCCAGTTATTGTGGCGTCGAGGGAGGCATATGTCCTGCAATAGAAGCCTTTTGGTCGATGATAATGATGATGAAACATAAAAAATATATTAGTAGGATTGTATATAGGAGATGTGTATATATAATGATACTAGCTTCTACCCGCGACTTCGTCCGCCTTAAATTCGTTTATCGCGGATAAGGGTATTTTTACGGGATAAGAGGTAGCCTATGTCCTTCCCCGGGACTCAAACTATCTCCATACCAAATTTCATCCAAATCGGTGTAGCGGTTTAAGCGTGCTGAGGTAACAGACAAACAAACAGACAGACAGAAAGACACACTTTCGCATTTATAATATTAGTATGGATTAGTATGGATTTTACTAAAACTAAAGCCTTGAATGCGGAAGAATATTGGTTTTATTTTTTTACCTTTCTGCGCGTACAAAATATACAACACATACTACCCAAAACCACAGAGCCTACCTAAGTATCACTTCATTATTTAACATGACTAAATAATACATTAAAAAAAAATATTTTTTGGTTTAGTAACCTTCAAATAGTCCGCATCACTTTTTTCTACAAGCTCTTTTTAAAACGGAACCCTTAATGTTTCGTCATGTCCGTCCGTCTGTCCGTATGTCACAGGCATTTTACTAGAAAACTACAAGATGTATATTGATGAAATTTGGAGCATAGGTGTCTTGTGTAAGCCGCTACTTTGTTAGATTAAATAACAAAACTAAATATTTCTAGGGGGGCACTCCATACATGCAACAGAAAAGGAAAAAAATGTACAAATTTCGATAGTCCGTTTAAAATCATTTAGAGGTTTCAAAGTATTTTTATTTTGATTCAGTGGATATCTCTCTTTTCACGTTTATTATTTTTTTATTTTCGGTGAACAAATACAACACAAAAAGACCTGAATTCAGAAATACACACTTAAGAATCATAAAATATCATAAAAAAGTGACAATGTGGGTAGAAGGCCAATTTGAGAAGCAGACACTTTAGGAAACAGGCTGTATAAGAAGTAGATCAGACATCAGTAAACTGACAATGTAGGAAGAAGACCATTTTGAGAAACAGATATTTTAGGAAACAGACAAAACGAGCCTGAGCCCTTTATAATAGTACTAGCTTCTGCCCGCGACTTCGTCCGCCTTAAACTCCTTTATCGCGGATAAAAGTATTTTTCCGAGATAAAAAGTAGCCTATGTCCTTCCCCTGGACTCAAACAATCTCCGTACCAAATTTCATCTAAATCGGTTCAGCGGTTTAAGCATGAAGAGGTAACAAACAGACAGACAGACAGACTCTCGCATTTATAATACTAGCTGTTGCCCGCGACTTCGTCCGCGTAGAGATGCAATTTGTAGCTTACAAAGTTTCACCCCCTTTTTCGTCCCTAAAAGGGATGAAATTTGACATACTTTATGGCCCATGTCCGATTCTGATATATAAGGTACAACTGGAAAGTTTCATAAAAATTCGTCCATCAGCTTTTGAGATTAAGTGGAACGTACATACATACTTTCACATTTATAATATCGTAAGGATAAGGTTAAAGATAGTTAGTATAGATATGGATCGCATGCCCATTTACCACACTTAACTGGCTGCATGACAGAACGTTAGTTTAACCGTACACTATAAATACTCGTGCGCTGACATTTAGGTAAAAGGTTAAATAGAGCGTTCAAGTTTAGCTTTAAATAGTGGCTACAGCCATTTTCAGCAAACTTGTCAATGTATTTACTGCAAATAGATAGAGATGAATAGATCAAGGCTGAGTAAATGTTCCTTTTCTGCACACACACCACACACATACACACCGCACACAAACGTACACATATATACACGGGTACACTTCCTCTAATTTTTGAGCATACCTAATAATAATATTTTTTCTGAGAATATACTTCACGTATACCCGCTTTTTAACCCCCGACAAAAAAGAGAGGTTTTATAAGTTTACCGTGTCTGTGACTCTGTGTATCTGTCTGTGGCATCGTAGCGCCCATACGGATGGACCGATTTGACTGCAGTTTTTTTGTATCATAGATAATTTTATCCCGAGTGTTCTTACCTTTGTTTGATGAAAATCGGAGCACTCGTTTCTAAGATTCAGCTTTTAGTGGAACAAGTGACCAGATCTCAGCCAATATTGAAGCTAGGAACTCAGAATTTTGTTTTTAAAATGTTTCATTTTCTATATAGTCACATATGTGTAACTTGTTCCACTAATTTGTACTTTTGTGGACATCTGCTATTTGCTTTTGTTCTAGTGTTTTTTAATTATGTTTCATGTTGTGTATTGTTGTTGATGCCCCAAATAAAAAAATAAAAAACCAAGGACTGTTAATGGCCACACAAAAACCAGTTCCACGAAATTTATAACGATATCACACAAATTCTCAAGCGCAGACCGCGTATCGGCAAGCGCAGCAGAAGGTGGTCGGACAACCTGGTTAGGGTTGCGGGGACTCGCTGGATGCCGGTCGCCTCTATCTGGCCCATGTGGAAATCTATTGAGGAGGCCTGTCTCCACCAGTGGATGCGCGTCCTATGGCTGAAATGATCAGCGCTAGCGTTGGATTTTGGGCCTTTTCTGACCCAAAACCATCACCAAGGACAACCTTTGGAAACAAACCAACGTCATCGAAACCATGTTTGTCTTCATGTAATCATCCTCGACAGAAAGTGGCGTTGGATTGGCTACACACTGTGGGAAGAATACTCCCGTCTCACTAAACAGGTACTCCGAGGAATTCCGAGGATTCATCCCTGCCGCATCTTTCCGCCATTGTCCTACGACTCCTACGCGACAATATTTCCGTTCCCACTATTTAGAAGGTTGGCAGTCCGCAACTGTTTTGCTAGAAAATTTCTCGCATGACTGAACTATGAAATAAATTGTCGCCGGCAGTATTTCCGGACCGATGCGGCCTTCAAACCTTCAAGAAAAGGGCGTACTCCCACATGAAACCCAGGCAATACACTTGTGACTCCTCTGATGCGTTACAGTATCTCTGGGCGACAATGATCGCTTACCATCAGGCGACCCGTCTACTCGTTTGCTCCCTATAACATAAAAAAGTTAGAAGTGAAAAACTTTAGCCCTGTCTGCTCATGAATTTCGACTAAACTGACCTCATTTCTGGATTACATCAATATGGTAACCTCCATACAAAATCTTAACGTTCTAGAGGAAAAATATATGAATCTTAAGGCCACTTGCGCAGTCCAGAGTTAACGAATTTAACTCCGAGATAGATTTTAACTCCTGTCAGATTCATACCAGTACTGTCAGAATAACTCTAGGTTAAGACTTAACTCTAGGTCAAAATTTTGGTGTAAGCCCGCCTTATACAAGTAATATGCAGGTTAAAGTACGATGGAAAATAGATTCGCTTATCTGTGAAATAGGGTTGCCTCTTAAGGAAGTGATAAGTGCCGAGATGATATCGGTTGAATGGATCCGCGAGATTTTGGCACGACCCTGGCGCCTTTAAAAACTCATTTCGTGTGTAAGTTATTGCACGTCGGATATTTTTGGCGGTATAAAGTCACTTATTACGGCACTCAAACGAGATTCTTTATTTAGTTGAATATTAAAAGTAGAAATTATGTGAATTGGCTCTCAAAATTGAGCCACTAAATATATTATTCTGGACTCCCAATTTCGAGCGATTTCTCACTTTTTTTTTAGTAGCCAATATAGCCTTGTCGCACATACTCATAGATTCAATTTTTACTCGACTACAGCATAACCAAAAGAAAGCTTCTATTTAACTTCAAAGTATGTATGTTTACAAATCTTGCAAGGAAGATTTGAATTTTTTCAGCGAGTTCCCACTTGCTGGATGCGGGTCGCCTGTATCCGGCCCATGTGAAAATCTACTAAGGAGACCTGTGTCCAGCAGTGGACATCCTATGGCTGAAATGATGATGATGATGAGGCCCATTCTGAGTGACCACGTCTAAGTGCCGTATGTCATGACTGTACATTACTGTACTTCGTTCTTGGTACCACGGGCGCAAAAGTAACTAGTTTAATGATTCGGCCAGAACGATGTAGCTATTTTTTTTTAATTTTTTTGTTTTAGATCCTGACTGAACTGCTTTGGTCTGGTTAGGCATCCTAACCAGTAACCGGATTCAGTGGGGAGAGCATCCACAAAGGGGAATGCTAACCGTGGCCACTACATAGTGCGCAAGGCACACGGGCTGCGGAGGTAATTTAAAATGGGGTGTTTATAAAATTCGTCAAGAACAGAGGAAAATGAATAGTCCCATATTATAATTTATTTTTTTAAGATGGAAGAATACGCATGTTACTTCGGTTTTCCAATAAAACTTCTGTGACCCATAAAATGTAAGAAATGTTGTACATATGGGCCAATCTTTATTTAACCCGGGATTCTCTTTAGCAAAATATTTAATAAAGATTATGCCGCAGGGCATTCTAGTAAGAAAACGCGTAGGTACCGATCTGTATTATCACAGAAATAGAACGAAATAAGGTTTACGAGGGCAGAACCCTACATGGAGATAGGAAAGCCGGGTAAAATCTTCAACTTTCTAAGATTTTTTTGTAAACAATTACGACAGTAATATTTTCTTCTGTTTCCGCGATTATTACTCATTGAAATAAAACAATTTAACTGCGAGTGTGGTCTTTCATACATTGGTCAAACGAAACGCAGTGTATCAACCCGGGTGAAGGAGCACATAGCAGATGTCAAGCATCGTCGGTGTAATAGGTCTGCAGTCTGTGAACATGTCATTGACAAACCAAACCACTCAATTCCCGCAAGGTGGTCGGACAACTTAGTTAGGGTTGCGGGGACTCGCTGGATGCAGGGCGCCTCTATCCGGCCCATGTGGAAATCTATTAAGGAGACCTGTGTCCAGCAGTGGACGTCCTATGACTGAAAAGATGATGATGAAAATGGAATAAATTATAAATAATACAAAAATGCCACATCAACCGTGTTTTACATCCCTATTCCCCCGGGTGCGTCCCGTGTCAGGTCCCGATATTACTTAGCTAAGGGTCACTATCGTTATACATAGGCAACTGCTCAGCTGGTTGACAACCCTATTCATACATTTATATAATTGATAGATTCAGGCGTTACTTTGCGGAACTCCAAATTAGATTTATGGATTATAATAGGTCCTTTGCTTTCCGCGAAATAGTGTCTTGGTTATATGTGACAATAAATTGTGCTAATGTGCATTTCATGCAGTTTCCACGTTTTTGGAGTATTCCGGTCACATTGCCCGAAAAGATGCACATAACCTAGAGCAGCTGATGGTAACTGGGATGATCGATGGAAGGACGAGGGGCTACAGCCAAATCAGATGGTCTGTCGGTATAGTAGCTACTTAACCTTGAGTGATTTTATTACTTTGAGTTATAGATGTCGATATCACATCACTAGTTGTCAGTGGTATCGTTTAATTTTAAAAGACCCACCATACCACCAGGGGTATGGCCAGGGGTACGGTGGGTCTGAAGGGAATCCACTCCACACTCGACACCAAGCTACATGATGCTCACCATGACGCTATGAACAGGCTAAACTGGAGGAGCATCATCAAAGAGAAATTGATCCCCCATGGGGGGAATCACGACCCTCAGTAATGAGTTGGAGGATAACCAATAATGTTGTGAGGGTAGTTCTACAAGCGTTTCAACCGCTATCACTTTCCTGTACCATATATCGAAGGAGTGAGCCACAATAATTGTATTATTTTATTAAATTAAGCTGTACCGCAAGAACAGTATCACCAGATTTTTACAAAATTGCACAATATGGCCACTTAAAAGTGTAAATTTTCACTGTCAAATTGTGTTTTATGCTGTGGTTTCAGACCTGTTCGGTTTGTGGTGTGACTCTTGGACATACATTAAATTCATCATCAGTTAAAACTTAGTCGTTATGCAACCACGAGGTTATACTATTGAGACAAAATATATAATGTGTCATTTTACAACCATGGCATAATCAAATCAGGTCTTGAATCAATTAGTCATTATGCAACTACGGCACCCTGTTATAATTGACGATCGTACCACGAAGACATTATGCTCACCATATCATTGTTCAAAAAAGTCATTGTAGTTACTGAGGCATGTTGCAATTACGACGTTTTGTTTATTTAGTCTTTATGCAATCCGGTCCTTACCCTAACCCAAAGGAGAGGAGGATCTCATTATCCATATTACATTGTCCTGCACGCCTAAGGGCAGATTACACCAACATTAAATTTACAATAGAGTTATAACTTTACGCTAAAGATTTACTCGATGGTTAACTTTCACCACGCTAGTCTATGGATAACTTACGCTCGCATAGTAACGTTACCGTTGACCGAATGAATTGAATGTCATCATTAGGCATCCAATTAAGATAGACAATTCGTCCCATGCTTTGAACAAGGGTGCTGCGTATTTTTAATTTTTTTCGGTTAATACATCAATGAGAGTTTTCTAAAATGAAAATATCACCAGTTGGTCACCATATCGTAAGGTCTAACTGACAAGAAGTGTCAACATCCACCAATCACAGCACAAGATTTTGACACTTCTTGTCAGTTACGTCCTCCTACCTTACGTCACGTTGGTGCCAACTGGTGATATTACCACTTTAGAAAACCCTCATTGGGAAATAATATGGAATTCACTTGACAGTAACAGTGACAATACTAATCTACAACTAACAGTTTACTCGAATGTAGAGATCTTATCCTTAGGTTAAGAATTTGTGAAACGTAAAATAAGTTTATTCGCGAGTAATTCATGTTTTTTTATTGGAATAAGGGCCGATTTCACCAACAATCAATTTACACGAGAGTGGCTAACCCAGTATAAACTAAATCTAACGATTTACTCAATGGTTAACTTCATTTCTATTTCACCACGCTAGTCTACGGATAACAACCTCTCACATAGTTACTAAGTAACGATGAACGAATGAATTGAATGAAATCGTAATGCACCCAAGTAAGATAGACAATTTGTCCCATGCTTGAGCAATGGCGCTGCGTATTTTTTAAATTTATTTGAGTAATACATCAATTTTGAAGTAAGTATTTAATTCACTTGACAGTGACAATGACAATACTATTCTACATCTAACAGTTTACTCAGCCGAAATTGGCGGTGTAAGAGTATTCTCTAGTTTAGACATTTTATCTTTAGGTTAATTATTGGTGAAACGTAAAATGAGTTTACTCACGTGTACTGAATGATTTATTATTGGAATAAGGCTTATACTACGTCGGTGAAATTGACCCTAAGACTCATACTATGTTGGCGCAAACAACCCTAAGTGTAGGGATTTCGTTATTCCCATAGTATTCCCATGTATTACAAAGTGTTTCGAAAGAAAGTAAGAAGCGTACTATTTACAAAAATGAAAAACACAATACAACCAGTATAAAAACTATATGATCCCTATTGTGCCTAATTCTAGATTGTGCTATCGTCAACGCGGCTAACTGACCATTGTGAACCATATCACACCGTGATTGGGTCCACCAATGGTCAATTAGGTGCGGTACTGTTGCGCTGTTGTTGATGTTATCGCGTATGTATGTTACCTAACCTAGTGTAAGTGTAGTGTAGTTAGCAAGTATGTAGTACTTATAGTTAAAATATATGGAGCCTCAAATGCCAATAAACCGCCATGTGGTTTGACAGAGGATGAATTAGAGTTAATAGTTATTTTATTGAATAAATGGTTTTTTTTTTTGTGATCAAATTTACCACCTTTGCTCTGATAATCTAAATAAATGAATTATTATTATTATTTCGGGTTTTCCGATTGCATGCCTTGCTGAAAACTCATCCATTGAGATCTTTCAGCCGAAAATGTGTGTACATTGACGGTTGGCTTATTTTTACCAAATATTTCCAAGCGTGTAAGCATGTAATGTTTACCAAACTGACAGCTACATTCAAACATCAAACATTTCGCGTTCAATAAAATGAAAATAAATACTTGACGCATATTTCCCGGCCGACAAACTTACATTTGCAATGTACGAAATAACGAGTTAAGAAATATTCTAATAAATTTCAGCGATTTCTCTTCCAGTTGGAATTTATATAACTGCAAATGTAAATTTGTAATTGTTTGGTAGGAAGCCGTGTTTTAATTTGTTTCTTATGAAACGTCTTGATAGAGTTCGTTTTATTTGAGATTGTATAAGACGTAACGTTTATTTCGGTTCGTAATAAAATCTAATTTCTGCACTACAGTTGTGAATGGCTTGTTTGAGTGACTGGCTGTTTAATGTTTACTTCGCATTTAATAAGGACAAGGTTTTCTTATAAATAGTTCGAAATGATTGTTCATATGTAAATTGTACAATAATACAGTGCACCAAAATAGTCTGTATGTAGCTTAAAGCGAACCATTTATGTGCGAGCTCAACTTGCACTTGGCCGGTTTTTTTTTGGGTTCCGTAGCCAAAATGGCAAAAACGGAACCCTTATAGTTTCGTCATGTGCGTCCGTCCGTCCGTCCGTCCGTATGTCACAGGCATTTTACTCAAAAACTACATGATGTATATTGATGAAATTTGGACTATATAGGTGTCTTGAAAAAGCCGCTACTTAATTTGATAGTTAGATAACAAAAAGTAATATTCCTAGGGGGCGGGCACGCCATACATGTAACCTCTGGAAAAATAATAATCAGCAAATAATATATTGTATATATATATATATATTGTATTTTATTTGAATAGCGATATAGTAAATGTTTTCGGAAATAATTGCTCCGAAAGTAGTATAAATTGTATCCTCTCTATTAAACACGGCACGTCCAAAAAATATGAAAAAATTCCAAAGATAAAGCTTAATAAATGCTTTCAACGAAAATTGTATTCAACATGGTTTTTGAGATTTGCCGAAAAACTGCGCTTGTAAGGCAAAACCTGAGTGCCGTGGTGAGACGCACTTTTGTTAGTGTCCTGTTTCATATCGTATTTTTTCCATCTGTAGTGCATTTTTTCGGTCCGGCATGCTCTTGGCCGGTTTTTTTGAATTCCACCTAAATTTAATTGCAAAAATAATGCATCTTTGTAGTATATATTGTAGATACGCAAAAACATTAGGGAATTATGGTAGGTAAAAAATGCACTTCAATCAAATATGTTAAAAGCTTTAAGAAAATGAACAGAGTACGTGTTTAATCACCCACATATGGTTTCGTCGCTTAAGTTACAGAGGTATAAATATCAAACGAGAGTTTCAAAGACTGTAATCTGAGAACATCAGAGAGAAAACAACGCGAGTAACTGAGAAAACAGCGTCCTGCGTTGTAATAAATTCATATATGAATATCAGGGACAATCTTACACAAATCAAACTACTCCCAAACTAAGCAAAGCTTGTAATACGAGTAGTACAATCAACAGTAAAAATAGTTGATCATTTTAGTTCCTTGTCACTTTTATTATAGCTCGGCAACTTAGTTAGTGACACTCCCATGGTCTCCGGGCGACGGGGGGAAAGACAGCGGGGGTAGGTAAGAAGCATGCGCGCAGCAGGGTCATCGTGCTTCACCGCGCGCACTCTTCATACCCCGCTGTGTCCCCAATTTTTATTTCTTTGTAGTATTTTTTTATTTCGTCCGATTTGAGTGAAAATTGGTACTTACATAGAGTCCATCATTCTGTATACGAAAAACATAATTACAGTACGATTACTTTGAGTTTACCACTGACATATGCTTTTATTTGGATATTCGATTTTAACACTAATGTAATAGAGTTTTTTATTACTTACACACTGTCTAAACGTCGTTTGTTTGTAATAGAAACTCTTTTTTATTAGTGTTAAAGTCGAATATCCAATGAAATAAAAGCATATGTCAGTGGTAAACTCAAAGTAATCGTACTGTACCCGATGTGTCCTACAAAAGTTGTATGAAAACCTCCATTGACTTACAAAGAAAGTATGTGGATTTCGTAACTTAATTGAAGTTTTCATACAAATAACTACAACAAAATAAAAATTAACCCTTTTAAGTTTTTAAAACCTTTGAATCATATAAAATCTTACGTAAAAATGGGCGGGGAGTTCAAGCAATCTTATGTACTTCAAAAGGGGCAGGGGGAACAAAAAGAGCCAAAATCTACATTAATGAATGGCCTCTTATGAGTTAGAGATCCGCCAGAAATGATCGAAACACATCTCAGGTACCTAATTCAGTTTAATCGTGAGGTCGTGACACACGCTTGACAGTCCAATACCCAAAGGCGACCGTCATGGCCGAATTAGCGAAGTAATTAACCTCAATTTAGCCATCAGTTTAATTAATGCTGTCACGTAACTCACGTATGCCGAATGGTTGTAAGTATCGTAATAAATAACGTTATTTAATATTATCGCTTGTATCTACTAGATCCGATACATAAGTTCTCGTCTAGTCAGAGCAGTTTTTTAGGCCTTTCGACGCATAGGGTCTGATACGTGGATATATAGGCATATAAGACCAGACCTTTCATTTCGCAAATGACTGCATACTCAAATTACCAGACAAATCAATTTCAATTTAATTTTCGTATTGGATAGTTTCTAAAAAGAAAAATATATTTACTTAAAAATATATATTATTATAAAATTAGTTCGTCAAATAGATTATCAAATAATATTGGACACGTATTTTTGACGCTGGACAGGCCATGATACTTTATGTGTTTTGTCTAAATAAAAATAGTTCATCATTTCATCATCATCATCTAATTATTATAAAGTCATAAAAATTAAATGTCTGTTCATTGAAGATATTTCAGAAAAATAAGTGATACGGACTATTAAAAGGACACTGAATCAAAAAAAAATGTTTTCATTTTTTGCAAACTATGCCAAATTTTAGCTCAATCGGAAACCGGGAAGTAGGTCTTTACCTTGCAAGATTCCACCCGGACAAACATACATTGCAAGTTAAATAAAAGCTTGTAATGCAATCACGCCAATTTCTTGCCCTGTTATCATATGAGAGAAGGACAAAAATCACACTTTCGCATTTTTTATAGTAGGATTTGTTGTTACGAGTATAGTAATTGTGATTGTACACTTTCTATGGACATGTTTTTATTAATTTAAACTTTTTTGCACAATACAAGAAAGTACAAATGGCGTACTTAATGCTATAAAGGCATTCTCCAGCAGTCAACCATTAGGCTAAACAAATAACAGACACATAAATGATTGGTGCGGGAAATCGGTATCAAACTTGTACAAATTAATAATTACAAGGGTGAGTCACCCAAATTATATGTATACTATACAAACTTTACATAATACAAAATATATATAAACAAAAGACATATATACATATATATATATATATATATATGTATACAGATAACTTAAGAAAAATTTACAGGTTGGTTCTACTATTCCATACCAGATGGCGATTCTAGCAGTTAACGAGCGTGCTTAGAAGCCAAATAAAGCCAAATAAAGCGTTTATACCGATAAGTTGGACATGTTTATTTATTAAAATAATTAAATAACTGATTACCGTTCATTTTAAACACGTTAATCGATGTACTCAAATACTGGCGCCACCATCTACGGATACGGTGATCGGTTACTATGAGTTCGTTAGTTCCAATTTTCACCACATCTTACTTAACTTTAAACTTAAATTGCGGGATAACTATAAATGTTTCCTGGACTTCTCTCGGACAAAAGTTATTTTGTTAGTAACAGTACTTTCATTTGAGACCAGTTTCGTTAGTGGCCGCCATTAGGCCAATTTGCCCATTGTCCTTTAAAAATCATTTGTGATTCTAAATCTGGATTTTATACAAATGTTTGCAGTTCCGTAAACTTTCAACGCTTTAAGCTATATATTACAACATGCAGGGATAATGGATGGCTTACCGCCCGGCTCTGGGTTAGCCGCGGCTTAAAAATAATTCCGTACTGATTAATTAATTAAATTTCCTGGTCGGAGACTCTAGGGAACATGTTAACGGGTAAACGGGCGGTTTGCGTTTCGTACACGAGTAAATTCCAGAGTATCTAATACTATAGCCTGACAAGCTACGGTAAAGTCGAGTTCATAAATATGTAAGCATTCCCAAGGCTTTAAAAATAAATGTACATAGAAGAGTACTTGGTGGAGGCTGCGTGAGGCTTATGTAGTAGAAGGGAGTGCAATAACCGAAGAAATTTCATAACCAATTATTATATCGGTTATGAAGAACAATTACCGGTTAATCGGTTATAACCGATTATTTATAAACTTCTAAACTATAATAAATAGATATAGGAGACTAAATACGACAAAATGTGCTGTAATCACCTTACAAATGAAATGTGAACTTTTCCCAATTGCTGTGTTAATCATCCCGACAGTATATTAATTATTATTCAACAATTATAACGTACATTTTTATTTAAACATATTGAAATATTTAATGTATATAATATAATTATTTATGCACTCATATTAACAATGAAAAATGTAAAAAATAATAAAAACGATTAAAAAGCAGGATATAGAGGTAATTCGCAATTATTATAGTCCTTCAATCATGGAAAAATATAGATAAAATTAAGTAATGCTCATTTTTTTATACACAATTAACTTCTTGTAAATTATAATAATGACACCACCGATTATCAATTTTTTTAAAACCGATTATGTGATCCAGCCGAAATAACCGATTTCATCGGTTTCTGATAAAACCGATTTGCATTCCCTATGTAGTATTAGCCACGATCGCATACATAGACATACACACACACTTACACATACATATACCCAGTGGTGTGCATTCTATATAGGCAAATAGGCACTGCCTACCCTAGCAAAAATGACTTCAGAACGCATATATTTCTCTTTATAATAATACTATAATATTTCTTAAAAGAAAACCTACTTGCCACCTTCCATTACGGAACGCGCTGCAATTTAAATTTGCGCGCGAATCCTGCTAAGCGAGCCTGAACCGCAAGTCAGGCAAGACAGTCCAGCGCCTAACCCACAGCACACACGCTCACAATGCGCTTGGGTAATATCGTCCGTGAACTATGTACGAATTTGCTCAGCACACACACTATACTCAAGTCACACGCACACATACTTACAATTCCGGCCGCCGGACCTGACAGTGCTGCCAATTTAGCATACCTATTTTATGCTAAATTTGCTAAATTTCATGTTGTCTAGCACATTTGTTTGTCGTTTAGTATAGTTTTTAGCATACATAAAAAAATATTCAAAAAAAGTAAAATCATGATATTAGAAATTTTATAAGTAATTTGAAACGTATCCGGGAGGTTAATAAATAATTGACAATGAAAACAATGAGAGTAATCATGAAAATCGCTAAGTTATTTCATTTTATAATACTCCATCTACAGGTAACGGGTGACAAAAATGTTGACATATTATTTAAAAATATAATCGAATAAAACGATTTCTGTTCAAATTTGCTTGATACAAAAAAATAAGTAATGTAAAAATTAAGTGACATTTTATTTGACATAGAAAACTGCAGCATAATTTTCGGTATTAGTAAATAGTATTTAGCATACTGCGAAGTGTCTTCTCGTCCAGCATACCTCAGTGCTTGAAGACGAAAGTCTTCAACCAGTGCGTATTACCGGTGATGACCTACGGAGCCGAGACGTGGTCTCTGACTATGAGCCTCTTAAGGAAGCTCAGAGTTACTCAGCGAGCTATGGAGAGACCGTAGCAAGCGCGCGCGGCGTTAACATCGTTCGTTAAGTGCTCCAAATTGTAATGACGAAAAATAATAGTAATTAGTAGCCAATACTGTCGTAATATATACCAAAATTTCGAGGACAATACTAGCAAACCAACTGTGTTTCTCATTTTCGACTCAGTGAAGTGTGTGAACTACAATCAGTGGAAGAAGTGCATTGAAATTATCATTTGAATTGTACTCATTAGCCGGTGCGCCATTAGCCGGTACGGGCTCAAGGTCGACCGGTATAGAGTTCATTTACCCCGAGCGACAGCTGACGGACAAGCAGTGCGTAGTGCAATTATCTATAAACATTAAACATACATCATAAATCGCAATATGAAGTGCGCGGCTTGCCTTAATCCGGTTAATGTGGAAGAGTTGTTGGTATGTACGGCATGTGGAAGCGGGCACCACTTCGCGTGCTTAAATATGACGATAGAAATATATAAAGAAGTCACTCGAGATACTAACCACACTTGGCGCTGTCCATCGTGTAATAACGTCACCCGGCGTCAAAGAGGTGATAGTACCCCAGTTCGAGCGCGTTATCAGACATCGCCGCCAGGGGCATCAGGGGCAGATATGTCAATATGTGACGAATCTCAGAACGACTTTAACACAACAGGCCGTAACGAGACGACAGACTCTAACTTTAACTTCACATTACATAACACCTCAGAGATCAACATGGAAGCCTTATCAGGTCTGCTTGATTCTAAACTGGCGGACTTAAAACGCAACTTAATAGGGATAGACTCAAAGTTAAGCACAACGAAACAGGAAATATTCACAGAAATTAAAAAAGAATTCACCCGCGTCATTGACCGTGTAAAGGAAGAATTCTCTCAAACGACCGATTTCTTAAGTGACCAAATAAAAGATTTCCAAACAGAACTCACGACAATACGACAAACTATTAAAACACTAGAAATGGAAAATTGCCGTTTAAATTCGGAACTGCTAACAATCAAAAATAGTAATAGCCCGCTACCCAATATTGTCGAGTTGCAAGAGGTAATCGACAGAATGCACTCCGATATTAATGACAAGGAACAAGCGCAGCTGCTGAACGATATTGAGATATCAGGCGTACCCGAACACCAGGGTGAATCTACTGTGCATATTGCACTGGCTTTCGCCCAAAAACTGGGTATCACACTAGATACGAGGGATATTGTAAGCGCGGAACGTGTCGGTCCTTCCAGGTTTACCAGGAACGCGGAAGTGGCTCCAACCCCAGGAGGACCACGGGACGCACAGGAAGGCGTCAACAACACTCGGCAGCGCCATCGTCCCCTGGTCGTACGGCTAGCCAGACGCCATCTACGCGACGAGTTTTTGCGGAACGCACGCGTGCGTCGAGGCCTCAACACCGCTGACATAGGGTTACCGGAACACACCCCCAGCCGAGTTTATATTAACGAGAGACTAACAAAAGCCAATCGAAAGCTGTTGTGGAAGGCCCGGCAGGCCGGCAATGCCGCGTGTTGGAAGTTTGTGTGGACAAAGGACGGACGAATCTACGCTAAACGAACAGAAGGCGAACACAGCAAAGCAGTCCGAATCACTATGGAAAAGGAAGTAAGGCGTGTTTTCGGTGTGGATCCTACGGAAACCGACAATAAATAATAAGGAAAGGCTTTCACTGTCCAGTTGCACCATCGTTCGGTTATATCGCGGAACTGTTACTATTTATATAATATTAAGGCTGTTTGTCGTCCGCTGTGAGTATAAAATCAACGAAGTTTATATAATCAATTCAGTTATAATACACGTATTAGGGTGGTTACTCATATACAGTATATACAGGGTATATAAAAACATGTGCCAAAAATTTAAGCTGATTTTGTGTATATACTATGAAGTTTTTATAAATTTTTTAAACATTATAAGGTTGTTTCCCGCCATCAGTAAATTGTGTAATAAATTTAAGTTATTTTTCCGGATGTTGTGTGAAGCTAATGTAAATTATATAGCTACTCAAATTATTTATATCTATTATATTAGGTATTTTAAAACACATATATATTTGTTATTTACTGACTTTGCTCGTAGCTTAATCCCACAAATCGGGTGTCCAGGTGCGTGCAAAATGTTAACTCTTATCTCGGTAAATATAAGGCCCAAACAAACGTGTGTTTATGTCTATCTGAAGTGTGTGCCCCATCTTATTATAGCATATTGCGATGGCGCGTAAAAAAGTCCAACGTTTAATTATCGCATTGCTAAATGTCCGTTCTTTAAACACTGGACGTGACGAACTGGTAGCCTCCGTTGACAAATATAAACCAGATATTTTTGGCCTGAATGAAACTTGGCTGCGAGAGTCGGAGGAGAAAGTTATATCTATACCACCCGGTTACTCTTTAAAGAGTAAACCGCGTTCAAACGGGCGTAAGGGAGGCGGTGTGGGGTTCTTCCTACGGAGAGGTATATCCGCCCGGGTGAAGCCCCATTCGTCAGACATTTTGGAACAGTTGTGGCTGGAGTTACGTGTTCAGGGAATGGGTCGTTTCGCGGTAGGGACGGCATATAGACCGGAATCTGTCTCAGTGGAAGATGCCATCGATGCGCTTAGTGTCTCGTTTGACGAATTTGCCTACTGCGACGGTATTTTTCTTCTTACGGATTTTAATGTTAACCTAATGCTACCGTACGATTCATCTGCTATAAAACTTCTGGATTTCATGACACAGAGAAACTTAAAACAATTGGTGAACGAGCCCACCAGAATTACTGACGACACCGAGTCCTTGCTTGATTTGGTTATTACCGACTGCCCTCACCTTTTCGGTAGCATTAAGGTGAATCATAACCCCAAAATCAGCGACCATGGAATAATTATCGCGGAACTTAAAATAACGAAGCCCAAGGAACTGCCTCAATATATGTACAAACGGTCACTATGTGGAATAGATAAAGAATTATTTGAGACAGATCTCAGACAACTACCGTGGACCGATGTTACTGAACTCAACGATCTGAATGAAAAGGTCAAGCTGTTTGACGAACTCATCACGGCACTTTTTGACAAGCATGCGCCGTTACATAGAGTATGCGTCAATAGCCAGTCATACCCATGGATCACCGACACTATTAAGACAATGATGAGACTACGAGACTCGGCCTTTAATAGAGCACGTAAAACGGACGTTCAGTCTCATCGGGATTATTATAAATCCTTGCGAAATTACACCAGCAGTGCTATCGAAAGAGAGAAAACTGCCTATTTTTCTTTTTACGTCAATACAAATAAAAGTCACCCTTACAGAATGTGGAAGCATCTAAAAAGTTCTGCAAGCATAGGCGGGAATGACAAATACTCCATTCCGCAACATTTGTGTGATCCGAACAAAATTAATAATTTTTTTCTTGATCTCCCCGGTAGTGCTCATACAGATCTAGATACTAAAAGGCTCTACGAAAATGAGACATTAAGTGACTGCAAACTTGACCTTTATTGCTGCTCGGCCGAACAAGTAAGAAAAATTATTATGACAATAGACACGAATGCAACTGGTCATGACGGCATATCTATTGAAATGATCCGACTCACTCTTGACATTACCCTTCCTATAATAACACACGTCATAAACACCTCAATCCAGTCTGGTATCTTCCCTGATGATTGGAAAATTGCAAAAGTACGACCGATACCAAAAAGCAATCAAACTGAAGAATATAAGGACCTGCGCCCAATCAGCATCCTTCCCGCATTATCCAAAATTATAGAAAAAATTGTTTGTGAACAACTTACCAAGTATCTGGAATTAAATGAAATATTACCATCCGTCCAATCTGGCTTTCGAGGCAGACATGGTACGGCAACCGCCTTGGCAAAAGTTACCAGTGATATTTGTACGGCGTCGGATATGGGAATGGGTACTATACTGGTCCTGTTGGATTTTTCTCGCGCCTTCGACTGTCTTAACACAACACTGATGCTATCAAAAATGGCTCACTATGGGATATCCGCACAGTCACAAAAGTGGTTTAAATCGTTTCTGGACAATCGACAGCAATATGTAGAACTAACAAACCTGCAGGGCACATTAGCTAGATCTGAACTGAAACCTATTAGCCGTGGTACCCCACAAGGATCTATATTAAGTCCTTTATTATTCATACTTTACACAGCCGATCTAGTGAAACAATTAAAGTACTGCACCGTTCACTTATACGCAGATGACACGCAGCTTTACTACTCGTTTGACCCACGTGACGTCCAATCCGCAACAAATAAAATAAATGAAGATCTAAACATCATAGCGGATTGGTCTGGTAGACATAATTTAGTCTTGAACCCATCTAAATCTCAATTTCTAGTCATGGGCAACAAATGGCAGCGTAATAGCATCATAGAAAAAAACCCGACGGTATGTGTTGGAACGGAAACTGTGTGTAGGGTTGAGAAGGCAAAAAACTTAGGTATGCTAATGGATGAAGAGATGAGATATGTGGACCATATAAACGCGAAAATCCGGAATGCCTTTTATAAAATCAAAACCTTATATCACATACGAAAATATTTATCCGAGGATACCAGGAAAATTCTGATAGAAGCGCTGGTTCTCTCGCTCTTTAATCATTGTGATATCATTTACGGTCCGAGACTATTAGATAAAACCAAAAGAGCCATACAACGAGTGCAAAATGCTTGTATACGTTTCTGTTACGACATTCCAAAACGATCGCACATCACCCCGTATCTTAATAGTCGCGGAATCCTTAACATGACTAATAGAAGACACCTACACATTGCATTCACAATCCGTAAGGTCATTGAATTTCAAAAACCAAGATACCTATTCAAAGAATTAAAGTGGGTCAAAGAGGGGCGCACTAAATCGCTCAGGAAAAATAGGGTAACAGAGCTGGTGATACCGCGACACAAAACGGCACTGTTTAAAGGCTGTTTTAAATTTGCCGCCGCCAAAATTTGGAACGACTTACCGCCACCATTGCGAGAACCGTTATCATTGGAAAAATACAAAAAATTACTGAAATTGCACCTTCTCGTAATACAGAAACAAAACTAAACAGTGCTGTAGGATGTCGCCTTTCAACCCTCCTTCTTACTCATATCCTCACATTAACTATGTATATATATATATGTATATTATATTTTTTTTATGTATACTGAATCCAAACTCCATTTATCACACTTATAACATAATTATGTTTAACATTATTATTTTTGTCATAGTTGTTAATTGCTATTATTTTTATTATTTTTTATTATTTTTATTATTTTTCTTTTTTTTTTTCTGTCATATACCATAGTGTTAAAATGTAACTAGTTCATAAGTAATCGAAGTGCAATTGCTACGACCTCTTAAAAAGGGTCCAAACTGAAAATCAGCGCCGGTCGGACCTCCGGCCAGCACATGCTGAGTTTGGTTCCCATGGCCAACAAATGTGTATATTTTCTTTCCAATTTTTAATCAATATTATCTCGTTTTTGTATATTATTATTGTTGTAATTCTGTGTATTTGTTTGTTGTGTCAATAAAATAATTTGAATTTGAATTTGAATTTGAATTTGAAAGGGCTATGCTCGGTATTTCTCTACGAGATCGAATTCGGATGGGGAGATCCGTAGACGAACCAAGGCCACCGACATAGCATACAGGGTAAGCAAACTGAAGTGGCAATGGGCAGCGCACATAGTTCGAAGAACCGACGGCCGTTGGGGCAGAAAGGTTCTAGAGTGGAGACCACGTACCGGCAAGCGCAGCGTGGGAAGGCCACCCGCAAGGTGGTCTGACGACCTGATTAGGGTTGCGGGGGCTCGCTGGATGCGGGTCGCCTCTATCCGGCCCATGTGGAAATCAATTGAGGAGGCCTGTGTCCAGCAGTGGACGTCCTACGGCTGACATGATGATGATGATGATGATGATTTAGCATAAATTTATCAAAAATCGAGCTGCAGTTTAGCAGTTTTTATATTAGCCTTGTTGGCAGCACTGGCAAATGTTTGCGACCAATCAGATGCATTGATTTCATGCGGCAGATTAAAGAAGTCCTCCTTTTGGTGTAATTTGTATGCGAAATGTGGGGCATTTTAATTTGTTTCGTTTAAATTGTTTTGATTTTGCTATTCTGGTGCCATAATGGATTCTTTGTTGCTACAGTTGCGACCGAGTTGTGATGAAATGTAAATTTCTTGTATAGTTGTACTACTTAGTTCACTTTGGAGCGATTTTTTTTCATTATAAATTTAATTTGCCGTGAGATATAGTTGAATCATCGAGAGCGTGGAATTGCATATGTAGTAGTATTGTTTGTTTATAGGCATTCTATATTTGAATTTTCTATTTTCTTGTACTATCAGCATACAAAGAGGTTGTTATATATATATATATCGAAGAACTAAAAACATAAATAATGTCAGTGTGAAATTGTCAATATTATTTACGTTGTGCGTATATTTTTACATCTGATTTGATTGTATTCTCAATTAATTATTGTGTCCGCCCGTACGACTACGAATAATTTCTATATTTAAAAAAAATATGGCTGTAATTTTGGTCCTATTGAGAGTCAAAGTAAGCAAATAATTTTCAACTGTTATAAATATTTTGAAAATGAACTGACTAAAAATATAAACTTGCCTTACACCGCTGCCCAGTTAGTTGAAAAAGCTACAGGTGTTTGTCTCTCTACTGTTTATAACATTGTGACTGAGAGCAACAGCGAGAAATTCGCAACAACAAAGAAATTCACCTCCCCGAAGAATAAAAAGTTGCGTCCTTGTCCGTCATCAGCAGTAGACGATTTTGATCAGGAAGTCATCCAGAGAACTATATACAATTTTCAACGGTCCCATAAGCAATTTCCAACCTTAAAGGGACTCCACTTTGTGTTAAAATCCGATATAGATTACAAATTTGGCATTTCCACCTTACGAAAACAAATACAAAAAATAGGATTTAAATGGAAAAAGACCGAGGACAACCGAAAAATATTAATGGAAAAACACAACATACGACTGCTAAGAATAAATTACCTTATCAAAATTGCGGAATATCGATCTCAAGATAGACCACTAGTTTATACTGATGAAACCTACATCCACACTTCACATGTGTCCGGAGAAGCTTGGACCGATGGAACAGAATTTGGTGTAAAAAAACAAATCAGTACAGGCCAGCGGTTAATAATAGTGCACGCAGGAGGAAAAGATGGTTTTATTCCCAACGCTTTGTTAATGTTTAAGGCAAACCAAAAAACGGGAGATTACCATGACCAGATGAACTTTGTCAACTACGAAAAATGGTTAAAAGAAAAATTAATACCGAACCTCAAACCGAATAGCGGGATAATGCGTCCTATCACAACAAACTTTTGAATCGTGCTCCAACGTCAAATTCTAATAAACAAGAAATGATGGATTGGTTGTCAGAACACAACATTTCGTATAACCGGTTGATGTACAAAACCAGTTTGTATGAATTAATTAAACAAAATAAAGAGCGGTTTCGCGAGTACCACATAGATGCAATTTTAAAAGAACATGGCCACTCCGTATTACGATTGCCACCGTATCACCCGACATTCTGTCCGATCGAAAATATTTGGTCCATGGTAAAAGGATATGTAGCAAAAAGAAACGTTTCATTAAACATGCAAGGCATTATGAGTTTAGCAACTGAACGAATGAATACCATCACTGCTGAGGACTGGGAAAATATTTGTCACCACGTCGAAAGTGAAGAAAATAAATATCGATGTCAGGAAGGAGAAATGGATCAAATAACAGACAATTTTATTATCAATACTTGTGACAGCTCAGATGAAGAACATGATAGCGAATAAAAGAAAAAAACAGAGGACTACTACTTATTCCACTTCTTGGGTATGTCATTTTATTAAGTTAAGAGAAAATTATTCTCCTTTTGTTGCAAACGGTACAACCACTACAAATGCAATTCCATCTTCTCGATAATTCAACTATACTATTTACTGTAGTAGCTAATGCTTAAATATGTGTTTTAGCTGTGATCGGTGTTTTGATAGTATTTGCGAAAGTTACTTTTGTCGAATTTAGCAAGTTAGCATTCGTTGATAAGGTAAAGGTACCTAGTTAATAAAGGTGTTGCATTTAACTCAAACTCAGACAAATATTACTCGTCAATTTCACGTAAAGTATTACGAAACTTTTAGCTGGTTGACTGGTTGAGCTCACTTTGCTGTCTGTGCATTTTATTCGGGAAGTCTTCAAATGTTTGGAATGACACAGACAGGCCATGTCAAATTCTGCCTACCCTAACTAAAAACCCTATGCACGCCACTGCATATACCCCTAATAACCTTTTACAATAATACACGTATATAATATCTGTACTAACAAAACAATTAGAATTTTAAAAGATGAGATCGATTCGTTTATGGAATATTCTTCTCACTAGAAGGAGAACAAAACCAGAGCATTTTCTGTTTCAAGCGCATATTGCGCAATCATCTCTTCAATAAATCTCAAGATTGATTGTCTGTGTGACGTTTTGCAAGTGTAAGGGTACATACACTTTGTAGTTGTGTTGTATTTATTTATTTGTATTGTAATGTAATATGTGCGTATATATACATACATATATGTATATGTCCCTATATTGCAGCAGCTGATTTTGCAGCTATAGGGCCAAACAGCTAGTTTCTGTTTGGTCCTATGGTTGACTGGTAGAAAATACCTTAAGTCCGCCATTCATACCATTTTGTATTATTCAATAAAGTTTAAATAAATAAACAGGATAACTGACATTTTTAATCATCGATTTCAGCCGTTTCCGTTTGTGATCTCGTTTCAAAAAGTTAATACAAGGATACCTTCATATATAAATATTACCGGACGGACAATCTTACACAAATTTAAGTAGTCCTATAGTAAGCTCAATAAGGCTTGTGTTATGAGTACAAGACGACGATATATTTAAGAGACTTGAACTGGAATGTGAGCAATATATATTTGCCTTAACCGGGGTTTGAACCCAGGACGATCAGTTTGGCAGTCAGGGTTGCTACCGCTGAGCTCAAGCGTAAATTGTGAAAGAATGCATATAATTGAAATTCCATAACATGCTTATGATACAAGGACAAAATAACTAGTATTGATTATCAATTATTATGATTATGGACCTGCTGTAATCTTTCCCATACATTATTCCATTCACTCATCAAGCAATGTAGGAGAATGCACAGGTTAGGGGGCTCCCATTACTTACGTGAGCCGTTGGGGAGAGGGGGGGTCAAGCTGAATCTAATGTGTAACGTCACACGTTCCTACCTTGTACGGGGAAATTAAGAAACGCGAATTGCGTTTATCGAAACAACGCGAATTGCGTTTATCGAAACAACGCGAATTGCGTTTATCGAAACAACGCAAATTGCGTTTACAAATAAACATTTTGAATTTGAATTTGAAACTGTTTCATAAGTTAACATACTAGTACATTCCATGCGTTTTTCAATGGTATTATTTGTTACTAGAAAATGCCCGCAACTTCGTTCGCGTAGGAGATGTCATAACCCTCTTTTTTGCTCCAGCGTAGACGGGTAAAAGTATTGTATAGCCATCTGTGGATACCCAGCTACCCGTGTACCAAAAATAGTTGAAATCCGTTTAGCCGATTTGGCGTGATGAAGCCGCAACGACATACAAACATACAAAAAATAAGAAATAAAATAAATAAATGTTTTTCGCTTCAGTGACCTCCAAATAGTCCCTTACAATAGTTTTTTTACATATTTTCAATTTACAGACATTTTATTTTTACAACTTTATAATAGTATAGATAAGTAGATTAATAATTTCATGCTTTAACAATGGGACCACCTCAAGACTATATTATTTCAAATAAAAAAAGATTTTTTAAAATTGGTCAACAAATTGGCGGAGTAATCGGTGAACATACATACAAATCCTCCTTTGCCAGTCCTCTTCCTTTACAAGTCCTCCTCCTTTTTTGGAAATCGGTTAAAAATGGTTCTCACACAAATTTCATACAACAAGCTACACGTAAGGTATAGAAATCGAAATCATAACGTAGTGTCTTATTTTATCAACACATTTTTTTTTTAATTTTGAGATCCGGCATCATCCTGTACGAGGATATTCCAGATAGCTTTTCTAATTCAATCCGCTACCAGCCAATAGATCACACTAGGCTCCATCAATAAGCGCAGACGCGTAAATTAATTAGTCTGTGGGCCGGGGCGGATTTATGGCGGTAATTTATGATTATGCTAATTTGATTGCCGTTTGATGGAATGTCTGGGCTTTTAGAAAAATATTCAGGACGTTTACCTATAGGAAAAGTCTTTCCCACCCAAAATATGAAAAATGTAGATAAGTTTATGGGCAGGGCACATAGTTCGAAGAACCGATGGCCGTTGGGGCAGAAAGGTTCTCGAGTGGAGACCGCGTACCGGCAAGCGCAGCGTAGGAAGGCCGCTCACAATGTCGTCGGACGACCTGGTTAGGGTTGGGGCGACTCGCTGGATACGGGTCGCCTCTATCCGGCCCGTGTGGAAATCTATTGAGGAGGCCTGTGTCCAGCAGTGGACATCCCATGGCTGAAGTGATGATGATGATGATGAGACAAGTTCATGTCCAATGTATACAGGGTGTTTGGTAACAGGATGCAAAGCTGAAAGTAGGTGATAGTTTAGGTTATTTAGAATATTTTAAGCCAGACATGTCTTAGACAAATGTTATTCGTTTTTTTTTCGACAATAGTAGGATTTTTTTCCAAAAAAATCATAAAACTTAAAGAAAAGAAAACAACATTATAACATTTGTCTAAGACATGTATGGCTTAACATGTTTTAAATGTCCTAAACTATCATCTACTTTCGGCTTTGCATCCTGTTACCAAACACCCTGTATTCTACTTCCATGACAAATATCAACATTCTAGGTCACTTAGAAGAAGGTAATCTTAACTGTTATAAAGTTGTAAAAATAAAATGCCTGTACATTGATAATATTTAAAAATAGTTACCTATATTTTGTAACGGACTATTTAGAGCTCACTGAATCGAAAAAAATTGTGTCGTTGTGGCTTCATCACGCCAAATCGGCTAAACGGATTTCAACTATTTTTGGTACACGGGTAGCTGAGTCTCCACAAATTTGTAGGATACTTTTTACCCGACTGCACTGAAGAAAAAAACAGGGTTATGTTTTTCCTTCCGCGGACGAAGTTCCTGGCACCTTCTAGGCATTAATACGACCAAGGCAAGTTAAATAAGAACAATCTGTATATACCCAAAGTGTTCGTCAAAAGGCATTAAATTGGTGGCGCCACATTAGCACGTGCGTAAAATAAACTACCATAATAAAGCAAAAAATAAATCCATAACGATGCAAGAAAAATCATTCTAATCACGATTGAATATTTACATCAGAACAAGAACGAAGGATTTCGATAAAAATGTTTTGTAATTGCGTGTTGTACTATCTTGCTACACTAGCGCCACTCTGGCCGGATTTGGAACTATTATTCGTTTAGGTTCGCTTCGTCCACATTCCCATATTGTCAACTTCCGAGTGATATGATATGATTTTTATTCAGAAACAATACAGAGATTGTGTTTGAAATACAATTACAGTTCGTCAGCAATCCCATTTCGTCCACAATCAATTCCCAATTCGTCCACTTCCTACTTTATCAACATTCCCACTTCGTCCACATTCCCACTTCGTCAACATTCCCATTTCGTCCAATTCTTTAGGTTAGTTCCATCCAATTTATACGGAACGGGATTACTGTGACACATTCAGCCTTAACGCACTGGCAAACAACCATGTACCTAGGTCACCACCAAAAATATCCAATAATAAAAATTGTATCTTAATTTTCATTTTATTTTTGTTTTTTTACTTCTGATTTTACTTTACGCGTGGAGCTAGGAATGTTGACGAAGTGGGAATATGAAAGAACTGAGATGAGGACGAGATGGGAATGTCGATGATATGGGAATGTTGACGAAATGGGATTATGAGCGAAGTAGGAATATGAAGGAAATGGGATTGTTGACGAAGATAACCTAAACGCTATTATTTACTGCTTTCCGCTGGACACTTTTTCATCTGTTTTCCTATATATGAGACAATATTCTATGTAAATAAGGTTGTAAAATTGTGATCTACTTTGGATCTTTTACCTACATTAAATATATCTACATGGTTATGGTTATGTGACTCAGGCCTAAAATATCTGTTTTCCTAAAATGTACAATTCTCAAAAAGTCTACGTACTCATAATGTTTGCATTCCTATTTTATCAGCTTTATCGAAATGTCTTCAACTTAAAATGTGTGTAGTCTTAATAGGTCTTCTATTCATAATGTTTACATTTCTATAATTTCTGTATGTGCTTAATATCAGCATAATGTTCGCTTTTTTAAATAGGCTGTCGGCTTATTATGTTTGTTTTCCCATATTGTCTGCTTTATTTTCAAATCAATGTTCTAAATGTAAAAGGCTTAATTGCTTGCTTACTTAGGTGCGTTCGTAACCAGTTTCGTATAAGAACAAAATATTTTTCGTTCTCAACCGGTTTCGCACCCGAACGAAGGAATTTTCGTAGTTTAGTTTTGTACTAAAATCAATGCTAATACATGCGAAAGTAACTCAGTCTGTCCATCTGTTACTCTTTCACGGCTAAACCGCTGAACCGATGTAGATGAAATTTGAAGACCGCGGTTGGAGACATTTTGGAAATAAGACTTCTCTGGAATGCCAACGTTATAAGAAGGCAGATATTTTGAGGTTGCAGACATTTCGACAATAAGCACTTTCTGAAAAGCGCACATTATACAAAAACTGTTATTCTTGGAGACGGGCAATTTTAAATAGCTGACATTTTGAGAAGCTGACATTATGCAAAAGACGTGCTGACATTCTGAAAAGCAGGCATTTTGCGAAAAATACATTTTAGGAAAACGGATATTTCAGGCCTGAGCCGGTTATGGGCCTCTTTTTTCCCCACTTAGCCCATAAAATCCAGGCCATTGTACGTGGAAATGTTGCTACCTAGGGGTCTAGCCAGCCTAGCTCCGTCCAGAAGCGCAGGATCCTTACAGGCTTCCCTGTATAAACCTACCTAAATATACCTACATACATCACTATAATATTCGTGAAACACAATAATTTTGTATATGTGATCACTCATCAAGTAAAAATTCATGAAATGTAAATTTCATGAATTTTTACTGAAAATAATTACAATGACAGAGAGACTGACACTTCATATTCATTAGCGGAATATTCATTAGTTCTAATACAATTAGCGACTACATTTTATTTCATAGCACCAAATTACAGGGAACGTTAATAGCAATTAGTAATTTTACTACATTGAACAAAAAAGTCGGGTGATATACACGGTGGGAACGCGTAACACGACAGACTTTTACCATCGTCTTTATGAATTTGCTATATTTTTACTTATGTTCTTAAGGAGTATTTAGATAATGATATTAAGACACTAAAATCCAAAAAACTGCTTTAATAACCCCTATTAATAAACCTCAGGTCACGCAGGCATCGAAGGCAACGAGAAGGCCGACGAACTTGCACGGGTTGGAGCTAAAGGGACTCAAGTGGCCCCAGAGATTATCTGTGGTTTTCCGAAAAGCCTAACTAAACTCGCCCTGAGGACCTACTGCTTCTATGCAGCCATATAACTCTGGAGGGAAACTCCGGGATTGAACCATTCCAAGTCACTGATAAAAAAGCCTACAGCATAAAGACATATTCGGAGGTCTTAGCATTGCCCAAGACCAATCTTCGCATCTTGGTGAGGCCACTGTTGTCTGAATAAGCAAATGCAGACAATTCGGAAAATGACACGAGGTTGTGTAGGCTCTGCCGATTAGCGGAGGAAACTTCTTTGAACTATCTCACGGACTGCCCCTCCCTAATACGCAACCGCAGCTCTATACTGGGAAAACAAAAATAAAGACTCTCGGAATCAAACAAGTTCTGAAGTTCTTTGCATCAATAGAACTTGATCGGGAACTATAGGAGGTGGCGATCACAATAGATCATCTGTGTTCGCAGTGATACTGCGGCTGTATAGCCTGGAATTGCCACTGCCATTAGAATTAGAATTAAAATGAATTAGAACCCTTATTTATTTAATCGTAAGGCAAATTTAAGGCAATCAATTAAACTACTAATAAGGCAGAAATTTCACAGTGATCCGACATGCACTTTTAAGTATAGTACAGCCATATAAACTCGATATTAAATTCTGGTTTGTTAGAAAGAGATAGAATGAACATGTTTGATCTTATAGTTATTCGAAAAAATATTATTCTCTACTGTTTGTTACATGAATGAGCAAAAATGAAAATTCATGCAAATTCCCTGTTAAATACCGGCTAATTTGTATAAAAATATTACCGGTAGTAAGTTCTTAATACCGAACGGCTTCATGACGTCATAACTGAAGGTACCTAGGTACTCTGTTACTAGTAGTAATCTTGGAGTGTGTTGCGTTTAACCCGGCCCACAGACTAATTAATTTACGTGCCTGTGCTTATTAATGGAGTCAAGTGCGATAAATTGGCTATTAGATTGAGTTAGAACAAGTTACATAGGAATGATAAAAAAAACGACGCTATCCAAAGGTTGTCTGGAAGAGATCGCTATTTAGCGATAAGACCACTTGTTGTTTACCCCCATTTGATTGTAATGTCATGTTTCTGTATATATCTTAGGTGTGCAATTAAGATTGTGTTGTAAGCCATTGGAGATGCGCGTCAATATAAGGCATTTGCGTCCAAGATGGCCCGTTTCTTAAGATGGCCCACTTTCATCTTGTGCTTTAGTTCAACTTCCTCGGCTTCGATATAAAGTTGCAGTCTTATCTATGGTACTAACCAAACTGGGAAACAAGATGGGATGAACATATGGAAGAACCTGCCATACTCCTTTCGGAGGTACAGAATGCGATAAAAAAGCTGAAGCACAAAGCGGTGGCTCCAGACGGAGTATCAGCGGCTATGATCCAACATCTGGGTACAGAGGGTACCAACATCATACACAGATTGTGCAACAAAGTCTGGAAAACTGGTCAGTGGCCGCAGGACTGGACACAATCCGCCGTCATCCCTCTTCACAAGAAGGGGTCTACAAGAAAGTGTGAAAACTACCGCATACTATCGTTGATGTCTCACGCTAGTAAAATTCTTTTGCACATAATTAATGCTAGACTATCCGCATTCAGAAATCAGCAGATCCCTTGTGAACAAGCTGGTTTTGTTGCTGGTAAGGGGATCAGAGATCAAGTTATGAATGTTCGTGTGCTCATTGAGAAATGCCGAGAATTCAATAAACTTCCTGCCTGTGATCCTGTGCTTCACAGGATCACAGGTTAGACTATGCTAAAGCATTTGATTGCGTGCAGTGGAGTACAATTCTGGATATGCTCATAGAGATTGGAGTGCCTGAACACCTTGTATTTCTGATACAAAATCTTTATCAAGATGGTACAAGCGTTGTTAAGTTAGATGACAAGATGTCGAAACCATTTCATACAGAACGAGGAGTTCGTCAGGGTTGCATTTTGTCTCCAAAACTATTTAACTTGTATGGCGAGTACATCATGAGGAAAGCACTGGAGGACGGAGAGTTCGGCATCACAATAGGCGGCCGTAAGATCACCAACCTGAGATATGCAGATGACAGCACTATTGCGGCATCTGACGAGGAAAAGATGGCTTTTCTGTTGAAGCAAGTTGAAGCAGAAAGCATCAAACTTGGACTGAAAATCAACCACAGTAATATCAAGATCATGGTTGTTGACAGAGCGCAAGTCCTTCCCAATTCCAATGCTTTAGATGGGTATGTAAAAGTGGACCAGTTTGTATACCTAGGGTCCTTAATAACAAACGGTGGTGGCTGCACACAAGAGATTCGCCGACGTGCTGGAATGGCTAAAAGTGCTATGACTAACCTACAGAAGTTGTGGAAAAAGCGTGATATAGGCCTTGGTACCAGGGTACGACTAGTACGGGCACTGGTATTCTCCATCTTCATGTACGGTGCAGAAACCTGGTGCATCAAAAGCAAGGACAAGAACAAAATCGATGCTTTCGAGATGTGGTGTTAGAGAAAGATGTTAAGAATCCCATGGACAGCAATGAGAACAAATGAGTCCATTCTGAGAGAACTAAAAATTACCAAACGACTCTCAACAATCTGCCAGGAGGCTCTCAGATTCTTTGGACACATTATGCGATCGCCACACCACAGCCTCGAACGTGACATCATACTGGGTCAAGTTGAAGGTGAGCGCGCTAGAGGAAGAGCCCCTGCAAGATGGTCTGATTCCATTAAACAAGCATGTGGTTCCATGCAGAGGGCAGCTCTCATAGCCCTTGACCGCGTTAAGTGGAGGGACATAGTTTTTGGTCACGATCCTCAGGCATAAGGGAACCACGAAGAAGACTAACCAAACATGGCTGCGAAATTTAAACTTATTCGAACTTTAATAAATACAAAATAATTGATAGTGGGCCATCTTAAGGTGCGTCCACATTTGTATCATTTGCTCGTATCCGATCACCGTGCCGTAGCATGACTGCGAATCGCGCTGCTTGGACGCTTACTGTCGGCGCGCCGATAATGCCGCACTCTTCCGATACAAGTGTGTGATACGCGTAGCAAATGGATTTCGAGTGATCGGATCGGCGCAACGTCCAAACGCGTGATCGTGACACGCGATCATGCTACGCGACGGTGATCTGATTCGGGCAAATGATAAAAATGTGGACGCACCTTTAAGAACCGGGCCATCTTGGGCGCAAGTACCTTATAGGTATTTTTTTGCTTGTCTACATAATCTCGGAGTGCGCCACGCCCGGCCTGGCTCACAGACTAATTAATTTACGTGCCTGTGCTTATTGATGGAGTCAAGTGCGATCAATTGGCTATTAGCGGATTGAGAAAAAAATGTATGGCGTCATTTAATAGCTATTTGGAATAACTTCGTACAATGAAGAGGCCCTTGTCGTTTCAAAATATCAACAAATAAAGCTTTTATTTCAGCATTCTAGTTATGTTATTAATGTTAATTACGCTTATTAATCTTGAACATTTGACAGGGATACCTAGTCAAGCGCGATGGATGAATAGGGGAGGCGGTTTTAGAATAGAGTATTCATTTTTATCTCCTGCTGTGAGGGCCTATGCACACCGCGTGTAGCCAAAATGGGAAAACGTATTATAGTTTTGTTATAACTAACTATAGTTATATTATAGTTTTGTCATGTCCGTTTGTCCGTATTCCACTGAAATTTTACTCAGAAACTACAAGTATACTGATGAAATTTGCAGTATAGGTGTCTTATGTAAGCCGCTACTTAGTTTGACAGTTGTATAGTAAAAAGAAGGTATTCTAGGGAGGGCACTCCATAAGATAAATGTCATCGAAACTAAAAAATATTTTTCGGCGAACATTGTTTTCAACATGATGATGAACCGTTTATAAGTTATTGCCAAACAAGTGCGCTTCTCAATAAAATGACTTAAAGTATTTCGCATATTTCGACAGTTCTTTTAAAAACATATCAAGGTTTCTAAAATGTTTTTTGGAAATAATCACTCCGAAAGTAGCATAAATTGTGCCCCCCTCTACTTTCTACACCGTCTGTCCAAAAAATGTGAAAAAAATTACAAAAGTGAAAATTAATAAATAGTTTAAACGAAAATTGTTTTCAAGCAATTTAGCCTGTAGAGCATGCCGAAGAAATGGACAAAAACACATACATAAGCTTTTGAATCAATGTAACAATTGAAACTGTGCTGTTGCATTGAAACACTATGAAAACTTAACCCTCTTTCGGTCGCAGTTGGCTAAATATCCACATGTCTATTCAATTTCGCTTCTAATTGTAAATCAGATCCAATTTGAAACGGCAGACAAACGTAGTGACGTAACGCGGGCACAAAGTCCCGGATGCGTTGACATGTGTCTGTGACCGCCTTTACAACAGTGTCTTTTGTTTCACACCCGTGTTACATCCACGTTATGTATGACTCTGCTTACGTCAGTGCGTGGAACAATTTTAACCGGTTTGCGTAAGGGGAAAATGCTCAATTTGATTCGTGTTTTCATTAAATATACAACCACACACACAGCGACTTATTGCAGATGCAAATGCAATACAATATCAATTCAAATGGGATACAGTATCGATGTTAATGTGATACAGCATCGATGTTAATTCGATACAGTATTTATGCAAATGCGATACAGTATCGATGTTAATGCAATACAGTATCGATGCAAATGCGATACATTATCGATGTTAATGCGATACAGTATCGATGTTAATGCGATACAGTATCGATGTTAATGCAATACAGTATCGATGCAAATGCGATACAGTATCGATGCAAATACGATACAGTATCGATGTTAATGCGATACAGTATCGATGCAAATGCGATACAGTATCTATGTTAATGCGATACAGTATCAATGTTAATGCGATACAGTATCAATGTTAATGCGATACAATATCGATGTCAATGCGATACAGTACCCTAGGGCTATTTGGCACAACTTTTAGAATGTCCATTTCCGACTGTGCCAAGTTGACAGAGTGTAATCTGCAAAATGTATAGTTTTGAAATGAAGACCTTATTGAATAACTTTTACGAAATAATACATACAATACAACAATTCTTTATTGCACACCAACAGCAGAAACAGTACAATAAAGCTTTAACATAAAATACGGCAGACAATAGGCGGTCTTATCACTAAAGAGCGATCTCTTTCAAACAACCTTTGGGTAGCGTAAATGACAGAATAGCTAGGAGTGAGAGGAAATAAATGGAAGTGTTGAGATTCCACACCCGTCACTGTTAAGTGGGACCGGGGATCTAAACCAGAACATTTCCAGTCGCAAAGCTAAACCCCTTTAACGTAACGCTAAACGAACTAGCGAGCATTGAATACCTTTTGAAAAGTTAAGCCCCTACGTGCGACACTTAAGCTCTTGCCACACTCAAGGCTATTATGTCGCGTTAAAAATTTGTTTTTTTAGTAGAGTACGAGGTAAGGAGCACCATCTCACATAGGGTAACAATTTTACAGTTGTCCAGCTGTAATTAAATTCCTAGAAGTAGCAAATTTCTCCAGGATATGAAATTTTATCCTTTGTTTGTCAGTTCTGCTCGCGTCAACGACCAATTTAATTTGTTTTATCGAAATGTTTTTACTGATGTAAATCGCCTTCAATTTTTTTTTTCTCAAACATGCAATGGTTGCAAAGTATGACGTTTCAGGTGCGGCTATGACATGAGGTCGTTAATGGAATTTCATACAAATCATGCAATCCTCTTTTTTCCATTCCACATAAATTTGTGGCACAGGCATCATGACATTCTGCCTGCGTAAAATAAAACTTTGTTTTTTTTTTGTTGTATATTTCATTGCATGTTTGAAAAAGCACTATACATACCTCGGCGGGAAATATGGGGTTGCCCGCCTCAGACCTATCCGGCCTCGCTTTATTCGCCCTTCTATATATCATCGGCTGGCAACCCCTTTCGTCCCGGCCTCTGTAGTAATGTACTATTCTTGCATTGTTGTGATTTTTTTTGTATTATTATGGTGATATATTTTAAGATCGCTAACGATTTAGTCTTGTTCCTCTTTGTTTTTTTTTTGTCATATTCAATGACTGTCAACTTCTCTTGTCAAATACACCTCCTTGCCTTACAGTGGCGCCACCCTAATTTAACTTCTTTTGACGGACACTTTTGGACACAAAGATTAATTGTGCTCTTTACCCAATACGGTATTTGACGACAGCTCAAATCAGCTTCTTTTTTCGAAACCTCAATAAGACGGCTTAGTATGAAGTGTGTTTGGCACCACTTTCTATGTGACCAACATGTGCTGACCATAACTATGAAATCGGTGGCACCGTTTTCTATTTGACCAACATGTGTTGACCCTAATAATGTCACTGTGACATCGGTGGCACTACTTTCTATGTGATCAACATGTGCTGACCATAACTATGACATCGATGGCACCGTTTTCTATGTGACCAAGATGTGTTGACCCTAATAATGTCACTGTGACATCGGTGGCACCACTTTCTATGTGACCAACATGTGCTGACCATAACTATGACATCGGTGGCACCGTTTTCCATTTGACCAACATGTGTTGACCCTAATAATGTCACTGTGACATCGGTGGCACCACTTTGTATGTAACCAACATGTGCTGACCATAACTATGACATCGGTGGCACCACTTTCTATGTGACCAACATGTGCTGACCATAACTATGACATCGCTGGCACCACTTTCTATGTGACCAACATGTGCTGACCATAAATAAGACATCAGTGGCACCATTTTCTATTTGACCAAGATGTGTTGACCCTTATAATGTCACTGTGACATCGGTGGCACCACTTTCTATGTAACCAACATGTGCTGACCATAACTATGACATCGGTGGCACCGTTTTCTATGTGACCAACATGTGTTGGCCCTAATAATGTCACTGTGACATCGGTGGCACCACTTTCTATGTGACCAACATGTGCTGACCATAACTATGACATCGGTGGCACCGTTTTCTATGTGACCAACATTTGTTGACCCTAATAATGTCACTGTGACATCGGTGGCACCACTTTCTATGTGACCAACATGTGCTGACCATAACTATGACATCGGTGGCACCGTTTTCTATGTGACCAACATCTGTTGATTCTAATAATGTCACTGTGACATCAGTGGCACCACTTTCCATGTGGCCGACATGTGCTGACCCTGACAATGTAACTTTGACCTCGGTGGCACCACTTTCCATGTGACCAACATGTGCTGACACTGACAATGTAACTTTGACCTCGGTGGCACCACTTTCCATGTGACCAACATGTGCTGACCCTGACAATGTAGCTATGACATCGGTGGCACCGCTTTCTATATGACCAAGCCCTTTAAAACTCGGCTTCATTCAGTAATTTCAACGTAAAACTTTTCTTACCTGTATTTATGCTAGCTTGTTCTTATTCCGTTGAGTTGCTTTAATATAATTAAACACGACGCATTCAGCATAGTTGGTAGTGCAACGTTAATGAATGTGAAATCAGCATAAATACAGTCAACATCCCTATTTTTAAAGTTGGTTCGGAGGCCCCGGAGGGTAGAGTGGGCACAAATGGCTCAATCAAGATAATTTTTCGCACCGTTACTTTAACAAAGTTACCCTCGTTTCTTTACGTGCCATCTGTCACACCGTAATGTAAGCGACAAAACTGTTAGTCCTACACCATGCTATATTCAGGTTAACGGCAGATTAACAGCTTGAAAACAACTGTTTGAATCAGACATTATTTAGATTGCTATTTATTAAACCTTACCTTTGTAAAATTTGATTTTATACGAAAATCTTGATGTTGTGACATCCCGATCTTCGTGATTTTTAAAGTGTGTTTCTTCACTAATAAACTATATTCTTATAAATACAAAGATCTAGATAATGAGAAACGCAGTTGGCAGAGCGTGCGCCCCGGCATGGCACTGGTTCAAATCCAGTCGGAGTCTTGAATTTTTTTAATTATTTAGATCTTTATATTTTGAATAACCTGCCTCGCACGACTAAACTGCGGAATAAAGAAAGCCAAGAGCATGAAACATGCTAACATGCTCAAGGTAGGGTTCCGTAGCCGTCACTACAAATAAAAAAAATACTTAAGGCCATAAACGAGATGGGCCCTTGATCAATGAATTTTTGTTGCCTTTACCGTTAAAATCGCAGTTTTAAAGAGTAACTCAGGATACGTAACCATATCATCATCAACCTATTGCAGTCCACTGCTGGACAAGGTCTCACCAAGGGTGCGCCACTGAGTACGATTCTCAGCCACTTTCCAGCCGCCGCGAGCCACCCTGCTTATATCATTCTCTTGTGTGATTCCCAGATCCCTCAAAACACCGATGCGTTACCACGGTAACGAAGTACAGAAAAAGTTTATTGACCCTATATCGTTTAACTAAGGTATGCTGTAACATTCAACATCAACCAACTTCTCTATTTTTGCCACTAATTGAGATTCGGTGTGAGCGGCCACCTTTATCCATTCATTTGGATTACTGATAAAAATAACTCCGCGTTTCCACGCACTTTTTGCCGCCATTTTAAAACATCAACTGTTTTTATTGAGAGGAAATTTTATTTTTCTCAAACATGCAATGAATATTGATGTTATGTTCCTTATAATAGGCTGCGAAGTATGACGTTTCAGGTGCGGCTTTATGCAGGCCTAGGCCGGCAAAGTCCTCTTTTTAGGGTTCCGTATTTAATTTCCATTCCACATAAATATGTGGCACATTCTGCCATCATGTACATTGACATCAAAATTAAATTAAATGAATAATTGACTAAAACTAAATTAGGTTTAAGGAATATTAATTCTGAATTAAAGACATTTTATTTTATTTTTTTTATTTATTTATGCGTATTAAAAATTAAACTGATTTTTTTTTGTTGTTTATTTCATTGCAATGTTTGAAAAAAGCACTATGCATACCTCGGCGGGAAATATGGGGTTGCTCATCTCAGACCTATCCGGCCTTGCTTTGCTCCGCCGTCTATATGTCTTCCGCCGGCAACCCCTTTCGTCCGGGCCTCTGTAGTAATGTGCTATTTCTCAAACATGCAATGAAATGTCGTCATTAACGCACGTAGTTAAAACAGGCTTCAAAGTATCACGTTGCGGGCGGAACAACTTGAGATTTCTGTAAAGGACTTTCATACAAAATTGCAGGCCTAGGCCGGGAATTTTAATGTATACATGGCACCTGTGTTCATAAATAAGCCAAACAGCTGAATAATATTTTTTTAATTTTTTTCTGGTGACTGAATGCTTATCGGACCAAAATATTCGCGTTCGCGCCTATTACACACGAACTGACGTTAAGAACACAAATCTGTATTAGTTCATATATGTTGATGAATAAATTTAAAATATTGTCTATAGTCTATACGTAAGTCCCCAGAGACCATAGACAATGTTTAAAATCCTCTGTAGTTATTTTATTTATTATAGAAATTAAGATTCTTATTATCAGGTTGTGTATAACGGTCCTAATAGGGTCTACTCGAACACTACACACGCGAAATACGGACGACTTCCCTGAAAAAAAAAACATTATGGTGGGATTGGAGGGAAAATTTAAAAAACTTATGTCATTAGTTAGTTTTTTGAGTGGTGTACTCGTATTTTTTTATTTCATTGCATATGTTTGAGAAAAGCACTATACATGCCTCTGGCCGTGAAAAGTGCTTGTCTATACCTACTCACCCGGCAAGCCCTTCTTTCCAGGCGTATGCAGTAATGTACTATTAATCGTCTTGCAGCGTTTTATTTAAGTTATGTACAATTGAAAGTTAAGAGGTCTTAAGATTACGTTATGAATTGAATTTCTAACCGAAAATATTGACAACTAACTCTGAAGTTTATGATAAAACAGATTAAATAATATACAGTGTGTAATCGTTAAGTGTGACCAGGCGATTATTCCGTAACTATTACAGATATCAAACTGGGTGTACTTTATTTAAAAAAAAACTCGAAAATATTCAGCAATCGTCGCCATTGCGTAAAACGAAAGACCCATTCTAGAATTCATACATCCCATTTCGCTCGCACAGTGCTTCTGATTCGTACGGCCCATTTCTTGCATCCCACACATAGAAAATGCAAGAACATAAAAAAAAGCGGCCAAGTGCGAGTCGGACTCGCCCATGAAGGGTTCCACAGCCGTTTATACAAAAAAATGCACTACAGATGAAAAATATACGATATGAAAAAAAACACTAACAAAAGAGCGTATCTCCCCAGCGCCTACGTCCTTTTGTTGAGAATCGCAGTTTTTTGGCAATAACTTAAAAACGGTATGTTTTCGATCATGTTGAAAACAATTTTCGTTGGAAGTTTTTATTAAGTTTTATATTTGTAATTTTGCTATATTTTTTGAACATACCGTTTAGAAAATAAAAGGTGGGGGGCACAATTTTTGCTACTTTCGGAGCGAATATTTCGGAACAAAACCAAAAGCTAATAATCAATATGTTAAGTGGAACAAACATTTAACAGCGTACATGTGTCAAAGTGTCATAAAAGTTGGACATGATTGTAAAACTGACCCGTGTCAAGGACATGACAGGCGGACAAGCCCATGTATCTAGAACAAGTGCCTATAGTTTAACTAGTAGTTATATTGATAAAGGCATAACCACAAATGGGCCTATTATTTGTAGGGTTTTTTTTCAGGAAAGCAACATACATCTATGCTATTATAAAGTTGTAAAAATTAAATGTTGGTAAATTGAAGATATTTGTAAAAATACAACAACTAAACAATCACAACGTCAAATTTATTTTTTGTAATCTGAATGACAATGTCAGTCAAAGACGTTATGTACTGCTCATTTCAAGTGGCGATATCGTTTAATTAAAGAGGTTGATAAGTGGTATGTAATTGTTTACGATAAGACTATTTGAAATCATCCTCATCGTTTGACGTCATCCGCACTTAATGTTCGAGCCCTGGACTCATATCAAATCTCTGTTTTCGCCATTTCTCTGCGACAGATACACAGAAATTGTGTTAGTCATGAAGAAAGTGTAAGTTCTACTTCTACTTTCTTACAAATCTTACTACTGTCTACTATCGTATACAGGAAAATAGATGAAAAAATATCATGAGGAAAGCAGTAAATAATAGTTCCAAATCCGTCCAGAATGTGACTCCTCTAGTGATGCAAGTGTCTATGGGCGACGGTGGTCGCTTACCATCAGGCGACTCGTCTGCTCATTTGCCTCCTAAGTCATAAAAAAATGGTAATAGCATAGCAAAACATTTTTATCGAAATACTACTCAATCCTTCGTTCTTCTTCTGATTTAAATATTCAATCGTATTCAAAATGCTTTTTTTTGCATAAAAACCCACAACTTTTTTTAGATAAAACAATTTCACGGATTATATCGCGTATATTATCTTATTTGAGTTCCCGACGTTTCGGAAGCTTTACAGCTTTCCATGAGAAAAAAAAAGTTTCCGAAACGTCGGGAACTGTTTAGTCTTCTGAGAACAATTAAACTGCGAGAATTCGATAATAACTATTAATTACAAAATAATTTGTAACAACGCGTGTTCACTAGAGAGGCGCTGACGGAAGAGAGCGATGTTACCAGCTTACAATAATTATTTGCTATACCTAAATTAATGTTGCCAAAACAGGAACTCAAAAGAGATAATAAACGCGATATAATCCGTTAAATTGTTTTATTTAAATAAGTAATAATCGCGGAAATAGAAGAAAATATTAACTTTTTTAGCATTATTATGGTACATACCTAAATCATTTTACGCTCTTGGTACTGTGGCGCCATGAACTTAACGCCTTTTGACGGACAATTTGGATATATAGAGATTGCTGTCCTTATATGTACGTCTCTCCATCCGACATTCCCAGTGTTTAAATGCTAAGGTTGAAGTTAAATTATAGTAGCAAAACGAACAGATTCTAATTTATCTGCATAAATTCGAGTGCCGTTATAATAAGTTTGTTCGCTAGGTGCGTCAACTTCGATGATTGGAAAAGTTTTCGTTGCGAAGTGGTACTCGTACCATATAGGGTGGGCCGTACATTTTTGCAAATAGCAACACTGAATTTTTCGGAAACTGTCAAAGTGAGCGGCGGGAAACTATAGGTCACTTCGTGCCATTTTATTTATAATGGAGCGTTTCACGAGAAAGCAAACAGTTTTATAAAAAAAATATGAGATAGTTGCGGTCCCTCGCTGTATGTGTCAGCGAGTTTTCCAAGGTTGCGTATACGATTGCAGGAGTGCCAACGACGAGACGGAGGTCATCTGGATAATGTTTTTTTTTTTTAATAAGTTGCAATTTCTGTTACTAGGTTAAATAAATAAAAATATATAATAAATACGCAATACTAAGGTACAGGCTGAAAAACAGCGCTGTGCAGATGAATAAGCTCATAGCATACGCTGAGCCCTGAGCCTATTGCCACTTGTTTAAATTAAATTAAGTTTAAATTTACCACTGCTCAAAATGATAAAATGTAGGTATATAAGCGGCTTTTGGTGTGCTGAGTTGGTCTGGGTTGGCGTAGGCTCGATGTATGAATATAATAATAAGTACATGGGCATAAAATGTCAATTACAGGCGATGGCTGTTTTCTGTTTTGGCTGTTAACTTTACATTCGCGGAGCCCGCCACCGATCCAGAGTTGCTTGCCACTACCGGATACCGGCACCTTGTGTTAAGTTGATATATTAGTTGATAGTTTAGTTATATTTATACGTATATTCTTGTAAATGTATATTTTTTTGTGGCAACAAATCATTTTTAATTTAATTTTTTCTAAATAAAATATGGAAAAACATGTAGAGCAAAGTTTTTATATCGTTAAAAAATTTACTATACATTTTCCAAAGTGCAACATTTTTGATCCACCCTATATAAGACAGCCGTTCTCACGGTGCGCGGTCCATTCAGTTTTTTCACGTATACGGTCTTCCCTCAAGCAGCACACAAGCTGTATAAGGGCTTATACATCTATTATACAACCAGATTAAGCGTTACAAGGGCTGTATATAAGCTCTAATACAGCAAGCCTGCAAACAATACGCAAAGCCTCGTATACGTGAAACCAGTTTGTCTATGTGAACGAATTAACGTAAACATAAGCGCCACTGAGCATCGCATTCGATAAAATCGTTTCGAGAATCTCGCATCCCGTTGGCAAGACCCGGTATACGGTAAAAAATATGTCTCGAATACGAGATTTTCTCTCATAGACACCGTGTGATCGATTATCAGAGTTGCCATACAAATTTTGTTTTCACTACGATATTCGATAAAATCTCGTATACGGTACACGAGAAAAATTGCGCGGTATGAACGTAGCCTTAGTTTTTGAACGTCTTCAAATCATATTATAGGGTGGATCAAATTTTTCTTTATGCTATTTTGTCCGGTAAGGCAGGAGACAATAGTGACAGAATTATTTACTTAGAAAAACCGGCCAAGCGCCTGTTGGACCATGCTCAGTGTAGGGTTCCGCAGCCGTTCATAAAAAATGATAAAAATACGATATGAAAAAGGGCACTAGAAAAAGTGCGTATCTCCACGGCACTTACGTCCTTTAGCTGAGCAGAGCAGTTTTTTGGCAGTAACTCAAAAATCCGATCATGTTGAAAGCAATTTTCGTCGAAAGTATTTGTAAAGTATTATCTTTGTAATTTATTTCATATTTTTGGACATACCGTTTAGAAATTAGAGGGGGCAGGGCATAATTTACGCTACTTTTTAAATCAACAATTTGTAGAAACCTCAGTGTTTTTAAAATAACTGTCTAAATGTGTGCCACACATTGATATTTGCTGATTTTTTTTTTCAGTTTCGGTTACATGTATGGAGTGCCCCCCTAGAAATATTTATTTTTATATGTACCTACTAAAACAAGTAGCGGCTTATAAAAGATACCTACATTCCAAATTGCATCAATATACATCATGTAGTTTAAGAGTAAAATGCCTGTGACATACGGACGGACGGACGGACAGGACGAAACTATAAGGGTTCCGATTTTGCCATTTTGGCTACGGAACCCTAAAAATTCTAATAATCTAGGCTATTAACGTACTGACGGGCCCTTGAAAATTGGACCTATACATATAGGCTAGAAAAACATCTATATATTATAAGGATGTAAAAACGAAATCTCTGTACATTGAAGATATTTTCAAAAAATTTATTGTTACAGACTATTTGGAGGTCACTAAAACGAAAACTTTTTTTTTTAATTTTTTGTATGTTTGTATGTGTCGTTGTGGCTTCATCACGCAAAATCGGCTAAACAGATTTCAACAAGTTTTGGTACACGGGTAGCTGGGTATCTTCAGATGATTATAGGATACTTTTTACCCGACTACGCTGAACAAAAAATGAGGGGTTAAGATTTTTTCTCCTCCGCGAACGAAGTTGCGGGCTATCCATTGGCAACGACGTAGAGAAAAAAGTTTATTGACCCTATAAGTATTTACTCGTATAATTTCAAGTTTCGACAAACTGTCAATATCAGAAATTTCTATAGGTAAAGGTAAACTTTCATGAAAGTTGTCTAAGACTGATTTACCATTTGTTTGATGAGTGGAGCCCAGCGGTAATGCCCCTGCCTGCGAAGCTGATGGTCCTGGGTTCAAATCCATAAGTAAATTTAAAGTTCAAATAAGGGGCTATTCATAAATTACGTCATTTGAAATTTGGGGGGAGTCTAGACATCGGATGATGGTAGCATGACGAAGGAAAGGGGGAATCAGTCCCAAGATGACATCATCTTTCGCAACTATAAAAAGTGCTTGCTGAGTAAAAAAGGGGATGAAATTCGAGTTTCTTTAAAGTTTTTGGAAATGACATCATTTTATTTGGTAGGGGGGGGGGTCCAAAATCGTCAAAAATAGATGACGTAATTTATAAACAGCCCCTAAGTAAATTTTACGCGAATCGACTTAGACCCAAACTATATAAATAAATTACAATACTTAAATGCTTACAAAATATACGAGACCTAGATACAAACATAACACGGAACCGTAAATTTGTGTGATGAGCATAAATATTTGTTGCACAGAGAGAGAGGTTATTATTATTGCATCGGTTAATTGATTTTAGGGCTCCGTCAAATATATATAATACTAGCGGCTACCCGCGACTTCGTCCGCCTTAGATTCGTTTATCGCGGATAAAAGGTATTTTTCCGGGATAAAAAGTAGCTTATGTCTTTCCCCAAAACTCGATATTTTACCAATTTACATGTGAAGCATATTACCAAGATTTATTGATATATATTTACTGTCCATACAAATTTTCATCCCCTTTTTCGTCCATAAAAGGGATGAAACTTGACACACATTATAACCTATCCTATTCTGATAGATAAGGTACATAACTGGAAAGTTTCATAAAAATTGGTCCAGTAGTTTTTGAGATTAAGTGGAACATACATACATACTTTCACGTTTATAATATAGTAAGGGTAAGGATATGGAAGTAAGGATTTCACTTTCCACCGCCAAAACATTTTGAGAACCGCTGGTTTAAATAGTCTTTATAAGGCTAAAATACGATACACTTATAGCACCGATGTCGCTTCGCTCGCAGTATACATCAAGTTCGATGATTGGAAAAGTTGGGAATATATAAACAGCTATAAAACGGAATGGCCGCTTAAAATGCTATTTGTCTTCGTTAAAACGACAAGTCGTATACATTTTGCGACTCAAGATCCTAGAAAGTAACGTATAAGTGGAGTTGCAATGCGAAATGTCATAATCTTTCAGGTATTTCGACTATTTTAGGCAAATCGTAACGGAGTCACGAAAGTCTGAATCTTTACTTTTTACATACAAGATTTTGTATACGTTTTTAGGGTTCCGTAGCCAAAATGGCAAAAACGGAACCCTTATAGATTCGTCATGTCTGTCTGTCTGTCCGTCCGTATGTCACAGGCATTTTACTCAAAAACTCTGAGGTTTCTACAGATTTTTTTTTATTTAGTGAATATTTTCCGAAATATTCGCTCCGAAAGTAGCAAAAATTGTGTCCCCCCCCCCCCCCCCTATATTTTCTAAACTGTATGTTCAAAAAAATTGAAAAATATTACAAATATAAAGCTTAATAAATACTTTCAACGAAAACTGTTTTCAACATGATCGGACATACCGTTTTTAAGTTATTGCCATAAAACTGCGCTTCTCAGCAAACGGACGCAAGTGCCGGGGAGATACGCTCTTTTGTTGTGTTTTTTTTTCATATCGTATTTTTTTTTCATCTGTAGTGCATTTTTTTGTATAAACAGCTGCGGAACCCTTCATGGGCGAGTCCGACTCGCACTTGGCCGCTTTTTTAAGTAGGGTTCTGTCCCTATAGACTCTACCGAAACCCCTTTTATTAGTTTAGCCCACGACGACCATGTCTAAACTCTGATTTTTAATTCAAGGCCAAAATCTGACAGTTCTCATCTTGATTATTTCATCAAATAAACATTATTTCATAAAAATATGAATGAGAAATCGTGCAGCCAGTAATATTAGGGTAAGTTTAATTGATAAAAATACTAACACTTAAACCAGTATGCAGTGATCACAGCGAAAGTGCGCCCGTTGACGTTAAATTTTGGTCTTGAATTAAAAATCAGAGTATATATTATACTTGCCTAGCTTTGGCTCTATATTTTAAACCTTTATGTATATAGGTGGCAGAGGCGTAGTGTCAGAAAACTTACAAGGGAAGCCGAAACATATGCATTTACTCATATTCAAAGAAAAAGGTAGTTATAAGCCTTTACTTGGGCAACTCGGTGGGAATCGGCTTATATGGACGCCACGCCACTGATAGCTGGTAAAGCATCAAACACTGTGCGGGTAAATTTTGAAATACCCAAAAAAACTAAGTGTTTACGTTAAAAAAACTGAGTTAGCAAAAAAATTTACAGAATCGTCGACGTCAATCAATTTTAGGTATGATGTTGACATGCAACCGTCAGTGCGCGAGTCTGACTGTTCCATTGTAGTAATGATAATTCGATATACATTACAATTCCCTACATTATTAGGTTCATATTAACTACGCAATATTTTTGTTCATGAATTATAGTATACTCGTATAAGAATTAATTATAAGAGAAGTGAATGCATTTGATCCCGGAAAATTATACGATAACAGGATTACTACCGAAGCAAAACCACTGCCGAAATCTAGCACTCGCAAAAATATTGCAAGTAGTAAGCTCTTCTTACTAGAATAAAGTATTTTTTAACGGATAAATTACTTTAAAGTTATATAAAATCGTCGAGATTTTGTAACAGTACAGAAGCTTCTGACATGCCGGCTACTCGGCAGATATCGAATGCATCAAATAATACTTAGCGCTCCCATTATCCATGTTCACAAAATGGAAAGGCCTGATTAGCAAAATTAATCCAAGATAGTCACGCAACAAATATCAATATAATATCCAACAAGACGCAGACGAAAAGTCAACAAATGTAACCCTGACTCTCGAAGCTATATAAATCGAATAAAAAAAAAGAAAAATACTCACACAACTGGCAGTTTAGAAAATCGGTAATCCAAATCACAGTCACGGCACAGAACGTCACTTTTGATTTTGAATTTAGAACGTAAATTGGCGGGAGCGCGCGCGACCGTTACGTCCCGAGTCTATGGTAGCACTGACTATGGGGTTGGTACGTTTGGATATGTGGTTTACTTGTATGATTAGTGTCTTTATTTTGCTTATGTTTATAAATAGGATAGGAATAGGAGAGCGAATGCTCTGTGTGTTTATGTTGGCTGTTTTGCGTATTCGCTTTGTATTACGTTCTTTCCATAAGATCAAACGCTTCAAGAAATGTATTAGATACTTAACACACTAGACTAGGTCTTGCACGTAGTTTTGTCCACGTGGCAAGAATGTCTTCATTTTCTGGAATAAAATCGCTTCCAGAGTAAAGTTGAATTGTCTTTATATATATAACTAAAAGATACTCAAAGTAGGTACTTTGTTCGTAGAGTTGAAAAAAGGAATAATTATAACCCTCTTTTTAGCTTCAGCGTAGTCGTGTAAAATTTAGTATCATATAACTATCTGTGGATACAGACCCGTATACGGAAAATGGTTGAAATCCGTCCGTTTTGACGTAATGAGGCCGCAAAGACACATACCATACCATAAACCTCCATACATCTATACATGCATACAAAAAATCCAATCCGAACCGCTACTAGGAACACACTGAAAGTGGGAAATGTTCGTAATCCATTTTAATTGCAAATAATTCACTAAAATAAAAAAGTGACAGTCGATTTGAAGCCAATAAGTATTTCATCCCATTCGAAATTCAAATATTTGAAAATGACCAGACGTATGTATAGACGTAGACGTACCTGATGAGATGAACGACTGATTTACGCACCAAAACGAACTACGTTTGAAGAGACGAGAGTACGCAATAACATGGTTCAGCAAGTTGGCAGTATTTGTATGAAATAGACAGGATGTGCCATCAAAATCACAACACATTTGATACAATCCCTTTAACAGATTTCTATGAGAGTCTCCTCATCCTGCTACGTACTCCCATATACTTTGTATAATGCTAGCTCGACGCATTGGCAAGGAATATGAGGTGATACATTGAGGCTATTCTAAATGTGTTGCAGTCCTTTACGGATTTAAAAACGGCAATGTACCGCGCTTTCATCTCCACGCTCGCCCATCTACGAGTATAGTTGGTATAAATACTTATTCCTCCTCGTATTCATGACGCCATATCTCTAATGTAATGACATTCCCGACCCTCTATTTGCGAACACCTTCAAGGTGCGAACAAACAACAAAGACAATAACCCTTATCACCAACATACAAAGCTCAAATTTGTACCAAAGCATTTATGTGTAAGTTCTCAACATATATGAATATCTACGTCCTTATCCCAACAATGTAGGATCTAAAATATTGTAGTAAATACGTTTTCTCAAGCGTAACCGGTTAAGTTAAGTTTGCACCTCTTTTATATGTAGTTCGATGTATTTCAGGTGCAAACTTAGTTCAACCTGGTAGCATCTGCGTAGTAACAAAGAAAGGCAGTATAACGCAGTATTAAAGTAAGATTCATAAGACTTTTTAACATTGTAGGGTGAGTTTGCGTGTTACTTTACCCTTTATCACAAATATATTAGGTTTAAAATGCTATAGGTACTGGTTGTTTGAATGATACTGAGGTATCTAAGAAAAGATGATGTTGAAATTGTTTACAGATGATATAATAGTGAAACAATTTCACTTTAGTGAAGAGGGCGTGTAACCTTTCTCATAATAATTGTTTGCACATAGTTATTATAGTATACCTTATACGGAACCTAGACTCTGGAAAAATAAGCAGTTCGCGAAGGATAATTATGCAACATATTTTTTTTACTCCAGTACTTTTTTCTGGCATTTACTTATATGGCCGATTAAAGCACTGTTGTGTTTAACAGTGCTATTATGCGTTATAAAAAGCATTACTTAATGCCACAGACTTCAAAACCTAACCACCATTTAGACGACTTTCACATCGATTATTTCCGATAATATTCACTAAATCAAGAAATGTTTTTAGAAACCTGATATAGTTTTTTTTTTTTTTGAAGAACTGTCTAAATATGTGTGACATGTTGATCTTTACTGAAAATATATATTTTTTAGCTTCGGTTAACTAGCATGTCTGAACCCTCCAGACATGCTAGGTAACCGAAGCTAAAAAATATATATCCGTCTGTCTGTCTGTCTGTCACCAGGCTGTATCTCATGAACCGTGATAGCTAGACAGTTGAAATTTTCACAGATGATGCATGTTGTTGCTATAACAACAAATACTAAAAACAGTATAATTTTATGTCTGGCTTATATCAGTAACCAATATAAAATGATCGAGCACCGCATACATTTTGCTTAGGAGTAGGGCTCTGCTAATACTGGAGGGTCATAGTGTAGCATTTGTAGTGTATATTTTGTACGGAACCCTCGGTGCGCGAGTCCGACTGGCACTTGGCCGATTTTTTTCATCTGTTTTCCTGTATAAGTTTGGCTTCCTTACCTCTATACAGTTTGTAAACTTACGAAAACCATCGCTTTAAGCCAGTTGATGGCCATGTCGAGTTAAGCGTCTTACCACATTTTTTGCTAGTGTGTGTCGAATATTTTTAATTTTCTCACTGTATAAAAATTATAAAATCTTACCTTTTTCAGTCGGTTAACACAAAAAGTAACGCCATTTCTCTTTATATAAATATATAAATATAAGTATACAGATGTTAAAATCATGAATGTTTTTTTTTTGTTTTTTCATTATAAATTCTAAAATGCGTTAGTTTTCCAATAATTTATGTACCACAACCTTATTTATCACCTAGACATCCAGAATTAAATAAATGGTTTTAGTAAGTTTACATACTCTGTATGTAGACCAAGATTCTGGTTTCACTGTACAGTTTTACTTGAATAACTCTTCACCTTATCTACACTATTATGAACTTGTAAAAATGAAATGTCTGTCCATTGAAAATATAAAAAAAAAAACTATTGTAACGAACTATTTGAAGCGTCACTGAAGCGAAAAAAAAATATCTCTGATATTTGTATGTTTGCATGTGTCGTTGAGGCTTCATCACACAAAATCGGCTAAACGGATTTTAACTATTTTTGGTTCACGGGTAGCTGGGTATCTGTCCAGATGGTTATAGGATACTTTTTACCCGACTACGCTGAAGAAAAAAAGGGGGTTATGACTTTTTCTCCTCCGCGAACGAAGTTGAGGGCGCCCTCTAGTTTGGATTAAACTTAGACCTTAAAATATGCAAGAAGTAAACAAACCTTACATTAACGATTGAATAATAATGGGCCTGAAAAATAAAGTAGGCACTTTAGCTGAAGCCGGGTGACAGGCAATTCCTATTTTTAATCCATCAACCGTCACTTTTAACAACAATCATTTACTTTGCGGGGCGGGAAAGATTTATACGTTGAATTTTTTTGAGCAGTTTTAAACCAAGAATATAAACCAAAAGCAGTGCTAATACGGAAAATGCAATGTAATTATTTTTTTATAATTATTGTATTAAATAAACGTAGAAATATCAAATTGGATCTAAAAAGGTAAAAACATTTTTTTTTTCATCTTTAGGGTTTAAAAAAGAAACGCTTTATGGTGTGTCTATCTGTTCTGTCTGACTGTTAAAGCAACGTATCTCAGAAACGACTTATGCTTTCCATTTGAAGTTATGAATAGTTATAAAGATGGCTAGCCCAAGTATTTTAAATAAAATAAATGTAAAGATTTTTATTTTCTATGAAAAGGACCAATATGAGGGGGGCCAAAAATTCAAAGTCTAGCTAGTATAAGTCAAATGCGGTATCGTATGGTAGAAATTGATTTGAACACTTCAACATTTTTTTTTTAGTGAAAATTTATACCATTCCCCCTTATCCTCGAAGTTTACTAAGGGCCGATTTCACCAACAATCAATTTACACGAGAGTGGCTAACCCAGTATAAACTAAATCTAACGATTTACTCAATGGTTTCTTCATTTCTATTTCATCACGCTAGTCTACGGATAACAATGTCGCGCATAGTTACTAAGTAACGTTGAACGAATGAATTGAATGAAATCGTAATTTACCCAAGTAAGATAGACAATTTGTCTTATGCTTGAGCAATGGCACTGCGTATTTTTTAAATTTATTCGTGTAATACATCAATTGTGAAGTAAGTATTGAGTTCACTTGACAGCGACAATGACAATACTAATCTACATCTAACAGTTTACTCAGCCGAAATTGGCGGTTTAAGATTATTCTCTAGTTTAGACATTTTATCTTTAGGTTAATTATTTGTGAAACGTAAAATGAGTTTACTCACGTGTAATTAATGATTTATTATTGGAATAAGGCTTATACTACGTCGGTGAAATTGACCCTAAGCGAACATTTTGAAATTTTCTAAATTTGTTAATGAAAATAAGCGCATGTGAGCACAATTTATTATCACATCCAAACCAGACACTATTTCGCGAAAAAAGCAAAGGAACTATATCCATTAATAATAATAATGAAATAATGATCTTTATTCTGTAGGCTGCAAGGACACTTTTACAAGTCTGACTCTACGGCGTTTCCCAAGAGGAGACCACTAAGGAGAAGAAAGCCGAAACAAACTCAACAGTCAGTCATTTTTTCGAAATAAGTCTTATGTCTATTACAATATTTGTACTTAGCCTATCCTAAATATATGTTTTGAGTATGAACTCAATGCGTAGTTCTTCAAGGAAACATATCAAAACTTATAAAAGTAAAATAAAATATATGTATAGAATATAAAAAAGCAAAATAATGTTTTTTTATTTAAAACAACTTACATACGTTTGATATGCCACCTATAAGAACTGTGTCCCGCCCGGTAAAAGTAAATTATTTGGTTTGATAATGAATGGTCAAGTCAAGATTGTTAGAAGTTGGTTATTAATATTACTCATTTAACACGCTATATAGCCATGCGTAAAAGGATCTTGCGCTTTTGAAAGCCCCTCTACTTAATTTCCCTAGAGCTTTAAGCTTAAAGCCGCCCGGACGTCATTTTCATTACGAACTTTTGAATTTACTTACAATAACTTTTTGTTGTAAATTTCGTTTTTGGGGTTCCGTACTCAAAAGATAAAACGGGACCCAATTACTAAGACTTCGCTGCCCGTCTGTCTGTCTGTCACCGGGCTGTATCTCATGAACCATGACAGTTAGACAGTAGAAATTTTCACAGATGATGCATTTCTGTTGAACCTATAACCAGAAATACTAAAAACAGAATAAAATAAATATTTAAGGGGGGCTCCCATGCAACAAACGTGATTTTTTTCCGTTTTTGGTGGTCACAAGGCTGTATCTCATGAACCGTGATAGCTAGACAGTTGAAATTTTCACAGATGATGTATTTCTGTTGCCACTATAACAACAAATACTAAAAACAGTATAATTTTATGTCTGTCTGTCTATACAAGTAACCAATATAAAATGACCGAACACCGCTTACATTTTACTTTGGAGTAGGGCTCTGCTAACACTGGATATTCAAATTGCATATTCACTTATCTATACTATTATTAAGTTGTAAAAATTAAGTGTCTGTACAATGAAGATATTTAAAAAAAATGTAATGGACTATTTGGAGGTTACTAAATGGTTATTTTTTTGGATTTTTTGTATGTTTTTATGTGTCGTTGTGGCTTCGTCACGCAAAATCAGCCAAACGGATTTCAACTATTTTTGGTTCACAGGTAGCTGGGTATCTCCAGCTGGTTATAGAATACTTTTTACCCGACTATTACACTGAAGCAAAAAAATGGTAATCATTTTTCCTCCTACGCAAACGAAATTGCAGGCGCCTTCTAGTTCATATTATTGAATAAGGTTCACAAACAATTGTTTACACCAATACAATGTACATTATATTACACTTATATCATAGAAGTAAAATCTATGGATAAATTAATATCGTTAGGAATTCGCTGGCCCAATGTTACAGGGTGCTTTGTTACATTTTCAGGGCAGTTAAAATTATACTATAAATATGTCACTATGACAATGTTCAAACTTCAATTCTAAAAGTGAAACATAGAACCCTGTAATATTGGGCCAGCGACATCCCTAGGAAAATTGTTTTCGTGTCACTAAAAGTCCATGTTGCCACCTGAGATTAATGAAAGTCGATAGATATTTTAAAAATTCCGCTAGTTTTGAAGAAAATTGTGCTCAAATATCGCTAAATGTATGAAAGACATCCTTAAAAATAGTCGCTAAATGTATGAAAAGCTTGCAATAAAAAGTCGCTCACTAGCTTAAAAAACAGCTGTGACAAAATCGCTAAGATGGCAACACTGCTAATAGTTCTATGATGACAACCCCCTGCAAATTGAATTTTAGAAAGATGTAGATGAACTCGTATGTACAGTAGGTCGGAAGTGAACTAGGGATCGTCAAAGTTTCTAATTATAACGTTTGAACACAAATAGCCAGCAAACGTCGACGTTGCTATTCCGCGCCAAATCGGCAGTTTACGTGTTAGGCTGGCTACTGACGAGTTTGGGCATCTTTGGGTTGATTTATTTGAACAATCATGATATTTTACCATCACGATCTTCGTGATTTTAACACGCTTTTATTAGGTCGACCTGTATGTAATTAACTATGTAATGGAATCTAAGGTAAGTAATTTAACCATCTTCCAAGGATCGTAGCATCATGAAAATTGGCAGCTGTATAATATGTATATGTTTATGTATGATGGAAGCGGAAGATATGAACTGGAACTTCATGATGGAACATCGTATCATAGCTGGGTTTAGATTTGTTAGAAAAGTCTTGTAAAGCGTCTTTTTCTAGTGTTTTTAAACTATTATTTTATAGTTAAAAATGATTTTCATATAAATCCAATGTTTACAATACAGCGACATCTCTAGCTAACAGGCAACTGTAAAGTCTGTTAGGGTGAGCATTTAGTTCAATAAATGCTCACCATGGCGCTGACGACAGAAAAGCCGGTTAAAAATTCAAACTAGGGTTCTCCTTCGGAATCCCTAATGTCGTTTGAGCTAATGTATCGTTTGAAGCCGTAAATTCTTTAGGATTTTTTAAAAGATCATCGTATCGATTATGTTAGTTTATAGTTAATAATGCGTTAGGACAAACGATACATTAGGACAAACGACGTTAAGGATTCCGATATAGATCCGCAAAATAGTGACAAAATTCGAAAACAAGCTGGCTGGACTTTGTAGCTCAGTTGGCAAAGCGTGCGTCCCGGCAAGGCACAAGGCACTGGTTCAAATCCAGTCGGGGTCTTGGATTTTTTTCATTCTTTAGATACTTGTATTTATAAGAGTATTTGGGTCTAATTCTACGCCCCCCAGATGTGATTTAGATGAGACGGTGATATTGGTGACCGTCACAGCATGAAGTGGTAGAGAGAGGTAATCTTATCTAAACTATTATAAAGTTGTAAAAATGAAATGTCTGTACATTGAAGATATTAAAAAAAATGATAGTAACAGACTATTTGGAGGTCACTAAAACGAAAAATATTTTTTTTTTTTTTTATGTTTGTACGTCGTTGTGCCTTCATCACGCAAAATCGGTTAAACAGATTTCAACAATTTTTGGTACATGGGTAGCTGCGTAGCTCCAGCTGGTTATAGGATACTTTTTACCCGACTACGCTGACAAAAAAATAAATGATTTTTTTCTCCTCCGCGAACGAAGTACCTGCACCTTCTAGTAGTTACCAAATATAGACAGTTGTTATCTGACATGCGTGCTTTAATTGGGCCGAGCAAGCGAAGCAATCTAAAATTGGTTCCAAAATGAATTCCTAAGGGGATTCATTTATTGAGTCTCCTTCGGAATCCCTAATGTCGTTTGTCCTAATGTATAGTTTGTCCTAATGTATCGTTTGTCCTAATGTATCGTTTGTCCTAATGTATCATTTGTCCTAATGTATCGTATGTCCTAATATATCGTTTGTCCTAACGCATTTTTTCAGAAACCGTAAATTCTTTAGGATTTTTTAACGGATCATCGTATAGATTAGGTTAGGTTTGTTTTATAACAATCCTGAAAAGTTTACAGTTTCATAAGAAATGCGTTAGGAGAAACGATACATTAGGACAAACGGCGTTAGGGATTCCAATATGGATCCTGATTTATTACGTAAGACTATTTAGAGGCGAGAGGGTCCGAAACAGTTTAGTTTTTTCTTAATTTTCATGATCTGTATCCATCCATATCCATACTCCATACTTAATATGATTGCGAAAGTGTGTCTGTCTGTCTATCTGTCTGTCTGTCTGTTACCTCTTCACGCTTAAACCGCTGAACCGAATTGGAAGAAATTTGGTATGGAGATACTTTAAGTCCCGGGGAAGGACATAGGCTATTTTTTATCCCGGAAAAATACCAACAACATAAATTTAAGGCGGACAAAGTCGCGGGCAGAAACTAGTTTCCTATATAATAGAGGTGTGCAGTGAAGAGCGTGATTTTTTATTCAGACTTAATAACAAATGGCATTTTCTTCCATTCAATCACTGTATAAGTATGCATTTGTTTATTATTGATCTCGTCTGCGCGCGCCCTACGGCCTGGCTCACGCTAATTGTCGAACTTCCCTTAGACGAATACCCTCGCAAATTACTGCGAAGGGTTTTAACAATGGACTGATATCTTCAAAACAGTAAGCCCTTATTTTAACCAAATTCAAAAAAGATACACTGCTAATGAAATCACTCTCTCAACTTTGCGGCTGATACTGCTATTGTTATTAAGGTCCTTACTTTGCATATATTATATGTATTATGTACATGCCTTAGATTCATTTATCGCGGATAAAAGGCATTTTTCCGATAAAAAGTAGTTTATGTCTTTCCCCAAAACTCGATAGTTTAATAATTTAAATGTGAAGCATATTACCAAGATTATAAGTTCCTAGCGTAAAAAAATATTTACTGTCCATACAAATTTTCATCCTCTTTTTCGTCTTTAAAAGGGATGAAATTTGACATACATTATAGCATATGTCCTATTCTGATATGTAAGTTACATAACTGGAAAGTTTCATACAAAATCGTCTAGTAGTTATTGAGATTAAGTGGAACGTACATACATACTTTCACGTTTATAATATAGTAAGGCAGGAGGATAAGGAATTAAGGTTAAGTATTTATGTATGTTTATCTACGCAATCTTATTTGTGTATGTTTATTGTATCTACATGTGTCTATATATGTTTATTTACAGCTGTTTCTCGCCACCTACTCAACTAAAATAGTTGTTTTTTAAACATTCCGCTACCCAAAAGTTATCTGGAAGAGATACCTATTTTATTATTTAAAATCTTATCTCACCACCTTACTCATTCCTAGCTATTTTGTGTCATTCCCGCTGCCCACAGGTTGTCTGGAAGAGATCACTGTTTAGCGATAAGACCACCTATTGTCGACCGTAGTTTATGTTAAAAATAAGGGTGTGCAATAAAGAATTGTTGTATAATCATATTGTATTGTCGTTTTTAGGAATATGATTTAAATCGGCCATGCAACGTACAATAGAAATGGGCTTTGCTCGGAGTTCCTCTGCGTGATAGAATGAGAAATGAGGATATTCGCAGAGGAACCAAAGTAGCCAATATAGCTCACAGGATTGCATGGTTGAAGTGGCAATGGGCGGGCCATATAGCCCGGAGAACGAGTGGCCATTGGGGCAGTAAAGTCCTGGAGTGGTGACCACGCATAGGAAAGTGCAGCGTAAGGCCGGCCCCCAACTAGGTGTCGTGAGGGTCGCGTGGAGTCGGTGGATTCGGTCTGCGCAGGATCGCGCCCTGTGGCGAGCTATAGGGGAGGCCTATGCTTAGCAGTGGACATCCGAGGCTGATAGATAGATGGATAGATGTAAATCGATCAGGATGTATACTTAATCTACATTGGACTCCATCTATTTGTAAGTACTCTCTGGGACCGTAAAAGGTAGACCTATTAAATATGCAATTTGTATGTATAAAGATACTTACACATGTGCCAGAAGGGCTTTTTTTAAACCCCGGTAAATACCCAGTTAATACAGAAGCTGTAAAGCTTCCGTAACCAGGGACCGGAAACGCTATTATTTTCATACAAAATATAATAACGATTTAATTTTTTCGTTCAATTACGAGATTTTGGTATAATTTATTAAAATTCTACAACTTGAATCAGGTGTTTTGTGATTAATTTCTCTTCTCCTAACTATAGTTTTAAAACATTCCATAAATAGTGTGTATTTTCGAAGTTTTATGAAATACCGGTCCCGATCCCTGTCCGAAACGTCGGGAACTGAAAAAAGATTATATACGCGATATAATCCGTTTCAATTGTTTAATTAAATTAAAACAAGTTACCAGTCTCTAGTAGTTGCGAGTCTAGTCCTTAGCGGGCCGAATTGACCTGGGACTGGTGACCCCAGAATAAGGCTGAACCCTTACCTGGTATGCGGGGCTCTGCTGGGTACGAATATTTTATCCCTAGCTGCTCGTGGGAACGCAAATGGCGGCGATGTGGTTCGCAACCCATCACGCGTCTTGGTCCCAGCGAGAGCGAAGAGTGGGCTATGGAGAACCGCTTTGCTACGTTAAATGTAAGGGAAGGAATGAATGATAAAATATATGAAGTATGTCAGATGACGGATGCGAGAAATATTGATATTCTGTGTGTGAATGAGACAAAGCGAATGGGTTGTGACAGAACAAAATGAAGAGATTAATGAATGTTGATGAAGCTGCAGTTGTATGCCAGGACCGTAGCAAGTGGAAGGAGGTAGTCTCTGCCTACCCCGTAATGGGAAAAAGGCGTGAATGTATGTATGTTTGTATGTATGTAATAATTTCTGTCAAAAAAAGCATGTTTGTGATAGACTTTTGTCAACTGTAATTTTCTTTGAACATCCACTCATAGTGATTAGTGAAGTCTTGAGTATTGACATCATCGTGCGTGATCCACGAATGTTACCTCTTTATGCGCCGCTATGGCTACAATCAAAACTCGTCCGCGATCACTAAAGCTCCCGTTTCTTAGGATAGCGGTGTACTTCGTACTTACTTCGCACTAGTACGAAGTATGAAGACGGCCGCTATATGACGGCACCAATTTTTCTAGGAAACCAGAGCTTTAATGGAGACTAATTATATATAAAATATTATCATAACACAGAGTTCGATAGTAAAGGAAAAAGTTTCTGACAAAAAAATATGTTTTGTAACAAGCTTTTATTGCCGACTGTACTTTTCCTTGAACATCCATTAACTACTCACCGAGACGATTTTAAAGAGCCCAAACTCGGTAGGATCGCATTATTTTATCACAGAATTAATTCACCACCTCCCGGCTCCATCATCAGATCAGTTCGATGGTATCATAATATTGTATTATCATACATAAGTATGCCAAATTTTAGCTCAATCGGAAATGGGTCAAACTTAACTTGCAAACAATACTAACATACTAACACGGGAAGTTACAAAAAAGATTGTAAGTGAAAAAGCGTGTGAGCGCAGTAAAAATACAACAGACGGGTTTTTCTTGGCGTTTTTTGTGTACGGTGGTACGTAATCCTCAGTTGGCGAGCTTCTCCGCCATCCGCTTTGTCGGTATTTTATTTCGTGGATTATGAACTAATATTCCGTAACCTAATATTGTAAATAGACTTGATTCATGATAAATTGACTGTACGTAGTTCATTCCTCATGCATGACCTAACCTTGGCTAGCATCGGACGGTCCGAACCGAATAATTAATAACCAATACGCATCGTCGTTACATACATAACATCTTAAGCCCCTTGCCTACAACCCGGTTACTTTAAGTTTGCACCTGATATCTATGACACGTCATACAAATGAGGTGCAAACTTAACGTAGCCGTCTGCTACAAGCCGGTTACTTTAAGTTTTCACCTGATATCTATGACACGTCATACAAATGAGGTGCAAACTTAACGTAGCCGTCTGCTACAACCCGTTTACTTTAAGTTTGCACCTAATATCTATGATACGTCATACAAATGAGGTGCAAACTTAACGTAGCCGTCTGCTACAAGCCGGTTACTTTAAGTTTTCACCTGATATCTATGACACGTCATACAAATGAGGTGCAAACTTAACGTAGCCGTCTGCTACAACCCGTTTACTTTAAGTTTGCACCTAATATCTATGATACGTCATACAAATGAGGTGTAAACTTAACGTAGCCGTCTGCTACAACCCGGTTACTTTAAGTTTGCACCTGATATCTATGACACGTCATACAAATGAGGTGCAAACTTAACGTAGCCGTCTGCTACAAGCCGGTTATTTTAAGTTTGCACCTGATATTTATAACGAGTGCGAGCCATGTGACAAGAAGGGTATTAGATATGCATGTGGAAGGATGTAAGAGGAGGGGTAGGCCGAGGAAAAGGTGGATGGATTGCGTGAGAGATGACATGAACAGGAAGGATGTGAGTGACGAGATGACGAGTGATAGAGAGGTATGGAATAAAAAAACATTCTGCACCGACCCCAAGTAAATGGGATCAGGACAAGCAAATGATGACCTGATGTTTATAACGAAATGAAATGCTAAGTTTGAGTATCCGTATACTAGAACTTATCATCATCATCATCATCAGCCCACTTCCGTCAACTGCTGGACATAGGCCTCTCCCATGGCAAGCCACTAAGCTCAAGCTCGGTCATGAGTTATTTGTTTCCAACTGCTGCCAGCCTTCCTTATGTCGTCGCTCCACCTAGTTGTATACAACTAGGTGGAGCGAGGACAAGGGCGCCCCACATGCCAAGACGCGGTCGTCACTTCAGAACACGTTTGTCCCAACGGTTGTCAGTTTTTTCTTTTTTTATTATTATTTGTTGGTGTTATTTTATCTTTGCATTCAGCTCTACGACAGATGTGACCGGCCCACTGCCACTTCAGTCTGTTACTTTGGGCTATGTCGAAAACTTTGGGTCTCTGTCGGATTACCTCATCCGATCTTTCAGAGACATACTAGAACTCAGTTATTTTAAGTTCGTACATGATTATTTGTGATACGACGTAAAAATTTGGTGCAATCTTAACATAGCAGTGTGCTATACCCCGGTAACATTAAGCTTGCAACTGATACCTATGAAGAGTTATACAGATGAGGTGCAAAAACGTAGCTGCATGTTAGGAACAGGGGGGTTATTGCCTAAGGAAATTTTGACAATTGGTATCCGAATCAACTGTCATAGCCCATACAAAATCATGTCACTTGATTCTGATTCCGAGCGTCAAACGCATTAGGCAATAGGGGGCCGGTTACGTTAAGTTTGCACCTCAAATCTATGACGTGCCGTATAAAAGAGGTACGCTTTGGTCGTTTTGTTTAGACATGGCTCTGATCCTTGATAATATTTACTTATTAGGGAACATCCGATCGATTAGTCCATGAAATTATATTGATTGAGTTAATTTATTGTCGATAATTCTCAATGTTTTGAAAACATGATTATAAGATTCAAAAACTCTAAAGGGAGTGTTGTCATCTTAAATGTTTAACTGGAAAAATAACTCGGATGAGTCTAGCTGGACATATTTCTTGATTAACCTCTGTCTAATATAGATACTGTCACTTAAAACTTAGTAAAGGGAGATATATACCAACACCTGAAAAAATCGAGATAAGCAAACACCTCAGTTTATCAGTAACAACATAATATCCCAATTCTAGAAGACTCTTATAATTATAACACAAGACATGATACACAAATATATACCTACAACAGTTTACAATTTTTTTTTTTTTAAAGCATCAGCCAATAGACTTTTTTTAATATAAAACAAAATTATCGCCACTAGAATATTGCGATCAAACTCTTCGCCCGAGAAACGTTTAAACACATTCTCATGTAACACTATATGAATAACGCCCCTGAAATAACTTTCATTAAACAAAAAGAGGAAACATTCATAAAAGGAACGCTCTTTGAACGTTAAAAATTCAAACAGCAATGGAACGCATTTGAAGCACTCGTCACAGTAACGGTCGTACGTACGTTCATTTAAATTTTCAAATAGAACGCAATACGGAATCGGAACGCGTAATATACGAATATATGTGTTGTAGGATTACTAGGCTTGCCAAAATATAACTGTTTACATTTACTAGTAATTAGCGAATAGACGTAAAACCCCCTACACGCATTTGACCTCTATTGTATTAAAAAGATAAAATGAAATATTCAAAAAATTATATTACTGAAGTAACCTTTAAATAGTCCGTATCCATGTATAGGTTACTGAAGTAACCTTTAAATAGTCCGTATCCATTATAATTTTTTGAATATTTAATGGTTACTGAAGTAACCTTTTAATAGTCCGTATCCATAGCAAATTATTTTTTTGGATTTTTTGTATGTGTGGTTGTGGCTTTATCACGCCAAAAGGGCTAAATTGATTTGAACAATTTTTAGTACACGGGTAGCTACCTATCCACAGATGGTTATAGGATACTTTTTATTCGATACGCTGCAGTAAAAAGAGGGTTATGATTTGTTTTCTCTTCCGCGCACGAATCTTCTAGTAAATAAATTATAACCCTAGCTATCCTCGCACTCATATTTGCCAATCGCATCGGGGCAACGATCGGTTGCCTAGCAACCGTCCCTCCGCCACAGAGCAATCATTGGTTCAGATTAATTTAATTGACGCTGTAATCGATTCGGTTCAGAAAGGTTGATGACTCCCGCCAGTTCACGATTTTGAAGTTTGATTTTCGAAACGGATTTAGAAGGATTAAGGAAAACGGTTTATCAAAAACGCATTTTTTTCTTAAATGGAGTTATTTTTTAAATCTTTATTATTCTCTTCGTATTTTTTGTTTTAAAGCTACGTTTTTTACAATACGCATATAAAAAGTAAAATATGAAAATTACCGAAATGAAGCCAGTTTGTCTATGTAGACCTATCTATTGTTACACAAAATATACAGAGATTTAGTATCTTTTTTAAAAATAATGGATATCCATCATCAACATCATTTCCGCTGCATCAAGACCACTGCTGAACAAAGGCCCACCACAGGATATCCACGACAAACTAAACTAAAGTGAACTCAACTAGTATATAAAGAAAGAATAGGTACTATTCGGATTGCTAAAACACACATCAAGTCTTAAAACATAATACTTAGTAATTATTAAAACTAAAGGTCGGGGAATTCTAAAAAATATTATCAAAATGTTTGTTGTTGGAAACTGCCTTAAACCAGATTAACGATTTGTAAAACTTCAGTACTCTGCATTCTACGCAGACATCGCGTCGCCACATCCCCACCTCCTCCCTACCACGACACACACCTCAGCCATCCTTCTCCCTACGCACGAACAAAATAATGCAACAAACCTATCGTTCTCCGGAAACGCGCGTACCGTGGTACCGGCCTTGCGAATATCTTGCTACCACCTTCCCTGTACCACGAAACGTATCGTCACTCCAATGCTCCCCAATTCAGGAACAAATAAAACGATAATTTTATTGTTAATACGAATATTGGTATATCGCGGTACAGGCCAGACGGTATGAAACGTAATTTTATTTGCCGAAGCGAAGATGATAAATTTTATTGTATTTAAGTAAAGTTTTTATAGGTTTGAGTTTTTTGAGTAATTAACTGCTAAATCTCATCTTTTTTTTAACCCCCGACGTAAAAAAAGGAGGTTATAAGTTGAATGTATACTAATGTATAGTTACCCTATCGTACAGTAGCGGTTTCATCCGGATCTGATGATTTTGATGGATCAGATGATCATAGAAAATGGATGTGGATTAAAAGCCCTACCCTAGGCTCACCTTCCCCCTTCATAACATAGGCTTAATGATACGTCCGAAACGTTGAGGTAAAATAAATAGATCATCATAATTAATGTCGACTCCTTTTATTGATACATTACATCATCATATCAGCCCAAAATGTCTTCTGCTGGACAAGGCTTCCCCAAGGATTTCCATAACGACCGGTCGCGCGCCGCCCTCATCCAACGGTTCCCTGTGATCTTCACCAAATCATCGGTCCATCTTGTTGGGGGCCTTCTCAGACTGTCGTCCTGCATGCATCAGTTCTACGAGAAATGTGCCCCGCCTACTGCCCCGTCTAGCAACTCTTTGAGTTTTTTTTTAATAATTAATATTGTTCAGAGAACAGAAGACATACTTACTTGCATCAGCGTCGATGAGCAGCGACCTAGATGCAATTAATCAATATTAAGAGAATTATGCAGAAAAATAGCTAGTTCACCCATTGTCTGCAGTTTACACGTACAGTACACAAGATGAATGTATAGTAGTGTGCTGTAGGTGTTGTTTGTATATATAGCGTAAGCAATAGAAATAAATCAGATACCAATTGTCCGTTGGTGTTTTACTACCTTCCTATACCCGAACCTATGCGTGATCAGGGCTACTCTCTGAGCGTATAGTCCCACCCAACCTTTAGATTAAGTTCCTCTCACCTTGGCGAAGACCTTCAACGCCTTAATCGATCATTCTGAGTCTGGAAGATCGGCAATGAGAAAATCACCATTCCAAACACTCTGTTCCTTCTCGGAGGAATCCATCTATTACCTTAGGTCTCCTGGTAACAGATATCCTGGTTAAAGTCGTAAGTTAAGGTTAGGTTAGGGACTTAGGGCTTACTTACCTAATTTACCAATACTAATACAAATAACCAAATTTACCAATACCAATGCAAATCACCAGATTTGTATTTTGTCCCCATCAGGGGACCCTTATTCAGCGTGTGCTTGTACAAATATCAGGGACAATCTTACACAAATCGACCTAGTCCCAAACTAAGCAAAGCTTTTACTAAGGGTATAACTTGGCGACGATATACATAATTAAATATTGTACGAGATTTTTGACATTTGTGTACCCAAGCGAAGTCGTCCGAAGAAGCCAAGTAGAAGTTATCCCGTTTGGTTCACCGCGGACCTCATTAGTGACTTGAGGCTAAAAAGTGACTTGCATCGAGAGTGGAAATGCACCAATGACAAAGATTCTTACAAGTTCGCGAAAATTAGGTCCGAAGTAAAAGGACGAATAGTCTCTGCTTACGACGACTACATTGCCCAAATCCAGAAGAAGGTTAAGGACAATCCTAGGGCTTTTTGGCAGCATTTAAGCAGTCTGGAGTCACAGGGGGGGTTTGTCAGCACTGTGAAGCTAGATGGAAAGCAGTTTGGCGGAGCCGAGGTAGCTCAGGTGTTTGCGAGTTATTTCTCTGGGGTATTTTTACCTGACACTCCGCTTCTCGATCCTAACATACAAGGAATGGAGGATTTAAATCGCAATGCCAACTACATCCATATAGATGCAATATCAATGGAAGAAGTTGTATCTGGGATAAAGCGTCTGAAATCCAATAGCGCTGTAGGGCCCGACAACCTGCCAGCGTATGTAGTAAAGGGATGTGTGGAGTTTCTAAAAGTTCCTTTACACTATATCTATAACTTGGCGCTTAGTGCTGGATCATACCCTCTCCGCTGGAAAGTCTCGAGGGTGAGACCTATCCCAAAGGGAAATGATGTGACTGTGACTCGTGGAGAACTACAGGCTCATTGCTGTCCTTTCCACTCTGGCTAAGCTCTTTGAGTCCATACTCCACCAAACTCTATGCTCACAGGTAAAACCATTTTTATGTGACGCGCAACATGGATTCAGACAGTGCCGCTCTGTAGACACCAATTTATTAATCTTGGCTGATAGCATATCTGAGCACCTGGATAGAGGCATCCAAGTCGATGTTCTTTATTTCGATTTCGGAAAGGCTTTCGATCGCGTGGATAACGATGTGCTACTGGCGAAACTGGATCGGATTGGTTTCTCTCCCGCATTGTTGTCATTCTTCGCTAGTTACCTATGTGATCGACAGCAGTACGTCCAACATGGATGCTTTGTCTCGGCCCCATACCATACCCGGTCTGGTGTCAGTCAGGGCCCCATATTAGGGGCTTTCTTGTTTGGGATCATTATAAACGACCTCAAGTCAGTTCTTCAATCGGCTCAGTGTCTGTTATATGCAGATGACCTGAAGTTGGTGTATGGAGTGGAGCAGATTAGTGACTGTGAGTCGCTGCAAAGGGACATCGACTCGGTTTTTCGGTGGAGTGTGGAGAACAAGTTGCTCTTCAACTTGGCTAAGTGTTGCGTCTGCACCTTTAGCCGAGCTCATTTGCCGATACAGGCTCAATATTTGCTTGGGTCCGAGCCCATAAACCGTGTGCTCTCCACTACGGATCTGGGTGCGGTCTTTGATACGCGGCTAACTTTTCATGAGCATATTTCATCGCTTGCTGCCGGCTGCTATCGAAGACTAGGCTTCGTTATCCGCAACCTTCGTCGCTTTAACGATCCCGTTGCCATCAAGGTCGTCTATAATGCTTTAGTAAGAAGCAAGCTTGAGACAGCGTCCATCATTTGGCATCCTCATGAATCGACTTACGCTTTGCTTCTAGAAAAAAATCAAAAAACATTTTCTTAAGTAAGGTTTTTATTTAAGAAAATGGACGGGTACTACCCGTTTCTCTACCCAACTAAGTATCTCCTTGGGACCTTAGGTTACAACTCTGGAGGTGAGACGTAACCTAGGCTTGCTGACGTTCGCGTTTCGGACCCTGCGTGGTGACTCGGACTGTCCGGAACTGGTGACGCAACTTGTGCGTCTGCACGTACCAGACGTCCCCAGGATAGCCCTCAGACGGCGCGACGCGATCTATTGGCGGTGCCAGTGGCGCATACCGCGTCGCACAAGAACTCTCCGCTCCTTCATGCTCTCGCACTGATGAATGCGCTCCTGGCATCCGCACCGGAGTGTGATCTCTTTGCGTGGCGATGGAAGGCTGTGAGAAGTGAATGCCTCCGACTCTGCGAAATGATGGATGCTAGGCCTACTACTGTAATGTAAGAGTGTGTGTACAGTAATTTGTAATACTTCGTGTGAAAATTTGTATTAATGTAATTTTCTAAGTTTAAGTTTCATGGCGCTTTGGATGATTCTGTTAAGTCATGTAAACATTTGTAAATAATAATATATAGATAAATTATAATACTGAAATACATATAAAATATCCAAGACCCCAGGAACAAACATTCGTGCTCTTCACACAAAAACACTTGCCCTCGGGATTCGAACCCGGGACCGCCAGCTTCCTAGGCCGTACAACCCACTGAGCCAAACGTGTCGTCGAAGTTATGTGGACGATGTTGATTTTTCTGCTAATCTCCTCATTTTTGATTCGATCACGCAAGAAAACTCCGAGCATAGCTCGCTCCATTGCCCTTTGAGTAACTTTGAGCCTTCTTATGAGACCCATTGTGAGTGACCACGTCTCAGTGCCGTATGTCATCACTGGTATAGCTTAAGCTAGTTAAGTGCCTGCATCGTTAAGTACCGCCTATTCGTAAACCACGCCCCAAACTCTAAGCCGGCCAATGAGCGGAATTTGTAATAAGGGACGCTTCTATTGCTCACGCGCATCAAAGAAAGAGAAAGCAAATACACTACATGCTTGAGGTTTTTTGGCGTAAGCAGATGTATAAGTACAATGAAATCGAAGATATTATTATGTTTTGTTAACATTTAAGTTAGTGACGTAAAAGATAAAGGGAAGAATGACATTTTTACATAATTTACCCGTTTATTAATCTGTCGTTGAAAAATAAAGAAGCGTTTTCGGATTTCGTTTCTATCAAAGAAATTTTAAACAAACATGTTTCCACGTTAGGCGCTGAATATGTTATACATACTTGTGTGTTGTTAAAAACACACACTTACAGTCATATCGTTACTCCTTTATTTATTTAACGAGTGTGTCAGCGCAGTCGTGTATCCGGATGTTTTAAAATTAATAAAAGTGCAACCTGTGTATAAGGGCAAGGGCGACTTACACTCACCTAAATCATATCGGCCTATATCGTTAGTGCCTATTATTTCTAAGGTGTTCGAACGTCTACTTAGTGACGGAATGATGAATCACTTTATAGCCAACAGATTGTTGAACCCACAGCAATACGCCTACCAGCCGGGTCGCTCGACGACTCAAGTTGCGCGCGACGTGGTGTCGCGGGTGCTCGTCCACCTGGAGGGCGGGCGACAGGTTGCCGCCATCTTCTGTGATCTGCCGCGCGCCTTCGAGATGGTCGACCACTCGCTATTCCTCAAAAAACTGTCATACTACGGCTGCTTCTATGAAACAATCGCGTCATTCCTAAAAGACCGTAAACAAAGTACGTACGTACTAAACTAGAAGTCAAATCTCGACACCATTGGTAGTTGCGCGGTACCGCAGGGGTCGGTCACCGGAAACAATCTGTTTCTGATTCTAGTCAACGACATCACAAATGCCTGCTCTGATCCAAGGCCTGAATATGTCATGTTTGCCGTTGACACGTACATTATAGTTCACGCCGACAATTATGACAATTTAAAAAATAAACTGTGTCTCACTGTCGATCAAATTACCAATTGGTTTTCAGTGAATGGTATGCTGCTTAACTTAGAGAAAACTAACATTGTACATTTCCAATTAAAAAATACGAGCAATAACAGACTTAATATTGTAGTCAATGATATCCCAATACCACAAGTGGACCCTGCAAAATATCTCGGTTTTGTAATCGACGCAGGGCTCACGTGGGCTCCGCACATACAGGCGACCTGTGACCGATTAGCTTCAGCGTGCTATGCGTTATCCCGGCTCGCGCCAAGCTTGTCCGTTGAAAATCTGAAGTTGGCCTACTACGGATATTTCCACTCGATTCTTACTCAAGGTGTCGATTTCTGGGCTACAGCTGCCGAGCGTGACAGACTGTTCAGAATTTAAAAACGCGCCCTGCGTATAATGTTAGATTAAATAAACATACGTACCAAACAAGCGGAACTACACGTGACACCCCCGCACGCAGGCGGCCGCTGCTGCTCGCCCCACGGCGCCGGCTTGCCAAATTACGAAAGTTGATGTGCGTTTTTGGAACAAAAATTTACAACGCCGTACCGCCTGACATACAGGACGCTGAAAGTGACGTCCTGTTTAAAAGCAAATTAAAATCACTGCTTTTGGACCGAGCCTATTACAGCATTGAAGAGTTCATGGCAACAGATCGCTGACCCATCACATGGACATTTAAGTAATTAAGAAATATGATAATATATAATGGTGTAAAAAAATTAAATAATTGATTAAATTAGAATTAAAATGAACCACTAAGGGTGTATGAATTTATAGATAATGACTTGTAAAATTGTATTGCTTTTTTACCAGTAAATTCTGTATTCTGTATACATATTTGAAAATCAGCCTGTTCCATATACTAAATTTGGCAAAAATCTCACTAAAAATAGCTTACATTTTTAATGCACTATTACACACACATTAAGTATAACAATCGAAATATTAGTTACAGTACCTACCCACAAGTTTGATAGTATCATGAAATTAATTAATGAGAAACATTTACCACTTTAGCTTGGATTTGCAACTTAATTGGAAATGGAAAGTATAAAACTATAATAAAATGTCTTGTTTGTAAGTTTTGTTTTTTCTAACAAAAATGTGTAGCTTTATCCTTCTTTCACGCAGCAACGAATTAATGTAACTTTTACCCGTTGATGAAAAAGAGGGGCATCTCTAATAAGCATAAGTTCAGTGGATGTATCTGTGTGTCTGTTTATCTTTGTGTTTGTTAAACGCGTGAACATTATGAATTTATAAATACGATATTTTCTATTGAGAAATCTAACCAACCATTTTAATATCTTTTTTTATTTACCTTGTTTGCATTTAGATAAAATATATCCTAGTACTCAAAAAAAAATACAACTAAAAGTCATAAGCATAACCCCTATTTTTTTTAGCGTAGTCGGATAAAAAGGATCCTATAACCATCTGGAGATACCCAGCTACCCGTGTGCCAAAAATAGTTGAAATCTGTTTAGCCGATTTGGCGTGATGAAGCCACAGCGACATATACAAACAAACAAAAAATTAAAAAGATATATTTTTCCATTTAGTGACCGCCAAATAGCCCGTTACATTAATTATTTTGAAAATATCTTCAATGTACAAACATTTCATTTTTACAACTTTATAATAGTATAGAATATCTTTTCATCCAAAGATAAAGTATATGTAATTTATACGAAGCAATCTAGATAGAAGTGTAAGAGATAAGGCTGAAAACAATCGACGATTGAGGTCATCGCCCCCGGCACACTCGTAGAGAGTCTACGCACGTAGCGCCTCTACAAGGTTTCGTAGAGGTCAAGTATTTGAGACTAGATTGTCGTTTCTATTTACAGAAACCTATGTTTTACTCCGGAGTCCGAAATTAGAAGTTCGCATAGCGTCGTCCCTCTTTACCTCATGTTAGTTAATACTTGAGTGAACGAGATGACAGATGACATAGGTTAAGTTGTTTTGTTTTGTTAAAACTGAGCGCGTCTCACCATCAAACGTAACAGTTTGGCGAGTAAATATTTAAATGTTTTTGCAACGTCTTTTTGGTAAAAAAATAAAAAAAGAATACAAACTTTGAATTTCGAACTCCTTCAGGGTTAACAGGCATTAGGGGCTAGTACTCGGGTGGCAATTTTTTAGGGACAGCAAAATCTACGGCCAGATGCGGGAATTTTTATTGATAAAAGTTCGATTGTAAAGGAATTTTTAATTTTCCTTTACAATCGAACTCTGTGTTATATTAAGGGGATGCATCGAAAATTAAGCTATTTTCTAGTGAGATTTTTGTCAAATCTAGTACATGAAACAGGCTCGTTTTTAGATATGTGTTTTTGACTATATAACGCGGAAATATGTTTGTTGAAAATTTCCTCGATAGAAAAGTTATTCGAGATGCGTCTTCATTTTCTGTTTTTTGTCTAGTTTGTACAAACGACTGATTAATAAACGGCTAAATTATGTGAAAATGTCTTTTTTTCCTTTATCACGTGAATTAACTTAAATGTTAACAAAACATAATAATATTTTCGACTTCATTGTTCTTTTACATCTGGCGCTTATGGCAAAAAAATCCCAAGCATGAAGTGTATTAGCTTTCTCTTTCTATGATGCGCTCGAGCAATAAATGCGTCCCTTATTACAAATTCCGCTCCTTGCCCCGCTTGGCGTTTAGGGCGTGGTTTACGATTGACGACGCAGGCCCTTAATTTAAAATCACATACATATCAGAGTTTTCAGATTTATGTCAAATTTAGTAAATGTTCTTCAGGTTAAAAAAAGTAAATTTCTCAAACGCACTAGTGTTTTAACTCGTATCGTTTTTATGATATCGTAAATAAACAAAGCGAAAACCCGTCGTATTTCCCGTATCCGGCCTGATTAAATTAAACATTATTTTCAAACGTCAGAGTCAAAATTTTAATAGCAAGTTTTTAACAGAGGCATACGAAAGGTTTAACATGGCGAATGATAATACTTGTATATCTTAAATTAACTAGAAGGAACAATTACAAGGTACATGTTTTCATAATTGATCCACCACGCTTTTTAAGATTATCGAGTTATTAACTACAACTGGAAAACGATTCGAAATTAGTCATTTTGATTATTTATCGGTGTTGTTAATTGAATTAGGGTTCTTTTAACGGATAAAATTTACAATATAACATTATTTAACTTTTTTTGTTAAAAAATTACATATAAACACATTTTCTATTTTATTTTTCTCAACATCGATTTCATATATTTTTTTATTTAGTTATGAGTATATTTTTAAATCAGTCTATCAGAAATAATTAATTGATATTGACATGTACAGATGTGATACATGACATGTACTGACGTCATTTAGAGAATCATATGCTTCTTTGACATTTTCCCGATTTTTATCATAACTAGTTATCCGGTTAAGGTCGTCTCACGGGTTGGTTGTTGCCATAACTAAACGAACGAATAAGTTCATCGACCGGTGTCAAAATATCGCGAGAACTTTATCTAGGAGGGAGATATAAGCTCTCGGGATTTTCCGAGACCCATTCACAGTCCATTATGGCCGCTGTGATAACCGATCTTGAGACAACCTATGTATTCCTTGACCGTTCCTGGAAGGCACGGTCAAGGAATTTAATTTGTGTACCCTTTCGTACCTTGTCAATCTCTATCAGCTTGCATAGTGATTTTGACTGTGATAAGGTACGAAATGGTATATAAATTAAATTTCTTGACTATACGGGACCTCTCCCCACACAACAAACTCACTCATTCTCCACGCTTAGGTAAGAAAGGTTTACCGGTATAATACCTACCTGTAATAGCAAGTAAAATTGCTCTTCTTTTTCTCTCTTCATCTCTTCTTGGGTCTCTCTGTATCTGTTTCTTTCTCCCTCTATTGACTGTCTCTTCTTTTATCTGTAAACTATAGCTTTGAAAATTAAGTCTCGTACACTAGTACCACAAATACAAGTTACAACGATGTACCTGCGCAGAATGCATTTTTTGAAAACAGATTAACCAATTATAAGGCAGCGCGTTTGCGCGGGTAAAATCTTCAACGCTCATTGGCCGAAATTGTGCGCGCAACGCCGGCGCCCGCCATTTTGTCTGGCACCGCGTCAGTCGCCATGACCTGTCATTCCATATGTACCGTATGTACAGTGCAACAAGGTCTTTATTGAAATGCTCGGTATCATTCGGTACTTGTTAGCACTCATCGGCGTGGCCGAAGATTGCCGATGTAACTTATATTCGTGGTACAACCGTACGGAATGCCACTATATTACAAACTCACCTATTTGTCACGGCCGCGAATGAAGACAGGTATATATGGTACAGGTACGGAACCTCTTTCCACACCACGAACTCACCCATTCTCCACGCAAAGGTAAGACAGGTATATATAGGGGCGTTATCGCAGCCAAACACTTCGCGGCAAAATGAAGTGCATCGTCTTTTGTTTATTGGTGGCTGCGGCTATCGCCGTGCCAGTGGTGAGTCTACTTTTTAAAGTAGCTTTTAGCGTGATCTCACCAGTACCGGTATTTTTATACATAAAAAAAACCGGTATTTTTCATAGGGGAATACGGGAATATGGGTATTTTTTTATGTACAAAGTCATACGATAGCTGAATTCAGGAACTAATTGTGATAAAGGACGCGCATAGGTTGCGGTATGTTACCGGTATAATACCTGTAATAGCAATTAAAAGTGCTCTTTCTTCCTCTCTCTTTATCTCTTCTTGCTCTTTATCTCTCTATTGTTTGTCTTTTCTGTTCTCTTTAAACTATAGCTTTGATAATTTACGCTCGTATGGAACCTCGTCGTTACATCACAAACTCAACTATTTTCCATGCCAAGCTAAGACAAGTATATATATAACTAACTGTGCGCGTATAGATGGAATGTATAGCTTACAAAGTTTCACCCCCTTTTTGTCCCAAAAGGGATGAAATTTGACATAAATTATAGCCTTTGTCCTATTCTGATATATAAGGTACATAACTGGAAAGTTTCACAAAAATTCGTCCAGTACTTTTTGAGATTAAGTGGAACGTACATACATACTTTCACGTTTATAATATAGTAAGGATTATATATAATGGAAGGTACGGCACCTCTCTCCACACCATGAATCCACCCATTTTCCACGCAAAGGTAAGACGGGTATATATATATGGGCGTTATCGCAGTCAACCACTTCGCGGCAAAATGAAGTGCATCGTCTTTTGTTTATTGGTGGCTGCGGCTATCGCCGTGCCGGTGGTGAGTCTACTTTTTAGAGTAGCTTTTAGTGTGATCACTGATCATACGGATACCGGTATTTTTTATACATCAAAAAATACAATATCATACAATTGCTGAAATCAGGGACTGATTGTAATAAAGGATGCGCGTAGGTTGCGGTACGTTACGAGTATGGATTAATAAATAAATATTACGGGACGATTTTTACACAAATCTAAGTAATCTCATGGTAAGCTCTATAAGTCTTGTGTTATGAGGACTATACGACGATATATTTACTAACTTAAAACATCCAAGACTCAGGAACCAATAATTATGCTCATCACACAAATATTTGCCCTTACTGGGATTTGAACCTTCAGCTTGGCAGACAACGTTACTCCCGCTGAGCTTTAATAGTATAGTATCTATAATAGCAAGTAAAACTACTCTTTCTCTCGCTCCATCTCTCCTTGTGTCTCTCTGCATCTCTCTCTCTCTCTCTCTCTCTCCTTCTACATTGCCTCTTCTTTTCTTTATAAACTATAGCTTTTATAATTTAGTCTCTATACATACATAAAACGTACCGGTATTTATTTTACACATAAAAAAGAGTAATGGTTGAATTTGTAAAAGGTCAATCGACAGTGCACATAGTTTGAAGAACCGATGGACTTTAGGACAGAAAGGTTTTCGAGTGGAGACCACGTACCGGCAAGTGCAGCGTGGGCAGGCCAGGCCACCCGCAAGGTGTAACCGGTATTTTTTTAAATCTTCTAAAATACACGCTATTTCTCGAATGTTTTAAAACTGTATTTAGGAGAAGAGAAATTAATCACAAAACACCTCATTCAAGTTCTAGAATTTTAATAAATTATACGAAAATCTCGTAATTGAACGAAAAAAACGAATCGTTATTTCGGATAATTTGTATGAAAAAAATACCGGTTCCGATCGATCAGATAGCATGAACCTCGTCAACAACGTGGTTTGTGTTGAGAGTGTGTCGGCGAGGGTTGCATGCCTTATACTCCGAATTACCAAACGTTATTCCCTGAGGGTGATACAGGTTTACCCACCAACTTCGGCACACCCCGATACGCAAGTGGAGTCCATGTATGAGGATGTTTCCAAAGCCATACATGGGACTTACAGAACCCACTACACGGTGTTGATGTCCGCTTCGACATCAGTTAAACTTATCTAATATGTATTTACCCCATATTCGTGTATTTCAGAGTAAGTCAGATCGAGAAGACGACGATGATTATGAAGTAAGTATTTATGTACAACCAGTATTAGTTATATTCATTGCCACAAATAAGTTTTATACGCGCTAAAATCACTTTTTTCAATTTCCGGTAGCACTGGGATTATTAGTGCGAAAAATTACCGGTATTTTAATACTCTTATATATATTTCTGGCATTGAAAGATCTGTTAATTGATGATACAAAGCGTCACCAGGAGTCATTTAATCATCAGCTATCAATTGACATACGAAGCTACAATTTAATCATGATCACCGTAATTATTACTATGCAATAAAACAGACATTCACTGTGAAATATTACCAAAACATGCATAATATAGATCAGAATTAAAGTAACCTAATCCAAATTTTCAGTTAATAATGTAGTAATTATAATTGTAAGGGTGCGATATCAATACAATTTTTATAACTAAAAATATCCAATCCGAATTCAATACGGATATGGTGTATGTAATACGAGACGTACTACAACAATATTTCCAAGAATAAACACAGTAAATATTAAACAGTCACAGCATATGTCGGAAATTTTAATTCTTGGGAACAGAAACTCTTATCTAATTTTGAAAACATAGTTACTCTATATGGCTCTGGTGTACACTTACCGTTTTTTTCCCGAGTTTGATTTTAAATACAAGCGTTATATAAAGTAGTGACGATATGTCTTTGGGTAAGCTAGAGACATCTTCAACGATGCAGTCCTAAGTGGGGCACGCCCACAGCAATACTTATGGCCTCGCTCCAGCTCTAGCATGTACAAAATGTGTGCATGTTGCAGATCACAGGTCAAAAATATATTGATCAAAGGCATCGCCAAAGGGGCAGGGGGGAGCAGGTCTCAAAATATGATTAATTCGTTCAAAAATAAAATTCTATAACTTTTTTGCAAATATGTTCTCCTTTTGACGTGATAACGTCTTTAAATCGATGAATGCCGGCTGCGCGCACGATAAAGTGTCACGTTCTACTCATTGTTATGAGCCGAGCGTTTTGTCACTCCATCCATATATTACGTATATAGTTTGACATTATTTTGACGTAATTTGCATCCGTCATCCGCCCATTAGCGATGAGTTCGTCAGCGCTGCGTAGGACTCTGACGCATACTGATATGAAAATTGCGGAAACTTTCCAAAATGCTTAAAAAAGGTCTTTATACTGGTAAGTTAACACTAGACTTAAGACCTTTTATATACTAAAAAATGCTTAAAAAAGGTCTTAAGTCTAGTGTTCACTTACAACTCAGTACTGATGTACTGACGCACATTTTGTGAATGATGCTGGAACAGCTTCGCCTCCCGGCGACTTCCACTCGAAAGCTGCTCCTCTGCAAATGGTCTTGTCTTTCCATCTCCATATCACTGTCATGTTATCATTGATCTTCAATAATAATGAACGTACTTTTCAGACTCTAACCCTATTTAGGTCCAACAGAGAAGACGATGATGAGAATAGTACCTACGAAGTAAGTTGTTTCCAAGCTCTTATTCAGCTTCACCTGTTCCAGTGTCTGTCTGTGTGATTTACTGTCATTAAGACTCCCCGGCAAGCTCGGCCGAATTTCACCTTAACATACAAACGGAGTTTCGTTTTCATTATAAAACTACGTGTTGAATTGTTGGAAGGTATGGAAATGTTGGAAGAGGACGGCCTAGACGAATGTTTCGCGATCAGATTGGAGAAATTCTGAAAAAAGGCCAAGTGAAAAGTACTCTAAACCGGCGAGCTTGCATGAAGAGATGAATGAATGTTGATGAAGCGGCAGTTGTATGCCAGGACCGTAGCAAGTGGAAGGAGGTAGTCTCTGCCTACGTGCCTACCCCGTTGGGAAAAAGGCGTGATTGTATGTATGTGTTGGATTGTAACGAAACTTTGCATATACAATGACATGAGGTATATCTAGGTCTGTAATTAGTTTATATGGCTCTAGTTTATAAAACAAACGAAATAAAGTAAAAACAAGTTTTGTATGAAAAACTTAAATTCGCTGTATTTTTTTAACTACGGTAGGTATCTGAAGCTACATAAACTAATGATAGACAGGATATACCTTAACTTTTTCTACGTACAAAGTTTCAGAGCAAAATAGTTAGTCGTTTTAAAATGAGAGCGTAACAAAGTAAAGTAGTAAAGGTAGTAAAAAAAAAGTAAAAAAAAGGTAAGCTCGTTTCTCCATACAAACGTATTGTATGGAGAAATGAGCTTACCGGGGACTCTTAAGTACAAATGGAAAATCGTCGTCGTACCTCATTTCATAGTATATGCAAAGTTTTGTTACAATCCAACACATAGTTTTAAAATAAGAACGAAACTCCGTTTGTATGGGATGGTGAAATTAGGCCGAGCTTGCCGGGGACTCTTAATGACAGTAAATTGCCTGTGTGTGTGTGTATGAAATAAAATAAATACTCTAGCCTAGTATACGTCGAGACTAGTGGTGTGCGGTACATATAGGCACAAAGTCACAGCCTATCCTGGACGACCATGGGTCCATATAGGCATGGAGAAACTGCTTACCCTGGTCAAATATTCTGTGCACGTCACTGACTACTGCTGTGCAAATTGCTGAAACTTTCCAAAATGCTTAAAAAATATCTTAAATCGCGTGTTAACTTCCATGTTTATAGGACCTTTTTAAGCATTCTTCAGTATATAAAAGGGCTTAAGTCTAGTGGTAACTTACCTGTTTAAAAGACCTTTCTTAAACATATTGGAAAGTTTCCGCAATTTGCACATCAGAGCTGGCAGCTTCCTCGCGCAGCGTATCAGCATTGCGATAATACTCCTTGCATCTTCGGGACCATGCCGCGGGGCCGGGGCCACAGTCTTTTTAACACTTTCACGGACACAGAACCATTTTGAAAATAGCATACTGTGCACAAATATATGCACTTACCGGGATTTGAACCCAAGACCGTCATCTTCGTAGGCAGGCTCATCACCGCTGACCTAAATCGTTTGTCACTCACGTCATCTATATTATTATAAAGTTCTATAAATTAAATCGGAAATCATTTACTGTCTAATAAAATGTCTGTACATTGAAAATATAATCAAAAAAAAATTGGTACAAACTATTTTAAGGTCACTGAATAGAAATATATATTTGGCTTTTTTGTATGTGTGTCGTTGAAATTTAATCTCGTCAAAACGGCTGAATGGATTTTAATATTTTTTGGTACACGGCTAGCTGGTCATCCACAGACGCTTATAGAATACTTTTTACCCAACCACAATGAAGTAAAAATGAAGGTTATGTTTTTCCCTTCTGCGAACAAAGATTCGCGCACCTCCCAGTGTTCAATAATCATCTAATTTTTTAGAGTCAATCTCGATCCAGCAGAAGCAATTCGCAGAGTCAATCCAGATCAAGCCAAAGCAACAGGGAAGACGACGACGATAATAGTACTTATGAAGTAAGTATTTTGGGTCTGCATCGCAATCGCTTCTCCTAAAACCAAATGCCATAAGAACTTTGCTTTAAAAGATTGTATGCCATAATGATCGTTTGTCCTAAAACTAAATGCCATAACAACTTTGCCCTAAACGATTGTATGCCATAATGATCGTTTGTCCTAAAACTAAATGCCATGACAACTTTGCCCTAAACGATTGTATGCCATAATGATCATTTGTCCTAAAATCAAATGCCATAACAACTTTGCCTTAAACGATAGTATGCTATAATACTCGTTTCTTTTAAAACCAAATGCCATAATAATTATGCCTTAAACGATTGTATGCCATAATGCTCGTTTGTTCTAAAATGAAATGCCATAACAACTTTGCCCTAAACGATTGTATGCCATATGATCGTTTGTCCTAAGACCAAATACCATAACAACTTTGCCCTAAACGATTGTAGGCTATAATGTTCGTTTGTCCTAAAACCAAATGACATAATAATTATACCTTAAACGATTGTATGCCATAATGCTCATTTGTCCTAAAAGATTGAAGAAATATATGTTCGCGCATCACTTCAGAAAGGTACACCTATGTGGCTTCTTCTTTTTTTGTGGTTGTAATTGTCTGGATAAGGTTTGTATATAAAAAAATGTACTAAAAATTGCATGGAAAAAGAGAATTTTGTGTTCCAAAATTTAAATATAATTGAGTGAGTGAGGCAAAAGATATAACTGAGATCTTTAAAAAAATATTCCATTACATGGTCCATACAGTAAAGGGAAGTTTAGGTCTCATCTTATTCCTTAGTACACTCGGGCAAAACCGGGGCAAGCGGCTAGTTTTTGTATAAATGACTTAATATTCTCAATCTATTTTATCCTAATGCTGAAAGATATAATGCTAGTTTGATGCACAACTTTAAGTCCTAAAATATGCAACAAGCAAATTTTGATGCAAAATATTCGATTTTAGGATTCAATTTTCTGTCATTAGGCTGTCACAAAACCGAATCTGTCAACCCCAAATCCACGTGGTCTTGTCTGCCGTACCCTTACCCTACTACCTATAGTGTATATAAAAGCCCGTAGGGCTGCGGGATATGCAGCCATATTAATTTTCTTTATTTATGTTTTTCTTTAGACATCCCGTTTTGCCTCGGTTTCCCCTATATTAGCCATCAATGATCACGAACCTTTTTTTTCAGAGTCGATCTCGATCAAGTCAAAGCAACAGAGAAGATGATGACGATAATAGCATTTTTGACGTAAGAATTTTAATGTCACATGCCACAAAATACTGATTCCTCAAACTTACATGATTTTCACACAATATCACAATCAACTTAGAGCATTTAAGTTCACGCTCACACACACAAATTAGGAGTGCTCGCCACCGTGAAGAAACGGTGCCGCCGCCGCCGCCGCCGACAGTTCGAAATTCACGCGCCGATGCCGCGCGAACGAGTAGAGATCATGACGGGATTGATCAATAAATGATAGAAAGAGATCGAAATGCGCGTGACGTAGGTCGAAGGGCCTGGTGGGGCAGGCGGCGGGTGGCGAAGTATCTCGTTGTTACAGCTTTGTTGGACTGACGCTTTATGAGGCTTAAAGAAGTAGATGTTTATCTTGCTGCAAACAGGAACACACCTGCGTCTTTTTTATCGGAATGTGCCAAATATAGCATGCAAAATGGTGCAAATATTGCTGATGCCGATGCTGATGAGCAGGTTTATCAAGTAGTGTGGAAGTACCCCACCAATACCGACCCCAAAAATCTTAAAGACGGCGATATCTTAAACTATTGGAGGAAGCTACTACGCACCCTTTCTTGTCAGCATTAGCTGAAGCTATTCTATGTATTCCTGCCACGAGTAACCCTAGTGAAAGGGTGTTCTCTGTGGAAGGGTTAGACTTGACCGCTAAATGGTCGAGACTTAACTCGTACAGGGTCGACAAGAAAAATGTACACGACAATTATAAAATTTGCAAAAAAGATGTGCTTGTGTCAATGTTATAAAATAATATTTAATGAGTCGTATTTTAGTACAGCTTAATATTTAAAAGCTCCTACAAAAAAAAAATAAGCTCATAAAACCCACGCCGCGACCAAGTAATTTTTCGGAGCGCGCCGCCGCCTGTTTTTTTGATCGGCGCGCACCTCTAACACAAATACAAATAAAACCATGTCGTTACCGAACAAAATTTTGATGCAATTTTAGCGGCGGGCGAGATAACGGGGAAGATACATGTACAGCACACTACGGAAATATTTATATTTCTACAAACGCACACAATTAAAATAAATCACCTACAAACAAAACACCCACACACTGACAATTTACCGTATAAACTAACAGGAGATTTGGCGATTACTTTGGCATGCCGAAATACAGGAACAGGTGGCCAAACCGAATATCATTGGTGTGACCAAGGCCCATCGTCTTCGCTGACTTGGCCACCTTGAGCGCATGGGAGAGAATCGGCAGAAGAAGAGAGCATACCTGGGTCGACCGACTGGACGACTCCCAGTCGGTCAACCTAAGTACCACTGGATAGCTCTGGTGGAGGCGGATCTGCGTGAGCTTGGAGCCATTAACTGGCGAGAGATTGCCCTGGATCGGGTAAAGTGGCGTGCTCTTGTGTCGGAGGCCAAGACTAATTTTGAATCGCTGAGCCAGCGCAGTTAGTTAGTTTTTTGGCAGAGGGCAATGCATTCGTATGGCATTCGCCTCTGAGAATGCTGTTATCTATCCATCTCCATGATAGAAGAGATCCTTTGATAGATCCTTTGATATCATGATATCATCCTTAGTGATATGTGTGTTTTGTTTTTTTTCTTGTTGAGATTTGCAGTAAAGAGGTGTAAGTCTTCAATGATCACAAATCTTATTTTTCAGAGTCAATCTCGATCAAGTCAAAGCAACAGGGAAGACGACGACGAAAATAGTACTTATGAAGTAAGTATTTAGGGTCTCCATCACAATCGCTTGTTCTAAAATCAAATGCCATAACAACTCTTCCCTAAACGATTGTATGCCATAATGCTCCTTTGTTCTAAAATGAAATGCCATAACAACTTTTTCCCTAAACGATTGTATGCCATAATGCTCGTTTGTTCTAAAATCAAATGCCATAACAACTTTTTCCCTAAACGATTGTATGCCATAATGCTCGTTTGATCTAAAATCACATGCCATAATGACTTTGTCCTATAGCTTGCCCAGCACCGCTGTACCGCGCCTTAGGTATGCGAGCGGCGAGACGGGGAGGGGGCAGACGACGGTGGAATGACGAATCAACAGCTGCTCTGCCCCCCGTCTCGCCGTGATTGATCAAGCTATAAACTATTGTATGCCATAATGCTCACTTGTCCTAAAAGTCATAATCCATAATCTATATAAATAAAAATCGATTAAAGAAATGTATTTCGCGCATTACTCGTACTTCAGAACGGGTACACCTTTTTGGCTAATTCTTGTTTTGTTGTGATAAAGCCAAAGTAAATAACAGAGAAAATGATGACGAAAATACTACTTACGAAGTAAGAGTTTTAATGTATTACAACATGACGCAAAGGTAACTAATGTGACACCAACTCTCGTCATTCCCCAACCAAGGCTGCAAGTTACTATGCCTATTCCAACAACACCAATAATTTAGTCCAAGCATGCACGAGACTGTCGAACAAGTCAAAGAAGCTGCTAGCCCATAAATCCATATTTCCATCAAAGGTCGTATTGTGGATGGTGGGCAGTCGGGCTACAAACTCTGGCTGGTGGAGCGACTGGCTGCCCATTACCCCGAGCTTCCGACCTGCGGGCCAGCATCACCTTCATAGAACGTTGAATAATTTTATCCACCGCCTCCATATATATATATATATATATATATATATATTATGTTATCAGAATCAGAATCAGAATCAGAAAATTATTTATTGCCACAACTTATACTAAGAATTACATGTAGAATTACAATGAGGCAATGAGTCTCAGTCTCAGCGTGTGCTGGGCAAAAAGTCCAGCGCTGGTTTTCAGACTGAGCCCTTTGGTTGTGTCGGTCGTTATGAGTGGTAAACGGGCAGACGAGCCACCCGATGGAAAGTGGTCATGAGTGCGTCGCCTGAATCAATCAATTATTCGGAAGACAAATGTCATAACCCTCTCCTTTGCATCACTTTAGCTGAGTGTGCATGCTTCCAATTCTCACCTACGGTGCTCAGACTTGGTCTTAGACAGAAGCTCAGAAGTTCCAACCCGGCGCTTGCCAGTACGCTATGAAGCGAAACATATTACGTGTAAAATTGAGGGATCATGTCGAGAACACCACGCTACGCTCCCAAACTCAAATAATCGACGTAGCTTGGAAGGCGGCCAGGTTAAAGTGGGACTGGGCTGGTCATGTTTACCGCATGCCGAGTGAGCTGTGGGCCAAGATCGCCGCAGAGTGGAGACTCGACAGCTCTAAACGGAGACGCGGCAGACCTCATTGGCGATGGCGGGATGAACTAGACTCAGTTCTTAAGTAATGGTCAGAAACCGCCCAGGATAAATTAATACCCTGTGTAATTGTGATCGCTTGTATCAAAATTCATAACTGACGTTTTAATTTCAGAGTCGGTCAAGTAGAAGTAGCAAGAACAACTTTGATGACAAAAGTTATGAAGTAAGTATTTTTTATCTAAATCAAAAAAAGAGTAGATTCGTCGATCGGTTTTATTATTTATCATTTTTGAAATATCTTCGTAAACCTTGATCCAACTTCCAACATTCCTTTATTGGTAAGGAATCTGCAAATTTTTTCATCTGAAAAAGATATTCTTGATTTTTTTTGTTCCGTTTCTGATTTGATAAAAAAACGACAAAGCCCTAATCTTTATGTAAAACTTTTGTTTCATTCTAATACTATAATTTTACTTTTACTCTCAGTTTGATTTCTTAATTTATACAATCTACTGGGATAATTACGTCTGCGGGGAAATGCGTCTTATAATGATATATTATAGAAACGTAACATTATGCAACTAACCCTGCTCTTTTTTTTAGGGTTCCGTACCTGAAAAGGAAAAAAACTGAACCCTTATAGGATCACTTTGTTGTCCGTCCGTCTGTATGTCAAGACTCTTCTTCTCAGAAACGCGTAAAGTTATTAAGCTGAAATTAATATTAAATACTCAAATCTGCAATCCTTTTAAGCTGTGAAAAAATTAAACTCTTAAGTCAACGCAATCAATAGATACAATCAGTCAACCATTACATTAAAAAAGGTTTTTCCATAGAAATTGTCGTGAAATTAAAACCTAATTGGGTACTTTCAGTTGTCCTAGTAACTTGAAATTTGGTATGAAGGTAGCTCCTATACCAAAGCCAATGAGAAAGTTTGAAAGCTTAAATTTTCATGTGTGACTATGTCAGTTACCTACTTAAAATAACCCTACACTACGTACTTAGGAGCAGGGCTTGGTAACAACGGATTTTCTGACATACAGCCACTAGGTTCTGCCCGCGACCTCGTCCGCCTTGAATTCGTTTATCGCGGATAAGGGTTTATTTCAGGATAAAAGTAGCTTATCTCCTTCCCCGGGACTCAAACATCTCCATACCAAATTTCATCCAAATTGGTTTAGGGGTGTAAGTGTGAAGAGGTAACAGACAGACAGACAGACACACTTTCGAATTTATAATATTAGTATGGATTTGTAGCGTATATTTTGAAACTTCAATTCCCATTATATCGATAGCTTTTAGAATTATTTCGATACCTACAGATGTGTACGGAACCCTTGGTGCGTGAGTCCGACTCGTACCTGGCCGGTTTTATGCTAAAAGTGCCATATTTTAGGCAGGGAGGGCATAGGTATTTTCTAACTGCTCGAATTTTGTGAAATCTTGAAAGACGCATTTTCCCCGTAGACGCAATAATCCCGGTCGACCTTATTTAATTCTTATTGATGTTTTATTGCACTTTAACTTCGAGCATTTTTATCCTATTACTAAAGGGCGGCTGACGGATGCAAAATATACGAATTAATTTTATAGAATTTTTATTGAAGAATCCATTACCTTCAGTAAAAGAATATAATGGATATGTAATTGTGCCTATTTAGTATTTCGTTTATTCATTTGTTTAGTTTTAGTATGTTCCTGACGGTCATTATAGGTGATAATGACATTCTTTATGTAGTTAGTTACAATTATATTTCTATTCAGCCTTATCATCAGTAATGAATAGATTTGTAAGTTTGCGCGTTCTCTGCAAAGAAAAAACCCTTCATTTTAGCGCCAAAGTTCTAGAATGTTATAAAATGCTTTACCTAGTGCCTACATTGCCATCAAATTTTAAGTCTTCGTGCCAAAATTGCATCCGTCACCCGCCCATTTACCTATTACATTTTTATTGACTTTTGTGCCTTATGTCTAATGTTTATATATGTTCTTTTTCTTATAGTCCTGTTTAGTTCTAGTAAGTTTGAGTGATAAGGGGCCAAATTTGATGTGGCAAATGACATATGTCCGTGATATCACAACTATATGTTTACTTTTAGCAGTATGCTCTATTTGATATAACCACATTTCTTAGGAAGTGGATATGACAGAATATTGCCTTCTATTATGTTTTACTTCACTATTTTCAGCCATAGAGCCTTCAAGAATATGTAACAATGCAGTTCGGATAGGGGCTGTTTATTTATTACGAAAGCCTAATTGGGGAAGAGGTTATGTACAAGGCTTATTTTTTCTTACATGTGGGTGGGTGGGAGTCTTGATTGGTCTTATTTAAGATCACAAAAGCGAGCAAAAATTAATTCTTACTATAATGAGAACGGTTCATATTAAAGTGTTTGTTTGTAATAACATAAACGAACGAGATTTTATATTTTTGCTATTTTTCCTTTGTATGTTTGGTTAATACTGAAGTTCCGTGAGATTTAAAAGGGGGAGCGGTTTGTCCACGTCATGGAATAAAGAAAAGGGAAGGAGGCTAATCTTAGGAACACAGATGAATAAATGTCCAGCTGAAAGCAGTAGGTAAATAATAGTTCCAAATCCATCCAGATTGGCGCTAGAGTAGCAAGATAGTGTAAAGTCAACAACCAATTATAAAACATTCTTACGAAATTGTACTCAATTCTCCTTTCTTCATCTTCTGATGTAAGTATTCAATCGTGTTCAAAGTGATTTTTTTGGCATCGTTGTGGAGTGGACTTCGTTATATTGTTCTCCTTAATTTTCTTCATCGTCCAAGACTCGCTTTTTTCTTACTTAAATGGATCAGAAAGTAGTTAAAATTGTCTTACGTAATAAACAGCCCCATACAAAATTGTATATGTGTCCATGATATAGACGAGATATTGCTCAATTAGAGATATCTCATTGCCACGTCGAATTTGGCTTCAGAACTAGAATTAAGTTTCAATTGCCTGTTTTAGCAATCAAAAAATTAAACTTAATTTATTAAGTTAATGAGTTTGAATATTTAAAATCAGTTGCTGCACATTTTTTATTAAGTATTTTTATTAAAATTACAACAGCAGAAAGAAATATTTTAAATGGTAACTTATTACAGAGTCTATGAATGCGACACGACTATTACCGACCAAATTCGAAAAATCGGCACAATGCCAACAAATTTAACACAAAACCGGTTATTTGTATACCGGTAATATTTAATAAATAAACTAAAATGTACATAATTATGATAATGGTATTTTTTTAATACAAAATATTTTTAAATTAACCTACCGTTATCATAAAACTTGCCTTGTTATTTTTTTATCATAAATTTTCCTTTCTAATTTTACGTTATTTTTCAGTCGTCGTCGTCAAGATCAAGCAGAAACAGAAACAGAGATGATGATGATGAGGATAGCTCATACGAGGTAAACCTTTTTTATATATTAAAAAAGTTATAACCCTATTTTTACTTCGGGGAGTCGGGCGAAAATTATCCTACAACCACCTTAGGGGATGGCAGAATCGTATTATCCAAGCCTGGGTGAGGTTAAGAAGCTCTATAGACAGTTTTCAGTGGCGTGCGGTCCATACAGGCACAGAGAAACTGCCTACCCTGAAAAACTATGACTTCATACTGGCACAGAAAAACTGCCTAACTGCCTACCCTAAACGACCTTAGCTCCATACAGGCACAGAGACACTGCCTACCCTGAACGACCATAGCTCCATACAGGCACAGAGAAATTGCCTACCCTGAACGACCGTCGCTCCATACAGGCACAGAGAAAATGACATATGTCCGAATGTCCGAATGACATATGAACGACCATAACTCCATACAGGCACAGAGAAACTGCCTGCCCTGAACGACCATAATTCCATAAAGGCACAGAGAAACTGCCTACCCTGAACGACCATAACTCCATACAGGCACAGAAAAACTGCCTACCCTGAACGACCATAACTCCATACAGGCCCAGAGAAACTGCCTACCCTGAACGACCATGACTCCATACAGGCACAGAGAAACTGCCTACCCTGAACGATCATGGCTCCATACAGGCACAGAGGAACTGCAACCGTGAACGACCATGGCTCCATACAGGCACAGAGAAACTGCCTACCCTTGACGACCTTGGCTCCATACAGGCACAGAGAAACTGCCTACCCTGAACGACCATGGCTCCATACAGGCACAGAGGAACTGCCTACCCTGAAAAACTATGACTCCATACAGGCACAGAGGAACTGCCTACCCTGAAACACCATGGCTCCAACAGGCACAGAAAAACTGCCTACCCTGAAGCCCTGAATGACCATGGTTCTATATAGGCGCTGAGATACGCCAACCTTGGCCAAAAACCCTGTCCACGCCACTGACAGTTCTATACACTCAGAGCAGGAAGCTCTCATGAACCTGACCAAAGATCCAAGGGTCAGGTTGACCCGTACGGAGAAATCTCAGAAGTCAGCCTGCACGAAATTCGTATGGCTCTCACACAGCTTTAAAAAAAGGCGGCGGGCGCTGACGGAGTTACATCGGAACCTCTGAAGGTAGGTGGTGAACCGGGCGGGGCTGAAAGCCATTCAGAAGCTATTTAATTCAGTCACAGGCATGGTATAGAAGCGTGGTGCTCTTTTCTAAGACGGGTGATAAGACCTTTTTGAAGAATTACAGACCCATTTCACTCCTGAGCCATGTCCTTAAGCTGTCCTTGAGAGTCACCACGAACCGTCTCCCATGCAGGTTTGACGAGTTACAGCCTCCTGAAAAAGCCGGTTTTTGCAAAGCTGTCAGTACCATGGACCACATCCATACGCTACGGCAGGTTATACAGAAGACCGAAGAGTATAACCAGGCCGTATGTGGTTGTGTACTATAAGAAGGCTTTCGAATCGATCGAGATGCATTTTTTGGGTAATGCTACAGTCTCCTCAGCAGTGCCAAATTGACTATCAATATATCTGACCTACTAGCGTGGCGCTGGACCGCTGTGTGTAATGAGTGTTTGAAGTTTTGTGAGTTGATGGACAGGCTTTTTATTGTCCCTATGTAATCGTTATTAACTTAAGTTTAGAAAACTTCCTAACTATTTACTTATATTATTTTTCAGTCAAGGTCAAACAGAAACAGAGATGACGATGACGACGACGACAATAGCACATACGAGGTAATCTTTTTTTTATACATTAGTCTAAGATTTTCCAGTGGAATTGACATTTCGAAAATGAAGTGCTAAAACTTACATATTTATTTTTTAGATTAGTTAAGAGTTTCGAAGGAATCGTTGTGCGTTTCAAGGTTTTTAGGATACCGTTTTTTAGGGTTCCGTTCCCAAAGGATAAAACGGGACCCTGTTACTAAGACTCCGCTGTCCTTCTGTCTGTCTGTCCGTCTGTCACCAGGCTGTATCTCATGAACCGTGATAACCAGACAAAAGTTTCAGAGATGATGCATTTCTGTTGCCGCTATAACAAGAGATATTAAAAACAGTATAATTTTATGTCTGTCCGTCAATGCCAGTACCCAATATAAAATTATCGAACAACGCGTACATTTTGCTTAGGAGTAGTCTGCTAACACTGGTTTTTCATAGATACGGCCATTTGTAGCGTATTTGTACGGAACCCTCGGTGCACGAGTCCGACGCGCACTTGGCCGGTTTTCTGATCATACCAAGGAAATTCTTCTCCTTGGATCGGTTTCCTCATCGCTAAGGGTCGTGTCCAACCGAGGAACAAGGCGTATTCGTAGCCGAGTGTACAGAAGAGTTACTCCGAAACGTTTAGGTTCATTTCGTCCACAATCCCACTTCGTCAACATTCCTATTTCATCCATATTCCCATCTCGTCCTTTTCCCACTTCGTCCACATTCCCACTCAGTCAACATTCCCATTTCGTCCACAATCCCGCTTCGTCACCATTCGTTGCTTATCTGACACGCGTAAAGTAAAAAAATCAGAAGTAAGTACAAACAAAAATAAAATGATAATAAGATAAAATACAATTTTTATTATTTCATATGTGTTTGGTGGTGACCTACATGGTTGTTTGCTAGTGCGTTAAGGCTGGGAATGTGGACGAAATGAGAATGTGGGCGAAATGGGAATGTTGACAAAGTGGGAATGTTGACAAAATAGGAATTGGACGAATTGGGAATTGATTGTGGACGAAATGGGATTGCCGACGAAGAAGGAATGTGAACGAAATGCGAATGTGGACGAAATGAACCTAAACGCTCCGAAACCCGAAATTCAAGGTTCGTAACATGCCGTCCCTCTTGCATTCATGTTAAGCTCTTCAAATTCAAATTCAAATCATTTATTTGTGAACAATAGGTATACACACAATGTAATATTTTTATTATCGCTTTTCTTAACTAAATATCAAAATACCGTGAAAACGATGTCAAAATGTGAAATTTAAATTTAAATCGGCCAAGAAAACGCAAGATAAAGGCATTTTAAACTACTAAATAGATAGAGAGATCCGACGTGCACTGTTAAGTCATCGTGCACTCCGGTCATATAAACTCCATATAAATTATGTTTTGCTAGAAAGAGATAGAATGAAATATTTGATGGCTTATATATCTTGGTTATTTATATAGTTATTTGAAAAAATATTTTTGTCTTCTCTTTGTTACATGATTGAGCTTTTAATAAATCTAAAATTTTAATTCGTGCATATTCCTTATTAGTCTTTAGTTGTGATATGTTTTCTTGGAGAACTACGCATTGAATTTATACTCAAACATATATTTAGGATAGACTAAGTAGAAATATTGTAATAGATATAAGAGTTATTTTGAAAAAATGACGGACTGTTAAGTTTATTTCGGCCTTCTTCTCCTCAGTGGTCTCCTCTTGGGAAACGCCGTAGCGTAGAGTCAGACTGGTAAAAGTACCCTTGCGGCCTACTAACAGAATAAAGATCATTACTTCACTAGCTTCTGCTCGCGACTTCGTCCGCCTTAAATTCGTTTATCGCGAATAAGGGTATTTTTCCGGGATAAAAAGTATTTATGTTCTTCCTCAGGACTCAAACTATCTTCATACCAAATTTCATCCAAATCGGTTCAGCGGTTTAAGCGTGAAGAGGTAACAGACAGACAGACAGACACACTTTCGCATTTATAATATTAGTATGGATTTCAGTATCTGGAGGTCACTGGTTCGATTTTTTTTGTATGTTTGTATTTTGCATGTGTCGTTGTGGCCTCATCACGCCAAATCGGCTAAACGGATTTCAACTATTTGTGGCACACGGGTAGCTGGGTCCACAGATGGTTATAAAATACTTTTTGCCAAATTACGCTGACAAAAAAGAAGGTTTATGACTTTTTCCTCTCCGCGAACGAAGTTGACCTTCTAGTTCGAAGTAATACCGGTAAAAAGTTAGTATTATTATGTTTATTTTACATATTCTTTCTTTCAGAGTCGGTCAAATAACCCACCGGTATTTATTTTACTATTTATATTTTATATTTATATAAAGAGAAATGGCGGTTCGAGACTTTTGCCAGCATCAGTTTTAAAGATATATAAATTACATCACAAATGGTAAATTACACTACAAAAGTCTTTGTCTCTATATTACTATTATTATTATTATTTTCAAAAATGGCAGCTCGCAGCTTGTGCCAATGTCAGTTTTCCGAATTCAGTTCAGTCAGTTTTTAGGAAGTAGGTTGTTTTCGTTTTGATACTGCTCGGAGTCAAGTTTCGAAAACAGCAAGGTATAAATTTTACGGATATAAATTATAGCATCGAATAAAATCGCCAAAACAAAATGCAAACCAGAATGCTGATATAGAACAAAATTATATTAATGGAAAGATACGCGAAAGAAAAAACTAAAGTCTAATATTGTTATTTCTGATAAAATCTGATAAAATGGAGATGAATGGAGTGAAAACTAACGAAGTAATGACTTGAAATTTACAGGACGAGGGATGAATGGAGGAAGAAGATCATAGAGAGATGAAGATAATCTATTTCACTCGAAAAATATATGTTCCAAAGTACCCTCATCCAAACCGCACTCACACAACGAATTGTCTTTAACTTGTATTTTGAACAGGAAAACGGGGGAACACGAGTGGCCCAATCGTAATCTGCAAATGGAGGAAGTCCCTTTTTTGTTGGCCTCGCGATATCGGAAAAACCAAGGTCTTACTGGAATATAATCCTGGACATCAGAGTAATGAAAGCCTTTAGTCTGTCTAGATCGGGCCCATTCTGTAAACCATTCATCGTCGAGGCGAGTCTTGGCTAGAGAAACCAAATCGTGAGCGTAACATCTATATGCTGATAGACAACCACTAACGACTGCATCCTTAGCGCACTGGTCCGTAATCTCATTACCACGAATATCCACGTGACTAGGTATCCAGGCTAATGAGACCCTAACACCTTTGTTAAAAGACAGTAAAGAACTCGTTTTATTTCTAGAATAAGTGGAAATTTTACCTTAGAACGCAATTGATTCGCTAAAATAGCCTGAAGAGAACTCTTCGAATCAGAAAAGATCACACAGTTATTTAGGTTATGTGAATCTATATATTTAAGTGATTCCAAATTGCTAGCGCCTCGCCCGTAAAAACAGACGAGTAAGAAGGTAATTTAAAACTAAGAATAACATTAAATCTAGGAATCCACACGGCAGACCCCACCGGGCCCTGTTCAGACAACTGGGAAGCATCCGTATAAATACAAATCCAATCAGACCAATGCTTATCAATAGCTTTATTTAAAAGAGAATTCGCACAAATACTATCTTTATCAATTCTCAAATCAGTAGGAACACCAGGACGAAAGATAATTGCCTCATATGAAGTCTCAAATATGGGGTTAAGCCTACATTGATATACCGGGCATGGGAGCCGAGTAAATTTAAGGTAACTTTTTACAAGACATGGACTATTTTTGTGAAACCAGTATCTAGAAGTAGTAACTAATCTGGAAAGAAGCTGAAGTTTTGGAATAAGAGGATGAGAAGCAGATTGAATAATTGTAAAAATAAACCGATCTGATAAATATTGTCTTCTCAAATGAAGCGGAGGCTCTACACATTCAATTTGGAGAGCATTAATAGGAGAAGATCGAAGATCGAAGAAGAACAATGCGAAGACTTTTAGATTGAATTTTGTCCAAAGAACTTAATGCCGCTTTATTACAAGGTTCCAGGAGAAAAGAACCATAATCAAGGTGACTGCGAACTAAAGCATTATACACTAATTTTTGATAATACGGATGGGAACCCCACCATACACTAGAAAGAGATCGAATGATATTTATATTTTTCTCACATTTCTGGGCTGCATTGTTAAGATGATGAATTCCAGATAACTTGGAATCAAAGATGACGCCTAGAAATTTAACCCGATCTGAAACAGGAATTGGAACCCCGTTACATCTTACCAAAATATCAGGAACACGTCTTTTACAGGTGAACACGACTACTGAACTCTTGGATATCGATAAAGATAGTCCATGATGTTTCAACCAAATATTTAAATAATTGAGTGCCGAATTAAGCCGAGGGACGGCATCCGAAATACTAGAGACTGAGGAATATAAACAAATATCGTCAGCGTATTGAAGAACACTACAAAAAGGATTTACCGATAATTCCAAATCATAAGTATAAAGGCTGTACAAAAGCGGACTTAAAACTGAGCCTTGCGGAAGACCCTTCCATATTATCCTAGCTGGAAGAGAAACATTGCCAACACTAATTAATATAGATCTAGAGAGAAGAAAATTGATGGTAAAATTAATGAGCCTCTCGGGGAACTATGCAGTCCAAACTATGCAGTTTTTGCCTAAGTTAATTGTCATACGCTGAAGCGACGGCTAAAAAGACACCAACTACTACCTTAGAGTTTGAAAAAGCGATTCGTATGTCTGTGGTAAAGTTAGCGAGACTGTCCATTGTAACAAGGCCCTTACGAAAACCAAACTGGCTTTTTGCCAATATACCCTTGCTTTCTGATATCCACTCTAATCTATTTTTAATGAGATGTTCCAAAATTTTTGCCAAAGTAGGGGAAAGGGCAATAGGGCGGTAACCAGAAGGATCGTTACTAAGCTTACCAGGTTTTAGAATGGGAACAATAATCTGAGTGTTCCAGTCTTCCGGAGGAACTCCCGATAAAAATATATTATTCAAAATTTTAAGGAAGAACTGTTTGGAGTCGGAACTGGCGCGTGAAATAAAAGAATATGGAATTCCATCCACACCAGGGGAGGAATCCTTGAGATGATTCGTAGCTGTTAAAAATTCTTCATAAGAAAATGGACTATCAAAGTAACTAGTTGGGCCTTGATTCAATGGAGTCACAACAGGGGTAACTTCCTCAAGAGAGGGAATAGAAGGAGGCGCTAACTTCTGCACAAATGTCTCTACCCACTCAGAGGGGTCATTCGCTTGTAGAATTGAATAAGGCGTAAAAGCGCCGCGAAAACGATTGATGCCCTTCCTGACCAAAGCAGAAGGCGTAGACGGGGAAAGACTTTCACAAAACTTTTGCCAACCAGTCTTCATTCTATTTAAGAGGAATTTAGAAGTATCCGCTGCAACTTTAAGATAATTGTCGTAAGTATCCCTATTAAAATTCGAAGAGAGTATAAAACTTCAGCCTCTTTACGCTTCCTAACAGCAACCAAACAGTCTGAATCCCACCAAGGAGGAAACGGAATTTTACTAGAATGTTTTTTCTTTTGGGGAATGGCTTTATCAGCCGAGCACAAAACAGCTTTATTAAAATCATTGTATACATCAATTACATTACCTACAGTAGGGGCTGAAATACGTGTAATTTCACTGTCCAAGGCAAAACTATATAATGGTCAATCTTCTTTAGTTATTTGATATTTCAGTCGAGGGGCTTGGCAGAACGACGGAACTGGATCAGCAAAGGACAAAAGGATTGGGAAATGGTCACTACCAAAAGTAGTAGGGAGAATACGCCAGAAAACCCTAGAAGATACAGAGGCCGACGATAAAGAAATGTCCACAGCGCTTCTGGGATCCTGCAAGGGAGTGACACGCCTCGTGGGAGAGCCATCATTAAGAATACACAAATCAAAAAAGTCAAAAAGGTCAAGAAACAAGGCGGAAACACAATCACAGTAGTAGGAGCCCCACGATATGTGATGTATGTTAAAGTCTCCAAGAATTAAACAAGGAGGGAGTGATGAAATAATTAACGATAGTTCGGGCATTACAGCCACGTGAGGGTCAGGGATATAGATGGAAAGAAAAGAAATATTATTCACTCTAACAGCAACCGCACTAATGTAGTCACTGTGAGCAGGAAGAGGAATTTGTGAAAAGTTGACAGAACGGGCAACCAAGATAGCTGCACCGCCATGCCCATCCCCTCTGTCATCCCGCAGGCATGCAAAACCCGGAACTCTAAAAATAGAGTCAGGTCTTAACCATGTCTCCTGGATGGCAAGAAGAAATGGGTTATATTTATTGACAAGAAAAGTTACATCCGATTTTTTATTTCGAATGCTGCGACAGTTCCATTGTAGAATCGTTTGAGCCATTGCGGGAACAAAATAGTGAGACGAGATCGAATAGTTTTTCACGCATGATGTTCGGCTCAGTGTCAGAACAGTTAGAAATAATAAGGATGAGAGACCTGAGTAATTCAATTAAATTATCGTTGTTACAAGAATCCTGATTTTGGAGAGCACAACCATTAGGAAGCATAGATTGCGGGTCCTGAACAATATTGGCATGAGCCAACCTGTCATAGCCATTGTGATGAGGAGAAGAAGGAGGAGATCTACGAGGTGTAGGCATAGTTCTGCGGAAGGATTGAGAGTTATATTGCGACGGAGGTTGAGATACGGAACGTGAAGGAGGTGAAGGTTCAGACAATTGAACGCGAGGAGAAGAAACGTATGCAGTTTCCGCAATAGACCTTCTGACACCGGGATAGCGAGCTGCAGCTTCCATGTAAGATAAATTGTCCTGAGACATAGCCAATTTTATATTTGGCTGTCTGTAATGGTCAGGACAAGCCTGATTATTGGCACAATGATTTCCTGAGCAAAACAGGCAGGAAAATGCTGTCACCGTACACGAAAAACCTTCATGGTTTTCCCCGCACTTATAACATCGCGATTTAGATCGGCATTGTGCTTTAACGTGCCCAAATCTGCAACAATTGTTGCACTGTATAGTCGGGTATAAGTAACATTCTACAGGGAGGCTATTGTAGAAGCAGTATACATGAGGCGGCAAAATGCGGCCGGAGAAAGTAAGAACAACCGACTGAGTCGGAACCCATTGTATAGAATTATTCTCACCCAATATCTTCCGACTCAGTCGGCGCGCCTTGATAACCCTACCAAACCCAGACGGAACTGACAAATTCAGTATAACTTCTTCCATCGACCAGTCTGTTGCGATATTGCGAACTATACCCATTCTAGTCACACAAAACGATGGGATAGCAGCACAGAAATTGGCTGTCACTAAGGCAGGATGGGCAAGGCAATTGTTGGCATGATGCGCGGACTGGAACTCCACTGCAAACCGATTTTGACCATCTCCTTTCACTCCATCTTTTATTATGCCAGGAATGTTATTTTTGTAAAGAAAATGGCCAAAATTAGTGGCCCTTAAGGTGATTCCAGACGATGGATCAGACATATTTTTTTGAAAATTGATCACAAAAGGTCCAACATCAGATTCAACATACCTATTGCGTACTTCCTCAAAATCTGGGTGAGTAAATGCGGTTTGGATGGATGGTTATTGTGGAGAATTAATCGCAGGTTTTTTAGGGTGAATAGGATCTTCGTGACTATCTTCAGCGCCTCTCTTTATCGGCCGTTGGCTCCCAACTTTAACTGGCCTAGGCGAATCCTCATACGGCTCATACTCGCGGCCGCCAGGATCTGGCAGCTTCGAGTCAGAGAACATTGTAAAAAAACGTCTATACCTACCGCTTAAATAAAATGAATGTACAAAATGAAAAAATATACAAACGGAAAACTAAATTACAGAGCAGCAAACTGGATATGCTAACAAATTAATAAAATCAAATTTGAATTTTCACCGGACTTGCTATTGACAGCCACGAGCGACGTTTTTTTCGAATAATCTCTATATTACTATTAGAAAGTTATAAAAATGACATAAATAAAAATGACATGTCTATGTCTACTAAGCCGATTCTTTTTTAATCTTTTTGTATGTTTCGTTGTGGCTTCATCACGCCAAAACTGTTAGATGGATTTCAACCTTTTTAGGTACACGGGTAACTGGTCACCCACAGGTGGTTATAGGATACTTTTTACCCGACTACGCTGGAGAAAATAAAGTGGGTTTTGTTTTTTCTCCTCCGCTGACGAAATTGCGTGTGTTCTTTAAAATAAATAGATGAACGTTCTGTAAAGAGCCTCCATACAATTTCATACATTTAAGTCTCTTGCTTTAACGTGACGATAAAATCGTGTCGTTTAACGGATAAAAAAACCTCATTTCTTAATTTCAATATCCACACTTCATTTACACATTCGAAGTGTATCCATCAATCAAAGGGCTATCATTTTCATCCATTGCATCCCCTACAACACGTTATTTTTTTATTACAATCGTTGCGGATAGTGCGTAACAAAACCGGTATATTTTTCCAAAACCGATAATCTGAATGTTTTATCTAGGGACATAATGAAGCGCGGGTAAATGAAACATACTTTTCAAAAACTTTATTTATTTATTTGTGTAATATAAATCGATTGAATTATTTTACGTTTGAAATATATCAAATTAAATATGTAACTTCATTTAATTGAACGAAATATGACTTTTTTTACAGTCGGGCAATCGCGTAGCTGAATTATCTTCATACTTGGATTATCTTAACAATGTAAGTATTTCAATGCCCCGATTTCAACTTTTTTTTTAAATTAAATGGACATATTTTACATTCTTTACAAACTTTTCACCTGACTGCGTAGAAGAAGGGTTTTGTTTTTGGAAAATATGTATGTATTTCATTGGCACGCTCAGCAGCCTAAACGACTTGATGTATTTTGATGCACTAAGTGTCGTTAGCATGGAGTATACAAAAGGTAAAAAGGCCAGTCTCATATAAGAAAACAGATGAAAAAATGACCAGCGGAAAGCAGTAAATAATAGTTCCAAATCCTTCCAGAATGGCGCTAGACTAGCAAGATAGTATGTAATCAAATACAAAACATTTTTATCGAAATAATACTCAATCCTTCGTTCTTCTTCTGATGTAAATATTCAATCATCTTCAAAATTGTTTCTCGCGCATCATTGTGGAAATATAGTAATTTATATAAAGCACTTGCGCGCCTTTTGACGGAGGCATTAGGTATATACAGATTTTTCTCCTTAGTTTTCTACACTCTATAGTAGTTAAATTTGTCGTGGTTGTGGCAGTGACACAGGCTCAGAGCTCTTATCATATAATTATTAATAAATTATAAGTATATTGTCCTCTGGATAAATGTATTTTACGTTTGATTAATTGAATTCTGGTATTTTTTATTTCATCAGATCAGTGCGTTAATTAACGCAAAATTCAGAATGTTTATTTGTAACACTCATTACTAAAGTCAAATAGAATTTAAATACTTTCAAATTTTATTTTAAAATAAACAATTTATTTTCAGAAATACAATGGCCGCGGCGTAAGTAACAACTTATATTTATTTTGTTTCTATTTGATTGTAAGTATATTTTAACTGAAATCTGCAGCAGGCTCAAGCAAAAAGTATCAGTACACATTGATGATTGTATCAATACTGTAATGTAATGTAAATAATGAAGTTTCACAAAACATTTACATCAAAAGCCACTAAATCAAAAAAAAATATGACTGCTGATATGTGTACTATGTGTCCTAAGTTAAACAATTAGTACTTAATAAATAGGTAAAAACTTTTAATAAAAAAATAAAACCGACTCCAAAAAAAATTAAAAGTAAAAAAATAACGCCATAATTCAGTTTCTTCAAATTACTTACAAGTAACCGTTTGTATACTCAATCTATACAGTATATACAATTAATCTTATTTTGGCCTCGGTGCCATATAAAGAATGTGTAAAATATTGCAAATTGACGATTTTAGTAAGTTGTGACACGATGGCACCGACTCCAAAATAACATTAATTCTATATACTATATAGATTGAGTATACAAACGGTTACTTGTAAAAAAGTTTATTTATTTTACACTTTTTAGTTAATCGTTACTTAAAAGTGTATCTCGTGACGATTCGAACAAGCCCAAACACGGCTAGGATACATTATTTTATTACATAGATCTGATGCCTACCTTCCGGCTCCATCATCAAATCAATTCGATGGTACTATTCTCATCAGGAACATTTAAATTTGTGACTATGAAGTTGCTTATCTAAATTAATCAAGATATTTTGTCGCCACCCGTAAATCATTTATCATTGAGGAGTTCCGATGGCATTCTGTGGTCTTCTGCATCAGTTCCACTTCACCAATTTACACTTTCTGAATGCAAATGCTTATTATGTTTCTTATAATACCAAAATCGCTATATGTATGCCTACAATATTTGAGGAGTTCCTTCAATTCCTCATGGATTCCATCATCAGATCTTCACCAAAATTAAATGGGACCAATTTGAAAGTACCTTCTATGAAAAAAAAAATTGAAATTAGTCAAATAGTCTTCGAGTAATCGGTGAACATCCATAAAAAAAATGTAAAAAAAACATTCCGACGAATTGAGAACCTCCTCCTTTTTTTGGAAGTCGGCTAAAAATATTAACGAAGCATTCATAACGTTTTTTCATGCGATACATCTTCTAAGTTATAGATCATGCAAATATTCGTTTATCAATATGAAGAACAATTTTTATTTGTTAATTTTCATGAGTTTTGATTTTTTGACTTTAGAATTGACTCATATTTCGGTGCATGTAAATATACGTAATAACTAAAATGAAGAAATTGTACCCTCTACACTGAAAAACTCAGCTATTATCACATATATCTATTTCACCATACTAAGGAGCCATAAAGTCACAGCAGCATCTCGCTACCCGTGGTGACGCGCAGCTTGCGCTAAGAGTAAAAGAGAGAGCTTTATGTACTTGTGCTATTCATTCTGTATCTGTAGTATAAAATATTAAATAATGCATTTTTTACATAGGTTCTGGAAGTAAAATATGTAAGTATAGCTTAATGGGTTACCGTCATCTCATCTGGCATAAACTATTTGTCATAATCATCATTTGGCATAATGCATTTTTGTCTGAACACGTAAAGGTGCGTCCACATTTGTATCATTTGCCCGTATCAGATCATCGTCGCGTTTCATGATCGCGTGTCACGATCACGCGTTTGGACGTTGCGCCGATCGGATCGCTCGAAATCCATTTTGCTACGCGTATCACACAGTTATATCGGAAGAGTTCGGCATGATCGGCGCGCCGACAGTAAGTGTCCAAGCAGCGCGATACGCAGTCATGCCACGCCACGGTGATCGGATACGAGTAAATGATACAAGTGTGGACGCACCTTAAACTTTCCAGGATTGTTATAAAATAAACCTAACATAAACGAATACATTTAACAGGGTGCCTTAAAAAGTCTCGAAAATTCTACAGTTTCAGAAAAACATGCAATATGCTCAATTATGCCAAATGATGAATTATGCCAAATGATGATTCAGACAAGAAAGTTAATGCCAGATGAGGGTTACCGCAGCTTAAGAGACTTAAGAACTAATAAAGGTTTTATGTTAAATTTACAAATTAGAAATGACCCTGGTGACAGGGAAGTACATGCAAACTAAGAGGAAATCCCATGCGGTGGTCAGATCAGACATTTTTTTTTCATTTATTCACAAACAATGTACATTTTGTTTGAAGAACACAGACCCTCGACAACGCCACCACAGAAGTCCACGACGCAGTTCACACTGCCGAAGTGGAACCGATCGTCCACAAATTCGTGTAGTTCATGACCCTCAGCAGTGTGAAAAACTACAGAAGGAGGCATATATTAGTTACATAAAAATACGATGAGTGTTAATTTTTGTGCTTATTAATATTTAATGTTTTTTTAATCAGACACCAGTGGCACGGCCGTACAACGTAAGTTAATTAAACAAATAAATAAATATTACAGGACAATTTTTTACATAAGTCGAACTAGCCCCATGGCAAGCTCAATAAGGCTTGTGTTATGAGTACTAGACGATGAGAGAGACGACTAGACTTAAAAGTTACGCTCTTGTGGATAGAGTGATCGCCACTCTTCCCTATCCTCTGTGTCCCCTTTTGGTCTCCTGATACGGGTTGTACCTTGTTTTATCGGAAAATGTTTCATCGAATACTTCATTTCATCGCCATATCATTTCACAGAAAGCATATTTCTCAGAAACGTTTAATAATCTAGGATTATTATAAAATAAACCTAACCGAACCTATATAATAATGAAAATTGTTCAGTTGAAAAAGCTTTCGATGAAATTAAAATTATGTCAAATAAAATATTCCAGGAAACGTTTGTCGATGAAATGGAAGGACAACCCTGATACGACACAGTGCCAATTTTCGCTTTAACTTGATTAAAATAAGTTTATTTTGGTCTTCCTCTTCACTCGTCTTGGTCTCTGCTCCTTCTTCTATCAACTTTACCTTCCAGAATATTCACAAAGAAAGCATCGAATCGCATAAGGTCGCCAATCATCTTTCTTATTCTTCTTGTATTACATTTGTTATAAAGTTTGAAACTGTTAAGTATAAATTAATTGTACGCGCTGATGTTATTAAAAGTTATTAGAGTCGAACGCAGCTTGGGCAGCTGCCTTCAAGGTGGACTGACGATCGTATTTGAAAGAATATACTTACCGATTTTGTGGCGGAGACTAAATATAAGAAATTACTGTAGACTATTAAACAGATAATAATTCAATATTAAATACATCATAAATACCTGAGATAGTGGACACTCTGTTTGTGACTTTTTGTAAGTCGATAGTGGGGCTTTTAGGCACTTCTTCCCGCTGACAAAACCGAATAATCTTAAATACAATTTCCCTAGTTGTACTATACAAGGTTTTACCACGTTTCGACATTATTTTATACATAAATCTTGTGGTTTTTGTATACAAAAATACAAATGACTTATAAACAATTCATAATGATAGTTGCCGGTTCTGCCACGACTCTTCTCTTTCCAAACAGACTCTATACGTTATGTTGGTTATGTGAACTCAGAATCTGCAATTATCTTATTTTTATTTCAAATTGTTTTTTACATAAAAAAATACGTTATCGTGACATTTGCACAGCAAAAAGGACAGCTAGCTTTTTCAATCTGCCAATGTGTTTTTTTAGTATTCATTACTGATCTACGTAACCCATTGTTCGGCAACCTTTTGAGTCAGAAGGGTAAAGCATTACAATTTACTAAATTTCAGTTTTTAGAGACACATTTTCTTCTTGTCTATCAATTAATAGTACTTTTCGATTAAAAAAACAACGAATCTATAGAGCCGCAGCTTCACATCCAAAGAAAGAACTGCCAGTAGCTCGCGAGCCGCAGGTTGCCGACCCCTGATATAGACCAAAGTAAAAATGTATTCATACGACGGACTGTACAAATGTCACGAGAGTTTCAAAAAATAAATCTAAAAACAAAGCGATGTATACTTTCGGGAAAAAATATAAAATGTAGACTTCTGAGCCAAAAAAAAATGTTCTTATATTTTCTTTTGTTAAAATAGGCTATTCTAAGATACTAATTTCATGCTTTTTACAAACGTACGTTTAATTTTTTTATTGCCTTGGAGATATTTTGAGTGACTCACTACTGACAGACGTCTGTATTAGGGTTTGGCAAGCAAGTCAAAATTAAAAACACTAATAACTTATCTCAGAAATCATGTCTTTGAAATTTGATAGTTGCAGGCGGTTTAATAAATAATAAATAATAAACCAATTCCTCAAATAAGTTATCTCAGAATAATATAATGGTTTTTCAATGACCGTACCTTGTAAAAAATTGGCTCATCCCAATTGGGTTTTTAGAGGGGGACAAGCTCACATAAAGGTGCGTTCACATTTGTATCATTTGCCCGATCAGATCTTCGTTCCGTGGCATGATCGCGTGTCACGATCACGCGTTTGGACGCTGCGCCGATCCGATCGCTCGAAATCCATGTTGATACGCGTATCACACACTTAGATCGGACAAGCAAGGCAATGATCGCCGCGCCGACAATGAGCGTCCAAGCAGCGCGATACGCAGTCATGCCACGGCACGGTGATCGGATACGTGAAAATGATACAAGTGTGGACGCACCTTTAGATTATGTTTGTGAATAGTAAGTATACAATAATGTCTTAAATAAAAAAAGAAGCATAGAATATATTTTTTTGACTGTGCTAACTATTATAAATCTTATAATACTGGTAGGTAATAATAAAGGAAACGTAAATTATATTATGGTACAAACTGATTAACATACAGATTTTTGTTACAGCACTACACAAGAACTCATGATCTAGGGGTAAATAATATTTAAATGACGAAATAGCTTTAAATAATGGCTATCCTGTTCTGAAATTTGACACACTTTCTGGTTTCCGATTGAGCCAAAATTTGGCATACTTATTTAAGCTCGGTGAGAATGATAATGTTTGTTCTTTATCTTGTGTTTTTATAATCAGAATATTTGGAACTTTTTAAGTTAAGGCTTAAGTAAATACGGAAATAGTTAGGTAATGCTATAGCATTCACTTAGATATAAATTAATATAAACAAATATCTATTCTAGTCTCTGAAGTTCAAATACGTAAGTAAATAACAAGTTATTGTGGTTATAAATTAATTAATTAAATCGATAATATAAAAGGTAGCTAATTGAATCTGTTCTTAAAACTAGTTTGATGTATACAAATTTATATTGAAGTAAGTTTTATGTATAAAATGTAACTTAACAATATCGCATTAAACTTAAATCATATTTAGTTTAATTACTACTATTTTATTTATTCCGTATTAACCGTGTATTGTTCCGGCATATAAACTAATCATTATATGTCCTTTCTAGAGTAAAATAATCTGTATACCAGTATTCATCTAAATTGGTTCATCGGTTTAAATTATGAAGAAGTAACAGACAGAGTTACTTTCGCATTTATAATATTCATATGGACACTTACAAATACAAAGCGCAGTTTAGTGTTATATGCAAATTGATAGTTTATAATATACAATGTTTCTAAAATAATAATACAATATTTTTACAGCACGTTCCAGACCCATTAAAAAAGGTATTTTATTAAATTTCATAAAATAAACATTTTAAAATAAATATTAATTCATAAATATGACTGGTCTAACTAAATATTTTGAAACAGCGACTTGTCATTGGTGATGTCGGTCGGCCACGTTCTTAAATGCATGACACATGAAATTGCATCGTAACGTTGGATAATAAAGATACATAAAACATACCCGGTAGATCCGTCATACTTATGAAAAATAATGTATGCAAACCGCGAGGTATGAAGTGTTATAAATATTAATTCATTTATCTATTAATGATTTGTTGTGCTTTAAGAACAAAACCATTGCCGAAACTTTTATTTTATAATATTATAAAGTTGTAAACTATTATAAATTGTAATAATTAAAAGCGATTCCTACATTATTGAATGCAATAACATGGCCTTAAGATTCTGAATGAATATTGAAGAGTTTGCATCTACCCCAATACACCTCATTTAATAGTTACCTTTTCATTTTAGATCAGCAGGCCTGTACTGTTGAACTTACAGGTATGTAGAAATTGGACGATATGTAAAAGCAAAGATTATGAGAGTCATAGACGGATATTGTTTAAAGGTTTGCCCACACCATCAACGTTTTTTGAGTAGCGGTGTGGAGGGCATGGGGTAAAATCGTGACGTACGCATCACGATTTTGCCGCATAGCTTTTTTTGGTAGGTCACTATTTTCTGTTATTACAAGATGAAACATAAGAGGTATGTAGAAATATTATGTCTTTAAACTTGGAAGTAGGTCCATACACGGTGCCTCTAAGGAATGGGAAAGACTTTAACCACGCATTCCTAAAGCCATTAGGAGTAAGAAAAAACAAATTAAGCAAAACAAAATACAAAAGAAATGGTTTTGTAAATTTTTGTGCATACAAATTGAATAAATTTCGCTCCTCTATGAAAATTATCCGTTTTCATAAAATGGTAACGATTATTTTTTCAAAAAGGATGATTTTAGTGAGTTAGAGTATCTGTCACTTTGATTTCTGTCAATAGCGACGCGAAACTTGGCCACATATGTGGCAACACCGCGATCAAAAGACCTTAATATACTTTAGTAATCACCATGAATAAATAAATAAAATAAATATCAGGAACAATCTTACACAAATCGACCTGGTCCCAAACTAAGCGATGCTTGTACTATGGGTACCAGGCGACGATACACATAATATATATAGATACATTATAATACTTAAATACATAGAAAACATCCAAGACCCAGGAACAAATATTCATGCTCATCACACAAACACTTGCCCTGGCCGAGAATCGAACCCGGGACCGCCAACTTCGTAGGCCATTGTACAACCCACTGAGCCAAACGTGTCGTCAAATAAATAAATAATAAATTGTTTACATGAAAACTGATAATATCTTCAAAACTAAGCCGGATTTGACTGGGTTCATACAATTTTTTTTGCTCCTAATGAGCTAAGAAGCAATGCGTGGTTAAAATCAATCAAATTGTTAGATGCATGTCCGAAAAATCAAGTTCATTATATTTATAATTACATATTTATGTACAAATATACGCATATACAAGAATTGCTTGCTTAAAATAAAAAGATTTAAAAGATCTAACAAAAAACTATAAATGACGTATTTAGATTAAATTTGCGTTTACCCGCATCGTAAAAGATCCTCGAGATGGGCCAAATTGTCGATTAGTACCTACTTGGCTTTCACGACGTGAGTAACGACTAATGTAAGCTAAATATGTCTTAGTGTCAACGTAGTTTTCTGGTTAAGACTAGAAATGCCGTTTGTAAATCATATTCTTCGTAATATTTTTAGAGCAACAGGGCACCTAACCAGCACCAGGTATATTAAATTTTATTAAACAGATATGAATCTATGCCACGGAATATATTTTTTATTCAATTAAGGTCGGATTTCACCAAACTTTTATGCCGAGAATAACGCTCATTCCCGAATAGTAACGTTAAAACTCCATAGTAATTTGGCATTACTATTTGAGAAAATAAAGTAAAGAACTAAAAAAAATGATCTTATTTTTACATCCAATTGTTTTTTTATATATATATTTTTTAAGCAGTCGTCGTGACATTTGTAGTTTCCTCGTATCGTATTTACATTTTTTACTTTGATGTTTATAGATTAGTAAGAAAAAATTAAAAGTTCGCTCTCAATGTCATGTTTTTTTTTTATTATGATAAAATAAACTATTTGTAAATTATTATATTGGCAAAAAACTCTGAGAGACTTAATGTTCGTAATTCATATAACATGGCTGTCATCTACAGTTTGTATCCTAAGTCTACAGTAATAAAAGTACATATTTTATATACATTTTAACAAAATCATTAATAATATATAATATTTTCTTCTGTTTCCACGATTATTACTCATTGAAATAAAACAATTTAACGGATTATATCGCGTATATTATCTCATTTTAGTTCCCGACGTTTCGAAAGCTTTTCAGCTTTCCATGGTCACGGGTGGAAAGCTGAAAAGCTTCCGAAACGTCGGGAACTAATATGAGATAATATACGCGATATAATCCGTTAAATTGTTTTATTTCAATCATTAATAATATAGTTGTGATGGTCTTAAAATAATATTATAAAGCGTTTCGGATTATGCTTACATTTTCTTTTAATCATCCTACTTAGCTTGAAATTATACTTGTGTCAAATACACAGAAACATTGTTGGGTGCCCATGGTACAATAAAATTAGAAGATTGTTTTAAGTTGCCTATAGCAAATTTAATGTAGGTATTCAAAGCTTAGAAAAAAAACCATTATTTTGCTATTTAGATTCAACTGTAAGAATTGAGCAACTAGATCTCATTTTCAATTATTGATTTAAAAGTTTTCATAGTAAAATGAATATGAGCTTCAGCAAACCTAAAATTTTCCTTAAATACCCACTCCAACGTGGCTATTCCCAAATTCATTAGTAAATAAGTGCAAAATCTTGATATATTTTAGTCACATATTTCGAGCTCGACCATTTTATAACTATGTAAATTAATTAATATTGTTTATATTTTACTTGGCTATTATCTATTTTTGTGTAGGAGCTGCAGCCACCACGCGTAAGTTTTAAGCGAATTCAATATAAATTCAATTTAAATTGATTTTTGACCTTTAATTTAAGTGTTATTTGTTTAACAGAGCTGGGACAGGTTATATCGCAAAAACAAATATAGAAATAGAACAGGATGCAGTAGAGTCGTCATATGTGTATCAATTGTTATCTTAAAAGGATATTATCGTAATTCAAATGTGACCAATTTTAAATGCATTTCTATCATAGCTTAGTCAGAGTGAGGAATCTCACTCAGTGCTTCTATGACAACCATAATTAGGGTTTACCCTTATTTGGTATAAACTATTATGGCATAATTCATCATTTAATATAATGCATTATTTTCCGAACATGTAAACTTTTCAGGGTTATAATAGAACAAACCTAACCTAACCTAATGCATTTAACAGGATGATGCCTTAAAAAGTCCTAAAATTTCTACAGTTTCAAATAAAAATACATTATGCCAAATTATAATTTATGCCAAACGATGAGTATGACAAAAAAACTATTATTCAGTACTACAGGCCATACACGCTATGTGTCCGGCCACTTTTTGTACCAGGAAAACCTTATTGAATTAAATAAAATGTAACAAGTGCAGGGAAAATGCGTTTTACTCCAAATCTTCAGTTTTTGAAGTTTTTGTCCGGGTTTATCTATAATCAAGACGGCAGCCCTAGTGTTTAGACCCTTTGTTGGTAACAATAATTACTTTCAATTATTTTCTCAGGTACATTTCGTAAGTCATTTGTCTATAATATCGGTTTTAATATACATAGACTTGGTCTACTAGCCAGCCTTTTTAAGAGACGTTTCAGCTAATATCTGATTGATATTGTGACCATACACAAAAACACCAAACAGCAATATTAAAAGTAATTAAAATTTAATAGAAATGGGGAATGGATGAAAATTAATATAATGATAATGTAAATCCATGTATAAATTAACTGATTTAGCCAAAAATAAATGGATGAAAATTTAAATAATCTTGAAATTTAGGAATAAGCCTCCTTATTGTCCGTTTTTTTTATCAATTAGCCATGATATTTTTTACAAATGCCATTATGTTTCTTATTTAGCAATAATAAACAATTTTGAATTTAATATTTAATATAATTTAGATTGTATCGAGGTTTTTTAATTATGAAAAAGGATTAACAATAGGTACATCAATCAAGAATTAATAATTAATTATTTAAAAAAATGGTAAAAAAAATTAAGATACTTTAGTTGTCACCAAACTTTTTTGGAAATTCAGAAAGTACATTGAATTTACACTTGAACAACGAAACTTGTCTGAATTATATATGCCTCTTGCCGGATCCCTTTGCTATTCATAATAATTGAAAGTCATAATTTAATGTTAGTCATAAAATCGTTTTTCATAATTCTGAAACTGTAAAATTTTCTACATCTTTGAAAAGGTCAGGCTGTATAACCCAATAGGTTAGATAACGTTTGTTTGCCAAAACTGAAAAGTTACGGGTTTCGTAGATTAAATGGGATTATGACTAACGAAAATTTCATAGGAGTCAATAACAACCCGTCTCTTGCTCATACTTAACCGATTAGAGCGAGTTGTGAATAGTATTTTGATATCACACTTTTAAATATTTTAGATGGTTTAAACCAAGTGCTTTGGGCCGAGAAGTCCTACATATGATGGATAATAATATTAGAATGTATACATATAACATATCTATACTTTTTAATCGTGTTAAATAATTAATATTTTTTATCTATTGTTCTTAACAGAGCTCAGCGGTAAGTAACTATTATGACAGCTCAGTTTTTACATACAGAAAACATGATGATAATAGTTATATGAATTATATTGTTTCCAGGTAATTCAACCCCTCCAATCAAACAAGAATGGAGATTCGGCGGACTACGATTTAAATGTACGTAAACACCTATTTGAAATTAATTATAGCAAGAACTGACTACCGTTTTTTTTCCGCACTGTTGCCGTAGCAACAAATAAAATGTGATTTCAGATAAATTCTGTTTTATTACATACGACATCGATTAAATAGATCCTATCGTGGCACTGTGGGACGAAAATCGACTCTCCATAGAAATAGGGACTTATTTTTCCAAGGGTATTTTTTTTAAATTGAAATCCAATCCACTCATCATTCTTATATTAAAAAATGAATATGGGTGAATTTAGCTAAAAAACCGATGAGTAATAATTTTTTTATGAAAATGTTGTATGGAACATATACGAAAAAACGGAATATCTCAAAAAGTGCAAAAAAAACCGTAATATCCTCCCGCACGAATATAGTACTAATTATTTATGATTTTTTGGCGTACTCAAAATTTGCCGGCCAGGTGCACTTTTTTTTTTAAAATCAAAAACATTTTTTTTTTTGTTTGTATTTTGGGTCAATTATGTTGTAATTAGATATTAAGTTTGCAAGTAACGCTTGTAAATAAAACAAACATTGGATTTAGGTAGAATATATTTACAAAAATGAGTTTTTGATCAATTTTAAAATTAATGGGATGTACCATAATTTAGTAGGTACTATGAATACAACATAATCTTACATTCGAATAAAAATAATAACAACAAAAAACAAATAAAAAAATAGCCTAATATTTACATAAAGACTGAATATTAAGTAATTATATCTAATAATCTATGTCTTAGTTTTCTGCGTCACTTATTTCAGCATCCAATTCGGAATCAAGGTCTATATTTGAAGCATACATCATTTCCGTTTGAGGTTCTGAATTGTTTAGAAGGTCCAGGGTCTCAGTGAATAAGGTTTGTCTCTTCGTTTTATTTAGTGTTGGCCTCATCGCAGTAAGTTTGGGATCCGAGGACAGAAGCAACATATTGAGAATATCATGATTTGAATCCTGTCTACTTTTTTTTTGTGAATTGTGTTCCCTGAATCTTCTAAAGTCTTTATTCCGGGCCTCTGACGCTTCTTCTGAGAGGCTGCCGATCGGTATACCTGCATCGTGGGCGATAATGTCCGCCCCATGCACCAGTAACTTATGTACGGTTGCGGACATATGATACCAGTTGTATAATTCCACATATTTGTTTACTGTTTCGTGGGCATAATCTCTATATTTCTTAACATCTATGACCTTTCCTGAGGTAATTGCTTGCAGGATTACAGCAAATCTCCCGATTAGTCCCTCATCCAGTTTTACTGGGGTCCTAAAAAAACTTTCTCGCTGTTTTTCCATCATTAGTGGTCCCTGACCCCTGTTTGACAACGTCTATCAAGAGGTTCAGTTCTTCCTTAAATAGATCTTGAATGATTTTCTTCCTTGATGCCATCTTTTCTTTCAACTCGTTTCCTCTCGCAGCCCATTGCTTAAAATCCAGGCGATATGCTATATGAAGAAGACATTCCATTGTGTTGATTCGGGCATGTAGAGGTGATAACCCATATTCGTATATACCAGTATCTACAGGTTTTGTCAAAACTTTATCTAGAAGGTTCATCTCTGTGGGTTTAGCCAAGCATAAACTGCAAGTTGCATTTGATCTAGCTTTTGAAAGATAGGTGCAAATTTTACCGTCTAACATCGTCATTTTCAGCTCATGCTTCACTGTATTGGTTTTATGTTCTGTTGGCAGTAGATCTTCAATTCCCTGTCTATATCCGCTTTCTGAGCAAGTACAACGGCTTCACTTTCCTTAATGAAGGTGAACTGGATTGGGCGACAATACGATGCTGAACAAGGCTTGGGATTCGTCCATACTGTCTCATTTCCTGAAGTTAATTTTAATGGTACCAGGGTGGTCATAAAAACACTGGAATCGTCTTGCTCACTGTCACTCATTTTTTGCTTGTACCTGCTCTGGTTTGAAGCACCATCAAATCCCCGTTTAGAAATAAGTACCATCTCCTTGTCTTTTACGTGCTCCGGTATACTATCCAGTATTCTCTTTGTTGTTGTATCCAATAATGATTGCAGTGTTATTTTAGCTGACGAATCCGTTATAGTCACTGTTTCTTTTGGAGGATAGCAAACTAATTTAGCTTTTTGTATTTTGTAGTAAGACGGATACATATTTTCAGCACCTTCTCGAAAAGCACTCTCTCGCAAAGACGTATATTGCCATGTAGACAATTTGAGTGAAATAAAAAGACTAAGTGCCTTTTCAGGTGTACACATCGCGGAAGTTACTGGTTTCTTCGTCATCGTAGATGGCTGAGAGAAGAGAGTGAGATGCAGGATCAGAGACAGGATGCAAACGACATCTCGCGATCGGCCGACAACCCATCTCGTATTATACATAGTTCGATTAGGGTTTAGTTAGTTTGGACTGAGACCGCCAGATGTCGCAATGCGACACGCACAAGATAATAATATAACATAACCGGTATTTCAATTCGGTGTCTTTATTACCTGTTAAACTTTATTTATATTTTATCGAGGTAATTTCAAGATTTAGTAACATTTTTCTTTGACACTAAATTTTCAATAATACTTTTTTTTATATAGCAGATTTATAAAGATATCTCAATTTCAATTCCTGAATAAAAGAGTAACCACTTTAAACATTTTTAAGTTTTATTTGACACTTACAATAGTACACCCTTTTTGCAAATTTAAATATTCCTCATTACTGAAGAGTAATTTCTACTCTGGGTGTAAAATTTGGATCTAAAAGACTAATGTGGACCTGTAAAAAACAATTCCTATTGAAATATTTTTAATTTTTAATATGGTTGTGCCATGGTTATAATTATAAATCACTCCTTATTTATCTCCTCTAAATAATATCGTAATGCCAAAAAATACCAATTGAATATTAACTAAATAAATATTTATTTAGTTTATCTGCATGTACAGTGGTGGCGTTCCCCCTCCCAAGGCAATTCGTACCATCCAGCGAAATATCATCTAAATCTATAATATTATATAGTTGTAAAAATTTAATGTCTACAGACATTGAAGATATTTACAAAAAATAATTGATATGGACTGAATCGATAAATGTTAAGTTTTTTTGTATATTTGTATGTGTCGTTGTGGCTTCATCACTCCAAAACGGCTTAATAGATTTCAATTATTTTTGGTACACCGGTAGCTAGGCATCTACAGATGGGTATAGAATACATTTTATCCGACTACGCTGAAGCAAGGACCATTAAAACAAGAGGACTGACAGTTGAGATACTTTGGATCGTGTTCCGATCGCAAGGAGATATTTTTGCAAAAACTACATAGCGCTTTACAACAAAACATTTAACGATGTTATAATTGAATAAAGAAACATAGTACAGTAACAATTAGTTCGCAAATAGCTAATAATAAATAAAACATAATATTTAATAACTGTGTCACACTTGCAAAGTTGAATAATTGTAAAAAATATTTTTTATACATAGATGGTGTTGTACATATCTGGGAACGGCTTTTTGTATGGAGATGGTCAGTGCTCTTGTTTTAATGGCTAAAGTAAAAAATAGGGTTATGAATTTTTCTCCTCCGCGAACGAAGTTGTGGCACCTTTTAGTATAGTTATAAACATTTTGTTCAAAATATGACATTCCTAAATCTGTGTCTAGCACCGCACCTGATTAGCTGTTTTTTTTTTTCAGAAAGTAATTACCATTGTGGGACGTCGAAGTAAAGATGATGATCAACCAGCGTTGGACGAACGGTTTTTCGACCATGACTTTAGAAAGTAAAAACTATTAGAACGTGAGCTTTAGGACCGGCGCGGCTACTCATGATGGATCTAAATATTATGATATTGAATAAAATGCCAGTAAAGGCGATATTGCAGCAGAGAAATTTGTATTTTTATTTTGACCCTCTTCGTAGCGAAATAAATGAGAAATCCATGTCAGCCTCGCTGTTATTTATTAATAATAAGTTTCTGTGTTGGATGAGGGTGACTCGCGACCGGTCGTTATGGAGATCCTTGGAGAGGCCTTTGTTCAGCAATGGACGTCCTTGGGCTGATATGATGATGATGAAGTTTCTATCAAAAAAGAGATTGTGTCATTCTTTTATTACCGACTGTATGACATTTTCAGATTCGATAAAAAGTTTTTGTAGGCTCTCAGTTTTTTTTCTTTCTAAATGGTTGTAATATGGGGGTTGAAAGACGCGCGAGCTTGAGCTTTTATTGTATATACTTATCATCCCGCTCCTTTTTCAACCGCGTATCTAATCAAATAGTTTGATAGGAAAGTTGTACTTATTCTTGGAACATTATTTTGACTTTACTTTCTAACCATTCAATCAGATACGAGGTTGAGGAACTAAAGGGACGATATGTAGATATGTGCTTAGTGTCTTCACGGCTTCATCAGCACATATATAATTGGATATCAGAGGAAGATCAAAGGATTTTTTTTTCGAACTGGGCCGAAACATAAAAGTAATAAGCATTTTTTTTTTTCGGCTCTCAGAAGCACCTTCTAGTAATAAATATATGGTATAACTTGTGATGAACATCCTGACTTGCTGATCAATAGCGTAGTTAAGTAACCAAGGACCCCTGTGCAGAAGATTGGAGCCCCATGCCAGTTTCGGGTTTGTTGATGTCAAGGGCCCCTGAGGGCTTCGGAGCCCTAGTGCATTGCACAGTCTAGCCCTTCGGTAGCTGCGCCACTGATGCTGAGTCCCTACCACGATGGCTGTAATGCATTATAACATGGAGTGTAAAATACCAAGGAGAATCAGTGTCCGTAAAAAGGGAAAATATGGTAGCACCACGGCACGGTAGCAAGTGCATAAAATAAATTACCATATTTGAAGCTAGAAAAATCATTTTATACATGGTTTAATATTTACATCATAAGAAGAACGTAGCATTTCCAGAGTAACATTTTGTGATTGGTTGTTGACTATACCTATCTTGCTACTGTAGCGCCATTCTGGATGGATTTGGGATTATTATTTTCTGCTTTCTGTTGGACTTTCGTATATAAAGTTTTCCTATAAATAACTTTTCTATACTCCATAGTATTATACAAGCAGTAACACAGGAAATAGCAAGAGCAAACAGCCGTTGAAGCCGGAACATTCGGTTTTGACTTAACTTGAATTGGATATAGCCATCTACTAATCAAAAATTATGATGGTCAGACTTGAAATTGAGCTAGCTTATTTTTCGTCCACGCCCTTCTTTTAAAATCGTTTACGGTGCGTTTGATCGGTTTATAACATCAATTATGCACATCACTTAAATTGCTGTCAAAACCTACTTTATGCATCTACAAAATGTCAGTCGTCAACAGTTGTCAAACTGAAACGTCAAGCGTTCGATGTTGATACCTTGTTGTGAAAGTGCATTAAATTTTATTTTTTACTCCAATTTTGACTTCAAGAAGCCCTCAAAATGGCTACAAAGATAGATCAAAAGGCTTATTTACAGAAATATTTAACCGGGTCGTCGGGGGATAAAAAGAAAAAGAAGAAAAGAGTTGTAAAAGGCAAGGGGTAAGTCAACATTGCACTTCAGTAAAATATTCATAATCTTGCAAATATTCCTCGTGTAGTTATCTTTTATAGCATTTGTTATATTATCATAAAGATGAATAAAGCATCGAACTTGTAGTCGAGTGAAGATTGGGTTGAAATTGAGGATTTGAAGGTTAAGAAATTTTCTGAAATTTTTAGTAGTAATTACAATGTTTTTCCTCACCTGTCTTTTTAATGAATTCATAGAAACTAAATTAACTCAATGCTCTCCACCTACATCAGTTTATGTGTCAGATATTTCGTAAGAAAATATCACATACATATCATATTTATTGATGAAGAAGGCGCCCGCAACTTCGTTCACAGAGGAGAAACATAAATAAATAGGTGTCCTCCAAATAGTCCGTTACAATATATTTTTTAAATATCTTCAATGTTCTAACATTTAATTTTTAAACTTTATAATAGTATAGATAGGCCTGACAAGATTAACACCAATAGTAGAAAAGTTTGTGCCCTTGTGGGCTCTTGGCATTGACATAAGCTGAGCCACCTTCCCTTTCATTGTTTTGCATACTTCTGTACTTCACCATATATAAGTCAAAACCCAATTATGTACCTATACAAAAAGTGAATAAATGTCTTTAATTATTACTATTATAGTTCATCAGGGGTCTTTGCCCTAGGGCCAAACGGGCCATGGCCAGGGGCGGAGTAGCAACACTTGGCCGGTTATTTTCCTTAACTTCCAGGGCGGTTAAACTTATTGGCCCAGAGCACTAAATTTCAAAATACACCCCTATAGTTCATACAGTTTTCAAAATCGATACAGAGCTTCCTTTGTTGTTCTCATAAACCTAAACTTATCAGGTCTGGGAGTTAGAGATTGGAGAAAGGTAGAAAAAAACGTTAGAAAAAAGGGACGTTAAAACCAAAATCTTTCACACGGTAATAACTGGGATGGCAAAAAATATTTTTTTTCCTTTCACAATAATCAGAGTACTGAAATAACTTGCCTGTAGACTAATCAGGCTATTCGATGCTACCCGCAATAAAAGCTGTAGATAGATTAGGCTAGCAGACATATGACAGGTTAATATTAAATGTAACTAGGGTGCGAACTCGCACAGCGTGCTGCGTTGTTGTGGATGGGCAGCGATATAAATGTTATGTGCAGTTGAATAAGTAAATTATAAGTCGGTAGAACACTAAAATGTTAATGAGCGCTTTATCCGCCAACAAACTGTCCTCAGTTTGGCGGAGTATAATTTTGTATATACCACTTAAGATTCTTTATCATAAATAAACAAAAAAAAAAATACTTTCTTCCCGTTACACTTTATTTTAAGAAGAATATACTGTTTATATGATGATAAAAATCTTTAACAATTTGCCTATAGAAATAAGGAACTCTGACGTGTGAATTTAAACATAAAATACATAAATTTTGCTCTGATAAATGTTACTATAATATTGATGATTATTTAGTACCAACAATTAAGTAATAAGTGTGAATATCTTACTCTATTTAATATTATTGTAGTGATGAAATAATAATAAGTAAATAAATATGACATTTGTATAATTGATTAATAATGTTTAAAAAAAAAATATATATATCTTTAATTCAGATCTCAGGATCCATATTTTGTTAGTAACATTGGGGCTTATAAGCTACGTTAGTGAACTTAATACAAAAAAAAAGTAAGTAAGTTTAGCTCCTAAGTAGTCCGTAAGTAACTTTGCATGCTTCTCTAAGCAAAATGTATGTGCTCAATACACAATTTTAACTCCTCATACAACTACATTTCTGTAAATAAAAAATTCTTTATACTGTTTACATGATGTTTGAGTTCGTCATGAAATAAATAATGAAATAATGATCTTTATTCTGTAAGTAGGCCACAAAGGCACTTTTACAAGTCTGACTCTACAGCATTTCCCAAGAGGAGACCACTGTTGAGAAGAAAGTCGAAACAAACTCAACAGTCAGTCATTTTTTTCAAAATAACTCATATCTATTAAAATATTTGTACTTAGCTTTCCTAAATATATGTTTTAAGCATAAACTATATACGTAGTTCTCCAAGAAAACATATGAATACTTATAAAAGTTAAAAAAAAAGTAAATAAAAAAGCAAAATATGTTTATTTATTTAAAACAACTTAGGTATGTTTGATATGCCACCTTATAAGAACCGTGTTCCGGTGAAAGTAAATTCTTTCTGTTTTGTGCCATGCATTTTTTGTCTGTTAAAAGTCCTCTACCCTATAATATGCCTTTGCGAGACTTTTTAAGTACTTTTTGAGAGCTAGAAAACGTAATTTTAAAGCATCATCTGGTAACTTGTTATAAAAACTAGCTTCTGCCCGCGATTTCGTCCGCCTTAAATTCGTTTATCGCGCATAAGGGTATTTTTCGGGATAAAAAGTAACCTATGTCCTTTCCCGGGACTCAAACTATCCCCATACCAAATTTCATCCAATTCGGTTCAGCAGTTTAAGCGTGAAGAGGTAACAGACAGACAGACAGACTTTCGCATTTATAATATTAGTATGGATGTAAACATTGCCCCACAAATGATTTGGCTACTTTACTAACGCGAAACTTTCTAATGGCGATTTTGTTTTTATTTCTAATAATAAATGATAAGGCATCCATCACTCTTTCAATCAATTAGCTGTTAACAAGTGACGAATGCTATGCTGTATAGTTCTAACCATTTTAGAAAAAGAAACCAGTACTACATTTTGTTTATTTAAAAACTGACATTTAACACTTTCGCTGCCAAGCTTTTTATAGCGCTACGCAATTTCCTCTACATGCGGGTAAACGCATGATATCGGCTACTCGTCTACGGCAGAGCGCCCACTAGGCGGGTTCCTGGCTGTGAAAGTGTTAAACAGAACTTATCCAAGACTTGAAATAATTGTACGAGGGCTGCTATTTATATATCCGGAAACCGGGATTACAATCTTCTTAAATAGCATATTTGACCGCCATGGTAAAATTTGAACTTTTTTAAGTATATAAGGTATATTTTTTCTTCCTTATTAACGCTCGTGTTTTGTTTTTGACGGGTTTTAAATGTCATCTCGCAGCAAGAATGGAACTCACTCATGAAAATATTCGTGCTATGATTTATTATGATTTTCGGCGTGGTTTAACGCAACAACAGTGCATAGATCAACTAACTTCAACTTTTGGTGATGAAGCCCCATCTAAAACTACTGTGTATCACTGGTTTAGTGAGTTCAATCGTGGACGTAGTATGCTTACGGACGAAGTTAAGGCAGGTCGCCCGAAATCGGTCGTTGTACAACAAAATATCGAGGCTGTGCGAAAACTTATAATGGACGACCGACATGTTACGTACCGCGAGATAGAGGCGACTCTGGGTATTTCTATGACCAGCATTAATAGCATATTACATAATTATTTGGCTGTAAAAAAAAATTGTTCGCGTTGGATACCCCACAACTTAACAAATGAGCAAAAACATGCTCGCGTCGAATGGTGCAATAAAATGTTAAAAAAATATAACCGTGGTGACTCAAAAGCCGTTTATAACATCTATACAGGTGACGAATCCTGGATCTATGCATACGATCCCGAAACGAAGCAACAATCAACGGTATGGGTGTTTCAAAATGAGCCGAACCCTACGAAAGTTACTCGTGCAAAAAGTACATTGAAACAAATGGTGGCCTGCTTCTTCGGTATTAATGGCCATGTAGCTACAGTGCCACTAGAAAACCGTAGAACGGTTAATTCCGAGTGGTACACGACCATTTGCTTACCGGAAGTATTTGAACAAATTCGTAAAACTAACCAGCGACGAAGAATCATTCTTCATCATGACAATGCCAGCTGTCATACGTCACGCGAAACAACTCTATTTTTGGAGGGTCAAAATGTGGAATTAACGGGTCATCCGCCGTACAGCCCTGACTTGGCACCCAACGATTTTTATTTATTTCCAAATATAAAGAATAAATTACGCGGTCAACGATTTTCGACCGCTGAAGATGCTGTCGACGCATTCAAACAACACGTTATGGAGGTACCTCAGGCGGAGTGGCAGAAGTGCTTTAAAAATTGGTTCACGCGAATGCAAAAGTGCATAGATCATCAAGGGGAATACTTTGAAAAACAATAAAACTATTTTCAGCCGTGTACGTTTGTTTGTTTTTTTGTTTCCGGATATATAAGTAGCAACCCTCGTATGAACTAAATATAATCTCCATTTATTTATTTATTTTTAGCCTTATCTCAGATACATATTATTATTATTATTATTTATTATCAGGCGGGCAGTTACTAATGTAAAAATACAACTAACAGTGCCTATATCCAATTTATGTATAGCCTAAATTCGCTGTTGGTGGTATGCTTGTTCAATTTGTTTTTAAAGATATTGACAGTAGGTTATATGAAAATATGTTTAATTTAATTTATTTTTCCTTCTGTTTGGCAGAGGCCTCCTGTAACACTATAACAATCTAATCCAGGTTTTACCTGCTATCTTATAAATCCTCCATTTACTCCAGCAATAAATAAATATAAGAGCATAAAAGCATGTTAATTGTAGCAATTCAAGTTTTTAACAATCTACCTAATGAAATAAAAATATTTGAGCATAAGCTGTTCAAGTGTAAATCAAACCTTACTCTGTTCAAGAATATTTTGATTATTTTAAAGACTTTAATTGACATTTTATTATATAATTAGTTTTAACGTTTTAAGTGCCTATTTTATATACCTATTGTAATTTTGACATACATTGTATATTAATAATTAAATTGTAATTAAATGTTAATAATCACGTTATTAGGTGATAATTTTTGCATGCCAGTTTCTGGTGGAATGTGTGTGACCATTATACTTTATACCAACTTTTTGTACCACATTTTTAAGCAAATAAAGATATTCATTCATTCATTCAAAGAAATGGTTAACTAACAGAGTTTTTAATGATTTAAAGGAGTTTTCCCAATATGCATATAAAAGTGGTTGCAATTGGTTCAAAACAATTGTAATTAGTTTTAAATGCCAATATGTACTTTAGTACATAATAGGCTTGTGTCCTAAAAAAATATAATAAGTTCGTCAGTTAGAATACAAATACATTTATTGAACCAACATAATATACAGAGAGTTACGGCTAAATCCATACTAATATTATAAATGCGAAAGTGTGTCTGTCTGTCTGTCTGTCTGTTACCTCTTCACGCTTAAACCGCTGAACCGATTTGGATGACATTTGGTATGGAGATAGTTTGAGTCGCGGAGAAGGACATAGGCTACTTTTTATCCCGGAAAAATACCCTTATTCGCGATAAACGATTAAGGCGGACGAAGTCGCGGGCAGAAGCTAGTTCTATAATACACAATTAAATTCAGATTTTTATATATCCTGAACTAGGGTTCCCCCTGTCTTTCAGGCAAAAGGAAAGTCTAATATTACATTATTTTATATAAATAAATATTCATGTATATTATAATAGAACGTACCATACGTTCTTACTTACTTAACTTAAATACTAAGATTTACACAAAACTAATAATAAAAAATCTAAAATAAACATTTATTTCACGACAGTGAGTAAATTCTCTGTATGTTCGTATGTCATGTTTTGTAGTGAATCACGTAACGTATTCTTACATTAAGCGTAGCTAAGTGGAAATAGGTCTAATTTCGCATTTAATCTAGTGTAAATAAGCGGTCCTAGAAATATGAAAAATCTGGAAGAGAATGCGTGTTTTGTTTGCATGTTATAAGAGCAAACCATATCTTTACGACATTATATTTAGAATGATGAAGATATAGGCCGTTAAAGTTCCCCGTGACGTCACGCCGTTTTTCGCACGGCTCGACGTCATGCGCCCACACTCCCAAACCTTGACGCGCTTTATCTTTGCCTTTTTGTGTTTGATTGACAAAAAAAAAATATGCATCCAATATTTTTTGATAATTTAACTGACGGACTCATTAGAATATTATTTTTTTACCCAGTAAACTACCATATGTGACGTTCCACTGGTAAAGGTACCTTATGGCGGGACCCGCCTGTGAAACGTCATATATTAGTTCCTTTTAAATTTAATTACTTTTAAATGCGAATATGTACCTTAGTAAATTATGTATTATCATTACCGTACGCTCGTAAAGGGCAGCTGTTGATATGAATCTCATGTTACTATCCTCTGTATACACAGTAAACAATATATGTTTTCTATTATATTTGACACCCCTACTACTGGACCCCTGGCGTTTGAGACTACTGGGTGCTGGGGACGGAGGCTATTGCGTTCATCAGGGAAGTGGGACGTCTAATTAGGGAGAGGGGGTTTGACGCCCGCGCGGGTTCGTACCTGGTGCAAAGGTTGGCCATCGCCATTCAACGTGGTAACGCGGCCAGTGTGATGGGTACCTTTGCGCCAGGGACAATTCGAAGGGGCCTTTTTTACTTAGGCTTAAGTAAATTGTATCTTTTTGTCGTGTTGACATGTTTTAAGTGTGAAATAAAGATTTATATTTGATTCTTCTATCGTTTCCTAACTTTACAGAATAAAATTCATCGATGACGACATAGACTTGTCCAAGCTGCGTCCGCTAGATGGCGATGAGCTGGACATGCTGGATGGTGGAGAGGACGCTCCGCAGATAGCCGGCATTATTGATGAGCGGCCAGAGGAGATACGCAAGATGGAACAGTTCAAGACTAGCTCCAAGTGGAAAGTTGTCACTCAAGTATGTAAACTGGTCGTCAAACTTTTTCACTAAGGCCACACCTTATACTGTGGGGCCATACCATGGAGTATAGAACTAAGTAGAACAATCTCTACACATCCAAAGTGTCCGTCAAAAGGCGTTAAATTGGTGGCGCCACAGTCGCAAGTGCGTAAAATAAATTACCATAATAATGCCAAAAAAATGCACAAGGATGCAGGAAAAATCATTCTAAATAAAATTATTACAAATATGGATATGTACAAAGGTGAAGTTATACCTGTGAGGGATCTCTTCCAGTTAACCAATGAGTAAATGAAAAAAATGTATACATCAAGAAGATAAACATAGTATAAACACATAATCAATCTCCACATCTCTCTTCCTCCTTTACTCACACACACTCACACACATACCCACACCCTCACACGCACACACACATACACACACCTATAATTCTAGCATGTTCTTCGTTTGAATTGTAAGATAATATAAACCTTAAAATTGCGACAAAATGTTTCTTTCTACTCGATTTTTGAAAAAAAAAAACATTTTTATTGATTCCAGGATGATGGTTTCAACAGTAAATTACAAGTAGAGGAAATAAAAAGTGATATTAAAGAAAAAGAAAAAGAGAACGAGCTTATGTTCGGTAAAATGTACAGCGATTCTGAAGATGAACAACAAGAGCCGGTTAAGGACTCGAATTCTAAAACCTCAAAGGCTGACAAAGGTAATAATAGTTCCAAGAAATCACAAAATAACAGCGACAGTGACTTTAGTCCTCCAAGAAGGAATAAAGAATCGCCACAGAGACAGAAATATGAGAAAAAATACGATTCTGACCTGTCACCTCCACGAAAAGATCAAAGTAGAGAAAAAACAAAAGGCTATAGTTCTGACGAATCACCACCAAGGAAGAAAGAACAGAGAAGTAAAAAAAAATATGACTCTGACCAATCACCTCAACGAAAAGGTCGGAGAAGGAGAAAAAGCAATGATTCTGACTTGTCACCTCCAAGAAAAGGTCAAGTTGAACAGAGAAATAAAAGGAATCATGACTCCAATCAGTCACCACCTCGGAAAATAGAACCGAAACCTAAAGAGAGGAGAAAGGCTAGTCGTTGGGGCGAATGGGAGAAAGAGAAACCAGACTCTGATGCTTCACCCACAAGAAAAGCTAGACGGAGCTCGAAGTCCCCAAAGCCCAGATCTCCACAAAGAAAATCCAAACCGTCACCTCCTAGAAAATCAAGAAATTCTATTTCTCCTAGAAGGCAGAGAAAAGATGACAGAAAAAGGAAATCACCGAGACGGGACTCTGATTCTGACCTGTCACCTCCAAGGAAACATAAAAATAAAGAACGGAGAAACAAATCACCGGACTCTGACTTGTCACCTCCCAGGAGAAATGACGCTAGTGCTAAAAGACGGAATAGTGATTCTGATATGTCAACTAGAAAACACAAGAATAAAGAAGATAAGCGTAGAAAGTCACCGGATTCTGACTTGTCACCTCCCAGAAGGAACGGTTCTGAAATGTCACCGAGGAGTAGGAAGAAGAATGACAGTCCTCCGCCAACTCACAAGAAAATGACACGGACGCTGGATGGGAAACTGGCAGGATTGCAGGACGCTGGGCAGTTGAGACAGGAGAATGATGCTTTCAGGAGAAGAGAGGAGGAGGCATTTAGTAGAATGAACGATGAAGTGTCCGGGAGGACGGCTAAGGCAGTTTCTAGAAAAGGTAAGTTTTTTTTTATTTTAGGGTTCCGTAGCTGGAAAGGAAAAAATGGAACCCTTAAAGAATCACTTAGGTGTCCGTCCGTCTGTTCATTTGTCAAGAACATTTTAGATTCCTTCACTTACTCAGCTTTCAATTCAAGCACTTGGGCCAAATATATCAACTCTGCAGTGTTGCATAACAAATAACATTGTTAAGTAAAACTAATATTGCGTCGCAATATCTAAAAGAAATAAAACTTAAAAAAAAAAAAGATTTTTTGACCTTCAATACTAGCTCGTCCCATTTATTTCTATGAAAATGTCTTCAACGGAAGACTTCATTTTTAGAACTGTATAAAAGTGAAGATTGATATTTGTATACTTCCTGTTCCAGCTAAAAGAGAAACGTCAGAAGATAGGCAGAAGCAGAAGGAAAAAGCAGAGAGGCAGAAGGAACTAGACGAGAAGTACAAGAAATGGAGCAGAGGGTAAGTTTTAGTCTATTTTTAACCAAGTTAAAAAAATTACAATGCTTTCAAGCTTCCATTGTGCCATATCTTTGTGTGTTATGGACCTATTAAAGATGCTGGCCCAGTTGATTGACCCTTGAATTTCTTCGTAGATGTATGCAGGTTTCCTCACGATGTTTTCCTTTAAGAGTTAAGGGCTTAAAATTCTATTTTTTTTCTTGTAGGATCCTATAGGCATGTACAAATTAGCGTTTCGTATTTCGTCCACATTTCTATTTCGTTCATACTTTTACTTCGTCCACATTCCCACTTTGTTAAACATTCCCATTTCATCCATATTCCTTTTCCGTCCTTTTCCCACTTCGTCCACATTCCCACGTAGTGAATATTCCCATTTCGTCCATATTCCCACTTCGTCCACAGTCCCACTTCGTCAACATTCCTAGCCTAAACACGCGTAAAATAAAATGTAAATATATATATTTTTTATTATTTCATAGTTTTGGTGGTGATGTGAAATGATAATGTGGACAAAATGGGAATGTTGTCGAAGGGGGAATGTGAACGAAATGGGTATATTGTCGAAATGGGAATGTTGACATGATAGGAAGTGGACGAATTGGGAATTGATTGTGGACGGAATGGGATTGCTGTCGAACTAGGAAGTTGACAAAATGGGAATGTGCACGAAGTAAACGTTAACGCAATTTAGGAACATTGTTTTCACAGAGGGATACATAAACATTATTTTACGTGGACGCAAAATCTAGAAATAGTTGATTTTTATATCGATATTTATTTTTAAAACCTCTCCTGTACAACGCTGCAAGTATTCGTTTCAATTTTCTTTCAGCTTAAAACAAATCCAGGACCAAGAGTCCAGAGTCCAGGAATTCGTCCACGAGGCCTCCAAACCCCTGGCGAGGCATAAAGACGATGCAGATTTGGAGGGGAGACTCAAACAGATTGAGCGAGAGGGAGACCCTATGCTGCAGTACATGAGGGAGAAGAAGAGAGAACGAGGGGAACTACCACCTGGTATGTATATTTTTTGGTTTACCCTTATCTGGCATAAAAAAATGTCATAATCAGGTATGTATGTATGTAAACACTTTATTGTACATAGTAACCAGTTACAAATGCAATCAACTTAAAAAAAGTTAGAAGTACAACGGCGAACTTATCCCTATTAGGGATCTCTTACAGTTTACCTTTGAGCAAATGAGTGAAGATATAAGGATGATAGACAAACTAACACCATGTACAAATTATATAAAATACTAAACTAAACACAAGTATAACAATAAAAAAAAATAAAAAATACATGTCTACATAATGGGTCTCCTTCGGAATCCCTAATGTCGCTTGTCCTAATGTATCGTTTGCCAAATGTATCATTTGTCATAACGCATTTTTTTCAGAAAGCGTAAATTTTTCAGATTTTTTAAAAGATCGTCGTATAGATTAGGTTACGTTAGGTTTGTTTTATAACAATCCTGAAAAGTTTACTAACTAACTAACTGCGCTGGCTCAGCGACCCAAAATGAGTCTTGGCCACTTTACCCGATCCTGCGCAATCTCTCGCCAGTTAATGGCTCCGAGCTCACGCAGATCCGCCTCCCCCAGATCTATCCAGCGGTACTTAGGTCGACCGACTGGGCGGCGTCCAGTTAGTCGACCCAGGTATGCTCTTTTCAGCTGCCGTTCCTCTCCCATTCGCTCAAGGTGGCCAAGCCAGCGAAGACGATGGGCCATGGTCACACCAATGATATTCGTCTCGGCCACTTGTTCCTGTATTTCGGCATTTTTAAGGATCGTCCAATTCCCAAATAAAGTTTACGGTTTCTGAAAAAAATGCGTTATAGCAAATGATACATTAGGTCAAATGACGTTAGGGATTCCGATATAGATCCCTACATAATATATAACTAAATAGAATATAACAATAATATTTAATAAATATAAATCGTATTCAATCATCATTTGGCATAATGATTTTTTTTTCTGAACACGTAAAACTTTTCAGTATTGTTATAATGCACTTAACAGGATGATGCCTTAAAAAGTTCTAAAAATTCTATAGTTTCAGAAAAGAATGCATTATGCCAAATGATGATTATGACAAAAAAGTTTATGCCAGATGAGGGTAACCGATATTTTTAACCTAAAGTCTCGATAGATGGCGTTGATCTCTATTGCATATGGTAAATCAACTTTTTCTTACCCCTTTGATTTTTCTTCGTTATTAGTTACCACAACATGTGTATTGGATAAAATATATAAGTTCTTATAGCCAGATAAACAGTATATTAGAATATATATGTTGAATCTCGCAAAAAAATTTAATCTAGCAGAAACCATGGTAGGGGTTAAAGTACTATTTTCATATAATGAAATAATGAAATAATGATCTTTATTCTGTAAGTAGGCCACAAGGGCACTTTTACAAGTCTGACTCTACGGCGTTTCCCAAGAGGAGACCACTGAAGAGAAGAAAGCCGAAACAAACTCAACAGTCAGTCATTTTTTCGAAATAACTCTTATATCTATAACAATATTCGTGCTTAGCCTAACCTAAATATATGTTTTGAGTATAAACTCAATGCGTAGTTCTTTAAGGAAACATATCAAAACTTATAAAAGTAAAAAAAAAAAAAAAAAAATCTAGAATATAAAAAGCTAAATAGTGATTTTTATTTAAAACAACTTACATACGTTTGATATGCCACCTTATAAGAACCGTGTCCCGGTAAAAGTAAATTATTTGGTTTCTGTTTTGGGCCATGCATTTTTGTCTGTTAAATAGTCCTCTACCCTATAATAAGCCTTTGCCATTAGGGACTCTTTTAAGTACTTTTTGAGAGCTGGAAACGATAATTTCAAAGCATCATCTGGTAGCTTATTATAAAAATGTATACATTGGCCTACGAATGATTTGGCTACTTTATGAACGCGGAACTTTCTAATAGCGATTTTGTTTTTATTTCTAGTATTAAAATTGTGGATATCTGAATTCCTAGTAAAAGACTCTAGGTTCTTAATAACATAAATAATATTCTCATAAATATATTGGGACGCTACGGTTAATATGTTGATGTCTTTAAAAAGTTCTCTTAAGGAGTCACGGGAGTTCAAGTTATATATAGAACGAATCGCTCTTTTTTGTAACACAAATATAGTCTGTATGTCAGCTGCTTTGCCCCAAACCAGAATACCGTATGACATGATACTATGAAAATAACTATGATATACTAAGCGAGCAGTATCAACATTGGTCAATTGTCTAATTTTTCTAATAGCGTAAACTGCTGAACTTAATTTACCTGCAAGTACTGCTAAATGGGGACTCCATTGCAAGTTCTTGTCCAGTGTTATACCTAAGAATAATGCCCTATCCACCATTTCTAAACATTCACCATTGAGCGATATAGCAGAATCCACTGCTCTAACATTCGGTAAAGCAAATCTAACACATTTCGTTTTCTTAGCATTCAATACCAGATTATTAATATTAAACCAGTCAAGTACTTTAACTAGTACACTATTAATTTCGGAATAGTCTGTTGCTTTCCGGTCAACTTTGAAAATTAATGATGTATCATCAGCAAATAGTACTATATCAGAAAGATTTTCTACTATAGATGGTAAGTCATTTATATAAACTAAAAATAGAAATGGCCCTAAGATAGAGCCCTGTGGCACTCCTAGCTTAACTGCAGCTCCACTGTATTGGGTTCCATTTACAACAACTGTTTGTGTTCTATTGCTGAGATATGAAGACATAAGGCTTAAGGCATTTATAGACAGGCCATAATGTTCTAATTTCAAAATGAGTGTTCCATGATCAACGCAATCAAATGCCTTAGAAAGGTCACAAAAAACTCCAATTGCATCACAAGATTTCTCCCAGATGTTGTAAATATATTTAATGAGTACAGATGCTGCATCAGCCGTGGAACGTCCCCTTGTGAAACCGAACTGTTTACTACTAAGTAGTTTATTTCTATTGAAGTGTCCCAGCAGATCCATCAACATTAACTTTTCGAAAACTTTACTTAATACAGGTAGTATAGATATCGGACGGAAATTAGTCAAGTCACTCAAGTCACCTGATTTAAAAAGAGGTATGACTTTACTAAGTTTCATAAGATCAGGAAACACGCCCTCTGATATGCAATTATTATAAATCAAGGCTAGATAGGGTGCAATTAAGTCTATGATATGATGAACAATTTTTACTGAAGTATATAACTCTACTTTCGTCTACTGGGCAAACGTTGAAATTGAAGGTACTTGAATGTTTTTTTTTTTATATCAAGAGCAAGGAATGCAGCAACATGTCATAAATGTATCTATACTAGAAAAAAAATTTTTTTTTACTCAGAACTGTAAAGTTTTGAAAGCTGGAATTTGGCCTAATTTTTACAAATAAGGAGTTTCGCGGGTTACACCGTAAGAGATTTAAGTGTGAGGCAGAATGGTTTCCCGTTGTTTAAATCTATGGTGTACGTTAAAACGTTGAACGTCCCGAGTGTTAAACGTAATAAACAAATATCATGTTAGAAGCCCGATTTCTTGGTAGCCTCAGAGACATTTTCGATAACGCCAGAGACAAAACTGTTGGTCTGAAAGTAAATTCACGCAGATATGTAATAGATAAACTAGAGTCTGTGCGGAATGAAAAGAGTCGTAGGTTTTGAAGGCGTACCAGTGCTATTTTATGTTTAAAGCTATGCTGACAATACTGTCACGTAATTATAGTTTGTTAGTTATATTAAGATCATGAATGACCTGTATATTTATTTAAATAATAACACAGGGACAGTCTTATACAAATCGACCTAGTCCCAAACTAAGCAAAGCTTGTACTATGGGTACTAGGCGACGATATCCATACTAATATTATAAATGCGAAAGTGTCTCTGTCTGTCTGTCTGTTACCTCTTCACGCTTAAACCGCTGAACCGATTTGGATGAAATTTGGTATAGTTTGAGTTCCGGGGAAGGACATAGGCTACTTTTTATCCCGGAAAAATACCGTTATCCGCGATAAACGAATTTAAGGCGGACGAAGTCGCGGGCAGAAGCTAGTACATAATATATAGATAAATTATAATTCTTAAATAGATAGAAAACATCCAAGACCCAGGAACAAACATTCGTGCTCATCACACAAACACTTGCCCTGGCCGGGATTCGAACCCGGGACCGCCAGCTTCGTTTTTATTTACACGACACGGTAAATAAATATATTTTGAACTAGAAGATGCCCGCAACTTCGTTCGCGGAGGAGAAAAAATTATAACCTGTCGTTTTTTCTTCAGCGTAGTCGGGTAAAAAGTATCCTATAACCATCTGGAGATACCCAGTTACCCGTGTACCAAAAATTGTGGAAATCTGTGTAGCCGATTTTGCGTGATGAAGCCACAACGACACATACAAACATACATACAATCCAAAAAATATATTTTTCGTTTTAATGACCTCCAAATAGTCCATAACAATCATTTTTTTTGAAAATATCTTCAATGTACATTTCATTTTACAAATTTATAATAGTATAGATGAACATACCTACCGATTTGGTGTCGGAGACTAATTACTTAGGGGTTCTACATAAACCAGTCATTTTACGGTTTCATAATAGCCTGATATTTTAAAATTCCAATTTTATACCATATTCTAAGACACTATATTCATGAGTCCAACAAAATTTCGATCCGGAAGTAGGTGTATAAAATGAGTGTCAAAAAATGCAATTTTTTGTAATACAAAAATTGGTTATAGTATTTTTTATGTGTTAGCGTAACAATATTTCTATCTATAATCAGTAAAAAGTGAAATCTCTCAAAAAAAATACAAGACAAGGCATTAAATTAACAAAATGTGTTTGGTGATATTTGTCCTAAGTTGACAGAAATAATAATAATGAGTAGGTAAAAATATTAATGAAGCATCCTTAATTATTATTTGTGCGATTCGTCTTATTGGTTTATCAATATGAAGAAAAAAAGTTCTTATATATTTATTTCAAAATTTTCAGTTTTTAAAATTAAAAAAAAATACATTTTAATACTTAATTGACTCATATTATGCTGGATTATGTATATACATAATTACTAGAATTAACATGTACCCTTTACTTCGCCATACTAGCTGTCTGTAAAATGATTGGACTAAACAGCTATTTCCTTTGCAGAACGACCAACATACAAGGGCAGCTTCCCGCCGAACCGCTTCAACATCCGGCCCGGCTACCGCTGGGACGGCGTGGACCGCTCCAACGGCTACGAGAAGAGCTTCTTCGAGCACCAGAGCAAGCGCCGCGCGCAGGAAGAGGAGGCCTACAAGTGGAGCACTGAGGACCTGTAATTTAACGTCAAAAACTGCTCTTAAACTTGCTCGGAGGAAAATCCCCCCTTAAACCCCAAACTTCGGCGTGGACCGCTCCATCGGCTACAAGAAAAGATTCTTCGAGCACCAGAGCAACCTCTAACAACATAAATTAAAAAAACAGAAACATGCTTGGGAGGAGAGGAGGGTGGGGGGCTTTAAATTGCTTGGGGGGAATCCCCCCTCAACTTCCAAGCCTCTATTCACGCTCATATGTAATATACAAAAACATAATGTGCCCCCCCCAAACCTCTCTTAACCTCTAAGCATATATATAATGAATTGTAATGTAACCGACTTCAAAAAAGGGAATTTGTAATCAATAAAAAAGGTGAGTTTACTCCTGAAGGCCTAGAATAAAAGTTTCTAAAAACGAGAACAAGTGATATAAGAAGATTTTGTATTGCAGTTAAAATCTTAAATGGAAACAAAAGCGGGAAGTTACGTGAGACACCAAACATTACCGTGGTGCTGCTCCTATCTTCAGTTTTCGGGGTTTTCTTAGAGCCTTTGAACGCTACATCTCCTTTTTGTTTTCATTTGAGTTTAATATAAAATTTTACTTGCACATAATTTTGCACACTTAGTGCACACTGTTTTGAAAATTTCATATTTATAAAACTTCTCAAATATATTTTGTAAAAAAGACATTTTTGTTTAGAACTTAATTTTAATTTAATAACTAAATAATGCGACTATGTTATAATATAAACTTTCTATAATTTATTAAAAAAAGATGCCTGAATAGGGATTCGAACCCGCGTCTCCAACGGATATTCAAGCCAACAGTCTTAACCAGCTGAGCAGAGAGAACTTTGTTATTAATGTTATGTTATTACCCCGAATGGCATTCTTCAAAGACACATGTATGATTCGGAAGCAGATATTCCTGCTAATATATATATATAACTTTATGTATACTGTAAAACTATATACACTAGACATAAAGAAGCAGACCGTGACCTTGAAAATAATTATCTGACTGTTTAACCTTTTGAAACGCCTATCAACTCAGACGCCACGCCATCTTGACGTCAAACATGAAACTTACGTGAATGCACGTAGGTCGCTATTTCACTGACACACTCGACGGATACAGCCGACATTGGTGTCGCGACTGTGGCGTTCAAAAGCTTAAAAAATACAGTCTATGGCAAAGACATGTATACATTTTTATACTTATCTCAGATATACAAGTTACTACGTAGCGGAGTCAGCAGTCAGGAAAGGTGATATGCCGACTAACCAAGCAATACCTTCCGCTACGACCACAAGCCCTTTAGCTGTAGAGATCTCTATTAAATCTTTAGCTTGTCTCGCGAGTAGTTAGCGGTGGAAAACGTAAGCAGCGCCGTGCGTGTGTTATTGGCCATATTAAACAAATTTAGGGCGACCGTCCATAGCGGCACAGGCTGCCCACGCTATAAATGAAATAAATAATAACACAGGGAAAATCTTACACAAATCGACCTAGTCCCAAACGAAGCGAAGCTTGTACTATGGGTAATAGGCGACGATATACATAAAATATGTAGATACATTATTATACTTAAATACGTAGAAAACATCCAAGACCCAGGAACAAACATTCGTGCTCATCACACAAACACTTGCCCTGGCCGGGATTCGAACCCGGGACCGCCAGCTTCGTAGGCCGTTGTGCAACCCACTGAGCCAAACATTTCGTCAAATGCCATCCACGAATTTCCCCGCTCCCAGAGAAGTGCGGGGTGTGGGGAGTTGGGAGCGGGTGATTTCGTGCATAGCGTGCGGCTTGTTGATTTACGGCGGGGCGGGGTCAAATAAAATAAAATAAATAAATAAATAAAGTCCCATGGTAAGCTCAATAAGGCTTGTGTTATGGGTACTAGACGACGATATATTTAATAGATATATTACTTATATACATAGAAAACATCCAAGACTCAGGAACAAATATTTATGTTCATCACACAAATATTTGCCCTTCCCGGGATTTGAACCCAGGACTTCAGCTTCGCAGGCAATGTTACACCCACTGAGCTAAACCGGTCGTCAAAAATTGATGACGTACTTTATGAACAGCCCCTGAGTAGTAACTCTTTGGTACATCCTTTTCAGAATAGTTAGTACTTTCAAACCTCATTCAAGAAAAGTGACCTATAATTTTATATGGAAAAATATTATTACAGAGCGTCACATTCACACGAAAAAATGAGATATGTTTTTTCGTGTATTACGTTTGAAAAATGCAAGTCAATATTCTGAAAACATTAACGTAAGGTGCGTTAGGGTAAGACTCAAGTATGGGAAAGACTCAAATCTTACAGAAAGTGCTCTTAAAGGCGGTGAAATGAGAGTTAATCTTTAAACTTTGCAAACTTGATTTTTATTGTAAAACTAGAAGAGGCCCGTAACTTCGTTCGCGGAGGAGAAAAGTCAAAAAGTATCCTATAACCATCTGTGGATACCCAGCTATCCGTGTACCAAAAATAGTTGCAATCTGTTTTGCCGATTTGTCGTAATGAAACCCGCAACGACACATACAAAAAAACAAAAAAATATTATGAGTCAGTGACCTCCAAATAGTCCATTTCAATCATTTTTTTGAAAGTATCTTATTTTTACAACTTTATAATATTATAGATAGTATGAAGGTTATAATAGTATGTAATTATTGTATTTTCAAACACAATAAAAATTGTTATTGATTAAATAAATGAAAAATTAAATACTTACCCCAACGCACCTTAGCTACATTTTTTAAAATTCCCAATATCGTATTAATATATTACTATTAACACACTAGCTTCTGCCCGCGACTTCGTCCGCCTTAAATTCGTTTATCGCGGATAAGGGTATTTTTCCGGGATAAACAGTAGCCTATGTCCTTCCTCGGGACTCAAACTATCTCCATACCGAATTTCAGTTCAGCTGTTTAAGCGTGAAGAGGTAACAGACAGACAGACACACTTTCGCATTTATCATATTAATATTAAGTATGAATTCGTATGGATTCACGACCGCGAGCCCGGCGGGTGCTCTGCTCGTAGCAAGTTTTCGCTACATACGGTTTTTCCCATATTATTGGCTACCAGCGTAGCGCAATGAAAATGTCGGTTGCGAAAGTGTTAAGAAAAGTAACAAAAAATGTATACTTGTCTATGACTGCAATTTGAAATGATTTCAAAAAATAATCATATGGATGTTGTAATCAGATATAGATCGTTGTTCGATGTTAAATGTTCGTGAAAGTAGACTGAGACTGCTAGATAAATGGCCGATTGACAGTTATCTGGCAGAAATAGAAGATAAATGTCGTTTTAAATGTTAGTTGTACTAATGATGATCTTCCAAAGATTGTATCAGAATATTAAACTTACGCGATTTTGATACACAAACACATTATTACTATATAATCGGGATTTAATAATAATCCAATAGGGATGATGAAAGGTTCTCGAGTGTAGAAGTTCGTATGGCACCATCCCGCTCACTCAAATACGGCATAACATGAGTGTGAGAGGGACAGCACGTTACTGGAGTATAAGTCTGGTATAGTCTATGGAAGATTATTTATTGTGTCCCATATTGCCAAAGAATGTCCGTATTATTTTCTGTCAGTCTTCCAGTATTTATGTCCATCAAATATCTGAGCATATAAATAATAATTTAACCTGTTCACTGCCACATCATAATTAGATTACAACGCTGAAAGTGCCTCGCACGTCAACGGCTGCATTACATGACGAAAAAATCTTACAGTGTTTTCAGCAGGGCTTGTAACCGCTTACAAATAAACCGGTATTTATTTAGGTTATACCGGTTAATTATTTAGGTTACGTTCGGAAGAATGATTTGGGAACTTTATTTTGAAGCGCTCGCTAGCCGGTTTCTCTGTGTTCGGATACGGGATCAATGACAGCTGTCGCGCCGATATTGGCGAAACGACAGTCAACTACATGAAAAATTGTATCTAATACCATAGCAAGCAAACCAATCCTGTCTGTCTAAGCGAGCGGCTACTCACCCTAGACGCCTAACGCCTACGCGGTTCCTCCGTGTGAGCGGAGTCTAGGGTGAGTAACCGCTCGCTTAGACAGGATTGGTTTGCTTGCTTATGATATTAGATTCAATACTCTGAGAGCATAACCCTTAATAAAGGTTACGAGCGAAATTCATTAACCGATTAGAACCGATCAATGGATTTCGCTCCCTGTTTTAATAAAGGTTACGAGCGAAATTCATTTACCGTATAGAACCGGTAAATGGATTTCGCTCCCTGTTTTGCGTTCCGAGATATTAACGGGTTGGAGCGATGTTCTTGCGAGCGTAACCTTTATTATGGGTTAAGCTCTCAGAGTGTGGCTCTAACCGGTACGGAAAATAAACCGGTTTACTAGCCCTGGTTTTCAGTTTCTAACTACATGCGTAGGAACTCTCGAAGTTGTCTGATTGTGACAGCGCTTGAAATATCCTATGCGCCAACGAAGTTCTGTCAAAAAAAAAACGATTTCCTACTGTACTTTTCATTAAACATCCATCAACTACTCACCGAGACGATTCTAAAGAGCCCAAACTCGGTAGGATTGCATTATTCTTTAACAGAGTTCCTATGACCCTCGGTTCCATGATCAGGTCAGCTTGATGGTATCATAATATTGTATTGCCTAGCTCACAAAAGTATACCAAATTTTAGCCCAAGCTGAAACCGGGAAGTGGGTCACTTACGTAGTTACTTATAGATTGTATAGTTTCTGTCAAAAATTACATTTTTGTGAAAAGCTTTTATTGCCGACTGTAGGTACTTTTCTTTGAACATCCATCAACTACTCACCGAGACGATTCTAAAGAGCCCAAACTCGGTAGGATTGCATTATTTTATTACAGAGTTCCTATGACCACCTTCCTGCTCCTACATCAGATCAGCTCGATGGTAACATACTATTACATTATATTTTCTTCTGTTTCCGCGATTATTACTCATTGAAATAAAACAATTTAACGTCCTCCCGTGACCATGGAAAGCTGGAAAGCTTTCGAAACGTCGGGAACTAAAATGAGATAATATACGCGATATAATCCGTTAAATTGTTTTATTTCAATACTATTACATTGTCACCAAACTTACATAAGTATGCCAAATTTTAGCTCAATTGGAAACCGGGTAGTAAGTCAAATTGAACTTGCAAGATTCCACCCGAACATGGTTAAATAAAAGCTTGTAAAATTGAGTGTGTTTTCAGTATCAGTTTAAGTGTGTTGGAACTTTCTGCTAGATTATGATCATGGTTTTTTTTTGCCTTGGCGCTTAAGGTACTACGCTGAACCTTTGTCGGTGAACAGGTTAAATTAATAACCTCAGGAAGACCTATAGGGTATATGCATACATTTATTACCGCATTTCTTGACCTAATATGAAAATAAATCAAAAAGTTGAAATTAAAATCCGCCAAGAAAAACGGATGATAGGCATTTTAAACAGACAGCGATTTGACATAGAGGTCCGACACATGACAATACCATATACACTCCATGTTAAATTTTGTTTTGCTAGAAAGACATAGAATCAAATGTTGGATGCCTTATATTTTGGTTATTTCTATAGTTATTCGAAAAATATGTTTTCTCTACTGTTTGTCACATAACTAAATGCGCTTTTACTAAAGCAAAAATAAAAAATTATGCATATTTCTTATTCCGATTGTATAATATGACAAGCAATCTAATGCAGATGTCACTTTAGTTACTTAACATTGTTCTCGGTAAAAGAAATATGTATCCTATTTCTCGCGTAGCTTTCCCACATTTCCCATAGACGTTTTGAAACACTATGCACAAAATTATATGAAGTAGCTTTAGTCATATTCTGTACTGAAATGTCAAGAAATATTAATAGTTCAGTGTCTTATCGACACACAATCAAACAAACACATTATACGCCGACCGGATAACTGAGTCGTCGCTTGTGGTAAGGATCTACCAGCTTTCTGAACCGAGGCAGATTTATTTTTTGTTTGTTTCCTTTTTCTCTTCTGGTCATGTATGACCATTTTAGAGGGGTTCTGAATCAGGTGTTTCGCTCCGAGGCACAATATATAGCTCCGCTAGGGACTTGGAAGGAAATGTTTTTAAAAAGAATTTGGTGCCCTCTGAAAATGCCGCCTGATTTCGCAGGGAATTAATTACAGATGTACAAACTGCGGAAACTTTCCAAAAAGTTGGAAAAGTTCTCGAAAATGTATGTTATGAAAATTTCGATAATTTAATGAAGGTTTCCGTTTTGGGATTTTTTTGAGAAATTACCGAATCATTTTTACATGGAAGTTTTCGCAATATTGGAAACTTTCCGTCGGCATCGGTTATCCGATTGGTACGAAAAATCATTGGGGATTGCATTCCCGAGCGACGACTCAATTAACCTTTTAAGCGCCAAGCAGCGAAGTAATTACGTGACTCAGACGCCACAGCATTAAAACAAACTTCAGAATAAAGTAGCGATTGCAGGACGAGATATCTATATTATATTACGAGTCTAAGTTCAATGAAGTTTGAAGGGCAATTGGGGTGAGCCAATTTTTTTAGAAGGTATGGTCATTCAAAAACCATTTCGAGGAATAGCTTTAATAAACCGCTTGCATTTATCAAATTACAAAAATATGATTTTTTTGGATAAGTTATTCGTGTTGTTAATTTTGTCTTTTATATGTCATTAGTGTCATTACCAAACCCTAGTAGGTACAGACGTCACTCAGTTGTGACGTCACTCTAAATATCTGTCAGGCAAAAAAAAAAATTAAACACATCCAACGTAAACACCATAACGCATGAATTGTGTATTTTAGATTGTAACGAAAAAAATTATAAAAACAACCCTCCCGTGACCATGGAAAGCTGGAAAGCTTCCGAAACGTCGGAAACTAAAATGAGATAATATACGCGATATAATCCGTTAAATTGTTTTATTTCAATGAGTAATAATCGCGGAAACAGAAGAAAATATTATTATAAAAACAAGTTTTTTTGCTCATCCCAATTGCCGACGTAGGCGTCAATGGCACTAATTTTCGATGACCTCACTTGCCGGATTTGGCGCTCAAAAGGTACAAGCTACAAAAGTTGGCACATAGATTGACATACTTACTTATTGTTGGATTTTGGACATTATGTATTATTTTCCACGAAAAGTCATAACTGCTTGTCGTGAAACGTGAAATTATGAGAGCTTAATCGCGTATAAATATGTTTTTATTTAATTACCTTTCGTTGGTAATTCTTCGACGTTTCGGACGTCGCGTAACGTGCATGGTCTCGAAGGAACTGTTCCTTATTAAGCCTCATTTTTGTGTTGTGATAATTATGCAATTTATTTCGAAACGAATGTGCTAAAGTTGCAAACCTCTGAACTCAATTTTTTGCAAAAAAATATTTGGTACTTTCATATAGTAAAATTCTGAACGCGTCAAATAGCACTACTCAGGGATCGTATTTATTAAATCTTCTAAAGTACACGCTATTTCTGTAATGTTTTAAAACGATTTAGGAGAAGGGAAACTAATCAGAAAACACCTGATTTAAGTTCTAGAATGTTAATAATATATACGAAAATCTCGTAAATGAACGAAAAAACGAATCGTTATTTCGGATATTTTGAATGAATAAAATACCGGTTCCGATACCTGGCACTACTACTAGTAACAGTAACTAGCAATGAGAGCAATTTAAAAAAAAACTGGCAACAGTCGACCGCCATTTTGTTCGTTTTTTGAGTCTCCTGTAGACTTTGATCCGATTGAGTTTTTAAGAGGTTTGCAACTATAGCCGACGAACGTTATTGTTGTCTACTAGAAAACGACAGTGATACTCGGACATATTTAGTTTATAATAGCGGTTATTTATCGTAAAATCTGTGTGCTCGACATTTCGGTCCAATCCGCGGACCCTAGTCGCAAGACACGAGCGGATCCTGTCGCTATCCTTTACGTGTTTGTTCAATCCTGGCTTATATTAAAACCTGCCCTATAAAGAGAGCAATACTCATCCTATCAGGGTTCGTCACTTTCGTTTTAACCGGTTACAAGAACGAATTTAGCACAAACCGGTATCTCAATTAAACAGTTCTTTAGCCGGTAAAACGGTAACGAAGGTAAATGACCGAAACCGGTATGAAAATATCGTTTTCCGAGCCTTGGCCCTAATTACGTGACCCATCGCTATTGTAAGCAGGCATTTTTGTCCTTCATTAACAAGTTCACTGCCAGTCGTGATAGCATGACAGCGTCAGACTCACACGTCAATGGCCGCATTAGACGACAATGAATTAGTGTTGAGTGTCAGTGAGTAGAAACTAAAATACATCAAGGACCATTAATGAGGACTCTCAATCTCCATACAAAAAGCCGTTCCCCGTTATGTACAACGCCATCTATGTATAAGAATTATTATTTACGATTATTCAACTTTGCAAGCGTGACACAGTATTTAATTGTTACGATTTATTTATTATTAGCTGTTTAGAAACTAATTGTTACTATACTATGTGTCTTCGTTCAATTAATAACGTCAGTTAATGTTTATTTTTATAGCGCCATCTAGTTTTTGCCTGAATATCTCTGCGATCGGGGCACGATCCAAAGTGTGGCAATTGACAGTCCTCTTGTTTTAATGGTCCTTGGTATACATTGACGCGCATCGTGCATAAGTAGCGTACGTTCTTGAGCACCAATGGTTGCTCACTCGCTCGCACGCGTTTACTCGCGGCTTTTGTTAAGATTAAAACGGAGCAGCAAGATCAAAGCAGAGGGACAGTATTTATACAGCCAGTTGCAAAAGGCACGATTAGCCCGTTCAAAAATATCTTCTCTCAACTCTATTGACGGGTAATTAGCAAAGATATTTTTAAACGGATTAATAGTGTATGGATGAAAATCAGAAGTGTATATAAAACAAAATCTTTCGAACTGTCCAAAATGTTGTATGTTATAATATTTATCAGTTTCGTTACAATAAAAAAAAAAAACGTTTATTCTAAAATCTAACGAAACTAAGATGGAGATTTTGGACACTTTTTTTTTTCCTTGGATGAGGTTCGAATGTATGGACGATTCTGAGTAAGATAAGGCCAAAAAATCCAATTTGTAGAGAAAAAAAAACCTTTTTTCATTTTCACCCGTATATCGTATTGTAGCTGACTGTACTATAATGTACTCTGTGGCGGTGAACAGTTTGAGAACCGTATACACTACTTAAAGTTTGAACAAAAAAAACTAAATAATATGTCTTATGAAAGCCTAAGTCCAATTATTTGAAATATTGAACCTTATACACAATATATAAGGATAGTTTTTGATTGGTATTGTTGATATTTTTGAAGTAATCACTTTGTATCAACCGACTTCCACAAATTCTGACGCTTTTGCGTTTGAAATTGAACTTTATGTATGGAAGGATCGAGTTTGTGGAAGTCAAGTTGGATATTGGATGTTAGCTTCACTATAAAACAGGGATTATGATGTTGTAGAAATAAATGGATTTAAATGTGATTTTTCTTTTTATTCTCAATCATTTAATAGCAATTATAAGTTTCATTTATCACAATTTCATTTGATGACCAGTAATCGTAAATTAGGTAGATGATCAACAAAACGTAACCATGTTCTTAACATTAAATTCACTTATCATACATAGCAGCCCCAGCTTTAGCCAGTCTGTCTGCCATCTCATTCCCATGTTGTCCGTTGTGTGCTTTTACATAGTTCCATTTAATTTGAACTTTATCCCTAACACTATCTAGATCCTTGAAGTCAATTTCATTCTTCACGGATTCACCGGAGGCCAACTTCCATCCTCTTCTTTTCCAACCTGCCAAAAAATCATAATAAACAAACAGGACCATGAAATTTTCAGTTGCACAGGAAAAGGTTTTAAAAAGTCAAATCGCAAATAAAACGAATTCTGATTCTGATTTCTGATTCAAAGTTGTGTAATAATATTATGAACTAGACGGAGCCCGCAACTTCGTTCGCGGAGGAGAAACAGTCATAAACCCTTTTTTTCTCCAGCTTAGTCGGGTAAAAGTATCCTATAACCATCTGGGGTCCGCCTAAAGCAAAGGGGGTCCCATAGTAAACTTGGTATGGTAGGGGGGGGGGGGGGGGGGGGGAGGGGGAAGGAAAAGGGGGGATTTTGATGGATTTTTTATGACACCTATGGTTCCGTACCCAAAGGGTGAAAACGCTCGCTCAGTATAGCATTTCATTCTCTTGTAAACCTAATCTAACCTGTCAATTGTGTGTATAAAGCAAGCAAGTGTTTTAACGCTCCGCTATCCATGGTCATAAACAAACCTAACCTAACCTAACCTACAGTTTTCGGTTTTTGACCCATGTTCCATTTTGTCGCAGTTCTTCCAAACATTTTGCAATAAAGTAAGCAAGCATTCTGACGCTCTGCTATCCATGGTCATAAACAAACCTAACCTAACCTACAGTTTTCGGTTTTTGACCTAAACAAAAAGCTATAGAATATCACTTTTAGGCAGTGGGTCTTTACTTAAAACCATTCAAAATGTTTTCAATACGTACCCATTTCATCATTAAAAATTTTACATTTTATAATCCGTAATTTATCTTGGTTTCCCATACAAAACATGCTTATTTTAGCGTCCTTTATACGATAGCATCATAAAAAATAGGTGTTATAATAACACCAACAACCATCGAAATTTTGCTAAGTCCCAGCTCCCTAGAAAAACTTAAATCTTTGAGGGCGAATATCTCGGCCATTTTTGATTTTAGAGAAAAGTTGCCCATACAAAACTTGCTTATTTTAGCGTCCTCTATACGATAACACCATAAAAAATAAGTGTCAATATGACATCACACTGATGAAAAAATTTCTAAGTGTCGGGACCCCCTTTGCTTTAGTCCAACCCCATCTGGAGAAACCCAGCTACCCGTGTACCAAAAATAGTAGAATTCCGTTAAGCTGATTTCATGTGATGAAGCCGCAATAACATATATACAAACATATAATTTTCGCTTGAGTGACTTCAAAATAGTCCCTTACTTATTTTTTGAAATATCTTCAATGTAGATCAAAGCTCCTTAAATAAAGAAAAAACAAAGAAATATGTTCAATGTACAGACATTTCATTTTTACATTATAATAGTATAAATGTGAAAGTAACTGTCTGTCTGTTTGTTACCTTTTTACACTTAAACCGCTAAACCAATTTGTTATGGAGCTAGTTTTGCCCTCACACCAAGAAAAAAACATAGACATGACATTACAAACAATCTAGTGAGGCCACAAAAAACCATGCCAAAGCCAACTTCACGCGATACAAATACAAACAAACCATGTGTGTGAAGTTGTCTGATTTGCCAAAACCATGCCTAAAAAAGGCTTCACTAGATTGGTTGTAACATCACGTCTATCTTTTTTTCTTGGTCTGAGGTTTTCAAAGTCAAAGTCAAAGTGTTTTATTTGTTTGTTAAACATAGGTTTTGCCATGTCCATGCTTTCACTATGGACTTGTGACATAGAAAAATTGTTTTGTATGGGAACAGTGAATGTTAATCCATTCAATATATTGCAAGTAAATAAAATCGTACCAGGGATCCATTGCGTCACAGCTTTGATAAGAAATTGTGAATCTGTATTAATAGTCAGTTTCTTGACTCCATGCTGGTGTGCAGTTTTCATGGCAAGCGTGGCGGCTTGTATCTCTCCACAATTATTAGTAGCTCGGCCAGAGACTGGTTCGCTTCTGTTGAGTGAATGGGCGTCACCCCAGTACACTCCGAGACCAGCTCGAGCACCAAGCTTACCATTGCCCGAACAAGCCCCATCAGTATATACTTGAACATAACCTTCATTATCTACTTCAAAATCCATTTCATTACGTTTAAACTTTTTTGGGACTGGTTCTATTAAAATAGTCTTTTTAACTTCACTTTTGGAACCTTTAGATGCATTGGTTATTTTGTCTATGCCTTTAGAGAAGGTATTTAATCGCTTCTCTATATCGTCCATCTGTTTGGACAGCATTATGTCTAAATCGTCTCCGGATGACTCGAAAGCAGAGTCATCATCCTTCTTTGTAGTGTTTTTTTTAGTATTAGTTTCAATCTTGGACGATGAGGCATATGATCTTTTCAAATTATAATTAGAACTGTTTTTAGTGGTTTGAAGATTGTATGAAGAACCGTTTGAGAAGCCTCCATTAGAATTCGATTTTACGAAATCGTTGGCACCTGATTCAGTATCAAACTTTTTAAATTTTGCTCCTGAGAAACCTTTAACCTGAGCCTCACAGTCAGCCCATGAAAGGTAAATACCTGGGCTACGGCCCTTTGCGACCGCGTAAAACGGCATTTCTTTGATTTTAGATAAGCAGTAGATTACGCATTCACTTAAACACGATTCAACTAAAGATAAATTTAAAGTTCTGAATATACCCGACATTCGTTGCACTTGCACTGTTTATCTTATCTAATTCATGCTATGGTAACTTAAAACTAACACTTTTTATTGAAAACAGAGCCATCTAATCGCTGATTTTTATACAAGAAACGAAGTGTTACCACACTAAAATATATGGTGAGGAAATAAATATATTCTATACTAGTAACAATATGACTGGCGCTGCCACTTCAAATGTCAATCCAACTATTCTATCATTCTGTTTTATTTTCCTTTTAATTTAACCATGTCGCAGAAATCTTGCTGTGTACCTGGATGTCCAATAACTTTAGAAGATGCTAAGTAATTAATTAGCCAAAGGTGCGGAGCGTCACGACCGGCTCCCACCGACGCGAGCTCGAGGGCCCGCAGGGCGAGCCCACCCGGATTTTAACTCGACTGGGGGCCGCAGGCCCAAAGGTGAGCATCAGCCAACGCGACGCAAACACACCCGCGTGCAGACCCCTTCTCCTTTTCACTCTCCTTTCACCTTCTTCCACAGCAAATGTATCAACTCGAGCGACTCCTACGTCTACAATTACACAAAGTCCAAGTACTGCCCATAAAACACACTGTCCACTGGGGCCTCGCGGGGCTCTGCTAACACTGGATTGTCATAGTTACGGCAGAGACAGTTTTAAAACATTCCAGAAAAAGCGTGTATTTTAGAAGATTTAAAGAATACCGGTGCCGCTCCCTGGTTACGGCCGTTTTTAGCGTATATTTTGTACGCAGCCCTCGGTGCGCGAGTCCGTCTCGCACTTAGCCAGTTTTTTTATACCTTCCGAAATGCAGGTTTCATTGTTTTGTTACTTTGTAAGTTTCCGATGTTTCAATGTAGCATGGCTTGAACATTTATGGCACTATGATCAATATGTAGGAAACAAAGCATTATAATGTCTTTATATTAGTTATTATATTTTCAGGTTTACGTTTTCATCGGTATCCTAATCCTGAAAAATATGCAGAAAAGTATAAGACATCTATACTATTATAAAGTTGTAAAAATGAAATGTCTGTACATGAAAGATATTTTCAAAAAAAATGACTGTAGTGGATTATTTTGAAATCACTGAATGGAAAAATATTTTTTTTCGATTTTTTTAAATGTTTGTATGTGTCGTTGTCGCTTTATCACGCCAAAACGGCTAAACGGATTTCGATTATTTTTCGAACACGGGTAGCTTGGTATCTCTAGACGGTTATAGGATACTTTTTACCCGACTACGCTAAAGAAAAAAATGGTTCTTATTTTTTTCTCCTCCGTGGACGAAGTTTGCGGGCACCTTCTAGTGGATATATAATATTGGTGGAGTGATAACTGGCTTGGACCAAATTTAAGTTTATAACAATAAACGTGTCTGCCGCAGAAATTTTCAAAACTGCCACTTGTGTCCTAGAAATAGATTGTGCAAATTAGCAGTCCCTGTTCTGCACCTGCCAGGTAATCTATACTATTATAAATTGAGTATTGAGTATATTTAAATGATTGTTACGGACTATTTGGAGGGTAAAAGTCGAAAAAAAATATTTTTTTATTTTTTGTATGTTTGTATGTGTCGTTGTGCCTTCATCACGCCAAATCGGCTTAACGGATTTCAACTATTTTTGGTACACGGGTAGCTGTGTATCTACAGATGGTTATAGGATACTTTTTATCCGACTACGCTGTCGTAAAAAAGAGGGGTCATGATATGACTTTGTCTCTTCTGCGAACGAAGTTGCGGGCGTCTTGTAGTATATTATAATGTAACTGAATATACAGGGTAGAGGAGGCCCAAACCTAATGTGGGGTCATGTTCTTTTAAAAACAATATACATATGTAGGTTTAAACATTTGTTTTTAAGTAGGAGTTCTGAAACGTCGTCAATGGAAATCATCATTTCTTTAAAAGGTAATTCCATAATTTTATATACCCTAAAAGGGCTAAATGAGGGTTGAAAGTTCATATTGGGAACGTGTAAATTTTAAAGTATGATATCAGAGACTTAACTACTAGCGTACTCGTATTAACTACTAGTGAACGCTAGCGCATATCCCTATTTTCATGAACACGGCCGTTTTTAGGGCTACGTACCCGAAGGAACTGTGGAATAAATTACCGCCTGTACTATTTCCGGACCGATGCGACCTTCAAGCCTTCAAGAAAAGAGCTTACTCCCACCTGAAGGGCCGGCAACGCACTTGTGACTCCTCCGGTGATGCAAAAGTGTCTATGGGCGACGGTGATCGCTTAGCATCAGGCGACCTGTCTGCTCGTTTGCCTCCTATGTCATAAAAAAAGTGTAATATGGAACCCTATTACTACGACTTCACTGACCGTCCGTCCGTCCGTCCGACCGTACGTCCGTCCGTCCGTCAGTCCATCTGTCCGTCTGTCCGTCTGTCTTCCTGTCAATACCACTGACTCATTGACCAGTCACACGGCGTTTAGGCTACCTACAGGGTAAAACGGGACCCTATTACTTATACTTCGCTATCCCTCTGTCTGTCTGTCCGTCTGTTACCAGGCTGTATCTCATGAACCGTGATAGCTAGACAGTTGAAATTTTCACAGATGATGTATGTCTGTTGCCGCAATAACAGCAAATACTAAAAACAGTATAATTTTATGTCTATTTCAATAACCAATATAAAATGATCGAACACCGAGTACATTTTGCTTAGGAATAGGGATCTGCTAACACTGGATTTTCATAGATAAGGCCGTTTTTATGGTATATTTTGTACGTAACCCTCGGTGCTATTTTAGCATATAAATGGTACGGAATCCTCGGAAAGTCCGACTTGCACTTGTATTATAACTTAATTTCAGGGTCAGCTAGCGTCAACCCCCACACAGAGAGTTCAGCGACTGCGAGGCAGAGTCAAGAGGCATCGCACCTGAATCCAGCACAGATCGTGGAAATACTGAAGCCTGAAAAAGTGAATTCGTCAGACATTCGTGAGTTTATGTCCACACGGATACTTTCTTATGCCTGACTCATTTGTCAGAATATAGTCCGTTTTCTATTGGGAAACAGTATGACATTTTTGAGTACAGCCAGTGTTAGCCGCACGTTAGTGTGATTGAACACTAAATAATAATGATTGAAAAATTTAGTTGCGACTAAAGTATTAATGATTGACGTCGGTTAGTGTTTAGTGTGATTGAAACTAATTCTCCGTTAGTATTCAATCATTTGAAAACACTAATGATTGAAATATTTTAATCTTTAGTGTTTCAAAAGTATTAAAAAACTAAATTAACTTTTAGTATGTATTAAATCCTGTGATTGATATTAATGATTAAATGGCCAAATTAAAGTTAAGTCGTGTCGTGATACCTAATTTCGTCGAGGACAAAGTACGTAAATATAATAGTTCAGCACCTTATACACTCCGAGTCCATGTTGAAAACTTCTATGCTGGGTGGATACCGTGATGGACCCTACTGGAACTCAGGATTGCAACAACATGGACGAGTGTTTTTTTTAGCTTAATGGACTATGAATGAAGAGAATTTAGATAGGGTACAACCAAATCGTCCTGCTGATGGACCCTGGGGGTACCTAACAAAACTCAGGACTGGATCAACATATACGAATACTTTTTAGCTTAATGGACTTAGAATGAGGAGCATTTAGATAGGGCACCACCAAATCGATACTTCCACGCGTTCTCGAGATAGAGGGTCTTGACGGACAACAATGTGATCATATAAGGGTTCCGTTTTTACCGATTGAGGTACGGAACCCTAAAAATAAGATATCCATAGCTTTCATAATATCTATAAATTAAGAGATGTCTCTTCGTTCCATTCTCCATACAAACGTAGTCCCAGTCTCATTTGAAATCTAGGCAACAGAAGTAGATGAAATATTGTAAGTATGGACTAGACGTAATTATCTATGCCTTTGGTTTTTCAGATTTTCATATAAATGTGTAATATCAGAATTACAGGAGCTCAAAAGTCGACAAAAAAAGGGGTCAACTTTGCACGAGAATTACAGAACAATAAAGCATTTTTACAAAAATCGAAAAACCACAGCCATGGGAAATATAATGAGCATCTTTTCGTGTAATATGAGGATTACAAAACACAAAATTCAATCGCCCAAATCTTGGAAAGCCTACAGCTATCACGATACACATTAGCGGGGAGTGGAGTAGCGGGAGAGGAGGTGCAGCGCTGCCCCGCGCTGTCTTCTCTCTGACATTGACACTGTCGTTGAAAATTGCAATTTTCTTACGCTTGGTGTAAGTGTAAGTGTAACGCTCGAATGGTTTAGAAATGGGTCAAGTTTTTAGAGTTTACATAAACATGTTTATTGTATAAATAAGGATGTGACTTTTTCTTCTTAGTTTCGTGAAATGTCTTGATCTAACAAGCTATTTATTGTTAACCACATATGGTCTCATCGGAAGTTCAGCGCTGGCTCCCGAGCCAGCATTATGCTGAGGTGGGACCATTTCGGGTTTAGTTTTTATGTATGTATTTTGTATATTTTTTTTTTGTCTTGCATATGCTAGTATAATAGAATAACTTCTGGTGATCGTGACATTAACTAATGTAACATTTAGACATACATGTTTCTGATAACAGACTATCTCTAGTCTAATATCGAACGTTTTATTATTTTTCTCAAACATGCTAAGAACGGTTGGAATTTCGTTTGAAAAAAGAAGACCTACATTAAAAAAATCGCTCCCTAGGAGTTATTAAACGTATGAAATCCCATTATATTCTGACACTATATATCCATACTAATATAATAAATGCGAAAGTGTGTCTGTCTGTCTGTCTGTCTGTTACCTCTTCACGCTTAAACCGCTGAACCGATTTGGATGAAATTTGGTATGGAGATAGTTGGGGTCCCGGGGAAGGATATAGGCTACTTTTTATCCCGGAAAAATACCCTCATTTGCGATAACCGAATTTAAGGCGGACGAAGTCGCGGGCAGAAGCTAGTTGTTTATAGTGTATAATCCCATTATATTGTATACTTTACTCACTTAGTCAATTCCCGCAAATGTTCCATTTACTTAACCTATTAAAGATAAAGTAAATCAAGATAAACACGGTGTATAAGTATGTATGTATGTATGTCAGAAAAACTGATTATTTATTTTTTGTTAATTTGCTGATTCTTGGAACTAAGTTTACTGAAATGACGAAATAAGACAACACATGCATATTGTAGCTAAGTGTTTTGTGAAAATTATCATGTTTCTTACATGTAATCTTAACAATAAACAGTTTAACTGATTTTTTTTTGGTATGGAACCATGTAGGTCGATTCATAAAAGCTGGCGCGGATTTTGTATGAAACTGTCATATTTTCCATAGAAATTTTGCGCTAGCTCTTGTCCTACCTATACTTTATTTATCTTTATATACATAACCTTTGTATATAAGCAAATTTAATCCACGAGATCCAGGGATGGGTTGCTAGTTAAAAACAATTTTTAATCTCATAAATTTACCTAAGTAAGTAACTAATAACTCTTTTGACGATATCAAAAGTATAACGTATTTAAAAGAGGTTGTAATCGCTTCACCCAGAATATGGATGCTACGCAGAATACGGACCGGTTGCGGGAGGAGATGGGGGTGACGGCTGCGAGCGCTTACGTCACGAGCGATAAAGACAGCAATATTCCAATTCCAAACTAATACATAACGTGGCCGCGCGGCCGTTAGAGAGACATCTCTTAAAGTCCTTACAACACTATCATAATTGTAATAGATATTGTAGATATATTAAGTAAAAAAAAAATGTATACCTATCCATACAAGCATTCCCAATAGAAAACGGACTAATACTTTCCTAATCTATACTTTTATAAAGTTGTAAAAATGAAATGTCGGTTTGTCCACACGGACCGCGCGAAGCAATTTCCTCGCGAGGCGACTCGCTCTGTGTGGACGCGGCTGATGTTGTTATAACATTTATCCTTACTAATCCATACTCTTATTATAATTTTGAAAGTAACTTTCTGTCTGTTTGCTTGTTACGCTTTCACGGCTGAACCGCTGACCGGCTGGAAATTAGGTAAGGAGATAGTTTGAATCCCGGGGTAGAACATAGGATACTTTTTTTCCCGGTACACATGATAAAAGAGTTATACGCAGACGAAGTCTATTAAAAACTAGTAGGTTATTATACTTTGATTAGATGACCCAGTGGCGTGCACAGGGCTTTTGGCCAAGATAGGCAGTTTTTCTGTGCCTATATGGAGCCATGGTCGTACAGGGCTTCAGGGTAGGTAGTTTCTCTATGCCTGTATGTAGCCATGGTCGTTCAGGGTAGGCAGTGCCTTTGTGCTTATATGGATCGCACGCCACTGGATGTCACTTCCAAAAAAATGAATTAATCTTTATTCTGCAAATATGCCCTGCAGGCACTTTTACATGTCTGACTACTGTTGCTTCCCAATAGCAGATCAATATACTTCTTCAAAAGTACTTTTGTATAAAGAAAACATTCTGAAATAATTATTAAGATTCTCAGTTATTTGTGTTTTAAATGCAATGTGTATTTTTTTGTGCAGATGGTTGTACAAGTACCTCAGTATACGAGCCACCAACCAACCATCTACCATCCTACCACCCTGCTCCACTGCCTCTGAACATTTTGGTAAGGAGTCTGACAAATAACACTTGATAGTTTATTTAAATTTGAACAGTATAGTAAAGTTGCTAAGCCACGAGCCGATTCATCCCCTGTGCGCGAGAAGAGTGGGGTGAATATGACCAACCTACACCTCTTTTCGTTTTTTTGCTGATCAGTTAAAGCACCGGCCACACGCCGACGTGCCGTAAGCGTCACGATTTTATCGCATGCTTAACGCTCTGCACCGCTGATTAACGCTGCGTGTACGCGGTCAAGTGGCTTTATGCGTCACGATTTCTTTATACATTTAGCCGCGTAAACTCACCGTCAGCGTTTTTTGAGCAGCCGTGTGGAGGGCATGCGATAAAATCGTGACGCTAACGGCATGCCACTGTGATTCCGTACAGCCACCGTATTTTAAGCATGAGTGTGGCTAAAGCTTTAACTGATCAGCAAAAAAACAAAAAGAGGTTTAAGTACTTGGTCATATTCGTTCACTGCGATTCCGTACCGTCACCGTATTTTGAGCGGCGGTATGGCCGAAGCTTAAGGCTACTTACCAGGGCTTGTGTGGTATCGTTTTCGTGTAAAACATATATCATGAATTATTTTTTTATGTTAATTAGGTACAAAGTGCTAACATATATCCCCGAGAAGATCAGCCTTAACTTAACGGGTGGTCCACCCGTGACCATGGAAAGCTGAAAAGCTTCCGAAACCTCGGGAAATCAAATGAGATAGTATACGCGATATAATAGTTAAATTGTTTTTTTATTTTTTTTCAGAATCCCAAAGAGAAATGCGCAAACAGAAGAACAAACAAATCAGTCGCAAATTTTGCGTTCCAAATGCATTAAAGGCAGATCTAGGACATGGCAAGATATAAGTTAACTATAAATGGCAAAACATTTCTTAAATTAACTATAGAATTGCAGTTAAATTTATCATCCGATTGTAATTCATAGTGTCAACTAATATGATACTCTGCCTGGCCCCCTTGCAATATATATTTTTTTGTAAATAGCTACGTAATTAATTCGTAAGATAATTTAGGGTAAGCAAGCAAGTATAGTGGTTGACCCTTTAAGGTGAACATTGTCTTGGTTTTGTTTTTTACAAAACAACGTTCAAAGTCATTTAATATTTACTGTCAAATTGATCCTTATGAACCTGAGAATTCGAACAAATAACAATCGCAATAATATTGTATGTTATTTATGACTTTTAATATGAATTGAATAAAAAAAGGTGCCAAAAGTACAATCATTTGCCCCGGTACGTGTAAAGAATTTGTACTTTGTATATTCCCACTGCCAATGAATATCTAAGACATGTAAATATAAAAAAATAGTACAGCTTACCCTACCTCGTTTTGAATTATTTTTCCAAAGATGCATGTACAGATAATTCTAGTTTTAACGATATAAGTAGGTACAACAAATAATTAAACATAGTATTGTAAGTAAAGTTTAAATTATTTGTTTTGTATTAATATTTTTACAAGAAGACGTACAAGAAGGAATATTATGTCTAAAATAGTATAGAATTTAGTATATTTTATTATGGGGTAAAAATAATTGCATATAACCTCCTCCATAACCTCTTATCAGGAATTCGAAATTATGTTACCTAACCCTATATTAGGTATAACACCCTCAATCTTAAATAATACTAGAATGTGCCCGTAATATTGTTCACGAGAAAGAAAAAGGCTATAACCATCTTGTTTGCTTCAGGATAGTCGGGCAAAAGTATCCTATAACCATTTGTGGATGTCTGAAATTCGTTCAGCTGTTTTGTCGCGATGAAGCAACAAAGACATACAAAAAACACAAAAAATATATTTTCTGATTCAGTGACCTTGTAATAGTCCGTATCACATACTTTTTGAAGATATCTTCTATGTAGAGATATTTCATTTTCAACTTTATAATAGATGTGAAAGAATAAAAAAGAAAACAAACTGATTTTTCATTTACTTATGTCCCGTTTGTCCGCAAACATTTAAAGCTATGCATATATTTCTATATTTAACGAAAACTCTGTAATAATCCAAAATTAATGCTTTACAGCGTTTCCGTTTATTATTATCGACTTGCGAGTACGGTGGTGGAGGCTTTAACTGCAAATCTTCAAGACAAAATATCACGCCATATCTGTTCATAACAACAACGTGATATTTGCAAGTACAAGACTCCACCTTAAATCACGGACAGTTTCAAGAAAACGTTTACGCTCCACTTGTTGTCTCAGATGATGGAATTTTTGAGTTCTTTTTAATCAGAATCATGAGCACTGTCGATTCTGAGCAAAACCAAACCAAAAAGTCCACCTGAGTCAACAAGGGGGTACACGTTTTAGTGAGAATGCCGTCTCATACACACTCACACACATGCACACACACTCGTCATGATCATGACGTCACTGAAGGAACAGCACACATACATTACTGTACATATATTATAGCTCAACACATGCTCAGAAATAGTACATAGCTAGCGAATAGATGGCGCCCTTTTGAAGCCTCCTCAAAAGAGCAGAGTTGCCAGTCTATCTCTTGTATGTATATAGTAGTCTTTGATCTAATTGACATTTGAATTTGACATTGACAATTGTTTTTTTTTAAACAGATTATGTTCATGAAATAAGCACATGGAAACCTTGAAATCTTCTTGAAATGTTACTATGCGCCAACATAACAAAACATTAGATTTTAGATAAGCAGTAGATTACGCATTCACTAAATCACGATTCAACTAAAAATACTTTTAAAGTTCTGAATATACCCGACATTCATTTCACTTACACTGTTTATCTAATTGACATTTGAATTAGACATTGACAATTGTTTTTTTTTTAATCAGATTATATTCATGAAATAAGCATATGGAAGCCTTGAAATATTACTGTATGCGCCAATATAACAAAATATTAGTTTTCTTGGAAATCTTGCCGGTATGTCTCTTCATTATATATTTGTTTGATACTCGAAGGTGGCTGTAACTTTGTCCGCGAGGCAGAAAACTTTAAGAAAACCCATACCTACCATAATCGTGTAAATTATCACAAAAATATAACATTTTTCTGGTTGAAGGAAGGGCCTTGAATTACTTACCATAGGAGTTATTTTTATAAAAACATGTACCCAAACCCAAATGACGTTTGGAAGAAATCGCTGTTTAGTAATGACTTTATAAGACCACCTGTTGTTGTCCTTCACTTATAATCTTATTTGTTCGCTGTTTCGTATATTTTATCCTCGTTGAGATGGGCAATAAAGAATATGGTCACGGTCTCTAAAATCACAAACTGACCAGTAATTGACTACTATTATCACTCGATTGTGGCAACGGGGCAACGGGGTAACTTGAGCAGAGCAGAGGGGCTACTCACAAATTCGATATTCGAAGTTCCTATCGCGCCATTTCGCTCACTCAAATACAGTTTAACATGAGAGCAAGAGGGATGGCGCGATACAAACTTCGAATATCGAATTTCAGAGTAGCCCCTCAGCTATCACCAAGCATTTTATCAGTGAATACACATGACGGGAGTGAGACCCATTCCTTAGTGGTCTGCATTAGAAACGATAAGGGCGACCGAGATCAAACTGCTATCTCTTTGACAACTGTTAAGACCACGCCAATGTGAACGAGATAGGAACACCGCGTTTTTCATTCCACAGAGCAGCATACCGATTCGCGTAAGTATTGATACAAACGCAAGTCGACGGCACGTTTAAAAAACCGGCCAAGTGCGAGTCCGACTCGCGCATCAATGCTTCCGTACAAATTATACGCTACTAACAGCCATATCTATAAAAATCCAGTGTTAGCAGAGTCCTACTCCTAAGCAAACTACTCCGTTTTCGACCATTTTATATTGGTTACTGACATAAACAGACAGACATAAAATTATACTCAATATTTTCTTATTTCCGCAATTATTATTCATTTAAATGAAACTATTATATTATATCGCTTATATTAATCTCATTTGAGTTTCCGACGTTTCGGAAGCTTTTCGGCTTTCCATGTTCACGGGTTGACTGAGAAAAGATATGTTTTCCTCTGTCAAAGTTATAATTTGTGCAAACTACCCACTTTGAAAAAACAAATAAAGGTACATGCCAGATGGGCCTAATCTGTAAAGACAGTTCCAGAAGGGCTTAATTATTTTATTTTTAATTTACCAAGCAGCATTTCACAAATCAGGCGTACTGAGAAAAGACACTGCAAAGAAAAACTCCCAGACTACCTTGTTACTCAAAATCAAACCTCAAAGTGAAATGTAATAATATATGCGATATAATACGTTAAATTGTTTATTTAAATAAAATTATACTGTTTTAGTATTTCCTGTAATAGCGGCAACAGAAATACATCATCTGTGCAAATTTCAACTGTCTAGCTATCACGGTTCATGAGATTACAGCCTGGCGACAGACAGACGGACACCAGTCTTAGTAATAGGGTCCCGTTTTACCCTTTGGGTACGGAACCCTAAAAACACCCTTGCCCTTAAGCGGAAAGACGAATGAATGGATTAAATTGAAACACACATAGTTAGCAGTCTTTTATAATATGTAAAAAAAAAACAAATCATCATACAACATGTATATTGTTATTGGATGTACATAATTAATTATGTACTTGTGTATATTTTAACTACAATGTAGTACCTGCTAAGGCAAATTGTAATTAGAAATAATACATAATGATAATTTTCCATACAAAACTTCATTACATTGTATTATAATCCCAATTTTCATACATACATATCATTTATCAAGAACAAGACTGATTGATTATTCGTACGGTTTATTGGATTTAACTATTATACGTTTCGGCTGTGTTCAACGATTTAATACATAGTTAGATCTCAATATTATAAAATCGTCAAGACTACCTTCGTCATAACAATGCCGACTCGTTGAGGCAAAAAATACTAAAATTATTGTAATATAGGTTGATTTTACCTTTTTAATTCAACACTTAGAAGTGAATTTATGGTTGGGTAAGGCTTCAACCCACCGTCCAACCCGTGTGTCATGTTAAGCGATTGAAAAAAGAGGACTGTCAATCGTCATTCTTAATCATTCTTAAACATAGATGGCGTTTGTAATTAACTTATTTGCTCGAAACAGGTGTTGTAAACAGACCTTGAAAACCTTTTTTTCCGTACCGGTTAGAGCCACAGATTGAGTCTAACCCATAATTAAGGTTACGCTCGCAAAAACTACTCAACCTTTTGAGTGCCAAGCAGCGAATTAATACTACATGACCCACACGCTATAGCGATAAAATGAATCTGCAGTAATAAAATAGTGATTGCAGAACGAGGTGTTGATATTATGTTCCGAGTTTTTGAACCATGAAATTAGGTCAGCATATGCTAACGCTAGCGTCAGTGCAACGAATTTTCGATGTCGTGATTTCCCGTCAGTGGCGGTCAAAAGGTTAACCGGCTAGAGAGCGCTCCCTTAATGGATAACGTTTCCAAATCAATTCGTTCGAACGTAACCTAAATAATTAACCAGTATAAATACCGGTTTATTTGTAACCGGTTTAAAGCGCTGGTTGCAAATATCCGGGAACGGCTTTTTGAATGGCGATTGACAGTCCTCTTGTTTTAATAGTCCTATATTTTAGTGTTTAATAGCGTTAATTCGAAAACTTACGACACGCTATTTGTAATTTGAACTGGACTTCAAACAGGTTTTATAAGTCATAATTTCCATAACATATGAGAACGGGAGGTTGAAACGTTCTTGATCCTTACCGGGTTATATTATCTGTCCTGTTTTTGTTAAATAATAACCAAATTATAACCTAATAAACATATTTCGAGATTTCACTTTTTCTATAAGTTGAGGATTTTAAATATCATTATCATTAGTTTAATGATTTGGACATTTGATAGCAAACATCTATACATAATTTAAAATAGAGTTCATCAGTGTCTATCTGTTCGCAAAAAACATGAAAAACATTTTGGTGCAATAACGTTATCTATGGGTTATTTACCCTAACTTGTCCTGAATACTAAAAAACATTCTTACCTAAAAGTACATCTTTTTTGTCTTAAACTTCCATTTTCTCGTAAATAAAGTAACAGGAATTAATATTTATAGTGCCACGTTAGCAATTTCATATATTATAGTATTTTATGCAATCGTTATATAATTTATGATTTAAAACTAATTATATAACTATTGTATACAATACTTTTTCTACGAGTAACCCATAAACAGAAATAATAAATAAATAAAACATAGCTAAACAAAAATTGCAAAAACACTACGTTCTTTTTTTGAAATTCATTATACTTCTGTGCGGAGTTGTATATCATAGGTAATAATTTCTTTACGAGAAAACAGCTGGTATTGGCATTAAATGCATATTTTTAGGTTAGAATGTTGTTTTTTAGAAGCTTTTATTTAACTTTCTTAAATTAACTATAGAATTGCAGTTAAATTTATCATCCGATTGTAATTCATAGTGTCAACTAATATGATACTCTGCCTGGCCCCCTTGCAATATATATTTTTTTTGTAAATAGCTACGTAATTAATTCGTAAGATAATTTAGGGTAAGCAAGCAAGTATAGTGGTTGACCCTTTAAGGTGAACATTGTCTTGGTTTTGTTTTTTACAAAACAACGTTCAAAGTCATTTAATATTTACTGTCAAATTGATCCTTATGAACCTGAGAATTCGAACAAATAACAATCGCAATAATATTGTATGTTATTTATGACTTTTAATATGAATTGAATAAAAAAAGGTGCCAAAAGTACAATCATTTGCCCCGGTACGTGTAAAGAATTTGTACTTTGTATATTCCCACTGCCAATGAATATCTAAGACATGTAAATATAAAAAAATAGTACAGCTTACCCTACCTCGTTTTGAATTATTTTTCCAAAGATGCATGTACAGATAATTCTAGTTTTAACGATATAAGTAGGTACAACAAATAATTAAACATAGTATTGTAAGTAAAGTTTAAATTATTTGTTTTGTATTAATATTTTTACAAGAAGACGTACAAGAAGGAATATTATGTCTAAAATAGTATAGAATTTAGTATATTTTATTATGGGGTAAAAATAATTGCATATAACCTCCTCCATAACCTCTTATCAGGAATTCGAAATTATGTTACCTAACCCTATATTAGGTATAACACCCTCAATCTTAAATAATACTAGAATGTGCCCGTAATATTGTTCACGAGAAAGAAAAAGGCTATAACCATCTTGTTTGCTTCAGGATAGTCGGGCAAAAGTATCCTATAACCATTTGTGGATGTCTGAAATTCGTTCAGCTGTTTTGTCGCGATGAAGCAACAAAGACATACAAAAAACACAAAAAATATATTTTCTGATTCAGTGACCTTGTAATAGTCCGTATCACATACTTTTTGAAGATATCTTCTATGTAGAGATATTTCATTTTCAACTTTATAATAGATGTGAAAGAATAAAAAAGAAAACAAACTGATTTTTCATTTACTTATGTCCCGTTTGTCCGCAAACATTTAAAGCTATGCATATATTTCTATATTTAACGAAAACTCTGTAATAATCCAAAATTAATGCTTTACAGCGTTTCCGTTTATTATTATCGACTTGCGAGTACGGTGGTGGAGGCTTTAACTGCAAATCTTCAAGACAAAATATCACGCCATATCTGTTCATAACAACAACGTGATATTTGCAAGTACAAGACTCCACCTTAAATCACGGACAGTTTCAAGAAAACGTTTACGCTCCACTTGTTGTCTCAGATGATGGAATTTTTGAGTTCTTTTTAATCAGAATCATGAGCACTGTCGATTCTGAGCAAAACCAAACCAAAAAGTCCACCTGAGTCAACAAGGGGGTACACGTTTTAGTGAGAATGCCGTCTCATACACACTCACACACATGCACACACACTCGTCATGATCATGACGTCACTGAAGGAACAGCACACATACATTACTGTACATATATTATAGCTCAACACATGCTCAGAAATAGTACATAGCTAGCGAATAGATGGCGCCCTTTTGAAGCCTCCTCAAAAGAGCAGAGTTGCCAGTCTATCTCTTGTATGTATATAGTAGTCTTTGATCTAATTGACATTTGAATTTGACATTGACAATTGTTTTTTTTTAAACAGATTATGTTCATGAAATAAGCACATGGAAACCTTGAAATCTTCTTGAAATGTTACTATGCGCCAACATAACAAAACATTAGATTTTAGATAAGCAGTAGATTACGCATTCACTAAATCACGATTCAACTAAAAATACTTTTAAAGTTCTGAATATACCCGACATTCATTTCACTTACACTGTTTATCTAATTGACATTTGAATTAGACATTGACAATTGTTTTTTTTTTAATCAGATTATATTCATGAAATAAGCATATGGAAGCCTTGAAATATTACTGTATGCGCCAATATAACAAAATATTAGTTTTCTTGGAAATCTTGCCGGTATGTCTCTTCATTATATATTTGTTTGATACTCGAAGGTGGCTGTAACTTTGTCCGCGAGGCAGAAAACTTTAAGAAAACCCATACCTACCATAATCGTGTAAATTATCACAAAAATATAACATTTTTCTGGTTGAAGGAAGGGCCTTGAATTACTTACCATAGGAGTTATTTTTATAAAAACATGTACCCAAACCCAAATGACGTTTGGAAGAAATCGCTGTTTAGTAATGACTTTATAAGACCACCTGTTGTTGTCCTTCACTTATAATCTTATTTGTTCGCTGTTTCGTATATTTTATCCTCGTTGAGATGGGCAATAAAGAATATGGTCACGGTCTCTAAAATCACAAACTGACCAGTAATTGACTACTATTATCACTCGATTGTGGCAACGGGGCAACGGGGTAACTTGAGCAGAGCAGAGGGGCTACTCACAAATTCGATATTCGAAGTTCCTATCGCGCCATTTCGCTCACTCAAATACAGTTTAACATGAGAGCAAGAGGGATGGCGCGATACAAACTTCGAATATCGAATTTCAGAGTAGCCCCTCAGCTATCACCAAGCATTTTATCAGTGAATACACATGACGGGAGTGAGACCCATTCCTTAGTGGTCTGCATTAGAAACGATAAGGGCGACCGAGATCAAACTGCTATCTCTTTGACAACTGTTAAGACCACGCCAATGTGAACGAGATAGGAACACCGCGTTTTTCATTCCACAGAGCAGCATACCGATTCGCGTAAGTATTGATACAAACGCAAGTCGACGGCACGTTTAAAAAACCGGCCAAGTGCGAGTCCGACTCGCGCATCAATGCTTCCGTACAAATTATACGCTACTAACAGCCATATCTATGAAAATCCAGTGTTAGCAGAGTCCTACTCCTAAGCAAACTACTCCGTTTTCGACCATTTTATATTGGTTACTGACATAAACAGACAGACATAAAATTATACTCAATATTTTCTTATTTCCGCAATTATTATTCATTTAAATGAAACTATTATATTATATCGCTTATATTAATCTCATTTGAGTTTCCGACGTTTCGGAAGCTTTTCGGCTTTCCATGTTCACGGGTTGACTGAGAAAAGATATGTTTTCCTCTGTCAAAGTTATAATTTGTGCAAACTACCCACTTTGAAAAAACAAATAAAGGTACATGCCAGATGGGCCTAATCTGTAAAGACAGTTCCAGAAGGGCTTAATTATTTTATTTTTAATTTACCAAGCAGCATTTCACAAATCAGGCGTACTGAGAAAAGACACTGCAAAGAAAAACTCCCAGACTACCTTGTTACTCAAAATCAAACCTCAAAGTGAAATGTAATAATATATGCGATATAATACGTTAAATTGTTTATTTAAATAAAATTATACTGTTTTAGTATTTCCTGTAATAGCGGCAACAGAAATACATCATCTGTGCAAATTTCAACTGTCTAGCTATCACGGTTCATGAGATTACAGCCTGGTGACAGACAGACGGACACCAGTCTTAGTAATAGGGTCCCGTTTTACCCTTTGGGTACGGAACCCTAAAAACACCCTTGCCCTTAAGCGGAAAGACGAATGAATGGATTAAATTGAAACACACATAGTTAGCAGTCTTTTATAATATGTAAAAAAAAAACAAATCATCATACAACATGTATATTGTTATTGGATGTACATAATTAATTATGTACTTGTGTATATTTTAACTACAATGTAGTACCTGCTAAGGCAAATTGTAATTAGAAATAATACATAATGATAATTTTCCATACAAAACTTCATTACATTGTATTATAATCCCAATTTTCATACATACATATCATTTATCAAGAACAAGACTGATTGATTATTCGTACGGTTTATTGGATTTAACTATTATACGTTTCGGCTGTGTTCAACGATTTAATACATAGTTAGATCTCAATATTATAAAATCGTCAAGACTACCTTCGTCATAACAATGCCGACTCGTTGAGGCAAAAAATACTAAAATTATTGTAATATAGGTTGATTTTACCTTTTTAATTCAACACTTAGAAGTGAATTTATGGTTGGGTAAGGCTTCAACCCACCGTCCAACCCGTGTGTCATGTTAAGCGATTGAAAAAAGAGGACTGTCAATCGTCATTCTTAATCATTCTTAAACATAGATGGCGTTTGTAATTAACTTATTTGCTCGAAACAGGTGTTGTAAACAGACCTTGAAAACCTTTTTTTCCGTACCGGTTAGAGCCACAGATTGAGTCTAACCCATAATTAAGGTTACGCTCGCAAAAACTACTCAACCTTTTGAGTGCCAAGCAGCGAATTAATACTACATGACCCACACGCTATAGCGATAAAATGAATCTGCAGTAATAAAATAGTGATTGCAGAACGAGGTGTTGATATTATGTTCCGAGTTTTTGAACCATGAAATTAGGTCAGCATATGCTAACGCTAGCGTCAGTGCAACGAATTTTCGATGTCGTGATTTCCCGTCAGTGGCGGTCAAAAGGTTAACCGGCTAGAGAGCGCTCCCTTAATGGATAACGTTTCCAAATCAATTCGTTCGAACGTAACCTAAATAATTAACCAGTATAAATACCGGTTTATTTGTAACCGGTTAAAAGCGCTGGTTGCAAATATCCGGGAACGGCTTTTTGAATGGCGATTGACAGTCCTCTTGTTTTAATAGTCCTATATTTTAGTGTTTAATAGCGTTAATTCGAAAACTTACGACACGCTATTTGTAATTTGAACTGGACTTCAAACAGGTTTTATAAGTCATAATTTCCATAACATATGAGAACGGGAGGTTGAAACGTTCTTGATCCTTACCGGGTTATATTATCTGTCCTGTTTTTGTTAAATAATAACCAAATTATAACCTAATAAACATATTTCGAGATTTCACTTTTTCTATAAGTTGAGGATTTTAAATATCATTATCATTAGTTTAATGATTTGGACATTTGATAGCAAACATCTATACATAATTTAAAATAGAGTTCATCAGTGTCTATCTGTTCGCAAAAAACATGAAAAACATTTTGGTGCAATAACGTTATCTATGGGTTATTTACCCTAACTTGTCCTGAATACTAAAAAACATTCTTACCTAAAAGTACATCTTTTTTGTCTTAAACTTCCATTTTCTCGTAAATAAAGTAACAGGAATTAATATTTATAGTGCCACGTTAGCAATTTCATATATTATAGTATTTTATGCAATCGTTATATAATTTATGATTTAAAACTAATTATATAACTATTGTATACAATACTTTTTCTACGAGTAACCCATAAACAGAAATAATAAATAAATAAAACATAGCTAAACAAAAATTGCAAAAACACTACGTTCTTTTTTTGAAATTCATTATACTTCTGTGCGGAGTTGTATATCATAGGTAATAATTTCTTTACGAGAAAACAGCTGGTATTGGCATTAAATGCATATTTTTAGGTTAGAATGTTGTTTTTTAGAAGCTTTTATTTAACTTGCAGTGTAACCATGTATGTTCAGATGGAATCTTGCAGAGTAAAATTTGACCTACTTCCCGATTTCCATATGTGCAAAAATTTGGCATACTTATGTAAGTTCGGTGACAATGCAATGATAGTGTCGAGCTGATCTGATGATGGAGCAGGAAGGTGGTCATAGGAACTCTGTAATTAAATAATGTAATCCTGCAGAGTTTGGGGTCTTCAGAATCGTCTCGGTGAGTAGTTGATGGATGTTCAAAGAAAAGTACAGTCGGCAATAAAAGCTTGTCACACAAATTAAAATTTTGACAGAAACTTATTTGAAATAGGTCAAGGGTCGGCAACCTGCGGCTCTAGATTACTTTTTTTTATCAAAAAGTACTTTTATTGTTGTTAAGAATTTTATTTTATTTATTTATTCCATAAATTAACAATGTGCGAACGCCTGTATCAAATCACGCCTGATGCCCTACTGGGTCCTGTAACACAGGGAATTTTAGCTCAGGACCCAAGTCAAAATCAAGTCAAATTTTTCATTTCCATTTTTTTACATTACAGTTAAGCTACACGTGTTAACACATGGCTCTTTGAAATTGTGTAAATTGTAATTTTTGACTCTTCCGACTTAAAACTCTTGCCGACCCCTGAAATAGGTTTGTTTTGGTATCAAATGTCCATGTAGCAGTTTCAGCGGCGCCCCCTCCCCGCGTACCCCCCGCGGCCGCGACGCTCGGAGCGGTCGTCGTGCTCGTTCTGGTAGCCGCGGTAGCTCGGCTGGCCGCGGTAGCCCGCGCCGGAGCCCGGGGTTTGGCCCTGACTTTGACTCTGGTAGCCCTGGGTCTGGTAAGTCTTGTAGCCGCCGCCGCCGCCGCCGCCGCCTGTGGAAATGAAATAATTCAAAATATTTATTTCAAACAACTAGATCCATATTTTTTAATCGTTAATCGCGATTAAGTAGGTTAATCTTAATCGTTAATCGACTACACCCTTATGTAATCCAAACAAATAGTATATTATATTTTAAACATACCTTGATTCTGATAACCACCCTGGCTTTGATATCCTCCTCTATTATCATAACCCCGACTCTGGTTATCGTAGCTTCTCTCGTAGCTCTGGTTGCCTTGGTAACCCTGGTTGCCATGGTTACTCTGGCTGCCCTGGTAGCTTTGGTTGTTGTAGCTCTGGTAGCCGCCAGGGGGCACCTCGTAGGTTTGGTAGTTGCGCTGGTTTTGATTTTGGTTGTGGGCTGCCGGGCTTGTTTGAGGTCTGAAATTAGGAATCCATACTAATATTATAAATGCGAAAGTGTGTCTGTTTGTCTGTTACCTCTTCACGCTTAAACCGCTGAACCGATTTAGATGAAATTTGGTATGGCGATAGTTTGAGTCCCGGGGAAGGACATAGGCTACTTTTTGTCCCGGAAAAATACCCTTTTTCCGCGATAAACGAATTTAAGGCGGACGAAGTCGCGGGCAGAAGCTAGTATAATAATAAAAATAAAATTAAATAGTAGGAAAACAGTTTTACACAAACGAACTAGTTCCATGGTAAGCTCAATAAGTCCTGATTATGAAATACTGCAACTTCGTTCGCGGAGGAGAAAAAGTCATAACCCCTCTTTTTTTCTGTAGCGTAGCCAAGTAAAAGTATCCAATAACTACCTGGAGATACCCAACTACCTGTGTACCAAAAATAGTTGAAATCCGTTCAGCCGATTTGGCGTGATGAAGCCACGACACATAGGTAAAAAAATTAAAATTCGATTCAGGCCTCCAAATAGTCCGTAACAATAATTTTGAAAATATCTAATGTTGACATTAAATTTTTACTTTATAATATAAATAGACGACTACTAGACGCCGATATACATCTATACTATTATAAAATTATAAAAATGAAATGTCTGTACATTGAAGATATTTCGAAAAAATCGAAAAATATTTTATTTTTTGTATGTTTGTATGTGTCGTTGTGGGCTCGTCACACCAAATCGGCTAAACAGATTTCAACTATTTTTGGTACACAGGTAGTTGGGTAGTTGGGTATCTCCAGTCCTTTTTAGTAGTCATGTTAGCAACATAATATATTTTTCTCAAACATGCAATGAAATGTCGTCATTGCGTGCGTTAAAACCGGCTTCAAAGTATCCCGTTTCGGGCGGAACAACCTGAGAGAACTGTAGAGGAATTTCATACAAAATTGAAGGCCTAGGCCGGGAAGTATTTTTTATTTTATTTTAATGTAAACATGGCGTCTGTGTCAAGCTGAACAGCTGAATTATATCTTTAATTTTTTTTTCTAGTGGCTGAATGGTTATCGGACCAAAAATATCCGCATTAATGCCTATTACACACGAACTGCTATTAAGAATACAAATCTGTATGGTTCATACATTGATGACTAAATTTAAAATGTTGTCTATACGTAAGTCGCCAGAGACCATAGACAATATTTAAAATCCTCTGCATTTATTTTATTTATTACAGAAATGAAGATTCTTATTATAAAGGTTGTGTATAACGGGCCTAATAGAGTCTACTCAAACACTACACACGCGAAATACGGACGACTTCCGTAAAAAAAAAACATTATCCGTTGGAGCGCACAAATTGTCCGAGTGGTGCGATCTCTCCGCTGGTGTCCCTCAGGGAGGGGTGCTCTCGCCTCTTCTCTTCTCTATTTTTATTAATGTTATTACTGAAACCCTCAAGTCATCTTATCACCTATACGCAGATGATCTACAAATCTATGCAGCGGCTAACATTGGGGATTTCTCGGCATTGGTTGATCAAATCAATATTGACTTGGAATCTATACGGTCTTGGGCATTTAATTTCGGTTTGAAAGTGAATGCAAAGAAATCGCAGGCGATTGTCATTGGTAGTTCCCATTATATAGCCAAGTTGTCTGATATGGTGGTTCCCGAAATTGTTTTTGATGGAATTTCTATTCCTTTTTCCTCTACTGTTAGAAATCAGACACTCTCTTGGTCGGCTCATATGGCTGGAGTCAGTCAGAGGCTCTTTGCATCTCTTCATTCTCTGAGGCATCTGCAGAATTATCTCCCTCTTCCTACTAAGCTCGCTCTGGCTCGATCTCTCTTACTATCTCTCTTAGATTACGGTGACATTGCGTTTTTGGATCTCAGAGAAGAGCTGCTTGATAGGCTTGAGCGTTTACAAAATATCTGTATCAGGTACGTATTTGGTCTGCGGAAGTATGACCATGTATCAAATTATCGCGCACAGCTCGGATGGTTGCCGACCCGCCGGCGCAGAGACGTACATATCTTGTCATTGCTCTTTAAAATACTTTATTATCCGGCTTCTCCTCCTTACCTCTTTGAGAGATTTAATTATATGGCTGTTGGCAGTGGACATCGCTTGCGGTCAAGCACCACCCTGCCATTTGCTATACCATCTAACAAGACGCGAACATATTCCAGGTCTTTCACGGTACACGCGGTAAAGTTGTGGAACGAGCTGCCGTTATCATTCAGACAGTCGCAGTCTGTGGCATCACTCAAGAGTAAATTGAATAAGTTGTGGCTTTCCAGTGATTTGTAAAATGGTTGAATATTATTGGTATATTTTATTTTGTTATATATTATGTAGATATATATCTATTTATTTATATTTTTTATTCATATACATATAATTTGTACATGGTGTTAGTTTGTCTATCTTCCTTATATCTTCACTCACTTGCTCAAAAGTTAACTGGAAGAGATCCCTAATAGGGATAAGTTCGCCTTTGTACTTATATCTTTTAAGTTTATTGCTTTTGTAACTGGTTACTATGTACAATAAAGTGTTTACATACATACATACATTATGCAGGGATTGAAGGGAAAATTTCTAAAACTTTAGTCGTGTAATTTTTTGAGTGGTGTATTTTTTTATTTCATTGCATATGTTTGAGAAAAGCACTATACATGCCTCTGGCCGTGAAAAGTGCTTGCCGGTTTCGTATCACTATCCATATCGTCTATACCTACCCACCCGGCAAGCCCTTCTTTCCCGGCGTCTGCAATAATGCACTATTGTGTAGGTATACAAACTTCATGATATTAATGCTAATCTATGATTAAAATATCCTCGGTAATTAGTTTGATATTTGTTTACTTAACGAATTCTTTATATGATTGTATCGTGGTGGTTTTAACATCTCAGCGTGATATACATCAAACTGGTGGTTTGACATTTGACATTGATGAATAAAGTACTCCATTTATTTGATACAAACACGTCACTTAATAATACAATAATTCATGGACTCATCGGCACCATTCGGAAACTATTTTTCACGACGGGAAAGGATTATTCGCTACATCTGTATTATTATTTAAAAGGCCGGGGCCTTTTTACAGGCCCTCAGACGGCGGATAGTGCAGGCCACTTCCTCCTCTATGACCGGTGGCACTTCTGTCGCTTCGGCTGCGCTGGCGGCGCGGCGCACTCCGTCAAGCAGCACGGGCTCCGGGGGCGGCGCATCTTATTCTTCAGCTTGTAAGGCTCCCGCGGATCCTTCTCCAGCGTGGCCGAGGACTCCTCGCGCGGAGTCCTCGGCCTTGGCGATCGCCACGGACGGGGCATCCTTGGCCTCCTCGAGTGCCTCACGTAGGTGGTCCTCCTCCTCCGCCGTGTGGTGGCGCCGCCGCCTGCAGCGGGTGTGAGCCCGGCGAGCGTGTTGCTGACGCGACGGAGGGCCGCTACCTCCTCCGTCCACCGGTGCGGTTGGGGTTTTGCAGGCGGCTTCGCCGCCCTTCGCACGGCTGCGTCACACACCGAGGTGAGTGACGCACGAAATGCCTCCGCCCTCTTAACAAGTGCCGCACGGCCCTATCCCTGTCCAAATATAGCACAAAATAATATCCATGCACCAAATTTATGAGTTTATTTACACTCTAGATCAGCCGAATATTCGGTAAATATTCGGTATTCGGCATATTGGGCAAGTTTTGCAATGTTCGTATTCGGCCGAATAGTTCGGTTACATTGCCGGATATAATAAACAAAGTAAATAACGAGCATAGGTTGTTTCATAATTCCTCGGATTGACATCCTATTTCAGCATTCGAAGCAACAACCAAAAAGAGAGAAATATATTAAAATATAAAAACGACTATTTTGCAAAAAAGCGTAGGTTATGAAAGAAAAACCAGAGTTGATTTAATTAAGTAAGCCGAACCGAATATTCGTATTCGGCAAATTCTTTTTATTTCGACCCATCTCTAATTTATAGATAAACAATCAGTTTCACTTTTTTTTTGATTTGTATAAAATTGTACAATAAAATTCCAAAACACATTACCGAACTTACCGACTGTAAATTCAAATCCGTGATGAAACAAAAACGTATTTCAAGAGCTTACTATAAGGTAAACGATTACATCATGGATAAAGATGTCTGTCAGTGATATCATCCTGCACGAGTTATCGAATTGGAAAAAAAAGAGGTCCAACTGTAAAATTTAATTTTATGAATCAATGTGTATTTTGCAAAAGTACCGCTTTCTATTTGACATTCATAAGTACATTGTGCCTAAACTGAAAAATAAAGAACTTTGACTTTGACATATGTTTTCTTTCTATTGAATGTTAATAGATTCGTTATTTTTTCTACGTGCGTCCATAGAATTTTAAAAGTAATTCGTTCTTAAATGGCCGAATTATTAAAATTTGGCCACAACTTTTGTTTTTTTTTTGTGATAATATTCCAAGGCTATTATAACAATATTAAAAAAATACTAATTTTAGTAGATGTCCTTAATAAATATTTAATTATTTACTTTAATTTAAAAAAAAATGGTAGTACCAGTCCATACGAACCACTTTTTGTATGGGGAAACATTTTAGGAACGAAAACAAAAATCTTCCGTTTTCTACATATTGGTTGAGTTACTACTAACACACAGTATGAAATGGGTTTTTTTTTCTTTTCCAAAATATCTTTCCCTATGAAAAGTTGTTCGTATTGACGGGTATTACCAGTAAAAAAAAAACACGGTGTATAGTATCATACTTTTGCCATTTGACCAGTATTTATTATTGTTGATTTGTGGGCCTTCTGTATGCCGCCTCGACCAGATTTATTGTGGCAGCCCTTTATTAGAGTTCACTACTGAGGCCCGTTGAGTCTAGGAATTCCCAAATTCTTTGGGCAGTGAAATGTTGTATCTCTTCCGGGGGCACGACATGTTGCCCTAGGTAAGATACTTTTTTTCCTCATGAGTGGTCCACAGGAGCAGAGGATATGCATTGCAGTCTCCTCTGTCTCTTGGCAGAATCTGCATACTGCGTCCTGTTTCAAACCCAGTTGAAACAGGTGCTTGTTTAGTTTGCAGTGACCTGTCAGGATTCTTGTTATTGCGCAGGTTTTTGGTCTTTTGAGCTGTAGTATCTCTTTGGGCAACTTTTGCTTGAATCCCTTATTTAAGGTTTTCGAGTGGTTTTGTCCTTTTACGAGCCTCCATTCCTCGATTGCCTTAGATCTATATAAGTCGTTGAGCAGAACGTATGCCTTTCGTTTAGTGAGCCCACAAAAGGGTTCTGGGCCGACTTGGGGCGTGTCCGCGCCCTTATTGGCGAGTTTGTCTGCTCGTTCGTTTCCGTCAATGTCGGAGTGTCCTGGTACACATCTAAGTATAACTTTATTGGAATTAGCCAGGGCGTTTAGGTTATTTTTGCAGGTTTGCACTAGCCTCGAGTTAGTCTCTAGGGATTCTAGTGCAAACAGGGCAGCTTGACTGTCCGAGTTGATGTAAATGTGATGGTGTCTTAGGTTCTTGTCAAGGTTTATCTCCGCGCATTTATTTATGGCAAAGACTTCCGCTTGAAAGATTGAGGCCTCTGTACCCATGCTGACGCTGACATTGAGTTTTGGTCTCTGTCCATAGACACCACATCCCACATCTTTTCCTTTCTTGGATCCATCCGTGTACCAGATGTGACTCCCCTCTTTAAAAGACATTTGATTGTTTTGCCATGTGTCTCTAGGGGGTATTTCCACTGAAAAAAGTAGTATGAAATTATTTTCAGTGGGGATGTCATCTGTAGGCATGCATAGAGTTTTGATTTCAAACACTGCATCCTTGATCTTAAGCAGTGCCTGAGAGCGCCATTTCGTCTTTGAAAGGGTGCAGATTCTATAGATGCACTGCTCAGCCTCTTTACTCACTTGCAAGTGTAGAGGTGTTAGGTCGAGCAGTGCATCCAACGCCGCCCCCGGTGTTGAAAATAGGGCTCCTGTTGCGATAACGCAGGCAGAGCGTTGTAGGCTGTTTTTTGGTTGGCTTTGTCATACCAGACGGCGGAGGCATATGTGATTATAGGCCTCACGACTGCCGTGTATAGCCACATCGCAATATTGGGTCTTACACCCCATCTTGCTCCTGCCATTCTACAGTATGTCCACATTGCCATTTTCGCTTTTTGAATTATGTTGTTCAAATGTGTGTTCCAAGTAAGCCGTTGGTCAAGTGTAACCCTTAGATACTTGGCTTCTTTAGAAAATGGTATAGTCTGTCCGTTAAGCTCTAAGGGCTTTGAGCTTGTCGAGCTTGTGCTTCCTTGTGAAGGGGAGTATTATTGTTTTCTTGACATTGATTGACATATCATTTTCTCTGCACCATTTATTGATGGTTTTGTGAGCTCCTGGCATTATGTTTGAAATTGTGCTGAGACAAGGGCCTTTGACTATGATTACTAGGTCATCGGCGTAACCCTGTACATCATAGTCATAGCCTTCAAGCAATGTAAGGGGTTGGTCCACCGCTAGGGTCCACGGTAGTGGTGATAGAACGCCTCCTTGTGGGCAAGCCCTTGTGGTGTAGAATTCGTGTGTGATTGCATTTAGGGTCAGGGTTGCTACTCTATTAGACAGCATGTTCTGAACCCATCTGCTGGTTGTGCCGTCCACGCCCTTTGATACCATTCCTCTAAGAATCGTCTCTGTGGGTGTGTTATCGAAGGCACTTTCCACATCTAGGAACGCACATAGAGGTGTTTGCCTATCCTCTAGGGTCCACCTTGTCGACCAGATCTAATAGGGCAGTTTCCGTGGATTTTCCCTTTTGGTAAGCATGTGTTGGTTGTGGCTGAGTGGCCTTTCCATTAGATGATTCGCTCGAATGTGCTGATCACTTATTCTTTCTATTGTTTTTAGTAGGAAAGATGTTAGACTGATAGGTCTGAAAGATTTAGGCTGAGAGTAGTCCTTTTTTCCTGCTTTTGGTATGAAACGTACCTTGACTTTTGTCCATTGTTCCGATATAGCACCCCAGGCGAAGCTTGCGCGAAATATTTTTACCAGATGCGGGAGGAGGAGGTCGCTCCCTTGTTGTAATAGCGCTGGGAAAATATCGTCCCCTCCCGCTGATTTAAATGGTTTGAATTTCTTTACCGCCCATTTAACTTGGTTTGGACTGAATATGTTTGCAGCCAAATTCCAGTCTGTATAGTGTACCCTGTGGACTTGATTGTTCCTTTGGGCGTGCAATTGCGTATTACTGGTGGTGTACGACCCAGGAAAGTGGATTACCCTGAGAAGCTGTAGTGTCTCCTCTTCAGTGGTCGTAAAGGTATTATCTGGTATTTGACCAGTAACCGGTAGGGTGGATGGGACATTTACCCTCAATGTGCGCATATTTTAAAGCCAATCAGTGAGTACTTTACTCGAAAGTAGTCCTGGCAATGCAACGCGGCAATTCTGCAATTCTAGGCACCTACCGGAATCACCTTTAGAACCTTATACAACCTATAAGTTAGTTATAGTTTAGATATAGTGTATTATGTATGTAATCACTTTATTGCACATAAATTAATACAAAAAAAATGTATTTACAAAACACAGATATGTACAAAGGCGAACTTATCCCTGTGAGGGATCTCTTCCATTATTGTGTATTATTGTGTTTACATCAAAGTATTATTTTAATAAAGATCAGTGGGTGATTTGACGATATCTGAAAACCTTGATAGCAGTGGGTCTCACCGTTGGTCCCCCTGCCCCTGGTTGTACCCGCCCTGCACGCGGCCCCCCCGGCCCCCTCCGTGACCGCCCCGCTCGCCCCCCTTCCCGCCGCGCTCACCACCCCTCCCGCCGCCGCCCATACCACCACCCATGCCGCCACGCCCGCCACCGCCCTGAAAATTTTCATCATTAATGAAAATCAAAACAAGTGTACATAAAAATAATCTTTTTTTGTTCAAAATATACATTTTTGAACTTATTTCACTCAGGATCGTTCATATATTTGAGTCTCATACTAGAAAAAAGTTTCCAAAAGTTTTTATGTAACAACATTTCAGTTTTGTTACTTTGATAGAAAAAAAATACACATTCATAATAAAATGTAGCAAAACTGAGATGGAGAATTTGGACACTATTTTTTCTTGTATGAGATTCGAGTTTATGAACGATTCTGAAAAAGAAACTCAAAAAATCAATATCAAATCAAATCAAATCAAATATTCTTTATTCATGTAGGCCTAGTTACAAGCACTTTCGAAATGTCAGTTACATGAGAGTGAATGTTTGCTATCTTAACGAAAAAGGAACATTTTATTGTTTTTAATTTTATTTTCACCCAGTAATTATCTTTATCAACAATTCTTTAACAGCACACTTTAAGGCCGGCAACGCACTTGTGACTGATCTGGTGTTGCAGGGACTGGAGTCTGTGCGGAATTAGAAGAGTCGAAGGATTTGAGGGCGTGCCAGTGTTATTTTATGTTTTTTGCGATGCTGACAACACTGTCACGTAATTATTGCTTGTCAGTTATCTTAAGATTATGAATGACCTGTATATTTATATAAAATAATATATTTTGAATGAATATACTTACCGATTTTGTGTCGGAGACTAATTAATTAAAGATACTATTAAATAGGTAATAATTTAGTATTAAATACAACATAAATTAAATATCCATCATAGCGAACACACGTTCCGGGACTTTTTAAAGTCGATGGTGGGGCTTTTAACCGTTTTTTCCCGCTGACAATACCCGAATAATATTTCATAAATGTTCCCTTGTTGAACTATGCCCGGTTTTATCACGTTTAAACATTATTCTATACGTAAACCTTGCGGTCTTCTATAGTATTATAAAGTTGTAAAAATGAAATGTCTGTACACTGAAGATATTTTCAAAAAATATATTGTAACGGACTATTTGAAGGTCACTAAAACGAAAAATTGTTTTTTTTTTATTTTTTATATTTGTATGTGTCGTTGTGGGTTCATCACGCAAAATCTGCTAAACAGATTTCAGCAATTTTTCGTATACACGGGTAGCTGGGTATCTACAGATGGTTATAGGATACTTTTTACCCGACTACGCTGACGAAAAAAAGGAGGGTTATGACATTTTCTCCTTCGCGAACGAAGTTGCGGGCCTCTTCTGGTTGTATATAAAAATACACAATGACACAGGTGTAAGGTTCGATTGCCACGTAAAATTCATGATTTTAATTGCCGTTTCTGCCACGATTCTTTTTCAACATAGACTCTATAGGCGACGGTGATCGCTTACCATCAGGCGATCCGTCTGCTCGTTTGCCCCCTATTAAAAAAAAAACATGGCGGACACATGAAAAAGCAGTAAGTATATATTACCTGTGACGCAGCGCCGCGCTGCTGCCACGAAGGCATCTCGGGCGGCGGGGGCTGTGCCTCGTGCGGCCGCCCGCCGCGGTCGGGCACCTGCAATAACATCATACATTATTGCACACACTCTGAAAATTTATCGAGAGGAAAACACAGAGATAAAGTCCGGCAATCCCTATTTTTGTGCAGATAGGGATTGCCTGACTAAAATTTACTCTGTGGTGTAGTTCGAAATTCTAAGTCGATTCTTAGGGTTCCGTAGCCCAAATTGCAAAAAAGGAACCCTTATAGTTCCATCATGTCCGTATGCCACAGGCATTTACTCAATAACTGGAAAGAGAGATCATATTTTCTTCTGTTTCTCGATTATTACTCATTTAAATAAAACAATTTAACGGATTATATCGCGTATATTATCTCATTTTAGTTCCCGACGTCTCGGAAGCTTTTCAGCTTTCCATGGTCACATCTTTTCTCAGTCCACCTGTGACCATAGACAGCTGAAAAGCTTCCGAAACGTCGGGAACTAAAATGAGATAATATACGCGATATAATCCGTTGAATTGTTTTATTTCAGAAAGAAATAAGTTTATTTAGCATTGCATAATTATACTTAGAACATCTATACTATTATAAAGTTGTAAAAATGAAATGTCTGTACATTGAAGATAATTAAAAAAAAAAATGATTGTTATGGTCTATTTGTAGGTCACTAAAACGAAAAATATTTTTTTGGATTTTATGTATGTTTGTACGTGTCGTTGTGGCTTCATCACGCAAAATCGGCTAAACGGATTTCAACTATTTTTGGTACACGGGTAGCTGGGTATCCCCAGTTATAGGATACTTTTTACCCGACTACGCTGAAGAAAAAATGAAGGGTTGTGAGTTTTTCTCCTCCGCGAACGAAGTTGCGGGCGCCTTGTAGTAGTTTATAAAACAGGTGGAATTATGCTAAAAAGGTCGTCACTCAGCTTAATGTCATGAAGTAAACAATACTTCCTTCCTGGCGCTGATTTTCAGTGACGCCTGCACTGAAGGTCACTAGGTTAGCATATTGCAGGGTATTTACTACAAAATGTATAATGATGAAATTTGGAATATAGGTGTCTTGTATACGCCGCTCGCGCTTAAAATTTTCTTCCTGATATCGCCTATCGAAGGACGGATCTATAATCCAGAGAATAGCGTGGGATTCTAACATGAACACCTTTCTGGAAGCACAAAGAAGGGAAGTTACGAAAGACCACAGTGTGGGATTCTAACATGAACACCTTTCTGGAAGCACAAAGAAGGGAAGTTACGAAAGACCACAGTGTTGGATTCTAACATGAACACCTTTCTGGAAGCACAAAGAAGGGAGGTTACGAAAGACCACAGTGTGGGATTCTAACATGAACACCTTTCTGGAAGCACAAAGAAGGGAAGTTACGAAAGACCACAGTGTGGGATTCTAACATGAACACCTTTCTGGAAGCACAAAGAAGGGAAGTTACGAAAGACCACAGTGTGGGATTCTAACATGAACACCTTTCTGGAAGCACAAAGAAGGGAGGTTACGAAAGACCACAGTGTGGGATTCTAACATGAACACCTTTCTGGAAGCACAAAGAAGGGAGGTTACGAAAGACCACAGTGTGGGATTCTAACATGAACACCTTTCTGGAAGCACAAAGAAGGGAGGTTACGAAAGACCACAGTGTGGGATTCTAACATGAACACCTTTCTGGAAGCACAACGAAGGGAGGTTACGAAAGACCACAGTGTGGGATTCTAACATGAACACCTTTCTGGAAGCACAAAGAAGGGAGGTTACGAAAGACCACAGTGTGGGATTCTAACATGAACACCTTTCTGGAAGCACAAAGAAGGGAAGTTACGAAAGACCACAGTGTGGGATTCTAACATGAACACCTTTCTGGAAGCACAAAGAAGGGAAGTTACGAAAGACCACAGTGTGGGATTCTAACATGAACACCTTTCTGGAAGCACAAAGAAGGGAGGTTACGAAAGACCACAGTGTGGGATTCTAACATGAACACCTTTCTGGAAGCACAAAGAAGGGAAGTTACGAAAGACCACAGTGTGGGATTCTAACATGAACACCTTTCTGGAAGCACAAAGAAGGGAAGTTACGAAAGACCACAGTGTTGGATTCTAACATGAACACCTTTCTGGAAGCACAAAGAAGGGAGGTTACGAAAGACCACAGTGTGGGATTCTAACATGAACACCTTTCTGGAAGCACAAAGAAGGGAAGTTACGAAAGACCACAGTGTGGGATTCTAACATGAACACCTTTCTGGAAGCACAAAGAAGGGAAGTTACGAAAGACCACAGTGTGGGATTCTAACATGAACACCTTTCTGGAAGCACAAAGAAGGGAGGTTACGAAAGACCACAGTGTGGGATTCTAACATGAACACCTTTCTGGAAGCACAAAGAAGGGAAGTTACGAAAGACCACAGTGTGGGATTCTAACATGAACACCTTTCTGGAAGCACAAAGAAGGGAGGTTACGAAAGACCACAGTGTGGGATTCTAACATGAACACCTTTCTGGAAGCACAACGAAGGGAGGTTACGAAAGACCACAGTGTGGGATTCTAACATGAACACCTTTCTGGAAGCACAAAGAAGGGAGGTTACGAAAGACCACAGTGTGGGATTCTAACATGAACACCTTTCTGGAAGCACTAGGAAGGGAGGTTTACGATCATTTACCTGTCCAATTATGACTTTATTGACATCGCTCTGCGTATTGATACCGCCTAGGGAGAGAGGGACATAGAATCCAGAGCATAGCGTGGGATTCTAACATGAAAACCTTTCTGGAAGCACGAGGAAGGAAGGGTGGTTGCGATCACTTACCTGTCCAATTATGTCGTCGTGAACGTGAGGGAAAATATGCAGAGATATTTTCCCTCACGTTCACGCCTTATGTTTTCCCCACTTTACCAGCGAAGCGAAGGAAGTATATACAATTTGGATTGAATATAGGATATAGAGCATAGCATGGGATTCTAACATTTTCCGACTTTGCTGATATCGCTCTGCGTATTTTTGTGCCTTAAGTTTTCCCCACATCAACAGAAGCGAGGGACGTATTTTGGATCTAGAGCGTAGCGTAGGATTCTAACATTTTCTGGAAGCAGTAGGCAGGCGAAATATCACTTACTTGTCCAATTATGACTTTGTTGACGTCGCTCTGCGTATTCTTTCTGACGCTGGCGCTTGAAGTTTTCTCCACTAGTAGTAATGTACTTCTGGCCGCCAAAAAGTCTGACAGTTTGACGTCCGGCTTCATTTTGAGTTGGTCTCGCTTCGGCCGGTACGCTGATTGGATGACGTCTTTTTTCGTCTTCAGGCGATCTGACCACTGCAATAGACAAACATAATTTAATTCCATTCTGTCTATCGACAAAGTTTATGCCAAAAAAACATTTTTGTGACGAGTTGAAATTTGGCATTGATTTATTTACATGTAAATTAACAGTACAAGTACCAAAACATTTACATGGCATGCTACAAACAAACATGCATGGCATGTAGGTTCCTTATAAGGTCAAGGGGTGCAATAAGAAAGGCATTTTCGAAATTCACCCCCTAAGGGGGTCCAAAGTTTGTATGGGGAAACAAGACTAGTTAGACTATTTTATTCGAAACTTCACAGGAGTATTCCTAACGATAAATAAGTAAACAAGTGTTTCAAGTATTTCGAGGATTCAACGCCTAAAAGGGGGAAATGTGGTGAAAAAGTCTCAAAATCAACATAGGTATTGTTTCTATGGTTTACTGGCTCGCTGATTACTGAAAACAACAACGATTTTAAAATCCAAAGTGGCGGACGTGAAATACAAACATACGGGTCAAACTGAGAACCTCCTTTTTTATGTACGAGTAAAAATAGGGTACTTTCCTGGGTACAAAAAAAAACATTATTCTACTTAGTCCGCCAGTAAGATCCATACTAATATTATAAATGCGAAAATGTGTCTGTCTGTCTGTTACCTCTTCACGCTTAAACCGCTGAACCGATTTGGATGAAATTGGGTATGTAGATAGTTTGAGTCCCGGGGAAGGACATAGGCTACTTTTTATCCCGGAAAAAACCCTTATCCGCGATAAACGAATTTAAGGCGGACGAACTCGCGGGCAGAAGCTAGTTATCAATAAATATTGGACACGTATTTTTTTTTGTCAATCAAAAAGAAAAAGACAAAGATGAAGCGCGTCAGTTTTTCGCACGTCACGGGGAACTTTAACGGGCTATATCCTCGACATTTTGTGTTTAAGTAACAAAAGAAAAAATACGTGACCAATATTTTCTGATAATCTAACTGGCGGGCTAATTATATATTTTTAGGAAACAAGCCTATTACGTACGTACGTAATAGGCACGTACGCGGGCGAAGCCGCGGGCAAAAGCTAGTAGTTCGTTCGGTGGGGGTAATATAATCGATCGCAGCGCTCATAGTGGCCAAAAGTAGAACAAATGTTGGCTCTGTTATCTGTCATATCTCAAAGTAATCTGTTTAGACTTGGTTACCTAATTTGAATAAACCCGGTCCTTAAAATAATACTCATTTCGATCTAAAAACGATATTTAATTTATCACTAGCGATACAGGAACAATTATATATGTTTATTATTATTGAATGAAACAACTCAAGTAGCTTTAGCTTCTTGTTTTACAGTAAAACTACAACTAAAAATTATGTGAACAAACCCTGACATATTCAAAATAAAACGGACTTTTTGCATAAATTTTACCTACCCCATTTGATTTGAATGACGGAAACTGATTTCACTGCCCTTTCTCCACCCAAATTAAGGTATCACAGTAATTTTGGAATTAATTAATAGATAATTTTGGATTTTAATAATATTTTGTCACAACATCGCGATTAAATGTCAAAACGTCAGAGCCAACAAAGTTGTGGACTAGGTAGAGCTGAACTCGTGCACGGAGCCAATAATCGCGTTTTCTAGTACCCTATATTGCCAAAATAGACTTAGTCCTTACCTCAAAACTCTGCACAGTACATTCCAGCCTAGTAATAAGTGTCTCTCTCCGCAGTCTATACTCCTCATACATCTCTGCGAATACTGTGTCCAGTTGCTTCCAGTCTTTTTCTGTCATCGCCTTGTTGTACAGCGGTTTGCCTACTAGTTGACCACCTGTCAATAATAATGGTAATCTAATATCTATACTACTAATGGGTATGATAACTGCGTATGAAAATCAAAATTCTAATTAGCCTAAGATAGATAATAAAAAAAAATTGGACACGTATTTTTTGCTTTATCAAAATAATAAAAAAACACCCAGATCAATCGCATTAAAGTTAAGAAGGCTCGTGACGTCACTTCTAAGTAAAATTTGTACTTAGGATGGACGTCACGCGACATTTTGATTCCCTTCCGGTGCATTCGAAACTAAATTCGAAATACCCAAACAAATTGTGAATTAGTTTTTATGAGATTCATTCCATTTGAAAATGTATTCATCATCCCTATTATACCACCGTATACCTGTCATTAGGACCAAAACGAGTCGAACGCGCGCACCGAGGGTTCCGTTCAATATAAACGCTACAAACGGCCGTATCTTAGAAAGATCAGTGTTAGCAGAGCCCTTCTCCTAAGCAAAACGAACGCGGTGTTCGATCATTTTATATTGGTTACTGACATAGATAGATAGACAGACATAAAATTATACTGTTTTTAGTATTTGTTATTATAGCGGCAACTGAATTACATTATCTGTGAAAATTTCAACTGTCTAGCTATCATGGTTCATGGCCTGGTGACAGACAGACGGACAGCGGAGTCTTAGTAATAAAAAAATGGTATATGAACCCCAGGCAAATCTAGCTTACTTTTGAAGATATAATCAATTTTTATGTAGACTATTTATTGCGATTACTAAAGTGCATTAAGATCTTTTGATCGCGACGTTACCACGTGTATGTCGCTATTGAGACATCGAAGTGACAGCTACCAGTGGTTTTAGTAAGTGGTCACTCACTAAAATCAACCCCTTTTTTGAAACAATAATCGTCACTACTTTCGTAAAAGGGATACATTTCGTAGAGAAGCGAAAGTTATTCAAGTTTTATGTACAAAAATCGAAAAAACAAGTTTTTTTTTGCTTAATTTGACTTTGGTCATATATCTTTTTTTTTTTACTCCTCAGAAATGCGGGGTTAATTCCTCACGAGACACCTTGCGCTCCATACGTGTAACCGTAATATTTTTTTTTCAGCAAATATTAATGTGTGGCACATATTTCGACAGTTCTTTTAAAAACATTTTGCAGGTTGCAAATTTTTTATTTTATTTTGTGAATATTTTCGGAAATACCCGCTCCGAAATCAACATAAAATTGTGCTGCGCCCTTTATCATATAGTTTTTTTTATCTGTAGGAATCCTACCCTGAGCATGGTCCGACATGCTCTTTGTCGGTTTTTTGTTAAGTTTTTTATATTTTAACCGACTCCCAAAAAAGGAGGAGGTTCTCAATTCGTCGGAACCTTTTTTTACGTACCTTCTTTTTGTATGGTGTCTTTAAGTTTCGATTCTAACTTGGCGAAAAGCATCTCAGCGGTGATATTGGGCGGGGGCTTGTTGAACTTGAGTGCTATGAGGATTTCCTTCAAGTCCTTGGCGGTTGGAGTTTCTTGCTGAAAGAAATCACAATCGGTTTCGTTAGTGTCTAATCAGTAATCAGTACCGTCTTTACCACCCTTGCCTGTCCGTAACCTCACGGGGACCCCCAAAAAACCACTTTGTTTTATCTAGTCAAGGTCCTTAAAGGGCTACTTCGTCATTCGTAAATCACGCCCCAAACGCGGAGCCAGCCAATAAGCGTGATTATAAGGGACGACGCATTTATTGCTCACGCGCATCAAAGAAAGAGAAAGCTAACACACTACATGCTTGGGGTTTATTGGCGTAAGCGCCAGATGTAAAAGTACCATGAAATCGAAGATATTATTATGTTTTGTTAACATTTAAGTTAATGACATAAAAGATAAAGGGAAGAATGACATTTTAACATAATTTAGCCGTTTATTAATCTGTCGTTTGTACAAACTAGACAAAAAACGGGAAATGAAGACGCGTTTTCGGATAACTTTTCTATCGAGGAAATTTTCATTAAACATGTTTCCGCGTTAATCACTGAATAGGTTATATAGTCAAGAAACACATATCTGAAAACCAGCCTGATTTATATACTAGATTTGACAAAAAATGCGCTACAAAATAGCTTAAATTTTCGATGCATCCCCTTAACCACTCTACTGCTTTCCGCAAATGGAGTTGCAAGTCACCATTCTTATTTCAAGTACTATAAGGCGCGCGTAACTTTGTTTGCGGAGGAGAGGGAGTAACAGACAGACAGACAGACAGACAGACAGACACACTTTCGCATTTATAATATTAGTATGGATAGATAAATTGAGTTCAAACCAAAATGAGCATGTGGGTGGCTAAGTGCCCGAGGTCCCCCCGCTGTCGAGTGCCCAAAAAGGCCTCCCATTCTCAAGTGCCCCCCCCTCCTCTCGAGTGCCCAAAGGCCTCTCTCGCATTTAAAAATAAGAAAGATACAGAGGGCGCTGCTAGTGCTAACTAGATTGTGTTCGAAAATTTCAAGCCACTTACGTAAAGTTGCGATAGCTCAGTTGGTCAGAGCACTTCTGCGTTAAAGAAGAGGTCGCAGGTTCGTGAATTACGCACGATGATCGTGTCAATACTGAACGACTTCAGTATAACTGCCGCTATTGAACGTCGGAGATCGAATTGGAGATCAAGAATGTAAACAAATGGGTTGCCACCATAAAAAATTTAACGCAAGCGGTGGTTAATAAAATCATTGAAATACTCATAAAGTTACCATATTCAGATTTACATAGTACCGTCCGAGTATTTAAAAATATTTTTCGAAGTTAAACAGCACATATTCTTTTTTTCTATTACATATTTGTGTAGTTCAAATAAAATATACGGAGATTTAATTTATACCACTGGTAATGATCTGAAGTTGTGAACATTTGGTTAGTTATTGTAATTAAAATAATAACCAGTTTCTTTAAAAAAGCTGATTTACCCCTGGCACGTCACTTTGACGTTGTCAGTTGTATGTTTACATTTTTGATCTCGAATTCGATCTCCGACTTTACTTATGCTACACGACGCAACGCTCAAGGCAATTGCCTTGTGCGCCAATTCTGGTTTTGGTCGCTCTAGACTCGATTACTTGGCTAAGACTGACCAATGCAATGTGACCAGTCGAGTCCCTTACATTTGGTCTTATAGGAAATCTGGTTTCAAGGTTTGGCTTACCATGACAATCTCCAAGCCGGGCTTCTCCTTTGGGCGGTCGACGCCCACGATCCTAGCGGCCATCAGCTCGGAGATCAGGTAGTCCAACAATAGCATCCGGTCTTCTTTCGTGTCCAGCCGGGAAGACATGTGACCTGGAAGAAAAAAAATTAAGAATACAAAATGGAAACAAACTTTATTCTTTAGGTTAGTTTATCACAGTTATTTTCATAGTATCATGTCATACGGTATTCATGTTTGGGGAAAAGCAGCTGACATACAGACTATATTTGTGCTACAAAAAGAGTGGTCCGTTCTACATATATATGTATAACATAAATATGAGTCAATTGTGTGACTTACTTACAAAGGGAAGTTATGATAACAGAACTATAGTATACTATTAGAAATAGGTTTATTTTTAGATAATAATAATATTGAAGTTATGTGTATTACTGAACACTGGCTAAAACAGGAACAATTACTTTTTGATTTTATTAACTTTAAGTTAGTAAGTCTCTTTGCTAGAAAATTAGCCATTCATGGGGGTTCGCTTATAATTGTTAAAAGTTCCATGAAATCCAAAGAGCGAGAAGATATTGTTAGATTATCACTAGAACGGATTATAGAAATTGCTTGTGTCGAATTAGAGACCTATTTATTTTATATGTATTTACAGACCACCTTCTGCTGATTTCCATACATTTCAATGCACTATGGAAAATGTCTTAAAAATAGCTTGTAAAGGCAAAAAACATGTAATAGTATGTGGAGACTTCAACGTTAATTTACTTGAATCGAATAGTAACACTGTTAAGTTGTTAAGTTTGTTTAAATCTTTTAACTTGGTCAATTTGTTTTTTGAGCCAACCCGCGTGAGAATTAGTAGTGAAACCTGTCTAGATAATATTTTTTGTGACTGTAAATGCTTAGATAAGGCAATATTTAAGTCCTTTAGTTCAGATCATAGAGGTCAGAGAGCATCTTTCCCAAACACTTTCCAAGAAATACCACAAACTATAACATACAGTCCCATAACTAGTTATCGTTTAGAATTATTCAAAAATGAAGTTCATAATGATCTATGTATATTATCCCTTTCACATGATGACCTAAATTGTTTTTACAAAAAATTATTTGGTATAATTATAAATAATTTTAATACTCATTTCAAAATGAAAACTATTTCTGGGTCAAAAACAAAGTTTATTTTAGTTTATTATATGGAGAGAAAGAGGTAAACAAGAATACTGCTTTCCTGGACTATGTCAAGAATTATTCAAAAATGTTTAAGAAAGTGTGCATAGCCGCTAAGGCAAATTATATTAGTTCTAAACTAAAAATGTCTGACAATAAAGTGAAAACTGAATGGAATATTATTAATAGGGAAACTGGTAAAACAAAAACTCGCAATAGTCAAGTCAACATTATGACAGGAAATGGTCAGATTATGTCGAACCACGATGTTGCCTCGGCATTCGAGGATTATTTTTCCAACATTGCAATGAATACTACAAGATATCTTCAATCATCTGCGACCGAAACCCATCTGTTACTTAATGTTATTTTTAGCAAATGCAATGTAAGCTTTGAATTTAGTCAAGTAAATTCAATAGAAGTTATTAAAACATTTAAGTCACTGCATTTAAAGAAAACAGAGGGGATTTATGGGGGACTTCAGTAAAAATTGTTCATCATATCATAGATTCAATTGCACCCTATCTAGCCTTGATTTATAATAATTGCATATCAGAGGGCGTGTTTCCAGATCTTATGAAACTTAAATCAGGTGACTTGAGTGACTTGACTAATTTCCGTCCGATTTCTATACTACCTGTATTAGGCAAAGTTTTCGAAAATTTAATGTTGATGGATCTGCTGGGACACTTCAAAAGAAATAAACTGCTTAGTAGTAAACAGTTCGGTTTCACAAGGGGACGTTCCACGGCTGATGCAGCATCTGTACTCACCAAACATATTTACAACATCTGGGAGAAATCTTGTGATGCAATTGGAGTTTTTTGTGACCTTTCTAAGGCATTTGATTGTGTTGATCATGGAACACTCATTTTGAAATTAGAACATTATGGCCTGTCTATAAGTGCCTTAAGCCTTGTCTTCATATCTCAGCAATAGAACACAAACAGTTGTTGTAAATGGAACCCAATCCAGTGGAGCTGCAGTTAAGCTAGGAGTGCCACAGGGCTCTATCTTAGGGCCATTTCTATTTTGGGTTTATATAAATGACTTACCATCTATAGTAGAAAACTTTGTGATATAGTACTATTTGCTGTTGATACATCATTAATTTTCAAAGTTGACCGGAAAGCAACAGACTATGCCGAAATTAATAGTGTACTAGCAAAAGTACTTGACTGGTTTAATATTAATAATCTGCTATTGAATGCTAAGAAATTTGCTTTACCGAATGTTAGAGCAGTGGATTCTACTATATCGCTCAATGGTGAATGATTAAAAATGGTGGATAGGGCATTATTCATTATTCTTAGGTATAACACTGGACAAGAACTTGCAATGGAGTCCCCAGGTAGCAGTACTTGCAGGTAAATTAAGTTCAGCAGCTTACACTATTAGAAAAATTAGACAATTGACCAATGTTGATACTGCTTGCTTAGTATATCATAGTTATTTTCATAGTATCATGTCATACGGTATTCTGGTTTGGGGCAAAGCAGCTGACATACAGACTATATTTGTTTTACAAAAAAGAGCGATTCGTTCTATATATAACCTGAACTCCCGTGACTCCTTAAGAGAACTATTTAAAGACATCAACATATTAACCATAGCATCCCAATATATTTATGAGAATATTATTTATGTTATTAAGAACCTAGTCTTTTACTAAGAATTCAGATATCCACAATTTTAATACTAGAAATAAAAACAAAATCGCTATTAGAAAGTTCCGCGTTAGTAAAGTAGCCAAATCATTCATAGGCCAATGTATACAATTTTATAATAAGCTACCAGATGATGCTTTAAAATTATCGTTTCCAGCTCTCAAAAAGTACTTAAAAGAGTCCCTAATGGCAAAGGCTTATTATAGGGTAGAGGACTATTTAACAGACAAAAATGCATGACCCAAAACAGAAACCAAATAATTTACTTTTACCGGGACATGGTTCTTATAAGGTGGCATATATCAAACGTATGTAAGTTAATATTTTCTTCTGTTTCCGCGATTATTACTCATTGAAATAAAACAATTTAACGGATTATATTGCGTATATTATCTCATTTTAGTTCCCGACGTTTCGGAAGCTTTCCAGCTTTCCATGGTCACGGGAGGACTGAGAAAAGATGTATTTTCCTCTGTCAAAGTTACAATTTGTGCAAACTACCCATTTTTTTTTGAAAAAAACACAAATAAAGGTGTACATACATGCCAGATGGGCCTAAGCTGTAAAGACAGTTACACATGTGCCAGAAGGGCTTAATCTCTTTCTTCAGTCTTTTCTCAGTCCTCCCGTGACCATGGAAAGCTGGAAAGCTTCCGAAACGTCGGGAACTAAAATGAGATAATATACGCGATATAATCCGTTAAATTGTTTTATTTCAATTCGTATGTAAGTTGTTTTAAATAAAAAATCACTATTTTGCTTTTTTATATTGTACATTTTTTTTTTACTTTTATAAGTTTTCATATGTTTTCTTGAAGAACTACGCATTGAGTTTATATACTCAAAACATATATTTAGGTTAGGCTAAGCACAAATATTGTAATAGATATAAGAGTTATTTCGAAAAAATGACTGACTGTTGAGTTTGTTTCGGCTTTCTTCTCTTCAGTGGTCTCCTCTTGGGAAACGCCGTAGAGTCAGACTTGTAAAAGTGCCCTTGTGGCCTACTTACAGAATAAAGATCATTATTTCATTATTATTTCATTAACCTGAATTTCTGTGACTACTTATGAGTACTTTTTAAAGACATCAACATATTAACTGTAGCATCCAAATATATTTACACGAATATTATTTAACACTCTTTTGCTGAGTAAAGAATTCAGATATCCACAATTTTAACACTAAAAATAAAAACAGAATTGCCATTAGGAAGCTCCGCGTCCGTAAAGTAGCCAAACCATTTGTAGGTCAATATAGGTATAGATTTTTACATAACTTATTGTAAAAATCTATACCTATATAGGCCTACAAATGATGCTTTAAATTTAACATTTCCAGCTCTCAAAAAGTACTTATATATATATATAAAAAGTACTTGTACATATTATAGGTCTACCCTATAATATGCCTTTCCAACTTTTGGACAATTTAACAGACAAAAATGCATGGCCCAAAACAGAAACCAAAGAATTTACTTTTATCACGTCACGGTTCTTATAAGATAGCATATCGTTTGATAAGTACGTACGTTGTTTAAAAAAAAAACATATTTTGCTTTTTTTTCTTTTATTATATTACTTATTATTATAATATAACAACAAATTTTGATATGTTTTCTTGGAGAACATTGAGTTTATACTCAAAAATATAATATTTAGGATAGGCTAAGTACAACTATTGTAATAGATAAGAATTAGTTAAAAAAAATACTGGCTGTTGAGTTTGTTTTGGCTTACTTCTCAACAGTGGTCTCTGCCATAGGGTAAGACTTATAAAAGTGCCCTTGCAGCCTACTTACAGAATAAAGATCATTATAAGATACTAGAAGATGCCCGCAACTTCGTTCGCGGAGGAGAAAAAGTCATAACCCGTCGTTTTTTCTTCAGCGTAGTCGGGTAAAAAGTATCCTATAACCATCTGGAGATACCCAGCTACCCGTGTACCAAAAATTGTGGAAATCTGTTTAGCCGATTTTGCGTGATGAAGCCACAACGACTCATACAAGCATACATAAAATCTAAAAAAAAATTTTTCGTTTTAGTGACCTCCAAATAGTCCGTGACAATTTTTTTTTTGAAAATATGTTCAATGTACAGACATTCCATTTTTACAACTTTATAATAGTATAGAAGAAGAAATATAAGCCACTATACCTGTAACTAATTTCTTATAAGGACATCCAAGCTCCTTCAAAAACGAGCTCAGCTCCAACAGGAACGAGCTGGACTCATCGGGATCATTCATCATATTCACCGTCTCCTCCATATTGCAAAGCTTCTTCAGTTCCTCAGCCAGGATGTGGATTAGCTTCGTGAATTCCAGGGACTTGGGGCCTCCGTCCAACGCTTTGGAGAAAGCGGTTTCGTCGGCAAGAGGACCATTGTAACTGTAATAATATTATAATGAGATTATTTATGGAATACCATGATAAAATTAGGCGATACGAAAATGAAATTCTGTTACATAAGTAGGTATGATTTCTCAGAACTATTTTGTATAACTATAATTTGGCTCTTTTATACTATGTATAGTAGAAATCATTCTTGTAGGCCGAGTCTACTTACCTTTGTAGCTGCCAAACAATATTATCTGGTCGTTACTTACGTCGCAGAGTGCTCTCATAAAATGAAACGCGTAATAAATGCAAACACCTTTTAACCTCGTAAGACACAGTGATTTTTTCACTTCTTAATTTCGAACCTTCTTTAATTCCATAAGAATTCAAAACCTTTGAGCTATAATTACTACGTATAGAGAAGACGCCGCCCAATCACTTAGTGGTCCGTTCAACTGCAGTCGGCCGGCCGCAGTTCACTCAGTGTCGCGCCTATGACAGTATGACGACGGCGCGCGCCCCGCACTGCCGCGCTGGTAGCACAGATGTTGTTCGCGCCGTCTTCTCTATACGTAGTAATAATAGCTCAATGTTCAAAACTCGATTTTAATTTGTACTTTTACAAGTACGCGGGTAATTACGAGGTTAAAACAAATTCGTGTCTTTAAAATAACAGTGCAGTTCACATGAAAGCCTAGGTTAACGAAAACAATTATGTTGGTCACTTTATTGTTTTTGGGAAAATGCCCTTGTGTTTAAATGTAAACCTTCTTGCTTTCAACTTAAAGACGCCTAAAGTATGAAAATTGTTTGCACTTAAAATGCCTGTCATTTTAAGGTAGCAATTCGAGCCATACTTAACAATGCAGATAATGAGCATTGTTTGTCAGGTACAAAGCTTAGTGGAAACGGCCTCCAAAAAGGATTACCACTATATGCAAATCTGCATTTGATTTATTTATTTAAATGTATGTGGGAAATCAGGTAACATTTGCAGTCATTATTGCATATACATAGGTATCGCAAAGCCCTACCTTTTCAGGTGTACATACATTTTTAGTTAATTTTATGTTATGTAATCATACTAATACAGATATTTCATTAGCATTCACCAATCCAGTTGACTTGATTTTTTTTATTACACTCTAGTTTATGCATATGAAGGGTCTAATGGTTCAATTAAATTCCAAACAGAGGGGTTACTCTGAAGTTCGAAATTCATTGTTTGTATTGTGCAGTCCCTCTCGCTATTGAGCTTAACAATATTTGGGTATTTCTCTACCCAAATATTGTTAAGTTTCAACAACTGTCATTCCCCTGTCACAAATATTGAAGACAAGAGTTAGCCAATGGCAAGACAGTTCGAATTTAGAACTTCGTCAGAACAGAGAATCAGATTTGCTTCTTTATTAATCTTTTGACTGCCACAGACCGCATATCACGTCATTGAAAATTCGTGCCACTGACGCCAGCATAGGCATATGCCGAACAAATTTTATTGTTTAAAGACTGAATATAATATCAATACCTCGTTCTGCAATCACTATTTTACTTTTACGATTTTTTTTATTGCTGTGGTATCTGGGTCACGTTATATTACTATGCTGCTTGGCGCTCAGAAAGTTAATTGGTTTATAATGAAAGAGGTTAAGAATTTGATAATCAATACAAACGTCACATTCCTAATTCAGGGTTCTAGCTGTATAATTATCAAATGATATTCTTTCTATTGGTAGAATAAGCACTACTTAGAGTAAAATAAAGCCTATTTCACTACAAGGCACTTTCATATATCTCTGCTGACTGAAATTATTGAAGTTTTTTTTTTTCTCTTTATATAAGAGCTTTGTCACTGACTGACTATGTCGCTCCATTGATAAAAGGCGTTACAGTCGGACTACATCTAACTTATTCTATTAACAATATCTCGTCGAACTAGCTTCAACAGTGCCGCGGCTGAGTCCGACAGAGGAGCAGCCAGAGCACTGTTGCAGCCACCAACTTCAAATAACCTATTACAATGATCGTTACATACCAGTTGTTGCCGGACAGCTTCATTTCGGACACATTCCATTATGATGTGATATACGATCTTCTGGCACATTGCATTCAGCACAGTTTGGGGAGGGAACTTTGCCCATCATAAATCCGAATTTGTTTAATGGAATATGTCCGGAGCGCAGTCTCATCATCAGAACTATATCGTTTTTGTTTAAACGACAATCAATCCAAGGAGTAATCATGGGATCCGGTTGGATCGTCTTATACCAGATGCCTTTTTCTTTTTAGAAGTATTGTAAAGGCACATAATATAGGTATTATTACCGTTCCCAAACTATAAACTATAACAGAATAAAAGAAAGCAAAAACATTGTGCAATAATTCAAAAAGAAATTTTCATTAAAAGTAGTACATCTTAATTTTAAGATTTGATTTTGACTGTTTTGAGTATAATGCGTACGTGTGATCATCAAGACTGACTGATAAAAACAACGTAATTAGAGTATCGGCGAAAATCAATCGAACAATCTTCGAACTTTATAACCTCCATGATTATTGAATAAACTATTTTTTTTTACCTTTTCTCAACTACTTGGCAAACGATAACTTCTATATGGATTATTCGTAGTTTTAACAGGCTAATACATGTATAAGTGAATTAAAATACTTAACATACGGTTTAAAACTTACCCAAGATCGTTCAGCGAGTCCAATATGTCGTTATCCATTTTTAAAACGATTTACACTTACAACTACACTATATATTGCTGCAATTATTAGTAATTACGTAGTATTTATGACCGGCGGCGAAATTTAGGAAATTCTGACCGACTTTTCATCGGCTATCGGCTAAATTTTTTTTCGCTGTGTGGCTTGCTTTGCAGCAGTCAAAACCAGTATTGCCAATCTGAGAAAAGGTTTTATTTATGCTATAGTTCTATAACCAAAAAGAACAACGTATTTTTACCCGACTGCGCGACGCAAAGGAGGGAAATAAGTTAAATTACTTTTCTTTAAAAAGAAGCATAAAATAAGTACATCACTTTTCAATTATTTATTAATATTAGGTACCCCTACATCAATAAAAAATATCGAGTGGCCAGAGCATGATAAAATTTGATACTGGCTACACTAAACATAAAGAGATCTAGTAAAACCCGCAACTTATAAAAAAATATATGGTTACAAAATAAAGGAATATAGAAAAGTTTTGTAAACTTCACTTGTCATTTAAAATATTTCTTCATATTCATGATAATGTTTGTCTAAAATCTACTAAGGCAAACCTTAAGTCACTCCCAACAAAAAAGGACGATCGATAACCGATTGAAAAGACATTCGCTTCTATCTTCTATAACAAAACTAGTTTTTGTTATTGAACGATTTTATGGCTTTAATTATGAATACTCATGTATTTAGATTAGTACTAGGTTATTTTGAGCCACTAATGGGATTGTATAATGACAATATCGGAGTTGACAACAGTCGTCGTGGCTGACACGACACCGGCTATGAAGGATTGAAAATGAATGGAATAATGGAATAAGCAAGGTATTTAGGTATATTGTTGACCATTTATCTACACTACAAATTAGATATAGTCTTGCAGTAGTTTATTCAAACATGGTAGTATGCAGTATAAAACTAAGGAGAACAATCGTTATATATCGAGGGCTTCAAGCCATAGGGGCGTACAAACAAAACCCTTACTTTTCAGGAGACGAAAAAAGTTAATAACTTTTTTGTTAATGCACAGATTTTATATATTTTATAAATTTGCATAGAACATTAAAAGTAGTTGTTGTTTTTTTCAACGTGGTAAATTTCGTGTAAAGTATTTTATAAATAGAAATAACGTGCTTACGCCGCTTTGGCTTGACAACAATATTATAAAATCGTAACCTATTTTATCAAATTATACTTGAGTGTATTGGGCGTATAATAAAAAAAAATATGTGTTCAATATTTGGTATAACACACACCTCGATTAATTCATTAAATATAAATTAAATAATTTTACAGCAATTGATTATTAATTATAGTTTTATATTTATATTTTTTCGTATTTTTATACGCCTGTATGGCTTGACGAGACGTACAAAGATAGTTCGTTTGATTTGTGGGCGTATAGTAAAAATGGGCTTGTTTTGAATTATTGGTTGTAGATTAATCAAGATTTCTTAGGCTAATTTATAGATTTAAATGATGAAGCTACAACTACACATACAAAAAGCGTAAAAAAAATAATAAGTTATTTTTTTTTGCAATTATTTATTTTAACAACTTTATAATAGTATAAAACTAATAACAAGCCTTAACGAGCGTATTAAGTCATATCTAAGCAAAGAAATTGCTCCTGAGCAGGCTGGCTTTGTTAAGGGAAAGGGAACCGGGGAGCAAATCTTGACAGTCCGACAGATTATACAGAAAGCCCAGGAATTCAACAAGCCCACCTTCATGCTTTGAAGACTTCTCTAAAGATGCGTCCACATTTGTATCATTTGCCCGTGTCAGATCATCGTCGCGTGGCATAATCGCGTGTCACTATCACGCGTTTGGACGTTGCGCCGATCCAATCTCTCGAAATCCATTTGCTACGCGTATCACACACTTATATCGGAAAGTGCGGCATGATCGGCGCGCCGACAGTGAGCGTCCAAGCAGCGCGATACGCAGTGATGTCACGGCACGGTGATCGGATACGAGCAAATGATACAAGTGTGGACGCACCTTAAGGCGTTCGACTGTATCAAGTGGCCAAAACTCTGGGAAACATTGACGGTGATGGGTGTTGCTAAACACCTGGTACACCTTCTGCGAAGACTGTATGAAGACGGCATAGCCTCAGTGCGCGCAGATGACGTGCTATCCAACCACTTTCACCCCAGTGCTGGAGTCCGTCAGGGATGTATTATCTCTCCACTTTTTTTCAGTCACAGAGCTCATAAGGATTACACATGAAGACTGGGCCTGCGATATGCAGACAACACCACTTTGTTCGCTACCCGCCACATGGAATGCACTTCTTGGCAAGATTTGTTTTTTATTTAATTTTTTATTTATTTGGTCATGTAATCATTATCCTAAAATTATGAATAAAATACAACATATGTAATGTTATTAAGTGATTACAATGGCATTCAAAACGAAAAATCGCATTTTGAAGCCCTCGAATTATCCACAGCAATTACTTATTCTGTGTCCAAAGTGTCCGTCGCAAGACGTTAAATTGGTGGCGCCACTGTATCTTGCTACTCTAGCGCCACTGTGGACAGATTGGGAACTATTATGTACTGCTTATGGCTAGACACTTTCATCTGTTTTCTTATATTCCTTATCACTGTACTCCATGCAAGTTAGGCTAGCTAAGACCATTAGCTTATGGATTAACATAAGCACAGAGGCAAGGACCATTAAAAGAGGTGATATTTTTGAATTTAGAAATACTTTGCTGACTCCGACGTGTAGTCGTATCATTGCTATGCAATTTAGTTACTTTGCTTTTACGAATTTAAAATTTATTTTTATATCTCCACATAAAAGGTGTGACGTGTGTATATATGCTTCTCCGAGAATGAGCATTGAAGTAGTGTTAAACTGAGCGCACCAGAAGATGCTTATGCATTCTGATGATTTTTTTTTTGCATTTACAGCAACATATTATTGCTTGATACGTTCAGGTTTACTTTCAGGCTAGCATAAAAACGTTTGCGTTCTATTCCTAAATTTCTAGCTACATTCTAGATATCTACATCAAAAAACAAACTTTCTAAAGAAGATACCCTAAACCCGTACTCAACAATAGATCTTCATGAATACTATCGCCCAAGCCTTTTTACCTGTTTTATATTCGAATCTTATTATAAAAAATACTAATATTCATTTAAATACCAGTTTAAGTACGTCAGTGATAGTACAAAATTCCATATTAATATTGCCCATACTATAATCCGTAATCCATTGTATTTAGGTTTATTTTCACTTGACCGATTGACATTGCTGGCCTTGTTTATCTGAACGCTGTGTGTAAACAAGTGTGAGTGTGTGCGTGGATTACCTGCGCTTGAGTTGTACAGGTGTGGAATACCGTTAGCTCAGCGGGTCTCAAAGTAATCCCAAATACTACGCGGTATACCTGCGTAAAATAGGTTTTAGCTCTATGATGCTAATTATGAATGAGGTGCAATCTTAAGGCAATCAGTAGTTTCTATCTAGTTTATAAAATACTTTATTTCTTGATACGTTTGAGTCAGATGTTTTTAAATTTCAACAGATTAGATAGACTTATCAAAAATCAGTGCTATGCTGTATACTGAAATATGATACATATATAAAAGAGGCAATAGGTTCTTTGATATAGCTAGCTTCCCGCCCCTGCTTCGCCTGAGTGTAGGTACTAAGGAAGAAGATGAGACCTAAACTTCCATTTATTGTATGGAGCAAGTAATGAAATATTTAATGAGGGAGACCTTCATTAAATATTTCATTAGAATATCTTGTCTTACTCATTCAATTCTTATATGGATATTTTCAACCCAAAATGTTCCTTTTTTCCATGCAAATTTTAGTATATTTCCTTACATATAAACCGTATCCAGACAATTCGCCTTAAGGTGAGACTTCGCCTCTTTATGTGTGTTCTACCGCCTGTATAATGGGCTGTGTTCTAAGGAATTGTTCGATATGATGCCTACAGCCACCTTCTACCATCGCATCGCTCGCCATCGGCAGGATGTTCATCCACACACCTTGGAACCAAAATGGTCGCGCACTGTGCGGTATCGAAGGAATTTTCTACCGCGCACACTCCGAATGTGGAATGACCTCCCTGCCGCGGTTTTCGCTGAAGGTTATGGTATGGGGTTCTTCAAGAGAGGAGTGAATAGGTTCTTAAAGGGTCGGCAACACGCACGTAATGCCCCTGGCGTTGCAAGCGCTCATAGGCTGCGGTGACTGCTTAACATCAGGCAGGCCGTACGCTTGTTTGCCACCTTAGTAGTATAAAAAAGAAATTACATACACAACAAGAAAATAATTAGCCAAATCGGTGCACCCGGTTTGAAGTAATGCGCGAGCATACATTTCTTCAATTTATTTTTATTTACATATATTTATAACGCTTTGAATGGGCTAAAAAACATAGTAGGGCATACATTACATAGAAACTCATTGACTTAGGTACTACCCTAATGTCTGAAACATTGTCAGAAGTAAAAGTGTTCAGGCTGCTCTGCCATTACAAACCACCAAGATACCCGCGGGTAATAAGGCCTAGCTAAATGCTAATTATTATTTAAGTACATTTTCAAATATGAACGAAAAAATTCCAATCTTTACCTAAAACAATTGTCTACAAACAAAAAACCTACAAAAAAATCAGCCGTCTAACGGTCTAATTCACATTACCATAAATTATAATCTGTGCTAAAATCCTGTTACGACAATTTGATGTCATAATACTATACTGAAACAGCAACATTGTTATATACTAGCTGATAATAACTAAAACTAAACTTAATTAATCACATACTAAAAAACTTCTCAAGATTCAATTCATCTATACTTTAGCTATAACAGTCTCAAACTTTCCAAATGAATTAAAAATATACCGTAGTGAGAACTTCTATAAAGTTGTAAAAATGAAATGTGTGTATGTGTCGTTGAGGCTTCATCACGCTAATTTCAACTATTTTTGGTACTCGGGTAGCTGGGTATTTCCATGTGGTTATAGGATACTTTTTACCCGACTATGCTAAAGAAAAAAGAGGGATTATATTTTTTTCTCTTCCGCGAACGAAGTTGCGGAACTTTTCTTATAATTATAATACAAGAAGATGCCCACAACTTCGTACGCTGAAGAGACAAATTCATAACCCCTCTTTTTTTCTGCAGCGTAGTCCCGACTAATAAGTATCCTATAAACATTTGGAGATACCCACCTACCCGTGTACCAAAAATAGTTGAAATCCTTTGAGCCGATTTAGCGCAATGAAGCCACAACGACACATACAAACGCAAAAAATCCAAAGTCCGTAACAATATTTTTTGAAAATATCTTCAATATATAGAGATTTCATTTTTACAACTTTATAATAGTATATTAGAATATGGTGTATACTTAACTTAACTTCCAGTTAGGTGTACCCAAAACTAAATAAAGCGGAAATCTAAAAACTATAAGATAATATTTAAATACGACATATCGATACCGTCACTGATAAGAAATGTTGTATTCGCATCAGAATTTAATCTCCGATATCAGTTGATTGACTGATTGTTTTCATTCCTTATCGGCAGTTGACTTAAGCAGTGGTGTTTGTAATCGAATAACATTATTTATTTAAATTTTGTGCTCCCTGTGATTTTATAATAGTTTAATGAGTGAGAAAATAGAAACGGTCCCACCACCGCCCCCTCCGAGGGTTAAAAAAAATCGTAAGTAATGTTTTTATCGGTTTCTATTTATATTATATCATATCTAACGCCCAATTATCATCGCACGTCTAAAAACTTGGGTTGACCGGAAACACGTTATTTATAATCCCGGGTTATAAACGGATTTACATTTATAAGAACATATAATAACGCAATTATCGTAGTTAGATGAGAAGTGTAACTAAATAGTTCAAGTGATCATAATTCCTAAGAATTACGATATTGTTTTTTGTTTAACCTTTAAGATCCATACTAATATTATAAATGCGAAAGTGTGTCTGTCTGTCTGTTTGTCTGTTACCTCTTCACGCTTAAACCGCTGAACTGATTTGGATGAAATTTGGTATGGTGATAGTTTTGAGTCCGGGAAAGGACATAGGCTACTTTTTATCCCGGAAAAATACCCTTAGCCACGATAAACGAATTTAAGGCGGACGAAGTCGCAGGCAGAAACTAGTATCCCCATAAATGTAATTTTCACGTATGTGTTATATGTGAAAATTCACGTTTTTCACATTTTAAAGATTAGTAATTCAACTAAGCCACCTATGGCAAGTATGTATCACGTTCACGTGACGTAAAACTAAGTACATAAACCATGGTACCTCTTTTAAAATTAGTTCAACGATGAAATATATTTACACCGAAAAAGTAAAATACTGTATCAGTTGAAAGCAATACACAAAATCATTAAATCCATCACATTTCAGATTGTATAGATTGGAAACTGTCTAAATAAAGTCATGAAAGACAATTTCAAAAACATACTACTAAGAATCGGTACTGCCATTCAGTGTGGCAATGATTCAACTTTCTGGGCACCCTATCGTCCGGGAGTTTAATCGGTTGTAAAACCGGATTTGAGGATAAAATACTACGCACACTATCAACTTTTAATAACATCGAGTTTTTTTTTACTTGTTAAAGTGTCTGGCAGCATGGAGGAATTAGACATGGTATCTGAAGGTCAGTTCTGCATCAGTTGACTCTCAAGATTTTTTGTGTACTTAAATATCTGTATCTTCACTTTGCAGTTACTTTCCTATTTGTTTCGGACACTATCGAGTTTTTTTTTCGAGATCTAAGACTATTCGAGATCTTTGGCATCTTTTCCTATGTCGTGGTTACCTTCTCTCTTCCCTCAGATCATCTGCTTTTCTTAGTTTTGGCATAATCAAGTTTTCTTGTCTTCTTCTTTTTGATCGTTTTAATATTACTTCTCTCTCATCTTGGCTCAGATCATGTTTTGTCTTGATTTGTTGGAATCATCAGGGAGTGAGGAGAAATTGAAATGCACAGGATTAACAGTAACCGATTGTATTATGTAGGGTGAATTTCTTCTAGTTGTGTGGTAAGGTAATAAAAACAAAATCATTTATTCCAAACTAAACCTCTGATTATTTTTGAGACTTAATTTATCACTGGTTTGGTCACGGGCACTAAATTAAAATGTTTTGTGTCAATTTTACAGCATTAAAATAAGTTATCTATCTTAATGCAGTATGTTAAATATCATCTAGTTAAAGTAAGACTAGGTTTTATGGGCGATGAGTACTCGCACTTATTGCATTATCAGCGGGTGTACTGAAAAATACGGGGCTGAAATCTCGCTGAATCCCGTGATGGTTAGCCGCCTTAGATTTGATTTAACCTAAAATCTAAAAAAATATAGTCTAAATGATACAAAATCAAAGGTCTTGCTACCTGAACGGACACCATCCCGCTGTCCAAACAAGTTTTCTATACACGTTCTCTGTCCCACAATCAGGGCCTACTCACACCACAACACAACCACCACACTTCACCGCGCTGGCTGACGCGGTGCACGCCTTCGTCGTGCCGTTCGAAATTTAAAAAATTAAAACGTCAAAGCATTCCGGAATCGTTCTTTTATTTTTTTAATTTAGGAATGTGATTTGTGTACGTTGATAAAATATTATGTGCCATAAAGTGTAGTGTTTCGAAAATGGGCTTCGGAAAATTGTTTTTGGTGTTCGTTTTTGTGAAATGTGTTTATGGTCAAGAGCAGGGCTGCTATGGAGCTGGTAGCGTGGCTGGTGCTGCCATAGGTGCCTTTATAGGTGCACTTTTGCTGGTTGCCGCGGCCTATTATTTGAGAAAGTTGTATTGGAAATCGCGCAAAGGTAAGGAATTTACGTACTAGAAATAAATAGCACTCATGGAGAACTAAATTTGAAAGGAACTTGAAATTAACATAAATGAAAACAAATAGTCCATTTTATAAAAAAATGACAGATCATAGGCAAACATTACTAGCCAGATAAAAAATAAACTAATAAGTTAAAAGTTGAGATTGAGGAATCATACGAAAAAAAAACAGCATTCAAATTCAAACTATTCAAAGTCCCATCTCTCCCAACCGAAAAGTACCACATTTTTTTCAATCACATGTTTTAGCCTACGGCTCCACTTGAACTTGGGTTTTCGAAAGCAATGACCTTTGCTTCGGGGAAAATATTCAAACGACTCATGTTGTCGATGGATTTAAATATTTATGCTCGATTCCTAATCTGGAAACCGGCTCCATCGAGACGAACTTTTAACTTAATAATATTATAATTATGAAATAGGTTTATTGTAAATTTCTTTGGCTGTGTCAATGTCTTGGTCTTTATTTAGGTACTAAATAATTTAAAAACAAAACTGACATTTATAGGTATAGATTGAGATTATTCCCAACTCGACGCATGAGATTTTCTCAGTAATTTAATTTAATTCAAAAATCTCGTTCCTCAAGAAATGCTTGCGTCATTCGTATTTTTATGTTAAGATTGTTTGTTGATGACTTGATGAGTCAGTTTGGAATGTTCCTCGCTAAATTAAACTAAGAAACTCTAATAACAATGTAAATTCAATAAGATATGAAACAAATAACGCAAAAGATAACCTCGTACAAAGTTACGTGTTATTTTTATTACTACAATTTAAATACTTAACACTTGCAATTTTATTTCGTTGTTGATAGGGTTATTACTTAATTAAAAATAAATCCGAATAAGTGCCCGGTAATTAAAAGTTAAATACGTTTTAGTATTGCGCAAAGCTGTTTTAACGGAAGTGTAATAGGAAAGGCATTAAAGTAGTCGTAGTCTACTGATGCTGGTTTGTAAATTTAAAACGTTTGAAGTGTTCTCATTTTTCATTTACGCCTCCCAGTTGGATCTTTTATTGCGCGATAAGCAATGGTTAGACAATAACGTATAGTAGTTACTTTCAGCCATCGAGTGAATGTAAGATAATGCAAAAAAACACTAGCACGCAATTTAACTTTTAAAATGTATGAATTCATCATTGCGCTTACCTGTTGGCATTTAATGTGTTAAGTGGTTAGGAAATAACTAAGATAGCTATAAAATATGGTATGCTATTCAGCATCACAGTCTGATTTCAGCCGTTGAGTGAATAAAGAGAATCAGATAAAATACAATGCGTAATCAAACAGCACGAGCAGAGCGTAAGTAATTCGCACCTATGTAGGTACTTAAGATATACAAATAAAATTAAATGTAAGTTTATTAATCATTACTTAGGTATCAATCCATCCATACTAATATTATAAATGCGAAAGTGTGTCTGTCTGTCTGTCTGTTACCTCTTCACGCTTAAACCGTTAAACCGATTTGAATAAAATTTGGTATGGAGATAGTTTGAGTCCCGAGGAAGGACATAGGCTACTTTTTATCCCGGAAAAATACCCTTATCCGCGATAAACGAATTTAAGGCGGACGAAGTCGCGGGCAGAAGCTAGTATTCTATATTATCATCAAGGTTAACTTTCGTAGCTCTTTTCAACTCACTTCTTCAAAATTCTCATCAATTTTTTTTATACGAATCACGAACTTTGGTTATTCTAAGAACTATACCAATAAAATTCCAATCTAAGCTTGTAAACAAATACGGGAATCGTTCACCGCAAAGGACCTTTTAATCATAACCAATTTATGTCGGTTTCGCGATCACTACGGTCGTTAAAATGTATTAAAAACGAAATTGACGTAAAGGACATTCATTTGACTCTTAAGAGTCTCAAATACTGTCCAGTAAGGATTATATTGCTGTATCGCGCCCACTATGTTTAATTTAAACATACCTAGCTGCTTGTGCGTGCTTGGGAACTTAGAACATACTACTTACATACATATACCTTCTTAAGATAAGACAGGTAAACTGACCTACTCCGGCGTACTATTACATAGTTCACATACCTGAACGGCATATAAACTTGCTTAGCGTTGCAATAGTGGAAAATTCTGGCTTTAGATAAGTCGCATTAGATATTAAAACAAGTTTGTCAAACAATTAAGTTTGGCTACTCCATTGTATTCCACTTAAGTACTTTAAGGTGCGTCCACACTTGTATCATTTGCTCGTATCCGATCACCGTGCCGTGGTATGACTGCGTATCGCGCTGCTTGGACGCACTGTCGGCGGCGTCGGCGCGGCGATCATGCCCTGCTTGTCCGATCTAAGTGTGTGATACGCGTAGCAACATGGATTTCGAGCAATCGGATCGGCGCAACGTCCAAACGCGTGATCGTGACACGCGATCATGCCACGGGACGATGATCTGATCGGGCAAATGATACAAATGTGGACGCACCTAAAGTACGTACTCTAAAGTACGTTTTGTGTGCATAAGGGTAAATTTGAATGTAGGGTAATTTAGGAAACCATTTCTTCTCAAAAAAAAATTACTAATGCATAGCATTTTATTATTGGACGGCTAGAAGTGACTGAATGAGCGTTGTTATGGTTCTAATATAATGAAAATATAAGTTATTTTTCGGAATGAATCGAACACATAAAGGTGCGTCCACACTTGTATCATTTGCTCGTATCCGATCATCGTGCCGTGGCATGACTGCGTATCGCACTGCTTGGACGCTTACTGTCGGCGCGCCCATTATGCCGTACTCGTCCGATATAACCTGTGTGATACGCGTAGCAAATGGATTTCGAGCGATCGAATCGGCGCAACGTCCAAACGCGTGATCGTGACACGCGATCATGCCACGCGACGATGATCTGATACGGGCAAATGATACAAATGTGGACGCACCTTTAGAGATTTAAACATCCATCTAGGTAATTGATAATACCGGGAAGTAAACTTCCATGATATCTTATAATACCTACAAATTAAAGCAAAGGATATGGTTTGGTTAACAATTAAAACTTATTTCAAATATAGTGTTTTCCTAGTAAGTAGGTAGTATATGAATAAATCCAAATAACACAACGTCTGTAAAAGCAGTACATAGCAAGCTCATGCTTAATTTAACTTTACTTAAAAAATTTAAAATCACCCGAGTCAAAAAAGATAGTCCCTTATTCCCTTATTTTCATAAAAAACAAGTCCATGGTAAAAACCCTATACAAATTGAGCAATCCAAAGTATCTTAATTAGGTAAAAATACGTACATTGCTATGTACACAGTAAGACAATGAGTTCGTGGATCCTGCCAAGCCAATTAAAGGGTAAAAACCAATCATTAAGAAACTGGAGGCTTAGCGTAAATCTCAAAAAAGGTCACGTCTGTAGCTCACGTACACACTTTCCCTAGTCACGTATATCTAATGACATGGAAGCGTGAAACAGTCGTTCTGACATCACATGCCATTACTTATAGGGAAAGCAACCAAAACTAACTCGGCAATTGCACTTCGCAGCTGCGCAGTTTGAAATAACGTTACGGTTAAATTGGACGTAAATATTTTGGTAGTTATAGTGTTCGTTGTTTTTTGTTAGCATACATGTGTGTGACGATGCTGTTTAAAGGCCTAAAAGAGGGTTTTTTCGCTACTCATCTCTATACAGTGCCTATTCCGGCTACGCGTCCTGAAATGCGACCAAATAATTCCGCCAATTCCTTTTCCTTCCTGAAATGTATCCAAGTCATTTTGCTATCTCCTTTTCGGTTACAAAATTCACCCGGAATGATGGCAAACCGGATAGTGATTAAGAAATTGTTCAAAACGAATGTGTTATAGGCGTTTTCCCAGCAGTGGGCATCTAAGTAGGTTATTAAAAAGTAAAAGATATGGCGTAGGAACCAAATTTACTCTTGCATTTGTTTAACTCTTATAGGTAGGTATATCAGACTATAGGATAGGTGTTTGTTTTGTCAGCGTGGCAAACTTATTATGCAAATCCTTTAGGAATTCGTGTCTTGTTAATGCATACAATATGCTCTATGTCACTCTCCGATACGTTTTCTTTCCCTAAGCATACAATCACGTCGATATATTCATCTGCTATTCCTTGAAAGGACAGACCAACAAACACACTTTGGCCTGTAATATGGGCTATTAAAAAAAAAAAGCCTTTCCTTGGGCAACCCAATGGGAATCGGCTTATATGATTATAATTAAAAGTACTTGCGCAATGTGAACTGTATCTGTAATACAATTGTAGCTATAAACATACCGAGATTCTAATGAATTATCGAAGCCAATTAATTCTGACTAGTCACGAACCATCAGTTAATAGAGGATAAACAATTTAATTACTCCTATCCATAGTCTTGTAACTAACCGGCATAATTGGCTAATTTAAAAACCACCAAAAGTCGTTCATTTTCTTTAATTAATAGAAAAATAAATCTAAAAATGAGACTTAACGGTCACTATACTCAAATGTCATTATAGTTTTAGTTTAGCCTAAAGTGACTGGCTGTATGATGTTCCGTCATTTTCAACAGTGTAAGAATCGGTCTCTGGCTGGTTAAATGATAGGAAAGTTATAAATACAAAATAGCAGTCAAATTTATCAATTATTGTTGACGTGCATATCGAAATGGACAAATATGTAAAAGCGTGAACATTAGAGGCAATACATGATAGGTGACTTAAGTGAAAGGTGCAAATAACTGCTAATAAAGAGTGGGTACAGTAAAATAGATAACTGTCATGAGCTAAGTTTAGTCAATAGGGTAGAGAGCTAATGGCCAAGATATAAATTAACTGTAAGTACGTATAGAGAAGAACTTTTAAAACCTTTGCAAACTCTGTAAAATAAATACAATATTATTGAAATAAAACACTAACTAAAATGAGATAATATACGCGATATAATCCGTTAAATTGTTTTATTTCAATGAGTAATAATCGCGGAAACAGAAGAAAATATTAAATACAATATTAATTAACCACATGCCAATGTTTTGGTTAATCATACATAGAGTTGATTTCTCCATAGTAAAATTTCACAGAAAAGTAAAAGGTATCCTTGACCATTCATGTTTATATTGCAAGTACATAGTTTCTCCTTTTCTGACTGTAGAAAACCTACAAAATATAAAAGTACGTATACAATAGTTAAAGTACAAGCTTTGCTTAGCTTGAGACTAGATCGATTTGAGTAGGATGTCCCAGACTTTATAAAATTTGTCTCAATCATTTTACTTCGTACTTTTATTGTGATGATGCTGTAACTAGTAAGCTTATGCTGTAACTCATGATTCGGAAGTAGTGTTGAGTGTAGACTTCCGCAAACTTGAACATGACTGGCATCGCTGTTATTAAACGAGAAAAAATACAGTTATCTAACGAGATCAAGACTGACGCCGGATTAAAAACTGTTTTTAAGTGATTTCGACCTACAGGTTGAAGACCAAGTAGCGGCAAAGACCTCGGATCTTACTGATAGAAGGTTTATTATTGAAAGAATATTATACAGAGCGTGGTCAAACCTCAGATAGAGATAACAACTGAATGGAATGAAAGATAAAGATCTTATAAGAAAATAGTATAAAACAATATTTAACACAGGAAACTACTGAAAACATGTGGAATTAAAATAACGGAAGCCAGATTATCCAAGTTCCGATAAAAATGTAAATCGCATGTTATTTTAATAACTCACTGACAGGAAATTCTTCGGTCGACCGTCGGCAAACAGTGAATGTTGTGTTTAACACTTTCTGTTTGCTTTTCATGAGTGGTTTCACTTGTCATGTCCGTTCGTAACCCGTTCTGAGTCAACAGGCGAGATAATCTATTCTTGTAATTTTAAGAATACTTCCTAAAACCAAAGGAATTGAGGATTTAATTAAAACTAAAGATGCCTTTTTTAATGTAGTCAACGAGTTCATTAGTTTTATTAATGACACAACATTATATAGATTACTTACTGTATTTATTAAAATTTGTGGTTATGTCAGGTTAATTAACCATTATTTGACAATAATAGTCTTTTGCTACGGACATTACATCAGCAATTTCTTTTGTTGTTAGTTATGTCTAAATTATTATTCATTACTGAACGTATGTAAGTCTAAATTGGCATTATTAAACCACTCAGCAAATATCAAATAGTTCATATTTATTAAAGTATATAATATTTTATATTTTTAGTTTAACGAAACTAACGGTATGTAAGCATCTCAAAAAGTAGGACAATAAATACCGATCACCTGTCCGAAGCAAACCAACATGGTCGAAAAACGCCTGCCAAATAAGACTGAAATGGCTTTTAAATAACTTGTCATTGACCAGTTACCTTAAACGGGGTGAGGCCTATTTCATATGGCAATCCGGTTAGTGGCGGGTACAGTTATGCGCCAGGCAAGATGGAAGTCACTAAAAACACCTTTCGAAGTTACGAAAAAAGTATATTGACGGAAATACTGTGTAAAAACTTTGAAAGATTAGATTTTAACACGAACGTAATAATTGCAGCGTCGACGTTCTTATAAAATTTATTTCCTACAGAAATTAATAGACGTGAATTTCTAGTCAAGTTGAAAGTGGGTGAAGATCGGCATGCTAGGTGAATAAAACAAAAAATACTATGTTCTTATTATCTTGATGATAAAAACTTGTGTGGTTTTTTTTGCTTCAGAACTTGAGTTTCAGCTACCCTATTTTATATTAATTAACTACCATTTTGAACGTGACTTCATAGATTCGAACTGTCAAATGTGTTTGTTTTTGTCGTTGACAGCTAGCAGCTACCCAAAAAACTAACTATTGAATAAAATGGTTAGCTAAAAGAAATTTGGAATCTAAAGGGGGACAACGCAATGCTGATAATTAAATTGTTTAAATTGAACATTGACTTCAATCACATGGAAATATACAAATAAATTAAATAAATAACACGAATCGGTAATCTGTTAATCTAATGAAATAATAGAAATCTGATTCTTATTTAAATGAATAATGCCATAATAAACCCAAGCCTCTGGCACTGTTAATTTGCACATTTATATCTTTACCGTAGGTATATCGTCATTAAAATACACAAACACTGAATAAACCTATTAAATGTCTGAATCGCGATAAAACGTTTAATAGCTCGTTTAAAATGCACATTTAACCTTTTTCACACATGAAAAATCAAACAATACACAGGTGTTTAACATACGTTTTCTTTAGACGTGTAATCAGCAAGAATAACTTGATCATTTAAGTTATAAAAAATGCTCACGGAGTGTAATTTATAATATAATAACTTACGTATTTAAAATGCGCTTTATTGCCTGTAAAAAACTTCCTCATCCATCTAAGTTGGTTTAAGAATGACCTTAAAAAAATGAATTGCAAATACTATCCTTGTTAGCGCGATTTTTGTATTTTTCGTTTTATAGCAATTTATAGAAGTGTTTTTTATAAGACCGGTCGAATTAAAAAATAGAAAACGTTCTACTATTATGCGCTGCAAGAAAGGTACAACTAACTACCGTAAATTGTAATTTCGTTCCACACATAGCAATTTACAGTCAAGGCTATTCTCTCAGCAATCGATATTATGAATAAATCGATACTCAGAGCTGTTTGCTAACAAAGTGAAAGTAAACGCAGATAAAAAATCTAGCCCAAGATAAGCAACGTAACGTGACTTCTTTGAATTTAAAATGAGATAAGATGGTGTGAAATGAAGATTTTTATTATCTTCAGGCGATTTAAACGAGGCTAAGAAAAGAGTTAACGATTTTACAATAAAACTGTCCGAGCAGAAACTGAACGCAATTGATTGACAGTTTGGCAGTTAAGCCAGCGATAAAAGGAAACGTCAAAATTTAAAAACAAGAAGCGCCATAAATCAAATTCGACGCAGTTCGGATTCCAAATTCAAAACAGCGTTAATAATGTTGCCGGAATAAAAACAAAAGGATCGCCTAATTGTTTTGGGAAGGGGAAAAATCCCTGGAATCTGAAGGACGAATGGTGACGTCACTGATACGTTGCAGGTACTTGGGATATAGTAGCGTTGTAAAGAATTGGGACATGTCTATTTTTGATGACGTTGTTTATCAATATTTCTTTTACATACTTTTATTAGCTACTAGAGTAGGACCATTTTATCTCTTCCAAGCAATGGCAATGTTTTGTATCTGTCACAGACGTCAAGTTGTTTATGTGTCTTAAGAAACAATTTATCTATACGTGCGTTGGTTTAAAAAAAAAAGGTTTAACTATGGGAAAACCATATAAAAGTGGTCAGCGGGAACTTTTTTTCCACATGATCATTAACTTCGATGCTGTAAAGCAACAGCAAGAAGCTATTATCGCTGAAAAGCGGCAATGTTTATATTGCATTAAGTCTTTGGCTGGTAAGATTAACCAATCTTAGTACTTTTGGATAACATCAATATGTTTTTTGTTAAATTAATGTTCAAGTGAAGCCATTTAGCTTTTAGCAGCCTCCGAGAATATATTATGTGGTGTTAGTGACTTATTTGTTATTCCTATTAAATTACAGCTGGTTTAAGTGATGATCTTAACAGGAAAATGAAACTCGTTCTAAATAAACTTTAAAAATAGAAGATGTTAATGTCACTAGCAAAACACAATATCTGAAGAAATTTTGTTATGAGTAGTAGAAATTAATGATTTTATAATATTAGAATGGTAGAAATAAGTAGTCATGGTCCATGTAGGTACCACATTATTAGACAACGATTTCTTGGTGGAGGTGAATAATAGTATATTACTGCAGAGGTAGCAGTAGGTAATGTTTTTGAAATAATAAACTTGCTAAATATCATACTAAAATGTCATTTGCACTTTGTTTAAAGGTTGAGGATAATACAGAAGTATCAAGACTATTTAGTGGCCTATATTCAGTGTTGCCATATACCAATACACAGATAACAAAATTAAAATTGGTGGGGTAAAGATATTCTAGCCAGACTCTATCGCCTTCCGCACAAATTTTTGTTATTTTGTGTTTATATCCTAATGGCTGAGTTTTCATAAAGTATCGTATCGCATTTATATAAATACGTTCCACGTGTTTTTTTAAATTATATTTGTAATGCAAATGTATGTCGTGGTATTTTTAAAGCAAAACAATAGACATGTACTTGTCTATTGTTTTTAATGATTTCCTTGAATTTGATCAGGTGGTAGTACCCGTCAATAATATAATATAGAGATTAGCCAGAGAAACATGATATTGACCTTGAAACAGAATTCTTTATATGGCAACAATTTTACATATTAAAAAACGGACAAATTATAAAACCTCCCACATATGTATACATTCCGTATTGCCAGGTGAAGATTTTTTCAAGTTTTTTTATTATCATGTTTCGCTGGCAAAACTCTAACAACACTTCCTATTGGGAGACATATAGGAAATGAAAAAAAATCAGCTATTTCATACTATGTGTTAAAAGATATTTTATGCCTGTAGGTACTTTTCAGCTATAGTGTTCACAAAATGTACGTCAGCGTCGAATCCAGCGCTGAAGGACTGTCGCTTTTATAATATAACTCCTAGACACGTATGACATTACGACCAATCAGGTGAGGCCACAAAAACCATGCCAAAGCCAACTTCACGCGATACAAATACAAACAAATCATGGGTGTGAAGTTGTCTGATTTGTCAAAACCATGCCAAAAAAACGGCTTCACAAGATTGTTCGTAGTGTCATGTCTATCTTTTTTTCTTGGTCTGTGGTCCCCCCCCCCCCCCCCTCCCGCGGCTTCGTTTTCTTATTTCAGTTTTGACAACCTTCTTGACGGACCAATATATTTTGATGGAACGTGTACACGTGTCTAGTCATATTAGGGGCGACATTCACTGAAGTCGGTAAAGTGCGAAATTTTAACAATGACACCCTTGCACCTCCAGCACTACTGTGATTCTTTGTCGCGCAACAAATATTGTCTGTCTCTTTCCTGTCAATACAAAGCGAGAAAGACGAGTGATGCTATATCGCGCGACAAGCGTATTCGCGGAGAGTTATGCTGGACCGGCTGGGAGGATTATAAAATAAACTTGTATTGTATATAAATATGTCGCCGAATCAGAGTTTGGTTCGCGATAATTAATTTCGGGATACGACATTTTATCAGTCAGTGCGCACGCCCGGCTCAGGTGACTGATGACGAGCAACTGACTTCCTCCAATCCGATACAGTATTGACTGACAGTTTTGACACCTAAGTATTATTTGACAGGCCCATAGACTGCAACAATATATGGTACTCAGCGGTGGATTTATATTAGGGGCAGTCGGGGCTAGTGCCCAGGGCGGCAAAATATCGAAAGTGTTAAAAAATTATTCCAGTCTTATCAAGATTTTTCAATATAGTTGATTAATTCTTTTAATTAAAAATGTATATAAGTTGGAGTAAAATTTCAGTAATTGGGCGGCATTTTTTCCTGTGCCCAGGGGCGATATAAGTTTAAATCCGGCCCTGATGGTACTTCCACAAATATAAGTGTGAAAAATGCTTCTACTGACGTATTCGGTTACTCTATGCCCTTACGCTTCGCTGCCGAATCGAATTACATTGGAATTTGCTAATATTTATACAGCTAACTTGACATAATTATCGTGAGTCATGCGAGTCTCTTGAATGATGTCCGGGTTTAGTACTCTTAAATGGCAATTAACTTAATTATTTGTTATTAAGAGAAGCTATTGAGTTTATTTATTTAGTATATTTAAAACCTGTTTTTTTTAATAAAGAAAACGAATAACTAGACAAAATATCTGTTAGTGTTAGAAAGTGTAAATTAATAAATACGCGTAGGTAATAAAATCTGCACCGATGTGGTGTCACAATCACAAAATTGACTTGTAAAATTCTAATATATGTAATATCGAAAAGACTGAACAAAATAATTAACAAACGTCTTCTCTTCTCTTATAAATATAATAACACGTGGTTTTTTTTCGAACATCCGTTATTTTATGTCGGATGTTTCAGCAATTATAGTCCCCGGCACGTCTACAAAAAAGTTGATATTTTCCAATTCTCTTGAACCTTAGCTAAGAACACTCTCGATGAACTCAGCTACCAAACACAATACTCTAAAAAAGCCTCGGTTCGTCCATTCAAGAGCTATGATGACATAAAGAGACACATTTAAAGATGTTAAATTGATAACACCCCTTTTTTTCATTGGAGATTAAAAAAAACATCACAACAAGTGAGCCAATGCTCGCGGAGCGCACTATAGTCCCGCCATGTGGGTCAGCGGCGGAATGCGGTCCGGCCGGCCGCGCCCGCTCACCTGCAAGATGCGGCTTTTCCGAAGGCTTGAGGCTGGCAACACTACAGTACGCACTTCTATACTGTGAGATACACACTGTCCTTGCAAAGACACAAACACACATATCCGTACTTACTGGAAGGTGTTCGCAACTTTGTTCGCGGAGGAGAAAAAGTCATAACCCCTCTTTTTTTTCAGCGTAGTCGGGTAAAAAGTATCCTATAACCATCTGTAGATACCCAGCTACCCGTGTACCAAAAATAGTTGAAATTCGTTTAGCCGATTTGGCGTGATGAAGCCACAACGACACATACAAACGCATAAAAAATCCAAAAAAAAACAATCTTCTACTCACTAACCTGCAAATAGTCCGATTCACTTAGTTTTTTGAAAATATCTTCAATGTACGGACATTTCTTTTTTACAACTTTATAATAGTATTGATACTTTATAATAGTAAGAGGATACATGCGCCTCTCAAACAGCGTCATCAAAATATTTTTTGTTTGTTTTTTTGGAAGTTTGTGTCATTTTGACGGCCATCCTCTTCTAGAGCCGGCGCTTCATCTACACGCATTTTAATTTTAACGCTGACGCACATTTTGACGGTCAAAATCTGATCTCCAGCGTCGCTGGGGATGAAATGCGAATTTTCCGAATTACACCAGGGCGCAGTCAAAATGCCCACATTCAGCCTGTCTATCCAAATTCAATGTACTGCCCCAGTGGCATGGAGACTCACGCAGTCTATCACAATTGAATACACAATTCAATAAACGTTGCATGATCGCGTGTCAGCCATCTAATCAACCGGCCCAGTTGGTCATGACACAAAAACAGAACAACCATCACCATCTCTGATTCTTCATTAATTGCTGTCTACAAACATTGTTATCGGATATGCTTGAAATGTTTCAACGTTCATTTTGATCGGATGGTCAAATCGTTTTCAGATAAATTGAAAAGTTTATATGTTTACTTTCAATAGGCATGATAGGTGCGAAAATCAAAATGCTGTTCAGTCTGTCAGTTAGATAATAAAAAAAATCATCATCATCATCACCATCATCATCATCATCATCATCATCATCATTTCAGCCGTAGGACGTCCACTGCTGGACACAGGCCTCCTCAAGAGATTTCCACATGGGCTGGATAGAGGCGACCAGCATCCAGCGAGCCCCCGCAACCCTAATCAGGTCGTCAGACCACCTTGCGGGTGGCCTTCCCACGCTGCGCTTGCCGGTACGTGGTCTCCACTCTAGAACTTTTCTGCCCCAACGGCCGTCGGTTCTTCGAACTATGTGCCCTGCCCATTGCCACTTCAGTTTGCTTACCCTGTATGTATAAAAAAATATTGGATACGTATTTTTAGGGTTCTGTACACAAAGGGTAAAACGGGACCCTATTACTAAGACTCCGCTGTCCGTCGTCTGTCACCAGGCTGTATCTCATGAACCGTGATAGTTAGACAGTTGAAAACAACAAATACTAAAAACAAAATAATTTTCTGTCTGTCGGTGTCAGTATTCAGTAACCAATTTAAAATTACCGAACATCGCGTACATTTTGCTAAAGAGTAGAGCTATGTGCTAACACTGGATAATTCATAGACACGGCCGTTTGCACGTATATTTTGTACGGAACCCTCGGTGCGCGAGTCCAACTCGCACTTGGCTGTATTTTTTTTCAAATTAATAAATAAATACTCTGATAAATCGTATTAAACTTTAAGAAACGACTCGTGACGTCATGACTAGGTATAAATTAGACTGTACCTTAGGCGTGACGTCACGCGACATTTTGACTCAATGTACTTATATATATTGATTGATAAAGAAAAAAATACGGACTAATCATTTAATCATCATCCCTAATATGGGTATGATTTTCTACAATGTATGCCACGCTCGTTTCGAATAAGGAACTTTTAATTATTATTATTTTATATAAAATCGGGATATTTTCGAAAAATATTAAATTTGGCTATATTTCATTTTTTAATCCTCCATTTGATTCGAAAAATACCTAAAGAGTTTTCCACATTCAACACAATAATGTTAAACAGGTATATGTTTGTATTCACTTGTTTCAAAAGTCATAATGACCTCGCTCGTTGAATTCTGACTTAAACCTTGATAGCGAGACGTGAGGATTTCACAGTTTATTTACAATATTTAGTATGCTTAGCATAGATCATCTAGGCTAGGGTCTAAATGTCCAAGGCCTATATTTCTACGCGAAATTACTAGCATAACATTAGTGAACACTAGAAGTACCGTCGTTCGCGGAAGGGAAAAGTCACATGTAACCCTCTTCTTTACTTCTGAATAGTCGGGTAAAAAGTATCCTATAACCATCTGTGGGTGCCCATCACCCACCGGTGTGAAGTTAGCGGCCACCTATAACCTGAACAAATTGAGAAGTCAATATTTATTTACTGTCGATACTTTTGAGTAAAGAATTTAAAAATAAAGCAAAGCTTAACAAGATATTAAACACTACAAGATACATTAAATAAACATCATGTTAATCAAATATATACATGAAATAAATTTGGCCGCTAACTTTTCAATGCGGCCGAAAACGGAATTAGGCCAGTTCAGGAAATATTTAAATATGATGTGTATAGCCAAACACATAGGCTGTATACAGCAAAAAGATGGAAGTCGTACTCAGTCGCTAAGTGGGATAAAATGGGGAAAGATAAAAGAAAACGTGTCTGTTTATTAGGAAAATCGCGGATTTCATTAAGTATCGCCTTGAAGGACACTTGTATCATTTGCTCGGATCCGATCACCGTGCGGTAGCATGACTGCGTATCGCGCTGCTTGGACGCTTACTGTCGGCGCACCGATCATGTCGCACTGCAAGTGTGTGATATGCGTAGCAAATGGATTTCGAGCGATCGGATCGGCGCAACGTCCAAACGCGTGATCGTGAAACGCGATCATGCCACGCGACGATGATCTGATACGGGCAAATGATACAAATAAAGATGCGTCCACACTTGTATCATTTGCTCGTATCCGATCACCGTGCGGTAGCATGACTGCGTATCGCGCTGCTTGGACGCTTACTGTCGGCGCGCCGATAATGCCGCACTCTTCCGATACAAGTGTGTGATACGCGTAGCAAATGGATTTCGAGTGATCGGATCGGTGCAACGTCTAAACGCGTGATCGTGACACGCGATCATGCTGCGGGACGATGATCTGATACGGGCAAATGATACAAATGTGGACGCACCTTGAAGGTGTAGCATATAGTCATGTACCTACTTAATGTTTGAGATACTGCTTAACGGCCGTAGCTATGAAAATGTACGCGGTGCTCGATCATTTTATATTGGTTACTGATATAGACAGACAGACATAAAATTGTACTGTTTTTAGTATTTGTTGTTATAGCGGCAACAGAAATACACCATCTGTGAAAATTTCAACTGTCTAGCTATCACGGTTCATGATATAGTCAGTGTGCCTACCATGAGCTGAGTTTACTATCGGCGCTAGCGAGTATCTCGTATCGAGAGTCAGTGCGCCTCTCTCGCAAGTGCGAAAGAGATAGACCGTCATCGAGCGCTCAATACTCGCTCGTGCCGAACTCATGGTAGGCGCACTGGTGATAGACAGACAGACGGACAGCGAAGTCTTATTATAGGGTCCCGCTTTACCCTTTGGGTACGGAACCCTAAAAATCATTATTCGTTGTAAGGAAACTTCTTTTATGTCACAAATAGACGGTGCCCGCAAATTCGTTCGCGGAAGAGAAAAAATCATAACCCTTCTTTTTTTTCGTCAGCGTAGTCGGGTAAAAAGTCCTATAACCATCTGGAGATACCATACAGCTAGCCCGATGAAGCCGCAAAGACACATATAAGAAAACCAAAAATCCAAATATTTTTCATTTCAGTGACCTTGAAATAGTCCTATATATATATATTTTTTTTTAAATAGTTTCCAATGTATAGACATTTCATTTTACAACTTTATATGTAATAGTATAGACAAACACGTGACTCAATAACAACAAATAGTTAAACGAACCTAATTTCCCTTTTGTTCGACACTCCTTTAACTTTTCCGTTATTTTACAATGTATCACGAGATAAGGCGACATTAGCAAGCAAACAACCTGTTTGAATACGCCTGCGCACATATTGGGTCATTTATTTACCTTGCCTGATAAAGAGGCCGTTATTGTAAAAATATCTTGAAAGTCCTTGCTTTTGCGATGGCATTTTTAGCACTTGTGAGCAAAACTGTTTTCAAGTCGCCTTTGTATGGACCGATTTTTATACTACAAAATACAACATTAAAAGCTTTGCAGAATAATTCTCGTTGAAAGTATTTTTATTTACCGTTTTCTTTGTATTTTTTTTTTCATATTTTTTGAACATTCGATTTTAAAGATAGAAAGGGGGGGGGGGGGGGGGGTGCACAATTTATGGCTGCTTTCTTCGGAGCAATTATTTCTGAAAATATTCACTTAATCGCTTAAAGGAACTGTCGAAATATGTGCCACACGTTGATTTTTGTTGATAAACATAGGTACACGTCAGTTACATGTATGGAGTGCCCCCTTAGAAATATTTATTTTTCTTATTTAACTACATAACTAAGTAGCAGCTTATACGAGACATCTATAATTCCTCCTCCAAATTTCATAAATAACATCTAGTAGTTTCTGAATAAAATGCCTCTGACATACGGACGGACGACGAAACTATAAGGGTTCCGTTAAAAATCGGCTCAAATAATAGGTGTACATCGTGCAGTCACATTCAAAGTTAAGAAAAAACGTAGAATACGAAGCAAAAGGAAAACGGAAAGCTATTAAATTATCTACATCTTTCTGTTTCCTTGTACCTAATATGTTAGTCCAGGATGTCGCACAATCCCAACACACTGTTAAACGGATAAACAATTTTATAAGGTTAAAGTTCACCTGTAAAAACCAGCGTTAAACCATCCTTTCTCAAACGAATCCCCGTTTAAAAGCTATTAAATTGGTGCTAAAATCAGTAGTACCAACAAGATGGCATAAATCTCCATCAAGTTGGCAGTTGGCACATCGCACCTTGACCCAAGCCCACAGATAAAAGTTGTGTCACCATAAAGGGTATTCTATGCACGTCGGATACGTGAGTCGCATGTGTATTGTTTAGTCTGTGTCGTCCGCCATTTTTATTAGTATTGTTTTCGTTGAATGCTGTCATCAATGATTGTAGAATGCTAATTTTCTGAATTTATAATTTGTCTGTGGCTGCTTATTTTCTTTAATTTCATCTGGCTTTTTTAAACAATAGCGGGGTTCTTTTTTTATACAAGTAAATAATTTCTTCCGTCATGAATAACTGACCGAGTACTGGTTCTATTTTAAATCTTTATTAATCAAAAAGGGGGGTACCTCAATGGTTTTATTTTCGTTGATTAGTACCAGGATTGATTAGGTCACATTTCTAAAATAGGATTGCGTATCTCGCATAACGCATAAATAGTAATTGGCGTTCGGAAGTGAGAAATCTTAATAGCAAAATTAGAAAACGAAGCCGACTGTGGTCTCCTTTCATATGATATTTTCGCACGGAGCCCACAGGTCCCAAGGAATAATCTTTATTGCTAACAATACCCGTTTTTTTATTCATAATTTTAAGTATAGACGATCCCAGAAGCATCGCCAACAATGTATAACAAGATTATGCACAAAAAATTTGTCGGTCCTCACAAAAGCAGTTACAGTAAAGTTTTTACACGCCCCATTGAAGGCTTTTTTGCGCCGTAAACCGAGTCAAGGCTGCCTCGATGTGTAACGAATAAGGAAGTCCGAAATGTCTTTAAGTCGACAGATCCGCCATTTTTAGGGTTCTGCACCAAAAAGTTAAAAAAGGAACTTATGGTGCGACTCTGCGACTTATGGTCTTGTCTGTCTGTCCGACTATTAGAGCGCCATATCTCAAAAACTACTTTTGCAATCTATTTGGAATAGTTATAAACATGGTCAGCCCAAATATATTGCAAAGGAAACATTTTAAAATATATATTTATTTTCTAAAAAACGACCAATATGAAGGGAGGCGTTAAAAGTCTAGCTACTGGGTCAAGTAAAGTAATCATATGAGAAGGCTTGAGCTGCACATAAAAAAAAAATGTGCTTAAATTTTGTTTTATTAAGTGTGTAAAATGAAGCTGAGTAAATGTTCCTTTTTCGCACATACACCACACACAGACAACACACGCATACATGGGCACCCTTCTTCTAATATTTGAGAATGTCACTTGTATTTTTTTTTATAGAGTGGTGTGGTTTTATGTCATTTTATGTCACTGGTGCCATTAAATTGTATTCTTCTGGACATCTGTTATTGGCTTTTGTAGTAGTGTTTTTTAAATTATGTTTCATGTTTTGTATTGCTGTTGATGTTCCAAATAAATAAATAAAGGACAATGTGGAAAAAAATCCCCCCCTTTATCTCCGAAGTTTGCCATGCGGAAAATCAGATTTTTTCTTGAATTATATGATTTAATTATCCATATTAAACCTACAGTACAATTATAGCCATATATTTGTTACCTTTTTTCTTAATCACCAAAAAATGTTTTTTAAATAACCCGGTTTGGTTAAGTTTGCCCCTCATTTGTATGTGACGCCATAGATACCAGAGGCAAACTTAACTCAAGCGGCCACTTAAGTCGGAATAAGTGAAAGTCTGTACGGGACCCTGGGCAAACATTCTTGCGATGTCTTTGGTTCTTCAAATATTTCGTCGTATTCTTAGGGGTGTCTACCCATTTAATTAAAAAGGTCATGGTAAACTTACCTTGTTTATCAAGGGTAGCAACTAGGCATTTTTTATTGTTTTTACGTAATTGTGATTCGTTTAAATCTATAAGGTTCGTCAGTGGTATTGAGTTATAAAAAAATAAAACTTTTGTATGTGAAACACCGAAAAGTAGCAGTGTTTTTTTCAGTTTCGGTTACATGTATGGAGTGCCCCCCCCTGGAAATATATATACTTTTTATTTAACTAGCAAACTAAGTAGCGGTTTACACAAGACACCTATGCTCCAAATTTCATCAATATACATCTTATAGTTTTTGAGATAAATGCCTGTGACATACGGACGGACAGACAGACAGACAGACATGACGAATCTATAAGGGTTCCTTTTTTGCCATTTTGGCTACGGAACCCTAAAAACGCCTCACTATTTTTATTTATAAATTTTAATTATTATTAACCATAATTAATAATAATATAAAATATAACCACAGTGAAACGGGACGTGGTAAAATGGTTAATTTAAATACAATCTCACTAAAATTCCTCCCCATAGTTGTCACTTGAGACTAGCGCCATTTTTAAATATTTTATACTTAGTGAAATTTAAGTTTCTTTTTTTTACTTAAATAAAACAATTTAACGGATTATATCGGAAATTTCTTAATTCATTATCATTATGTAGATGCGTTCGACATATTGTTAAGTGTCTTCTGTGATTCATTAACAGGTTGAATATCTATACTATTATAAAGTTGTAAAAATCAAAGGTTGGTATGTGTCGTTGTGGCTTTGTCACGCTAAATCGGCTAAACAGATTTCAACTATTTTTGGTGCACGGGTAGCTGGGTATCAGATGGTTATAGTATACTTTTTATCCGACTATGCTAAAGAAAAAGAGGGGTTATGACTTTTTCTCCTCCGCGAACGAAGTTGCGGGCGCATTCTAGTACCTAATATTATTCTTTTGAAGTAAAATATTATTTCCTTTCTCAACACGAGGTCAAACTTAATTTCTAGCATAGGTATGTGAGAACGATTGTAGTTTCTAAATAGCATGTCACAAGTCCTAGATTGCTGGTTTTAGAGGTAGTTTTAAGCTATGTTTGATGAACATCAAATAAATGAAGAAGATATTAGGGGAGTTTTATTTAGATTTATGTATGTGCACGGTAAAACAACAAAATCTTTGTGTGCGTCAGGATGACGGATGGACTTTAGAAATTTCACGGAAATGTTTAGGTACATATATTTGGTACCTTCTGAATTCTGTGTACCACTCCTGAAACGGACCTGTATCTACCTATTCTGACGTCGGGATGGCGGGTGGACCTTTTTTGGACATCTATAGCTCCTTTTCATTAGAGGCACACAGAGTTTTATGAAAGGCACACGGAAGGTATCAAATATGTATCTGTAAATATATCCTTGAAATTTCTGTACTCCACCCGCCATCCTGACGCACCCTAAATGTTAGCGTCACATCCTGGATTTTTTTTAACTACAATTGTAACCAATTCTCACATTTAGGGTCGTACCGACAACAAATTTCCTTAATTGCGGATTTTCCCCAAAATTATCACTCGTTGAAAATATGATGTCTTGTGAAACTTCTAAGAAATCTCCGTAAATATTCGAAACTTTAGATAGATATCATTTATTCGCACGAATTATTGTTGTTACAGGTGTTTCAATTTCATATGGTACCTTGCACATTGCCACTCAAATTCGTTGATCAACTTCTTCTTCAACTCTTGATGATCTAAGGGGTTACTCCGAAACTCAAAAATCGAAGTTCCTAACGTGCTGTTCCTTTCGCTCTCATGTTATGTTGTATTTGAGTGAGCGGGCTGTCGCTATACGAAGTTCGTTTTTCGGATTTTGGAGTACCTAACCCCTCTGGTCGTGATCTGGTCTACATAACTTAAGGTGCGTCCACATTTGTATCATTTGCCCGTATCAGATCATCGTCGCGAAGCATGATCGCGTGTCACGATCACGCGTTTGGACGTTGCGCCGATCCGATCACTTGAAATCCATTTGCTACGCGTATCACACACTTGTATCGGAAGAGTGCGGCATGATCGGCGCGCCGACAGTAAGCGTCCAAGCAGCGCGATACGCAGTCATGCTACGGCACGGTGATCGGATAAGAGCAAATGATACAAGTGTGGACGCACCTTTAAAGGTTGCCTTCACGAGACGTCGCCATTTTGTGTGTAGCAAATATCACAGGACAGGTAATAATTGTAAACAATATTTGGCAAGGTCAAGGGATGTTGATTGAATAGTAAGCAAAAACATGGCAATCTAACACGCGTTTTTTGTTTATTCTTAATGGTCAAAACAATTGACTCATCAGAAAACTCGTTTCATCTCGACATTCAGAATTAATTGTTAATGCGAAATATTATTAAACATAAATCTGACGGGTGTAACGGTATACGTTTTATTTACATTTATTATCCAACTTGGGCATCTTCGTCAGAGGAGAAAAAAATCATTACCCTCTATTTTCTTCAGCGTTTTTGAGTAAAAAGTATACTATAATAACCATCTGTTCACCCAGCTACCCGTGTACCAAAAATCGTTGAAATCTTTTCTTCTGTTTCCGCGAATATTACTCATTGAAATAAAACAATTTAACGGATTATATCGCGTATATTAACTCATTTTAGTTCCCGACGTTTCGGAAGCTTTCCAGATTTCCATGGTCACGGGTGGACTGAGAAAACATCTTGAAGCGTGCTTCTATAAAAACATATTTCAAGCCGTTGAAGAAGGTGTCTCAATACCTTAGACCCGTGAAGAGTAGCACCCCTTTGCAGAGTGCAGGCATTTATAAGCTGGACTGCGAGTGTGGTCTTTCATACATTGGTCAAACGAAACGCAGTGTATCAACCCGGGTGAAGGAGCAAATAGCAGATGTCAAGCAACGTCGGTGTAATAGGTCTGCAGTCTGTGAACATGTCATTGACAAACCAAACCACTCAATTAAGTTTGATAAACCTTCTATCCTTGGAAAAGAAAAAATATATTTTCCCAGGATGCTACGCGAGGCTATTGAGATTAAAAAGCATCCTAATTTCAATAGAGAAGATGGATTGTCAGTACCACCAGCTTGGGATCCTGTAATACATCTCATCAAGGAACAAGCGAGACACAGGACTGCAAAACCTTAATGTCCGAACGGTCTAAAATATCTTATCTGTTTAAAAGTAGTTTAATAGTCTCTGTTTTTTAAATATTATAATTAGTAATGAGGTGCCTGGGAGTTTTTCTTTGAAGCGTTTCTTTTCTCCTCAGTACGCCTCATTTGTAAAATGCTGCTTGGTAAATTATTAGAATGAAATAATTAAGCCCTTCTGGCACATGTGTAACTGTCTTTACAGCTTAGGCCCATTTGGCATGTATGTACACCTTTATTTGTGTTTTTTCAAAAAATGGGTAGTTTGCACAAATTGTAACTTTGACAGAGGAAAATACATCTTTTCTCAGTCCACCCGTGACCATGGAAAACTGGAAAGCTTCCGAAACGTCGGGAAATAAAATGAGATAATATACGCGATATAATCCGTTAAATTGTTTTATTTCAATTCGTTGAAATCTGTTTAGCCGATTTGGGCCGATGAAGCCACAACGACACAATACAAAAAATGCAATTAAAATATTTTACAATTTGTGACATCCAAATAGTCCGTTATGCTTATTTTTGAAAATATCTTCAATTTACAGACTTTCATTTGAATAACTTTATAAAATATAACTTTATGATTACAAATGAGAAAATCGACAGAGGTCTCACTACTTACCATATCTTGATAAATGTCAAGAAGCGAAACCAAATTAAACAAAGAGTATCTGTCTCGAAGGATATATAGTTTGTAAGGTGCATTTGGGTCATTTCAAATGATTTTTAATGCAGGGTAATTTCGAAAATAACCTCTTTTATACCAGAAGTAAAGTACCATAGGCTTTGCAAAGGGTCTAAGTGTCTAACATCTGAATGCTCGCCATCTTAGAGCCATCCAATGGCTCTAAGATGGCGAGCATTGTTATGGCCTCTTGTACTCTCTCTCTGTCTGATGGGTAGTTTTTCGAAATTACCCCAAATTCGAAGCTACCCCAGTGCACCTTATGCCTATGTATTGATAACAGCAAAATACACTTATTTATTGAGCAGCCCTAAGCCCATATTTTCGTGTCACGTATAGTAAACATCTTAACCATAAACACACAACATAGCTATAAAACCAAAGGCAACACTGGAATTAAAATGACATCATCCGCCATCCGAGACCATCTTGCATCTCTGTCGCTCTTACATGCAATAGCGTTAAGATTAAGGAAGAAAAAACATGACGCCATGAGACGGAAGGTTCCCACAAGAATGCCTTTACGAATTTATTGCAAAGTTGATCTTAATATACTTGTTCTTAAGGTTTGTTCTCAGGTGATGTTAGATTAAGATATAACTTTATGGTAGTTGTATGTGTGTTTGTGAATGGTTACTACGTTTTTTTGTTTTTATGTAACTAAGTAGTGCCTTAAAAAGGCTTGTCATATTTGTTGCCTTGCATGTAAATTTTTTATGCTACCAATCGAGTTACTTAGGACTAAGAAATGTATATATAATATCCAAAATTAAACATTAGAAAAGTTTAAATCGAGATTCAAAGTCATAAAAAACATGGAAATCATAAAAAGTACACCCCTTCCAGGAGGTCCGCCTGCGGCATAATGCCTATTATGCCGCATTACCTTTTGAATCGTGAGGTCGATTCTTTGGCAGAGTTAAGCTAATAAAGAAGTTCTATGATAAGTGTTTTAATGACGTTGGCTGTATAGCAAATACTCATATACATATTTAGATAGAACCATTGATGCGTTGCAAATCAACGAGAAAAAAAACCCGACTAGTTGGAGTTTTGGAGTACTGTTAAGAAAAGAAAGCAAGCGCACCGGTTTATATTTTTAACTAACAAGTATTTAAGTGCCATCTTGAGAAATCAGTTATTCGTATAAGAAACTGCCCCAAATTATAAGTATTTCCTGCAAAAACTACTGAGAGTCGTGGAATGGAAGTAATTTCATATTTTTTTATAAGTATTTTTTTTTATTGGGACCTTTAAATTAAAAAAAATCTCTGAAGTATACTTTACGTGGACACATTTTTATGTCGTATTGTTTCTAATGACGCTTGTACAATTTGCTTGGCTGTATACATTTTTACTTTAGTATAGGGTGGGCCATAAATTTTTGCAAATAGCAACACTGAATTTTTCGGACACTTAAAGTGAGCGTCGGGATATTGGCGGGAAACTATAGGTAACTTCTTGCAATTTTATTTGTAATGGAGCGTTTCACGGGAAAACAACGGGCTTTTTGTGTTAAGCAGTTTTATAAAAAGATGATAAGATAGCCGCGATCCGTTGTTGTATGTGTCAGGGAGTTTTCCACGGTTTTCCTATACGATTGCAGGAGTGCCAACGACGAGACAGAGGACATCTCGATTAAGTAAATAAAAAAAAAATGCAATTATCTGTTACTAGGTTAAATAAATAAAATATAGAAAAATATGTATAGTTAATTTTTTATCGATGTTTCATAAGTGCAAAAATTTTTGGCCCATCCTATATATGGATTAGTAAAAACTAAAAAAACTTAACTAACTTTGTGCATTGACAGAAAAACTATTCCTACATTCCGAGTTGACACCTATACTATTATAAGTTGTAAAAATGAAATATCTGTACATTGAAGGCGTAAAAACAGTGATACGGACTATTTGAAGATCGCTGTTTTTTCGTGCCGGTCCTTCATCACGCGAAAACGGCTAAACATATTTTAACTATTCGCGGCACGCGGGTAGCTGGGTATCCACAGATGGTTAGAATGGTTAGAAGATACTTTTTATCTTACGACACTGTCGAAAAAAAGAGGGGATATACTTTTTCTCCTGCGCCAACGAAGTTGCGGGAGTAGATAATGTAATATTATAGAGACAAAATACTATAATGCGCTCATTGTACATTGGTTTTTTATACGAGGTTTAAAATAAGTATCTTAGGGTCAATTTCACCGACGTAGTATAAGCCTTATTCCAATAATAAATCATTAATTACACGTTTACGTTTGGCCATAATTAACCTAAAGATAAAATGTTTAAACTAGAGAATCTTACACCGCCAATTTCGGCTGAGTAAACTGTTAGATATAGATTAATATTGTCATTGTCACTGTCAAGTGCATTCAATGCTTACTTCACAATTGATGTATTAAACGAATAAATTTAAAAAATACGCAGCACCATTGCTGAACCATGGGACAAATTGTCTATCTTACTTGGGTGCATTACGATTTCATTCAATTCATTCGTTCAACGTTACTTAGTAACTATGCGAGAGATTGTTATCCGTGGTGAAATTGAAATGAAGTTAACCATTGAGTAAATCGTTAGATTTAGTTTATACTGGGTTAGCCACTCTCGTGTAAATTGATTGTTAGTGAAATCGGCCCTTAACCTGAAATAATAGTCTGTTTGCGTCGTAAAGGCACATAATTACTGGTTTGCCTTTGCCTACTGACATTTAGCAGTAACATACGATACGTAAAGGTGCGTCCACACTTGTATCATTTGCTCGCATCCGATCACCGTGCCGTGGCATGACTGAGTATCGCGCTGCTTGGACGCTCACTGTCGGCGCGCTGATCATGCCGCACTCTTCCGATATAAGTGTGTGATACGCGTAGCAAATGGATTTCGAGCGATCGGATCGGCGTAACGTCCAAAAGCGTGATCGTGACACGCGATCATGCCACGCGACGATGATCTGATACGGGCAAATAATACAAATGTGGACGCACCTTAAACGAGAAAACATAATATATGGGAGGTTGAATCCTTATACATAACTCTTTTTATCCCATATACTATGTTAGTGCTTACAGTGGATTGTTTTAGAAATAAAAGAATGTAACATTAAGAGCCAATATCTCAAAACTTTTCATTCAAAAGGATGAATAAATACAGTAGTAGGAAGTGAATTTAAAATTTAAAAAATCTGGTGTAAGTAATAGCCTTTTATAAATATGATGTTGATGTCTAAAAAGCGGCCAAGTGCGAGTCGGACTCGCACATGAAGGGTTCCGCAATCGTTTATACAAAAAATGCACTACAGATGAAAAAGACACTAACAAAAGAGCGTATCTCCCCAGCACTTACGTCCTTTTGCTGAGAAGCGCAGTTTTTTGGCAATAACTTAAAAACGGTATATCCGATCATGTTGAAAACAATTTTCGTTGGCAGTATTTATTCACTTTTATATTTGTACATTTTTTCACATTTTTTGAACTTACCGTGTAGAAAATAGAGGGGGGGGGGGGGCACAATATTTGCTACTTTAGAAGCGATTATTTTGGAAAATATTCACTAAATCATTTTTTTTTGTCGAAATATGTGCCACAAATTGATATTTGCTGAAAATTTTTTTTTCAGTTTCAGTTACATGTATCGAGTGCCCCCCCTAGAAATATATATATATTTTTTATTTAACTATCAAACTAAGTAGCGGTTTACACACGACACCTATGCTCCAAATTTCATCAATGTACATCTTATAGTTTTTGAGTAAAATGCCTGTGACATACAGACGGACAGACAGACAGACAGACAGACAGACAGACAGACAAACAGACATGGCGAATCTATAAGGGTTCCGTTTTTGCCAATTTGGCTACAGAACCCTAATAAAAAATGCCTCGCGCAATTAATGTATGGAGGAACTTAGTATACTTGAATTTTTCTTATAACCGCTTTTTGACAACCGTCATCCCAGTAGGTACATTTACGCCTTCGCGCCATTGTGATTGTACTGGGATGATGGAAGAAAAATCCAAATCTAGATTTGATTGCTAATCCTTCGCTTTGTTTAATATGTTCATTCTTAATCTTTCTTACAATATTTAGTTGTGTGTAAAACTTTTATTTCTTCCATAGAGTAAAGCAAAGGTCAAAGGAGGCCAATCTCATATTGGAAAACAGATGCAAAAACACTAAATAATAGTTCCAAATCCGTCCACCATGGCGCTAGAGTAGCAAGATAGTATGAAGTCATCAACTAAATAAAAATCATTTTTATCGAAATGCTACTCAATCGTTCGTTCTTCTGATGTAAATATTCAATCGTGTATAAAATGATTTTTCTTGCATCGTTGTGGATTTTTAGGCATTATTACTGTACGGTGCGTAAAATAAACGCACTTGCTACTGTGGCGCCACCAATGTAATACCTTTTGACGGACACTTTGGATATAATAGAGATTGTTCTCCTTTGTACACTCCATAATTCCATCTGATTCCAATAGCAAATGCCCAGATAGTGGCTTTCCACAGAACTATGTCGTCACGAGTTACAAATCTTACCATATTGTTTCGCAACGCAACTATTAAAAATCACAGGAGATTACGATACCCGCGATAGAATAAGCTTAACAAATAGTGTGAACACTTCATTGTTTAATACCCATCACACTTTTACGTAACCCCACCTGTTCAAGCAGAGTGACAAATGCCTTAAGTATGCCGTTTATTTGACATTGACACTGCATTGTTATAATCTATACTATTATAAAGTTGTAAAAATTAAATGTCTGTACATTGAAGATATTTTCAAAAAAATGATTGTAACGGACTATTTGGAGGTCACTAAATGCGGCTTCATCACGCCAAATCGGCTAAACGGATTTCAATTATTTTTGGTACATGGGTAGCTGGGTATCTCCAGATAGTTATAGTATACTTTTTACCCGACCACGCTGAAGAAGTAAAGAGATTTCTCCTACACGAACGAAGTTGCGGGCACCTTCTAGTTTCTGTATATACTTGTATTTTGTGCTAACTTAATGATGAATTATGTCATTCATATTAATCAAATATACTTTTAATTAATTAATAGGCTGTGATGTAGAAAAAATATTTTTAACACTTTCCTTATATTTGCTCTCTTTTATTACAAGATTTTATTTAACTTGCCCTGTTGCTTGTTGTTTTTGGGTCTAGTGTCTAAGATTTAGAAGTTAAATTTGACCCATTTCCCGGTAATAATTATAATACTAACCCATTTCCCGGTTTCTGAGGGGCTACTCTGAAATTCGAAATTCAAAGTTCTTATGGCACCATCTCGTTCACTCAAATACAGTTTATCATGACAGCGAGAGGGATGATACGTTACGATACGAACTTCGAATTTCGCGATTCGGAGTAACCCCTCTGTTTGATCTAAAAGTTGGCATATTTATGTAAGTTTGGTGACAATGCAATATTATAAGGCCATCAAGCTGATCTAATGATGGGAACAATTGTCTAAAGGAGTAATTTAACAGAAACTTATTTATTTGATATTCCCTATGGCATGTATCTTTATAGGACGGGGCCAATATGGTCTGTTTTCTAGCGTCTGTACAAAATCATTGAAGACATTGTTTTACCAAGAAACCTTTAACAGAGTATAAACTGAACATATGTCATAAACATTGTTTTACAGAACTACGGTGGGTATAAGTACATGAAGGATTACCACAATAAGTATGATAAATAGATCAGTCATTCATATGACACGTCGTTACAATTTCCATTATTTAACACTGGCTGGCAAGGCCACTCCAAGAACTTCCACATTTAAATAAAAACAAATACAAAAACTGCCGGCAGTCTATGGTCTATAATTAACAGTGGCAATTGTTTAATCATGGCCGACATTGACAAATAGTTTTAACTACATAATAACGGATCCTTGAACCTGTGTGGTATCTGTGGATTGGACAGAGACTTTTGACTGGTTTTTTCCAATGGTCAGAAAAAAATATAACCATCTTTGAGACATATTTTGGTTAATTAACTCTATGAAGCGATGAAAACGAAGGAGCACAATCTATATACGTAAGTACATCCGCAGTTTAGTATCCATCTAAAGGCGTTAAATTGGTGCCACCACTGTAGCAAGTGCGTAAAATATTACCATAATAAAGCCAAAATAAATTAAAATATTTGACGTCAAAAATCACCAAGTTAAATGTTGACCGAGAAGTCTGGTTTTTTGCAAAATTATTCCTCTTTAGGTCATTAACAATATACGTTAATAACAAAAGAAACGGACGGAGAAGTAAGAAAATCTTTAAGTGAAATTTCTAATAAACTGCCAATAATTACGAGATAAAACTTGGCAGATTAATAACTTGCAGTATAACCAATACATACGATAATATTTATTCGCTATTAAGTTCAGGGGCATTTTTTGTTCCTTTACATGGCTACAGCCATTGAAAAACTGACTACTTGGTTTTCTACACTCCATACTTGTACTTTCTTGTTCTGTAGTAGAGGTTCACTATTTGAATTTGAATCATCCAAGCATCGGACAAAATTAAGGGCAAAACTTGATTACTTATTTAAAAGAGCCTTTTCATTCAATCTGTCCACCCATTTAACTTAACTATGCGTTAAGTAGGTTTGATAGTGTATCGAATTACCGCGAAGCCAGTCAAATGTCAAGGTCAGCTGCTTTGGAATGGAAAATTGTTAAACAATTACATTGCATAAGTTTAATTACGATTACTAACCGCCATCTTGGATAACAGATGAATGATGATGCCACAGATAAGCAAACAGTCGTATTCTATTGTAAAAAGATGGGAAAATATGCAAGCACAGATAAAAAGGTTATAATTTTTTAAATTGTTTTGTTGTAATGTTGCCAGATAAATCGGTGGATATTGTTAATCCCTAGTAGAATTATCTTGTATTACGTATTTTAAAACGTGTCTATGTTGCTATTGGTAGAATTTGAGACCACAAGAAAGGAAAATTACTTATTGACTGGTAAGTGTCTTTGACTGTTTCTTTTCAACAACAGTTTGTGCGAAGATTTCACAGGAATCTTGGTAGACTGCTCAGCTGCTGCCTGGACATACGAGAATGAATGCAGTTTACTCGACAAATAAAAAACAATTTATGACTCTTCATCTCAAAAGTTTATATGTTCTTCACCTGTCGAAAATACGTTATGTTTAAAATGACTGCTGCTGTAAGTTATTATAATTTAATAATTATCATTGTTTTTTTTTGTAAAAACCTTCACTATTGTATACACCTCAATGGTACCAATTAAGTTTTAAACTTTTTCAATAACTTTCTTTCTAGTTTTTATCCCACAATTCATCAAATTGCTCACAACAAAGGCAATTAAAGTCGGCATTCTGTCTTTAATGACTAGGCTGAGCAAAATACTGGTAATTGACTAGTACTGAATGAATACCTATTGCTTTAATTACTTGCATAACTTGCATTTGATCACCTGCGTTAATGTTGGTGCAAGATGCATCAAGATGATTACTAGTAATTATAATTGATGTTGGTTTACGCATGCGTCCATAAAAAATGAGAATACTTTTCACTAAATATTTAATAGTAAAAATCTAGTTGCTTTACTTACTAACTTAACAATCAAGTTTTAACTTTGAATCAGGATCAGTCAGGATTCAAAGTAACAACTTAAAAGCGAAGTTTTGACTATGAACCCTGACCTCGGTAAAGTAACTTTATCAACTAGATTTTTAAAATTCTGTAATAGTGTAAAATATTCTCCATCCGGTGCACGATTTGTTAAAATGTAAATATTGATACCAGCCCCCACCATCTCTCGGTCAGAATATAATAAATGACTTATTGAGACAATAGCGGATATATAAACATACATATGGGTCAATTACCTTTATTCTTAAGAAACGTGTCAAAATATGAGAGCGTTTGTTTGTTTGAAATAATATTGCGCACGTAGATAATGTTACTTGTCATATTTTGCGTTTCTAATTCGATAATGATGTGATTTATTTTCAAGAATTATTGAGAATATTAGTTTTTATTATTAAACATAAATATCTAATAGTGTTACTAAAATTATTGCAATAATATTATGAAAAACTCCTGAAACATTTTAATAAAACAAATTTTGAAATCAATTAACAAAACGTGCCAGCTGCAATGTCGTTACAACTTAACTAAAAGGCCTATGTCACCAGAAAATGTCGTGAGTTCAGACCTTCCGTTTAATGTCGCTACAATTAAACGCACCGGTGTGGCAACACCATTGTGCGCGTGAGTTGGAATCAATCGCAACCCGACCGGTCTTGTTCGCGAATAGGGCTGTTCAAAATTTGAAATAACAGTTTTGTCGCAAAGCAAAAATCGTACTGTCACTACAGTAGTATGAGAATATTTAACACTAGAAGGTGCCCGCAACTTGGAGGAAACAGCCATACTCGTCTTTCTTGCTTTAGCGTAGTCGGGTTAAAAGGTAGCTACATATATTTTTTTGTTTATGGTAATATATATTTACTTACATATTTAGTTTTTGGTAATATATATTTTTTGAAAATATCATCAACAACAACAACAAATACTCTTTATTGCACACCTCAGATACACAGAAATACAGACTATGACAGAAACATTCGAATTAGCAGAGGATCTTCAATGTACAGACTTTTAATTTTGACTACTTTGTAATAGTGTAGGCTAGAGAATGTCCGCAACTTCGTTCGCGGAAGAAGTAATAATCATAAACCTCTTTTTTGATTCAGCGTAGTCGGGTAAGAAATATCCTATAACAGTAACCTTCAAATAGTCCGTTTCATTTTAATGAAAATATCTTAAATGTACAGAAATATTAGTTCTGATATTTTATCATATTAAAGATATTTCACAGTTTATTAATTGTGGTATTAAACTGCCAACCCTATAATTGTTGCATATCTCACGCACGCGCCATCTTGTTGGTTTTGACAGCCTGATGGCGGGAACGTTAAGTAATTGTCTATGGTCTCGGTTGAGTAACACGGCCCTAATTCATTGAGCTTTAGTCATTTGAATAAAAAAACGATTACATGTATTGAGTAACAGTAAAATACAATGGTGACTGCACTTTACTATGAGTTAAAAATTGTCGATTACTGGTTTTTTGTAAAGTTACAGGGTTACAAAAGTTTTTACTGTTGGGGCTGGTTATCAGGTCTCTAATGGTACTTTGAAAATACAACTTTAATATGATAACGAACAGCGTCTATAGCGTATCACAAAGTAACCAATTGAAAAGGCTCGATTGCAATCAATCTTGTGATCGATCGTTCGTTGTGTAAGTTTTTGGGAAACCACAATTTTTAGCAGTGGATATGTACGGGTTTAATGATAACAACGAATAATCTCTGTAGTGACGCTGGCCTAGTTGTTCTTCCTCTCCCTTTCTCGGTATCTTGGCATCGGCTTAAAACTATATCTCGATCAATAAATGTTAATTCATGAAGATCATCATTTCAATCCGAAGTCGTTTACGGCTGAACATAAGTGTTTCACAAACTCTTTGACAAGGAACTGCGGCGCGCTTTCTATATTCGTCACCTAACAACCACCAAGTTGTCATTTTATTCTTGTGGATGTCTTACTCCCGTTGCGTCTTCGTCTTCGTTGTCTCCATTCGTAACCCTTTATGTTATCGAGCCTTCGAGCTATTGCCTCTTCAACTTACGCTGAGATAGGGTTACGAACTTTATTTCTATAAAATATAGTATTTTTGAAGCTGTTACCTCTAAAAATATAGTATGTAGATGGCAAAAAAAAAATAAAAAAATATAGTAGGCATGTCGTTAAAATGTTTACTTTATTTTTAGAATGAATATTTTTTGCTGCTCTGTGCCTTAATAATTAAAAAAAAAAATTTGAGAAAGTATTGACAGTGATAGTGACAGGCGAATAAAGGAAAAGTGTAAGGCTGCATTCCGCTTTACGCAAAATATAGCAGTTTCTCCTACTACATTTTTTTTTACAAATATAGTATTTGATCCCCTAATATAGTAGGATACTATATTATATACAATACAATACAATACAACAATTCTTTATTTTTTGTTCTGCACACCAACCGTTCCGTCTTAACATAAAATACGGTGGAAAATAGGCGGTCTTATCGCTAAAGAGCGATCTCTTCCAGACAACCTTTGGGTAGCGGAAATTACTCAGAATAGCTAGGCTAGGCTATTATATAGTAGGGTTAGCGGTTGGCAACCCTATCTGAGACTCTCAAGAGCCGTGACTCTCAGAGAGAGAGAGAGATTTTCTCATTTCAAATTATATCACGTAAATAGTCTCCGACCGTAGCTGTCTTCATAGTACTTTGAGTGTCTCTATCACATGTTTGATGGTGTCTGTGTGTGTAAAATATTTAAATCCCAATCCAACCCACGACGGGTTCTTGTTCTTAGAGATTGCACCATTAAATTTGTTATTCTTTTTGCAGATAGGATACGTTTACAAATAGAAAACATGTACCCGTTTGTCTAGCCGTATTACATAGTTAAAAAAAGTCGTGCGACGGACCGGTTCCGAAAGCAGGCCGGTTAGCACACATCCAAAAAAACGCTACAAATTCGGCGGTCTTCGTTTAATAAGTCGCTCGATTAGTAGCGCAACTTATGTTAATTAACTGTCACTTTCTTATGTCTTCAAATTATATGCACGGCGCCCGCCACGAATGGGACAGATTTGAACCATGCGTTTCTGAAGCCATTAGGAGTAAAAAATTATATGAATGTAATCACTTTATTGCACATAAACTAATAAAAAAAATGTATTTCCAAAACACAGATATGTAGGTACAAAGGCGAACTTATCCTTGTGAGGGATCTCTTCCAGTTACCTTTAAGCAAAAAAAGTATACATTAAAGAAGATTGTCTATCTTCTAATTAAGTACTTAATATGCACTAAAAAAAACGAAGCCATAATTTTATTTCACATAAATTATAATAAATACTTACCTATAATATATACAAATAGATATAATACGAATACTTTATATATATTACATATATACCTATATATATACATTTAAATCTTTAACCTTAATTAATAAATACATAAATATTTAAGTCAAAAATCAAGAAAAATAAGAAAGGACAATTAATCTAGGCTGCCAGCCATAACTTTTTTACCCTGGCCTTCAATGATGCCTCAGATTGTGATTGCCTCACAGATGGTAAGTTATTCCATAATTTTGCGGAATGCACAGTAAAATATTTCCTATATGTACGTGACTTATTGGCCGGAAAGGCAAGAGAAAAATTGGCACTCGAGCGCAGGCGGTGGCCACTACCAGTAGCCATAAATGAAAATCTTTCGGATAAGTAAAGAGGTGAGGCAGGGTTAAATAAAACGTTAAACAGCAATGACAGGACATGCACATCTCTACGACGACGGATCGGAAGCCAGCCGAGCTGGTTTCGGAACTGGCATACATGATCGAACTTACGCAGCCCAAATATGTACCTAATGCAAACGTTCTGTAAGCGCTCAAGCTTGTCAAGCAGTTCCTCCTTAAGGTCCAGAAAAGCTATGTCCCTGTAATCGAGGAGCGGGAGTAGAAGAGACTTAGAAAGAGATATTTTAGTGTGTAGTGGGAAGAAGTTCTGCAAACGCCTCAGAGAATGAAGCGATGCAAACAATTTCCTGCTGAACTCGGCTACGTGAGGTGACCAAGAAAGTGTCTGATCTACGGTGATACCCAAATTTTTGACAGTAGATGATAAAGGGATAGATGTCCCATCAAAAATAACATCAGGTAACGCCACATCGGAGAGTAATATATATGAATGTTATGTTCAGAAAAAAAAACTAGTTTATCGATTTTTGTACATGTAAATTTAATACATTTCGCTTTTCTATGAAAATTATCTCTTTTAATTATATTGTAACGATTATTTTTCCAAAAAGGATGATTTTAGTGAGTAGTAGCTGACACTTTGTTTTCTGTCAATAGCGACGCCAAACTGGCCTTATTGGTAGCTGACATAGACAGACAGACATAAAATTATACTGTTTTTAGTATTTATTGTTATAGCGGCAACAGAAATACATCATATGGGAAATTTCAACCGTCTAGCTATCACGGTTCGGTGAGATACAGCCTCGTGACAGACGGACAGACAGACAAACGGACGGACTGACCGCGGAGTCTTAGTAATAGGGTCCCCTTTTATTTTTTGGGTACAGAACCCTAAAAAGGCCAGTTCAAGTTTCTCCCCACTATAAAGATAAGTATTAATGGCCACAATGAATCCTACTCGTGTGTGTTTAAGTACACAAAGAAAACTCTAGAAAAAAAAGTCAGTCACCTCACTCTTCAATTAGTTTAAAACAGTGTACACGAGTAAAGTGTTAATTAGAAAACTGTTAAGCAACAATTAAACGACAATTACGAACGGAATGCTGGCAACACCACACGCCGGCTGTATGAGACGACATCATTGATTTAATTGCAAGAAATAAAAAGATGCGAATTTCTCACGGCCTAGATTGCTTTTAAATGTTGGCATCTTGTTGCGTGCTTTTTAATGTTACTAGATTTAAGGTAGGTTCTTTTAATTTTTCTTACCATAGTATTTTTTTTCTGTTAATAATAAAATGTACGGTATCTGAAAATAACCGAAATGCGTAGATGATCTTGCGGGGAAAGTTTGTATTCTAAAAACGTAAATTATGCAATAAATGTTTTTTAGTAATTATGCTCCTTTTAAGTTTATTAAACAGGGAAAGTTGAAATCTTGATATAGATAAAATTGGCATAATTGAATGCGATTAAAATATTTCACATGTTAATTATGTAAATAAATCTGTAAATGGCCAAAATTGTACGCCTGGTCTATCTAGGTCTCGCCTTGTAGTGCTAGCACGAAACACTTATTTTTAAGTGGTCAGAATCGTTATATAAGAAGGATAAAACAGAGGAAATGAATAACTATAGACCGATAGCATTAATACCAGTTATATCTAAAATAATTGAAAAGGTATTATACAAAAATGTGTAATACTTAGAAGCCAATCACTTATTGGTTGCTAAGAAGAAAGGTTTTCGCAAAAATAAATGTATTGACATGGCAATTTTTGAATTAGTACAAAAAATCATGATAAATATGGACAAAAGACTACCTGTTTCAGCAATCTACATGGATATGACGAAAGATTTTGATTTAGTAAACCATGATATGCTTTCAAACAAGTTACACAAATATGGAATCAGAGGAATAGTTCTTGAACTGATAAAATCTTACTTAAGTGACAGAAAGCAAATGACCCAAATTACTCAACTGTGCAACAAGACCAAAAATGAAGTTACATACACTTCGCAACTAAAAACAGTGCAACAAGGAGTTCCGCAGGGGAGTATACTGGGACCTTTGTTATTCTTGGTGTACATCAATGATATGCCTAAAGTTACTAGATATCCAATGGTATTATTTGCAGACGATAGCACTATTATATTTAATGACATACAAAATTGTAATTATGAGGATGAAATAAATAATACTTGAGAAGCTATCATTGGATGGTTAAACAAGTTTTAAGTAAAACCTGCATTATGCACTTTGAACAGCGACGCAATAATAATTCACGGGACATAAAATTACAATATAAGGACCAAACAATATCAGAGACTGCTGAAGCAAAATTTCTAGGTCTGATCTTAGACAGTAGTATGTCATGGAAATGCCACATAGACAGCATATGCAATAAAGTGAATAGGTATCCATATGCCCTATATATGTTAAATAAAATAGTAAACAAATCAGCCGTTTTATCTGCTTATCATGCATATGTGTCATCAACTCTACGATATGGAGTAATTTTTTGGGGCAACTCAACTGATCGTACTCTTGCATTTAAAGCCCAGAAAAAATGTTTAAGAGCGGTATGTAGCTTACGACCCACGGAAACCTGTTATATACGCCTCAGAATCTTAACTTTTCTATGTCTATATATCTATGTAGTCGCTGTCTTGTAAAGAATAACATTTTACAATTTCGAGGATATAACAGCAAAAGACAACGACATAAATTGTTCGCACATCCGTCGAAGACAGCCCTCACGTCTAAAGGCATTTTAGGGATGGCTCCAAAAATTTATGATTTTATTTATGATACTTATTAATTATTGTATACTACTTTTATAATATATTTTTTAATGTTTACTTTTATTACGATTTGTTTTCTATAAAATGATAAATGATAAGTAATAGACATGATAAATGACAGTAAAATAATGTATTCCTAATTAGTAACGTCCATCTTTTGCTTGCCCCTTGCGGGCAAATGGTGCCGTGCTAAAAATCTATGTACCACAATTTGAGCAAATAAACAATTTGAATTTGAATCGTAAAACTTTCAGTGGGGCCCATCCCCACTTGAAATACTTACTTACTTGAGTACTTAACGCAAGTCCGCCAAAGAAATCTGTATAAAATATCTTAAAAAATACACAAATACAAAATACAAATAAATTTAATGAACCAACATATACAGAGAGAACCAACATAATACACGTTTATTTTAAGAAAAGGCTTGCTTAGCGTGTTAGGTATTTTCATAATTGACAATTATGTAGGGTTAGGTTTTGAGGCTATAAAAGGTTTATTGAGAGATTAGGTAAATAAAAACTACACTATACACTATCCTATATACCATGTTTGAAAAGTTGTTATCACCATTCCAGGGACTAGATACACGACAAAAACCATGAAAAATCGTTTTCGCTTGTAGCCCTCAACTCACTTGCTTGCGCTTGCGCTGCTTGCCCTTTGACTTCCATACGAAAAACGGCCAATTTGGGAAGCGCCGGGCAGCGCGAGTCAGTAACAAAGGCACTAAACGATTATGGCTCCATACTGGCACAGATAAACTGCCTATCCTGAAGCCCTGAACGACTATGGCTCCAACAGCCACTGATAAATTGCCTACCCTGAACACATTAACGACCATGGTCCCATATAGGCACAAAAAGCTACCATGGCCAAAAACCCTATGCACGCCACTGCAAGCTGCCCACTTCCATGCACAATTCCATGCCCACTTCTCCACTCACTGGGACTCAATGTGAACAATGAAAACGAGGTATAAGAATCTATGCAGTACACAACTACCTTTTTGTTTACTTTGGGGACCTGCGTTTATGACCCATTACGCACCGTCGACTGGTCGTTGGTGATTCAGTCCCTCGGCGACCGAAACGTATGCACCTAGGCGACGACCAAGTGCGTAAACACGTATTTAAACTATAGAAAGTCACAGCCGCGGTCGACCGAGTCGCCAGCGACCAGTAGACAATGCGTAATGAGCCTTAAAGATCATTCAAATCTCTTATCTACGCCATTTTAAAAGGTTTTCTAAAAGTGAATCGATAAAAAAAACCATGCATATTTTTTTTACCTGCTCGCAAAATTTTACGACACTCGTTTGAGAATTGAGACCGTGCAAAGAACAGGCAGACATCCGGACAAAAGCATTGTCTCGCAAACTGAGACGCAGACGCTTCGCTCGCTCGGCGAATAAGAAAGAAAATAAAATAAGATAGAAAAGTAGATGCCTCAACTACCTGGTTTCAGAGAAAGCCTGACCTTACACAATTGATGTCAAAGGTCTCCATGGCAACACATACTGAGCTTTAACAGGTTATCTTTTAGATTTAGTTTCCTCAGTAATAAAGCTACTTATGTGGAGGCAAGATCGTTCATTATGTTCGCCTTTAACTAAGACAGGATTGTGTTATTTGCCGACTGATTGAGGCGCCTTAGAGTTTTGAAGATTTTTAAGTTCTTTAAAGCCTAAACAAAAATGATTAGGCTTACAGACATAGAGACCTCTGAAAGTATAGATTAATTTATACGAGGTAAAATCTAAGACGTTATACAAAATGTTACTATCCGAGTCTACTCACTTATATTATGAAACCGACATCGAAATGCTTCAAAAGAATTTAGACCTCCCGTACTAAATTAGCGGGTTACTTTTATATGCTGACGTCGCTTTTTTTTACGATTATAAGCCTTTACACAAAAATGATTAGGCTTACGGACCTATAGACCTCTGAAAGTATAGATTAAGTTATACGAGGTGAAATCTAAGACGTGATTCAAAATGTTACCTTCCGAGTCTACTCACTATTATATTATGAGACCGACATCGAAATGCTTCAAAAGAATTTACACCTCCCGTAGTAAATTAGCGGGTTACTTTTGTATGGTGACGTCGATTTTTTTTTACGATTTCGATATAGGTCTCACGATGAAACTTGATCGTCTTTGTGAGTAGCCTCGGAAAGTAACATTTTGTATCACGTCTTAGATTTCACCTTGTATAATCTAATGGACCCGGAGACAATATAAATCTCCGTGTAAAGTGTGCCCAGGTATTTGTTTGTTGCTCTAATTGTATTGTAAACACTTTATTGTACATAAAAACAATAAAACAAAAAAATTAAAGTAACACATTTAATATTGTTGCTACCTATATAGAATTTTGAATTTTACAAGTTCCAAATACACAAGGGTACAAAAGCACCTGCTCCATGACACCATTGCACCAATCGTTGACGGTCGGACGTCGGACGGTGACATGGAGCACCTGGTTTTGTATCCTTGTGTACCCTTCAACGGCCAAGTCACACAACATTAAGTATAATAATAAAAAAAATCGCAGTAAAGAACCTTAGACTTGGCACGACTTTGTCTAGATTTCATTACTTTTAAGAGATAAACAAGCAGCTCCATCGAGACTTGGCTAGTATTTACAGAATGTTTTTGGTGGGATTTCACTTCTTTTTGTAGAAACGTGGGCATAACCCATCGATTTTGGACATCACATGAAGCGGCCCACCAAGTTGAATATTTTTTGTAAAGGCGGTATGTCGATCTCTAATAGTTTGGTTGGGCTCTTGTGTTTTCTAATCAGGGTCGCCAGGTACTCCAGATCTTTGATTATCATACTTTTATAGGTTTCCCTTTATGTGGCCATTAAACCCTAACTCTGTACCAAATTTCAGCTCTCTGAGTTTATGGGAAGTACTAGTTCTATTCTGATGATCATGAGTGAGTGAGTGAGTGTCATAAATGCGAAACTTTGCTTTGGCTTAACTTCGGAACTAAATGACCTACAGACTCGCAATTTAGGATTTTAAGTATGTGATTATAGCTTACTGGATGACGAAAATTTCTGCGTTCTGGTCTTATCCAGAGGTTCTCACATAGGGGCCTGAAAATGCGGCGAAATGGTTCCAGTAAAGGATGGTACGGCAGTGTTTGCTTCGCGTTCGACTTGGCGGTGGCACTGCCGTGCCCCCAGACTTTTCGCACATGTTAATGTTATACAAAAAACTTGTAATCCAAATAATGGTTCAGAATGGTGGTCACAAGTGCTTTTACAGATCTCAAATTACTACTTATTGCTTCAAATTAGTGGTTTGAAATTGAACTTGGCCAGTTTTCATATTTTAATACAAGAAGGTGTCAGCAACTTGTATTTTTCTAACCAAGCTTTTCCGATGAAAACAGATACTATTACAAAGTTGTATTAAAATTAAAATTATTGTATGTGTCGTTGTGGCTTCATCACGCTAAATCGGCTAAACGGATTTCAACTATTTTTGGTACACGGGTAGCTGGGTATCTCCAGATGGTTATAGGATACTTTTTACCCGACTATGTGGTCTCCTCAGTGGTCTCCTCTTGGGAAACGCCGTAGAGACAGACTTGTAAAAGTGCCCTTGCGGCCTACTTACAGAATAAAGATCATTATTTCATTATTATTTCATTATTATGCTAAAGAAAAAAAGAGGGGTTATGACTTTTTCACCTCCGCGAACGAAGTTAACCACTTTTTTAAATTTTTGAAAATATTTTCAAAAGTTCCTTGTTCTAAAAGCGCGTAGATGGAAAGTAGAGCGTGCATGGACATACATAGCGTAGAAAACCGTACAAAAATAATATTACTAAGACGAATTTACGATAGACACTGAACTGCTTCTTCCCGTGCGCTGTGGTTGTCTCAATCTCGCTAATGACGTCATTTAGAGGACCGTAATATTTCTTTCACATTTTCCCGATATTTTTCAACATTAGTAGATGGGTGGAGTGCAAAAAGATGGACACGTTAACTCATGTAATTAAATCTTCTATGAAAGTGTCCGTTGTGCGACGAACAATGAACCATACAATTGCATTGAATATTTTCGTGGCACAAAGGAACATTTCAGTTTTGTCGGGTTTGGGTTAAATATTGCTAACGATGGTACAACTTTCTGAAATTCACTCAGCTATAAAAGTAAATGAGCTCCTTGACTATAAATTAAGACAATGCGACGAGAAGATTAATCAATTGGTTCGCGCGGGCAAGAAAAAACCGGCCGAGTGCGAGTCGGACTCGCGCACCGAGGGTTCCGTACAAAATATACGCTACAAATTTTGTATCTATGCAAATACAGTGTTAGTAGAGCCCTACTCCTTAGCAAAATGGACGCGGTGATCGATAATGTTATATTGGTTACTGATATATGTAGACAGACAGACATACAATTATACTGTTTTTAGTATTTGTTGTTATGGTGGCAACATAAATACATCATCTGTGAAAATTCCAACTGTCTAGCTATCACGGTTCATGAGATACAGCCTGGTGACAGACGGACAGACAGACAGACAGACAGACAGACAGACAGACAGACAGACAGACGGACAGCGGCGTCTTATAGTAACAGGGTCCCGTTTTATCCTTTGGGTACGGAACCCTAAAAATGAGTTCCTTGACAATAAATTAAGACAAGGAGTGTCGCTTTAAATATTACTTGGAAATTTTAAATGTTCTATATGGGTTCGCGCGGTCCACGCGCGGACAATAAAAAATCATAGGCCTTTTATAAGCGCAGCCAACATATGACGTCATAGCAATATAGATGATAAATAAAGACATGAATGCCTTCGGGCGTATTTTACTAGTCTATTATTAGGCGTTAAAACAGCGTACATTTGCATTTTTAAAGCATCGGCACAGCTAAACCAAAGACAGGCTCTTATACGCGCAGCTTACCCACGCAGTTCGTTCACAGTCTCGCCGAATGCATTCTCCGAATAGGGTGACCAGATACAAATTTCAAAAGTCCTGACAAAATTCCTGATTTTCGGCCAAAATTCCTGACACGACACGAACTTGACGCGCTAGCGCTCGCGTCGCGCGCGGCGTGTTGTTATTACGTCGTGGGCCGCGGTGCGGCGGCGGGGGAGGAGGGGGCTATTGGCCCGAGCGGCGCGTATCGCACTCGCGCTCGCGTTAGTGCGGTTTGTACGCTACAATAGTGTGCTAGTGCGCATGTTCTACCGTCCGCGTCTGTTTAAATATCCTTACGATGGCGTCTAGTAGCAAACGCCCGAGACTTTGTACTTTTACCGATGTTCTACGAATTAAATATCCGGTACTGAAAGAAGGTAGAGACCCGAGCGAAGTGTATTGTACAATATGTGAATGTTATTTTTCGATTAAATTCAAAGGTGCCTCAGACATTGAAAAACACATACAGTCACAAAAATATAAAAAACAAACCTTAACGGTGTCTAAAAATGTCAAAATTGACTCGATATTCCAAACTCAAAGTGTTGGAAATACGGCGAAAATTTCTGCAGCTGAATCTACGCTGGCTCTTCATACAGTGAATCATCATCACTCGTTTAGGTCTATGGACTGCACAAGTGTGCTACTTAAAACTATATTTCCCGACTCAAACATTGCGCAAGGTATTTCTTGTGCGAGGACTAAGACTGAAGCCATTGTTACTGGCGTCATCACGCCGTGGGTTTTGAACAAAATCCAACAATCATTGGAAAGCATAGAATTTATAGGTGTCTCTACAGATGCTAGTAATCATGGTGCTGAAAAAATATTTCCCATATTAATCCAATTCTTCGATTGGCAAGAAGGTATAACGACAAAAGTGCTGGATGTCATGAATACGCGAAACGAAACGGCTGAAACCATAACTGAAATAATAAAATCAACATTGCAGAAGTATGATTTATTGGAGAAATGTGTATCATACACTGCTGATAACGCCAATGTTAATTTTGGTGGTGTTAACCGGCAGCCAGGACAAAATGTGTGGACCAGAATAAAAAACATTTTAAACAAAGAAATTGTTGGAGTTGGTTGCCCGGCGCATATTCTACACAATTGCATTCAACGTGGCACTGACGTTCTTACTATAGACTTGGAGTCTCTGGTGATGAAGCTATTTAATTATTTCTCAGTGTACACTGTTCGCACCGAGGCTTTGAAGGATATTTGCGAGTACATCGAAGTAAGTTACGAAAAGCTTCTATCCCACAGCAAAACGAGATGGCTAAGTCTCTTTCCTGCTGTAGAAAAAATATTAAAGATGTATGAACCTTTAAAAGAATACTTCTTGACCACACCTGCAGTTCCAATGATAATAAAAAAGTTTTTTGAAAACGAACTTGCTGAAATATATCTGTTCATGGTACATTCTCTGATGGCGGCTTTCCAGGAAAACATATTAGAAATCGAAAAAGAATGTAATTCTGTGTTAGATATTGCACGGATTCTGGACAGCATGCGCGCTATTTTGAGTGCACGGGCAAGGTGCAACTTTAAGCCACTTAAAGTGAGAGAATTGCTGGCCAAGTGTTCTGGACATAATCAAGAAGTATTCGATGAAGATATAAAAAATATGTACAAAATATGCATTGACTACTTAGATTCGTGGATGAAACCACTAGATGATTTTAAAGTCTTCAATTGGATGATTGTAAAAAAAGACGAAGAAATTGATTTTGACAACACCGTCCACGCTATCCATTATATGAATGGTAAAGGCGTTCATATAAATGATGTTAAGCTGTTCGACGAGATTACTGCTCTAAATACGTTTTTAATTCTCCAAGATAACGTATTTTTTGACGCAATGCTTCATACGATATGGGTTAAAATTTTTAAGAGTATAGGAGTTGCAAGGTTACAAGAACTATTGCGCATATGTCAATATTTATTTGCCATCACAGCCCAAAATGCAAACGTAGAGAGGATTTTCTCATTAATGGGAGTGCAGTGGACGAAGGAAAGAAACCGACTAACTGTATCTTCCGTAAGGGCTCTGCTTTTGACCCAGTATAATTTAAAGGCATTAAATTGCATATCGTTTTATGAACTTGTCATAAAAGATAAAACATTTCTAAGCGAAGTCTCGAAAAGTAGCAAATATGTCAAAAAGGATGAATGTTAACTAAATATTTACATTTATTGGCTAATAAGAGCTTGTGAAGCTAATTTTTACTTAGAGGTTATTTACCTATCTGTTGATTGTTTAAAATTTTTAATTTGTTAATGTTGATTGTTTTATGTTTATATCGTAAAAAGATAATTATTAAACTCCAAAGTACTTGTGGCTTTACCTTTTTTGTTATGTTGATTAAAAAAAAAGTTTACTGTGTATAAAAATTTATTGTTTTATTTATTTGCCGAAAATTCCTGACATTTCCCTTTTCCGGCCGCATTCCTGACATATGTCTAAAATTCCTGACATGTCAGGAAAATTCCTGACATTTGGTCACCCTATCTCCGAACGGTTAAGGCTAAGTACTTAAGTGCTTTTTAAGCAGGGTTGGTCCGAGGGGAGCGGGGGCTTGTGAGTCGTGACCCCCCCAGAATCGTTCATGTCCATTGGCAAACCGTCGACATTTTTTTTGTCTCAATTGACGAAGTTCCGTTGACGCTGTTTTACGAAAATCATAACTTACTTTTTAGGGTTCCTACCTAAACAACGGAACCCTATTAACTTCTGATGTCTTTCTGTCCGTCACTCTCTCTGTTGCAGAGCTCGTAACTCTTGAGCCGTAGGCCGCCATGGCAAGAAATAATAAAAACATAATTAAGTATCAAATTAAAGGATATGGGAAACATTCAAAACCGGTTTCTATCAGGTTCTTTGCGTACGGTGGTATGGAACTCTTCGTCCGCGAGTTCGACTCGCTCTTAGCCGTTTTTACAAACTTTTATTCAGTGCCACATATCCCGGTTACAGAATCAAATCTTGCAAGTTAAAAACCCACTTCCCGGTTTCGATGCAATATTACGATACCATCGAGATGATCTGAAGATGGAGCCAGATGGTGATAATTTAGAAAGGTCTTCGTGAATAGTCGATGGATGTTCAAAGAAAAGTGCAGGTGGCAATAAAAGCTTGTCACAAAATATGGAGTACTGCTGTCACCTCTGGGCTGGGGCACCTGGAGATCACTTTGGTCATTTTGACTTTGTTCAAGCTGTCAAAGACGCGCTGTACGAATTATTGATGGTCCCATGCTCACAAACGGTATTGAACCTTTTAGTTTAAGGAGAGACTTCGCCTCCTAGTGTGTATTCTACCGCTTGTATAATGGGCTGTGTTCCGAGGAATTGTTCGACATGACCTTCTACCACCGCACCGCTCGCCATCGGCAGGGTATTCATCCACACACCTTGGAACCAAAATGGTCGCGCACCGTGCGGTATCAAAGGAATTTTCTACCGTGCTCACTCCGAATGTGGACTGACCTTCCCGTCGTGGTTTTCCCTGGAGGTCACAGTATGGGGTCCTTTAAGAGGGGAGTGAATAGGTTTTTAAAGGGCCAGCAATACGCACGTATTGCCCTAGGCGTTGCAAGCGTTCATACGCTGCGGTGACTGTTTAACATCACGCAGACCGTACGCTTGTTTGTAACCTTAGTAGTAAAAAAAAAGACATTTTTGGAAAAAGAAACTCATTTTATTATATTATAACCGTAAGCAAGCACCTACAAGATAAAAACCTGCATCTTAACCACAACACGCGTTAAAATTAACATCAAACAGCATTAGTTAAGAATGGCGTTGTGTGCAAATCGCTCGAAAGTAACCGATGGTTGTGCATTCAATGTGAATATAGGTTACTGTGAACGTCTGCAAAGCATTCTTGCATAATATGGGACTGTTTTTATGATTCATTGATATAATACATACTTGCTTTTTTACTGTCTTACTGGTGCAGTGAGGTGCAACGAGAGTTCGATTTATTGAATGTTGACTGACCGTTTAAATGAGACGTCGCCCGCAGTAAGAAAGAAACGCGGGACGTGTTCACACACACTGTTAAATATTATATAACTAGCTTCTGCCCGCGACATCGTCCGCCTTAAATTCGTTCCTCGCCGATAAGGGTATTTTTCCGGGATTAAAAGTAGCCTATGTCCTTCCCCGGGACTCAAACTATCTCCATAACAAATTTCATCCCAATCGGTTCAGAGGTTTAAGCGTGAAGAAGTAATAGTCAGACAGACAGACAGACAGACACACTTTCGCATTTATAATATTAGTATGGAAGTATGGATTTTACATGCAAATTTTACGTATGCAGTATTTTTTACGTAAACTTAGAAGTTTGATTTTGTCACAGCTTCAAGGGACCGTAGACTTGAGTATACAGTTTTAATTTCAACTCGATACCTCCACGCGTTCCCGAGATAAGGGGTCTTGACAAACAGACAGACAGATGGACAGACGGACGGACAACAAAGTGATCCTATAAGGTTTTCGTTTTTTTACTTTTGAGGGACGAAACCCTAGAAAGTAGAATATTAACATCTTTGGGAAACTTATTGTTTTCAATAAAATTGCACCACGCTTTGTAAGTCATGATTGGCCTATTGCGCATATGCATACCTTAATTTCAACTTCAATTATTTGACAGACGTGATCAGCCGCTAATCCTCCGTTAGCGCACAAAGAATGGCGAAATTGAGTCTAACTAAACGTGATGTCTAAACTCTCACGTTAGCTCTATTGAAATGTCTTCGTCATAGAATTTTCTCCGTCATATGAGATCAAGGTCAGCCATTAAATCATCATTGTATGAGTTGTATGAGACGTGATGTATGTTGAGCGATCGCACGCAACTGACGGCTCGATTGATCCGTGCGAACGACAGATTTCTCTAGTGAAAACTAGCCTTTATACGTTTTCTAGGCGATCGGAATGGCTTCCTAAGTGTTTAAGTTTACATGGATTTTATACTCGGAGATGGTCAGTCCTCTTGTTTTAATGGTCCTTGACACTGCGAATAACATTTAATTTAAGACTATTCCATAATTAAAGTATAAATTGGAAATTACACATTTTATGTCAAAATTATTCTATTACATAGGTTAGGAAAAAACATGGATATTATAGGATTAACTTCTTTCATTAAATTGCATGTCGGCAGTAGTAGTAATGATTAGGCAAAACAAAGAGATCTTTGGCCAGAGAAACATGATATTGACCTTGAAAAAGAATTCTTTATATGGCAACAATTTTACATATTAAAAAAGCTGTCAATTATAAAACCTACTTCGTTTCTATGCATTCCGTATTGCCAGGTCATGATGTTTTCAAATTTGCCGCATATTTTTAATATCATGTTTCGCTTGCCAAACTCTAGTAGGGATTGCAATCCGGCCGGATTCGGTAGACCCGAAGAGACGCCACAACAGACATATATGCAGACTACCCAACCCTCGAAAGCTGATTCTAATTTGGTGATTTTTTTTTAGTTTGAGATTAGGAAAAAAAATGTCAAGAGTCAATATGATCTAGATTTAGTTAAGCTTTAAAGAACGATGTCTTGCTTACTTATGTTTGAGACGTTAATTATATTTATGGTTAATTATGCTTCTTTGGCCAAATTAGAAAAACATTTTTTATTTTTATTAACGTATCTTAAAATGTATCATACCTATTATTTAAAGTGCAATGTGATGTGATTGATATGAGATTACTGATTAGCTTTCTTTATGTAAGTTTAATATTACGAGTATTAAGGAAACGGAACTTTTAAATTCAATACAATTTCATATATTTGTAAATACTAATATATATATTGACATTCACGCAGTTCTAAAATTAAATGTATATATTAATATGTTGTTTACTTGCAATGTAATTAATTAGACATAATACCGGCCGGATCCAGCCGGATTTCGAATTGGACTGGATTGCAATCCCTAGTCACTAGTTATTTCCTATTGTAAAATTCGCTGATATTGTAAAAGGCTTGACTGATGAGCCATTTTTTTTTAATGGAATAAGTTCTTGCACTACAACATTTTGAATTCACCAGGAACGCATTGCAACCTTATTGCAACCGAAGAAACGCGCACGCGCTTATGTCCTAAAAAAATATAATTTATCCGTTAGTAGATTATCAGAAAATATTGGACTCGTATTAACTCTTTTGTCAATTACTTTAACAAAAAAATACGAGTATGAAGATATAGCTCGTTAAAGTTCCCTATGACGTCACGCCGTGCGACCGTTTTACACACGGCGTAACGTCATGCGTCATCTCTTTTTGTTTGATTGACAAAAAAAAATACGTGTCCAATATTCTTTGATAATCTAATTGATTAATTAGATTGAATTTTCTTTTACCCAGGAAACTACCCTATTTATCGTACAGCGTAAACTGACCTGACATCTGCCATATACTTTGGCAGAGGTAAATGCGTCACAATATGCCACCTCCATTGGTTTAATGCTTTAGATTGGGCCATAGGACCCTTAAGATTTTATCGCAACGCACCAAACATGACGAATTAACAAATAAAGCGGCCTTCACACGGCCTTTAGGAGCCGACATGGTCAGGTGACCGCGCAAGACGATTAGAGAACCGCAAATTATGACCAAAACAGTATCCACAAGCTATTAGAGTGTGCTACAAGAGGGATGGAAAAACGCAATATTCAATACTTTAAGCAAAGGACATATTCAAGTGCATTATTGTCTTTTTCGACGTAATGTCGTTGTTTTCGCGCATATTTTATTCGTTTATAAATAGGCTAGAAGGCAACTTCGTTCGCGGAGGGGGAAAAGTCATAACCTCTCTTTTTTCTTCAGCATAGTTGGGTTAAAAGTATCCTATAACCATCTGGAGATACCCAGCTACCCAAAAATAGTTGAAATCCTATTAGCCGATTTAGCGTGATGAGGCCACAACGACACATACGAACATTTTATTTTTAAATCTTTATTAAAGTATAGATATTATTGTTTTTAGTTTCAGTACCAAAAAGGTAAAAAAGGAACCCTTATGGTGCGACTCTGTGTCTGCCTGTCTGTCCGACTATTAGAGCGCCATATCTCAAAAACGACTTATGCTATCTATTTGAAATTTGGAATAGTAATAAACATGATCGGCCCAAATGTATTGCAATGGAAACATATATACTATTATAAAGTTGCAAAAATGAAAATTGAAGAAATTTTCAAAAAAATGATTGTTACGGACTTTTAGGACTTCACTAAAGTTTTGTATGTTTCTATGTGTCGTTGTGGCTTCATCACGCAAAATTGGCTAAACCGATTTCAACTATTTTTGGCACACGGGTAGCCGGGTATCTCGTGATGGTTATAGGATACTTTTTACCCGATTACGCTGAAGAAAGAGGGTTTATGACTTTTTCTCATCCGCGTACGAAGTTGCGGGCATCTTCTAATTTTAAAATATATTTTTATTTTCTAAAAAAACGACCAATATGAGAGGGGGCAAGAAATAAAAGTCTAGCTACTAGGTCAAGTACGGTATCATATGAAAGAGCTTAAGCTGCATATTTAACAAAAAAAAAAATGTGTTTAAATTTCATTTTCTTAAGTAAAATGTGGAAAAAAATACCATTGCCCCCCTTTATCTCCGAAGTTTACCAAACGAAAAAATCTGAAATTTTCTTAAATTATGTAGTTTATTATTTATTATACAAGAAAATTATAACCATATATACCTGTTGCTTTTTTTTTAATAACCAAAAATTTTTTTGAATAAACCGGTTAGCTAAGTTTTCCCCTCATTTGTGTATGATGCCATTGATATCTGAGGCAAATTTAACTCAAACCGGCCAGTTAAGTCTGAATAAGTGAAAGTTTGTACGGAATCCGCGGTGCGCGAGCCAGACTCGTACTTGGCCAGTTTTTTATATTTATTCTTATATGCAAAACTTGGCCTGACAATTACGAATTACGAACACACTGTCGGTCGTTCTCAAGTGGTGCACGAGAATATACATCTTTTTCTTTACAGATCTTTATCTGTATCAATGTTATAAAAACGCTAGAAAGTTTATGATTTCTCAATAAATAGCATTACAACATTATTACGTGAAAAATTACATACATAAAATCTTATAGCAAATATGTATTAACTAAATAATTAGAGAGTAATTGTTGAAATCTATAATTTCACTCCGCGTTCGCCCATTAAACTTAAGTGTTGCCAGTGGTAATGAAATACTTTCGTTTTTCAGTCGAAAGCGAGTTTGACCACAGTTTTTTAACGCAACTGCGTTAATTTGTGGCAATTAGAACTTTCCTGTGATATGTTTGAAACTTAGGTGTTAAAATGAAGTAATCGTATAAGATGTATCATTATGCAAGAACGTATTGAGATATTTGACATACTTTGGCACAAACGATTTGCTTCTTCATTTATATTGCAGACTGGATTCGCTTTTTTTTGCTGGTACTTATAACGGGTCTATATCGAGTTGTATAACATTTTTAATCCTATTAATTTGTCGCATAACAACTTTACGCCGACTTACGCGTAGCATATAGTTTGTCGGGCATATTTTTTTCTAAGCCGAAATTGTTCTGCATAATATTGATCGTCCTAAATATTATTTATCTTAATGTTTGTCGTGTCTCATATTAAACTATCGAATGATAAATGTGCATAATTATTTATTTCCTAATTATTGTTGATACTAAAAATGAATAAATACGCATAAACTTACACAACTCTAACATATATTTAAGAAAGTGCCTATGCCCCGTCGACAAGGCACAATAAACCTAACCTAACCTACAGTTTTCGGTTTTTGTCCCATTGTGACGCCCCGCTACGCTATACATGGTCACAATACAAACCTAACCTAACCTACAGTTTTCGGTTCTTGACCCATTTTGACACTCCGCTCGCTCCGCTATACATGGTCGCAATACAAACCTAACCTGACCTACAGTTTTTGGTTTTTGACCCATTTTGACACTCCGCTAGCTTCGCTTTACATGGTCACAATACAAACCTAACCTAACCTACAGTTTTCGGTTATTGACCCATTAGGACACTCAGCTCGCTCCGCTATACATGGTCACAATACAAACCTAACCTAACCTACAGTCTTCGGTTTATGACCCATTTTGACACTCCGCTCGCTCCGCTCTACATGGTCAAATTACAAACCTAACCTTACCTACAGTTTTCGGTTTTTGGCCCATGTTCTATATTGCAAGGATTTTGACGCTCCGCTCGCGAATACATGGTCATAATACAAACCTAACCTAACCTACAGTTTTCGGTTCTTGACCCATTTTGACACTCCGCTCGCTCCGCTATACATGGTCACAATACAAACCTAACCTAACCTACAGTTTTCGGTTTTTGGCCCATGTTCTATATTGCACGGATTTTGTGCGTTCTCCTCCTCTAACTCCTCATTAACTCCTCGAGAAGCCTCGAGGGCCGCAACTACAATTTTCCACTGCTTCTGTACCGCAGCGTGTCTCAGTTACGTAATTTTATATACAACCAAATTTTCTTTGCCCACAGGAAAACACCTAGTCTTCTCAACGGACCCTGAGTCTGTGAAGGATGAATTTGCATTCGACAACCCAGGGTTCAGACAAGACGAGCGGGCGTGGCAGCACGCGCCCACGCTGCCGCTGAAAGGCTCCTCGCTCCAGGCGGAGTTCACTAGACCGGAGCAGAGCAAGGATGATGATCATATTCAGGTACCCTTTGTTATCATACTATTGCAACAACAGCAGCAGCAGCATCTTCAATATCTTTAACGTCATCATAGTCATCATCATCAACGTGATGGTGATTCTCGTCATAAATGTCAAATCTTTATTGGTTTCATACAAGTGAATGAAAAGAACAAGAAACATTACATATACAATATGTTATAAATTAATAAATTACGTCGAATAAATAATTACTAACTAAAATTAAATTAAAACTAAAATATGTCTAAAAAGTTTGTGCCTTCGCGGCATGGTGCCGAAGATGCAGGCAGTATTTCGACGCTGTATAGCGTTATTAATACGCTGTGCAAGGCAGCTGCCTTCTCTTCGATCACCAGTCGATTCAGTCACTCTTTTTTGGAGGTCTTTAAATAGTTTCTGGGCGCTGGGATCCCATGGACCTAAGGTCTCGACCCCGAAAGGAGTAAAATTATGCTCGGGGCTGAGATCCCTATACTTGTAACTTTTTAGTTTTTCGGCCGCCTCTGCTGCCCCTGCTCTGCACGATGTTCCGTGGAGATGAGACGGGGCTATTGTATCCACGCAGGTCGCGTCCAATTATTGTAGTTTCCATCATGACATTGTTTTCATTGTCGTCATTTTCATCAAGATCGTAATTCTCATAATGATCGCCATTGTGATCATGATCGTCGTCATATTCGTCATCATTGTTATCATCATCATCAAGATCATCATCGCGATCGTCATCTTCGGGGTCAGGGTTCCGGTAGCGAGCGCTCGTGGCAGCATGCGCTCACGCCGCCGCTGACCATATTCATCGTCATGATCATCATCGTGATCGTTATCAATCATCATCGTAATTACGATAAGTTGGGTCTAAAACAAATTTGGACGGTCTTAAATCCCTAGCCTCGTATTTTGGACACATCATTTTAAAATCTCAAAAAATCTTTGAATCTTTATCAAATAGGTGCCCGCAGCGTCAGCGGAGAAGAAGAAACCATAACCCTGTTTTTCCTTCAGCGTAGCCGGGTAAAAGTACCCTTTAACCATCGGTGAATGACCAAAAATTTTTGAAATCGGTTTAGCTATCCCATTTGGCGTGATGAAGCCGGGGCACATACAAAAAATCAATTCAGTGACCTTAAAATAATCCGTTATCATATTTTTTTTGAAAATATGTTCAATATATAGACATTTCATTTTTACACATTTATAATACATAGTACAGATGTGTTATTCAGATGTCTAAACAACATTACTGGAAAGTTTCGTTGAGATCCGTTCAGTAGTTGTTAAAATTACTAGAAGAGAAGGCGCCCGCAACTTCGTTCGCAGAGGAGAAAATGTCATGACCGCTCTTTTTTTCTTGAGCATAGTCGGGTAAAAAGTATCCTATAACCATCTGGACTACACCCAGACCCAGCTACCCGTGTAACAAAAATAGTTGAAATCTGTTTAGCCGATTTGGCGTGGAAGACCCAATGCTTCAACGATAGTGAAATTGCTTTTCACTTTGCGTCATAGGTCGTTAGACAAGTGTGTTTTATTATGTCACCATTGTGAGCAATCAGAACAATGTGAGAACAATACACATTAGATGTGCTAATGAAAAAACGTAAAATACATTGAAACCTTTATCAAAAGACAGTTGGAACAACAAACCAACCCCACCTACACCTCCTTGTGCCTTGCGCACCACGTCCCCACTCTACTCCAAGTGGCCGCGGATGGCATTCTCGTTTGTGGGTTTGCGCTCCTCTGAATCCGGTTACTGGTAAGGACACCTAGCCAGACCTACCCAGTTTTGAAGAAAACCTTTCAGTACCGTCAACTGGGGTTACTTTGATCAACGGGGTAACATTGATCACTCATTTTTAATCCATAATAAATATGCTGCTAAACGCGTTTATGAGATTTTATTGTTAAGATTGGCAACCTGGTTAAAAAAACATCTTTGACGAGTTCAGAAATACACTCCTTATAGTTTAAAAATTAATGATCAATCTCCGTTGATCAAAGTAACCCCAGTATACCGGTACTTCGTGTATTTAGAAACGGCATTGTATAATACCTCTTCGTTCTCTTTACTCACGCCAATTGCCCTTATTAGGAGCCTTTACCATAATCATTCCGCTATCGGCTTCGATATCTATGGAAAAACTCTAATGGGGTAGAGGTGTGTGATAAAGAACGTCACTGCGAAAAGTCACAGTGATCGGCTATACCACACTCGTAGTATAAACAACGACCATTAATTACTATCGTAACTATCCCAGCACTCTTTTTTACACTTATACTGCCAATTTTTAGGAAGAGAGGGCATGGGTAGTTTCAAAGTGTTTGGATGATACGAAATCTTTTAAAGACGTATTAGACCCATAGTCGCAATTGCCCCGGCTGACCCGGTTTTTGTCTCCTCAGCAAACGAAGGGCACCTTTTAGTATCATTCAGGGATCGGCACCGGTATTTATAATCTTCTAAAATTCACGCTATTTCTGCAATGTTTTAAAACTGTATTTAGGAGAAGAGAAATTAATCACAAAACACCTAATTCAAGTTCTAGAGTTTTTTATAAAATAAGCCAAAATCTCGTTACTGAACGAAAAAAACGAATCCTTATTTCGGATATTTTGTATCTAAAAAATACGGGGTTCGGATCGTTGGATAATTTATAAGAAACTGAAACAGATTAAGTACAGTGACTAATAACTTTACGTGGTTTGAGTAAAAGTCACAGTGATATTTGGAACTGGAACAACGGTCACAGCTAACAAAATGTCACGCTTTCCCGTCTCTATAATGGGGCACCCCCGTCCGGTGATTTGTACGAGAGGTTGCGATTAGGTTTCGTGGAAGCCCCACAAAGTAATTAATTGGTTGTGGCTGTGTCACAGGGGGAATTAAAGTAAATAATTATACCACAGACAAGTAGGTAGTAATTTTTTTTGGGCTATGTATAGGGATTAGTAAGGCACAGAAAAACTTACCTTGGCCAAAAACACTGTACAGAGCTGCTGAGAATCAGAATCAGAAAAAAAAATTGCCACAAACTTACAATGAATAGAATGAATAGAAGTATACAAAAGAAATATAAATAAACTTAAGATCTAGTAATTAAAATTAAAACTAATAACAATTGTGAGATAGTGGGTCTCATATCAGCATATGCTGGGCATAAACCACAGCTCTGGTTTTCAGACCGAGCCCTAGGGTTCAGTTCTGTCGGTCGCAAACTTAAAATATATGCTACAAAACTGTGCTTATTCTAAGTGTCACTAAACAATATAATAGGTAAGAAACGGGAATGAATTGACTACGTAAATAACAATTTTTATTTTTCAAAACCCAGTAAAGCGCCATTTTAGTATATGTGTGTATCTGCGTGTGTATATGACTGTGTGCATTTATATTTTATTTGAGAGTGAGAGAGAGTGTTGTTTTTAGTGACATCAAAGTTTGCTCTGCGGGTCTCATTCGGAATCCCTAATATCTTTTGTCCTTATGTATCGTTTGCCAAATGTATCATTTGCCATAACGCATTTTTTTCAGAAACCGTAATTTCTTCAGGATTTTTTAAAAGATCGTCGTATAGATTAGGTTAGGTTAGGTTTGTTTTATAACAATCCTGAAAAGTTTACGGTTTCTGAAAAAAATGCGTTATGGCAAATGATACATTAGGACAAACGATACATTAGGACAAATGACGTTAGGGATTCCGATATAAATCCTTGCTCTGCATGTCCATTAAATGTTTTTGAACTGACCTCTTGTACTTTACCAGTGGCATGGGTTCTCGGAGGGGTGGGGGCAGATCATTCCAAATCTTGAGAAGAATAAAAGAATCTATCTCCTATAAGCCGCTTTTCATGGCATGTCACTGTTACTTCTCCAAGTCATTTACATAGTTACTGACATTCCTCGAACATTGTATAACGATGCATTATGCATGTACTGGGTCTTGTAACATGACATGTATTGTGTTATTTTGTAACATGCGCCGAATGATCTACTGACGATTACGGACAAGGACCACTGTTTTGTAATACTTAACACACAGTTTTTGCTGTAAAAAGCTGTGTTTTAAGCTTAAGATTAAAGTAAAATGGAGATGATATGTGAAAGTGAGAAAGGGTGACCGATCAAAATATCGCGAGAGCTATACCTCCTAGATAAAGCTCTCGCGATCTTTTGACACCGGTCGGTGAATTCCTTTTGCTACTGTCATATACCATGTTATTACAGTCTCCGTATCCATCATCTATCCGTATGTGTCATCATCATTATCATATCAGCCCAAGGACGCCCACTGCTGGACTAAGGCTTTCCCAAGGATTTCCATAACGACCGGTCGTGAGCCGCCATCATTCAACGGTTCCCGCGATCTTTACCAAATCATTGGTCCATCTTATTGGGGGCCTTCCCCCACCACACTGAAAAAACAGCCACACACCGACAATTTACCGTAAAAACCAGTGGTCGCCAAACTACGGCCCGCGGGCCATGTCGGTCTCCTCTTGGGAAATGCCGTAGAGTCAGACTTGTAAAAGTGCCCTTGCGGCCTACTTATAGAATCATTATTTCATTATTTGTTTGTGGATCATTATGACGAAGTACTAAGCTGATTTATATTTTTGATTAGCCATTTATGTGGTAGGTATAGATAGGTATGTATTTAATGCTGACTACCAGTTTATAATTGCAGTACACATTGCTCAAATTTATGTTATGACAGTTACAAGTACATAACATTACGTTCCTAAAAGTTGTTACGCCACCGACTTTCGCCAATGACAAGTAACTTATTTACACGTGAAAATACTTGATTTGCGTGGTAATCAATTAGTAATGCTTATAACCACTTATTCCAGTGGTCGAATCAGTCGTTGCGTTTAATTGGGATAACCTACTTTACAGTAAGCGATATGAAAACCATTTAGATTAATTATTCTTATTCTTAAATCTTCTGGTAGTGGCTATTCCAGGTTATACAGCCTTCGTATCACTGCGACCATAAATTATCTATTGTGATCGCCATCTCCTACAGTTCCCGGTTAAGTCCTGTTGTTGCAAAGAGCTTCAGCACTTTGATTTCGAGAGGCTTTATCTCTTCTGGGCACAATAAATGTTTTCCCAGTATAGACAGAGCTGCGGTTACGTATTAGGTAGGGGCAGTCCGTGAGAAAGTGCAAAAGCGTTTCCTCCGCTATTTAGCAGAGCCTGTATAAGCTTGTGGCACTTTTCCCAATCGTCTGCATGTGCTTGTTTAGACAACAGCAACCTATTAGCACCCTCACGAGAATGCGAAGATTGTTTGTAAACAGCGTTAAAACCTCCGAAGATGTATTTTTGCTGTAGGACTTTATCAGTGTCTTGATTCATCCCGGAGTTTCCCTCCAGAGTTGTAAGGATGCATAGAAGCAGTATGTCTTCAGGGTGACTTTAATTAGGCTTTTCGGAGTACCACAGATAGGCTCTGGGCCCATTTGTGTCCCTTTACCACCAACTCCAACCCGTGCAAGTTCGTCAGCCTTCTCGTTGCCTTCGAAGCCTCAAGACCTTTGGAGAAATAGGCTCCCTTAACAATGGTTGATCATATTTTGCTTTTTTTCTTATTTACCATTTTTACTTTTATAAGCTTTGATATGATTTTTTGGAGAACTGCGCATTGAGTTTATACTTAAAACATATATTTAGGATAGGCTAAGTACAAATATTGTAATAGATAAGAGTTATTTAGATTACCAACTGTCGAGTTTTTGTCGGCATTCTTCTCAAGACCACTCTCCTCTAGGGAAATGCCATAGAGTCAGACTTGTGAAAGTGCCCGTGCGCCCTACTTACTAACGGAATAAAGATCATTAATTCTGCATCATCAGATTTATAAAAAAAAACATATGATACTCATTTGACCTCCAAGTAACGTCACACTAGATTTTCAAGATTTCTTATATAATCTGTGGTTAATCACAGTACCGCATAATATAAGTCAGTACTTTTGGATTACAATCAGATTTTCCAATCGTGGTTTTAATATTAGCGAAAATGTATTAATATAACGAAAATTAGTTAACGCTTTAATACAAAATTTTCCTTGCATTAGACAGTTTCATTTTCGTTTAAAAGCCTTTATGCCTTAGGTATAAAGCTAAGTTATACTGGTAACATTTGTAAGCATTACTGAGTTTATGAGTACGCCACAATTTTCTCATAATCAACCGGTTGCCAGCATTATTTGATATCGCAACGCAATTCCGATCAGCATTCCGAAGCCAATCTTATCCCGACGATTACAATGCAAATGCAATCGGAGGACTTTTTCTATCCGCGTTGATAGGAGCGCGATGAAAGATATCGATGGTGAGGTTAACCGCATAATAGTTAGATTGGTTCTTGACCGTAGTTTCTCTGTGGCGAAATTTGTTTTGTCATTTTGAGTTATCGTCTAACGGTAAAAAAATTGTTGTCATTTTTTAAGACAATTTTTTTCTTATTTTTAGGGTTCCGCATTAAAATGTTTAATCTGTCTGTCTGTCCGACTATTGCAGCGCTATATCTCAGAAACTACTTATGCTACCTATTTTAAATTGAGAATAATTATAAACACGGCCGGCCCAAATGTACTGTTAATAATGTCACGTAATGAACATTTTCAAAATATGTTTGTATGTGTCGTTCTGGCTTCATCATGTCAGAACGACTGAACAGATTTCAACTATTTTTGGTACACGGGTAGCAGGACATCCACGGATGGTTATAGAATATTTTTTATTTGATTACGCTGAATCAAAAAAGAGGGTTATGATTTATTCCTTCTCCGCGAACGAAGTTGCCCCTTTCTAGTTTACATTAATGACACAAAACTCAATCATTCAAGTAAGGTGCGTTGCGTAAGACGGAACTATGGGAAATACTAAAACTTTACCAAAACTGCTCTTAAGAGGCTACCCGGCCAAGTTCGGTAAATTTCACTATTTTTAAAGTGTGTAACGAGGCGCATTACGACTCGTTGCTTACGAACTGTCAGGCTATGCGCAGCTTTTTAAAATTATTCTTATGACAGAAAATTCAAATTATTTTAAAATTCCACACTCGAACACACGCTCGAGCTTCATTCAATTCTGTACTTCGGACCTGATCACATGTTGTTCTAAGTCTCACTCTTAACCAATGTTTTTAAAATCCTCAAGCCTAAGCAGAACATAAGTGCATTATTCCTGAAACCTGAGTGCTTTGAGTGACTATTATTTATTTGAATACATAATACAAACTTCTAAATAATAATCTACAGAGTAAAACCATACTGTTGAACCGTCGTTGACGACACGTATTTATAACTCAAGGCACGGAAACGTAAGTTCATATATATTTTGTAATTAATCGCTAACTGTTTCAAAAATGTAAATAGACTTTGTAGCTAAGGACTGTCTGTTTTGTCCTCAGGTGCCTTTTCTTTTCCTTATTTACTTCAATAAATATCCTGGCCCTGGTCTCCTGTTTTACCTTACTCCGGATCCCGTGACAAGTTATATAAAATAATTCCTCTTGGTGCCAACCACGTAATATATATATATATATATATATTGTAGCTTGGTATTGGGCGTATATTATTGCCAATTGGAATGTTATAATACTTATAAAATCAAAAGAAAAAAAAGTCCTTATTCTATCTTAAATTGGTATAGGCTCCCTCGTCAAGCGACACTTAGACATGGGACTAAAACCAATAAGTGAGTAATGATGTTCACTTTAAAATTATCAACTGGTTTTTCAATAGGTTTTATAGTTTTAAAGAAATCGTAAAAAAAAAAAAAATGGTGTTTATCTAGGTTTCGGTGACACGTGAAAATAAACTGAAACAGTATATTGGTAACGTGGTTGTCAATACGATGAGACTTATATATACAACACAGAAAAATGAAGAGCTACGGATCGAAGGTCATTCGCGTATGGTAGTCCCTTAAAGGCGTTGAAATATAGTTCACCTGTCGGACTTCACCCTTCGGTCTTAGCCCAACGCACCCAAATTCAATTTAACAAATTACTTCATCGACACAATTTGGTACCCATGTTATAATATTAGTTACATCTAAAGGGAGTAGGTTAAGTAACTATAATAATATCGAAACTAAATAAATCTATTAGGATTAGGTCACTAGTTGATGACGTCATAGATTAGGTATTTAGCTCACCTAATCCTTGCCTAATTAACTGTTGCATTAGCATTTATCTTTCCTGTGATCTAGAAACGTAATATTATACCACTTCCCATTTTATACAAATTGTGTCTTGTCTCTGTACCTTAAGAACTGATGTTTGTTATGGACTTACATTGAAGTTACAACCTTTGTATTGTAAGGTTGGCTAATGACGTCACTAACCTAAATCTTAACTACGACAAACAAGATAGGCTTTACTGACCGTTAAAGTAGGTTGTGTACAGAAAACTAATACCAAGTCCCTACCTACTAACATCTATCCATACTAATATTATAAATGCGAAAGTGTGTCTGTCTGTCTGTCTATCTGTCTGTCTGTCTGTCTGTCTGTCTGTCTGTCTGTCTGTCTGTCTGTCTGTCTGTCTGTTACCTCTTCACGCTTAAACCGCTGAACCGATTTGGATGAAATTTGGTATGGAGATAGTTTGAGTCACGGGGAAGGACATAGGCTACTTTTTATCCCGAAAAAATACCCTTATTCGCGATAACCGAATTTAAGGCGGACGAAGTCGCGGGCAGAAGCTAGTATTATTATAAAATTGTAAAAATTAAATGTCTGTACATTGAACATGTTTAAAAAAAATGTGATACGGATTACTTGAAGGACACTGAAAAAAGATTTTTTTGTATGTTTGTTGCTAAACGGATTTCAACTAATATTCTTGGTACACGGGTTGCTTGGTAGCCCCAACTGGTTATAGGATAGGAAAGTGTACGTCTAAAAGTTGGTTAACACTTTCACTGCTAAGCTTCTCGTAGCTATGGTATCGTTTAAGGTGCGTCCACATTTGTATCATTTGCCCGTATCAGATCATCGTCGCGTGGCATGATCGCGTGTCACGATCACGCGTTTGGACGTTGCGCCGATCCGATCGCTCGAAATCCATTTGCTACGCGTATCACACACTTATATCGGAAGGGTGCTGCATGATCGGCGCGCCGACAGTGAGCGTCCAAGCAGCACGATACGCAGTCATGCCACGGCACGGTGATCGGATACAAGCAAATGATACAAGTGTGGATGCACCTTTACGTGTCTACGAGCAGGGCGCCCGGTAGGCGGGTTTCTGGCAGTGAATCTGTTAACTTAAGCTATCCACATGGTTAACCCAATTGACATGTATTGCAAATAAAAATTTAAATACACGGCAAAAAAATTGGCCCGCTTATTATTCCCGGTATATATACATATATTTATATACCTATATATACACACACACAAACCTTCTACCTCTATACCTTTAAAGTACAGTAGTAAAGCAACATGTAACGGAAATTGAATGGGAGAGGACACTGACTTTTGTCTAGGTTTCCACCTAGCTCAAAAGTCAGGGACTTCAACTAATGTTTATACCTTTTTAGGGTTCCGTAGCCAAAATGGCAAAAACGGAACCCTTATAGTTTCGTCATGTCCGTCCGTCCGTCCGTATGTCATAGGCAGTTAACTCAAAAACTATAAGATGTATATTGATGAAAATTGGCGCATAGGCGTCTTGTGTAAGCCGCTACTTAGTTTGATAGTTAATCAAAAAAATATGTATTTCTAGGGGGGCACTCCATACATGTAACTGAAACTGAAAAAAAAAATCAGCAAATATCAATGTGTGGCACATATTTAGACAGTTCTTCTAAAAACACTGAGGTTTGTAAGAAATTTTTTTGATTTAGTAAATATTTTCCGAAATATTCGCTCCGAAAGTAGCAAAAATTGTATCCTCACCTTCTATTTTCTAAACGGTATGTTCAAAAAATATGAAAAAATGGACAAATATAAAACTTAATAAATACTTCCAACGAAAATTGTTTTCAACATGATCGGACATAATATATGTTTGTAAGTTATTGCCAAAGAACTGCGCTTCTCAGCAAAAGGACGTAAGTGCCGGGGAGATACGCTCTTTTGTAAGTGCTTTTTCATCTGTAGTGCATTTTTTTCGTAGAAACGGCTGCGGAACCCCAAATTGAGCATGGTCCGACATGCTCGTGGCCGGTTTTTTTTTTCAATAAAGTTATCTTTATATTAGGCATTCGCTTACGCGCGTTTACGTGGATGGGCCGTAATGTATGAAAATCCAGTGGTATAGTAAAAATAAGATTTCCAGATCTTTTTTCGTCGGTTGTGCTTTCATACCAATTTTTCTCTGTCAAAGTTACAAACAGTCAACACGGAAAGCCGAAAAGCTTCCGAAACGCCGGGAAATCAAATGAGATAATATATGCGATATAATCCGTTAAAATTGTTTTATTTAAATGAGTAATAAAATTAAAATTTAACTACTACTAGGCGCATAGGACGTTTTGTACCAAGGTTAGTTCGCTCCCACGGTTGCAGAATGATGTCATGATGACTTCAAATGATTTTATCGATAAGGATAATGGAATTATGGAGGCTATAATGCGTCAGTCATTATTATATTTTTATTACCAAACGCGATCAAATTAGCTCGACCACCTGTCTCAGTGACGTATGATTACGTGTGCTCGTATGTCCGCAGTGTTCACGCAATTTCACCAACAAGATAGGCTACGTTAGCCACAAGCGAGATCATCAACGACGAGCCCGGAGTTGACTGCAGTCGTCGTGGCCGAAACGGGCCATGAAGTATACACATAAAGATACACAATGACGCTTTAGGGACTTTAACAGATATCTCTGAAAAATGATACGCTATTTTGGACTGTTTTGACGAGGGATAGAATTTATAGATATCAGCGTCTTCTGTTCTGGGTGACTAACGTAGTTATAAGTCTAAATTGTTACTAACAAACTATGTTTCAAAGTTCAAACTGGTATGAAATAAACAATTTATACTTTTTAAATTTTATTTTAAATGAGTGAACCGTTATCTATTGAGATAATTCTTGTGGCGTATGTGTTGTCTATCTGAGAGTCTGTCGTCCATAGTTTTTTTTATTTCTACATGAAATGTCTGGATATATGCGGCTGTGTGGTTATGACGATTTGCGTTGCAATTTTGCAGCAATGGGAATTTCCAAGAATGATCACTCCTATACTTAGTTATTAAGCTAGTAAGTAGCTGCTGTAATGTCTGTGATCAACCCTAACATTACATTATCTTCTACCTTCTATCTATCCAATCCATCTATAAAATAGTAACTGTACTTTAGACTGAAACACATATTCCTATAGCGACTTAGTTGCACAAAGGAATAATGATTTTCTGAAATTTGAATTGACAACATTTCACCAAGTAATATGAAATCTACACCCATCTCGTTAATTTATTATCAAGGAACCCAATTGTTTTAGCAACTAATTTTAAAGATATCCGGGAAAATGTGAAAGAAGTTATTAAAAAAAAAAAACAATTGAACGGATATATCGCGTGTATTATCTCATTTGCTAACCTGGTAAATTGCTAACAAGAACAGTTCCTCAGTCATCCCGTCACCATGAAAAGCTGATAAGCTACCGAAACGTCGGGAACTCAAATGAGATAATATACGCGATATAATCCGTTAAATTGTTAGTTTTTTTTTTATAAAAAAAACACCACAGAAAAAGTGTACCAGCAAAAGAACTACAGACCATAATGGTCTGTGAAAAGAACGAATTTTCAAGGCAAGTGCCTTGAAAATTCGTTCTTTAATTGGGAAGCGGAGTTTTTCAGCAATTACTCAAAACCGGTATATTTGATGATGTTGAAAATAATTTTCGTTGAAAGTATTAATTAAGCGTTATTTTGTTTGTTTGTATGTGTCGTTGTGGCTTCATCACGCCAAATCGGCTAAACGGATTTCAACTATTTTTGGTACACTGGGAGCTGGGTATCTCTTGATGGTTATAAGATACTTTTTACCCGACAACGCTGAAAAAAAGAGCGGTTATGACTTATGACTTTTTCTCTTCCGCGAACGAAGTTGCGGGCAAAGTCTAGTTACAGATAAGTTTAGTGCTCTATGCTGAAATAGCTGAAACCGAACTATGATTTCACTGGCTTCACTGTCTGTCTGTCTGTCTCCGGTTTTTTTTTAACAAGCACTTACGAGTAGAAACGAATACTTCTTACTTAACTTTGCACTTTACTTCAATTGCCCATTAGCTTATTGCTAAATAGCTAATAGGCAAGCGGATCATGAATAATGCTTGATTGCATTTTAATGATATCTGGTTGACAGTTGTATTTGGTTCTAATACAATAAAATATTTATTTATTTATTTAACAAACAAGTATATAACTTATAATTCACTATTTACATGAATAGAAGCTAATGGTCCAGACAATCGTTTAATGACATAGTGTGCAGTAAAAGCCCAAAAAGAACGGGCCCTGTGCTAGGGCTAGTTACGTATTGTGTGATAGATTTCTCAGAGAGCGATCGGTGTTTTAGACTTAATTTAACTAAGCTTCACACAATATACTCTAATCCTATAATACTCACAAACACTTCTATCCATACTAATATTATAAATGCGAGAGTGTGTCTCTCTGTCTGTCTGTTACCTCTTCACGCTTAAACCGCTAAACCGATTTGGATGAAATTTTGTATGTAAATACCCTTAACCGCGATAAAAGAATTTAAGGCGGACGAAGTCGCTGCCAGAAGCTAGTACATATACTACTATAAAATTGTAAAAATGAAATATCTGTACATTGGAATATAAAAAAAAAATTGCATCGGACTATTTGGAGACATCCAAATAGTCCGTTACAATGAAATTGAATCGAAAAATATTCTTTAAGATTTTCTGTGTTTGTTCGTTTGTATGCTGTGTCGTTGTGGCTTCATCACGCCAAATCGGCTAAACAGATTTCAACAATTTTTGGTACACGGGTAGCTGGGTATCCACAGATGGCTATAGGATACTTTCTACCCGACTATGCTGTCAAAAAGAGGGGTTATTTATGATTTTTTCTACTCCACGAGCGAAGTTGCAGACAATCTTCTAGTGTAAAAAAAATGGCCAAATAAATAATGCCTTTGACACATTACAAAAATTCATTTGAATCAAGTAAGAAATGCGATGTGCTGTCTTACGGTGCATCCTGGCCCCTCTTTCCCACTGGGCACTAGGTACGTGCCCAGGGCCCCAACGTCACGGGGGCCCAGAAAGAGCTTAAACGACGTTTTTTTTCTTTACAGTCCAACGAGGTCTCTAATTTTATTATTGAGGGCCCCAGGCCCCCCGCCCATTTTTGAGTGCTCGAGGCCACCGCGTGTATAATGCATCAGTTCTATGAAGGGTCATCTTTATCAATAGTGTATCTGATTGTTTGTTTGTTGTTTCAGCGGGCTCGAGTCCGACGGGTGAAGCTATGGGCCCGCGACTTCACCGGGTTGGGGCTGCGGTGTTCCGGCGGCGCGCGGGAGGGCGTGCGAGTGCATTCGGTACTGCGGAGCGGTCCAGCTGCTGCAGCGAAGCTGGAACCAGGTGAGTTCCACTATATCGTGTTAGAACTACTTATAACTAAGCGTTTGCTATAAAAAACATCTTAAAAACTTCATTCTTACTAATGTGGAATATTAGCGGACCCAAAATACTACCTTGGGATACTCGGTAGTGAATAAACGTTTCTTAGCACCATTCGAAGTTAAGGTCAAAGGACTGCACAATTAAAATCAAATATAAACAAAGCAATAGGTACCTACGTATATTATGAAAATTTACTTAAGAGTCCCCAGTAAGCTCGGTTCTCTATACAAACGTAGTTACGCTCTCATTTTAAAACGACTAGCTAGTTTGCTCTGAAACTTTGTACTTAGAATAAGTTAAGGTATACGCAGGCCTGAAATTAGTTTATGTAGCTTCAGATACCATAATAAAAAAAAAAACAGCGAATTTAAGTTTTTCATACAAAACTTGTTTTTTCTGTATTCCGTTTGTTTTATAAACTGTAGCCGTATAAACTTATTACAGGCCTAGATATACCTCATGACGTTATATATGCAAAGTTTCGTTACAATCCAACTCGTAGTTTTAAAATGAGAACGAAACTCCGTTTGTATGGAAAGGTGAAATTCGGCCGAGCTTGCTGGGGACTCTTAAATATCAATCGCCAATGAAAAATGTAGCCGAAAAGAGCCTACGTTGTGATACTCTATGATAAGTATTAGTTTCTAAGGCGTTAGAGGCTCCTTTCCACGTGATATACACTACAGTACAAATATTACTGTTTATTAACACTTACACGGACAGTACATCGAGAGTCGTAAATTAAGACTTGTAATATGACACTACGGCTGTAGACAGGGAAAAGCTACGTGCACAGCCGACTATTTTTACTTAAACGGCGTGAGATAGCAGACATCATTTATATTCTCAATATTACTAGCGGTAATAGATTGCCCGGAACTGCTTCACAAACTTTCATTTAGTGTACCCTCTCGGTCTAAAAGACACTTCCCTCCCCTCTCAGTTAAATGTGCTTCATCCAAATATAGGCAAAATAGTTACTTGATACTTTCCAGCCGTTGTCAGAATAATGTGACAAAAGAGCTAGAAATTGATAATTTTATTTGCTCAATTCCTTCTGTGAGGCGTAATTTGGCGAGAAGCTGCCTTCAATGAGACTATTAAGATTTATCTTTTAGTGTACTTACTAACTTTTTTTTCATCATCTGCATAGTTGTTTGCTCATTAATAATAGATGTTTACGATCGTTTCATTATTCAACCTGTTACTGTTTGTTACCATTAAACAACCCTTTGTTTTGTTTTATGTATGGTATTTTAGTGCATGAGTAGGTGTATATAACGTAACGTTTGTGCGTATTGTTTAACTTAATGTTAAATACTACCATGACGCTACAAGTGGATGGCTGTTGGATCTCCATGTAAATAAATAAATAAATATTTATAGGAAGCATATGATTTTGTGCCGTTTTTGGCAAGTCGCTAAGTTCCCTAGTGCCACAGCAAAAGCCTGAAGGTTACCCCAACCTAATGCATCACACACATTAGGGCCATGACGTGTTTGTGACGAAACTCCTCTGTGGACGTTAGGTACGGTTGAAGCTGTGCTGCCACATTTCGAAGAATATATAGGCAATAGGCATAATGACTGGGTATGAAAATCAAAATTCTAATTAGTTCGTCAGCTAGAAAAAAAATATTGGACACGTATTTTTTGCTTTTCCAAAATAATAAAAAAATACTCAGATAAATCGGGTTAAAGTTTAGGAGTGGGGGCTCGTGACGTCACTCCTAAGTAAAATTTGTACTTAGGATTGACGTCACGCGACATTTTCAATTATGTAAATAAAGAAAAAATACGTGTCCAATGTTTTTTATTAATCTACATTAGGGACGAATTATTAAATTTAAGTCATCATGCCTATTACATACATCTACATCCGTCACCACACAGGCAGTGGTTAGGTGAGCACGGTGCACAGCTGGTAATCTTCGTATAACAAAACGCGTGCGTTAGCGCCATGTTGTTTTTAATGCTGACTGACGTTTTTGTCTGCTGTGATTAGCTGTTGCTTTGTCAATACACTCGTCTTGTCATCTATATATTATTTGTCGAAATTTATTCTGTCACTGTCACAGTAATGTGTTATCGAATGTCCTTGTGCAAAATGTTTTAAGAGTGTTGTGTTTGTAGGACTTTGCGAAAGGACGCTCTTTTACACCATTTCCCGTGCTCTGAGAAAATACTTAGTGGTTGAAGTGTTTAAATCGTGATGATCTTGCAAAATTATCGCCCGCAGAACTAGCAAACATTATGTCCAAGAATTCATTTTGTTTCTTTGACTGCGCCGAGCACAAAACTATTCTCAGTCATTTCATTGCTCTGACTGTCCGATTTACAATTTTGAATTGGTGCAACACAACCAACAAAATATGAAAGGGGACAGACGTATTACTTGCAATACAGAAGGAAGCTTACGACAAATTTAAAAAAAAATTGAAAAATAAACCTTTAAACAAATAATGTGTGTTTTATTTTTTTGCCACTGAGGTATAATTCTCAGCATATAATTTGATCACGTAAATACAATTTCTGAAGTTACGTGTTCAAATTTACGTGCCGGGAACTATTCATTCTAAATATTAGACCTCATTCAATGAACCTACACCACTTTGGCTGAATACGTTACGATCCCTTGCCATATTGCAATCTCGAATAGAAAAATCGTACAGATTAAATATAGTTGCCTAGTGCAAATAATATTTGTTTCTGAGTTGGCAGTCTGATACCTAGTATCTCTTATTAGTCTGTGGCACGCTGTGGCTGTTCGCCTGGCCGTTCAATATTTTATAAGCTTTATTTGTGTCACAGCAAGCAATTTTAAAAGCGGTGCCGTATCCGTGAACGTGTTAAGCCTTTTTATTCACAAAGTATAAGGCTGGGCCATAATTTTTTGCAAATAGCAACACTGAATTTTTCGGAAACTGTCAGAGTGAGAAGCGGCAAAATTGGCGGGAAACTATAGGCAACTTCGTGCAATTTTATATATAATGGATCGTTTCACAGGAAAACAACGGGCTTTTTGGGTTAAACAGTTTTATAAACAGATAATGTGATAGCCGCGAGCCCTCGCAGTATTGTGTCAGCGAGTTTTCCAAAGTTTGAGACGGAGGACATCTGGATGATGTAATTTTTTAAAAATAAATTGCAATTACCTGTTACTAGGGTAAATAAATAAAATATACAAAAACGTGTAGAGTTCAATTTTTATCGATGTTTCAATAGTGTAAAAATTTTGGCCCACCCTAAACAAGGAAATAGCTTCTTCTGCTAGCCGAAAAAACTACGTGTAGAGTATGGGTATTACAAAGGTAGACTTTTGGGTCCCCTACTATTTCTCCTAAGTATGAATGTGGTATTAAGTAAGTTAAATCACTATTTTGCTTTTTTATATTCTATATTTTTTTTTACTTTTATAAGTTTTGATATGCTTTCTTGAAGAACTACGCATTGAGTGTATATACCCAAAAAAATAATAATTTTATATTATTAATAAATTATGATTATAATTATTATGATTATTTCGAAAAAATGACTGACTGTTGAGTTTGTTTCGGCGTTCTTGTCTTCAGTGGTCTCCTCTTGGGAAACGCAGTAGAGTCAGACTTGTAAAAGTGCCCTTGTGGCCTACTTACAGAATAAAGATCATTATTTCATTATACAGTAACTATAGAAAATTAAAAATTTACCGACTTGTTCCACTAAAAGCTGAATATCTTGGAGACGAGTGCTCCGATTTTCATCAAACAAAGCTAAGAACACTCGGGATAAAATTATCTATGATACAAAACCGCACTTAAATCGGTCCATCCGTATAGGCGATACGATGCAACAGACAGATACACAGATACAAAGAGTCACAGACACGTTAAACTTATAACAACCCTCTTTTTTGTCGGGGGTTAAAAATATTTCCCTCCATTACCATCTTCGATATTAAGAAAATACTTTATCATTCCAGGCGACAAAATCAAGAGCATCAAGATTGAGTTCTCCGGCACACCTCTTGAGGACGCTCTCGCCATCTTGTCTCTCGCCTCCCCCTATCCTGTGGAGCTTGAGGTGGTGGAGGGAGGCAGGACCAGCGGTACGGGGAGGGGGGTGCGGCATCCGCTGCTGAAACGGGCTGGTTCTACTGGGGATGTTAGCACGGTGAGTCTCTTGATTTATCCCTATGCAAGATTATGGTACCATTGAGCTGATCTGACGATGGAGTCGGATGGTGGTACCACCGAATTTGGGCTCTTTCAAATCCTCTGTGAGTTGTTAACGGATGTTTAAAGAAAAGTACAGTCGGCAATAAAAGGTTGGACTCTAAGTCTGGTTTCATCGAATATATTTCGTCGACATATCATTTCATAGAAAGCATTTTTCTCTGAACTGTTAATAATCTGGGATTATTATAAAACTAACCTAACCTAAGGGCCGATACAGACGGAGAGCATTTGAACTGCAACCCAGCTGCAAAATGGCAGTTCAAGTGCAGTTCTGCTGCAGTTGGTGTAACTGCATCCAAACTGCAAACCACTGTGCAGTCCGCTTGCATTTGCCGTGCAGTCCTGTCAACCGCACACCGACTGCAACCTGGCTGCACGGTCGTAATGCAGTCATATTGCAGTTGAAGCAACTGCAATACAACTGAAATAGAACGGCTCATAATGTTTGCAGTGTTTATGTTCCGCTCCGCCAGTTACTCGTGGAAGTGAATAGAGTATACACGTATAATGCAGTTATATTGCAGTCGATCCAACTGCAATGTAACCGCATTACGACCGTGCAGCCAGCTTGCAGTCGGTGTGCGGTTGACTGGATTGCATGGCAAATGCAAGCGGACTGCATAGTCGGTTTGCAGTTTGGATGCAGTTACACCAACTGCAGCAGAACTGCACTTGAACTGCCATTTTGCAGCTGGTTTGCAGTTCAAATGCGGTCCGTCTGTATCGGCCATAACGGCTTGTACATGTAGATCTCTCTTAAAAATGAAAATTGTACCGTTTAAGGGGAAAAGAAAATGATGAAATGAAATTAAGCATTCTAGGAAAGGTTTGACGATGAATCGGAAGGACACCCATAAAAATGCTATTATAGGCAGAAACTTATTCAGTGCTGATGTTACTCTGTGAAAGAATGGCGGTGAAATGCCATTTCCCTAGATTCCAGGTCACATTCCGCGCCAGGAAAGTGAGAGCTTGTCGATGGCTAATTGCTGTGGAAAGTGCTGTATTGTTTGCAGCTTTCTAAGCTTTTTTAACGACTAGACCTGACTATAAAATATAGTACAAAAATTACGTCACAGGGGTCATGACGAAACTCTTTCTGAATATTTTTTTTTCATTTTTAGGGTTCCGTTCCCAACTACTAAGACTCCGTGTTCCGTCCGTCTGTCACTAGGCTGTATCTGATGAACCGTGATAGTCCGACACTTGAAATTTTCACAGATGATGTATTTCTATTGCTGCTATAACAACAAATACTAAAAACATAACAATTTTATGTAAGTAACCAAAATAAAATGACCGAATACCGCGTACATTTTGCTTAGGAGTAGGGCTCTGCTAACACTGGATTTTCATAGGTACGGCAGTTTGTACGGAACCCTCGGTGCGCGAGTCCAACTCGCACTTGGCAGGTTTTTTTTTAATGTATACGTATGGTATGTCTTTGTGCCAGGTTTACAATTATTATTGGTACACAGATTGTTACAGGATAGATTTCACCCCATTACGTAGAAGAAAAAAGAGGATTATGTCTTTATCTTCTCGGCAAACTTCGCATCTTCTAGTAAAAACAAATTTAAATTTAATTTAAAAGTACAGAAATGAACTATGATGATTCCTTTCGAGTATTAAGAGAAAATCATAGGCTAATTGAGTGCATTTTAATATCATAAATATGTAAGTATGTCAGTTAATTTGTATCGCCTACACTTTCTACCCAACCGTGACATGTACATCGTCCCTATGACGCAACACGAATGACATTTAAAACGCTTTAATATTCATAACACATTTCTATTGCTTTTTCGTTAGGCGTTATGGCTTTCCAAAACCAAAGGACTTAGACCTCCCCTGCCCAATATATATATCTAAACTAATACTAGTATACTTTGCATAGTTACGTAATCTAGTTTCCTGTGTAAAAAAATATTATTCTAATTAGTTCATTATTTAATCTATTATCAAAGAATATTGGACACGTATTTTTTCTCTTGTCAATCAAAGATAAAGCGCGTCAAAGTTTGGGAGTGAGGGCGCATGACGTCACGTTGCAAAAACGGTCGAACAGCGTGACGTCACGGGAACTTTAACGGGCTATATCATTTTTTGTTTAATTGACAAAAGAAAAAATACATGTCCAATATTTTTTGATAATCTAACTGGCAGACACTTTATATTTTTTTTACGACACAAACCTATTACAGAATTGTAAAAATGTGATATCTATTCAGCATCAAAGAGTTCATGATACCGTCACCAAATAGTTCGTCTTTATTACAGTTGGAATAAGTTTGTGTTGGAATAGTTAGGAATGCGTCGAAACGCGGACTGTACATTGGAGATACGTATATCGTTCCGAAAATTACACAAAAGATAATACCTATGCGAACTTGACATACTGCCGTAGATTTTGAGATCACTCGATCGTTTTTTAACAGGTTGGGAAAATTTTTAGGGAACATTACTAAGCCTCCGCTGTCTGTCAATATCACTAAGCTGTAACTCTAGACTCTGTCACGTGTATAGCTAGGTATACAAGGATAATTATAGGCAATGTTTTACTCTACTACACTAAAGAAAAATAGTAGATGAAGACTTTTTCCTTCCATGCCACCTATTAGTATATTTTTAACACCCGACAAAAAAGAAGGGTGTTATAAACTTATAACACCCCTCTTTTTTCTGACTCTGTGACTCTGTGTATCTGTCTGTGGCATCGTAGCGCCTATACGGATGGACCGATTTGAGTGCGGTTTTTTTGTGTAATAGATAATTTTATCCCGAATGTTCTTAGCTTTGTTTGGTGATAATCGGAGCACTCTTCTCCAAGATATTCAGCTTTTAGTGGAACAAGTCGGGGGGTTTTTAAATATTTAATTAATTTAGTTATTGAAGTATAAAGTGCTACATTTTTATATGATCGAGAAGTAATAAACGATTAAACGTATCTATGAGTATTTTCTACGGACAGTACATTACACCTACTGTAAAATCAAGTAGGTAGGGGATAGGGTATAGTACAAATAAAGTTTTTAATACGACAGCTCCACAATCTCTGGTTAAAAACTAACAGCCTTATTATAAGTACGTCATAATGTCCACATATAGTCGTCAAATTTCAATCTTATTCTCTTGTGAACAAAGTTAAGTTTTTCCTTACTGCATTCGATATGGTGGTTATTATAGATTGTAACAATAGCTGTTTTCCATACCACACGATAAAGTGGTACGTTTTGGAATGCGGAGTCTATTGTTCGTTACAATGTTTATGTCTGTCTTGTTTGACTTTAGATCTGATGGAATTGATAACTATAACTTAGTGATATGTTTATAGTTACATGACGTTTTGTTTATTGTAAACATGGATCGTAAGAATGGCAATGTTTGAATAAATCCGTCTTTTAGAATTATGATGAAATGCATCTTGGCTAACTTAATGATGATAATGATATATGCGATAATATATGACAAATATTTTTTGTTCAAGAGAATAAATTTAAATGTAGGATAGTGAATTGAAATACATACATGTGTTTAAAAATAAACACTTAACGACCCATCTAACCGATACAATTTGGTAATAAGGCAACCTTACTGAATAGTGTTTATTTGTTTCATTTCAGCTCGAGAAAGAAGGCAAGTTACTCCACCCCCCGCAATCCCCCAACGCGTCCAATTCCAACAACTCTACCCTGGAGACTAAGCACAAAGGCATCAAAAAGATCATAACAGAAAAGATAGTCCCAACAACCTTAGAACGAAACAAGAAGGAGAAAAAGGACCTACCGACGACTTTGGAGAGGGAAAACGAGAAGAACACAAAACTAAACAAGAATAGACATTCAGATGTTGTTCAAACAACAGCCAGTAAACCAGAAAGGAACAAGGTAAGGCACTCGACGGGTGACGTCATCATTCAAGCAGAAAACGGGACAGCTAATATAGAACACGCTGAAGTGCAAAAAAGAGAGTACGATCCTAAAAGAGGCATGAAATTCGGCATTAGGGTATTGCCTCCCAATGTGCCGGATGATGGAGTGCTGAAACAGAAGAACGTCGAAAATGGAGTTGTGGCTCTACAGAAGGTTGAGAAGAAAACAGTCGATGAACCAGATAAACCTGAACCACAGAGGCCAGCACCAGTTGCCCAAGTTAAACTTGAAAGCGAAACAGAAATTAAGAAACCTGTAGTAGCTAAGAGAAGAGAAAAAATGGCACCGCCTATCCCCAACGCCAGAGTTAAACCTGAGGATTTAAATACAAGCGGTGATTCTAAAAATTCTGAAATTACTTCGAGTACATTCGCGCGAACTGATCTTAATTCAAGTGGAATTAAAAGAGACGAAAATGGTATTCCACAAGAATTACCGCAGCATATGTTCGATGCAGCCAAAGCGGCCAGAAGCAATAGAAAGAGTTCGTCGGAACTGCTCTATGAAAAGGATTCGAGTGACAAAACTGAACACAAGAAAGACGAAGCTCCGAAGTCAAATAAGAAATCTAAAGGAAAAGCGCCCTCTCCACCTGAACTGGAGAAAAACAAGACGGACGATAGCATGATTGAACAATTGAAAAATGTCAATGATTTCCTTAAGAGTGAGAAGCAATTCTCTAGCATTTTGCATGATTCTGTAACATCCGCAAATACCACTACGACGTCATATAATACCTCGACACCCAAAGCAATAAAGACCAAACCAGCACCTCAGCCACACATGGAAGATTCCATTAACTTCAGCCAAGATGACATTGATGATATTGTCCACAGACCTTTCAAACGAGAGAGCGATTCTCTTAACAATTACTTTGAAGATTCTAAATCTAATCTCTCTTCTAACCAAGACGTCCATTCGGTTGTATCTTTAAATCATAGCGAAAAAAGTGACAAAGGATCTACAACTATTGAGCTAAACAACAGTGACGTCACCATTCACAGTTCTCCGTTGGATGACACTCTTAACTCTGCTTCCGACGACACATCAATTCTTGATGAAAATGAGCGCAAAGCTGCTTCTTTAGGTGATTTATCGAGATTTGAGTTGAGAGTCAAAACAAATATGCCATCCACAGGTACGTTGGAAAGAGCCCAGAGCTTAGACATTTCCGCTGAAGATGGTGAAATAAATGAAACGTTGTCGCCTAAAAAGAGGAAAGCTATGTCAGTTGTAGAATCCACGTTCTTTGATTCTACTGCAGAAGATACACTACCTGATATGGATCCTGAAAAGGGAGTGACAATAAAACACAAGGAGCCGAGACTTAGCTTAAATATTGCTAAGACATCTGCTATGGAAGGGCTTAATACATTCCAGAGAAACCGTTTGAAAAAGGGTTCTGAGTTTGGTAATTTAGAGGATGCTATTGTTAAAGGGTCTACAAGCTCAGTTGATTCTGAAAAAATCGAACAAGAACACCAAAAGAAAGGCAAATTACCTGATTCTCCTCCTCTGATTGATAACGAACCGCACGAAACATCAGATCACTTGGCAAGGAGGATAATAGATGAGAACATGAAAGTGCACCTAAAACTGGTTTCTGAATTTGCTAAATCTACCTCAGATGGTAGCAACATGAGTTCTTTAGACAGCATGCACGATATAAGTCCCAAAAAAGAATCGCCTATCAAGTTTGACGAAAAACACATGTCATATGACACGAACATACCAGACGATTTGAAAGTGAGCCGTAATACTTACGTAAACAGTTTAGAAAGACCTAAATCTGATATGATGAAGAAACTATTGGCTAAAAATCCAATTTTAAATGTCCATATTGATCAAGCACAAAAGAATGACGCGGCTACCAGTAAAGATACTCCTACGCCAATGACTGATGCGTCGAAATCAGCCATCAGTCAACACCAACCAGACATCGTCAACTTCAATTTGAAAGCTGCTGACCCAAAGTTACGAGGCTACGATGAATTTGTAAGTAACATCAGAGTTGGGTCTAATAACAGTATGAAATTTGATAAGAAACCTCCAATGGAAACATTCTCAAGTGAATGGTCAGAACCCAAACAAAGCAGTAATGTTGTTACCATAACTACAGAAAAGATCCAACCAGTTGAAGAGCAAAGAAAGTCTTACACAAAAAGCATAGAAATCGGAGAACCTAATGTAAGATTAATACCAGATATTGTTGAGGGTATAAAGAGAAAAACTGATGAAAAAGATGGACGAACATTATACATGGAACCAGCAAACATGTCCCTAACAATGACTCAAGAGCCGGTTCAAAAAACTGTGACGGTAAATGTGGCTGAAGATGAATTCGGTAACAAGGTCATCAGGCAGAATATTGAGAAAGTATCTACACAATACATTACGGCTAAAGGAGATGCTCCTTTGCAAGTAGAGCAAGTCACTTTCGGTATTTCTAAAAGTACAGATTTAAATGAGTTGAACTTGGAAGAAGGCGATGTCGCTGATATCGATAAGAAGATATTAGACGAAATAAAAAGGCAAAACCCTAACATGCATTTCACAAGCGACGAACCATCGTACACAAGGACAGAAACTATTATTCTAAATACAGAATTAGACGAGCAGCAAGCTAAAGCATTGATGGATAAAATAACTAACGACCCTAGTTTTATGGCGCAAAAGACTCCAGAAGAATTATCGAAATTGGGAATCCGAATAATCAGAGAGTTAGATGACGAGCAAGAGACAAAAGATGACGCAGTAGAAGTGACAAAAACACGTTATGCCATTAATCCGTCAGCCATGTCCGATTCGCAGAAGCAGAGATTAGAGTGCTCTCAAGAATCACAGCCCAAGAAAGAACATATAACGGAGATCCAAGTCGTCACACCAAGGACAGAGAAGCAACAGCAAGAAAAGGACAAAATTTCAAGTAGACAAAGAGTGCCTCCGTCCGAACCTCCGCTATCATACGAATTGGACCCAGAAATGTTAAACGATTTCATTTCAAACGAGCGACATTATTCAGCTAAACAGCTAGATAAGCGAACGAAAACGAATCCAAACGAACCAAAGAAACGACATTCCGACTTCGATTTACCAAGAAACAGCCACATTAAATTCAGGACAGCGACGTACGAATCTCCGAAAGGCACAATTGTCACAAGCACAGATTTGGAGAACAGGAGACTCTCTCAGCTCGACCAAATGCAACTAAGAGCGGGCGATCAGTCAGCGACAGCCTCAAAGCCTGTTATATCAGCTAAACCTAGCAGTATACCTGTCAAAGCTGAGAAGCCAAAACCAGTTGGAGTTTCATCAAAGATCCCTGTCTTCATGACCCAGAAGTCTTTAAGTCAGGAGAATTTGACAGATAAATCGTTTTCGGTGCCAAGTTCGCCGCCACCGAAACTTGTTAGCAGTGGTAGTTCGGGGAACATCTCTGTTACTTCGATTAAATCTAGTTCTAGAAGCCCTAGTGGCGGTAAATATTTGTAAAACACATGTTGAAGGTCTCACATAAGCTCTGATACAGATTTCAATTGTTATTTTAAAATCTATTTACAGGAACCAATAGTTTCTTTGTTTCGTGCCTCCTGGCAGTAAATCTTTATAGCTTTTCTTGTTTATGAGAAATTAGAACAACTTTTTTTATAATCCATACTTATTTTTGATAAAGCTACAGAATCGCGAACTTGTACTTTTTTCCCTTTGAGAATTTCGTGACATATACAGTCAAAAACACAAAATTTCACAAAGAAAAATTCAGTCGTGATTCGTACGGTTTTATCACAGGATTTCGTAATGATAATTAAAATGTGTAACAGATTTTATGTCAGTGCTATTAAAATAAGTGTAAAATTCATCGAAAGTGGAATACGTAAGTGCCTTAGATTCGGAAAAAAATATGAATCTTATTTAACCTTATCAAAATTGTAAAGTTGTGCCTTTCTAATATTATTACATTTTTACTAATGAACTTAGAATATTTTCCATATTTTGTGAATTAAAAATGTTTAGAATTAGTTTCGGTTGTGAGCGCGATAATGTCGGTAAAGTAGTGTAAGAACTGTCACAATTTAAAAAACAGTAATCTATACTTACATAAAATACATTCCAGTACCTAATATCGAATTGATTGAGATTATAATTTATGATATTGTTTTTGACATTCCGTCCTGATTTTACCATAATATTGTAAAATGTAGACTTATCTTTATTTTGAAATGTGAAAGCATTTCAGGGCCATTTTATAGTATAGGTAGCGTATTTATTATTAAAATTATTTTTATATGGCGGCTAAAAAGCCTTGGTACCTTTATTTTCTTAAATTGGACATTTATTATTATGTGAAGTGACCCAAAGGATAAAATATACAAAGATTTCATTTGCTAGTGGCAATAGATTATCAGTTTATACGAATTGACATTTCCGAGTTCAAAATGATTAAATGTGTAAGTCTTCAATTGTTTGACGAGTCTGGTCAGAAGTATTTGTCTTCCATTAGTCCCGATAGATGTCGCTATTTTTGTCATTATTTTACCCAATCGTAAAAATTATGATGGGAATTAGTTTAGGTACTATGTTAATTTTTCATTTACTTCCTGACAATTGTTTTTTCAAATTCTTATATTTTTTACTCTACATTCGACTTGAGTAGGTAAAAATTGAGATTCATCACTTTAAATAGAACGTATTTGAAAACTTCTTTATTTTAGTGGTATGCACAAATTCATTTCCCTGTGCCGATAAAATTGGTACCGTTGTCTTAATACGAATATATCGAAAACAAAGTTTTTAACCGTGCGTCTCTCTTACTCAAATCATGCATGTAACCAGAAAGTGAAAGAGATGACGTGATGCAATTTTATTTGATAATGATAGCGTTGAAATCGCATTTTAATTTTATAATTTCTCTGGCCAGACTTTTTGTTTCAATAACAGTTACAAGAAATGTATTATTTTGTTAAATGTAATAAAGGAATAGTTATTTGTTGTTAAGTCTGTACGTGCGATGTATTTACCTACAAATTAACAAGTTATTACGGCGGTTATACAATTAGTATTTTATTGATGTATTATAAACGAAATAAAGACAATTTTAAAATGTTTTCTGTGAATTTATTTTATCTTTTTCTACTCGAAAATTATAATGAATTTCAAAAAAGAACGCAGTGTTTTTGCAATTACATTTTTAGCTACGTTTCATTTACTGTAGTTTCGGTTACTCGTAGAAAAAGCATTGTATACAATAGTTATATAATTAGCTTTTTAAGTCTCGTACCGTACTCGACTAAAAAGCATACATTGTTATAACGATTGCATAAAATACTATTTTATATGGTTATCGCTTAATTGTGAGCTTTTGAAGTGACAGGATGGGTTGCGACGAGAGCGCCTTATTTATGAATTTATGAAGTATCATGCGTGTTTCCGCCGAAAGCTGCCTGGATTGCTCTTCCGATGACGTCGAGAATTGTGATTACTTTGGGTTGATGAAATAATAGATTGCACCGTATACTTTCTTATTTTATGTAAAAATAATAGGTTACAAATTGTGTGTATGAAAGACAAATAGAAAGGCGTGCGTGCGCGCGCGTCGGAAGGCGTAGGGTCTCTGCCGGGGGGGGGGGGGGGGGGGGTGGCGTTAACATCCTCCGGCGCGTTGAAAACGCCAGGTTTCAACATCATTGTTTCTGCATCTTCTTCTTCATAAGTAGGTAGAGGGCAAAGCTTAGATACAGCTCGTCGCAGGATTCCTTTTCCCGTGCGGACATCAACAACCCTCGTAATGCCGTCAGATCCTGGATACTGAGTTTCGACACGGCCAAGGCTCCATTTCATTGGCGGTAGATGTTCTTCTTTAAGAATGACTAGGTCTCCAATTTTCAATCCTTCTTCTGTGGCTCTCCACTTAACACGCTGCTGAAGGTCGGAAAGGAACTCCTTAGTCCACCGTTTCCAGAAATGTTGTCTGAGGGCTTCTAGGTGATGATAGCGGTTGAGGTTCATCTTCTGTGTAGACGGAGATGGCAACGAAGCCAGTGGCCGCCCAATCAGAAAGTGACCAGGAGTAAGCGGTGACAGATCAGAGGGATCGTAAGACATCGGTGTCAACGGCCGCGAGTTTAGTATGGCTTCTATTTGAGTGAACAGTGTAGTTAACTCCTCAAAAGTTAAGTTAGAAGGTCCTACTATGCGTTTTAAATGAAATTTAGCGGCTTTTACGCCCGACTCCCATATGCCACCGAAATTGGGAGAATATGCCGGACTGAATTTAAAGTTAATACCGTTGCTGCGTGCGAATTCGTTAACGGGCTCCTGACTTGCCTTTAGCATACGCTGGAGCTCGTTGCTTGCGCCAACAAAATTTGTACCGTTGTCGCAATAAATTGTTATTGGCTTCCCGCGTCTAGAAACGAATCGGCGAAGACTTAAAATAAAAGAATTTGTACTTAAGTCGCTAACGACTTCTAAATGAAGTGCTTTTGTGAAAAAACAGACGAAAAGACACAAGTAGCATTTGGATACTTTCGCGCCATGACCCTTTCTATTCAAAATAGAAAAAGGTCCAGCGAAATCAACGCCACAGGTTTCAAATGGTGGAGAAGGAACCACACGCTGTTTAGGTAGATTACCCATGATGGGTTGCATTGTTTTTCCTCTTATTCGAGTACATGTGAGACATTTGTGAACAGTGCTTCTAGCCAAAACACGACCCTTCGTTGGCCAAAAATGTTCCCGGACTGCACTGAGGAGTAGCTGTGGTCCACAGTGAAGTAAACGCAGATGTTCACTTTCAAAAATTAACTTAGCGAGCGGATGTTTGCCATCTAACAGCATGGGATGCTTTTGATCGTATGAACACTGAGCATCATGCAAACGTCCACCAACGCGGAGGACACCATTGTCGTCCAAAAAAGGGTTAAGTGACAAAATGCTAGATTTAGCTTTGAATTTCTTATTTTCGGTCAAAGATTTGATTTCGTGAGTGAATGAAACCGCTTGTGATACCTTCGTCAACAGTTGTAATGAGTTATTTAACTCTTGAACGGTAAGTGAACCTTTTACATTTTTATTTTTGCATGCATTTATGAAGCGCAGTACATACGCGAATATTCTTTGTAATTTGCTTAATTTTGAGTATTTGTTGAAGTCAACCATTGTTAGAGAGTCATCAACCCTTACGTTTAAGTTTGCTTTAATTTCAGGTAAATCAAGTTCCACGGATGTCATTTTCGGCCATGCATCATCACCTTGGAGAAGAAAGGCAGGCCCAGTCAACCAGAGACTATTTCCGTCTAATTCCTGACACTTGATGCCCCTGGACGCTAGATCTGCCGGATTAACGTTTGTGGGTACGTGACGCCACGCGAATTGATCCGTCAGATCGCGAATTTCCTGTACGCGATTGCAAACGAAAGTCTTTAAGGTCTTGGGCTGAGTTCTGATCCAGCTCAAAACGATCGTTGAATCTGACCAAAACACAGAACGTGTTATAGTCAATCGTAATGCTTGCAAGACTTTCGCATGCAACCGCGCGCCCAGAACAGCAGCACAAAGCTCTAACCTGGGAATTGTAGCCGGTTTCAACGGGGCTACTTTTGACTTGGCACATAGCAAATTTACAGAAACATTACCCGCGTCGTCCATTGACTTGACGTAAATACAAGAGGCGTATGCATGTTGTGACGCATCTACAAAGCAGTGCAACTCAATGCTAGTTGGTTTCTTTAGAAGTGCATGTCTGGGTATAGAAATTTTCGAAAAGTACTGTGTGTTGTTTTTGTATTCTAACCACAACATTTTAATATCGTCAGGAACTGGATCGTCCCAAGAGTGTTTAGTTAGCCACAGCCTTTGCAAAATCATTTTAGGAACGATAGTGCATGCAGATAAAAGACCAAGCGGGTCAAATGTTTTACATGTGGCTGACAGTATAGTCCTTTTCGTTTCTTCTGGAACAGCCTCAAACTCAGATGAGAATTGTAAAGTGTCCTTTGTAGGAGACCAGTTCAAACCCAGAACCGTGGACTCCTTTGAAAAATCTTGCCTTTGATTTAAGGTATCATAATCTTCAAAGATATCAGGGGCATTTGTCCTAAATTTCCGCAAAGGAAAACAACCCTCCGATAGTTTATTTACTACTGCCCCAATAATGCGTTTTAACTCATATTTATCGTTGTGAGTAGTTATCAAGTCATCCACGTAGAAATCGTGATGGATAACTTCGGCAATAGTCTGGTCTGTGCATTCGTTTCCTAATTGCACTAAGCACCTTGTGCTCAAGAATGGAGCTGAGGCTGTTCCGTAAGTAACGGTGTTTAACTGCAGAACCTGAAGTGGCTCAGACTGTTCGTCCCTCCAGACAATGAGTTGCAAGTTCCGTTGTGATTCGTCAATCATCACTTGACGGTACATTTTTTCTACGTCACCGGTGACTACAAATGCATTTTGACGAAATCGCAGGAGAATTGAAAATAAATCGTCTTGGACTACTGGCCCGACTACTTGCAAATCATTCAGGGACTTGGTTGAAGTACTTTTACTTGAGCCGTCAAAAACAACACGAACTTTTGTTGTCTCACTATGTTCTCTAGTTACAGCATGGTGGGGAAGATAATAGCCGAAGTCTGGACGAGGTATTTTAGTTAAATGCCCTAGCTGCTCATACTCGTGTATGAAGTCAGTATACATTTGTTTAAGATAAGGCTTACTTTGTAATTTTCTTTCCAAATTGAAGAAGCGTCTTTTTGCGACAGAATACGAGTCACCGAGACTTTCCTCTGGTGCTGCTTTCAGGGGCATTTTCACGGAAAATCTGCCATCAGGAAGACGATTGACATTATCATTAAAATGATCTTCACAAAACTGCTCATCGTTAGACAAAAGTTTTTTCGTTGGGGGTACCTCTTCTAGTTCCCAAAACATGGAAAGTCTATCTTTGATCTCTTGAGAGAAATTGCATTTTATTTTCTTTGCGGTTTTTTGGGTGTATTCACCAACTGGTCCCGAAATTAACCAACCTAATTTGGACAGTGTTAATGTAGGTTTATTTTTCCCTAACTTGATGTGGCGTGTTTCAACCAAGTCCCAAAATACGTCAGCCCCAAGAAGCAAGTCAATGTCTGAGGGACGGAAAAAGTTTGGGTCTGCAAGTTCAATATTTTCAGGTAAACTGAGTTTACTGTAATCTACTTCCGCGTTCGGTAAACTGCCAGTGATTTTAGGTATAACCAGACATGACACTGTTGTGCTAAATGAATCTAGCCTCGACTTAATATTTAATTCACAACGTTGAGAAATATCAAAATTGTTGTCGTTAACTCCACAAATTGTGACTTGTCTCGTACTACTAACCGGCAATTGTAATACATTTTTTAACTTTTCAGTAATAAATGACGATTGGCTACCGCTATCCAGAAGAGCTCGCGCGCGGTAGGTATTATTTGGACCAACAACCTCTACAACCGCCGTGCACAACAACACTTCACCACACAAAGCAGCAGCAACATGCACGGAAGGATTTGGTAAGGTTGACTTCCCACTTGGTAAGTCTTCATTCATAGGCGCATTTACCTTATTCACAGAATTGTCACGACTATAGTCACAATTATTGTTACCGTTTCCTCCATGGGTGCTACTACTGTTTTGTTGTATGTGTACCAATGTGTTATGTTTTCTGTTACAGATGGTGCACGGACCCCTGCGACAACGCGAATGGTGATGACCTGGCCGGAAGCAGTTAGCACACAATTTGAACCGCTTTACAGTACTTAGCCTAGACTCTGGGGTCATTGCTTTAAAATTATGACAGTACTCAAGCCTATGGTCTAGCTTACATAGCGCACATTCACTTTTGTTGTCACTAGTTGACGCAACATGAAGCGATTTTGTTTGTTTGATTGAAGAATGTTTCATAGAAGCGGGCCGTTCACTACGACCTGTATCAGCTTTACTAAGTTGCATTGTTTCTAGTACATCCGCTCGGTCACGCAAAAATTGGTAAAACTCTTTTAATGTTACTGTGCTTGACAAGGTACTTCTGTGTTCCTCCCATTTGCGACCTGTGGCGCTGTCCAATTTTGATGACATATTGAATATGATCAGTGTATCCCAGTGATCAGTGGGCTCACCAAGACTACTTAGTGCCCGTAATTTTTTTGAGACATGGTCAATCATGAGTCTTAACGAGGTATGCGATTCCTTTGTAAATGCTTCTAAATTGTATAGAGATTTTAAATGATTATTTATCAAAATTCTTTTATTATTAAACCTCTCATACAAGAGATCCCACGCTAACTCATAATTATTTGCTGTAAAATCAATCGACTTTATCGCGACAGCAGCGCCACCTTCGAGGGATGAACGCAAGTAATGAAACTTATTCATGGGTGGAATTCGCTCATTGTTATGGATTAATGATTCAAACATATCCCGAAACTCCAACCATTTCAAATGATCTCCGTCGAAGGTAGGCAATTTAATTGTTGGCAATTTTATTTGATCACCAAACGCAGCACTATCACACTTAGACTTATAAGATGAGTGTGAGGAAGTTTCATCATTTTCCTCTACGGGGTTCAAAATCAACCCGCAGGTAGCAATTAAATTACAAATCATATTTTCAATTTTATCGCGTTCCTCAATCTCATCTTCAAGTTCCGAAGGCTGTACCAATACTTCAATCTGTGATTGAATGTCATCAAACTTTGTTGACAGTTCCTCAAATTTATTTAGCTTAACCTGAAGTTCACGGGTTTGTAAAGTCGTTGCATTTCCCGACTTAAAACTTGACACATAATTCTCATACTTTGTTATTTGACCTTTGATACTGCTGCGTTTTTGTGTCAATACAAGTAACCCTTTTTTTGGGTCGTCAGTCATTGTTACTTAATTATTAACGCAAACAACGAGTTTAAAACCAACGTAAAACTAATTAAAATAAAAATGCAAGATCTGACCGGTAAGTTTTCCAGCAAATGCAGCAAACAAACGCATGCACAGCAGCCCGAACCCGTCACCGGCCGCAGACAGCAGCAGCTCAAGCCCGCGCTACACCGCCGTGCACGTCGACGGCGCGGCTCCCCGCGGCCACGTAGATATATGTATTTTGACTTTGGACAGGCGACTCTTGCAGGACACGAGACGTTTGCCGTGGCACACGAAACGTATAAATCCTGGAATTTAAGGTTTCTTGCGAAAATAACTTGTATTTAAAGCAAAGCAATAGGTAGGTACGGGCAGATATTTGTAATTTTTTTTTGTAGTTCAACTGTCAGGTTATTAAAACCAACTGATTTTGACAAAAAAAGCTTGAAGAACACCAATGCGTTAATTTATGATTAAATGCAATTGTTTGAGAGACCTAAGTATTTGTTTTTATGTTAGTAAGCAAGCTGATTCGTTTGGAAATAACGTAGTGATTCTGAATCTTTATAGAAACCTAATAAGTGAAAAGAAATGACACAAAGTCACGCGCAATAGATAGGTTATAATGCAGTTCACTATTATAGGATAAACACGAAACACGCAAATCACTGTTCACTCAAATCTAAGCAATTGAAGTGTTACTTACTGTTTATAACTGCATTTACACATCTACTTAAACCTGGTACACTTTCGTCACAAACAACCACCAACAACGACAGCCAATGATGCCAAATTCTTCAATATTTCCCGGCTCCTGCGCGCGGTGGACTAGTGCCGAGCTGATGTCTTTTGTCACGTTTGGTTGCGAGTGTCCTAAACCATGCTTAATGATCTTACGCCCATTTAATACCCATTTCCACTCCTTAATCATTAGTCTATATACGTCCCATTGCTAAGCACAGGCCTCCTCTCATGGATCAACGTACCAACTGAAATGGGCTGCAGTCTCCACGCTGTCCAGTACTGATTGGAGACTCCACATACACCCTTAAATTTCTTTTCAGATGTATGCAGGTTTCCTCACGATGTTTTCTTACATAAATTCAGTGGAACAGGCCGAATTCAAATTCGTACTTACGACTTCTGGGCTCACTCGGCTGCCGTAGCTTTTTTTTTACATAAATAAATTATAAATAAAAAAGATATCCTTGTTATTGAACATTTCTTAAAGCGCAGCAGTTACATAACACGGGGGAGTTTCCGTTCACGTCACACAACTTCTAACCGATCTTAGAAGAAGGAATTTATCAACTCATCTGTCTTGTCTTATTGTCAATTGCTTGTAAAAAATCTCTGATTTGATGATAGGGTGAACAAAATTGGGAATGATATTCTTGCTGTTGAGAATAAGCTTGTTTCTTTAGAGACACTATATTTTAATTAGGAAATACTATCGCGGTAGGAAGCCCAACTAAGCAGCCGAGTCAAAATCCAAAGCACCTGTCATCTAGTCCGTGAGCTGCTAAATTTGTTTTTAATCCGGGACTTAGCCGCCAACTCGCTCGGGCGGACTTAACTAGCTAACTTAGACGGTGCAAGACACACAAACAGACTATAAAAGGTATATAACAAAAACCTCTTTTTGATGCTGTTAATTAACACCCAGAACTTAAATACTAAAAGAAGATATGAAAAGGTACTCTTCATATTTATGAACTCTTTTTCCTTCTTAAAAAAAGTATATTTTTTTCATACGATTCATCATCATCATTTCAGCCTTAGGTCATCTTTCTGATGGACACAGGCCTCCTTAATAGATTTCCACATAGGCCGGATAGAGGTGACCTGCGAGTCTTCGCAACCCTAACCAAGTCGTCCGGCCGTCTCCACTCGAGAACCTTCCTGCCCCAACAGCCATCGGTTCTTCGAATTATGTGCCTGCACATTGCCACTTCAGTTTGCTTACCCTGTTTGCTATGTCGGTGACCTTGGTCCGTCTCCGCGCGGATCTCCTCGTTTCTGATTCGATCTCGTAGAGACATGCTATGCTCGGGAGCATAGCCCTTTCCATAGCTCGCTGAGTGACTTTGAGCTTCCATAAGAGGCTCATAGTTAGAGACCACGTAGGTCATCACCGGTAATACGCACTGGTTGAAGACTTTCGTCTTCAAGCACTGAGGTATCCTGGACGAGAAGACACTTCGCAAATTCCCAAACGCTCCGAATCCGAGTTGAATCCGTCGATTGATCTCTTTCTCGAAGTTGGACCTACCTAGAGAGATGTATTCGTCGACAACTTCGAGGACCGAGCTACCAACCAATACTGGGGTGGGCGCTACATGGACGTTCAACATGGTCTTCGAATTGTCCATGTTCATCTTAAGACCCACCTGTTGGGATATTCTGAGAGATACTACTAAGACAATATTGCAATAGTTAATTGGTACACGCATATTAATTACTTTATATACTCTGACATTTAGAATTTTATTCTAGACTCATTCTAGATTTTTTTTCTTTTTTATTGACAATCCTTTTGGGATTTATCTTATTCATTATTTTAATTTTTAAAATGATGATTTATCAATAATAAGTAAAGATCTGATTAGGTTTTTCTGGGTTTTCCCTAATCCTTGCAACAAATATTGGATCATATTGTATGTTTCCCAGCAAAGGGGGGGGGGGGGGTGTGTCAGTGAGTATTGGCGTTAACAATGCGAGCATCAGTCATGAATCTACCAACGCCATCTATCGTCTGGCCCTGACTAGCGATATAACTTTCTCAGTGCCAAGTCGAAATTGGTCCATAGTCATAAATATCCCAAAAAAATATTCCCTGCTTTTTATTTCATTTTTTCGTTAAAATCTTCTAAGATACTTATTTCGTTTATTCTCTACACAAGTGCATTTTTTACTATAAATTTCTTAATATAATCAGAACATGACGTCACTATTTGAACGAGCCCGATCGTTCAAAAATAATAAAAATATGCTCTTTAACGTACCTGAATATGTTTGCTATTTATCTGCTGGTACCACTGCATTTCTGACACTGCCATTGTCAATGTCTGCATCACGTAAGATTTGATTACAAACAATAAATTTCAACATAATATCTGCGTATAAAAGAAAATTTGTGCTGTGGCACCTATTATTTTGGCTAAATCATTAGTTTCCATTTTGGGCAGATTTGTAGAATCTCCTTTTACAAGTCAGGGTCATATTTTGTCACTTAACTTTTTGAGCGCCACAGTCAGAAAATCACGTCAGGCGCCAATGTCCATGCACCAAATTTTATGGTTCAAAAACTCCGAATATAATATCAATACGTCATTCTGCAATCACTAATTTTATTTTTGAAGGTTCATTTTATTTTATTGTGGTGACGCCGTATTACTTCGCTGCTTGGCCCTCAAAAGGTTAAACATAAACTTCAAAAATTAAAAACATTTACAAAAAACAAATATAATATTGAAACGAAGATTCTTAAATGCCCCTTAAAACTGGGAGATCTTGTAAATTGTAACTTATGGCTCTTTCATCTTAAAAGGATGCCGACTCCGCGTTGAGCGAACGAACATCGGCTACAAAATAGGGATGATTACTAAATGTGTATAATTAGTCAGGCATTTAGATTAATAAAAAATATTGGAGACGTATCTTTGTCGGGCGTCCCAGGTACCGCTGGGAGGACAGTGTGCAGGTGGACCTACGACATCTTCAAGTCAGTAACTGGCAAGAATTTGCGCACGACCGGCCCAGATGGCGTGCTCTTGTTTCGGAGGCCAAGACCCTCTTTGGGTCCCAAATCAGTTAGTTTTTTGTACGTAATTAAAAAATAAAGGCAATTTATTTTTTGATTACGTAAGGCAAGGCAAAAGGCTCCTAGGTACAATTTTGTTCCTAGGAGTGACGTCACGAACCCCCATTCCTAAACTAAGTATTTTTTATTATTTTGAAAAACATAAAAATACGTGTCCAATATTTTTTTATTATCTAACCGACGGACGAATTAGAATTTTGAGTTTCACCCCCCGTCGTAATGCATTCACCAACTATCTTTAAACTCATCTTTGCACGACTTCTTGCAGCTCTTCTTTAAATACTTCTTCAATTTACGCTTGCAATCGTAAACTGAACAGGAATTCGATACCGCTTCTTTGCACGCACTCCTGCATCTCTTCTCTTCTTTGCTCCGACACGACCTTTCTATACTCTGCCTCAGAAATTCAAATCCATCTTTGTTCAGGTTCAAATGAGTTATAGTTTCGTTTCGGTGTTCGTTGTCCTTGATTTCTTCAACTTTTAAAGGTTTTTCTTGAGTTTTTTCTTTGGAGGGTTTAGTACGTGGAAGGATATCCGTTCGAGATCGTATAGGGTCGATGATGCTGAGGAGGTCCGTGTTGTTCGACTGTTGATTAGGCAAGATGGGTTCTTCGGAAACATTGGCTGTTTCGTGGACTGATGTGTCTGGCTGTGGGAATAAGGCACAAGTAGGTAAGTAACAGACAATGCATTTAAATGAGAAAGTAATTTTGTCCACAAACTGAGGTAAATAAGCAATATGTGAAATAAGAGTTCCTTTTACTTTGTAATTTATGTACGCCCCTTAAGATTTTTTACTGAATAGAAGTGAAAATATATCCCAACCAAGGAAAGCATCAGGTAACCCTCTGGTAACCCTGCCCTGCCCTTATATGCGCTGTGGCTGGCACCTTCTTAACAAAGAGAATCAGCATTGCCAGAGTGGCAATGCTGTCAGTCTTATGGCCACCCTGCCGCCCTGAAGGAACAATGGGAACCTTTTTCAGGGTTCCGTACCAAAAAGGTAAAAAAGGAACCCTTAGGGTGCGACTCTGTCTGCCCGTCCTACTATTACACGTTATACCTACCTCGGGAACTACTTATGCTATTTATTTAAAATTTGGAATAGTCACCCAGAACAACATGGTCACCCAGATGTATCGCAGTTTTACTGTGGTTAAATTTCAATGTATTAAGGAAAATGTGGAAAAATGCCATCCACCCCCTCATCTCCGAGGTTTACCAAGCGAAACTTCTAACATTTTCTTAAATTTTATATCAATATTATAGAAAATTATAACCATACATTTATCTGTCTTATTTCTTTTTCATTTCCAAAGAACATTTTTGAATAACCCGGTTTGTAAGCAAGTAGATGACGTTGCTCTGCTCGCTATCGCTGTCACTTTCACTGGTGTCGCTGTCGTTTCGCTTGAAATCAAAGGGAAGTGACTCGCTGAAATATGTTCTGTTGATGTAGAACATACTACTATAACCAAGAAGACATCATTGCCCTTCTCGCTGTTGCTGTCACTTACAGTGGTGTCGCTGTCGCTGTCGCTGTCACTTACAGTGGTGTCGCTGTCGTCTCGCCCGAAATAAAAGGGAAGCGAATAGTTGAAATTTGTTCTGTTGATGTAGAACAATAGTTACTATAACCAAGTAGACAGCATCGCTCTGCTCGCTATCGCTGTCACTTGCAGTGGTGTCGCTGTTGTCTCGCTTGAAATCCAAGTGAAGCGAGTCGCTGAAATTTGTTCTGTTGATGTAGAACATACTAACTATAACCAAGCAGACAGCATCGCTCTGCTCGCTATCGCTGTCACTTTCAGTGGTGTCGCTGTCATCTCGCTTGAAATCCAAGCGAAGCGAGTCGCTGAAATTTGTTCTGTTGATGTAGAACATACTTACTATGACCATGTAGACAGCATCGCTCTGCTCGCTGTCACTGTCACTTTCACTGGTGTCGCTGTCGTTTCGCTTCAAATCAAAGCGGAGCGACTCGCTATAATTTGTTCTGTTGATGTAGAACATACTTACTATAACCAAGTAGACGACATTGCTCTGGTCGCTGTCGCTGTCACTTTCAGTGGTGTCGCTGTCATCTCGCTGGAAATCCAAGCGAAGCGACTCGCTGAAATATGTTCTATTGATGTAGAACATACTTACTATAACCAAGTAGACGACATTGCTTTGCTCGCTGTCACTGTCACTTTCAGTGGAGTCACTGTCATCACGCGCGAAATCCGAGCGAAGCGAGTCACCGAAATCTGGGTACGGGTTGAGAGACTGCAACCAAGGAAAAAGGATTTACTTATTTATTTCGTATCGTACAAAAGGCGGAATGTATGCCATATCTCTACCAGTCAACCATCGGGTAAATGATTATAGGTATACTTAACAAAAATTCAGATGAAACAAAAGCTAATCAGAAGAGGCTGCAGTCGCAATGATTTTTCGAAAACGCACTTGCTTGGGGCTTGCTTAATCTTTGATTTTGATTCAAGCGTTACTTATTGGAATTCCATATTAGATTATAATTATCCAAAAACTCGCGCGGCTAGATGTTGATTCGCCGCTCCAGTTCCTTCGAGACCATGGATGTATTGCGACGTCCGAAACGTCGAAGAATTACCAACGAAAGGTAATTAAATAAATCATATTTATACGCGATTAAGCCCCGTTTTGTTGTGTTGTGATAATGAGTGAAGATCGTGTAATTTTAAATCACATGCGCATATTTTCTCGACACGTGTTTCGCCTCTCTACGAGACATCATCAGGAGGACATGCGCATGTTGACAGTCCGGCTGCCATCCCGACTCGTTCGTCGACTGTTCGAATGGACCGTCAACACCTTGTGTATAAAATCGTTTACTTGTAAGTAAATTGAAGAAACTAAATCCACCTGCCACCCAAGAAAAAACAATGAAAAAAACAAATACAACTTTAGGTTTATTTACAATAGATTTAAAACCCAATGGAAAAGAATGCCTCTTAAAAGGCCTCTGGGCGGCTAGAGGATATGCAGTTATTTTTATTACTTTTTAGTATTTTTTTTGGAGTATGTTTAACTTTTTGTTAAAAGTTAATTTATTAGACGTAATAAATATCTAAACTAAATAAGCGTGCTTTATTGAAAGATCAGCCTCCCCTATTGCCTAACGCGTTTGACGCTCGCTCTTAGAATCAAGTGTCATGATTTTGTATGGGCTATGACAGTTGATTCGGATACCAAGTGTCAAAATTTTGTTAGGCAATAACCCCCGTATTTTTAGTCGTATAAATCAAAACGATTACAGACGTAAATTCAATTATTTTGTATTTTTGAAAGTTCGAATGAGTTTAAATTTCGCGCCCATGTCAGGTTAGTGCCATAGATAAAACTGCAACTTTATATCGAAGCCAAGGAATTTGAACTAAAACACAAGATGAAAGTGGGCCATCTTAAGAACCGAGCCATCTTGGGCGCAAGTACCATATGTAAAGAAAAACCGGCCAAGTACGAGTCGGACTCGCGCACCGAGGGTTCCGTACAAATGTTTACTTACCCTAACTTCATTACCCGGTATCGGTTGAGTTAAGTTTGCACCTGATATCTATAGCATTGCATACAAATCAGGTGCAAACTTAACGCAACCCAAACTCAATTACTACTAAACTAAAAGTAGTCACACACACGTCAGGCTACCAGTCAGTTGTTCTTTTTAACAAGTTGCCAATCGAGTTAAAGTTATTAGTAAATTCACACATGTTTTGTAATAAGCTTAGAGATTTTTTGTTAGAGAAGTGCTTTTACTCAGTTGAAGATTACTGCCAATATAAACTTTTGCCTTGATTGGTGCCATTGTAATTAGTTTGTGGTTCGTTGTACCTTTAACTAATATTTCAGTAGCATTTATTTTATTTTGTATTACAGATAATGTTTTTGTGAATTTTGTTACTTGATCATTGATGACATGACCTAAATTAAAATAATAATAATATTTGTTAGTATTGAATGTGACATTTGAGTTTGTTTGTTTTTCTATTATCGTGTTTTTGTGAAGTACCTATTATGTTTTCAAACACAATGTATATTGTTCTTGAAATAAATATATGATATGATGATGAACCGGGTTGTTCAAATAGGTTTTCTGCGAATAAAAAAAAAAATCCTAGTTAGAGACATGGCTATAAGTTTCGTGTAATATTTATGTTTATTAATACAAATTGTGAAAATTTCAAAATTTTCGATTGGTAAACTTCGGAGATAAAGTGGGGGAATGGTGTTTTTTTTTCACATTTTCTTTAATAAAACAAAAACTAAACACAATGAAAAAAATTTAAAAATTGTTTTAAAAAGGGCTGGTTAAGCCCTTTCATATGATATCCCATTTGACCCAGTAGCTAGACTTTTAATTTTTAGCCCCCTCATATTCGTCGTTTATTTAGAAAATAAAAATATATTTTTAAATATTTCCTATGGCATAGGATGGAATTGCATAGGACCTATGCAATACATGTGGGCTGACCATATTTATAAATATTCCAAATTTCAAATAGTTAGCATAAGTAGTTTTTGAGACAGGCCGCTTTAATAGTCGGACAGACAGACAGACAGACACAGTCGCACCATAAGGGTTCCTTTTGTACCTTTTTGGTACGGAACCCTAAAAACGATTACGGACGTCAATTACCTAAAAACAATTAGCGGTTGAGTAAAACGGAACTCACGGCGTTACAGAGTGGCTACTCCGAAACCCGAAAAACGAAGTTCGTATAGCGCCATCCCGCTCGCGCCAATACATCTTATCATGAGAGCGAGAGGGACGGCACGTTACGAACTTCGAATTTTAAGTTTCGGAGTAATGCCTCAGCACGTGTCTTTCGCGGGACGCATACTACTCTAAGACCTCTGCATCACTGGGACGCCATAGCGCTGTCACCAGCGACATTGCCCTTAGGCCCAGTTAACACGAGAGTTTAAAACCCAGCGTTAGAGTTCTGCACGCTCAATTCGATTTAACGTCCAACGCTTAACGTCGAAAATCCAACAGTGCTCGATAAAAAAGCGTGGCGCTTTAAAACCGCTTACGTGTGAATAAATACATGGGTATCAATTTGTGTCATTAAAACGTTAACGCCCGTTGAAAAAGCGCTCGTGCGATGTAGCCTTACATTTTGACGTCGCCAAACCGTCCCCAGGTGAGTGAGCTGCCATATATCTCAGTGAGAATTGTTGGGCTACCGTAGCCGTCGTGCCAACTCAGTGGACTAGGGAAACGGGACATCCCGCCTCTCGCGGGAAGGTTGGTAACAGGTGCGTATTTGCTCTAGAACAGGGGTCGCCAACCTGCGGCTCGCAAGCCACATGTACTGATGTGCAAGTTGCGGAAACTTACCAAAATGCTTAAAACAGGTCTTTTAAATAGATAAGTTAACACTACACTTAAAACCTTTTATAATCTAAAAAATGCTTTAATATGGTTTTATAAACATGTAAGTTAACACTAGAATTAAAACCTTTTAGGTACTAAAAAATGCTTAAAAAGGTCTTATAAACATGTAAGTTAACACTAGACTTAAAACCTTTTATATACTAAAAAATGCTTAAAAAAGGTCTTATAAACATGTAAGTTAACAATAGACTTAAGACCTTTTTTTAAGCATTTTGGAAAATTTCCGCAATTTGCACATCAGTAGCCATATGCAATGCGGCTCTTTAGATGTGAAGCTGCAGCTCTATAGATTCGTTTTTTTTAAATCAAAAAGTACTATTAAATGATGGCAAGATTTTTTCTTGTGGCTCCTTTGAAACTGAAATTTTGTACATTTTAATTTTTTACTGTTCCGACTCAAAAGGTTGCAGACCCCTGCCCTAGGGCCAAGAGGGACATGGCCCGGGGAGGCAAACTGCCAGGAGCGGCGTAGCAACCCTCGGTGCGCGAGTCCAACTCGCACTTAGCCGGTTTTTTTCCTTAACTTCTGGGACGGCGAAACTTATTGACCCAGGACGCCAAATTTCAAAATACGCCCGTGGTTGGCAACCCTACGTATGAGTGTAAGAGTAATATAAGATTCTTGCCTGTAATCTGGTCAACTTCTTGATGCTGTCCAGTCGCTCCTGGTTGACCTTGGCGATGGAGCCGAGAAGCCTGTTGAAAGCCGCCGCGTGCCTCGCGTCGTTTATTTGACTCTTCAAGAGTTTATCATCATTTACTGAAGACACCTGCAGTTTAAAAACATCTGTACTATTATTAAGTTGTAAAAATCTAAATGTGTGTACAGTCACCCAGTAGTCTCCTGTCATAACAAAGCGATCGAAAATATCTGACAAGTCATAAAGGCCCTAGAAATAAAGAAGTGTCAGATATTTATGCTGGTGACTGTACATTGAAGATATTAAAAAATAAATAGTATTTAGGACTATTTAAAGGTCACCGATTCGAAAAAAAACCTTCCGACCTTTGTTATGAATGCGTTTTGAAATTATTTTTCTTACTTTTGTTATCTTACGAAAGAACATTCTAGACCCCCTCCTAGGACCCTCTTTGTCTGGACACATGCCCCTCAGTTCTCGGAGGCCCCGGAAGATCTTTTTTTATAGTCCATGAGGTCTCTGATTTCATTATTGAGTGCTCGATGGTCCCCTACTCCTGAGTGCCCTCGCGTATAGAGACGGCCTTACCCTCCCACCCCGAATGTAAAAAAAATAAGCCTTGTTTGGATCTCCACCCGCACCAATTCTGACGTAATAAAAATATGTTAATTAAAGAAATGACAAATTAATATTATAACACAGATTTCGATTGCAAGGGAAAAAATCAATGCGACCTACTAAATTGCAAGCAAGATTTGAACTCGCGACCTCTTCTTTAACGCAAAAGTACTCTGATCAACTAAGCTATCGCAACTTTACGTACGTGGCTTGAAATTTTCGAACACAATCTACTTAGTACTATTACCGCCCTCTGTTTTTTTTTATCTTTAATTATAAAGATTAAGTTTTTTCATTAAAATGAAATAATGATCTTTATTCTGTAAGTAGGCCGAAAGGACACTTTTACAAGTCTGACTCTACGGCGTTTCCCAAGAGGAGACCACTGAGGAGAAGAAAGCCGAAAAAAACTCAACAGTCAAATGAATGACAAAATGAATTACATTACTTACTCGCACTATCTGTATAAAAACTATAGTTAGTATAAAAGGTAGCACAGCCATCATTTATCTTCCGACCACGAGGCACAACAAATCAATTGTTCTAGTCTTTATCAGGAAATTGATTTTTAAATTAGAAACACACTTGATTAGGAATTCGACATGCCTTGATGTTTATTAGGTGTTCAATTGAAATAAACTTGCTTATTTTTTTACCATATTTTTAATTCGTTATGGGACATATTTTGTAGTTTTGTACAACACAACACTTTGTACTCTCGGGGTCTGTACACATTATTAAACATATTTTTTTCTTCTGTTTCCGCCAATTTAACGGATTATATCGCGTATATTATCTTATTTGAGTTCCCGACGTTTCCTTAATTTCCGAACGGTGTAAAAATATCTTATCTGTTAAAAAGTAGTTTAGTTGTCTTTGTTTTTTAAATATTATAATTAATTAATTAGTAATGACGTAGACGTAGTAGGGAGTTTTTCTTTTCTCCTCAGTACGCCTCATTTATGAAATACTGCTACTGGTAAATTATTAAAATAAAATAATTAAGCCCTTCTGGCACATGTGTAACTACCTTTACAGATTATGCTCATCTGGCATGTATGTACACCTTTATTTTTTTTCTCAAAGTGGGTAGTTTGCACAAATTGTAACTTTGACAGAGGAAAATATATCGTTTCTCAGTCAGCCCGTAACCATGGAAAGCTGAAAAGCTTCCGAAACTTCGGTAACTCAAATGAGATAATATACGCCATATAATCCGTTAAATTGTTTTATTTAAATAAACATAAATTGTGTAGGTACACCAGAGGCCCTTCTCACAAAAGCTTGTAACTTGTATTAGAAGTGGAAATCTCTTTTTACCCGACTGCCGAAGAAAAAGAGGGTCATGTTTTTTAATACATATTGTTGGAAAGTTTCCGTTTGTAATACAAGCTTTAGTGTAACGGGCCCCAGGGGTGGTGATAAAAAATGACTAGGATTACAGGTTTATAGGCCTCGCCTACGGCTCGCACGAACCAACAGTTACCAGAGATCTGAGACATTATTTATTTTGACGATTTTTGACGACCGTTTTACCTCAGCGGGTGTAAAGTTGCCTGCGAAGCTGAAGATCCTGTGTTCGAATTCCGGTAATGTAAAATATTTGTGTGATGAGCATAAATATTAGTTTGTGAGTCTTTGATGTTTTCTATGTTTATAAGATTTTGACTTTTGTCACACAGGTTTCCACCTAGCTCAAAAGTCAGGGACTTCAACTAATGTTTATACCTTTTTGTCAATAAAGTTATCTTTATATAAGTAAATTTATCTATTAAATATATCGACGTCTAGTACTCATAACACAAGCCTTATTGAGCTTACCATGGAACTAGTTCGATTTGTGCAAAAATTGACCCGTATATTTATTTTGAATCTCCATAACGGACCGGTCGTTCGCCGCCCTCATCTAACATTTTCCCGCAATCTTCACCAGATCATCGGTGCATCTTGCAGGGGATACGCAGTCGCCACTCGGGAACCAAACTTGACCTTGACCAAACTAACTCTGTCAATTTTACTACTGGCATATGTCAAATTGCATACTAAAATTATCACTTGTAACGCTGACTGTACTAGGCGACAATACACATAGATAAATTATAATACTTAAATACATAGAAAACATCTAAGACCCAGGAACAAACATTCGTGCTCATCACACAAGCACTTGCCCTGGATTCTGACCCGGGATTCGAACCCGGGACTGCCAGCTTCGTAGGCCGTTGTACAACCCACTGAGCCAAACGTGTCGTCAACACGTTGGATTTATTTGGTATGTAAAAAATAATTGTTAAAATACTTGTTAGAAATCATACATAGCGTTCTTCACAATTCACAAATATTCGTATTGAAAATTTTATTTACAACTTAAGATTAGAACCCTCGTAGAAGATATAAAGATAGGACACCATAGGACACCAGGCCATACAAATATGTATGGTTATTTTTTCTTTGCAGCCAACTGTACCATTCCAATATCTGCCAACTGTATCATTCCAAGATAATACACTCGAGAGTAAAAGTTTTGGACCACCTCAATTTAAATAACAGCAATAGATTTTTATTATCATAAAACACTAGTTTTATTTACATACTATTCTGTGCAATAACCCACTGTATTAGCAATTTCCACGATCTTACCATAGAAATAACAATATCCAAAAATGGCGATTTTTGCAATACCTATCTCACTCCGTTAAGGACTTTTTTCATGGGTTTATACGAGTTCGATTTATACCTAATAAAACTATATTTCTTTTACAGTTATTTTTTCTATTTAGATAATTTAATAAAGATTATGACAGAATTAAAAAACTGTACAACCCCGCACTATTCTAGAAAATATGACATAACAGTATTTTACCGACCCCAAATGTTTGCTCTCGATAGTGTATGTCATGTTAATTTACTATTATTTTTATTGCATTGGAAGATCAATAATATTAACAGACGGCTCTGTATCTCAGTTTCAATAGCACATAAATTTTTTTACAGTTATAAAATAATTTCAATACCAGGGGTAAGGTAAAAGTAATCACCTCTTACATTTATAAATGATGCTTAAAATTACATACATGGGTTGATAGGCCCATACCTTAAAGTGGATAGTTTGCACAAATTGTAACTTTGACGGACAAAAATATCTTCATTCTCAATCGACCCCGGGAACACGTAACCTGCAAAACTTCCGAAACGTCGGGAACTCAAATGAGATAATATAATATAAGCAATATAATCTGTTTAAATTGTTTTATATATGAGTGATAATTGTGGAAACAGAAGAGTATATTATAGCTCAAAGTGTTGCTAGTTTAAGTGGCAGTGGGCGGGGCACATTCGTAGAACCGATGGCAGCTGGGGCAGAAAGGTTCTCGTGTGGCGACCAAGTACAGGGTGACGCAGCGTGAAAGGCCCCCAACAGCTTAGTACTAGCACTAATATACTATTCCAATGAGAAATTGAATGTATTTTTTTTTTACAAATAATAAACTTAAAGAGTATCTTAACACTATCATAATCTAACTAAGCCTATGTGGAGCTCTGCCGATAGTTCTTGGTATCAAGTATCTTCTTGCCGCACATGGCACATATGCCCTTCTTGTATGCGCAGGCCTGGCAGTAGTGGGAGCCCACTTGGTGCACTTTCGTCCTGCAAATCCTGGAATACAATATGTCGATTGCTTAATATCGGAGATAATAATAATATATTTAATATATACATTTTTTCATTTATTCAATATAGACCTTAGCTCTCAGATGATGGATCAATTGAAATGGACGTAACTAATAGGATAGCGGCAGGATAGAATAAGTGGCGTACCTTGAGTGGACTCTTGAGTGGCTGTAAAATGCCAATAAGAACTAAGGGCAAGGTTTATAAAACGGCTGTTAGACCTGTGCTATTTTATGGTTGCAAAGTCTGGGCATCAAAAAAGATGCATGTGCGAAAGTTCTACACAACAGAAATGTGTATGCTACGATGGGCAGGAGGACTCAAAGACAATATTCACAATGAGTATCTCAGGGGGAGCTTTACAGTTCCAAAGATAACAGACAAACTGAGCTAGTCCAGGTTGAGATGGTACAGTCACATAATGTGTACAACCGAGGATCATGTCGTGAAGAAGTGCCTTTCTTTGGGTACTATGAAGAAGGGAAGAGGATGACCTCAGACCACCTGGCTGACAAATGTCCAGACGGACATGAAGGAACTGGGTCGGAGGGAAACGAACACACAGCGACGGACCATGTGGTGTCGCATGATTGGAGCAGCCGATTCTGTGTAGCGGGAAAAGACAAGGCCAAAGAAGAAGAATATAGACCTTAGCTACTAGTTGCATATCACCAATGGGGTCCAAGTTATTTGTACCTTGATGGACCAAACGGAGCAACAAACAGACAAAGTAATTATGTTTTGTAAGTAAATTTTTAGCATATTAACTGTGACTTTCGCTATTTTATAACTAAAGCAGACTACATAGTAAATTTTATCACTATCTTGCATAATTGCGATCCAAAACCTTTATGTCCTACCACCCTACCTATGTCAGTAAATAAAAAAATCTCCAACAAAATAAGAAAGTACTTTATTATGATGATTTTAGTGCGCAAATTAAAATAAAGATAGTTTACATTCCCAAGTCTGACGAAAAAAAAAAAACAGAAATTGGCCATGGTCTTCATGAAAGAAAAATCAACTTACTTGCATTCTTGGAACTTCGACGTATATGGGTTATAGCGTCCTTTTTTAGCTGTTAAAGCCTTGTTTTCACCCACTTTCCTGCCACCAGACTCCGTGGTATTCCTCGCCCCAGTCTTCCAAGGGTCAGGGGTGATCACGCGTCCCAGTTTCTTTTCGCATTTCTCACAAACCATGTTTATTTTGATTCTCACTAACAAGTTACAAACATAACCTCAAAAGTGTAGTCAACCGGGTAGCGAGGTATTGAGGCTGATATTTAATATTGTCTTCGTTTAATTATTGATAACTCGTGTTTTGTTTAGTTCAGTAGTAAACGTAGTCTACAGACTAAATAAATGCCACAACCACAACAAACGTATTTGTGTAACTTAGCTGCTGTCAATGTCATTGTCATATTTGTCATGACATCACAGGGATGTTCGAATTTCACAAACAAACTCAATCATATGAAGTTCGAGTAAGGGTAAAAGCTATTAAATTGCTCACTCCAGGCTAGACGTGACCTCTATCAGTGTTTCTGATAGTTCAGTTGTGGTCAGGTTCTAAGAAAATTATTATATTACTTCATTTGGCATTTTTAGTTAAACTCGATAATTTCGTCACACCTGCACAGTTTTTAGTTTACAAATGTATTTATTGAGTGGTTTCGAAGCAATAAGCCCGCTGATCGGATCAGATTGTCCTATATTTCTGGTAGCCTCTTTGCTAAAATATTTTTTGATAACCTTTGTTTTATTTTTCTGAGACTTAGATTATGGTATTTTTTGTCGTATGTCGTATGGCCAAATTAAGAGTTTGCTAGTATCACTAATTATGTTATCATTACACCATTATCCGTTTAGTAGAATTAAGTAAAGTATTGTATAATTATGTGTAACAGAAACTAACTTCATGTTTAAACCCCAACACTGTATCCCTCAGCATGAAGGAGCGAATACCTCCTAACACAAGCGTTAAGCTTAAAAGGAGGATTCGAGTCAGTTTTGTGACATCCGAAGTTAAACAATAAATAATTTTAATGTTAATTTTTTTAATTTTTTTAATTATACCTTTGCCTAGAGCTATCCAGTCCAAGTGTGAAGATAGCCCGTGTTCTTGTCGGTTACGGTACCCTTGTTGTCCACACTCGTCGAGACTGATCAAACCGCGAAACAAGCATGGCATCCCTTTCTTACAGCGTGAGAAACGAAAAACTTGAAAATCATGTGACGGACCTTGAATAGTGAGATAACGGATGACTTTTATCTCTTTCCGGTTAATATTTTGATCACCACGAGTTTTTTTTAGGTTTGTTTTTTACTAAGATAATGTAATGAGTAATGACCCTAGTCACAAACAAGCCTTTGAGTGTTCTATGGACAACAGCTTCTTGTATAAGTATATGGTCCGGTACGGACCGGTCGTGTACCACACTCATCCATCCATCTTGTTGGGGGGGTCTCTACGCTGCGTCGTCCTGTACGCGGTCGCCACTCCACAACCTTTCTGCCCCAGCGGCCATCAGTTCTACGAGTAATGCACAGCCACTTAAGTTTAGCAACTCTAGCTTCTCCTACGGATCTCCTAATTTCTGATTTGATCACGCAAGGAGACTGAGCATAGCAGCTTTGAGCAATGACTACAACCAAATAGCTCATAATGCCACGAAAAGCTTAACAGTTCGACAAAATTGTGTGCTCGAAAGTAAAGCAGTTGAAACGTTCGAATTATGACCTTGAATAAATTTATATTGTACAATCAACATCAAAATAGTTATATTAATATAATGACAGTGCATTGTCAATACATTTATGAGAATATTATGTATGTATATAAAAATATTACCGACTTTAAGAAGAACTGTGATATACATAATATTAATACTAGAAATAAGCATAAGCTCGCAGTGCCTGCTACTAGGCTCCATAAAATAAGGAGATCATTCATGGGTAACTGTGTGAGATTTTATAATAAACTTCCTAGCAGCATAACTGAGTTGTCTATTGGTAAATTCAAAAATATTGTGAAACGAAAATTGTTTTCTAAAGCTTATTATAGCACACAAGACTACATGAATGATGAAGCCGCGTGGGATTAATGTAAATTATAGCGTCATGTAGGTATATGAATAATTATTTTAACGAATACCTAAGGTATTATTATTATTTTAATCTTAATTGTTTTATATACTCTGACATTTAGAATTTTATTCTAGACACATTCTAGATTATTTATTGACAATCGTTTTGGGATTTATCTTATTGATTATTTTAATTTTAAAAATGATGATTTTATCAATAATATTACACTTAAGTTAAATGATCTGATTAGGTTTTTCTGGGTTTCCCTAATCCTTGCAGCAAATGTTGGATCATATTGTATTTCTCCCAGCAAACATTCACTCTCATGTAACTGACATTTCGAAAGTGCTTGTAACTAGGCCTACTTGAATAAAGAATATTTTTATTTTGATTTTTTTTTTAGTCTGTAGCATCCAGAGTGCCAAATATATCGTCCCGTATATTTATACCTGTAAGATTAAAGATGGGTTGCGATATATTTAGATAATGCAGACGATTTGATGCTGGCTGTACTTAGGGTTACTAGATGAAAAATTCAAAAACCCGGAGAAAAGGCCTGATTTCCATTGAAAAATCCTGAGATTTTGTTGTAGTTTGAGAATTTTCTCTTCTAGGAAAAATATTTTTAGTTTGTTTAAGTTTTTATTAAATAGATCTTTTATTGAAAATTCTAAAAATCCTGAAATTTTCTGAGATTTGCAAAATCCGGCCGCAATCCTGAGAAGAGTCCAAAAATCCTGAAATCTCAGGACATATCCTGAGATATGGTAACCCTAGCTGTACTACGATATTTTCAGCTTCGCGAACAAACGGTTATATTAATAAAGAACATTATTTTTCTAGACTTTTTGTTAACTTTTTCATGATCTTCACTACCGGGCGCATTGCAAAGACGATAGCTGAAATGCAGAAATAGATTTCCTTCAAAGGTATATTGCAGGTCCCAAGTTCCAAACCCAGCCACCAGAATCGATTACAAAAAAAAATCTGTCTTCACCTTATTGGCAAATGCAACAAAAACTATTTTTGTCAAAAATTTCGTTTTATAAACCGTTAAGGCAAACAGAGAATTGTGAGTGGGCCTAAAATTACCTGGTAATCTTCTTCAAAAGGAGTTAATAATTATCAGACTCGTATTGATTTATACGTTCATTCCTCATAGTTTTATCAATAAATGTATTGCAATTAGCTGCTTGACAATGCCAAGGTCGATTTCTTTTACTTTCGTCATTAATCCCATAATCATCCATAACATCATCATCATCGTCATTATAATTATTATCATCATAATCATCATAGTACGTTATAATTTCATTTCTTCTCTCTTTATTCTGATCACGTAAAAGTCCGAGTTCTCTCATAATCGTGTTAAGTATATCTTTATCTATGTCTCTTTCTCTAGAATGTTCTTGCACATCTTCCAATGACTGTGATTCTTTAGGGATGACACTTAGAAAACGAGGCACATGACGATTTTCGGTCCCGTCGTATTTTGGGCCCACGTTTGCTGCTTTATTGGTTTCCGATGGTTTCTTGGATTTGTCTACTGCTGCTTTTGCCTGTAGCAGATAATTTACTCGTATTAAAATGTGTCAAATTTTCAGATATACTCAGCCGTAACTTTGGTGGTCTATTAATCCAAAATAGTATCGAACCATATGAGAAGGTCGACAAAGCTGTTACCACTGAAGTCATGGCGAAGCTAACTATTTATTGGAAATTATAAACAAAGATCAGAAACAAATGAAAAAAAATTTTCGACGATACTGGACTTGAACCAGTGCCTTGAGCCAGACCGGGGCAGCACGCTCTACCATCTGAGCTAATCGTCCACACCAGTAGTCGACGAATTTTGTCATCTGTTCTTGCTTATGGATCTCTGTATGGTGCATCCGACTCTTTAGCCGTTAGTTATCATGATATTTGTAAAAAAAAACAAAAAGTACCTTCTAACATTTTCTTCTGTTTCCGCGATTATTACTCATTTCATGGTCACGGGTTGATGGAAATCTGAAAAGCTTCCGAAACGTCGGGAACTAAAATGAGATAATATACGCGATATCATCCGATAAATTGTTTTATTTAAAGAAGCACCTTCTACTAAAAAAATATACTTAGACTACGAGTTAGATTCTCTTCTTTTGTTTTATAAAGTTGAAGTCTGAAGGCTCATATGGAGACATCATTTAACCAACAACTAAACTATTTCGTGACACGTTCTACAATCTAGAACAATTAACTGGCGACTAATTAACGAAACCCGTACGCCGCCGATTTCCCTTTCAGGCCCTTTCGAAAGAGAAACCAGGGCTTATAAGGCTCGTGCTTTATTAGTACTTTGAAACTAGGTTAATACGTAGATACTGCAAAGGCATGGAAGAGCCCAGAAAATCTAGATGTCATAAGCTTAAGTACACTAGTAATTGATTATATACAGATGTGCTGCATAATTGTTTTCCATCGTATTTTCACGGAAACGTACGAACGTGTCTTGCTATTTCAGTCGGTCACAGTACAAAAAGTACTGAGGTTGACTGAAGTAGCATGACAAATACGAACGTTTCTGAGAGAATACGTTCAAGTCCAGTATCGTCGAATTTTTTTTTTTCATTTGTTTCTGATCTTTGTTTATAATAATAACACTAGTGGAGTGATCCACTAATAAATTGCAAAAATTGTGATTATTATCATGATATTTGTAAAACAAAAAGTATTTATTGGAAAGTTAAGATAAACGTTCCAATGTTTGACACCTCAATTCCAATAATTGAAATCCCGTTCGTCATCTTTATTGATATTAATTAATTTTGTAATTGCAACTATTGGCTAACTAGGGTCGAGCACTAAGATAAATTCAAATAGTTTATTCTGTAAGTAGGCTACAAGGACACTTTTACAAGTCTGTCTCTACGGCATTTCCCAAGAGGGGACCACTGTTGAGAAGAAAGCCGAAACAAACTCAACAATCAGTCATTTTGACCTTATAGTTATATGATTAGATCCACGATTGAATTTTTACCTTAATGCTGCTTGGACTTACTTGCTGCCGAAAAATTGAGTTGATTAGGTATTATGAGGAAATACAGATGTGGCATGTGGGTACACGTATATATGTAGAGAGACAACTAATCTTTGATACTACAAAAAACACAGACACAACTAGCTGATAATACCTCAACGCCTGAACATATCCTCTTGAACCATACCTAAGAATACCCTCAATAAAGTCACCTTTCAGACAATAAAAACTAAATCCAAATCAGTCCATCCATTTAGGAGATACAATGGAAAAGACAAACACAAATCAAACTCATAACAATCATAACACTCCTCTCTTTCCGAAGTTAAAAATAAGAAATTCTAACAATGATGAAATTTACGAATCAGATAAGTACAGTCAGCCTCGAATAGTTTGTAGCATCCAAAGCGCCAAAACTAGAGTTTGGCAAGCGAAACATGATATTGAAAATATGCGGCAAATTTGAAAACATCACCTACCTGGCAATATGGAATGCATAGAAACGAAGTAGGTTTTATAATTGACAGCTTTTTTAATAAGTAAAATTGTTGCCATATAAAGAATTATTTTTCAAGGTCAATATCAAGTTTCTCTGGCCAAACTCTATCGTCATGTATCTTAAGAGTAAAGATGTGTTGCGATATATTTGGCACTGTGGATGCTACATAATATTTGATGCTAACATTGCTAACTGTAGCAATGTTACCAGATTTATCTACTACTTATTTGAAAACAGTCTACACTTTGATTATAGGAACATTTTCTACGTCTATCACAGCCCTTGGTATATCTGGTTAGGCCTCCTCCGTAGCCTTCCATGACTTCCGGTCCCCTGTCACTTGAACCCGCGTAGCGCCTAATTTGTTGACAGTACAGGGTTAGGCAGTTTTTCTGTGCCTATATGGAGCCATGGTCCTTCAGGGCTTCAGGGTAGGCGGCTTCTCTGTACCTGCATGGAGCCAGTGGATGCATGTGCCTATCTATATGGACCGCACGCCACTCGTTGTTGACCCATCCGGGTCTCCACCCCAGGGTTCTTTTGGTCCATCTCTCGTCATCTATTCGAGCAATATGTCCAGCCTATCTCCATTTTCTGCTTTCTAGTGGTGATCACATCCACGATCTTTGTCTTCTGCCTTATCCACTCGTACGTAAGAATTACGTACGTATCTACCTATAAGTACTTGTATTTTCAGTATCCTGAAAATCAAACCTGACTACAAGGCTAAGGCTGAAGATATAGACATACATATATCCTAATATAACGCTTCTGACGCAGTCGAGTAAAAAAAAATGTCCTGAAGATCTGGTCTAGGTCAGCTTGTGAACTTACTGCCAGAACTGTATATTGCACTCCAAAAACGAAAACTAACAACATTTTCATTTTTGTCAAAAGTCGACATAAGTTTCTTGCTCTCAAGATACTGTCATCCATATGCATAATAATTATGATCGTGTCCTTACACACCGTAGCGAATGCTTTAATATTGGCTTCTGTTTCTCTGTGAAGTGTTAAATTGATGTTATTAGTACATTTACAGACTTTTAGACGGAATTTTAATCGGTTAAGGTAATCTGAGTCAAATTACATGAACGTAATCAAAAAACCTCAATTCATGCTTCAAGATTGAAATCTATGCCCAGGGCCTAGGTTTTTTTTTTACATCTAGGTTTACATCAGGATACAGGGCTGACATTGGGTTTGTCATGGAAACCAAATGTCTTCAGGAATTCAGATTTTTTTTTGTAGAAAGGCGGGGTAAATAATCAAAATAAATATTTTGCATATAGACTTTATTTGTATTGAGCAAAATATTGTCTCTATACAGTGTAATGAACTAACATTGAAAGCGTCTATAAGTTAAACTATCACTACGACGAAAAATAACAAACGAAACAAATTATTGCACGAAAACTAAGGTTGCTAACTTTGGACTTTTTCTGGGGAATTGCTTCTTTTGCTATCCATAGGTGCTTCATGTTCTTGTGTGTTTTGTGGTGCTTCATATTGTGTTGTAGGGTCATATGGCGTATCGGGCTCGACATATTGCGTGGGATCATATTCTTGTTGATACGTCCCATCTGTGGCGTAGTTATCATACTGTCCTTCTGTATATTGAGCATTCGTGTCTGCGTACTGTTGCTGAGAATATTGTTCATAATTCTCAAATTGACCTTCCTGATAATTCTGGTCGTAACCTTCATTCTGTAATTCCCGTCCTTCGGTGTAATACGGTTCAGTTTTTGCCACATAATTCTGATCTGAAGGATTCTCATAGCCTTGTCCAGGATCTTGATATTCTTGTGTTTGTTCTACGTGTTGATCTACAGGTTCATAGCTTTCTTGGACTTCATTCCCTGGCTCTTTTTCTACGTATTCATCTTCATTCATATTAGGTGCTACTTCACTGTGATCTATATCATCAATTTGAGTCGGTGCTTTAACATCTTCATGTCTGTTTTGTACTGGTTCTGGGACGGGGTCGTAAACGTTGTTTTTAAGAGAGGTTTTGGAAGCTTGCTTGCTTAGGACTCTTCCCTGGTTTCGGTGGTCGGTTGGCTGATCGGCGTGTCCGGGGGAGTCAGCTCTGGAATGGTCTGGTCTGCCACCGGCGGTACTTGGTACATTTCGGTCGGCTGAGGGTAGGTGCGAGGCTGGTGCTGGAAATATTAACGTTCTTTAAATATTCTGTCATTTGTCTTTTATGTATCCATCCAGTGTATCACCCATGATTGATAATGCAATGTTTTCGTTTTACGCGTTACCCTTCTGTGACAAATGAAAAAAGTGAAGTAGTGCTTAGAAATATGAAGATAAGAGAGATATCGGAGCGTAATGAAGTGTGAGTGCAGTATAATTTATTTAGGAACTTGAACATTACTCTTTTAAGTTAAATCTATTTTATACAAAACCAGTTCTCTTTCCATAGCGCCCTATTTGTTACAATCTAATTAAACTTTAGAATTTTCTGTAAATAATTAGATTACCCGATTATTATAGTGAGACCGATAAATGACGATGAATGTTAAGAATTCACATAACGACCATACCAATGTAAATGACTATACATTTATTGTAGTTAACAGCATTTACTATGATGATGATGATGATGACGTAGTTAGCGATGATCTGAATGACAATGCCACTCACCTGTGCGTGGGCTAGGCGAGGCGGTCTGGATCGAGCGCCCCAGGCTGTCTACTTGACGCTGCAGAGTTGCCAGTTCCGTCCTGAATCAAAACCGTGATGCACACTCACAACACACCAGTGCAAACCTCTACTTACATGTATAAAGATAAAAACTTCATCTAGATCATCATAAGGAGAGTAATTAAAAGAGCAGGTATAGACAAATGGTTATTTTGCGTTTCCTTCAGTAGAAACATGTTTATATTGATTTTGTTTACTTCAGAAACAGAATCTCTTCTCGTGTCTCGTCAAACTAGGAAAGATTACAAAATTTGAATTCCTTTAACTCAGCTCAACGCAACTCTTAATATAAATTAAATGTTTATTGAAAAATTATACCTCTATAAAATACATTAGCATGCTTTTAGCGTGTGTACCTTCATTAAGCAGACTATGTTCTACCAATACTACATAATCAGACAAACTAACAACTATAATTTCACCACCATTGTCACTTCACAAACTCCTTACCTTAACCGGATCATCATCTGAATCAATTCTATCAATGGAAAGATCGCTAAAGTGTCTGCTTAAAGCTCCTTCCTTATCGTCTCGTCTAAACCTATTCCTATATGGTGTTGACGTGTAATAAGTGCGATCTAAGTCAAATGAGCTATTGGGGTAGCCGCTTAAGGGCGTGTAGCTTCGTGCGATGGTTGTGGTGCAGTACTTCTTATGGGAACACCACAGGTTACGCAGTTTTCTCATAAGCTCTGCGTTCCTGCAAAGCAATTGTGTTTTTTCCGTTCTGAAAAATGTAATGTTGCTGTGAAATCTATGTGACTATTGAGATGGACAAAGCTGAAATAACGACTTCACACAATCTTAAAGATAACTCTTATGAAAAAAACATTTTAGTAAAATCTAGTTGATAAAACCGAAGTATATAATTACATCATATACATTATATAAGTACATTAATTAATATAATAAAAAGGAAAACTTTAAGATTGTTAGGAAAGGAGTTCACAAATGGGAACTGTGACTTAAGTATAATATTCTAATCAAACTTAGTAACAACTGCATTATTGCTTGTCCAGCTCATAATTCTATAGTATACAAACAAATACTGGATAATGGTGAAAAAGATATTACATTACATTACATTTATTTCACACTTCATTAACAGTTATCATTACCCATGAAACATTTTAAGATTCAAAAAGTTCACAAGAACACATAGCTAAACTAGACTTGTTAATATACATTTGTTTCAAAATTTCATTGTAACGAAGTTTGCACAATAAAACTATATTCGTATAATACACATAAAACAAATATGAATTGAATCCTTAAAAAATAGTTTTATGTGAAGATCTGTTTAAACATTACACAAAAGAAGTAAATAACGAATTTAAAAATTACGGAGATGTAAAACTGAAAAAATAATTTAATCTTCTTTCACTTTTGAATCGAATTTAGTATAGCTACTAAGAAAAGTTGTTGTGTATTAAAGGCTTAAATTCGATTCAAAAGTGAAAGAAGATTAAATTATTTTTTCAGTTTTACATCTCCGTAATTTTTAAATTCTTTAACTAACTCTTTTCAACTTTAACTATCTACTTCAAGCATCTACAATTGCACAAGCCCTAAGCCTAAATCTTTCGCGTTACAATCAGTCACAGATAGTATACTCGTTGGTGTATCATCAGGATAGTTTAATTTTCATCATTAGTTTCTTGAACATCCGTGTTTTCAGGTTCTGTAGTTTCTGCCATTTGAGGTTCTGACTGTCCATTCGCCGGATTTCCATCAGACGTTGGTTCATTATTTTCAGCATCCGCTTTACATTCATTTAGCTGGTCTGTGATTTTTGGAACTTCTTCTGCGATTATATCTTCTGCTTGACCTTCTACATTTTCCTTTGATTCTGAAGAAGCAGGTGCAATATTAATCTCATTACTTTCTTTTATGATTTCGGGAACTTGTTCCATTTCTACATTGGGCTTATTATCACTAATCTCTACTTTGCCCTCTATTGTTTCTTCCGTTTTCTTTAGAACTTGAACATTGCTATCAGTGACTTCCATACTAAATGTGTTTTTAACGCCCTTCTCATCTGACTGTACCTCTTCAACGACCGCTTCCCGTCTCTTTTTATCCTTCTTTCGTGGCTTCGGTATCAACTTCACGCTTATATCAACTTTGATTGGCTCCTTTTTCTCTCGTAAAAAGGGCTGTTGAATCATTAGCGGCAGATTGTATATCTTTTCTCCTCTGTTGTTTTCGAGATCCTGATTGGTCGTCAGCGGGCCAATGGTGATTGGCGCGTAATTATTCGACGAATCGGACTCTTTTCCTGAGCGGCGTCTGGTACGGCGAGTCGCGGGCGGTTCGCGGGATCTTGAGCGGTCGCGCTGTGTTCTGATTGGTTCGTCTGCACGGCTGCGACACTGCGCTCTGCCTGCCACCAATAAAAACACAGCACGACGTTAGAAACAGTTCGGGTTTAATGGGTAATGATAACGTAAGGACATTTAATGTGCTTATTGGTCCATTTCAAACTGATAATTAGTATCATGCCTAGGAATTATGTGCGGCATTCATTGCGAGTGCGAGTATCATATGAATTTATTCACTTACAAAAACGCCATTGACACGTTCATATATATGTGTGGCTTCTTTGCTATTTCTGTGTTTTTAAGTATCAGTTTCAACGGATCCATGATTATTTAAGTAAAGTGGGATTATGGTCATGCATTAGGAGTTGATATTTGTTCGTACTTGTGCCTACGGTTTGCGTCGTCTAGCTTGTCTGTGAGCAAACGACATTCTCCGGTGAGTTTCTCCATCAGACTGTTTTGTGAATGTATCATGGACTCCAGCTCAGCAACAGTTTTAGCTGCGGGACAATGTTCCAACTTATACAAAGGTGCTAACGTAAGGGATCTTAACGTCAAAGAGGATCTTGTCGCTTTAAGAGATGTGCTAGATCTTGCTATACATGGGGAGGTAGATGAATTTGATTTTATTAAACAATCTGATGAATAAACTATTGAAGTCAAGCCCCTTCATGATACAGTAAACATGCATAAAGATGAAAGGGTAAAATATAAATGTTTTGAACTTATCGAAATAAAAATTGAAATGCTAGATTATGTCAATTTCAAAACATCAATAGTTTACCCATTAGATGATTACCCAACCGTGTTCGAGAGAGATTTGGAAAATATTAATATGTCCAGATTAAATCGTCCCTTACCGTGCTTGTTCTCGATTGATTCCAACATTGAAGACATCTCTTTTTCTTTCTTGTTCTTCTCAGGAGATGTCGGAGTTAAACTCTTCATGTTTAGCTGTGAAATCGAGACGAATGATTGTTTTGGGATTTGTTGTATGTTCAATATTTACCGGAAAATTATAAATAAGGAAGCGGATTTATTGATATTCATTAAAACTGGGCCTTGATCTTTTGTTCAGTACGCAACAAAGGTGCAAGAAAGTTTAGGCGTATCCTTTGAACCTTACAACTAGAAGTACTTCTAAGTACGGCAAATACGCCACACGAGCTTTTATTTACAAATCCGACTAATCCGAGACTACCACCGATTCTGAATACATATGACATCTATGAAATTAACTGAGTGTACATAAATGATTATTTTGTTAAGCTTTTTAATCGTCTTATGTAGCACAAATTTAGAAATAGGTGTACAGAAGATCTCATATTCAAACACAGAAACTGTAATATTATTATTAGTATCAAGGACGTAAAGATAAAAATGTATGTACCTCCTTCTCAAGAGTGGCGATTTGGTCAGTGAGACGCAGATTCTCACGACGGGAGTGCACAAGATCAGCGTCCGCACGGTCCAAGCGCTGACGAAGCGACTGGATCTGCAATAGACACAGGAACGGGTAGAGACGTTGAAAAGTTTTCTAGCACTTTTACTGCAGTATGCGTTATTTTTAACGAAAAGAATGCGTTTGAAACTGAAGACTGTCGGTAATCCAGGCGGCCCCTTTCCACCAATCCTAGTTAACCGTATGGTTTTAAGTTTAGCCATTTACTTACCTCTAATATCAGCTTTACGTTGGATTCCCTTTGAGTTCAAAAAATAGATTTGGACATTTGAATGTATTAAGCCTCTAAGAGGCTTTCTTACCTACGTCCAGTCTCTTTGCCATCTCCAGGTTTGGTTTGGGCCTATTGACTTCATTATTGATCTCTTCTTACCTTGAAATTGATCCTGTTACTTCAAGTTCGTTCCCCACCTAACTGACCTCTGAGTTGTGTACTTTGGTTTTATGTATGTTTATTGGATCTTTATTTGATCGCTTTCTTACCTCTGAGTTAAGCCTGTTGGCCTCATGTTTAGCCTGTCGTTGGTGTCTCTCCATACTGAGACGAGCGGACGCAAGTTCCTCCTCCAGAGAGGCCTTCTCAGCGTGCGCCTGAGTCAGGTCGGCTTGCAGGGATGCTGTGAACGAAGAATCGTTAACAAACGTATGGACTAAATATTTTTCCTAAACTGCTTTGTTTTCCTAAACCAATGTTATCCCCCAAACCGCATTTTTTCAGAAATTTAAAGAACAATCAAACTTAAATAAATACACAATGATTTTTCAGAAATATGAAATGGTTTTGAATTTAGGAAGTATGAGAGAAAAATAAGAAGTACGAGTTGGGAAATGTCGTAATTTGGGATAATTGTTAAATCCGAAATTAAAGAGTACCATATATATAAAGAGAAGAATATCTGAGGGTATATTTTTCTAATTAAATTAGATTGGTTACAAAGAATGCAAAGCAATCTAGTCAGGCTACAGTCGGAGGAGAACAGATGTTCAAAATGAAATAACTGAGACAGTAGACGACTCGTTAATATCTAAATGTCTCACATCCACTCCAGCCTCCTATAGCTCAGAGTGATTTTTGATTTTCGGACCTCCTTGAATCCTTGATTTCCAAACCTCGATTTTAATTTGTACTTTTAAAATTACACGGGGCCTTACGAAACTAGGATGATGCATGGTGATTTTACCTGTCTTGCTCTTCAGTTCCATCTTAAGTTCTTCGATGGCGGAGTTCTTCATAGACACTTCTCGCTTCAGATCGTTTTCTTCACGACGTTGTCGCTCCAGGTCCAGCTTTTGGATATAATATGATTAGCGTGGATGACTCCTTCAAAAATCTATATTACCAGACACAGTAAGCCACGGTAACTGACAGAGCCTAAGCCCAAAGGATAGAAAAGTTAAATGACAATGGGCAGGGACATTGCTCGTTGAACCGAGACTGCTGGGGCCAACGAGTTCTTGAGTGGCTACCACGCACCGGAAGACGCGGCGTGGAAAGGCCCCCTACATGGTGGATTAATGACCTGGTACAGGTCGCTGGAGTCCGGTGGATATGGGCGGCGCAGGCCCGCTCATGGTGGCGCTTCTTGGGGGAGTTCTATGTCTGGACATACGACAGTGGATGTCTTTTGGCTGATGATGATGATGGATGACTCCTTGATCATCCTTTAATTCAAGGTTTGGCGTGTTACGGGAACTGATATGTACGGTGTCCTGTATGTATTGTAGAGATTTTGGCAGGACCGGATTTACCCTCAGTGCTGCCCACGAAAATGCCGCTCATTTTTGATGAAGAAAAAATAAACAGCTGTTCCCAAGCCTTAGATTTTGACTAAAAGTTTGCCGCTTAATACCTCTAGTGATTTATTGGCTTGGCTGGATATTTTGAAGTCTTCAATTATCCACTCACATCACTCGTGGTTTTGGTTTGAAAGAGTTCAAAGGATAATTTATATTTGAAATAAGAATTGTAAAGAAAGCACTCGACTGGTTAAGGGTTTTTTTTGTTTTTCAAACATAAATAACAATTAAAACTATGACTGACTACTTACAGCTAAAAACCAAGTTACATCTAAAAAGAGCCCCGTCACATGGTGCCAAAGATGCTGGCAGCAATTCCTCGCTGTATGACGATACTGTACGTTGAGCGACGAAGCCGCCAGCCCTTTGGTTGCCAGAGGTGTCGACTTTAAAATTCCCGAAGCTCGAAAACTCCCTGATTTAGGTACTTACGTCAATGAGAACAGTGATATATGGTTTATTCTCTTATGGTATTTTATCAAGTATCATGCCAAAATTTTCCAATTTCAGAAAATTCACATTTCAAACGTCGCTGCTATGCTATGTACAATGGGCAGCAAAACTGCACGGATAGATTTCAACCTTAATTTTGCAGCATAACCTAAGGTCTAAATCTATCCTCAGCATCAAATCGTCTAACAGCAAAATCAAAATATATCGTCACATATACGAGTATATGTGCTTTGTGTAGTTATAAAGTGTGTTGCGATATTTTGGATGTTACTGATTGTACAATGCTGACCTGAAGTTTCGCCACACTGTCGTATTGGGCGGCTAACTCGTGCTGTAGCGAGTCGCAGTGCGCGTTGTACCGCTGTTCAGCGGCAGAACGCTCTTGAATGGCGCGACGGGAACCTTCTCCAACCAGTTCGCGAATCTTTGCGCGTTCGGCTGTTAGGTCCTCCTGGAGAATACAATCCATGTGACAAATCTACGACTTTGAACAAATTGGAAAACTCAACCTACGAGATCAAAATTCCAGCATCTCAGAGATATTCAATAAAATTTAGAAGAACATAAATTGGTTTCTACGCGTTCGATAGTTTATGTGAATAATCCAAAAATAGCCTTAAAAAATGTTTAGTCTTTGCTGTACCACTGCTTGACACTTTTGGACAAGTTTTTAAGTATAGTCCTATCTAAAGAATCACTAGTCAAAATCGTCGATGAAAGAAAACAAAAGCTTATAAAGATGATCTATTCCGAAGAGTCCGAAGTTCGAAAGGCGAGCAAAAGGGATGGATTACGAGTAACCTTCATACCTTCAGCCTCCGGACTTCATTCTCCAGGCTGTTCCTCTCGTCCCGCAGCTGGTGCTCGATGACGTCATTGCGCTTGTAGCGCCCCTCCAAGTCTCCATCACGGTGCTCCAGGCTCGTCTTCAGCTTGGAGATTTGGGACTCCAGGGAAGACTTGTCTCTGCAAAGTTATTATCCATTTATTTTTTTAATGGTATAATAATTTGCTCTTGGTCTGCCACGATGGTAGAATATTGTTTTGACGCAACCGGCTATTCTCAGTTGTCCCCTCACGCTTCCCATTTCCCTTTGTAGTTTGCGGGTGCATTTGGGGACAAAAATATATAAAAATGTTTCCCAAATTTTACTAAATTCGCATTATTGCAAAAATGCGTCTTAGTAGATCAACCTAAAAGAATCTCAAAAAGGTTACATTGTTAGGAAAACATCTCGAAAGGTGCATTTAACATTAATTGGGAGATATAATTCTTCCAAGTCGTTCCAACTCAATAATAATTGGGGTAGGGACTAGGGACATCCAGGAATAACCTTCATCTTCTCCGGTACTATTGTAACGATTCTAAGCTTCTTCAGCTTTGCATATGTCAACTCCAGAGTTCAGAGATATATCAAGATCACATATGAAGGCGAATTCATCTAGAATTTAGCAATTGTTACTACTAACCTTTGCAAATTGTCGATCTGCCGCTTAAAGCCATCAAGGCAAGTTGAGTCAACGAGCCCAGAGGCTAGTTTGCGTTTATTTTCGTTGTTCTCATCCTGTTGGAGTAATATTCATGTCAAAGGAATTCATCGAATCAAATAAAATCTTTCACTAAAAGCGGGAGTTTACAGGCGCCGACAGTTCCGAGGATTCGAAAGTAAGTTTTAAGTTTCCTATACCCTTTTGAATATGGATTGACAGTAATAGTCTCATTTGCCTGCTTAGCTCATCCATATTCATCCATAGTCAGAGCACACGGGACACGGGCACACGGTCTCACTGTTTATTAACATGCAGGACTTATTAATCATTGCGTGACGCTGAAATATGACTTGAAACCAAATCTACATTTTCCAAACATGATAGATGATATTAAAACTGAACTAAATAAGATATTCTATTTCCAACCTTACCTGGACCTTTTTCAAGTCGATTTTGGCTTGCGCCAACTGCGCTTCCAATTCTGAGATGCGTGATTCGAAGACAATATTCGGTCCTTCGAGTCTCGTGGTTCGAGTTTTGGGCTTGCGTGTCTTAGTTATTGTTGCCTAGAATTGAGGATCATTTCAGTACACAGTATTCACTTTGAGCTTATGTGCGCGGAATATACTTTTCAGTATTGATACGACACGAGAAGCGTGTAAGGCTTTATTGAAAAAAAGTTTGCAGTCACGAGGATAGCGCACTTGGAAGAAAGACGATTTATATGGTAAATTCAAAGTCATGTTCACGTAACACGATTTCCTGTTTTAGTTCAACTATAAACATACGCAAATGCAACATATGGTCGATTGTTAGTTGTGTTTTGGTTCAATAGTTTGACTAATCATATAAACATTATAATCAGGAAAATTATGTTTTATTTATTTATTTATCAAAATTATGTTTTTTTTATTTATTTATCAAAACTCCATCTAATTCGTTTCGTGGCGTTTTGCTACCAATACATACTCATTACTACATTAGCTACAATTTCTGCACCAAAAAGAAAACTCAATGTTCCAAGAAAAATAAATACAATGTCATTTCCATCTGTATACTCGTACGTACAGTCAACAGCCTATAACGTCAAAAGTCTCAAATATATCGTCATACATCTCTGTGCTCACAGGAATCAAGGTGTGTTTTCTACATTTGCTACTTTGATAGCTATATGCTTGTTATACGGTGCCATAATTATACTGTCAGCTTTGTACCTTATGATCACTGTCCAAGCCAGTGCTGTCCCCGACATCATCCAAATCATCGGTCTCGGAGCCGTGATTGTGGAACATGCGCGATATCAGCTTGTTCTTCTGCGCTTCATGAAGATTTTCATTCTCGGAAATCACCTCTTTCACTTTGCCGAGGAGGTTGTTCAGCTCATCCTAATCACAAAAGAATATGTGAATACTACCAATATACAAAAACAAACCATCAGTTGAAACCACTATTTAGATTAATCTAATAACACTTCTAAAGAGGTAATAGATAATATTAATCTTTATAGAGTATCAGTATGGCATTAATGGACAGAATTATTATTCTGTCCTATTATACTAATGTTTTAACCAGTGGCAAGGATATCTTCGTCTGTTGCCACATTGTATGGCAATGCTGATCCGCTGTGCCTGATATGATCCCGCCTTCTGGTCACGTGTCGAATTCACAAGCCTTTTCGAGCATTCCCTGAAGACTGTGAGCGCTTTCCCCCCAGAGTCCAATGGTCTGGACCTAAAATGACTCAAATAGGTAGCCACTATTTACGGCTGCGTATTTGCACCGCTTGAGGAGCTTGGCTGAATTGGCAGCAAAGCAATTCGTATTGTTCACGTTATATATAGGTGCGTCCACACTTGTATCATTTGCTCGTATCCGATCACCGTGGCGTAGCATGACTGCGTATCGCGCTGCTTGGATGGTTACTGTCGGCGCAGCAATTACGCCGCGCTTCTCCGATATAAGTGTGTGATACGCGTATCAACATGGATTTGGAGTCCAAACGCGTGATCATGACACGCGATCATGCCACGAGACGAAGATCTGATTGGGCAAATGATACAAATGTGGACGCACCTTATGGTTTAAATTGCTTTTGAAGGTTTTATGAATGCTCATTCATACCCTGCAATATTGGCTCTCTCTTTCCAATTGCTCGATATATTCTTCTTGCTTCTGGATGAAGTTCACGACGTCAGGGTTGGTTCCGCCGCTCAGGTCCGCGGGCACCGTGGTGGGGGATATTGGAACTAAAAAGGTTATTTATTAGCAAATTGGAAAATTAAACTAAAAGTGTGAGGTTGAAAACAACTTGCTCTGGTGAGGGGCAAAAATTCTGAAGAAGATTTTTATTAGACATTAATTGGATAACTCATCGTCGTATATAAGGAATCAAAATAAACTAGCTAGCAATAGCAACTAGATGGCAAGTTTTAAGTGGCATTGACGTGTGGTTTTGACGACCGGTTTGGCTCAGCGGGAGTAACGTTGCCTGCGGAGCTGAGGTCCTGGGTTCAAATCCCGGTAAGGGCAAATATTTGTGTGATGAGCATAAATATTTGTTCCTGAGTCTTGGATGTATATAAGTAAAATATATCTATTAAATATATCGTCGTCTAGTACCCATAACACAAGCCTTATTGGGCTTACCTAGACTAGAGCGATTTGTGTAAAATTGTCCCGTAATATTTATTTATTTATTTATATTAGCAAATTGGAAAATTGCAACTAAAATGGAAAGTGTGAGGTTGAAAAGAACTTGCTCTGGTGAGGGGCAAAAATTCAGAAAAAGAGCCTGTTAAGAAACAGCGCCATCTATCTACCTTTAATATAACTCGGTACCTAGATGGCTTGATTAGCATTTAAGTTACTAATTCACGGCGTATCTCATAATAAATTGTCCAGAACTATATAGATTTAGGTATTGACCACTTTCCGAATACACAGTATAGCGAGTACACGGTATCTCTTGATTGCATTGCCCCAACCAAAACCCCCGGTCCATCCACAAGAAGACAGAGACATTAGTTAGATAACTCATCGTCGTATAAAAGGAATCACAGTAGCCTAGCTAGCAACTAGATGGCAAGTTTTAAGTGGCATTGAGGTACTACTCGTTGAACGAATACCCTGACGAATATTTGACGAGATCCATACGAATACTTCACGAGATCTAGGCGCCGCACGGAAGACTGAATCTGGTGAAGGTTTTTTTTATGTTATAGGGGGCAAACGAGCAGACGGATCGCCTGATGGTAAGCGATCACCGTCGCCCATAAACACTTGCATCACCAGAGGAGTTACAAGTGCGTTGCCGGCCTTTAAGGTTGGAGTACGCTCTTTTCTTGGAGGTTGAAATGTCGTATCGGTCCGGAAATACTGCCGGCGGTAATTTATTTCCCAGTTCAGTCGTGCGAGGCAGGAAATATCTAGCGGCTATTTTATTTAAGATAAGCAGTATATTTTCTATTGTAAATTCGTCTTAGTATGAGTGCTTCTGAATGATTTTCTACGCTGGGACTGTCATCTACGCTCTATTTGTGGTCTTCGCTCCTATATAGAATGAGGAAGTTTTTAATGGATTTTTTAATATGAAATCAGAATATATCCTGAAACTTAAAAAAAGCGGTTTTATTTAATTGTTTATTCTCTATTTTATTTGATCGGGAAAAGGACCAAGTAGGTCGCATGTTAAAAGCGATAATATCCTCTTCAGATAATAATAATCAATACATATACGACTCTACTGCATCTTGTTCTATGCCCGCATTTGTTTTCGCGATGACCTATCCGAGCTCTGACAGGCTTCTCTGAAATCCGAAATTCGAATTTCGTATGGCGTACTCGCGCTCGTTAAAATACAGTTGTACCTTATTTATTTATTTCATAAAGTGGGTCTAGAGCTAGATATTTCGTGTCATTTCCGCTACCTAAAGGTTGTCTGGAAGAGATCGCTCTTTAGCGATAAGACCGCCTATTGTCTACCGTATTTTATGTTAAGGCTCTATTGTACTGTTTCTGGTGTTGGTGTGCAATAAATAATTGTTGTATTATATTGTATTGTGGGTCTCCGCTAGGCGAACCGAGCACGAGCCGAGCACGAGCCGAACACAATTCGTCTAGTGTGGACCGACTTACAAGCTTCGAACGAGCGCGCTGCGAGCATTTCATTCGTGCTCGGCTGCGTTCCGCCTGGTGTCGGTTTTTTGACGAACACAAAGGGATTTGCTTCTTGCTCGCCGTGCGTTCAAGGACAGTAGGTTCGTTGTACGTCCACACACTTGACGCCGCGAACGACGAAGCCGAGAACGGCTTCGCTCGTGCTCGGTTCGTCTAGCGTGGACCCACCTTTAAATTTCACATTATAACAGTTGATGAACTGATGAGGATGTACCTACCTGTCTTATGTGGCGAAGAATAGTTATTCAAACTATCGGCATACAGGGAGGCGTATTTGGCGGTGAGACGCGGGCGGGGTTTGTCCAGCAAGTACTTCTTGTCCAGATCTCCGTCGGACTCATCCAGGTTCTTGATGGAGGCCGAGCCACCGTAGCTGCGGACCTGGAAGATAGATAAATATCAGAGCTGTCAATACAAATTCTTTTTCATTTCTCACATTCTGAAAGCGGGTCTGCTTATCTACGGAGCGGGCTGAAAGTGATACATTTCGTCCCTAGAGCCGAAAAGTATGAAAAACTTAGTTTAATCGTTGGACTACGGCAAATACCTACACAGCCACACTTCGAATAATATTAACTTTTTATAATCTAATGTTAGAATTATAATGGTATATATCATAAACAACACTAATAAGTATCAAATACTTTTGTACAAATAATATGTACCTATTTCTTTCGCGCAAAATATTTTTCTGAAAATAAATTTACATTCAGCTGATGTTAATTATAAAAAACGCCGGGAAATAAACTGAGTCGTAACAAAAATTCCCATCTCTTTAATTTTTACAACTTTATTATTATAAAGTATAGATGTATCGTATCAGTGGTAAATAAATCGATTGTTTTAGTTTACTTACTATGTAATCATTGACTGCACCGTGCGTTTTGAATACACAATTCAGATTTAATTGAACGAGCATATTTTTGTAAATTAAAATATTCAGTAACAGTTTGGGGAAAATCCGATAAAATAAAATAAAAATATATAAAGCACTTACACTAGGTGCATAGTTCCCAGATAAAAAATATCTCAGTTTCGATACAGCCTCCTTATAAGCCAGCTCCGTGTAATCTGGCACTCTCTTCAACCCATAATCCATCTTCGGCCGCCTGTACGAAAAATACGGATAGCTCATTGCTACCAACAAAACATCTCTAACTTAACTAAATAAATCCTCTATTTATTTTTGCAAAAAAACAACTCAATCACATTTTAAAAACAAAAGAAAATAAATTCGAAATTTGAAAAAGGAACGCGTAGGGTTGCGCATTGCGCTAAAGTTTTGTGTGCAATGGTTTTCGGTATCGAAATCGGTATTGATTACACGTTGCTATGGTAACCGTTGTTAAGTAAACAGATGGTAAATGGGTAATACCCACGGAGATAGGTATTTACGTCACAGTTAACCGTGTCTAATTAAAATGTAGATTAGGCCTTGGGTACTTGAGTAGATTAGTGCTTGTATTGTACGGGTATAGGGTGAACTATATTTTTATTTTTCCGTAAAATTGTTGGATTTTGTTTATATTAGATTTTAGCGCATGTCGCTTGTTATTTATTATTATTATTATTATAAATAATTAAGTTATGAATTATATTTAGGATTGGTGTCATTTAACTAAATGGTATAGGTGAAATATTTTCTGTTATCTTATGTTATTACAGAAAAAGGAAAATTAAACATACAAATTAAATTATAAAGCAAAATGTTTTTTATCTCAATCTGAATATGATAATAAATACAACAAAATATGAACCAATAAAATCTTTTATCATATTTCCTTGTTAATGGAAATATAACTAGGTAACAAAAATTTATAAACATTTATTTCAATATAACATTAAAATAATTTATGTTTATTAATATTTTAAACGAAACCAAATTACTTGCCTAACTTTAGACCGTCTCAGTTTTCCGTTGATCTCTTTATCCGATCCAACGCTGGAGCCACTCTTAGTTCTATAGCCACTGATCTTCGGCTTCGTCAAGTAACTCGTCGAACCCATTACAACTTAATCACACCTTTTCCCAATTACAGTGCAGTTTAATTAAATCGATTAACCAGAAGAGCACTGGATTATTTTATTATTAATTAGCAATCAAAACTTTTTGTATTTCAATAAAGTTTAAAATCGTTTGATACCAGATAAAAAAAACGTCACTGCCAGCTCTAGCTGTTAACAAAATTGCACGAGAATTTTCAAATTATTTTCAAAGTTCGAATGCATTTCGAACGCGCGTCGTCGACGCGGAGCCGTGGAAAAAGGAATGGTTTTTGAAAGAAGTTTCGATGCTTCCTGTGTTTTGTCCTTGTTGTGCTTGTGCGTTATGCCGATATATCTGTTTCGGTCGAACGGAAAAGTTTTCTTCGGGATGACATAGGCTAGGAGCTACACATATTAGGGATTGCAAAACTTTTTTTTTAAATTGAGACGACATGGAATGGATTTTTTACTCATTTACGTAAGTAATATTTTAGTAATAAATTCATTTATCACAGCTTTTAGGGTTCCGTACCCAAAGAGTGAAACGGGACCCTATTATTAAGACTCCGCTGTCCGTCCGTCTGTGTGTCTGTCCGTCTATCACCAGGCTGTATCTAATGAACCGTGATAGTTTGACAGTTGAAATTTTCACAGATGATGGTATTTCTGTTGCCGATATAAACACAAATACTAAAAACAGAATAATTTGATGTCTGTCTGTCTATGTCAGTAAGCAATATAAAATGACCGAACACCGCGTAGATTTTGCTTAGGAGTAAGGCTCTGCTAACACTGGTTTTTCATAGATACGGCCGTTAGTAGCGTATATTTTGTACGGAACCCTCGGTGCGCGAGTTCGACTCGCACTTGGCTGGTTTTTATACCTACGTAACTACCTACTCATTTAGGAAGAATAAAAAAAATAAAAGAAAGCCGACATTGGTGTATATATTTTAACAGTCTTCAAAAATAAGGTTTTCAATTCCATTGCATGATCTTCAATATCTTCGCTGCCCGTGAACCGATTATGATTAAGACATCATCATCATCATGGTGGCCTTTTGTTGATCCAATCTTGAATATAGGCCTCCCTCTTCCACATCCAGTCCCGAACCCCGCGTCGTCGAATGTCGTTCACCCAAGAGCCCTCGGAATGGGAGGTGAAGGCTGCTCAGCGTCCCGAGTGGCGACGGCTCATCCATCAACAGGTGAACGACTTCGAATAGAAAGCGGGATGAGCTGAAGACCAGACCACCTGCGGCCGTCTCCTACAATTACGTCGGCGGGGTGTTGACGTTCCCTAAGTGTGCTCGACCTTCTCTAACAAGATTGAGTACGTACGTAAGCCACATACGAGCGCACTTAAGGGCGGAACAACGATAAGACAACCCAGCATGAGTCTTACATAAATATGCTTGACCAGGATACATAGTCACTGTAGCCGAAATCGGCGAAGACTATCATCATCATCATCATCATCATATGAGACAGGAAAGTGATAGCAGATGAAACGCCTCTAGAACTATTCCTTGGCATTGTTACTGTATGAAAAAACGTGTATTTGGCTCTCTATTACTATTTAAGACTCTACTAACATAGTTTAAGCTGTTGAATCTCAATGTAAATAAATAAATAAATACTATAAATTAATAAAACCAGTAAAAAGCTATAAAAAAAGCCTGAGAAAAAACAGTCAGCTCCTAGTACCCGCGACAGGTAGTGTCTCGCGTGCGCCGAAGACAGTTTTGGACTGAAAACACGCAACCGTCGTCAATAATAACTATTATCTGATTATGCACCGTCTTTACGGAACCATCGATGTTGTTTCTTTCATATATCTGAAAAACATCACAAATATATATGTTCTAGAATGAAAAAAAAACATGGGAAATAATATATATAGTATTTAAATTGATACAGGGCTTCCTTGAGGTGTTCTGATAAACTTTCTAAAAGTCCTCGGGTGTGGGGGCTGTGCTGACATCTGAAAATATACCAACAATAAAAAATAATATAACCTTTGTACTAAATTCACTGTATTTATTTTTGTAAAAGCAGCTGTGCAAGTATTTTTGAAGGTTTTTGAGATAAAAGCAAATAACTTGACGTGACATTTAAACCAAAAATGTCACGTCAGCACCCCCACACCCGAGTACTTTTAGGAGGTTTACCAGAACCCCTCAAGCCAACCCTGCACCAACTTTTAAAATTACTGTAAATCTAAATTGTTGTAAACAAACAGCTTTTTTAAGTGGATGAGCACAGCTGTTTTCTTTGTAACAATTTCTTTTATTTATTTATTTATTAGGCTCACACAACAAGTTACAGTCGCATAAAAATCAACATAAAAAGCTTAAAGTTAAGGTCTGGACTATAACTCTAAACAATGTGTGCACAGAAAGACTAATAAGATTTAGTGAAAACTAATCGCTAGAGACAAACTATATAAAATTTCTTAATATTTAGGGATAACAGCAATTTAACATTGTGATTACAGTATTAACTAATTAAACTTTACATATTTGCGTTAAACTAAATGACCTAAAATATTTTTTTAACAGTGTTTTTAAATGAGAGTAAGCTGTTTTTAAAAATGTCCAAAGAAGGATGTTCAGACACCGTTTCATTATACAATCGGCACATTCGTATAATAGGGTTATAGAATGAGGTGTTATTTATATAAATTTGAAGCAGGAATAATTTATGCGAGGGTTACGTGATTTATATCGGGTAATGAAGTTCGGAAGAGAAAGAAGGGAAGGACAGTCAATATGTGAGTCATCATTGCATTTTCTGCGGGATGACAGGGATGATACGTTGAAGTGTGTAAGCCTACTGGCATATGATCTATGCTCTCGGCCGAGCTGGAGCCTATAGCAAAGGATGTTGAGGAACTTGCTTTTGAACTTTCTCAATTCTGTCCATATGTAATTTGTAATAAGGTGACCATATCGCACACCCGTATTCTAAGGTACTTCGTACTAGAGAATAATATAAATATTTCAAGGTATTAACGTTTTTGAAGTCTCTGGTGGTACGAGATATAAAACCGATTAGTTTAATACTTTTGGAAATTACTTTATCATAATGAAAATGGAAGGTTAATTTTTCATCGAAATGAACGCCAAGGTCACGGATAACAGATGTGCGATTTAATGTGTAATTGTTAAGGGAATAATCGAATAAGAATTTTTGTTTGACGACGTAAAGGAAATAATGAAGCATTTTTCAGAGTTTAAAAACATACGGTTTTCAATACACCATTTCGCTACTGCATTAAGGTTATTCTGTAGAATTGTACAATGCTCAATATTTTTTATAATTGAAAAGATTTTAAGATCATCTGCATACAATAAACAAGGACATGACAGACGTTCGACCAGGTTTTATACGTTGAATAAAATATATCCCAAGCAGACATAATAATTTAAAACGTACAGTTCATCTATTCCTTTCTGTATGCGTTGACTTCAAAATTCTCAATGGTTTTTACTTTGAGTGGAATTAGCTTTGTCAGGTTAAAAATGCACATTTAACGAATACGTTTACTACATAAGTCTTAGAATGGGATAAGGTACTATAACATAGCCACCCAACTTATACATGATAACTTTTGTATAAGTACATAACAGCTAGGTTTAGATAATCGCTCAGTGAGCCACGTAACCCAATACGGCGGTGCAAGCCGGCGCCATCGCCTCGCGTGTCCTAACTGCCTGCATCCATCGACATGCCATTTTACGGACGTATTGTATAGTAGGTATTTTGCAAAGGTTTTGTTTAGAATTTCGTATTTCTTCCTACTATGTATCACAAGGTCGGCGCAGGTGAAGGCTAAGACATATTACGTATTTGTTTCTGTTGTTTCATTCTTGCTTATTTTCCAATTTCGAATAGTTAGTCGTACCTGAGCATATTTTTAGGATATCAAATTTCGTACGCATGTACGCATCGTCTTTAATAGTTGATTGTTTGACAAGGAGCTAAAATAAGCCATTATGACACGAAGTGATTATATGGACGAGCTCACGAAGTGAGTGAGGAGGAGACAAATCAGTCATAATGGCTTTTAGCCACGTGTTAAACACGCTGCTTTTCACTTCCACTGCGAGAACATAAAAAAGACTAACATTACAATTGTATATTTCATGAAAAACTAAAAGTACAGTTCGAGCAATTCTATCAGAAAGTTTTGGTCAATCTTATCAGGTTGGTGTGTTTGTTTTTAATTATTCGTAAGGGGCTATTCATAAATTACGTAACTTCAAATGGGGGGGAGGCGGTCTGGACATGGGATGATGGTAGCATGACGAAGGGGGGGGGGGGGGGGGGGTCATTCCCAAGATGACATCATCATTCGCATCTTTAAAAAGTGCATCAATGAGTAAAAAAAAGAATGAAATTCGTGTTTCTATAAACTGTTGCTAAAAACGCATTTTTTGAAAATTACATCAAGTTATTTGGTAGAGGGGGGGGTCGTTCGAACTATGATGGTTGGATGATTTAAGGGGGAAGGGGGGGGGGGGGGGGGGTCAAAAATCGTCAAAAATAGATGACGTAATTTATGATCAGCCCCTAACGAGTTGGCAGCAAATTTTTTTTTCAGTGTCATAGAAATTTGTATGGGATTATACGGCTTTCTTTTAAACCCTAGGGGCTGAATGTACTATTTGAGTCTCGCTTCGCGAAGCTAATATGACGTACTTTTTGAGCAGGAGAAGTGAAAAAAGTATTTTATAGGTTCTTACTAGCTTTTATTAGCGCGATTATACCCTTAGAAATGTCCACTCCTCTTTCCACTCCCTTTAAGGGATTATTTTCAGTATAAAAATTAACGTATAAAAATGTCCTTCCCAGGGTTTCAAACTAATCCTATACCAAATTGCGTCTAAATCGCTTTAGTGGTTTAAGCGTGAAAGGTAACGGAAAGAGAATTACTTTCGCATATTAAATAACAAATTAGCATGGATAGCCATGGATTTGCAGGTACTCTTGTTAGGAGCATTTCTACCCTAGGGCCAAGGGAGCCATGGCCCGGGACGGTAAACAGACAGCGGCGGCGTAGCAACTCTTCTGTGCGCGACTCCATCTCGCACTTGGCCAGTTTTTCCATTAACTTCTGGGGCGGCGAAACCTATTGGCCCAGGGCACCAAATTTCAAAGTACGCCCCTGAGTCTTGTTCTCATCATTATCTGAGGCATTACAGCCGATTGTTAGCCTGATCAAGTCAATCTGTCCAGTCCGATCTATTCGTGGCTTTCATGTTCCTACTTAATCAGCCCTAAGGTTTTGATGTCCTGTTCGAAGCCTTGCAACCATCTGAGCTTGAGCATGCCTCTACTTCTGCAGCCTTCCAGAAGGCGTTTGGGTACTCTGGCTTTCGTTCATTCGCACCATGTGCCTTCTCCATTGCAAGCGTCTGATCTTTATGGTCCTAATGGCTCATGGTATATACTTTTGGTAGGTATAGCTCTTGGTTATGCTTAACGCGTTTGTCATCACCCATCTTCCACCATAGCTCCGAAGATGCGCCTGGGTGATCTGACCGTTTGAACCGTGTCCCCAATATTGAAGAATTCCATGTGAGTTCTGGCGCCATTTTCGTTTGTATTGTAGAAGTAGCAGCTTTTTACAATAGTAATCAAAATAAGGTTGATTGCTTTCATGAATTGGCAAATTTGTGAACAGACGATAGGATATTGCGGATAAGACGAATAAAACGCTTAACTGTGATTATTTTAGCGTCTAAGTATTATTCGCTCAAATACCAACAAGGGATATTCGTCCTTTTTGCTTAGGACCCAACATTCAGAACTGAAGAAAGACCGTCTTTTGACAGGAGTTTCCATATATTTTACGTCTATTTTCATTAGCACGGTAGTATAGGCCTTAGTAAGGTTTTTTACAGAAATTTTAAGTTTCTTGAAAGACGTTTCGAGCGAAAGCATCTTAGCAGGCTGACATAGCACTTGTTAGCGGACATTGTTATTCTGTTTATTTTTAAAGACATTTATCATTCTTATCGATTACTAAGGATCCAACATAAACGAATTCATTGACGCTTGCGAAAAAGATTCCAATATTGATTCCTTGCTGGTCTTTTGACCCTTTTAGGTCTTGGTCATGTTAACTTGGAGACCTTCGCAGCTGAGTTTTAAACTCTAACGTATATGATACATGTTTTTGGTAGCCGTATTGTATTTTTATTTATTTATATATTTCTTACTTGGTTAATAAAAACGAGGCTTGAAGTGGGGTTTTGTCATTGATTTTGCTAAGAAAAGGGTCGTGCACATTCAATCGAAGGAAGAACCAGGCCCCTTTTTCATAAACGTGACAGGTGACAACGACAATTCGACGTACATTCATTGCTGGGTCACCGAGTAAGTGTATGCCTGGCATCATGATGGAGAAGTAATGTATGCCGAATTGTCGTTGTCAATCTGTCACGTTTATGAAATAGGGGCCAGGAGCGTATTTACCTTATTGCCAAGAGGGCCATGCCCGGGACGGCAAACAGCCAGGGCTGGCGTAGCATTTTTTCCTTTACTTCTGGGGCGGCTAAACTTATTGGCCCAGGGCGCCTAATTTCAAAATACGCCCTGCATCCAACCGGTTTTGCATGATGCAAATATATATGAAGATTCAAATGAATATACATGTTAAAATCTTCGTATTTGTAAATCACTATCGGAAGTCTCAATTAATTAAAACAATTACACAAGTACATGTCCAAACTCTATTTGACTTCACTAAAAGTATCCTAGCGTCAAAAATCCGCCTCAAAGGTCAGAATGTGTAAGAAATGTATGACTGTTATCTTTAACCTATTTATAACAAAACATCATGATTATGATTTTAGGTATAGTTAGGGTGACGGCTTGATCGCCGCATCAAGAACCAACTGGAAATCCATGCAAGAGGCATATGTGTGACGGCACCAATCATGGGTCTGTTAATTACAGTAGTACCCTATAATGGACAGCAAAGATTCAGTGCTGTATGACCCATCGTTCATGGACTTTTCCAGTTATTTGTTATTTTAAAAATGTAGTGTCCCTTACTAAATTTTGCAGTTACAGCAAAAAATATAAGAATTGATAGCTTGTCCATTACTGGTGACGTGACCCTAATAGGACAAAATTAAACAAAATTTAAGAAAAAGTGTTTTATTGTTATCAAAGGCTATTTCCGACATCGTAAAGTTCATTAGTAATACTTATCTACGAAACATTGCTACCTTACATATAAGCAGTGTAGGTACTATGTATTTTTCATAAATAATGGAAGTGGCGAAACCAATAGTACTCGTTCCATCTCTCTTCCCTTCCAATGGTTAAAGAGAGATAGAAAGATAAACTTTGTATTTATGTTTGGAGTATATCTCCCGATAAAAGTGCAGTGATACGGTTTTTGATACAGCAAAATGTAGTTTGGTTTTTATTTATATTCAAGCCAGTAATTTAAATGATATAAGTATTGGCTACCCATTGCTTTAATGTTACCTCGCCAGCAAGACATGACATTCAAAGATTTTTTAGTAAAAAAGTGATTGTTTAAGTTGCTGGCTCCTCGTCTAGGTCGTTGGGATGTCATATTTTATATTTAAAAAAATCGTACTGTAAATTAACTATAGTATGTATAGGTGTTAGTTAAAATTAACTACGTTTCACCAGAAATATATGACTTCATTAGAATTTGAAGTAAAATTGATGTAAAACATTAAAAAATATTATCATATAAAAACAGCAGTGCCTTATTGGAAAAAAAATAAAGAGCCATATATTTCTGATTATTTTAGTGTTGTTATGGTTATCTGTTAAAATGGATAAAATAATCTTATCATCCTAGCAGTCTCCACAAATTAAGTATACTTATTCGGAAAATGTCTTACAATAACTTCATTGTTTTAAAACAAAATGAAAAATGACAATAATACTAAATACATGGAAATGAGTTTAACAAAACTAATGTGAAATGATTACAAAATAAACAGCAACGTATTGTATAAAATTAGTAAAAATAATACTATAAACAAAATCTACTTTTTGGTGTTAGTAGCTCCAACAAAAACTAAATCTATAAAAAAATAAATACTTTAAGTAGATCGTTAATGAAATTGCACGTAACATATTATCTTTTGTTTATATACCTAATGAGATATTATTTGCAATGGCACTTTTGAATAAATACATAGCAAAATAAGCATTTTAACAAATCTATTTACATAGTGAGCGATAGATATACGGAGCTGCACTAAGATCCAAGCAAAAAACAAAACGTCAAACTTTGGACCATTTTTCGTTGAAATTTTCGACTCTAGCTCTTAGTACAGTCCACTAATTTGTGCATAGTGTATAAAATACAGACAAAATATATACTACTTCATCTTGTCTATGGCACAAGATATCAAAGCTCGGTGAGGTTTGATAGTTAAAAATATTTACAAACAACAATTAAATCTATGCTCCTACAGGTGTATATAATAATGGATTTAAAAAAGTGGAGTATAAAATCAGACGGATTTTTCAATGCAATACATTATCGTTTTGAAAGAGGCGAACATTAAAGGACTTGTGTGTCATCCTCATCATCGTTACAACCAAAAGATGTCCACTGCAGGATTTAGGCCTCCCAACGATCTTCTCAATGGCCTTGCGTTATCAGCTACCCTTGATTGGCCGTCCCACGGTACTTCTTCCGTTCGTAGATTACGTAGGTGGTTGTACAATATTTGGTATAGTGAGATATCTGAACAATACGGTACAATATTTTTAACGATAAATATTAAAAGGTACAATTTACCATTAGCCATACAACTCTTTATACCAATTATTTATCTAAACTTAAACATTGGGGTTGTAACTGCTACTTTTTTCACACCAGATGTCATCACTGTTGAATATTTCTGAAACTTTTGGTTAGGACTAACGAAACAATTATTAAAAAATATAGTTTAAGAGTAGTAATCACTTAAACTTATTTTTTTTAAATCTCCATTTTTGACTGTTTCCTTTTGTAATTCGTATATGGCGGATTCGTAGAAACACTCAATAGTGTCGACATCTGTGAAGAACTTCTAGTTTTTCACCTAGTCATAAATAATACACAAAATGCATATAAAAAATACTCCAATATTTAAATTTGACTTTCAGATTAACACCTCAAATACAAGACACAGTATAAGTATCATCTTTCTAACATTTGAAAGATTTACATTACGAATACGTCATATCTGTAACTGTAATACGTGCAAATTTAAGTTTAGGTAAATGTGTGATGCGGAATAGAATAAGCTCATTGGAATTTGTTAACAACCTGCTTCACCCAACTGCCTTTTGGGTCATCTACATTATCTGTCTTACATTCTTCTCGATTTTCTTCATTCAGACTAGTATCTTCCACACTTACACTGGTTTTTACTTCTTTCTTTACCTCACTGACACTTCTTTCAAAACTAGCAACTTTTGTTGATATTGTTTTAGGCTTGACTGCTGGTTTCTTAATCTGATTCGGTTTCGTTAAACTCTTAGACATCATTTCGATCTCCATTCGCCTCTCTAATACGCTTTTCGATGTTTTTTGCGGTTCCACCGACGTTCTTTTATTTTCGTTAGTTTTTAATTTTCTAGTCGCTGAGTCGAGACTTGCTCTTTCGAAACTTAGCCTCTTTATTTGTATATTTCCTGTTGGTTTTGGTTTACTATCTACCTCTTCTTTAGCATCTTCATTCACTTTTACTTCGACTGTGCTTTCAATCTTTTGTTCCGTCGGTTCACATTTCATTTGTTTGTGAACATAACTGGTGTTTCTCTTAATAGTCTTCATATTAACTGACTCGGAAGACGATGATTGCTCTATATTCCTTGCTAAGTTATTTTTATTAACAGCAACGTTTTTGACATTGGCTGTAGGAATGTTAGTTATTTTAGGTTTTACTGGAACAGGAGGTGCTTTTGGCTTATCTTTATCGAAAGATCTCTGTTCGACTTTAGTTTTGATGTTAGTCTCAGTGATTTTCTTTGCAACAGTAGCTTTAGTATTGCAAACACTAGATGTCACGGTTACTTTTTTTGCTCTAAACGACGAACTATGTTTAATACTTTCGATTCTCGAGACAGTTTTACTAACAGATTTTACTTCAGACGATTCCGTTTTAGACTCTTCGACTTCTTCTTGATCGGAATAAACAGCTGAATCTCTATACACATCTTCATCAACAATGTGTTCAATTTTTTCAAACGATTTTTCATAATAACTTTCATCCGAGTTTACATGTGCTGATGAATCTGAAGATTTCTCTTTGCTACTATCCCTTTTAACTTCTTGTTTGGTCTCTTGATCTGCACTTTCACTTGACGTAGTAACGAATGATGAATTTGAAAATAAACTATCAGGTCTTATAGCATTTTTATTAATAAGTACATTTACATTCTTTAATGCGGATTTTTCTTTTACCAGTGTAACAGGATCGACATAATCGCGTTGTGCTATCCTGGCTCCTAAATGTTTACTGCCTTGCATATAAATTGGCATCTTATTTAAGCTTTGATAAGAGTTACTCGTAGATTTAGATGGAGATGAAGCATTTGATATATTAGTGACCATGCTAACACTCTTTTCATAATTAGGTCTGTACATTTCAGGTTTTTGTGGAATATTATCGCAACTATGCGACAAAACCTCTAAGTTGTTCTTTTCATTTTGACTTTCTGTCATAGTACTTTGTTCATAGACACTTTTACTCAAAGCGTCACTGTTGACTGTATACACTATAGTAGATGTTGTAGGATTATTATCAATTGAAGTAATCACTACTTTGATATCTGTTTTCATTGAATTCATAATATCGTCAGTGACTTTTTTAGCCTCTGGCCTATTTTGATTGTCGTCTGCGTGTTCATCTCCTATAATACTTCTAAACCGTTGTAGAAGATTTTTAGAATAGCTCCTCGGGTTTAAGCCGGGTCGTTTTTCCGTTGTCGGACTCTTTGCTTCCAATTTAGTGCTGTCAGGACTACTTTGATCATTGGCGTTGATTTCTTCTTCAGTGTTTTTCGGAGGTGTTCTATTCTTAAATCGACTTAATACGTTTTTAAGAGACAACATGTTACTAGTTGGTTTATAAATCTTATGTTCTGGATGAATAACTTCAATTTCTTTCTTAACATCGATGGTTCCTAGCGGTAATACTTCACATGAAGAGGTTGTTGACGTATTCAAGTTTGGTTGAGATACAGTTAACAAATTTTCATTCTTATTAGCATCTAGGTCTTTTTCAAAATTATTTTTGTAACATTTGTCTATTTCTTGTTCCAATTCTAATGTAGATTGACTGATATTTTGCACATAATCACTGTCATTAGAGTTGGCAGTCTTATTGAACTTGAGTATATCTCCTTCACTCATATAATTTTCTACATCATCATAACTTATTTCACTTTTATCTGACGCGATTGTAAATGGTCGGTCTGTACTCATAACTTTTCCATCTCTATTCAAATATGTCTTACTGTTGCTGTTAGGTTTACATTTGAAAGAGCTTAAGGTATTCTCTTCTGGGTTACTTGTTGGAACTTGGAAGCTTCTAGGCAGTGAACCAGATTTTCTATCTCTCGATACATTGAAATGTTCCTTTTGTCGACTAAGCCAAATTTCAGGCGTATTTGGACTTTGTTGGTCTGGACTCATAGGTAGATACTCTCCGGGTAAAGTGCTTGGTGTCTCTTTCTTTCTTCGACACACTTCCATAAGACTATCGTAAAGATTTTCAGTACTATTTTCGATAGCCGAACCTTGATGTTCCATTGTTTCGTAAAATTCTTCTGTTTGAGGTTTTACTTTTTCAGGCGATTTCACAGGTACATGATATATGCCTTCGTTGTCTTGTAATTTATTTAGTTTATCAAAAGAAAGGTACACATAATCGGATTCTAAATTTTTTACTTTGGTCTGAGATGGATTTGGTGGTGAAGGTATCCTTTTTGGTCTGGGAACATGAGAGGTGTGCTGGATAGATTTACTTTTAGAGTTTAATGTATGCAAGCCTTCATCCTCTCTAGTTTCTACCCTCAAAGTCTCATAAATATGATCATCATCAGAGGCATCATTGACTTCGTTTGGAGGACTTAATATTTGTACATCAGGTTCATCTGTACCTAGTAGTAAATTTTCAGAAGCTTGTCGGCTATATTTAGGTTTATTTATTGGCTGTTCCGGGTTAGAATGCGACTTCAGGAGCCTCTGGTGTCTTCTTTGAGCACTATTTCTGAGCTGCTGTTTTTTTAATAACTTTTGAAACTCACGATTTTGCATTAATAACTGCGATATTATCTGCTCCAAAGGTTGTTCAACTTCTTCACCACTTGGAACATCTTCCCTTGTCTCAACTTCGAGCTTTTCCTCATTTTCAGAACCTTCGTTAATTACTTTTTGTTGATTTAAGTACTTGACCTTCTCTAGTTCGTTCTTTTTAAATGAGTCTGTCTTTTCTATTAACTTTTTGTAAGTTTCTTCGTCGATATCTTCGTCTTTGCTTATAGTTTCTGGTACAATAGAACTAGGTGTACTGTCTTTGGATTTATCAATATTAAGACTGTCAGTAGATTCTGAAATATGTAAAATATTTTCAGTGGATACATCTGTCGAGAAATCAGCATAGAACTTAGCTGTAGTGTCAGTCCCTAGTCGTAATCCGTTCGCCCTATTCTTCTTTAACTTGGATATTTTCTTTGGTACTTTCTTTGTGTTGTACATTTTTATTTCAATAGTAGGTTTAACTCCAGGGTTGACTTTTCTAGTATCAGCTTCCGGGTCTGATATAATGACTCCTTCAGTATTCTTCGTCTTTCTCGTTATTTTATTTGAACCACAGTTACGACACTCAAATTCGATTTTTTCTGTACCCCTAGCTTCGTTTCTGTCAGTATCACTGTCCAAACTCTTTTTAGCAATAATTGCTGTGTTTTGCTGCAAACCTGGTTCTGATTTCCGTCTCCACGTACCTATCTTAGATAATTTGGATCGTTGGGGGTCTTCCTTAGACTTCGACCTTAGCAAATCTGTCCTTTGCTTTTCGTTATCATTACATCTAGATTTCCTTGAGTGTATTGTGCTTGTTGAATCAGTCACGATGTTTTCTTTTATCTTCGCACATTTGAGACAGGATTTCGGTATATTCCTGACGTTTACTAATGAATTATTAGTATCACTAAGATCTTCTTTACTTTTAGTATCAGTGTAACCTACAATATTATCGGAAGAATGATATCCTCTAATTTTATTTAACGATCCCGTATAGTCTTTTGCAAAACTTTCCTGGGATGATTTAAAGTCCGAACATTTACAAATGGATTGCTTTCTTTCTAAATGTTCCGCGCTACCAGAGTCAATATATTGCAAAGCTCTATCACATTCAGGACATTTTTCTTTGTCATCGTCATGCCTGCAACTACATTCGGCTTTATCTTTTTTGGATAATTCTGTTTCGCAATCAGAACACAGGTCAATATAACAACTATCACAAGTAAAATCTGTACCTTTTTCTAACGAAACTTGGGCACAGTCACAATCTTGTGTGCCAGTTCTATTACTAGCTATACTGTATTTCATGGGCTTCTTGAGTCGGCCCCTGACACCATTTTCAAAGGATTTTCTTCTCTCTCGCTCTAGCTTCCGTTTCTCGAGGTATTCTGGGGCAGAGAGCTGTTTCCTCATTGAAGCTTGTGTTATTAGGTTGTGGGATTTCTCTGCTAGTATGTCATCTGCAATGAATATAAAATACATTAATAGGATCGTTCAAAGTTTGGCTATTTATAATTGACTAGAAGGTGCCCGCAACTTCGTTCGTGGACGAGAAAAAGTCATAGCCCTCTTTTTTAATGAGTGTAGTCGAGTAAAAAGTATCCTAAAACCATCTGGATCTCCAGCCCATCAGCTACCCGTGTAACAAAAACTGTTGAAGTCCGTTTACCCGTTTTGGCGTGATGAAGCCACAGCGACACATACAAACATACAAAAAATCCGAAAGTAAATATAAAAATAGTTTTAGACTCAGTGATCTCCAATTAGTCCATTATAATTGTTTTTTTTTTTTTTGAAATATCTTCAATGTAACTAATATTGAATTTTTACAACTTTATATAAGTAAAGATAATCATCATCATCATCAGCCAAAAGAAGTCCGCTGCTGGACACAGTCCTTGCCCAAAGAACGCCACCATAACCGGTCCTGCGCCACCCGCATCCAGCAGAGTCCAGCAACTTTCACCAGATCATCAGTCCACCGTGTGGGGGCCTACCCCATTCAAGAACTTGATGGCCCCAGTGGCCCTCGATTCTAAGAGCGAAATGCCCTGTCCATTGCCACTTAAGTTTTCTACACTGGTTCTTCTACAGATCTCTTCATTTATGATTCGATCTCGCAAAGAAACTCCCAAGCATACCGTCTCCATTGCTGTCTAACTTTGAGCCTTCTTATAAGACTCATCGTTAACGACGTTTCAGTGCCGTAAGTCAACACTGACGACAGTCATTATTGGTCAAAGACTGTCGTCGTAAAACAATGCTGGATATTGGGCGAAACTATTTTTTTACATTTATTTCATAACATCAGTCGGCTCATGAATTAGATAATCTGGCACTTTTAAAGGTATATATATATATACTAACGTAACTTATTGTGAAAATATACTAGTGAATTCTACGAGTATGTAACACTAGTATTAACTAACCATCTGTTTTGTTCTGTCCGAGTTCCATCACCAGCTGTCTTGCGTGCGACGGTATCACTGCGTTGTAATTCTCCAAAATCACCTAAAAGTACAAAATACATTTTCTTTTAAAATAATTGTATGAGAATGACATTCGGATCGCCCTTTTACTATTATTTAGATGTAGTGAAAATAGCGTAGCAGGTATTTCCAAACTCGTTATCGTTATCTAATTTAGATTTTTGCTCACTCTCTTAAACAAAACACTATATGCCACTACGAGTTTCTCCGAATATCCTCCGGTCCGTTTAGTGCGCTAATTGCTTTCCATCTTCATCAATTTCTATCTTAGGTTTTGATTTTGTTACAGATAAACCATTGACTCTTTTAAGTAACGTAGTGCATTCCCGCTTATGCTTTGGCAACCGGGCTTTTAGTATCAGCTGTGCCTGGGGCGCGTGCGGAAATGACTGCCAGCCATTTTACTTAAGTCATTTTAGACCATTATATGATTTACCGTAGGGTGTATTGAATCCACCAACTACTTTCCAACTAATAAATCTCGAGGCTTTTATCAAGCTTGTGATGGTTATAATCGATGCAAAAGTAACTTGCTCTTTTAAACAACTATTAACGTAGCAATTCTGGTTTAGGTCATTGCGAATTTCTTTAGATACCCTTTGGTCTAACTAATGATACGGCAACTTTCTAATTTAAGCCTAGATGTTGATAGAGAGTTAAAGTGAACTCACTCTTTTAAGCAACAGAGTCCACTCCCGCTTATGCCTGGGGGACCGGGCTTGCAGTGTCAGCTGTGCTCGCGGCGCGTCCCACGGGATAACGTGGAATGACAGCGGTGCGCCGGCGATGGATTCAACTAGCATCATGTTGTTGCACTGAAATTGACAAACAAATGGGTTAGTTTTTTAGATACCAACGGAATTCAAAAGCCTAATCTGTATCACTATCTATCCTATACTTAAAGCGCTTGTGAGAGTGAGAGTGTGTGTGTGAGGGTGTAATTTATCTCGATGAGAATGGAACGTACCATGATGTGAGATTTATATGCGAGGATGCCATCCTCGCGGTTTTTGGTCACGAGCAGCATCTTGTCGAAGAGGAAGGCGTGGCGCATCGCCTTCGCGCCGAATACTCTGCAGATGAGAAAGTCTTATTTATTATAAGCTACAAGAAAGAATTTGACTGTCAGGACTAAGAAAGATGGACAACGCTCCGTTATAGCATACGAAAATTTGAGTATCTATTGGGCTGGCTGAGAATTGTGTCCCCAGACGTTCAGCATTGCCAAAGGTATAAATAATATAAAGCCTCTGTATAATTTAAATGATATCGTGGCGTCGGAGATACAGTTTGCGTTGACGTGACTTACCGTCCGGCCAGTGGCGTAGCGTACATCAACATTTCATCACGAGAAATACATCATCTGTGAAAATTTCACGTGTCCAGCTATCACGGTTCATGAGATACAGCCCGGTGACTGACGGACAGACGGACGGACAGCGTGGTGATTGTAATAGGGTCTCGTTTTTTTCCCCCTTGGGTACGGAACCCTAAAAATTACGACAAAATATTTATTTCTTATTATTCACTACCAGAAGTACCCGAATCCATAATCTCTAGTTTGGCGTAAATATGTCAGTCAGTGACGTATTCTCTTTAGATTTTATATAGACTAAATTTAGATTTTGATATGAACCTGAATGTTCCTTCGGCACACAGCTCTCCGTACGTGGTCAGATCCGGTCCGGTCCAGCCGTACAGGAGCGATTGGATCTCCTGTCAACACAGTAAATAGCGATGATGGACGTGTCAAATTTTACAGCCTTTACAGCAAATTTAGTTAGACGATAAAAAAATATCATGCATCGTAAAATAATAATAAAAAATGTAAATGGCTCCGAAATATAAAACTTGATTGCTGTGATTTTTTTTAATCAAATTTAAAGCTTTTCTCAGCAATTTTTGTATTCAAAAAACAATAATTGTATGGCAACGACTCCATTTCCGAAAAACACCTGTGCTTTAGCTCATTATAAGGCCAACGTTCACATAACAATTACTTTGACTAGATTTATGAATTGACGAGTGCGATTTGGGAAGGGACATGACGCGTGGGAGCGTCATGGCTCCCTCGGATCGCCACTGGTACCTGTACTCTGACGGCATGTTCGTGTCTTCTCTTCATATCGTCGATGTGCTGCGCGATACCTGTCATCTGCATTAAGGCAAACTCCGTCTCCCGCGTTGCGCACTGCTTCACCACGTTCTGAAACATGGGAAGAATGTATTATAGTGTGACCAATACCCCTGTATATACGAGAAATATGTACGAGTACGAGGGGGAGGGCAGACAATGACAAATCAGCGGCTGGTCGGTATTTCAATATCCTCTGCACCGGCTTCAACAAATAGCTAGCCATCGGCAGCGGATACCCTACCGCCAATTGCCGCTCCCTGAACTCTCTGGCGCTCTGACTCTTACTGGCTAAAGCCCCTGGACGCGCCATGGCACGTACATACACTGACGACCTGTTAGAATGACCTGTATACATAGACACTCAGGATAGTATCTTACCTGTAACAGCAGATGGTATTTCAATATCCTCTGCACCGGCTTCAACAAATAGCTAGCCAACGGCAGCGGATGCCCTAGCGCCAACTGCCGCTCCCTGAACTCTCTGGCGCTCTGACTCTTACTAGCGAGAGCCGCTAGTCGCGCCATGGTGCGAGGGTAGCCGGTACAGTAGGACGTATAGACGGAGAAGCCAGATGTGTTGTTGACAAAGCATCGCGCGATGCAGGAGGCGTCGAGACGGCATGTGTTTAACTCTTCGCAGAGTGATCTGGAATTGAAAAAAATATCGATTATTCATTATGTATTCTTGGAGATTTAGAAATGAGGAGAACCGCTGGAGAACTATTTATTTATTTATCTATTCGACACACCAACAAAGTACAAGGTTATACATTCTATATATATATATTTTTTTCAAATTATTATTAAAAACAGGGATCACATTTAAACTGTACCTCAATAACAGGCGTGCAACAGCTTTCACAACTTAAATTACTGGACAGTAGACAGGCAGAGGAAGATAATTAAGATATAGGTACCTATTTAAAAATAATCTATACATATAATAAAGCTGAAGAGGGTCGAAACTCTGTACATGGAAGATATTCGAAAAAAAAATTGGCCGGGGATACTTGAAATCGATAACAGAACACATTCCAACAGTTTTTAGAATTTTTGTCTGTTTATCTGTTTGTCTGTTTATTTGTGCGCGCATCACGTGATAACGGCTGAACATTTGCTGATTTTGATGCAAACTTTATTAATCGGTCGAAAAAATCCCCGTCCAGGTTATAGGCTATAAAGATTCAACCCTTAAAAGGGGGGGTAGCCGCTATATTTGATTGAGTTAAGTTTGCACCTGAATCTTATCGCGCTACTTAGGAAAGAGGTGCAAACTTCTCTCAAACATGTGTTATGAGCCCACGAGTATCGTGCCTAAACTAACAGATGGCGCTAAAATTAATACCTTTTTGCCAAATCCATACTCATATTATAAATGCGAAAGTGTGTCTGTCTGTCTGTTACCTCTACACGCTTAAACTTGGTATGGTGATAGTTTGAGTCCCGGGTTTGAGGCGACTGTTTGTCCCGGAAAAATACTCTTATCCGCGATAAACGAATTTAAGGCGGACGAAGTCGCGGGCAGAAGCTAGTACACAATATGATTTTTCTAACTTAACACAATATCGATAGTTTGCACCATTGAGTCTAATACTTTTAAGAATTATTATTATTTAAATATTTGTTAAAAGCATTTTACGCTTCCAGCTGGTAAGACTATCAACGTAGATATCCAGGTCGTGAGTTTTTTGGAGATGGTTATATAGCGTTTGGAGTCCGCGTAAAACGGAGAATTTTCCCAGATTCGACTTGGCCACAGAAAGTGGCAGTCGGCGGGGTATGTTGCTCGTAAAGGCGATGGTTGTTGGGGCAGAGGTTCTTCAGTGGTGACCATGTACCGCGTGGGAGCGTGAAAGATTGACCGACGGTTTGGTTATGATCGCAGGAAGCTGTTGGATGGGAGCAGCGCCAGGCCGGTCGTTGAGGAGCTTTTTGCGAGAAACCTTTGTCCACCAATGGAAAAACTTCGATTGATATGATGATGAAGTGCATGGCTTTTTTAGCCGTGCGTTTCTCTGGGGCCACCTAATGAAATGGAGGAAGATGCAAACCAAGAAGTATAGAGTTTTTTCCAGGCCGCTTCATTAAAGTTAACAATAAGTAGAATGTTCATTTCGGATAATGGTCATATAGCGAAGAGTCTTGAGCAACATCCCAAGAAACTCTCGCTAGATAGCTGGATCCAGGGTGCATGGTACACGGCGCTCATGAACAGGAGATTCCTTTGTCTGCGGCCCTAACCACCAGTATCTTATGCCCTGCCCCGCTGCCGACGGTGCCCTCGGATAGGTTTTTAATAATGTGTTTATGTTTTGTATTGGCATTTTACTTTTTATATTCATATTGTAAAAAAACCTGCGGGCCTATGATGGGTGGCGTTTATCACGCGATAAATGATATGTTAACGCGCCTGTCACTCTCGCACTCACGTACGTGTCAGAAGGTGACGGCAGCTATGTCATTTATTTATCGCGTGACAAACACAACCATCATAGAATAAGCCCGCTGCTTTCAGATGAAAAATTAATGAGTGAGTAATAAAATCGAAAACCATTAGGTCATTACAAGTATCTTCAGGATAGTGCAGCCGTGAAACTAAATCGCCAGTAATATACTATCACATTTCTTAATTACCACACAAAAGTTGTATACCTAAGCTAAAAACCATAAATCGGCAATATCTCTCATAACGAGGCAAAACACGATATTTAATGCTTTAATACACGACAATGTTGCTTAATGTGGCCATAAAGATCCCGTTTAGCAATCTTAGGGTAATTACTTAATATACATAGGTAGCGGACACAGTGGACGATTTTATGTTTATGGCGTATCTTATGGCGTGATGACGTAAAGGCCGGCTATCTAGAATAGGGTATGCATGACATTTTTTCGCTTTTCTTAACAAGATACCATAAATACGATTCCAAAATTAAAATCAGCCAATAAATACGCATGATATAGGCATTTTAAACTACTAATTTGACAGCGATATGACAGAGAGGTCCATCCAACATGTGATCAGTGAATGGGATCAGTGTCGAACGCTGGGGGGTTTGCCAGAATTCGTCCAGTACTTTGAGATTAAGTGGACCGTACATACATCCAAACTTCAAGTTTATAATATTACTAACGGCCGCTCGCGACTTCTTCCGCCTTAGATTCGTTTATCGCAGATAAAAGGTATTTTTCCGGGATAAACGTAGCTTATGTCTTTTACCAAAACTAGCGTAAAAAAATATGTACTGTCCATACAAATTTTCATCCGCTTTTTCGTCCCTAAAAGGGATGAAATTTGACATACATTATAGCCTAACTAGAAGATACCCGCAACTTCGTTCGCGGCGAAGAAAAAGTCATAACCCGTCGTTTTTTCTTCAGCGTAGTCGGGTAAAAAGTGTCCTATAACCATCTGGAGATACCTACCCAGCTACCCGTGTGCCAAAAATTGTGAAAATCTGTTTAGCCGATTTTGCGTGATGAAGCCACAACGACACATACAAACATACATAAAATCCAAAAAAAATATTTTTCGTTTCAGTGACCTCCAAATAGTCCAACAATCAATTTTTTAAAAATATCTTCAATGTAAAGACATTTCATTTTTACAACTTTATAATATTACAGATAAGATAAGAAGTGAGCGAACACAGCGGCAGTTAAATCTTTTATGATTTTGTCCGCTGCTATGACAAAAATTTATCTTTTTTTTCTGTATTAGTAAATAAATAAAAACAAAAAAAAAAAAAAAAACATTCCGTCGAATTGAGAACCTCCTCCTTTTTTTGGAAGTCGGTTAAAAAGTACTGTTATGTCATAGTGCACTCAGGCCATATAAACTCCATAAGTATTAAATTCTGTTTTGCTAGAAAGAGTTAGAATGAAATTTTTGATGGCTTATATCTTGGTTATTTTTGTTTCTGTTTGTTACATGAATGAGTTTTATGATAGTCAGCATACATCGACTGCACCCGCTGTTTAAAATACGCTGCCGCAAACGTAAACGTCGTTACAAGGCTTAATAGTTGCCTGAGCTCAAAATAAAATAAAAAAAACCCGATAAAACAAGCAAAATAAGATACCAAGTTTATTCAAAAGAACTTACGTACGTTTGATATGCCACCATATAGGAACCGTGTTCCGGTAAAAAATAATTATTTGGTTTCTGTTTTAGGTTTTAGGGTTCCGTACCAAAAGGGTAAAACGGGACCCTCTTACTAAGACTTCGCAGTCCATCTGTCTATATGTCTGTATCTCATGAACCTAGACAGTAGAAATTTTCACAGATGATGTAGGTACTTATTTATGTTGCCGCTATAACAACAAATACTAAAAACAGTATAATTTTATGTCTGTCTGTCTATACAAGTAACCAATATAAAATTATCGAGCACAGCATACATTTTGCTTAGGATAGTAGAGAGATACGGCGATTTGTAGCGTGTATTTTGTACGGAGCCCTCGGTGAGCGAGTCCGGCTCGCACTTGGCTGGTTTAAAAAAAAAACATATGGTATTTTAAAATTTCCCATGCCGCCTGTTTGTCACTTGTTACACATACAAAATCTTCTACAGCCACACTTTCTTAAATCTCAAGAATATCAGTATTAATAGCAAGAGTACCCCGGTAAGATATCGGTTCCAGACTCGATATAGGATCCCCCTGCGGTTAGCAATGTCCAAGGTTTACCTAGGCACGTTACAAAGTCTCATGTATGATATAAGTCTTAGGTAATATAATGATAGTAAAATAGAATTACCTACAATCGTCGAGCTATTTACAAGTAGGTATTAACGCTCCCCGGCAAGCTAGGCCGAATTTCACCTTCCCATACAAACAGAGTTTCGTTCTCATTTTAAAATTACGTATTGGATTGTAACGAAACTGTGCATATACAATGATATGAGGTGTATTTAGGCCTGTAATTAGTTTACATGGCTCCAGTTTATAAAACGAACAAAATACATCAAAAACAAGTTTTCTATGATAAACTTAAATTCGCTGTATTTTTTTTACTATGGTATCTAAAGCTACATAAACTAATAGCAGGCCTGCATATACCTTAACTTATTCTAAGTACAAAGTTTGAGAGCTAACTAGCTAGTCGTTTTAAAATGAGAGCGTAACTACGTTTGTATGGAGAACCGAGCTTACCGGGGACTCTTTAATTTACGAAGCTATTAGCTTAGCTTATGTCAGCATTGCCTAGGTGGACGAATGACCTCGTAAGGGGCGCGGGGAGTCGGTGGATGGGGTCTGCGCAGAATAGCACCCTGTGGCGAACTATATCTATCTCATTTAGTCTTCAGTGTAGTCGGGTAAAAATAATCCTATAACCTATAACCATCTGTGCATACTCCACTACTCATGTACCAAAAATAGTTGAAATCCGTTTAGCCGATTTGGCGTAATGAAGCCACAACCACACATACGAACATACAAACGTTAAAGAAATCCAAAAATAAACGATTTAGTGACCTCCAAATAGTCCGTTACGATATATTTTTTAAATATTTTAATGTACATACATTTCATTTTAATAATTAGATAATACTACCTTCTGCCCGTGACTTCGTCCGCCTTAAATTCGTTTATCACGGATAAGGGTATTTTTCCGGGATAAAAAGTAGCCTATGTCCTTCCCCGGGACTCAAACTATCTCCATACCAAGTTTCATCAAAATCGGTTCAGCGGTTTAAGCGTGAAGAGTTAACAGACTGACAGACAGACACACTTTCGCTTTTATAATATTAGTATGGATTTAGTAGGTATAGATATGTAGATGTTGTTCGATGCTGTGAACGTTTGTTTTTCTTAAAAAAAAATATCACACTCCCTGCTACAACATTCATTTTTATGTTTAGGAGGCAAACGAGCAGACGGATGGGCTGATGCTAAGCGACCACCGTCGCCCATAGACACCTGCCACACCAGAGGAGTCACAAGTGCGTTGCCGGCCTTTCAGATGGGAATCGCTCTTTTCTTGAAGGTTTAAAGGTCGCATCGGTCCGGAAAGACTGCCGGCGACAATTTATTCCACAGTTCTGTATTATGATACTATATAGGATCCCCGCTGAGACGGCCGATACGGGGTCATAGCTTTAACGGTAAACATAATTAACAGATTCAAGTTATTATGATCAGCCGTTAAGCACAATTCGTAAGGCAATGCCTATTGCGTCAGCGGTCCAGTATTTGGGTCGACTGGTTCAGATCTCAACCTCTCACTTCGTGCACTATTGTTGTGACGAATAAACATATAAACAAACAAACGGAACGTATATATAAGCTAAAGGACTGAGTGACCGAGCTTTGAAAGAAAGGAAAAGCATTTTATGCAATCGTTATTGTATACAATACTTTTTCTACGAGTAACCCATAAACTACCGTAAATAAAACATAGCTAAAAAAATAATTACAAAAACACTGCGTTATTTTTTTGAAATTCATTATAGTTCTGTGCGGAGTTGTGTAATATAGGTATTATATGTCTGTGCGGAGTTGTATAATATAGGTATTATAGTTCTGTGCGGAGTTGTGTAATATATTAGGTATTATATGTCTGTGCGGAGTTGTATAATATAGGTATTATAGTTCTGTGCGGAGTTGTGTAATATAGGTATTATATGTCTGTGCGGAGTTGTATAATATAGGTATTATAGTTCTGTGCGGAGTTGTGTAATATATTAGGTATTATATGTCTGTGCGGAGTTGTATAATATAGGTATTATAGTTCTGTGCGGAGTTGTATAATATAGGTATTATAGTTCTGTGCGGAGTTGTATAATATAGGTATTATAGTTCTGTGCGGAGTTGTGTAATATAGGTATTATAGTTCTGTGCGGAGTTGTATAATATAGTTATTAAAGTTCTGTGCGGAGTTGTATAATATAGGTATTATAGTTCTGTGCGGAGTTGTATAATATAGGTATTATAGTTCTGTGACATCCATACTTAATATTTTAAATGCGAAAATGTGTCTGTCTGTCTGTCTGTCTGTTACCTCTTCACGCTTAAACCGATGAACCGATTTGGATGAAATTTGGTATGGAGATAGTTTGAGTCCCGGGGAAGGACATAGTCTACTTTTTATCCCGGAAAAATACCCTTATCCGCGATAAACGAATTTAAGGCGGACGAAGTCGCGGGCAGAAGCTAGTATAATATAAACCATAGAGTGTAGTGATGGTCCAATCTAAAAATTATGCCTTTTAGTATGATTTGCGGAGTTCTTATTCACAGATTATAGTTCACGAGTAGAAAAACACATTTATTGCAGCGAAAAGATAGCACCTTTACCAGAAGAAAGCTTAAAGGAAGAATTAAATTAAAATTACCTTAAATCTAGATTGACAACAACAATTAGTATAAAGATACAACACAATGGTGCTGCCATGTCCGCAACAAAAGGCCAGCACTGAGCATGATGCTGCGACATCGGGGTAATATCGCAGCGCTGGTCTTCCGTGAGACCAGAGGTAGGTCGGTAAAAACAGCAACAGCAAGTCATGACGTAATGTCAACATGTATATTAGGATAATGTATATGTATGTGGTGTATGGATGGACAAATCCAACTGAAGCTTTGCTAGGTGGTTTGGTTTTTCACAAGTTTTTATTTTAAGAGTCCCCAGTAAGCTCGGCCGAATTTCACCTTCCCATACAAACGGAGTTTCGTTCTTAATTTAAAACTACGTGTTGGATTGTAACGAAACTATGCGTATACAATGAAATGAGGTATATCTAGGCCTGAAACTAGTTTATATGCCTGCAGTTTATAAAACAAATGAATTACAGCAAAAACTAGTTTTGTATGAAGAACTTAAATTCGCTGTATTTTTTATTTACTAGGGTAACTGAAGCTACATAAACTAATTACAGGCCTGCATATACCTTAACTTATTCTAAGTACAAAGTTTCAGAGCAAACTAGCTAGTCGTTTGAAAATGAGAGCGTAACGACGTTTGTATGGAGAACCGAGCTTACTGTGGACTCTTAAGCCACGTACGTAAAGTTGCGATAGCTCAGTTGGTCAGAGTAGTTCTGCGTTAAAGCGGTTGCAGGTTCAAATCCTGCTTGCAATTTAGTAGGTCGCATTGGTCTCTTCCTTTACAGCCGAACTCTGTGTTACTCGTATAATATTAGCTTTTATTTAACTTGTAATGTATAATATTTTCTTCTGTTTCCGCCATTATTACTCATTGAAATCCACCCGCTCCATCCCGGTCCACCCGTGACCATGGAGAGCTGGAAAGATTCCGAAACGTCGGGAACTAAAATGAGATAATATACGCGATATAATCCGTTAAATTGTTTTATTGCAATGTATGTTTGTTCATTTAGAATTTTGCAAGTTAAACTTGACCTACTTCCCGGTTTCCGATTGAGCTAAAATTGGGCATACTGTATGTTTAGTGACAATGCAATAGTATGATACTATCGAGCTGATCTGATGATGGAGCAGGAAGGTGGTCATAGGAACTCTGTAATAAAATAATACAATTTTACAGAGTTTGGGCTCTTCAGAATCGTCTAGGTGAGTAGTTGACGGATGTTCAAGGAAAAGTACGTCGGCAATAAAAGCTTGTCACAAAATGAATTGTTTTGACAGAAACTTATTCGCTTTTCGTTTTAAGTAAACTCTGTGGATACCCAGCTACCCGTGTACCAAAAAAAGTTGAATTCCGTCTAGCCGATTTGGCTTCATGACGCCACAACGACACATACAAATAAACATTTTTCGAATCAGTGACCTCCAAATAGTCCGATACAATCATTTTTTGAAAATATCTTCAATGTACAGACATTTTATTTTTACAATTTTATAATCGCATAAAGTAAGAATGGTGACAGGTAGTTACCAAAAACAAGTGAGTGGATACAAGGTCACATGTGAAGAAATCATAACAGAACATAACTTTAAAGCAAATTTCCAGCGGTAAATAATTCATAAATTCTTTTCACATCCGTAGCAAGGCGATAAGCGTGTCTAACTGCGTAAAACTAAAAGGTTTCCGTCACGAAGGAACCCCAGGCGGAATCGAGACGGATAGCTGACGGAACCCTCTTTGCGAAAGGGGGAGTATAAAAGAAACTAGTTTGTATCGTGGAAATGCCTGCTATTATATTTAGCTGTCGTTGCATGAAAATTATAGATACCTATTTAAGTGGGATTTTCCCGTGGTGAACGCTTTTTTGTTTATGGTTCGAGAACCATTGCCACACTACGTTATGCGGCTCGCGGTCGGCACCCAAAACCTTTCAGACTTAGCCCCGCCAATAAGACTTTATTTTTTAAAAAATAAGTAAGTTATAGTATCGCCTACATAAACATGTTTTAAAAACAAACATAAAGCCTTTTTGCTGAAGAAATGTTTCTACTCGGTGGATGAATTCTGTGAACACAAAAATTGAAATTGATTTGATTGTATTTTTATGAGTTATTTAGAGCCCGTTTATTATTTATAATATTAATTTCATTCGTTCTACTTTCGTTTTATTTGTTTCGTCGTATAGCTTAGAATAATGTTATTTATTTATATTGTAACCTCTAATGATTCGACTTATTTTAAATAATAATAGAATATGAGTTTGGATTGTAATTTATGAAATGACATTGGAATTTTTGGAATGAGAACTGATTATAATGTAATAATATACTGTTTATACCTGCCTAGTTTATAACTGTGATTTTAGTAATTTAATTTAATTTCATTGGTAGGTAGATTAATTTTATTGTGATTGTCAAATGTACATTAATATCAATTAGTATTTAGATGTTAATTTAGGCCTAATCGTAGAAAAATCGAAATGAATTTTCGAGAGTTTTTGTCGAGAGGAAAATCGGACTAACACTTTTAGTGTTTCAGATAGGTAACTATCACAAACTAATCTCTACGGAACCCCATGTGTCCAAACCGTCACATTATACACGTATTTTTTTAATCCACCCTCACTGACGTACCCTCGCTATTATTGCAACACCCCTATTCGCAAGGGTGACTATCTATACTACCCAACATCGGAACTTACGCGATACTCTTTAAAAAACTACCCTATTCCATGCAACTGAAGTCGATATTTTAAAGTTGCAATTGCGATACGATAATGCAATGGTTAGTTTTTTTCTGGGTTCTCTTCTATATGTCAAAGATATTTGGCTAATTTGTCATTTCGAAAAGTGTTTCTGTTTTTTCGGATTTGACGAACTGAATTCAGAATGCTTTATTTCTTATTGCAAATGGTCGCGTCACAGTCAAAATATTGTGTAGGATCTCTCAGTGTCATCATTTAATAGGGATAGGTCATCCCTGCCCTGATCTCTTGTAAGACCTGACTAAATTTTAGTAATTAGTCCGTCATATAGAGTTTTAAAAAGTATTGAAGATGTATTCTTTTTTTTTTTTTTACGTAACAAAATGTCGCGTCACTCCGAGATACAAATTGAACCTAGGAGTGACGTCACGAGTCACGAGCCCCACTCCTAAACTTTAATGGGATTTTTCTAAATATTTTTTTTTCTATTTTCAATAAGGAAAAAATACGTGTTCATTAGTATGTCGCCTATTAGGTCAGTCTTAGTTACTGTAAAGGTGGTTCGTGTATAGACACCTTTTTCATAGACTGGCCATTATTTTAAATAATAGATTTGATTTGAATGACCGATTCCAATAAGGAATATCTTCTGTCTCTGTTTTTGTAATGTCATAATGTTAAAATATTCATAACTGATTTTGATCTCGAAGAATAAACATATATTCAAGTTACCGTTATTTTTGCTCGTATATGACTACACCCTACAAGTTGGTGGAGGTGCGGGGTGCCAGGAACACACCTACGCTTGGCTTTCAAGAACAAAGGATATGCATTGCGGCCTCCTCTGTTTCCTGGCAAATCCTACATGCTGTGACTTGTTTCATCCCCATTTAAAAACAAGTTTTTCCATTTAGGATCCTGGTCACAGCGTGATGCTTTACTTACCGGTTGAAGTTGTAGATGTGTTCGATATTGTTGAACAACTCAGACAGTTCGTCTTCGGAGAACGTCGCGTCGCGGCGCCACTCATGCAGGTAACCCTGGTAACATCAAACATACATTTTAAATCACCATAATTAAAACATCACAGCTGGAAAAAGGCCTGCCTCTAGGAAGAGGTTTCGAAAAGACTTCTTTTTACGGTTCCGTACCAAAAAGGTACAAAAGGAACCCTTATGGTGCGACTCTGTCTGTCTGTCTGTCCGTCTGTCTGTCTGTACGACTATTAAAGCGCCATATCTCAAAAACTACTTATGCTAACTATTTGAAATTTGTAATATTTAAGAACATGGGCAGTCCACATGTATTACACAGAAAATATTTCAAAATATATTATTATTTTCAAAAAAACGACGAAGCCCCCTTCGGGGGGTAAAAATTAAAAGTCTAGCTACTGGGTCAAGTAGGGTATCATATGAAAGGGCTTAACCTGTACATTTTCGAACATTTTTTTAAAAAAATTTTATTGTGTTTAGTTTTTGTTTTATTAAGGAAAATGTGAAAAAAAAACACCCCCCCCCCCCCCCTTTATCTCCGAAGTTTACCAATCGAAAACTTTGAAATTCTCACAATTTGTGTTCATAAACATAAATATTACACGAAAATTATAGCCATGTCTCTAACTAGCAAATTTTATTTTAATACGCAAAAAACTTATTTGAGCATTCCGGTTGCGTTAAGTTTGCACCTGATTTGTATGCAATGCTATAGATATCAGGTGCAAACTTGACTCAATTGGCACCGGGTAATAAAGTTAGGGTAAGTAAAAAATTTTACGGAACCCTCGGTGCGCGAGTCCGACTCGCACTTGGCCGGATTTTTTTTTATATAGCAATGGGCCAACGAGCAGACAGATGGGCTGATGGTAAGCGATCACCGTCGCCCATACACACACCTGCAGCACCAGAGGAGTCACAAGTGCGTTGCCGGCCTTTCAGGTGGGAGTACGCTTTTTTTCTTGAAGGCGTAAAGGTCGCAGTAGGAAATACTGTCACTCAGTCGGAAACAGTTATTTTTAATTACTTTTTTCTTAACCATCAATAAAAAGAGGGGTGTTGTAGTAGCTTCTAAGTTGACAAACCGATAATAATTTATATTTTACTAGTATGTTAGTTTGAGTCAAATCTTGGAAGCTACATTAGAATCACTTCCTTCACTCAAAGGTACTTGCGTACCTGGTTGATGGAGGCGGAAGGTGGACATAGAAATCCTATAATACAATGACGCAATCGTAACGAATTTGAGCTCTTTAGAATCGTCTCAATAAGTACTGACACAGTTTTTCAAAGAAAAGTAGAGACGGCAATAAAAGGTAAATAGATCGGAAGTATTCATAGCTAACTATAGCTGTTTAAAGATCATCAATCGTGATGTTTGTTTTCAGCTATTATTGACGTACTAGCTTCTGCCCGCGACTTCGTCCGCCTTAAATTCGTTTATCGCGCATAAGGGTATTTTTCCGGGATAAAAAGTAGCCTATGTCCTTCCCCGGGACTCAAACTATCTCCATACCAAATTTCATCCAAATCGGTTCAGCAGTTTAAGCGTGAAGAGGTAACAGACAAACAGACAGACAGACAGACAGACAGACAGACACACTTTCGCATGTATAATATTAGTATGGATTTATTATCTGACGACCGGTTTGGCTCAGCAAGAGTAACGTTGCTCAGCTCCTGGGTTCAAATTCCGGTAAGGGCAACAATTTGTGTGATGAGCATAAATATTTGTTCCTTCTTTTTTCGTGTGGAGGTTCCTCAAATAACGGATGCCCAGTGGGCAGCGGTATTGACAGCCCTGGCCGTATATTTGTTCCTGAGTCTTGGATTTTTCCTATGTATATAAGTAAATATATCTATTAAGTATTTTGACGACCAGTTTGACTCAGTGGGAGTAGCGTTGCCTGCGAAGCTGAAGGTCCTGGGTTCAAATTCCGATAAGGGCAAATATTTGTGTGATGAGCATAAATATTTGTTCCTGGGTCTTGGATGTTTCCTATGTACGTCTTCTTCAAGATATCTATTAAATATATCGTCGTCTAGTATCCATAACACAAGCCCTATTGAGCTTACCATGGGACTAGTTCGATTTGTGTAAAATTGCCCCGTAATATTTATTAAGTTATTATGTCACAAGTATCATGTGGGTTTGTTGTATACTTCTTAACTCTGGGTACCGTAAGCCAGGTCGAAACACGCAAAATTCCTCACAATGGTCAATTTCACGCGACCATTCTACCACAACCACAAACCGGGGTTACTACACTGTAACAATGCATCGCGAAATTGCACTTACACACCACTAATCCTAAAATATCTTAAGCGACTTACATATTCAAAGAAAATTCTATCCAACATCTAAAGACTTAAGTTCCTCTTGGTATCTTCAAAAGGGTTACGAATTTATTTCGAACGCTGCGCTTCAAAAGAGCTTTACTTGCAAATACTGCTTCGCTGGATTTGACTTTAAGATCATCGTCTTCTAGCTTAATTTTGGTAATATTGTGGCAAGTATTAAAGTGGTATTTTTCGTGAAGTTATGGTTAGTAAAATGGGAATCGACCGTGTGGGTTTTAGTGCGCGGTTCGGAGTAAAAGACAATGCTTTAGGTAAATGTTTTTAGGAATAAAGTTCAAGCAAAGGCCACACTAAGTTAGGCCCTGACCACACCACAGAGCGGCGCCGTCAAAGTGAATTGGACGCCTGAAAAAAACACGGTGCCGCGTCGTGGTACAATACACGTAAAGGTGCGTCCACACTTGTATCATTTGCTCGTATCCGATCACCGTGCATGACTGCATATCGCGCTGCTTGGACGCTCACTGTCGGCGCGCAGATCATGCCTTGCTGGTCCGATCTAAGTGTGTGATACGCGTATCAACATGGATTTCGAGCGATCGGATCGGCGCAACGTCCAAACGCGTGATCGTGACACGCGATCATGCCACGGAACGAAGATCTGATCGGGCAAATGATAAAAATGTGGACGCACCTTTAAGTATCGCCGGCGTTAACTTCTTAAGTTTCAAGAATATCAGTTGTTTGTTTTTCGCGTATAGTTTATGATGCAACCTAATGGATTAGTTTAAGGGAAGGTAGAGCCCATTGTAGACAAGATAGTCGACAGCCGTATGCATTTCTCAACCGATTTCTACAGTTAAGATGGATGGCAAATTACATTATGGCATGTGAGAATTAGGGATTACAATTTTTGTTCGATTTTCGAAAAGTTAATGTTGATGGATCTGCTGGGACACTTCAATGGAAATAAACTGCTTAGTAGTAAACAGTTCGGTTTCACAAGGGGACGTTCCACGGCTGATGCAGCATCTGTACTCGTTAAACATATTTACAATATCTGGGAGAAATCTTGTGATGCAATTGGAGTTTTTGTGACCTTTCTAAAGCATTTGATTGCGTTGATCATGGAACTCTCATTTTGAAATTAGAACATTATGGCCTGTCTATAAATGCCTTAAGCCTTATGTCTTCATATCTTAGCAATAGAACACAAACAGTTGTTGTAAATGGAACCCAATCCAGTGGAGCTGCAGTTAAGCTAGGAGTGCCACAGGGCTCTATCTTAGGTCCATTTCTATTTTTGGTTTACATAAATGACTTGCAATCTATAGTAGAAAATCTATGTGATATAGTACTATTTTGTGAAAGCAACAGACGATGACGAAATTAATAGTGTACTAGTTAAAGTACTTGACTGGTTTAATATTAATAATCTGCTATTGAATGCTAAGAAAACGAAATGTGTTAGATTTGCTTTACCGAATGTTAGAGCAGTGGATTCTACTATATCGCTCAATGGTGAATGTCTAAAAATGGTGGATAGGGCATTATTCTTAGGTATAACATTGGACAAGAACTTGCAATGGAGTCCCCATTTAGCAGTACTTGCAGGTAAATTAAGTTCAGCAGCTTACGCTATTAGAAAAATTATACAATTGACCAATGTTGATACTGCTCGCTTAGTATATCATAGTTATTTTCATAGTATCATGTCATACGGTATTCTGGTTTGGGGCAAAGCAGCAGACATACAGACTATATTTGTGTTACAAAAAAGAGCGATTCGTTCTATATATAACCTGAATTCCCGTGACTCCTTAGAGAACTTTTTAAAGACATCAACATATTAAGCGTCCGTAATTAGCGTCCCAATATATTTATGAGAATATTATTTATGTTATTAAGAACCTAGAGTCTTTTACTAAGAATTAAGATATCCACAATTTTAATACAAGGAATAAAATCAAAATCGCTATTAGAAAGTTCCGCGTTCGTAAAGTAGCCAAATCATTCGTAGGCCAATGTTTACATTTTTATAATAAGCTACCAGATGATGCTTTAAAACTACCGTTTCCAGCTCTCAAAAAATACTTAAAAGAGTCCCTAATGGCAAAGGCATATTATAGGGTAGAGGACTATTTAACAGACAAAAATGCATGGCCCAAAACAGAAACCAAATAATTTACTTTTAGCGGGACACGGTTCTTATAAGGTGGCATACCAAACGTATGTAATTGGTTTTAAATAAAAAATCATTATTTTGCTTTTTATATTCTATATTTTTTTAATTTTATAAGTGTTGATATGTTTTCTTGAAAAACTACGCATTGAGTTTATACTCAAAACATATATTTAGGATAGGCTAAGTACAAATATTTTAATAGATATAAGAGTTATTTCGAAAAAATGACTGACTGTTGAGTTGGTTTTGGCTTTCTTCTCTTCAGTGGTCTCCTCCTGGGAAACGCCGTAGAGTCAGACTTGTAAAAGTGCCCATGCGGCCTACTTACAGAATAAAGATCATTATTTCATTACAATGATTATGGAAAATTACATTACTAGAATTGTTATTATGGGTAACGAAGATTCCGGCATATGATTAAATATAAAATTATAAGAAACTAGAAGGCGCCCGCAACTTCGTTCGCGGAGGAGAAAAAGTCATAACTCCTCTTTTTTTCTTTAGCATAGTCGGATAAAAAGTATCCTATAACCATCTGGAGATACCCAGCTACCCGTGTACCAAAAATAGTTGAAATCCGCTTAGCCGATTTAGCTTGATAAAGCTACAACGACACATACAAAATTTTTATTTTTACAACTTTATAACAGCAGATGAAATTCGGGCAAATGAAATTGAGGCAAGTATACCTGCAAATACAACAAACCACCACCAAACAGTATAATCCTCGACACGTGTTCCACCTCTCTACGAGGCATTATCAGGAGATGCAGGAGATGTTGATTTAACTATAATTCATTAATCTAATATGGAATCTATCAATTACTAAGCTTAATGAAAAATGGTCCAAACCGTTTTCACAAATAATAAGCTGGCTGAAAACCAAAATCAAAATTTATATTATACGAGCAGTCTCTATGTGAATACGAGGTACAAGAAAACAATTTACACGATACTCTAACGAAGACGGCTCTGGTATACATAAAGTGTCATTCTATGGAACTTCCTAACAATGTAAACAAACCGCCATATTGAAATTGTCTCTGAATTATGAATTTACCAGTGATGGGCAAGACTCCGAATTACTCCTTTACTTATGTACAGATGTAGTGCATAATTGTTTTCCATTTCCATCGTATTCTCTCAGAAACGTTCGTATTTGTCATGCTACTTCAGTCAACCTCAGTACTTTTTGTACTGTGACCGACTGAAATAGCAAGACACGTTCGTACGTTTCCGTGAAAATACGATGGAAAACAATTATGCAGCACATCTGTATATAATCAATTACTAGTGTACTTAAGCTTATGACATCTAGATTTTCTGGGCTCTTCCATGCCTTTGCAGTATCTACGTATTAACCTAGTTTCAAAGTACTAATAAAGCACGAGCCTTATAAGCCCTGGTTTCTCTTTCGAAAGGGCCTGAAAGGGAAATCGGCGGCGTACGGGTTTCGTTAATTAGTCGCCAGTTAATTGTTCTAGATTGTAGAACGTGTCACGAAATAGTTTAGTTGTTGGTTAAATGATGTCTCCATATGAGCCTTCAGACTTCAACTTTATAAAACAAAAGAAGAGAATCTAACTCGTAGTCTAAGTATATTTTTTTAGTAGAAGGTGCTTCTTTAAATAAAACAATTTATCGGATGATATCGCGTATATTATCTCATTTTAGTTCCCGACGTTTCGGAAGCTTTTCAGATTTCCATCAACCCGTGACCATGAAATGAGTAATAATCGCGGAAACAGAAGAAAATGTTAGAAGGTACTTTTTGTTTTTTTTTACAAATATCATGATAACTAACGGCTAAAGAGTCGGATGCACCATCTGATCTTTGTTTATAATGTTAGAAGGTGTTTCGTCAGCGAAGGAGAAAGAATTATAAGCTTCTTTCTTCTTGAGCGCAGTTGGATAAAGTGTTCTATAACCATCCGTAGATACCCAGCTACCCGTGTACCAAAAATAGTTGAAATTCGTGATGTAATGAAGCCCCAACGACAAAAACAAGCATAAAAAAACTGTTCCTTGACTTTCCAATAGTGGGTTGTGGTTTCATCACATCGAAACGGCTAAACGGATTGCAACTATTTTCTGTACACGGCACGGGTAACTGACAGATAATAAAAATAATAATAATAATAAATATTACGGACAATCTTACACAAATCGACCTAGTCCCAAACTAAGCAAAGCTTGTACTATGGGTACTAGGCGACGATAATATTTAGATAAATTATAATACTTAAATAGATAGAAAACATCCAAGACCCAGGAACAAACATTCGTGCTCATCACACAAACTTGCCCTGCCCGGGATTCGAACCCGACGAAGAAGAACCTGACGAAGGCACCTTCTAGTAGTATATGTAAAGTGTAACTAAGGTAGTAAACAAGCCTGCTGTCAAAGCAGTCAACGTAGCCTAATGGACTTTTCGATTCTATATTGTGTGTTAAGTTTCAAAAGTGGTAGACCAATTTCTTGGCCGAACGTACGACTGCATTACACGATCATGTGAATTACAAAATTATTCTTATCAATGATCATAATCAGATGCCATGAAACCAAGACGATCTGGGACATCTACATATCAGTACGCAGGAAGTCGGTATCTAAAGCAATATCTAGATGTATAATGGCGTTATTAATGTTATTATGCGTAGACAGTGTGTATTTACACTGAGAACAAGTTACGTGGAGCGTTTAGATTGGCGCAGTAGTTAAATACAGAATAACTTACAAACAATTGTTATAATTTAACTATTGTAGTCTATACTATTATAAAGTTGTAGAATTAGAATGTCTATACATTGAAGATATGAAAAAAAATACGGACTATTTGCTGTTAAAAAACCTGCGATCGAATATAAACGCTACTACATAATAAAAGACGGACCAAGAAATTGTATAAGTTGACACAAAGAGATCGCGGAAAATGTCAATGCTGAAAGTCACTGTAGGATAAAACGATTGTACAAGTGGTCCAAAACGCTCGGCACACGACAACGAGAACCACGTGGTCGGTCAATAATTTCAATTGGCACTGACCATATTTCGCCGTCAAACGCAACCGTGTGGTCGATCCGACCACAAAAAAAAAGGCAAGATGCCGCAACTATTCACACGTAACCATTGGGTCATGACTTTTTATCGCTGCGTTGTCGTGTGGTTGTGGTACCAGCAATATCTGCCACAATAAAGCGCTCATTAATATCTGACACGACTCTATTTCTAGGGCTGTTAGGACCTGTCAGATATTTTCGCCCGCTTTGTTATGGCATATATTGATCCTGGTGACTGTACGTCTGAATAAAGCCTTTGCTGCGACATTGTTGACGTCTCGCCAATAGTTTAGTGCTTGTACGAGTGGTTCATTAGTACTCGTGCGAGTGACCAAACGCAGCTCGCCACGAACAATGCGTGTCGCAACTTGCGCCACCGGTTTGCGCAGTGTCACGCGCCCGTGACAGTGAAATTTAGCCGACCAAACTAACACGTTTCCTTACCTGCCCCCGTATACTAAACATAAGTATAATAGTGGAGTAGGTGCTTGGATTACGAATGGAAAGGAGGGACGAAACTTAGCAAAAACATGTACTCGCCGCCGGAACGATAATAACTCCCAATAGTCTAGAGCAAAGCTCAAACGTAAATACAAAAAATAAAATAAAATAAAAACAGCCATTATATCTCTACTACAGTGAAACATTATATAACTCTACATGATAAACTTAAACTATAATATTTTCTTCTGTTTCCGCGATTATTACTCATTGAAATAAAACAATTTAACGGATTATATCGCGTATATTATCTCATTTTAGTTCCCTTAAACTTAAACTATGTTGAATGATGAATATTATCTATAATTATGTTTGTTAATATATGTTCGTAGTAGCCTCTATGGCGTAGGCCTCTCCTAAACCTTTCTAGGTGTCTCTTTCCCGCGCCTTTACCATTCTGTATAATCCGGATTCATGACTTAATGTCTCCCTTTCCTCCTTTTTAGGGTTCCGTACCAAAAAGGTACAAAAGGAACCCTTATGGTGCGACCTTGTCTGTCTGTCCGACTATTAGAGCGCCGTTTCATACATCATTATGTGTCTTTCATATTGTGATCATGTTATTCATTTCTCCTCTGTATGAAACGGACAGGCTATACTTTTGAAACCAAGGTGTAGGGTTAGTAAAATCAGGGCTTAGGAGCTTCAAGCCAGTTGAAGCCATACTTTTTAAGATAAGGTGTAGGGTCAGTAAAGTCAGAGTTTGAGGGCTTGGCTTTTCCTAGGATCTGATAAGTTTTTTTACAGCGAAAGCGTTATTTTTATTTATTTATTTACTCAAATTAAAACACAGCATTACAGTAAACTAAGACACTGTGAAAAACAGATCCATATGTAACATATGTACAAAAATTACAAACAATTTAACAGAAAATAAATACTATAATATTAACTTAATTATCTTACAGCAGTTACAGCTATATTAAAATATGGTTGAATGTCTCCATTCCATCCATCGCCTCACAGAACCTCGAGCATTCTCTACAAACAGCTGCCCATCGACACGCAAAAATATCGCATTCAGGTGCTGACGCGAGGAGCGCGTTGAGATGCAGCAGAGCGCGGATAAGCGGAGAATTACGATGCGACACGGTACGCGCGGTTGGCACTGCCAGCAGGGGGTAATGACGTGGTTCAGCTTTGATTTGGATAGGGAAGGAATCTTTAGGCGAACAAGTTGACACAATAAATCGGGGCAGTCCGAATCTCCCCTTAATATCCTGCTCACAAAAGTCAAAACCCCAATATTACGCCTCACTTCTAGAGAATTCATCCCCAGGGCGCCAAGGAGAAATTTGGAAGGGTACAAGAAAGGATAATATCCATATATTTTTTTATAATAAAATCTTAGGAACGCCTTCTGGATTTTCTCCAACAGTAAGACGTAAGAAGCCTCGTGGGGGTTCCATACTTCAGAGGCAGCCTCAAGTTTGCTCCTGACTAGACCATAGTAAACAAGCTTAATAACTAGAGGGTTGAAGAAATCACGGCTATTACGGATAACAAAACCCAATCTTCGATAGCATTCAACCGCTAGCGCTTTCATATGCTCATGAAAATTGAGATTTGCGTCGAAAACAACACCAAGATCCTTCATGGAATTGACCCGCTCTATGAGCTCATTGCCTAGTCGATATGTTGCGATCATGGGAGTTTTAGAGCGACTAAAAGTCATTATGGAGCGAGCACTTGCTAGCATTGAAAAGTAACCTGTTATCAATACTCCATTGGAATACTTAATCGATATCCCTTTGAAGAGATTGACAATCTGCTGATTGCTGCACACCGTAAATAAGTTTTAGGTCGTCGGCATATAGCAAGCACTTGGCGCATTTTGGAACCGAGGCCAAGTCGTTCACCAAAATACCGAACAACATCGGGCCGAGAATCGAACCCTGGCTGACTCCAGAATGGGTATGGTAAGGTTTGGAGACATAACATCCGTGTTGAACATATTGCTGCCTGTCGCGAAGATAACTGGTAAACAAACGGATCAGCTTAGGAGTAAAACCAATGTTACATAATTTTCTCAGTATCAAGTCATTGTCAACGTGATCAAAAGCTTTCTGAAAGTCAAAATATAACACGTCGACCTGTATACCCTTATCTAGATGTTCTGAAACGGAGTCAACCAGGGTCAAAAGATTAGTTTCAACCGACCGCCGCAGCCTGAAACCGTGTTGTGCGTCGTCAAGGTGAGGTTTTACTTGATGGGCAATAAGTTTACTCAAGATTGCCTCGAATAGCTTGGCAATCGTTGATAAAATAGCTATAGGCCGATAATTCTCAACTCGAGCTGTATCCGTCGTTTTCGGAATAGGGCGCACCCGTGTAATCGTCCATTTGCGAGGGTACTCCCCGGTAGATAAGGCGAGGTTAAAGATATGAAGCAGTGGCAAAATTAGGGATTCCTTGCAACCCTTTAAAACGAATGCTGGAAAACCATCTGGACCTGAGGAACTACACGGTTTCAAATCTTTAATGCCAGTTTCAACATCAGCGTGTGATATATTATCAATATGGATGTAGTTTGCGTTAAACGTAGGATCATTGCGGATGATTTCGTCATGGTCAAGAATGGGTGTAGAAGGTAAAAAAACACTCGAGAAAAAATCAGCAAAAGCTTGAGCCGCCCCAACATCCTCGTGAACTTTCACTTCATAGGTTACTTCGGCCACGAACCCGCCTTTTGACTTCAGGCCGGCAATGTGCTGCCAGAAAGCCCTTGGATCACGAGAAATTCTGGTCTGGATATCACTGACATAGTTGTTATAGGCAATTGAAGTATCTAGCTTAATCTCAGCACGCAGTCTGGAAAAGTTTGCATATGCTCTGTTCCCAGTCCGTTTCCACTCACGGTGAAGATCAGCTTTTTGTTTTATTCTCTTAATTAAAACTCCAGTAAACCAGACCGGATAGAGTCTGCAGGGTTTACTAGACCTAATCTTCCTGGGAATGCAAACATCAAACGTTTCATACATGGCTTGGTAGAAGAGCTCTGTAGCAACATTGACATTGTTAGTCTCAAGGACTTTCTCCCAGGATAATTCCGAGACCAGATAGTACAATAGCTCGTAATCACCCTTAGAGAAATCCCAATCCGACCCCCTGTCTATATTACTAGGATCGACCTTACCAAGACTACTTACAGCATTCACAATCGGGATAGAGATATCAAGCGGAGGATGATACGCGTCAGGGAAATGGACTAACCCGCCTTTCTTTATCTCGAGAACACGAGCGCGATGAGCATTCCCTCGCACCAGCACCACATCTAACATTCCTCCATACGTATTTAGCACCTCATTCGTCTCTTTTAGATCACACACTTCCACAAAGTAACAATAGTAACTTAAAATACTAGTAGAAGTACTTTTTGTTCAAATTCAAGTCACCTATAATTAATAACATATGAGCTTGCGAGTTTTGGCTGCCAATTTTACATAATATGTTTTTGGTGGGATCTAACTTTTCAGGATTGTTACAATACAAACATTCTGGAAAGTTCACTGTTTCAGACAAGTTATTTTTTTAATAAGATGACTTTCAATTATTATGGTAATCAAAGCCCTTCCTTTTTTTATTTCAGTAATCTACAAATAGCATATTACCGTTATTTTTATGTAAATATCATTATAAAATATAATTAAAAAATATTGAAATGGACTATTTGGAGGTCAATGCATCGTCACTGAATATTTTTGGATTTTTTATATGTTTGTATGTGTCGTTGTAGCTTCATCACGCCAAAATGGCTACACAGGTTTTAACTCCCAAAAAAGGAGGACGTTCTCAATTCGACGGAATCTTGTTTTTGGTAGCTTGGTGCTGCTGGTCATCCACAGATGGTTACAGGATACTTTTTACCCTATTACGCTCAAGAATAAAGGAGGGTTATATTTTTTTCTCAGCTGACGAAGTTTGCTAGAAACACCTAGTTTCCAATAAGAATATTTAATGGGACATCTAAATTTACAATTTTTAATATGAATTTGTATACTTCGAGTTAAAAACCCTAGGGTTGTCCGTGATTGACTTCTTTCCTCTATTAAACAGTCGTTAGTTAGGGTTGTCGGTGATAAGTTTTTATTGACACAAATTCACTCGTAAAGAAGACTTTTCAATAGAATAAACATATAAAACAGCCCGGTAACGTTAGTGGGCATATAATTGGTAGAATGTAGACCGGAAGAGGCATATTGGTCTGCTGCCCACTCGGTCTGTTGTGGATAGCAAAGTAGGGCAGGCGCGTTATGATTTACATAAACTAGACAGACAAGGCACCTGCCGGTTTAGAGAACTAGTTCTTAAAGTTAGCTCCGCGGAGCCCTAGGGTGGAATCAGTGGCGTGCAAAGGGTTTTTGGCCAATCTGGGCAGTTTTTCTGTGCTTATATGGAGCCATGGGGTTCCCCTTGTTTACGCATATTGTTTTTGTCATAATTCTATATCGCAGAATCACAACAGGCATAATGATCTATAAGCATAATTCCATTACGCCGAATCCTGTTTTCGCGGAATCTGTTTTCGCTGAATGGTCTTTACGCATAACTTTTTAATGCCGAAAACCTACTTTTCTGGCAGCAGTCACCTTCTGTTCGGAATTGCAGTTCTAACCTAACCTACTTTACTGGCAGCAGTTTCTTATTGTTTGAGGTTGAATTTGCAGCTAACTAAAATTCGGCGATACTAAATTATGCGTATTTAGATTCGGACAAATAATGATTCAGCGAGATGAACATTTGGAGAAATCAAATTATGAGGTTTCCCATAATTTGATTTCGCCGAATTTTCGGCGAAATTAGCTTCGGACATAAGAGAAATATGCGATATAGATAGCAGGATAGCACCCTGAGCCATGGTCGTTCGGGGTTTCAGGGTAGGCAGTTTTACTGTGCCAAATCATCGGTCGGTCACTGGTCTTGGTCACTGAATTGAAAAATAAATAACAATAATTATTTTGGATTTTTATGTATGTTCGTATATGTCGTTGTGGCTTCATCGCGCCAAATTCGCTAAACAGATTTTAACTATTTTTGGTATACGGGTAGCTGGAGTGTCCACATGGTTATAGGATACTTTTTACCCGACGACACAGTCGAAAAAAAGAGAGGTTATGACTTTGACGAAGTTGCAAGCACCGTCTAATATTAATTATAAAGTTGTAAAAATAAAATGTTCATACATTGAAGATATTTACAAAAAAACAGTGATACCGACTTTAGATTTATTTTTTGTATGTTTGTATGTGTCATTGCGGTTTCATCACGTCAAACGGTTGCATGCATTTTAACCATTTTTGGTACTCGGGTCATCCATAAATGGTTATAGGATACTTTTTACTACACTGCAGAAAAAAAGGGGTCTCATTCGGAATCCCTAATATCTTTTGTCCTAATGTATCGTTTGCCAAATGTATCATTTGCCATAACGCATTTTTTTCAGAAACCGTAATTTTTTCAGGGTTTTTTAAAGTATCGTCGTATAGACTAGGTTAGGTTAGGTTTGTTTTATAACAATCCTGAAAAGTTTACGGTTTCTGAAAAAAATGCGTTATGGCAAATGATACATTGGGACAAATGATACATTAGGAGAAATGACGTTAGGGATTCCGGTATATATCCAAAAAAAAAGGATTATGATATTCTTCTCCTCTCTAGTGTTGACAAAATCTCATTAAATGCATCAAACGCAGTTTCTCGACGTCTCACACAATAAATAAGAGTACCCGCCCACCACTGTTTTTATTTATCGACAGTCGATAAAAAGTAATTTGAGTGGTCGCCCACGAGGACCACCAGTAGACTAGCGATGCGAGACATCGATAAAGTTACGTTTAACTTTTATAGCTTTTGCTATAAACGTTTACGCTTAATAGGATGTTAATCTAGAAGGCATAGTTGTTATTTTGCATTTAAATTTAAGTTTCTTAATCGAATCGAGGTGGCTTTTGCTCGTATCCGATCACCGTGGCGTGGCATGACTGCGTATCGCGCTGCTTGGACGCTCACTGTCGGCGCGGCGATCACGCCACACTTGTCCGATCTAAGTGTGTGATACGTGTAGCAACATATAGATTTAGAGCGATCCGATAGGCGCAACGTCCAAACGCGAGATCGTGACACGCGATCATGCCACGGGACGAAGATCTGATCGGGCAAATGATACAAATGTGGACGCACCTTTAAGGGCTTTGACTTTATAATACTAAAAGGTTGCTCGTAACTTCTACGGAGGATAAAAGAGACATAACCCTTTTTTTTTGCTTTATCACCTCGGGAAAAAGTATTTCATTAACCATTCAGTTCTGTTCAAAAAATGAATGAAATCTCTTTGCCCCAAACGGGGCTTCATGGCGTAAAGGATAAATCCGTTGTCCTTTTAGGGCCGATTTCACCAACAATCAATTTACACGAGAGTGGCTAACCCAGTATAATTTGAATCTAACGATTTACTCGATGGTTAACTTCATTTTCATTTCACCACGCTAGTCTACGGATAGCACTCACCCGCATAGTTACTTAGTAACGTTGAACGAATGAATTGAATGAAATCGTAATGCACCCAAGTAACATAAGACAGTTTGTGTTGGTGTCCCATGCTTGAGCAATGGTGCTGCGTATTTTTAAATTGGTTCGGGTAATACATCAAATGTGACGTAAATATGGAATTCACTTGACAGTGACAATGACAATACTAATCTACGTCTAACAGTTTACTCAGCCTAAATTGGCGGTGTAAGATTATTCTCTAGCTTAAACATTTTATCTTTAGGTTAATTATTGGTGAAACGTAAAATGAGTTTACTCACGTGTAATTAATGGATTTATTGGAATATGGCTTATACTACGTTGGTGAAATCGACCCTCAAACTATCTCCAAACCAAATGTAATCTAAATCAGTTCAGCAGTTTAAGCTTGCATTTATAATAAGTAGTACTAGAAGGCGGAGGAGAAAAAATCATAACCCTCTTTAACATAGTCAGGTAAAAAGTATCCTATAACTATTTGTAGATGCTCAGCTACCCGTGTATCAAAAATAGTTGGAAACTGTTTAGCCGTTTTGGCATGATGAAGCCACAACGACACATATAAAAAATAAAAAAGATTTTTTGATTCAGTGACCATCAAATTGTCCGAATCACTTTTTTTATATCTTAAACGTGCTGACATTTCAATTTTACAAATTTATAATAGTATAGATATTAGGTAGTACGATTTTTCTTAATTTTTGATGAATAATATTTTTTTTATATAGTCTTATGATCGAGTAGGCGCTGGCGCCGCACTAGGGCGGCCCACGTGCGTCTGCACTTATTTAAATGATACGGCCCGCTGCGCACGAGTTGACCATCTTTATTTTATATTTATAACATTGTTGTTACTAAGTTTCTGTCAAAGAAACATTTTTGTGACAAGATTGCCGACTGTGCTTTTCTTTAAACATCCATCAACTACTCACCGAGACGATTCTAAAGAGCCTAAACTCGTCCGGATTGCTTTTTTTTATCACAGAGTTCCTATGACCGCCTGCCTGTTCCATCATCAGATCAGCATTTTTTTAGAAAACATAAATTATTTTTAAAAGGACTGTCGAAACATGTGCCACAGATTGATATTTAAAAAAAAACAGTTTCGGTGACATGTATGGAGATCCCCCCTAGAAATACGTTTTCTCATTACTTAACTATCAAATTAAGTAGCGGATTACACAAGACACCTATACTCCAAAAATCAATTAATCAAATTCAAGTCAAATTCAAATTGTTTATTCTGTAGTAGGCCGCTAAGGCACTTTTACAAGTCTGACTCTATGGTATTTCCCAAGAGGAGACCACTGTTGAGAAGAAAGCCGAAACAAACTCAACACTCAGTCATTTTTTCAAAATAATTCTTAACTATTGCAATATTGTCTTTAATTATACCTAAAACTTTTACAGTTGTGTTTTTTGAACTAATTTATAATCAATACAGCATGTAGTTTTTGAGTAAAATGGCTGTGACATACGGACGGACAGACAGACATAATGAAACTATTAAATTAAGGGTTCTGTTTTTGTGAATTTTGACTACGGAACCCTAAAAACAGTTTTTCCCGCAGCATGGACATGCAATATTTTGCTTTTTTCCGAGATTTTCTCCTAAATAAATAATTGTTTATTTAATGAATATAACATGCGAAAATGTGTGTGTTTGTAAACACGTTTTCGCATTTATGTTATAGGCAAGGATTTGATATGACAAATGAATACTATAAGTGTGTCAGTAAACCTAACATATGGCCACGCATCAGGGCCACAACATACACACTGTCGAATCTATTTTTATCTGCTAGACCCACGCGTTTGTGGCAGTCTATAAATAAATTAGACGTGGCCATAAAATAAAACATATGAGAAATCGATAAAGGGCGAGTCGGTAACAAAGATGAGGTTCCGTAGACTCTATATCAAGTTATCTATGTACATTCATTTGTCAATCGTCATGCATATAACGATTTACTGTCAAAAAATACAAGTGGAAAATCGACAACTCAAAATTATACGTCAAATCAGAAAAATGCCAATTTTAAATACACCAACAAGGAAAATCCAGAATCTAGAATATCGGCGAAAATATAATTATGTCTCATGGTAAAATCGAATCATATAGTTTGAAAGAAACAATGACCCTAAGTATTAAATTTGGTTTTAATTATTATTCAGAACAAATACATTTTGTCAAAATTAATTTTGAACGGTATTTTTTTTGGTCAAAATTCAAAATTAATTCAAGTGGACGCTTTTTCATTTGTCCTTAATAACAGTTAATCCTTTTTTGGTACTGACTCTGCACATTTGCTATCTACACAGGTCCCTAAAAATTTGGCCCCACAGATTTTTCAAGTGTCTCTTTTTTATTTCCTAATGGCTGACTCGAACTTAATTGTAGAAAGTCAGCCTGCAATTTTTATTTTATTGTATTATATAATGTTGTACGTCACAAACAAAATAAAAATTACTTTCAAGTTACATATAGATTTTTTTATTGACTCTCAAGGATGTAAAAAGTCAGTTTTGATTTTCAATAAAAAAAAATAACAAAAAAAAGATCATCGCCCTTAAAACATCTTTGGTCTATCCTCTTTCGAACGATGAGCAATAATGACATGAAAACCTCTCAGTAATTTCATTAATTTTCCAACTTTGTATAATGCGTCCCATTAGACTAAAAATCGATATTCAGGATAAAAAAATGTTTTTCGGAACTAAAACGTGCATCGTAGATAAAAACTGTTCTCTCCCTCATATGTCAGCTGTCTCTCTCTGTTTCATGGGGTTAAATTTTTTTATTAGGTTGAACTTTGCCAACTTTGGGCTGATATTCGAAATGTTGCAGAACCTCCCGTATTTGATTCGTGGTAAAAAAAGTATTTTCTAAAGTTACACCGCATTAGAAATCATTAAAAATTACCCCAATAATTTTTTTTATTTTAGTAATAAATTAGATGAGAAAATGTTTAACTGCTTATTATTTTCCGCTAGACATACGCCGACGGAACCCTTAAAATGGAATGCGTTGGAAGTTTGGTATCTTGTTCTGATTATAATGCATTGACACGAATGTTTTTAGATATAGTGCCACGAATGGAGTTAATCATACGTGATTCAGGTTTTTTCGTGACTAATAAGGAACAAAACTTAAACAAGATAGTTAAGTAAATAAATTATTTTATTGATTAATGATGCAAATGACGTGTTTAACGATTTTGATTAGAATTTCATAAGAAAAATATGTATATTTTGTCGCCGCTCAGACTTGGCGCTAAAATGTAAATTAAAAGCTTCAATTTCCATATAAATGTCGATCGTTGTGTCTAGCTTAAATACGAAATGAATTTATTTGGTTATACTTTATTTAGGTATTTAACTAAAAGTAAACAACAAACCGGCCAAGAGCATGTCGGACCATGCTCAGTCTAGGTTCCGCAGCCATTCATACAAGATAATCCACTACAGATGAAAAAAATACAATAAGAACAAGCGCACTTGGATAAGAGCGTATCTCCATAGCACTTACATTCTTTACCCGAACATGTTGCAAAAAAAATCGTTGGAGAATTGATTAAGCTTTATCTTAGTTTTTGAAAATAAACCAAAAAAATCCGATCATGCTCAAAATAATTGTCGTTGAAAGTATTTGTTAAGCTTTACCTTTGTATTTTTTTCATATTTTTTTTTCATACGGCTTAAAAGATAGAGTGGGGGCAACACACAACTTATGCTACTTTTACAATTTAGACCATAACAAGAAACTGAACGAACTAATAAGTTCATCGACCGGTGTCGAAAGATCGCGAGAGCTTTATCGAGGAGGGAGATATAGCTCTCGCGATTTTTCGACACCGGTTCATAGTCCATTATGGCCGTTGTGACAACCGACCCCTGACTCAACTATACCCGATATCTCGCTCTCGTATTTAAGTTTAATATTGTGTTTACCATCCATCACTCACCATGGTGAGTAGACTCAGTGCCATACAGGTGAATGATATAAAAATACTAAATCGTGATAAGAAATAATTTTTTTATGTCCTAACCGGCCCAACAGCTGCTTAGAGTGATGCTCAAGGCAAAGTGATAACATAAAAAAATATTTCCTTGTTATTTCATCATAACTCATGGTCAACCAACATTTTTTAAGCATTTGTTTGACACATGAATGAAGTCGCAGGATGGATGAAATAGCGACAGGTCTCGTGAGTAATATGCGATGCCCGAATGCCCCTTCGATTGAAGGGCAAAATCTACAAGAGCGTTGGAAGACCTGTCGTCATGTATGGATCGGAATGTTGGGCTGCAAAGGTGACGGATGATAGCAGATTGCATGTTACGGAGATGAGAATGTTGAGATGGATGAGTGGCGTGACGAGAATGGATCGGATAAGGAATGAGTATATAAGAGGAATCCTGAAAGTAGCGCCGAAATCCAGTATATCCCGAAGAAAGACACCAGACGCTGGCCTCAAGGGGCGGCGGCTCCTCGCCCCCTTCGAATTAAATAGAAGTACCATATATAACACGTATATACTTAACTAACAACATTTTTGTCTCTATTGTGATTCAACACCTTCAGCTTACACAGATCTTTTAGACATAAGTTAGCTGACACAATCCTACGGGAACCGAAAAATGTTACACAATAATAGGTAATAAACGATTTATGATTCTGATTCTGATTCTAGGGTGACCAAAAGAAAATGTTTCATGTTATTTAATCGCCATTAGGACCAGATATTCTAAAGCAATAATATTTATGTTCATGATTTAGGATTCACCCAGTATATCTAGTTCATCCAACATATATATATATATATATTAGGACAGTACGGTAAAAATACGCCTTCCTTATTAGCGAAACAGGTTCACAACACTTCCATACATACAGCCAGCTCTGACAGACTGACAGTCCATCAATCTTGTTCATTCTGACCCACAGCACAACCACACCTGTCAATTTACTTCAATATTAAAATCCTTATACAAAACTTGGCTCACGGAGGAGAAAAAAGACATTAAACTCTTTTTATTACAAACTTTTCATTAGGTCCATCTGTAACTAACTTAGGAATGAAGGAGAAATCTAAAAGAATCTTGAAAATAAACAAAAAAATAAAACCGACTCCAAAAAAAACTAAAAAGTAAAAAATAACGCCATAATTCAGTTTCTTCAAATTACTTACAAGTAACCGTTTGTATACTCAATCTATACAGTATATACAATTAATCTTATTTTGGCGTCGGTGCCATCGTGTCACAACTTACTAAAATCGTCAATTTACACATTCTTTATATGGCACCGACGCCAAAATAAGATTAATTGTATATACTGTATAGATTGAGTATACAAACGGTTACTTGTAAGTAATTTGAAGAAACGGAATTATGGCGTTATCTTTTACTTTTTCGTTTTTTTTGGAGTCGGTTTTATTTTTTGTTTAGAATTTTATTTATTTTACACTTTTTAGTTAATCGTTACTTAAAAGTGTATCTCGTGACGATTCGAACAAGCCCAAGCTAGGATACATTATTTTATTACATAGATCTGGTGCCTACCTTCCGGCTCCATCATCAAATCAATTCGAAGGTACGATTCTCATGAGGAACATTTAAATTTGTGACTATGAAGTTGCTTAGCTAAATTAATCAATATATTTTGTCGCCAACCGTAAATCATTTATCATTGAGGAGTTCCGATGGCATTCTGTGGTCTTCTGCATCAGTTCCACTTCACCAATTTACACTTTCTGAATGCAAATGCTTATTATGTTTCTTATAATACCAAAATCGCTATATGTATGCCTACAATATTTGAGGAGTTCCTTCAATTCCTCATGGATTCCATCATCAGATCTTCACCAAAATTAAATGGGACCAACTAGAAAGTACCTTCTATAAAACAAAAAAAAAATTAAATCGGTCAAATAGTCTCTGAGTAATCGGTGAACATCCAAAAAAAAAAAACATTCCGTCAAATTGAGAACCTCCTCCTTTTTTTGGAAGTCGGTTAATAAAAGGATGTAGCTGGGTGAGCATGGTCAAACCCTTAGAGAAAAATTGATTTTCCTTTGACCGGATTATTTACCTTAATATATGTATCTGCTTTTACTAAATTTTAACCCGATTTCCCGAAAACCACAAGCATTTGAATGCTTGTGATTTTCGGGAAAATCACATAAAAGGAATAGCACTTTTATTTTTTTTACTCTAATTTGGATTAAGGTCGTTTTTTGAGAAAAAAAATGTATTTATCTTAAAGAGATAATATTTGTGTTCAGTTTTTTTTTCATATACTTGCGTCATGCCGACAATGAACAAAAGTCATTTCATGTATAATTTTATTATTTGTGTGTCATATGAACTCTGTAATGAGTAAGTAGTTTGATGGTTTTCATCGTCACCACCAACATCATCACATCAACATCATCATCATTATCACCATTTTTATCACCATCATCATCATCATCATCATCATCATCATCATCGTCATCATCATCATCATCACCATTTTTATCACCATCATCATCATCATCATCATCATCATCATCATCGTTATCATCATCATCACCATTTTTATCACCATCATCATCATCATCATCATCATCATCACAACGACCGCATTAGTCATTTGTATATCATCATGATTATCATCATCACCATTTTTAGCACCATCATCATCATCATCACAACGATCGCATTAGCTTTTTGTCGATCGCGAGATTTTTCTTGGAATCATGACCCATGTACGGCACCTGGATTTTATAATTGTATAATAGTATAGATGTCCATGTAACAGTATCAATTGGAGCTCTATCGATTGTGGGTAACTGCAGCCAATCTTATGCGTGCAGTTCAAACGAATTTCAAGTTTATATATCCATTAGTAAAGCGTAGCACTGCGCCTGATTCTATTGGCGAAGCATCCATAGTATGAACGGAATTTATTTTAATGGTATAAGTCAGGGGTCGGCAACTTCTATTCTATCATAATATTGCATTGACACCGAACTTACATAAGTATGCCAAATTTTAGCTCAAGCGGAAACCGGAAAGTGGGTCAATGTTAACTTGCAACACTGTGTGTGGATCTAATAAAGAGCTTGTAAAAAGACGAAAAAATTTAAGCCAAAATACTTAGTGGTCCTTTAAAAACTGGGAATCCTGTGTTTTTAGGGTTCCGTACCCAAAGTTGTACCCTTATTTGAAATACCCTACCCTTAAGTACCCTATTACTAAGACTTCGCTGTCCGTCTGCCTGAATGTCTGCGTGTCTGTCACCAGGCTGTATTAGTTTCATGAACCGTGATAGCAAGACAGTTGACATTTTCAGAGATGATGTATTTCTGCTGCTGCTATAACAGCAAACACTAAAAACAGTATAATTTTATGTCTGTCTGTCTATATCAGTAACCAATATAAAATGATCGACCATCGCGTACATTTTACTTAGGAGTAGGGCTCTGCTAACACTGGATTTTCATAGATAAGGCCATTTGTAGCGTATATTTTGTACGGAACCCTCGGTGCGCGAGACCCACTCGCACTTGGCCGGTTTTTATCCTTTTGAAAAACGGAACCCTTAATAATATAATCTCGCGGATAATACCATGGGAAAAATAGTAATCCTATACTTAAACAAGACATAACATAACGTACATGCTTTTTAACTTTCAACCTTCCGCATGCCGTTTCTACCTTCTTTGTCTTAGTGGTTTCGCTTTAAACCCGGTCTCAAAAGGTTGCGGATCCCTGGTGGCACTTTGATGCACAAGTGCGGGTTTAGGTCGACAGTAACGGCAATACCCAATATGGGAATGATGGTAGGGCTGTTCTGGGGCATCTTTAAATACTAGATGCATTTTTGCAGCCCTCTATAAGTATAGCTAACGGTTATGTTTACGTTTAATAACCACTACTTTTTCCGGGATCTCGCAAACGAAATTAGCGATAACTGCGTGATCTGACTCCGCCTCCTCCATTTCGTCACTATGGGACTAGACGGGGTTTGGGTTCCACCCTTATGTTGTTGATATATGATAAACTGGAAAGACTGCTCACAGGTCATCTTATGAAGCTGTAAAAATAAAATGTCTGTACATGAAGATATTTACAAAAAACCGGCCAGCCAGTTATTACCGAGAAACGGTACTTCTCAACAAAGGGCGTAAGTGCCGTAGAGATACGCTCTTTTGCTAGTGCACTTTTTCATATCGTATTTTTATCATCTGTTGTGCATTTCTTTGTATGAAAGGCTGCGGAACCCTACAATGAGCAATGACATAGTCCGACATGCTCTTGGCCGGTTTTTAATCCCCGACAAAAAAGAGGGGTGTAATAAGTTTAACGTGTCTGTGACTCTGTGACTCTGTATCTGTCTGTGGCATCGTAGCGCCCATACGGATGGAGCGATTTGAGTGCTTTTTTTTGTGTCATAAATAATTTAATTCCAAGTGTTCTTAGCTTTGTTTGATGAAAATCGGAGCACGCGTCTCCAAGATATTTAGCTTTTAGTGGAACAAGTCGGGGGTTTTAAAAAAAAATAATTTTCGATTTTAAGATATGTCGTAGTTTTTATTGGTTCACCGGTTATCTCGTATTAATGACGACCATCGCTTAATGTCTAAATCTCGCTAACCCACCAATTACATGAGCGCTAAACCCAGTTTAGCCGTTTATCTGTGGGCTTTCACCGCTACGTCTGACTTTCTAGCTTAAACTTATTAACTGTTAATTAACGCAAAGACCAGCGACGGTTACCTATACAGAAGTAGTTTATCCTACTCGCCCCTACTCATCGCGGCTACAGAATGTTGTTGGGGGGGGTGAATTTGTCTAGAAACATTGGCGTAGACTATATACATGGGAAACATTCAAGGCTCAAGAAGAAATATGCTTATCACACAAATATTTTCCCGTACCGGGATTTTAACCAAGGACCGTAAATTCACACCTTTCAAAAGGTCCGGTACGGTCGTCCCTTTTTAACTCCCATCGAAAAAGGGTGTTAATAAGTTCAATGTGTATCTGTCACTTAAAAAAAATTATTACTGTGGCAAATAATTGTAGAAAAAAGTAAAAAATATATATATATCAGCCCATTTCAGTACCCTACTGCTGCGCAATGGATCTCTTCCAGTTAAGCTTAGAGCAAAAGAGAGAGAAGAATAAACATCCAATGCAGATAAACAAACTAACAAGATAATATGCACAAAGACATTAAAAGCTAAACTAAAAAAAGTAAAAGCTAAAGTAGCATACGCATAACCCTAAATAATAAATACTAATATAATTACGTATATATCATCTAAATAATGTGTGTATATATATATAGCATTTTACGCATATTTTTATTTATTCGTGTTAAATATATTGCGCAGCGTAATGTTCCGGACGCGAAAAACAATATAGTAAAAAAAAGTTGCGGTGGCACGGAACCCTCAGTGTGATAGTCCAACTAGCAAAGTGACGACGTCCCTAATTCCGTGACCAAAATGGATGCAGGAAGTGGGCCGGCCGGTCTGTCAAAACTGTCAAACTGTCAACGATAATTAGTCAAAGGGACGAGTGGACCAGTCATTCATCACAGCAGCGGGAAATTCTTGCTTACAGCAAAAATAGTCTTATTTTTTTTACAGGGTTTAAAAAGGGAACCTCTCCTTTTTAACCCCCGACAAAAAGAGGGGTGTTATAAGTTTAACGTGTCTGTGTATCTGTGTATCAGTGTATCTGTCTGTGGCATCGTAGCGCCCATACGGATGGACCTATTTGAGTGCGTTTTTTTTGTGTCATAGATAATTTTATTCCAAGTGTTCTTAGCTTTTAGTGGAACAAGTCGGGGGTTTTTATAATTTTAAATTTTCTATGGTTATTGAACCCAGTTAACGAAATCATTTTTTATATAAATAAAATTTAAAAACCGGCCAAGAGTATGACGTCAACCCTCTCTTATTTGTTTCATGTAGCAGCTTATCCTTATTGGCCTTTCCCTTCCTCGCTAGCCTTCAACCTTTCCCTTTACGATGTATCATTCCATAAAAAAAGGGTGTCCGGGCATGAAAACTGAAAAACCCTGTTATACATATTAATTTATGAATATGTTTTTAATGGTGTCAATTTTATAAATAATGAACATAACAAAGACTTGAATGCCACAGGCAATGTGCATCCAGGTCAAATGTTAGCCTAGGTCGCACGCGAGCCTTATCGATCCTAGAAATTCCCTCTCAGCATTGTACATTATTTAATACTTATCACAATATCTACACATGTTTCAAATGGATAAGCAAAATAAGGAAAGCATGCTAGTTTAACATTTAGCTCATTTCACTCAGAATCGAGAGCACGTCGCAAAAATTTTATTTGCTCCTCACTAGCTCTGGAAAGTTCCGATTACAGCGCCAAAACTGCGTGGAAAAGTTCGTTTTATCCGCTAGCGTGAAAAAGTCATTTGAAGTTCGATTTCTTTGATGTGTATTGGTCTATTTTACTAGGTTCAAATGAAACACTAATCAGTTTGTTATAATTTCATAGTTTTTCTTACATCTCACATTTTGCTCGTTGTAGAGAGGTAGAAAGTTGTGTTTCGAACGACTGCAAAATTATTCGGTTTCTCGTGCCTTGAAAGCCTCGTTACGCTCAGGTATCTATCATCTATATTTCAACCACTCGCTTCGCTCATAGTTCAACTTTAGATTCCTTCGCGTACTCGGCTTTCAATTCAAGCACTTGCGCCAAATAACAACTTTGCAGCCCTGTATAACAAATAACTGTTTCCATTTTGTTACCTTCATGCATAAATGTACACTTAAAGTGCAAAGCGAATTTTATTCAAATAAAACCCCTTTCATAAACATACAAAAAATATCAATATTTTTCTATATTTTCACCATGTGTCGCTAAGCGCATAACTTACAGTGTGACCTCATTCGTAATCATCTGCAAGAAGATGTTCTGTAAACAATAGGTGGATCATATTAACGTTGATAAAGCTATGGGCTAATTGGTATCCTGGTTACAAAGGTGGAGTCCATTCTGCATACGTCAAAGCGCTAATATACAGATCCGGATATATGTAAAACAACGGGATGAACTCATGTGTGTGTGTGTAGCAAAGCATCGAACGTCCACGGATTGTCAACAAATCGGTAACCACGTAAAGCACTTAGCGTGCCCTGGCTAATAAATAGATCTAGATATACAACTGGGCCGTTTAATATGCAGGGTCAGTAGGACACGGCCCTCGTATTTTACCCGGCCATGTTTAAAACCTATTACATTTTTATCAAGGATAAAAATAGCCTCGGAAATACTCATCTGTTACGCAAGGCTGCAAAGTTGTTATTTGGCGCGAGTGCTTGAGCGAGGCTCAAAGCCGAGTAAGCGAAGGAATTTAATGTTCGAATATAGGTTCCTGAGCGTAGCGAGGCTTTCAAGGTATGAGAAACCAAATTATTTTGCAGCCGTGCGAGACACAAATACAATACAAATACAAAACGTAACTTTAAACCTTTGCTACAGGGAGGGGAATGTGAGATGTAATAAAAGGTATGAAAATATCAAAAACTGATTATTTTCTCATTTAAAACTAGTGATACCAACAAAACGCACACATAACAAAAAAACAAATGTAAATATATAAATTCGGACTTCAAATGACTTTTCCACGTTTGCGGAAAGATAAACTTTTCCACGTAGATTTGGTGCTTTCGCAGCTAGTGACATGAAAATGGTTGTTAATGATGATATTTTTGCGTGGTCAGAATATTTTGCTTGTCCGTAGAGATCCTTGCAATTAATCTGGCATAAAAACAGTGTGTGGACAAGTAACCGGAGAATCGATAAAAAATGCTGATAATTTTCGAACGGCTGAACAAATTTTCTTGAACCATAGCTAAGAACATTTTCAATGAAGTCATCTTTCAGCCAAAGAAAGCTTAATCCAAATCCGTGTATACGTTTAGGAGCTACGATGCCACAGGTACACTCGCAACTTTGTTCGCGGAGGAGAAAAGTCATTACCCCTATTACTTTCTTCAGCGTAGTCGGGTAAAAAGTATCCTATATCCATTTATATAATTTATTAAGAACGGAAATTAACATAACATTCAAAATACAACAACGCATTACCCAATATCCATGAAATGCACGTTTGAAAAATAGCTTCCTCTAATCGAATTTCCTATCCATTTGAAACAAAATTAAAAGAGTTTAAAAATCCGTTTCCGCACTAAACTAGGTCGGAGTTATCTTTCAAAGGAACATCGGAAATCATTGGAAAACCAAGTCAACGACGGTTTTGTATCAAGGGAATTCGAAATATAGTCTGTCTCTCCTAAAACCATAAGGTCTAACATTGACAAAACTTCGTGGTTTTGCTGTAAATATTTGTTTTAAATTCTATCTTCGGTGGTAAGATTTTAAGTACATTATTTAATCATAAATGGGGTTGCCATATGTACCGGTTCGCCAGGATATGTCCCGGTTTGAATGTGCAGTGTCGCGGCCATTAAGGAGATTGTCCCGTTTCAAAATCATAGGTTATCGGTACGGACTAGAAATAGCATTTTTTTTTATCTTACAAGTTACTTACACCCGTGAGTACATAAAAATATTAAGGTTTACTTTTGTAATAAAAACTAATGTTCTATCTTTGCCTACAATTGACTCGGTCATAATCATTTTATGTTCTATTCTATATGTAAGCATCCTAATTCCAAAAAGATCCAACCCTATTCTTAAAGCAACTTTGGGACATGCAATTAAAGACAAGATTTAAATGAATTGCTAAAGAGAAAATAAAAGTAAGGCTGCTAGCCATACTTTTATTCGAACCTGAACTATTTCAGCTGCATTCCTATGGAGCTGAAATAGTTGATGTATCAGAACTCGCTTATAATGACTATTTTAAGAATGTTTTAGCGCCTTTCTATTTGGATAATGTTTGTTTTATGACGAACAAACTTCCTGTGGAATTTGATGTTCCTAAACGGTTTAATTATACTTGAATGGCATCTGTTACGACTTCTTTTAAGCGATCTTCATTTCGTTAAATTATTAGAAGGAAATTTAGTAAATGTAGGAAAGGAAGGAATACATGCACCTGTGATGCGAAACAAGGAAATGGTATTTGTTCAAAATTAAGCAAGTTATAGAGAATAATTATAAAGTTGGCTATGATATATTATTTTAATTCTGCCAATGGTGATAAAAATCATGTTTATAAAAATACAAAAAAATACAAGAAAAATTTCAATGATATGGCTCATCCTAACCGCAAAATTCAATGTTGGTGATTGTAACAAGCGAAATTATAAGTAACTTATGACGAATAAATACAGCACTGAAACCATATTCATTTTAACATAACATTTAATAAGACATTATAAGAGGTAATGTAATCCAGCTTATTCAAGAAAAGTTGGAATCCACTTATTTATTATAATAAATCCATTTTTTGGCACTGACCCTAAATGGAAGGAGGTATAAGGAAGATGCGACTCACCTCAACGACTTGCCGCAAGTCTTCTACATAGACGTTCTCAGTCTGCACGATCTCCGCGCACACGCGTTCCAGCTGCGACAGTCCCGACACCTCGTTCCAGGTTTGACCTGGAAAATCCAGACGTTGATCCAACTAATGCTATTGACACTATTGATTATCACGTGGCAATCACAATCCATGGTGATGAGTAAATAGAAGGAATAAGGAAATACTATGGGTGCAAGAGGAGAGAAGCTTATTCAAAATTATAGATAATGGGACAGGGAAAATGGTCACCTTATACAACATGATTATTTTATAACATTGTAGAGGAGATGTTTGAGGGTTAAGGAGACACCAAGGATAAACTAAAAGATCCAAAAGAGAAGGTTAGACCATCTAAAGTGAAAACGCGTCCTTTTTTCCCTCGCTCTAGATAAAGCAAGACGGAAGGTCACAAAACTAATGTCGCGGCGGCATACTGTATGAAAAAAAATCTTTAATTCTCTGTGACGAGTTTTAATACAGTAAATAGATGAAATGATGATAACAGTGACGCCAACATCTTTGCAAAAGCACAAATAACATAGTTCTATACGAAATTTATGCTATATAGGAACGAGAACAGTAAAACGAAATGCTATATACAAGTTATTTGGTTATAACATACCTGTAATACTTATTTGGCAAAATGCAACGCTACCAAGTATCGATAATATAAGCGAGTCGATCGTCTAGCACAATCGTGTTGGATATGGTTCCATAGTACAGTCATTGGCATTGGCATCACACAATCTATAACACCAGATATTTCATCTTTATCGACCCAGAACTTATGTCAGAGTTCTTAGTATAAATCAAGGATTTAACTTACGTGGTATTGTCTCCGAGTGTCTCTCCTCAGACGCGCTGTTGTTCAGCATACCAGATTTATTCACAAAGTTATTACTACCATTAGCCGATGCCAAATCAGCATCACTATGGTCATCCAAGCTCTCAATAGAAGCCAAATAAGCAGAGTTCACTCCTCCTTTATTTTGGACACCGCTACTTGACGTTGAGCTTGAAGATGCAATGGAACTCATGGACAGCGGTCGAGTCACTTCAATCGGCGGTGGGTGCAACGTTCCTTCTTTCGTTGGTACCGTTTTCAAGTTTCCCGTTGAGCCTACCACTTCGGGATAGGGTTCAGTTTTCGCTAACTTAGCCGGACTTTCACTCTCACTAACGAAATCTTTTCTATGTAAACTATTGGATCCATTTGTTTTAGGGAATGTATCTGAAGGCACTTCTTTTTGAACCGGTTTTTGAGGAGAGTTGTCTTTCGATGACAGTTTTATATCAAATTCTCTGTCATTTGAGGATATAGAGAGCTCAATGGACTGGTCGATGTATGGCAATGATAGAGATTCGAATGCTGTCTTGTTTGCTATAGGAACATCGTATATAGCTGGTCTATTGTTCGTTGGGACATCGTATGTTGTCTGTTCGTCTATCCTAAAGTCAGGCTTTAAAGGTACAGTTTTAGAGGGAGACTCTTCTTCGATTTTCTTACCAAAGCTCTTCATGCCACAAGGCTGATCGTAAATCTCCACGGAATCCAAGATTTCGACTCCTGATTGCGATATTTTTGATGTCGCCCCAAACAGTGGTATATTTGATCGTTGTCTAGTAGACGACCTCGCATTGTTCCCTTTCCTCTGAAACTTTAGCGTTGTAGTCTCCGTTGCACTAGAAATCATTCGTTTAACATTTGGCGAGAGATTATCAAACGTGGACGTTTCAGATTTCTCTTTAAACGTCCTTTGAATTTGAACTTTAGTATCACTGGTAAGGTCACTTTCGTTAGCACCATTGCAAGTCCGTTTTGCGTACAAAGAACTTTTATTCACTGCTGCTATGGGTAGTTTAACACTGCCTACCATTTTGGAGGGATCTTTAGGTTTTGCGTTTGTTTCTTCGATCATCTGTTGGTCTACTGGTGGGTCGTTTCTTGCATCTTTAGCCTTCTCTAGAGTATTAGCTTCTGGTCTGAGGCTCTTAGGCTCTAGCAAGGAGTCGTAAATGCCAATCAGCGTTGGAGTAAGATCTGTCGTGCTACCTGCAACAATAAAAGCAAACTTTAGAATGATTATCTTAACTTCAGAATCCATTAAATATTCTTCAATAGATTCTGAATGTTCTACCACTTGTATTAAAGTTCAAACTTTGTTTATCGATACAACGGTATCAGTTGACATTCAATTAGTTACTAATAGCAATTTAATGGATCTGCATTCTTGGGCGATTTAGTTAAAGGTTTAAGTGTGGGTTTCTGTTCAGATCTAGAATTAAACTGGAATGATCTTTAATACTCGTATAGGAGTGCAGTTTAACCAGTACAATACGTGACATCCTCGGTTTGATTATAATTTGCTAATTGAAGTAATTATGGACAATGCTAGTATTTTAAGATGGAACGCGATATACTTATGAGCGTATTTATAAAGGCATAATTTTTATGCATACTGTAATTGTTCCTTTTGTGTCCACATACATGTTTTCTATAGTGTAAAAAAACGGGACTTCATCAATAATCATAGTTTTCAATATGATTTATTTATTTAAATTGACGTTTAGCACGTATAATTACACTCATGATCATCGAATGGTTCCCTCTATCTGGTCCCTTCGACACTAAGTGGTCGAGTAATTCTTTGTCATACAATTTAAGGCGACGTATTTTTTGTCCCTAAAAAGGCATGCCATTGTTTTTAAGGCCCTTAAACTTAATCTTTCTGATCAGGAATTATCAAGAATTAAGTCAAAACATTTCGACAACAATAAAGCCTTTTTTCACGATTATGTCATTAAGGAATGGGACCCACAAAGGACGTTTTAAAGATATTAAACGTTTCGATAAGGGAGGCGTGACTCAGCTGTTTTGGTACAAATTACAACCGCAATCAAGTTGGCCCCCAGTCACAAACATTTGTCATTTGACTTAAAACCTTGTGAGTAAAGCTCTAAGATTTTTTTGTTATTGCTTCTAGTTCATAAGAAAAGACGTAAGTAGTAAAAATTTGAGAAGTAATTATGCCCCATTTTGGACATCCAAAATAAACTGTTTTGTGTCGTGGTGAGAAATGGTTTTAATATAGTTATAATCTAGATTACAGCCACTAGCCACATAGCAACGCCTTTAAAGCAGAGATATGGTAAGGGTGAATGAACACCAATAGCTCTTACCAGATGGCCTACTCCGAAATCCGAAAACTAAAATTCGTATGGCGCCATCTCGCTCACTCAAATACATAACATGAGAGCGAGAGTTAACTTCGATTTTTGAGCTTCGGAATAACCCCTCAGAAGTGTCATTCTAAATATGCGCCTTAAATAATATTCAGTTAATATTTTCTTCTGTTTCCGCGATTATTACTCATTGAAATAAAACAATTTAACGGAATTTAACGGAACTAAAATGAGATAATATACGCGATATAATCCGTTAAATTGTTTTATTTCAATTATATTCAGTTATTTACTGATGTACACTTGAAGCAGCGGTAAACAGGGAGCGGAATTGGTATCTTTTAAATCCTCTAAAATACACGCTAATTCTGGAATAATTTAAAAAATAATAATCACAAAACACCTGATTCAAGTTCTAGATTTTAATAAAATATACGAAATTCTCGTAACTGAACGAAAAAAACTAATGACTATTTCGGTAACTTTGTATGAAAACAATAAATGTTCCAGATCGCAGAACAAAATGAATTGGGCACAAAATATATTGGAGTAAATCGTTAACACAAAAGCTTATTTCTAAAAGGAGTGTTCAACAAAAACTCATTTATGCCATTGTCAAAGCCACAGTGCAATCAAAACGAAAGTCCCTCGGGCGGTAAAATCAATTTACATGATAATAAAATGGAGACATGTTATTTAGAGCCTTTGGAAGGCAGTGTAATCCCGTTTGGATTGAAGTCGTAAAGATAAAGAGTATAGATATGAGTTCATTCTAGTTTATAGAGAAGCCATTTTTAGGGTTCCGTAGCCAAAATGGCAAAAACGGAACCCTTATAGATTCGTCATGTCTGTCTGTCTGTCTGTCTGTCTGTCTGTCTGTCTGTCTGTCTGTCTGTCTGTCTGTCTGTCTGTCCGTCCGTCCGTATGTCACAGGCATTTTACTCAAAAATTATAAGATGTATATTGATGAAATTTGGAGCATAGGTGTCTTGTGTAAACCGCTACATAGTTTGATAGTCAAATAATAAACATATATATTTCTAGGGGCGGCACTTCATACATGTAACCGAAACTGAAAAAAAATTTTTTTAGCAAATATCTATGTGTGGCACATATTTCGACAGTTCTTCTAAAAACACATTAAGGTTGATAAGATTTTTTTGATTTAGTGAATATTTTCCGAAATATTCGCTACGAAAGTAGCAAAAATTGTGCCCCCCCCCCCCCTCAATTTTTTAAATGGTATGTTCAAAAAATATGAAAAAAATTACAAATATAAAACTTAATAAATATTTCCAACGAAAATTGTTTTCAACATGATCGGACATACCGTTTTTAAGTTATTACCAAAAAACTGCGCTTCTCAGCAAAAGGACGTAAGTACCGGGGAGATACTCTCTTTTGTTAGTGTTTTTTTACATATCGTATTTTTTTTTATCTGTAGTGCACTTTTTTGTATAAACGGCTGCGGAACCCTTCAAGAGCGAGTGCGACTCGCACTTGGCCGCTTTTTTCTTGTTATAGGTACACGTTTTAAACTAAAGTTTCAGTTTCTTGTGCAAGCTCGACGATAAATCTGGTAATGGATTTAAACATGACTAGACTTAATTGACAATATTGTTTTTTACCAGGCCTTTTTCATAAAGTCAGATAGAGGATAAACAATTTAATGACGACACGTTTGGCTCAGTGGGTTGCACAATGGCTTACGAAGCTAGCGGTCCCGGGTTAGAATCCCGGCCAGGATAAGTGTTTGTGTGTGGTTGTGGCTTCATCACGTCAAAACGAATGAACTGTATTTAACCTGTAGTGTAACTTGCCAGTTAAATTCGACTTACTTCCCGGTTTCCCATTGAGCTAAAATTTGGCTTACTTATGTAAGTTTCGTTACAATGCAATAGTATGATACCATCGAGTTGATCTGATGATGGAGCAGGAAGGTGGTCATAGGAATTCTGTAATAAAATAATTCAATCCTACCGAGTTTGGGGAGTTTGGGATCTACAGAATCGTCTGGGTGAGTAGTTGATGGGATATTCAATGAAAAGTACAGTCAAGGCAATAAAATATTGTCAAAAAAATATTTTTTTACAGAAACATATTTCCTTTCTCGTTCCTTGACGAAGTAATTAACAAACATAAATAAGTATATATGCAGAAGTTTATTCGCAACGCAGGCATCCTTAGGTAGCCGGAATCGATGCTCATAAAAATTAGTGTACGTAACTGTGTAGGAAGCAACGCTATCGCGTCTTAGAGGAAGCGGCCTATTACAGAGAGCAGAGTTCACTGGCACACGGGATCCAAGGAGAAGATATAACCATGTCATCGCTCAAAGGTTAGAAAGAGGCCCTCGAAAGGGGTCAGTTCGTATTCGCTTACAAATATTGACTACCATAAAATTTTAAGTCATACATAATGTTTGTTAGTCATTATGGTAAGAGTAAGAGTTTACGGTTTCGTAGAAAAATCATTTCTACGAAACCCTAACCTCTTCAGGATTGTTACAAAACACAGCTTTTTATGATTTTATAACTAACACTAGAAGATACCCGCAACTTCGTCAGCGAAGGAGAAAAAATATATAAGCCTCTTTTTTCTTTTGCGTAGCCGGATAAAAACTATTCTATAACCATCTGTGTAAAAAAAAATAGATTTTTCACTTCTCCTGCTCAAAAAGTAAGTCATATTAGCTTCGCGAAGCGAGACTCAAATAGTACATTTAGCCCCTAGGGTTTAAAAGAAAGCCATATAATCCCATACAAATTTCTATGAAACTGAAAAAAAAAAACTTACGACCAGCTACATACTACTTACGAATAAATAAAAACAAACAAACCAACCTCATCAGATTGGCCAAAATTTCTGATCGTATTGCAGCCCTTTACATTAAAAAGTAAAAATTGTCTATGGCGATTATTAGTTTAAAAAAATATATAAGCTGTCAATTTAACTATAAAGAATTGCTCAAACTGTACTTTTTATTTTTCATGAAATGTACAATTTTAATGTTAAGTCTTTTTTATTTTCTCGCAGTCGAAATGAAAAGCAGAGTGTTTAACACGTGGCTAAAAGCCATTATGACACTCAGACATATTTGTCCTCGCTCACTTCGGGAGCTCGTCCAAATAATCGCTTCGTGTCATAATGGCTTATTTTAGCCCCTTGTCAAACAATCTACTATTTTTGTATGTCTGTAAAGTGTCGTTGTCAATTCATCAGTTTCATCACGCAAAATCGGCTTAACAGATTTTAACTATTTTTGATACATGATGGGTAGCCGAGTATCCATAGATGGTTATAGTATACTTTTTATATGATGAAATGAATTAAGATACATTGTGATTGAGATTACGGATAAATAAGTAAAAAGACATATAATATCTCCGGAAAAGCAAATTGCATTCCGTCTCCCAGGTGAAGCTCGTTGATAAATTAAATTCTGTCGAATTGCAGATGGCAATATATCTGTTTTACTTTTAACGGAAATTGGCACGATTGCACCGTTTTTTAAGCTTGCAATATTTTTTATTTAACTTAAACTCTGGTTTTAATAATCACTAAAAGGCGCCCTTCTTCGTTCGCGGAAGAGAAAAAGTCATAACCCTTCGTTTTTCTTCAGCGTTTTCAGGTAAAAAGTATCCTATAACCATTTGTGGATGAGCTATCCGAGTACCAAAAATTAGCCAGAGTGATAAAGCCACATCGATAAATAAATAAAAAATACTTTGTGTGTTACAAATAGTCTGCTACAGACATATTTTTTTTTATATCTTCAATGTACAGACATTTCATTTTTACAACTTTATAATAGTATAGATGTACATGTTATGGGCCCTGCTACTTTCTGGGGCATTTCTTATTGGAAATGTGTCACGTTATTAGTTTCTTGTAACTAAGAAATACCTCAATTACTTTGTTAGAGTGAGTCACCGCGCAAGCGCGAAGGAAGCCATTGTTTTGGTCTTTGTTGCGCGTCGCATTCTTCCCATCGGCGCATACTTTACGCATACATGTTTACTATAAGGGTTTTCTTTCACTGATACCATTAGTTATGTAGTTTACTTGGATTTAGAACATTTAACCTCTTGTCTGTAAGTTACAGATATTTAAAAAAAACCGGCTAAGTGCGAGTCGAACTCGCGCACCGAGCGAGGGTTCCGTAGAAAATATACGCTATAAACGGACGTATCTAGGAAAATCCAGTGTTAGCAAAATCGCCCTACTCCTAAGCAAAATGTACGCGGTGTTCGATCATTTTATATTGGTTACCGACATAGACAGACAGACATAAATTTATACTGTTTTTTAGTATTTGTTGATATAGCGGCATCAGAAATATATCATCTATAAAAATTCAACTGTCTAGCTATCACGGTTCATGAGATACAGCTTGGTGACAGACGAACAGACAGACAGACAGACGGACGCACGGACGGACAGCGGAGTCTCAGTAATAGGGTCCCGTTTTAACCTTTGGATACGAAACCCTAAAAAAGAAACAGATTATTTAAAAGCTACTTAGTATTTAATCGTTCAGCAAACCTAACCTAACCTACAAAAATACTGATTGCACAGCAAAAATATTTAATTGCACAGTAAGTCCATGGGAGCATGGTAATTTAATATTTTCTTCTGTTTCCGCGATTATTACTCATTGAAATAAAACAATTTAACGGATTATATCGCGTATATTATCTCATTTTAGAGGAAAGCATGGTCCTCCCGTGACCATGGAAAGCTGGAAAGCTTCCGAAACGTCGGGAACTAAAATGAGATAATATACGCGATATAATCCGTTAAATTGTTTTATTTCAATGAGCATGGTAATTTTTCTATGTAAATAATTAAAATGCACTACACTTTATTATTTCTCTTATTTAAAGGTCACGGAAGTGAAAAATACATTTCTGCATGTATGTATGTCGGTATGTGTCTTTGTGCCATCATTGGATGGTTATAACATAGTTTATACCCGAATACGCTGAAGCAAATAAAGGCTTATGACTTTTTTTCTACACCGCGAACGAAGTTTGGGGACTTCTACCTCCTGGCCTATATGCTAGGTATTTATAAAACTGTAAAATGAAAAGAATTTATTGAATATTAAAAAAAAGTGATACGGACTATTTGAAAGACACACACATTTTTTGTATGTTTGTATGTGTCGTTGTGGCTTCGTCATGCCAAAACGAATATAAACTATTCTTGGTACAGTCAGCAGCATCAATATCTGCACTAACAAAGCGGGCGAATATATCTGACACTTCCAAACGGCCCCAAAAATAGAGTCGTGTCAGATATTACCTAATACTGATGACTGTACACGGGAAGCTGGACATCCACAGAATAATTTTTTTTACGCTGAAGAAAAAAAGAGGGTTATGATTTTTTTTTCCTCCGCTGACAAAGTTGCGGGCACCTCCTAAAGTACGATTTTTAATTAGCTGGAGTAAATTGACAGTGCGTGAATATATCGTTGTTTAGAAAGAATTTCACAAAAATATACATGAGAATACGTGTAATGGGTGATATTAGGGTAACTTTTATGCATAATAAATAGTGTACTTCAGCCATAATTAAGTAATCACGGTCGACGTGTGTCCGTAAACGTCAGTTCACTCCGGTTAATTAAAAATCCTACTTTAGTATGTTTCTAAAGCTAAAGCTACTGAACGTAGCATAAAAATTAAGTAAGCAGTGTATCAATATCTTGCCTTGAAACCCTGCATAGTTAAAACATTGTTATGAAGTTATTTCCAGTCATTGTAAGTTGTTAAAAACCGTCGCGTTGTCGCTCGAAGAATGACGGTTGTCAATGCTTTCATAATTCGCTCCGCCATTGTGGTCTGGAAAGGTCATTGGATCAAGGGTATGTTGTGTTATTTTAGGATAATATTATGGATATCTTAGCATTTGCTGGCTTTAACTTCAGTGCGCTAGTAGGCGGGGAAAGAACAAAGTAATCCATACTAATATTATATATGCGAAAGTGTGTCTGTCTGTCTGTCTGTCTGTCTGTTACCTCTTCACGCTTAAACCGCTGAACCGATTCGGATGAAATTTGGTATGGAGATAGTTTGAGTCCCGGGGAAGGACATAGGCTACTTTTTCTCCCGGAAAAATACCCTTATCCGCGATAAACAAATTTAAGGCGGACGAAGTCGCGGGCAGAAGCTAGTAGTATATAAAATAAAAGTATAAAAAACCGGCCAAGAGCATGACAGACCATGCTTAGTGTAGGGTTCCGCAGCCGTTCATTCAAAAAATGCACCGACGGACATGACGGAACTATAACACGTCATCTTACCTTAATAATAAAGATCCATGGACATAGCCTTAAACCACTCATCTGTCAAGTTATTTCATGCCAAACACAATTAATTGTAAAAATAGATATAAGACTTCTTGCTTAAATAATGACATGTTATAAGTGAAATAATAAAATAACCTATGAAATAAAAGTACATTTGAATTTGAATTTAAGGGTTCCGTTTTTGCCATTTTGGCTACGGATTCCAAAAATAAAACGGAGCTATAAAGGATCACCATCCAACACTTTCAAATACCTGATACTTAAAGTAGTCCAGTCTAAGATAACAACACATACATTATTGTCTAAATACTCTTTATGCGAAGGAGTTTTAGACCTTCCTATCCGTGTATGGATATAGGATATTCCTAATAAGCTGCCCAATATCCTGTTTAGTTTCCTTTCCGATTTCCTGTTCCTTGGCGTGATATAATGCAAAACAAGTTACGGAAGACGAAGCTGTTTCCCCAAGGGACTCTACTTCCACCAATCTTGTTACGAGTAGGGGTAGGGGTAGGGGTGTCACAGCAGGCTACGCGGTCGAATGCTTAAGGCGATCCCGCGGCGCTCCAATTAAACGCGAAGTTGGCATTCGTTGGTGGTTTTAGACGATAGTCCAACGCATCAGCCTATGTTAGTCCGTCATACCCGGCCTTTTGCAGCCATACGCATGTGAAATGCAGCCCACCTATAACCATAACCAGGGCGTGTAACCCGGTAAATTTTCCGTTCCGGTTAGAGCCACACTCTGAGAACCTAACCTATAATAAAGGTTACGCTTGCATGAACATCGCTCTAACCGGTTAATATCTCGGAGCGCAAAACAGGGAGCGAAATCCATTTACCGTTTAGAGAGCGGCTCCTCCATGTAAGCGGAGTCTAGGTTGAATAACCGCTCGCTTGGTTGGACAGGATTGGTTTTCTTGCTATGCTATGATTCAATTTTTCATGTATGTAGTTGACTGTCGTCGTTGCGCCACTATCGGCGCGACAGCGGCCATTGATCCCGTATCCGAACACGGAATAACCGGTTAGGGAGCGCTTCGAAATAAAGTTCCCAAATAAATTCGTCCGAACGTAACCTAAATAATTAACCGGTATAACCTAAATAAATACGGGTTTATTTGTAACTGGTTACAAGCCCCGCCTGTAACAGCCTTAAGTATGACGTGTGTGAATGTGACAAAAGAAAAAAGTTCTGGTTAATATTTTCGTTTATTTTTAGGGGATCTCTCTGCGAGATCGAATGAGAAATGAGGACATTCGTAGACGAACCAAGGTCACCGCATAGCAAACAGGGTAAGCAAACTGAAGTAGCAAAGGGCAGGGCACATAGTTCGAAGAACCGATGGCCATTGGGGCACAAATGTTCTCGAGTGGAGACCACGTACCAGCAAGCGCAGCGTGGAAGGCCACCCGCAAGGTGGTCGTACGACCTGGTTAGGGTTGCTGGGTCGCCTCTATTCGGCCATGGAAATTATTAAAGCGGTCTGGGTCCAGCAGTGGACGTCCTTCGGCTGAAATGATGAGGATGATGATTTTGTTAATTGTTAACTTTAATATAATAAAAAAGTAAATTGATAACAATAACCCGATTTCATTATAACGTTGTTTATAATGCACTGAAAAAAAGCGCTTCAATCAAACAAGAAACTTATATCCAACAGAGCATATCAAGTGCAATGGTTGCAGCAACAATCTTAATTTTCCATTACTGCATCATTATCAAATATATAACAAAAGTTGTATAATAATTGCTGTCAAGTTTAAAATTGATTGTTTCAAATAAGATATTTCCGTGCATCAGTTTTGGTAGAACTCAACATTTTCTTCGTTGTTTGCTTTTATAATGCAACCAGCAATAGGGGTATTGCCTAACGCGTTTGACGCTCGGAATCAGAGTGTCAAGTGTCATGATTTTGTATGGGCTATGACAATTAATTCGGATACCAAATGTCAAAATTTCGTTAGGCAATAACCCCCCAGGTTATGGTTTTAACTAAGTAAAATGTTCAAATGTTTGATAATTTTAAGTCGTACTGCTGCAATCATGTGTTAAAGTAATGAGTTTCTTCATATAGGGTGGGCCATAAATTTTTGCAAATAGCAACACTGAATTTTTCGGACACTGTTAAAGTGATATTGGCAGGAAACTATAGGTCACTACGTGCAATTTTATTTGTAATGGAGCGTTTCACGGGAAAACAACGGGCTTTTTGTGTTAAGGATTTTTCAAAAAAAAATATGAGATAGCCGCGATCCGTTGTTGTATGTGACAGGGAGTTTTCCACGGTTTGCCTATACGATCGCAGGAGTGCTAACGACGAGACGGAGGACATCTGAATAAAGTATTTTTTTAAAAATAAATTGCAATTATCTGTTATTACGTTAAATAAATAAAATATAGAAAAACATGTATAGTTAAATTTTTATCGATGTTTTTCATAAGTGCAAAAATTTTTGGCCCACCGTATATTTTGATCGAATGAATTAAGAAATTTCCAATCAAGCTAAAAAGCCACTTCATAGGCTCATATTTTTTTCAGATTGTACGTAACATGTACAATCATAAATTTGATTATGTTTACAACTTATTTGCGGTTATAAATAGATATAACTACTTGTGTATCGACACGGTTAACATCGAGCTATATAGGAACGCTGGTTAGGGCTGACCATTCTATTTTTGTGAACCATGTTCAATTAACGGTTTATAAACAAGTATCTGTCAAAAACAAGTATTTTGTAACTAGATTTTATTTTATTACAGAGTACCTATGGCATGGCCGCATTGGCCGCCTGACTCCACCATCAGACCAGCTCTACGGTACTACGGTACGGTGCAATAAATAAATAAATAATAAATAAATAAATATTACGGGACAATTTTACACAAATCGAACTAGTCTCATGGAAAGCTCAATAAGGCTTGTGTTATGGGTACTAGACGACGATATATTTAATAGATATATTACGTATAAACATAGAAAACATCCAAGACTCAGGAACAAATATTTATGCTCATCACACAAATATATGCCCTTACCGGGATTTGGACCCAGGACCTCAGCTTCGCAGGCAACGTTACTCCCACTGAGCCAAGCCGGTCGTCAATAATACGTTATTGCATTGTTACCAAAGATACGCAAGTACCTATATGAGATTTGGGCACAATCAAACGCCAGGAAGTGGTCCTAAGCTATTAACTTCCCAAATGAATATACTTGCACAACGAGTTAAATAAAATCTTGTAAAAATATATACTACGCAAAGTTACATAAAATTTATGGGAGATAGTTAAAAAGTTACTCATTACTTGCAATAAAAATGATAAAGTAACTATAGCTAAAATATAAAAGCCTTATCAACAAATACTTTCTGAAGTTTGAATTCTGTAGAGATGTATTGTGGATTGTGTGCTTTGCGTCGTAAATTAAAGTCAAGTCTGTTACTTCAAAACGGCTGAATGGATTTAAACCATTTTTGATACACGGGCAGCTGGTAATTGTAAGGTGAGTCGGGAGAAGTGCGCCTGCCCAGCAATTGAGCGTAAATAACAAAAACTGTTCATAGGTACTAGTAATTACATCATACATCGATGCAATAATCTAAATCAGAGTTCTTGGTAATAGTAACAGAGCTGTGATTATTAACAAGAACCTAAAAATCAATGTAAACTCCCGACTCACCTCAATAGATATTATTTTACCTGCTCAAGAATAAAAATATAGCAGACAAAAGTATAGCAACAACTAGGAAAACTCGCTTTAGTTATAGCAGAGAAACATAGAAAAAAACGTGAAGTATTAGCCTGTTGGCTGCCCTGCGGCATATTGAAGATCAAAAGCGTTTCGGTTCCGTATTTAGCAGCACTAGAGACAACGCTTCCTGCCGCCGCCGTGTTTCCAATTGACTCGAACACTCCTATACATGCATAAAGTCAGCAACAATGATCATACTTTTTACCGACTTCAAGAAAAGGAGGTTCTCAATTCGTCGAAACCTTTTTTTTATGTTTGTTCAACGATTAGTCGAAAACTAATAGACCGATTTCAAAAATCCCTTTTTTGATTGAAAGGAGATATCTGCAAATTGGCCCCACATAATTTTGGTGCAGATCTGATGATTTTAATCATGCATCTCTCTCTCTCTCTGCATCACACCAAATTCATGAGGAATCGAAGGAAATATTTTCGTGATTTCGGCATTTTAAGAAATAAGTTAAGCATTTTCGTTTAGAAAATATAAATTGGTGAAGTGATGAAGAAAACCACAGATTATCATGGGAACTCCTTAATGATTTTATTCAAGTTGTGCAGTTGGTGACAAAGATCACTTTTCCAACGTTTGACAACCTAATCTCGACAAGTGGCTTATGTCCTAAAAAAATATAATTACCTAGTTCGTCAATTAGATTATGAGAGAATTATGGAAACATATTTTTTCTTTTGTCAGTTAAACAAAAAATTATGAAGATACAACCCGTTAAAAGTTCCCCGTGACGTCACGCCGTGCGACCGTTATTCGCGCGGTGTGACGTCATGCTCCCCCACTCCCAAACTTTGACGCGCATTATCTGTCTTTTTTGTTTGATTGGCAAAACAAAAAATACGTGTCATATATTTTTCATTATCTGACGGACTAATTACAATTTCTTTTTTAACCCAGGAAACAACCCTACTGGCACCCTGCGTGTCACATCTATTAGGGTAAGTCCGGGGTAGATAGATGGCCATAGTTTTTTCCAAGACCGATTATGCGGAAACTATGAACATTAGAATTTTGATTTTAGTTGATAATTAAACTTTGATTATCTATCTAACGTAAACAAAACCGCAATCATGGTTAAAACTAAGCGAACATGGTCAAACAATATTTTGAAATCAAATTAGGGTTGGCCATCCCGGACATATCCGGGAGAGATGGCCATAACATTGAAAAGGAGTAGATTTCTAAATTTTTCTATTTTTGTGCACATTTCTCTCCTTCTTTTTAATAAAATAAACATTTCTTTTTAATTTGGTAAAATTTTAATGAACCTATAGTAGATATTTGTACATAATAGCCAATTCTTCATTATTCTGGATTTATAGTAATGTATTTGTCATCTCTCGCATATTATTATTACTACTGTTATGATTTTAATTAATTACATCTATTTCTTTTTTTTTAGTATCTGTGATCCCAGTTCATGGTTTTCCAGTACTAAATAACTGCGTATGGCCAAATCTCCCGATGTAGCCGGTTCATTATATCAACGAATAAAAAAATAAGTACTGAGCCCATTCAAGTTATTTTAAATTTAATAGGTACGAAAACCTCCGTACTTTCTAAAATAATCATTATTATTGGGCCACATAAAAAACAAATAGAGTTACGTTATATATCGGCAATCTCTTTATAAATTTTCAAGTAGCGTAATTTAAATAAAATTTCATTTTCATGCGATTTTTCTTTTGGTCTACTTGTTTTTCCACTTATATCAAGTGTTATCTTCTGAACGAATAAAGTTTACGTGAAACAAGCGACATTAACATCCTATAAGTTGGAAAAATTTCAACTGGCCATCTTAAACTTAAGGCCATCTACCCCGGAATTTCCCTACTATCTATTAATTAAAGCATCGGGTGCCTATTAATGGAACAATGTCGAGTTCTCGGGCCTTATTACAAGCTACACATGATTTACGGATTTCCCTCCATTTTCAAATGACATTTGATTACACTCTATTGTCTACGCCAGCTGTCTATGGTCGGGTATCGCTCGTGCATTACCGATGCACGGGTTCAACTTTCACTTGGATTGTCATTCAGGCTGACAAGAAACATGCCCTTTGTTGTAGGATACTAGATATAGTATGAACTAAAAAAGTGGGTACAGAAACAAAATATCGTGTACCGCGATGGGTAAAATATTGGGTAACTTTAAGTTTTACTTAGTTCCTAGCTTGATTTGTGTGAGATTGTGTCTGATATTTATTTTTTGGCCCGCGCTTCGTTCGCAAGGAAAAAAATCACACGCTCTTTCTTTGCTCCCGCCTGGTAGAGTAAAACGTATCTTATAAAATAATAATAAAGCCATTGGATAACTAGAAAGGTTCCTTAAATTAATTACTTTACTTAACAAACAAATAGACACATGACCATAGACAAAAAGGATGTTGATTGTATTCAAATAAAAATAAGTTTTAGTTGCTAATGGTAGGTTAGTTTCTTTGTCAGAAATCCAAAAAAAAAAATTAGTTCGATAACTTGAGCGTAAGTACTCGTAACTTCTTTTATGAAGCCTTAAAAGTTGGATGGGATAGTCCATTTTTAAAGTATGAAAATAATAATAACTACCTAATAATACCATTGAATAACCCATGAAAAGTATGGTAACATTTGTTATGAAACGGATTCGATAAACGCAAATTTTAACATAGCTGCAAAACAAAGTTCTTAACTGCCCCATACAAGATAGGAAGGTGTGACGTCACGCATTCCTAAGCTTTATCATGGAGCGTTTTTTGGGAAAGTCCTAAAATGTGACTTTAACATTGTTGTATCGCGGGGAGTTATTATGAGATTGGAGTAGTTTTTCACCAATATTCCTATTATTGAAAGGTCGTTCTATAAAATAACACAGAAAAAAGTTGTCCAAAGTTGTCAATACCCCCATTTCCCAGGTTTCTATCCAGCATTTTTCCGACGCGCCGGCGCCGCGCGCCATCTTGCGAGGCGAATAGGTACACGAACAAGCAGAGAAAGATAAGTCCGCGTCTTGTCCGCGTATGGAGATGGATCTTTTTGTTAGTGCATTGTCCATACATCTAGAACTTATTGTGTGTGTGTTTTTAAATAATTGATAGATTCAGGCCTTACTTTGCTAATTTCCATATTAGATTAATGGATTATAGTTCCTTTGCCTATCTTTTTGTGTTTTTGTATGCCTTCAAATAAGCGTTATTTTCTTTCTTTCTTATAATATGCACTAGGGAATGCAATCGGTTAACCGACTAGTATAAAAAAGCCGTCGGTTTCAGTTTTTCAAACTCGGTTTTTCCCAAATTAAAAAGAACTGATTGCATTTCCTGCACTTAAGAAGTACTGTATCGTCTTTTTTATATATTTTTTTTATGACATGTCGGCAAACGAACAGACGGGTCGCCTGATGGTAAGCGATCACCGTCGCCCATAGACACTTGCATCACCGGAGGAGTCACAAGTGCGTTGCCGGCCTTTCAGGTGGGAGTACGCTCTTAATAATGTATCGACTAATCCTTACTGCAAAAAGTATTGTTCACATGGTGCTCCGAATTGTGATGGAATGAATAGTGACACGGTTAAGAAAGACGCAAATCTTTAGAATAGCTCCACCAATATAAGATGGCGCTGCCAGCGTCGGTCACTCTTTTACTTTCGTTGTTTTGAGAGTTTCCAAAAACAGTCACGCCCGCCATTTATAAATGCAAATCATACGCTATATCCGCGTTTGTATTTCTTTCGTATATCATATCTATGTACTTCCATACTCTCTTCTACTATTAGGAAACAAACAATATTTGAAGACCATAAACAATTTCCCACAGTTTTCTATCCAGCATTTTCCGACGCGCCGGCGCCGGCGCCATCTTGCGCGGTGCATACACGAACAGGAAGGGAGGGATAATCCCGCGTATGGAAGTGGATCCTTTTGTTCGTGTATTGACCACAAATCTGGGAGTTTGTGGGATTTTCCTCATTTTCTCTTTTTAGTCGTTCACTCTTGGAGTGATCATGATCTTGAGGAGTCGTCTACTTCTTCAGCTGCTGCTTCCGCGATTCTTCTCCACTGGTCTCATTTGATCGCACGAGCGCACTCTGTCACAAGAGTCTTGGTGACAGATTTGTTTTACCTCATGCTGAGATATATTTTGGTTCCCTCTAGGGTTACCACCCGTACTTTATAATAAACTAGAAGGCGCCCGCAACTTCGATCGCGGAGGAGAAAAAGCCATAACCCTTCATTTTTTTCTTCAGTGTAGTCGGGTAAAAAGTATCCTATAACCATCTGGAGATACCCAGCTACCCGTGTACCAAAAATAGTTGAAATCCGTTTAGCCGATTTTGCGTGATGAAGCCACAACGACACATGCAAACATACATAAAACCCAAAAAAAAATATTTTTCGTTTTAGTGACCGTGAGTCCGTAACAATCAATTTTTTGAAAATATCTTCAATGTACAGACATTTCATTTTTACAACTTTATAATAGTATACATTATATACGTTATTTTGGGGCAATTATACTCCATACTTTATGAGGATAATAAAGTACGCGAAAATACTTTATTTCTCATAGTCTGTTATTTCTCTACAATATACTATGATTTAATATTTTCTTCTGTTTCCGCGATTTCGGAAACGTCGGGAACTAAAATGAGATAATATACGCGATATAATCCGTTAAATTGTTTTATTTCAATATACTATGATTTGTTAAATATTGCCAAAAGCCATCAAAAGTAGGTATGTATATAAGGTAAAAATAAATAATATTTTATTTCCATACAAATTGTTTTATATACTCGGACATTTAGAATTTCATTCTAGACACATTCTAGATATTTTTTTTATTGACAATCCATTTGGGATTTATCTTGTTAATTATTTTAATTTTTAAAATGATGATTTTATCAATAATATTATTCTTAAGTTTAATGATCTGATTAGGTTTTTCTGGGTTTTCCCTACTCCTTGTAACAAATGTTGGATCATATTGTATCTCTCCCAGCAAACACTTCTCTAATGTACTGTACCTGACAATTCAAAAGTGCTTGTACCTAGGCCTACTTGAATAAAGCATTATTTGATTGATTGAATAGCAACACACTTAAGTGTCCATCTATAGCCTAGATGACAGTGTCAATAAGGTCTACCAATGTCCGCTTTCATCAAACATCTCGGTGAAGCTATTGCCGACCGGTGGGACAGAACCCATAGCGTAATAATGGGCTGGATAAGATCCAAAATTATGATTTCGATAATCCGAGCTACCAGCATCTGTACGCGGGACACGGCACAGATTCAAATCCATCCAACATTTCTTCGGTTACAATGACGGCGCAGCCCTACCCACATCTAACACCCTGTCTAACACCCTGCACTAGCGTCGACTTATTGTTGTTGCTCAAATTTGTTTTTATCACTCTCCATTTTTAGGGTTCCGTACCAAAAAGGTACAAAAGGAACCCTTATGGTGCGACTCCGTCTGTCTGTCTGTCTGTCCGTCTGTCTGTCTGTCCGACTATTAAAGCGCCATATCTCAAAAACGACTAACTATTTGAAATCGGAATACTTATAAACATGGTCAGCCCACATATATTGCACAGGAAATATTAAAAAATATATTTTTATTTTCTAAAAAAACGACGAATATGAGGGGGGGTAAAAATTAAAAGTCTAGCTACTGGGTCAAATGGGGTATGATATGAAAGGGCTTAACCTGCACATTTTTAAACAATTTTTTTTATCGTGATTAGTTTTTGTTTTATTACGGAAAATGTGAAAAAAAACACCATTCGCCCCCCTTTATCTCCGAAGTTTACCAATCGAAAATTTTGAAATTTTAAAATAAACATCAATATTACACGAAAATTATAGCCATGTCTCTAACTAGCAAATTTTTTTTTATTTGCAATAAACCTATTTGAACAACCCGGTTGCGTTAAGCTTGCACCTGATTTGTATGCAATGCTATAGATATCAGGTGCAAACTTAACTCAACCGGTACCGGGTAATAAAGTTAGGGTAAGTAAAAATTTGTACGGAACCCTCGGTGCGCAAGTCCGACTCGCACTTGGCCGGTTTTATTCCTATTACTGTTAATAAATGCATTGCCTAGTGTTATGTCACTGATTTACGTAAGACTATCCCACATTTCTGTACCGCATGGTGCCTCTACTGCGCCGGCGCGTTTCTGTTTCTTTCGGCCATTCATCGCGAGTTAAGCCCTATCGGCGGCACGATAAGCGGAATTAACACGTAGGACTCTGTCTCTTTAACTCGCTTTGTCCGTTTATTTACAGCGCGAGCAGCTTGTTAGAGCGACAAGATTCTTCGTGCGGTTTATGGTTTGTTTGCGAGTGTTGTTTGAGTAAATCTTCTTGTACATCACTAAGCATAAGTACGGGTCTAAAACGATATTATATTTACCTTTATTGACTAACGTTTTGATGTAGTTTCATGCGTCATGGTCGCGGGTGGACTGTAGAAATAGCGAGTTGTTACTGAACTTGACGGCCAAACATATGAATACCAGACATATTGTTTATTAAAAACCGGCCAAGAGCAAGTCGGACCATGCTCAGTGTAGGGTTCTGCAGACGTTCATACAAAAAAATGCACTAGAGATTAAAAAAGTACGACGTGAAAAAAGTGCGCTAGCAATCATTTATCGTATTCGTATCTCCACGACACACGTCCTTTAGCTGAGAAGCGCAGTTTTTTTGCAACCCAAAAACGGTATAGTCGATCATTTTAAAAACAATTTTCGTTAAAGTATTTATTAAGGTTTATCTTTTTAATTTTTTCATATTTTTTGAACATACCGTTTAGAAAATAGAGGGGCGGGGGGACACAATTTATGCAACTTTCGGAGCGATTATTTCCGAAAATATTCACTAAACCAGAAAAAAATTTAGAAACCTCAAAGGCTTTTTAAAAGAACTACCGAAATATGTGCCACACATTGATATTTAGTGAATTTTTCGTTACATGTATGGAGTGCCCCCCTAGAAATATTTTGTATAATTATTTAACTATCAAAATAAGTAGCGGCTTATACAAGACACCTATCCTCCAAATTTCATCAATATACATCTAGTAGTTTTTGAGTAAAATCGCTATGACATACGGACGGACGGACATGAAGAAACTATAAGGGTTCCGTTTTTGCCATTTTGGCTACGGAACCCTAAAAAGGAAATAATTCAAACTACCATCAAATAGGTCGCTATTTATTATAATGAAATAATGAAATAATAATGAAATAATGATCTTTATTCTGTAAGTAGGCCACAAGGGCACTTTTACAAGTCTGTCTCTACGGCGTTTCCCAAGAGGAGACCACTGAGGAGAAGAAAGCCGAAACAAACTCAACAGTCAGTAATTTTTTCGAAATAACTCTTATATCTATTACAATATTTGTACTTAATATTTTCTTCTGTTTCCGCGATTATTACTCATTGAAATAAAACAATTTAACGGATTATATCGCGTATATTATCTCATTTTAGTTCCCGACGTTTCGGAAGCTTTCCAGCTTTCCATGGTCACGGGAGGACTGAGAAAAGATGTATTTTCCTCTGTCAAAGTTACAATTTTGTGCAAACTACCCATTTTTTGAAAAAACACAAATAAAGGTGTACATACATGCCAGATGGGCCTAAGCTGTAAAGACAGTTACACATGTGCCAGAAGGGCTTAATTATTTTATTCTAATAATTTACCAAGCAGCATTTCACAAATGAGGCGTACTGAGGAGAAAAGAAACGCTGCAAAGAAAAACTCCCAGGCTACCTCATTACTAATTATAATATTTAAAAAAACAGAGACTATTAAACTACTTTAAACAGATAAGATATTTTACACCGTTCGGAAATTAAGGTTTTGCAGTCCTGTGTCTCGCTTGTTCCTTGATGAGATGTATTACAGGATCCCAAGCAGGTGGTAGTGACAATCCATCTTCTCTATTGAAATTAGGATGCTTTTTAATCTCAATAGCCTCGCGTAGCATCCTGGGAAAATATCTTTTTTCTTTGGCAAGGATAGAAGGTTTATCAAACTTAATTGAGTGGTTTGGTTTGTCAATGACATGTTCACAGACTGCAGACCTATTACACCGACGGTGCTTGACATCTGCTATGTGCTCCTTCACCCGGGTTGATACACTGCGTTTCGTTTGACCAATGTATGAAAGACCACACTCGCAGTCTAGCTTATAAATGCCTGCACTCTGCAAAGGGGTGCTACTCTTCACGGGTCTAAGGTATTGAGACACCTTCTTCAACGGCTTGAAATATGTTTTTATAGAAGCACGCTTCAAGATGTTTCCGATCTTGTCTGTGACCCCTTTCACATATGGTAATACGGCAGGTTTACGCTCGACTGTTGGTTTCTTCATACTGGGATTCTGCTTGGAACGTGGTATCTGGAGCTCGTTGGCTCGAAGCGCACGTTTGACATTCTGCAACTCAGCAGTCAGATGTTGATCGTCGCAGATACCCCTGGCTCTCTGAAACAAAGATTTACCCACTGTAGCAAGTTGACAGGGATGGTGGTGAGATTTGCCATTCAAATACCTATCTGTATGCGTAGGTTTCCTATATACAGTATGACCTATGTCATTGTTAGGACCTCTAATTACGAGTACTAGCACATCTAAGAATGCAAGTGAATTTTGATTTTCCAACTCCATAGTGAATTTAATTTTACTATGCATGGAGTTCAGATGGTCTAAGAAAGCTGAAACACTAGATCTAGGTAAAATAGTAAAGGTATCATCTACGTATCTTTTAAATATCCTCGGCTTGACAGGTGCCAATGAAAGCGCTCTCTCCTCGAAGTCTTCCATGAAAATATCGGCGACAACAGGAGACACCGGAGACCCCATTGCCACACCATCAACTTGCCCGTAGAATTCACCATTCCATAGCATATAGCCAGATGTAAGGCAGTGTTGTAATAACTCAGCATATTCTATTGCCATCTGTTGTTCACCCAATCTTCTTTTCACAATTTCGATACATTCTTGAACTGGTAGGCATGTGAAGAGAGACTGGACATCAAAACTGACCATAACTTCATCATCAGTTAGTCTCAAATCCTTAATCTCACTGACAAAATGGTATGAATCCCTTGTGTATGCTTCCGTCTTCCCTCGCAGTAAAGAAAGCACACCTGCTAAGTGCCGAGCTAATCGATAGGTAGGAGCATCGATTTGACTCACTATAGGGCGTAACGGAGCACCAGGTTTATGTATCTTTGGTAACCCGTACAACTTTGGTGGCACCGGGCAAGAAGGCACTAAACTTTTCACATCCAGATTAAGATTTTCAGAGTGCTTACTTATCAGCTCGGCTGTCGTTTTTATTACTTTCGCCGTTGGATCTCGCTTAACAAGCTTGTATGTTGTAGTGTCTGACAAAAGTACTTCCACTTTCTGGTTGTAATCACTAGTATCCATAACAACCGTCGCATTTCCCTTGTCAGCTCGAAGAATGGTGATGTCTGGGTCTTCACGCAAGCTCTTCAAAGCGTTGAATTCAGTTCTGCGTAAGTTAACTTTAGGAGACTTCGCTCGTCTTAAAATTGAAGACACATCCTGGCGTACGGCCTCCAAATCCTCCTTACGCATATGATTTTGGACCAAACAATCTTCCACACCGACTATAATCTGTTCAAAAGGGATATTCCGTGGAGTAACAACATAATTAAGCCCTTTTTTAAGAAGCAAGGTTTGCGAGTCTGACAGATCCTTCGAGCTAATATTCACTACAGGTGCAACGGCATTTGACGTTGACGTTTGATTACCTCCACGGAGCGTTTCATTCCTAGTGCGTTTTGATTTCAACTTGTCAAACTTAGCATTTTTCTTACATGTACAGCTTTTAAATTTTGATGCGTAACGTCTGTCGCCTTGTTCAACAATACTTTTGAAGTCATCATCTGTCAATATCAACTGCAATTCGTCACTCTTTTCTTTAATCTGTTGTTCAAACTTGTGAGCTGAATAACGGGTATTGTGGATAAGTTTGCACAGTAACTTTACACTAGCTTGGCGGAGAATGCGTTTTAAATTGTAACTTTGACAGAGGAAAAGACATCTTTTTCTCAGTCCTCCCGTGACCACGGAAAGCTGGAAAGCTTCCGAAACGTCGGGAACTAAAATGAGATAATATACGCGATATAATCCGTTAAATTGTTTTATTTCAATATTTGTACTTACTTAGCCTATCCTAGTATATGTTTTGAGTATAAACTCAATGCGTAGTTCTTAAAAGAAAACATATCATAACTTATAAAAGTAAAAAAAATATAGAATATAAAAAAGCAAAATAGTATTTTTTTATTTAAAATAACTTACATACGTTTGATATGCCACCTTATAAGAACCGTGTCCCGGTAAAAGTAAATTATTTGGTCTCTGTTTTGGGCCATGCATTTTTGTCTGTTAAATAGTCCTCTACCCTATAATAAGCCTTTGCCATTAGGGACTCTTTTATTATCACCAGTGTTCGGAAATTTGGTATCATTTCTGGCGCAGAGATCATGTTATGGTGCGTCCACACTTGTATCATTTGCTCGTATCCGATCACCGTGCCGTGGCATGACTGCGTATCGCGCTGCTTGGACGCTCACTGTTGGCGCGCCGATCATGCCGCACTCTTCCGATATAAGTCTGTGATACGCGTAGCAAATGGATTTCGAGCGATCGAATCGGCGCAACGTCCAAACGCGTGATCGTGACACGCGATCATGCCACGCGACGATGATCTGATACGGGCAAATGATACAAATGTGGACGCACCTTTAAAGTGCCATAGAGGTGGCAAATTTCAAGGGAAATGATGGATTAGGGTTACTGTCCATAATATTCGAGTCGTTAAAATAAACAAAAATACAATTTTGTTAAGACTAGCTTAAGGCCCCCTCGCATTGTCCCTGGCGCAAAGGTACCCATCACACTGGCCGCGTTACCACGTTGAATGGCGATGGCCAACCTTTGCACCAGATACGAACCCGCGCGGGCGTCAAACCCCCTCTCCCTGATTCGACGTCCCACTTCCCTGATGAACGCAATAGCCTTCATCCCCCAGGCACCCAGTAGTCTCAAACGCCAGGGGTACAAAATAATAATTACGGTCCAGGACCGAATATTTATCCCACTTTTCGTTTAAATTGATATTTTCCACATCTATAGCGCAATACCGTCCGTTACGTCGCTACTTTGAAAAAACCCCTATCTAGTTTTGCTCCACCTAAAAACATAGTAAACTCTATGTGACGCTAGTATACACTTACCGGCTTTATCCCGAGATTGGTTTCAAATATTTTTTTTTTCAAAGTAGTGACGATATCCTACTTTCCATCAAATAGGCTGAATGCTTCTGTGTCTGAACTACACCAAAAAATGAGCACAAGTCAAAGAAGAATCGAAGGAAAGTTCAAAATGCTCAAAGAAATCGGTCAATGAGGCGGTTTCTAAAGTAATAGGTAAAAATTGGCCCATTAGTGCTCGTTATTGAGTCTTCCGAGTTTCTACAGCGATAGGTTAATTACTGGGTAATTTTATTGCCTACTAGAAGGTGCCTGCAGCTTCCCCAGCGGAGGAGAAAAAAAACATAACCCCTCTTGTTTTCAGCGAAGTTGGGTAACGAGTATCCATACCACACCAGTTACCAGTGTATCAAAAATGGTTGAAATTCGTTTAGCCGTGTTAGCCTGATGAAGCCACAAAGACACATACAAACGTATAAAAAATCCAAGAAAAATATTTAATAATAGTTTGCTATCCACAGATAGTTATAGGATACCTGTACCTAAGAACTAACATTATACGCCCTAACAGGGTATCATGTATCTACTACCTATAATTAACATCTCCTGTGATAAACATGACTTGTAATGTTGAATAAATGAATAAAGAAATGAATACTTTTTACCCGACTACGCTACAAAAAACGATGGGTTATAACTTTTTCCCCTCCACGTACGAAGTTGCGCACTTTATAGTTACAAAATATAAGTCTACAGAAAAAAATCTCTTGCCATATGTAAATTCATTCAAGAGAAAACATGTCATTCGAGTTGTCGGCATAATTAAAACACAGATATAATTAACAGTTAACTTTTAATTGCAGTTTTGTGAGGCAGAATGTGGGAGTATTCCCAAAAAATACGGAGTTAGAGAAATTGAGATAGTTACCTACTTTTCCCGCCTACATATAATAAGATGACAATCTTCGATACTTTTGAATCTGTTTGCTCTAGTTTTCATTTAACTTGACCTGGTAAATCATCTTAAATGTCTGTGCGTCAAAAAGTTGTAAAAATGAAATGTCTGTACATTTAATATATTTTCAAAAAAAACTGCTGTAACGGAGTATTTGGAGGACACTGAATCGAAAAATATTGTATTTTTATTTTTCGTATGTTTGTATGTGTCGTTGTGGCTTCATCACACCAAATCTGCGAAACGGATTTCAACAATTTTGGGTACACGGGTAGCTGGGTATCCCAAGATGGTTGTAGGATACTTTTTACCCGACAACGCTGAAGAAATAAGAGGGTTATGATTTTTTTCTCCTCCGCTGACGAAGTTTACGGGCATTGCACTTTCTAGAAATATATATGTTTTGTGTATGTATCATATTTGTCGATTCAGTGACTTCAAATAGTCCATTTCAGTTTAGCCATAGGACGTCCACTGCTGGACACAGGCCTCCTCAAAAGATTTCCACATGGGCCGGATAGAGGCGACCCGCATCTAGCGAGTCCCCGCAACCCTAACCAGGTCGTCCGATCACCTTGCCCTTTCCACGCTGCGCTTGCCGGTACGCGGTCTCCATTTGAGAACCTTTCTACCCCAACGGCCATCGGTTATTGAAACTCTGTGCCGCAGGGCATGCCCATTGCCACTTAAGTTTGCTTACCCCGTTTCACTTATTTTTTATGAAAATATCTTGCACTTGAACACTTCACAAGTTTATTATACTAGACTAGTAATTCTAGTATGGACTAGAAAAGTGTCCTCTCTACGTCGCATTCCCGCAGTCTCGCTAACAGTAAAACCAAGGTCCGGCGCATGAATAATTTACCGCGGAGCGCGGATTGACTAATTACGAACATCGGGTTTTATAAGGTCACGGCTTACACTAAGATAACAAACTTAGCGCCAATACCATTTCACGGCATTTGTGTCGAGACCCTGGGCCCGTGGGGTCCAAGCTCTCGACCCCTTTTTAAGGCATTGAGCTATTATTACTACGTATAGAGAAGACGGCGCGAACAACATCTGTGCTACAAGCGCGGCAGTGCGGGGCGCGCGCCGTCATACTGTCATAGGCGCGACACTGAGTGAACTGTGGCCGGCCGACTGCAGTTGAACAGAACAATAAGTGATTGGGCGGCGTCTTCTCTATACGTAGTAATTATAGCTGAATGTTTTAAGGACCTATGAAAACAGCTCGTTGACACTACAGATAATGAAATATAGGTAATGATCTTTATTCTGTACTGTAGGGCGGGTACCTTGTAGTATCAACTGGGTATCCTTCGGAATCCCTAATGCCGTTTGTCCTAACGATTTTTTTTCAGATACCGTAAATTCTTCAGGATTTTTTTAAAAGTACATCGTATAGATTAGGTTAGGTTTGTTTTATAACAATCCTAAAAAGCTTACTCCGCAAACATAAGTTCCGAAGTGTATACATATTTTCAGACGTGACTGTACAATTGAGAAAGTCAAAAAAAATCTTAGCGAAAACAGTGAATTACGAGTATTACTTTAAGGTGCCATCTCTACTGCCTTAAGGTTGTCTCGAAGAGATCGCTTCTTATCGATAAGACCGCCTGTTGTTTACCATTTCTCATACTTTTTCAGATTTAAGTCTCATGTTATTTCCTTTTGGGTGGAATAAAGAGTATTGTATTGTACGAGTGCTAATAATACATCTTGATTTTATTAATATATACGCTGGACGAACTTAATGCAATATAAATGCCTGTAACGTTTTTTTATCTATCGTTAGATGACATTTTACGTAATAATTCCCAACATTGTCTAGAAACAAGTGTACTGACTGATCAATAGATAAGTATTCTATTCGGCCATCTTTGATTTGCGTAACAATTGTCCAAACTATTACATTCTCATCCTCACATTTTAATCAATAACATTATTTTAAAAACTTTGTTACGTATACAATACAGTTCACTTTTCAAAAAATGCAGGGAGATACGATGTTGTGATAGTAACTAGTTGAAATGAAACCGTAACCTTTAAAAACAATAACGTCAAAATGTTTCTGTATTTGAATTTGGCGCGCAAATGTTACGTCAGTTCGAAAAAGGAACGTGCACGATTTAACGGATTTGACCGATAACGGTGCGTCACTACACTAGTCACCTCACCATTTTCTAAGGGCGATTGTACACTCCGGCGTCCGATTTTTCTAATTTGTCCATGCTAGTTTGTGCAAAATCGGACTGCCGGAGACGGTAAAATTCCTTGTAGTGTAGTGCATAATCGCCCTAAGACCATACGTCATTACGAACTGAAACTGAACCTTGAATAGGTACTTTAATTGAAATATAAAAGCAATTGACAGTGTATGTGGTCTATTAGTTCCTTTTAAGATTTAAACATAGCAGGTAGTGCTGATATATTAGATATACGAATATCGAATCGTAATTTAAAGCTATTTCAAAAACTATACCTGTGAGATACCAATAAAACGTAAAGAAAATATGCAAATATCTTTAAATTTATACATTTCTCTGTCTGATAATTATTTCGTAATGACAATAAAGAGTGAGCTTAACGATAAACTTTTGTATGTCACGAATGATAAGACAAACTTAAAAATACAATTAACAGTAGCGTTGTTATCATTTGCTGCTCATACATTTAGTAAGAGACGGAATTAACTTCCCAATTTAGTCACCGGTAAACTAAACTTTGTGGTGTCGTAATACACATTTATATTTGCAGGTGAAAGTATCGCTGATGACGAACACTGGTATCCAAATTGTTTGAAGAAATTTTAGTTATCAATTTGAGCACCGACAAAGATAAGTTTGCCGCAATCTGTGAGGTCATGAATTTGTAAAAGCATGTCAAGTATTATTGGAATAATTCTCGTAGTTAACTGTTTTTGGCGTTAGTGGAGATTTACGCAATAAATTAATTATAAATCTCCTTGACATGCTCACGATTATACCGTTAAAATTCAACGCACAACAAATGCTAACGCATACAGGATGTTTCTGTTGATTTTCGATAACCTCGACTTATTTTACATTGACACACACCTTCATACCATAGTAAAGTATTGTTGTCCAATAAAAAAGCTATTTCATACATAAATGGGCCACAAAATGGGACATAAAAAGTATGTGGATTTCGTAACTCAATGGTAGTTTTCATACAACTTTTGTAGGACACATAAGGTAATTATGTTTTTCGTATACAGAATGATGAACCCTATGTAAGGACCAATTTTCACCCAAACCGGACAAAATAAAAAAAACTACAGCAAAATAAAAATTGACCCAGATAGCTTTTGCTTATGACTTCAAATTTCAAAAATACCTTCCTTAGCGCACCTCTACGTATCAAAAGGTACATATCATTGAGTATAGTATAGTTAAGAAGGCCAATCTCTTATAGAAAAGATAAAAAATTGTCCAGCGGAAAGCAGTAAATAATAGTTCCAAATCCGTCCAGAATGGCGCTAGTGTAGCAAGATACCATGAAGTCAACATCCAATTTCAAAAAAGTATCGAAATGTTTCTTTGTTCTTCTTCTGATATAAATATTAAATTTATTTTTTGACACTATTATGTTTTTTTTTTCACTTGCTACTGTGGTGCCACCGATTTACGCCTTTTGAAGGACAAAGTTTGGATATATAGATTGTTCTCCTCAGTTTTCAACACTCCACATTGAGCTCGAGCAAGCATTGACAACCGACATGTCATTTGAAGAGATTTTGACACTCAATTCAATGAGTTTTAAAAATCGAAATACCACCAGTTGGCGCCACCGTGACGTCAGGTCTAATTGACAAGAGATGTAAAAATCCATCAATCACAACACATAAAGGTGCGTCCACACTTGTATCATTTGCTCGTATCCGATCACCGTCGCGTGGCATGACTGCATATCGAGCTTGCTTGTCCGATTTCGAGCGATCGGATCGGCGCAACGTCCAAACGCGTGATCGTGACACGCGATCATGCCACGGAACGAAGATCTGATCGGGCAAATGATACAAATGTGGACGCACCTTAATGCACTGTATATTTAATTAAAATTAATAGTCGATTATCTTGAAAAAGGTACGAGTTACGATACTATAAAGTTAATTTCTCAAAGACACCTTTGACAAATTTCCGTTCAAAGTTAATGTAAATAAAAAGCAGCACCCCGTATACATTAATAAGCTAATGAATGACAGACAAATAAGGCAAATTACATTTTAGTCCTTGGAATGAGATCATACCTTTGGGTAACCTTTTAAGATAAGAAGAGCTTTCATGTTATACGACTGCAGTTATTACACTCTTAGGCTGCATGCTTGTTTGCAACTAGACAGCCCATTAATAAATAGACAAATATCAGGGGGGGGGGGGGGGGAAAAAAATAAAAGTCTACTAGGTCAAATAGTATATCATATGAAAGGGCTTGATGATTGTAAAACGGGACCGTATTACTAAGACCTTGCTGTCCGTCCATCTGTCCGTCTGTCACCAGGCTGTATCTCATAAACCGTGACAGTTGAAATTATCAACGATGTATTTCTGTTGCCGCTATAACAATGAATACTAAAAACAGTATAATTTTATGTCTGTCTATATAACCAATATAAAATGATCGAACACCGCGTACATTTTGCTTTGGAGTAGGGCTCTGCTAACACTGGATTTTCATAGATACGGCCGTGTGTAAGTGTATATTTTGTACGGAACCCTCGGTGCGCGAGTCCGACTGGCACTTGGCCGGTTTTAAAGTCAGTTTGTTACATTATCCTGTTAGATACTTATCCTTATGTTTTCTAAATGACTCACGACTAATGTGAGAAGTAATTTTACTGTTACTATTGGTATTGTCATGTTCAACCATAATTGTAAGATATTTGAGTTGAAATTGACATGTAGCTCATTTTACGCGCAACGGATATAAGATAGTGTACTGAGATTTTAATGTCATCGTACGATACTGTAGTGCATTTTGTTCTGACGTTGAGGTCACTTTTGTGCAGGATGGATTCAACGGCTCAGTTGTATATTGGATCGAGCTGTGCATTTACCTGTTTTGGCGTGATGAAGCCACAACGACACATACGAAAATCCGAATAAAATTGCTTGCGTGACCTTCAGTAGTCCGCTAGAATATTTTTTGATAATATTTCAATGTCCAGACATTTCATTTCTATAACTGAATAGTATAGATAATATACACCTATTAGTAAATAATCCATTCGTATGTCTATTATACCATACCGCCGCACCGTGACCGCTGCAGGACACCATCCCAAGTACAGACTTCTGGCTTCTGGCCGAAGGATGTAGTGTTTCGGCAGTTCCGGGGCAATCTGCCGAATCCTACACCAGATCAGACGACGCAACGGAGCCGCGGAGTTATGTCGTCTAAATCGAAATAGTTCTAAGTTTTTCTATATGTTTTTGTTTTTAGTGGTTCACAGTGCCTTGTTGTTTTCTGTAATGCTGTGTAACTTTTTGAATCCATACTAATATTATAAATGCGAAAGTGTGTCTGTCTGTCTGTCTGTCTGTCTGTCTGTCGCCTCTTTACGCTAAAACCGCTGAACCGATTTGGATGAAATTTGGTAAGGAGTCCCTACTAATACTAATATATATATATATATAAGAAAGTGTGTCTGTCTGTCTGTCTGTCTGTCTGTCTATTACCTCTTCACGCTAAAACCGCTGAACCGATTTGGATGAAATTTGGTAAGGAGATAGTTTGAGTCCCGGGGAAGGACATAGGCTACTTTTTATCCCGGAAAAATACCCTTATCCGCGATAAACGAATTTAAGGCGGACGAAGTCGCGGGCAGAAGCTAGTAATTAATAAATACATTATTTCTGCACCAAGAAACTATTGCAATAATTTCCTTTATTCGGATACATGCTCTAATTATTATTCTATTTAAGTACGAGTTGTTTGAAACAGACAATAAATGGTATTGTCTTTTTGAAGGAAATAGCTAAAATGACAATAGCTCTATACAAGCAGTGGCAGGGTTTTTGGCCAAGATAGGCAGTTATAATGTTTTGATCTCATGGGAAGGCATTTTTCCGTACCTATATGGACCCATGGTCATTAAGGGTAGGCCTTTGTGCCTATATGGACCGCAAGCCACTACTCGTACACGCCTAAATTACAATAAAAGTGATTTTGGCGGGGAACGCCAAAGGTAAATTGGCAACACTTACTTAAAAAGCGACATTAATATAATTGCCACTGGCAACATTCAAGGAAGCCTTCCTTATGGTCGGAGCTATTGTCTATTGCGTCATGGCCTGGGGCGCGCGCCTGGGTGGCCATATTTTGTAATGTTTGATCAGGTCACGGAATAAAGATAAACTAGATACAGTCGCGTTGGTTATTGCCTAATTTACTCTCTTAGCTTCAACATGGTCACCCTATTTGCACCTAGATTATACGTGACGTCATAGAACCAGGTGCAAGCTTAAAGTCATGGAGTATAGAGGTCAGGAGATCAAAATCTATATATCCAAAGTGTTCATTTGTCACAATAGATACGAGTAGTAATGTGGTGTTAGTTTTCCTACATTAAAAACACAGAAACACAAAATTTTCTGTTTCATACAAATGTTCATAAAGTCTACCAATGGTCACCAAGTGTGTGGCTGATGGTACAAAAAGTAAAAAATAACGATTCAGTGCAGACCTTCAATTAGTCCGTAGCACTTATTTTTACAAGCTTTTATTTAGTTTCACCTGTCCCGTTGTCTGTCTGTCGGTCTGTAATCAAAACTTGCAAGTTAAATTTGATCCACTTCCCGGTATCCGATTGAGCTAAAATTTTGCATACTTATGTAAGTTGATCTGATGATGGAGCAGGAAGGTGGTCATAGGAACTCCGTAATAAAATTACTTAATCCTACTGAGTTTGGGCTCTTTAGAATCGTCTAGGTGAGTAGTTGATGGATGTTCAAAGAAAATTACAATCGGCAATAAAAGCTTGTCACAAAAATGAAATTTTTGAGAGAAAGTTATTTGAAAGTATCTTCAATGTATAGACATTTCATTTTTACAACTTTATAATAATATAGATATCAAGGCACGCTCACAGACTACGCAACGAGACAACAATGCCACGGAAGTTGTTTTTTTAATAATGGCAAACACTTTGTTTTTCTGTCAACGTTGCGGTTACTTTGATTACATGTCATGTTCACAATGAAGATGAGTTGTTGGCTTTAAAATATAAGAATACTTAGCGTATAACCCAAGAGTATGGAAGTATGTAATACTAGCTTTTGCCCGCAACTTTATCCGCGTCGAGCTGATTTTTTTTTACAGGACATTTTTTATGCAATTCGAACTGGTCCCAATATAAGCTTAATAAGGTTTGTGTTATGGGTACTAGACGATGATATATTTAATAGGTAAATTTACTAATATACATAGAAAACATCCAAGACTCGGGAACAAATATTTATGCTCATCAGAGAAATATTTGCCCTTACCGGGATTTGAACCCAGGACCTTCAGCTTCCCAGGCAACGTTACTCCCACTGAGCTAAACCGGTCGTCAAATTGATAGCCTATGTGTTATTCTGGGATATCTAAACAACATTAGATACTGGGAAGTTTACCCGTGTACTGTGTACCCGTGTACCAAAAAATTATTAAACTCTATTTAGCCGATACTTGAGGTGAGACTACGCTCTTTTCTTATTTTCTTTTACATTATTTTTCCTACTAACCATAAGCTTTTAAACATCTATACTATTATAAATTTGTAAAAATGAAATGTCTGTACATTTAAGATATTTTCAAAAAAATGGTCGTCGAAGTGGAGGTCACTGAATCGATTTTATTTTTTTTGGATTTTATGTATGTTTGTTTTTTTAATTATTATTATTTATTTATTAAACAAAGTACATATTTCTTATTTGTGTGTGTATACACATACACACACGTTGTGGCTTCATCACGCCAAATCGGCTAAAGAGATTTCAACTATTTTTGGTAGGTACACGGGTAGCTGGGTATCTCCAGATGGTTATTAGAAACTGTTTACCCGACTACGCTGTCAAAAAAAGAAGGGTTATGACTTATTATCTTACGCAAACGAAGTTACCTTATAGTCAATTTCATAAACATATTATTATAAACATCACAAGAAAAAACTGAAATGTAACATCTGGGTAGCAATTCCTCAGAGTATTTATTGTTAGTATCAACTTCTCCAATGATTGGTCTATAAATCTTTGTTAACATCATTTAAACCCACTTCCGTAAGTGATTACATATCGCACTATTAGTCATGGTAAGTATCGAAAACAAACAAATCATTCGGTAAGTATTACCGGAATTATTTGCACATCTCATATCCTCTCACAAAGAGTGCGTTGGGGTAAGACGGAAGTATGGGAAAGTTTGAAAGCTGGACTTTATTTCAACGCCTTTAAGAGCATTTTGGGTAAAATTATAGTCTTTCCCATAGGTACTTCCGTCTTACCCCAATGCACCCTGCCTGCACTGAAGATATTTAAATAAATATATATTGTAACGGAGGATTTGAAGGTAACTGTTCTTTTTTTATGTTTGTATTTTCGTATACTGTGTGTGTCGTTGCGGCTTCATAACGCCAAATCGGGTAAACGGATTTCAACTATGTCTGGTACACGGGTAGGTGGGTATCTCCAGATACTTTTTACCCGACTACTCTGCAGAAAAGAAGTGGGGTTATGACTTTACTCCGCGAACATACAAGCATAAGCATACTATTATATATATCTCTCTCTCTGACTCGCTAACTCACTCACTCTCTCTCTCCCCAGCTAGTATTTTCCGAGCAAAATAAATAAATTAGAAAAATACTTTTTTGTTTCGAATTACTTTTTTTTACTTTTCAGAGGTAAAAATTGGCAACCCTAAACGTCACCCGCGGAGACAATTATCAAAACTACTGTTTAGTATCAGTATTAGTCATGGGAACATCGTAATCTTGAAAACAAACAAAGAAGCAACAGGAAGCTACTAAAGTTGTTCACACATGATTATGTCACTACCGTTTGAAAAACAGCTTAGCTGTAATTCAAACGCTTGTCACTTACGTTGTTTTATAAAGTAAAGAAACGGGGAAAACGAGCGTATATGTCACTATTGTAACAAAAACGGTTTAACGTTAATTCAAACAGTTGGCGCTTACGACGTTTTGTAACGTAAGCAAGTATGGAAAAAGAGCGTATGTGGGCTAAGAAATACTATGATTTTATGACGTTTTAAATATGGAATGGCAGGCTTGTTTATAACGGTAACTTAACTTGCCAGTCATATGGTGTGACGTGAGATTTTGGTCGTTTTTCAACGGAATTGATTATATGCTGGCCCTATTTGCTCGTCTTCCAAAAACTACATACATAGGTATGTATTAGTATAATTCAAGTATAATTTGGTGGGTTAGTACTGTCGACGTCAAACATATGTTTACACTTTTGCACCTTACTCCATTATAATAAGGCGAAATATGTAAACATATCTTTGACGTCGACAGTACTTGATTTTGTGTATGTGTGGTATATAATTTTTTGTTAAAAAACGTTGTTTTCATCCGATTTGCTATCGAAGTACAATTAGGTAGGTATATATTTTCAAATTAAACTAGAAATAATTGTCAAAAAATAGTAAGAGGGATTATACAATGAGATGATTTTATATAGATACTAGCTTTTGCCCGCGACTTCGTCCGCGTATATCTCGAATTTCAAAGAATCCTCCTAAGTGCGCCTCTACATACTACATCCTCGGCTGATGGAGATTTCCCAGCAACATTACTCGAGCACCCACTTTTAAGATAAGTATGTGAGAAGGTAGGCCGGGTGGGTTAAGTGCATTTAAAAACTCTACACGATAGTTTATGACATCATCCGTGTTCACTACAGATCGAGTCTACAGACTTGTATTCGTATTCTGAACCTTCGAACGACTTCAAAAAAATGTTATTAATAACGGAAGCCTGGTCGTTCTTAGGTGTCAGAATCGCTCGTTCACACAACCACTCCGTGGACTTGCTATGTAGATTTTGAGCATCTGGGTAAATTTGAGAGATTAGGTCGTCAACGGCCCGCATAACTAAGGCGAGATCCGATGGAATTGCAATCCTTCCCTCAGTTTCGGAATATTCTCCATTTCCTATTTTCAGAAGAAGGTCGGAGAATTTTCTAGCGCAAATATCGCCCTTGAGGTGCCCTCGCATACCTATCAATCTTACAGTGTAGTTTTTTGATTAAAGGCCAAATATTTGAAGCCATAATGCAAGTTTTAACTTCATCAGCTCGAGTTCCCCTCGGAAATACGGGCAGAATCTAACGAAAGTCTCCAGCTAACAACATGGTGACTCCACCTATCATACCACCGTTCCCTTTAATGTCATTCAAAGTTCTATTCAGCGCTTCAAAACACCCTTTATGCGCCAGTATACTTTCGTCCCAGACTATTGCCCCTTATTTCACATCTTTCAGAAGATGAATTTCCCAAAATGCTGAAATTGGTTTACTTAGTTTTAAATGAAGTCTATATGCGAAATATTACAACAATTACTCAAATAATTACTGGTTTTCCATACAAACTTTCAACCCCGATTTAACCCCGTTACGGGATGTATTTTTACAAAAGGCCCTGGTCAACGTTTTTCACTGTACATAAGGAAGTTGTGACCAAAGTTTTAAACGTCTAACTTTAGAAACGACATGTTTCCCATACAAACTTTCAACTCTTTTTTATTCCCCTTCGGGGATGAATTTTTATATTAATCCTTAATCATTTGTTTTGGTTTTTAGTAAGAAACCTTTATACAAAGATTCAAGTCTATAATTTTCCATATGAACGATTTCCATACAACGGTTCAACCCCTATTTCACCCCCTTAAGGGTTGAATTTCGAAAAATCTTATCTTAGTACACGTGCACGTAATATAAAAAAATATACATTCCTTTCATGCTTATATTTTTAGCGGTTAAGGCTGTCAATAGGTCAGTAACGCAATTGTCTGTCAATAGGTCAGTAACGCAAGACTTTTATATACATAGATAGAAGATAATTTTGCAATTATACGCTGTCGATATGTGTATTCATTTTACCACTACATGACTGTGTAAAATCATATTTAGGGTTCCGTACTCAAAGGGTAAAACGGGACCCTATTACTAAGACTTTGCTATCCGTCTGTCTGTCCGCCTGTCTGTCTGTCTGTCCACTGCGTGATAAGCGTTATAGCTAGAGAGTTTAAATCTTCACAGGTGATGTATTTCTGCCTCTATAACAAAAAAATGTAAAAACAGTATAATTTTACGTCTTTCTGTCTATATCATTAACCAGTATAAAATGATCGAACACCGCATACTTTTTGCTTAGGATTTGGGGTCTGCTAACGCTGGATTTTCATAGATACGGCCGTTTGTAGCGTATATTTTGTAGGGAGCCCTCGGTGCGCGAATCCGACTCGCACTTGGCCGGAAGATGGCACTGTGCAATGTGTGGCAATTAATTTATTGTCGTTTAATTTTGTTGTAATTATTAAATCAATTATTCAATTAGATGTATTGATATCCGTACCCCCTCTTCTTAACTTAGAGTTAATTTGGTAAAAACTTCAATTGCTTATTTATATCAAAACGTATTAATTTTAGAGCCATCTGATAGCTAAGCAGGATACTCGATAGTCGTATTACTCGTAGTACACATTTCAAAGAAGTTTGCACCGCCTTCCTAAGTAGCGCGATAAGATTTAGGTGCAAACTTAACTCAATCGAGTGTAGTCGCTACCCCGCTTATAGAAATTGAATTTTTATAATGTATAACCTGGCCGGGGTTCTTCTCGACAGATTAGTAGAGTTTGCATCAAAATCTGTTCAGCTGTTTTCACGCGATGCGCGTACAAATAAACAGACAAACAGACAAACATTCTAAATACTGTTGGAATGTAGGTACAGTTACTCCATCTAGCGATGACCATCTGTATTAATTCTTCCTAGGCGGTCGCGATACTGTATAAATTTACATGACATTTCAAAAAGTGATTTCTTGATATTCTTTCATCCGTGAAAGATGATTTTTATAATGCAAAAATTACCTAAATTATTAAACATAAAGAACGAAAAAGTGTTTACAAATAACACCATCCAGTTACGCAAACAGGTACTAACGTATCATATTGGTTTCAAAGCTTTTTTATTTCTTCGGAATAAAAAAGTCACAGTTAACAAAAAGTGATAATTTTCCATCTATTGTTACAAAGAACCCGTTTTATGTATTTATCTTATTTATAAACCCTACTTTTGCAACAAAATGTTTATCATTCTGAGATGATCGCAACTCCAAAATGTACAACGGGCTATTATCCGGCTATATTAAGGTATACTCTTATCTGTACGATACGTCATATACGGAAGGTGAGTTCTTTGCTTAATGGTGTAGGTAGTATGACTGTTGCTAGGTTACCAATTGTTAATTCATTATTTAGGAATTAAAATGTCACAATCACTGTGAACAAAAGGTCATGTTTTACCATTTATTGTTAAAAAAACCGCTTTCATAAATGAATACCCTCAAAAGCTGTAGCCTATGTCCTATTCTGATATCTAAGCTATATTACTGCAGAATTTTGCGCAAATCTGTTATGTAGTTTTTGCGTATTAGCGTAACGTACGATTTGTTCGCCTTAAATTCATTTATCGCGGATAAGGGTATTTTTCCGGGATAAAAGTAGCCTATGTCCTTCCCCTGGACTCAAGCTATCTCCATACCAAATTTCATTCCAATCGGTTCAGCGGTTTAAGCGTGAAGAGGTAATAGACAGACAGACAGACAGACGGACACACTTGCACATTTATAATATTAGTATGGATATTTACTACTCAAAACAAAATAGAAGCCACTTTTTTGAGTATAGTTTTCATTTAGTTTTTCTGTTACCAATGGATAATTTAATATCAACTGAAATAAATAAAGCCTAGCCTCAACAAAAACAAAAGCTTTAACTGTTGCTTTATAAAAAAAAACATAACCATCCTACTTAGCGGCGCCATATTTTGCTTAAATACTTACCTACATAAGTATTTTAGAAAGTAGACGTTCTGATCAGAATTAGGAATCCAGATAGATTGAGTCAGTCATATTACGGGTTTACGGGAATAAAAAATCATTAGATATAAGATACGATAGACAGTTCGCACTACAAGAACGTATGAGACCGAGGTTCAAACTTATAAGAAAAGGCACTACATATGAATATATTAGTACTACCGATTAGTATGCATTAACATTACACCTGGCTCTAACAATAGCATCATTAGAGATGTATAAACGTTGTTCATTGTAAGGATAATGGCAGGCTAACCAATCGTCAAAGAAAAAAAAACCAAAACGTTGATGCTGTTATAAAAAGATAATTCGAAACAGCCATGTGGTTTTCACACTAAATAAACTGTTATAATAACGGGGTCAGTTAAGGATACTTGACAAAAAACATAAACAATACTAGGAATCTGTGCTACGTACATAACTGTATATTCTCAAGAAAATCTTCCTAGAATGAATCACCTCAAATAAACTCACCGTTAACATCATTTTGAACCTCAAAAACACTTCACTATACCACTATTTAAACATCAACATTTACCAAGACTGAATAAACACGTAATACTTGTCACTAGTACCAACATCACTGGCTGAATGTATCAAAAGTACAAAACGCACGCCACATTTGGAATTTAAAAAATAACACAATTTGAAAAAAGAACAACAAATAGAGATGTGACACAGTCAGTGGTCCAAACGCAACTAACTGGTGAATCACAAAACAAAATACTACCAATTAAATGACACGATCATTTGCGGTCATTGTGGTATATTCGCATACGATTCTAAGCTTTGCGGCATCGAAATAGGGAAAAGAGGACTAGTAAGAACTAACGTTTGGACGTAAATGTAAATTGTTAGATTGTTATGACGTGTTATCCGAATGAATTATAAGTTGTAGTGTGTGAATTCATGGCTAACCGCTTTTGCGGACAGTTGGTTAAGTAAAACGGTTTATATTTAATACAGAATGAATTGATTTTAAGAAACAGACTGTCAAGGAGAAAATAACCCGCCAAGTGCGAGTCGGTCTCGCGCCCCAAAGGTTCCGTACAAAATATAGGCTAAAAACGGCCGTATCCATGAAAATACACTGTTAGCAGAGCCTTACTCCTAAGTAAAATGTACGTGCTGTGGGGTCCTTTTATATTAATTACTGACATTGACAGTCATAAAACAATAAGATTTTCAGATTTATTTCGTGGGTTGTGCTAAAAGCGCTACCTACATACTAAATTTCAAGTTTCTAAGACAACTGGAAGTACCCCATAAGTTTTACATGGCTGGTAATTAATTATTTATAGTTGAATTTTTCTCACAACCGTTTTTTGACGGCCGAGATCCCAGTACATTTACGCCTTCGCGCCATCGCGATTGTACTGGGATGACGGCTGTCGAAAAACGGTTGTTAGAAAAATGCAACTATAATGACTATATCATTTATTAGATTGCATTGATTTAGAAGCTTGATTTTTTTACAGCTACAGTCCCATAAGACCGCAGACATAAGTATTTGATGGGAATTTCAATTTGATACCTCTACGCGATCCTGAGAAAAAGGGTCTTGACATACAGACAGACGGACACAAAGTGATCCTATAAGGGATCGCTTTTTTCTTTTGAAGTACGGAACCCTAAAAATGAACTAAACGTAAATAATCTTATTCCGTCAGGACAATTGCGTAAGGAAGTTAAGTAGAAAATGAAAGACCAAGTAGAAACTCTGAACAACGTCCAACAGGTCAGAGGGAGGTTAGGTAGTCGTATCCCGAATGTCCCGATATGGAGTCTAGCTACTGTAATTATACCTAGTCCACGCAGTCTTTTGTTCAAAATCGTCTGCAACATCAATAAGATCACCTATACGTAAGTCCCAATTAAGATCCTGCACTCCTGGCCGCATTTGAATATTTGAATTTCGAATGGTGTATTTAAAAATAACTAAAAAAATCGTTTATGGAATATACATTCCAAATACATTCGTTTTCGGCCATCGATTGTCATTTGTTTTTATCGCTCACTGAACTGAACAATTGATCACGAAAAGTGCATGACATTCTTATTTAGCTAAAAGCAGCTTATTTTTGCTAAAGGCAAGTGGTACAAAGGCCAAATCTCTCAGAATGTATGACGTTGAATTACTCAAATTAATTATTACATGGAAACATACTTTAGTATGGGCCGTCGGCGAAGCGTAGGAACGATTCTTCGCGACCTTCAAGTTCAATTCATTATCGATTAGCCAATAGTTATTAGAAGGTCGTGGCTTCTTATTATATATTGTTTGTTTAGCCTCGGCTGTACGTCTTTTAACAAAACGAAGTACTTTCAAAAGGACATTTTTAATTCCGTTGTTAGTTTATTTATTTGGAACATGAACAGCATAACAAAACAAATCAGTAACACGGTATCGAATCAAAAAGATAAGATAAGATATTTATTGCAAACTAAGTTACAGGCTTAGGTCTAGTTACAAGGACATATGCAAACAAGTTTATAATCCTTTTTTTACGTTAATATTTACTAAAATCTACACATATACTATGTCTTAGTAGGTATATTTTTAGGTACAATACAAAGACTTATTACTTAATGTTTTCTTCTGTTTTGGCGATTATTACTCATTTAAATAAAAAAAAATTATGGATTATATCGCGTATTATTTTCTCATTTGAGTTCCCGACGTTTCGGAAGCTTTTCAGCCCCCCAACCCTATCACTGTGACGTTATCTATGCATGGCCCCTAATTTGTGTTAAATTTGACATAGATTTCAAGACCGGGTCAACTATGAGTCACTCATTAAGAGGTATTCAAATAACTGTAAGAGACTGGTTAGCACTATATGCTCTAAAAATAGATAGGTTTGTTTTTGTTTAAATGTAAGAAACTTTAATAGTGGCAAACTTTTTTTTTATGACATGATTTGTAAAAAAATTAGTTTGGTGTACTACGAGTACTTAATTATTATTATTATTTTATGACAGGAGGCAAACGAGCAGAAGGGGCGCCTGATGGTAAGCGATCACCGTCGCCCATAGACACTTGCATCACCGGAGGAGTCACAAGTGCGTTGCCGGCCTTTCAGGTGGGAGTACGCTCTTTTCTTGAAGGCTTGAAGGTCGCATCGGTCCGGAAATACTGCAGGCGGCAATTTATTCCACGGTTCAGTCGTGCGAGGCAGGAAATTTCTAGAAAAACGCACAGTTGTGGACTGCCAACCATCTAAGTGGTGAAGGTGCGAATATTGTCGCGTAGGACGATGGCGGAAAGATGCAGCTGGGATCAACCCAGATCAATAAGAACGCTACATCGCTAATGAAAGCGCAGATGCAACGCAACGCAACTTTGTGACTCCTCTGGTGTTGCAAGTGACTATGGGCGACGGTGATAGCTTACCATCAGGTGATCCGTCTGCTCGTTTGCCCCTATGACATAAAAAAGATGAGTTAGCTAGAAACGGGTCTGCAACTAAATTCGTGACTTGAACCATTTGTGGAACTCTCACAGGGAACCATAATAACGGCCATTAAGGACCATGCCAAAAACTAAAACCAACAAGAATGGAAGGTGGCAGGCCTGAGGTATGCAAAGTTGTCCATAGAATGAGTAGAATCAGGCTGGACCAAGAAACTGAGGAAACACAGCAAAAGACAACTCTGAATCATAACGGGGGCGTTCACAGGTCACTTCGGAGTCAAAGGACTCCTGACCAAACTGGGACTTTCTGACAACACGGATGATTGTAGGAGGTGCAGCTAGAAGGCAGAGACAATGAAGAACATACTGTGTGGATGTCATGCCCTCGCCAGACAGAATTTCACCATGCTATGTTGTGTTGGTTATTGGGCTACTGTATAGGGCTGGTTTAATAAATGTTGCGCTAATTGACCGATGCGACCTTCAGCCTTCAAGAAAAGACCGTACTCCCACCTGAAAGGCCGGCAACGCACTTGTGACTTCTCCGGTGATGCAAGTGTCTATGGGCGACGGTGATCGCTTACCATCAGGCGACCCGTCTGCTCGTTTGCATCCTGTCATAAAAAAATTATAATAATTAAGTACTCGTAGTACACCAAACTAATTTTTTTACTATATTCTCTAATGTGCAACTGGAGATTATGGAGATAAATCCAACAACAGCGAGCTGGCTTTACCGAAATTTTATTCACAGCTGAAAAACTAACTATTATTATTATTTTCGTTCATCCTTCTGGACAGGCTAAGTCCATATTAAAAAAACAATATTTTAATATAAAAAATAGACAAACTAAACAGACATAAACAATCATAAATAGTATAAAACCTTAACAGGCGCCTCAAAGTAAAAACATGTCCGTGAAAATGGGGCCTCAGTTGTAAACAAGATTAATGTAATGTACCACAGATTATAGATCGAGATAACGAACCACAGATACGGAACCGTCGCTAAATTAAAAGTAGGTTACATCGCGGTCAGGTCAACTAAGGTATTTTGAAACGTTTATTATTTTGGCAGGTCGATGATTATCAACCGTAATTTTTAGGGTTCCGTACCCAAAGGGTAAAACAGAACCCTATTACTTACTAAGACTCCGCTGTCCGTCCGTCTGTCCGTCTGTCACCAGGCTGTATCTCATTAACCGTAATAGCTAGGCAGTTGAAATTTTCAATGATGTATTTCTGTTGCCACTATAACAACAAATGCTAAAACCAGTATAATTTTATGTCTGTCTGTCTATGTCAGTAACCAAACATCATAACAGATTTCTATGTTAGTAGGGCTCTACTAACACTCGATTTTCATAGATACGGCAATTTGTAGCGTATATTTTGTAAGGAACACTCGGTGCGCGAGTCCGACTCGCACTTGGCCAGTTTTTTATATCAATTATTGACATACAAGCACGCGGTCCACCTGATGGAAAACGAGACATTTGCAAAGCAGAAAGCTAAAAAAACACCAAAGACTAAGCCGTTTAATAAAAAATGTTACCACCAAATGGGAAACGGAAAGAACAAGTAGGTGTATTAAATTAACCTATTTTCTATAATTCTCATAATATGGAAGTTGAAATATTTGGTACATTCCAATTTAGGCTAATTATGTAGCTTTTGTTCAACTGCGTGCAGTTCTATTTAACAACGTTCTGTTAAAATTAACGGCCGATTACGTATGTTAAATGGCCGACATTGACCAGGCCGTCAAAAAAAATCGAAAAACGCCTCACGTTTTTAATGGACGCCCCCTATCCATCGGTATTCAGCGACCGTTAATCAGACGTTAACGCTAAAAATAGGTAGCCTTAGAAAAAGCTTATTAACAAAAACCCTTTTAAAAGTTCTAACATACGTCAGAAGTTCAGAACTAAATTAAAAAGAAAACTTAATCATGTGTACGCACTACAAATGTACTGACTTTGATCGAAACGGAGCAGGAACTAGGAAAATAAACATCAATTATGCCCTTTCTCTTCTGGGGGCAGTGTTCGTTGAAACGACCGAAAACGGGAGTAAAAACCATGAACTCAAGGATACATTACGACTTTTCGCTTCTAAGAGCGCTGTACCATGGTGCATTGACCTCACACGTCATATTGCACGGGGCCATACGTCTTAACGATTTATCGATAAATTTTGTAGGTCGATAACGGTTTACGTCACTAGGTCTATCGATATTTAAACGTCAGAATGCTATGACAGTTTTATGGGCGAATCGGACAGAACTTTGTAATCATGAAGAATTACTGTAGAATAGAAGCGCCGTCGTCAGTTAGTCAAATAATGGAAAATTTTATATAATTTTACATAGTCAGCGGAGAAGAATAAAAACAGAACCTTATTTTTTCTTCAATGTAGTCGAGTAAAAGTTTCCTTTAACTTGTGGATGCCCAGCAACCCATGTACCAAAAATAGTTAAAATCCATGTAGCCGTTTTGGCGTGATGAAGCCACGACACATACAAACATACAAAAAATCCATTAAAAAAAAATCGGTTCAGTGACCTTCAAATAGTCCGTATGACTTATTGTTTTAAAAATATCTTCGATATACAGATATTTGATTGTTTCAACTTTTCAAGAGTGTAGATATACATTACACAAAAACTTAAATATTGAAAAGCATTTGATGACGAAGGTAATTTCGACCCCAATTGTTTTAAAAAATATATATATCCATAGGGTAGCACATCACAAGTGCAGCGCAGGCGCACAATAAAAGCGCAGTCAGAATATCCTGCACACGTAGCCTCCTTGTTTCACGTCTACATACAAGGCGAAGACGAAGTATGCAGGAAACAGGAGAAACAAATATATTTTTTAAACCTCACACATGCACCTTGCTTGAGGGCGATGTTGAGGATAAATGTAATTCTAATCGATTTTATAGAAAAAATATCGATGATAAACGATTAAGCACATCACTAGCGCCGCGCAGGCGCACAATAAAAGCGCAGTCACAATATCCTGCACACGTGGCGCCCGACTTCACGACTACAAGCCGTAGACGGAGCACAGGACAGGAAACAGGAGAAAACAAGAACCGCTCTAGCCATACTAAGCTTTAGACCGCGGGGCAAAGGTATTTTAATTAGAAAAATACCCTGAGACTCAGACATATTTGTCGACACGTTTGGCTCAGTGGGTTGCACAACGGCCTACGTAGCTGGCGGTCCCGGGTTCCAATCCTGGTTCAGTGGTTTAAGCGGGAAGAGGTAACAAATAGACAGACAGACAGACAGAGAGACAGACAGACAGACACACTTTCGAATTTATAATATTAGTATGGAAGTATGGATAGATATCGTCGCCTAGTACCCATACTTAGTACCAGCTTTACTTAGTTTGGGGCTGAGTCGATTTGTGTAAGATTGTCCCTGTGTTATATTTATTTATATTTCATATTTATTTTATTTAGATTACAGTAGCGGTAATTCACCTCGTAAAAGCTCAGTACTGTGTGACATGTTTCGGTCCAGGACCTCAGTCTTGAGACACGAGCGGATACGTTCGCTGCCTTTCTAAGCGCCAAGGCTCCGACTGTCCAGGTACTCGAAGCAGGCGCAGGCGCAGCCGGCCATAGCAAACTACCCTCGTTTTAATTATCATTTATATTATTCACAGTAGGATTTCAGACGACACTGACTACGTCACCAAGTACGCGCAGCGCGGGTAGCGTCGGTGTCCACTCGTCGGTCTTGATTAAGGTTCTCGTAATAGACTGAAACATGTCGAGCTGTACTCGGCTTTTACGATGTGACTAACCGTTAATGTAATCTAAATATGTTATATAGATAGGAGTAGGGATGATGTATGAACGTAAGTTCTCGCTCGCGTCAGTCAGTATGTACGCGTTACTTTGAAGATGCACATTTTGATGCGGTTTAAATCTTCGTAAAGTAATCAAGGTCGAAACTGCGAAAAGATTTTCCGAAGTGGCCAAATAAATCTCATCAATCTGCAAACTAGAGAGTTGTTATTCATTATACAAGCAGGGATTCTGTTTTGATGTAAAACCCACATTGGTCATCGGTTGCCTGTTTTTATCTTAAGCATACCTAAGCTACAGCTACAACGTGAAATTCTAATTGAAGTGGTCAAATACTCAGATAACTCGAATATCGGGCAGTGTGTCTTGTTAAACAAACGTATGGTGGTCAAGAACCTATTCAATGTGTCGGCGCATTTTAAACAGTAAATACACTTAACCGAATTCTACGATTTTTCGAACGTCTTTTATATTATTTGTAAAACGTATTACACATAAATATATATTTTTTTATGCAGAAAAAAAAATAATTCTTATTATTAACGAATAACGATGTGGTATTTTCAAGAACCAGTCCTTTTGCTACATAGTCCTTTGGAGATATGGGCTTTCAATAGAGATGGGCCGTTTGAGATCTGGACCTTTTGATGATTTGCTCATTTTGACAATGTAGTCGTTATGATCCCATCCCGGCTGTTGCGGATTAGATCATTTGTTTGTATACTTTGTATGTATATTGTTAGTGAGTGACAGCGTTTATTTAATAAAGATGTTAAATAAAATGCACATTCATATACTAATGTATTTATATAAAAACAGGGCTGCATAAACTTTAAAGCCTACATAAAACACAAGTCCCTGATGAAAGTAAACGCGTTCATTGTTTTGTTAAGCCGCGCCGGTCTCTGATTACATGCCGGTAGTGCTGGGACGATACCGATAATTTCCGATTTTTTACCGGTTCAGTTTGATTCAAAACTGTGGAACTCTATTGTAAAAACCACGAAGTAGGTACCCTACTTGTTTAGATATATAACTAAAAAATGTAAACAAAAAGCAGCCGACAATCAATGTTTTTTTTTCTGTATTTGTAGCCAGGGGTGTATTTTGAAAATTTGCGCCCTGGGCCAATAAGTTTCGCTGCCCCAGAAAGGCCCGAAGGTAAGGAAAAGACCGGCCAAGTGCAAGTTGGACTCACGCACCGAGGGTTGCTACGCCGCCCCTGGCTGTTTGCCGCCCCGGGTCATGGCCTCCTTGGCCGTAGGGTATGTTTATATTGTGTTTGTAGCATAATAACATTGACTGAATTACCCTGGTCACAAATGTTAAAATTACCTTAAACGAAATTTATACTTAAACAATGAAAACTTGCATAAACAAGTAACCAGTGAACTGATAAAAAACCCAGACACATTTAGAAAAATGCTGATAATTTTCAAACGGTGAACCCGATTTTCTTCAAATTATGTCACCTTTTAAAAAACTGAATAAAAATCGGTTCATCCGTTCAAGCGCTACGACGCCACAGACAGACATACAGATGACTCTGATACACACATCAAACTTATAAACATCCCTCATTTTGAGGCAGAGTTTAAAATAAAGCGTGTATAAGTACTTAACAGATATTATGGTATGCGTATAATAACTACGACCATGCGACATGAAAATAATAATTTAAAAATCAATTTAGAAAAGACTAAGTTCATGACATTTAAACAAAGATTAAATAATACACATACTCTAAACATATCCTACAAGGGACAGCAAATTGATGAAACTGATGTGACCAAATTTTTAGGATTAAGTGTAGATAATAAGTTGACATGGAGAAATCAAATTGACGTTATTTGTAAAAAGCTTCATCAATTCTCATATGCACTGTATAATTTAAGAAAGATTGTCAATGAATCAGTAGTGTTAACCACCTACCACGCTTATGTAACATCGACTTTACGGTACGGCATAATTTTCTGGGCGAATTCAGTTGATAGAGAAAGAGCTTTTAAAGCGCAGAAGAGATGTGTTCGATTTTTATGTGGCATAAATCAACTGGACTCTTGTAAACCGTATTTTCAGAAATTAAAAATATTAACACTTCCGTGCCTGTATATATTTGAAGTGATAATTTTCGCAAGATCTAATCTGCATCTATTTAATAGCTTTAATAGTACCCGACTTAGGAATAAAATAAAAGGAATGACCTCAAAAACAGCTCTATTTCAGAAAAGTATACTCGGAATGGTCCCAAAACTTTATAATGAAATCCCGGAAGATATAGTAAATATTGAAAATATGGCCGAGTTCAAAAGGAAATTATTTAATTTTTTGGTAGAAAAAGCGTACTATAAAATAAGTGATTTTTTGTTACATTATAATTAATGGAGCACAACCTCCCTGCACCTTATTAATTAGGTACTTGTGAAATTTGTATGCCTAACGGCCCAGCATAGTGATACCAAAAAATCGTTAGACGTATGTTTTACCTATGTTGAACAAATAAATGATTTGATTTGATTTGATTTGACCGTAAAGTTAATATCAAAGAAAGTTTCCGATTAAAATCGTGTAGTTTTATTGAGCAATTAAAATACACTTCAAGCACTTACACTGTTATCAGTTTAAACTGACAGTAAGTATTAGTACTACATTATCTTTATTAATATTTGCCTCTAGCCAAGATAATTATTTGTGATAGCTAACCAAACTTCTAAAAAAGTAGTAGACTACTATATTGTTGTTAAAAAAAGTAAATTAATTTATGACTTACTCATATACATCGAATGAAAACTTTTTAACACACACGCCAAATTTTCTGCCATTATCACTTTTTATTATATACTATAAATTGTATAAATAGCAAAGTCCTACTGTTGAGCCAGGACCTGCTCAAACACTCACAAAACACAAAAACTTGGCTGAAAGTACATTGTATATAAATCGTAATTAAAAAGAAAAATAAATTGATAAAGCGCGAATTCCACAACCAACCGAGCGAATTTAAAAAACGAAACTGCCAATCTTGGCGCGCTTTTGCGTTTCATTTCAAAAGTAGAATTCCAATGTCGGACAAAGTTAGAAAATGGCGGCCGGTGGGGTGCCATCCCAAAATTACTTGCCAACTTTCGTACGGTGGCAGAAATTAGAACTATCACGTCCACGAACTAACGTTACTTGCACATTGCGATAGTAGCGCCGCCGTTGACCGCAAAGATAAGTTTGTTTCTATACTCGATCCGTTCCGTTGGTCGTCGTATTTTAGGCAATTACTCGGAATTATAGTGTCTGAGACGTGTTAAATTGTTTTACTGCGTTTTGAAGACAAATGAGTGAACTTGAAAAGTTAATTCACTTATGATTTATATTTAAACGGTCTAACGATGGTAAATGAGAGGGTTTGAACTTTGTAAAACTAGTGTCTACTCCTATTTAAAAACCGGCCAAGTGCGAGTCGGACTCGCGCACCGAGGGTTACGTACACAATATACGCTACAAACGGCCGTATCTATGAATATCCAGTATTAGCAGAGCCCTACTCCCAAGCAAAATGTACGCGGTGTTCGATCATTTTATATTGGTTACTGACATGTTTTTAGTATTTGTTGTTATAGCGGCAACAGAAGTACATCATCACGGTTCATGAGATACGGCGAGACAGTGGAGTCTTAGTAATAGGGTCCCGTTTTACCCTTTAGGCCCACATTAAAAAAATATATAAACGTTGTTGATCGAATTGACAATGACCTTGAATGACACGCTACATACACGCCTGGAGAGCCAGGAACAAAGGTTTATTTACCTTTCTATAGACTAAGCTATTACTTTCATAATTTCTCCATAACCTTATTAGAGGCGACATTTGCATGCGCACGAGTTGCTATCACGACGCGACGCTCCGGGCGGGGTCTTATAAAGCCTAGGGTACACTAAAGGCAACTTCGATGTGCTAGGATTAGGAACGTACTTACTTGTTCTATGGGAAATCGATGAACGGATGGCATAAGAACTGTGGGCGTGTCGACCCCGGTAGGGGCTACTTTATCACGACTAGGGTACGTCAGGATTTGTCCGGACGTGTCAGGATTTTTGACCCTTTGCCAGGATTGCGCCCGGACTTTGCAAGTGTCAGGGTTTTTAGAAATGACCATATTATAAAAAACTAAAGCGCGAGCGCGGGTCGAACGCTCGCGGCGAGGGGGCTAAGGGGTCGGGCGAAGGGAAAGGGAAAGGGAGAACCACGATATAATACACCTCAGCGCGCTGGCGCGTCGTTTAAAGGTGCGTCCACATTTGTATCATTTGCCCGATCAGATCTTCGTCCCGTGGCATGATCGCGTGTTATCGATCACGCGTTTGGACGTTGCGCCGATCCGATTGCTCGAAATCCATGTTGCTACGCTTATCACACACTTAGATCGGACCGTGATCGCCGCGCCGACAGTGAGCGTCCAAGCAGCGCGATACGCAGTCATGCCACGCCACGGCGATCGGATACGAGCAAATGATACAAGTATGGACGCACCTTAAGCTACGCCAAATCTCTGTAACAAGAAATGTCAGGGTGGTGTCAAGATTTTTAATTTTTCCATACGGCAACCCTAATACGACGGTAATAATAATAGTAGTTTTTGATATAAGTGCGATCTTTGTGTGTGTGTGTGTGTGTGTGTGTGTGTGTGTATTTTGCGCGAGTCCCGAGTAGAAATGGGTAATTTCCGTTCCGGGAAGTGATTTAAATCACTTAACCCGATTCTATTTCTGTTCCGACTCCGCTTAGCGACTCTACGATTCAAAGGAGTCTACTCCTTTGAATCCCTCAAACCACGTCACAATCTCCTTGCGAACTGAGCGCGATCCAAAGTATTTATTTATTTAAATTGTATTGCACAATAAAAACTGAGGGGCTACTCCGAAACCCCAAGAACGAAGAAGAGACGTTTGTATTATTTGCCCGTATCAGATCACCGTGCCGTGGCATGACTGCGTATCGCGCTGCTTGGACGCTCACTGTCGGCGCGCCGATCATGCCGCACTCGTCCGATAAAAGTGTGTGATACGCGTAGCAACATGGATTTCGACCGATCGGATCGGCGCAGCGTCCAAACACGTGATCGTGACACGCGACCATGCCACGCAACGATGATCTGATAAGGGCAAATGATACAAATGTGGACGCACCTAAGTTCGTATGACGCCATCCCGCTCACTCAAATACAGCTTAAAATGACAGCGAGAGGGACGGCACGTTACGAACTTCGAATTCCGAGTTTCGGAGTAACCCCTCTGTTAATGCCTTCAGGCATTCTCTAGCAGTCAAGTTCAACCATAAAAGTATGGCAATTATCAGTGCTCTTGTTTTAAATTGACTTTACTTCCTTGACTTTTACTCAATGAAAAGAGATAGACGATTTCTTCGCACCACAAATAGTAAACGTCACAGTTGAACTAGAAGTATAAAAAATCGCATCGATCGCATTTACTGTGCTTTGGGCTTTACGAAGTAATCCATAGTTCGATTTTCCAATGGAGCTTCGAAAGGACAAATGAAGCGTGTCAGTTCGGGTCAAGATTCAAGAATGTACAGTCGGCGTTGATAATACTTAATGACAAGCGCCTCGAGAAAATTGTTTAAATATAAGATAAACTTTCCTAAGGAGATATACAGGGTATCCCTAAAACCAACATACAGAACAGAAACCAAATAATTTACTTTTACCGGGACATGGTTCTTATAAGGTGGCATATCAAACGTATGTAATTTGTTTTAAATAAAAAAAACATTATTTTGCTTTTCATATTCTATATATTTATTTACTTTTATAAGTGTTGATATGTTTTCTTGAAGAACTACGCATTGAGTTTACACTCAAAACATATATTTAGAATAGGCTAAGTACATATATTGTAATAGATATAAGAGTTATTTCGAAAAAATGACTGGCTGTTGAGTTTGTTTCGGCTTTCTTCTCCTCAGTGGTCTCCTCTTGGGAAACGCCGTAGAGTCAGATTTGTAAAAGTGCCCTTGCGACCTACAGAATAAAGATCATTATTTCAATTTAAATTTGACCTTAATAATAAGTTCATGGTTTTCGAGATATTGGCACTTTTAAAAAACTCTTCACTAGATTTTTACTAGAATTCGTTTTTTTTTAATATTTTTTACCGACAAAGCATCATGACATGTAATAAATTTAAATGACATTCGATAGGATATTTTTTTGGTAACATCCTGCAAAAAACAGATTTACAAAATAGTGTGTACCTATATACTTAAAGCAGTAGTGGCAATCGATATATTGACGCAGGGTATCAAAAGTCACGAGTTTTTAAAAGTGCCCATATCTCGAATTCAAATTACTTAATATGATACCTTATGAGCTGTTCTATCACCCTCTTTATTTTGGCGTGGGTTTTAGGGACATCCTGTATAGGTAGGTACTTTCCAATCATACAGATCATGCAATCATTCGATCAGCGACCAAGATCCTAAATGTGAGCATAAAAAAACATACCTACCATCACATAATCTATGCTATTATAATTATCCATGCTAATATTATAAATGCAAAAGTGTGTCTGTCTGTCTGTCTGTCTGTCTGTTATCTCTTCACGCTTAAACCGATTTGGATGAAATTTGGTATGGAGATAGTTTGATTCTCGGGAAAGGATATAGGCTATTTTTTATCCCGGAAAATTACCCTTATCCACGATAAACGAATTTAATGCGGATGAAGTCACGGGCTGAAGCTAGTAAAGTTATAAAAAAGAAATAACTATAAATCGAAGATATTATGACCTTGAATTTTTTTTTAATGTTAATTTTAGTTTTTGATTTGAATGCTGCATTTATATTTTACTAGCTTCTGCCCGCGACTTCGTCCGCCTTAAATTCATTTATCGCGGATAAGGTTATTTTTCCGGGATAAAAAAGTAGCCTATGTCCTTCCCCTGGACTCAAACTATCTCCATTCCAAATTTCATTCCAATCGGTTCAGTGGTTTAAGCGTGAAGAGGTAACAGACAGACAGACAGACAGACAGATAGACAGACACACTTTCACATTTATAATATTAAGTATGGATTTTCTTGTAAGTAGCGCTTAGTTTATTAATATGCTCATTTTCACTTGTCTATCGAAATGGGTCTGCCTGTAATGATAGATTTAAGCTATGAATTGAGTAAATACATGTTTTCAAAAAATGTATAATGAAAGAGACTATTTGGATTACTGAACGCATTTTTTTGGATTTTTGTATGTGTCGTTGTGGCTTTATTACGTCATAACGTCGACTAATTTCAATTTGGGTTCACGGTAGCTGGGAATCCCCAGATGGTTATAGGATATTTTTGACAGTCGGGTAAAACTACGGCCCGACTTCGCTGAAGAAAAAAAGAAGGGTTATCACTTTTTCTCCTCCGCGAATGAAATTTGAGAGTCGCGGTCAAAGGATGTCGAAAGACAATCTTGCTCTATCCTGACCCGGGCTAGAGCCGGCACTGGTTTATCCTTCTTTTACAAAATCAATTTACAAAAAAACTTACTTGGAAGTTCCATCAACCTCAGCCTGATACGAGCTTTGAGAGTAACAAAAGTCGCTATACAGTATCACTCCTGTCATTAATCAAAACTGGTTGCGAATGTGAATAGGAGGCTAGGTCACAGTAAATTAGAAACCAGTACTTTATCTTGAAGAGCCTTTGTAATTCGTTTATGAGCGCGCCGAACGCGCGTCGGTTGTCAGATATGAAATGACCCAAGATATATTGCTTATGACGTCTTCAGATGCAGATTAATTTCTTTCATGAGAAAATAGCAGTATACATTGGCATTATTAAGCTCATTATACGACTTAAAATGTCATATAAGACATAAAATGTATTAATTCCCTCGAAAAGCTCGTAGGGGCCGTCAGTTACTTCTAAATGAACAATAGGTACCTAAAAAATATACTTAATCTAAATAATTAAATCTAAGTGACTCAAGACACACTAGTGACAGAGTTACTTCGAAAAATGCTAATAATGTAAGCTATTAACATACTGACGAGATGGGCCCTTAAAAAATGAGCTATATTGGCTAGAAAAAAAATTATTTTGCTGCCTTGATATCGTTTAAAATCGTAATTTTAAAGAGTGACCCAGGAGACGTAACCATGGCAACGAGGTACAAACAAAAAGTTGATTGCCCCTTAAAATAAAAAATCATGTAGTTTATGTTATAGCGTTGCAATGCGTTATCTCCCCAGATTTATTTAACTTATTTTATTCAAATTTGATAGATTTTGTAGATCCTGTTTAGAAAGAGAAGAAGTATTCCACAAAAAAAAATCTAAATTTCAACTTACTGTCCGCTTGAGGTAGCCAGAGTTAGCGTCTTAACCCGAGGTGAGGCGGCAACACACATACATAAGTAGACCTTAGTAGAACTCTGAGTCAAGGGCTAACTCTGGTTGGCGCTAATGGGCTTTATAAAAAAATATTGCACTCGTATTTTTTGCTTTTACAAAAAAATAAAAAAATACTCGGATAAATCGCATTAAAGTTTAGGAGTGGGGGCTCGTAACGTCACTCCTAGGTACTTTACATGGTACATCTTGACTAGATATACCACCTTTCTTTCTTGATTGCGTAAAAAAAGAAAAACGGCGTCTCGGAATATTTCTAACACTTATAAAATACTGGTGACGATAATTAAACTGTGGTCGGTAATCGATTTTGCACCGTGAATTATGTGCAATAATCCAGTATCAGCGAACAAGATCTAGGCTTTTCATAACATCGTTCCCTCTGACGAATGATCAACTCCGCCATTTGGCTATCTTGACAGCCGGGTCGCTTGATGCATTTGTCATTTTCATAATACTGTAATTGTATCTATTTACAAGTTTTTATTGAGTTTTATCAATAAAGGGCCATCCACATATTACGTCACAGTCGTGTTAAAAAGATAGGAAAAAAACGTGACAGGGGGGAGGGGTATTGGTCTGTTGCATTCATATTGTTAATAACAAAAATGTCAACATGTAGGATTGTAAATGTTTTTCTGTTTGTTATAAAACCAGATCAATCAAATCAAATCAAAATATCCTTTATTCAAGTAGCCTTAGATACAAGCAGTTTCGAATTGTCAGTTACAATGAGAGAAGTCTTTGCTGGGAAACATACAATATGATCCACCATTTGTTGCAAGGATTAGGGAAACCCAGAAAAACCTAATCAGATCATTTAACTTAAGTATAATACTTACTTATTATTGATAAAATCATCATTTTAAAGATTTAAATTATTAATAAGATAAATCCCAAAAGGATTGTCAATAAAAAAGAAAAAAAGTCTAGAATGTCAGAAATCTAGAATCATAAAATTCTAAATGTCAGAGTATATAAAACAATTAATGCGTGTACCAATTAACTATTACAATATTGTCTTAATTATACTTAAAACTTTTACAATTGTGTTATAACTAATTTATAATTGATACACGCGGAGGAGATGTACAAATTCTCCAAATCAATGGTAATATAAAATATAAACGATTTTTTTTTCAGAGATGTATAAGGTCTCTAGACGACATGCGATAAAATTAAATATAATAATTTGACTGAATTCTACTGAGATGATTAAGGTCTCTTAGGGGTCAGAGTGAATAATACATTAAACATAATTATTATTAAATCTTAATTTCTTAGAGATGTATATGGTCTATAGGCGTCATAACATGCAAAAAGATAAAATTAGTTAATTAAAATCCTCAGAAATGTTTAAGGATATACCTCTATAAATAAAACAAAACTCTTAGAGATGTATACAGCCTCTAAATCAAATAAAAAATGAATAACTTCAATCGAGTACAGGATGAAGTCTCTCACATCATCAGTTCATTAAACACTGGTAGGCAGTTACTAGGTATACAATTAATTTGGCCCTTGCCAGCATGAACAGACCGGACCCCACAAACGGCACCCGTTCACGAGCATGACGCATATCTCAGCCATCGCCTCCCTCAACCATATTTTAGGGAAGGTTGCGACCCGATCAACGACGCCACCGTAAGCAAAGACCTTCAAGCGAGCATCACATGCTCACACTGCCGGGCATTAAACACTAATAGTATTGCCCGGTGAGAAAAAATAAATGTGCTCTCATTTTACATTAAATGCGAACTATTATTAACTCTTAAAATAATGCTTACTTTACATACACAAGACTAAACTACTGGTTTAAAGACATCTTTATCGTCTAAAAAGTCATTTACAGTATAATACGCCTTGTTTAGTAAGTGACGTTTTATGTAGGACTTAAATTTGCTGCAAGGTAAATTCACTACATCGGTAGGTATTTTTTATAGAAGCGAACTGTGTACGCTTTACGCCCCACGAACGAAGTTCCGACCTTGCGGAGACGATGAACAGGCATGGCAAGCTTGTTCTTATTTCTTGTATTGTAGTGGTGAATGTCACTGTTGTGTTTGAAATCATGTTGATTTTTCCGAACATACATATTATCTCGAGAATGTACTGAGATGCTATGGTGAGAACATTGGTTTCCCTGAATTTTTCTCTCAGTGATGCACGAGCTCGCAGTGCATAGATTGAGCGTACTGCCCGTTTTTGTAGTACGAAGATGGTTTGTATGTCCGCCACCTTGCCTCACAACAGAATTACATATGACATTACACTATGAAAATAACTGAAGTACACGAGCTTTGCCGTCTCGACGTTTGTTAACTGTCTGATTCGCCTCACTGCATAGGCTGCGGAGCTTAGTTTACCTGCAAGAGTGGCTATATGCGCATTCCATTGCAGTTTAGAGTCTAAAGTAACACCCAGGAATACTGTTTTGTCTTCAAATTCTAGCACATCGCCTTTCAATGTCACCTTGGCACAATCTACTTGTTTCACATTCGGTAATATGAATTTGATGCACTTGGTTTTCTTGGCATTTAAAAGTAAGATATTTGCAGTAAACCAATGTACAATAGTAGACAGCGCATCGTTTATAGTAACGAAGTTATTCTCTCTTCTTTTCACTTTAAAAAGAAGAGAAGTATCATCTGCGAATAACACAATATCATGTTTATGTTGCACAAGGTTTGGTAGATCATTGATATACACTAGAAACAGAAAGTGGCCTAGAATTGAGCCCTGGGGTACCCCCATAGCAACAGATGACCCAGTTGATTGCATCCCGTTGATGACTACGCATTGCGTTCTGTCTGAAAGATATGACGAGACGAGGTCAAGTGCACCGTTCTTTATTCCGTAGTGTTCCAACTTACGCATTAAATTATTATGATCAACGCAATCAAATGCCTTTGATAGGTCACAAAAAATCTCAATAGCATCTTGAGCGTTTTCCCAGGCATCAAAGATGTGTTTAACTAGCACTACCCCAGCATCAGCAGTGGAGCGACCTTTGGTAAATCCAAATTGACTGCTATGAAGTAGGTTATATCCATTAAAATGAGATGTAAGTTAATTAAGAATAAGTTTATAAGGTAGTATTGATATTGGTCTATAATTTGTGGGGTCTGTTTTCGTTCCTGATTTAAATAAAGGAATGATCTTGCTGTGCTTCATCAAATTAGGAAATACTCCAGTGTCAATATATTTGTTGAATATATCAGCCAAATATGGTGCAATCGCCTCTATTATTGAATGTAACACTTTAACGGAAAGGCCCCACAGGTCTTCAGTCTTCTTCAAATTTAACGATCTAAAGGTTTTGATAATAGTATTTGGAGTAACATAAGTAAATTTGAAGAAATCTTTACATTCTGGTACATACATTTTTAATATTGATTCAGCAATATCTGGCGATGAATTTAAAGATTTTGTTGTCTCTACAGGTATATTGGAGAAGAACCGCTCAAACTGATGCGCAACTTCAATTTTCAAAACATTCATGTAAAATTTGAATTCGAAAAATAGCAGTATCTGAATCTTTAGAGTCATATGAACACTAATTTAATTAAAAAACTAACTCGTTCAATCATCGAAACATAACTCTTACACGGTGAAAACAAAGGTTATATTAATACGACGAACAAACAAGTCCATCAATCAATGTTTTTTCCGTAAATTGACACCGGACAAGGAATGTGAACAATACCAGCTCTTGTTATCTTTCCGTATCTTACCTGTGGACAAAAAACACACGGTTAGTAAATATCGTCGCCATTGGATATTATTAGAATTTAATGATCCAAACCCATCACTAACAGATACGACACTCAATGGGCAATGGATGAAAATTTTCAAAAATCTTGAAATTTTATTTAGAGGTTGGAATAAGCCTCCTTATTGTCAGAAAAAAATACAGATTTTTCTGTGACTTAGAAAAACAAAGAAAAAGGAGGGCCTAATACCTGCCTTATACGGTACGGCAAATGAAGCACTGATATTTAATGAACTGTTATTCTTGCCGTACCGTATAAAGCGGGCATATAGACCCACCAACACCTTTTCATCTTTTTAATTTTTTTCTAAGCCACAGATAAACCTGTAATTTTTAACACGCTTCTATTAGGTCGACCGGTATGTAACTAACTATGTAATGGAATCTAAGGTAACTAATTTAACCATCTTCCAAGGATCGTAGCGTTATGACAATTGGCAGCTGTATGTAGTTCTGATGACAATACAATAATATGGTACTGTCGAGTTGATCTGATGATGGAGCCGGAAGATATGAACTGGATCTTCATGATGGAACATAGTATCATAGCTGCGTTTGGAATTGTTAGAAAAGTCTTGTAAATTATATTAATTATATTAATTTATTTCTGACAATAAGGAGGCTTATTCCTACCTATAAACAAAATTTCAAGATTTTTGAAAATTTTCTTCCATTCCCCATTTGAAAGGAAAAGGAAGATAAAACCGAACTGCAAACGGATATCCTAAAAAATAGTAATACGTTATCGGTATTTTTTGTTTTTATTGGCGACAATTTTGACTTCCACAACTAAGACAATTTTTTATATGTAAAAGCCTATCAAGCCGTTTTAATAAGAAATAACATACGTGATATATATACCTACTTGAAAAACATAACCCTCCTTGTAACCTCCCCGTTAAGAATCCTTAAAAAGATTAAATAATATAGACATAGTAACAGTCCCCAGCTTTAAATCCATACTAATATTATAAATGCGAAAGTGTGTCTGTCTGTCTGTCTGTCTGTCTGCTACCTCTTCACGCTTAAACCGCTGAACCGATTTGAAGGAAATTTGGTATGGAGATAGTTTGAGTCCCGGGGAAGGACATAAGCTACTTTTTATCCCGGAAAAATACCCTTATCCGTGATAAACGAATTTAAGATGGACGAAGTCGCGGGCAGAAGCTAGAATTATATAATAAGTCATAATAAATTTAAATAAAATAAATAGTTAGAGACTAAAATGTCGATTACCAGAAATTGGAATTGTCGGGAAGTAATTTTTTATTTTATTTTAATCAATATAGGCTGCAAAGTTTTTATTTGGCGCGAGTGCTTGAATTGAAAGCCGAATAAGCGTAGGAATCTTAAATTGGACCACGAGCGAAGCGAATGCTTTAAATATAGATTCCTAAGCATAGCAAGCCTTTCAACGCACCAGAAACCACATCATTTTGTAAACTTTTCACCTCGATAAAACGAGTAAAATGTGAAAAAGATGCAAGAAAATTTATGACAACCAAATTTTAATATTTCACCTACAAAACACAACAAACAAATAAACGGATTAAAAATTATAAATTCGAAATCTTAATGACTTTTCCACGCTAGCTGATAAAATGGAATTGCACGCAGATGTGGCGCTATAAAGAGACTTTACCGCGCTAGTGAGGATCAAAAACTCAAGTCTTAAATACAAACATATAATTAAGAATCGGAGGAGTGTGCTGCCACCGTACTGCATTTCTCTGTATCTTGCACTTGTAACAACTTTAAAGTATACGATTACTAATTAATTCAATAATGTCGTAAATTGCTTATTGAAAGCTTTGCTTATATTACAGCCATATTACAAGCTAATTAATATCATAAAAAAAAGGTTTTATTTTATAGCTGTCATCATTTTAACTATACGAATACTTAAGAGAATCTTCTCATAATGATTACAATGTATTAGTCATAGTAAACCCATTATTGAGAAGACAGTAGCAAAAAGCTAGATCGCTACCGATATTTCGATATTTTAAAATATTTATTAAATAGTATTTAGGGTATCATTATTAACTTTGAATTTAGCTCATAAAAAATTCAAAAATCTCTAATAATAAACGAGATACCGATATTGAATACCGGTTATTTTGTATGGAAAGAATACCGGTATTCGATTCCTGGCAAAAATAACATACTTTAGAACGTAATAGTTCAGTGGAGAAATATTATCTATCTAACAGCCACGGACGTCCACTACTGAACATGCCTCCCTCATCTCGCCACAGAGTGCGATCCTGCGCAGACGCATCCACCGACTCCCCACATCCCTCATGAAGTCATCCGTCCATAGGGGATGAAAAATTCAAAAGCCGGAGTAAAGAGAAATCCTGAGATTTTGTTGCAGATTGAGAATTTTGCCTTTTAAGAAGATTAAAATTTTTACAACTTTATATTAGTATAAATAGATGAGAAATGACTATTCTAGAAACCACATACAAACAGATAATTATGACAAGTATCATTAGGCTAAAAATGATTATATTATACCTGCTCTGCGAAGTGTATTTCAGAGAATAGGTATTATACAAGATCAAGGGAACCCTGATAAAACAGAGAACTCACGAGAATAAACATTATAAGTTCATTTCCATAAAAAGAAACACGCTACAATTCACGCAGATAAAGAACATATCTAACCCATCGAAGAAGATCGTAACTAAATAACATCTCCATAAAAAATCATCCTTTCTAAAAACAGACGCAGTTATTATGTTCACAGAGGACGAACGTAGCAACCGCCTAGTGAAGTTAATACTTGTAGGTCTTTGTTATCCTGAGTAAAACAGGTTTAAAGCGAAACCACTAAAACAAAGAACGTAGAAATAGCTAGGGTTACGGCATGCGGAAGGTTGAAAAGCATATACGGTCAAGGAATTTAATTTGTGTACCCTGTCGTACTTTGTCATAGTGACATTGATGTGGAATCTCTATCGGTATCATATTGATTTTGACTGTGACAAGGTACGAAATCCATATCCATACTAATATTATAAATGCTAAAGTATGTCTGCCTGTATGTCTGTCTGTTACCTCTTCACGCTTAAACCGTTGAACCGATGTGGATGAAACATGGTATGGAGATGGTTTGAGTCCCGGGGAAGGACATAGGCTACTTTTTATCCCGGAAAAATACCCTTATCCACGATAAACGAATTTAAGGCGGACGAAGTCGCGGGCAGTAGCTAGTGGTATATAAATAAAATTCCTTGACTGTACGTTTGTTTAAGTATACCTAGGATTACTATTTTTCCCATGGCATTATCCGCGAGATTGGCATTATATTATTAAGGGTTTTATATTATTAAAAAAACCGGCCAAGTGCGAGTCGGACTCCGTGTTCCGTGCAAAATATACGCTACAAACGGCCGTATGTATGAAAATCCAGTGTTAGCAGAGCCCTACTCCTAAGCAAAATGTACGCGGTGTTCGATCATTTTATATTGGCTACTGACATATACAGACAGATATAAGATTGTATAATCTTCTCTCTCTTTTATTATTTGTTGTTACAGCGGCAACAGAAATACATCAACTGTGAAAATTTCAACTGTCTAGCTAGATGAGGGTTTATGAGATACAGCCTGGTGACAGACGGACAGAAGGACAGACAGACAGACAGTGGAGTCTTAGTAATAGGGTCCCGTTTTACCCTTTGGGTACGGAACTCTAAAAATTGAAACCTTAAAGGAACACTTTGTTTTCAGTCCGTCTGTCTGTCAAGACCCCTTTTCCCAGAAACACGTGGAGGTATCAAGCAGATATTCATATCAAATAGTCAATTCTGCAGCCCTTGAACCTGTGAAAAAATCAAGCTTCTAAGTCAACGCAATCTATATACAGTCATTAATAAAGGTGATTCCATACAAATTGTCGTGAACTGAATGGTACTTCCAGTTGACCTAGAAACTTGAAATTTGATATAAAGGTAGCTCGTTATAGCACAAACAATGAAAAAAGTCTGAAAACCTTTTTTGTATGTCTGTCTGTCTATGTCAGTAACCAATATGAAATGACCCCTCAAAGCGTACATTTGCTGAGGAACAGAGCTCTGCTTACACGGGATTTTCATAGATACGGCCGTTTTTAAGCGTATATTTTGTACGGAACCTGATACATTTCACATTTCATGGTCTTTATCAAGTTCAAACCGTGAAATATCGTCCTAAACTCACACACGCCAAGCATTATTCTTTGTTACAAACGAGTTGAGCGAAAAACCACTAAAACAAAGAACGGCTTAGAAATAGCTAGATAATGTTACGGTAGGTATGCGGAAGGTCGGAGATGTACGTAACTTATGTATTTTTCTTTGTTACGAGAAAATTGTGTTAATGTGAAGATATACTTTTACTTATATATATATAGCGCGTATTTTATACGAACACAAGTCATATTTGAATTAACAATAGTATTCAGTATATACTACAATTTTTATAAATAACAAAAATTAAAAACGGACTCCAAAACAATCACTAAAAAGTAAAACAAGTGATTTTTTCAACTCAATCAATACAATTAATGTTATTTTAGAGTCAATGCCAGCCGTGTAGCAATAAAATTACTGGAATCTCCAATTTTGAAACAGCTCTTCGTCATCGTTGAAGGATTAATGTTAAATCGATTTGTTAGCTGATGGTCAATACGCAACTCGTCCACTTCGCATTTCGCAGTTCGTCTACTACTTTGCTTTGTAAATAATTTGATTCGTCCATTTCGTGAATCGACATTAAACGACGAATCAAATTATAAGTCCATTCTAAGATTCATCATTACGCAGTTTGTCCATTAGGGGCTTAATTGTAAAACGAATTTGTGAATTAAATCTGACGTAATATTTCATCTCCATCTCCTCTCTTAAGCGATAAGATGGAAAGGTTATATTTTACTTATTTACTACTTATATTTATAATTATAAACTTCTAAGAAAAACGTGTTTTAACAGCCATATCAAATGCAGCTCCTAGATATAAACAAAAACAATCAAAGTTATTATGGCGCCCCGCTGACATCTCCCAAATCACAACAAACTTAACTTTACCGGTGACCAAAACTAGAATCAACATATCCACATACTAAAATAAACGCCTCGCTATGATAGTAGCGCCACTTAAAACTGCACAGTTAATTTTGCAAAACTATTCCACATTGAAAACCTCGAAAGCTACAAAGTTATCTTTACCAGTGGTCAAAACTCAAAGCACATTCACATTCATAATTTTGCTTTAGTTTACGACAACAGCGCCACTTTTGACAGCACATCCAAGTTTGCAAAGCTGGTCCATTTTCAAAACCCAAACAAAATTATGTATGCAGTTATTCAATTATGAAATAAAACATCGTCGAATATAAAATACACAACTTTGGGCAGCAAATGTAAGTTTGTTATGCTTCAGTTTTTTTAGTGTTATCGTGTTACACAGTTAAATCCTTTTATGACGGGTTTAGGTTACACGTTCTGGTGTCATAGAACACATAAAACAGAGGCACCATTCTTGTTATCTGATATCTCTGCCACCTAGTAGGTATGTTTTAATTCGTCAGATTATACCTAATTCAAAATGAAATAAAAGGGGAAAGGGGGAGGAGGGCATGGGTTTTCCAAGACGTTGATATGATGAGCGTTTAACATGATTAGCATAAAAATTATGGTATTCTTTACAATATAAGAAACTTTGTCTTACTTTGATCGGCTGTATCTATGTATTGGGCCTGAAAAATCAGGTTCTTTTGATGTTCTTCAAATTTATCATGCAATGTGCTGTCCAAAATAAGCTTAGTTTAAGAAATATTGGTCAAAAACCGAATAAAGTCAGAAAATTCTGAGGTTTTAACCCCCACAAGTTAGCACAGTGTCCTCCCTCACGGTCGAAAACATAAGATAGTCTTCCTAGTGCATCCCCAAGCAACCTATTAAAGCTCCATTAAATTCAGAATACTTCCTATAATGAAATAATGATCTTTATTCTGTAAGTAGGCCGCAAGGGCACTTTTACAAGTCTGAATCTACGGCGTTGCCCAAGAGGAGACCAATGAGGAGAAGAAAGCCGAAACAAACTGAACAGTCAGTCATTTTTTCGAAATAACTCTTATATCTATTACAATATTTGTACTTAGCCTGTCCTAAATATATGTTTTGAGTATAAACTCAAGAAACTCCAAGAAAACATATCAAAACTTATAAAAGTAATAAACTTTTTACCAAAAAAATAAAGCCGACTCCAAAAAAAACCAAAAAGGAAAAAAATAACGCCATAATTCAGTTTCTTCAAATTACTTACGAGTAACCGTTTGTATACTCAATATATACAGTATATACAATTAATCTTATTTTGGCGTCGGTGCCATATAAAGAATGTGTAAAATATTGAAAATTGACGATATTAGTAACTTGTGACACGATGGCACCGACTCCAAAATAACATTAATTGTATATACTGTATAGATTGAGTATACAAACGGTTACTTGTAAGTAATTTGAAGAAACTGAATTATGGCGTTATTTTTTACTTTTTAGTTTTTTTTGGAGTCGGTTTTATTTTTTTGTTTAAAAGTTTATTTATTTTACACTTTTTAGTTAATCGTTACTTAAAAGTGTATCTCGTGACGATTCGAACAAGCCCAAACACGGCTAGGATACATTATTTTATTACATAGATCTGGTGCCTACCTTCCGGCTCCATCATCAAATCAATTCGATGGTACCATTCTCATCAGGAACATTTAAATTTGTGACTATGAAGTTACTTAGCTAAATTAATCAAGATATTTTGTCGCCACCCGTAAATCATTTATCATTGAGGAGTTCCGATGGCATTCTGTGGTCTTCTGCATCAGTTCTACTTCACCAATTTACACTTTCTGAATACAAATGCTTATTATGTTTCTTATAACACCAAAATCGCTATATGTATGCCTACAATATTTGAGGAGTTCCTTCAATTCCTCATGGATTCCATCATCAGATCTTCGCCAAAATTAAATGGGACCAACTTGAAAGTACCTTCTACAAAACAAAAAAGAAATTTTTGAAATCGGTCGAATAATCTTCGAGTAATCGGTAAACATCCATAAAAAAAAAATACATTCCGTCGAATTGCGAACCTCCTCCTTTTTTTGGAAGTCGGTTAAAAAGAAATATAGAATATAAAAAAGCAAAATAATGTTTTTTTTATTTAAAACAACTTACATACGTTTGATATGCCACCTTGTAAGAACCGTATCCCGGTAAAAGTAAATTATTTGGTTTCTGTTTTGGGCCATGCATTTTTGTCTGTTAAATAGTCCTCTACCCTATAATAAGCCTTTGCCATTAGGGACTCTTTTAAGTACTTTTTGAGAGCTGGAAACGGTAATTTTACAGCATCATCTGGTAACTTATTATAAAAATGTAAATATACATTGGCCTACGAATGATTTGGCTACTTTACGAACGCGGAACTTTCTAATGGCAATTTTTTTTTTATTTGCTAGGTAAAAGTATATACATAACTGTTGCACCTCTAGCACAACAGGTATACGCGACTCTTTGTCGCGCGACAAAGATTGTCTGTCTCTTTCCTTTCAACACAATACTCGTACGAGAAAGACGCGTGATGCTATGTTGCGCGACAAGCGGAGTCGCGGAGAGTTCTGCTAGACCGGCAGGACTACTATCGATATCGATAAAAATTTGCGATATTCTTGTTTTGTTGCAAATATTCTAAGCTCATTTAATTTTATTTGTAATACTACAATTGTCACTTGCTAGCTCAATAAAAGTAACTTAAACTTGCACTTTCGCCAACAAAAGTGAAACCAGCCCTCAGAGGGACCGCATCTGCAGTCCGCACCACAACCGCATTACCATACAACACATTGGCAAAAACGCCATTACCGCCATTTAATCTACTATACTGTACGCCTATTTCTACACTTCAATTTGCATTACAGGTTAAAACGTCTTAAGCACCATGGAGTCTCCGATACTTTGCGCCCTTTTCCAAACACTGTAATTCAGCAAGGCATTGATATGAATGTCTTAAGTGTTATTGAATCTCATATGCACTTACGGCCTTCATCAACACTGCAGTTTTGTAGAGAATCGTTAAAAACGTCTTAAGCGCCCCTGGTCCTATGCACTTAAGATGTTTTGTATGATACTGCAGATTACCATACAACGTCTCATGCATACGAATGACATTTGCATTGGTAATATTTTCTGTTGAGTAATTATGGTTGTGATTAGATTATGCCGCTTCAATGGAGTTGTATAGAAATTATATTATTATAATTGTTATTTGATTTAATAGTAAACTAGCTTCTGCCCGCGACTTCGTCCGCCTTAAATTCGTTTATCGCGGATAAGGGTATTTTTCCGGGGATAAAAACTAGCCTATGTCCTTCACCAGGACTCAAACTATCTCCATACCAAATTTCATCCAAATCGGTTCAGCGGTTTAAGCGTGAAGAGGTAACAGACAGACAGACAGACAGACACACTTATAATATTAGTATGGATTTTCATCATTCAGGACCCGGATTTAAATACCTTCTTAGTTGATACCGGGATCTGTGTTATCTTTACTATTTTAAAGTTGTAAAAAATAATGTCTGTAGGTACATTGAAGATATTTTCAAAACAATACAACTATTTAACTTAAGGGTCACTGAATGGTTTTTTTTAAGGTATTATTTGTATGTGTCGTGGCTTCATCACGCTTAAACGGATCTATATCGGAATCCCTAACGTTACTTGTCCTAATGTATCGTTTGTCATGACGCATTTTTTTACGAACTGTAAACTTTTCAGGATTGTCATAAAACAAACCTACCCTAACATAATTTATACGATGATCTTTTAAAAATCCTGAAAAATTTACGGTTTCTGAAAAAAATGCGTTATGTCAAACGATGCATTAGGACAAACGTCATTAGGGAATCCGAAGGAGACCCCGCTGAAACGGCTAAACGGATTGCAATTATTTTTTGTCATCCACCGATGGTTAAGTTAAGTTTTTATTGTTGAAAGCTTGTTCTGCTAACCATATTTTAATGTCTGGTGTGCATCTTGAATCTTCTGTAATCAGGCTAATGAAATATTTGAAGATGGTTTGCGGTCCACAACTGTGCCTTTTTCTAGTAATTTCCTGCCTCGCATAACTGAGCTGTGGAATAAATTGCCGCCTGCAGTATTTCCGGACCGATGCGACCTTCAAGCCTTCAAGAAAAGAGCGTACTCCCACCTGAAAGGCCGGCAACGCACTTGTGACTCCTCTGGTAATGCAAGTGTCTATGGGCGACGGTGATCGCTTACCATCAGGCGACCCGTCTGCTCGTTTGCCCCCTATGCCATAAAAAAAGTTCCATTTTGAAGCGGAATATTTCCTGTTGTAAGTTGTAAGTGGCGTGCGGTCCATATAGGCACAAAGGAACTGCCTACCCTGGACGACCATGGCTCCGTACTGGCACAGAGAAACTGCCTACCCTGAAGCCCTGAACGACCAAGGCTACATATAGGCACAGAAAAACTGCCTGCCTTGGCCAAAAATCCTGTGCATTGCCTACCTATTGTTTTATATTGATTCGAATTTAATCCTGTTTTTGAAGTTGTTAATATCTTGTTTTTAGGGATGAATAAATGAATGAGCTTTATTTATATAAGCACGCAAATAAGGTACACGGATACAAGATGTTCATTATAACTTAGTCTCACATATTTGGCCGCTGACCGGCCGGTTCCGTACCCAAAGGTAAAACGGAACCCTATTACTAAGACTACGCTGTCTGTCTGTCACCAGGCTGTATCTGTACCATGATAGTGAGACAGTTGTAATGTTCACACATGATGTATTTTGGGACTCGTTATTATTCGGGGACTCGTTGGATGCGGGTCGCCCTGTGTCCACCAGTGGAGTTCCTATGGCTGAAATGATGATGATGATGTATTTCTGTTGCCACCACTATAACAACAAATACTAAAACCACATGTTTTTTTTCTGAAATCAGTTTTGAAAAATCCGGTATCGTTAAGTTTGCACCTCATTTATATGCAACGCTATAGATACTAGGTGCAAACTTAACTAAATCGGGCAATTAGGTTAGGTTAAGAGAAAGTTTGTACGGAACCCTCGGTGCGCGAGTCCGTATCCCACTTGGCCGGTTTTTGAGGTTAATTTTACGTAATACTAATAAACAAAATTCCTGATGTCTGGCAACCCTAGCCGTAATCGGGTGTGCGTGTAACCCGACCATTTGAGCCGCGGCGCGCGGCGACCGTTCGTCATTGTCCGGGCTACCATCGCGCCATGGAAACACAGCTAGGGTTGTCAACTTAATTGGCAGTGGGCGGGCACAGTACATTTTATTTAATGATTACTGATAACCGTCGAGTTCTTGAGTTGGTCAAGTAACAGAAGACAAAGTGGAGAGGTATCCCATAACATGGACTTGCCTGATGTAGGTCGCCGTAGGGTATAGCAGTGTTATAATGATTGGAACAAGTTCTATTATATCGATGCTGACGGTCCCGGGATCGAATCCCCAGGGCAAGTGTTTAACGTGATGAGCACTTTAAGTATTATATTTATCTTAATAATTATGTATATCGTCATCGTCGCGTTAGGTTGGTTTACTAGGTCGATTTGTACAAGATTGCCCCTGATCCAAAGTCAAATACTTTTAGAAGTTTCCAAGGATGCAGTTCGTATGCTGATTTACCTACTAAATACCAGTTAGTACCCATAACCTTGATTTTATTGAGATGCCATGGGATTTCAAAGTCAAACGACGGCGACTCTTAAAATCTCCGTTCGAAAGTACCTACGGATGTGGCTCGCGAAACCAAACTTGGTTTTGAATGTCCGGTTGCACTGTGTTAAAGGCCTTTAGGTTTGGGTCGAGTCACTCGAGACTTCCGGAAGTGTCGTTTTTGGTCGAGGTCTTCATGTCGAGCTTTTTCAAAAGAAGCTACGACCGGGGCTTATACCTGGTTACAAATAAACCGGTATCTATTTAGGTTGAACCGGTTATATATTTACTGAGGGAGCGCTCTCTAACCGGTTAATGGATTTCGATCCCTGTTTGCGCTCTGAGATATTAACCGGTTAATCAGAGCGGTTTGTGGCAAGCGTAACCTCTATTATGGGTTAGACTCAAAGTATGGCTCTAACCGGTTCAGTAAATAAACGGGTTTTCAAGCTCTGGCTACACCTTTCCTAACTCTATTGCGCTAATCCGGCCTCATCGACCTCATACGATTAGTGTTGACTGCCGTTTATTTTTTTTTCTATTCGAAATTGCTATATGACAAGGGATCGTAACGTATTCAGCGAAAGCGGTCTAGATTCATTGAATGAGCTCTAATATTTAAAATAAATAATTCCCGGCACGTAAATTGAACACGTAACTTCAGTAATTGTATATATTGTGATCAAATTCTATGCTGAGAATTATACATGTGGTGAGAAAGATATTAAACAAAAAAATAAAACCGACTCCAAAAAAAACTAAAAAGTAAAAAATAACGCCATAATTCATTTTCTTCAAATTACTTACAAGTAACCGTTTGTAAACTCAATCTATACAGTATATACAATTAATCTTATTTTGGCGTCGGTGCCATATAAAGAATGTGTGAAATATTGAAAATTGACGATTTTAGTAAGTTGTGACACGATGGCACCGACTCCAAAATAACATTAATTTTATATACTGTATAGATTGAGTATACAAACGGTTACTTGTAAGTAATTTGTCGAAACTGAATTATGGCGTTATTTTTTACTTTTTAGTTTTTTTTGGAGTCGGTTTTATTTTTTTGTTTAAAAGTTTATTTATTTTACACTTTTTAGTTAATCGTTACTTAAAAGTGTATCTCGTGACGATTCGAACAAGCCCAAACACGGCTAGGATACATTATTTTATTACATAGATCTGGTGCCTACCTTCTGGCTGCATCATCAAATCAATTCGATGGTACCATTCTCATCAGGAACATTTAAATTTGTGACTATGAAGTTGCTTAGCTAAATTAATCAAGTTATTTTGTCGCCACCCGTAAATCATTTATCATTGAGGAGTTCCGATGGCATTCTGTGGTCTTCTGCATCAGTTCCACTTCACCAATTTACACTTTCTGAATTTCTAATGCTTATTATGTTTCTTATAATACCAAAATCGCTATATGTATGCCTACAATATTTGAGGAGTTCCTTCAATTCCTCATGGATTCCATCATCAGATCTTCGCCAAAATTAAATGGGACCAACTTGAAAGTACTTTCTATAAAATAAAAAAAAATTGTTTAAATCGGTCAAATAGTCTTCGAGTAAGTAATAGGTGAACATCCATAAAAAAAATATAAAAAAAGAAACACTCCGTCGAATTGAGAACCTCCTCCTTTTTTTGGAAGTCGGTTAAAAAATCACATTATTTGTTAAAAGATTTATTTTTCATATTATTTTTAAATTTGTCGTAAGCTTTCTTCTGCATTGCAAGTAATACGCGGGTTTTTAATCGGACAACATCTGTGCCCTTTAATATTTTGTTGGTTGTGTTGCACCAATTCAAAATTGTAAATCGGACAGTCAGAGCAATGAAATGACTGAGAATAGTTTTGTGCTCGGCGCAGTCAAAGAAACAAAATGAATTCTTGGATATAATGTTTGCTAGTTCTGCGGGCGATAATTTTGCAAGATTATCACGATTTAAACACTTCAACCACTTAATAAGTATTTTCTCAGAGCACGGGAAATGGTGTAAAATTGCGTCCTTTCGCAAAGTTCCATAAACACAGCACTCATAAAAAAAATTGCAAAAAGCAAGACAGGATAAACACAAGGACATCACTCGACAACACTTTACTGTGCTGTCACAGTAAAGTGTTGTCGAGTGACAGAATGAATTTCGACAAATAATATATAGATGACAAGACGAGTGTATTGACGAGTGCAACAGCCAATCACAGCAAAGAAAAACGTCAGTCAACATTAAAAACAACATGGCGCTAACGAACGCGTTTTGTTGTACGAAGATTGCCAGCTGTGGAAAACACATCACGCGGTTCCTGCGCTACAATGACGTTTTGAAACGCCATCCTAACCTTTTGACCGTCAAGCAGTGAAGTAGGTAATACGACGTGACAGTAAAAAAATCCAAAATAAAATAGTGATTGCAGAACGAAGTAGGTATTGATATTATGTTCGGAGTTTTAGAACCATGAAATTTGGTCGGCAAATATATGCCGACGCTGGCGTCAACGGCTCGAATTTTCGATGACGTAATTTGCTGATTTTGGCGGTCAAAAGCTTGTTACATCCCTCCGGAGCGTTGGGAGGAGTATGGATTTATAAGAGTAAAGAAGGGTGTTTTTTTAATTGACAACCCTGAGCGCCAGTGGCGCCCCGCAGTGTTATGTCTGTAATGCGCATGCAACTCGAGTCATAAAGACATGATACTGCGCAATCCGGAGCTATCTGACCGCTGAAGCAAGTTTATCAGTTTAAACTCTTTATACATAAGTACCATATGACACGCAAGAATGTAAAACAAGTATTTTTTTCTACTCGTGAACAATAATCTGTGAATAAGAACTCCGCGAATCATGCTAAAAAGGCATACTTTTTAGGTTGGACCATCACCATCACTCTATGGTTTATATTATATGTCACTGAACTATAAGACCTATATTATACAACTCAACTCGTTTTTGCAATTTTTTTTGCCGTTTCATTTACTGTAGTTACTCGGTTACTTGTAGAAAAAGTATGGTATACAATAGTTATATTCGCTTTATAAGTCTCGTACCTTAATTAGGCCACTCAGCAAGCTTATTAGTGGCCTAAACGCGGTAATCGACTGAAAAAGCATACATTATATAACGATTGCATAAAATACTAATAGGTCTATCACAACCACGTGGTCGGGCGATAATAGGCTTGTGTCCTGAAACAATATAATATGGCCGTCAGTTCGATTATCAGAAAATATTGGACACGTATTTTTTCTTTTGTCAATTAAACAATGATGAAGATATAGCCCGTTAAAGTTCCTCGTGTCGTCATGCCGTGCGACTGTTTTTCGCACGGCGTGACGTCATGCGCCCCCACTCCCAAACTTTGACGCGCTTTATCTCTGTCTTTTTTTGTTTGATTGACAAAAGAAAAAATACGTGTCTAATATTTTTTGATAATGTAACCGACGGACTAATTATAAATTTTTTTTATACCAGGAAACTACATTATATGAAAATAAATAGTGGTTGCCGAACAATGCGGCTATGTACACCAACTTCCTCAAGTCCGAGGCAGTAAGGTACAATTTGCCACACTGCGTCCACCCAAACCATAGTCCCCTATCAGGATTCGCATCTAAGACCGTAGAGACTATATCTCTCTATATGTTATTTTTTGCCCTTTTTGCACAGAACCCTAAACCGAATCTCAACCACAACACACACGCCGCCATGTCATAAAATTACAATGAAAACGATAAACGTTCGGCACCTCAAAGTGTTGCCAGTCTCGTAAAAACTTACCGCGCTACTCTACCGCGAAAAAACGTAGCAAAAAAAAGCGTGTCAGTTAAATCCGTCATAGATTATAAATATAGTTGGGCAATATTATTGCACCATAATACTGATTCACACCTCACTTCTAATGCTACATTTGAATTTTTCTAGCAACGAGCGGGTACATATTTTCATACACTCAGCTCCCCTACTGTGTCGTGGCGATATAATCGTGTCGTTCAACGACAAAAAAAAAGAATATATCTTATACATAGATAGCTTTGTACATAGCTGGGAACGGCTTTTTGTATGGAGATGGTGAGTCTGTTTTAGCGGTCCTTGGTTAGTATGTATGGCAATAGCAAAAGTAGGTGATCATTTTAGTTCCTTGTCACTTTAACTCTTTTAACGCATCCCAATTGTCGCAGAATTGTTACGTCAGTGCGACAAAGTAATAAATTAACCATTTACTTTTGCTATTGACTATTTGTCTATGTCTCTATTTATTCTTTGTGATAATCTAGGCAGTGCCAACATCTTTGACGCATTAAGGCTATATGCTATGCAAAGTTGCACATTTGCACGTAAATATCTTACTATTTACGATTCAAAACAATCGCTTATATCGGAATAATAACTATTAAATTAAAACAAACAGACAATTCTAACCAATAACGAACTCGAGCGTGAATTTGTATGCAATTAATGTTTATTCTTGTATGGCTCTTTTCCATTAAATTATCATAAGAAGTATCATGCTAATTAATTAGCAGTCTTGTCTTCGGTGTTATAATAGACTGTGATTTTTCTACAAATAAATGAGTTTAGAACACAAAGCTCTGCTGAAAAACACGATGGTGGTGTTAAGGGCCTGCATCGTCATTCGTAAATCACGCCCCAAACGCAGAGCCGGCCAATGAGCGTAATTTGTAATAAGGGACGCGTTTATTGCTCGCGCGCATCAAAAGAGAATGCTAATACACTACATGCTTAGGATTTTATGGCGCCGGATGTACAAGTACAATGAAATCGAAGATATTATTATGTTTTGTTAAGGGTTAATTTAGCGACATAAAAGATAAAGGGAACAATGTAATTTTTACATAATTTAGCCGTTTATTAGTTTTTCGTTTGTACAAACTAGACAAAAACGGAAAAAGAAGATGCGTTTTCCGATAACTTTTGTACCGAGGAAAGTAAACATGTTTCCACGTTAGGCGCAAAGGTTATACTCGTATAGTCAAAAACCACATATCTGAAAACAAGCCTGTTTCATATACTAGATTTGACAAAAATCTCACTAAAAAATTGATTAAATTTTCGATGCACCCCCTTCAGACTGACAGGTTACTCCGAAGTTCGGAAAACGAATTTCGAATAGTGCCGTCTCTCTTGCTCTCGTGTTATAATGTGTTTGAGCGAGTATGACGGCGCCATACGTACTTCGAATTTCAATCACTCCGTTTTTGCCATTTTGACTACGGAACCCTAAAAATAGTTGGCTTCTCCGGGAACTGTGGTACCTTTTAGGCAGATAAAATACTCCGTTCACACAAATACATGTATGTCTGTATGTCTGCCCTCAATAGCGGCTATAATCATGTTTGCTAGATGGCGATAACACGAGCACAGCCTGCCCGATAAAGCCGGGTTTCTAGTAAATGATTAAAGCCTAGTTGAACTAAATGTCAGTAATTTAAAGTGTGGAAAACTTAAATCCTTCTTCTATGTAATAATAACGTGTAAGTAAAGACAATTTGACGTTCCATATCTATACTATTTTAAAGTTATAAAAATTAAATGTCTGTACATTGAACATATTTGCAAAAAACTAAGCGTTACGGACTATTTGGAGCTTACTGAATCTAACTACTTTTGCTACACGGGTGCACGGGGCAACTATTTGGCAAATAGTGTGTGCTGCTAGTCTACAATCTATTTTGTGCCAGAGTTCGGTACAGATTGACGCGCATCTTTTGAACACCTCAATGGATACAATAATTACTCGAGCGGTTAAAAATACGCGAACAACAGAGTGGACCTTCTGTATTTAATATTTATACTATTACCTGTTCTGGTAATGCTGTTTCGTAGGCAGTTACGCTACCACTAGGTTAGACTTGTAAAAATTAAATGTACGTTTGTGCAACTGCACCGCTCATTAGAGTCGGTAGTGAAGAGATCCTCTCTCATGCAAATCAACTAGGATTAACTAAACGGGCAGTGACACCGATCAATTTTAGGCTTAAGGGGAAGATAACGTAAACGCAAGATGTATAATATTTTCGTCACAACTTTAAAAAAACTCGAAGGGTGCGTTGGGATAAAACGGACTTCGCAATCCCGTTCGCAAGGTGAATGATATCAATGATGATATGAATGATAACCCCTGTACTGTTTGTAGTTAAAATAGTTGAAATCCGTTTGGCCGTTTTGGTGTGATCTAACCACAACGACAAAAAAAATCGCTTCAGACAGATTTTTTTGACCTTCAAAGAGCCCTTTTGACTTATTGTTTCGAACATATCTTGAATGTACAGACATTTCATTTTACAATTTTATAATAGTAGAGTACCGATGTGTCTGCGAATTCATTATGTCAAACCGGCTGGATCGATTTTCTTCTTCGCAAAGAATGTTCTACCATAATATAATGATGATAAATCAGCTTCCCCTTAACTCCTCTATTTGCCACAGTAATTACGTTAGCAAAACATTAAATAAGCTTAACTAGCGGCCTAGTTTTTTATAACAGGCGACAAATATCACACATTCAAAAACACATTTCAATTGCGGTTTTTTTCAGCCACAAAGCAGGCCTAACCGAAAACTATTTAAGTATACTAGCTATCAGAGGCGTGGCGTCAGAAAAATTACGAGGGTAGCCGAAGCATATTCATTTACTCATATTTAAAGAAAAGCCTTAAGGCTTATTTATAACCACCAATTTCTTTAAATATGAGTAAATGATTAATATATTTTTTGCTGGAATAAACGAACTTTTTTTTCCGGTGTTTCCTTAAGCAATCCGGTGGGAATCGGCTTATATGGACGCTATTCCACTGCTAGCTATACAGATTATGCCGTGCTAACGAAAAAAGACGGAAATTAGATGGCAACTCCTATCGAAAGATGACCTTTTTAATTAGCACAAAAGCATTAACGCGGGTCGAGGCCAGGCAGAGAAACATTGGTGTTATGCTGAATGTCTTTTTTACAGTATCATACAATTGGTCTCTGACTATTTTGACACCCTTTTTTAATTATCAAAATCAATAATACTCTTATCACGTTTTTGTGAAGATGTCCATAGTTAATAGTCTCAGCGTTTAACTTTTCTTCCCTCTAAGAAAACAAACTCATTTTATCAAATATTATGCTTTCTCTATGTGTAACAGAGAAAGCAGACCACCTATAATTGTATTCACAAAGGTATATCAATGTGACTTTGATAGTCAACAAATGCACCAAAATGTCATATTTCCAATAGCAAGTAATAAATTATTCTTCAGTACACCCACGTTCGAGCAAGTTATAAAATGTAGATATTTCTGTGACATTTGTTATCTGTAGAGAAAGTCGATGTTGCCAGCTTAGAAATTATGTTGACATTATAAATAAATCCGATGTCTACGAATTATCGTTCCGTCATTTGACCACAATACTGAAAAGTCAGATTTCGGCACCATTCGACTTTGTTTAAAGCGGTTTAAAGGCCATAGACAATATATAGAGTGTAGAAAACTAAGGAGAACAATCTCTATATGTCCAAAGTGTCCGTCAAAAGGTTTTAAATTGGCGCCCCAGTAGCAAGTGCGTAAAAAATAATAGGCAAAAACTCACAACGATGCAAGAAAAATCATTTTGAACACGATTGAATATTTACATCAGAAAAAGAACGAAGGATTGAGTAGCATTTCGAAAAAAAAAAAAATTTAGTTGTTCACTTCATACTATCTTGCTACTCTAGCGCCATTCTGGACGAATTTGGAACTATTATTTACTGCTTTCCGCTGGACACTTGTTTAGGGCTCCATACCCAAAGGGTAAAACGGGACCCTATTACTAAGACTCCGCTCCGTCCGTCTGTCACCAGGCTGAATCTCATTAACCGTGATAAATAGACAGTTGAAATTATCACAGATGATGTATTTCTGTTGCCGCTATAACAACAAATACCAAAAATAGTATAATTTTATGTCTGTCTGACTATGTCAGTAACCAATAAAAAATGATCGAACACCGCGTACATTTTGCTTAAGAGTAGAGCTCTGCTAACACTGGATTTTCATCTCTCTCTGGGGTCGGTCCCTCATGTCTGAGTGTCGTGGTCAGCATCAGGGTTACACCTGGAGCGGATGATCTTCCTCCATCGGTTTGGGTCCAGCGCGTCTCTCACAACCATGTAGAATTTGGAGGACGACGAGTCTTTCAGTTGATATAATACGAAAGAATGCGTTGTTGGCATATGGTGGATAAGTAAGTTTTTTTTGGAGCTGGGTCAGGATTGATGCATTGGTGCGTTTCGCAGTCCAAGGTATTCTGAGCATTTGTCTCCAGCACCACATCTCGAATACATCATTTGAGATGTGGTGCTGTATCATCATCATCAGGATTTTCATAGATATGGCCGTTTGTAGCGTATATTTTTTAAGCAAACCCTCGCACTCGGCCGGTTTTTCATCTATTTTCCTATATGAGTTTAACCTCCGTACCTCTTCTATACTCCATGATAGAAAGGTTACTTAATTTCTCCATTGAATCGAAACTAATATTTTGATAACTCTATTTGTTAGACGCTCGTTAAGAGCGAAAGTTTACGAGTTCATTCGAAGCACTTAAAATTACGAACGTACTTCAGGGATTTGAAGAATGTTAAGTAGACGAATTGAAAGATGAGTGGACCATATTGTAACCATTTTTGGGTTACATTCTATCAGCTAATGTGTGGAGCTTAATATAATATAATGCCGAATAAGGAAAGTATATGATAATCTTTAAGATTATTAACAATACGAAAGTGTTGTTGACGTGTCCTACTTCGAAATAACTTTTTTGCATAGACATCGAAAATTGGCTAGGCTAGTCGGAACTAAATAAAAAAAATGTATAGCAAATTTTGGCAAACGAATATGTGACCATTTACCTATTTTTTGCATAGATATATAAAATTATATGAACTTTCGTTTGTTGTTAACGAGTGTAAGTAAGAAGCGTTTACTTGTTAGACAATATTTGACTTGGATACTTGCATCGAAACTTTTGCAAAATAAGAAATATATCGCTTTAAACTAAAATGAGGCCGAAAAAAATATATAAAACAGGTTTTATTTCTTGTAAACAAACAGGTGTTACGAAATGCTTTCTCATACTTTATTTTTTTATTATCATTGAGTATTTAAAATCACTCACGCTAATTGCAGTGTTGCCATACCATAAAACTCCAGTGAAAGTAATTAAATTAGTAATAAGAAAAATAAAATTGACCGCTCACAATTTCGACAGGTGATGAAAGTTTATCCGTAAACGGTCACGACATCTTTTTATTAAAAAAGCTGTCACTTTCGGCCGTTGCGTCATAACTGTCATTGAACTTGAATTTGGAATTTCGAATTGAAAGTTCGATTTTCAAATATGGTGTACTTGCATCACGGAGAAAGTCTTAACAATAAAATTAAGGTGAATTGATGGTCTAATATGGTTTCATTGTTGGCTTTGAACGCCGATTATAGGTTCACAAAGGTATTTGCGGTTGATTTTATCGTTAGTGTAGTTTGTTGGACGTGATTGTAGTACCTATGTTGCGTTAGTTACGATTTTCTTAAGTTTGGCGATGGATTGAAAGGCATAGCATTGATATGCTGTATGTGCGTTACAAACCGTGAATCGGATAAGTATGTGACAGTTCATGGCATTTAGATACAGTATGAGTTTTATTGGCTTCTCTCGATGTATTTTCGATGGTAACATAAAAAATATACCAGTGTACTCCTCATAATTCGAAATGTATTAATATACCACTAGTTTAATATTTGAATTCATTTGTTTAACAATATTTTTTAATACATCGACCAGGAACGAACCACGAACACAAGAAAGAACCGAAGAAAGAAAACTGGCCAAGGCGATGTCGGGCCATGCTCAGTGTAGGGTTCCATAGATACTACAAAGAAATGCACTAAAGATGAAAAACATACGATGTGAAAAAGTGCACCAACAAAAGAGAGTATTTTCGTGGCACTTACGTCCTTTGGATGAGGAGCGTAGTTCTTCGGCAATAACTAAAAAACAGTATACCGAACATGTTGAAAATGGTTTAGAAAAAAGAGGAGGGGTGGGGCACATTTTATGCTACTTTGGGAACGATTATTCCCAAAAATAAGCACTAAATCTAACAATAAAGATATGTGCAACACATTGATATTTGCTAAAAAATACCAAACTAGTAGTAAGTAACTGCTTACTCAAGAGCAATATACTGCAAATTTCATCAATATACATCAAGATGTATAAGATTGAAACGTTTGTAGAAACACTCGTTTGTCTATGATTGACGCGCAATTATTTTATTACTGTAAAAATCAAGTAGAACAAATTGCACCGCCATAACCGTGTCATTTTTACGATTAATCTTCGTGGATTCTGCAATTTATTATTTCGAGTCTCTAATTTGCGCTCGGCTAAAAGACATGGCGGCAATTTTCTTCATTGACCACGTTTGCCAATCACTAACTGAAAACCACTCTGATATAACTCTTATGATACAAGAAGTAAGATTCAAGGTCTAGTTCAATGAGTGCAAGGATAAATTAGTGTCGGTGCTAGGGAAAGATGCGTTCAGAAACTCGGAAATATGAATGACATTGCTTGGAGGTGTTCTTGTTTTTTTTTTAATTTATCAGCGGCATTGGACGTGAATTGCAGTATTCCTGTTTTATTTTTCTGCGCAAAAGGCTAGAATAAATTGCGGTTTTATATTGCTGTTTAAGATTTTATCTTCGTGTTCAATATCCGCGTATTTATGAGGTTTTATTTAGTCGCTCTATAGATTGCATATTGTATGAGCGAGTACCTACCTCGTTTTACAAGATACGTAAAATAATGAAATAAGGTAATATTATATATAAAGTTGTAAAAATAAAATGTACATTGAATATATTTTCAAATAAAAACAAAATTAAAAACCCCCGACTTGTTCCACTAAAAGCTGAATATCTTGGAGACGAGTGCTTCGATTTTCATCAAACAAGGTAAGAACACTCGGGATAAAATTATCTATGACACACAAAAAACCGCACTCAAATCGGTCCATCCGTATGGGCGCTAGGATGCCACAGACAGATACACAAATACACAGATACACAGAGTCACAGACACGTTTAACTTATAACACCCCTCTTTTTTGTGGGGGGTTAAATATTATTGTTACGGACTTTGTAGGTATATGTCGCTGTGGCTTCATCACGCCAAAACGGCTAAACAGATTTCGACTATTTTTAGTACACGGGTAAATGGGCATCCACAGATGCTTATAGGATACTTTGTATTCGATTACGCTGAAGCAAAAAAAGAAGTTTATTATTTTTACCTCCTCCGCGAACGCAGTGGCGCCTTCTAGTATTAAATATTTTAACCACACATACTAACCATAAGACAAGTTGAATATCAGCTTGTAAATAATCCTTTTCACCTCACTACTCCTTAGTCCGAAAAGTTCCATTTTCAGCGCCAAATATACGTGGAAAAGTCACTTTATCCGCTGGCGTGGAAAAGTTCAAGGTCGAATTTTATTTTTTATAAGTATATTCATTTGTTTGTTTTGTTATGAGGGTGTTTCGTAGGTTCATCATCACTAGTTTTAAATGAAAAAATAATCGGTTTGTTAATAATTTCATAGTTTTTCTTACATCTTACATTTTCCTCGCTGTAGTGAGGTGTAAAGTTGTATGTTTCGCACGGCTGCAAAATTATTTGGGTTCTCGTGCCTTGAGAGCCTCGTTACACTCAGGAGTCTATATTTAAACCACACGCTCCGCTCATGGTTCAATTTTGGATTCCTTCGCTTACTTCATTTCAAGTTCTCGCGCCAAATAACAAATTGGCAGCCTTTCATAACAAATAACTAGTATGTGGAAGACAGCATGGTTCTGTGTGACAGAACTATGATTGGGAGATTGTGGGATGAAAAACTCCGCGTGGGACCCGCCGGTCCGCCCACGGCACAGTAATGAGTCTCGGGTCTCTGACACAGTTAGGACGATACAATACTACTTTATCATAAAGTTGTAATCAAAAAAAACCGGCCAAGAGCATGTCGGACCATGCTCAGTGTAGGGTTCCGCAGCCGTTCATTCGAAAAAATGCACACGACAGATGAAAAAAATGCGATATGAAAAAGTGCACTAGCAAAAGAGCGTATCTCCACGGCACTTATGTCCTTTTGTTGAGAAGCGCCGTTTTTCAGCAAACTCTAAAACGGAATATCCGATCATGTTGAAAACAATTTTCATTGAAAGTATTTATTCAGTTTTATATATTTTCTTGGACAAACTGTTTAGAAAATAGAGGGGGGCTTTTTACCCGACAATGCTGCCGACAAAAAGAGGGATTATGACTCTTTCTCCTTCGCGAACGAAGTTGCGCCCCTTCTGTGCTTTTAATAAAATGGTGATGATTATTTTTCCAAAAAAGTATGATTAGTCAGTGCATGGTAGCTGTCACTTTGATGTATATCAATTGCGTCGCAAAACTTGGCAACATAATACGTGGCAACCTGTCAATCAAAAAGAGCTTGATGCACTTTAGTATTCACAATAAATAATTTACATGAAAATTGATAAATCTTCAAAACTAAGCGTGATTTCACTGGGGTTCATTTTTTACTCCTAATGAGCATAGGAATGAGCTACTCAAAGGTTGTCTGGAAGAGATCACTATTTAGCGATAAGACCGCCTGTTGTTTACCTCTGCTAATTCGAATGTTACTGTCATGTTCTGTATTTCTGTGTATCTGAGGTGTGCAATAAAGAGTATTTGTATTTGAATGAGTAATTAACATCTTTCGGATTGCTCGCGGGCACCGTGCTGATACTGTAGTATCATTCTATATCTTTTATTACGCAAGCGGGATTTTGCAAAAAATAATCAAGCGCGGAGGCGTCAGTCTTCGCTCGCCATTGTTCCGGGCTATCGCGTATCTACGACTTCAACAAGCTTAATATTATTGGATAGGTATGTATTGAGCAACAATAAGTAATAAACAATGCAAACAAACTTTGATAAAGATGATAGGTGGTTCATAACAAATATATGTCATGCTAACCTTCTATTTCGCAAAACTTATTATTTATAGTTAATAACTAGAAGGTGCAACACCCAAATTATCCAAAATATTTTATTCCGAATTTGCTTTTTCCGATTATCGAAATTCCGAATTTTATATTTCCTTTGTATATTTTTTTGAAAAGTTCGAAGTTTAGTTTACCGAATATCAAAAATCCGAATTTTTAATATTCCGATATTTACAACCCCGAAGAATCAAAAGCCCGATGTTTTGTTGCCCCGAAAAATAATAATTCGAATTTATATTCTCCGAAATGTCATTGCTAATTCGGAAATTTGACATTCGGAAATATAAAATTCGTGATTTTTAACAATGGTAATTAAAACCGAAAACTGTAGGTTAGGTTAGGTTTGCATTGTGACCATGTACAGCGGAGCGAGCGAAGCGAGCGAAGCGTCAAAATCCTTGCTGATGTTTCTATTTGTTTAGTCGGATTATTGGTCGGTGTAATGACATTCGGAATTTTGAAATTTGGTATTTTTGTATTCGGAATTCGTAGTTTTGACATTTCGGATTATTATTCGATCGGAATTCTTATTGTTCGGTGAAATTAAATTCGGAATTTTGAAAATCGGAAATGTGAAAGTTAGACATCTTTAAATTTCGGATTTATAAAAATCGGATTTATGATATATCGGAATTCTCATATTCGGAATTTTGATCGATTCGGAATTATAAGAATCGGTATTATAAAATTCGTGATTCTGAATATCGGAATTAAATTTTTCGTATTTATGTAGTGTACCCGGTGCAACTTCGTCAGCCGAGGAGAAAAGAAATCATCTTTATTTCTTTAGCGTAGTCAAGTGAACAGTATACTATAACGTTCTGTGGATGGCCTGCCCAGCTACCGGTGTACCAAAATTTGAGCTAAGTTTAAGTTGTGCTCTTTACGGGCATTAGGTTATATTTACACAAAAATCGTTCGTAAATGCTTACTACATGAAGTAAACATTTATGAACGACTTTTTCTTTTTCGATTTTGTCTTCTGTATCTGACTGAGCCCTAATTCAGTTCTAGCGAGAGTCTTATGAGGTGTTTGTTGGTCGAGACTCTTCGCTATAAAACCGTTCACTGAAACGACTATAGGCAAACGATCATTTTCTAAAAATGCCGTCGATGCGTACCTTTACCTATAGTACGGCACCTGAGACCTGATAAAAACATAAGTTGCTGTTGAATATACTTATTATTAATAGCAATGTACCTACATAAGATAATATTTGCGAACATCTTTAAACAAAACCGCCACAGGCATTGCAACTGGTCTGAACACTCTCTCAGCTTTGTAATTATACCCCCAAGCGAGGGTCCTTATTTGTTTTCAGAGCAAAATTGACCACCACTTTGTTTCATTTTTATAGATATTTTTCTTGCGTTCTTCAAAGTGCTCATTATTACCATCTACCCATTTATAGACATGGAATAATATTTTTAAGTTAATGAATGCGTGTTTTTTAAAACTAGCTTTTTGCCAAAGGCGCGGCACAGTAGGTGTTTATTTTTATAAACACCTACTGTGGATAAGGGTATTTTTCCGGGATAAAAAGTAGCCTGTGTCTTTCCCCGGGATTCAAAATATCTCCATACACCAAATTTCATGCAAATCAGTTTAGCGGTTTAAGCGTGAAGAGGTAACACACTGACAGACAGACACACTTTCGCATTTATAATATTAGTATGAATATGGATTAGTATGGATTTGTTATGCAATGCTACAAAGTTGTTATTTTGCGCGAGTGCTTGAATTGAAAGCAGAGTTAGCGAAGGAATCTTACGAATTTACATAAATTTTACGTTCCGCTTATTTCAGGCTGGTATCTGAAAGATTCTTACTTATAGTAAGAAAGTAAGAAAAATCACATGATATCACAATATGCACGATCCCTTAATTTCTCACTATTTCTGGTTTTTTTTCACCCTGTACATCTACAGGTGAAGGTGCAATAAAGGTTAAAAAGTGCAAAATATTTAAAAGCTATTTGTATTTTAGTTGGTTCACACAAATAACACGATGGTTTCATACAAAGACTAGAACGTGCATTCTCACGCCAGTGCCTAGGTTTTGGCCTATAACCTATCCAAACGGTAACCTACGTTTTACCGTGTAGCAAATGTTAACACATAGGTAGATTTCCACTGTTTTCTCTCACCCTGTATACCTAACAAATATTCAGCACCTCTAGAGGTGCGGCCACATTTGTATCATTTGCCCGATCAGATCTTCGTCCCGTGGCATGATCGCGTGTCACGATCACGCGTTTGGACGTTGCGCCGATCCGATCGCTCGAAATCCATGTTGTCCAAACGCGTGATCGTGACACACAATCATGCCATGGGATGAAGATCTGATCGGGCAAATGATATAAATGTGGACGCACCTTAACCTATCCAAACAACATAGGTTACGGTCGAGCAATTGCTAAATACCTACTAAGCAAGTACTGAATGTTAAACAGATTGCACAAGCAACGCTCAAAAGCTTGCGAAGTTTAATTAACAAAGCGTAGGTTTTTATTCTAATGTAACTAATTCATATGGAACGATTAAAGCAGCGATACTCAAATTTCTGGAGGAATACCGCGATAATATAGGTGCCAATTAATAAAAAAGCGGACAAGTGCGAGTCGGACTCACCCATGAAGGGTTCCGCAGCAGTTTATATAAAAAAATGCACTACAGATGAAAAAAAATACAATATGAAAAAAAAAACACTAACAAAAGAGCGTATCTCCCCGGCACTTACGTCCTTTTGCTGAGAAGCGCAGTTTTTGGCAATAACTTATAAACGGTATGTCCGATCATGTTGAAAACAATTTTCGTTGGAAGTATTAATTAAGTTTTATATTTGTAATTTTTTTCATATTTTTTGAACATACCGTTTAGAAAATAGAGGGGGGGGGGGGACACAATTTTCGCTACTTTCGGAGCGAATATTTCGAAAAATATTCACTAAATCATTTTTTTTTCTTAGAAACCCTAAAGTGTTTTTGGAAGAACTGTCGAAATATGTGCCACAAATAGATGTTTGCTGGAAAAAAAAAATCACTTTTGGTTACATGTATGGAGTGCCCCCCCTGGAAATATATATATGTTTCTTTTAACTATCGAATTAAGTAGCGGTTTACACAAGACACCTATTCTCCAAATTTCATCAATATACATCTTATAGTTTTTGAGTAAAAGGCCTGTGACATACGGACGGACAGACAGACAGACAGACATGACGAATCCATAAGGGTTCCGTTTTTGCCATTTTGGCTACGGAACCCTAAAAACCAGCCAAGTGCGAGTCGGACTCGCGCACCAAGGGTATAAATTCAGTGTTAGCAGAGCCCTACTAAGCAAAATGTACGCGGTGTTCAATCATTTTATATGATTACTGACATGACAGACAGACATAAAGTTATTCTGTTTTTAGTATTTTTTGTTATAGGGGTAACAAAAATATATCGTATGTGAAAATTTCAACTGTCTGGCTATCACGGTTCTTGAGATATAGCCAGTGACAGACAGACAGACGAACGAACAGCAGAGTCTTAGTAATAGGATCCCGTTTTACCCTTTGGGTACGGAACCCTAAAAATGTATACCTATTGTACATAATTTATAGCTAAAAAATAAGAATGTACAATAAATATAAATCTTATTCAACCAATTTACTAATATTAGAAACACTGCAAATGGCTTGAATAGCTTTCGCGAAGTTACATAAAGACCCAACATTGTGAGTTTTTTGACAAGAAAATTGACCGCAATAACCGCTTTAAAATATTGAATAAAACAAATAATACTTATTACTTGTTTGTCCGTTTGTAGTATAAAAAGAAGTCTAAAAGTTGAGTCACTTGACTAAGTCGCGAATTTACCGTAAGTATCCATATTTTGAGGTATAATTATATTATTAGTGATATATAACTCAGCATAATACTAGCCATTAATTTCTTCACTCCTTACCTGTGAAAAAACAAAAACGAATCAGAATACAGTTAACTACTAATAAAATGTTATAATGACATACATAATAATCTTTATTCTGTAAGTACAATTTGACAAGTCTGACTGACTCTACGGCATTTCCCAAGGGGAGACACCGTTGAGAAGAAAGCCGAAACAAATTCAACAGCCAGTATTTTAATATTTTGTTCTGTTTCCGCAATTATTACTTATTCAAATAAAACAATTTAACGGATTATTTGTTTCAGAGAGCCAGGGGAATCTGCGACGATCAACATCTGACTGCTGAGTTGCAGATTGTCAAACGTGCGCTTCTAGCCAACGAGCTCCAGATACCACGTTCCAAGCAGGAGTCCACCCCACCCGTGACCATGGAAAGCTGAAAAGCTTCCGCAACGTCGGGAACTCAAATGAGATAATATGCGCGATCCGTTAATTTTTTTTTAGTTCTCCAATATGTACAACGTCATCTATGTATAAAAGATTTTTTTTACAATTATTCAACTTTGCAAGCGTGACACAGTATTTAAATTTCACGATTTATTTATTATTAGCAATTTGCGAACTAATTGTTACTAGTTATACTATGTTTCTTTATTCAATTATAACATCGTTAAATGTTTAGTTAAAAAGAGCCATCTAGTTTTTGCCAGAATATCTCCTTGCGATCGGAACACGATCCAAAGTATGGCAACTGACAGTGCCTTCACTGAGCATTGTCCGACATGCTCTTAGCCGGTTTTTTTTATATTTTGTTAAGAAAAGTGATAAAAAACAATCATGCATAGCATAGAGTATATATATATATATATATATATACCTACCTTCTGGTGTGTGACAATACTAAAGTTTAAAGCGTATGTGTGTCTGTCTACTTTTCCGTCCTGTTACGATTTGCTCAAAGCTCTGAGTTCACTGCGCGATGTTTCGACATGCTCTAAACAAACGAACGCGGTTATTTGTAAGTTGATTAGTATACGTGTGTGAAACTTGCCTGTGGAGGCGAAATGAAGCTTTATTTGTCTGTTATTTATACGAATTTGTAGATGCTGAGTGTCTAAAGAATAAGTTATTATAATAATGTAAATTGTTATTATTAACAAATATACCTGGGCACACTTTACATGGCATATTGTAGCTAGTACTTAAAGTATCCATATAGCGATGGGCGACTTTGAATGATTTTAAAAATCGAATAACTAGTTACTATTTATTTTATCATTCGAATAAAAAAAGGTAGTGTATTAATCACTACAGTCGAATTAATCTTCAACTTTCGACTTCGACTGCTGTTTGATGTGGCGATTACCGCTAAGTAGCGATGGGCGACTTTGGTTTCGGTAAGTTGTCTATGCTGGCCCTGCTGGCGATGGCGTAGCGTGTTACTTCGACTTCGACTTGAGTCGTTTCTGGCGAGTTCGACAGTCTTCGGCCGGCCTCTCACTCTCTCTAAGTTCTCTGAGTTTCGACTTCATTCGAATAAATCTCGACTATTCGAATAAACTTATAAGTCGAATGATTCGAGTAGAATCATTTAAAGTCACCCATCGCAAATCTATAAGGTTTCTATGTATTATTCCACGCGTCTAGGTACTCAGTTAAATTCCCATAAACCCATCGGCCATTCGCCGTGGAATAGTTATCTCCGAGTTATGCCGTGCGGGTCATGTCTTGCATAATGCAATTCGAGTCCTGCGATTTACTGATATTAGCGATGGGAACTGTGGGATAGGTCCTTAGGTGTGTAGCTTTCATAAGAAAACTTGGGCACGCACAATAGAAAGCATACACTATCCAATATAAACAAGTAAGTAATCGCTGTTACAATAAAAAAACCCCTCAAACTGAAGAAGGCTGAGCGATTTAAAGTTCAGCCGGCTGAGCAGCTAAGAACGCTCTTGATCAAATCTTCTTATAGACAATAAAAAACACCAAAAAAACTGAATAAAATCAGTTCATTATTTTAGGAGCCACAGACAGACTGTATGATATGATACTCGTCAAACGTTGTACCATCCGTTTCCAACACTTAGTAACCAATCTCACATTGAATAGTATATGTTTATAATTTTAGTAAATAAGGTTTGACATAAAAATAGCATTATAATGTAAACTCACGTACATAAAGGAGTGGAATAATCAAATCTATGTCAATATTAATTATAATCATGAAATGTTAAATATTTACTTTATTAATTTTGTTAGCCTCAATGTCAAACTATGTCAATCAAACTCACCATTGCATGCTCGTATACTTCTACATTTACGTACATGTGCTTCCAAAAAATTTTAACACGTTCACCAATGTGCAATTGCAAGATTATGGAACACCTTAATAAAGTAAATTTCATTCATTATTTCAATTTTATTTACCCCTCTTATTCGGATGCTCCTCGGTTTAAGTACTGCAAGGATCATGCTATGTGGCGTAAATTTGGAGAGGCCTATAATTGTCAGTAAACTAACTGTCTAACTGATGATCAATTTCACGTCATCCCTCTTATTGTAACCGTATATTGAGTTTGAACAAATACTGCAAGGATCATGCTGAGTGGCGTAAATTTGGAGAGGCTTATAATTGTCAGTAAAGTAACTGATAATGATTCCAGAAACTGCTGGTCAAAGGCTCCCTCCCTCCTTTTTCACTCTTCCATGTACCTACTCAACAAGGTCTCGCCAGTCCGTTACAAATGTATTCCGATTATCCTCCAAATCGGCTACGAAAAAATCTTCAGAAATACCTTTTCGGTAAGCTTCTGGAACATTGAGAATTATCGACATGCCCGTTAGACATTCAGCCAAGATATAAGAATCTGGGCGTTACTATAAAGGAAAGTACATATTTAACACGGTTACGTTCGCGTATTAATCTTACCCTACCTGCTGATTACCAAGGAATTGCCCCTCATTAATAAACATGCACGCAGTTTTCACTGATGCTTCGTACATAGTGACTGACTGGATTAATTAAACATGTGCACTTTTAATCGACTGAATATGTATATTTACGAGTATTACTTAAGGGGCTACCCGGAAAATTTCGGTAAATTTCATTGTTTTTAAAGTGATATAAAATTATTCCCCTTGCTGAAAACCAAGTAAAATGTACATATATTGTAGCTTGGTATTTGGCCTATATTTTAGTCACCGGGAATGTTATGATACTTAATAAATCAAGAGAAAAAAAAGATTCGTAAAGCCCTTTTTCTATCTTAAATTGGTACAGGCTCCCTCGTCAAACGACGCTTAGACATGGGACTAAAACCAATAAGTGAGTAATGATGTTCACTTTAAAATTGTCAACTGGTTTTTCAATAGGTTCTATAGTTTTTGAGAAAAGTAGCTAAAACTGGTTTGTAGTAAAAATAGCAATATTTGATGGTGTTTATCTTGGTTTCGGTGACTGAAGATAATCTGAAACAGTATATTGGTAACAATTGTAGTTTTCAACACGATGAGACATATACAGCACAGAAAAGTCATTCGATTCATCATTGATCGAAGGTCATTCGCGTATGGTAGCCCCTTAATCGATTAGCTCGACTGGACAGGCGGGACAGGAAAGGTTGAAGGAAAACGACCTAGAGGCCGGAGCCCAAAACGTTGGTCTGACCAGATCTCAGAGCACCAACAAACCAATTAGCGCCGCACGACACCAGGGAGCTGACCATAGCCGATGGAGAAGCTGTTGACAAGCTGAGGGGCTACTCCGAAACCCGAAAAACGAAGTTCGTATGGCGCCATTCCGCTCACTCAAATACACCCAGCACGTTACGAACTTCGAATTTCGAGTTTTGGAGTAATCCCCCTGAACTGAAGCGGAGTCACGATCCTCAGCAATGAAGGAGCGATTGATAAGAAGCTGGATAGAAAGGAAGACCAATGATGAGTAATAGTAAATGAAAACAGTTCCATATTTAAATAGAGGAGGAGATACAAAATAGAAGAGGAAAGATGATCGGTCACCTGATGCGGCATAATGCTTTCTTTGTAAACATTCTAGAATGTAAAGTTAATGGAAGAAGTGGCAGAGGCCTTAGAGAATTTAACTAATGGATATACCATACGAATACATTCCCCGCTGCAAAAGCAATCGCGAAATCTCCGGTTAGTTTATACGGTAAATTGACAGTGTGTGTGCGTGTTTTATTATTTGTAGGTGATTTCTTTTTATTGTGTGTTTTTGTAGAAATAGCAAAATTTTCGTAGTGTGCTGTACCTGTTTACCTCACCCCCCGCTAAAAATGCATAAAAAATTTGTTCGCTAATGACACGGCTTAGTGTTTCTAAGTTATGTTTCATGTTGTCTATTGCTGTTGACACTCCAAATAAACAAAATAAAATGATCATATTTAATCAACGATGTTATATCCTTCGTCAGGGGGCATCATGCTCTTAAATAAGATCCGGAACGAGTACATCTGGGGAAGTTTTAGAGTCGCGCCAATAATCGACAAAGATGAAGAAAAATGCCTTAGACGGTACGGCCACGTCCAGAGACGCAAAGAAGACCGCACAGTGAAACTGGCCTTAAACCTGCCTGTAACCCAACCATGTCCCCGTGGAAGATCACCCGCCACTTGGCTGACGACGGTCGAAAAAGACCTCAAAGAAGACGACCTCACAAGATCGTGCTCAGTGGGGGATACGGACAAGGAGGGCCGACCCTAAGTACATGGGAATTGATACGACCTCACAAAATCGTGCTCAGTGCAGGATAGGTACGGACGAGGAGGACCGACCCTAAGTACTAAGGACTATCGGTCTAGCAGAAAGAAGAAATTATATCCTTCGTTAACAAAACACGTAGTTTTTCCTGCGCACACGCACATTCGGTCCGCTGTATCAATGGGCGGTTGTGCCGCCGACCTTCCAGCCATCTGGTTCGCATTTAACTGAATGGTTACGAAATAAACATTTATGAGAGCATTTTAATAAATGACGCAGTGTTGATCTGTTTGTTCAGTGTTACGGTCTTTTTATACCTCGTCGGTAAACAAGAGCACTCACTGTCTGATGAATAAGAAAATTACAAACTGAGGATATTTTTCTATCCTATATCATCATTTCAGCCATAGGACGTCCACTGCTGTGCTGGACTGCTGGACACAGGCCTCCTCAATATATTTCCACATGGGCCGGATACAGGCGACCCACATCCAGCAAGTCCCCGCAACCCAAACCAGGTCGTCCGACAACCTTGCGGGCGACCTTCCCACGCTGCGCTTGCCGGTCTCGGTCTCTACTCGAGAACCTTTCTGCCCCAACAGCCATCGGTTACACGAACTATGTGCCCTGCCCATTGCCACTTCAGTTTGCTTACCCTGTTGCTATGTCGGTGACCTACATTGTCAGCGAGCTATGGAAAGGGCTCTATATACGAGATCGAATCAGAAATGAGAAGATTCGTAGACGAACCAAGGTCACCGACATAGCAAACAGGTTATCCTGTATCGATATACCCAAATATCGATGCTTTTTCCATATACAACTGATCTAATGCCATACGATTAAATAAATCAATAAATAAGTACGAATATGTATTTGGTCCTTTGGTCTGTCGGCAAGTAAAAGTCAAGTTTATTAGCGAGTTGTAGATTCATAGGCTTATAACAACATAACAAATGTTGTCACGTGCAACGTCGGGCTTTGACACAGTTCCTGTGTTAGCTATATCAGGCTGCAATAGATAAGCGTAGCAATCCTTTCTGTCAACAATCACACGTGTGGTTCTCAGAAAGGTGCAGTTATCATTATAATGATTCATTGCACATGTCTAATCCATACCTACTTATACTAGCATTTAACTCGGAGCGAGGGGCATATTCAATACCTCTAAAATGGTTATATCACGACCAAAACGAGATAAAGAGACAAAAAAAAACTAGCATTTAACCGAATAGCCGTAGTCTTACACCCCCTTTTCACCCCTTATGAGATGATTACTGGGATAAAAACCATCCTATGTCCTTTCCAGAGCCTCAAACTATCAGATGGTAGGGAGCAGTGGCGTGGCGTTCATACAAGCCAATTCCCACCAGGTTGCCAAAGGAAGGGCTTATAACCTTTTTCTATATGAGTTCCGGCTTCCCTTGTAATATTCCTGACGCCACATCTCTGGTATAGAGGTAGTTTGAGGCTGTTCCCAACGAAAACGTATTCATTTGTATTCGTTGGAAAATTGTATAACTTCTTACTAACATTTATTTTATTAGAGAAAAAGAGGGTTAAGGCTTTTTCCTCCTTTAAACGAAGTGCCCACCTTCTAGTTTTATAAAAATAACATCTTAAAATAATAACGATAGCCAAACTACTTGTTTTAAAGAGCCAAATGAAGCTCACGAACTTGGCACTTCGGAAGATATTTAAAAAAAATGCTGTACGTTTGTATGTGTCGTTGTGGCTTCATCACACCAAAAGAGATTTTAACTACTGGATACTTTTTATACGATTACGTTGACGAGAAAAAGAGGGGTTACGACATACGACTTTTTTCCTCCGCGAACGATGTTGCGGGCAGTTCTAGTAAATAATAAATAAATACCAGGGACAATCTTACACAAATAATGGAAAGACCTTCTATCACTAATCAAACTTAGCTTCATAGCTAAACTCGTGACTTAATTAAGTAATTAAGCAAATGGCGACGTGACAGCTCCGTGGGAGCGACCGAAAATAATGACAGTACATTCACCTGCGGCATCTGAAAGGACAAAGCTGCAGAGCTTGATATATATGCTGTAACTTGCCCTGCTATCCATACTAGAGATGCAACGGATATCCGGTCACTATCCGGTATCCGGCCTATCCGGCCACATTTTACTATCCGGCCGAATACCGGATAGTTGCGTAGTATCCGGCCGGATACCGGATAATAATTTAGTATCTAATATAAGGAAAAAAATTGAGTAACATAAATATCAATCCACAGAGTAATTAATATTAAGGTCAGTCAATGTCACAAATAATTTTAAACATTAGAAAGTAAAAAACAAATAGCAATAACGTGCCACCGTTCGATGCGCACTGAGTGCGAATTTAGTTCACTTTTCTATCAAAAATTGCCTACAACATGCCTACAACGAGAAACACGTTGCAACCTGCACCGCCCATCACGCCCGCGCGCCGTCGAATTTACGCCATTTAGGTATTTTAGGTAAATAAAATTTTAAACAAAAAAATAAAACCGACTCCAAAAAAACCTAAAAAGTAAAAAATAACGCCATAATTCAGTTTCTTCAAATTACTTACAAGTAACCGTATGTATACTCAATCTATACAGTATATACAATTAATCTTATTATGGCGTCGGTGCAATATAAAGAATGTGTAAAATATTGAAAATTGTCGATTTTAGTAAGTTGTGACACGATGGCACCGACTCCAAAATAAGATTAATTGTATATACTGTATAGATTGAGTATATATACGGTTACTTGTAAGTAATTTGAAGAAACTGAATTATGGCGTTATTTTTTACTTTTTAGTTTTTTTTGGAGTCGGTTTTATTTTTTTGTTTAAAATTTTATTTATTTTACACTTTTTAGTTAATCGTTACTTAAAAGTGTATCTCGTGATTTTATTACATAGATCTGGTGCCTACCTTCCGGCTCCATCATCAAATCAATTCGATGGTACCATTCTCATCAGGAGCATTTAAATTTGTGAATATGAAGTTGCTTAGCTAAATTAATCAAGATATTTGTCGCCACCCGTAAATCATTTATCATTGAGGAGTTCCGATGGCATTCTGTGGTCTTCTGCATCAGTTCCACTTCACCAATTTACATTTTCTGAATGCAAATCCTTATTATGTTTCTTATAATACCAAAATCGCTATATGTATGCCTACAATATTTGAGGAGTTCCTTCAATTCCTCATGGATTCCATCATCAGATCTTCACCAAAATTAAATGGGACCAACTAGAAAGTACCTTCTATAAAACCAAAAAAAATAATTTTGAAATCGGTCAAAGTCTTTGAGTAATCGGTGAACATCCATAAAAAAAAAAAAAAAAAAAAAAAAAAAAAAAAAAACATTCCGTCGAATTGAGAACCTCCTCCTTTTTTGGAAGTCGGTTAAAAACAAATAGCAATATCGTGCCGCCGTTCGATGCGCACTGAATGCGAATTTAGTTCACTTTTCTATCAAAAATTGCCTACAACATGCCTACAACGAGAAACACGTTGCAACCTGCACCGCCCATCGCGCCCGCGCGCCGTCGAATTAACTCCATTTAGGTATTTTAGGTAAAAATGTTTTGGCCGGATATTCGGCGGCCGGATACCGGATATCCGGCGGTCGCGACAGCCGGATATCCGGTATCCGGCCAAACCACTATCCGTTGCATCTCTAATCCATACCTACTAATATTATTAATGCGAAAGTAACTGTTTGTCTCCGTTATTTTCACGCTTTCATCATTTTCACACTGCGAAGAAAATGTATACCTAATTTTACATGATTTTCGTTGTAGATCCCTAGTCCCTGGAACGGTGAACATCGCTTTTCAAACATAGTAAATAATGTAAATATGAGCTACAGAGCTTGATGTATGCAGTAACATGCCCTGCTGTTGTATAAGAGGTTTTTAAACTGTGTGGCGCGCCTCCTAAGCGGGGGTAATGTTATTCACAAAGAGGTACAAAAGAAAATATAATCTAGGTCGATTTAAGTCTGATCATCATAAAATCTATCTTAATACAAATACAAATAATTCACATAATTTTAGATACAATTAAGATCTTAAAAAATAATATTCGTATCACTAAAATCTACCATGCATGGCATGTGAAATTAAGAAGTGTAGGCACTAGGCACGTACAACTACTTATAATATACTTATAATCTAAAAACTCTTGTACACTATAAAAACACTTTTCTGCCAGCCACTTCTTAAGAAGTCGATTAAATTTAATAAAAGTTAGGTCTTTTATTTTGTCAGGCAGTTTATTAAATATTTTTATGCACATAATATAACTATTTCTAGCAATCTATCTATCAGCCACGGACGTCCACTGCTGAACATAGGCTTCCCCTATAGTTCACCGCAGGGTGCGATCCTGCGAAGACCGCATCCACCGACTCCCCGCGTCCCTTACAAGCTCATTCATCCGTCCACCTAGTCGGGGGCCGTCCTACGCTGCGCTTTCTTATGCGTGGTTGCGACTCCAGGACTTAAGTGCCCCACGGCCATCCGTTCTCCGAGCCACATGGGCCAGCCCATTGCGTAATAAACTGCGGAACCCTAAATACTGACTCACAAACGCTAATCACATACTTACATGGGTAAATTTTACTCATAAGTTATTACTTACGAGTAAAATTTCTTCATTTCATTTTGTGTTTTGTCTCAGGCGGCTTATGCGAAAAATATTTTGATTGACCATAGATATATATTGAAACGGATATAATGGGACTTCATGGCTTCTAAGTGGTATTTTTTGTTGTGCTGTAGTATTCGTGACACAAAATTTGCATTTGTCAATATATTTTTTTATGTCTTGTTACATTCCAGGTCAAAACATATTTAACTTGGCTAAACGTAATGTTGCTGCCGCTCCATTATGACTTGTATGTACCTTTGATAAAAAATCCTTTCTCAATTGATCTGGGTACTTGGTCATTTTTCATTATGAGACCTTCATTTGTTGTTACTTTTGTCTGTAGTTGAAGTAAATTTGTAATGACAATGGCATATCGCGCTTGTAGTAACCTTCTGTAGCGTTTTATTCTGTGATATGGTTATTAGATAATTATTTAAATAATTTTCTGTATTTTATAGTCGATATAATTCGACACAATTCATTTTAAACATTTCTAATGACAGTATTGACACATAGCAACAAACATGCCGATGAATTAAGATTGAGAACCCTCGATTTTCAAGTCGGTTAAAAAAAGGTACAACGTAAAAAATCGAGGGGGCGGCGATCGGCGATCCCTGTTTCAAGGGCGTGTCGCACCCCAATTTCGGTTCAAGGTCAATGACATATCGATTGCTCTGAGGACCGTGTTAGTGTAACCTCTGTTTCCTTGTTCGCTGCGCATTGTCAACAGTGATCAGAGTTTGCTGGCCACACCCATTTATGGTTGCTATCTGTTTCGCATATTTTTTTATGTCCGAAACTGATCTCGCCGAACAGGTTTCGGATAATTTGATTCCGCCGAATTTTAGTTAGCTGCAAATTCAACCTCTAACAATAAAAGACTGCTGCCAGTAAAGTAGTTTAGGATAGGTTAGAACTGCAATCCCGAACAGAAGATGACTGCTGCCAGAAAAGTAGGTTTTCGGCATTAAAAAGTTATGCATGAAGACCATTCGGCGAAAATAGATTCGGTGAAAACAGGATTCGGCGTAATGAAATGATGCTTCTAGATCATTATGCCAATTGTGATTATGCGATATAGAATTATGACAAATAAAAGTATGCTTAAAATAGCCGACTCCCCATTTATAATTAACGTTGATTATGATAATTGATTACTTAAAATCCATGTACAGACATATACTCGCGCCTGTATCCCACTGGGGTAGGCAGAGTCTACCGAATGCTGCTGCTCCTGATATCCGTGTTACACGCCGAACCGTAGTCCCGTGTACTTAACCCCGGCGGTACTAAGGTCCCGAATTACACGAACATGCTAAAGGTGCGTCCACACTTGTATCATTTGCTCATATCCGATCACCGTGGCGTAGCATGACTATCGCAAGCGTATCGCCCTGTTTGGATGCTTACTGCCGGCGCGGCGATTACACCGTGCTTCTCCGATCTAAGTGTGCGATATGCGTATCAACATGAATTTCGAGCGATCGGATCAGCGCAACGTCCAAACGCGTGATCGTGACACGCGATCATGCCACGGGACGAAGATCTGATCGGGCAAATGATACAAATGTGGACGCACCTTAAGATACGTTGCCTTGTCTGCGTTCGTGTTCTGATCCGCGGGTCTCGGCTCAGCTCGGGTATTGAATACCGCCCGGGCCGATAGGAGTTAAAACAAATAAGGACTATTATTGAATGACAAATTCTTACTATATCAAATGCAAAAGCAAAGAAACCGAAATAAAAAGCACGAGTCTCACGATACATTTTCATTCGTAGCTATTAGAGACAACGAATTTTCACTCATGGCTCATAAAGTATTAGTTAGGTTCGGTACAATAAAACTTAAAAACTATCTTAGTAGCAATTTTGCACTGTTAAATACGATAAAAAATTTGTTATACGTGATTAACAATGGTATTGTTCGCAGGAAAGACGCCTATATTCTAAAATCTGTATAACCCAAATATTTAATTACCCAGAGCTACACTTAATTTTTCACTTTTATCAATTATGGCGTGCTAAAACTAAAGGTGTGCTGCACCTCAATTGCGACTCAAGGTCAATGACATATCGATTGCTGACGACACTGTAGTGCAGCCTCTGTTTTTTTCTTCGCTGTGCATTCTCAAGTATGCATACATTAACTACATAGGGTTAAAATAGACTATTTAGCCCTGTTCATACCGTTGTTTCCTGATTTTACTATTGGTTGTTACTTAGTAAGTACAGTCAACAGCAAAAGTAGATGATAATTTTAATACGTTGTCGCACTGACGTAAAAATACTGCGACAATTAGGATGCGTTAAAGTAGTGAAAGTGACAAGGAACTAAAATTACCATTATTAAATTAAAACTTGACATAGAAATATTAAATAATATATATCTATTACCTAGTAAATAATAATATATTATATTTGTATGCCTAACGGTGAAACATAGATGTACCTGTATCTGTAATATTGTATACCACCTATTACCGACCTATGTTTGACAAATAAACATTTTGAATTTGAATTTGAATCATCTACTTTTGCTGTTGACTATAACTAGGATTGACAACCCTGCTATATTAGGGGATCAAACACTATATTTATAAAAAAAATTGTAGACGAAACTACTACATTTTGCGTACATAAAGCTTTTTTTTAACATCTGCTCAAAAAGTACGCCATATTAGCCTCGCGAAGCGAGACTAAAATAGTACATCTAGCCCTTAGGGTTTAAAAGAAAGCCCATACAAATTTCTATGAAACTGAAAAAAAACTTGCGGCCAGCTACATACTACTTACGAATAATTAAAAACAAACAAACCAACCTGATCAGATTGGCCAAAATTTCAGAGCGTATTGCAGCCCTTTACATAAATAAGTAAAAACTGTCTATGCCCATTATTAGTTTTAAAAATATATATGCTGTCAATTTAACTATAAAGACTTGCTCAAACTGTGCTTTTAATTTTTCATGAAATATACAATTTTAATGTTAAGTGTTTTTAGGGTTACGTAGCCAAAATGGCAAAAACGGAACCCTTACAGATTCGTCATGTCTGTCTGTCTGTCTGTCCGTCCGTATGTCACAGGCATTTTCCTCAAAAACTATAAGATGTACATTGATGAAATTTGGAGCTTAGGTGTTGTGAGTAAACCGCTACTTAGTTTGATAGTTAAATAAAAATATATATTTTTCTAGGGGAGGCACTCCGATACATGTAACCGAAATTGAAAATATTCTTTTTTTCAGCAAATATCAATGTGTGGCACATATTTCGACAGTTCTTCTAAAAACACTTTGAGGTTTCTAAAAAAAATTTTGATTCAGTGAATATTTTCCGAAATATTCGCTACGAAATTAGCAGAAATTGTGTCCCCCCTTGTCCTCTATTTTCTAAACGGTATGTTCAAAAAATATGAAAAAATTTACAAATATAAAGCTTAATAAATACTTCCAACGAAAATTGTTTCCAACATGATCGTAGTACATACCATTTTTAAGTTATTGCCAAAAAACTGCGCTTCTCAGCAAAAGGACGTAAGTGCCGGGGAGATGCGCTCTTTTGTTAGTGTTTTTTTTTCATCTGTACTGTTGCGGACAGCCAGCGAAGAAGATGACCCTCGATAAAAATGTACATATTGTAGAATGAATATTAATTAAGAATTCGAACTCTGTGATAGTTAAGTATTTGAACTCTGCGTTAAGTAAGATAAGTTAAGTTTGATCAAAACTCTGTTAAATAGGTATTACGGTTATCTAGATTTAAGTTTACTAATCGTGCGTAAAAGCCACGAACTTATTACTTGATCAATCATTCCTTGAACCAGCCTCATAAAAGCAGGCATATTAGTACGTCATAACTTTAATACCTAGAATCCGGTTCTAATTATGATAATTAGAAACCATAGGGAAATTAAACAAGAACTGTCGAGCCAGAATCGCCGATAGTCTCTTATAAGAGCCATAAATTGGAAAATAAGATTTGGACATAGTTTTATCATAAGTCACTTTCGAACCCGATCCCACTAAGAAATAATTTACTAATCAGTCCCGAACTTTTACATAAGATAGAGCCATACTAACTACATCCGAATCTTATTAGCGTAAAACCCGTACTAGATAGCCTAAAGCACAGTAATCGAAATTTGAACTATAATTAATGAACCTGAACTAATTTGAACCAATTAATGCTTAATTATACCTATATGGGTAAATCGATTACTCCGCTTTAAACTTTAGTAGATAGAACTGATTAAGACGGATCGAACACCATTTAAATGACTAAAATCGGGTTAAATCTGTAGGGTCTAGAGCTTTAGAACCATAGGTTTCAAAGTGAAATGTGAATCGAGACATCTCCGTTTCCGAGACGATCGACCAATCACAGAGCCTACATTATTCTCCATAGTAATTTTTAAAAATGATCGCACTTGACCGAAACTTAAAATTTGCTGCGCTCTGATTGGTCGAACGCCTCAAAACCCCCTTCGCACGGTTGGCGGTAGGGCCATGAAGCGCGCCACGTAGAGTAGGAATAAAGGCGATCCCGACCCGGCCAACAGCGTCAGTACCGTTCCAGCTCGCCAAGAAGTCTCAAGCCTCAAGAACCAGAAGAAGCTTCAAGAACCAGAAGAACCGAAGCCTTCAAGCCTCAAGAACCGAACCCGCAAGAGATCCAGTAGTCGACGTTAATAGGCTTTATACCTAGCTTAGGGCCAGTCAGTCTCGATTAGGTTAATTTAGTGCTACGAACCTCGTCAGTGTGAACGCGATTAAGTGACGCTCTCAGACCCATCGTTACGGCCGGTCGTAATTTACGCGAGTGTTCGTTCCTGCTCTCGCGCGAGAGCCCGCGCAATTAAACCGCTAATAATTTTGATCCGCATTTATATTAAACCTAATCGCCCTAAGTGACGTTTTTAAATTAAATCAAATTTGTACCCGCGATAATCATCTTAATTAATAAAACCTAGTGTACCCGCGATCGTACTTTAATATTAAATCCTTGTATCCTAGTTTAGTATTTTTGATTTCGCGTGTGAATAAACCTTTGTGTGAACCTATAAGTTGTGTGTAAATATATTGACCTTTTTCAAAATAGTGTTTTGTTTTTTTGTACTGAGTTATCGTAGATGTATGTTAGCCCCATCGCTAACAGTGTGGTCCTTCGAGCCGGATTATTTAGAGCCAGTGAACTATCGTTTTTTAAATTCAGTGTTCGTGACCTATCGTGGTCTTTTTTCGCGCGACGAACTTTTTAAGCTCGAAGCTTCCAACCCGTTGATCACCCGCCGCAGATCAGTTTAGAGACAGTGACTTTGCTTTGTGTTTTGATTAATTTAATTTCGATAATCTTGTAATCATTTTTTAATTTAATTGTTACGTCGTTTTAAGACACAACTTGCTATCTCTTATCTCGCTCACGGTTCGGACAGTGCCGCGAACGTCCGTCTTTAGTGCATAGACCCGTCCACCGTGAACAATTGGCTCAGTGCATAAGCCTGGATTACAGTGTTGTTTTTTGAGCCACAAGTAGAGACAGTGATCCGAACATGGTGCTAACGCGCGGTCAAAGTGTTGACGTCCCGAACGAGGACGAGCGAGCTCGTCTGCTTCGCGAGCAGACCCGTAGGACGGCCGCGGCTATCGCTGCCGCAGAACCTCAGTCGTCCGAGCCCAGGCCGGGCCCCTCGGGGGCGCCCGCCGGGCTCACCGAGCTCCAATCCCCAGCTTCTCCGCCAGTTGATACGAGGGCCTGGCGTGAGAAGCTGGACCAACACTTAAGGCGGGTGAGTGGTGGGGAACGCATGTCAAGTGTCGCTATGGGGGGCGCGGAACGGAGCGCCGTCCAAGCACCACGGGAGTTGCGCCGCGACTTAGGCGTCACCTTCGGAACTACGGACGTGGAGAGGCCCGCGTCTACAACGTCAGCTACGTCAAATAAAACTGAGGTATTAAAAAAGGAGGCTGAGCTCGCTGCTATGGAGAAACTCAAACAACTTCGATTGGAGGAGATACGCATAGAACGAGAGCTCGTCGAGAAAAGGTTGGCATTAGAAATGGATCGGATAGAACAACAGTCGCGCGCCGGAGGCTCGCGCGCTGGAGGTTCCGTCGCAGACTCTACACAGCGAGTCAACGAGTGGCTAAATAAAGTGCAGGACGTGGACACGGAGCGTCCTTCACGGGCTAGATCCGGCTCACCGCGACGAGAACCACCGACCCCACGCGGTCAACGTGAACGATCTTCGTCAAGAGGTAGAGCCATTGAACGATTAACTGACCATTTAGAATCTGTGATAAGACCGCCCCCGCGACAAGTATACGAACTGCCAACCTTTGCCGGCGAGCCTAGCGAATGGATGACGTTCTATCACAGCTATATGCAGAGCACCGCGAGATACAAATTTACCGCTTTCGAAAATGTAGCACGATTGCGCCATAGCTTGAAAGGAGAAGCGAGGCAATGTGTACAGCACATGCTCGCGTCATCATCACAGCCGGACTTAATCATTCGCATTCTTAAAAAGAACTTCGGCCGTACCGATTTATTGATAGACCGCGCTATCGAAGAACTTAAACGTATGCCTCCTCTAGGCCCAAGTGCTATTGACTTAAACTCTTTTGCAATTAAAGTGATGAACATTGTTTCTACATTAGTGGACCTCGATAAGAAAAGCTATGGTGCCAATCCGTTACTTATTCGTGAGATCACTGAACGGCTCAGCCCGCATTTACGGAGTCGTTGGTGTATGTATGCCCGCAATAACACTCATCGCCAAGAGAGTGAATTGATGATGATGGCAGAGTTCTTATTGGAAGAGAGCGATGCCGAGATGGAATTCTCGCACGCTCGGGCTCCGTCACATAAAAAGACAACGACCGTCGCTGAACAACGAGCTCCTGTCAAACGGGCTCCTGAACCCCGAACCTCAGCCGGCGGCGTTGGAGGCGCCATACGACGACCACCACAAAAGGTACAGACATATTCAACTAACGAACCCTCTCTCAGCTGTTTATACTGCGGCGGCAATCATAGAACAATTGAATGCCGCAAATTGAGCAACGTACCGGTGGGAGCCCGCTGGGACTGGGCCCGCCAGAACAAGGTATGCTTCAAATGTATGGATGCAAAGCATAGACGTGAATATTGTAAAGCTCGAGGTTGCGGGGTGCAGGGGTGCCCGCACTCGCACCATCGGTTACTTCACACGAACCCAGGCTCGGCGGCAGCGGCAGAACCGAACCCGAACCCCGCGCCCTACGTCAGGACGCCGACCGCACCGCCGACACAATGGACTCCGAACCCGAACCAACAGAACCAACAGTACGTACAAAATGAACCCTGCGCATATGTGCCGTACTCACCGATGCCGCGTGCGGCTGCACCTAACAGACCGGCGCGCGCGCCGGCGCCGCGAGCGGCCGCAGCCCACACGACGTCGCCGTACCCGCCCGCTACGCCAGCCGAACCCGAATTCTCAAGTAACATAGATCAACCGAACTCGAACCGATCCGTACTGTTAAAATTAGTTCCAGTAATTTTGAATGGACCTCGAGGAAAATTCGGTACTTTCGCTTTATTGGATCAAGGCTCAACCGTTTCACTCATCGAAGAAGCATTAGCAGATGCACTGGGCGTAGCGGGGTCAAGCTCGCCGCTACACATCCAAGGTGTCGGTACGATGAGAGCATCACAGTTGAGTCGGCGTGTGCGCGTCGGTATACGCGGACAACACGGCGGTCCGGCTCACCCCATCGTACTATCAACAGTAAGAGAGCTAGGATTGCGTGTACAGCAGGCTGAACGAGCCATGATTACGAGCTATCCGCATCTAGCTGACCTCGACGCGGCTTGCTACGAAACGACGCAGCCACAACTACTCATAGGAGCAGACAACTGGCATCTTATGCTGCCTTTGGAGATGCGAGTCGGCCGCATTACGGAGCCGGCCGCCGTGCTAACACCCCTGGGATGGACCGTGTTCGGCACGATGCCGAGAGTCATCAACAGAGGTACATACGAGACTGTCTCTCATATCCGAACTGAACCGAGCAGCGAAGACGACGATATAAATAATCAGTTAAAGAAGTTCTTTGCCATCGACTCTCTCGGCATCTCGCAAACGATCAAGTCGAATCCCCTAGACGAACGAGCAACCCGTCTATTCAAAGAAAGCGTGCGCAAGATAGACGGCCCTCGCTTTGAGGTAGGTCAATTATGGAGGGATGACTCGCCTAAGTTCCCTTCCAGCTATGGCGTGGCCCTCCGACGTCTCACAGGGATAGAAAATAAGATGATCCGCGATCCGGAGTTTGCGGAGGCCTATACCGCGCAGATGAACAATCTCTTCGAGAAAGGATACGCCGAACGAGCGGAGCCTGCGGATATAGCAAGTACAAAGGCATGGTATTTGCCTCATTTCGCCGTAACGAACCCGAACAAGCCTGGAAGACTTCGCCTGGTCTACGACGCTGCATCTACGTGCCAAGGACGCAGCTTGAACGACTACGTACTGGAAGGCCCCGATAAGTTACAATCTATTTTAGGCATCCTATTTAGATTCCGAGAAGGAGCATACGCAGTGACCGCAGATATAGCTGAAATGTTTCTTCAAGTTCACTTGCGTACAGAAGATAAGCCGTCGCAAATGTTTCTGTGGCGCACGAACAAGGCACAAGCGCCTATTGTATATAAAATGAATAGTATGATTTTCGGGGCCGCCAGTTCACCATTTTTAGCTCATAGTGTGCGCGATTATAATGCTCTAATGAATGTGTCTGATTTCCCGTTAGCAGTTGATGAAATAACTTATAACCACTATATGGATGATTTTGTGTCTAGCTTTAAGAATGAACAATTAGCTATGTGTGCGTCCAAACAGGTGTCGGAGAGTCATCGAGCCGGCGGTTTCGTTCTTCGTGGTTGGTGCTCTAACTCGAACTTAGTTATGAATCAATTTCCCATAGAGCATCATGCAACGACACCGGCGGCGCTCGGCGGTGATAAGAATCAAAAAATATTAGGAATGCGATGGAACCCGGAAACGGACGAACTGAGTTATAACACAGCGATGATCCGGGTCCCACCGTCCGTGCGTAATGCCGAGCGCCCGCCTACTAAACGGGAAGCGCTTAGTGCAGTGATGTCAATCTATGATCCGTTAGGACTTATTTCACAATATATCATAACTGCTAAAATTCAATTCGTTAAAGTTAGGTTGGGATGAGGAGCTACCCCCCGACGAGGCGTCAGAGTTCGTCAGGTGGATAGGCAGGCTCGGGTCCGTGGCGGCACTACGACTACCGCGCCAGTACGCCGCAACGGGAGGAGATGAGCCTGGCCCCGGAAGCTCCGAAACCCCGAAGAACCCCGAACTCAATGATCCAGAGGAGTTACAGCTGCACATCTTCGTCGACGGCAGCTCACAGGCCTATGCAGCGGCGGCCTATTGGAGATCCAAAACAAGTAATGATGAATATAAGGTTAGTCTGGCCGCTGCCAAGGCAAAAGTAGTACCTACGAAACCGTTAAGCATTCCTAGGATTGAGCTGCAAGCTGCGCTAATTGGGGCCAGGCTCCAAAAAGCAATTGTCGATGGTCACCGTATAAAGTCAGAACAAATAGTCTTATGGACGGATAGCCGAACCGTGCTGCAATGGGTACGCACTGATGCAAGAAAATATAATTCTTATGTAGCCCACAGATTGGGAGAAATTGCAGAACTCACAGACCCGAACCAATGGCGATGGGTTGGGACCCGCGACAACCCAGCCGACGATGCGACAAGAGGCAACAGCTCGCGCTGCATCAATGCCAGCGACCGCTGGTACACTGGTCCAGACTTCCTGCGGCGGCCCGAGTCAGAATGGCCCCAGGAAGCCCCGGCGGAGGCCCCAGAGGGCCTAGAAGAAAAGCAGCAAGTAGCGGCCGTCACAGCACAGAGGTGGGAATCGCCGCTACCTGATGTGAGTCGCTTTTCTAAATATGACAGACTTATAGGAGCCACAGCGAGAGTCCTACAGTTTGTCGAACGACTTAAGACGAAACAACCAGTCACATTGAACATAAGACATGTAAAGAACGCAGAAAGTATGTGGATACAGCAGTCACAACGTGAAGACTTCCCTGACGAGCTCCGCGCGCTTTCACGGGGGGAGCTGATAACACGACATAGCCGTATTTATAAATTAGATCCTTTTATTGACTTTGACGGTGTATTGAAAATGCGCGGACGTATTGACGCTTTATGTGACAGTGTGAACATTAATAAGCGGCCACCAATATTGGACGGTCGTAGTGCGTTTGTTAGACTTTTCTTACAGAGAGAACACGAACGAGCAGCCCACGCCAATAACGAGCGCGTCGTGAACGACGTCCGGCAGCAGTTCTGGGTGCTGCGGTTGCGGCCGACGGTGCGTGCGGTAGCTGCCGCGTGCCGCACCTGTATCCTGAGGCGGACACAGCCTCGGGTGCCACCACTGGGGGACCTGCCGGGCGCTCGGTTGCGGCCGTATCAGCGGCCATTCACCTACGCAGCAGTGGACTACTTCGGGCCGCTGTGGACGGCCATCGGAAGGCGCCGGGAGAAGCGCTGGGTAGCGCTGTTCACCTGCCTGACGACACGCGCCGTGCACCTAGAGGTGGTGCACTCGCTGTCGTCGGACTCGGCGGTCATGGCGCTGCGCCGCTTTGCGGCGCGACGCGGATGGCCCCGGCAGATCTGGAGCGACAACGGGACGAACTTCAAGGCAGCGGACCTCGAGCTGCGGGCGGCCTACCAGGAATGGCTGCTGGCGGAGGCCGAGCATACCCTTAACGCTCGGCCTCTGACTCACGTGCCAATGAACCCTGAAGACGACGAAGCACTGACCCCCAACCACTTCCTGTTGGGCGGTCTCACATCGGCCCCCCTCACTGGGCCATGTGACCAAAACGACCGGCGAGCCTGGCGAGCCAGCCAGGCGCTCGCAGATCACTTCTGGCGGCGGTGGGTGCGCGAGTACCTCCCTACACTCGCGCCCCGCCAATCATCGAGAGGCGACGACAACAACATTGAGGTCGGCGACTACGTGCTCATCGCTGACCCCACGCTACCCCGCAACGTGTGGCCACGCGGAGTCGTCACGGCGGTGCATCCGGGTCCCGACGGCGTCGTGCGGAACGTCGACGTGCGAACCAGAGGCGGCGTGTTCCGGCGACCAGCGACGCGGCTGGCTGTCCTGCCCTTGCAACCCGGAGCCGACTCAGGAAGTCGGCGGGGGGAGCATCTGTTGCGGACAGCCAGCGAAGAAGATGACCCTCGATAAAAATGTACATATTGTAGAATGAATATTAATTAAGAATTCGAACTCTGTGATAGTTAAGTATTTGAACTCTGCGTTAAGTAAGATAAGTTAAGTTTGATCAAAACTCTGTTAAATAGGTATTACGGTTATCTAGATTTAAGTTTACTAATCGTGCGTAAAAGCCACGAACTTATTACTTGATCAATCATTCCTTGAACCAGCCTCATAAAAGCAGGCATATTAGTACGTCATAACTTTAATACCTAGAATCCGGTTCTAATTATGATAATTAGAAACCATAGGGAAATTAAACAAGAACTGTCGAGCCAGAATCGCCGATAGTCTCTTATAAGAGCCATAAATTGGAAAATAAGATTTGGACATAGTTTTATCATAAGTCACTTTCGAACCCGATCCCACTAAGAAATAATTTACTAATCAGTCCCGAACTTTTACATAAGATAGAGCCATACTAACTACATCCGAATCTTATTAGCGTAAAACCCGTACTAGATAGCCTAAAGCACAGTAATCGAAATTTGAACTATAATTAATGAACCTGAACTAATTTGAACCAATTAATGCTTAATTATACCTATATGGGTAAATCGATTACTCCGCTTTAAACTTTAGTAGATAGAACTGATTAAGACGGATCGAACACCATTTAAATGACTAAAATCGGGTTAAATCTGTAGGGTCTAGAGCTTTAGAACCATAGGTTTCAAAGTGAAATGTGAATCGAGACATCTCCGTTTCCGAGACGATCGACCAATCACAGAGCCTACATTATTCTCCATAGTAATTTTTAAAAATGATCGCACTTGACCGAAACTTAAAATTTGCTGCGCTCTGATTGGCCGAACGCCTCAAAACCCCCTCCGCACGGTTGGCGGTAGGGCCATGAAGCGCGCCACGTAGAGTAGGTATAAAGGCAATCCCGACCCGGCCAACAGCGTCAGTACCGTTCCAGCTCGCCAAGAAGTCTCAAGCCTCAAGAACCAGAAGAAGCTTCAAGAACCAGAAGAACCGAAGCCTTCAAGCCTCAAGAACCGAACCCGCAAGAGATCCAGTAGTCGACGTTAATAGGCTTTATACCTAGCTTAGGGCCAGTCAGTCTCGATTAGGTTAATTTAGTGCTACGAACCTCGTCAGTGTGAACGCGATTAAGTGACGCTCTCAGACCCATCGTTACGGCCGGTCGTAATTTACGCGAGTGTTCGTTCCTGCTCTCGCGCGAGAGCCGCTTTAAACCGCTAATAATTTTGATCCGCATTTATATTAAACCTAATCGCCCTAAGTGACGTTTTTAAATTAAATCAAATTTGTACCCGCGATAATCATCTTAATTAATAAAACCTAGTGTACCCGCGATCGTACTTTAATATTAAATCCTTGTATCCTAGTTTAGTATTTTTGATTTCGCGTGTGAATAAACCTTTGTGTGAACCTATAAGTTGTGTGTAAATATATTGACCTTTTTCAAAATAGTGTTTTGTTTTTTTGTACTGAGTTATCGTAGATGTATGTTAGCCCCATCGCTAACATGTACTGTAATGCATTTTTTTGTATAAACGGCTGCGGAACCCTTCATGTGCGAGTCCGACTCGCACTTGGCTGCTTTTTTATTTTCTCGCAGTCGAAGTGAAAAGCAGAGCGTTTAACACGTGGCTAAAAGCCATTATGCCACTCATGTGTCCTCGCTCACTTCGTGAACTCGTCCAAATAATCATTTCGTGTCCTAATGGCTTATTTAAGCCCGTTGTCAAACAATCTACTATTATGTGTAATTTTTAATTTGCTTTATTTTTTTGTTACTAACACCTACTTTGGTTATTACTAACATTGTTACTTGTCTAGTCGTTAGCGTGCCGAATTGCCCTGGGACTGGTGACCCCAGAATAAGGCTAAGCTAAACCCTTACCTGGTATGCGGGGCTCTGCTGGGTTCGAATATTTTATCCCTAGCTGCTCGTGGGAACGCAAATGGCGGCGATGTGGTTCGCAACCCATCACGTCTCGGTCCCAGCGAGAGCGAAGAGTGGGCTATGGAGAGCCGCTTTGCTACGTTAAATGTAAGGGGAGGAATGAATGATAAAATAGATGAAGTATGTCAGATGATGGATGCGAGAAATATTGATATTCTGTGTGTAAATGAGACAAAGCGAAAGGGTTGTGACAGCACAAAATGAAGAGATTAATGAATGATGATGAAGCGGCAGTTGTATGCCAGGACCGTAGCAAGTGGAAGGAGGTAGTCTCCGCCTAATGGAAAAAAGGCGTGATTGTATTTATGTATGTGTATCAATAAAAATAATAATAACAAATAAAGCGGAGCGCAGCCTAAAGGTGCGTCCACATTTGTATCATTTGCCCGTATCAGATCATCGTCGCGTAGCATGATCGCGTGTCACGATCACGCGTTTGGACGTTGCGCCGATCCGATCACTCGAAATCCATTTGCTACGCGTATCACACACTTGTATCGGAAGAGTGCAGCATTATCGGCGCGCCGACAGTAAGCGTCCAAGCAGCGCGATACTCAGTCATGCTACGGCACGGTGATCGGATACGAGCAAATGATACAAGTGTGGACGCACCTTTACACTTTCCTTCATTCACCTGTCACTGTCAGTGTCAATACTTTCCTTTCTCAATATTTTTTTATTACTAAGGCGTAGGGCATTATAAAATAAAGTATTTTTAATGTACTATATTTTTGGAGGTAACAGCTTCAAAAATACTATTTTAGATAGAAAAAAGTTGGCAACCCTAACTATACCACAGATTACTTTATTTATCTAAAAGAGCCTTAACCTTTGTTTATATGTTAAACTTGATCGGCAAATGAGCTCACACCAAAACAAACCATCTCGTTGTGGAGTTTAGACAACGCCGCGAATAGCGGGGTCGATGTCCGCTCCACGAATATACTCACACCTGAATACTTCCGTTTACTATCCTTATAAATACTACACATTCATATATACAGGGTGTATGACGCATCGTACGCCAGACGAGTCAAGTCAAAAGTCAAAGTCGAACATTTTAATGTATTACGATTACAACACATGTCAAAAAACTTGGCCGAATGCGAGTCGGACTCGCGCACCGAGGGTTACGTACAACATATACGCTACAAACGAAAATCCAGTGTTAGCAGAGCCCTACTCCTAAGCAAAATGTACGCGGTGCTCGGTCATTTTATATTGGTTAGTTACATAGACAGAAATACATTACAAATGACTGTTTTTAGTATTTGCTGTTATAGCGGCAACAGAAATACATCATCTGTGAAAATTTCAACTGTCTAACTAACACGATTCATGAGATACAACCTGGTGACAGGCGGACAGACGGACGGACAGCGGAGTCTTAGTAATAGGTTCCCGTTTTACATTTTGGGTACGGAACCCTAAAAACAAACATCCAGCAATCATGTTAAAATAAAGGTTCTATCAAAACTGGCAGTGATATTAGAATACAAACATAATATAGGAAAACTGATTAAATATAAGAGACCGCCCAACCTTAGAAAATTAGTACATGGAAAATATATACTATACTGAAAAGCACCAACTACTATGGCCGAAAGGTTTGGTCAAACCAGTTGCCTCTTATCCTAAACAGATTCCCTAGTAGTATATTAGACTTAATTGCCGAAAAACCACACAAAACTAAAACGATTAAGAGAACCCTGGGTTAAATAATTTTAATATTGATAGGTAAGTTCATTTGCTTTATATTATTCATAACTTAACTTTTTTAGCATTAAGCACAAAATCCTTAATAATAACATTAGCTAAGTAGATGTATGTTTGCTTAACGCTTTTTTTTAAATAAACAGTTGATTGTTTTTTTCTTTATTAAAATTAGGTACCTATACCTACTAATAGTCGTGCAACACTTTTTGAGCTAGATAACAGTGTTGACACTTAACCCTGTTACCGTACCTATTTCTGTATGTTAACACGTTCACAATGAAGTAACTCACAATTTTTTTGTTATTGCTAACGTGTTTTTTCGCACCGACGACGCGACGATATGACGTCACGCGGCGAGGTGCACGGGTACTCTGGCCGGGGGGGGGTTATTGCCTAACGAATTTTTGACACTTGGTATCCGAATCAACTGTCATAGCCCATACAAGATCATGACACTTTATTCTGATTGCGAGCGTCAAACGCGTTAGGTAGGAATTCCATCGATATTGCCCTTGTTACACAATGTATTATTCTTTGACACTGACATGAGCGAGCCATTATTTATTATCTCGTCGATTTTTTCGTTGCTCGATTAGGACACCTAAATCGGCTCAATTTGCAAAGGAATAAAAACACAAAGGACTTGATATTCTCCTTCTGGATTTGAGGAACATGCACAAGTAACTATGTACAATAAAAAATCATAAATCATTTGATTTCGTCGCCGTGTCTTTTAAACCTGACTACAGATTTCCCTGTAACCACAGACTAGATAATGGCCAATCGTTCGGAGACAATTAGCTGTTGTTAATCGCCCAGTCGGAAAATAACCGTCGTTATGTCGCCGACGATTAGTCACTTCACTTTCGATCTCTGTACTCGAGAATTTTTATCATCACTTGAACTCGCAGACCTCCATCCTATCCTCACGAAAGTCTTCTGACTAATTCCCGTTTCTGGATACGGACGCTACCTCTAGGTAGCGCCAATTCACAAACGGGAATGGCATTTTCGACTTCGAAAGTAGCTGTTCACAAAAGGGTTTGATTGAAACCGTTCAGTCTGTTGTGTTTGAGGAAGTAACTGAAGGTAAAATTAGGATCGCTTCCCTATACAATAGCAATAAAGTCTCCGAGAAGAGTCTACGCTTAAACAACGAAAACTAAAAAGGCTAAATTCTGTATGTTTTTAAAAACCCAGGCATATACGACTAAAATAATTAGATCAAAATCTAATAATTATAACATCTAATGTTAATGTTGTTTTACAATAAAAATAATATGTCAGTTTAGACTGTTTAAATTACGCAGTAAATAAAAGTTACCAGCCAGTCTAAGTAGTGTCTTAGTAGCTCCGTCCAGTTCAGATACCTGATAATAAATATTGGTAAAAAAATTAAGATTTTTAATAAAAATTCACATGAACATGATAATATGAAGAAAGACCTTAAAGCAAAGTATCAGTTCGTCGTGACGAATTTTTTAAGTGTTATGTTTCATAGTAGTTAGGTAGTAAACAAATATCCTACGGGCTGTTTTAATAAAGCAATTTCCTGGGCATAACAAACTCATAAATCGTAATAATTCTATCGCAAACAGATAACCATATTAGACATCCCCTTTTTCTCACACAATGCATGCAACATAACAGTAAAAATGTGCTTTGGCGCTAAAAATCAATGCCTAATTCCCACTCTCACGGACCACAGACAACAAAGCGAGATTAACGTTTTGCTTTTAAAAGATAACTTGCAGCAACATAGCGTTTCTAAAAAGTTATACAAAGCTTTGTAATGGATTGAGCGCGCACAAAAGTCTAGATTTTATATTCATAAAATAAGAGGTACATTTCGGAAATAAAAACGTTGTAATTAAAAGATAACACACACTTGCGAACGTTTCAAATAACGGAGAAACGGGCTTATAAAAGTTGGCTGAATCGATCACATTGCCTGAGTCTATTCTAGCTTTAAAAATAAAACTTGACAATTAATTTAGTTTGTGCATTTTACCATATCTAAACTCGTAATATTTACGCCTTATTTGTAATATATCATTCAATTTTGATCCTTAAAATATTGCTGTTAAGTTAGCAAGGGTGTTTGGTAGCTGTAAAGTTATATTTGTAAAAACAAATTGCGTTTAGTTTCCCCTAATAAAGTAATAGAGTAGGGCGCTTAGCCATAAATCAGTCAATACGCGCGGCTAAGTTAATTTCGTTTCGGCTTCTGGGTAAACATTGAAATGTTTCTCATGCTGTAATAATTAAATATACTGTTATTACAATTTTAAAAGGACTGTCGTTATTAGATTTACTGGCAATGTTGTTTATATTTTCGATTATTTGATTTGACGCACTTAAGCCTCTATAGTATCTGATTGGTTCTTTCAATACATGACAACGAGGATGAGGGCTGCGGCCCCGATACTTTTGGGAAATAATAAATTACCTCCTAAAAAAACTGCCTTTTTTTTCCAAAAAGTCTGAATAGCAGATTGTTGAAATGGCAGATTATTTAAACGGCAGATTCTGGTAATGGCAGATTCTTAAAACGGCAGATGTACATTTAATTAGTACAATACAATACAATACAAATACTCTTTATTGCACACCTCAGATACACAGAAATACAGAACATGACAGTAACATTCGAATTAGCAGAGGTAAACAACAGGCGGTCTTATCGCTAAATAGCGATCTCTTCCAGACAACCTTTGGGTAGCGGAGTGTTTAAAAGACAACAATTTTAGTTGAGTAGGTGGCGAGAACAGTTATGAAGCAAAACAAAAAACTCATATAGACACATGTATACGCAATAAACATACACACATAAGATTGCGTAAATAAACATACATAAATACTTATACATAAGAAATATAACATATGCAAAGTAAATAAATAAATAACCATAACAGTGTCAGCCGCAACGTTGAGAAAGTGATTTCAATAGCAGTGTGTTAAGGGAGAGACATGTAATGTTTTTTAAGGTGTGACTTAAATGTTGCAAGGGTCTGGGCACGCTTCAAGTCATGGGGTAGAGAGTTCCACAGTAGAGTTGCCTGGAATGTGAAAGAACTATTGAAAAATTTGGAGGATGAAGAGGGGACAGCAAGAAGCAAATTTTGAGCGGACCTAACAGATCGCAAGTAACTGAAACGCTCTTTAACGTAGCCGGGAGTTGCGGGATTAAAAAGTACGCTATACAGAAGAGACAGGATATGAGAGTTACGACGAGAGCGGATTGGAAGCCAATTAAGCTGAGACCTGAAGATGGAAACATGGTCATACTTGCGTAACCCAAATATGAACCGAATGCAGATGTTTTGGATGCGCTCAAGCTTATTGAGCTGTTCTTCTGTGAGGTCAAGATAGGAAATATCAGCATAATCCAAAATAGGGAGAAGTAATGTTTGAGAAAGCGCAATTTTAGTGGCGATGGGGAGAAAATTACTAAGTATTCTAAGAGAGCCTACTGCCGCAAACATCTTCCTGCTAACCTCATTAACCTGCGGCACCCAAGATAAAGTGCGATCGAAGATCATACCGAGGTTCTTGACTTGCTGCGAAAAGGGTATAAATACGCCATTAAAGCATATGGGTAGGACATTATCGAAGTCAACCCTGGAGATCAGCTTGGAACTGCCAATAATTATAGCTTGAGTCTTAGCAGGATTGACCTTAAGACCAAACCTACGACTCCAGTTTAGGATGTGCTCCAAATCGTTATTTACTTCACTTATAACAGACGCAAGATCACCGAGTACCCCCTGCGAATAAATTTGAAGATCGTCAGCATAAAGGTGATAATGTGATGAAAGGTTATGCGAAATAGAATTTATAAAAAATTAAAACAGCAAAGGGGACAGCACTCCACCCTGAGGAACCCCGGCCAGCGTGCTGCACCAAGAGGAACAGGAATCATCCACCTTAATTCGTTGCCGACGATCATTTAAGTAACTACGAAACCAGTCAACTACCGCAGGAGATATGTTGAGAGAACGTAGTATTCCAAGTAATATATCAAAATCAACAGTGTTGAACGCATTGCTAAAATTAAGCAGCGTTAACACCGTTAATTTCCGATTGTCCATGCCTGCCCGAATGTCATCTGTAATCTTAACGAGTGCGGTCGCCGTACTATGACCAGGGCGGAAACCAGACTGAAATGGATTCAGAAGATCTTTCCTATTTAAATAGAACGTCAACTGTTGCTGTACCAGACGTTCAAGTACTTTAGAAAGAAATGGGAGGATGGAGATTGGACGATAATCAGAAAAGGAGGAGGGGCTACTTTTTTTAGGTATTGGAACAATATTTGCATCCTTCCAAAGCGTGGGGAAAACACCAGAGGAGATAGAACTGTTAAGGATGCCGGAAATTATGGGAACAAGTAGGTCAAGGAGGGGAAGGATCATATTACGACTAACGCAATCAGTACCAACAGCATTAGAGGTTATGGATAATATGTTCTTCTTAACATCACTGTCAGTAAATTGCACAAAAGAAAAAGGAAGCGAGTCTGGAGTGGAAAGTGATGATAGAAATTCAAGAGTATTGACTTTAGCAGGGCCACTAAATGTAGCAGAAGTGGAGAAATGTTGATTAAGTAGATCGAAATTAACATCATTGGTACAAGAATTTTGACGAGACTTTCCATCTCCGACTGATTTGAGAGATTTCCAGACTTTCGCAGGGTCCCCATACCCCACGGACTGGATGTGGCGTCTTTGAGCGTCACGGCAAATAGTACTGCAGCGATTGCGCAATACATGATAGCGGTCTTTATTCTTATCAGTACTGTCAGCTTTATACCTCGCCTTAGCCGCATTATTTTTCTCCAGCAGTGCTTTAATCTCCTTGGTAAGCCAGGGAGCAGGAAGATGCTTGACTTTTATGGAACGGACTGGAGCATGAACATCATAGAGCTGGATGAGAAGAGAATTAAAAAGTTCGACTTTTTCATCAACTGTATTAGCACTAGAGATAACACTCCAGTCCATTTGCGAAGCATCATCACGGAGTTTATCAACATCCATCCGACCAAAATTGCGCTGAAGAAGTATTTTGGCGTTGGGCTTGGGAGGTCTAATTTTGTAAGATAGATAAAGCAGGTCGTGGTAAGAGAAAGCGTCAGCAGAGTGCTGGCCATGCTTCGCAACAAGTTTAGATGAAGATGTAAGAATGAGATCCAGAAGAGAAGCGAAACAATTTGGAAACTTATGCGAAAGATGTTCGTTCAATTACTTATTAAACATAGTAATTATAGTTAATAAGTAATTGAATTCGGTTTAAATTTTTTGACAGTTTATTTTGAATAAATAAATTAACATGACTAAGTACATACTTACAACAAACTCAACTTTCTTCTTTTAACAAAAGATTGTTTAGCCAATTAACTGCATGCGTATCAATTTCACCTAGGCTCAATTTGATATTACTAAATTAGTTAAATACAGTAATTATAATTATGCAAAATAAACGTAATGTATCTTCTCTGTAATGCAATACCAATCGACTTGATGTAAAATAAAACCGGTCAAGTGAGAGTCTCACTCGCACCGAGGGTTCCGTACAAACTTTCACTTATTCCGACTTAATTTTCCGCTTGAGGTAAGTTTGCCTCTGATATCTATGGCGTAACATACAAATGAGGGGCAAACTTAACCAAACCGGATTATTCAAAAATGATTTTTGATTATTAAAAAAAAAAGTAAGACAAATAGATGTGAGGTTATAATTTTCGTGTAATATTCGTATTAAATTACATAATATCAGAAAATGGCAGATTTTTCGTTTGGTAAACTTCGGAGATAAAGGGGGGAAATGGAAATTTTTTCCACATTTTCCTTAATAAAACGAAATTTAAGCACGATAAAAAAATTAAAAAAAAAAAAACAAAAATAGGCAGATCAAGCCCTTTCATATGATACCCCCCACTTGACTTAGTGACTAGACTTTTAATTTTTTCCCCCCTCATATTGGTCGTTTATTTAGAAAATTAAAATATATTTTATAATGTTTCCTTCGCAGTACATGTGAGCTGACTATGTTTACAATATTCAAAATTTCAAATAGGTAGCATAAGTAGTTTTTGAGATATGGCGCTCTAATAGACAGACAGACAGACACAGGCAGAGTCGCACCATAAGGGTTCCTTTTTTACCTTTTTGGTACGGAACCCTAATAAGCGATTTGCAAATTTGTCGAAGCGACCAACGACTAACAAATCCTACCCATAGCCATTCGCCATAAGGATTACATAAGTGAGTTGCTTCTCAGAGGTGGGACAGGAATTACAGCCATTATTCGCTTTAACTGCGTGTAAATGTAATGGTGAAAGACGTATCGACCGCCGGCGACCTATCCCAAACTGCAGACTGGGGTGCGTAGGGCTGTCACTTTGAAAAAATTTTCTTAGATTTCATTCGACGACCGGTTTGGCTCAGCGGGAGTAACGTTGCCTGCAAAGCTGAAGGTTCTGGGTTCAAATCCCAGTAAGGGCAAATATTCGTGTGATGAGCATCAATATTGAGTCTTGGATGTTTTCTATGTATAATAAGTAAATATATGTATTTAATCGTAAGTCGTAATTTGAATAATGTGTCGAGAGAGCTTGATATTGATATGTTTAATTGTGTCATTCCTTCTGTGAAGCGAAATTTAATTAGTGCGTTTTAGAATGAGCGATTCTTATTACCATGTTTGTGTTATATTGTTATTGTGTTAGGTATTGAGGTTGTTTTTCTTGTAAAGCTCTTAAAGCTTAGCTTAAATTTTCATAGTTTTTAGATATACTGGCTGTGTGTGCGCGTCGTTATGCGCGTTGTCACTTAACTGTTTCCTGTGCAATATGTATACGTGAGTTCCTGTAATTGGCTATATACTTCTATTTAAGTTTGTATTTGTATTAGCTGTTGGTTCTCCTACAATAAATAAATAAATATATCGTCGTCTAGTACCCATATCTCAAGCCTTATTTAGCTTACCATGGGACTAGTTCGATGTGTGTAAAATAGTCCCGTAATATTTATTTATTTACTTTATTTCCTTTTTTTCCCATCTTCAATATCTTGGTAACTTTTATAGTTATTCGAAAGAATATTTATGTCTACTAGTTGTTACATGAATGAGCTTTTAATAAAGCAAAAAATGTTTCTTTTGTTCCGTGTTGTGTGCTTTCTCAGTTTTCTAGTACCTCGTCATCTTGGACGCAGTATAGTAGACAGCGGAGATTTCTGCCAAATAACAAAGAAACACATCCTGATCTCACGGGATCCCGGCTCTAATACGACCACCGAAGTTAGAGCGGTTCGAACGCTCGGAGAAATGCCCTTAATGTTTAAAATAATGTTCAATTTATACAAGATTATTAATTTATATTTATGATACCAGTATAAAAACCTACTTAATAACAAAGTACAGCAAATATTGATGGTGATGATGTGTTCGGTGCTTCGGGTTGACAAGAAATATCCGTGACGCAATGCATTTTAATGACGAGACTATACGTCAAACCACGTAACTTCAACCATTATAATTACTACAAAAGATTTTAAGACGTTTTTATGAAGAAAAGTGAATTAATGATTCCTATAAATTCAAGTGATTATGCAGGTTTAATGATTAATATTGCATTTCAGTATAATATTTTTATCGAATATGTATATATATACTTTTGCTTAGCCATATTGACACAGTTGGATGGACAATATTTTATCATCTCAATGTATAATGTAATGATACTTAATTACGTCATGTAATGACTTCCTTGTTTGCAACACTTTTCGACATTACACGTAGGTACTAACTATTCTTAGAATAGGTAGGTACCTAAATTAACGAAGTATGTTGACATATCACATAGCACAATTAAAATACAATTTTAAATGCCACTCCATTAGCACTAAAAAGCCTATCCTTCCCTTTTACAGAATAGTAAACCATCTGTACCAGCCGCCGAACCTGAAAATATCGTCAACTTTTCTCACACTGAGGCCATAGAATCATTCCCGACCGCACGTTGAAGTTTGTCGCATAATCGTCTCGTCGCATAACTCAATTTCACTAAGGCGCCGATATAATAACTGTATAAAACAAGTACCAACATAAAAAAACAAGAACAACTTTTTCGAAGAATATCTCGCACAGACCATGCATCAATATGAGAGTACTTATCAGACTACGTTGAAGAAACGATATTTTAAACCTTATGACTACATTTTACGCTCTGAAATCGTTTACGGTAATTTGCTCGTCACTAATAAACGGTTATTGGTTTGACAGCTCAACAACCCTGTGGACAAATTAATTTTTAAATTTGGAATCGGACGTTTACTGCGAACTTTACGGGCAGTGATAAAATTGAGCGATATTTATTACATGTAAATTTGTCTCGGTTCATTTCTTACATTATTTAAGACTTATAAAGTTTTATGACCAATATGTACACTATTCATCTCGAAAATTAAAGGGCCATATAGCAGATAACTAACTTTTTAGGAGATTTTTTTTCTTGTCAGGTTAACATTTGAATAAAAAGAATACGTTATACGTTAAGTATATCGGGTTTACTTTAGCATTATTTCGAAATACTTGAAAAAAAATTAAACACGTTGTATATAATAGTTGCATATATTAATTGCATCTAGGTTGCAGCAAAAAATGGTAGTAAAAAAGTTATCTTTTTGGCAGCCCTGTTAATAATCTATCCACACCCAGGGCTATAAAACCACCCCATGCTCTATGGCAAGACGTTTGTTATCTGTGGCGTTATCGCCCGCATGCGAGTGGCGACAGATATTACGCAACCATCGACAAATGGTAGAAAAAAGTTGACAGGCGGAACAACGAATTAAGCTTCTTTTTTTTAATTATTTCACGGTTGGACAAAAACATTCATTTATCAATTACCTTTAGTGTTTGTTAAGATCAAACATTAAATGTATTTTTGATCTTAACAATCAATGCCCTTGAATCAAAGCACAAAAACAATGTGTGTATTTCGATTAAGATTTTGCGGTAGTGATCAAAAAATATTACAAAAAAGTAGTAAGCAGCAAAGAAAATCAATATTTTTCTAAATCAAACCATGTTGACTATCCGGAGTGTGAAAAATCGATTATTTTAATCATACCTACACACTTGCAATAAGTGAAAAGTGCATCTAAGTGTACTTATATCAAGTAGTAGTAAACGTGGGTAAAACTAGTTTAACTGCTATACAGTTCACACTCGTTCAAAAACCCATAAAAACTGTTATCTGGAAGCACCTCGATTTTTTCCCTTATCCTATAATAAACCATAGCGTGGATTTCAAAACAATTACCACAACAAAACATTCAATTCCAAAGATAAATAAACAATTTCCAACCCTATTTAATCCCGGTGAAACAATGCGTAATATCCTGGCTTCACGCCAATGTCAACGGCATTTCCAGCATTTTTGGGTACAACCATTGTGTTTGGAGCCTTTAACTGGGCGCATAATGTGTCGCAACCAATAGTTTGGAAGAAACTGGAGACCTGTTTAAGGAAGTATTAAAACAATCGCAGAATAGAATCCATCAGTACATCGACGTCGCCCGCGAGGATATTTTATTTATTTTTTTCATTAAAACTTGATATCCTCAGTTCTGTCCGTTTCAGGAGTGGGGAAAATCTTTTCAGTGCATTTTTTCAGTCTAACTAATTCTTTGTGTTTCAAATTGAATCCACCATTCACCAGTTCAATGATAAGCTGCACGTTGTCAATCAATCGTTAGATCCGCCACGGAACTCTTTTATACGTACAGATATCAAAAAACTTAGCATTGTGATATCACGGAACTCTTCTATACGTACAGATATCAAAAAACTTAGCATTGTGATATTTCTAAGTCCAGACTAAAATTGTATAACCTTAGTTTTAAAACAAATAGATACCATTCCAAAAACACAGCTCATTTTATTCAGTAACCCCCCTTGTATTGAACTTAACGGAGAATTCAAACTCCGTTTTTTTTTAACTCTGGTTCTGGACGTGACGTAACCGCACAATTCCAACGACAGATAATAAAAATCTATTAAAAGTCCAATAGCTATTAATTTCTCCGCGATCCCGTTCCAAATTCAAACTTCAAAGGTCTTTGTAAACTGGACATGTCGTTCGTATTATGCTTGTGAATTCGAAGTGATAAAAGACCTCCCCGTCTAGACGTTGTCTGCGGCGCACGCATGCGTACTGGCTTACAGCACTGCCAACATACATTCCACAGATACAACATATTTTAGGCTGAATTACGTTGTGATAAAGTCGTTGGCTGTGGCAGACGAGTTGGTCGGTGTACATTTTTAAACAAAAGGGAAATCGAACGCGGTTTTGTTACTGCATTGTGAGTGGTGTTATGGAAATTTTCTTATACTATTATAAAATAAAGTAACTTATAAGTTGTGATGATTAGCTAACATATCAATGTATGATGCTGTTGCCAAAACAGTCTTTAGCCTACTCAACGTTATACTAATCATCACAGCATTTTAGCGCTGAAAATTCAATTTTTTTTTATTAGGATCCTACTGTACGAGTAGTTTGCTTGAAATTATAAGATAAATGTTTATTATCATATTATGTAAACGAGTCCTAGTCGCCTAAATTCCTTACCCTATCCTATACTTCCCATATCAATATGTACAGTATTGTTTCACATATTTGTTCTTCTTTCATGTAGCACGATGGCAACGAAATTACCGATGAGTGGATGGAGTTAGCAAAATACGTTTACTATCTACCAAAGTCGCGACAAAAAGTCTAGTAAATTAAAACACATACAATTTGAAAAAACAGAACCTGAAATGAAACTAAACCAATGATTTTCTTACTACTTAATTTAACAAATTAATACCATCTGCAGCTATTCCGAGTCCCACGTTGGGCGCCAAGCGAACCGGACACAACCTTGATCTGTCAATAGACAACGAGTCTATCCCATAGACTAGCACAACGGCCGCAGTCTCGGGCCGTTCAGCCGTGTTAAGCGCGGATTACACGCTCGGCTAATTAAGTAAACGTGTGGCGCTAAAGTACACAAATTGTAGATTAGTCTAGGTCTAGATAAGATACACGTAATGAGAACTTAGGTACAGTTAACGTAGCGTGTTGGTCGGTGTGCTACACAGCTTACAACGCGAAGTGTTGAGCTCCACCAACTAATATCACTCTCGCCTTTCCACCAATGAACAGGGCCGGGTTTATCCACAAAGCCCTGGGGCACCATGAAAAAGGCCGCCAATATTTAATAACAAAAAAAATCTAAAAAAAAATCCGTAATAGCTTACTGCCCATAGTGCAAATCTTAGGCTTAATTCGGATCCTCTAATAGACGTACTTCAGACTAACATCTGCATCTCATGGCTATGACTATACTTATTTCTAGCACGATTCATTAATTACGCAATCTCGTTCAACTTGCGCCTGTATATCCGACCAGGATTTCTCAGGACCAGAGTACATGGATGAATTCATTCGCCTCGTCGTCAGCTTCGTCAGGGCTTACTATTGACATGAAAGACATGATTGTAGTCAAGAGAAATCCTATTTCAATAAAAAGCAGTCTGAAACATCCAAATAACTTAAAAAAATTTTTTTTTTTTATTTTTTTTTTTACCAAATATATCATCATCATCATATCGGGCTAAAGACTTCTAGCGCTGAACAAAGGCCTCCCCTAACGACCCATCGTGCACCCCTCTTCCCGCGAACTGACTGCTGAAATACTCTTCAGATTCAGATTCATTATTGGTAACTGTTGTACATTGCAATTACATGTCAATTAAATAAATAATAGATAAATAAATATCAGGGACATTCTTACACAAATCGATCTATTCCCAAACTAAAGCAAAGCTTATACTATGGGGTACTAGGTGACGATATACATGATATATAGATAGATTATAATATTTAAATACATAGAAAATATCCAAGACCCAGGAACAAACATTCGTGCTCATCACACAAACACTTGCCCTGGTCGGGATTCGAACCCGGGACCGCTAGCTTCGTAGGCCGTTGTACAACCCACTGAGCCAAACGTGTCGTCGATTTACATTGTTTATTATTTTATATCATATAATTACCATCTGTATGTCGCACCCGGAGCTTTGGGAGGCGTGCGCGGAACCGACGCCAACGCGTAGAGGCCCTTTCGACAATTTAATGAAATGTAAGGTGTACACCGCGCGGGTGCCTGTTCATTGTCATTATTGTTACATAATCTTTTTTTATGGTCTTTGGGTCAACGGTGCATCTCTAAAAATTCATTTACACTATAGCATGCGAGATCGACAAGCAGTGATATGAGTTTCCTGGAGAATGCCGTGTCACTTTCAGATTTTTTTGTCTGTATGGACACAGTCTTACATTGTGAATATATCGTTATGCCTATAGGAATAATGTGTTGCGATATATGTGGCTCTTTGGATGCTACTGATTATTTGCTACTGATTGTACAAGCGGATGGAAGTTAAGAAGTTAAACTTATCAATAGATCTCGTTTTCATTTCATTTCCTGTAAGTATTACACAAATATTTATTAAACCAAACCAGAAATAGTTTGTAACACTTAGTCCCTGCATCTTACACATCACCTCGGGCAAAGGAGGTTAAATAACCACTGATTTAGATTTAACCGATGTCTGAGGAGATAGCCAGCTTTCCGGCATTGAAGGAAATAAGCTACTAATCCTGTGCAATTTTACACAATTATACAATAAACGAGTTCCTGCGAAGGAAACGCAAAAATTATACATAATAGTTACGAGAAATGAACATTATTTCAAAAAAACCAGCGAAGCGCGAGTCAACGTACATGGTTCTGTACTTATATTACATCCCCACTTTCAAGTTTATTCGTTTATAATTTTTTAGGCTGACTTTGTGAAAATTTCAATTGTACTACATCTACTGTTCAAACTTCAAAAGATATTAAAATTGAAAGTATTGCGCAAAAAATGGTGGACATACAACTTTTTTGCATGAGGAACCTCCTTAATTTCTAACTTTATTTTATTTGTACGATTTAAAGCGGCAACACATTATGTATATATTTTTTAAATGTCTTACCTTTTACATGTCTACCTTGTACGGTTCGAGTTAGTGGCCTGTGACAGACAGTGTAGGCTTATTTACCAAATACCCTTTGGGTACGGAACCCTAAAAATGTGCATAATATTTGCAAAAAAAACGCATTAATTTATTTCTTTTAAAACGTTCGCACGTTCTAGGTTGCGCGCTTTTATTTTTACTGTTACGCTTGCATGTTGGCCGAACTGATGATTAATTCCTTTTTGTTCCAAGATGGCCGATGCCGACATTCTTTACATGGCACAAGCAGTGTTCATCCACAATTTACGAAGTTTTATCGCATAATTCATGACGATCGAGGTTCGTAGTGGTATTAAGTAATTTCCTCAGTCATGGGATACAGGTGGGACATAAATAAGTGGTTATTTCCCTACTGATCATTTATGTGTACATATATGGTGTGGGGTAAGGTTAACCAACCATTAGGAACGTTTTGTACCACCCCACTCTCCTTCGGACATAAGTGGATTTATTTGAGAACATAATTTAAATTTTACTACCTATCGTAAAAAAAAGCTTACTTATTTCTTAATACAGAACAGGTCATATCAGGTACTTTTTTCGAAATGTCCAGCTCAAACGATCAGTTAGTTTGAAGTTTGTATGAAAATATATCCTTGTTTGTGAAGTTGCACTGTTAAGAATTATGTAATTTTACATGCAAAAAAAACCATGAAATGTTACATTAATTACTATTATGTAAAATTTCAATTTGTTTCTTAAATTTCTTTGCGTTTTCGTGAATTTTACACGTTTATGTGTTTTGTTTACATGCGAAATAACATAATTTTTAAGTGTGTGAAACCTCATTTTCATTACATTAATTAATTTAACTATTTTCGAATATTTGATTTGAAAACGGAAAACTATTTTGATTTGACTACTGTCAAAGATTATGTTATGCACGTGCATATCTAAACTTTATAAAGTTGTACACTTGAAATATCTGTACATTACAGATAGGTCAAAAAAATACGTGAAACGGACTATTTCAAGGTCACTGTTTTTTTGTACATTTGTACGTATCGTTGTGGCTACATCACGCCATAATAGTTAAACAGATTTAAACTATTTTCAGTACCCGGTTAGCGACAGATACAAACAAATTGATTCAGTGACCTCCAAATAGTCCGCTGCAATTTTTTTGATATCTTCAATGTAGTCATTTCATTTTTGCAACTTTTTAATAGTATGGATACACCAAATAAAAGGGTTAAGGGCAAGGGAATGATGATGATAAAATTATATATAACGGTTGTACCTTGTTTATAGAAAAAGGTTTCATCGAATACTTCATTTAACTAGTTTGCGATTGTAAAGAGCTTACTACAAATATGTTTACTAATAGTGAATCACTATCGTTCTAACCAGACGTGATTTCGTTTAAGTGTATATTAATAGTACCAAAAAACTTCCTACAATTAGTATTTTCGGGGAAAAAAATATACAAATGCGGTGCGAAAAGTAAATGACCTCTCTCTCTCTCTGTCTCTCTTCCATTTAGTCACACCGATGACTATTGTTCTGACACATTTAGAATAAACAAAGATCAGAAACAAATGAAAAAAAAATCGACGATACTGGACTTAATCCAGTGCCTTGAGCCAGCAAAGTAACTTCACAGTTCTGCACTAGGCGGCGCTAACGGCTAAAGAGTCGGATGCACCATACAGAGATCCATAAGCAAGAACGAAATTCGTCGACTACTGGTACGGACGATTAGCTCAGTTGGTAGAGCGTGCTGCCCCGGTCTGGCTCAAGGCACTGGTTCGAGTCCAGTATCGTCGAAAATTGATTTTATTTGTTTCTGATCTTTCTTTATAATAATAATAATTGCAAAAATTGAGATTATTATCATGATATTTGTAAAATAAAAACTACATTTAAGGCCAAGCCACACCGGCTGCGTGCGCAGCACGTGCATGTGAGCGTGTGCGTGGCGTGCGCGTTGTAAAGTACGAATACCCATAAGAGATGACACACCGCTGCGCACGTGCACGCCACATAAGGGGTGTGCCATCTACTATGACATCTCATACGATACAACGCGCACGGCACGCACACGCGCACGTGCACGTGCTGCGCACGCATCCGGTGTGTTTCGGCCTTTACAGTTCCTTTACACAAATGTTGAAACTAATGTTTATTTTACTTCGGTAGTAGAAAAAAGTCTTGTAACCGGTTACGAATAAACCGGTATTCATATAGGTTAAACCGGTTAACGACGTGATGAAGCCAAAACGACGTACAAACATACAAAAAATAAGTGACCTACAAATAGTCCCTTACAATATATTTTTTTGTAAAAATGAAATGTCTCTACGTTTACATCTTTATAATAGTATAGATTTTATGCTAGTTTTGAAACAAATTATTTATCCAAAAACCCTGAAAAAATTGTATCCACAACAATAGTTACTCTACGTTTAGTATGAAGCTACCGTTTCCCTAAGTCACTCGTGCGCAAGTCTTAATGATCCTGGTTGCGCCAGAGTTGCGGCGGCAACTCGAGACTATCTGTGGTCTTAGGGTTGTCAACACAGCTCCATTTAAACAGTAGGTACTGTCCACGATTAGTAACTCGGTTGTCCACGATTAGTTGCTTCTAAAATTGTAGGTCATAGCTGAATTTAGAAATGTGAATGTAAAACTTATTAATAAGAATACACTGACTGCATCCCACTCAAAAGAGTTCGGCGTCACGGTAGACCACGACGGAGATGGCGGGATGACCTAGATACGTTCCGAAAAGATTGGTCCGTTGCGGCCTTAAATAGGAACGAATGTAAGAAAGAGAGGGAGTCCTTTGCGCAGCAGTCGGACAGTTACTCTTACACAACTTATTAACGGTTGATTTTATTTTCCAATGCGCCTACCATGAGTTCGGCACGAGCGACTTTCAAGCACTCAATCTCTTTCGCACTATTAGCGCGTGCGAGAGAGGTGCACTAACTCTCGATACGAGATACTCGCTAGCGCCGATCGTAAGCTCATGGCAGGCACACAGCTCTTAAAAAGTACTTTAAAAAGTATCTAGAGCGGACAATTTTATCTCTTCCAAGCAAATGAACTGTCAAATATATAAAAACTGAATATGGCAATGTTTTGGATCTGTCACAGACGTCAAGTTGTTTACGTGTCTTAAGAAACAATTTATCTTTACGTACGTTGGTTTTTTAAAAAGTAAAGGTTTAAATATGGGAAAACCATATAAAAGTAGACAGCGGGAATGGCTTTTCCGCATGATCATTTACTTCGATGCTGTACAGCAACAGAAAGAAGCGATTATCGCTGAAAAGCGGCAATGTTTACATTGCATTGAGTCTTTGGCTGGTAAGATTAACCAATCTTAGTACATTTGAAGACCAATATGTTTTTTGTTAAAATAATGTTCAAGTGAAGACATTTAGCTTTTAGCAGCCTCTTAAGTGCATTAAGAATATATTATGTGGTGTTAGTGACTTATTTATTATTCCTATTAAACTACAGCTGGTTTAAATGATGATCTTAAAAAGCAAAATGTAACTCGTTCTGAATATGGTAAAAATAAATAGTTATGTTCCATGAAGGTACCACATTATTAGACAGCAATTTCTTGGTGAACGTAAATTATATTTAACAAATATATATATATATTTATAATATATTTGCTAAATGTTATACTAAAATGTTATTTGCACTTTGTTTAAAGGTTGAGGATAATACACAAGTATCAAGACTATTTAGTGCCCTATATTCAGTGTTGCCATATACCATTGCACAGATAAAACAATTAAAATTGTCGGGGTAGATATTATAGCCAGACTATAATGGCAAAAGCACACCTCTAGCCCTCTATTATTGGGTTGGCAGGGCTCTTTTTCAAATTCAGCCAGGGTCTGCAAATAATCGCGATTACAATTACATAAAACCAGATAAAATTGTTCTGAGTATTACCTACTTGATTAATCCAGTGTTAATATGGAAATAGGTACCTACAATATAATTTCTAATAATTTTCTATTCCTAAAAGTAACTTGAAGTTGACATTAAAGTTTCCAAAACATTTAGGTGCTGTCGGGGATGCCGAGATAACACAACGGCCAATAACAGAGCTAGGGACCGTAACCTAGCGATGATTGTTATAGCATGGATGTTTTAAATTATTTAGATCTTTGTATTTATAAAAATGTGGTATTTTAGTGATGAAATTTTTGTTATAAGTTTTATTTCCGACTGTACTTTTTCAACTACTCACCGAGTAGATTTAAAAGAGCCCAAACTCGGTAGGATTGCATTATTCTATTACAGAGTGCCTATGACCACCTTCCTGCTCCGTCATCAGATCAGCTCGATGATGTCATAATAAATAAATAATATTGTATTGCCAAATGTCATCTAATTTACAGTATGCCAAATTTTAACTCTTTCGAAAACCCGGACGTAAATCAAATTTAAATTACAGATGAACCTAAATATAAAGCTTGTAAAATCGCGAAGATCATCATGATCATGATTTTTATCAGAAATACAATTTTCCTAACTGTACCGATGACGCTGCCGCGGCAGTGGCAACCCTGCGCCGGCGCCGGTCGTCCTGCCTTCTGACACACATACCCACTTACCGGCAGCCTCCGACCACTGGCGCTTTTATCGGCACCAGTAAGCTTAAAGCTTAAGCTCCGTTTAATATTAAACGCCGATTCAACATATGTTTATTTAACTTACAATCTTTGTATGTTTCTATTTATCAGTCGCGACCCTCACGAGTATGTTTGTCCAGGTCAAATCTTGCAAGCTAAATTTGACCCACTTCCCAGTTTCTGATTGAGCTAAAAGGCATACTTACCTATCCCGAATCCCGCAAATCCCGGTATGGGCAAATATTTGTGTGATGAGCATAAATATTTGTTCCTGAGTCTTGGATTTATTTATTTATACAAAATACATTTGCAACTTACAGCTAGGTGCCATCGCATTACAAACTTAATATTATAAACCAATTGTAGTAGATTGTTTGACAAGGGGCTAAAATAAGTCATTATGACACGAAGTGATTATTTGGACGAGCTCACGAAGTGGGCGAGGATAAATATGTCTGAGTGTCATAATGGCTTTTAGCCACGTGTTAAACACTCTGGTTTTCACTTCCACTGCGAGAAAATAAAAAAAACTTAACATTTAAATTGTATATTTCATGAAAAATTCTATCAGAAAGTTTGGCCAATCTGATCAGATTGGTTTGTTGGTTATTAATTATTCGTAAGGAGTATGTAGCTAGCCGCAAGTTTTTTTTTTCAGTGTCATAGAATTTTTTATGGGATTATATTGTTTTCTTTTTAACCCTAGGGGCTAAATATACTATTTTAGTGTCGCTTCGCGAAGCTAATATGACGCACTTTTTGAGCAGAAGTGAAAAATATTATTTACTAGGAGGCGCCCGCAACTTCGTTCACGGGGGAGACAAAGTCATCACCTTCTTTTCACGACAGTGTAGTCCAATAAAAAGTATCCTATAACCATGTGGAGATACCTAGCTACCCGTGTACCAAAATTGTTGAAATCCGTTAAGCCGATTTAGCGTGATGAAGCCACAACGACACATACAAATAAAAAATATATATTTTTCCATTCAGTGACCTCTAAATAGTCCGTTACAACAGTGTTTTTGAAATAAAACAATTTAACGGATTATATCGCGTATATTATCTCATTTTAGTTCCCGACGTTTCGGAAGCTTTCCAGCTTTCCATGGTCACGGGTGGTCTCAGTCCACCCGTGACCATGGAAACTTCAAAAGGTGATTCAAATGTAATCCGTACCGTACATAAAAGATTATTTTTGGCTTCTTAGTTTATTTTGAAGTCGGTTCTTTTTTTATAAAAAAAAATATTTTTTTCTTTTTAGTGATGGGTTTTTTTTTTTTTTATATATTAATCTTTTTCATTGTTAACGACACCCCCAAAACAAAACGACACCCCTGGAGTGTCGTTAATAATCGCGGTCAAACATACATACAACATACGGGTCAAATTGAGAACCTCCTTTTTTAAAGTCGGTTAAAATACCAAAACAAACCTTCTCCTAAATGTAACAAATACTTTTCTGAAAACCGCATCAAAATCGGTTCAGGCAAACGCGAGATAATCGCGGGCAAACATACATACATACATACATACATACATACAGGTCAAACTGAGAACTTTTTTTGAAGTCGGTTAAAAATCTAATCTTCCTTTCGTGACGGCGACCCATCGCTCCAATTTCTCAATTTCACTTGTTTTTCCATAATAATTCGCCTCTCACATGGTGCGACTAGCATAAAGGCACCGTAATTTTTAAAGTATCTATACTATATAATATAAATTCGTCTCGATGAGTAGTCGATAGGTTTTCAAAGAAACATAGCAGATCCAACTTCTATGAAAGTTTCTTATGACTACAGAATTCCAACTACTTTTAGTATGTACCTGGGAATGCAATAAAGTACTAGCCCCAACAGCCATCGGTTCTTCGAGGTTTAATAATGTTAGGCAAATTATGTTTCCCAAACTGTTTCACTTCCCAAATATTTCATTTCCCAAACTTAGGTTTTTTCTAAAACAGTAAAATTTTCAGAATTTCTTTAAAACAAACCTAACCTAACCTATTGGGCTCTACACAATGGCTTAAAAAATATCTGGATTTTCTGCGGCTTCGGAGAAAAGCGCGAGTTTGGGAAATGAAACATTTGGGAATTGAGGCAGTTTGGGAAGAATAGTTTGTTGAAAGAAAGTATCCGGTTCTTCGAACTATGTGCCCTGCCCATTGTCACTTCAGTTTGCTTACCCTGTTTGCAATGTCGGTGATCTTGGTTCGTCTACGAATCTCCTCATTTCTGAATCGATCTCGTAGAGAGATCTCGAGCATAGCCCTTTCCATAGCTCTCTGAGTGACTCTGAGCTTCCTTAAGAGGCCCCTTAGTTAGAGACCACGTCTCGGCTCCGTTGGTTATCACTGGTAATATGCACTGGTTGAAGACTTTCGTCTTCAAGAACTGAGGTATCCTGGACGCGATTACACTTCGCACTTTCCCAAACACTGCCCATCCGAGTTGGATCCGTCATTTGATCTCTATTTATTTCACCCGACTACGGGTAAAATTACAAGGGAAGCCGAAGCGTATTCATTTACTCATATTTAAAGAAAAAGGTAGTTAAAAACTTTTCCCTGGGAAAACCGGTGGGAATCGGCTTATATGGACGCCATGCCACTGAGCTGCTAGCTACTTGGTGTGCAACAACCTTGTTTTAGGAATCTAATTAGATTATCGAACTTGTTAAAGACACGTCAATAGATAAGTTCGTAAGTTGAAGAGCCATCAACATGCCAGGCTGTCTGCCGCACAAGGTCTTTCTCGTAAATCATAACGGAGTACTGATAAGAGTTCACGTCCAACTATAGACAATAAATAATAATGATAAAGGTCTTTGGCAAACGGTCTTATATCGAAGAGTCCAAGCTGGAAACGGTTCCAGAATCTCAAGGGTCAGATATAGAAAGCAGTACTCTTGGACACGGCGCGGATCGTTAGGAGGCTTCTTTCTTAGCAGCCTTAACTGCCAATAGCTTAAGCCCTGCCCCGCCGCTGGTGGCACCCTTGGTGAGATTTTTAGGTTCTCTTAAGTACCTAAGCTATGTTTTTATTTTACACAATTTTTTTAAATACTTACTAGACTCGAATAAGTGAGTTCAAGAGTTATCTATACGGAAAAACAGTGGAAAAACACAACTTGGTCTCATGTGGGAACACCATGATTAAACATTGATGTCTGAGAGAATTATTTTTTCCAGTAGGAATCATCTGATTCCCCCCCCCCAATTAGATATGCTAGAGGAATGACTTTCTTCTCATCACCAGACATACTGCATTCTAACTACTATTTGTATAAAAACTGCAAACTAACTGCTCGTCAACTGCATTATTCAACCACTGTCTCCTCACTCCAACCACAACTTTCAGGGTAGACACGACTTTTCTATAATTGGGTACATCTTTGTAGTATATACAATAAATTATATAAAAAATCTATAAACACTAATTTTTACTTTTTCGGTGATTTTTAAATGATCAAAAGTAATTTGACCAAATAATGCTATTTATAATAATGGATTCTGTGTGACAGTCCCGGTTTTCATACTTCAGTTCCGTATTTGAATGTTGTTTAAAAATCTCCCGAAAATAACCTAAAGTCCCTGCACGTCCCATATTCCAAACAATGCTAAGAAAATGTTAATGACAATTTACGGTTGCTTGTGACGCAAAATGACGTGAAGCTAGCATTAAACAGACACGTCTCAGACTAAACTAATTGGGAGAAGTTTCCGCAAATCGGAGAATATTCTGGAGTCTAAGTAATTGCACAGTCTGCTCTTTCAATTTGTCTGGTCTTAAAAGCCAAGTAAATATAATGGTTGACAATTTTGTAGTAGTTTTAATTCCTAGTTTTAGTTTAGTTTCAACCCCAACGAAACACTAAAGATCTTATAAGTTTAACGTGTAAGTATGTACTTATATAGTCTGTGGCGTCGCATTTCCTGAAGAGTTCAACCGAGTTTGATTAATTGTTATCTGATTATTGGTTATCGCTAGCTTTTTGTAGGTGCATCGAAATTTCTAAACAAAGGAACCGGTTTTGCTTTGTTTTTTTTTTATCTGAAAGGTAATTTAATTGAGAGTGTTCTGTCTTTAGTCAATTTGAATATTTAAAGCGATGTTTGATACGAAAATTCTATACTCAAAACTCGAAACTATTAGACTACAACATAGGAAAATGAAAACATAGGAAAAACTACAAAAGCTTCAGGACATCATGTAAAACTATCACAACACAATAAAACAGGGCTTAATCGCGTATAAATATGATTTCTTTAATAGGTACCTTTCGTTTGGCAATTCTTCGAAGTTTCGTTTTTATTGTGTTGTGATAATCAGTGAAGATCGTGTAAGTTTAAATCAATATCATGTAAAATATTTGCGAAAACAGATTAGATAGGTGAGCATTCTGAAACGTGCCGGAATTATCATTGCAGATCTCTTATTTTTTGCAAAGCTAAACGTTTAACATCATCATAACATAACCAATACAGTGCCACTTTTTTGTCTAAGAACTCGTTATAGGTTTTTACAATTAGATACCTACGTTATTAAATAACGTCTCACCTCACGCAATGTTACAAAAACCGCAGTAAAAAGCGCGCTCTTAGTAACAACCACTTATATTATAAGTTACGTTACGTTGTCCATATTGTGAGCGTTGTGAATAATGACTCGACACAGATATTATCTGAAGTCTAGATACTAGATATTGTTCGCAACGAGTCGAAAACACTGTCATAGGGCTACAGCTTAGATCAGTGGTTTTCAAACTGTGGGGTTATTTGTTATACAAGGATGCAAAGTTGTTATTTCGCGCGAGTGAGTGAATTGAAAGCGAAGTAAGCGAGGAATCCTGAGCGTAACGAGGCTTTCAAAGCACGAGAAGCCATCATTTTGCAGCCGTGCGGCCCGTGCGAAATACACAACTTTTCCCCTCACTAAATGTGAGATGTAAGAAAAACTAATAAAATATAACAAACCGATTGTTTTTTCATTTAAAACTAGTAATAATGAATCTACGAAACACACTCCTAATAAAACAAACAAATAAAAATAAAAATTCGAACTTCAAATTACTTTTCCACGCTAGCGGCACAGTATAATAAAGAGTACTTCGTACAGTATGGACACTCCCTGAAAGTGCCGCCCACCCGCGCTCGGATACCTCGCAGTTACCGGCTGAACTGTGAGTGGGAAGAGCGCGGGTGGGCGAAGCTTGCGGGCGGCGAGTGGCGGGCGGCAGGGAGTGTCCGGCGGGAGGCAGGGAGTGTCCACATTGTGCTAGCGGATAAAACGAACTTTACCACGCAGATTTGGCAAAATGCTGTAAATAGTACTTTTCCGAGCGAGTGAGGTGAAATAGTAGATTGTTTGACAAGGGGCTAAAATAAGCCATTATGACACGATTATTAAGCGAGGCGATATGTGTGAGTGTCATAATTGCTTTCAGCTACGTGTTAAAAACTCTGCTTTTCACTAAGACTGCGAGAAAATAATAACGACTTAACTTTAAAATTGTATATTACATGAAAAACTAAAAGTGCAGTTTGAGCAATTCTATCAGAAAGTTTAGCCAATCTGATCAGGTTGGTTTGTTTGTTTTTAATTATTCGTAATTAGTATGTACCTGCCCCCACCTTTTTGTACAGTGTCATAGAAATTTGTATGGGATTATACGGTTTTCTTTTAAACCCTAGGGGCTAAATGTACTATTTTAGGCTCGCTTCGCGAAGGTAATATGACGTACTTTTTGAGCAGGAGAAGTGAAAAGGTACTTTTCCACGCTCTGCCGTGATAATGAAAGAAGATGTAAAATATGGAAACACCTATCAAAAGACGGCCTTTGAAACATAGTACGGCAGCACTTAAATCGCGGAACCGATTTAGATATAATTTGTAATGAAGATAGTTTAAAACTCTGGAAAGGACATAGTATAGTTTTTATCCCGGAAATCAACCCTTAATAGGGTGAAAAGGGGGATGGAACTTTGTATGACGAATCAATTATTATACTCGTACTCGGTTCTCGGCAATATGGCTAAAGACACGGGGTAAATGCTATAAATACATAAACTAGATTTATTTATTTCTTAATCGACTTAAAACACGCTGGGCGTGTAGACATTTCTTGACCATAAAAAGGGAGTCGTGATTGAAAAAAAAACCTGGTTAAAAATGTTTCGAGACCTCGTCATAAAGTCATATGATGTCCTACTGTCGTGTTATAATCACACAAGCGACAGAGACACATGTATTTTCTATGACTAGGTAGGACCATAAACTTATGATAGTCGAGTTGAATTCCATAGACAAAGTATCAATTTCTATTTGATAAAGCATATTTATGCTTTAATATTTTCTTCTGTTTCCGCGATTATTACGAAACGTCGGGAACTAAAATGAGATAATATACGCGATATAATCCGTTAAATTGTTTTATTTCAATATTTATGCTTTGTTAAATAGCATGAAAACGCTATTGCATCTATTATAAACCCGACCCGACTACAATCCTTAGTAGTCTTAAAAATATGTAAGCCCTATAGAATTCACGTTCAAAGTTATTCACAGCTGTTAGGATGACTAATGTTTGTATTCCAGACTTACCAACATAGAGAACAATAGTTTTCGTTCCATTTACCTGTACGAATAACAATGTTTCACGCAACGGATATTGATTCATCTGTGGAACACCATGAATAACTTATTTATACTCTGTGGCTTTCCAATTTAAAAATAAATTCGATACATGGTGCAATGGATTCGTTTTTCCGCGATAGCTATTATATATATAGGGCTAATTTTGGCGACTGTATAAATTAAAATTAGGCTTTTATGATCTACCCTATTATAATGTTGTATAAATGAAATATCGGTAAGTGTAGGTATGTCTTATATTTTATTACGAGAAATTACCTGATGGTTCATTGTACATTGTTTTTATGGCAGAAATTTTTTTTTAGAATATAGTCCGCATGACTGATTTATTGCTCAAAACTTAGAATATATTTTTGCATGTTGTTCACATAATTGTATATTGTATAAAATATTTTTTGCATATCGTACACCGGCATAATACTTTACTGATGTAGGTACCCTGACCTTGTAACACATGTTTTGTAGGATGTAGCAAAAATATATATTTTTGCCTTTATTTCGCTTAAAAATTGAACCTTAATTGTTAAAAGAGGTTAAATTATCCGTGTGCTTAGATGTGTCGCCATGCAGCCGCTGCATTTCCACCGCACACTGAAAATTACAAACTTTTCCCCTTGGTATTGGGGTTCAATTTGGAGTGCAGTGGGACGTGCGATTGCGGTCTGCAGCCCATCTCGGAGTGCCACCTTAAAGGCCGAAACACACCGGATGCGTGCGCAGCACGTGCACGTGCACGTGTGCGTGGCGTGCGCGTCGTATCGCATGAAATGTAGATGGCACTCCGCTTGCGTGGCGTGCACGTGCGCAGCATTGTGTCATCTCTTATGGGTATTAGTACTTTACAACGCGCACGCCACGCACACGCGCACGCAGCCGGTGTGGCTTGATATTTAAAATCGTAGTTTTAAACAGTCACTCAGGACACGTAACCATGACAACGAGATGCAGATAAAACCTGTTTACCCGTGTATGGAATCTATCTTCGTGGCGACATCATGTCAAAAGGCTGAATGGATTTCTACCATTTTTGATGTAGGCTAACGGGATACTTTTTACCCAATTACGGCAAATAAAAAAGTGTAGGTATAGTCAGAGGCGTGGCGTCCATATAAAGGTGCGTCCACATTTGTACCATTTGCCCGATCAGATCTTCGTCCCGTGGCTTTATCGCGTGTCACGTTCACGCGTTTGGACGTTGCGCCGATCTGATCGCTCGAAATCTATGTTGCTACGCGTATCACACACTTAGATCAGACAAGCGAGGAGTGATCGCCGCGCCGACAGTGAGCGTCCAAGCAGCGCGATACGCAGTCATGCCACGCCACGGTGATCGGGTACGAGCAAATGATACGAGTGTGGACGCACCTTAAGCCGATTGGGCTCATACACCCTTTTCTTTAAATATGAGTAAATTAATACGCTTCAGCTTCTCTTGTAATATCTGCGGCCACGTCTCTGCTAGATATAACTTTTTATTCGCGGTGGAAACTGCAGGATTATTTTGTTTATAAATAGGATAAAATATTTCTATTCTAATAAATAAGTGATGCAAAGACTATCGTGCATTTTATTTCTATTGATTTATTTTATTCGCGCGTTCCGAAAAAAGTGTTTCCAATGCGGCAACAGTCAGGATAAAATTTCAAATGCAACTTCCGGGCGGCTGAGTTCAGAGGAAGTACGCTTCATTAGTTTGATTCTCATATTTATGCTACAGGTTGAGACATATCATATTAAACGCAGAGTTGAAAAACCATGTCTACCATAAGTAATTCGATAAGTTCAGAACTTTGTAAATTTCACCCCCGTCCAAAATAGAGGTGTTAATATTGACGTGTTTGTGGTATCGTCGACAGCAATTTTATTTATAAAAAAACTGTCAAATTGTAATATGTACCCTACCACGTTTCTATACATTCCGTTTTGCCAGCTGCTGATTTTCCAAACCCTCATTTTATAGTGACACAGTGGAAGGAGGTAGTCTCTGCCTACCCCGTAATAGGAAAAAGGCGTGATTTTATGTATGTAGGTATGATATAGTCACACGATTCACTGGACAGACTAACGTCTGCACATAACCTAATTCGAAGTAAATCATAAATTAATTCCACCTAAAACCGTATGAAGTAGGTAACCTAAACCGTAATGACTCACCATGTATAAATAAGTAGCAACAAAAAATCTTATCACGTAATGTAGGTACGAGTGTGGCCTTACAAATTAATTGTACAATAAACAAAGTGATCATATTACTGGCCATGTGACCGATGGATTTGCCATACATACACACTATCATTTCAACACCTGGATATTTTTTCTTGATTATTAAGACGGCTTTCGTATTTTTGTTAGAAAAACCGGCCAAGAGCATGTCGGGCCATACTCAGTGTAGGGTTCCACAGCCGTTCATAGAAAAAAATGCACTACAGATGAAAAAAATACGATAAAAATTAAAAAAATTAAAAACCCAAAGTCTTGTTCCACTAAAAGCTGAATATCTTGGAGACGAGTAGTCCGATTTTCATCAAACAAAGCTAAGAACACTCGGGATAAAATTATCTATGACACAAAAGAAACCGCACTCAAAATCGGCCCATCCGTATGGGCGCTACCATGCCACAGACATACACAGAGTCACAGACACGTTAAACCTCCTTTTTTGTCGGGGGTTAATAAAAAAGTGCACAAGAGCTTATCTCCGCGGCACTTACGTCCTTTAGCTGAGCAGTGCAATTTTTGCCAATAACTCAAAAACGGTATTTCCGATCATATTGAAAACAATTTTCGTTGAATGTATTTTATTAAGTTTTATCTTTGTAATATTTTTCATATTTTTTGGACATACCAATTAGAAAATAGAGGGGACAAAATTTGTGGAACTTTCGGAGCGATTATTTCCAAAAAAATTTACTAAATAAAAAAAAACTGTCGAAATATGTGCATTGATATTAACTGAAAAAAAAACAGTTTCGGTTACATATATGGAGTTGCCCCCCTAGAAATATATTTTATTAACTATCAAACTAAGTAGCGGCTTATACGAGACACCTATCCTCCAAATTTCATCAATATATATCTAGTAGTTTTTGAGTAAAATGTCTGCGACATACGGACGGACGGACGAACGGACTATTAATATTTTGGCTACCCTAAAAACGCGTCAAAAACGGATTGTAGACGTTTAATTTCTAAGAAACAGAAAAGTTATTTAAAATTCCGATTAGTTGTTTGCATAAATCAGTTCCTTATTTTGTAATTAGCGGCCTCAAATTTTAGAAGCACTGAATATTCTAACCAACACGATTACCGACAGTAGTTTTCTGAAGAGCGCGCGAAGTCATAAGTTATTTTTTAATTATTCAAATGTTGTGTAATATTCGGCTGCACGCGCAGGAGCCCTCAGTACCGCGCGAACGTGTTTCTTGGGCTTTTAACTTAAGTAAGGTTTGTTGGCTAAGGTTCAAAACAAAGACATTGACCGATATGCTATGACTATGAATATGATCCTAAAAACTGCAGCACTGTTTGTCTATGGTTTATTCCCTTATTTATTACCGAAAGAAGTTTATTACGTCATCATCTGACCAAAACCGAACCAAATACAAAACAAAACTAAATAATTTAATAAATGTTGCTCCTTGGAACGCAGATATAAATTGCTTTTTGACATTCATGGAGTATAGAAAATAGAAGAACAATCTCTATATATCCAAAGTGTCCGACAAAAGGGATTAAATTGGTGGCGCCACTGTAGCAAGTGCGTAAAAAAATCACACCGATGCAAGAAAAATAATTTTGGACATTTTTATATCAGAAGAAGATAACGAAAGAAGAGTGCAGCCGAGATGAGAATATTGAGATGGATGTGTGGAGTGACGAGGAAAGATCGGATTAGCAATGAGTATATAAAGGTGCGTCCACATTTGTATCATTTGCTCGTATCCGATTACCGTGCCTTGGCATGACTGCGTATCGCGCTGCTTGGACGCTCACTGTCGGCGCGCCGATCATTATTTACTGCTTTCCGCTGGACACTTTTTCATCTGTTTTCCTATATGAGATTGGCCTCCTTCCCTCTATAAGTAGTCCATGTTCACATTTCTACCTTAAATTGTGATAGACTGACTGTACTCGTACATTGGCCTGGCCCCGAGTGTATCACTTTCTGCCTTTAACATCATTATCATCAAGATGTTGGTGCGTTTAAACGAGGCCTTATACCTACCGCATTTACACATTTCTGCCTTGCCATTCTTTCGCCACTCGCCACACTCTTCGCTATTCGTTCGAATGTGTAAACGCCCTAAATAGGTAGTGCATACCGAAGCCCATAGGAAGCCCTGCCATTCGCGCGAATGCATTAGAATGTGTAAATGCGGCTTTACTTCGATCGACTATTGTAGATGCATATAAAGCATTTGCAAAGTTCTCACGTGCGTACTTGATTAGCTTTAATTACTGCCGGAATGCTAGCTATTTCGACCGTTACTTTGCTTTAACACCTACTGAACTGACTACTGATCTAAAATCAGAGAATAGTGGCCTTTGCACATTGCAGGCGACACAAAAATATCATCAATCATCATCATTTCAACCTATTGACGTCCACTGGACAAAGGCCTGCCCAAGGATCTCCACGACGACCGCTCCGTCCTCATTCATTAATTTCCTGCGATCTTGACCAGAATGAGCCGTGCCGTGTGTGTGCATCGTCAGCAAAGGGAAAAAAAAGGCGTATAATTGCCTGCTTTTTTTCAGCGTAGTCGGGTAAAAAATATCCGATAACCATCTGTGGATGACCAGCTACCCGCATACCAAAAATAATCGATATCTGTTTACCCGTTTTGGTGTTGGATAGGTGCTTGCTTCTACTCTCTACTAAACTCCGATTTTATTCGTGACCAAAATCTGACAGTTCTCATCTTGATTATTTAAAGAATTAAACATTATTTCATAAAAACATGAATGAGAAATGACATGTTAGGGTAAGTTTTATTGATAAAAATACTGACACTTAAACCAGTATGCAGTGATCACATCGACAGCGCCCGTTGACGTAAAATTTTGGTCTTGAATTAAAAATCAGTTTAGATGTAGATTACTTAACAATAAAAAAAATACACTACGGGAATCTACGGTATCAATACTTGCTAGGTAAAGTCAGCCTCAAATAGTTCGTGACACCCAAAGTCGCAAAATAGTTCGGTAGACATGTTTATGACACTTGGAAGAAACTTGTGTACCAAACTATTTGGCGACTTTGGGTGTTATTATCTGATAGTGACTGTACCTACGCAGGTAGATCAACCATAGTGAATACCCATTTAGTGATGTCACAAAACACTAAAGGCCTATGCAGAACGCGTGTTTTAAACGCGCAGTCGCGGCGCATTTTAGGAACGCCGGCTGCGCAGTTTTCATTCCACTGCACTTCTATATTATTATAAAGTTTTTAAAAAATACATCTATACCTACATTGAAGATATTTAAAAAAAAATGGACTATTTGAAGGTCACTTAATCGACTTTATTTCTTTTTTGTGTTTGTACGTATCGCTGTGGCCCTATCACGTCAAAACGGTCAACGGATTTCAACTAGGTATTCTTGGCATGTACACGGGTAGCTGGGCACCCTCGAATGGTTATAGGATACTTTTTACCCGACTACGGTGAAGTAAAACCGAGAGTTAGTAAGGTATGATTTTTTACTCTTACGCAAACGAAGTTGCGGGCAGTTCTATATGGATTAAATTGTTTTACATTGCGTTGTCGCCAATTCTTATTAGAGGAAGTAGGTACAAAAACCTATAGTCACTGTTTATTAGACTATATAGCTTTTAGCAATAAACTAACACAATACCTATCTAGGAAATTATTGTATACCGTAATAACGGTTGATTGTGACACACACAAAATAATCATGTATCGAAATCTGTAACGAAAGCACAATTTGACAATAAATATATTCTGATTCTGATTAAAATGTTTTTTTATTAAAAGGGTGTTTTTAATAGACGAGATATTCTGTTAATAGTCTATGTTATTTAGGAAATGTATTGTAAAGTGAATTGTATAAAACTGTATTTCAAACACAATCTTACGTATTGTTTTCTGAATAAATACTGAATATTACTTTTTACATTACGTAGATGTTTAACACTAAATTGTTGGCTAAGCACATAATACCGTGGTTTGAATTGATCCTCTTCTACCTATTTAATAGATTATAATAAGAATCGAACTCTAATAAGACTTGGACATTATTCTTCACCGTAATCCTATGGAATAACACCAAAGGTACTTAATAAGTAGGTAACCATATAATTATTGTTCAAAGGTAAAACTAGGTAGGTTAATGCAGAAGTTTATAATTAGCGGAGGGAAAAAAGTCATAACCACTCGTTTTTAACACACTTTTATTAGGTCGACCTGTATGTAAACTAACTATGTAATGGAATCTAAGGTAACTAATTTAACCATCTTCCAAGGATCGTAGCGTCATGAAAGTTGGCAGCTGTATGTAGTTCTGATGACAATACAATAATATGGTACTGTCGAACTGATCTGATGATGGAGCCGAGACTCTCGAGAACTTCATGATGGAACATGAAGTTCCAGCTCATATCTTCCCGTGTTTTTCTAGTGTTTTACTATTAATTTATTATGGTTCCGTACCCAAATGGTAAAACGGGACCCTATTACTATAACTCCGCTATCCGTCTGTCTGTCTGTCCGTCTTTCATCAGGCTGTGCTCATGAACCGCGGTACTTTGATATAACAATAAAAACAGTATAAAATAAAAAAATAAAAATAATTTAATGTCTGTCTATGTCTATAACCAATATAAAATGATCGAATACCGCGTACATTTTGCTTAGGAGTAGGGCTCTTCTAACACTGGATTTTCTAAGATACGGCCGTTTGTAGCGAATATTTTGTACGGAACGGAACCCTCGGTGCGCGAGTCCGAATCGCACTTGGCCGGTTTACTGTGACGATTCAGTGACCTTCAAATAGACCAAATCACAATTTTTTTAGAAAATATCTTCAATGTAGACGTTTCCCTTATTTTATTTTATAATCGTATAGATGTGAATGTGAACCTTCCAATTTATAACTTTAATTTGACCTTTTGGTAATGATTATGTTCTGTTTATCTAAAAATAACAATGTCTTTCATAAATGCATGTTCAGTTCAATCCATCAATGGTTTCAAGTGCGTAATGTTTTAATAAATTCCCTTCTTATCTACGCACATGGAGCATGAAAGACTTCAAAGAGTGATTGATCACGTTTTTAATATAAGTCCAAGAGGCACAGACGACGCAACCATACTGCCATAAGGGGAAATGCTGCACAAACCTGCTTACGGCCGAGAAATTCGCAACCGCACAGATTATTCAAACTTTTTAAAATCAACAAACTTCGGAACGTCCTTCCACACCAGAGACTAAATCAAAACTCTATAATGTCGTTTTATTTACATAATTTTTTTGCGTATGACTAAGGCATAACGAAGTTTCAAGCGCAAAAACGAAATCGTACGCGTAAGTCTCATAATGGGTACGTACCGAAAAAATCCTCCCAAGTCATAGAATGGTCGGAGTCGTTCGCACCGTCCATCTTCCAACACTATAACATTTACAAACACAACTTTTTATGTCACAAAAGCACTGAACTCCCTACATATTTATTGTTGATAAACAAACGAAAACGCGGCGCAACGGAACGCACGGCCGCCCGACCGACCGCGGCGAGAGGAGTGAACAGAACAGTGAATGAGAAATCAAATAAAACTAAGATGCAGTCGTGTCGTTGTGTGCGTCGAACGGGATGCACTTATGCGTTTATATCGGCCTCTCTTTCTCGCAGCCCGGTACACATGCGATAGAAAATAGTGTACTTTTGAATAAGTTTAAAATAGTGTCTTCAAGCTATCTTGGGCTTCAAGCTATGATGTGAGGCCTAGAATGATGTACAGTTATACTTATTAGAAGTAACGAACACTTTATCTTGATACTGACTTGCGGCTCGCGTTAAGATGGTACCTACTCCAAAACCATCAGGAATGCTGGATCATTTAAATGAGTGGGACAACAATACAATACAAATACTTACTCTCTATTGTACACCTCACAAAATTTACAGGAATTTACCAAAATTAAGAAATTAGTACTAAATAGAGGCAGTCATTAAAGATTTGACTGAACTTCAGCGACTGGAATGGCGCGAGGAAGCTCAAGATAGAGGAAAATGGCGATCTCTGTTGTCGGAGACCAAGATCCGCTTCGGGTCGCTGAGTCAGCAAACATTTTATTTTTACAACTTTATAATACACACTAGAATATCATTCTTCGCGAGAAGAGTCATACTCCACTTTTTTTCTTTAGCATAGTCGGGTAAAAAGTATCCTATAACCATCTTGAGATACCCAGCTACCCGTGTACCAAAAATAGTTGAAATCCGTTTAGCTGATTTGACGTGAAGCCACAACGTCACATACAAACATTTTATTTTTACGACTTTATAATAGTATAGATATCATTCGACTCCAAAGCTGCCTATGAGGTTTCTACCTAGAAAATAAAGATCTAGGTTTTAGAACCATTAAAACAAGAGGACTGACAGTTGCCATAGTTTGGATCGTGTTCCGATCACAAGGAGATATTCTGGTAAAAAACTAAATGGCGCTTTAGCATTTAACTATGTTATAATTTAATAAAGAAACATAGTATAGTAAAAATTACTTCGCAAAAACCTAATCCATACTAATACTATAAATGCGAAAGTGTGTCCGTCTGTCTGTCTGTTACCTCTTCACGCTTAAACCTATGAACCGATTTGGATGAAATTTGGTATGGAGATAGTTTGAGTCCCGGGGAAGAACATACTTTTATCCCGGAAAAATACCTTTATCCGCGATAAACGAATTTAAGGCGGACGAAGTCGCGGGCAAATGCTAGTAATAAATGAATCGTAACATAATAACTCTATCAAGCTTGCAAAGTTGATTAATTGTAAAAAAACATTCTTATACATACCTAGATAGCTGTATTTGAATTTGAATTTGAATTAGATGGCATATTGTACATATCGAGGAACGGCGTTTTGTATGGAGTCAGTCCTCTTGTTTTGATGGTCCTTGGTTTTAGATAATGGTTGTACTTTGTTTTATCGAAAAATGTTTCATCGAAAACTTCATTTCGTCGACATATAATTTCATCGATACCGTTTTCTCTTAAATCGTTAATAATTTGGGATTGTTATAAAACAAACCTAAAACTTCACTTAATACTACATGACGATCTATTCAAATTTCAACCAAGTCTAATCACACCAAAAGTTTTCCTTCCGTGCTCTTCATTTTCTTTAAAATTAAGGTAAAAATTCGTAGTCAACCGCAGACAGCAGCACGTGTCGCCTAGTTGCGGATACTTTTCATAGAAATAAAAAAAACTTGCCAAGTTCGAGTCGTACTCGCGCACCAAGGGTTCCGTGCAAATTTACACTTATCCTAACTTTATCACCCGTGTAATATTTATGTTTATTTATACAAATTGTAAAAAAAAAAAAAAATCCTTTGCAATACATGTGGCCTGCCTGACCATGTTTATAAATACTCCACATATAGATATGGTAAGAAGTTTTTGAGATATAGCGATCTAATAGTCGGACGGACAGACAGACAGAGTCGCACCAGAAGGGTTCCTTTTGTAACTTTTTGGTACGGAACCCTAAAAACAGTAGTGTCGCAACGACACTTCACCTTCTGCTGCTGTCTGCGGCCGGCTACGGACTTGTTCCTTTAAGTGGGACCCCAACATATATTTTATTCGACTAGAAAAACTGATTTTAAAAATACATCCAAGATTGACGAAGTTATCGCTAATCGCTACCTCCTAACATATGATAACAATAAAAAACAATGTAGGCTTCTTTTTGAAGTAGCAAAAGTAAATACGTCACTGTCATTATAAAAGTACGGTATCGGAATGTACTAACGATACCCATTCACAAGCTCCGATTATCGTCAATCAGTCTAAACATAATTTATTAATTTATTAGTTTATTTTACTTTTTTTATGCTTAAAAACTTACAATACTCTTGCTTCAAAATTTAATTTGAATTATCAAGCTGGTTTCATAATAATGTTATTCTATGATTAATACGAAATTAAATTAAGAATTTATTTCTTCAATATACAAACGCCTCTTGAATGGGAACATTCAAAATTGTTTATTATTTATAACGAACTTAGTTTTTGAACTGCGCTGTATTGCTATTGACACCGTTTCCGCAATTGGATTGTAGTTACGTTTGGATTGAAATTGTACCTTATAATGTTGCTGTAAAGCTGTTTTCAATATGACAACCTTGAAAAGTTTTTCGTACGTTTCGGTTTATCCAGTGCGTCTGTCTTGTGACGTCACCGCATTGATCGTCCGACTCGACCGTCAACCGACGATTTCTAACAACATGGCGGACTTGAAATCAGTTGTTGTGTACTGAGATTTGCACCTCGTTAGTTAATTTAAATAACAAAACAAAACACTTTTTTCCTAGTAAAATATATAAATCAATCTTTTCGCTATATGTGACAGTAATATATTGTGGTAATTGTTGTTTCTTCACTACTGGGATGTGAATTCATGTAAAAACGATGTTGAATAACAATTTAAGCCGATTTAATTGCATTTCATCGACACATTGCAGTGCACGTTGCTTTTTATTAAATTAGAAACAAATCTTTACATATATACTAACTGCGTGGTATTTTTTTGCAGTTATCGTCGCGAATTGTTAAAGAAAAGCCGTGGTCAATATTGTGGTCTTTCACTTGGTAACTGGTCGGTATTACGATGCCGCGGCGCGGTATTGAGCCCGTGCAGCCGCCGGAGCCCCCTAAAAAGAAACCTAAAGTGGTTTTAGAGCAGCTTTCTTTGTTATGCCCGAGCCTAGATGTCAGTTTCTCCGACGACGAAGCCCTGCCGCCTGGTATCGTTTTTTCTGACATTCAGCAGAAGAAATGGCGCATCGGAAAGCCTATAGGTGTGTATTTAGCATATATAAGTGAAAATAAATCTTCTCTTCAGTTGACCAATATTACTACTGAACTTTGAGTAAAGAGTTAAGCAGTATTGTGTGTAATCTAAATTTCTTTTGGGCATTTGATTAATAAACAACTGCTATCTGATAACATACGATAATTTTCAGTATCCCAGATATTTTTTGAACTGCAGCCAGATTCATGGATTTTATCAACACTGAACATGTGTTTCATTGTTGTCTGAAGCCTGGAGCTTTTTATTATTTCACTTCTCATCAGGCATCATATGTTTTAAAGCTCTATTGCAGTAAGTAGATCTGAAAAAAGATCCAGTCTACCAACAGAGAAAAAAAATGAGTTCTGAAACCATTCAGGCTTTGTAAAAAGTGATTCCAAAGTAGTTTCACAGTATGTGACGTGTGTGATACTGATAAGTACCTAATCTTTACTAAAACACTTAAACAAGGCTCCAACTATAGTATGTAAAGTTACCAGATATAGGGCTTATGAAATGAAGTTCCCAGCCATCTACTGACCAAGATCAGTCTTTCATTAAACTCATTTTTACTTAACAATGCTCAAGTATTGATCCACCTTGGCATTAATACAATTATATTATGGACAACATCGAAGGGACCATCCAATTATAGCTTTTATAGCTGATTGTCATTATAATTAACCATTACTGTAAGTATAAATCATTGTACCTTAAAATTTCGCTGTAATTATTGGCATAGCGTTTTATAAGCAATGTCATAAACAGTTCTGAGAGATGACTCTTTAGTGTAAAAGTAAACATGTATTCCTGCACTTGTAACTTCACAATCTTTGTACGTGTATATTATTTTCTGAGGCCACAAAAGAAAGAGGCAGACAATTTATAAGATGGGAGCATGAAATAGTGGAGATGGCCGGCAGGATGTGGAGTAGTTTGGCCACAGACAGGGAGGAGTGGAGAAGCCTTTGCCAGAAGGCACACAGATTTATAAATTTACTGTTATGTAAATATATTAAAATTGTAAATCTGAATAAGAGGCTACAAAATAAAATTAAAAAATTATACATTTTCTCTCTTTCAATGTATTGTTTTCAGTACTCTATTTTGTGTGTTGTGCAATAAAGAGCTATTGTATTGTATTTTCTGAGGAGTGCATACCTTTTAACTGAGATATAAAAAACATCAGCAATTTATTTGTCCTAGTTTTAGCTTATTCTAATTAGTAATCTGAGGACACCACAGTACAGTCAGCATCAAATATTTTGTAACATCCAAAGTGCCAAATATATCTCAACAAGTCTTTATTACTATGGGCACAAAGGAGACACAATACGGACATAAAATAGTCATATTCCATTGTTTAAAGTTGAGTACTGGTAAAAGTTTTGTTTGGCTCAGATCATTATGAGCCTATAATGAAAACAGTTTGTCCTTCAATGTTAAAACTCCTTTGCAATGTTTAAGACACTAAACTCACTATTCTCTTTTTAAAATCTAAAGATTAGTGAGCATTTTGGACTTGTTTATGTTAAGGTAGGTATATCAGTGATACATCCGATGTACAGTAAGGGAAATTGTAACATTTATTACCTTTTTCACTCTTGTCACAATGACAATAAGCACTAAAACGGGCCAAGAGCATGTCGGACCTTGCTCAGTGTAGGGTTCCATAGTTCATACAAGAAAATGCAATAAAGATGAAAAAAATATGCTATGAAAAAGTTCACTAGCAAAAGAGCGTATCTTCACGGCACTTACGTCCTTTAATTCAGAAGCGCAGTTTTTCGACAATAACTCAAAAACGGTATATCCGATCATAGTAAAAAAAAGTAATGTAATAATAAGAATGTCCACAGTGTCCACAGGGGCCCCCCTAGAAATATATTGTTTTTGGTATTTAGTAGTTAATTTTTTTATTAACTAACAACCAGCTTAGAAAAGACCAAGATTTTTGGGATAAGTAAAATGAAACAAAGAGGAGTGAGTCTGAAGTGACAGTATTAAATTAAAACTATAATCAAATTTAATTTGGTTTTCAGGTAGAGGCAGCTTCGGACGTATTTATCTGGCGTCCGACAATGTGGATAAAGAGGTGACCAAACTGAATGCGAACTATGTGGTCAAGATAGAACCTCACACAAATGGTCCGTTGTTTGTGGAAGTACATTGTCTAATCCGTACTTCCCAAGTGTCGAAAAGTAAGGAGATTTGTATGACTCATTGTACTGTTCGTTTGAGACTGGGTAATCCTCCATGTTTAACACATTCTCGACCGTGAGCCCGCTCGGCGGGCGCTGTGCACGTAGCAAGTTTTTGTTACATACGGTTTTTCCCATGTTATTTATTGGCTACGAGCGTATCGTTACGAAAATGTCGGTTGCGAAAGTGTTAAAACAAAGGTTTTTATTTTATACATAGAAAAAAATCTGGGCAGAAGACAACATCTTATGCCACCTGTGGTATTTTTTTTTTTAAACAATTTACTACAGCACCTCAGCGATATTTTGGTTTTTAGGAGGTTGCTAGAGCATTCTCAAGTAGTTTTAGTGTATTAGTAATTTTGGGATATTTCCTGCATCTGAAATAAAGTCAATAATAAAAAAAAAACATTGTGTTGAAAGCTCTATCTTGGGAATATTTTGATTGGTGCAAAAATTGTTCCCTAATAGTTATTATTTATTTACAGTAAAAGCATGGCGGCAACAAAACAAACAAAAACGCATCGGCATGCCGGTGTATATCGCGAGTGGATCGTTCATAGACAAAAAGACTGGCGTGAAATATAGGTTCCTCGTCCTGCCGCGCTATGACGTAGACTTGCAGAAAATCATTGCCCGGACCAAAGTACTGGACCTCAAGAATGTTCTAGTACTAGCCTTACAGATATTAGATGTCCTTGAGTATCTCCATAACCAAGGATACACGCATTCTGATATAAAAAGCTCGAATCTCATGCTAGGGTTTGAGGGCGGTAAAATAAACAAGTACCCCATGGCGAAAACTTCCCAATCCTTCCAAAAAGAAACAAAGGAAGTTGCAGTGCTCTCTGGAAAGCACAGAAGAGTCAAAAGTGGGAAGTCCAGAACCACAAACTATTATGATGATGAAGATTTTGTTATTAAAGACTCGAAAAGTTTAGATGCTAATGATAGTTGTGATGAGAAAAGACTGGCCAGTGTTAAGCAGCTAAGGAAAATACTAACAGATAGAGACAGTAGGACTTTACATAGGCACCATGCTTTCAATCTCAGACAACTCTCAAGTTATGTCAACTATGAGGACATGACAAGTTCAGTCTGTTCGGACCAATCATACCAGAAGTTGCTTGATGACTTTGGCAACAAGACTATCATTAGAACGACAGCAGAATTCTTTGAGGATACAAAAAGAAAGAAAACGGATGCTGTTAGCGATGATGAGATACACAAAGAGGCAGTTTTGTCACAGTCAAGCAAACAGATATACTTACTGGACTATGGTTTAGCTTCTAAGTTTCTAGATTCTGAGGGAAAACATAAAGACTTTGGCATGGATGCGAGGAAAGCCCATGATGGGACTTTAGAATACAGCTCAAGGGATTCACATATTGGAGCACATTCGAGAAGGTCAGACCTTGAGACCCTTGGATACAACCTTATTGACTGGCTTACAGGTTCCTTGCCATGGAAAACCACAGAAGTTCTTGCTGAGCCAGACCTAGTCCATGCTTTGAAGAAAAACTACATGAGCGACATAAAATCGTTCCTAAAAGCCAGCTTTAAAACTGAGTTTTATCCACAGTTCATGGAAAAATACCTGGAATATGTCACCAGCTTGGAATTCACAGAGAAACCAGACTACGATCTCTGCAGAAGCTTGTTTAAGAGTGAATTGATGAAGAATGCAGATAAAGAAGTGTCTCTAAAGTTAGCTGAGCCTCCAAATTCTCCTATGGGTCGCAAATTTGGCAATTCGAGAAGGTTTGGCAGAAAGAATACTCCTGCAGATTTTCTAGCTAGGAATGGTATAAAAAAAACCTATGAGAGAGAAAATGTCTGTTCTCTTGAAAACGATTTGAAACTGGAGTTATTGAAACAAACTATCAATATATCCAGTGAAGGCATACGGAAGCCGTGTACCTCGAGAAACTTCTTCGTTTCCGACGCCGATCTAGTCGCCCGTTTGAAGAAATCTCTGATGCCCCACGATGTATTAGGTAAAAAATTGTCGCCGAAAAACTTGCGCTCAAACAAAAAAGTGCAAAAACGCAGAGGCAAAAAGACTCACAGGAGCAGTATCGGGAAGTTCGGGAACTTCATGGGCTCCGCTAAACAATTTACGTGGGCGGAAATCTTGGCTCAAAATCCGGAACATATAATTCGGAAAGAGCGCAACGTTGCCAACAATGATGATGAAGATGATGACGAAGACACCTGTAAATACAGGATCAGGAAACTCTCTGACGTATCTTCAGAGGGCAGTGACTCACTACAATCTCCGCTCATGCAAAAAGACTATTTACAAGGAGTGAAATTGACATATGCCATGAAGGAAGTATTAGCAAATTTTAAGAAAAAGGTCACAGTGAAGACGTCTAAAGATGTAGAGGAAATTCCTGAAGAACTCCAAGGCTACACTCCAGCTATGGTTAAAATTTATAGGATCAAAGAAAAAAGAGAGGCTAAGGAGAAACAGGAGGCCTTAAAACAGACAGAAGTAAAGGAAACACCTCCAGAGCCTGTCAATAGATGTACCCGGTCAAGGTCAATGCGGGGTAAAAAGATAGAAAAAGCAAAGGAACTAAAAGAAGTGCCTACTAATACTAGAACTACAAGGAATAAAAGCACTGTTGATAGCATTAAAGTAAAGGAAGTTACAGTAACCGTTGAAAAGCTAGACATTAAAAAGATACAGACAAAGTCTAACACAAAAAATGTTAAAAAGAAGGAAGTGAAGATTGTTGAGAGTCCAAAGTTGCCGGCTAAAAGGATTAAAAGTAAGTATAATTATGAACTAGTGATCCAAACAAACATACATATATCCATAATTTTAAATGGTAAAGTAACTAATACAGGAGCAGTCGCTTTTCACTTCTTTTTATTTTGAAAGTTAATAAAATCATACCACCATAACGAATCATTCTTACACACTTGCACCACAAAACAGACAACAAAACTCAAATCAAAAATGAGTGTCGGGTATAATCTATTTTCTTTTTCAGGGTCATCACCAACCAGAGCAAAACCTCCCAGAACCAGAGAGACCACTGTACCAGTAAACAGACGCAAACTCCGAAGCAGCAAAAGGAGTGCTTGACAACACTGTAAATGTTGCTCAACTATTTTGGAAAATTCTAAATGACGTTTCAGTGGTGAAATTATCAACTCAACCCGTTAATACAAATACCGCCTTAATATAGAAATAGTAATTATTTTCTACATACAATCAGTGTTTTGACAAACTTGCCTAATTTAATTATCAGATACTGTGACTTGATCGAAGTTTTGAATATTTCCGTTAGTTTGTATGAAGTCTGTGATTTGTTTCATTGCATTCGATATTTGGATGTACAATATTCGCGTCTAGAAATTTTATTTTGGCCGTAGTTAATATTGACCTTGTGTTAAGAATAATTTCGTGTATGTTTCCAAAAGCTTTTGTAATTAATTTCTTGTAGAAATACAATAAATTGATTAAATCATTCCGCCGTATTTCATTGTAATTTTCATAACCTAACCAACCTAACCTTATTGATCGGGTAATGATAATAGTTCATGGAACTTTCATTATCAATGGATGAATCACGTTCGTGTTCTGCTAGTCTGCTAATTTCGCTCTGCGGCACTATTATCGCTCATAAGCGCTGAATGTGCGCTTCCCTTACCTAAATCGTGAAAATTGAATTAAAATCGTCTAGCACTAGCTGCCTCGTTAAAAAATTCGAACTGTATTTTTTATGGTAGTAAATCGATACTATTCATTTATTATTTAATAAAAATAGTTATTATTCAGTTCAGTTTTTAAGCTTTGGTTTCTGTCCATTAGGACAATTTTGCCAGCGTCAAGTTTTAAAAGCCAAGGTACGGTTTCATAATGAAATAATGAGTTAATCCACACCGATTCCGTATCTTACTTTGTACTATCAGTGGTATCGGTAAAAATCGGTAACGTCATATAAGCACGGCATGCATCACTATCATTTTGACAGATCACCGCTGACTGAACTGACAGTTGCACAATCACCGTGCGATAGAGATGTTTTGATTGAACTTTGATTTTAAATTATGTGCCTAATTAGCTTGTCCACTACAGTGTTAGTGACAAGTCATTTTAGATACTCTAGTTAGCTAAATTTGTTTATTGACGATATTGAGGATTCGGGAGTAATACATGACATAACCTTAAAGTTAGAAAACTTCCTGTTATATTCGAGTTAGTTACATAAAATAATTGGTTTTGGAAGTGATTGGAAATGGAAAACGAAGTGAGAACCGTTATCCGCGTCGGATCAAGGAAAAGCGAGGTAGATCTCTTTCAATTACGAGTGTAAATTTACTAGTAACATTTTGTTTTTAGTTACTACTACTTACCATGCCGATGAGTGAACAAGTCAAATTTTAAATATGACATTGATAAATGAGATAATACTTAACAATAAAGTTGCTGTAAAAAAAATCTATACTACTATATATATATATACACCTATAATCCAAGTACCCTGAAATCATTTACAATTCTTGTTTTATCATAACAATATAGCATAATTCTATGAACGTAGTTATGGTTAACCGTGAGGTTTACCAAATTGATTGAAGTCTACATGTACACATACAGTCAACATACAAAACTAAATTTATTTCAACTGCTACAAAAGATACTATTACTAGAACCCAGTGTAATTTATGATCCCTGTGACTGATTTATTACTGTATATTTATTACATTGTTATTGTACTTTCACATAGTCCGCAAGGTAGGTTCTTTCCTATACTACAGGGTGTATGGCAGATTGTCTGCCAAATGACTATGGTAGGTAGGTAGAATCACTTGCAACACATTTTGGGCCAATTGACACTTGTCCTGCCCACAGTGCTTTTTTAATTATTTTTTTAAATTTTATTTCTGCATTTGCCAAAAATTCACAATTTTGCTTACCCCTATCTATGTTTTTTAAATGTGACAGCACAAAAGTGTTTGTATTTTTCAAATCTCTAATGTATTCGTAAATTTTATTTTCATTTAGAAAGGAAATAAAAAAAAAGTTATGAGCCGACAAAGTGTGAAGGACAGAAAATAAAAATCATCGAGCTCAACTTTATAGCACAATTAAACAAAAAGTTGAAACTCCTCAGATCTTCCAATATCATTAAAACTTCTACAGTTCATGACTATTCTAACGGTGTACCACATGACTAGAATCACTTTCAATTTTTCGGCAAAAAGTGGTTTTTGTCTAAAATGGTGACGTAAATCACCTAGTACTTCTTCGAAAGTACTTAAAAATAAGATTTTATAAAATAAATAAATTAGCATTAAATGCACTAAATAAATCAAATCTATTCGACTAATTATAAAGAAATAATAAAAAAGTCATCTAAAAATAATAAATAAATCTAAAATTAGTACTTAATAATTATTTTTTATAGTCCCTTATCAGTATTCAATATGCAAGTTACGACCAAAATTAACCTAATTTATTTTTCCTTATATTTTTGCATGATAATTTACCCAATTCAAAGTATTCAAACATGTAATAAAAAAATAAAAAGAAGAGCTAACTATAATAATGCCTCTCTTTCTTTCCTACAATTAATATTATCCTTCGCAATCATTTTTTTATTATCTGTTTCAATACATTGAATTGGGTAAATTATCATGCAAAAATACCAGGAAAAAATAAATTAGGTTATTTTTGGTCGCAACTTGCATATTGGATATGGATAAGGGACAATAAAAATAAATTATTACTAATGTTAGGTTCATTTATTATTTTTGATGACTTTTTTTATGATTTCTTTATAATTAGTCAAATAGATTTGATTTTGTGCATTTAGTGTTAATTTATTTATTTTATAAAATCTTATTTTTAAGTACATTCGAAGAAGTACTAGGTGATTTATGTCAACATTTTAGACAAAAACCATTTTTCGCCGGAAAATTGAAAGTGATTCCAGTCATGTGGTATACTGTTAGAATAGTCATGAACTGAAAAGGTTTTAATGATACTAGAAGATCTGAGGAGTTTCAACTTTTTTTTTAATTGTGCCATAAAGTTGAGCTCGATGATTTTAATTTTCAGTCCTTCACACTTTGTCGGCTCATAACTTTTTTTTTATTTCCTTTCTAAATGAAAATAAAATTTCAATAGGATACGCATACATTAGAGATTTGAAAAATACAAACACTTTTGTACTGTCACGCTTAAAAAAAAGATAGGTAAGCAAAATTGTGAATATTTGGCAAATGCCGAAATAAAATTAAAAAAACACAGTGGGCAGGACAAGTGTTAATTGGCCCAAAATGTGTTGCAAGTGACCCTACCTACCTACCCTAGTCATTTGGCAGACGATCTGCCATACACCCTATATTATAAAGTTGTATGAATGAAATGTCTGTACATTGAAGATATCTTCAATAAAATTATTGTTACGGATTTGGACGTCACGGAATCGATATGTATATATATATATATATATTGTATGTTTGTATGTGTCATTGTGACTTCATCACGCCAAATTTGCTAAACGGATTTTAACTATTTTTGGTACATGGGTAGCTATGTATCTTCAGATGGTTATAGGATACTTTTTACCCGACTACACTGAAGAAAAAAAGTGGGTTATGATATAAGAATTGCTTGTTTAAAGTATATGATAACAAGAATTTTATAATATTTTTTTCTTTCAGCTGGCCCTAATACAAACTAATTTTGTAATAGACAGCTTGAAGAAGTTACATCCAGAGAAGGATTTTACTATAGGTAAGTTGCTGAACATAGAAATTGTCTTCAGTTATCTTTCCAGTCAGAAATCTTTTGTGAGATGCCAAAGCTTCAATGCCTATTTCGTGAATTTTCGACACTCATAAATCAATATCTCTCCTTTTTAGGGTCCCGCACGTTAAAAGTTAAAAACGGAACCCTTATAGGATCACTTTGTTGCCCGTCTGTCTGTCCTTCAAGACGCTTTTCTCAGGAGCGCGTGTACTTTTGTGTGCGGTCTCTTGAATCTGTTAAAAAATCAAGCTTCTAAGTCATCACAATCCAAAGATACAGTCATTAAAAAAGGTTTTTCCATACAAATTGCCGTCCATGGAAAAGCTACAGGGTACTTCCAGTTATCTTAATTTGGTATGAAGGTAGGTCTTATAGTACAACCCATAAAACAAATCTGAAAATCTTAATTTTTATATCTATCTGTCTATCTCAGTATCCAATATAAAATGACACCACACCACATTCATTTTACTTACGAATATTGCTATGCGGGCTATTACCACTAAAGTGATTGGTGCTTTTGGTAACTAGTGGATTTTTTCCCAGTAGTTACCACTGATAACCGATGGGGGAAAAAAATCCATCTGTTATCAGTAGTAACAAGTTGGTGGTAACAGCTGGGTATAACCTGGCTTTGGTAACACTGGTGTGCGAGTCCGACTCGCGCTTGGCCAGATTTTTTTTAAACTGATTACTTAGACGAATAATCCAAATATTCGTTCTAAATGCATAGCACCATATCTGCTGCTCTAGAAAATAAGGAACTCAAAATGCACGGGACAATTTTGACGTCATAACACTGTATTCAAACATACACCATTTTCCAGTAACCATGACAACGCTAGGAGACCGTATCCTAAACGTGTCTCTACCCAAGATCGGTGAGAAGTCTCTTTTCACAAAGGACCTGGAAGATGCACTGAGGAATGACACAGTAGACTTTGTGGTGCATTCGCTGAAGGATCTGCCAACGACTCTACCTGATGGGTTGGCTATCGGGGCAGTGTTTGAAAGGTTAGTCTATGGGTCATTCATTGTATACTTGAGTAAAATTGACTCGATAGGGATAATGACGAAAGGTCATTGGGCATTTTGTTCGGACATATGACCCACGGCGTACACAAACCAAATAAGGCTAGGTATGTAGGTAAATGTATCTGCTACTCAGTGGTATGAGTCGCATTCTTGTAAACCATGGGGGAATTGAGAAAAAAAATAAAAATCATTTCTTGTCATTATAGTGTTTTTGCAAAGACTTAAGTCAGACCTATTGGAATTGTTTCAAAAATACTTTGAATAGCTGCTGTTATATCGCATTGCTGTTGTTATATTGTTTAATATAAAGACGAACAAAAAAAAAGAATATGTTGACTTTTGACTTTTTACAGAGAATTGTCCATGAACCACACCTTTGCACAATGCTGATAGGTATCACTTCATCGTACACATACTGTTGAATAACTTTTTTCTGCTGGTAGATACATTAAAAAGAGATACATATTTAGAAAAGTGAGATTAAATTCTCTATTTTAAAACTAGTTTGGTCTCTGTACGCGAAAATTCGGAAAGCGGGTCAAAAACGCCCAATGACCAAATAATTAGTCCATCATGTATAGTAATAAAAAATATTGTTTGTTTCCAGGGAAGACCCCCGAGACGCCCTAGTCCTCAGGGAAGATTTGAAAGAGCACACACTGGAGACCCTACCTGAAGGCTCCGTCATTGGTAAGTTGGCAGTATTCGTTACAAGTAATAAGGTACATGCGTGGTTTTTTTATAGCTTTTCTGAAGGGACTTACAGCTCTGAATGACCGTCGATCTGTAGCTATTCACGTTTCCGTGTTGTATATGTCTCATCATGTTGACAGCGACCGTCTTTACCAATATACTGTTTCAGTTTATCTTCAACAGTCACCGAAACCAGGATAAATGCCATCAAACTTTGTTATTTTTACGACAAAGAACCAGTTTTCGCCACTTTTCTTAAAAAATACACGCTTTTTAAAGAACATGCTTGCGTAGCAAGTTAGATCTTTTCATAATGAAAAATTTGGCATAAGCTTTGAGTCTTATCAAAGGTTTATTGAGAGACTACATACGCAATCTATATTTTAATAGACCTCTCTGTAAAAATCCATAGTTAATTACATAGAAATATATTGTAATTTTCGAATGCAAGAAAGTGTTAATTAGAAACTGACCTATCATATAAACCATATTTCGAAAGTTAGTTTGAGCATTCCAGGGACTAGATACAAAACAAAAACGATGAATAATCGTACATTTAAGCTTGGAGCTTCTAACAAAATATCAGAATACCGTAAGAACTATTTGAAAAGTGAAATTAACATCGGTCAAGAAATACGCATGATATAGTAATTTTCAACTACTAATTAGACAGGGATTTGACAGAGAGGTTCGACATGAACTGTTACGTCATAGTGCACTCCGGCCATATAAACTCCATTAAATTCTGTTTTGCCAGAAAGAAATAGAATGAAATGTTTGATTGAATATCTTGGTTATTTTTATAGTTATAGGAAAAATAATTATGGATACTTTTCACCCAACTACACTGACGAAATTTTTTTTATAAAAAATTAAAGTCTATAATATAGTTAAATATAGTTTTCAACATGTGTGTTAATATATATATATATAATTTTGGTAACTAACAAAGTTATATACTACGTATATTTTTCTTCGCGTTACCTCTTTGACATATCTTTAAAGAGTGCTGTCGCGCTCGTTCCCCACGGCCCCAACGTTTCTACCCCAAACGGCTCAAATATGCAGCTACTTTTTAACGAATTATAAATTTGTGTATTCAAAAGGCACATCGTCCCTCCGCCGTACTGCGCAGCTTCACGGCAAGCACCCACATCTACACGTACGCGACGTTCGCGGGAACCTTAACACCCGACTAAGGAAACTTGACGAAAACGGGGAATACTCTGCGTTGCTGCTGGCCGCCGCAGGACTGCAGAGGATGGGTTGGGGCAACAGAGTGTCGAAGGTAAGATGTTGTGGTGGTCCGAAGACACCCCAGAAGTGCCAAGGGCACAGTAACCCCAGGGTTAGGGCCGTAAGGACTAGTTGAAGAATGACTATTACCGCAAAACGTCGTAATTATATAATATCTCAGTAAACACAATGACCAAACGTCGCACTCCAGCGGGCATTTTGCGTACGGTATTTGTACTTAGTATTTGTTACCTAGTATTTGTAATATGCAATTCCAAGTAATTTGGAATTGCATATTACAAATACTCAATGCAATCCGGTCCGGCGGATCCGGTAATCCGGCCGAATCCGGTACTTTTTGGCGACCACCGGATCCGGACCGGATCCGGTAGACCCACAGGGACGCCGCAATAGACATACATACGGACTACCCAACCCGAGAAAACTGACTCCAATTTGGTGAAAATTTTACTTAGGATATAAATATCAAGGGGATATAAATGTCTTTCTTAATTTTTCTTTGAGACATAATTTTTTTAATGGTAAATTATGTTTCTTTGTTAGCCAGACCGGGGCAGCACGCTCTACTCTAGTCTACTAATAAGATACTTGTTATAATTGTAATAACGTTAATTGAAAAAAATATATATTTAAAGTGCAATGTGATGTGATTACTGATTAGCTTTCTTTATGTATTTTTAATATTACGGGTACTAAGGAAGTTATAGTATTTTATTATTGTTTATATATAATATACCTCTTAAAGTATTAATACAGTTGATAAAATATTACAAAGTAGGGAAGAAAAGTGGCGTCAAAGTTAGAAGAACGATCATGAATCATGATCCAATACACCAAATTAGTGGTAAATTCTTAGATTTGGCAATTAAAACTATAAAAAGTTCCTTTAATTAGTGTTATTTTTTATAAAGGAGATAAAATTTTGTTATATTTACTATGAGACAAGGTTACCATGTGTTCATGTGTTAATAGGTTAATAATGTTATCAAGTTAAGGCTAAATATTATTGAAGCAGATGTTTAAATTTTCATATTACTGTGAAATAGGTGGCTAGTGAGACTGATTTTTGACTTAATAAGGGTTATTTTTAGCGCTAAACCATTGTTTCATTAGTTAATTTGCAAAAACATCTCCGCATGTCTTCTTTAGGGCCAATAAACTGGACAAAAAGCATAATGATGGATAGACGCAATAGTAAAACTTCAATCCGGCCGGATTGAGAATTGGACCGGATTGCAATCCCTAGTAAGCAGTATGTCTTGGTTGCACGATCGTCAATTAAAGCAGAATGCCATAGTTGCACAATGACTAGGTAGATTTTGGGCCATATTCTAATATGCCTTGGTTGTAAAATGACACATTATGCATTTTGTATAGATATTACAACGTATTGGATTTAAAATGTCTAGGTAGCAAAACGTCGTGGCCTCATAACAACTTAGTTATAACTGATGATGAATTTAATGTATGTCCAAGAGCAGCAGCACCGATACACAATTTGACGGTGAAAATTAACATCATCTGTGGCCATTTTAGGTCTTTTTCTTTCCATAATCAATTAGGCGTTTTGCTACCCAAGACTTTATAAATATTTGGCCATATGCCTTCTTTGTCATTTTACTATCAGTACGTTCTGCTACTTAGTCAATTTGCCGTTAGGATATTTTGCTTATTCAGCCGTTTTGCAAACAAGACTTTATACACCTAAGTCCAATGTTATACTCAGTAATTTTAATATTATTAAAAGAAAGAAATATATTTATTTAGTACCGTTACAGACAATTTCGTAACAATAACAATATTAAAACAAAAGAAGTGCTAAAAAGGTCGCCACTCCGCTTAATGCCACGGAGCAATAGAGTTTACTCCGTGACGCTGGTTCTCAGTGACGCCTGTTGATCACCAGGGGGTAGTGATCGTTTTACACATTTAAAATACTTAAATCTTACAACTAAAACTCGAACTTAAAGGGAGCATATTAAAAACTTATATCTATATTATGTACATAGAACTGATATTTACACAATAAAATTACAATTACAATATCTTAATAATACTAATATCTGTGAATGTGCTAGTGTGTATATGTGTGTTAGTTTAATGACTATGTATATAAGGCTGCATGTGTTGGGACTTTTGCTTGCCAATTAAGTACTTTTTGATACGAAGTTTAAATGACGCTAAACTACACGAGTTCCTTATTGGCGGTGGCAAGTCATTCCAACACTTCGTGGCAGCAAATTATTGCAGCATTTTATACGCTTGGAAATTGTACAACCAAGACCTGATGCAAATTAGTCCCTTTGCTTACTTAGCCATTCTGCAATCTAGTCCTTACGACCCTAAGATTGCCACAATGATTGTCTGTCTCTTTCCTTTCAATACAATGCGAGAAAGACGGGTGATGCTATGTCGCGAGACAAGCATAGTCGTGGAGAGTTGCACTAGACCGGCATTTAAGACCGGGGGGGTTATTGCCTAACGAAATTTTGACACTTGGTAACCGAATCAACTGTCATAGCCCATACAAAATCATGACACTTGATTCTGATTCCGAACGTCAAACGCGTTAGGCAATAGAGGGGCCGCGCTCTCGGACGGTATGGCAGAGCGCAGCTATGAGTGTACACGGCGTCCACGATTTCGCCTTTTGTCCAGCGGCTTCCATTCGAAGGTAATTTAAGTCATGTAAAATTAACTGAATGATTTCAATGTCTCATCTAAGGACAAGAGAGGTGTTTGTGGAAACCGCAATAGGCGGCTGTGAAAACTGGACGAAAACGGGAAGTATTCGTTGCTACCAGCGGCGTGCAAAGGCTTTTTAGCCAAGGTTTCTGGGTGCCTATATGGGGCATTGGTAGTTCAGGGTAGGCAATTTCTCTGTGCCTATATGGGGCCATGGTCGTTCAGGGTAGGCAGTTTCTATGTGCCTATATGGGGCCATGGTCGTTCAGGGTAGGCAGTTTCTCTGTGCCTACGAGTATATGGACCGCATGCCACTGGCTGCTATTAGCTAACATGGTAAGTTAACCATGTAAAAACGTAAAATTTGTCATCTATTACGGAGACGTGGTAGATGGATGGTCACAGAAAAGTACAGTCGGCAATAAAAGCTGGCCTCGAAAATTATTTGTTTGACAGACTTATTTTCATTCCAGATTTTACCGTGTGCGGACATCAAGTACGCGGTGGGGCAAGGCGCGCTGGCCGTGGAGTGTCGCGCCGACAACCACGCCCTGCTGGCCATGCTGGCGCCCTGCTGCCACGCAGACACCTACTGCCGCGTGCTGGCCGAGAGGAGCTTCCTGAAGACGCTGGGTAAGTTGGTGATCTAGGAGCCAGCAGAATAATCTTCAGGGTGTTGACTGAGAGGAGCTTCCTGAAGACGCTGGGTAAGTTGGTGATCTAGGAGCCAGCAGAATAATCTTCAGGGTGTTGACTGAGAGGAGCTTCCTGAAGACGCTGGGTAAGTTGGTGATCTAGGAGACAGCAGACGAATCTATAAGGGTGTTGACTGAGAGGAGCTTCCTGAAGACGCTGGGTAAGTTGGTGATCTAGGAGAAAGCAGACGAATCTATAAGGGTGTTAACTGAGAGGAGCTTCCTGAAGACGCTGCGTAAGTTGTTGATCTAGAAGACAGCAGAATAATCTTCAGGGTGTTGACTGAGAGGAGCTTCCTGAAGACGCTGGGTAAGTTGGTGATCTAGGAGACAGCAGACGAATCTATAAGGGTGTTGACTGAGAGGAGCTTCCTGAAGACGCTGGGTAAGTTGGTGATCTAGGAGAAAGCAGACGAATCTATAAGGGTGTTAACTGAGAGGAGCTTCCTGAAGACGCTGCGTAAGTTGTTGATCTAGAAGACAGCAGAATAATCTTCAGGGTGTTGACTGAGAGGAGCTTCCTGAAGACGCTGGGTAAGTTGTTGATCTAGGAGACAGCAGAATCCATACTAATATTATAAATGCGAATGTGTGTCTGTCTGTCTGTCTGTCCGTCTGTCCGTCTGTCTGTCTGTCTGTCTGTCTGTCTGTCTGTCTGTCTGTTACTTCTTCACGCTTAAACCGCTGAACCGATTTGGATGAAATTTGGTATGGAGATAGTTTGAGTCCCGGGGAAGGACATAGGCTACTTTTTATCCCGGCAAAATACCCGTATCCGCGATAAACGAATTTAAGGCGGACGAAGTCGCGGGCAGAAGCTAGTAATCTATAAGGGTGTTGACTGAGAGCAGCTTCCTAAAGACGCTGGGTAAATTGGTGATCTAGGAGACAGCAGAATAATCTATAAGGGTGTTGACTGAGATGAGCTTCTTAAGGACACTTAGGAGCCTTTGTGATCGAGGAGTTAGTACAAGAATCTTCGAGAAAAATAAGTTTGATATCCACGATTATCCCTCATTTAAATAAAACATTTAAACTGATTATATCGCGTAAAAAAACTCATTTGAGTTTCCGACGTTTCGAAACCTTAACGGCTCCCGTGTAGACTGAGAAAACACATACTAAATACATAAATAAATATAATTCGTGCAAATTTCTACTTTGAAAAATCTAAATCACAAATTAAAGGTAGGTACTTTAATTTCACGTAACATGCCAGGATGGGCCTAACGTGTTAAAACATACATGTGCCAGATGGCTAAATTAATTAATAGGGTACATGCATGATTTTTTTAAATCGCCTCTCTTAACAGAATATCAATATAAGTACCTAAATATTAGAAAATTTGAAATTAAAATAAAAATCGGCCAAGAAATACTCATGATATAGGCACTTTTAACTAGTAATTAGACAGCGATTTGCCAGAGAGGTCGGACATGTACTTTTTCTCAAACATGCAATGAAATGTCGTCATTACCTGCGTTAAAACAGGCTTCAAAGTATCATGTTGCGGGCGGAACAACTTGAGAGAACTGTAAAGGAATTACAAAATTGAAGGCCTAGGCCGGGAAGTATTTTTTTTTAAATTTTAATGTAAACATGGCGTCTGTGTTCATGAACAGCCAAAACAACTGAATTACATTTTTTTTTCTAGTGGCTGAATGGTTATCGGACTAAAGTATCCGCTTTAATGCCTATTACACACGAACTGTCATTAAAAACACAAATTTGTATGGTTCATATGTTGATGAATAAATTTAAAATATTGTCTATACGTAAGTCACCAGAGACCATAGACAATATTTTAAATCTTTTGCATTTATTTTATTTATTATAGAAATTAAGATTCTTAGCATCATGTTGTGTATAACGGCCCTAATAGGGTCTACTCAAACACTACACACGCAAAATACGAACGACTTCCGTAAAAAAAAAGAAAACATTACGGAGGTATTGGAGGGAACATTTAAAAACTTTTGTCGTGTAGTTTTTTGAGCGGTGTATTTTTTTTATTTCATTGCATATATTTGAGAAAAGCACTATACAAGCCTCTGGCCGTGAAAAGTGCTTGCCGGCTTCGTATCACTATCCGGACTCCCTACGGTCGGCCGTCTATACCTACTCACCCGGCAAGCCCTTCTTTCCCGGCGTCTGCAGTAATGTACTATAACGTCATAGTACACTACAGCCATATAAACTCCATATTAAATTATTTTGCTAGAAAGAGATAGAATGAAATGTTTGATGGCTTATTTATATCTTGGTTATTTTTAAAGTAATTCGAAAAAATATTTTTGTCTGCTGTTTTTTACATGAATGAGCTTTTATCAATGCATTTTTAAAAATTCATGCATATTATTTTCTTGCAAAACCTTAAGTGAGCGGTGAAAAACTGTATGTTTATTGAAATTCGTGTACAGTTAATTCCTTTGTATTCTAAAAATAAAACTCAGGAGAGAGAACAATCACTATATGGTCTGAGGTACAGCTGCTTGTTTCCGATTGAGCTTAAATTTGGCATACTTATGTAAGTTTGGTGACAATGTAATACTATGTTACCATCGAGCTGATCTGATGATGGAGCAGGAAGGTGGTCATAGGAACTCTGTAATACACTAATGGAATCCTACCGAGTTTGGGCTCTTTAGAATCGTCTCAGTGAGTAGTTGAAGGATGTTCAAAAGAAAGTACAGTCGGCAATAAAAGTTTGTCACAACGATGTAAATTTTGATACAAAGTTACATCTGTACTATATGAGATTGGCTGCCTTCTTTTTCTCCATAGATCAAGCATTGAGATACGCCTCTTGCAACTTTTTTTTAAATTGCAGGTGGTGGTTGCAGCGCCCCCGTCGGCGTATCCACGAGACTGAAACCATTCGACGCCCAGTTCAAACTGACCATCTCCGGAGCCGTGTGGAGTCTCGACGGCACCACGACCATCGACCATTGCCTCGAACAGACCTTTCCACAGATCAAAAAGACCACGAAACACAAACTCAGCCCGGTCGAAGAGTGCGAGACGAAAAAAGCAAAAGTCGATGATGATCCAGTGAATCCCATAGAAGAAATGAACAGGAGAATTTCGGAAAGAGCTGGTAATCTTAACTGTGAAGACACTAGGTGTCTAGAAGAGATACTAGCCTTGAAAAAAACGCCGAAAATCTTCTGCGGTTTAATAGAGAACTCAAACATGCCTATACAGGTTATAGAGAAGTGCGATCAGTTGGGTAGGGATTTGGCTGAATCTCTTATTTCCAAAGGCGCTCTAGAAGTTATGAAGGTAACTCAGGACCTTATTAGGAGCTCTGTCGCTAAGTCCTGATTGTTGGTGATATTTTTAGGGTTCCGTACCTCAAAAGGAGGTAACGGAACTCATATAGGATCACTTTGTTGTCCGTCTGATTTGTATAGTATATCGATTTGTAGGATACCTTCCTATATATTGGTTCAATGTTGACTATGATAATGTTTATTTTTTGTTGAAGGAATGACAGTCGTGGCGACAGTATGTGATGAAAGTGAAATGAATGGGGAATGGATGAAAATTTTCAAAAAATTTGAAATAAGTTGAAAAAAAAAATTGACTGTCTGTAAAGTCGGATTACGGACGATAATTTTACGTAACGTCATAAGAAAACATTGATGAAAAATTGCATTTTATGAATTCACAAGCCGAATGCTTAGGCCGATCGTGCCTATCACTTGTTCCGCGCTCTCGCTTGCACGCTCGGCTCAGGCGGATCGTGACAATGTGCCATGTATTTTCGTGCGTGCAGCCGGCGTTCATCGATTTATAAGACGTTATCACGTCAAAAGAAATGCCTGTACATTGGAAGATATTTTCATGAAAATAAATTAAACTGACTATTTGAAGGCCACTGAATTAAAATTGTACATTACTTACCAAGGGCATTAAAAGAAAGAAAGCCCGAAATCTCCGGTATTTGTGAACCGAGCCGCAGGCGAGGGTTGTAAATATGCGATAGAGGGCCTTCTTTTTTACTGCCCGTGGTGAGTACACAATTTTTTGGTTCATCTGGTCATAATGCGAGCTTTACCGTCCGCGTACCGTGCGGTAAAACTCACATTACAAAAGAGAGAGAGAGAAGTCGGCCAGGTGTGACGTAAAATATTTTATACTGGTGCATATAAGTATGTATACAGAATATTTCGTTGACATATCCGTCGTTGAAAAGGTTCACCATAGTTGTAATACACCTCTTGCCGTATCAGCAAGGTAAGTGAACATTTAAACCGTCTTATCTGACAACGAGACAAAGTTTGTGCGCACTCGTTTGTACAATGAACACGATGATGATGATGCCATAAACACCAGGGGCGTCCTTCTGAAATTTCGCATTTGGCCTAATATAATTGGACACGTGAAGTAGTGGTCCATGTTCAAGATCACAGGTCAAAATATATTGGTCCGTTAAGCAGATTGTCAAAACTGACTTAAGAAAACGAAGCCAACGGCGAGACCTATGAAAACGTATAGTTTATACGTCTAGGGGTCATATTATACTGGCGCTGATGTACATTTTGTGAATGCTTATTAGCTGGTAAAAGTATTAGATATTTCATTTATTGAACAGCTATCTACCTTCAAAATGTAACATAAAACAACGAAAAATTAGGCAATCTGAAAAAACATTACTTTGTAGATATTTTGTCTACGATACATTGTAATTATCACTTTCGCAATCACGAATTTCATAGAGTTACCGTTAAGAGGGTTTGTATCTGCTTATCTGGCAACGTGGCATATTTTTTGTTTTTTCTTGATTATTTTGAGAAATGTGAATGTACTTGAACATGTTTGAAAACATTAATTACGGTTTCGGTAGTTAAGCTGTCACAATGCAAAATTTCATGATATTGCCACAACCAAAGCTCTAAAAATGAATTCGTCCTTATCTTGTTTTGTAAGAAAATAAAGGCAAAAGCGATGAGTACATGAATTAAACGCAATATAAATGCTAAAAATGTAGGTTATGTATTGAGCATATTTTTAAGTTTCATTAAAATACAACAAAATAACGAAGCAAGAAGAAAAAATATGTGACGTTGCCAGATAAGGTTATAAACGCTCTTAACATGGGAAAAATGCGTATGTAGCGAAAACTTACTACGAGCTGAGCGCCCACCTAACGGGTTCGCGGTCGCGAAAGTGGTCAGGCAAATATCGCATTGTAAAGTCAATGTTTTTTTTTCTAAATAATATAAGTAAGAAAGGATATACTGTAAATACAAGGGATGGATGACTTATCCACGAAAAGGCCATGTTGAACTGTTGCACGTTTTAATATTTACCAAGGATTTAAAACAAGAGGACTGTCAATATCCATACAAAAAGCAGATCCTGATATGTAAAACGCCATCTGTGTATAGAATTATTATATACAATTTTATTCAACTTCGCAAGCGAGACGTATTGAAATGTTGCCATTTATTTATTTATTATTAGCTGTTTATTTACTAATTGTTACTGTACTATATTTCATTGTTCAATTATAGTGTAGTTTTCAAGCGCCATCTAGTTTTTGCCAGAATATATCCTTGCGATCGCAGCCGATCAAAGTACGGCAATTGACAGTCCTCTTGTTTTAATGGTCCTTATATATACTGTTATTTTTATGAGCGATAAGGTTATATTTATATACTACTGAATTTTGATGTGTTCATGAGTACTTATCATGGTGACATTTTGTTGAATTTAAGTTATTTTGTTGAATATATTGGTGACTGATCAGGGATTTGGTAGTTTTATTAATCTGCAGTCATCATTATAACATCCGTTAGATTTCCACTCCTGGACAAAGCAGTGGCGTAGCGTGCAATAGACGGGCCCGGTCAAAATTTGCTGGAAAATTCTCAACTGCTATCACTAAAGGTAACAGGAATTTGATTCCCAGTAGTTACCACCTAGTAACAGATGGAAAAAAATCCCAGCTGTTACCAGTTCTAACAAGTTGTTGGTAACAGGTGGAAATAACCCTTTCCATTTTAGAGAACCCTCATTAGCCTTTTGACCGCCACAGTCGGCAAGTCACGTCATTGAAAATTCGTGCCACTGCCGCCAGCATCGGCATATGCCGACTACATTTAACACTTTCACAACCGCGAGCCCGCTAGGCGGGCGCCCTGCTTGTAGCAAGTTTTCGCTACATACGGTTTTTCCTATGTTATGGGCTACAAGCGTAGCGCTGCGATAATGTCGGTTGCGAAAGTGTTAATGGTTCAAAAACTCCGAATATAACATCAATACCTCGTTCTGCGTTGACTATTTTGTTTTTGAAGTTTCATTTTATTTTACCGCTGTGGGGCTATTCATAAATTACGTCATTTGAAAGAGGGGGGGGGGGAGGTGTCTAGACATCGGAAGATGGTAGCATGACGAAGGAAGGGGCGGGGGATCAGTCCCAAGATGACATCATCTTTCGCAACTATAAAAAGTGCTTCCTGAGTAAAAAAGGGAATGAAATTCGTATTTCTATAACCTTTTAATAAATGACATCATTTTATCTAGTGCGGTCATTCGATGGTTGGATGATTTGGAGGGGGATTACTACTAAATAAAATTGATGACGTAATTTATGAACAGCCCCTGTGGCGTCTAGGTCATGTCTTACTTCACTGCTTGGCGCTCAAAAGGTACTCTTACCATAAACCAGGGAAAGGAATAAACTACAACTAGGAATACCTACATGAAAATAAAACTCAAAAATTGTACAATACTTTTATTTCACAATAAAATCTCAATCAAAACTCACAATCATCCTTAACCAGATGTGAACAAAACAAACCTAAAACAATAACTACCAACATGTCTTGTCACGAATCAAGTTTCAGAAAATGGCGGATTTTATTTGTGGAAGCTTATCACAGCCAATCCTTACTCGGCGGATTTTAAACAGAAAACATGTCACTTGCCTTTTTGAACGCCACTTACAATATAAATACAACGGATGCCTTGACGTCATTAGCCGTCAATGCGAATGCCGCGCCATATGCCGACAAGTGTTATTATAGGGTTCAGTTAGGGTATTAATTTTAATAGCTAAGTTCTAAGGAACAATTTTGCCATAGTCAAGGTTTGAAGCCAAGGTATGGTTTTATATACAAATAATAAACCACCACATTATCACCGTTTGCCCTTTGATATCGAATGCTTAATATCTGCGTTCGAAGGCATTGACGTTATTAGACGTCAATACTGCCAAGTGACGACGGGCAGTTATAGGGTTAACCTTAACAGCCATTTCTACGTCTCGTGTTATCATGAGACATTTTTTCCTGACAGTAAATACTAGTTTTATTATACTAATAATAATGTCCAAAAAATCATTACAGTTTCTGTCCCACTCATGGCTATTATATAAAAGGCGGTTTTGGCATTCAAGAGAAAAAAAATGCTGAATAATTTGACGATCCTATAACCCAAAGTTGAAGTGACATGTCATTAAAGAACATACAAAGCATGATTTAAATATAAATTCATAGGAAAAACGGACAAGTATTGTATCAATAACCACTAAAATTAAGACTACATGCTATTATTCAACTTAATTCTTTTAACATTCACTATAAAGAATAAAGTCATACATTAGTTAATGTATTTGAAAATACTCTACCGCTTTGATAGACTCCGATTGTAAATTAAAATACCAACGACAGTCCTATGCGCAATGGGGCAAGTAACACGATAGAACTGTGTCGTTTTAGGCTATACGGACAGTGACAAGGTTCTATGTTGCATTGGGTTCAATATAGCCCATAGAACTCTGTTCGTCTCAAAACGTTTAGATGTGAGGGAAGGATTGAGAAAATGTTCAGTCATTCAAATGTTTGGAATCTTATGTTGCACTTATGGACAAAATAATTTTAATCATTGCGCTAGTCATCTTTATGAGGTAGCAAATATATAAGATAAAAAAAATTAGATGAATTTTAACATTGATTCATCATCATCTTCATCATCATCAACATCGTTGATTTTCGTCACCTCCGAAATTTCGTCCTTCCGTCCTTTATCTTTACTACTCAAAACAATATAGGTGCCAATAAAAATTTTGATCGTAACGTGATAATGTATATCATTTGGTAAAAATTATTTTACTCACTGCAGCTAAAAAGGCTTTAGTTTTCGTTTAGCTAATATTGGATTAATTAAATAGTCAATTGTTTTATTAGTTTTAATTGAGATAAGATTAGTTTATTGTAACCACAAAAACTGAACAGAAATTCTCCACGCAACAGTGGCCCCTATATTGTTTTGAGTATCATATATAGGTGTCTCCCTTGCACGCAATGTAACCTGTGCAATTCGTGGGACGAGTCGCTAGTATAAATTAAGTCAAAGTCCTGATCAATACAAAGACAAGCTCTTCTAGCACATCCGTAACTCAAGAGTCGGGCGACAAATTCTGTCTATCCCTTTCTATTTAAATCCTGTTCGGTATACAATTAATATACATACATTAACGCACATCAGCTTATTCCCACCTGTTACCAGGACCGGCACTACTGGGACAGGTGTTACGGTGGTAACTACTGGGAATAATATTCCCAGGTGTTACCAATAAAGTGTTTGTTGGTGTTGGTTGTAACTACCGGGTTTCCCTAGCAATTACTACTGGTAACAAATGAGAAAAAAGATACCAGCTGTTACCTGAGTTTTCGAGCACCGCATACATTGCAATAGTTTGTCTCTTTCGCCCGCGGGCGATTCGCTCTCGCCAAGTATTAAAAGACCCTTCCGTACCTGGGTCGTCTATTTTACCGACAATGGCACCTTACTCAAATTGTGTAACTGACTCAGTCACGCTAATTTGGACAAAACAAATAAACAGGTAGAGAATGCCTTATGGAATTAAGTCAGTCTTTTGTACCATAAGTTTTCTTTTGTGCAATAAAGATAAAAGAAACAAACTGAACAAAACTATAAATGCACAATAAAGTCGCCGTAACGATATCATAATTAATTTTATAATGATAATTTACAATAAATAAAGAGCGGCGTAATTTATACCGTAATTAAGAACAGACTAATTCGGAGTCGGTAAAACAGATTTCTTTACGTATTTAAAAGAATGTAAACAAATAACCTAGTGACTCCTCTCATTCTGCCAATCAAGGTATTGTATCCGTGGTACTGCCACTGGCTGATTATAACCCAACCGTCTTGGCTTGTACTATTATTTATGACGTGAAATTAAATGATTATAAGGTCTCACAAGTGCAACATAACCTCACAGTCCGGGTTATCTCCTTATTCGACATCTTCCTCCTGCAGTACTGCTCCACCGCTCGCCTTCATCGAGGCCCGGAGGCGCTCGGAAACCTCCGGAAGCTTCTTCAGGAGAAGGTGGAAGATCGGGGCTGGCATAGTTTGTTGGAGTACCTGAAGATGTAATATGAAGAATATAAGTAACAAATAATGGGTTGATTGGCAGATGGCAATATGCCAAGAGTAAGGTTTTACACTTTTGCATTCAACGACCGGTTTTGGTAAGCAGAGTGACAAAGAAATGATTGGAAGAAGTTTGTTGACAAAATAATAATAATAAATATCAGGGACAATCTCACACAAATCAACCTAGTCCCAAACTAAGCAAAGCTTGTACGGTCAAGGAATTTAATTTGTGTACCATTTTGTACCTTGTCATAGTGGTATTGATATGGAATCTATAGGCTCTCATATTGATTTTGACTGTGACAAGCTACGAAATGGTATGTAAATTAAATTCCTTCACTGTACCTATGGGTACTAGGCGACAATATGCATAATATATAGATAAATTATGATACTTTATTTGTAGCAACACAATTCATTCAGTAAAAAAAAAAACAATGCTTTTTGAAAATTTTTTTTTTTATAAATTTGTATAAATATTCAGCTGCACGCACACGCGGGACGTGGCGTGTTTCGTGATTTATTTATAGTGATAGGGCTCTTATGTGGTACTTACACTAAGCAGCTGCTGTGTCTGTCCGCAGACGGCCACGGCTTGCCCAAGGTGCTCCACCCCCGCCTCCAGGTCTCCAGCTGCCAACAGCTCTTCGCCCAGCTGGATCTAAGGAATGATAAAGATAATTTAAAAAAAATCGTTTATGCATTCTCATAACCAAAGTAAATGTCTTTAATAACAGCAATTCAAGAAAATCGAAAAATAGCCCAATGGTTGTTGACATTACACCACACAAGAACAGTACTAACAGAAAGAGGAGATAACATGGCAACAATAAAAATAAAAACATGTAAACGATAAAAAAATATAAACGTCAATTCATTCACCTGCATATTAATAAATTTTCGTTTTTTTTTTCTAAGTGTTGATTATTGGTGCCACTTATCGAATTTACATGTAATTGAAAAAAAATTGTTACATAAAATTGTAGCGGTTGAAACGCTCTGCAGCCCGACTCCACTACGTTACTATCTGAGGGGTAGACTCCATACCTGCTGTAGGAAGAATCTCTGCATGGCCTCGTGGTCGCTCATGTCAGGTAGTGGACCACTCATGGCGTGTGAGCGAGACGCATTCTTGCGGGCATTCTGTCTACCTGAAAACATAAAGCATATTTTTTGTTTACAAAACTAAGTAACTTTTGAGCTTTGTCGTATTTGCTATTTATGCAGCCAACTGTACTATCAATTTACTTTTTGACGTCACAAAATATGCAAACCTAGCAAGCGTACACACCAACCTCAAATTGCATTGTCAATAATCGTATTTAGTTCAGTTTTTATTGTATTATTTAACAGTCAGCATAAATATTTGTCCTAAGATAATACCTTCGTAACTTTTTCCTTGATTATTATGAAAAATATGAATGTAACTTAAACATGTTTTCAATACATTCATTACGCTTTCGGTAGTTAAGCTGGATCAATGCAAAATTTCATGATATTGCCACAACTAAAGTAAAGCTCTAAAAATTAATTCCTATCTATATCTTCTTTTGTAAAAAAATAAAGGCATACATGATGATGATGAATAGTTGAATTAAACACAATATATATGCATTGTATATATTGAACATAACTTCATAAAGTTTCATTCAAATGCCTAAAAATAAAGAAAAACGAAACAAATGTGTTGCCAGTTAAGCAGGTAAAAACGCTCTAACTGTTCATGAATATTTTCTGCATATTTTTAGAAATAGCAATTATTTGATAATTTATGATGACTACAGAGCTCTCCAAATTTCGAAATTCAAAGTTAGTATTGTGCAGTGCAGTCCCTCTTACTCTCGTTTTAAAGTGTACGAGTGAGCGAGACGGCGGCATACCAGCTTCGAATTTTGAGCTTCGTAGTAGCCCCTCAGGAATGTACCCCAACGTTTATAGCCTGACACAAACTTGGTGGGTTCCTTTGATAGTAAAAATCTATGAAATTTTATTTAATACGTTCAGGTTGATTTACATTAAGCTTAACACATCCCCTTGTCCAGGTACCCAATGGAGAAATTGTTTGCCAGGAGTCCATGCCTCCACTGTGGGGCACATCTCCTGGATGCGCAATTTCGTCTTTACATTGTCAGATAGTTTTTTACACGGACAGTAACCAGTGTTTTCAGGTCTTATATAGTTATTGATTTGATACTCATACAATTTTTAAAATAATCCGCAATTCAATTTATAATATTTATTACTAGTGTATTGTGTCCTCTACTGTTAATTAGTTTGCTGGGCAGTCTCATCAGGAGATGTCATACTTGTCAAGTTTTGGTTAAATTAATAATTGATAATATTTTCTTCTGTTTCCGCGATTATAGCTCATTTAACGGGTCATAGTCATGGTCACGGGTTGACCCAGCACCATGACCCATCATGATGAGTCAACCAGTGATCATGGAAAGCTGAAAAGCTTCAGAAACATCGGGAACTCAAATAAGATAATATACGCGATATAATCGGTTAAATTGTTTTATTTAAATGAAAAATGAATGTTTTCTTTCAAATTGAATATAAATGCTTCACTACATGGCAGTTATGTATATGTGTCATATCTTAAAGTTAATGTAAATTCACAACAAAACATATAAAACTAATAGCTAATAGTAATAATTTCAAGAGGAGTTAGTGGGAAGTTGAAATTTTGTATTGTGACATACCTCTCCACTAACTGTGGAATGGCACAATACAAAATTCGAATTTTAAATAGAGTAACCCCTCTGATCTGACAACTAGAGACAGTTAACAAGTCTCTTGTTGTGAATTGTAAATAAAATGGTTGAAAAAATGGGGAAACGGTTTTTACTGATTTTTTTTACACAAAATAATAAAATTATTTTCCAGTGATATAATTACCAGGAAACTTGTTTTATTTCAGTTATTACTGCCAGTTATAATTATCTAAATCACTACACTCTAATTACTTTCTCTTTACATGTGTAATACCTACATGCAATGCTTTCTTTTAGTAAACAGACTTACTGAAGTTTCTAATGTAATCTATTACACTTTTTATAACTTATATCTGATTCTGACAATCTGCTATGATAATGTAACTATTATTTAACTTTCTATGTGGTTAATTTCCGCCAGGAGTGTAATAGACATTATTCTAGCTTGTGGCAAGATCATCAGATGGGGCCCTATGTCTCTTGATGGTCAACTGGTTCTACCAGCCAGTCTTCAGACTGGGTTTCCTCCAGTAAAAGAAGAGACCAATTTGCCTGTCCAGCCACCAGCTTGTTCCGCCACTGGTTTTTAATATGTCTTATTGACACTAAGAACCAATATATTGAAATTTAATAGATTGTGTGTGTCTTTACTATATTATTAGACTTAAGGATAATTATATACTTATAGGAATCTCTTTTCACTAAAAGTAACAAAGTAAATAAAGATTCGATAATGTTTGCTGCTCTTACAATGAATGAAACAAATTTAGATATACGTTCCTGGATTAAATTTAGAATATATTTGCAACATAGATATCGTAAATTCATTATGCAGTTGTAAGACCGACTACAAGTTCCCATTCCCAATGAACTTCGACCAAAGAACCAATGTCATTGCTGCAATGTTACACAATGTTTGCCCCAGTTACCCAGCACATGCGCCCGTATAGCATTGGCCATCGGTACATACATTAATATGATTATTGAAGCGAAAATAAATACAAGTGCGCAACGATCATTGGGTTTGTAGGTTATTCTGCAATAAATCAATCAATGACCGTCAAAAATGATCTATGTATGAAAGTAGCATGAGATTAGCATGAAATATGATCTTAATTACAAAATATGTATATTAACATTCTGTGAAAACGTTTTCTAAACTCAAAAAAATACAATGCACTCACGTTCTCTAAGCTTTTTTTTGAAAAGAGGGTCCTTGCGACGTTGTTGGTCGAAATATACACAATACCCCAGGAACAGAGTCCCGGCTATACCCACTGCAATTCCAAGTGTCGTACGGGTCAATTCCATTTCAATAATGTAATTAATAAAGATTTATTCAAAGAAATATCGGCTCGCTTTTGTTACAAAATTTTGTGGTCCGCCATTTATTAGCAAAAGACTCATGTTGGCAGCACTGACAGTCAAGAGAAGCGTTAAAAAAAAAAATATTAACGATGATAGTAAATTATTATAATAACCTGAATTTATATCCAATCATTTTTATATTTATTTTATACCACCAAAGAATAAATAAAATTTTTACCCATGACCTGATTACATGTAAATGTAAGTTATAAAATCCTTCTAAAAATTTTGAACGCAGTATTTTTGTCCTGTAAGGTTGCCATTGCAAAATTTGTCAAATGTACACATGATAAAATTTCCAATTTCTTAATATTTCCCCTTGAATATACCAATTATTATCATATATGCCGAAAGACCCTTGCAAGAAATTTGCGTGTGAACTCCAGAGATGTCTAGTTGGTGAGTTTTAACAAATTATTTCATTTTACAACCTTTTGGCCGACAGCCGACACGAATTTAGTCGCCATCTTTGCTTCAACCTTCAATCGCCTCTACGGATTCGCGGGCGTTTCATCGCCGTTTTTCAATGTTTTTCTTAAACAAAACGCGATTGTTCTTGTCGATAATAGCGTAAAAAGTTTCTCGGAGCTCACGTAACAGTTCAGTGTGAAAATGAGTTTTTTCGGATTCGGACAAACGGCGGATATAGAAATCGTATTCGACGATGCTGACAAGCGGAAGGTAGCAGAGGTGAAAACGGATGACGGCAAAAAGGAGAAATTACTGTTGTATTATGACGGCGAAACCGTATCAGGGCGGGTGAACGTCACGCTCCGGAAGCCGGGGTCGAAGCTCGAGCATCAAGGAATCAAGGTCGAACTAATAGGACAGATCGAATTGTTCTACGACAGAGGTAACCACCACGAATTCATATCTTTAGTGAAGGAATTGGCGAGGCCGGGTGACCTACTACAGCACACATCATATCCTTTTGAGTTTGCGAACGTGGAGAAGCCCTACGAAGTGTATACCGGCGCGAATGTGCGTCTGAGGTACTTCCTGCGCGCGACCATCGTCCGCCGTCTAACCGACATCGTAAAAGAGGTGGATATCGCCGTCCACACGCTCTGCAGCTACCCTGACGTTCCGAACTCTATAAAAATGGAGGTGGGCATAGAAGACTGCCTCCACATAGAGTTTGAATACAACAAATCAAAGTACCATCTGAAAGATGTAATAGTTGGAAAAATCTACTTCCTGCTAGTCCGTATCAAGATTAAACATATGGAAATTTCCATAATTAAACGGGAGACAACTGGTTCGGGTCCTAACACATTTACAGAGAATGAGACGGTTGCAAAATATGAGATCATGGATGGAGCCCCAGTTAGAGGAGAGAGCATACCAATAAGAGTGTTCCTGGCAGGATATGATTTAACACCGACAATGAGGGATATAAACAACAAGTTTTCGGTTAGATACTATCTTAATTTAGTACTGATGGACACTGAAGATCGTCGCTACTTCAAGCAGCAAGAAGTTACTCTATGGAGAAAGAGTGACAAGTCCCGATTACTGTTACATAATCCTCATCATCCACAGACACTGTCACATCCACAATCAGAAGCTCCATCCCAGCGGCAGCAAAACCATGCTAATGCTGATTACGTGGGACGGGCAATTTCTCCTTTACACCAAGAGAACTCACACCAACAGGGCCCACCTTTAGTTGATGAAGACCACAAACCCTCTGAAATGGAACAAGACAAAGTTGACAAGATAGCAAACAAAATGTCCAATGCACATATTGCAAACAACACCGAAAAACCTGTACTGGTTGCAGAAAAACCTGTACCGGTTCCAGAAAAACCTGTACCAGTTGTAGAAAAACCTGTACCGGTCGCAGAAAATTCTGTACCGGTTGCAGAAAAACCACAAAAGCCAGTTGTAATTGAAAAACCTGAAGTGTCTGAAAAGCCAGCTGTAGCAGAGAAGCCTCAAGTGGCTGAGAAACCACAGATAGCAGAGAAGCCCCAGATTGCAGAGAAACCAGTGAGTGTAAGCCGATCAGACAGTGCGGAGGCCGAACCGAGTCAATAGCCGATATGTACGTGCGCCGTCGACCTCACAGTCGCCGACGAAATGAACTGTATGTTTTCATACTTGAAAACAATCGTGTAAAGGTTCAAAACCAGAGTGGATTATAGGCTTCTATCCATCGAAAACTTCATTCGAATTTGTGAGACTTATCTGTAATGTGGAAAAACACTACAATAATATTGATAATAATATGAGACCCCTTGTTAGGTTATCTTCTGACGAATTAGCTCTTGTTCTACCTCTGTCTTTCTTTTCTATCTGGACTCGTCTACAGTTTTAATAGGTTGTTCTCTCACCCCTTTCTATGCTATCTGCCTAGTCTAAAAGACTAGAGGGGCTACTCTGAAAATCTAAGTTCCTAATCGCGCCACCTCGCTCACTCAAATACAGTTTAACATGAGAGGGATAGCGAGATACGAACTTCGGATATCGAAGTTCAGAATAGCCCCAGTCCAGATGCTATTCAAAATATAAAAAAAATCTTTGTTGACTCCAGAGATTAATATTTTAATAAAATAATGGGAGTTTCACATTTGGATGATATTTTCAATAGAAAGAAACTAAAATCAGCCAGTAGAGTAGTTTCTGAATGACTGTTACAGCAATATTTATGTAGCTGGCGACTGTTGCCAGTTGTAATTGATATGTTGCCTTGCTCTAAGCTAATGAGTAGAGCGAGAGATGTAGCTTTTACAAAAGTTATATATGTATATGGTACCATGTATAGTAAAAGCCATGTTATTAGAACGAAATTAAGCAAATGAAATATTCTACACATTCATATAGTTTCTGAGTCAACATATTCAGAATTATAGAAATTCAAGATCAACTTACATTTCATCTAGTTTTAGTGTGCTGAAATGCAAATAGAAAATGAACAGAAGTCTACATCTTCAAGGGAAAAAGACTGTAATTAATAACATTGGAGTTAGACATAATATAAATCAGAGTGGAATGTATAAATAAAAGAGCAACCACAATGCTGCTCAAAATACGCTGACCCACCGTAAACGCTATGACGTGACTTAGGCGCCACGATTTTGATACATACACTTCACCAAAGCATAACGCTGCGTAAACGCAATGACGTGTCTAATGAATCATGTTTTGTAACTCGCCATTAGCGTTTTTGAGCTTCGGTTTGAGTATAATGGATGAGCTAAAAACTTTATTTACGGTGTTGTGTATATAATGTATTTTGTGCAGCGGTGTGATGATCGATCCATAATTCGTGTGATGTAAGAAGTGCATTTTCTATATACTTATAGATAGCTGATGCAATTTAAATATATGGGGTAAAAAAACTGCTACAATCAATTCATAGAAAATGAAATTTAGACTGTTTGTTTGAATCTTATTGTTTTGTTCAATGAAAGTAGTTAAAAACTGCACGATTATTGCGGATGATTGCACTATCAAGGAGTTATCATACTGTTATTTGTTCAACAAGTCGTTTTGAAGAAATATGTTATCTGAAAAGCTATTCACTGTGTCCGTTGTTGGTTACACTTGAGTTCAAACTTTAAATTTTGCAGTTTGATTTGAGTCACCAAAGTGATTTAATTTACTATCATAATCTGTATTCCATTACAGACATAATGATAAAAGAACAGTATCTTTTTTATCGTATTTGGCACTGCACTTTGTGCCCTAGTTAGTTCAAGCTCATATGCCATAAGCCATTAGGTACAGGTTAGACAAAGGAGGTAAATACTTAGGGTTCAGTTTCTGCAAATGATGTAAAAAATGTTTCTGACTATGAATCATAAGTATTTCCTCTTGTGTTCTATACCCGTTTTAGGATGTGTGAATGAGATGAAATCTCATTAGTTCTAACTTCTAACACTATTCAAGTATTATTTTGTCATGTAACGTCAGGTAGAATAGCTTTTTAAATGTTTTATTATCATTTTTTTACTGGAAGTCTATCTCACATAGTGTGTGATTAATTCTGTGATTAATACCTGCTTCAACAATTATTAGGTCAGTGCCAGTAACTAACACCAGGATTACTTAGATGATCACACAGAGTAGGTGCAAAAACAGATCCAGGAATTACTTGTTCAAAGTATGAATTCGGCATAAGAACTAAAACTGAACGCAATTGGGATGGGCCAATTTTGTACAAAGTATGGTCATTCAAAAACCATTTCAAGGAATAGGTTTAATAAACCGATTGCAATTATCAAATTTCATAAATATGATCTCTGGTATAAGTTATTCATGTTTTTAATTTTGACTTGTTTGATCTTGCGAAACCCTAGTAAAGACGTCAGTCAGTAGTGACGTCACTCGAAATATCTCCTAGGCTAAAAAAAATTAAACGCATGTAAATTAGTATCTTAGAATAGCCTATTTTAAAGAAAAATATACATAAAAACAAGGCAATTTTTTTGGGCCTATCCCAATTATCATCTCTATATTATATTCCTGGATCTGCTTTTGGTTAGAAATCAAAGGATGTATGTACCTTGTTCACTGTATAGTGATTTTTTTATACAATTATATTTTATTGGAACAGGACTGCATTGCCAGTGACTCTGAGCCTTTAACATCAATTTATACCAATCAAGTGTGTACGACGTACCAATTGAGACTTTGAAAATCAATCAAATGTTGCCCTTTCCATTGTATTGCTGCTCGACAACGAAGCTTGTATCAAGGAACATTAAAACAAGAGGACTGACCATCTCCATACAAAAAGCCGTTCCTCGCTATGTACAACGCCATCTATGTATAAGAATTATTTTTTACAATTATTCAATTTTGCAAGCGTGACACAGTTATTAAATGTTACGTCTGATTTATTATAAGCTATTTGTTACTATACTATGTTTCTTTATTCAATTATAACATAGTTAAATGTTTATTTTTAAAGCTTCATCTATTTTTTGCCAGAATATCTCCTTGCGATCGGAACACGATGCAAAGTTTGGCAAGTGTCAGTCATCTTGTTTTAATGGTTCTTGCTTGTATTCAAATCCACTTAACCAAAAGTGGCAGATATAAACGATTTAGTAACCTCAGCGACATGAAGTAAATCTAAAAGACTAATTGTCTGTAAAAAGTATACTAAAAATTGTATAATTATGAAAATATTAGTAATTTAGGTTTTAAAAGAGGTGGTCGACCGTGGCGACAAAATTGTGTATTATTTTTAAAATGGGTCCATTTTATTGGTTTCAGCTTTTTTTGACATATGTATATGATGGGAACTTCTTTTTAATTATTTTAGCAAAGCCCGGTTCGTACCCGCCATAGTTATTCATTATAATGTAAATTAGGGGAAAGTCCATGTTATGTAAAACATTATTCTGTTATATGTATATCTTATTGTTTGGTTTTAGTGTCTTATTGTATAAAAGGATTATCTTTTTTTAATGAGATTAAGAGCGCATGTCGATTATATCATATTGTTAATAAAATGTAATATATATATATATATGAAAGCGGTTATTTTTTATCAACCCTGGACCAATGTAGTTCGAAAAACTACTCATAACTACTGGACGGATATCAACATTTGATTTGGTACAGTCAGCTGCAAAAATATATACACAATTAGTTGGTTAAAAAATATGTATCTTCTCGACTATTGAGAGGTAATAAAGTCTAGCGAAGATATTTTTGAATGGATTAATCGTGTATATAATTTTGTAACTGATTGTACAATGACAGGTGAACATATCCGATTTTAAGGCCAAGCCACACCGGATGCGCGTGCAGCACGTGCACGTGCGCGTGTGCGTGGCGTGCACAGCACCCATGTCAAACCGAGAGCTGCGCACGCAACGGTGGCGCACGCTGCAGCACCGTTGCGTGACTAGCCGCCATTTTGTTTTGCGTAGTCTTTTCATTATGCTTGATAGCAGTTCATCAGACGAAGAAGAAGCTTTACTGCTTCTACTTTCAACTCAAAAAACTTGTGCAGCGCCAAAAAGACTGTGGGTTCATGACATAAATGCAAGCAGGCAAAAATACAGTGAATATCACAACCTGTGCCGCGAACTAGCATCGGATAATGATCGTATTTTTTTTTGTATTTTCGTATGTGCAGAGCTTCTTTTGAAGAACTCCATGGTTTATTGGAGCCTTATATATTGAAAAATGGTGCGAACTACAGGAAGGCTAGTTCCCATAACAAGCTTTTATACGGCGAGTTTTTATAATGTTTGTGTTTTTTGTTGTAAATACATTCGTATTTGCGCACAGGTTCTATATTTTCCCCTTTTATTTGGCAATCCATTTCAAAAACCTCCACGCGCCCCGGCCAGTGTAAATAAAGCACCGAGCAGTGCGTGTCCCGACCTGTTCGGTTCGCCGTCTCATAGGGAACGCCGGTAAATACAACGTCATCACAGCACTCCGCTGCGTGAGCGCGTGCACGCAGCACGCAGTCGGTTTGTCTCGACGGAGCTGCGTTGGGTGCAAGTCACGCGCACGTACACGCCACGCAATCGGTGTGCCATCTACTATGACATTTCATACGATACAACGCGCACGCCACGCACACGCGCACATGCACGTGCTGCGCACGCATCCGGTGTGTTTCGGCCTTTAGATATAGGATTTTTTTTTATAATCGACGAGCCTGAATAAAAAATGGGTTACAATTTTTCTTTTTTCTTCTTCGTTTTTAGGGTTCCGTAGTCAAAATGGCAAAAACGGAACCCTTATAGTTTCGTCATGTCTAGATGGCCTCTTGACTCTCGGCCATCTATAACTACTCGGCCGGCAATCCCCTGTTTCGCAGCCTCTGCAATAATGTAGTATTAGGCGCTTTCATTGAGTAATTAGTGCAAAATCTCATTATGCATGACGGCATTTTTGTTTATTTGACGCATAATCCAATAACAAAGTACTTTGTGCGCGAGACTGAGTTAAGGTTTGCCAATTGGCGTAATTTTGGTGTGCCATTTTCGGAGCCCGTATAACCTATCATCTCTTTTTATATTATATCATTGGTTTTTAAACTGAACTAAAAGTACGCAAACAAAAATCACTGCCTACTCTTATATTCCTGCGAAGCTTATCACCCGTTATCGGTACGCGGGTAATGCCATGTAGCATTCTAGATTATGCGATCCGCCCACAAAATGTCTCTCAATTATTTATTATAGGTACATTGGTTGCTTTTTCACTGAAGTTTTTTGGACGCCTCTAGGTATGAAAGGTCAATGGGCATTTTGTTCGGACATATGACCCACGGCGTACACAAACCAAATAAGGCTAGGTATGTAGGTAAATGTATCTGCTACTCAGTGGTATGAGTCGCATTCTTGTAAACCATGGAAGAATTGAGAAAAAAAAATAAAAATCATTTCTTGTCATTATAGCATTTTTGCAAAGAATGAAGTCAGAACTATTGGTACCCTACTACGGAAGAAAGAGGGGTTAGGTTTTTTCTCCTCGAACAAAGTTGCTCCTTCTAGTCTATTATAAAAAAACGTATATTGAAAGAAACATAGGTTGGCGAAGGGCCTTGTTTGCGAACGATTATTACTATTCTAAGAATGGGATTAGTCTGACTTACACAACATAGGGAGGGATTCAGTTTGGTGTGTTCCATTTTTGAGTTACGAGTATATCCTAATGGTTAAATGGCCACATTAAGGGTAGGGCGTGATGCCTGTTGAGAACCTCTATTCTGGATAAATCTGACAATGTCCCTGGCGGTACCTGCTGGATCTCAGGATTGGTTCAGTATAGATAGACGAGTGTTTTCTAGTGTAGGTAACAGACTTCGAATGAGAAGCATTGAGATAGTGTACTATCTTGATTAGATTCAAACATGTGTTTAAAAATGTATTAACTAAATATTGAGTCTGAATCCGCGACCCCGCGGCTTGAAGGGTCGCGAACTAGACCCACAGGTTAAAAAAGAAAAACACTGCACTAGTCTGCTGAGCATCAGCTGCTCGAGTAAGCGCGTGGCAATGGACTGTGTTTTATTAATCCCTTAGCGGGGTCATAAAGTGGGTACATTTTGCGTGTATTCATGCATGAGAGCCGTAGTACTTTTGCGTATACAATATGGGTGAGGATGAAATCAAAGTTTCAAATATAATATAATAAAGCTAGCAAGTAATGTATCCATGCCACCGCATACCGCAAGGCAGGGCTATGTTAATAATACTAGTTTCATAAATGTTATCGTGGTAGTGTGGTTTACAATTTAATTAAATCCTCAAATAATAAAAAAATATAGTTATGCGTTTTCGGTTTTTATCTTTATTAAATCAGGACAATCAGCCGCAAAAACATCTAAATAAAGAACGTATTAATATCCAGAGGCGTAAATAAATAGGTATCAAAGGGTCCCTGGCAAAAAAAAATGTTTGGGGCCTCAAGGCCTCATGTCTTTTCGAAGTTCTGTCAGATGGGTCAAAGAGCCCCCGATTGGGGGCCCCGGTTCGCGGCATTGTCTAGCCTTTCGGTAGCTGCGCCACTGGTCGGGATCCAAAGGCCCCCTCAGCTAGAGGGCTCCGCGGCACGGCCCCATCTAGACGTTCGGTATCTACGCCACTGTTAATATCTTGACTTTATTGCTATAATGGGTAATACCTGCAGTCTATGTCAATATATTTGATGACGGGATAAGCAGCTGGGATTTTTCCCTCCATCGGTTACCTGGTAACCAGAGCTACTAAAGTGATTGGTGCCTTTGGTGTTGGTGGGTCGAAGAGATATGGGAAAAAATTCCCAGCTGTTACAAGTTGGTGGTAACAGGTGGGAATAACCCAATTAAAGGTATTATAAATATTTGATTGACTTCATCAAATATTTATACGTATATTACACGTGTTTCAGTTAACAACTTCCAAGAGGTGCGCTGCGACGCCGTGTTCGAGTCTATGCGCCAGTGCTGCTTGAAGCACAAGCCTATCTCGCTGGTGTGCTCGGGCTATGACCTGGAGCCTCGCAAGTTCGCGCCTGTCACCGACCGGCCCGAAAAGCAGGAGTAAGTTAAAAAAATACGTCATGGGAGTCGTTTTCGGAGAGAAATATCTTATAATTACGTTTTGTAAAGGTCGTCTTAGATGTTAAAAGTTTTTGCTAATTTCAGAAAGGTAATTACTGCATTCGAAATGTGCATAAAACCTTTTAAAAAAAGTCGTTTTCATTAAAGAAAACATTGAGTTTAAGTTGGTAGACTTCAACTTTATAAGAAAACGTATATTGGGTGTCCTTTTCTTGGTTTTCTAGAATGCATATTTCGAAAGTGATACTTTCAGTTTTGACAAACGTGATAGTAATTAATATTAAGATCTTGACGAGATTTCAACATCACACTGCGTCTCTTCTCTTCTATTTGACAGACAAACGAAGAAATAGAACAGGAATATTTGGTCAGCAGAGCTAAATGAAGTGCTAATCTGTGACAAAAATAATCGTATTAAATGCACCTTAGCAAGACATACAAGCTTTTTTTGTTTTTTGCAGATAAGTAATGGACAGACGTCAGCGCAGCCAACCTCTAGGAAAAAGGAGTTGGATCTTCAAGTACCCAAGGACTTTTCAAGTGGCTTTCTCTCTACTGGGAATTGGCATTTTCTTCTCAAAGCCTCTATACGATATCTTTCTGCGACCACGCGATTTTGAGGACTTTTCCGAACCACCGACAACCCTGAGACGAGCCAAGGTAGACTCTTAAATTTGAGAGTTATGGAAGCTGTTACCAAGGCAAGAGAGAGACTCGCAAAATACCCTCTAATATTCGCTAAGTGCGGGAAACAGAGTACGCTGTATGCTCGCTGTGTTTTACTTCTAGAAGACAAGGTGAAAAAGGATAGCTGTGCCCAAGAATTCCAAGAATTCAAGGCCTGTTTGCAATCTGCTGCCAAAGACATGAAGACAAGAATCTAAGATGAAGCTTAAAGAGTTTATCGATTTGCCTTTGAGTTACCATCTTTTGATAGGCACAGCTGTAAGACTGGCTTTGATCGTGTATGGCGACATACATGATAAGATTTACGATGTTCCATACACGGATGTGGATTATAAAGTGTTTACGGATGCCGCTAGGCATGTTGTTCATGGGAATTCTCCATACAAACGTCATACATACAGATATAGTCCTTTAATAGCTTACTTATTGGTGCCTAATATACTTATCGGCAGGAATTTTGGTAAAATACTGTTCTCTTTATTTGATATTTTGGTAACTGTCGCGGTTAAGTCTTTGGTGCAGTTTCAATTGGGGTCTAAAAATAAAAACGCAAGCAAAATTTCTGTATATTGCGCGTTGTTTTGGTTGTACAATCCTTTGAGTGTCGGAATTTCTACTAGAGGAAATGCAGACTCTGTCCCATGCTTTTTCATCATTCTTTCAATTCTTTTCTTACAAACTGATATAGTCAAATCCTCATTCAAGTATGTACTGTCCGGTATTTTGTTAGGGATTTCAATTCATCTCCGATTATATCCATTGGCGTTTAGTTTTCCCATGTATCTGTCTTTGGGTGAATATAAGATCAACAGAAAAACCAATATTAAAGATGGCATTATATCTTTACTGCCAAATTGGACGCAAGTATCTCTCGCGACTAGTTGTGTTGTGACCCTTTTCCTTCTGACGTATGGGATGTATTTGCTGTATGGCTATGAGTTTTTGTTCGAGACCTACATCTATCATTTATTTAGGAAAGATACGCGTCACAACTTCTCCGTTCTTTTCTATTATTCCTACTTGACCATGGATCAACTGAGTTTCGATGTTGTTAAAGTAATCTCACAGATATTCGAATGTGTGATATTATTCGTAGCAAGTTTAACTTTTGGTACTGATCCGAGAACTTTGCCTTTTGCTTTGTTTTTCCAGGCTGTAGTTCTGGTTGCTTTCAATAGTGTCATGACGTCACAGTATTTCATTTGGTTCCTGTCTCTGTTGCCTTTGGTTGTTCATAATTTTAGGTTAAAATCGGCGAATGCGTTATTTTTAATCATGATTTGGGTTTTCGCACAAGGAGGTTGGCTCTTCTACGCTTATTTGCTTGAGTTTAAATGCAGAGAGGTTTTTATACTGCTCTGGTTGAAGAGTATTGTGTTTTTCTGTGCAAATATTTATGTTTTGGGACAACTTGTTAAGAGCTATTGTCTTGGATATGGTTTCGGACTAGTTTTGTTGCCGAATGAAAAAAATAAATAATGCTCTATTTTAATACTTGTCTAATTTTAAAAATTAATAATGTGTTCATATGTCTGTACTATATTTCCTTTAGACTAAAAGTTGCACTTGAAATAAACATTGAAAATTGTTGGTAATGTTTATTGTATTGTGTATGGTTGTCATTTTTATATTTTTAAAATAAGACAAGTGTTTATGTTCTCGAGTGCATTATATTAATTCTTAGAATAGATCGATTTTGTAGATATAGATATAATGGTTTATAATGTGAAATAAATAAACTAAATGATTCGTTATCGTTTTATTTTCCAACAATTCTAACAACCACTAAAGTCATACATTAAACTAATTATGTTCACTAAAAATAAAATGCATTGGCATATTTTAAATTTGTTTTGTGTTTAATAGCCAAAAAATCACATGCACAAAAATTTTACATTTATATTGCCAAACTGAAAGTAATTTGTCTTTACGAACACCTCACCACCATACAATCTGTTTCTTTTTGTCTTCTAGAAGGGTAAACTTGTATTTTTAGATATCAACCCAATTAGAACCCCATAATATAAAATAACTTTCAGTCTGTTGATAAGCAGTTAGCAATGAACCATTTTTATATTGATTGTATTAGTATTAACCTTTTGAACGCCACATCTAAATGTAAAAGTTGTCAACTTAGACACCACGCCATCTTCACGCCAACATGAATTTGAAACTTACGCGAATGCACGTAGGTCGCTATTTCACTGACACGCTCGACGGGCATAGCCGACATTGGCGTCTGGGGCACGCTTTTCCGTTGTCGGCCACAGCCGACCGTGGCGTTCAAAGGGTTAAATTGAGGTAGATTTCAGTAATCTAACATTGATTTTAGCAAACTAAACAAATTATAAATTAGTAGCATTTCAAAACATGTTTTTCGTATAATCACCTTTATTTACTACTTTTTTCATATGGCCCAAAAATAAAAGCTTACATAATATATACGATTCATTGCACTGCCAATCTTTACTAAATCAGATACATTCTCAAGTAAAGCCTTCAAGATGATATAAAAATTATAAACTTAGACCTCCAGAGAAAATGTAAGTTATGCAACATTCACATTTTTTTTCGACTTCCGTAATGACCATTCATTTAAATAAAACAATTAAAATTAATTAAGGTAAATCGCCAATAACTGCCCGGATTATTTCATTACTGGCTACAAATTCTGTCCACGTTTAGGGTAAATTTTTTATTACTGGCCGCCATCCGGCTACTGGACAAATCGCAAACATCATATTATAGCCCGGGCCTAGATGAAGGATATGTACAAACTTATTTTTTTTATCAGTCATAATTATCCCTGGAGTATTTTTATAGATCGCGTGGTAAACGCGGCCAAAAATTGTGGCAGTAATTAAATAATGTGGCAGTTATTGGCAATTGACCCTACTATGCGAATTGGCAAAATACTACAGGGGTATATATACATGAACTAATGATAAATGTTCCTGTGCGCCTACCATGAGTTCGGCACGAGCGAGTATCGAGCGCTCGATGACGGTCTATCTCTTTCGCACTATCAGCGCGTGCGAGAGAGGTGCACTCACTCTCGATACGAGATACTCGCTAGCGCCGATTGTAAACTCCGCTCATGGTAGGCACACTGATCACAGGGGAAATTATATAGGTCCGTCAAGCAGGCTGTCAAAACTGACTTAAGATAACGACCGAGCAAGACCTATGAAAACGAATAGTTTATACGCGTCTAGGGGTCATGTTATAGTGGCGACGAGTTCTTCAGTGCCGCTTTCGACATAGACGCACATTTTGTAAATGCTATAGTAGTCCATGTTAAAAAAACTCATATTAAATACATAAAATGGTTGTTTTTTTATCATCTCTCGAAAACTTTACTTCAAATTGCCCCCGGTCCCTACTTCTTCTCCTGTAGATTGATCTGGGTGAGGTCCTGGGAGTCGCCCTGCGTCATGCTGGACAGCTTCTTGCCGATGCGCTCGTGGACGTCCAAGTACTTTGCCACGCAGCGGTCCAGGCAGACCGACTCGCCTTTACCTGGAAAAGAAGTTAGATTCAATCTTAAGAGTCCTATCGTGAAACGCGTTCGCGCAGTAAAAAAAGGCCTCAGTCCTTTTTTTTATGACATAGGAGGCAAACGAGCAGACGGGTCGCCTGATGGTAAGTGGCCCATAATAGACACTTGCATCACCAGAGGAGTCAGAAGTCATTTTTCTCGCTTGTGCAGCTGAATATTTATACAACTTCTGAATTATTAAAAATAAATTGGTCGTCTGTAACGTGGAAGAGAGATAGATGCGTGACAAGCCGAACTCTTAAGCCGATCGTGCGTCTCCATCGCTTATTCCGCGCTCTCGCTTGCACGCGGAACGTGACATTTCGAGTTTTTCGTGCGTGCAGCCGGCGTTCATCGATTTATAAGACGTTATCACGTGAAAAAAAATACTTGTTTTGATATTTAACCTTTTGTCTTGACCGCCACAATCGGCAAATCACATCATCTTGTGTTGTAAAACATTTAAACAAGTAGGTTTTCATATGAGATCAATGACTCATATAAATTCAAGGGCTCAAACCTTGACTTCGCGCGTTTTTTAGAAAAGTACTGTCCGTAATCGGGTACATTTAGTATACATGTTAAATTATTTTGATTTTTACTGACCGAGTTCCGGCTCGTGGTACTTGATGGGGATACACTTCCGGTGGCAGGCGTTGACGAGCCGGTTATACATGTCTGACATCATCTCGATCTCTAGTTCCTGCACGAGCTGCAGCTTCGCGGGGTCCAGCATCGGAGCCGCCATCTTACAAATTTGTCTTTAGGGGTCAACACCTGGAATGAAGTAAGAGGACAAATATAATGACCTGCTGAATTATTAGTCTATCTATCAGCCGGATGTCCACTGCTGAAAACAGGGTGCGATCCTGTGCAGACCGCAGCCACTAACTGCCCGCGACCCTCACAAGGTCATTAGTCCACCTAGTTCCTTCTCCAGAACTTTACTACCCCGACAGCCATCCATTCTTCACACTACATGGCCTGCCCACTGCCACTTCAACAATGCAATCCTGCAAAGTATGTCAGTTACTTTTGGTCCTTCTGCGGCTGTCCTCATATCATATTTTCTTCTGTTTCCGCGATTATCACCTGAAAAGCATCAGTCCACCCATGACCATGGAAAGCTGGAAAGCTTCCGAAACGTCGGGAACTAAAATAGGATAATATACGCGATATAATCCGTTAAATTGTTTTATTTCAATGTCCTCATATCAATTAATAGTATAACTAAAAAATCATCTGTCTGTACATTGAAAATATAAAAAAAAAACAATTGTAACACTATTTGGCGGTGACTGAATCAGAAAAATATTATTTTTAGATTTTTTGTATGTTTGTGTGTTGTTGTGGCTTTATCACGCAAAAATTGGAAAACAAATTTCAACTGTTACTGAGTATTCACTGATGGTTATAGGACACTTTACCCAATTACGCTGACGAAAACAAGAGGGTTTATGATATCTTTTCCTCTGTGGACGAAGTCGTGGGCACCTTCTATATTTAATATAGATGATAGTTTGTAAGGTATTTATATATGGATTACTGATGCTTATGATACATTATTTGAATAGTCTTATGTTTTAATAATTAAATATATACTTACAAATTCAAAGCTTTCTATAGGTATCGGGGTACTCTCCTTCGTTAGATCTGCGCATGCGTTCCCGAGCTCTCATGTTCTCCAGACGGCTCGCATTGATATGGTTCCGGGATAGAACAAACAGGGACAGACTAGTTACTGTAATGCCGGCCCTGTAATCATGTCAACTATATAAATAATTATACTGAAAACTTTGTTCAATTTTCTGTTGCTCGATTATAGACAAAAAATATCTAACGTCGAAAAAGTAACATTTATAACTAAGAACGACCCTATGTTATCTAGAATAGATCACAAGACGAAATTGAAATGTATACCTAAGTAGATAGACAGAATCAAAATTAAATTTAAAATGATTGTAGTGCCATAACTGTAGTTATTATGACAGTCTTATGTATTTACTGTCTAAATTATTTTTAATTGTGTCTTTGAAATATAAAGACATATTGAAAGAAGATAAAAAATTACGAAATCTGCGAGCCTCACCACAGAAAACTATTTATATTAACACGGTATAGTTTTAATATTTAAGTAATTACCACGAAATTATTATTTTTCCGAATTTTCCTAGCGGCATACTATAAATCTCGTGGAATATTCTAAATGACAAAACTCTTCGAGGTTATGTTTTAGTTCTTAATTCTGTCACGTTATGTCACACATTAATGGCGCCACAGTTGGCCACCCACAAACGAGCCTTTTCAAAAATACTAAGTTAATACTTTAACAGACAAGGGGATAAAATACTTTTGCTAATTACCGTTTTGTTAATCACTAGAGACGTCAACTATGATTTAAAAAAAATGTCAAAACAAAACGTGACGTGAGGTTAGTTTGTGTGTAACTGCGTTGGATAGTGCGGATTTAATAAAAATTAACTTACGATGCCGAAACCTTCAAGGCTACATGCAAAGAAGAAACCCAACTCCATTCAAAAATCTGTAAATACAGATAGTGAGACCTCTGCAGGAACTAACCCCGAGGAGTCTTTAAGGCTATTCCAGCTAGAGTTATGTTGGTGCATACAGCAGTTGGAAAAAACTTTAGCAGAAAACAAAGGGAATGAAAAGCAATGTAAATATAATTAAAAACTAATCTGTTTTTTTTAGCTTCAGTGTCACATTGCATTGTTGTGCTCCACTTTGACGTTAAGAGAATAGGCACATGAGGCTGCATTTTGATATTCGAGTATAATTTGTACATTTTTGCACATGAATTTGCATTTGTTACATATCTATACATATACAACATACAATTGAACCACATATTACTTAATCCTAGGATTTCTTACTACTTTTTATTTATTTTTATAGTGACAGAAGCATGGAAAGTACTTACAGTGTTGAAAAACAACAGTCAACCAATCATAAGGAAGAGGCAACTGATGAGAACACATTTCGGTGACTACAGAGCCAAAATGGCAGCCGAAGAAAAGAAATTGGCCAAAAGTAAGTGATAATAGTAATGCAGTCTCAAAATTAATTATTTTAAGTAAGGTGTATATTTTTATTGTTTTAAATGTGATAAATACCTTTACACACCTTTGTAGATACAGTTACAACATGTGGAGGAGCAGTGTCTTATAATCTTATTTTGGCGTCGGTGCCATATAAAGAATGTGTAAAATATTGAAAATTGACGATTTTAGTAAGTTGTGACATGATGGCACCGACTACAAAATAACATTAATTGTATATACTGAATAGATTGAGTATACAAACGGTTACTTGTAAGTAATTTGAAAAAACTGAATTATGGCGTAATTTTTTACTTTTTAGTTTTTTTTGGAGTTGGTTTTATGTTTTTGTTAAAAAGTTTATTTATTTTACACTTTTTAGTTAATTGTTACTGAAAAGTGTATCTCGTGCCGATTTGGACAAGCCCAAAACACGGCTAGGATACATTATTTTATTACATAGATCTAGTGCCTACCTTCCGGCTCCATCATCAAATCAATTCGATGGTACCATTCTCATCAAGAACATTTAAGTTTGTGACTTTGAAGTTGCTTAGCTAAATTAATCAAGATATTTTGTTGCCACCCGTAAATCATTTATCATTGAGGAGTTCCGATTGCATTCTATGGACTTCTGCATCAGTTCCCATTCACCAATTAACACTTTCTGAATGCAAATGCTTATTATGTTTCTTATAATTCCAAAATGGCTATATGTATGCCTACAATATTTGAGGAGTTGCTTCAATTCCTCATGGATTCCATCATCAGATCTTCACCAAAATTAAATGGGAACAACTTGAAAGTACCTTCTATAAAACCAAAAAAAAAATATTGAAATCGGTCAAATAGTCTTCGAGTAATCGGTGAACATCCATAAAAAAAAAAAAAAACATTCCGTCGAATTGAGAACCTCCTCCTTTTTTTGGAAGTCGGTTAAAAACAAACATAAGTATTGCTTAAAAAGAGACACCAACTCTAATTGTATGAAATAGTTTTAAGATACTGAATAAATATTTTTGATTTTGATTTAACAAATGTTGATTGCAACACATGCACTAAAATTGAGGTTTTATACATTAAAGAGTTATATTCTTAATTAGCTGTAACACTCTTTTTTACCTTTTGCAAAGTGATATTTCCTATAATAAGCTGACATGATTTACTGTAGCAAAAGGTAGAGTGTGCTGCCCCGGTCTAGCTCAAGGCACTGGTTCGAGTCCAGTATCATCGATTTTTTTTTCATTTGTTTCTGATCTTCGTTTATAATATTTTATATATAATTAAATATACCCATCACAAGAAACGAAGGATTAAGCAGACTAAGATAAAAATGTTTTGAAATTGGTTGTTGATGTGCCCAATACTGGCATTTTATAATGCTGTTTTATTAAATTGGTTAGTTTCTTTGGGTTTAACTTAGTGTATATGTATTACTTATGTTGGTAAAAAAATACATAAAAACGAGCTTCTGGTGTCAATCCCATAAAAAGAACGTTGCAACCTAAAATAAAATAAGTTTTGGTAACCAACTTTCATAAATTAATACCGTGTGAAAATAAGGACCCCGAGTCTCAAAACCCTACTTACCATTTTGCAAAAAGACATTGGTTTATATATATTAACATGGATCTAATTCACACAGACCTGTCTATCTATGACATATGCACATTGTTATTTGTTGTCATTTGTATGATCTGATCTAAAGAAATGTAAATGCTTCTGAAATTTTATTTCTACAGCAAAAATGTTTCATATTTCTATGTAAATTGTATTTAGTTTAATTTTGCCGCCACAGTTGTGATGTGGTTGTGGTGACAATGCTCAAAGTGAAAACAAACACATTAGATGAACTGTTTATTTGGTGTGTGTTAAATCCTTTTAGCCAATGTAAAAGGTTGTAATTTTTGGTTATGGTGGTTCATACTATGCACAAGGGCACTAGTGCCCTACTGCGTAGTATGCACAGTAAAACCTTTGATAGTGAACAGTTTATAGACTAAGTAAAGTATTTCCACCAACCTAAGTTGTAACCTTTTTTTGTAGATTGCACCAAGCTTTTTACCAAATAATCATGAATGTAGTGAGTATTAAGTACTTCTAGTAGAAAATTTTATTTTAAAACAATATATATATAATATTCCAATCCTACATTTTACTCCATGATAATACATTGTATGAAGTATTAAATAGTGAACATTATTTATTGATTTCAGTGACAAGTAAAATCAAGATATCAGACACCCCGGCCCAGGCTAAAGCAACATTCCTCAGAAAATCAGCATTTTTGACAACAGGCGACTCATCATTTAGGTTCAACTTCACGTTAGCACCGGAACAAGTTGATACTGGTAACACAGGACATGCTGATGGCAACCCTGTGTGTGACAGCAATGTGGCCATAGACAATAAAAATACAAACATAAACGCTAGTGATGTAAAAGATAGTAATGAATCAGAAGAGAATAAGAAATTTAAATTCACATTTTCTGAGTCTGACTTTAAGTTTAATTTCAATGTAAATAATTGCTAATACTAAGAATTATAAAAGTTATGTTATAAAAATATGTTAATAAAATGTATTTATATATATGCCAATGATGTTTATATGTAGTATTTGGTTTTATGTATGTTATATTTTTTAAGGTGAATTTTTTTGTTTTGGTTTGTATTTCTTTTAAGAATCGAATTAAAATTTATGGGTCACATGAAAATAACCAAATGCTACCTAAGTAGACCCCTAAAGGAACAAGAAATACATTTTTTATAGTAATTAAGCCACAACAAATGCGACTTTTCTAGTACCTATTGAGAGAATTACTACTGATAGAAAAAAAACAGTTTTTTATTAATTCTCATTGGTTAACTTAAGGTTAGGCTCCCAGGGTTTTTTGTATGGGGTATACCGGGATCCTGTGATTGTCCATAAAAAACAGCCCGGGGAGCCCTAGAACACTTTAACATAAGTTCGTAAAAAAATTGTGAGAATAGGTATATTAATAAATAAAATTTTTGCTATACTTGTTTTTTAATACTATTCATACTAGCATTTATCTTGCCCGCAATATCGGGAATAAAGTTTCTACGATCTATCTATGTCAAGTTTCATCTAAATATTACGTTCTACGGTGTATAGATAGGGTATTGGGTAGGGTACCCAACAAACACCAAAAAAACTATTTTTTATTTTCATTTTGTTCCTTATTTCGTTGCTAGTGCCGTGTATTTCATTTTATGACGATTATAATGAACATCATTATAATACACGATATAACCATTGAGAACGGAAAAGTGTTATATTCAGATGATTTTGTTGTATACCTGTTTCTGGTTTGTGTATTTGTTACCTACTATAAAGTATCAATATGATGTTGGAACTCGGATCTCTCATTCAGTAGTCATTTCCAGTTTCTAAATGTTGTTAAAAGTTTAGCCGCTCGATACCTAATTGTTATCTCGTGTATTATATTGATGTTCATTAAAATCGTTATAAAATGAAATACGCTGCACTAGCGACGAATCAAAGAACAATGGTGCGTAGTTTTAAATTGAAAAAATAAATAGTCAAGTTTGTAATAAAAATGCAATAAGTTGTAAATGTTTCGTAACTCACATATAAAAGACGTATATTTTATGGTATGGTATTTGAAATAAAATATCAATTGAATTTCAAAGTTAGTAGGTAGTACCTACAAAACAATAGTGTTGTAGTCTGGTCATACGAATATCTAACTTTTAGTAGATATATATATATTCTATAGATAATAATAAGAGCGTTGCGTTAAGAGTTTATATGCTCCAGGGGTGGAAGTGTTAAAGGGCATAACGCCGCGAGTAACATCGGAGAAAGTGCAGCACACCTCTCGACGCCCCAGAGCCCTCGCGTCCGTCTTGCTTCCGGCAGTCTTGATTGACGGCAATTACGGGGCCCCATCAAGTGAGTGGCGAGTCACCACCCGCCATATGATAACAACATCTGCTGGGACCTGCTCATGGACGTATTATCTTTTTGCTATGATCAGGAGCGAGTCCCAGCAGAAGTAAAGTCACAGCAAATTTCTCAAAAGGGCCTCAACGTGTTGGATCCATATCCCCACGCAAGCCTCAAAAATCCGGGACTTACGAGCCCGTGACTCAAGGCGAGATACAAATAATAATAATGCTATATCGGTATTTCGTATTTTTTTGTTTAATACTAAAGAACTGCTAACCTTAGACGAAAAATAGGTAAATAAAGATATACGCCTGAAAAAATGTAACCCTGACCGATATTACTCGTATATCTATTTATGTAAATGCGAAAGTGTTTGTTGATAGTTATATTATTGGTTTGTCCTTATTTCACTCGTTCTGGAAGCAACGGATATCGAAAATAAGATCAATTGAGTAGAAAAAAAAACCCGACGAAATGAACTAAACATTTTTTAACACTTAAAAGATTTTTTTTTAAACTGTTACTTGTAAGTAAATTGAGAAACTGAAATATGCAGTATTTTTTATATTTTTAGTGATTTTTTTGTCAGTTTTTTTTTTTGTTTTTATCTTAAAGAACAGTCGACGTTAACGTATGGTTAATTAATAAACACAAAATATATTATCAATTTTATTTTCTTACAAAATAATACAGGTAAAAAAATCTTAAATAACGCGTTAATGTAATAAACTGGTAACATAAAATCTTATAGCTATTATAATTTTACAATTATATTATATTTCATTTTGTACTATTATCACTAGCATATAAATTTACATTTGAAACCTTTTTTCTATTTTATCGACAACATTCGTATTAGGACTTTAAATCACGGGATTTTTTGTATGGGTAATATTGGAGTCCCGGGATTGCGCATACAAAAATTTCAGTATAAAGCCCTACTATTGTGCGGCTTCTGATATAAAAAAAAAATTAAATATCTTGTTGCTACGCTGATCGCCAGTTTATCGAGCAATGATGATTTTTGTAATAAAAAAACCACTAGTTGGCGATATTGCGGCGCTAGAACCTTCATAATTTTTTGCTGTACTTATTAGCCTAGGTAAATTTTGACAGTTCTGATCCTTGTCAAATAAAACAGACGTTTAAGTGGTATCAGCTGACAATGTTTATGATTGTTTACTTATAGAAATACCCTTTTACTAGGGCTCTGCTGCTGTCTGCTGGAGTGTTTCCAATTATATGTAGCAGGGGGTAAAATTTTTGCTAATATTGAGACATGTTTATTTTATGATGCATCGCAAAATGGATCTTGACTTTGGTTCAGACAGCGTAATTATTTACTATGTGAGTAATTTACTAATATTATCACCTTCTCTCACGAGTTCGAGAACAAGGGTAATCAAAATCAACTCGGTGGACATTTTAAGCGGCAATTTGTTCCTAATACAATTCCACCACGACTTGATCATCCAATCCCGGGATTTTTGTATGGGTAATCCCGGGATGCAGGATTAAAGCCCTAGTCATGACACATGCGCATCATATTTTAACGGATAGATCAGAACAAGAAAGTTGTTCTCATCATGTTTTTTTTTTAAATTTATGTTTGTTGCCTCCGAACTCCGTCATTTAAAAACCGATTAAAAAAAAATCTTTCTTGTTTCAAATGAGTAATGGTGACCGAGGTCTCTTGAGAACCTGTTATGCAATTGTAAAATTACTAGCAGTTACAAAAGATTGTCCCTTGTTCTCACATAAATTATAAAATATTTTTGGTAAATCAGTGGTAGCCGGGGGGTCCGTAGGCGGTAGAGGGGCGTGGAGCGAAGCCAGTCAACGAACCGCTGAAATCTGAGGGCTGTTGGTAATTGTAGCCTGGAAAGAAAGAGGGGAAATGTATCAACAAGGACAACATGGTTTGCTGGTAATGTCAGCCAATATTGTAACTATTGCAAAATTACCGGGGTCATGACTCCAACAAAATCCTTAACACGGCGAGCTAAACTATATGGGTATTGATAGTTGCACCATTCTAACGTGATCTCCCGGACACTGTATGTCGGATTATGATGATGTGCTCGTCAGGTACAGGGATAGCTTAGCTGCATATACACTCAAAGATATATACAATACAGGAATAGCTGCATATATGAGGGTTATAGCATACTTTCACGAAATATTAATTGACTTTCAAGATTTACATTACACAAACCAATAAGATGAAAAACTACTAATTTAAAATTTAAATGCCGGTTTTTTTTATTTGAAATCATATAAGCTGTCGTAGGTAGGTATGGTAAGTGATTAAGGTCCCGAAAATCGAACTTTTTGGTTCAGTAACAATCTATTCACTATGGCCTAAATTTAGATTTATCTAAATTATGTAGGTATATACTTATGTAAATGATTACATAGATATATATGTCATCATGTAAATTATTAAGTTATGAAACTTAAGCCACTTTACATGTGGAGTTGTAGCATGACACTATCGCCGCGAGAGAGAGACCTCTCTACTAAATGGAACGAGATAGGTAATATTGGTGGCGAGGTAGAGTCGAATGTTAAAATTGTGCAGTACTACTAGAAGTACTGGCAAAATTGTAACATACTTCTAGCTCAAATGTTGTCTTTGCTTTTCTATTCAGTGTCTAGCGAGAGAGGCGGGTGATGTCATGTCGTCGCGCGTCAATCGAAGTTGCGGCCAGTTAACAGGACTACACGGAGCAAGTTCTATTCCTATCAGTCTTACCATGATTTTGTGGTTGTGTTTGTTTCCTGGTGGGTTCTGGGTACCGCGCCTCGCCCTCGTACCTTACGTCTGCGTGGAACCCGGTCTGCCAGTCGGCGTGATATGTCACTGGAACAGAAACAAGAGATCATCAGATATTAGCAGTGGCGTCCACAGGATTTTTGGTCAATGTAGCAGTGACGTGGCGTCTATATAAACCGATTCCCACTGGGTTGCCCAAGGAAAAACTTATAACCAGCTCTTTGTTTAAATACGAGCAAATGAATAGGCTTTGGCCTCCCTTGTAATTTTGCAGACGCCACGCCTCTGCTAGGTATAGGTAGTTAAAATGTTTTGATCGCATAGTTAGTCAGTTTCTCCATGCCTATATGGACAAATGGCCGTTCAGGGAAGGCAGTGCCTTTGTGCCTATATGGACCGCACGCCTCTGGATATAAGTGAATGGTATTACTGAGTCCTCATCCAAAGTATAGTTAAATCAGAATACTCATATAATGTGAGATACGAATTTGCCCACCGTTTGTTTTGGCATCAATGTAAAAATCATGTCAATCTAAATTAAACGATATTATTAAATCTATATTATTATAAAGATATTAATTGTCCATCAGCGTGCGTTTATCAATGAACTGAAACTCTATAAGTTACTAGTATCATCTTTTATACTCTTACCAAAAACGTGGCACTTTTATATAGGTACCGTGTAATCCAGGTAGCACTAGATTTGCCTCAGCAAAACCTCGGCACTAGTGCTGCTAATCCCGGAATTAATAGTATGGATAAATCCCGGGATTCCTGTATTACCCATACAAAAAATCCCGGATTACCGGCTCTGTTCATAAAAATCCCGGAACTCGAAACCCCAATTCCAAGCAACATGTTAAATGACGTAATAATATAACGGTAGATGTAATTGTACTATCTAAATGCGATTGCCATCTCGCCCGCCGGGCGTGGCGATTACGGCAATTTCCCCCTTGTCTAGCAGTAGACCTGATTGCGCGTCTTTCACAAACTGGCCGTCCTGGTGGAGCTATTATTGTAGCGACATCTGACAAGTGGTTCTAGGTTTGCCGCAGCGAACCTCGACACTAGGGCTGCTAATCCCGGGATTTTTAGTATGAAAAAATCCGGGAATCCCGGTTTTACCCGTTAGTTGTCCCGGAGTTAAAAGTCCTAGTACCAAGTGACTATAAGTGAGGGTAGATAACGGTAAGTTGATATATACCGATTTGCGTGCGTCCGTCTGGTAGCTGAACTCTGTACTCTCCTCTGACTACGTTCCCGTCAGAGCTCTCTCTGCGGTCGTAGTCGTTGCCTGATTGCGCATCCTTCACGGAGTACCCGAACTCGTACGATTTAGGCTGCAACAAAAATAATATATTATAACCTGGATTTCGCTGACAGACTTCGCTTGCTTGGGCACCTTGAACGAATGGGAGAGGACCGAGCTGCTAAAAGAGCGTTCTACGGAAAACCAACAGGTCTTCGTACGGTAGGCCGTCCCAGATATCGGTGGACAGATGTCGTCAAAAGTGACCTGCGCGAGCTCTAAGCTGTCGATTTGGGGGAAACCGCACGAGACCGAGACCGGTGGCGGGCACTTGTATTTGAGGCCAAGACTCACTTTGGGTCGCTGCGCCAGAGGAGTAAGTAAGAACCTGGATGATTTACCTATCAAGATAAACATGAAAAGCAAAACTGGGTCTATATCTACTCCAAATTCATCCAAATCGTTATACGCGTTTCCGCGAAACCAATTGCATATATTATGCGTGATTGTGATGTGCCCTCTCACCCACGAGAGGCCTGTGCATAAGTATGGAACGTATATAGGCTGCTGATCATGATGATGATGTGGGATTAGTACTGGCTAGAGTGGAGGGTTTGTAGACGATTAATGTAAGTTTGAATGTAATGGAATTAAGGAATGTTTTGAGTTTAAGAATTGGATGACTGAGAGTCAGATGGATAGAATGTATTTGGAAAAAAAAAATGTAAATAAAAGTAAAAAAGAACCTGTTGCCACTGCTTTTTTCTGTCCCATCCCCAAGATAGATTTATATACATATTACATATATAATAATTGCTCGTTTATAGTAACAGTATACACCATTATTTAAGTTTCCACTTTTTTATTGACTTCATTTCAAAAGGTTGCAATATTTGACAATATATAACGTTGTCTGCGCTCCAGAACTGGTATTACAGACGTAGGTGTAAAAACTGCCAGACTCAAATGGGACTGGGCTGGCTGGGCATATCTGCCGTATGAACCCGGATCGGTGGGCCAAGGTAAGTACCGAATGGATCCTCCAGGATGGCTACCGGAACCGAGGCAGACCGAAAAGGAGATGGCAGGAAGATTTGGACACATTTTGCAAGGGCTGGCGGGAGTATGCGCTGGATAGGGATACGGAAAAGCCCTCTTTTCCGCCAAGTCCTTCGCCCAAAAGTGGGACACTTGAACTGGCTATTAGGTATATATATAACGTTGTAAGCGACATTGAGTTTCAATATTAAGTATTCCCATTTCTTTACAATTACACTATGTGACAGAGTAGGCAGTATTAAAAATACAACTCCGTCACACTTATTTAGTAGCGATTTATGTCAATTAAAAGCTGATAGATAAATTAAGGAACCAACATGAACAAATACCATGCCCAAGTTATATCAAGAGAAAAATCGGAAAATCTTGTAAACATAGAAAGTGTAACTTGTAACCATGACAACCCACACTGAATACCGATAAAAACACCTGAATTATTTACATACCTAAACGTGCATCGATGTAGCTATTTACTACGAAACATACATATCATTTCACATTACATGCCTCGGCGCTTTTAACGCTGATTGCTTTGTAATGATGAAAATTAAACCATTTATTTTTGCTTGATCAGAGGGGCTACTACGAAACCCGAAAAACGAAGTTCGTAACGTGCTGCCCCTCTCGCTCTCATGTCATGCTGTATTTGACTGAGCGGGATGGCGCCATACGAACTTCGTTTTTCGGGTTCCAGAGTAGCCGTTCAGGCGAAAATAACCGACGTACTTAATGTTTACAACTATATCAAATTTATAACAAAAATAGCTACATGTCAGGTAAATATTCGATTGCATTATTTATTACTGTTGATATTTTTTGAAGCGTATTGGTAAGCGTTCTTATTGGCTAGCGCGTAAATTTTCAGGCGATATTTCCTCCACCTTAAACTTAATATAAGTTCATAAACGTCATCACATCATCAGTTGAAAGAAGCCCACTGCTCGACATAGGCATTGGCAAAAAAGGTGTAACTGCCTCGGAAAGTCTATCTAAGTAAGCTCTAACATTTTTTTATGGTTATTGATTGATGATACAACCATGGAATCGCTTTCATAACCGTAATTCCCATAAAAAGCAGATGGATCTATTTAAAATCTAATAAGCTGGATCTATTAAATAGATCATTATGATGATAAAAAAAAATGCAAATACAAAGTATAATGACATTATCAAAAACCTAAGCTAGGGTGCCGCCAGCAGCTGAGAAGGGGACAAGCTACCGGTGGTTAGGGCTGCAGAGAGAGGAACACCTGCAGTCTATACTTTTATAAAGTTGTAAAAATCAAATGCCTGTTCAATAAAGATATTTAAAAAAATTTAACGAACTATGTGGAGGTTACCGAATCGAAAATGTATTTCTTGTATGTGTCGTTGTGGCTTCATCACGCCAAATCGGCTAAACAGATTTCAAGTATTTTTGGTGCACGGGTAGCGGGGTATCCTCAGATGGTTATAGAATACTTTTTACCCGACATCACTGTCGAACAAACATAGGGGTTATGTTTTCTCCTTCGTGAAAGCAGTTGCTGGTACCGTCTAGTATAATATAATTATCATTATGTTTACTGATGGCAGTCGAAAAACATTGGTTTCACCCCGGGAATTCGGTGTCTTATCTCTGTTGTAATCGTTGAAAATGTACTTTATTTTCATGCTTTATGTACTACCAATTTAAAGTATGTACTAAAACTTAATTTCAGGTTGACATGAAGTACCTACTCTGCGTTTTATCATTAATATTAATTAAAGAAACTCAAGCCCAAGTTTGCCATGGTGTATTAACAAAAACATTCGTAAAGGAAACGATACAGACTGATTTAGTACGCCCTACACATTTCAGCATTGATCGCGATTATTATATACTGTACTTCAATTACGGTCGATACGGTACAGATTTAGCCAAGCTTAATCTGAAAATCGGAATAGTAACTAAATTCATTAATAAACTACACTCGCCATCGGTAGATCAAAAAAGCCATACAGCCTATATGATTAACAAAGACGGTATTTATAAATACAATCCTGTGACAGATTTAACAAAATACGTCGGGGCCAAGGAAGTTGGATTAAGAGCCATCTGCTACAAAAATGGAATTTTCGTTGTTAAGAACAAACAGCTTCAGATGAACAAATTTCACGATGGAAATTTGTATCCGATACCGAAACTACAAAAGGAAACGATTCAACGTTTCATCATAGACAATGATAGAAACTTTTTCTTTATTAACAATGAGTTGAAAAGTTTTAAAAGGGAAGAAGATATCGTGACATATAAAGGTACTAACGCGAAAGATAACAAGAAACTTATATACAGAGATTTAGCTGTAGATAATAATGGTGTAGTTTACGTATGTACCAACAGTGGTATTTTAAAAGTAAATAGAGTAAAACATGAATTGGAAAATGAATATCAAGGACGCCCGTGTTGGGGTCTGGATTTTGATAAAGATAATAATATTATTTATTCGGACGGGAAGTCAATTTTTAGACTGAAAACGGTATCTAAGTGTATAGGAATAGATTGAGTAAAATTTGATTTTTGGATCAACACTTTATTAAATGCATTTAACGACTAGTTGCGGTTTTTGGGTAGGTTTTTATTGTTTCATCATGTGGTGTCAGGGTAATATTCATTAGAATAAAATGTTCTGTATGTGAAATACCGGGATCCCGGGATTAACCATACAAAAACTCCCGGAATCGTAAGCCGTACCTACTTTCCTCACAGGTGAAATGTTGTTTATTATTATTTATTAAAACCCTTGGGAATGCTCACATATTTACGAACTCGAGTATGACAACAGTTGACGTAACATAAACTACGGTAGACAAGTACAAGTTCATAGGTAGATATAACTTATGGATAGGGTTGCCAGTTGAAACATAAAAAGGCCCAGATATAAAGTCCGATTTTCATAAACAAGTCCTGAGAATTTTCACGAGTCACGAATATTCATCATTAAAAATAAATCCCGCGATATGGTGACCCTATATACATATTTGATAAGTATACTTAGTCGGAGATTGAAAAGGTTCGTCACTTTTCGACTCTAAGTGATGGATTAAGGTTGACAAACCTTTGCAATCCGCCACTGTACCTTCAAAGTTCTCTTGATTGAGTAGGTATAAATAATATCACCAATATTTGTTGGACGTTGTTGTTACGACGCTGCGATATGGATAACCTATGACGGGTCATTTCGCATGATTTGGAACAAGGAATGAATGGAGATGATACCAATACCCTTTTTTGATAACGTCTTATAAATCGATGAACGCCGGCTGCACGCACGAAAAAGCATGACTCATTGTCACGTTCCGCTTAATCTGAGGGTGCAAGCGAGAATGCGAAACAAGCGATAGGCAGGCACGATCGGCCTAAGCGTTTGGCTTGTGAATTCATAAAAATATGCAACTTTTCATCAGTTTTCTTATGATGTTATTCACGTAAAATTATCGTCCGTAATCAGATCTTATTACAGACATACAATCTTTTATGGTTCCGTAGCCGAAATGGCAAAAACGGAACTATTGTAGTTTCTTCATGTCCGTCCGTCCGTATGTCACAGGCATTTTACTCAAAAATTACAAGATGTATATTGTTGAAATTTGAAGTATAGGTGTCTAAAGCGCTAACATAGTTTAGTAGTTAATAACAAAAATAAATACTTCTACATGTAACACATGTATGGAGTCACATACTTGGACAGTTCCTCTAAAAATAATTTATGATTTATATAGGTATTTATATAAATTTATGAATATAATCATAACATGACGGCACTACATGCGGGCTCGTTCAAAAATGTGCCATCGTGTAACAACTAACTACAATCGTCAATTTTCAATATTTTACGCATTCTTTAAATGGCAGTAATGGCACCGACTCCAAAATAAGATTAATTGTATATACGTATAGATTGAGTAGAAATACGGTTACTTGTAAGTAAATTGAATAAACTGAATTATTAAGTATTTTTTTTCTTTTGAGTGTTTTATTTTTTTTGCTAAATAGTTAATGTTTACATTTATGTTTATTAATTTTGTCAACTCCATTCCGTTTATATCTGCAATGATAGCGCGAGCACACATTTCTCACGCTAGTTGTCATGAAGACGCGGATTTGTGCGGTAAGTACCTACTGTGTTTATTTTATTCATTCCAATTACGGTAAACGGCCCAATGCTTGACAGCTTACTTCTAATAATTGTCACCCTGATTGTCTGCTCTATTTTCTACGTATTAAGGTTGGAGGTGCCACCTAAGGGAACAGTGTCGGGCACTGGGGCATTTACACACTGACACGTTTAGCTAAGTGGGTTGCACAACGGCTTATGAAGCTGGCGATCCCGGGATCGAATCCCGGCCAGTGCAAGTGTTTGTGTGATGAGCACGTATGTTTGTTCCTGGGTCTTGGATGTTTTCTATTTATTTAAGTATTATATTTATCTATATAAGTATGTCGTCGCCTGGTACCTACCAATAGTACAAGCTTTGCTTATTTTAAGAATTGGTCGACGTGTATAAGATTATCCCTGATATATCTATACTATTATATTATAAAATTGTAAAAATAAAATGTAACATTGATTATATTTAAAAAAAAAGTGATACGCACTAATTGATAGCCACTGAATCAAAAAATATTTTTTTATGGATTTTTGTACGTTTTTATGTATCCTTGTGGCTTCATCACGCCAAATCAGCTAAACGGATTTTAACTATTTTTGGGACGCGGTTAGCTAGTCATCCACAGATGTTTATAGGATACTTTTTACCCGACTACACTGAAGTAAAAACGAGGGTTATGACTTTCTTCTTTTCCGCGAACGACCTAGCCTAGCACCTTCTAGTTTATAATAAAAGCCTAGTTGTTCGCGAAGACAACAAATAATTTGCACTAAACGTATTATTAGCTAGGTATATCTGTTTTTTTTCATCATCATACGCTTGCCCTTATCCCATTTACTTGGGGTCGGCGCAGCATGTTTTTTTCTTCCATACCTCTCTATCACTCGTCATCTCGTCACTTACATCCTTCCTCTTCATGTCATCTCTCACGCAATCCATCCACCGTTTCCTCGGCCTACCCCTCCTCTTACATCCTTCCACATGCATAGCTAATACCCTTCTTGTCACATGGCTCTCATCCCTCCGCATAACATGTCCATACCAGCGTAGTATTTTTATCTAACATATATTCTCCTCCATATTCCAGTGCATCATGAAGCTCCTCTTCCTCCTATCAAGCCTGGTCATCGTCCATGCTGGCATCACGAAGCGAGATGCCCAATGCGAAGGACCTCTAGTCAATGGAGTCCCACACAACAGTGAGGTCCTTAAAACGGACCTCGACAGACCATACTTATTAACCACAGACTACAGTAGCAATACAGTATATTTTAGCTATAGTTTGCAAGGAGAAAGTGAACGATTTAAATCTGCTAAAATCAATTTGAACACCAAAGAATTCTCTGATATAGAAGGCGTCCCAAATGGCTTCGCACAAGCTGCAGCTGAAGATACTGATGAGGTGTACATCGGTGGGAGTGATGGTATATATAAATATAAAGCCAACTCAAACAAAGCTGAATACTATGGTGCCAATGGAACAGATATCTGGACTTTGTACTACAAAGATGAGCTATACTTTTCAAGCTTCCCATCGCAATTTCTATTCACAATTGTTGACGGTGAAGTGATCAGGTTCAAAGACTTAGAAGACACGATGGTAGATAACTTTGTGATCGACAATAATAATAATTTGTTTTATACTAACAGCTCCGGATTGTACGGCCAAAAGAAAGGAACAAAAAATGCCGTTCAATTTGCTGGTGAAGATTTCCGCACAAGAGGTTTAACTACGAATAAAAACGGCGATGTTTACGCTTGCGTTCAAAATGGAATATACTTCGTTGATAAGGAGAATCGCAATTTGACGAAATATATTGATATTGATGATGCCTTTGGTGCAGCGTTTGATAGTAAAAATAACATTATTTACGCTGACGCGACCAGTGTTGTGAAACTTACGCCCTGTAGTTAAATAAAGTTTGTAAAATTATATTGCTTTTCATTTTTATTGTTTTCCTTAAATATTGACATGAAGTTGCCCGAAGGCAGTATCATCTTTCACCGTTTAAATTATGAGTTATGATATGTTGATGTGCATAACATTAACATTAGGCACTACCAAAATTATTCTGAACTTGATCGTCTTATTGGGATCGAGCGCGACGACAGCGCCACGTGACAGGCGGCCATTATGGACAATATAGTCACCACTGTCAAACAAGAAGTAAGTAAATATTGTGAAAAATATTAATGAAATCTTGTGTTATTTTACTATATTACACAATTCACAACAACCAATCTTACCAGGACCATATTTTTATCTCAAAAACGGTTAGAAAATGTTTACTGCAATATGGATTTGACAGTTCAAGTCAGGGACAAAAATGTCAATTTTAGCTGCAGCGAGCGCTGTGATCGTTTAGGCTACCCCTCCACCCGCTTTGCACTCTGCCAATAATTAAAACCGACTTTCACTAACCGAAACTTGAAAGCTTTTTAATTTAATACATCACATAGTGCCCAATGTAAATAATAAGTTTAAATATAAGCGGATTTAAAACTGCTAAATGATGAATCCATTTCATAGACAGAAAGAACCGTGGAACTAAATCCTCAAATTCAAAATTCATATCTGATAACATATTCATAACAGTCAGTTCATGGTGTTTGAATCCGGCTGTAAACGGATAGAAGAAGTGCCTCCCATAAAGCTCTATGGTACTCCACTACAAAGGGTGAGGAGTTTCAAATACTTGGGTCATATTGTCACAACCTAAAGGACAACATGGACAAAGAACGGGAACGGAGGGCTTTGTCAGTGAGGGCTAATATGATTTCCCGTAGGTTCGCGCGGTGTACGAGGGAGGTAAAAATAACTCTATTCAGAGCTTTTTGTACCTCTCTGTATACGTGCAGCTTATGGAGGTCTTACACGCAACGAGCCTACGGAGCCCTCCGGGTCCAGTACAATAACGCGTTCCGGGTGCTGGTGGGGCTGCCTCGCTTCTGTAGCGCATCAGGGATGTTCGCAGAAGCGCGTGTAGAGTGTTTTTACACGACTATGCGCAAGCGATATACATCCCTAGTGCGCCGGGTGCGAGCCAGCCCCAACCCCATCCTGAGCTCGATAGCGGACAGGCTGGACTGTCCGTACATGAGACACTGTTGTGAAATGCATGTTTCACACAGTGCATATCTGGTTTAATGTTTTTATTAAGTACTAACATTAGAAATAAGTTAATGTTATTAACGAATTTTGTATGAGTGAGGACTCATACAAAATTCGTTAGTAACATTAACTTACTGTTACTCGAATTAAATGTTTTCTATTGTATTGTATTCTATTCTATAACCCCCCAGAAGCAAATGGATGAAAACAAAAACCCTCACATAACAATTAAAGCCATATTATAATAGCACCAACACAATGTTCATAAAGTGTGACGAGCCGAGAGGCCAAAACAAGTCCAATCAAATCATGCTTTTATTACAGCAAGGGTCACTTTTCAATGTCACCGACGATAATGTTGGTAATTCAACAGATAATGAAGTTTGAAACATAAACACAGATGCATCAGTCCTCGACTCGAACGCAAACTGAATATACGTAGTAAATAATGAAGTATTGGTCAGTGATTTTCCTACTCTGCGTAGAAGCGAAAGTGAGGATTTTCATATCCAATGAAACGATTCGGCAGATCGGCAATAGATATTATAGAGAAAAATTGCTTACAGACCAATTTCAGGACCCAAGGGAGTTAACATATGATTCAGAAAGCAGAAATCTGTTCTTTACGTACATGGACGATGATCTACAGAATTCTGGACGAGCGTATGTCAATGTCATAACAAAACAGACTAAGAAGATTGATGGAATAGCTAGAAATAAAGCTATCGGTGTAGATTTTGATACAGGTGAAGTTTACTTCGGATCAGACGACGGATTATACAAATATGATGCTGTGTCTAACAATGCAACTTTAATAGGATTATATAACACGAATATAATGAAGATAGTGATACGCAACAATGAAATGTATGTAATGGACGCCAATAATCACATGATTTACAAAGTTAAAAACAATACCAAACTTAATAAAGTTGGTGAGTGGAAAACTGTCATGGAATTTGATGTTGATCATAGCAGAAATTTGCATTTCGTGAATATGTGTGGGCTGTTTTGCGTTCCGGAAGGATGGAGTGAGGCAGTGAAAAATAAAGATCTGCCGCTTGTGTACCATTTTATAACAGACGAACAGAAGACTTTTGGTGTAACTTTGAATGGTTTTTATGAAATAGACTGTCATAATGGTACATCGAAGAGAGTGGCTAACTTAGAGTTTGTCGTAAGAGGTATAACTTTTGGTGACTACGGCGATATCTTTTATTCTACGGTCAGTAGTGTATATAGGCTAAAACCGGTCAATTCTTATGTTATTTATAATATTCGAAGGTCGAATACATAAACACTAGATAAGAAAATGTGTTATTCTTCACGCCTAGACTAAACAATAGTTATTTAATTTGCTAAGCAAGGCTGCAAAGGCGCAGGAATCTAAAATCACGAGCCATATAGATTCCTAAAGGCGCGTCCACACTTGTATCATTTGCTCGTATCTGATCATCGTCCCGTGGCATGACTGCGTATCGCGCTGCTTGGACGCTCACTGTCGGCATTCCGTATCATTTGCGCCGCCGCGTCAAGAAACGCGTCCACACTAAGCCGTAGCGTATCACCGTATCCGATCACCGCGCCGATCATTTTGCATGCTGCAGTTTGGACGCTAGCCGTATCGTTTCACCGCTCCGATCATTTTGGCATTTCGCCGATCATCATTTTTCGCGTGATCGTTCTTCTGTAGTAGCGTTGTGTTCCGTGTAAAACTGTTGCACTCTGCGATCGCACATCAAATTGGTTAACACCCGTGCAGAAACTTGAAGATCATTATCACGACAGCTGATAAGCCGCGAGCGCCGAGCACCAGCGTGGACAGCAGCGCCCATGCGTCGGCGGCACCGCGCGCGTAGCAACTAAAAATGGCAGTACTTTGGAAATTCGCCGTAACACACCTGCGCCAGCGATTCAAGCCACGCCTCTCGGCCATCTCTTTCACGCGTAGCTGCAATGGACGAGACAGAAGATGATCGGGCAAAAACCGACTCGAGATGGATCGTGGCGTATCAAAACCGCGTAGCATGATCGCGTGTCATGATCGCTAGTGTGGACGTCGCACCGTCGCGATCATGGCGCGCTCGTCCGATCGGAGTACTTGATACGCGTAGCAATATGGATTTCGAGCGATCTGATCGGCGCAACGTCCAAACGCGTGATCGTGACACGCGATCATGCCACGCGACGATGATCTGATACGGGCAAATGATACAAATGTGGACGCACCTTAAGCGTTTAAAGCACGAGATACCAAATGTTTTTTTAGCCGTGTGAAACACACAACTTTTCACCTCACTGAAGCGAGGAAAATGTGTAAAATATAAATACATTATTTAGTAGGTACATTACGGCAGAGACCATTAAATAAGCCATAGGTACTTACTGGTTGAGTTTGATTGAGATACTACTTAGACGAACCTAGTAAGATAGCATTTACGAGGGGAGTATATATAGTGCTTATCACAAAAAAATATTTTACAATAATTTAGAATAATATACTAAGCCCCCCTTAATTCGCGTCTCGTTTTTTTAATATGGACTCTGCGTTCAGTTATTTAAACGGCCTTATCATAGGAATCTAACTTATTATTTCAGAAGTAATGCACATAGAATAACTGATATTTTCTAAACAATATAAATCCTAAAATACTAAAATTAATCTTGACTTGATTCCGACTTTTTGCACGGTTTAATTATATTTTTTTCTACTCCTGTAATTATTTCTGTCGTTTATGTGGTTACCAAATCTAATATAAAGACATAGAGGCTGGCTATAATATCTTTACCCCACCAATTTGAAATTGTTTTATCTGTGCTTTGGTATATGGCAACACTGAATAAGGGCACTAAATAGTCTTAGGAATAATGAATAAGTCACTAACACCACATAATATATTCTCAGTGCACTTAACAGGCTGCTAAAAGCTAAATGGCTTCACTTGAACATTATTTTAAACATAAACCATATTGGTGTTATTCAAAAGTACTGAGATTGGTTAATCTTACCAGCCAAAGACTCAATGCAATGTAAACATTGCCGCTTTTCAGCGATAATCGCTGCTTGCTGTTGCTTTACAGCATCTAAGTTAATGATCATGCGGAAAAGCAGTTCCCTCTGACCACTTTTATATGGTTATCCCACAGTTAAACGTTTATTTTTTAAAAAACCAACGCACGTAAAGATAAATTGTTTCTTATATTTATATATAAAGAGAAATGGCAGTTCAAGACTTTTGCCAGCATCAGTTTGAAGATATATTAATTACCAAATTGTTTCTTAAGACACATAAACAACTTGACGTCTGTGCCAGATACAAAACATTGCCATATTCAGTTTTTATATATTTCACTCTTCATTTGTTTGGAAGGGATAAAATGGTCCGACACTTAAGACTTGTAAAACTCTATAGTCTATTTCCCATAAACAAATTGCTCAACGTGTTACAATGTCGCTATTAACGTATTCCTTGGTGCCACAGAGTACCTACAAAATTTTAATCTAATATTTTATATTCAGTGAGTCTCAAACTAATGTTATTTGATATAATTTATTTTGCCAACTTAACAAACCGCTGAATTCATACAGTTTTAAATAAAAAATAAATAATGTACGTAAATGCATTGCTGGCAACTTAAAAAAAAAATTTGTACATTTTTATAAACAAAGATCAGAAACAAATGAAAAATTTTTTCGACGATACTGGACTTGAACCAGTGCCTTAAGCCAGACCGGAGCAGCACGCTCTACCAACTGAGCTAATCGTCCATACCAGTAGTCGACGAATTTCGTCATCTGTTCTTGCTTGGTGGGCTCTGTACGGTGCATCCGACTCTTTAGCCGTTAGCGCCGCCTAGTGCAGAACTGTGAAGTTATTTTCAAAAGTTGAGAAGTTGTGTAAAGAATTTTTTTTTAATTTACGTACAGTTATTTTATCGCCTATTTTTTTTTCAAATCATAACATGTTTTCATCACTGGCAAGTATATACGCGAATTTAAAAAATAAAAAAGCCATAGATAATGACAGCTCGCTTTTAATTTTCTTCGTGGCGCTAAATTTTATTCATTTTGAAGTTGTTGGTTGTTGTCTTGTTATAAGTTGTTGGAAGTGAGAAAAGTGGAGGAAGATGAGCCTAATTGTACTCCGGAAGAAATTTGTGTCGTGGCGCAAGAGGTATCTAACTATTTGCTGCCAGAAAAATCTAGGCACAAATAACTATAAATATTTAGACCTTTGTGTTTTATTAAAAAGTGCTTAGGGGTCATTCATTAATTACGTATGGATTTCGTTGCAAACAACAGTTTTTCTACGACTAAAGGGCCATTCATTAATTACGTAAGGACAATCGCAAGTATCGCAAAGGATGACGCCACGAGCGTACTCTTCGAAAAATCTTTCGTAATTAATGAATGGCCCCTTAGATGTAGAAAAACTATTGTATATAAGACTTTTGTTTTAAGCTGAGCTAATCGGCTTAAAGAATACAATGGCCGATTCGCTTACTTTAAAAACCAAAGACTATATACAACGTTGTATAATTGGGTCAAAAAACGCTCGTGGCGTCATCCTTTGCGATACTTGCGATTGTCCTTACGTAATTAATTAATGGCCCTATAGTCGTAGAAAAACTGTGGTTTGCAACGTTGTATAATTCGGTCTAAAACGCTCGTGGCGTCTTTTTTTGCGATACTCGCTATTGTCCTTACGTAATTAGTGAACGGCCCCTTAGTCGTAGAAAAACTATTGTATGCAACGTTGTATAATTGGGTCAAAAAACACTCGTGGCGTCTTTATTTGCAAACCGACGCCACTCGCCGTTTTTGACCCCTATTATACAACAGATGCATTAAATACTATTTCCGCGCAAACTTCATTATTACATTGTTTTTTAATATCTATCATTGTGTTTTATTATCTGCCAACATTGTCAACCTCTTTTAATTTATTTATTTTCCGGATGGAAAATTGCAGTAGTAAGTACTTAATAATGAAAATATTTATTTATACAAATTGAGAAAATTTCTAAATTTCAAAAAGACAAGACTTGCTTTACATTTGGGAGGTTTTTATGAAATAGACTGTCTTACTGGTACAGCGAAGAGAGTGACTAACTTTTTAATAAAAGGCATTCTTAATGGTATAACTTTCGGTGACTTTGGTGACATATACTATTCAACAGACACTAGTATATACTGGCTAGAACTTATGTTATTTAATAATATTCGAAGGTTGAATACTACAAACTACAAAGCATACTACTAGTTATATGTTAAGCAAGGCTGCAAAGTTGTTATAATGCAACAGTGCTTGAATAAGCCAAGTACGCGAAGGCATCTGAATTTGAAATATGAGTGAAGCGAGGGTACTAAATATAGGTTCCTGGCTAGGCTTTCAAGGTACAAGATGACAAATAATTTTGCAGCCATGAGAAAGAAATACACAACTTTTCACCGGGGCTCTAACTGCAGCAAGGAAAATGTAAGATGATATTATATAATTACAAATAGCTAAAATGTTAACTTTAAATTATCGAAAATGTTAACTTTAAATTAAAAACAGATCTTTAGTTATGCTAACCAAATTGAAGCCAAATGTAAATTTTACATAGTTTAAATATTCTACACGGATCTGTGCAAGCATATGAAGGGTTAAGTCTGTACTTGGTTTGCAATTAATATCTTATCTCATTTGTATGTAGATCTCATATATGTCTGTATAACACATGTTTCTATGTATAGTACAATAGAGTGTCTCCGTGTATTTAATTATTCAATCATTGTACTAGGATAAAGACCTCTTTATCCTAGATCACCGTGGCGTGGCATGACTGCGTATCGCGCTGCTTGGACGCTCACTGTCGACGCGGCGATCACGCCACGCTCGTCCGATCTAAGTGTGTGATACGCGTAGCAACATGGATTTCGAGCGATCGGATCGGCGCAACGTCCAAACGCGTGATCGTGACACGCGATCATGCCACGGGACGAAGATCTGATCGGGCAAATGATACAAATGTGGACGCACCTTAAAGGAGAAAGTGAATGTCTGGTCGTCAGGTTGTACCAAGAAGTCAAGTCTCTTGCCGAAGACAGAGCAGTGGCGATTACTTCAGCTCACCGACAACGAATGTAGCTCTTAAGAGTCTGCAGTAAGCTCGGCCAAATTTCACCTTCCCATTCAAACGGAGTTTCGTTCTTATTTTAAAACTACGTGTTGGATTGTAACGAAACTTTGCATACACAATGACATGAGGTATATCTAGGCCTGAAACTAGTTTATATGGCTGCAGTTTATATAACAAACGAAATACAGCAAAAACAAGTTTTTTTTATGAAAAATTTAAATTCGCTGTATTCTTTTTACTATGGTATCTGAAGCTAAATAAACTAATTACAGGCATGCATATACCTAAACTTATTCAATGTACAAAGTTTCAGAGCAAACTAGCTAGACGTTTGAGAATGAGAGCGTAACTACGTTTGTATGCCGAGCTTACTGGGGACTCTTAAAGGAGAAACTGAATGTCTGGTCGTCAGGTCGTACCAAGAAGTCAAGTCTCTTGCCAAAGATAGAGCACTGGCAGTTACTTCAGCGCACCGACAAGAACGTAGCACTTAAGTTAAATGAATGAATGCCTAGTAAGTATACATTTTCAAATCGCTTACCACTTCATGGTCGTGACCATGATCGTGACCGTGGTCGTGACTATGGTCGTGGTGGTCGTGGTCATACTGTCCCCCGAAGGAGCTGGGTGGTAGGTAGCTGTTGCTTGGAGCGCTGAAACCTGGAATTCAAAAAGGATTATATAAGCGTAATCATGTCAAACAAATCCATTAGAGCATTGATTGGGATGCGGCCAGTGGCATGCACAAGGTTTTGATTAAGGTAGGCAGTTTTTCTGTGCCTATATGGAGCCATGGTTGTTCAGAGCTTCAGGGTAGGCAGTTTCGCTGTGCCTATATGGAGCCATGGTCGTTCAGAGCTTCAGGGTAGGCAGTTTCGCTGTGCCTATATGGAGCCATGGTCGTTCAGAGCTTCAGGGTAGGCAGTTTCGCTGTGCCTATATGGAGCCATGGTCGTTCAGAGCTTCAGGGTAGGCAGTTTCGCTGTGCTTATATGGAGCCATGGTCGGTCAGAGCTTCAGGGTAGGCAGTTTCGCTGTGCCTATATGGAGCCATGGTCGTTCAGAGCTTCAGAGTAGGCAGTTTCGCTGTGCCTATATGGAGCCATGGTCGTTCAGAGCTTCAGGGTAGGCAGTTTCGCTGTGCCTATATGGAGCCATGGTCGTTCAGAGGTTCCCCTTGTTTTGGCATAATATTTTTAGTCATAATTTTGCATGGCATAATCTATGTAGGCAGAATTGACTTTCCGCATAAACTGTTTTGGCATAATCAAGATTTGCATATTTTGATTACGCAGATATTCATTTGTCATAAATTTATTTCGCATATTTTTGTTTGTCCGAATCATGTCTACGCATAAAATAAATAGGCATATTCATCACACCGAATATGGCCGCAGACATGCAACAACTACTACTATACTACTAATATACTAACCTAACCTAACCTTTTTTTTTTTTTTTTTAAGAGGGGAAAATGCTTTACGCATACCACCAGAGTGCGAGGACAGACTCTGGTGGTTATGTGGGACTTCCATGTCGGCTGATGAGACCTATATGGTGTACCCACTAAAAACCCCTCTATGTGCCGCCTTTGTGCTATAAGGCGAGGCCACGGGAACGCCTGAGCACACCACCGTAACCTCGCCAGCGGCCGTCCGTACTCCGGATCCGTCTCTGGGAAGACTTTTCTTCCCTTCCTCAACAAAGGGGTGTGCCGGGATACGGCACACCTGCCACTCGGGGACCTTTGTGCAGGCGACAGACGTGACCTAACCTAACCTAACCTAACCTAACCTAACGTAACCTACTTTTCTGCTAGCAGTTCGTTTTTTTGAGGGACGCAATTCTAACCTAACCTAACCTACTTTTCTGCTAGCTGATCGTTTTTGCGAGGGACGCAGTTCTACCCTAACCTACTTTTCTGCTAGCATTTTGTTTTTTTGAGGGACGAAGTTCTAACCTAACCTAACCTACTTTTCTGCTAGCAGTTCGTTTTTGCGAGGGACGTAGTTTTAACCTAACCTAACCTACTTTTCTGCTAGCAGTTTGTTTTTTTGAGGGACGAAGATCTAACCCAACCTAACCTACTTTTCTGCTAGCAGTTCGTTTTTGCGAGGGACGTAGTTCTAACCTAACCTAACCTAACCCACTTTTCTGCTAGCTGATCGTATTTGCGAGGGACGCAGTTCTAACCTAACCTAACCTTCTTTTCTGCTAGCAGTTTGTTTTTTTGAGCGACGAAGTTCTAACCTAACCTAACCTACTTTTCTGCTAGCAGTTCGTTTTTGCGAGGGACGTAGTTCTAACCTAACCTAACCTAACCTACTTTTCTGCTAGCAGTTCGTTTTTTTGAGGGACGCAATTCTAACCTAACCTATCGTACTTTTCTGCTAGCTGATCGTTTTTGCGAGGGATTCAGTTATAACCTAACCTAACCTGTTTTTCTTGTAGCAATTTAAGTATGCCAAGATAGATTCGGACAAAAGATAATATGCCAAATACCACTATGCTAAACCAAATTATTCGTAAATATAATCGGCCTAAACAATAGTATGCGAATACAATTTCGGGCAAACACATTTTCGGTAAGTTAGAACTTATGCCAAATAAGGTTTCTGCCACATTACCATTCGTCGAAAACTTAATATGCCAAGTCTGTTATGCTAAAACAGTTTCGGACAAACAAAAGTATGCGACATAGAGGGAACCCTCGTTCAGAGCTTCAGGGTAGGCAGTTTCGCTGTGCCTATATGGAGCCATGGTCGTTCAGAGCTTCAGGGTAGGCAGTTTCGCTGTGCCTATATGGAGCCATGGTCGTTCAGAACTGCAGGGTAGGCAGTTTCGGTGTGCCTATATGGAGCCATGGTCGTTCAGAGCTTCAGGGTAGGCAGTTTCGCTGTGCCTATATGGAGCCATGGTCGTTCAGAGCTGCAGGGTAGGCAGTTTCGCTGTGCCTATATGGAGCCATGGTCGTTCAGAACTGCAGGGTAGGCAGTTTCGCTGTGCCTATATGGAGCCATGGTCGTTCAGAGCTTCAGGGTAGGCAGTTTCGCTGTGCCTATATGGAGCCATGGTCGTTCAGAGCTTCAGGGTAGGCAGTTTCGCTGTGCCTATATGGAGCCATGGTCGTTCAGAACTGCAGGGTAGGCAGTTTCGCTGTGCCTATATGGAGCCATGGTCGTTCAGAGCTTCAGGGTAGGCAGTTTCGCTGTGCCTATATGGAGCCATGGTCGTTCAGAACTGCAGGGTAGGCAGTTTCAGTGTGCCTATATGGAGCCATGGTCGTTCAGAGCTTCAGGGTAGGCAGTTTCGCTGTGCCTATATGGAGCCATGGTCGTTCAGAGCTGCAGGGTAGGCAGTTTCGGTGTGCCTATATGGAGCCATGGTCGTTCAGAGCTTCAGGGTAGGCAGTTTCGCTGTGCCTATATGGAGCCATGGTCGTTCAGAGCTGCAGGGTAGGCAGTTTCGGTGTGCCTTTATGGAGCCATGGTCGTTCAGAACTGCAGGGTAGGCAGTTTCGCTGTGCCTTTATGGAGCCATGGTCGTTCAGAACTTCAGGGTAGGCAGTTTCGCTGTGCCTATATGGAGCCATGGTCGTTCAGAACTGCAGGGTAGGCAGTTTCGGTGTGCCTATATGGAGCCATGGTCGTTCAGAGCTTCAGGGTAGGCAGTTTCGCTGTGCCTATATGGAGCCATGGTCGTTCAGAGCTGCAGGGTAGGCAGTTTCGGTGTGCCCATATGGAGCCATGGTCGTTCAGAGCTTCAGGGTAGGCAGTTTCGCTGTGCCTATATGGAGCCATGGTCGTTCAGAGCTGCAGGGTAGGCAGTTTCGGTGTGCCTATATGGAGCCATGGTCGTTCAGAGCTTCAGGGTAGGCAGTTTCGCTGTGCCTATATGGAGCCATGGTCGTTCAGGGCAGACAGTGCCTTTATGCCTATATGGACCGCACGCCTCTGGATGCGGCCCAGTCGAATCTTTTACTCGTAGACCAGTATGTGCCAGTATACTTCGATGTTGGTTTGTTTCCACTTCCAGCCTTTAAATATATTTATGATGTGTGCATGTTCGTCCACAAACATATATTTATTTAAAAAGGCATGTGATAGTTATCCACGTTCTTGCCGAGACCCTGATAAATCGTTGCCTGTGTTGAAGGTTCTAGATCAGCAAAAAACAAAATTGCTTGACTATGTGTGTAAATCTATACTATTATAAAGTTGTAAAAATGAAATGTCTGCACATTGAAGATATTTTCAAAAAATTGATTGTTACCGACTATTTGGAGTTCACTTAAACGAAAAATATTTGTTTTGGATTTTATGTATGTGTCGTTGTGGCTTCATCACGCAAAATCGGCTAAACGGATTTCAACTATTTTTGGTACACGGGTAGCTGGGTATCTCGAGATGGTTATAGGTTACTTTTTACCCGAATATGCTAAAGAGAAAAAGAGGGGTAATGACATTTTCTCCTCCGCGAACGAAGTTACGGGCGCCTTCTAGCATACAATAAAGACCTTGTGAGTTCAAATGTATGAACATCAAAATATTTAAATAACAATTATATAAATGGATTAATAACAATATGTTTTATAGTATTGATGAGTTATTTGACGTAATAGCAATATGTTAAGAGTCCCCGGTAAGCTCGGTTCTCCATACAAACGTAGTTACCCTCTCATTTTAAAACGAGTAGCTAGTTTGCTCTGAAACTTTGTACTTAGAATAAGTTAAAGGTATATGCAGGTCTGTAATTAGTTTATTTAGCTTCAGATACCATAGTAAAAAAAATACAGCGAATTTATGTTTTTCATACAAAACTTGTTTTGGCTGTATTTTGATTGTTTTATAAACTGGAGCCATATAAGTGAATTACAGGCCTAAATATACCTCATGTCATTGTATATGTAAAGTTTCGTTACAATCCAACACGTAGTTTTAAAATGAGAACGAAACTCTGTTTGTTTGTATGGAAAGGTGAAATTCGGCCGAGCTTGCCGGGGACTCTTAATAGGATTATGGTCCGCAATATAAGTAGTAAGTGGCATTAATAAAGTTAAAATCAATATTGGAAAATCATGAAACTGCTAGCCCTGTTACTATTGCTAGACCTGTAGGTAATATTTTACATGCCAATCATGATTAAATATGTAAACCAACCAACACCCACCAAGCCTTTATTTAGACCTAAGTGAATGTAACTAATGATTATGAATTTATGATCTCATTACTTATTTTCATTCTTAAGAAAGGTTTTTATAATACGCATATAAAAAGTAAAATAGAAATATAAACACACTAGCTTCTGCCCGCGACTTCGTCCGCCTTAAATTCGTTTATCGCGGATAAGGGTATTTTTCCGATCCGAAATACAGCTTTACATGAAAGCGGCACGTTAAGGTGCGTCCACACTTGTATCATTTGCTCGTATCCGATCACCGTGGTGTGGCATGACTGCGTATCGCGCTGCTTGGACGCTCACTGTCGGCGCGGCGATCACGCCTCGCTTGTCCGATCTAAGTGTGTGATACGCGTAGCAACATGCATTTCGAGCGATCGGATCGGCGCAACGTCCAAACGCGTGATCGTGACACGCGATCATGCCACGGGACGAAGATCTGATCGGGCAAATGATACAAATGTGGACGCACCTTTACGAACTTCGAGTCTCGGAGTGACCCTTCTGTAAGAAGCAGACTTTGTAGAACAGCCCGTGTGTGTAGCTCATTACTTTTCACTCCATACGGCCTACCGTAGGGTTGCCAACTTTTTATCCATCAAATATAGTATTTTCGAAGCTGTTACCTCTAAAAATATATTAACATCAAAAAAATATGTGGTTAGAATATTTACTTTATTTTTACATTAATATGTTTTGCTGCTCTGCGCCTTAATAATCATGTGTGCTTGGATTTACATTTAATGCAGGCGTGTAGGTATATATGACGGAATAGTCCCGTAAACGGAATTGACCACAATGACCTTCAATAAATATTCTATATTTATATGTAACTTTAAGTTCTTGTAACCGTATTCTTGATTCAATTCAAATTTGAAGATAAAGTACTTGTTTACTACTTACTTGCATATTTAATTTTGAATTCCCGTAAATCCACTTCGAACTAAGGTTTGAGTGAGTGACGATATTAACTTTATTTAATTTTAAAACAACGAATTTCTTTCTGTGTGTGACACATATACAATCTACGGTATTTAGGTATGAATGATTCCTACAAATTTATTCGTATTAATATGGACATCAAGGACGCATGGACAGCCAATCAAAGTTTTATATTCACGCCCTCTATTGTCGCGTAGCAGAACCCTGATGACTTTCGAAAACTTCAAGAACAAAGCTTACAAGTATTACCGCAGTGTCGCATGCGCAGATTGTCGTATATTGATGTTGCGCGATGTCTTCGTAGTTACTATTTGTAATTGTTTGATCAACTATTCATTCACGAGTTTTAATAATCTATACTTCGATTTGTAAATCAATTCCAAAATCGGACAGACCTATTTTGATTACTTTGGTTTTAGATTGTTTCGAAAAACATGAATGAGATTTCGTGTTACCAGTGAAATTCGGGTACCTAGCTGGTGGATAAGTTCAATATCATTATAAACATCACTTTTTATCAACAGAAAAAAATATTTTAGACTAAAATTAATTAATACTTACACAAAACATGGAGTATAGAAAAGCTAAGGAGGTCATGGTATTTTTAGGGTTCCGTACCTAAAGGGTAAAACGGGACCCTTTTACTAAGACTCCGGTGTCTGTCTGACTGTCTGTCCGTCTGTCACCAGGCTGTATCTCATGAACTGTGATAGCTATATATAAAGTTGAAATTTTCACAGATGATGTATTTCTGTTCCCGCTATAACAACAAATACTAAAAACAGTATAATTTCATGTCTATCTGTCTATGTCAGTAACCAATATCAAATGATCGAACACCGCGTATATTTTGCTTAGGGGTAGGGCTCTACTAACACTGGATTTTCATATATACGGCCGTTTGTTGCGTATATTTTGTGCGGAACCCTTGGTGCGCGAGTTCGACTCGCACTTGGCCGGTTTTTTTGGCTTTTCCCAATTAAGTATAGCACCTGCAAATCGGAGTATATGAATGTATGTAGGGAACTACATATGTCTGTTCGTGTTCGTGTAGAATTTGGTGTCCTGCCGTTTCACCAAATTATTTTTTGGCAAATGTTTCATTTGACAAATGGTTCATTTCCCAATCCTCGATATTCTCCGAAACCAAGATTTTTTTTGAGTATAATTTCAAATGGTTTTATAGAATACGGTAGGTTAGGTTAAGTTTGATTCATGAGTTCTGAAAAAAAACATGGTTCCAGAGAAAATCGAGGGTTAATGAAATAATGATCTTTATTCTGTAAGTAGGCCGTAACTTGCACTTTTACAAGTCTGACTCTACGGCGTTTCCCAAGAGGAGACCACTGAGGAGAAGAAAGCCGAAACAAACTCAACAGTCAGTCATTTTTTCGAAATAAGTCTTATATTATATCTATTACAATATTTGTACTTAGGCTATCCTAAATATGTTTTGAGTATAAACTCAATGCGTAGTTCTTCAAGAAAACATATCAAAAATTATAAAAGTGAAAAAAATATATAGAATATAAAACAGCAAAATAATGTTTTTTTTTATTTAAAACAACTTATATACGTTTGATATGCCACCTTATAAGAACCGTGTCCCGGTAAAAGTAAATACCAGCAAAAACATTCTGTAAAACACTAGCCAAGTCTCGATGGAGCTGCTTGTTTATCTCTAAAAAGTAATGAAATCTAGACATAGTCGTGCCAAGTCTAAGGTTCTTTACTGCGATTTTTTTATTATTATAGTTAATGTTGTGTGACTTGGCCGTTGAAGGGTTCACAAGGGTACAAAACCAGGTGCTCCATGACACCATTGCACCAATCGTTGACGGCCGGACGTCGGACGGTGGGCATACGTGGGCATAGATAGACCTTCGATTTTTGACATCAAATGAAGCGGCCCACCAAGTTGAATATTTTTTGTAAAGGCGGTATGTCGATATCTAATAGTTTTGTTGGGCTCTTGTGTTTTCTAATCAGGGTCACCAGGTACTCCAGATCTTCGATTATCCTAGTTTTATAGTTTTCCCTTTACGTGGCCATTAAACCATAACTCTGTACCAAATTTCAGCTCTGAGTTTATGGGAAGTACTAGTTCTATACTGATGATCATGAGTGAGTGAGTGAGTGAGTGAGTGTCATAAATGCGAAACTTTGCTTTCGCTTAACTTCGGAACTAAATGACCTACAGACTTGAAATTTTGGATTTTAATTATGTGATTATAGCTTACTGGATGACGAAAATTTCTGGTTTCTCATTTCTTTCCTCGTTCTGGTCTTATCCAGAGGTTCTCAAATAGGGGCCTGAAAATGCGGCGAAATGGTTCCAGTAAAGGTTGGTACGGCAGTGTTTGCTTCGCGCTTGACTTGACGGGGGCACTGCCGTGCCCCCTGATTATTTGGTTTCTGTTTTGGGCCATGCATTTTTGTATGTTAAATAGTCTTCTACCCTATAATATGCCTTTGCCATTAGAGACTCTTTTTTTGGTTGTTTGGGAAATGAACCATTTGTCAAATGAAACATTTGCCAAAAAAATAATTTGGTGAAACGGCAGTGAACCGTAGAATTTACCTGTGTGTGGTGGTAGGTATGTGTTGCTAGGTGCGTTGTACCCGGAGTTCTGGTAGGTACTGCTGCCGCGGTAGTTGTATCTGACCGGGGGCTCGCAACTGGCCAGGGTCGCTAGCAGAAGCAGGTTCAGTGCCTGGAAATAACAGAAAGATAATGGTGTGACGGTATGACCTCCCTGCCACGGTTTTCCCTAGAGGTTACAATGGGGTTCTTCAAGAGGGGAGTGAATAAGTTCCTAAAGGGTCGGCAACACGAACGTAATCCCTGGCGTTGCAAGCGCTCATAGGCTGCGGTGACTGCTTAACATCAGGCTGGCCGTACGCTTGTTTGCCACCTTAGTAGTATAAAAGAGAGTAGAGTCCGGACGGCGACCGAACAGTCTCAAAACTAAGACAAAAGATAAATCCGGGTAAACCCGGACGGATGGCAACCCTACATGGGACCAGTCAATAGGCTTGTGTCCTAAAAAAATATAATTAGCACGTCAGATAGATTATCAGAAAATATTGGACACGTATTTTTTCTTTTGTGATTTAACCAAAACAAAAGGTGAAGAAGTAGCCCGTTAAAGTTCCCCGTGACGTCACGCCGTGCGACCGTTTTTCGCACGATTGTGACGTCATGCGCCCCCACTCCCAAAACTCCCAAACTTTGACGCGCTTTATCTTTGTCTTTTAGTGTTTGATTGACAAAAGAAAAAATACGTGTCCAATATTTTTTGTTAATCTAACTGATGGACTAATTATAATCCATATCCATACTAATATTATAAATGCGAAAGTGTGTCTGTCTGTCTGTCTGTCTGTCTGTTACCTCTTCACGCTTAAACCGCTGAACCGATTTGGATGAAATTTGGTGTGGAGATAGTTTGAGTCCCGGGGAAGGACATAGGCTACTTCTTATCCCGGAAAAATACCCTTATCCGCGATAAACAAATTTACGGCGGACGAAGTCGCGGGCAGAAGCTAGTAATAATACATATATTTTTTACTCAGGTAACTACCCTCTTTGTGTAAAAATTGTCGTCTAATATTTATTATTTATTTTTACGATATATATTTAGTACCTAACCTACACAATGTTTAAAACATCGCTAACGCTCAACCGACTGAAAATAGGAGCCAGTACTTAGTGGCCCACTTTTGAGCACCTAGTTATAAACTCACAGGCCTAACGTTATCTCTTGATTATGATTTGATAAGAGCGCCATTTAAGTAATGTTATGCCACAGCCCAAACATAATTAAATGCAAACCTTTTGTTGATATCAAAAACAATGACATTGCATAATTTTTCCTATGCTTTTTTATACATTTGTGAAAGCGGACATTTAATTCAATTACATTGTTTGAAACATCTGAAATAGTTTGTATAATGTCCAGTCATTTCCTAAAATCTGATATTTATGCAACTATTGCAAAAACTGGTATTATACTGGATCTACGTTACAGTTTACACGGCTTTTTGTTGTCGTTATTAAATAATTTGAAATAACAGACAGTGATACTCGTAGTAGGTACTAAAATCCACCTTTACTGGCCAATCAAAGTACCGACGAGTAATCAGAGCAGCTAATCCGACTATTGATGTATTGATGATGTCAAATGATAAAAAACATTTACATAAAGCTAAATATTATTTTTAAGAATGTGCGTGCGTGCGTGGTATATTTTATCTTAATAATATTACAATTTGTGCAACAGATAACAGGTAGAGTAGATAGTAGGTACTGACAAATGTAACGCAATTTATTGGTTAGGCAGGTACCTACCTAATACATTTATATTTTCCGATTTGAAATTCTGAGGTTTCTCTCTTTTCCTCTGTCGAAAATAATTATCATTTCCTCTGTCGGTTCTTATCGATATTTTAAATCAATAAAAATGCACCTACAATAAATTGAGTAATATAATTGAATGACAATTATGTATGAGTAAATTGTTGTCATCACACGAATAAAGGTAGGTATATATTTACTGCTTTTCACAACGAAGACGAACATCCGATGCAATATATTTCAGTGGTCCGATGTTTTGGACTTCGCCGCTTCTAATGTTGTTATCCGACTGTTTTTTAGCGATGGGCGACTTTGAATGATTTTAGTTGAATCACTCAACTTTTAAGTTCATTCGAATTATTCGAATAGTCTCGACTACTCGACTCGACTATCATTCGAATGTAGTCGAAACTAAGAGAACTTAGAGAGAGTGAGAGCCCAGCAGAAGGCGGCTGCGGTCGGCCGAAGACTCGAGTCGAAGTCGGGACAACTTAAAAATCGAATAATTCTACTAGTATCATTCAAGTCGCCCATCGCTACTTAGCGGTAATTGCCACATCGTACAGCAGTCGAAGTCGAAAGTCGAACATTCATTCGACTGTAGTCATTAGTACACTAGGTACTATTTTGTTATTCGAATGGTAAAATAAATAGTGACTAGTTATTCTATTATTAAAATCATTCAAAGTCGCCCATGGCTACTGTTTCTGTTTATGACAGACAGCGGCGGGGCCGCGGCGCGGTGTGGTGGGGGTAGCTTTGTATAGAATCAGTGCCGTGTTCTAATTGATCTGTGAATCGATATCGATGCTTTTGAATTATTTTCGCGCGGCTTATGTTTCCCATCACTAAATTACATTCGTGACTTCAAAGTTCCTACGCAAAATGTTACACACTCGGTTCTCATATAAATCGACGAACTCTCTCCTTCTATCTTGATATAGTTCTGTGGTACTCCGACATGCTATTGGCCGGTTTTTATTCCTTTCTGGGCACGGAACCCTAATAACATCGACCATGTTATATGTAATATCAAAGACAACTAGTTCCCCAGATCAAGATGGATAAACAGAATGACAAACATGAAAGACAAAGATCCAATCCCGTCTCATTTCCATAGATTATTTAATTTAATTGGTATTTCAAGTTACACAAATATCAACTGTAACGTTTGGAGTTACAGTTAAGTTTATTATTCGTTATATATTATCCTATATATACATAAAGACGTAACCGCCATGGATTTTCAAGTTAGTTACGCCTTTTTGTGAAAATAGAGCTGCATACAATAGTTCTGTAGGTTAGAAGTAATGCGACGGATGTACGATATACAGTGTGTAAATGGAATACAGGGTTAAATTTTATGCCCGAAGAATTATTTCTTATTTAGAACGCCACAAAAAACTCTGCGGTAAATATAAGTCTAGACTTTATATCTATTATACTAACCTAGATATATAAACAAACACATAGCAGCATACCTTTCATTCAGTAGGTATATTTCGAAAGTGCTTGTAACTAGGCCTACTTGAATAAAGAATATTTTGATTTGATTTGATATAATTTTACTATTAAAAATACTAAGTCGTAATTTTTTGAGTAGGTTGAGGAGAAAAATGATCTTAAGTGAAATAAAAAAATACATTAGGAAGTAAACTTCCTTCTTCTTCCTATCTTTAAATATGCCTTAATATTTAGCACTACAATTATTAAGGACGCGGTAACCCGTGGCTTTCACTAAGATCAAAAGAGAGAGCCTTCTGTAGCTACCTACATTGTACTATTATATATTTTGTACCCACATGCCATTGCCACACTGTATTCCCTGCATACATTCGTCCAATTGAGTCTAAGGTACAGTTTCATTGTGGTATCTCCCTTTGTTATACAATTTAGTGTTGGTTTACATGGATATATGGATTACGGAAACTGCTTGCCTTGATGCAGGGCTACCAGATAGAAGCATATGTATGTATCGTGAGTTATTGTTAATATGTGGCCTAAGTAGGTAAGGTATGCAGACTTATTTTTAATGCAAGACCAAAATCTGTAATTTTCTTCTGTTTCCGCGATTATTACTCATTTAAATAAAACAATCGAATGGATTATATCGCGTATATTATCTCATTTGTGTTCCGACGTTTCAGAAATTTTTCAGTATTTTCACTTAAACCAATATGCAGTAATCACAGTGAATGTGCGGCTGTTGGCGTGAAATTTTGGTCTTGAATTAAAAATTAGAGTTTAGTATGTACATACATACATATATGTCCTTCCATTTCATCGACAAACGTCATTAGTATTCTTTATTTATTAAACAAATATGTAGAAATATAACTAAACTAAAACAAAATAAAACGAACTAAATCTAACAAAACCGGTCAAGTGCGAGTCTGACTCGCGCACCGAGGGTTCCGTACAAACTTTCACTTATTTCGACTTAATTAGCTGTTTGAATTAAGTTTGACTCTGGTATCTATGGCGTCACATACAAATGAGGGGCAAACTTAACCAAACCGGGTTATTTAAAAATGATTTTTGGTGAGTAAAAAAAAAGCAAGACATAGATATATGGTTATAATTTTCGTGTAATATTCATATTAAATTACATAATTCCAGAGAAATCCAGATTTTTTTTTGGTAAACTTCGGAGATAAAGGGGGGGAGGAATCGTGTTTTTTTTTCAATTTTTTTTTAATAAAACAAAATTTAAGAATAATAAAAAAAATTGTTCGAAAATGTACAGATCAAGCCCTTTCATATGATACCCTACTTGACCTAGTGACTAAACTATTAATTTTTGCCCCCCTTCATATTGGTAGTTTTTTTAGAAAATAAAAATACATTTTAAAATGTTTCCTTCGCAATATATGTGGGCTGACCGGGTCCATATCGGGTTGCATAAAATTGAAAGTCATATTGTTGATAGGCATAAAATGTTTAGTTATAAGCATAATTGAGTCGGTTAACTTCAAACTCAGATAAATCCACTCTAACCACTTGGGAGATTATTGAAAAAAAGTGATAATTCGGTGATTTGAAAGGCAAATTATTTTTATTATGGCTAAAGCATTAAAAATCGATCCTATTCGACAAACTCAGCTTAAAAACCATCTAATCTAGTGGACTCCTTTAAAAAACAATAAATTTTGATTGGATTTGCCTTCGTTTCATATAATCGTTTGCAATTTATCTATCTTTGAAAAAACTAAGTGTGGATTTGTATAATTTTGATTTAACAGACCTGGATTTATCTAGATTTGTCAAAAATACTGCACATTTATTGACGCAGAGTTGACGTCAACTGACAGCCAATATTGAACAAACTTCTTTCGCTGATTGGCTTTGATGGACTTGCCTTCATTTGAAATAAACTGTCATATGGATTTACCTGATTTTGATAAAATATTGTGATCTTAACATTATTTTTCTCAAAAACTACACGAAATTATACTTAACCCATGAAATAGAAACAAAACCAATTTCTTAACCTTTTATAATATACAAAAGTCTTAAAAAATGTCAGAAATGGATTTACCCGAGTTTGAAGTTAACCGACTCAATTACGCATAACGCATAAAATGTTTGCGCATAATGTTTTTACCCATAACGATTAAGAGCATACATTGTAATGGTCATAAAATTTTTGCGCATAAAAACTTTAAGCATAAATATGGATGGGCATAATGGTTTTGCGCATAACATTTCAAAGCATATAATACAATCGCCATAATAGTCCGTCGTCATAATTTTGAGTGAACGTAAAACGAGGATTTTACTCCGCGGCTCGCTCGCTTCGCTCGCTCGTTAGGGTCACAGTTCAACCTAACACTCCTCCTCGCTTCGCTCATCGTCGTACCTAACCTAAGCCAAGTCGGACCTGCCTTAGAACTACATTAATGGGTTAGGTTGGGTAGGGGTCACAGCTCTAACCTAACCTAACCTACTATTCTGGTAGCAGTTCGTTTTTGTTAGGGGTCACAGTTCTAACCTAACCTAACCCACAATTCGGTATACTAAATATCATTTGTCATAATTTATGCATTACGATTGTTATGGCTAAAAATAATTATAATCATCAATATAATGACTAAAAATTATCAGACAGACAGACAGAGAGACAGACAGAGTCACCATAAGGGTTCCTTTGTTACCTTTTTGGTACGGAACCCTAAAATGGACCCTGCAGCATTGTAATTGTGCGGCGTTTCCTCGCTATATCGCCAGACTGATTCTTTGAGCGAGTAAACTGCCGCTCCGATGTCGCCAGTAACTTTTTGCAAGCCTCTTCGATGCTTTAATTAAAGTTTTCATTTCTATATAGATATTTTAAAATCCACTCTGTTTTTTTTTAAAACGTATGGTTCGATTTTAATATGCATGGCTCCTAAAATCTGAAAATGCGCTCGTCCACTACTACAATTACGAAATTGGGTGTATTACGGTGCGTCTACACTTGTATCATTTGCTCGTATCCGATCACCGTGGCGTGGCATGACTGCGTATCGCGCTGCTTGGATGCTCACTGTCGGCAGGGCGATCACGCCTCGCTTGTCCGATCTAAGGGTGTGATAGGCGTAGCATCATGGATTTCGAGCGATCGGATCGGCGCAACGTCCAAACGCGAGATCGTGACATGCGATCATGCCACGGGACGAAGATCTGATCGGGCAAATGATACAAATGTGGACGCACTTTTAGTTGTGTGGCTGTGAACCAAAAAAATTAAGTGAAAAATTAAGTGATACTTAAATCTCAGACTAAGAAAAAAAGATGGACATGACATTACGAGCAATCTAGTGAGGCCACAAAAAACCATGCCAAAGCCGACTTCACGCGTTACAAATACAAACACACCACGTGTGTGAAGTTGTCTGATTTATCAAAACCATGCCAAAAAACGGTTTCACTACTTAGATTGTTCGTAAAGTCATGTCTATCTTTTTTCTTGGTCTGAGAGTTAAATTGAAAAATTGTATTTTGACAATATCACCCCAATAATATTTTTTCTATACTTTTAAAGTTTGAACGGAAGCCATGTGAACCGTTTCCGCAAATCGCCGCTGTAAGTGGCCCGCAGTGTAATATTAGCCGGGCCATTGCGTCAAACCGCCATTAGAATGCAGTGTGCACTGTGATATACATATGTATACCCTGTACTATACCATAGAATCTATGGTGTAGATGCTATCCTAATAATAATACTAACGTGAAAGTTTGTGCCAATGTGTGTACGTATGTTTCTCTTAATTTTCAAAACTACTGAATGGATCTTAACGAAACTTTCCAGTAATGTTGTTTAGACATCAGTGCGCCAACCATGAGTTCGGCACGTGGCACGAGCGAGTATCGAGCGCGCGATGACGGTCTATCTCTTTCGCACTATTGGCGCGTGCGAGAGAGGTGCACTGACTCTCGATACGAGATACTCGCTAGCGCCGATCGTAAACTCAGCTCATGGTAGGCTAGGCACACAGAATACCTAACACATGCATACTTCCATACTAATATTATAAATGCGAAAGTGTGTCTGTCTGTCTGTCTGCCTATTACCTCTTCACGCTTAAACCGCTGAACCGATTTGGATGAAATTTGGTATGGAGGTAGTTTGAGTCCCGGGGAAGGACATAGGCTACCTTTTATCCCGGAAAAATACCCTTATCCGCGATAAACGAATTTAAGGCGGACGAAGTCGCGGGCAGAAGCTAGTAATATTATAAATGCAAAAGTGTGTCTGTCTGTCTGTCTGTTACCTCTTCACGCTTAAACCGCTGAACCGATTTGGATGAAATTTGGTATGGAGATAGTTTGAGTCCCGGGGAAGGACATAGGCTACCTTTTATCCTGGAAAAATACCCTTATCCGCGATAAACGAATTTAAGGCGGACGAAGTCGCGGGCAGAACTAGTAATATTATAAATGCAAAAGTGTGTCTGTTTGTCTGTCTGTTACCTCTTCACGCTTAAACCGCTAAACCGATTTGGATGAAATTTGGTATGGAGATAGTTTGAGTCCCGGGGAAGGACATAGGCTACCTTTTATCCCGGAAAAATACCCTTATCCGCGATAAACGAATTTAAGGCGGACGAAGTCGCGGGCAGAAGCTAGTAATATTATAAATGCAAAAGTGTGTCTGTCTGTCTGTCTGTTACCTCTTCACGCTTAAACCGCGGAACCGATTTGGATGAAATTTGGTATGGAGATAGTTTGAGTCCCGGGGAAGGACATAGGCTACCTTTTATCCTGGAAAAATACCCTTATCCGCGATAAACGAATTTAAGGCGGACGAAGTCGCGGGCAGAAGCTAGTAATATTATAAATGCAAAAGTGTGTCTGTTTGTCTGTCTGTTACCTCTTCACGCTTAAACCGCTAAACCGATTTGGATGAAATTTGGTATGGAGATAGTTTGAGTCCCGGGGAAGGACATAGGCTACCTTTTATCCCGGAAAAATACCCTTATCCGCGATAAACGACTTTAAGGCGGACGATGTCGCGGGCAGAAGCTAGTAATATTATAAATGCAAAAGTGTGTCTGTCTGTCTGTCTGTTACCTCTTTACGCTTAAACCGCTGAACCGATTTGGATGAAATTTGGTATGGAGATAGTTTGAGTCCCGGGGAAGGACATAGGCTACCTTTTATCCTGGAAAAATACCCTTATCCGCGATAAACGAATTTAAGGCGAACGAAGTCGCGGGCAGAAGCTAGTAATATTATAAATGCAAAAGTGTGTCTGTTTGTCTGTCTGTTACCTCTTTACGCTTAAACCGCTGAACCGATTTGGATGAAATTTGGTATGGAGATAGTTTGAATCCCGGGAAGGACATAGGCTACTTTTTATCCCGGAAAAATACCCTTATCCGCGATAAACGAATTTAAGGCGGACGATGTCGCGGGCAACAGCTATTAAAATTAAAATTATAGTATTAAAATTTTAGGATAAAAGCTGTTTCATTAGTACCCAGATCGTTCATACTTAATCGCAGAACCGATATAAAATACCTTACGAGCCACTTCCAAAAGATAATAATTTAATATTTATTGCACAAAAGAAAACTTATCGTACAAAAGGACGTAATGCCATATAGCATTCTCTATCATTCAACCTTGGGTAAAGCAAATAAAATGTGGGCGGCAAACTAATATAAAGTTTATTTTCAAACGATAATCTTGAATTATGGATTCATGGCCAATTCTTAAGAACAGTATCACCTTTCAATACGGTCTTTAAATACCAAATACGGTAAAAAAGGGGTGATGACTTTTTCTCCTCCGCCAACTAAGTTGCCCATCTTCTAGTACTTAATGTTTAAAACTAGAAGGTTCCTTCGGAACTTCGTTTGCGGAGCAAAAAAGGCATAACCCCCCTTTTTTTGACAACGTAGTAGGGTAGTATTCTATAACCATCTGTACATCGTGTACCGAAAATAGTTGAAATCCGATTAGCCGTTTTGGCGTGATGAAGCCACAACGACACATACAAAAAAAAACTAATCAGTGACTTTTACAGTCTGTATGTATCACTTAAGTTCTGAAAATATCTTCAATGTAGACATAACATTTTTACAACTTTATTATAGTATAGATTACGAATAAGTACGAAAAATGATCATTCACTGTCCAAAACATTTTTTGCCTATTTCGATATATAACTGCCAGCAAAAACAATTAGTTATCACGCTACATTTAATATTACGGAAATTACGCCATACGGCCTACATATGTTATTATAGCAATTGAATGGTGTATAATGGCTACGTAAATATGTGGTCTGTATAATTGTATAATGCGTCCAATGTCGCATTGTGATGTAGAAATTTTGCCAATTGGGTTAGAGAAAATAATTAAGGTGCGTTGGGGGACGTCGAGTCGTCATTTAATTTCCATCTACTAGATACAGGGCAGAAAGTTTTAATAGGTCAGTAAAGTCTTACCAGAACACTTAGCCGCCGTGCTAATATTATCGTTTTATTTTTTAATACTATTTCATTTCAATAGGTTACTGTACTGACAGTGATCAATCCTATCAGTGCGTTTTTATGAACAGTTAATAAAGAGTTCCTTAGAAAGCATGAATTTTCAAAGAAAATTTGTTTTTATCAGGTCATATGTTGTGGTCAAGTTGCCGCCATTTTTAGTTTTTGGTCATTTTACAATTGCCAAAAGCGTAAAAATAAGAGGTTGTAGCGTAGATGGTTTTTGCGTATTTTCAGAAATAGCATTATCGGTATGTGATATAATTAGTATAGAATAGAATAGAAAATGTATTGACCATTGTAATCATTTAGCAAGTCACATATTTATAATAATAACTCGTAATTTAATACAGTTCAGATGAAGATTTAAATTGTATATTATATTCTTTTATAACAGCAATAAATTCTTATAATGAATAAATGAAAGTATCAAATGAAATAAGATTATTTCAGTGACATTTATGCAATGTTTTTAAACCCAATCGAAACCATTGCTATCAAGGGTTAAAAAAAGATCAACCAGGCTTAAGGCATTAGAAGTGAGGTTTTTCATTTCCTACATATAATTGAAAATATTTTTCATGTCATTTTATTTATTTTTCTCAATTATTTTTATTATATAACTTCGTTCATTACCTTACCTAGGTAATAGGTACTCTTCACTATATTCTAATACAATTTCAATTGCATGGTATACCTAAATTAGACCTATACTTTGGTCGGTAATTTGAATTTGATTTAGTTTTTATTATCCATTACGAATCAGATCATTACCTACGTAAGTAATATGCATGCGAGACACACTTGTTGGGCAAGTATGGTTTATTAAGAAATACTTATATGTATCTTAGAAGGATGTTCAATAATACAAAATTACCCTAATATTAAGGCAAGTTTATGTGGAGGAGACCGAGGTGGATTGTAACAGAGGAGAGTTGTGACATCCTCGATTTATTGGAACCTATTAAGTGTTAGCGACCTAGCAACAGTGCGCTTTTGTTAGCTCAAAACTTTAAGTAACAAACGCGTGCTATTGCGAGCTCGCCATCAGTTAATAGATACCAAAAAATCGTCGCTGTCACAAGTCTCCTCTGTCACAACCCACCTAGGTCTCTCCTAGTAATGATTACTTCATATTGTAAGTTTTATGTATCACGTCAATATATGATTTTATGATTTTGACAACCGGTTTAGCTCAGCGGAAATAACGTGGCCTGCGAAGCTGAAATCCGAAATATTTGTGTGATAAACATAAATATTCGTTCCTGAGTCTTGGATGCTTCTATCTATATAAGTAAATATATCGTCCTCTAGTACTATAACACAAGCCTTATTGAGCTTACCATGAGACTAGTTCGATTTGTTGTTAAAAATTGTCTCGTAATATTTATTATTTATTGTGAAAAGTGACATTTGTACATTTTTTGTATCGCTTAGTGTAGTTATTTTATTATTACCAAGTTAATAGAACTTGCAAGATGTAGCTCAAACATTCTTATACTTAATACGTGGGGTATAAAATTCTGTACATTGACTTAACTCCCATGGGAATTTCGAAAAGCGCAACCTCAATTTGGTTCACAATGTAATGAAAATCTCTATATTTGTAACTCTATATGATTCAGTGTGTTCATTAATCAGTAGGGACTTCTGTTATAGTTTTTCTACGAGATAGAAGCATGAAGCTTATTTTTATCTAGTTACTGTAGCCTACTGAATTCACAGCTTTGCAATTCAGCTTAAAGTACAAAAATATAATAAAATAGGTAACTTACTTTGAAATACGCCATTTTCATCAAGGCTGTAATCGAAATCTGAAACAAAGAGCGATTATTAAATGTAGCTAGCAATAATCTTAAAAAGATTAATATATAAAATTTCACTATAGTTCCTTTTTAATAATTATAATGCTCATAATGCAAATTCAAGACTACCACCAACTTAAAACATAGAACAAGCTCCATTTTATAATGTCTATATTACGTGTTGCAGAGTCGCATAACGGTCATAATAAGGTGCAATAAGTCGCAAATGACGCAAATGTCATAATCTGTCGCGGGTGTTAACGATGTTTAGTAACTGGCACTTGTAAGTAGGTATGCCGCCGTTCTAATTATGTGCTTGTGTTTGTATCTGTGGTTTCAGATAATATGTGGTGTAGCGATGAACTCAAAAAAATAAGCACAGTTAGACCAACCACAGCACAGTTAGAATCTAGTGTCATGATTTTGTATGGGCTATGACAGTTGATTCGGATACCAATTGTTAACATTTCGTTAGGCAATAACCTCTCTGGTTGTTTTAAAGAAGCTGTAATCATAAGTTATATCTGGTCTGGTCGTTGCTTCATGACTGATGATCGTGATTATCGGCTGTCGTATTTTTGGAAAGGATGACTAGCTTCTATCGTATTATCGTGGGTCGCCATTCACACCACGTCTAATAACTTGATGTTTTATTTCCTTTAGCTGGTCAGTCCATCTCAGTTGGTGATTTACCACAAGCTCTTCTTAGAAGATTTTTCAACTAGCTAATTGGAGATTTACCACAAGCTCTTCTTACAAGATTTTTTCGAATATGAACACTTTCTCGAAATTGTTATTTTCTAATTATAGGTTGCGGACATTAAAATGACACGGGTGAATTTATTGTTTCTCTATCTATGTGATGACCAAACGTAATTTATAGCGCTAATCGCTAATTAAATGGGATCCATGCGAACCAGGGCAATAGGGATTTAAACCTATTAAAAACTACAAATATTCGTGGTAAAGCCGTACATCGGCAAAAATATTTTCACTGCTCGAGTTATCCAAGAATAGAAGACTAGAAGTTAATCGGATCGTTTTGTTTTTTAAAATAATATAGATTTTTAATAATCCTAGTATTTTTTTTTCAACAAACTTGAACCTGCTTGCAACTTCTCGCAAATCCTATAACGGACTATAAAACTTTTCCTGCAATAATTTTGAGGAGGAAACGAATAGTTAGGTAAATTGTGCTTAAACATAAAGAAATGTTCAATTGCTATTTTGACTCGTAGACTTTGATTTGACTGCACTTTTTAACTCTAAAATATTTCATAGTGTCTGTATCAAAAGCAACAATTTATTCATTCCCTGTTATCCAATTGAATTGAATTATTTTTCAAACTACTTAACCTTTCTTATCACAGTGATTAAATAACCTCACAAAGCACTGATTAAGCCTAGATTATCTAAATGGATACCCTGTGGGTGTATTTTCCCATACATGAGCCGGGAACATTCTCACGCTGGGAAAGCGAGATTTATATCTGTCATGAAGGTAATTTGGATGAAACGATCATGGAATCATGGTTGGACTATTTTTATTACATAATTATTTTTTATTTAGCAGTTCTTTTATAACGACATCTCTAGAACTCAACAGCTGGTTTATTTATTGATTGATCTAATTTTAAATATTTAACATAATTTGTGTTACTCTGTTATCATTTAAATGATTAATTTCGCATAGTTCTCGCTGAAAATTTTGCATGCTACCCTAAGCCGAGTATGGCTGATCTCAATCTTTCAAATATACACCAATATGTATAACCTTTACTCAGCAAATAATTCATTTCATTTCATTTCAACGACCTTTTGTGTCAGCCAATACTAAAATATTAGATAAGTAGTCAAAGCTATTTTATTATAACTTAACATAAGGCAGAAATATTTTTAAGTTTCGCGGTACATATATAATTTATAAATGTTATCGCCACAGACAAACGCCAAACAGCTTTCTTTGGAGACTATGAACATAGTACGATGTCTGAAACGTCGATGATTTACTTTACCAATGATGCCAAATAAGGTAACATTTTTAATACAGGTCGTATAAAGTTAACGATATTCTATACGATTTCTGGTTATAGACATTTCATTATTCCCTTTCTTTAAATAATTGTCATACCATATTTTACACCCTGTATAGGTCTTTAATAGGTAAATTTTAAAATAGTAAGTTTATAATAGAATTTATTTTCAGTGCCTCAATAATTCAAACTTTGTTAACTACGTTTCTATCTCAAAAGTAACGCCAGTCTTTTTAGATAGGTATAAAAAAAAACCAACAAACCTCTTTAATATACCACAAAAACAGAACACACAAGAAAAAAAATATCACGTTTTCGCGCGCAAATCGAGTGCGTTCCAAAACAGGTGCGTTCACGGGTGCCGCGCTCCAAATTCAAATTGCAACTGTTCTAAATAGCGCAGCGATGTTTTATATAGACCCATCACGGAGGGCATCATTTTGCGGTTTTGCTTTTTTTGTGGCCTCGCTAAGTAATGTAGGGCCTAATGCCAATAAAGATTGAAAAGATCGCATCTTTTGTTTCAGTTCGTATAATTTCCTTTTCCAATCATAAATACATACGTAGTTATAATATTTTATATATTTGTGGTGGTAAATTATAAATAAATAACGTCTATGACACACAAAATTTTATACTTTCTTGGTTTGTTATTATTAAACATAAATATGACAGGTTTAACGCATTTTTTTAATATCCAACATGTCAGCGTTAGACCCGTCATATCTATTTTATTAATCTAAATCCATTCTTTAAGTTGGTAAGTTTCAGTGTTTCATGTAATGCTTAGATAACTTCCATATCCTTCTACATAATTTAAGATAATCAAATGATGACATTAATTTCTAATAAAGACAAACTGGTGGGAATTTTGTTATGGTTAAATAGTTTTATTATACGTTATACTATTACTTAAACATAGACAACTTAAAATATAAAAATACATTGATTGCACGAAGAATATAATTTTTACAATACAAGCAGGTTAGAGTTCTGTGCATAAAAGATGGCAATATTGGTAAATACAAAAATCCCAGGGAAGACCGTGAATCAGGATTGACAGTATATTGAAAACTGTTAAAAAAACCTTAGTAGGTATTTAAGGAGGAAAATTATTAAATTCCCACAAAATTGCCTGCAGTAAACAAGTGCCACAACTTTAAAAATGATTCGCGGAATATTGTACGCCAAATAAAAGATATTATCTTCGCACTGGACAATGAACTAACAAAATTGCTACTCATTCTTGTTTTCCTCCGGAATCCGGATACAATTTGCACATTTAATCCTAATTTAACCATGTAATGTTAGTGTTAACGACTGAATACGTCTGCCAATATCGACCATTTGGAATGCGTAGGCGTAGATCAATAATCAGTCCTTAGCAACTAACATATCATGCTAAAATTGGGCATAACTAAAGTAATTTCAATCTTTTTCTGAATAACAATGTTGTTCTTAATTTAAAAACATAACGGCCGTACGACTCTAATTCGAGGAAAATTTTAGCTGAATAGTCATTCCTGTGAAATCGTTTATTACGACTAGTTTTTTAGTTCATTGAACTAGGATTTGTTTGCCTTTTACTAAGAAACGAATAACATGAATGCGAAAAATAAAGTACACACATTCGTTATGTCAAACTGAGTATAAAATCTCAAGATATAAACACATTTCAAAATGTTTATTGAAAAGGATCGCTTTAGAAATGAATAACCATTTTGAGAATAACACATACAACAATTTGTTAATATGTGTTTTATTTTCAAACTTAGTAACATACTGTATGGATTTTACTTATCACCACATTGTTTGTGGATATTCATTTAGGTGTGTTTGAATTATTTTTGTGCTGGTATGTGAGGACGTACCTAATGTCGTTCTTTCACATAACAATGTACCAATGGATTGAGGTGTTTTTTTTACAGACCACTGTACCACCACTGAGAACCATCGATACACCGTTTTGTCCTATTGAATATTAAAATGCCTTTCTCTGTGTTCAGCTCACGTATCCTAATTATTCTTATGCGGGATACTTACGAATATTTTTTTTAAACTATAAATATCTTTTTTTTTGCAACTATAAGGTCTCGGTTTCCCATCTGCAATCTCGCTAAGTGTTTAATATATCTGTATTATCTAATATCTGTAAAACAAAATGGTGAGCGTTATTATGCCGGTGATATACTGATATGATACAATGTTGAAATAATGCAGCAGTTTTTCAGAATTTGTATAAGGAAAAAAAATAACATTTCACGCTTCTATACATATCAGCTTCGGCTATACGTCGTCTGTCAGTTACTGGTGGTAATTGAAATTAGTACTTGTACTGTGTGGAAGCTAGTATGCATCTACTTAGTTTGATACTAATTTAGAACTTGACTATGAGGCACGAAATTACCGTAATGCGTTATAAGCATTCGCTACGCTCAGCTCCTGAATGAGCTCGTTATACACAGTTACAATATTGTAGCCAGAATTTCAACTTCACACTACTTTGTGCCAGGGTTAGTGTTCAAAATACTATATATTGGCGGTTCCTATATAACATTTTATTTACCTATCCGTATTATCTAATTGTTTTTCTAAATGTTCTGGTAAACAACCCTGACCCAGTCTTAGGTAATAAAAAAATATAAAGCCAATACCGTACTATTATTGAAAACCGAATATCTTGGAAATGCAATACAATACCTACCTAATATGAATAACTATGTTTATAGAAAAACAAAAAAATCTTAGAGCTAAACTATACTAAAATATTCACAAAACTAATCGAACAGCTCGCCCCGCGCCTCGCGCCGATCCAGACTCAAAGGTGCCCATAACGCTCGCAGCCACGTTAAATCGCGATAGACAGTAGTTTTTGCATCAGTAAGCCTACCATGAGTTCGGCACGAGTGGGTATCGAGCGCTCGATGACGATCTATCTCTTTCGCACTATGAGCGCGTGCGAGAGAGGTGCACTGACTCACGATACGAGATACTCGCTAGCGCCAATCACACAGGAAAGACCCGGAGCGAGGGTCAAGACCTACCTCTCGTAAGCGCCGCCCCAGCTCAAACAAAAAAAAATGTTTATTATTTCATTTGTCATAGTAGGACTGGTTTGCAAGTGTTCATTTCCCGAAAGTTTTTTCCGAAATCGTATTTTTTTCGGAATTGTATACAATTAAGTACCTTTACTGTAAAGTTTATGGTTATGAGAAATTATATAATTACAGTTTAAATCATAACGGGCGTTTACTTCAAGGTGCTTCAAGGTATAGTGCTGATTTTAATTATTACATTGTATTTTAAAGCTCTACCAACCGCGAATAAGTTAATGTGTTCCTGATTCCGAGCTAACCTAGTTTTTATGGAGGAAACCATTGTCTAAAATAACTGAAGTATAATAAAATAATATAAAATTTGTTAGAATGATAAATCATCATATGAACTGTTGAGGTCATTAATGTTCGGATGCCACTATGACATTGTCAAAAACCATAAAACTCGCATTTACTTATAATGTAGTTTACCATAGTTCATATCCACGAGTTGTCCCAATATAAAAACATATATTCGCTTTTATCCTTTGGGAATATTTTCCAGTACTTAAAGTACTATCCTAATGGTGATATAGATAAAAGTCGAAGCGCAAAGAAAAATACGATTGAGAGCACGTGATGCTCACACCAGGACTCGAACCCGGTACCTCTCGATTACGCGTCGAGCGTGTTACCCCTCCACCAGCGAGCACTGTGCACTGTGCTAGTCCTGGTGTGACTGACGCTTTGACATGTATCTATATCACAATAGATAATAATGTGGTATAAATTTTCCCACATTAAAAACACAAGAATTTGTGTTTCATATTAAGAAATACTATCCTAATGCCACTAAGTAAGTCTCCTGGTGATTAGTAGCTACTGTTACTGACCCATTTAAAAATTCCACCCTGTGTAGGTAACCCTTATATTTTATACATGTTCTAAGAACTAAATAAGGGCCAGATCCATTGACCACATTTTACGAACCGGTTAACGTTAAAAAGGCACTGGCAGTGAGAGCTGTCATCAGAGAAATGTCAAATTCCTTATATACTTATGACTAGACTGAAGGGTTTAACGTAGGTACGTAACTTAGGAGTTTTTAGGAGGAAGGATTAGACGGTTTGAAACAACCGGTTCTAAGTCATTTTTAAATATTTTTTCTTCTTATTTGGAACATAAAGTTAGCCACAGGTGCGCATTTTTTTTCTCGAAGTTTATTTTACGTGGACTCCGACTACAAATAGTTGTGACATTTGTAAACATCGACTATTAAAAAAATATATAAAATAAATATGACGGCATGAAAATAAACTCTAAATTCAGCCTAACGTATACTACCGAGAAAAAATATGATAACATATTTATAATCAAAATAAATTAAAACTTAATGTTCCTAATTCGAAGAAAATAGTTTTATTATTAACTAGATAGGTGCCCGCAACTAAAGGTGCGTCCACACTTGTATCATTTCCTCGTATCCGATCACCGTGCCGTGGCATGACTGCGTATCGCGCTGCTTGGACGCTTACTTTCGGCGCGCCGATCATGCCGTACTCGTCCGATATAACTGTGTGATACGCGTAGCAAAATGGATTTCGAGCGATCCGATCGGCGCGACGTCCAAACGCGTGATCGTGACACGCGATCATGCCACGCGACGATGATCTGATACGGGCAAATGATACAAATGTGGACGCACCCTTAGTTCGCGGAGGAGAAAAAGTCGTAACCCTTCTCCTATAACCATCTCTGGATACCTACTCAGCTACCCGTGTACCAAAAATAGTTGAAATCTGCTTAGCCAATTTGACGCCATGAAGCAACGACACAAACACACAAAAAAAATATTTTTCGATTTATAGACCTCCATAGCGTCTATTACAAACATAAATGTTTCTGAAAACATCATCAATGTACAGACATTTCATTTTTAAATTTTCCCTAGGAAACTTATTGTTCCTAAATCTCCCACTATCCCAACTGACTATCAAAATCGTGATTATAATCACTAATTCGATAATAATAATAATAACAGTATGGAACCATAAACTACAGCAAAGATACCAGTGCCGGCCTTGCACTAGTAAAAGACAGAGACGGCCAACCTTGTGGGTTATTAATTTTATAAGATTAAGTTCAAGATCGGATGCACATTGATTTTGTTGAAAGCTTAATTGTTTTTGTTAAGTTAGTCTTTTGTTTTTGTCGGTATAGCGTGAAGAGATCGAGATAGTTACAATGGAAGTACCGTTATATCGCTTAACTAGAGGTGCCCGCAACTTACCTCTATTTTTTCTTTAGCGTAGGCGAGTAAAAAGTATCCTATACCTATCTGTGGACACCCAGGATAAACAGATTTCAACTATTTTCGGTACACGTGTAGTATCAATAATAGTTGAAATCCGTTTAGCCGATTTGGCGTGATGAAGCCACAAAGACACATACAAACATACAAAAAATCCAAACAAAATATATAGTTGAAGTGTTCCCCTAAGTTACACAAAGATTATACAGTGTGTGTTGCTATAGAGATTAATGGACCGATAATTTAATTTTTGTTTTCATACAGTTTTAGGTTGCTTTAATTTCCATTTCAAGGTAACGACTGTTGAGGTTCTATAATCATGTTTTAACTGACTTCGGAAAAGAGGAGATTGTATGTTCCCCTATATGTATTTTTTTTATGTATTTTCACGGATTTTCATTTTTTTTAATGTCAATTAAAAGAAAGTATGATAGCTAACAAGCTAGACTGTCGTTGTGGATAATTAGTCAGAGGACAAAATAACTCTTCTGTATAAATTATTAAGGAACTAACATTAGAATAAGTAAATACTAATATTGTTTGGACCATTATGTTGTCTTTAAGTAAATCAATTATTATTACACAGAAGTTACTGGCTACCGAAGAGCTGGCAGTTTCCTCGCTCAAAGAATCCGTCTGTCGATTCAGCGAGGAAACGCCGCCATCATCTTCGGTACTTACACCGCAGGGTCCATTTTTAGATTTAGTTGGTTTTATTTTCTTTTAGTTTAGTTTAGTTGTATTTTTAGGTTTAGATTTACTGTTTATTTATACATATTGAGAATTCTTTATTAATAAATTAAATGTTAGAACTAAAAAAATAAGGAATAAAGTTTAAATAAGAACTATACTCAATAACATATAAGCATCGTTCTTGAAATGTAGTATGTAACATTTAATAGTTTATGCGGTAAGATTTGATAAATAAAGGTTGCGCGCCACTGGCTTCCCATAATCAATCAAAGTTCGATACGAACCGCAGTTGCCCAATGGACATTAACCCTAAGCACTCTTGCATTAGTTAACAATGCTTTAAGCTTATTGGAGCGCTCTGAGCTTTAAATGTCAAAGCCATAATAAATTAGAATTTGCTAAAACTGTGTTTTTTTTAACCTAGGTCGTGACCCCTAAGGGGGTCGCAAAGGCCTCTTAGTGGTGTCCCACTGGTGTCGCGGTTATATGCGTTATAGTTTAAATCAGCTTAGCCGACATGGCGTGATGAACCCACAACGACACATACAAAACATACAAACAATCTAAAAAATAAAAAATCGATTCAGTGACCTCCAAAGGCTCCAAATAGTCCGTTACAATTTGTTTTTTGTACAAACATTTCATTTTTACAGTTTTATAATAGTATACTTAGATTATTTGATGTTACTTATAGTTACAACGGCCATTAGTAATACGAATACAAGTATTGTTTCTTTTTACCCGACTACAGCAAAGCCAAAAGGAAAGGTTATGATTTTAAATAAATACATTTTAGGAACAATCTTACACAAATCAACCTAACATAGTCCCAAACTAAGCAAAGCTTGTACTATGGGTACTAGGCGACGATATCCATACTAATATTATAAATGTGAAAGTGTGTCTGTCTGTTACCTCTTCACGCTTCAACCGCTGAACCGATTTGGATGAAATTTGGTATGGAGATAGTTTGAGTCCCGGAGAAGGACATAGGCTACTTTTTATCCCGGAAAAATACCCTTATCCGCGATAAACGAATTTAAGGCGGACGAAGTCGCGGGCAGAAGCTAGTACATACTATTATATGCATAAATTATAATACCTACTTAAATGCATAGAAAACATCCAAGACCCAGGAACAGACATTCGTGCTCATCATAAACACTTGCCCTTGAAGGCCGTTGTGCAACCCTCTAAGCCAAACGTGTCGTGTTTTAGCAGACTTTGTATTTATTTCCATAGGTTCCACAGGTCGATCGATATTTTTGCTTTATTAAAAGCTCATTCATGTAACAAACAGTACACAAAAATATTTATTCGAGTAGCTATAAAAATTATTAAGGTATAAGCCATCAAACATTTCATTCTATCTCTTTCTAGTAAAACAGAATTTAATATGGAGTTTATATGGCCATAGTGCACGATGACGTGACAGTGCACGTCGGACCTCTCTGCCTAATTAGTAGTTTAAAATGCCTATATCTTGCGTATTTCTTGGTCGATTTAAATTTAAATTTCACATTTTGAAATAGTTTTAACGGTATTTTGATATTTAGTTAAGAAAAGCGACAAAAAAATTTCATGCATGTTCCCCATTGTCCTTTACCTATAAACGTCATTTTTTTCTAGTCAAAGCTAAGCAACAACTTGCAAAGCTTTCATTACGCAATTAACAATAACAAGAGCAATATATACTTCGTTAAGCAACGAAGAAGCTATAATTTTCGAACCGTTTAGCGCATTGTTAGTCCATGGAATCAGATCGTGGGATTACCCTTGACGCTTTCTTAAAAACAGTATAATTTGCATAGGCCCATAGACTATAGAGTAACAAGGTTTGCGCCATTATGGAGTAATTAAAAAAAACCCGGCTAAGTGCGAGTCGGAGTCGCGCACCGAGGGTTCCGTACAAATTTTTACTTACCCTAACTTTATTACCCGGTACCGGTTGAGTTAAGTTTGCACCTGATATCTATAGCATTGCATACAAATCAGGTGCAAACTTAACGCAAACGGGTTGTTCAAATAGGTTTTTTGCAAATTAAAAAAAAAATTGCTAGTTAGACATGGCTATAATTTTCGTGTAATATTTATGTTTATTAAAATAAATTGTGAAAAATTCAAAATTTACGGTTGGTAAAAACTTTGCAGATAAAGAGGGGGGAATGGTGTTTTTTTCACATTTTCCTTAATAAAACAAAAACTAATCACAATTAAAAAGAAAATGTTCGGAAATGTGCAAGTTAAGTCCTTTCATATGATAAGTACCCCATTTGACCCAGTAGCTAGACTTTGAAACTTTACTCCCCCCCCCCTAATATTCGTCGTTTTTTTAGAAAATAAAAATATATTTTTAAATATTTCCTGTGCAATACATGTGGGCTGACCATGTTTATATATATTCCAAATTTCAAATAGTTAGCATCATAAGTAGTGTTTTGAGATATGGCGCTTTAATAGTCGGACTGACAGACAGACAGACAGAATCGCACCTTAAGGGTTCCTTTTGTACCTTTTTTTTTTTTGTAGTGGCTTTACAATCCTTTTGTACCTATCCTATATATAGCTATCTATGATATTATTTTATTTTTTTCTTTTCGCCTTTTCGGACAGGCTAAGACCATAAGGCCATACTACCACGTCTTCTCGTGATTATTATTAAGTCTATGATTTTAAGTTTTAAAGTATCCACCTAGGTACAATCACCAGCATTACCTAATATCTATATATTGTACAATTAAATTTCTATTAGGTACACATTTGTAGGTCAAAAAAATGTCAACATTGTCAACCAAATTAAGACCGAATTTCATGCACCTTACACAGACTTTGTTATCCACATAACATGCATGTCAAAACAATAACATAATTTAATCATTTTGAGGTTATTTCCAAAGACAAACAAACCCTAACGAACCGAAACGCGGGAAAGCGATTTTAAAATAAAAAGAAACAAGTAATAAAATTCTTACCTTTGTTCCAAACGCATATGACACTTTTATATTGGCTTTTAAGTTGAACTTTATTTTCTATCTGTGAAAGTCGTGTTTACATTAAAATGATTGAGTAAGATAGAATTGGGGAACCATTTGAAAATGAAACGCTGCGGTTAACCATTCGAATTAAGAAATTAAACGTTCTAGATTTAAATAAATACGCGGCAGTTTGTTTCCTTGTTGCGTTTAAGAGTCCCCGGTAAGCTCGGTTCTCCATACAAACGTAGTTACGCTCTCATTTTAAAACGAATTTCTAGTTTGCTCTGTAACTTTGTACTTAGAATAAGTTAAGGTATATGCAGGCCTGTAATAAGTGTATGTAGCTTCAGATACCATAGTAAGAAATATACAGCGAATTTAAGTTTTTCATACAAAAATTGTTTTTGCTGCATTTCGTTTGTTTTATAAATTGGAGCCATAGAAACTACTTAATTACAAGCCTAGATATACCTCATGTCATTGTATATGCAAAGTTTTGTTACAATCCATCACGTAGTTTTAAAATGAGAACGAAACTCCGTTTGTATGGAAAGGTGAAATTCAGCTGAGCCTGCTGGGGACCCTTAAATGCCACGCCAATGGGGTTAAAACCCAAGCGATATATCGTCACTGCTTTGAAAATAGCTTACCTACGTGAAAACAACCTTTACGTACGTTCTAGCATCATATATAGAGTACTTAATACCTTTTTTATTGGAACAAAATCTGATGAGCGTTTTTTTAAAGTGGTGACGATATAAAGGTGGGTACATAATCTTTACATTAGCTTACATATGTTTGCAGCTGGTCAAAGCCTCTCATAGGGTCACAAAATACAAATTTTGAAATATCCGACAAAATCCCTGATTTGCAAATAAATTTCGGGTCGGGAGGGGGCCGTGGGGGTTTGCTGCGTGATCTACTGTTATACGTTGTAAGTTTAAAGTAATTAGGTACCTATAGAACAGGGGGTTTTAAGAAGGGGTTTTTGTTTCGTAATACTTAATGACAATAAATAAAACAATGTTAGAAAAAAAACAGACTTTTTCATGTCCCGGCCACATAACATCCATACTCAATTGTATAAATGCAAAAGTGTGTTTGTCTGTCTGTCTGTGTGTCTGTTACCTCTTCACACTTAAACCGCTGAACCGATTTGGATGAATTTTGGTATGGAGATAGTTTGAGTCCCGGGGATGGACATAGGCTAAAAAATAAGCCGGAAAAATACCCTTATCCGCGATAAACGAATTTAAGGCGGACGAAGTCGCGGGCAGAAGCTAGTACCTGATAAATAGCCAAAATTTCTGTCATCAGGAAAATTCCTTTTCAACCATATCTCCACAAGCTCTGCAATAATACGGCCTATTTTATCAAGTTAAGTAGCCAAGTTGTAAGTTTCTGACTTCTACAACTTTTTTTCGACTAAATAAACGTGTGACACACAATTCGACAGTTCATTTAAAAATAATGTAAGTACAAACAGTTACAACTTACAAAAAATCCAAAAAAAAACTATCTCTGACCTTCAAATAGTCCGTTTCACTTATTTTTTGAGAAAAGATAGAAGTCATCAAAATTATTTCTAAAACACTTTAAAGAGTTTAAATTAAAGGCTTTTAAACTTGTTACCGATGTCTATAAGCGACATGTTTTTTTTTTGTTTGGCCGCCGAAGACGTCTAATAACTTGATAATAATTCCAAAGTGTTTTCTTTAAAATTACACCAATCCGACTCACTCTTAACCATTTACAACTTGCGAAAACACTCATCATCACATTATCTCTAAGATGCAGCCTTCGGAATCAAAAGCTACCAATTTAAACCAATAATCCATGGATCCAGTAACTAATAAGCAAGTAACTAAATTACTAACAATTCATTAATTTTCATACTTGAAACTATGCAATAGAGAACGCGTTCAGAAGTAACTCATAGACTCTCATATTAAACTGCAACTACAACTGAAATTTCAACTCTAACAAAACGTAGTTAAGTGCACATTTCAATGGTGTGATGTATGTAGATAGGAGGCTTGAAAAGTTATACTTCAGCACGTTTTTATTACGCTTCGACCATCCATCATATCAAGGTCTCCGAAGTACTGGCAAATTATTGGCCATTCATTAAAAGCGTAGCTCTACTTACAATGGTTCGTTGGTGTACGCGAAGAGATTAAGCCAAGTTCTAAAAAGGGGGTAAAAAATGTTACTTATTAAAATGCTATTTAATCACTTAGAGCATTTAACTACTGCAAATGACAAGCCGTGTCATTACCGAACAACATTTCATGCATTTTTAGTGGGGATGAGATAAACACATACATTACAAACAGCACACTACGGAAATATTCCTATTTCTACGAATAAACACAAACAATTAAAATAAATCACCTGCAAACAAAAAACACCCACACACTGACAATGTATTGTATATAAGCTAACCAGAGATTTCCCCATTACTTTGGCATAGGTGAATGTATTCTTTTCGCATAGCATCTCCAGTGGTTAAAAATGATGATGATTGTAGGAATTCGGCTACTTGCGCTAGAAAAATATACCTAATGTTCTCAAAATACATTTATCGGTTACAAATTTATGTTTTTAATTTGTATATATAGGAATATTGAACATTTAAATAGACAGTTCAGCTGATTGATAAAATCCTGATAGTAGTAACAATATCACGTTTATAAAAAAAACTAAATAGCCGATTTGATACGTCCATCCAATACTTATACGTATAGTTATTTGAAAATTGTAATAGTCATTCATAGACGAAGTTTTTGCGTATATTCAAAACTAATGCCTAAAGCTTTAACATTCTACCTACCTAACTTCTTAAATTGGAGTTCTGTTAACCAATTCATTCATATAAAATATAAAATATGAATATAATGTCCTTCCATTGCTTATAAAATTAGTTTTTGTTACTTCTATAATTTTTTGTCATATATTATTACTGAACTCGGCTCGTTTTTTTCGACTAAAACATTTCCATCGTAATTCTACGATCGCATTCCCCATACACGGTAATCGAGAACAAAGCAACTAGATTACTGCCAACCAACACGCACAAATCAAAAGAAAAAGATATAACCATAACCAACAGACACTTTATTTTAAATCTAATAAACCATATATACGGTTTGTAGCGGATTGTATTCATTCAAAGGCTTAGTTCGTTTTTGTTTGGAATGACTACATCTCTCCCAAGGACCAATGGAACACGGCGTTCGAATTTCAAACAATAAAGCGCGCGAAATGTCGAAATTTTGAATAATGACTTGTTTTTGTTTTTAAAATCGATTAGGTTTTTTATCGAGGCGCAGCATGCGAGAATTATGAATGAATTTATGCTTTTAACATTGAATTTAAAATGTTGTGCAAAATAATTTGTGAGTGAGTTTAGTAAAACGTCCCACTTTGTCAATTCTAGTTACGGATTTACGGGCAGTTTAGTGAAATATGGCAAAACCTACCGAAAATCGACTTTCAATGGAAACTGATAGAATATACTGTAATAATATAATATATACCTATGATTTTGATGTCAACCCATAAATGTCAAATTTAGGCACCTTTTTAAGGCCTCAAAGTTTAGTACCCGCGCCCACTTTGTCGAATACCTAAAAAAACCGTCGATATCATATCAATTCTGCTTTGTCGATATAGAGTTATGAGTACTTTGTAATGTAATAAAAAAAGTTTGAAGATTTTTTTAAAAATAACTAAAGCACTTAGAGACATAATTTTTTCACAAAAAGATAGCGTATGATCCTTAGTATAAGGAACTACTCATAACTCCATATCGACAAAGTGGGACCTTTTCCCTAAAACAGTCACATTTAGACTCTACTGTACCTTACAGCTTACTGCTTTAGAATGATAACTGAAAATACCATATGTTGGAAAAAAATCTTTCGAAAAGGCTTTTTACGAAAGTAACATTTTAAAAATGTTGGATTAGGTCACTGTATACATAGTGCGAGTTATAAGTTACAATTATAAATGTGATTGACATCTGTCCAAATAAAAAAAACAAAAAGATTAGGTTTGCCAGAACGAAAATGTCCTGTCGAAAACATAGCACCCTACAGTTTTATATAGTACAGGAGATAACTATTACATAATAATGACATCGATTTTGTGATTATGTTTAACTAACGTATGATTTAATTATTAACAATCCCTAATAATAGAACAATCTATTTTCGAATTTAGACCATTTAATAAACTAAATAAATAGCGACACTTATTTACCAACAACAAACAACCAAACTTATTTTGCATTACAAGGTTTTGTAACTTTTGAAGTAGGTAGTTTGTGCAGTAAATTGGTTTGAGATTCAGCGAGACCGCTGGTTTTCAGTCTTCAACTGTTGTGGTAGACATCACTAGCGTCACTACACATCCCTGATGAGCGCGACTGAGCGCAACAGCGTTCAGGGAGTTATCTGTTGTTTTGAACTAAGATGCCTCGGGCTTGATGGCTCGATGTTATATGTTATGTGGACTAATTAAAGAGTTTGAACAATAACTGGAGTAAAGTATTATTCTATTCGACTACGAATCCACAAACAATGTCTGATAATACCTACTTAATACTAAAATCTTAACGTAATTATCTCGTTGATGCAAAACAGGTGCCTTTTGCAACTGAAGGGATTGCTGTATTTTGTGCGCTGAGATTTATCTGTGTGATTTTTTTCTTAGATCGGGAGTAAAGATTGTGTTAACAAAATGCAAATGACTTGCATAATGGAGATGTTCATCTGTTTCTGGTTCACCATTGTTCGAGACGGCACGGGTTATCCTTGCCTACTTACATAACCAGACATACAACTGTCTGTTGTACCTATAAATGACAATTGGGTACTAGTCAACATAAATGATGTCACGCTTGCAGTTAAATGTTATTTCTGAAAATACGTAGAAAATATTCATGAATACTTATTTTTCAGTTTTTGGTGGGGATAAGGAGGCATTTTGACCGTATAGAGTTATGATGTCATAAAACTTTTTCCTTTCAAACTTCATACTTTCTGGCCGTTTTGACAGTTCATAAAAAGAAACTGATTTGATCTGTCAGTCAAGTACCCTATTAACTCTGGATTTTCTGCGGATTTTAATTTATAGACAAGACTTTCTATATCATAGTAAAACTATTCTTTATTTTTCTGTTCTTGTCTTGTTTTCGGTGTTTCTTGTTTTTTGTCTTACCTATTTATTATGACTTGTTTTTAATTTTGATTCGAATAAACATGTTGCAGCATCATCAAGCAATCAATCCAATAATTAACCTCAATATTTTGACATGATAAAATTAATTATTAAGTACCTAATTGAAACGATGTTTTTCATAGAGTGTAGAGTGGCAAAATATTACATAGTTTTTGCTACTCTACACTGTAGCGTCATTCTGGATAGATTTGGAACTATTATTAACTGGTTTCCGCTGGACACTTTTTCATGTTTTGTATATGAGATTAACGTCCTTATAGGTGAAAAAGTTAAGTAAGTCACCTGTTGTATGTATGTAGTATATCCGTATAGGCAATTTGACGTTCCATATTAGAAAAATGACATAAGTTTCATATCAATTTTGTACACTACTACATATACTTGACTGATGACTTAAGTACTTAAGTTTTTCCTCTAGAAGGCGCCTGCAACTTCGTTCGCGGAGGAGAAAAAGTCACAACCCCTCTTTTATTCTTCAGCGTAGTCGTGTAAAAAGTATCCTATAACCATCTGGAGATACCCAGCTACCCGTGTACCAAAAATTATTGAAATCAGTTTAGCCGATTTTGCGTGATGAAGCCACAACGACACATACAAACAAACATAAAATGCAAAAAATATATTTTTCGTTTTAGTGACCTCCAAATAGTAACAATCCATTTTTTGAAAATATCTTCAATGTACAGACATTTCATTTTTACAACTTTATAATAGTATAGATGTACACAAGTTGACGTATTTAACTCTGGATTAGAGCTAACTCTGGTTGGCGCAAGTAGGCCTACTAGTCGGTTGTTTCAAACTGTCTGTAATAATTGGTTACGTTTACATACCTACCTTAAATCAGTATGAAGAATTTGATGTTTCTTTATGGGATGACAGCTGTCAGTGCCATTTTAACGTTACTCGAGGCAATCTCGCAAGTTTAATAAAGGTTATTCCTAGAATACAATGGAAATACAGTACTGTAAGTGAATTTAATTATAACTCTGTTTAGCCGCATCTCATGCGGAAGAGTGTGGAAATTCGCCAGGCCCACTAACCGCGGGCTCGGGAGAGGAGTCGCCAAGTTCTCGAGTGCAACTTACGTTTAGTCTTTCTTTGGGCCACAGGTAAAACTCGCACCGGAATGATGAAAGAATTGTCAACAGTGAAAACAATTATCTCTGTTGGTCGTTGATTGTTTAACTGGTCTTTTCACCTTACTAAGTGAAATAGGGATGATGACTAAATTGTAATAATTAGTTCGTCATGTAGATTAATAAAAATATTAGACACGTGTTTTTTTCTTTTTTCACATAATCAAAAAATAAAGGCGATACATTGAGTCAAAATTTCGAGTGACGTCACTCCTAAGTACAAATTTTACTTAGGAGTGACGTCACGAGCCCCTACTCCTAAACTTTAATGCGATTTATCAGAGTATTTTTATATTATTATCAAAAAGCCAAAAATACGTGTCCAATATTTTTTTATTATCTAGATGACGGGCTAATTAGAATTTTGATTTTCATCCCCAGTCATCATGCCTATTTAATGTATGTGTATGTATGTGTTTATACATATAAAATATACATATATTGGCTATGTATAACACGCATGTAGTAAATGGTTTTGTCTAAATGCTCTTAAATCCTTTTCTGTTTCCATCGCCTAATAATATCAAAAATCAAATGCGTCACTAGGTATGAAAATATTGTCTGGGAGAAATCTCTCTTTAGGGATAAGACCACCTGTTGTCTACCTTTATTTTTTTTGTTCATTGTAAATTCCTGTATATTAACAAAGCTGTATAATAAGGAGTATTCTAATTTATATAGTCTGACATAAATAATTCTGCGTAAAAATAATTAAAATCCATACTACATGTATGAAACACTGCCTTAGTGCACATATTATGAAGGCTCCTGCAGTGCGACGAAATTTATTTTTTTAATAGTAAGACTTTTTTGATGATTTTTAATTAATTATGATTATCTTATTTATTCAACGTAGTCGAGTAAAAAGTATCATATAACCATCTGTGGATACCCAGCTACCCGTGTTCCAAAAATAGTTGAAGTCTGTTTAGTCGATTTGGCGTGACGAAGCCACAACGACACATACAAAAAAAAAAGTCAAATTTCGATTCAGTTGTAATGGACTATTTGGAGGACTCCAAACCAAATAGTCCATTACAATATGTTTTTTGAAAATATCTTCAATGTACAGACATTTAATTTTTACAACTTTATAATAGAAAGATGACAGATTTGTTCAAACTTGGCTCGTATTTTGCCGCAACTGTAGTATTACTTGTAAACGCTGGCTACATTTTTATTCCCACCGGTTTTCCTCCAGATGTAATCGTTTACATGTGAGGGAAAACAATAGAAAAATGTTTTTGCAACATATTCGTGTTGTGAACTAATATGTTGGGCAGGATTAAGAAATTTGCATGTGTTCTAGGAACATAGCAAACAGGGTAAGCAAACTGAAGTGGCAATGGGCAGATGTGTTCTAGCAATAGGGAATACTAATATGTTGGGCAGATGTGTTCTAGCAATAGAGAATAAGTATATGAATGATATTTATTTCCGTCTTGATAAAAACTTATTCATGTAACAAACAGTAATAATAACATCTATAACAATACTTGTTTATAAGCCATCAAACATTGATTTTGTCTCTCTTCAGCAAAACAGAATTTAATATGGAGTTTTAATAGCTATAGTGTCGTGTCATGTCATGTAACGGTAGACATTTGTCGGATCTCTATTCTATATCTACATATAGAATCTCTTATACTCTATTGGTTTGGCTTTTGTAGAGTAGCAGATATTGAAATATAGTTTAAATACAAATTTATTATATATCGTGTGATTAGATTAGTTATACAAATCGCCATTTTATTTATGTTTTGATATAATTAAGATCTCTTGTGTCCGCAAACTCAGCCATGAGGTCAAGGAGTATTTATAAACATTATCGTTAGCTAGATATTGTCATAATCTTAACAAAAGCAAACACTTGACAGACGTGCGCAAATAGGTGTAGGCTATACAGAGTGTTCTGAATATCAGTTTTAGACCTAATGAACCGTTTTCAACCCCCAAAGAAAAACAAGAGGTAATTGTAAACATGTGTATCTGTGTATATGTACCTTCTCCCATGATCCGAAATTCCAAAATGTTACCGTTCCTAACTTGAATAAGTATAACGTTGTTTCGTAAAAATATGAAAGATATTTCATGTAACTAGTGAAATTAGGGTAAGGTTTATTGGTGAAAATAGCTACCTACACGTCTACCAAAATGTAAACATCCAATTTTGGAATTTAATTGTGAATCGGAGTACCTATATTGTATCTAATATCTAGATATCTGTTTACTATGATGTCATTCACAGAGAGACACACAGATCCACGCGATAAATTTAACACGATAACTTTGTGTCGGGAGTCAAAACTGCTAATTTTAAACTTGAAAACCCGGATCAATCTATCTCGCGATTCCAAATTTAATCTCTTTCTTCGGGACGAGCTACGTGCCAGTTTCAAGGAAATTAATAAATTGCGTTTTTTTTATTCATAAACCGGCCAGCGATTGACCCCAGCCCAGCATCAGACTAAAACATCTTTGATAGTTTTATTAAAACCGAAGTACATAACCTTAGCGTGACATGACACCAGTCGTTCCTTCTCCATATCGGACTAAGATGCACACCAATTTCGGCAAATTTTCGGACATTCCATATAAGCCCCAAGGTCACTATGGCCGGCCAAAGATAACATAGAACGTGGGCGGTCACGAACGCGGCAATTAGACGAGATTCTTTGTTATTGCTATTATGCCTTTTCCGTTACCCGAAGCTCAGCACTTACGATCATGCAATCCGATCAAGTTGGATTAGCCGAATGAGTTGAATAATGTAACAGATGCGACAGTATTTTGTATCAAAAAGGAACGAGGTACGACCGTAATTTTAAAGAAATGCTTCTTCGTCGTTTCACTCTCTCTAACAGCCGCCTTCCTTACGCTTGCTTGTAGTTAGTGGTCCATCTGCTGCAGTTCTTATTTGTTCTGTCCATCTCATTGGAGATTTGCGTCGTGATCTGGTGCCTTCGACTTTTCCATGAGCCACACCATTATAATGTTATTGTCACTTTTTAATGAAATTATAGTTTAGGTAATATTATTTCACCATCTGTTATCTGTGATTATAACAGCTAATTACTAGAAGCTTATATCCTAGTGGTGTAAACACTAAACAGTTACATATGTCGAGGCGCTGAAATTATGTAGTTCTTTAACATTTAATGGCTTTTACAGACCGCTCTTGTTCGATATCAGCAATAAAGCTACTAAGCAGCAAGAGATATACAGATATACAATAATACAGACGCCTTTTAATCTCCTAAAATATAACAAAATGTCTAATTCAAATGTGATATTTGGATTCAAACAAACCTGGCGGCGATCCATACTCTACGAAGCAAAGAAGATCGGGACGTGATGGAGCCAAAACAAGCACGAAGCTCAAGACCGGTCGGGATGGAGAGTCACTGTGGACACCCTCTGCCCCAGGTAGGCATAAGGCAAGTCATGTGATGATTGGAGGAATACTAATATATACATAACTAGCTTCTGCCCGCGACTTCGTCCGCCTTAAGTTCGTTTATCACGGACAAGAGTATTTTTCCGGGATAAAAAGTAGCCTATGTCCTTCCCCAGGACTCAAACTATCTCCATACCAAAGCGGCTCCAGCGGTTTAAGCGTGAAGAGGTAACAGACAGACAGACAGACGGACAGATACACTTACGCATTTATAATATTAGTATGGATGTACATTCTCTTAATTGTGGGTCTACTTAAAGCTCCATCGTTCAATGGTGAAGTGGTTTAGAGAGACTTTCAGGAAGGAATGGAAGACTTTAGAATGGCATATGTCCAAAATTGAGGGTGCCCCTCCCCCCCTATATATGAAGAGCATTTTTCTTAAGCGGGGGAGGGGGGGAGTCATGACCCCTAAATACTCCTCACCCTCACCTGGAACCACCACTACCAATACTGGACTGATGATATTTCTCAATACCTAGAAGTGTTTATTTATGAATATCTTAGCTATGATGAAGATGATAATGTAAATTAAAAAAATACTTATTAAATATATAAATCTTACCCAATTTACCTTCATATTAAGCGTAGCGTACCTATTTACCTTACTTATTCTAAACTAGCTTCTGCCCGCAACTTCATCCGCCTTATATTCGTTCATCGCGGATAAGGGTATTTTTCCGGGATAATAAGTAGCCTATGTCCTTCCCCGGGACTCAAACTATCTCCATACCAAATTTCATCCGAATCGGTTCAGCGGTTTAAGCGTGAAGAGGTAACAGACAGACAGACAGACAGACAGACAGACAGACAGACAGACAGACAGACAGACAGACAGACAGACAGACAGACAGAGAGATAGACAGACAGACACACTTTCGAATTTATAATATTAAGTATGGATTTGCACTTGAACAAATATCAATACAAAAACAATGCATAGAAACTTTGCATTCGGATCTCGTCTCGAGCTTAATCTATGGTCTCATCTAAGCGTAGTCTATGGCAAGTCGAAGACGATGTAGAGCAAGGTCGGCGCAATTATAAACCGATTGTATACTATGGATCTTCGGCTCGGCACAAGGGATAAGATTAACTTTCTAAAAAAATCTTATTTTGTTACCAAGTTTTCAGCATTCCTTAAGAATTCGTCTGGCTATTTACCTCGCAGGAATAATGTTACGTAATACTTGTGCACGCAATCATTTGCAAAATCATGAAGATATCGCATAAAAAATATTTTTGCTACTCGTGAACTACAATCTGTGAACGCAAATCATACTAAAAGGGCATACTTTTTAGATTGGACCATCACTCATTATATTATATATGTTACTGAACTATATAATACCTATATTATACAACTCCGCACAGAACTATAATGAATTTCAAAAAAAGAACGCAGTATTTTTGCAATTATTTATTTAGCTATGTTTCATTTACATTTATGGCTTTAGCTATATTTTTTTTATTTATTATTTATGTTTATGGGTTACTCATAGAGAAAGTATTGTATACCATAGTTATATAATTAGCTTTTTAAGTCTCGTACCTTAATTAGGCCACTCAGCAAGCTTCGTGGCCTAAACGCGGTACTCGACTGAAAAAATATACATTAACGATTGCTTAAATACTATTAAAAATACAATCCTACACTTGAAATCCTCCTCTTTTTAAGAAGCCAGTTAAAAAAACGGACACAGTCAATATAATCTTAACTTACGGTAAACTAAGTTACAACAATGGGGAACTTGCATAAAGAAACAAATAGTCTTTACTGGTGCTGTATGTGTATGTACTTATATACAGATTATCATATCACAATAAATTTAAAATCCACAAAGTAAATTTGTAAAAATGTTTGCTACACCCGACAAGGGTCCTTGTAACTAGACCTAAGTTAAGTCTGTAATTTGGTGGCAATAAATATCTTCACTTAAATGTAGAAAAAGAAAAGTATCACAACTAAACGTAGTCAAAAATGAAAAGACTTGTTTTTTTTCAGTACAGCTTTACTGTCATTTTTGTACCTATGGGTTGTTTTGACGCTCGGTAGATATTGCCTGACATTGAATGTCATTTCTGACGTTCCTAATGCTCAAACCCTGGTCCTTTATATAGATATTCTCATTGTCCTTATTAGAAACTGAATCCATTAACAATGAAAAAAATTTTTTACAGTTTCGGTTACAAGTATGGAGTGCCCCCCCTAGAAATGTATATATATATTTTTTAATTTAACTATCAAACTAAGTAGCGGTTTAAACAAGACACCTATGCTCCAAATTTCATCAATATGCATCTTCTCGTTTTTGAGTAAAATGCCTGTGATATACGGACGGACAGACAGACAGACAGAGACAGACATGACGAATCCATAAGGCTTCCGTTTTTTGCCATTTGCCTACGGAACCCTAAAAATGGACGCAAGTTCCCAATTGGGATGTTGACAATTTTTAACAACTTTTTTCTGTGATATGTTTTAAGTAGAACGACTTCTCAATAATTGATCCATTTGTGAAAAAGCTACTTCAATCTCATTAAACTCACCGAGATATACAAATTATTACTACGTATAGAGAAGACGCCGCCCAATCACTAAGTGTTCCGTTCAACTGCAGTCGGCCGGCCCCAGTTCACTCAGTGTCGCGCCTATGACAGTATGACGGTGCGCGCCCCGCACTGCCGCGCTTGTAGCACAGATGTTGTTCGCGCCGTCTTCTCTATACGTAGTAATAATAGCTCAATGGTTAAAATCAAGTTTTTTGGACTTTCCCAAAACACGCTCCACACTAAAGCCAAGGAACGTGTGATGTAACACGTCCCTATCTTGTATGGGGAAATTAAGAAATTTAAGTTCTGCAGCTATGTTATACTTCTTTCTAATTTCAATACGCCATATCGAAGTTGTTTAACTTGGCCGACACACTACGTTTGCAAACTTTTGTCACCTATATTTTATTTAATCTAATATGAACTGTTGGCTTAAATGCAGTAGAAATCTTTTAACCTATCACCCTCTTCTATTTTCTAACTTGCACCCACCATACATACCATACAAAAGACTTATTGTTTTTACATATATCAGATCCTGTCATATATCGACACTTCAACAAAGAAACGTCTTAACCGCCGCATCAAGACAAGACTCTTAGAACTCTTTACCATTGTTTGAGGTTAGTAGGCGGTCCAAAATGCAAATAATTGGCATTGTATATGTTAGGCAATATATTGTGTTGCAGTACAGGTGTTGCAAGGTCAGATCAGTGATAAGTTTTGATATGAATAGGTAGGAACTGTCACCTTAGGTGCCCGAATCAAAAACGGCTTAAGTGCCGTAATCTTTCGAAGCGAGTTAGTTCGTGTATGACTAAGATTTGAGTTTGGGTAGTAAGGTGTTATGATTATGAAAGAGGCTATAGAAATGGGAGAAACGAAACAATAGGTTACGTTGAAGTATAGATGTGTCCTTATCTAGGCGGAGCGAGGATTTGGACGTACGGTACGCACGGATATGTATCAATGTCATACATAATGAAATTAATGAATGCTCGGCCAATCGTCCTTCATCTGTTTAAGAGAATAATGAAATGCATATAATTTTTAACTGATTCATTTTGTTATTTTGAAATTTTACCGAAAATGCTCTTAAAGGCGTTGAAATAAAGTCCACATTTCGAACTTTCCCATACTTCTTACCCCAACGCACTCTCATCATCATCATTAAAATCAAAATCAAAATCAGCCCGGAGTCGTCCACTGTTGAACACACCCGATCCTCAGCTCTGCGCATCCAACCGCTTCCCGCCAGGCTCTTCAGGTCGTCGGTCCATCTGGCGGGGTGTCGTCCCACAGGGCGAGTCGTTCGAGGTCTCCACTCCAGAACTCGTCTGCCCCATCGACCATCGGCTCTCCGACAAATATGCCCCGCCCACTGCCACTTCAGTTTGCTTATTCTGAGCGCTATGTCGGTGACGTTGGTTCTCCGTCGGATATCCTGGTTCCGGATTTTATCCTTCTGAGAAACTCCAAGCATAGCCCTCTCCATAGCTCTCTGAGCGACCTGTTTGTGGAAGTGGCCTTTTGTAAGTGTCCACGTCTCGGCCGCGTATGTAAGGACCGGAAGGACGCATTGTTCAAAGACTTTCGTCTTGTACTATTACTTACTCTGTGCTCTTGAGGCACTGGGGCAGTGGCGACTCGAAAATGTGGCGGAGGTTTCCATATGCTGCCCAGCCCAGCTGAATTCTTCTGTCAGCTTCCTTATCGAAGTTATTCCTACCTAGCTTGATGATTTGTCCTAGGTAAACAACAACTTTTTTGTTTTTAAGTTACGTTAAGTTACGTTAAGTACTTTTTCGTTTGTAAGAATGTAAGACAACTTCGATGGTAACACAATTCACTGTGAATAATATTTTATTTATGTAATGCGTATATTTTTATTGAATTGTTATTGAAGACTTAACATTGGTTTCAACAATAAGCAAATATCATATCTACAAACTCAAAAAATGTATTTATTATAAGCATGTCGTTCTTCAAACTAATTGCAAGCGCCATCTCTTGATGAGTAGTTGTTCCAAAATTAACTAAAATATGTGGAGCTCTCAACGCAAACATGCCGTAAGAATGTGTAGGTCAAGAAATATTGGATATTTATATTTATCGAATCTGTCGGCATCCTTTGTAAAAAGCCGCACTAGTCGGCTTCCTTTGACTAAATTCGCCGTCTTTTTCGCCGTGTCAATTTTGCCAAAATTTCTTCATTCGCTTTGATTTCTTGGTCGTGTGAGGATTGTTACAGTAGTATTGAAATCATATTTAAGATATCAAGGCCCTTAAAGTGTTGTTTTACTGTGATTTACACTTATTTCGATTTTTGGTAAGTGATTTTTGATACGGTTTATATATTATAGAAAAGCCTTTTACATGAATTTATATTATTAAAAACTACAGAGCCTTCTAGCCGAGTAGATATTACTTACTTCAACTTTATATTTTAGCTATACGTGATTTGTGAGTGAGTATTTATGGCTGTTGTTCAGTGTTTGTTTTGCCTTTTTATCAGATAAGTTCTTTTCGAAATTGCCGCGTCGCGGGTGTCGCGGCCCTGTCCTACTGTGCACGCCTCATAATGTTACACTTAACTACCAAAATTAATCGAAATATTCAACTACTAATTATTTACTGTATTTAGTACTCTTTGATGTTGATTTTGCTAATGTTTCGACTAAAGATAAGTTGTTTTCATTGTCAATTTGTTTCCGGCCGTCAAAACTTTTCGTGGAATTTTAGGAATAGGTATAAACTTAAGCTCGCTCGAGTGCTGGTTGAACAAACTTTTTAAAAATGTTTTCGAGTGTTTTTAAATGATTCTTATGTGATTTTGCAGCAAAATGCAGCCATCTAAAAGTATGATGGACTATATGATGGAATTGAATAGATTGTTTCCAAAAACTCCCGAAAATGGTAAGCATTTTGAATATTGACATTTTACAAAATAATGTTTTAGTTACAAATACGATTTATGCTGTGTTATAGTGTGTTGCGATGTAATTATTACAGTTTAATTGTCATAATTATAGTCTTATTTGTCAGTTTATGTATAAATTACTTGAGTTCTGCTTATTTCAAAGCATTAGAGACGATAATCGAATGAAACATTGGTGACCCTAAATTCTTGTTATTCTTATTATTGTAACTGGTAGGTTTCCAATCAATAAGAACGTTTTAATATTTGCAACCAACTAGATTTATTGGCTAATAGGTACACTATATTCTATAACTCTAAAGTCCTCCTTTTGTAGCACTACAGTTCTGATCTGACCTTGAAAATCAATTTAATTTTGTGTCTGATTAGGACTTCGCTCGAATCGCCACTAGTTTCTTATATAACCCTCAGGAACTTTAAAATCCATTGATAGGGCTAATTTCGCGAGGCTTCATGACAAATTATGCTAAGGATATATAATGTTACACAGCCGCCCTTATCTTGGTCATGACATGACTGCCTACCTGTCTGCAGTCCCGTTTGTCTCCATAGATGTATCACCTATCTCATTCCAACCAGTAAGTGTGACAGAGATGAATGGTATAACAAAATGACACGAACGAAAAGGAAAGACAAAACGAAACACATGTTCTGCCCACAGGACCCGATTCTTATTGGCCAGTCCCTTTATAAGTCACGATTATGGCAAGAGGCCCGTAAACGCATTACTTTATTAATTCGCTTTTTTATTTCAGATATACGTATGTCAACCTCAAGCTTTCAATCAGAATTTAACCAGCAAACACGAAACTACTCTTCACAATCACCATTCAGCCAGCCAACACCGAACTACTCTTCAAGTTCGACTGACTCTTTCTCTCCTGAATCTTTCCCAGAACTATCTTACTCTCGTCCACAATACCAACCAGATCACATGCTAACGGAAACACCATTTGCATTAGCTAGAAGGCCTATAGTCGGAAGAAAGATTTTGGACAATCCTGAGCAGAAGCCTACTAAACAGAAGTCTGGCTTGGAACAGAGATATCATTTTGAGCAGCCATACAATCAGACAAGCCCGATAAAACACTGGAATGAACCACTCAATGCTAGAACCACAGCTATTAAGCCAAACCACGGGACAAAAAGCTTTTATGAACTGTTCCCTGGTGAAAACAAAGGATTTGACTTTAAAACACCAGTCAAGACGCCTTCTGTGTATTCCAACCTATCGCCAAGCTCGTCAATCTCTCAGCACTCACCGGTATCCAACTTCGGGATGTACACTCCACCGCAGTACTCTAATCAGATGTTTGCAAACTCACCAGTACCTATGTCTCCAATGAATCTGCAGGCAGGGTCATCCCGATCGCTGGAGCTGACTCAGAGAATGTGTACGTTCTGCAGGAAGAACGGAGAGACTCCTCTTGTGTACATGACCCATTCAGTGAAGGAGAAGAGAGGGAACAGGAATATTGTGACGTGTCCGATTCTTAGGTCACATGTTTGCTCAACTTGTGGAGTTTCTGGAGACAATGCTCATACCATGTAAGTTACTAGGTTTTTCTCATATACAAACCATCCGTATGTTTATTAAGTACTGTAACAGCTTTTTATTACAACATCATGTTTGCCAAAAATTTCTCATCAGTATCATCAACTAAAAAAGGTTCACTGTTGGACATAGGCCTCCCCAAAACATGCCACCATGACCGGTTCTGCGCCGCCCGCATCCAGCAGACCCCAGTGACATTTATTAGGTCATCAGTCCACCTTGTCATGTCTTCCGGTGCATGGTTGCCACTAAGAACTCGTTCCCAGCAGCATTAATAATAAATAGTAATAATAATAGTAAGTTTTCATGGGACACTTTCCTGGTAGATGTCCGATTATCTCAAGCAATAGCCCAGTATTTAGTCCATCATTTCAATCCCATAACCCAGCATATTTAAATCTCATCAATCTACAATAGTTCTTACATTCAGCGGGTGCTGTCTCTGTGCGCGTTCCATGACACGGGCAGGAACAGCACCCGCGCGGTGTACCCCTAACATTCAATTAAATTGTCGAAAGGGCCTCTACGCGTTAGCTTTGGCTCCACGCACGCCTCGCCTAAGGTCCGGGGGACACCATTGTCCCGTTAGCGGGTGTGACATACAAATATAATAATAATAAACCGTCCGTATGTCACAGGCATTTTACTCTTAAACTACATGATGTATATTGATGAAATAGTAAATTTAAGGAGATGCACCCAAAATTTTAGCTATATTTTTGTGAGATTTTTGTCAAATCTAGTATATGAAACAGGCTGGTTTTTAGATGTGTTTTTTGACTATATAACAATTCAGTGATTAAAGGCCGAAACACACCGGATGTAAAAACCGAAACACACCGGACGTGCGCGTTGTATCGTATGAAATGTCATAGTATATGGCAAACCGCTTGCGTGGCGTGCACGTGCGCAGCGGTGTGTCATCTCTTATGGCTATTCGTACTTTACAACGCGCACGCCACGCGCACGTCTACGTGCACGCCACGCACACGCATCCGGTGTGGTTTGGGCTTAACGCGGAAGCATGTTTGTTGAAAATTTCTTTGATAGAAAAGTTATCCGAAAACGCGTCTTCATTTTCCCTTTTTTGTCTAGTTTGTACCAACGACAAATTAATAAACGGCTAAATTATGTAAAAAATTTAACAATACATAATAATATCATCGATTTCATTGTAGTTTAACATCTGGCGCTTACGCCAAAAAATCGCAAGCATGTAGTGTATTAGCTTTCTCTTTCTTTGATGCGCGCGAGCAATAAATGCGTCCCTTATTAGAAATTCCACTCATTGGCCCGCTCGGCGTTTGGGGCGTGGTTTACGAATGACGATGCAGGCTCTTAATCCAAAAGTGAATAAATGTCTGCCGACTTCGTCCACGTATAGAGACGCACATTACAACCTATGTATTAATAATAATAATCATAACGTTTATTGCACCATGGTAACAAGTTCTTACAAAATATATGGGTATCACGTGGACCCTGAAAGGGTATAGCAATAGGGAATATGCATGATTTTTTATTTTTGCTTTATTAAAAGCTTATTCATGTAACAAACAGTAGACAAAAATAATTTTTCGCTAACTATAATAATAACCAAGATATAAGCCATCAAACATTTCATTCTATCTCTTTCTAGCAAAACGGAATTTAATATGGAGTTTATATGGCCGGCGTAGACTATGACGTAACAGTACATGTCGTACCTCTCTGTCAAATCGCCGTCTAATTAGCAGTTTAAAATGCCTATATCATGCGTATTTATTGACCGATTTTAATTTTGATTTCACTTTTTGAAATCGTTTTTACGGTATTCTCATATTTTGTTAAGAAATGCGATAAAAAAAAACTCGTGCATGTACCCTATTGGCTTAAAACTAAGATTAAAACTAACATTACATATAGAATAGAAATAAAGCCACAGTTGAACTTAGTTGCTAAATAGTAACAAAAAAGAAGTAATATTAATAATAATGTATACATATATCTTATGAAATCGATTATTCTGATGTTTAAACAACACTACTGGAAAATTTTGTTGAACATACATACGTACATCGGCACAAACTTTCACGTTTATAAATATTACTAGAAGGAGCCCGCAACTTCGTTCGCGGAGGAGAAAAAGTCATTACCCCTCTTTTTCTCTTTAGCATAGTCGGGTAAAAAGTATCCTATAACCATCTGGAGATACCCAGCTTACTCGTGTACCAAAAATAGTTTAAATCCGTTTAGCCGATTTTGCGTGATGAAACCACAACGACACATACAAACATACATAAAATCCAAAAAAAAATATTTTCGTTTTAGTGAAATCCAAATAGTCCGTAACAACCATTTTTAGGGTTCCGTAGCCAAAATGGCAAAAACGGAACCCTTATAGATTCGTCGTGTCTGTCTGTCTGACTGTCCGTCCGTATGTCACAGATATTTTACTCAAAAACTATTAAGATGTACATTGATGAAATTTGGAGCATAGGTGTTGTGTGTGAATCGCTACTTATTTTGATAGTTAAATAAAAGATATATATATTTCTAGGGGGGCACTCAATACTTGTCAATAAAACTGAAAAAAAATCAGCAAATATCAATGTGTGCCACACATTTCGACAGATCTTTTAAAAACACTGAGGTTTCTAAAAAAAATTTTTGGTTTAGTGAACAGTTTCCGAAATTTTCGCGCCGAAAGTAGCAAAAATTATGTGTCCCCCCCCCCCCTCTATTTTCTAAACGGTATGTTCAAAAAATTTGAAAAAAATTACAAATATAAAGCTTAATAAATACCTTCAACGAAAATTGTTTTCAACATGATCGGACACACCGTTTTTAAGTTATTACCAAAAAACTGCGCTTCTAAGCAAAAGGACGTAAGTGCCGGGGAGATACGCTCTTTTTTAGTGTTTTTTTTTTTCATATCGTATTTTTTTCATTTGTAGTGCATTTTTGCGTAACCCTTCATGGGCGAGACCGACTCGCACTTGGCCGCTTTTTTTTAAAATATCTTCAATGTACAGACATTTTATTTTGACAACTTTATGATAGTATAGATATAGATTAGGATTTATTTATTGTTTAAAACAGGGGTTGCTAAACTACGGCCCGCGGGCCAAGTCCAGCCCGCGAGCCCTTCTGATCCGGCCCGCGGAAAGAAAGCCCACGGACCAATTAGTTACAAATGAAACCGCCTCACTGGGATTTATAAAACAAACCAATATATTTTTTTACTGTATTCATTTTTTACAAACTGACGGTAATTGGTCATTATCATAGCCACTCATGAACATCAAGTCCGTTCTTTATGCTTTATATAGGTACCCCCCTGAAAACTAAGACTACTAACTAATGTACCTATGACTCCACGACCAGCCATGAGACCCAAGTCTTGGCCCGCACGAATTTGTATTAAGTGCAGTGTGGCCCTTGAGTCAAAAAGTTTGAAGACTGGTTTAAAATAACTCTATACAGTAGCGCCACCTGATGACTAAATTATTTATCTTACATTCCAGCACCTACTGCCCAGTGCTCCGGAGTACCAACCACGGAATGCCTCTGAAGTCTACCACCATCACTCTGAAGAACACGCGAATCAAGAGCAACGGTAGGAGACGGTACTAACTCGCATGTGAAGATTCCGCATTCAAAACTAACCAAATGGGTTAAAGACTATTGATTACTCATTTATATACTAATTTATAACCAATAATATAACATTAAAAGAGGTAGATAGGTTATACGGGCTCCGAAAATGGCACACCAAAACTACGCCAATCGGCAAACCTTACCTCAGTCTCACGCACAGAGTACTTTTTTATATATTGGATTACGCGTCAAATAAACAAAAATGCCGTCATGCATAATGAGATTTTGCACTAATTACTCAATAAAAGCGTCTAAAGGCATTTATGATTAGTGTCCTATTGCAATATTATCAGATTAGTGTTTGCTTAAGCCTGGCCATTTTTTACACGTGGATTATCCTGTAGGTAACCATCTACCTCTTTATATTATATCATTGGATTAAAGACTACTGGTTGCTCACTATGTACTAATTTGTAACTCGATTGCATAATCTAACAGTTCCCATTATGCTCTATGGTAATTCTTAGTCTCTAGCAATTGCAATACGTCGAAAAATATTGATAAAATTAGGGTAAAGCGTGAGTTGAGCGCGTTAGCTTACATTTTTTACTTACTACGTATGTAGTAGTTTCTTAAAAACATCAAATTGAGCATGAGTAGTACACGCAATTTTTCAAGAAACGATCATAACTAACAGTCAAAATTAGGTACGTTCTGCTATTAAAAAGTTAAAAATATTGAGTGTTAGTTATGAATGTTATGATAGTTTCTTGAAAGTGTGTACCTACCATTCTCAATTTGATGTTTTTAAGAAAAATCTATAATTTCATTATAAACCAGTAAAATTACTTCTTATTTACTTATATCCAGGACCATTAAAACAAGACGACTGACCATCTCCATACACAAAGCCGTTCCCCGATATGTACAACGCCATCTACGTATATGGATTATTATTTACAATTATTTATTTAAACTTTTCACAAAAAGAAAGTACGTACAAATGGCGGACTTAATGCCAAATGGTATTCTCCACCGACTGGTAGAAAATGGCATGGTTGACTGACTGTATTCAACTTTGATTATCATATTACACAACTTTGCAAGTGTGACACAGTATTGAAATGTTACGATTTATTTCTTTTTAGCTGTTTACGAACTAATTGTGACTGTACTATATTTCTTTATTCAATTATGACATCGTTAAATGTAAGGTTTATAGCGCCATCTAGTTTTTGCCTAAATATCTTCTTGCGATCGGGGCACAATCCGAACTACGGCAATGGGGAATGGATGAAAATTTTGCAAAAATCTTGAAATTTTGTTTATAGGTAGGAATAAGCCTCCTTATCGACAGAAAAAAATTACAGATATTTCTGTGGCTTATAAAAAAAAAGATGAAAGGGTGTTGGTAGGCCTATATGACAGCCTATACGGTACGGCAAGAATAAAATTACATTTACAGCCATTTTAATCGAAAATATCAATGACTCATTTCCCGTACCGTATAGGCTGTCATATAGGCCCACCAACACTTTTTTATCTTTTTATTTTTTTCTAAGCCACAGAAAAATCTGTAATTTTTTTCTGACGATAAGGAAGCCTCCTTATCGTCAGAGTATTCCTACCTAAAAACAAAATTTCAAGATTTTGAAAATTTTCATCCATTTCCCACTGACAGTCCTCTGTGTTACCTAGTAACAATTAGTTCGTGAACAGCTAATAATAAATAAATCTGATCAATGAAAGTTTGTCACTAGCAAAGTTGAATAATTGTAAATAATAATTACTATAGATGGCGTTGTAAATATCCGGGAACGTCATTTTGTTTGGCGATTGACAGTCCTCTTGTTTTGATGGCGCTGCAACTATGATTTCGTTCTTTGGGAAATTTGCTGTGTTTTACGTGACTAAATACCGAATAGATGGACACATATATTGGTTGTTTCATACAAATGAGCTCTACATGGGATCTGATGTTCACGATGAACTATCGCGTCATCTGTCTCACTGTCCTGTTATACGATAGAGTGAGAGTGGCGACGCGATATGAATTTCAATTTAAGCACTTTATAGTATAAAACTTTGTAGTGTGCTGACTTTTGTCTAAAAAAGCATTTTTTTCTAACGTGTCTGTATATCCTGGCAGGCAGACTAACTTGACTTGATTATGATATACTTAATATTATTATTAACTAATCCCTTCAACATTAAATTAGGGTTTTCAGAAATTGCATTGCATAACCAAGTCCTCCCCCTTCCAAAATCATCCAACCATCATAATTCAAATGCCCCCCTAACATACCAAATAAAATTATGTCATTTCCAAAAAATGCGTTTTTTGGAACGGTTTATAAAACACAAATTTTATTCCTTTTTTACTCATTGAAGCACTTAAAAGATGCGAGAAATGACGTAATTTATGAATAGCCCCTAGATACGGCTGTGTTCTGAAAACTTTAATTTCTGAAGTGCCATGCTAACTGACTTATTGACTTGCCTAACGATTTGATTATAGCAATTATAAATATTTTATCATTGACTCAAGTATTTGGTACCGGTGTTTTGCGAACATTCGTTAAGTGCCATATCAATGGAGATAATTGCCGACATTTTATTTATAGCAACTATTTCCTTGCATAATCGCATTGCCGGCAGTCGATGCTTTAATAAACAAACTAACACTAAAATATAACAAAATCACGTACCACTTTTATTATAATTTACTTTTAAAGTTTATAGATTTTGACACTGATTTAATTTCATCGTGACGATATTACAAATCATGCCTATTATTGACCGTTTATACTATTTTTAATTCTTATGACAGCTGTATGCATTTTTACATTTTTATATTATTATTTTTTACTTGCATCTGACATAACTTTTGCTACTTAAAGTTACTTAAAATCATGATTATGACATGAATAACAACATTACAAACTGACATTATTGAAAATTATTGACAATCACATAAATGTTTCACATATATTGCTTTATAAAATCTAGATTTGGTATAGATTTTTTTCCGGTTCATCAATGTAGAATTAATAAGTACATTCATAATTATGACATTGAGTTTAATTATTTAAACCCTTAAAATGTCTTAAAGAAAACGAAATGATGGCCGAAGATCAACATTTATGAAATTTACTTTAGATTTTGGACATAATTCTGATGAAATAATTTCAAATGGTAGATTTAAGTGCATGCTTAGTTTTAAGGTTGATTGAAAGATTTTAAATGAATATTTGGTGATTAATGTTTTAATTTTAAACACGGTAATATTAAAAATTAGTGCATCAGATAAACTATGACTGGTGAAGGTACTAATTTTAACTGATATGAATGTATTGGGTCATGGAGTATACGAAGATAAGGGGAGCAATCTTAATAGGAAAACAGACGAAGTGTCCAGCGCAGGGATCGCCAACCTTTTGAGACTGAAGAGCCAAAAGCTAACATTTTCAGAATTTCTGGGTTATTCCCGCCTGTTACCACTAACTTATTACCTTATTAGCATTAGTAACAGCTGGGAATTATTTTCCAGTCTGTTACCAGTGGTTACTACTACCACCAACACCAATGTCACCAATGATTTTAGTGGTAACAGTTGGGAAATTTATTCCCACCACCTTGTTACCAGTGGTAACTACTGAGAAAAATCCCTGTAGTTACCACCAACAGCAACAATCACATTAGCGGTAACAGCTGAGAATTTTATTCAAGTAACAAGTTGGTGGTAACAGGTGGGAATGACCTAAAATTGTCAAGTAACTCCGACTTGGCAGCATAATTATGAAAGTTTTTTTTTTGTATACAGTCTATGGAGAAAATAATGACTGCTTGAATACTTGCGCGGTAGTGTTACTCATACATCTTATTATCTATCAGCCACGGATATCCACTGCTGAACATAGGCCTCCCCTATAGCTCGCCACAGGGTGCAATTCTGTGCTGACGCATCCACTGACTCCCCGCATCATTGTATCAGTTCTACTTTACATCTTATTAGTTACCTTTTTTCCTCCAGATTATACTCAACGCCAAATACTGGCGACAGTGATCATAATGCTATCTCTTTCACACCTGCTAAGATCACGCAAGCGTGAACAAGATAGCATTATTTTATGATTTTGGTCACCAGTTGGTTTTCCGTTGAGTATAGATAAGTTTGTGGCATAGCTTGTTATTTCTGTCTCACTCACAGTTATGTAATTTACGCCTTTAAAGGGGTGGGTGGGATTGTTATGTTGCCATTAAAATGGCATGCTTGAAGATTAGAATGTAATTGTGTATTTTCTGGATTGCTATTAAATTAGCTGTTTTAATAAGTGTCTTGCTACGATTATTTTATAAGTACATTGTGTACAATTTTATTTGTGTTTATATGCGTGCATGCATGTAATGATTTCTTTTTAATATATTTATTAAAAACTAACGCTTTTTTCCTTTTTTAACGCTAAATGTGTGCCTGTATTAATGAAACGCTTTGGGCTCGTCCAGAAATCATATGATCATAAGTGGCCTGTTTTTGACCCCCTCCTACCCCATGGTGATATTTTGGTGATTATAACGCTACCCCCTTCCCCCATTGAAGATCCACGTGTATTTTTGGCACTAATTTCGCTATTTTTTAACTTTCCTGCTGTGTAAAAAAAAATTACACGTGATGTCTTCTCGGACCCCGTCCCCTATCGTGATCGTTTGTAATATTTCCCCCCCCCCCCCCCTCCCCCCCCCCCTCCCCCCCCATAAACGATCACATGATTTCTAGACGAACCCTTTACTGTCTGGAAATGTGTATTCGATTATGAACCTTGCTTGCCATTTATAAGTTCTGAAGTGTATTCCGATGCTCTGGCTACGGTAGCTGTTAGGGGCATTGAAAAAATATTAGTGGATCTTTATTTCTACATTTCTAAACATGAAACTTGTAAGTCGTGTAAGTGGTATAAAATGAAATATAATGATATACTCAGAAGTTGCAAAGAGACGTATTCTGATTTTAATTATCACAAATATATCACAAATGACGTGACTGCGTGGAGGATACTAAGACTTGCTATTCACGATATTAAGGCGTATATTTTGTATTGAGCACTTATAAGGTCTGCCGGGGTAATTGCGCCTATAGGATAAGTGCGTTTTTAAAAGTTTTGACAAAATCTGAATACTTTTAAACTGACCGTGTCCGGACTAAAGTTTGCACTTATAGTTGCTATGATATCCTCAAAAGACGCATTTGCAGACGGAATTATCCTAGTTGGCAATACTAAAAAATATTTTTGGGGTTTTTAATGTAACAATCAATAGTATGTACTAACTCTTATTGCTTCTACAATTCTACTAGGTCACAATATCTGCACTTCCCCACGTGACATCACGTCATATCACGATGCGAAAAAGTTACGTAGCGCGGGTAAGTAGAAGGAGCGTCATATTTCAGGGATTTGCATATTGTGACCGACCGGCCCCCCTATTTCCTAACGCGTCTGACGCTCGAAATCAGAATCAAGTGTCATGATTTTGTATGGGCTATGACAGTTGGATTCGGATACCAATTGTCAAAATTTTGTTAGGCAATAAACCCCCAGGTAGTATGTTTTAGGTACAAAGCGCCATGGCACACTAGGCCAGTAGCACACGTTTTAATAAATTTTCATATAATTTATTATTGCACTTGCACACCGCGAAACCATTAGTAAACCACAAGTCCGATAGAATCAAGCGTAGGTTTATTGGTCTTCATACAACTCTGACATAAATAAGAATAGTATTTAGACTAGGTATACTCTCAGACCAAGAAAAAAAGATAGACATGACATTACGAACAATCTGGTGAGGCCACAAAAAACCATGCCAAAGCCAACTTCACGCGATACAAATACAAACAAATAATGTGTGTGAAGTTGTCTGATTTTTTAAAACCATGCCAAATAAACGGCTTCAGTAGATTGTTCGTAATGTCATGGCCATCTTTTTTTCTTAGTCTGAGGGTACACTATAGCTGTTCGTAATAGCGCCCGCGCGACAGCCCCCACACGCCGAGGTGCCGACGGTACCGTGGCAGCCTATCGCCTAACGTAGTTACGCTCTCATTTTAAAACGACTAGCTAGTTTGCTCTGAAACTTTGTACTCAGAATAAGTTAAGGTATATGCAGGCTTGGAATTAATTAGTTTATGTAGCTTCAGATACCATGGTAAAAAAATACAGCCAATTTAAGTTTTCCATACTAAACTTGTTTTTGCTGTATTTCGTTTGTTTTATAAACTGGAGCTATATAAACTCATTACAGGCCTAGGTATGGTATACCTCATGTTATGGTATATGCAAAGTTTCGTTACAATCCAACACGTAGTTTTAAAATGAGAACGAAACTGTTTGTATGGGAAGGTGAAATTCAGCCGAGCTTGCCGGCGACTTTTTTTAAGTTCCAAAAATGACAATGTTTTATTAAAATTAACTACTATATACAACTGCAAAATTTCTATGAAGCTTTTGCACTCCATGCAAATTAGGTAATTCGTTTACGCATGACCTCGATTTTTTGAACATTAAATGTTAACACATGACACGTGGATATCAAAATAGCTTAACAGGTAAGCTTTGGCATTATTTCATACGAATAAATCAAAATGTTCCCCATTTAATTGACGACTTACAAATCGGAAGGGAAAATGAGGCCAAATCCCTATTTTTAGTTCGGCTCACGGTCAAAAACGTTTCACATTCACATGCTTATTTTCTTCGGTATAACGCGGACGCATACCTACCTTTTAAAACGTTTTCAGTTTTTTTTTTTCAATATGGCGGCCTACGATTGGCCAGTAGATACTGCCAGTTTGCCTGTGATGAAGATCGTGACGCCTAGATATATTGAAATGTGTGGAATATACGGCATGTAAGTATTTACCGTATTTTACTCCGTTTCTGAGCGGTTACTCCGAATCTCGAAATTCGAAGCTCGTAACATGCTATCTCTCTCGCTCTGATGTTAAACTGTATTTGATTGAGCGAGATGGCGCCAAACGAATTTCTAATTTCAGAGAAGCTCCTCTGTAGGATCGGAGGATCCTCCCTGGGGGTACTTAAAAGGTTGTATCTTCCTGTCCCTTTCGCTCTCATGTTAAAAAAGTAACTACTCCGATATTCGAAGTTCATATCGTCTCATCCCTCTCGTTATCGTGTTAGATTGTATTTGCGTAAGTGGGACGGCGCAATGCGAACTTACTATCCTACCGTCCCACTCACTCAAGTATAGTTTAGCACGATAGCGAAAGAGGGCGCTATACGAACTTCGAAGAAATCCCCTGAGGGGTTACTCCGAATCTCGAAGTTCGTAACGTGCCATGCCTTTCGCTCTCACGTAAAACTGTATTTGAGTGAGCGCGATGGGGCGATACGAACTTCGAATATTGAATTTCAGAGTAGCTACTCGGGGCCTATATAACTCCGAAGTTCGTTTTGTGCTGTCCCGTTGTTTAACAGGAGAGTGAAAGGAATGCAACGAGACGAATTTCGGTATCACATGCATAGCGTCTACTGTCTGTGCGTCGTGTGAAAAGTGCGGCATGCGTCTCGCTCGTTGTCAGCGCGTGTATTTAGAACCTCGTTCTTTAGCGAATTCGTTCTGACCAGCATTAGGTGTTTATTTATTTTAGGTAAATGGCAGTCATGATGCGGTCGTACGGACAAATAGTAGCTAATATCAGTTAAAATTAAGAGAAAACGGGTTATGTCGCTCATTCTTTTTAATCGATAGCTGCGTCTCTCAGTAAGAGGCAAATGGCGTTTGCAGTGGCCTTGTACTCAAATATAAAAATTTATTTATTTACATTCCTCTTTCTAGACCAGGGTAAACAATAACGGTCTCTATAAACGCATCATCGATATCGAATTTGATACGAATGTCACGTCAATGTCAAAGTTGTCAACAAAACATCGCACCGATTCTCATTCACAAAACAAAATCCAATAGCAATACACATCTATGTGGTTATGGCGTAAATTTAAAGTGGTAATAAAATAAAAAAATGAGTAAAAACGAAAAACCGGAAACTGAAACCAAACCTAGTGGAACACCATCTGCCCAAAGTATAAAAACAGTTCCTATTTCAAAACCGTATGTTGATAATCGTTATGAGACCTGTCAAGAGCCTGATTTCATTTACGGAGGGCCTTTCATCCCTATTAAAAGGCCCGAACCCTTCTTGGACACGAAGACACCCATAAACTTGGAGCTACAAGGCACTTTTAAAAAGTTAGTATTTTTTTAAACTAGTCTTATTTGTATTTTTTTTTAAATCTTATCTGACTATGATCTTATTACATTCAAATTTATTTTATTCATTGTTTTTTAAAGTTCCTTAATTTATTGGGGGGTATGGGGTGCTGACCCAATACCCCAGTAAATGTTTTAAGGATATATAGGATATTAATCACATAGTATACAGTACATTTAAATGCTAGTTAATTTAATATATTTGCAGTAAATGTGTTGTGTGGTACAGTCAACATCAAATAATCTATACAAACAAATATACATCTCTCATTACTTATACCTACAGTTTCTTTTCTAAACGTCTCCCACTACCCAAAGATTGTCTGGAAGAGTTTGCTGTTTAGCGATAAGACCGCCTGTTGTTTACCTCTCCTTAAATGTATTGTTCTCTGTACTCTATTTTGGGTGGTGTACAATAAAGAGTTATTGTATTGTATTGTATCTCTCTCTTTCATTTAAGAGCCATGCTCTTGTCGGTGTAGCAATCGCCAGCCATTTCTATCTAGAGCCATATCATTTAAGTCTCGGTAAGATATGACATAACCTTATTTATCTGCTCAAAGTAATTTCTCCTTGTCTTCCTCTTTCTTCACATCTTATGTGTTGAAATAAAAATCGCGTATATTATCTCATTTTAGTTCCCGACGTTTCAGAAGCTTTCTAGCTTTCCATGGTCACGGGAGGACCATGCGTTAAATTGTTTTATTTCAATGAGTAATAATCGCGGAAACAGAAGAAAATATTATCTTATGTGTTGTCAAAATAGAAATAAAGATGTGTTATAAATATTTGATTTGGTCTGTACAAATTGTGGGCAAGTATTCTTGAAGGAATAATACGAATAGTTTCTTGCGAGCGTATAAATAACCCAATTTTTGTCTATTCTGCTTGGATTTGCTTACCTAAGGATTTTTTGTAGATGCCATTAGTAATGTTTGTTGTCAACCAATAGTCATAAGAAATCTGTCCCTACTCTTGGAAACCTTGTAGCAATTAGTCTTCTTGTGTCCTTTCTTTGGAAAACACATAAGAACAAAAGAATCTAAGCACTAAGTAATATAATCTGAAAGTTTCTAAAAGATATTCCAAAAAAGTGCACCTTATAGGCCCGTGCCTACAAAGGCCCATTTTAGCCCAATCTTATCTCATTTTAGCCTATATTTCATCACAAATGTTTCCGAGAATGCTTTATTTTATAGAATTTTCATTTCATCAAAAACTTTTTCCACGGAAACCATACAATTTAGATGATTTTTTAAAATTTATCATGTAGAAACAATCAGGTTAGGTTTGTTTTATAACTATCCCAAATTATTAACGGTTTCTGAGAAAAATGCTTTGTATGAAATAATATGTTGATGAAATGACAAATACTTCATTTGGTCAACATATTATATCTTTAAAATTTTTTGTGAAACTTTTCGATAAAACAAGGTACAACCGGGACTCCATAGAATTTACTTTGGTTTTAGTAGAATGGCAGTATTCAGCCTCCAGTTACAATAATAAACTCTAATATTCTACTTACTTCATTAATGACTTTTAGAGACCTCTAACTACATTTAGGGTATACATACATAGACATTAGATCCCTTCGGCCGTGCATATAACCAACCTTTAGATACTGGTTTCAAACAATGGCTTATTTTTCTTCATATGTGATCTGGGCACCGTCAGTACTGAATTGTTAGAAAGAAAGAAAGAATGGTTTATTCGCTGGAATACTTAAGTCTAGATACCAGGTCTTATTGTAATATATATGTGCAGTATTATATATATATGTTTAAAAATTAATGAATGCATGCATTATTAACATTATAGAAATATTTAACACACAATAATATTTGATTTGTGATACAATAGATGAGGCTACTAGTTCCTCTATTGTGCCTGTTATGGTCCATGAATTCATTAACACTATAGAAACAATGTGCTGAGAGCCATTTGGCAATAAAGTTCTTAAAAGCATTACCCTGTAATAGTTTATTATTCTCCGGTAGACTATTATATAATCCTATGCACATATTGTAAGATTTTTTCCGGTAGACTAAAGTGCGACATGGAGGATGATACAGAAGATTCTGATATTGTGCTCTTTGCCTACCCGAAAAACCTCACATCTATTTTGAAATAATGCATGCATGAATTTTTTTTTTACTTTAACTAAATATCAAAATACCGTTAAAATTATTTCAAAATGTGAGATTTAAATTTAAATCGACCAAGAAATACGTAAGATATAGAGATTTTAAACTACTAATTACACAGAGAGGTCTGATATGCACTGTTACGTCATCGTGCACTCTGGCCATATAAACTCCATATTAAATTCTGTTTTGCTAGAAAGAGATATAATGAAATGTTTGATGGCTTATATCTTGGGTATTTTTATAGTTATTCGAAAAATTCTTTTTGTCTACTGTTTGTTACATTAATGAGCTTTTCATAAAGCATAATTTAAAATTCATGAATATTCCCTATTGTGGATGATATTTTACATGTAAGAATGCCTTTTTTATATACATGCATAGCAATGGCAAGACATTATTATTATTATTATTTTTCATAATATAATTGAATAATATAATTAAATAATACTGTACATAATACGACTCTATTATTGGTGTGATGCAATAGTTTTGTGATGATAATAAATTGATGAATTTGAATATGTGCATAAGTATTATATATATATATATTTTTTTTTATGGCATAGGGGGGCAAACAGGCAGATGGGTCGCCTGATATATATTATATGTATTGTAATTATAAACTGACAGCATAACAAATAGATGTCATAAACTATAATCATTTGATACAAACATGTCATGTAGTGTCAGCTTATATCAGTATCAATGTCATTGTTATTGCTTTTATGATACCAATAAGAATAATACTGATGATAATTCCTAGTGTAAATAGCATTTTATTTACATTTCTCATTATCTATGTATTACTAACATTTAATGTATGTCTCTTGTGCGATGTATGTTTATATTATATTTACCGTGGCGTCCATATAAGGCGATTCCCACCGGGTTGCCCAAGGAACGCTTATAACCGGCTTCCCTTGTAAGTTTCCTGACGCCACGCCTCCTCTGTGACATACCTGTAATAATATACCTAATATTATTATTTTGTTACTAGAAAGTGCCTTCGTTCGCGGAGGAGAAAAGTCATTACCCCTATTTTTTTCTTCAGCATATTCCGGTAAAAAGTATCTATAACCATCTGTGGATACCCAGCTACCTGTGTGGGCCGTGTGCCAAAGGTGCCTAGGGCGTTTTATTTTTATTATATATGTGTACATGCACAACTAGATGTGTATACCTAAGTATGTACGAAAATTTTAAAAATTATCTAAGTATGCTATTATAAAGTTGTAAAAATAAAATGTCTGTACATTGAAGATATTTTCAAAAAAATGATTGTTATGGACTATTTGGAGTTCACTAAAATGAAAAATATTTTTTTTGGATTTTATGTATGTTTGTATGTGTCGTTGTGGCTTCATCACGCAGAATCGGCTAAACGGATTTCAACTATTTTTGGTACACGGGTAGCTGGGTATCTCCAGATGGTTATAGGATACTTTTTACCCGACTACACTGAAGAAAAAACGAAGGGTTATGACCATTTCTCCTCCGCGAACGAAGTTGCGGGCGTCTTCTAGTAAATAATAAATGCACATTTTGAGTTCAATCAAGAACGAAAACGAACCTTAAAAAAACATTTCTATCAGAATGAACACATGGTTCTAATAATATTTTTTATCACTTGACATGCTGTTCTATTAATGTAGTGATTAAAGAAATGTTGACGTTATTTCTATTGTCGCAAGGTACATTTTTGCGTATCGCCTTTTTTATGAGTAATGAGAATGACCGGCTAAGTCAATTATGTAACGTGATCGGTAATTTCGTCGTGATCGTCAGAGCCCGGATAGCTCAGTCGGTAGAGCATTGGACTTTTAATCCAAGGGTCCAGGGTTCAAGTCCCTGTTCGGGCGGCTAGCTTTTTGCAATTTTATTTATTTGTATGAGAAATTTTTATTTTACTTATTTTTTCATTTATTTTTCATAATAAAATTTTATAATATTTTTATTAATGATTATTTATTGTTGCAGGAGCTTCGCTTATTATTCTATGAAGGAGAGACTACCAATAATTCTAACCAAAGTAATAGATTCTTTATCGAAAAGGGTAAATATCATATCTCTACATATTAAATTTTTTTATTCTACCGGGGCCCCGTTTTTAAAGCTTGTAACTAGTATTACTAGCGGAAAATTTCTTTCCAACAATATGTATTAAAAAGAGACTTCCACGAGTTATAAAGCTTTTGTGAAACAGGTCCTATTTATTTTTAATTATCACTTATTTCGTTTTATATCGTTTTATACGAAACACACATGTCTTGTTTCTGATTTTTTAGGGTTCCGTACCCAAGGGTAAAACGGGACCCTATTACTAAGACTCCACTGTCTGTCCGTCTGTCACCAGGCTGTATCTTATGAACCGTGATAGCTAGACAGTTGATATTTTCACAGATGATGTATTTCTGTTGCCGCTATAACAACAAATACTAAAAACAGTAATTTTTTTGTCTGTCTGTCTATATCCGTAACCAATATAAAATGATCGAGCACACCGCGTACATTTTGCTTAAGAGTAAGGCTCTGCTAACACTGGATTTTCATAGATACGGCTATTTGTAGCGTATATTTTGAACGGAACCCTCGGTGCTTGAGTCCGTTCGCCCTCGGAACCCTAAAAAGAGCGCAGTACTTTTGCTATTTTTATTAGCTAGTTTAGTCGGTGGAAAAAGTATAAGCGTGTATTAAATAGCGAATTAAATAGTTATGTAATTTGTTTTTTTTTAAATACCATTTTAATACTTTCGATATTTCCAGGCTGATGCTGATTCCAAGAGGCTAATAGAATACATAGCAAAGCTCAAAAATGAAATAGTGACGAACAAGAAATATAGTAAATTTGAGGTAAAACATACTTTTGATATGTTCCCTATTGTGTTACCATTTTCCATATGTTTTGTATGGCGGTAACACAAAGGAAAGTTTCACAAATGTATGGAAAATTTCGGACACTTTTTCTCAATTGGGATGGAAAAAAGTCGTGGTTGTAAGTAGAAATAACATAAAAGTTTGAGAAAATGTCACGAGAAAACAAGTGCCAATTTTTTAAAGAAATGCTCTTATAATAAGTGAATATTCTGCAGAAATGTGATGTAGGTACTAAAAAAAAAAGGTTTAAAATTACTAAAACAGATCCCTTATTCGACGATAATTATGCCGTTACACGCATCTACAAGAAATTTATTGCCGTCTTTGTTAAATTTATACTTTTAGTCCTTATTGTCAATGTGACAAAATCGCATAAGATACGTGTTTCAATTACCTTCACTGTACCAATAGTTTCAATGCCCTTGATCACCAGTACGATGTGCAAATTGCGGAAACTTTCCGAAATGCTTAAAAAAGGTCTTTTAAACAGGTAAGTTAACACTAGACTTAAGACCTTTTATATACAAAAAATGCTTAAAAAAGGTCTTATCAACGTGTAAGTTAACACTAGACTTAAGATCTTTTATATAAAAAAAAATGCTTAAAAAAGGACTTATAAACATGTAAGTTAACACTAGACTAAAGACCTTTTATATACAAAAAAGATGCTTAAAAAAGTCTTATAAACATGTAAGTTGACACTAGACTTAAGACCTTTTATATACAAAAAAATGCTTAAAAAAGGTCTTATAAGCATGTAAGTTAACACTACACTTAAGACCTTTCTTAAGCATTTTGGAAACTTCCGCAATTTGCACATCAGTAATCACCAGTACCCGGATTTCTTGTGGCACTTTCATCTGTTACTTGTGAGTTCTCACTTATCGTCTTCCGATCATTATCCACTTACTTGGGGTCTGCGCATATTACCTATACCTACACTAAATTGATAAAATACAATACAGAACACAAATTTTAAAAGAAGATTAAAATCAGAGGTAAACAACATCAGGCAGTGTTATCGCTAAATAATAACACCTTCTTATTTCGATTCGAGGCATTTACCTAATTACTCCGGAAATATGACCACGTATCCGAGTTTCGCCGTCAGTTAAAATGGCTTCCCATTCGCGAACGCAGGTCCTTAAAAATTATTTGTACCCCTTTCAACATTTTATTTAATTCAACCACACCGGATTAACTTAAATCTATGTTTATATTTGTAACTGCCCGTCCTGGGTGTAAGCTGGGCTCTGCTCGCAGTCTCAAACTCTCTCTTCCTTCTCATAGCACTAGTTTTAAGTCTAAATCCTTCGCTGTTCAAGCAATTCATTTATGGAACGATCTTCCTCTCTCTATAAGGCAAGCTCAGAGAATTTTCTGTTTCAAGCGCATGTTGCGCAATCATCTCTTCAATAAATCTCAAGATTGATTGTCTGTGTGATGTTTTGCAGGTATATCCATGGGTACATATATATATTATAATTGTATTGTATTTATCTATTTGTATTGTAATATAATATGTGTGTATATCTATACTATTATAAAGTTGTAAAAATTAAATGTCTGTAATTTGAAGATATTTTCAAAAAAATGATTGTTATGGACTATTTGGAGGTAAAACGAAAAATATTTTTTATTTTATTTTATGTATGTTTGTATGTGTCGTTGTGGCTTCATCACGCAAAATCGGCTAAACGCGTCTCAACTATTTTCGGTGAACGGGTAGCTGGGTATCTCCACATGGTTATAGGATACTTTTTACCCGACTACCCTGTCGAAAAAAAAAGGGGGGTTATGACTTTTTCTCCACCGCGAACGAAGTTGCGGGCGGCTTCTAGTGACTTGTGAAAGTGCTCGAGAATTCGTGGCTCCATTGACCACCAATTACTTGTTGCAAAGATATTATATCGATCCGTCTGTCTGTTGCTAAGGTGGACACAGATGAAGCGCAACTGTGGAACGAGTGGCTGGACAACCGGCAGTCCAGTACATACTTCACCGACGTGTGGGTGTTCGCCGAGTGCTACGTATACAGGAGGCTACGGGAGGGCTGCGAGCTTGTGTGCGTATCGTATTTAATAAATAAATATTAGGGACAATTTTACACAAATCGAACTAGTCCCATGGTAAGCTCAATAAGGCTTGTGCAACTTTCTAAACGGTATGTCTAAAAAAAATTACAAAGATAAAGCTTAATAAATACTTTCAACGAAGATTGTTTCAACATGATGGGATATACCGTTTTTGAGTTATTGCCAAAAAACTGCGCTTCTCAGCAAAAGGACGAATTATAAATACTTCAAAGTGCAGAAATTTGTGACCATTTCTTTTATAGATATATTTAATTTAGTATTTAGTGTGAAATAATTAACAATGAAATACTGATCTTTATTCTGTAAGTAGGCCGCAAGGGCACTTTTACAACTCTGACTCTAGGGCATTTCCCAAGAGGAGATTCCTGTTGAGAAGAAAGCCGACACAGACTCAACAGTCATTTATTCTAAATAACTTTTATCTATTACAAATTACAATATCTGTACTTAGCCTATCCTAAATATATGTTTTATGTATAAACTCAATGCGTTTTCTCCAAGAAACTATATCAAAACGTATGAAAGTAAAAATATAATAGAAGATAAATAAGCAAAATACGTTTTTTTAATAACTTACGTACGTTTGATATGCCACCTTATAAGAACCGTACAGAACCAATTTATTTTACTTCTGTCAAGTACCCCATTGTATGGATAATAATGAATATAAAAGAAAAATAATTATCGCAAACACACTAACTTGTGTCGGTTTTTGCAGTCCAAGCTTGAAAGACTTCGATCCTTTTGGAGACCAGAAAAGGAAAGCGTTTGACAGCGGGCTGGAAGCGATGTGCATGGTGGCGACGAAGCTGTTACCGATGCTGGAACCGAGCGAAAAGGACCAGCGGAAACAGGACTTCATCTCGCTGCTCAAGGTAACTACAGAAATGATCTGCAGGAGAACAAACTAGGCCAGCAGAATGAAATCGGAAGGTTTCCCTTCATATGTTCCTCCATGGACCATATAGCTCCTTCAGGCATATAAAAAATAAAAATAGTTTATTTACCATACAGTTACAAATCACAAACAAAGAACGGTGGTTTCCACACTAGGCAAGGCTTGTTTCGTGGAATTCAGTTCCAAAGGAGTTACCATAAAAATGCGGCTATTAATAGCTGTTATTTAAGAACAGTTATAATGTAAGAAACATTTTGCAGAAATACTTAGGTATTACACTCACTATTTTAAGATGTGGACATGTCTGTATATGTGTGTAGTGTATCAGTTTGTATGTGTATGTTGCACAGTGCATGAGCAGAAATACACGTCAGCGTGGTGAGCGCGAGTCGCCTTACATGCTCCGTTTAGTCCAGGGGTCGGTAACCTGCGGCTCGCGAGCCACATGTGGCCCTTTGGATGTGAATTAGTTTTTTTTAATCAAAAAGTACTATTTATTGTTGGTAAGAGTAATTTTTATGGCCCTTTAAAAACTTTGAAATTTTGTAAATTGTAATTTTTGACTCTTCCGACTCAAAAGGTTGCCGACCCCTGAGCTAAGCCGGTAGGTAAGGTTTATATCTGACCAAAACCAAATATACGTAAGCGTGGTGAGCGCGAGTCACCTTACATGCTCCGTCTAGTGGAAGTAGTCTGTGCATTTAATAAATCTATTAATAACTTCTATTAATAAATATATTTTACTTTTACTTCGTTCGAGGAGGAGAAAAAGTCATAACCCTTTTCTTCAGTGTAGCCGGCTAAAAATAATCGTATAACCATCTGAAGATACCCAGCTACACATGTACCAAAAATATTTTGTTTAACTGTGTCAATACATGGGTTGGAAAATTATTACATTCTGGTTTCAACAGCTACCTATTCCGGGTGTACAATATATTATTTATATACTATTTTTTCTAGTTCTCTCTATTTTTACAGTTTTGACATTGTGTTTAGCTACTATAATATTCATTAAGATCATAGAAAGCCTTTTCGATCAGCCATTTCTTTAGCCTGCATTTGAAAGTTATCCCTTCCAGAGCTTTAAAGTCGGCAGGGAGATGGTTAAATATACAAATCGCCATTATAAAAGTACTCTTTTTATAAATAGAGTTTTTAACTTTAGGTAGATTTAAATTATATTTATATTGCCTTCTTGTATTATTCTTTAGTGAAGACTTTGTTGTAAAATACATTGATTGATTTTTGACGAATAAACACAGCTCTAAAATGTAAATGCCAGTTAACGTTAGAAAACGTTTCTCTCGAAAGACGTCACGGAGCGAGTCTTCCATGCGCATCCGGTATACAGCCCTTAAACATTTCTTCTGTAATCTAAAAATCTTGTATACTTCGACAGAATTGCCCCAGTAGATCACACCGTAAGTAAGTAGTGGGTACACGCTTCCATAATAAGCATTTCTTACCACAGTTTCAGAACATGCTCCCGACAGAATTGAAAGAGCATAACAACTACTAGAGAGCTTCTTGTTTAAATGTTCAATGTGAGACTTCCAGTTTAAATGACAATCTATTTTGATCCCAAGAAAGTTAGCGCTATATTTGAAATCCGTTTAGCTGATTTGGCGTGATGAAGCTGCAACGACACATACACACATACAAAAATAGTCCGTTACAATATTTTTTTTGAAAATATCTTCAATGTACAGACATTTCATTTTTACAACTTTATAATAGTATAGATATCAAATAGTGAATGGAAATACTTAAATATGCATTTATTTCGACGTTACTTGTTTATTTATATATCCCGGGAATTTTATTCATAAAATAAATTTATATTCACCTCCATATAACTGAAGAACAACGCCGCTGCCAAACTTTAGGTAAATATCTATCCGAAATTCCGATCCCTGTTTATTACGTTTGGTTTAAACTTCTATATTATATTTCGACGACCGGTTTAGCTCAGCGGGAGTAACGTTGCCTGCGAAGCGGAAGGTCCTGGGTTCAAATTCCGGTAAGGGCAAATATTTTTCTGATCAGCAATAAATATTTGTTCCCGACTCTTGGATGTTTTCTATGTATATAAGTAAATATATCGACGGCAAAAAGCAGAAACGTAGTAACCGCCAATAGATTCAGTTGGCGGTTACTACGTTTCCGCTTTTTGCCATCGTTATAGTCTTCTAGTACTCATAACACAAGCCTTATTGAGCTTACCATGGGAGTAGTTCGATTTGTGTAAAAATTGACATATTTATTTACTCATTTATCTCACAGATTTGCCTGTGGTCGAACAAATGCGACCTGTCGCTGTCAGTGGGAGAGCCGGTGTCGATGCAGGGAGGGGAGGCCGGCGCCGACCCCGCCACTCTGCCCGCCATCGACCCCTTCCAGATGATCATCGACTTCAAAGACAAGGTCAGCGATGCGCCATCTAGTGTCCAGTAGGAGTAATACGTCGAGTCTTACAATTGTGAGACTAGATGTCGCTACAAGTCGAACAAATGAGATTTGTCGCTGTCTGTGGGTGAGCCAGTGTTGATTAGAGTGGAGGCGGGAGTTGATTTCTACTTTCCATCTTTCCTTTCTAAATCATCATCAATTTTAAAGATAAGGTCAGCGATGCACCGTTTATTGTCCTAGGAGAGTAATGAGTGGAATTTCGTTGTTACAAAACTAGATGTCGCTAGTAGTCAAACAAGGGCGGTGTATCAGCAACAAATAAGCGAATTAATCATTTTAATTTTATTGAAAAAGAGAAAATGATATAGAATTCTCTCTACCAGAATTACCTAATTTTATTGTATGATTATTTTGAATCTATTCTTTGTTATACATATTTTTTACCGACTTAACTAAACTTAGCTAAAAAGTGTACAAACTAACTTATAAACAAAAAATAAAAGTGTTATTATGCAGTCGGTGCTATCGTGTAACAAGTAACAACTTACTAAAACAATAAATTTTCAAAATTTTACACATTCCGTATATCGTTTTGTTTATCATTAGAGAAAGGATAAACAATTTTGAAGTGTCTTTTTTATTGAAAAACGCTTTAAAAAAAATATTTACTATTACTTATGAAACCAAAATAACGTAAATAACCCCCTTTGCTTTATAATTGTTACATATTTGCGGTGACTTATTTTTCGAAAGTGTTTTTCAATAAAAATACATTGTTTACCGTTAAATACGCCAACTTTGCCCACTTTTTTGGGAAAAACTAAAAATTTTCTAGTTTTTTGTATGAAACCTCGGAAATATTTATGTATCTGTGGTAACACCGAGATCATGCGCATTTAAATTTAACTGCAAATTTAACTTTAGTCAACGTTTTCTCCATCATATGACCGATTTTGAGGTCGGGTAAAGTTATCTGGACTTTTAGCCAACATTGCCCACCGTGATTTTTAGCGCAACTATACACCTTATTTGGTTGCCATAAAAACCAATGAAAGTATTTTGGCAATGAAGGCGATCGGTTCAAAAATTAACTCGACATAATAATACATGCTCGAAATACTTTCCTATTAAAATGAGTGGGCAATGTTAGCCTGTACATTTTTCTTCTTCAATACAAACGGCGTGTAGCGATTTAAAAGTGCTAGGGTTGTCAAAATTGAGAAGATAATAAAAACTGAACATTAATTTGCACAAAGTTGGTAGGGTAGGTAAGAAACAAAAAATATTAATAAGGCGCAAAGTTGTTTATTTCAATAACATTATATAAAAATCTAATCAACATTTTCTTCTGTAGCATAATTGAGATCAATCAGCACTCGGCATAAGTAAATTCTACTTAAGGTAATCAAACACAAATACTGTGATAAATTTAAATGTCTTAAACTAAACAAAAATCAATAAACTTAGATATTTATAGAAATATATACTTAAGTTTAATAAAATCAAATCCGAGATCAAAGTTTTCAATATTTAGTAACTACTACTTCCCTATGAAATGTTTTTTCAATTCTGCAATTACCTATTATTATTGATTAGTGCCTAATTATAACTCGATGTATACGTTTGACAATAATCACGCAATTTTTGTTTGTCTAATATTTCTTCGGAGAAAAGTCTTAAACAAATAACTTTACATTCTGTTCATTTTAACATTCAAAGAAAGTTCAACGGGTAAACTTTTATTGAATGTTGATACGACCAAAATCTACGTAAATAGAGTAAGTACACAGTACAATTTCAGACTTTATTCACCTACCTAATCATTCGCTCCGCTCCGCTCAGATTGAACTGTTCTAGTACTACTAACACTGCCTAGTATTCAAAACAATAAGGCATTCATTTGACAATTATCACAAATCTTCTTATCAGCTAATTAAATTATTCTTTGGAAAATGTAGTCTAAATCAAATTAGGTACTTCAGTCATTGTAATTAACTAAGCGTCAAAGCAAATTTAACGGGTAAATTTTTATTACATGTTGAAATTACTGAAATTTACCTAAAACATAACTTGAGAACTTCGTGGACCTACTTAATCATTGGCTTGGCTCAGATTGAACTCTTCTAACATTAATAACACTACGTAGTGTTGTAAATAAGGCATAAAGCATACATGTTAGTCAATTATCACAAATCTTTTTTAACAACTAATTAAATTATTCTTTGGAAAATGTAGTCTTAATCACATTAGGTACTCCAGTCATTAAAATTCAATCATTTCAGCATACAAAGAAAGCTCAACGGGTAAACTTTTATTGTATATTGAAATTACTGAAATCTACTTTAAATATAATTTGACCTCGTCGAGTAATCGTTGGCTCGGGTAAAACTGTTACAATATCATCTGAATGTTGCATGGTGCAAATGTCATCAACTGTTGGGTATGTAAAGGTCGTTCCTGTATCACATTTGGATTCCTTAACTTTTCGTACAAACTTAACCATAGGATTCACACCATCAGTCGACAGAACCTTACCCACAAAGTGTTTTAAACTCTTTTTTGTACGGAATTGAGCAATAATCCAGTCATTTTCTTTAAGTTTTTCTTGATTTTCAGAAAAATATTCAATATCATGTAATCCAAAAGGGATCATTGTATTTGTGGAGTCGAAATTTTCCTTTTCTTCTTGTTCTCGCAAGGATTCAGCTGTGTAATATTCAATCATTGTTTCGTATTCAGAATCATCTGTGTCAGCTGTTATAACTTCATTACACTCAGATGTTGAGCTCGACTCACTATCGTATCTTTTTTTCTTTCTTTTGACTGAAGTATGTCCTCGGGATATCTTTTTTTCTTTTGAATTATTTTCGACTTCTTTCTTTCTCTTAATTTTCTTAACTTTTCTGGTATCTTCCTTCTTTACTTTCTTCGTTTGCTTCTTTTTCATCCCTTGCAAGCATTCTGGTAAATCAGTTTTATGCGTAGCGTTAAATGGTGTGTTTTCTGTCTTACCAGAAGCTTTCTCTAAAGAGCAAACATCACTAGTAGATGTTCCTGCTTTAATAAGCACATTGGAAAGAACGATTATTTTATTTTTCCTAGCAAGACTATTTTGCCCGGAGCTTTTATCAGCCTTTCGTGCCATGAATGTGTTTGTAGAAGCTTTAAATTGTGAAAGATCAGTAGGTGCCGATGTTGCAGTGTCAATACGCAATGATTTGCCCAAACAGGAATTAATTACACTGATACACTGTTTGCTTAGGCTTTCAGGGATATTAATATCCTGATACTCAGGGATACTGAAAGTCTCTTCCAAGTAATAGTCTTGATCATAATTTGTATCACTGTTTGAACAAATATCAGTAGTTTCTGCAATATAAAGGCCAGTTCGTTCGTCCAAATAAAAAGATTCATCTTTTCCTTTTTGTACATTAGCCACTTTAGCGGATTTCTTTTTTGCTTTCTTATTGCAAGAATCAACATTTAAATCAACATTTTCCACGTTAGCAGATTTCTTTTTTGCTTTCTTATTGCAAAAATCAACATTTAAATCGGAAACAGTCACTGATTTTCCTGGCTCGCAATTAATTTTTTTATTCCTCTGTACTTGCATAGGCTTTTGCGCTCTGGTCTCTTGTAAATAATCCACCAATACTTGATCGATTCCATAAGACAGTAGTAATTCTTCTTGCATTTCTGGGATTCTTTTGAGAACTTCTTGCGGATTCAGTGGAACAACTCCCGATGCCCTAAAGCCACTTATTATGTTCGTTGCCTCCATCATCCGAATTGCTTCAATTAATTCACAAAGCAATTTCGGGAAATGCTTTTTGTTTAATGAGGTTTGGGTTGGATTTCTGAGCTTGTACTGGTACAGAATTTTACGCCAGCATCTTTTCAAAGGCGCAAAAAATGCGACATCTAACGGTTGTGTAAGATGTGTTGATCTTGGAGGGATGAATACAAACTTGATGTTATGTTGTTCGCATAACTCAACTACCTTGATGCTCAAATGGCTAGATAAGTTATCGCAAATGACAACTTTTGTCCCTGCAGTTTCTTTTGCCCACGGTAGAATGATTGTTTGAAAGTAATTCTCAAACATTGCGCTGTCAAACCACCCCGACTTAGTACAATTATATCTGGTTTCTGGAGGTCCTCCATTAACCCATTCTGAGTACAAATTTGCTGCTTTGTACACAACATACAAAGGAAGGCACTTACCGCTTGCGGTTGCCGTGAACATGAGAGATATGTTTCCTTTGCTGGAATTTATTATTCTTTCTGGGTACTTAACCCCCCTTCGAAAGATACCCTTAGATGAGCCAGGGTCATATGATAGATTGGTTTCATCAAAATTTACAATATTTTCGGCTGGTATGTCTTTCAATGTCACACTTAAATTTTTAAAATAGTCTACAATTTCTTCAGCACCTTTTTCAGCTCTCGCCCTTGAAATATTTTGAGTAGTTCTCAAAGTCAATTCGTCAGCATGCCTTGCCAAAAAGTTCTGCACCCATGCATCACCAGGAATTTTATTTTTGAAAATCTGATCTCGTGAGTTTTTTTTTTAAGTATTCGTGAACCAATAGCTTCAGATCTAGTTTTGTAAGTGGGGAGCCAAAATTGCTGGAAGCTTGCAAAACCTTTACAATTTTATCCTCTTCTTCAGCTGTTAATGCAGTAGGATGTCCGACGGACTTCGTATGTACTTTTTTTAGTTTATTAACTATAGTCCGCCTTGGGATACCAAACTGTCGTTGAGCATCTCTAGATGAAATTTTACCTGATTGCACAGACTCACACGCAAGCTTTAACATTTCATCAGAGTAATTTTTATACATCCTGGATCCAAGTTCACGCCTTGACTTTATTTTTCTAATACGAGATTTATGTTTGTTTTTCTGAAATACAAAATACCAAATTATTTTAACGTAGTAAGTAAATTAACAAATAGTTTTATTTTTGTTACTAACCTACATACTTGAGACTTAAATAACCAAATCATAAAAATGACATTTGTAATATAAGCTTTTTTTCGCTGACTGTGCTTTTTGTTGACTGTACTTGTATTGTCAACTGAGATCTATATATGTACCAACCAAATTTCAATTGGTTACCTTAAGTTTTCTGAAGTGGTCATTACTATATTTTTTATTTTTAATAGACACATAATGGAGTTCAGAACTCTAGCTACTTTTTTAATTACTTGTGGTTTTGTAAAAATATTTTTTTGAATATTTATTTTGATATAACACACGTTTGAACGCATTTATAGCTTAGATACCTTAGTCTGTCGTAAAAAAGTAAAAATGTCGAGTTGACAGCTGCCAGTTGCCAAATGTCACACACACAGCTGAACCGCGTACAAACAAAGTCGTAGTTGTAACCAATGAGGAAGCAATATTTGACAACTGGCAGCTGTCAACTCTACGTTTTTCACTTTTTTACGGAAGACTAAGGCATCTAAGCTATAAATGCGTTCAAACGTGTGGTATGTCAAAATAGTTATTCAATTTTTTTTCTGAAAAACGGCCAGTAATCAAAAATGAAACTATAGTTTTCGACTCCATTATATGTCTACTAACAATAAAAAATATAATATTGGCCACTTCAGAAAACTTAAGGTACCCAATTACCACTAACCATAGAAAAAAAAAAGAATTCCTCATGTGGAGACGATCCCGGTTGAACCAGAATGTCACTACCAGATTGTATTGTCACTGGTAGTAGAAGTAGAAGTAGTATGCTATAATCTCAGCTCAATCGGATACCAAAAACTATTATTATTATAAAAACAAAAAACCCGACTGCTTAAAAATAACGAGCTGAAAAGGGAAAAACAAGTTTTTCAAAACCTTCATAAAATTCAACTAAGTTATTTGTATTAAACTAAATATTTGAAGGTGTTGCAGGCGGGGACAAACATACAGAAAAATCTACCAAAACTATGGTGTCCCCGCCTGCAGCACCTTCAAATATTTAGTTTAATACAAATAACTTAGTTGAATTTTATAAAGGTTTTGAAAAACTTGTTTTTCCCTTTTCAGTTCCTTATTTTTAAGCAGTCGGGTTTTTTGTTTTTATAATAATAATAGTTTTATTTCAGACTTTTTAAATATATTATTCGAATTGGTCTATTCACTAGCTTTCATTTGACACCCATATTGCTGTAGTAAGACAAAAATAACAACCCCCTCCCCCCTTTTTTTATTTGCGGGCGACATTTTCAAAATCTATATAGCCTATGACACTTCCACAATTCTGACGAATTCAACGACACCTCAAGTGTCAAAATCCGTCCAGCCGTTTGGGCTGCAGGGCGTGCCAAAGAAATGGACATACATACATACATACATACATACATACATACATACATACATACATACATACATACATACATACATACATACATACATACATACATACATACATACATACATACATACATACATACATACATACATACATACATACATACATACATACATACATACATACATACATACATACATACATACATACATAGCCTCGAAAAACATTACCCTCCTTTTCTTCGGCAGTCGGGTAAAAAGTGGTCGAAAAATGGCTTGCAAGATTTGATCCGAACATATGTACGTACATACAAATATTGCAAGATTTGCAGGTTAATAAAAAAAAAAGTTTGTAAAAAAAAGTGTCAACCCTAAGCATTTTTTTACTGCGGGCAATGTTGACACTCATACGACGGTACATTACTGGGTAATTTTGCCTATCAGCATAACTTTTGTAATATACTAGTTACAGTAAGTAACCTAGCATCAAAATACTCAGCTCATGGTTTTACATTACATACAATCGATTCAACATACCTGTGTATTCGTCATGATGTACAATTCCCTTCCAAAATTTCTCAGTAATTGGCCCGCAAAAATACACTCCGTACTCGACAAGTCCCGACTGGTTACTGAATGAAGTCAGGAGTGCACGCGCTATTCTGTGTTGCCACAGGTATAGTTTACTTTCTACCAATGTCATCAATGTTGCCATAACTTTGTAACTTTTTTAGATAGTAGTAGATTGCCTTAGAAATTGTGTTTTGGGCAATGTTCCCCCTGGTGGCAAAGTTGGCGTATTTAACGGTACCTTTTTTTATTGTTAAAAAAAACGAAGTATAGATGGCACCGACGCCAAAATAAGATACAACAAAAAAATACTTCCGTCAACAAGTGCGCTAGAGAAGCAACAGCCAGGGGTTACTGGCGCAGAATGGTTCGTCGTGTTACGTTACCACGGCCACACATTTGTCCCAAATCGGGAAAAGTGAGACATTGCCTATTCTGCTACAAAAAAATCGCATTCGATAGTGAATTTGGTTAAAAAAATATATATTTTGTAATTTTTGGAAAAAAGTTGTATAAGTAGTAAAGAAAATATTTACTAAAATTCCTTCTATTCTAATTGTATTCTTCTTCAAATATCACAAAGAAATTTTTATATATGAAAATAAATCTAAGCTTATTTTTATTTTTGTAAATAAACGTCGGCAGCGGTAATGACGAACAATTGAATTTTGAATATTATAGAAGTATGGTATGACTCATTGATGTGATTGTTTTTTGATGTGTTGGTCGTAACGTCAACTCACTAAACGATTTATCCAATTTACTTAACGACTGAATACGTTTTTTTTTTATAGCCCAATAGTTTATGTGTCCCACTTTTCTCGATTTGGGACCAGTCTGGGCCACTCTGGCTAGAGAATATGGCAAACAAGACTAAGATAGGAGGCGCGTTCTAGCTTCACGTAAACCACGCTAGATGGTGCTGTTATTAATATACGCAAAAAAATATCGTTTTTGTGTTAAAATTATCAAAAATAAGATGAATAGACACACTTCATGTCACTTATTATTCTAAGGCGTGTAAAAATCCCAACTATTAGTTACGCCGCTTACGCAGTATTAGGAACACTTTCTTTTAACTTATTCAACGGGTAATTTTGAATTGTATTATTTTCGATTCACTGGATGTTTAAAGTGTTTTTAAAGTTAACAACACGTTAATATTTACTATTTATGAAAACGTTTATTACTAATATGATAATTATTGTCTTTGTAATGTTCTTCCGATATTTTTTTTTTACCGTATTTGATGTAGATCAGTGTACGTTGAGTGTTCGAATATTTGCAAAGATCTCGAATGAACACATATATTGTTTGAGTTACACTTCCTATGATAAAGGCACTAGGTATAATGTGTAAGTGTGTCATATTAATAGTTATTTTTCTCCACAGTTGCTGGTAGATGACACGGGCAAGATAGCCGACCAGGTTGTCGCTAAGGCGGAGGCCGTTGGCAAGGCGATAGCTAACGTGAGTACTCAATACCACGTCGGCTAACGTCACAAGTCTCATAACTCCATTTTTTTTTTCAAAATGTTTCTCATTTTAAGATATTATTTTTTTAAGAAAATCTTGATGTGTTATTTATTTATTTAAACTTTATTGCACAAAAAAAAGTAAGTAGAAATGGCGGACTTAATGCGAAAAGGCATTCTGTACCAGTCAATCATGGGGCCAAACAGAGATGCATAAAAATGGTGCAGTGAGAAAAACATTCAGTACTTACCGAGAGTGTTGGGATACACAAGCAAATAATGCATACATAATTGCTTATACCTATACTATATATGGTATACAATATATATATATTACATATAAATAATAAATACAAAATATACCAGCTACTGCATGGAAGATGGACGCTACTTGAGTTCTTGTTCCAGCAGATGCCTACGTAGCATCCGCTTGAAAACTACCTTGCTTGGGGCTGGTCTGACAGTGTTACCATTTTTAAAATGAATTTCTTCACTAAGAAGATTAGTTTCATAGATGCTCACCAGGTGCGCTGACAAAAGCCGGTAAAAAAATGCAAAATGCAAAGATCTTGTAACAAGTTGTGACAAAATTGGAAGACAAGCTGACTGGGCTCTGTAGTATATGTGTGTATTGGCAAGGCACAAGGCACTTGTTCAAATCCAGTCGTACTCTTGATTTTTTTTCATTATTTGGTGCATTCCACCAGAATGTCGGGTACGTGACGCCACTTTTCATACTTCTAAGAAAGTTAGGAATTAAAGTTTTGGTATGTCAATATTTTATAACTTGGCTTTTGTATTGGTTGTCAATTCTTGGACTTTTTATATGTTTTTAAGGTAGCTGTCATAGCCGTCACGTACCCGACAAAGTAGACGTTCTGGTGGAATGCACCATTTAGATCTTTGTATTTTAAGAATATATTTTTAGATAGTTAAAAGTCTGCAGGCATAGAATGGCAAAACTCTTAAATGCTAGGAAAAAACCGTTTAAGTTTAAAAACTGAAATAGAAAACCTCGCAATACCTGACCGCCATATATATATTAAAGTTAAGTTTTTTGTGCTTTCTGTAAAATTTGATCTGAGTTACGAGGTTTACGACTTAAGCCGACGCATTGTAATATGTCTGGTTTTAGTAACTTTTTGACCGCCACAGTCCGGTTCAGCACCGGTTCCGAGTAGGGTTGCCAGATGGTCGGGATTTGGCGAGATTCTCCCGAATTTTTGTATGTCTTCCCGACTCCCGACAAAGTAAGATAAGAAATATCCCGAAAAACAACTCGAATGTGCATATTTTTAATAAAAGAAGAGTTGATTAGTGACAACTGATTAGACTCAACGGTAGGAAAATTTATTGAATTCAAGTCTTGTTTAAATAGTGAAAAAGTAACACAAAATAAAAATAATTACGTTATAAAATTTTGTTGATTATTTTGGTAATATTTATTTAAGTACTTGTATTTACTTAATACTTTTTGTTTCTCCCGACCAAAGTCCAAAAACCCCGTTTTTTTTTCTAGATAAAAGGGTCATTAGATCTGGCAACCCTAGTTCCGAGCCCTGCCTTACGCAGAAGTGCTCTACCAAACGTTCGATCACTATCTAGCACTATCAGCGCCCTCTGTATTCTGTTTAAATGCACTATTTCAGAACACCGTATTCAAAGCCAAATGCAGTTGCCACCGCCTGGCCAAACTTGGAGGAACGCGTATTTGCATGGACGAGGTTTAACCATATTATTTGTGTAGTTTTAGCAGTAGTTTTTAACCGGGAGCCATTTTGTATGGAACCAGATCCGTATGATCGGATCTTTCATACAATTTGATTTGGATTAAAAACCTTAAGCAATTAGTATTTGGTAAAGTAAAAACCGGTATTGCAAATTTTTATGATTTCGATTTTTGTGAATTGAACTTAATTTTAATTTAAGATCTCCCAGTAATCTTTTTTTGTACAGTCAAGTGTGAAAATATGTGTGGATTAATCCTTCTCAAAAATATGTTTCAACGCTTTTATGTCAACGAAAAAAAGTTGTGGTAGGTACATATTTACGAGAGGATTAATTCGATACATATTTTTGCACTTGAATGTATAATGTATTACCGCGTATAGACTTTAGATAAGACACTTGGAACAATTTTTTAGAGACATAATTTTACATTATTTGAACTCTTGACTGTTAGGTATTTTACTTTCGGTTGAAATTAAATTCCATGAAATATTCGCTTTATAATTGAAATAATAAAAGTACTCTTGTTAGATGAAGTTTAATGTAGAATTTTATATTTAGATAAATTGTTAAGTAGTTATTTAGTAACTGAGTAAGTCCTTTAGTACGTTTTAAAGTAGTACTATCGTTAAGCCTAGTTCGGAGCAAGCTAGTATTTTAGTTTACTAGCCCAAAAATAAAATAAAATGGATCGACTCGACTTAAGGGCCTGCATCGTCAAGGAAAAACCCCGCCCATACGCCGAGCCGGCCAATAAGCGTCATTTGTAATAAGGGACGCATTTATTGCTCTCAAGCATCAAAGAAAGCTGATACACTACATGCTTGGGGTTTTTTGGCGTAAGCGCCACATGTTAAACTACAATGAAATCGAAGACATTATTATGTTTTTTTTGTTTTACAAATATCATGATAATAATCACAATATTTGCAATTCATTAGTGGATCACTCCACTAGCGTTATTATTATAAACAAAGATCAGAAACAAATGAAAAAAAAATCGACGATACTGGACTAGAACCAGTGCCTTGAGCCAGACCGGGGCAGCACGCTCTCACCAATTGAGCTAATCGTCCATACCAGTAGTCGACGAATTTTGTCATCTTCTCATGCTTATGGATCTCTGTATGGTGCATCCGACTCTTTAGCCGTTTAGCCGTTTCAAGGCACTGGTTCAAGTCCAGTATCGTCGAAAAATTATTCATTTGTTTCTGATCTTTGTTTATAATTATTATGTTTTGTTAACATTAAAGTTAGTGACGTAAAAGATAAAGGGAACAATGACATTTTTACATAATTTAGCCGTTTATTAATCTGTCGTTTGTACAAACTAGACAAAAATCGGAAAATGAAGACGCGTTTTCCGTATTCTTTTCTATCAAGGACATTTTAAACAAACATGTTTCCACGTTAGGCGCTGAATAGGTTATACAGTGAAAAAACATATATCTAAAAACCAGCCTGTTTCATATACTAGATATGACAAAAATCTCTCTAAAAAATAACTTTAATATTCGATGCACCCCCTTAATTGCCAACTGATTTGTTAGTGTTCAGACACATTTGGCTACTGAATTACTCGCTACTTGACTAAAATACTAGCCTGCTCCGAAGTAGGCTTTAGTCGTAGTTATACGAACCCGACGAAACTGAATTGTTCCGTTGTATGGTTAATAGGGATGATTACTAAATGTCTATTACTCCGTCATGTAAATTAATAAACACGTAGACATTTTTTTACGTAATAAAAAAATAAAAGAGATACTTGAACTTAAAATGTCGCGACAAGTCACGCCGAGGCACAGTTTGCACAATTTTTGTGTAAACTTAAATGCGATTCATCTGTAAAAACTACGTGTTCAATATTTTTTTTTATTATCTTACTGACGCACGGGAGTTCTGATATTCGTACTCCGGGATTGTTCGTTGCATAACGGAAACTTTCATTGAAAATTTAATTACATGAGTAACTATTTCTATTTTTCTAATTGAACCCAACTAGAGTTAGGTTTGGTGATCTTTGTTAGTAGATTGTGTTTAGTATAGTTTAGTATAGTATAAGTAGCTTGTGGTCGAGTGGCCAGATTGATAAGATTTATAAATAAAATAAAAAGCGTTTATTTCGGACCATTAGAAATCCATATGATTGTTAGTTTATTGACTCAATCAATCAATCAAATAATGCTTTATTCAAGTAGGCCTAGTTACAAGCACTTTCGAACTGTCAGGTACAGTAAATTAGAGAAGTGTTTACTGGGAGAGATACAATATGATCCAACTTTTGTTGCAAGGATTAGGGAAACCCAGAAAAACCTAATCATAAAGACTTAAAACGTTAGTAGTTATATTTATAGCAACAAGGTTACAAATTGTTTGATGTTTCTGCGATTATCGAGAGGGCCAGCAGTACCCACCAATAGCCTCACTTGGTCCTTCCAATAACCACATCGCTCCAATATTTAGTGAGCGAGACCCTCAGCCAATGCTGTTGCTGCTGTACTCATTGTGCATGCGTTTGAGTAGTGAGGCTATTATTTTTCGCCTGATCGTCCGTTCGCGCCTCGGTGAACATGCCCGACTCACTGCTGCTGATGTTTGACATTTGAATAGAAAATTATTTCTACATAAATGTTTTCGGAAATGGCAAAAAGTATACCGAACCAACTTTAAATACGTCAGACCTCTGGATCTCATTCTCTTCAATTCCGATTCGTTCAAGCTGGGTTCGAATCTCGGTCAGGGCGAGTTTTTGTCTTGAATGTTTCTATTACAATATAAATTACATGAAACTTTTACACAAATCGACCTACTCATGGTAGAATCAATAAGGCTTGTGTTACGGGTACTAGACGACGATATATCTAATAGATAAATTTACTTATATGCATAGAAAACACCCAAGACTCAGGAACAAATATTTATGCTCATCACACAAATATTTGCCCTTACCGGGATTTGAATTCAGGACCAACGGTTTCGCAGGCCACGTTTCTCTTGCTGACCTTAACCTGTCATCTCAATATCTCGTAATATCCTACAATCTTGTAATATAGTACAAACTTGGTTTAGTTTGGTAGTTTGGGTCTCAGTCAATTTGTGCAAGATTGTTCCTGTTTTTTTTTTTAATAGCCTATCTAGTGTCCCCTAGTGTCCCCCTAGACTTCCAGTCGTCCCGATCCAAAGCAACATCTGGCTAGTCGCTGAGATATGATCCAAGTCATCCCGCCATCTCCTCTCAGGACTTCCGCGACGCCGGTGCCCACCTCTGTGGATGCATACGGCATACGTGACCTGCCCAGTCCCATTTAAGCCTGGCGGTCTTTACACCAACATCGGCAATGCGTGTTTTTGAGCGGAGCGTTGTGTTCCGGATCCGGTCGATCGTTTTCACATCGAGTAGTCCCTGATATTCAATTAATTTATTTAGGAACAACGGCTAGCCTTAGAGAAAGCGGCGGCGGACAAGGCTAATAAGGGCAAAGGGAAGGGCCGCGCCCCCCCGCCCCCGCCCCCGCCCCCGCCCCCGCCCCCCGCGGAGAGCGCCGCGCCGCCCGCGCCGTGTCCGGCCAAAGTGCTGGTGCCTAGCGCCGTGCAGTTTGGTAAGTGACTGTTCCTCAATACGGTATATGTATGAATTTTTATTTTTTGATCATTAAAAGTTCATTCATGTAACAAACCGTAAAAAAAATCTAATAATCATAAAAATAACCGCAATATAAGCCATCAAACATTTCATTCCGTCTCTTTCTAGCAAAGCAGAATTTCATATGGAGTTTATATGGCCGGAGTGTACTATGACGTAACAGTACATGTGGACCTCTGTCAAATCGCTGGCTAATAGGTAGTTTAAAATGCCTATATCATGATTATCATGCATATTTCTTGGCCGATTTTAATTTTAATTTCACTTTTTGAAATAGTTTTTAAGGTATTTTGTCAAGAAAAGCGATAATAGAAATTCATTCATATTCCCTATTATACTTATTTTCACCTTACTAGCTCGGAAATTACCGTTTATAGCGCCAAATCTGTGTGGAAAAGTTACTTTATCAACACACTTGCTCGTAAAGTGGCTCTTATTACACCGTTTTTATGGCACAGCTTTTCATTTATCTCACATTTTCCTCGCTGTAGTGAGGGTGAAATGTTGTGTGTTTCGCACGGCTGCAAAATTATTTGGCTTCTTGTGTCCTGAACGCCTCGTTGCGCTCAGGAATCTACATATATTTGGAGCACTCGCGCCAAATAACAACTTTGCAGCCGTGGCACCAGGCTTGGTAAAGTTAATATCCGCTAGCGTGAAAAGTTATTTCAAGTTCGAATTTATAATCTGTAGTCTGTACTATTAAAAAAATGTAATAATGAAATGTCTGTACATTGAAGCTATTTTCAAAGAAATAACCGATGCCGACTATTTGAACGCCTCTGAATCGAAAACAATAAATAAATGTATGTTCGTATGTGTCATTGTGGCTTCATCGCGTCAAATCGGCTCAAAGGATTTCAACTATTTTTGGTACACAGCTGGGTATCCACAAGTTATATGATACTTTTTAGCCGACTGAAGAGAAAAAGAAGGTTTATAATTTTATTTCTCCTCTGCTGACGCAGTTGCCAAATGTACTTCTTCATTCTTCTACATATTGTAATTGAAATACTTTATTGCAGATATTGTCTGCGATAATGTTGGTTTCGAGTTGTTCGCTGATCTGTGTCTGGCGAGCTGGCTATACGAGCAGAAAATTGTGGAAAAGGTAATGTAAACTTTCAAACTTTCAACTCGTGGAGCGTTATGTCAAAAATCAAACCAGTGACCAAACAAGGTGCATTCTTAAGAAATATATGTTTAAGAACAGGAATTTTACCCCCACATAATGCTGAAATTTTAGTATAAGTACAATAGCGTAGTCAAAAGTAAAATTTTAAAAACTCCTTAACCATAAAAATCTTTAATATTTAGTGAAGTAAACTGTAAAAAAAAACTTTTTTTTTTTAATTTAATGAACATTCAATCATCATGAATGTGGAAAGTAGGTTCTAAATTCAAAAATCGTTAGACGCACACGTAGTATAACCATATACCATAATGTCCGTAAAATTACTTGAGTAGAAACGATTTCAATGCGATTTCCACTAGCGTGTAGTTGATCACTTAAGAAAGTTTCGGGGTATAATGTAGGTCTATATTTGGCATAAGTATTGTTTCAATTCGCATTTTTTTTTACTACTTAGGTAAGTAGTATGACTCCTAAATAAAAATAGAAATACAAAAAAGTGGCCCCGTTAATTACAAAAGTAATTTAAAAATTTACACAAATAGTTGTATTTATTCATAGTTAATCTCAATTGTTCAGATCCGGTTCTACGTCAAGAAAATTCCGTGGTTCGTGTCTGACGTCACGCCGAAAGACTTCAAGTAAGTTACCTTATTTACAAAGAACAGCGCCATCTGTCTCGCTGTCCTAATACTTGTTGGAGAAGCAATGGGACAGAGACGTAGCGTGATACGCATGTCTTTTCATCTCTTGGAGTATGGCTAATGCGCTTAGCATTACAAAAATAAAAATACAGAGGGCGCTACTAGTGTTAAATAGGTTTTGTTCGAAAATTTCAAGCCACGTACGTAACGTTGGGATAGGTCAGTTGGTCAGGCACTTCTGCGTTAAAAAGGTCGCAGGTTCATACCCTGCTTGCAATTTAGTAGGTCGCATTGATTTATATCCTTTACGATGTAACTGTGTTACAAATTTTATTTTTTTACCTTATTTAGTTTCTTTTCTAAAACCTTTATTATTATAGCAGTAGAGTGTACATGTTTTTGGAATTTTTGATATGTATTTATTTTGGCGCTCAATTGTACTTACAAGGGTATTCAGATAGTTATAGGATATTTTTAATCCGACTACGCCGAAGCATATAAGAGGGTTAAAGCTTTCACGTGAACGAAGTGCATCTTCTAGTATTACCAAGGATCATTAAAACAAGAGGACTGTCAATCTTCATACTTTGGGGCGTGCCTCGACCGCGAGATGGCGCCTTAAAAGAAAACATTTGGCGATGTTATAATTGAACAAAGATTTTTCTCAAATATCCAATGAAATATTGATGTTATGTTCCTTATAATAGGCTGCGAAGTATGACGTTTCAGGTGTGGCTAGGACAAGAGGTCGTTAATGACATTTCATACAAATCTTGCAGGCCTAGGCCGGCAGTCCTCTTATTTAATTTCCATTCCATATACATTTGTGGCACAGGCATCATGACTTTATGCCACTATGCGTATTAAAAAAATAAAACTTTGTTTTTTTTTATTGTTTATTTCATTGCATGTTTGAAGCCTCGGCAGGAAATATGGGGTTGCCCGCCTCAGACCTATCCGGCCTCGCTTTGCTCGGCCGTCTATATATATTCGGCCGGCAACCCCTTTCGTCCCGGCCTCTGTAGTAATGTACAGTTGTAAAAATGTTTTTCAAAACAATAGGTTTTGAAAAACAGACATTAAATTTTTACAACTGTATAATAGCATAGATGATATAAACGCTTATTGTTTCAGGGAAATGATCGACATGTGTTGCAGCGCGAGCTACAACCGCACTGCGCCTGCGCCGGAGCCGAAAAAGCCTCGTTAGTTCTATCATCTATTTATTTCTTCTCCTTCCTTCAATATTGTCTTCAGCTCGGGATCTCTATAAGATCGAATCGGAAATGAGGAGATTCATAGACGAACCAAGGCCACTGACATAGCAAACAGGTTAAGTAAATGCCAACTGAAGTGACAATGGGCAGGGCACATAGTTCGGAGAACCGATGGCCGTTGGGGCAGAAAGATTCTCAAGTGGAAACCGCGCACCGGCAAGAGCAGCGTGGTTTAGCACCCGCAAGGTGGTCGGACGACCTGGTTAGGGATACGGGGACTTGCTGGATGCAGGTTGCCTCTATCCTGCCCATGTTGAAATCTATTGAGGATGCCTGTGTCCAGCAGTGGATGTCCTATGGTTGAAATGATGATGATGACTCTAAGGCATTGTTTATTTTAAGTGGATTGTACACTACAAATACTATAGCTTAAAACTATTTGTATGTCGCAGTGGCGGAGGGCGAGTCTCCGGAAGAGCCGACCATCATCACAGCAGAGGCGCTCAAAACATTGGGTGCTAAGTTTAAGGGCTACGTGGATCAAGATATTTTCGTCGTTTCGGTAAATATGGCTTTATTACAATATATTAATTGTCATAAATACAAATATCGAAATCATTAAAAAAAAGTCCAAGACTCCGATGGAATTTGAACCAGTGCCTTGCCGGGGCGCACGCGGCTCGTTCAGTCCGTTTCTTAAAATGTCTGTTTCTCAAAATGACCTTCCAACGTCCTATAATGTCTGCTATTTGTTTTTCAATGTGGGCACTTTCCTAAAATGCTCGCTTCCTATAACGTCCGCTTATTATGATGTCTAAATCATGTGTGCCATCATTAGAACAGAACCGAGTGCGAGTGTGACTCGCGCACCGAGGGTTCCGTACAAACTTTCACTTATTCCGACTTGACTTGACGCTTGAATTAAGTTTGCCTCTGGTATCTACGGCGTCACATACAAATGAGGGGCAAACTTAACCAAACCGGGTTATTATCTCTACTGTAGGTCAGTTCGAATTGCGTGCGCCCTGGGAAGGGACATAGTCCAGTCTAGCCGTTATGTACAAAACACCAACCCACTTAAGTATCGCTATGCCGTATATTCGGAAAGTTAAAGAGTACTTAAAATCTATATAGTATGGACATTTATCACAACGCTTCCTACTAATAGGGGGCGCGTCAGTTAAGTTATCAGTTCACAGCGTAACTAATTACTCTGTGAACTAATCACTTGACTGATAACAATGGAAATGATTTCCTACAGTGGCATAGCGTGGTCTAATCTAGACGTGGGCTCAGTCGTATCAGCGGGGCCCTTTTTCCTTTCAAGAGAATGCTCATCATCTACAATGGGGCTTCCCGCGAGGCCCCATTAAGTGCGAGGCCGTGGGCGAGGGCCCGCTCAGCCACGCCTAGCTACGCCGCTGTTCCTATGCTAATCAAACCAACTAGGTATCAAGTTATACAAAAGGTAGATAGGTGCCGCTGTTCTCGACACTTATATTTAGTGAAATAGCCACTCACGTGCTCGTGATTTTGGTTTAAGCTCTATTGTTACTTGAAATAAAAACGGTGACATGCAACTACAGTTGTGGAAAGCACTCTAGTGCACAAAGAATGTAATACTAATTTAATTTGATATTATATAGCTTAGTGCTTCTCTTTTTGAAGTAATGTTTAATGAATTTGGAAAGTGTAAAAATACTATATTATTGACTGAAACCCAGTGAATATTGACCAATTGTTCTTCTAAAAGAGTACGCTTTAAAAATGATTGCCTACATGTTGTTAAATTTATCCCCAGTGCGAAGACTTCTGGACCTCCCCCCACGTGTTCAAGGACATGAAGCGATACGACTACTGGCTGTACCGGAAGCTTCAGTACGCGGTAGCGGTGCTCTTCAAAGGCGACCTGAACTACCGGAAACTGCTGGGAGAGAAGAACTGGCCGACGACCACTGCCTTCCTTGCAGCGTTACAAGGTAACCAACCCTTAAAAAGCAATAATTATATTAATTCAGCTTCTTCATTGACGAACAGCGCCATCTCTCGCGCTTTCCTAATACTTGCTGTAGTAGCAATGGGACAGAGACGTAGCGTGATACGCATGTCTTGGAGTATGGCTAATGTGCTTAGCATTCCAAAAATAAAAATACAGAGGGCGCTACTAGTGTTACTAAGTTGTGTTCGAAAATTTCAAGCCTCGTAAAGTTGGGATAGCTCAGTTGTTCAGGCACTTCTGCGTTAAAGAAGAGGTCGCGAGTTCAAATCCTGCTTGCAATTTAGTAGGTCGCATTGATTTTTTCCCTTCCAATCGAAATCTGTTATAATTTTATAATATCTATACAATTATAAAGTTGTAAAAATGAAATGTCTGTACATGAAAATATTTTCAAAAAAATGATTGTAACGGACTGTTTCGAGGACTGAATCGATTTTTTTTATTTTTTGTATGATCGTATGTGTCTTTTTGGTTTCATCGCGCAAAATCGGAACGGGTTATAACTATTTTTGGTACAAAGGTAGCTGGGTATCTCCAGAGGTTATAGGATACTTTTTACCCCACTACGCTGAAGAAAAAAAGAAGGGTTATGACTTTTCTCCTCCGCGAACGAAGTTGCGGGCGCCTTCTAGTTAATATTATTTTTAAACCCTTAACACCTCCAATCCCAACCCCTAACCTATGGTTAAGGTCTGGAATGTAAGACCGTTTATACAGCGCTACGTACGTGAAACTGGCGACCATGGCCGTCAGTCAGGCGTCAGGTGGCGCCACTAGCCACGGATAACATCGGCTCTGTATATAATTATTGTTTTAAAATGTCAAATATTAATAATTAAGCGTGATACTCGGAAATCATGTAAAGTTTATTCTAACTGAGTAGCGTGAGTGTTATTGAACATTTATACCCGTGAGAAGAAACAATAATTACTATTCTTAAACCTGTGTGACAAACTAGTGTTAATTAAGTGACATTAATGTGAGACCCTATAAACAATATAGTGCCACGGTAAGACGTTTTGTTTTAACATATCAAATTGTGTATATAGTGAAAACTTTGTAAATAAACAAAACAAACACTGTGAAGTTAACCGTTGGAGTCCAACGTTCAAGTTCAAACCAGACAGTTCGTGTAAACAAAAGTCAGCTGTGAATCATCAAGCATAAAGTCATCCATCTATCGTCAACAAGCAGACCGACTAAGTTACTTTACACTACGGAAGTCACGCCATCTATTCGTATTCATCATAACTGCGCTTTGCCTCTAATACGTTAAGGCAAACTCTAGCTGCACACTCAGGCGCACACGAGCTTTATTACGCCATCTACCTATAAGGATCGAAACTACTTCCTATGCAACTGTTTGTTGTAGCTAATAGCTAGCTAGAATCCGTGCTAACAACTTGATCAAATTATTACATCAACCATTACAAGATGTCGCCGTTATCGTGTGCTAAATGTAAACAAAAAATACAAAACATTCTAAAGTGTATAAAATGTAAACAAACTTTCGACGCGCAATGTGCAGAAAGATCTACTAAGCTTGTCCAACTGATGACAAAAGACAGCAAAAAAAATTGGACATGTCTGCCATGTCGTAAGAATGCATCGAACTCAACTACGTCTACAATTAAAAAACTACCAGAAAATGTAACTGGAAATATTAATGTTAACAACATAACGTTGAGGAGGAAAAAGGAACTCCCGGAAAAATCGTTGAAAACGCCCCCATCAGCTCCTGATACTTCTATTTCCTCCAAAATCCCGAAAGCAGGTCGAGATCGCAAATTATCTTTGGAAATATCAAGTTATTCATTAGGTGACCAGTCTATAAACTCAACCGTAAGCGATATTAGTTCGCAAAGTCTGCCTAACCTCGCTGATGAGTCGCAAATTGCAGATTTAAAGCAAAAGCTAAATATCCTTACCACGCAACTCGATAGTGCTCATGAAGAGATAAATAAATTAAATTTGGAAGTGACAGAGTTATCACGGGCTAATACAGATCTATCGCGACAAATACTGGTTTTTAAACAGATTATTGGGAACAACACTCCTAAAGTAACTAAAACATCAACACCAAAACAAGGAAAAAGTAAATCCAGACGGTCCTGTGTCAGCGCCGAAAAAAGAATAGATTCGCTAAAGGTCAGCAAAGAAATCGGTTTGAGTCCTGGAAATTCTCATACAAATGAACCATCTATGCCATCGATACCCACTACTCCAGATCCAGAACAGTACCGAACGAATGAGTGCCACTCAAAGGTACGACAGAAACGACCAAATGATACTATCTTCGTATTTGGAGGCAAACAAAGTGTTGGGCTGGCTTCTAGGCTTTTACATATGAGGCAGGAGAATATCGACACTGTGTGTAAGTCCTACAAGGTCTTATCGACCGTCCAACCAGGTGCGCCTACGGCGAGTATTGTCACCCAAATTCAACAATGCGTATTTTCCGACGGTGATAAAGTTATACTTTCGGTTGGAGAACACGACGAAAATCCAGTGGACCTTATATCTTATTTAAATGTAGCACTAAACCATTTACGAAATTGCAATGTTTTTATTGTCAGTGTTGGTTATAACCCAGATGTGCATGCTGATTTAATTAATTACATGTTGCACCATTTCTGCCTTAAGGAAACTAACTGTAAATATGTAAATATTAGTAACCATAGGTATATAAACAAATCACAGTATTTAACAAATATGTGTAAAAAAATTAATGCAATTGTGGATCAAATGGACTACAAAGAATTCTACTATAATTTTGTAAAACCTGTAGACACTCCAGTCCTATGCTGTACACCTCAAGACGAAAAATCAAGCATAATAAAAAAAGGTACAATACCCTATTATTTTAAAACGCCTACGAATATGACAACAACAAATACTCATTCCTTTCGAAATTCCTTTCGAAACTGAATCGGTGATTGTGAACATACTTCATCAGAACATTGCAGGTATATTAGGGAAAATTAATATTTTTGAGTTGGCAATTGATGACCTTCGTGTAAAGTTAGGTCATTTAGAAATAATATGTTTGTGTGAAACCTTTATAAAATCAGGGTCGATAGCAAACCTCACCATAAATAACTATAAAGTCGCTGCATCATACTGCAGGCAAAATCAGAAAAGAGGTGGTACATGTATCCTTGTCAAAGCGGATCTGGAATATAAATCCCTTGAAAAAATTAAAAGTTTAGCTCAACCATTTGAATTTGAAAGCTGTGCTATCGAAGTTCCCCAGTACAAATTAATTGTGGTCTGTATATACAGAACGCCAACATCAAACGTAAATATGTTTCTTTCTTTATTAAATAAATTATTAAAAATGCTAACTGTAAATAACAAGAAACAAATAGTACTTTGCGGGGATTGGAACATAGACATATTAAAAGATAATAAAATAAAAAAAGAACTAGTATCAACTCTATTAAACTATAATATTAGTAATCACATATTTCGACCCACCAGAAAAAAGACTTGCATAGATTTAATGGCCAGTAATGTTGCAGAAGCCAAGTCAAATATCCACACTTTAACTCTTTCAGACCATGAAACCGCTCAGAGTCTATCATGTAAAATATATGGAAATAATTTAATGGTAAAGAAGCCAATATTTTGGCTCGAAGCAAGAGAAAGAGATTATAGTCAGGAGAATTTGCAGAAATTTTGCGAATGTATGTCTGCCTTGTCTTTTGATGATATTTTGAAAGAAACCGACACTAATGTATCGTTCAACCATTTTCATGATCTCGTATTATTATTTTACAATCTTTGCTTTCCGTGCCTTAAAGTAAAAAAAGTTATTAAACCTATTAAGAATAAATGGCTCACGAAAGGAGTAAAGTTTAGTTGTGCGAATAAAAGAAAGTTATACCGAAAAGCCTCCCGAAATAACCGCAATAAAAATGATTTAAACCATTATAAAAATTACTCCAAATTGCTAAAAAACTGCTTAAATAAAGCAAGACAAATTTCAAATAGTAGATTCATAAATCAATCTAGTAACAAGTGCAGGGCTGCGTGGCAAATTATAAAAAATAATTGTAATTCGACACAGCCAACCGAGGATATAAGCAAGATTTTAATTGATTCTGTCACTATTCAAGATTCAAAAGAAATTGCCGAACAAATTAATAACTACTATATAAATATAACACATCCACGGAGTCATCCAATAAGGGAAGCCAACAAGATATCCCAAAATATTAATAGTATATTTCTCACTCCAGTTGACAATTCAGATGTGATCAAGGCTATTAAAAGTCTGCGCAACACTAACTCTACAGGATATGACGATATATGTACCAAAGTTATTAAACTATGTGCCACCAGCTTGTCAAAGCCCTTAAGCTATATAATAAATCTTTCATTCACACAAGGCATTTTCCCGACTCGTCTTAAATATTCCGTGGTAAAACCATTATATAAAAAGGGAATCAAATCAGAGGTTAGCAACTACAGACCTATTACTCTTATACCCATCATTTCAAAGATCTTTGAAAAGCTAATGCATGGAAAGATTTCCAGTTTTGTATCACAATTCCAAATAATAAAAAAGGAGCAATTTGGGTTTAGGAAAAATAGCTCAACGACTAAAGCATGTTTCAAGCTAATAAAACGTGTCACCGAAAATCTTGACAACAATGTACCCATAGTAGCAGTGCTGATAGATATGACGAAGGCGTTTGATTTTGTCAACCACAAATTACTACTGAGTAAATTATTTAAATACGGCATTAGAGGTCTTGCTTATGACTGGCTAAGTAGTTATCTCAGTGAGAGACAACAGTGTGTTGAAATTGCGAGAACTGTTGGTCATGATAGACTTACTTATAGGTCAAGTTACAAACACAATGATACGGGAATACCACAAGGGAGTATACTAGGTCCATTACTATTCCTTCTCTATATTAATGACCTACCAGATGCTACAAGACACGAATGTATTTTGTTCGCTGATGACTCAACCCTACTTATAAACTGTACTGACATTATGAATTTCGAGAACGACATCAATTACGCATTGAATGATATTATAAATTGGCTCGATGTAAACTACTTAAATATTAATGTAAAAAAGACTAAATTTATTCAATTCTTGACATGTAAAAACAAAGGTAATAATTTAAATGTAAAATGCGATAATCAATCAATCGAAGAAGTTAAATATGCAACTTTTTTAGGTATAACATTGGATAGTTTCTGTAATTGGAAGAATCATATTGGTAACATACGTGTACGGCTAGACCGCTTTGTCTATGTTTTATATCGTGTGCGAAACGTAGTCTCAGAAGAAGCGGCTCTTTCTGCGTACCATGGCTACGTGGCATCTATTTTACGATACGGACTCATACTTTGGGGAAACTCTTCTGATGCCGAAATTATATTTAGAATTCAAAAGAAATGTATCAGAACTTTGTGTGGAGCAGATTTTTTGGAGCACTGCAAACCACTTTTTCAATCTAAACGTATACTACCTCTCCCATGTATGTATGTATTTGAAATGTCTATATTTGTTAAGAAAAACTTAGAACTATTTAATACAAGGTCCATCAAGTCCAAAAGAGGGACACACAGAAATAAATTAGATTACCCAAAAACTAAATTAGCGTTAACTCGGAAAAACGCATTCTGTATGGCCATCAAAATATTTAATATTCTCTCTGACACATTGAAGGAGCTGCCTTTCAATATTTTTAAGAAAAAGTTATTTAATCATTTAATCGAACATTGTTATTACTCCGTCAATGAGTACTTAAACAAATGCAAATTGTAATATTTCAAAATTAAAATGTTTAGATATTTAAGTTTAAAACAACACATTTGTACGCCAGTCTTGGCAAAACAAGTAACGATCTGTCTGTGATATTTGTAACACCTTTTATATACGCTTGTGTTTTATGCAAATAAACTATTCATTCATTCATTCATTCATTCATTCATTCATTCATTCATGGTTCATGTACGGGCAGGCTAGCCTGCTCGCGACCATGCCCAGGATGCCGTTGGCAAATTAAAATAAGTGGGCCTCAAGGGCACTTTTACAAGTTGAGAAGAAAGCTGAAACAAACTCAACAGTCAGTAATATTTTCGGAATAACTGTTATATCTTTTACAATATTTGTACTTATCCTATCCTAAGGGCGGCTTGCACCAAATTTCGTTTTAATATATGCTAAACAAATTGAACTAAACACGTTTATATCGTTAAATGCGATTAACATAATTGCGTTTAGTGACATCTTGCACCAAGCCGTTTTGAAGATTATTTAACTAAACGCGTTTAATGTGTCGGTAAAACAGTTTTCCTACGTTTCGTTGTACGTAAATGGCGAAATACGCCATCTTTTTAATCAAAATTAATCATTTCCACGCGACGAGTATGCGTAAATAGGAACGGGCGGTTTAATTTTGACACAAAGTGACGTGCGCGCGCATTTCAACATTTAATTTGTTGGTTGTCATTGTAAAATCAAATGAAAAACAAATATAGCAAAGTATTGCCGCAAAATTTAACAACCAGCTAAAGTAATTTAAACCGACTCCTGCTGCCATCACTATTCGTACTGCTGAGTGTGTTCGTGTTCTTTAGTTATTATTAGAGTTTTTGTAAGGTATGTTTTCGTAGTCGGAACCTTCTTATGATTTTCTTGTCATTGAGCGTCTCAAATAAATTGGTGCTTGTATTAATTTCCCGTAGTATAACTGGTTTATTTATGAACTCTATTATTTCGTCCTCATCGTCGAAATATCCATTATTAATTAATAGTGCACCAAATTTTAAATAATCGGCGCCAAATGTTACAAACATAATCTGTCAAAGTAAACGTCAAATTAATTTTAAAAATGGCGCTACACGTATTTAGCCGAGTTAAATAGCCTTTGATGGGCGTTTAATTTTCACAGCTCCCTAAACATGTTTAGCGATCTATTTAACGTGGTGCAAGGCGTTAAACGTAATTTTGTATTTAAATAGGATTTAAATACTGTTTAGCGCCATGGTGCAAGCCGCCCTAAATACATGTTTTAAGTATAAACTCAATGCGTAGTTTTCCAAGACAACATTTCAAAACTTATAAAAGTAATAATAATCACTCTTCAATAGTTCTTGCATTTAGCGAGTGCTCTCTGTGCGCGTCCCATGATACGGGCAGGAATAGCACCCGCGCGGTGTACGCCTTATATTTATTTCATTAAATTGTCGAAAGAGCCTCTACGCGTTGGCTTCGGCTCCGCGCACGCCTCCCAAAGGTCCGGGACACCATTGCCCCGTGAGTGCGTCCGACATACAGATAATAATGTTGTTGGTTGCAGGGTTCCAGCCAGCGCCCGTGATCGCGTGCCGCACCGTGAAGTGCGACCTCATCTGCGGACTGAAGGCGGGCCGCGCCGACGCCGTCGCTAAAGTTGACCCGCGATGGATGCAGACCGGCGACTACGGGTAAGTATTCGATAGCCTTTTCATTCTCATTTTCTCAACTTTTTAGCTCTTCAACAATCCCATTTCGTAGAGTGTCCTATCTTATCCAGAATCCCAAATCGTCCACTCCCTTTCTTGTCATCATTCCCAATTGGTCTTCCTATATCGACAACAATTCCAACTTGTTCAAATTTTCATTGATTAAGTAAACACTAAACATTGATTTAAACCAGGGGTCTTCAAACTTTTAGAATCAAGGGCCACACTGCACTTAATATAAATTCGCGCGGGCCAAGACTTTGGTTTCGTGGCGGGTCATGGGGTAATCATTAGTTAAGTAGTCTTAGTGTTCAGGAGGCACCTAGATAACGCATAAGGATCGCACTTGGTGTTGATTATGTTCATGAGTGGATATGATTATGACCAATCACCGTCAGTTTGTAAAAAAATTAATACATAATATTTTCTTCTGTTTCCGCGATTATTACTCATTGAAATAAAACAATTTAACGGATTATATCGCGTATATTATCTCATATTAGATCCCGACGTTTCTGAAGCTTTTCAGCTTTCCATGGTCACGGGTGGACTGAGAAAAGATATATTTTTCCCTGTCAAAGTTACAATTTGTGCAAACTACCCATTTTTGAAAAAACAATTAAAGGTAAGGTACATACATGCCAGATGGGCCCAAGCTGTAAAGACAGTTACACATGTGCCAGAAGGGCTTAATTATTTTATTTTAATAATTTACCAAGCAGCATTTCACAAATGAGGCATTCTGAGGAGAAAAGAAACGCTGCAAAGAAAAACTTCCAAGCTACCTCATTATATATAATATTTTAAAAACAGACTATTATATGGGTTCACCCGCTTTCTTTCCGCGGGCCGGATTGGAAGGGCTCGCGGGCCGTAGTTTGGCGGCTCCTCATTTAAACTAACACGATTTTCACTCATCATCACAACACAACAACAAACGGACTACTTTCATCTTCGTGGAATCAGTTATTAGTAAATGAAAACAGCGTCAAACATCAGATAAATCGCCAGATGTCGTGAGTGTAGTTTGTCGGTATAGTGACAACCTTAGTGTTCAAATGAATAATCAACACCAAGCGCGGGTAGATCGGAAAACACACGCGGCTTGATGATGATACTCACCTGTCCAGTTCCTTCGAGACCATGGACGTAACGCGACGTCTGAAACGTCGAAGAATTACCAACGAACGGTAATTAAATAAATCATATTTATACGTGATTAAGGGCCTGCATCGCCAAGGAACAACCACGCCCCGGCTCCCGTGCCGGCCAATGAGCGTAATTTGTAATAAGGGACGCATTTATTGCTCGCGCGAATCAAAGAAAGAGAAAGCTAATACACTACATGCTTGGAGTTTTTTGGCGTAAGCGCCGGATGTAAAAATACAATGAAATCGAAGATATTATTATGTTTTGTTAACATTTAAGTTAGTGAAGAATGTAATTTTTACATAATTTAGCCGTTTATTAATCTGTCGTTTGTACAAACTAGACAAAAAACGAAAAATGATGACGCGTTTTCAGACTTCTTTTCTATCGAAGAAATTTTAATCAAACATGTTAGCCGCTGAATAGTTTATTTAGTCTAAAAACACATGTCTGAAAACCAGCCTGTTTCATGTACTAGATTTGACTAAAATATCACAAGTAAATTAATAGTTTTAAAAACACTAGAAAAACACGCTTTTGTAAAGCGTGTTTTTCTAACAAATCCAAACACAGCTATGATACGATGTTCCATCATGAAGTTCCAGTTCATATGTTCCGCCTATATATCGTAAGAATGCTTATAATATGTGCATATTCATATACAACAATATCCCAGAATATATAAGACAAATGGAGTATAGTAATTTTGTACGAGAAATTACCAGATGGCTCATTGAACATTGTTTTTATAGCTTAAAAGAATTTTTAGATTATAGTCCGCATGACTGACTTATTGTGCACAACTTAGAATATATTTTTGCATGTTGTTCACATAATTTTATATTACCGACAGAATACTTTACTGATGTACCTTTAGACCTTGTACCACATGTTTTGTATTCTAGCAAATAAAACATTTCTATTCTATTCCAACATCAGATCAGTTCGATAGCACCATATTATTGTATTGTCATCAGAACTAAATACAGCTGCCAATTTTCATGATGCTACGATCCTTGGAAGATGGTTAAATTAGCTACCTTAGATTCCATTACATAGTTATTTACATACAGGTCGACCTAATAAAAGCGTGTTAAAAGTAGCTTAAATTTTCGATGCACAATTTTTGTTGTGTTTGTGATAGATAATCAGTAGTAAAAATGTTTTTTTTTTTGCGTATATAAGTATGAATTCGACTGACGATGAACCTTGCTTGCCGCAGCGTGATCCAGTTCTGCCCGAAGGCGGAGCCGCTGAAGGTGGCGGACCGGCCGTGCAAGGCGTACTGCGCCGAGTGCCTCGGGCTCAAGTGTCCCGACGACGAGCCGTTCTGGTGACGAGGCAAACCGGGGTAATATGCGTTTCATATTGTGCTTTCACCTAATATGGGTCAATCTTCTTTTTTCGGGTTTTTCCCACCTGTTACCACCAACTTATTACCAGCTGGTTTTTTTTTCTCCATCGGTTTCATCGGTAGTCACTTTAGTGGTAACAGTTGGGAATAACACCTTTTTGTGTACCTCGTTGACATGGTTACGTCTACGGAATCACTCTTTAAAATTACGGTTTTAAAGTATATAAAGGCAACATAAGTATTTTTTTCTAGCCTATATATGTAATTTTTTTAAGGGAATAGCTCGTCAGTATGGCCTATATAGCATAGTAAATAAATGGTCTAGATTATTAGCATTTCCTTTCTTAAGGAACCTATAATGGTTATTGACCTACATGGTATTGAAGATTATCCAGTTAGTCATTAATGCAACGATCAAACTTAATAAAATGAGAATCTGTAGAAAAATACTAGTAATTTGGAATAAACCTATAACTTCACCCAATCAACACTTATTGCTAAAGTTATTGTCAAAATTTTCTTTTTTTATACAAGCTTTTACTGCACTGAAAACTGGCTGTACTTTTCTTTGAACACCTGCAAAACGTCTCAGAGACGTTCCTAAAGAGCCCAAACTCAGTAGGATTGCGTTAGGTTGTCGGGGTTGTTATGACCGCCATCCAGGTACATCAGATCAGCTCGATGGTATCGTAATATTGTCACCAAACTTACATAAGTGTCGAATTTTAGCTCAATCGGAAACCGGGAAGTAGCTCGAAATTAACTTTCAAGATATGACCCAACAAACAGGACGAGTAATATAAAAGCTTTGTAATAGTAAAATTCCTTGTATTTACTTTAATGGGCATTTCTAAAAAAATTTGTACATACATTTTGGAACGTTAACTGTTACAAAAACTTTCATATTTTGTTTCATATTTAAGTTGAATTATTGTTTTTAATAACATAATATAAAAGGTGCATTCCACCAGAACGTCTACTTTTTTGAGTACGTTACGGCTATGACAGCTATCTTAAAAACATATAAACAGTCCAAGAATTCACAACCAATACGAAAGCCAAGTTATAAAATATTGACATACCAAAAATTCACTTCCTAACTTTCTTAGAAGTATGAAAAGAATGGCGTCACGTACCCGACATTCTGGTGGAATGCACCTTTTAATGATTATTGACTGATAAAGAAATAGGAATCAAGGATGGGTTAATAATAATAAATTTATTTATTCGGACAACATAGGATCCACAGTTTGTTAGTAATTGCTTATAACTATGTTAGTATACATATTTAACTAAGGACATGGTATTATTAACTAAGTGTTGCATTATAGTGCACTCACTTCTTACGGCTATTGTCATCAGAAGGATGATAGTGCTGCCACGTATTCTAGATAACAATGACGCCATCTTTTTACGTAAAACAGCACTAAAACTGTCAACTCGTGCTTCGGCAAACATGGTTGACGCGCTGCAGAACCGTGGCAGCCTCAACAGCGCCCTGACAGCGTTGTTGTACTGGACTCGCAGGGCGCCGAGCGCGCGCTGCGAACAGCTGGCCCACAGGGCACTCGAGGACAGTGAAGTGCAGTATGCTCTAAAAAGAGTTATTTTCACTGGAGTTGTACACCGAGCGAACCTGCGAGCAAGCATATTCGCGCGCACGGCTAGCCTTAACCTTTTGGCTGCTTTCACATTTGAATGACTTTGTCAGTGGACACGCTAAGCAATTATTATTGCAACGATTTACGACACCCTGCGTTTCTGGCATAGTCACGACAGCACACGATACTTTTGTGTTCGGCATTCAAAAAATCAGTGGGTAAACTTTTTTAGAAATGCACTTATTCCATATTTTAAAGCAATCAACTAACCTATTTCTCTTTGTTTCAGATATTCTACAAACTCATTTTTATCACTGCAATAATTATTTTACACGCATAAATCAATTTTACCTCTTTTGGCTCTAACCCTTTATACCAACTTGTAAATAAAAGATTCTAATTTATAAACAGCAGTTTTATTTACAAATATATCTTACAATTATGTACAGGTAAAAGTAGCAAAATATACACACAAGTTGATGGTTTGATATTTTTTATGCGACAACGCTGATCACCAATGGGCGGGATGACCGATGCAAATTACGTCAAAATAATGTCGAACGATATACGTAATATGGATATGACTACAATTGATTTAATGGAAAAACAGAACATGATTGCAAAAAAGTTACAGATTTTTATTGTTGAACTAAAATAACTAAATAATCATATTCTTTTCTATATTTGATATTTTCAGTCCATTTGTTTATTAAGATGTAAAATGTAGATGTAGTCCCAAGAGGTGGCAATTTACAAGTGGCCAGTACTTTGTACAAAACATCTTACTGATGTATAACCTCAGATCAAGAAAAAAACATAGACATGACATTACGAACAATCTTGTGAAGCCGTTTTTTTGGCATGGTTTTGACAAATCAGACAACTTCACACACACGATTTGTTTGTATTTGTATCGCGTGAAGTTGGCTTTGGCATGGTTTTTTGTGGCCTCAGAAAAGCAAAGTTCGTAATATCATGTTATCTTTTTTCTTGGTCTGAGTGTATAACAAAAAGTGCATATATTTTTATACATAAATATTACTCATAATTGAATGTCTTATCCATTTTATGCTCTCATTACCATATTGCATCCATCGTCCGCCCTTTACTGATCACAAACGCGGAACTGCGAAATATATAAACCCTTAGAGCAGCGGTCGGTCGGCAACCGGCGGTCCACGAACAGCTTACTTGCGGCCCGCAAGGTCCCTCGCTACCGGCTGACAATGTGGTACCTTTTTCTTGATGAAGTCACAAACTATTAACAACTAGAGAAAACTTCGTTCGCGGAGGAAGAAGTCTTAACCCCTTCTTTTTTTCGTCAGTGTAGTTGGGTAAAAAAGTATAATGATGGTACTTTTTACCCGACTACACTGACGAAAAAAAGAGGGTTATGACTTTTTGTCCTCCGCGAACGAAGTTGCGGGCCTCCCCTAGTCTATAACTAAAATAAAATATACTATTATAAAGTTGTTATAAGGAAATGTCTCTGTACATTGAAGATATTTTCAAAAAACTGTAACGGACTATTTGGAGGTCTCCAAATAGTCCGTACATTTCACAGACTAGTACAGACATTTCATTTGTACAACTTTATAATAGTAAAGAAGTATGGCCCGCAGCAATTTCGTTATGTGGCCCTTGGCTGCTAAAAGGTTGCTTACCACTGCCCTAGAGTATAACAGTACTAATAGGGGCGATGAAACTTTTTTTGGGGTATATTTGAATGACCTTTCAATAATATACTACTCAAAACAATATAGGGGCCACTTTTGCGCGGAGAATGTCTGTTCAGTTTTTGTGGTTACAACTAATTTTATCTCAATTAAAACATAGAAAACAATTGACTATTTAATTGATCGATGATTAGCTAAACAGGAACAAAAGCCTTTTTAGCTGGAGAGTATGTAAAATAAATTTTAGCAAGTAATATATATTTTCATGTTACGATCAAAATTTTTAGTGAGCAGTATTGGTGAAAAAAACTACTTCAATCTCATAAATACTCCCCGAGATACCAAAATTATAAAATCCCATTTTTGGATTTTCCCAAAAAAAACACTTCATACTTAGCCTAAGAACGTGTATGGCGAAATTAAGAACCGTTCTGGAGCTATGCTAAAACTTGCGTTTATAGAAACGATTTCATAACTGAAGTTACCATACATTTCATTGGTTATTCAATGGTATAATTAATTAGTTGTTAATATTTACATACTTTAAAAATACTTTCCCAACCCTTCACATGCTTAAATACGGATCCGAACAAAGCATTTAAAATCTTATGTTAAAATTTCATTAAGCTTCAATTTAAGCGACAAAATTTTGACATTGCATACGAGGGGTTAAAAGGGTCATAAAACTAGCTACGCGTAAGGTACGGAACCCAAAATTTAAACAATTTCTTATTTTGCATGTTTTACCAAGATCTTAATAAATGAGATTATTTCTGTCTTGATCCCATCTTGTTTGATTTATAACGGCAAGCTTTGTCGTTGTCCACAAAGGACTTATCGTTTTACAAACGAAATTTTGACTTTGAATTTTCTGATAAATCCTCAATTTTCAAAGTATCTTCGTTCAGGGGTTGATGGCGACCCATCCGTTATTACCGTCAGGTAATGTTATCTGCACGACGCGAACAATTCCGCCGCTTTCGTCCACCATCTGAAAATAACAGTGCAACTCGTTTATGTACTAGACTAGAAGGTGCCCTTCGTTCGCAGAAAAGGAAAGTCATAACTCTATTTTTGAAAGTAATCCTATATCCATCTATACATGCCCAGCTACCCGGGTACCAAAAATAGTCGAAATCCGTTTAGCCGTTTTGGGGTGATGAAGCCTAAATCATACATACAAAAATATAAAAAAAGGCATCCAGCAGTGATATGCAACATAATTTACTAGAATAATCAATGTTTGTATGTGTCGTTGTGGCTTCATCACGCTAAATCGGCTAAAAGGATTCCAACTATTGTTAGTACATGGGTAGCTGGGTATCTCCAGATGGTTATAGGATATTTTTTACCCGACGAAAAAGTCATAACCCCTTTTTTTCTTTAGCATTAAAAAAAAAAAGGGGTTATGACTTTTTCTCCTCCGCGAACGAAGTTGCGGGGCGCCTTCTAGTTACAATATAAGTTTGTCCTTTGTGAGCTGATAAATAAATACGTTTAATTTAATTTATTGGTGAACTAAAGTGGGCTATGATGATGATGATGATGATGATGATACGAGATACGAGTAAGGATTTCTAGTTTTTCCAGTGGCATTGCCACATTTATTTTAATTAGCCAACAAATCTTTAGTCTTTCTTTATCCATATTCATTTTGGAGTTTCTCTATGCAAAACATCACGTCGATCCGTTGCTATGGTGCCGCTTGAAGCGCGCTTTTCATTCCATAGAGCTGCGTACTGAGTGATGTGTGTATAGCGTTTGTATTCATACCAACACGCATCGACGGCGCGATTAATAAACGCGGTGTGCGCAGGCCCTTAAAGATATATTCACCTGCGTCTCTTCTCCGAGTTGTTCAATGGTGACGCCCTCTAATAAATTCGTTTCAGACTTCAATGCTCCTTCCAAATTATCTGAAATTATTAAAATTAAGTATTTTTCATTTAATATTCTTTTGTTTCCGCGATTTTCACTAATTTAAATAAAACTATTTTATCGGATCGGATTATATAACGACAGTGTCCCATTTGAGTTCCCGATGTTTCGGAAGCTTTACAGCTTCCGTATTTACGTGGTAAACTGAGAAAATTTGTGCAAACTACCCACTTGAGAAAACAAAGGTGTACATATACGCCAGAAGGGCCTAATGTGTAAAGACAGTTACACATGTGCCAGAAGGGTCAATACGACCAACTTTTCCTATGGGAAGACATTTCGGAAACGAAAAATAAAATTAGGCTTTCCCTACATTATGTTTGAGTTGCTACTAACACGCTATGAAATGACAGATATTTTTGCGAAATGTCTTCCCATAGGAAAAATTGTTGGCATTGACGGGTACTATTACCCGTCACACCTTGTATCAAAAATAAGTTTCTGTCAAAATAATTCATGAGACAAGCTTATACTGCCGACTGTACTTTTCTTTGAACACCCGTCAACTACCCATTGAGGCGTTTCTAAAGAGCCTAAATCCGGTAGGATTGCGTTAATTTGTTACAGATCCTATGACCACCTTCCGGTTTCATCATCAGATCAGTTCTATGGTATCATCATAATATTGCATTGTCACCGAATTTACATTAGTACGCCAAATTTCAGCTCGATCGGAAACCGGGAAGTACGTAAAATTTAACTTGCAAAATTTTAACCAAAACGAACAGGTCAAAAAGTTAATTAAAAGCTTGTAATAAAAAAATCGACGATGAAAATAAAGAGATGATATTGATTTTATGCTGAGAGAATCGATAATTGGTGGTACGAAATAAGGAACTCACAAGTTAAAATATCTTCCGTATCCTGCACTAGGTTAAGTGAAGTTTTGCCCTCTTGCAGGATGTATTTCTTATCGCCTATGTACACCGCGCCTTGCCCGTCTGAAAACAATTATAGAGAGGCAGGGTTACTATGATTAAATGTCATGATTAACAACATACTAAATAAATAAATAATAGAGGACATTTTTACACAAATCGAACTATATAGCTTGACAAGTTCTTTCGTGACGGATCGTGCCCCGACCGCAAGGAGATCAGACAAAAACTAGATGGCGCTTTAAAAGTAAACCATTAAAGATGTTTCAATTGAAGTAAATAAATAAATCGTAACATTACAATATACTATATTATAATACACAGGTCCCGCTTGCAAAGTTGAATAATTGTGAATAATAATTCTTATACATAGATGTCGTTGTACATATCGGGGAATGGCTTTTTGTATGGCTATTGACAGTCCTCTTGTTTTAATGTTCCTTGCCTTAAAAAATCTTCCTATGAGATAACGAATAGATTCAGATGTTGCATCTCAAATGAATGCTTTCCACGTATTGGCTCGATCATCACACGCATATAAGAGGTTTAAGAATGTTTAAATAAATTTCGCTTACCACCAGCCTTTGTTCCCTCGTTTTCTAATTCTAACTCCTCCGTAGACTCGTAAACCTGACAAAAATAAAACCATTATAAAAAAGTCGAACTTATATATGTTGGAGTGTCTTTGAGTTAACCTTTGAATGTTATTCTCAATAGTTTTAAGCTTTAAGGTTCAAATTTTATGTCACTGATATTCTAGATATTACGTTTTGGTATTATTTTACCTTTTATACCTTAATACTATGACGATACCGTTTGTTTTCAATATGAATGGTGTAGTGGCACGTGCTAACTCGGTAGCTAGCGGCTATGCGATAATAGAGACATTGGCCTTTGTTTGAAAGTTTAGGGGCTCGAAGCGAAAAATTCATCTGAGAAGAGCCGAACTCGAAGCCAGCGCTGATCTTCTGGTGAGACCTTAGGCGACGCGGCATACGACACAATGGTTTTTTTAAAATTATCTTTAGTTTTACCTCCACGCGTTCTTGAGGAAAAGGGTCTTGACAGACGTTCCGTTATTTCTTTTTGAGGTACGTAACCCTAAAAAACGTGTGTCAACTCACATTATCTCCCGGCGCGCTGTTGGTCACCCTCTGTATGGTGACGCGGGGCTGGTTCACCACTATCGACTCTGCCAAGTGACCCTGCAATTACAATACAAACATATTAAAGAGTAATTCAATTTGTAAGCGACGAGTGGACACTGACGCTGCCCGAGTGGGAGACGGGCATCAAATATGCTTTAGTTTTTAATGTATTTGTGCATATTAACATGTTAGTTTGCCTATCTGCGTTGATGTTTATTCTTCTCTCTCTTTTGCTCTAAGGTTAACTGGAAGAGATTCCTTAAAGGGATACGTCTGCCTTTGTACACATTTATTACTTTGCCAACTTTGTTTTATTGTTTTTATGTCCAATAGTGTTTACAAACAAACAAACACATATATGTCTGATTCTCACGGTAGTTTTTGGTTATCAGATGCTTTGCGGAACCCTATGGCTCCGCGGAGCACACTTTGAGTATCGCTGGTATAAAGCAAGAGGACTGTCAGTCGCCATACAAGAAACATTCCCCGATATTTACAACACTGTCTATTTACACTATTCTGTTCAACTATTGTAGCATGTCAGTGTTTATTGTGGCTGTTTACAAACTAATTGTTACTGTAATACGTTTCTCTGTTCAATTATAACATCGTCAGTGTTTTGTTTTAACCTTTTGAGCGCCCAGCGTGCTGACGGGAAACCGTGCGCCACTCGCCAACCAATAAACCAATTTTACGTCGTGGCATCTGAAGCACAATTTTCCGTTAACGCGATTTACCTTCTTTGGCGCTTTTAATACGGGATCCCCTTGCGGTCCCCTTGTTTTATTCATTCATTAACTAAATAAACGTCACTTACGCTCGTGTTCATATGCGTGTACAGCAGCTGTTTCCTCATGTAGCCCGCGCCACAGACTAGACACTCGTAAGGTTTCTTATCGCTGTGGACGAAGCGATGCGTGTTGCGATTATCGCGCGAGTTGAACGATTTGCCGCATACCTGGAACGAGACGGTCATTGGTAGGTACAGATGTCGTGCATAATTGATTTCCTTAGTATTCTCTCGGAATCGTTCGTATTTGTCATGCTACTTCAGTCAACCTCAGTACTTTTTGTACTGTGACCGACTGAAATAGCAAGACACGTTCGTACGTTTCCGTAAAAAAAAATACGAAGGAAAACTATTATACACTACATCTGTAACTGTCATCATACGAACCGAATTTGCTGAAGTCAATATTAATAGTTACGCACACTAATTGTTTGAAGTATTTTCCAAAAATACAATTAAAACAATCAAGCAACAGGTACCTTTTAGAAAATTTGCACCCCAAAAATGACACCCATCACAACTCATTTACCAAAAACAAAATGCGACAGCGTTTAAATATCTATACTATTATAAAGTTGTAAAAATAAAATATCTGTACATTGAAGATATTTAAAAAAAAAAAATTGTTACGGACTATTTGGAGGTCACTAAAACGAAAAATATTTTTTTTGGATTTTATGTATGTTTGTATGTGCCGTTGTGGCTTCATCACGCAAAATCGGCTAAACAGATTTCCACAATTTTTGGTACACGGGTAGCTGGGTATCTCCAGATGGTTATAGGATACGTTTTACCCGACTACGCTGAAGAAAAACGACGGGTTATGACTTTTTCTCCTCCGCGAACGAAGTTGCGGGCATCTTTTAATTATATACATATCTTTATGTAATGTTATATTTGAGAAGGAAGACAAATGTTAAATGCGACATTGCAAGCGAAACATAGTCATGAAAAACATAGCGGTTTCACTAAATCTGAACTATAAGCAAAAATATCGTCAGTATTTAAAAAAACCGACTGCAGAATATTATAGCGTATGTCACTTCCACAGCCAAGACGAATTCATCGACACCTCTTACGTCAGAATTCATCACGGAGTGTGACAAATAAATAGACATACATACATACTTTACATCTATGTATTATACAGTTGTAAAAATGATTTGTTTGTATATAGAAGGTATTTCCTTAAAAATAAGTGAAACCGGCTATATGAAAATCATTTTGGATAAACTAATAAAAAAATCGTACCTCCATAACCGTGACTCTTAGGACCCAGGATGCAAGAGGGAAGATGTCGCAAATGACCCTACCGGCACCTCAAACAATTTTGACGGTCCATGTACCGAGTATACAGATACTCGAAAAACATATTGCTCCTTTTAGGTTAGGGGTTTTGTGAAAAAGTGGCTTATGTCCTTAGCCTATCTCGACACGGAGGCACTTTGCGCCAGCCAATAACACACCTGCACACCTACTAAAATTACTATACATTTTTGTCCCCAGTTATGATTGGTTCTTAAGACGATGAATTGCAAATTTAGGTGTCAGAAATCTTAACATTTCTCAGCCATTTCAAAACATATGAAAGTGATATTTCATAACATGGTTCTTCATTTCATTTACTTTATTTTGTTAGTTGCAGAAACACGATTCTTTAACTTTTATAACAGAGAAAACAATATCAAAGAAACCTCTTTTAAAACAGAGATTCTCATTTTTCAGGCTAACCAGACCAATTTAAGCTCCAAAATTTTCTTAGTACATTAGTCTAACTACGCACTTTCGTTTGTTAGGTGGATTTTTTAAAATTATTTGTAGTTTTTAATTGAAACGAAAAAAAGGCGTTTTGTTGTTTACGACCTTATGGTATAAGTTAGCGCTGGCGCGTATTTGTATGCCATCAGTCCCCCCCTCAGTCCGCTGCGGACCAATCAGAGAACGGGATGCGAACCATGTTTTTCAATTGATTGTTTAGCGATGCGTCGCCTTAATCCAAATTGCTAAGTTCAAATTTAAAACTTTCTATGTTTTTCGCGATAAATTGCCTTTGTTTGCTACACTATTTGTTTCGTGCATTGTTGAGGTATGTTTACACATGCTCCCCGTAGAATTTATCTGCAATCTAGATTTTTACGTATTGTAATGTTGTCTTATTTTCCTATTTGTATCGCATAGTTTCATGCTTAGTTTACATCATATGTACATTGAAATAAAACAGTTTAACGGATTATATCGCGTTTATTATCTCATATTAGTTCCCGACGTTTCGGAAGCTTTCCAGCTCTCCATGGTCACGGGCGGATGGTGGGTGAAACGTCGGGAACTAAAATGAGATAATAAACGCGATATAATCCGTTAAATTGTTTTATTTCAATGAGAAATAATCGCGGAAACAGAAGAAAATCATATGTACATTGTTATCTCATGGTAAGTACACTCCTAGGACCCGAGATAGGCCCAGCCTAGTTCGGGGTCTGCAAGATATTTCAGTGCATTTTATTCAAGCGTGTTCTGTGAAATAAATTTATTCTTATTCTTTTAACGCAGTTGGGTTCATCCAAGTCAAACTAACCTCACAAACATAAGGTTTCTCTCCGCTGTGTATCCTGATGTGTTTCTTGTAATGTTCGGGGTACACGAACGTAGCTTTGCACACTTCGCACTTCAGCGGCCGCTCGCCGGTGTGGGACGCCTTTATGTGGTAGTCTAATAATCTGAAAAAGAAAAATTAGTTCGAATTGAGAACCTCCTCCTTTTTTGAAGTCGGTTAAAAACACGATATTAAACTTTTGAGCGCCAAAGTCGACAAATCGCGCAATCAAAATTCTTGCCTCTGACGGCTTACGCCGACCAAATTTCATGGTTCAAACCTCCGAATATCAATCCCAAGTTACACACAAGCTGTATAAGAGCTTATACATCCCTTATAACGCTCAAAATGGCTGTATAATAGCTGTATAAGCCCTTATAAACCGTGAGTGCTATTTGGGACATCTCGTTCTGCAATCACTATTTTAATTTTGAAGGTTTATTTTATTGCTGTCGTATTACTTCGCTGCTGGGCGCTCAAAAGGAACGCACTCACGAAACGCGCGGTTCTGAGGGCTAATCCCGCGAGTGCATCCGATTATCGAAACTTGTGAAAAATTGTAGTTTAAAGTAAAAAAAAAAGGAAAATTTCACGACTGTGCGTAAAAGTACTTGCTTTTTCGGGAATTTTACAGGTTCATGTGTTTTTTGCATGTAAAATTATATAACTTTCACAATAAACAAGCAAAGTAGGGTGACCAAAAGAAAATGTGAGTGAGAACGAAAGCATTAGAACCTGGGGTGCTACTCCGAAACTCGATATTCGTATGGCACCGTCCAGTTCACTCAAGTACAGTTTAATACGAAACTGAAAGGAATGACACAATACGAACTTCGAATTTAGAGAATCGGAGTAACCCCCCTTCAGACCATGTTTCGTCGTGCGGACAATTCCACCATCCCATCAGTGATCGGGATTGCCCCGCTCCACACCCGTCCCCCGGACAAGAGGTATCGAGCTCTGCCGGGAGAGCTTATACCGCCACCAGTCCCCTGTCAATCCAGGAACCCACAACGCCGCAGAAAGGCCACCGTCAACAACAGACAGGCCAACCCGATACCACTACATCTATAGCAAGATGGCTTCAGATATTCTAAATCAGCATACAAAAGTGCATCTAAAAATAAGTTTAGTATTCCCGACTTAGGGATCGCCTGTCGCCTGTACGCCGCGTCTGTTCGTTACCTTCGCCGCTTGAACCGCTTGGGGCACTGGTCGCACTTGTAGCGCTTGTCGTCGTAGTGCGTGGCGCGCTTGTGCGAGTGCAGGTTGGAGCGCTGCGAGAACGTCGCGCCGCACACGTCGCACGCGAACGGCCGCTCGCCTGGAACAACGGTTTGTTTAACTAGAAGGTTCCTCCAACTTCGTCAGCCGAGAAATACAAAATTATAACTAGGCATCGGAAATTCGGATGCATTTATACTTAAACATCGGCCTCAGTACCTACACCGCATAGATGTTGACAGGCATGGAGGCGGACTCTCTTTAATTTTACTAACAAAATTCCCGGGGTTTAATGGCATACTGGAAATTAGTATAACATCAATAGGTACATACGTATCAAGATATTAAAAAAAATATTTTAGTAGTTCCTGTTTACAAAATTGTATTTAATTCACATGTGCTTCATTTCACTATTAGACGTCATAACCTAAATAATTTAAAAAGGTACCTTTTCATGACGTTTTCTATAATCCCGGGAATTTGAAAAATTAAAATATTATTTTTAAGAAGCCGACTTCATACTTGCTTAGCTTTTTCCGGGATTATGCTACTTGTAGGTACAAAAGCATCCGAATTTCCGATGCCTGATTATAACTCTCTTTTTTGCTCGAGCGTAGTCGGATAAAAGGGGTCCTATAACCATCTGTGGATTACCAGCTACCTGTGTACCAAAAATAATTGAAATCCGTTCAGCCATTTTGGCGTGATGAAGCTACATCGACACACAAAAAATCCAGGAAAAAATATTTAAGTAACCTTCAAATATGTACAGATATTTCATTTTACAACTTTAGTATTAAAGGTGCCCCCGCAACTTCACCAGCGGTGGAAAAAATAAAACCATCTTTTTTTCTTGAGCGCAGTCAGATAAAGTTCCAATTCCCCCAGGGTCCATCATCAGGACCATTCAAAGATTCAAAGATTTTATTTGCATAGAATGCAGAATATATGTACAGATGTTTCACAGTAGGTAAGAGTCCGGTGCATTCAGCCTGCATGCAGGCGTGCAAACATTCATGAGGAGCAGTTAAAAAATTAAATAAGTAAGTAAGTATGTCAGTCAAATTAACATTTAAAATAAAATACAAGAAATAATATTTATTACAATAATAATAATCATGTATTTGGTGCTACCCTATCTAAATGCTCCTCATTCTTAATCCATTAAGCTAAAAAGCACTAGTCTATGTTGATCCACTCCTGAGTTCCAGTAGGTACCCGCGAAGTCCATCATCAGGACCATTTGGTGGTAACCCTATCTAAATGTTCCTCATTTTAAGTATATTAAAGAAAAAAAAACACTCATCTATGTTGAATCGATCCTGAGATCCAGTAGGTACCCCCAGGGTCGGTCATCAGGACCATTTTGGTGGTACCCTATTCTATATCATTAGTGTTTAGTGTTCAATCACACTAACGTTTGACCAACACTTCCTCTAATAACAATATCGGGGCCCTTCCTTTCAAATGGGTAAAGTGAAAAGGAAGAAAGAGGTGTGAAAAAATTATATTAATATAATAACCTGTGTGTATCCGCATGTGGTCTTTGACTTCGGCGCGCCGGGCGAAGGCTTTGCCGCAGACTCCACACACGAAAGGCTTTTGCCCGGAATGCACTACACCGTGCATTTCCAGGTTATGTTGAGTTCCGAATGCTTTCCCTGTGGAACAATATTACATTATATGTAATGAGTAACAAAATATACACACATTTCCAAGACGATTCCATCTTTGCTTCTAACTGTATGTTGGAGGCCAAGTTAAGGAACAAAGTCTTTGTCCAACTGGTTTCAATAATTAATTGCTCACGTGCTTTCTGCAACTGTTTACTATTCTTATTTTAAATACTAAAAGGCACCTGCAACTTCGTTCGCGGAGGAGAAAAAAATCATAACCACATTTGTGCTTCAGCATTATCGGATAAAAAGTATCCGAAGATCTTATATTTTAATAGAGAAACATAGTATTCGTAACAATTAATACGCAATTAGCTATTAATAAATAAATAACTTTATGAACTTAAGTAAAAACTGGGTAGGCTAGGTATTTAAATTATTCAAGAACTTTGTAGAGCCTAGATTAAACTAAATAAATAATACTAATCAAAAAACAGAAAAATAACTATAAATAAGGCACGGGCTCCAGGTCAGAGCCGAGCGGTAGGGTGCCCAGCAGGCTGGCAGCATTACCCCGCTGAATAGCTAAAGCTATTCTTTGAGATAGCTAAGAGCCAGCCTGCTGGTCACCCGTCTCTTCCCCAATATCCTACAACCATCTGCCCAGCTACCCGTATACCGAAAATAATTGAAATCTGTTTAGCCGTTATGTCGTGATGAAGCCACAACGATGCATAAAAACATACCAAAAAAAGTATTTTACATCTCTCCTGTTCGGAAAGTTTAATTTTCATGGGTATTTAACCAGGTGGAAAATAGCTTCTCCATCCCTAGGTTGGAAAGTATTTTATTGTTACAATTAGCCACAGAGTCGAAGATAATTGACTTACGTCATATATGTTTAAAATAAAAGCTTTTCATATCGCGATTGCGATGATGATGATGATATTTTTTTTATTTTTCCTCACAGTCGAAATGAAAAGTAGTGTTTAACTCGGGTGAAATCGCCCATTTCACCCTCGAACTATTGGACAGAAATATCTCGGGTGGAATGGGTCACTTTCAACCCTTGGTTAACAATCTACTATTTCGATTTAGCGACCTTCAAATGGTCAATTTCACTTACTTATTTGAAACTATCTTCAATGTAGACATTTAATTTTTACAAGTTTACGGGGAATCTCGGTAAGGCGGGCGATGCCGCGGGTGAATGCTAGTTGTTGCTATGACTCTTAATATAAAAGTACTGACCGCACACGTTGCACTCGAACTCCTTGAGCCCGGAGTGCGTCTTGTGGTGCTGGTTGAGGTTCTGCAGCGTGAAGAAGCACTTGCCGCAGTCCGCGCACTTGAAGGGCCGCGGGCGGTCCTGCAAATTTACAACCCACACTGTTCAAACCGAACGGAATCAGGCCCAGGCGTGTACAGTGAATTGTCGAACCTGTTGGAACGGCGTGTTGCGACCTGGAAGTCCCAAGGGAACTGAAGATTTATTTATTACATATTAGCCAATATTTAATATATAAACCCCGAAGGACGTCTAGCAACGCCGTCAGGACGACTGAAGGAAACATATTTACTGTCAGTTTTAATATTAGGTTAAGAAGAATCCAGCCATCGTAGGACCGTTTTAGCCAGATCCCTAAGGCGAGCCGGCAACACATACATTAAATAAGGTTCTATCTATCTGCCTATCAGCCACGGACGTCCACTGCTGAACATCCTCCTTGTGTCCATAATCCTCAATGCTGAGGGTCGTGGCCTCTCTGAATGACTTTATCGTCGACTATCTTGCGCCAGCTCACTCTATCCTCGGCTGCGTGGATGGCATCATAAACTGATGTATTGAGGGTAGAGCGTATCTGGTCTGGACTTCTGTCTCTGGGCCTTTTTCCGCACATCTCTCCTGTCATCAGCAGCTTTTCTAGGTCTGCTTGACTTACTTGTATTTGTTAGAACTAACATTACTCAGTTTGCACGCGTGGATGTCACTCGTAAACACCTCCGTTCCACCGGGAGACTGAGAACTGTTCCTCGTCGTATGGCACTTTCAGGCAAGAACCCTCGTGTCATTGGCCCGACTTACTTCGAGCGCTTGCCTGCTGACTTGAGAAACGAGCCGTCTGACGAAACATTTAGGCGTCGACTGAGAAACATATTGTTGGAAAACCCCCTGTACTCAGTAAGAGAGTACATGGAACTAACCTCTTAGGTGTCTATTTTTGTTATTTAATTTCGATATTGTGATAACGATCCTTATTGGGAGATGAGATTAATTATTACGTTTATTATTTACTTCTGTGTTTGACATTGTAACATTTAATTCAATTTTACTTTATATTGTATACGACGATCAAGATGTAAATACTTATAACTTTGACTAATGGAAATTTATACTGTTATTTTCTCATGTAATAAATAAATCAAATCAAATCAAATCATAGGCCTCCTTAAAGTTCACCACAGAGTGCGATCCTGCGCAGACCGCATCCACCGAGTGACCCTCACGAGATCATCTAGTCGCGGGCCGTCCCACGCTGCGCTTTCCTATGCGTGGTCGCCACTCCAAGACTTTACTGCCTCAATGGCCATTCGTTCTCCGGGCTACATGGCCCGCACATTGCCACTTCAACCGCGCAATCCTGCGAGCTATTATAAATAAATAAATATTACGGGACAATTTTACACAAATCACTCTAGTCCCATGGTAAGCTCAATAAGGCTTGTGTTATGGGTACTAGGCGACGATATATTTAATTGATATATTAACGATACGAATTTAATTGATTATAAACATCCAAGACTCAGAAACCAATATTTATGCTCATCACACAAATATTTGCCCTTACCGGGATTTGAACCCAGGACGTCAGCTTCGCAGGCAACGTTACTCCCACTGAGCCAAACCGGTCGTCAAACAAAATTATAATCATTTAATTATTATATTAGTCTTCTTAGTCCTCTTTCTTCGTCGGGGGCTTATAACTCACCAGATGTGTCTTAAGGTGCGACTGGTGTGTGTACTTCGACGCGAAGCTCTTGTGGCAAATGTGACAGGTGTACGGACGTTGTCCGTTGTGTAGATTCATATGCTCCACTAGAAGTGTTTTGGAACTGAAATAAAATAAAGATGGCGTCAAAACTTTATGATCCCTCATGACCAAGGACAAATAAAACAAGAGGACTGACAATTACCTCACTTCGGAACGTGCCCCGATCGCAAGGAGATATTCTGGCAAAAACTAGATGGCGCTTTAAAACTAAGCATTTAACGATGTTATAATAAAATTGTACAAAGAAACGTAGTACAGTCGGTATCAATTAGTTCGTAAACAGCCAATAATAAATAATTTGTAACATTTAAATACTGTGTCATGTTTGTTAAGGTGAAAAATTGTGAATAATAAACCTTGTTCATAGATGGCGTTGTACATATCGGGGAACGGCTTTTTGTATTGAGATTGTGAGTCCTCTTGTTTTAATGGTCCTTGCTCATGACTAAATTTATTTTTTTATTCCTGCATATAAGTAGAAAATATTGAAGACGAATTTTTGTTTTTACGTAAACAAAAAATATTGGCGATACATTAAATAAAAATAAGTTTGTCAAAATTTTAATTTTTGCGACAAGCTTTTATTGCCGACTGTACTTTTCTATGAATATACGTAAACAACTCACCGAGACGATTCTAAAGAGCCCAAACTCGGTAGGATTGAATTATTTTATTAGTTCGTAAACTCTGATTTTTTATTCAAGACTAAAATCTGACAGTTCTCATCTTGATTATTTAAAAATATGAATGAGAAATCGTGCAACCAGTAATATTAGGGTAAGTTTTATTGATAAAAATATTAACACTTAAACCAGTATGCAGTGATCACAGCTAAAGTGCGCCGTTGACGTTAAATTTTGGTCTTGAATTAAAAATCAGAGTATAGTACCTTCCTGCTCCATCATCAGATCAGCTCGATGGTATCATACTAATGCATTTTCACTAAACTTGTGTAAAGTATGCCAAATTGTAGCTCAATTGAAAGCCGGGAGGTAGGTCAAATTTAACTTGCAACGAACATAGATAGTTACATTGTAAGTTAAATAAAAGCTTGTAAAAATGTCAGGCGACGTCACACCTCGGTCCAGTTAATACAGAGTTATAATATAAATAAATATTACACGACAATTTGTACACAAATCGAACTAGTCCCACGGTAACCTCAATAAGGCCTGTGTTATGAGTACTACAGGACGATATATTTTATACATAAATTTACTTATATACATAGAAAACATCCAAGACTTAGGCTTAATATTAGATTTATTTTATTTAGACAAATATTTATGCTTAATATTTTCTTCTGTTTCCGCGATTATTACTCATTTAAAAAACCCGTAGTGGACCCACCCGTGACCATGGAAAGCTGAAAAGCTTCCAAAACGTCGGGAACTCAAATGGGATAATATACGCAATATAATCCGTTAAATTGTTTCATTCAAATATTTATGCTCATCACACAAATATTTGCCCTTACCGGAATTTGAACCCAGGACCTTCAGCTTCGCAGGCCACGTTAGTCCCACTGAGATAAAAAGGTCGTCGAGTATCTAGATACGGCCGTTTGTAGCGTAGATTTTGTAAGGAACCCTCGGCCCGCCAGTCCGACTCGCACTTGGCCCGTTTTTTTAGGACTTCGTTGCCATGGTTACGTCTCCAGAGTTACTCTTTACAACTACGATTTGAAACACTCTCAACGCAACAAAAAAATGTTTTCTAAGGTACATCTCATCAGTATGTGAATAACCTAGATTTGTGATAATAGCCTGCATTTCTCTACGTAACTCTGTCACTATTGCAGAGGCGTGGCGTCAGGAAAATTACAAGGGAAACCAAAGCGTATTTATTTATTCATATTTAAAGAAAAAGGTGGCTATAAGCCTTTCCTTCGGCAACCCGGTGGGAATCGGCTTATATGGACGCCGGGCTACTGCATTATCTCCTGAGTTTCGGGACAGAATAACATGAAAAACCATTGATCCATCCTAATACAAAAATAGAAAATACCTGTATTTTTTATGACAGACGCTGCATTCGTGTAGTTTGCTCTTTTCTTGGGTTGAATTTTCTTTCGCGTGTTGTGCTGTAAAATTAATAAAATACATATGATAGATATGCATTAAGTTTAAAAACAATATGTCGTGTCGATTCCATGCAGATTGACTGAATGACCAATAAATTGTTATGGTTATTTTGATATCCAATGGTATATAAAGTATTTACACGGGAGCGATTATCTTTTGTTCGTTTCTTGGGCGAGAAAATCGTCGATCGCCGGCGGTGGGACAAGTACCTATGTGCGCGACGTAGAGGTCCCTGCGGCGCAGCGCGGCGCCGCACGCGGGGCACACGTACAATAAGTTGGGAGACAGGAGCTACGGACCTATGTGCGCGACGTAGAGGTCCCTGCGGCGCAGCGCGGCGCCGCACGCGGGGCACACGTACAATAAGTTGGGAGACAGGAGCTACGGACCTATGTGCGCGACGTAGAGGTCCCTGCGGCGCAGCGCGGCGCCGCACGCGGGGCACACGTACAATAAGTTGGGAGACAGGAGCTACGGACCTATGTGCGCGACGTAGAGGTCCCTGCGGCGCAGCGCGGCGCCGCACGCGGGGCACACGTACAATAAGTTGGGAGACAGGAGCTACGGACCTATGTGCGCGACGTAGAGGTCCCTGCGGCGCAGCGCGGCGCCGCACGCGGGGCACACGTACAATAAGTTGGGAGACAGGAGCTACGGACCTATGTGCGCGACGTAGAGGTCCCTGCGGCGCAGCGCGGCGCCGCACGCGGGGCACACGTACAATAAGTTGGGAGACAGGAGCTACGGACCTATGTGCGCGACGTAGAGGTCCCTGCGGCGCAGCGCGGCGCCGCACGCGGGGCACACGTACAATAAGTTGGGAGACAGGAGCTACGGACCTATGTGCGCGACGTAGAGGTCCCTGCGGCGCAGCGCGGCGCCGCACGCGGGGCACACGTACAATAAGTTGGGAGACAGGAGCTACGGACCTATGTGCGCGACGTAGAGGTCCCTGCGGCGCAGCGCGGCGCCGCACGCGGGGCACACGTACAATAAGTTGGGAGACAGGAGCTACGGACCTATGTGCGCGACGTAGAGGTCCCTGCGGCGCAGCGCGGCGCCGCACGCGGGGCACACGTACAATAAGTTGGGAGACAGGAGCTACGGACCTATGTGCGCGACGTAGAGGTCCCTGCGGCGCAGCGCGGCGCCGCACGCGGGGCACACGTACAATAAGTTGGGAGACAGGAGCTACGGACCTATGTGCGCGACGTAGAGGTCCCTGCGGCGCAGCGCGGCGCCGCACGCGGGGCACACGTACAATAAGTTGGGAGACAGGAGCTACGGACCTATGTGCGCGACGTAGAGGTCCCTGCGGCGCAGCGCGGCGCCGCACGCGGGGCACACGTACAATAAGTTGGGAGACAGGAGCTACGGACCTATGTGCGCGACGTAGAGGTCCCTGCGGCGCAGCGCGGCGCCGCACGCGGGGCACACGTACAATAAGTTGGGAGACAGGAGCTACGGACCTATGTGCGCGACGTAGAGGTCCCTGCGGCGCAGCGCGGCGCCGCACGCGGGGCACACGTACAATAAGTTGGGAGACAGGAGCTACGGACCTATGTGCGCGACGTAGAGGTCCCTGCGGCGCAGCGCGGCGCCGCACGCGGGGCACACGTACAATAAGTTGGGAGACAGGAGCTACGGACCTATGTGCGCGACGTAGAGGTCCCTGCGGCGCAGCGCGGCGCCGCACGCGGGGCACACGTACAATAAGTTGGGAGACAGGAGCTACGGACCTATGTGCGCGACGTAGAGGTCCCTGCGGCGCAGCGCGGCGCCGCACGCGGGGCACACGTACAATAAGTTGGGAGACAGGAGCTACGGACCTATGTGCGCGACGTAGAGGTCCCTGCGGCGCAGCGCGGCGCCGCACGCGGGGCACACGTACAATAAGTTGGGAGACAGGAGCTACGGACCTATGTGCGCGACGTAGAGGTCCCTGCGGCGCAGCGCGGCGCCGCACGCGGGGCACACGTACAATAAGTTGGGAGACAGGAGCTACGGACCTATGTGCGCGACGTAGAGGTCCCTGCGGCGCAGCGCGGCGCCGCACGCGGGGCACACGTACAATAAGTTGGGAGACAGGAGCTACGGACCTATGTGCGCGACGTAGAGGTCCCTGCGGCGCAGCGCGGCGCCGCACGCGGGGCACACGTACAATAAGTTGGGAGACAGGAGCTACGGACCTATGTGCGCGACGTAGAGGTCCCTGCGGCGCAGCGCGGCGCCGCACGCGGGGCACACGTACAATAAGTTGGGAGACAGGAGCTACGGACCTATGTGCGCGACGTAGAGGTCCCTGCGGCGCAGCGCGGCGCCGCACGCGGGGCACACGTACAATAAGTTGGGAGACAGGAGCTACGGACCTATGTGCGCGACGTAGAGGTCCCTGCGGCGCAGCGCGGCGCCGCACGCGGGGCACACGTACAATAAGTTGGGAGACAGGAGCTACGGACCTATGTGCGCGACGTAGAGGTCCCTGCGGCGCAGCGCGGCGCCGCACGCGGGGCACACGTACAATAAGTTGGGAGACAGGAGCTACGGACCTATGTGCGCGACGTAGAGGTCCCTGCGGCGCAGCGCGGCGCCGCACGCGGGGCACACGTACAATAAGTTGGGAGACAGGAGCTACGGACCTATGTGCGCGACGTAGAGGTCCCTGCGGCGCAGCGCGGCGCCGCACGCGGGGCACACGTACAATAAGTTGGGAGACAGGAGCTACGGACCTATGTGCGCGACGTAGAGGTCCCTGCGGCGCAGCGCGGCGCCGCACGCGGGGCACACGTACAATAAGTTGGGAGACAGGAGCTACGGACCTATGTGCGCGACGTAGAGGTCCCTGCGGCGCAGCGCGGCGCCGCACGCGGGGCACACGTACAATAAGTTGGGAGACAGGAGCTACGGACCTATGTGCGCGACGTAGAGGTCCCTGCGGCGCAGCGCGGCGCCGCACGCGGGGCACACGTACAATAAGTTGGGAGACAGGAGCTACGGACCTATGTGCGCGACGTAGAGGTCCCTGCGGCGCAGCGCGGCGCCGCACGCGGGGCACACGTACAATAAGTTGGGAGACAGGAGCTACGGACCTATGTGCGCGACGTAGAGGTCCCTGCGGCGCAGCGCGGCGCCGCACGCGGGGCACACGTACAATAAGTTGGGAGACAGGAGCTACGGACCTATGTGCGCGACGTAGAGGTCCCTGCGGCGCAGCGCGGCGCCGCACGCGGGGCACACGTACAATAAGTTGGGAGACAGGAGCTACGGACCTATGTGCGCGACGTAGAGGTCCCTGCGGCGCAGCGCGGCGCCGCACGCGGGGCACACGTACAATAAGTTGGGAGACAGGAGCTACGGACCTATGTGCGCGACGTAGAGGTCCCTGCGGCGCAGCGCGGCGCCGCACGCGGGGCACACGTAGACGCGCGCGTCGTGCGCCGCGCGCATGTGCCGCATGATGAACTCCGCGTCGCCCGCGAAGCGCCCCGTCCGCTCGCCTGCCAGCATACAACGTACACACCACATTACCATTTCAAATTCGGAACATTATGTTTCTCAGAGGTGTGCGTTATATATTTTTATCTACGCACATATTATTGGTGCTCTAAAATGCGTTCAGAAAAGCCTTTGGAAATTACCAGCATTATTACAACCAATTTTACCACGAGGACTTTCTTGTCTGTGGTAGTAGATAAAGCTTTAGTTTATTGTGATTTCAATATTGATTTTTGTAAGGTTATGTTTTAATTTAAAAGCTGTCAAAACTCGAATGAATCTCTACTCCACTATCCATAGATATTAAAACAGTTATTGGTACGAAATGTCAATTCAGTATGTTTTTTTTTTAAATATAAACCGCACGACATTTAATCTCGAGTGATATGAGAATAAGGACTTCAGTCGTTTGTCTATGATTTTTCTTTACATTCATTTTGACGCAGGATCGTTTTGCCGCCATTAATGTTGTCATTTGTTTGTTGGTTATTTGATGTTACGAAAGTACAATAGGGAACATGCATGAATTTTTTTTGTCGCTTTTCTTAATTAAATATCAAAATAACGTTAAAAATATTTCAAAATGTGAAATTTAAATTTAAATCGACCAAGAAATACACAAGATATAGGCATTTTAAATTACTAATTACACAGAGAGGTCCGATATGCACTGTTACGTCATCGTGCATTCTGGCCATATAAACTCCATATTAAATTCTGTTTTGCTAGAAAGAGATGAATGAAATGTTTAATGGCTTATATCTTGGTTATTTTTATAGTTATTCGAAAAAATATTGTTGTCTACTGTTTGTTACAATGAATGAGCTTTTAATAAAGCAAAAATTAAAATTCATGAATATTCCCTATTGTGAAAAGTTGTTTGTAATTTACATACAAGTTAAAAATATGAGTAAGTAGTGACTCCGAGAACTATATGAACACTCCGCCGCATATCGTAAATGCAGCCACGATAACAAGAAAAAACTTGTTGCAAGAAAAACAGAGAGCAAAATATGAGAAGGGGAACAAAGATTTTTTAAATTGGAGAATTAACAAACACACGACTTCGGTGTGAATAAATAATTTGTTTCTGTACTTATTTCTTCAAATTTATTTTTTATTACATTGTTTTAATATCTATAGTCTATTGATATTTTACAAGTAGCGCTGGTAACAATGCAGGTCATACGTCATCAAATCAAATCAAATCAAAATATCCTTTATTCAAGCAGGCTGAGATAGAAGCACTTTCGAATTGTCAGTTACAATGAGAGAAGCCTTTGCTGGGAAACATACAATGTGATCCAACATTTGTTGCAAGGATTAGGGAAACCCAGAAAAACCTAATCAGATCATTTAACTTAAGTATAATACTTACTTATTATTGATAAAATCATCATTTTAAAAATTAAAATAATTAGAAAATCTAGAATGTGTCTGGAATAAAATTCCAAATGTCAGAGTATATAAAACAATTAATATGCGTGTACCAATTAACTATTACAATATTGTCTTAATTATACTTAAAACTTTTACAATTGTGTTATAAATAATCGATACACGCGGAGGAGATGTACAAATTCTCCAGATCAATGTTAATATAAAATATAAACTAGGCGTCAAGACATGCGATAAAATTTAATATAATAATTTGACTGAATTCTACTGAGATGTTTAAGGTCTCTTAGGGGTCAAAGTGAATAATACATTAAACATAATTATTATTAAATCTAAATTTCTTAGAGATGTATATGGTCTCTAGGCGTCATAACATGCAAAAAGATAAAATTAGTTAATTAAAATCCTCAGAAATGTTTAAGGATATACCTCTATAAATAAAACAAAACTCTTAGAGATGTATACAGTCTCTAAATCAAATAAAAAATGAATAACTTAAATCGAGTACAGGATGAAGTCTCTCACGTCATCAGTTCATTAAACACTGGTAGGCAGTTACTAGGTATACAATTAATTTGGCCCTTGCTAGCATGAACAGACCGGACCCCACAAACGGCACCCGTTCACGAGCATGACGCATATCTCAGCCATCGCCTCCCTCAACCATATTTTAGGGAAGGTTGCGACCCGATCAACGACGCCACCGTAAGCAAAGACCTTTAAGCGAGCATGACATGCTCACACTGCCGGGCATTAAACACTAACTTAACAACTAGTATTGCCCGGTGAGAAACAACAAATGTGCTCTCACGTTACATTAAATGACAACTATTATTAACTCTTAAAATAATGCTTACTTTACATACACAAGACTAAACTACTGGCTTAAAGACATCTTTATCGTCTAAAAAGTCATTTACAGTATAATACGCCTTGTTTAGTAGGTGACGTTTTATGTAGGACTTAAATTTGCTGCAAGGTAAATTCACTACATCGGTAGGTATTTTGTTATAGAAGCGTACACAGTTCCCCACGAACGAAGTTCCGACCTTGCGGAGACGATGAGCAGGCATGGCAAGTTTGTTCTTATTTCTTGTATTGTAGTGGTGAATGCCAATATTGTGTTTGAAATCATGTTGATTTTTCCGAACATACATAATATTCTCGAGAATTAATGTATCTGAATTTTTCTCTCAGTGATGCACGAGCTCTCAGTGCATATATTGAGCGTACTGCCCGTTTTTGTAGTACGAAGATGGTTTGTATGTCCGCCGCCTTGCCCCACAACAGAATTACATATGACATTACACTATGAAAATAACTGAAGTACACGAGCTTTGCCGTCTCGACGTTTGTTAACTGTCTGATTCGCCTCACTGCATAGGCTGCGGAGCTTAGTTTACCTGCAAGAGTGGCTATGTGCGCATTCCATTGCAGTTTAGAGTCCAAAGTAACACCCAGGAATACTGTTTTGTCTTCAAATTCTAGCACATCGCCTTTCAATGTCATCTTGGCACAATCTACTTGTTTCACATTCGGTAATGTGAATTTGATGCACTTGGTTTCCTTGGCATTTAAAAGTAAGTTATTTGCAGTAAACCAATGTACAATACTAGACAGCGCATCGTTTATAGTAACGAAGTTATTCTCTCTTCTTTTCACTTTAAAAAGAAGAGAAGTATCATCTGCGAATAACACAATATCATGTTTATCTTGAACAAGGTTTGGTAGATCATTGATATACACTAGAAACAGAAAGGGGCCTAGAATTGAGCCCTGGGGTACCCCCATAGCAACAGATGACCCAGTTGATTGCATCCCGTTGATGACTACGCGTTGCGTTCTCTCTGAAAGATATGATGAGACGAGGTCAAGTGCACCGTTCTTTATTCCGTAGTATTCCAACTTACGCATTAAATTATTATGATCAACGCAATCAAACGCCTTTGATAGGTCACAAAAAATCCCAATAGCATCTTGAGCGTTTTCCCAGGCATCAAAGATGTGTTTAACTAGCACTACCCCAGCATCAGCAGTGGAGCGACCTTTGGTACATCCAAATTGACTGCTATGAAGTAGGTTATATCCATTAAAATGAGATGTAAGTTGATTAATAATAAGTTTCTCAAAAACTTTACTCAATGCGGGTAGTATTGATATTGGTCTATAATTTGTGGGGTGTGTTTTCGTTCCTGATTTAAATAAAGGAATGATCTTGCTGTGCTTCATCAAATTAGGAAATACTCCAGTGTCAATACATTTGTTGAATATATCAGCCAAATATGGTGCAATCGCCTCTATTATTGAATGTAACACTTTAACGGAAAGGCCCCACAGGTCTTCAGTTTTCTTCAAATTAAAGATCTAAAGGTTTTGATAATAGTATTTGGAGTAACATAAGTAAATTTGAAGAAGTCTTTACATCCTGGTACATACATTTTTAATATTGATTCAGCAATATCTGGCGATGAATTTAAAGATTTTGTTGTCTCTACAGGTATATTAGAGAAGAACCGCTCAAACTGATGCGCAACTTCAATGTCCGCATTTACTGTTTCATCGTCGATTTTTAAGCTAAAATGAGGAATTTTAACTTTAGTTTGCCCAGTTTCGTCATTTATGACCTTCCAGACGGCCTTCACCTTGTCACGAATATCAGGCGTAGCCCAGTCGCTAAATGTAATTTTAACCTTGCCTTGTACTTTCTTCAGATTGAGACAAGAATCAAATTCTTTTTTTATGCAATCAAATAAGACCGAGCACATGCCGTCGGCATCCTTTTGAGTAAAAGAAAGATAACACAGTTTCTCCTGAATTTTCCGATTGAATAAATCTAAGCGATACTCAGAAATAGGTCTGCACATAGTGTCTTGTGGTTTCTCTTCATTTTTTCTACTGAAACTGAAGGATGCATGTTGTCCACAGTGGTCAGAGCTTAGTTTATTTATGATAGATTTATCCAACGCATTCGTGTTACTAAATATGTTATCAATACATGTTGAACTGGTGGCTGTGATTCGGGTAGGCTGAACTGGCATCTGAACTCATCTTAAAGTACTTATGATATGTGTGTAGATAAAGTAGTGTATGCATCTGTACATAATTAGGCCTTAAAAAACTCGTGTGATCCTATTATGAAACTGTCTTTTAAGGCCTCCCATTATGTATCAGTTGCTTAAGCTACTATTTCATCCCTCCTAAAAGGTTACTTAAATTTTTATGGATAGATAGCCGGGTGGAAAATTGCTTTTCCATCCCAAGGGTGGAAAGTATTTTTTCTACCCAACATGGGTCCGTTTATCAAGGGCCTATCTCTTCAATATGTTAATAGTCTAGATTATTAGCGGTATTCTAAGTAAATCTATACTATTGTCCGTAACCCAGGGACAAGTATAGAATAACACTGAGGGGACAGATTAATAGCCAGAAATAGTTGATCCACCCATATCTCACTTACCTTTATTTTTATTCTTCTTACACAACACGCATTTGAAGAGACCGTCTTCTTTCACCACAATCTGCAACTGTGAAATATAATAATTAGATGGTGCTTGGCAGAATTTCAAATAAATATCATAAGTAATGTTAACTAGAATACATGGCAGCACTAACAGCCTTCTGATGACAGTAGCACTATTATAATAAATAAATTTCTTTATTTACGACCAACTTGGATCATTGTGTTAGTACAATTGTATTACTTATACATAATGTAACACTTAGTTAATAATATAGTTAAATATGTATACTAAAATAGTTATAAGCAAATACTAACAAACTATATATAATAGGATCCACCTATGTTGTCCGAATAAATAAATGTATTATTATTATAATAAGAAAAATATCAGGCATATATTATTATCATATCAAGCGTTAGCGAATGTGTCCGTTTCAGGAGGCTACTCTGAAATTCGATATTCGAAGTTCGTATCGCGCCATCCCGCTCACTAAATACAGTTTAACATGAGATTCTGTTTGGACAAAATGCTTTCGTATGTCTGTCCAAGCTGTTTTTTGACAACGTTTTTCTGTTGTAAATATGTTATACGAGGGGCGTTCAATATATTTTCGGTATGGGTATGATCCAGTAATTATCATTATCATGTTTGATGATAGGTCATATGATGTTGCTATTCATTAATAAAATAAGCAAATAAAAAAAGGATATTATTAATTTGTCTTTATGTAATAGCTTAACAAAGACGACAGTATGAAATTTGTAACGACGTCAGTAAAACGGGAGCCTGTTTTGATTATTGTTTAGGAAGAAGTGAGCAAAATTTTGGTGGAGTAATTGAGAAAACTGATTCTGAAAATGCAAGATAGACTTATTGTGGTGTCTGAAAAAAATATTAAGACTCATGCAATTACATTTTCAAAGAACGGGTCACTTGTCAATATTCTATGTAGTTTTTATGACCTTCAAAAGAAAATTATATAAAAAAAAATTATATAAATATTAAAGAAGAGTGATACGACTTAATCCTAGTGCCATTCAAAAATCTGGTCAAAATAAATACGAAGAAAACAAATACATAAATTCTATGACCTTTTCTTTAGACAGTACTTCAGATTACCATATCTGTTGCTCAGGGCCACAACTTCTAATCAATAAGTCAACTTACGTGAAACATAGGCCAAATGCTTGACTAATATTTCCTATTTTCTACAACTAAAAAGTCCCTAACAAAATCGGTGCACCACCGATGAAGTAAAAGATAAGGCAAATTTTGCCCATAAAAACTTTTTTTTATCTTGAGAATATAAATAAATATATTTTTATATATTACTAGCATCTGCCCGCGACTTCGTCCGCCTTAAATTCGTTTATCGCGGATAAGGGTATTTTTCCGGGATAAAAAGTAACCTATGTCCTTCCCCGGGACTCAAAACTATCTCCATACCAAATTTCATCCAAATCGGTTCAGCGGTTTAAGCGTGAAGACAGACAGACAGACAGACAGACAGACAGACAGACAGACAGACAGACAGACAGACAGACAGACAGACAGACAGACAGACAGACAGACAGACAGACAGACAGACAGACAGACAGACAGACAGACAGACAGACAGACAGACAGACTGACAGTTACACTTTCGCATTTATAATATTAGTATGGATGTACGCATACAAAATACGAAAGAGCCAAATTATTACATAAAATATATATCATACGAATAAGTTCACATTTTTACACTGATACCGAGAATATATGGAACGCCCCTCGTAGAACGACCTCACAACAATGGAAACATTTTTTTGAAAATACTACTTCAATGTCATAGAAACTCCCTGAGATACAATACAATAATGTTAAAAGCCCATTTTTGGACTTTCCCAAAATCGCTCCATACTAAAGCCTAGGAACGTGTGACATCAAACGTTCCTACCTTCAATATATATAAAGAAATTAAGAAAGAAAGAAAGAAAATAAATTTATTTGGTGGTATAGCAAGTGAAAAAAAAAAAAAAAATACAAATTACATACAAAAAACTATGCCCCGAAATGGTCCCACCTAAGCATAATGCCGGCTCGGACCATATGTGGCGCCACGGAGAGCTGCATGCACGAACATTTAGATGTTCCTGAACGCAGCCGACAGCGACTATCGACCGACAAAGTAGTCCTGTCAACTGTCAGTGTCAGGTGCAGTTGACATAAAACAAATGCTCGTGCACGCAGCTCTGAATTGTGGGGTTACACCCTATATAAATTACAATATTATAAAACGGAAAAAGAAGTACAATTAAGAACTTTGCTCTGCATCTATGTTAAAACTTGCGTTTATCGAAACGGTTTCATTACAAAAGTTACCATACGTTTTATGGGCTATTCAATGGTATTATTAGATATTAATATTTACTTTAAAATGGCCTTTCCCACCCAACTTTAGGCTCATAAAATAATCTACACGCAAGGTACCGAGAACTCATTTTTTTTTTACGATTTCTGTCATAAAAACTGCCATTTTGCATCAGTGTTATTTTTATTAGAATACAGTCAAGATCCCAATTATATAGATTTTTTAACGATTCATTATTGGATTTTTTTCAAAATGGTGGAGATATGGGAGCTTAAAGACTATCGAGGTCTACAGCTCACAGACCTACTAGTTTAAAAGTTCGATGACGTCACGGTTCTATATAACAAAAATCATCACAATTACCTCTGTGAGAGTAACGTTGCCTGCGAAGCTGAAGGTCCTAGGTTAAAATCTCAGTAAGGGCAAATATTTGTGTGATGAGCATAAATATTTGTTAGGCGTTTTCTTTGTATACATATAAGTAAATATATCTATTAAATATATCGTCGTCTAGTACTCATAACGCAAGTATTATTGAGCTTACCATGGGACTAGTTCGATTTGTGAAAAATTATCTAGTAATATTTATCTACTAGAAGGTGCCCCCGCAACTTCGGAGGAGAAAAAATCATAACGCCTCTTTTTTATTCAGCGTAATCGGGTAAAAAGTATCCTATAACCATCTGGAGATACCCAGCTACCCGTGGACCAAAAATAGTTGAAATCCGTTTAGCCGATTTAGCGTGATGAAGCCACAACAACACATACAAACATTTCATTTTTACAACTTTATAATAGTATAGATATCTATCTTTAACCAAGAAAGCAAAATATAATATTCAGAAGACACGCAAAATATTAACATACGTGGTCTGTAAATTCTTTGTCATCTTCTTCCTTAGATTTGCTCTGCACCGACTTCACGCGATACATCTCTCCCGACTGTACTTTTATAAATGCACCGCCTGTAAATAGAAATTAATAAATAATATTAGTATCAAATAAAAAAAACCGGCCTAGTGCGAGTCGGACTCGCGCACCGAGGGCTCCGTACAAACTTTCTCTTAGCATAATCTAACTTATTCTGTTTTAGTATTTGCTGTTATAGCGGCAACAAAAATACATCATCTGTAATCATTTCAACTGTCTACCTATCACGGTTCATGGGATACAGCCTTGTGACAGACGGACAGACAGATAGACGGACGGACAGCGGAGTCTTAGTAATTTTACCCTTTGAGTACGGAACCCCTAAAAGTGGAACCTTTATTTTAAGCAATAAACCACATCGTTTAATTTCTTTTACGTCACACCTGGCCATAATGTAAGTTTTACCGCACACTACGCGTATGGTACAACTCGCATTATGGCCAGATGAAGACGTAAAATTGTGTACTCACCACGGGCAGTAAAAAAAGAAAGCCTATTTACAACCCTCGCCTACGGCTCGAGTCACAAATACCTACGATTTCGGGCTTTCTTTTACAGCCCTTGGTAAATAATGTACTATTGTCATATCGGATCAATTCAACAGATACACAATAATATTTACCTTGTTCCCTCGCCGCGGCTATAATGGCATTCGCCGTCTCCTCGTCTCCCGAAACCTGCAGCTCTATTTGTGATTCTTCGTCATCTATGAATGAAGAAAAATTCCGTTTAGCATACAGTGTGGCACGTTGTTACCGATTCGCGAAACCGGCAGACCGCTACAAACTCCACCGTGTCCCATCACTAGAGACGGTCCCGCACTAGCGCGGACACTGGCAACATCGAATCGACGCACGGCCATCACTCATTTCATTCTCGCCATCTTATACAATTCATCTCAAGCCACATCTATATAAAGTTGGTAGTGAAATGTCTGTATATTAAAGATATAAAAAAATAGTGATACGGACTATTTAAAGGTCACTGAATCGAAAAATATTTATTTATAACTTTTTGTATGTTTGTATGTGTCGTTGAGGCTTTATCACGCCAAAATCGATTTCAACTATTTTTGGTACCCGGGTAACTGAGCATCCACAGATGGTTATAGGATACTTAATCGTCAACAATGTAAAAGTTGTAGATGAAATGAAAAATCTATGAAATAAAAAATTCTAGGGAAGCATTTATCGATAAAATGGAAGGACACCTATAGCTTGACAAGTTCTTTCGTGACATTTCTATGGTCTGCGGGCGACGGGGGGAGAAACACAGCGGGGGCGGGGATAAAATGTGCACGCGGCGGAGCAAAATGACCCTGCCGCCCGCACGCTTCATACTCGCCCCCGCTGTCTTTACCCCCGTCGCCCACAGACCATGGGAGTGTCAGAAAAGAACTTGTCAAGCTATAATTAATTACTGTTCGCTAGCAATGTTGAATGATTGCAGTGAGGGTTTTCTAAAATATAAATATCACCAGTTGGCGCTACCGTGACGTAAGGTCTAATTGACGAGAAGTGTCAAAATCTTGTGCTGTGATTGGTGGATGTTGACACTTCTTGTCAGTTAGATCTTACTTACGTCATGGTGGCGCCGACTGGTGATATTTCCATTTTACAAAACTCTCATTAATCATTCGTATACATACATGGCGTTGGAAATATCGCGGAGCTTTTTGTATTGCGATTGAGAGTCCAATAGGGAATAAGCATGATTTTTTATTTTTGCTTTATTAAAGCTCATTCATATAACAAACAGTAAACAAAAATAATTTTTCGAATAACTGTAAAAATAACCAAGATATAAGCCATCAAACATTTCATTCTATCCCTTTCTAGCAAAACGGAATTTAATATGGAGTTTATATGGCCGGCGTAGACTATGACGTAACAGTACATGTCGGACCTCTCTGTCAAATCGCCGTCTAATTAGCAGTTTAAAATGCCTATATCATGCGTATTTCTTGGCCGATTTTAATTTTGATTTCACTGTTTGAAATCGTTTTTACGGTATTTTCATATTTTGTTAAGAAAAGCGATAAAAAAATTCATGCATATTTCCTAACCTATTGTTTTAAGTTAATGGGGTTGAGTAGAGTTCGTCACCGAACTCTTGAAATTGAAGCTCTCAAGTTGAGGATTCTACTTGAATAAAAGTTCAAGTACAGCATAGTTAAGTATGCTGTTGAAATGAAACACGTAGTTCATTAAGTAAACAAATCAGAAGAATAGTGCTCACTATCCACCTTGGCTGTCGGGCTGTGCGTCGTTGTCGTTGTCGTCGTCGTCGAGCAGAGTCAAGCCAGAGTCGCTGTACACCAGCTTCTGCCCCGACACCACGCGCAGGATCGAGTTGTCGCTCGACATCACGATAGTTTCTGAAACGGCATTTAAATAAAACAAGTCACCGACGTCTCGGAAGCTTTAAGCCGTGTCTACATTAGTGACAAATCGCCGAACCGAACACCGTGATTTCGCCGCGGACTTGTTACGTATAGTGTGGACAAAGCCGGGTGTTGGTACCGATAGTGTGGACGGGATTCGTTACACGTACTAATTTTACGACAATGATTTATCGGATAGGTGCGAGTGGCGGGGGAGCGGGTGTTGTCTTGTCAACACGTGCATTTGCCCGATCCAGCAATCCCACACTGAGACAGTACCGGACACTCGTTGAAAAAGACCGACTTTGGATGGATCGGCCCGTGACCAGTGTCATTTGACCGTGACAAAACCAAAACACCGTCCACATTTTTCGCGACCGCAATGTGGCTGTACGTAACAATGTGTAGGTGTATGGATATTTTGTATGGGAGAATTGAACGGATAACTGATTGTAACATTTGTACGCGTAACATATCCCGTCTACACTATCGGTAGATACAAACACCCGGCTCTGTCACGGCCACGGTGTTCGGTTCGGCGATTTGACACTAATGTGGACCCGGCTTAAAAACTTCCATATTCACGGTGTACACTGAGAAAAAAAAAAATTCTGACAAAGTTGCAATTTGTGCAATCTACTCACATTGAGAGAACAAAGATGGACCTAATGTGTAAAGACAGTTACACATGTGCCAGAAGAGCTTAATTATTTTATTTTAATACCAGCGTTTCACGCTTACTGAAGAGAAAGAAACGCCGCAGACTAACTACCTCATCCATACTAATATTATAAATGCGAAAGTGTGTCTGTCTGTTACCTCTTCACGCTTAAACCGCTGAACCGATTTGGTTGAAATTTGGTATGGAGATAGTTTGAGTCCCGGGGAAGGACATAGGCTACTTTTTATCCCGTAAAATACTCTTATCCGCGATAAACGAATTTAAGGCGGACGAAGTCGCGGGCAGAAGCTAGTATATAATAACTCTATGTCGTCTAATGACGGCAGATGACTCACGTCGAACATATTCGATATGTCGGACTTTTAGCCGAAAGTGTAACGAAATAAGCATTTTTAAATTGATTATATCGCGTATATTATCTCGTTTGAGTTCCCGGCATTTCAGAAGCTATATACAGTTTCCGTGTTCACGGGGTAAATTCCGAAAGCTGAATAGCTTCCGAAACGTCAGGAACTCAAATGAGATAATAAACGTGATATGATCCGTTAAAATTGTTTTATAAAATAAATAAAGGGACAATTTTACACAAATCGCTCGTCCCATGGTAAGCTCAATAAGGCTTGTGTTATGGGTACTAGACGACGATATATTTAATAGATATATTACTTACTAGCTTCTGCCCGTGACTTCGTCCGCCTTAAATTCGTTTATCGCGGATAAGGGTATTTTTACGGGATAAAAAGTAGCCTATGTCCTTCCCCGGGACTAAAACTATCTCCATACCAAATTTCGTCCAAATTGGTTCAGCAGTTTAAGCGTGAAGAGGTAACAGACAGACAGACAGACACACTTTCGCATTTATAATATTAGTATGGATATGGATAGTATATAAGTATATAGTATATATAGTATATATATGGATATATATAGAAAACATCCAAGACTCAGGAACAAATATTTAGCTCGTCACACAAATATTTGCCCTTACCGGGATTTGAATCCAGGACCTCAGCTTCGCAGGCAACGAAATAAAAATGAGTGATATCGCGGAACAGAAGAAAATATTTAATTTGGCTTAGTCGGTAGTGTACTCACGTTCCTCCTCGTCGTCCTCGTCTTCCCTCTCGCTTAGTATCTCCAACTTCCCCACAATGTACTGGTCATTCTGTTGCTCCCCATCGCCGCTGTCGTCCAATGACGACAGCAGACTCACGTCGAACATATTCGACGCGTCATCAGACTTCTGTAAATATTAACAGGCCATGATGCCGGGGTAGGAAAATCCAAATTTCAATTAGTCCGTAGTACTATTTGCTTTTTCAAATTAATAAAACAATACTCAGACAAATCGCATTAAGGTTTAGGGGTGGTAGTTCGTCTCAATAGATCGCCATTATTTTTGATTACGTAAAAACAGAAAAAAGTTATAAAAATAAACACATAATAATAGAGATACAATTATATAATAATAATATTTTATTCAAATAACATATTGCAGTAATTATTACTAATAAACTAAATCATACATATGGACATCAATAGAATATGCCTGTACTAGGATTCCCTGTGTTTCAGGCAATGTAGGGCTGGCGTAATTTAACTAAAATATTCAAACTATAATACAAATTAATTCTTATTCACTACTAAAATAAAATACAAAAAGATATGCACTATGTGACCTGAAAGTAAAACAATTAAGCGTAATCACATGTACGTTAATTGTGTTTTTAGATATTGCTCGTTGGGCACTTTGAGTTAGTATATGTCGACGATATGAAGTATTCGATGAAACTTTCTCGATAAAACAAGTTACAACCAATTTTTACCTTCTTATTTTCTTCGCTGGTTCCATCCTCTTGAGCCACAATTGCATACGAGCAATCTGCAAAGAGAACATCAATATATTACCTAAAGTAAGACCTATGGTTACAAGTCCTTATAGTATACCCATTGACATATAAGGCACAATAGGGTACACGCATGATTTTTTTAATCACTTTTCTTAACAAAATATAAAAATAAGAAAAGATTTCAAAACGTGAAATTAAAATTAAAAGCGGCCAAGAAAAACGCATGATATAGGCATTTTAAACTGCTAATTAGACGGCGATTTGACAGAGAGGTCCGACATATTACGTCATAGTCTACTACAGCCATATCAACTCCATATTAAATTCCGTTTTGCTAGAAAGAGAGAATGAAATGTTTGATGGCTTATATCTTGGTTATTTTTATACTGATTCGAAAAAATATTTTTGCCTACTGTTTGTTACATGATACATGAATGAGCTTTTAATAAAGCAAAAACAAAAAAACATGCATATTCCCTATTAGTCCGGAAACAATGAGCCATTCAAAACTACCGAAATATCGCCCGGTGCAGTAGTTTTGTGATTAGTCTTGTCTCGACCATTGACGCTGCCAGTTGTCGATAATGAATGACTAAATGTTCAGCGAATTTCAAAACTACGAAAAAGGATGGACGATTCTTTTTTACATTAGTTCTATTGATTGATTCAGGGGCTGCAAGCGAACATGTACCATTTATCATGGTTTTTGTTCTAAATCTAGTCCCTATATACATATAATAGTTTGGTTTCTATTCAACACAACCTTGCATTCAGAAATTAGAATATATACTCGACAGCAAATAAACCAGGCCACCTTGGGACGACGCGATTTTGTAAACTCCATTCTAAACACTTAATTAATTCATAAATCCCATTGTGTTTTCATTAATTATAATCGTCATGAAACGCACGTTCTGTAGGTAAAACTTTGATAGTTGTAAGTTTTATAATTTTTGAGAAAATCGGATCAGAGTGCCAAGGTAGAGATAGTGGGTGGCCCCGGTTTATTTGCTGTCGAGTCTATTTTTATGGATATTTACAGAGACGTCTATAAAATTAAAGATTGTGTGTATCTAGTTTCTTAATAAACATTACACTCAACACCTATGCCTAATTGTCCATTATGAAAGACCTAACTCGCAAAGCAAGCCTTTTCTTTAAAAAGCGTGTATTTTTTGAGAAAAGCAGCAAAAACTGGTTTTTCGTCGTAAAAATAACAAAGTTTGATGGCGTTTATCTTGGTTATGGTGACTCGTGAAGATAAACTGAAACAGTATATTGGTAAAGACGGTCGCTGTCAACATGATGAGACATGTACAACACGGTAAAGGGAAGAGCTACGGATCGATGGTCATTCCCAGCTGTAAGCCCCTTAACAAATAAGTTGTGGAGACATAGTATTTTTTAGATTTTTTAATTGGGATGTTGACTGTACTCAAATAAAAATTGAATTTTGATGCGAAATAGTTGTTTCTATGATAGAAATCATTAAAAAAAATCGATACCTTACGTGTAGCTTGTTTTATGAGCCTTTATAATTGGGTCGGAGTCCATTTTTAAAGTATGAAAACATGAATAACTAATAATACCATTGAATCCATACTAATATTATAAATGCGAAAGTGTGTCTGTCTGTCTGTCTGTTACCTCTTCACGCTTAAACCGCTGAACCGATTTGGTTGAAATTTGGTATGGAGATAGTATGAGTCCCGGGGAAGGACATAGGCTACTTTTTATCCCGGAAAAATACCCTTATCCGCGATAAACGAATTTAAGGCGGACGAAGTCGCGGGCAGAAGCTAGTAACCCATAAAATGTTTAGTAACTTTTGTTATCAAACCGTATCGATAAACGCAAGTTTTAACATAGCTGCAGAACAAAATTCTTAATTTCCCCATACAACAATGCAAGGTGTGACGTCACACTTACCTTTTGTATGGAGCGTTTTTGGGAAAGTCCAAAAATGTGATTTTAACATTGTTGTATCTTGGCGAGTTTTTATGAGATTGAAGTAATTTTTTTCCCCAATTTATCAATTATTGAGAAGCCGTTCTATAACATACAAATATAAATTAAAATAAAAAAACGAGACAATAGTGACAGAGTTACTTAAAAATGCGTTTGGCCCTTGAAAATGAACCTATATTGGCTAGAACAGCGATACACAAAGGGTGCACCGCGGAGCCCTGGGGATCCGCAATGCTTCTGTAAGGGCCTCGTGAGACTAAAGGTTATAATAAATAAATAAATTGGTTGCAAAGGTTGTCTGCAATTTTTCCTGAGTAAAATGTCTCTTAATATCATTTTGCATTGTTTAATTGAATTTACATAGTGCAGTAATTAGATTCGTTTAAACAATACTGCTTCCAGAATTAATAGAGAATACCCATAAAATAAACTACTTTTTTATTATTTTAGGGCTCCGTCAAATATTTAGCTTTCCAAATGGGTTCCGCCGCCAAAAAGTTAAAGCAGCGCTGGGTTAAAAAAAAATATTTTGCTGTCTTTTAATATCATTTAAGCTCTATGCAACAACATAACTTAACCGGGAACTGTAGGAGGTGGCGATCACAATAGATATCCTTTATTTAAGGAATTAAAACTTTTGACCGTACCGTACCAAGCATATACATATATGAAATTTGTGTATTTGTTAAACTCCATTCATAATTATTCAGAACAAATAATGAGATGTGTAACTTTCATACGAGGTACCCAAATCGATTAGTTGTTCCTGCTAAAAGGACAAAACTGTATGGTAAGAATGCCTACTGCATGTCAATCAGCATTTATAATCGCATACATGATGACATCAAAGAGTTACCAATCAATTTATTTAAAAGTAGACTTAAAAAATGGTTAATACAAGAATGTTTTTACTCTGTCGAGGAATATTTTGATTTTTATAAATATTGACTGTGACATTTGTTATTTTTTTATTAGGTTTAGCTATTTATTTCATATTAGTTTTGACATTTGACTGTTGATTATTCACAGATTTGGTTGAACATCACTATGTAATCTCTTTTTCCCTTTTACTTTTTGCATGCCAGGTGCTGGTGAAATGTGTGAATCTATTAAATAAATATTACCATCTTTTGTACCAAATTTTCTGCAAAATAAATATATTTTGTATTTGTATGATGACGGAGGCCGTTTAGTATGGAATAGCCACTACCAATAGAATAAGAATATCATTTAAAATCGTAGTTTCAAAGAGTGACTCAGGAACGTAACCATGGCAACAAGGTTCAAAAAGATTTGATTGACCCACATACCTTCGTCAATCTCCATAGGTTGATCATCATTATTGACATCGCCATTTTTTCCTATCCGTTGCAGCACCACGGATGTCATAAAATCCCTCGGCAGACTGGTCTCCTCGAATATCAGGTCTTCAGTGCCTTCTCGAGTTTCCGTAGTCTCTGGCTTCGGTATAACCATGTTCTTGGTTAATGCTGAAGTAGTTTTGATGCTTTGAGTCAGTACTGAGGAGCCGACGGTCACTTTTAAGCTCAATGTTGATGGAGTTGTCTGAAAATAAAATCTTGTCATAAGGTTGTTATCAATTATCATAAAATATGCCAATTTTTTTATCCATTTTCTATCACCTGTTAGGTTATTTTTATATTAAACTAGAAGGCGCCCGAAACTTCGTTCGAACAAAAAGTCATACATAACCCCTCTTTTTTTTGACAGTCTAGTAGAGTAAAAAGTAAAGTATTTTATTACAGAATTCCTATGACCACCTTCCAGCTCCATCATCTGATCAGCTCGATGGTATCATAATTTGTTGTCTCCGAAGGTACATACATATAAATATCTCAAATAGCTCAATCGAAAATAGGGAAGTGGATCAAAAACATGACGAAGATGAAGATTATGAAACCACAAACAAACATCTACAAGAATTAACTATCCATATCGATAGAGATCGATGATTAACCTTTTGACCTCTACAGTCGGCAAATCATGCCATCGAAAATACGTGCCAAACTTCAAAAATTCCGATTATAATATCAATACCTAGTTCTGCAATCACTATTTTATTTTTAACTGGAAGGTGCCCCGCAAACTTCAAGCGGAGGAGAAAAAAATCATAACCGCAGCCCACCGCCTACAGCTTTACAAGGCGCAGGCGGACATGTAATACTGTTCTCATCTGTGGGCTGGGGCTCCACAGTACCAGCTTCTCCCTCTAGACCGCATTCAACGGAGAGCGACTCGTATCGTCGGTTGCCAGCGTATTTCAGATCAGCTTGACTCCTTGGCACTGCGTAGAGATGTAGCCTCGCTCTGCATTTTCTATCGCTTGCATAACGGGGAGTGCTCCGAGGAATTGTTCGGGTTGATCCCAGCTGCATCTTTCCGTCATCGCCCTACTCGGCAATATCTCCACCGTCACCACTTAGATAGTTGGGAGTCCACAACTGTGCGTTTTTTTAGAAATTTCTTGGCTCGCACGACTGAACTGTGAAATAAATTGCCGCTAGCAGTATTTCCGGACCGATGCGACCTTCAAGCTTTCATGAAAAAAGCGTACTTGCACCTGAAAGGCCGGCGACGCACTCGTGACTCCTCTGGTGATGCAAGTGTCTATGGGCGATCCGTCTGCTCGTTTGCCTCGTCATCTCTGTCATAAAAAAATCCTCTTTTTTTTCTTCAGCATAGTCAGGTAAAGATTATCCCATAACTGTCTGGAGATACCAAGCTCGCGTCGTATCTCCCGGCAACTGCGGTTAGGATGCTGGTGGGACTTTGCCTTGTTTATATTTACAGTGTTGGTGTATTTTATAGGAAAGTCCTTGGGTACTTAAACTGTACAAATGTAAATATATGAGTACCTTTATTAGTTAAAAGCGCTGTAAATTAAATTTTTTATTTTATTATTTTTATACTGTTTGCTATTACCTATTTTGTTTATACCTAACTTTGTTCTTTGGGTTTTTTATATTTTCGTGTGCAAATGTTTTGGTTTTCAACACGCTTTTATTAGGTCGACCTGTATGTAACCAACTATGTAATGGAATCTAAGATAACTAATTTAACCATCTTCCAAGGATCGTAGCGTCATGAAAATTGGCAGCTGTATGTAGTTCTGATGACAATACAATAATATGGTACTGTTGAACAGTTCTGATGATGGAGTCGGAAGATATGAACTGGAAGTTCATGATGGAACATCGTATCATAGCTGTGTTTGGATTTGTTAGAAAAGACTTGTAAAGCGTGTTTTTCTAGTGTTTTTTAAACTATTAATTTATTAATCTGTTAATTTGCATATTTACTGAATAAATTGAGTTGAATTGAATATGCCTCCATATGGACACAATCCGTTGCCTCCTATATGCAATCAAGTCCTTACGAACCTTTTTAAGCATACCTTATTTTTAGTAGTCGCCACGTTGGCAGCGCCTGCCAACCGACCAACATTGAGCACAAAGTCTGGTGGCAGCGGATGTAGCTTGGACGCCGGTAGTACCACCTTCTTGGCCTCATTCTTCGTGGGACTCTCGCTGCTCTTGTGGATCTGCCCGTGGAGTTCGGTTTTGATGAGCTTTAACCTGTAAATTAATAGCACTAAAGACAAATTTTCATTGACAACATCATCATAGTATTTAACACATAATACATGAAGTAACTATAACATTAAAAAATTTAAAAACCGACACAATTGAACATTACAACAAAATTTGGAGATCCTAGCTTCAATATTGGCTGAGATCCGGTCACTTGTTCCACTAAAAGATGTATATCTTGTAGACGAGTGCTCCGATTTTCATCAATCAAGGCTAAGAGCACTTGGAATAAAATTATCTGACAAAAAAAACCGCACTCAAATCGGTCCATCCGTATGGGCGCTACGATGGCACATACAGATACACAGAGTCACAGGCACGTTAAACTTACAACACCCCTCTTTTTTGTCGGGTGGTAAAACAAGCTACAGTCAAGTGAAAAGCACACAAAATCTCTTCCCACACTGACTTGGTTATGATATAGTTTTCTGGCAACTTCGCCAGCTGAGAAAAAAAATATTATAACCCTCTTTTTTCGTCATAATAGTTGGGTAAACATTTAACAAGTATTCTATAACCATCTGTAGATGACCAGCTACACGATTACCAAACATTTTTGAAATCCATTAACCGTTTTCGCGTGATGAAGCCACAAAGACAATACAAACATACAAAAATTTAAAGAAAATATTTTTCGATTCATTGGACAAATCTTTGCCTCGGGCGAGGCATGTCCTGACTGACCGAGGAATTGCCGCGCGAGGCTGCCTTACCGAGGCTGCTCGCTCAGTCAGTACGCGGCTATTGACCTTCAAATAGTTCATACCACTTTTTTTTTAATATCTTAATTGTTTCGACATTTTGTTTTTACAACATTATAAAAGTATAGAAGTAGATATATGTATACTATTTTCCTGGGCCGGCCTTAACCGTGTAGGCGCCCTGGGAGTCATTAATTGCTCTGTGAAGCTGGCGCCCTGGCCCCCATACAGCAACCGTCTCTTAGACCGTGGCGCCCAACGCGGCCGCCTGGGTCGCCCGGGCCTGCTATTTTCTTATGTATGTACTCTAATTCTGAATTACCACATTTACAAACACCTTCAAAAATATCGGACAAAACTAAGCACTAAAACACATCTGACAAATAAATAAACCTCAAGAATAGTTATGGCTTCTATTTGAGCGCTTACGAATATTATTGCATGGTACAGACTGACAGAAAGCAGAGTTTCAATAAAAAGTTACTTACCGAACTTGCAAATCGTCATATTCCTTGCATGTGTGACTACATTTCTTGCATATGACTGTAGATTGTATGTCTTCCTCTTGCAATGGCTTTTCAGCTATCTCACTCACTATGTCCAGTAGCTTCTTGCCGGATTGGAGGTTACTCTGAAACAAAAATATAACATTGATACAAACAACTTTTTTTTTATAAACTGTTCAGCGGGCCTATGATTGTCGCGTTTATCACGCGATAAATGATGTAACGCGTCTGTCACTCTCGCACTCACATACGTGTCAGAAGGTGACGGCAGCTATGTCACTTATGTATCGCGTGACATACGCAGCCATCATAGGCCCGCAGCAATAGACCCCCCAGTATCATCACGTGACAGCTCTAACACAGCTATGTTTCGCGACTTTGTCGCGCGACAAAGATTGTCTATCTCTTTCCTTTCAATACAATTTTAATTTAATTTATTTTAAATATCAGGGACAATCTTACACAAATAGACCTAGTCCCAAAATAAGCAAAGCTTGTACTATGGGTACTAGGCGACGATATACATAAGATATAGATAAATTATAATACCTAAATACATAGAAACTGATGATGACTTTGGGGTCGAGGATCTTGCCCACTGCTTATGCAGTAAGTATTCACAAAAAAAAAAGTAAATTATGCTTGGTTGCACATAGTACTTTGAACTCCTACTTTCCCTGGCTGACCTTGGCTTCACCACTGGGCTATCAAAGGCGCCCAGGTTGATAGAGCCATTGGAGATTCTTTCTTTCTTCATAAGCATACTTTCTTCATTTACTTTAAACATTTAAATTTCGCAAGCAGATGTCTCAGCTTTAATAAAAATCTCATAACTTGAGGTCCTTATCTTAGCATGTTGAATTTGTTTGGCAAATTGCCTATGGATGTCATTATTAACGTCATGTGGCCTGGTAATTGGTCCATCTGTTGTTTTCTTCTCAGCACAAGATTCAAGGTGTACTTCGGTAGTCTCTTCTTCTTCATTGTAACTTCATTGCGGAAGGTCGCAACCAATTGAGGTCGTTATTTTATGCACCAAAGCCCTCCTGTCCGATTGGGCTTCTGAATAGACACCTGCATGTTTGACTGGCATGCTTCCTACACTGCATCGGTTCATTGGGTCGGAAATCTTCCTCGTCCCCTTTTTCCCTCTACCACCATACACTTCTCTAGGCTATCTGACTCACGTATGGCCACGTTTCCGAAGTACTAAAGGAGTCATTATGTATAGATGTTGGTTGATAAGCAACACTCGATTTTTAGTTTGGACAGAAGTAATACATTAGTGCGACAACGCGCAATTTATTGCACACCTACGTTAACATTAATGTTAGTGTAAATGTGGAAAACTACATATTAATTAATAGACAATAAAACATGTAGCCACATTAGGAATTGCGCCGTTAAAGGCTATTACTCTTCGATGTGTTGAAAAATCCGCCACCGAGCTAACGTCAGACGTCACTAACAATACCACATCCCTTTTAGGGCACTAAACTGTTGGCCACATCTGTGTAATGTCATGTTTAACACATTAATTAACGATACATACATACATACGACGCCGATGGAGCAGTAGCATAAGAAATTCCAAGCATTTTGCGTCAGCACCTCATTTCGAATGCAGCAATCCTGCCCTTGATTAAGATTAAACTAATATGGACGCTGATCTTTTCCATTTTCCTGTATGTTTAGGAGACCTGGACTCTGAAATCACTCTGGTAGTAAGGCCAATTAGTAGTAAGTATACAATGTAAATACTTACTGTGTCTTGTATAAGACTTATGGTATTTGTAGCACCTGTGCTCGTGCTGCAAATGAAGCAATTTGCAACACGGTTCATCCTGAAAACAATGCAGTGTTAGAATTAGATGTTATTTAACAATAATTGCTGTAAATTAAGGAAGAATCAAGGCTGTCTTAATACATTGCTCTTGGGCAGTCAAGATTAGGGGCCACTCTAGAATGGGGGGCCCTAGCATCCAAGTTTGTTGGGCCTCTGTAGTCAATAAGTAGAGACCTTATTACAGTATTAAAAAAACATTGCCTTGAATTACATGGGAAGACAAAACTGTGTAGAACTGTAGAGATACTAATGACAACATCTGAATAAAGATTTGTTTCTTCCAATCATGGCAAAGTCTCAAGTAAAAAACAATCATGAAAACTCATAAAACAATCTTAGTGAATTAAAAGGATAACTCAACTAATAGTATTTGGTAACCTGTGTACCAATATAGGTATCTACTTCGGACAATAGATGTATCATCACGCTGATGAACTATAAACATGATAAGTATAGCAGTCCTCTAAAGTTACAGTGTACAAGTTGGGCTCAGTTTGCATCAGGTTTTGAGAATCAAAGTGAAATGCCGTCAAAGTAGAAAATTCAAATGGAAACGAGCTGAGCAGATACCTAGTAACCGATGGCAATTTCATATAAAGGTTCACAAATCAAGAGTATGAGTACTGGTGCCGAACGGTTTAGCTCTGATATCTGTCAATACATTAGATTACGTGAAAAATATTTAGCAAAATCCTATAAATATTTTGTGAAGATGTTTGTTACTCTATAAAAACCGTCGAACGGATTTAGATTAAACTTTGCAACATGAGATAAAACAGACGATACAAAATTCCCAGCAGAGGCAAAGCCGTGGGTAAACATTAATGCTTGATAAATATGCTATTCTATAGCCATTGCCCAACTTTAAATGAGCAAATGCATACATACAACATACCTAATACGCAACATTGTTGAAAGTACAATGCATGCAGTATAAATAACTGCATGCATCCAAGGTGTTAAAAATCTAGGTCAGCCTTGCTTTAACAGTCTTTTGAATTGAAATATGTATTAGTTGGGTTCAAGATCATCATCTCGCTACAATAAAAAAATCTACATATCGAACTATGGAAAAGTTAATTGTTTCCTAAATGTCTAACTGACGAGTTATGTAAAGGATAAAAAACATAAAACTAAGAAAGTGTAGACAATTGAATTATTTAAAATATTTGTAAACAAACTTGTGGTGAATTTAAATCTATTGCCACCATAAAAATAATATCATTCACACGGCATATTCGGGATGACGAGTTCAATAGAATAATTCGATGGTCCTTGTATGCTATAGCCGCCATTTTGTTTCGGCTTAGTATTTTTTCTTTCAAGATAATGCAAAGAAAGTTAACAATAACATAAGAAAATGCATTACCTGACGATTTATCCAGTTTCCATGGGATTTAGTTAGTTTCTATAGGTTTTCTGAAATATTTTGCCAAATAAGTTGTCAGCAATGATTGCTGTACAAGCAGCCACCATTACGTACTCACTATGTATGATTAGTTCCAAATTTCACCACGCGGAGCGTTCAGTTTAATAGGGTGTGTTTTCTATTACAACTATTATAGTTTTATCCTTATGTTGGTAAAGCGGTATTTGCATCAAGCAACAATACATTTTGGAACGATGATGACGATGACGTATTTTAAGATACTTTTGAATAAATGAAAATCGAGCGTATCGTTTCCTTATCACAAAAACACAAGAGATTTTTTTAAATTGAAAATATAAATCGTTATTTTCTAATTTGTACGTGACCGAAAACAAAGATCGCCGAATTGTTGCCGCAAATGAAATTACTAATGATGTAACTATAGATAATGGTGGCTTTCGTTTATGCGCGAATAAATATTGTTTAATTTTCAGTAAATATTTTTTTGCTTTTAACGATATTATTTAATGTAGATAAAAATTCCAGTTAGTTATAACTATGACACGGATGTATTAAATATTTCAATGAGAATGGTCAAATAGCCTATTTCAAAGATGCCAAATTCGTTATCATTCAAAAATATTTATTCTTCTACAGCTATCGCGATTTTTACCGTTACAAAAAAACCGCATTATTATGCCATTTCAATTCTCGATTTTCCGCACGCTTATTAAGGTTTCATAATCAGTCCGTACCGGTCGTACATCTGTGAGTTTAGTTAATTATGAACCTGATTTAGGCAGTACTTAGAGCCTATGTTAACTGACCATCTCAACTCACACTTTTTGGACGTTGCGTCTAAATTGATGGGTACCTACTTTTCTGGTACCTTATAGTCATTTTGTTAAGTAGCAGCACGATTGTGTGCTGATTATTATTGTATTATTATTATTGTAAGCAATGAAACATTCCGAATAGTATTATAAGTGACATGTATTTGTATTTCTAAGAAAGAAGATAACCGTGTAAGGGAACAAAAAATGCCCCTGACGTTACTAGCCAATGAATATGTATTGGTCATAATGCTAGTTATTAATCTGCCAAATTTTATGTCATAATTATTGACAGTTTGCTTGAAATGTCACTTTAAAGTTTTTTTTTACTTAACGTAAATATTACGTAATGTAACGTAATTAACGTATATTTTAATGGCTTGAAAATGAAAAATTTTGTAAATAACTAGACTCTAGGTCAACATTAACTTGGTCATTTTTGATGTCAAATATGTCAAACATTTTTTTTGACACTTGTGAGTCAGCGACTCCCACCGTTTTTTTTACACTAATGTGACATCTCTTGCCGTACAAATATATATTTGTCTCAAATCAATCGGCGTGGAGCAACATGGTGATATTTTAATTTGGAGTATAGCGGCCTAGTACATCACCACGTACTACGAGTCTATTGACATTTTATATAAATCTTCATTATTCTACGGATTATTAAAGCATAACTAAAGTCCCTTATGAAGTAAATGAAACATTTTTCGGATTGAGTATCCTGAATCTACATAAAAAGTAAATCTAAAATGACAATTTTGTTTATTTAACTTAGACATAGGAATTATTCACACACCAAAAAGAATTAACTTCTGAACTTAAACAAAGAATATAAACCAACTTTTCATAATATTTTCACCTCTAATTCCAAGTGACTGCATAACTAAACCAATTTTAATGACCGTTTGAACAGTGACGGTATGTCTATACGAGCCTAAAAGCCGCGCTTGCCTTACTTGTCTTGACTTTATATAGTTAGGAACTAATGAATTCTACGACACTGCTCTTTCCGCAGAAACGCTGCGAAACCATATCTTTCGGCTTTCCCTACTTTACAACGCACGGCATGCCACTGTCTTAGAAGTATTATTACAAAAACAATATAATTTCTGAGAAACTGCCATACAACGGTACGTATAGTCGTATATACCTTTTGTATTACCTTAAATATATACTAGTAAAAAAAACAAGGGCTATTCAGTTTTTTCGATATAACGTAATCAAATCGTATCGTATCGCATCCGGAACACTACTCTGCGCTCTGTAACACAAATAACTGGTGTTGGAGAAAAAACTGCCAGGCTAAAGTGGGACTGGGCCTGTCACGCCTGTCGCATGCACCCGGAAAGGTGGGCTAGTGCGGTCACTAAACGGATGCCACAAACTGGGCAACGTAGACGGGGCAGGCCTAGGCGGAGATGGCGGGACGATCTGATGCATTTCTCAACAACTGGGCGGAGGTAGCATCTAATAGGGAGTCGTGTAAATCTAAAGGAAAGGCCTTTGCCAAGCAGTGGGACACTCAAAGAGCCTAAAAGAAACGTAACACATAGTTATTTTATAAGAAATTGTTTTTGATAATAATAAAATAGCATTATTTGTGTACACTATCAATTGTATTTGTCAATAACGCTATTTTATTATTATAAAAATTAATACTTTACAAAATAAATATGTTTTACGTTATAGCAATAAAACTCAGTGGCACCTTTTTTTCTTTTGTGTTGGGTACATTAACAGATGGTGTATATGTAATGTAATAAGGATTCAATCACAACATTTCTCCTCTGATACCTATTATAAAATAAAATAATAATTAAGTAAACCGTTTGAAAAAGATTACTGAAGTCAACACTGTTACAAATGAATTTCCGACATAGTGTAATTGGTACAGTTGACTACAAAAAGATATACCTCTCCACCCATATCACTCATAAGGTGAAATAAATGGATACCTGTTATTGGAGTCGACTGTGCTATCTATTAATTCATCAAAGGTACAGGCAACAAGCCTCTTTCAATAATCTACCAATATATTTTTATTGAACCCTCCATCAATACTGCTCTTATATGATTAGGTACCTGAAGTTTATTCAAAATATCACCATGTTGCTCCACGCCGATTGATTTGAGACAAATATATATTTGTACGGAAAAAGATGTCACATAAGTGTAAAAAAAATGGTGGGTGTCGCTGACTCACAAATGTCAAAAAAAGTTTGAAATATTTGACATCAAAAATGACCAAGTTAATGTTGACCTAGTGACGTCTAGTTTTTTACGAAATTATTCATCGTCAAGCCATTAACAATATACGTTAATCACACAAGAAACGGACCAGTAGTTTTTAAACTATTTAGAAAAATTAAAAAAACTTTAGTGACATTTCAAAGAAACTGTCAATAATTATGACATAAAATTTGGCAGATTAATAACTAGCATGATGACCTATACATAGGATATATCCATTGGCTAATACCGTCAGGGGCATTTTTTGTTCCCTTACACGATTATCTTCTTTGTAATGATATGATAAATAAGACTAAACTAAACTATGCGCTGCGCAATTTTCATTCCACACAGCAACATACTGACTCGCGTGCGTATCGCGTTTGTCGGTTTGTATCGGTCCCAACTCGGGTCGATGACGCGGTTAAAAAACACGGTGTGCATATGGCCTTACTTTCACGTGCCACGCACCGTGTTAGATACTTTTTTGAAGTCCATCTAACTCTATTAGACCACGGGAGTTTTCCCATGGTTTACCTGCTAGTCAGAACGTGAGACGGTAAAGTATATACTAAACATTTTGTACAGTTACATCATGAGGGAGAGCGGTGCTCTCTTAGCACAAGTATCACGTATACTTAAAAAGTGGCACCAGTGCAGATATTGTTACCTTACTTGTGATACGAATAAAGATTTTTGATTTTTGATTTTTTTTGAAACACTCAAATAGATGAGGGCCTTAACCGTGTAGTCGTCCTGGGCGAGTCATTTATTGAGCGGTAGCCACCATACCATACAGCAAACGTTTTTTGGACCCCGGCGCCCTGGGTACATAAAAATTGTCTACTTTTACTCATTCAGTAGGTACAATGCAAGAAAGAGAGTAATGCAGTATAGCGAAAAAGCGAAGTCATCGCCAGTTAAGATAGCCCGGCAGGATCCGTAACACGAGTAATAAAAGAGAAATTTGGTTTTCAAAGATAGCTCAGCAGTTTCATATAACAAAGTTTTGTTTTCATATGAAAACGTATTATGTCACAAATATATGTGACATAATACGTTTTCACGTAAGCTGATTCTGATTTCGTTAACTTAACATGACTTTTAAAGCTAAATCCTCACATCTGCAATTAATAGAATAATACAGTGCTATCGTGATTACTCGTTTTTTTTAAAGTTTTGACCACTCTTCATCTTTGTTCGTTGTTGATTTTCATTGGTAAAGGTCTGGGTTTTTCTTCATACTTTGCGGTTAAAACCTTTTAGCGCAAAAAAAACAAGGCATAGAAAATACCATCATTATACTACTAAACACTTGAGCAAGCGCATAAAACTTGCGATTATTTTTGTACGTAAGCTTGATGTAAATTATCATAATTATTTTCCACCATACTTACCATAAGATATGTCGCATTTGCAGTTCACTATTAACTTACATACTTACCTAATCTTTTTAAACTACTAATAAAATACTCGTGAATTATAACTAACTAGCTTCTGCCCCCGACTTCGTCCGCATAAAATTCGTTTATCGCGGATAAGGGTATTTTTCCGGGATAAAAAGTAGCCTATGTCCTTTCCCGGGACTCAAACTATCTCCATACCAAATTTCATCCAAATCGGTTCAGCGGTTTAAGCGTGAAGAGGTAACAGACAGACAGACAGACACACTTCCGCATTTATAATATTAGTATGGATGGATAGTATGGATATGGATTATTTTTGATTAATTAGTATATTGAACTATAATGATAATGGATGTATTATTATTACATGTTGATTGTTGGCGTACTTTTTATTGTACTGTACTAATATTAACTGTGGCCAAGCAATTGTTTTCAATTACAGAGTTCAATTTCTATGCTTTTCTTAATCTGTGGTATACTATAATGAATGACAGCTGCCCTTGCACACAAACACAAGGGTGACCGACAAAATGGCGGGAATTTGAAATAACACATGACGTCAACGTAACGTCAACATCATGTGTGATGCCTAATAAGTTTGTAAAAAATATTATAATCCAAATAAAATGATATGCATTTCAGTCAAAAACATTATTTATTTCTATACAATTTACATCGCGCCTCAAGTGCAATCCTATAGTAATATTATGCACTTATAAATTACATTAAAACAATATAACTTTAATTGAACAAACAAAGACAACTTGTACTTACTATTTACATATCGACATGATTCTCGCATTATTTTCATAAATATTTAATCACTTAATTTACTTTCATAATTCGCGTAAGTAATTGTGCAAAATATTAAATTATAATTTATAAATACGCTTAAATTTTATCCAACTTGTGTAAGTATTCGTAAAGTTGGTGTAGTTTCTGGTATGTGTAAATAAAGTAAGTACGGAAAAATTTTAGCTAATATAAAATATCGTGTAAGAGTAATTTTGAGCAAGTAAAATTTTAAATAGGTTGTAAATTTAATGGCAAGTAATTTGTAAAGGTAGAATGGATGGAAAGGGATTATAGATGTATTTTATTCATAATTATATATTACGTAATTATTATTTCTGTAATAAATAAGGGCTCGATTATCACAGCAAATTTCTTGATAAAAGCTGAAATAAATGTTGATATTCAATATAATGTGTAAAATGCGTTTTTTGATGATTGTGCATGATTCTAGCCATAATACCTACTAATTGGCAAGATTTTTTACAACACTAATATTTCATGTGACTAGAAAAAAAGAGATAATAAAGAAATGTTACTTCTCATGCTTAGATGGAACATGTACCTACTGTAGTGAAAAAGGGAAATTTTACAATGTGTTCCATATGACAATTTTCAAATTCAGAATTAAAAATAATGTTGCAAAATATGAGAAATACAATCATAAATATCATAATGTAATTATTAAGTATTTTAAGCAATAATTTTCCTTCAAGATTTTTTATTAACTGATCCATTATGGAGACTTCTAGGTTGTCTACTCCTAATGAATGTTTGTGCGCGTTCGCTAATTAGAACATATTGAATACTATTCTTCTAATATAGGACTTCTATCAAGACTAAAGCGTGTATATTTCTGACACTCTTGGTAGCTTTTAATAGACACCAATATAAAAATGTATATTTCAAGCCGTTATGAATTATTTTAATTATTACGCTATTATAAGTGGGTTAGACTCCGTCACAGGTTGGAAAGGTGGTGCACTACTCAGCAAACTTTAGATTACTTTTTGTTAAAGTACAGTCCCCCAATCCTATTGTGGTTTCCTATGTATTATGTAATATTACGCCAATTTTCAGATTGTCTGCTACTATATCAGTACAAAGTATTCGTGCAGTGTAACACAAAAACTTTGTACTAACAGTGGCATTGTACAATAAAACATTTCAAAGCCTTTGTGTGGTATTTAACAAATAACACCTTTGTTTATAATTCATGTGAGTTAGTTCACTTTAGAAAACATAGGGCGGGCAACGACTAAACTAAGTGCTAGATCATATAATAAACCTGCTGTTTTATTAATAAACATAAATCACAAGCAAGTTTACTAAATAAAGTTTGTATATATTTTTCATTTCCTTCTTCTAAGATATGCTTATATAATTGTAGTTAGTTTTGTTGGTTGGAAGGTTGGCCTAAAAAATATAGAGTTATTTTTGGAGTTTATGTTTAGGTATCAAAGGGTAATTTTGGCGACAAAAACGGGTAAGCCATTTATTTATTTTTATCCTGGTAGTTACTTACATCCATTTCTTTTCGAAGTTAGGCCTCATTTCCAATCTCAAACACTAATGTAGACAGATTTTTTGGTAGTTTCAGATGTGTAGAACACTTTGTGTGTCGGTAAACTTCAAATGACGCCGCTCAGTGAACGTTATTCCAATTTTAGCTGCGCATTACGTAGGTACATATAAAATACAATTTTTTATGTCGTATATAGAGTGCTTCCATTTGAAATCCGTCACACTGTGACCATTTGTTGAATGAACTTGAATGTCTGTGTTCTGTATTGGGAAATGAAAATGATTGTGGTTGTGTTGAAATGAAAGAATACTTTGTTGTGTTGACATAATATGTATTTAAAGTTACCATGTAGCTACAAGTACCTAGATCCAATGCCAAGACTAAAAATATTTGAAAGAAACTAAATTATAAAATGTTTACATTATATACCTTAAAATGTATGCAAGAGTGCTGTTTCTTGTGTTATTTTTGGAGAGTCGATCTGCATTTGGCTTCATTGTTATATGTAATTATGTGTAACATTTCTAAATCTTAGACAATGATATTAGCAATGAGTATTTCATTTAAAACAATTAAATAAATTAAAAAGTTCATTTCGACAGATTTTATTGCATTTTTTCTAAGCAACATCATTGTCTAAAGACTATATGGGTATAACTGGCATTTGGTGTGTTCGTCACCGTCGCACAATACATTATTTTGCAAGAACATCAAACCATCAACAGCAAACGTCTTCTGTACATTTAACACAAAAGCTACCACGACATTCAGGGCCTATGCTAGAACATTTAGTTTTTCATTCGAAAATATTTCTAGAGAAAAAGATATGCATCTATTTACCTGATAACACTGATTTAAATGTTATTATAATTTTATTCAGCTATTTAGAGAACTATTGGCGCTGCCCGCGATACTGTTTAAGTAGCAAGGGAAAAATAATGTCTTTTATGATCGTACCGCAACAGCAAAGCGGGCAATGCTTGCGCACATCTACTCTTATAGTTATTTCTTTTTAAAGACACCTTATCTACTTACCGTAACACAAAGGCTTTGTACCTGCACAAAGTCATTGTCAGCGGACAAGCCTTTGTCGAAGTACAATGCCTTTGTGTCACGTTAAGTAGATACGTTCTCTTTAAAACCGAAGCACTATACATAAGAACACAACAGAACAGCATGATGTCTCGTACCGAAGACTACACTACACGTTTGTGTCCGTGTGCAGACTTCCAAACTGTAATCGAATCGAAACTATTATTTTTTTAATTTTACATTATTAAGAAAAATTTATAGAAAATCCGTACTGTCATATTTTTCCACTAATCGAATATAATTGACATTGCAATGACACTTACTACTAGCCTAAAGAGTGCTAAACTATTTCTTACATTTAGATATTTTTTTGGTTCTTTAATTTTAGAATAAACGTGTCAACTCAGGTGTTTACAAACATATTTAGTGCCACTCTATTGTATAATGGACATCACGAAACCCATGCAAAAATAAATGAAGAAACATGCACAGTTCAAGCATGGTTCTACATGAGAAGAATCAAAATAAAACTAGAATCTTCTACCTTATAGCATAACATTTTTAATTATTTCTTGTACATTTTCACAACTGTCATGTTACAAACAACCAAAGTTTTGGAAAATCGTAGTTTCGTTAATACATCATCATACTCGTGGACTGTACAAAATATTTTTCTCGCAATATCCACCTGTGTACTAAAAAAGGGATACATTTGAGAACAACAAAGGGAAAATAATGATTATTTCCAATATTACCTAAAACAAAGTCACAATCTAATATCAATTTACTAATTCATCACTAAAAACGGGAAAAAACAGTACCATCCTCAAAACTCAAACAAAAACCTACAAGTTAAAACCATACTTTTTTTTATTTAAAGTCATTCGCTTGTGACTAAAAAAATGTACACCAAGAGTGTTTGAAAATGGCACCGTACAGAATTTAAAACTAAATCTAAAATTACACAAATAAAAATGGGAATATAACTTAACCAATACCTAAAAAATCTAAACACTAGTGCAAACTAGTATCGTCAAGCAAATGCACAAAGCATTCAACAGACTATCGCCCTTTTAGAAAAAAAAAACAAATGTAAAATAAAAATGGAAATGTAATGTGTTAACATGAAAAATTGTATGTGTCTAAAATTATATTAATAAACTATCTGTTAATGTCTTTATAAGGAGTGATCTAGATCACATAAAAAGTAAAGGAATTATATAGATGTTGCCATTGTCATTTGAGGAATCACCCTTTGGTAACTGGTGTGTTTTTGGGTATATTTTCATAGTGAAATGGCAACCCCAGTCCCCGCTCTCGTGGTGTGGCTGTGTGTGTGAGTGGCTCCGTCTTGATATGTGTTTGTGTGTGTTCGCCGTCATCGCCGTTAACTAGAAGCAAAATACGTTCAAAATGTGAATTTACTAGTATTACCAGCTACGGTCAAAACCTAAAAAAATGGGTGAATTTTGAAGAACATGAACAATTGAGTTAACTTGAAAATATTTAAGATTTAGTGAGTAGTAGTAATACTTACTCTCTAGTACATTCTTTAAAATGTCCCTTTTTAAGTCAGACCGTATTATGTATGTATGTAAGTAAGTATAACATGTTCTAAGTCTTATATCAGAGTAGTAGAGAAAAAAAGTGAAACTAAAGAAATATAAATGGATTTTGTAATAAAATAATTAAAAGATGTATTAATTGTGAACATTAATAATAGACATGTAGTGTATAACAGTACCCACTAAGAATTATTATTTGTCAATGTGATATGTAGTTTCCAAAACAAATTCATTAATACCAACATCAAGACAAAGTCAAATACTGATTTCTATACTATGCTGGATTGCTAATTAAAAGCATTTAAATCAACAGTTAGTGTTCAGTTAAATTATCGTCAAATAAGGGAGAGATCTTCAATACGTTTTTAATAATTGAACTTATATATTATTCATACCAGAGAACATATATGAATATGAAATGCTGACATGACAGCAAAATAGATGACTATTGAAGAGAAATTGACGATGAAAACGAATTTTGAAATGAAAAATAAATTTAAGATATAAAAAGCACAATCAATCATATAACAATATTTTATGGTATTGATGAATAATGAGATGACCGATAGTGACGAATGTTTGTGGAAGATATATATTACAATTATTATTTCTTAAGCGTAACTAATAACTATACTTAAACATACTATTTTAAAAAGTATAAAAAGATACACGACAACCAGGTTATTGGGGACAATAGGGAAATATATTGGAATAAAAACCTACAAACAATGAAGTTAATTATGTGCCATTTTTGATGCGAGTATTTTTTCTTTACCAGTTTCTGTTATCATAAAAATAAGGGAGCACCGAGAAAAAAATAATACTTATCCTCATCAAGAGATATTATACCCTATTTCATCAGATATTTAACTAAAGGTAAACAAGAAAACCACTTGATTCGCGCTGAAAAATCTGATTCACGTGGATTACCATTAGTTGAGTAACTAAACAAACAGGGCATAGCAGAGCTTCATTAAGAAGCAATCCAGCATATTGCAAAACCTCAGCAATCCAAAATTAACGCACTGCTAATCCGAGTGTACCTACCGTAGTTACAACTCATAACCAAGGGGCGGAAAATTCATAGCAAAATTCCGCTGTCACAAGGGATGGAATATTTTTTTTATCGACTAATTTGACTATAGATACTTTTGGATGGACCTTTGATAAAAATCCGGCATTCTGCTACTCTGACATTCTGTACTTCTACTTATCGACAATCGATAAAAAAATATTCAATCACTTGTAACAGCTGAATTTTGCTATGAATTGTCTGCTCTTTGCCATAACAATGATAGTTTTTTTAAAATTTTAAATTGACCTGGCAAACGTCTCGAAATGTCTAATCAACATATTTTATTGGAATTAGAGTTTTAAAGTGTCTGTGTCTTTATATCCTCCAAATGGGATTTTGGTAACATTTCGATATTTCAATCTCACTCAAATTCAAGAAATTGCTTCAGTCTGAAAAAAAATGCAGCTTTCTGGATATTTTCGCACATTTTCTACTTTATGCACGTGGTTTATAGAAAAAATAAAACTAAATAACAGAGTCCGGACATGTCATCTCAAAAACACATACGGAAATAGAACAAGACGCAATAGTCAAATTCAAATATTTATTGCATATCACATTTTACATTACAGATGGAACGTCGTTATGTGAGTGATTATAGTTATCTTAAGGTGGTATTTTCGCAATTAATATGCGACCTATTTTAATTGCATTTCCGTCATAGTTTTGTCAGAGTGATATTATTGCAGAAGTTTTATGTCAGTCAAAATGGGAAACTATTTGTTGCTAGTTAAGTATGGTGAAATTAAAAACGGTCACGAAGTGGATCAATAACAATTCTGAGCCGTCGTACGATGAAGATATCTGTGAGATATTGTGCATATATGATTGAAAAATATAATTAAAGAATACTGTACATTATAAGATTCTATTAAATACATCTTGTTCTATTTCCGAGTTATAATTGTTTTGCGATGACCAGTCCGAACTCTGCTCATTAATGAAATCTACAAAAAACCGTTTACCGGATGCCTAAAATGACGGACATTTCAGAACTCTAATTACCTATAAGTACTACACAACTTACGGTTTGAATAGTGCAATGTTCACTTCTATCAATCTAGATCTAGATAACCAGGCGCTACTCTATCGAAATACCGTTTTGACATAATTGCAACAGGGGGATAACTGAAAAGAAAAAGAAATATCGATGAGGTTAATGGAAAAAAAAACATATAGGTACATTTTTGGACAATAACTGGAGATTAGTAGGAAACCTACTTGCGAAATATTATTTATCAATGTGATATGTCGTATTCGAATCAAATTCATAAATGTTAACACCTCCACAACATTATACATTTCATTTTTTATGTATATAACAAATGTAGAATTGCTAGCGTAAATAAATGTTAGTAACAGTTTGTCAAGCCATATTATTATTAAAATAATGGTCGATGGTGTGACATAAAGGAAAAAAAATGTTGTTGATGTGATAGTTTTCCGTAAATGACATGAGGGATGAAAGTTATTTATATGTTCTATTAGATCCAAAAGGTCTGAAAACTTTCGGAATAATAGATAATAAGTACACACTAAACAACATAATTATACATTTCACTAATGATCAGAGCCCTGTAATTTTCGTAGCAGTTTCATCTATCATTAGTGAGTTCTCACTTATCGACTTCCGATATAAAATATAATACAATACAATACAGAACTTAAATTAGGTGAACAACAGGCAGGCTTATCGCCAAATAGTCAATACCTTTATTATTTCGAGGCATTTATAATATTAAGTCCAAGGAAATTGCAACAAAAATTGCTAATGATTGACACAATGACATAATGTCTATAAAACTAATAAGTTATTTATAATCTATTCTGAAGTTTAATTTATCGATACGTACATTAAAATTCGATAAGTGAGAACTCACTAATGACAAATGAAAGTGCTACGATATTTCCGGGCTATGCTAATGATTTTTATTTAAATTAAATTGGTGAAATGCGAAATGATATTGCTTGTTTTATAAAGTCTAACAAAAGTCAGCGTAGTATTTTCATTAATACAGCAATCCAGCATACTGCAAAGACAGCCATGGAAAACTTCTTAAAAATTGACATGTTTAGGACTAACAAGACAGAGAGCCCCTCGCGCATCCTACACAATAATTATCCTAGTACACTAGCCGCAGCGTTAAGTACAAATCTATACTTATATTTATAAAGCTTTAGAAAGCATAATATTGCGGTGAATTTTCCATCTCACAAAATATATGGCTGTTGTGCAACTGTACATTAATATATTGTTTTAAGATACAATATACACTTATAAAATATCTACAGGCTTTCCTATTTTTTAAATTGACCGCCGAAACACCGCGAGATGTCTAGTCATGAAAGATATGTCATTCCATTATTACATTACAACTTACGATTTTAATACTTAAAAAAGTCGAAGAATTTCCTAAAAACCACCGTGTTTAATTTTTTTTTCTGAACTTGACACTTGAGTACTTGATTGTACTGCAAAGCTATCGCGAAATAATATATTAATAATAGCTTTTATTAATTATTTACATTCAGTTTTTTTTATTCTTCTATATGGTAATATTATGTTTAATCTAACATTTTTTTTATTAAACTTTGGCTTATTATTTGGCTTAGAAAAGACAGAATAGGAACGAAAGCGTATACTTAAGCAATTTAAGAAATGCATGAACTTTTAATAGTTATTTATAGTCAAATGCTCTAGTGTCCAAATTTTCATTTTATTTTCTAAAAAATGAATAAAACGTAAATATTAAATTTACGAAAATCTGTATATATTATAGAAGAATAGATATATTTCGTTAAAATAACGAAGAAGAAATATTTAGAAATTTTGACGTACCCGCATGTTTGCTTGTTTAATTAAAAAACAATTGTAATAAAATATACACCAATAATTTGTAAATAAATATTTCTAATAAGCTGATTATTAGGAAAGTTAATAACTTCGTATTTGATTAATAAAAAAGTATACACCAATAATTGGTAATAAATATGTCAAATAAATTGATTAATAATAAGAATATTTTAAAGAACACAACATTTTAATAAAATACACAAGCAAGTACAGGGATAGTCATATTTCTTTCTATGGTCCCTACTATAAAAAGGTTAAAATATTTTATCTTCATCAACATTTCATTTATTCAAGTTAAAATTCATTAAAATCGTCAAGAAGGGGTAAATGTCCGGTCGAAAATCGCCACTTAATAGTATTTTAAAATTAAATTCCATCTGAGAATATTGGTAACTGTTTTAAAATTTAACATAAATATAGAATTTAATATTTTTCTTTCCGACTAAATTTAGGCCTGTATTTTAAAAACAAACAACAGATTTTATCGACAACAGAGTACATTTCACTAAAATCTCTAAAAATAACATAACACCTATTAAATTTGTGCTGGTAAAACAAATTCAGCCATTTCCCATTACATTTTAACATCTACATTAAAATTTACAATTCAACAGAAAATGTCGAGACAACTATAAAAAATCTATCAACAATTAAAAAACAAATTGCAATAGTACAACATTGTTGAAAAAAAAACTTTCCGATCGATTTAACTTTGGTCCGACGTCAAAAACTTTACATGTCTTTTTTGAAACACTCTTTACACAATTATGTCTATTAACCCTTTCCTCCATGAATAACAGAATTGAGACACTAGATTCCCTTTTCGAATAAAGTATCCAAAACATCAAATTCCCAAAATAACCAAATTTAGATCCATCGGGACTGGTACAGTTCTCTCAAGTGTAAATTTTCTTGCCTTTAAGGATTTTTGGAAATTTGATGTATAAACAGTTTCGCAAACAAATCAGCCACTCTCGATTTCCTTTCCCGGGGGAATCTATCATACAATTGTGGTGTTCAGGATAAAAAAGTATATTTATAATAACAATCTCTTACTAGTAGTCGTGTTCGGGCATGCCATTGTTCTGTCGCGGGTTCGAATCCTGTCCCTGGTTCTCCTTTTTCGGCTGCCCCTTGCCCTGGCCAATTTGCCGCGATGAGGAGAAGCACAGTTTCATTACGAACGGGAATTTCGCACCTGGAAACGTAGCATACACTTTTGTAGCATAAAACACTCGTTAATTGGGTTTTTGATTCGGTTTAATTTAACGTTTTATTTAACTTGCAATTTTTGTCCGGGTCAAGTCTTGCAAGTCAAATTTGACACACTTCCCGGTTTCCGATTGAGCTAAAGTTTGGCATACTTAAGCAAGTTTGGTGATAATGCACTATTATGATACCATCGAGCTGATCCAATTGGAGGCGAAAGGTGATAGGAGCTGTTGTATTGTAGTGTGGTACTCGTAGTCCCTTAATAAAGGATTATATTTGATTATCTATGATTGCTACTCTATGCTACTTAATCACGATCATGACAAGAAGAATGTAGACTGTTATCTTATGTTAACTAATAAATAATTGCAAATATAAAGTGTTGAAATAATAAAACATGGCGCAGTCAGTAGGAATAACGCAATCCTACATAGTTTGGGTTCTTTAGAATCATCTCGATGCTAAAAAAAGTAGTCCGCAAGAAAAACTTGTCACAAAAATGAAATATTTCACAGAAACTTATTTACATTATCATCATCAGCCAAAAGAATGCTGGGCAGAGGCCTCCCCCACAGAGCGCCATCACGATCGGTTATGCGCCACCTGCGTCCAGCGGATTCCAGCGACCTTCATCAGGTCAGCAGCACACCTTGTGGGGGGCCTACCCACGTTGCGTCGTCCGGTGCGTGCAAAAACTCGATGGCGTAACGAACTCTACGGATCTTTTCATTTCTGATTCGGTCTCGCAAAGAAACCTCGAGCATAGCCCTCTCATTGCTCTCCGAGTGGCTTTGAACCTTCTTATAAGAACAGTCGTGAGCGACCACATTTCAGTGCCGTATTTACATAAAATAATCATACCTGGGTGCTGGATGGTTGCGTGGTTGCAGGCCATGATTGCCATCACTGATTGTGAAATGTTCTGAAACTCCATCAGACCGGACGATGACCTGAAATTGATATAGTAAACACATAAGAAACAATATTCTTAAGAGTGTTGGTAATGAAAGAAGAAAGTACTTAACACTGAACTGACTAAACGGATATATCCAAGAAAATCCGCATAAGTTTGCCTTTGGAAATTGTTTGGCAAATGATTACCTATACTTCTTTTTAATCCCCGACAAAAAAGAGGGGTGTTATAAGTTTAACATGTCTGTGACTCTGTGTATCTGTCTGTGGCATCGTAGCGACCATACGGATAGACCAATTTGAGTGCGGTTGTTTGTGTCATAGATAATTTTATCCCGAGTATTCTTAGCTTTGTTTAATGAAAATCGGAGCACTCGTCTCCAAGATATTCAGCTTTTAGGGGAACAAGTCGGAGGATTAAAAAAAAAAATCTATATACCTAGTTATTTTAGCTTTAGAACTAGGGTAAACAATCTTGACGTTTCTTTTTAAAAAACACTTTCTTAAAATAAGTCACAACAAATATGTACAGTCAAGGGCACCAATATGTATAACACCACAAAGTTTCAAAAATATGTAGGTACACACGTCTTATTGATATAGCAGTAAGGTTTATGTATACAAATTTTGGAACTTAGTGCGGATATTTATCTTTGCCCTTGACTGTACTAACAATTATATAGCACGGATGGTAATTTACATTATTTTGGTTTCATAAGTAATAGTTACTATTTCTTTTTATATATATTGAAAAATCCCCTTAAAAATGTAATATTCATCCAATTCATTTCAGTATTGGTTTACGACACTACTAAAAATTACAAAACAGTTTTTCATAAATTCTATGAAGAACTTAACTGATTTTTTTAGTATTATAGCACAGATAAAATATGAATACGCAGATATGTAAGTTCAGAATACGACAACTATGTAAAAAATATCATGAAATATTACGTATCGATAGAAATCACAATATTTTATTCAGACAATCCAATCCAGAGTAACGTTGCATCACTACAAACCCCTTTAACAGCTATTAAATATAAACTCTATGTTAATATTTAATTGAGCTTCAATTTGACTGGCAAATTTTTGACATCGCATACGAGGGGTTAAGCCACTAAGGATATGCCCACCGTTTTAAGCTGGAATTATGTCTGCAATGTATCATGTAAAGCGGAAGTTATCACATTATCCCCCAATTTATGGGATGTTGAAGGTAATCCCGAAACAAATGCTTTAAAAACTATGTACCAGCAGGACAAAATAGAAAGAAACTAACTTGAACGCGAACGAAGTCGCAGGCAAAAGGCACTTGGGTAATAAATCTAATAAACAAGCATCGGATAATCGGATAGATATTTACCTAAACTTTGGCGGCGGCGTCTTAGTTAAACGGTATGGAGACAAACTCACTTTAATTTTCGATATAATCCGTTAAATTGTTTTATTTCAATGAGTAATAATCGCGGAAACAGAAGAAAATATTAAACTTTTAAATGTTTTATGAAAAACAATGTTTGTTTTATTATTTTGACGACCGGTTTGGCTGAGTGGGAGTAACGTTGCCTGCAAAGCTGAGGTCCTGGGTTCAAATCCCGGTAAGGGCAAATATTTGTGTGATGAGCATAAATATTTGTTCCTGAGTCTTGAATGTTTTCTATGTAGATAAGTAATATATCTATTAAATATATCGTCGTCTAGTACCCATAACACAAGCCTTATTGAGCTTACCATGGGACTAGTTCGATTTGTGTAAAATTGTCCCGTAATATTTATTTATTTATTTTATTTATTCTCTTATGTTGCAAATACCTTATAAAATTTAATCAATTCACACCGCGGTTACAAAAAATACTTACTTACATTATTAAATTACCTACATATGCATAACAACTTACGTGCTTACCAAAATAGTCATAAATAGCCCTAAATTAAACATGTTTGTATATTATAAACCTCCTCGAGTATTTATGCAATCCCAGAATCCCGAAACTTATATTATGAAAATAACTTAATTAAGAAAGCGATTCCATATTTGTCCAACTTTTACCGGGTTTTTGGGAACTTTAGGTAAATATGTATCCGATTATCCGATTCCTACTGGTAATAAAAGAATGCTACCTTTCGCTCTTGAGCGGGAACTTGGAAATGGTGTGCGGCGGCATCACGCCATAGTCCTTGAAAACCTGGAGCAGCTGCTCGTCTGACACGTCCGGGGGCGTGTTGAAGAAGTGGAGGACCTGGAAATTAGGAAGACAGCACATCAGAATCGAATGTAATTGGTAACAGGTGAATTTCACCGGAACGTCTACTTTGTCGGGTACGTGACGGCTATGACAGCTACCTTAAAAACATATAAAAAGTCCAAGAATTGACAACCAATACAAAAGCAATGTACGTCGAATTATCATTCTCAATTGTCGCCTGTCACGTTTATGAAGTAGGGGCCTGGTGGGATGCACCAACATCCCTCTGGGGTCATCCTATAACTAACTAGTGCAAACGTAACAGGCCAAGTAGTGTATAAAAGATTCACTACTTGCTCCCACCTTTCGGCCATATTTATCACATAAGTGGTTTTTCTTTTAATTTATTTATCATGTCATATGTAGTATGTAGCTATTGTCTACATTTAGTGTTTAATAGTAACACAATAATTTACTGCGACACAACGCATATTGCTTGGTCAGCGACACCTTAATGTATATAAATCATACATTAATAAATAAAAGGTTCTCTTTATTATAAACCTAGACTGAGTGTTTCGATTGATCTCCACACAACCCCCTCTTCATTAATCATTCAACATTACAATACTAACATAGACTTGTAAGTCTCAATTGTTACTAACAATTTTATGGATTTCTATGATCTGAATTAAACATTTTTTTTTATAACTGTGGTGTTTATGTTGATACACTTACTTCCATTTAGACCTCTCATTTGGATCCCTTGTGACATGGATATATCTATCTATGTTAACCTAACTACAGCCTGTTCCCTCTCATCCTTAAGAGGAGTCATGCGCCCAGCAGTGAGACGTATATAGGCTGACGATGATGATGATATTAACCAACAGTCTAACAGGAGATTTAGGTTGGAATGGCAAGAGCAGGAGTGCTGCATTCTAGATGTTAAAAAGTGTCTTGGTTTCTTAAAAAGACTTGTAGCTGTATACAAAAGATGCTTCTTTAATATCAGTAATACTTAGGGCATCAAAAGGGTACATGCGTGAATTTTTTTAATCGCTTTTCTCATAATAAAATATCATAATACCGTAAAAACGATTTAAAAAAAACGAAATAAAAATAAAAATTTTAAACTACTAATTAGACAGCGATATGACAGAGAGAACCGACATGTATTGTTACGTCATAGTCCACTACGGCCATATAAACTCCATATTAAATTCTGTTTTGCTAGAAAGAGATAGAATTAAATTTTTGATGGCTTATATCTTGGTTTTTTTTATAGTTATTCGAAAAAATAATCTGTAACTACTGTTTGTTACATGAATGAGCTTTTAATAAAGGAAAACCAAAAATTTATGCATATTCCCTAGTATAATCTCCTAATAATACAATGACACACAGACAACCTGTAAATATGTTCGAGTAGCAATTCTGTTCCGCATATATTAGGTACAATATCCATTCATAGCTTTAGAAAGGTTTGTCTAATAGGGAGTAGGGAGAGCCAGTTATGCGTTTCTGTTCTGCGTTATATATCTGGCAGAAACTTTTACGACTTCCAGTGGGTCTTGCTACAGGTCTAGTCTAGGTCTGCTTTTGAGGATAGAGTTGTTTACCTTAGAGGGCGGTTGTATCCTGTTCTTGTGGATGGAGGCCGGCGTGAGGAAGCGGTTGTTCTTGTTGCCCACGTAGTCCTTGAACGACGGCGACTTGTCCGGCAGCGGATACGGATTCATCACTTCGGACAGGTACGCTTGCTTGGAGAAACTGGAAGAACATATACAAAATATGCAGTTAATTACCAAGTTGTTATTTGAACACTTTCACTACGAGGAATCCGCTAGATAGGCGCTCTGCTCGTGGCAAGTTTTTGCTAGGTACATATCAACGGCAAAAAGCGGAAACCCCAACTGAATCCATTGGTGGTTACTACGTTTCCGCTTTTTTGCCGTCGATATGTACGCCTTCCATTTCATCGTCAATCGTTTCCTAGAATGCTTTATTCCATAGAATTTTCATTTCATCGACAACTTTTCTCTAAAACCATACAATCTTCATGATTATAATATTTTCTTCTGTTTCCGCGATTATTACTCATTGAAATAAAACAATTTACGGGTGGTCCTCCCGTGATCATGGAAAGCTGGAAAGCTTCCGAAACGTCGGGAACTAAAATGAGATAATATACGCGATATAATCCGTTACATTGTTTTATTTCAATCTTCATGATTTTTGAAAATATCATGTTTTAACGGTTAACGGTTTCAGAGAAAAATGCTTCCGATGAAATTATATGTCGACGAAATGAAGTACCTATTCAATGAAACTTATTTCTATAGTAGCTACAAGGTACAAACTTATGGTATGTACATTTAGATTACATATAGTAATTTATTTATTTGTATCTTCGATGATATCGAAATATCACCCACCGACAACAGTCAGAAGTTTCCTAAATTGCCCTATTCTCTATTACATTAATTCGACCGCCGCTGTTTAAAAGTTAAACTTTAATTGTTGTTTACAGTGGCCTCAAGGCCTTTCCAAGAAAAAGGAATCCATACTAATATAATAACTAGTTTGCGGTTATTTTTTTGCCCTTTGCTCTCTATTAACACTTTCACTTCAAGACTTTTCGTAACGCTACTCTCTTAGCCGATGACGTTGAAAATTTGTATGGTTTCAGGGAAAAAGTTTTCGATGAAATAAAAATTCTAAGAAATAGGGAATTCTGGAAAACGTTTGTCGATTTAATCTTGTCTTATCTTATTACTAGGGGTCCTTACGGATACACTTCGACCCAGTGGGATCTTTTGTGTAATTACCCCTTCTTGCTACTCAATGTTTTGTTCTACCAACTCCATAAACCGGATGATAGATGCCAATGGTAGCGTCTGGAATTCCTTTGGCCTTGGGTACCCAACGCCAAATTCCTTTATTCTCTGTCTGGCGAGGGCATGACATTCACATAATATATGTTCCATTGTTTCAGCCTCTTCACCGCACATTCTACAATCCGTGTTGTCAGAAAGTCCTAGTTTGGCCAGGAGTCCTTTGACTCCGAAGTGACCTGTGAACACACCCATTATGATTCTGAGTTGTCTTTTGCTGTAGTTCCACAGTTTCTTGGTCCAGCTTGATTCTACCCCTTCTATGAATAGCTTTGCATGCCTCAGGCCCTCCACCTTCTTCCACTCTTGTTCATGTTGGTTCTTGACATGGTCCTTAATGGCCGTTACTATGGTTCCCTGTGAGAGTCCCACACATGGTTCAGGTCCTACGAAGTTAGTTGCAGACGCAGATGAACTAGCTAGAAAAGGCTAGCTAGTTCATCTGCGTTTTCATTGCCGATGAAGCCTTCATGCCCTGGAATCCATACCAGCTGCACCTTATTGAGCCTTCCGAGCTTGTTTAATGCTTGAATGCCGTTGTGTACAAGTCTAGAGTCCACTTTGGGCGCTGATAACGCCTTCAGTGCTGCTTGACTGTCGCTGAGTATATAGATGTGTTTTCCCCTGGTTAGTCGATCTATGTTCTCCTGGGCACAGGCGATTTTAGCATATGTCTCTGCTTGAAAGACCGTTGCATAACCTCCCATACTTGTACTGACATTGTAGTCATTTGCATGAATGCCTGCTCCCGTACCTGATGCCATTTTTGAGCCATCAGTGTACCAAATACTGTCAGTAATTGTTTTTATAAGCTTAAGGTTCTTTACAATATACGACAATATATTTCAATAGACCTCAGAATTAAATTATGCGAATCCCTCATTCTTTCTAAATTTAATTATTGTGACACTGTTCTCGGCCCTTGTCTTTACCAAAAGACCCGAAATTTAATTCAAAAGGTGCAAAACGCTTGTGCCCGCTTTTGTTTCTCCATCCCCCCGCGTACATCAGTATCACCATACCTAACCAACGCCAAGCTACTGAAGATGAAACAAAGACAACAACTTCATTTTGCCAGTCTTCTGTTTGGTGTCATTAAGTCAGATAAACCATCCTACTTATTATCCAAGCTTATTTGGCGACAGCAGCGGAGAACCGAGCGTCAAGGACAAGGATCTAACCATAAGCCGCTCATCATCCCTCGGTACAAATGTGCAGCATTCCGGGGCAGTTTCCGGTTCCAGGCTACCAAATGCTGGAATGACTTACCACCTCCGCTTAGAAATTGTGGCTCTAAATTTAGTTTCCAGCGAAAATTGCGACTTTTGTTGTTGGCTAGCCAGGCACTGGAATCGGGAATAAAGGGACCTATGCCTTCTTCATATTCTCAATATTTTTAATCCTTTTTATTTATTTACCTATTAATTTTCATGTAGCAGTTGAAGCACCGAGTACTCTTTGCTCTCTCAATCTTCACACATCCCTACTATCATTACATATTTATTTTCATGACACTGATAACTATTTACTTGTATTTGTTTTCTATGGTATCGTTGATTTTTTTATATATTACCAAGCGTTGTCATGTTTAAATCGAGCTCCCTGTGGGCTTTGACAGAATATCAGCGTTGCAGTTCTGCCGCTCGCGAACTGCAACACCATGCTGAGTCGGAGCCTTTTCCTTAGCGCACACATTGCTGGACCCATTGCAGACAATTTACCTAATTAACCTAAAAAAACAATATTAATTTTATGCAAATGATGTCCTGTCTGTGTGTGCTTTCTATGGAATAAATATATTTTTCTTTCTTTCTTTTCTTTCAAATACTCTACTCACCATCCATTGTCAATGGTTTTTGATCCTCGGCCCATTATGCCCTTGTGGGAACCTGCACTTTGAAGTTCCTATGGAATACATACCTTGGTTGCATTTTATCGCAGCTCATGGCAGTTATTCTGTCGAGGAAATTGTTGTTTTCCATGGTTGTGTGCTTAGTTTTCGGCGCACAGTAACTCCACAGGCCCATGGTTTTTAACCTGTGCAGTGATTTTCGCGCTTCCGACTGTATCACTATGTGTAGCGGTGGTAGGTCTAGCAATACTTCTAGCGCCGCTGTCGGCGTAGTTCTAAACGCCCCTCTTATAGCCATGCACGCCGTTCTTTGGACCTTCATTAGGTCGTCTCTGCATGTTCTCTTTAAAGTTCTCGGCCACCAGACCAGGCTGCCGTACAGTATGATCGGTCTTACCATCATAGTATAGATCCATCTCAGTACCTTAGGGTTTAATCCCCACGTTTGCCGATCTGCACATTCCAAACACTCTAAGCGCTTTTGTTATGTTACGATCAACATGCTTTTTCCAATTTAGTTCCTTATCTAGCGTGACACCGAGATATTTCACTTCATTGGACATCTCAAGTACCCCTCCATACAGTTTTAGTTGCTGCATGTCCTTTAGGGTTCTCTTTCTAGTAAATGGTATTACCACCGTCTTGCCCGGATTAATGGACAGTTGGTGTTTGTTACACCATCTCTCCACTTTCTTCAGTGCTTCATTCATTATTGCCGAGACTGTACTGGGAAATTTCCCATTTACAAGTATCACTAGGTCATCCGCATACCCTACCGTATGGATAGGACCGCTATTGAGTTCCTCCAATAGTGAGTTCACCACCAAGCTCCATAGAGTAGGCGAGAGTACTCCACCTTGTGGACATCCCTTTATTGTTGTGGCCATTATCTCGTCCCCCATTAGGGATGACGTTATTAACCTACCGTTTAGCATATTGCCAATCCATTTGGTCGGCTCTATGCCATGTCTTGCAGCTGCTTCATCGATCGCTCTACCAGGTGTAACGCCGTGTCCGTTGACTTCCCTATTTGATAGGCACACTGTAATTTGTGCAGAGGATGCCTTTTTAATGGGCTATCCCTTATGTGTCTGTCCACCAGTTTCTCTAACGCTTTTAGATAGAACGATGTCAAACTTATAGGCCTATACGATTTGGCGTCTTTGTAATCTGCCTTGCCTGGTTTTGGCAGGTAAATCACCTTCACCATTCTCCATACCCGTGGTACATGTCCGAATGCTATACACGCTCTGTACAGTCTACATAGATGGGGAATGAGTACATTTGCGCCCTCCTGTAGTAGAAAGGGGTATATCCCGTCTGGCCATGGAGCCTTGTAGGGTTGGAACGTTGACAGGGCCCATTTTAACTTTAATTTGTTGTGTTCTACTACCTTCTTCGATGTGTGATGTGTGTTACAGTTGTGCCTTGTTGTGCTTGTAGTTTGCTCCTGTGCACTAATAGCGACATCATCTATTTCACCCTGGTGTATTACCGAGCCTAGAAAGTGTGTATTACACATCACGTTGAGGGTTACAAACCCAGTTTCAGTCATTTTCCTGTCACTGTCTCTGATTGATGTGAGCGGGACTGACTTAGTTGCGGCTAGTGCCTTTGTTAGTCTCATACCCTCTGGTATTGACCCTATTTGGTCGCAGTGGTTTCTCCACGCGGACCTCTTTGTCGATGTAATGGAAAGATACCATACAAAAGATTTCAAGACGTTCTTTGCACGTTTGAATCAGGGTCCCTTATTAAGTGTCATGTAATTTGTAACCTGCTAAATCGCCTGTTTTTTCTCTCAAGTTTTCCAAGCTGAAATTGTTAATTTTAAAATCCGTACCTCCCCAGCGTTCTCATCCGTCTCGATAGCAAACATCAATATTGGGAGACGTCGAACAAACACGCTGAGCGTCGGATATCCACTGATTTATATTGGGATTACCTGTATACTTTGAAAAATTATTTCGTATATTTGGCGGCGGGCGTAAATAAATAAAAAAAATATATCAGGAACAATCGTTCACACATCGACCTAATCCCAAACTAAGCAAAGCTTGTACTATGGGTACCAGGCGACGATATACATACTCATATAGATAAATATAATCCATACTAATATTATAAATGCGAAAGTATGTCTGTCTGTCTGTCTGTCTGTCGGTCTGTTACCTCTTCACGCTTAAACCGCTGAACCGATTTGCATGAAATTTGGTATGGAGATAGTTTGAGTCCCGGGGAAGGACATAGGCTTTTGAAAAATACCCTTATCTGCGATAAACGAATTTAAGGCGGACGTAGTCGCGGGCAGAAGCTAGTACTTAAATAAATAGAAAACATCCAAGACCAAGGAACAAAAATTCGTACTCATCACACAAACATTTGCCCTAGCCGGGATCCGAACCCGGTACCGCCACGCCAGCTTAGTAGGCCGGCCAAATGTAAATGTTTTCTTGAAAGAAAGATAATACATTAAGAGTCCCCGGTAAGCTCGGCCGAATTTCACCTTCCGATACAAACGGAGTTTCGTTCTCATTTTAAAACTACGTGTTGGATTGAAACGAAACTTCGCATATACAATGACATGAGGTATATCTAGGCCTGTAATATGACTTTATATGGCTCCAGTTTATAAAACAAACGAAATATACCAAAAACAAGTTTTGTATGAAAAACTTCAATTATTGTTTTTTTTTAACTATGGTATCTGAAGCTACATAAACTAATTACAGGCCTGCATATACCTTAACTTATTCTAAGTACAAAGTTTCAGACCAAACTAGCTAGTCGTTTTAAAATGAGAGCGTAACTACGTTTGTATGGGGAACCGAGCTTACCGGGGACTCTTAATTGAATCAAATCAAAAAATCAAAATGAATGTTGAAAACCGAACGACCAAGCCTTTTTTTATCGATTAATATCAAAGCGCATAGGGGACTGCCTTTATTATTAAAGCCATCGCTACACAGTCCTATCAATGGTTTTCTGTGGGGTAGGCCTCGGTTTTAACTAAAATTCAACCGAGAAACTCAGACATCTTAAGATAACAATAGCGGGCACTCCCGTCGAACAAGCAGAGTACAGCTCAGCTCGACATGTTTCGGTCCATTTTGAGAACCTTAGTCATAAGACATGAGCTGAAACGAATCGAAACATGTGAAGCAGTCAGCTTTTACGACATGAGTAAGCCAAGCCTATTGTAATCTAAAATTCTGCTTTGTTCCCTCCCTTTTGGATTCTGGACCATCGCTGTGTTTTCCTTTGTTCTATGTGACTGTGTGATAGATAAAAACGATCGTCCTCTTTGACGTCCGTCAGTGGCGAAACTGGTTTCACGAGCTGCTGCTTTAAAAGTACCATTTCCAGCTCTCAAAAACTACTTAAAAAAGTCTCTAATGGCAAAGGCATATTATAAGGTAGAGGACTATGTAACATAAAAAAGGCATGATCCAGACCAAAAACCAAATAAGTTACTTTTACCAAATTAAGGCTCTTTATAAGAAGGTATATCAAGCGTACGTAAGTTGTTTTAAAAAAATCATATTTTGTTTTTTATTTTATTTTTATAATTTTCTTGACTTCGGACGGCTCTTTCTGTTTAGGCTCTTCGCATCGAGATCTTTTAAACGATGCTCTTCAAAGTCAGTCAGTCTTATGACTCGTATGGGATGTTGAATGTGGCAAAAGAGATATACTACTCAAAACAATATAGGGCTGGGCCACTTTTGCGCGGAGAATTTCTGTTCAGTTTTTGTGGTTACAATAAACTAATCTTACCTCAATTAAAACGAATAAAACAATTTAATTAATCGATTATTAGCTAAACAAAAACAAAAGCCTTCTTAGCTAGAGAGTATGTAAAATAAATTTTACCAACTAATATATATTTTCACGTTACGATCAAAATTTTTACTGGCCCCTATATTGTTTATAAAATGGAACAGTATATAAAATGGAGTGTTCTGTACTTACGCAAGTGTCAATGTGTAGTCACCGACTGTGACGTTGTTCAGGTTCTGTACGCATCTCTCCACGGAGACCCCGTCACCCATCTGGACCATCGCTGTGCCTTCTTTTGTCTTCAGGAACTTTATCTGCAAAAAATAAAATAAATGTCGAGTGCCGACAAGAATCTTATATCGGAGACTGGAGGTGCCATTTTAAGAAACAAGTGAAGATACAATTCGAATTTCAAATCATTAGCCGAAAATAACTTGGATATTTTACGTAAAAAGTAATTTTGTCTACATGTAGTCAGCTACAGAAATAAGGAATTGGCTTTAAAATATATATAAACCGAGCAAGCGAAGCGTCTCCGATTCAGCTTGAGCAAAAATGCTTTCGTATGTATGTCCGCATGTTCTACTGTTCCTCTCTACAGATCGCATTTCTCAATCGATTCTTGTGAAATTTTGCGAGCAAGATCAATAATTATAAGGATTTTCTTTTATCCATTCAGTTTTTTAAAGATAGGATAGGAGATGTGGGGGTTGAGAGACTCGCGAGGTTTAGAGCTCACAGAGCCAGTGGTAGTATTAAGGGTTAATACATTTTCTCTTCATCTTCTCTTCATCTGTTATGCAAAGAGTTTACATACATATACATACATACAACATCGCTTTTGTGCATTCAAGGTTACTGCAGACTCTAAAAGCTTGCCGGTATGCCGGTACAGTCAGCAGCAGAACTGGTTACGAAGAATGACATGTTCGAAATGATCTACACTAGCTTTACTCTATTGGTAATAGATTCGAGTGCAGATTTCAAGTATTTGGTTAGTTAGCTACTTCTGCCGAGGTTTATCTATAGCTTGGCAAGTTTTTTCGTGACACTCCCATGGTCTGCGGGCGACGGGGGGAATGACAGCGGGGGCGAGTAACAAGTGTGCGCGGTAATCATCGTGTTGCGCCGCGCGTACACTTTATACCGGCCCCCGCTGTCTTCCCCCCATGGGAGTGTCACGAAAGAACTTGTCAAGGTATAGGAACAGTCACGTGAAGAGAAAAGTAATCCACCTGCCGTACATGTTTCTAAGGCAGAGAGCATACTCTCTCATTTTATGACTGTGGCTGTTAAACGTGAAAGTACTTACTCTGACAACGTTCCCGTAGAGACAGCACAGGTTGAAGAGACGGTCCGCGTTCGCGGTCTGAGGGTCCAGACCGTACACCATCATGACTGCACCCTGCTGTGGGGGGCCACCCTGTAAACAACACTAAATTAGACGTCATCATCATTGACCTTTACATCTTTTCAGATGATTTATACGGCGCTCTTGTGATGCGGGAGCGACACTGACTTCTGCAAGATTGGCATTTCATTAGAAGATCGTATTTCATTTCAGTAGTTGATTCACTTGGTGAAGCTACCCTCTTCCCAGTTTAGTGTCTCCTCGCACGTTTACTGTCTGTACATTGAAGATATTTTCAAAAATTGATTGAATCAGACTATTTGGAGGTCACTGAATCAAAAATATATTTTTTTAAATTGTTTTGTATTTTTATGTGAAATCCGTACGTCATCTCCAGTAGTTTAATGCTCTAAGCTAGAAGGGAAGTCAAAAGGACACTCAATGAAGCGGCTTCGTTTTGCAACAGATTTATTAGGCATGATATACGCTCAGATACAGAGAAACTTGACCCCTTGCCGTATATGTTTTTATGGCTGAGGGGTCAGTTTGCTCTGCTGCTGACTGCACATACCTGGTTTTGTGGCGGCATCGCGGGATGGTGCATGGGCGGGGGAGGCACGAAGCCCTCGCCACCGTAGCCCTCCGGACCGTAGCCGCGGCCGTCACGCTGCAAAAAAAGGGAGGTTGGAGTGTTCTGCCTTCAAATCAAGAGTTCGCGAATAGTCATTTCAGGTGGCCTACTGCCCACGTTTTGCCTCTCCCAGGAGCTTGCGGTCCATATAGGCACAAAGGCTATGTGTACCCTGAACGACCATGGCTCCTTACAGGCACAGATAAACTGCCTGCCCTGAAACCTTGAACGACCATAGCTCTATATAGGCACAGAAAAGCTGGTCCTTCCCAATCGGCAAGGTTGACGGGGGATCGGCGATCTGCATGATGATATCATCCTGAGCAAATTCTGTCACAGCCACTGTGCATATAATGAATGTTCAAAGAGAGAGGGAAATCAGAAGATAACTATAGGCGGTGTTGCTGTTCTGCACTATTATGCTTGCATACCTGATTTTGTCAGAGTTGTAGTTGAATATGAATATATGAATATGAAGGTATGAGCACACTGCGCACACGCTAACACCCCTTTGACGTAATTCATACGATAAGGGGTCCCTTAACTTTGATAGGAAGGTCATAAAACCACCTTACACAAAGTAGCGCGGGACACTATGCTACTAAGTATGTGTACATAATTTCATCACACACCGTCGCCCGAAGACGCCTGCAACACTAGAGAAGTCACAAGTTCGTTTCCGGCCTTTCAGGTGGGAGTACGCTCTTTTTCTGAAAGGCTGGAAGGTCACATCGGTCTGGAAATACTAGCGGCGACTATTTATTCCACAGGTCAGTCGTGCGAGGCAGGAAATATAAAACGCACAGTTGTGGACTGCCAACCATCTAAGTAGTTGGGATGGAGATATTGTCGCGAAGGACGATGGCGGAAAGATGCGGCCGGGATTAATCCGAATAATTCCTCGGAGCACTCCCCCGTTATACAAGCGATAGAAAATGCAGAGCGAGGCTAGATCTCTACGCAGTGCCAAAGAGTCAAGCCGATCTAAAATACGCCGGCAACCGACGATAATCGTCGTAAAATCCCCTTGTACGCGGTCTAGAGGGAGAAGCTGGTACTGGGGAGAACCAGCCTCATAAAGTCACATTGGATTTAAACTCGTTAATCATAATGTTACGATAATTCATTGACACTTCGGAGCTAATCGTACTTTCCGATGCCAAATGTTTATTCACTATATCTGTGCTATGTTTTGTCGTCTACGAAGCCACCCCTTCCCTTCCTTTCCTCAACCCCTTCTTGAAGGTTTTTCAAAGCCTCTCCAAAAAAATAATTATGCCAATATTTATTTGTTTACCGGATGATGTGGCGGGGGTGGGCCGTGACGCTCCATCTTCATTCCGGGGGGCGGGGGCCCGCCGCTGCCGAACTCCATATCTGGAAGAAAGATTAAATTGTTATTAATGCACATCAGTGGATTTTCATTGTGCTTGAACTACACGGGCCAATTATATCGACCCGTCTGTAATCGTAACTTATGCACGTTAATCCTATCTATTTGATGTTTCTATGAGATAACAGGTATCAGCGCCTTTTTATATCCATACTAATATAATGAAATGCGAAATAATATTATAGAATGCGAAAGTAACTCTGTATATCTGTTTCCTTTTCATGTTTAAACTGCTTAACTGATTTAGATGAAATTTAGAAAGGAGGTAGTTTGAGATCCTGGGCAAGACATATTAGGATAGTTTTTATAGTAATAATTTCAGAAAACCACCCCTTAAGGGGGTGAAAAAGGGGGTGGAAGGTTATATTGGGAATAAATCATTAAAACATAGGTTACTCAGTTCTCAGGATGCTGCGGATAAATGCTAGTTACATAATTAACTAACACAAAGTTAACATTTCCAATAAATATTTAAATAAAAAAAAAATAGTTGAATCAAATATTTTACACTCAAGTATTCTGCACGTCCTGTAAAGTTGTTACAGATTTTTGTAATCATTACATATTACTAAACGTTCTTCTCGCGGGTGTATCAGTTTGTATTAAGACAAACGCGCGTCGCCGGCGCGTTTAAAAAACGCGGTCTGCAAACGCCAACACAGAAAGGGACACTCCTCATAGTCAATACTGAGGCCTAAGCTAGACTCAATCCTGAGGCCTGAGCTAGACTTAAAACTTAATCGAACAATACGATGTTTATACAAATTAGGCAACATTAAATTGAACGTGTATTATAGATAAGTTTCGCGGACTAACAACAAAAAAAAACAGGATTTCGAGGGTAGTTTAACATAATGCAGAAAACAACGTGCCGTCGCCATAAAAAAAAAAACTCAAAAAAGGTGTAAAACAAACATGCAAAACAGTGGGTTACGGGTAAATGAAAGTCTGTATGTAGTAATATTATAGTTTTTATTGTATAAAATGGTGTTGTTACAATGTATGTGTAAATATATAATAATACAAATTCGTAGTCTTATGTTATGTAAAGGTATATATAATGTCTTGTCAGTTTATAAGAACATTATATCGTGTATATAATTTAGTAGTAGGTACATATTTGTAGTAGATAAGTGTTTGGGAACAAACTCATTCATTTACTAAAGTTGACATTAGAACACATGCGTTAGAGTAGGATAGAACAGTGCAGCATCCGATGTAAGAAAGGGACATATAACTATCATGCTTTATGGCGCTTACACATAGCTTCCGACTTAAGAAAGTGAGGATCGGGTGCAGTGTATCAGCGCTGTTAAGGGACGAATCTTTACATTCTTAATATTACACGTAAATGAGTCAGTTTCTAGAAATATTGTTGCATACACGTTTTTTTAATAGATGGTAAATCGAGAGCCATTACCTGGAAACCTTTATTTATCCTGTAGCCGAACAAAAGCTGTTTAGGCAGACATATTAAAAGATCATAAATTATTTTAGACTTGCTTCATGATCTTTTGTTGGAGAGTTATTTGCTTTATTCATTTGATAACTTTTCGCATTTTCTATTTCGTATATATACGAATATAAAGCAAATAAATTTGCTTGAGGTTTTAAGAGCTTTAGAAATGGTTTTCAAATTAAATACCATAGCTAGTTGGAAACCAGTGCAAACTAGTGAAGATATGCTAAGTGAATCGCAAAAAATCGGGTCGTAAAATGTCCAACATCTCTTTTAATTAAAACCGCTATTATCTCACAAAGTGCAGTCGAGACTTTATCGTGCAGTCGATTAACGAGTTCGATTGCAAATGTCTAGTCTGTACAATTCTGAACAGTGACTTAAACCTAAGAAATTCATGGTTCAAACGTTGTAATTTTCTTTTCTTTTTTTATCGACAAGGTTTCTTTTGACACCTAATTTTGAAGGTTTTTCAACCTTTTGGTTTTGGTTTAGAAATCCATCTTGATTCATCAGAACAATATTTTTATTTTTACGGGATTTTGCGAGCCAGGAGGCAAATTGCTTCTAAATATGTCTAGTTACCAGTGGCGTGGCGTCTATAGAACTCGATTCTCATCGAGTTACCCATTTTCAGACAGCTGATTACAGTATTTGATGAAAAACGAGCCAAATTAGCTCCGGCTTGTCTATGGATAATGTTTAACGCCACGCCACTGTGACACGCATGACTTTCCTACAAAAAAACCAAGGTACTAACATTGTCTTGAAAGAAAAAATACGATAAAATAATGACTATCGATTTTTTCAAAAATTTTAGAATTATATTTTCGTAAACAGTTTAAGAGCCCCATTCCTCAAAATGCTTTAAAAATTATAAGAGTTTTGTAACTACTTAACTACTCTGCATAGTTTTTTTTTTGCACTTAGAGTTTCATCATACTAGTAAAGCTTTGATTACGCCTATATTCAATTATTGCACGTGTCTGCAACGACATTTTCAGTCCCATTGTCTTATCTACAAGTCTGCTAAGTTAGTACACAAGTTATGCTAACAACTGCTGCACAAACGTCAGAACATGCTATCGTCTACGTATGCACTACCTTGTTCGGTTTACAGTTAGTGGTTCTTGCGTCTTAGTGGCTTGGTGCCTTACACATAGTTAATGTCAGCAAAAAGGCATTTTCGTGAGAGAAACAACGCTATATAATTTTCATTAAAAAAAATATTTCAGGATAATCCGGTCATTTGGAAAAGTTGAAAATTCAGATAAAGGATAGTGTTTCAGGCCATAGCAAATTATTTGGGTATTTATTAATCTTCTTGAATGAAAATATACTAAATTGCAATTAAAAAAAAAGAAGTTTCACGAAAATGCCCAGGTAGATACTGATGAATGAATGAATCTTATGATAAGGTAAATACTACGACAGGTCAAGTGTACATGAAATCAATTCCAATATCGTTACATGTAATCGACAGGTAAATATGAAATACTACATTTGCTTAGAAGTTTAAAATAATGACGCTATAATATGATTTGATTATATCATCCTATACAAACTAAGTACCACTAACGTTTTGAGAAAACTTCGAACGTTACAAAAATCGACGTAACTATGTATACCTACTTAGTACAATACAATACTATTTATTGCACAACAAAAGAATTATTGCAGACACTTAAATCTAAAACAGTATAAGAAATGGTAAACAACAGGCGGTCTTATCGCTAAGAAGCGATCTCTTCTAGACAACCTTAAGGCGAAGGCTTAAAGAGAAGGCGCAAATTAACAACCAATGAGTAAGTAAGTGCTGCACAAGAAGACGAGACAAATCATAGTACTTTCATAAGTTGAGTTTGTTGTGACAAGATCAACAAGAGGTATATACGTACTCAGAATATTGTAGTAACTAGTACTGACTCCGTAGCCACAGCTAAGTTATGATGTTTAATCTATGATTACTTAGTGTAGATATACGTCAGAAGTTTCCTCAGTACGGTGGTGGTATAGAAGAGATTTGTCACACATATTAGAAGTTCGTTAATAAGATCATTTAACAACATCAAAAGTACCAGGTTGGTTTAGCACCTATAAAATTCCAAAAAATATTGTCAACTTGTTAGAAAAATGATATCTAATTTCCATTGAACTGAAAACGGCTAATTCTTGGACAGAGGATATATTCAAACCGATTAATGCAAATTCTACGTCACAATGTGCTAAAATAACCGGATTCTTTAGATACTCACTGGCTTTCCCATTAATTCTAATAAGTACTCTGAACGAGTCTAGACTGAACACATTTATAGTCCTATGGAAGAAATAGGAAGTTCAATCGATCGATACAGCGGAGCAAAAACGGGACAAACATATAACGTGATTTTTACTCTCGTGTAATTCCAACTGTTGCTGTACTGAATACTAACATTTCCAAAATAAACTCTTCATAGTCATACAAAAATAATGCACATTGAAATTTTCATTGTGGTCGCTCCAAAATCCATTAGGATACAACAAATGGCTGAATCAACTTTTAAACTTGCAATATTAACGTCTCTGGCGTTACCAAATGTTTCTCTTGTTAGCAAGAAATCGGACTTCTAAGATGATATTTTCCTGTTTATTACGTGCAACAGACGGGACATTAAACGTTTCAACATACACCATAAATTTAAACAAAGATAAACCATTATTTAAAGGCGTTATTTTAAATGTTGTTGACAGATTTGTGTGGGTTTAAAAGGTGATTCATCCAAATAGGTACAGAAGACTCTCTTTTAGGTTTAGCGAAAGCCGCGCGTGAGAGCGAGCAAATTTTGCACAGTGGCGCTCAAAAATGTAACGTTCGTCCAATAAGTACGATCCGCGTCAATGTATGCCATCTCAAAGGTCTCAGTACTATCAGGACACAGGCCAGTGGTTAGCGAGCGAGCCTAGCGATAGCGACCACAATTGAATCTTTCTCCATGCTCGTGTTAAATTTAACAGAGTTAGTAACAATACGCATTCACCGACACATTATACCAACCATTTGAGTGGTCGCAAGAGTTCTGGCTATGTTGACTGCACGTGTCCTCGTTGGCCGATCTGTTGCTCGACTGATTCAGCGATGGATCTGCCGGTCAGGTCGGGACAGGTCAGAACATGTCTAACAATAGACAAATCGTTTTAGTATACATGAAGCTCCGGTCTGGCCGATTTCAAATATGAAATTCCGATGTCAGTGTCTTCCGTGTTCCTGTAATGGTTTCTATTGGAGGTAATGTCTTGATAGTGAAGTTTTATTCATAGTATTTTGGACGAAATTACTTTGTCGGTAGGTAAACACCGACACCGTTAATATTGATATACGAATTGCATAAGACGATAGCTTAAACAAATAAAAAAGAAATGTGTAAAACTCAATTTGACCATTCGTGTCGCAAAAAGATCGTAAGTAATATTTTTCAATATATTTACTTAGTTTTAATATCAGTGCTTTTGCTGAAAATATTACTTAGTTAATTTGCCACCTACCAAGTTCTACGGTTACGGCATTTAAAAACTTCTTCTGCCAGTGTCAGAATACGACGATAAGCATAAATACATATCACCTCCATCTCCATCCTTTTTTTTATACCCATGCAAGCTTTAGAGTCTATTCACACGGACCACAACCAGACCACAACGCAGCAGCAAAAAGAGGTTGTGTGTGAATAGTTGCGCTGCTGCAGCTTCTTGCAGTTGCTTTGGTATGGTCGGACCGACCACACGGTTGCGTTTGACGGTGAAATGTGGTTAGAGTGAATAGAACTGCCTATTTTCATTTAAACTATCGCTCAACCACGTGGTTGTCATTATGGTGTTGGTGTGGTTGTACTACGTGAGAATATACCGTTAAGCTAACGCATGAATTGCCTTTAAATCCGTATATTTTAGAGTTGATCTTTATGAGTTCTAATTCAACCTGGTTTTAACAAAAAACCTATGTCCCTCTCTTATAAAAAAAACCTATTATATTAAAGTTCTCTCTCTTGTCGTTCCGTCATGACTGAGGATCGTGGTCGTGATTTTACCCTTGGAGTGGATGATTTGCCTCCATCTGGTTCTGTCCATTACGTCCCTTACGACCGAGCAAAACTTGGAGGAAGATGAGGACTTTAGTTGATCAGTCCATCTGGTTGGAGATCGGCGATATTAAAGTTACATAAACATTATGACTCGACAGTAACATGTTCAGTGGATAAATATGAATTAGTGTGGAAGTGGCGAATCTGTTTCTGCGTTCTTTGTCAAGTTGTTAACGGAAACATTGACAAGAAGTAACATGTCTACATTTTAGTCATTAGATTTAACCGTTTTATCGACAAATAGGTAACATGTTTAGGCTCGGGAGCATTTTTTCTCTTATGAACATACGTGGTAACTAAATTCGATATGAGATACGCTAAAATCTTCATCCTATCTATATACATATAAATTGCTTTGTAAATAGAGCATCCATAACGTACGTACTTAAGTGCACGCAAATTAGTTCCCCATGATAACACGAATTTAATTCCAGATTGAGAGCACGATTTAATACGGCCGCAGCATTTAATACAAAATCCATTAACGCTCGGTAAGGGTCTGTTATACAGACAAGCTGAGAAGACACTAAAGCCAACTTAAAGTTGACTATAGCTTAGCTACTTTGTTTGTGACACTCCCAGGGTCTCCGGGCGACGGGGGGAAAGACAGCGGGGGCGGGTTAGAGTGTGCGGGCGGCAGGGTCATCGCGCTCCGCCGCGCGCACTCTTCACACCTGCTCCATGGGAGTGGCACGAACGAAGTTGCCAAGCTATATTTGAGAATGTTATAGTTTAATAATTAATAAGAACATCTCAAGAGTATCTCGCTAGATGACTGAATCAAGGGTCAGATACAGAAGTCTCTACTGGACTTAGCGCTTCGTCAGGAGGTGCCTCTCTTTGCAGCCTTAACCACCAATAGCTTGAGACCTGTCCCGCTGCCGGCGGCACCGTAGGTTAGGTTTTTTTTTTACTCATATGTTTACTGTCAAAAACCTAGCCTAAAATTATGAATAAATAAAGAAGACAATCTTTCGAATCTTAGTGGCAACATAGCATAACCCTACAAGAAAAAGTTTTCAGACACTGTCCCCTACCTGTACTATACCATACGAATAAATAAATGACTTTGGCGCGTATGTAACAGAGGCCAAGGGCTCTTACCGTAGACGCTTGTTTGTGTGTAAAAGCCTTAATTGTTTAAAAGCATGTCCGCCCTGCATTAATTGGCTAGGAGCTTCTATTATTAAAGCAAAAACAACCGAGTTTTCAGTATGTAACTATTAAAAGAATAAAAGGGTAATAATAAAATATGCATCGCTTTTTTTGCTTTTTCTCGTTTATGTCGGCGTACGTGGATTACTGGATTTTCGCCACGAACTTGCAAGTTGTGGAATGATCTGCCCCCTGAGGTGTTTCCAGAGCGCTATAACATGGTATTCTTCAAGAAGCAAGTAAACAGGGCACTCAACAGTTGGCAACTTATGGGCGGTTCCTCCGGTGTTGCACATGTCCATGGGTTACGATGACCACTTTCCATCAGGTGGCACGTCTGCCCTGGTTTATCCCGGATAGACAGATAGCCACAAAGAGAGATACGTTTTGTTTTATAGTGATGTACAATTCTCTACTACTATAAATGAAATGTACATTGAAGATATTGTCAAAACAATGATTGAAACAGATTATTTTATTTGTGGTTTCATCGCGCCAACTCGGCTAAACGGATTTCAACTATTTTTGGTACACGGGTAGCTGGGCATCCACAGATGGTTATAGAATACTTTTTATTTTACCCGACTCCGCTGTAGAAACGAATAGGGTTACAATTTGTTTCTCTTATGCGAACGAAGTTGTGGGCTTCTAGTGTACAAAATTCAAATCCGTGGTTACAATTTCAAAGCACAACACAGTCGTTTTGTTTGTCCTCTAGGTCACTATAATTATACATTTCGTATGTCCGAATGAAAGCGTGTGGCCGTTAAATAAGAGAGCAGCAATGAAACGAGACAAAAAGAGTGCACCCGAAACTGGGTCGCCCTTTCAGACTCCGTCAAAGGGGTGAATGCGACCGCGTGGTACCAGCGGGGTGACAAGTTACTATGCAGTACTGGTAGGGCTGCTAGCTGTTGTTAGGATAGGATATGCTCATAGGAGATAAAGGATTTTGAAGAGCATAAGATGGGAATACTGCATGTCCGTTGTTAAATTTTTTCAGGTTCATGGCCAGGTGCGAGCAAAAGTACTAATGGTGTACAATGTCGTAGGGTGTTGCCACATACACCCTGAAGATCCGATCGACGGTATGATATCACATTTTATGTAAATTCCTTTTTTTTTTGAGGAATTAAAATTTTCACTCATTATCACAACACAAAAAAAGGGGTTTCATAGCGTAAAAATATGATTTATTTAATTTACTTGTGTTGGTTGCTTCGACATTTCGGACGTCGCGATACGTCCATAGTGTCGAAAAAACAGTTTTTTTTTATAACTGTTACTGTTGTACTTGTCTGTTTTCTAAAAGCCATTCGAACATATTTGCGGATTCTTATAATTTGTCATTTCACAGAAGCTATTGTCGACGGAAAATGAAGGGTCTAAACCTATTCCGTTTAAATAGCTTACCATCAATATTAATTTTTATATTACAAGCAGCTGGGAAAAAGTTACGGACTGTCATGGTCACGTGTGATGCATTCCCAATTATAGTGTCATCCTATGGGGTAAAACTGTACAAATGAAAAGGCAAATATCTCATAGCTGGTAACCCTGAGCGGTGTCCGACACTTAATAATTCACGGAGAGGCCCGAGATTCGCGGATTTATGCCGCGCGGTGCTCCAAATTGGTGGCCGATACGTTTTTTGGCGTTTTTTAACATTCGCGGACGGATGCCGATAGTGTCCGCATGAAAATGGTTACGCGAGAGTTTGAGTTTGAAATCAATACTTATAACCTCCGAACTGTACTGTACTTTAGTTCGAGATTGTATGGAAGTATTTTGTTCTTATAGTTAGAAATCACGAGATGCAATCGTATTCTGGTATTGAATTATCGTATTGCGACAGCTCAGAGTTGAGAGTGATTTCGCTAAGCACTTTTTCATGATTGTACAAAACTAACCACGCTGCCAAATTTAAGGAACATTGCGTCCTCTTTCACCAAGTATCCGTCTTATTTATGTTATATATTAATAGGTCTATTACTAAAACTATAGGAGTGTAACGTTGTGTTGAAACAATAAAAGTATGTCTAGAAAAAAGTTGATAATTTTCTAACGGTTGAACCTACTATTAACACAAAATAAAAATAAAACTAAAATACTTCGTATGTTCAACAGCTACTATGACAAAGACCAAAGAAGATCAAAGGAAGAAAGGGCGATATAGATGGTGGAAGCATGGTGCTTGTCGGCGCGATATGACCAAAGGAAAAAATTGGAGTGTCTTTTCAAAGAGTCTTATTTTTGTATGGCTTCCGTAGAGATAGAAGCCACTCCTCAACTGTCCTAGATCTACGCCACAACACACAGATAACATATAAAAGCTATAACACCTCTCTTTTTTAACGGGGTTTAAAACCGGCCGACTAGCCTTGGCATTGCCAGCAGTTCTAAGCCTTTTTAGCCCTCAATCCGCTACAGGTTCATAAGTTACAAGCTTGTAATTAAACCCCGCGAACATGGGGGCTAACAACCACTACTCAAACCTCCATACGCAAAATATCGTAACTGCCGCCACCATCCTTCTAAGTTACACTCTTTTAATTATGCAACACTCCTCCAAAACGCAACGTAATTTATACGAACATAAATGAGAACCGACTTGCCAAAACGGCTTATTCTCATTTTGGTATTTCTTTAAATGTAAACCCTGTTAGTGATGACTTAGGTAGAATTTAGGAGGAGTCAGATCAAAGATAAGCCCTTACGACCTTACGACTTAAAGACTATTTTCAAATGAGTGTAATCTGTCCGAATTTGCGAAAACTCGCGTTTTAATTCCAAGACTAGTGAGAACGAGGGGGAGTTGGAATCGCGACCGCTGTTTTAATTAGAAACGATATGGTATGTCGATAAAGAACGTTATAGCGATAAAAAGTACACCTTAAAATAACTACAAATAAGAGAAATGTGGACCATAGTATCTAGAAAATCGACCCCGAGTTAAGTGGAAATAAATGAGAAATATCAACGCAAACTTTGTTACGCATAACAACTAAAAGGTATTGCAATACCTTTTAGCTTTTTCATTATTGGAAAACGTATGGCAGAATATCATTCACATCATGATTATCATGGAGGCTTATTGTTTCAATTGTTTTTTCTTACATCGTTATTCATTTTACGAACAGCCAATGTGAGGCATTCCTTACCACCGTCTGTGTTTTCAATCTCTACCAAATTTTTGAATCAATGATCAAAGTGCGAAAGTATCTACTTGGTTGGTTAATAAGTTCTGTTACAAGGTTAATAAGTTCTGTTACTAGACAGACTAGTATTACATACACACATACTAGACTTACAATAATAGTCTACATACGAATGTATAGGTCTTCCTTTTCGGATTTCAACCATTTTTGGAACAAGGATAGCTGGACATCCCAGGATGGTTTTATTATTACCTGACTGCGCTTAAGTAAAAGAGGGTTGTGATTTTATTCTCATTTTTATCATTTCGGAATTTTCTAGTGTTGTTTTATAGCGTGAACAAACATTTGCACGAGCCGTAATAGGGAATATTCATGAATTTCTTTTTAAGGTTTATTAAAAGCTCGTTCATGTAAGAATGAGTAGACAAAAATATTTTTTCGAATAACTTTAAAAATAACCAAGATATAAGCCATCAAACATTTCATTCTATCTCTTTCTAGCAAAACAGAATTTAATATGGAGTTTATATGGCCGGAGTACACCATGACGTAACAGTGCCTCTCTGTCTAATTAGTAGTTTAAAATGCCTATATCTTGCGTATTTCTTGGCCGATTTAAATTTAAATTTCACATTTTGAAATCGTTTTTACGGTATTTTGATATTTAGTTAAGAAGAGCGATAAAAAAATTCATGCATGTCCCCTATTGTCTATAAAAACGGTGAACTATTAGGTGGGCGCTCTGCTATAGTAAGTTTCCTTCCGCTGCATACTTATTTTCCCATGTTAACGGCTAAAGTGTTAAAGATTAATGCTATTCATTATAATATCTACACAAATAGACGCAAAATAGTTTGTAACACAGACCTTACTGTACAAAAAAGTATTCCACTCAGCAAAACCGCGGCTCAATTCTGTCCTTCTGCCGGTTCGACGCCTCGGTCATCTTTAATGCATGAAATATGCCCGCTACTTGGAAATCTACGAAACCAACGCGGTGGATAACGAATTCAAATTGTTTAACAAACGCTCTAAATGGTAATTGCCCTGGAAATTTATGTCAGGTGATGGAATTGCAACATTACCTACATTGAAAGAAGTTCCTAACCGTTTCAGGTTTCTTCACCTATCGTCTGTGTCGGTTTAGGATTCTGCACATACTTAAACGATAAGACCGCATCATGTTGTCAGCATCTACTTGTGTTTTTTAATGTATTATTAGTAAATCCCTGTATAGATATGTGAGGCCAGGACGAAAGGGATTGCCGGCCAAAGACATATAGACGGATAGGTCTGAGGCGTGCAACCCCATATTTCCCGCCGAGGTATGTATAGTGCTTTTTAAACATGCAATGAAATAAACAACAAAAAAACCATTGAAATAAAACAATTTAACGGATTATATCGCGTATATTATCTCATTTTAGTTCCCGACGTTTCGGAAGCTTTCCAGCTTTCCATGGTCACGGGAGGACCATGGTTTCCATGGTTCCGAAACGTCGGGAACTAAAATGAGATAATATACGCGATATAATCCGTTAAATTGTTTTATTTCAACAAAAAAAACAGTTTTATTTTTTAATACGCATAGTGGCAGAATGTCATGATGCCTGTGCCACAAATGTATGTGGAATAGAAATTAAAAAAGAGGACTTTACCGGCCTAGGCCTGCATGATTTGTATGTAATTCCATTAACGACCTCTTGTCCTAACCGCACCTGAAACACCATACTTCGCAGCCTATTATAAGGAACATAACATCAATATTTCGTTGCACGTTTGAGAAAGAGTATTTGTAGTGTATTGTTTTGTCATTCCATAGAACCCAATAGGTTAATCTAATTTGTAATAATCCTGAAGTTAACGGTTTCGTAGAAAAATGCGATCGTGCAATGACTAGCGAAAATTCGAACAAAAATTACATTATGGGTTTCGATTTTATGACAGTCAATATAGACCCTACCGATTCTCAAGAACTAAGCCTACGCTGTCTGACTGTTACACTAACTGACGGGGTATATGGCCAAGGTAGGCAGTTCTTCTGTGCATACGGAGCTATATGGTCGTTCAGGGGAGGCAGTGCTTTTGTGCCTATATGGACCGCACGCCACTGTGACTGACTGATAATAACTATAACAACAAATAATATACCGTAAACGTGTTTTTCTCGGCGTGAGGCTGCGGACGTCGTCGTGTGCAAGTCCAACGGGCAGTTTTTTTCAATATTTGGGTAAAGGGACAGACAGCAGTTTGAAACTCCGGGAGAAATATCCAATTCCATAAAATACTAGTATGGAATGTTAAGGTCATCCAAAAGGTCTCAAAACGTCCATACATCACAGTCAGACGTTGGGAGTCGGTGCCAAACGATTAATTTCATTTGGGATTAGCTTAAATTGGTAGGTTTGGCAAACACTTCAAGAGGTGTTACAATGTAACTGGTATATTTCATTCCTGGGATTTTGATAATAACCCTTAATTTAATACTGAAAATCTGGTTTGACATATTTATGTGCTTCGAACTTCGGATCGCATTTCGCAAGGCTTTTCTGTATGTGGTCTAAATTTTAGTTTTTTGATGCCTAATATACTAAACTGACTAATATATCTGCTAATGGCTGACATCGGTCGCTCAGCCGTGCAAAATGTCTTAAAAAGGCGTGGTGTGATAGTTAAAACGTCACAAGCTAGGGGTTCCGGGTTCGAATCCCATAAAGGGCAAGTATTTGTGTGACGAGATGAGTACGATTATGTGTTCCTGGGTCTTGGCTGTTTTCTATTTAAGTAAGTTATCTGGAAGTATTTCGTCGTCTAGTACCCATAGTACAAGTTTAGTTTGGGACTAGGTCGATTTGTGTAAAATTGTCCCAGATATTTTATTGGTGTTGTCAAATTCCACGTGAATTGATAGAGAACAAAAAACCATCCACCAGTAACCATTCCGACTTAATTTCATCGTTTCTTCTGTCATGAAAAATAACCTAGACATTTTGTCAGATCTAAAAGCAAAACAACTTTTGAAAAGCGAACCAGTGACGGCACCGCGCTATTCAAACGGCAAAAGAGAGTATGAATGAGCAAGTTTCATACAAGTTAGTGCATTATTCGATTGAACGGAACCGTTCCAGCGTCCCATTTCGCAGTAACGGCGCATGGAGTGTTTTTGCAAATAAAAATAACCCGAGACGGCAATGACAGGGCTGCAGCAAGCACAGACTTCGGACAGGAACAAGGGTAGGTTCTATTTAAAAATACACTTGAGAGCAAATATTTCGGGTCGGTAAAATACCGTCATCTTATACTATTATAAAGTTGTAAAAATGAAATGTCTGTACATTAAAGATATTTTCAAAAATGATTGCAACGGACTATTTGGAGGTCACTAAGCGAAAAATATTTTTTTTGGATTTTTTGTAAGGTTGTATGTGTCGTTGTGGCTTCATCACGCAAAATTGGCTAAACAGATTTCAACAATTTTTGGTACACGGGTAGTTGGGTATCTCCAGATGGTTGTAGGGTACTTTTTACCCGACTACGATAAAGAAAAAAAGAGAGATTATGACTTTTTCTCCTCCGTGAACGAAGTTAGAAGGACATACTAGAAGATGCCCATCTTAAGGTGCCGGTTTTAGGTGAGGGGTAGGCGTGAAGCCAGTGCCCAGCTTCTGGTCTCGACCCTGCCAAAAGCCTCGCACGTTCTTTGCCTGAAGCATCATTGACCAGTGCTGTTAAGGTCGAGACAGAAGTTATGGTGTCCCAGGCCCTTTGCAATTTGGGTTTGGATGGAATTATATTTGTACTCGGTCCAGCTAATCAAGCGTTCGTGGCTTCAACCAAGCACGCGATCTCGCAGTTTGTACCCGTTGGGGCTTTGAGGATTTTCCCTGCGAGATCGGAGGTGCTGTGGATTGAAGACAGGAACGCCGGCAGAGCGACACTCGAAATTTTTCGAGTTCCCAGTCCACCATGCCGTATCGGTAAGGAGGCTTGAGTCCATACCTGCTCGCTGATTTTAATGTTAACTATGGATTCAATTTGGGATTTTAGGAGTGAGTCAATAGGTTTCGTCAGGTTGGGGAATTTCCAAATAGGGCAGCAGCGGAGTAGATAGGTAAATTTAGGAACGAGTAGACAGAATTTTAGAATGAATAAAGCAGAGTGACTACTAATTTTAGTTAGGCGGTCCGAATACTCACTGAATTTTGAAACCGAATTACTGAGCAGGGGGGTATGGCCTCATCAAAGATGGGTGAACCGAGAAGATGCAGGCTATCCTTAGGCAAGATTTTGATACTCGGAGCAACGTTATTAAAATTTTGAAAGATTTGTGGAGACAAAGCAGCGTTCACTTTGTCTGATATATATAACTCGCATTGTTAAAATTGAGTTCTAAGCCGATTGCGCTGAATTTAGTTTTGATTACTGATAAGTCAGCCAGGATAGTCTGAAAGTCTCCGCCCAGAGTGCCATCGTCGAGATACCACACGTTTAATTTTGAATTTAAGTTACGAATTATTGAATTGATAGCCAAACTGAATATAGCTGGACCGAGAGGATCACCTTGCTGACATCCCACAGATGAAAGAATTTCATTATTTTTATGCATTAATTTAGAAGGGGAGTGATAACACTGAAGCAAAAATTTATAAATTTCGGGAACGTGTAATTTAACTTCGTTCAGCAAGGTGTCCCGGTTGACTGTATTAAACGCGTTTTTGACATTCAATTTTAGGATAACCTCACACAGGTCGTCTTGGACAAAGGTGCGCACTGCATGAACTGCCGCCTCACAGCCTCAACGAGTGCCAAAGCCAACCTGTATGGGTACAAAAAGAGACTGTAATTTAGTGCGTGTAAGCCGGACACATACTTTAGCTGCTAAACGCCGTAGCGTGGAACCCACGGCAATAGGGCGCACACTGGCATCTTTCTTTCTTAGGGCTATTAAATTAGCACCATCGAGCACCGGCGTCACGTCCTGACAAACATCTCCCTTCAGCATCAAATTCACCAACTTAGTTAGGCTAGTGATGAGAAGCTCACCGGCTACTCCTGTGCCGTGGCTAGTAAGGTCTGTCAGGTGCTGCGGGGAGATCCCATCCAGGCCGGAAGCCGATCCCTTTGGAAAAGATGACAGGGCAGCTATTATATCCCTTTCTGTAGCTCGGAGGCAATCCGCGGGGTCAGGGGGCGGATCGGCGAAGATGGGGGTGGAAGGGCCTGGGGGTGTTTAGTCTGTAGTGCGGCCATGGTCTGTGGCGTGTCGGGGGTGATGATGTCATCAGAAAATAAGAGACGCGTAGCGCCTTTAAGGTCTCCATCGTGAATCTTTTCTTCGACCTTCCCAAACAGATCATACTTTTTCTGACGGAATTTAGAGGGTGCGGTGGAGGTTGGTACTGCCGGGATCAAGGTATTATTTTTTATTTTTTGTGTTAGGGAGATATTTTTAGTGCTATTTTCGGTGATGTGAAATATTTTGTATGCGAAGGTTAAGAGGTCATGCCACGATTCCGTGTTATTGTTCCGAACGCAACCGGTGATAGCCTGCGACAATGCCTCGGCTGCTGTGGGCCTGGCGCCACGGGGTATACGTTTTATTAGTGGCGTTGTCTGTTTGAGCTGGCCGAGGAGGGTTTGGAGTGGAATGGCGTTATAATGATTTGATGGTGAAGATGAGGGGCTGGGATTTTGTGATATAGAAAGACAGAGAGTGGGTAGAATACGAACCTGGTGTACACGGGCTTGGTGAATGTGCAAGCCTCTTGTAGATGTAAAAAATTTTTGGCACACTACACAACATTGCATTTGGAAAAAAAATTTGTTGAAAACTGTAAATAGACTTAATTAAAATATTGTTAAACGTATTAGTAATAAAGAATTAAAAATAATCGTACAAATAAAGCTAAATTAGGAATATTTGACACCAAATGTCTAAAAATGAAAACATTGGTTGACTTGACACGCAGCCTGCGAGATGAGCGCGTTGCTTGGCTCGTTGCCGTGGGAGACGTCGTCGTCTACCAATGGGTGATCGTTGCCCTGGGAAACGTGAGGCACATGTCGTGTCATTTTATAAATGTCGGTCTTTCTAAAACTGCTTCTTTGTTATTGAATATCAGCTGATTTCACATATGTCATGCGCTGCCTTCAATTGCACAGCCGTGTTGTTTATGTAGGAAAATCTTGTAAAGGTTCCGTAGATAATCGTTTTGCCTGATTATTTTTACAGTTTATTTTATGAAAAGGTCACTCTTGACACGTTGAGTTTGCCGTTTGTTTTTTTATGATATTTTTATATTTTTGTTATGATAGGATCGCGGAATTAAGTTTCGCCAATACAGTTGGGTAATGCGTAAAATGATATACTTATTATGTAAATTATATTATTAAGTTGTAAAAATGAAATGTCTGTATATTGAAGATATTTTCAAAAAAAAAATCTAACGGACTATTTGAAGGTAACTAAAATAAAAATAAAATTAAAAATTGTATGTGTCGTTGTGGCTTCATCACGTCAAATCGGCGAAACGGATTTCAACTATTTTTGGTACACGGGTAGCTGGAATCCACATATGGTTAAAGGATACTTTTTACCCGACTACGCTGTCGAAAAAAGAGGGCGTATGACTTTTTTTCCTCCGCGAACCAAGTTGCGGGCGCCCTCTAGTTTATAATAGGTGGACTTAATTTTACATGGGATCGGGCATGATACATCGTCCGCCGCATCGTCACTTAGCAACAGGTGAGATTGTGGTCACATGCCCGTGTATCATCATAAAAAAAAGCAGAAAGTGACCGCCGTGACACCCCTCTACGTCCGATACGGGGCTCGTATCGTAACACGAAACGTTTACAGCTACACGGCGTCGTTCGACTTTACAACCAATTTCGTCACATGCCTCGCGCTCGCCGATATAATAGACCCACAAGATTTTACTTTGCCTGCCCTATCTATCCAGCATTGAAGGAAGTAGCACGTGGCACATTTCCGACTATAGTCCGACTTGTAATTTAATTATTTAAACATTGTTTCGTAATAGTATTTTATGCAATCACTATATAATGTATGCTTTCTCAGTCGAGCACCGAGCTAAAGCCACAAATGTAAATTAAACATAGCTAAAAAAATAATTGCAAAAACACTGCGTTCCTTTTTTGAAATTCATTCCAGTTCTGTGCGGAGTTGTATAATATAGGTATTATAGTTCAGTGACATATAATATAAACCATAGAGTATAGAGTGATGGTCCAATGTAAAAAGTATGCCTTTTTAGTATGATTTGCGGAGTTCTTATTCACATTAGTTAACGAGTAGAGAAAAATCTGAATGAGCCGAGATTTTATTTACTGGAAAACTTAATTAACTCTAGAGACACTTAATTTTGGCATCCAGGAAAATGGCTGCATTTTGAACATTTACTTAAATAAAATAATTATCTTATTTTTGAGTTTTTCTTTCAATTGTTTAAACAAGATTCCATTAAAACTGTGCACACCATCAACAATAACAACCAAACAACTTGCAGAGATTATAACATTGTTTACAGAGATTTTGACCAAGTTCGATTCCCGGTTATGTGTGAGTTAAAAAAAATGCCTTTATTATTACATTTCAAATCGACGCCATGGTTCCTAAGAACAGATTTCGCTAACTTCTCTTAACTAAGTTTCTGACTTCTCCATACTGCCCCCCATCTGGATTGATCACCCTGTATAGGTACATATGTACACCTAAGTATAGGAACTACTTATAGGTACGAGTGAAAGGCAATTTGCAAATACTCTTTCTTTTTACAGCAGACATATAAAAGTGAGGTTTCGCGTGAAACGGCGACAATTTACTTTTTCCGTATGCAAATTTAAATGTAATGTTATCTTATCTTAAAAGAAAAACTATGCCGAGACATGCCTGCAGGGTGGTGGTGGATATTAAAGAACAAGTTCTAGTACTTAAAATTACATTTTTTTTTATTTCTTGCATAAAAGAATGACTGCAGTTATTTTAACTAAGACTGTAAGACTCAAGGCATTGATTACAGAACGGTTAATCATGTCATTTATTAATTAACCTTATTAGAGCGAAAGCTTAGAGAAGCTCATGGTGGTGGGTTATGTGGAGGGAAAGGGGGGAGGAGGAAGATCGCCGACCCAATGGACCGATGCAGAGAAGGAAGCTTAAAGCATAATTATAGCAGTGGTGCATAGCAAAAATGGCTATAACCGATGATCTTCAACCATAGCTAAGAACACTCTCCATGAAGTCACCTTTCAAACACAAAGAACTAAATCAAAATCGGTCCACCCGTTCAAGCGCTACAGACACAGATGCACACGTCAAACCTAATATACCCTTCCTTTTTTGCTATGGTTAAAAATATTCAAACCAATTACAGACTTAAAGTAAACAGACAGCGAATCTATCGTCACGCGACAATTCGATTATAGTTTCAAACAGTTTCCAAACATACTCTACTTGTGTTTGAAACTAAAAGTTTAGGATAAAGGATAAGGTCGCATTGCAAAGAAGCGATCGAATAAGATAGGACTTTGTCAAGATTAGGCTGCACAAGTCGATACGATGGTAACGGGCCTGATCGATACGTTACTTGGAAATACGTTACTGTTACGATACGGTACGTGTTACGAAATAAATTATTGGATGTTGCTCACGGCATGGCAGAAAATGTCTGGAAATTTTAATATTCTTGACATTTTTGGGTGCATATAGTTACTTTCGTTGCCCAGTGATTGGTCACGTACCTACGAGAATTTTGTAACTAGTATATTCTGTTTTTTTGCGCATATTGAGATACCTTATCCATTGTTTTCATCTGAAAAGAAGTCACTGTTATGTTTTTGTACTCCTTATATATTTTTAATTCCAAGAAAAATCTAATAAATACTTAAAATGTATGAGGCACATTACCGCCCCCTTTTGGTTAGAATGTCGTTGTGTCTTCATCACGCCACAACGGCTATAGTCAAAGTCAAAGTTATTTATTATTTAAACAGAGATAATTAGAAAAAACAAGCAAGGATATATGTATCTCACCCGACTACGCTGAAACAAAACAGCGGCTTATGCCTTTTTTCCCGCAAAGTTACCTTCCAGTTCAGTGTTTCTCAACTTTTTTCATGACACGACTGCCTTTGCTATTTCTGCGCTGATTCAAATATGTGTTTTAATATGTTACAAGTATTGATTCTAAATTAATGTAAACGACCTCATTTAAGCGGCCTCGCGACCTTTTAACGGGTCGCATACCACAGGCTGAATAGCATTGTTTTTAAATCTGAGTTCTTTAAAGTTCACTACTGAAGGTCGTTTCACAATGTAAACGACCTCATTTAAGAGGCCTAGCGACCCCTTAACGGGTCGCATACCACAGGCTGAATAGCATTGTTTTAGTTCATCCTTAAATCTGAGTTCTTTAAAGTTCACTACTGAAGGTCGTTTCACAATGTAAACGACCTCATTTAAGAGGCCTAGCGACCCCTTAACGGGTCGCATACCACAGGCTGAATAGCATTGTTTTAGTTCATCCTTAAATCTGAGTTCTTTAAAGTTCACTACTAAAGGCCGTTTCACAATGTAAACGACCTCATTTAAGAGGCCTAGCGACCCCTTAACGGGTCGCATACCACATGCTGAATAGCATTGTTTTAGTTCATCCTTAAATCTGAGTTCTTTAAAGTTCACTACTGAAGGCCGATTCACGGTCGCTTGACAGTTTGCAAGTTCATAGGGAGCAGACAAGCAGATAATCCGAGATGGCTGCAGTTCGGACCGCAACTCGGATTTCATTGAACTTTCGGTGGTGTATAGTCTACACCCGCGAGCTATAGAGCTTAAGTAGCAAAATAGAGATATACCCTATAATAATGACATTTCAATTCGGCTTAGGTAAACTAAGACGGCCGAGTGCCGTGGGTGTAGAGGGGGTTAGACGTTGGTCTTTATGAGTTTTATCATTTAAGAAGATGCCCGCAACTTCGTTCGGCGAAGAGAAAAACCATAACCCCGCTTTTCTTCACCATAGTTGGGTAAAAAAATCCTATAACCATCTGTGGATGCTTAACTACCCATGTACCAAAATAAGTTGAAATCCGTTTAGCCGATTTGGCGCGATGAAGCCACAAAGACGCATACATAAATATGTCCGTGTGACTTATTTTTTGAAAATATCTTCAACGTACATACATTTCATTTTACAACTTTATAGGAGTATAGATGATATCTTTATAAACTCTGTGTAAATCATCTGATAAAGGTGTACCTAAAGGCGATGATATTTAGTACAACAGAATATCTAATACTGATTTGATAAAGGTGTACCTAAAGGCGATAATATTTAGTACAACAGAACATCAAATACTGCCATTCCTATTAACGGCTATCTTCTGTTTGTATTCATTGAATACTCGGTTCATTTTCGGTTCCTAAACGGTCTGGAACTATCCATAGCGTTCTCGAACTCCCTGCAAAGTTGCGCTTTTATTGTAACGACCAAGTTTGGAACTGCCAGAGTGAAATTAGAATAGAATTGAGTTTTATCCAGATCCGGCGGGACGGAAATAGATTGAACCAGCTGGAAACGTTTACAGAACTAAAATGGTGTTGTATGAGGAAAAATTAAAATTTGGGTCATTCGTTGAATGATTTTTGCTATGTAATAAGTGTGCAGATTGTCCGCCTGTTGCAAAGTGGTAATTTACGCTCATGGATATGTGAAATGAAACAAATTATCATTGGGTTACGTTTCTTAAAAACATAATGGGTTTCCTTGCAACCCGCGTAGGACCTAATATGCATTTGTTAAGTAAAACATTACAGAAGGATAATACAATATACAAGTATAATTAGAAACTTATTATCCGTTGAAGAAAAAATTAGTAACTTAAATTAGCTAAGGCCTTATTGAATACTGACATTATGTACCAGATGTGCCTTAGTGATGTTCTGAAAAACAAATCTATCAACGCGGTTTTTGAAGAACGAAGTTCAGAAGAAAGATGTTTTTTTTTTCAGTATTGCTGTTATTTGATCAATAATTATAGATAGAGAAACAAACGTTCAATTTTCAAAGCCCCCCAAAGCCTGTTTCTTTACTTGGATCTGAGTAGACTTTTGTCTTTTATGGTTTTTGTATGTATACTTCCTTCCTAACAGGGTTAAACTATTTGTGTTGCAAATACGTAAAAGTTGAATATCTTCTACTGTAAGTTATGTCGTTTTGTCTTGTTGTTAATGTTGACAAAGGTTTGATAGAAATAATAATGTATCAATTTGCATCAGGAATATTTCATAGAAACATCGTCTATCAGATGTGTGATCTAACACGAGAAAAAAAACTTTCTATGAATTGAAACTTCTGTGAAATGAGACTGTCTGTAAAATATTTGTCTGCAAAATGTCCTTTGGGTTAGATGTGGTGTGGTCACAGTGTAGGAACAGCTATACTCACTGTAGGGTTGTGGTCTTCCGCCAGTGTACTGCGGAGACTGGAGAAGGGGTGCACTTCGCTGCACGGGCTGCACATCCTCGGATACTGTGGACAAGATGATACTCATCAAAATGTTGCGAGGAGATGTCTTTATCGCACTGAATCGAAAGGAGATAGACAATATTTACAGCGCGATAAAGAGCGTGTCACAAACAAATACTGCGGGTTTATAAGTGGTCGCGTTGGTCCTGCGATTGATAAATGATTAAATATGCGTGACAAATTATATGTAATCAAATGAAATATTTTCATTTGTCTCTTTCCTATGAGTATGTAAGTGACGGATGCTTTATAATTTATGTATCTGTTGGTAATGAGGTCGCCGGACATACAGAAAACGTTTGACCGTTACTTTGGGCGAGAAATATCTCAACACGGTTACCCCCATCTGGCATAAACTTTTTTGTCATAATCGTCATCATAACTTTAACATTATTCTGTGAGATGAAATTTAACTAGTGCGTTTTTTGAATGAGCGATTCTTATTACCATGTTTGTGCAGTATTGCTATTGTGTGTTAGGTATTTACATTTGGATTGCCTGCCTATTATGGCTCTAAAAGTTCATTTTATATTGATAGTTTTTATATATGTTTGCTGTGTGTGCGCATCGTTATGCGCGCTGTCACTTAACAGTTTCATGTGCAATGTCTATTCGTGAGTACCTGTAATTGGCTCTGTACTTCTATTTAAGTTTCTATTTGTACTGTATTCGCTGTTGGTTCTTCTAAATAAATAAATAAATAAATAACGCATTTTTTCTAAAGCTGTACAATTTTCAGGAATTTTTAGGGCATCATCATGTTAAATGCATTAGGTTAGGTTAAGTTTGTTTTATAACAATCCTGAAAAGTTTACGTGTTCCGAGGAAACTGCAAATGATGAATTGTGCCAAATTATGTAATGCCAAATAAGTAAATCGTCTCAACAGTAGTCTCCGGATTGAAATTATGATGCGTTTATGATGTTATAATACGAAATCATCATCACGCCTGCTTGACGGCCTATGGCCTATGATGGTCGCATTATAACGTGATAGAAAAATGCCATAGCCGTCGCTTTCTGACAAGTATGTGAGTGTGAGAGAGACGGATGCTTTATCATTTATTTATCGCGCGATAAACGCAACCATCGTAGGTCCGCTGAGTGTGATACGTAGCTTACGGATCAACTTTTATTTTTTGAAATCATTTATTAAGTAAAACTGTCCTCAAATTGGACCATATGCAACGTACTCGGTAAGTAGGCACTGATTGATACTTACTGCACCAGTTAACTTAAAATGAAATTAAAGGACGGAAAAGAGTAGAATTTTCTAGATCTTTAGTTGATATATTATTACTTTACACTGAAAATGGTCACATGGAAGGTTTTCAGTTTTTTACCTGACTGCGTGTTGCATCAGACCGAGGGCTGGGACGGTGTATGAACAAAGAAAACTGAAACGCGTAAGTTTTTAGTCCTTACTGTGATTGTGACAAGCGCGAAAAAGATGCGTTTGTACATGTGTTTAAATTTCCCATACGGTACGTAGGTGAGTATGTATGTCGTTGTGGGTGTGTGGATGTATGTCTATTTATATAGCTCGTTCTGCAACCTAAACGGCTTGTTGAATTTTGACTTATGAGGTATCGTTGGATTTATCTTGATCGTGGGAGAGACAAAGGCAAAATTTTGTACTCAGCCTTTTTTTAGTTACTGACAATATACTTGTGTTCTATTTCGTAACATTACAATTTTCTTATAAGGAAGCGAATAGAACAATGTTAAATGCTTCCAATTTAATTACAAATTATTACCAAACAAGGTCGGCTTGAGTCTACACTATTTGGGTGTATTTCATGTACGGTATCCATTAGTGGGAGCATTTGCATGTAAATTTATTTATTATCCTAATCGGCTACCGGTACGAATACCCCTGGGTGTATTAGACGATGAATTATGTCAGTTAGAATTTACCATGATCATGTTAATGCGAATACCGTTATCAGAGCAATGTACCTGTTATTTTTTTTAATAATGTAGCATTTTCCTGCGTCGCCTCTACTACGGGGGAATAAGTAGCTTATGTTTTAATCCATGACCTTATCTCAGTAGCGTGGCTTCAAACATATTGTTGGTAAATCCGGAGTATATTTTCTCTTATGTTTTCTTTAAAAGCAGTAAAATAAAGAACTCAAATGCCTTAAAGTAGGCAAGCCGATGGAATTCGGGGTCCCTCTATTGCCTAACGCGTGTGACGGTCGGAATCAGTATCTAGTGTCATGATTTTGTATGGGCTATGACAGTTGATTCGGATACCAATTGTCAAAATTTCGTTAGGCAATAACCCCCCAGGTACTTTTATGCCACGCCACAGCCTTATCTATACGTGGGGTTACTAATAAATAAGCGAATTATGTTTCACAAACTGTTTCACTTCTTAAATATTTCATCTCCCAACCTTAGTTTTTTTCAGTAATCGTAATTTTTTCAGATTTTCTATCAAACAAACCTAACCAAACCTATCGGGTTTTACACAATGGCAAAAAACATCTGGATTTTTTTTCGCATTGGGAAATATACTAATTTAGTTTCATTCTAATCCGTTCGACGATTTCAATGTTATTGAGCAACAAACATTGAAATATCTTTACATAATATTAGTACCTATTCTCAGAAGCTGTCCTGAAGTTGTGTGGATTTTTTGTTTATTACAGAAAACTAGAAGATCTTCGTTCGCGGAGGAGAAAAAGTCATAACCCCTCTTTTTTCCTCAACGTAACCGGGTAAAAAGTATACACAGCTACCCGGTACCAAAAATTGTTGAAGCCACAACGATACATACAAACATACAAATACACGTCCCAATAGTCTGTTCCAATAGTTTATTTGAAAATATGTTCAATGTGGCAGGACAAACATTTCTTTTTTACAACTTCATAATAGTATAGATGTAATCTCTCGTTTTATCGCTGTACCTAATCTATCCGCCAAAGTTTGGCTAAGTTTAGTTTAATACTAGAAGGTTCCCCGCAACCACAGATTAAACAATGAAGCAGTTACTCAATTCCATACAAGCCGAAATTACACTCACACATAGAAAGGATGTAACCGCAGGAGTTGAGTTACTGTTTTAACTTATTTATACTGTGCCGCTCTGTCATAAACTTCATTTTTGCTCAGCATTGTCGGGTACAAAGTATCCTAAAACCTTCTTCTGATGTTTAGCTATCCTTGTACCAAAATTGGCAAAATTCATTTCACCCGTTTTGACGTTATGAAACCACAAAGGTAGTAATTCCGACCGAGATACGCTATAATCAATGTTTATACTTTTGACTCATTCGTAGATCGCGCTATTAAGATTTCACCTATTATATAAATAAAAATTAGGGCATAATTTTACACAAATCGAACTAGTCCCATGGAAACCTTAATAAGGCTTATGTTCTGAATATTAGATAACGTAATATTTAAAAGAAATACTTATGTACATAGAAAACATTGCTGACTCAAGAATAAATATTTATGCTCATCGCACATAATGGTAGTTTGGGTAAAAAATATATTATATCAAAAAATATTAGACACGTATTTTCACTTTTGTCAATCAAACAAAAAAGGCAAAGATAAAACGCATCAAAGTTTGGGAGTGAGGGCGCATGACGTCACGCCGTGCGAAAAACGGTCGTAAGGCATGACGTCACGGGGAACTTTAACGGGCTATGTATTCATATTTTTTTGTTTAATTGACAAAAGAAAAAATACATGTCCAATATTTTCTGATAATCTAAGTGACAGACTAATTACATTTTTTTAGGACACAAGCCTAACATTTGCCTTTACCGGGATTTAACCGTCAGCTTCGCAGGCAGCGTCACTCCCGCTGAACTAAAGCGGTTGTCAAACAAAAAATTGTTCATAGAATAAGTTACAGTTTTAAAAAAAAGTGTTTTTCTAAAAGTGGATTACGCTATACCAACTCTAATCTTAACACTAATAATTAACAGAAGTTCTATATGAAAGTAAATTAATAGCTGCCAGAGCTCCGTACCGAAGACCCACGAAAAGTTAATTACTAATTCATTATCAGCATATCGATCGATTCAAGTTTAGTTCTGCATTCTATACACGCCATGTTCACCCTAATGTCAGGAGCTATAACACCAAGTTTGTGTAGAACTACCGGTCTAGCAACAGTGTGTTTAAAATAATAAAGATTTACGGTCAGGCAACGGTGTCGGTGGTATTTGGACAAGGGGACTGTTGAATTTTTAAAACCATTGCAAGTAGGGAATGTATGCTAGAAAAAAAAAGAACTTTTTGGACAAGGTCACAATTTAACACCACCATACAAAGGCCCTAAAATTTACCGGTAAAGTTATATGGGAGCGGTACGAAAACTTGTCACCGTTTTTGAAAATACCACTCTGTTTCGTCTAAAATGTAAGTCTCGGTCATCTTGCATAGTTTTTTGAACGTATCAAATCATACAATGCCATATTTTTTACTTTTACATGACTATTCCACATTACTGACATTTGACATTCCAAACAGCAAGTTGAAATAAGCCGCGTTGATAAGCAGAGCCCGGAAAACTTGTTGGACTCTCATCTGTCATCAGTGAGTTCCACCTCCTCTCTCTCTCTCTCTCTCTCTCTCTCTCTCTCTCTCTCTCTCTCTCTCTCTCTCTCTTCCTAGCCATTATCCCACATGGTGGCGGGGTCAGCTTTCCTTACCTTGCATCTCCACTTCGCCCTATCTTTGACGTCGTCTTCGGATGCTTGACACTCACTCATATACTTTTGCACTACATCTTTTTACTTCGTTTTGGGTCTGCCTCTGGATCTTCGACCGGGGATGGAAAGTTGTAATGCCGGGTTCGCTACATAGTCGGATGGTCGTCGTTTTACGTGACCATACCATCGCAGCCTAGTCTCCTGTGGTGTAGTCTTAGTGTCCAGTGAGTTCCACCTCCGATATACACAAAATATCGTTATAACACAATATAGAATACTAAAACTAGAGCTAAATAAAGGGCAATCTTATCGCTAAATAGTGAATACCTTTCTTATTTATAGGTATTTCAAATATTTAGTTCGGGGAAATTGCAACAAAAATGGCTAATGCTTAACACAGTGACATAATGTCTAAAACTACTAATGAAAAATCATCATATTAAAGTACCAATATGAGTAAATGACAGGATTAGTTACAAATAATATATTTTGAAGTTTAATGTATCAAAGCATGTAAATAGTGTAATTTATATTGACATTTTATATTATGAAATAAATAAATCTAATCTAATCTAATCTTGGGTAATAGATAATAGGCAAAGACATGATAGATCAACATATAGTGAGTGAAGACACGTTTTAGAGTCAGGATTCTGTGACAGATAAAACATAGATGAACAGCCCTCAAGTATCTAAATCCGTAAAAAGTTCTATCGTCAATTATTGGTACGGAATCATAAAAAGTATTCACAGAAAACATGAATGAATTGAAATGAAACATAATCTGCTTGACTTGAAATTGATCACAACACAATCTAAGAGAATTGATGAATTGTAAATTTATTTTTCTCACCCCGTAGCTTCATAGTCGCAGCCGAATTCGGCTTAAGTCCTGTATCTTTTTATGCGACTTCGAATCTTCTGTAAAATACTTACGAGTTATATTTCCACGTATTCTTTTAAAACGAATTATGGTTATCTGTATCGGGTTTGTTCAATTGGGTGATTATGATAATATTCGAAATAAACTGGGATTTAATAGAAAAGTTTATTTGAAGAACTTTTTGGGTGTTTATGTTATGAATTTAGATTGTGGCAGTTAAGGAAAATGTACTGGTGAAATCGTGAAGATATATATTGTAAATAAAAGTATATGGCAGTAACTGTTTATGTCTGTTAGCGATAAACTGAAGATTTTTAATATTTTTAAATGAAACTTGAAATTTGATTCTTGATTTTAGTATAAAGTTTCTCACACTTCTGAAAGCATTTACTTACTCCGCTGGCTCTGCGACCCAAAGTGGATCTTGGCCTCCGATACTAGTTGGTGCCAATGATCCTCCTATTTCTCTGCGTGAACGGCGCGAAGGTGTTTTTCCACTTCATCACTCCAGCGGTATTTGGGGCGATCGATCGGTCATCAGCCACTATGATGTCCCACGTAGACCCTTTTTACTGCCCTGTCAGCTGACATTCTCGCCAGATGTCCAAGCAATCGGAGTTTAGTAGATTTTATCTCCCGAATGATGTGCGGCTCAGATATCGGGTTTGCCTCTCTTCTGATCTGAGCTAGTTTTTTAGTTTATCAAATTCAATAACAATGGATTTTGCTTTCAGTATTGACGAGTTTCCTTTTCCTTCTATGCCACAATAATAACTGTCAAAAACTTTCACTTAAAAACTTAGAAGTGAAATCCATTGCCTTCCCAACTTAAGCACACTTGTTTCCACAAAACTCCAATTTGACTGCACAAAAGTGACCTAATTTCTACAAGTAACCACTAAATCGTCTGCCAAAGTTTGCCGACCTAACAATAACTTGTTGAAATTTAAGTGCCCTCGCTTTATTCAGAGCGAGTGTCGGAATATAATTCTAGAATTCCACCCTAATTCTGTGTAATAACAAACGGGGACTGTGGAGTTTTTGAATAAGGGCTGTGAGGAATTTTAGTTACGACTCGCGTTGACTACGCAAATTGGTTTCGTGAGGGATTATTTTAAAGAGGCTACGGTTTTAGATGTTGAATGCTTTTAAGCAAGAACGATTGCAATACTTTTGAAGAGTGCGTAAAGGGATCATAGTTAGGTACTTATTTCTTACAGAACTTTACCACACTTCGACTCAGACATTTAATGCATAGCCGCAATACACGGGCTGAACTTTTTGCTTCAGGAAAAATTTCCAGACATATTTTTCGCAAATAATACCACTCATATACCAAAACTTGACATAATCGCTATTGTCATAGTGAGGTCTTACTTATCGACTTTCAATTTACGTATCGATACGTATGCAAAATACGAAAACTGAAAAAAATACTTCACACGTTTTACACTGAGTTTTTCATCAAGTTGAGAATTTCTAAATTAGTAAAAATTATGTGGTCGGCTTCATCAGTAGATTTGACATGGACTCCTTTACTTTTGTAATTCTGGTACGTGACCGTGCCTGGTCAAAACTATACTCACATTTTGCAAATTCTTCAGAAGTCTTATAATATAAAATTGACCATTTATCTTTGAAGATCAAATTGTTGTCCTTATCAAACATGTATTCCTTTAGATTGGGTCGTTTGCGGCCGTATTTGGTAGCGTCGTTCGCGCTGATATCGTTCAAATATCCAGTATGAGTATGTACTTCATAGATGTATCGTTTGTTAGTGTCGAAAAAAATCACGTCACCGTTTTTATCAACGCTTAAAAGATATTTTATTCCTGTAAATATAACTGGCTTCTCGTCGTTTGCCTTTAATGTGTAGATTTCTGATCCAGCTTGAATGTATATATCTTCAAATTTATTAAAAACAAGGTTCGATACAGAGAGATTTTGAAAAGCGGGCACTTTTTCTGTTGAAACTCCCTTGTCCCTTCATCATGATTCCTGGTAAAGTACACTGTGCCGGTATGTATCCATAATTTTAATGGAGTTTGAGTGTTATCAGGACTTCAAATCATCGTTGCTGTGGTTTCGTTTGATTTAGGTTCGTATTGGTAAATTCTAATCGCGTCGGCATCATGTTTGTAATAGTAAACATTACCAGAAATGTCATCTATGCTTAGCTGAGAATTGCCGCGCTGCTGCGTTGGTATGGGATACATCGTGTTGGTGTTCAAGTCGATTGCTTTGAGACCCTCGTCGTTGTAGTACATGATGTTCCTATTTTGATCGATGACCATCTTAGCGGAGGGCAGTTTTCGTGTGCCTTCGATAAAAGCTGCAGAGGCATGGCAGCGTTTTCGGAAACAGACGGTGCCGTCAGAGGCGATAGTAGAGGTGGCCACCCCGCACACGCCATGATCACAATTATCAAAAATTTCATTACACATATATTGCACTTTTTCGTCAATAACACAAGTATTTCTTAATACAAGTATCTTCTCAAAATAATCGACGCAAACTACAGGCGTGATATTGTTTAAGGCGTACAAGAATATTAGGTAAATCTTGCAAAGGTCAAATGAGATAGCAGTTATGGTTTTATCAGAATTTAAAATACAAGATTTCGGGACATCTGAAAGTCAAGTCGATAGTTGGTATTTTAAAAACATGGAAGTGATATGCAACTTTGTGATGAAACTAGCTTTGCTCGCGGCTCCATTTGATTGGAATTTCGTAAAACCTGGCCTTATTATTTGGCCCCCTCGAATACAGATTCTATATCATAATAAGGAACTTATCCAACATTTTGGGCTGGGTATTGTGAGTCAGTCAGGACTTTTCTCTTTAGAGTTCCGTACCCAAACGTAAACCGTACCAATGGAACCATATTACTAAGCCTCCGCTGTCTGTCCATCTATCTGCCTCGCACCCTCGAAGTTCTCAAACTCAGAAACGTAAACACTTTAAATTTCCACAAATACGGGTTTAAAGTAATTAATAAAAAATATTGCCGATCATGCATCGCCAGATTTTATCGTGAACAGTCATTTATGAATGGTTAAATGTACGCATATTTTTATTTTTTCTGTACGAGCATCATTGAAATCTATAGATTAGATTTGGAACCATCCAAAACACATAACTGTTTGGTAAATTAAACAATTTCGGCCTGCCTCTAATTCCCGTCGCGTTTGGCACTGAACTGACGTTGCCATTTGGCTGCATCGAGTCATAACACACGGAAATGTGTTAATATTCTATTTCTGTGAGCGCTAACAATGTGAAAAGAATTTGAGATACGGTTAAAGGTTAAGCACAGAAAAAATATTAGTACAATTACAGAAGGCTCTCTCTTTAGACCTTAGCGAAAGCCGGGAGACACCAGGCGCGTGCGACAGAGCTACCCGCCTATGAGTGAGAGAGCGAGCAATTTTAGTAACTATTGGGGCGATAAAAAAATAGGCTCTATGACAACTTCTTTCTATGGTATGTTATAGAAAGACCTTTCAATAATATAAATATTGGTGCAAAAACCACTTCATTATCATAAAAACTAACTAACGAACTAGGAACGAGTGCCGTAACAATATGGTAGTTTTATAGTTGAAATGTTTTATTTGTTCATTAAAGCGTTCAATGTTAAACGTTAAGCCTAAATAAACAGAAAATATCATATTAGAAGCCAGATTTCTTGGTAACTCAAGAGAAATTTGCGATAACGCCAGAGACGTCGAAAGTGTTGGTCTAAAAGTTGAGGCGAGGAGTTTTTATTTACCTAATATGTATGTATGTAAACACTTTATTGTACAATAAACGATGTACGTATTGACCAGTTACAAGTGCAATCAACTTAAAACATATATATGACGTTTGATTGACACTTAGGTTTTACAATATTATGGATCGGTAATCCAGTATACGTGTTGACGATGACGGATCCGAACACTAGCAAGGCTACCCTACATTTTTGGCTAGTTTCTTTAACAGCTACAAATCACACATTTTAATAAGTACAAATTAATGTTAATTTACCGGTGCGTCGTGGGTTTTGTGGTTACATGAAGTTTCTAAATAAATAACAAGATTCAAAGCTTAAATATCTACAAATGTGTCTTTGTATAGTTAGATAAATCTCAGCACCGCCCTCAATTTTTCTACTTTGCCCTAAAGGCACTTGTATCATTTGCTCGTATCCGATCACCGTGCCGTGGCATGACTGCGTATCGCGCTGCTTGGACGCTCACTGTCGGCGCTTCGATCATGCCTTGCTGGTCCGATCTAAGTGTGTGATACGCGTATCAACATGGATTTCGAGCGATCGGATCGGCGCAACGTCCAAACGCGTGACCGTGACACGCGATCATGCCACGGAACGAAGATCTGATCGGGCAAATGATACAAATGTGGACGCACCTTAAGGTTGACTGGTACAGAATGCCTTATACATCGCATTTTGTACGATTAGTTTTCTTTAGTGCAATAAAGATTAAATAAATAAACATTCATAGAATATTGTAAAAAAAACCGGCCAAGATCATGTCGAACCATGCTCAGTGTAGGTTTCCGCAGCCGTTCACACAGAAAAATGCACAAGAGATGATAAAAACACGATTTGAAAAAGTGCACTCTTATTTCAGCCTTTTTAAAAATCTGTCGAAATATGATATTCACACATTGATATTTGCTGAACATGTTTTTTTTTTCAGTTTCGGTTACATATCTGGAGTGCCCCCCATAGAAATATATTTTATTATTATTTAACTATCAAACTAAGTAGCGGCTTATTAATACAAGACACCTATCCTCCAAATTATAAGGGTTCCGTTTTTGCCATTTTGGCTACGGAACCCTAAAAAATCAACAAAATATAGCTGTACATATAGAGGGTTGGGTCCTCTAAGTGATATGAATTTGTATCTTACATGACCTTTAAGAGTCAAGGAGAGGATATTTATAGATATCAAATGCGGACCAAAGCCTGTTTTGTTTCTTGCGAATTCAGTTATGCGCCAGTGGCAGATAAAGATAAAACACCACAATGTGTGAACATATATTTAGTCCGCTTTGGTAACAATTTGACTCAGGTGGAGTTGCTGTTCATGATTGTGAAAAGTTCGGATTCACAGTTCAATAGTGCGTTGTGAAACGATGAAGTTAATCGTGGTGCTGTGGGTGGTGGTAGTTAGCGTCGCGGCTTCGGATCTTAAAGATAGTGACTGCATCGTCTGCCTGCGCGGAAGTTGTCTTTTCCCCGCTGCCTTCTATGGAAATGTGACTAAACTCAACCCCAAAAGAATAACGATGTATCGCAAAGACAACATAATGTATTACAAATATTTCGAGAGCATAAAAGCAATAAACTTGGACCATAACACGTTCAATACTATTCCTAAGGCTGATCATTTTGCATACGGCAATATGGGCATAGATTACTTTACTGGCGACGTATACTATTACAGGTAAAACAAAAGTTCTGGCGAAATTTACAAGTACAAGCCTAAATCGAACGAAACCAAAAAGATAGTCACCAGGAGAGCACCTGCGAGTTTAGAGTTTAATGGGACAGTGTATTTCACCACAGATAGCACGGAGACGGGGCTAAACATCTTAACAGGTACAACGGAAGAGAGAGTGCCCGCTCTTGAAAACATCAACGTAAACGATATTGCGTTTGATAAAATTGGAGCTATGTATGTCAGATCGAAAACTAATGTTTACACATTAAAGGCAGGTGAAGATGGAACTCTTAAATCGACGACAATTTCCGAACCCATTACCAACGGGACTATGATTCGAATAAGTGGGAATAAAGATGGCGATCTTTACGTCTTTAATGTCGCAAAAAAACTGATTTACCAAATGGATCCTGCTACCCGCGAGCTGAACAAAATCGGTGTATATAACAAGACGAAACTCGTGTACCTAGTTTTGATGGATAAAAATAACAAAATCATTTTCAGAGATTTATTTGGAGTTGAATACTACATAGCATCTTCAGACCGGTGTGTTTTGATGATACGGTGTGTCCTGTCAAAATCACCAAACTACCTATCTAATAACTCAAATATGTAGAATGAAAAAAAACCCGAGCTGTATTCCGCATAAAGTAAAATGTCTAAGGCTGGATTCCACCAAACTTTTATTCAGATAATAACGCTTATTCCTGGATAGTAATGTCAAAATATTAATTTGACATAACTATTATATAACGGAATAAAAGATGGGAAAAGAGGGAAAGAAGGTGAAATTCAGTAAAGGAATTAAATATAGTTATTTTCGTCTGTTTACGCGACTATTACTCATTGAAATAAAACAATTTAACGGATTATATCGCGTATATTATCTCATTTTAGTTCCCGACGTTTCGTTTTGAAAAAACATTACAACAACTTTATTTGTGTTTTTTCAAAAATGGGTAGTTTGCACAAATTGTAACTTTGACAGAGGAAAATACATCTTTTCTCAGTCCACCCGTGACCATGGAGAGCTGGAAAGCTTCCGAAACGTCGGGAACTAAAATGAGATAATATACGCGATATAATCCGTTAAATTGTTTTATTTCAATAAATATAGTTAGTTATTTTGTATTCTTGTTTTTATCGAAGTACTGTCCCTGAGTAATTTTCAGACGTAGCTATTACCTCTTCAACTTTTATCAGTAGGCAGTGGCGTGAACAGGGCCAAGGTAGGCAGTTAGAATGTTTTGATGACATGAGTATGGCAGTTCTTCTGTGCCTATATGGAGCCGTGGTCGTTCAGGGTAGGCATTGCCTTTGTGCTTATATGGATCGCACGCCACTAGTGGATCGTGTAAATAGGTCGGGAGTGTAGTTCTGCCAGTGTTTAGTAATACGATAGTGCTATTAGTTTCCTGTAGCTTATTTTGAAGAATTGAGCCACAGTGAGCGACTGAGCATAAAGATTTGGCAAGATCATATACTGTGCGATTAATTAAGTTATTAAAATGTTACGATTATTGCCGTTGATTTGTTCAATATATCAGTTATAGGAGTACTACCACGTGTTTATTTTGAAGTTGTAGTAAATCTTTAATCCTATCACGGTTTGAGGCTCAAAGGCTTGGGTGGAGTCGTGACGGGAAACCGTTAGTGGCTTAGGATTATGAACTCAATCACTGTTTCAATCTGTTATCAATATTACTATCGTAATACCCAAACTGAAATATGGAAGAAGAGACTAAATCTCTCAGTATTACTAAGGCAGTGAAGCTGTTTTGCTTATGTGATACTTAATACGAGTATATAAAGCGGTTTTAATAAGTTTATCTTCTCGCATCGATGTTTATGTTAGGGTTTCTATCTTACGTACTGTTGTAATAATAAGGTATTAACTGTACAAGGGTCTAATCTATGAGTTTATGAAGAGAATACGAATTAAAATATGATCCGACTCGAAAATGTTTGTTGTAGTGTGAGTGTGTGTGTGTCTAGAGATAATCAAGATAATATATTAAAGATAAAGGAGCTAGTTACGAGTTGCTTACGAGACAATTATCTTAGCTATTTCACTAATTTATTCGTTTTCATTAACTCTTACTTCTATCGTTACAATTTTTCACTTAATAGATCCATTAAATAAGGTTTAAATAACCCGAGTTAATAACAACTGGAAAAAGTTAAAGTTCTTGCTCTATACTTGCAATACTTTCCTTAAAAAATATTTATTAGCTCTGTCTAAATATATATTAGGTATGTTGTATTAAAATCGTGTGTATTTAATTCTCCAAGATCCTTAATTATTGGGAATAGGTATGACAAATTACAATCTAAAAGTCTGTATGTCTCTAAGCTCTATTTCCAATAGCACAACTAGCGAGTACTGGACTATTTTTTTAAACTGGAACACTGGTCATTCCATCTTGCTCTTTGCTTATTGATGCGAATTCAAAGCTAGTTGCGCTAGTGGTATTCGAAAAAGTTGTACGTAACAACAAAGCTTATAGGACTATTAACAACTCTTGAAAGAGATCAAAAAATCGCAACATAATCTGTATTATTGTGACATTAAAAGTATTATTCCATAATCAACCGCATTTCTCGATCACTCGACCATCCTCGAGAATCGCCAATAACTCCAACTCTGCGGTCTACGATATAATCATACCTTAAAGTTATTTTTTTTACGTCACACCCGGCCATAATGTGAGTTTTACAGCATTATGGCCAGATGAAGACGTACAATTGTGTACCTCACCACGGGCAGTAAATAAAAAAAGCCCTCCCTCACATATTTACAACCCTCGCCTACGGCTCGGGTCACAAATACCTGCGATTTCGGGCCTTCCTTCTTTTACAGCCCTTGATAAGTAATGTAGTTTTTCACCAAGGGCTACTTCAAGATGCTGGGAATTTGATACACTTTTAGGGGTCGACTACAAATTGACCGTACAACTTTTTCGAACGAATCGTATACGACATTGACATGAAACTCACCGTCAACACAACCGTGTAATGTTCCTTTCAGGTCGACGTGCCCCTCCCTGCACATATAAAAGACGAACACACTCTTTATCCCTTTTCTTGTTGCATTAGCGGTGCATGCCAATTTTTAACAAGCTACAATAACAAGAACGATATATATAACAATTAAAATAATAATCCGATTCGTCCATATACAGTATACTGTGTTTCTGTCTTGTGTCACTGCTATCTGTATCATCTGTATTGTTTTGCTGTTCAGTGCATTTTGCCGCTTCATCATGTTCGCTGTTCGCCTTTTTACTGTATTTAACACCATTTATTATAAGAGTGTGTTTGTCTTTAGTTTTACATGTGCATGGAAGATTACAAATAGATTATTTACAATTATATGTAGTTATGGTAAAAAGAGAAGACTTCAGCACAAATGCGGCATCGCGCAGTCGAGTTGCGATGAATAACTATTCGAACATGACAGATTGAACATTGTGCGATTTACGATAGGTTTCCAGACGTGACTTCAATTGGTATTCCTCTAAAGTCATAAGATTATTCAAGCGAAATCTATATTTTTTTTATTCACATTAAATTCTTGTACAATTCGTGTTACGTAAACTTGAGTCTCTGAAGTTACTCTCCACCCGTTGCGTCTGTTGAAACCTGCTACTCTGCCACGAGTCGTAGTTAACTTCAGAGACGCATTGACGTCAAGTCTTTCTTAGGTCATGTTCAAATAATTTGGAGCTTTAATGTCACCAGTGAGAGTATCACAACCGCTATCGGTGTGCTGAAGCCTTGGTATTAGAATTTTTCTGTCTTGAAACTTTAACACGTATCCAATCCATCAATATTTTGTACGGATTTTCTGTTAAAGTGTCAGCTAGAAAAATCCGTCTATAAAAGGTTCACCATGATTTGGTTTTGATCGGTACCTTTGTTGTCTGTGCCGCGACTGAAATAGGAACTCGGTGGTCAACCTTCGTCGTGTACGATGTATGTCAATGGAGCTGTAGTAGATAAGAGCTATGTAAAGTAACTACTTGATTGCCCGAAATATCTCCAACATAAGGCGTTTTAAAATTGTAGCAGTCTCAATACGAGCAAGCTTCAGCTTAGCGCTGATCTCGCGAGACAAGAAATGACTATTTGATGATCTATGCATTTAAAAAAAATGCGAAAGCATCCAACTGAAGCATGCTCAATCTGAGATTGCTCAAAAGGAGACACACTGAATTGAAAATCCATAAGCTTGACTTATTGAAGGCGCAAAATTTAAAATGAGATTTTTCGGTCAACGCATTTATTAATATATAAAAGCGGTAAAATAATTTGAAGCGTAAGGTGTAAACTCTCAATAGATATAGATAATCTGCAAATACATATTAATGAGTAAACATCCACCCTTTTCGGTCTCAATAATTCAATCTAATACTAAAAATCTAACTTTTTGTTGATGTAGGACGATATCACACGGACCGTTCACAGGACGGACCATCAAGAATCTTGAGGCAAGACGTATCCTCATTTGAGCAATAAGTATATCTCGGGCAACGCATTTTAAGATTTCGCGTACGACGACCCGGATCAATGAATGCCGGGCTAATCTAAATTTTAGCAGCATGCTCAATGTAAGATTGCTCAAATAAGGACACAGACTTACCTGAGCGCTCAGAAAAATCTGACATATAGGTACTAGCTGTTCAAAGAATAGTCGAAAGTCAGATATTATTGAATAAAATCTCATATCAGATGGTTGAATTATTGTGCCGATGAAGTATAATAGGGTAACGTATAATGATAGTCATCAAGAAATTTTAAGCTTCTTATATAATTTCCAGTGCATTTATGGAAATCAGTTTGAACTTTATTTACAATAATGATATATTAGTACCAAATAACTTATTATGTATACGTTACTGAACAATTAAAGGTTTGTATTGTATAGCATGGTGGAAATATTTGGGTCTAGTATGAAATGATAAAATAAAGTCGTATGTGAGTTATAGAACGTGTTTTTAGTTTTAAAATAACAAAAGTCCTTCACGTAAAGATAATCCTAACAATAACATTTTCATGTCAAATGTTGGCAAGATATATGGTCTCGATCATATAGGTCGCACTGTCAAAAAGTTATCAGATTTCATGTAGAGCCAAGCTTCTAACTCTACAAGCTTTAATTTCACAAACCCTATACCTTAGTCAAAATATGTCGGTTGGCCTTGAAATTTCAGCTTTCTAGAACTTCAGGCAGTACCCTAAGAATCATCAGTGAGTGACGAAATCGTTTTTTTAGATATCAATAAAATCTAAAGTATGAGAGCTATGCAATTGATACTTAATATGTTTAATAATTCCACTATTGACATCATATCCTGAGAATTTTCTTTACGAGTATCTGGTATAATACCACCAACCAAGTTATGAGGGTACAAAAAAACGACGAAGGGCTTTGAGGAAAGGTACGTAAGTGCCTTTGCGCTTTGTTTGGCTCGTCTTGGCGTGGCATTTAGTGCCCCCAGATTTCTATAAAGTAGTTATACAAAAATAAAGTTTTGTAACTTTTAATGCGTAATATAATAAGTCCTTATATCCCATGGCATTAAGTTTCCAGGTAGTACTCAAGTTTTTTTTTATCGTGTATGGATTTAACATAATGCCACCTTTTCGATGTTTGTTTTACAACTGAGTGAGTTTGTGTGCTTTTCTTTATCTTCACATTTAAATTTTTAATTTCTCTAGGTCAAACGACATTGATAAGAAAAATATAACAATCTATGACAAAATGATCCCCCATCATCCGAAACCATGACAATCCCTATTCGACTGAAACAAATTCATAGACCGCTCGAAACGAGGTCCATAAATCGCAACAACGGAACACGGTTCGGTCGGGCCGGATCGCTTTGTACCCGACAAAGGGGTTCCGTACGTAAAGGGGGTCCGTGGAATGGTTTATTAGCCGTCACGCGGTTTGATTGGCTCATAGACTATCTAGATATGGACATGCATTTAGAAGCCACGACAATACTATAGATAGATACCTGACCAAAGTGAGAAGCCACTTAGAATTACGTGTGCTTGATAAAATACACCAGAAATGTATATGCAGACGCGAGAACGCGACATAAGTATGGACTAAGCATAATGCATTTTTTCTTATCGCCACCAACCTGATCATAAATAAATAAATGAATAAGTAAATTAGTATAAGTAAATAGATAAATAAATAATAACATGGAAATTTTTTGGACGCACGCAAACGAATAATTCATAATAAATCCCAATCATAATTAATATACATACTCAAAATCATTTTGTTCTAACAAGGAACAAAACTCAACTGGGGTCAATTGCGGGTCAATGTTGGAATAAAAAACGACTAATGTCAGTGTTCGTTAATCTCGACAAAAAATACAAGCCCGCATAAAAAGTTTGTATAAACATGTTTGACAACGATCGAAGTGTTCCAAGTTCGGAATGAGGAAGCATCATTCGCTGCCACAGGGCACGAAAAAGTATGGTTTATGTACTCGTCATCGAAATTGATACCAAATTCTTAGTTCATGAGCTAAAAGACGTCTTCCAATGCAATGCAACGGTGAACCGTTTTGGCTCTCTGTGGTTTTGTCTCGGTGCTGTTGGATAGGTTTCGAGTTCTGGTCCTGGATTCGGACCGATATGCTAGCGTTCTCGTTACAAACACTTAAGGGCCTGCATCGTCATTCGTAAACCACGCCCCGAACGGCGAGTGGGCCGATGAGCAGAATTTGTAATAAGGGACGCATTTATTGCTCACGCGCATCAAAAGAAGAGAAAGCTAATACACTACATGCTTGGAGTTTCTTGGCGTAAGCGCCAGATGTAAAAGTACAATGAAATAGAAGATATTATTATGTTTTGTTAACATTTAAGTTAATCACGTAAAATATAAAGGGAAGAATGTCTTTTTTACATAATTATGCCGTTTATTAATCTGTCGTTTGTAAAACTAGACAAAAACGGAAAATGAAGACGTGTTTCTGGATAACTTTCCTATCGAGAAAATTTTCAACATGATTCCGCATTAATCTTTGAATAGGTTATATAGTCAAAGAACACATATCTGAAAACCAGCCTGTTTTATATATACTAGATTTGACAAAAATCACGCTAAACAATAGCTTAAATTTTCAATGCATCCCCTTAAACACATTGTAGTCGTTTTGGCTCTTTATGTTAGAAGTATAGGATCTGACACGTGGTCATTATGTTAGATGTCATTGAGATTGGCGCCTAAAATTGCAATGTCAATGGCTTCGGAATGTTTATGTCGTCGTTCCCAGCGCTTCAGGACTAATTGGGAATATTATTCGAGAAATGGTCCACATTCCTTAAATTAGAATATAATCCGGCCAATATTAGATGTATAATGGTCAATCGTCCGCGAAATCCATCGACATGATTTATTTTCTTCTGAAAACGGAAAGTCAATTCACGATTGTTAATAAACAAACCTTACCTAACCTAACCTTTTGTAACGTTCTGAATAGTTAACGGTACTGATTTTAAACAAGGGAAAGGGTGACAATTTATGTAGAATTTGGCATACTTACGTAAGTTCGGTGAAAGCGTAATAATATGGAAACATCGAGCTGATCTGATGATGGATCTGGAAGGTAATCATTGGAACTCTGTAACGTATAATTACGAGAGTTTTATGCTTGATACTAACTAGTCGATAATTTAAATTCTTAGACAAGTTAACATCGTTCGAACTCCAGTAAGGGGTCTGTTATAATGGGGTCTCCTTCCGAATCCCTAATGTCGTTTGTTCTAATGTATCGTTTGTCCTAACGCATTTTTTTCAGAAACCGTAACTTCTTCAGGATTTTTTTAAAGCTCATCGTTTAGATTTGGTTAGGTTAGGTTTGTTTTATAACAATCCTGAAAAGTTTACAGTTTCATAAATAAATGCGTTAGGACGAACGGTACATTATGACAAACGACGTTAGGGATTCCGATATAGATCCGTTATAGTGATTTGTATGGCAACGTTCTCTCCTATATTTTTAATAAAATAACGTTATACCTTAATAGGTAGACACGATTCTAAAGGACTCAAATACGGTAATCCGTGTTTGAGACCTTTAGAATCGTGTCTATGAGTAGTTGACGGATGTTCGAACAAAAGTACAGTTGGCAATAAAGGACTGTTACAAGAGGTCGGAATAAGTAGTGCTTATTTACCTAAACTTCGCGGGAGGACTTAATTGAGAGTGGTTATGACCACCAAAAATAATAATTGGTTTTTATTCACTTAATCACTCTCAGGGTCGGATTATTCATGAACAACGATTGTCTAATGCAGCTAAATCCAATACGTTGTCAACACAAAAGTGGACATACAAATAGGTCCATCGGACATACTAGTAAGATCCCGGCAAACTTCTTGAACAAAAATGGCGGATCTGCGCATGTACATTTGTACGTAAAACAGTTAATGCGTAGTCAAGGTTATGCTCAAGATGTTTGCCGGCAACTGTAATGGTGGTTGGATGGGAAAATGTTAGATAAGTGTTACGAAGTGGATAAAAAAAAAAACAAATCCGTGTGTTCGCCAACAAACTGCCTTTTTATGTAAAAACACTGTGTATATTTTGTGTTAATAATAAATATAAAAAAAAACAACGAAAAACTGACCCCAAGAGTGAATTTATGTGTATTAATTAAAAATTGTAACTCATCCGGGAAATTCCGCATTCAGTAAAAATAATTCATTATTTTTGGTGGTTATTAACCACTTTTAATTACGCCCTACCGCGAAGTTTAGGTAAATAAGCGCTACCTATTCCGACCTCCGCTTGTTACACAGATTAAACGGGCTATCAGGGGCCCCGTTTCTCAAAAGCTTGTAAGTTATATTACAAACGGAAGTCTCTTTTTAATTCATATTGTTGAAAAGAGATTTCCGCTTGTAATAAAAGTTACAGGCTTTTGAGAAACAGGCCCCAGGTCACTGCAGTTTGTAAAGCGGCGTTACGGGGCTATCCATCCTCCACGTCGCCGCCGTATGGACAAGCTGCCCTCGAGGTGAGATACTGAAGTTTATGGGTTGCCGGTGACGGATGGGGGTCAAGGCGTTGATTGGGTAAGGGTTTATGCGCATAAAATATATCGTCTCGTTTGAGCCATGGGTGAGCCCTAAAAAATTGGACACGTTAACTCACGAAAAAAAATGATGTATAAAAAAAATCCTCGCACAACGGAACATTTCACTTTCATCGGGCCTGTTATAGTCAACTGGGGCTAACGATTGGGGCCTCACCCACATAAGTTTGTAACGTCCCAAAGTCCCAAGTACTTAATCTCTTTAATTTTTTTAACAAGACGGCGCTCTTAACGTTCACGGAAGAGAGAAATGTCATAATTCCTTATACTTCAGCGTAGTGGGGTAAAAGTATCTAAGTAAATGTTTGTTCCTGGGTCTTAGATGTTATCTATGTATTTAAGTACTATAATTTATTTATATTTTATATATATCGTCGCCAAGTACCCATAGTACAAGCTTTGCTTAGTTTGGGACTAAGTCGATTTGTGTAAGATTGACCCTGATATTTATTTATTTAAATGTGATGGACATATTTTCGGTTGAGAGGCCCTAAATAGTCTATTACGATTATTTTTAGTATAAATCGTGTTTCTATAATAAACACATTTCGCAATTTAGCCGTTAATCAGCTATTGGCGAGCATGGTGAAATTCGGCATTACTCGATTATTTAGCATTTTAGTGTAAAAAGCCCTAATCGGACCCTTCCATATTTAGTTCACACTGAAAAGCGTCATACGCAATACGCTAGCTACAACTTTTCAACCGACTTCAAAAAGGAGGACGTAGTATGTTCACCAATTTCTCAGTCAATTGTAAACCGATTGGTGTGGTGGTCCTATTGTAATCAAGGATCTGATGATGGTATCCCTGGAGAATTCAGGGCAATCCTCAATTTTTAGTGGCGTATACATAATAACGATTTTAGAACTTTAAGAAACAAGTGACAGACACCGACTCCAAGATAACATTAATTGTATATAAATAAAACAATTTAAACGGATTTATCGTGTATATATATTATATTATCTCATTTGAAGTCCCTACGTTTCAGAAGCTTTTCAGCTTTCGTGTTCACGGGGTCGACAAACTATTATTAATTATATATATTGAGTGGAAAAAAGGTTAAATTGAAACTAAATTTAAGGAACTAAATTAAATAATTGTTTTACAATAATGTTTCTGCAATCAATCGGTTCAAAAAGTGCGGTTACGCGCGGCTTTCCGTAAGATCAAAAGAGACAACCTTCTGTAGTTGTACCAATGTTTATTCTGCGCCTTAACCCTCTACAGCCCCATCTGTCATCAGTCTATCGACCCACGTGTTGGCAATTTGGGAAATATGCCCTCGTCCGTCGTTTCACATTGACGGGATGGGAATTTACGTTTGGATATATAGATGGCTACTCGCATGGAATATTAACCATAGTGTTGTATTGGGCCTTTTACGTAGTAATATGAGCGAAATAATTTTATTTATCGTATCATATATTTACATCGTTCAAGAAGAAAGAGGGTTATACTTTTTCCACTACCGATGTTGACCTTCTAGTAGATAAACAAAGGAAGAACTGGAGCGGATAAGAGTTAATCTCTTAGATCAATACAAACAAAAAAAAACTTAATTTTTTAAATCGAACTTAGGACTTAGTTGGTCCCGGACTTATTATTTGCTTTAAAAATCAATGTTTGATTTAATGATTTTTATTTTAATTATAAAATATGTAATTTTTTTAATTTACTCTAACACATTCACTGCCAGGAACCCGCCTAGCGGGCGCTCTGCTGCTGCTCTCTGCGTATCCCAGAAAAGTGCGTAGCGCTTGGAAAAGCTTGGCAGCGACCGTGTTAAGTACTCTATATCTATACTATCATAAAGTTGTAAAAATGAAATGTCTGTACATTGAAGATATTGAAATAAAACAATTTAACGGATTATATCGCGTATATTATCTCATTTTAGTTCCTGATGTTTCAGAAGCTTTTCAGCTTTCCATGGTCACGGGTGGACTGAGATAAAAATATATTTTCTCTGTCAAAGTCACAATTTGTGCTAACTACCCATTTTTGAAAAAACAAATAAAGGTGTACATACATGCCAGATGGGCCTAAGCTGTAAAGACAGTTACACATGTGCCAGAAGGGCTTAATTATTTTATTTTAATAATTTACGAAACACATTTTACTAAAATATCTTATGTGTTAAAAAGTAGTTAATTATCTCTGTTTTGAAAATATTATAATTAGTAATGAGGTAGCCTGGGAGTTTTTCTTTGCAGCGTTTCTTTCTTCTTCAGTACGCCTCATTTATGAAATGCTGCTTGGTAAATTATTAAAATCTGTATTCGACATTGCTAGCTATGTTGTAGCTTTCTCTTACACATTAAAACCTAATGTGAAAAAGAGATGCAAGTTACTACCCAGTCACAATAATTGTGCATCTGGAATTTGACGCCCCTCCCCATTTCACCTACCCGCGCTCACCACTTTAGTACGTAATTTTTTCGCACTGTCCCCAAGGCACAAATACAATCTAAATATTCAATAAGCAGGTATAAGCACGATTACTAACAAGATTATCGTTGTCGAAACAAATCCCCAAACGGCTCAAGAGAAATCGTCCCCTGTTTATCTCATTACTTTTAATACAAGACGCCAACAACCGAGTTCTAACGCTCTCCAAACTCTACTCTACTCGACCCATTTTTTCTCGATCTAATAAATCCCTTCAAGAACTTCAGTCAATTTCCAACACATAGGCAACATAGGCAAGGCATCAGAACAGCCTAACTGCCACACAAGAAAGAACTACTAGCACTCTTTTCAAACTGAATACCTACACATTTTGAAACCGTACGAACGATAATGTCGATTTGCTTTCTTAAGTTCAGATCAAACCTAATCTTCAAATGGGAATATAATCTTTATTTCAGCCCGAACACGACAGTCTTTACTATAAAACGTTTACGTCGAATACGAGTTTTTGAGAGTAAAAATCCAACGGCTGTTCATGCCGCTAAGGCCGTTTTTTGGATAAATTGTAAACCTACACTGACGAATCCGACAATTTGACGGGTTTCGATTTCGATCGCTGATTGAGCGTCAGCGCGAATCAAAAAAGACGTAACTACGCACACATTGAATACACTTAAAACGTTTTGGAATAACTATATGGCCCCCCTGTGGTCGGGTTACAACGTTTTATTAGATCGACTAGATGAATGACAGTGAAGTTATTGATGGTACACGATTGCACATATTGGGTGTTCGTAATGTGAACAGAACACCTTATGAATCAGAGACAAATGGATAGGCAGAGGGTTGTAAAAGGCGTAGGTACTTTACCAATATCTATCATCAACAAACATCGGTGACTGCGCAATTAACACATTCACGAAATAGGTTTTCTTAACGCTACGTGCGTAGCCAACCAATATTATGGGAAAATGCGTATGCAGCGAAAACTTACTACGAGCAGACCGGGTTCGCGGTCGGGAAAGTGTCAATGGAAAATTGTAGGGAAACAATTTGGACATACATAGCTAAAGCCGCGAAATCCCGAACTGGGTGGATCAACTTTTTCTTGTTGACTTCTTACGAAAATCTTGATGTAACGCATCAAGATCTTCGTGATTATTAAAGTGAATTTCTTCACTAAGAATCTAGTTCTTGAAATAGAAATGAAAATAATAGTAGATTGTTTGAACAGGGGCTTAAATCAGGCATTATGACACGAAGTGATGATGTGGACGAGCTCACGAAGTGAGCGAGGACAAATATGTCTGAGTGTCATAATGGCTTTTAGCCACGTGTTAAACACTGCTTTTCACTTCAACTACCAGAAAATAACAAAGACTTAACATTAAAATTGTATATTTCATGAAAAACTAAAAGTATACTTTGAGCAATTCTATCACATAGTTTGGCCAATCTAATCAGGTTGGTTTGTTTGTTTTTAATCATACGTAAGGAGTATGTAGCTGGCTGCAAGTTTTTTTTTCAGTGTCATAGAAATTTATATGGGATTATGTGGCTTTCTTTCTTTTTTAACCCTAGGGGCTAAATGTACTATTTTAGTCTCGCTTCGCGAAGCTAATATGACGTACTGATTGAGCAGAAGTGAAAAAAACTTTTTTTTTTTTCTCGTTGTTATTCTTTTCCGTAACTGACAGGAGACAATAGTGACAGAGTTACTTACAAAAATGCTTATAATCTAAACTATTAACATACTGATGCCTTTATACTATTATAAAGTTGTAAAAATGAAATGTCTGTACATTGAAGATATTTTCAAAAAATTGATTGTTACGGACTATTTGGAGGTCACTAAGCGAAAAACATTTTTTTTGGATTTTGTTGTGGCTTCATCACGCAAAATCGGCTAAACAGATTTCAACAATTTTTGGTACACGGGTAGTTGGGTATCTCCAGATGGTTGTAGGATACTTTTTACCCGACTACGAAAAAGAAAAAAAGAGAGGTTATGACTTTTTCTCCTCCGTGAACGAAGTTAGAAGGACATACTAGAAGATGCCCATCTTCTAGTATGTCCTAAAATAGCGCAGGCGCAGGGTTGGGAAAAATATTTTTTTTTGAATTTTATGTATGTTTGTATGTTTGTATGTGTCGTTGTGGCTTCATCACGCAAAATCGGCTAAACAGACATCCATAATTTTTTGGTACACGCGTAGCTGGGTATCTCCAGATGGTTATAGGATACTTTTTACCCGACTATGCTAAAGAAAAAAAGAAGGGGTTATGACTTTTTCTCCTCCGCGAACAAAGTTGCGGGCACCTTTTAGTATCTTTTAAATTAGTAGTTACAAAGACTTACTCAGAAGACGTAACGAGGCACAGAAAAATAGAGCAATTTACCAAAAATTACGGATATAATTAGACAAAAGTTTGCCCTGAAAACAGTATGAACCTAATAGTACCATAACACGAAGCGCACGGCGGGACGGCAGCTTATTACAAGTGTAAACTATAAACATTTTAATGAAGATAAACGAGACAAGGCGAAAATTTACGTACACATACGAGAGTTTACAAGACCTTATCGCGACACGGAGCTTTTTCTCCTCTGCAGAAGTTTCGAGTGCCTTTTAGTTTATTTTATTCGAATAGGTTGTGTTTTTGTTTTAATTATCAGTCATTCAGGTGTTATTTAGTTTCGTAATCACACAACGTTGTGTTGATATATTGGTGACAATTGGACATCCATTTCATAGTTATATTACCTATAAATGCGAAAGTTATATATCTATCTGTCTATCGGAGTTTGTATGGGGAATCAATCATAAAAACATAGGCTACGAAGTCGCGGGTAAATGCTAGTTAAATATAATGGTCTTCTAGGGATATAGGGATGTCTTCTATATATTTATTACTAGCTAAGGCATCCTTCCGAGTTACATTTCTTTTATTTATTTTTATTTCAGACTGAAACGAACTCTACGTTACAAAGCTTCTCTATTTAGCAAAAGTTTGCCACTTTACGATAATAAATGTAACCTGTCATGTTTTTTGTAAGTATAAAATTTACATGAACATTGTAATGATATGAATAATAAACTAATCTAAATACGTAACGATGCATACTCCATTATCCCAACATCACCTGCCCACATACAGCAGACATTCGAAATGTTTTCTATATACGGGCAGATATGTAGAAAACATTTGAAACCGGGTCAAGACAGGTGCACACCCGGACGTCCGGCGTGCCCGGACGCTGTCGAGACGGCCGGACGTACCCGGATATAAACACTAGTCTGTCTTCATCGTAGTATGATTGCTGTAGCTTACTAATTGTGTCTCGTACACGGACTACATTTTAGTTAAAAACGTTGTAAATCGTTATGGGTCATTCTACCGGCGTTTTAGCGGCTATGAGCTTTCTTTCGCATATTCTGAAGAAATCAGTCACTGTTTGCACCTGAGGCCGGTCTAGCCTTTCTAGATCTATACTAGAGCTCAAGGCGTTAATAACCTTTTTGCCGACCTCTTATCACTTAAATATATAGTGAGCGACATGATTCTACTGTACCGTTTAAGGAGTTAATATTCACCTATTTGCAGCCTTTTTAGCACCGAAGAGTTAATAAACGATATTTTACTCTAAATTTATCACTAAAGTCGCAAATATTACCACTTATTAATCCTTGTGGTGCCAGTAATCGCAATTATAGCTCTCTTTGCTCTATTATACCTCATAACCCATTCTGTAACTCTGCTTTACCGCCGATAAACAACTTCGGTAAGAAAGTGTGCCCATTTAGGGAGTAAAATAGAGTTATAGCGCGCTCTAACTCTTATGAGTAAAACTTATTTATAACTTTAGGATCTGGTTAACGCTCTTATAGATCTACTATAACTTTTGTCTTAGCGCCTAAGTGTTAGTTGGGTGTCAAGATACTTATTAGCGGTAGTGTAAAACTGATTCAAACATGGTTCAAACGTGGTTGATTGGACATCAAACACTCAGCTTTCCAATGCTGCATTATTAGATCAGTTACACAATCAGATTTGCTTGTCATATAATACTACGTATTAAGTCAAAATTCAGCTCTCTATTAACAGATTTAATCAGATTACTATTGTATGGACATCATTTCGAGCAGTGACATTTCGATTCCTCCAATATACAACTAGATCAAATGTAAACTTCATTTAGACTCAACTAGAATTGGTTTCACGATTATTTAGCTAAGGCAGATATGCTGTTTAGCGACTCAGTTGATGTTAAAATCTGAAATGGACGCAAATTGAATGTTGAATTTTGAATTGTTTCCGCGCGATTACTAAATGAATCCGTTGTATTAAAACTTTGTATTTGTCATCACTGAATTAATGAATATGAAAGTTTGAAAATAGATAACTTATTGATAATGATTATATTATATTAAAACACTTCACGCAACGGACCGGGGAGGTTATTGCCTAACGAAATTTTGACACTTGGTATCCGAATCAACTGTCATAGCCCATACAACATCATGACACTTGATTCTGATTCCGAGCGTCACATGCGTTAGGCATTGGGGGGCAAGGTAAAATAATTACGTGATTTTTTTAAATAAGCCTCCTCAGAGCTGAGCAGAGCTGTTTTTAATGTATTTTTTATCTTTTATCTTTTGTTTTTACAATTTAAATTTTATTGTCACCTGTGTTTTATGTCCCACTTGTGTTTGGTTGTCTTGTTTTATTGCTAATATTTATTTATATTTATGTTCGGTTCGCTCACCATCCGAATAATTTCCACTTTGTGCAGTTCAAAATTTTTGCTTTGTTCCACTGGGTTTTTATTCTATTTAATCGTTTTTCTTATATATACTTGTTTTTCTTGTTTATAATTATTAATCTGAGCTGTACGTGCGATGCATTCTGTTATCCATTTTGATTTTCCATTGCAATTCCACTTGACAGCTTTTGACAATCGAAACTCCTGACAGCTTGCTTAACGCTGCGTTCACAAAAATGTTTTCGTGCGTACAGTTCTCCGTGGCGCTAACTACCTATAGTCTCACCGGAAGATCAGCGCTGGCTTTAGAGCTATATATATATAGCAATAAATGTATTTTCTTTCTTTCTTTCTTCTTTCAGAGGACCCCCCTCCATTTGACACTTATGAGAAAGTGAAAAAATAGATACATTCGCATTTTCCCAAGCGATTTCTCTTTTTTATCTGCCAAAGCTATACAACAAATACTGAAACAATCTTCGGCTCACAATACAGTCAGAATCTACAGTGCCAAATAAATAAATATTTCGGGTCAATATTTTACACATATCGAACTAGTCCCATGGTAAGCTCAATAAGGCTTGTGTTATGAGTGATAGACGACGATATAATTAATAGATATATTTATTTATATACATACAAAATAACCAAGACTTAGGAACAACACACAAATATTTGCCCTTATCGGAACCTTCAGCTTCGCAGGCAATGTTACTCCCGCTGAGCTAAACAGGTAGCCAAACATATATTTATTCTTATAACTAGAGGGCGCCCGCAACTTCGTTCGCGGTGGAGAAAAAGTCATAACCCGTCTTTTTTTCATTAGCATAGTCGGGTAAAAAGTATCCTATAAACATCTCGAGATACCCAGCTACCCGTGTACCAAAAATAATTGAAATCCGTTTAGCCGATTTAGTGTGATGAAGCCACAACGACATATACAAACAATTTTATTTTTACAACTGTATTCTGCCCGCGACTTCGTCCGCCATAAATGTCCTTCCCCGGGACTCAAACTATCTCCGTATGAAATTTCATCGAAATCAGTTAAGCGGTTTAAGCGTGAAGAGGTAACGGACAGATAGACACACTTTCGCATTTATAATACTAGTATGGATAGATAAAGATGCGTGACGCTATATACGGCGCTTTGGATGCTACTGACTATCCAATGCTGACTTTACAAGTATATACATATTCCGGCTGTCTGTTCGTGACATGTCACGTGCGTGACTCCGTCGGTGTTACTTTGAGCTGTTTATTTACATTTCCTAAGCGAACGGATACGTTTTCAGTTCTTTGTTACGTCTGAAACTTATGTCGTTGTATTGATTTAAACTTACACAGTTTACACACATTATCAAATCGAAATATATATATAATAACAGAGGTTATTAACAACCTGTACGACTTCTCGAAGACTTTTTTTCCCGATACAGATGTGTAACAGTTACTAGGAGTACTAAAGAGCCCTCGATACCTCTTTTAAATGTATATATCACTAGAAGGCGCCCGCAACTTCGTTCGTGGAGGGGAAAAAGCCATAACCCTTTTTTATCCGACAGTGTATTCCGGTAGAAGAAGTATCCTATTACCATCTGGGGATAACCCATATACAGTCGAGGAATTTAATTTATATCCCATTTCGCAGCCAAAATCTGAAAGCCGATAGAGATTCCATATAATAGTCACTATGACAAGGTACGAAAGGGTACACAAATTGAAGTCCTTGACCGTACTAAAAGTAGTTGAAATGCGTTTAGCCGATTTGGCGTGATGAAGCCACAACTACACATACAAACATACAAAAAATCCAAAAAATATATTTTTCGTATCAGCGACCTCCAAATAGTCAGTAACAATATTTTTTTTTAAATATCTTCAACGTACAGACATTCAATTTTTACAACTTCATAATAGTATAGATTAATAGTGACGTAATGATGGACTTAACACATTAACGACCCGCTAAGTGGGCGCACTGCTCGTAGTAAGCTTTCGCTACATACGAAACGAAATTAATGAAACGTCCGAAATGTCAAAGCTAAAATCTGAGAAAGGACCGGTAATAAGTATAATATAATGGTAATAAGTATATGAAAATCGTGAAGTATCCATATTACATTTACGTATCAGTTCTTCCGTGCCTTGTCTGTGTTTGACACATACGTAACAAGAAACTCCAATAAAAAGCACAATCTCACATTGCCTACACACTCAATATTGAAATGTCCTAACTGTATACTAAACTCAGTGTGACATACGTCGTTTTTTCTAATGGAGTACAATCGATAATGTCTACAGGCGACGATACAAGTATACGCGTCTGTCGACATGTCTCTTCAGGCTGTTCTAATACTGCGCGCATGTGCTTTGATATGCACAGACTTAGAAAAAGTAGAAATAGACAACGCACAGTATATAGGATGAGAATAAATTTACTGAGTGGAATTTTTTGAGATGCGCAATGTGGATTTTCATTAATTAACACATTTACGGCCGACATTTTCGTAGCGTAGCCGATAACGTGGGAAACTGCGTATGTAGCGAAAACTTATTACGAACAGAGCGCCCATCTAGCGGGTTCTCGGTCCTGAAAGTGTTTATTAACCCATGCAACTTAGTTCGTGGAGGGGAAAAAAATCATAGCCCTCTTTTTTGCATCAGCTTAATAGGATAAAAAGTTTCCTATAACCATCTGTGAGTCCACAGCTACTCGTGTACCAAAAATAGTTGAAATCCGTCAAGGCGTATTGGCGTGATGAACAAACCCCGGATGACGGGATAAATTATGAGTTACAGCTTAATAGTGCGAAGACACACATTTTACAAGTCGATGTCGATAGAAAAGCACGATGTACTGGACCACCGTTATGATGTTCAGAAATATTAATTATTGTTGTAAACAAAATTAAAACGAACTGTTTGTATTTTTTTAATATTTTATAAAATTTTCGTAATATACTATTAGCATTTTTGCCATTAGCAAGCTTAGGTACCTGATGTAATATTGTGTAACAACCTGACATGTAAGGTAAGTTTGATCAATAAATTTCTGATTCAAAAGTTGTTCGTATGGATGTCGATAGAATAGTCGATATTTAATTAAGCACTAGGAGCAGAAGCATTTTTGCTCCCGTCATCCGGGGTTTGGTGATGAAGCCACAAAGACGCATACAAACGTACAAATAATAAAATAAAAATCCTTTCCGTGGCCCAAATAGTCACTTTCACTTATTTTGTCTTAAATTAAAATTATACAACTTTATAGATGCAAGCTTCATCTGGAAAGTGGAACAATGAAGTACCATTTTCTGCTATTGCCCGACTGTTTAACTGAGACATAGCCCACACAGAGGGAGATGGGGGGCGTAGCGGCAGAGGGGTTGGAAAGCGATTTTCCTGGGTTTTCCCTAATCCTTGCAACAAATGTTGGATCATATTGTATAGTCCCAGCAAGTAACTGACAATTCGAAAGTGCTTGTACCTAGGCATATTGTGATTGATGATACGCCTAGTACTATTATTTTGGCAAGTACTATGCACTTGCCGAGTCTATTATTCCTAAACGTGTACGAGCTCGTCTCCGACGGCATCGACGTGACACGAGTGTTTTAATATTATTGGCTCCTTCTTTTGATACCCGGAGGCGTATCCGGGTGACAAGCTTCTCACTATTATTTCCTATCGCTGACATTTAATCCCTACTCAATATCCTTACCGGTGTTATAAATAAAGTGTGTTTGGGCCTTCACGTAGTAATGACTTTTTTACGTTTGTATCGAAAAATATATGGGATAGAGAACACATTATAAACAAAGATCAGAAACAAATGAAAAAATTTTTCGACGATACTGGACTCGAACCAGTGCCTTGAGCCTGACCGGGGCAGCACGCTCTACCATCTGAGCTAATCGTCCACACCAGCAGTCGACGAATTTTGTCATCTGTTCTTGCTTATGGATCTCTGTATGGTGCATCCGACTCTTTAGCCGTTAGCTCTATAGCCGTTATCTCTTTAGCAGTGCTCAAGGCACTGGTTCGAGTCCAGTATCGTCGAAAAATTTTTTCATTTGTTTCTGATCTTTGTTTATAATAATAACGCTAGTGGAGTGATCCACTAATAAATTGCAAAAATTGTGATTATTATCATGATATTTGTAAAAAAAAAAACAAAAAGTGGAGAACACATTGTCACAATTCTTCATACACAACGAAATAGATACCTATTTCAATAAACCAAATACGTAGGTTAGTGTTGTAAAATATGATTCTTTATAATATGCAACAGGAAACTGATAGCGATTGAAATGCCTGTAGTAGAACCCGATAAAATTTTACTTTCATTTCTGAAGTACAGATGTAGTGAATAATTGTTTACCATTGTATTTTTTCAAAAAAGTTCGTTTTTATCATGCTATCAAGTCGTACCCGTAAGTTAATTGAGACAGTGAGATAAAAACAAACTGTTTCGACAAAATACGACGCCAAAACATTATTCACTACATCTGTATTTTAATCATAACTAGAAGGTGCCCCGTATCTTCATTCTCGGAGAAGAAAAAGTCATTACCCCTATTTTTTTCTTGTGTAGTCAGGTAAAAAGTATCCTATAACCATCTGTGGATACCCAGCTATCCGTGTACCAAAAATAGTTGAAATTCGTTTAGCCGATTTGGCGTGATGAAGCCGCAACGACACATGCGAACATACAAACATACAAAAAAAATGTTTTCGATTAAGTGACTGCCAAATAGTCCGTTTCATTTTTTTTTGGAAAAATCTTCAATGTACAGATACAATACAGACATTTAATTTTTTACAACTTTAATAGTATAGTAAAGATTAACCGCCATCTTTCTCGGCGCGCGTTAACGTTTTCCTAAAACGTTAACCCGCGCTTTTTTTTCCCTAAATGTTTACTCGATTTTACCATTTCTTTTGCACGTGTTTCGGCCATTGTACATAGTGTTCAGTTTATTCATGAAAGCCGATTGCGTCGACTCATACGTTCCCAATTTGTATTCATGGCTGCTGCTAACAGGCTATTTGGGATTTTAGAATTTTGTACACGTTTATAAATATTTAATTTTGGCAAGGTTTAACTATCTCTTCAAAATGGTTTACTCTCGTTGAAACTAATTATGTTTGCCAGATTGCTTCGAAATAAAAACCAATGCAACCAACTGTTGTTGTTGTTAAACCCCGACAAAAAAGAGGGAAGTTAAGAAGTTTGACGTGTTTATTTGCGTATCTACGTGCCAGTCTGTGATATCATAGCCGCTGAAGACCCTCCTGAAAAAAAGTGTTGCAAATCAACGTTCAAAATAAAACAGATATATTTATCGGCGCCACAATTTGACAAATTAAACTTATCAACGAGCTTCAGGTGGGAGGGGAATCAAATTGCTTTTCCGCAGTTTTGATCTTATTTGTTTGTTAAATGGGTCAATTTCAGAGTGTTTAAATCGCACTCATTAGTGTCACCGCATTAATGGTGCCTTCTATTGCAGATTCGAATGGCATTTTGAGATATCGTGTAGAGGTACAGTACCTCTACACAGGAGGTATAGTATCTCATTAAAATCTGTAATGTCTTCTAACAATATAATTTTGTAGCTTAGCTAAATAAAAATGCTGCTACTTTTCCCCCGGACCACATCTTAAATCTAAAGCGTGCGAGCTTTTAGCGATAAACCTGCCTGTTTTTAACATTTGTGCCGTAAGTTATTTTAATTGGTTAAGCTAGAAAATTGTATTGTAGAAGACATGAAACTAAAAATATTAATGAAGACCAACTAGTGGTTTATTTATTTAAGCTTTATTGCATAAAACAAAAATAAGTGCAAATGGCGGATTTAATGCCAAATGGCATTCTCTACCAGTCGATCATAGGGCCGAACAGAGATGCACGAAAATGGTGTAGTGGGAAAATGCATTCAGTACTGAGAGTGGTTGTAAGGTCTGATTATTATTTTTTTATAATAAAACCCTAATAAGCTTATTTAATTGACATGTATGTATAAAAGTTCTAGCAATACTTAAAAAGTAAAATCACCGACAGCGTTCGACGGACAGAAAATTAAAAGCAAATAAAATAAGCTGCACGAAGAAAACTACATTTTCCTTCGATAATTGGCTGAATTATGAACATAGTTAGTGCTTCGAGCGATTTATAGACTTTATTTAGCGTTCAAATAGATAAAAAAGACTTAGGAGGTTTTCAGTTACAAGCAAAAAGGGGAAAAAATATATTTAAATCGTCGTGATCGTAACTGACGTTCGTGAAATATCACTTACAGTTACAGTTATATCCATGCCACGTTTAAGTGTATTGCAAGTGTAATTCAATCAGATCCTTAAAATAATATTACGACAACTTATACCCACATAATACACTTGTTTCTAACTTTTATGCTCGGGCGGAGTAATTTGATACTTTTACCGAAAACTACACTGAGAATCAATCAATCAATCAATAGTTTATTTCGAAGAATATGGTACAATTTCGGTGAGTAAATGTGGGTAGTTCAGCATATTCTGCCAGCACGGCGTTGAAATATTTAACTTATTACTAGGATCTTTAAATTAATATGACAATAAATTGCTTACTACTGCATTGTTAAATTCGATACTATTTAAATAACGAATTAACCACTATTGTCCAAAAATTTTCAGAATAAAAGCATTTATCAAGTAACCACTTAAACATTTTTTTTATTAAATTCAAGTACTTGTAAGCTTTTGAAATCGTCAGGTAACTTGTTAAACAACTTTATAGCCATATAATATATATTGGTGCCAATATATGCAGCTTTTGTCTAGGCTGACACAATTTGAGTGGGTTTCTTCTAGGTTTATTGGTCTTATTGCCTATTGTATCATGGAGTTGAAAAAAGTGTGGGTAGTTTTTCAAAAATTTAATAACTTCCAATATATAGAGGCAAGGTAGAGGTAAGATGTTAAGTTCCTGAAATATTGGTTTGCAGTGGGCGAGATAGTCAACTCCGAATACAGCTCTGACACATTTTTTCTGGGTCACAAATGCTCTTTGGATATCTGTTCTGTTACCTCAAATAAGAAGTCAGTGCAGTATTCCGACAGAACAAATACCACAAGGAGCGGAGGAACGACCTACGCGATTTTGTGACGTTATCCCTTCGACAAGTCACGCCGTTAAATTTAAACCATGGGGGCCGATGGATTACAGGGTTTTTTTCATAGTGACTTAATTTATCATTTATCATCCACTTAAAGTCACAAGGCAATACAATTTCAATCGCCTGAGAAACAGTTTTTATGAGAATTTGGCAATATTGAATTGAGTGCTACCGAACGAACAATGCCAATTCCTCAACTTGACATCTTGATAAGTAGATTATATCAACAAGTTAATTTTACTACTAACAAACATGAGGAATAAGGATGCATTTGGAAAGTCTGTCCTAGAGATTTTTTCCAAAAATATCCTTTTTAAGCTACTTTTAACCTCTCAATTTCATTAGGTACAGATGTTCGGTACTAAATACTTATTCATTCTCCTACCATAATAGTTATTTGCATAATTTTGGTACAAATGTCCTAAGTCTTATATTTGTAGTTTGCTATTATTATACCTTTTACATATAATCTTCGTGCAGTTGGGTGACCGGCTACGCCGAAGCCTAGTCTTCTCTCCATCTGTTTATTGATTTAATAAGTAAACCCTGGCTGAATATTTTACACCTTCCTGGCAAGCGAAAATATTGATTAGTCATAATATGATGTTAAAAAAAATACTTTTGCTTCATGTGGTGTGCGATAACAATCTTCAAAGAAACCTTAGCGCTTAACACGTTCAGCACCGCGAACCCGCTCGGCGGGTGCTCTGCTCGTAGCAAGTTTTCGCTACATACGGTTTTTCCCTCGTTATTGGCTACGAGCGTAGCGCTACGAAAATGTTGGTAGCGAAAGTGTTAAGAGCTAATTTGCAACTTGTATAAAGAAAAACTTCATGGTAACATCATAAAACAAGTACTCGTAATTCCCGAAAATAATCAAACAATCTTTGAACTTTCGGCTAACATTTAAAACCTCGGTCCACCGTCTCATTTCAGCCTTCTTTTGAGTTACAAAGACGACTTCACGCTCTAGTTACTTAAAAAAACCACTCCCATGCCAAAAGGGAAGTAAAAAGTCAGGTTTATTTGACGCCCGACGAAGGCCACAATATAATTATTAGACAGTGCAGTATAATTATCTGACTTATAATGACCTACTCAGGCTTTTAGCTAACAAATTACATATTCACTGTCAGAAACCCGTCTGGCGGGCGCTCTGCTCGTAGACTCATAGCCGATACCACGCGTTTCCCCGTATGTAGAGTACCTAAAGTGCGTAGCGCTAAAGCTTGGCAGCAAAAATATATATAATGTTCTCTTCTGTCTCCGTGATTATCAGTCACTTAAATAAAACAATTTAAACGGATTACATCACATATTATCATCATCATATTATCATCATATATTATTTCATTTCATTTTCCGACGCTGAAAGAAAAGAATAGAATACAATAAAATAAATTCAAGAGAACACATCATAACAAATTCACGATGACTAAACAGACAATACAATGTAAACTTCCGTGTTTGCGGGGTAGACTGAGCAAAAATATTTTTTTCTCTGTCAAAGTTACAATTCGTGCAAACTACCTATTTCGAGAAAACAAGTAAAGGTTGTAGATACATGCCACATGGGCGTAATAACACGGAAGCTGCAAAGCTTCCGAAAATTCGGGAACTCAAGTAAGATAATATACGCGATATTATCCGTTTTAATTATCTATATCGCAGCAAGTTTGTCCTGATCATGTATTGGTCACACGTGTAATTACATTCATAACTATTGTTTAAAATATTGACATTATCTCTTACACAGTACGAAGAACCGCATTATTTAATAAAGAATATTATAATTAACGGTGTTTTCATTAACTAGATGAGATCTATAATAATATAGATCTCATCTACGTCGCAATAAAATGAGCAGTCCAATATACTGTCTAATTAATTCTATTGCGTACAAAATTCTGAAACGTTACCTGTGCGAGAGAAAAAAATGCCTCCATTTATAATGAACAGGGCCTCATTAAAAGTTTTAATGAAACAACAACCGTTGGTGACAACCCGCCGAGGCGCGGGAGATTTCGGTTATTCCCCGCTTTGCGGGTGTTAGATGGAAGTTGGGTAGACAATTGGCACTTTAGCTTTGTGCTTGCTAAAAGCCATTAAACCTTTCAGAGCAGGTAGTCAAAACCATCAAAAGTGAAAAAAAGTTTTAACCGGTTTAACTACGAAAAAAAAGTTTTTAACTCCTTTCATTAGAATTCAATAAAACTGGCCAAGCGCGAGTCGGACTTGCGCACCGAGGGTTCCGTGTAACATATGCGCTAAAAACGACCCCCCATTGATGAAAATACAGTGTTAGAAGACCTCTACTCCGAAACAAAATGTACGCGGTGAGGAGTCACTTTATATTCATTTTAGTTTCATTGCCGGTAGAAAAGAAGAACGACCCCATTGACAGCATTCAATGGACGGATTGACATTTAAACGAGAGTGCTAGTTCAGAAACATTCCAAAGAACACGATTTTGTGCCAAAATACCTTTTACTAATCCACCTTTAGCTAACTTAAAACATTTAAACAATTAAATCCGACAGACGCGATTCGGGTCGAGTGGCAAACAAGCTTTCGAATAACAAAGAAAGGGGTTTTTTTACATATAATTGAATAAATATTGGGGGTAGCGGGTTCAATACCGGCGGCCAGCGACTATGAATACTAACGCGGCGGGACACAGCGTCGGGACAGATGATTAGCATTTTAAACAGCATTGTAGTTTTCAATCAATAAAGTATAGAGGAGGTATCTTCTATTGTGAAGATAAAATAGGCGGAGGATGGAAACGGTTGGTGTACCATAAATGGAATAAATAAATAAATTACAAATATGCATTAAAACTGATAAATTAAAATTTATTTCGTCATTATTTTGAAAACAAAATCGGACTGCATGATTTGACGATTCGTTTGGCTCAGTGGGTTGCACATTCACAACGGCCTACGAAGCTGGCGGTCCCGGGTTCGAATTCCGGCCAGGGCAAGTGTTTGTGTGATGAGCACGAATGTTTGTTCCTGGGTCTTGGATGTTTTCTATGTATTCAAGTATTCTAATTTAAAAATAAATAAATAAATATTACGGGACAGTTTTACACAAATCAAACTAGTCCCATGGTAAACTGAATAAGGCTTGTGTTATGGGTACTAGACCACGATATATTTAATAGATATATACTTATATACATAGTAAACATCCAAGACTCAGGAACAAATATTTATGCGCATCACACAAATATTTGCCCTTACCGGGATTTGAACCCAGGACCTCAGCTTCGCAGGCAACTTATCTATATAACTAATAAATAAATAAATAATAAGTCCATAATTCTAGTCCATGTTACTCTCACAACTAAGTCGAAAGAGCCAAAAAATAGACATAAATACTTAACCACATACATACTGATATGAAAAACATAACCCTCTTTTTAACGCAACCGAGTAATAACATATAAAAACCGACTTCTAACAATAATATTCGCGCCAAAATTGCGCACGCCAAAAATTTTAAGGTTTCTGTTCACGATCTGTATCTGTTTGATTTACGATTTAACTATAAGGGAACATTTCATAGGTCAAATTGAGTTAATCTCTCTGACGCTAATATGAATAACAAGTATTTTTTTAAGTAACAAATAGGTAATTAAAGAACCGATAACAATAGTCGATGTGTTTATGATGGCTGCGATACTACAGACAGACGCAGAGACAGATGTTAAAGTTGTTATAATACTATTATGTACAGTCAAAAATATGTATCGAATTAATCCACTCGTAAATATGTACCACAACTTTATTTCGTTGACGTAAGTGCGATGGGACATATTTATTTTAGAAGGATTAAGGGAGACCGGGTAAGGATGTCTCACGGATGGGTTGTCACACGAAGGCCATAACAGAAAATTGAACAATCGAAAAAGTTCATCGACCGGTGTCAAAAAATCGCGAGACCTTTATCTAGGAGGGACATATCTCTTGTGAGAGCTTGTGATCTTTCGACACATTAGGTTGATAGTCCTCGCACACATTAGGTTATGGCCGCTGTGACAGACAACCTTACACGACCTCCCCTATTCCACCTGTATTTTTAAATTTTACAGTCTGCAGTCAGTACCCTCTTTTCAAGTCTGTGGTCGAAAACACAGTTAGCTAATTAGCAGTACCTTGAGTATCGGGATCGCAATATACAGGGCGGAACGTTTCTATTTGTACTAACCTAACCCCATGGTGATGTTAACATAATACGTGCTGTACATGTACACTCAGCTGCGATATAACGTCCGCTGAAACTTGCAACAAAGAAAGTGTCAAGACATTTTTAACGCTGTTTTCTTACGGAAATCGGCTCTGTAATCGTCAGCTCGTCAAAATCTATTTTTTTTCGTAGAAAAAAAGTTTCTCAGTACATGGTTAGAATTGTCTTACGTAATAAACTAACAGGCCCTTTATAAGTTTTTGAATAGATACTATTTTCCGACAATACACACGTAAAAATCATCAAAAACTGCTGATTTCTTCCTTCTGATAATCTTGTATTTAACGTTAATATCATCAATATACGACGATCGGTGTAGCTCAGTTGCAGTGCCTCTGCTTGCAAAGCTGACGGTGTTGGGTTTCAATTCCGGTACGGGCAAATATTTGTGTGATGAGCATAAATATTTGTTCCCGGGTCTGATTGTTTTCTATGTATATGTATTAAATATATCGTCGTCTAGTGCTCAACATAAGCTTTACTAAGCTGACCATGGCACTAATTCAATTTGTGTAAAATTTACCGCTAATATTAAGAAATATTTATTTCTTCATCTAAATAATATTCTGCTATGAACCATGCCGACTGTACTTATATTCGGGGTCCTTTAACGTAGCCCAAAAGATACGCTACAAAATGCAATCAAGAAAACGACAGAACCCGCGGGATATCGCTGTATTGGCCAATAACAGCAATATGGGATCCTTAGGAGACGCCGGCCATTTGTAATAATTGTACTCACTCTTTGTAACAGCAATAAATAATTTAATTTAATTTAATCGGATAGTATACAAGAATGTTTATAAGGCTTACTATTAACCAAAATAACAAACCAGCAACAAATTACATTTACTAGACACTAACAAGATGGTAGGCATTAAACCATGAGCATTTTTTCGAACGGTTTAATCGGTATCGCGGGCTTAGTGGTACCCGCGGTGTGGCATCCAAAACGCCGAGCCAGTTTCAACCCTAGTTCATAGCAACAGAGGTGAAGAACTGCGTGTCATTTATTGGAATTAGGCTATCAAGGATACCCACGTATACGTTTACCTAACAAATTTAAAGTATTTCAAATGTATTATATATGCTACTACTGCGATAAAGTCTCGATCACCAAGAAAATTCCAGCCAGGGTCTCCTTATAAGAACATGCTACATCTGAAGTAGCCTTTGCTAATCTACCCTTTGGTCGCGAATGTAAGCCTCAACCACAGTAAAGAAGCCAAAAAGATTGTCCTCCGGCAGTGTGATGACGTTGCGTTGCTGTAACTCTGAATATGATTAAAGTAACATCAAAAGAAATGTGAAGGGTTAAAATGTTAAAACAAATGTTTGTAAAGGATCAGTTTAACCTTTAAGGGAAACGCTTACTAACAATTGGATTAAAAAGGTTGGTTGAAAATGTTATATGTAACATTTTCAAACAGTCGCATTTTGAGACTTGTTAGAATTCTAATGAGACGGTACTCCCATTAGTCCTTTTTATTTTCACATCACCACAAATTGAAATACACCGAGCGGAATGCAGTAACAAATTCAGCGAGCCGTCGAATTAAAACATCAAAAACATTAGGTATCTCGCTCGCACATAAAAACGAAATCGAGTGAAAGAGACATTCGAGCTACGTCCCATAGTCACTTCATTACAATTCATTTAATTTGTAATCGGATCAACTAGCCCCGGCAGCACGGGGTACGTATGTCCCCGCAACAGGAAAACCAACCATAGCCAAGCTAAATAGATTTAAAACTCCTTTGAAGCACTTTGGGACTTCGAAGCAACAGAATTTGGATGTTCGTTGTTTGAGAATAAGGTTCGAATGTGTCTTTGGTTAGTAGATGGGTTATTTATGAATATTTCAGCTCGACGTCGTCGCGTGACGTAACGTTTTTTTGTCGTTCCGGGCTCCGAACACGAAATTCGCGAACAATTTTACAAACACGACTTCCTACCATCTGACACTGTTACAAATACAACCTTAAGTACGTAGAACGAAAGAAGACATATGTTTGAAACAGATTCGTGCTATACGAGCTTTCAGAAATAACTGATATAACCACCAAGAAACACATCAACCTGGAAGCCGCACTCAAAGAAGCTTTTCAAATGCGCGTCACCAAGATAATTCTTTATACGTTAAGAGCTGTAATACATTGAGAGAAAGCATTAAATCGCTTGACTCGTCACGTATACTTACGTGGTTTTCCTTTTATGGAAGTTAATAGAGTGTCTTTCAGCGAATCTAGACGGGTTTTTGCTGAAAACACAGAGGTTTGGAATTAGGTTGTGTCGGTAAAAATGCGTTTTTTTTTCAACAAAGAAAGCTTTTTTCGCGAGTTTATTACAAAAAAAACCCATACAAGTGCAACGTGATTTTTGAGAAAGTAAATGAAGTGCAGTACATGCAGTTGACAGTCTTTAATCCTTTATTCGCAAATTGAATAATAATTCACCATTCAAGCCATGATGCCGTTAAATAGTCTTAAAAAATTGAATCCAATTAAAAATACAAAAATATGTTCAAAAACTATGTACGAATATATGTATATCCGTACATACGTTACGGAATAAAGGGTAAAGGTATATACCACTTTTATATCAGGTTTTCCTATAGGTAAGAAGTAGCTTTCGTGTATCAAAAACCACTTAAGAAAATCAAACAGCAACCATAAAGATACGACTATTTTTATGGTTGCTGTTTGAGACTGGTTATCGATGGAAACAGCCAATGGCGATGATATAAGTCACCTAACTATAGGTACTTACACATTTTCGGGCTAAAGCATATTTAATATCTAGCTAAATTTCAGTTTTATAATAAACAGACAAAAATAATATTTACTGAATAATGACAATATATGGTGTTTCGAATTTTCTAGCCAAATCGCCATAGTGTTTGTTTTTATTATTTTTAGCGTATTTATAATCTAAATATATCCCTAAGATCCCCTTTGTATTTTTTAATGTACCGCATATTACAATGTATCAGACAAATACACCTTACAATGCATATTAATCAATCTTATCTATTACCTGAATTCAATACCCAGATATCCCGTAATATTCACACAAAAGGCTCTTAGTGTTGAAATGGGCTGTTATGACCTTTTGTATACCAAGTATATTGTGTATTCTGGGCATAGCTTTGTCAATCAATCAAAGCACCAAGCATCTATTTGATATGTATGATATTGCGACGGTGACTGATTAGAAATCCTATGAATCTATATAGTGCTGTCTATTCTACTCGTATATTGGTCTAGTTAGTATAAAAATAATAATGAGTCATTGAAACGGTTCTTTTACATACCTTGTAAAAAATCTAGCCTTACAATATAAATAAATTAAGAGAATATACGTATAGAATGGCTAAGCTGTGCCATAACGTTCTGTTTATTACGTATTACGTGTTTGATAAACTGACAAAACGACATATGATAACGAAATCCAAGTTTATAATGACCACACGATTTTAAAATAAAAGTAATTAGATTTTTTTGTAAGTAATGTGAAATGACAAATCTTTTTTTCCGTTTCCGAAATGTCTCCCCATAGGAAAGGTTAAAATGAAAGAACAAAAAAGCATCGTGTATAATCGAGAATATATGTTGGCAAAAAATATTTAACGACCGCTTATGGGGTCAATCCGCCATACGGATTAAAAAAAGAGTGGAAAGGAAATAAGTATGGAGAGGTGGTCGAAGTTATTCGCATGACCCCATATAAAATGATTTTTTTTATGGCGAAAAAGAACTCCAAGGACCTTACAGTATGCGCATCACACTCAGAACTACTTAAGTCGACTTGCGTAATATTCTCCTTACTATGCTTTAATTTTTTTTTTCTAGTACAGTGGTTTTTGTTGCTACTATTTTCGTATTTTCCAACCCATTCAGTGTTAATATTCGATTGCCACGTGAATGAATACTAAATATAATCGGGTGATGTAAATACTTCAGTCAACCTTTAAATTGAACCGTTTGACACAGTCAAAAAGGTCTACTTCTGAATAGGCAAATTAAAGATAAGCGCTTTGGAAAAGTTCACAGTTCACAAATGTTTGGGTTCCGTCTATTTATAGACCCTAAACAATTTTGTTAACGAATTCGTTTGTTAATAAACATTTCTAATTAATTTATATCGTGATGTGGGTTGTAAGAGGGTAGAGGTTGGAAACGAACTTGTGTAGAAATCTAAAATACAGCACTCGATATTTTCTTTTGAATTTAAAATGTTTACAGTTCGTCCATAAGCAAAATTAATGACCGGGAGCCCGCTATGCGGGCGTAGGCTCGTAGTATTAACTTTTCGCTATATACGCTTTTTCCCTTGTGATCGGCTACGCGCGTAGCGCTACGAAAATGTGGGTCGTGAATGCGTTATTAGCAGTGGCATTGGGTCAATATAGACGTAAAGGCACTGCCTACCCGGAAAGCACAGATAAACTATCATAAACGATAAACGACCATAGCCCTGAACGACCCCATAGGTTCATGTAGGCACAGAAAAACTGCCTACCTGGATCAAAAACCCTATGGACCCCACTGATTACTGTTACTCGGCTGTTTATTGCTGTCCCTTTCTCACTCGCACCTGACAATATATTTGTCACTTTTGTTCGATAGAAACATGAATATTGCCGAATACTATTAGTACTATGGTTTCACTGTACATCTCTGTTCTGATTTCTATGCTTTAGAAAAAAAAAAGATAATAAAAGACGATGAAGGCGAAAAAAAAATCTAGCTAGATTCAGGGCCGAATCTGTTCACATTTTCCGAATACATTGACACGTAGGCGGCGTTAATATTTTTTGTAAAAATTTAGAGGTCAAGATAGATAGCTTGGAAACCCTGATTTTCCAACCTGCCTGTGAGCTAGTACTTCGGGTGCTACGGGCTACGCTTGCTACGACGTAGCATTGCTACGTAGCATATACATCTACACTATTGCAAGCTGAAAGGGAGACGCTACGCTCAATCAATGAAGTTGCAAAAACAAAATTTCAGTTTATATAAGATAATAAATAGATTGAAACGGGCGTTGAAAAATATTTTTTGTATGTTTGTACGTAAGTGACTGTGTGCTTAAAAATCTCATTGCTAGTTAACCGCATAAAAGCATACAGTAAAACTCCACCGAGTTAAAAAACGGTAAAAACATGAGCCAATTCCGAGGCTTAAACATGGCCGCTTTGAGTCATTACGCGGATGTGTTTGGCATTTTTACCGAAATATTCCGACGCGGTCGACTCCCAGACTTGTTTGCCGCGGGCTTGATATCTGATGCCACAGAGCACAGACCGGATACTAACTTTTAAAAATATATTTTGATAAAAAATCTTAGTTAAAAAATTAATCATTAGGAATGCATGGTAACAATTTATAATTATAGCTTTATTATTGATTTACAGGATAACAATATCACAAAATTTCACATGGCTTAGCGGCCGAATGAAATAAAGGTCTATGTTTTATGTTATAAAGAAAGAAAACACATTTATAACATATTACGAATAAATTATATTAATTGAAAAATAACCTTAGAGATAAAGGAAGACACGCGACAGTGTGTCCAGCCAATCGCGACAAAAACTCAAGCGGTATACACGGGCCCATTAATAATTGCTTCTTATACTATAACGCGTAACTTACACATAGGAATTTTCATTTAACACATTAACGACCGAGATTTTTGTAGCCGATAACATGGAAAAATGCGTATGTAGCGAAAACTTACTATAAGCAGAGCACCCACCTAGCGGGTTCCCGGTCGTGAAAGTGTTAACCAAGCATATTAAACTCATCTATTTCTCTATTAAAATCGGGGCTATCCAAAGTCAAGTGTGAATGTATTAGGTTTTTTTGGCTCTTACATGGTATAGTTAATTAACACATTTACGACCGACATTTTCGTAGCGCTATCCACGTAATCGATAGACATGGGAAAATGAGTATGTGGCGAGAAGTTACCACGAGCAGAGAACCCACCTAGCGGGTCCCCGGTCGTAAATTTAAGATTCTTCTTTCCTAAACGCGCATACATTTCCGTTGTAATAAGGCTGTGCTATCCGGTTAGCGAGCAACATATCGAAGTATCGAACGCTTCCGCACGCGATTGCGATACGTCGGGAACAAAACTTTAGCATATTTCGACGGTTAATGCTTGCTTTGTTCCTTTCAAAGGCGTATCGTGGTTTTTACAAGCTGTAATTTGCTGGATTATTGTTCACTAGTGAGGTTTATGGGTAGGTAATAGGTAGGTAAATTGGCGAAGGTTTGGTGAAGATTACTGGATAACGTGGTGATCCTTAGGAATGGCCTATGTTCAGCAGTGGACGGGTTTCGGCTGATGAAGTGTGTGTTGGCCACATTTTGGGCAAGTTGCAAGAAGCGATCTTCAGGATTTTGAAAGACAATACAATAACTCTTTATTTCACACATCACAAAACAGTGTACAGAAAACAATGCATTCAAGGAGAGGTAAACAACAGACGGTCTTATCGCTAAACAGCAATCTCTTCCAGACAACCTTTGGGTAGTGGGAGGGTAGTATTCAAGTACGAGAAAGATTTTTACGTAATTTTCTCTGACCATCAGTTATGTCCGATTTAAGACTTACCATCAGTTAAGTCCGACTGAAGTGTATCTATAGCCTTGCATCACACAAACAACTGCCCAAGCCGGGATTCAAACCAGAGATCGGTAGCGTCACTACTTCGAAGCAAACCACGCTGTCAGCATCCAAAACTAAAATATACCTACCTACGTTATACTCACCCCATGCCCTTAGTCCACTCTTCCCATTAGAACCAATTTTAAATAAGTTATTAAAAACCCTAGCCCCTTTGCCATTACAGCAGACGCAGCGAATGAGGTGGCGATTTCCATACAATGAAGAGGCCAGGGGGCAAACTGCTGCGTGCAATTTCCTCGGTTAGGGGGGTTTCCGGCCATTAAGGGGGGGAGATTTTTCACGGGTCGTTGCAGTGTTTTGACGGGTTTCAGGATGTGATTGGCACTCAGAAATTGTGATACTGAAACGTAATTTTTAATCGATTTTTTCAGAAGGGTAATGTTTTTCGAATTTCTTTCATTCAACTAACAGATCCACTTTTTCACCTTTGCAATTTAATGCATCTCTTTTTAGTTAACTGTCTGTACTAAAGGATGGGTTGTGTAAAAGATGATATGGATGAGAAGGATGTAATAAGATGACGAGTGACAGAGAGGTATGAAGAAAAAACATCCGTGGCAATATTAAGTATTTTACTCGTGCGGCGACTGTCGTTGGTTCTCATAATTATGCAAAATTCTAAAATAACTGCAAAATTAAAAATACGATGAAATATTCTTGTCGGTTTGTTCTTCTTTGACAGAATAAAAAAGCGGCCTATACCAGAAAACCAATCTAGAAAAGTGAATCGAAATAGCTACGTTGAATGGTGGGCCCTTTCGCCACCTAAGGTGTCTGGCAAATGTAAACTATATGCATCGGTGCTCCTGTCATAAAATAGCAAAAACGCATTTTACCAGCTCCAAAAGAATGAAGTCTAATAGTTCCCGCAGTATTTCTGTTATAAAATATATTATGTCTCATATAACGCATTTTGGTCAGAAATTAACTATGATAAGGAGGCAAAACAGAACGTCAATTAATATTATCTGGTTAATAAATAGCAAGCACCATTAAAACAAGAGGACTAAACATCTCCATACAAAATATGTACAACGCCATCTATGTATAAGAATAATTTTTTAAAGTTATTCAACTTTGCAAGCGTGACACAGTTATTAAATGTTACGATTTATTTATTATTAGCTATTTGCGAACTAATTGTTACTATTCTATGTTTCTTTATTCAATTATAACATAGTTAAATGATTACTTTTATGGCGCCATCTAGTTTTTGCCAGAATATCTCCTTGCGATCGGAACACGATGCAAAGTATGGCTCGGTCAGTAAGGGTCGTTCCTCTTGTTTTAATGGTCCTTGTTTAATAGCTATACTATGGACTTATGCTTATGTCATCATCATCGTATCAGCTTACAGACGACCACTGCTGAACAAAGGCCACAATTAAGGATCTCCAGAAGGATCGCACATTACCCAGAACAGACGGGCCAGGCGGATTCGACATTACTACTTTCTTTATAGCGTTCAGGGTCTCTTGTCCACATTCCCATTTCGTCTACACTTTCATTTTGTCCACATTTACATCTCACCCACAGTCCTTTCTCAGATGCCCATATGGGGATGTGGGCTAGCGGGGAAAGATTTTTTTGCTCTTATTGATCGAAGGAATGCGTGCATTGCAAGTTTAATAAATCTCTGTATTTCTACTATTATCTATATCGTGACCGGGTCGAGAATTCGTGTGTCGAATAAATTGCCAAGTATATTGATCCCTAAACATTTCATAGCTAAAAGCGTTGTAAACAAATTGAATGGAACCGTATATTTGGAGTGCATAACAAACAAACAGACAGGCTCATTGTTTGCTGTAGCGTTGCAAATAGAGATCACTCGAAAATATAAGTTTGTCCAAATATTTAAACATGTGTTATTGAGCGACTGGCTCGGTCGAATATGTACCGAACTTTTTAGTATTAGTACTCGTATAAACAACTATAAAAAAGGGAGAAAGGAGAAAAGTCATAACCCTCTTTTTTCGTTGGGCGTAGTCAGATAAATAAAAGTTGAAACCTTCCAGCCGTATTGGGTTGATTATGGCCACATACACACATAAATACACATAAAAATATGTGTATATTTGTTAGTGATGTTTCACTTATTTTTCGATATGTTCAATATACAGTTCTTTTTTTACATCTTTATAATATAATATTCACTTCGGTTTTCGCGATTATCACTCATTAGAAGTTATTTATTTAATCGTATAGTGGTACACAATGATTAGAACAGGTCAAATACATTAATATTACAAATTCAATTTAAGATCCCTTATATCCCGTATATTATCGCATTGGAGTTCCCGACGCATCAATGCGAACAAGGAAGCGATATAATCGGTTTAAAATGTTTTATTTAAACTTCATAATAATACTAGAAGATGCTTACCTTCGTTCGCCGACGAGAAAAAGTCATAATCATTACTCTCTTTTTTGCTTCAGCGTTGTCGAGCATAGCAGAAGTTGATATCTTCCTTCCATCCCTAAGCCGTATATGTTCCATTCATACGGACGAAGCGATATACTTCCTCATTTCTAATGCGGACGCTCTGTTACTACTCACTCTTCAAAACCTCGTGTTTCGGTAGAGATTGGATGCTGAGATATGAGTTTTGTTCCTAGTAGATATTTGTTACTTGGTGACTTCTGCTTAACAACAGACGATTTACATATCCCTACTTGGTGTTGTTTTATTAATCTTTCATCGCTTCATATCTTAAAAGATCTCAAGTTATACTCAAACTTTATAACATAATCTGGCAATTTCTAAAGACGCCGTACTGACTTGACTACGGCGAAACTCACAGAAAACCTATGTCAATAACACATAACCAGTTATGGGCCCAATAACGCTTGTGTTGCCTACTCGCGAGCTTCTCTATGCTTTAGTACAGTCAAAGTATCATGTCAGTATCCTAAGTTAAGCGTACGTATTTAATTGACATAAAGTGATTCTAACCGAGAACCAAAGACTTCGATATAGCCCAAAGGATTTGCAGACTAAAGTGGCAGTGGGCCGGTCACATCTGTCGTAGAACCGACCAAAACGTGTTGTGGAGTGAAGACCGCGTCTTATCAAACTTAGTGTCTAGGTGGAGTGACGACATAAGAAAAGTAGCTGACAGCGGTCGAAAACAAAAATCTCAAGACCGAGCTCAGTGGCATGCCGTGGGAAGGCCTATGTCCAGCAGTGGATGGAGATGGGCTGATGATAATTATGACTATGATTTAATTAAAAACGAATTGTAACGAATATCATCTAATGCACCACGGTACGAAAAAAAAATTACGTAAAAATATGTAACGTTAGTTTTTTTCACATCTACAAATTAGCTATTTACGTTTGTAATTATCTTATTCTGCGTGAAATTAAACAAAATCGTTAATCAGGGTCATTTGCAACCACATTTGAGGATATTTAGGGGATAGGCAGCTGTCTACTATTAATGGGCAACTGAGCTACATCCTCGACCCCTTAATCACTTACCATGAGACAATACTGGGGTCAAACGCTGGTCACTTCAAAAATAGAAAACTATGGAAGATTTATTTCGATATTAGCTAACTGAATCGCCAAGCTTATAAGTGAATTGATTGACCGAGTGATAGGGAGGATGATAACGGAGTGTGAAGGGTGTGGCGCGTCCAGCCGTCTCCTAGCATCCGAATCCTTATGTTGCCCCACCCCCACTAGTGGCACCCTTATCGAGGACGAGAACAGAATTAAACGGTCGGTCGGCCTCTACACTATGTAGAATTTATTTAGAAAAAAAAACAAAACATAAATCAAGCCTCGGTGCCGGTAAATAGTCACGAAAACTCTGATTAAATAAAAAATACAAAAAGACAATCACAGAATATTTCTATCCGTATGCAAATTTTCAAATAAATAAAAAACAGACAAGGTACTGTATATTTAGACCGTGCACATTGGAATAATTCCAGAAAGCTCTCACAATGGTCCCTCGTGAATCTCCGAGGGGCTCTGAGCTTAAGACTTCCGTTGTCTAATGTTGCCAAATTATGCCTACGTGGACGCGTTATGAATTTCGAATGGTTTTAATTGCGTCTGCTACGGCGCCAAAGGGAGGGTTATCATGTTAAATGTTTATTTATATATCTCTACAGAAATATGATAAAAACACCACAATGAACTTAGAAATTGTATAACCAGTTTTATTACGGGTGACAGTGTCATAAAGGTATAATTAAAACATCACTCATGAAACTATAATGTGTCTTTAAAATAATTTCATTACTATTATTTAATTATCATATCTGACTGAAATCTGTTATTTAAACATGCTTCTTTGTTTTACCAGCAGTACTCATTACCGGCAGTACGTTTTTTTTTATATCTGTCACGTAAAGTAGATAAGTAAAGCTTAAAATCGTCATATATTTTACAAAACATTTGTCTGTATTAAAATCTGGAACGCAATTACTATAACTACAAACAATATTTGTTACTCTTCTTGACTAAGGAAATCGCATATGTAGAGATAGTAAAAAATATAAAAAAACAACCATTTTTGAGAAGTAACTTATACTTTAAAAATTGAGCAATAAGCCAAACTTTACGCATAGGAATAACTTGGAACTATCGAAGTAACGTATACAATTGCATACTTTGTCTTCAACCGTACATGCCTACTCGTAGATAACGGCATCACGAAACGAATATCACTATCTTCCCATTCTATTCTCCAAACAATATACAATCCGATGCATAGAGCCAAGCGTATCCAAACAATTGAACCGAATTTATCGATAGGGGTCATAAAATTGGCTACGCTATGGGGAATATCTGAAAGAGGATTCCGTAAAAATTGTGTAACGTAGCTAAACTTATGCTATCACACGCTTTCTCTCATAGAATTTAAGGTTAACGTGCATTTTTAAAATGTTTGCGTTTCGACATTTTTTAAAGATTCCTTAGAATCATGAGACAGGTATTTAGATTATAAAAAAGGAATCTAATTTTCTCGTGTAAGTAAATAGTATAAAAAAACAGTGTAGCTATAAATAAAAGCCCCTCTTGCATGAAGTAGAGTACAGAACTGATATGGAACTCATGTCATTTTTCTAATATGGCACGTCAAATTCTCTATGCGTATACCCCTCCTACTGGATACATGAAGTGCTTTACTTGATTTACCTATATTCAGGATTAGTTAAGATTAACCTAACAGTTCTGACACCCAAAAAAATTATTAAGTAAATATAATCCAACTCGAGAGAAGTTGTCGATAAAATTGGACAGAATTGCAAATCCTATCTGTGCCTGCGGTTTTTACAGCCACGAATAAAGGTGCTCTTATATTTACCTTGTTTTTTTGAAAATTTCATGCCACCTGCGATGGCTCAGTTACTCAAAGCACTTCTGCGTCAAAGAAGAGGTCGCAGTTTCAAATCCTGCTCCCAATTTAGTATGTCTTATTTTTTATTCCTTTAAAATTTGTTGTATAAATTTCCTGATTAAAACTCGACGATAAACATAAAGCATTAAAAGCGGACAAAAAGATTGATATTATTGATTATTGACACAATTACACAGTATTACAGATCATGACAGTTACAATAAAATAAATAGCAAGAATGGACTATTCCCCCAGCTTGAAGAGAATCATGCTGTAACCAGCGTTGCCTACGAAAATGTTATTTTTTTAAATACATTTTCTTACTGTACTTTCTTTCCGGCTTCGATTGGGCTTATTTTTTTTTTTACAACAGAACCCTGCCTTAGCCCGTTCCCGTTATCGAACGCCTTATCCATCGAAGCCAAGTCTTACTGGAAGTGTGCCATTGCGCGGACAGGTAAATCATAACTTCCCCCTGAGATACGGATTTGTTTTTAAGCCGTACGTAAGTTTGAATGTTGGCAACTATTTGTGACAAGTTTTAAGAAAAATAACAAGCCGATTTGTAATAATGTGCCTGATCAGCCTTAAACTATTGGAGACATTATTTTTGTGTACCTATATAAAGAGTCACTTTACTGGCAGATTATGTAAACCTCTGAGCGCCCAGTATGTTGACGGGAACACGCCTTCGAATTAACCAATTGTATGATACCGTATAGCGGCAATGGACATCGTATCGTCTGAGGCACAATTTTCCGCTGACGTGATTTGACGCCTTTGACGCTCAAAGGGTTGACGTACACTGTCGAGTAATAAAATTACGCATTACATATGTGTGGATGAACATACTAAAATAAGCTAAGTTCTTAAAATTTGGTTTTGAAAAAAAAAAACAAATTCCGTTATAAATTTTGGTGACTTTGATATACTTCGACACATATTAGGTAGACAATACATATTAAAACCCCCATTTTACAAAGACGAAAGGTTCATAAGAATTAAAGCACTGCAGAAATAAAAGATTGCTTATAGCTAATTGTGCATTCCACCAGAATGTCGGGGACGTGACGCCATTCTTTTCATACTGCTAAGAAAGTTAGGAAGTAAATTTTTGGTATGTCAATATTTATAACTTGGCTTTTGTATTGGTTGTGAATTATTGGACTTCTTGTATATTTTAAGGTAGCTGTAATAGTCGGCACGTACCCCACAAAGTAGACGTTCCGGCGGAATGCAACTAATAATGTTCGATTTTAAACGGGCCAAATAGACATTACAATTTAAATGGCAGCGTGACAATCAAATTTATGTTACCATTATTTTTCATACCTAAGAATGTAAACACTGGCAATCAACGATAATCAATTCATCGATATCGGAATATTCAGCATCCAAAGATGCAAATAAAACAAGACAGTCCAATAACTAGATTCGTCCGCTAGTAACCTAATTCCTTTCAAAAAATCCCTATGCATTCAGAATTCAAATGAATTATTACTTACTTTCAAGAATGCATATCCGCACCGGCGTCAACAGACCCGTCGTACCTAGCAGTTGGTTTGCGATTTGGTAGGAATACCTGTGTAGTTGGTAGTATGGAGGGGTCTAAGCAAAATGGGCGACGGGTAACTGATTTATATTCCTTGTCCAGTGTGAAAAAGTGCAAATTTATGCAAAGTGCATCAACGTTTGGCACTTAGCTGGTTTTTATTCGGATTGCGACTGGTCGGCTTTTGTATTTAATGGTTTGAAAATGCCAGGTTTTTCGAAATTGTTTTAATAATGATGTTGGAGTGGTGAATATTGGTGATTTTGGCAAGCTTTTAATACATTTACTTTGCATTCATATGTTACGGTTACGGTTTTTTTAAGGGCAATAAATATGCAAATATTATATATAATTGTATAAAAGCAATTATAAAATCATTTTATCTGAAAATTAACAGTACTCAATTGAAGTGACACGTAATTATTATCAATCCAATTACTGATAAAGTAGGTCATTGCCAAAATAAGTATTTAATTCAATATATTCTACAAAGCTTTGCATGATTTACTGCTGTCATTTGTACTTACTTCACTAATTTGAGTATTAAAATTATTACTTTTAGGAACCTCGACTACTGATTACTGACAGACTAAATAATTTGGCATATATAATTTTGTATTATTAGGTACATAAAACACAAATACTTTAATTTGGTTATAGGTATAGTCCGTGATTTGTATAACGCAATAGAGTTAAAAGAAATTGAAAGATGAAAGTTAAGTAACCTTATGTATGAGCTTTCATCATCAAAAAACATTAAGAAAAACCGTTACTTCCCGGCCTAGTCCCTCAAACCTCGTTATGCGTATTCAGACTGCCATTAACTTCTCAAAGACAGTAACAGGAGGCAATCTCGAAATTTGCAATTTCCGTTTCTGCTGCTCACTCAGAAGAAAATGGTGACAAGTAACAATAAACTCCATACATATCAACTGCCTTGTTGCTTCGGAACGCAGGGTTGGATGCAGATGAAAGAAACGGCAGGATTATGATGTTTTTGTAGAGGATATTGTTAGCTGATTATATTTATTACTTGAGTTCTCTCACCACTCCGTTGAAAAATCGTTAACTCCATTTTCGCTTAGTCGTAATATTTTTTACCCGTGGTTTCTACATACTTCCCTAAAAAGAGAGTTTAATTTAACAGATAGAAAACATCAGAAACATCAAATTTCATGATTGTAAAAAAAAAACTTTTCTGAACAGTATTAATATAATTATTATTGTTTTACGGAATCAATATACATACATATATGTGAAGTTTTTTGCTTTTTCAATAATTATTTTGTCTACATACACACCTTTGCAACATGAAATAAATATACTTTTTTTTATAAAAGTTTCTAGACAATGAGATTATTGAATTAAGTGAAACGGTCGTACGAACGTACTCTAAAGACACAATTAATTACTCCAGAATAAAAGGATCAAAGCTAAGCTTTTCGCAACTTTTTAAAGCAGACATTTTAGCAGCGAAATACATTTTCAAACGTTGAGTTATGTGCAAGAATGTTTCACTTAAAAAAAATGTCGTCTCAAACGAGCCCCATAAGTAACAGTTATATTAAAATTCCGAAGGGAATGAAAATATTTCAAGTACTTACAAAAAGCTTTCCGCGCTTTTGTCGGGTTGGAAGGCAACGGGCGTCTAGAGCGGAAGTATTTTGTCCGCGCACTTGTGAGGGCCAAATTGCTACCGATACTGGCAATTATATTATTATTTTCCATTTTGTGACGTCGTGACCTCGTGGAAATTTTGTGTTTTATAATGTTTTTAACTAACGATGGATGGGGCTGGGGCTGGGCATCCAAAGTAACAACCGAGCTGTATTAGAGCTTATAGCGCCCTTATAATGCTCAAACTGGCTGTATAATTGCTGTATAGGCCAAAGGCTGCAAGCCCATTGGTGTAGAATCCAAATCGGTGGGCCAAGGTAACTACCGAATGGATCCCCCAAGATGGCTACCGAGGCAGATCGAAAAGGAGATGGCAGGACGATTTAGACACATTTTCCAAGGACTGCAGGCGTATGCGCCAGATAGGGATGCATGGCGGAAAAGAGGGGAGGCCTTTGCCCAACAGTGGGACACTTCAACAGGCTAAAAAATAACTTGCGCGTTTTACTTGTGATGTAGTAAAAGGGCGAATCGCTTTGTGAGATAAAAGTGCTGTAGTTAAATCTACGCATGTATTACTCTTGAACATTTTTTTTGTTGTATTCTGTCTCGTGACCCAGGAGACAATAGTAACAGAGTTACATAGAAAATATCACGAGATGAGCCCTGAAAAATCCCTTGAAAAATATTACTATGTGGGCTAGAAGATGATATTTCAGTTTCCTTTATATCGTTTACAATTGGAGTTTTAAAGAGTGACTCAGAAAACCTAACCATAGCAACGAGTTGCAGAAAAAACTTGATTGACCCATTATTAAACATTGATTTAAACTTAAACAATTTTCACTCATTATCACAACACAACAACGAAAGATAATTACATAAATCATATTTATACGCGATTAAGTCCCGTTTTATTGTGTTGTGATAATGGCATGAGTTATTATGTAACGAAATCGACCTAAACCGTTCTATTATGTCACGCAGTTTTAGTTTATTTCAAAATTCTCCATTTATTTTGAAACGCGTGTACTGAAACTTAGGGACAAAATTGACCAAACCCGGACAATTTTGGGCTTAAAACATTTCATCACACAACTGATTCACACGTTACGTACTGGACTTGTTTAAATGCGGTTGAACGTAGCGGTATTGTAGTTAATAATCTAAAAGTCAACTGACGATTTGGTCTTCCTCATTTGGATATTTAAAAAAAAAGGTTTTTGTCGTCCCAGCAAACCAATTGTATGAAATACATAAATTACTATTATTAATATCTCAATATCTTCAACTGTGTCGAAATATGAAGTAAATAAAGTGCTCGATAATGTCATGTAAAAGTAAAATTAGTGTATAAATCTGGAATAGTAAAATGACGATGTGATGTATAACATGTTTCTAAACTGAATTTAATTGGCATGCATCTAGAAACACAAACAGTTAGTTCGGCATTAAGAATGAATTTTAAGCATATAAGATAAAAATAGACTCATAATTCATTCTTATTATAGATTTACTAAATATAAAATTAATTTATGACACTTTTTTTAATAAATAGAAACAATATTTTATTTTTAAATCAATCTTATTGCGAAAGTTGTCCCCGCATTAACATTAGTGACGAGAAAGATATAAATTAAATGTACCACATTCGGTAAACTAGTTTGTACAAGCTCAAGTTCCGCTAAAACACAAAACAGATTTTAAAATATAAGTTTTTACTTAAGATAAAAATGTATTATCGTCACGTTTGTTATAAACGGTACAACTTGTCGCAAACTAAACGTAACATAAAAGACATCGAATAATGCAAAAACTCACATGTGTAGTCCCAACTGTCTTGGTCGTTTTTAAACACGTTCAATCTTTCAGGCTGTAACAAAAAATAAAAAAAATATTAAAATAAGTACGTATCAACATTATTATAAGAGGGCTCGGGAATATGATGTAAATTATTATCTTTAACATTTATTAACAATTTGTCAATAAATGTGTGTCAATAATCTTGGATTTCTTGAAGATGAGAGTAATAGGCACTATCTAGGTAAGCATGCTCCATCGTCAGCTGCATCTTCGCTTACCAACAGGTGAGATTGAAGTCAAATGCTTGCCTATCTTACAATAAAAAAAGCATAAAGGCCTTCCGAGGAAAACGTTTTGATATCAGTAAATACTAAATACAACAGAACTAACAGAATGAAGATATAAAATACACACGCATGATGAATATTGTAATCAGTGATTAAGTAACGAAACCAATTTCTTTTTGCTATACTGCTACATAGTATTTAGAAAACATAAACAAACCCTTGTAAATTATAAGGGAGTAATAACTTATACACCTATACTAATATAAAGTTGTAAAAATTAAAAGCATTGAAGTTTTTTTTTTTAAATAAGTGACTCTATTGACGGTCAGTAAATCGAAACATTTAATTTTTTGTATATTTGTATGTGTCGTTGTGGCTGTATCACGCCGAAACGGCTAAACGGATTTCAACCATTTTTGGGTATAGCTGGGCATCCGTAGATGGTTATAGGATACTTTTTACTCGACTGAGCTGGAGAAAACAAGAGGGTTATGATTTTTGTCGCCTCCCTGACGAAGTTGCGCCTTTTAGTATTTTCATAGGGTTGTATACACCTGAGAGCCAATATAATTACAAAGGTCAAACTAAAATCTTTTAGCCTCAAAATAAAATAAAAACAAGAACGCTGCAAAACACATTTAAGTTCAAACTTACATCCACAGTGAAGTACGAGTATATTTAATGCTTCCAAAGTTAAAGAAGCCAAATAAATATTTTAAAAACTTCTGAATCCCTTCTATTACGTAAGAAACTTCTGCCGAAGCCTTTTAGCATCGAAACAAACGCAGACTTAGAGCACTCTAGACCAGGCAAGTGGTTTGGATACGCGAATGCAAACGACCCGTTTTATGTGACAATTCTAGTTTGGAAGTGCACTCTGGAACTTGGCGCCAATGAAACTTAATAAAAATATAAAGACCGTGGATGTCAACATCCGAACTTACAATTAGTTACAAATGTTTGCGGACTTGGAAATTATTGAGAATAAAATAAATATAATAACATAATCATCATCATCTGCAACATCAGGGGACTCCATTCCAACCTTAACCTTCCCCCTGAGGTATTTCCAGAGCGCTATAACATGGGATTCTTCAAGAAGCGAGTTAACAGGGCTCTCAAAAGTTGGCAAAATATGGGCGATTCCTCCGGTGTTGCACATATCCATGGGCGACGATGATTACTTTGCATCAGGTGGCTCGTCTGCCCTTTTGCCACTCGTTACATAAAAAAAAATCATTATCTTTGTCAAGATTACATATAACGTTAAGAATGTACAATAATACGTTTTATTCCTAGTATTTTTCTGAGTTTTGAGTCCAGAAAACTACCACACACAGTCAACCAGTGTTATTCATACAAAAAACACTAGACGCTGCTTAGTCCTTATATTTAAGACTTATTATTAAGTCACTTTTAAAGTAGCCAGACCGCCATCTATAAGTCTATAATAATATTAATTTGCGACCTTTTCTGGTCTTAGTTATTGCTCGGATTAGATTAAATATAGACAACTTTTTGCAAGACAAAATGCAAACAAATATGCTACACAAGTCACGCTTGTTATACCACGCAAAAAATACAAATAGATTTTTTAAACGAAATTATGAAAACAGAAATACCTACATTAAAAATAAAAGATAACTTCAGTAATAAATGTAGATTAAAAAATTGTATGCTTTCGAGTGGGATTCGAATTGGAACCCACGTCTACAACGGCTCTATGAGCCAACCCGCTCGACCTACCAATTGGTTCATCGAAGCCCCGAGCTCAAGCATCGAAGTTTTCAAGTAGATGCTTCATTTTGAAGTCACCATAGGGAGGATTGTTGCGTCATCTACCGTAAAGTTCTGTCTTACATTAAGATTTCGTTAGTGGGTCAATTTCAAAAAAGCTGTATAATTTTATATATAGTAGTGTACAGAGTCTATAAATTAATTTATGATTTTTTTTATTCAAGCAGAAACGTCTACTAAGGTCGTTTTCAAAAACTGTAACTAGTTAAGGACTTTAATGAATACAAATTGTGAATCCTGGCAGTAAAAAAAATTGCCATAATAATGTTGTATGGCTAACTTACAGATTGGGACTTGCGACAAGCGTCGGCGAGTACTTGAACCGTCTATTCGTTACAAATCTCCGCCTCGCCTCCAGGATTCTCTCTGCGAGTAGTGGGCCGAATAACGTAAATAAACTTTTATATCCTCTCCACGATATACCGTTCACTGATATCACCTTGTACGGAACTAGCTAGTTTTCATTGCAACATGAACTTAAACTGCTTGTAGTAACATCAATTTTACAAGTGCGGAATTATAGTTACATACGACAAATGTTGGTTGAATTTAGTATTAGCTTGAGCGTGTTTCTCGCTCCATATACCCTTGAATGGAACGTAGTTTTCATCATGTAAAAGCATGTGTTAAGCTTGTGATACATAGTATTTTTACAAGCTCTTTTTGATCGTTAAAATAAAACGATTAAATGTATTATATATGTTGCAGGGGGCAAGCAACAGCACGGAGCAGACGGATCACCTGATGGTAAGCGATCACCGTCGCCCATAGACACTTGCAACACCATAGGAGTCACAAGTGGGTTGCCGGCCTTAAAGGTGGGAGTACCATCTTTTCTTGAAGGCTTGAAGGTCGCATCGGTCCGGAAATACTGCAGGCGACGTGTAAGTTATTTCTCTATTTAACAGAGTATTTTGTATATCCATTAGACTTATTCTTATGCTCAAACAAGACATATGGGAATATCGACTTTTAGACGTACTCTTATTTATTTCTTGCGTTACTTCTTCCGGATAAGCAACTCATCCTTGCCACATCTATAATATTATAAAATTAAATGTTTGTACATTGATGATATTTTAGAAAAAATAGTTGATACGGAGTATTTGGAGGTCACTGAATTGTATTTTTCGTTGTGACTTCATCACGCCAAAACGGCTGAACGGATTTCAACTATTTTTGGATATAGCTGGGCACCCATAGATGGTTGTAGGATACTGTTTACTCGACTACGCTGAAGAAAAAAAGATGGTGGTGTTTTTGTCAGAGTTCCCGAAGAAACAAGCAAAATATAATAATCCTTCTCTGTTCAAGCAATTCGTTTATGGAACGATCTTCCTCTCTCTACGAGTATAAGGCAAGCTCAGAGCATTTTCTCTTTCAAGCTCATGTTGCGCAATCATCTCTTCAATAAATCTAAAGATTGATTGTCTGTGTGAGGTGTAAGGTTACATATATATTTTATAATTGTATTGTGTTTATCTATTTGTATTTTAATGTAATATGTGTGTATGTATATAAATATTTATACGTATATATCCCCATATTGACTTGTTGATTTGTGTCTCTTTTCTTTACTTTTTTTTGTATTCTCAACATTAATGATCCTGCACTAACTTCTAGTTTCTGTTTGGCCCTATGGTTGACTGGTAGAGAATGCCTTAAGGCATTAAGTCCGCCATTTGTAACAGTTTTTATTGTGCAATAAAGTTTAAACAAAATAAAATAAATATATAATAAAATACCTTTGCCACTTTGGCAAAACTACGAGTATGTAAACCCTGGTCAGTTTATGAAAAAACAAATATTTGAAATACTTAACCGATACGATCGTCATAAACTTCGGAGTAACATCGAAGCCGCAATTTTATTCCAAAGCCATTACCGGCCCGTCAAACTTGACGTCCGGAGAAGGCCCTTTAGCGATGACGTCATCGGTCTTTAATCCAATGTAGCCTGTACCTGACATTCTATGATGTGGATCTTTATAGTCAGTAAAAGAGACTTTTTAATGAATCGATTAGAATAAAATGCCCCTGGGTTCAAATGTATACCAGGAACAAACTGTCGCGCGAGTAATCAATATCACCTGTCCCTTTCAATTCCGTTTAGTGCGAGAGAGTGACTTACGTTGTGACAAGTAAAAAAGGATGGCACAGCACGACTTCACTTGTGTCGTGACATCAGCTTGCTTACGCTATTCCAGCCTAGAGTAATACCATGGTTCATATGGCTTCAGTGGATTTAAAAACAGCCAAGAGTTCTGGTTAAATAAAAAAAAATACAAAAAGACTATGAAAAAATGATGAGCTGGGGATCATTGCCGAATTCAGAGCTAAATAAAAAACATATTGAAAATGTTGAATATATTCACGTTAAATAGAACTCAATTTAATTGAATTGTTGATAAATCTTTATTTAGATTCATGGACAATGCAACCTCAAACAGAACTCAACAAATAATTTCTGGTTACAAATCGACTCGTAGTATTATCGTCCGTTCTGTGACGTCAGTAATGGTATTATTCACAATGGTCAATATTCTGAATTGCATCAGGCGCTAGAGACTCGATGCACTACTCACTCGTGTTTGTTCCCACACCGGAACAATTAGATACGCAAACACAATTCATTTGGATAAAGTGCGTTTAACACGGCTATCTACATAGGTTCGACATTTATCAAAGCGCCATGGCCAATTGTTTTTTGTAGTTCAAACTTTCAAAGTTCGCAGAGTTATCACCATCATCATCATCATAATAATCGTTCTTTGCTGCATCGATTCTGCGTTGTCCTCATCATTGTTTGCTTCAATCTTCCTTCCGTCTTCAGCGATTGACTCCACACCTCCAAAGAGTTTTTGTGGTTATCTGGATGATCGCACGTTGTGAACGAAGAAACAGAGCTCGGCACTGTTTCCTAAGCTTATTATGCGTGGGCACGAAAGGCTAAAAAAATCATAACTTAAATCTCAGAGCCAATTTAGTAAAAAATCTCAAATCGAGATTAATAGCAGAGTCATAACGCTAATACAAACGAGAATACTACGCTACTAAATCTCAAAACTGGCGCCGGTCGTCCGATGCATTTGCCAAATATATGATAAACGGTGGCGGATGAAAAACAGACAACGCCGGATGCTCGAATGCATTAAGAGTATAATATGTTGTTTGTAAATCCGCTTCCTTCCTACTCACCATGACTTTGACAACCGGCGGTGCATTGATGTAGACACCAAACGCTATCAAATGTAAGCCCGTCCACCTGTCTCAGTAACGTATAATTACGTCAATAGGGTGCTCGTATGTCTGCAGTGTTCACGCAATTTCACCAACAAGATAAGCTACGTTAGCCACATGCGAGCTCATCGAGGAAACCGGAGTTGACGGCAGTCGTCGTGGCCGAAACCGGCCGTGAAGTATACAACAATATACACTTAGCACAACATACGATTACAAAGAAATTCAAGTTCTTGGTAACGTTCATTGCTCCAGTCCTATTTATTTATTTATCGCCAGGCATTATATACACTGGAATTGGGTCAGTAAGAAGTCGATTTAATTGAAAAAATGAAAAATCTAGTTCAGAATTTTGCCCGTTTCAGTTAGGCAGCTGCTGCCATAGAGACGTCCTTGAAATCGTATTAATCGCCTGGGTATTTAGCCTTCGATGATCTTAGATTTCGATGGTTTGATTTGGGTGTCCGCAGAAACAGGCAGGGGTCTGGCTCCAGCCCCATTTGTGCCAGTGGTAGGCACAGTTTCCTACTCCCGTCCTCAGTCGGTTTAAGGCTGTCCAGAGCCGGCGGGACTCTGTGAATCGGGCAGGAGGTTTTTGAGGCGAGAATGTAAAGGGGCTCGAATAATCCTTACGAGGTTTCCATTCCCAAAGCCATGCCTCCTCCAGGCTCCAGGGGTCCTGTTTGTTGGACATCAGCAGTGCTGGAGGATACCTGGACATTTTAAGCCCGAATAAACAGTCCAAATAAATTCACAACCAACATGCGGACTGATGGTCCAACATCTCTTAGTCACGGCGCCCTGGGAGGGATTTGGGCATTGATATGTACCGTGTCTCTTTAATGTTTGTCTGAAATTTACCGTCTGTCTATAATCAAATCTACCAAAAGTAGACCACTGATGTGGCTGCTAATATTTACTGTCATAAGTCTATTTCGATACATATTCCATACTGCGTAGGTACTCAATTTTTTAAAGTCAGTTGTGTAATACTACTGCACATTTTCCAAGCAGTATTCCATACTGCGTAATCGATTTTTTAAAGTCAGTTGTGTAACACTACTGCACATTTTCCAAGCAGTATTCCATACTGCGTGCTCGATTTTTTAAAGTCAGTTGTGTAACACTACTGCACATTTTCCAAGCAGTATTCCATACTGCGTGCTCGATTTTTTAAAGTCAGTTGTGTAACACGACTGCACATTTTCCAAACATTATTCCATACTGCGTGCTCGATTTTTTAAAGTCAGTTGTGTAACACGACTGCACATTTTCCAAGCATTATTCCATACTGCGTGCTCGATTTTAAGTCAATTGTGTAACACGACTGCACATTTTCCAAGCATTATTCCATACTGCGTGCTCGATTTTTTAAAGTCAGTTGTGTAACACGACTGCACATTTTCCAAGCATTATTCCATACTGCGTGCTCGATTTTTTAAAGTCAGTTGTGTAACACGACTGCACATTTTCCAAGCATTATTCCATACTGCGTGCTCGATTTTTTAAAGTCAGTTGTGTAACACGACTGCACATTTTCCAAGCATTATTTCCTGCGGGCCTATGATGTACGCATTTATCACGCGATAAATGATATGATAACGCGTCTGTCACTCTCGCACTCACATACGTATCAGAAGGTGACGGCAGCTATGTCATTTATTTATCGCGTGACAAACGCGACCATCATAGGCCCGCTGCGAGCACACAGCGTTTTTAAAGTCAGTTGTGTAATACTACTGCACATTTTCCAAGCAGTATTCCATACTGCGTAATCGATTTTTTGAAGTCAGTTGTGAAACACGACTGCACACTTTCCAAGCATTATTCTAGACTGCGTACTTGATGTTTTAAAGTCAGTTGTGTAACACGACTGCACCTTTTCCCAGCATAACCTTGAGAATGATCTCTATTACCCATTCTTTCTACAGACTTATTATTTATTATATAAACTAACTCTAAAGCTATATTTTATGTCCCGTGCCTGCTCTACTAAGTTGCGGCTTAACGAACCGTGGCCAGTCGTCTAATCTTTAAAAGCGCTCAGTATTTTATGGGGGTTTCCGAGTTTTCAGAGATAAATAAAAACCTAGTTCAGTGGAGAGTGACTCATTATCAAATTACTTTTTTTATGAGCGACTCAAAGATGCCTGCAACTTCGTTCGCGGCAGAGAAAAAAGTCATAATTTTCTTTTTTTATCTCAGCACACTCGTTGGATGCCTATAGGCAGTTTTTAACATTTTTAAGGTGCCAAAAATCTGCCCACCCGTTTTAGCGGGTTGAAGCTGCAAAAACACATACTATATCTATACTTATTATAACGTTGTAGAAATGGAATGTCTGTACACTAAATATATAAAAAAAAAGTGAAACAGTGTACCTGAAGGTCACTGAATCGAATTGAATTTTTATTTTTTCTACATTTATATTTGTAGTTTTGTCTCTAGCAAGCCAAAACGGCAATTTTTGGCACAAGGGAAGATCCGCATCCACACATGGTAACAGGATACTTAATTTAACACGACTACCGTGAAGTCTTACGCCAACTAAGTGTACCTGTGATGGACCACCTAAAAAAAAAAAGATAAAATATTTTTCAGTTCACCTCCCAATACGCCTAACAAGCAAAGCGTTAGCAAAGCTAACGAAGAGCTATCATTGCAAACTCGGGCTTACCACCGTGCTCCAACTTCATGGAATGATTGATGGGAGATACCTAAAGATTGGCTGCGATAAGTTGCACTGGGGATCATTACAATCGAACAGATACTCATAACTCTGAGAAGGAGGTGCTTAGAGAAGAATAACATGTATACACCAGAGTAGGGAATTGTAAGAGTCCAAGTCTGGGAAATGTCGTCTAATCTAATCTATACTATTATCAAGTTGCAAAAATTATTTTTGCAACTTGATAATAGTATAGATTAGATTAGACGATTTAATTATGTCTGTACATCAGTGGCGTGGCATCCGTGTAAGCCGATTCCAACCGGGTTGCCCAAGGAAAGGCTTATTACCACCTTTTTCTTTAAATATGAGTAAATGAATACGCTTCGGCTTCCCTTGTAATTTTCCTTACGCGATGCCTCTGCTGTACATTGAAGATGTTTTCACACAAAAAAAAGCTATACGGACTTTTTCAAGGTCATTGAATCGATCTTTTTTTGTATATGTGTCGTTGTCGCATCATCATGACAAAACGGCTAAACGAATTTCAATAATTTTTGGTACAGGTGTAACTGGGCATCCATACATGGTTATCACATACCCGACCGCGAGCCCGCTAGGCGGGTGCTCTGCTAGTATCAAGATTTCGCTACATACCGGTATTCCCATGTTATTGGCTACGAGCGTAGCGCTACGAAAATGTCGGTTGCGAAAGTGTTAAAGGATACATTTGCTCGACTACGCTAATAAAAAAGAGTTATGATTTTTTACACCTCCGCTGATGAAGAAAATGTCGGTTGCGAAAGTGTTAAATAAACTGGTTAGTAATTGGCGGTTTAAGCTATAATGTATAATAAATAATACCACATTCTCTAGTGTTTAACTGCCATTAATCATTCTCTCAGGTTTCGCGGCGAACAGTCCGAGTTTGCAATAATAGCTCTCCGTTACCTTTGCGGCAAATGGCGCGCTTCGCTAATTTGACGCGCGCTACAAGTTAGTTCTCGTTGTCTGAATTCAGCATTTATTCCTTTTAAGTTGGCAACATTGTCTTTTTCGTTTTAATGAGATATTTTATAATTTAAGTTCTTTTTGTATCTACTTATATATGCGTGTTTTAAAGGGTCACAAGGTAGACCAACAAGTTTCTTCCATAGATTTAGAGAACTCCCTATCAGTTGCTTTCTCCGGCCACCTTTCGGGTTTAGGTCTACTGGGATAATTGCATCTCTGAGGATCAATATGTCTTCTGACGATATTGGGTCAATTTCAGAGCGTTTCAACCGCACTCATTAGTGTCACCGCATCAATGGTGCTTTCTATTGCAGATGCGAATGGCATTTTGAGATATTGTGTAGAGAGTACCTCTACACAGGAGGTATAGTAACTCATTGGAATCTGTGATAGAAGGCACCATTAATGCGGTGACACTAATGAGGGCGGTCGAAACGCTCTGAAATTGACCCTATTATAGAAACGCAACATTTTCCAGCTGGCGCTGCTTTTCTTAACCGACTCCCAAAAAAAGGGATAGTTCGCAATATAATAAATCGTAATCTTTTAATACTAACAGTGCCAAACTTTAGGCAAGCAGGGGCGGTTCGGATTGTATGAAATACTAGAAGTTGCCCACAATTTCGTCAGCGGAGGGGAATAAAATTGTAACCTTCTTTTTTCTTGAGCATAGTCGGATAAAGTGAATCCTATAGAGTGTATATATAAAATTGATCCATCTGTGGATAACTAGCTACCCGTGTACCAAAAATAGTTGGAATCCGTTTAGCCTTTTTGGCATGATGAAGCCACAACGACGCATACAAACATACAAAAAATAAAAACAAAAATATCTTTCGATTCAGTGATCTTCAAATAATCCCTATCACTCCAAGATGGTAAGCGGAAATCAGGTGGCCAGTTCCTTCGGTTCAAGGATGTTCAGAAAAGGCATATGAAACGGTGTGATATTGATCCCTTACAGTGGGAAAAATTTGCAGCTCGTCGTCCAGAGTGGAGGCGTTTGGTGCATGGCAAAATACAGGATTTTGAAGAGCAAAGAAAAGCGAATCTGGATGAGAAACGCGATGCTCTTAAGGCCAAACCATTGACGGCCATCAATTACACTTATGTTAACGGTGTCCTTACGTGCAGCCAATGCTCGCGCACGTTCACCCACAAGAATGGCTATTCTAGTCATCTTAGGGCACACGATAGGGCAAATCACCAGAGCCTCTAATCACTGTCTAGTACCTAGCAGTCACGGAGGAGTATCACTTATTTTTTGGAAAATATCTTTAATGTACAGACATTTAATTCATACAACTTTATAATAGTATACTTTCATGAAATGTACTTGACCTTACACATGACTAGATCGTCCCATCACCTCCGCCTAGGCCTGCCCTAGCAGTGCTGCCCAAATTGCGACACACACTTATTAGTGACCATCAGGTAGCAGTATTATATTTTTCAAATAAACAATTAATTGGATACTTTGATTCTTGAGCAATTACTTTCCATAGCCTAGTTGGTAAGGCCCGTGATGTACAGGGGAGCCGTTGGGCACGTGGTGGGCTCAAATTCAATTCAAAGCATTTTTTATTTTAATTTGGTTCATTATAAACGACAATAATTAATTAAGTGGCCTACAATATCGTCAGCAACTTTAACCAAGTTTGCCAGCTCGCAACATGACACCAAACTAACACAGGAAACAGGAAATGCACGCTCCCGTCCCTTACTTCCGGTCGTGGCACCCGTATCGATGACGGTACACCCTTTATTGACTGGAATACGGCCCAGGCCACATTCCAAATTACACAGGTGAAGTTGGATGACAATCGAGGCATCACTTTTGATTGATCAAACTATAGAATATCTTTCCAAACTCATGAAGTAGGTGAAGTCCTGGCTTGAAAGCCTGGCAAATATTTGTGTGATGCGAATTTCAGTATATTTGCCTAAGTCGTGGATGTGTCCTTTTAAATAGAGGGTAAATTGCGTATTACTAGCCATAGCCACCCTCCAGTTACTACCCAAATCGCAAAAATCCATATCCATACTATACTATACTATATAATATATACTATATAATACTATATACTATATCCATACTAATATTATAAATGCGAAAGTGTGTCTGTCTGTCTGTTACCTCTTCAAGCTTCAACCGCCGAACCGATTTGGATGAAATTTGGTATGGAGATAGTTTGAGTCCCGAGGAAGGACATAGGCTACTTTTTATCCCGGAAACATACCCTTATCCGCGATAAACAAATTTAAGGCGGACGAAGTCGCGGGCAGAAGCTAGTAATATTATAAATGCGAAAGTATGTCTATCTGTATGTCTGTTACCTCGTCACGCTTCTTAAACCGCTGAACCGATTGGGATAAAATTTGGTATGGAGATAGTTTGAGTCCTGAGGAAGGACATAGGCTACTTTTTATCCCGGAAAAAACCCTTATCTGCGATGAACGAATTTAAGGCGGACGAAGTCGCGGGCAGAAGCTAGTATTATATATAGCCAGATTCTAGATGAAGGGAATACTAAAATTAGACGTTTTTAATACTTACTACTGTTGTAAATATGGTTTATTTTTAACAAATCGCGTAGTAAAAGCCGACAGTTGTGTCCAGTAAATTGATAACCTGGCTAGTTATTGGCACTTTACCCTATCTAATAAATTAATCGTAGTTTAGTACTCATTACACAAGCCTTGTTGATCTTACCAAGGAACTAGGTCGATTTGTGTAAAACTATCTATTAACTTATTAAAAAAGGAAATACTTGGCTATCATATTAACCAGCGATGACGCTCATTATCACTTTAAAACACGATTCGCTAACACACCTACAGCATTTTCGCCTGGACTACTAAAAACCTAATTTTCATTTCTTGTCCGACATGTAATGTAACATTTTGTGATTTGATCGTTTCGCATATTGATACTTTTTTGCGCGACAGTGAATTTCACTAGGCATGAATCAAATATAAAAATATATAAGCTTAGGTTAGGTTAGTTTTATGACAACTATAAAAAGTTAATAATTTCCGCAAATCAAATCACTGATTTAAACAAGATTTTCACTCATTATCACAACACAACAAAACGGGGCTTAATCCTTCTTACCTTTCCTTTTTAGATCCATCGAGACTATAGACGTAACGCGACGTCCGAAACGTCGAAGAATCACCAACGAACGGTAATTAAAAAATCATATTTATTATGCGATTAAGCCTCTTTGTGTTGTTCTATGTACCTATTTTTCACAGCCCTGGGTTATCAGCCTTCGGACATAGGCCTCCTCCATAGCCTTCCATAACATCCTGTCCCGTACCACTTGCATCCAATTTGAACCCGCGTAGCGTCTGATATTGTTGACCCATCTTTCTGGTGGACGTCCTCTACTCCGCGTGGTTTCTCTGGGTCTCCACTCCAGGATTCTTCTGGTCCATCTCTCGGCATCCATACCAACAATATGTCCAGCCCATCTCCTTTTCCTGCTTTCTATAGTGGTGACCACATCCACGACCTTTGTCTTCTGCCTAATCCACTCGTTGCGCTTACGATCTAGTACGGTAATGCCGAGCATCGCTCTCTCCATAGACCTTCATAGCTCTTTTGTGTTGGTATGTTGAGTAAATTAGTTTATTTACATAAACCAAAACAGATTTCATAGACAGAACTTTGTGAAAACTGCGGACCCAAATCAAAATCATACGGCTCAAATAATGCTTAAAACGCTACTAAATTTTGCGAACAACGAGCGCATGTGTGAGGAGTATTTACCAACTACTTAGTCAACATTTGAAAGTATGTAGTAACAAATAATGTACCCAATTTGATATTTTTTTTAATAATTAATTTTATATAAATAGTACAAATTGACATGTAAACTTATATTTTATCAATAAATGTTTGATTTGATTTGATATTAGCCGTTAAACTCTGTCGCAGTTAGTCACGGAACATGTCCGTCTGTCCGTCTGTTGCGGTTTCTATGTTCACGTCATACCGGGAACAACGCCAGTTACGCATTAGACACAGGCCCGTCTGTCTGTCGTATCCCGATACATTTGCCGTAGCTGGAAGCTATTAGTCACTCGAGTGCTACTCGCTTTGTCGGTCGGTTCGTGTAGATGCTAATACATATCAGGGGCCTTTTGAGGGGAAAAAAGACCTCAATAACATTAATGTCTCGGAAGGGTTGGGGAAAGGAGGAGCTTAATAGAAACGATAGAGAATAGAAGGCGTACATTTCAGAACCTCTAAATGGTCTCTCAGACCAAGAAGAGAAAAGAAGAACAATAAAAAAGATCCCGACGAATTGAGAACCTCCTCCTCTTTTTGGGAGTCGGTTAAAAAAAAGAGGAAAAATAATCGGACACCTTATAAGACACGTCGCTTTTATTAATAACATCGTAGAAGGAATTAAAGGCAGGCAAGGAAGGGGGAGACCAAGGATAAGCTACATAAAACAAATGAAAGAGAAGTTTGACGTCATGTCGTATAGGGACATCAAGGAGGTAGCCTTGGATAAGGCGAGATGGAAACAGCTTCACGCTTCATCAGCTACACCAACAACCGTTTGACTTACGTTTTTGAAACAGTAATGTCATTATCGTCCTGATATCAGCCTAAAGACGGTTCACTGCTGTCGGAAATATTATTTACTGGATAGAAAAAAGATTGACAGCTTGTCATGTCAACAATAAAACATAAAAGTCAGCTGCTTAGAAAGAGTTTGCAACAACTGCTGAGCAAATGCCTCCAAGTATCTCCATAACGACTGGCCGTTGCAGTGCCCTTATCTGCCGTTTTCCCGCGACCTTAACCAGATCGTCAGTCCATCTTGTTGGGACAGGGGAATCATCCTGTACGCAGTCCACAATCCAAAATCGTTCTGCACTACATATTTTGTTTTCCGGTATTTTCAGTTTATCGAAAGAGTTTATTAAATAAACACACATTGTCAATTTTTTTATTCAATGAAATTAAAATTGTTTTGCTATGCCTCAAAAGTTTATCTATCACTATGACACTAAATTTCGCACAATGTACATTTCCGTCTCTTGCGTAGCGCGAATTTTACAGTTAATCCTTTGAAGCTAGTCTCCTTCTTTCTTCTTTCGTCTTTTTTTAACGTCCTACTTGGAGTTACTCTTGTAGGGACCGTCAGTGACGTACAGGAGCTCAGCCCGTCTCTTTGTTATGTTCCGACGCATTTGTGTCGTAGGCAGCTATTTAACCACTCGAGTGCTAACCGCTTTGTCGGTCGGTACGTGTAGAGGTTTCACGCACGAACACGTTTTCGTGGTCTTTTGTGTACGATATTATTATGAAATTTTGAAAAATCATAATAACTATTGTAGATTATTGAAATAAAACAATTTAACGGATTATATCGCGTATATTATCTCATTTTAGTTCCCGTGACCATGGAAAGCTGGAAAGCTTCCGAAACGTCGGGAACTAAAATGAGATAATATACGCGATATAATCCGTTAAATTGTTTTATTTCAATGAGTAATAATCGCGGAAACAGAAGAAAATATTAGTGTAGATTAGTCCAACTAAGTCGTGAGTATCTTAATCATAATATTATAAAACGTAGTTTAAAATCCTAAAACTACTCAGAGGTTCTCTGGTGAAAGTCACTTTCTAGTGATAAGAGTCGATTTCGGTTTTCAATGATCTAGTTAATCTCGTCATGTCAAAGTTACACCAGTTAGAACAGTGTTAGTTAGTTAGTTGACTGCAAGTAATATAAAATTAAAATAAAAACGTTAAATATTTCGGTTACAATTTTACACAAATAGAATTATGAGTCCTAGACGACGATGTATTTCATATTGTTACATACATAGAAAACATCTAAGACTCAGGAACAAATATTTATGCTCATCACCACGCATCGGAAATTCGGATGCTTTTATACCTACAACTAGCAAAATCCATTTATATTATAGCAAATACTTGCTATAATATTTTAATTTTTCAATTCCCGGAATTCCGGACTTATACAAATTCGTAAACAGGAACTACTAAAACAGTTTTTTTAATACCTTGATCCGTATTTACCTACTGATGTTGGACTAATTTCCAGTATGCCGGTAAATCCTGGGAATTTTGTTAGTAAACATTACTCATAACACAAATATTTACCCTTACCGGGATTTGAACCCAGGACCGTCAGCTTTGTAGGCAGCGTCACTGAGTTAAACCGGTCGTCAAATACATTTAAAAATTTATTTTATTTATATCGCATACAAATTACTGAACAATTCAAAACAATTGCGTTCCATTTTTCACGCTTTTATTTATTTTTCAACAATTTGAAAGTGTTTTTGCAATTACATTGTAGCACGGTGTCCTTTAATTTAAGTTCGTAGTTGTATCATGAGCGAATCAGCAGATTTCGACCTCTTATACAATTATAAGAGGTTGAAAGATGAGTCCAGAGGCTAATAATTTCTTACGAATAAGAAGAGTACGTAATAATAAAAATATCTCCACTGTCGAATGAACTGTAGACATTTTATGATGATTCCTCATTTGTGGATACCATTAAAAAAATCGATTGCCGCTTATTGTTAATTCCACTGATTAAAAATGGTCCACTTCCAGCGCACATTCGAACGCACAGACGTGGATAACACCAGTGATATTGGCGGCCATTTTAAAGGGCCGCAACCATTAACGCTTCTAATATATCGCTTGCGGTCGCCGCGCCCCGGGCGCTGAATCCGGCGCATTCGCGTTTACACATGTTACTCGTATGTGCTACACAATACACTGTAAAACAAAAAAAATATAAGAGTGGAGTGAATTTTTTTTGTCAGTTTTTTTTGAGTTCCGTACCTCAAAAGGAAAATACGGAGCCCATAATGGATCAATTTATTGTCCGTCCGTCAGTCTGTCAAGACCCATTTTCACAGGTGCAGGCATCAAGTTGAAATTAATATCAAATACTTATGTCTGCGATCTCTTGAAGCCGTAAAAAAGAAGCTTACTTACAAGTCTTAAGTCAGTCAAGTTTTAAGTATAATATTTTTAAGTATATTATTTTGAAAAAATGACTGACTGTTGAGTTTTTTTCGGCTTTCTTCTCAACAGTGGTCTATTCCTCGTGGGAATTGCCGTAGAGTCAGATGTGTAAAAGTGCCCTTGTGGCCTACTTACTGAATAAACATTTTGAATTCGAGACAACGATACAGACACTCATTTTGACACTCATGTTATATACCTACTTTCGGATCGAAATTTTGTTGGACTCGTGAATATAGTGTCTTAGTATATGGTATAAAATTGGAATAAAAAAAATCAGGCTATTATGGATAAATGTTTTGCGAAACCGTAAAATGACTGGAGTACATTGCAAGTTAAATAAAGGTCGTAATAAAAATCTGAGTCCATATCTTAAACTTTAAAAACGCCACACGCCAACCATATTCCTTACATACAATTAGCTCCGTGTAAGCAAAATGGCGTACAACACGAACGAAGATAAAGGAACCACGTACTTCGCCGTAGAGAGGGCTTCAACCTCTTGCAAACTGGCGGTTAGCACGAAAATGTCTCAGATACCAGACACTTCACACGAGAGCTATGGAAAATTAACACCTTCAGTCATATTAAGAACTAGACTAGACTTCGTTCGCAGAGGAGAAAAAGTCATAATTAGTTTTTTCTTTAGCGCAGTCGGGTAAAAAATATCGTATAACTATCTGTGGACACGCAGCTACACGTGAACCAAATATAATTGAAATCCGTTTAGCCGATTTGGCGTGATGAAGCCACAACGACACTTACAAACATACAAAAAAATCTTTATTTTTTTATTTAGTTACCTCCAAATGGTCCGTTCAATCATTTTTTTGATAATTTCTTCATTCTACAGACATTTCAGTTTTACAACTTTATAATAGTATAGACTAGGTGCCCACAACTTCGTTCGCGAAGAAGAAAAAGTCATAACCCCTCGTTTTGTTTTTCGCGTAGTCGGGTAAAAGTATCCTATAACCATCTGTGGATACGCAGCTACCCGTGTACGATACAAAGTTGAATTCCATTTAGCCGATTTGGCGAGATGAAACGAGAACGACGCATAGGTAAATACATACAAAAAAAAGATTCAGTGACCTTCAAATAGTCCGTTACTATATATTTTTTAAATATCTTCAATGTACAGACATTTCGTTTTTACAACTTTATAATAGTAGAGATACATAAGCACCTACTACTCTTCTTATCTACTGAATAAAATACTTAATAATTTGTAAAAATAAATAATATTGTAAGCTAGTAAACTTTGATAATATACATTTGGGAGCCATTAAGTTCCCAAAATATATTTTGGGCAAACATTTTGGCTTTCATAATTGCTACCCCATTACAATAATGTAGTCGCTATGTGCATATTTCAAAAGAAAAATTAAAATTCATAGCAATGTGAACACACTGAAAGAACGCATCACGGACGCGTTCACACGTCAGGAAATATTTTAGTAACATCCAACATACACTCCAGCCTTATGTATGAATAAAACATGAACACTGACATACTAAAATTATGATTTTGATGGAAACCCCCCGACTTCGGAGTCGTGGGGAGAATGTTAACTAAAATCGAGCGAGAAATGCGGCAACATATTATTATGTCGCGGAGGAAATTGGTATTTATTGATTTAAATGTGGTTTTCTGTGATACACATATTGATGTAAGTTATTTATACGTTTCGCTTTAGGAATATACGAAAACATTCTGGATTCCGCAAATATAAAGTACTAAACGTTACAATGTTTTTATATCAATAGGGAACATGCATGAAATTTTTTCATCGCTTTTCGTAAAGAAATATCAAAATACCGTAAAAACTAAACCAAAAAGTGAAATTAAAATTAAAATCGGCCAAGAAATACGTACGATATAAGCATTTTTAAACTACTAATTAGACAGCGATTTGACAGAGAGGTCCGACATAGACTGTTACGTCACAGTTGCTAGAAAGAGATAGAATGAAATGTTTGGTGGCTTATATCTTGGGTATTTTTATAGTTATTTGAAAAAATATTTTTGTCTATTGTTTGTTACATGAATAAGCTTTTAATAAAGTATAAATTAAAATTCATGCATATTCCCTATTACTTGTTACAATTTAGTCTTCAAACTGTGGCGATATCCAAAGCAGGGCGGGGACGAAAAGATGACCTACTCGTAGTTACATCATCATAAAATTACAGACAGGCTAACCTAATGCTTATTACAAAAACGGCTCAATTTAAAGGTAGTTCTTAGTGTCATTCCTTAATGAACTTAGGATTTGAGTATGAGAGGGAGACAGACATATCTCTAGAAACGAATAAGTGATATAGTTGTGGGCATAGCAATGCCGAGCGGGAAAAATCTTGACAAAATTACACTCTGTGTTTGTCATGGTCATGGTATGAACACTGAAAAAACACAAAAAAAACTGGTGACATGACACCTGAAGTACTTTAAATATGCAAAACCAATATGCTGAGTGTTTCCTACCGTTCGCTTAGTAGTAGAACGTAAGTTATTAAAATGTATATCTCTCACAGGTACACTGCATAAAAAATCCGTGTATGTCGAACCCGCTCACGGGATGATTGTGTCCCGGACCTTTAGGAGGCGTAGGTACGCGGAGCCGAAACCGATGCGTAGAGCCCTTTCGACAATTTAAAGAAATGTAAGGGGTAAACCACGCGGGTGCTGTTCCTGCCCGTATCATAGGACGCGCATAGAGACAGCAACCGCTATACAAGAACTATTAGAAATTGATGGGATCTAAATATACTGGAGTTATGGGATTGAAATGATGAACCAAATACTGGGCTATTTCCTGAGACAACCGGACGTCTACTAGGAAAAAGTGTTTCACGGCTAAAAACACTGGTAGACAATAACTTGGCTCCTGCTAGATGGGCCCCCGTAAATAGGCGACACATATAGTGTGTCACTGGACTTTCTACCGAAGCCACCTCGCCATTTACATTCCACATCCACCCTCGAGCTGCAGCTCTTGCGACTCCACTCTGACCGGCCCGGCAAACCAGAGAGTGGGGGTCCTGACCTAACATCTCCCGTCAGTGTCCGCCAGGAGCACTCAGCTAGGTACGTAGGGTCGCTACTCCCCAACAGCTCGCCACAAGCTGCCCTATTATTATTAAAGACTACAGGATATTGAATAAAATTTCACATTTCCTTAGAGGTTGTTAAAGCACTCTTTCCAGTTTTTTCGAGGAATGCGTTTGACTATGATCCTTGATTTATCAAACCAGGTTAATACATTATACAGGGTGACTGGAAATTCGCCGTATTCCTTCAAAGGGGTTATTCTATGGTTCATTTGCAATGATTTAAGTCCAGTCAACTAGGGGTCAAAACTCATTGGTTTTCAAGTTATTGGAGTTTTTAGATTTCTTTGGAAAATACCCGCCTATCGACCTACAAGTGGTATTTTTATACAAACTACTTCAATTTGGATTAAAAAAAAAACATTTTCTTTTAGCCAATGAGTTGCTAATTACGATAAATAACAAAAACATGCAAAATATGCAAAATATTACAGGAAAAAAAGAATTTGAAGTCACCAGTACTTGATTTTATTTCCAAATTTTGTAACATTTTGACACATAACTTTAAAAAAAAGTAGGACACTTGACGTACAAATTACAGAAATAAGTTTCTAAGTTCATAAGCTTTCTAAAAAGGTAAAATAGTTGACATTTTTAGCTCAATTCTTAAAATTATTAATGATAATAGCAGAGCAGGCTGAGGACTTGACTTGATGAGTAAGGTAAGATAAGGAGAAACTGGGGAAAGAACAAAAATAAAAATAATAATAATAATTTAATTTTAAAAAGGAAAACCAGTTTGTAATTACAAATTTTGCTCGAACTGCCTGCCTTGGTTTCGTATGCAAGCACGAAGCCTTTTTCGTACTTCAGTGATTGTAACTCGCGTTGAAAGCTCTTCTTTAATTTTTTGTGCAGCTGCCAAAATTTTTTGACGTAACTCTTCTACGTTACGTATCGGTCGGTCGTAGACCAACGCCTTCATGTGACCCCAGATGTAGAAATCACACGGAGTTAAATCTGGACTCCTGGCTGGCCAAGGGATTGGTCCTCCTCGACCAATCCATCTTCTTGGGTAGTTTCGATCCAGCCACTGTCGCACACCCCCGTAATAATGAGCAGGGCAGCCATCGTGTTGGTAAACCATATTCTGTCTCGTCGCAAGTGGCACATCTTCCAGTAGCATGGGTACTTCATCTCTCAAAAAATTTTCATACGCGATGCCGGTTAATCTCGCGGGCAGAAAGAAGGGTCCGATCAAATGATTGTGCACAATGCCCATCCACACGTTTAAAGAAAATCTTTGTTGATGAGCTCCTTCGCTTGATTTCCTTGGGTTTTGACCTTTAGGAGCCCAAAAATGCAGATTGTGGTAGTTTGTTATCCCATCGCGGTCGAAATTGGATTCATCTGTCCACAAGATTCTTCTCAGGTACTCGGGATCTTCGATATCAGCATTGATTACAAATCTGCAGAAATCCATCCTTCTTGCAGGGTCTCCCTCTTCAATTGCGTGTACTGGAGTGTAATGATATGGATACTGCCGAGCTGAGTGGAGGGTAAACCATACCTTCCACTGAGACAGACCGAGCTGGTTAGCTACGATTCTCGTCGAGGTAGTGCCGTCTGCCCGGAAAATCTGGAGGATTTGTTCTTCTTCAGCAGGATCGTAATGTCGAGGTCTTCCGGCATCGGCTTGGCGGCGTTTAACAGTTCCATTTTCCCGAATAAGACGGTACGTTGTACCAAACACGCTTACGTGTGGTAAAGGGCGGTTAGGGAAACGACGTTGGTACTCTCTTCTAGCTGCAGCGGCATCACCGTCACAGAGCCCGTAACAATAAAAGATATCTGCGTATTCCGCAAATTGGTAAGCAGCCATTTGAGAAAGAAACTTAATTATCAGTCGTCCGGATTGGAATAACTGATTACTTACACATGAAGATTATTTAAACCTCGGTTAGTCCTAACCCCACCCCATAGAAATTACCGCCAGCCCATAAAAAATTGATAAGATAAGGCAAATAAAGCCCACGCAGAAACAAATTTAAAGTGATTAACAAACTAATTAACCTGATGACCCTTAATTAGTTTGTTTGTGTCGCCGAACCGATTAAGGGCCAAGTACGCTAAGTCAAGACCGGCTCTGCTATTATTAATAATAATTTTAAGAATTGAGCTAAAAATGTCAACCATTGTACCTTTTTAGAAAGCTTATGAACTTAGAAACTTATTTCTGTAATTTGTACGTCAAGTGTCCTACCTTTTTTTAAAGTTATGTGTTAAAATGTTACAAAATTTGGAAATAAAATCAAGTACTGGTGACTTCAAATTCTTTTTTTTCTGTAAAATTTTGCATTTTTTGCATGTTTTTGTTATTTATCGTAATTAGCAACTCATTGGCTAAAAGAAAATGTTTTTTTTTTAATCCAAATTGAAGTAGTTTGTATAAAAATACCACTTGTAGGTCGATAGGCGGGTATTTTCCAAAAAAATCTAAAAACTCCAATAACTTGAAAACCAATGAGTTTTGACCCCTAGTTGACTGGACTTAAATCATTGCAAATGAACCATAGAATAACCCCTTTGAAGGAATACGGCGAATTTCCAGTCATCCTGTATATTTACAGATTTAAGGCACTTCAACATTCTCTTCTTTGTATGTACAACTTTGAAATTACGAATGACAAGAACGCACATAAGTATTGAGGCTGTATCAACGGTACAACCATTTACTAAAATACAATGCATGCTATTTTAGAAACAGACTTCGACCACTTCTATTATTAAACCAAAAGCCAAAGACACTTCACTGTCCCAAACGGAACTCATCAAAACATTACCTCACTCGACCAACTTTCGACAGGGGGCTATTCCAATAATTACCATCGCAAACTCTCAATTATCTCAAGATTTTTATGTAAAACTCAATCTTATTTCGAGCACCATAAAACATAGAGCGGTAAAGCATAAAGAAGATAAAGGATATTGAGTAAGTTACTCGTATTATGGTTCGGCAATCGAACTTGATGTCCCATTAGGGATGGGGAAAAGAGTTACATTTCAATGGCCGTGACTACCGTTCCAGTTCCAAAAAAATCACCGTGAGTTGGTCACGTGTGTTCCTCAGGTCGAAACATGAAGTTATTTAGTAAAGTCAGCTCCTTATAATGATATTACATGATGTTATCACACTTGTTGCTCACACTATTATGTTAAAACACGGAGTAAGTTGAGACCGATGATCTAGCTCCACTAACTGTACCATTGCTGTATATATTAAATCTAAGGTTCAGTGTATGTTTAAAAATGCTGTTGATGATCCGAATAAATAAATAAAAATACTTTGAACAATAAATTAACTAAACAGACACTGCAGTGTTGCCACAGACAAAATAAATATCATTAGAGCGGAGGTACGAGCTACGTGATTTTGTAACGTTATTATTTCGTGATAAGTCGCAGTGATACTTTTAGAAGGCCGATCACTGTGATTTTTCATCCTGACTTTATTTATCACGCACCTTTAAGCCCCATTTCGATGATAGTTCGAACGGGGGCTATTATGAGTCGACAAGTCGTAGTCTGTTCGCGTTCCATTGTTTGGGGATTACGTTGATTTGTGCTTTTGTTTGGAAGATGTCGACATCGGGTTTGCGGATTTGCCGTTTGTGAGTCGATCGGCCGAATCAGTTTATCTTTGTAAACGGGAACCTTGAGACATTTAGCAAGATAAGGGAAGATGTTCCAGCTTTTTTACATTGAATTTCTCTGCATCATCATTGTTGTTATGTATCGTATTCGGCAGATGTGGACGGACCTTTACAGAAATAAAGACACGCTTAAATTACTTGCTCCTAGCGGCAAAACGGTTATTAAGGGGGCGAAAAATAGGATGGAAACGGTATTACCGTCGCGCGGTTAGCTTCCGATTAAAAGGAAATAAAACGTTTCGGCCGCGGTAGGAACGTGCGAGAAAAAACGGTCAAGCGTGAGTCGGATTTAATCATTTGGGATTCCTTGGTTAAAATATATAAGATAACTTTCATCAGCGGTAAGACTGCGCCTGTAAAACTTAATCATCATTTAACTTAAAATTATTTGTTCTTGAGTCTTGGATAATTGGATACAAAAAAAATGAACTAAAGATGAAAAAAATACCATATGAAAAAAGGGACTAGCAAAAAAACATTTCTCCACGGCACTGACGTCTTTTCGCTTAGAAGCGCAGTTCTTTGGCAATAACTCAAAAACAGTATATCCGATCGTATCAATTTTCTTTGAAAGTATTTATTTAACTTTATCGTTGTAATTTTTTTCATATTTTTGACGTACTATTTAGAAAATAGAGGGGGGCAACACAATTTATGCTACTTCGGGAGCTATTATTTCCGAAAATATTTACTAGATCGAATATATTTTTTAAATCTCATAGTGTTTTTAAAAGAAAGAACATGAAGTTTTCCAGTAAAATGCCTGTGACATACGAACTTACGGACGTATGGACGGATTGACGGATGGACATGACGAAACTATAAGGGTTCAGTTTATGTCATATTGGCTACAGAACACTAAAAAGAGTTAACTACTGGATTTTGTCAAAGAAGTATTTTTTGACAAAGAAGTATGTTCCTACAAACTTTATATTTATATTAGTGGATCGTATTGACATTTTAGAAAAAGCAGATAATGTGATCCGTCATCAAACACAGTATTGAGCAGATTAGTGAATAAACAGGTCCGCATTATTGCTCAATGACGAATGATATTGAAAAGAATAGAACGGATATGCTAGCACAATCCATTGACGTGAGTTGAGGCGAGACCGACACACATTGACGTTATTCAGAATGTGTGGCAATCCTTCTCCTATTTAAAAACAGCGATGTACCTCGTCTTCGTTTCCACACACGCCAATAATGCCGGTAATATAAATTATATCAACTTTACCAAATGCCACGGCGCAACCCCAAAAAGCCGAAATCAGCTAACGACTGCATTTTAAAGTGAAATCCCCCTTTTATTCTGTAATTGGACGCAACCTGTTCGCAGTCTAGTGTCGTGTAAAAATTGCTTGTTTTTCCATAGTGGGAATATTTCAAAGGATTAATAATTTCGCAACAGCTTCAGCCGCGGGGCTTAAAGGATAAATTCGTAAAGCCTTGTTCTTTTTTTCATTGCGTTTATTTAACGTTCTATTTTACTCGCTCATTTTTGTATTGCTTTTGGGCCAATTAACATTATTGTCATTATTTATACTTTTTAAGTAAGAGTACAGATTTAAAAGTACGCTGTAAAAGTTGTAAGAATATATTTATGTGCTTACACGATTCTCTTAATGGCTGCCAGGGGGATTAGAGAATATTACACGTTTTGGTCATTATGAGTTTTTATTTACGTTTGGGGAGTAAAGTTCAAAATCATACAATACAATAACTTTTTTTTGCATACCTCACAAAACAGAGTAAAGAAAACAATACTGTCAAGGAGATGTAAGCAACATCGCTAAACACTCGCGGTCTTATCGCTAAACAGCGATCTCTACCAGGCAACCCTATTTTATAATCATAATAGATATGGTCAGACGTGACTTATTTTTGAATATAAATAACACAGGGACAATCTTCCACAAATCGACCTAGTCCCAAACTAAGCAAAGTTTTTACTATGGGTACTAGTTTATGATATACATAATGTATATACATTATAATACTTAAATACATAGAAAACATCCAGGATCCAGGAGCAAACACTCGCTCTCATCACACACACTTGCCCTGGCCGGGATTCGAACCCGGGACCGCCAGCTTCGTAGGCTGTTGTGCAACCCACTGAGTCAAACGTGTCGTCACTGTATTAAACATTGTACTTTGAGACTAGGTCGATTTGTTAAGATTGTCCCAAACATTTATTATTAATCGGCGATAAATTCGGGGCCGTTATCCAAGTGCCCTCGCCCATTGTGATGTTAACCTACGGCTCTAGCACGACGCGGGTCGCGGGTTCGATTCTAAGAAGCCTTAACAAATGGGGTCCCGCGTCGGACAAGGGTGCAATACGTTCACATTGGGAACGGACAATGGCCGTAATGTTGGAGGTTTTGTTTTTGCAGTCTAAAGTCTAAGTCTATTCAGACGCACCTCAACCACACGATAACCACACCACAACGACAACCACATGGTCTGGCGATAATTTATACGAAAACCACTGCTTTAACACTCAAGCTACTACATACACTACCGCTCATAAGTATTTAGGCGATAAATATTTGTGCCATACAAATGTATACAAAAAAAAACTTTATAAATATACCTCCAAGTCATAGTCACTTTATAGTTCTGCGTACAGTTTGCAATTTTTATTTAGCTTAATATTCTATTTAACAGTAGACAAGCATTAAAAGATCCATTAACCTATATCTAGTACGAAATTGTTTAATATGATATTAATGGTTTTTTAAATCGGTGCAAAAAGGAAACTGGGAATTTAAAAGAATGTGGCCAGAACCGATTTCAGGTTCAGTATATCGCCTTTATAAAAATTGCTAGCAGCATCTTAAACAGTCCTTTAACGTTGATTCGACGGTTTGATTTTGTAAGAAATTTTTGTAGGGACAAGGAGAGCATAGATACTTCCACGAGTATAGCCTCATTCCGTCTCAATCATCAGACCAGCTCGGTAACCGAACTTGCATAAATATGTAAAATACTTAACAGATACACGACCGCAAGCCCGCTCTTAGCAAATTTTCGCTACATACGGTTTTACCCATGTTATTGGCTACGACCGCAGCGCTACGAAAATGTCGGTTGCGAAAGTGTTAATCGGCAAGTGGTTCTTATTTAACTTGCAAGACAACACGCACAAATTAATCTTATAAAAGAGAAAACCCTTTAAAAAAAACCCAGAATCATCACAAAAAACCCACGCAGCATTAAGCTTTTAGTACCTATTACAAATTCCCATCCTTTACGTAAACAATCCCCATTGATACCAAACATGATTGATGCTAAACACGTTGAACCATTGTTGCCGTCTCTAATGGTGACAAAAGCTCCGTTCGCGAGCTTTTTAAGCTCCCCAATACGTATTGTGCTTTACACGTTGTCATGGGAGCCGTGCGACTGTGCAATAGGTACAGTCCACGTCAAAGATATATTCACACTTTACACCTTATTGCAATAGGTTAAGGTGCAAAAATGTAGACATATTTTTGGCGACGAATGTGTAAAGTTAGGAGGGAAAATGGGGAACTGTATCTTCTTATAAAAAAATCAAGAATATAGCTTGTGTATCGTTCTTATTTTTTACCTACTTATACAATGAATCTGTCCCTCCTTTAATCGTCTTAATTACGGTACAAATAACACAGGACTTAATTTATCAGCAACTTCATCAGCGTAGCCTCATTTTTTTTAGTGTAGTCGGATAAAAATTATCTTATAACCATTTGTGGATGCCCAGCGACTCGAGTACCAAGAATAGTTGAAATGCGTTTTGGCGTGATGAAGCCACAACGACATATACAAAAATACAAAATATCGTAAGAAAATATTTTTCGATTCATTGACCTTCAAATTAATATGGATAAGTCCTAGAAAGTTGTAAAAGTTACATACATATATACATGAAATAAAACAATATACTCAATAAACATTATACACTTAAAGAACCATATTATATTAGCCACTTAGTAAAGTTTGTAGCTCTTTGTGCTACGAAGGGCTTCCGTAGCGGGGGCGTAGCTCGTAGCCGCCTACGCCGTAGCAAACTTGAGTGAGTATTTACGTATAGAAATAGCGAGGTTAAAAATATAAATGTTTATCGGTTGATTGACTTGTTGGCCTTGGGTTTTAATAAAAAAAAGGAATATTTAATTCTCAAGTATTTGCTATAAGTACTATTAGTTAAATAAGTCATATAAAGTTGTTAAAGTTAAAATGTCTGTACTTCGGTTTTTTTAAATGACAATATAAAGGATACCGTATGTATTATATTATATGATTAATGTTACATGCTGAAATAACATGTAAAATTTGTAAAAGTTTATCAATTCTTATTTTCACGTTCTTTAACACGTCGCAAAACATTGCAGAACAAAGAAAACCAAAAGCTGCATGGAATTTTTACGTATTTACATACTTCGGTGAACCGACCGCCGCTAGGGCAGAAAGGTTCTTGAGTGGCGACCGCGTACAGGACCACGCAGTGCAGGTAGGTCCCTAACAAGATGTACATACGTAACGACGATCTAGTCAAGATCGCAGGTAGTCGATGGATGAGGGCGACGCTCGACCGGTCGTTGTGGAAATCCTTGGGGCCTTCCCTTTGTTCTATATGCTGATAATGATAATACAGGGTACAAATATTCTTTGTTCTTGGCGTATTTAGCTGACTATCACCTACCTTATGGGTAATAAATTTAACCAGCAAATAAATACAGTACAAGCAACCAACACAAATCTATCGATCGACTAAACCAAACCCAGCCCATTATCACTAAACAGGCACTGAATATAGAGCTATTTCTATTTCACGCCCCATTTGAAGCGAACTCGGCAAGCTATTTGAATCCAGCTTATTTTGGAAATCAAACCAAATCCACTGAATTACGTCGCGCCAGCAAAGTGACAATTTCCAAACTACCTCGTGAATCCCACAATTCCCATTATGTCATTTCACATTTCCTACTACCTCCGAAACTAAAGTGCACTAAGTGAGTCGACTAATACATGTAAAATCAGACTTTAAAAACACCCATATGAATGTACAGTTAAACTTGCTTTGTTCTTTTGTTCGAGCGTTTCTCTTTTGTTCTCTGAGCGTGAAACGCTGTGGCAGTTTGCACGCGTGCTGTGGTCTCGTTTAGAAAAAAAAATACTAGTTTGAATTTGGAACGTTTGTGTTATTTGGACGCGGCACGTCACGGTGAAAGGACGTGCAGCGGGCGTCGATGTTTATTTGTTTTACATGGACGCGACCGTTATTCAAAACTTGCTACGTCATAAAGGGGGAAATTTACAAAGCGAACATGACTGATTAAACTGACATCGAGCATCAACAAAAATGTTCGTCATTGGTTTTTCATACGCCGTCAGTTGTGACATGTCGAAAGAAGAATATGATGTGTGGAGTGTATCACTGTAGTGTACAAAATTATGTATGCAAATAGTGAAAAGTCTGTTTTTCAGCATATGCAGAGCTGTTTATTTACATCCCTTAATGTTCAATGTGATTGTTCTTGTCTTGAACTACTAGAATCTTCCCGCAGCATACGCATGCGAATGATATTTTGCTTATGATTAAAGTACTGAGCATATAACCGAGACAAAATGTATGTTTTGTTTTTGTTCACACAACTCATTAATATTTGAAATTAGCGTACCGCCAAATAGACAAGATACGTGGCTCGGTGACGATGCCACCAAAAACATAAATAACAATGTTTAAAATTTAAATAGCAATAGACTAACTAGGGAATGAGATCGGATATTTTTAGTACGGGAAAAACCTAGTTATATACGAATCCGATGGTTGTTTCATGCAAATCGGTTAAATTTCATTACCTAGAACACACCAGTAGTGGTGAAGGTTGTGTGGATGTAATAAATACTGTAGTGTATGTCTATCCATCCGTCAACTTAAGTGCGAGCCTTTAGCTTTCTTTGCGAAGTATCGTGTTACCGTTCACTGCAACCCTTGATGATCGCTTGAAGCAAAAACGTCTTATGTTTAAGACCGGCGTAAATGCTAAGGCCGCCCCTGTTGAAGTTATAAAATAATGTCGTAATGTTTGAATGATGTCACTGAAATTATACAGCATGAGCTGTGGGATTCTGTGAAACATGTGGACTTATTTTGTCCAAAAATCAAAATTAAATCGTTAATGGACTGGAAACACTTAAAATGTACCTAAACTAGAAAAACTTTAGTGTATATAGCAAAGTTCCAATACTAATTATTATTGTGTTTACAACATTATCAATAAATGTATTTGTTGGTACTCTGCCTAGTCGTATAGATTATCGAAAATGTTCTAGTTCCTGTGAGAAGGTGTCTTATATGAGTAACTGTGTATAAGTATTCATTTCGTTTCATCATTAGTATAGCTTGATAAGTTCTTTCGTGACACTCTCATAGTCTGCGGGCGACGGGACGGGGGGAAAGACAGCGGGGGCGAGTAACAAGTGTGTGTGAATACGAAGGGTCATCGTGCTCCGCCGGGCGCACACTTCATACCCCCCCGCTGTCTTTCCTGGCCGTCGCCCGCAGACCATGGGAGTGTCACGAAAGAACTTGTCAAGCTATAATTTCATTTTTTTCCTTGTAAAGTACGTCAATTTACGAAAAAATAATTCTCTATTGAAGAGTCATGTCGAAAAATAATTCGCTCAGCTTTCGCAATTGCAGGATTATTTAGCCAAAAATCGTTATAGTACAGTCAGCATCATAGAGTAACAGTCAAATTGGCCAGATATATCGTAACACATCCTAACTGCTATCCAAATAAAGATCTGTTTCGACATATTTGGCTACTTAGGTCGCTATGAACTATTTGATGCTGACTGTACCTATGCGTTCTCGAATGTCCATTACTTAATCACATCACAAAATTTAAAAAGAATACATAAATTAGTATTTCACAGAAATCATATTGTATCATTGTATTGTGTGATTCTGAGCCTCTAAACTTTTTTCGTAACACAATAAATTCTTATATTCTAGCTACACAGAAAAAAATGAAGCCCTTTGACCACCAGAGACGGCAAATGACTTGAAAATCTGTGCCCTAGACAACGTGGTAAAATTTGCCGCTAATGTCATATATTTATATAAAAGAACATATTTTTTCCAAGTTTCACAGTTAGAGAACTTCGTATTCAGTAAATAAACTAATAAGAAGTATTTTATTGCCCAATCGATGACATTATTAATCAATCCACTCGAAACGCTTAAATGATAAAATTATTTTAGGGATGCAGTTAAAATCGAAGTTTAACGTTACGTTTTCATTTAAGGCTGGTATTCGACTTGTCCAAGATCTTCGTCCAATGTGTATTTGCGTCTCACATTTTTTAAACAAAATTTGAGATGCAAATACTCATTAGACAAAAATCTTGGACAAGCGGAATACCACCCTAAAGTTGATTCATTGAAATGAAATGAAATGAAAATTTATTTGCGTGAGACATGGTTTTAAAATTACAATGGTGGAGCGTCAGTCGTGGTGATTGTTCAGCATATCTCGCTAATTAATTTAGCAAGCAAATATTAGAATATAATAACTATATTATGACAATAGCTACTAAATAAAGATTATTACATTTGTCATCGTTTCTGTGAATGTTTCGTGACATGAAATCAACAGCGGCGGTTGAAACGCCCGAGGCCTTACCCGTCAATGCTCGAAGGTTGGTACCGATAGGTTTGACGTCTCACCAACGATAGTCACACGTATTTCTCTCCTTGTCTAACACCAGAATAAGAAAGCGGCACGTACCTTGGCATATTCAATTTTCAGAGTGCAGCATCCGGAGTATATGTCGCAGCCGTGAAGTGCGTCTTTCGCTCGCGTCGCGGACTCCACGCTTTCAAACTTATGGCAATGGGTTAAGGATTCATATTTAAATGCAGGGATATACAATTGAAATATACAGTAAAAGTCAACACCAAACTACATTTTTAAATAAAATAACATAGCGATGTCCGCTTCGCTAAAGAAATCAACTGCAAATACATTTCGTTTTATAAAAAATGTAGTGTTACGCAAAAGATGGAGATTTTTTTAAACTGTATAATGACATAAATATGGATGTTTTTTTTTATAATGTCTCTTTAGCGGTACAGTTTAGGAAAACCGTGAATATTTCAAGTTTTAATTATTATAGTGGTTCAATTCTTTTGTATGCAGTTTTTGAACAATGATTCAGATTCGATGCTTCTCAATTTAAGCAAACAATATTGAAAATGGCACAAATTAATTACGTTATAGCAAGGGGGCAGCAGTGAGGCGTACACAAACAATTATACTAAAAACAACAAATAAGCATCAAACGTAAACAATTTTTGCATGTATACTTGTATGTAAACACTCGATAATTAGGTAACAGTTAATTTAAACACAGTGTGGTGAATAGTGTAGTCAGTGCCGACCGCGACAACCACGATAAACGAACGATATTATGGGCACCAATTAGTGCTCGCATGACCAAAAAATATATATTATGTTTTTTGAAAATATTATTCATAACTCTTTACCGTGAACTAACAAATTTAGACTATACAACGGTCACTCACGTTGAAGTAAATATACATTATGCCGTGGTGGTACAAAAATTTAAATTTTGATTTTCTTCATTAGTTAGATAATAAAAAAATACCGGACACCTATTATTTGCATTATCAAATTATTTAAAAAGTACTCAGATACAGTTTCCCCTCATCTAGCATAAACTTTATTGTCACAATCATCATTTGGCATTCATCGTTTGGCATAATGCATTTTTTTATGAACAGGTGAACTTTTCAGGATTGTTAAAAAACAAACCTAATCTAACCGAATACATTTAAAAGGACGATGAAATAAGTCCTGAAAATTCTAAAGTTTTAGAAAAAAATGTATTATGCCTAAAGATGAATTATGCCAAATGATGATTATGAAAAAAGCGATATTTTGACTCATCAGGCATTAATTTTTGATTGCGAAAAAAAAAGAAAAAATACGTCTCCAATATTATTTATTAATATGACGGACTATTGGCTAAAATTTAATCATCATTCCCATTACTGTTCGCCATGTTTCGGTCCGGTCTAGGGTTGCCACTTTTTATTTAAAGAAATATAGTATTTGTTGGTTTAGATGGGCTAAAAAAAGTATGCATAATAATAATAATAAAGTATTCATTTAGTCTTTCGTAAAAATATTTCATGTTAAACCTTACATCTTCATGTCGAACATTGAGTATTTTAGCGTGCTCTATGGGTTCTGTAAATTGTAAAGTAACACAAAATGTAGTACAATACTATATGTTAAAGGTACGCGTGGTAATCCTAGTCTGTTCCAGTTCTATGTAGGCGAAATAAGTTTAGTCATAACATAACACTTCCCAAAACTACATTAAAAAGAATCACGGTAGCTCTCATCTCAACTAAGTTGCCAGCGATCAAATAAAAACTCACTTTTCCAACTAAAACGGCAAAAAGCAAATCTAATCTCAGTACGATTACTACTCTAACATGAAACTGTTATTAAAGCAAGTTAGGACATTGATATTATTCAAATCGCTGCCACTTGGTCTAACAGAGTTGAAGGAGTAAGAAATTCAGCCATAATTCCAGGTGTTAGGGTATAGAATTCGCTGTGATAAGTAATCTGAGGATTGTCGAACGTAATTTTGTGAAATTACGGTAAAGGTGGGGCGGCAGTGTGAGCGACAATCATTTGTTTTTAAAATAATTCAAAAGGAATAGTCAAACAACTTGATACTGGTAAATAATTGGCATTCTTTAAAAAAGAGTGTTTTTCACTTTTATTAACATTCCGTGTAAGAAAAAAATAAGGAAAATAAAAGCACTTGACGCACAAGCTGTGGTAAGTAGGTTTCGCATAAGTAAACTACAAAAATCCGTTTTTTTTTATTATTTGCAAAAAGGTCTATCTATCGTTCTATCGGTGAATGGTAAAAATAAACGTTTTTATCGGTTTCTTCTTACCCGGTGTCATTATAAACGCTGGTAGAATGTAATAAAACAGCCTTTCGCCTAGTTTTATAATATGAATTTTATATAAATTTTGTGTGCGTCAGAATGTTTACAGATATTTGGTACCTTCGGTATACTTCTGTATACTTTCGCCTTTCTGACGTCAGGCTGGCGGGGGCCTTTGAACACTTTGTGAAAGGTACACAATAGGGTAGCAAAATATCTGTAAACCTTTCCTAGAAGTTCCTGTGGGCCAATCCGCCATCCTGACGCCCGCTAAATTTTGGGCATCTCTCGCTAAAACTACAGACATACCCCCCGTAACAGACGCTGCATCTACTCCAGTCAAAACTTCCACTCATTTGAATAAATCCACCGCCGAAGAATATGCTAAATTATTTCACCGAAATCCCCTGTTTTACATATTATATTACCGTTTAACTTTTCATTTTTATGGTCGCGAAAGTTCGTTATTGAAAATCTATAAGGTTCGTTATTGGATCGGGGATAAAATGATGGGGTTTCGGGGTTCCCTGGTTCGGTATCAAAAACGATTTAGTTTATTATTTTGGATTTTTTGGTGGTATATTTCAACGATGGCCAATCCTTGCATATAAGTGCCATGAGAAGCCTTTAAATGCTTTACAACCGGCCATCAATGGAAATTCGTGGAAAAGAAGATTTGCTATGCTACGTCATCAAAGTTTGAGGGATTGGTTGAGGAGGAGAAAGTTTCAGCCACGTCTTGTCAATAGGGAGGTTCTTCCTTTTTCTTAATTTTGTTCCAGACGATCAGTCATAGTTTATTAAGCACTACTCTGCGCGGTTTCTCATTACTTTTTCTAGGTTACCACTCCTGTCAAGTGTCCAATATCGCCTCTTCCGCTATGTGGTCCCAGCTCGAAAACTTTGTAAGCCCAATCAGTATCGGTTCTGCGTGCAGTACATTGTTTGAGAACCCTCTACGGACGGGTTAGATCCACGCTTGATCGGGTCTTTGCTCGAAATGAGTATGAGACGGGCAACAGATGGCTCTAATATGTTAGAATGAATGATCAGTATTCCGAGAAAACGGCTAGATCTCGTGAAAGGTGCTCTTGATAACTGGAATCAATATTCAATTATTCGGAAAGTCTTTTGTGATGAGATGAGTGTGCTAAAAATTCTTATGGGAATTTTCGCCTCGCGCCTTTTTAAGCAGAGACCCGTTGACAGTTTCAAGATTCCTTTTAATGAAATTGCATGAAATCTTTTCATTATATGTATATACCAACAAAAGACAGACTTCAATATCGATAGTTTAGTCTCCGTTGAGAGAAACTGTCATTGCGTACTTACTGCTACTGTTTTTTTATTTATATACCTACTAAACATTTCCAAACTTTAAATTAAAATATTACTCGAATACTTAGCCTTAGATAAAGAATTTTTGAAATCACCAGACAGCGTTTCTATTGACATCGCTGATTAAAGTAAATCAATCTACCTATAAATACTATGGTCACTTATGAAAGTGAGGCAATAAAGTGACATAATGATTTATAAAAACCGTCATTTCCATAGCAAAAAGCAATAATCAAGGGTCATAATTAATTGACAAAGACTTTGCTTGAGTAACAATACAATAAAGTTTCCAAGAAAGGGAACGACGAGATGAGAATACTTAGTGATTTAAATATCACAGCTATTTTCATAATAACCGGAAAATACTGTGAGATGAAAAAAGTTTCAGTGAAGTGCAATAACTCTAATACCTATTAGCGCTCTATTATTAAACATAGTAGTTGCATTACCTTTTATAGTGTTATATGCAGCGTTCCTTTATTGTACTGTGTATTTGTGTTTATGACGAAAATAACCCCGTATTTTAAGTCCGTAAAAAACATGAAATCGTTTTTCTTTTTAATTGAAAGACAATAAAAATGCCGCCACTAAAAGAACTAAAAAAGTTGGCAGGAATCTGAGAATTTGTCTAGATATAACTTAAAGTGTGAAATATAAATTCTAAATGAGCCATCACTCTTCGGACAACGAATCACGATATTTTATCATGTTTTATTATTCGATGTCACTTCACACGGCGGGTGTTATAAATTTGCTGTTTAAATCAACACGATCCGTCATAAAACATTTAAGATTAATGTATGAAACCGACGATAAAAATAAAAATTCAATTTACAGTGGCAATTAATTAAGTACTTTGATGCTGTATCTATTCAATTAAATTATAATGATCAACAGATCTCTGATGAAGTTCTCGGTAGTGCAATTGATATGCGTACAGCACAGGGCCAGTATTGGTGGAATTCTTTGTGAGAGACCTATGATGATGATAACGCATGGCCCAAAATGGCAGGTATATCTATATAAAATGACGAAAAGGGAGTTTTTTTTAATAATAAACTGCATCTTTATGAAAAGTCGAAAAGAAGTTTCTTAAATAATGGACGCGATCACTATATGATATATAGGAAAGTATTTTCAAAAGTTTATTTATTTATTAGACACACCAACAAAACACAGACTTATACAAGCAAAAACAAATATCAATATACAGGGACCACGTCTAGCCTGTACCTCAATTACAGGTGAGCAAGGGCAGTCACAATAATAGCCGGTTAGACATCAAATTTAGTTTTATTAAAGAGACCCCATGCGTACCTAGTACAGTAAGTATCGAATAGTTTGTAACATCCAAGGCGCCAAATATATCTTTATTACTATAGGCAAAAATGTGTGTCACATTAATTTATGTCATAAGGACATTACAGACTATTTGATTCTGCTACACACTTGTATTTACTAGGTATCAGTAAATGCGAAACGTATTATTTTATTCTATACTGCAACTTTGCTACGAAAATTTTCCTGCGATTGTGAATAAAGGGGACTAGAAAAGCTACTTTACATCCTTTAATATAAGAGCTTTGTCGCTAAACTGAAAATACTGTTTGCAAGCTAAAATGAAGCTAGGATAAAGCTATGCATTGCAAATCGCAGCATGCTGGGATCCATAATGAATAAATGCTCGTCGAATTTCCCAAGCATGCTCAGCTCACAATTTACATCCCAATATATTACAATCAGGTCAAATCGTTTACGTTCTTATAGAGTGTCCAAACAGAAGCTGACTTTTAGAACTACTATAATGGCTGTCGTGCTATAAAAATTTCCTTGAATAGTTTGGCTTTATATATGGTAGACATCATCATGAGGCCTCTTCGTGCATCTTGACTGATAGATGATTTAAACGGCGTTTGATTGCGAGAGGCAATGCGCCATGACTAGAGTATAGAACCCTACTCGGGAGCGACATTCATGTCCAAATTTCTGGTACGTCAATTGAGAACCCCTTGCACAAGGGCCCATGTTGCGGTTGTGCATTTTGGCAGCTTTTCGGCTAAATCTTGGAACTAGTGAGTATCAAGCCCTTTGTGGGAAAATGCCTACCGAAGGATCTCCTCGATAGCTGATTTTCCGCTACACGCATTTAGTAGCTTTGCCACACGCACAACATTGTAGGTTCATCTTGCACGGTCTATGTCAATCAACGTACAAATGTCGGGGGCTATGATAGAAAGAATTGGCTTACAACAAATCTGACTACCCTATCACGTTTATTCCCAGATGGTCCTGCTGAAATATCGAACGTCCCTCGAACATAGCCGTCATCAATATAAAGTACCCATGAGACCGCGCGACAAACCTTCCCGGACTGAGATTGGCGTGGGGCTATAGAGACAATGTCTCGTTAGCAATATCCGTAAGTGAATTTTGGATTTCTTGAAATAAGAGGTACCTTTGAGAACTAAGAGGTAACTGTGAAACTACAGCAAAAGACACTCGAAATCATAATGGGTGTGTTTATAGGTCACTTCGAAGTCAAAGTACTCCTGGCCAAACTAAGACTTTCTGACAACACGGATTGTAGAATGTTCGGTGAGGAGGCTGAAACAATGAAACACATACTATGTGAATGTCATGTCCTCGCCAAACAGAGAATGAAGGAATTTGGTGTTGGGTACCCAAGACCAAAGGAATTCCGGACGCTACCATTGGTATATATCATCCGGTTTACGGAGATGGTAGAACAAATCATTGAATAGCAAGAAGGGGTAATTACACAAAAGACTCCTGACTGGAGACTGGGTCGCAGTGTATCCGTAAGGACCCCTATAGGCGAGATAAAACTTATTTTATATATAATATACCTCTTATTAAGATAAGAGGTATATTAGATGAAAACAAAAAATGCCGGCTCCTGTCTTCAGTCGCCCAATCATAGTTGTTCACACCAACATCATCATGGCAGCGTTGTCCCGGTTGCGTCCACAGCTGCTGCTTCGGAGCCCGGGGTCCCCTTTATAGTTGTTCACACCATAGCAGTGTAAAACCGGTGACGGACTACTTGATTATTCTGGTTACTTGTAACGGCTTGTCTTCTTCCTTTGATGTTTTCTCAGAAATTAGGGTAGCCACAAGTAATTACCACAAGATACAACTAGGCATACCCTATACACTTGTAACAGGGTCACGGCTTAATCGTTAATAATATCTTGAAATCTCACCTAAAATGAGGCGTTGTAAATTTTAGTCTTAAAAACCAAAGCAATCCTATACAAAGCCCAGTACTGAACTAATTGTATCAACGATCACAATGTTTTTTTTTTTCCCTGTTGATGTGCCAGATTAAGCGGTCTCCATTCGATAACTTTTCTGCCATAACGGCCATCGGTGCTTCGAACTATGTGCCCTGCCCATTGCCACTTCAGTTTGCTTACCCTGTTTTTTATGTCGGTGACCTTAGTTCGCTACTTATCTCCTTATTTCTGATTCGATGTCGTAGAGAGATCGCGAATAGCCCTTTCCATAGCTCGCTGAGTGACTCTGAGCTTCCTTAAGAAGCCCATAGTTAGAGACCACGTCTCGGCTTCGTAGGTCATCACACCGGTAATACGCAATCGTGCATTATGGAATGCAAAGTGTATTTTACCATAAATCGATGTGAACTGACATTAGCAATGATCATAACACTAATTCAAATCATAACAGTGTTCATTAGTACTGAAAACAAACAACTATATTTTATGCCTCACTTCTGAATTACCGACGGACGATTTAATATTCTAGACTTCTGAAACAGTTTGATAAATAACTAAAACACGCGAAACTAGCCGTGTTCATGAAAAAGCCTCACACGAAATACGATTTTGTATTTAGTATGTAAGGATCCAAATCAAACGATTAAAATTTTGACAAGAGACTGATTGCGGTTGGTGAAGTATACAAAATACTTGAGTTATAAGATCAATGTTTTAATATTACCAGACATGGCATTTACTATAATTTTTCGGACAGGAATTAGCTGGTTAGTTTGAATTGAAATGCGCATAAATATATGGGAGTCGCATATTTTTTCCATTCAAATGAACTCTAATTAAACGCTTAAGTTAAAACTGCCCTCTTACACGATACCACAACGCCTGTTCGGGAAATGATACTAAATTTAAAATGTCTATTAATCGCACAAATCCGATAGCTTCATAAGTTTGCAATCAAAATATTAGATAAAGAAGAAGCTGGAATATATTACGTAATTGGTTAATATTTGATATTAAATTGCGCGTATCGCGCGGTATTCTATAGCGCATAACTTTCGGTCTGCCGGGTTGATGGCACGACCTTCATTTGGGCGGCCTCTGTCACACCGAAGCGTACCGAAGCCAAAAATACAATGAAAAAAACAATTTTCAGCGTTCAGTTTTATAAACCGTCTATGTTTGTAGTAATTTAAAATACAGTCAGATTGAACTATAACTGAGCTGGAAAAGAATGCCTGTTAAAAGATGGTGGGCCGAAGTTGTTAAAAAAAAGTCATCACTTTTTTTTGTACCTCATTGCCATGGTTACCTCTCCTAAACTCTTTAAGACAAAGATTTTAGCCAATATAAAGGCAACAAAAATATTTTTTGGAGCCCATATAGGTCCATTTTTTACGGGGATTTGTCGTCAGTATGTTAATACCCTAAATTATTAGCATTTTTCTAAGGACCTCGTGCTGATCATGTTTTCGTTACTTCAATAGACAGTTTGTCACTGTAATGATTTGTGTAAGAATGTCCCTGAAATTTATTTATTTATTTAAAGTATCTTTTTGTTGTTTGCATTGTGAACGCCTTGATTTGTCATGAAAATGTGTATTTACTACTAAAAAGTACTACTTTTGTATTAGCAAAAATATAAATATCTCCTATACGACGGGTGTTACATTTCTCTAACATAATAATATAATATACTGTGGTATAAAATAATGAATATAGTATACTGTAATATAATGCCACAAACGATTACTTAAGGCGTTATTCAGTAGGTATAGCGACACGTGGATAACAATATGCAAGGAGGTATTAACCAGAGTAGGCTCACACAGAATAAATAAAGAATTATAATTTTGGCTATTGACCGGCCACGACAACGCGCGTGATCATCGCGATTGCAACAGTCGGTGGCGCGGGAAGCAAATCCCTTACAACCGACTAACAAAGAGATGTATCCACTTAATTTTATTTTTATAAGGACTTTAAATGAATGTATATGTATATAGTGGGGCAAAGTGCGCCTGCCGGGTAAGCGCGGTAATGAGATCATACAATGATGCAACAAACTAAATCATAGTTCTTGGCAATAGTCACAGATCTGTGATAATTACCAAGACTAAAATATTTATATATATAGGCGCACTTGCCCGGCTCCCCTCGCCTTATATTGCGTATGAAGCTAATTCATTAGTTGTTCGTAGATTTATTTATTCATTTTTTACTATGAGCCTGCGTTACGACCCGGCCCCGACATTGCGCGAATTGCGCCGCGGGAGACGTTTTATCTGTTTATGGCGCGGTCGAGACACGCAACGCGCTATGGTTAGTTGGGATCACGCGCAATTAATTAGATAAACCGCTGCCGCCGCCGCTCGAAGTCGTGGACGGGCCGTTACACTACGGTGTGACTAGTACCCCGCAGCAGTGCAGCGTCCCGAGTTTTTCCGCCGCCTGTTGCGATAAATCGTCCACGACTCGTTTGTTTATTTCTGTGTGTACGCGTGTATATTCGCTCAAGCCGCCGGGTCGCTCCCGTCACTCCGTTTATTTTTAACCGTCGTGACTCACTCGTGGATTATTTACGAGATGGCGGCACTTCGATATTGAGTTATGTTGATATGTGGCAGTAAACATCTTTGAGATTATGTTGAAAGAGTTGGTTATTCTTATGAGTTTTCTTTTTGGTTTTTCTCAATGTATTAAGTTGCACGTTATTACATCTTCAACATTACAAAGGCAAGTGTTATCGATTTGTTTAGCTTTCATTGGCCGATAATATTTATATTGGTAGCATGTTGCAAATTTATTTTATTTTCTACTAGAAGGCGACCGCAACTTCGTGCGCGTAGGAGAAAAAGTCACAACCCCTCTTTTTTTCTTTAGCACAGTCGGGTAAAAGGTATCATTTAACCATCTGGACATACCCAGCTACCCGTGTACCAAAAATAGTTCAAATCTGATTAGCCGATTTAGCGGAATGAAGCCACAACGACACATACAAACATTTCATTTTTACTACTTTATAATAGTATAGATGGTTTGCGGTTGTTAACGTGATTTATTTATTTGTTCAGAAAATGATTAAAAGTTATCATGTATAGGTATCTTATACATGTAACTGTGCAAAAACATGATGGATAACTTTTGAGAGACTTCGATGTGTAATAACAAACAAACGAATTAATTATGCAATATTCTGGTTCCATAAATTAGCCATTTGTCATGGCATCACTTGCCATCAACTTCAAATGCAAGAATTTAGAGTTGATTAATCCTTACTAATATTATAAATTCAACTGTGTGTTTGTTGTTTCTCTTTCTTTCACGCGATAGAATAGGGGCTGCAGAGTGACAGAGGCCACTTTCTGAGGTATAAACAAAATAAGTTTCTGACAAAAAAAATATACTTTTCATTAAACATCTATCAATTACTTACGGAGACGATTCTAAAGAGCCCGAACTCGATAGGATTACGTTACTCTATTACACAGTTCCCATGACCACCTTCCGGCTCGATGATTGAAGGTGTCATAATTATTGTATTGTCATCTAAGTTACACATAAGTATGCCAAATTTTAGCTCATTCGGAAACCGGTAAGTGGGTTAAATTTAATTTGCAAGATTTTATACAAACATTCAAGAACATAAAATTCGGGTCACCCAAATTTTAATAACAGCAATAGATTTTTTAAAATTAATTTGACACGAGTTTTATTAACATAATAATTCTTCGGAATACTCAACCGTATTAGTAATTTCCGTGATCCTACCATAAAAATAGCAACATCGAAAAATCACGATTTTTTTTAATATCTCGCTCCGTTAACGTTTTTATTTTTCATGGGTTTAAGCATTTACGAGTCCGATTTAAACTGAAAACGTTATTTTTGCAGTTAAGATGTAGGATTAAATAAATATCATGACGTGAGTAAAAATCTTTGGAACCCCGCACTATTGTAGAAAGTATAACGGTATTTTACCGACCCGAATTTTTTGCTCTCGGTGTAGTTGCTGCCATAGTCACAGGTGAATCTAATATAAAGCTTGTAATAACAGACAACGTCGCGGGTGAAGCCACATGAATATTCTGTTTAGTCCCGTTAAAAAAAACTCTATCGTGCGTTGTCAATTCGTGTGTCGATAATACTTAAAGATTCCTCTCCTAGCATTCACAGACTATTTCCGTAGTCATTGTCAACGAACCTTGACTCCGACTCACTGTCACAAGCACTAACGCCTTGAAGTCCACAGTAAAACAGTCTCATCTCTCTATAAATGTCTTAGGCGGATACGACTTTTTCTCACCAAGTGCGAGTTTTCGGATCTATAAAACTATATTAAAACACGGCACGCAAGCGATAAAGTAGTGTAAATGATGTGAAAGACTAATCCAGAGCGGGATCTATAAATACGGGCCTAATGACACGGTGACGATGCACTCGGAAAGAAAGGTTAGGTATTTATGTGCTAAAATTAAGAGATCCGTAGAAGGAGCAGGGTAATTGATACCTTTGGCCCGAAGGATAGCAAAGCTTGAGTGGCAATGAGCAGGGTGTATTAGTCGTAGAACCGACGGCCGGCCATCGAGTTTGCAGCAGTGACACACAGAAATAGGCTGAGAACACGCTTACTTTTAGAACTATGACGGTAACCTTCACAATTTTCAACCTTCTCCTCTCTCCTCTTTCAACCTCCTTCAACTTCTGATTCTATCTCGCACGGTCAAGGAATTTAATTTGTGTACCCTTTCATACCTTGTCATAGTGACATTGACATGGAATCTCTATGGGCTTTCATATTAATTTTGACTGTGACAAGGTACGAAATGGTATATAAATTAAATTCCTTGACTGTACAACCGTACCGTAACGTTAGCAGCGTAAAAATTCAGCATTGCAAGTGCAAATATGGCTTCGATACAAATAAATTGAGCTCCCCTCCGGTCTCATCGGAAACTTCGTCAGTATAGCTTGAAGACAAAATGTACTAACGATACATCAGTTTCACAATGTCTTAGTGCCTTTTTCTTTTGCCACGGTCTCGCATCACCGACTGCAATCCGGGTAACCTTGTTAAATGAGACTCCTTTGAGAGAAACAAAGTATGTACCGTGTGATGCAGTTATCTGCTTCTACGTACTACTCTTACTACTGTGTTAAATGTCATTAAAATTGAAGTCATTTTTCTTGTCTTTCTGGCAAAAGAACCCGGGGTCGTTCACCTACCCAATGGTCTGACCAAATTAGGGAAGCAACCACCAACCAAGAACCAGTTTGACTCAGAGGGAGTAACGTTGCCTGCGAAGCTGGGGTCCTGGGTTCAAGTCCCGTTAAGGGAAAATATTTGTGTGATGAGCATAAATATTTGTTTCTGAGTCTTGGATGTTTTCTATGTATATAAGTAATATTAGTATATTACTACAGAGGCCGGGAAAAGTCATTTCGTGGATGAGTACGGTTTTCTCCAAATATGCGAGGAAATTTGACACATGTTTATATAACTTATTTTCGTATAAATAACACGACAGACAATCTTTGATAAAATGATATTCGCGTTCCCGCATTATTATTTTTTAAGGATATTAATGTTAAAAGTTTTGGGTCCGAATTGTATATTTGGTTCCAAATGAAATATAGTAATGAAAATAATAAAAAAGAAACACCATAGCAATAGTTAAAATAAATATATGCATTATTACTTTTAGTTGAATCGGCAATTGATAAACGCACAACATTAAAAAAAACATACATTTGCTACAAAATATGTATCAGTCCCAGAAGATCATTAAGACTAAATAAACTGTATTATGATTTGGACACAATAATAATTGTTCTTTTTTTCTATTACTATTGGCATTCACTATGGATTAACTAAACGCAGAAAACAATTAAAGTTTATTTAAATCTCGGTTTTTGTACGTGACTATTGGCTGTACGGTGAATTTTCAGTCTTTGATGCAATTAAAAGTAAAAACCTGCACAATAATGTTCACTTCCCAGGCCTGTCCGGGAAGTAATGCCACTTTTTTTTAATTTGATTATCGTATCAACGTATATAACGATGGACTTCGCGGTGTGTTTTTACTACATTAATGGGAACATTTCCGAGCAAGTGGAGAAAATCTATTAAATATATCGTCGTCTAGTACACATAACACAAGCCTTATTGAGCTTACCATGGGACTAGTTCGATTTGTATACAAATTGTCGTGTAATATTTATATTTATTTAAAGACGCCTCCTGAGGTAAAGCAAATTCCATCTGGCAATGAATGATACATTGATAAAGTCGGTAATATATCCAAGACGCTTAAAAAAATATTTGGCACAAGTCATCTCGGATATGGATGAATCCGTTCAATATGACGTCCTGGATATATGAAGAAGAAAAAAAATTATAATCTTCTTTTTTTCAAATCAAATCAAATCAAATCAAAATATCCTTTATTCAAGTAGGCTTTATACAAGCACTTTCGAATTGTCAGTTACAATGAGAGAAGTCTTTGCTGGGAAAGATACAATATGATCCAACATTTCTTGAGTATAGTCGGATAAAAAGTATCCTATCCTCATCTACGGACGCCCAGTTACCCGTGTACAAATAATTGAAATTTAACCGTTTCGGCGTGATGAAGCCACAACGACACGTACAGACATACAAAAAAATATATATTTTTTAATCTTCTTCTCGTATACTGTACAGACATTTCATTTTTACAACTTTATACTAATATTTTCTTCTGTTTCCGCGATTATTACTCATTGAAATAAAACAATTTAAAGGATTATATCGCATATATTATCTCATTTTAGTTCCCGACGTTTCGGAAGCTTTCCAGCTTTCCATGGTCACGGGAGGACTGAGAAAAGATGTATTTTCCTCTGTCAAAGTTACAATTTGTGCAAACTACCCATTTTTTGAAAAAAAACACAAATAAAGGTGTACATACATGCCAGATGCGCCTAAGCTGTAAAGACAGTTACACATGTGCCAGAAGGGCTTAATTATTTTATTCTAATAATTTACCAAGCAGCATTTCACAAATGAGGCGTACTGAGGAGAAAAGAAACGCTGCAAAGAAAAACTCCCAGGCTACCTCATTACTAATTATAATATTTAAAAAAACAGAGACTATTAAACTACTTTTAAACAGATAAGATATTTTACACCGTTCGGAAATTAAGGTTTTGCAGTCCTGTGTCTCGCTTGTTCCTTGATGAGATGTATTACAGGATCCCAAGCTGGTGGTAGTGACAATCCATCTTCTCTATTGAAATTAGGATGCTTTTTAATCTCAATAGCCTCGTGTAGCATCCTGGGAAAATATCTTTTTTCTTTGGCAAGGATAGAAGGTTTATCAAACTTAATTGAGTGGTTTGGTTTGTCAATGACATGTTCACAGACTGCAGACCTATTACACCGACGGTGCTTAACATCTGCTATGTGCTCCTTCACCCGGGTTGATTGAGTTTTTTTTCTCAGTCCTCCCGTGACCATGGAAAGCTGGAAAGCTTCCGAAACGTCGGGAACTAAAATGAGATAATATACGCGATATAATCCGTTAAATTGTTTTATTTCAACTTTATACTAGTAAAGATAATATTTTCACGGCTTGGTTTGGAATACATATAAATGGCTTATCGATAAATTTGAATGATTACTGTTGTTGTTTACCATCTCTTTTTTGGTGTGCAATAAAGAGTATTGAATTGTGTATTAAATTGTCAGTTCTCGGAATACTAGCCCGTAAACATTTCAGCTTGGCACCATTGGTCATGGCTTGTAAATTCGGTCTCTTATCAAAGTCTACTTTTTACAACCTTTTATTTAATTCACATTTGTATATAAATGTTACAAATGTTGCAAATTAAATTTAACGCACAGCCAGGTAACCGATTGAGCATATAATATTTGGCATACTTATACTTATGCACTATTATGATACCATCGAGCTGATCTGATGATGGAGCCAGAACGTGGTCGTACGAACTCTGTGAAAAAATAACGCAGTTCTACCGAGTTTGGGCTTTTTACAATCGTTGTCTTTGATTGACAAAAGTACAGTCGGCAGTAAAAGCTTGTCTCTAAATGATTTGTTTTGACAGAAACTTATTTTTACTTATACTTAATCGCACAAGTTTTTTCCGCAGCTTCGTCCGCGTCGCCTACTATTTTGTTTAACTATGCATTTTCCGGGACAAGAAGTAGCATGTCACTCTCCAGCCTCTATTCTATTCACATGAAGAAAAAAAACACGACAATCCGTTGCCCCGTTATTGCGTGAAAGAACAACGAACCGATTAATACAATTTCGCATCTATAATAAGGACCTATTCATCAATATCAATGGTAGCGAAAAAAATACCCTTTTCTATCTGTTATCACTATTTTGCTATAGCTCATCCATAACACCACGTTAAACGCATCCTATTAGAAGAATGAAAATAGTCCACGGGATAAAACGCTCGTTACGCAGAGGTGTTAAAAGTTATACTCCTTTATCGACCACCTGCAGCCAATAGTGATGTGCCTACATCGATGAAGTTATTTTCTATGCGCCTTAATTTGCACTTTTTTGAACGTTTATTTTATTAAGAAGTCCATTATATAATCATTTTACCGGTTCAGCCTCACCTGTCCGATATTTTTGCTATACATTGATTTAAGCTTACACGATGTTCACTTACAATCAACACAAATAAATCATATTTATTCGCGATTAAGCCCCGTTTTGTTGTGTACTGTGTAGTGATAATTTCTGCTATAATTTTTCATTTACCTAAAAGCACTTTTTGTGCAATTTAAACCGCAGAAATAAAAAGCTACACTCATCATTCGCTTGTCCTTATCCAATTGACTTGGGTTCGGCGCAGCATGTTTTTTTCTTCCATAACTCTCTATCATCCGTCATCTCGTCACTCACATCCTTCCTGTTCATGTCATCTCTCACGTAATCCATCCACCTTTTTCTTGGTCTACCCCTTTTCTTATATCCCCGCACATGCATATCTAATATCCTTCTTGTCACTCTCAACCCATGCGTAATATGAAATGTAATAAAGACCTACACTATCATTTTAAACCATTCTGAATAGTTAAGGGGTTTAAAACAAACAGATCCCAGGCATTAATTCTATACTATTGTGTAAATCACGGCAGTCTAGGAATGAAGATAATGATTAGACAGAAAAGTTTTATTGTTTGCCGCCCTTTATTAGCATATTTATTAGTCTCGGTCTAAACTATTGTCTCCTGAGTAACGGGACAGAATATCAATAAGAAAAAAAAAACCACATTCATAACCCTTAAATACATAGAAAACATCTAAGACGCACAAATATTCATCCTTATCGGGATACAAACCCGCGACCGTCGGCTTCGTAGGCAGATATATTTTATCGTTATGTCGCTCTCACCACCCTAGCCTTTAATCTGCCATGCGCCCGCGCTGACAGTCCCGTTTACGAGGCAGTCGTAAAATTTTACGTAATTTACGGGCTTATTAATGAAGAGTGATCGTTTGAGTATATTTCATAATATTCATAATTTCATTGCTTTTATGATTTTATTTTTAGACTTCACTATGAATACTGATGAGAACAAAGTAAAATATAAGACGAGAACAAAGGAAAATTTATGAAACCAAAGGGGTGTTCCAAATTTTGTAGCCGTATAGTGAGTATAACAGGAAGGGCTTTTCAAAAATCATGAAAAGCTAATAGTTTTAAAATTATAACTTATGATTTTCGAACAAACTTGATTGGAACCAATGGAAACCTCGCATAAAAGGCATATGCTTGAAATATCTGTATTATGAGTATACAACGAAAGGACGCAATTAAGAAGCAGAATAAAGACTGAAAGTCCGGATAGTCCACTAATATCCGAACGCATGGTAACCCTCATCATAAATTGAAAAATCAAACTCTTCTCAGCACAGCTGATGAAGCTTTACGCTCTCTCAATCTAACCATATCTAGAGCCACCCTCATGATTTCCCTATACGATATTCCATCTACCTTCCCTTTTATTTGTATCGTGTAGTTCAGCGGTTCTCAAAGTTACTTGTCGATACAACCCTTATGAAAAGCGAAGAGTCCGTCAAAGAGCCCTAAAATAATGAAAAACTAGTACATATGTATTGTTCAGTAACAGGAGGCAATATTATTTTAAATTGACCTAATCACCACACTATATTCCGCCTATATTCACTTATGTAATGCAGTATAATACTAAGAAACATTTCACACCGAAATTCGGTGCGCTCTGGATTTCGCCCCCGTCCCTGTGGCACTCATACTATTAGTGGCTACCCTATTTAATTTATTTTTCTCCTTTTCCATTATGCTCTATTTTATCGCAGGGCCCCCACAGGACCCCTAAGGTTCCGCGGAGCACACCTTGAATATCCCTGGTCAAGACCAAGGTACTACACCTTGGTCTTGTCCTTCCTCGCTTATGGTAACCCTACATCCATGTAATTTTATCCGCGTTAAAATACAACTTGTGCTAACGTAGTGGGAGCGTACTTCTCCGGTTTTAACCAATTAAATCCAAAAGTTGGAGCCCCCAAGTGGTTAGTTACCTGCCACTGAAATATGTGGTTTTTTTTTTCTCAGTGATACCGGAATGAGGTCACCACTGGGAAATGTGGGGTCTCAACGTTGGCGGAATATTGAATATATCTTAATCATTTAACAATATTAATGAATATTACAAAAAAAAAACCACGAGGCCAGGGTTGGATTTAGTTTGTACGGGTTTCTATTTCGCCGAAATCAGGTGATGTAAGTGTTTATGGGCGACGGTGATCACTTACCATCAGGCGACCCGTCTGCACTTTTGCCTCCTATGTCATAAATAATAATAATAAAAAGGTTGACAGTCATATTAATACTAGCACTATTATTATTATATTAAGTTTAGGACTAAGTCGGTTGGTGCGATATTGTCCCAGATATTTACTTTCTTAAGGGATACTTGGCATGCATGTAGCTTTCAATACTTATTCTGAAACACTCGCGTTTTATTGAATGTGTATGAAGTAAATGACTTTTCTCTTATTTAGTGCAGGGCGTTATCGATATTGTTCACACAATATAGTGAATTTACCTAACCGGGCATGTGTCTTGAATCTTATAGGCTATGACCTGATCAATCTGTTTGTCAAGTTTCACCTAAATCTGTTCGATTGTTTGTGTATTATGAGTGACAAACATCTCCACAAACGCACATTTATAATGTTGATGGCATTGCTATCTAAGGGCTACTTGCGTTCGAATACATTGAGAGGTTACTGCTCACATACTCGACTGAAATTTTCTTTGGAAGTACTTTTATCAATAATTGTATAATGTTAACCTTCCTCATCAAGCATGAAAATGTAAATAAATTAACTGTTTGTTTATTACAGACAATCTAATCAATGAAAAAGGTTCAGTTAGCTAAAAGAACTTTCTAATACTATTTTCACTTTTCCGCTGTAACTACGACCTAGCCCCGAACCGCGGTAAAATATACAACTTTTAGTTTTACGGGCCCCGTTTTCAATAAAACTTTAATCGTATAACGTGTAAAATGCTACCCAAAAGCCGTACGTAGTTATAAAATGGTATGCGTTTAGGTCGTTTTAGAATTAGGTTGGTCCTAATCGAGAACAAAGCAATCGATTGTTGGTCGATGTTTTAATAGACCTACAACTAATTGTCCATTGTTTATTATGTTATTGAGTCGTTTATGTGCTAACAAATTGTTTCAAACTTGAATGTATCTACATATTTTGCTTAGTTTTGCCTTCGAACAAAGACTTGCAAAATACCTACATATTCCTAGCCCTAGTTAGTCCATGCTATTTGTATCATAAGTTTAGGCTCCATTAATACCTAACAGTGGATGATGAAATAGGGCCCAAAATAAGAAGGGGAGGAGCTTATATATTCCTAAAACAATACAATTATTGTCGCTCACAATAGTCCGCCTCCACTGCAGCACCTCACAATAAAAGAAAACATTTCAAAGAATAGAATAAGTTACACCGTTCTCTTAAAAACTGTACAAATTCACTTCACAAAACGTAACAACGCTGAACTAACACAGACTAATTTGATCCCTAAATAAATTAACATTAAACAGCAAGTCCCTTTGAAACCATTTCGCATATTCTTTTGAAATGCAACAGGAATACTTTGAGGACCCATTCTCAATGGGACAAGCTGATTTATTTTAGACTCCACCAAAGACTTTTTAATAAACTTCTTCGTTTTAAAGTTAAAAGCTCATAATTCATTCGAAATTAACTGTTGTGTCAATTAAAAAAAAAAGTAGAGCAAATATGACGCTCTCATGCAAAAGATAACACATTCCTGATCCTTATTGACAAGTAAGGGGACATCCATTAATTGCGCGAGGCGTTTTTGGCTATTTTCCGACTCACATAGGGACTCCTTGTTATAGATAAAATATATATTTCAAGATTTTCAGTAAATCACCCCCCACTCTTTATATTAGAGTATGGAAATTTATATGGGTTTTCCCATAGAAACTAAATTTGATAGTAGAGATCTGAAAATTATACAAGTTCAAAGACTTGTTATTATATTACAAATTAAAACCAAAGTGTTTCACGTTAAAATAAAATACAAAAATATCACAAGCAACTTACAAATAAATAAATAAATGAAGTGAAATCCCACCAAAATTTTGCCAAGACGAGACCATGTTGTTCGCGCTGTCATAAACTTATCAAATGTCATGTAGATCCAAGATCATAACTCTACACGCCCTATTATCAAAACACAACAAAACGGGGCTTTCGTTGGTAATTCTTCGACGTTTCGGACGTCGCGTTAGTTTCCTTCGAGACCATGGACGTAACGCGACGTCCGAAACGTCGAAGAAGTACCAACGAAAGGTAATTAAATAAATCATATTTATACGCGATTAAGCCCCGTTTTGTTGTGTTTTGATAATGAGTGAAGATCGTGTAAGTTTAAATCAATGTTCTACACGCCCTAGCTTCACAAACTCTACTCCTTAGTCAAATTATGCGGCTTGGCCGTTTCGATTAGCCAGGCTATCAGAGCCTTGGCACACAGTGCGAGACGGGCAGCGTCAGTGTCCACTCGTAGCTCATGACCAAGGTCCTCGCAATGGACCGAAACATGACGAGCAGTAATCTAAATATGTCATCACGGTTATATTCAAGATGTTCATTCTATTGAAAAGGATATTCAACCATGGCTTGCACGCCATTTTTCTTGAACACGACGATTCTCTGCACTTGTCCGTGTGGCGTGCTTATTGTGTGTATCACGTCCTGAAACAAATGAAAAACGAATTATTAACAATACTCGCCTTGAGTCACGGGCTCGTACGTCCCGGATTTTTTGGAGGATTGCGTGAGAATATGGAGCCAACATGTAGAGGCCCTTTATCGAGAAGTTTGCTGACGCTGAACTCCTGCTGAGATCCATTCCTGGCCATATTCATGAGAGAATACGTTCATGAGCAGATTTTGTTTTTGGCTGCTAACCATGCTGCGCCTTTGGGTGCGTTAACTGCAACGGGAAGTTAGCTCAACTGAGCATGAACCAGAGTTGAGCTAGTGCAGCATTTAACATACAGATTATTTCCGGCTCTTGTCTTGAAGCGTGACCAAGAAATGCTTGAGAATTTATTAGAATTTAATCATTTCATTATATAACACATTATTTACTAACTGCGTACATGAGTAGGCAACTTTGAACACTATTAATTGCGTAAACGTCGCTATAATTCTAACCTAGGCCAAGAAATGTAAGTGTTTATTTATATCTTTAAATTTCATTGCACAGTCAAAATATGCACAAATGGCGGACTTCATGCCAAAAGGCATTCTGTACCAGTCAACCATTGGGTTAAACAGAAATATTAATATAGCGCAGTTTCTATTATATGACAAATAAAAAACACAAATATAATTGAAATATATATGCACATTAGCTTACACACATATACAATACATACTTGTACGTATTACTTCATGTACCTTACCTAGTGAAAAACATCATACCATACCGATAGCTAATCTTGGAGCTTTCTAAAGAGGTGCTTGCGTAACATGCGCTTGAAAGTAAATTTGCTAACTAAGTGTGAGTGCCAACAACCACGAACGATGCGTGCTTGAGCGGTAAGCATGGCCATAAAGGGGCCGAATACCAAAATCCGAAATCACCACCGTGTCGCGACGGACTACCGAGAATCTTAGCCCAGGGACGCGAGTGAAACAAGTGAACAGTGCACTGTATATCTGGACTACCCTGAACCACCTAGCTGTGAGTACTTCTATAAATCCTCTCCACCAACGTCTTAAACCCCTACACATTGTCACACCAGTAAATGTTCCTTAATTTTTGACGTAGAAACTATTCGATCCGCTACCGTTAACAAACTTAGCCAACTCCGTTAACTCCGGCCCACGTCGAGCTAACTGCATCGGGCAGTTAGCTCAACTGAGCATAAACCAGCGTTGTGCTAGCGCAGCTTTGAATATTCAGATTGTTTCGACGTCTTGTTAACTGTGACAGTGAAATGTGCTAGCCACTTGGGGATATCTTGGATTATGCGAACATACGTCACGTAAAAGTTAAGACAATTCTGTGAAAGAACAAACTCACTTCACTCTAAAATATTTGCATATTTATATCTATGCTGATTCGTGATTAATAATAACCGTTCCGTAGCCAAAGGGTAACAAAGCAACTCTTTTGCTAAGCCTCGATGTCACTCTGTCAGTCGCTAGGCTCTAACTCTTGTCCCTACCGTAATAGGAAAATAGGTACCTACTTGAAATATCCATAGTAGATGTTTTACTACATCACATAAAAATAAAATAAAGAGTAAATATACAAGAAACGTGTTTACTCGAGGCTTTTTTGGGGTACAGTGGTACCGAACCCTTTGTGCGAGAGTCTGAGTCGCACTAAAAAGTCGGTTTTATAATACTTTCGAATATAAGTTATCTTATGATTTATTGCTGTGAATTGAAAAATCACAAGCAAAAGGCAAAATGTTGTATTGAACATTCGCTTACAATCCTTTACAATGAAGCTAACATTGCACGTGGAAGAAATGCAATTCCCGGCGTAGGTACCAATTTCTTTGGAACTCAATCTACGAATCGCACCTTGCCATGCCACCCGGGGTGAATTGAACTACAGGGTAGCAATGTAAAAGATAATACTTTTTACAAAATGCACTTGTTAAAACAAAATAAGTCACGCAAAACGTAGTCCCAAATTACGATCAAGTATCCTAGGTGACGGCAATAACCGTATATATATGGATAGATAAATACTTAAAAAGATAGAAAACACCCAAGACTCACAAATATTCAATCTTATCGAGATTTAAACACTGGACATAGATAGCATCACTATTACGGAGGTAAAATCGCGTCATCAAAAAACACCTACGAGTATATACAATAATTTATCATAATAATCACGACATAGAAACAGAGAATAAGCTTCATGTTCTAAAAGCACAGGAGTTGACTAAAATAATTCACTGAAGGAAGAGATAGGCGCTGCGACCCCCGATCGGGTTTTTACCTGGTCCAACAAATTTCTCAGGTAATAAAACGTATAAACGCCGCGAGTACTTTCAGGGCTTTTGGACCAGATGAGAACCGAACGGGTAATTAATAGAGGAGTAAATATAATTGTTATTTCCTTTCAAACACTTATATTCCTTTCTTTATCTAGGTTGTAAATATGTATTTTTTTATTATTGTTATGAAAATTAAATGTATAGAACGCCCAATATATGACCAATAAAAAAAAAAAAAACAGGTAAAAAAAGGAAGGAGCAGCAAAATCTCCGATTGCAAAAAATTATCAGTAGGCTGCGTTATAACAGCAAGTATAAATTTTTATCAAGTCAACACTATAACATACAGCAACTGAAAACCCTATGTTAAGTTTAGCAAGCAGTGCTCAAAATTTTCGTACACACAAAAACAAAAAGTCCCAAGGAAACTTTTCCAATTTCCGTGCAGTGTCACTAAACGCGTTTTATTCACTCAACCTGCACGCGACGCGACGAGATTGCATCCCATTCGGCTCTCGTCTACGCTCGGTTACAAACAATAGGTGGGCCATTCCACTTTGGTTTTCAAATTAATAAACGATATTTAGTGAACGGCTTATAAAAAATGACATAATTGCTATATGAGAATTGAGAATCTACGTATAATGTGTTATGTACGTGAACACTTCAGGATTACAAAACGCGTTTTGTTCACTAAACCTAAATGCGACTCGACACTACTAAGACAACTAGATTGCATTCGCTTTGGTCCCATTCGGATTCGGCTCTCGTCTACGCTCGGTTACAAACAATAGGTGGGCCAATTCACTTTTAGGGAACCGCTTTTGGTTTTCAAATTAATAAACGATATTCAGTGAACGGCTTATTAGAAATGACATAATTGCTATATGAGAATTCAGAATCTTCTTATAAAGTGTTACTTACGTGAACACTTCAGGATTACAAAACGCGTTTTGTTCACTAAACCTAAATCCGACTCGACAACTAGATTGCATTCGCTTTGGCCCCATTCGGATTCGGATCTCGTCTACGCTCGGTTACAAACAATAGGTGGGCCAATTCACTTTTAGGGAACCGCTTTTGGTTTTCAAATTAATAAACGATATTCAGTGAACGGCTTATTAGAAATGACATAATTGCTATATGAGAATTCAGAATCTTCTTATAAAGTGTTACTTACGTGAACACTTCAGGATTACAAAACGCGTTTTGTTCACTAAACCTAAATCCGACTCGACAACTAGATTGCATTCGCTTTGGCCCCATTCGGATTCGGATCTCGTCTACGCTCGGTTACAAACAATAGGTGGGTCATTCCACTTTTAGGGAACCGGTTTTGGTTTTCAAATTAAAATGCGATATACCGTTAATGATGTGTAAAAGATGCAGTTTTACGTAAACATGCGAAAAACCATTGGCTTGGTGGTCTAAAAGTAGAATGTGCCCGGTATTATTATTATTTTGGAACTAGATTGAGTCATCCTGTCTGCGAAAGATATATAATAATAATAATATCTTTATTTCAGACAGAGTCCATGCAAGTGTGTAATAAATGCAATAACTTAAGAGCTAATGTTAGTACTTATGATACCTGGTACCTAATGAAAAAATATATATAACTACTTGGTTTCTATTAAAATAGCTGCATCACTATTTGGCATTATCAAGGCGTTTTGTTCACTCAACCTGCATGCTATGCGCCGCGACGAAATTGCATCCTATTTGGCCCCATTCGGCCGTGCTCGACTACGCTCAGTTAGAAACAATGGGAGTCTATGAAAAAAATACTATCGTTTAAAACGACTCTATTGTTTAAAACGACCCTAGAAGGAAATATTGAAGGTAAGAAAGGAGATCAATAAGAGACTGTATGAAGTAGGTATTTTCTAAAACGACACTAGATGGAAAATGTTAAAGAAAAAAACGGTGAGGACGACCGGGATAAAACTTTGGTCACAATAAAAATTCGGCTGACGATCTAGTAAAATTGCGAGCGTCCGCTGGAGGCTGGCGAAAATGTATTCTCATGCTTGAAACTACAGAAGAAAGAAGGAAAGAACAAGCAGTCAAAATAATAACTATTAATCTATCTAACCATAAAGAAACTAGCTTGAGAAGCTTAATGCAATTAAATTAAAACACCCAAAAACATCTCGGATAACTTTTGTTACACAAGAAACGTCCACACTCGACCCCTATAACTTCATCGACAACCCTAGTAAAAATCCGTGTACCTACCTTACTTATATTTAACGTCGCCACACAAGAAACCCCCATAACTTCATCGTATCGACAATCCTAATCCAATTAAAACAACTGCCAACCTCATATATTCACTCAAGCGAAAAAAGCTAAAACCTAATAAAACCGTGCGACGTCATAAGCAAGCGCCTCTAGAATTGCACGCCAGTGTACGATGGGATTCCAATTCCAACAAGTGGCCCGACGGTATTGCCGTGCGATACTACACTGCGTGGAAAAATAAAGTGTACGCTTTGATATTAAAACGTGGTAGCTCGTGCTTCATGGCATTGCAATATGGATAATGAAAAAGAGAATGTGCAATCCTTTACGGGACTTTATACTAATTTAATTTCTCTGAAGATAATGCTTTGTATTTTCTCTAGAAACCTTGCATTTTTCTGTGTGAGACCCTGCATGCATCTGTGGGCGAATGCTAATCTCAATGGTTAAAAAGAATTCAGGTATAAACAGTTAAAAATCCATTATTATGAAAAAATCCAGGTTTGGATCATTTTTTAAATGTTTAAGAGCGAGAACGTTATTTATTATTATTTGTGTTTGTGACTTTATTGCATATATTTAGATAGCATTAGGGGTTACTCACGTCGTAAAAGCCGAGTACTGCTCGACATGTTTTGGTCCATTCCGAAGACCTTAGTCGTCGTCACTTCCCTTCTCGCTGTCAACTCTAGGGACCCATTTCAAATCTAGATCGGCGCAAATCTTCTCAATAATGGGTCCCAACTGTTTAAAATCACTACGTTCCACGATAGAATTTATAATAGTACTTTCCGTCGTTAAAACCAAAGAAAAGTTACTTAACAAAAAATATTTAGGGTACTGGACTTGCTTTGCTGCCTGCAGTCGGGAGATTTTTTTTTACTTCAGTGTAGTCGGGTTGAAAGTAATGTAGTTATAACCATCTGTGCGATGCACCGCTACCCTTGTACAGGTTTACCGTGGGAGATGGTTGAAATCTGTCCAGCAGTTTTATCGCGATGAGCAACGATACACGAAAAAAAATCGATTCAGTAACCATCAAATATTTTACTTGTTTTCAATGCAAACAAATTCTATTTTTACAACTTTATAATAGTATACATGTGTTAGTTTACAAGGTATTCATGAACGGTATATGTTGCCTCAAACATTTTGGAATCTAGTAATGCCAAAACGTGAATATATTATTGGCTGTGGCTGTACACATTTCTCTGTCCCCGAGCGCACCACACCTCACCTAAATGCATGTCATTTGAATCTCAGAACGCACGCGTGATTCGGTGCACATATGCACATTTATATGAACCGTAATGTGACAGAAGAATAAGTATTCTAGATAGACATCTAGATTTGGATCGAGTTTGATCAAAGTTTCACGGTGTTTTAAAGCAATTTATAGTTCACTACTGAAATCTAGATTTGGATCGAGTTTGATCAAAGTTTCACGGTGTTTTAAAGCAATTTATACTTCACTACTAATAAACTAATAACTAGTATTATAAGCTAGAAGGTGCCCAAACTTCGTTCGCAGAAGAGAAAAGGTCATAACCTCTATTTTTTCTTCAGCGTAGTTGGGTAAAAAGTGTCACATAACCATCAGTCACTCCCGACCCGTGGTACAACTACGATGTCCAACTGGTTGTACTACGGGGAAGTAAAGTTACCCTTAGTTCAACTTAGTTCAACTGGTTGTTCTATGGGGAAATATCTTTACCAATGGTTCAATTCGAGTGAGTAGTTCTTTCCTTGGTCCAACTAGTTGTACTACTGGGAAATGTATCTATGAACAACTACTGCTAATAAACAGAAAAACGTTATCTATCAATGCTAAAGTGCAATGCAATTACTACCTCTTTTGATTAGTTGTCTATTGTGAAGATATAAAAATAATTGAGAGAAAAGGCGGTAATGTTTTATTATCAAAAGGTCGACAATTTTACAAAGTGAAAGATTTTAAAAATGAGTCGCGTGGTGCATATTGGCGGTGCTCTATGTACAAAAAACTCAAATGTTGTGGATCTGTTACAGTTAAGGTGCGACTTGCATATTGGTGTTCAGTGAGAATATACGGGGTGTTATTGGGTGCTATATAGTCTCGCAAGACTTTCAGTAATAATTTCGATTTATTTATTTTTTAATATTTTTAATCATTGCTTATATTACTTTTTAACAGGACATGCAAATAATTAAAGAAAAAGAACACTCTTGCCAACCTGACTACGGCAAAAACGACATAGCCGAAACAATTGTAAGTTTAAAAAATGAGGCAGCAAGCACAGATGTCCCGATGCCACAATTATACAAGAGACACGAGGCCAACTTGAAAGACAGAGGTTACGATTTAATAGACAGTATACCGAGTTTCGATAATCTAAAGCACTCCCTTTATAACGCGAGGCACAAATCAGCGGGAGTATCGAGAACAACATTTTCATCTGTGGACGAAGTTGAAATACCTGACCAGTTTCTTGATTTTATGCTGGGTTGCGACACAGAAAAAAGAATACTTATATTCTCTACCCCCCAAGCAAGAGAAATTATTGAAAATGTTAACGAATTTTTTGGAGATGGCACTTTCAAATGTAGCCCGCACCCATACGTACAACTGTTTACTTTGCACGGTGATATTGGAAGTGATAACAAAATTACTAATGTTGTTCCACTAATTTATGCCCTACTCTTGGACAAAAAAACAGAGACATACGTCACAATGCTACGTATAATCAAATCGCAATTGCCAAAATGGGAGCCAAAAAAGTACCACTGCGACTATGAAACTGCAGCAATCAACGCAATGTTGGAAGTATTCCCACACGTAGAGATAAAAGGCTGTTACATGCATTTTTCTAAAAATATTTGGAAGAAAGCAAAGGTATTGGGACATATAAAGTCTAAACCTGAGAAAAGAGTAGTTGGAATGTGTTCTATATTACCCTTAATACCAGCCGGGATAATCAATGAGGCATGGACATACATAAAGAACGAAGTAAAAACATTTTCATTTCTGAAAATGGGTAAATTCTTGAAGTACATAAGTCGCGTTTGGTTAAATAAGAAAATCAAAACGTACATAACTGTCTTCGGATAACGTCATAGGACGAATAATGTGGCCGAGTCCTTCCATAACGACTTAAACAAGGGAGTTCACAAGAATAATGTGAATTTACTCAGATTGTTAAATGCACTTCGTGAAAAAGGTAACTTATCCAAGGGACCTATGCGGAAGAAGCGTGTTGTCGGTAATAAAAGAAGGGCACAATATATAATGAACGATGATTATGTAAAACATGTACAACTGCAGTTACTGGATGGACACATAACTATTGGGCATGCAATTGACAAATTGCGTTAGGCCAATTTGTCTGCAAATCTTTTCTCTTTATACAGCGTGTGTATTTCATAAGGGGGTATATTTTAATAACGATTAGTGTAGAACCTAAGGAGCTAAACTGCATTGTTTTTTTAGAAGATAAGTTTTTTTTCATACATAACAATTGAGCACGCAATATATTGCGTTGACGTCAATTAACGTACCTAGCTAATTTTCATACGAAACAACGTTTATCACGTCAGTATTCATTAACACGCCGTACATTGCTGCTCGGTAGAATTAATAATAATAACACCTAATTTATAACACTATTTAAGAAAATTATTAACTTATATGATTTGTATGATCAGGTACTATAACTGGATCCATTATACGCCCGTATGAAATACACACGCTGTAGATTTCTCGTAAAATATTTTCAATAAATAAATGTATATTATTTCACATAGGTATTTTGTTTTGTAGACGTTCATTTGTTTTACGCGATCATCTTATCCCCGTGGTCCAACCAGTTGGACATGATTTCACCGTTGTACCACGGGTCATAATCAAAAATATTTAAAAAAAGAGTTGAACTAAGGGTAACTTTACTTCCCCGTAGTACAACCAGTTGGACATCGTAGTTGTACCACGGGTCGGGAGTGCCATCAGTGGATACCCAGCTACCCGTGCACCAAAGTAGTTAAAGATTCGGCGTGATGATGCCACAATGACACATAACTACAATGATACAATAAAAAAAAATGATTTTCGATTCAGTGACCTCCAAGTAGTCCGTTACATTCTTTTTTAAATATCTTTAATGTATTATACTTTTCATTTTTAATTTTTTTATAATAGTAGAGATGTGAAAGTTCTTCTGTCTATAAAATCCAAGAATTTCTACTCAATCATCTACTAGATTTCTTACACGATTTACTTTAAAAAATAAAAATAAACGAAATACAGATAAAATAAAGATGACCTTTTAAAGCATGTCCAAGGACGTACGGGATTAAATAACATATAAGTTCACATTTTCCTTTCATATTCCTAGAATATCTTAGCCTCACTCAAAGAGATGTTAGTTTAATAAAGTAGCATTTTCCATCCTCGTGCACTAAATGAAAGCTAGCCCTAAGTCCGTCAAAGAACGGTAATCCATTGTGCACTGGTTACATAAAACTATTCTTTAATTGCATAAAGACATAACTGTCAAATATCTGCATTCGAAATTCAAACTTAAACTGGCACAGTTATGGTTAAAGATATATGTTCCTTCTTAGAAGAAGCGCTTACGTCTTCATGGTTTTAAGGGTTTTGTACTCAGTACAGGCTTTGTACTGCACATGTTAAGACTATAAGAAGATTGTGGTTTATTTTAAAACTAGAAGATGCCCTCAACTTCGTTCGCGGAGGAGAAAAAGTCATAACCCGTCGTTTTTTGTTCAGCGCAGTCGGGTTAAAAGTATCCTATAACCATCTGGAGATACCCAGCTGGAGATACATTTCATTTTTACAACTTTATAATAGTATAGATGAAACTTTTCAATTCAAGGAATGGTAATATGAAGAACCTTAAAACAAAATAGGTATTTCTGTACAGCCAAGAAATAAGTAGCATTAAAATCTCATTTTTAAAACAAACTTAAGGTTAACACGCAAACTTTAATTACACACAAAAAGACGCTAAATAGAGTCCTAAAAAAATGTACACTAACTAACCGTGATTTCAAAATTTCGGGAAAATTTAAGAAATACATAAGAAATTAAACAATGAACTTTGTCAAAAATGCAATGAAATATTGACGTCGTGTTCCATATAATAGGCCCGAAGTCTCATGATTTCGGGTGCGTCGAGACGAAAGGTGCATCATGAAAATTCACGTGTATATGTATAAAAGTTTTAGTGGGAGCTTTTATTTAATTTTATGGCTTGTTTGAGGCCAATTATATCTATTTGGCTGCCAATCCCTATTTTCCCAGACTCCTATATCTGACAAATATTGGATACTTACAAAGATAACATGTGAATTAAATTACTGTTGCAATTTTTAAATTAATTTAAATTCGCAAGTATTCAAAATAAAATAAACATCATTATCACATAACCATAAATTGTCGAAGGTGAATATTAAATCGGCCGACTTAAGAACCCTTCACACCGTCCGATCTGAATTATTAACACAAAATTCTTCCTTGGGAGCGAATTATGCGCGAGGCGCGACAAATATAACCAGTCCATTAATTACCTACATAAATTACCTTCTTTGTTTCACGCTGACTAGTACTTTAGAGTACGGTAACAGGGATAAATATTTGTTATCAAAATACTTGTGAGAGTACGACGATTTTTATGATAATCAGGGGAACGAGAGTAGCGTAAAACCGTGAAAATTGGCTGAAGTGATTAAAATACCTACTTGCAGGTGTACAATTCGTATTAAAAAAATTGTAAACTTCGCTTCGTAGTAGAAAGATATCAAAATAAGAAAGAGAGTTTTGTCTCTCTTTTTGCCTTACGCTATTTATCATTGGCGAATATAATAATATCAACCCGAAGCAATGTTTCTGACAAAAAACATTCGTACAATGTTGTTTCATATAAGTAGTAGCAACTATTTACTACTATTTGGGAACATATTGAAACTACATATTTACTAACTCTATGAAAATTATTTAGTAAAAATAAGTATCAAGAAGCTAGTAAAAATACCAAGTATAAAATACTCGTCTCTGCTAAAACCGAGGTGAAATAAATAAAAAATAGCTACGGCGAGTGATTTATGTCCTCTGCGCCGAGCGCTGGCGTTATTCAGAAAGGGCTTAACTCTATTTAAGTTTAGATTCGCTTTAGTCCTTAGTTTTTCAGGGTACTGCGATATTTGCAGCAACTAATCATTTGTTCTAAGCATTAAGCTTTTACAAATATGCTCATTATCAGGTTTATATATCTTTTAATTAAGGCCTTTTACTTAAACGGTTAAATGTATCTATTCAAGTATGTGACGTTTAATTCAGAATTTTTTAATTGGATATCACCCAGTTGCAAATGCTCAGAACCTCTCTCTCTCTCTCTTCCCGACTATGTGTCCCACATGGTGGTGGGGTCAGCCTTCCTTATCTTCCTCCTCCACTTCGCCCTATCCCTGAAACATAGCATTCCCTCATATCTGTCAGCAACACATTTGTCCAGGTGGTCTCAAGTCTCCCTCTAGGCCTTTATCTGGAGACAGACGAATCGAGCACAACGTTGCCGACTTAATCGAGTGGCCTCCTCTTGACATGTCCATACCACCTCATCCTGCTTTCCTGCAGCTTATCGGCGATGTCAGGGACTCCCAGGCTACCTCGCACATATTCATTGCGGATCTTATCCAGCCTTGTAACGCCGCACATCCACCTTAGCATCTTCATCTCTGCAACAGGTATGGCATGGACATGCCCTTATGTTATAATATGCTTAGAATAATTAGTAATTTTGGTATAATTTGTAAATTAGATGTGTGGATATTAAATACCTCTATGTAGTGTGGACATGACAAAATCTGGTCAGATATTCCAGCTTTCATTGTCCGAGAGATGACGTATAAAGATACGTAAGTTGTATATATGTCTGTGTCTTTGGCAAGCTCTGCAAATAAACGGCTTGATGGATTTTGATGTATGAGGTGTCATTCGATTCTTCTTGGCCGTGGGAGTTACATAAAGCATAATTATCCTGCAGTCATGATCTCAGTAAGACAAATGGATTTTATGATTTTACAATGACATACAATTCACATTAATTTACTATTTATTATGTAAGTCAATTGTATGGAAGCATCTAATAGATCATAATGACCGTTCAAAATCTGTCCACGAAGCTAATAGCTTTTGATCATTTATCGCTATTCCGGAGCTAAATAGAGAGAAAAAAAAGTAAATTCCGGGAGCACGCATATTTGTCGGCGGCCGAGAAAAGATCAAAGAGGACATGTTTACCGCGGGAAAGTGCGGCGAACTTGCCAGAACTAATCTAGAGCTAATAATTACCCTAAGTCCATTTTTTTAAATCAATAGACTAAATCGACATTTTATAGAATGCATATTTTTGCCAATCCATTTATTGACCGAGCATTAGCAAAGGTCTCCGTTTCTGCTTGGGTAAAAATGCTTTCGTATGTCCGGATGAGCGGCTGGCTGTTCTCCTCTTCCGGGCATTTTTTATCCGACTCTCGTGAAATTTTGTGACGTCGTTTGAGAATTATAAGGATTGTTTTCGTTGATCCAGTTTTTGGTAATATTCAGTTTTTATTTTTCTTTTCTTTGTAGGTCATGCGGTCTTCAGCTCACATAGCCTCTAGAGCCTCTGTAATATAGTTAATACCTATTATAACTACTTATAATAGGTATTAACTATATTTAAAATATGTATGGGGGTGAATGAAGAGGGAGACAATGACAGAGTTACTTTGTAAAATGCTAATAATCTAGCCTATTAACATACTGACCAGATGGGTCCTCGGAAAATGGATTAATACGGGCTAGAAAACAAAATGTTGGCCTTAATTTGTTTAAAATCGGAGTTTTAAAAGAGTGACTCAAGAGAAGTTGCCATGGCAACGAGGCACAGAAAAATAAAAGAGGTTCTAAGGCAAAAAGCATCACTAGATTATATCAATTTAATCTATACTATTATAAAGTTGTAAAAATTTAATGTCTGTACATTGAAGATATTTTCAAAAAAAAAATTGTTACGCACTATTTGGAGTTCACTAAAACGGTATGTTTGTATTTGTCGTTGTGGCTTCATCACGCAAAATCGGCTAAGCCGATTTCAACTATTTTTGGCACACGGGTAGCCGGGTATCTCCAAATGGTTATAGGGAACTTTTTACCCGACTACACTGAAGAAAAAAAGAGGGTTATGACTTTTCCCCTCCGCGTACGAAGTTGCGGGCATCTTCTAGTTTATAATAAATGTTTAAACAGTCTGTTTGCTGTCACAGTAAGTCTATCAGGCAGGATCTAAATATTCTGTAGCATCCAAAGTGGCAAATATAGCTATTAAGGTCTCTGCCCACTACACCGCATCATACCATGACCGTACTATGAGCGTATCAGGCTCGGGCTGTAACGCGATACGGACTTTGCACGTCACGCAACGGTAACGAAACGTGCTAGTGGGCATAGTCTCATACTTATCAATACAAAGCATATTTATTTCGTCTGACACGTTCATAATCCGGTCATGGTATGATACGGTGTAGTGGGCAGAGACCTTTAGATAATATATTTGGTACATTGGATACTGACTATTTGAAACTGACTATACTCCAATAGGGTATTGGACTTGATTTAGTTTAGGGCTAGAATTTAATCGTTCAGTAAACCTACAAAAAAATATTACACGGCAAAAATATTGAACTGCACAGAAAGTCCATGGGCAGCATGGTAATTTTGCTGTGCAAATAATGAAAATGCGCTGCACTTTATTATTTATCTCAGTTTACTATCGCGAAAGACTGACAAAAAGATAAAAGATTCTCAAATCCATTACATTCCACGATTCTATACTTAATTAATCGAAATATATTGACATTAAAATAAACACAATATCGCTATCAAAAAACTCTATCATATCATATCATCAATCGTAGAATGTTAGTACGAAGCTGATGTGATGACTGATGTGATGACATCAAACGGCTAAACGTAAATATTTAGAGGCCTTGGCGTAAGCGTAAGAAGTTGAGCCTTTATCTTCGCCGCACTCGGTTAAATTAATTTATCGGTATTTATCTTTACCATATATTAGTAGTATATATAGTATATTCACTATCACTACCCAATAACGAATGAACCGCGTCAAACGAGTTTTGTTTAGGTACACAAAAAACATAATGACACTATTCGTTTAAAAAAAACCGGTTAAAGCAACAGTGATCTAAATCACAATTTTTCGTTATCTAAGTTAGATTCTATTGCGATAATAGCAAATATAATTTTCAGATAATAACTGTGGAGTTGGGGTATTATATTGTCAATCTTATTTAACACCTGCTTATTATCATTTCAATACGCAATTAATCCCAATGATAAATGATAACATAAAAAATGTTAACCCACACCCACACACAAGCTACTCATGTCATTCATGTGATAAAGGTATTCGCTACATCACTGCACTAATATATCGATAATTTCGCGACACCGGCCACGCGGCGCCGTGGCTTAGTTGGTTAAAGCGCCTGTCTAGTAAACAGGAGATCACGAGTTCGAATCTCGTCGGGGCCTAAAGTGGAAATAACTTTTAGTATTTTTTAATTTGTAAATTTTTTGGTTGGAAATAGAGAACATAGTAATTAAATCAATTTTTCATTTTATTTCAGCGTATTTTTTTCCTATTTGTGTTTTATTTAGTAAGCCTTGGACATACAAAATCTGTTTTAAATACATCTGTTATAATATATACAGGTAGTCCCAAGAAGTAGTGATATGCTGAAGCTGGGACGTAGAGGACCTAGAGGGCTATCTAAATCACCCCCATGTATGTTCCGCGACTTTTCGTATTTTCGGAGTTATGACTTTTTTTTAATCCTTCACCTATCGCCGAGTACGATGAGATTTTTATTTATGGTGACGTGAATTATTGCGGTAGATGCTTGATTTTTTTTGTGTGCTAAGCTGATAGATAGGCCAATTCAGTATGGTAACATTTACTATCGTTAGATCTTTGAATGGAATAAAAAATAAAAATTAAATGCCAAGAATGATAAAATTACCCAATATGTTCACAACTTCAAAGGGCTTTAAAAAGATAAAATCACATTTAAAAAAAATACCGTTTGGCTTTTAAAAACTTGCTCTATCTATCAGGTAGCTACCCTGAAAATTACATTTTATTATTCATAAAACTTCAATCAAAAAATTGAAATCTAAATGTGGCAAGTGCAAAATTAATTAACTTTCTAAATAAATTTCGTTCTAAATCACGCACTGGCCATCAATAGAAAAAGAACAAAAAACAAAAGACGGGTGACGCATGAGAAAATTTTCACGTTGTTTGGTCATCGTTGGTACTTTTCAATAATTTAAAAATTGAGTTTTAATACTGCTAATTGTTCGTTTCTCTAATCATTTTGGCTATTCATATGGACTTTGACTTGCATTATGATTTGGATTAGTGTTATTACCTGGAATCGACGACTTGGCATTATTTAACTGGACTTGAGTTTGCGTGTAAGTGATCATGTTTACTTCACGTGACTACGCAGAAATGCATTACTATTACGGTTATGCTAGGGGGAATGCGGCGGAAGCTTCAAGGCTGTGCCGGGAACATGTGGAACGAAGAGGCGGGCCTCAACCTGAAACGTTTCCTGACTATCGCATGATCTTAAGAGTACATAATGCGTATTTGGAAGGTTACATACCGGGTACCAGATCAGGCCGTATGGCCACTATGCCGGATCCTGATGTAGTAGATGCAGTGGTTGAAGAAGTAGAAAGAGACCCGTCGACCAGTGTGAGAGTTATGGAACGTCGTACCGGACTTTCTAAATCTCAGGTACACCGTACACTACAGAGCGTAGGATATCATCCGTTTCACATTAGAAAAGTGCAACAGTTGAAACCGGAAGATTACAATCGGCGAATTGAATTCTGTCAGGAAATGCTGAGGAGACAAGCTGAATTCGAAAACTTTTTTAACCAAATCTTGTGGACGGATGAATCCCACTTTAGACGCAATGGGATTTTTAATATGCACAATTCTCACTCATGGGCAATTGAAAATCCAAATTTAAAAAGGGAATCGACATTCCAAGAACACTTTAGTGTTAACGTTTCGTCTGGCATACTTAACGGTCAGCTAATCGGGCCCTTTCAGCTGCCAGACCGCTTGGGCGGCAATCACTTTTTAAATTTTCTACGCGTCGATCTGCCCCTGCTGTTAGAAGATGTGGACTTGGAAACACGCAGAAGCATAGTACTGCAGTGTGATGGTGCACCATGCCATTTTGCCTTGGACGTAAGAAACTATTTCAATCAAAGATACCCTGAAAGATGGATTGGTCGTTGCGGCCGGGGTGACGCCTGCCTTATAGCCTGGCCTCCACGGTCCCCCGACCTAAACCCCATTGTTTTTTTTTGTATGGGGATACTACAAAGACCTCGTCTACTCAAGAGAATGCCGCAATTTGGACGAGTTAACCCGGAAATTGAGAGTAGCAGAAGAAACCGTTAAAAATAATAGAAGTGCATTCAGACGTTTAAAAGATAACTTTTTTCGGCGATGTCGCACTTGCATTGAGCAACAGGGGGGCCATTTTGAAAATTTCTTGTAATTAAACACCTTGTAATTGGTTTTACTTTGTTTGTATTAATCATCATGTAAATTAAAATTTTGCACTTACCACATTTAGATTTCAATTTTTTGATTGAAGCCTTATGAATAATGAAATGAAATTTTTAGGGTAGCTACCTGATAGATAGAGCAAGTTTTTAAAAGGCAAACGGTAATTGTTTTTATGTGATTTTATCTTTTTAAAGCCCCTTGAAGTTGTGAACATATTGGGTAATTTTATCATTCTTGGCATTTAATTTTTTTTATTCCATTCAAAGATCTAACGATAGTAAATGTTACCATACTGAATTAGCCTATCTATCAGTATAGCACACAAAAAAAATCAAGCATCTACCGCAATAATTCACGTCACCATAAATAAAAATCTCATCGTACTCGGCGATAGGTGAAAAATTTAAAAAAAAGTCATAACTCCGAAAATATGAAAAGTCGCGGAACATACATGGGGGTGATTTATTTAGATAGCCCTCTAGGTCCTCTACCTCCCAGCTTCAGTATATCACTACTTCTTAGGACACCCTGTATATTTTAATTTTATACTCGAGCCAATGTCAAACAAGCATCTTCTCTTGATTCTAGCAGTCTTTATTTCTATGGAAATTAGATTTATTTATTTATTTTATTATCAACATTTTTTTAACATTACAATATAATCGACGAGGAGCTGATAAATTTAACCGTATAGACACATGATTATCAAAGACAGTGTAAATGTAACAGTATTTGAAATAAGAATAAAATAAGGGGATAAAACAATGAATTCATAATATAACCCGGTGCCCGCAACTTCGTTCGCGGAGGAGACAAAGTCATAACATAACCCCAATGAAATCTATTAAGCCGATTCGTGATGAAGCCACAACGACACATACAAAAATTACACAATTACCTTTGAATAGTCCAAAACAATCGATTTTTTGAAAATAACTTCAAAGTACAGATATTTAATTTTTAGAACTTTATAATAGTAAAGATTAATTTTACCCCATTTGTCGGCAAACAAATCGACAGATATTAAATATTAAATGGATATAAAAATACTGAGCCAAACTTATACGCTACTGATGTAATTTTGAGATTATGCCTTATTAATTATACAAAAAGCATTAATTAAAGAAACGTAATAGAAACGAGAGCAACAAAACCAGTTTCATTATATTTAAGCAGTTAAAACATTAAACTCTATAAAAGCACTGAGTTTACGTTGAAAGCGTGTAAATAATGATTATTTAAATCCCATCAACACTAAATAAATGAATTAGAACAGATGATTAAAACTAAAAAGCAAATTATAATTTGCTACATAACAACATAACCGTGGACTCTATTACATAACATTATAGTTAAAATTTGAACCAAATTGCTATGTCACATAATGCAGTTCTGTTCCGATGTTGCGGTGTGTTTTGACACGTGTGACGCGAGGTCGGGTAGCGATTTGTTAAATTGTTAGTATTTGAGGTTTCTGTTACTATTGTGTGGATTTGTGGGAAACGTTTTTTGTAATGTGGTTCGATGTTTTTTTTTGTTTGTTTACCTTGTCGCAAAGTTTTCTATGCTACGTATTTGGATTGTCTAGGTTGTTTTTAAAACGAACGCATGATTTAAGTGTAATAATTAAGGTTTTTGTAAACTTATTTAGGTATTAGTACGGTTGTGACCTGATACCCTGATTTTAATGAGTTAGAAGTTAAAAGCGTGATGCATGTCCTTTTTGAATTTACGGTAAGTGTATTTTGAGCAACGTTGTGGTCGTCAAAATAGCTCAAAATCTTAGTAAATCCCGTCTAAGTGCTAAAATAACCGGCTACATTGAATGTAGGAACAGTCAGGCACGTAGGTACGTTTAAATATTATACGCTAATAAATTAGAAAGGCAAGGGATGGTTTGTTTATTTAGTCAACGCCTGTCAGAACGCTTCTCATCCAGCAACTGTTGAAATAACAAAAATCGTTAATAATTTTAAAAATTGCTTCGTTTACTTATTTTCAGAAGTACGCATCTGTGATTGGCCAGATGTTCTTATTAAAACTTAATAAAAGGCAAGATCCTTTGAAATATTCTGTGTCCTATTGAGTCAAGTTAATTTAATATAATATTCAATCAATATTATCATTCTTCATGTTTTCATCTAGGTATGCTCGCTGACAATAAAACTTGTCTTGTTGGAAACAATAATAAACAAACAAAAGGATGCAATTCATTGTAATGTAATTAAAATTGGTTTATAATATAATTTTGTTTAAAAGTAATCTATTATAAAGCTGTCAAAATTAAATGTATGGAGGATCAAAATCATAAAAAAAATATAACGGACTATTTAAAAGTCACTCAATGAATCGAAAAATATGTTATTTCGGATTTTTGTATACAGGGTGTTTGGTAACAGGATGCAAAGTTGAAAGGAGGTGATAGCTTAGGCCATTTAGAACATTTTAAGCGATATATGTGTTAGGCAAATGTTATTAGTTTTTTTTTTATTTAAGTTTAAAGATTTTTCTGGGAAAACTCCAAAATTTCAGACTACATCGACAATAGTACTTTTTTTACTGTAGGTAGCATTTTTTGTATTTTTTTTTTGTATTGTGCAATGTTTATCGTACACCATAAAAGTTATTTGAAACATCTGTGTGTAAAGAAAACAAAACTACAGCAATTTAAAAATTAAATAACATGAAAAAGAAATGATTTAAGTGTTTTCTAAGGACGGTAAAAAAAAAACTAAAATAGCCCCGGTTCTTCAAATATATTGTCGATGTAGTCTGAAATTTTGGAGTTTTCCCAGAAAAATCTTAAAACTTAAATAAAAAAAAAACTAATAACATTTGCCTAACACATATATCGCTTAAAATGTTCTAAATGGCCTAAGCTATCACCTCCTTTCAACTTTGCATCCTGTTACCAAACACCCTTTATGTCGTTGCGGCTTGATCAAAATGGCTAAACGGATTTCAACTATTTTAGATACAGGTTATAGGATACTTTTTACTAGACTACGCTGAACTAAAAAAGAGCAGCAAAATACCATCTTCACAGTATTTTTTGCCTATTTTTATTTCTTGTTAACTACAGTCAGCAAGAAATAAACGTCACCGCAAATTCAGTATTCAGTGTGCAGATAAATTCAATCGGAATCCATTTTGTTGCGCCGGCAAAGGCGGTCCCGCGGGGCGCGGCCGACTGTACTGGCAGGATATCATTACTTTTAAAGGTGCGTCCACATTTGTATCATTTGCCCGTATCAGATCATCATCGCGTGGCATGATCGCGTGTCACGATCACGCGTTTGGACGTTGCGCCGATCCGATCGCTCGAAATCCATTTGCTACGCGTATCACACACTTATATCGGAAGAGTGCGGCATGATTGGCGCGCCGACTGTGAGCGTGCAAGCAGCGCGATACGCAGTCATGTCACGGCACGGTGATCGGATACGAGCAAATGATACAAGTGTGGACGCACCTTAATATATGTTATAGGATAGACACACACGGTGGCGAATTTTTAACCGACATCAGAAAAGAAGAACGGCCATGATTGACGAAAAATATCTTGTAAGAAATATTCAAATGAAAAACAAAAATAAGGGTCATTGAAATAAACCAATTTAACGGATTATATCGCGTATATTATCTCATTTTAGTAAATTGTTTTATTTCAATGAGTAATAATCGCGGAAACAGAAGAAAATATTAAAAATAAGGGTCGCTAAATAGATATTTTTTATCCCAATCTTCATTCACTTTTCTTTGAGCTATGCCAGTTATTTTGGTTCTCCTGCGAATTTGCATGTGAGGTTCGCGGGACGCCATTAGATGCGGGTAGCGCATGAGCATGACCAGGCCCCTATTTCACAATCGTGACAATTGTCAGGTGACAGCGACAATTTTAGGTTCACGGCGGTCCCCGCAAGCTCGATACATCCTCTCACTTTATACTGGGCACGCAATGTACGTGAAATTGTCATTGTCACCCGACAATTGTCACGATTGCGAAATAGGGGTCTGATCTTCTAAATCCCTGTAGGTTTTTGAGGTGTGAAATAAAGAGAATTTGTATTTGCATTCTTACGCGAAACCACAATAAATATTATTGTATTTAGCCATTTAGCCACCGAGAGATAAAAATAGAAGAAAAGGGAGACCTAGAATTAGATGGAGAGACGAGTTGAGAAACTATGACGAATACTGGTGGAGATAAGCCCAAGACAGAACAAAATGGCTAAGGTTGGGGGAGGCATTTTGCGCGCAAAGCCCCATGCAAATTTAAGCAGAACATAAAAAACGAATAAAATCATTGATAAAAAAAAAGAAGTATAATCCGAGTAAAAATGACATTCATTTATAAAATTTAAAGAACTTTTTAATTGTGATATCGAAAATATAAATCGTAAATAATTGATAACCGTACATTAATCTGCGACAAATATTTTATTGTAAATGAAATGTAATTTTTTATGCATGAAATAAAGGCTATTATTATTATTATTTAGCCATACTATAGTGACGCAACATGTTTTACTTAATTTATACCAATTTTTTGCAATTTAAGTTTCTTGCAGAAAAAAAAACGTGATATTGGCCGAGACGTTAAACGCTCCTCGGCAAATGAGGATCGACTATTACTTGGATGAGTTGCATTGTGAATGTTTTCTTAATGGATACTACATACTATGTATTCCTCTAAGATTTTGAAGTTGTACTTTTTATCGAAAACAGGATTGTCCATTTTATTTTTATGTCAAGCCACCTGACGCATGCTAGAAAATTCTAGGTATAATGATAAATATAAAAGTATAAAAAGTGTTATAAATTAGCTAGGATCACTTCCAATTAAGCTACCTTCATCATCAAATGCCTCCCTGAAACCGTTTAACTGTCTAAAAACTGTCTCTTACATTTTTCCCCTTTTTTCGACGGGCACTAACAAACCTTATTATTTTACACAAAAGGACGTAAACGCCCGTATATGCCTATCGTGATAAGTCTTCTTGCTCCTAATACAACTTTCAAAATGACGTAAACACTAGGTTATGCCTACTAAGATAAGTAATTTTCTGTTAAAAGGACAAAATAAACGTTAGTTAATTATTCACCGTGTAATCCGTCGCGGTACGGTCAGACCCTAATACAAGGGTTTCGAGTATATGCACGGTGTACATTGTATTGTCAGTATATTGACATACTGAAAATATGTATAACACTTTATCTATGTTTAACAAGAAGGTGCCCCGCAACTTAGGAAAAAAATTATAACCCTCTTGTTGCTTGAGCGTAGTCAGATAAAAAGTATCCAATAACCATCTATGGATGACTAGCTACCCCCTGTGCCAAAAAAAGTTGAACACGCGAAATACGGACGACTTCCGTAAAAAAAAACACTATGGAGGTATTGGAGGGAAATTTAAAAAAAAGAACGTGTAGTTTTTTAGTGGTGTATTTTTTTATTTCATTGCATATGTTTGAGAAAATCACTAGACATGCCTCTGGCCGTGAAAAGTGCTTGCCGGCTTCGTATCACTATCTGGCCTCCCTACGGTCGGCCGTCTATACCTACTCACCCGGCAAGCCCTTCTTTCCCGGCGTCTGCAGAAATGTACTATTATGTTTCATTCAGTGACCTTCAAATAGTCCGTATCACTTTTTTTTAAAATCGGTACTAGCTATCAATTACTTATAATTGTAAAGAAACGCATCAAGGCAAAAATAATTTATAGTTTTACTTTACTCAGCCCTATAAGTTGGGCGACAGTTTGTAGTAGGGTTTCAGACTTTCAGAGGTAGGTGGGGTTTGCGCGAAGAGGAAACACAATTAAACGCTTAACTCCACGGAGTTAACTTTACTCTGAATACACGTATTCAGAATAAAGTTGACGTTGGTACATAATGTTAGGCCTACCTAAAGAAAACAGATGGCGATGGCGATTACTCAGTTTTTTGTGGAGGCACCCTTCTATAAGATCCCGAGTACATTAGTATTTTCTCTACCACCATAATAATTAATTGTATGTAATTATATTTTTGCTTTCCTAGTTCTTAAGTTTCTTGACACCAATTGACGCCGCGTAAAAGGAATGTAAGTAGGCGTGTTTTACTCAGTTAAATTACTGTTTATTATTACAATATCATATCTTTGCCGTATATCGTCGGTGTCCTATTATTTATTAATCAAACGACTGATCAGGTGTGTCACGCACAAGTGAGGTACAGGTAAGGGGGTAATAGACAATTTTGTGTCCTTTTATAGTTCTGAAACGCCATATGATATCAATTCAGGAATCTTTAATTGTTTCCATTTTGTTACCTTATACTTTTACAAGACCGATTTTTGATTGATGTTTTGTTGATTCTTTTTCATAATTAATTAAATACATACTCAGTAGAATCTTAATGATGAAAAATAATCAATGAGTAGTATTGTTTTTCATTAAAAATAATTGTATCAGAATAGGAATAGAGCAAACTTATTTAGAAATGGCCTCTTTACTTGCATTAAAAACTGTTCCCTAATTCATCCTAAACGAGTCAAGCGCAAACTAGGAAAAAATAATGACCTCTTTAAACTAGCAGTTTAAATATTTACCGCTCAGTGGAAGCTCGCTAGGAGTTGGGATTAATTAGGTATTTACTGGGGCAGAGCAGTGATAAATCTTGCAGCGGACTGCACTCGTTGCCAGGTGAAGAAAAAACTGGCCAAGCGCGAATCGGACACGCGCACAAAGGGTTTGAGTACCATCCTTTGCAAACAACAATATAACTTTTTTAAATTATCAGATTAAGTATGTTCCCTGAATTGTAAGTTGTATTTACAAAGAATTATTTTTCCTGGCCGAAGCAAGACGTAAAGATCTTCGTGAAAAAGATTGACTCGATCGAAATTTTCTCTAGATCTGAAACATTATTTATTTATTCTAGGTGAATAAGTAATCTATCACTTGCAGACACTGAGTTAGTTTAATGGGTTTTAGGAACGCACGGATTCAAATCGGAGTAGGAACAGTAATACTTATCATCACATATTCAGCATCATCGTAGCACCATTACATGTCAGACAGGACCATTTCTATGGCCTGAGCCCCGGGCCCCACAAAAAAAAGACAAAATTCAAGGGTGTATTTGAAGTCTCCGATCTGCACTGGGCCCGCGTGGAGACGGCATCTTCACAGCCCCTCCCATCCTCCCTTTCCCTTTTTACGCTCATTTAGATCGTAAAAGAAAAAAATACGTCTGTTTAATACAGGAATTATGAAATTTTCTCTATTCCCTTCAGGTGTCAAAGGGGTTCGACGGGCGGAGGATGTTGAAGCTAACTTCAAACTTTCGTGGTACGTGTTATATTCGGAGTCTAATTACATACCCATTTGATTGGGTTATTAATATAACAATTTTGGATTTAAACTTACACGATCTTCACTCATTATCACAACACAACAAACCGGGGCTTAATCGAGTATAAATATGATTTATTTCATTACCTTACTTCGACGTTTCGGACGTCGCGTTACGTCCATAGTCTCGAAGGAACTGGAGAGGCGAGTATCAACATCTTCTAGCCGCGCGAGTTTTTCGATCTACCCGCGCTTGGTGTTGAACCTAATAAGGTTCAACATTAACTAATATTTATTATCGATTAAGCTCCGTTTTGTTGTTGTGATAATAACAATTTTTATTTTCATCCGGACGATATTTACGGTACCCTAACCTGAAGCGGGCACCGGACCGTGTCCAGACCGGATAATCCAGCGATCTCCCCGCACCGAACGGGTGGCTTTAAAGGTTTAACATGTTTTCGATCGCCATTAAAAGGTGAGTAATTTAGCTAACCTTTGCTCGGATATATTGGGTTAGTTTAGTTGATTTATGTGAGAAGTTATTTTTAGTTTGTATGTAAGCAATTTTGATAGTCTATTAACATTACTTGCTTTTATAAAGTAAAGTATGAATAAAAATAGTTACCCTCGTTGCAAATTGCAGCGTCAAACACGACCCGTAGTATGTCTAAATATGCCGTCTCTCTTTATTGCATACAACTTGCTCCAACAATATGGATTACAATTTATGCAAAAGGTGTTATTAATAATCAATCTACAGCGTTTTTTCTTTCAAGGCAAACTTTTGACTGTGACATTTGTGAGGTTATCACCAAACATCATTGACTGTTGTGAAATTCCGGAGAAAGTTAAAAGATGTAGTTGGAAATTGCCGCCTATCTATATACAAATGTATACCGCATCACTATCCGTAGTGTTGGCCCCGCATTGTACGACAATGGATGTTACTTAGGTACGATGTTTAATGATGAGCATGGAAGAATACCCATCTAAGCCTTATTACCTTTGTGATTAGGAAACTAGACTCGCTACGGTATTGCTTAGGACAGGGGCCGGCCAACTTTTTAGAGGTAGAACTTTAAGAGCCGCACAAGTGACCCTTTAAAGAGCCACATGCGGCTCGCGAGCCGCGGTTTGCCGACCCCTGGCTTAGGAGAATTGGTCTCCACAACAATATTCAGATGTACATAATTAGATCATCCACCCCGCTCATGGACCACCTTCCATCGTACACATTAGAATAAAAAAGTTGCAATACTAACGTAGAGCATTCACCTCGGCTCATAAATCCCACTAAACGGCTACAAGGTGATTCGCATGCCTCCGCGAACACTGTTACCTAAGTGCTTTATTTTATTTTTCACGGGTGATAAATTCTCAAGTGTTATCGGTAGGAGACAAATTCTTTAACGCCACACTGAAGTATTTATGAGTTGCTGGACAGAATTGTCAGTGTCGTAGTCACATGTGCATGTTTTTTGAAGTTTTATCGTCGGTACAGACGATAGATAAATCGAATAATCGTAGCTATGATATAACAAATAAAAGTTGAGTTAATTTGTAGCCAAGATTTATGGTGCAGTTCACGTGTTAAAACTATATCTATCAATATTATTATATTTATCTCGGTCAATAATTTTGCATGGCCATGTTTGTTTCTTAAGCTCTTTCATGGAACTACAAAGAATCAATGTATATTTAAGGTTACAATACACTAAGACTGATAGCACAATAGTTTTACAGAACAGACGGAAAATTTTGTTCTATACAGTTCCTATCACAGGGATCTGTTGGGAAGAAAAAGTTTTATCAACTATGACGTCACACTTCTATACAACATTTGGGAAATACCCGCCTTCTGTAGAGTAGTTTGTTCTCTCTCGTTATTAATCACATCTTTAATCTGGTTTTGAGACTTAAAACGACTACTATTTACAATCAAAACCACTGCCACTACCACCATACCAAACCAAATTTGATAGTAACAATTATACTGTCAAGCAAAACCGTTTTCTCTCCAAGCGTGACGCCTAAATATTCGGCCCTTTTCCATTCAGCACAGCGTGAATGAGTAGAGTGACGTGGAAATTTGTCTAAGTCCGTCTATAGAGCAGTTTACTCTGTCACAATATTCCATCTTTTGGCCTACGAAGGGAATCTCGAGACTAAAAACGTCAAAATACAGCCACTGGCTAGTTAAAAGCATGCTTTACAGCACCCCTAGTGTACCAGGCACCAGGCCCAGCACGGTCGCGCGCCCCGTGACTGAATCGATCAGCGGTATTAATAGCCCGTCTAGACAGACAACGCGCCGCCGAACAAGCTGCTGCCCATTTCTGTATTTGAAAGAAAAGTTTATTTTTAATTGAAGTAAACTTGATGTCTGTTATTTGTCCGTCAATGCAATATTAATAACTAGTAGACCATATCGACGGCAAAGAGCAGAAACGTTGTAACCGCCGATGGATTCAGTTGGCGGTTACTACGTTTCCGTTTTTTGCCGTCGTTATACAAATCGGGCCTTAGTTATCAAATCAAAACAGAAACGACGTCAAGTCAGAATCTTATCGCCATCGTTTCTTGAATAGTCTGCGGTTGAACATGTCGATCTCATATCGGTCTCTTTAGCTATCAAAAGCGGTGTTTCGCAGACTAAAGACCGATTTACACGAAAAATAGTTAAGTTGACTGCCATAAAATCGAAAGTTATACTTGGTTGTCACCAAACAATCCTACCTCCTAATGGGTTCTATAGGATGACCTTCTAAAATATCCCCGAAAAATTCAATGGATTTAAAATTATGACTTATAATTTTGTAACTAACATAACATTATGACTTGGTACGAGGGCTGCTATTTATATATCCGGAAACCGGGATTACAATCTTCTTAAATAGCATATTTGACCGCCATGGTAAAATTTGAACTTTTTTAAGTATATAAGGTATATTTTTTCTTCCTTATTAACGCTCGTGTTTTGTTTTTGACGGGTTTTAAATGTCATCTCGCAGCAAGAATGGAACTCACTCGTGAAAATATTCGTGCTATGATTTATTATGATTTTCGGCGTGGTTTAACGCAACAACAGTGCATAGATCAACTAACTTCAACTTTTGGTGATGAAGCCCCATCTAAAACTACTGTGTATCACTGGTTTAGTGAGTTCAATCGTGGACGTAGTATGCTTACGGACGAAGTTAAGGCAGGTCGCCCGAAATCGGTCGTTGTACAACAAAATATCGAGGCTGTGCGAAAACTTATAATGGACGACCGACATGTTACGTACCGCGAGATAGAGGCGACTCTGGGTATTTCTATGACCAGCATTAATAGCATATTACATAATTATTTGGCTGTAAAAAAAATTTGTTCGCGTTGGATACCCCACAACTTAACAAATGAGCAAAAACATGCTCGCGTCGAATGGTGCAATAAAATGTTAAAAAAATATAACCGTGGTGACTCAAAAGCCGTTTATAACATCTATACAGGTGACGAATCCTGGATCTATGCATACGATCCCGAAACGAAGCAACAATCAACGGTATGGGTGTTTCAAAATGAGCCGAACCCTACGAAAGTTACTCGTGCAAAAAGTACATTGAAACAAATGGTGGCCTGCTTCTTCGGTATTAATGGCCATGTAGCTACAGTGCCACTAGAAAACCGTAGAACGGTTAATTCAGAGTGGTACACGACCATTTGCTTACCGGAAGTATTTGAACAAATTCGTAAAACTAACCAGCGACGAAGAATCATTCTTCATCATGACAATGCCAGCTGTCATACGTCACGCGAAACAACTCTATTTTTGGAGAGTCAAAATGTGGAATTAACGGGTCATCCGCCGTACAGCCCTGACTTGGCACCCAACGATTTTTATTTATTTCCAAATATAAAGAATAAATTACGCGGTCAACGATTTTCGACCGCTGAAGATGCTGTCGACGCATTCAAACAACACGTTATGGAGGTACCTCAGGCGGAGTGGCAGAAGTGCTTTAAAAATTGGTTCACGCGAATGCAAAAGTGCATAGATCATCAAGGGGAATACTTTGAAAAACAATAAAACTATTTTCAGCCGTGTACGTTTGTTTGTTTTTTTGTTTCCGGATATATAAGTAGCAACCCTCGTAACAAAGGGATCTGGATGTAAAGTTGTCTGTACAGCCCGGTGTAGATAAAGGTGTTAACTTGTTGAGTTTCGTGGGGTGTAGACAGCCTATAATAACATTCTCACGGATTACGCACTTTTGAAATAATATAATAGAACAAATAATTGATATTGCTACACCTAAGCTCTATTATACACTCGAGAGTAAAAATTTCGGGTCCGTAAAATACCGTAATATAATTCCTAAAATAATGCAAGGTTGTAAAGGTTTTTTTATCCTAATTTATTAATCTAAAAATAAAAGTAAAAGAAATAACGTAAATCGGACTCATAAAAACCCATGAAAAAAAAACGTTAGTTGAGCGAGATATCGCAAAAATCGCCATTTTTGGATTTTGATATTGTTATGATAGTTGGATATACAGTGGATTATTGCGAAGAATAGTATAATATTTAAGTAAAAATAGTGTCAAATAATAAAACAACCTACTGCTGTTGCTGTTATTCTAAATAAGCTGACCCTTTTTAGTATAGTATCAGGACTGGTCACTCTCATTCAAATGACAATAGAAGTTGGCACAGCAATTCGCTTTACTTCAAAGTTAAAAAAAGGTACATAAGCGGAAGGTTTTTTTATATCAAACAATTATGTTTTTCTTTGCAATAAATCATTTTAGGTTTCTTGTTACTGTAAAGATCATCCATCTATACTATTATAATTGTAAAAATTTGATGGCTGGTGTACATTAAAGATATTTTCAAGATCAAGGATGTGATGAAGCCACAACGATACATGCAAACATCAAAATATATATATATTTGTTTGATTTGGATATGACTAGGCTAGGTAGATAATTATATATAATATTTTTGCGATTCGTTTATTAACCGAAGGAATTTTTAGGAAGTCATTTCACAATTTGTTCTTTACCCTTCTTGCTCAGACAACGATATATGACTAGTTAACACAGGCCAACGACATCAAGTCGATAATACCCGCGACACATTCGGTGACAGATGCGATCGATATATTTAGTACATGTCCAACACCGCAGTAATAGACCTAGCCGACGTGACAAGTGTCATGCCGTCTATAAATAAAACCGCCAAGTGCGAGCCAACTCGCGCATTGGGGGTTTCGCTTCGCCTTACCTACCTTAAATTATGCTTTAGTGCAGTCTTTCTCAAAGTGGCGGTAAGGAGCCCAGAAAAAATTGGGGGTGTTGTATTGGTTTAAGGGGGCGATTTGTAATTTCATCGACTTTGTATTTTAAGTCTTTGAAGAAGAGTAAGTTCATATTTCTATCCTGTTTGATTGTATAAATAAAAACTAAACACATTTAACACTAGAAACTTTTCCGCATATACCTAGATAGATAGAGTAGCCTTTATCACTCTCCGGCCTTTCTTCTATGCCTATTCCAAAAATCAGGTTAATTAGTCGCTCCGTTTCGAAATTAAAAAAGAGACGCAAACAAACAAATAAAAACACACCAACACACTTTTGCATTTATAATATTAGTATAGATAAGTTCCGATGATAGCCCGCGAGCACCAGGCTAATATGGCACACTATAATTAAATTAATTTAAATATTGTTTTTTTAGTTAAAAAAATTAGAGAGCGCTGAAAAGAAATAATTAAAGTGGGAAGTAGACAAAATAAGTTTGAGCATCTCTGCTTTAGTGCCTGAGTCCATCAGGAGTGGTCCTAGCCAAAAATTTTGGGGAAGTCATAATAAAAGCACATTTTTCATACATTTTCTATATTTAGGAGATTGATACGCTGAATAAGATACCTGTAACCTAAATCTAAAAATACAAGAGGTAATCAAATTTACTCAAGCTTAAGTCGTCATAAAGAATTCTGAACTAAGTAAAAAGACTTTCATTTAAATTCGTACGGTTAAGCGGAACTAAAGCCGGCAGTATTTCCAGAGCAATGCGACCTTCAAGAAAAGAGCGTAATTCAACCTGAAAGGCCGACAACGCACTTGTGACTCATCTGGTGTTGCTGCTGTCTGGGCGACGGTGATCGCTTACCATCAGGCGAACCTTCTGCTTGATTGCCCCTTATCTATCAGCCACGGACGTCCACTGCTGCACATAGGCCTCCCCTATAGCTCGCCACAGGGTGCGATCCTGCGCAGACTGCATCCACCGACTCCCCGCGAAACTTACGAGGTGATCCGTTCACCTAGTCGGAGGCCGTCCTACGCTGCGCTTCCCTATGCGTGGTCGCCACTCCAGGACTTTACTGTTCTGACGACCATCCGTTCTCCGGGCTACATGGCCCGCCCATTGCCACTTCAACGATGCTATCCGGAGAGCTATTTCGGTTACTTTGGTTCTTCTGCGGATATTCCTGCTGCTGGTTTGTTTGCCCCCTATTCATTCATTCATTATTTATGAGCTTGACTCTTGTCGGTGCAGTTCCTTCCAGTCATGTCTTTCTTAGTGCAAGTTCTTGAACTTCTTGGTACGTCACGACGCCTACCGTTCCCTTTATATAACTGATTCTTGGCCTTCCTCTTCCTCTCCATACCTCAAATTTTCCTTCTATTATCTTTTGTATTAGCTCGTCGTGTCGTATCAAATGCCCTACCATTTTCCCCTCTTCGAGTTTCTATACCATGTAGAATAAATACATCTGTTTTCTTTTACCCTATCCAATACCATTTGTGACTCTTTCTGTCCAAATTATTCTCTCCGTTCTCTGCCCCTTGCCTTATGTATGCCATTAATCGTCACTTTAGTAACGAGCACCAATCGCTAATGTTTAATGCTTGTTTAAGTTACAATGCCCAGACGTACGATGAGGGTTCCGTTTCTACCCTCTGCCTACGGAACCCTGATGACAGTCATGTGACGGCGGGCGCGGTCACGACGCCATCGCCATGACGGAATGTTGCCAATACCGCATTCGCTAATCGGTTGAGCTTATTCCGTAACCAAGGTCAGGTAGGGATACATGAAAATGTATAGAATTTTAGACATTAACATACCTATCGAATACAATCCCGCCGTAAATAAGAACGAAGCGATTTTTACATCTATTTTTAACTGGCCGTTCTGTAGCACCAAAAACACTCGACATACAGCTTAAATTATTTATAAAGCAACTTAAAAATAAATGTATTTAACTGAGCTTAACTAAATTGGTAATTTTAAATACTTATTCTATTCATAAAGATTTTTATTACAAAACCGGGGTATTGATATTTTTAGCATAAGGCTGAAAAAGAAAGGACGATATAATTAAAATTATTTAACTACTGATGCCAAAAATATCAAGAGACGTAATAGCACTAGGAAAAGTTTGCCCTTAAGATATTATTGCAAATTACTTTAAAAATTGTAAAGCTATATAGATACATATAGAAACTAAAGAATCTGACTTTCCCCACCATAATACCACAATCCCTTCTCACAGAAACTACGAAACAATAAAATCGCAAAGTTTACTAACGAGATACAATCGTATTCAGGAGTGTTATCTCAACGTCTGAAACTTGGTAGGTTAGCGGGGTTGAATAAAAACTAACTGCTTCAGATTCCAATTGCAGATTCCATTGTTCTTGCGTGTACTTGTTGATGTTCTTTTATGAATGGTAATTGTATTCTTCAACGTTTACAACGGTTACAACACTTTGTAAAGGCTAGATTTTATTTTCGTCGGCAAAACAGCAGAAAGGGATCAGACAGAGAGTGAATAAAATTTGGTTAATACGAAAAAATCTTGAATTTTGTTAAGGATATTTTATCGAATCAGATAATCTTATTAGAACATTTTCTTAATTTTGTTTCAAGGTTCTCATTATGATTATATGTCTTAGTGAATCGTTCTCGTGTATCTGGTGTTTTATTGGTCTAAGATGGCGCTTATGGAAGCTGCGCAACCTACATAGTCAACATGTTTGCCATTAGCCGTTTTTTCTTGTTTCTCTCAGGGTCGACAAGATCCCAGATTTGACAGATCATCGTAATCAGCCTAAAAAGCGCTGCCTTGGCTGGTCCTGCGCCACCCATACAACAGAATCCCGCTAGCATCTCCAGATCATCAGAACACCTCGATGAGTCATATGGTCAGCTACTTTTAATTTACTTAACTTTATGCAAATAACTTAACCAATATTTTAAGAATGTAACTTTTCTCAAGCAATATCTTTCTATATCGACTATCATTATTAGCTACTTACCCATAGCGTTTCCGATACATCATGCAGAAACTTAATATACCAGCCGGCAACTTAAAATAACTTCAACACGATAGATCGCCGCTTATAGCCCGAGAGTCGACGCCCGCTAACGTGTTTGTTTTGTAACTTAATATATTACTAACATCACGTAGCGATGAGAGAGAAAAGCTACACAATTTTACAAATATGAGTGAATTGAAACACATGCATTAAAGGCTAATATATTCAACGATAAGTAAAAGAAAGCCTGGTTCCAGCAGGCATTTATGCAAAAGACTATAATGTCAGCACAAGTATGGGAGGTTATGCAACGGTCTTTCAAGCAGAGACATATGCTATAATCGCCTGTGCCCAGGAAAACATAGATAGGCTAACCAAAGGAAAGCACATCTATATACTCAGCGACAGTCAAGCAGCACTGAAAGCGTTATTTCAATGACCACTGAAAGCGTTATCAGCGCCCAAAGTAGACTCTAGACTTGTACACAACGGTATCCAAGCATTAAACAAGCTCGGAAGGCACAATAAAGTGCAGCTGGTATGGATTCCAGGGCATGAAGGCTTCATCGGTAACGAAAAGGCCGATGAGCTAGCTAGAAAAGGGTCTGCAACGAGCTTCGTAGGACCTGAACCATGCGTGGGACTTTCACAGGGGACCATAGTTACGGCCATTAAGCACCATGCCAAAAACCAACATCAGCAAGAGTGGAAGAAAGTGGCGGGCCTGAGGCATGCAAAGCTATTCATAGAAAGAGTAGAATCGGGCTGGTCCAAGAAACTATGGAACTACAGCAAAAAACAACTCAGAATTATAATGGGGGTGTTCACAGGCCATTTCGGAGTCAAAGGACTCCTGGCCAAACTGGGACTTTCTGACAATACAGATTGTAGAATGTGTGGTGGGGAGACAGAAACAATGGAGCATTTATTATGCGAATGTCATGCCCTCGCCAGACAGAGAATGAAGGAATTTGGTATTGGTTACCCACAGCCAAAGGAATTCCAGACGCTACCAATGGCATCTATCATCCGGTTTATTGAGATGGTAGAACAAACCATTGAGTAGCAAGATGTACACAAAAGATCCCACTGGGTCGAAGTGTATCCGTAAGGACCCCTGATATCAAGATAAGATAAGATAAGCCTGGTTCCAAAGTTATTTCTCTTATTTTACTGCATCTTCCAGCGCGTGTTTATTCTACGAGTAATGTGTCCTATCCATTGCCACTTAAGTTTTGATATTCTAATGTCAGTTACCCTGGTTCTTCTACGGATCTCGTAATTTCTGATTCGATCTCGCAAAGAAACTCCGAGCATAGCCCATTGCTCTCTGAGTAGCTTTTTTATAAGGGCTATCGTGAGCGACTACGTTTCAGTGCCATATCATCGTATCATCACTGGCAACACTCAGTGGTCAAAGACGGTGCAGTGTAGATAGCCCCCAACAAGAAGTGATGACCTCAAAGGTCGCTGGAGCCCGCTGGATGCGGGCGGCAGGACCGATGATGATGACTTTTTGTACGGAATTGATGCCCAGGGAAGTAATATAATTCATTATCAACCTTCATGGACGACTACTTGACCATTCCTTTCCATCCTAGACCTGTAGACGGGTTCTTTCTTTGCATTTTTGTTATTTTTCCTGCTATAACGTAACAAGTTCTGATTCTGATTCACGAGACCGATCGTAATTTTTTTTATCATTATGAAACAATCACTATAGCAAACATTGTGATGTTTTATTGGAGCAAAATACACAAAAGCAAAACACCCTTTCCAATGAAGAGGAACAGCGAGAAAAATAAAGTAGTGTATCATAATGAGATAACTAGTGTTTATTATGATCTGAGAGGTTTAGTTTCTCAAAACTTCTACAACGTACTTGTCCAACACCGTTTACCGCATCCCTATACAGTTATTGAGTTTTGTCAAAAAACCGTCATATTATACGACACTGGCTCCAAGGGTAGCCGCCTAGTTGGGCAGGCGCCCATGACGGATCGCCGCGAAGTTAAAAAGCAATCTGGCGAGCGAGGTAATCTTCAGACCAGCGTCCAGATGCTAGCTCAGCGAGGCTCTTCAAGACTAACGTCTGGTAAAAATAACACTTATTTTTTTTAAAGGAGGACTAGTCTCTTCCATCAAAATGATTTTCTTTTAAGTGTAACTTGGGCTTTTTATTGAGTGGAGTAAAGACGTATGGACAATTAGGGTTCGGGAGAGGCAAAAATTATAAGGCTTGGAGATGTGGCCCAGGAGTCACATGATGAGGACATCCTCGACCTCCAACCTCATCAATAAATTAATTCATTCACTAAAAATCAATCCTTTTTCAAGTCTGATCACAAAAATAAACAGAACGAGAAATATATTTATATTTGGATCATGAAAAACTCGTTTCGATTTTTAGTTTCTAACTATAGTTCGTTTAAATATGTCAAATTTGTTTTTACTACTGCCCAGTCCGCGTCATTACTACACTCTAGAATAGTGTCGCTCTAAGTCTTTTGAAATTGGATAGTGGCATGGTGATAATGGTAGATAATTAATGAAGTCTATTTATAAGCCACACGAATAAATAAATAAATAATACACAATGAAGTAAAAAAGACAAGGTAACAAGCCAATATTTAGTGCCTAAGCCCGATAACAATCGATCAGCATATCAACACGTCCGTGAAACTGTTTCACATACAGCAACAGAGTTAAAACTTCCTCGTCGCCCGTATTAGCCTGCACCACACTTTGTGACTAAACCAACAAGGGAATGAGCAGAGGCTACACAAACTGGACTGTACAACTTTCGCCGCTTTATTATCATCGGAAACTAGTCAATAGGGCAAGCCGCACATATTTTCCACTGCAACCAACAAGTTACAGAGGAAACGGCGACGCGAGTTGCGAACTGTACACCATTGGTCCGTTGTGTAAAGTGTGTCTTTAGTTAATAAAGAGCTTATTTTAGATTTAGAATGGAAAGAATGACGCGCTTTTTCTTTCATATTTTTCTTTGTGAGATGTCAAACGATCTGTGATAGATAACGAAAGTAAGTTAATATTCTAATTTAAACTATGCAATGCGAACTCATAAAATAACAAAGTTTGTTCAAAGGAAAATCTTTTCATAAGTTTAGTGTCCTTTACAGACCCTGCTGACCAATCGTAATAAAACACTCATCAAAGTCTATCTCACCTTTATTTTCCTCATTTGTGAACTAATGAGGAAAATAAAGGTGAGACACACTGATACATAATGAACAATCCACAAAGCTAGAACATAATCCTATTGTCCGTTCATTTTAAGCTACAGCGGATATTTCGTTCCAATCACTTTTTTAATCACAAGCGTCTGGAAAAATGTAGCTATTTGCCACGTGCAAACTGATATGGCTCTGTTTACGCAATTGCTATGTTTTATCTTTCTCTAATACGCTTATCGGAGCCTAATGTAAGATCTGTCGTGACTAAATTGTCTATCGAGATTAATTCTCTTTGTGTTAAGTTCTGTTTGTGTTTGAAGTTCCGTTATAATTGGCTTCAAATGGAAAGGGATGATGTTAATTAGTAACTGTGGCAACGGAGGCTGGAGTAAACATAGGTATAACTATATTATCGGCGCCACTCTGATTTTTGGCAGAAAGTAGCGTAAAACCAGGCGCCGTCCACTCCCGAGATTACGCCGCGCGGCAAAAAGTACTTGCCAGCTGGCCTCGTTAATGAGGTCTACCAGTAGTTGACATACCAACACGCTTTTTTTTACGTCATGCTATTTTTAATAATGTGCATAGAATTCACACAATAAGATATTGCATCGTAGAGCATAGTAGAAATGCGGACAGAAATTGAAACCGACAGTTTTTTCCAATCTCGTCACTTTGCAAGGATAGCAAAAGGTAAGTACAGTGTACATACACTAGATACCCAAATGGCGACTGCCATTTACCAATGAAGTCTTTGTGTTTTCTTACGGATTTGCTTCCTTTTTATAGATATAGGTATACGCGTTAAAAAAGCGGCTTCTGTTTACATCAAAAGAGAGTGCTTTCTGTACTTTTACTATTACTTATTCTGTGGTAAAACGACGAGAAACACACGGCACTTATGACATCCCTATTTTTCGTCGAGGGTTGTTAGGTCATATACGCACATAGTGTCGAATGCCTGATTCATACTATCTCACAACGGCAAAGTCATTTAGCTTTTCTGATTTATTGGTGTGGCGTTGTTATCCTTATCCGGTGCGCATCAATTTTTTTGACAGCAAATTATTTGTTGCAATCGTGGCTGCATTAACGATATCCGCCGGAGTGTTCATATAGTTTTCGGAGTCACTTCTACTCATATTTTCAACTTAAATGTATATTACAAACAACTTTTCACAATTCTACTTTCGTAACAGCAAAAAAACCAACAAAGAAATGACAACATAAATGGCGGCATTCGATCCTCCGTCAAAACGAATGTTTTTTCAAATCATAAACAAACAAATGAAGTCTTTATTCTCATATCACTCGAGATCAAATGTCGTGCGGTTTATATTAAAAAAACTTACTGAATTGACGTTTGGTGTCGATAACTCTTTTAATATCTATGGATACTAGAACAGAGATCCACTTGAGTTTTGACAGCTGTTCCAAATTTAAACTCATAACCTTACAAAAATCGATACTGAAATAACATTAAAGTACAGATTTTACCACAGACAAAAAGTTCTCATAATAAAATTGGTTGTAATAATGCTGGTCATTTCCTACGGTTTCTGAACGCATTTTAGAGCACTAATGATTATGTGGGTAGATAAATTAATTAAGCTCAAATGAGAGAGCAGTATTTTCGATACGGCAAGGATTCGGGTAAGTTATACGAAATATATAAACTTATTTATTAATGTTCCCCTTAGTTGTAGAATAAGCGACCTTTCTTTTTAATTTCATCAGTAATTTACTTCAAAATAAGGGTTGAAACAAAATTTAAAAGAAGATTAGCTCATAACAATGAGTTAGTAGCCGTAGCAGTTTGCAGACCAGCGTAGGAGATTGTGAAGTCATTATAATAATATTTAAATAGCATCTCGCTTGAAACGACTTCCGGCTAAGTATCTCGAAATACTAACTGTAGTTTTAAAAATGCAAACTGAGGATCATTTAATGTAACTATATCATAATACCTACCTCTAAAATGAGCTCAGAAACCGTGTACAACGGTAACCAAATGTATATACGATATTATGATTATTTTATTATACAATACACACTGCCGAAGACCTAAATAAGTGGGTACTGTATTCAAATAAGATACAGGTACAACGCTTACAGTTTAATATTTTACACTTGAAAATTCCTATAAATGCTCAGATAACGTCTATGAACACTAATTTTTACGCATCTAACGATTTTGAAATTAAAACTGACTGATATTTAAAGAGACAATATCACAACGACAATACCGACAATATAACCATACAACATTATAACTTCATAGATAAAACTAATATACTCTTCGGTTACCGCTATTAAATATTTAATTAAAACAATTTAAACGGATTGCGTTTATTATCTCATTTGAGTTCCCAAAGCCAGAGAAAAAGTATCCGTCAAAGTTACAATCCGTGCATACTATTATGTGTATGAGACAATACACATGTGCTCGAAGAGCTTAAATATTTTATTTTAAAAACTATCAGCGTTTCACAAAATGAGACTTACAGAAGAAAAAGAAACGCCGCAAAGAAAACTCTCAAAGTACCTCTACTTTTGACCAGAATATATTTTTACACCGTTCGAAACTAAAGTTTTGCAAACCTGTATTGCTTGTTCCTTGATGAGATGTATTACACGATTCTAAGCTGGTTATACCATACCACACAACCAATTTTTCATTTAAACTAAAAAAAATTGAGTGTTCATAAAAACGAGCTGATTTGTTTTGTAAGTCAAGTACCTAATTGAACAGTGCGTGCACAATAAATTATCCGCAGAGGTCACGAGCTTCAGCAATCTGAGAAACGACAAGTAGGAGCTTACAATTCGTAGACTAATATTTACTTAACAATAACCAACCATAATCTCACCGGCCCTCCATAAATTTAAACTGCTGTCTCGACGCAACTTCTCCCGAGTTTTATGCACCGGCGAAATGCAAAGAGGTATTATTTGCAATGCAACGCGTTGCACCTTCCAGATTTAAATACGTGAAAGTCTTTGTTGTTATGGTATTCATACAAACATACCTTCCTCATACTACAATCGCAAAAAGTATCCCATAGATGATATTTGGCATAGTACCTCTCAATCGCAGGGACCATTAAATGTGGTTTTTGACGCGAACAGTGAGGGAAACCGAAACACGTACCTATTTAGTCCTTATTGTCATAGTGACAAGAGCTAAAAAGGTACATGTTTCAAAACCCTTACTGTACGTATTGTATAGCCGGTCTCGTGGTGGTTTTTAGCTGTGTTTGAAAAAATCGGACCCGCTAATTTAATAATAGCGGTTTAGGCAAATTTGTAATTGGTTGTTTGTTTGTAGTAGGTAAAACCTTGCTCGAAAGAAGAGGAATGACAAACTTAAAGGAAAAACTAAAGTATAGAAAAAAAGCTATTGTGAAGAAAATGCTGGCATTTGTATAAGAGAAAGAAGAAAAGAGAAGCATATATGACATATATATTTGTCACGTGGCAAGTCCTGTAGAGCCTGTAGGCTATTAATAGAGAGGCTGAGGATCAAGATCAGGTTCGCATTAAAGTATTCGATTTTCTATACATCACAGGACTCAATCAAACGAGGTAATAAGATTTTGTTTAAATATGCAAATTGCTGGTAAACAACAAAGAAGCAATCTCGTATCACATCTATTCAATCCAGAAGTCCTGAGGGGCTACTCTGAAATTCGATACTTGAAGTTCGTATCGCGCCATATCGCTCCCTCAAATACAGTTTAACATGAGAGCGAGAGGGATGGCACGTTACGAACTTCGAATTTCGAGATTTGGAGTAACCCCTCTGTATTATTATTGCAGACAAATTATATGCAAAACTACAGTTCACTGACTGACTTCTATACAATTGTAACGGACTATTTGAAGGTTACTGAATCGATAAACATTTTTTTTTTAATCTTTGTGTCATCATCACGCCAAAACGGCTAAACAGATTTTAACTATTTTTGGTACACAGGTAGCTGGTACCACAGATGGTTATAGGATACTTTTTACACGACTACGCTGAAGAAAAAAAGAGAAATTATAAGGTGATACATCTGCCGGCCAGCATAACTTGCCGCGTGACATATCATCATCGATTTCTTTCGCACTGTACTGGATAGAAAGAGGTAGGTAATATCGGTAGAGCAACAATGAGTCACGTTTTCGGTAGTAGTACTGGTGGTATTGGAATTGTTTTCCTTCACGTTGGATTTCAGAAAGCGTGGTGCTAAATTTTTAAGTACAGTACTCTAACTTCATTCCTCGCTTACCGAGGCAGGATACATCGTGGCGTCCCATTACTGCAACATTCAGAATTCACCAGAGGCGAGAAAAATTGTACAACGGACCGAGGAAGAAGGTCCGAAAATTTCGACCGGTACGGGATTCCCCCGCCTTCGCGTTTTGCATTTTTAATATGCGAGTACGTAACATAGAGTTGGTTGAAGATAGTCTACTTATAATAAAAACGTTGGGACATAATCACGCCTTTGAGTAACGGATGAAGACAAAATTGTTTGCAGTTTATATTATATATTCAACCACTCACCACGTCACTCTAGTACCAAATATAAGCCTATGACTATATCTAATTTACATGTCACGTAAAGTCATGCTGTTGATGCTTAAAAGAAGGACTGACCAACAAACATACTAGGATATAATGTACGAAGGAAATAAGAGTAAGAATTGCAATTTTTTAATGTAAACCTTGGTTCACTACGAAAAACATTTGTAAGAGTAGGCATATAAAATTACCGCCCTGGATTAGATTAGCAGACATGCCAAGAAGCTCATTGGTGACCCACATCTTGTGGAGGCAAACTGGAAAGAAGTACGAAGGTCGCCAGCCTTGCGGTATTTTACAGAATACATTTCGGGGAGTATGCGGCGGGACTGCATGAAACTGATTTCGCCTTCTCCATTTCGTTACTATGCAATAGGACTAGACGTGGATTTGGGTTCCAGCTCCAGCCTTATGTTGTTGATGTAACACCGACTCGTATAAAGCGATTTACTTCTACAATCCGCGTCAGGACGGCTAAAGAGTGGAACTCTCTTCCAGCATACCTTTTCCCAGAACAATATAGTTAACTTGCATGTCTAAAGATGAAATCAAATGGACATTATCTAGGTGAGTATGCTCCATCGTATGCTTCATTGTCTCTAACCAACAGGTCGGATTGAGGACAAATGCTAGCTTAACGAACATAAAAAAAAAACTAAAATGTTATGCTCAACACACCACGCTGTTCTAATCTGCACGGGTAGTAACGGAAGTGTTTAGTTACGTAGTGCGCTTTACAGGGCCATTTACAACAGAGGCCTCACCAGGCCTCTAGCTAATGGCGTGTTTGCTGGGCCTTTGCAACATTTATATAGCAATCGAGGCAGTACATACGTACATCTCACACTTTTCTTCCCAGTTGTTGGGAGGCTTTTACTACACGTTTGTACGTCAAACGCATGTAAACAACTGCAAAATATCGTAGTCATCTGACGAGAAAAGCGTTAAATATGAATGTGGATGTTCAATATTCATTCAGTATTATAAACTCAAGCTATTGCACCCTCAGTGATGTTGGAATTTCTGGCAGTCTAAAAAAGTGATAGCACAAGTCATATTCAAATGCATCTGTCAGTGAGTTACAATGTCAGACAGTGTAAAAGTGTAAAAGCGCCGTGCGCAAGAAAATTAATAATTATACTGTTATTTCGGAATATCGTGTAAAACCGCTGTTCCAGTCGTGGAGACCTCCCGGAGCTCACCGTCCCAGCAGCAGGGTGAGTAATTCCGCATTATTATTTCTGTGATAACTTGGGTAAATAAATTAATAGTTTAAAAAACACTAGAAAAACACGCTTTAAAAGACTTTTCTAACAAATCCAAAAACAGCTATGATACGTTGTTCCATCACGAAGTTCCAGTTCATATCTTCCGGCTCCATCATCAGATCAGTTCGACAGTACCATATTATTGTATTGTCATCAGAACTACATACAGCTGCCAATTTTCATGACGCTACGATCCTTGGAAGATGGTTAAATTAGTTGCCTTAGATTCCATTACATAGTTACCAACAGGTCGACCTAATAAAAGCGTGTTAAAAATACAGTTCACAATGGAAGTAGAGGAAGACCGAAGAAAATAGATAGGTTGTATGAAAGATGATATGGAAAAGAAGAATCTAAACAACAAGATGACGGATGATAGAGAAGGACGGAAGAAATAAATGAGGAGATAATTTAATTGGAAGAGATTTAAGTTTACGCACCGAGTAAATTTATAGGAGACTTGAAGAATATTCTTGGTTTAGTCCCAATTAATCTGATTTAGAATTAGTATTTAAAAAAATGCTATAATAGTGCCTATTTTGTAGCAAGTCTATCTAAGTTAGCCACGCGGTTTTTTTATCCCACCGAATGTACAAACATTTCATCTGTCTACACAGACACTTAATTCACTTTGTCCGCTTTTGAAATGCACCAACCATGTTCAAACCGGATACTGAAAAAACAAACAACCCCAAAACGCAATATCCCCAATTAATAACGACTAACGCATTTTAATATTGTTTCCGCAAAAGCTTTGGACGCTAACAAAGGCAGCTTTCAACGAGTGCAAAAGCTTTAACAGAATTGGAGTAAAAATTGCAGTAACAGTATGGGAATCATATATACTTGGAACATTTTGCCCCTGAACAGAAATAAGCTGGTTTGAGAATCAACGGTCACTTGAACGAGCTTTTCGCTCGAAAGCGCTGTGAAAGCTCTATGGGCTTTAAGAGCTTTTTGAATAACCTTAAAAATAACATAAAAGCACTTTGAAAATGACCTCGATGTCGCTTTAAAATCATGCGACGTATTAAAAGTTTTCAGGTCGGTATTTGAATTGATATTGGCCAGAAATTGCATTATGCGGTAAAGCGTGGCTTTTAAATAATAATCGGCTCTTACCTTGCCTTGTTAAATCATCTGATACTGAAATAATAAAAGACTAGATGGTCTAGTTCAGTAGCTATGAATCAATGACACATCTATCAAGAAACAATAATGTCTAAAATTATAGGTAACAAAATGGAAACAATTAAAGATGCGTTTACTCACTTAAATCAAAAACAAATCGATGAAGTAAAGTTTACCTATTCGTATCAGATAGATAAGTGTAAAAATAAGATAAGATAGTTAGCAGTTACGTCTTTCTACACACGAAAGGCAGTATAATAGTGCTCCGGGCAACAAAGATTTCCTCTCCCAATGCAATTGTATAAAATAAGCATGCAATAACGCGGAAAGCAGTAAATTCTACTGCCGCCCTCCGGCCCTTGGGGGTGCTGGCGGCTATTTGGAGAGAAACCTGTTAAGAGCACGTGAAGAATTTAGCGGAGTAATTATTAAGTAGCTTTGGAGCCTTTACAGATTGCGTTTTTTTGACGCGCCGAACACGCACGTCGACTGAAACTCTCTTCGTCATTTGTGTTTTCAAATCTTGATGAAACAGGAGAGTATAAATCTGACGTACGTAGGTCGTACTAAGATCGTAGATCTGTCTGTGATATCGTACCTCAGAAAATCGTTTTTGATTTAATTTTGTTTTTGTTTGATAGCTGACTTGATCCAGTTTCTTAGCAGTGATTCAAGTTAATCTCTTCAGGCGTTTGAGAACATCGTCTTTATTATGTGTTTTTTTTTAGTTTCAGCGGTCACTTGTTTAAAAAACTAAAACTAATATAATGACATTTAAACAAAGGGCAAAATCAATTAATTTAAGTATAGCTTATAAGCGGCGAAGCGGACGTTGGAGCAAGAACCGCCTAACTCAAGTGGGACTGGGCCGGCCACGTAAGCCGTTTGCACCCGGACAGGTGGGCTTATATAGTCACCCAGTGGGTACCACAGGATGGGCGGCGACGACAGGGCAGGCCGAGACGGAGATGGCGGGACGACCTAGATGCGCTCCTAGACGATTGGCCAGAGGCAACCGGCAATAGGGAGTTGTGGAGATCTAAAGGAGAGGCCTTTGCCCAGCAGTGGGCCACACGTATAGGCTATTAAAAAAAAATAGCTTATAAGGGATAAAGAGTATCTGAAGCAGATACAACAACATTTCTAGGCCTTAGCGTGGACGATAGGTTGACATGGAAAAAACAAATTGACCTTATATGTAAGAAATTAAGTAAATTCTCATATGCTCTATATAACTTGAAGAAAATCGCAAACCAGCAATCTGTGTTAACTGCGTATCACGCATATGTTTACATCTACTATAAGATACGCTATAATTTTCTGGGGAAATACTGCTAATAAAGATAATGCGTTTAAAGCTCAAAAAAATGTATAAGGTCGATATGTGGTATTAAAGCAAGTGACTCATGCAAACCATTCTTTATAAGGTTCAAAATACTAACACTCCCATGTTTCAGCATATATGAAATAGCTAATTTTGTAAATACTGACCAAATTCTTTTTAATAAATTTAAAAGTGTTCGTCTCCAAAACAAAATAAGGGAACAGCCAAGTCACACAGAACTGTTACAAAAAAGCATACTTGGAATGGCTCATAAGATATATGACAAACTACCACAGGGAGTTGTAGCTGAAAAGAAAGTGACATATAATTTCAGAGGAGCCTCAAGGCGTTTCTCATCGAAAAAGCCTTTTATTCAGTAACAGAATTCCTGACTGATACCATTAGCTGATAATTTACATACCATAATAAAATAAATTGACATACCATATTCTTATTTTGTTTTATAATCATTAATTAATAATAACCATGACATCCTAAATAAACATTGTATAGCATGATTATGACCTAAATAGATTAATATTTTATGTGTTACGCATGCTGCATGGAAGCATGTAAAAAAGTAATTTGTATGCCCCACATGGCACCACATAGTGAAACCAATAATTTTGAAAGACCTTGTATTCTACCTATGTTAGACAAATAAATCTTTTAAATTTTTAATTTTGAATATAAAGTTATGTCCACACCTGGAAAGTTACATATTTTTTCTTTAAACCTATCCCTCATAGTTTCCGTCTAAGACGTCATTTTGGGCATAATAGTTTTGCATTTGGTATATTAGGTATATTTTATACCTCTCGTTTGCACTACAGCTTGGTCCTAACAGCAGTTGAAAGCTTACAAATAACATTTTTGCAAGTACAGGTCTCGCATTTAACATTTTCAATACCTTCCCCGTATTGATTGACTCTTACACCGCATTCGTAAACGATATTATGTGCGCAAGCAACATTACACACACATAGTGATAACAACTGGAAATTTTTATTTTTAAAAGGTGGGAATAACCGAAATTCCTCTGAAATTTCTCGTCTTTTAGCGAGAGACAAAAGCATCAGACCAGCATGGGATCGCAATTGCATATTGTTGGCACGAAACCAGCGTTCATGGTAGACTTTACAGGAGGCCTATATGTCAGGAGTAGAGCGTGGTGAACTGCCACTAATGATGAAGTCCGAACTACCGACGAGGGCGAAGTCATAGTTAGAGTGGGGATATTTGTAAAGACACAAAGCACCCACAGCACTAATTTTCTCAGGCATGGCAATGAATGCAATTGTACAGTGTAGTTTATTATTCCAGCATTAAGTCCGCTCTAAGCAGGTCGCCGGCTAGAAGTCGGTCAGCGGGTAACGAACTCTGAATATTTGATGCCCCGCTTGATTACGGCTGGCATTTCGCTTCACAACCGGCTACCGTTTCTTAAGAGCTTACTCGGAATAGCATTCGCAGTCCGTTGGGTTTGGTTTAAGGCCGACACTGTTTGGAAGTTGTATATTTTAAACCACGTTTCATAAAAAGCAACTCTATCTGAGGGCAAGTAGGAAGGTAGGTCAGGGTAGTCTATGGACGCTTGCAATGACACAAGCATTACGTATGTAACTCAATCCTATAAAGACATACCAGAACAACTGGCAGATACTTCGCTTGCCGTACGAAGGAGTGTCTCCTGTTATTTGCATGTCAGAACTGTGCTATAATTGTAGTCTCTTTGGGAAGACCGCCGAAGAGAGCTCATTCTATATCTCGAGCATTTGCGGTAGGATTTTTTTCTAGGATCGCAGTACACGACCTTCGACTCCGACTTACGCTTTCAAACAGCGTTTTTTTCTCAAAACGTGCGTGGAGAGGAACGAAGGTCTGGTCTAACTTCAGGCTTCAAGATTATTGACGTCAGCCTATCGCGGTCCACTTTAATATGGCATTCCAAGTGGCACAATCTTCGTCATACCAATTAATCGCTCATTCACATCATCCGTCAATCTGCAGGTAGGCGGCGTGCGTACATCATCAACATGTAACAGTCCACAGCTACTACTGCTTAACATAGGTCATACCAAGGGTGCGCCACCGAGCACAATCATGAGCCACTCTCTTCCCATCGTCACCAGCCACTCTGCGAATATAATTGCTCCAAATAGCCTGAGAACGTCCGAAACTTCGTTTAAATACATACATATAGACTGATTACATTACCCTCCTTTGCGTCGCGCAGTCGGGTAGTTCATAGTTCATAGAATTTATTGGTAAATGTGGCTTATAGAAACCACACGGGACGTAGTGGACTGTAGATTGCTTGATTATAGGTGACGCTCGAGGGGTTTTGAATAAGAAGACGTAGTTATTTTTCAGGTTCAGGCGGGCGCGGTTCGGGAGCTCGATCGGTAATGGGCAATGTGGCAATCAATCAATGGTTGTCTTCTCACACCTCTCTGGTGTGGGGATGCCATAACAGGGCAGAGCCCTTTATGGCGGTTTTCTTCCCCGCCCGTTACAACGGGCGAGTCTTTAATGCCATAACTGGCTTGGCTTCATTGTCGCAGGGAGGCCTATGTTCTCGGTTTTGTCGGGAACGACTTGACTGTGATTAAGCCTCTTCTGCGGCTTGTTGTGGTCGGGTTCAACTTGGTGATGTTGATGTTGCGTGTTGGCCTGTCTGCGGCGTTGCGGACGGTGGCCTCTCAGCGGCTTTGTGGTTTCCTGGATTTACAGGGGACTCTGCTGGTGGGATGAGCTCTCTCGGCAGAGCTCGATACCGCTTGTCCGGGGGACGGGTGTGAAGCGGCGCAATTCCCACAAGCGATGGGATGGTGGAGTTGTCCGCACGACGAAACATGGCACCGGTGAGCTGTCCGATGAAGTCGTCCAGTCCTTGCCACTTTAGGTCGCGGCTTATCAGGTCATTGCGCATGCAGCGCGGGGTCGCGACTATGGTGCGCAGGGCTTGGGTCTCCTGTGCACGCAGCCTCTTCTGCTGGTTCCCGATGTTAAGGCGTACCATGCGGGTGCCGCGTATGTGAGACGGCAATGTGGCGGGGGGCCGCGCGTCTTTATTAGCAGCGGGTCTATCCCCACCCCCTCTCGCTCCTTACCTCACCCCTCTGATATCTAATTTATTTATTGTTATACTATTTTTAGGATTAATTACAACTCTTAATTTCTATTATATACCTAGACCCTATTACACTTGAATTCTATGCCTAAAACTAAATTTTGACCGCTTTTCCTTCTAACGGTCGTCTAAGCGTCGCGTCCCGCACAAGTACTGCGCATGCGCGAGCTTGCGCGTGGGTACGCTATTTTTCGGCTTATTGCCTTATATGGTCATGCATCATAAGCGAGCTAATCTCGTTACGTGTATTAAAAAACGCTCAGGACAAATGTTTATTTTACACAGGGGATTCTAATAGGATTTTCTAAGTGTTTACCTTATTTTTCATATTACATTGCACAGTTTCTTATATATATTATTTTACAAAGTTATGTCTTATTTCGTCGTGAACAGAAAGTAATTTCATTTACAAGTCATAATTAATTACAATGTACGCAGTTATGTTATAATAATATCGTATTAATATTCTCTTATTTATTTAAAATCTTAGGGTAGGTTTTTTACAATATATATATATAAAAAGTAAAATACAAAATGCAAATACAAAATATAAACACATTATAAAAAACCTAACCTAGGGTGCCGCCGGCAGCGGGGCAGGGCTCAAGCTACCGGTGGTTAGGGCTGCACAGAGAGGAATCTCCTGACAATGCGGGCCGTGTCCAGGATTACTGCCTTCTGTATCTGACCCTTGACCCAGCCATCTAGCGAGAGTCTCTTAAGATGTTCGTTGAGACTCTTCGCTATAAGACCGTTTGCCGAAACCACTATCGGGACAATAATCGTCGAATCAACATCCCACATGGCGGTCACCTCGTGAGCCAAGTCGAGGTACTTGCTGAGTTTGTCCTTCTCAGCCTTCACGAGGTTCTCGTCATGTGGAATGGTGATGTCGATGAGTATTGCCCGGCGCTTAGATCGATCTACCAGCACGATATCAGGCTTATTGGCTACAATAGTCCTGTCCGTGATGATAGATCGATCCCAATAAAGCGTGGCACGACCATTTTCAAGAACTGGCATGGGTGCGTACTTATAGTACGGCACCTCAGACCCCACAAGACCGTATTTAACAGCAAGTTGCTGGTGATTAATCCTGGCTACTTGGTTATGTCTGTGCAAGTACTCGCTGTTAGCAAGATGAGAACAACCGGAAATTATATGCCTGAGTGACTCTCCGGGACGGCGGCATGCCCGACAAATGTCGACCGTACCGTCCTTCAGGATATACTTCCGGTAGTTGTTCGTCATGATAACTTCGTCCGTAATTGCACAGGCAAAACCTTCGGTTTCCCCGAAGAGATCGCCGAAACGTAGCCAGTTCACCGACACGAGCAGATCTACATCAGGCCCTGTAAGGGCCTTGTAGAACCGCCCGTGTAGCTCTTTACTCCTCCATACGTCCTTGCGGTCTACAGTGCTAAGCACCGTTGGTCTGTGCCAGTTCTCGTTTGCCAAGGATAGAGAGGTGAGGCCTTTGTCTACTGCCACTACATCGCGATGTATCCCACACTCATTGTTTAGGAAATACTCCCTGAGACTGCACACCTCGCGGTTATGGAGGTCCTTGGCATTTAAAAAGCCACGGCCCCCACACTTGCGCGGGATGTACAGTCTCATTACTGACGAGCGTGGGTGTAGCATGCGATGTGTAGTGAGCAGCATACGGACCCTCCTATCCAGGGCGTCCAGCTCAGTCTGGGTCCACCTTAGTATGCCAAAGGAGTAAGTGAGCAGGGGCATCACCCAAGCGTTGAAGGCGCGCGCCTTGTTGCCACCCGACAAAAGACTGTTCAGTACTTTTGTCAAGCGGCAAAAAAAACGCTCCTTCACTGCCTGTTTAATGTCTCCGTCCGCAATACTCAATGACTGTGACATACCGAGATACTTGTAGGTTTCAACTTCGGAGAGAGATTTGAGAGACATTGTCTCGGAAAGCTGTAAATTCGTTGAATTTACGACTTTCCCCCGCTGTACATGCATGGTCGCACACTTGTCTACACCAAACTCCATTTTAATGGCACTACTGAATGTTTCTGTGACTTTGAGTAGCTCCACCAGTTCTGGTCGTTTTGGTGCAAACAGCTTGAGATCGTCCATGTACAGCAGATGAAAAATGATCTCACCCCCTCTGCGAAGCCGGCAACCTAATCCTGAATCCTTCAGCAGAGTGCTGAGTGGATTTAGGGCTAGGCAGAACCACAATGGACTCAAACTGTCGCCCTGGAAAATACCCCTCTTAATCCTTATAAAGTCCTGCGGATCAGGGGGGCCATCTCGGCCACCTGGTTGACGAAGGACTGTGGTCCACTGCCTCATACATGAGCCTATAAAGGATTTTAAAACTGTATCGATTTTATACAGCTCCAAGATCCTCCCAAGCCATGAATGAGGCACCGAATCATAGGCCTTCTTGTAGTCAATCCAAGCGGCCGAAAGAGTCCCCCTGCTCCGTCGAACTCGTTGACAAATAGTCGTGTCAATGAGGAGGAGCTCCTTAGTACCACGGGACCCAACCCTACATCCATTTTGAGAGAAGGCCAAAACGTTGTTCGCAACAATGTGCGTGTTAATTTTTGCTCTCAAAATAGATGTAAGGAGCTTGTACAGCGTAGGCAAGCACGTGATGGGTCGATAGTTTTTCGCTTCCGTGGTACTACCGGACTTATAGAGCAGGAAGGTAACACCAGTTGTTAGGAAAGATGGCAGGGAACCAAGCTCGAGGGCTTGTTGGAATTGTGTTGCCAGTCGTTCGTGTGAACATCGAAACCACTTGACCCAGAAGTTGTGCAACCCGTCCGGCCCAGGACTTTTCCAGTTCTGGGTCGTACGAGCCGCACAGCTCACGTCATCGGGGCTGATGGTAACAGCCCCCATGGTTTCGATGGGCTCACACTCACGTTCAACAACATTCATCCACTCGCCCTCGGTGTGCTCGACTGGCACCGACCAGATACTACGCCAGAAATTATTCATGGCAGTAGGATCCGGCAGCCGCCCGTCGGTCACACGTTGGTCGGTTCCCTCCCACTTTCGGTATACCTTCCTTTGATCGCTCTGGAAGAGGCGATTCTGCTGGAATCGATCAACACGTTCTCTGTAGCGGCGGATACGGCTTGCCCACGCATATACTTTCTGCTTCAGGAAGTCGATGCGCTCCGTAACACAGGCCATGTAATCACGGGGTCTGACAGCAGTCCCCGCAAAGGCCTGTGCTACGTAGCGCATGACACGAGGGCGGTTGTTACCCCCTCTGAAGCAGATTAGCTTTGCAATGAGAGTCCTGAACGTGCTGATACGCCGCTCGATCCATACTTGCCAGGCGGGGACACCACCGGCAGTCCGCGGTGCTCGGTCAGCGTCCGGGAACTTGACACGAGCAACGCGGCACGCCGCGATGGCCCCACAGTACATGATCGAGTGGGTATCAGCTAGATCTTCGCTAGCCCGCAGATACGGGTCTAGCAAAGCGTTCAGGGCTCCCACTAGCGCTAAGTTACGTCTATTCGTGGGCTAGCGTGGTAATCGCGGCCTAGAATCAGTCGCGAATCGATACCGCTCAATCGTCTCTTCCAGAGTCCTCCTCAATTGCTCATTGGCCTGGGTACTTACGCTACTCGCGCAGTGCTCCTCGTCAGAGCCGGGATCGACCCGCGGCGCCCCCGGCACCAGGTCGAGTGCTGGCGCCGAAACTGGCGACGTAGCAGATGGATTCCGAGACGACGTGGAGGCCGCGCGAGCAGCCAGTACTTCCAGGCGCAGTTGATCAAGCATCGCGTCGTCCAGCAACTTACGCCGTTGGATAGCGCGCACTTGATCCGATAGCCGCTGTGCAGATACGGCGATGGCCGGTTCGAGGGTCTGGAACAGAAGGAGCATCCTGTCTCGGTACGCAGACAGGTGGGTTCCCCCCTCTGTAGCCCCGTAGTATGCGCGCATGCAGTGCTCGTTCATTGCTTGAGTCCATCGCATGCGACGCACTACACCACCGGTAGCGGGAGCCGTGGGCGGAGCAGGATGCCCCGCAGGCCCCAAGCGTGCCGGCAGTGGTGGGCGCCCTCGTCGCGCTGGTGGTCGTGGCGGCGGGGGCGGCGGCCCGCGCTTGTCGTCACTCGACTGACTGTTGGTGTCGGGAGCAGTGGCAAACTCGTCTCCCGACGACGATGCCGAGGAGCTGGACGATGCAGGCGTTATTAATATTATTGTTACACAGTTAAAATATTACATTTTTATTTATTTTGTGATTGAGCCCACAACCTGTACTCGTCAAAGAACTCTTCAATGCTGTAACAAGCCATTTCCAACAAAATAGTTTTTAATTTGTTGACAAATACACTATCGCTCGTGGATTGTTTTAAGTCTTCATTCAAAGCATTGTAATTTTGATGCCTATAATATGAACAGATTTTTTTGTTTTGGCCAGGCGGCACGCGGGCACGCGCAGGAGGTGATGCCTGCGCGTGACCTTGTGCTGGAGCTGGGCGTTGGTGGGGAGTCGATCGAGATTACTTCTCACGTACTTACATGTTTCCAGTATATATACGCTAGGTAACGTCAGAATTTTAAAAAGACACTAACGGTATCATCAGCATCAACGGTCCATAACACGTCAACATATAGACTCCAATAATGGTTGTCGACGTAGTGATAAATGTAAAGCACTAATCACTACTTAGATAACAAAAAAAATATCACATAGTATATAAAAATCAATGATCTATTGATCTAAGATAACGCGAAAGTATGCTTCTGTTGACAGAACACTGTGTTGCTAAGATACTCTTCATAACTTCAGGCACGTTCCGAAGTATGGCTGCGAGTGTATCACATGTTTTAGTAAAAAACTATCCCATTACTTATTTCCCTCGAAGCAGTAATCCCGGCATCCCATCGCGTACATAATTCGCGAATAATCTTCAAGCAGGATACGGCCGCCATTCATTATTCAGCGGCATCGGTCGATGCGGGCCGGCAAAAATTATATGGGAGATAATTACGGCCCGAATCCGATTATTGGCTATTGATTTATTTATCTATTTAATAATGTATAGATTTTCTCGCAGGTTTGCCCGCGTCACTAATATATGGAAACTCGGAAGGAGATAATCATTAAACTTGGAGTTCGAATAATATGTACGGCTCATCGTCGATGTGAAAACATAACTTTGTGGACACATTAGTGAGGATAGGAGCCGAGCTTTTAATGGACAACTATCGAACGTCTAGTTGCAATCATCTTTTGGTTTAAATCTAAGGATTCATTTAAAATTCTTTTAGATAACGAGACATGCGGGACGTTGACTTTTATTCAGTTGACTTAATCACTTCATTAACATTAGTAAAAATTCATCTATAGGTATATATGACATGGTTACTGTTACGTAGGACGTCTGTTAACTGAACAATAGCGTAGCGATACGTCCATGGAATCCAATTTCTTCAGTTAATTGTTCCATTCACCATATTATCCAAAAGACATCCACTCCCCTAGAATTTTCGCCACAACGGTTCCTGTGCTGGTTTTCTGCGACTGTCAGATCTTTGGGCCACCTGGTTAAAAAAAATCTCACGCTGTAATGGTGCTTCCCTTCCAGTAGGTACGTAATGGCTACGCAAGCGCATTTCCGTCTCAACTACCATTAATCTTATGAGCCCCAACTCATCTGACCATTATACTAAGAAAATGAGCACCGGCTTATCCAAAGATATTTTCTCACCACTCACTACAAAGCACATTTATGAAACCTCCTTCCCAAAAATTTTGTTCACATAATCACGAACTAATTCCCTGAAACTTAAAAAGGCTAGCTAACGACGAATAAAACAACGTACAAGCCCAGAGTGAAACCGCGTAACTTTGTTAAATAAACGAGTCTCCCTTCCCCCACTTCAACCCTAACAACCACAAGGGTAGGATGAATTTTTAACGCCGGATGCGTTCCGGTACTATTGTAGCCAGGTACGGAGGGTTGTTGAATTTTTGACACCGTACAAACCGTTGTGCAACTGATACAGAAGGTCTGTTTCGTACAGCGGGAAAGTTCTTGGTACGATCCAAATGCATGCATACGAATAAAATCTCAATGCAGTGTGGAATCTCAAATTAATGTAATCACGATCGCTCAACATTCGACAACTTCAACAATCGAAGTAAGTAGGTACGAAGTAGGTAGGTGGGGAGCAAACTTGAATGGATAGATTTGGACCCTAATGCTGCAAAATATAGGTTTTAACACGCACAATGTGTCACTCTCTTAAGTGAGCAGGACGTGACGATATAAAGTTTGAAAAGAAAAACAATTAAATGAGGATTCTTGTGAAAACTAAATTCACCTGTATTAGAATATGACATGGTATTTTACTTGAGAATGCGCCGATAAGAAATAAACGTATAAATATTTCATCCGAATGTAATATTTTAAGTCTTATTCATTCAGGTCGTCCCAAGTCATTAAGAAAATATTGCGTCTTTCTCTTACGCATTGGTATATGGATATCAAGAAAAGAGACCGTCCTAATATACCTATTATGACGGTCTCATCAGTAGTATTCTACTGCCAATACTAAATTCGACGCACATTGAATAAGGCTATATCTTCACGAATCAAATTTCGAGCCCTGAGGTCTCGTACTAATAGGGAATATGCATGAATTTATATTTTGGCTTTATTAAAGCTCATTCATGTAACAAACAGTAGACAAAAATAGTTTTTTGAATGACTATAAAAATAACCAAGATATAAACCACCAAACATTCCACTCTATTTCTTTCTAGAAAAACATAAATTAATATGGAGTTTATATGGCCGGAGTGCACTGTGACGTAACAGTTCATGTCGGACCTCTCTGTCATATCGCTGTCTAATTAGTAGTTTAAAATGCCTACCATCATGCGTATTTCTTGGCCGATTTTAATTTCAATTTCACTTATCGAAATAGTTTTTACAGTATTTTGATATTTTGTTAAAAAAAGCATTAAAAAAATCATGCATGTACCCTATTAAGTCAGATACACCGTGATATTGTAACGCTTGCTTGCTCCATCTTTCGTATAACATACTGCTTATGTGAAATCTAGGTAGCCTTGAACCTATGTATTTACGGTGAAGGAACCTGCCCTTCTGTCTCCAAATACATTGAGACACAACTCCGTTGTTCAGCTGTTTAGCACTGACTTACCGAGCATTCCGGATTCGAGTGTTTTCTGGATTTGGTTAACTTACCTGAAACGAGAAAGTTAATCATTAACATATTTCAAAAGCGATCTTAAGTTTACACGAAAAAATAACCGGCCAAGTGCGAGGCGGACTCGCGCAACGAGGGTTCCGTAAAAAATTTTACTTACCCTAACTTTATTACCCGGTACCGGTTGAGTTAAGTTTGCACCTGATATCTATGCATTGCATACACATCAGGTGCAAACTTAACGCAACCGGGTTGCTCAAATAGTTTTTTTGCGAATTAAAAAAAAATTAGCTAGTTAGAGACATGGCTATAATTTTCGTGTAATATTTATGTTTATTTATACAAATTGTGTAAATTTCAAAATTTGCGATAGGTAAACTTCGGAGAGAAATGGTGTTTTTTTTCACATTTTCCTTGATAAAACAAAAACTAATCACACTAATAACGTCGGGAACTAAAATGAGGTAATATACGCGATATAATGCGTTAAATTGTTTTATTTCAATTAAAAAAAGAGTTTGAAAATGTGCAGGTTAAGCCCTTTCACATGATACCCTATTTGACCCCGTAGCTAGACTTTGAATTTTTACCCCCCCTCATATTCGTCGTTTTTTAGAAAGTTAAAAAGTATTTTTAAATATTTTCTGTGCAATACAAGTGGGCTGACCATGTTTATAAATATTCCAAATTACAAATAGTTAGCATAAGTAGTTATTGAGATATGGCGCTTTAATAGTCGGACAGACAGACAGACAGACAGACAGACAGACAGACGGACAGACAGACAGAGTCGCATCATAAGGGTTCCTTTTGTACCTTTTTGGTACGGAACCCTAAAAATAAATGTGTATACACTTACGCCTTACAATAAATTGGATAATGGATATGATACTTGTATATGTAAGTTAACAAAGGTCCAATTTAAATCCCTATCCCGGATAATAAAAGCGACAGTATGTCTTTTGGATAACTGGTTAGTCCGTCTTTAACGTATATTCAAATGTTTTTTTTTTGGTTTATTTAGAAATATATGGAGTGGTTGATAGCCCAACCATTCCGGAAAATACGCTGTTTCTGAAAAATACGCAATCTAAACATTATTCTCCTTGGTTTCCGCTGTTGTCATTATCCTCATTAAAATAAGTTTCTGTCAAGAATTACATTTTTGTGACAAGCTTTTATTGCCGACTGTACTTTTCTCTGAACATCCATCAACTACTCATCGAGACGATTCTAAACAACCCAAACTCGGTAGGATTGAATTATTTTATTACAGAGTTCCTATGACCACCTTTCTTCTGCATCATCAGATCAGCTCGATGGTATCATTGTCACTTAAATGAATATGCCAAATTTTAGCTCATTTGGAAAGCGGGAAGTTGGTCAAATTTAACTTGCAAGATTCCACCCGAACACACAAAGTTGGGTCATACTGATTTTCAGTATGAGTTAGCGTTATGCGTCTTTCCTGTCAGTAAGGGCTTTAAATACCCGACAGTAAGGGCTTTAAATACTATCTTTTCTTAGTGCCCGATAGGCGATGTACAAATTGATTAATACTCTAGAGATGTAAGCGATAAAAATATCAGTTATATGTACCCAAGCCCTTAACTATTGCGTTGTCCACAGGAACGACGGCAAAATTCTAGAATCAGTATGACCCAGTTACATTGCAAGTTAAATAAAAGCTTGTAATAAAAAAATAAACAGAATATGCTGCGTATATAAAGTACTTATATATTTTTTGATTCCGGCCATTTGAGATTCCCGCGTTTTGTTTAAATTGTTTTATAATGTCACCCTGTTTGCGGGTCACTAAAATCACAAGTAGTTTTTACCGCCAATTGGTGCTCATTTACCATTCGAGCACTTGTATGTAACATTTTAGATTCGCATTACATCATTGAGATACGAGGAGCGAGCGAGCGCCCTTCGCAACTTGTAACGATACAATTCTCAGAGAAAGTAACCTGTATTCGTAATAATCACAACTTAGTACGAAGCTTGCGTCTCTGAAGTTACTTACGCAATAGACGGAAACTTACGTAACATTCCGAATAAACACCTTTCTGTTGCGTCAGTCAAGCCCCTTTAACACCTAACAACAATTGGAAACATTAAGTGTCCCAGAAGTTTACTTTTTTTTTCAACATAGCTGAATGTTACGTGGACACATAATTTAAAAATTGTTGATTTTTATGTCGTATCGCTTTTTAGATATATATTTTTCAATCCGCGAAGTGATATTTGTGCAATTTGCCCGACTGTATAAATTGTTACTTTGGTCTATATGAATTAGTAAGAATATAAAAAAAGAGTCATGACATTGACAGCTACCTTTTTCATTCTTCTAGCTAATCTCACATCACGGTTTTAAAAATATATATTTAAAAAACAATACTACATGAAAATTAACTATTTATGGATTTCCTAATATTTGTGTTTCTGTGTTTTTAATCTGGGAAAATTAACACCACATTATTATCTATTGTGATATCTGATATAGATACAAGTCAAAGCGCAAGGAAAAATACGATTGCTCACGCACGTGGTCACACTAGGACTCGAACCCGGTACCTCTCGATTACGCGTCGAGCGTGTCACCCCTCCACCAGCGAGCACTATGTCACCCGCCTCGAATTTATCCATCCGCTTTATAGATTCTGAGTGTACGTTATGTATAATATAAAAAGTAATACGTTGGAAACTGAAACTTATAACCCGCAGCGCATAACCATATTGTAGCAACAATTTTGCGGTGTGTAATGTAGATGGAATTAGTTGCACGCGGTGCTTAGAGCGCTCCATTAGTGTCGGACACGATGTCGGACATTGTGTCGAGTGTCGTCTAATGTGCACCACGTGCCGCGGGCTCCGTTAATATTTCCGTATCATGTAGCAACTTGTGATTCTGTTATGTTGCAACTTTAATTTATCCAAGTCTCCACTCTTGTTGCGAGTAGCAACCAACGTGTAACAGGAAATGTAGCAATTTCGTCCACGAGTGTAATTAGTTAGGTGAAAATAATATTGGTAGTTAGTTGGTGGTTAGCATCTTTTAAAAAAAACGGTAGAAATCCATCCGACCGTTTAGAAACCGACGGAGAAATTTCGTACAAGGTTCAAGTTCGCAAAGAATATAAACTTTCTAATAAATAACGTATGGCGATGTACTAGCAATCTTGCAATGCTTTTTGGCAAGGTCGCCATGAGGTGAGGTGCGGGATAACGAATAAATAATAAGCACGAGTGTACTGTCTAATGTATGGTTTATTACTGACACACAATACAAAGTACAGCAAGCATATACGATTAGGTTTGGTCACAAGCAAATCAATATCCGTTTGTGTACTGGCAGTTGAAAGTTTAAAAAAACGGTTTAAAAATCAACAATAACAGCGATGAATCCGAACAACGCTTATATATCCGACGCATTCGACCAATCAGCTCAGCGTTACACTGTTAACTTTTCGCAACAATAACATTCGACACAATGCAACAAAATCCGCGAAATCGCCGTTAAAAATATATACCACCCGGTGCTGATGCCGCAGTCGATTCGATGTACACAGTAATATTACAGTTTACCTTCATTTTGGTGCTTGAAAAGACGAGAATAGAGAAATACCCAAATTGACAACACATATCTTAAACTGTCCTTCTCTATGATCTGGTCTTCAACCAGATGGACTGATCGACTAAAGTACTCATCTTCCTCCAAGTTTTGTTCAATCGTAAGGGACGTAATGGACAGAACCAGTTGGAGGTAAAACATCCACTCCAAGGGTAAAAGTACCCTATGACCATGATTCTCAGTCATAAGGAAGACGAGAGAGAGAGAAAGAGATCTTAAATTGGGCATTTAAGCTATGGGTAAGTTTTTTAAGAAACCATGGATGTCTCATCGCTGGAACACGCTGAATGCCGATGTATACGGAAAGCGTGTGATTGTTCTTTGTAGTAGTCTTTGGGATGGTTTGGGATTATACAGGGTGTTTGGTCCATCGTTGGCCAAATGTATATGGTGGATAGGTGGGGTCGTTTCGTATCTCAACACGGCCTCAAAATAATTATGAGTCCAACGCGTTTGAGCAACCACATTGCTGTGCCGGAGTGAGAAGCATCTGCGGGGAGCGGAAACAATCCGGATCCTGCACCATGACCTCCTCGAGTTGGTGACAAAGTGGACGCCGCATCACGCCGTGCTGTCCTACCAGCCTGAGGAGGACCTGCTGAGGACTCCGGAGAGGGACTGCCCGTCGTCCGTGCTTCTCGCACCGGTATCACCAATAACACACGGACATCGACGACGCTGAACGACGAGCGAAAAACATCAGTATATGCGAACTGAAGAGAATGCAGAGACCCGCGCTTCTTCCGGCTCCCGTCGTCCAGCGGCCACCAGGGCCGTCCACGTACGATAGAGACCTATCGGCCTCTCCTTTGCACGGCGTGGAGAATCTGGGGGAGGCTCGTCTTCCTGTATTCCCCGAGTTCATCTCATCACAGCATTTTTCAAGACGAAGATAGAAGATGGAAGAACAGGCCCACCTTGCAAGGTGTCATCTCCCAACTTCGAAACCACATCACAGCTGGCCGCAGCCAGCTTCATCAACCGGCGGGACTCACAATACCTGGATGTCATGAGACGGACAGGCACCTGCCTTCGGCGATTTCTTCCGGCGCATCCTCCATAGGAGTGACGCGCCCACTACAGAAACTTTAAAATGGCCCTTCAAAGGCCAAAAGAGATCATAAGAATCAATCAAATAAACATAAAGTTATTTTTAGTTTTTTGTTAGTTTTGAAACAAAATCGGGATAGACTGTTTTAAAATTAAATTTAAAAGAAAAATATTAGGCAGTCCTATTTCTTTTGTTTTTATCCACTTATTTCATCAATGTTTGGCGAAAAAGAGCCCCTTTGTCTAGCAGTAGAACAAATAAAAAAAAATCAATGCCATTTTTCTTTGTGGAGGAACACGAGCGCGTTGCAATTGCTTTAAGTCTATGGTTCAGTAAATAGTAAACATTTTAGCCTTGTAAGTTCATAGACGATTAGAATTCTAGTCTAGAAATTTTTTATGTGTTTTGATTTGACCTTTGCTGTAATAACATACTGTTGGAATCTATTTGGTATTTGAGTGAAATTGCCTACAGGGATGGATCGCGGCCATTTTGGTTTTTTATTCATAGGGCAACACCTGTCGATCGTTCGCGAGGCATCGAGGCGCGTATAAATAAAATAAAGCGCCGGATTCGACGGATTGGGTACTAAATAGTGGGCCATGATAGTAGCGGCAAAATGGACCTACTTATAAATAAACCTATTAGAATGGCCATAAATGAAACAAAAAAACAATCATATCAATAGCGGTAGTCTCGAGGTAGTATGATAAATTGATAAGATATCACGTTTAGAAGTTAGTTGTTGCACAACGACCTATGAAGCTGGAAATTCCGGGTTCGAATACCGGCAATAGCAAGGATTTGTGTGGCACCAGATAGAGCAAGCCAAGGAGTATAATAAGTTTCTGGCAAAAAAAATTTTTGGCTGATTATAGGATACCTTTTACCCGACTACGTTTAAGAAAAAAAGAGGGTCCCCTTCTAGTCTCAAATATATAAAAGGGGAAATCCCTCACCATAATTAACCCCTCCAAAGTCTGAGCGACTGTCGTTACAGCCTCAACGAGCCGATATATCTCCTTCGAGGCGATCGAGCCTCGAACGCGAGGGGTTGCTTGAAACTTTAACCACTTAATTTTTTCTGAAGCCTTTTATCTTTAGATTTTTTTATGGATAAATGGTTTACGGGTGTCGCAACTTTTATGATAATAGCAAGATAAAAATTATTGAGTTCAAGATGATTTTGATGACGGCAAAACGGGTCAGAGGTCAGAGGTGACTGTAGGAAGGGTACCATTATCTTTTTTAGTTTCTAACCATTGTACAATAGCATTGGAACTAACTTATCACATTATTATTTTTTATGTTATAGGGGGCAAAGTAGCAGTCGGATCGCCTGATGGTAAGCGATCACCGTCGCTCATAGACACCTGCAATACCAAAGAAGTCACAAGTGAGTTGCCGGCCTTTCAGATACGCACTTTTCTTGAAGGTCGTATCGGTCCGGAAATACTGCCGGCGACAATTTAATCCACAGTTCAGTCGTGCGAGGCAGGAAATTTCTAGCAAAACGCGTAGTTGTGGACTGCCAACCAACTAAGTGGTGAGGATGGAAATATTGTAGCGTAAGGCGATGGCGGAAAGATGCGGGAGGGATCAATCTTCCTCTTCCGAAAACGGCTGTGGAAGTTAGACGAGTAGTCTCAAAACGAGGTTATGCAACAAACGCAAACTTTTTAGCATTGAAAGCGCAAACCTGTGTCTTTATAGGGTTAAAACGGACTAAATTAAGTTAACCGTACGTAATAGGAACGCTAATAGTAATGTTTAATGAAGTGTATTTTCATTGTTTAATAGAAATTCTACGAGGCTCTTATTGTAGAGAAAAGAGGCCCTTAAAAACTATTGTCCTAGTCAAATTGCCCTTTTTACGCCTGTTGAATTCGTAACCGAAAAACTTAGAAAAAAAAAATGTTCTGCTCAGAAAAGTGATATCCTTATAATTAATGTTGTTAGTGTGGAATATTTTCGTGCAATATAGAACGGTATTTAATTTTTATCTAAATAATAATTTTCTTACAAATGGGAGGTGCCATCTAACGGATTAATTATCATCGCTAAAAATAACGCTCGCCGCAATTATCATAAAGAGGAAAAATTGAGGCACTTTTTTTCTCCTATCGAATCGATAAGGCTTGTGGATTTTGAGTAGAAATTACATACAATTTCGAACCACTTAAAAAAGTGCAGTGTATGATTGATTTAGAACGGCCCTTACTATTTAGTAGCGCTTGAAAACTATTTGAACGGTCTCGGACTCGTCCTTGGACCGGTCCCGTTCATGTCGTCTTTCGTCGTCGATGATTCGTCTGTCCTCGTCGTCTTCAATCGCTGTTCGGTACTAATCCAAATTAAACGTCTGTCAAGAATTAATACAATCGGCCAGTCAGTGCGTCGCCAAGGAGGTTAGACGCCCCAACACTATTGTAGAAATGAAACGTGGTAAAAAATTACAACCGCTCGATTTCACCGTATTGTTGACATCGGATGACTAACAGAATTTCTTTAAATTGGACCTTAATTTTCTGAATCGATCGCATTTCATGATTTGTGTCAAATGTAACGCAAATTCAAATTCTTCGATCACGGACGTGGGCGTGTCCGGAAGCGATTCCATCGATTCTTGGCATCGACTCCGCTATTCGTCTCGCCCAGGAATGCGCGGCGCGTGCGTTTGGCGCCCGATGCTGTGACGACAGATGACGATCGATTTGACAATGTACCTAATTGTAATCGACTTTAAGTAGAAAACTACCGTGAGACACATACTTGTATATACATACTTACACTCTTAAAAATAATGTACACATGTTAGATCAGTAAAATGCCCGAAAAGGACTGACGAAAAATTATGCAATTTTACATCATCATCATCAGGGGTCGGACAAAAAGTGCGGATGACGTCAAACCTCTTATAGGATGATTTCAAATAGTATTTTTGATTTTAATAAACAATTATCAGTTATCATTTATCAACCTCTTTATTAAACGATATCGCCACTTGAAATGAGGAAGTACGTTTTTGACTGACACATTGTCAATCAGATGAACAATAAATTGACTTCGTTATCTATTGCATCTTCACGATTATATTTAGCTAAAATTTATATTTACTAATGTATAAAAAAACGCTGTAAAATGTCATCTTTACTCGAATATTGTGGCAATTTTCCGTTTTTAGAGGAACGTGACAAACACGTATACTGCTCTTGTTGTAATCAAATACGAAAAGATATCGGGCAATAATATATTTATGTCACAGTACAGTAGATGAGACATAGATAATTTGCAACAAAATGTTGCTAATGTTCTCCAATTAAGGAAGCTCATAGTCACTCAGCGAGCTATGGAAAAAGCCGCTCGGGATCTCTCTACGAGATCGATATATAGGTTTGTTTAATATATGGTAAATGCAAACAAGAATTACAAAAAAAATATCCCCTAATGTTCATAATGCAGTAGAACAATCCCTGAAAAAACCCATTACTCGAACTTACTCAATTCCCGTCAGATTTCAGGTTATCGTCAAAAATAGTTTTAATTTTGCTCTATTTCTAGCCTGACGAGTACCAGCTCTTGAGTATATTGCGTATAGGTAGAGTATTAGGGCGGATAATGCTAGGTTAGAGTGACACTAACGTTTTGTTCCGGAAAACATGTATTAGAATTCGGAGCGTTCAATCTAATAATATAGCACATAAAGACATAGTAAATTAATCCCTACACGACCTGATCAATCGAAAAGACGTCTGCGCATCGTCAAGAATAGTTTTAATTGTATGCTATTCCTGGCACTTTGAGCTTAGGAGAGTTTCGCCCGCCTGTTTAATGTACGATATGTTTAGGTTTTTTTCTGCGGGGTCGGTGAACTCATTGTGGGTACGTTAAGTGCCAGAAATCAGGCCCGAAAATCCATTATGCGATTATAATGTGGTTTCAAAATCCAATCACTGAAATAGACCTCGTACCAATACTTTTTGTGGAACATAGTACATCTGTGTGTATAGCAATGTTCCCGATGATATGACAGATTTTTTTTAATAATATTATTCCCTTATAATACAGGTTCTTTCAGCTCCGATTATTTTTTTGGTCCAAAATATACCTTGAACGCCAAATGTTCAGTACTGGTTTAAATCCCTTTTATGAAACCCTTTTTGGAGGTCGCTGATTCGTTTTTTTATATTTTTTTGTATGTATGTGTATGTTGTTGTGGATTCATTACGCCAAAACCGTTAAGCCGATATCGACATACAAAAGAAAACGATTCAGTGACCCAAATTGTCCGTTACAATATTTTTTGTTTTGGAAATATCTTCGATACAGTTTATTTTTACAACTTTGTAATAGTAATATAAATTTTCTATACATTTAATATAAATATCTATGTATGTAGGTTTGAATGAAAAAAAAAACTAGTACCTCATAATCCTAATACCTCAGTGGGAAAAAGTTTTCAAAATTCAACCAACGCAGATCCGAAAGCTAACAATTAAAAAATGTCTTTCACAGCTTGAATATACTTTTGTATTCTGAATATACAAGTACGAAATATGATGAATTAAAACACCCAAACTCATCCGAGCATCATCAAAAAATTCAATTCCAACAACGACGACGTAAAACTTTTCATTAAAAAATCGTAAAAGCATGAATGGACTACAGAAGAACTATTCCGCTTCGACCATCAAAAGTCACTTATTCATTTCACGTCCGCCATGTTGTACAAATTGCTTTTTTACACAAACATAAACAAAGTCAGGCGTAAATCAAACGAGGCGTCATTCAAAATAAGAGCTACCGGTGTTCACGTGCGGTGCACACATTTAAAACAGTAACGCAACGATTACTTATCGTAAATCGTTAGTTTACTGTTTGGCATTTTCGCTATCAAAATCCTGTCGCATATATCATAAGACTAGAAGATGGCCGCAACTTCATGCGCCTAAGAGACAAAAGTTATAACCCTCTTTTTTAGTTAAGCGTAGTCGGATAAAAAGTATACTATAACCAATATAACCATCCAGATATAGTTGAAATCTGTTTAGCCACTTTGGCGTGATGAAGCCACAGACACTTACAAACATACAAAAAAATAAGATTGTCTATTTAGTGACAATAGTATAAAACTGAGTCATAATAAGTGTATCGTATACTGTATATCGTAATCATAAAAACAAATACGCTCATTGTGAATATTTATATATAGCAGAACTACCCTGTTGACAACAGAGACCGTTGATAACTCTTTTCATCCAAAGTTGAACATTGTAGTTGGCAATATTTACGAACCGCATATCAGCAACAAATAATTTCCACTAAACGCTGTATTTAATTTTATTTTGGAAATTTGAAGTACACTCGTCTACCGTAGTTTATATTAAGGCCCTTTTTGTTCTGTTCAATAAAATATTGTTGTATTGTACATATAAAAAAATCATGTCAAAACTTAACTCAGGTTTTACCCGGTGAAAAACAACGCATAACTCATGACAACGCATAACAACGAACAACGCATGTTATTTATTTATCTTTATTATAAAACTTATTGGTGGTTTCATATGTTGTGGTAATGTTCAATGACAAACAGTACAATATTGTATTAGACCCGTCATAATAGGGTACTTGACTGACAGATCAAATCAGTTCCTTTTTATGAACTGTCAAAACGGTCAGAAAGTATGATGTTTGAAAGGAAAAAAGGTTTATGACGTCATAATTCTATACGGTCAAATTGCCTCCTTATTTTTAGTTTTTGGTCATTTTAAAATCGCCAAAAGCTTAAAAATAAGTATTCATGAATGTTTTCTACGTATTTTCAGAAATAACATTTAACTGCAAGCGTGACATCATTTATGTTGACTACAGGAAAATACCTAATTGCGACAGGATAAAATGTTAAATTACTATTAAAATTCTGTGCCCTGCGCCACACATACGTACCGGTTCAGATTGACGTTTGTTTTGACTGCTCGCTGCAGTGTTTTGTAAAACAACTTCTGTTTCAGAACCTCACGTTCCGATCTCTATAATTATAATTTGGCACAATCATAAGTTATTTTATGGCAGTTTCGGATGTTTATGTGTTGATTTTCTGGCTGCAAAAGTATGGTTTGAATGCAGTTCTTTTAAAACTTCTATTGAATAACGTCCCCCCCGCCCCGCAAAACTCTCGGACTATTGTAGTTTCAATTGCAAGTTATGGACATACTGACGAGACGGGCCCTTAAAAAATTTGTTTCTCGATTTTCATTTAACGCGTTATGTACGCGATATAACCGGTAGTAATTATCATACATTATGACCGGAAACGACAGAGATTAGATGTTTCTACCAAGATATTATTTTCAAAACTTATTACATTGCACCTAATAGTTCCATTATAAATCAATCCTCTCAAATTCTAAATAAAATCCACATTTCGAAACCACACAAAATCAGTTATGACGTTTTAGGTTCGCTAGAAAGGAAACGTGATCAGAGGACAACATCGCGCTTTAAAGACTTAATACGATTTATAGTAACATTGCAAGTTTAAAGTGTCATCGTTTGTCAGTTTGCAATAAAGCCAGTTGTAGTCTAATCAAAGAGGTTACTTGAAGAGAAATAAAGAAAAAACAACGCAAGAACGTATACCATTAAATAACAAAAGAACACAGCAGATGGCGCTGAAATGGGTCAACACTCTCCAAGGAAAGCCGTGAAGCCGATTTTCAGTCGTGGCCTGTTACTAAAAACTCTAAAACGTCGTAGGTGACAGCACAAACGCTATACTATATTCAAATTAACAACATTTTTGTCAAAAGATCTCTAACCGATTCCAGCAGTGGCGTATGGTTCATATAGGCACAAAGAAATTGCTGGCCCTCAGTAGTAGATAGTGGTTCAAAGACTTAATGCGATTTATAGTATAGCAACTCAAAATGTCATCGTTTGCAGCAGCATAAGTGATTCGGCAAAGTTAGTAGAAGAGGTCTAACAAATTTCATAATTGAGCTTTGTAGGTAAGATACCTTTTTACATATACCTCTACTACTATAAAGTTGTAAAAATGAAATGTCAGAAAAATAAGTCTATTTAAAGGGCACTGAATAAGAACATAGTTTCGTTTTTTGTTTTTTTGTATGTTGCATGCGTCGTTGTGGCCTTATCGCGATAAAACGGCTAAACGGATTGCAAGTATTAGAATGGTTACAGGATACTTTTTACCCTACGACTACGCGGAAGTAAAAAGAGGGTTATGACTTTTTCCCTTCCGACAACGAAGTTGCGAGCACCTTTTAGTTATTGATAAATCTGAATGTGTGCAAAACACAACATAGTTTCTGACTAACCGAAAATAAGTTTGTTGCATAAGATTACAAAACACAAGAATAATTAAATTATTAATTTTCAGCGTTAATAAGAAGCCCCAGAAATAAATACTGTCACGGGAAACAGCTTTTAATTTCGTCATAGGTAGCACATAGATCAATATATGTTGTACCTACAAACCTTTGAAGTCGCAATATTGTAACTTAAAATTTATCGAGAATAATATACCATCTGACAATAACGTCTCGCGCTTTGTTCATTAATGTACAAAAAACAGAGGAAAGAAAAGTTTAAATCTCAGCAAAATTTTTGCCAATCGAACTCGTCTAAAAGCCCTCGCCATTTACAAAAAGTTAAATAAATGAGTTAAACGTGTTAAAATAGTCGCAATTTAAACGTTAATTATCACAGAAAAATTAAGGGTAAAAACATAATAAATACTCTATGACTGGGCTACATGCTATGAGTCGCAGATATGAAATAAATAAAATAAACAAGCTCATAGCAGTAAATATTGCTCAGTACTGAGCTTCGAGTCATGTAGGGATTGCTGGTATCGGCTAGATACGGGTATTAAGGTTTTATTTACATGTAATGTCATCGGGACCAGGATTTCAAAGACGATATTTTTATATGCTAATTATATTAGCGGTCCCTCTTATCAACTGAGTGTCGTTCTGCAATTTATTCTTCAAGTGTGGAAATTTCATCAATATTCCGAAACAAAGATTTTCCTATAGGTCTTCCTTCGGCGGAAATTATCTTAGCGAGCATTCGTAGCCCAAATCGACAAAATGTATTACTTCCGAAAATATGCACTTAATCTATTCAATTAATATATATTTTTGCAATATATCGTCGGCTAGTACCCATAACACAAGCCTTATTGAGATTCCGCTTTTGCCATTTTGGCTACGGAACCCTAAAATCTGCACCCCCCAGTTATCTCAGATTATAGACTTTTTGGGCTAGTTTTACTCAGAATCAAAAACACTATCGATTTCGCGAATACAAAAATGTCCCAAAAAATTGTATGAAAAATCAGATCATCAGTTTTGTGACGCTCATACAAAATGTATTGGTACATTTTTTATGAGCGTGAACGACGCCACAAAACTGACTTCTCTTTCGGACACTTTTTTATAAATATCGAGAGTGATCTTGATTCTGAGAAACACGAACACAAGAAGGCCATAAACTGAGACAACAGGTACTTAAAGTAAGTATTACGTGTTGGGTGTACACTTTTTCTTAATTGCATTATTTCCGTGCCTACGTCTTGCCGTTGTCGAAAAGTCAGTTGTCTAAATTTAACAACTCATATACTTAGCGAAAGTGCATTTCGTTTGAATCGAATCGAGTTTTATCACGATATTAATGCTATCTCTCGCGGCAATCGATTCCGAATATTAACCGATTCGTCTTCTTAAAGTGCTTTTATCGGTTGACGTGATGGAAAATTAATCGAGTTATTATTTCTACGGCCGATAAGAGGTTTCAGAAAGGTAAGGCTTCATAAAAAAACAATGAATGTGAATAAGGAGTCTTTATACTTCTCTGTTAGGGTCACGATTACGATCCAACAATCGAGGGACCAACAGAGGAAAAAGAAACTCGTATGTTTATTATCCGAGAGCTACTTGTAATTCCCAAACTAGTATTTGAATCCCATCTCTACCGGGATACAGTGTAGTGATCTGCAGTGATCGTAAATTTGCTATAGATGTGGAAAATACCAATTTAAACGATTAAACATAGTTAATATTGTCGTCGGTAATCCTAACCCATCATTTAAGGCCGGCAACGCACTTGTGACTTCTCTGGTGATGCGAGTGTCTTTGGGCGACGGTGATCGCTTACCATCAGGCGACACGTCTGCTCGTTTGCCTCCTAAGAAATACAAAAAAAATTGTATGAAATTTGCCACACATATGGCACTCTAGCATTATCGAAAAAAAGGTACCAAATTTACGATCACTGGTGATCTGGCCTCCGAGCTATGTATCTCGAAGTAGATTTGAGATTGTTCGAGTGGCTGATGTTGAAACTGCTGCTGGCACTTTGCGACGACCACTCTAAAAGCTGGCTACGATTGCCGTTCAATAAAAAGGGGAGAATGTGCAAGATAGCACATCCGTTTTTAAGTTTTTGAAGTATATTTTGTTTTCCATTGAAACCAGTGGTTTTAAATACTAGTGCCTAATATGAATTATTGACAGGATTCATAATTTCAGTTTCGCTTGTAGCAGAACGGTCGTGCGACTGGTTGTTGTCCGCATAACGATGTTCCTTTCATCAGTTTAGCGGCACTTCTATGAGAAGTATATACATTTTACCAGAAAAAAATTATACGTACGTACGTGAAGCCGCAAAAATTAACGAATGTGAAATAAAACCCGTAGCATTCGGCAAGTGGGCGATACCGGGTGCTTATTCTAAACACCTGCATTACGCGCTACGTGCGGAATGAGATACGTGACGAACATTTTCTGTAGAATGACAAGCTGTTCCTAGACTTACTCGTTAATTTGTACGTAAATGTTATGGAATCAGACCATTTGCATTTTCTAAACGTTAGCATATCTATTTTTCATAAAACGTTTCTTTCTAATAACTTTATTTGGTGCTTCCTAAAATATCTGTGGAAAGTCGTCCAAATCGACTAAATGTTTTACTTCGCCACTTCGCCAGCGGAGGAGAAAATAATCATAACCCTCTTTTTCTCTTCAGCGTCGTCGGGTAAAAAGTATCATATAAACCATTTTTGGATGCCAAGCTACCAGTGTACAAAAAACGTTAGTACAAAAACGTAGTGTGACGTTACTCACCAACTCATTGACCTTTGAACGGAACTAGATGAAACTTGGCAAAGAAACAGGTCATGGATTAAAATATAGACTACTTAAAACCCGGTACCAAGGGTAACACGGGTAATCCGGGGGTAAATACTAGTATGAAACTAAACCTGCAAGCATTCAGCAAGTGGGCGATCTCGGCTGCTTATTCTAAACACCTGCATGACGCCACACGCGCCGAATGAGATACGTGACGACGACGGTACACGACCGGACTGCTAACGTATTTTTTATAGGATGAGGGCGTTTCTAGAGTACACTTTTTAAAGGAAATATTTTCTTGTCCCTTGCGCACTGTGTCCCAACACAATTCTAAATTGCCGCCGATGGCATTCCCGTTTATAGGTTTGCGCTCCCCCACTGAATCCGATTTCTAATAAGGAGGCCTGGCCAGACCTACCCAGTTCAAATTCAGGTAAAAAAAGGGTATATGCAATTCCTAAAAGTTTCAGCTTGTTATTTCGTTTTTCTTAACAAGTTTCTATAACTTTACTTGGAACTTCAAATGCCCTAAAATATCTCTCAAAAGCCATCCAACTCACAATACAGTGACGACATCTATATCTTTTTTTCACTAGATATATTAACATTTTATATAATTTCATGGAATAAAGTAACAATAATAACAAAAATGGAGAATAATAAAAGCAAATTTGAGCAAAAACTATAACACGACGCTAGTGCAGGGTAGAGCTAGACAAGTTAAATCTGCCATAACAAAGCGGGTGAAAATATCTGACATGGCCTAACAGCCATATAAATAGAGTCGTGTCAAATATTTATGCGAGCTTTGTAGTGGCATATATTTATGCTGGATGAGACTGTACAAGCTTTGCTTAGTTTGGGACTAGGTCGATTTGTGTAAGATTGTCCCAATAGTCTGTAGCATGCAAAGCGTCAAATATATCGTCACACATCTTTATGCCCATAAGAATAAAGATATATTGCGATTTTTTTGGCACTTTGGATACAGACTATTTGACGCTGACTGTACACTATCCCCAAACTGTGTTTATTTTCGTAAAATGATTAAATATCACATTTTATTGTAAATCCCTGATATCTGGTAGTGTACAGATCAACTCGGAGATCCCCTGCGGCAGGTGGACAGTAAAGGTTCAGCAGTGGACGTCGTTCGGATGATGATGGTACATATGTCGTGGCCACTTCTTAGAATTAATCACTTCATGATGTGGCCGACCATTTAATGAAGTTGTATTTCATGATCATGCATGATATGATGAGCCTTCAGCCCGCCGAAAAGTCGACTGAGCCCCGCGAATCCTATTTCCGTTCTGAGAGACACAAGGTAACGAACGAACCTACCTCGGTGAAAAGCGGTGTTTTTTGTTTCTTAAAGGACTACGGTCCAACATCAAGTAAGTCGACGGAGCGGAAACAAGAGGAGGATATGTCGTGGTCACTGGCCACGATACATCAGATACGAATGCAGCAAAGGAGCACCGTTATACATTGTAATAAATGATATTTCACTCTAAAAGTACCTCTAGCACGCCCATTCATACCGAAACCAATACTTAGTACACATCGCAGGAAATACTATTAGTTAGTGTTAAGAAATATGGTGAGTGTGCAGATTCTGGAATGGAATGGCCGATTCCAGTGCGAAACCGATTAAGGCGGGCAACATTAACAACTCGACGATTTGTATTTTTCTCCCTAAGGAATCCTGCTTAGGGTTGTCAAACTTAAATAATTACATTTTGAAAGATTACTTTGCTAATTGGCACAATGGGTACCTACTTTGGCAGTCCAAATCTACCAGTGCTTTGTGAAGTATGATTTTCAAGAAGAAGAAACTCTGCCGTCAATTTTGAAACTTTGTAAAACCCGGAAAAATAAGTTTCCTATAAAACCGGTATGAATATACCGGTTTTATAGGAAACAACAAATAACAAAAAAGATTTTGCAGTTATATCTAAAAATGGAACTCAAATGCCTAAAATATATGTTGTCTGGGTCTTTTCGTGACACTATACTAGGGCACAGAGAGAGATGTTTTCTGATTTTTAAAATTCGAAATAAAAACATTTTTTTTTTTCAAATAAATACTGACTAAATCTTAATCGGTTCGATCATATGTCATTCAATGCCCAGATGAATCGCTGAAATATTATTACTTCAAAATGATGACAATTTTAAAACCAGCTTTGATTGATTACATTTGCGGCTCGGTTCTTTTCCAGAACGGTTTTCTTTTTCGATTTTTGGAATGAGATTTCCAAAGTCTGAAAAGATTATAAAATAATTACTGGCATAATATTTTCTTCTGTTTCCGCGATTATTACTCATTGAAATAAAACAATTTAGCGATATAATCCGTTAAATTGTTTTATTTCAATAATTACTGGCAGTTTAATTAAAATTATTTCTGCTAGTTGGTAACCCTAGAAGTATTTCCTCCCGGTCAGCACTAGACATCAATCTCTCGTCGATTCGCCCCCGATTACCGCCTTTGTGAGCGCCGCCATTTATCTGATAGCTATTCATTATCAGCCCGTTATAAACTTGCCCGTCTTAGACAATGGGTATAGAACTGGGAACGAGTGAGAATCACACTAGGTCTATAGAGACCAGCGCGACGAGGCAAGCATACTCGTAGAAAGCTCCCGACATCAAATCAGTTACATAATTTTTATAAAGCGTCAAAACGCCAGGGTAGTATGAAATACAAAATATGACATCACTGTGTGGCACCGTCAAATGAGCAAAAAATATCTGTAACTTGATACTTTCCTATATATTTTTCAGAAATAGTTTAATGGTTGGAGAGTTAATTTGAACTGACATCCAGAACCTACCTTATTTACAGCTCCAGCATTTCCTTGCGCTAACAGCACATCTGGCTGAAAACTGTTCAAGCTACAACTAACACGTCTTCTATCTTGCACTTTATATTCTTCTAGCATGAGGAACTAAGACAATACTTTATTTATAACAAAAAAAAAAAGCTTATTTTTGTAAATGTAGCAGCCGAAACTTACATGACCTTAGTCCCTACCAAATCTCTTTTAAAATGGTATAATTTGAATCAAATAAATATATGAATATTGTGTTTTTCATTCATTTGTTCCTGCAATATATTCCTGCTTAGGGTTGTCAAACTTACCTACGTGTTTGCCTACGTGTTCATCAAAACATTATCAAAAATAATCATTCGGCCATTAACGGCATGGAACATTGAGTGCACAATTTTATAATCTTTATAGATAAATGATGTTACGAGTAACTATATTTTTATTTAACACAGGATATACGGACGTAGTTTAACTTGATATTTTCACCGGCACTAAACGGAAATAAACCAACGTTGCGTGGTGAGAAAGACGAGATGAAACAATCTGCATAACGCGAAGTAATTCTAAGCATAGTGGCGGGATGAAGCGTAATCTCTGTTCTCACGACTGAGCAACTATCTTGGAGATAGGCTGTGGTCCAAGATTAAAATGAGCTGAGAACAACCAGACTGGGTTTATCTTTTCTCTTTCCTCTAGTAATTTTTAATACAACAAAAAAAAACATACATAAAAACAAAACAGAAACAAAAGAGTTTAGTTGTTTGTTTAATTTGCTATAGCATAAGCTTCGTTCTTCCTGCGATTCAAAATCCTGTTTTTAGGGTTTCGTATCAAGAAAGTAAAAAAAGAACCCTTATGGTGTGACTCTGTCGGTCTGACTTAGAATAGTTATAAAGATGGCTAGCCCTAGTATACGAGTATTGCAAACAAAAAACAAATTAAAAGACGACTATCTATATAAAAGACCTATATTAGAGAAAAATTCAAAGTCTAGCTATTTACTGGGTCCAGCGGGGTATCATATGATAGAACTTAATTTGTATATTCTTAAACATTTTTTTTTGTGTGGTTAATATTTGATTTACATAGGAAAAAGTGAAAAAAATACCATCCCCCTCTTGCCTCCGAAGTTTACCAAGCGAGTTTATTTTTTCTCAATTTGTATGATTAAACATAAATATTACACGAAAATTATAGCTGTGTTTCTAACTAGCTCATTTTTAGAACTTAATTTGTATATTCTTAAACATTTCTTTTTGTGTGGTTAATATTTGATTTATAAAGGAAAAAGTGAAAAAATATCATCCCCCCCTTACCTCCGAAGTTTACCAAGCAAGTTTATTTTTTCTCAATTTGTATGATTAAACATAAATATTACACAAAAATTATAACTGTGTTTCTAACTAGCTCATTTTTTTTTCTAATAACATATTTGAACAACCCGATTGCGTTACGTTTGCACCTCATTCGTATGCAACGCTATAGAAATCTGGTGCAAACTAATCCTAACCGGAACCGGGTAATAATGTTATTAGTGTTACGGTAAGTGAAAGTTTGTACGGAACCCTGCGGTGAGCGAGTCAGTCTCGCCCTTAGCCAGTTTATTTTAAATAAGTAATTGTTAGTCAGCTGCGTAATAGGAAGGGTTTATGTACAGTCCATGTCCCGAACTCAACGCTCCACGTCAGAACTTACCTGAAACAAAAATAATTTTCAAATTAAAACTGGGTAAGTATATTCATTATAACACCATTTTGAAACCTTTGGCTAAAATTTAGATTTTATTTGGTGGGTTAGATGATTACCTTCTATTGATTTTAGGCTAGATTGAACCAAATACGAAGAATAATTTTATTATTTGTATGTTAAAGGACAAAAACAAAACTACATAAAATCTTGCTATCCGTTCTAGGACATTACTTAATAACGTTTTTAATAAGATAAAATACAGGTAAGCGAAATGTCCATTTTCTTACAAAGAATATAATTTCAAAACACTTTATCTTGTAGAATGAACCTATCAAAACCGAGCTTAATGACCAATACCAATTTAAGTCGTGCTTATGATCGTATGTAGAAACTAGAAGGTGTCCATAACGTTCGCGTAAGAAAAAAAAGTCAGATATAACCATCTGTGGATGTTCAGGTATCTGTCCAGCTGGTTAGGCGTTATAATGAAATAATGATCTTTATTTTCTAGGCCGCAAGGGCACGTTTACAAGTCTGACTCTACGGCGTTTCCCAAGAGGAGACCACTGACAGTATGTAGTACTCTTTATTATACTGTGCCACTGAGGAGAAGAAAGCCGAAACTAACTCAACAGTCATTTATTCGAAATAAGTCTTTTATCTATTACAATATTTGTACTTACTTAGCCTATCCTAAATATATGTTTTGAGTATAAACTCAATGCGTAGTTCTTCAAGAAAACATATCAAAACATATAAAAGTAAAAAATATATATATAGAATATAAAAAAGCAAAATAATGATTTATTATTTAAAAGGAAAGGAAAGTAAATTATTTGGTTTCTGTTTTGGGCCATGCATTTTTGTCTGTTAAATAGTCCTGTACCCTATAATATGCCTTTGCCATTAGAGACTCTTTTAAGTACTTTTTTAAAGGTGGAAACGGTAATTTTAAAGGATCATCTGGTAGCTTATTATAAAAATGTTTACATGGAGGTGTGTCCACACTTGTATCATTTGCTTGTATCCGATCACCGTGCCGTGGCATGACTGCGTATCGCGCTGCTTGGACGCTCACTGTCGGCGCGCCGATCATGCCGCACTCGTCCGATTTAAGTGTGTGATACGCGTAGCAACATGGATTTCGAGCGATCGGATCGGCGTAACGTCCAAACGCGTGATCGTGACACGCGATCATGCCACGCGACGCTGATCTGATACGGGCAAATGATACAAATGTGGACGCACCTTTTGCCTACGAATGATTTAGCTACTTTACGAACGCGGAACTTTCTAATGGCGATTTTGTTTTTATTTCTTAGTATTAAAATTGTGGATATCTGAATTCTTAGTAAAAGACTCTAGGTTCTTAATATTTATTATTATGATGGCACAATGACACACAACATACAAAAAGCCTCATTCGCTTGTCCTTATCCCATTTACTTGTGGTCGGCGCAGCATGTTTTTTTCTTCCATACCTCTCCATCAACTGTCATCTCTTCACTCACATCCTTCCTGTTAGAGTCATACATACTAAAAATAATAACGAAATCATTCTTCGAATCAGTGACCGTCAAATAACCCGTTTTTTTGTTTTCATTTACTTTTTTGAAAATATCTTCAATGTACAGATATTTTATTATTACATAAAAGTTTACATCCGACGTCCAAATGTGCTAGCTAGGCCAATCCTACCTCAAAGTATTTATTGGGTTAGCCTAGCGCTTGTAACTTGGATGTTGCATGTTCACGCAGACGCGTCTTGCACAGACTTCAGCCGCTTGCAATATGCAGAGCGGAGCGTAATCTGCATGTTGCGAGAGAAATGTTGCATGCCTGTTTCAAATCCAAGGGAAATGAGGTTAGGACAGAAAAATAACATGTTGGTAAATTTTGTTTGTCTCCTTTTGTTCGACTACTGAGACTTATTATATTCATTATTCGCCAAGAGATTTTTTTAAAAATTACAATTGCATCTGCATTTCTTTCATTTTCTCTGTGTCTAGTCTTATTTTTACAAGCTTTATGTTCACCTGTAATGTCAGTAACTATGTAAAGAAATCTTGCAAGTTAAATTTGACCCACTTCCCGGTTTATAAATTCAATACAATATTATGATACCATCGAGCTTAACTTAATAATGGAAGGTGGACATAGGAGCAATGGATAAATTCAGGCGTTACTTTGCGGCATTCCATATTAGATTAATGGATTATAGTGCCTTTGCTTTACCGGTAAATAGTGTCTTGATTTAGATGTGACAATAAATCGTGCACACATGCGAATATTTTCATGCAGTTTCCACAAAAAAATACGTATGAAAATACAACAAACCACCACCAAACAGTATAATCCTCGACACCTGTTTCGCCTCTTTACGAGGCATCATCAGGGACTTTGAAATAAAATAACGCAATTCTACCGACTTTGGGCTCTATAGAATCGTCTCGGTAAGTAATCGACAAGTATAGTCGGAAATAAAAGTTTGTCACAAGAACCTTATTTTTATGTTTTTCAACGAGAGAGAATGTGTAGGCCATCAGTCAGATTATACGTCTGTCTATTCGCTCCACATCACTTCAACTGGTCCACTTAGTTGGAGACCTACCACACATTTTGTCATCTACATATTTGAGAGAACGAAAAATATTGACATGTATAGAATAGATTAACAAGACTATTTAATTGTATGACGCAAGTGTCCATAAGCATCGCGTCGGGCAGTCTACCAGAGTGGTTACATAAATAAAAGGCCGGTTGTTAACCCCGGCTAACGACGCCCATTGCAGTACTTATGTGATAAAGAATTAACGTCAACGTCGACGAAACGCCCCGTCCGCCATTCGTATGCTTTACTAATTCAAAAATTGTCCCGTAAATTGAAGGTGTAACGTGGGCTGTTCCAGTTTTTTATAAAGCTACATGGTTTTAGTGACCGCGTCATACAATTCCGTTGCTAAGTTGTAATATTTGATGCTTTGCTCTCTTGAAGCGTTCTATAGGTTGGTGCAATAAGGTTCTATGGATCAAGTTCTTGTCAATTTACCTAAACACAGAGAAATTGGGGCGCTAGACGCAAGAAAAATTCAGCAAAACTGCAAGTTTCACTTATCCTCAGTATATCAGTAATTTTCTTTTGTATATTTCTTAACTGTTTTGTAATTTGTGATAAGCTATAAATAGAACCTTTATTGTTTTGCTGCCACTGCGACGGTACTAATCTTAAAAATTTCATACACCGATAACATAAAAAACAGAAAAATATGGTATCTCATTGATTTCTGTGCATGGCTGCACAGGTGGTTATCACTCAATAAATCTGTAAGAAATAATAGTGGAACTATACCCGCCAGCCTTTAACAGATAAAAATACACGGTAGCACAAAAATCACCTTGTTAACGCCGGGTCCGTGATCATTATTTTTGATTATGGCATTCTCTTTTATTCCCAACGAGATATAAAAAGTAATGTCTTAATTTTGTACAAATACGTTTTGGCCGCCGACCCGCGTTGCCATATTGCTTGATATGCCAGAGACTTATGAAGATCAGAAGCGGGATGCGATGATAAAATCTAGCAGATTTTTTTTATTCTATTACAGCTCCAAACACACTAGCGCTAATGATTATTAAACGTCTTATATTTCAAAACATCGGTTTCTGTTGGCCATCTGCACCCTCCGTCAAGAGTTTAATGTTCTTTTCTTTCAATCGGTTAGCATCTTGTCGAATATCGGGCTCATCTTCATTCCATGTATGTACAGAAATTAATATTTTCTTGCTTAATCAGTTCACCGCCAAGTTTTACTCGTAAAGCCCGTTATACAGTCAGTACCACGTCCATAATTCCGACTTATGATCATAATTAGTTAGAAAAAAAACAGACAATTTGTTTTGACATTTAATGCGGCCGCTGGCGTGTAGGTTGCACACTGTCATAATATCGTGACTATTGCGAGGAATAGATTAAAGACAGTTTTCTCTTCAAATAAAAGGAAAGATCTGGAATTTTATGTCCTATTTTTATTTTAATCGTCATATATGATACTAGACGGCGCCTGCAACTTCGTTCGAGGAGGAGAAAAGTCATAACCCCTCTTTTTTTCGACAGCGTAGTCGGATAAAAAGTATCCTATAACCATTTGTGGATACCCAGCTACCCGTGAACCAAAAATAGTTGAAATCTGTTTAGCCGATTCGACGTGACGAAACCACAACGACACATACGAACACACAAACATACAAGAAATCCAAAAAAATATATTTCAATACTGTCACCTCCAAATAGTCAGTTACAAAAATATCTTCAATGTACAGACAGTTCATTTTACAACTTTATAATAGTATAGATAATATCTCCTTTAGTATTATTTTCTTTTCTTAGTGTGTGTTCTTCGTCTGTCTACAAGTTACACAGTATCTACCCGTTATTGCCATCCTCGGTGTCCGCCGAACGTTACCCTATTGTTATTGTGCTTCATAACAGAGCACCCTTATTGCTCCTCCAGACATAAAACCCGAGGATATATCTCCAGATTTGCTCTATTATTTACTTTTGGCCCGATGAACCGAGTTGCCTAAGAGCGTAAGTTAATGAGCGCTCTAATAAGAAATACATATTTTATTTTTGGCTCATTGCTGTCAATTTCATTGAGCCTTGGCAGGGCTAAGTAATTATGCCCGGAAGATATGTCGTCGCAAGACCACTCCTTCTGATAGACAACGTTCTTTATTTTTTTAATCAAAACTGTCGCTAATAATGAAAAAGTCTCATATTTGTTCTGTTTGCAGGCTTATTTTTATGTGGTTGAATCCGCCCTACCTACATGAGATATCTACATACAACATAAACATTCAATTCGCATACATGTTAAATGATGAACGACTTTAATGCCTGCCGGAGTTGATTCGTAAAAAGCTTTTTGTTTTTAACGACGCTTCTTATTATATCGATGATTTATGATATGTTTTGAATCCATTTGGAGCTTTGTGCTCTGTGCCTTTCGTGAATGAATTTGTTTTATATATTTGACCAATTAAATATAATTTATAATCATAATTTCATATGTAGGGTTACGAACGTAAGATTTTATGTTGATATTTCCGTTTATCCATAAAGTTTTTACAATGCACTATTAGATAGAAGAGTGAAGATAAACTTGAGATGAAAGGACATCACTTGTTTCAGCACACGAACTTAAGGTAAGTACCAGTTTTAAACTTTAATTCCAATATTTGACACAATGTTTATCACCTATATTGCTATGAGATCAAGTTAAAGGTGTCCGCTATTGGGCCAGTATCTCTGCACTAGTATATTTCTAGATTGTTTTGTCGACTATAAGCGTTGACGGTATTTAAAAAATCAAAGACATAATAATAATGAAAGGGTCGGCAACACGCACGTAACGTCCCTGGCATTGCAAGCGTTCATAGGCTGCGGTGACTGGTTAACATCAGGCAGGCCGTACGCTTATTTGTCACCTTAGTTGAATAAAAAAAACCTCTCAAAACAATTGAGCTCTCATTCAGAGGCACATAAACCCAAGTTTCTATAGATCGATATACTGATTTACTACGCTTGTATGCTGACAACCTATTTAACCTAATGTACCAAATCCAGTCAAACGGCTTCCTCATACGAACTCAACCACCGAAAAACAAAGGACTACTAGTGCATACGCGACAAATTCAAATATACACTTCAGTTTATAGATTACGATTGAAGTTTGAGTGCATTCGAATTTGTACTTGTAGTAAATCAATTTTGTATGTCCGTGTGTATGGAACGGTCGGTAAATCAGCCGGGGTGACGTTTAATGGCGCATTAGATACAATGTCGCTCCGTTTAGTTCGGGATGGATGGATTTATGGATGATTGCCGGTTGCTTTATGATGTTGCTATTTATGTTTTGCTGACTAATTATAACAGCAAGTTACTGTGTGCATCATAGGGCACGATTCTTTTCAGCTGGTTTACCACCACATATACGTACGTACTACATTACATAGGGGCTATTCATAAATTACGTCATTTGAAATTTGGGGGGGGGGGGGGGGGGGGTCAGTCCCAAGATGACATCATCTTTCGCAACTATAAAAAGTGCTTGCTGAGTAAAAAAGGGAATGAAATTAGTGTTTCTATAAACTGTTGATTAAAACGCACTTTTTGGAAATGACATCATTTTATTTGGTAGGGGGGGGATTCATTCGAATTATGATGGTTGGATGATTTGAGGGATGGAGGGTCAATCAAAAATCCACGGTAAGCCAGAAAGAGGGCAAGCAAGAAAAGAGGACTATACATTTGATTGCAACAATTTACATATTAATTAAGTTTGTTTGTATCTGAATTGTTCCTTCCTCTTTTTTCCGGCTTTGATTTGAGTATAGTTTGTCTCATCTTATTGTGCACCACTTACTCGAAATTATCATTGGTTGTTTACTTTGCGCCACCTTAAGGTTGTCTGGAAGAGATCGCTTCTTAGTGATAAGACCGCCTATTGTTTACAATTTTTGTTTTAGATTTAAGTGTCTCATGTTATTTTATTTTCAGTAAAGAGTCTGTATTGTATTATCATCCCGGTCAAAACACGACCGCTGATGGTCAAAGGTCTTCACTTCCTTCCAAAGGATCACAATTAACTTCTGATTCGGCTTTCTTTTCATTTAATTTACTTTTTGGGTTTTTGTATTGTACAACACATTGCACATTGTGTGACGGGTCACGTCAACGGATTTTGTAAATTTTTGATGCAGTAATAGCTTGCCATGCAAAGATGATTATAGGATACTACGGCAAACAGAAAAATAAGGTTTTAACTTTTAAGGATAAGCCAAAACAACGCAAAATAAGTTTTGATCTTCTGGTACCCACATCTCTATATATTTCCCAATCTGTATTTACCTATTTTTAACTAACCCATAGCTCGGGGTAAAAAAATATAATTCCCTTAAGCCCCGGGCGTGTTTAGCCCGTCGAGGTAAACACGGCTCAGCGGATTAGGGCTGTCGACTCCCTTAACTGGTGCTCTGGGGAAGATTACATCCTGTCACCTCCGTCGGAATTAACTCGTTTTTGAGAAACAACGATTTTTTCATCGTTGCAACGATATCGTAAAGATATCTATAAAAAAGCTGATGATCTTCAAGGGCTGAACATATTTTCTTGAAACATAGTAAGGGTGCCTTTCCATTAGAGGTAACCTAACCAATAGGATTACTTAACATCGCTCGGCGCAGCTCGGTATTGGTGGATTTTTGTTTGCACACCGCTTAGATGCATAGCTTAGCTGTAGTGGAAAGGCACCCTTAAGAACGCTTTCGATAAAGTCACCTTTCTAACATAAAAAAGAAACTAAAACGAAATCGGTTTATTCGTTCAAGACCCACGACGCGACGCCACATATACAGACACACAGATACACAGACACACTGATACACACATTTCAACATCACCCCTCCTATTTCGTCAAAAGTTAAATAACTGCAAAGACAGCATATGTCGGCATTTATGTATATTGATACATACATACCAACAAATCGCAAAATGCCCTTACAGTTTTTAAGTTAGTGTAGTTATCTGGCGTATATAAGTAGTAAAGTCACTCAGGATCAGCGGCAGTCTTCGACAACGTAAAGTTTACGGCCATAAAACATAACAGCCATCGCCTGTAATTGTTAAAAAGAGGCTGATAATTATATCCTGTAGGTACTTAACTCTCTCTCGAACCATAACATGACCTAAGACTACTCTCGGTGAAGTCACCCTTAAGACAAAAAAAACAAAATCCTAGTCGGAGTGTAGAGTGACGATACCCCAGATAGATAAACAGAACACAGGTCAAACTTTTAAAGCCCCTCTATTTTCGTCGGGAGTTAAAAACCATACATGTATACTTATGACGAAAACAAGTGACGTCACAACCGCCGAGGGGCGACTGCGAACATTCCGCGGACCCAAAACGGCAACAAACGATCCGTATTAGCAAGTGACGAAGCATTTTTCGGACAGAGAGGTAGTGTAATAATAAAGGTATAACACATTCAAATATTTATTTGACTTTGTTCTGCTAATACGCTGCATGTATAAAATACTATCCCACTAACGTACTAAATACTCTACGAATCAGTTACAAACATTTGCCACGCGAGCGAAGTTATAAAGCGAAACTATTTTACAAGTTTTTATTTAACTTCAAATTTAATGTTGACTGGTAGAGAATGCCTTGCGGCATTAAGTTCGCTTTGTGGACGATAAGTTGTCTTTTGTGCAATAAAGATTAAATATTAAATATATAAATAAATTTGTATGGTTAAACATTTTGCAAGGAAGATTTGAACTATTACCCGAGGACCGATTGAGCTGAAATTTGGTATACCTACGTAACTTCGATGACAATACAATAATATGGCACAATGAAGCTGGTCTGATGATGCAGACGGAAGGTGGTCATAGGATACCGCGTTTGGACTCATTAGAATGGTCTCAGTGAGCATGAAAGCTTGTGACATAAATATTTTTTTTTGACAAATACTTATATTTTGTTTAAACTTTATTTCATTGTAGTTTCAAAGAAGTATTTTTTTTCTTATATTTTATGTTGCCCGCACCCTATGTTAGCTGACAAATGGCCTGTGCTGGGACACGTCAAGCTACAGGATATTGTTGGTGTTGCACATTTCAAAGTCCTACTTTAGTAATAAAAACCTTTGAGCCAATATCGTGCCGTGGAACTTTTCTCAATACACTATGAGCACGTCACGCGGGAGTATCGGGGATGCAATATTTATGAATGGCTCTTAGGTGTCCGGGTTACAAATGGATCGGTCAGGAGCGTGACTTAACACGGAAACTATGCCTCGTCTTCCGTTAGCATAATGTATAACGTATGGAAGGAAGATGAGGTAGGATGAGGTATAAAACGGTTAAGCGTGGAAAAAATCTTTTGGGAGAGATCGCTATTTTCTCGTATCGATAGTTATCTGCTGCGCTGAGTGACGAACAGTTGCTGGTATTTTTCTAGTGTTGTTAATCAAAACTAGATTCGAGCATTCAAGACACGAATCGTATAGACTTGAATAATGATATGCATGTAAGTAATGTATACACCGTGACCGTTAATAACCCGAAAGATATAAACCACATATTTTTGACGATTGTACGAGTAAGTAATGTTATATCAACATGGGTCTAATTATGTGTCTTAATTAAATTACTATTTCAGTACGAATTAAATCTTATTAATTGCTCGCTTCTTTGTGAACAAGCCGCGAGCATGACACTTCACGAATCGCTCCGAAATCATACGATGAAAGGCGAATGGCGTGACTTGTATTCCATGAATGACAAGAAGTGTCAAGTTATTTCTAGCACGATGTTTGTGTTGAAATTATTATTATTTATTGGCACCGCAAAATACCACAAATACTTATGTATTCAAACTTTATTAGGTGCTACGACATTAAAGTGCTCTTACATTATAATTGAAACTTTGTGTCTTAGGTATCTTTTTTTGGACTAACAATCACAACCATAAATTGTTAGGCATGATAATATTCGAAGGATATCATACTACTTATTTTTTTACATCATACTTACCTCTTACCTCATACAGGAAAGAGACTTTGTTGTAACAACGATCATGCTAACCTGTACCTACAGTAAAATAAACAACAACATGAAACAGTTACGCATTTTTATTACGAGTAATTTAATGAATTAGATTTTCAAAATGTGTACCGCCGTTTTCAGCACAAATATTCAATCTTGAACGGATTTCATGATTCAAGTTAACATAAGTGTTCTTGATTTCTTCTGAAACCGTTTGAATTCTTATTAACAACTCTTCTCTGGAGTTCACAGGTGTTAGTAAACCTCATCTTTCAGAGTTCCTCATAGAAAGAAATCTAGCGGAGTTAAATCCGGTGACCGGGCAGGCCATGCTAAAACATTGCTCCCACGGCCGATCCATCTCTCGGGGTATTGTGGGTTCAGCCAATTACGAACATCCAAGCCGAAGTGGGCCGGGCATCCGTCGTGCTGGAACCACATAGTTCGTCGGGTTTCCAAATCGACACCTTCTAGCAGGTCGTTTAATTCATTATTTAGAAATAATAAATAGTTGTGAGAATTAAGTCTATTTGGAAATATGACGGGACCTATTATTTTATTCCCAATAATGCCAACCCACAAGTTTACGGAAAATTTGTGCTAGTATGAATTTTCCCTTTTCGCATGGGGATTTTCTTCTAACCACATATGCTGATTATGGGAATTCAAAACTCCCTCTCTCGTGAACAACGATTCATCTGTCCATAATATCTTATTTAGAAATCGAGGATCTTCCACTAATTTCTGATTCATCCTTTGGCAAAAGGCAACTCTAGCTAGCCCGTCATTGTTAATTAATCCGTGTACTTTCCTGTAGTGAAAAGGATGCAGGCCGTACCTCTTCCATAGCCTTAATACGAGCTTATAGTTAACATTAACCATTCTTGCTACAGCTCTTGATGACAAAGTTGGGTCTTCTGTTATGATGTTCATTATTCTGTTCTCTGCTTGTTCATCTAGATTTATAGCCCTTTCTCTGTGAACTTTTCCAAGCCCTTTTTCGCGAAACTGTCGTTGGACATCCGCAAAAGTCGAATGGTGAGGTATACGACGGTTTGGGTATCGTCTTCGGTATTCGGCGACTGCCTGGAGCGAGTTCCCATCACAAAATCCGTACACAAAATGGATATCTGCTAAATGAGCCGAAGGATAATGCGGCATAGCGAATATTATTTATTACAGTCAATAAAATGTTCAATGTTATTTTATCTTGCGTGACAATTAGTTATCATTTGCGACTTAGAACAGAACAAACCTAATTATCTCTATTCTCAGTTATAACAAAAAAGCTACTTGAGATTGAAGTGTGTAAGATAAGATATTATAATTATTCGGATTAATACACTGTATTTTAGTTGCATGTTATATCCTTTTATCTCGTGATGAAAATATTTTCGGTAGTAAAAACTTTTTGTAGATAGATACTAAACTTCTTTATGAAACTGGCTAACAACCATACAGTTAGTGCATCTACGTGTAAAAGAAGTAGGTGGCTACGTCATGCTCACGCCCTTAAGGTGTGTTACAATGGAGATTTTTTAACTTTTGATTTGTTGTAAATGTTTTTGGACTATATGTTACATAACTTTATATACTCTAATTAGGCTCTAGTATCGTTAGCTTAAATCTTTCGGGTTATTAACGGTCACGGTGTATAAACACTCTATTGTACATAATAACATGTTCCAATTGCAATCAACTTAAAAGAAACACAAAGGCGAACTTATCTCTATTATGGCTCTCTTCCAGTTAAACTTTGAGCAACTGAGTGAAGATATATACAAGATAGACCAACTAACACTATGTACAAACTTTATAAAACACAAAACACGTGTTTTAAGTTGATTGCATTTGTAACTGGTTATATTGTGTACAATAAAGTTTTTACATACATACATAGACATATTAATAAAAACATATACATCTATATTATACATATCTTAATTAATATAAAAGCACTTTACAAATCATTGGAAAGCAACAAGCTTGTTCAATTTACTCTTGAGTCATGCTACAGACTGCGATTGCCTCTAAGATAACGGCAGCTCGTTCCACAACTTAACCGCGTGTACCGTGAAAGACCTGAAATACGTTCGCGTCTTGTTAGGTGGTATGGCAAGAGTAAGGGTCTACCGAAAGCGATGTCTACAGCCGACAGCCATATAAATAAAACCCTAGAGAGGTAGAGAGGAGAAGCCAGATTGGTAAGTATATATATTAAAGAGCAATGACAGGATATGTACGTCTCTGCGCCCGTGGTACTGTAATAATAAAATTGATCAGTTAGAACTACCTTTAAACACGAAAACTATGCCTTTTATTCCCTGACAATTATGTATTACCATATGAAGCGACAAACGGTAAAGTACGAAATAAGCATTTTGGAAAATAATGCCATTTAGCGATAAGATCAATAAGATCGCTTGTTGTCCACCGTGCTGCCGCCGAGCTGTTTTTGGTACTTTTGTGTTGTGAGTTACAGCTAGATTCGAGTCTTAAAGGCTTTGAAGACTCGCTAAGTTTTAAAGCTCGAGCCATCGAGACTTGTTTTCTTACAAAATATTTTGGTACGTGTGTTACAGTCATGGAAGAAGTCGCCTTGACGCCTCCGGAACTTAAAGGCTTGCGAGCCGTAAAGACCAAGACTCAAGTTTTTTAAAACTCGAATCTAGCTCTAACTACTCTAACACAATACTTTTCTTAAGACACTATGAGCGCGTCACGCGGGAGTTTTGGGGTTGAAATATTTATGAAAGGCTCTCAGGTGTGCGGGTTACAAATGGATCGGTCAGGAGCGTGCCTTGCCAAGGAAACTATAGCTTGTCTTTAACATAATGTATGAAGGGAGATGTCAGAGATAAAATGGTTAAGTGTGAGATAAACATTTTGAAAGATATTGTCTACCGTGCTGAGTGTATCCACACTGCTATTTTGAATGGCGCCAGGCACAAGGCTGCAGAGGTAAGGACCGAGTTGAATGCCGAGCTGTAATTGCTTTACTTTTGTTTTTTAAGTTAGTGTCGAATTCTAGTCTTAAAGATTCGCGAGTCTACTTATAAACTCAGAGGCTTCGGTAAAGATGACTTTTTGGAAGTCTTGCAACACAAATACCTATGCGACGGTCCGAGCCTTAAAGGCTCGTGAGTTTTTACGACCTGAGCCTTTCAGATTCGAATCCGATCCGACTTACAAATGGATCGGCCAGGAACGTGCCTTAACACTAAAATTATGTTGTTTTCCAATAACATAATCTATAACGTATGGACGTGAGATATAAAACAACGTACGACTAGGCTTCCTGCCCTGTTTTATGGTTAAATATGCCAAGTACTACTAAATACTTTGTACTCATTAAATCGATGAATTACCTTGCCTATATCCCTTAGTTTACAACCGTGGTCAGCATCCTCTAAACGGGAGCGGTAAACATTTAGACTAACAATAAAAACAAACTTACAATAAAAACAAACCTAATGTAGTGCACGAATTCCTCGTAAAACTACATTTATCGCGTTGAACAAACGGACCGAAAAACTGACCATTCGACTGTACCTGCGTTTTTACGATTCTAAAAATAAAACGTTAATCTGTAGATGCATACAAAAATGTCACATTGATACGGCAGACAAATTAAACAATTAAACAGAGTTTCTCAAAATTGAGGAAATAACCCACACTGTGTGCAGCAAGTAGGCCACACGCCACAGCTTGCAGGAGGAGGAATAATAAAAAAACACAAATATAATGGATGATGAGAGTTTTTTGGTTGAGGCTCACATATATTGGAAAGATATCTGTTTTTTTTTGTAATTCATTTTTATTCAAATAAAAACCGGAGTTGAATTTTACTCTACATTAAGCAATTCCAGAAATAAAATGTTGATATGATTATGCATAATGGTTAAGGTAATTACTGTACACCAGCCTAATGTAATGTTATAGGAGGACCGTTTAACTGAGTTGTCACCCGCGGTCAACGGGTTAACACATTCACTTCCAGGAACGCTCTGCTCGTAGACGCGTAACCGATACCATGGATTTTCCCGTATGTAGAGGAAAGTGCGTAGCGCTACGTAAAACTTGGCAGCGAAAGTGTAAAAGGGGCGAAGCAACAAAGGGGTTAGACGTCTCTCACAATTAATTTACATCGTGTGGATTTCCAATCACGCCGCAAGTTCCACGCTGTTTTTATTCCGACTTGAACGGTACAAAATAAAAATAATACAAAAATACTCCATATTTTGTAATCCAAGGCTGTAAAGTTCGCGGGAAGCCAGATGGCTGCCCGACGTTTTCCTCTGAATATAACCAAATAAACTTGAGTTAATCAAATGAGAGTACAATTTTTTAGGGAAAAAATAAACTTGAATGCAGAAAAATATTTTTAACGCTTAAATTTTAATTCGAAAAATATTTTTTTTCTCAATGCGAGATAGTGGCACTTTTTACTATTTAACCCCTCGTATGCTGGATCCATGTAAAGCAATTCAATTCTTTGTTAAAACTTCATTTAGTTTCAATATGATAACACATTCACGACCGACATTTTCGTAGCGCTACTCGCGTAGCCGCTAACATTGGAAAATGCGTAGGACGCGAAAACTTACTATGAGCAAAGCGCCCACCTATCGAGTACCCGGTCGTGAAAGTGTTTCGCATTAAAGGCTGAGCCACATCGAATGCATGTGCGTGACATGCACGTATACGTGCACGTTGTAAAGTACAAATCCACATAAGAGATGACACACCGCTTGCGTGACGTGTGCGTACGCAGTCGTGTGTCATCTCTTATGAGGATTCGTACTTTACAACGCGTACGTCACGCACACGCATCCAGTGTGGCTCGGCCTTTAGCCACTGCAGATGACATACGGACGCATTCCCATCTGTCAAAGTATATGACAAATGTCAGGTCAGTTTGTAAATGTCCATATGTAGTGTCTGTACGTGTGTTTACCTCGCCTTCCGCTAAAAGTGTATGATTTTGTTGGGTAGTGCTACGGTATGTCAGCTGCAGAGTAACGTAACCCCCTGCAGCATATGTGTCTGTGTGTGACAGAGGGGTAGTTAAGGGAAGTTACTCTGCAGCTAACTGTATATTGGTAATCGATCCACCCAATCTATAAAAAACTCATTATGAAATAGCGAAAATTTCATGTTTTGAAACGGAGATCGCATTGAAAGAACATACCTACAGACGAATACTAACATGAATAAAGGCCTATAGAAATATAATAAGTGATATTATAATCGAGTAAGCTGATGTTTCTCGACTCTATGTAGGGTTAAGGACGTCGGTATGGGTATTTAAAACTGAAAACAAATCACTCTGCCTCTCGAATCACTAACACTATTCCGCAATCCTGTCACAGCAAAAGAAAACAGCCAAATTGCAGACATGGACATCACAAACTTATAAATGCGGTCGACCAAATACACAAGTATCATCCCTTCATACAAACTGCAAGAGATACTCCCACACCATCGACGTATACGCCAGCAAGAATAAATTGGCAGACGAAACCTCGTGGGGATGTATTCTCAGATCGCACGATAATTAGACACGCCCATCATCTGCAGGCTACGCGACGGGGGTTGATTAATTGTCGTATTTTTTGGTAGGGAACTTGGTTAAATTTCGCCATCGTCGAGATTGTGCTTCGTTGACTATTTGTAACGGTTAAATTCTATTTTTCCGCGATTATGTCGATGGTTTGTTACAAAAACATGTTAGTGATGCGAAAAATTGTAGCCTCATTTGGCAACCAGATTGCTTTGGGGAGCGTTACTTCGATTATATTAAACAGTGAAATTGCAAATTATTTCGCCCAAGGCTCTATTTATAACCCACTTAAGAACGTCTTGTAGTTGTATGTTTTGTTTCTGTTTTTTTTTTATGTTATAGGGGGCAAACGAGTAGACGGATGGCCTGATCGTAAGCGATCACCGTCGCCCATAGACACCCGCAACACCAGAGTCTCTAGTGCGTTGCCGGCCTTTCAGATGGGAGTATGCTCTTTTCTTGAAGGTCGCATCGGTCCGGAAATACTACCGGCAACAACTGATGAGTTATTTGCTCTTGGAAAGTAGTTTTAGACTAACTTTTAAAGATCGAATAAAAAATATTTATTTATGAACGCAGGCGGACCCAATACTCTGACACAAGAGATAATTCTAGTGTTGAAAGATCCAGAATAACTATTTCCTATTTATCTCGCCATATGTATACGAAAAAAAAGAGTGAACAATATTTGTCGCGTACCATGACAGTTGATCTAATACACTTTCTGTTGTAAAAATCTCCTAAAGTACATGTAATGAAAATTTAAAAAAAATGCGCAACTTAATTAAACTGCACCGTCTGTAAGCCCCAATTTTATTTACAACCGTGAATTAACTTTTATAGCTGAATGCGCTTTCGGGATCGTTTCAATGACGACGAGCTTTCGTGGAGTAAAGCTCAGTAAACTTGATCGCCCGTCCAGCAATAGACGAGATGCTGTGGCATAGTCGACAGATAACAACAGTACTCTCCCTTTGCCTCGATCACCAGTATCACCACACATCTATCCTTCTTCAGTTTCGATTGAATCGCTTCAACTAACAATCCGCTAGTTTGAGCACTTTTACGAGCTCAGAAATGTCTCTCTACCCTAAGGTTGACTGGAAGAGATCGCTGCCTAGCGATAAAACCGCCTGTTTTGTACCTCTCCTTAAATGTTTTTGTGAGATTTGCAATTAATAATGTCAAAATTCCCGCGGATGGCTTTGGATAGCGGAATTGTACTGCCGCCACAAGGTTAGGACGAAGTACAATAAAGTAAGTAAGTAGTTAGCGTAGAAAGGACCACCACGCCACGACCAAATGCAAAGAAAATATATATAAGCTAAAACGTAATAACTCAGTGGTTAGACTGGTTATGTTTCATGATCATGACATGATCATCTCTAACATCAAAATCGTCTTGGGCATATTTCTGAGCAGTTCATGACATAATGATAACGTCACCTTTATTTGATGGCGTCTGTCTTCCTTCTTCGTCCATGCAGATTTGTTTTGTAAAATGTCCAGTCTGGTTTCTTTTCTGGGCATTTAAATACTCATCTGATTTATGTACTTATTTAAACTTGCCAAAGTCTTCATTCATTGAAATTCGAATACTGTTTCAGCAATAATCACTGTGCACGTTAATTTGAAACCAGCCGAGTAACGGGCGTTGGATTACGACTGCACTCTGTTAGAGACAAAGTTGTAGATGAAGCCAGATGTCCTAAAGTAGAAAAGTCGTTGTTCGCAATCCCTCATCACTGTTATGTGAAGGCAGACGAATCCTTCAATTAATTATTCGACCAACTACTCATCAACGCTTATTCTCGAAGCTCTATCCCAACTCATTTAACTTTTAATATTGGCTAAACGTTGCATTATCGGCTGATTATGGTCGACCGGTTGCGGCTAGTCGGCCTTCCTTCCCCATCCCAGGGCGTGTCATTCCTTAGAAATCTGTGCCCCCTCGTGTATCCGTCTTGTCAGAGTGAGGTTCCGTTCTAGATGTGTTTGGTACCTATGTTCATGCGAACAGTGTTCTCATGCTCACGAGCAATCTTACTTTCGCAAGCACAACTCAAGCAAATACTCAAGGTAATCCAATAGATATATTTAGATAACAGTAGCGGTTACTCACGTCGTCAATAGCGTCGACATGTTTCGACCCATTCCGAGTACCTTATTCCTGAGCACAAGTAAACGCTATTGTTATCTAAACATTTCTGAGTCTCACGGTGGTTTTCTATTTCAAATCCAATAGATAGTATGTCCCTTTTTAGTCTCTGTCTATTTTTAAGTAACTGCTACGCCTTTTTTGCTTTATGTCACTGGAAACGATTTCCTACAGATTCACAGTTACAGTTGAATATTTTAAAACTAACACATCTATACTATTATAAAGTTCTAAAAATGAAATGTACATTGAAGATATTCGCAAAATAATAAGTGATACCGATTAGTTATTTGAGTCACTGGATCGAAAAATATTGTATTTGGATTTTTTTATGTCTGTATGTGTCATTATGGCCAAAACGGGTACACGGATTTTAACTATTTTTGGTACACAGGTAACTAACTGTTCATCCAAAGACGATTATAGGATATTTTTCACCCGAATGCGCTGAAGTAAAAAAGGGGTTTGAGCGAGCGTAGTTGCGGGCACCTTCTAAAACCAAATAAAAGGAAGCAATTTGACCGTGCAAACCCGTGTCGTTTTATTTAAAACTATCCCAGCATTTTGACACTTCATAAAAAGGTTAATGGTCTGTCAAGCATCTAGCTTACGTCGGCATCAACGAATATATTTCGTATCGTCAACTACTCAAAGGTCCTAAAGTGCGTACACCTCTTTGTCAGAAGACTGTACGAACCCATTGTTAAACAGACGACTGGCAGACTTAATCGTATTAAAGTATACATACTGTTCTGACAATGTACACTGTACAGCAATACTCGAAGCCAGTTCGAATGCACGTCCAATTAAACCGAACCGGATGATGGCGTTACATTATGGACGCCTGAGCTATGTCTAGTGCGCCCGCTGTCGCGGACGAAGCTACGGATGGAATACGAGAGGTCGAATGAAATAAACGGTTTGATGGGGAAGTGTAATAAAAGTTACTTTTACAAAATTTACAACTGAAGGTTTTTTAAGAGCATAAGTCTGTGGGCCATTCTACTTTTAGAGAGTGCCACAATTTTTTCGCTTAAAAAGCATATCGTACAACAACCAGTTATTACATCGTTTCGTGGCGTAGTAATCTAAAACATATCATTGTGAAACTATAATTTTCAATTAATTTAATAACGCTTTATTCGTGACGTTTTATAACTATAAAGCTAATAACGCATTGGTCATCGATGTCCCCCACTTTTGTATCAAAATCGGGTATTTACCGCTGCGTAATGAGTAATGTATGACTTTTTAAATATAAGATTCCCTAAATCGGTTGCGGAACTTTTGCATAGCAGGTTCATTTTATAAACCTTTCGTTGAATATTAGTTATTCATTAAACCAAAAATAGAATCACCCATATTGATTATCCTTCGGGACTCAATCACTTTTCAGGTATAAAAAAATAAATCATCAGATAAACTAAAACACACTTTCGCTGTTATAAGGAAGCTCTTTCACCGGAAGCATATAAAAATAATATGAAAATTTCATTTGTTTTTGTTACATTACATGAAAATATCATATAATGTTGATACATGAAAATATCATAATTCTCGAGCTAATTTCATTTATATAAAATTATAAAGCGGTACAAAATTATAAGGCAACATGTCGTGCCTCCAGAAGAGATATAACAATTAAAGGACTGCCACAATAAATCAAATCTGGTCGAAGCGGCGCACAAAGGAACAAAATCATCATTTGATATAACATATCCTATGATAACAATCCTATGTTTGAAACCTTGGCCTTAACTACATGCGTGTCAGTGGAATAAGTACCTAAATCAGATAAAAGGTTAAAAGTATTACTTATGAATTCCTAGGAAAACTATATTAATATGTCTCCGCCGCACAAAAAACTTCTATAATATCATCAAAATTATAATTTACACTCTAAAAGCAACTAGAAAAATATGAAGCACATTCCTCTAAATGTCACATCTAAATATTTGATGAGAAAAAAACTTTGATGATCTTTCAAGTGATCCATCTAAGTGATTTAAGTGACGCAAACTTAATAAACAGCTCGAATCTAGCCGTGTTATTACTTTACAAGATCTTCATTTCTGGGAAGACCTAAGAAATCTTACGAATATTTTGATTAAATAAGTTGTTTCTAGATTGCTATCCCCGGATTGATAATATTTCTGTCATCACACTTATTCATACGGTTTGTACACATACTGGAATATAGATATGACAGGTCAAACGTTTTTTATTCACCGCAGTTTTATCTATCCGGAGCATACTGTCAAAATTGCAAAATTTCAAGATGAGCAGAACGTCAAAATAGCCGAATATCAAGATAGCGTAATGTAAAGATGACAAATTGTCAAGATAGCAGAATGTCAATATGGCAGATTATCAAGATAGGAGAATGTCACCATCGGCTATCACTATCAGATAGTAACGGATGGACTGGTGACTAGTGGGACGTTACTGGATATGTCGCTCAAATGAATGAATACCCGACGGCAAGATAAAAGTTCAAACTTCGGTGGTATGTACCACCGATTTGTTCAACACCGCGGTATATTTATGTTCAAAACGTATTTATTTGATCAAAACAAGTAAGAATGAAGTTTGACGACACCTTTGGCTCAGTGGGTTGCACAAGGCCTAGCTGGCGGTCCCAGGTTCGAATCCCGGCCTGGCTAATTGTTTGTGTGATGGTGATGAGCACGAATGTTTGTTCCTGAGTCTTGGATATTTTCTATGTATTATAATTTTTCTATAAATTATGTATATCGTCGCCTGGTACCCTTAGTAGAAGCTTTGCTTAGTTTGGGCGATTTGTGTAGGATTGTCCCTGATTATTTATTTATTATATAGAAGTACCTTCTTACTTTTTTCTAACGCTCGTTGTTTATTTTTATTTTATTTTATTTTATTTTGTTTGAGAATAGATGATCTTTAAACCTAAACCTACATTATTTACTATCAGTAAGAAAGTATATATCGACGACGGCAAAAGCGGAAACCGCCAACTGAATCCATTGGCAGTTACAACATTTATGCTTTTTGCCGTCGATATACACTGATTTAGAGTAAGAAAAATTAGATGGTCGAAATGATTCCCCACAAAATTAACCCTCTCATTCCACAGCTAAACCCTTCAAGAGCCATACAATAAAGACTAAGCATCAAACCCTCAAAGATACGTAACAACGTTCATAATGAGAAAATACCGAAGACAAAAGACATAAATCGCCAGAACGAATAAATTCACTAAACTTAGATCAAGCTTTCATTATTATCTACACACGGTACAACGCAGAGTGGACTCTATTACCAAGGGATTCTACGGCAATTTGTTTGGGGAAGCTGTTGGGAAGATTTAATTAAAATCTCGCTGAAGATAGAAAACAAGAGTTAGTGTCCATTGTCGTGCGGCATTGTAATACAATATTATTAAGTGATGGGTTACGCGTCGAGGTTTTGATCAATTGACGACATCCATTCATTCATTTTCAGCCTATTAAAAAAAAAACTATATTTCACACCTGATACGATCCATATTAAGTTAGTAACACGGCAAGACTTAATAACTATGTTAGGACAATAACAATAAAACTATAGCTACTTATACCTAACTCACTAATCGATAGCGTCATAGCGAAGCACCCAGATAAAGGGGCAAACAGAACTTTTGCAGTACTTGGCCCTGACAGTAACTACTTTTACCCAGTATTTAGTTATCGGGCAGTCGAGACGCCGTTTCAACGCCTTTAGGAGGCTGTTAAGTCCATCAATTTGCGAGTAAAGGTTACTCTGTCCGGTCCAGTTAAGGTGAAGTGACCTTAGTTTATAGGTATATATGTGTGAAAACCCTAACTGCTTCCATTTGTATATACATGAAGTGTACTTAAAACGTCAGTAATATTAACTGTTAAAACGATGAACTTTTCTTCCTACTTAGTTACACGTTCGCGGCATCGCACCTCACTGTACTAATTAGTCTCATGTACGAATATAATTTCTGAGCTAACATCTAAATGTCGTCTGACCATCGAGCTCTGGGCAGACCCCGCAGACCTTGTTTTAACCACCGTACTGTAATCGCCTGTAACCATCCATATAATATGTACACTTCAATTTGGTCTTGTGCTTTTGGTGATACTGGGCAGAATGTGACAATTGACATCTAAACTATTTATACAGTGGTAAAAATGAAATGTCTGTACATTGACGATATTTTCAAAAAAATAAGTGATATGGACTATTTGATGGTCGCTGAATTGAATTTTATGTCTGTGTTTGTATGAGTCGTTGTGGCTTTATCACGCCAAAACGCCTAAACGGATTTCAACTATTTTTGGTACACGGGTAGCTGGGCATCCACAGATGGTTATAGGATTTTTGGATCTATATCGGAATCCCTAATGTCGTTTGTCCTAATGTATCGTTTGCCAAATGTATCATTTGCCATAACGCATTTTTTTCAGAAACCATAAACTTTACTGGATTGTTATAAAACAAACCTAACCTAACCTAATCTATACGACGAACTTTTAAAAAATCCTGAAAAATATACGGTTTCTGAAAAAAATGCGTTATTACAAATGATACATTTGGCAAACGATACCTTAGGACAAACGACATTAGGGTTTCCGAAGGAGACCCAGGATTTTTATCCGACTATCACTATCATTATACGCTGAAGAAAAAAGAGGGTTATAATGTTTTTTGCTTCTCTGATGAAATTGCCTTCCAGTCATTTGATATTTTTAATCTGCTCTGAATCTAAATATCTATTCCGACAAGAATGCTTAGACTTGGTAAAGCATGGTAAGACATCCCGAAGAACTGCCAAGCTGAAGTGGCACCGGTGTAAATTGCTCGTAGAACCGACGGCCACTTTTTAGGGTTCCATAGCCAAAATGGCAAAAACGGAACCCTTATAGATTCGTCATGTCTGTCTGTCTGTCCGTCCGTATGTCACAGGCATTTTACTCAAAAACTATAAGATGTACATTGATGAAATTTGAAGCATAGGTCTCGTGTGTAAACCGCTACTTAGTTTGATAGTTAAATAAAAGATACATATATTTCTAGGGGGGCACTCCATATATGTAGCCGAAACAAAAAAAAAACAGCAAATATCAATGTGTGGCACATATTTCGACAGTTCTTCTAAAAACACTTTGAGGTTTCTACAAAAAAAAAATGATTTAATGAACATTTTCCGAAATATTCGCTCCGAAAGTAGCAAAAATTGTGTCCCCCCCCCCCCCCCCCCCCCGCCTCTATTTTCTAATCAGTATGTTAAAAAAATGTAAAAAAGTTACAAATATAAAACTTAAAATTGTTTTCAACATGATCGGACATACCGTTTTTATGATATTGCCAAAAAACTGCGCTTCTCAGCAAAAGGACATAAGTGCCGGGGTGATACGCTCTTTTGTTAGTGTTTCTTTTTCATGTCGTATTTTTTTCATCTGTAGTGCATTTTTTTGTATAAACGGCTGCGGAACCCTTCATGGGCGCTTTTTTTCATGTTTTCTGGTCTCAGTTTGGTCGAGAATCGGCCACTTTCGAGTTGGAAAGGAGGAGCGAGGCACGGAAGAACTAAGGTTTTTGCCTGACTGTCTGAGGGACTATCAGGTCTTTTGACAAAACGATATTGATTAGACCGACGGCCGCTGGGACGGAAAGGTTCTCAAAGGTGCGTCCACACTTGTATCATTTGCTCGTATCCGATCACCGTGGCGTGGCATGATTGCGTATCGCGTTGCTTGGACGTTCATTGTCGGCGCGGCGATCACGCCCCAGTTGTTCGATCTAAATGTGTGATTCGCGTAGCAACATGGATTTCGAGCGATCGGATCGGCGCAACGTCCAAACGCGTGATCGTGACATGCGACGAAGATCTGATCGGACAAATGATACAAATGTGGACGCACCTCAAGTTGCGCTCTTACATGGTGGAGGACCGACGATTTTAGTACCGAAGTACCGACCAATGCGAGTAGCGCAAGACCAGCCATCACGTTTAACACGAGAGCGAGAGGGACGGCATGAAGAGAACGTGCATATTTTTTAATTTTTGCTTTATTAAAAGCTCATTCATGTAACAAACACTTTTTCGAATAACTATAAAAATAAACAAGATCTTGGCTTATAAGCCAAGATATCAAATATTTCATTCTATCTCTTTCTAGCAAAACAGAATTTAATGGAGTGCGCTGTTACGTAACAGTGCATGTCGGACCTCTCTGTCCAATTAGTAGTTTAAAATGCCTATTTCTTCGTCTGGCGTATTTCTTGGCCGAGTAAAATTCTAATTTCACATTTTGAAATATTTTTTACCGTATTTTGATATTTATTTAAGAAAAGCGATAAAAAAATTCATGCGTGTACCCTATACTAACTTCGAATTTAGAGATTCAGATTAATCCCTCTTAAGACAGATCTTTATTCAGCAGTGGATATCATTCGGGTAGGATTGTTTGTATTGCTGTAAAATCGTAACGTGTGACAACGAACGCGCGCGCTAAAGGAATGCTTATACCCATTAAGTTTACTTTCATATTAATTTATGAAGCAGCCGCTCGTCTCGCTCAAATAGTACGAGGCAAACGTAACTTGGTAACACACTTACGAGTTGTTTCTTAATTCTGCATTCGCGACTTACCTGTGGAGAGAAAATAGTTTTAGCGAATGAAACATATTCATTAAGATTTCAGTTAAATTACTTAAGTTTAAAGTTGACTCCGTGGAGTCAACATTTTCTAATTTGAGGAACAATTTAGTAACTATTTTAAATTACACTCAATTCACTTATCATTCCCGCATTATCATAAAACATTTTACCTCGTTTGGAAGATAGAACCTGAAAAGAAAAATCTTAAAAAGGTAACCTAAATTTAAGCAGTCAGCGAATGATGATAATGCAGTAATAAAACAATAAATATGTATGAAGTCCTAACTATTGCGTTTATACTTGAGCTGGTAAAGAGCTCGTGACATAAATCATACATGTAAAAACTTAACTGATCAATTTAGAACAAGACATGTGTCGGAGGTAAATGTATTGAACTATTTGTACCTTCCAAACCAGTCAATAATCAGGTCACTGAACCCGTCGACTGACTGAGCAGAGTCAAGCATCAACCCTCATCCCTTAACCACTTTTCCCTCCAGAAACTGCGGATACTATCCACCCCCAGGTTGTATAAATGTACATACTTAGACTTACTGTTTCCACAAGTGTGCTACTTACTTAGTGGTACCTTCGGTAAAAGTTTTATTAATAAACCCTAAGACCTGCGAGATAGCCATACCGATATAGTGACAACAAACAATCGGAAAATAAACATGAATGCTAAATTTTAAGTCTCCCTCTCTCTTCCTTTAAATAACAAATGTATTATTTTGTACTCTGTTTTGTGAGGTGTGCAATAAAGAGTTATTGTATTGTTTTACTATTAACATTGGAATTATTCAGTCTTCATTGTGCACGCTAAGCCCTGTAGGTACAAAAGACCCCGTCCGATTGAAACCTCCCTTATTCAGCTTAAATAAGACCGGGCGACAACCTAATCTAAATATTATCAAGTTTATCCAGGACTCTGTTTGAGATGTTTATCTGTTGAAAATTTGGCTTATATTTATACCTTTTACGGTAAATGCTACCTCAAGACTTGCGATTTTTTCGTCTACTGCCATCATAATAGTTTAAATTATATAAAGTTTAAGTTTTAATTTTAAGCCCTTCTGGTACCTATGTAACTGTCTTTACAGATTAGGCCTATCTGGCATGTATGTTCACCTTTATTTGTTTTTTCAAAGTGGGTAGTTTGCACAAATAGTAACTTTGACGGAGAAAAATATATCTTTTCTCAGTCAACCCGTGAACACGGAAAGCTGAAAAGCTTCCGAAACATCGGGAATTCAAATGAGTGATTAGTCGCGGAAACAAAAGAAAACATTATCTAGGTTCTCAAAATAGTGTCAAGCTAGGTACACTATCGCTATTCGTAGTGCCCGTGCGCGGTAGCCCCCACCCCCAGGTGCTGAGGTTATCGTGGTAACCTGCCGCCTAGCACACCGAAGACGGTAACAGTATTCTTACTGCCATTCAAGTTAATTTATGACATAACTGTCAAAGTCGTCAACGCCATGAGCGCAAGCGCACCAACATATCTGACCTTCGATTCAGAACTCTTGCTAAAAGTTCAACGGTTGTATCAAGTTCAGCTTATGTCGTGTCGAATTTAAAAGCGAATAAGGGCCGAGACGTCTTTAGGCCCTCGGATTTGACGAGGGTCCCAGCCCTTTGCGAATGGGACGAAGCCGAGCGGGCGATGGCAAAAAGCCTTATCAAAGGATTTTAGTGATAAAGAGTTTACAGGTATTTACTTTACGAGGTATCGATATCAGCAAGGTTGTTAATTCAGGTTTGATGAGTTGGTGATATAGTTGTGGAAGAAACAATAAGGGTCAGAATGAAACATTGGCGCTTTAGAGGAAGGGCGTTTCAGATGAAAAATGGGGAGTGATGGTCTTAACTTTTGTAGTTCATGTGTATTGGTGCATAAAAATGGGTGTTGAGAAATAAGTACAAAAATTAGGCTCAATTACTTTATTCCTAAAAGAAATATTAAATTACAATAAACTAGGGTCTATAGGGACTGGACACTGGAGGGTAGCCGCTTGTGACGGTTTAATGTGGCTAACACAGTTCGGGACAAAGGTCGAAGGCTCTTTTTACCCAGGTCCAGTCTCTATACCTTGTCACGTTATACGTGCATTTACACATATGACTATGTGTGTATTCGCTCAAACCCACGCCCTTTTGGTTTTTATCGACTGAGCCGGCCTTGGGCCGAATAAATATTTTATTGACCGGAAATTCTGCCTCCTCATTTCTAGCCTCCCGTACATTATAAAATCCTTGAAGGGACAGTTTAGGAGAACAGAGCTGAACGGTTCAACCTATGCTAAAGTTTTCAACACAATTTCTGAATAAGGTTAGACATAAAATATGTTGGACACCAATGATCTAGGCATTAAACTAAATCTTAAATTTTAATATATAAATTTTGTTCCAGACCGAATAAGAAAAAGTGCCTGACATAAAAGTAAGGAAATTTGACCGACCTCAAGTTCCGTAGGAAAATGCTTGGGAGAAGCCTGTCGTGGGTGTTGGATGTACGCAGCAGCAAGTAGATTGGTTGTCAGGTGGCTTCTCGACCAAGGGAGATGAAGAATTACCCGGCGCTCACATCCATATAGGCGGTATTCAAATAGCGTTCGTGTTTTCCATAAATACGAGCCTCCAAGGCAACGCTTGAAGCCACATCGTGCGTGTTAAGCCAAGCCGCGTAATTTACAGAAATCTGTAATTCGCTTCCCATAAGACCCTCCGAAAGGGTCATGAATAAATACAGAGGAGCGCCTGGACGGCACCCTCATGGCTGGTCTCAAATCCGGAAAGAGTCAAGATTTCCACTTCCAATCTTTCACTCAGCACAAAAGGGTTATCACAAATTGACCACATAATTTCCCGCAGTTAAACACCACTTCCTGTGGTGGAAGACCGTAAGAGAACCCACGAAATTACTCTAACCATCGTGTTGGTAAACAAATGACAATATACACTTATGAATTCAGCAACACTTTCACTTTACTTTTTAATTTTCCTAGATAATACCAACTATAATAAAACTTCGAAACTGTAAACAAATATCATAAAGTTAACTATAAAATCACAAATTTCATGAAAATTTATTAAGTGGTAACCTTAATTTAATAACTTCCATAGATTAGGAAATGAATCGACCGCAGATAATCCAAACGTTGAGACAGTACTACCAACTCAACAACAAAAAGCAAAAACGGAATAAAACTTGAAATGTCACGACGTGACAAGAAGGTGTGGGCACATTGCTCGTATATCGAACGAATTCTACGTGGTGAAGCGTAAGTAGGCTCCTAAAAACGACTGATGACCTAAATGGTAAATGTCGAGGCAGTTTGCTGGATGGGGATAATGGGGACGGTACTGGCACGGCCAAGGTGTCATTATTTACGCCTGTGTTCACCTCTTTTAACTGATGATGATGAAGTAAGAAACTAATTGCACTAACTAGCATCCTTTGTACCGGAGAAGAAACCTCCAAAAATACGAACACTCGTAGAATGAATAAGTTTCTGTCAAAATGTTCATTTTTCTACAAGCTTTTATAGCAATAAACTGTACTTTTCTTTAAACATCCATCAACTACGAGACGAGTCTAATGAGTCCTAACTCGGTAGGATTGCGTTATTCTATTACAGAGTTGTTACGACCATTTGGCTCCATCATGAATCAGGTAGCTCATCAGTCACCGAAAATACAGTTGAAAAATTATTTGTTAATTTTGAAACGACAACTTACATACGAACCTTTAACTTGCGAAAGTTAAATAAAATCATGTCAGAATTGCAGAAAGAATAATAATCCAAAAGTTATACGGAGGTACCATAAATTACAATGTTCTACATAAAGAACTAAGAAGCCACTGCAAAGCTATCCGATTAGCCTGATTAACGTGCCGTCTGTCAGTCCGTGCATTATTCATTGACTCGGCTTCATCTTCCTCACACGCAAGGACTTAACCGCCAACCATCCCCTGCAAAGATTCGCCGTTTTGTAAAAGCAGGCAGAGTTATGGCTTACTCTTCACGCTGTACGCTGAGATCATGTTTTGTTAAATTACTTCGAGGATTGGATACCTTTGGCTTAAATATATTTCATGACGGTAAGAGTATTAAGCCCAAATTTCATAACATGTAAATTTTTAATATAGCTGAAATCGACAGTTATATATGTATAGTTACAAGACTCAATGTAACGTCGTTAGGTACTACAGTTGTCACGCTCACTGGATAAGATAACTGATAAATTAACTGGATAGAACTAACAGGTCAATCAAGATTGATTCACATCTCTATCTCTACTCAGTCATCCGCGAACTTAATATTCTACAGATCTACTGAGCGAAATGAGCTAAATGAATGTATCTCGGTGAGCGAAAGATATGAATCAATATATTCAATTCACTGATAATGATTCACGCATCTCCACAATTAGTGTTTCCACAATCGAGTACTAATCATGTCTCATTATTATATCTTCGAGTATCTGCCTATGTCAGGGCGCTGCAGTATGTAGTACGTGTATGTATTCTAAGATTTGTCTGAAGATTCTAAGTCTTTATTTAATCTACGTTTAAAGACTGGAATTATATTGACACTAAACAATAACACAGTAAATAACATCACTTTCTACAAAAGCACATTCTAGAGAAACATTCCAAATACATTCCTTCCAATTTTAATTTAGCGTCCAATTCTTACGGCTCATTCGGAACAGAAAGACGCAGACGACTTCATTTTCTCCATAAAAGAAGACTTTTAGTCTAAGCAGGGTACTAGTTGGATTTGTTCCGAGACTGCGCAAAATGAGATGGTAAGCAGGGTCTGGTCTTGTTTCTAGAGTAGACATTGAAGGTGTCACGGATGTAGCTCAATATTCTACGAGACGAACTGAATAAGCTAATTATATCTTAGATAAACCATAGCGAAGTAAACAAGGTTTCTTTGCGAAGATTCATCATGTTTCAATCTTCAGCACGAAGCAGTAGTCCCGACGTGACTTCGTTTGCGTGTTCCAATTTTGCTAGAATTTTGTTATATTTTCTTTCACACTCTCTTGGGCCAATCAACTTTATCCCCGTTGTCATGATTACGTCAAAACTACAGTTTTAAACGACAGAAAGGCTGTTGCCTTATTTTTTTCTAGACAATAGGTATATCTATGTTATTCATGGCCTCATCTCGTTAGTATGTTAATAGCCTAGATTATACATTTTTTTCTAAGTAACTCTGACACTATTGTCTCCTGAGTTACGGGACAGTATAACAACAAGAAAATTTGATCCACTCCCTAGTTGTTGTTTGCTGTCGACAAATCATTTCAACCCAACGGTCAAAGTTATACTGACAAGGACATGTTACTACTTAATGCAGCCCAAAAACAAAAGCAAACTTCCAAATATTGTTTTTTTTTTCAAATGCTTCACTGCTCCAATTCCACACAGCAAATCACATATGTCTGAGATATGTCCAAGATATTACCACTATATATGTACTTTAGCAAAGTGCTTCTATATGAAAGAAAGAACATAGAAAAAAAGAAATAAACTTTATTTTAGCGCATTGCATGTGGAGGAACTACAATGTTATTAAAACAAAAAAATTACGCTAAAAATGGACATCACTCAGCGTGGTGCCTCAACAAGCCGTGGGGCTGATTTTCAATGGTGCCCAAAAGAAAAATGCCATTTGCTACGTGGAGTTTGCTGCCTAGTAAACATAGATGAGCAAAGCAGGCTGAGCTCAAATATGTTTGAGCTGCTACTGTAAAAACAACTAAACCCCGCCTGTCACAACTTTTCCGTCCAATGCGAACAAAGAGGCCCTTACTCGTGCAATCGCGCGTAAGGATTTGAATATCGAACATTCCGAGTTCAAATCCGTAACGGGTGCAACGGTCGCTTTGTTGTAGTGATGTACGTGTAGGTACTCGTCTTGCTAAAAATGTGCAAGTGATATATCACATATTTAGATGACATTAAGGGTTACTCGCACCGCAAAAGCCGTGTGTGCAAGTCGCGCCTGTGCCTGCTTCGAGTAGCCGGCCCGTCAGAGCCTTGGCAGATTTCACAGTGCAGGAAGAGCACGGTCCGGATCTGTTCGCGTCTCATATATCTAAGGACCTCTAAATGGACCGAAACATGTCGAGTAGTACGCGGCTTTTAAAACGTGAGTAATCGCTAATGTACTCTAAATATGTCTAAGCCGCACGGAAGTTTTCTTGACAGTTGTATTTCTGGGTCCTCTCACTTAAAAGCCGACAAGCTCACTCATACGTGCAGCATGCGGCGTGTCAAAATTCTGTGCTTATGATTAGTGGAATTAAACACAATTAAATTAAAAAAAAATTTAGTTCCATCTGACAATTTTTTGATTTCAGAAAACCTTAAAATCTCGAGAGCATAGCAACTGATCACGTGGTCGGCTTTCAATAATGAATTTGAATTTAAGTTTGAGTTTCCCAGAGATGTGATATTGCATTACTTTACGTGTTTTGCGCATCTCTACTCTATTGTCAGTTCGGGACGTACGGGCACATTTGAATTTGAATATGGAATTCGGTAAGCATCGACGGATGTAATGGGACGGTGTCACGATAGATATCATGGTACTGGTTCGATCTAGTGGTTTAGGATAGTTGGCATTGTTCACGAAATATTCCTAGTTATTTTATTTGACTGTTTTTATTATTTACAATTTATAATGTTGATATTATTTTAAATCGTTTTATTAATTTATTTATTTTGCGTTTGTACCGGATATTTTAATTTTATTGTTTCAGTTAACGATCATGTTCCAAATACTTATAATTTTGACTAAGGCAAATTATACTGTTATTTTAACATGACATAAATGAGTATGAGTATGAGTATTTGGATGTACATCCAAATAGTACACTCGCCGGAAAAAAATTGGCTTACTCATTCCCTCCATACAGTATACAGAAAATACAGGGAATAATGAGTGAGCTTATGTTTTTGTTGGTGAGTGTATCAGAAGTCTTTAAGGGGATGCATAGAAAATGTAAGCTATTTTGTAGCGCATTTTTTGAAAAATCTAGTATATAAAACAGGCTGGTTTTCAGATATGTGTTTCTTGTATAACCTATTCAGTGATTAACGCGGAAACATGTTTAATGAAAATTCCCTCCAAATGACGAAGTAGGCCCTTAAGCTATTTGGGTCATTCTAAAATAGTTAGTGCCACTTGTCACAACCATGCACAAAAGTTAACGTTCGTAATACTTTATTTTTCTTTTATTATATACAAACCGAAAGCTTGACAACGCAGCTTAATACATAACTAAGTATAAGAATATTTAACTTCATGGAAACCCTTAACTTTTGCAGATGGTCGTGATAATTACATTAACTATTTGAGATTTTTGAGAACGACGTATTTGGCTGAAGCCCAATTACACTCATTACATAGCTCTGTTAGTTATAACATTAGACTAAAGAAAGATCACGCTTCTCAAATGGTTGATATAAAACCGTTAATAACTAAGGGAGTAGGGTGAAATCTGCCCTAAATGTCACCGGCGCATCACAATAAGTGGCGCCGAAAACGAATTTTGTATTAAATGTATTGAATGTGCGTATGACGGAATACCATACAATAAAAACATGAAAGGTGTCAATAATGAAGACACTAGACAGTGCTTCATGATGTCTCGAATTTTGTTTCATTGTGTGAACTTAGAAAGATGGGATTTTGCGAAGATAAGTACCAAACAAGGAGCTACTATTGTAGACTATAATTTTCTCAAATATTTGGTAAGTCCTTGCATATCAGTCAGTAAAAGGTTAATAATATCTCTTGTTAAGGTCTCGTTGAATCTAGGACGGCATAGACACTCTGATAATTAAAGCAGACCTAAGGCTTTAATCCTCCAGGATTTGGACAAATGAAAATGTCATTTTGTAACATCCTGAAATCTGTGGGAATTACCATATTCAGATCTCTACCGTCTCGCGTTTAAGTACCTTTTGACATAATTGATTCCATTATATGTAATTAAAATAGTGATGAGCAGTCACCAGCATTAATAACTGCCACAACAAAGCGCGCATAAATATCTGACACGACCAATGATATAATATAAAAAGAGGTAGATAGGTTACCAACACGATAATCCACGTGTAAAAATGGCCAGACGTACGCACACATAAATCTGATAATATTGCAATAACACACTAATCATAAATGCTTTTAGACGCTTTTATTGGGTAACTAGAAGGCGCCCGCAACTTCGTTCGCGGGAGGAGAAAATGTCATAACCCTTCTTTTTTTCTTTAGCATAGTCGGGTAAAAAGTATCCTATAACCATCTGGAGATACCCATGTACCAAAAATAGTTGAAATCTGTTCAGCCGACTTAGCGTGTTGAAGCCACAACGACAAATACAACATTTCATTTTTACAACTTTATAATAGTACTAGCTTCTGCCCGCGACTTCATCCGCCTTAAATTCTTTTATCGCAGATAAGGGTATCTTTCCGGGATAAAAAGTAGCCTATGTCCTTCCCCGGGACTCAAACTATCTCCATACCAAATTTCATTCAAATCGGTTCAGCGGTTTAAGCGTGAAGAGGTAACAGACAAGTCAGACACTTTCGCATTTATAATATTAGTATGTATATGGATAGATTAGTGCAAAATCTCACTATGCATGACGGCATTTTTGTTTATTTGACGCATAATCCAATATATAACAAAGTACTCTGTGCGCGAGACTGAGTTAAGGTTTGCCAATTGGCGTAGTTTTGTTGTACCATTTTCAGAGCTCGTATAACCTATCTACCTCTTTTTATGGTATATCATTGGACACGAAAATATGTCTAGGGCCATTAGAACGTTAGGACGTGTTTTCGCCCGCTTTGTCATCGCAAATATTAAGGCTGGTGACTGTACCTACCCAAGAAACTAGAAAAAAAAATACAAACTGTCGAACATAGAACCTCCTTCTTTTTTGGAAGTCGGTTAAAAATAGAAAGATGTTAAGGCTGTGGCTGGAGACACCTGGACCAGGAAAGCAAGAGATAGAGAGACGTGGAAACAATTGGAGGAGGCCTACCCACACTGCGCATTCCGGTGCGTATACTCTGATTTTTAATTCAAGACCAAAATTTTACGTCAATGGGCTCACTTTCGCTGTGATCATTGCATACCGGTTTATGTGTCAGTACTATTTATCATTAAAACTTTCCCTAATATTACTGGTCACACGATTTCTCATTCATGTTTTTATGAAATAATGCTTATTTGTTTAAATCATCAAGATGAGAACTGTCAGATTTTGGTCCTGAATTAAAAATCTGAGTTTAGTCGCCACTCAAGAACTCGTCGGACACTACACTGATAACCACCAATTCACGTCAATCCGTTGATACATCGCTGCGTTACGGCAAGACAGACAAACATATAGCTCTCGCATGTAAGAGTGAGTAAATAAACTTAGTTATTTGTGTATATAAGGACTTCTCTTGGTAAAGCTCTGAACATTTCTGTCCGCGCGTCGGCGACAGGAGTCCAATAATATAGAGGTCGCAGGTGCCGGTGGCCGGTCCGAGCGTGACGTCACGTGTCGCCATGTCTGTATTGAACGAGACGCGAACTTTATCGTTATAATATCAGTATCGTTATAATACTACTATGAATTAGTATACAACTGGGAGGAAGAGTCTTAAGGGCCTGCATCGTCAAGGAAAAACCACGCCCCGAACGCCGTGCCGGCCAATAAGCGTAATTTTGTAATAAGGGACGCATTTATTGCTTGCGCGCATTAAAGAAAGAGAAAGCTAATACACTACATGCTTCGGGTTTTTTGGCGTAAGCACCAGATGTAAAAGTACAATGAGATCGAAGATATTATTACGTTTTATTAACATTCAAGTTAGTGACGTAAAATAATGGGAAGAACATAAAAAACGGGAGACGCGTTTTCGGATTTCTTTTCTATTGAGGAAATTAGCGTGTTTCTGAATAGGTTATATATAGCCAAAAAACACATATCTGAAAACCAGCCTGTTTCATATACTACATTTGACAAAAATCTCACAAAAAAATAGCTTAAATTTTCGATGCACCCTCTTAACCTAGTTTTGACCCCACTACGTCAGAAGGTTTCTTGTAGTCATGACATCCACTTGATTGTAGTAAGTGTACCCTGTTACCGTAAAACAACCGTATACAAACTGCAAATTTGTTTACATCAAGGCTTACCTTACGGTTCGTTTCCATTGACGCGAAGCAGTTTTTTTTTTTTTAATGGTCTCATCTCTTTTGGTCGGTGATCGACCATTTTAGAGGTGTTGAAGTGGCGCCTCGCTCCGAGGCGCGATAAGACTTACCCGGGAGGTGCCGTCAGGGCTTTGAATCTTCCGGGATGTGATGCACGGCGCACGCACTTGGGGGCCGTGGTGATGAGTTGCGGAAGATTGGGATGGCTCCAGCTGGGCCTTCTCCTATATCTTCCTCGTTGTTAGGTGTTGAAGTCATAGTTGCTGCTGTAGTGATGAGCTCGAGGAATGTAGCGAGACGGGCCACCCCCAGGTTCACACCGCCGCGCAAAGAGGAGCCTTGGCTCACTCTACGAGGACGACCTGGAGGCCGCTGGTCGACGGGACCCGGAGGTAGCACGGGTCGCACACATTCTTCAGCTCGCATGTTGGAGTTCGCTTGGTCTTCAGCGTTGAGTAAAGGCCGGGTATGTTTTTTTGTCACGTCCAGGATGTTGAGGTCAGGTCCATAAAGAAGATGTAGGTGCGCGAGCCTCCTCCAAATTCGCCACCTCACGTAAAGGGGGACCGCAGCTGTTTGCGTATAGGCCCCCCTACAGAGACGACCCTGGGGCCGCTACGCGAAGGGAGCCGGAAGAAGCGCGCGCCTCTGCAGTCTTCGTTTACGTTAGTGGTCGTAACACTTTACCGCCGGGAGCTGAGCTCATCCGGCGGCTCGCGGATGGTGGTGCGATCGTGCGTCCGTGCCTACAGAAACACGGGAAATAGCCGCGGAGCAGAGAGTAGCTGTGCCAAGTGAACCAATCAGGCTGCGTCGCTGTTGAAACTTGCGGAACGTGATTTGTTAATTTCGCACACCTCCACTCCGGTCCTCTTCAGTAGAAACGTACCCTAACCCTAATTTTCCGCACATTCCGTCCGCGCGCCGAAAGCAGTTCAATAATAAAGATGTCCCAGGTGCCGGTGGCCGGTCCGAGCGTGACGTCAAGTGTCACGATACTGATATTGAACGAGCCAAGGACTTCATCGTTATACTACAAGTTGCATGCAACTTGGCAGGAGAAGTTAACAGGGAGTCTTATCAATAAATAGTGATCTCTTCTAGTCAATCTTTGGATAGTGGAAGTCGTTGAGAAACGGGTAAAAAGTTTATTTATGCTAATAGTGCTTTGCTTTAGCGGAATCAAATTTAAAATTACGTTTATACTTTGCAATCTATATGTTGGATATCAAATGAAGGCTGATAAATAACTTTGTCCTAAAGTGTTAGTTATGAAATAAGTTAAATACTCAAAAATATCCTTTACTTTAGAGTTGCGATTGATGCCTGTAGCAAAAATGGTTAAAAGTCAGTCGTTTTAAAATGGCTAAAACATTCTAACGAAATGAGAACCTCCTCAATTTTTTAGGAGTCGATTAAAAATAGCTACTTGAGAATATAAGCATTAAAAAAAATGTGCATTAACGTTTTATTAATTCTTTTTCGTAATTAAGAAAAAATATATTTGTACTCGATATAATATTAAATATTATTTATTAAATCCATACTAATATTATAAATGCGAAAGTGTGTCTGTCTGTCTGTCTGTTACCTCTTCACGATTAAACCGCTGAACCGATTTGGATGAAATTTGGTATGCACATAGTTTGAGTCCCAGGGAAGGACACAGGCTACTTTTTATCTCGGAAAAATGCCCTTATCCGCGATAAACGAATTTAAGGCGGACGAAGTCGCGGGCAGAAGCCAGTATATAATATTTTGTGAAAGTTACTGTGGCCCTACAAATTTTACGCATTTTTTTATGAATCTTCTTAAGTATTGAATTTCGTACTAAAAGCTGTTACGCATAATTAATTAGTTTTTCTAAATAATTAAACGGACTTATCTCGAATAATATTAACTCTAACCCTACAGAACAAATGAGCACACCGCTGAATTCTTAGCTATACGTACACACAGTGTACATAGACACCTCTATCAGCCAAGTCTAGAATTGCAATCGGCAGCATAAGTTAATCGAAATCATTCATCACTGTCGCACTGTTTACAGCCTATAGATATTGCAGAGGTAGCCCAATCGAAAAGGAGTGTAACAAAATACCAGGAATTCTTGCACCTGAAAAATAATTGAGTACAACTGTGATATACGTTTATTTCCTTTCAAAAATCATCATCATCACTTCAGCTATAGGACGCCCACTGCTGGACACAGGCCTCCTGAAATATTTCCACATGGGCCGGATAGAGGCGACCCGCATCCAGTCTCACTACCTTACGGGTGGCCTTCCCACGGTACGCGATCTGCACTCGAGAACCTTTCTGCCCTAACGGCCATCGGTTCTTAGAACTACGTACCCTGCCCATTGCCACTTCAGTTTGCTTAGCCTGTTTGGTATGTTGGTGACCTTGGTTCGTCTACAAATCTCCTCATTTCTGATTCGATCTCGTAGAGAGATCCTGAGCGTAGCCCTTTCCATAGCTCGCTGAGTTTCCAATACTGTGCGAGAAAGACGGGTGTTTATTGCTATATGTGAGACACGCGACAAGCGAGGTCGCGGAGTTGCGCTAGTCGCCGGACTCAATAAGTCCCACCTGCCGAGGTGCGGCGCACTTAACGCACTCGGCGACCTCGCTAGTGAGACTTATTGAGATCGATTGACACTCATCGTGCGTAAAGCGTCCATTGAAGCGGAGCGGAGCTGCGTGAAATTAACAAAACACATTTCGCAGGTTCAAAATCGCTCGCGTCGGTGACAATGCAGGCAGCCTTATCCAGGAATGTTCACTTTTGTTAAGGTACTAATAAATATGAGACCCTTGCTTTGTGCATGCTTATAATTTATTAAATGGTGTAATGTACTCGTTGGGTGGGGTAAACGGCGCCACAATTGAATGCCACGCTCCACTTGAGCGGCGCATTTAAATGTAATGCAATCAGAAATCGCATACGACGCTGCCCATAAATCACCGCTCAATGAGTCGGTAGCGATTTCGCGCTGAATGTGAATATAATAAATGTCCTAAATTAAATAAATACCTCGATATAAGCGCATATTATCACATCATCGTCATCATCAGTCGATAGACGTACACTGCTGCACATATGTCTCTCTCAATCCTGTACTGCCTGCACCCAACGGGCTCCCTCGATCTTTACTAGATCGTGGGACGTTACCCACGCTGCGTCTTCCGGTACGTGGCAGCTAATCATAACTCGTCAACCACGCAGCCCACGGCCAGAAGTTCAACAAGTAATCTGCCACACTCATTATCACCTAAGTATGTCAATTAGTGTATTTAGTTCCTAAGAACAAGCAAGTTAATATTAATGCACACTTCACAACGATACTTTCCTTTTTTTTTTAATTTTCAATAATACCAAGTAGTGACAGGTAAACAGGGTGCGTTTTACGAGATATAACAACGAAATATATAATTTCATATTAATAACGTTCACTAGATATAATGAACGTTAGCTATAACAACAAAATCAATACTTTTATAAGGAATAACGGTCAATTTACATAATACTTACTTTTTATAATGTTTTTTAATATAACACTCAAATTAACAAATTCTAGTTCGTATAACATACATAACGTATAACAATTATACATGCATAACGTATAGCATATTTTCCCCCAAGTATAAACGTTGAACTCGTCTAAAGCAAAACATAAACAAAATTAGATTCATTATTTTAAGGCAGGTCCGACAGGGTTAGGTTAGGTACGACGACGAGCGAAGCGAGGAGGAGTGTTAGGTTGAACTGCGACCCTTACGAGCGAGCGAAGCGAGCTAGCCGCGGTGGTCAATATCGAGTGGTCAAAAAATTCTACTCAATTTGACCAAGTAAGCGAAAACAAAACATAATCTGCATTAGGTGTTATGAATATTATACGCTTTAATCATTATATCAATTGGTATTATATCAAAATAACGTTATACTTTACGAAAGTAGACATTTTGACATTATATCTTTCGTTCATTATATTCAGTGAACGTAAAACTAAACAAGCTTATACAAAGTGAGCGTATATATTTCGACTGCTATATGATAAGTTCTTATACCTCGTATTACTTACCCGGTAAACAAGATGATATGCGACTGATAGACATACAACAGGAACAGATAAACCAAACCGTAAATCGTAAACTTTTGAAGAATTGTCTTGGCGTTTAATGTTGGTCCGTCTTACAACCAACATAGGCGAGATTTCACCATTGCCAGATAAAGTATAGATGTAGTGAATAATGTTACTTTGTCGGAATAGTGCATACTATATATAAATACGAACTGTCAGATAAATACAAACTACTCCAACAAAATATGATGGTAAAACAATATTCACCACACCTGTCCCTAATCTTATTGAAATTCTAACAACATTAAACTGACACGACTCAATATTGTAGGTAATTGACGTACGTAATAAACTGAACCTGTAATATTGCAGTCCGGATTGTACGTCCAAAACCGATATTGAGCCACCCACGGTCAATGATTTCGCTGTGTCGGCAACCTTACTTTAGGGCTGTCACGCATTGGAATAAAACACTTTTCATTGTAAAACAGAAATCACGATTGTCGCGATTTGCTTCTTTTACAAATTATTTTTGAATACTTATTAGTCTATTATAAACAAAGATCAGAAACAAATGAAAAAATTTTCGACGATACTGGACTTGAACCAGTGCCTTGAGCCAGACCGGGGCAGCACGCTCTACCATCTGAGCTAATCGTCCATACCAGTAGTCGACGAATTTTGTCATCTGTTCGTGCTTATGGATCTCTTGCACTAGGCGGCGCTAACGGCTAAAGAGTCGGATACATCATACAGAGATCCATAAGCACGAACAGATGACAAAATTCGTCGACTACTGGTATGGACGATTAGCTCAGATGGTAGAGCGTGCTGCCCCGGTCTGGCTCAAGGCACTGGTTCAAGTCCAGTATCGTCGAATTTTTTTTTCATTTGTTTCTGATCTTTGTTTATAATAATAACGCTAGTGGAGTGATCCACTAATAAATTACAAAAATTGTGATTATTATCATGATATTTGTAAAAAAACAAAATGTACTTATTAGTCTAATTAATATTGTATCACCGATACCATAATTTCTCACCAACATAAAGGCAATTTTATGACAATTTCTAGGGTTACTTAGATTATAGTGCAACAAAATTAATGTCATCCTGATATGTAGTATCAGTGGGAGTAACGTTGCCTGTGAAGCTGAGGTCCTGGGTTCAAATCCCGGTAAGGGCAAATATGAGCATAATTATTTGTTCCTCAGTCTTGGATGTTTTCTATGGATATAAGTAATATATCAATTAAATATATCGTCGTCTAGTACCCATAACACAAGCCTTATGAGTTTACCGTGGGACTAGTTCGATTTGTGTAAAAATTGTCCTGTAATATTTATTTATTTATTTATGTAGAATAAAAAAACACCATATTTTTTAATTATCAGCCATGTCAGAGCTATGCTAAATTTCATGATTTTAGAAAAAAATAGGCATTCAAGTTTAAAATTTTTACTAATTTAGTAAAGAATATGTTGAATGATAATGATACCTTGAAAGGAGTTTCATAACTTAGTATCCCAAGCTAAGAATTTTATATCTTATCGATTAATTAAATTATTAATTTATGTCACTTTTAAATCCTGCCACTGGTAACCCTGGGTCACACGCAGCAATAGCATCCAATTCATCCCGTGCAATAATTAAACGTCAGGAGGCCCGTTCCGCGGTGCGTTTCGTTCGGCGTAATGTTTTAAACTCGACGTGACAACCCTAGAGTCCATTATTGCCCGATAAAGGGTTGTCACAAGTCGGATCCTGACATTATTGCAGTACTTGGTAATTTTTGTGTTTTAACAATAGCTTGAGATGAGTATAGTATACTTTAGTTACAGGTAATATTAAATAATTATTGCAAATGCAAGGTTATGTTTATGTTTGTTGTAAGTACATACACTATTTTAATGTTTTTCCTGTTTTATACCAGTTTATTATAGCCCGTTTTACTTCACAGTAAATCTATGTCAGTCTAGATGCGGGCTTTCAAATATTCAGATCAGACGCGGTTTAAACAGTAACACGAGACGAACTACGCGTAACAAGACTCTTTGTTCTCTGATATTATAATGCATACATTAGCCCCAAACCGCGTCGAGTGTAAATTTACGGAGTAGATAATTTTATGAATCTTAATGTTGCTTATTTCATAGTCTTCTGTGAGCGTTGCTTCGTTTCAAAGATTGTGCCAAAATAAAATCAATGATTGTGTCAAGATATGACCAGCTTTTATATTGGACCACCAACACTGGAAAAAGCCCGCGGAGAAACGATCGGAGTGACGCCATAGCGTCTTGGAGGGGCGCAAGTTATGTGATAAGACCTAGGGATTCATTTTTGAATTTAGTACTCGACTGCCTTCAGTTCGACCCTAATATAACTAGACACGTGAGGTAGTGGTATATGGACCCGGAGACAATCTAATCTAAAGGACCTGGAGACAATCTAATCTAATGGACCCGACGACAATTTAATCTAATGGACCCGGAGACAATTTAATCTAATGGACCCCAAGATAATCTAATCTAATGGACCCGGACACAATCTAATCTAATTGACCCGGGGACAATCTAAGAGGCAATCTAATCTAATGGACCCGGAGACCATATACATTTCCCGGTAAGTGTGTCCAGGTATTTGTCAGTTGCATTAAATTGCTATGCACTATAAATGCCATTGTATAGATTGTGAAATTTTTTTCTGTTTATTGTAAAATCAGACATGTTCAAGTGCCCTTTGGGCCTGGGCAGAACAAAACTTAGAATTTTAATTTGAACATGTTCCAGATCACAGGTCAAAATATATTTGTCCGTTAAGCAGGTTGTCAAAATTGAAGGATGATGAATGATAACTAAATTCGGTTTCATAGGTCTCGCTGCCGCAATGACACTCATAGTCTATCAGTGTACCACAAATTCCATCAAAATCCGTTAACCTGTTAACATTTCATTAAGTAACAGATCTAAACACCGAATAATCCAAATCAAAATACATTCACAAACTTTCACGTTTCATCACAATATTCGTGATTTTTTTAAACTTTTGTTTTTACTAAGATAATATAATCTTATAAATACAAAAACTAAATAGCGTCATAGTCACAGCGCTAGCGGCAGAAAATTAGGTTAAAATGCAAAATAAATGGATGACACCTTGGTCTTTGATTAAAACATAGACTAACTTCATTCCTTTTGACGCACGCAAAGCTGCGGATAAATGGTTGTTTAATTATTTACTAGTGTAATTCATAATTATTGTTTTGCAGCTTCAAACAAAGATTTATAGTTCTGTCTCATAATTTCAGCCATAGGACGTCAACTGCTGGACACAGCCCTCCTCATTAGATTTATATGGACTGGCTAGAGGTGACCCGCCAGTCTTCCGACCTCCATGCGGCCTTACCACGCTGCCATTGCCACTTCAGTTTGCTTACCCTGTTTGCCATGTCGGTGACCTTGGTTCGTCTACGAATCTCCTCGTTTCTTATTCGATCTCGTAGATAGATCCTGAACGTAGCCCTTTCCATAGCTCGCTGAGCGACTCTGAGTTTCCTTAAGAGGCCCATAGTTAGTTGTGTCTAATCCAAAAAAAAATTAGTGAGATAATTACGACCTCACATAAAAAAATGTGTTGTAAATTTATACCTAAATAAATACTTCCCACTTGCTTTATGTCTTATGTCAATATACTATACACAGAACAAAGTTCCTTTTTGTACTGCAATAAGCAGAACATAATAAAGGGAAAGACAAGGAAATGTACGCTCTTTGTGACAAGCGATACTTGAATGCACGCATTAACCTAACTAACCATTTTTTGCGTAGTTACTTCAAATGTTGTTGTTCAGTTTTGCATTTTGTTTATTTGTTATTATGTAATCTTCTTCTTTTTACGTTTTAAAATATTATAATGTATATAGAATCCACAATCCTGAGCGGCGTGTACGAGCATATAAGGATGAGCAGGGCATTATTTTTTGCTTTATTACCTGACACTGACAGTTGACAGGACTGGATGTCCATCGGCTGCGTTCATCTGTAATGTTCGTGCATGCAGCTCTCCGTGGCGCCACCATATGGTGTTATCACCGGAAGATCAGCGATGGCTCTCAAGCCAGCATTATGCTGAGGTGGGACCATTTCAGGGCATAGTTTAATTGTTTTAATTTGTTTATGTTTTTTGTCTTTGCGTCTGAATAAATTCATTTTCGTTCTTTCTTTCTTCTTTCTTTCATTAGCGGGTGCACTTTGCGTGTCGCATGTCTAATTTAGACAAGAACTTGTACGGATATACAGCATTGTAAAATGTTCTACAATACCACGAACAAATTATCTGTTTCTAAGTTTACATCGTCATTATATACCGATAGCTGTCGGAAGCTCTGCTCTCGAAGTTGTTGACGAGTATACCTGGTTGATTTAAAAACTCCGCCTCCAGTATGATGAAATATATACAACATAATCAGTACCTTGACTGAGAGCCAGCTAATGATTAAACCCGTGTACGTAATTTCAGCACCGCGACCGCGGGTAATTCATCGTCGGGCAATAAGTGCGCGGCGGGGCCGCGTGGCAACCGCGAAATTTCATTTCGTATCCACATTATCGCAGTAAACGAACAGGAGTTATACAACAGTACCTCAACTATATTATCCATACTACCACTTGAGAAAATGCCATTCAGTTACTGGCCATCAATTTTGTAGCCTGAAACCAGACTGGGAATGCTTTTACAATACTCCAATGCCAAATTATAGATCTGCGGATTTGCCCTTTTTTAGTAACGTCACTATAATATCGGCTTTACCTATACCGCCATCCAAAAAGTTGTTCAGAACACTGCATTAACTCCTTTGTATCAGACGAAACGGCTCATGATTATGATGTTGCGCAGCGATCAACCATCTTGTTGCCATGAAAATAGTGTCCGTTTATGAGATGATTATAATTCTAAGTTAACATACTGAGTACGAAACGTGTACTGCGACTATATCGTTAAAAACGTTCACGACTTAATTACCATTACATACGTGCCAAATGAAAGAGATAACTTAACATGCCGTTTGTAGAGGGCAGCGGTAAACGCCTTATGCACGATAATGCATTGTAATAAGTTACAAAAGTGTATCTGACTGTAAAGTCACGAAATAATACAAAATGTTACAGAAAACCCTATGAGAGTAAAGTTATTTATAAGGGGTCCCCGCCCCTTATAAATAACTTTACTTTACGTTGTTGGAGAATAACGCGTAAATTTGTCACGAAAATATAGAAAAAATTTAAGCAAATTATGTGTTGTTTATAATTCCAAAGCATTTACACTAGAAACACACATTTTGAAAAATGTCACGCGAAATTGCCGTACGCGAAGTCGGGGGTTAAACCAAATCTCACGGGACGAAATCTAATATGGGTAACACTTTAAGAATAAGAATAACACAGTGTAAGTTAATCAATTAAGAGTTCAGACACTGCCCGAAAAAAACTCCGCAGGAATTTTCCAAAAGTGAATACCACAAGATACGGCAAGTGGCTTTTTCATTTCACCTTTCAGCTTAGAAGCGAATTTTCTTTTTTAAAGGGACCCCGAAATAGATTAAGTTTAGTGGAGTACGTTCCGCGGTCAGGCGTGTGGGGTGTCCATGATACTATATTTCAGATGGACAAATTTCCACTCCTTTTATTCTTCTATTGTATTTTTAATTTTATAAATTTTGATATGTTTTCCTGGACTACGCATCGAGTTAATACTTAAAAACATATATGTAAGCTAGGCATTATTTGTAACATAAAAAAATTACAGACTGTTGAGTTTGTTTAGGCTTTTTTATAAACAGTAGTTCCCTCTTGAGAAATGCGGTAGAGTCAGACTTGTAAAAAAACCCTTGCGGCCTACTTACAGAATATAGACCATTATTTCATCATTAGCTAATTGATCACGCAACTTTTTACTATAGTATATAGCTTTTTAGTTTTAAACTGCATATAAATGCGATGATGTGTTTCATGGCTTATCCTGCAGCAACAATGTAACGATACGATGAAATATACTTACAAAGCCATTGAATATCGATTGGAGTGTCACACAGACTGCTCCGTATCCCGTAAAATGCTCTATACTCGAGAGATAGGCAAAATATCCGATACACTGTACCCTGACGGGCTATCGGAACTCTACGCGACTTCGCTTGTCGCGCAAGATAGCATCTTCAGTGCGAGGAACGCACTGCATCGAAAGAAATTAGTCAGATCATTTTTGTAGCGCGATAAAGAGTCGCGTGCCACAGTTGTGCTAGGCCATAACACGTTCTAAAATAAACCAATAAATCAAATTACAAGTTATCCCACATTCGTATTTTGACTATCCCGTATTATCCTTTAAATTTCCTGCAGCATGGTCGCCTTAGTGAAGGCAAGAAGGCCACTAAGCCTTATTTGCCGAGTTATTAACACTCAAGCGAAGTTAAAGTGATGTGTTTTTTCTGCTCCCTCCGTCGCGCTAATGTGGTAGATACCTATTACTCCACAAAATACATTTTATCCGTTCAAATCCAAAATGTAGTTAGCTTTCAGAAACTTTTTAAAGTTATAAAATAACGTTTCCGTAAGTTTTTGGACAAATTAGCGTTATGATTTGGTCAACTGGCCGCAAGGATTTTACAGTTTCTATTTGTATAATACTTACTTATGTTTTTCTAAAGATATTTATTTTGTGCTGGTTGGTTATAGTAGGTAAGTCACAGGTTACTTTTTTTAAAAGGTCTCTGCAAATAAAATTTTCTTTAGTAGAATTACTTCTAACATCTTTAGTTCACCAGCATAGTAGTGAAAATAATATTTCAATATACAATTTTCAATCTCTTCGAGTAGTTTAATAGTTAGTTTTTTAGCTGTTCTATAGTTAAATTTAAATTTTTTGGGAAGCGCATCAGATACGTTATAATATATTAACCACCACAAATTACAGAAAAATCTAAATTAGCATAACTAAATCTGTTCCACAAAACTAGAATCAACTCTGATAACACCATACTATTTCGCCATTCCACTCTCAAAGCAAAACGTTGATGAAATCCAGCTTAAAACGGAAAGTTATCTGAACAAAACAAACATATCAAACAATGCAATCAAAGCCTACTTAACGAAGTTTAAAACACTCGCCGCCGGGTTCGAACCCGCATCGCAAACTCTAAGTATCGTCCGAACTCGGCGACAAATCGCGGATAGGGCGACCGCAATAAAGGCCGAACAACGAACTGTCTGTCGGGTCGCGAATAATTACATCGAATTGCCTTAAGGCAGAGCTTTAGTGTAAGTAATGTCGTTTAAAATCATTAAATCGCACACACCTTTTGTAACAAATTACATGCGACAAATATGTCGGCTAGTATATTTAAAAAAACATATTGCCTTTTGATGTCGATTGAAACTACAAATTAAAAATTCCGCATTTTAAATTGGCCCGCTTAATACTTATCCAGCCACCTCAAGAAAAATAACCATGTAATAAAACTAATAAAGAAATAAAAGTATATTAGAATTGGTTCACTGGATTGAACTGCAACGCCATCGGACAGATTCGGAATGACATCAAGCTTTTTCATAAAAGGGAAGAAATACACCGTCATTTTTGGTTTGGTGACTGCCACCAGTCGTCTCCATCCTACGCTGTCCTCGAATTATTTTTTAAAGTTCGAAGTCGGGAGACTCATAACTTGCAACAACCTGTCTCTCCATCGGCTAAGAGATCGGCTATAAGACCGCTTTTACAACCATCACAAGCTTTTCTAGATATTCCGGTTACTACAAAACAACAATTATTTATTGCACACCAACAAGTGAAGCAGTACCGAAAAGATACGCTTTTAACAAACACTTATGTTCTCATTGAATCGTCTTTATTCTACATTCGTGACTCCTAATGTGTCCCGCGTAATCCCTAAACTAACATTATCACAGCTCATCAGACTCTAGAAGGCGGCATGTTAGTAGGAAAATCGTGTGACTTAAGTCGTTTTATCGTCGCATAGTGATTTGGACTCGGCAACCACATCCGCCTTTAGGTATAATTATATAAACCGCACGCGGGCCTAATATCACCGTTTAAGGACCGCAATGGTACTCGTATCATTCAGTGACTAAAGAGTATATGTAACAAGATCAGATTGATCAATATCATGTTTATTTGTTGTTGAAAGTAGGATTGGTCCAGGACAGACAACGCTTGATAAGATGGACTTGAAATAATACTTCCTCATCATCTCAGCCTTTGTTTGTCCACTGCTGGACAAACACCTACAATAAGGATCCTGCAAAGACTGGTCATGCACTGCCCGCCCAACGGTTTCCTACGGTCTCAGTCTTTAGAAGGCCTCGCGTCTTCTAGTACTTGAAATCATGCAAATATAAATATTTTTATAACCTTTTACGCACTATCGCAACTTCAGCCACGAGAACGGAGAAATATATATATATATATATATGTGTGCTATACACGGTGACTTCAGCACGATGGGCGTCAGATTGCGCTCACGCATAACATCCTCACATTTCTCATTCGAGTTCAGTTCAGGCCCAAGGAAATGTCTCCGTTACATCATAACATAAGTAGTGGACACAAAAAAAAACGTAGAACTTCCTCTTTCTGTTTTCTCTTAACAGTCCCAAATGTCATTGTTGTGAGTATTAATTACTTAGTAGGCGATTGAAACTTAAAATGGATGATTTGCTTCTAATATTTCTCTCAATAACGGTTATTTGTTATGTGTACGAAAAGAACTGCGAGAGTTTAAAATGTCTAGTCTGGAAACACTTCTAGTCCGAACACCATACTCTATTTCGTTCTGTACCAAATTTAAATACCCGACCCCGAGGTAATCCCGCAGTTATTCCAATTTTAATTGTTCCATTTGCAAGGGACACTTAGGCCGCCATATATCATGATAGTTATCACGGCAGCACACCACACATTACCGCTAACTTTATCGATACAATAAAACAGTAAGCGAGCAAAAACAACCTCAACTCGACCGGGAGCGATTAGTTTTAACCCTAATTTGGGACTCAGGACCAGCTGTGCAATTTCCGTCCACAGAAGGACGTAAGGAATATGATTTTATTACAACGGTAGGCTATTTTATGCAGTACTGTAGAATTATCCTGAGGGCTGAGGGACGATGTTTAGGACTGAAAAACTATTAACGTTTAGCTATATGTCGGACCAGTCCTAAACTCTGCATAGATTTTTATTTCTTTGCCAGCTAGGCAAAAGCCTCCCCTTTTAACTTTGCCCTGGTTTTAGTTAGTGCAACCCTGCTATCTGTCATTAAATACATCCAAGTCATGTTATCACCTTTTTATGGGAATGCCTGTGACATGGGTGAATCAACTTTTAGACCCACACTTTTGATGTCTCTGGTGTTACCAAAAATGTCCCTGGAGTTACCAAGAAATAGGACTTCTAATATGATATTTTCCTGCTTATTACGTTTAACAGACAGGGACATTCAACTTTTTAACGTACATCATAAATTTAAAAAAGAAAAACCATTATTTAAAGGCATTTTTTTACAGCGAAGTTTAAAAGTTGTGGACAGATTTGTGTGGGTCCAAAAGTTGATTCACCCACATACCTATGTCTATATCGCTTAATTCACTAGCTAATTTGGTGCATTTGGTAGATGTATTCAACTCTGACCCACATGAGTTTAGAGGTGGCGGGTGGTATAAGGATTATAGCATTCGAGAACAATACAGGTTGAAAAGTTCCCATTGTTCAGTAAAGTTTAAAACGGCCATCGTAAACGAAACCACTACACCAATCCCACTTGACCTAATCAATCAAGCCCAGTATTATGGGGTCTGTAATAAAACGTCGGCGAAACAAAACGCGAAACGCCCGACTCGGAGGAAATTGCGACATCGATCGACGGACGTATCGACAATCCGCGTTCGTTATGATGAATTGGATGCCGGTGCCGGTGGCGAGGCCGGAGCGAATGGGCGAATTCGGTTTGCTAATATACCAAATTACTTGGACAAAACTTTAGTTTGCAGAGAGATGTTTATCTGTAATAATATCGAGAGGACAATTGGCAAAATAACTGGTAAGACACCAGTCGCAGTCCAGCGCGATGGATAGACTTACCACTGAAGTCCGCCAAAATCCAAATACCATGAGTTCTTTAAGCTGGCACACGGGATCACGGTCCTCAATACTTCAAGGACTCATTAAGGAGGAGGGAGATTGAGGGAATGAAGTTAGAAATGCAATATCTCAATAAATTTATACTGAAGCTGAACCAATGGATTATAAACAACAAATTGGATTAGACCCACAAAGTTGGACCATCGTTAGCCGTAGTTAACCATACAAACCAATGAAAATGAATTGTTCCGTTGTGCGACAAACATATTCAATACATTTTTATGGACATTTGTTCGTCTCACAACGGAAAAGTCAATAGAAAATTTAATTACGTGAGTTAACGCCACTTTATACTCGCGCGGCTGTGCATATAATTAGGCAAATGATAGTGACATCTCGCTGATTTATCATCATCAGGCATCTGTTTATCAGGTAAATAAACAACACAACATTAGCCCGTCATGTTTAAGTAATCATGAATAATTTCATGATACGAGCACAAGAAGTTAATCTACAACCTAAGAAACGAACAGTATACAAAGAAACTAAACAATACAAAGATTTTAAATTCCTCGTCGTCCTAATTTAGAGCGATTAATCATTTAACGCGAAGTCAAAAGTGTCAGAACATAAGTTGGGAGGTTGATTGCGGAGTTTTCGGTCCTAAATTCATTACAAGCTTGGGCAATGGCCAAAAGCGGACAATCAATTAGAGAGATGCCTTACACAATAAGAAAAGATTCTGTGGTTTACTAGGTAACACTTGTAACATCTACAAACCAATTGCTCTTATAAAGGCTCTTAACGTTAGAACGTTAGGCAAGTATAACAATAGCTACGACTATTACTCAAAATCCAGATCAAGAATCACAATGATCATTAGTGACTTAAGATCATAACGTACGCACAGCTCCAGAGAAAAGTGACCCCCTCTGGCATATAACCATATATGGTAGAGGGGCACGTCAACAAGGCTTAATGCAATTAATATTATTATAGGTTGTCACGGGCTAAATAATTATGTAATTGACGTGACGTAGACGTTATTGTAAGAATATGTCAGGAGAATAAGCAACGATAGATTAAACACAAAAAAACTATTGATATTACTAACCTGGTGTTTCTAAATAGTAGTTGAGATCTTACGTTCAAGAGAAGTTGTTAGAGTGCGCCTCCACTATATACGAACACAACGTTCGCTAGACCGAATAATGAAAACCATAGTCAAAGCGCCGGACAGAATAAGGTGAGAAAAGATGTTTCAAAGCCTCCCCCAACCTACGAGGAGCGAAATGTGCTCGGGTGCTATACAAAGTTCCGTGTCAGCGAAAATAAAACGAAATATGGTCCAAACTATCGGATAGAAATTTTAGTGGAGCAAGTTTGACACTCGATTCTAGACAAACGTTTAGACTGAGAGAAAGTTCGGATGTGTTGGGAGAGTTTGAGTTTAGTTTTGTGTGTACGTTCATTTGTACAAGTCACTCGTTAAAGCAACGTTTTTGAACCAGTCACCACAACTGAACAAAAATGGTATACGATGATTTGAAAAAATAACGAGTAAGTAGTAATATTTTCAAATATTATTTTCGTAGTTAATACTACTTCCCAACCCATGGTCAGGAAAGTCTTGGAATATAATGTGTGGAATATGGAATATAAATCTCATAATAAATTGTGCCAAAGAATAAAAAGTTGAGAAGTTAAAAAAGAGAATTTAAAGTTATCAACTGATAAATATGCTTGAGATCTTCGTCAATGATGACGCCAAGGGGCCTAAAACACCAAAACACACATGCATAAAAAGAAAAAAAAATAGCTTGACTGATCTTGGTTTTATTCAATTCAATTCACCATCAGGGAGAAGTTGGTGTTTATTCGCAAATACTCGGCCATCTGATCAGTTTTCGTGATGCAGTTGACACATATGTAAAAGTGTTGTTGGAACCACATCCGCGTAGATATTGTGATTCAAATACTGCGCTAATATACCTTGTATTTAGGGAATTTAAACACAGTAATCGAATCTGAATGGAATCGCGAATGAATATAATGTTCAGGGGTACGCCGTTAGATAAGCATTGTTACATTTTCAGACGGCTGCCAACGTCACCACATCATATCAAAGACGTGGTGTAGGTAATATGTAAGAGTGAGTATAAGAAGTTAGCATGTGACCTTACCATGTTGTTGAGAAAAATTGCGAGTTAGCATCTTGACGGCGACACTTACCTGAAACAAACGACGCACAATGAATTAAAAATGTAAAATAGAAAGAAATAAGGAAGTCCCTGGTAAGCGCGGTTCTCCATACAAACGTAGTTACGCTCTCATTTTAAAACGACTTGCTAGTTTGCTCTGAAACTTTATACTTAGAATAAGTTAAGTTAAGGTATATGGAGGCCTGTAATTATGTAGTTTATGTAGCTTGAGATACCACAGTAAAAAAAAATACAGCGAATTTAAGTTTTCTATACAAAACTTGTTTTTGCTGTATTTCATTTGTTTTATAAACTGGAGCCATATAAACTAATTACATGCCTAGATATACTTCATGTCATTTGTCAAAGTTTCGTTATAATCCATCACGTAGTTTTAAAATGAGAACGAAACTCTGTTTGTATGGGAAGGTGAAATTCGGCCGAGCTTGCCGGGGACTCTTATAGGAATCAATTATATTTTACTTTTGTTTTTAATTACATAAACTTGTGTGTTATCCACAAACAGATAGTATGCACAGAGGCACAGCACAGCTATGAAATAGCTTAATAAATGACACTAGCGCCATCTGTGGCTAGCAGCGAGTGCCTCGCCTTTGACTGCCAGTCGGTTGGAACGTTCATCTGAGCTCAGCAGGCCGAGTGCACTCTAGGATTTGTTTATTTAAGCCGCCATTAAGTAATTTCGATGTTTTTGAAACTATTATGGAATATGTGCTTTTTAAGATATCGCGTACTTGTAAAAAAATACTTATTTGCGGCGATTTCAATGTAAATCTTTTGGAAGATTCAACACTAAGTATTAGATTGTTGAATCTATTCAAATCTTTTCGTTTAAGCCACGTATTTATGGAACCTACTAGGGTGACCGATACCAGCGCCACCTGCAATGATAACATTTTCACTGATATTTCCCCTTCTAAACAAAGTTTAATCAGTAAATTAGAATCAGATCATTTAGGCCAATTAATGGAATTTGACATATTAAGGGAAAATATAGTGAAAAAACAAATTACTTTTGTACCGGTAACCACAGACCGTGTGGAAAGAATGAAGCAACATTTGTTTCAGGCGCTACCCGTTCTGTCTTCTGAAATGAGTCCTAATCACATGTATGATTCATTCTTTACAACTTTTATGAAACATTATAATACAATATTTACTTCCAAATCGGTTGTGGCTGGCGGGGCACCAGTACTTAGCGAATGGGCTACTGCGGACTTACACAAACGTAGACAAGCACTGTATGCCATGTATGAGGAACGGCAGTTTAATACGAGTGATGAATTTAAAGAACATGTAAAGCAATATTCGAAACAATTCAAAATTGATTGTCATATTGCAGAAAATAAAAAATAGTTCTAATATTATCAAAACCACCTGGAAAGTGATTAATGCGGAGACTGGTAAATCAAGGCACGCAATTAGTGATCTAGAATTAAAAATTGATGGCAAAATTATAGATTCTAGTTTAGATGTAGCAACAGAATTTGAAAATTTCTTCACCGATATACCAGTATCCACAACAAAGTGTTTAAATTCATCACCTTCGTCTGCCGTTTTGTTGTTAAAAAATGTATAAAGGACTTTTATTTTGAACATGTCCGTCCTTCAGATGTAGTAAAGGCATTTAAATCAATTAATGTCAAAAAAACCAATGACCTATGAGGGGTCTCAGTCCATGCTGTCAAATCCCTAATAGAAGTAATAGCGCCTGACTTGGCAGATATATTCAATAACGGTGTTGACTGCGGTGAGTTTCCTGATCTGATGAAGCATAGCAAAATAACTCCTTTATTTAAATCAGGTAGTACCTCTGACCCCAATAACTTTAGAGAAATATCTGTACTACCTACATTTAGTAAAAGTTTTGAAAAGCTAATTCTATATCAATTGTTAAAACATTTTAATTTGAATAATTTTATGCATAGTAAGCAATTCGGTTTAACGCGGGGTCGCTCGACATGCAACGCCGGAGTTGAGCTCGTAAAACACATTTTCGATGCCTGGGAGGAATCGCGAGATGCTTTAGGTATCTTCTGTGATTTATCTAAGGCCTTCGATTGCGTTAATCATGAGACACTGATCAGGAAGCTACACCACTAAGGATCAGCACTAAATTTATTAGAGTCTTATTTAAATGGTATAATACAAAGGGTTGACGTGAATGGAAAGCGTTCACCGGGGTCATTAGTCTCTATGGGTGTGCCGCAGGGATCGATATTGGGACCTTTCCTGTTCCTTGTCTATATAAACGACTTGCCACACCTCGTAAAGACCCACCATGAGATAGTTTTGTTTGCAGATGATACGTCTCTAATTTTAGCTACTACCTACAATGACGTAAACAATGCTATCTGTGAAGTAGTAAATTGGTTTAATGTAAATAATTTATTGTTGAATGAGAAAAAAACTAAATGTGTTAAGTTTGTCACGAGTAACGTAAAACACGAGCAAGCAAGCGTTATGGTTAAAGGTGAGGAACTGGAACTAGTTAATAGTACAGTCTTTCTCGGTATAACGTTAGATTCTAAGCTCCAATGGGGTCCCCATATTGCTAATCTCTCGAATAGACTGAGTTCTGCAGCTTTTGCAGTAAGTAAGATTCGTCAATTAACAAACGTAATAACGGCTCGATTAGTGTATTTCAGTTATTTCCACAGTATTATGTCGTATGGCATCTTAGTATGGGGCAGTGCTTCCGACATTAATACTATATTTGTTCTGCAGAAGCGGGCTGTTCGTGCCATATATAAAATGAACCATAGAGACTCGCTTAGAGATACGTTTAAGGACATTAATATAATGACAGTGCATTGTCAATACATTTATGAGAATATTATGTATGTACATAAAAATATTACCCACTTTAAGAAGAACTGTGATATACATAATATTAATACTAGAAATAAGCATAAGCTCGCAGTGCCTGCTACTAGGCTCCATAAAATAAGGAGATCATTCATTGGTAACTGTGTGAGATTTTATAATAAACTTCCTAGCAGCATAACCGAGTTGTCTATTGGTAAACTCAAAAATATTGTGAAAAGAAAATTATTTTCTAAAGCTTATTATAGCACACAAAACTACATGAATGATGAAGCCGCGTGGGATTAATGTAAATTATAGCGTCATGTAGGTATATGAATAATTATTTTAACGAATACCTAAGGTATTATTATTATTTTAATCTTAATTGTTTTATATACTCTGACATTTAGAATTTTATTCTAGACACATTCTAGATTATTTATTTTTTATTGACAATCCTTTTGGGATTTATCTTATTGATTATTTTAATTTTAAAAATGATGATTTTATCAATAATATTACACTTAAGTTAAATGATCTGATTAGGTTTTTCTGGGTTTCCCTAATCCTTGCAGCAAATGTTGGATCATATTGTATTTCTCCCAGCAAACATTCACTCTCATGTAACTGACATTTCGAAAGTGCTTGTAACTAGGGCAACTTGAATAAAGAATATTTTGATTTGATTTGATTTACTCGAAATGAGAAGAAATACAAATAGCACATGACTAGGGTCGTTCATACAGTGCTATTCGCCCCCGAAAAGTGGGGTGTTATAGGTTTGACGTGTGTATGTGTGCGAGTCTGGAGGGTTACTAATAAATTAACAAATTATGTTTTTCAAATTGTTTCATTTCTCAAATATTTAATTTCCCAACCTTAGTTTTTTCGGAAACTGATAAATTTTCAGAATTTCTATAAAACAAACCTAGCCTACTAACTTACCTAAATTGGATTCTACACAACGGCTTAAAAAAAACAGGTTCTTTTTTTCGGTTTTGGAGAGAAGCGTGAGTTGGGAACTGAGGCAGTATGGGAAAAATAGTTTGGTTAAGAATTTAAGAAAGGATCCCGTAGTATGTGTGTCTCTATGTCTGTCGGTGGCTCCGTAGCTCTTAAACCAATGAACCGATTTTGATATTGTTTTTCTTATTCAAAACGTGATTTCATCGAGTGTTCTTAGCTATGATAAAAAAAATCTTCAAATTATCAGCTCTTTCTAGACGTGTCGGCAGTTTATTAATACCGAAATACGAGTATTGAAAATGATATGCTTCTGTGGTTTAGGCATGTAGAGAGGATAAGTGAAGGTAGACTGACTAAGAGAATTTATGTCGAGAAGATGAATGAAAGAGACGGAGGAGGGCGGTCTCGGCGAGGGTATTTGAACTAAATTGCAGAAATACTAAAAAACAGTCAGCTGATCTAGCACAACTCTCCGCGCCTACGCTTGTCACGGACGTAGTACCCGTATCACCCATCTTCTTGCATTGTATTGAAAGGAAAGAGACAGACAACATTTTTTATTCACAGTTGTGCTAGAGGGGTGAGGTGTACCCCCGCAACGACAAGCGTGTATGAAGAGTAGCATGGATGTAAATGAAGCGAAAGAAGTGTGTAAGGACACCGTAGAGTTTGGCATTCGGTAGTTTTTTTTTGACATAGGAGGCAAACGAGCAGACGTGTCGCCTGATGGTAAGCGATCACCGTCGCCCATAGACACTAACAATGCAGGCGTGGGTATATGTAATACATAAATAAATATCTATATATGCAAATAATTATATATTTATTTATTACTAGCTTCTGCCCGCAACTTCGTCCGCCTTTCGCGGATAAGGGCATTTAGCTTATGTCCTTTCCCGGGACTCAAACTATCTCCATACCAAATTTCATTCAAATTGGTTCAGCGGTTTAAGTGTGAAGAGGTAACAGACAGACAGACACACTTTCACATTTATAATATTAGTATGGATTTACAAACATTACAATGGTGTTATATATAGTTAACAGGAGAGCCAATTACAGGTTCCCACCGGTAGTGACAATTTATACAAATTGTGGTGCTCACATATTGCACAACATCGCAACTACCTGTGACTACAAACTAAATAAACTAAAACTAACTTAATCAACTAACGAAACGCAACCATCTTGTTCCGATTAAATTCCGATTAAAAGAATTAAATAATACGATAGACACACTTTTGTCTCTCTGGACTGCGCTCAAAAATCTTTTTAATTTCACCCAACCATGGCTATACGTCAGCTGGAGATACAAAAGTCTTGAATTCTTTTAACACACTACCAAGCTCGAGCGAACATGTTAACCCGTCCAATTCTCGCACTACACGATTCGCTTTTTACTAGCGCAACTTGGACGTCTTTTGTTCGCTTCAAAAGTTAGGACAGCAGTTGGGGGTTGAACGTTTTTCGCAAAAAGTGTAGCGCTCGAGAGTTGAAAAGCAATATAAAAGATTTGAAACTCAACCGTGATACGCTAAATTGGTGTTTAAAAATAACATTAGAACCTTTGCTTTGGTTGGTTGCACAACGGCTTAAGAAGCTGACGGTCCCCGGGTTCGAATCCCAGCCAGGGCAAGTAATTGTGTGATGAGCACGAATGTTTGTTCCTGGGTCTTGGATGTTTTTTGTTTATTTAAGTATTATATTTATACTATTACAAAGTTGTAAAAATTTAATGTCTGTACATTGGTGGTCACTGAATCGAAAACTACTCTTTTTGGTTTTTTGTATGTATGTATGTGTCGTTGTGGCTTCATCACGCCAAAACGGGTAAACGTATTTCAACTATATTTCGTTCACGGGTCATCCCCACATGCTCCCGTCATGGGCCCGCTGGTCATCCCAGATGGTTATAGGATACTTCTTATCCGATTACGCTCAAGAATTAAAGAGGGTTATATTTTTTTTCTCCGCTGACGAAATTGCGGACACCTTGTAGTTTATCTATATACGAGTAAGTGTATATCGTCGCCTGGTACCCATAGTACAAGCTTTGCTTAGTTTGGGACTAGGCTGATTTGTGCAAGATTGTCCTGGATTTTTATTTATTTGATCACCATGTTTTTTAAACCATGTTTTCAAATATGCATGGCCCAAAACAGAAACCATACAATTTACTTTTACCGGGACACGGCTCTTATAAGGTGGCATATCAAACGTATTTAAGTTGTTATAAATAAAAATCATTATTTTGCTTTTTTATATCCATACTAATATTATAAATGCGAAAGTGTGTCTGTCTGTCTGTCTGTCTGTTACCTCTTCACGCTTAAACCTCTGAATATTTTCCTCCGATTTGGATGAAATTTGGTATGGAGATAGTTTGAGTCCCGGGGAAGGACATAGGCTACTTTTAATCCCGGAAAAACACCCTTATCCGCGATAAACGAATTTAAGGCGGACGAAGTCGCGGGCAGAAGCTAGTTCTATATATTTTTTTACTTTATTTATACTCAAAACATATATTTAGGATAGGCTAAGTAGAAATATTGTAATAGATATAAAAGTTATTTCGATAAAAATACTGACTGTTGAGTCTGTTTCGGCTTTCTTCTCCTCAGTGGTCTCCTCTTGGGAAACGCCGTAGAGTCAGACTTGAAAAAGTGCCCTTGCGGCCTACTTACAGAATAAAGATCATTATTTCATTATGTAAAATCAGGACAGGAGCGGATGGCGACGTCTCACGAAGGCCCTCTGGCCACTGGGGTACTATGGTACCCCAGAACAGCAACACATGTTTTTTAAAACCTGACGAAAAGAGAGTTTGACGAATGCATCTGTATTTAAGTGTCTGTGTATCCATCTGTGCCATCGTAGCTCTTAACAACTGGATCGATTTGAATTTTTGGTTTTTTATGTTTCCAAGGTGACTTCATCGAGAGTGTTCTTAGGTATGGTTCAAGAAAATCGCTTCAGCCTTCTGAGTTATCAGGTTTTTTCACCGATTACTTAACAGGTACGCGACTTTAGTTAGGACGCCCGTATTAAATAATAATACCACAGCAGTGTATCAAAACGCACGTAAGTAAATGCCCTTATGTAAGTAGCGCTTCCTTGCGCTTAGGGATAACCTTTTTTATCAGTTCTGACCCTGTACTACCCGGTCACAATATCTGAGCACCTCGCCCCGTGACATCATGTCGGCGCACTGGGAAAAGTGCGAAAAAATTACGTACTAATTTGTGTAGTAAGTTGCATCTCTCTCACACATAAGGTTTCTTTAAGGTGAAAGAGAAAGCTACGTCATTGCAAGCAATGGAAAACAGATGCAGATGTTAGGTCTCCAATGTTGCAAGGCCGATTCCGGCACAACCTGGATAAGGTTTACTGCACACAACTCAGATTAATCAAGCGCGCCACAATAGGCGTAAGGGCGAGTACACACGAACGACCTGTGGTACCGATTTAACGCTGTTGTGTTTCAGGAAAGTGCAAAAACATTTTTGTAAGTTACAATTATAGGAAGAATCTAGAATTCGAGTTAACATTTATTTCTTTAGTTTGCTTTTTAAAATTATTCCATTCTTACATATACAATCCTTGGGACCTTTAGCCTTAATAAAGTTATATATTCAAAATCGAGGCATTAGTTATTGAAGATAACCTGTCAATTATTTATTAGCGTTCATTTAATTACAGATAGATCGAGCCGTCAGTTTATGTTTCATGACATTAAATTCGACTTCAATTTATTTGTGTGAATATTGGTCTTATTATGATTCCCCTGAAAATATACTCTATGGCTAGGAAGGCATTATCTCTGGCTGATAAAAAGTACGAGTAGAACATGAGAGAGCAAGGCCTTGCCCAGCAGAGTGACTTTAATGGTTGTAAAAAACTACTTTTATTTGATTAGTCGCGTTTTGCTGATTGTTAGTGCGTTGCAGCCCTTAGGGCCGCCACACACGGGCGGATTAATGTTTCCGCCCGCAGACAAGCCGACAGACGCATAGCTTTATGCATAGTTAGGTAAGGGTTGATTTAACTATCCGGTTTACGTCCGGCACGTAGTTTATGCTAATGAATAGTTTAACTGTGAATATTATCGTGGTGATTATACCTGTGGCTAGTTAATGGAGATTTAACTGGTGTACCTATAGTGATAAGTATCGAAATTCGACGTTGGCGGCACGATTGCTGTTGTTTATTATACGACGACTTTTTTCCTACTAGTTAGTATAACATTCATTCATTTATTGCATTCTTTAATAGTGTGCACATTATGTACTTGGGTGGATGAACTTTATTTCTGTTGTTATTCTTTATTCCCGTAACTCAGGAGATAATAGAGTCTGAGTTACTTAGCAAAATGGTAATAATCTAGGCTTTTAACATACTGACGAGTTGGGCCCTTGAAAAATGGACCTAAATATATGGGCTAAAATATTTTTTTCTTGCATTTATATGGTTATACTCGTAGCTTTAAAGAGAGACCCAAGATTAGGGTTGCCATCCGTCATCCGTCAGTGTTTCTCCGGATTTGTCCTCGTTTGGCCGTCCGGGCGAGTATTTAAAAAAAAACTTATTGAACTGAGTAAAACCTATCATTTCCGAGGAAAATACGAATTACTAGGATATTCAAGGTTTTTGATGTTTTTTTGCGGGTTCAGATATAATAAAGATGGCAGCCCTACCCAGGAGTCGTAACCACGGCAAAGAGGCACAGAAAAAAAAATTGATCCACTTAGCTTATGTCCCTCTCCATATTCTATATCAAAGTTTGTCCATCTGTGGGTCCTCGTAATATGGGCCAATATTACATTAATTCAGACTCAATATTTGTATGGACTGGCGAGAGGCCCCACCCTTTGCCCAGAAATTAGACTTTACTTAAAACCCGACTACGTAAAAAACTAAAAAGAAAAAACAAGTCCAGTACCCCAGAAATTTGTTAAGTTATACATGATCGATACTCACAATATAACAAATAATAAATTCCAATGTGGAACGTAGCGATTTTGAACAGTCGGGACCCATAAGAAATCTAAATCGAAGCAAATCTTCCCAACAATGGGAAAATAGAAAATTTTACGTAGTCCCGACTACGTAAATTTTTTTTGTTTGTTTTTGTTTTTTTTTTTAATTTCTTTTTTTATACTTTTTAGTTAAAATTATAAAAGTCAGTTAATTTCGCAATCTTTATCGTGGGGGTTATTGAGAAGCTTGTACAGATTTATTACAATACCATGAAATGAAAATTTAGTGAGAACGGCTTGCTAGCCAACTTTAAATGGTTATAGTTCCTAACTGGTAAGTCCAAATTAAAAATGATAAAGGAAACCTAATAATGACTTTCAATTCTTTTTATCCCTATTCATTGATACCCCACTCGATATAGTACGTCGATTTTCATTTTTTTCTTTATTACAATATGGCGTCTCATTATCGCCGTTTTGAGTTATCATCATTTTTATATCTTTAGTGACATTCGGACAGTTAAGACAAATCGATTGACGTAAGAATCATCAAAATCGGTCCACGCGTTTGGTCTCTAGAGTGCCAGATAGGAACAAACATACATATATACATACATACATACATACATAGACTGATAAACACATTACCACTCCTTTGCGTCACGCATTCGGGTAAAAAGATACAAGATGTGTGAAGATTTTCGTCACTTACTTTGAAAAAAAAAACTTGTGTCGCATTTTGCTTCAACGAAAAACCTAGTACGAATTACTTCACCTAACGTTAGTGATAAAAGCGCCAAATCATGCCCTTTGGCGGGTACAGAATATTTAATGGTGACTGAACCGAGTGTGACGAGATGATGCATTCATTTGTATCCTGAAGCCTCAAAAATCTATAACCTACCAACGCGCAACTAAGCAATTGCAGCATATATCCCAACTCCGTTTGCATCTTTGCGCGTTTCTTTTAATTTGAAAAAAAAAAAAAACAAATTTGGTGAAAACAACTTAAATACCTCCAATTTGTCGCAGTGCTTCCTTTGGTTAACAGTGCTTTTCAAAGTAAGGGTAAACATCATATTGTGTAGCTAACACATTCACAACCGAGAGTCTCGTAGCGTAGCGCTACACACGCAGCTGATAACTGCGTATATAGCGAAAACTTACTACCACCTAGTAGGTTCCCGGTCGTAAAAGTGTTAAAGAATTCCTGTGGTCCCGGGTCAGCTACCGTCTTATCAGAACAACCGAATGCTACCGTAATATTGCACTGTCAACTAACTTAAGTAGGTATGCCAAATTAAAGCTCAATTGGATAATCAGTAAGTGGCCGAAAATGGTTTACAAATTTTGAAACGGATTATTTAAGACATACGAACATTGTAAATGAGAAATTTGTAATAAGGTTTCCCGTCTTCGATTTCGAATCGTCCCCTTCAGGTGCTGTTTAATTATTTCACTCTGTATAAGAAAAGTCTTTCAATCAAATATATAAAATCACTCAAAGCTTCAAATCTGAAGTAAATTATACTGTACTACATTATATACCCGTAGAGGTCTTTGTGACAGGGACGACCACGAACGAGTGGCACTTGCAATAGGCACCTCGGCCACGATCAAAGAGTGCCTAAAGTGCCGAAGAGAGCCGCAAGTGCCGACGAGTGCCTAAAGACGTTTGAGTGTCGTTCAGTGGGACAGGTATTTCGGATTGGGATGCTTTAAATTTAGGTGAAGCGGAAACAGATTCGCAGATTGTATCGTACCTGATTTATCTGTGTGCATAGTTTAATCTAAATCCGTTCGATGAACAAACAACCTAACATTTTGACACACTTTCACATTTATAATATTAGTTGGATAGTAAGATGTTACTTACGAGATGAGTCATAGAAAAATGAAAGAGAATATGTTCATAGGGCTTACCATGAAGAAATTTGGCTGATCTGATCAGGTCGCTCACGTAGACGCTCGATAGGCCGGTGAAATTGGTTCAACATCACTCGCTTGTCCTTATCCCATTTACTAGGGGTCGGCGCAGCATGTTTTTTTCTTCCATACCTCTCTATCACCCCTCCTCGGTGAAATTGGTTATATGTATGAAAATATTACTAAAATCAAGGGCATAAAACTTAACTTTGGATTGACTGTTTAACCTTATTCGCTCACTTTAAGGAATAGGTCTAAAACGATCAGTCGGATAATAGAATAGGTAATTAATTACTGAGCCATCAGGTGATTCTAGGGGCTCTGGGAGTTTATGAATAAACAAAGTTAAAATACTTTTATTTCTTACCAATTTGATTCATATTGTGATTGTGGCATATCAATGTAGTTGCAACACAGCAATAATCAAGCGCCGCCAAAAAAAAAACTTGTACCTATACTCTTTTCATGATTTTCTAACCACTGGAAATGATTTACATCGGAAACAATAATAATGGATCCAATGCCATACAGCCCTCAACACAAAAAAAAACAAATAAATAGCTTTTTTTATTTATTTCGGGGCCAAATTACTCGTGGAACGAAACCCATTGTCGTCTCCCCGAAATTAACATCAAACGGTACAAAACAATCATTTCACAGGCACGTTATGACCGATTTCTGTAACCGTCACAACTCCTCTTTAGGGTGTTGTGAAAATTGAAATTTACAGTGTATGAGCAAGCAGTATATTAGAATGATAGTATGTAGGTTGATATGAGTAATAGAAATCGGGCGAATTCATTAATTATAATTGGTTTTCAAGGGAACAAAACCGAGAAATAAGCCCTATAAGAATTGGGGTAAATTACAACTGGGCCTTACTTAGGTTTCGTTTGCCAGCAGATAATATCTACATACAATATAGAACCACGCCTCTTTCCCATAGGGGTAGGCAGAGACCACTTCTATCCATTTGATACGAGATTTGCATACCTCTTTCGCTTCGGCAACTTTCATTAAATTCCTCATATATGCTCGTTGGTTCTCCTGACAGGTAAACTACTGTTTACTTCCAAGCCAAGTGGTCTCGTCTTTCTTTGTGTTCCTCGTTATAGAAGGTCGTGTCTATCTTGAAATGCTTTGACAGAGTCTTTCAAGAACTGTTTCTATGCCACTTCATCGAGACTTTCATCGAGCAGTTGATGATCAGTTATCGTAAATTTGGTAGCATTTTTTGGTGCAGCGATCATGGCGGCATATTTCATCCGAAGTGATGGATTAGGATTATTGTCGACAGTATTCACTACCTTTAATCGTTTCAATTGTTATTTTCCACATCTATAGCGCAGTACCATGATCGCTGTACGTACGTGTCATACGTACTGTACGATCACTGGTGATGATAGTAAGCTCCGTTATTTTCTTGACTTGATCAGACCAGTGGATAATTATACTTCGGGTGTAAACCGAAGATACTATATTACTAGCAGCAGTACGTGAGTAGATGCCATCCTTGTCACATATTTAGAGATCTATGGGTAAAACCTAAAAAAAAAGAAACCAATCTCCCTCCCGTCTCGTCCCCTCCATCGCGCGCCGTCCACGCGGTGATTTCATTACGTGTTTTTGTGCCATCCGGATCGCATCACACAAATAATAATTGATTTACTGGAACCTTTTTTTCGCGATTATCATGCCTAAACGAAAACGATCAAGGTCAAGGGAGGATAGCTACGATAGTATACTCAAGAAAGTGAAACGATTGGAACGTAAATTGAAGAAAAAACGGCGAGAACGTTCGCTATCAGTGTCGGTGCCTTTAAATTCTCCAAGATCCGACTACGAACCGATCTATACAGGTAACAAATATTTCAATACAGATTTGTAAATGGGTTAAATAAGTAAACGTCTTTAAAACCGTGTAGAAACGTCTTTAAAACGGTAATGTACTTATTACGTATATCTAAATCGCATTCTTACGAAGTGTTGAGATATTGCTATTGTTACCTACCTACACTAACAACATTTTTTTTGCACGGGTACCTATCTTGGACCCAGTACGTGCATGGGTAACCTATCTTGGACCCACTTAATGATTGGGTACCTATCTTGGACCCACGATAATATTGATTATGTAGGTATATGGACTTTTGGCATAGCTACAAAATACTAATATCGATAGCATATAAAAATATCTACCTACAACTTGCCCTTTCCGAAAATTACTTACAAAGAGTACCGAGATTAACAAATGGGTATTTCTCGTACTTTTTAGATGAAGGCATACCTGACCCTATGATATACTTGGAAGATGAAAATAGCAATAAGGAACGCCTCGCGCAGCTCGAGCCATTAGCACCCCCAGCCACACCGCCACCGCAGCCCGAGGCCATGCCAAGCACACTGTTGTCAGTTGTCTTACCTGTAGCACAGGAGAACGACGCAACGGTCAATTTGGACCCCGACATTTTAAATCTTCTAGGAGAAGACCCCACTATTAAAACGAGCCATGGTGTTAGCTTTCACAAAGACATTGCCCCGAGGTGGGCGCATATCCTCACCAATGGTCTGGCAAAAGACACTCAGGCGGACCCTAGTAAAACAATATTTGCCGCCTGAGAATTGTGCCGGTATGTCGGCACCGAAACTGAACCCTGAAATAAAAGATGCGCTCTCCGATTTAAATGTGAAGCAAGATCAATATAGCCAGGGCAAACAAAACCAGCTCGGAAGCGGTCTGGCAGCTCTCGGACGAGCATTAAATTGGGCCCTGACATCCAAAAACATTTTGTTTTGGTACCAATACACAATAATATTTAATATAAATAAATGTAAACTTTAAATATTTTAGGAAACAATTTTGTTTCCATCATACTTTTGGCCTGGGGTGAAAGTCCGTCTAATGTGTGCTTTTCTATCTATAGTTCACAAAAGAAAAAAAATAAGGGAATTATCAACCCGGTGTAATTAATATCAGAATAATACAGAACCCAAAAAATATGAACTGACTAGCTTTTCGCCACTTTGCCACTGAACTAATTTCACCCCACGATTCATTAAACTCCACTTAAAGGATAACCCATTAGGAATAATTCCGCCGCAGTCTTTAGTAATTCTTCATTTAGAATTCCTTTTAAGTTCATAGTAACGATAAAGGCCCCCTTCACTTACCTCCCACCACTCTGCACAAAACGCCCCCCACTTCCTTGCATTAAAACTCTCACAATGGCATCATTTTCATGCAAATGACCAAAAGTTGCTTTTAAAATTCTTAGCTGGAATCGTTCTTGAGTAGATTCAGTAGGATAGCAATTATGTCACATGGTGATTTTAATGTTAAATTTAACAGTTTTCGTGATATTATATAATTACTAGAAGGCGCCCGCAACTTCGTTCGCGGAGGAGAAAAAGTCATTACTCTTCATTTTTTCTTCACCGTAGTCGGATAAAAAATATCCTATAACCATCTGGAGATACCCAGCTACCCGTGTACCAAAAATAGTTCAAATCCGTTTAGCCAATTTTGCGTGATGAAGCCACAACGACACATACAAACTTACATAAAATCCAAAAAAAATATTTTTCGTTTTAGTGACCTACAAATAATCAATAACAATCATTTTATTTTTAAATATCTTCAATGTTTCATTTTTACAACTTTATAATAGTATAGATTTTGTTCCTAGTAGCTTTTGTTATTCTTTGAGCGATGGGCAAAATCTGCCCGCGAATTTAAGTGATTAAAATAGCTCAAAGGATAGGGTAGTTTCCTGGGTAAAAATAGTAGATTGTTTGACAAGGGTCTAAAATAAGCCATTATGACACGAAGTGATTGGCTTTTAGCCACGTGTTAAACACTCTGCTTTTCACTTCGACTGCGAGAAAATAAAAAGACTTAACACTAAAATTTTATATTTCATGAAAAATAAAAAGTAAAGTTTGAGCAATTCTTTATAGTTAAATTGACAGCTTATATTTTTTTTTAAACTAATAATGGCCATCGACAATTTTTACTTTTTAATGTGAAGGGCTGCAATACGATCAGAAATTTTAGCCAATCTGATGAGGTTGGTTTGTTTGTTTTTAATTATTCATAAGTAGTATGTAGCTGGCCGCAAGTTTTTTTTTTCAGTTTCATAGAAATTTGTATGGGATTATATGGCTTTCTTTTAAACCCTTGGGGGCTAAATGTACTATTTTAGTCTCGCTTCGCGAAGCTAATATGACGTGCTTTTTGAGCAGGAGAAGTGAAAAATATTATTTTAATTAGTCCCTCAGTTAGATTACGGCGGCGTGACGTCACAGGGAACTTTAACGGGCTATATCTTCATCATTTTTTGTTTAACAGAGAAAAGAAAAAATACGTGTCCAATATTTCCCTATAATCTAACTGACAAGCCTATTGTCGAAGTCAAGTGACAGTATCAAGTTTGATTAGCTTATATAATTAAAAAGAACGATTATAAAGTTGTAAAAATGAAATGACATTGCGGATGTCCTGTCTAATGAAAGATGATACTGGAATCAACCGCGAAATTTAAATAATGTAGCTGCGGTGTGCCTATATGTGTTAAATATAAAAATTTTGAATGCTTTTCTCATTAACTAATAACTTAATAATTAATGACAAAAGCAATGAATTTGTTTAACTCTAGCGCATAAAGGCACACCGAAGCTACATTTTTAAATTTCGCGGTTGGTTTCCTTAGATTTTTGAGTTTTTCTTGTATACTTGTATATATCGTTGTGGCTTCATCGCGGTAAAACGGATTTCAACTATTTGTGGTACCCTGGTGGTAGATGGACATCCCCAGTTGGTTATAGGATCAGCGTAATCGGCTAAAAAGTATTTTAGCCGATTACGCTGAGCCATACGATAAATAAATTACCAGAAGGTTGAGGTGGGTAATAAAGAATATTGTAATGCATGAAGAAGTTCATTGATGATCATAAGCTAAAAACGCCTTCATGACTCGCGACTATTACCAGGTCATCAGTTCTACTTGTGGGGGTACACGCTGCATCTTCCGGTGCGTGGTCACCTAATAAAGCAATCCTCCAATGCAGGAATAATGTATTTGACAGTGGAATTAAAAATTATATAAGATCCTGATAAAACAAGCAAAATTTTGAGTTCGATACCTTACGTGTAGCTTGTTTTGAGTCTTTAAAGTTGGGTGGAAAAGTTATTTTTAAAGTATGAAAATATTAATAACTAATAATACCATTCAATAACCAATAAAATCTTTTGTAATTTTTGTTACAAAACCATTTCGATAAATGCAAGTAACATAGCTACGGAACAAAGTCTTATTTTCCCTATACAAGATACTAGCGTGGACGTTACATGCTTGCTGGCTTTAGTATGAAGCGTTTTTTTGGAAAGTCCAAATATATGCTTTTAACGTCGTTGTATCTCGGGGAGTTCTTATGATATTGGAGTAGTTTTTTCACCAATATTTCTATTATTAAGACGTCGTTTTATAACATACCATAAAAAAAATGTTAAATAGCCTATTGTTTTACATCAAGATATTAGAAAAATACAAATAAAAACAATGTTTATAACACTTACGATTGGACGTGGTTTTGGTACAGTCAAGGAATTTAATGAATATACCATTTCGTACCCTGTCACAGTCAAAATCAATATAAAAGCCGACAGAGATTCCATATCAATGTCACAATGACAAGGTATGAAAGGGTACACAAATTAAATTCCTTGATTGTACATGATATGTTCGAGCAATATTTGTTTACAAAAACAATCGTTCCGTCCCCGTAATTATCACATTTTTATTTAACACGATAAAGCGTATCATATCGCCATATAAAGTCTCGTATGATATCGTACCTTCACATTAATGCTTCATAATCATTGTCAATTTGTTATGTTAATCACAAAATGCCAATAAATATTATTGTCACTTAGGTAACATTTGCGATATTTAACGTATTTGTTATGTCATATTTTAAATTAGTTGTAATTGTAGATTTTTATGTACCTACACGCAAATATTAATCGATTATTTATTTATTTAAACTTGATTGCACACAACAAGTACAAATAGCGAACTTAATGCCAAAAGGCATTCTCTACCGTGCATCCCATTGCAGAGAAATACCTTCTTTATCAGTTGTCATTACGTAGTCGCATTATGTCAAATGTCGAGGATTCTGTATGTCTCGTCAGTGGTAGTTAGTAATGATGAACAAAATACAGTTATTTTAAGTAATTGTAGTTAGTATAACTCAAAAACCGCAACGTCTTTTCTTGAGCAAGGCATGCAGATTACATTTTACGTATTTTATGTTTTAAAAACACTTTTGTGTTACTGATATTCCGACAAATGGTAACTTGTATTGTACTTTAATAAAAATGATAATTTTTCCGATAATGGATAACATCTTTTGATAATTTTTAGTTCATGTAGCTAAAAAATTTTTCGAATACGGACCCATTTTTTTGCTCTGACTATTTCATCAGGCGTTTTTATTTTAGCGAAAACATAAGTTTTGCTCACTAAAACAATGTTTTAGTGCGTAATATTTTAGCTCATGGTTATTTCTATACATTTCGACTATTTCAGATGAAAAAAGCGATACAATTTTAATTCGACGCCGAGAATTGTGCAACACGATATTTAACAGTAAATACAAAACAATAAAAAACCAATTTGAAGACCTTTAGACATTTTTAATGTTTAAAACCAACTCATCATCATCTTAAACACAAAATTATCGAAGAGGCACGTAATTTTAAGACTCAATTTAATCGATAAACAAGATCGATACAAATAAATTCAAAACATACTGTCTACAGCCAGCAAAGTTATATGTATCACTCTGTACCCGTGGTGTCCCATGATTACTACTGTTCACAAAATCCTTATTCATGGAGATGCAATAATATCTGAGTACCTGATCCCAATAGGCAATTTAAGTGAAGAGAAGAAGCGAGGAATAAGGATTTTAAAAACTATCGGGAGAGATTTAGTCGTAAAACTACAAGAATCGACAACATGACTGATGTTTTTAATAGACTCTTGGTTTCTTCTGGTCCCATCATCACCTGCACACGACCTCTGCCAATTATTAATTCAAAAATATTTCACCTGGAAGCTGTCGACATGTTTATCGATAAATATGTAAAGTCATCATAGGAATACTTTATTTTTTAATATAAATAATAATAATTATAAGCACTTGTTGACATTACGAATGAAGAATTGATTTTTTTTTCCTAATGTTACTTACTTTAATTTTGAGCACTGCAATGTAAGGGCGGGTTCCAGTGTGAGTCGGATATATATAAAGCAGATTGAAATCAAAACGTTAAGCATCCATCCATACTATACTAATATTATAAATGCGAAAGTGTGTCAGTCTGTTTGTCTGTCTGTCTGTTACCTCTTCACGCTTAAACCGCTGAACCAATTTGGATGAAATTTGGTATGGAGATAGTTTGAGTCCCGAGGAAGGACATAGGCTACTTTTTATCACGGAAAAATATCCTTATCCGCGATAAACGAATTTAAGGCGGACGAAGTCGCGGGCAGAAGTTAGTACTTAATATTATAAATGCGGAAGTGTGTCTGTCTGTCTGTCTGTTACCTCTTCACACTTAAACCGCTGAACCGATTTAGATGAAATTTGGTATGGAGATAGTTTAACCCTCGGGGAAGGACATAGGCTACTTTTTATCCCGGAAAAATACCCTTATCCGCGATAAACGAACTTAAGGCGGACCGAGTCGCTGGCAGAAGCTAGTTCGGTTATTAAACAAACCAGAAGGGGGTTGGTTTAATTTTCATTGGAGTTGACTGTAAAAATTATAAAATCATTGTCCGAAACACGGTCTAAAAGATTGCGTTCACATATTTATAAAAAGTGTCCTAAAAACGCAGTCTTAAAAGAATTAAATATTGTGTATCCGGATGGCGAGCTGTATGCAATTCAGACGATAGTAAACAATGGGAGTTTTTCATCAACGCATTCGCACGCCATTGTGTGTTTTAGTTTCTTTTCAATTTCGCTGAAATGTATTTTTTGAAAACTATTCATTGTTGCACACACTGCGGAGTAATTCTCAACTGTCCATCGACTTTGCACCGCTATTCATACATTTTATTCGCAATGTGTTTGTATAAAAGGACACTAGTTCAATGCATATGGGTGCATCGCATTGTTTAAAATGAAGACCTTACTAATATTATAAATGCACAGTGTGTTGATGATGGGGTTTTCCGTTCTTCACGCGTTAATGGGATAACGGATTGATATGATTATGTGGATGTAAATAGGTACAATAGAACCTGGAGAGTGACGTAAGTTATATATCCGATAAAAGAACAATCATTGAAACTTACATGACCTTAACTCATTACCACAACACAACAAAACGGGGCGTAAGCGCGAATGCATGAGATGAATTTATAATTACCTTTCGTTCGTTCTTCAAAGTTTCGGATATCGCGTTACGTCCGTACTACTACTAAGATCCTTAGAGACTATGGCCATAAAGAGAAATGAAAGGTATAATTAAATAAATCTTATTTATATGCGATAAAACCCTGTTTTGTTGTGATAATAAATAACAAATATATTTTAAGTGGAGACCATTCAATAAAAATTAGCCATCAATAACTAATCAAACCGAGTCGTTTAATTTTACATGTAAGTATAATAGCTGATAAAATCTTTATGCGGCTCAGGCTTGAAATGTCAATTTTCTTAAAATTTTCCTACACCTGAAATGTCTGGTTTCCATAATATGTCAGTACGTCTGTAGTAAAATGTCCGCTTATCAAATTGTCAGCTTCTCAAATTCTCGTAATGTCCAAGAATTAAATTTTTCATGTAATGTTTGCTTTCCAGAAAGTTTTTTTCCCCAAATGTCTGTAATACCACAATTATACATTCACAAAAAATCTTCAACATTTTCAAATCTCTGGTAACCTGTAAAATTGTGACCTTTGTTCTAGAGAATGCAACCAAGTAGCATGCAGTTAACCGAGTATCCAAACTTTTACACAAAATTCGACATGTATTGGCAATAAAATCTCGTACTTCAAGCGAATATTTTCCCATCAAGAAAGTAATAACTAAAAAAAACTCATTACATCAACAGCCGATGTAACTGTAACTAATGACAAGGAGGTTAAGTATTTAATAATGTCTGTCAAGTAGCTTATAATAATCAGGGGTTACCGTTGCAATTTGTTATCTTGGACACTACAATCAAATTTACCGAAGGTAACTTTATCTACGGAAAAAATATTGTAAAGAAAAGATAACGCATTACAGCACTAAGCGCAATTGCTCAACGAATCCACTCCTGGAGTAAAGTAAATGAAATATGGAGGTTAAGGACATAAAATAAAATATCAGACATAATCATTATATATTTATAATTAAACACCAGTCATTAACACAGTCAATGACACAACATTCGAACCAGATAAGAGACGACAGAACACAAAGCAAATGGGGAAAACATGTAATAATAACAACAGAATTTAATCATAACAATTCATTTGAATCCAAAAGAAACAACATTTTTACTTAGAACTGTAGAACGGTACAGACTTTATAGTATTTGAGACTCCTAAACCAGGTAAGTTTTTAACACGTGTAGTTAATTATTGATTGCCCACCTGCCAATATATATAATGTAATTATATAACGACCGGTTTGGTTCAGCGGGAGTAACGTTGCCTGCGAAGCTGAACGTACTGGGTTCAAATACCGTTAAGGGCAAATATTGAGATGAGCATGAATATTTGTTTCTGACTCTTGGATGTTTTCTATGGATATAAGTAGATTTATCTATTAAATATATCGTCATCTAGCACCCATAACACACGCCTTATTGAGCTTACCTTGGGTCTAGTTCGATTTGTGTAAAATTGTCCTGTAAATTTAAGAAGGAATTTACAATGTTAAAACCTAGATAAAAAAATGTTCACAGCGTACACTGGGGGTTACGTAGCTATCCTTATTCTTAGGTAAACAATCCTATATTAACTCAATATGGTATCCTTACTACAAAACATTATTAATGCTGTTCAGAAGTAAATCCATTAGATGATAAAGTAACCCTTGTTGTGTAACCCATTTTAATAGCTTCAACACTCGCAGTCGCTCTACAAGCTACTGAGGCAGCGCCGTCGATAACTAAACTAGCAGCATTCAGATTTGGCAACGTACCACTAGCAATAAACACTATAGCTCTGGCTATTTCTTCGGGTTCTATGATTCTCTTAGTAGGCAGAAGTTGAGCTACTTCTTTAAGAGCTTCGTCAACATCTATGTTTAGATTCGCTAAATAGTTGGTTTTTGTATAACCAGGCCTCACTGCGTTCATTGTAACTCCTTCAGCAGCTAACTCTACAGCGCTCATTTTAGTAAAAGTCTCCATTGCGTCAGTTAACATGGCTAACACCACTAAACCCGGCCGGACTAATAAAGGTGCTCGAAACACATTCACAACATGTCCTTTAGTTTTCACCAGATGGGGCAAACATGTTTGTGTCAGCTCGTACGGGGCGCGAACATTCAATGCGAAAAGTTCATCAAAGTTATCCATGTCCAGGTCGAATAGCGACGTCGGCACAATTATTCCAGCGCAATTAATCAAGATATCGATCCTTTTGTACGTCTCAAATGTTTTTCTTATTATTTCCTTGCAACTATTTTTATCTGTCAAATCCAGGAGTAGACAAAGTGGTTGTTTTCCTTTATGTCTTTCGCATTTTTTAGCTACTGCTAATAATCTTTCTTCATTTCTTCCTATGATGGTCAGCGATGCGCCGTGAGCTGCGAAGAGATTCGCTGTAGCTGCTCCTATCCCCGAACTTGCACCAGTCACAATCACGACTTTTCCAGTGAAATCCATTTATCCATACAGAGCAGTGTACATACAGTTGATACAATTCCCACAAGTCCCCTAACGACTGACTTATAGCACTCAAGCGCTAAAACTGCGTTATCATTTACGTTTGGCGATAACAACAGATATCTTGACAAAAGCAACGTAAATAGATAAAATTTTGGTATTCACTGTACTCAAATAATTGGATATTATCAAAATACATAATATGAAATATTTGTAGAAATACTTTTGAAATTAAATAATTGTAGTTTCAGGTTTTACTTTGCTGAACTCCATATTAGAGTAATGGATTAAGTATTTCTTTGCTTTGACAGTGTGCGCATATTTTCGTGTAGTTTCCACAAAAAAAAAATACGAATGCAAACACAACAAACCACAATTTTGTATATTATATGTGACTGGATTTAAGTTTTGTAAACGTACAGTGCAGCACATTTGTACATGAATATGTTCTCCAACACGCTGAGTCCACCAAATGTGCCTTACAATGTCAAGCACAGTGCCGTACACTAATGGTATCGCATCTTAAGGCCTGATCAACGCGAAACAAAATTAAACAACAATAAATAGTTACTAAAAAATTTAGTTCATAACAAAACCTCAACTTAAACATCAGCACAGAAGTTCTTTTCAAAATCATATTTCACGCAACAGATCCCCCGCCGTCCAGCACCAACGTAGATGCGTTCAAATTAGGAAACATATCACTGGCGACTAGCAAAATCATTTTAGCTACCTCTTCAGGCTCAAGTATTGTTCTAGACGGTACCAACTGAGCCAAAGCCTCGTACGTATCTTCAATATCTTCGTCGTTGATGTTTAAGTGTCTCATAATATTTGTTCTTGTATGTCCTGGTTTTACTGAGTTCATTTTCACTCCTACAGGCGCGAGCTCCACTGCGCTTGACTTCGTAAATCGTTCTAATGCTTCTGAGAACATACATAATGCTATAAAACCTGGTCGGGCCGGAGTACATCCCCCAAATACGTTAACAATATGGCCTTTAGTTTTGACCAAATGAGGTAGGCACTTTTGGGTCAGTTCGTACGGCACACGAAGACTGATCGCGAATAGATCATCGTAATCGTCCATGTTTGAATCGAATAGTGACGTTACTCCTAGTCTTCCAGCACAATTAATTAGCACGTCAATTCTGCCAAAAACTTCGGTGGTCTTCTGTGCGACTATATCGCAGCTGTGGGCTTTGGTTAGATCTAAGAGTAGCCACAATGGCTTGATACCTCTGGCTTGTTCGCAAGCTCTTGCCACGTTTATAGTTCTCGTTTCATCTCTTCCAACTAAAGATAGAGTAGCGCCTTGTGCGGCAAACATCTTTGCGGTAACAGCTCCAATACCAGAGCTAGCCCCTGTCACCACAACGACTTTACCGGAGAAATCCATTCGCTTATCAAATACGAGCTCTTTATCTGTAGCAAACACGTCTATCACTAATCATGCGGTGGCCATCACTGGCAGCAACGATATATTTACCTTTATCAGTCATCTATATGTAATGTACTAAAAAGATTTTTATCTTATCATAGAACTTATGCAACTAAACGATTTTTCACTAACCACGAAATGCGATAAAGAAGATAGTGAAATCGTTATAATGTACATAATAATATTACTATGTATTAGGATTTTCATTTCAGTTGTTTCGACTGTTTCAAGTTACCTAATGTTGAAGTAATATTAAACCGACTACTAAAATAATAACCTTCCATAATGCTCTATTAGTGACAGATATTTAACAGAATATCTGGAGAGTACGTGGAAGCACAAATGTTATGACTTCTTCTCTTGCGAAAACGAAGTTTCGGGAATTCATACCGTATTTCAGGTATATGTATGTAATGGGTTTTTCAGAGACGGCTCTATGGATTTAAAAGATATTTGGTATATAGACATGAGTTTGCCTTCAAAAATCTGGATACGCTTCACCCACCGAGCGAAGCTGGGAGGTTCTACACCATTAACTGCTCTTTTTCATTAAATAACTTTATTGACTACGAGACAGTCCAGTTAATTGCATAGATAAAACTATACAATACTAAAACGAAAGCACTGTAATAACTTAATTTAAGTACATGGTTACGTTCCTTATGATGGAATTCAAACAACTCACAATAGCGAATAACAGGATTTTTTTCTACTAAATTAACTTCCCACCGCCGTCTAGCACCAACGTCGATGCATTCAAATTTGGGAACATATCACTGGCGACTAGCAAGATCATTTTAGCTACCTCCTCTGGCTCTATAATTTTTCTGGACTGCGGTAATTGAGCCAATGTCTCAAAAATATCTCCAATTTCTTTGTCCTCGATATTCAAGTTATTTAAAATGTTAGTTTTTGTAGTTCCAGGTCGTATTGCATTCATTTTCACTCCCTCCGGTGCGAGTTCCACTGCGCTTGACTTCGTAAATCTTTCTAATGCTTCAGAGATCATACTTAAAGCTAGAAAGCCTGGTCGCGATTGATTAGAACCGTCTATCACGTTGACAATATGGCCTTTAGTTTTGATCAAATGAGGCAAGCACTTTTGGGTCAATTCGTAAGGTACCCGTAGATTGATAGCGAATAGATCGTCGAAAGTGTCCATGTTTGAGTCGAACAGTGATGTCAATCGCATTTTGCTAGCACAATTAACAAGCACGTCTATTCTGCCAAAAACTTCGATGGTCTTCTGTGACACTATATCGCAGCTAAAGACTTTAGTTAGATCCAAAAGTAGTGACAACGGTTTGATGCCTCTGGCTTGCTCGCAAGCTCTTGCCACGTCTGAAAGTCTCGTTTCGTCTCTTCCTACTAGAGAGAGAGTAGCGCCGTGTGCCGCTAACATCTTTGCAGTAACAGCTCCAATCCCTGAGCTAGCTCCAGTCACCAGGACGACTTTCGTGGAGAAATCCATTGCCTTATCACATATGATCACTTTACAGCAAACACGTCTATCGCCAAGGGTGCGGCGGTCGTCACTGGCTATTTACTCTTATCAGTCATACTATATTTATAATTTCCTGCACGGCTTTATTCGTTGAACATATGATTAGTTTTTCGCTAGCTATGAAATGCGATAGAGAAGGATCATTTTTATAAGGAAAATCATTATGACGACACGTTTGGCTCAGTGGGTTGTACAACGGCCTACGAAGCTGACGGTCCTGGGTTCGAATCCCGGCCAGGGCAAGTGTTTGTGTGATGAGCACGAATATTTGTTCCTGGGTCTTGGATGTTTTCTATGTATTTAAGTATTATAATTTATCTATTTATTATGTATATCGTCGCCTAGTACCCATAGTACAAGCTTTGCTTAGTTTGGGACTAGGTCGATTTGTGTAAGATTGTCCCTGATATTTATTTTTGTTTTTTTTTTTTTTATTTTTTTTTATACTTAGAATATGTCCACGACGCACTGTGGGACGAAAATCGACTCTCCATAGAAATAGGGACTTATTTTTCCAAGGGTATTTTTTTTTTAATTGAAATCCAATCCACTCATCATTCTTATATTAAAAAATGAATATGGGTGAATTTAGCCAAAAAACCGATGAGTAATAATTTTTTTATGAAAATTTTGTATGGAACATATACGAAAAAACGGAATATCTCAAAAAGTGCAAAAAAAAAACCGTAATATCCTCCCGCACGAATATAGTACCAATTATTTGTGATTTTTTGTCGTACTCAAAATTTGCCGGCCAGGTGCACTTTTTAAAAAAAAAAAACAAAAACTTTTATTTTTTATTTTTATTGTATTTTGGGTCAATTATGTTGTTATTAGATATTAAGTTTGCAAGTAACGCTTGTAAATAAAACAAACATTGGATTTAGGTAGAATATATTTACAAAAATGAGTTTTTGATCAATTTTAAAATTAATGGGATGTACCATAATTTAGTAGGTACTATGAATACAATATAATCTTACATTCGAATAAAAATAATAACAACAAAAAACAAATTAAAAAAATAGCCTAATATTTACATAAAGACTGAATATTAAGTAATTATATCTAATAATCTATGTCTTAGTTTTCTGCGTCACTTATTTCAGCATCCAATTCGGAATCAAGGTCTATATTTGAAGCGTACATCATTTCCGTTTGAGGTTCTGAATTGTTTAGAAGGTCCAGGGTCTCAGTCAATAAGGTTTGTCTCTTCGTTTTATTTAGTGTTGGCCTCATCGCAGTAAGTTTGGGATCCGAGGACAGAAGCAACATATTGAGAATATCATGATTTGAATCCTGTCTACTTTTTTTTTGTGAATTGTGTTCCCTGAATCTTCTAAAGTCTTTATTCCGGGCCTCTGACGCTTCTTCTGAGAGGCTGCCGATCGGTATACCTGCATTATGGGCGATAGTGTCCGCCCCATGCACCAGTAACTTATGTACGGTTGCGGACATATGATACCAGTTGTATAATTCCACATATTTGTGTACTGTTTCGTGGGCATAATCTCTATATTTGTTAACATCTATGACCTTTCCTGAGGTAATTGCTTGCAGGATTACAGCAAATCTCCTGATTAGTCCCTCATCCAGTCCTGTAATGCTTGCTGTTTTACTGGGGTCCTGAAAAAACTTTCTCGCTGTGTTTCCATCATTAGTGGTCCCTCACCCCTGTTTGACAACATCTATCAAGAGGTTCAGTTCTTCCTTAAATAGATCTTGAATGATTTTCTTCCTTGATGCCATCTTTTCTTTCAACTCGTTTCCTCTCGCAGCCCATTGCTTAAAATCCAGGCGATATGCTATATGAAGAAGGCATTCCATTGTGTTGATTCGGGCATGTAGAGGTGATAACCCATATTCGTATATTTTTTTCCTTTGTTTAGATCTAGATATAAGTAAATAAAAGGCTTAGGAACAATTAATGTTCCTTTTATGTTAAAGTTGTACTCGTATACCAACTCATTATCATTTTTTATACCTACTTGTGATTGTAACTTATTATATAACAACTCCGGGGAGGAGCGGAACCTCCTAACACAAGTATTGTCATACTTACCAGGAGGGGCCGGTCACTTTACTATGTACCAACTAAGTATAGTTTACCAAATAAACATTTTTGATTTTTTTTTGATTTTTTTTTGATATACCAGTATCTACAGGTTTTGTCAAAACTTTATCTAGAAGGTTCATCTCTGTGGGTTTAGCCAAGCATAAACTGCAAGTTGCATTTGATCTAGCTTTTGAAAAATAGGTGCAAATTTTACCGTCTAACAAAAAAAAAAAAAAAAAGTTTTTCATCTGGCCGGCAAATTTTGAGTACGCCAAAAAATCATAAATAATTAGTACTATATTCGTACGGGAGGACATTACGGTTTTTTTTTGCACTTTTTGAGATATTCCGTTTTTTCGTATATGTTCCATACAACATTTTCATAAAAAAATTATTACTCGTCGGTTTTTTAGCTAAATTCACCCATATTCATTTTTTAATATAAGAATGATGAGTGGATTGGATTTCAATTAAAAAAAATACCCTTGGAAAAATAAGTCCCTATTTCTATGGAGAGTCGATTTTCGTCCCACAGTGCGACGCAATCTAAATATAAAAACTGACATTAATGAAATGGTATATCCAAATGTTTCATTCCACATGACTCATAGATAATACAACAAACGCCGAGGTCACTAAGTATTACAATACTCTGATCTTATTTCATAACTTTTAATCAGTTACAAGGTCATTCCGCTTTATTGCATAGAAAAAACATGAAAACAATAATGCGACACTAGATTTAAAAATAATTAAAACAACATTATTGACACGATTTATATTATACGTTGAAGATAGTAACACAAATCAAAACAGCAATTATGTCATCATTAAGGATAGCAGTCTATTATATACACCAAATTATTAAAATTTTCCACATTTCACAAGAATTTATATCTGTTTGAGAATTGGTGATGAATGCGAACACGTACAAGATGGATCATTTACGAAAAGCCGGAAGCTGTATAACGGGCATTATATGATCATGATTTTGTTAAAAAAGTAAGCTTTGTTACAATGATATGTTTTGTATGAGCGTCACAAAATTGATGATCAGATTTTTCACACAAATTATCATGACTTTTTTTCATGCCTAAAATAGTTCTCTTGAGTCTGAGTAAAACGAGACCAAAAATATATACCTAGTATTTTTGTACATATCACATATAACACTTATAGTTTATAATATTTTCTTCTGTTTCCGCGATTATTACTCATTGAAATAAAACAATTTAACGGATTATATCGCGTATATTATCTCATTTTAGTTCCCGACGTTTCGGAAGCTTTCCAGCTTTCCATGGTCACGGGAGGACTGAGAAAAGATGTATTTTCCTCTGTCAAAGTTACAATTTGTGCAAACTACCCATTTTTTGAAAAAACACAAATAAAGGTGTACATACATGCCAGATGGGCCTAAGCTGTAAAGACAGTTACACATGTGCCAGAAGGGCTTAATTATTTTATTCTAATAATTTACCAAGCAGCATTTCACAAATGAGGCGTACTGAGGAGAAAAGAAACGCTGCAAAGAAAAACGTCGGGAACTAAAATGAGATAATATACGCGATATAATCCGTTAAATTGTTTTACTTATAGTTTAGTTTAGTTGAGTTTTTCAAACACAGTCGAAGGCACACATGTTTTGTCAAACACTTCTTCAGTTATTGAACAAAATCAGTCACAAAATTACCTCAAAACTGAGACGCACAACCGTCAATTACCGTAGAAGAAGCGTTAAAATTAGGCAAAGTATCACTAGCAGTGAAAACGATCATTCTAGCTATTTCTTCAGGCTCTATAATCGTTCTGCTGGGCAGGAGCGTCGCAATAAGATCATAAGTATCATCCATGATTTCTTCATCCACGTTGATATTGGCAAGGTAATTTGTTCTAGTGTACCCTGGTCTGACTGCGTTCATTCTAACACCTTCTGAAGCAAGTTCTAAAGCGCTAGATTTTGTAAACCTTTCTAAAGCGTCTCTAATCATTGCACAGGGTAAAAAGCCTGGTCGAACACGTATAGGAGCACTGAACACATTGACTATGTTTCCCTTCGTTTTCACTAGATGCGGCAAGCACTGTTGGGTCAATTTGTAGGGCACTCGAAGATTCAAAGCGACTAGATCGTCGAAAACGTCCATTGAGTTATCGAAGAGCGATGTACAGCTTAGTTTCCCAGCGCAGTTGATTAACACGTTGATCTTTCCGAACGTTTCTATGGTCTTCCGTGCTATTTCTGCACAACTGTCTGGTGCGGTTAGATCTAATAGAAGACATAAAGGTTTTTTGCCTCTGGATTTCTCGCAGGTTGTCGCGGTCCCCATCAGTCTGTTTTCATTTCTTCCTATGATGGTTAGCAGGGCGCCATGAGCGGCAAAGAGTTTGGCCGTAGCGGCACCTATTCCGGAACTAGCACCGGTCACGATGACGACTTTGTCGGTGAAATCCATGATACGACTGTCACAGTTCACATCTCGCGTCTCACTGCCCGCTCGTGCCAAGGTTATGGAGTTGATTTTTCCTCTTCGTGCGTCGCCGACCGGTTTGGTAATTACAGTGCTGTTTTGCTCGATGCTAAGGACCAGCGCACAGTGCGGTGAATTTCCGTATGTTGAATACTTAAACAACACATTAAATAAAAATTTACAACATTTTAATTATTCAATCAATACTCATTTTGTTAATTTATCATCAAGGAACCCTAAAATATATTTTTTTATTGCCACTTGTTTCGAATATATTCGGGAAAATGTGTAAGAAGCATACCCCAATCGTATGCTTCTTACACATTTTCCCGAATATATTCGTATATGTCACAGTCACAGCGCACAAGAAGAACAGCAGTACAATATCTATATTCTGTCTTAGTAATTAGTGTTTCTGTATGATTTTCTACTCTGTGACAGTCACCTACGCCTTGCTTTTAGAATGAGGAACTGTTGAAATAGATCTTCTTATATGAAATCAGGACATTTATTAAAATTTTAAAATGAGGTTATATTTATTTTTTATCCTTAATTTGATTTCATCGAAAAAAAATAAACGTTGTCAATTCTGTGAATACCCTGCCTGTTATTTTTGGGGCGAAGCTCTCTCAAGGTCACCTGACTACATATTTTATAAATACAAACACTGAATCCCATGAAAAATAATCGGGTGGTGGTGGATACTGAATGTGCTGTACTCAAAGCTTTGGCGGTATATTTATATACACTACGAGTAATATAGGCTTTTGGTGCGATAGCTCAGGTTCGACCAAAGATTGAACTCGAATAACAAAACATTCGGACGTTTTAGATGTATTGCAGTGCGCACTAGCCCTTAACTCGATACTTGAACAGTATCTTGACTGCAAACGTCATGCGAACACCTTTTCCATAACAACGAAATGGATGATGTTAAATATGCAAAACAGTTTACTTATACACGAAGTCGTGATACTATTTTGATCTCTATTGTAACTGCGACCTACGTTTTGCTGATTCATGATTACTATTCAGTTTTGATTATTTCGGTTTGTTATGAAAATTATACCTACAGCGAACTAAAATGAAATACAGAAACAATTGTAAATCTATAATTTCGAAAGGTCATAATACATTAGCTTATTCTAAATCGATTTCCTAAGGACATATACATATATAGTATGAGTAAATTAAATGTGTCAAATCTGTAATAAAAAAATAGTAGAGATATTACTAACTAGAAAGTGCCCACAACTCCGTTCGGGGAGGAGAAAAAGTCATAACCCCTCTTTAGTCGGATAAAAGGTATACTATAATCATGTATGGACCAAATTTCTTTTAATATCGAGGATATTGTCGAACACATTTTTGTCTACCTAGCCCGTCCATACACTGAGATTGAATCTTCTCCTTATCTTTAATTTACAAAGCGGAGACTGTGGCACACTAGACTGGACACTGATATCTCCACGCTACTTCCCACTTTCTTAGTCTGTTATAATTTTTAATTTATCCCGAAGAGATAAACACGTTGCGCTTAGGCATTGCTTATGTAACAGCAAGGCACTGCACTACGGCTAAAAGAACCAAACTGAACGATGTGTGATCTCATACAAAATACGTAGTTAAAACACAAACCATAATGTTAACGAAACAAACTACCCTCCTTGTGACGGTTTATAACACAAATTTTATAACGCTGAGCTATTCCACTCATAGAGGTTCGGAGACGGCTGCTTCCAGTTACAGAGGTAAATATAAGAAATTTTCGAAAAAATGGATTCCGCTTATAGAGGTCCCAAAATTCCACTTTTATAGAGGTAATTAGTTGCAAAGGGACTGGAACCGAGAACTTGGGTCCACTTAAAGAGGTTTTCCACTCACCCAGGTTCCACTTATCTAGTTTCCACTGTAATTGAAATCTGTTAAGCCGTTGTGGCGTGATGAAGCCACAGTGACACTTACAAACATACACACAATAAAAAAAAACATTCAGTGACCATGAAAATATCTTAAATGTACAGACACTTCATTTTTACAACCTTATGATAGTACCTATCGATGCTTTCATTCATTCGATCTACCGACTTTAAATATTTGTAAAATCGAAAGATTTTTTATAAAATGTCAGATAACGCACACAAGCGATTCCGGGTCCCTTATCCGCATGCCTTATCAATTTAATCAAAACAACAGACTTAGCATTTCAATCCCAATTATTGATTAAATAAATAATTATAGTCACGAAGATTAGAATCCTTAGAACTTAAACATCCTCTTTACTTACTGAATTACATTGTCTACTAACTGAATCCAGGAATCATATAATAGGCCGTCATCATGCCTATGAAATGGGTATGAAAATCAAATTTCTAATTTGTCCGTCGGTTAAATTAGATAATAAAAAAAATTGGACCCGATTTTTTTACTTTAAAAAAAAAATAAAAAAAAAACTCAAATAAATCGCATTAAAGTTCAGGAGTGGGGCGTGTGACGTCACTCCTAGGTACAATTTGACTCAATGTATCACCTTTATTTTTTGATAACGTAAAAAAAGAAAAGATGCGTCTCCAATGTTTTTTACCGATACATGACGGACTAATTATTAAAATTTTGTCATCATCCCTATCGTCTTACGTATTCATCATACTCATTTTTAGAATCAACGGAAACAATTTGAAGCAGCTTGTCGCATATAGCTTATAATTGTAAATAACTTATCTCATATAAAACAATTTAACGGATTATATCGCGTATATTATCTCATTTTAGTTCCCGACGTTTCGGAAGCTTTCCAGCTTTCCATGGTCACGGGAGGACTGAGGAAAATACATGTTTTTGACAGAGGAAAATACATCTTTTCTCAGTCCTCCCGTGACCATGGAAAGCTGGAAAGCTTCCGAAACGTCGGGAACTAAAATGAGATAATATACGCGATATAATCCGTTAAATTGTTTTATTTCAATGAGTAATAATCGCGGAAACAGAAGAAAATATTATCTCATATAGCTTGTAATTGTACATAACTTTCGCATATAGCATTATAATTTTTATATAACGTAATTTCATACACTTAGCTTAGGAATAAATAAATTGTTGTTTGATCATAAATGTGTAACCATTTTATGTTGATTAATTATAAAATTTGTATTGTGTTTAGAATAAGTTAGTATTTGTAAGATTATTGTTTGTTATTGTTTTGTCTCGCTCTAACCTGTTTTACTCAATAAATTATACACTCGACCATGCCCCCACTAAGTGTGCGATGGAACGATGAAATATAATGGCGGCCAAATCCCATACGATTCATTCCATCTCAGACTACTCACACTCTACACAGTTTTTTACAAATAAGAGTTATTATTTACATAATCCCTCTGGTATCCTGGTAACCTGGTTCCTAGTAATTCCTGGTAACGAAGCTCTCCTGCCTGCTATAGCCCGCACCAAACACAGCTAATAGTTACTGTCAAGATTTAACGCAAACTTTCTGGAGGTGGTAGTCTAATCTGATGGTCCGACCAAGTCCGCTCATCGGTGAATATCATACTTCACATATGCGCTCAAAGATTCCTAACTGAAATTGTAAACGTGTTATTTGGTTTGAATTTCTTTCATGGAGTTACAGAGCAACGAATCGACCTAATTTTTTTGCCCAAAGAGAAAATATGAGCTGCACCTCTAGCACAACAGTGATACACGACTCTTTCCCGCGCGACAAAGAATGTATGTCTCTTTCCTTTCAATACAATGCGAGAAAGACGGGTAATGCTTTGTTGCGCCAGAAGCGTAGTCGCGGAAAGTTGTGCTAGACCGGCTGGGGAATGATTTGGATTAGTTTTTATCCTGGAAATTTGCGCGGATATCGAAGGATAAGGGCGAAGTCGCTTGAATGATTATATTTGTTTAATTATACCAACTGATATCTTCCTAACAATAAACGTATTCTGCCTACCGCCGTTATTGGGTCTCCGTCGAATGCAGGCAATTCGCGGCAGGCGTCATATCTCAGGTTGCCAGCATCGGAGTTTGCAATAAATCAGGATTCATTCCATACATCCGCTGACAGCTCTCCCACAATTTATTGAAGATTCTATGAGTAAAGGACTATCAAATACCGAGGTCCATAATAGAAATGTACAAACTCAAAGTTATTACATGTCAACCAAACAAAGAAAGTATGATAACAAATTTGAATACTTTCGCAAGATATCAAAACATCCATAGGGATGTCTGTTTATTGTTAATAATAGCATGAAAAATTTTGCAAGATTACTTTATTAAACACTGGAAGGTTTACTTTATTAAACACGCAACTTCCTTCGCGGAAGAGAAAAGTTATAACCCTCTTTTTTTGTTCACCGTAGTCGGGTTAAAAGTATCCTATAACCATATGTGGAAGCCCAGGTACCTGTGTACCAATAACTAGAGAATAAATAGTTGAAATCCATTTGTTTTGGCATTATAGAAAAAAATATTGAGTGACCGCCAAATAGTCTATTTCACTATTTTTTTAAAAATATCTTCAATTTCAAACATTTCATTTTTACAACTATATAATAGTATAGATCTGCGACGATTCACAAATGATTTTCGAAAATCATTCAGTAAAAAGGATGATATTTTGTGAGGACATATTTTTGAACAACCGGTTAGGTTAGTATGACAACATTTGTTTCCTTGATATAAGTAATAAACATATTCTTTCCTCTCGCCATTCTTGGATACCTTCTTCGAATGCACGCAATTCCCAGCATTGAAGTCAGCCATAAATCAAATCCATTCCATTAAGGTAATAGGATTGTTTAATAGTATAGATGTGAAAGTGTCTGAAGATATACGAATATGTTGTTCAATAACGCTTTAACTTGAGATGGAACTTGGCAACCAGCCAAATTAAATCATGGATACATACACGCACAGGCTTAATTCCTGAAAATGCAAAGGAAGCCGCGGGCAATTGCTAGTAAATTGTATATCTTTAACAATAATTCTAGCGCCGTTCTTGAAAATCTCCGTCGACTGCAGGCGTCATATCTCGTATTCCCAGGATCGGACTTTGCAATAAATCATGATCAATTACAAAGTCCTCCGCTGACACCTCTCCCACAATTTATTGACAGATTTACCGATCCGCTTCCCTCCTATTATATTTTATCAAATTATGTCTCGGCGAAACGTTTGGTGGAAGAGGGAAACTTAATCGTCACGATTGTATTGTCGAGTGAACGATTGAGGAGCAAATATTATTATGAGCGCCAAAAGGCGGAGTCTAACATAAATATTAAATTGAAATAAAACAATTTAACGGATTATATCGCGTATATTATCTCATTTTAGTTCCCGACGTTGATGCAAGGGGCAAGTTGGTGGTGTGGCAATGGGGTCTCCGGTGTCTCCTGTCGTCGCCGATATTTTCATGGAAGACTTCGAGGAGAGAGCGCTTTCATTGGCACCTGTCAAGCCGAGGATCTTTAAAAGATACGTAGATGATACCTTTACTATTTTACCTAGATCTAGTGTTTCAGCTTTCTTAGATCATCTGAACTCCATGCATAGTAAAATTAAATTCACTACGGAGTTGGAAAATCAAAATTCACTTGCATTCTTAGATGTGCTAGTAATAAGAGGTCCTAAAAATGACATAGGTCATACTGTATATAGGAAACCTACGCATACAGATAGGTATTTGAATGGCAAATCTCACCACCATCCCTGTCAACTTGCTACAGTGGGTAAATCTTTGTTTTAGAGAGCCAGGGGTATCTGCGACAATCAACATCTGACTGCCGAGTTACAGAATTTCAAACGTGCACTTCGAGCCAACGAGCTCCAGATACCACGTTCCAAGCAGAATCCCAGTATGAAGAAACCAACACTCGAGCGTAAACCTGCCGTATTACCATATGTGAAAGGGGACACAGACAAGATCGGAAACATCTTAAAGCGTGATTCTATAAAAACATATTTCAAGCCGTTGAAGAAGGTGTCTCAATACCTTAGACCCGTGAAGAGTAGCACCCCTTTGCAGAGTGCAGGCATTTAGAAGCTGGACTGCGAGTGTGGTCTTTCATACATTGGTCAAACGAAACGCAGTGTATCAACCCGGGTGAAGGAGCACATAGCAGATGTCAAGCACCGTCGGTGTAATAGGTCTGCAGTCTGTGAACATGTCATTGACAAACCAAACCACTCAATTAAGTTTGATAAACCTTCTATCCTTGCCAAAGAAAAAAGATATTTTCCCAGGATGCTACGCGAGGCTATTGAGATTAAAAAGCATCCTAATTTCAATAGAGAAGATGGATTGTCACTACCACCAGCTTGGGATCCTGTAATACATCTCATCAAGGAACAAGCGAAACACAGGACTGCAAAACCTTAATTTCCGAACGGTAACGGCGGCTTGGTAAATTATTAAAATAAAATAATTAAGCCCTTCTGGCACATGTGCACACTGTCTTTACACCTTAGGCCCATCTGGCATGTATGTACACCTTTATTTGTTTTTTTTTTTTAAATGGGTAGTTTGCACATATTGTAACTTTGACAGAGGAAAATACATCTTTTCTCAGTCCACCCGCGACCATTGAAAGCTGGAAAGCTTCCGAAACGTCGGGAACTAAAATGAGATAATACGCGATATAATCCGTTAAATTGTTTTATTTCAATGAGTAATAATCGCGGAAACAGAAGAAAATATTATAAATATTAAATTCATAATTGCGTTTTTCCGTTTCAACAACATGAAGACTGCTACATTTAGGTCGGTAAGAGTAGATATTATGTATTTTTGTAGACGCTAATTTGTAATTACCCTTGTAGGTACCTTCTTGTACTACCATCAAATAAGTTAGTTTTTAGGGTAGGCTAGCCAAAATGGCAAAAACGGAAACCTTATAGTTTCATCATGTCCGTCCATCCGTCCGTATGTCACAGGCATTTAACTTAAAAACTACTGAATGGATATTAATAAAATTTGGAGTATAGATGTCTTGTGTAAGCCGCTTCATAGCTTTATAGTAAAATATGAAAAAAAGATTTTTAGGGGTGGGCACCCCATACATGTAAACGAAACTGAAAATCTGGGGTGCCCTCGTAATGACTCGTATTGGAGGCCAAGATTTTGGGTCACTGCGCCAGAGGCGTAAGTAAGCATTTTACATTCATATACTGATACTTAAAAGCCTTAAGTCGTGTTAATATACAGGAAATATAATCATTAACTGCGACGTTATTATCATGATATGATATTTTTTATTGATATTTTGCTCATTTTCCATTTATATCATAAAAATAAATCAAAAATATTACGAGTGCAGGAAATATATAAATGGATCTGCACTCAAGGACATGTGGGTGGTTTTATGCCTTATAAACATTATCTAATAACTGGCGGCGATAAGAGTATTTTGTTTGATAACTCATACAAATAAATGAAGATAATATTGTATCTACTGCTGATAATGTCGTGGAATTAATATGGATGTTATCACATTAATTATGAAGGATTTTTTTAAATACCTATGCACCTGTTTTTAACCCGTGATGAAAAATGAGCGGTGTTATAACAATTGACGTGTGCGTCTATATATTTAATTATATTTATTTAAACTTCAATTGGAAAAATTATTTATTATTATTTATTTCCACACTTACATAAAAAATCTGTGTGTTCGTCTGTGGCATCGGGTTACCGATTTGATTTAGTTATTTCGTGTTTTGAAAAGTAAGTTCATTCTTGCGTTCTTAGTTATGGTTCTAGAAAATCGGAAAAGCAGATACCACTGCAGAACATAGACTTCCCACAAACACTTCGACACCGAGCCGTCCTGAAGTTTTTACATGTGCCCTAATTGCTGAAGCAACAAACAGGGGAACAGGAACAACAACCCTAACGATGACTTTCGCGGAACATGTTGAAATCCCTAATTTTAGCGAAACATTAATTTGTACTTCAATTCCCATAATTAAAGCAAAGGAATCAACACACAGGCGACGAACGTAGTCGTAAATCAGAGCAGCGCTGTGTCGTCCCAGAATTATTGCTTCCTCGTGGGGTCGACAAGTAGGCGTTATGGAAAGATTTCTGAGATTCTAAACACGAAACTTTATTCTGCAGTAGACCACTCGGATACTACAGTCCTGAATATTCATCATCATTACAACCTTCGGAAACTCACAGACCAAAGTCAAGTTCAGGTAATCATCTTCGACAGAAATTGGTGTTGGATTGGCCACTGACTGCGGCAAGAAGACTCCCGTCTCATCAAACAGATACTCTGTTACTCTCCCGTTGGGAAAAGAATGAGAAATCAGTACAAAGTCTGCTTGGCGGAGAACCGTGGCACGGGAAGTCGCCTTTATCGGAATTAACTGGCAGGAGATAGTTGTCACCGCCGCGGATCTATGCTCCTCGAGGAGGATCCAAGAAGAAGAGGATTACAACCCGTAAGCATCTACTGCTAGTACTGCTGAACAGAGATGTGCCTAGCCCAAAGATTTCCACAGCGAGCGGTCCTAAGTTGTTCTTTATCTAACGGTTTCCAGCTGATCCGATCGTCAGTCCATCGAGGAACGACGATGCTACATCGTCCAAATCGTGGTCGCCTTTCGAGAAGCTTAATAAACACTGCACCATCGATTTAAAAAAGTCCATAAGGGCTATTAATTAAAGCACCAACCCACATCACGCGTACCAGAATTATTGCTATCTCGTGGATTCGACAAACAGGAGTTGTGTGGAGATTTCTTCATATCCATTGTGAGATTTCAAATTTGAAACTTTAGTTCACAATAGTTTCGAAATCCAATGTCTTTATAGGATAACTACAATTAGAGTGCCAGCTAATAAAGACGCGGTGATGATGAAATGAAAAGTCAGAAATTATAGTCCAAGATCGACATTCCTTTCCTACTGAGCGCTGAAAATGCTTTAATGGGTGAAAATCAAAAATAGTGCCAACATCAGAAACTCTAGCCGACTAGAGAAACTCTAGCCAACTACAGAAACTCTAAAATGGCCCTACGGGCCAAAAGAAGACACAGAGGACAATAAAAAAAAATCAAAAAAAGTAAATAAAAGTGTCCGTAGAGTGTCCACAGAAAGTGTCCAAAATTTTATATTGTAAATATATTTCTCTCAGTTTCGTTCATAGAAATAAAAAAAAATCATTCATACTAAAATGTAACGAAACTGAGATAGAGATTTTGGACACTTTCTTGTATGAGGTTCTAATGTATATCGAATGTAACGATTCTGAGTAAGATAAGCCCAAAGAATGAATATTTGAAAGATTTTTTACGTATGCTTTTTTGATTTTCACCCTAATACTAAATTCCGCGGTGTACGATACGTACACATGGAAAAATATGAAATATGTAATGTGAAATATGTCAGTGCGGGTGTGGTCATGAAAAACTGTTGTGTTGAAATACAAATCATTAGCAACTTCGAAATCTGCTCTTAAGCACTTGTTGTCTTTTTCCAAGGTTCGTTTCAGATAAGAGATTTCTAAAGTACAAAGCTATACACATACTATCTTTTATTTCTTTACGAAGAATGCACGGTGCCCAAATGACACGCAATTTTTATTAATCTTTACCTTAAAAAATACCCACACTACAGACCATTGGCACAATATAAAAACCTTTCTTTGCAGTTTAAATAAAATTTCATTGAGGTTTCAAGCCAATGGAGATCTTCCGAGTCCGTTTGTCCCGGACATCAGTATCCGCCAGATTTACCGACTGCGCGCACCACAATCTAACCTAACCCGACCGGGGAATTGGCTAAGACTCAAATCTAGATCTCTTTGTTAGCCGTTCAGGATGCGGGGTAAATCTAATTAGAGAAATGTACGTATCTTTTCAACTGAAGAGAATTTGTCGGTGGTAAGGCGCTTTGCAAAGCCTTTGACAGTGTTTGTACGTCGAACATTTCAAAATTTAGTAGATCGTCCACAGAAAATATTATTGATACTATAAATTATAAATTACCACTATTTTACTGTAAAAAAGGATGGAAAGGAGGAACGAGGTTGGAATAGTAATGATCCTAATTTTATTTAATCAAGTTGGATACATTTTTACTATTATGAAGTAGTAAAAATGAAATGTCTGTACATTGAAGATATTTTCCAAAAACAGTGACTGTAACGGACTATTTGGAGGTCACTGAATCGAAAAAAATAATAATTTATATTTTTTGTATGTTTGTATATATCGTTGTGGCTTCATCGCGCCAAATGGGCTAAACATTTTTCAACAATTTTTGGTATACGGGTAGCTGAGTATCTCCAAATAGTTATAGGACACTTTTTACCCGACTACGCTGAAGAAAAAAAGAGGTTTTATGACTTTTCTCCTCTGCAAAGAAGAGCACCTTCTAGTTTTGCAACACTCGTCTTGTATTAAGGGGATGCATCGAAAATGTATGCAATTTTTTCTGAGATTTTTGTCAAATCAAGTACATATAAGTATGAAACAGGCTGGTTTCTAGATATGTGTTTTTTGACTATATAACCTAATTCAGTGATTAACGCAGAAACATGTTTGTAAAATAATTCCTCGATAGAAAAGTTATCCGAAAACGCGTCTTAATTTTCCGTTTTTTGGCTACTTTGTACAAACGACAGATTAATAAACGGCTAAAGTATGAAAAAAATGTCATTCTTCCCTTTATCTTTTACGTGATTAACTTAAATGTTCACAAAACATAATAATATCTGCGATTGCATTGTACTTTTCCATCTGGCGCTTACGCCAAAAAATCCCAAGCACGCAGTATATTCTCTTTCTATGATGCGCGCGAGCAATAAATGCGTCTCTTATTACAAATTCCGCTCATTGGCCCGCTCTGCGTTGCGGGCGTGGTTTACGAACGACGATACAGGAACTTATACTCTGATTTTTAATTCAAGACCAAAATCTGACAGTTCTCATCTTGATGATTTAAACAATCTTTGTAGCGCGACAAAGAGTCCCGTATCATAGTTATGCTAGGCTACAGGTGCTGGTACCTAGGCGGACGACAAGATACTTATAACCGGTGCCTCAAACGGTTTCGGTTGCATATCTCAACAGAGAAAGCAGTTCATAGTGTTAAGAGAGCATAGAAAAACATTTTTTCTAACGAAAGTATCATTACCATAAAATAAACTTGCCTGTGTAATTCATAAAAGCAATAGCGGCGGTATGCGATTTGCCGATAGCTTCATAATGGATCGACTTACCTGAAACAAAGATTAAAATATCATCAGAAATTGCCTTGATAGGAAATATAATACAAGTACATTATTTTCCAACGACAAAAAAAAAAACAAACAAGAAATAGACAGTTAGAAAACAGAAAATAAAATTAGTATATCAGTGTTTATCGTCTGGTTAAAGTCTCACAGACAGACACGAATGCACAGACATACAGATACACAAATAAAACTTTGAACAGCCTTCTTTTATCGTCAGGAGTTAAAAAATACCCAAGTAATCAGTGGTTTTCATAAGCCATAGCTAAGAACACTCTCGATAAAGTCACCTTTCAAACACAACACTGAATAAACATCGGTCCAATCTGTTCAAGAGCAACAATGCCACAGACAGAGACACAGTACACATATACTCACATTAAACTTTTAATACGCCGCACTGTTTTGGTCGTGGGTCAAACATTTCAAGAAATACTTTGGCTTATGTTGAGAAAAATTAAGTCTCACTACTTTTTTATGTGCAACCGTGCAACTATCTTATGCTTGTGTGCCACACCAATGATATATATAACATAAAAAGAGGTGGATAGGGTATACGGGCTCCGAAAATGGCACACCAAAACTACGCCAATAGGCAAACCTTAACTCACTCTGGAGCACAGAGTTATATATTGGATTATACGTCAAATAAACAAAAATGCCGTCATGCATAATGAGATTTTGCACTAATTACTTAATAAAAGCGTCTAAAGTCATTTATGATTAGTGTGTTATTATCAGATTTATGTGTGCCAAACCTGGCCATTTTTACGCGTAGCTTATCGTATCGTTGGCTTCCACCGATACAATCACACCTATGTATCTGTGTCCCACACTCGAGTCAAAAGAGATTATTACTGTTATTAGATTTATCATTACGCGTCATGGCAACTTCCCGTTAATCCCACCCCACTATCGAATTACGCGTACGTGATCAATGAAAGTGTTATCTCCCCATATTTCACCGCTTGGTTATTATCTTCACTTCCTTACAGATCCTTACTCAAAGCCATTTATTTATAGACCACGACAAAAAATATACAGGTGTGTATCTGTGCCTAATATTATATTCTAGATAATATTAGAATGAAGAGATTGTATTTATGAATCCGATTGGTTGTAAAAATACCTATTGTTCATCCTGATAATATTTTCGTTGCTTCTGAGTGTATATCGTTCAGGCGAGCGAGCATGGGGGAACCTTTTGGACAAGGAATCTTCTCATGAATATAATTTGAGAAACTTAACAAACAATTAGTGGGTGCTTATGTCATTAGCCACTAGGATGACGCATCTATCCCCGATTCCGGAAAACGGCAGTAAAACGGAACGATGCTCACAAATCATCCCGCGCATGACGTCGCGGGCAATTAAGATGTCTAATGCTAGGGCTGTCATTAGTAGGATCGGCATATTAGGCTGATATCCTTCGTTTAAGCGTAAAGCATGCTTTAGTTTGTAGCGAAACGGCTTAATGATACAACTAAATACACGAATCGCTTAATTGCAACGTTTGATAGATAGGTAGACTGCATGGGGATCCTACTTTTTTTAGACGGAATCTTAAAGTGAATAAAAAACCGGCCAAGAGCATGTCGCACCATGCTCATTGTAGGCTTCCGTGGCCCTTACTACAAAGAAATGCACTAAAGATTTAAATAAAAGATGTAAAAAAGGGCAACAGCAAAAGAGCGTATCTTCATTTGACGACCGGTTTGGCTCAGTGGGAGTAACGTTGCCTGCGAAGCTGAGGTCCTGGGTTCAAATCCCGGTAAGGGCAAATATTTGTGTGATGGGCATAAATATTTGTTCCTGAGTCATGGATGTTTTCTATGTATATAGATCTGTTAAATATATCGTCGCCTAAGTACCCATAACACAAGCCTTATTGAGCTTACCATGGGACTAGAGTGATTTGTGTAAAATTGTCCCGTAATATTTATTTATTTATTTTTATTTTATTTATTTATTCATTGCACATACGTCATTTTGTTGAGAAGCACAGTTTTACATGTATGGAGTCTTCTTCTTCATTGTGCCATATCCTCAACGGATGTCGACGACCATCTTCCGGAACCTGTATGTATGGAGTAGCCCCCTAGAAATATTTATTTCTGTTATTTAACTACTAAATTAAGTAATAGTAAATAATATAAAACATCCCACGAAGTGTCATCGCGGGCAATTAAGATTTCTAATGCTAGGGCTGTCATTAGGAGGATCGGCAAATTAGGCATAACATGCTTCGTTTAAGCGTGTAAGTGTGCGTCAGATGGAGCGAAACGATTTAATTATGTAGACAGTTAAACGAATCGTAGTCGTAAGTTTGTTACTTTGTCCTTTTTCTCATGCCGCAACCGAGCAACGGATTGACGTGATGTAATCACAATCTAGACATTGCCAATTATATGGTCCCAAATGTCATCTTCATCTAACTCCGTTTGAAGGTAAACATGTTAAGGAGTAAAAAACATCTAAACATCCAAACAATTATCACAACACAACCAACGAGGCTTATAGGTATAGGTATACGCGGGCTGATTTTCCGCAACTCGACGTCTTGATGCGCCTGTTTTGCGTGATGGGTAGGTGGCACTACTCTTGCCAACCCAGCTCTACCAGAAAGCCTAGCAGACCCTTGACGTTGCCGACGGCTTCTGGGAGTGACCTCGGAATTCCGAGGTATTGTGCCCGGTACTTGGCCACCCCTGGGCATTGGAGAATGACGTGGGCGGCTGTCTCTTCTGCTTCCATGCAGGCCCTGCAAAGAGGACTGTTAGTGACACCTAGGGTAAATAAGTGTTTGTTTACCAACGAGGCTTAATCGCATATAAATATGATTAATTTAAATATGATTAATTTAATAACCTTTTGTAATTTAATAAGCTCTTCGACGTTTCGGACGTCGCGTTGCATCCATAGTTCCATGTGTATATCAGAACGAAGTGTTATCTAAACAATTAGCGTTCAACTTACTTCAAGTGTCAACCCTAAACCCTAATGCTAGATCTTGTACGTAGTGTATCACCGATGCGATTTAGTTCTGAGTTAACTTGTTCAAATTAGCTAAAGCACCATTCGTGTTAAATTATAATGCTGTGTCACATAAAATGAGAACGCCCAGTTGAAATATAGCTTTACAATAACCAAAAACGAATTGGCTCCGATCTATGGTAAAAATAGTGGATAAGTGCTCTTGGTTATCGGAACGACTAGGTGGACGGAAAACCTCGTGAGGGTCGCGGGGAGTCGGTGGATGCGGTCTGCACAAGTTCGCACCCTGTGACGAGCAATAATGAACAACATTTTACGCGTTACGATATCGATATATATCGATATAACTACTATAAATCCTCATCCAAGTTTTAAACAAAATAATACACTAACTAAAGCTGGAGTAAAACCAATCTAAACTGAACTATCCTTCACTAACCGACCTATGAAACATGCATCCAAATGTAGGGTCAACTCAGTGGAGTGGCGTTCATTTTAAGATTAGTTTTACTCTTACTACTTAACTTAAAATTGATATACACGAGAAATAATGCAGTTTACCACCTGCCTTAGTGGTTTGTGCTCAGCAGCTCCAAACAGTCTCTGATCGCGTCGTCACAGTTCTTAAAGCCGTCCAGTCCAGACACAATTAAATGACTTACTACCACGCTTTAACAATACACCTGTCTCGCACACACGATTTACACAGCAGTAATAGTGATCTTAGTTTATTTAATAGCCTGAACAATAACTATTACCTCTAACCAGTCACAAACGTTCTCATCACCGACACATCAGACACGTCAGATGGATTATGCTGCCCGTTTATAAAGCAAATGTCACCTCTGAGTTCCCGCTGTTTACTCTTCGTGGTATTTAGATATTGCTAATTTAACCAGCCATCCGGTGATGATGTGTGGCAATCGTTATGATAATTTTAGACAAACAATGCGGTTACTATTGTGTATAGTGGTAGATGAAGTGGATGTGCTGGGTTTCATCATTTCAGCCATAGGACGTCCACTGCTGGACACAGGCCTCCTCAATAGATTTTCACATGGGACGGATAGAGGCGACTCGCATCCAGCGAGTAATGTTTATTTAATTCAAATTGCAACGTATTTTATACATAATTACTTCTCACTTAAAACTGCATTATCCATGGATAGTGTTTCATATTAATAACAATCGCTGCGGTTTTTCACGATTATCAACTCGACTTAACAACTCAACAATTCCTTATTGCACACCAACAACAGAAACAGCACAATAGAGCCTTAACATAAAATACGGTAGACAATGGGCGACCTTATCGCTAGAGAGCGATCTCTTCCAGACAACCAATCCTTTAAATAAAACAATTTAAACGTCACGAACTCAAATGAGATTACGCGATATAATTCCGTTTAAATTATTTTATTTAAATTAGTCTGTAATGGTAATTGTTTTTTTTAGGTAACAATCGTGAGAAAATAAAAAAGCGTCAGTTTACTTTCGCAAAATATAGTGTCTAATCAAATGACCAATAAAATAATAGGGAAGTATATTATTTATTGGCTGCCTCCTGAGCCTCTACTTCTAACGAGATGTGCAAGCTGCATAAATTGCATCAGTAAATCGCGGTATGTGCACTTACAAGACAGATCATCTACAAGACAGCTGAATGACGCCATGCGTTTGCGTCATGTCGTCACGTCAGTGGCGGGACATGCGACAATGACAGACATACAGCTTAAATATAACTGCAAGTATTACTCATAATGCATTTCATTATAACAATTTTGGCAGCGATTTATATGCAGCAAATTTGAGATGATTTAGTAAGAAAACTTCCCATTATCTTCTGTCAATGAATCATTTCGGATTGTAGGTAACTTAACAGGCAATCCATATGGAAAAGGAAAAATAATAACGCCTCATTTAGCCGGATCATAAATTCAAGAAAGCCGCCGAAAAGACCCGGTTAAAATGGTACTGAAAATTGACACATTCTCTATTTTCCTATGGTGGTGAACAAATTGTGACTTTACTTGTATCACCCAGATCAGTCATGACCAAATGTGAGAGAACTATTGTGGCGAAATCTTGAGAAGGCATCTAGTTTTAAGTTCCAGTGGACTGGAATGACAGAGCCGAATGGCGCAAATATATTCAGAGGGTCAACCCCAAATGGACTAGGAAGAGGCAGTGAGAGAGAAGAATAAAGTAGATACTTTTTCAACATTTCACAGACATAAGACGTAACAATACGACGCGTCCCATGTATGTAGGTACTTGTAGTTATGAGACTATTAGGGAATGCAATCGGTTATATGTTTAGTATGGGAAAAACCTACTTTTCACTGAAACTGACGGCTTGAGACCTATCTTTAAACATGAAAAATAGAATGATCAACAAAAATATATATCGTAGAGAGAAGAAAACATTATTGTATATTGTAGAGACAGTCGTATATTTAAGTTTATATAATAATGTTATAACTCATATAACTTCAAACAATATAATTTCTTTTATTTTTGTTATTATGTGATAATTCCAGATTTTATTATTTTACTTCAATAGTGTACCTACTGGTAAGTGAAGTTTGTAAATAATTAATTTGAAATAAATTTAAAATTACTAAGGAAGTTCATATAATTAAATTCATCTAGCTGTAAGTTCGATAATGTTGCAGTGCCCTAAGTACCGGGTTTCATAGCGGTAAATGTGAATGTTCCATCTTGAAATGTACCTATAAAAGCAATAAACAAACTGATAACTGATATATGCGCGAACTCAGTTTTAATTAATTAAAATATGGGACAAACTAACAATCTGGCAAAACAAGTTACGGACGAATCAAAAGCACACTTGTGTTTGTCGGGAAGAAGGTGGCAGTTTTCGTTCACGTGACATGTTTCATCTGTCACACAAGCGGATATGCTTGTATTGGTGATTACACCAGTATACCATAGAATGAATACGTCTAAAACAATTAGGTATGCTGTGTCGCCTATTTATAATAACGCTAACTAACCGGCGCGTCTTGGCACGGCTCTAATCCTAAAATACAACGCGATAGGAGACAATAGTGCATACACTCGGCATCGAAACATCCTGGCAACCAAAAAATAAATAAATAGCACAGGGAAAACCCCACACAAATCGACCCAGTCCCAATCCCAAACTAAGCAAAGCTTGTACCATGAGTCCTAGGCGAGGATGTCTATACTATTATAAAGTTGTAAAAATTAAATGTCTGTACATTGAAGATATTTTCAAAATAATGATAGTAACAGACTAGGTCACCGAATCGAAACATATTTTTTTTGGAATTTTTGTATGTTCGTATGTGTCGTTGTGGCTTCATCACGCTAAATCGGCTAAACAGATTTCAACTATTTTTGGCACAAGGATAGCTGGGTATCTCTAGATGGTTATAGGATACTTTTTACCGGATTATGCTGAATAAAAAAGAGGGTTAATGATTATTTTTCCTCCGCGAACGAAGTTGCGGGCACCTTCTATGTAAAATATAGATAAATAATAATACTTAAATACATAGAATATCCTTAAAGGGATAAGTTCGCCTTTGTACAAATGTGTTACTTTAATTTCTTTGTTTTATTGTTTTTATGTACAATAAAGTGTTTACAATACAATACAATACATAGAAATCATCCAGGACCCAGGAACAAACATTTGTGCTTATCCCACAAACACTTGCCCTGGCCGTGATTCGAACCCGGGACCGCCAGCTTCGTAGGCAGTTGTGTCGTCAGTGTACTGAAAAAGCAAATTTAGCATGTAGTTAGCATCTAAAACATTCGAACATAACCTTGATAGACTTCATAACCAACCAGTTTCGAACCAGTTTCCGATGCGTTTGACAAATGACGCGTGTCATTTGAATCTATTTAGCACTGTAAAAATCAGATATACACAGCCCTTCTTTTGTGTTCTAAAACAAATTGCGTATTCTCTTTGACCAATTTCTTACAATACAACACTAGTGCACAATCGAGTGTAGCCATAAAAACAAAACACGTAAAAAAAGACAAACTGGTGACTATGAAAATCCCCAGGCATATTTTAACCCAAAAACAATAAAATTAGACACTAAAGCAATAAAACGAAAACAATCCAGTTTACAAATTGGCCCCATGAAGGACAATAACGAATGCAAACAAAGGCATTATGCAATCGATTCCACTCGATACGACTGATTGGAATCCCATCGAGAGGAATATCGATGGATTGATAGCCAATATTGGAATTAATCGGTACGGGGTTTTATTCGATTTCATGTCGAGGATTTTGGCCGAGGATTTACGCGCGACCGAAACAAGTCGTAATAAAAAATAATGTATAAAGTTCGTTTTTGACTTTATTATTCATATATATTAACATCACCCTTGGTTTTCAGTTTTGCCTGGAGGCAGTAGAGGACGTCTGACGAGAACGATGAAAGTTGATCGGAAATGTATTTCGGACTTAGAACACTTCTATAGGACATTGTAGATCAGACGAACGACGGGTCCGAACGGGTGCTTTCATTCAGCAGTGTAATGAAATGAGGGATATATTTTATTGCTCACCAGTTGGCGCTACTGGCGAAAAAGGTCTGTTAACTGAGCTGTTAACGTCTATGGCTCTATTCAGACGTACAACCAGGTGGTCGGGCAATAATTTACATCCATCCAGCAAGAAATCGCACCGCTCGCCATCGGCAGGGTGTTCATCCACACACCTTGGAACAAAAATGGTCACGCACCGTGCGGTATCAAAGGAATTTTCTACCGCGCACATTCCGAGTGTGGAATGACCTCCCTGTCGCGGTTTTCCTTAGAGGTTACAGTATGGGGTTCTTCAAAAGGGGAGTAAATAGGTTCTTAAAGGGTCGGCAACACGCACGTAATGCCCGGCTTTGAAAGCGTTCATAGGCTGCGGTGACTGCTTAATATGCAAGCCCTACGGTTGTTTGCCACCTTAGTAGTATAAAAAGAAAGTAATATTCACACGGCGACCACATTTCGCCGTCAAACGCAACCGTGTGGTCAGTCCGACCATATTAAAGAAACTAAACTGCAAGAAGCTGCAGCGCATCTATTCGCACGTAACCACTGCGTCATCACTTTTTGTTGCTGCGGTGTCGTGTGGTTGTGATACGTCTGAATATACCCGAAGTTAGTTTTTAGCCGATTCATTTTGCAATCCTTTTTTTTGACTCTTTGCGACCACGAACATTTATTGCATGCTTTTCCGCAGCTGTCGCAGATAGATCACGGACGCTTAAAGACCTTTGTCTTTGTATTGGACGTCCCATTGACGTCCAATACAAAGACTCATGCAAACGCGATATAAGTAGTTTTGGGATCGATTTAAAAAGATGGCAAAACCTTGTCGATATGAGAGCAAAATGGCGCCATTCCTTGAGAACAGGGATGTCTAAGCATGATATTTACTATAATTATGAATAAAGGATATAAGCTCGCAAACTGTAAAAAATCTGTACATTTGACATTTCTAAAGACCTCACTCTACATTAGTGCCCCTAGCGGTGAAACAAAGCGTTTTATAATACTATTATACTCATTAGCTAGAAAAAAGTGTTGTTTAGTGGTGTGAGGAGCTCACGTAGACTGTATCATATAAACATCTGAAGTAATAAAGTCCAGAAAGATCAGCCTGTTCGCGTGTCGTGATGTGAAGTCGTCGGCTGCCAGCGGTTCCTTACCCTGTCAATTAATCCCTCAGAGTCAATGAATTCTCTCTCTTCATTTTCCTCCACCATATTCCTGAAAAAACTCATAGGTATTCGAATATTTCGCCCGACAGCTCCTTTTTATATTGTCTATGTTGTTAGTTTAACAATGAAGAATACACGTTACACTCGTGACCTACTGAAGCCCAATCGATACGTATCAATGTCCCGTTTTAATATAAAACTGATTTAATTTCCTTCGCGTCCGGGCTTATCGGCGGGTGGCGGAAATTTAAACTTTTCGCAACTACCGTCCGATCGACAAGGTCTATATTAGTTTCTTACGATGGCTGATCTTATCTAATTTTATTTATAACCAAACCAAGTATTGAATATGTATTCTCGAAAGTAATGCACATCCAAAAACTCGGATTTTACCTTAGTTGTTTTCATAATGAAAACCTAATTTTGAGTATCATAAGCTGGAGACGTGGATATCTCAAGCTCAATTTTATTTTTTAAAACATTGTTTTGTGTACGGTGGTTGGTACTTTAACCTTTCGGATTTAATTTAAAAATAATATCGATTAAACGTTATAAACCAAAAAAATATCTTATTCTAACAAGTAGAATCATTCAAGAAGTAGGGTAAATCGCCAATAACTGGCCACATTATTAAATTACTAGATGATACACAAAAAAACTAAAAATGATTTAACTATTATTTAATACATAAGTTCAGATCCGCAACGCAGGCTTCGTCAGGTGGGTAACAACAAAAAATCCGTAACAGCCTTCGTCATTTTCGTTAAAAAGGCCCGCCTCGAACCGAATCGTAGGTGGCTCAAACGTTCCCATCACACTGGCAGCGGGCAGCGTTTTAATAAACCAAATCATTAATAGCATGTTCTCTTGCGAACAGCCCCGCGGTCTTCTGACAGCTGTGCCCAAGATGACCATCTTCTTCATCCACAGCCCCGCTGATGCAGCGATGCGGCTCGCAAACCCCACTCGCAAAGAAACCGAGATTCTTTAAGCGTCGTTGTCCAGCTCAGGGAAAGGTAGTGCATGCAACCATGCCTCTGATTTAGGAGTAGCTGCAGCCTTCAGACGAGCCACAAGTGAATTATTGGTCACAACTCTTGTCGGCGTTTGCCACGCGATTTGTAAGAATTCTCCAGGCGTGATGATGACAATATGTAGGTTACTTCCTCAAATAAGTTTTAGTTCATATCCAAGAAGGATGTATAAAACCTGGCTATATATATCATATTTTTGCGATTTTGCAGTAATAGGCAATTTACCTTATCTGTGATTTCAAATGTGCTGAGCATCAATTTTGAGTGCTTCTTTATATCTTCTATGATACTTTTTAAGGTTTATAACTGTCGCAAACATGGATGTTATAGCATTCGCGCATTTTTTGTTTCTGTAGGCCTGCGACGCACTATCATCATCATTTACAGTCCGTGAACGTGTGTATTGTATCATCTGTACACAAACAAAACCTTTAACAGATTATTAGTCTACCCTGTGGGGGTCGCGCGAGAACCATTAACGAACTCGTCGGTCGGGATCGTCGATTCTATGAGCAATATGTCCTGCCCACTGTCACTTCATCATTAGTCTAACGACGTCCAATACATGGACAAAAGCGTCGCAAGGAACGTCACCATGACCGGCTTCGCGCCGTCCACATCCAGCGGACTCCAGCAACCTTTACCAAGTCAACAGTCCAGTCCACCTTGGGACTGCTATTTAAAGTTTTGCAATTCCGCGAGCTATGTCGGTTACTCTGGTTCTTCAACGGATTTCCACATTCGCGCTTACGAGTATAACCCGCAGTAATATCCCGCGATATATTGTGACAAGGCACTGACAGTCGCGTTCCTATGTCTCCTAAACAATGATTACAGAGCCAGTAAAGTCTGATACAGAACACAATTGTCGGCCGTTTGGAACGAGTTGGCAATTGTACTCTGTATTGTTTTCACGAAAAGGCGTAACTCGAGGGAAGTTTTTTAAGAGTTCAGTCCTTCTGAACATGGAGAGCTGTACAGAGGCAGATTGTTCTACGTAGGTCGGTGTACTTAATGAATAATAAGGGACAAGTCCTTGTCGGTTTCTCGGAAGCTATTTGTGTCAAGTGCCTGGTTACATATTCGTAATGCTACGCTGTAATATAAAATATGGCAATGGTTTGCCTTGCATAGATATTGTGTAAGTTACTGTCTTTTCTGAGTCTCGTGGAAAGCAGTTGACACACAGTTTTAGATCGGAGCCGTCATATTATGCTAGATCCCCTTGACAACACACTAATAATTCTTCTGAACTTTCCTTCATCTCTGAGCTTATATTACATTCCGTAATGCCAAATTAATTAGGTAAATTCGTTATTTGAGGAAACTCGACACGAAGAGAAGAAGAATTAGGTAAATTCGCTAAAACTTTATCTGTTCCCACGCGCGCCGTCTCTATTCTTTAGTATGAATTTATTTGACATGGTGAGTGAGTTTGACATATTGTGATAATGATAATATCAGCCTTCATGACAAGTCTATCATCATTATATACATTTTCCCGTGTTAAAAATCTTTGTATGATTTATATTATACATAACTAGGATCCTCCCGCGACTTCACCCGCGTGGCCACCTATTAAGGTTATTCCTGAAGAGCATATTTGCTGGATAAAAAGTAGCCTGTGTCATTGTTCAGCCGCTATTCAACTTCAGCCGCTATTCATTATTGTAAAAAAAAAAAACCAGATTAACCCGTTGCTCCGTAACAGAGTGAAATAAGGACAAACCAAGAACCACACCTTCTCGTAATTATAATATAAGTAACGATGGTATAAATAAAGCAACTTGTAACGAGAAAATACGAATCGTGAAACGTTCGAATCGTCTCGTTTTCATCAAACAAATCAATTTCATCGAAAAGCTAAATATTCAGCCGATTTATAAGGTTTCATAACTCGTTCAATAAACAAAGATCAAAGCCGCCAGGCCGGGTCACTCACTAAACATCGAAACATTACAAATACAAGACACAAATCAAGCATAAGTTGACATTAAATTTGAATATTAGAAAATGGAGCACTAAATTCGATCGATGAACAAACCAACGACATAAGAACTCTAGGAATCTTCTACGAGGCACATATTTTGTTAAATACCGGGGATCTTTTTATAGTGGTCAGTTCTGCCTGGCTATAGTCCAACACTGACGGGTTTGTCGGTCGTTACGTCCGTGAATAAATGAACGTAGTGTGTTAGTAATAAAGTCGTAAATCAATCGGCACGTCAACATGAAGAGTTATTGGATTTTGATAGCTCCGTGTGGTGTATTCAAACGGGCGAGAACAGGAATGCCGATGTGAGAACGGAGTTAAAAGAGCGTATGAACTACTGAAAAAAACGGCGTATACGTCGGTTTAGATAATTATTGTAGTCAGCAAGACGTTTTTCAAATAGGGATGTCTATATTGTTTTATACCTAAGTAAGAACCTGCTAACAAATTCGATTCGACTAAAATCAATCGGAAAGGTCGAATTTTGATAGGGAAATTCTCAGAGTTAGTTACTTTATTTATGTACTTGACTAGTTGTCGAAATATTTGTGTAGGTAGGTAGGTACTGAATATTTAACTTAATTTTGACTGACTATATTTTTAGACCATTCCACGATGTTAGCAACTAATATACCACCAAATATAAAATTATCTGATTCTGTTATATTTAATATAAATATATCTGATTCTGTTATATTATTGGGGTCCGAATCCCGAGCAGGAATGTTTGTCCCTGGCTCTTGGATGTTTTTATGTATGTTAGTATTATATCTGTATCTATATACTATGTATATCGTCGCCTGGTACCCATAGTACGAGCTTTGCTTAGTTTGGAATTAGATTAATTTGTGTAGGATTTATTTATTTATTGAATCTTAATTGCACAAAAGAAAAACTTATCGTACAAAAGGTGGACTTAATGCCATAGCGCATTCTCTAACAGTCAACCTTGAAGCAAAGCAGATACATTGTGGAAGGTTGTCCCTTATAATTTAATTATTTGTGATATGCACCCTTGATACATTTTCATCCTACGATATTATTATTACTATTAAAAAAAACTCACTGACAACCTTGACCAAGATCCAACCAATACCTGATCCAAGATTAAAATTGAAAAGTACATCATAAAATATATTAATACGATTTTAATACCAAAACGTAACCGCCGTTTTTAAGTTCTCATAATTCTACATAACCTTCAATACTATGTTAATGCTTTCTTCATTTGAAAGATATGCTGCTATCCGGACCCTCTGAATATCAATAGTCGATATTATTTACAGAGGACTCGATGCAAGCATTGAACGATATATCCAACGTCATGTTATTCAGCGAACATGTTCCAGGATCCCTTACACTTGGATATCGAACTACGATTTAGTTACGATACATAATAGGGTGGAGCGATAATACGAGTATCGGAATATCGCTGCTGAATAGGACTAAAATGGTGCCTGATTTCATGCATAACACAGGAAAAACAAGTAAAAAATTCTGGCAGGAAAAACAAGTAAAACAAATAAAACGTTTAATCGTCTACTATACAGTTGTACAACTAAATGTCTGTACATAGATATTTAAAAAAGTGGTAGGGACAATTTAAGGGTCATTATATATTTTTTGGAATTTTTGTTAGTTTGTATGTGTCGATGTAACATCCATACGCCAAAACGGCTTACGCGGATTTCAAGAACAAGAACAATACACGAGTAACTGTCCTTTTTTTTATTCCGAAAGCATATATCGTGACTCCAACCCCTCCCTGTATCTTTTAAACTGTATGTTAAAAAAATATGAAAAAATTACAAGGCTTTTAATTTTTCCAACATGATCGGATATATAGTTTTTAAGTTATAGCCCAAAAACTACGGTTCTCAACAAAAATACGTAAGTACCATGAAAATACGCTATTTTGCTGGTGCCCTTTTTCACATCGATTTTTTTTCATCTGTAGTGCATTGCTTTGTAGTAACGCCTACGGAACCCAACACTGATCATGGTGCGACATGCTCTTGGCCGGTTTTTTACATGATACAAAATGCGGAAAACATGTTCCCTGCGGTATTCCATATTCAAAAATAATATTTTCCACCTTTACAATACTAAACCTTCACATCCACACACCAATAATTGCGCATTGGAAATATTTTCCCTTCTTATATCCTGACTCTACGAGTTGCATCAAATAGCAGTATCGATTCGATTCTATTTCTGTATTCAGTTTAGCTCGCCCAGGCGTCTCCTTGCATCGAATAAACTGTTGCACAAATTTACTAGTACTAGAAAATGCTCGCAACTTCACTCTATCTATCTATCAGAAACGGACGTCTACTACTGAACATAATAGGCCTCACCTATAGCTCGCCACAGGGTGCGACCCTAACGAGGTCATCCGTTCACCTAGTCGGGGGCCGTCCGTCCTACGCTGCGCTTTCCTATACGTGGTCGCCACTCCAACCAATTACGCCCATTAATTAAATGTTTGGTCCACCTTCGGTGTCCAGGTGGTTTATGAATCCATCCATCGTTTCCTTCAAATAGCTTTTCGGGGAGCGATGAAGCTGTAATTATATGTACCTATACGTAACTTCACTGACAATGCAATAATATGGCACCATGGAGCTAGTCTGATGATGATATAGGAAGGTGGTCATAGGAACTCAGTAATAAAATAAAGCAATCCTGCCGCGTTTGGGCTATTTACAATCGTCTTCGTGAGTAGTTGATGAATGTTGAAAGCTTGTCACAAAAATGTAATATGTATTTGACAGAAACTTATATTTAAATTAAAGTACGCAAGTCATCTTTTTCATCATTTTTACAACTTTATAATAGTAGAGATGTTTGAGGTTAGTTTGCTGTATAATTTCGTCTGGTATTGCTAACCACGTCCTAAGACTTGCTACATACTAAGACTGCTGATGATTATAATTAAATATGATTTATTTAATTACCTTACCGGTGAGTCACGCGAAAAAAAATCATATCCACTCGCCTTATACATCGTACCTACATGTATACCTACACATATGCATCGGTTTAATTAGCTCGAAGCCAAGCCACCGGTCCGTCCGTCCGTCTGTCGAAATATGGATCGCAATTAGCGAATGGGCCTGTACCGCCGCATTACGACCGGAGTGGATTGATCGTTCAAATTAATGTCTGAACTATGAACTGTGTGACGTGCGAGATTGTACAGTGTCGGTTAATTGCGCTGGAGTTGGCACATGATACGAAATTTTAATAGCGTAAGAGCATTTCTAAAAGAGTTAAAAAAAATATGGGCACATTATCTGACGCAAAAGTAGTTAATTTCCCTATTTTATTGCCAAGTTTTCTTACTGATAATCAGTAAAAATATTGGTAAAAAAATATAAAATAACTAAGTCCATACTCCACAGTTAATTGACATTCTTTTTGAGATATACATAATAGTATTTACTGCCCGGTCACAACCACCGGCCACAACCAAAGGTAATTAAATAAATCATATTTATACACGATTAAGCCCCGTTAATCCCGTTATGTTGTGCTGTGATAATGCGTGAGCTATCTGTGAATTAAATGTAAACTGCAAAAACAAAAACAGTGAAATAAACTCAAAAGAACATAAAGACAACTTGCTACAAAGGTACAAAGTGCATTATTTGACTATTCACTACACTACTGCACAAAGTAAGGGCGTGCCAATAAATTATAAACAAGCAACAGAAGCTCTTAGACGGAAAAGCGTGTGTTTGAAAATGATGATACTATGACGTGCACACTGGCGGCCGCGGAAAAGGGTACAGTCGTCGAGAAATCCTGAGTCTGTAATAGAAATAGATAAAAATCTTCACATAATATTTTGCGTATTCACGAACTTATTGAAATGTTATTTTTTATAGTTTTATTGGTTGCTGTTTAGGGCCATACCGATATTATAAAAACTGTCTTTCCTGTGAACAGTACTTTTACAAACGTTAACACTTTCGCAATCGACATTTTCGTAGCACTGCGCTCTTACGCAGCCTTTTAACATGAGAAAATGCGCATGAAGCAAAAACTACGAGCAGAGCGCCCACTTAGCGGGTTCCCGGTCGTGAAAATGTTAAACTTACACGATTTTCACTCACGATTATCACGACACAATAAAACGGAACTTATCACATTGGATGCCAGTGAAGCAACATTTGTGATTAAACATTCTCGGTCCTATACCGGTGACACGCTAGCGTGATTTTATGTTTAACTTTTTTGATAAAAAAGATCTTACTCCTATGCTGATGACATGCTTGCGTGATTTTATGTTTGCGTGCCAGTGATAGTGACACAAGGTTTGTTATCAAAAAATTCTTAGTAGGCCGGTGACGCACGCTTGCGTGATTTTATGTTGAGTGCTAGTGACACAAGGTTTGTGATGAAAATTTCTTCAAAAATTAAATAATAAATGAAAATTAAATAATAATTCAAAAATTAAGTAACTAAATAAATCAGTCACCAGATTTATCATAAGGACTTATTTCCGTAAGTAACTTCTATTGTTCCTCCAGTTGTTGATATTTGCACATTAAAGATATTTTCAAAAAAAATGTAATGGACTATTTGGAGGTTAACGAATCGATTTTTTTTTTATGTATGCATGATCTTTGTGCGGCTTCATCACGCCAAAAAGGGGCTAAAAGTATTTCAACTGTTTTTGGTACACGGGTAGCTAAGCGTTGTAGAATACTTATTATCCGACTACGCTGAAGTAAAAACCAGGGTTATGACTTTTTTCTCTTCCGCAAACGAAATTGCGGGCACCTTCTTTCTAGTTGTATATATAGTCCAGGGAATGCATAATCTTTTCTTTTTGCTTTATTAAAAACTCATTCATGTAACAAACAGGGGAGAAAAATTTTTTTTCGAATAACTATAAAAATTACCAAGATATAAGCTATCAAACATTTCGTTCTATCTCTTTCTGGCAAAACAGAATTTAATATGGAGTTTATATGACCGTCGTAGACTGTGACGTAACAGTCTATGTCTGACCTATCTGTCAAATCGCTGTCTAATTCGTAGTTTAAAATGCCTATATCATGAGTATTTCTTATCCGATTTTAATTTTAATTTCACTTTTTGGAATAATTTTTACGGTATTTTGATATTATGTTAAAAAAAGCGTTGAAAAAATTTCACGCATGTTCCCTATTCACGGCCTCACGTCTTTAGAAGTACAGTATCTTCTGTTTAAATCCCCGTATAGGTAAAAAACTTAAGTAAAGCCCCACTTCTATGTAGTAGTATACAAAATTGATATGGAACTTATGTCATTTTTCTAATATGGAACGTCAAATTGCCTGTACGGATACGCTACTACTACATACACAGGTGACTTACTTAAGTTTATCACCTATGACCTTTAATGTCGCCTGTACGCACATAAACATCGCCCGGGGAACGCTTTGTCTTTATTTAGAGAAACACAAATCAAGGCGAGATTGAATTTATGCGGATTACGTGTGATACTTGTGAGGGAGTAAATAACCATTTTGGGAGACAATTGGAATATATTACATGTTTTTAAAAGTAAATACGTAGACTGAGTGGCATGCGGTCCATGTAGGCACAAAGGCACTGCCTATCCTGAACGACCATGGCTCCATATAGACACTGAGAAACTGCCTACTCTGAACGACCTTTGACCTTGGCAAAAAACCCCGCACACGTCGCTGCGTAGACTCCTAATGTTTGGCCAATATCATATTTGGGATTTCTAATAAGGTTTTCAAGTAAAACTACCATGGTGGCCAGTGGCGTGCAAAGGGATTTTGGCCAAGGTAAGCATTTTTTCTGTACCTATATGAAGCCATAGTCATTCGGGGCATCAGGGTAGGCAATTTCTCTGTGCCTACATGGAGCCACGGTTATTCAGGGTAGGCAGTGCCTTTGTGCCGTAAGTCACTGATGGTGGCATTTTTGTCGAAATAACACAATATTAGTTTGATATTTTCGGCGGTATGGCGCAAGTCGCTGTCCTCTACAAGATAACCAAAAAGTGCATTATAATGCTGACTTTCAACACTAATGTTTCACGGAAGTCAGATCATGTGAAACGCTCGTAAGGATTTTGTCTTTTGGTTACAGAACAAAGTTTGTACCTATTTTTTTTCTTTTCTGTTGTTGTTATTCCTAGTGTAGGGATTAGGAATAGGATATTCCTGCGGCTTAGATAAAAAATAGCGTATGTCACTCTCCAGACCCTGTTCTAACTATATAAAAAAATACTTCAATCCGTTTTATGGCGTGAAAGAAAAACAAACCAAGAAGCACTGTTTCACATTTATACTATTACTAGAAGGCGCCCGCTACTTCGTAGGAGAAAAAGTTACAACCCGCCTTTTTTCTTTAGCATAGTTGGGTAAAAAGTATCCTATAACTATCTGGAGATACCCAGCTACCCGTGTACCAAAAATAGTTGACATCCGTTTAGCCGATATAGCTTAATGTAGCCACAACGACACATACAAACATTTCATTTTTACAACTTTATAATAGTATAGATACTTAAAAATGAAATTTCTGTACATGAGAGTACATTTAAAAAAAATATACGGACTATTTGAAGAAATCGAAATATATATTTTTTGTATGTTTCTATGTGTCGTTGTGGCTTCTTCACGCCAAAACGGCTAAACGGATTTTAACTAATTTTGGTAGACGGGCAGCTAGGCATCCAAAGATGGTTATGGAATAGACACGTGTTACTTGACTGTGCTGGAAAAAAACACGGTTATGACTTTTTTCTTCTCCGCTGACGAAATTGCAGGCACTTTCTTGTTTATAATATTATCGTAAAGATAGTACATACAGATGTAAAAATACTTGCCAAATCCTAGTTCGATTTTTTATATATATCTGCTGAATATTACTTTTTATGCTTAGGTATGCGATAAATTTTACAGTCAATAGGGTACATGCATGAAATCTTTTTTATCGCTTTTCTTAACTAAATATCAAAATACCGTCAAAACTATTTCAAAATGTGAAATTGACTTTAAATTGGCCAAGAAATACGCATGACATAGGCATTTTAAACTACTAATTAGACAGAGAGGTCCGGCATGCACTGTTACGTCATAGTGCAGTCCGGCCATATAAACTCCATATTAAATTCTGTTTTGCTAGATACAGATAGAATGAAATGTTTGATGACTTATATCTTGATTATTTTTATAGCTATTCCAAAAAATATTTTTTGTGTAAGCTTTGTTACATAAATGAGCTTTTAGTAAAGCAAAAATAAAAATTCATGCATATTCCCTATTTTGTCCAGTTCGTCTCAAAATCCAATATCTTGCGTTTGTGGCAAAAATAGGTCAGCTGCTCTTAACAATTACTAGGCTAGCGAGTTTGTTGAGTTAGTGCATAAACCGTGCACTAGCCAGTGCCTCAAACGAGGCTTTATAGCAAAGTTTAGAACCGCTCATAATATATTTGTGTCCACCAGGTTAGATACTGAATATTCCATGTATACTGAATTCTGAGTCATGTTACACGTACTACATTAAATAGTGCGTATTCTTAGGTATCTTACTACACACAAAATCTTGACTTAACAGTGTATATAATTATTATTATTAACTATGTGTTTGTATAGTTAACTATGCGTTTGTCGGTTTGCCCTGCTAAATAAGATGCAGTAACGGAGCGACGGCTAGACGTGAATATAAAAAAAGAAATACAATATGGGCCGGTGAATGAGATAATCTATCTTTCATCCTGGATAAATGGTTCTCTTGAGATAAATAAACGTTATTAGATACGCGAACGAAACCCCAGGAAAAACCTATTTTCAAATAACAACACAAAAGAGACAATTTGGCAGCTTTTCCACAGCACAATACGTAATTAAAAAAAATAAAATAATTAATACGTAAAACATCAATATTACCGACGTATATTGGCCAGTAGTGTACACCAGAACTAAGCTGTAATGGCGTACACTGGCGAGCTTATCTCCTCCCCGCCATTAGGTCGATTGGTACTTTTGTTTGCAACGCAGTGTACCGGTTGAATTGTAGCGGTGCATTGTTTTCTATGGCAGATGTAAGAAACAGCAGCGGAAAATGCGGGCTTGAGAGAATTAGAATTTGGGACTTAAGCTGTAGTTTTTAAAGTCTCTCTTGGTTTGAGGTCTTAACAGAATTAAATGTCTGGTAGCAAATAAAGGCGGTGTGTTAGATTGGACAAAGTCAAGATACTAAAAGGAAATGTCTTAAAACTTGTTTAATAACGGGAAATAAAAATCGGCTAAAAAATAAGCATAATATAGGCATTTTAAACTAATAATTAGACATCGATTTGACAGAGAGTGTACTGTTTCATCACTCGACACTACGGCCATATAAACTGCATTATTCTGTTTTGTTAGAAAGACATTAAATCAAATGTTTGATGGCTTATAATCTTGCTTATTTTTAAATTAATTAAAAAATATATTTTTCTTTACTGTTTGACTTTACATGAATAAGCTTCTACTAAGGCGAAAATAAAAATTCATGCATTTTGTCTATTATATACTTGATCCTAATGTTATAAGTGCAAATTTTGTTTTTTGGACACAAATGTTTGCTTTCATGATTATTTGGAATAAATCTTTTTCTTTCCTTTGTCGTTTTAAAATTACTACTTGTATAGTTTTCTACGCATGAATAGGCTCCTTCAATTAGATACGCAAAAACAGCGTTTGCGTCCGACTTTGTAAACTTATTAACAGCTTTTCAATTCCATTAATTCTTCTTTGTAAACAGAACAACAATTTAATTAAAGATATCGAAAAGACGACGTTTACTTTGCAACAGGAAATACGAAATAAACAAGGAAAATTATATGCTTTTTGTTTTACAAATGTTTTAATTTGGAGTTGAGTGATATATTTTGCGTATTTAAATCCATCTGTAAACGGATACGTAATTACTTAAAATAAACTCCGAAATGTAAAAATATTTACATAATGGCTAGTAGCAATATTAACTAGGTATGTGTCTATATTGTGTGACATTCGATTAATCCACTTACCATCCTCTTCCAAAAAACAATTTCCGAATATTAGAATGAATTTATTTCTGTAATGAAGCCCGAACTTACCTGAAATAAAAAAAATAAACAAGTTTAAATTTAAGAAAACATTTATACTATTGTAAAGTTGTAAAAATGATGTGTATGTCTGTACATTGTAGATATGTTAAAAAAATTAAGTAATCTCCAAATAGTCCGGTTTATTACGAAGTCACTGTATCGAAAAATATATTTTTTGTATTGTATGTTTGTATGCGTCGTTGACGCTTCGTCGCGCCAAAACGGCTAAACAGATTTCAACTATTCTCGGTACACGGGTAGCTGGATATCTGCAAATATTTATAGGATACTATTTAGCCGACTGCGCTGAAGAAAAAAGAGGGTATGATTTTTTTTCTCTTCCACTGACGAAGTTGCGGGCATCGTTTATTAGCCTTATATAAATTTACACATTTTGAATCATCAATCCTTCAATAATTTTTATGCATGGTGTGATTTGTGTTTGTAATGTGATTCTTTCTATTGTTATAAATGAATGTTATACTATTGACTACTACGATAAACGTGAATTATGTTTAAATGTACCTAAACATTGTACAGTCACCAGCATTAATGTCTGACACAACAAAGCGCGCATAAATATCTGACACGACTATAGAGTCGTCCCTAGAAATAGGGCCGTTAGGACGTGTCAAATATTTTTGCCCCCTTTGTTATGGCAGATATTGATGCTCACTAGTATCAATATCTGCCATAACTGCGGGCAACTTTTGTTGCTTGGACAGATTTGGGTCATACTGGTTCTAGAATTTAGCCGTCTTTCCCGTGGACAACGCAATAGTTAAGGGCTTGGGAACATATTTCTGATATTTTTATCGCTTAGATCTAGATTATTAATCAATTTGTACATCGCCTAATAGGGCACTAAGAAAAAATTGTATTTAAAGCCCTTAACTCTCGGGTGTCCACAGGAAAGACGCATAACGGTAACTCATACTAAAAATCAGTATGACCCATTTAGACCAAAATGCTGCAATACTATGTATGGTTGAAATCTATCCACGCAATTTTGCGGCGCATTGTACTATATAGGTACTTATTCACTACGTCGCTCATTAAGAACAAGAAGTTCAAAATAGAACACAAATCAGAGTTTGCGTCATATTTCCAATACGGTTTACTTTCGCTTAATAGTATAAAAGCTTGTGATAATCGTTGACCCAAGCAAATCTACTTCAATGCTCAATAAATTGTTCCATGAAATGTAAACTATCCGACACGATGCAAATCCTAACAGATTTATCGAGACTGTTTACTGATGCACACCAGTATAATGAGGAAGATGAGATCATAAAACTCAGTGGACCGGATTGAAGGATTCTTGCAATTTATCGCTAGTTTTCTGTCAGTGCTAAGGCATTTTTTTCTACGGAACGTTATTACTATAGTAGAACAAAAACAAATGCAAACGTGAAGCAATTGAAATCAACAAACACCGAAATTTCAACCAGAAAGTCGGTTTCAAACTTACATCTTCGTGGAATCCAGTAATTAGTAAATGTAAACAATATCAAATAACATTCGAGAAATCGCATGACTTCGTGAGTGTGGTGTGTCGGTCTAGTGACGGCCTTAGTGTTCAACCTTATAATGAAAACCAAGCGCGGGTAGATCGAAAAACTCGCGGGGCTAGAAGACGTTGATTCGCCTCTTCAGTTCCATCGAGACCATGGACGTAACGCGACGTCCGAAGAATTAACAACGAAAGGTAATTAAATAAATCATATTTATACGTGATTAAGCCCCGTTTTGTTGTGTTGTGATAATAGTTAAATACTTTCATTGGAACTCGTCAGGTGGGCGCTCTTCTCGTAGGTACATACACATTTTTGCATGTTATCGGCTACGCACGTAGCGCTACGAAAATTGCTGTTATAAAAAACATTTTCATACTAACAAGCCGCGACATCGCTTCTCGCGTGACTCAGCCTCTCCCGTCTCTTTAGCAGTGTACTCAATAGAAAAGGATAGAAACATCTGTCGCGCGAAAAAGACTCGCGTGCCATAAATAGGGATGAGTATTTTTTAATGCAGAATATGGACATTCAAAAACCATTTCGAGGAATAAGTTTAATGAACCGCTTGCAATTATCAGCTTCAAAAATATGATTTCTGGGATAAGTTATTCGGTGCTTCTAATTTTGACTTTTATTTATCTTTGCCAAACCTTAGTACAAACGTCAGTCAGTAGTGACGTCATTCGAAATATCTCGCAATAAAAAAAAAACAATGCATCCAAATGTAAAACGCATGTAATTAGTACCTATCTTAGAATAGCCTATTTTAACCTCCTGAGGACTCATGTATTTATAATAGTACAATTTAAAATCGAGTATTCAACTTTCATCAAATTCCAGATAGTTCGAAATTCAAAAATGCACAAATTAGCCTGGGTCGTAGGAGGACGAAAAAACGATAAAAACAAGGGCATTACTGCTGTACTAGTTTAAAAGCTTTGTCTTTTGTTAGGAGTTTCCATATACGAGTATTTTACGTCTTTCTTCATTAGCTCGGCAGATTTTCTGACCTCCAACACGTACCACCTTCACGTGTCAATCCTGGTTAGCGAAACCCTCCACGACTTAGCCTATCGTGCGACGTAGCATCTTTGTCGCATTGTATTGAAAGGAAAGAGACAAAAAATCTTTGTCTCACGACAAAGAGTCGCGTATTTATCACAGATATGCTAGAGATATTGTACTATTTTTGTATATTTCGATGAACAACATTTAAACGAACTATTATCAACGATAACACTGTTTTATAATTACGTCTAGGTATTTGCGTGGGTGATATAACTATGCCAGGCTTTGAAGAAGATTAATAGTCCGAAAAAGCAAGTCACGGCAAAAGGGGTTAGTTAAAAATGGTTATCATGTAATTAAACGTAGGACGCTAGCTCGCAGACCTGGGTTTTGTCAGACAGAAACTCATAGGACATTTCAACTAATGAATGAAATGTGACGTGAGTTGACTTTTGATTAGGCATTTTTGACCAAAAGCAACTATGCAGTACCCAAGTAGCATAAAAGTTGTAGTGGAGTTTATACAGCCGTTATAACGCTTAAACAGGTTGTATAAAAGCTTAATGAGACCTTATACAGTTTGTTTGCTACTTGGGTAAGAGATCCAGTGTATTACAGATTACATCATTTTGGACGAATGGAAATTTTTGCATTGATTTTTGCAGGCTTATATTTGGTTTGAATATGCATTACAAATGATAGAAATCGTTCTTTCGACAATCATCAATGTAACACCTTTGCTTTATGAAAAATAAATAACTTAATGTACCTCTATCTCTATACTTAATATTCCCCAACACCAGTCAGACTACCAAAGATTTGCCGTTATGTCGTAATTGACGCCATAAAGTAAGTATGTAGTCTAGCATAAGGAAATCCATGAAGATACCTATTAAGTAAACACAATAGCATATAAAAAACAGTAATGGATAAGACTATTATAAATTAAATATAAAACTACTGTACGGATCTACCTACATAAGAATTTACAAATAAAATAAATCCCCTAAATCCCTTTCGCTGGGGAGTGTGCCCAGAAGGCTGGCCGCATTGCCACGCTGGATGGCAATGCTGCTTCGCTGGGCGAAATAGTGGCCAGCCCTCTGGTCACATGTTACCTCTATAAGGCGCGTCTACAGTTCCTTGAAAAGTCGACGCACGCTAGGCCCCAATGGCCCCAGAGTTTCTACCCCAAACGCCGTAAACAAGTAACTGCTGCTGATTGCAGCATATTTACGGCGTTTGAAGCTCTCAGCAGACGAAGCCGCCGCACCAGCATCATTTTTGGTGCCTGGAATATGGGACGGCGTCAGGGTGTCCACGCATGTGGCGTCCCATACCAACGGCCGACCCATACTCCAGGGTACCAAAGTCATCCCGTCTGGCCTTTTGCCCTCATCACTAGCCAGACCGCTAACCTCTTGAACTGCGGGCACCTTGGCGCTGGCAAAGGCCTACGGATGACGTCATTAATGCTGGCGTGGCGGGGGATTCTGCCTACACTCCGGTGGCATGACAGGCCGTGGTGGCCTAGGTTATCCACCAGAGCTCCGCAGCGACAGCGGTGGGGCTCGTTTGTTGGTGCCCCAATCCTTAAACAAGTGGCTTATGTCGTAATTTAATTTTAAGCTTATTAAAAAAACATCTAACGTTTGGGGCATTTTTTATCTCTTGAGGTATTTTTTTATATATCGTATATAATTATTTAGTAATATAGTCAAAATAGTGGTACAAAGTATGGCCATTGACATGATCTTAACTGTAGTACTTCTAAAAACACACTTCCGGGCCGACTTGTTTATTACATATTACATGTCGCTTAAATAGGTCTTGAAATATAGATTTATCTTTTAAAAATAGAATAATGATATATAGCCAAATATTTGTAGTGTAAAACATTAAATTACTTTAAAAGTTATTAAAATGTTGCGAGCCGTCAAGAGATGGCGCTCATATTTCATAACAACTACATACTTTTGCATTAAAACTATTTCTTAATTAATGATCTTAATTATTAATACTTATTATAAAGTTGTAATGGAAAGATATGAAGATATTTAAAAAAAAGTGGTACGGTTTATATGAAGGAAAGTCAATACAGAAAAAAATTACCGATTCAAATTGACTGAAGACGTTTGACTCATCGACTAATTGTCCGGTTTGTATGGGAAAACAAGCGACGTGCAGTCAGTGGGCAGTTGTTATGCAGTTGTTATACAGTTGCAATACAATTCGTCTGTTTAAACCTCCACAAACTAAACTTACTTCCCTTTTATAATATACGTGCGATTTTTCCTACTGAACAAAAGCTATAGTCAAACAAACTTAACATAATAAAGCCTGATTTATTGCAAGGAAGCGAGTACGTGCCGCGAATTAATTATTGTCTGTTTGTCTGTTTGTAGAGCGTTAATAATAAACTCGCTTATCTCCAACGCCGGGGTGAAAAATGAAGGAGATCATTAATTTAAGTTTTAGTTTCGAGACAAATTTACGCTGTAGAAGATAATAGCCAGCTTGCCCTGTTTAATATAAACAGCTGCTTGCAAAAGTTTTGACTATTAGAGAATATTGTGCCACAAGTAAACAAATAAGTGTAGAATAGGAAAAAACTACAACGGCGAACTCGAAAGAAAACGACACAACAATAATATCTGTACGTGCAGCAAATTCGAGGCTCACATCCCTCGTATAACATCTAAAATGCATGCTTAGTTTTGAGGATTGACCAACCCGCGACATAAGACTTCAGGATCAAAATGTTCGTAGCGCGTAGCGGATAACGATCAAAATGTGCGTAGGAATGTAGCGAATACTTGCTCCGAGCATAGCACCAATCTAGTGGGTTCGCTGTGTAATTCTTTGTTTTTATCCAATATGAAAAGAGATCCCATACATTTTAAGCAAATCTTGAATCACGTTAACATTTTTCTCGGAATTATAACTTCAGTACCTATGGCAATTCGTTTTTATAATACTTTAAATAATTATGATAAACAATAGGTCATCAATATTTAAAACTTAACAAATTATACTCGGTTTCTCTGTTTTATGCGCAATATGAAAAAAAGGATACCATATCAATACAACACTATATAGAAACGTTCCGTAGAATACACACATGGACCTTTTTCTCATGACCAAAACCCATCAAGAGCAGCAAACAAGCAAGGGCCGGCGAATAAACATGGCGTCCCATTTCGGATGCCCCGGATAGGATACGGTTAGTGTTTCGTTACGTGCGCCTTTATAAAAATGCGGCTAGCCATAGTAGGTACGGTTGTAAGTGGACATTGTGATTGTGTATGTACGCTCCATCTAAAACCTTGCGGCCACAAAGGGCAGGATTTCCATCTACACAAGTTAAATTGACAATTTAAAAACTGTTGATCCTTATATTTGTATTGGCTTACTTAAGAAAACTGTATTACATTCGGTCCGAAAGATTGGCGCTATTGATATATGATAGTCTTGGCCGATTTCGGCTACAGCGACTGTTGGTCAGGCATATTTATGTAAGACTCATGCTGGGTTGTCTTGTCGTTGTTCTGCCCTTAAGTGCGCTCGTATGTGGCTTACGTACCCAATCTTGTTAGAGAAGGTACGAGCACACTTAGGGCATGTCAACACCCCGCCGACGTAATTGTAGGAGATGGCCACAGGTGGTCTGGTCTTCAGCTCATCATCCCGCTTTCTATTTAGGACTTCTCGACGTACGGCTTCGAAGTCGTTCACCTGTTGATGGATGAGCCGACGCCACTCGGGACGCTGAGCAGCCTTCACCTCCCATTCCGAGGGCTCTATTTTGCACCGTTTCATGTGTCTTTTCAGAACATCCTTGTATCGCAGGTACTGGCCTCCGCATTTACGCTTACCGTACTGGAGTTCTGAAAAGAAAATGCGCTTCGCCACTCTGCTCTCCGACAACGTTACGGGACACGTGCCCGCACCACCGCAGCTGTCGCCTCATCAGGTTTATCTGTACTTACATACTTATCAAGAAAGTTTCTTAATAGATGTATTTGTCAATGGCATGCGTCTCGGAATATCGGAATGCAACGTAATTGTGGCTATAGCAAGACCGCAGTACAATGCACTTCCCTCTGATTAATCACACACAAACCCATTTAAAACACATGGCTGCATCCGTGTGCACCGTGCGACGCATATAACTTGGTTACAGAACAGCTGCGTTACAAAGCGATAATTTATCCTAAGCAGTTTCCTTAGTCGACTCGTGCAGAAACCTACTATATTCAGCACGCTTCTTTATTTTGTTTTAGAACCTGACTTGGAACAAAAATCGGATTGGGAAGATAATGAGGCTATGGACTACTCGCCCCCGCCGGCGGGGTCAAAGCAAAGAGTGCACAATAACCATCCTTTCGTTGGCTGCTGTGATCTCGGCATCCAGATTAGAGAGCATATTTCTAGGACAGCAGGTAAACCGACCTCTTAGCAAGCAGTTTCTGTGGGGTGGATCCTCTGCAGAATTGAGGATCGACGGAAGGTAATCGCCTGCGTTACTATCCTAGCTAGAGATTTCCGATAGTGAAGAGAATTAGCAAAAAAGCGTCATCAGCATCCGTTCATAAATTGATGTTTCCCTACTCCTTCAGAAGAATGGTTCATGAATAAAAAGTCACAAAATCAAGTACAATTGGGTCTATAGCTACCGTAACCTCCCAAAGAAGTATAATCATGCGGCGACTAATTAAATAATCGCCTGCAGTGATCGAATTGGTACTGCGTCAGAGGCTTACTGGAATCCACTTCCATACATCTACTATGCCACCTCCTTCTTATATCATACATAAACTAGAAGATGACCGCACCTTCATCCGCAGAAGAGAAACAAGCAAACCCTTTTTTTTTACTTCAGCGTAGTCGGGTAAAAGTATCCTATCACCATCTGTGGATCCCCAACTACCCGTATACCAAATTTATATTTATTTGAATTACGTTTAGCCGTTTTGACGTAACGAAGAAACAACGACATATGTTGAGGTACAAACAAACAAATAGTGGCTATCATTTATTTTTTTTGAATATCTTCAACGTGCAGACAATTAATAGTTACAACTTGGATGTTTGAGGGTTTGTTGCTCCGTAACACGTCAGCTATCGAACTGATTTAGAACTTTACACACAGATTGAGTCATGGATTAAAACATGGATCTAACAAAGGCACGCAAGCGACGTCGCAGGAGAATGCTAATGATCCTGTAAAGATCATCAATATCAGTTCAGCTATAGGGCGTCCACTGCCGGACACAGGCCTCCTCAATATAATTCCACATGGGCCAGATAGAGGCGACCCGCATCCAGCGAATCCCCGCAACCCTAACCAAGTCGTCCGAACACCTTGCGGATGGCCTTCCCACCCGTTCATATAAAGATGGTGGACTGTAAATGTATCCACTGTAACAGATCCTATTGATCCTATAAAGAGAAGATCGCTGTAACCGTGTCCACTGTTACTGACCAGACAGGCTGCGGTCGGTCGCAATCGAACGGCTTAATTCTAGCACCGAGCCGGACTGAGATTAACTGGCCCCGTTTAGACTATGCCGTAGCACAAGCAGAAGAGTAGTCTAGTTCAAGATTATTAGATTAAGAACTAAACCTTTAAAGGGAGCGTTCCACCAAAACAACAACTTTTGTTACACGTGGCAGCTACCTTTACCAAATATTTAAAGCCCTAAAACGGCCAAAACGGTCAAGTTATGAAATATTATCATAAGAAAAATCGTCTCCAGCGTTGCTAGAAGTGTCAAAAAAGTGGTGTCACGTACATTCTGATAGAATCCCTAAGTGGACTTTCAGGGATTTGGGCCATTGGGGAAGTGGGTACAAGAATATAGGCTTCGGACGTTTAAGTAGAAGACTAATGTTCAAAAAAATGGGTCCCATAGAATGGTCAAGTTCCCTACGCACACTTACGATGGTACAAGCAACGTACCCGGTATAAATCAATCCATGGTTGTAACTTAATTCTTTTATTTCTTTAAAATGTAGGTAACACGGGTACCTACCTACTGACATACGTGACCTTTGTACCTCTTGAATAAGACTGAACCTCCTAGAACTTCTTTATACATACCAAAATAAGTATGTATAGATAACTATGTCAAAAAACAAAATGAACCCATTACGCGTTACGTACGGAACGCGTAATGGATGGGCATGTATTCAATTCGTCCAATGTCCGTCATCTAATGTTGTACTACTGCTTCTACTGTGACTACACGTTACATTTACATTGCGCCTGTAACTTACGAGTATCTGAAACAAACGGAATTCGCGGGCTTTTGCAGTCACAAGAGTTAATTGGAGGTTAGTGAGGCATGTACACGTTCGTTGTCCTATTACACATTGTTTGCACACATAGATAATATCTGTTTTTTACTTTTTATTTACTATTACCCCTAAGGATGAACATCTTTTTTGTTTCCATAGATAAATAAATAAATAACACAGGGACAATCTTAAACAAATCGACGTAGTCCCAAAGTAAGCAAAGCTTGTACCCATTATTGGGTACCAGGCGACCATATACATTACATATAGATAAATTATAATACTTAAATACATAGAAAACATCCAAGACCCAGGAACAAACATTCGTGCTCATCACACAAACACTTGCCCTGGCCGGAATTCGAACCCGGGTCCGCTAGTTTCGTAGGCTGCTGTACAACCCACTGAGCCAAACGTGTCGTCAAAGATGGATGTATCTGACGTGATTATTATAATTATACAAGCGGTCTACCTTTATAGAGGCGTCTATTAGTGGACATGAAACTAACTGTTACATATGAAACATCTATGCAAATCGACCTACTCAAAATCGAACGCAACAAAGTAATCTGATAGCAATTGTTTGAAATATCATGTTCAAAATACATACACTCACTTACCGTCAAACAGTTTATGTGCTCATCTGTCAACATTATTTACTTATATTATAAAAAAACCCTGAACTAAGGTCGAGAAAAATACCTACAAACCAAACGTTTCAATTATTTTCCAAGTTATTATTATTCTAATCATCTTCAGTTCATTACAACACAACCATTATCTTAGGTAATAGCAATCACGAAGCTAGAAAATCTTTCCGCGTTCGCTTTCCACGAACAAGCAAAGAAAATTCAGCCATTAAAACATACAATTAAGATTCAAAATTAATTTTAATATAGTCGCGTGCCTCTCATATCAATTGTCGGATGAAATTATTGTGATAGAACCTTCTTATAACAAACTTAGAGTTGAATTTGGTTCAAATGGGTAGTCGCATCAATAGCCTGATAAAAATATAACGATGGACCCTACTGGAATGGCGTAAAGGTTGCTTTTCGCTCTAGTGCGGTAATAAAGATTGGCAAATGGATTTATAATGAAAGAGTACGAGCGACACGTGGGAAGGCGCGAGTGAAAGTTCGCGGAAAAACCGCATAGTTCTCGGGAGCAGTTCAAGTTGTAAGCGAGAGCGGAGATGAGAACATTTAACATAAGTTACCTTTATCCTTATGTAAGGTTGCAAAGCCTGGAACCGAACACTCAAGGAGGAAAGTAAGCTCCCTGTAACGGAGAGGAAATTGCCTCGGAGAACCTGGGAGCTACCAAAAAAGACGATGGCAAGTGGAGGATCCGTAAAAATGCTGAGATTGAGAAATTGGTGGCCGAGCCCAATATTGTCGGAGTAACAAAGGCGCATCTACTTCTGTGGTTCGGCCACCTGCAGTGACTAGAGAAGGATAAAAGAGCATACCTGGGACGGCCAACAGAGCATCGTCCCAGTAGGTCGTCGCAAGTACCGCTAGGGAGAAGTGTAAGCTTCAAGCCGACAATTGGCTGGAAATTGCACAGGATCGGAGCAGATCCCTTTTAAGGTGCGTCCACATTTGTATCATTTGCCCGATCAGATCTTCGTTCCGTGGCATGATCGCGTGTCACGATCACGCGTTTTGACGTTGCGCCGATCCGATTGCTCGAAATCCATGTTGCTACGCGTATCACACACTTAGTTTGGACAAGCAAGGCAATGATCGCCGCGCCGACGGTGAGCGTCCAAGCAGCGCGATACGCAGTCATGCCACGACACGGTGATCAGATACGAGCAAGTGATACAAGTGTGGACGCACCTTTAGGTCACTGAGTCAAAGTATTTAGTTAGTGTACCTTTACCAGTAAGTGAAGTAGGTTTTTTATTGTGTGCGTTTGTAGACATAAGAATATTTCAGTAGTGTGCTGTACGTGTTTACCTCGCCCTCGCTAAAAAGCATGACATGGCTTGTGAAGTCTCAGTAGTTAAATGCTCTAAGGCGTCCGTAGATTTCGACGTCTAAGAGACCGTGTGACCAGAATAAAATTTTACTTTTCATTTTGAATGTAATACATGTAAAAACCCAATGCACAAAAACCAAACATTTTCTACATTACCTTGTACCATACCCCGCATGCATCGGTGTGAATATTTTTTACAGCCCCTATTACGAAGCGAGCGTAACTATGGAAATCGGACGCTTTGATCGTTTTTCTACGTGCCAACTCACGTAGCGACGTTAAAACCGTAAAAATGAGATGCGATGAGAATACTAGGTATATGTAATATGAATATATATCGCAAGCATATAAATTATATTCTATAAACAGAGTCTTGAGTGAAAAACAATGTATACATAGACCTAAAACGGTGAGTGAGTATAGAAACATGAGATTTTCGACATAATTTCCTACTACAACTTAGGTAAGCAGTATTAACGATGTTTATCACTCAAAGTAGAGTCCCGTTTTAAACTAGCCAGTACGTATAGAAATAAAAAAAATCCACATGCTATCCTTCCATACGTAGTATGATACGAATTAAAAAAAAATCTTGTGGGAACAGGGATTAAGAGTATGGATATAAAAAAAATTACCACTAGCTTTCGGTTGGATTATTTATCTTGGTATTAAATTGACTTTGGTTCTCTAATAGAAGACTGGTATCGCAAGCTCGATATATCTCCTTACTTTATACTAGGCACGCAATGTAAGTGAAATTGTCACTGTCTGTCACGATTGTGAAATAGGGGCCTCGTGGTGGTATACTTAGACAAAACAATACAAATACTCATTATTGCACACCTCAGACACAGAGCAATACAGAACATGACAAAAACATTCGAATAAGCGGAGGTAGACAACTTATATTACTTCTATCGCGAATAAATGCAAAGTTTCGATACAAGAAAGATAAACAAAACGAAAAGGCAAGTCAATACGCCAGCATCTTACTATCAAATAAAACAAGGAATTTAAAGCAATTATTTATAACAGCATTGCAAACTGAAGCAAGGCATAGAAAATACTAGCTTCTGCCCGCCGCGATTTCGTCCGCCTTAAATTCGTTTGTCGCGGATAAGGGTATTTTTCCGGAATAAAAAGTAGCCTATGTCCTTTCTCGGGACTCAAACTATCTCCATACCAAATTTCATCCAAATCGCTTCAGCGGTTTAAGCGTGAAGAGGTAACAGACAGACAGACAGACACACTTTCGCATTTATAATATTAGTATGGATTCTGCCAAAACACCTAGTTCTGTTTCATAGTTTAGTGGCTACACTTCATGTTGGTGACTAGGTGACAATGACCTTTCAAATCGCACGGTATTTTTGAGGACAAATATATGATTATTATTGAGATTGAAACGTTTCGCGTGTGTAATCGCCATCACATATATCACAGCAAACAAGGTGCTCACAAATATCTGAACACGACTCTATTCTCAATATGTTAGAGTGAATATTCAGATAATTTCGACCACGCTGATATGTACAGATAAACTACAATCACTGCCACAATAGATCAAATCTGGTCGAGGCGGCATACAGAAGACCCACAAACTATGATCAAATTATCTATACCATATAAAGTTGTAAAAATGAAATGTTTTTATGTGTCGTTGTGGCTTCATCACGCTAAATCAGCTAAACTATTATTGGTAAACGGGTAGCTGGGTATCTCCAGATGGTTATAGGATACTTTCTACCCGACTATGCTAAAGAAAACAAGAGGGGTTATGAATTTTACTTCTCCGCGAACGAAGTTGCGGGTGCCTTCTAGTCTTTTTATATGGTTATTCGACTATCGAACAGATAAATCAAATGTATTTTAAATATTGGTATACTGCAGTTTCATATTGTTTTATAATGTAAGTAATGTTAAGTTAAGAGGCATAGGTGAGATGTATTTTGGTTTTAAACAAATAAAGGATGGTGCGAATGACAGATATATTTGGGGGCAACTGTACGTTCGCACAGTCACCTATAATAACAGTTACAAAACTCTAAATTTACTTACAAGGAATAAATACAAACACAGATATGAAATAGAAAAAAAAACGTGCAGTCTTATCGCTAAAAAAACGATCTCTACCAGATAGACTTTGGGTAATAACGTTACAGACAGAAATATTAAAAGAATTCTAATAAATAGACGTTCTTACCGCTTTGGCAAAAGATGAGCAGTAACAAGTTTATGTAAAATGGAGATGATTTATTCCATTAAAATTATTACACGTGACTGTAGTTATTTGCTAAAATAAGAATCCTAATATTTCCAAGAATTGGGATTAGTCTTTTCTTACAACTGGCTTATACACACCGTTAAACTGGACGCCAATAATCGACTTGTCTTCCATTTTATTGCCAACCCTTTAAAACAAACTGCAAGCTTATAACCGGTAGAGTATTAATATCCCGTTTAACAAGAAAAAAATCATTTTCCTCTGTCAAAGGAAACTTCCCCCAATCATTATCTCCCGAGCTCGCGGCGACTGGTGTAAACCGGATATTTTCGGTTTCGAGCGGATAAGGGAAAGCGGGGTAAGTTTGTTCTTCGGAACTGACTGTTACGGAAAGTTTATTGCTCAAGGTCGCAGCGGAAAGTTAGTAATTCAGAAATATCTACATGTATTAAAACGCTGAAACAACGCACAACCTTCAATCACTGAAGATAAGCGGATAAAACGTAACATGCGTGTTCCTTATAGGATGGAAAGTACATCAAGGAGGAAGTATTTTCTGAAAATCATCTCAAGGAGAAGAAATAGAGGATGAAAGCTTGAACTTCAAGAAGTCATTCTTTAGCGTTAAGTTCGGCGAAACGCTGCGTTAATTATTCGTCATATGCGTAATGGAAAAGTTAGTTTCACTTTTCGCAAAAGACAGATTTTATTAAACGTACATGTGATGGGTATAATGCGATTTTTATTTACTTTTGTTATTCAACATTTCAACGCAGCTTCATGCGTCATATGCGTTAGATCCGTCAGTTTTTTATCAGTGGCAATAAATTTCATTATGTGAAGAGATTTTTCTGTAACATCACTTACATATTAAAGGTTTTTTTTACATTTGTTTTGCACCTTTACTCGGTCACCCCCAACTTCCCCGACGCCCGCGGCTAGACCAGATAGCGATTCTGTACGTTAAACGACGTCCAGTATTGATTTATAGACTACTACTTGCCTTTACCCTATTTAAAACTTATCGACTTCATCTTTATTGACTGAAAACTTTACTGCAAATATTTTTACAAAGGTTATTGGAAAATGTACGAGTCGTAGTGCTTGAATGTACACTATTTCTACACCTAGGTATAGAAGATCAAATCAAATCAAATCAAATCAAATCAAATCATTTATTCGCAGTAAGATGGTTGCAGGGGTCTTCTTAAATTAAAATTAGAACAAGCATATTACGCCATTTCTGGCGTGCGAATATTTTGCAAACAAGAATACTTGCAAGCATACTTAATAACTAAAGAACTCATTAATAGAGTAAAAGGGTCGGTCCAACAACCATGTATGTAGATTTGTCTTGAATCTATTCAGAGGCAGATTACACAGGTCTCTGGGCAACTTGTTAAATACTCTGATAGCCATAATATAGGCATTTCTCTTATAAATTTGCAATTTCAGTTTAGGAAGGAATAATTTACCATCATTACATTTTCTTTGTGTTCTGCTACTTACATCAGTTATTTTTTTAAACAAATCTGGATATTGTTTTACAAATATTGCTAGCTGCTTAATATATAGGCACGGCAAGGTAAGCAATTTTAATCTTTTAAAAAGTGGCTTACATGATTCCGTTATATACGCACCACAAATAGATCTTACGCATTTTTTTTGTAGAATGAATACCTTATTTACATGCACCGCGTTCCCCCACAGCAACAATCCATATTGAAGCACCGATGCCACATAGCCATGGTATGCTGTTAAACTAGTAGCCTCCGATGCTACTTGTCTTAAACGCCGAAGTGCAAATATAAAACTACTTATTTTATTACAAACTTTGTCTATATGCGAACTCCAAGAACAGTGGCTATCTATCATTATTCCAAGAAAATTAGTGTGTTTGACTTCTGTAATTAATTCATTCTCATATGAAATGTTAAAACCAATGGGTGAAGCCCGCTGAGTATGAAAACGCATAAACTGCGTTTTTAGTATATTAACTTGCAGATTATTTTCTTTGAGCCAGTTTATAACTGAATTTAAAGTTAGGTTAATTTCATATTCTAAAACTTCTCTATCTTTACCTCTTATGATAATTGACGTATCGTCGGCAAATAAGATGCATTCATGTTTTATGTTATTTGGTAAATCGTTAATGTACGCAAGGAATAGAAGAGGGCCCAACACACTTCCTTGCGGCACCCCATAACAATTTAGCCTCATATCTGATTGAAAAGCTTTTTTGTGATTGTTCGCTTGCAGTTGAGTTATTTCTGTGTATTGAGAGCGTTTACTTAAATAACTACTCAGCCATTGTTCTGCTATTCCTCGTATACCATATTTGTTTAGTTTATTTATTAACCTGCCATGATGTACAAAGTCAAAAGCTTTAGTCATATCTAAAAATAAGACTACTACTAATTCGCCTTTGTTAACACTATCCGTTACAGTTTTTATCAGTTTGAAAACAGCAAGAGAAGTTGACTTATTTTTTCGAAAACCATTTTGCTCTTGTTTTATAATATTGTGTTGATTTAGATAGTGGTCTAGTCTGGAAAACATGACTTTTTCGTAAATTTTTGAAATTATTGGAACTAAAGTAATGGGTCTATAATTACCCATTTCATTAGAATCGCCCTTTTTGTATAAGGGTTTGACAATAGACTTCTTAAGTCTTTCAGGAAAAATTCCATCTGTGAAAGACAGATTAATTAAGTGGGCAAGAACTTTCGCAAACACTGGAGCACATAATTTAATAATTTTTGTTGAAAGATGAATTAAACTTTACACCATGAACCTACAAGTGACGTCGAGTAAAATGGTAAATAGTCAGTCACAATCACAATGTGACCAAAATCCCTTGAAGTCATTATGAATTCCTAGTCACCTTACATACTAAGTCATGCTTTAGCGTTTTGCGCTACTCAGTCAAATCCAAAAAATCAAAAAAAAATTAAACAAAAAGAATTTAAAAAATCGGTTCAAGAACGGCAAATATAAACGTTCCTACTCCAAGTTTCCATCCCTTATTCTCACGGTTCCCAAGGAACAATCAAAATAGTAGGTCACTTGAGTGAGTCCGCGAGAAAATCATTGTACACAGTCACCACCAAGATATATCGCAACAAGGTGCTCACAAATATCTCAACACGTCTCTATTGCCTAGATGTGTTTGACCACATCCACTGATATTATATACAGATATATTTAATCGTGACTGTACATGAATAAAACCGTGTAGTTCAGAAAGTACTTAAGCGCTTTACCCCGTCGACACAGCGCCTCGAGGGGCGGAAGAGGAAGTGAACGTTATTAACATGTCCGCCATTGAATTATTGGTTCCTTTATAGCCTCCATACACAAATAAACATGATCCGTTTAATTCATTGTGCGTTCTGAAATCAGCAGGGTCAGTCGCACTTTTGCAATTTTTAGGGATCTGTCTGAGTCTTTCCTGATCCAATTCTTTCGCTCTTTCTGCGAAGCCTGAAGTTGGGTTGAGCTGGATCAACCCACCTTCGCAGACCTTGTGGTTTGCGCACCGCGTCTCCATAACACAAAATTTCCGTGGATGGCATTCCTGTCTGTGGGTTTTAGCCCCCCCCCCCCCCTGCCAAACTTACTCAATTAAAGGTTCTACTAAAAGGGACTCTTTTACTAAGGCTCCGTTGTCTGTCCATCTGTTCACATGTCAAAGAGTTTTATATAGTAGTCCCATTTGCCATTACTGGCCCAATCAAACCCATCTTCTTCTTAATTTCTCACTCACTGCTAAGGATTTAAACTGGAGAGCAGCGTTGACAGTTAACTCCAGCTCTCCGGATAAGTACCAATATGAACAGCCAAAAAAAAAGTTTTTTCACTATTTCGACGAAGCTCTAGTAACTTTTTTAAATAGACTTAGTAATACGTGCGGATGCGCAACGAACGGTTTGGCTCGTTAGTCTAGTCCAGTACAGTTCGTCCAGGCGTTCGAAAGCATTTCCAAAGCACATTAGCTCGCAATTCGCATTAATGCGTGGCCTTCAGAACCTGTAACATTCAGAACTCAATGCGTTTTGAATAGCCCTTCGATTCGGATTGAAGCATGATAAATGCTTAATACTCGAAAGCTTATCAATGTGTAGGTGTTATGTGGTCGCAACATTGATAGGATGAGTTTCAAATAATAATGATTTAAATTTAATACTTTCATCACGCGGACGAAGGAACAGTGAAAACTTAGCTTGAAAATGATAATGATAAATGGTAATATACCCTGTTGAGGATGTATCGTGTTTTTAGACTGCATACATACCTGTAACAATAAACAAGTTAGGATTAGATATTACATATAACTAAAAGCACTATAAAAATACTTAAGTATATAGATATCCAGCTTTTTGAATTTTTTTGTGGTATTTTATTACAGATGAACACGAAGAATCCGAATTTGATTAGTAAAAGAAGTAAGTATTCTTACTTACAACCATCTTTGATACAAGCGATTTCCTATTCAAACTTTATCTTTCCCATGATTTGACGACAACAACAACTACTCAAAATGTTCTACACCATACAAATTATGAAATAAAAAAGGCAAGTTAAGGAAAATTTTGTAAACACTAAAACTAATGTGACTACTTGTATAACGTGAAGAGTTAAGCCGTGAAGCGCGCAAGTCGCAAACATCTGCATCCAACGATTTTTGAATTTATAACCTACTTTCCACATTTATTACGATTGAATTTTCATTAAACTTTCTTTTGACATAACGCTGCAGGGGTTAATTTCCTTCAGCCCGTAACAACTTTTTTTTAATGAAATAATAAAATGAACTTTGAACTCAATTATTCTTTAAGTAGGCCGCAAGGGCACTTTAACAAGTCTCGAGTCTGCCAATATTTTTCAAAATACCACTGTAGAGAAGAACTGCCGAAAACAAAATTAAAATTATAACCAGCATACACAACCACTTCTAAGAAACTTTGTAATAAGTTGAGATTCCGTCGAGTTTTATTTTCTTAATTATGAAGACGAATCAATGAAACATAAGAAACTAAAGAATACAGTACAATAACTCTTTTTTGCACACCTAACAAAACAGAGTAAAGAAAACAATACATTCAAGGAGAGGCTTACCTCTCCTTGAATGTATTGTTTTCTTGCTTACAACAGGCGGTTTTATCGCTAAACAGCGATCTCTTCCAAACAACCTTTGAGTAGTAGAGTCGTCCAAACAACGTTGCGTAAAAAACTATACGTGTAGGTGGTGCATTGGTAACAAAAAGGGAACAATTAAAGATGCGTTAACTGATGTGGGTGGATCAACTTATTCTTGTTGTTAATTTGTCCCATAGTGACAGTTACTTAGCAAAATGCTCATAATGATAAGGATATCCACGGAAGAACCAAAGTAACCGATGTAGTTCGTAGGATTGCACGGTTGAAATGGCAATGGACGGGCCGTGTAGCCCGGAGAGCGGACGGCCGTTGGGGCAGTAAAGTCCTTAGAGTAGCGATCACGCATACCTAGTTAAGCGCAGCGTATAGCGGCGCCTGACTGTTTGGAATGGGCGTCATAATCAAAATTTACATACTGACGATATGTGCCCATTGAAAAATGGGCAAAAAAATATGTTTCTTGCCTTTTTATGTTAAAATCGTAGTTTTAAAGAGTGACTCAGGAGACGTAACCATAGCAACAAAATATACAAAAAAACTGATTAACCCATTGTTAAATTAAAACTTCACTGCGTTTCTATAAGGTTTATGTTTATTCAAACACTGTTCATGTTGGTGACATTTGTTACTACTATACATTGAATGTTCTAAACATACGTATAAGCTTCGGTAAACAAACGTTAGCTTGTTCCTGTAAGAAACAGGGACATATATCTCGTAATAGGGGAACAAACATATGTCAAATAAATTGCTGTAAACGAAGACAGCTCACAGCATCTAGTACAAAATCGCGTAACTAAACTTGATAAGAGCAGCTCGCGGTGGCGTCACATACGGTCTCGCCGGAAGATCAGCGCAGGCTCCCGAGCCGGCATTATGCTGAGGTGGGACCAATTCGTGCCATAGTTTTAGTTTAAGTTTAATTATAGTTTTCTTGGTATTTTTTTGTCTGATAGCATATGCTATGCATCTGAATAAATTAATTTTCTTTCTTTCTTTCTAATACTCAGTACATACATCTATTGTTCAGCAGACAAACTTGACCTTTGTATATGACTTGCATACGGTTTAACATCCATGTACAATTCTTTTTTTAGAAATGCACAGTTATGATATTGTGAAAGCCGCCACAGTACCATCCCCGCCTACTCTAATAATTGCACACTAGAAGGTATATTGTGTGTATTCCTTAATGTGCCGCGAACATCGGTGGAAACAGTAACGTCAAATCCAGGCCATGACGTCATGTGAGATGCATGTCGGGACATGGAAAATAATACATGTATTACTCTATTCATTTGTATTTATAATCAACTATGATTCGTGGCTTCGTTCTCGTGGCCTACTATTGTATTTATCCCTTGGGAATTGTGCATTTTTTCTGGCGCTCTCCAGCCGCTGTTAAATCTATATGCAAAAAACCACGGCAATTAATTGCCACGTTATTACTTAAGAAAGAGAAACCACAACATAACACAGTTTTTGCATATAATATATGGAGGTTGCCATCCGTCCGGGTTTCCCCGGATTTGTCCTAATTTGGATGCCGTCCGGAAAAGCCCGGGCGGGTTTTCAACATGTGTCCGGGTAAAACCAGGACACTTTTTGTATCAGGAAAAACCTTATTGAACGGAATAAAATCCATCATGTCCGGGGAAAATGTGATTTACTCCAAATATTCAAGGTTTCTGGAGTTTTAGGCCGGGTTGGGAATCGAGATGGCAGCTTAGATATGGTAATTGCCCAACCGACCCTCCCATCAGGTGATTGAAAGTAATTTTCGCCCCTACGTGCATATTGTGTAACACCAGAGGAGCCACTCATTCAATGCCCACACGGACGTCCACTGCTGATATGCCACCCTACAGCTCGCCACAGAGTGCGGTCCTGCGCAGATCGCATGCACCGACTCCCTGCAACCCTAACGAGGTCATCCGCCCATTCCAAACATTCAGGCGCCGCTATACGCTGCGCTTAACTAGGTATGCGTGATCGCTACTCTAAGGACTTTACTGCCCCAACGGCCGTCCGCTCTCCGGGCTACACGGCCCGTCCATTGCCATTTCAACCGTGCAATCCTACGAACTACGGCGGTTACTTTGGTTCTTCCGTGGATATCCTCATTTCTGATTCCATCACGCAGACAAACTCAGAATAGCTCTTTTCATTGCAATTTGCGTGACGTTGAGCCGTTTTATACCGACAATAAAGTGCCCTGAAGTATCATTAATCATCAATTCATTTCAGCCATAGGACGTCTACTGCAGGACACAGGCCTCCTCAATAGATTTCCACATTGGCCGGATTCATTGTGAGTTCGTAATTGGTTTAATTTATTATTCAAGTTTAATCCGAGGAAGAAACAGATGTGTAATAATTGAAACGCGTGTCTATCTGAGGTATCATAGCTGCCAAACGGATGAATCGATTTTAATATCGTTTTTTTTTAATAGGCAACTTTATCAAAAGTTGGGGATTCAAGATAATCTTTTAAGATGTTTAAAGATCACAAGTTTTCTTTTAGATATGTCGGTAGTTTTTTTATCAATTCAGCGATTCATGGCGTAGCACAAAAACGTGTGTGGAATACTTCAAGGTATTCCACACACGTTTTTACGGAAAAGCTAGTACGGAGCATGTAATTAATTTAATAAATTCCGTTTTTAAACAGGAAACTGGAAAGTTACTACATTCCTGTGGGAGCTCAAAGCGGGAGTAATTGCTTAAATGTTTCGTGGTGTCGTGGTTGTTTTTGTGTCAGTTTAATTGGTTTAGAGTTTTATAACGCTCAAATTGTATTATAATTCCGATGCTGTAGGTTTTCGTAAATGGAAATTCTGTTTATGCAACAAATGGGCTGATGAAGAACACTGAATCCAATTGGTAAGGAGGCCTGATACGGCTGATACCCAGTTCATGGTCAGTTTCTAAAAAAAGGACCCCTTTTTTGCCTGTAGTCGTGTCGCATTTCTATACTCGGTAATATATACTTTAAATAATATTTCCATTCGTTTTAGTGAATAAATATTACATGAAAAACTATTTATTTATTATTGAGTTCCCTCCGGACGGCCTGTTGGTTAACACGAATATCATGAGACTATATTGAAGTTAAATCTTTGTTTACAATGTCGAAGATACCAACTGTAACTTAAGTAATCTAAAATTGCAGTTTAATCATATCAGAGCGGTTAAAATCGAAATATTCGTGAAATGCTCAAAACATGTACATTTCACTGACCAGCAGTGTACGCGGGCTTATTAGGGCCATTCGGAGCCGCAGTGTATCGAAAGGTAGAATATTATGCGTTATGTTATTTCCGTTTGTTCTACACTGAGACTTCACTGAAGTGCATACTATCGATAAAATAAAATTTTACCTGCTTTTATTTATAAACAAACGTTTGTCGAAATGACAACTGCTGCTGTAGTCCTCTAAAAGGTTTTCTCAAATATATCTACATGAGGACCGGTATAGCTCAGCGGGAGCAACATTGCCTGCGAAGCTGAAGGTCCTGGGTTCAAATCCAGGTAAAGGCAAATATTTGTGTGATGAGCATATTTGTTCCTGAGTCTTGGATGTTTTCTATATAATAATAATAATAAAAAACACTTTATTGAGTATCGTAGAAGGTTATAACTACTTACATTTTGTATCGGTAGTAACTTATTATATATAACATTTGGTGTTAGGCACTACACAGATCAGTAATGTAATGAGCGAGAGTAAGCGTCTACTGTTCCCTGTACTAGTTTATAAACTGTATCACAGTGGAACAGGATTCACCAGCCCCGTCTTTATGCGTTATATTACTTACACTTTAACAATCACTACGAAACTTGTATTAACAATATCAACTTAATTAATGCCACTAAGTATGTATTCTATGTATATAAGTAAATATATCTAATAAATAAATCGTCGTCTAGTGCCCATAATACAAGCCCTATTGAGCTTAACATGGGACTAGTTCAATTTGTGTAAAAAGTGTCACGTAATATTTATTCATCCATAAAAAACTACAACGAACGGTTCACTGCCGTTTCACCAAATTATTTTTTGGCAAATGTTTCATTAGACAAATGGTTCATTTAATATTTTCTTCTGTTTCCGCGATTATTACTCGTTTAAATAAAACAATTTAACGGATAATATCGCATATATTATTTCATTTGAAAAGTCGGGAACTCAAATGAGATAATATACGCGATATAATCCGTTAATTTTTTTTATTTAAATGGTTCATTTTCTAACCCTCGATTTTCTCTGAAACCATATTTTTTCAGAACCTTCATAAACCAACCGTAATCTATAAAATCACAAGGAAATACACTGAAAAAAATGTTTGGTTTCGGAGGAAATCGAGGGTTGGGAAATAAAATTTGTCAAATTAAACATTTGGCAAAAAAATATTTGGTGAAACGGCAGGACACCACTCGTATCTCATTTTGCTTTAAATAAAAACGTAGTAAGTGTATATGGACCTAGTATGCACTTACAATATTTTTCGTAAGTTGTTATGAGATATGTTTTTTTCAGTAGCATCACGAACTCTCTAGCAAAGACGTATAGCCATATCACTATCATAATTCGAATTGCACGGGGAACTTATAAAAAGCGATATATTTAATGTGTGTTGATATAGCACTAAACGCCAGTACCTATAGCACGGTTGTAAACAGCGAGCACTGAGTGGCACGGAGCGTGCGTGCCACCAACGATGGTACAAGAGGTAAGTACCGAGCGGTCATTGATTTTGTCATTACTGTGTAACACGTGCTCCTCACCATGTTATGATGAATATTATGAATTAAACAAATTATTCATAATATTTTCTTCTGTTTCCGCGATTATTACTCATTGAAATAAAACAATTTAACGGATTATATCGCGTATATTATCTCATTTTAGTTCCCGACGTTTCGGAAGCTTTCCAGCTTTCCATGGTCACGGGAGGACTGAGAAAAGATGTATTTTCCTCTGTCAAAGTTACAATTTGTGCAAACTACCCATTTTTTGAAAAAACACAAATAAAGGTGTACATACATGGCAGATGGGCCTAAGCTGTAAAGACAGTTACACATGTGCCAGAAGGGCTTAATTATTTTATTCTAATAATTTACCAAGCAGCATTTCACAAATGAGGCGTACTGAGGAGAAAAGAAACGCTGCAAAGAAAAACTCCCAGGCTACCTCATTACTAATTATAATATTTTAAAAACAGAGACTATTAAACTACTTTAAACAGATAAGATATTTTACACCGTTCGGAAATTAAGGTTTTGCCGTTCGGAAATTAACCTTAATTTCCGAACGGTGTAAAATATAGTAATGAGGTAGCCTGGGAGTTTTTCTTTGCAGCGTTTCTTTTCTCCTCAGTACGCCTCATTTGTGAAATGCTGCTTGGTAAATTATTAGAATAAAATAATTAAGCCCTTCTGGCACATGTGTAACTGTCTTTACAGCTTAGGCCCATCTGGCATGTATGTACACCTTTATTTGTGTTTTTTCAAAAAATGGGTAGTTTGCACAAATTGTAACTTTGACAGAGGAAAATACATCTTTTCTGTCCTCCCGTGACCATGGAAAGCTGGAAAGCTTCCGAAACGTCGGGAACTAAAATGAGATAATATACGCGATATAATCCGTTAAATTGTTTTATTTCAATAAATTATTCATAGTTCCTACTTAATAGGATCGGCATCGGCAGCAACCACCTCATCGCCTGCCTTCCGTCCGTCGCCCAGTGTTGCCAGCGACGCTCTCACGTTTTATAAAACGCCACTAGGTATTACTAAGTATGGCGATCATGTTTTGGACCCATTCTAATCAATCGCGAATGTAAATAAACTGCGATATGTATTTGTAACCACGTCAAATCAAAACTGCTTCATTTTGGCCGTTTTTGGCACAGTGATGGCTGAGCATACAAAAATCCGAGTACTACTTTTTAACGGAATGCAGATAATGCGATAAGGTTATGTTTTTTTTCTTTCACTAACGGGGTCGCCAGCACCTCCTTCCAAGTAGGTCTGTCACGGTAGCCGGAAGAACATTTATTTATTTATTAACAAATGTTTACATGACTTTACAGAATCATCCAAAGCGCCATGAAACTTAAACTTAGAAAATTACATTAGGACAAATTTTCACACTTAATATTACAAATTACTTAGCACTCTTACATTACAGTAAAGTGAGCACCAGTTGAAAACGAAAAAAGTGTAGTCCAGGGACAGGATATTTATTGAAGTATTTAATAAACGAAAAGAAAGGCAGCTGAGGACAAAACAGACAGTCCTTAGCTACGTGTCTTAGCTAATCAATTACGAAATATTTATAAAGTTACGTTTCCGTGCCTAGTATTATAAATTAAGATGTGTTATCAGCGACAGACCCTTTCGGACCACAAAGTTGAAACCAACAGTATGGTTTTAGTTTCAAAATTGTATATGTATTCAAATAAAAGTAAATCAAAGCACTAGAATCAGGAATAAAGGACTTATGCTTAGGCCTAAAGATTTTAAAATGTTGTTTATGTTATGAGTAAGAGACTTAGACCGACATCTGATCATGTCCGAGGTCAGAATTGAATGAACCTCGAGCGAATGTTCGAGTGTGGAATTTTAAATAATTTTGAATTTGCTGCCAGAACAATAGTTTTAAAAAGCTGCGCACAGCCAGATAGTTTGTAAGCAACGAGTCGTAATGCGCCTCGTTACAGCACCTAACTACTAGATGGTGGTGGATGCCTCTTTAAGGAACACTTTACTTGGTGCTTAGCTTAACCAAACTGTAGAATGCAACGGTAAATACATGGAGCAAAATCTCTAGTTTGGAACATAAAGCGAGGTCTGTGAGTAGAGAGCTGTAAAATGTTTTTCATACTATATTTTATTTGGACCACAGCCTACCCGCAAACCGCTACCCGCTGCAACCAAAGCGTGTCCCTACCCATCGGAAGCGTGTTACAGTAAATCAATATTAATTTTTCGCGGCTAACTGACAGATTGATGGCTGGCATTTCAACTGTAATTGGATGCTAATAAGTCTAAATAACATGTTTCATAACGAATTTTGTTTTTAGTGAAAGAGAAAACGGGTATTTCTAATTTCAGTAAAAATAAACTATTATTACAATGCAATACTCTTCATTGCACACCAAGTAACATGAGCCAAACATTATGAGAAATAGTAAACAGTGTTATCGCTAAGAAGCGATCTCTTCCAGACTACCTAGATGGTTTTTGATATAGGTAATGAGAAAAATATTGACGCGAAGACTGGACTTGAATTTGTGACTTCAGCTTTAAGAATACCAATTACTTAAAGTAAGTCCCAGGATGTTGTAATTATTTTTTTGCTATGAATCTTCGATTCAAAACGAAGAAAAATGTGAAAAATGAATAAAACATGAAATTTCGAAACTAAGTCAAAGAAACTACATTTAAACTAAGTCTTTGTGCCTCGCGAACAAAACCTTGGATTAAATTAAATATATACTAATTCTTTTTATGAAATGTTGGAACGGAAGGAAGAAGTGAAGCGAAAAACAAATAAAATAAGTAGGAACAAAAATACCACCACCAAAAGCAAAGGTTCACACATTGAATACAAAATCACGCCACCCAGAGGGCACAACTTTGATTCTCTTAAAACTTATTTACAACATTCTAAGATGAAAAAGCAATCCGATTACAACTTACTCACCTACTCGTTACGACAGGGTTGTCAACTAGGAAATAAACGCTTTCGAATAACTTTACAATTCAAATGACATTTGAATTAAGGAGACCAACATCAGATTTAGGTCATACTCGGAAACAAGCAGGGTTTTGTTAATTTTGACGTAAGATTAAAGTTTATTTTCCACCAGATATATGCTAAGCTGCGTGACTTAAGTTTTTATTGCATTTACTTATCTTTTACAATAATTATATAAAAAGTAAAATACAAAAAGTAGCTTTTAACAGTTTTAATGTCATTTTGCATATTAACTTGTTGGTTTGTCTATCTGCGTTGATGTTTACTCTTCTCTTTCATTTGCTCTAAGGTTAACTGGAAGAGATACCTTAAAGGGATAAGTTCGCCTTTGTACAAATGTGTTACTTAAATTTCTTTGTTTTATTGTTTTTATGTACATTAAAGTGACAATACAATACAAGATATAAACACATTAGGTACATAAAACGTAACCTAGGGTGCCACCGGCAGCGGAGCAGGGCTCCAAGATACCGTGGTTACGGCAGCCATGTCCAGGAGTACTGTCTTCTGTTTCTGAACCAGCCATTAAGCCAGAGTATCTTGAGGTGTTGATCGAGATTCTTCACTATAAAAACATTTACTAATACGACTATAGGAACAATGATCGTCGATCTCGCCTCGTGCGCCAAATAAAGGTACTTATTTTGTCTGTCTCGGCCTTCATGAGCTTTGAGAACCTAATTAAGAGAATTATGGAATCGAGTTAGGGATGCATCTTCATAAAATATATTAACTGCTCCTCTACACCACTTAAAACTTCGACAGTCACATAGTTTTGGACCATAGCATTCACATTAAACATGTATGTGGCAGTAAGATACCAGTTAACGAAATTTACATACATCTGCAAAAACAACCGCTAGCACAATATATATGCCAGTTTCTGATTATAAAAGAAAAATAGTGACCGCGTGTACTGTGTCTTCTAAATTATTTGGCAAGTAATTCGATGAAGTTGGCAACCCTAAATTTCGTAGCACAGGCGTTCAGGGAAATATGTTTACTTTGATGGGAGGGAAAGTAATCAAACGATGAACACTCCTACTAATAATAATTCCGAAGTTTGCCGGGAATTTCACGAAAATAAACAGGTAATCGTTGAGTTACGACTGACGTTATTCAGAATTTGTAGCGACATTTCCGATATGTTAATAATGCTGATATCGAGATGTAGAGAAAACAACTTTATTATGCATTAGGAGGTGCCCGCAACTTCGTTCGCGGAGGAGAAAAAATCATAAACCCTCTTTTTTCGTCAGCGTAAATCGTTTTTGTGACCTCCAAATAGTCCGGTCCGGTACAATCATTTACTTGAAAATATCTTCAATGTTCGACGACACGTTTGGCTCAGTGGGTTGTACGAAGCCGACGGTCCCGGGTTCGAATCCCGGCCAGGGCAAGTGTTTGTGTGATGAGCCCGAATGTTTGTTCCTGGGTCTTGGATGTTTTCTATGTATTTAAGTATAATAATTTATCTATATCTTATGTATATCGTCGCCTAGTACCCATAGTACAAGCTTCGCTTAGTTTGGGACTAGGTCGATTTGTGTAAGATTGTCCCTGATATTTATTTATTATTATTTATATCTCGCATTGAGTCACGGGCTCGTACGTCCCGGATTTTTGAGAGGCTTGCGTGGGGATATGGATCCAACACTTTTTATAATGGTATAGATAGATATGCTACTTGGATTATTCCGTAGGTAACGTTTCTCTGAATGTATGAGTACTAAAACATTTTTCCTTAAAAAACATGAACGAGAGCTCATGTAACCACTGATATTACGATAAGTTTTATTGACCAGGCAAGCGTAGCAAGCGAAGCGTCTCCGGTTCAGCTTGGGCAAAAATACTTCCGTTTATCTGTCCGGATGCCTTCCCCTACCGGTCATATTTCTCAACCAATTCTCGTGATTTTTTCGATAATTTTATAGTTTTTTTTTTTCAAATTCTGGTTTTGACTTTTTTCAAAATGCTGTAAACGTTCGGTTTTGGGATTACCTAAATAACTAATCGGCGTATTATCTATAGTAATTTTAACTTTTCAGTTCTACAGGCCTAGGTAAACTAGGTCGACTGTCACAGATGGCTTCAAAAAATAAAGCTAAATTTAAAGTATTACCTTTGAGAGTCGACTTAGGAAAAAAAGGCAGCGTGAATCAAGGCAAGTGTCGCTTCATTAGTAAAAGTATCCTTTAACTCAGATTCGGGCTTTCTCGATCGCCGCAGCTGCCAAATAAACTATCTAAAAATTAAATATTCCACTGTTATTTTAAATTTAAATTCTTATCTCAAGCGCCGCTCAAAGTTAATTTCAGTATAATTTCTCATTTTAAAAATTAAATGCGAAGTTAATCCCCCGCGTGAGTCCAGAGGGAAATTGCGCAAAAACTGCCCGTCACGGCGCGTCATGTCCAGTCTCGGTTATGTACACTCGGCTACGAATTACTACCCATTTATACTTACTACTTTACTTGAAAAAGCGTACATTCGAAGTCATGCAATAAAAATTGCAAATTTTCTTTTACATTCCGGAGAACTTCAAACGAAATGAAACTACATAAACGTGTGGAAGAGACTCGTGATTGTACTTTTGATTGATTGTCGCCCAAAAAGCGAAAATGCAGTCCATGAGAGTCATCTGAAACAGAAAAATCACCACCGAAATGTCCCGGTATGTCCACCACTGTACCACTGTCCAAATTCACGGATCAAACACAGAATTTTGACATTTTGTCAGAGATTTGATAAAACGATCGAATACTTAGGAGCAGGGCTCTGCTAACACTTGATTTTCATAGAAACGGCCGTTTGTAGCGTATATTCTGTAAAGAATTCTCGGTGCGCGAGACCGACTCGCACTTGGCCGGTTTTTTTTTCAATTTCGAAAAGTTGTGCTTGTTTCCTGGTTACAGGACAGGAAACATTAACGAATTCGCTATTTTCGCTATTTTTTGCCACTAACTGTACAAAAAAATTAGTTAACTTCCTAACACTAAAGCGATAACTTGTACAACATATTCACGACTACAATAACCAGCGATGTGGTCCGAGCTCGTCTCGCGGGAAATCCTGAACAAAAACCGTTTCCTGTCACGTTGGATTATTCGCCACGAGTACAGTCGGACAATGAGTGACAAAAGGTTTCGTGTTTTATTAAGCTAGCTGTTCTACGAACATGATATGCCTTAAATTCTTGGGATCAATTTCATCATACTCTGTTTGCACTAACAAATGATTTAAAAACAGATTATGCCTGTGAACGGTACGGAATGTTCACTTATTTAATTTAATTTTTTACATAATGGATCCCCAAATCCTCACTTGACTGTGCTTGTGTGTGGACTTGGCCATCTATGACTCGGTGTTTATTTCTCTAGGTTGACAGTTTCGTTCAGACAGTAACCTGTTTGACATTTGGCGTAGATTTTTTTTAATGTTATGTTCTCAAGTGAGTACCGAGGGATCCAGGAGGTTATAACATGTAGGATTATTTTCTTGGGTGTTTTTTTTTCTCTTTTATTAACTTACAAAATAATTTTATTCGATCCTGTATAGTAATTTAGTTTGGCGTCGTGTTTAAAATCCATACTAATATTATAAATGCGAAAGTGTGTCTGTCTGTCTGTCTGTTACCTCTTCACGCTTAAACCGCTGAACCGATTTGGATGAAATTTGGTATAGAGAAAGTTTGAGTCCCGGGGAAGGACACAGCCTACGAAAAATACCCTTATCCGCGATAAACGAATTTAAGGCGGACGAAGTCGCGGGTAGAAGCTAGTGCTTTATATATTTTGTTCTCAGTGAGAGCGTTTTAGGAAGTATAGTGTATGCCTAACAATTAGGCTTATTTTAAGGTTAATTGTTTCTGTATCACATTTACTTCTGTTAATTCTCCAAAAACTAAATAAATAAATAGGTAAGTAAATTGTAGCCACAACATAAGGGACACCAGTGTTTTCTTAGTACAAGTATCACGCAATATATAGCAAGAGGCAACTAGTGTAGATATTATAGCCTTATTTAATAATGTAAAGTCAAAGTTGGTGCTGACTAACTGAATTTTGTATTTAAAATCAAAGAGTGCTGGTATTAATGCACCTGACTGTACCAAGTTATAATTAAATTATTATTCCCCTCGAGATCATAGGTTTTAATCTGAAACTTGAATGATACGCGAGTCAAGTTTAAACTTTTTAAAACAGCACGTGAAAGGTCGTTTTGGTCGGTCCGGACATATTTCAATTTAAACTTTTCTGAACTTATAGGATCCAGTCAATGTTTTTTCAACTATTTTATTGTTTTGCGGAAACTTTTTATTAAAGGTTTGATTACAGAAATATTGTATGGAGAATTATACATTCAGTACTTCAGATCAATCTTGTTATTATTTGGGTCATATGTAAGTCAATAATGCGTTATCCGTTGAACGGAATGAGATAAGATGATAGTTGGAATTGAATCTAATATCATAACGTTTATTCACCCTCGACTCCGCTCACACGGAGGAACCGCTCTCTAACCGGTAAATGAATTTCGCTCCCTGTTTTGCGCTCCATGATATTAACCGGTTAGTTAGGGCGATGTTCTTGCAAGCGTAACCTTTATTATGGGTTAAGTTCTCAGAGTGTGACTCTAACCGGGACGGAAAATTAACCGGATTACAAGCGCTGACCAAGCAGAGCGCCCGCTAGGCGGGTTCCTGTCTGTTAATGTGTTAATATATATATATATATATGTCGAAGTGTGAGGGCGGCGCCACCAGTCGGCAACGATTGAAATCAATTTGTTTTTCTTTTTTTAAAGTTGTGTTGCCATGCATTGATTATTTTATTTCGCTTTAGTTATTTTCTCACTGCCAACAGATGGCGACACCACATGACACTTTAATCTAATAGTCTGATTGTTATTTACTGGTAACATTTTGTTGATTATGATGGACAACTTGTTTGAAATTTCCGTTTATGAATTTTTCTGATTGGATACAATTTAATTTATGATATTGGCACACTGAAACTCAAGCGATTGGCTGATAGCTTTTACCCTCGCTTGGACATGGCTCTTGGCGGGATTTGTACTTGACGTTTTTAAGTTGGATTGGGATTTCGCTCTCTTTTGCTTTGGTTCGTGATCGAGTCGACATCTCCGCCAAGAGACTTGTCTGTTTCCTTGCTGCCATTTTAAAAGTTATTTTTATAACGGTTTGATTAAAACTCGCATTTGCATTAAGTTCATAATGTGCAATGTTTTACGTTTTAATGAGTGAATTACGATATGATTGTGAAAGTAAATAAAAGACATCTAGTGATCGTGTAAATAGTGATTTTAATTTAGCTATCGTGATACTTAACCTATCGCTATTTCCGATGACCATAATTATGCCCAGTTTCCCGCTCCCGCCACTCCTAACGCGACATATATATATAGATACTTATATCGTTAACCGGTCCGTTAAATGAGAATGCAACTGGCTGCAAGCCGAGGACACAGAGGCTACATAGAGATGTCAGCTGCACTTTCTGCAGCCGGCCACCGCGGTGCATTGTGGAAGTTACAAACAACACCCCCGGGGTACACCCGCGCGGATAAATCTCAATTATCGTCCCCATCGGTCCACTAATAACGATAATAATAGCCAGTTTAACTAAACCTGGGTAACGGGGGACTAGTTAAACGGAATAATGTGTACAATATGTTTCTAACCTCCTCAAATGTTTTTAACACATTCACTCCCAGGAACTCGCCTAGCGGGTGGTCTGCTCGTAGACGCGTCGCCGATACCATGCGTTTTCCCGCATGTAGAGGAAAATGCGTAGCGCTACGCAAAGCTTGGCAGCGAAAGTGTTAACCGAGGTCACAGGAGTTTCAGATCAACATGGCATCAATATGGGTCGACTATTTGGTCAAGATCCCAGAGATGGGTCGTCTAATTGCTCAAGATCCCAGGAATCCAACATCAACAACCGGTCGTTGCGAAGATGCTTGGGCGACGCCTTTGTCCAGCAGTGGACGTCTTTAGGCTAATATGATGGTGAGGATAATAATGGTGGTATCACCTGTTTTTTTTTATCTTATAGGACAAAAACGTTACAATGGTAAGCGATCACCGTCGCCATAGACACCTACAACACCAGAGGAGTCACAAGTCCGTTGCCGGACTTTCAGGTGGGAGTACGCTCTTTTCTTGAAGGTTTGAAGGTCGCATCGGTCCGGAAATATTGCCGGCGACAATTTATGCCACTGCCCAGTGGTGATTTTTTTACTAAGGACTTTTTTGTAAATTCGAAAATTGCAGAGATAGGGCGATTATGCATTACAAGGATTTTTACTGCAGTTTGTGTACTACGGACTACAGGACAGTAAAATTCCTTGTAGTGCACAATCGCCCATAAGACATAATACATACTTAATAACCGGACAAAACAGGAACCAGAAAAAGCAACGTGAGTTGGCTCCATACCAGACTTAGACCAGAGGAGCTACTCCAAAGTTGAAATTGGAAGGTGGTACTTCACCGTCCCACTCACTCCACCTATTGCTGTTTAGCGACCGAGTGGGACGGCACGATACGAACTTCGAATTTCGAACTTCGGATAATTCCTCCGCTTATGATTGCCGTCGATGAACGCTAAAAGCATGCAACTGGTTGTGATGAGGGGTTGTGTAGAAATTTCGAGCCTTGCGGAGCAATCAAATTGTGATTTACATACTGCAACTCATGGTCCACGCTTACTAGTGACAAAGAGTCTCAATCATTGGTGGAGACAAGTTCGATTAGATTTTGTTATATATCGTAATAAAAACAATAATTACAAATTTTTAGGGTGTTTATAGGGTAGTAGTCTGTAGGGTCATTCAAAACTGAAATCTACGCCTCGCTACAACACTTTGTTGACAATAAGGTAAATGTTCCAGAACCAGAAACAGTAGTACCTTCAAGCTTAATTCAAAGCATTATAGTTTACAAAGAGGGTGTCAATTATTGAAAAGAAGTTCTTAAGCATTGAGCGTTTATCAACATTTCAGCCATAGGACGTCCACTGCTGGACACAGGCCTCCTCAATAGATTTCCACATGGGCCGGATAGAGGCGACCCGCATCCAGCGAGCCCCCGCAACACTAACCAGGTCGTCGGACCTTGCGGGTGGCCTTTCTGCCCCAAGGGCCATCGGTTCTTCGAACTATATGCCCTACCTATTGCCACTTCAGTTTGCTTACCCTATTTCCTATTGAGCGTTTACCTCACTCGATAAAAAGTGCACTCTGATAGTACAGCGTATTAAGTCATGGTTGGAGACTGAAAACAAGCGGTCTCGCTGAGTCTTAATCCAATTTACTCACTTTTTACTTCACATACTACTTTATAAGCTACAAAATCTTGTATTACAAAAATAAGTTTGTTTGTTTGTTGTTGGTAAATAAGTTTATTTATTTATTTACACCAAAACGGGCCGCAAATAGACTATTTCCCTTTTATATAGGAATAATATTAAATGAAAGCACATTTAACTTAGCATTTAGTTTAGCAAGTTAACCGTACCAGTAAACCGACGTTAGGAGTCCGCAACACTCGTGTCCGTAACAAAGACGGGTAAAGCCACGCCTTGCAACGAGACGAAAGCGATAAACAAGCGTGTATAACTTAGAATTTAGTTAAAGAACTTTACCGTAGCGTCGTGTCCGAAACAAAGATGGGTTAGGTCTTGGCGTGATCGGCTAAACATTGCTAACAGGAAGCGGCAAATTTAGTTTGCCAACTTTAACGTACCGAAAACCAAGATAATGGCTAAGACCACGCCTTTGTGACGAGGCGTCCTTAAGACACGATTTTCAGTTTGTTTTTTTTTGTTTCAACTATTTCACGGCATTCGAGTACAAAATAAAAATATAATAACAGCCTATGTCGCGGATCGTTAGCCTTAACTTCATTGCGAGACTTCTCACGGTGACAAAATATAAAGCGTTCGTAGTGTTAAAAAATATTTCTTTTTTCAATTTGTAGTTCCCTTGTTCAACCTATCATTTATCTCACAATACTACGGAAATATCCAATAAAGCCAATAAAGAGTGATTGTCAGGGAAAAAATTCGCGGCGGTCACGAGACAAAGTGGAGGAACCGGTTATAGATTCTTAGTGAAAAATAAGAAACTACAATGCCAATACAATACAATGATTCTTTATTACACCTCACAAAACAGAGTACTGAAGAAAATAATACATTCAAAAACAGGTAAATAACAGACTGTCTTCTAAACAGCGATCTCTTCCAGACAACTTTTGGGTAGTGGGAGATGTTGATAAAAATTAACTATAAGTAGGTGGCGCAAGGCAGTTTGGAATTAAAGTATGTACATATATATTCATCATCATCTTCATCTTTTCAGCCATAGAACGCCCGAACCTGCGACCACCAGTGAACGTTTGTGCGGTCGTTTGGCCGGCCCATGTGGGAATCTAGAAAAGGCCTGTGCCGGCCTCCTGAATAGATGTCCACATGGGCCGGATAGAGGCATCCCGCATCCAGCGAGTCCCCGCAACCCTAACCAGGTCGTCCGACCACCTAGGGGGTGGCCTTTCCACACTGCGCTTGCAGGTACGCGGTCTCAACTCGAGAACCTTTCTGCCCCAACGGCCGTCGGTTCTTCGAACTATGTGCCTGCCACTCCACTGCCACTTCAGTTTGCTTACCCTGTTTGCTATGTTGATGACCTTGGTTCGTGTACGAATCTCCTCATTTCTGATTCGATCTCGTAGAGACCCCGAGCATAGCCCTTTTCGTAGCTGGCTGAGACATGTTTATTAGACAAATACAATAAGTGTTATACATACACACATAAACCATGTGGGCAAAAATTATTTACCGATCGCTTAGTTAGGGGGTCAATCAGTGTATACTGATTACAAATGGAAAGAAAATTATTTATTCGCAAATTTTTTGTCCTATGGAGACTTTACCCCATTTAAAATGTTTTTTTTTTTTTTTTTTTCAAATCATTTCTAACAAATTCTAAGAAATCCCATGCATCAATCTTCCCTTCATTCGTAATAATTTCCCCGCTTGCAGCGTATCCACAGCCCCAGCTCCCCCCCAAACGGGGCCGAGCGGCCGCAGACTGGCAGCGCCTAACTCTAATTTGTAGCTCCCTTATTCAACCTAGCATTTATCCCACCATACAGCAGTATACATTAAATGTAGTTTATTTCAAAATAAGTTTAATAAAGAATACCGTGAACGATATTAAAATTCAAATTAATATTGGTAACTGCTGTCCTGACTGTAAACTCATATTTTCTATAAACATATTATCTCGAAGTAAATAGTTGAATACGATGGTGGTATTAGGGTATATTACCAGATACCAATTTTGAAATAGCTGTCAAAATTCCTGATTTGGAAATAAAAAATCAAATACAACCACCATTATTCTCCACACCGAGGCTATCCTCTCCGCCGGGTCGGGATATCCGTTCCTGCCGCCCCGTGTTTGCCTGCAGACCTTAATCGCGAGCACTCGCGATCACCACCAACGGCCCTGACGCACGAGGGTACCTGACCGACAAAGTGAACTGAACTTGTGTGGATAAAGTGCCGATCCCTCGCTCATGCAACTTTAACCGGGTCGTATTTTTTTAAATGAATTTATTAAAATTTGCATGGAACTCTGAACTCTTTTAACACGGTTGATTTTGATATTCTTCTGGGTATACTCCAAACTCTAAATGTTTCTCAGAATGCTTTATCTTGGTTTCGCAATTACCTCTTTGGGAGGCGCCAGAGGATTAAGGTTGACGACAAATTGTCAGAGTGGTGCGATCTCTCCGCTGGTGTCCCTCAGGGAGGGGTGCTCTCTCCTCTTCTCTTCTCTATTTTTATTAATGGTATTACTGAAACCCTCAAGTCATCTTATCACCTATACGCAGATGATCTACAGATCTATGCAGCGGCTAACATTGAGGATTTCTCGGCATTGGTTGATCAAATCAACACTGACTTGGAATCTATACGGTCTTGGGCATTTAATTTCGGTCTGAAAGTGAATGCAAAGAAATCGCAGGCGATTGTCATTAGTAGTTCCCATTATATAGCCAAGTTGTCTGATATGGTGGTTCCCGAAATAGTTTTTGATGGAATTTCTATTCCTTTTTCCTTTACTGTTAGAAATTTGGGTATCACCTTAGATCAGACACTCGGTCGGCTCATATTGCTGGAGTCAGTCAGAGGCTCTTTGCATCTCTTCATTCTCTGAGGCGTCTGCAGAATTTTCTCCCTCTTCCTACCAAGCTCGCTCTGACTCGATCTCTCTTACTACCTCTCTTAGATTACGGCGACATTGCGTTTCTGGATCTCAGAGAAGAGCAGCTTGATAGGCTTGAGCGTTTACAAAATGTCTGTATCAGGTACGTATTTGGTCTGCGGAAGTATGACCATGTTTCAAATTATCGCGCACAGATCGGATGGTTGCCGATCCGGCGGCACAGAGACGTACATATCCTGTCATTGCTCTTTAAAATACTTTATCATCCGGCTTCTCCTCCTTACCTCTCTGAGAGATTTAATTATATGGCTGTTGGCAGTGGACATCGTTTGCGGTCAAGCACCAACCTGACACTTGCTATACCATCTAACAAGACGCGAACATATTCCAGGTCTTTCACGGTACACGCGGTTAAGTTGTGGAACGAGCTGCCGTTATCTTTCAGACAGTCGCAGTCTGTGGCATCACTCAAGAGTAAATTGAATAAGTTGTGGCTTTCCAGTGATTTGTAAAATGGTTGAATATTAATTATATTTATTAAATATTATTGTTATATTTTATTTTGTTATATATTATGTAGATATATATATTTATTTATTTATATTTTTTATTCATATACATATAATTTGTACATGGTGTTAGTTTGTCTATCTTCCTTATATCTTCACTCACTTGCTCAAAGGTTAACTGGAACAGATCCCTAATAGGGATAAGTTCGCCTTTGTACTTATATCTTTTAAGTTTATTGCTTTTGTAACTGGTTACTATGTACAATAAAGTGTTTACATACATACATACATACTCTGTTGTCCCATTTCTCTTTCCTGATTTTGCAAGGCATTTAAGAGTAGATACAGGGCACACTGGCCCTTTATTACGTTGAGGCTCAAGAGCATTTCAATTGCCCTTGGCCGCGCCTTGTTTCTGTTTGAAGTCCGCTGTAAATTTCCACTTATTAAGAAGTCTACAATCGTAAAATACGGGAATGGCAGTTGAAACGCTCCTGAGCCTTCATTTATGTGATGTTTTGACGTTATAAATTATAGTGATGACGGACGGTGCACGACTGGTCGCTGAGAAAATTCTTGGGGAAGGATTACTTGGGCCTACTATACGCCTTTCGACTCATATAATGATGATGACACATAGTCGTTCACAATGGGACTCATAAGGCGGCTCAGTCACGTAACGTGAATAGAAAGCGTTTGGTATGCCGTATGCCGAAGAATCTCTGCGTGATAAAATCAGAAATGAGGATATCGCAAGGTTGAAATGGCAATGAGTGGGCTATGTATGCTCGGACAGCGTAGAAAAGTCCTGAAGTGGCGACCACGTATTCCTATACGGCGCTTTCCTAAGCGCAGTGTGAGACCGCCCCCGCCTAGGTGGACAGATGACCTTGTAAGGGTCGTGGGGAGTGGGTGGATGTGGTTTGAGCAGGATCGCACTCTGTGGCGAGGTTTAGGGGAAGCCTATGTTCAGCAGTGGATGTCCGTGGCTGATGTTTAGAACGATGATGATGACGACTTTGATTAACCCTCAGTGTTTGACACGATAAAATGTTCTTGCTTATATGATTGGGTATCATTCATTAAAAATAACTTTTGCAGAATTATTTAATATAAAATATGCGAATACATTCATTATCCTACCGACTGCGCCATGTAAAGTATTAGGTTTTGAAGAGGAAACACATTAACACAACCAGTGCATTGCTAAGACTGTTTTATTAATTTCTCTCCCTACCCTCATACCGACATATGAACCCACAATTAATTTTACACCCCTTTCGACCTTTCCGCCAATTACTATACATGTAAATAAATACTTTACAAATTATAATTAATAATAATTGTGGGTAATATTACACGAGTTTGCAAAGCTAACTTATACACTCGAACTTGATTGCGAAAATTATTATGCGAGATTCATAATCGGGCTGGATCAATTTTTGTTACGTAAATAACACGAGGAAATTTTACACAACTTAACTTAGTGTTTGATGCCGTCTTATTTCGTAAAATAAACAAACATTTCATTAAACAAACAGTCATAAATAGTTAAAATCTTGGCATAAACAGTATAAGTATAACTGAAGTGGCAATGGGAAGGGCACACAGGTCGAATAACCAATGGCCGTTGGGGCAGAAAGGTTCTCGAGTGGGGACCGCTTATCGGCAAGCGCAGCGTGGGAGGCCACCTGCAAGATGGTCGGACGACCTGGTTAGGGATGCGGGGACTTGCTGAATGCGGGTCGCCTCTATCCGGCCCATGTAGAAATCAATTGAGGAGGCCTGCGTCCAGCAGTAGACGTCATATGGCTGAAATGATGATGATGATGATGATAATCACCATTCTTTTCACAAATCCACACTAATATATTTATGAATGCGTTCATTACATGGTTAATTTTGCAGCTGACTGTACATCAGAGTGATCAACTGATATCCCAACTCATTATATCCAACGACACCCCAAGGCATTAAGTGGTTGATGGATCATATTCCAATCGGACGATAATTCATTGTAAAATTATAACCGATATTCATTAAAATTGTCGACCACAAACTCAAATCAGATAACGAATTCATTTAAACATTTAATAAAGTTCCGTAAGAAAAATTTCATTCATTACATTAACTTGCGAAGAATTCAAGTAGGTAATAAGCTAACAAAAACTAGATCTTTGGCAAGGACATCACAAACAAATAGTTGTATTAACCTCATCACAAGTAACTGTTTAGTTTAATTTTTTTATTTTCATTAAAAATTCATACGTTCCTAAAATTTTATTTAAAAAAAACTTAGGTCGCCGGTTGATGGTCAATTTCAAGCCGATTGAACCGATAGAAAAGTATGAACATTCCTTGACAATAAATAATTAAACAAAAGAAATAGTTATACACAACACACGTCATCAAGTTAAATAAAAACGCTTAGTATGAGTATAAGGACCGATACTATAAGATATTTTTCGTTTTTGAGAAACTTTTAATAATAACGCTTATAGTTGTGTAATATTACGGTGGTTTCGTCTTATACATATAGTAGGTGCACATTCTCACGTTCTATTTAAAAGACAAATCCACATTATCACAGCGGTAAAGCTATGATTTTCCTGCGAACATAGATTTGTAGGTACATTTAAAGCCTACCTTACTAATATTTGAAATAGTCGGTGCGTGTTCTGCCCCGGTATTCCTACGCCTACGCAAAATCTATCTGTCTATTTTTTCAGCGAATATAGGTTTGTTTTTAGAAGCCTAAGCCACGAAAGCCGACGCTACTGATATCGGATCGACAGCAAAAGCACAGGGGATCTGCGTCCAGATTATCTTCGGCTCATCGCACCATCACTGCCGTAATTGTTTCTAATCCGGCAGGACTTTTGCTTCCCGATTCAATTTGCTAGATATTATCTTTATAAAGTGAAGCGGAATACCTTTAACATTAAAGTATTTTAAATATTAGGTGCATGTTCTGGTCTGGTATTGCTACAATAGGCTATTTGACAGTAGAAAAAAAAAATTAAAAATTATATAAGATCCTGATAAAACAAGCAAAATAAAAAAACTCCTTTAAAATTCTGTGTTCGATATCTTACGTGTAGCTTGTTTTATGAGTCTTTAAAGTTGGGTGGGAAAGTCCATTTTTAAAGTAAGAAAATATTAATAACTTATAATTCCATTAAATAACCCATAAAATGTTTTGTAATTTTTGTTACAAAACCGTTTCGATAAACGCAAGTTTTAACGATTTGTTCGATAATTTTCACAAAAGCATTATTTCATAGCAGCGAATTTTCACATCGCGTTCTTTCATGATCGGAAATTTAATTATTCGTCTTTCTTCATGTAGCGATTTCTCGTAAAGCGATTTTTAATGTTCGCGTTAATTTTTTTCGCAGATTTTACCAGTATGTTATTTTATCAGTCGCATATATATGTAGTATTTTTTTCCGAACTCGATTTTTTACATGTTGATATTTTATTATTAGCGAATACCTGCATAAAACTCTGATTAAAACAAGAATTTTGTCGTTGTGTCAATTTTATGTAGGATATGGTAAGATGATCCCTTGATAGTATATTATAGGCATTGGCTGATAAGCAACAGTTTATTATAACCTGAGAAATTAAAAAAAAAAAACCAACGGAAATAATTCGTATAGTTTTAAAAATTGGTAGAGGGATTCCTTGATAAACCTCCTAAAAGTCTTCGGGTGTATGGGCTGTGCTGAAGTCAGGATTTTTGTTTAACTGAGAAACTGTCACTTTTTTGAGTTATTTGCCTTTATCTCGAAAACGTTTAAAAATACTGGCACAGTTGCTTTGACAAAAATAAACAAAATTACATTTACTACAAAATTGGTAATATTAATTTTTATTGTTGTTATAATATTTCGGTACAATGGAGCGTAACATTTTGATAGTCAAATTAACAGATCGCATCAAAAATACTATCTTACGCTTCAAAACCCAAATTGCCGACGTAGCCCTGATAGCCGCTAAGCTGAAGTGGGACTGGGCTGGACACATTTGCCGCATGCCGAATGAACTATGGGCCAAGAATAACACTGACTGGATCCTCCCCAATAGAGTTCGGCGTCGCGGTAGACCACGAACTACGACCCACGACGGAGATGGCGGGGTGACCTAGACACGTTCCGGAATTGGTCCGTTGCTGCTTTAAATAGGGACGAATAGAAAGTGAGGGTGGCCTTTGCCCGCCCAGCAGTGGGACAATTCAGGCTGATAATAATAATAATAATAGTTTCAGAGAAAAATTGTGTCAAATTTTATAACCTCCAAAACTTTAGATGCTCTTTGACCTGCTATATTTGTCATGCACTTTAAGATCTGAAGTTGAGTTTTAGTCAAGTTATTTATCAGATAGTGAAGAGTAGATTAACACCGGGTAACCACCGATGACCATCGCGCGGGTACAGGGGGGAGGACAAGCTCGATTATGATGCGTATTATTCAGAGCCATATTACTCCAAAACTATACGTCCAAGCGAAAAAGCTCAAAGGACATCGCCGAATAATTTAATAACGACCTATTTATTTCTTCACAAAAATTACACTTTATTGTAATAAGCTGTTACTTATCAGCCAATGCCTATAATACTATCAAGGGACCATCTTACATAAAATTAACACAACAACAACATTCTTGTATTAATCGGAGTTTTATGCAGGTATTAATTCGCTAATAATAAAATATCAACATGTGAAAAATCGAGTTAGGAGAAAAAATACTACAAGTATATACGACTGATAAAATAACATACTGGTAAAATCAGCGAAAAAAATTAACGCGAACATGAAAAAACGCTTTATGAGAAATGGCTACATGAAGAAAGACGAATAATTAAATTTCCGATCATGAAAGAACGCGATGTAAAAATTCGCTACTATGAAAAAATGCTTTTGTGAAAATTATCGAACAAATCGTTTTAACATAGCTGCAGAACAAAGTTCTTACTTTCCCTATACAAGATACTAGCGTGTGACGTCACATGCTTGTAGGCTTGAAGCGTTTTTTGGGAAAGTCGAAAAATGTGCTTTTAACGTCGTTGTATCTCGGGGAGTTTTTATGATATTAGAGTAGTTTTTTCACCAATATTTCTATTATTAAGACGTCGTTATACAACATAACATAAAAAAAATGTCAAATAGCCTATTATGTAAAATCCACCTGTCTAAGATTTTTTGTTTTATTCTAGGTATTTTGTTTTAGAAGCCGACGAAAGCCGACGCTACTGGATCTGCGTCCAGATTATCTTCGGCCCATCGCACCATTTCTGCCGTAATAGTTTCTAATCCGGCAGGACTTTTGTTTCCCGATTCAATTTACTAGATATTATCTTTACGAAGCGACGATATTTATGAGCAAAGTTAGTAGTAGTGCATATTCACAGGCTAATTAAATATTATAAAATTAATTTATTTGCTGAGTACAGGTTGCCTACATACATATTGGTGTACATCTGAAAGATTGAGATCAGCCATACTCTGCTTAGGGTAGCATGCAAAATTCTCAGTGAGAACTATGCGAAATTGGTAAATCACAAAGTTACATAGATTATGTTACAGATTGAAGATTAGGCCAAATAAATAAATTAGCTGTGTTTAGCTATATCTCCTGTAAATTAATTTTTGATACATTTTAATCGATAAATTATTATCCGAGAAATTAATCAACAACACTATATTGTTACACCATGTTTTTATCCCTAAATAAGTTACAACGAACTATTTTGGCAAAGCGATCCAAACAGGCTCTTGGCCTCCGAAATGGGAGCTCGCCTGCTATCCCAATCCTGAGCAGTTTCCTGGCAATTATTGACATGAAGCTGACGCAAATCCACCTCTACGTCTGTGTGAGTCTTTTCTTTGATTTGTCATATAAAGTCAGTTTTAATTTCAGAATTCACAGTTCCCGAAGGATCAGCAAAATATTATCCGCGCAAGCGAAGCCGCGGGAAAAATCTTAGTTTTGAATAAAATACGACGTTATAATATGATGCTGAGAAAATGTGTGTAAATAGAACCAAAACAACTTAATATTCTAAAGCAAATTAATTGACTTTCATAAACGTTACCATAAAGGCTCATTACTGCAATTTGTTTAGAAAGTTGAACTTCCAACCTCAATTACCGCAGCCGCAGTACGCGGTACCCAAACGAGGAAGTACGTGGCACGAGAACAGCGGGAATACTTAAACCTATATCGAGTGGGAACCGAGAGGTAGGGCTGGCAACAATATATTTGACAAGATCTATATCGGAATCCCTAACGTCATTTGTCCTAATGAAACGTTTGTCATAACGCATTTATTTACAAAACGGTAAAATTTTCAGGATTGTAATAAAACAAACCTAGCCTAACCTAATCTATACGGTGATCTTTTAAAAAATTCTGAGAAATTTACGGTTTCTGAAAAAAATGCGTTATGACAAAGGATACATTAGGGCAAACGACATTAGGGATTCCGAAGGAGAGCAATTTTAACGTAATATAGAAAGTTGTTCCGGAAGATGCAGCGTGGGTACATAAGATAGACTGACGATCTAGGACAGATTGCACGAGCCCACTGGATGTAGAGCGTGCGGAACCCGCTAAGGTAGAATTCTTTGGGAGGGCCCTATGTCCCAGATGTGGATGATTCGGCTGATAATAATGATGGCATAATGTGGAACTCCCAACCTGTACCGCTACGGGGACCGAAAATAGGAAGCACAAAACAATTTACAGTACAAATAGGTATATTTGTATTTTTCATTAGGTAAATGGCTCGTCGCACTACAAAACGTGCTTCAGTTTGTATTATACAAGTCAAACCCAGTAACAGTTTCCTTCCCATATAAAAGTCTTACAACGTCTCCCGTTGATATAACGAAGAACATCAATTTCAACTCTTTGTAATGAAATTAGTCTGAAACTGACAACCCTGTCGGCCCCTCTAGTTGTTCTGGAATATTAAACGAGTCAACTTGAAAACTGTTCACTTCGCGGCCCTCCTGCAATGGAGCACCCTCAGTTGTCTTAGAGAATGGCTTAAATCCAACTTTATGCAATCGTTATAATATTTTTGCAAAGTTATGAGAACTGGTAACACTGTTTACTTTTTTTATAAGTATGTTCTGTTTTGCTTTCATGACATGATCTAGCCGTTGTTCCTATGAAATTGCTTCACATATTTTTTATCCGTGCCTATTTATTAAATCTTTCAACTGTGGCATAACCGGACTTTGATTTATGAAATGCTCTTAACAGCATACGTACCTGAAAGAATAAAAAATAATTGTAAATACCCATATTGTATGAACATATACAGCCGAATTACGAAAAAAAATCCTCATCATTTCTAAGGCCACGACACAACCCGATACAGCAGAATGAATCGTTATTAATTACGATATGATAGTAAACTATTAAACGATTGCATAAAAAGTGTCCTTACGAAATTGACTGGCGTACGACTTGGATGCGTGTTGAGTGTTAATACCGTATTGGGTGCAAAATTCTTAAAGATTGCGTAGGAGAAGCAGATAAGTGGAATAGGAAACAAACACCGAGATCTCAATCCCGTATAAACGCAACTTAGCTTTATTTACTTCTATAAGCTGTCTAAACAACACAAGCCTTTTAACCCTGACCCGACGCAAAGGCAAGCCTCATTAGGGAGTCTTTCGCAAACCAAAGTTTTGTGGAAAAATATCACGTACGGATAAACAGACGCGGGACAAACACGAGCCGCATCAAAGACGCAAAGCGATCAAGAGCAAAGCTTTAAGCCTCGCGCCCGCGGGCGCGGCTGACTGCGCGAGCGAAGCGATACGGGTATTTTGGTAGTTTGTATTTCTCTTTTCACTATTTAAGTTATATTTAACTTTACTTTGTTAAAGAAACAAAGACACATTAAAATTAAACTTGCTAAAGCATTTCGCGGGAGGTCGTCCCAACAGGGCGAGTCGTTCGAGGTCACCACTCCAGAACTCATCTGCCCCGTCGACCATCGGCTCTCCGACAAATATGCCCCGCCCACCCCAGGGGACGAACCCCTGGCAGGACCGACGACCTGAAGAGACTGAAGCGAGAAGCGGTTGGATGCGCAGAGTTGAGCGGTGCTATAAGTCCTATGTTCAGCAGTGGACGACTCCGGGCTGATAATGATGATGATGAAAGAATTTAGAGACTTTGTAACGGCATTTGACTGGGTATCACGTCATTAAAAAAGTATTGTTTGATATCCCAAAACATGCTGCAATGCCTAGTTAGGATCGTAGTTGACGTCACTATTAAAATTATAAAGCACAATGGAAAAAGCAACAGATTTGATGTAGTGGTAGGTGTATCCAAAGGATCGATAGTGGGTCTAATCTCAGTAAAAGCTAAGCGACGCGAGTTGTAAGTTAAAAAATGTATAGCTATGGTTTTGGGGAAAAATATCCGTTACTAAAAACGATGGGCGTTCGTGTCGGTTCTCAAAAACAATGCTTCAAGTATCACATCCGAGAGCGAGGCTGACTGTGCGAACGAAGCGAGTAAACTGGATATTTCTAGCAATATTTTTTCTGTACAATGTCAGTAACACGAGTCTACAGCCGTTGGGCGCTTAAAACAATAAAAGTACTATCGGCGAGTTGCCGATCGGAAAATAAAAAGATAGTACGAGTGAAAGCGAATACGATACATGCTTATTGAAGCAAGACTATCAGCGTAACTCGATACAATTTCACTGTTAAAAAAAATGAAATTTTACATACAATAAAACATAAAATTTCCGATAAAGCTTAGAAATTTACAAAACATCACATCATTTTAAAATAATTTTCATTAAGTTTTAATTGATAAATAAAAATTATAATAACTTTCGTAAATATCCTTGCTTTTTCGTAAAAATTCTTGCGTTTTTGAGAATTTAAAACGACTATGTGTTTTTTTGCATGTAAAATTACATAATTTTAACAGTCTATGCGTGATTAGTTAAAAATAGACGGTTAATTTTCACTAAAAAAGCTGAACTGGCCAACAATACAATGAAGTCCAGAGTGAGTCCGAGCGAGGCGCCTATTTCAGAACCTCTAAAATGTCTCATAGACCAAAAAGAGAAAAGAAAACAAAAAAAAGGGATGAAAATTTAACAGCCTTTGCTTTTAAATTACAAAAAACAAAAATGAAGACGGTTAAAAACTGAGAACTTACTTCATCGTCTTTTATTCGCTGAAACTAGCACCCCAACATGTTCCATTTAGGCCGAAAGCAGGCCACAGCCTAAGATTGAGCCAGCAAAGCGAGCCCCGCGGCTCATGCAAATGAGACGTTGGCCCAACGTTCACCAAGTGACAAACATTTGACCAAATGTGATCAAGAGTGAAGTCCTTTATGTTTGTATGTCTACTTTCGACTTCTATATTTTTTAAACATCGGTAACAAACAAGTGAGCAATTTTTTTGCTGATAACATCACATCTATACTACTATAACCTAATATATGTACAAAAATAAACAAATTTATATATGCCCTTAGAAGAACAAAATAAGTAGCATCTGACCAAGCTGCACTGAGTACTTACCACGCCTACGTATCCTCAGTTCTGCGATATGGTCTTCTGCTCTGGGGGAACTCTATAGACGTCGATCGAGCTTTCAAGGCTCAAAAGAAGTGCATACGAACCTTATGCGGTGTCGGTTATAGAGACCTATACATAATGGACGCTTGTACTTTTGTAAGACAACACCCAGACATTTTTAAAACAAAATCAGAGATGTTTAATGCACGTACGAGTAGCGCACATAATCTGCATTTCCTAAAGGCGTCCATATCGACTTATAAAACGAATGCGTATTATTAAGCAATATTAATGTATAACAAGCTACCCGACCATATTAAATCACGTAATCTCTTTAGTTTTAAGACAAAACTTAATAATTATTTAATGGACAATTGTTTTTATTCCGTGAAAGAGTACCTTACAATAGATTCTAAGAAATAAGTAATTTACTGTTAAAATTGTGATATTTAATTTGATTTATGGAATATTAGCTGGTTGCTTAATTTTTAAATAGAACATGATATATTTTATAGTTTATTGACATGGTACATGGTAATAATCAATGGTAATACTGACTGACTATATGTAGCATTTAATTTGACATGATAATTGCAGATTGCTTTAGCTTTAGATAGATTTTTTTATTTATTTAATAATATGTTTATACTTTGTATAGTAGTAATATTGGCTGTCGTGCATGCATATTTACACATCGTACCATCGGCAAAATATGTGAAACACCTATTATGTAACATCTACTGTACCATATTTAATGTAAATAATCATTAATTCATTCATTCATATAAAGTTGTAAAAATTAAATGTATGTACATTGAAAATATTTAAAGAAAAAGTGATACGGACTATTTGAAGTTCACTGAATTGTTTTTTTTTTGTATTTGTTGTCGTGGCTTCATCACGCCAAATCGACTAAGCGGATTTCAACTATTTTTGACACACGGCTAGCTATATCCACAGACGAAAAAAGTTTTTAACTTTTTCTCCTTGGCGAGCGAAGTTTTTAGAAGCCGTCTAGTCGCTTATAATGTTGGAATTTAGATAAGATCGCGTTTACGATCCTAAAAATATATATATATATTTTTTTAAATGAGACAATATATTTCCAGTTGGTCTCAGGAACTAAAAGCAACTAAGAAGTCTGTAAGCAAGTTTTTATTTAATATTAATAACAGCACAAATACAAGCAGAACACAGCTTAAATGCGATATACGTAACTTTTTCACGCTTTTTAACATTATAGATTACGCTATATAATAGTTGCACTCACTGTTTTTGATTATTTTTTTATTTCTACAATAAAACATAGTGCAATAACTAAACTTAATCAATAACAACATTTTTAAGTAAACGACACCCACAATTTATGTAACTATAATGACTAAGACACACAATGACAACATTCCCAAACGAACAAACACAATCAATCGAGCATTGCTCATTTGTAATCATAACGCGTTCGGAATCAGTCCAGCCCGTTAATCATCAATCAAAATGACCGCTGATTACTCCGAATAATCTTCATCTCGATATGTCTGTGATGAGTTCGACGCGAGATGAATTAATGCCCTCATTCGACTTAAGATGAGGGGGATAAATATGTTACTTTCTTAATCGTGCGCCATTCATTCATTCTTAATATAGATTTTGATTTCCAAGTTAAAAAACGTACTTTTCGAGTCCCGCAATCTTCATACATTTTAAAGTGAAATTATACATTATAGGATTATTCCGCAGCTTCGCCCGCGTGGCCTATTATTTTATTTATCCCTTGGGAACCGCGCATTTTCCAGGATAAAAACTATCCTATGTCCTTTCTAGTCTCAAACTATCTCCATACCAAATTTGATCTAAATTGGTTCAACAGTTTAAGCGTGAAGAGGTAATAAACAGAGTTACTTTCGTATTTATAATATTAGTGTGGATGTGTCCATCTTTTTGGGGTTCCGTACCCGTACAACAAACATTAAAAACAGTATTCTGTGTCTGTCTCTGATAAAATAATCGAACACCGCGTACATTTTGCTCAGGAGCAGGGCTCTGCTAACATTGGATTTTCATAGATACGGCCGTTTGTAGCTTATATTTTGTACAGAACCCTCGGTACGCAAGTCCAACTCGCACTTTGCCGTTTTTTTAACTACCTTTGGCTCAACTTTGAGCACTCACCCTGGTATAGCAAGAGAAATTGGTACAAGTCTAATAAGGTGGACAAATCTTTCATCGTATTTGTTTTTTTGTATTGGCTATTAAGGAATTGTCGATTTCGCCTATTGACTTGACCAAATTTATTCTGTAGTACAGTAGTAGGCAAAACTTATAAAGACATTAATTTCAACTCACCAATGATAGCAACGCTTTTAGGCGTCATAAACTACACGAATCACATTGTGAGAAACGGAACGCTTTTTTAATCTATCATGGTGTTATCTCTGTCTTAAAAAGATGATTGAAACTGATCTGCAAGTATTCAAAAATAATAAAACGAGAAAGTACTCCGTAAGTTAAAGTGGTTTTCATAAAGGACGTAAAAAAAAATCAAAGAGGCTTTCAGCCAAATGTTACATATGAGTAAATTTGCAATAGGGAATATGCATGATATTTTCTTTTTGCTTTATTAAAAACTCATTCCTGTAACAAACAGTAGACACAAATATTTTTTGGAATAACTATAAAAATAACCAAGATAAGTATAAGCCATCAAACTTTTCATTCTTTCTAGCAAAACGGAATTGAATATGGAGTAAATATATCTAGAGTGGACTATGACGTAACAGTACATGTCGGACCTCCGTCAAATCGCCGTCTAATTGGCAGTTTAAAATGCCTATATCATGCGTATTTCTTGTCCTATTTTAATTTTAATTACACTGTTTGAAATCGTTGTTACGGTATTTTCATATATTGTTAAGAAAAGCGATAAAAAAATCATTCGTGTTATTGAATAAATATACAGGTTTAATTATCGCGTGACATTGAAGACGAGGATTTTAAGCTAACTCGGCAAAGGACCTTCCCATAAACGGTATTTGTTGCATGGATTATACCGGGAGTCCGGGATTGCTTCATACTAAAGTCCCAGGATACTTTGATTACGATAAAACAAGAGATTTTTTAAAAATTTTCAGTGAGCGATTGATATGAAAAAATGATATCCGTAATCATATCCAGTCGGCCATGTTCTGTCATTATCAAAGAATCTGTTAATTGGAGAGACAAGCTTCAGTTTGTTTGCCTCTGATCTCCCCAGCTCAAAAAGGACGCAACTCATTGAAAGATAAAGGCTGTTAAGCCTTTCTGTGTCTATAAACTTATTGTTTGACTTTGATGTTCAACTGGAGGGTTGATTGATCGAGTCTTTTAGCCGTCTCTTATCAATGATAGCCTTGGCTTGTTTATGAAAATATAATTATTCTTGTCTAGGTCGATATAATTTGAATATTCTACAATCATTGATCAGTTACAGATCCTATCATACTAGGGTGAAGTTCAAAAAGCGAGACACGTTAACTCATATACCTATCATATCATTCAAAATTAAATGTTCTATGAAAGTTTCCGTTGTGCGACGATTAATAAACCGTACAAATGTATTAGGGCCGATATGTACACCTCCATGTCTTTGAAACAATAAATAAAAAACAACAGCCCTTCTGGCACATGTGTAACTGTCTTTACAGCTTAGGCCCATCTGGCATGTATGTACACCTTTTTTGTGTTTTTTCAAAAATGGGTAGTTTGCACAAATTGTAACTTTGACAGAGGAAAATACATCTTTTCTCAGTCCACCCGTGACCATGGAGAGCTAGAAAGCTTCCGAAACGTCGGGAACTAAAATGAGACAATATACGCGATATAATCCGTTAAATTGATTTATTTCAAAAAACAACAGTATAAATATTTTCGTGGCACAACGGGACATTTTAGTTTCGTCCGCTAACGATGGTCCAAATTTTTGGGCTTCACTTACTACCGTGGTAGCACAATCAGCACACTTGCTAATGACATTATGTAATTAAAAAGAAAAAAATAGCCTTTATATTAAAGTAAACTCTGCCGGATGGCAGGGTGCCCAGAAGGTGCTGATTCTCTGGGCTAAGAAACTGCCTGCCCTCTGATCACCCGATGCTTCGCGTAACCTTTTTGAAATATATTTAATGAGTGAGAGAATATTTGCGCCGCTTGAGGCACTCCGCTGAGTCTGCAGCAGCGCCGGCTCCCACTTCTGTCGATGGAAGATGGGACGGCGCGAGTGTGTCGACACGAGTTGCGTCCCACACCAAAGGCCGACCAATCTTTCACGGCATCAGCGTCATTCCATCGGGCCTCTTCCCGTCGTCGCGGGTTAAGCCGACCGGTTCAAGGACCGCCGGTGCTCCCAGCAGAGACATGGGGGAACTTTTTTATCTATAGTTTTAAGTTTTATACTGTTAACCATATATTTTTCCCTGTTATAGGACTTAAATTGACGATCATAATTTATTGACTTAATTATAATATCTACTTATATTTATTTAAAGTAAACATTAATTTTTAATTTATTTTCCCACCCATGTCAACGTAATAAATATATTCACGTTTGCTTTAGTCAGTCTTAAATGCATAACTAATTTTTAAAAAAATGCCAGTATGTATGGAAAATCTGTATTTCAATCGATACGAAATGTGCTAAAATTTGTTCCGAAAATGCTAAATTAGCTACACTGAAAGGAATGAATTAGGTTCACCAGTTGTGGTAATTGTATCGAGCAGCCGGCAATAACGAAGCAAACACTTTGCATTCACTTTAGCGTCCCAAAATTGAAATTTAATCGTTCCTATTCACCCATTAGTAATGAAATTTGCGGGGCTTTAGCGTATCAATGTAGTTTCAATTATTATTGCTACCCCGATCGACGGGGGTGTTGATAACATAACTCATCTACTGTCCGTGAAATAAGTGAACTCATTCATAAATAGAATAGTGATTGGCTAGGGCTTAGACCTTGTGAAATCGAGACAAACGTAGAAACATTGCAAAAGCAGTCACTAGAACCAAAGGGTCCACAGCCAAAAAAGTAGCCTAGGCTCCACACTGCTTCTAAAATAACGAATAGTAAACTAAGACCCCTATTTTACCAGGTGCTAACAAATTAAATACCTTGACATTTCTAGAAATGTAAAATTACATTAAAACAAATAACTTTCAATACAAATAAAATTAAATTTTTGTTTTAATTTCCAGAATTAAAAAAATGAATAAAAATACTGCCCAAACATTAACAATCCTGTACATTGAACTGACAAGATTGATAATGATAACTTTGCCATTTATTTATTTTAGTGAAGTGGCCAGTTAAGTGACAGTCCAGCTAGAGGTTCCGTAAGATAATCAAAGAGGTCACTAACTATTGATTATTTCATTAAAAGGGTGTTTTTACGTAGCAAAGGTGATTTATACTTGTCTACTCCTAACGACGAATACTAACAGCTCTAAGGCTGGATTCGATCAAACAGGAATAAGGACTTAGTTTCAGTTTAAACTTCAAAATTGTATGGGCTAGTCCCGGCATAAACTCTATTCCGGTTTGGTGGAATTTACTCTAAAAGTATTGGTACCTAATTTGTTCGCAACCTATATACTATATATAAACTATAAATGTACTACGATAAGGAAATCAGGCTTATTATGGCTTTTTATCTATTTTACAACTGTCAGCTCTGTAAAAAAATTTCAATTGTTTAATCAAATGGAAGAGAATAATAATTACTTGAGTTATCATACAGTGCCCTCGTTGATTAAGGTACTGCTGAATGGAAGGTTTCCTAATTACAGGTGGATTGTATTTGGTAAAAGCGTCAAAATATATTACATTTTAGCGGTTTCATGCAAATTAAATGGGTGCCTACTTGTAATTACTAATATGACTATGTGTCCACATCTACAATCGATAAACTTTTTTTGAACAACGATCGCTGTAGCTCTAATGCAACGAGATACAGACAAACAACAAACTGCTTAATAACATAATTAAGTTATGATGAAGTAATTTTAAAACTGCTAGTGGACCTTATCAGAAAAGCAATAATAATTAATTCTAGCACCCCTTCTTAATGCATATATACGACATTAAAACACCATTAATAACAAGGTCAATTAAAAAAAAACAGTTTATCAAATCCGACACGTAATTATCTAAAAATTTGAATAACTTAGATGCAAGTGCAGATAAATACTCGTAGATAGCAAACTAATTGGTCACAGTATGGCGCCTTGAGGAACGCTAAACGCTTTTCATATTCAGAAATAAAACATTAATCGGCATTAGTGTATGTATCCTATTAGTTTTTACTATTACAGTCTTAACCAACACAAAAAGTGACAGCAATAATGATGATGATCAACTTAGTCACTTACTACCTACCATACAAAATTGGGATATTTGAGATTAAATCCCTTGTATAGAAAAGAATCGTATAGGTTTTATACCTCCGTGAAACGTTCAGAACAGTTCTATGGAATGTTGGACACTTTCGAAATTGAGATCATCAGAATTTTCAGTGATATTCGTCATCATTGTCGTTAAGAGGACATACTAGTGGCCGTTCCTCCATACAAACGAAATCCTCCGTTTCCTCTCTGGATAATTGTCTTAGAGCATTTTTTTTTTATAAATATAATCTATACTTACCTGTACCATGCCCCTATGTTTCATTTTTCTTAATAATTTATTTGTTCTAAGAATTAGAGGCCCTCTAAAACTGCAAAAAATGCCACCATCCGGCGCCATAAGCACACGTTCAGCAAACAAATTTAACTAATATAAAAGAAAAGCAGAAAACATAGAAAGCATAGCCGAAGCCCTCGTTATAATATATGTGAAAGAAAAACTAAAATTAGTCCAGTTTTGGAAGAGGCAATAGGGTACTACGAAACCCTGTTTTCGCCAATTTTTGTAGGACGGATCGTTCCGAGCTGCAGTTGTCCCTTTTCCACAGTAATATGGGAGGATTTGAGGCGATGCGATAGCAATAGTTTTTTAAAATACCTAATTTCCAAAAGGCCTTTTGCTAGTATATCCTCTTAAGAGTAACAACCATTTTCTCATACCCATGAAAAAGAAAGAGAAAAAAAAAATATTTTTAACCGACCGATTTGCAACGACCATAGTGCAAAACTCGATATGAAGTCACATTTAGAAGATAAAAAACGAATTCAATATCGGTTCATCCGTTTCAGAGGTACGATGCCACAGACAGACATAGAAATACACAGATAGACACGTCAAGCTTATAACACCTCTGTTATTTGAGTCTAGGAATAAAAATAAGGCCAAACGATAGCCTATTTCGCATAATAAATCGTGCAACCTTAGGCGCTGAATTTCGTGATCGTATTGAACACAAAGCAATTGAAATTATGAAGCGTTTCAAATTGGCAACTGCGTTGAGGATACAACTTGCTAAATTTCACACGAAGCGATTAAAAGCGACATAAAATTGAGCACTGTACTGCCGTACCAACCTCTTCTTGCAGCCACTCTGGGCACTTTCGACCCTCCCCGAATCTTGTTGTGAATAGAAACCTGAATTTTCAGACATAAAAAAATCATTGAAAGTAACTTGTGAGAAATGAGTCATCAATTTTTGATGCGGGTGGACATCCGCGGAGTACATTTGTCCAGCGGTGGACGTCATTCGGCGAAACGATAATGATGATGATAACTATGATGAAATCTTAAAGGGGTTAATTAGAGAAGTAAATTAGTCGTTACTGAACATCAGGTGAAGTTGTGATCAAGTTCCAGCAATAGTATTGTAAAATATAGTGTGTAGCAAGAATGATATGGTGGATTTGAAGCACAATAGTCGTCCAAAGGCGTCCACTCGATGCTATCGTGTCTCGCTAGTTAGCGCTGAATGGCGCTAGAGGGCTGTTTCCTGCTGTCAACAGGTCACTCCATTTGCATTCGTGGCAAGTTCGACTAATTCGATATTTACAAGCTAGCGTTACACGAGACGCACCGCTATTAGCTTTTGGCTACAAGCCGTGCATGACTAAATAAGCGGCTTTTTATTTATTACATGTTACAAGACTTTGCACTAAATTGAATAACGATTCGACCGCCAGAAATTCATACTACTAACAAAACTTCATAATACATTTTTTTTTTATTGATTCCTGTGATCTCTCTTTGCCTTTGAAGGGCCATTGCCAAGACAGGTACCGTTTTAATAGGGATGTTGACAACTTTTTTATGCGGTATGTTATAGAACGACCTTTCAATAATAGAAATAGTGGTGTAAAAACTACTTTAATATCATAAAACACCCCACGATACACAACAACGTTACAATTAAATTTTTGGACATTCCCCAAAACGCTCCATACTAAACCCTAGGAGGGCGTGACGTCACACCTTCTTACCTTATATGGGGAAATTAAGAACATTGTGCTGCATCTCTGTTACAACTTGCGTTTATCGAAACAAAAGTTACCATACATTTCATGGGTTATTCAATGGTATTATTATTTATTAATATTTTCATACTTTAAAAATGGACTTTCCCACCTATTTTTAAAGGCTCATAAAACAAGATTCACGTAAGGTATCGAACTTAAAGTTCTTTTTTAAGGATTTTCGTCATAAAATCTACAATTTCGCATGAACATTTTATTATTATCTATACTATTATAAAGTTGTAAAAATGAAATAAAATAAAAATAAATAAATAAAATAAGTGTCTGTATATTGAAGATATTTTCAAAAAAATGATTGTTACGGACTATTTGGAGGTCACTAAAACAAGATTATATTTTTTTGGATTTTATGTATGTTTGTATGTGTCGTTGTGGCTTCATCACGCAAAATCGGCTAAACAGATTTCCACAATTTTTGGTACACGGGTAGCTGGGTATCTCGAGATGATTAGAGGATACTTTTTACCCGACTACGCTGAAGAAAAATCGACGGATTATGAATTTTTCTCCTCCGCGAACGAAGCCTTCTAGTTTGTATTATAATTTCATATATATGTTTGTAATATAATGGTTATACATTGAATCCCCGCATTTGCCCCCATAGCCGCAATTACCAAATTTACCACGGTTGAGCTTATCCCATAAAATAATGGAGAAGAAGGAAGGATCATACGCTAAAAACACTATTAATTCCAAGGATCGCTGACCTTTAATGTTTGATAATCGCACTATTGCCAGGGCTAATATTTGGACTCGTACTACGTTTCTTTATATATCAACTTGTTGAACATTTGAATTATTCAGTCCCGTGACACCAGGGTGAGTAATGTTCTGTTCGCTGCGTGGGCACGCAGGGTATTGTTTAAATTCGTAAACAGGCCGAAAGACGGATTGCGTATCGTGTTTAAATGACTTGTGGTCGAGCTTGTTTGAACAGTTTGTATACAGCAAGGTCAGGCACTGGCATGGAGGCCGTAACGTGCTTTGAGCTGCTAGGTATTTTCATAAAGCACACATTGCAGTGACAAAGAAATATCGTAAATAAAGTCGAATGCACGAGTTAAAAAATGCATGGTTTATTTAGACAAATTTTACGTATTATACTTTACTAATTGTAAAAATACTTAAATTATAATATTGTTTGTCAGTCAGATAGATAAATTGACACCTTTAAACTAAGAATTGATCAAATTACAAAGGTTCTTAATTAATTATTTCAGAAAATTCGACAAAATGATGACACTTCGTATCGTATTGCAGGCAGAGTAAAGTTTAATAGATCGGCTCAAAGGTTATTAAAAAAACGATTGGGATTGTTCGTGGAATTAAAAATTTCACATTTCCTACTTCTTTAAGATCAACTGATATAATTGCAACTATGGAGTAGAATGCGTCTTATAATGATATTATAGAAACGTAAAACTACCTCTGCGATGACTGTTTCTTAGTAATAGTGCACAACTTTTGACAGGGAGAGAGGGTAGTTTTAAAGTACTCAAATTCCAAAAAAAATACGGTTGGCCTTAGAAAGATCCGGTATAATTTTTGAAACAGTACCTACAATGCAAGTTAGTTTCAAATTCACACCCCGTCCAACGGGCACTATAACTCCCGGGTCAAGGACGCGTGAATAATTCAAGCGACAACCCTGCTATCAACAAGTTGACACGAATTTAAAAAAGAATTCCCTAGTAAACTCTCGGCGATAGCTGTCAGGGTCGCCACTCGCTTGAAATTCAAGAGCCACTGAAACGTGAAATGTAAGTTGAGGATTATTTATTTTATTCATAGTTCGTTTTGATTTTTTCCTTTTTATCCGACTCCAATTGGGAAGCACTTAGAAATAATGATTCTTGTGGGAATTCTGTGACTCGCTTTAAGGCGTTAAGAAAAATAAAATCCATAAATTGATTTGCAAGATGGTCTGTTGGTGTAAGCATTCAATAGACACTATTTCTAACGCATATTAAGACCTCGTGAAGTCCTCGTGTTTTAATGGTCCTTGCCAATGAGGAACAGGAATGCACATACATCTCTGAAGAACAGGAATGCACATACATCTCTGATAAGGCGAAATTTTACGAATTTTTTACCTCATTTGTATGTAGTATTCCTTGAAAATATCCACACTTCGTCCATTTGTGTGTCACACGCCAGCACCGTGAAATTATTCAACATAATTGCCCGCTAATGGCACACGGTACAAATTGGGTCACTTTTTTGTGAGACCGGCTTTAAATGCCACGTGGCATTTACAGTGTTAACAATACGTATTCTGATACAACAACCGCTTGAAATGTCAACTTTAACTCCATGAGAAATGTGGTTGTTATTCACATTGACGGTATCACTAAAGATGAGAGATTGCTGTAGTTATTTTAATTTAGGGGGATAGTTGTTGACATTTGTATTGTGCCGATGATTTCGATCTTAAGGGGTGGAATTAGATCTAAAGATAAGTGTAAAGTTTACTGGTTTAATGGCCGTAACTAAATTAAACTGTCATCTGGTGTTCACTTAGACTTCGTGGTGAGGAATTTGCGAAAATTAGTAAAGTTTTCTTTATAGCAAAACATTTTCAGCTTCTTAACATTTGCTACTGTTCTCCGGCAGAAACGTTTCTTTTAATGTAAATTACTTTTGTATTTGAGTCAACCGTCATACATACACCCAAGTTAAACTAGATTGTCAATCAGTTGCCGGCCGTTGGAGTAGAAGAAACAATACAACACAATAACTCTTTATTGCACACCTCACAAAACAGAGTACAGTAAAGAATACATTCAAGGAGAGGTAAACAACAGGCGGTATTTTCGCTAAACAGCGATCTCTTCCAGACAACCTTTGTGTAGTGGGAGACTGAGAAAAAAAAAGCTGTACGTAGGTGGTGCAAAAAAACCTTGACTGGCGATCACGTATCGAAAGACACAGCGGGGGAGGAAAAATACTTAAAGACACATTCGCGTACAGGTAAATATAACCTTCATTTTCGTGTTCGTTACACTAATATGGCATGAAATAATAGAGCGGCTCTTCATAAAAACATGATTTAGTGCTAAAGCCCATGCAATAGCATATTTAAAATTGGAACTTCTAGTTCCTATATTCAGTAAAAATATTTATTTCTTCAAGGTGAACACATTAAAAGTTATGGCTAGTAGTAGTACGCTTATAGTAATATATTTATTTTTGCTTTATTTTATTGCCAGCGAGACCACTTGAAGTAGGGTGGGGTCGCGGCGCGCAAGGCACAAGGACTGAAGACCTCCATAGGGTGTTTAATGCCATACGCACTTGCTGCCTGTAATACCGAACATAATTTTCAGTTCATTATATTGATTATAAATTAATACCCAGTTTGCCGCAAATTTCCTACAATTTTCTGAAATCCCAACGGGAGCGAAACTGAATAAATATCAAACAAACCCAATTATCGGCCGCTCATTAGTCATTAATAACAGTGCGGTAAATAAATGATCCGTTCGTTTATGAAATCAACCGCAGTGTTAACACCGGTCATTGCAGGATGTGTGGTATTTTATTTTTCAGAATTGATCACAAACGTACTCTACTGGCACTCAAACATAAAAACAACGGCATAGGAGTAAAAATTGTTTGATGACAAACGTTGTGGTGCTGTCAACATACACAACTTCACTGAACATTTAATTAGAATTTCTAGTATTACAAATTCGCTGAGAAAAAGGCTCTAACATACAATTACACATGCGTGTCACCGGCATAGGAGTAAGAATTTTTTGATCACAAAGCTTGTGTGTGTCACTAGCTCTCAACAATAAAATCACGCAAGCGTGTCACCGGCATAAGAGTAAGAATGTTTCGATCACAAACTTTGTGTCACTGGCAGTACTGGCACTCAAAAATTAAATCACGCAAGCGTTTCACCGGCATAGGAGTAAGAATGTTTTGATCACAAACGTTGTGTCATTGGCAGCGGACGTGTTAATTTTAAATGTTACAAAGTGGAAAAATAATACATTTCTATTATACGCCCGTCAAAACAAGGACGGTAATAACATATAACAATTCATTCCATTTTGATGGCTTAAATGATATTTCTATAAATAGCCCATTGTCCAAACTGGACTCGCTTTCACGGCATGTTTCTTAAGGCGGCGGGGAGTCGACGGAAATGAGTAATTTCCTGGTCGCGTGGCGGACTATCATGGCATGGAGCACTATGCGTTAAACATATGCGTTTAGTTGATTTGCTATTGTATAGTATCAACTTTCTTAATTAATTGAGTAGACGGGACTTGCGTCAGAAAGAGTGTAATGTTTTTAGAGTTAAAAATACACTACTACGTATAGTTTTTGTTTTGGCATGAACTACAGTTAAATAATTTTGAATTATAACATATAAAGTGTCTTGGTTGGATTGACCCACCAGGCTATAATATCTCCTCGTATTATGCAGTCAGTCAGTGATTTCGAGAATTAATTCGAAAAATAGAAATTTTCCTAAACGTACACGTCGTATGTATGTAAACACTTTATTGTACATAATAACCAGTTACAACCACAATTGAGGAAGATGATACAAGTACAAAGGTATACTTATCCCTATAAGGAATCTATTCTTGTTAACCTTTGAGCAAGTGACTGTAGCTATGAAAAAGATAGACAAACTATAACACCATCTACAAAATGTGTAAATACTAAAACTAAAACGTATTTTTAAAAGATTCATACTCAACATTAAAAGCAAAAATGTTTTTTCTTAAATTGAGCCATGTTACAATGCACTTAAGAATCTCAAAAGACTACCACCGATTCGGAAAAGGTCGTGAGAAGAATCAGCTTAAGAGACTGCGAGGGAAAATTTTGGCGTGATAACGTCTAATAAATCGATGCACACACGAAAAAGTGTCACGTTCCGGTGTCACGTTGCGCGCGCAAGCGAGATCGCGGCGCAAGCGATAGAGAGGCACGACCGGCCTTGTGACGCATCTATATATCTTCCACGTTTATCACGTAAAATTATCGTAAACCGATTTTACTGACAGCCAATTTTTTCTACAGCACATTAATTAAAAATATCACAGTGTTTTTGCACAGTAGATACTATTTATCCTTAGCATTGTATTATTTTGCATAAAAAATAGCTAACACATAATAGGAATTCTAAATCCTCATATAAAGCGAAATACATATAGAAATATTCAAAACAAAAACATCATGAACGTAAATTAGCTCATGAATACAAAAGCATCGTAAAATAAGGTTCAAATGAATTTCGCCCAACAATAAACCGCTCTGTTTTAAAATAAAGTGAAATACCCAAAGACAAATAATTTAGATTTTATTATACTCGGGCGGGGAATGGAATTGAAATGAAAGTGATTTCATAGTGTGCTCTTTTGCTTTAAGTAGGAACTTTAAACGAATAAGAATAAAACGGCACGAGCTACTTTTAATTTAAATTCTATAACGATAGCGCAAGGATTGAAAATGAAAAGGTAATTGTTTCTAATAGTGCTCTTTTTAAAGTTAAAAATAAAATAGGATAACATTTCTTCCTGTTATAAAATTTAATTACTTTCATTAGTTAGAACAAGGCAGTTCGGCAAACAGATAAAGAAAGAAAATACATTTATTCGAGGGCATACATAAGCAATAGAAACATTAAAAATAATAAGCATGCCCCGACATGGTCGCAGGCGGTGAGCCAGCGTTGATCTACCGGTGGATCATAGGTGGCACAATGGAGAGCTGTACACACAAAAGTATTTATATACTGATCGCAGCGTTAAGCAAGCTGTCAAGTGTCAAACAACAAAACAAATACATTAATACTTGAAAAGAAAATACATCGTACGCACAGCTCAAATTAATAATAAACAAGAAAAAAAAAATCGTACCTAAGTTTGCCTAACTTATTCGTATTAGACTAGTAGATTAGAGACACACGAACATACGCAAGTACTGCGTGACGGTATACATTTACGGAACTGAACATCGACAAAACTTTTCAATATAAATCATTTTCTTGTTTCAATCACTTGTGGTATTATGTGTTACATTTCAAGTCTTAATCTTTGGAGCCGCTAGAAGTCCAGACTGTAACATAAACCGCAACAAATTATTGCATGAAATCTGCTTTCATCGCCTTCTTGGGTACCTTAACCAGATCGCCAGCCCGTCTTGTAGAACGATGCGTCTTCAGGTCCGAATTCACAAGTCAAGAACCTATACGACCCATCAACCACCGGTCCTTCGAGCTACCCATCGCATTCCCATTTCAACTTACTTTATTTCAGGTAGATACGCCAAAACTGCAACTTTTACAGCTTCAATTAAGTGTCAATTAAGCATAAAGTGCATCCGAGTTCTAATGCCTCCGGCGAGCGGTTGGCGCGTCAAAGTTGTCCAAGTTGGGAGATTTAGAACCATGCCGTGCGTCACTTTGAATATTGCTCAGGTTGCTAGTTGTCATAAATCACTTACTTTACTATCAAACACCAGGTTGTAAGACATCAATGGTATTCACATACGTAATGTGATCACTAGTAGCTATTGGCATATTCACGCTACTTCTCCCTGTTCAGATAGATGCGCAAAAAGGCAAAATAAAATCAGCCTTAATATCTCCGACAAACTTTTACAGCTCCAATTAAGTGTCAATTCAGTATAAAGTGCATCCAAGGTAGCCTATGCTCTGATGCTTCCGAGAGCGGTTGGGGCGCTCAAAGTTGTCCAAGTTGGGAGATTTAGAACCGCGCCGCGCTGAGCGGGCGCTTTTGAATTTTCTTGGTTGCGTTAGTTGTGATGAATTGGCTATCGAGAGACAGACAGAGGACGTGTGACTTGACTATCAAGCACTTGGTTGTCTGTAAGTAGAAAATTGTTACAATCAGGGAAATGTTTTTTTAGGACTCGGGCCATTACGTTTGCGTTCTTTACGAAACATTAAGAAAAACCATTCAGAACAATTGGGTACATACATTAAGATTTTCAAATATGTTTTTAATAAATTACGTGCTTCCGTCCGGCGTCGTCATTCGCGTGGACTTTTTCATACACACTTTCATTCCCTAAGAAATGGTCGACCAGAAATCACTTCACTTCTCAGTCCCACATCCCCAAAGAATTATAATAGATGTTCCAACTTCTATATTCTCTTTATAACTCCATGAATGGTTGCCTATGTTATAACTATAGCTTAATACGAACAACAGTCGTAAACATTTCTTTTGTCTTTTTTGTCACAAAAGAAAACTTATTGTACAAAAGGCGAACTTATTACCATAAGACATTCTCTACCAGTCAACCTTAGGAAAAAGGAGTAAAATTGTGGGCATATGATAGCCTATGACGATCATCAACAACAGCTACACGCTCGTCATTGACCGAGCTAGCGCAGCAAGCGAAGCGTCTCCGTTTCACTTTGGGCAAAAATATTTTCGTATATCTGTCCGGATGTCCGACTGTTCCCCTTTGCAGGTCGCATTTCTCAATCGATTCTCGTGAAATTTTATGAGCAGATGTTTTTTTGTCGATTCGGTTTTAGTTTTTTTTTCAAAATGGCGGAGGTGTGGAGTTTGAAAGACTCGCGAGGACTATATATAGCTCAGGGGCACTAGTTATAACACAATCACTTAATTCCGTTTGACAATCAAAATAGTCCCAAATAAACAATTCTATCATTTTAATGTCATACGTATGGGGTAATTTAATTACTGTTCCACAGCCAGTTAATCGGGCGTTTGGTTAGTAATTAACTAAATGGGTCAGTGGGCCGCCGCGGAACGATCCGGTTCCACGATTGCACGTGGAGTAACGAGTATAAGGGGGAAATGTCGGGGGGTTTCTTTACATCGGGAGCAATTCCTGGAATAACTAGTACTTAGTCGCCGTGTTACTGGAAATTTGGCAACCTGCATCTTAATCCATGCATACATGGAAGATATTTTTTTGAAAATAAAAGAAATGGGATATTTTAAGATAACTGAATCGGAAAATATTTTGGTAGAGGTTATAAGATACTTTTTATCCGATTGAACTGGAGCTACAAAAAGAGTTATGACATTTTTTCCTCCGTGAACGAAGTTGCTGATAAATTTAATTTGATGTATTGAATCATTGTAATTCGACATAATCCAAGTGTCCTCGTACTAGCTTAATAATGTCTTGTCTACACGGGCTGTTGTGTCGAGTGTAGCACTAAGTTTAAGTTTAGTTATACTGCTTCTGTCCGTGAGTTCCTGTAATTGGCTTTACTTTTTCTATCGTAATTCTATTTAAGTTATGTAAAGCTGTTCTCCAAATAAATATAAATATAAATAAATAAAAGTCTATAATATTAGTAGGATTCTATATTATCTACTGCGAAGACTTCGCTGGTTCGGTCATATAGAGAGAATGGAATAGGAACGTGCGGTCCAAAGAATTTAAATTGAACGTTTTAAAGGTATCACTAGGTCGTCGAAGTCCAGATAGAATTGTTCCAGCTTTAAAAAATAATACCTACCACTTAACTATATGTAAAATTATTTCAATCAAAGACAAGAATTACACTAAATAACAGAGGAAAAACAGAAGGAAATAATTTAAATTATAGAGAAAGTAAATTTAAAACTGTAATCTGCTGATGTACCGTGATATTTATGACTTAAAATTCCATAAATAGAACGAGTACGCTTAATGTCTTAAGCGTACTCATTCGTAGCTATTAATAAATCTGGATTTGCGTGATAAGTAATATATTGTCATCCACCTACTAGACTAGACGATTAATAAATATCACGACATATCAGTAGATTACAGTATTTATTGTACGTCTCGCCTTCGCCGAAGGCCTTTTATACCTTCAACTGAAACAATAATAATATTCCTGCGAAGTTTATTTAGCGAACTCGGGCCGAGGGTAGTTATAAGTTCGTGAACATACACCGAGACCGCTCCCGTGAATTGTCGACTGCTGTATGAAAGTAAACACCTTGTTTTAAGGTCCTGCCAATCACGACCGGCTTTACATTTAGAAGCCCTTAATTTTCATACTGAAATGAAAGGAGAAATAGGGTAAGCGACAGCTAGGTGGCATGTATTAATGTACTGTGGGATGTCGCTCAGATACGAGGAAAAACAATGGTAAATAGTTTTTTTTAAATTGTAATTTCAGAATGTATTTGGTTGGATTACGAATAAACACGTAATTAATTACGTGTTTATTCGTCTAGATCTAAATCAGTAATCCAACCAAATACATACTGAAATTACAAAAACAGAGACATTCAAATAAGGACTATCTATAATTTAAATAACGGCCAGTCTATGAAAAAGGTGTATATACACGAGCCACATTTACAGTACCCACTTAACTTGTATAATTTAATGTCTCAAAAATGTCGCTTATCGCATTTCTCATTTCCACAGTCAATATATTTGTTTGTATTTACTAAGATCAGCCGATATCAGTCAGTTCTACATGAAAGAATAAATAAGAGACACATTATATATATATATATATATATATATATATATAATACATATATATATCACACACCACACACCTAATACTAATGTTTGATCAAAATTTTTGGTAGTCAATTTCCCTAAAACATTTTTTTTTTAATATTTCAAGGGGGTTTGTTCAGAAGACGAACACAACAGTTAATTTGTTTACTATATTATTAATTCGATTAATAATTAATACACTACTAAATTAATGATACAATATTAAATTATTAATGAAATAAAAAAAAGTTAATGAGGCTAATCTCCACAAAAATACTTTTATTACTCTTACAAGTTATTGTAAGTTATTTGATTACAAGCATGGGCATTATTTACAGATATGGATGCCTCAAACTGTGATATTCTCTAACTACATATGTTATCCTAGCGACTGTAGCTTATTCGATCATACACTACACAATTCCGAACAATCAACCCAAACTCTCCATTCAAACTCTGCACAACGCATCAATATTCAGAAAATCAATCAGAGTATACCAACGTAATACTCTTCACCGACGTACTGTCAAAGCACTAATCCATTCAAAGACTAACATCCCAGGCCATTATCGCCACTCGGGCGCCGTGGGATTAGCTACGAACGGAGCAAATAGTGCTTTGCGTTAGTGCTCGTGCAATGGCTGGGCGGTTTGGTGTTCTTCTTGTACACGTACAAACAAAATGTCGACGGTGATTAGAATACTCTATTTCATTCAGGTGTAAAAAGTTTTACAATGATGATGTGAAAAATAAAAGTATACAAAAAAAATACAAAAGTTTTAGTTTCTTTTCACGTTTATTCTGAAAAGTATCATTTTTTTTTGGGAAAACGCCGGTAGTCATACGTTACAGTGCGGTCGATTTAAAGAAAAATGTTTGCTATTTGTAATTAACTTATAAGTTTGTTTCACTCCTGGGTGAGAAAGAGTAAGAAACGTTAGCTTATTTCGATTTACATAATATAAGCTAGGTAAAAAGGACTAATTTGGGAAATTACATCTTTTTTAATTCTCTAACAGAGGTCTGTAAATCGATACTTTAACAGGTGAAAACTCGCGGTATCGTCCTTAATTCGGCAATAACGAAGCCCATTTAGGCATTAATGGTATCATTAAGTGAAGTAATAAACATGTCTGGGTAGAATGAGGAACGACCCGCGAAACTTGGCGAGCTAATAACGAAACTAATTTAACTTGAGCTACAATCGTTATCTAAACTCGACCTGCTCACTACAAACAGACGCACAGACGGTGCTTTATTGTGTATTAAATTTATAGTAATAGCTGAGAGTACGCTTAAATGTCTTGGACTAATTATGAAAGTTTAAGTTATCCCGAAGTAGTGAAATCCATTATGTAGTGAACAAATCAGTTAATTATTTTTATTAAGAGACAAGAAAGGTAGAAAGCGATTTCGTACGCGAAGAGAATAACATCGTAATCTTCTTTTTTAGTTCAGCGTAATCGGGCAAAAAGTATCCTATACCCATCAGTGAAGACTGTGATCGCCCAGATATCCGTGAACCAAATATAGTTGCAATCCGTCTACGCGTTTTGGCATGATGAGACTACAACGACACATGCAAACATACAAAAAAATAAAAAATAGTTTTATAGTGACCTTCAAAAGTCTATTTCACTTATTATTTTGAAACTACCTATCTTCAATGTACAGACATTTTATTTTTACAACTTACATTCTTGTATTTAATTACATATTATTAGTGCATATGCTGGTAACGTATTCCCAAATAATACAATGGAAACAATAGTCTTAAAAAAGAAACCATACTCTTATTTCTATGAAAAGTAAAACTTTTATACATAGAACTTTGTCAAATGTCCAATTTATCTGTCCACTTATAGATAGGCCGCGCAACAAATCGACTTAATGCCACAAATATTTCATCCCTGTTACATCATCATGTCGTACGATAACATTGTCCGTCCCGTCAACCTGTCAGGGCGTTATAAACTATCGAAAATATTAATTTCACCATACGTCAATCTGGCAACCCTAGTGACAGGGGTCAAATTAAGGTAACACGGGTATTAAATATTTTTGACGACAAGCGGCTCGATATTGCGAGGACTTTCAATGGATAAGTGACATCTGAATGGAGTAAACCTTTCGAACCTTGTTCGCGTATAATAGTATACGACGATGCTCAAGGCTCTGCAGTTTAGCGTCAGTCAGAGTAGCGTCGCCAATAAGCCGCCTAGCTCGTTTGTCAATCGAGTCCAAAGTAGCGAGTTGGTATTTAGCTGATCCATCCCAAAGGTGACAGCAGTACTCCATACATGACCGGACTTGTGCTTGGTAAAGCATTAGAAGCTGTCCTGGAGTGAAATACCGCCTAAACTTGAAAAGGATTCCGAGCTTTTTGGCTGCAGTCTCTGTTTTGGACACGATATATTATATTGGCCCATGATGAGATAATTTAAGGCCTAATGATATACAGCTGTATACACTAGTTTATCTAGAACCATTTTTACCGAGATATCATGGCGGACCGGATCTGTATTGTAATGATGACATAACTACATCGTATAAGATGTAGTTATGACCGCAGCGCGGCCTGCACGCCGGGTTATCCCGGATATCATTGCAATGAGGATGTGAACATTTAGTATTGGAAAGCTGGTCGTTACCTATGGACTCATTAAAGAGGATTTACTAATACTAAAGATAAATTGATAAATTATACAACCGAATTAGGTTGCCGCGTTATATGGGCATTTACAAATTAAGTCCCAGCAGTGCTTTATACCATAAAATAAAAACCAAGTCTCTTGAAGAGCACATTTATCGCAAACCTCCGAATATAACAGGGACAGTGCACGTGACTTAAATAAAGCTTGGGCAACACCTGCGGGTCTTAAAGCTATGGATACACTAAATAAACGCTGGCGTCCATTCGCGTGTCCATTGCGTACTCGCGTTTTTAGTTTTGGCGAGTCTACTTAAAGATACATAGGCGTGCACTTTAATTTGGACATGGAGATTGTATCAATTATTTATTAATTTATTTATTACCGTTGCAAACTTAAAGTATTATATACTTTAAGTTTGCAGCGTCCCTTTGGTTATATACTTTAAGTTTGCAGCGTCTACAATGCTAAATTACAATGGAAATGGACTATAATTATATTGATTAAATATGAGATACGAGTTGATAATATATTTAACTTTTTCTGCAGTTGTTGCAAGTGGTAGTAACCTTTTTTCACAACGTGGTCAGTAGCGTGTTTGCGATTGACAATAATTCACAAATAATAATAAACTTGCCAAAACCAAAAACGAGAAACTATATCCGTGCTTTCTGCCGGAAGAAATCCGTTACGTAAAGCTTGAATTGCATTTCAACACTGTCTTTTTACAACTTATTATATCGTCGAACCTAATGTCTTATCATATGTTCAACCGCTTCCGTCAAGCTGCTATTTATTTTATGAAAACATCATAAATCTAAACAAAAGCATTTATTTCATTTTATGAACAATGAACAATCAAATATTATTATTAAAATTACAGGCTTTATAAAAACCCTAAAGCTAAAAATCCTGACGTACAGAATACCGTCTAGACATATTGTTAAGCCATTTCCACTTAAGTTGAATTGAAATGAGAATTACAATAGAAATGCGTCAGTCAAGATTCCGCTGTCTCTTTCTAGTGTAACCGCACTGTCTCCCGAAACTCGACAATTTAATGTTACTCAAAACGCTGGAACATTTATGTAATTAAATAAAAGACGCACATGGTCCCGAGGGGATTAATTAAAGCTAAGAAGCAATTGAATCATCAGATTAACGTGTTCTGACGAAAGATATTTACGAAGTTTTAGAGCTACGAATTATTAACAGTGAGTGCGTTCAAAATATTCCTAGAAATAACAATCTAAATTCAACCCAATATTAGGATGAAAATACTGTCACGTTCTTTATCAGCACGTAAAGATGACTTATTTTTAATGATGTCTATCAATTTAAGTTTCTCATTATCATTAGAATCAATATCTATATCAAACCAAGTGAAAAAAACTCTAGATACGTCAAAAATTTGCGTTGAAATCGGGACTGTTGGGAGCAGGTATTGAACTTTAAAGGCCAAGCCACACCAGCTGCGTGTGCGTAGCGTGCACGTAGACGTGCGCGTGGCGGGCGTGTTGTATAGTACGCTTACCCATAAGAGATGACACACCGCTGCGCACGTGCCCGCCAAGCAAGCGGTGTGCCATCTAGTATGACATTTCATACGATACAACGCGCACGTCACGCGCACGTGCTGCGCACGCATCCGGTGTGGCTTGAAACGCCCAAATAAATATGGCTATGATGGTCGTAAATTGGGCGACGTTTAGTAGTTGTGAAACATATTTTTTCTTCATTTGTTTTTAAGAAATCTGACAGCATCTTTTAAATTGCTTATGGAAATGTTTAAGACAAGGAAACCTAATGCACCTTTCAAGTTACACATTAATTATTTATCCCTTCTTTCAGCGCACTGAAGATTAAATCTCCATAGCAAAGTCAAAGCAGCTCATAAAATGAAATGAGGAGAATTAATATGTGAGCGCCTGGAGTCGTCACGTACCGCAGCACAAACAAGGGGAAATATAATGTTTGCTGTGAACAGCTTAGCGGAAACAGTATAGAGATTTAAAGAGTCACATCTTTTACATTTATTCGCATAGAACATCTTTAGTGGCGTGCGGTCCATATAGGCACAAAGGCACTGTCGACCCTGAACGACCATGGCTCTTTAAAGGCGCAGAGAAACTGCTTACCTTGGCCAAAAATCATCATGTTTCCTAAAAAAAAGTTTTTTGAATTTAACCGACGAATCCAACTGCATTTGTAATCGTGGGTAGATAATGCAAACTTTGATTCGAGTACAGTAATATGATCTACATTTTCTTTTGAGCTGCCTTTGCCTCTCGTATGCTTTGGCACGAATCCGCGGAGGATTTTTAGGCCTTATCTTAAAATTTTATTCAGTTTCAATTTAAATATTTACCACATTTTTGTGATTTATTTGTGTATTACTTATAACCACAGTCGAGTGCTTTCGGCCACTGAAGTTCCATGTCACTATTCTTATTTCAAGTATAAATAGAGTTCTAAGCCAAATCACGTAATCGTATGGAGTCTTGTATAAGGAGTATAAGTCTGTGCTTCACCCTAGCAGGTACATGTTGAACTTTTTACCTGTAACATCTTATAATACCATGTTGTGCACGAAATAAAATTGAATTGAATTGAATTGAATGGAGAGTCAGTGCACCCCTTTCGCACGCGCTAACAGCGCGAAAGAGATAGACCGTCAACGAGCGCTCGATACTCGTACTCGCTCGTGCCGAAGTCATGGTAGTCGCACTGTACGACAAAACTACTAATGTTAATACTACAGTAAAATATGTACTACAGTCAAAGAGGGGCTTGGTCGACACAGATACCACTAACTTGCCTCTCTGTCACACATTCGAGTACACATGAGAAGAAGATATCCCACCCGGCCTAACCTTTTTGGAGAAGCGCAGTGGTTCGTAAAAAGGTGCATCGGGGCCTTAACGGTTGGTACAGTGTGTTGATTTTCTTATGAGAGGCAAAAGGGCTGACTGCTTTATGCATGCATGGAAATTACGTATTTGAATATGAAATGATATGTTGAACGAGTTCCGATATCGACTGTTGCTCTGAACAACATGAATTGCAAGTAATTACAGAAAATCGATTACTCGATTTTATATGACTAGTTTTTTATAGGAAGCTTACAGCGGTGAGAGGGCGCCTAGAAAAAATCTTAGTTGACGTTATAGAGACAGAGAATTTAATCACACGAGCCGGCATACATGGGTGACCCGACCTCTCTCTCTTATATGTTAAAATGATTTCTGACACTCTTAAAACTTACATTATTATCAAATGATTCAAAATTATATTAAAGATTTTTGAGTGGAAACCACGAGGCAGACGAAGCGAAGTTAGTTTGACTATCTGATTCAGATCAGAGCAAATATTCAATGTTAAAAATAAAAAATGAAATTTTAGAGGCGGCTATATACCGAAGGATGCACCATGGAGGGCCCCTAACAAGATGGAACAACGATTTGGTCAAGATCGCAGGAAACCGTTGTATGAGGTGAGGGCACCGTACGAGCGGTCGGTCGTTGTATAGTTTCTTCGGGATTGGGGGTTCCTTAGTTCAACAATGGCATCATTAGGTTGATATGACGATGATTTTATCTTAAACTACTGCGCGCAGCCACTGCGCCACAACGTTGCGATAGGTACTTAGCTGATTTTATTAAGGAAAGTTTTCAAACACACGAGCCCGCAAACATGACGCGTGACCTGCCCACGGCCAGGCTAGGGCTGCCTCGGACCACAGTATCTCACATATTATAAGAAACGACGAAATGTGTCGCTAATGCGCGTCCGCAACAGCGCCGCGACGCGACGTCACGATTGGCACTTAGCTGACTTTATTAAAGGAGAGGTTTCAACCACACGAGTCCGCAAACACGGCGCGTGTCCCAACCGCGGCTAGGGCTGCCTCTGTCCACAACATCTTACATATTATAAGACATAACGAAATATGTCGCTACTGCGCACAACTGTGCTGCGACGCCACGATCGGCACTTAGCTGACGTTATTAAAAGGAGAGGTTTCAATCACACGAGCCCGCAAACACGGCGCGCTAGCTAGGGCTGCCTCAGTCCACAATATCGCACGTGTTAAAAGCATTCCATCAATATTTAAATGTTACAAAAATATATTTTTACACGCCGCGAGCTGACGTCATAAAAGGAGCGGTTTCAACACGTAGCGGCACACTAGCCCGCAAACAGCATGTGACCCGACCGACTGCGTTAGTGCATTTTTAAAAAAGTTTGTACATCAACTAACTTCCTCCTGCAATTGTTTCCTGTAAGATGATTATTGGATACTTGATTGATGTCTTTGTTGATTCATTGGTATAATTAAAGAAATATATACTCGATAGAATCTTAATTATGTTATGAACAATAACCAATAATTGTACTGTTTATTACTTAAACGATTTGGTAACGAAATAGGAAAGCCAAGGACTTTTGTGACATAATAAAAAATAATTCACAGAAACTTATATATTATAATACCAAATTATTATAATGGATTAAGTTTATAGGCAATAGTAGTTTTTTTTCCCTTCAGTGTCGTTATCTCTTTTTGCTAACTTTCTCTTAATGAGATACACATACTTTTTACATTAAGTCAACGGTGTAAATAAGCAAAAGTTAATATTTTCTTCTGTTTCCGCGATTATTACTCATTTAAATAAAACAATTTAACGGAGTCAACCCGTGACCATGGAAAACTGAAAAGCTTCCGAAACGTCGGGAACTCAAATGAGATAATATACGCGATATAATCCGTTAAATTGTTTTATTTAAATAAGCACAAGTTGCCAACCCTATTACTGGGTCCTGACCGCGAACGTATTTTCAATATTGGATTTTTTACGAGAACGTTAAGACAACATACTTGAAAATCACCTTTCTTTTTACTACCTACGTGCTATAGCATGCTAATGGCATATTAATTCATTAAAGTATTGCAATTCGAGATTCAAACGTTCTAGAATACTCGTTTTATAAACGCCCGAGTGCAAAAGTCTAAATCTATTACGAAGCATTTCATTATATGGGTGTTATAAAACTAGTTCATTTTTAATAAAAACATTTTAGGTTTTCAATTTCCTGTATTTTTTATATAGTTTTAAGCGGTTGTATGTTAATCCTAACAGTTGAATAGCACAAAAAGCGATAAACTACACATTTTAAGGGATACCGAAACCCTACTACGGCTTTGCTGTCTGTCTGTCTAGGATCTCTAAATCTTGAACTGTCATAGGTAGCACTCGATATTTTCACGACATGAAACGTCTTTATATTGAAGGTATTTAACAAACAACTTTTAAGTGACTATATGGAGGGCACTGAAGCGAAAAATATTTTTTTGGATTTTATGTATGTTTGTATGTGTCGCTGCGGCTTCAACACGCAAAACCGGCTAAACGGATTTCAACTATTTTTGGTACACGGGTAGTTGGGTAACTCCAGATGGTTATAGGATAATTTTTACCCGACTACAGTGAAGAAAAAAAAGAGGGGTTACGACTTATTCTCCTCCGCGAAAGAAGGTGCGGGCGCCATCTAGTATGTAATAAAGGGACCGTCATAGCAAAAACATACATAAAAGAATAATAAAAGGCATGGACTATAAGTAATGTACTGCTCTTTGGTTCTTTGCGTAATCCATTTCTTTCAGAAACTGGCTTTGCCTCTCTTAGGCCTCTTTATAAGTACCTACATAATCGGGTTCAGTGGGGAGAGCGCCAACCCAGAAACAGGAATACCAGCCGCGGGGGACTTCGAGTAGGGTGGGGACGCAGTGTGCAACGCACATACTGCGTAGGCGGTAAGGAATCCTTCGTCCGCGCTATATTGTTTTAAAAACGATATCGAACAACGAAAGTAAGTAAAACTATACAGAATTCTTCAAAATCACATTTCCTTGTAACATATTATGTAAAAAAGCATGTCAAAGACATATTAATGCCTTGAAGTATAACAAACGAGCGGATCGCATGACCGAGTCATTCCTGAGACTGATTTAAAGTGACGTCATGGCTATAAGTTATAAGCGAAGTGAAATTTGCTGCTGAATTTTAATGGATTTCAGCGAATAAAGGCCATTTTATAAGTAGATAGGCAACAATGTTGACTAAATAAACACGAAGCTGAATGCAGAATGTATTAAACATTTTTAATTAAGAAAAAGTTTTATAAATAATCAGCATTATAAATTGAAGCATGCAAATGCCACAGAAATTTAATAATACCTTTTCCGGGACAAGAATGTGCCATTAGCATATTTGTAAATCACAATAGAAACAAACTTTATAGATTAAACACTAATAGGGTTCAAAATTTAGAACTGGTGGGTCTTGCTAGAAGTACCTTAGAAATTTAGATGAACGGTCAGTCAGTGAGTAAGTCATTGACAAAATTAAGGAACTTTGACTTGCAAACTACTGGTTAAAATTTAATATATTTTTTGAATACATAGTTATGTATTCAAAAAATTACCCTCTTGGTCACTGAAAATGCTGGCTTTTAGTTATTTCCACAACTAAGTTACAGGGGGTCGAAAATGGCCCGAATGGCTTCGAGAAAAGGATGATACGACCGTGCCTCTTTTGGTATTTTGCTCGACTTGGCGGGGGCACTCTGCAGTGCCCCAGATCGCAGCGCAATGAAATAAAAAAAAATTGCTCTCAGTGCAATATAAGTCATCTAATGCATTGGTTTATAATTTTCCTTTAAATTAGCAACTTTCCAAACGAAATATAAGAAAGGGGAATGAAAAAATGCTCCGATAGAATCTGTTAAGACAGTACTGAAAGTACTGAACTTCAGAGATTACAATAAGATCCGACGCCTCAAATTGAACATCAAAAATCCGAGCACATTCAGAGATAAGCCCTAAGCCTAAGCATTAAGTTTTTTTTTATCGTCGTCCGATCATCCCTCATCCCTCGTAATCTCTGAGGTGCTTGTGACGTCCTTGTCTCACCGGCGTGTTGTAGGGAGGTGACAAAGATTGTACGATAAAAATAACGAGGATTTATGAGGTAAGCAAACTCAATTTTTAAGCTATTTAAAAATGTAGAATTTATTTACAAGAAAACACTAAACAACAACAATCTTATTCATGAAGCTGGCTAAAACTATTAAAAATGATTATAAAAATTTGGGCCTTTAGGCAGCGTGCCCATCACACAGGCAGCATCCCTGCGCTGTATTGCGACGGCAATAGGGAATATGCATGAACTTTAATTTTTGCTTTATTAAAAGCTTATTCATGTAACAAACAGTAGACAAAAATAATTTTTCGAATAACTATAAAAATACCCAAGATATAAGCCATCAAACATTTCATTCTATCTCCTTCTAGCAAAACAGAATTCAATATGGAGTTTATATGACCGTAGTGGACTGTGACGTAACAGTCTATGTCGGACCTCTCTGTCAAATCGCTGTCTAATTAGTAGTTTAAAATGCTTATATCATACGTATTTCTTGGCCAATTTTAATTATAATTTCACTTTTTGGAATAGTTTTTACGGTATTTTGATATTTCGTTAAGAAAAGCGATGAAAAATTTTAATGCATGTTCCCTATCCCTATTCTTTGCGTGAGCTTTCTCGCTGCCTGCGCGAGGGTCACCGTTGCCTCCCTTAGGCGCTTACTTAGTGTATATTTATAATGGGTTTTAAATATTAGTAATAGTAAGTAATATGTTTGTCCACGATTTGGTTTTTATCGTAGCTTGATCATCCCTCATCTGTTGGCAACAGAATGAAGTGGAGACAAATTGCAAAAGCGGCTACCCACGTCGAAAAGACCGAGGACGAAGATCAGCCGTATACAATTAAATGATCATCAGAACCACGACCACTGTGACAAGAGTGAGACGACTAGAAACTTGATCAGGTTTGACGCCACTAATACACACGACGTGTTCACTGCTAAACAGAGTCTGTTTACTTTGACTTCCACTTCTCTATTATAATTTTCGAGTTTGAAAAATGTTAATCCCTCATAAATCCATCATCGACACGTCAGAAAACCCTAAAAAATTACGTTTAGAAACGGATAAACGTCACCGCACGACCCGTCCCTACGTCCTTTTAGTTCGGTTTTTAGTGTCGCACGTTTTTATACTCGGAACAGTTACAGCGATAGTTTCACGTCGCTTTATACTGCTTGTGGGTTTTAGGAGGGATGTATAAAAAAATCAAACTTTGCTCTTTCCGCAAAACGCCGGTGTGATTTCAATCGATAGAATATTGTGTAGCGTAAAATCTTAGCTCTAGAAACAAGGCTTCGTTTCTGAATCTAAAAGTTGGTCTTGAGCACTATATTATTTGTTCACTAGTTTTCTTTATTGGATTTAGATACTACTGGATTCGCTATAAATCGATTAAATTTTCCAACGGAATATTCCGCACGAAACACGTCAAGAAACGGCTTTTAAAAACCCACCCTCTCGATTTTTAAAATGATTACCATAATGAATGTAAATAGCTGATGATGATAATGTAACTGTAATTAATTTGTCTATCACATCTAGTGCTTTTCCGCGTTTCATAGATTGTTTTAAAGTACAATACCCATGTACATAATCACACGAAAAATAAATTGCGTTTAAGGTAGTCCCTCACTGGGAGTATTCGCCTATAATGGCTATAATGTAACAAATCAAACTTGAGCATTACGTCAATGAATGAGGAGAACAGAGCATTGTGCACAATCTGTGATTACATTAGCCTTATTTCATCGGTTTAAACATCTATAGTCCCATACATGACCCAACGACTCACTAAACCCTACATATCATTTAAGAGTTTCAAACCCAAGGTTTAATTTAACCGTCCATTCATGTGTCGTGTCCTGAGCAAACACTGAATCCAATTCAAAAACCCGAAACAATTCGCTTGACGCGTTTCGATCTAACTTTACAACTTCAAAATAAAAGGGATGTAACTGCCATGGATGGTAAAAACGAACAGCAACTGTATTAAGCATGTGAAAGTCGGACTTGCAGTTGGATACCGTAGAAACGAAAATGGGTTCGTATTTATTACTTTTTGCTCAATTTGTAATCTGCACTACCGTTTAAAACACATTGGTAGCACGATGCGTGGTAATACTGATCAATAACTGGTGTTATATGATCGAAAGATACAGAAACTCAATGCTATTACTGAAACTTGATTAACAGATTAATTATTATCTTCCCGTTTTGAACCCCCGATGAAGAAAACAACAGACAATCATGCAAGTCAAAACTTTTAGCTCCCTATCAATATTAGGTACAAAACAAAAAAAAGTTCAGGGTCCTACTTCGGAAATTGGAGGATGTAAAAAAAACCAAGGTCAGGTGGGGTAAGAGAAACGTTGTAAATGTGATAGTGAAAACTGACATATGTGTCAATGGAAATAGAGTTGGGCCAATTGCATGGATTCTCTTTCCCCACGAAATTAATTATGTTTCTCTTATCCCACCTGACCTTACTTGTATTTCTCAGTCTGTACCTAGTTTTAAATATATTTCATTCAGCTGACAAGTAATTGAAATTCACTATTTCATCCCAATCGAATCTGTACGGAACTACAGAAGTATAAAGTTATCTCATTTCTTGGCACAGATCTCATTTCTTATAAGACGGAGTCTTAAAAATCGTCGGAAACCTCTCGAAGAAATCGGGTCCTCTGTCAACACGGTAGATTGAACCCGAGGTCAGATAAGATGCAGACCGACTTATTGAATAGATTCCTACAGAATAACAGGAGCCAACCTGTCAAGAATGATTGAAGTGCGTTGAGTGTTATTTCGATTAAAATCGACGAAGGTGTCATTTATTAAAGTAGCGAGTGATGAAGCACAGTATCTAAATACTTAACCGATAATCTTTTGATAAATTTCAACGACTTGTGACTGCATTTCTAAAATCGTAATCTTTATTAGAATTTAATTGCAGGCAAAAATTTTAATCCATTAGGTTTATATATATCTATTTTGTAGCCAGTATTGATCGAAACGATTTAGATAATTGCGTCAAAATTTAAAGCATGTTGACGTAAAATCAAGGCAATATTCACGAAGCAAACACAGTTCATGATCACAATGCCTGCACTACTTAGGTGTAAATTCCGCTTACACTAATTTATTCTACTATAAAACACCTTATGTTGGCAACTTTATTCACCTAGAACTTCTGTGTGCAATACCCCTAAGAGATTTAACTGAACAATTTGGACAATTTAAATACTTGCATGAAAAATTTTCATGAGATGACAGCTCCAATTGCATATTCATCAGTGTACATACCTGCAACAAAAACATAACATTGTGTTAAATTACTTACTTATGCGTGTGGACGGTGAGAAGATAATGTAATAATACAAATAAATCTTGGATCACACAGAGATGCGTTACAGACGAGGAGATAGAAAAACAAAAAAAAAAAACAAAAACGACTTTATTTCAATATGATTTTTAGCGTTTCCTGGCAACATTCTAGAAATCATGGATATAACGATGTCATTTGAGCAATGTATGAGGTTATGTACGTAATTGGCGTCATACTGGATTCAACCTAAATGGCTTATTCGACGATTAAGTAATAAAATTATATACAAATACAAATGTGACAGTAATTCTAGATTTTTTTAATCTATGGTAAGTCTGCTGGTATTAAGTGATACATCGAAAAATTTAATGGTCTAAGTAGTTTTATTCGAATAACTCATTGATTAGTTACGTATGGTTGAAATGAGTTATAGGTTTAAGATTAATTTATATAAGGAACACTCGTTATATAAATTAGTTGCGTTTTTCTCAAATATCTCCACATCTTTAAAGAACCCTATATTATGACTTCGACTTAAAAGGCGGACTCCGTGACCCGTGAGTCTAGAATCCTTTGTCAACACTCGCAATATCCCTTTAATAATCGTTCGGTCTCACTCGCACAACGGGAAGGTAGCCGTGGAGAGTGAGATGGCTGTTACGGGTTAAATACGGGTCGTCTGTCATGTAAATTTCCTGGTAGTTTACATTATATATATTTTTGGGAAGAGTTTTGTAAATATTTTATTATTAAGGACAAATTTCTGTTTCTGTGTTTATTTATGCGACTACATTAACAACACATTATTATCAATTGTTATGTAGATCAAAGCGCAAAGAAAAACGCAATTGCTCTCGCACGTGGTCACCCTAGGATTCGAACTCTTTGGATTACGCATCCAACGTGTCAGTCTTTGCACCAGCGAGCACTATCTGAGTAAAGCTGCCTTTGAGTGTTTAGGGGACAAGTTTTAGATATTTTAGCTAACTGTACACTTTCTTCATAATCCCTCCGTCCTCTGCAGATCATCACATTATTTTTTTGGGAGTTTTGCATGCTTTGGGAATAAATTCCTCCGATACTGACACGTCTTACTTAAATTGGGGCCTTCTCAGGGCGCTCAAGTCGCCCATGACTGCTTTCATCATTTTAGCGGTATTAGAGGCGGCTCTCAGAACGTCTTCCACTCGGTCGCCTCACAATCACATAGCCGCTCTTCACTGGGTGGTCACCTCTCATCCTCTTTAGGTGGTAAAGCGAAGCGGTGTCGGTTGTGCTAAAAGATTCTTCTTTAATTATTAATAGAATCAAGTTTTGACTGAGCGAACGCAGCGCGCGAAGCGTGTGCGTTTTTGGGCAAAATACAGGTCGCATATCTCAACCGATTCTCGAGAAATTTTGTGAGCAGGTTCGATAATTCTATTAAACTAGTGGCTCTGTGAGCTGCCGACCTCTCGAGTCTTTCAACCCCCATTTCTCTGCCCTTTTGAAAATTTTCCAAAAACGAATTATAAAAAAAAGCATATAATTATTGAACCTACTCAAAAAAAAATGTTTTATTTCAATGAGTAATAATCGCGGAAACAGAAGAAAATATTATCTACTCAAAAAAGTTCACGAGAGAAATGCAACCCGTAGAGGTGAACAGACATCCGCCAGGCAGACAGTTTGCCCAATAAATAGTAAGCTCAAAAAATTGACATCTAAATAGCAGGTAAACGGCAAATAACTCACATCCACGACCCGCGAGTTCCGCTCTGTAATCACAAGCCGGCAAGTTCCCGAGTGGATTAGAGTTTAAGTTTCTTAACGCTGGAAAGTTCCTCAAGTGTGGGAGCGTAATGTGTTGGTGTTAGCGGGCTAGCGTTACTTTTTAAAATTCCGTACCCAAAGGATATCCAATGGATCTCAGTTACGAAATCTCCGCTGTCTGTGTGTCAAAAATACGCCTGTCACTTCCAAAATTAAAACCAATGTAACACCAGCTGACAGGGCAGTAAAAAGGGCCTACCCGGAACGTCTTAGTGGCTGACGGCAAGATCCACTTCGGATCGCTGTGCCAACGGAGTACAGTAACACCACGTATGTTTACTCTTTGGGCGCTAAAGACGCCAAATCACTTCATTGAAAATTCGTACCACTGACGCCAGCGTCGCATCTGCGAACAAAATTTCATGGTTCAAAAACTCCGAATATAATATCAATACCTTTTAATGCAAAACCATTTCATTTTTCATCCTTGAATCAACTCACCACAGCAAAAATGTGTTCTTATTGGTCACAAGGTTTTTTTTTTTCATTTCTTGCTATGGCGTCTGGGTCACGTTGTATTACTTAATCGCTGCTTGGCGGTCAAAAGGTTAAAATCCATCAAGCCGTGTAGGCTGCTGAGCGAGCCCTAAAACCATTTTTAACCAAGCATTAAAAGTAACTGTTAGTGGTCGTCACAAAAGTAACGATTAATGTCAAATGACTGTTTTTGTTTTTTCACAAGCTTGTTTATGTATTGCTTAACTAAGTTCCGCTTAACCGTATCAACTTAAATGAAATTTTAACGAGCGTTGGATGCACGATTTTAATTTTAACGAACAAAAAATAACAATTTGTCCACGAACCAAAATTAAGAGAATAATAATAATTGCATGCAAATAAGACACAAGCAAATAAACGACGGGTCAAAGATAGATGTGAAAAAGAAACTTTAGGAAACAGTTAATATTTTATTTTAAAAGGCTCCGAAATTTGTTTCTCGAATGTTTTCTTTACTTTGGGATGTCCCAAAAAAATTTACCTCGATTTTACATCAAAAACGTAAAATATAGGTTAATTTAAGATACTAATTTCGTGCGTTTTCCATTTGGATGAGTATATTTGTTACAATTCCTAACCAAAGTTTGCTGTGACGTAGTTATATAGGCGTTTTGTAATCGTCAAGACCTCGTATCTCGGTTAAGGATATAACCGAGATACGCGGGTTTGACGATTACAAAACGCCAATATAACTACGTGACAGAAAACTTTACTTAGGAATTGTAACAAATATACGCATCCGAATGGAAAACGGACAGTTGCAAGCGGTTTATTAAACCTATTTCTCTAAATGGTTTTTGAATTGCCATACCTTTGAAAAAACTGGTACATCCCAACTACAAATATCATCGCGTTCAATCTGTTGGATGTTTTAAAATGTGCAGAAGAAAGATTAAGTAACGCAAGGTCATGACGATTATTCCGCTCACGAAAGTGAAAAAACAAACGTTTCCACAAACACACATACCTACTGATTATCTATACTGAACGGTATCAATGACTGCACTAGTGGCGTAAGCAGGAAACGCCGCACGCGCCTGTGGTCGCGACGTCGAAACCGAAAGCGGAGTCGATGCTTTTCCGTCTATGCTGTTTAATTAATTTGTTTTAAATGATACTAGAAGGTGCCCCGCAACTTTATTCGCGGAGGAGAAAAAGTCTTTACCCGTTTTTTTTCTGTGGATAGCAAGCTACCCGTGTAAAAATAGTTGAAATCCGCTTAGCCGATTTGTCGTGATGGAGCCACAACGACACATACGAACTTACGAACACGGACATACAAAAAATCCAAAAAAATATTTTTAGTTTCAGTGACCTCCAAATAGTCCATACGGACTATTTATACACTTATATTTTTTTTAAATAAATATCTTCAATGTACAGAGATTTCATTTTTACTTTATAATAGTAGATGTGAATATGTGAATCATATTGGTAAGGCAATTTAATCGGATCATATCGCGTATAGCCAGATTAGAGCATTTAGAAATAGAAATATGAATATTAATTTGTTAGAAATGTTAGAATACGTTAAAATTATTTAGGTCTTAAAATAAATATAGAGTTATTATATAGTCGACATGATTTAACAACTGGAGCTGCAATACGGATAAGTTCCCCGCAGCCAAAATACCCGCGATATCGCGGTTCGGTTTATACAATAAATTGTCAGTGTGTAAGTGTTTTCTTGTTTGTAGGTTTTTTTATATATAATGTATATATATATACATAGCCTCGCGCTAAAAACACATGAAAAATTTGTTCGGCTATGACACGGCTTGTCATTTCCAGTGGTTGAATGCTCGAAGATCGCCAGACTATAGTGGACTGGGCCGGACACGTTTGTACGCATAATCGACGATCAGGTGAAGACTGTAGGATATCGTTGCATGAGAACAGCGCACAACGGATCGTAGTATAAGATGTTAGGGAGACGCCGTTATCCAGCACGTTTGTGCTTCTTTCGGCTGATTGCTGTCACCAGGACTTGAAAACGGGTCTATTTTCCGTACCGGTTAGAGCCACACTTTGAGAGCCTAACCCATAATAAAGGTTATGCTAGCAAAAACCATTCTGACTAACCGGTTAACAATCTCGGAACCACTTCGGAGCGCAAACAGGGAACGAAATCCATCAACCGGTTAGAAAGCATTGGATAACGTTCCCAAATCAATTCGTTCGAACGTAACCTAAATAATTAACCGGCTTAACCTAAGTATAAATACTGGTTTATTTGTAACCGGTTATAAGCCCCGGCTGACACTACTACTGACAAGGTGAATGGTGATAAGCATAGGATTATTATTACATAGATAACAAAAAAATAAAAGAAGACAGAAGGTTTTGACCTCAGATCTGCAACATTCAATGCTCGGAGAGAATGTGTTCATAAATTAACGTTAGACATTAGTACAACGGCAGATAAAAGTAACGTCTATGCTATGCCGCGCTGTTGTACAAACATCCATTAAGATTAACCATTAAAAAAGCAGCATATATGAATAAATAAGTGGGTACTCATCTCGAAAAATATTTAAACACGAGTGAGATGTGAGATATGAATTCCCAACAAGATGTTTACTACAACACTATAAGTAAACTTAAACCCGCCTACATTTCAGAACTGTTATATTTTCAGTCCAATGACAAATAGCATAAGGTCGGCTATAGTTCTAAGCGATTACTGCAATGAAAACCCATTCGTTCCCCGGTCACGAATAGCACAAGAACACTCTGTCCCATCACAATGGGCCACTTAACCAAATTAAATTATTATATAAACATTACGCTACAACCAACAAAAACTGCTTTACATAAATTCTCACTTCCGATAGAGGAAGGATAGTTTGAACTGAATCAAAGAAACATCAACTTTAACTCGTACAACTCATACTACAAAATGGTATGGGAAAATGTACAAGCGGTTTTAACTAGTCCATTCTGAACATAGACGTTAAACATTGTGTGTTACAGTTTAAAACCGTGCGTTACTCCATTTTGATACACATCAAGCAATCAACGCAGTTCCGAGTTTATTTAATTAGTGAATGGATTGAACGAATGAAGGAGTGAATGACTGAACGAATGACTGAGTGATCGACGTTGGCGGATGCAGCTGTTTGGTGTACGATGGACTAGTGGGTTTTGTGAGTGTTACACGAGTGTGGAAGAGTGAATATTAACGGGTATTAATTTGATTGATTATACCTAATTTGTTACTGAATCACAGATGACAGACGCAACGATGAAACTTATTTTTTGACTCACTGCATAAACGTGTTTAAAAAGTGTTATGCACTCTGTTATTGTTGCGTATATCAGATGTATGATACCTATAAGAATAATATAATTAATATGAATGATATTAATATATACAATGTGGCTGTACTTTAATAATAAATAAATAAACTTAAGATGCAATAACATAAAAAGCGGGTTTTTGAATAAATTAACTAATATTATGTTCACAAAATAACGATCCAATCGTACTTTGTCCTTCCTTCCTCCTGCTGATTCGATTTTTGTAGATCTCCCCACATGATTTCCACAACACGATCTCATGCTTCTACCGTCGATCATCCAATCGGCTTCTGGCTTCCGTGTCTGACTTTAGTCTTTACGAATAATAAATTTGGCCGCGAATTTTTAAGTGACTGCCAATGGCATTCCTGTCTGTGTGTTTGCGCTTCGCCTACTGAGCTAGAATAGGTAAGGTACCTAGAAAGGAGGTACACTGACATTTCAGTTCAAAAAAAGGGAGCCCCGGTCTAAACCAAACTGCTTATGTATACGTTTGGATCAACATTTTAATTTTTTTATTCTGTTCCATTACAATAGTGACAGAGTTACTTAGAAAATGCTAATAATCTAGACTTTTTTTAAAAAGACGAGGTGCTCCCTTGAAAAGTGGACCTATATTGGCTAACACTATATATCCTTATTTCGCTTTTTTATATTCTATATTTTTTTTACTTTTATAAGTTTTGATATGTTTTCTTGAAGAACTACGCATTCAGTTTATACTCATAAGTTCATAACATATATTTAGGATAGGCTAAGTACAAATATTGTAATAGATATAAGAGTTATTTCGAAAAAACGACTGACTGTTGAGTTTGTTTTGGCTTTCTTCTCCTCAGTAGTCTCCTCTTAGGAAACGCCGTAGAGTCTTGCGGCCTACTTACAGAATAAAGATCATTATTTCATTATTATTTCATTAACAAAAAAAAGGCTATGTCATAGGGGGCCAACGAGCAGACGGATCGCCTTGATAGTAAGCGATCACCGTCACACAGACACCTGCAACACCAGAAAATTCATACGTGCGTTGCCGGGCTTTTAGGCGACAGTACGCTCTTTTCTTGAAAGCTTGATCGCATCGAGGGTGTCATTTTGTTGCCTTTATATCGTACTTTGATCAATGACATTAAGGCAGTCTAGGACCACTGATTTTTTTCGGCTATCGGTCATATAGCCGAAAAATTCCCTCCGACTCGAAGTCGTTCGCCTAGGTGTAATCCCCCTTGACTCAACGATTCCGCCCTTGGTTTTTGGCATAGGAAAGTGGAGTTCACAATAAAGCATACACGTTACTACGGCTGACAAGAATACTGACATGTATAAATCACATTTACTAAATCCCCAATTTGCGAATACACCCTTCAGATCCATAAAAGGGTTCAAGTAAATTATTTTGAAGGGATGTTACTATCGGGTTCAATGGTATATAGTTTTGAAACAAACTTTTTTGAAATTTAAAACTATTGAAGCATTTCGTTTAAGTTTGCCTAAGGTTTATAGGTTACGTAATAAAAAAGAAAGCCTTTTAGTTTATGCTTTCAAGCATATGTATATGTGGCAAAATAATAACTTGCATTTGATGATGTGATTGCTAGCTTAATTTAGCTCTTTACAAATGGCAAAATCGACGATTTTCTAATCCAACTCATTGTTAAAGTGTAGAACTTGCAAGATTAGCTTGCATTATAAAGTCTGGTAATCTTATTTATAGAACTTTTTCATTGCTTTTGTATAGCACTAGTAGCTATGAATAATAAAAAGCCGCAAAGCTTAGGAAAGTTTTTTAAATAAAAATCCCCGCTAAAACACTTGGCGAATCTCGGATTTGCAACCTCTTCACTTTCAACCCTACGAAATGACTCCGCCCCATATACAAGTAACATTATGATAGCGCACCTTCATTTGCTTTAAGTGTAAAAAAATCACTTAGGCGAGGGGGTCCATTATGCAAACGAGGGACAAAGCGCTCGAGATATTTTACGTGCGATATTTACGTGCGCACGCACGGGACGGAGTCTGGTGATAAAACGGTGACATTATATTAAATATGGCGGCGGAAAACATGGGAGAAAAGGGAGATTTATTTTTGTAAATAGTCGAGTCTATATCAAATACGGTTCAAAGTTGTTTCGTTTCTCTAATGCATAAGGGTTGTGGGTCGACTAATGGGAAGAGCTGGCGTGTTTTATTGCGGAGTATTTGTAATCGCGCGTTGGATCTGTTTTCCTTGTCATCGGCGTATGTTTTTATTTCGTTTATGAAAAATATTTTCAACCGAATTTCCCCTTTATCGTATGTATTTATGCAGTTTACTAAGGAGCTTTGTTGCTCCTTTGTTCTTATATAAAAAAAATGTGCGTCTTAGCCGCCTTGCTTTCCCATTAAATTGTATCATAAATACTTAAAAGAAAAGCAGACCTACACGAATGAACCTGACAATATTATGAATCTTATATATGTCGACGTAAATACTGTGAGACCGCCAAACCTCTTATCTATCATCTAATCTATAGTAGAAACTATTGAGTGTCTAGTTTACATTTACACACAAATGGCGGTATATAAAATAGGTGCAATAATTGAATATGCATACAAACACAAAAATGCATAATAGTTGTGAGCTATGAACAGAAGATCGATTTTCGTTACACGGAGAAAATTTTAGTCAATTATTTTTGTCATTAATTTAATTTTAACCAAATTGTTTGTGGTTTATTATCCAGAACAAATGCAATATAAAATGTACCTTTTCAGTGCTGATATAATGCAAGTACTGGTAACTGTCGAATCCGTCCCTGCCACCCAACTCCCATAAATTCCGTCACAAAGAATACAGCTAGCTGCAAACGACAGATTGTCGACGCTCGTCTGTCAAAGTCCGCTCAAACTGGCATGTGGGGGATAATTGTTTGAAATGTATTCCTTGTATCTGTAGATATGCCACTGCCACTGATACTGGTTTAAGTGGCTCAATCAAATTTTTTTCTGTACCTCGTTGCCCCATAGCGTAACCATTTACGCCTCCTGAGCCTATCAACCTCTTCAGTCTGGTTGTAGCCTACATTATTAGTATTTTTCTAAGTCACTCTGTCACTATTGTCTCTTGAGTAACGGGAACAAATATATAACAACAAGAAAAAGTTGATCAGCGTTAAAATAACATAGAATTAACGCTAAGGCATGTTTAAGCTTGGAGTTAAAGTTACTTCTTAGCCCGATTAAATGGTGTCCTTGGTCATCACTTTATCATTATTTACTTTACCGGCAGACACCAATTCATACAAAACTTTAAAATATACATATCTCGAATCCGTCTCTGCTTCGCAGCTACGAGTATCATAAAGTTCCGTCACATTCACATAGAATAGCTGCAAGCGACAGATTGTCGACGCTCATCTGTCAAACTCCGCACAAACTCCCGCGTATGAGGGATACTCGTATGTAATACGTAATCCCCATACGCATTCGCTATTTGCTAAGTATGTACGTACGATACGCTGAACTAAGAAGTATATTAAGGGAAGACAATTAAATAAATACGTAATAAATAAATTGAAAATGTCAAAGATATATTTATATAGTTTGTCACCATTGTTCCAGTAGCGATGCGGAGGATCAACATTATAGTCCTAACGAGTTTTTTCAAAGGATACCATAAGAGATCTTTAAGCGGCTTACTACTCTGAATGACCTTCGATCCGTAGCTTTTCGCTTTTCCGTGTTTTATATGCCTCATCACCTTGACAGCCACCGTCTTTACCAATATACTGTTTCAGTTTATCTTCACAAGTCACCTAAACCAAGATAAACTCATCAAACTTTGTTACTCTTAAGAAGAATAACCAGTTATTGCAACTTTTCTTAAAAAATACACGCTTTTCAAATAAAAGGCTTGCTTAGCGCGTTAGGTCTTCTAGTTAGGCATAAGTTTTGGATCTATTAAAGGTTTATTGAGAGATTATAGATACGCAATCTTTCTTTATATGGACCTCCGTGTAAAACTCCATAATTATCAAAAAAAAATTGCTGAATCTAAAAAACATATTAAATAGTAGTTACAAAAACAACAAATTAATACCAGCCCATCCATTAAGAACGTATAATGTCATTGACAATCATACAGCTATAGACAAATACACACGTTAAACTTGCAATACCCCTCTTTTCAAAAAATAATAAGTCTTGGGTGGAATTTACACTCAGGTCTTTAACGGACCAAAACGGATTCAACTCTTATTTTCCCCGGCATAGATGGGTTCGGAAACCTAAAAAATATTTTCGGTATTCACGAACCACTTCCCATCCACAGTCCCGAAACAGGCTTGTCAACTGCCAGGACGGATTTTCTACTCCGCCACTAGGAGACAACTAGACGTTTACCATTCATCACGGTGTCACGAAGGATGATAGACTTCAGTTTTTAATTTGACGGTATTTTATTGGGGTCTCTTTCTTCAATTTATGCTACGAAGAATGATGTTTTATGCTTCCAAGAAAAATCACAACGCCATCTGTTAGAGAATTGTGTCGGAATATCGTTGCCTCGTCATCACGCCAAAACGGCTGGGTAGATTTGAACAATTTTTGGTACGGATCGGTATCCTAGTTGACACTTCACACCTCATCATTCCAGCTATAGGAAGGCCACTACTGGACGCAGGCCTCCTTAATTGACTTCCAAATGGACCGGATAGAAGCGACCCGCATCAAGCGAGTTCACACTTGTACTAATTAATTACCGATTTCTTGCCAATGAAATTTCAAGTGCACATTTAGTGCACAAATATAAACTTGGTAAATGAGTACCAATTACAAAGATTTTTTTTTTATCACTACGATTATTTTCTAAGTTATATTGATGCCAGGGAGGTTATATAACGCCTATTTTTTCCCGACTACGAGGAAGCAAAAAGAGAGTTATGCCTTTTTTCTCCTCTGCACACGAAGTGGCAGCTTCAAGTATTAAAGTATGTTTATTGATCAATGATTTTTGCATAGAACAAAGGTCGAAGAGTGACATAATGAGAATGACTAATCGGACAAGCACTTAATCCCGAAAAAAATCACATCCCAAAGGATATAAATACACTTGCATCGCGGGTATATAAAGCAGTAAGAGGGGCCTAGTACCTACTAGTAAAAAATATAGTCTACACTGTACAGCCTAAATTATAAAAACTAAGCAAACATGAAATCTGGTGCGAAAATATAGACAGATAAATATTAACGAAAAAGCCAATGTTTATGTTTACCAATAGATTATGTTTACCAAACAACAACCAAGGCAAACGAGGAATCTTCACGAGATGACGAGTGATAGAGAGGGTTGTAAGAAAAAACATGCTGCGTTGACCCCAAATAAAACGGATAAGGGCAAGAGAATAATGATGCTGCATACGAAATTATCTCTTGTGAACGAATTAATAAATTACTGTCAATTAAGATGCCTTAAAAAAACTAACTTATAAAACATCGGATCATTACTTTAGGAGGTACGATGGTACTCACGGTATACTTATTTCTCTCCTTTTCTCGTTGCGGGAAGGATGAAAAAAAAAGAATGATGTGCGTGCACCAAGAAAAGAGCGTATCTTCACTGCACTTACGTCATTTCGTTGAGAAGCGCAGTTTTTCGGCAACAACAGTATACCCAGAATAATTTTCGTTGAAAGTATTTATTAAGCATTACCTTTGTATTAAATTTTGGACATTCCTACGGTTTAAAACATTTATGTTACTTTTGGAGCAATTATTTCCGAAAACATTAACTTCATCAAAAAATTGTCTACGCCACTGACTAACAAAGTTTTACATTTTAAAGAAGCGTTTAAAATATGTGCCACACGTTGATGTTTTTTTGACAAATAGAAGATGTATTTGTACATACTCCCCGTATAAATGTGCCCCCTCTTTTTTATTTAACTACCAAACTAAGAAGAGGCTTATACAAGACAGTTTCCCCTCTTTTTTATTTAACTACCATACTAAGAAGAGGCTTATACAATACACCTATACGCCAAATTTTATAATCATCAATATACATTTATTTTGTAATATAACACGCGTTATCGATCGAAAAATTTAGACGCGAGTCATTTTTTTTTTCATTCCGAGCTATTGTCATTCAGAAGAGGAAGCGCAGAAAAATATCAAGATAAAGAAACAGAGTGAGACCTTCGAAATCTCGCATAACGCTTTCCCATTTTATACAAATATGCACTTTTATAACACAAAGTTAAAGTCCAATTCCCAACTACAACTACGGAGTGAAATTGAGTGTGCCAAAGTAACAGCGAAATGTGAAATAAGTTTGCACTGAACGTCGGAGACTGGACGAATGAACGAATGAATGAAAGAATGAATGGTAACTTGATTAGGCGTAATTTGATGAAATATTGTGCCCGGGGCTGATGAATTATTTATGCAACGGGACGTTTTACGACGGGTGGATATTTTTCAATTTCTTTTAATTATGGGAAAGCGTCACGTGGAGGGTTTTTTTTTTTAATTATGAAAATGTCTAAAATATAAATTTGAGCTCGGGCTCAAATTGCGACTGTACTGCTCTGGCGTACGGTGGCGTCGTCCATGCTTGTCTTCACCCTAAGCCCAATTGTAAAGCTGCGTCGAGACTAGCTGTAATGTAACATGTATTGTAATGCGATGCTTTGGCGGCCTGGAAACCCGGCCTTGTTTGCGAACACACTAAATTATACGGGAAATGTTACATTACTTAGTCTAGACGCGGCTTAACCGCTGCTAATATTATAAATGAGGAAGGAGTGTATTTTCAAAAGAACTTATTTTTTGTTGCTTCCATAAATGCATCAGTCCTTTTGAAAATACACTCCTGAAATGAGATTTTTTTTGAGGATGTTTGTTACTCAAACATGTTAACCGTCTAACAGATAAAGGTCAATTTATTCTGCACACAGGTATATTATAGATCGAAACATACGATACTTTATTCTTTGTTTGTTTTTACATAACTGAGTATTATTTAGTTTATATATTGTAAAAATCGCATAAAAATCCATAAAATTATAATTATATGTAACATATGCGAAGGCGCAGGCAAATACTAGTTATAAATGGCCTTTAACATAATGATAGAAAGTTTTAATCAACACCGATTTGCTGTAGATAGAATCCATCTACATCAATGTTTAGTGAATTAAAGCAATATATATCTATACCTAATTTGATTTTATTTATATTTATTTAATTGTTTGTAATGATTTTTATGCAATTTCAATCTTGGTTAAAATTTTTATGTTAATTCTAATTTTCTTGACATTTATTATGCAGTGATAATTGTAATTGTTAATGTGATAGTTTTTATTTTAATGCTTAATTGAATTTTGTGACATTGTAATTAATTAATTTTATTGGATGCATTTATATACTTCTCATGTACTAACACCTACTAGGTTAAGTTTACTAACACGTATGGATCACTGTTATCTGAATTAAATAAATAAATTAAAAAATTAAAAAATAGAAATAGAAACCGCCGGATGCAGCGCACGAACGGCCGTTGTGGAGATTTTTACGGGAGGCCTTTGTCCAGAAGTAGACGTCTTTCCTCTCATATATGATGATGATGAAAATTTGAATCACCTTTTCGTATTTACTAACTTGAAATATCGTTCAATTCAACATATGAAATAAAAAACGCAAATGCGATTGATTGTCTCAATCTCTTGCACTATCAAGAGCATTTCCCTGCGTTATGAACCGCTCACGTGCTCGTGATTTTGGACGATTTATACTTGAAATAAAAATGGTGACATGCAACTTTTGCTTACTGTTGCGGAAAGCACTCGAGTGGCTATCTAATAATTCCAAACGTAGACGAGAGGAACCGAAATAACCGACATCTATACTATTATGAAGTTGTAAATATTCAATTTCAAAATTCTTTGTTTCATGAAATACACATTGTCTATAGTCTAAGGTGATGGAGCCACCTGGTAGGCAAAAAGCCTGTGTTGGGTAGCATCGCTCTTCCTTAATGTTACATCTATACTACTATAAAAATAAAATGTCTGTACATTGAAGATATTTTCATAAAATTTCCGAAACGGACTATTTGAAGTTCAATGAAACTAAATTTTTTTTTTGGATTTTTTGTATGTTCGTATGTGTCGTTGTGGCTTCATCCCGCCAAATCGACTAAACGAATTTCAACTGTTTTCGGTACACGAGTAGGTGGGTATCTCCAGATGGTTATAGGATACTTTTTACCCAACTACCCTGACGAAAAAAAGTGGATGTATGACTTTTCTTCCTCCGCGAACGAAGGTGCCCACCTTCTAGGAAATAAATAAAATAAATATATATTTCGGGACAATTTTTACACAAATCGAGCTAGTAAGTTTAATCAAACTTGTGTCATGAGTACTAGACGACGATAAATAAACTAAAAACAATGTCCAGATCGCCTATTTGTAAAACTCCCTTTGACACCGGCTACCGAAATAAAACTTTATTCCACACACAAACTAATTAAAAAAACCGAACGAACGGATCAAAGGCGTCTATTTCACAGTCATTACATATGCTTCACACTCTAGTGGCTCTGCTAACGTTACCAACATAACAATGCGACACTGTAGTCTCTTATAACAAGAGAAATACGACCAAAAATGCATTGTCGCAGGGCAGCGATTAGAACGAAACACAAAAAATGGGATAGAATTAAGCGCGAAGCGCGAGTGATTATCTAATGGAAGATTTCTGGAGTATTCATAAGATATGTCCTATGTATAGGTAGATATGTAAGTGTAAAAGGAATTTATTTGCCTCAAAGTATACATATAAATAACTAGCTTCTGCCCGCGATTTCGTCCGCCTTAAATTCGTTTATTGCGGATTAGGGTATTTTTCCGCAATAAAAGGTAGCCTATGTCCTTCCCCGGGACTCAAACCATCTCCATACCAAATTTCATCCAAATCGGTTCAGCGGTTTAAGCGTGAAGAGGTAACAGACAGACAGACAGACAGACAGACACACTTTCGCATTTATAATATTAGTATGGATGTATGCAGCAGTCATATAATTAAATCTCTCTCACTGCACTAGCTATAGCTATTAACATCTCTGTTTGGATATATGATGGACTAGTAGAATATGTAGTTAAAACCGTCATCTTTTTCTCAATAACCAGACTCAAATTTTTAAAATTCATTTTGAAAAAGTTATTTTCATATTATAAATGTATTACAGAAGCCTGTAAGTAATATTATATTGAGAAAATTTTCTTCGTAATATATTCAACACAAATTCCATTCCACAAATAGAATGAAACTTGTGAAAAAGAATACGTTTCTAAACTAATGTCAATGAAGGGAATATTTATAACGCACGTATGCATGAAGTTATTTAGGTTTATTTATTCCAAAGAAAATGAAGGTGAGTGAGTTTCACTATTTACATTGCCATTCATTAGGCTAAAATACCCTACCCATTGCCACTAAGTTTTGAAATGCTTCCAGTTATGTCGGTTGCCCTGATTGTCCTGTGGATATCTTTAAGATTCGATCTCGCTAAAACTGCGGGCATAGCAGTCTCCATTACTCATTGAGTGACTTTGAGTCTTCTTATGTGTGTATAGAATTATAGACCCCCGTTAAGCTATTTAGAATATTTTGAACACGCAATGGAAGCTGTTATTAAAACTATCAAAATTAATAAATTAACTATATGTGGATACTCTACGGTTGTGTTTAGAAGGCTCTTCCACATGTCTTAGCCTGATAAATCTTTGTAAGTCTTTTAGACTTCGTCAACTATTTATTTGGCAGCGTAAATCTGACGTCATTTTATAATAAGATGATTTTATATATGATTGAATAGAAAAATGTAAAAACACATTATTTTATTTTTATGTACCACAACATTTACAAATACTGTCAAAATAGATGATACAAGCACGAATTATATATGTTGGGAGTGGCAGCAGCGGAGGAGATGAAATGAGTATTGATAACGGAATATAATATATATTGGTGCAATTTAAATACTAAATGTTCTAAATCGTCCTGAGGTTGTAGAGACGATTGGCCGCGAGTCATCACTGCACTTTGGTTTTATTGGTTTTTTATTGATTGGTTTCGCAATAGCCGTGGATCGATGCTCTGGCGATGCCGATGGGTGACGCTGTGTGACGTAGGCTGATGTGACGTAGAGGCCTGACGTAGTGGTGCGTGACGTCATGCCTAACACACGTATCCAAACTATATCTAATGCAAACTTCACAACTAATCAAACAAATCAATCCTTGAAATATTTTCCAAATAATTTAACCACAGCCAAATACCGAAGTCGATATTACCAGAACGAGCGCCTCTGGTAATTATCGAATGATTATTATCGACGATCCGCATTAACGGAACTGCTACGTTTCCCACGATTTATTGAAAAGATCAGCTTTAAAATAACTGAAAAACGTTGCAGATACCTTTTCAAAAGCTTACTGTAACAGAGGCATTTAAACATTATATATAACCGAGAAATAATCTACATTGGTCTGATCTGTGTGTTTGCTAAGGGTAAATTCATACTAATATTATACATAGGAAAGTAACTCTGTCTGCGTGAAATAGTAATATTTAGATTACAGAGGTGTGGCGTCAGGAAAATTACAAGCGAAGCCCAAATAAGAAGAAAGGTGGCCCGTCCTCGGGCAACCCGGTGGGAATCGGCTTATATGGACGCCACGCCTCTGATAGAATAACTCTTCACGATTTAACGCAGAACCAATTTAGATGAAATTGGTATATAGTTTGATACTCTGGAAAGGACATAGGATAGTTTATATCCCGGCAAAATGCACAAGGTTTTTATAATAGTAGGTCACTCGGGCGTAGCCGCGGAAATATCCTAGTACATATTAAAAACAACTGATAAATATAAACCCTTTTAAGGTCCCGTCGCGTTTTTTAAGCTTACGCCTTCCGTCCATCTGTCTCCTACAGGGTTTTTTTATACTTGCCTCTAACACATGGTTGGCTTAAACTGTAAGGGCCGATTTCACCAACAATCAATTTACACGAGAGTGGCTAACCCAGTATAAACTAAATCTAATGATTTACTCAATGGTTAATTTCATTTCCATTTACCCACGCTAGTCTACGGATAACAATCTCTCGCATAGTTACTAAGTAAGGTTGAACAAATGAATTTAATGAAAATGTAAAGCACCCAAGTAAGATAGACAATTTGTCCCATGCTTGAGCAATGGTGCAGCGTATTTTTTAAATGTATTCGAGTAATACATCAATTTTGAAGTCAGTATTTAATTCACTTGACAGTGACAATGACAATACTAATCTACATCTAACAGTTTACTAAGCCGAAATTGGCGGTGTAAAATTATTCTCTAGTTTAGGCATTTTATATTTAGGTTAATTATTGGCGAAACGTAAAATGAGTTTACTCACGTGTAATTAATGATTTATTATTGGAATAAGGCTTATACTACATCGGTGAAATTGACCCTTAAAAGGTACACAAAAATAATAAAAAAATAAGGTAAACAAAGAAACGACTTTCTTAGCAAGTGACATTGCGTTGCATTGATATACTCACAGTGCGAACTATCCTGTTTGTTACATCTCTTTCCTGACACATAGAAAACAAAAGAGACGCAATACGAGGACCATAGCAAACAACATTAGGTATTTTACCGTACTCCTCATGAAACTATTATAGGTATTTCATGTCACCTCACTAATTTCTCGCACATAGTCCGGTATTCCAAGGTACATTAAACTCACAATTTGGTACCAACTGCCACCAAAAATACCTTGACATATTTGACACGAACCGTCAAGAGTCATATTTGACAGCCGAGATTGACAGTATCCCGACGTGACGTCCGGCTTGTGCTCTATTTATAACAACTGGCATAGTTTTGTATTGTCTCTCGGTAATTATATTTTTCGGCTAAATCCGTTGTAGACCTAAATCGCATTTTTAAAGAGAATAAAAGACAGGTCATTGTCATGACACTATTTTTATTTCTTCACGATTTGTACACGTTCTTTATAATAAAACGGGGTCGTTTTTAATACGGCCAACGTTTAACCTGAACTCAATTTCATTACGGTTGTATTCAGAGATGGGCAAAATTTATTCGAATGACGAATAACGAATAAAAATAACAAAATCATTCACGAATAACTAATAAAATTTTCGAATGATTATTCGTCTTAAAATTATTCGCTAATAATTTATTCGACGAATAAATCATTCGGGACTTAAATGTTCCACGAATAAATTATTCGCGAATAAAATATTCGAATTATTACTAACTATTTACCAGTTTTTTACTTCGCCGTGTTTTCTTTTCAGGTGAGTAATGTCATTCGATGTTGAATTTGGAAGTCCTTTTATGTTAACAATAATAGGTGAACACTTTACACAGGTCATGATAACACTTTTTCGGTTTCGGAATCAATTTCGAAAAAAACCCCAACCAAGAAGTCAAGGTTGAGTTTGTTTGATCTGCTGGTAAAACATCACTGTTTTCACTTAAGTCTCGAAAATTATCGTTGTCTGCATTAACTTCACTCATTTTTATAAAAGTTGTAAACAGCGGTAAGTAACGTGGTATATACAGGGTGACTGGAAATTCGCCGTATTCCTTCAAAGGGGTTATTCTATGGTTCATTTGCAATGATTTAAGTCCAGTCAACTAGGGGTCAAAACTCATTGGTTTTCAAGTTATTGGAGTTTTTAGATTTTTTTGGAAAATACCCGCCTATCGACCTACAAGTGGTATTTTTATACAAACTACTTCAATTTGGATTAAAAAAAAAACATTTTCTTTTAGCCAATGAGTTGCTAATTACGATAAATAACAAAAACATGCAAAAAATGCAAAATTTTACAGAAAAAAAAGAATTTGAAGTCACCAGTACTTGATTTTATTTCCAAATTTTGTAACATTTTAACACATAACTTTAAAAAAAGGTAGGACACTTGACGTACAAATTACAGAAATAAGTTTCTAAGTTCATAAGCTTTCTAAAAAGGTACAATGGTTGACATTTTTAGCTCAATTCTTAAAATTATTATTAATAATAGCAGAGCCGGTCTTGACTTAGCGTACTTGGCCCTTAATCGGTTCGGCGACACAAACAAACTAATTAAGGGTCATCAGGTTAATTAGTTTGTTAATCACTTTAAATTTGTTTCTGCGTGGGCTTTATTTGCCTTATCTTATCAATTTTTTATGGGCTGGCGGTAATTTCTATGGGGTGGGGTTAGGACTAACCGAGGTTTAAATAATCTTCATGTGTAAGTAATCAGTTATTCCAATCCGGACGACTGATAATTAAGTTTCTTTCTCAAATGGCTGCTTACCAATTTGCGGAATACGCAGATATCTTTTATTGTTACGGGCTCTGTGACGGTGATGCCGCTGCAGCTAGAAGAGAGTACCAACGTCGTTTCCCTAACCGCCGTTTACCACACGTAAGCGTGTTTGGTACAACGTACCGTCTTATTCGGGAAAATGGAACTGTTAAACGCCGCCAAGCCGATGCCGGAAGACCTCGACATTACGATCCTGCTGAAGAAGAACAAATCCTCCAGATTTTCCGGGCAGACGGCACTACCTCGACGAGAATCGTAGCTAACCAGCTCGGTCTGTCTCAGTGGAAGGTATGGTTTACCCTCCACTCAGCTCGGCAGTATCCATATCATTACACTCCAGTACACGCAATTGAAGAGGGAGACCCTGCAAGAAGGATGGATTTCTGCAGATTTGTAATCAATGCTGATATCGAAGATCCCGAGTACCTGAGAAGAATCTTGTGGACAGATGAATCCAATTTCGACCGCGATGGGATAACAAACTACCACAATCTGCATTTTTGGGCTCCTAAAGGTCAAAACCCAAGGAAATCAAGCGAAGGAGCTCATCAACAAAGATTTTCTTTAAACGTGTGGATGGGCATTGTGCACAATCATTTGATCGGACCCTTCTTTCTGCCCGCGAGATTAACCGGCATCGCGTATGAAAATTTTTTGAGAGATGAAGTACCCATGCTACTGGAAGATGTGCCACTTGCGACGAGACAGAATATGGTTTACCAACACGATGGCTGCCCTGCTCATTATTACGGGGGTGTGCGACAGTGGCTGGATCGAAACTACCCAAGAAGATGGATTGGTCGAGGAGGACCAATCCCTTGGCCAGCCAGGAGTCCAGATTTAACTCCGTGTGATTTCTACATCTGGGGTCACATGAAGGCGTTGGTCTACGACCGACCGATACGTAACGTAGAAGAGTTACGTCAAAAAATTTTGGCAGCTGCACAAAAAATTAAAGAAGAGCTTTCAACGCGAGTTACAATCACTGAAGTACGAAAAAGGCTTCGTGCTTGCATACGAAACCAAGGCAGGCAGTTCGAGCAAAATTTGTAATTACAAACTGGTTTTCCTTTTTAAAATTAAATTATTATTATTATTTTTATTTTTGTTCTTTCCCCAGTTTCTCCTTATCTTACCTTACTCATCAAGTCAAGTCCTCAGCCTGCTCTGCTATTATCATTAATAATTTTAAGAATTGAGCTAAAAATTTCAACTATTTTACCTTTTTAGAAAGCTTATGAACTTAGAAACTTACGAGGGCTGCTATTTATATATCCGGAAACCGGGATTACAATCTTCTTAAATAGCATATTTGACCGCCATGGTAAAATTTGAACTTTTTTAAGTATATAAGGTATATTTTTTCTTCCTTATTAACGCTCGTGTTTTGTTTTTGACGGGTTTTAAATGTCATCTCGCAGCAAGAATGGAACTCACTCGTAAAAATATTCGTGCTATGATTTATTATGATTTTCGGCGTGGTTTAACGCAACAACAGTGCATAGATCAACTAACTTCAACTTTTGGTGATGAAGCCCCATCTAAAACTACTGTGTATCACTGGTTTAGTGAGTTCAATCGTGGACGTAGTATGCTTACGGACGAAGTTAAGGCAGGTCGCCCGAAATCGGTCGTTGTACAACAAAATATCGAGGCTGTGCGAAAACTTATAATGGACGACCGACATGTTACGTACCGCGAGATAGAGGCGACTCTGAGTATTTCTATGACCAGCATTAATAGCATATTACATAATTATTTGGCTGTAAAAAAAATTTGTTCGCGTTGGATACCCCACAACTTAACAAATGAGCAAAAACATGCTCGCGTCGAATGGTGCAATAAAATGTTAAAAAAATATAACCGTGGTGACTCAAAAGCCGTTTATAACATCTATACAGGTGACGAATCCTGGATCTATGCATACGATCCCGAAACGAAGCAACAATCAACGGTATGGGTGTTTCAAAATGAGCCGAACCCTACGAAAGTTACTCGTGCAAAAAGTACATTGAAACAAATGGTGGCCTGCTTCTTCGGTATTAATGGCCATGTAGCTACAGTGCCACTAGAAAACCGTAGAACGGTTAATTCAGAGTGGTACACGACCATTTGCTTACCGGAAGTATTTGAACAAATTCGTAAAACTAACCAGCGACGAAGAATCATTCTTCATCATGACAATGCCAGCTGTCATACGTCACGCGAAACAACTCTATTTTTGGAGGGTCAAAATGTGGAATTAACGGGTCATCCGCCGTACAGCCCTGACTTGGCACCCAACGATTTTTATTTATTTCAATCAAATATAAAGAATAAATTACGCGGTCAACGATTTTCGACCGCTGAAGATGCTGTCGACGCATTCAAACAACACGTTATGGAGGTACCTCAGGCGGAGTGGCAGAAGTGCTTTAAAAATTGGTTCACGCGAATGCAAAAGTGCATAGATCATCAAGGGGAATACTTTGAAAAACAATAAAACTATTTTCAGCCGTGTACGTTTGTTTGTTTTTTTGTTTCCGGATATATAAGTAGCAACCCTCGTATTTCTGTAATTTGTACGTCAAGTGTCCTACTTTTTTTTAAAGTTATGTGTCAAAATATTACAAAATTTGGAAATAAAATCAAGTACTGGTGACTTCAAATTCTTTTTTTCCTGTAAAATTTTGCATATTTTGCATGTTTTTGTTATTTATCGTAATTAGCAACTCATTGGCTAAAAGAAAATGTTTTTTTTTAAATCCAAATTGAAGTAGTTTGTATAAAAATACCACTTGTAGGTCGATAGGCGGGTATTTTCCAAAAAAATCTAAAAACTCCAATAACTTGAAAACCAATGAGTTTTGACCCCTAGTTGACTGGACTTAAATCATTGCAAATGAACCATAGAATAACCCCTTTGAAGGAATACGGCGAATTTCCAGTCACCCTGTATATACCACGTAACTACACACTGGCTTAGACGAAAGTATACGGAAGACTAATTGCTAAAAAATAATAAACAATACGAGTTAACTACTGATAAATAATAATAATAACTACTGATAAGAAACTTAAATTACTTGATTTTCTCGCTCTTTTATATATCCATCTCTTTCTAATTTGCTACCTGCGATAAAATCACCAGCCTTCGACCCCTAACACGCACGGGTTGCTTATAAGTAGTAAATTTGTTTCTTCTAAATTATAATTTGTGATTTATTTGTTACTAGCTTCTGCCCGCGACTTCGTCCGCCTTAAATTCGTTTATTGCGGATAAGGGTATTTTTCCGGGATAAAAAGTAGCCTATGTCCTTCCCCGGGACTCAAACTATCTCCATACCAAATTTCATCAAAATCGGGTCAGCGGTTTAAGCGTGAAGAGGTAACAGACAGACAGACAGACAGACACACTTTCGCATTTATAATATTAGTATGAAAGTATGGATTTTATAATAACACGAATTATTGGCATCACGCCGCATAGTCAAGAGAAGATGAATCAGTCTTAAAAAATGTCACAGTGTTAAAATAAGAGAAATTACTAAATAAAATAATCAGAATGGTGAAGACGAACCTGGAAACCCCAAAAACATTTTTTTTTACTTCGGGTCGGATTCGGAGAGCTAGACTAGCATACGTGTACTAGAAGTACAACAAAGGATTACTTTTAGAACAAGAGCTGAAGTATGATGACTCAGTTCTTTGCTGAAACTGATTGCAGTATGTAGACCGCGATGAAGAAATTAAAGCTATCTTCTAAATATCGACGATCATGATTTAAATACGTGTAACTTTGACACTAAGCAAATTTATAATAAATCTAATCTAATCTAATCTAATCTATAAGTTCAATACACCATTACCTTCTCAAGCGTCTCTAGCTAGGGCGTATAATCAAATAGACCAGAATGTTTAACTTTCGTCAAACAAGTTGTTCTGAAAATGAATTCTAAATCAATTTATGTATTTATTTGTCTTTATTTTCGCTGTTATATTATCAGCACTAACAAAAAAACGAGTCTCTAAGCATAAATGAGTCTCTCACTCAAGTCTATTGTTTTAAACAATTAGCTTTAAGGTGATCTTGTGGTACCTATAAAGAATGTGGAAATCCCACACAAATAAAAGACGACGTCATAAGACACTCCCGCACAAAGAATCAAGCTTCACCCCGCTGAAGGAACACTCCCGATCATCAAAATGATGGTAACGAGAAATTGCCGTCCTTTTCTCTTACTGCAATACAATTACCATCCATTGACCCTTAACATACTCGAGTTGCTTATAAATATAAAATCAAACTGTTTTTCAACATATTATTCGTAATTTATTCGTAGTTTTATTCGAATAAAATAACGAATAAATCATTCGTTATTCGAAATTGCACGCGAATAATTAATTCGCGAATAAAATTACGACGAATAATTTGTTATTCTAATGATTATTCGAATAAAAATTTATTCGAATAATGCCCAACTCTGGTTGTATTTATAAAAACGTTTTTTTTTTGTAAAAATATCCCAGTCAATAGAATTGTCCGACACAATCTTAAAGGCTCAAGATAAGAATATGCGGATAAATATGACGGGTCTAACGCGATATGTTTTATTTAACACATTTACTGCCACGAACCCACCTAGCGGGCGCTCTGCTCGCAGACGCGTAGCCGATATCATGTGTTTCACCGTATGTAGAGAAAAGTGCGTAGCGCTACGTAAAGTTTGGCCGCGAAAATGTTAATTCGCGTTAGACCCGTCATATTTATAGTTAACATTATGTATAAACCGCGAGAGTATAGAGTTATAATATGGGTAGTTTGAAAGCCGGGTTCAAAACCTAGTCAGGGCAATTGTTTGTATGATGAGCACGAATGTTACATTCCTGAGTCTTGGATGTTTTCTATATATTTAAGTACTAGCTTCTGCCTGCGACTCCGTCCGCCTTAAATTCGTTTATCGCGGATAAGGGTATTTTTCCGGGATAAAAAGTAGCCTATGTCCTTCCCCGGGCCTCAAACTATCTCCATACCAAATTTCATCCAAATCGGTTCAGCCGTTTAAGCGTGAAGAGGTAACAGACAGACAGACAGACAGACACACTTTCGCATTTATAATATTAGTATGGATTATTTATTTATTTTATCTTTATTGCACACTAGAAAACCTTATTGTACAAAAGGACTTAATGCTATTCTCTACCGGTTAATCTTGGGGCAAAGCAGATAAATTATAATTTATGTACAAAAAAATATTACTTTTTTAATATGTAACACCAAAAGGATTTATCTATAGTGTAGTTTGTAGATACAGAGAATACGGGACGAAAAATGTAAAATGAGATAGTCGACAGGCTAAACACAAAATAAGTCTATATAACCTTTTTTTGTGATCGGATTTTTAAGTCTAATGACAACAGGTATCAATGTTACAATAACATTTATTTGACGGTATGTGTTACACCCACGTAAACCTACAACTTTGCACTTTTAGTCGACCTAGATGTGGCAACATTAGGATCAGCTTCCGCGACCTGACCCAACCGATACTCACGTATTTAACAAAAAAGCAAAAACGGGCATTTCAATACTATTGTATTGAAATGCCCGCATTTCAATACAATATATACCTTACGTCACAACATTTTAGTTGACAGTGAGAGAGTTTGACTAAACTTGTGTCCTTTTAGCTTAGAAAACGCGACTCGACGAAATGTCTTTCGTCAAAGCTGTCACGTTGGAGTTAATTTTGATCCGCGAAATAAATGAAAGAATTTCACGCTTACGTGTATTACATTTAAAATGGATTCTTTTGTCTATTTATCTTGGAATATAGTTATCCATATTACAAATACGAGAGTTTTAGTTATTTTTTTCATTTCATTTATTTGTCAATGTTTTAGTTGGATCGACGAGATTTATATATTCAAACACTGCCGTAATATGGACCAGAGAATGACTCTTATATTCAGCTCATAATAGACAGTTCCTAATGGATAGGCCCTAAACAAATTATAGTTATAATTAAGAAAACGCTAATTTATAATAAATCAATTAAGGAATTCTTCGCTAATGCGCTAGACTAAAATATGTTCTTTGTTATTATTGGTTATTATAAATATTTAATAATTTGAATCTAACGACATGTATAAATTGTATGGTATCTTGAAATCTTCTTTCAAATACGACGTTAAGTTTATTTCTTTTATAAAATTGTATTTGCACGCAAATTTAAGTATGTTTTATTGCAAATAAATGATTGATTGAAATATAATAAATATGTACGCTTAGGTCTATTCTCTCAAAATACATGAAGAATCTAATACCTATAAGCCGCATGCGATTCTTAGGGAAGATACCTTCATACATAATACATAACTAACAGATAGTAGTTTTATCTTTCTTAATTAATTGCGTGCCGTTACAGTCCTTAGTCACTTTCCACTGGTAACTTTTTATCAAACAATGTTTTCATACTCGTACTTAAATAATAGGATTACGAATTCCTATCTTTTCATGATACGGTAAATACATCTAGCTACATAAATAAAATGAATTACAGAAATGTACCTATGTTCGCTCATCACTTCAGTGAGCCTACCATGAGTTCGGCACGAGCGAGTATCGAGCGCTCGATGACCGTCTATATCTTTCGCACTATTAGCGCGTGCGAGAGAGGTGCACTGACTCTCGATACGAGATACTCGCCAGCGCCGATCATAAACTCAGCTCATGGTAGGCACATAGAACGGGTATACGTATTGGGGTAATTATTTTTTGCTGTGTTAGTAATTGTCAGGAAACATGTAAGAAATATACTAAAAATTACATCGAGAAGTGAAGATTTTGGGTTGGAAAATCTCAATAGAAGCGTGTGAGAGAGTGATGTGATGAATGACAAAAGATATCAATAACCCGTGAGGTGCCCGGGCGGGCAGTTAGTATTTGAATAAACGTCTGTTTTTCTTTTTTGTTTTTGGTCTCGCATATCAATCTATATACAATTGGGATTTTCTACGTGCCTAGCGTGAAGTGCTAATAATGAAAAATCCTTCAGAAACGAATTTCCGCTAGCATTCGGAGCACTCAAAATAATCCAATTAAAAGCTTTTGCGTTGTTAACGTACTGCTATATTCACTCCCCGCCCATCCCTAGCTCATTAACTCTTCCAGCACCAAACAGAATAGTAAATAAAGAGATTGCAACCCTTGTGCAGTAAGCGAAGAGTTTGCGCACGCTCCATCTGTTTGCCCTTGATAACTAGATTACAAAGGGAGTTTTAATTTAATATTAATTGGGTTACACATGGCAAGGTATGATGCCGCTTTTGTGGAACGTTTTGTTCATTATTATTACAAGTTCGTGTCTTTGTTGTCTACAACACTATTGAGTTACCTACGATAATATAGGAGCTACATATATATATCTTTAAAGACCAAGCGATGCAAATTTTGTAAAAACCGTCTAAATTAACACGATTTTCACTCATTATCACAAGACAACAAACGGGGCTTAACCGCGTATTAATTTGATTTTATTTAATTCGAAACGTCGAAAAATTACCAACGAAAGGTAATTAAATAAATTCATATTTATACGCGATTAAGCTCCGATCTAAAGTTATAAGTTTTTCTATTTTTTTGGGTCTTCATCATCATCATCGTCATCATATCAGCCCATTGATGTCCACTGCTGATGGACAAAGGCATCTCCCAAGGATCTCTACGACGACCGGCGAAAGTAACCTACATCACTTTCAAACTGATACTCTACTATGCTCCATTATCGTGTGACGGCAGGACGATCCAAGATGCTATCAAGCACACTTTCGCTTATAAGTAAAGAATTGTCTCCGACTCGCGGTTTTTAAAAACGTATTTACTCTTGTATCTGTATTCAAATAATATATAGCTCGTGGTGTGAAATAAATTCTTTTCTCATGAAAAGAGCACGTAAATGTTGCATAAAACAGCAATTTTACCTGTTAATAAGCACGGACTTAAGCCGAAGAGAAAATAGCGTCGCGATGTATTTATTTTTGCAACTAGAGGATGAAAAGAGTTTGTTTATTTTTCCAGAAATAAAATCGCGAGCAAGATAAAGGAGCGTCAGCGGAGGGAGAAACGAAACATTTTCATATTCAAAGTAGAAAGCTAAATATAGATGAGTGTTTTAAGATATGAAGATTTAAATATATCATAAATATTTAATGCATAAGTTGCACACAACAATTGTTTATTTATTTAAACTTTATTGTACAATACAATTATATACAAATGGCGGACTTATTGCCATAAAGGCATTTTCTACCATTCAACTATTAGGCTGAAAATATACAAAATAAGTCAACTTAAACGTTGTAGACGCTTAAACATACTTTGGTGTTGCATGAATAAGTATTACGACCATGTTTATTAGTTTGTCCTTTGTTTGCCTAACAGGAAATATATTTTAATATTTATATCTTACATAGATCAGATCACCGGATTGACTTATTCCAGTCAGAATGTGGTGTAGATATACAGGGTGAGCGATTGAAATGGGTTTTTATGGAAAAGTAAACAACTAAAATAAATGAAATTTGGTCTGAAGAACCAAGGCCCGCCACTTTAAGATTTAAAACATTCACTGCCAGGAACTCGCCTAGCGGGCGCTCTGCTCGTAGACGCGTAGCCAATAATATGCGTTTCCCCGTATATAGAGGAAAGTGCATAACGCTATTTTGGATTACGCCCTATGACTATACTCATACTCGTACTTTATATTCAAGATATCTACATGGCTCTAGAAGTATTTGGACAAATACGTTAAGAATTACCACTTTACATGGCTCGTCCGCCCGTTTGCCACTTATTCAATTATTAAAAAAAACACTAGTCTATAATGTAAGTGAGGTCCAACTCACTACGCTCAAACTTTAGGCTCCTAACAGCGCATAACATAATTAGGCACAACAAAAACCCCATTATACTACGTCACGGAATCCAGAAAGACTAACTCTAACTTCGTCAAATAACATCCGAATGGGACCGCACACGTAAGTCTTCCTGGAAACTGGGTCGCCTACTTATCTAGACCGAGGTGCTAGCACGTGAAAGAAAAACCGGCCAAGCGTGAGTCGAGCTCGCGCACGTACTTCCGTACCACCGTAAAACCCGCACAGAGAAAACACGTTCAACATGAGAAAAAATATGATAATACGTTACTTCTACTATAAACAAAAAAAAAACACAGCAAAAAGTAGTTCATATGCCCACTTTTGAATAATGCAAGTTTTTACTCTCTGCCGTAGCCATGTGACAGGTAAACAGACAGAAGGACAGAGAAACAGCAGAGGCAAAGTAATAAAGTATCGTTGGTACCTTTGGGCAAGGAACCCTAAAATCCGAGAGAACCTACTGCACCACGTGACTATCTTCTGTCTAAGACTAGGAGGGTTGGTAAACTGCATCATTCAAAAAAGAGAAATGGAATTTCATAATTGCGGTCAATTATATCAAAACGTCTATGAAATTTATTATTGCCTAGCGATCTGCCCTGCGCTCCAGATGGATTACAATAATACTATAGTTTATGCAATCATTATGTAATGTATGCTTTTCAGTCGAGTACTGTGTTTTGGCCACAAAGCTTGTTAAGTAGCTTAATTAAGGTACACAACTTAAAAAGAAAATTATATAATTTTTAAAGAGTAAACTACAATAAGTGAAACAGAGTTAAAAAACGGAAATTTGCAAAAACACTGCGATCTTTTTTGAAATTCATTATAGTTCTGCCCGGAGTGGTATAATATGTTAATATAGTGTACCCGGGTAAGACCGGAACAAAGGTAAGATTGGATGAAAGCAATTTCATCCGATCAAACATAGTGTGCGTAAGGAATAAAATGGCGACGCACACATGTTGCCAGTGCTAAAAAAATATCTACCGTTTCGGTGGAGATTGCTTTCATCCGATCTTACCTTTGATCCGGTCTTACGTGGTATACCTTATAACATAATTATACCCCTCCCTTTCAATAGTAGAAAATGAAATTATATGAATGTAACGTACTTAGAGGACGGATTTATTTTATTATTAATTTCAAGAAACAAAAATATTTATTAGTTAAAAATGCAGCGCCGATTCCAGTGACGTATTTATTACACGGTCGATCAAAAATATTTCACTGCTCAATTTCAACGAACATGCAATGATAACGGAATACATGGAACGTGTAAATAATGTTATCATTGAAAATTCAGGCTTCTAGCTTTATCAGTATCGATATTACAGTCGAGAAAAGGAGGGTATATACGGCGTACCTTTATTTGTTTGATTTTGCTCGACTTGGCGGGAGCGCTGCTGTGCCCGCAGGTTCATTTACAAGCTGATTACACCTTGTTCCAAAAACTATTAATACAATTAACATCCTATTGTATTATTTATTCTGTCACTTAAGTAAAATGAAAAGTGATTTGCAATTTGCGGTAGACATTTAATAATTATGCAATTAATCATAAGAGTATGGAGTTTTGTCTTGGTAGTTCTTAGTCATACGCGGGTTAGGGTTGGCGATTAATCTTATGAGAATACTCCGAAATATACGAGTAACGTCGTCTATTGTTGTCTATTGTCGTCTATTGATGTAACAACTTTGTATGCTATGCTCTATTTAAACTTCGGTATCTTACACTAAGTTATGTTTACAACATCGATAAATCTTACAATGTGTACCAATACGGTCATTCTGTAACTTTTGTTGCTTATGTAGCCGAGTATGTAGAAAAGGCATTTTCGATTTGGTATGCACTTGACTTTGAAGTGTCCGTGAGATTAGAATTATTTATGCACACGTTTTGGACGTCTTGCATCGTCTTTGGCCTCAAAATATGTGAAACATCCGACATATGGAGCTACACAAAACATATTTTTACATACACTAGGTATTCCTAATGTACACTTATATACAAACTTTGAAGGAAAGTCGGCACGGGTTCCCATCATAACAGAGCGCTGAAATTTTATACATCAGTATATTTTAGTAATTTCAAAATATTTGGGGATTATGCGTTACATAATAACAAAACAATTTTTTTTGGGCCATATAAATAATAATTAGTTGTAATACTATTTAATAACTACTTACACACTCTGTAGCAGGGCACACATCGTAGAGATATTTTAAATTTAGTAGTCTAAACCATTCTCATATGAATCGTGTCAGTTTGTGCGTGTGTGTCCTGTATGCAAATTCATGATTACAAATCGAGGTGGAAAACAAACACCAATGTACACTCAGGGAAACTGAAAGAGAAAAACTTTAGTCCTTATTATCATTGTGACAAGAGCGAAAATTGTACGTGTTTCAATTTCCCTTGCTCAAGACGCTAAGACAATATTAAATTAAATTTGTTAACACTTCTCTCAACTTTCTCCAGCGTGCCAACCCTATGCACCGCCAGACACAAACTAACGCAAACGTGTTATACTATCCTCAAACCAAACAGACGACTGAGGCAATAAACGCCGGCGGCCGTAGGGATGGCGGCATGTCGATACTGGATTTATTTAAATGTCGATAAGATTGATTATATTTTTTGCATAGCTTAATACTGTAACTTATTTTTATGGTTTTATTCGTTTATGTTATTTTCAGTATCGTGCTGATACCGTAGGTCATTAGACTATCACACTAATTATTTTACATATAATAACACAATGACAGTCATTAGGGTACGCCGATTTTATTATAGTATAACTATTAAAGATGACAATTAGTAGAAAAGGATTACAAATGGAGTACCTACATTTCTATGCGAACGGAGAGTATCCAAGTGTAGAAAAAGTGTTACAAGAAGCTCAAAATAAAATATCAGACTTCAAGTGCTCTGTTACATCCATGAGAACTATAATGCTTGCTCTGGGATATAGATTTAAGAACACAAAAGATGGAAGAAAAGTACTTTTGGAACGCAAAGATATTGTTTGTGCAAGAATAGATTTTTTAAGGAAAATGGATCACCTGCGGGCCTCTGAAGACACCCGGCCACGTTTTTATTTGGATGAAACTTGGGTGAACCAAAATCACTCCCGCAAGCGAATGTGGGTCGATAATGAAGATAATGGAGGACTTAATGCACCGATTGGAAAAGGGGCAAGACTTATAATATGTCATGGTGGATCATCAAAAACAGGCTTCATCCCCGAGGCAAAATTAGTGTTCAGAGCTGTCAAATCGGCGAATTCCGACTATCATTCAGAAATGAATTCGGAGGTATATATGGTTCAAAAAGTTTTTAATGTTATTAGAAGAACCATCGATCATCATATTAGACAACGCCAGTTATCACACAAAGGTATTACATCCAATACCTAATTCTCGATGGCTCAAAAAAGACATTCAAGCCTGGCTGGACAACATAAAATACTCGCCGTTGGAAATAATTGAGGAACTTATACGAAAAGTACAACAAAGCCAACCAAAAAAAATATACGCAGTGGATCACCTCGCCAACCAATACGGCCACGAAGTTATCCGCTTACCGCCATACCACTGCCATTACAACCCAATAGAATTAATATGGGCTCAGATTAAAGGTGAAGTAGCGGCGAAAAATAAAACTTTTAAAATGGTGGATGTTGAAAAGTTATTAGATGAAGCCATCATGAATGTAACTACTGAAAATTGGATTAAATGTGTTCGTCATGCCGAAAACCTTCAAAACGAAGACTTAGAAAAAGCATATTTAAAAGATGCTCATCCTCTTATAATCAATCTTCAAGAGGATAGTGACAGTGATGAAGAATATTTTTAATTTTAATACTATTAATATAATATTTATTTATTTATTTAGTTTTACTATGTTTTAGTTCTAAAGTACCTAATTGTAGTTTTAAAAGTATTTATTTCATAATATAAAATATTGTATGCATTACTTTGTTTTCATTTTTGCATGTTATCTTATCGACATGCCTTGTACCGTGTGCTTTCTACCTGCCCTATGCGGCCCGGCTGATAACAGGCATGCTGCATAAGGGCGTACGGGTGCGAAAGAGACAATACGATGCTAATTGTTTTACGATCCCAGTCGTCTATTTGGTTTGAGTATAGTATAACTTCAGCGAATCTTGTGATGAGTCGGCTTTACACAGCCACTTTCTTATCATGCCCGTATGCAGATTAATTATTAGTTCATATCAAACAAATAAAAGTGGAAAGCACACCAATTCATCTGAGTAATATTAAAACTAGCTAAGATGAGTGGGTGAAAAAATAAATGAACTCCTCCTTACATACAAAAAGGGAGATTTTTTAAATGTTTATTGCTACATACATATACTGCATGGGATAGATATATTTATGAACATACATACATAAACAAGATGTAACAGAAAAAAACTGAAAACCTCTTATAAATACAAATGTCTTTATTTTGCAGAAAATTATGTGCTAGCTCAGCCCAAGACACAACTTTACCCAAGAGACGTGGGTCTAATTCTAAAAAAAAAAAAATTGGTATCTCACATATCGATTGGCTGACTTTGCATGAAAAGTAAAAAAAATATTTTTGAGAATTTGACCCATGTCTCTTGAAGAAAATTTACAGTATCATGGGTTGAGCGGTTTTCAGTTATTTCTGTAACACCTTGTCCATGGTTTCTCTACTTTCTCTTGTGTGCTAACCCTACATGCGCCAAGACTACCGAGAGTGACACTAACTAACGCCAACGTGCTAACTTCAGCGAATCTTATGGTAAGTCTGCACTTCGCGCTATAAGTAGAACGCAGTACGTCGACTTACAGGCCATGTTGGTTGCATAAGGTTTTTAGGGTTCCGTAGTCAACTAGGAACCCTTATAGTTTCGCCATATCCGTCTGTCCGTCTGTCTGTCCGTCCGCGGCTTAGCTCCGAGATCATAAGTACTAGAAAGCTGAAATTTGGTATGAGTGTGTTTATGTATCACGCCGACAACGCGGTAAAATAAAAACAAAAAAAAATACTTGTTTCGGGTACCTCTCGTCCACCTAAAGTGGGGGTGAAGTTTTTTTTAGGGGTCTCCAAACAATATTTTTTGATAAAGCCAGCATTTTTGTAAAAATTCAATCCAAAAATCCAAAAAATAGCGTCCCCTCCACATATTAGTTAAGTGCCATACTGCATTAAAACATTCCGCTCAATCTGGCGCGTATCTAATCGATAACTTCCAGAAAGTAATATCAATCAATCAAAATATTCTTTATTCAAGTAGGCCTAGTTACAAGCACTTTCGAAATGTCAGTTACATGAGAGTGAATGTTTGCTGGGAGACATACAATATGATCCAACATTTGCTGCAAGGATTAGGGAAAACCCAGAAAAACCTAATCAGATCATTTAACTTAAGTATAATATTATTGATAACATCATCATTTTAAAAATTAAAATAATCAATAACATAAATCCCAAAAGGATTGTCAATAAAAAATAAATAATCTAGAATGTGTCTAGAATAAAATTCTAAATGTCAGAGTATATAAAACAATTAATATTAAGATAATAATAATACCTTAGGTATTCGTTTCAATAATTATTCATATACCTACATGATGCTATAATTTACATTGACCTCACGCGGCTTTATCATTCATGTAGTCTTGTGTGCTATAATAAGCTTTAGAAAATAATTTTCGTTTCACAATATTTTTGAATTTACCAATAGACAACTCACTTATGCGGCTAGGAAGTTTATTATAAAACCTCACACAGTTACCCATGAATGATCTTCTTATTTTATGGAGCCTATTAGCAGGCACTTCGAGCTTAATCAATAATTACTGTTACTTTGGCGTTTACGATCTTTTTATAGAGTTTGAAATCATTCTCGTATTTTTTTGTATGAACGGCTGCAGAACCCTACACTGAGCATAGTCCGACATGCTCTTGGCCGGTTTTTTTAAGACCGCCCTTTACCGAAAGAGAATTCAGTAGTTTAGATACATGCTATATTAAAAGCCAACTCTCCTGCACGCCTCCGAGATTTCCAGATTTGAACTGTTTATGCAAACTATTTCCACACTAGTCAAAGACCTATGGATACTCGTACATGCTAAATTAAAATCAAACTTTTCTGAATGGCTTCACGAGTCACAATATAAAAATATCAATGCAAACTATTTACTCTCTGCTAACCCTATCGCTATCTGAGCTGAAAGCGAGCCGAGATGCGGCAACTTGCTAACTTCAGCTCTTATGAATCTTATGATAAGTCGTCGGCTTTGTGAACGCTTTTATTATACCACGCTTCAGAACTGGGACGCAGTCTTTAAGGTATAACGTGCTAGACTTGACAAAGTAGGTAACAAGAGCAAGCCTATTTTCGAGCTACTTAACGTCGTGCTATGGTTAGCATTTTGATGGTATAAGTTGAGTCATTATTCGACCTCATCATTTCAGCCATAGGACGTCCACTGCTAGATGCATGCGTCCTCAATAGACTTCCACATGGACCGGATAGAGGCGAACCGAATCCAGCGAGTCCCCGCAACCCTAACCAGGTCGTCCGACCACCTTGCGGTTTGCCTCTCCACGCTACGCTTGCCGGTACGTGGTCTCCACTCGAGAACCTTTCTGCCCTAACGGCTCTTAGAACTATATGCCCTGCCCATTGCCACTTCAGTTTGCTTACCCGGTTTGCTATTTTTGTGACCTTCGTTCGTCTACGAATCTCCTCATTTCAGATTCGATCATGTAGAGAGATCCCGAGCATAGCCATTTCAATAGCTCACTGAGTGATTCAGAGCTTTCTTAAGAGGCCCATAGTTAGAGACCACGTCTCGGCTCCGTAGGTCATCGCCAGTAATACGCACTGGTTGAAGACTTTTGTCTTCAAGTACTGAGGTATCCTGGCCGAGAAGACACTTTTGCAGTTTCCCAAACGCTGTTCCTAGTTGAATCTGTCGATTGGTCTATTTCTCGAAGTTGGACCTGCACAACTGGATTGATATTATTCGACCTAATCGAAACACATCACCTTCGTAAACGTATATGGCGAAGATTTGAATGGCATTTCGAGCTATCTGCTCAAATCAAAGGCATAAGCTGGACGTTTAATCAATTCATTAAAATCCCATTAAAATCTATATATACTCCTCCTCACCGATTTCGATGACGGCGACCGTACGCAAATATTATGGACTTCGTCTATTGTGGGCTCTGATATGGCTGGCTAGGCCGAACTTACTTTGAAATACTCTCTTGCACCCGTGGCAGTAGAGTGGGTCACCTGGGTTGTATGTGGGTTGTACGTGTAGGAGGGCTTAGGTCTTCTTTACGTAATTGGCGTTTTACGTCTAACGTTGCGAGGCGCTCTTCCTCGAAAGATTTAATGCTTTTAGAGATCGTAGAACGCCAAGATGATCTTTTTAAAATGTATAGGCATTTTTACAACAAGTGTCCAAATTCAAATTATGAACTGGTTAGTAATGACCCCATAAACAGCTTAGTTTGTGTCTAGGTGGATCAGCATTAGACTAACCGTCTTCTGTATATATTTTCATATAGCTGTTACACTGACAACATTCGGAAGACATTTTTGATTTTACTAAAATCAACGTTTAAACGAATGAGAAAATCAGGGCAAACGAATTAGTGATGCAAATCTAGTATATGTCTATTTACGCAACTCGGACAACTGTTCAATACAAGCTTACATGCACTCAAAGAAACTGAGATAAAACGCACGATAAAATTTCTGTAAAACATTTTTCTTTATATGGAAATGCAACTTCAGCTATTTATAGAAAATATCAAAACGACGACAACGGTGAAATAAAAGGAAAAAAACGTCAATTAAGCTTTTCAGCTCTCACATGTTTAATAACCAACTTTTTTAATAAATGATAAGAAGGGGAGTGTCTTTCACTTGCAATTTATGAAAGACTCGTAGCGCCATATATTCACACACGAACTTACCTGTAACAAAAACAAAACAACGATAAATCAACATGCGAAATTTATCTTTTACGAAATTAAGTTTATCTTTAACGAAAAATTCCATAAATTCAAAAGTTCATTTAAGAGGGAGTCGCGCGAACTAGGGGACGTTTTCGATACCTGGAAAACATATTTTAAATAAAACATCCTTTAAGCATATTAAATACGCGATGAAACGCGAATCGCAAGATTTTTGATACGAGGCCAGGAAAATAGCGATAATTGATGAAAAATAAGAAATCATTACAATTTTTAAAATAGTATACCTAGTTGGAATTCGATTTTTTCTATCATAAGCCAATTTCAAACTACAGGATATTTTAAGTGTACGAGTGTCTCACGTTTATTACATTATTGATTGATTCTGTCATCATTGTTTATATTCTGTGAAAACAGAAAGTTTAGTATAAAAAAATTGGAAAGGGAAAACATGATTGAAAAAAAAAAAATTTAGAATTAAATTTCTGCATCACTTTTGTTATTAATCCAAACCGATAAACATTTTTCTGTTTTTTCTTCAAACCGTAGGTTATAATTAGTTAGACTATTTTTATGTAGGCTCATAAAACAAAGTTCACCAAAATAACTTCACAAAATTAATAAAAAACTAACAGTGAAAAGTATGAGCCACAAACAATAATAATGATAAAACTGAGGTAATACCAAAGAACGCTGCGGAAACTAGCTAGGCAAACTTCTCAACTTAGTTTTAATAAGTTACACTTATTACCGGAAATAAATGGGTTTAGTACAGGGTAATTGTTTAAAGTTTTTACTTTATATATCCCGCTGTAAAGTTTGGCTGTGAAGTTTTAATTTGACGTAAAACATTCACTGAAAGTAGTAAGCGTTTTTAATTCGTCACATTATCTACAAAGTTCTTTCTACGCCTTAGATAAGTGTAAATTTATGTCTACTTACTTAAGAGTCCCCAGTAAGGTCGGTTCTCCATACAAACCGCCTGTAATTAGTAGCTTCAGATACCATAGTAAAAAAAATGGGAATTTAAGTACATAAAAATGGGAATTTAAGATCATACAAAACTTGTTATTGCTGTATTTCGTTTGTTTTATAAACTGGAGCCATATAAACTAATTACAGGCCTAGATGTACTTCACGTCATTGTATAGTTACAATCCAGTGTAGTTACAATTTAGTGTAGTTACAATCCAACACGTAGTTTTAAAATCAGAGCGAAACTCCGTTTGTATGGGAAGGTGATATTCGGCCGAGCTTGCTGCCGACTCTTAATACGAACTTTGTAATAGCTAGGCACTTTATCCATACTAATATTATAAATGCGAAAGTATATCGGTCTGTTTGCTGTCTGTCTGTCTGTCTGTCTGTTACCTCTTCACGCTTAAACCGCTGAACCGATTTGGATGAAATTTGGTATGGAGATAGTCCCGGGGAAGGACATAGCCTACTTTTTGTCCCGGAAAAATACCCTTATCCGCGATAAACGAATTTAAGGCGAACGAAGTAACGGGCAGAAGCTAGTTTCCTATAAAATAAAGTCATATCATGTCATATTCTACTAATATCATACAAGCGACAGTTTGAGTAGATATTTTGTTTTTGTTAATCAATAACGCGTCAACCGACAAGATTTAGATGAAACCTAGCACATAGATAGATCAGATCATGGATTAAAACATCATCACCATCACCCCATCTCCGTCCTCTATTGGACATAGGCCTCTCCCACGGTATACCACTGTACTCGGTCCTGAGTTTTCTTGTTTCAAACCGGAGCCAGCCAGGTTGCTTATGTCGTCGCTCTACCTAGTTCGTTTTAAGACATACTAATAAACTTTATTCTAGGGTTTATCTAACACTCCATTGTATAATTATAGGATTCTTCACCCACGCGGACTGCTAATTTGAGCTAGACCTCAGGGATCAAAAAGTAAAATAATTGAGATATTATGACAGAGACTGTAGAGTCTCTGTTCTATCTATATGCAAAATTCACGTCAATCCATTGTCCCGCTATCGCGTGAAAGATAGACAAACCAACAAACACACTTCCGCATTTATAATATTAGTAAGGATTTCTGGGATCCGGGTATGTCGTAAAACTACGTCCAAGACCACCGTAGGATGGGCATCAGCATCCTCTTAAAACGAAACTACTGCGATCGCCAACCCGCCTGCCGAGCGTGACGATTATGGCATTTCCCACCTTAATTTAGGAGAGGCCTTTGTCCAGCAGAGGACGTCCTTGGGCTGATATAATAATAATGAAGGATTTCTCTTTAAAACATACAAATAGGCTGTCTTAGATTCATCAGCCGCGTTTATAAACTCGCTTCTTTACACGCCCGACGCGACATAATATAAATTACTCCGCCACACGTCACCTTCCCACCCTAGCGCTCCCGATGAAATTATACGATGAGAAACGTTCCACCTATCGAGAAAGATGCTAAGTATGTATGGGTTTCACATGTAGTTAAGACCTTTTCACAGTAAAGCAACGCATCAATGTAAAACGTTTGGAAAGAAAAAGGGAGTAAGTGTATCGGAAATTTGTATGTTGTTACTGCGTTTGGTATGGTATATGTGACGGATCATTTAAGCAGGTGATACGCTTAATGCGTGATTAGTTAGCCGATCAAGCTGAAGCTGTGACAAAGTTTAAAGGTTCTGCAACTAGCGATATCAATAGAGTTTCGGGGGGATTACGATAATACTTTGACTAAGATTTTCGAAAATGATAAATATATATACAATACCTACTTAAAATCCACTTAATTTTTTTCATTAAAGTCAGTCTCTTCAGTCTAGATACCTGGCTTATAAACTATTCCTACCTCTTTCAAGATTTAAGAACTTCATACTAACATGAGCGCAATAAAGGATTTTGATTTGATTTGATCAATGTTCATCCAGATGTGTATTTAATATCTGGCCGACTTAGGCGAACAAGATTACAGAAATCAGAATGTCGAGAAACTTTTATGTGAATGTCGTTAACATATGGGGCACGAAGACTAACATATGAGACAATAAATAATATCGATTAATGTTGAATAATATTTCGATCTCGACAATAACATCTACTCGTATATCATTTTTATGCTACATTACTTTCGTATTCGTGCTCAAAGTTAGTACACGAATAATAATCAGCAACAGAGATTACAAACTCAAACTTTGTCAATACAATAGAATTAAGAGCATTTGTACTTTTTATTGCACACCTCAGATACACAGAACATGACAGTAACATTCGGATAAGCAGAGGTAAACAGCAGGCAGTCTTATCGCTAAATATGTCAATATGTCATTTCCATAATTTATCTCAAAATGTGAGATTATTTTTCAGTGGTCCATCAATCTAACTCTACGCCCTGTTCATAGTTACTGTACAATTTCCCTTAAAAACGCCAATCTGAAATTATCAAAAACTTTCTTGTTACATTTACCGTTCAATGTTTAAATAAACACCCGCAACAGACACAATTACCTTTAAACCGGGACAAGGGGGATAAGTTCAATCAGAGAAATTCGTTTCTCCCAATTAAGAGGTTCAGGTTTCTTGGGCGGGGAGGCTGATGACAAATTTGCTGATATATATTGACCAGAAAAAGTTAATTGGTCTATCTATCAGCCACGGACGTCCACTGCTGAACATAGGCTTCTCCTATAGCTCTCCACAAGGTGCGATCCTACGCAGACCGCATCCATCGATTCCTCGCGATCCTCACGAGGGCATCTGTGCACCTAGTCAGAGGCCGTCCCACGCTGAGCTTTCCCAAGCGTGGTCGCCACTCCAGGCCTCTACTGCCCCAACGGCCATCCGTCATTGTCAATGGTCACTTTTAAACATAAATAGATTAGCTATAGGACCGGGCGTGGTGGCGTTCTTGGCGTAGGCCTGGGGGGGGGAGGCGTTTTTGAACTGATTCTCAACTATATCTGTGATCTCGTTATTGATAGAAATTCTATACTTCAACCAAATCACGTAGTTTGAAATATCATAGACGGTGAATTATGAAGGTGCGCATTAGAATCTTTTGCAATCTATGTGAAAAGTAATTCATAATGTAAGTAGTAAAAAGAGGTCACAATGAAAAAAGTGAAATAATAATTAAATAAGGAAAAGCAACCAATATATGTATATATAATACAAAGAATTAAAAATACCACCGAAATATTAACGCCGCCAATTCAAAAATAAATGTATTTCGTCTTAGCACATGGAAGAATTCGAAGAATCCATTAGACATGAAATAACATTTTCGCTTTCACAGTAATTTTCCACTTTACAAACTATTTAAACTGAATAAGAACAATTCGCTGCAAACTCAAGGGGTAGTGAAATATGTCCGATAATTATTCAAATTTAAACTTAAGCAATTAGTGTTCACTGTACTTACATAAACCGAGATAAACTTTGAATATGCAAGTTTTCGATTTAAAATATAATTAATCCTGACTTAGGGCAGTAAAGTCCTGGAGTGACGACCACGCATAGGAAAGCGCAGTGTAGGATGGCCCGCGACAAGGTGGACGGATAACCTCGCAAGGGTCGCGGGGAGTCGGTGGGTGCGGTCTGCGCACGATCGCACCCTGTGGCGCACTATAGGGGAGGCCTATGTTCAGCAGTGGACGTCCGTGGCTGATAGATAGATAGATAACTCTGACTTTAAGGAATTAAAAAGAAATATTCACCGTTTTCTGTGAAGTAGGTACTTAATGACTAATTTCTTGAAATATTGACTAGCAATTTTAATAACGCAGGTGGGATTCAAGCTGTAACAAGATTGTAAATATTTGATACAAAAAAGGCTCCACGTGTCCTCAAATTATTTGAATTTTTATCGATTCAGTAATCTTCAAAATGCCTGTTTCTCTTATTATTTAGAAAAAATCTTAAACGTACAGGCATTTTATATGTACAACTTTATAAAAGTAAGTGTTAGCGGTGGCGTGGCGTCCATATACGGTGATTCCCACCGGGTTGTCCAAGGAAAGGTTTATATGGTATTTAAAGAAATAGGTGTTGGTATTAATATTTTTCGATTCAGTAATCTTCAAATTGCCTGTTTCTCTTATTATTAAAAAAAAAAAACTTCCACTTACAGACGTTTTATATTTACAACTTTATAATAGTATGTGTCAGTGGCGTGGCGTCCATATAAGGTGATTCCCACCGGGTTGTCCAAGGGAAGGTTTCAAAAAAATGGTTTTAAAAAAAATAGGTCCTATTTCTTTAAATATGAGAATAATATATCTACGCTTCGGTTTCTCTTGTAATTTTCCTGATGCCACGCCTCTGGTAGGTATAGATGATAAAAGGGATGGCCTCAGATGAGAGGTGAAATCTGACGACCAGCTCCTAAGCTTGGATTGTCACCTGCGTTTTGCGTGGCACGGTCGCCGGTTATTTGTAGCGACGCCCCTAACTAATTGCTTTCTTCCAATTTTAGCCCGATAATGGTTTGTGGGTGGCTCAAGGGACGGGCGGTAAAAGGTTATCTAATTCTAATTCCATCGTATTGGACTCATCTTTATTTAAATAATAATCAATATAAAATTAAGAACTTGCGGTTGTTTTCCGGCAGAAAAGGATTGATTAGGGTGGTGTTCAAAGTGTTTAAGCCGTATACAGGTTGACATATTTAGATCGGTCACTATGGGAAATCTGAAACTAAAAGACATACGAAAATCTCTTCTTAGGCACCGTCACCGTCTATTATTGCTCCAAATACTGATATAATGTTAATCTTTGACATTGTTAATATGAGCCGAAAACTTCCACTGTTAGATAAAGGTACATACGTTGGCATCACACAACGACTGCTATCACTTCGGTCCACCTTTCGGTACGGTCGCTACTCAAGAACAACCCTCTCGGTTAGCATTCCATTTTTCAATCAAATTTGATATTTCATTTATTAAGACGGTCTATGTGTAGACCGTCTGCGTCCAATCTTTTTTGACTCGAAATGAAGATGAAGTGTACCAGACCAGTGTATGTATTGACAAGCCCGTAATGCGTAATATTTGCTCGGGTTCTCTATCGTTTGCCCGAATTTCATTTACAATAATATCATTTTCCCTAATTTAATTAGCCATAATTTTATATTCCATAAGGATTCATATGCCATAATAATCATTTGCATAATAATCATTTTAGGTGCCATAACGATACGTTTGCCACACATTTCATTTTCCCTATTATCAAGTGAAGCTTTGATCAAAATCGCTAGAAACCGAAGGATGTGGGCGGCGCAGGACTGGTCTTTATTGAGATCATTGAAGAAAGCCTTTGTCCATGTCTTTAAGCTGATATGATGATGAAGACGGAGCGCGCAAACAATTATAAAATCAATTGTGGCTGAACATGTGTACGTTTGTGGAGTGGAGGGTGTACAGTTAGCATCAAATAGTTTATGGCATCCAAAGCGCCAAATATATCGTCACGTATCATTATATTATAGAGAGAGAGCGCAAGGCGCTGGCGGTCAGGGGGAACACGCTGCACGAATGAGGTAAAGGTAACATTGTTTAGGGCTTACTGCCAGTCCTTTTACGCGTGCAGCCTGTGGATTAAGTACACCCAAAGGGCTGTCAGTGCGCTGCACGTTCAGTACAATAACACTCTCAGGATGCTGTTGAGGCTGCCTAGGTACTGAAGTGCGTCAGCCATGTTTTCTGAATGGCATATAGATGGCTTTCATGCCATTTTGAGATAGCGCCATCTTTCCCATGACTATACCAAGCAGTTATATGGCTTGATAGAAAGATGCATCTCGTGTTCAATGTGGGAACCTACACGTACGTCCTCGAATGCGTAGTCACTTTACCATCAGATAATACTAAGGTCTATCGCTGATCAGTTCATGAATTAAAAAAAAACCTGATTTTGAATTGGGTACGTTGAGTTCAACTAAGATCGGACACCGGGTAAAAACATAAAGTAGCTGAAACAGGGTCTTGAGAGAGCTAGATAGCAGTCTAGACTGCCCTATAGCTAGGCATTGGGGTAGCTTACACTGTTAGTTGTTTCCTACCATTAGGCTACAATTAACAGTAATTGAATTTGTCAATAATTGTGCACTAACATAGCTATAAATCGTATATTAATTGATTAATTACTAACAATACTATCGATCATGTTATCAGAAAGTAAATAATTTGAATTTTGAATTATGCCTATAAGAATAAAGATGCTACGATATATTCGCACAATGGTTGTAATAGACTATTTGACGCTGACTGTACATGTTATCGGCGAATGTGCCAAGCCTGTTCCGTTTGTGTGGATTAAGTGACAGCCGCTCCAGCGCATGACTTGCGCCGCCTCAAAGTCGCGCCCCGCAGACGACGCGGTTTCCTCGTCGCTTGCGCACTTTAATTAAACCCGTTATTCTTTAGAGGAATTTAATAAAATTAAATACAACGCACAATTTGTGCTGATAACGTGCAATTTCATCAATTCTCATTATCCAGCGCACAAACTCTGCAAAGGGCAAAAGTAAAGCACAAATGCTTGGTAAGGTGAATAACTGTAACTTTTTGAATAACTTTTTGGCTGTATAAACGCAATAACCATAAAAAATATTCTAAAGAAACTGTGAATATATAAAAAAGTACAGAGCATCAGACCAAAACTATAAATCGTACATTGGCATTTCGAAGGGCTGTTTTATAATGTAATAAACTTCGAACATTAACAATATGGATCTTTAATATTTTCTAAAGATTTTCATCAACCTATCAGGCCTCGATGGCATTTTTTACACTTTTCACTCCACCAGCAATCCGAATGGAAAAGGTTACAGATTTATACTAACTTACTCATGCCAAAGTAGGTAAATCGGACTTTAATCATGGACCCTAATAAATGCTAATCATACACATTTTTTGCAAACTTTTCTCTCTAATACATTTTTAATGTATTAATCTCCACTCATTACGCCTTCGGGATTTGCCACCTTTTATTACACCTCTTTGATTCCAACAAATGCGTTTTTGATTACCATCGTAATAAACCAAATGTTTCTGTTCGCCTGAAAAGTAATGTAAACCTAGGATATCGTCTTAAACCCAACGCAACATGTTGCCATGATTTTAACAGGCTACCCAGTTTAACAATATTTTTGAAAAACCCCACGGCGTTTGCTACAAAAAGTTTCAGGAGGTATACAATCCAATTCACACACAGAGGGTTTTAGGATACTTTTTATGCGATTTCACTAATGCAAAAGAAAGGGTTATGATTTTTTCCTCTTCCGCAAACAAAGTTGGGCAGTTTTACACAAATCAAACTAGTAGTCCTACAGCCTTCTAGTTCTTAATTAAAAGCATTGAGGTGCCAATGGGCAACCATATTTTCTAAGGTTGACGTAAAATTACACGATAATCGTTCATACAACCAAAGTAAATAGGCGTTAGATGGTTGACAAATGGCTATATTCTGATATCTCATATGGCTATATTCTCTATATCATTTCATATCACATAGATTAATCAAAACAGAAGAAACCATGACTTCGCTACCCCTTCCATTAACTCACCTTTCGTTCATGATAAATGTTTATTCTCCTTTCAGAGAACTCCATCTATTTGCTTAGTTCGGGACTAGGTCGATTTGTATAAGATTGTTTCTGTGTTATTTATTTATTTTATTTCGTTCGTCGTTATCCAGGTCTTAAAATGTTATATTCATTTGCGACTACACTACGCTGAAACTCATGCTAATGTTCGTATGCCTTTCTGTCCACGCAATATCGTTAATAATAAACGTCTGGTATCCTTTCATCGAAAGCAATCTAGATTACACCTCTATCCAGGTCTCAAAATGATGTATTCATATCCCAGTGGCTACACGAAACTTCCTATGAAAGGTCCTCGCCTCAAAGCTCATGCCTCTCTGGTGTATACGGTATTATGTTAAACCGGTAATCTCCTCAACAATACCGGCTATTTATATCCGATCGATACACGAACAGGACAGTCGGGTGAGTAAAATAATCCTAGTTGCATGGTGATCTATATCAGACGTCACGGCGAAGTAGGGTGTAATTAATTTCGCTATTTAATTATGTTTTCTTAAACATGCAATGAAATATCGTGATTACATGCGTTAAAACAGGCTTCAAAGTACGAGGGCTGCTATTTATATATCCGGAAACCGGGATTACAATCTTCTTAAATAGCATATTTGACCGCCATGGTAAAATTTGAACTTTTTTAAGTATATAAGGTATATTTTTTCTTCCTTATTAACGCTCGTGTTTTGTTTTTGACGGGTTTTAAATGTCATCTCGCAGCAAGAATGGAACTCACTCGTGAAAATATTCGTGCTATGATTTATTATGATTTTCGGCGTGGTTTAACGCAACAACAGTGCATAGATCAACTAACTTCAACTTTTGGTGATGAAGCCCCATCTAAAACTACTGTGTATCACTGGTTTAGTGAGTTCAATCGTGGACGTAGTATGCTTACGGACGAAGTTAAGGCAGGTCGCCCGAAATCGGTCGTTGTACAACAAAATATCGAGGCTGTGCGAAAACTTATAATGGACGACCGACATGTTACGTACCGCGAGATAGAGGCGACTCTGGGTATTTCTATGACCAGCATTAATAGCATATTACATAATTATTTGGCTGTAAAAAAAATTTGTTCGCGTTGGATACCCCACAACTTAACAAATGAGCAAAAACATGCTCGCGTCGAATGGTGCAATAAAATGTTAAAAAAATATAACCGTGGTGACTCAAAAGCCGTTTATAACATCTATACAGGTGACGAATCCTGGATCTATGCATACGATCCCGAAACGAAGCAACAATCAACGGTATGGGTGTTTCAAAATGAGCCGAACCCTACGAAAGTTACTCGTGCAAAAAGTACATTGAAACAAATGGTGGCCTGCTTCTTCGGTATTAATGGCCATGTAGCTACAGTGCCACTAGAAAACCGTAGAACGGTTAATTCAGAGTGGTACACGACCATTTGCTTACCGGAAGTATTTGAACAAATTCGTAAAACTAACCAGCGACGAAGAATCATTCTTCATCATGACAATGCCAGCTGTCATACGTCACGCGAAACAACTCTATTTTTGGAGGGTCAAAATGTGGAATTAACGGGTCATCCGCCGTACAGCCCTGACTTGGCACCCAACGATTTTTATTTATTTCCAAATATAAAGAATAAATTACGCGGTCAACGATTTTCGACCGCTGAAGATGCTGTCGACGCATTCAAACAACACGTTATGGAGGTACCTCAGGCGGAGTGGCAGAAGTGCTTTAAAAATTGGTTCACGCGAATGCAAAAGTGCATAGATCATCAAGGGGAATACTTTGAAAAACAATAAAACTATTTTCAGCCGTGTACGTTTGTTTGTTTTTTTGTTTCCGGATATATAAGTAGCAACCCTCGTATCACGTTCCGGGCGGAACAACGTGAGAGAACTGTTAAGGAATTTCATACAAAATTGAAGGCATACGCCGGGAAGTAATTTCTTTTTAATTTTTATGTAAATATGGCGTCTGTGTTCATAAACAGTCTGTACAACTGAATTATATTTTTTATTTTTTTTCTAGTGGCTGAATGGTTATCGGATCAAAAATATCTGCGTTAATGCCTATTACACACGAACTGCTATTAAAAACACAAATCTGTATGGTTCATATGTTGATAAATAAATTTTAAATATTTTGTATGCTTAAGTCACCAGAGACCATAGACAATATTTTACATCCTGTGCATTTATTTTATTTATTATAGAAATTAAGATTATTATTATCAAGTTGTGTATTACGGCCCTAATAGGGTCTACTCGAACACTACACATGCGAAATGCGGACGACTTCAGTAAAAAAAAAAAACATTATGGAAAATTTTAAAAACTTTTGTCGTGTAGTTTTTTGAGTGGTGAATTTTTTTATTTCATTGCATATGTTTGAGAAAAGCACTAAACATGCCTCTGGCAGTGAAGTGCTTGCCGGCTTCGTATCACTATCCGGCCTCCTTACGGTCGGCCTACATACTCACCCGGCAAGCCCTTCTTTCCCGGCGTCTGCAGTAATGTACTATTTTTCATCTATCACGACTGTGTCGGAGAATTAACATTGATATACGGTCTAATTGGCTACTGGATGAATTAAACATAACTCGACAGTGAGCTTTTGACCGTCAAATCTTCTACACTTCACTTTCTTCACTTCAGAGTCGCACTCAACTCCTATAAAATTGTTTCTACTCATGATTTTTACATAAAAAAACGATCCTGAGAAAGTTCGTCATTGGAGAATTTTACTAAAAGTATAACAACAATTAGGTACTCTTTATTGCACACCTCAGATACACAGAAATACAGAACATAACAGTAAGATTCGAATTAGCAGAGGTAAATAACAGGCGGTGTTATCGCTAAACAGCGATCTCTTCCAGACAACCTTTGGGTAGCGAAGTGTTTAAAAGACAACCATTTTAGTTGATGAATTATTATTAAGTATAAATATAAGCAATCGCACGAGGCATTCCTATCAGGCGGGAAGAAAGTAGCATGAATTGTCCGTCTGCTGTTGGTACTAAAACCTGCATAAGTCACCAGCAAAAATTCCGATTGTACCTATAGGTACCTTTACCTTGTTAATAAGATTTACTCAATCTTAACAAAAAAGGGAAACGCCGTGTAACGTGATCGCGAGATTGGCGCCCGATTACAATTAGCTGTATAATCCCTGTAAACGGGCCGTTATGAGCATGCTAATTAATAACGTGTGCTACGGAGGTACCCTGGGGATTAATTTCAACGGGTTTATTTTAATTTCGATTCGATATTATATCTTATGGCTGTATTTTGAACGTTAATACAGAAATTCTTTCAATAATATAACATAAGTTTACACGCAAACGTCAATCACTATTGACAATTCTCGCAAATATCTAAGAATGCAGTTATATGACAATCCCTAGAGTTAGTCGCGGTTTCCAATTTACGGCACATTAAAAGCAGAGGTATCCAAACTAATACTTGATTATAGCTTAAAGTCGTTACGGTATTAGCATAGTTCAGTAATGTACTAATGGGAAAAGGCAGGATCGTCCCTTACAGTTTATTGAGCAGTCAAGGGCACCAATATGTATACACCACAAAGTTTCAACAATATGTCTTATTATTATGGCAGTAAGGATTATGTATACCTACATATTTTGGAACTATGTGTGGCTATTTACCGTTGCCCTTGACTGTACCTACAGATAAGGGTGCGCGTTAACAAGCTTATTTCCGATATAATTTGACAGCAACAACTTAAGAATATCATATATTTATAATCAAAGGTCAAGCTTCTTATTGTTGAAATTACCAACGCCACAAGTGGACCAGCATATTTTGAACTCCGGTATCCAATACTTCTTATCAAACCGGCAATGAAACAAAATGATGTGTTACAAATTAAACGATATCAGGAACTGGTTGATGGAGACGAACTTTGGATTTCGAAGGTTTATAATAGCCAAATCAGGTTTAAGTTTTCAAGTTTCAAACTTCTCCCACGCAAAATATATTTAACACCCGTAACAACCGAATTAATCTCCTTTATTCAGCAGACATAAACCAGGCGAGATAGCCGCTATCCGCGACAAATGTTCAGCTTAAAACCAATTAGCCAGAAAGACAACACTGGAAACGAAAATAAATTCTGTGGGGAGGGTTGAACAGATTTGTTGGCCACTTTCAATACGATCTTTTTAGACCATGTCCATGTCTGATGGTGACGAAGATGTTGTTTACTGGTATAGTGCAGTCTGTCCAGCCGCTTTGACGTGACATATGTATTTTATGTACATACATAGAAACAGACAAAAATCCTAGAAATATATTTTTAATCTCAATATAACTGTTGACTGAATCTCCGAAATACGCTGATACGCTCACAACTTCGTACGCGGTTAAGGAAAAAGTCATAAAGGTTAAGTGAAAGATGTTTAACTATCCTTGTACCAATATTGGCTAAGATATGTTTTGACATTTGAACGAAAAAAAAATGTAGTACTCGAAAAAAAAAATAGTAATACTTAAGAGTGAAAATTTATTCATTATACATAATGCATAATATTTACTACTTTCTAACATTCGGCCTGTTATTTCAATTGGGTGGGGCAACTATCTGAGTTGATAAAAGCCCATTACTCCACTCCTTACAGTACGGTTGGCAACCCTACTCAGTCATGACCTTTAGCACTACATCTTTCCACCTTGTTTCGGGTCTACCGCCACCACCACCCTGTTCCACTCCGGATCCTCAATCAGATATGGAGAGTTGTAGTGCCACCGACGCAGTCGGGTGGTCTTCTCTTTATGTGCCCCTACCATACCCCTAAGGGAATGGGGAACATGCATAAAAAAAATGTCGCTTTTCTTAACTAAATATCAAAATACCGTTAAAACTATTTCAAAATATGTAATTAAAATTTAAATCAAGCGAGATTTTTCTTTTTTTTTTAGTGGTTCTAATCTCAGTAAAGTGGTGCCGCGCTCCGAAGGAGCGAGGCACGGAAGAACAAAGGCTTTTTGCTAATAGTTACAAAAACTAAGAGGACTGTCAACAAACCGGTTTAAATACTATAATGTTTGGTGCAAAAGTAAAAACAAAAGAAAATGTAAGCTAATGATGTAAATAAACAGATTAGACTAAATTTGGAAGAATAGCAAATGCCCCAGAGGGCGGTCCCTCGACCAAGAAATACGCAAGATATAGGCATTTTAAACTACTAATTAGCCAGAGAGGTCCGATATGCACTGTTACGTCATCGTGCACTCTGGCCATATAAACTCCACATTAAATTCTGTTTTGCTAGAAAGAGATAGAATGAAATGTTTGATGGCTTACATCTTGTTTATTTTTATAGTTATTCGAAAAAATATTTTTGTCTACTATTTGTTACATGAATGAGCTTTTAATAAAGTAAAAATTTAAATACATAAATATTCCCTATTAAATGGAAGTATTAAATTTGTCACTTTCTAATGCAAAATTCCAATTCCAACAAAGTCGCGGGCTGAAGCTTGTTATTTATATGCAAATAGCCTTTGATCTAAGCCTAATCCTAATTACCTTGAAGCGGTTATGTAATTGCATATTCACTGATTGCGTCTTGTCATGACGTGACGTCACCTGTGATCACGTATGACATGACGTCAGACGTAACTGATTATTAATTTGATTGAACATACCATTCTCGGTAGGATTAGCTTAGGAAAGCCAGGAATATGTATATCTACTACAATTAAGATGGACAAAACGAGCGTAACGCCCATTTCGTTCGCGGAGGAGAAAAGGTCATACATAACCCTCTTTTTTGCATCAGAGTGACTAATCTGATGAGGATGATGGTTATAGGATACTTTTTACCCAGTCGGGTGAACAGTATCCAATATAACCATTATCTGCAGACCAGCTATCCTTGTCCTAAAAAATGGTTGAAATCCATCCACCATTTTGATGTGATGAGGAGTATTTCCACAATTGTTTATGGCATATTTTTACTGACTGATGCAAATGCAAAAAAGAGGGTTATGCTTTTTTCCCGGGAACAAAGTTTAGTATAAATACCTATGTATATTTAGAAATTATATTCCACCACTACATCGCATAATCATAAAACCGATAAAAAATATTTACGTCAATAAAAAGCTTATAATAGATTCAGTGGAGACAAAATTCGAGAACACCGTTGCTCACTTCCATCCATTGAGGATTGACAGTGGCTGTCAAAAACGTGTCAGTCACGGACGGCGGCGCGGCGCTGTTTGACAGCTTGAGGCTACTGTACAGTACAACGCGGCTGATTGACAGGTGAAACGGGCTGGAATAGTAAAAATACGGATTGGAGATATTGGCTGAAATTTCGGATTGGATAGGCTGGTAGGAAAGTCTGTTTTCATGTTTTTTTGTAAGGTACAAATTATCAGATGCAATAGGAACATACATTCGCATAACGCATATTTTTTGAGCTCAAAATATTTTGTCATAAAAAATAAATAATATAATTTATGTTTCTAACAGTTCTTAATTTTAACCGACTCCCAAAAAAGGAGCAGGTTATCAATTCGGTTGTATTTAATATGAACACAAATTTAGATACAAATATCAATTACGATGGAAAAAATTCGATGTGACTACAATGGAGTCGGTACGAGTATATATAGATATTTTTCATTATCATATTTTTAATTAAAAGTACACAATAACCTTATCAAAAAAATATAAAAAAATTAGATGAAACAAAGAAATACATTTCATAAATTAATTAAGTATATACACCAAAACAACAAACATGACCATTAAACATAATTCATTATTCTCTTGCCCTAATCCCTTTTATTATCCATAGGTACTATTATAAAGTTGTAAAAATGAAATGTCTGTACATTGAAGATATTTAAAAAAAATTGATTGTTATGGACAATTTGGAGGTCATTAAAACGAAAAATATTTTTTTTTGGATTTTATGTATGTTTGTATGTGTCGTTGTGGCATCATCACGTAAAATCGGCTAAACGGATTTCAACTATTTTTGGTACACGGGTAGCTGGGTATCTTCAGATAGTTATAGGATACTTTTTACTCGACTACGCTGAAGGAAAAATGAAGGGTTATTACTTTTTCTCCTCCGCGAAGCCTTCTAGTATTTTTATACACTTAACACTTTTGCAACCAACGTTTTCGTAGTGCTACGCGTAATAACACGGTAAAAACCGTATGTAGCGAAAACTTGCTACGAGCAGAATGCCCGCTAGACGGGATCGCGGTCGTGAATGTGTTAAAAAGTACCTTAAAATGTTCTGAACCTTTTTCATCGAGTCTACTGCAAAAACCTCAAACACTTACACATCTATCATAATTGTTAGCGACAAGTGCGACAACTCGAAACAGTGTAATAAAGAAAAGTCGCTGGCAATCATAAATGTAACCGATTTAACCGAACCCGTTCCGCTATCAGAGTACCCGTAGCCACAAACTAATTTCATGTATACCGAAATCCAATGAACATGTACCTATATACCTGCTGTTAATAAAGTTTTACTGAGCATTACTCTAAAGCGCCCTTATACACACCATTATCATAAAGATAACCGGTTCGAACCGGCAACGTTCGTGCCGCATCGCTCTTCGTTAGCCCATCAGACGTCTCGTATCGTATCGGGGCTGGATTATCCGTAATGCGATAGGGTTGACACCTGTACAAGTAACTCTGTACATTAAAATAAAACGGTTTTGGAAGACTGGTTAAAGCAATCAACCAAACGTCGATGTTGATAAAACAACGGTGTACGTTATTATTAGACTAAATATTTAGTTTAACAAGTACTAACATACACGAAAGCAATCTAAGTAATGAAAAATAGCTTAAAACCTAATCCATACTTAATGCCATAAATGCGAAAGTAACTGTCTGTCTGTTACCTCTTCACGCTTAAACCACTGAACCATTTTCAATAATATTTTGTAAGAAGTTAATTTGAGACTCCAGAAAGGACAAAACGATTGTTTTTGTCAAGTGAAAATGCGCGAATCCCAAGGGATAAATAAAGTAACGGGAAAATCCTAATTTTAAAGAAGTTAGTACTTGTGAAATTCACAACATATTTGTGGGTCAGCAGTTTAAGCGTGAAGATGTAACATACAGTTACTTTCGTTTTTATAATATTAGTATGGATTTTCCTATTTTGCAAGGTCAAACTTAACAATGTCCAGTAAATGTCCACTGTTTGCTTATTATCATTAATTCATGGTAAATGGTGAATGAAACTAGCTTAGAGAAATAGTATTCGACACATATTGTAAGCAATAGTAGAATTCAAACAGCGGAATTGTGATAACCCTCAAATTAGGCCACTAGATGGGAGCCTGTGTCGTCCAGATACCGCTAATTCCCGTTAATGTTTCAAACGTTCGTTCCTAACCATTGCTTGTGTAATCCGAAGCTGGATCGTGGCAAATGGCGAATGAACGAATTAAGCAATAAGCTTGAAAGTTCAACAATTATTGACCTTACTCCTCCTCGTTTCAACATCATGCACACGAAATACACATTTAGCAGCTCAACATTCGCATCATCCAGATAAAGCTAGTTTAAGACTAAGAGAGACTGCCCGGAATCTAACTAGTGTTAGAAACATTTTCTTATCGATATCGATAAATGAATATAAGGGAAAATAGAGGGGAGACAAGATACATAATATATAATATATATATATATATATATATATATATATATATATATTATTTATATAACTTAAATACATAGAAAACATCCAAGACACAGGAACAAACATTCGCGCTCATCACGCAAACACTTGCCCTGGCCGGGGTTTGAACCCGGGACCGCTAGCTTCTTAGGCCGTTGTGCTACCTACTGAGCCAAATGTGTCCTCTGATACTGCTGATTGATGTGAAACACAAAAAAAATGCTCCACCAAATGATTATTCTTTTCTTTTCACTATACCGCCGTTGTACTGAAAGGACTTTAAATTTTACTCGATGTCAGTTATTACATGTATTATGAAGATGTATGCGTTACAAAATAATATTAAAAAGTATAACAAAACAATAGGAAATCCGTGCCGACTTGACTTCCAAAGATTTTTGTAGGTTTATTTAAGGGACACCCTAATATACAAACATAGTAAATGGGACTCTAACAGTCCAGTACCTACAGCAGTTAAAATGACTTTTAAACACGACCCACCTTATTTTGACAGTCATAATTATATTAATTACAGTAGTGATAGTGATGTTGATCACCATTCACAACGGGCAGTATCCACTCACGTGTACAGATCTCAATAATCCCCCAACGGGTTCATATCCGGACCCACTTGGTAACTTTGCTCATATTTTCCGATCCCGGCGGTTCGGGCGAGTCGTAACGTATTGATATTTGCCGATATAGGTAAGCCGGTGGGAATTATTAGCCTAACTTTGGAGTTTAAGCCGCACGTTACCGTGAGTATCAACTAATTAACTTGTACGATAAGTTCATAGTTAGTTGATATATGACAGCACTATCGAAGCAAGTAAGTTGTCCAGGAGTAAACTTACCTGGGACAGATTGTCAAGCAAGGAACAACTTCGATAAGGAAGGAGTTAGCCTGGGCGACGTATGGGAAGCTTCGACACATCTTTGAGTCGCCACTGCCCCAGTGTCTCAAGTCGAGTCTTCCACAAATGGGTAATTCTACCATTTCGTGCAAATCACATGTTCATAAAAAAAAAACATGCATTAAGTGCCAAATTAAAATCAAATATTTTTTATATGATGTATTGAATCTATTACGTGTACTGTAAATGTATCCTTTCAAATGGTTGAAGCATGTATTAAGAAATACACCCATGAAGGTTAAACACTCATAGATAATTATTTTTTACTTTCACTGTAGCAAAATATTTTGTACAAAAAAAAAATCATTACCATAAATTCAATTTGCAACAACAAAATCAAGCAGCAGACGTTCGAAGTGTTTTTCTACTCACCGTTCCTCCCAACCCCGCCTCACTCAGCGAGTCGTGAGACAGTGAACAGGATGGACGTGTGCCAAATTTTGTGATATAAATTAATAGTTTAAAAAAACACTAGAAAAACACGCTTTACAAGACTTTTCTAACAAATCTAAACACAGCTATAAATATTAAATAAATAAATATTATGGACAGTCTAACACAAATCGACCTAGTCCCAAACTAAGCAAAGCTTTTACTATGGGTACTAGGCGACGATATACATAATACATAGATAAATTATAATACTTAAATACATAGAAAACATCCAAGACCCAGGAACAAACATTCGTGTTCATCACACAAACACAGGCCCTGGCCGGGATTTGAACCCGGGACCGCGAGCTTCGTAGGCCGTTGTGCAACCCACTGAGCTAAACGTGTCGTCAGAATGATACGATGTTCCATCATGAAGTTCCAGTTCATATCTTCCGGCTCCATCATCAGATCAGTTCGACAGTACCATATTATTTTATTGTCATCAGAACTACATACAGCTGCCAATTTTCATGACGTTGCGATCCTTGGAAGATGATTAAATTAGTTATCTTAGATTTCATTACATAGTTACATACAGGTTGACCTAATAAAAGCGTGTTGAAAATTATTCGTGTCGGAGTATTGGATTTGGTACGTTTTTTTTTTCATTACCATTTATGCTGTTTTGAAATGAAAGCTGAAAAGCTTCCGAAACGCCGGGAACTCAAATGAGATAATACACGCGATATAATCCGTTAAATTGTTTTATTTCAATAAATGCTTAACGTTTTATTGTATTGTCGATACTTAAATAATCAGCATTAAGTTCGAAACCTTACTGAATGAATAATATAAGGATTGCATTGGTTTATAAGGAGTAAATAAACAAAAGGTAAAGAAAATTCATTACGATTCTCGTCATTACCATAATTTACTATTCACTACAAGAAGAATGGTAATGAACTTAAAAGAATGGTAATGTATTTCAATATTAAATGTAACTATTGAGTATTGGAATTCATTACTTGAAATATTGGTAATTAATTTCAATATTAAATGTAAGTAATAAATTACATTACAGTGTTGCTTTTTCCTATTTCATACCAATGGCATATAAATAAATAAAAAACAAAAAAAAACCTCCCCAATTCGGCCGATTTGCACGAAATGGTAGAACGACCCCAATGGGTCCTTCCGGTTCTTACATACGCGGCCGAAACGTGGACACTTTCAAAAGGCCTCGTCCACAAATTCCAGGTTGCTCAGAGAGCTATGAAAACTTTTAAACAAAAAAATAAAACCGACTCCAAAAAAACTAAAAAATAAAATATAACGCCATAATTCAGTTTCTTCAAATTACTTACAAGTAACCGTTTGTATACTCAATCTATACAGTATATACAATTAATCTTATTTTGGCGTCGGTGCCATATAAAGAATGTGTAAAATATTGAAAATTGACGACTTTAGTAAGTTGTGACACGATGGCACCGACTCCAAAATAAGATTAATTGTATATACTGTATAGATTGAGTATACATACGGTTACTTGTAAGTAATTTGAAGAAACTGAATTATGGCGTTATTTTTTACCTTTTAGTTTTTTTTGGAGTCGGTTTTATTTTTTTGTTTAAAATTTTATTTATTTTACACTTTTTAGTTAATCGTTACTTAAAAGTGTATCTCGTGACGATTCGAACAAGCCCAAACACGGCTAGGATACATTATTTTATTACATAGATCTGGTGCCTATCTTCCGGCTCCATCATCAAATCAATTCGATGGTACCATTCTCATCAGGAGCATTTAAATTTGTGAATATGAAGTTGCTTAGCTAAATTAAAAAAGATATTTTGTCGCCACCCGTATATCATTTATCATTGAGGAGTTCCGATGGCATTCTGTGGTCTTCTGCATCTGTTCCACTTCACCAATTTACACTTTCTGAATGCAAATACTTATTATGTCTCTTATAATACCAAAATCGCTATATGTATGCCTACAATATTTGAGGAGTTCCTTCAATTCCTCATGGATTCCATCATCAGATCTTCACCAAAATTAAATGGGACCAACTAGAAAGTACCTTCTATAAAACCAAAAAAAAATTTTTCAAATCGGTCAAATAGTCTTTGAGTAATCGATGAACATCCATAAAAAAAAAAAAAAAAAAACATTCCGTCGAATTGAGAACCTCCTCCTTTTTTTGGAAGTCGGTTAAAAATGATAACAGAACATTTTAGAATGAAATAACCTAAGACTGCACTTTGCTAGTTCAACATTTTGTAGAAAAGCAATTCAAAGCGGCAATAAATATTTTTTCCCAAAGTTAAATTCTTATTTTTTTACAATCTATTAGTATGTTTAACACTTTGGGTGTATTTAAATTACTTGGAATATCAAATATAAGTTATTGGTTACCAATACGCAATAATCATTGTTATAAATAAATAAATGGAAACTGTAAATAGTAAAAGAAATGATTTTGTTTCCAAAAGTATGGAAACTTCAGTGTAGACATTATTATAAAAATGATGCCATAATAACTCCCATCACTATAGACTGGGTGCAGTGAACCCCTAAAGTTGTTGGTACAGTTCGAGTAAATTAACACAACGTGCACAGAATCGGAGGGCGACTGTACTCCGTATTAGTTTACCCGTGTTTGCGCCGGCTTCCTTTTGTATCGGCATACCTTCTGTGTAGGGACGTAAAGGTCGTCGCACATTATCAAGTTGCCTTGAATTATTATAGTGCCAGAAGCGTTACATAATACTAACAGCCTAACTAAGTTTCTGATTGAAAGCGGCAGAAATTAAGGGACCAAAACAAATTGCACTCATAAATAAAACAGTCATTTCAGTCAACCTTTAGACCCACAATACGAGTACAGGTAAATTATTTTCTAATGCGATGGACAAAAGTATTATATTTGTTTTTTTTTATATGTACAACAATACCCACCTACCTATATTACATTTCCACGGCGTCCACGACTTATCATATTTAATGTATATTGCATGTTTCAATACATTCAAAAATTGTTATAGAGTTAAGAAAAAGGACTGTGTGACCGACGCAGGAGATAATTATTTATACCTCCTAAGGATACAAAAAAAATCTGCATTACATAAACGACAGAAATAGTACAATCAAATATCACCGAACCAGCAGTTCTCTCTTCAATAATTTCAATTATGCAATTCTTCAATAATTACATTTTAATGGATTATAATGATACTCGTAGCGCCTGACGACACTGTTACGCAACATCAACAATTCAAAACGGCGATAATTTGTCTAGCAAAGTCAGGAACACGTTTAAGCGTAAGCGGAATGGTATTCTACACATAACCCAATCATTCGGCGATAGTCAACCACCAAATGCTATTAATGAAGGGACAAATTCAGCCGTGTTGACAAAAGGGCGTATGTGTATATGGAAACTATGGCAGTTAAGACCTCTCGTTCACCATGGTACAGGAGGCTCGTTTGCTCAGCATCCCCATTACAGACTTCGATTATTGAGCTTTCTTGATATGGGTAAAGCACGGATTACTTGTTAACTTGATGACAATAAACAAATTCTGATGTAGTTAGACGCAATAAAAAAGATAATTTCACGTAGACAAAACGTAAAATAATAAATAAATATCGGGGGACAGTATACACAAATCGAACTAGTCCTTTGACTAGTGTTATGAGTACTAGATGACGATATATTTATTTACTCATAAACATTGAAAACATCCAATACTCGAGTAGAAATATGTAAAGTTTTGAACCCAGGTCCGTCAGTTTCGCAGGCAGCGTCACTCCCGCTAAGCCAAACTGGTCGGCAATTAATAGTACGATTACAATTTGTTAAGAAGTTTATAATATTTTGCCTATGCCATTCCCAAGTTCTCAACCGAGACAAATCCAACTACACCTCTTAATTTCACATTCTGGCACAGTCGGATAAAATCCATTGACAACTGGCATTTGCCCGAACAAAGCTTTAACCACGTCGTTTTGTAATTATTTACGTGTATTCGTATGAATCTTGTTAGTATCGAGTTATAGCTACAATATTTTTCTATGATAACTTCATAAAATACAATTGAATTGTCTGAAATAAAAGAGGAAAAGAAGCATTTACAATCTCTTCCTAGCTATAGGATTTGTAGAATGTTCGGTTGCTACGCAGCCGCTACGCGTCGCTACGGCGTAGCGCGTAGCACTCGCAACCTAGTTTCAAACAACTGTTGCGTGCTACGCGTATTTACGTAACGACCGCCGAGCAAGCAGTAAAACGATAATATACCTTAACATAATGTTATAAGAATTTTTACGTGTGCATTTTAAATGTAGTTTTATGAACATTTCCGTAGTTTAGCTGATTATTATATGAACTCTGAAGATTTCAAAGGGAAAGAATACTCCATATTATATTTAGATTAGTATAAAAGAAGAGTTAAACAAGCATAAAAAAATATCTTGTGTGGACTATAACCAATGCCTTGACCCATGCCGGGGAAGCAAAGTCTGTACCAACTAAACGTTTTTTTTAGTTAATTAATTTCAATAGTGGTCCGAATAATCAGATTCTGCTTTAGATGCCTGTACTTTCGATAATGATACATCACTCAGGATACACCTCGCGACGTCCTCCTACTGTAACCATGGAAACGCTAGGGTGACATAGATAATCAATAAACATGCGTTAGACGTGACGTCATCAATCATAACATCCATCCATCCATCTTTTTGTTTTGATCACTCCCGTTGTCATATTATATCAGTGTTTGTGACAATTTTCCATCTCTTTCATTGCGTACAATCAGCATCAAATAGTCTGTAGCATCCAAAGCGCCAAAGACATCGTCACACATCTCTATACCTTTAGTAATAAATATGTGTTGCGACATATTTGGAGCTTTGGATGCTACAGAATATTTGTCGCTGACTGTAGAGGAAAAGAGACTGACAACTGGATAACCATATGTAGTGTGAAACGTATCGGCTCAATGGATCGGAAGCCCAAAGAGTTGATATAGAAATCCTATCACGCAAATGGCTAAAAATAAAAACTTCACGGCAAAGCAAAAACGCGAAATACGTATTTGTATACATCTTTTCAAAGCCCTAGAGGCGTTTTTGCAAAATGTCCACGATATTTTCCACAGTGTTATACAAACGAGCGACATCGCGTCTATAGAAAAAAACCGTTTCTCCGTCCATTAAAACTGTTTGCATAAATTACTTGAAAGGTTTCTATTTATCAATAAACACTAGTTTTTTAGTTGACGGTTCGCTGAATTCCTACATTTTTTGTGATGAACAGATATTTTCACGGAGAGTTTGCTCGTAAATATTAAAACACGTAAATATTTATGTGAAAAAAATCTAAGTTGGTATAAATATCAACACTTTCACGACCGCGAACCCAATAGGTGGGCTCTGCTCGTAGTGTTTTCGCTACATACGTATTTTCTATGTATGGCTATGTGCGTAGCGCTACGAAATTTGTGTTCGTGAATGTGTTAATAAAAAGTTAAATCATGAAGGACTCCTTTGACTCCTTGGCACTGCGTAGAGATGTAGCCTCGCTCTGCATTTTCTATAGCTTGTATAACGGGAAGTGCTCCGAGGAATTGTTCGGGTTGAGCTGGATCTTTCCGCCGTCGTCCTACGCGTTAATATTTCCTCCCTCACCACTTAGATGGTTGGCAGTCCACAACTGTGCGTTTTTCTAGAAATGTCCTGCCTCGCACGACTGAGCTGTGGTACAAATTGCCGCCTGCAGTATTTCCTTTCAGCCTAGCCGTCAAGAACGTACTCCCACCTGTAAGACCGGCAACGCAATTGTGACTCTCCTGGTGATGGGTGACGGTGATCGCTTACCATCAGGCGACCCGTCTGTTCGTTTGTCGCCTATGTCATAAAAAAAGGTAAAATTCAATACGACATACTTCAGTCTAAACGGGACTCGAACCTGCGACCTCTACTTCTTAACAATAGTGTTCATCATACTGAGCTGTCGTAGTTACCTAGGCCGTTAAATTCTTCTGTTCCTCACGATCTAGCACTGCTAACACAATTAGTTTTTTTTTTCTATACTAAGCACAGTGGCATGTCAGTCAAAGATTATTATTCTTCAATTTTGGTATATTGAAATACCTTTGTGAATGACAAAAAATCGTTTACCAATTACGTAAGACAATTTTAACCAGTTTCTAAGAAAACATAAATAAGTCTTGTTCGACCCCTTCCCCCCTAAATGGTCTTACGTAATAAATATTTGAGACCAGAACTTTTCACGCGTGAATGAAACCTTATAAGAACTGCCAATTTAACGAAGTTTCTCCTTTATTATCTTCTGCATCAACTGGAAGGAATTTTAAATTTAAAATGGCGGCTTCGAAAGATTATTTCAAGACTGCGCTATCGCTGCCGGCGTCCGCTGTTTTCTATCAATTTCTCTCGGCGTTACCACGCCGCCATCTTTTATTCATGCCTTGTTTATTTGTTTACGTAAACACTTATCGAGTGCATTTTTGTATCGAGTCTGGAATATAGATCTAGTCTGTGCTAGAAGTAAGATGCAGTTTTGTGAATGAATTAGTTGACAAAATATAATATGAGCCAATTCGGCTTAACGCTTTATTTTTCGAGTACAATAGCACAAAAGAGACAACCATATCGGTAAAGCACGTGCCATCCGTATATTGCGGACAACTCATTATGATACTTTGTGTTCCTGGCATACCATAGCAACGTTGAAAAAATTAGAACACAAATTAATTTACTTTAAGTTCTATCTAACTTTAATACAATTTACATGTATCTATACAATTTAGTTAATATTTAAGAATAACAATTCACTCAGAATCACTGCTACTACTGGTAGAGGATATGTCCGAGTCCGAGCCCAGTTGTTAAAAACAATAATTAACAGACTATAAATAATTCAAAATATGAATTTAGAAAAATAATTTTGCTTACTGCACTCGTTAACAGTAAGACTGATCAAGATCGTTTAGTCTAAGTACGCTTTTAGTAAAACTGGTGTTAATAGTTATATATTACCCTCTTGAAATACAAAAGATACGCCGTTCCAAGCGTTACCATTCATCGGCTCAAATTATATTTAGTCAACTATACCTAAGAGCAGTATCGACTACTTTTTTTACTAGACTAGCTTAGAGCTTGTAAGAAAAGAAATATGGCAGAAAATAAAATAGTATAATTTGTCCAGCCGTTATAATCAGATTTCATGGTTATTGTTTGGTGAAACGGATATCCAGTTTTAAAACTAGATGGAGCTTTAAAACTAAATGTTAACGATGTTACAAATGAACCACTAAAGCACACACTTCGCTGGTTTGGGCATCTTGACCGCATGGGAGACGACCGGGCGGTCAAACGAGCGTTCCGCGGAAAACCAACAGGTCGTCGTCCGGTAGGTCATCCTAGATATCAGTAGGCAGATGTGATCGAAAATAATCTGCGCGAGCTCTAAGCTGTCGACTGGCAGGAGACTTGCACGAGACCGAGACCGGTGGCGGGCACTTGTATTAGAGGCAAAGACTCACTTTGGGTCGCTGCGCCAGAGGAGTAAGCAAGTTATAACTGAACAAATAAACAGAGTACAGTAACAATTAGCTCTTAAAATCAACAATAGTTAAATACTGTACCATGGTACAATAGCAAGAAACTGTTGCCACGCTAGTAATGGTAAATTATTGCAATTAATAATTTGTACACATTATATAGCGATTGGCAGTCCTCTTATTTTATTCATCCATGATGTGGGTGGTAAGCGACAGCCTTGAGTAAATAAAACCTTAGCATGTATGTACACCATTATTAGTTTTTTCAAAAATGGGTAGTTTGCACAAATTGTAACTTTGACAGAGGAAGATACATCTTTTCTCAGTCCACCCGTGACCATGGAAAGCTGGAAAGCTTCCGAAACGTCGGGAACTAAAATGAGATAATATACGCGATATAATCCGTTAAATTGTTTTATTTCAATAAATAAAACCTTTTCCAATTAGTGTAAATAAAGTTTCAATTAAGGTTCACAAGCACCCATGTCGAGGTTCAATCAGGTAACAAAATGGCGATAAGATGGCGAACCGTTTGCGGCTCTTGTTTGTCGCCCATTTGTACTGTGAGCAGAGAAATTTGTAAATCCGTTCGAGTCCCGACCGAGTTTCACAACCATCACTACGAGTTTCAGTGCAATCAGACGGCGGGAAGATTGTGATTTTTACAAGAACCTTTATTTACCGCGAATAATCTGTATTGATGCTTATGTTCACGGAACAAAACACTATTGCAACCAAATAGATTTGAACACATACCCGACCGATGATGATGATGATGATGATGATGAGGACCGATGCGATCTTCAAACCTTCAAGAAATTAACGTACTCCCACCTGAAAGGCCGGCAACGCACTTGTGACTCCTCTAGTGATGCAAGTGTCTATGGGCGACGGTGATCGCTTACCATCAGGCGACCCGTCTGCTCGTTTGCCCCCTATGGCATAAAAAAAAAAAAAAAACAGAAACCCACGCTTGAGTTTCGATCGAGTTTCACAACGGTACGTACGAGTTTCAGACGAGTTGCAGTGCAATCAGAAGGCGGAGACGATTGTGCCTCTTGTTCGGCCCTTTGTTTCCGGCGCAATCTCGGCGCTTACCGCGAACCGTTTGGTGCCGGAACATCGGTGGCCAAAGTTTTGGAACCATAATTTTGCTATACGACGTACACGCAGGGGGAATTGGATTGCAGGATAGATAAATTATTCGTTTCTACTTAGATGAAGGTAATGATATATGAAACGGTGAGTAGGTAGCATATCCTCTACCTACTACTACGTTCAAATTATATTATCTAAACAAATATTTAAACGTGTTTTGTTATCTATCACTTAACGGATTCTGAAAACTAGAAATTTTACAGGATTTTTTATTAAAATACACAAATCTTTATTGCTCGGCTTAATTACACCGGAATAAACATGATGAAAAATAAAAACTTAAGTTAACAAGAAAGGTGAAGTCAAGACCTGAGAAAAAAACCAAGTATCTGCGAAATACTACTTAAACGCACAACGCACTTGTGACTCCTCTGGTGATGCAAGTGTCTATGGGCGACGGCGATCGCTTACCATCAGGCGACCCGTCTGCTCGTTATGCCATAAAAAAAAAAACATGACGCAATGTCGTTAATATTATTTGCCACCCTGCTGCTGTCGTTACTCAGCCATAAAAGCATACCTCCGACTTACCTTCGATAAGCTAACAGCACTTTGAAATCGGACACGGATCTGGTTCTAAACATAAATGAGCACTGATATAATATATACGCCTAAACTAGAACTTCTGACAAAAGCAGGTTACGGTCCCACGTTGGGCGCCAATGTAACCTACGACGACCCTTAAACGCTTAAATAGATCTTCAAGTGGAAAAATATTAGTGTCAACAAAAAACCAAGAAATCTTATTTTTTACAACCGCACGCTGTATATCTCAGTTAACAGATTACGACTTTTCTACCTACATACAGACATATTATGGCTCTCTTCACCCACAATACTTAAAGCTCATATGTTCAGCGATTTAGGTTGAGAGCTAAGCAGTACGTCGGTACAATAAATAACCATGACACAACGTCGTTAGGGCTGTTATCTGCGACCTAACCCCCACGATCATCAGTCAGCTATAAAGCATATCCCGGACTTCCTTTGGATAAGCTAACAGCACTTTGACATCGGTTGTCGCCTTATCTGAATGTTGAAGACCTACATCCTTAACATAACGTACGGAGATTATGTACTCGTCCGTTTAAACTAGGACCATCTAAACATACAAAAGTATTAACTGCGAAACGGCAGCCTCCTATAGTACGAAATGAATGCACGCGTAAGCTACACGTGATTGACACATAATGATTTAAGGAGTAAAATACTATAGACAACAATAAACGTTCCATAACGGGTTGCTGATTTGCTGAAATAGAAAGTGATAGCGTAAGGCTTATAACACCATAAAAGATATAAAGCATTTGTAGAAACTAAGACTTTGTGTTTGCAAAGTTTTTCAATGAACCGAGAGCAATAAATCTTTGGAATGAGGTTTTTCCTTAGACACGTTCGTTATTAGCCAAAGACAGCTAAGAAGAGAAAAGTAAAATTATGCACATTTAAAAGTCTTTTAATTCTGTATTCGTGTAAATGCCAAACAAAGTCTGTGAAACGGATCTACAACGCCCACAATCCTATTAATAGGTTGCATGGAAAAGCACCCACGCTACAAATTCTTTTCAACAAATATACATCGGTTTTCAAACACAATTTAAGGATTTAATTGAGCATATTTAGTGAATGATATTTTTAATAATACACGCTCGGTAACTGATCGTTAAGAAAGGGCCATTAATATCAAATAGCATATGCAATGATGATATACAATATAATACTCCGTACACAGTTAATAGGCTAGATGCACTAGAAAAAAATAATTACAGCCATATGCATTCGCGCCATAAATATATAATCGTCCTTTGTAAAATCATAAAAGAAGAACAGAACAGCATGGAAATTATATCAGTGTTTCCCGCCTTAGCCCGGACGTGTGCATTGCAAATTGCTCACAGAATCGTTTCACACAATCTGTAGTTATTCAACGTCTCGCATCTCAAGAAATGGAAATCTAAAGTCAAACATTACTCACTGACGCGTCAACCTTTTCAAGAAGTCAGGTCCCATTTACCCTTTGACGTCCTTTAGTCATAATATTAAATATTTTCAAGCGAAGTATAAAGAACTTCAACGATGTTTCCTCTTTCATTTCCAAACACGTTTTCAACGAACGTTTTTTCTCAAATAACGACCAAAAGGAAATTAAAACATTCGAAAAACAAACAGAGTCACAAAGCTAATAAGGTCATTGAGTAAATACGTTCCCCGGTATTGTTGTGATTTGTAGGGTATTTTGTAAGAAGTTGTTCAATATACCGCAAATAGAGATTCTATAGTATATTCAGTGTAGTGGGAAATATTATGATCTTAGACAATACAACACCGGGGTAAGAGAATCATTGTGATACTGAAAACTGACATATGTGTCAATAGAAATAGAGTTGGACCAATTGCATGCATCCTCTTTCCCCACGAAATAAATTATATTTCCCTTACCCGACCTGACCTTATATTGAACTCTTCATTACGGACTATTGTTGTGAGGCAATTCTCATGACGTACAGAGGGCATTTTTAATGCGGAAGAAATGTTTACGTGCAGTAGGTAGCATCCGATTTGATGAGAGCTGCAGACCACTCTTCCAAAAGTTTAATGTTTTACCCTTAGCTTCAATGTACATTCTAAAAGCATGTTTGTTTACCAAAGGCCAACCAGGGTATTTTAAAAAATACGACGAAATGTTCACAAGACATGTGCGAACGCAGTACAAAAACTTAATATACCATCCACCATGTAAATCTGATATCTATAGGAAAAATGCGTACAACATGAGTATTATTTTATTCCTTCCGAATGACATGAAAATTTTGGACAAGAAAATATTTAAGGCAAGGCTGACTAAATGGTTGCAAGGTCATTGTTTTTACAGTGTGAAAGACTTTTTAAATTTTAGCGAATAAGTAATATTGTGGGCAGTAAAATTTTATTTATTTTATTATTATTTTGGACATTTAATTTCTATTCGCTAAACTTGTATATTAATCTATTTCTATAAACTAAGACATGTATAATTTTAATTTTTAATATCTAATCTGAAAATGTTGAAATGTTACATTCTATAAATTATTAAGTATTATTTCTTGCAATTTAATTCACATTGTCATTTTGTTTTATTTTACTGAGTATTTAATTTGTGCATAATATTAATTTGCATGTTGACTTTTATGTCGGCTGAATACTGGTACTGGTACTGGGTAATAATAATCTTAAGATCGAATTGTAACGTATTCAAGCAAATAAACATTTCTATTTCTATTTCTATTTCATCCCCCTGTCGACCCTTTAGGATTCGATTTTCCAAATATTTTCTAAGTACACTTTTGTGTTATAAAACTTGCATATAGGCATTTATTTCGGTTAAAATAATTGGAGTTAGCAATGAACGTGTATCTTAAAATGTATCTTTTTCATAAATAGAAAAGGATCAGCAAAAGCAATAAGAAAAAACTTTTAGGCATGCATAAAAAATCTTTTAGTCAAATCTGCAGCAAGAAAGTTTTATATTTCTTCACGTATTTCCAAACTATTATCGCTAACTTTTCTTTACAAATCACGTCAATACACGTGAAAGATAAATTTACCCCTATTTTCTGAGCCAGTATGGCAGATTTAAATAGTGATAAATGCGTGCTATTATTTGATATTTTCGCTACGTTGAACACGAACGAGAGCAGGTTTCAAGTGAGAACACAAAAGCTCTATAAAGAATGCCATTTTCAACATTTTTCTTTAAGAAAGTAAGCTTAGTAAGGCTTCTGTGAAAGATGTCCCTTGTGATAGCAAGCCGTATCAAGCGACAATTTACTTTAAAGGACGTATTAATAAGCTAGTGCCGTACGATACAAAATAAAATACATAGGTAAGTTATTTCATACCAAAATAAAATGTTTTTAAAATCAATACCAACCAGAATCTTATAGCTATATCTTGGCGAAAACCTAAAGAAAGCCTAGCTTCAATAACGCTACATACAAAACGAGATAGAAACTCGTAAGTGTGATCAAGTAATAGTTTGACAAACGTTTAACCTATAAACTTGTTTTGGGACTAGCTAATGGAGACAACATAATAACTGTTAAAGGCGACAATATGAATGAATAGGAATTAATTTCTACAAGAAAAAAATACATTGATTAATCTGTTTAGCGCCTATAGTCAACTAAATTGTTCCTCTCTGTAAAAACCGTGTATACTGTTTACAAATATTGTTTTAGTATAGAATTCTTCTAATAGAAGACACACTGCGATTATTTTCATAATTACTGTATTAAAAAAACGTATAAATATCAACTCGAGCCTTAAGAAAATTAATCGTTATTTTGGAATTCTTCTCGTTTCCATGAAGGCAAAAAATTGGTCGTCTGTAAAGTCGGTTTACTGACGATAATTTTACGTGATAGCGAGGATGAGAAGCCGAACTGAAATAGGCCGATCGTGTCTCTACAGCTTGTTCCGCACTCTCGCTTGCACGCTCGGCTCAGGCGGAACGTGACAATGAGTCATGCTTTTTCGTGCGTGCAGCCGGCGTTTTTCGATTTATAAGATGTTATCACGTCAACATCCTTTTAAACGGCCATAATCAGAAAAAGCCTATGCTTTATATCTATAAGCCTAGCCTATCCTCTACCATACACTAGTGACTTAAATACCTACCGTTACGTCACTTGTCGCTCTGTTGAATCTCGATTTTAACGTTTCTAGTGTTTAATTTTCAATAGCTATCTTATGTTTTCTATTTTAACACACCAGATTTTTCAAAATATATCAGTTAACGTTAGAATTTTGTATTTAGTTCCCGGCACCAATGTATACTATTATAAAGTTGTAAAAATAAAATGTCTGTACATAGAAGATATCTTTAAAAAATATATTGTAATAAACTATTTGGAGGTCAATACATCGTTATTTTTTACTTTTTGTACAATACGTCGTTGTGGCTTCATCACGCCAACTATTATTAGTACACGGGTAGCTGAGTATTCACAAAAGGTGATAGGACACTTTTTACCAGACTACGCTGAAGCAAAAAAAGAGGATTATGGCGTTTTCCTCCTCCGCGATATTTATAACCTCGCGCGAATATCGAAGTGTGATCGATTAACCCCGACACGATACTCCGAACTGAGACGAAGTTGCTAACAAGTCTGACAAATTACACCACAGCTACGTACCGGCTGAATACTTACGAGTTGTGTCCATATTATCCACATTTCAAGGTGTTCAAAAATGTATCCAGTTTATAAGTCTAACCTTGTCTTGCATTATATTGAATTATTTTATATCCAATAAATACATTTAATTTTTTATTTTATGTATATTTCAATACATTTTGACAATTTGAATAATTGATCGATTCAGGCGTTACTTCGCGGAATCCCATATTAGATTAATGCGTTAGGAATAGTTTCTTTGTCATTTCGCGAAATAGTTTTCATAAAAATATGCGCACGTGAACACAACCAAGACACTATTTCGCGGAAAAGCATAGATACTATAATAATCCATTCATATAATTAATTTGAATCATGGATTGTATTATAATCAACGTGGTTTTCAAAAGAATACGGAAAATAACTTTACTCGCACATTATAACAGTGCTCGCTAGTGGAGACGCAACACGTTGGACGCGTAATCCAAAGGTACCAAGTTCGATTCCTGGTGTGACCACTCGTGAGAGGAATCGTATTTTTCTTTGCGCTTTAATTTGTATCTATATCACAATAGAGAAGGGAAAACTTTTTATCCCGAAAAAAAAAAAACAATTCCAAATAGATAATTTACATACGACTGCCACGCGCGCGTCATCGCAGTTCTTATATTGCCACTATCAAACTGCGCTACAGGGTTAAAAAACTTCAAGTTCCAACCAGAGTAAACTCGCGTGAATATCGAAGTGTGATCGATTAACTCTACTGCGAGGCAAAGTTGCCAACTTGTGTGACAAATTGCCCGCCGCGACGTGCAGACCGAATACTTATTAACACGTATGTGTTAGATATAGGTAATATTTTAACCGAATTCCTTCAAAGCTAGCTCTTAAATGATACACAGTACACTTTATGGGGTATGTAGACCTTAATGTATATATGAAAGTATGTTTTTTGATCTGTTTTGAGATACAATAGCTTCGTCTTGTTTTTGGCATAGATATTATTAATAAGTGTCCAAGAGAGACAGACTACTTTGAACAAATTCAAGGTAAATACAATAACGCAAAATATGAATCGTTCAAATATGTCATCATCATCGTCATAGCAGCTGAATGACTTCCGCCGTTGGAATAAGGTGGAATAATCACTTCCACAATGCGCTCCAGTTATGCGCTTAATCCAATGGTTTTCTGTTCCAGGGTTCTTTACCTGATTGTCGGACCACATTGAGGTCGACAATCCGTCCACACTGCGCCTTCAGGTATTGTGACGACCCCATACCTGAAGACACAGTGTGGAAAATTCATCTGCACCAATGCAAAGTAACAAGTTATAAGACAAACAAAAATAAATATTACTTTCCCTTTATATAAGAATAAGTATAGGAAAGCCGGTGGCAATCAGGTTCTATGAACGCCTCGCCACTGCAACGCTTAAAAAAAACTTAACAGACTTAAACACGATCACAGAACTTCCACAAAAAAAATGCCAACATTTTTTGCGAGGTGTCGAGCACGCCTACATGAGGAAAAATCGTATAAAAAAACTGCAATATTCGCGGATCAAGTTCCCGGCAAGTCTATTAAAAAGCATTCAACAATCTTGGAACAAAGAAGTCGAATAAAACGTTTTTCATTCGAATGAAAGAACCGGAGTTGAGCTATGAAAACCGATATAAAACTTGGGTAAGCACAATGAGATTACTTAAGAGTACATTGACTTTTATAACTCTAATATAAACCGTCTTTGTCGTCTAATAACTACAAGATAAGGTTCCCGTGGAAGGTTATCCATGTAGTAGACTGACCAGATCAAATCGGTTGAGTGAATTCATGCACAAATGTACCAGAATGTCAACAAAGCGAGAGAATATTTATTTTAATGATTTAATTTTATTAAACACTAGCTTCTGCCCGCGACTTCGTCCGCCTTAAATTCGGTTATCGCGAATGAGGGTATTTTTTCGAAATAAAAAGTAGCCTATGTCCTTCCCCGGGTCTGAAACGATCTCCATACCAAATTTCATCCAAATCGGTTCAGCGGTTTAAGCGTGAAGAGGTAACAGACAGACAGACAGCCAGACAGACAGACAGCCAGACAGACAGACAGACAGACAGACACACAGACAGACAGACAGACAGACAGACAGACAGACAGACAGACACTTTCGCATTTATAATATTATATTAAGTATGGATTTTTATCCTCTTAACAACACAAGCAGACAACTGCTCATGATCGCTCTATACATAATGCAACGACTGAGAAAAATAAAACAGAATTTTGTCACAGACGGCTGCACTCTCCGTGGTAGCAAGATACGTTTTGTATGAAAGCATAATGTTCAACCTATCGTGCTTTCATTTGAAATAGAGACCTTTTTATTTGACTAAACTGTCAACGTCATTCCGTCAAGCATAAACAACGTAGTATAGGCAGCGCAGTACTCATGAACGTACGGAAGGCTTGTACTCGCCTTCTGGCCACGCTAAACATTTGTCTGTCATAGTACTGGTAAATATACTTGTGTTGCGGCTCCGCTATGAAACCGGCATAAAACTTGGCCCTGAAGGAGTGCACTTTGATGGCCGCTAACATATCCGTTGATGGAACTTTGAATGGTTAGTTTCATGTCGATTGGCAGATGGTTTTTACTTCTTCTGAGAAAAACTTAGTAAGTATAATTCAATGATGGTTTCAGACCATTTCCGTTGAATCTTTTATTAGGGCTATAATCCATAAAAGAAGGTACCTCCTTCTTGGAATAGTTAACTTAGTATTAGTTATTGAGTAAGGTTTCTGAAAAATAGACAAATCTAAATTTGCATATAACTACCGGCATTAACCAATTAACCATTAAATGGATTACAACATTGAAGATCTCATTATATCTAAAGTATGTCAAAAATCTTTTGAACTTTTACCATAAAATCACGAGTGATGCCTTACTTTATTGAAATAACTATTAAAACACCATTTCTTCAGTGCGAAACCGAATTAGACAGCCCAATCGCGACACCATGTAATACAGTTAGCAAAAGCCAGTAACATCCAAAGCGCTAAATCGCAACCCATCTTTATTACTTTAAGCACGATACTTACTGTACCGGTATCGGTTTACAAATATGGAAAACCTTTATCATTGAATCATATAATACTATTTGCCTGACGCTTCAATTCGTTTAAAGTGATTTAAACCCGAACGAATTTTTAATACCATTCCTTCAGTATGAATTATGAATTTGAAATCCAAAGACAAGTCACACTAGGATTGGGGTAAGAATCTCATATAGTTTTGACATTTTAAACAGTAAGAGACTTTTTTAAATATGAACAAGTTTTACCATAAAATCACACGATACTAGCCGCCTGACTGACTCGTCATTTCATTCAACGAACTATTTTAAAGCACCAGTACGAAATCGAAGTTCAGATAAAGCGTCACAAAGCGTGGTCGGTACGGCGAAACTCAGCGTTTCACGGAACACAATTCCAAGTTTACATTGGGAAAGTTGGTGTATATTTCACATTTCACGCCCTATGAGGTTCTGGGCAGGCGATAAAAGTTGGTGGCGTGTGCTTTTGTGACCGCAACTTTGGATTGGGAATGTCTGTGTCGTGGTTCAAGTGTCATTACTCGTACAGTTGGGTAGTCAGAGAACAGCGATATCTTTGGATAAACGTCTCTTCCGTGGTAAACCGTATTGAATCTATAACTTTGATGAAGGCAGGCATAAGATCTAAAGTCTTTGTAGTTTTCGATGAGATATGCAATCCTGGAAGGTTTGTAAGTAGTCTTCCATCCAGGTAAACAGAAGTGATTACAGTGTAATTTCTATGTCTGCTTTAAGAATTGCGTGAAACGACAACTTTCTGTGACCGAGTGCATGTCTGGGCTGATATGATATGTCATTATCAGTTCTGTTCTTGTCCCTTATCAACCGAGGACACGGGGAATCTGATATCAAACTTAGGATTTCGCAATACTTTTCATGCCTTCAGACATCGTTCTTCAGAATATGTTTGAGGTTTCGAGTCTGATATTTGAATTAATCATTAAGAGCTACTCTTGTTAAATATCAACAGATCTAGACCACAAAATACTCAATTATTAGTTCTTACGAACATATACGTCAACCTAATACTAAATATATATTACTCGTAGCCTCCGTCCCTGTTCGAATTTTAGTTCACCAGAGAGGGGTCGCGAGTACTCTAACTCGAACGCATCCTTGAACAAGTGTCTAGAATAGTGAAATTGGGGCCAAGAGTGAGAATGTTTTCTTTAATACGAATTGCCACAATTGCCGAAGGCCATAAAAAAATCCCGCACACAATGCGAACCAGACGATCTGTATATGGAGGTGTTGGTCACCTCTATACAACGTAGATTATGCAGCTTGGAAGGCGAATTTGTAGTTAGGCAAAGAATTTTCAAATGCAACACACCGAAGGTTAAATCCGTTAGTGGGGTCGTGAGTACTCTTGCTACAGCGTAACCTATATAGAGGTATCGTAGACAGAATACTGAAATTGGGGCCAAGATTGACAATGTTTGCTTTAATACAGATGGCCACAATTGCCATCACGCCTCGTGCCAACATTCCCGTACACAAAGCGGGTTGAACCACACGATCTGTCAGCGAAACAATGAAGTCGATAATCTATGCGGTTGTCTGCACAGGCGTACCGCCTTTGAGCATTGACTGCCCGTCTGACCCGTATCTAGCTTGGACCAACACCTTGATGCAACGGAAATTACACTGCTTGGAAGGTGAATTTGAAGTTTGCCGGAGATATTTGAATTGTGACAAACATATTTCGGAATTCACGGCAAAATTCATGAGTGTCATTTGGCAATCTATCATGAACCTTTTACTTTCGGCAAACTCTAGAAGTCCAAATCGATATTCGTGAATTTCAATACAACAAGTACTTATACTTAAGTTACGAGTATTTGGTCAAAATTCACTTTTTACACTGTTGATACGGTAAAAATATTTTAAGGCCGCGATATTTTAACTACACATCTCAAATTTTGCAATATGCTTAAAATTTCAGTTCGAAAAAAGCATGTTTTGTAGATAATTAAAAAATTTCAAGGTTATCACCGCGATGTCGCCGAATAGCACAGAAACAGACAAGGGCTTTGTATTTACGAAATACTCATTTCTCAAATTTAACTTGTTTCTCGGAGTTAAGTGCGTTTCAAAGAAGATTGCAATCATTATAATAATTTTAACATGTATCAGAGTTTTAAGCTGCTTGATTAGCCATTTTTTAATGTAAAATTGACAATACTACCTGATGTCAAGTAACGATGAAGCCTAGTTGAACCATGCCCGGAAATTGCCTATTCGTGCTCGATCGAAGAGCTCCAAACTATAATTTTCCGGGAAAATGGTTCACCGAAATAGAGTTCCACTTTTTTGCTGTTAATCTCTAAGTACGAGATACGTTAAAATCATTGAAATAAAACAATTTAACGTTGTAACGTTGTTTTATTTCAATGAGTAATAATCGCGGAAACAGAAGAAAATATTATACATTAAAATCAGTTAATTAGGCATTAGTTGGTTATTAAGACTTCACTATCTAAGTCTATGGGAAGCGCTTAGCAACGTGCTCCAAAGTTGCAAAACTCAATAAAGTCCTGATTGGATGAAGTTGGGCATTCTAACTTGAAACAATTCCTATCGAGGTTACAACTCGGGTTACGACTTAAGATTTACGTGAGATATTCCGTTATAACATTGAGAACTTCCGTTTCAAAAACGAAACATTGGGTGTATCAACTTCTTCTTGTTTTTATTCCGTCCCGTAACTCAGGAGGCAATAGTGACAGAGTTACTTAGAAAACTGCTAATAATCTATGCTTTTAACATACTGACGAGATGGTCCTTTGAAAGATGGACCTACAGAAAATAAAAATAAATGCCTTTATATCGTTTAAAAACGTAGTTTTAAGGAGAGACTTCAGAGACGTAAACGTGTCAACAAGGTACAGAACAAAAAATGGCGACACATATTCTGAAGAACTTTTTGAGTTGATGCCATCGTTACGTTTCAATCATCGCACCTCCCGCCTCAGAAGCAATGTACCATTATCTATCCACTAGCATCCGCTTGGCATCCCAAAAATAAACGGGCATTACGCTAATTTTTACCAAGTACTTGCAAGTTGTGGAATAACCTTCCCCCTGAGGTGTTTCCAGAGCGCTATAACATGGGATTCTTCAAGAAGCAAGGTAAGAGGGCGCTCAAAGGTTGGCAAAGTATGGGCGATTGCTTGGGTATTGCACATATCCATAGGCGATAACTACTTTCCACCAGGTGGCTCGTCTGCCCGTTTGCCACTCATTACAAAAAAAAATATATTCACTAGTGGTAGTTTTCTTAGCGATGGATCAAGCTGGGATGTTTTTAAATCTAAATTATAAAGGAATACTGCCCCATCACGTAGTTTTCCATGTTTAACGAGAATCTGGCATCATATTTGCATGCAACGTGAAGGATGGTGAATGGAGCTTAGGAGATTAAACATACTACCGCTCATAAGTATTTAGGGACACGTAATTTTTTATTTTTTTTATGTTTGTCCGCTGCCCTTGCTACGGATCGCCTGATAGTAAGCGCGATCACCTGCAACACCAGAAGAGTCACAAGTACGTCGCTGGCCAAGTGCGTTGGTGGTAGGACGCTCTTCTTTTGAAAGCTTGAAGGTCGTATCGGTCCGGAAATACTGCAAACGACAATTTTCAGCCGTGCGAGGCAGGAAATTTCTACCAAAACGCACAGTTGTGGACTGCCATCTAAGTGGTGAGGGAGGATGGAAATATTGCTAATAATAGTGCTCTCCTGTATTATTTTTTACACTATTTTTGTAGCTAGAATGGGCAGCAGTCGGCAAGCTACGCATCACTCACAATGGGCCTAATTAGGCCTTGCATAATCGAATCAAAATTGAGGAGAGAAGAATCAACGTAGTCCACCAGCTCAGAGAGGTGCTAGACTTATGTAGCGATGGGCGTGGCACAATGCTTGCAAAGGCAAATGGCCGCTAGGGCAGAAAAGTTCTCGAGTGGCCACTGCGGACTGCGGAAGATGGAGCGATGATCTGGTTTAATAAGCGGTACTCTAAAGAACTCACCACAGTGATAGGATAGGCGGGGTTGATGATGGTGTAGAGCAGTATGTGGTTGGGCCGCGCCGGCGGCTCACGCTTGCGGCGCGGCTCGCCCGCCATGTAATTGTTGCCATTACTCTGTGAACAAACAACGTATTGTTAGAATTTATTTCGGAATAGCAAATACCCGCGGTACTTTCGTGAACAATACATTATAAAATTTGATAACAATGTATGTGGAAATAAAAATGTATGTATATAATGATTTAGAGTCATAAATTTATAATACATATGATTGTTTTAATATATTAAGTCAATATTTTAAATTTGTATGTCACGTGACACGAGCCGCTTTGGAGTGACGTCAGAACTGCTAAACAAGCTGTCATCTGTCAGTCCAGTCATAAACAGCTATCAATGCTATCATATTTGAAAGTGTTAGGTTATGTTTTGTTCTTGTGAGTGTTGTTTACATACCACCATGACGTCATGATTTGATTGATCATGGCGGACAGTATTTTCGGGGGATAATAAAGGTTCAATTTTAAATGTAATTTTATGGCAAGATAATATTTTCTTCTGTTTCCGCGATTATTACTCATTGAAATAAAACAATTTAACGGATTATATCGCGTATATTATCTCATTTTAGTTCCCGACGTTTCGGAAGCTTTCCAGCTTTCCATGGTCACGGGAGTCCTCCTGTTTTATTTATGGCAAGATGGCGTATCTATTTCGCCGAAATATTTTTTCTCTGGCTTTATATACATTTTAAAATACTTTCTTAAATCGAGTAATTTTAACCCATTGTGTATCATGATTTTTTAATCCTTGGGCCTTAATCTGCCCCCCTATTGCCTAACGCGTTTGACGCTCGCAATCAGAATCAAATTTCATGGGCTATAACAATTGATTCGGATAGCAAGTGTCAAAATTTCGTTAGGCAATAACCCCCCTGATCTGACTATCTTCATGCCAAGTTTTATTTTAATCCGTTTAGACTGTTTAGGCATTGAGTAATAGATTCAGTTTTTCGAAATTCAACATTTCATTAAAAAATATATATGTGATGTTTAGCTCGTGCCTCGCAAAAAAGGGGGCACCGACAAAATTACTATAAAAGGTATGTTTTCATGTTGTATGAAAAATGTACAATTGTCGCGTTCCCGCTCATCGCCTCTTTTATGCGATGTACATAATATATGCTCATATCGTATAATATTACTTTTAATGTTTATACTGCATTTAGAATTATTGTTAGATGTCTTTTTTAAGGTTTGTAGCCAATTTTTTACTGATGCGATGTCGTGTTGTGTGTGTGAGTTCTAGTAGACTGCCGGGGAAATAATGAAGCAGGCATTCTTCGACAATATATGGGTACCTTTCGATTTAAAGGACCACCATTGCCTTGTGTTTACGCCATTTGAGTCTAAATATACGGAATTATGTAATACATATGGATTTCCAGATAATGTGTACTCTTTTATATGGTACAATGCTTTTCCAAAATGTGTAACAGTAAAACGACTCGCACACATATATCTCAAAATTTATTTGTTCTGTCGTAAAACCTTGCCAAGAAGAACCTAAAATACAACCACAGTTCTCCGGAAGCCCACAAATATATAGTGCCGCAAATCTATCGACAGTTTCTGTTTTTCTTTATTTACTTTTTCCTTTTTAATGGTTCAGTACTCAAAGGGAAACTGAACCCTATTAAACTGCCTCAGTCTGTCAAAGGGGTCTAACTTTTGAACCGTAATAGGCAGACACGTAAAATATTTACTGCGTTCTCTTTTACGTGAAATAATAAAAATAAAATAAAGATAAAAATGTAGGGGAAACTCATACATGAAAAGTGTTTTACGGCGTTTTTTGTTGTAAGCGGTACGGAAACCTCCGTGCGTGAACCGGACTCGCACTGGGCCGGTTTTTTTTATTCAACTACAATGATTCTGGTATAGCAATACCGAACCGGAAAAGTCCAATACATGACCGATCATCGTAGGGGATCATACTATGAGAATATTTATTCGAACCAAGGACTATTAAAACAAGAGGACTGACACTTATTTTGCGTACTTGCCACTTTGGATCGTGTTCTGATGGCAAGGAGATATTCTGGCAAAAACTAGATGGCGCCTAAAGACTAAACATTCAACGATGTTATAATAAAGAAATACAGTTTGCTAACAATTAGTTCGCAAATAGCCAATAATAAATTAATCGTAACATTTAAATACTGTGTCACGATCGCAAAGTTGAATAATTAAAAAAATATATTCTTATACATAGATGGCGTTGTACAAACATGTATATCGAGGAACGGCTTTTTGTATGGAGATGGATTCCTCTTGTTTTAATGGTCCTTGATTGCAACTAAGGCGACAAAATAACCATTAGAAGAACGTCTATGAAATATGATTTAATTATATACCTTGACATTATTATTGCCGCTGCTATTTCTAACGCTAAAATAAATTTAGATGGAATTTAAACGTCTCATAAAGTATTGCGGTACATGTACCTGAGAAAATTAATGTGATAATTATGTCTTCTAATTGCCCAGTGGTATATCGTTATGGAGACAGTGTGTTTGTCTGCAGTTCTTATTATAAGCTCTTGACTCACTGCTATAATATTAATTAAGTGAATGAAATACGTGACGTCAGTTTTATGTCAGTGTGTGCTGCGATAATGCACAAGAGATTCGTTTTTACGAATTTAATGGTGAAGCTCATTGAATTTATTCATAGTTTTCAATAAATGATTAAAATTTGTTAAAAAAAATATATCCGTAGAATGACGCCTACAGCTGGACAAAAGCCTTTCCAAAAATCTTCACTTTAACCGATTTTGGGCTACGCCCATTCATACAAATATACAACTCTGCTGGGCAACTTTCCTGCCACGTTTACAAAACAGTATTTAAAAGTAAGTTCGCCCTAGCCAGCCATATCAGAGCCCACAATAGGCGAAGTCCAATATTTGTTTAGGGCCGCCGTCATCGAAATCGACGAGGACTATATCGCTTTTAGTAAGTTTTGTTAACACACCCAGAAGGTTTCATCAAACTTCTCTGCAAGCTTAAACAAATGCGGTAAAAAAAAAATACTTCATTATATTTGTTGAAACCCGAACCTACCCATACGTTTTTGAACGCACCTCCAATGGCAGACGTCAGATTTAGAGACGTCCAAGTTATCTATGGCACTTTTTGACTGAGTTCGGTGCGCGATGCAATAAAGGCACATGGTTTTGTAAAAGATTAACGCGGTTTTTGAAATGCATAGGACCTCGCTTGGTTTGGATAATCTTACATGTGATTGATTTAAATTCCTCGTGTATTGCAACCCAAAAGTAAAATGTGTGAATTTGTCCCTAGAGCGGAGGGGCGATTGTGAGGTCTACTACGGAGTCCTTGAAGGGAGGTTTTAAAGTTTTATTGAATGGTACCATTATATAACATTAGGGCACGCCCAAGGATGTCCGAGTGGCGACGCCAGGAAACCTTGAAGAAAATGTATAAGTAGTAAGTAAGGGCTAGACTAAGTCATACATTTTTAGTTTAGGTTAAGTTATACCAGATCTCGCAATCACGGGACAAGTTTCTAGGTCCTACACGGGTAGGCTATAACAAAATTCGATGAATCAATCCCATACATAAGGCATGTTTTCATCAGTAGGCATGATGTCGGGATACGAAAATCCAAATTATATTCAGTCAGTTTTAGATAATAAAGTATATTGGACACGTATATTTGCTTTTTCGAATTAATAGATTGCATTACAGTTTAGGAGTAGGGAATCCTAACGTCCTAACTAAGTATAAACTGCACCTACGCATGACGTCACGCGACATTTTGACGAAATGTATCGCCATTATTTTTTGAATCATCATTATCATATATTTAAGAGCTAGGCTCTTGTCGGTGGAGTAATTTCCAGTTTATTCTATATTCTGCTTTGTCCTTTATGTCCTTTACTTCTTTGTATACGATGAAGCATTACGTAAAACAAATACGTCTCCAATAATAGGCTTGTGTCCTAAAAAATATAATAATTAGGCCGTCAGTTAGATTATCGGAAAATATTGGACACGTATTTTTTCATTTGACAATTAAACAAAAAATTATGAAGAAATAGCCCGTTAATGTTCCCCGTAACGTCTCGCCGTGCGACCGTTTTTGGCATGGCGTGACGTCATGCGCCCCCACTTCCAAACTTTGACGCGCTTTATCCTTGGAGTATTTAGTAAATGGAGACGCCTTCATGTCATTTCCCCTCTGCCAAAGACGTTGGTACAATGTTCCAACCGTTTTATAAAAACTACTTCATTCATCGATTATTGGCAGTCTTGTAATCGTTGTAAGCTCCTTCAAAATGCCTGCATGTGCTGTGTTATGGGTGCAAAAAGCGTTCAAATACATCAAGCATAAAAGGAAGGAATATCATGTCACATTTTTGCTTTTATTATATCATATTACAACATATTAATACATAACGTTTTCAAGAAAATCAGGCTCCTTGGAATCGATTATAAAATCAGTTTGAAAAATGTCGCATACAATTCGTATTCCATTTTGACAGATTCGAGCAACCCCCGAGCCCGTATTTAAGGTTAACAAGGTCTACTAGCCTTTAAATTTTGTATGAAATTACAAGCTAATATCAGTTTTAGCGAATTAAGTATGGGAGAAGGATCTACCTTTGTCTAATAATTAATCTTATTTATAAGTGTTTAAGGTTGAATATTTATTGCTCCTGATTACATGCTGCAGTGTGCGCTAAACTAAACTAGTGATGTGAATGTTATTCTTTACGATACAATATCGATGTGAAATGAAATATTATTTGAGATATTTATTCCTATTACGAATACACATATAATTTATAAACATTTTACAGCGTTTGTGGTCAACGAGTAACAGAGGAAAAAAAATATTGCCTGTTTCAAAATGTTATTCTTATTTGTTTTATTTTATGAGTGTGAACTTTCACGATAACCAAAGACAATATTACATGTAAATGTGAATACGTAAAATGTTTTGTCTCCTCTTTTCCAAAAACCATCCTATTATAAAGTTAGTTAGAGATATTCTATGTAAAATGTATATACTCGTAGTAGCAGCAGTAACGTTATTTATACTGCAATAATTTACTTAACTTTGTAATCCAGTAGGATATTTTGATATATTTGTGAAAGTATTCCACGAGTTGCGCTATCTATGACGTCTAGAAAAATATATCGATACGATATTCTCCAGACACTTGAAAGCTCAATGAATCGGTTCGATTACGCCTACACCGAAAGTTTAAAATTGTGTCCGCATATAGTTTTTACTGCATTAGTGTGATAATTTAACTTAGTGTAGTGTTATTGTTTTAGTGTGGGTGCGTAGTAACGAGAGGAAAAAATGCATTTGTAGTTAGATTGTTTATATGTGTGCTACCTCGCCCCCCTCAAAAAACGGCAGAATTTTTTGTTAGGAAATTTGTAACGATGCGTACTCCATTTACTAAATACTCCAAGGCTTTATCTTTGTATTTTTTTTGTTTGATTGATAAAAGAAAAGATACGTGGCCAATATTTTTTGACAATGTAACTGTTGGAGTAATTAGAATAATATATTTTTACCCAGGAAACTACGCTATTTTTATTAATCTACATGACGGACGCGGACTTATCTTAGCCTTAAAATTTTGTCGTCACTAGCTGCTGTAATGTCCATAGTTCCACAATGCTCTAGTTCTACTATTTATTAGCCAATAAAGGAAGCGAAGTGCCATTTCGTGAATCCCGTGATCATATATGGGAATGGTGAATTATTGGGGTCGTAAACTAGTGTTACTGTCATTAACTTTGCATGCTGTAACACTGTGCACTGTTACTTTGTGTACTGTTAATTCATATGAAACTAGTATTTTTTTTGTGGGTTTTAATAAGGATATCAACATCTCAAAGATTTTTTCAAATAGAGTAGAATACCCACCTTGTTGCAATTTGTATGGGAAGGCAGATACCATACAAGTTGCAGTTGAAATGTAACCCGTAATTTTGGACCCAGAGGGTAGTGAAATTCATGCAAAACAAACGAGAAAATTGGACCTTTTTCTCTAAACAGCGTCCTCATTAATACAAACTGGATCATAATAATCACGCAAATATTAAAACAGCATTAAAATTAATGAATGCACTGCACAACCTTATTTTCTTCTAAATTAAGCACGAATCCACCCCGCAATTTATACGTAATAAATACATTTAGCTTTCTAAGCGGGATTGAATCCCGTTATTATAAGGATAGAGTTGAGTTTATACTGACTAGTTATACGAGATTGCCATAAGGCGCCAGTCAGGCGCGAAATTCAAATAAGGAACGATTTAAAGATGAGCTCTTAAGGCGAAGTCTGGAGTTTGGAACGGATTAAAGTTTATCTCAAAATTTGTTACTCCGCCGCCTTCCACTTGAGCTGCGAAACGAATAGGTAATACGACTATAATGACCATATGACTTTCTATTAAGTAGTGTGAAAAGACGGGTTGGCTCTGTCGCGTAACAATATACAGCAGGCATATGATGGTCATGCTCGCGATAAATAACTGCTTTGTCAGTTATGCTAGCTCGGCTTGGGTTCCGCGAGGCCTACCAGAAAACTATGTGAATCATATCGACCTGAACAATAAAGTTCGTTAGGTTTTGTCATATAGTACGGCACATGTTTTAACACTTTCGCCAAGTTTTTCGTAGCGCTACGCACTTTCCTCTACATCCGGGGAAACGTTTGGTATTGGTTACGCGTCTACAAGCAGAGCGCCCGATAGGCGGGTTCCTGGCAGTGAAAGTGTTAAGTTGTCTCACTCCCCACTGCACTCGCCGAACCCCTTTGACACCTAAAAACAATTGCTGCGACGCTTCTACGAGTAATAGCTACCTTCAGAGACAAACTTAAACGTTTGAGAACCGCATTGGTTAAAGTTTCACCGGTAGGGAGTAAATGTTTTGATAGCGTTTAGAAATTTAGAGATAGCTGAATCTCATCTAATTTTACTTTAGATTGGGGGTCTCAGCGGATATCACGTCTTTCTTCTGGTAGAAGCTGTACAATTGAAAAAAAAAAATGGTTTAAATTAAGTAATAAAAGTAGTAAAAAAATATTGTGGTTCGGCAACTTCGGCAATTATGTTTTCTACAATAAATCCAACGCATTCACACTTGAAAGTATTATAAACATATATTTTTTTCAAATCTCACGTGAGATTGGGGCCGGGGGAAAGGTCGAGCCAAATCTCACGAAATCTCACCAGGGAGAGGGGGGGGGGGGGGGGGGGGGGGGTCGGAATATCGAAAAAAACGCCTCAAGTAGTGGACCCTAGTAGGTAGGCATGTTATTCGTAACGTATATTTACATTTTTGTACATTGTTGTTGTCCCTTATATTTATTTATATTGTAATCGCAGCGAGAAATGATACTTAGCCAACCGGACGTGCTGTCAAATATAAATCCATGCGTACCTGTAACAAGAATTTATTCATTAATTAACAAGCTATATTTAAATATGACGATGTTTGTCATTTTGCTTTGCTTAGTTTGGGACTAGGTCGATTTGTGTAAGAATGTCCTTGATATTTTGTTTTTTTATTAACGAACTGACATAGTAAAAGCTTATGAGTACCTATTGTGCATTTTTTTTAAAACCATGACTTTCGTTATGTTCCGTACTAAAACACTAAAAATAATTAACCTGTGATCCAGTTGTGTTAGAACTACTGATTTACATTCTATGGGCGAGTTGAATCGACTAACTGTCTGAGTAGCTTTAAAATTGGCGTTGAGAATTATAACATCTCCTCGAGCATTGGCATATAGCCCCTAATACAAATTTTTACAAATACCCGAATCCGAAATGGGTTGTGTTACCACAGGTCCTAACTAAAATCACGTCAATCCGTCACACTGTTGGTGCGTTGCGCAAGAGAATCCAAAACACTTTCGCATTCACAAGTATGTTTTATATTATAATCTCATAGACGTACTAAAATTACTTAAGATAATTACCAAAAACGGATCCACACTTTACGACCACCGTAAAAGTGACTCTTGGGACGTCGGAAAATCTTTAATTCATAAACGTTCAGAGTTTCCATCCCGCAATAAAGCCCGTACTTATTCAATGTGTGCTCGGATTTTACGATATACGTTTATGTGTGTGTTAATGAGGGTTTTTATTGTACTGGAAATATTTTATGTGTACGCAAATGAGACGAGATGTTGGGTGTTAAGTTGTAATCGCTGTTTTACCAATTAGCTATGTTATTATTTTTGTTTTAATAGCTATTTTCCGAATATACGCGTCGGAGGAATATGTTTGTAAATTAGTGTGACTCCCGGAAGAAACCAGAGGATAAATAATTGACGAAGCACGTCACTTTCTGATAAGTGTAACGTACGAGATAGATAAATCACCGGTTACTTTCTGACAAGTGTAACGTACGCAATAGATTTATAACAAAGCACCAGTCATGTTCTGACAAGTGTAACGTACGCGATAGATAAAGCACCGACTACTTTCTGACAAGTGTAACGTACTCGATAGATAAAGCACCGGTTATTTTCTGACAAGTGTAACGTACGCGATGGAATAATGACAAAGCACCAGTCATGTTCTGACAAGTGTAACGAACGCGACAAATAGAGTACCGGTTACTTACTGACAAGTGTAACGTACGCGATTGATAAAACCCCGGTTACTTTCTGCCAAGTGTAACGTCCGCGATATATAAAGCGCCGGCTACTTTCTCACAAGTGTAACGTACGCGATAGATAAAGCAATGGTTACTTTGTGACAAGTGTAACGTACGCGATAGATAAAATACGAACAATCATAAGCTCAGAGAACTGCTATGGTCATTATTGGATGCGGCATACCTATTGTTCCTGTAACTCTTTGATTTTCGTGACTACTAAATAACGGAAATTTAATCTCTCCGCATTCCGCGAATGTTGAAACTTTCATAGAGTACTGAAATAAGATACTCTTGTTGACCTTATTATAAACTAATTTCACTTTCATTTCTAAATAATCTTTTCAAACAAGTTAGCTGATATAAAATAAGATTGCTTTTTATCATTGCAATAACACAATCAAATGTCAAATATTTTCTTAGGTGAAAAATATTTCATTGTATTTTTCTAGTTGATTGCCTCTCTGAAACGAAAAGGCTGGAAGTACCTAATCAAATGAAAACTTTCTGCATTATTTTACTGACTTAACAAAAACTTATTCTGATACATTCTCATTTGAATCGCGTCTTACATATCCTCCTAAAATATCACAATTAAATAGTTTTTATTTTATAAATCACTAATACACGCAGAAGGAAAAGTTAGAGTAAATATTTTCAATGAAAACATCTTCCCCTTAAACAATCTGGTAACATTATTCGGTCGCGAAGTAATCGAATGCATTATCCAGTGTCGGCAAAAAATTCGATAGATTACCCCCGACTCGGATCCTATAAAAATATTACCGATTTCCTGTGATTTTACTAGGCAATCCAAATCGGAAACTACACCATGGAAGAGATGGGTTCAACATTTCAAACTTGCTTAATTTCTTATGGAAAATGACAGGCGAGACCATGCATAGGGATGACTGGAAAAGAAGAGCCTTCAAGAATAGAGCGCGCTGACGCCTGAAAGGCTGCCAACGCACTTGTGACTCCTCTGGTGTTGTAGGTGTCTTATGGGCGACGGTGATCGCTTACCTGATGGTATTTAAGCGATCACCGTCGCCACCGCCTTGACCTCTATATAAAAAAAAAGCGACCTTTGCTCAGGAGTTTGGCACGAAGAGGCTAAAATAATATCAAACGAACTATAAAAAGTTATCAAGCAGAAAGTAATCATCTTTGCCTATAGACGTATGTTAGCGGAAAATGCCTGCCGCTTCGTTTGCGTAAGAGGAAAAATGCATAATGCTATTTTTTGCTTCATAAGTCGAGTAAAAAAATGTCCTGCAATCATCCTTGGGTGTCCCAATAGCGCTCTATGAAAATTTAATAAAATATGCCCAGCCGGTTTGGACAAAACGAAATTCCGAACGAAAAATGGCGTAATGGTGACTTGCAATCATATATTTTAAGCGAATAGTGCATAGCGCTGTTAAGATTTTTGGGTCCTTTGAAAAAAAATGGACATTGTTAAGTGCTTTAATTAAAACACAACGTAATTTGCCTTTGTATATCGAAAACTAGCCATACATAATTGTATGACCAACTTTCGTTACACAAAGGAATGGATTCAAAGTTTGTTTTAATTAAGCCCTTAACTAGGATGAAAAAGGCCCTTACTGTACAGTCGCGGAATGAAAAGGTTGACCAGTTTTCAAACAAAGTCATTTACGCGTTGCTAGTACATGTTACCTTTTTCAACTGTGTGAGGGTGAAGCATTGCAAATTATGTTTAACTGTTTGACAAAAAAGTTCAATTTTGCTTAGGCTTCCTTGAGTATTATTAGTTGAACTAAAACCTTTTATTAGATTGATCTTGGCATTACGCTGTGTCAAGTTTGATAAGAGTAATGATTACATCCTCTTCGTTTATAATGGTTTAAACTATTAAATGTGAATAACAGTTCCTGTCAATGTCATCATTTATATTTCTTGTATTCTTGTTAATATTTTACAATGCCGAGAAATTTAAATATTCAAGAAAGAGCTCCCAAAACCAAAGTTCGAATATGTGCGGTCCTCTTTTCTCCTTCCTAAAATGGCTGAAGAATAAAAAAAGATAAATATTTTACTTAATTTTAATTCGGCTTTCCAAAAAGCAAAGAGGTCAATTCTTAAAGTTCACTATATGGATGTGGACCATGTAGTGAAATGTCATGCATTATGACGGAATGTGTCATACCTACTCGGTTGATAAAGCAGTTACTGATAACTTACTCTGAGCAAACAAAAACAGATCTTAAGGTGGTCAACCTTTTCATTCCTCGATTGTACATAAGCTAATTCTGAAAAGGCCAGTTGTAATATTCTAATATCAAGTTAAATACCTAATAAGATTACATCCCACTTGACGGCTTTAGATTCCGGCCTGGTTCGGAACTGAATTAGGAGTAACTAAATTAGATCGCGGGCCGAATAACATTCCCCATTTACCTACCTACCGATCGTATCTCTCTTAGGTATGCAAGTTACAGGAGCCAGCGGGACCGGTTACAAAATGAAAGTTGCAATCTGAGCGTGGATCCGACAATCAAATCTCCGGGACGTAGGTTACATGTCTAAATCACTTAATCAATTTTGACGATAAAATGAAATCTATTGCCTATTGCACTTTAATACGACAAAATTTTAGTATAAAAATATAGTAATGTATTTAATTTTCATAAGTATAGTACATTTAGGTATATCTTGACGGTAAATGGTAACCTCGGTCAAAAATGTGCTGATCTATCTACACTATAGACCGCACCCAACCCAAATCGTCGGTGATGCAGGCGCGGGAAAAAAGCTATGGAATATGAATCTGATTTGTTAACAGTTTTAGAAAGTGGCCAGGCTTCTAAAGAAAGAAATCACATTAATGTTTTAATGCATCAACATATAAAATCACATCAGTCTAGTAAAGGGTCACCAATCGCATTTTGCTACGGCAATCCGTAGACGCTACAGACTTCGAGGCTTTAGAATATTGATCTTTTACGAAAATTTGACGAACGCTCCCGCGACCTCCTGTCACTTATACCACGTCCTCGCCAGCTAGTCGCGGAGTCAAAATGATGAATATTCATACACTCGCGTCTTATTGCGTTTGTTGAGCATCATAGTTAGTTGTTTGTTACAATTAATTCTGCTGTAATAGTTATGTCGCACGCGCCTTGTGTTGCGAATTTCAGATTTGATTGCTCCGTGATTTAAGTAAGTATAATTAATTTTTATTAAAAAAACCTATACAAGGTTAGGGAATAAAGAAAGGGTTTTGACTTTGGGTTTCGAGTGGATTGTGTTAATTTGAGATCTTTGTTAGAAATGCAAAAGCATGTTCGTTAGCTCTGTGCTTTACGTTCAATTAAGTAAATTAACGACACTAAGCGCAGTACTCGATCGTGACCTTCTGCAACTACTTAAGCTTCATGCACTGTAGTATGCAGAGTAAAATCTCAAAGCACGTCCTAATAACCTGCTAACATGAGGTTTATAATAAGTGCTCGGTTAATCTGATGCAATGGAGCTCGAAATGAAGGCATTAACGTTACCGGGCTGTCACTTGCATAAACGTAACGAGCATTTTTGCCGAGCGGTTTCAGCATTTTTGCAGCGCGAACAGACGAGCTATCGCAACTAACCGCAACTTTGCTCGTCGAGCGACGCAGCATCAATGATCTTTCTCGCTCTGTATTAAAAAGACAGAGACAGACGATGTCTGTTGCGCGATAGAATCGTTTGCACTGTAAGATGCAATGTGTAACATCTCTAAGTACGTCTAATTACCTGCTAAAATGTGGTACCCAGTTAAACTGATGCAATAGAGCTCGAAATGAAAGCATTAACGTCACTTGCATAAGCGGCATTTTTGCCACGGGTTCAGAGTTAAAGGTTAACATTTTATAATCGATTACGTTCTTAACATGGTAGGTATTTAGTTTTAATTCTACGCGGCTGTTAGTTAACCTTTGGTATATATATTCACTAATCAGTGCATAATAAGTTAGTCTTATTATTTTAGACTTTAAGGTAAACTTGTCTAACGCTAATCAGTGCACCGTATACCTAAGGTTTAGCAATTGATATAAGTAATAAATAAGTCACAACTGCGTCCTCGGCCCTCGGCGAAAAAAGAGGGGCCTTATAAGTTTGACTTGTGTTTGTGTGTGTGTGTGTGTCTGTGTATATCTGTGTGTTTGTCCGTAGCATCGTAGCTCCTAAACGAATGAACCGATTTGGATTATTTTTTTGTCAGAAAGGTGACTTTATCGAGAATGTCCTTAGCCTTGGTTCGGAATTCGGGTCAGGCGTTTCAGAATTTTCAGCTTTTTTCTAGACTGGTCGGGGGTTTTTATATCGAATGCATATAGACTTCTGATGACCTTAATAAGGTAGTAATGTCGCGCTATGTGATACCAGTTCTGCATATCATGTTTTTTATACGAATACAGCATTTTCTAGTTTGTGGTAAGCAACATTATTTTTAAAGAGTTTATAATCTATGCGTTTTAACATAAAAGTGCACCTGACGCGCTATTTCCATTAGGTACGCCACATTTATGTAGAGAAATTATTTTTCTAACAGTGTGGTCAAGAGCTTGACTGTTTTTTTGCCTACAGCCAGCCATATAATGAGAAAGCTTCACTGGTCGCTACTATTTTATTTCAAGCTTGAGTAAGCTCAAGCTACAAAGGTGCTTTTAAGGATATTGCTTTTTTATAACGTAGCTACTAGCATTTATCCGCGGCTTCACTGAAAACTGAGAAAAATGTTTTAACACTTTGGCTGGCAAGCTTTTCGTAGCGCTACGCACTTTAGACAGTTACTTACGCATTTATTATATAAGTAGCTACAAAGTACGCTTACATAAGAATGGAATACATGGGTTTTTTAAACTCATTAGGCGGTTCCGTAATATAATCGGAATCTGAACTGTGGAATAAATTGCCGCCTGCAGTATTTCGGGACAGATAAGACCTTCAAACCTTCAAGATAAGAGCGTACTCCCACCTGAAAGGCCGACAACGCACTTGTGACTCCTCTGGTGATGCAAGTGTATATGGGCGACGGTGATCGCTTACCATCAGGCGACACATCTGCTCCTTTCCCTCCTGTTTCCCTGAAAGATGGATAATTTTTTTGTTTCCGTTTTTTTTTAAGGAATGATGCTGAGATCAATTTACACTAAATATATATATATATATATATATAAAGTAAACGTGTTATTTTTTTCAGTATTGGTGTTTATGTCACTATCGCGTCAAAACGGCTATACAGATTGGATCAATTTTTGATACAGAAATAGCTGGACATTCAAAGGTGGTTATAGGATAGGCACTTTTTACCGGACTGAAACGAAAAAGAGGGTTATGACTATTCTCCTCCGCGAGCTAAGTCTAAATGTATTTGTTCGTAACTTCGGTGGAGTAATCACCACACTTCCTTATCCCCTGTTAGCCTTTCGGTCACCTAATACGTCACGAAGCCCACTTTCTTCTTCAATTGCTTACAATAAGTTAATCTTGGTCTTCATAAGTGTATGCGGAGCTGAATTCAGTTTTGTCTGTGTGTGGGATATCGTAATTATGAAAGAATTTTATTAGTTAATTTAATTAATATATTTTTAAATATATTTCAGTAAATAATGTTCGAGTTATTCATTATAATAATCCTAATTGAACGCACTCCTCTGTGCAAGAAAGCTATAAAATGTGATAAAATATTTTTAGTCGTAAGTACGTAACCCTCCACGCGAGAGTCAAACTCGCTCTTGTTCCGTTTTCACACAGAGATGGGCAAACGAGCGTACGTACGAAAAACGCATTTCAACCGACAATTCTCGTCTTTTGACGCAGCATTAAGTGATAATGAGTTCCATTCACTCGTTAACTACCGCCCTATATTCAGCAATTCCGCGTCGAGTTCGTCTCTTACCAGTATAATTTCAGCAGTGGATTTACAAGATTTCGGCTTAAATCCGGAATCTATCATAGCAAATAAAGATTATAACGAACGTTTGATGTTAAATACATATAAAATAAAGCGTCGCGATGTGTGCTCCATGAATATTTTGACACAGATACCTAACAAATTGACTAGGGCTGTATTACAGCATATGCTAATCCTATTTAGTCAGCTCCACGTCTTAGATTCACCAACAGATGTCGTGATTTGTGATTCGATTTAGTAGGGAAACTCCCGACTATAGCCCATTTCTTAATCACGTCTCTGTTCAGTAAGTCATCATAGCACTATCCTATAAAATAAAACGGTAATCTGGTGAGGAGTGTGGAAATTCGCTGGAGATAAAACCCTTTGGGTTCTTGTTCAACGCTTGTTGTTGCGAATGTTATTTGGCAAAATTGATAATGACTGATGATAAGCACAGCACCCTATCTGCAAGCAAGCCTAACGCATGTGTTGCGATTTGGACAGGCGAACCATCCGCAGCACACGCCTTGCGATATCTATGCGTCATATCCCGCCTCAGCGAGCTCTCGCACCAGACGTGCCGCTCGCCGCCGCGAATCCACGTTCACGTGGCCCCGCTCCAGACTCACATCTTCCATATGAGGACGCATGCCTGACCCGACGACACGGGTCACGACTCCGCCACAGCTCGAAATGCCTCGCGGCATTATGAGCCCTCTGCATCCTCCAGAGTGTATGAGAAGACAGAAGAAAGTACGTCGCAGACGAACTCGACACCGAATACCTGAACACTACCGCCATTCATTAGGCCCGTCGTTCACACGGCGCAACACGTCCCGTTATTAACTCGCCAATTGGACGTACGCCTTTATTGACGGGCGTTGCGGTGTTTTGACAGTTAAAGCAAGCTTTTATTCAAGTTTACTGACACATTAGCAAGCGCCCTTGCTTCCCTTTTTCTGATTTATTTTCTTTTGAGGTCTCGTTTGTGGTACCAGGCTCTTATAACCTTACTTTTTATCTTCGGTGTGCAATAGAGATCAGAATCATTTATTTGTTCAACATAGGTCCAAAGGCGCAACATGTCCAATGGGCATTTTCGTTTAAATAAGCATGAAACACTAGCAGTTAGTGTTCGTTACTAAACTGACAATTAATACCAAATGGCATATGCTTCCTTATTAAATTTATGGGTTGATCATTATTGTAATACGTACTTTTTCAAACTAAGATATATTTATAGCTTCTATGTGTAATGTTTATAATAAAATAAGGGCAATGGATAATGGAATTATACCCCTTTTAAAGAAAAAAAAAATATTTATTGGCCTATACACGTATACAAATTTATCCAAAACAAAAGAAATAATTACAGCTATATGCAAGCAAACAGGCCCAAGCTCAGTATGTACTACTAAAGTCGGGAGACCGCAGCACAGCACTGATAATTTTACTGTAATTGAATGTAGTGAAGAACATACTTAGGGACAATTCGATAAAACAGAAAAAAAGAACAATTTACTTAAGACTAGCTTAAGCCTAGTCAAAAAGGCCCCATCGAGTTGTCCCTGGCGCAAAGGTACCCATCACACTGGCTGCGTTACCACTTTGAATGGCGATGGACAACCTTCGCACCAGGTACGAACCCGCGCGGGCGACAAACCCCCTCCCCCCAATTCGACGTCCCACTTCCCTGATGAACCTCTTTCCCCCAGCACCAAGTAGATTTGATGAACATTATGCAGCTTTACGTTCAATAGTAACGATTAAATAATAAGTCATCATCATCATCATTATTAAGAGGTTGCAGCATTTTCCAGAGCAGCCTGTCCTGGGCCTTTTTATCTTTACTTCTTGGTGCGAAAATGCTTAATATTAGAAAAGACGTTCGGAAAGAGGTACCAACGCAGAAGTTCTGCTAAAGGCAAGAGAAGAGAGGCAACTAATAACCGCCATTGAAAAACGTAGAGCTAAGTATATAGGCCACATACTAAGACACGAAGGACTAAATATTACCATCCTCGAAGGCAAGATAGACGGAAGCCGAGGAAGGTAAAGGCCTAGAGTACCATACATGACGCAAATGAAGGAGTGGTGCTGTAGCCACTAGTACCAAGAAGTAAATAATAATTAGGTATTGTTAATAAAAAACACAAGTCTGAAAATATATTCTCTAATAAAAAAATGATAACAGCGCGTAAATGCGACATCAGTAAACGCGACTGAAGTTACAATTTATATAAAACTCAATTGTAGGACTTATGACGACACGGTAAAAAGTTAAAAAGGGGCGGACTCGGACTCCTCCGGCTAGGGAGCAAGCACCAAAACACCACATTAAGTCTATCCCAGGACTTGTTAGGGTTGCCGACGAGGTTAGTAGACTCCGATATGTGGAGTACAATGCGGCTTTGTTACAAAAAAAACATTCATTTTATTTATACTTTTTTTTATTATGAGAACCTAACAAAGGTTTTAGCCTGCTTCCCTGCTGGTAATTATCACAGGGCTTCTAAAAACGTTGTATATCCCAATCAGAGATATTAATAATTTAGTAAAACTAGCGATGATTTATCTGTAATTTTTTTCATGCGTTGCCGATTTTATAAGTTTACTGAACAAGACGATTTTTAAAGCAGTTTACCTTAGAAGTGTTCTTGTAGCAGCCCTACCCGAAGGGCTGGATTGTGTAGTAATCCGTCCTCGGGCACAGTCTGATGTGATTACGAACCTGGTTCCTTACAGATCTTTAGAAGATTTGTATGGGAAAACGAAGTTTTTCCCTTAACATTGTTTATTAAACTTGACAAAGTCTACAGGGTACAGTTAAAACCAGTCTATCTAACTGAAAGACAGAGTTCTTGCCTAGTATGATCGTATCATCGGATAGAAGACATGCGCGCTCACAAATATCTCTAACATTACAGTAAAGTTATATAAAAACAACACTAGCAACAGAAACAGGATTGGAATTCTCACAAATCAATTCAAACTCCTTATCTTAAAATTTCCATAAGAATGAAATAAAAACACACAAAACGGTTGAATGCCTAATTTCAGCAATTTCTAATAATGTTTGATCAATATTGACCATTTGACAGACATAATCGGACTATTACGACTATGCGAACATTTTGAAATTAGGCACAAGTTTTTTTTTATTCGTCGTTTCTTCATTGGTATGTGAATCTGACTATAAGTGCACTTGTAGCATATGACGGACTGTTGAATTTCTCTCGACTTTCTTCTCAACAGGGTCTCCTCTTGAGAAAGGCCGGTAGATCAGACTTCTTAAAGTGCCCTGACGGCCGACTTAAAGAATAAAGTTCATTGTTTAATTTTAATTATAAATGGCAAGTTGGCAACCCTGTCCTTAAAGTCGATCTTCAGTACACACCCTGATAGGATTAAGGACATGTGCCCTTATCGTACCTTACGAATCCCATATTGGAAAACTTGGTTTTTGCCTTGGCTTACTCAAATGTTCTAGAAAGCCTTCCAGCAGGGAGAAATGGCGAGATATCACGGGGCAAGTCAGACCTGCCACACATACGACGTGTTAACCACGACCACTCTGTCAAGAGTATTACGACTGATATGATGGCTCAAATATAATAGTCGTCGTCTGTGAAAAACTTTGTATTAAACTAACATATACCCGCCCGCGGTTTCGCTCACTTTACCGGGATTTCTGTAGCCATGATCCATGATCTGAAATTTTATTTTACCGGTGTGGGAACGCGTTAAGCATGCTCCCCCGGCTTAGGTATGCCACGGTGGGGGGTTATCTGGGACTCTCCCCTCAAAAGAAGGGGCTCACTAAAACCACACCAACGGTTCTCCTCTCGGCCGTTACTGGAAGTGCCATGGGATCACGAGCATTAAGACCACGCCCGCTCCCGCTCCATGATCTGACCCACCCTGAACGATCTTGGCGCCATACAGGCACAGAGAAACTGCCTACCCTGAAACCCTGAGCGACCATGGCATGGCTCCATTTAGGCACAGAAAAACTGCCTACCTTGTACAAAAACCCTGTGAACGCCACTGGTATTGTGTATGTGTGTATTCAATACATTTAATAATGAGACAGTCTGTTGTCAGAGTTTTCATGCGACATTTTTTTCTCTTCATTCACCTCTGGCACATGTGCGTGTAACTCTCGCCTTTCTAGCATGTGTGTAAAAGTGGCTTTCATTAGGGGACCTATGTACGTAACCTATATTAGTAACTCTCTCGCCTGTCGACGATGACTTCTCTACTATTTTCAAGCTCTATTTCCGCGTATTTACTACGAGTATACATAGTGGACATCAATTCTTCCCGCGGACCATCATCTAACAACATTTATCCACCCGACTCCCCCGAGTTGATCCCGTTTCCATGATTATCCGAACAATGGTGTCCTTATTGCCTTACCCGTGTTCTATAAAGGACTTTTGTTGTGCGATAGTGTGGCTTAATGCTTCGTAGCTTAATGTTATTGATGATAATTACTGAAGTTAATGTTAATCGAATAAATACGGGATTTAGACCAACAACTTTACTTAGACATGATTTGACCAACATGGGCCATCACTTTGTAATCTTCTGCAAGTCATCATCAGGTACAAGACGCTAGACAGATCTCAACCATTTTTGGTACAAGAGTCGATAAACCTCTGAAGATAGTTATTAGGTAGTTTTTAGGCAACTACGTTAAAGCAAAAACAGAGAAATGAGTTTTTGAGTTATTGGCAGAAAAACTGCGCACCTCAGCAAAAGGAAGTAAGTGTCACGAAGATAGGTACGCTTTTTTGCTGGTTCCACATCGATTTTTTTATTGGTAGTGTATTTCTTTGTAGTAACGGTTACATAACCTTACAATGAGCACGGTCCGTCATACTCTTAGCCGGTTTTTTTTTAATTTTAAAACAAAAACCTGTGAAAGCAACTTTTATACTTATATTTACACCATGTTCATAAAAAGTCAAACCGCAAATAAACCCCTGGCTTTATTACACACCTTTCCAGCGGACTGAACAAATGCAATTAAAGCCCAAATTTGCGACACAATTTCATATTCGCGCCCCTCGCTAATGAGACAATAAAAAACACGAATATATCACCAGTCCACAATAAATAGGAGATACAGTCATAGCTACGTCATTTGTTTAAGGGACATTGCAACCCATAATTTAACATTTCAGAAAATCAACCTTTGATGTCAGTAAGAAAGACTTTGTCAGAAATTCAAAAATCTAGTAGGTAATAAAAGAACAAATGGTAGTCGGACTCGCTCACCGACGGACACATATAACGAATTTCTACAGTAAAAAAAATTGTTTCGGCATTTTTTGTTAAACTTCAATTGACGAATAACCGAATTTATTTTTTTATTCTTAAACTGCCCAGCTATTGGCCCGAGTATATATGGTAAATAGCTACGAAATCGAGGACGTAGCTCGTTGGTTTGTTCATTTTATTAAAAACATACCAAATTAGTGCATAGCTGTCCATAAGAACAGCCGGACATGGCGGAAATACGAAAGCAGTCTTGACAGACAGATGGCAACAAAATTATCCTATACTTCCTTTTGAGTTACGGAACCCTATAAACAACGTACAACACGCCAAAAATGCCAACAAGCAAGTAAAGTTAAATAAAAGCTTGTACAAAACATGTAGAAGCCTTTTATGACAGTCCACAAACCGGGACGAGTGCACCTAAGGTTTAAATTCAAATCTACAAACAAAAGACAACCCCACACAAAGGTAGCAGTTGCGGATTGCAATCCGGTCCGGCGGATCCGGTTACCCGGCCGGATCCGGTACGTTTGGCGGCCACCGGATCCGGTAAAAACTTACCCAAAGAGACTGAAGAGACGCCACAACAGACATACAATGTGGACCATCCAACCCCAGAAAGCTGATGTCAAGAGTCAATATGATCTAGATCTACGACGTCTTTCTTAATTATTCTTTGAGACGTTAATTGTGTTTAATGGTTAATTATGTTTGTTTGGCCAAACTAGAAAAACAGTTTTTTTTTTTTTTTTTTTTTTTTTATTCAATAAAGGTTATTACAATTATAACATGTCTCTTACCTAGTATTTAAAGTGCAATGTGATGTGATATATGATTATTGATTAGATTTCTTTATGTATGATTAATATTACAGGTGTTAAGGGAGTATAGTATTTGATTATTGTTGATGTTACCTTTTATCGTATTAATAAAGTTGATTAAATATTACATGTTAGAGAAGAACGGTGGGGTCAAAGTTAAAAGAACGATCATAAATCATGATCCAATACACCATATTAGTGGTAAATTTTTAGATTTGGCAATTACCACTTTAAAAAGTCCCTTTAATTAAAGTGTTTGTTTTATGTGTTATTAAAAAGATTTAATTTTGTTATCTTTCCTATGAGATGTCTTCATGTGTGGCTGTTAATAGGTTAATGTTATTAAGTTAAGGCAAAATATTATTGAAGCAGATGCTTAAATTTCCATCTTAATGTGAAATTTGTGGCTAGTGAGACTTATTTTTGGCTTAATAAGTGTGATTTTTAGCGCTAAACCATTGTTTCATTACTTAATTTGCAAAAACAGCTCCAAGTGTCTACTTTGCGGCCAATAAACTGGACAAAAAGCATAATTTTGGATAGGCGCAATAGCAAAACTTAAAACTTCAATCCGGTCGGATTCGGCCGGATTGAGAATTGGACCAGATAGCAATCCCTACGTGCATGTCCCGGAACCGTTCGTAAAACAGAACACAGAAAAAACCGTATTTTTTCGAGTAGGACAGTAAAAGAACATCTAGAATTACTGAACGGAAGAAATCCGATACCATGGATTAGAAAAAAAAAAAAATTGATTCATATGGGTTCAAATTCTAATTTCGCCTTTCAATAAACGAAATATTAATAAAGAAAAACTATTTCCACGTTCTAGCATAACTAACACTTTTAGTATTGAGTTTAAAGAAAAAATATGCGTGTACATATTTATAAAAACTGCATATTGATTTTTCTCATAGCAAAACACATTATATATATTTTTTGGAAGTACTAAATATTTTTTTTTAGCTTTCGATAAACGAAGAACTGAATGTCTCGCACTAAAGTGTAATATGATAGTGCACTAACTCGCATCAATGTAACGCGGCTACGTGATTACGAGCGCTCGTAAGTCGAATCGCGCCTCGACGACACCGATTAAAGTCAGCGATTATTGCCCGATTAATGGCCGAATGATTGCGTCAACACGCTGCCTAATTTGTATGTATTTGTAGCTTTCGTTCGGTTAAACAATGTTGTTGATTTAAGATGACCAATAAAGAACACTTATGCCATTCGAACTTTGACTTCTACGAAGCCAATTTTTTTAATGAGAATCTTTCTTAGATTTCACAGAACTTGGTATCTTTTGCAAGGGTTTTGTGTGACGACATATTATTCTCACTATTACGAAATATAAGAATGGACCTACAACCTAGACAAGCTAAATTTGTTTCTCTCTTCTCTTCTCAGTCGTTACATTATTTGCAGAGCAGTCCTATTAACATCTTGTACTGTTCGGCGCAGGTATTGCTCGCCGTAAAATGACCCGCCCCGATTTGCAGACATTAAAGTGCACCCACGCTAAGATCCGCTCACAGCCGATTTGATCTGGTCGGCACTTCGCGGGTGATCTCCCACGTCGTCTGGTTCCTTCTACTATACTCTAGATGACAAGCTCTGTAAATTTGTATGAATGCAACAAATAATTAAAATAATTAGGCTGTCAGATACAAACCCATCGCGACAAAAACAAACGACCCACTTTACACAGTCCGTGAGTCGTTATCCAAAACAAAAAAATCACCGGTGTTCCTAATTTTTACATTTTATTAAATCCTTTTGTAATAACGATTTATTAGAGTGACAGGGGCAGGCAGAGCAGGAAGGGACAGTCTGATTTGTAGGAATGGTTGGGTGTAATCAAATTCGTGTTGGGACCTACGCTGATATACAGAAAACGCGTGTATTGTGAGTCGCCCAATGCAGGTACCTATACGTATCTGCGTAATTTTACACAAGTAATTTATGGAACGGAAAAAACCCGAAATACCTCGAATAATGTTTACCATCCGCAAACGGCAAACAGATCTTTTAAGTAATTGTGAGATTCAGATGTCACTTTGCGGAATTCCAAATTAGACTCATAGATAACAGTGCCATTGCTATTCTGCGAAATAGCGTCTTAGTAAGTTGTGACAATAAGTTGCAATCCCTTGCGTACAAATAATGCGCGCAGTTATAATAATAATGTGCCTCTTCACAACTTTCTCTTCTCGAGTGGACGCCGATCTGTCAGCATCTATCTACAGCATTTCCTGATAATGCCTCATAGATAGGTGAAACATGTGTCCTGGTTACTGTTTCATGGTGGTTTGTTATATTTACTTGCATATATCTCTGTGGAGAGGGAGGGTGGGCATATGTTTACCGCGCTGCGCGTTGATGTAAATTCCTTTTTAATTGTTTAGGTACTGTTTTATTGTTTACAGTACAAGGATAATGTCTACTGTTAAGTTGCAAGCCTTCGCATTCTAGAGAACAAAATACTCATTCTTAAAAGAATGTTCATGAAATATTTCTGACATTTTCGTGTTCCGACTGTATTCCTGTCCAATGGCCAGAATTCCTGATATGTCAAAAAAAAATCCTGACGGCTGTTAACCCTATCCCTGGTAACATCCGCAGTCCTTGTGCCTTGAATACTGCGTCATAGCCCAATTCTAAGCCGCCGCGACTGTTATTCTCGTTTGTGGCTTTGCGCTCCCTCCCACTAAATCCAATTAATGGTAAGGAAGCCTAGCCAGGCCTACTCAGTTTAAAGTCAGGTCTCAAAAATCACCGACGGCTTGATTAATTATTTGCACCCCCTAAAGTTGTAACAGCATCAACAAATTACAAGAAAATGACTGCAGATAAAGCGCATTTTCGTCAGCTATTAGACGAAAATGAAATTTACGGAGCGCGAACATTTTACGTTTAAATAAATCGTTTATAAACAAAATAGAGGTAATCAAATCCATATAATGGGAAGAGGGGCTGGACCGACCCTCTTTAAATGATAACTCCATAAAGAACAAAACAGAAGTATTATTCCATTCTCGGGTTTTTTTTAATTACTCGAGAGTATACGAATGAATACTATTAAATTCAGTGCCTAGTAATATGTAATGTAACAATGTAGAACGATTTACATGAATTAAGTTGTACTACACTAGCTTCTGCCCGCGTCGTCGTCCGCCTTAAATTCGTTTATCGCGGATAAGGGTATTTTTCCGGGATAAAAAGTAGCCTATGTCCTTCCCCGGGACTCAAACTATCTCCATACCAAATTTCATCCAAATCGGTTCAGCGGTTTAAGCGTGAAGAGGTAACAGACAGACAGACAGACACACTTTCGCATTTATAATATTAGTATGGATTGTGTGACCCATACTTACTTACTCCGTTGGCTCAGCGACCCAAAGTGAGTCTTGGCCTCCAACACGAGAGCTCGCCACTCCTCCCGACCCTGCGCCAATTCCTGCCAATTTTGGCATGAAGCTCGCGCAGATCCGCCTACCCCATGTCCCTCATGTCATGCTGCATACCTGGGATGCCCGACAGGACGTCGGCCTGTCGAGTGGCCCAGGTTTGCTCTCTTTACGCCCCGATCTTCCTCCATCCTTTCGAGATGGCCAAGCCAACGGAGTCCGTGAGCTTTCGTCTCTCCTATGATGTTAGGTTCGGCCAGCTCCTCTACTTCGGCGTTCTTAAGGGCCCTCTTCCATCCGGTCTTTGTCGCGGGCCCAGAATCTTACGGAGGATTTTCCTCTCGGCAACTAATAGTATCTTGTGTGACCCATTGACAAAGTTAATGATAAATTGACACAGAATTAAATTTAGTCTAAGTCTTAATATTCGTGGCCTCATTTTCTTTATTCAACTGACAAATGCAGTAAATTAAATACCCGGAACAAGAAAAAATGGCATCAAATCATATTCTCTAACAATCTGTTGATAATGTAGACAGATTGCCTTAGCGATGTTCCCCAAAACTGAGGCGGGATTCAGTCGGGAGAAAAATGTCGCCCATTAGTTGGGCTCAATTTTCTTTATTTACCAATTTAGTCCTAAAAGTGAAGGCCCCGGTGTTGGTGCGTCAGCGGGGAAAATGACGGAGATGAGTAAGACATTTTGTAATAGAATAGAATAGAACAAAGCTTTATTCAGGATAACACATCATAACAAATTTAACATGACAAAACAGACAATACAATGTAAACGAGAGAAGTGAACCTAAAATGGTTCCACTCAGCAATACCGTCGGCTTGGTTTGTTATACCACATTGGTAATGAAGCATTGTTTTGAATGCGTGGCAAACATATTGTTAATCGCTTAAAACGACAAGGCAAGAATAATAAGAAAATTACAATCTAAAGACTATTATAATTGAAGGACTCCGAGAAGATTTCTCCTGAATTCCATTATGAGATCTTCACCAAATTGTTTAAACCAGTGTAACCTTTACAACAAAACAAAAAAATATATTTATATTGATTGAAATAAAACAATTTAACGGATTATATCGCGTATATTATCTCATTTTAGTTCCCGACGTTTCGGAAGCTTTCCAGCTTTCCATGGTCACGGGAGGACCATGACCATGACCATGTCCTCCCGTGACCATGGAAAGCTGGAAAGCTTCCGAAACGTCGGGAACTAAAATGAGATAATATACGCGATATAATCCGTTAAATTGTTTTATTTCAATGAGTAATAATCGCGGAAACAGAAGAAAATATTATATATTTATATTGGTTGAAATTGGCATTTTATTCCTAATAATATCGTTGCATCAACCCTTTTTACGGCTCCGTAGCCAAAATGGCAAAAACGGAACCCTTATAGTTTCGTCATGTCCGTCCGTCCGTCCGTCCGTATGTCACAGGCATTTTACTCAAAAACTATAGGACGTATATTAATGAAATTTGGAACATAGGTGTCTTGGGTTAGCCGCTACTTAGTTTGATAGTTGAATAAAAAATATACATGTATGGAGTGGCCACTCCATATTTACTTAAATAAATTCAGCTCCATAACATTTGTGCCAGAGGGCACGAACTCACTTAGGTAGGTTAGGTTATTCGAATTTTCCTCTACGAAATCCAGAGTTAAAATAAGTCATAAAAGCGCTGTAAATCCGGAATTTCATCAGAAAATAATACGGTTTCCTATTTCTACGTGCATCAACATTTATTTTATTTAGTGCCTAACTTTTTTTTGCGAACTTACAAGACCAGTAAAATATATTCAAAATCATGGGAACCAAACTGTATCATAAATCAACAGTAGTTATGTAAAACTGGTTGTGCTTGAACTTATATAAGGAAAGGACTGATTCCCATCACACCTATACATTGCAATATAAACACACGGAAATACAGAACTTGACAGTAAAATCCCCGTAAGCAGAGGTAAGCAATTTGAGGTCTTATCGCTACATAGCGATCTCATCCAGACAGCCTTTGGATATTAGAGTGTTTAAAAGATAACAAATTTAGTTGAGTAGGTGGCGAAACAACTATAAAGTTTAAAATAAACACATAGACACATGTAGACGCAATAAATATAAAAATAAGAGCACGTAGATAAACAAATATAAATAGTTATACCTAAATAAATAAATAACTACAATAGTGTCATCCGAAAAGTTGCGCTCCCTTCACTAAAAAAAAGAAGTCTGCACTATATTTTGATAATTCTTATGTGTTTTGCAAAATCAACATTTATTTAAGTTTTGCATCTAACACCATCATCCAAGGGAACAACATTTTAAAGTAGATCAGTACATATGAGACTAAGATATTTTGCAAGCGTGAGTGATTTTGTTCCACACTGTACTCAAATTCAAATTGTTTATTCTGTAAGTAGGCCACAAGGGCACTTGTACAAGTCTGACTCTACGGCATTTCCTAAGAGGAGACCACTGTTGAGAAGAAAACCGAAACAAACTCAACAGTCAGTCATTTTTACAAAATAACTCCTTACTATTACAATATTATTACTTATATCTTAGTCTGTCGTACTAAATGGAAAGATATATAATGTTCGAAAACAGGAAACCTCAAACGGCAACGACACGCTTCCAGTTAAATACCGACGAGCCGCAGAGACGAGATGGATTAGAACCGCAACATGAAGATCGAAATGGGAATCCGAACACAGCACATATGCTGAAAAAAAGATATTTTGCGCGCAATCTCGTAAGAAACTATACTTTTCAAAGTCTATCCTTTTCAACGCCTAAATAAAGTGCAGCTTCCATCCCTTCTCAGCCCGAGGGCTCGCTATGAGGAAAGTGAGGAATGCCAGATATTTGCGACGCAACGCACCAAGGCAATAAATCTGCGAATCATCGGCATTTGTGCCCCCTATTTGCCTTCTGTTATATTAAAATTGTTCCGTATTCCTTAAGGCAGAATATGTGCAGAATCCGGAGTTCTTAAGAAGCTTCACTTGAGAATGGAAGTATAATACGTTCGTCCGTTCATTGACTGAACCATTGGAAATGGTGGAATTGTAGCCCTGTGGCAGACTTTAAGACATTTCACCATGCGTTTGGTTACCAGACGTCAGGAATTTTCCTGATATGTCAGGTATTTTTGCCGGAATACAAAAATGTCCGAAATTATCACTTTAAAACACTTAAAAACTCGAAAAAAATTCGACCGCTCCACTCGCTTCATCTTAAAATCGCCGGTGCTAAACCAACCCCGCACCTAAATACCTCGTGTGTTCATAACTTGTGAGACGATTTAAATGCTCGACAAAAAAATATAAAGCTTGCTTTAAGCTTTTAACATTCTGAATTTAGAGGATCATGTATCAATTTATTTACAACTGTTTGACAAAATGGCACCAACGCGGGTTGCAGCGTTGCAAAATTGCCAGGTTTCAGGCGAAGATTGGCCGTCGTTGAGTCCCGACTTGAATCGTTTGGATTATTCTTTATTGACTAAACTGGAGCTAAGAGCATGCAGAAAGCCTCACCCAAACCTGGATTCCCTCAGGAGCGCTTATCAATGAATCGAACCCGATTCTTTTCCGCTTTACTATAGAAGACACGTGCCGCCATAGGCAAATGGCCCGCATGTTTGAAGGCTTTTATTCAAAACAAAGATGGAAACATGTGTGTTGTTTTACCATTTACATAAAATACAAATAAATAAATAAATAAATATTACGGGACAATTTTACAAAAATCGCTCTATTCCTATGGTAAGCTCAATAAAGCTTGTATTATGGGTACTAGACGACGATATATTTAATAGATATATTACTTATATACATAGAAAACATCCAAGACTCAGGAACAAATATGTAGGCTCATCACACAAATATTTGCCATTACCGGAATTTGAACCCAGATCCTCAGCTTCGCAGGCAACGTTACTCCCACTGAGCCAAACCGGTCGTCGGTAAATATATTAAATGCCATCAAAAATATACGAGTTTTACTTCGTCTGAAGAAAACTTATGAACACACTTGGTATGTTCTTACAATTACAGAGTAAAAGCACACTAAATCATGTTTCCTAAACTTTACCACCGCTAATTTGTCTAATTTGTCAGCTTATACAGACTTTTATAAATGGTGCCTTGGCTCCGTGTAAGGCTAATATTATCGTTGCGATTGGTCGACTGAGCAGCCGTATTGTCATTAATGCATTCGCTTGGCTGGTTAGTTGCATTTCTGGCGCCGATGTCCAGACAGACAGATACGTACGATTCTTATCAGGTTTTTAACGAGGAAGGTATTGGAAAAATTTAACTCCTCCGGTTTGCCTAAAGGAGCGAACAGACCGAACACAACAATGAATATCAGTGACAATCTTACACAAATCGACCTAGTCCCAAACTAAGCTAAGGTTGTACCATAGGTCCTTAGTACGACAATATACTTTTATAGATGAAATTAATACAGCGTTCCACACAGCGTTTATTAAACGCGCCGTCGTCGCGGCGAATTATATAGATTACTAGAAGGTGCCCCCGCAACTTCGTAAGCGAATGAGAGAAATCATAAACCTCTTTTTTCTTCAGCGTAGTCGAATAAAAAGTGTCCTATAACCATGTGTAGATGCCTAGCTACCCGTAAACGAAAAATAGGTGAAATCCGTTGAGCCGTTTTGGCGTGATGAAACTACAAACATACAAAAAAAACATTTTTTTATTACTTCGATTCATTGAACTTTAAATAGTATCTTTTTTTTAAATATCTTTAATGTACAGACATTTAATTTTTACAACTATATTATATTATAGATATTTAAATGACAAACTTACCCCATATGTATATGCCAAAGTATGTATGTTGGTTTGTGCGCTTATTTGGTCTGCTTTTACGCAACAATGTAGTAGCTGATCAAGATCATGCACAGAGATAGACATGAAGAAATACACAGTTCTAAAAGCATAAGCTTTGCGCAGCCACGGTAAAACCTAATGAGACTAAATAAGGAACACTAAACATAGACATCAAAATCCCAGTGCACAATTCACCTCAGCCGTCACTTAAAACACTCGAAACAAAAGCCAAAACAAAACAAACCGGCCAAATCTAATGAGCCTCATAACGAGGAACGACGTGATTCGCTCTTGACCCCAGTTCTGAGGTCAGTGGGATCATTACGGATGTTGGGGGTATTTGGGATGGTGTGGGGATCTTCGCGTTTCTTTCCGCACGTATGATCGCGAACAACACGGCAAGTGAAACGCGATGCGGTCTCGTCCGTTATTTTGAATGGATTTGCGTCCTGCTTTTGTTTTTGAGGAAAACGAGGGGTAGTTTAAATTTAGCACGGAAGGGAGACATTTCTTTTTAATGCCAAGCGAATGTAAGATTTGAAATGTAAAATATTTATGGAAGGATTTTTAAAATGAGACTTATCTAAGCTAGACAGAAAATTACAGGAAATGAGACGCAACTTCACATGATACATTCAGTTCTAGTAAAAAAATGATAACAAATAAAATTCGTCGCAAAAATAACTTAAACTTATTTCCACTTTTACGTTCGTTTTTGACATTTGACGATGACCGGTATAGTTCAGTCACAAACGTTGTCTGCGAAACTAAATAAGGGTAAATATTTATGAAATTATTATTTCAATATTTGTTCAATATTTATATGTACAAATAAATATTTGTTGCTGAGTCTTGGATGTTTACTATGTATAAAAGAAAATAAAATATCTATTGAATATATTGTTGTTAAGTACTCATAGCACAAGCCTTATTGAGCTTACCATGAGACTAGTTCGATTTGTGTAAAAATTGCCCCGTTATATTAATTTATTTTATTTACTAGCTGCTCACCCCTGCTTCGCGCGGGTATATTTTGAAGATCTCCCTTAAGATTCACTATATGTATTTTCCCAAAATTATAATTAAGTGTATGATAATCGTTTTGAATAATTTGAATAGACTTTAAAATTCAATTCAATATAATTAATGTAAAAGTAATAGAAGCATATATAATTTTTATTTAATATAAGCACATGTTACTTTTAGATTAATGTAAATATAATTTCTTAAGTATATATTATTTTGTCTTACTCTCACTCACTTCTTACATGCAGATTTTCAAACTAAATTTTTCCACTTTTGCATGAAATTTGTAGTATACTTTCATACATACAAACCTTGACCTGACAATAACAAACACATCAAAAAGCAATTAGCCAAATAAGTGTACCCATTCTGAAGTGATGTGTAACATACATTTCTTCGATAGTTTTTTATTTATATAGGTTTATTAATCAATCATAGACAAATTCATGTAATATGTATTTATTTTGAGTGGAACTAGTTTATTCTATTTGTATAAGATAATTGAAACCTCCAAAACTAAATAATCCCATCCTCTTATAATCCACTAACCAAAACGCTAACGCAATCAAGCAAACTCATCACGCATTAACCACTCAAGAATCCCTCAGTTCTTTATGACACTTTTGAGTCAACTGGAAATAGACTCAACCTTCTTTAGCTTACGGTCGCTTCTGACACATTGAAAACACGAGCTTACGCAGGCTACGCTTGTGGTAAAACTTCACGTGTGAAGACAAAATTAATAATTCAGTTGAGAGTCACATAGCTATCACAACAACATACGCGTTGATGACTTTATCGGCCGCGCGTTTAAATTGGTTGGATTTTGTTTTAAATTTGATTGTCACCGTTTTGATGATTTCGGGTTGTTAGTGGCCAGTTATTGTGCGACGTTGTTCGGTTGTGATTATGAACGTGTAAGCAATTTCGTAGTTATGTTTTCGTATGGGTTGAATTGACGCTAATTTAGTCGTCAAATGAATAGGTGATGTTTTTGGGAAAAGGTCCCACTTTGTCGATATGGAGTTATGAGTAGTTCCTAATACTACAGATGATACGCTATCATTTTGTGAAAGATATGTCTCTAGGTGTTATAGTTTTTTTTTTTTAATTCTTCAAATTTGCCAAAGTGAAAAAGCGACAATTGAGAAAACGTTGGTTAAAGTTTGGGACGGCAAAAAACACACTTGTACTTTGAAGTTATGGAGTGGTTAGTATAAAATGAATTGGCATACTTTAAGGATTTCAAATTAGTCAAAACCATATATGTAACCTTAGTAGTTTGAATGTTACGGAGGCTTGAACATAAAAACAGAACGAAAATATGTCAATCCTGAATATGGGTTTATTTTCTATATTTATAACACGACACGCAGATTTATCATTAAAGTTGTATTTATGAATGTATTCTCATGCTAAAAAAGACAGAAATAATGCTATGGATCCCTTAATTCGTTATTATGTCAAAAAGTTAATAAAAAATAATTGAACAGTACAGCATAAAAAAATACAAATGACATGTGTATTTTAATATATAACATAAGATTACTTAAAAACACACTTATCAAGCATAAAAAGTACTAATATCAAATTCTAAGTACTTGTTTATGCATTATAAAGTTTAGTGATTTTCTATAGGGAGCGTCCCACTTTGTCGATTTACTAAACTTTAGTGCTCGTTCAGTGAAATGTATGTGTTTGGTATATTTATCTCATTATATGTATGAGTTAAAGGTTTGTTATTGTTTGACGTTTTACTAAACTCTCTCACATATACATGCTATCCATATTGATGGTATAGCGTAGCCATATAATTTTATATTTTAAATGAGAAAGTATCTCTGTCTCACTGTACTATACTTTTTTTCTTTTAATTTACTTTAATGTTGTCATTGTTATGTCCCTTGAGTCACTCTTTACAATACGGTCTTCAACGATAAAAGGCAACAATTTTTTTTTCTAGCCAAATACGTAGGTTAATTTCCGGTTACCGTCATCAGGCATATTTTTTTTTGTCATAATCATCATTTGGCATAATTTAGCATTTGGCATAATGCTTTTTTTTCTGAAAGTGTAGGAATTTCAGGACTTTTTAAAGCATCCTGTTAAATGCATTAGGTCTGGTTAGGTGTGTTTTATGACAATCCTGAAAAGTTTACGTGTTCAGAAAAAAATGCATTATGTCTTATTATGAATTATGCCAAATGATGAATATAACAAAAAGGTTTATGTCAGATGCGGGGAAAACCGTTAATTTCATCGTCAGAATGTTAATAGGATAGATTATTAGCATTATTATAGCTGCGTTACGGGACAGAATAACTACTGCTACCTTCCAAGTAACACACAAGCTGTATTAGAGGCTATACAGCCCTTATAACGCTCAAACTGGCTGTATAATAGCTGTATAAGCCCTTATGCAGCTTGTATGCTACTTGGGCTACTACACTGCGGGCGTACCTACAAGGCAGGTTAAAAAACCCGCATTAACGTCAATGACAATAGGTAATAACAATGCCAGTATTAATAGTGGTTACAGTAATCACGAAAACCATAAAAGCAAATGTTTAAATTTCGGAGTTACATGTTCGTCGACCGCGGAACTAGCCATTAGTGCAAAATTACACCCCGGATTCGAACCCGCAACGTCAGTCGGCGGTCCTAATTCGTGTTACACGGTTAGTTCCGGCCCGGGCCGCGGCTTTGGTTTAGACTAATTTCACAATACGTCGAAAATTACGGGCTTAAACGCGTTTTCAACAGTCGCCTCGTTTAAATTTTAGTTAAATTGGGATAGGAAGTGTTATATATGTATTAAGCTACTCAAAATTGTCTATATTGTAGTAATTGGTAGCTTTGTCAAAATAAAAACGCGTCTCGCTTTAAGCCTAACTATTAGTTTTTTTTACCTGGGTTCGAATTGTTCGAAACAGTGTATGTATCAAAGTATTTAAGACAACCGGTTTAGCTCAGCGGGAGTAATATTGCCTGCGAAGCTGAAGGACCTGGGTTGAAATCCCGGTAAGGGCAAATATTTGTGTGATAAGCATCAATATTTGTTCCTGAGTCTTGGATGTTTTCTATGTATATAAGTAAATATATCTGTTAAATATATCGTCGCCTAATACCCATAACACAAGCCTTATTGAGCTTACCATGGGACTAGTTCGATTTGTATTTTAATTGTCCCGTCATATTATATCATTTATTATTTAATTACAGATTATTTTTGACCAATTATTCAGCACCAAGATATGATAGCATGTTACATAAACTTGTATATGATATGTGATCGAAAAAAAAGTAAAACGTATGCCATGATGCATTCAAAATTATTATTTCGTTAAGTTAGATAATAAAGGTAAATAAAAGATATCAACATTAGACCCGCTATATTAATATTTAATAAAGTTAAATACCTTGATCGAGCACACTGGGTTTTTTACCGCGCTGACTTCTCGGAAGTAGATAACAGATATCATAAAAAAATAAGCTTTAAAAGTTAACAGATACATGATACAAGATCAAATTGAAAGGTAAATTTGTTATAGCACTAGTACACAAGCCTATAAAAGTTCGCAGGTACTCCCGGCATCTAGATTATTCTTTCCCAACCCTTCACCCGCTGCGGACATGTGGGTACTCGTCCCTCCGATAAGAGCATAAGGGTTGAGGAACGGCGGAGCGAAAGGTCACTCACACTGCACGATTCTTAATAAAAGAACCTTCTGTACCTATATTATTCGTACGAAGAAACTACATATAGAGAAAAGGAGCAAATCGAGCCAAAAATGGACAACCGACGCCCATGATCCAAAAGTGCCCTAAGTTACTAGTTCGGCAAGCGAAGTCCTATAAGATGATGGCGTCACTTTGTAGGGGGCTGTATGTAACACAATTTCCGGGGGGGGGGGGGGGGGGGGGGAGGTCAGAGCAAGTATACTCACAAGGTCTGGGAGGGGGTCAATATTGGCTGGCATTAATTGTAACTATAATTTTAATATTTGAACATCACTTTTTTATAACATAAATTAGTGTTTTTTTTTTTGTAGATTTGCTTCATTTTATTTGCATTTTCGGTAAAAATTTAAAGGGAGGAAGGAGACTCGTCCAAGTCTATTTTTTTCTTACTTAGGGGGAGTAGCTAAAACAGGCCCTAGCTGACTAGAAGTATCCTGGACAGAACGTAAGTAAAAATTACTCACAGTGTCAAATTTGTAAATGAAATCAAATGATAAGTGATAGCAATAGTATATTTTGTACGGGATTATAGGTTATAACAAATAAGGCAAATTAAATCAGTATTCCCAAGGGACAACGTTCTCGCTCGGAATCAAGTACTAAAGTGTGGGCCGTCAGTTTTCTCCCTCCTTCCTCGCCTTCGCTCCTCGAGAACCCCGTCGGCCCCTTCCTCCATAGCTCGGATGTGACGACATCTGGCGTCATCCAGTGTTGCCAACCCGTAGCGATAACAAATTGATTTGAATCCTACATCTTAGCGGAGGCTAAAAAACAATTAAAAAATGTTCTAACAATTTGCCTACACGGTTCAAAAGACAAAACGATAAAAATATTAGTGAACTATTTTAATGCAACGCGCTTAAAATAATAGGCATGATGACTGGGTATCAAAATCGTTAGCTCGTTAGCTAGCTGGGTATCAAAAATATTAGACGCGTAATTTGTACTTTTTCAAAATAATACAGAAATACTCAGATAAATCGCATCAAAGTTTAGGAGTGGGGGCTCGTGACGTCACTCCTAAGTAAAGTTTGTACTAAGGAGTGAGGTCAAGCGACATTTTGACTCAATGTATCGCCTTTATTTCTCGATTATGTAAAAAAAGAAAAAATAAGTGTCCGATATTTTTTATTTATCTACATGACGGACTAATTATCACAATTTAGTCATCATCCCTATTCGAATAATATGGATGACATGCCTGATATATTAGTGAATATCCAGTCAATGTAAACTGATGTTCAAAATATTTTGTTTTATGTTTACTCTCTATAATATCTCATTTTGTCCAAAATCGTACCGCACTCGTATCGTCGCCTAAAACTGCGCTCGCTTATCGGCAAAGTTCACCCTCACACAGGCCGATTGTCTTAACTTCAAGAGATAAACATCGCATGGACTGCTGTAAAATATATCCGTATGATAACATGGGTTCGGTAATTTGGTAACACAAAGTGCTGTCTTACTATGAGTTTTGTTAACAGATACGTCTTTGTGGCATTAAGTGTACAATAAGTATGGTAAACAGAAATAGCAAGTTTCTATTTTACGAGATGGTATGTATGTATGTATGTATGTATGTAATCACTTTATTGCACATAAATTAATACAAAAAAAATGTATTTAAAAAACGCAGATATGTATAAAGGCGAACTTATCGCTGTGAGGGATCTCTTCCAGTTAACCTTTAAGCAAATGAAAGAAAAAAAAAGTATACATTAAAGAAGATAGACAAACTAACTAATTAGGTACTTAATATGCACAAAAAAAACCTAAAATATATTACATATATGCCTATATATTATATATATACACATTTAAATCTTTAACCTTAATTAATAAATACATATATATTTAAGTCAAAAATGTCAAGAAAAATTATAAAGACAATTAATCTAGGGTCTTCCAGCCATAACTTTTTTAGCCTGGCCTTCAATGATGCCAAAGATTGTGATTGCCTCACAGATACCGTAAAGTTATTCCATAATTGTACGGAAGATGGTTTGTGTTATTCGTGTGTTTTGTTTTGACAAAGGTTTTAAACCAGTCCGTTAACTTTGAAATGGACCTCATCAGTTGTTGGAATTCACAAAAACAAATCCATCCTGCTCTATCTTGGAGTTAATATAACTTTCTCTTTCTCTCTCGTGAATACTAATACAATACTCAATGGCTTTAAGTTCTTATAAGGAATTATTGCGAAGTTTGTTCCTTCACGATAGTTGCCCGGTTGCCATTGTATCGATCGCCTTGTTTAGTAAACACACGACTCTCTTAATAAATAATATTATTTTGAGTTAAACTGTTCTATTATTAAATCCCCCTAACCAATATCAGTCGACAGTTATTCTTATTATTTTTGCCTATGTTCGCGTCTAAACAAAGCACAATTTTGTGAGGGCATATAATAAATACAGAGACGCGTTTTACTTGGGTGAGACTTGTATCGTCATGTCATATTTTCGCAATAAGTCAACCAAAGAGAAACTAAAATGTCTTTCAATGTAAACTATTAAAGTCCTCCAATAGCGCTATGAGACATAATATAACTTATGATAAAAGATATAGTTACTATAATAAACATACTTCGAAAAAAATAGCGCTTAAGAGACATTGTCTATGAATAAAAGTGTCAAAAACTCTCCAGTTAAGTTCTTTCTTCTAAAAAAAATTTGCTGTTGCTGCATGAAACTTACTTCGCAAGTCAAGCCATTCTTTTATATCAGATCTTTTGCAGCGTACTCATTACTCTAAAGAACAGGGAAAAGGTGTGTCAAAGTTCCCTTTGAACAGAAAAGGGCTCGCCAGGTGGCAATTGATGACATCACTGTTTTTTTTACACGGCCTGAACGATATGAATCGTTGAGAGGGAAAGTTGTAAAAGTAATGAACAGTGGAATTAAGGAGAGTTACTTTAATCGGGGACGACTTTTTAGTTCATCTTTGCGATATATAGCTGGCTTATTATAATGATACTTTACGGCCAAGCTATCCAGGGACTAGCTAAAAATACTGACTGTACAATTTGCGTTGAATGAATAACTTTACTATTGCTTTCCTAGAATCAAAGATTATGTGTAAACGCCAAGCCAATGGTACAAATTTCCTATAAACTTGATTTCATTGTAGAATACACAGACAAATTACGACTCATGGCTACCGACAGAAAACCTGAAGACGAATAAGTCTTCGTGAAAATGAAAATTGAACTATTGCAAAAAATCTAATACGCGTACAAGAAACATTTCTTTCTCAAAATCAGTAAACTGCCTAGATTGTCAGCGTAGGGAGATGTGACAAATCTCATAATAGCACCCCTGTCGACATAACGGCCTACGGATTATTGCGAGCGATCTCATTTCTGCTGATTACAGCTTAACCTATACAAGCAATAAGAAACCTTTCTGTTCAGGTTCTAAGAACTTTTTGACACTGCAACCCAATTGGTAAGACAACAAAGTTATCATGGTGTGAATTAAGTGATAATAGACTCTTTATCAATGCATTAAGGACTTCGAAATGTTGATGATAAGCGAAGCGATGGGGGTCGGTGTGATGTGCACTTTAAATGGGTGATCAGATAATCGAGAAATTGATGAGGGAGCGAGTAAAAGGTCTGGCAAAGGTAGCGAGCGTATCGTTGCATTATCGTATATATCAAACAAGTGACTTTCAACTTGTCTATGATTGTTAACATTTACTATTTTTTATCTTTACCCTGAAATAACCGCCGTCTGACTTCATTTAAGCCTATGACGTGTCTCTCTGACTCTGCCTGGAGTATAACTAACAAAGTTGTAAAAATCATACGAGGGTGAATTGAAAAGGTTTGAGCCAGTCCTTAAAATAGAGACTTTATATATTTTCTAGGTAGTCTCTAGAATACGTGCAACACCGGAGGAATCGCCCATACATTACCAACAATTGAGTGCCCCATGAAATGAAGTATCCCATGTTATAGCTCTCCGGAAACATCTCATGTCTAGTATTTTGATAATACTAAATTTAAAAAAAATCGTAAAAAATTAATACTCAAAAATGTATCGCGATTTACTTAATCGCGATTAAATTAATCAACAGAGGTTTCGATTAACGATTAATTAATCGTCAGTTTAATCGATTAAATTTCACGATTAAATCTCGATTAAAAGTTGAAACACGCTCAAATGAGCTTACAAAAATGCAACATGATGTCTTGTCATGTGTACACTAGAAATACATTATTGAGTGCTGTGTGACATAAACTTGCTTGAGTAACACAAGGTGGTTTTTAAAGTGCAGTCCTACGTCTACGTAACTCGAGACTTAGACATACAAATAAATATCTTACTTTTTATTATAAACAAAGATCAGAAACAAATGAAAAAAAAATCGACGATACTGGACTTGAACCAGTGCCTTGAGCCAGACCGGGGCAGCACGCTCTACCATTTGAGCTAAACGTCCATTACTCAGATGGTAGAGCGTGCTGCCCCGGTCTGGCTCAAGGCACTGGTTCAAGTCCAGAGTCGTCGAAATGTTTTTTTCATTTGTTTCTGATCTTTGTTTATAATAATAACGCTAGTGGAGTGATCCACTAATAAATTGCAAAAATTGTGATTACTATCATGATATTTGTAAAACAAGCAAATTTGTAAAACAAAGTAAATATCTTACTTGTTCTTAATATTAATCGCGAGAAAATTAATCTAATTAATAATTTGATTAAAAACTTAATCGCTGGATATTAATCTACGATTAATTTAATCGGAACTCGTTCGATTAAGATTAATTAATCATCATTTTTAATCGTATATCGAGATTAAGATTGCATTTTGCCCATCTCTGCCACTGCAAATGATGGGCCAAATTCCCCTAAAATGTCTTGAAAAAATTGCTTTGGCGTTAATCATTTTTTTGTAAGTAATCTCTCTATCAATTGTATCCATTACTCTGGAAATCGCGAACCTTTGTTATTAATTCGATTATAAATTTTATAATTGTGACTGAAGCAAAACAAAAGACAGTGCATTATGATGATAAAAATATGTGAGTATTACGTGCCAGTATTATTTCATCTTTCTTTTTTATTTCCAAATCGACTTCAGGCTCAAAACTTTTCAATTCACCCTAGTATTACAGATAGTCAGTTTAAATGAGCACTGGCCAACGTATGACAAAGAGGCAGTGGGAAGGCTACAATCTACCTCACGGACCCCCGCACGCTTCTCTTATCACAAGTAATCATTTCTACGGTCAGCCTGTCTGAAAACCAAATAGCCATTGTAAGAGGAATGGACACAAAATAACCCCAAACTGTACCAGTGTCAAGTCCTGTTCATCCCGCCCCTTATTACCTAAATCCGGTAACGTAAACAACTCTCCTTTAAACTATTAGGGTACTGTCTCATCCCTAATAGGGGGTGTCGCAATTCACCGACACACGGTCTACAAAAGGGTATAATTTAGTGAGAAATTCGAGTCTGGTAAGCCCTTTTGTATATTCAGATAACATTTACGAGTATGGTACCTTAATGTCATTATATCGTGAAACAACATTTACATATTATCAACTTAAGCGGACAAAGGTTATCAAAACTCGATGAGTTAGAAGCTTTACTCAGTACAGATATAATTCGATGTTTTATGTATACCCATAAAATAGTAAACTGACTCAACTATTGATAGACAACCCAAAGGCGTTAAAGGTAGCATGAAAATTTAAATACATATCGGTAAGGGCCAAAAATTGGACCATCGTTTAGCCCTAGTTCACCATATAAACCTGATGAAACTGAAATGTTCCGCTGTGCTACGGAAGTTGTATGGTGAATTGTTCGTCGCACAACTGAAACGTTCATAGACAATTTTATTGCGTGAGTTAACGTATCCAAATTTTTGAACTCCGCCCATATTCCTTTTGCCACCTTTAGAAAATAAATCTGGCAGATTATTAAAATTGGTTACCTGAAGATGAAACCTATATATCTAAAATGTATAATGTTTTTAATAGGTATGCATGCATGCATGGCCCAAAACAGAACCCAAATAATGTAATTTTACTAGGACACTTCTTATGAGAAGCTTATATCACACGTACATAAGTTGTTTTAAATTGAAATAAAACAATTTAACGGATTATATCGCGTATATTATCTCATTTTAGTTCCCGACGTTTCGAAAGCTTTCCAGCTTTCCATGGTCACGGGAGGACATGGTCGGGAACTAAAATGAGATAATATACGCGATATAATCCGTTAAATTGTTTTATTTCAATGAGTAATAATCGCGGAAACAGAAGAAAATATTGTTTTAAATTGTCATATTTTAGCTTTTTCTCCTAAAACGTTTTTACTTTTATAAGTTTTGGTATGCTTTCTTGAAGAACTACGCACTGAGTTAATTTATACTTAAAAACATATACTAAGGTAGGTAAGTACTAATATTGTAATAGATAAGAGTTATTTACAACAATTACTGACTGTTTGTTTCGGCTTTTTTCTCAACATGAGACTGCTCCTCTTGAGAAATGCCGTAGGGTCACGCTCGTAAAACTGCCCTTCCGATCTACTTACAGAATAAACATCATTATATCAATATTTCGTGACATTTCTATGTAAACCGTTCGTAAATTTCCGAAGCAACGTTTTAAATTTCGAACAGATGAGTCCGCCCCGCTGCACTCTCGGTCTCGACGTCACTAGCGTGCCTACCCTTAACCCTTTACTGCCACATGTCCACGTCCACCCTCATTAACGTACCTTATGGGTTTAAAGTAATTCTCCCGTATTGTCTTAAGAGGTATCGCGGTTGACACTTTACGAGGCTACGCGAGATTAATTAGTTTTTAAGTAAACCGGGTTAAGTTTATTTTACAACGTTATTAAGTTTTTAATGCGTACTTTGCTTTATAATCAGGCTTGTTTCATTACGCCGAGACGGGGTCGGTGTGCGAGCTTTTTTTTATGCAGGTTGAAACTATTTCAACAAATCTCTGCTTTAGATTAAGCATATTTTATGAAAAATGGGTTCACGCTGATGAGTACGTACAGACAAGGTCAAAAATTAAGTTCTTCAACAAGATAAAGAAGGACTTCAAGGTCATGGAATTAGAAATATGGACACCGATTTAATTTATAGGGAAAACTGTGTTAACTGTATTTGTACAGTAAGGGAAATTGAAACACGTAGCTTTTTCGCTCTTGTCACAAGGACAATAAAGACTAAAAAGGTACGCGTAAGGTGCGCCATAATCTGTGATTTTAATAGATATTAAAATTAAGACTAAAATAAAATCATTTTGTAAATGATAAATCATCTTATAGGAAGGTACTTAGCTATCTGAACATCTGGTGAGTTCTATTGGAGAGCATAATATGCTTACCTGAAACAAAAAATATATAATCAAAAACAATATCCAGTTATAAAAACCATACAAATATCGAATCACTTAATACTACCTATATAACCTTGTGATTCATACTGATTTTCCAATAAAAGATATTTGTATATGTAAATTATATACTAAAGCTATTCCATCCTCATGAGGAAAGATTTACAGAAAAAATTCGCAAGCCGACGTAAAAAAAAAAATTTGGTACAAAACAAAGGTATAGATTAAAAAAAAAAAAATCTGCAGATTGATCATAAGTAAAATATGTGTCCATGGTTACACGAAATAAAGATAAATAAAAATATAAGACGTTCCCTTAAACTACTAAGTTTCGCTACACATCGCATGGCCTATATTTTTATCGAACGCAAAGTAGAACGAATCTCACCAACTACACATACGGCTTTCCTTTAGATCTCCCCAGACTTTCAACGGAATAGTAATAGTTAAATTCCTCTAGAGGCGAGGGTCTCACCCTTCTGCGATAAGTGTACGGCATTTGAGGAAAATGTCTAGTTTCATTTCAGAAAAATATTATTACGTATTTGGGTGAATTAACTTTTAGACCCCATACAAATCTGTCCACAACTTTTAAACTTCGTTATAAAATAACGCTTTAAATAGTAGTTTCTCTTTGTTTACATTTATGGTGTAAGCTAAAACGTTGATTGTCCCGTCAGTTAAACCTAGGTAACAGGAAAATATCATATTGGGCGACGGTGATCGCTTACCATCAGGCGACGCGTCTGCTCGTTTGCCTCCTATGTAATAAAAAAAAAATTGAAACCCGATGTCTTGGGTCTCAGGAGTAACTGTGACATTTTAGGTAATGCCGGACACGCCAAAAGTGTAGGTCTAAAACTTGATTCTCCCACTTACTGCTTAAATTCACTTGCGATAATTATGGTATCAGATATTAATGATTTTATACCTATAACACGGGTATCAGCAACAACGACGCTTTATAGAAAGTGCGGCAATCGTATCGTGCTTATCGTTCGGAAACCCTGTATATTTCCGGTACAGAACGTAGCCCCATATCAGTCTAAAATCTGCATAGGCTATAATTTACTTATGCAAATCACCTTGAGAAACGTTGATCTAATGCTCGATTCTCGGGTAAAAGAAAGACAAAGTAACTAACTTCTCATTTGTAATTACCTACTATAAAATTTGAAATAAACTATCAAAGTGAACTTCATGTTGAAACATTGGTAACTATTTTGCAATATGAGATCAGATTTCCCGTACTATTGTCATCCCTAGTCTAGACATCCGACCTCGCAATACACGGTAAACTTTGGTATATTTGAGACCTTAGCTCAGAATAGACATCCTGTCCAACCCTGCATTGATACAGACTCAAGCGCGTAATACATCGAAGAGTTACTTAATCAATCTCGTGTTATCAACACTTCGCTTTACAGATCAGATCCGTGAAGAGCATTCTAATTGTATGTTTAAATTTCATATAGATTCAATTTGATCGCCAGATTTTAAACTATAGGGGTTAAGAGTCATACTTAAGTTAAAATAGCCAACGGTTTTATATTAATGTTTGTTATTGAATAAATACAAAAAACGCTCAGTCTAATTAAACCGATAAAGGTTGCAACATGAAAGTAGAAACATAAATTCCTTTAGAGACTTAAAACGTAGAGCGCACCAGTACAAAATGAGTATTTTTTATGAATTAGAATTGCACGCGGATTCCAACGAACCGGTAGAAATAAGATTAGAAGTCATACGTTTATTCTGCAAATAACTCTCACGGGTAGTTTAACAATTCAAAATCTATCAGCGCTTCACAAAATATGACAAATGAAGAGAAGAAACGCTAATAAAAAACTAGTCTACTATCTAGTCACTTAAGCAGAATAAATCATAATATTTTCTTGATTCACTCAGAGAATTTGTTTCGTATGAGTGTTGAGGGCATTCCATGCTTAGATGTGACGTAGATATCGTCCTCGAATAAATATTCTAAGCAGTAAAAGTATTTGAATGTAGGTATGAGTTACTCATTTCATTCTATATTAACAGGATGAGAACCTATGGGCTTGCGCTATGAATAATAAGAAGAATGTAATTATTTGTCTTTTTTTTACAGCGTAACGTATGTGAATGTATGTGTACTATTTATTCAGTAAGCAAGTAAAAGTTATCCCTAATACTTTCATGAAAGAGCATCACTGTTATCAGCCATTATATTAATCTTAAGAGTCGACAGATATCATAGTTAGAAGGCACATGAAGCTCATCTATAGATTCAAGAATCTTATCACCCTTATACCTACCAACACATCGTCTAACGTCTAACTAAATTTAACCTAGACGTGTTGCAAGACAATGCCACAGAGTATACCGAGGACTCCAAGCTGGGTATAATGAAGATGCTCAGAAGTGCTTACGTCGCGTCGATACGTTAGGGCTATGTCATGCACTAATTAAAAGACCTTGGTTATAAAAGACTGGATGTGGCTGGTTGCACGTCTTTCGTAAATGAGAACTGGACAACGATCCCTTTAACACGGATAACAAAAGTGGTTCAGGACAATCTGACTGAGCTTGCAGAAATGTATGCCAGTAGAAAAGTTAAAAAAATATGTAATATCATTTATTAATCAGAAAATGTAAGAATAACCGATTTGTATATAATAGAATTGAATATAGTCCATGAAGCGTTCCATACAAATCGGTTCCATGTCAACCATATTCTGCACTTAAAATAGCAAGAACTAAAGACGCGATGACTTCCTCCCCCCTGCTCCCAACGTAGTAGATAAATAATGTGTATAGATGAACTGGAGTAACAAAGAGTTGGTGGAAATTATGATAATTGCTTAACGGTTGGCAGAGGGAGTTTGCATGCCAACAACGTGTTAGAGGTGTATATCTAGCAGTGGACTGCTATTGGCTGATGTTGATGACAAAAAAGGTAATCTAGTGGCATCCAAAATCTGCACACACTTTTCCATGTTTGACTTTCTCTTACGGACTTAACTAAGATTAATCGGCCCAAGGCCTGTGTAGTCCATAACTCTTCCAGATATTTACTTCCATACAAAATTTGGCAAGGGTTGCAAATTGCAACCCCCGATTCAGGGGTTATTAATCCCTGAGCACCGTCTACTCAATTTGATTTTGAGTTCCTACAGGGATTACACCAGCTTAAACCGAAGTGGAATGTAGAAGGGTAAGGGGTCCTTTGGTCTCAACTCGGCTTCTAATGTTCATAATTGTGTATTCTGTTTCGTGTGAATTTGGTAAGGTTTGAATAAAAGAAGTTATACCCAATACACATGAAGGCTTTAATTCACCATCCTCATTATAATTTGGACAAAAAAATGAGAAAAATTTAAACACATGTTCGAGTCAGTGCCAAAAAGGGGGTCACAAAATATTTTTCTATTAAAGGTGGTCGTGTAATGAAAAACTGACTGACTTTTAAACACGCCACTACCCAAAGGTAGTCAGAAAGAGGTAGCTATTTAGCGATAAGACCTGTCCTGTATTCGTGTGTATTTCAGGTGTGTAGTAGTTTTGCATGCATAGTAAATGCAAACCCATTAAATACGATGTTCGGTGAGTCAAATACAATATTACTTTTCTCAAAAGTCGTGGCAACGAAACATCCAGGGCAAAACGTGATCTTTTGTCAGTCTCCATCGACCAGCAGCCAATCGACCGATTGTCCGTCGGTGGCATCGATCTATGGTAGAATCGATTTTAGTACAAATCGATCGTTAATTTCTAAAACACCAATCGATCAACATCGGTCACCGTCGTTTGATGCCATCACTTGACGATCGGTTGATTGGTGTGGTAACATCCCAAAGAAGATAAAGAAGCAACAACGGAGTCAACAGCAACATCGAAGGCTCGTCTGGTGTTATAATGTCTCGTAAGCTTTATATAGCCTCTGGTCATGATCGCCCAACAAGTAAAACCTATAAGCTTGTAGATTTATTTAACACATGTTAGCCAATCAATGATCAACGAGCAAAACCAACCGCGAAACTTACTAGGCACTGCGTCATCCCAATCAACTGCCTTGCATACTAGCTCTCTAATTAAGAACTCTATTCAACTGAGCTTCTACACTAACTCAACTCTATCCCCACACATCTACGGGCGAATATCGATTGGTAATACGTATGCACGGTAGGGTGATATTTTCCTGACTTGTATCAGTTTCAACTAAATTTGGACTCAGTATCACGAGCTATAGTGATCCATTTTGATAAGCAATGACTATAGTTGGGGCACGGTCGTATGTGGAAGGAATAGGGGTACTATTCCCTTGTGAAGTCGGGTGTCAATTCAGCTGATGCTACGTTTTGTAATTAATTTCATTAGGGAGCCGTGTCAAGAAAGGTGTCACGTGTAATTAAGGTTGGATGAAAAGAAAATGTTACATTTCTCTCTCACTTTTATTTCTAAAATAACGAAGCTGATGATAGAAATTCATGACATGCTTCATCTTCATATAAATAATTAATCAGATTGTATGAATGGTGTGCGTTAAATTTGCAGAAACAGGCTTTTGTAATTTAACTTTATTGTTATGTTTATATTACTTGCCTAAAAATTGCTTGATGATCACCTATAAATGCGCAATGACACCGCTATAAGCAAATCCCCAGACTCTCCTATTCAGAGCATATACCACTAATTGAAATGTACAATGATATCAGGGCCGAATTAGACTTTCTGAATTACATCTGTGATGTTGAGTTCAAAGGAAAAGAGAGGTTAAGTAACGAACATAGAGAAACACTAGTGAGTTTTTTTGTCGTTGCGGCAAATAGCGCTATTTGCAGCAACGACAAAAAAACTGATCCATTAATATAATTTCCTAGAATTTAACACGGACGACTCATTCGCCTCGACTGAAAGGGAAAACTTAGTAACAAGATCACGTCGGAGCAAAAAGCTGGGATGCTCTTAATGCGCCTGATACAATTATTAGACCTTTTTCTTTCTAATGCTATAAAGACATCCAGGCAGTTCAGAAAAAAGAACAAAAAGAGATACGTAGCCCATAGACGGCAATAAAATAATGTATGTCAACACTGCGTGAAGTGAGACTATTGTCGAGGAATTTAGACTTATTAATTCAAAAATCTGTCGAGCCTGACCATAATAAGTACTACCCCATATCACATCGTAGGTGTCGTAAGAGCGGCTAAGGGTTATACGAAGGTCGGGCAGCAGCGGCCGCCAATGCACTGCTCTATATAATTTTATTGCGATCGCCAACCGGCCTCCGGCCGGCGTGACGATGACGGCAAATTCCCCTTTTCGTGGAGGCCTATGTCCAGGATGCATTTAAAAAAAAAGTTGGTATGAAGAATAACTTACTTCAGCAAAATATTCAATGATATCTGACACAATATCGCCTCATACAATAGCGTCGCAGAAACTACTAAACTAAAAATACTTATTAGTGTCGCCCAAGTGTTTCAAGCGATCTGCCGAAGAAACCTCTGCAGAATCGATCGTGCGTTGTTTATATATTTACGAATTCATTGATCTGAAAAATATCGCCATCATCATAAACGGAAAGAGGTATGTTGTGGAACATTTTCTTTTGGTGTGCTATAAAGAGTATTATATTGTTTTGTAAAGTATAACAAGTGTTAGAAAACTGGTGTTAAAATAAAAACCCAAATCCACAAGTACAACTATTATTATGAAAGCTATCTATGAACACAATTAAAAAAAAAAGTCGGTATCACTGAGTCACGGACAATCGTCCTCGTCTAACACGCCCGTTCGCTTCGAGGCCCAGAGCCAAAGAGAGGGAGTCCAATCGACGCTGTTGCGTGTGCGTCAGGAACTGAGATGATGAAGGTGCCTGCATACCGCGCAGAGGGCGCCTTGATGCCAACTTCATGCTAACACGAGAATACATTTTCAAGCTATTGAAATAAACTAATTATTCAAATCAAGAAGTTAATGTGTGTAGATTGTTTAGCACCAAATACAGTTATTTTGCTAGTGCGCAACTGAACTCAATGCGTAAAACACAAATATAGGCGTTTATGTCGTCTTGGCTTACATAAATTTCGCCTTAAAATAAAGATCTATTAAAAGTCTTTCATAACCGTAAACTCTACAAAGAAATGTATATAAAATCAGGGACTGATTATCCTCTTGACTATTGTGCGTAATTTGTTTGTCTCAAGGTTTAGAGGCTTGTAAAGAAAAATTGCGACGCAAAATTTTGAAAAAAAATACAAATTGCTAACCGGCAAAAACTAAGCTTTGGATATGTATGTATTGTATTTGCAAAAAACCTTGTAACAAAACTTATTAACCAAAAAGTAGTAGTTTTTTAAAGAAATGTGTCACTTTTATCTCACATCTCACCAGACATAACAGTGTAGCTCTAAAAGTATTTCACCATTTCACCCGACTGATTTAACTTAGGAACTACTTCAACAATTCAATGCCAACATCTCAGCCATCACACGATCAAGACTACGTAACTGGATACATTAACACTTGGAAACTTGGTCTGCGACATGTACACAGAGGTAACTGAGTTAGAATCGTCTGGCGCAAATTGGACAGGTAGCGATGACGTTGCTGTGACGTCACGAACGACGGCTCTCGAGGGAGCTAGTCATGAGATCAAACTGACATTGGCTTGATTCTATAGTTGGAAATGTACGTATGTGTTTATGTGTAGGAGAACCAAGTTCGACATAGCTCAAAAAGGTACCAGGCTCGTGGCATGGCCGGGCACATTGCTCGTAGTACTCATGGCTATTGTGGCAGAAACTTTCCCAGGACGAGTACCAAAAAACGCAATGTGGGTGGACCGACAACAAGGTTTTTCTTTTATGACATAGCAGGCAATCGAGCCGACGGATCGCCTGATGGTAAGCGATCACCGTCGCCGATAGACACTTGCATCACCAGAGGAGTCACCAAGTGCGTTGCCGGCCTTTAAGGCGGGAGTACGCGCTTTTCCTGAAGGTTTGAAGGTAAGGTAGACCAACGATTTGGTTAAGGTAGGAAGAATCCGTTAGATGAGGTCGACGGGTCGTTTCAGAGAACGCCCTTCGGCTAATATGATAATGTCCCAAGCAGTAACATGCTTTTCAACGCAATTGCTCATAAAGTGTCCCTTATTGGCCTTAGTACACTGTTTTTATGACCGATAACTCTCCGTATTACACACGCGTGCTTTTTCACATTACATAATCGCACTAGTGCCTCGTCTTACAGGCTGGCGCTGTATATGATGCCTCGAATGCAATGACCATTACGGCACACACGTAATACACGTATGATAATTTTATGAGGAATTGTTTGGGTTGCTCGAAACGAAAAAATTTTGAGCGTTAGCTCAAAGAAAGCTAAGTTGTTCTTTCAAGTATTACCACGCTGAATCTGGAAGTTAAACACTAGAAGCTAAGTTTCTACTATAGCTACAAATATGTTCTAGTTCGGTTTTAGTTTGTAAACGATCATACGTACCAAACCCTCATTAGTCTTACTTTAGTATGCCAAGCTAGAAAGCCTAGTAACTAAAATGGAACCGATAACTACTACCACAGCATTCACTAATGAAGTGTCAGCGCCAAATTTGCCCTATTAGTGTTAGCACTTTATGCGCTAAACGTTCAGAGTTCTGAAGCAAGACGCGAACTTTGAATACTTGTGCGGTTGCTGACGTCACGTCAAAAGAGTAAAGTCTATATATATATATGCAGTGTTTAGTTAAATTAGAATCCAATTTTTTCAATTCTTCATTATCACACGAGCGGCCCAGCATTCTATGTGAACGCTTACTCCTGTGACTAACATACATACTTGACTTCTCAAATTTTCTGTCTCTTTCTCAAGCCAAAAGTCTAGTTGAACCTGTTCCAACCTATACCGGAACCATCTGAGTAGTTGCGCATTCCCGTTTCTGGCTTTGTACTTCCCCCTCTGTGTTTGAAAGAGGTTTGATTAGGCCTACCCAGTGTCTCCTACAAGCATTCAAGATTACGAATGTTTCTGGAGCTGCAATGTTTCACAGTTTGGGAAAATCAATTTTTTTTCAGAAATTGCCCAACACTACTTGGAACAGCCAACCTCCCATGTGCACGGGTTTTACCTTTGCAAGTGCCAATTAAATAAGCTCTAACTCTGACGACTATTCAGGATGCTCGTGAAGAGCCTAAAGGATTTTAAACACTCATTCCTGAGGTAATCTGAGTAAAAAAAATGAGACCGAGTCAAATTCAGCAGAAAAAAAAACATTTTTCTACGTTTGTTTTTTCGATAAAATGATAATTTTATAATCTCTTTGATGTCTGTGAACAGCGACATTTGTGTTCAAACATTTTAGTAATCACGATAAATAGTTTACATGTAAATTGATATCTTCAAAACGAAGCCGAATTCAGCTAGGGTTCATTATAATATTTTCTATTCCTAATGACCTAGGAATGCGAGGTTAAAATCATTTAGGTTCCTCACGGGACACCTTTTGTAGTCATTAGACCTGTTAAATAAAGTTAAATTAAGCGTCAAAAGCTTATAAACAATTCCGATTAATGAATGAACATACATCGGTCGTTGATGTTGACAAACAAACTAACACGTGGATTCTAGAGCTGAGGAATTTGGCAAAATACGTTATTTGGCACGTTACTGTAAACACACGGCAAATAAACTTATTCAGACAATATTCTAAATTCGTGTGTGCTCACGAAACGCCAACGACAATACAATACAACAATTCTTTATTGCACACCAATAAGAGAAACAGTATAATAGAGCATATAAATTACGGTACACAATATATGACCTTATCCCTAAAGAGCGTTCTCTTCCAGACAACCTTTGGGTAGCGGAAATGACACAAAATAGTATGGAATGAGTAGGCGGTGAGACAAGATTATAAATAATACAAATATAAATAGAAACATAAACATACATACATTCATACAAAGAAGAAAGATACTTATGATACAGTTGATATCAAACTGATTAGAAAACCAGCAGCACGCAATAATTAAAAAGTAGAAATTATGGGATTGATAACTAATGATCTCTCAACTCACAATATGCACACAACAAAAATTACTCCATTCGTTGTCCCGTTGCTACGCGAAGCTATATACATATAAACAAACAGCATGTATAATATAAGCAAGGATTATTCTAACTCAATTAACTAGAGCACAAAATAGAATATAGTTCATGTACAGAAGACTAACTCTGTTGACGAACAGAGTTAGCCTTCAGTTAGTCTTAACGAAGGCCGCACTTAATTATCTATACTGTTATAAAGTTGTAAAAATTATATGTCTATATATAGTAAATATTTTCAAAAAAATAAGCGATACTGATTATTTGAAGAAAATTTTTGTTGTATGTTTGAATGAGCTACGCCAAGCAGACTTTCAGACATAGATAATAATAAATAATCATAGTTCTTGTAATAAATGATCGAATTTAACGCATATAATGTCCCATTTCTTTAATACCTAAGTATTGTGAGTCCCTAGTCCCTAAGGACTAGGGACTCACAACAGCTGAAACTACCGTGGAATCACATATCCATTCTAATATTGTACCATACGATGCACATACGATTAAATTAGCTTTAATGCTAGTTTTCACATTAATGAATGTGTGGTTGAAACGACGCCATTCAAGCGAACAAAACCGTACACCTATTTACATTTGTAATAAACAGGCACATTCAATTTCCCACAATTTGTGTGGAGTGAAAAAGGGAACAAGTTCATTAGAAAAGTTAAAACGTTAAGACCATATTTCGATAGGGTATCTGAACTATGTCCGCGGAATTTGGCAAGCTCTAATGTTGGCGAACTGCATTAGAGGTGGAGAACTGATTTGCGTTGCGTTACATAGAAATGATGTATCTAATGTTATTCAATATAAGGCACTTATGAAGTATTTGTTTATGTAACAAAATTTTAATATTCTAGACTAGACAATAAAGGTCTGAAGGATAAATAAAAAAAATAAAATAAAAAAAATATCCTTCATAACTTTCAGTTATGCCTAATATAGTCTCACGACGATTAGGACATTTAAATACAAATCTGTTGACTCAAGTAAGATTTTTGTGGGTACGAGGCTGTTCATTTATAACGTAAGACAATTTTAACAACTCAGGTAGTTAATATTTTCTTCTGTTTCCGCGATTATTACTCATTGAAATAAAACAATTTAACGGATTATATCGCGTATATTATCTCATTTTAGTTCCCGACGTTTCGGAAGCTTTCCAGCTTTCCATGGTCACGGGAGGACTGAGAAAAGATGTATTTTCTTCTGTCAAAGTTACAATTTTGTGCAAACTACCCATTTTTTTGAAAAAACACAAATAAAGGTGTACATACATGCCAGATGGGCCTAAGCTGTAAAGACAGTTACACATGTGCCAGAAGGGCTTAATTATTTTATTCTAATAATTTACCAAGCAGCATTTCACAAATGAGGCGTACTGAGGAGAAAAGAAACGCTGCAAAGAAAAACTCCCAGGCTACCTCATTACTAATTATAATATTTAAAAACAGAGACTATTAAACTACTTTAAACAGATAAGATATTTTACACCGTTCGGAAATTAAGGTTTTGCAGTCCTGTGTCTCGCTTGTTCCTTGATGAGATGTATTACAGGATCCCAAGCAGGTGGTAGTGACAATCCATCTTCTCTATTGAAATTAGGATGCTTTTTAATCTCAATAGCCTCGCGTAGCATCCTGGGAAAATATCTTTTTTCTTTGGCAAGGATAGAAGGTTTATCAAACTTAATTGAGTGGTTTGGTTTGTCAATGACATGTTCACAGACTGCAGACCTATTACACCGACGGTGCTTGACATCTGCTATGTGCTCCTTCACCCGGGTTGATACACTGCGTTTCGTTTGACCAATGTATGAAAGACCACACTCGCAGTCTAGCTTATAAATGCCTGCACTCTGCAAAGGGGTGCTACTCTTCACGGGTCTAAGGTATTGAGACACCTTCTTCAACGGCTTGAAATATGTTTTTATAGAAGCACGCTTCAAGATGTTTCCGATCTTGTCTGTGACCCCTTTCACATATGGTAATACGGCAGGTTTACGCTCGACTGTTGGTTTCTTCATACTGGGATTCTGCTTGGAACGTGGTATCTGGAGCTCGTTGGCTCGAAGCGCACGTTTGACATTCTGCAACTCAGCAGTCAGATGTTGATCGTCGCAGATACCCCTGGCTCTCTGAAACAAAGATTTACCCACTGTAGCAAGTTGACAGGGATGGTGGTGAGATTTGCCATTCAAATACCTATCTGTATGCGTAGGTTTCCTATATACAGTATGACCTATGTCATTGTTAGGACCTCTAATTACTAGCACATCTAAGAATGCAAGTGAATTTTGATTTTCCAACTCTATCAAAATTCACTTGCATTCTTAGATGTGCTAGTAATTAGAGGTCCTAACAATGACATAGGTCATACTGTATATAGGAAACCTACGCATACAGATAGGTATTTGAATGGCAAATCTCACCATCATCCCTGTCAACTTGCTACAGTGGGTAAATCTTTGTTTCAGAGAGCCAGGGGTATCTGCGACGATCAACATCTGACTGCTGAGTTGCAGAATGTCAAACGTGCGCTTCGAGCCAACGAGCTCCAGATAGCACGTTCCAAGCAGAATCCCAGTATGAAGAAACCAACAGTCGAGCGTAAACCTGCCGTATTACCATATGTGAAAGGGGTCACAGACAAGATCGGAAACATCTTGAAGCGTGCTTCTATAAAAACATATTTCAAGCCGTTGAAGAAGGTGTCTCAATACCTTAGACCCGTGAAGAGTAGCACCCCTTTGCAGAGTGCAGGCATTTATAAGCTAGACTGCGAGTGTGGTCTTTCATACATTGGTCAAACGAAACGCAGTGTATCAACCCGGGTGAAGGAGCACATAGCAGATGTCAAGCACCGTCGGTGTAATAGGTCTGCAGTCTGTGAACATGTCATTGACAAACCAAACCACTCAATTAAGTTTGATAAACCTTCTATCCTTGCCAAAGAAAAAAGATATTTTCCCAGGATGCTACGCGAGGCTATTGAGATTAAAAAGCATCCTAATTTCAATAGAGAAGATGGATTGTCACTACCACCTGCTTGGGATCCTGTAATACATCTCATCAAGGAACAAGCGAGACACAGGACTGCAAAACCTTAATTTCCGAACGGTGTAAAATATCTTATCTGTTTAAAGTAGTTTAATAGTCTCTGTTTTTAAATATTATAATTAGTAATGAGGTAGCCTGGGAGTTTTTCTTTGCAGCGTTTCTTTTCTCCTCAGTACGCCTCATTTGTGAAATGCTGCTTGGTAAATTATTAGAATAAAATAATTAAGCCCTTCTGGCACATGTGTAACTGTCTTTACAGCTTAGGCCCATCTGGCATGTATGTACACCTTTATTTGTGTTTTTTCAAAAAAATGGGTAGTTTGCACAAAATTGTAACTTTGACAGAGGAAAATACATCTTTTCTCAGTCCTCCCGTGACCATGGAAAGCTGGAAAGCTTCCGAAACGTCGGGAACTAAAATGAGATAATATAAGCGATATAATCCGTTAAATTGTTTTATTTCAACTCAGGTAGTTGTTACATCGCTTCTACCCCCTAAGTAAGAAAAAATAAGACTTGAATTTGTCTTATTTTTTCTTACTTAGGGGGTGGAAGAGGTTTGCCCCTTTCTCTTTGAAATCTTACGTAAGATCAGTATCTACCAAATAAAAGTTGCAAAAGTATTTAAAAAGGTTGGTTTATTATATTAAAAAGTGATAAAGAAAAGAGATATGAGTTACGTTTAATTCTAGGCTACTTTTGTAATGTTATGTAAAAACAGTCTAGACCCCCTCCCACACCCTAGTAAGAAAAAATAAAGACTTTTTAGAACTCCCTCCCCATAAAAATGTCTTACGTAATAAATAAACAGCCGCCACGCTCTGCAGAAATCAAAGTTGTCCAAATCCCGAGTTTTCTAAGCAATTACTTATTAAAACGAAAAAAGGACATTAATATAAACACCATCTCGGCGCTTCAAATGTAAGTTTCCAATGCAACAATATGTCTCGATTGCGTCCAGTATAGACCATATTACCACACACGCACTCTAAAGGTGTTTTGTCGTAATAGTTTTAACTTAGGGCCGATTTCACCAACAATTAATTTACACAAGAGTGGCTACCCCAGTATAACTTTAATCTAACGATTTAACTCGATGGTTACCATCATTTTCGTTTCACTACGCTAGTCTACGGATAACATACTGTCACATAGTTCAGTACTTTGTTACGTTGTTGAACAAATAAATTGAATGAAATTGTCATGCATACAAGTAAGATAGACTGTTTGTCCTATGCTTGAGCAATGGTGTTGCGTATATTTTTTATAATTTGTTTGGGATTGGGGAACATCAGTTGGGAAATAAGTGTATGGAATTCACTTGACAATGACAATGATAATACTAATCTACGTAACTGTTTACTCACCTGACAGGCGGTATAAGATTTTACACCAGTGTAAAGATTTTATCCTTCCGTCAAATATTGGTGAAACGTAAAATGAGTTTACTCACGAGTAATAAATGATTTATTATTGGAATAAGACTTATACTAAGTTGGTGAAATCGACCCTTAAACTAGTCTCAATAAAAAAAAATAACCAACTCCCAAAACAGGGGGCGGTAATTATGTTATGATCACAATACTTGTAACTTTTTTTTGCTTTTTATTAGACCTACATGATACAGGGAGCAGCTTTCTTGACTTCTCCATTTTACTTAATCCTTTAGGCATCGTCCTCGAATATCTGACAGTCGCAATAAATGTGAATGCCCATTATTAGAGAATAAATGTAATTGAAATATTGTAGATCTATACAGATTTAATAGACCAAAACACAATCTTGACAGGGATATTGTTTGTGCTGTCAGGTAACGAAATCTATAGCCAAAACAATCGCCAGACAAAGACGGCATAAATTTAATTTTCCTACCAAAGTGCCCTTGATAGCATTATTGTAAGGGATTCCTATATTATTTATAAGGATTGGAACAATGAACAATATAGTAGGGTTGGAACGACGACTCAATGTTGAGTTAACAACTGTCATGTTAAAGGAAGGGTTTAGTTTCATAATTAGTTCTGTTTTACGTTATTTATCTAATTGAGACAATGATAGTCTACTGTCCAAAATAAGTGAAACGGACTATTAGAAATGTACTGAATGTATATTTTTTGTTTTAGTATGTTTGTACCTGCAAGAATGTGTTTTTCTCAAACATGCAATGAATTATTGATGTTACGTTCCTTATAATAGGCTGCAAAGTATGACGTTTCAGGTGCAGCTCGGACAAGAGGTCGTTAATGGAATAAAATAAATTATGCAAGCCTAGGCCGGCAAAGTCCTCTTTTTTAATTTCCATTCCACATAAATTTGTGGCACAGGCATCATGACATTCTGACACTATGCATATTAAAAAATAAAACTTTGTTTTTTTTTTGTTTATTTCATTGCATGTTGTACAAATATAGTCAATTTTCAAATAATTAATATTTTATTAAACACTGATTCATAAGATAAGTCAGGAGTCAATAACTGAGAAAGAAAAAATAAAAATACGAAGATATCGGTTGCGAAAGCGTTAACACCTATGACAATAAGTTATATGATAAGGAGAACGTGTCAGGCTGTCAAGCAATTTCAATACTCAACCTACAACAAACAAGGTTCCCAAATCATCGTTCCCAAAACCCCGTTGAGACAACCGCGAGTAGTTATGGCGAGAAACGTAAGCAGCACCGTGCGCACGCCGCCATGTGTGGCAATACACAATATACTTACATATAGGGATCGTTTGCGCGGCCGCGGAATAGCGGATCAAACATCCTGCGTCACTCTTACACTCACAATGTTAGAAAGAGACAGTCGTTCGGGTGAAGAGTCAAAGCTAACTTATATTAAAATCTTAAAAAGGGCACTGAAAATTTATGTTAATAAACTTTTCAACGCTAAGCAAAACAATATGAAGGATCCTTTAAATTTCTGAACGCCTGGTACAAAAATTACTAACTGCCGTCTTAAAATTAAGGCTTTTACGACGTTTCTAGAGTAAACGCAGATATCTAGTACGTCAAAGTTACAAGTGCGCAGCTCGTGCATCTAATATCGTCGGATAACGCTGACAAAGGAATTTAATATCACGTGCTAACAGCTTTTATGGGCGTTTTGTGGCGTCTTGGACTGACGAGTATTGCGCAATGTTAAGCAAATAGATGGCCCCGGGGTACGATTAAATTAAAATTAAATAGGTATAATCCAGTAATTTTATGGTTTCTCTAAACATTCATTAAGTATAGCCTGATTATGTAACATATTCTATATCCAACAAAATTTACGAACCCGGAAGTAGGGCAAATTGCCAGTAACCGGCCACCGTTCAATAACTGGCCACCTTATACTAAAAAATAATTATATTTATAGCTAAATAGAATTTAGTTACTGACGATTTACCCTAGGTAATTTGAGTGCCAAAGTAAGCTTGTTTTTAAATAAAAAATGGTAATAGTATATTTTACGAATAACCATAAAGATATTTTTATCTATAATCAGTACAATAGTGAAATCTCACAAACATTTACAAGTAAAGCCACTCAATCAACCAAATGTACGACTTTGCTGATAAGTGTCCTAAGTTGACAGAAACAATTGGTAATAAGTTGGTATCAAATCAAGCATTGATAATTATTATTCGTGCGATTCATCTTCTATGTTACAGATCAAATATTAAATTAGGAATATGAAGAAAGATATAAGTATTAATTTATTATTTATTCAGGAAATGTTTTTATTAAATACTTTTATTGCCTCATACTTTATTGGACTATGTATATATATACGTAATTACTAGAATTAAGAAGTACCCTTTACACTGAAAAACTCAGTTATTATCAATTATTTGTATTTCACCATACTAGCGGTCCTATACAGTCGAAAACTATCGCCATTGTAACAACAAAAAATATATCCACCCAAATATTGTTTTTATTCGTTCTCCATTATCTCTTACAAATCACCTGATACATTTTTTTTGTCAAGAGGCACCAACACGGGTTCCTTTTTGCAACCTGATAACCATACTAATATATACTACTCAAAACAATATGGGGCCTCTGTTGCGCGGAGAAATTCTGTTCAGTTCTTGTAGTTACAATAAACTAATCTTATCTTAATTAAAACGAATAAAACAATTGACTATTAAATTAATCGTTTATTAGCTAAACAAGAACAAAACTCTTTTAAGCTGCAGAGTATGTAAAATAAATTTTACCATACATAAGACAGTCATAAGACCTATTTTAATGTATGGATGCAAGGCCTGGACGCTAACCCTAAAAGAGGAAAACAAGCTTCTCGTTGCAGAGAGAAAAGTATTCCGCAAGATCATGGGACCGACGCAGAGGGAAGATGGGTAGCTGGAGGATCCGTAAGAATCAAGAACTGAAGGTCTGAGCCGAATATCATTGGGGAAATAAAGGCAGCAAGACTCCGTTGGCTCGGACACCTAGAAAGAATGTCGGACGATAGGGCGGTAAAGAAGGCGTACGTTGGCCAGCCTGTGGGTCGTCCACCGGTCGGCCAACCAAGATACAGATGGGGAGATGAAGTGGCCAAGGACCTACGCGCTCTGAATGCGGAAAACTGGGAGGAGATCGCTCAAAACAGGGCGCGCTGGCGCCATCTCGTATGGAGGCCAAGATCCACTTCGGGTCGTTGCGCCAGCGGAGTAAGTAAGTAACTAATATACATTGTCACGTTACCATCAAAATTTTTAGTGGCCCCTATATTGTTTTGAGCAGTAGATACACTAATGTATAAAAGACGACCCGTAAATAAGACTTATAAAGGTGTTAAATAAAGCCCAACATATTTCACGGCGTCATATAATTTTAATGAGTAATAATCTCCCCCATTACCTGATTGCATTTCCGTTACATACTGAAACACACGTAAAGTAATCGTAAAAAAAGTTTAATTAAGATCCTAGTTTCCGAAGATGGTAATGTCGTTAAGTCGGTACATAAGCTCATGTCTTGGTCTTCAGTAAAAAATGTGGGTCTTTATTGACTGCCATAAAATTGAATGTAATCAACGACCATACATTAGAAAGCGAAATGTTAGTACATTGAAGATATTCAAAAAAAAATACTGAAACGGTCTATTTAGAGGTCACTGAAACGAATATTTCGCGATCAGATTGGAGACATTCTGAAAAAAGGCCAAATGAAAAGTACTCTAAATCGGCGAGCATGCATGAAGAGATTAATGAATGTTGATGAAGCGGCAGTTGTATGCCAGGACCGTAGCAAGCGGAAGGAGGCAGTCTCTGCCTACCCCGTTGGGAAAAAAGCGTGATTTTTATAAAACGAAAAATAGTATATGTTTGTCGATTTTTTGTATGTTTGTATGTGTCGTTATGACTTCATCACGCCAAACCGGCTACACGGATTTTAACTCTTTTTGGCACATCGGTAGCTGGACTAGCTGGGTATAAGTGGCGTGGCGTCCATATAAGCCGATTCCCACCGGGTTGCCCAAGCTATATAACCACCTTTTTCTCTAAATGTGAGTAAGCAAATACGCTTCGGCTTCCCTTGTAATTTTCCTGACTCCACGCCTCTGCCGGGTATCCCAGATAGTCATAAAATACTTCTACCCAACTACGCTGACGAAAAAAAGAGCAGACTTCTGCCGAAGCTGAACTGAGCAAATCTTCGAGGAGGACTAGTTCTTTACCTACCTGACCGGTCAATCTGGTAAGCGATCTCCCTCACGCTCGTTTCCAATCGATATTCCCAAATATACGACTTATATTCGACAAAATATACTTCCTTATTGAGTTAATGTTACTAACCTTACATTGTCTATTTATGGACTACGGAACCCTTACACCAGGAACGGAACCCTTGTATTCAGGTCGCGAGTGATTCAATAATCTGGCCGTAAATAACAAGCGCTCCGTGACTCGGGTGCGGATGGTTGTTACTTCATAGGTGTATCTTATGGCGGAAAGGCCTTCATAATTATGGCTATAATAGATACAAATCTAGGATTTACAGACTTTTCCAATTACATTGGAGAGTGTATTGTTTATTTTATTCCCTGCATTTTAAATAAATAACATTACACAAATCGACCCAGTCCCAAACGAAGCAAAACTGGTACTACGGGTACTAGGCGACGATATACATAATATATAGATAAACTATAATACTTAAATACATAGAAAACATCAGACCTAGGAACAAATATTCGTGCTCATTACACAAACACTTGCCCTGGCCGGGATTCGAAACCGGGACCGCCAGCTTCGTAGGCCGTTGTGCAACCCAATGAGCCAAACATGTCGACACATGTTTTTTCCACAGGATTTTAATAGCAGGAAAACGTTGGATGAGGGCGCGCACGACCGATCGTAGTACAATCAAGGAATTGTGACAGACGGACTAACAGCGGAGTCTTATTTACAGATTCCCGTTAACATCCTTTACATCCGGAATCCTAAAAAGAAGTTACTGGAGATCAAGGTGAGTTGTGACAGAGGACAGTTGTAACATCGTCGATTAGGGGCTGTTCATAAATTACGTCATCTATTTTTGACGATTTTTACCCTCCCCCCCTAAAATCATCCAACCATCATAATCCGAATGATCCCCCCCTACCAAAGAAAATGATGTAATTTCCAAATTATGCGTTTTAGCAATAGTTTACAGAAACATGAATTTCATTCCTTTTTTACTCATTGAAGCACTTTTTAAAGATGCGATAGATGATGTCAGCGTGGGAATGATCCCCCCCCCCACCCCTCCTTCGTCATGCTACCATCATCCGATGTCCAGACCCCCTCCCAATTTGAAAAGACGTAATTAGGAACCTATTTACTGTGAGCGAGCTCACAACAGTACGCGTTTGTTAGCTCGAAACTTGAACTGACAAACGCGCGCTATTGCGAGCTCCCTATAAGTTAGTAGATTCCAAAAAATCGACAATGTTACAACTGTCCCCTGTTACAACTCACCTCGGTCTCCCCGACATATGATGCAATCTTTTACTTTACTCTGTTATGTAAGAGAGTGTGCTTCACACACTGACTGATGATCGTGGTTTGTGGTTGTCATTCGAGTACGAATGCACGCCCGCCACACATTCATTTCTGTCCATCGCAATCCTCACCATATCACAAAACTTTTGGGTCATTTCCTCGCCTTTAAGCTGGTCAGTTCATCCTGCTGGGGATCGGCCACGTGATCTCTTGCCTTCAGGACTACTAAAAAAGTGTAAAGCATGCATAAAAACAGCTCTATTCGAAATTAAATCTTTCAGACCGCCATTCGCATCTGAAAAATGTCCCGTCATCGACAGACATAGCCATCTTCGCAAAAAAACCATTTCAGAATATATTCCATATATATTTGCGTCACAGCGAACAAATTATCTCCATACAGACGCTTAATCATAACTAATTTTACGGGCGACGTCAAAGAGCCCACAACTCACACTTTTATGAAATGCACTTTTAGATTTTTTCAAACGGTAACTTCCAAAGATTTCAAAGCACTGGATATGGCAGGTTATTTCCATAATAATTGATTTTAAGAAAGGTAAACTTAATTAATCACAAATTTAAAGGTTATAAATATAATAGCTTTGGAGGATCATAATTTTAACAATACGTATGACAAAAAGTTTAGTATGACATTTTTTATCGTTTGGCATTTTCATCGCGTATATTCGCGACGTTTCGGAAGCTTTGCAGCTTACGTGTTCCCGGGGTCTACTCCAAATGAGATACTATACGCGATATAATCCGTTTAAATTGTTTTATTTAAATGAGTGATTATCGCGGACACAAGAGAATTATTTTTTCCGTACTGGCTACGTGAAATCTTGAGTGCAAGCGAGTCTTAATTTATGAAGTGGGTGAAATTGACTTCATATTTTTTCCTTGACTTTATTATCTCCACCAAGCTTTTGCGACCACAACAAGCCTTTTCGGTAAGTTTTATTACTAAAATCTCATTGGTTTTGTTTACCGCCGTAACAGCTTCTGATGAAAGTGAAAATCGCTCGCGAAACAGCAGCAGTTGTAGGTCAAAAGTGACACGTTACTCTTTATCGTTCGACAGACAAACAACAGTTTTCGCACTTTTTTGTGGAAACTGCATGAAATGCGCACGTGAACACAATTTATTGTCACATCTAACCGAGACAATATTTCGCGGAAAAGCAAAGATCTATTATTTAAATATGGAATTCCGCAAAGTAACGCCTGAATCTATCAATTATTTACAAATGTAGTCTATTCCTTTCTATTCAGTGTACTTAGATAGAGATGGGTAATGGCATGCAACAAGCGAAATTGCGGCTGGCCTTTGTTTTCTTGTACGACAGTGTTATTCGCGTATATACGAAGTTCAATATCCGTTAAATTTCAAACCACGTCCTAAGCCACATCCAGTGAAATTCGGTTCACAATTTGGCCGGCATCCAATTTGTTTTCTTTGCCGCCGTGACTCATAAAGAGTTGCCCGTGGGACACTCCGCGCTGTTCCTTTTAATATGTGCCGTGCCGTCAAACTAATCTATTCTATCTAAACTTGTTTAAATGAAATGTCAGTACAATAACTGTAAAAATAAGTGAAATGGGCTATTTGAAGGTCACTCAAAACATATATAATAATTTGTATATGTATGTATGTACGGACGGGCAATGGAGCGCTATATTCTAGATGTTAGGATAGATCGGGGCCGGAGAACTATGATGCGCTCTACGAATAACAGATGTTGGAGAAGAAACCGCCAGTCTAAGGAAGTGCAACAGATGGCGGCCCACCGTGGGGATCGGTGACACAGCAATATTTTGATACCATGTGTGACTAAATAACCTGATGATGGAGCAGGAAGGTGGTCATAGGAACTCTGTTAATTTAGAGTTGAGGCTCCTTAGAAACGTTTGAACGAGTAGTTGACGGCTGTTCAAAGAAGTCGGCAATAAAAGTTTGTCTCAAAAATGATTATAATATTTTCTTCTGTTTCCGCGATTATTACGAGGGCTGCTATTTATATATCCGGAAACCGGGATTACAATCTTCTTAAATAGCATATTTGACCGCCATGGTAAAATTTGAACTTTTTTAAGTATATAAGGTATATTTTTTCTTCCTTATTAACGCTCGTGTTTTGTTTTTGACGGGTTTTAAATGTCATCTCGCAGCAAGAATGGAACTCACTCGTGAAAATATTCGTGCTATGATTTATTATGATTTTCGGCGTGGTTTAACGCAACAACAGTGCATAGATCAACTAACTTCAACTTTTGGTGATGAAGCCCCATCTAAAACTACTGTGTATCACTGGTTTAGTGAGTTCAATCGTGGACGTAGTATGCTTACGGACGAAGTTAAGGCAGGTCGCCCGAAATCGGTCGTTGTACAACAAAATATCGAGGCTGTGCGAAAACTTATAATGGACGACCGACATGTTACGTACCGCGAGATAGAGGCGACTCTGGGTATTTCTATGACCAGCATTAATAGCATATTACATAATTATTTGGCTGTAAAAAAAATTTGTTCGCGTTGGATACCCCACAACTTAACAAATGAGCAAAAACATGCTCGCGTCGAATGGTGCAATAAAATGTTAAAAAAATATAACCGTGGTGACTCAAAAGCCGTTTATAACATCTATACAGGTGACGAATCCTGGATCTATGCATACGATCCCGAAACGAAGCAACAATCAACGGTATGGGTGTTTCAAAATGAGCCGAACCCTACGAAAGTTACTCGTGCAAAAAGTACATTGAAACAAATGGTGGCCTGCTTCTTCGGTATTAATGGCCATGTAGCTACAGTGCCACTAGAAAACCGTAGAACGGTTAATTCAGAGTGGTACACGACCATTTGCTTACCGGAAGTATTTGAACAAATTCGTAAAACTAACCAGCGACGAAGAATCATTCTTCATCATGACAATGCCAGCTGTCATACGTCACGCGAAACAACTCTATTTTTGGAGGGTCAAAATGTGGAATTAACGGGTCATCCGCCGTACAGCCCTGACTTGGCACCCAACGATTTTTATTTATTTCCAAATATAAAGAATAAATTACGCGGTCAACGATTTTCGACCGCTGAAGATGCTGTCGACGCATTCAAACAACACGTTATGGAGGTACCTCAGGCGGAGTGGCAGAAGTGCTTTAAAAATTGGTTCACGCGAATGCAAAAGTGCATAGATCATCAAGGGGAATACTTTGAAAAACAATAAAACTATTTTCAGCCGTGTACGTTTGTTTGTTTTTTTGTTTCCGGATATATAAGTAGCAACCCTCGTACTCATTTTTGATAAGATATATTTTTCTCTGTCAAAGTTACAATTTGTGCAAATTTGTGTGTCTCAAAGTGGGCAGTTTGCACAAATTGTAGCTTTGACAGAGAAAAATATATCTTTTCTCAGTCAACCCAAAGCGCAATGAGTGTTATCAAGTTATCAAGAATGATTTTTACAGAATCTTAAATAATATTTTCTTCTGTTTCCGCGATTATTACTCATTGAAATAAAACAATCTCATGGTCCTCCCGTGACCATGGAAATCTGGAAAGCTTCCGAAACGTCGGGAACTAAAATGAGATAATATACGCGATATAATCCGTTAAATTGTTTTATTTCAATGAGAATCTTAAATAATATATAAAATATCAACAGCTTACTAGGTGCGGTGAGTGTCGGTGCAATTTATTGGACAGGCCGATTAAAACTTTCGCCAATTTTAGTTGTTTTTATATGAGAGAGAATTGAAGAGATAGTCGAATTCCATTACACAGGTGTCTGTTATAACTTCGCAGACTTGTAATGATGCCGAAACGTCAAAGTTAAAGTTTTGAGTAGACTATCGTAGAGACAGTTTTGAAATAACATACGATCCACTTTAAAGGTTATATATAAACTTTAAAGTATAGTTTATATAATGCTTTCAAAGATTGGAACAAAAAACATCTGGTACCACAATAACTACAAAAAAAACGAATGTTTGGTATTGAATTTTTTTGTGGTACGAGTATGTACTTTTTATGACGGGCAGACGTGATCTATAAATTCTTTTGAAATCTTCCAAAAGGTGTAACTAGTGCATTGATGAATGTGAAAAATGATATCAGATGTACAAGTTACATGATCATTTGAAAACAAATCATGAAATTATCAAGACTGAATGTGACACCAGGCATATATCTTATCAAAAATATGAGCCAAAAAATCCCTATGTTTTGTACGTAAACTTTGTGTACAGTTTTTGCAAAAACCGCTCTATAAATGTATACCTAACCGAATTTTCATGGAAGTGTTTATACTTTAAACCTTTGAAGAAAGTAAAATGTCTTAACCATTAAGATAACTCAATCTGCTGATAACTATTAAACCCAAAATAAAATGTTTGTCGAGTCCAGTTTTTAATCAAATAAGTTATAAACACGTGTCAATAATTCGAAGATTTTGCGTTACACCAATGAAATTTCACTTTGTACAACGAACCATTCCCTGCCTTTCTCTACTCTGCCTTTGTCTAAGTCCACAAATTATGACGTAAATAAATTTAAACCACCAGCTTCCGCAAGCGAAATCCAATTACCATTATTAACTTGTTTACGCGAAATCTGAAGCGCCAAGTGGAACAACTCCCTAGGCAGAAGAGGCAGAATAACGTCTTTTGGTGACTCGCTTAATCAATAAAGCAGAGATATGGCAATAATAGGCTACTTAACTCATATCAAATATAGCGCAATAAATGAATATTTTGTGTAATATTTGACTTAAGAAACCAATATATATCGTTTTCAGATTTTAAAAGTGTAAGATGGCTACATATTTGCAATTTACAAATAGTTTTTATTTTTTTAAATTTTGAACTCTGAAAACGCTGTTGGCCATTTTGTGACGTCAAAGGACACGAAGCAAACTTCATGGCGGATCTCTCAAAAAATTCTCTATGTAGCCATGTGCTATGACATTGACATTTATGAAACAAGTGACTTGTGGACTTTTGAGGTTGTGATCGTGATCGTTTTATTATTTGTAAAAACCTCTAATCCGCGTTTTACTGTTACTGCTTTACCGTTTTATTGATATGAGCGATCATGAATGTTGGAATTATGAAGGCAGATAGCACAAATTTACCAAGAAGACATTGATGGTCGGTAAATTAGATGTGTTCTTGCATTCTCGGACAACACAGTAATGATAATAACTATATTTTCCATATAAACTGGTGGAAGTCATAATTCTTAATAGAAAGTATCGATGTTTTTACACTGATGAAATTGTCAATGTTTTCAACCTGTGTGATGTATCACAGCATAGATAATCTATAGACTAAAATGGCGTACAGCGTTTTCTCCTGTTTACGTCAAGTAAACTTATAAAATATATTTTTTGCGGTTTTCTAGGTCCCAAAAAAATATTGTAATATTTTTTTCTGCTAATCGGACAATAATGAATATTTTAAGTCCTACTTAAAAAAAAGTAAAGTAGCCTATTGATGGCGTTTTGTTGAAATATGACTATAGTCATATATGATGAAGAATAGACAATGTAACTGGCAATTATTGCCAATTGAAGAAGTTACAAGCTTCTATTCAGAAGCATACATATCGTGGCAATTATTATAGATTGGATTTTACAGCGCGTATGGTTATTTTTTATTAAGTAACGCGTTATCGTAAGCAGTTGTAGCTAGCAACTCGTGTTAAATCATCTTTTAAACTCTAAAGGCCAATTCAATTTAAGGACATTTGTTAATAACGGCCAAATGTGCTATTTTTTAAATTACTTGTAAAGAAAATACATTTCCCGTACACGTAAATTTCTAAGCACGGGACAAGTCTATAATGTATTTCCTTATTTTAGGACGTCGGATCGGTTATTTGATAAATGAATACGAACGAATGCGTGGTTCATTCGTGGTTTCTTACGTGGATAATAGAACATACCTTCAGTCGTGTACCGCAAAAAAGTAACATAGTGTGTAGAAGATTTTTATGAAGCCTGCATAACTCCCACTATTTATTATCTTCAGAAATTATTTGTTCTTGTTCTTAATCGTACTCATTTTAATTATCTTGCGACCAGGAACCCGCTAGGTAGCTAAAGCTCTGCTTGTACAGTCAGCCGCCGAAACAAGTAACCCCCCCTGCCATACTAACATTATATGGCGGAGGGGTCACGTTTCTCTGCTGCTGACTGTACCAACTTTTGAGGATACATATGCATCATTTTCCCAGTTTATCGGCTACGCACGCAGCGCTACGAAAATCTTGGTAGTAGCACCGTTTACAACCACATATAACAGTTTTTGGATGCACTGCCTAATATATAGTTTTGTAAATAAATAGTTTCAAATATTTTCAGTACATCTTGTCAAAATACACCTAGAGTGTAATACCAAATATATTTAGCTACTAAAATCTTGTATTTTCACACAGATATACCAATAAAGTATACTCCAATGGCTTTGTCACAATTTTCTTCGTAACTTAACAAATGTTCAATTAATACTATATTAGTATGCAATGAACAAAGCATTTTATCCGCCCTTAAGCATAAAAAAGTCCAATTCCACTCCCTCTAAAATGTAACAACCACGTCATAACAAAGTTACGAGTCGCCTCCCAAGTGTATGATCGTTCGGCTAACACAATTTACCTCAGCTGTAAACGGGAAATTTAATATTATTCATTAATTAATACTTTCTCCCACGAGATGCAATATTGAGTTGCAATCCAAGCGCCCTCGTAACTTCCGATGAGGGTTTGAATTTGTTAATTTTGTAATTATACGATTTTGCTTGTGCGATCATGTTTGCTTTCAGATTTGCGAGTTAACTATGTTTTTTTTACCACGGCTTGAGAAAGCAAGCGTAACATTAACAAATTCACGACCGAGATTTTCGTAGTGCTACGCGCGTAGCCGATAATGCACCTTGATTTGACTTGAAGGTGCGATAATATTGTAAAATGCCTATGTACCAAAAACTTACAACGAGCAGAGCGCCCACCTAGCGGGTTCCCGGTCGTTAATGTGTTAATGTGGCAGTCGGCTAAAGTTGGTCATGTTGTGTGCTAATGTTAACTGGGGTATAGTCGTTTGACTTTAGTGTTTAAAATTAAAGTTCTCAACCCACCTAAAAATGACTGGATAAACAGAGACATAATTGAAGCAATAAACCATCGCAATACATTACGGAAGAAGAGCAAGCAAGAGACGGATGACCAAAACCTAAAGGAAGAACTGCGGATACAAAGAAATAAAGTTTTTAATCTGATACAGGCAACCAAAAGTGAATATTACCATAAAACTTTTAATCTATGTAAGGGAAAGCCTTCAAAGATGTGGGATCTAATTAATAACCTCTCAAATAATAAAGCCAAATCTGACTATATCCAAATTAAGTTAAAAATTGGATCGGAAATACTCTCAGACATCAAAGAAGTCTGTGAATGTTTCAATAATTACTTTGCCAACATAGGGTCTACATTAGCAAATAAAATACCACAGGAATATCACAATGTTACACCAAGTGGCCTTACAATTCTAAAGAAAGAGCTTGCCGATTTTAAACCTACGACTAGTAACGAAATTGCAAAAATAATTGATAATCTAAATCAAAATACTAGTTCAGGATTAGACGGTATCACTGTAAAAATTCTAAAATGCGTTAAAAATCTTATATGTGACAGCCTTGCAATTTGTATCAATCGATGCCTAAATGTAGGAATTTTCCTTGATTCACTTAAATTAGCCAAATTAAGACCCGTATTTAAATCTGGTGATAAATTAGACCCCGGCAATTACAGACCCATATCGGTTCTACCAGTTACATCAAAAATATTTGAAAAGATCATACATCAGAGACTAACAGAACATCTTGATAATAACAATTTCCTGTCCAAAAAGCAATACGGTTTTCGTTCAAAGTCAAACACCCTCTCGGCAACTTCAGATCTTCTTACAGAAATAAAAGTTAATATAGACAAAAAAAACATTGCACTTGGTATATTTATTGACCTAAAAAAGGCATTTGATACAGTGAGCCATACACTTTTACTGTCAAAGCTGCATTCCATAGGTATTGTTGGAAATTCATATAAAATTTTGGAATCATATCTTAGTAACCGGAAACAAACTACAAAGCTAGGCCAAATGAAAAGCAATCCCTGCGAAATTAAATACGGAATCCCACAGGGATCAATTTTGGGGCCACTCCTGTTCTTAATCTACGTAAATGATATGCATAATATTGGATTGAAGGCACACTTAACTTTATACGCAGATGATACCTGCTTGTTCTACTTTGGTTCGCAAATAGAAACTCTGATAGAACAAGCGCAAAACGACTTAAATTTACTCCACCGATGGCTTCTTTGTAACCTATTAACGATTAACGAGTCAAAAACTAAATACATCATATTTTCTGCAAAAAATAAAGTTATTCAAAATCATAAGCCCCTAGTTATAAATAGTGTTACATTACAAACCGTAGAACAGGAGAAGTACCTTGGTCTTATTCTGGATAATAAACTATCATGGAAACCACACATTGACTCCCTACGCTCCAAAATCACATCACTGACAGGTGCATTGCGACGGATTGTTCGATGTCTACCCAAAAGGGTTCGGTACACCATTTATAATTCACTCGTTAAGCCTAATCTAGAATATCTAATACAAATATGGGGATCGGCCTCCAAATCTAACTTAAAACCCCTACAAATTTCGCAGAATAAAATAATAAAAGTATTATTTAATTATAAGCGCCTTACATCTACTAACACTGTGTATACGGAGACAAAAATACTAAACATTTATCAAACTTATATATACAACACATGCATCCTCATAAGAAAAATTATAAATAAAGATATACATAGCCATATAACTTTCACTAAAAGATCAGAAGTACAAAAAAGACTGACGCGACAAGCTAATAATATACTCCTACGACCACCTAGAACATTATATGGAAAAAAGAATATAATATACGAGGGAGCTCAATTGTATAATAAACTACCTAAAGATGTCAAAGATGCTAAATCAATGATAGTCTTCAAAAGAGCACTAAAACAACACTTATTAAATAATAAATATAGGTAGGTCGTTCGCTTGTTCAAAACAAAAAACAAAAAAAAACTACATCTTTTGAGGCTTTTCTAATAGTTAGGTAAACTTTTAATATATACACACGTTACATATATAGCCCAATTTACTTATGCAGATCGGTTTAGAAAAAACAACAGCTGTTAAACATACTTTGATAGTTAAACTACGAATATATGTATGTACCCTATACTTAACAAGTGGTTACTCGGGGAGTTCGGTCTAACTGGCCTTTACGCACAGTACTACATTGTTGCATCGCGCTTGTTATTACCAAGCGCCTGTGTATTTTAAGTCGTCAATAGTTTTTGCATGCTACCCTCTCCTAATTAGATCTAAGCAAAATTATTGTTTTCTCAGTAAGTGATTTATGTAAATCTTTTGAGAAATAAATGTCTTAAACCATAATTTTGTGTACCTGCTACTCACCCTTTTGTGCAGTGGATTCGCGATCTAAAACCGAATGACTACAACTCATACGTCATTACAATCACTCACTTTTCCGTGGTATGACAAAATACGTGTAACCGTTTAGAATGCAGGTCCTGTGCAAGCTTCAGCCAAGAACCAGATTGGCGTTTGATGCTATATAGAAATGAGTCAAACCGTAATATTATCAAACTGATTTCACTTCACTTTGTCGTTATCGTGAAGTCTATCCCAATCAAGTTCGAAGGAGTTGACTGGTCTGGAAGGAAGTCGCATTGTATTCGCCAATATGAACCAATTAACCATCCTATCAATGTGCCTGCCCCGCATTGGCTTTGATTCTGTCAAGACAGTTAGAATTATTTGCCAATCAGATCAGACCAACGAAGAATTTCAAGTAATTTTGATGGAAATCCAAACCGATTTAGTTGACTTCACACCCATTTCGGTTTCAATCGACTTGTAACATCGCTATGCTGTTCAAGTTCATCCATTTTCCAGGCTATGACTGTAACTGCAATTTTAACATGGCGGAAACTTCTCCATACTATCTTTAAAAATTTCCCACCCGCATGTTTTTCCAGTGCAGCGGCTGCAATTTCAAAATGTCTAACACCGCCGATATTTCAGCGAGGAATTTAATATCGGCCCGCTTTGTTTACGACCGGAACGGATACTGTTTATCTTGCCCTGGCCTTTTGGCTTTTCATTTAAAAAATATTTTTTTACAGCCCGAGTGCGGTAAATATGGTTATTTGACTACCGGTTTGGCTCAGAGGGAGAAACGTTGCTTGCCAACCTAAAGGTCCTGAGTTCAAATCCCGGTCCTTACCTATAGACATATATATAGGGGTCTGCGATGAGGATAAATATTTGTTCCTGAGTCTTGGATGTTTTCTATGTATAAATATAAGTTAGTATATGTATTAAATATATCGTCGTCTAGTATTCATGACACATGTAGGGCTCGATACTCAATTAATACAATTAAACACCATTTTTTACATGCAATAACGTTTTAATGCTTTTCACCATCAACCACAGATAAGGTAACAAATTAAGTCTGTCACTTTGACAAGTACGAATATATAATAACGGCGCTGTCTGACGACGCTATAGGAACATGCTCCAACAACACAATCCTTATTGAGCTTACCATGGGACTAATTCGATTTGTGTATTAATTGTCCCGTAATGTTTATTATTTATATATTTATTCAATTAAAGATGATCAAGCGGGCGTTGACTTAGCACATGGACAGTGCTCATAATTGACCAAGGCAATTACAGCCATTCAGTTGAGACAGACACACCACATTCTAATATCTTAATCTCAAAATGGATAACGACGCATCTACTGCGTTCCAGATTTCGAGTTTAGCTATATTGACTGAGTTTTTTTGTTTTGACCAGCTTGATTGTCAAAGGCTGATTCACTCTATGAAGTCTTGTTAATCCTCTTATAGTATTTCATTAATCGCGACAAAAAGCTTTGAATGGGTAACTAATTCGTAGTTGCCTTACTTCACAGCAGAACTGATCACCGAAAGATTCCAGGTAGCAAGGTGACGTCAGTAAAGGACCTACGACGTCACTAAAACGTCATTTTAGAATCGTAACCATAAATGAACTCCTTAATTACGGAAATTTTCTGTTTGAGACGCAAAACGACAAATACGAATGCGTACCTAATGTATGTAGGTCTCGCACTTTGAACTTGAATAACTGTTTTCTATAGTTACATAAAAACATGTACCCTTTTTATAAATAAATAATAAATATCAGGGACAGTCTTATACAAATTGACCTAGTCTAAGTAAAGCTTATACTCTGGGTACCAGGTAACTATATACCAGAATAAACCTTTGCATAACTAAAAAAATGTTGACTGTGTTCTAAATGCATTTTACGTTTCCTAAATTTGAAAAGTTTCTCACACAACTACGAATAGTTAATTACAGCTTTCACATACAAACTTAGACGAACGGCAGGAAAGGTACCACGAGTACCGTGTACCGCGTACCGCCACTTAAACGTTTATAAGCACTCCGCGGTTAATGTCCCGGTTAAAATTTCACTCCGCCGTGAACCGAGCGTTTTAGTACCGGTTTGTTGTTTATATAATACTAGGTACCGCAATTCGCACGGATTATTTATAATTTAAGGACGTTTTCTTTCCATTCAGTTGCAGTTTCCAAATCGGGCTACGTATCGTAACCTTATAATGGCGGTAACCGAATGGAAACACCAACAAACATAAAGTTTCCAAAATGTAATAAAGACTTGAGTACGGTTTTTTAAACGGCCTGTTCAAGGTTACTAAGTGAACTTAATAAAGCAAACATCGGCTATCTGTAGCTATGTAACAAAACCACGATTAAAGGCAGGAAATGTAACAGTTTGTGCAAAATGTTGCCCAAAACGTAAGTACACGCTACACGAAATTCATCTTTCTGGTATTAAATAAGGAATGAAAGTATGAATAGGAATCCAATCGAGCACATGCCTACAATATTTATGTAAGGTAACAAAACAAAATCGACTGCTGACATTGTAAATATTTAAATAATAAACAGACCTTGCACAAAGAAGCGCGTAAAGTTAAATTAAACTAACTATTTAACTTGATGCGCCGTAAACATCTAGTTCGGACATAAACCTGCAACTCAGCAATGTATAGGGATGGGATATGTACAAAGTTACCTTATAGGTAACCGGAATATTTACCTTATTCCGTTTGACGTTTAAAATTAAGTTGTAGAGTAGGATGAGTAATTTTTACTTTTTCCTGGTTTTTCACAGGGCACAAGTTCAAAATAGTGCCATTTTTAATTATTAATTTTACCTGACTATTCGAAAGTGATTGTAACTAAGCCTACTAGAATAAAGCATTATTTGATTGATTGCTTATGCATTTTTTATTTCTCGTTCAGTGCCTTCAGATACGTTAGAAATTTGTAAAGAGCTGAAAAATGAAATCTTTTTGTGACTTTTGTTTTTATCTTCTTCATTGGATTTTTTAGGCATTAAGTGCTACGTTCAGAACAAAATACCGAAACGCCAGAACAAAAACGTGAAAAATAAGCTTAGTTTTTTTATGTTATAGGGGGCAAACGAGCAGAGTTGATTCGAAGGCAAAATATTAATTCAGAATGCCATTTTTTTTCAAAAACCAGAGCATTGTTTAATTCTGCCTTAAAGTTGTAGGTGTAACAAAACGTTTCTAAACTACCATCAAATGGCGACATGTCAAACATCTTAATTGGTAGGCCACAATTTGCTCACTGCTTCATTTGGAACAGCAGAATCATCGTTTTCTAGGACGCTGCAGATGCAATAAAAGACGGCAAGAAGACGTTTTTATCTGTGAGCGTTTATTTTTAAATGCATGATACATTTAAAAATAAATGTCGCTATAAAGTCTGTATTTTGCTGCGACTAGCTGAGACGCTGATTGAAACTCCCAGTTGCAAAAGAACTAAATCTAATTTACCAACGAAGGTAATTTTAATGGAATTTACCTTTATTTCCCAACCCTAGCGGCGTAAAAGTAAAACTGTTTACGTCATAATAGTAATAATGTTGTTTTATTCGGCCGCAGAAAGCCCTTATCTGGCCTATAAAAAGGGACATTTTATTGGAGTTTTACATCGAATAAATATTATGATTTTGGCGATAGGCCTTATGGAATGAATTCATGATAAGACATGGCGTAATACCAGCTCTGTTCCGGGGTAGTCGGGTTAGCCCGAGATTTATCTAAATAACCTAGTTTAGATAGATGTTTCCAAATTGGTAGAAGATACTAAATTAGAGAGGGTCACATACATACATCACAAATATTCTGATGTACGATCACCGATTTTGCTAGGCGAATTTTGACCACTGATATTATGCTAAAGAACACATAATGGCAGTTGTTATATGGACAATAGGTTTGCGTTTGATCTTGGTCTCATTTGGTGATGAGCAATTTCGAAAACATTTCATAATGAATTTTAAAAATCGCTTAATTTTCCGTTTTTTTTGCCTCATAATTACTTTCGGTAAATCGGTCTCATGACAAGTAATGACTACTCTAAAGTCAGATGTTTCATGCTAGTAAATAAGCAAATTACAAAAATGTTATAATAAGAATGATTGTGATAACTAACGGCTTAGAAACATATCAGAAATTTAGCAAATCGTATAAGAAAAGTTAAATTCCAATCACTTTCACTTAAAAAAATTACAAACTGCCCATGGCATAGTCTCACCTGATGAAAAGTGAAGAAATGGTACTGGTAAGAGCACAGTTACCCAGAACCAGAAGGTTATCGGAATCCTAATCCAGAGGAGTGACAACATGGGGATGGTAGCTCACGGCGTCTTGTAAGTACTTAGTGATGAGATGATATGACTTCGATGGCACACAAAGAGAGGAAGAAAGAAGTTCCATAAATACTGTATATACAGAACTGCTACTAGATAAAGACGTATTCTAGTTGCATGTAAGTATATAAGTACTAGCAGTGCAGATTTTCCGTAAATAAGTAAAAATGTGCGTGTTTCGCTGTCCCTCGTTACTTTAACGATATTTTTACGGTCGGATAGATTAAAAATAAGCGTAAATTTAACAGCTACTCCGTATCGGTTTTCCACTAAAACGAACAACGATAAATAAGCAATTTATGTTTTACTGATAAATACTGCACTTAAGTTATTTTATTAACTCTTAACTAGACTCCTTTTAATAAATCTGCTACTATTTTTAAGTAAAATGGCGAATGCGCCACCGTTGTTCTAGTCAAATGAACACCTGAAAAGTCTCTTAAATATTACATTACATAGGCAATTATTTTGCTATTTTAGATTAAAAATTTACTAAAAATTAAACAAAGTTTTTCATGTAAGTGAAACAATTTAAACGGATCATATCGCGTAGGTATATATCATCTCACTTGAGTAATCTTGGAAGCGGAAGAGAATAATAGAAAAATGTTTTATCAATATGATATAACTTGGTATAAAGAAATACTTACTTTTTTCACTTGGCCGCGAAACTAGACGTGCGCCAAACAGTACTTCGCAAAGTAATGTCATGTCATATCACATCTCTCGAAACGTAACATCACCGTGTGATATCACATCACTTCAAACGCTACCTTTTGCCAGCCAATATAGTTCGCTTTCATTACACCGTAAGCAACGCAATGCTATTGCGTGGCCGGTAATGGGTAATATTTCGAGTGTTGTGATATCTCACTGTGATGTTACGATACCGATCGCCAACGCCATTATAGTTTGTAAGAGGCTGGAAATAGAAAAATAATAGCCTCAGTAAGGAGGTATCGCACACCGAGGAATACTTGCCAATCTGCTAATGTATCCGGGTACAGTTGAGGGCAAAAAGTTTACCATTTATGAATTTCGGTGTCCATTCCATAAAAGTTAGTGTTATGTACGTAGTAGAAGGTGCCTCTTCATCAGCGGAGGAGAAAAAAACCATAACCCTGTTTTTTCTCAGCGTAGACGAGTAAAAAAAAATATTTAGCCTATCTATCTATAGCCTATCTTTTGTTGCCCAGCTCTCCGTGTACGAAAAATAGTTGAAATCCGTTAAGCCGTTCTGACGTGATGAAGCCACAACGACACATACAAACATACATAAATCCAAAAAAAATATTTTTCGTTTTAGTGACCTCCAAATAGTCCGTAACAATCATTTTTTTTTTAAATATCTTCAATGTACAGACATTTCATTTTTACAACTTTATAATAGTATCGATAGATAACATCGTTAAATGTTTAATTTTAAAGCGCCATCTAGTTTTTGCCAGAATATTTCCTTGCGATCGGAACACGATCCAAAGTATGGCAACTGTCAGTCCTCTAGTTTTAATGGTCCTTGGTATTGGTATTATACTATGCCGGTATTATTTTCTACAAATGCAGTTTTGTGAGATTTTAAAAAAGTAATTTTTATTTGCATTAGTTTCCCAAGTCGATTTCACTTCTAGCACCTCAGAAAAGTTTATCCGCTTCGCTTCAAATTTAAATGGAAAAACTGCGTTGAAACTTAAGTCGCCGATTGTACATAATAGTGGTAAACAGTAAGTTCTTACACCACTCAGTTAATAAGAGCAACTTTCCAGAAGTTTTATTTGAGTGGGAGTCTTACCATGGCGAAAAAAGAAAAAGTCGGTGTTGAAGATAGATACTTCAGTGTTTTACGAGGGAACATTTCTTCATCGTTACAAAATATTGCTAGGAGGCTCTTAACACGTAGCTAATATTGTCTAATCTTTGTTGCGAATTTAGGAACCACAAAGTTCATTACTCAGCTCAGTGCAGAAAACTTACAATTGGGATGTTAAAATATTTTCCGTGGTACGTTATAGAAAGATCTCTCAACAATAGGAACATTGGTGAAAAAGAACAACTGCCATCTTCATAAAAAGTCACCGAGATACAGCAATGATAAAATCTCATTTTTTTGGATTTTCCCAAAACGCTCCATAGAAAAGCCTAGAAACGTGTGACGTCACACTTTCCTACCTTCTATAGGTAAATTAAGACACATACATTTCGTGAGTTATTCAATGGTATTATTATGTATTAGTTATTCATATTTTCATAGGTACTTTAAGAATGGACTTTCCCACCCAACTTTAAAGGTTCATAAAACAGGCTACATGTAAGGTGTATCAAACATTTTTTTTTAGGATATAAGTATATCATAAGAGACTACCATTTCATATCAAAATTTTATTTTTATTTGAGCACACTTAACATCCCAATTCCATTACTAGATGGTACCTAAAACCTTGTTCGCAGAGAAGGAAAAGGCATAACCCTCTATTTTGCTACAGCTTAGTCGGGTAAAAAAAGCAAGTAACCATCCTTATATGCACACAGTATCGTGCACAGGGTTTTTTAGCCATGGTAGGCAGTTAAAATGTTTTGATCACATGGGTAGGCAGTTTCTCCGTGCCTATATGGGCCCATGGTCAATTAGGGTAGACAGTGCCTTTGTGCCTATATGGACCGCACGCTACACGCTACTGCTTACATGTTCATCCCTGGCCAAAGAATTGTTCAAATCCGTCAAGCCGATGGCGTGATGAAGACACAACCATAATCCGACATACATTGTCCGAGAGACGGCGTTACAATTGCGTCCGTCAGCAATGCTCCTTAAAGTAACTGGTTTTTATTATTGTTATAATACTATAGAAATCGCATCGGAATGACCTAACTCGCCAAACGTTTCGGGTAAATGATTAACTTACACACAAGTAATCAAACCAACACAGACTGCATTGATTGATTTAATAAATCTAATAATATCAGGAGCAACATTGAGTTAACGGATGGGGGAAACGGAATTCTCGAATTCTGCAACAGAATTTGTTTACAAGCAACAAATTGGCTTGTATCAAAACGCGAGTAATTTGCGAAACGTTAACATACGATGCCAGATTAGCAAACGTCTGGAGATGCTCTTGAAATAAACTTGCAGTAATTGGACTACTGACAGCTAAAAACGATGTGGTGCAAATTTGTGTGCAAGAATTTATTCCTCACCTCCTTTGACGTTTGAGGTGATATCGTGTTTGACGGTTGTATACATTTAGACGTGATGTGACCGATCCACGGCCGGCGAGACGAATATTTTTTGTCCTTATCTGATTCGCAATTGTTAGTGTTTCCCTTCTTTTTCTAATTTAATTGTGTATCTGGTCTCGATGGCCGTGCCTTACATGTGCTTACTTAGAAAGTAATCTCATACCTAAGCTAAGGAAACACCGCAGGTATGGAAATTTTGCGTTATTTTTGCTTAGAATCAACAATTGTAAAATAAATAAGTTGATTGCGCTCGATTTTTTCCGTATATGTTAGTTTTATTTGCATCATGATCATAAATATACGCAATTTAAACAACGATTAACAGAAATACGATAAATGTAGGAATCATTACATATATCCTGCATTTCGTGCAACTGGTGACTGGTGACCGGGATCATAATATAATACTATCTCGTTTACACATGCGTGGTCTTAACAGGTGTGAAAGAGATAGCAGTATGATATCGGTCGCCAGTTTATTTTGCGTTAAGTCTAGTTTTTTTGTTGTGATGGATTATTATATTAACTTAACTGTCGTATCACCAGCACTCGAAAAGCTTCTTCTAAACGAGGCACCGAATCATATCTAAAAATACATACCTGAAACAAAAAACAAAAACACATAAAATAATCTGTTTGCCTCGTACGAGAATAAAACGTCTACTTTTAGCAAATCATAAAAGATAGTATTAAAATATATCAAAAGTACCAGGGGGCCATAAACGACGGCAGATTTTGAGAGAGCTGTAAATACTGGGGGCTATTACAATTTACTACGTTGTCAAACGAAAGAGGTTTTAGTGGAAAGTTGGCTTTTTGGGCGCAGTGGCCTATTCGTCAATGGTATTCGTAAATACTTATAGGACAATGGTTTAAATGAGACTTCTCCCGCGCTAATAAAAAGAGTAACAAAAGAAAAAGCGTGTAACAAATTATATTGCAACAGTGCTACTTCAGCACAAATTACACTACAGATGGGCTATTATTCTAGTATTAGAGCGCCACTATTTTTTCACATCTTTACGAAAAGAACAAAGCATATTTTGGAAAGTAATGTTCAAAGTCCTCCCGTGACCATGGAAAGCTGGAAAGCTTCCGAAACGTCGGGAACTAAAATGAGATAATAAACGCGATATAATCCGTTAAATTGTTTTATTTCAATGAGTAATAATCGCTGAAACAGAAGAAAATATAATGTTCAAATTGTTTTGTGGCGTTTTAATGTAAAATATAGCATTGTTAAACTGTAATTAAAAAAAAATTGTAACCGTTTATAGTTATAAAGCTGGTAACGCAGTGGTCATCGATGTCCCCACTTTAGTATCAAAATAAGGTATTCACCGCTGCGTTACCACCTTTTCCGGCTATAATGACCATGTACGACTTCTCTCAATTTTGTCTAGTATGTTATTATTATAAGTTATTTAATATTCATTTGAAAAACTAAAGTTGTTAATGAAAAGAGAATGACCTATCAGACTTCCACAATTTAGCACTAAAAATAGCAGTCCTCAGCTACAAATGAAGGCGACCTTTCTTATAAGTGAAAACACAGTAACAGCCTACGAGATTCATAGATACTTACTTCGTTTTTCTTTTGTACAGTTTCATTTCATACCAGCGCTTAGAGCTGGCGAGATGGCGGCAGTAAACAAGACTTAGCAGCATGTTACGAGCAAAAAAGACATATGATACATTGAAATGCATGTCAGTTACGTCGTTTTAGTTTAGTTATAGGGCTGTGGCGTTTAATATGACGTGCTTTAATAGAATATATTATGACAAGAGGTCTTAGTTGTTCGTTTAAGGACTAGCTTCGGGACTTGAGTCTCTAGTTCCTGGGTTTAAATTGAAATTGTGTGAGCTTGCATTCTGCTGGCTGCTAAATGAACGTAAGGGGGCGTGCGTTAACTATGTGAGCGTTGTCGGCCATTTTTCAATATTTTCGTGAATTTCCTAGAATTATTATTATACTATTATACACTGTTTCTTGTGGCAAAAAAACGTGAGATTCGGCTCAAAGTCATATGGAGAAATGAGCATTCTCTTATTTAGGCCGCTAAAAAGTGCGCTTCATTTATTTTAGGCTGAAGTTGACATTTCTACGTTTGTTGAAGACAGTATAATTACGAACAATAAACGTATTGCATCTTTGTTATTAAACCCCGTTTTTTTGATGCATTAAAAAAAAATAACGGACTATTTGAAGGTCACTAATTCAAAAATTATATGTTCTGGATTTTATGTATGTTTGTAATAAAACGGCTAAACGGATTTCAACTAGTTTTGATACAGGGGTGGCAGGTCATCAACCGATGCTTATGATACTTTTTACCCGTCAACGCTAAAGAAAAAAAAAGGGTGATGAATTTTTCCCTCCGCTGTTGCACATTCTAGTTTATAATATTGCATGGCCGATAAACGAGGCTCGCCGGGTTTACAGCGCATATATAACAATAACATGCCACGAAACACCGCTGCGTAGTGGCTCGACTGATTTTAATGCTATTTTATAGTTCCGAGCGTACACTGTACGCTTTGGGAGCTGTATAATGGTGGTATACTTGAAAGGGGAAGAATGGTGGTGTATTTGTAGGGTATGTTTTGTTTTTATGACCGAAAGCGGTATTAGTATTGAATGAACAATAAAGTTTGAGTTTTAAGGCTTATTGGGGAATATAATTCTGAAGATAGATGCAACTATTCGGTATAGCTGATCTAACGATGCCATTACAATGATTGGGCATTGTTAATGGCAATTATGATAGTAAATAAAATAAAAAATCACCAGAAATAACTATAGCGCTAATAAGTTGAAGAATACACTTGGGTCCAATTTTACTATGCTCTTTATGAGTCTCCGGCAAGCTCGGCCGAATTTCAGCTTCCCATACAAACGGAGTTTCGTTTCCATTTTATAACTACGTGTTGGATTGTAACGAAACTTATACATATACAATGACATGAGGTATATCTAGGCCTATAATTAATTTATATGGCTCCAGTTTATAAAACAAACGAAATACAGCAAAAATAAGTTTTGTATGAAAAACTTAAATTCGCGGTATGTTTTTACTATGGTATCTGAAGCTACATAAACTAATTACAGGCCTACATATACCTTAACTTATTCTTAGTACAAAGTTTCAGAGCAAACTAACAAGTCGTTTTAAAATTAAAGCGTAACTACGTGTGTATGGAAAATCGAGCTTACCGGGGACTCTTAAACACCTGATTTCGCGTTTCCATTCGACTATTAGGCAGGCGTTTATCAGTCGTTGTCCACTACTTCATGTCAACAACACATACTGTCCTATTACGGCCACATAATGCGAAGAGGATGGCAACCTGGAAAAGTTGGTCATCGTTGGCTATACCGAAGGAACAAGAGCACGCGGCCGGCAGTAGCCATGGACAGACAGTTTTTGGTAAAGGTAGGCGGTGTTTCTATGACTAGATGGAGCCTAGGTTGTTCAGGATTTCAAAGTAAACCGTTTTATCTGTATATGAGCTATGGTCGTTCAGGGTAGGCAGTACCTTTGTGCCTATATGGACCGCACGCCTCTGACGGCCGGTCGCCAACGCGTCGGTCTGACCATGTAAAATTAAGTACACTTAATATTTTCTTTTAGCTACACTTAAGTGGCTAAGCCACTGTTTTCTACTTAAATTACTTCTGTGTAACATTTACAGAGCCATGGAGGTCAAATTCGAGCGACACCAAGCAGTACCGTCTGTATTGATTCAGTTGTGAGAAGGCAATTTCTGCATACTGCCATACCGCAATAAAGAATGGAGCAGTAGTGCAATCGACACCGATGGAATTATTTCATACCAGAAGGTGCCAGGAACCTTGTCAGCGGAGGATAAAATCATAACCCTCTTTTTTTCAGCGTAGTCGGGTAAAAATTATCCTATGATCCATCTGTGGATAACCAGCTACCCGTATACCAAAAATACTTGAAATTCGTTCGGCTGTTTTGAGGTGATAAAGCCGCAGTAACACAAACATACGAAAAATAATCGATTCAGTGACTTTTTAATAGTTCGTATCACTTTTTTATACAGCGCCAATGACAGACTCCTTTTTACGACATTATAATTGTATAGATAAGGAATACAGAAGTGGCAAGCAAGCAGAGGTGCCATCTGATGCCAATCATAGTTGCCATGTAGGCGTTGCCAACTTTTACAGTGCCCTGTTTTACTAGCTTCTTGAAAAACCCTTATGATAGCCCCTAAAACTCCGGAAATGCCTCTAATCTGAGGTAACTCGTTCCACTTGTCGCATGGATACGACGTAGAGCATTCAAACAAAGCTAACTGTCAGAGTCATATCACTATAAAATAGAGCTAATAATTCAGTTTTTTTTCAGTAGTATAAATGTAAAACTAATTTAAATAATTCACTTTATGAGTTAGTACTAATACCGGAAGGGCTAATCGTCCGGCTTAGCCAGGTATCACGCGACTCTTTAGCACAACATTTTTCGCGGACTGAAGAGTCGCGTGTGACATTTATGCTAGAAGTACAAAGCTGGCCTCTATCTAGGAGCTGTGGGCGAGGGAGAAAAAAGATGGTACACAGCAAATAAGACGATTGTTTTATACCAGCCACTAAACAGGCTGAATATAAAGTCATATTCTAGTCTCTATAAAAAATACTTTCATTGCCCTTCTGTTTTCTCCATGCATATATTGTGACGAAGGCAAATAATTATTTTAGTACAATAATTGTTTAATTGCCAATGAATTAAACAATGAGGAAACCGTATTGTTCAAATATGTATTGTAGAAGAAAATTGCGTCATTGCGAATAATACAATTTAATGAAACGCCAATTATTGTACTTTTCGAGACCATTAATTTCGTTGGGTAGAGAAATATGCAATATTAATTTATTAGGTCATTGATTGAACGCATAATTTAAGTTCTGATATGGCAATTTTTACTAAATATGAAACCTTAGAAATACCTTACATGTGCGAGAAGCAGAAGTGTATTTATAGGTTTGTTCGATATCTTGATGAAACAACACCAGATATCCACGTGATTATTAGGGTTCCGTATGTGCATGCGGATAAATACGGGTTAGATTTTGATACATTGAAGTAGAAGTAGTACCAATTTTTTTGAGTCATAAGGACTTTTAAATTAAATAAACATAAAAAAACATACATAAAAACAAAACAAAAACGAATCTATTCTATATGTTCATATATCCCCTACATCGCTGCCGGTGGGCAAGTTGCCCATAAGGCTGGCTGCGTTGCCGCGTTGGATGGCGATGCCTATCCGCTCAGCGACGAATGAGCCAGCCTTTTGGTCGCTCGAGGACCGGGGAAACAAGTTGCTGAGGTCTCCAAAATAAGGAAACAGCGCAAATACGTAACTGTATTACCTATAAATACATTATTTTCAAAACAAACGAAAAATATCTAATATTAATGTCCCAGTGATGGACTCTGACCCATTACTTGGCACCTTGCCGCAAATAGGGTGTCATTTATTGGAATTAAGCTATTACGCATTGGAACTTTTCCCTTAGCCGTTGTAAGTTAGTTATTTATGTTTAAAAAAAAAGCTATTTTCAAAGTGACGTCATAAATATCAATTACTGCTCGATATATCTTGCTTATGCGATGCCAATGGCCGCCGATACCGTACTTATTATAATTAAATATATGGGGACTGTTTCATGTTCAGAACGCGAGACACGTGGTGGATATATTCTTAACCTTTTCGACGCTAGGACGAATCAAAGAAGTGTCACTCATACATACGCCATGACATCATTAAGTTTAACGCTAACACGACCCGTATGTCAATAGGCGTCGGTCGATATCGGTCTAAATCTTTATCATCATCATAATGGGCTTTTGGTGATCCAATCTTGAATGTAGGCCTCTTCCCTCATCTTCCACTCCTGTCGATCCTGTGCCCGAATCATCCAGTTTCGACCTCCGTGTCGTTGGATGTCATCCACCCAGCACTGTGGTGGTCTACCGCGCCCTCGGGTATCCGCTCTGGGGCTCCACTCAAAGACTCGTCTTGTCCAGCGACTCGTATCCATTCTCGCAATGTGCCCCGCCCATGTCCACTTCCTCTGCGCTATAATTGCCTATCGGTCTAAATGTATCATATATTACCTCTAGATGACGCATATATCGGCTATTGGCGTTAAACTGTCGTCGTTGGCGTCCAAAAGTCCTGGGTGAAGTTTTTTCGCAACACTATCAACCACTGTTTCAGTTTTCCAGTCCATCATGTACATCTTTACTGTGGCTTCGACTGCGTGTCACACATATTTTGCATTGCATGTGCTTCGGAGGCTGATTATATTTCGGGATAGAAAATAGCCTATATCTCTCTCCGATGCATATCATATTATCTGTCAATTATGCCTGAAATAGCTATTTTCAATAAAAACCTATAAAACAGAGCAAAACGATGTATGACCTCATAAATATCAACAACTGCTCGATATATTGTGCTTAAGCGATACTCCCGCGCGAATGGCGGCCGATACCGTACTTATTGTATTTGGGGGATGTTTCATATTCAGAAAGCGGAACACTTCGTGGAGATATTCTTAAAAGTCGTTGATAAAGTCCTGTGTGAATTTTATTTTGGCAACACTATCGGCAAATGAATACTAAGACTATTCACTGTCAGTGATCTAGGAAAACTACTATTCCGGTCTTCCCGTCCATTTATATTCAGTCTGTAGAAGAATCGCAAAACTTAATTGGCAATGCGCAGAGAAAGTTACTCATAGAACCGACGGCCCTTGGGGCCTTCTCGGCCCCACTTGAGTAGCTTGAGTAGCGACCACGCACTGGAAGAAGCAGCGTGGGACAAAGTATTACTTATAAACTAAACTATGAGTATGACTATGAATAGAATCGTCAAAACTTTTGATTGTTTTTATTGTACGCGAAGGTTTTGATTAATTTAGAGCGGTAACACGTACTTGTGAGGACAATGGAAATAAACTTGCCCTTTTTCTTACTCAGTACAACATTAGGAAGCCATTTCTTCCACGTGCAAATATAATAAATACCGTATCGGCTATTCATGGATCGCATACACAAGATTTATCGAGCCGTTATTGATATTTATGACGTCATGCATCTATTTGGGATCTGTTTTATGTCTCCTGAATGGAAATTGTTTGGAGAAAATGGGGAAAATGTTTATTATAGTTTTTTTTTTCATCAAATACGTCTGGTAGGTATTGGCATGAAATGATAATATATCTTAGTCTAATAAAAAGCAACTGTCTATCGTCCTCCCCAAAGGATTTTCAAAACGACCGGCCGCGCACTGGCCTTATCCAACGGTATCCCGTGATCTTAACCAGGCCCCTATTTCATAAACGTGACAGGTGACAATTGTCAATGATAATTCCACGTACATTGCTGGGTCGCCGAGTAAGTGTATGCCTCGCATCATGATGGAGAAGTAATGTATGCCGAATTGTCGTTGTCAACTGTCACCTGTCACATTTATGAAATAGGGGCCTGATCGTCGATTTACATTGCTGTCTCCCTTGTAATGGTACGTCTGCGGGTACGTAGTGGCCACTTACGAAATTTTCTGGCCATTGGTTTCAGAGGGGCTACTCTGAAATTCGATACTCGAAGTTCATATCGCGCCATCCCTCTCGCTCTCATGTTAAACTGTATTTGAGTGAGCGAGATGGCGCGATACAAACTTCGAATTTCAGAGTAGCCCCTCAGTTCAACGAGCAATGTGCGAATGTGCCCCGCCCTGTGCCCTAAGAAGCCGTGTAACTCTCTGAGCTACATAGTTCCTCATAGATCCTCTGGAGAACTAGGCTGTGTGAACTTGACAACCGACTTTCGAAAAAAAAATTTTTTATGGGTTCGTATGATAGATTTGGATAAGTAGTGGATAGTAGTAAAGTTAACTTCGTTTGTAGTAGTACCAAAAAAAAAATATGGGTGATGAAAAAAAAATGCATCCCCCGAGAATGCAAGAAAATATTTTTTCCGACTGTTTCTTATAGGAATAGGTTAGTAGTGGATTGTAGTGCATTTTTTTTTGTTTGTAGTAAAACAGAAAATTGAAAAAAAAAAGTTTTTTTTTTCGTTACGATTTCACTATCTTAAATCAATTAAAATGCTTCTACGATTACTACAAACGCTAAAACCGACCCAGAGACGTTCCTAGATATTAGTAGAGTTGTAGTTCCATTTATTCGTTTGTAGTAAAACAAAAAAAAAATAGAAAACATATTTTCATTCACAAGTATCTTTCTGATGCGATGTTTATCGCATAAAATGAATTAAAGTGCTTTAACGATTACTACAAACGCTCATAATAACCCAGAGACGTTCCTAGATGATAGTAATGGATTGTAGTGCACTTTTTTCGTTTGTAGTAAAACAAAAAAAAAAAAAAAAGTATTATCCTTCACGAGTAGCTTACTGAAGCGATTTTTATCACAGGAAAATAATTAAAGTGCTTATACGATTACTACAAACGCTCAAAATGACCCAGACACGTTCCTAGATGATAGTAGTGAATTGAAGTGCACTTTTTTTCGTTTGTAGTAGAACAAAAAATAGAAAAAGTATTTTTACTCACGAGTATCTTTCTGAAACGATGTTTACCATATAAAATTAATTAAAGTGCTTATACGATTACAAAAAACGCTCAAAATACCTAGGGACATTCATAGATGTTAGTAGTGCACTTTTTTTAGTTTGTAGTAGAACAAAAAAAATTAAAAAGTAATTTCATTCATAAGTATCACTGAAGCGATTTTTATCGCATGAAACCAATAAAAGTGCTTTAACCATTACTTCAAACGCTCACAATAACCCAGAGACGTTCCTAGATGTTAGTAGTGGATTGTAGTACGCTTTTTATCGTTTGTAGTATAACAAAAAAATAGATAAAATATTTTCATTCTTAAGTATATTTCTAATGCGATGTTTATCACATGAAATCAATGAATGTGCTTATAAGATTACTACAAACGCTCAAAACGACCAAGAGACGTTCTTAGATGTTAGTAGTGGATTGTAGTGCACTTTTTTTCGTTTGTAGTAAAAGAAAAACAATTTAATAAATAATTTTTTTACTCACGAGTATCTTTCTGAAACGATGTTTACCGTATAAAATCATATAAAGTGCTTATACGATTACTACAAACGCTCAAAACGACCCAAAGGCGTTCCTAGATGTGAGTAGTGGATTTTAGTGCACTTTTTTTCGTTTAAAGTGAAAAAAAAACAATTAAAAAAATAATTTTACTCACGAGTATCTTCCTAAAACGATGTTTACCATATAAAATCAATTAAAGTGCTTTAACGATTACTACAAACGCTCATAATAACCCAGAGACGTTCGTAGATGTAAGTGATGGATTGTAGTGCACTTTTTTTCGTTTGTAGTAAAACAAAAAAAAAAGTATTATCCTTCACGAGTAGCTTACTGAAACGATTTTTATCGCATGAAACCAATTAAAGTGCTTTAACCATTACTTCAAACGCTCACAATAACCCAGAGACGTTTCTAGATGTTAGTAGTGGATTGTAGTACGCTCTTTATCGTTTGTAGTAGAACAAAAAAAATAGATAAAATATTTTCATTCTTAAGTATATTTCTAATGCGATGTTTATCACATGAAATCAATAAATGTGCTTATAAGATTACTACAAACGCTCAAAACGACCAAGAGACGTTCCTAGATGTTAGTAGTGGATCTTAGGGCACTTTTTTCGTTTGTAGTAAAAGAAAAACAATTTAATAAATAATTTTTTTACTCACGAGTATCTTTCTGAAACGATGTTTACCGTATAAAAACATTTAAAGTGCTTAAACGATTACTACAAACGCTCAAAACGACCCAGAGGCGTTCCTAGATGTGAGTAGTGGATTGTAGTGCACTTTTTTTCGTTTGTAGTAAAAAAAAACAATTAAAAAAATAATTTTACTCACGAGTATCTTCCTGAAACGATGTTTACCATATAAAATCAATTAAAGTGCTTTAACGATAACTTCAAACGCTCACAATAACCCAGAGACGTTCCTAGATGTTAGTAGTGGATTGTAGTGCACATTTTTTCGTTTGTAGTAAAACAAAAAAAAATAGAAAAATATTTTTATTCACAAGTATCTTTCTAAAGCGATGATTATCAAATTAAATCAATTAAAGTGCTTAAAAGGTTACAACAAGCATTAAAATTGACACAAACACGTTCCTGGATGTTAGTAGTGGATTGTAGTGCACTTTTTTTCGTTTGTAGTAAAACAGAAATAAAAATTATCATTAAGGAATATCTTTCTGCTTATACGATTACTACAAACGCTCAAAATGACCCAGCGACGTTCCTAGATGTTAGCAGTGGATTGTAGTGCACTATTTTTCGTTTGTAGTAGAACAAAAAAATAGATCAAATATTTCTGATGCGATGTTTATCACATAAAATCAATGAATGTGCTTATAAGATTACTACAAACGCTCAAAACGACCCAGAGACGTTCCTAGATGTTAGTAGTGGATTGTAGTGCACTTTTTTTCGTTTTTAGTAAAAAAAAACAATTAAATAAATATTTTTTTTACTCACGAGTATCTTTCTGAAACCATGTTTACCGTACAAAATCATTTAAAGTGCTTATACGATTACTACAATCGCTCAAAACGACCCAAAGGCGTTCCTAGATGTGAGTAGTGGATTGTAGTGCACTTTTTTTCGTTTGTAGTAAAAAAAAAAAACAATTAAAAAAATAATTTTACTCACGAGTATCTTCCTGAAACGATGTTTACCATATAAAATCAATTAAAGTCCTTTAACGATAACTTCAAACGCTCACAATAACCCAGAGACGTTCCTAGATGTTAGTAGTGGATTGTAGTGCACTTTTTTTCGTTTGTAGTAGAAAGAAAAAAAAATTGAAAAATATTTGCATTCACAAGTATCTTTTTGATGCGATGTTTATCGCATAAAATGAATTAAAGTGCTTTAACGATTACTACAAACGCTCATAATAACCCAGAGACGTTCGTAGATGCTAACATCTATGGATTGTAGTGCACTTTTTTTCGTTTGTAGTAAAACAAAAAAAAATAGAAAAAGTATTTTCAGTGACGAGTATCTCACTGGAGTTTAGATAGATAGTTTTCATCTCGATTATTTAATAGTGAATCAAATGTGTGCTCCTCAATGCTGTGTAGGGCTGAAGCTTAAATCTAAATTTTGACGTAAAACAGCAACGGGATTCGACGTTGTTTTAGTATTTCCCTTTTGGTAATTGCCATTACTCTTCGCGATGAACAAGGATCGTTATGTTCTTCCCATGTACCGGATGCTCGTTTGATACAAGCGTAAGCGTAATAGTGCCCAGAAACGAAAATGACCGCTGAAGCCACCCTATACGGACGATCGCAATAATTCAGCTTTTCAGGGATTTCCGAAAGAGTGAATTGTTTCCTGCAATTCGCCAGTCCACGCCGTGCGGCAAGCAACTCAATTTCGGCAGCTTCGATATTAAGGAAAATGTGACGTTCCTAGATGTTAGTAGTGGATTGTAGTGCACTTTTTTTCGTTTGTAGTAAAACAAAAAAAATAAAAAAAGTATTTTCCTTCACGAGTAGCTTTCTGAAACGATGTTTACCATATAAAATCAATGAATGTGCTTATAAGATTACTACAAACGCTCAAAACGACCCAGAGACGTACCTAGATGTTAGTAGTGGATTGTAGTGCACTTTGTTTCGTTTGTAGTAAAAGAAAAACAATTAAATAAATATTTTTTTTACTCACGAGTATCTTTCTCAAACGATGTTTACAATATAAAATCATTTAAAGTGCTAATAAGATTACTACAAACGCTCAAAATGACCCAGAGACGTTCCTAGATGACAGTAGTCGATTGTAGTGCACTTTTTTACGTTTGTAGTAAAACAAAAAAAATAGAAAAAGTATTTTCAGTCACGAGTATCTCACTGGAGTTTGGATAGATAGTTTTCATCCTGATTATTTAATAGTGAATCAAATGTGTGCTCCTCAATGCTGTGTAGGGCTGAAGCTTAAATCTAAATTTGGACGTAAAACAGCAACGGGATTCGACGTTGTTTTAGTATTTCCCTTTTGGTAATTGCCATTACTCTTCGCGATGAACAAGGATCGTTATGTTCTTCCCATGTACCGGATGCTCGTTTGATACAAGCGTAAGCGTAATAGTGCCCAGAAACGAAAATGATCGCTGAAGCCACCCTATACGGACGATCGCAATAATTCAGCTTTTCAGGGATTTCCGAAAGAGTGAATTGTTTCCTGCAATTCGCCAGTCCACGCCGTGCGGCAAGCAACTCAATTTCGGCAGCTTCGATATTAAGGAAAATGTGACTTCCTCCAGCAAACGTCTTCCTAACATTGGTTCCTTTACACAAGCAACACTCGTTTGAAGTTTTAGATTCGTAGTAGTCTGCGGAGTGACTTACAGCTTCTTGTAGACCCCTCATCGCATCTTTGAATATAGAATCTGGATTAAGGTCGAGGACTGGGACGATGCGTATTTTTTTATACTGACAATCACTGCAATGAATTTGTATCTCTAGTGACGGAGTCTGTGGTAAAATGTGTGACTCTATCAAAGTAGCGACGTTGATTTCGCAATCAAACACTCCATTCTTTACATTCGATTTCTGCCTCAAAATTTCACACCTTTCGTAGTATAATTTAGTGCACTTTTTTTCGTTAGTAGTAGAACAAAAAAAATAGAAAAAATATTATAATTCACAAGTATCTTTCTGAAGCGATGATTATCAAATTAAATCAATTAAAGTGCTTATAAGATTACTACAAACATTAAAAATGAAACAAAGAGACGTTCCTGGATGTTAGTAGTGAATTGTAACCATTTTTTTGTTTGTAGTAAAAAAAAAATAGTAAAAATATTTTAATTCACGACTATCTTTCTGAAACGATGTTTACCTTATAAAATCATTTAAAGTGCTTATAAGATTAATACAAACGCTCAAAATCACCCAGAGACGTTCCTAGATGAAAGTAGTCGATTGTAGTGCACTCTTTTTCGTTTGTAGTATAACAAAAATAATAGAAAAGTATTTTCATTCACGAGTATCTTTCTGAAGCGATGATTATCAAATTAGATCAATTAAAGTGCTTAAAAGATTACAACAAGCATTTAAAATGACCCAGAGGCGTTCCTAGATGTTAGTAGTGGATTGTAGTTATCTTTTCTCCATTCGTAACGAAATAAAAAAAATAAAAATAATTAACTTTTTTTTGGATTTAATCTTTTTTTATTATTTTTTTTTTTTGTTTTTTTTTTATTGTTTCTTGCATATCTAATTGTTTCTTACTTCCTTTTACGATAGTTTTCATCTTGATTATTTAATAGTGAATCAAATGTGTACTCCTCAATGCTGTGTAGACCTGAAGCTTAAATCGAAATTTGGACGTAAAACAGCAACGGGATTCGACGTTGTTTTAGTATTTCCTTTTTGGTAATTGCCATTACTCTTCGCGTTGAACAAGGATCGTTATGTTCTTCCCGTGTACCGGATGCTCGTTCGATACAAGCGTAATAGTGTCCGGAAACGAAAATGATCGCTGAAGCCACCCTATACTGACGATCGTAATAATTCAGCTTTTCAGGGATTTCCGAAAGAGTGAATTGTTTCCTGCAATTCGCCAGTCCACGCCGTGCGGCAAGCAACTCAATTTCGGCAGCTTCGATATTAAGGAAAATGTGACTTCCTCCAGCAAACGTCTTCCTAACATTGGTTCCTTTACACAAGCAACACTCGTTTGAAGTTTTAGATTCGTAGTAGTCTGCGGAGTGACTTACAGCTTCTTGTAGGCCCCTCACCGTATCTTTGAATATAGAATCTGGATTAAGGTCGACGACTGGGACGATGCGTGTTTTTTTATACTGACAATCACTGCAATGAATTTGTATCTCTAGTGATGGAGTCTGTGGTAAAATGTGTGACTCTATCAAAGTAGCGACGTTGATTTCGCAATCCAACACTCCATTCTTTATTTTCGATATCTGCCTCAAAATTTCACACCTTTCGTAGTATAATTTAGCGCACTTTTTTTCGTTTGTAGTAGAACAAAAAAATAGAAAAAAATATTATAATTCACAAGTATCTTTCTGAAGCGATGATTATCATATTAAATCAATTAAAGTGCTTATAAGATTACTACAAACATTAATGTTTGAAACAGAGAGACGTTCCTGGATTTTAGTAGTGGATTGTTACCATTTTTTTGTTTGTAGTAAAACAAAAAAAATAGTAAAAATATTTTAATTCACGAGTATCTTTCTGAAACGATGTTTATCATATAAAATCATTTAAAGTGCTTATAAGATTACTACAAACGCTCAAAATCACCCAGAGACGTTCCTAGATGACAGTAGTCGATTGAAGTGCACTACAATCCACTACTAACATCTAGGAACGTCTCTTGGTCGTTTTGAGCGTTTGTAGTAATCTTATAAGCACATTCATTGATTTCATGTGATAAACATCGCATTAGAAATATACTTAAGAATGAAAATATTTTATCTATTTTTTTGTTCTACTACAAACGATAAAGAGCGTACTACAATCCACTACTAACATCTAGAAACGTCTCTGGGTTATTGTGAGCGTTTGAAGTAATGGTTAAAGCACTTTAATTGGTTTCATGCGATAAAAATCGTTTCAGTAAGCTACTCGTGAAGGATAATACTTTTTATTTTTTTTGTTTTACTACAAACGAAAAAATGTGCACTACAATCCACTACTAACATCTAGGAACGTCTCTGGGTTATTGTGAGCGTTCGAAGTTATCGTTAAAGCACTTTAATTGATTTTATATGGTAAACATCGTTTCAGGAAGATACTCGTGCGTAAATTTATTATTTTTATTGTTTATCTCTTTACTACAAACGACAAAAAGTGCACTTCAATCCACTACTCACATCTAGGAACGCCTCTGGGTCGTTTTGAGCGTTTGTAGTAATCGTTTAAGCACTTTAAATGATTTTATACGGTAAACATCGTTTCAGAAAGATACTCGTGAGTAAAATTATTATTTTAATTGTTTTTTTTTTACTACAAACAAAAAAGGTGCACTACAATCCACTACTCACATCTAGGAACGCCTTTGGGTCGTTTTGAGTGTTTGTAGAAATCGTATAAGCACATTAAATGTTTTTATACGGTAAACATCGTTTCAGAAAGATACTCGTGAGTAAAAAAAATATTTATTTAATTGTTTTTCTTTTACTACAAACGAAAAAAGTGCACTACAATCCACTACTAACATCTAGGAACGTCTCTTGGTCGTTTTGAGCGTTTGTAGTAATCTTATAAGCACTTTAAATGATTTTATACGGTAAACATCGTTTCAGAAAGATACTCGTGAGTAAAATTATTATTTTAATTGTTTTTTTTTTACTAAAAACAAAAAAGGTGCACTACAATCCACTACTCACATCTAGGAACGCCTTTGGGTCGTTTTGAGTGTTTGTAGTAATCGTATAAGCACTTTAAATGTTTTTATACGGTAAACATCGTTTCAGAAAGATACTCGTGAGTAAAAAAAATATTTATTTAATTGTTTTTCGTTTACTACAAACGAAAAAAAGTGCACTACAATCCACTACTAACATCTAGGAACGTCTCAGGGTCGTTTTGAGCGTTTGTAGTAATCTTATAAGCACATTCATTGATTTCATGTGATAAACATCGCATTAGAAATATACTTAAGAATGAAAATATTTTATCTATTTTTTTGTTCTACTACAAACGATAAAGAGCGTACTACAATCCACTACTAACATCTAGATACGTCTCTGGGTTATTGTGAGCGTTTGAAGTAATGGTTAAAGCACTTTAATTGGTTTCATGCGATAAAAATCGTTTCAGTAAGCTACTCGTGAAGGAAAATACTTTTTATTTTTTTTGTTTTACTACAAACGAAAAAAAGTGCACTACAATCCATCACTAACATCTACGAACGTCTCTGGGTTATTATGAGCGTTTGTAGTAATCGTTAAAGCACTTTAATTCATTTAATGCGATAAACATCGCATTAGAAATATACTTAAGAATGAAAATATTTTATCTATTTTTTTGTTCTACTACAAACGATAAAGAGCGTACTACAATCCACTACTAACATCTAGATACGTCTCTGGGTTATTGTGAGCGTTTGAAGTAATGGTTAAAGCACTTTAATTGGTTTCATGCGATAAAAATCGTTTCAGTAAGCTACTCGTGAAGGAAAATACTTTTTATTTTTTTTGTTTTACTACAAACGAAAAAAAGTGCACTACAATCCATCACTAACATCTACGAACGTCTCTGGGTTATTATGAGCGTTTGTAGTAATCGTTAAAGCACTTTAATTCATTTAATGCGATAAACATCGCATCAGAAAGATACTGGTGAATGCAAATATTTTTCAATTTTTTTTTCGTTCTACTACAAACGAAAAAAAGTGCACTACAATCCACTACTAACATCTAGGAACGTCTCTGGGTTTTTGTGAGCGTTTGAAGTTATCGTTAAAGCACTTTAATTGATTTTATATGGTAAACATCGTTTCAGGAAGATACTCGTGAGTAAAATTATTATTTTAATTGTTTTTTTTTACTAAAAACAAAAAAGGTGCACTACAATCCACTACTCACATCTATTAACGCCTTTGGGTCGTTTTGAGTGTTTGTAGTAATCGTATAAGCACTTTAAATGTTTTTATACGGTAAACATCGTTTCAGAAAGATACTCGTGAGTAAAAAAAATATTTATTTAATTGTTTTTCGTTTACTACAAACGAAAAAAAGTGCACTACAATCCACTACTAACATCTAGGAACGTCTCTTGGTCGTTTTGAGCGTTTGTAGTAATCTTATAAGCACATTCATTGATTTCATGTGATAAACATCGCATTAGAAATATACTTAAGAATGAAAATATTTTATCTATTTTTTTGTTCTACTACAAACGATAAAGAGCGTACTACAATCCACTACTAACATCTAGAAACGTCTCTGGGTTATTGTGAGCGTTTGAAGTAATGGTTAAAGCACTTTAATTGGTTTCATGCGATAAAAATCGTTTCAGTAAGTTACTCGTGAAGGATAATACTTTTCATTTTTTTTGTTTTACTACAAACGAAAAAAAGTGCACTACAATCCATAGATGTTAGCATCTACGAACGTCTCTGGGTTATTATGAGCGTTTGTAGTAATCGTTAAAGCACTTTAATTCATTTAATGCGATAAACATCGCATCAGAAAGATACTTGTGAATGCAAATATTTTTCAATTTTTTTTTCGTTCTACTACAAACGAAAAAAAGTGCACTACAATCCACTACTAACATCTAGGAACGTCTCTGGGTTTTTGTGAGCGTTTGAAGTTATCGTTAAAGCACTTTAATTGATTTTATATGGTAAACATCGTTTCAGGAAGATACTCGTGAGTAAAATTATTTTTTTAATTGTTTTTTTTTACTACAAACGAAAAAAAGTGCACTACAATCCACTACTCACATCTAGGAACGCCTTTGGGTCGTTTTGAGCGTTTGTAGTAATCGTATAAGCACTTTAAATGATTTTATACGGTAAACATCGTTTCAGAAAGATACTCGTGAGTAAAAAAATTATTTATTAAATTGTTTTTCTTTTACTACAAACGAAAAAAAGTGCACTACAATCCACTACTAACATCTAAGAACGTCTCTTGGTCGTTTTGAGCGTTTGTAGTAATCTTATAAGCACATTCATTGATTTCATGTGATAAACATCGCATTAGAAATATACTTAAGAATGAAAATATTTTATCTATTTTTTTGTTCTACTACAAACGATAAAAAGCGTACTACAATCCACTACTAACATCTAGGAACGTCTCTGGGTTATTGTGAGCGTTTGAAGTAATGGTTAAAGCACTTTTATTGGTTTCATGCGATAAAAATCGCTTCAGTGAGATACTTATGAATGAAATTACCTTTTATTTTTTTTTGTTCTACTACAAACTAAAAAAAGTGCACTACTAACATCTATGAATGTCCCTAGGTATTTTGAGCGTTTTTTGTAATCGTATAAGCACTTTAATTAATTTTATATGGTAAACATCGTTTCAGAAAGATACTTGTGAGTAAAAATACTTTTTCTATTTTTTGTTCTACTACAAACGAAAAAAAGTGCACTTCAATTCACTACTAACATCTAGGAACGTGTCTGGGTCATTTTGAGCGTTTGTAGTAATCGTATAAGCACTTTAATTAATTAATTTCTTGTGATAAAAATCGCTTCAGTAAGCTACTCGTGAAGGATAATACTTTTTTTTTTTTGTTTTACTACAAACGAAAAAAGTGCACTACAATCCATTACTATCATCTAGGAACGTCTCTGGGTTATTATGAGCGTTTGTAGTAATCGTTAAAGCACTTTAATTCATTTTATGCGATAAACATCGCATCAGAAAGATACTTGTGAATGAAAATATGTTTTCTATTTTTTTTTTGTTTTACTACAAACGAATAAATGGAACTACAACTCTCTACTAATATCTAGGAACGTCTCTGGGTCGGTTTTAGTGTTTGTAGTTATCGTAGAAGCATTTTAATTGATTTAAGATAGTGAAATCGTAACGAAAAAAAAAAACTTTTTTTTTTTAAATTTTCTGTTTTACTACAAACAAAAAAAAATGCACTACAATCCACTACTAACCTATTCCTATAAGAAATAGTCGGAAAAAATATTTTCTTGCATTCTCGGGGGATGCATTTTTTTTCATCACCCATATTTTTTTTTTGGTACTACTACAAACGAAGTTAACTTTACTACTATCCACTACTTATCCAAATCTATCATACGAACCCATAAAAAAAAAATTTTTCGAAAGTCGGGTGTCAAGTTCACACAGCCGGAGAACTAAGGTCATGGACATCGACAACCTTAGTTCTCCAGAGGATCTCTTAAATATTATACAGCGTTTTTTGAGGTCGTGATCTCGAGTGCCAGGGGGTGATGGGGAGACTCACACAGAGCAACTTTCATTATTGGGCCAACCACAAAATTGCGAAAAAAAAAGTCGTTTCATATATTTGGGATCGTTACCGATTTATTTATTTATTTATTATTTAAAAAAGTTACACAGCATTGCAGTAAAACCAAGGCAATGTGAACTACAAAAAACAAAAACAAATAGAAAACTTAAAATTAGTTTGATTTAGGCGACGTAACTCCGTGGCTCCGTTGCGTCGTCTGATCTGGTGTTGGAATCGGCAGTTTGCCCCTGAACTGCCTAAATACTACACCTTTCGGCCAGAAGTCTGCACTTGCGATGGTGTCCTGCAGCGGCCGCGGCACGCGCACCACAACCAAGCTGAAGTGCACGTAGTGGCGGGACTGCAGCTGGTGCACCCTCAGCGAGAAGCCAGTCTTCTGGCGGACGAACTCCACCACGTCATCAGCCACAGCGGAGTGATGCAAGCGCGACACGTAGAGCGCCTTACTCGGTGTAGCAACCCGAAGACCAGAACCAACCGGCTCGGCAAGTTTTACGAGGTGCCCTGCATAGTGTCATTAACTAACGATTAACGCTTGATTAGGTGGGTTTATTTTCGCGATTACGTTGGCCTTATAGCGAAAGTTTGCTCAGTGTGACCCTCTCCATCACCACCTGCCACTCGAGATCACGAACGACCCCCAAAACATCCAGTATTATATTTATGTTATACTACAAGGCGCCCGCAACTTCGTTCGCTGAGGAGAAAAAGTCATAACCCATATATATATTCCAAAGAAGCCCAAAGACGTCGTGCTGAACAAAGGTCTCTATAAAGGATTTCTATAACAGCCCTCATCCAAGCATATGCCATGTTGTGCTCATGACATAAGTAACCTGTCTCTGAGGCACAGCGGCTACTAGGTATTAAATACAGCCTGTTCTATTTGCGGCACCCGCATGTCGGCTCGGCGTATATCGTCGTACTGTGCTCTAATGCCGTCGCTATAACTGTTAATGTTATTGCCTACGGGACACCGACGTTAACAAGAGCTTATGCCAACAACACAGAGGAACAGTACTGCGCACCTATGATGGTCATAGGTGCGCAGCCGATCGGGATTCTTATGACAAAAGAATGTGTGATACCCATTGGAAATTATACACTAGAAACGTTAAAATAGAAGTTCAAAGTCAGGGATAACGGCTGGGCGTTAAAGCGCCCCATACAAAACAAGCGACGTATGACGTCACTCATGTCACAAGTGTATGGAGGTGTGAGGAGTGTATGAACCTTTTCTTATTTTGGCTGTTAAAAAGTGCATTTAAGTCTGTAGTTGCTTAATTTTTTCTTTATTGAACTATAAAGCATCGCAAGGTAACGTTTAATTTTATCTTGGAACATTTACGTTGCAAAATCTATAATAGATGAGACATTTTTTCTTTTCAGACTCAATTTGATATTTCTACGTTTAAAGCGGCCATCATCTGCCTACTGGAATAGACGCAGCGTGGGAAGGCCCCAACGAAATGGACTGACCTGGTGAAGGTACCCCCGTTGGATGAAAACTCTTTCGCTGTTTTTTTTTCTTCACAAAGTTGTAATTCACGAATGCTTAGTTTAAGTCTTCTTTGGGGCCTAGTATGCCTACAGTGGCCACTAAATAATAACAACTACAAATCCTGTTCTATTTGCGGCACCCGTATGTCGACTCGGCGTATATTGAGTCGTAATGTGTTCTAATGACGTCGGTGTAACTATTAGTATTATGGACGCCGACGTTAACAAGGGTTCGTGCAAAATACGGGCCGCAAACAGACGGACTGTATTTAAGATGTTTTCCTAAGTGAAAAAAAACCCATCAAAATAACATTTTACATGAAACAAGCAATGTATCACAAACGCTTATCTACCCGCGCACGCTAAGCACGTGCGAACGCCGTGCCGCCCGCTCTTCGACCCCCTTCGTTCCTGTCCTGCGCGCTTACCGTCCCGGTTGCAGCAAGTCCGCGAACATTGGAAGCGATACATTGCGTAACGAATTTAACATGGAAAAATGTTATCCTTGAGTTTCGAATTATGGCCTGAACTTATGGTTTAAATTTCCTGTACATCGTTCCTTACACCCTATAATTAGGAACTACGCACTCATTTTGCAGTTCTCATTCGTTGGTGCAATTGGAATATTGTCCGTCTGTTTATGTAAGCCATAAATTTGTCATATCACTTCAGGCTTTCGGTTTAAGATACATTTTGGTAGGTATATGTAGCCTGAACTAATAGCTTTTTGAGAAATAGGGAAATCTTGGCTCATAGCGGTAGGCATAGATATTTCCTTACTGTTGTATTATATCTATTTATTCCCATATTTATCAACGATCTCTGACCAGCACCTCTGGCAAAACTGTGATACGCGACTCTTTGTCGCGCGAGAAAGACGTCTAGCTCTTTCCTTTCAATACCGTCCGAGAAAGACGGGATGGTATGTCGCGCGACAAGCGATGTCGCTGAGAGTTGCGCTAGCCTTACTGGTACAGTAACATGGCATACATTTTAAGATAGGGTTTAGTTTCACTGGTCTCTTAAATACTCATACGTAGTTTGGCAATGGCCTGTCAAGTCCCTATGTGATTCACTAGAGCCTACGAGACAAGCTTCGATTTTATAAACTCGTATCCAAAACTCATATCAAGATCTTACATAAATTAAACGTGTTAGGAGTTCAGCTGAATAGCAATAAGCCGGGCATAGCGCTCGACAATAAGATTCGAAAAGTTTTACACCGCGGGGCGTGGGGCAAGTTGGAACATGTTGGTAAACTTGAAGAAAAGTGAACGATTTCACAGGAGTGAAAATCACCTTCAATAATATCGACGTAATGAATCTTACATAAAACAAGAAAGTCTATCACAAGCATGTTTCACATTGGTTAATCCATTAAAAGAAACCACTTTAGTTGGGTGTCGACAAGAATCTAATAAGCTACCGAAACACATCTGAGGGGTTACTACGATATCCGAAAAACGAAGTTCGTATGGCGCCATCCCGGTCACTCAACTACTGCATAACATGAGAGCGAGAGGGACTGCACGTTACGAATTCGATTTTTGAGTTTCGGAGTAACCCCTCTGCAATTAGAAATGATTAACACCACCATCATCATATCGGGTGCCCACAGTTGCCCACAGGTGGACAAAGCCATTGGGGCAGAAACATAATCGGAAGACAGCGTACGTAGGCTAATAAGATGGGTCAAAGATCTGGTTACAATCGCTGGAAACCAAAGTACTAAACACGGAATCATTATTTATTAGTGCACCTGTGTTCTATGACTATTATTAGGAACACAGTAATAAAAAAATATATATATCTGGGACAGTCCTATACAAATCGTCCTAGTCTCAAACTAAGCAAAGCTGGAACTATGGGTACCTACTAACTAGACGAAAAAAAGATACTTAGCATATAGATAAGTATAACACTTAAATATACATAAAACATCTAAGGCCCAGAAACGATCATTGCTCATCACACCAATACTTGCCCTTGCCGGGGTTCGAACCCGAGACCGCCAGTTTAGTCGCAACCGACATAGCCAAACGTGACGTCTGTCGCTAGGTGCTAGTAAGTTTTCTATACATACGCTGGTAAGCTTTTTAATAGGTTGTGAACAGAACTAAAAATCTTTACGAACCATCGAATCTTTAATCTTAAACTAAGGTCATATCGGTTGAGCCCTCTCAATCATGTTTTTATACTGTGGATGAAATTTTTAATGATTTTTAGATACAAGAATTAGAATGTAGTGAGATATATTTTTACTTTTGTACCAATGCTTTGTCTAGGAGAGTCTAGGAGACTTAAGTTAAACACAATATTTGTATTGTTACTGAATAAATGCTATCTATTTATGCACAACGCCGATAAGACTACAGCAGTAGCTCTACGAAAATCTCGGTCGTAAAAGCAAGCTAATAAATGATTATTATTTACCGAAAACTCGCTTTTCGCTTATGTTGCACGCCCGAAATATGAAAAAAGCAGCAAATTCCCCGAAACAAAACGCCCCAGTTTACTGCTAGTTTTAATTAATTCCGATATTGGGAACCTATTGGGACTGCTTAAATAGTTCCCAACTGGAAATATCGCAAGTTGGGTGCCAAGTCTTTTGTAATATCACTATATTGAGCTGGAGTTCGGAATCCGTTTTTATTGATAGTTATGGTGATAATGATGCGTTTATCTCTATGTTTAATAGTCAAACTTGCGATAAAGATTGAAGTAATATTGAGATTCCTTCAGTAATAATAAAAGGTTTTCTGTCTTAGTAGACTATTTTTACAACGGTAGTGATTTGATGTGCTCGCACTGCACGATATAAGAAATGTTTTATGAATTGCATCATTATTTATAGGATTCTCTAACTGACCTTTGTAATTCCTTTGACGTACGAAATTCACATCCTTAAAAAAATGTAACCGTGTTCTAATTAAAAACTAGTCTTCACTACCCGTTAGGTATAACAAGAGTCAAATGCAAACTCATTTTGCATTGATAAGTAATGAATGAAAATCGTGGAAGACTAAATCACGGAATCATAATCCTGTTCTAGTAGAGGCACAGGAAAATATCTTCATCCTATTTGGAATAGCATATAGTTTGACGACTAGTTGGGCTCAGCGGTAGTGACTCTGCCTGCCAAGCTGACGGTCCTGGGTTCAAATCCCGGTAAAAAAAAAAATCACGAGCTCACGTAATGAGTGAGGTCCGAGCATCAAGTAAAGCAGATAAAGCTAACAACACAAATTTCATGTAATATTACAATTAATCCAATCATAGGATGATTTAAGAACTATTGTCGGACAGCTGCTTCCATCTAGCCTCATCCAGGGCCACTTCCCTTCTCCCTGTCACCCTTCTCTTTTTGTTTTATTCAATTTAATACATGCATTTGTCAGATAACAATGATTTCCACTAATTGCCAATGATACAATTTGTTGGTAATATTAACCTAGGCTACAGTGTTAGTAAAATGCGCATTTTGTATAAAAACTTAAAGAAAAAATTAAAGGAATAATATTGTTTTATGTAACTTATCCTTGGTCTTCCCCTTTCTCACTTGCCTTCAACTTTGACCTCTACGATGTAATCAATAAAAACCTCGTGTCGTTTAAGGTGATCAAACTTTTTCCCTCTCCTATTCAGTATCGTTTTTACTAAGCTCCAGCTGTCCCCCCGTCCTTCTGGGCACTTCCCCATTTGTGACTTTTCCATCCAACTAACCTTTCCATCCTTCGCCAGCGCCACATTTTAAAGGCCTCCAGTGCAGGCTCCAGGCCTCCAGGGCATATGCATGAATTTTTTTTATCGCTTTTCTGAACCAAATATCAAAATACAGTAAAAACTATTACAAAATATGAAATTAAAATTAAAATCGGCCAAGAAATACGCATAATATAGGCATTTCAAACGAGTAATTAGACAGATAGGTCCGATATGCACTATTACGTCACACACAGTGCACTCCGGCCATATATAGTCCATATTAAATTCTGTTTTGCAAGAAAGAGATAGAATGAAATGTTTGATGGCTTATATCTTGGTTATTTTTATAGCTATTCAAAAAAATATTTTTGTCTACTGTTTGTTACATGAATGAGCTTTTAATAAAGCAAAAATAAAAATTCATGCATATCCCCTATTCCATATCCCATTGTGTCATGCATGATCCACGCCACACACCAATATAATGTTATACTCGAAATAAAAGTTTTTATACGTTTTTTTTTTTCGGTATATTTTTGGTTTTTGCCAGGAATATTCTAATGCAAATATGCATTAGAATATTCCTGCAAATATGCATTAGAATATTCCTGCAAATATGCATTAGAATATTCCTGCAAATATGCATTAGAATATTCCTAATACAAAAAATATATTAATTCAAATAATTTTATCTATGTCACCGTAAGAACATCCACTACAAATGGCGTAGTCAGTCACCTTGGCATTTGGTCCAAATTAAGAGAGTTGCGCGAGAAATAATTGAATGTCTTCCGTTTTATCAGTAGCCATGTTTATAAATGAACCCGATGGAAGGGGTGTGTAATGTTTTTAATAAGAACTATTTTCGAATTTTCATTTTACATAATACGAATTGCATAATTTTGACCTGCAGAAATGATTATACAGTTTAAAAACAAAATTAATATAAACGAATTGCATAATTTCGAATGTTATAATAGTTTAGTTGCATAGTAATGTATTTGCATAACAAGTAATCAGTATATCTCATAACGTTCTTTTTTCATAAAAACCAAGATCATATGGTTAAAAGTATATAAACGTTTTTATACGTTATATTTGTTTAGATACGATATTATGCATTAGTTACTAGTTAAGCATAATCGTATTCCGCATATTTAATTCGAATAGGCATCCTACACAAATGCAAGGACAATTATGTTGCTCAGTCTCGGTTTTTACTCCGTGAAATAGACAATGGTAGGAATCGTAAGCCAAGTCGGACCTGCGCGGCTCGCTCGCTTCGCTCGCTCGTTAGGGTCGCAGTTCAACCTAACACTCCTCCTCGCTTCGCTCGTCGTCGTACCTAACCTAAGCCAAGTCGGACCTGCCTTAAGATGAAATAGGCAATGATAGGAATCGTAAGCCAAATCGGACCTGCGCGGCCCACTTTGTGTATTCTGCGTCTTCTTCATCTTTCTCTGTGCGTTTGCATGCGTTTCGGACAATCAAAGTTATGCCAAATAGCTGGAACCCTATTATATCTTATAATTTAATACTTTGATTGACACCGAGTATATCATATAACATTATGTCATCCGATCATTCGTTAAAATTTAGTTCTAAATTTTAATCATTGTACTGAATGTATATAACAAGGAAAGTTACTCCAAATGATCGTTATAAGGAATGTTTTTATGATTATACAGCATTCTGTTTTTTAATTATTATGACCAACAACGTTATGCATTTTGTTTTTATACATCAATACAATACTCTTTATTGCACACCTCAGATACACAGAAATACAGAACATGACAGTAATATTCAAATTAGCAGAGGTAAACAACAGGCGGTCTTATCGCTAAATAGCGATCTCTTCCAGACAACCTTCATCTACATCATGTTTAATATGAGTTTTAATAGTAGTTAAATGAAATTATGCTAAAAGTTTGTATTAAAATTGAACGGCACCCCGATGGAAGACGCCGCCGCACGGCCGCCAGTTGTAGTGGAGATGGAGATCCTTGGGGGAGGCCTTAGTCCAGCAGTCGTGTGCGGGCTGATCTGATCAAATATATTTTAATAGCCGAGCATTTAATTACTAAGTCGTTAGCACTAATGACTCATGAAGACATGGTGTAAACTTTTGGTCAGACAAAAAAAAGTTACTGGAACTACTTTTTGACTGTTTCAGTACCTAGATTTAGAGATATAAATAGGTATAATTGTATCTTGTTCTGTCGGATGGCAACTTTTTTAGGTGCACGGTTAGCTATCCACACATAGTTATAGGATATTCTTTATCCGATTACGCTGAATCAAAAAAGAGGGTTATCAGCTTTTCCTCTTCCGCGAACACAGTTGCAACACACTTGCCTTCTAGTGCAGAAGTAAAAGTAATAACAATATGCCTTATTCTCTTTTTGACCATTAAAAGTAAAATCTTCTTGAACTTGCACCGTTTCGTTGCACCCATTCGACCCACTCAAAACTGCACTAATTTAAAACACTCCAATCAATCGATTCGCAACTTTATTACAGGCAAAACAGAGACGATCCGGAGAGCAGAGTTCTAAAAACAGCAGTATTCGATGTTCAACCGTACGACAGAGTGATAAAGTCCACGTAAATAACATTCTATTCCTGATGGGAAACCAATAAAGTCAGAGCTTTAACAGTTTTAGTATTAATCACTGAGTTTACGGCACTTCTTTGTGCCACTAAAATAACCCGCCTATATCTGGGTTTATACGGAAAAAAGGTGACACACATGCGTTACCAACTTTATAACAGATTGACGTGTAACATATTTGTAACTAGCATTTACCTGAGGCTTCGCTAGCGTTACAGAGATCAAAGCAGCCTATGAAAAATGACCAAAAATTCAAGAACTCTCAACTTCTATGAAATATTCTAAGCAAATGACATATTGCCACCATCCCATTTCCGATTAATACAGTTCTAGAACTTATTAACAACAATAATGTTTAAATAATGGAAATTTGTACTCGTATTTTAATTGTTGTCACCTGAAACGGGTTTTAACAAAATATCAAATAAGCATTACATAGATGTCTACTGGTTCCGGATGAAAGCGTTAAATGAAGCTACCAAAGATTCCCAACTGAAATAAGTACACTGTAGTCATTTATGGCTCTTAAAATAAGAGCTATCTCTATTATCATACGCAATTTAAGTCCACATTACGTCAAAATCACTTCAGTGGTTTAGTCATGAAGACATTGCGAACTATAAAAGTCACAATATTTATTACCCGTTAGCCTTGGAATAAATTCATGTAAACACTTTCGAGGTATATTATCACGGTTGAATCGTAAACACGCATTTCATTGCATACAGCCACGATTCGATAAAAGCATATGAACGATCAAATTTTCGCTATACTTAAGACTTTTTTGATTAAACGCTTTCAGTCCTGGGTGCTTTATTTCCAGTAAATTGTTCGCAAACTGAAAATTTGCTATAATTCTATTAAATTGATATAATGCAATAGCAGTTCATATAAACTATGATTCAATATCACTAATCAACAAGAGAGGTAAAGGATATCTATCTCGAAACGCTATAAACTGAGTTTGTATATTGGCAACTCAATCCGCCATTGCAATTCACTGGTCGATATTACTTACTTAAATAACGTCATACCTCTCATTTACGATATTTACAAATCTGATTCTAAATTGGCTAAAAGCAAAGTCGTTTTGGAATTAAAGCTATGAATGAGAAACGATAATTTTCACGCTACTGCAGATTGTCGATTCCTCACTTGCGAAACATCACATCTCTATTCAATTGTTTAGGAATAAGAACTTAATTTTTTACGGAACTGAGTAGGATTTGCAATTGTGCAAGTCTTGTCGTATTAAAGCGTAGGCGTAGAAATTCAGTAGTTAGTAATACAACATTAATGTCCTATGTGACTTTTAGTGGAATTTGAACATGTATATTTCAGAACTGGATAGTGATTACTGGCGTGATGACATACAAATAATATTCTTACTGTTTTTACTGTACTTGTTCGGTGTGCAACTAACTATTTTGATTGCGAATTTACAATATTATTTCAACCAGAATTAAGCGTAAGTGATTTTACGAAAGAAAGTTTACATGTGACATTTTAAAATTTCTGTTTGAATTTCCAGTGTGGGATGACGATGATGATGAAGGCAAATTGGGAAATCGTGGTCCGATGAAGGTCTCTTAAGGAGAGGCAGTATGTTCAATAATGGATAGCTTTTGGCTAATGAGGATGTCATGGCAAATGAATATATATCTTTCTAATTTATGGCAAAGCATAGATACATAAACATGACAACACAGCTTTATCTGATAAAGATGGCTATTTCTCAGTTAATGTAAGTTTAATTATAGTGGCTGTAAGTCACCAGCACATGGGACAAATACATTCTCCGGATGACCTGGCATCCGCAGTGTTGATGTTGATATTAAGTTCGACGTTAATAGTCATTGGATATTTGGTGATATGACTAACCATCAGCTTCCACTATAAAGTCCACTAATAAGATTAGGCTACAAGTCGACACTCGCGCTCGTATTTTACAAACGGCTCGTAAAATTAACGTCCTCAGCACAAGGGGACGATAAAATATTTATAGACACTCAATGCGAATTAAGTGCTGATGTTTAGGTATTTCTGGTGCTAAATGGCACCGAGAACCGTGCTACGACGCTCGCGGAAAAGCAGTAAGAAGTTTGGTTGAAATGTGACAGGTGCTGACAATAAACCGAAAACTATAATAGACTTTGAAAATGTTGCAATAGGAATTCAATTCGGTCACGGAAAATTGTGAGTTAAGCTAGTTTTCCGCTGACTTATAATGGCATATTTTGCCTTTTGTTTAGTAAAACAGACCTCCGTCGTAAAATTGCTTCGACAAAGGTCAGGTGCCCATTAAACGAATTATCACTATATGACTGTCAGGTCACGTAAATTGAAAAAGGCCAGGCTTTTCAGCATGCATTTCTCGAGCGTCAACAGGTCTCGTAATATAATGAAATAAGGATCTCTCCTTTACGTTCTGAATCATGTATAATCATGACGAAAAAGCGATATCACAGCTAAGTCAAGGTTGGTCATAATCGTTGGAACCCTGAAAAAGTAAAACGTATTTAAATTAACTGTACTTTTCTAAACATTTATAAGAGTAGATACAATTTGCAGTCTTTCTAACGTGGGTAGGAGAGATGAAAAAAAAAACAAAAACACAACGAAATAGGTAATAAAAAGGTTGTCTGGAAGAGATCGCTCTTTAGCGATAAGACCGCCTATTGTTTACCTATTTTATGTTAAGGCTCTATTGCACTGTTTCTGTTGTTGGTGTGCAATAAAGAATTGTTGTTGTTGTTATTAATAGTAGGTATACCTAGATATTTTTCTGACACGAACATCAGGTGCCTAGTGCTTGACATAGAAATAATATCGACAATCCTGGTATCGATAACTTCAACTTCAACGTCTAGATTAATAGATAGTAGTATATAGTGGCTATTCATGTCCCGCTATTTATCGAATTGATAAGAAAGTGGTAAAGTGGCCATTGTGGCAATTGAGACACAAAAGAGCAAGCTTGGCAGAAGAACTAAGTCCTTTGCCTCACTGGGATGCCATCGCGACGTCTTCAGCTACGGTAGGCAAACAATTCATACTGAGATGTATGTCAGCGCACTCACCTGGTGACGGTTTAGCGACGTCATAATGTAAGTGTTAACGCAATTTAACATGGTTTTATAATTAATTGTCAAACAAGTCAAAATAGTTGGTACTACTAGCGCCAATGTAACTTAAACTATAACTATCATTCAAAAGTTCATTCAACTTAATATTTTTTAATCTGTGACCATTGATTCGAGTCACATTCAATCGTTCATGACGTTCACTCACCCCCTTCATCTTCTGTAATCGACCGGGGTGGTCGATCAATTCGTTGTCTTGTACAAATGTATATATTTAATTAAGATCAGTAGTAATTAAAGTGTAAAGTCAGTTTGCCGAGTTTAAATTCATACGGGGATCTCCTGGGGAGGGTATCCATACGGCTTTCATCACAGCGCACGCCGGCGTCACGGGGAGTCCACACGGGTGCGCCATCTTGTCGGGCTACGGGAGTGGCAGGCAGGGGCGGCGACTGAACTTACACAACGACACGCTGGGAGCGTGCCCACGGCGGTCAAGATCCAGGGAGGTCATCTGACGGTCGTTTCCGGGTTATCCCCGGTGGTGGCCCATATCTGAACGAGTCTGCAACGGCCCAGGGTGGATCGGGCCGGCTCGTTCAACAACGAACTCATTTCAATCACATTTTGGTAACCCACGGCGGGTCAGGTCAAGGTCAAATTTCATCTTCAAATAATATCGTACAATTTGGGTAGCCCATGACGGGACAATCATAATAACGTACAGTAAGGGCGACGTTGCTGGCGACAAAGTCATGGCATACCAGTCAGGCTGAGAACTAAGGGTTGCGGTTTTCTTTTGTCTCTTTTGTTCAAGAAAAAAGAAAGGAAGAAGGCCACGCATCTTACCATAAACTTTTAAACAAAAAAATAAAACCGACTCCAAAAAAACTAAAAAGTAAAAAATAACGCCATAATTCAGTTTCTTCAAATTACTTACAAGTAACCGTTTGTATACTCAATCTATACAGTATATACAATTAATCTTATTTTGGCGTCGGTGCCATATAAAGAATGTGTAAAACTTTAAAACAAAAAAATAAAACCGACTCCAAAAAAAACTAAAAAGTAAAAAATAACGCCATAATTCAGTTTCTTCAAATTACTTACAAGTAACCGTTTGTATACTCAATCTATACAGTATATACAATTAATCTTATTTTGGCGTCGGTGCCATATACAGAATGTGTAAAATATTGAAAATTGACGATTTTAGTAAGTTGTGACACGATGGCACCGACTCCAAAATAACATTAATTGTATATATTGTATAGATTGAGTATACAAACGGTTACTTGTAAGTAATTTGAAGAAATTGAATTATGGCGTTATTTTTTACTTTTTTTTTTTTGAGGCGGTTTTATTTTTTTGTTTAAAAGTTTATTTATTTTACACTTTTTAGTTAATCGTTACTTAAAAGTGTATCTCATGACGATTCGAACAAGCCCAAACACGGCTAGGATACATTATTTTATTACATAGATCTGGTGCCTACCTTCCGGCTCCATCATCAAATCAATTCGATGGTACCATTCTCATCAGGAACATTTAAATTTGTGACTATGAAGTTGCTTCGCTAAATTAATCAAGATATTTTGTCGCCACCCGTAACTCATTTATCATTGAGGAGTTCCGATGGCATTCTGTGGTCTTCTGCATCAATTCCACTTCACCAATTTACACTTTCTGAATGCAAATGCTTATTATGTTTCTTATAATACCAAAATCGCTATATGTATGCCTACAATATTTGAGGAGTTCCTTCAATTCCTCATGGATTCCATCATCAGATCTTCACCAAAATTAAATGGGACCAACTAGAAAGTACCTTCTATAAAACCAAAAAAAAAAATTTGAAACGGTCAAATAGTCTTTGAGTAATCGGTGAACATCCATAAAAAAATAAAAAATAAATAAATAAACATTCCGTCGAATTGAGAACCTCCTCCTTTTTTTGGAAGTCGGTTAAAAATCATAAGACTTAAAAAAATACTGTCGTTTCACAAGAGCTGGCACGGTTTTGTATGCAACGAGTACTTATTTCATATTAAATCCACGCCAGAGGGGTTACTCCGAAACTCAAAAATCGAATTTCGTAACGTGCAGTCCCTCTCACTCTCATGTTATGCTGTATTTGAGTGAGCAGGATGACGCCATACGAACTTCGTTTTTCGGATTTCGTAGTAACTCCTCAGCTCTTGTGAAACGACCTGTAAACTTCAGTAACAACGCGTCATCAAATGCAACAAAAACGTATGATGCCATAAAATGGCATGACATTAATGATCACACATCTTTGAACTTAACACTGCCCAATCAAAAGAACTAATTTTAATATAAAACCTGCGTCACTTACTTCCTTTAACACTCACATACAGAACACATTACTGCATTATTTCTACAAAAAAGTCTTAAGCGTCATTGAAATTCTACAAAGTTTCGCCCTTGGATAATCCCATTGGGATTAATAAAACTACCGCAAACAGGCGTGCCATCTGTTTAAGAGTAAAAACAGCTAATGTGAACAAAACTGATTCACGCTTGATTTATAGAAACACGTGTCGTGCGCGCACGCGTGTCAAATGGCATGGGGGACACCTGTGCGCAGGATTAGGGTGCCGATGACAGCGGTTATGGGTGACACCCGTTTTTATCTATGCCAGAATAAATACGGGCGAGTAATTAGGTCATTTTAGTCACCTTGATGTTGTGACGTTGGATTCTTCAGTGCTTTGGTGTGCACAGTAATCTTATCTCAAAAACGTTTTAAAATATTTGATTGTGTCAAAAAAAAAAAACTTGCTTCTTAAATAAAATCATCCTCTGCTACTAAATCCGCATTTTTGTCGTCAAAAATAAATCGTCAAAAAGTCATAATATCGGGCCCCATTTCACTCTACCCTATAGCTTGACAAGTTCTTTCGTGACACTCCCATGGTCTGCGGGTGACGGGGGGAAAGACAGCGGGGGTGAGTAACAAGTGTGCGCGCGGCAGGGCCATCGCGCTCCGCCGCGCGCACACTTCATAATCACTGTCTATCCCCCCGTCGCCCGCAGACCATGGGAATGTCACGAAAGAACGTGTCAAGCTATAGAAGGACGATAATGTAGATATAAAGACTTTGTTACATTGGGTCAATCAACTTTTTTCTGTACCTTATTGCCATGGTTACGCCTTCTGAGCTTACGCCTCTTTTAACTACGATTTTAAACGATGTACAGGAAACAATTATGTTTTTATTCTAGCTAATTTATAGGTCAATTTTTCAAGAGCGCACCTCGTCAGTATATTAATCGCCTAGATTATTATCATGTTTCTAAGTGACTCTGTCACTATTTCTCCTTGGTTACGGGACAGAGTAACAACAAGAAAAAAATGTGACACCCACATTGATTTGTTTCAAAGGTAGGTGATATAAAATACAAAAAACCCGTGCAGTGAAATAATTATTAACACTTTCGCTGCTAAGCTTATCGCAGCGCTACGCACTTTCCTCTACATACGGGGAAACGCATGGTACCGACGGCTACGCGTCTACGAGCAAAGCGCCCGCTAGGCGGGTTCCTGGCATTGAATGTACGTACTACATCTATATGCCGAATCAATAGTTAATATTAGAAACAAACATACAAATATTTGAACTGACGATAAGAAAACATTCTAAATTCAAATTTGAGGACATAATTAAACATTCTAAATCCAAATTTACATATGTTTCAGTAACTACTGTAGACTACAAAAAAATACAGTTGATTAATCGCAATTCACAAAACATATAAGCGACACTAACAAATGACGCTGATCACAATAATCATAACAACCAGGATATAAATCATTCCGGCGCGCTCACCGGCTATTGAAATGAGTAAGACAAAAAATGACTCTACTTTTACGGGAGTAACGCACAAAAACGCACCTGGCGTCCGGCCAATAGTCGGATAGTGTGAATACGGAGACCGCGGACACAGTAAAGGGAAAAGCAGTTGGTGATAAAAATACTCTTTATTGCACAACTCAAATACGCAGAAATAAAGAAACATGAGAGTTAAAATTTAATGGAGGTAAGCAACAGGCGGTCTAAACTATAAAGTGAATCGCTTAATTATTGTATCTCGTCCAGACAACCTTCGTGTAGCGGAGTGTTTAAAAGACAATAATATGTCAGCGTTTTAAACCTCTCATTACCATACCATCGCCGCATTATTGGACATTTCATAAAAGTAAACAGTCTTATTATGATACGAATTGCAGAAGCCTGCAACGTCTATAAGATAACCGAAAATAACACCACAATTTATACGGACTTCGTCAATGATGCGACATGTCTCTTTCAAAGATACTCTCTCATCTTTGAAAATGAAATCAATTTAGACCTTAAATGAACTTGAACCAGTGTATTTCCCCATGCACAGTGGTGTGCACAGGGTTTTTGGCCAAGATTGGCAGTTTTTCTGTGCTTATATGGAGCGATGGTCATTCCGGACTTCAGGGTAGGCAGTTTATATCTGTATTGAGCCATGGTGGGGTAGGCAGTGCCTTTGTGCCACTGCATGCAGAGTTCTAAAGAACGACCAAGTTAAAACTGCACTCATTGGTCCACTCCACAAATGTACGAGAAGAATGGCGACGGATTGTGAAGCTAGCCACAAACCCTGATGTGACGACCTCGACCGCTCTGCCAAGAGTGTGATGACAAAGAAGAAGAAAGAACTGAGGGGATAAAGTAGAAGAACCGACAAGAGTGTAGCTTTTAAATGAAAAAAAAAAGTCGTTTGTCTTTGCATCCATAACGGCCTACGAAACTTTATAAAAACAAAAAGGGGTCTCAACCGCGTAGAAGTATGATTTATCTAATATCCTTACGTTGATAAACTCTAATATAATTGTTTTATGTTTTTGTATTCGCGTGACGTCTATGGTCTCGAAGGAATGGTAGTTGCCATTATAATGTGTAAGTTGAAATCAGTACCTTTCTATACTGTCAACACATTTACTGCGGGATCCCGTGTTGATTCATACGAGCATTATTCAGTGTTTTAAAACGCGCTACAGCTTTTGTCACATACTGGGGAAAATTACAAGTGAAATTAAACGTAGACTTTATCACGTCGGGGTTACGACGAAAATAAAATGCAGTGCAGCATATAGTGTACAATTTAGCACATTCTATATGTTGCTAGTGAGAAAGTTTGAAAATGGATTGGAGAAGAGTGCATAATGATTAGGCGATGTAAGTGTGCAGTAGAGACAATCGGATTTGTGCAAGAGTCTCTTGAAGCTTAATAAAATCAGTATTTTTATATAGAGTCATTTTTGCCCGCCACTTTTTTAAAAATATATTATCAGGGACAATCTTAAACAAATCGACTTAGTCCCAAACTAAGCAAAGCTTGTACTATGGGTACTAGGCGACGATATACATAATATACTTTGTGTTTCGGGTGTGAAAAAAATCCTTCACTAGTCCGCCTGAACTAATTAAAGAGATTGTGTTTCAAATTAATCCTATCTTTAACGGTTTAGTGTACTGATGTGCAAATTGCGGTAACTATCCAAAATGCTTAAAAAAGGTATTTTAAACAGGGAAGTTAACACTAGACTTAAGACTTTTATATACTAAATAATGCTTCAAAAAGGTCTTATAAACATGTAAGTTAACAGTAGACTTAAGACCTTTTTTAAGCATTTTGGAAAGTTTCCGCAATTTGCAAATCAGTAGTTTAGTTACTATATGCGTTGTCTGTTAATTATTGTGACACATTAATTTTAGGCTGTGGAGCGTGGACTCGATGCCAGTGGACTATTTAAAGGTTTTTTTTTTTGTATTTTTGTATGTGTCGTTGTGGATTCATCGCGCCAAAGCGGCTGAACAAATTGTAAGTATTTTTCGTACACGGGTATAGCTGGGCATTCACTGATGGTTATGAGATACTTTTTACCCGACTACACGGAAGTAAAAAAGAGGGTAATGACTTTTTTCTCTACTGCGAACTAAGTTGCCGGCACCTTCTATTGTATAATAAGTAATAATAACTTTGTAAAAGCAATTATACACAACTGAAAAAATAGCAAATCTTTCTACCACTTACAATGAACGGTCAGGAACCTGATCTTCTATTCGACCTAGCTATTGCCAATCCACTTTATATTGCGTACATACCTGAAACAAAAAGATAACAATGAACATTCTGTACAAATTATGGCAAAATGTGTAACGTCTGGATGTTTTTGAACTAAGGTAAAAGAAATCGAAAAAGAAATTAATCATGATGACAGATGAAAATGCTTAATGCCAGAGTGAGTACGAGTAAATTTTGGGTTACTTTCTCTTCAAGTGCACTAAAATAATGAACTTTACTCTGTAAGTAGGCCTTTTACAAGTTTGAGTCTGCTGGCTTTTCTCAAAAGTAGAACCAGTGATGAGAAGAAAGCTGAAAGAAACTTAGGCTCAACAAATACAACAATTGAACGGATATATTATCTCATTTGAGTTCCCGACGTTTCGGAAGCTTTCCATGGTCACGGTTTCACTGAGAAAAGATATATTTTCCTGTTTCAAAGTTACAATTTCTGCAAACTACCCACTTTGAAAAAAAAATGAAAGGCGAAAATACATGCCAGATTTGGTATTATAAGAAACATAATAAGCATTTGCATTCAGAAAGTGTAAATTGGTGAAGGGGAACTGATGCAGAAGACTACAGAATGCCATCGGAACTTCTCAATGATAAATGATTTACGGGTGGCGACAAAATATCTTGATTAATTTAGCTAAGCAACTTCATAGTCACAAATTTAAATGTTCCTGATGAGAATGGTACTATCGAATTGATTTGATGATGGAGCCGGAAGGAAGGCACCAGATCTATGTAATAAAATAATGTATCCTAGCCGTGTTTGGGCTTGTTCGAATCGTCACGAGATACACTTTTAAGTAACGATTATCTAAAAAGTGTAAAATAAATAAACTTTTAAACAAAGGAATAAAACCGACTCCAAAAAAACTAAAAAGTGAAAGATAACGCCACAATTCAGTTTCTTCAAATTACTTACAAGTAACCGTTTGTATACTCAATCTCTACAGTATATACAATTAATGTTATTTTGGAGTCGGTGCCATCGTGTCACAACTTACTAAAATCGTCAATTTTCAATATTTTACACATTCTTTATATGGCACCGACGCCAAAATAAGATTAATTGTATATACTGTATAGATTGAGTATACAAACGGTTACTTGTAAGTATTTTGAAGAAACTGAATTATGGAGTTATTTTTCACTTTTTAGTTTTTTTGGAGTCGGTTTTATTTTTTTGTTTAAAAGTTTATTTTAATAATTTACCAAGCAGCATTTCACAAATGAGGCGTACTGAGGAGAAAAGAAACGCTGCATTATGTGCATTCTGCTATATACTCCTTCACCCGGGTCGACCCATGTGAAGGAGCACATAGCAGATGCACATAATGCGACCCGGGTGAAGGAGCACATAGCAGAATGAACATAATGCGACCCGGGTGAAGGAGCACATAGCAGAATGTACATAATGCGACCCGGGTGAAGGAGCACATAGCAGAATGTACATAATGCAGCGTTTCTTCTCTACTCAGTACGCCTCATTTGTGAAATGCTGCTATAAGCCGAGTACCTACTGCTCGACATGATTCGGTTCATTCCGAGGGTCTTAGTCACGAGAGACGAGTGAACTCCGACGCTGCGCGCCTCGCACATAGGCAGAATTTGTGTGAAACGTACAGCAAAAGCAATTAAAATCACAGCACGATTTATGAAATGTGCTGTGTCATTCCGTTAACAGATTCTTTCTATGAGAGTTTTGTCAGTCTGCGCGCGAGCAAAGTCGCCAACTGTTAACCCGGTATTGTGGTATACATATACATATCCATTAAATAGACAACCACTTTAACAATATAAATACATAAAACCAACGCTATTTGTTTCCACTCACCTAGTCTGTTTATTTTTAAACGCACCGGTGCGTGGGCAAGATCCATCTCAATCGGCTTCGATCATCATTTGTTTATTCGCTATAGCGCAGCGCGTGAGCATTCTATTTGAATGAGCATCGATATTCTTTTATGAAGCTAGGAGGTATAAACGGCTAAGGGCATCGACCCTTGAGTTTTTTTATTAACGAGCTGAAACTTTAAATATTGATAAGCATTGATGATTGATGAAGCCTGAGAAGTGAGAGCATCAAGATGCACTTCGGTCTTAAAATACCCGATAAAAACCGGTTTTGGTGTTAGTTTAAAGGTGAAATGGCAATATACTGGGGTAGAGAATGTAGAATATAATGGGTATTGCTGTTGTTTTGTACGAACTGTAGCTCGTAGAGCTGTTACCGTCATCGGCAGTCGTGGCAAACACAAGAATTTTACAGAAGAAAACAAAGCGAAAGTTGGATAAATATGATTTAGGTACTGAAATATTCAATTTAGTTTTAGATAATTCCACTATCGTATTAAGGTTAAGGACCTGTAAAGTTCTACATGTTCTTTAAATAAAAAAATCAAGCGTCCTATTTTAAGACTACTTTTTGTCTCTTTTTTACGCAACTTCCTCATCGAATTCGATTCAAGTATAACAAAATTATTTTGAGAGTGTATAATGTCAATCTTGTGGTCGCTACTGTCGCTCCCACAACTAACTCTTCCGCCATTATAAAAACAAACAAGAAAACTTCATAACTTTCTCGTTAGCTCCTAATTTGTTAAAAATGTAAAAGCCTATAATGATGATGATTATATACACGTACAATATAATTCAAATTCGTAATAATCGTACCACTATTTTCTCCGTACTAAGCCTTGCCATAGAGAATAGCGCAAATACCTCGAATTGCGATTCTAAATTTGATCCATACTAGAAACGTTCCGGAGGCTTAGAGGAGTTACGCAGTTTAACAACTGTTGAGCCGGATTGTTATATACATACATAAGGAACGTTATCATAAAATTCTTATTTCTTCGAGATCGACATAATGAGACAATCGAAACGTCAATGTAAATAAATCATATTTACGAGTGTAGATATAGTATTTAGTTGTGAAAATCACAAGTTTAAAAGGGTGGGAACTTTTTTGTAAGTTTGGATAAAAAAAATTAACCCCCGACAAAAAAGAGGGGTGTTATAAGTTTATCGTGTCTGTGTATCTGTGTGTGGGATCATAGCGCCCATACGGATGGACCGATTTGAGTGCGGTATTTTTTTTTGTGTCATAGATAATTTTATCCCGAGTGTTCTTAGCTTTGTTTGGTGAAAATCGGAACACTCGTCTCCAAGACATTAAGCTTTTAGTGGAACAAGTGACCGGATTTCAGCCAATACTGAAGCTATGAACTCCAGATTTACTTATTATGTTCATTTGTGTCGGAGGGTTTTTTCAAATTTTAATTTTCCTTAGTTATGAACCATATAAAAAAGTAAGTTAGGGGAACTTAGAGGACATTTGAAAACAGCCTCCTCAGTATAACACTTTATACTCTCGCGTAGAAGCAGAATTATGATAGATCTAACGCGAGCCGTTTTATTTATACCTTTTTTATCCAGCGCTTCGACGCAGTTTCGTCAGTACTTTCCACGGAACATTTACTAAACCTTTCCACAGAATTGAGCGCTAGTATTTCGAATCGCGATTCTAAATCAGCATGCAAGATAATCTTTCTGATCCGTACTGGAAACGTACCGGGCGTAGGCTTAGAGGACTTACGCCGAGTTTAACAACTGTTGAGCCGGATAAACAGACGGAACACTTTGTATAGGAAACGCTAGCATTTATTACTAAACTAAGGCCCGAATGAATGCTATTGTAATATTTATTAAATTATTTTTAACAAACTGTAAATAAGGAAGCTATCAAGTTGATGTTTTTATGCAACATATATAACGCGACATCTTCGCAAATCATCGGCAGATTTTAAAAATAATTCACGGTGGACTATTCAAATTAAAAACCAGAAACTTAACACCTAGACAGGATATATGTTTTTTTAGTGTGTTTACGACACAGGACAGACAAATTGTAACCTAACACTGTATATAAATATGACTCTTACTCTTCAAAGCGACAGACCTACATTTATTTGGGTGATTCAGTCACAAATGTATCGGATACAACGTAACATTATGTTATGACTGATTACAGTAAGAGTAATTATAGCAGTTCGCAACGTATTATGATAATAAATACCTCAGGGAAACTGCTTGCATCATTAGTATACGTTAATGAAAGCAAATGGGGTTCGGAATGACAGAAAACGTCATAAATTTACCGCAAGAATGAACGCTGTCGTTAAGCTCACGCGTTTATTTTCACTCGACTACGCCGAGGCGAAGATAAGTAATGGTTGTTGAAGCTTTTATCTTGAAATATGTTTATTACTGAGATCAAAAGAACACATATTTTGTGGTCACGAGGGTCCTCTTGCCTTAAATTCGGGCGGAAATAAGAGGCTACGCTGTATCACTGCGAACAGAGAGAACTGATGCGGCAAGTCTTGTCAGCTGACGAGGGTGTCAAATGATAACTACAACCACTCTACTAAGAGTATAGCGACACAGAAGAAGATGGCTACGCCCGCTCGAAAAGGACATTTTGTTTATCCTCTGGGGGCTTGCGTAGTTTATCGGGATAAGAAATCTATGCTCATAATAACACATGTATTTACTGAAAAAAATGAGAATTTTGTGACTAGCTTTTAGTGCCGAATTTACTTTTCGTTGAACATCCATCGACTGCTCACCGAGACGATTCTTAAGAGCTTAAACTGAATAAAAATTGCGTTATTTTATTACAGAGATTCTGTGACCACCATCCGGCTCCATCTAAATCAGCTCAATGGTATCATAATATAAGTATGCCAAATTTTTACTCAATGGAAAATCGAGAAGTGGGTCAAATCTAACATGCAAGATTTGATCACAGTCACAGTTGAAACTAAATAAACGTTTTCTTCTATTTCCGCGATTATTACTCCACGGTCCACCCGTGATCATAGAAACTCTATCTAGACACTCTATCGCGTGTTTTGGTAAGAGTAAGAATATGAGGACCCCTGTGCTATACCTTTAAAAACCACATTTTTTTAATAAATGAAAAATATTTTCACACGCGTTTTTCAACACAAAAGGGCTATCTGGACAGAGTAAGCTACCATAATACTGAACAATATGAAACTATTACACAAGCTTCATGCACTCAGAATTACCATGTGGCGCTTTGTGATAGGCATTAAAATATTTTTTATTAACGCAATCCTTTTCGTTTCAAGTAAAATGTTGCAATGGAAAATACGTTTGTTCTAACTTCTGATTTGTGCAATAAAGTTTAAATAATTAAATACGTACATTAATATTTACTGATGTGTAAATAAGTTAAAAGATAAAAGGCAAATAAAACAAAGATGATGAAATTACATAATCGTTAGAAAATTGAAAATATTGTTATTTGAATGCACATAAAAATGCCTTTGTGTCAAATGATAATTTTTAGTAAATGACAAATAGGACATGGAAAATTAGGGTAAACATTTTAAGATATCGTGGAGTATAAACAAATATCTGGTAACTTAGTCATGTCACTTAAGTAATCGTAACTTTTACAGTTAATTGATTTAAACTAACACGATTTTCACTTATTATCACATCACAACAAACGGGGCTTAATCGCGTACAAATATGTTTTTATTTAATTACCTTTCGTTGGTCGACCTTTCGGACGTCGCGTTACCACATATTATATAATGGTCCTTCGAACAGATACTAGTGTCTTAATAAAAAAGCGCATACCTACCACTTTACATGCCTACTTTATTTAACAATGGAGCAACCTTGAATGCGCGGGTCGTTGGCCGCACGTGCCGGCCAAACGACGCTAGGGTTGACACCGCATAGAAACGATATTTGTTTTATTTTTTTTATTTATTGATAAATAATTGAGTGAAATAAAAAGCGGTTTATTTTTATAAATTATTTTAATAAACTATTTGTATATACAATTGTTTCAGCCTTAATGTAGTGTGGAACGAACTTTTGTCCTTTTTTAAATGTTCGTTTATTAAATTTAAGCGTGGCGAAAATTCTAAATCTGATGAATAATTTTAGTAAGTATTCGAACGAAATTGTGTTGTAGGTATAATTACATACATACATACATACAATCACGCCTTTTTCCTATTACGGGGTAGGCTACGCTGAGACTACCTCCTTCCACTTGCTACGGTCCTGTAATTAACATAATTTAAATATATAGTCTTACGACAGTACTACATAAAGTTTGGTAGGTGCCTACCTTCCTTCGTTATTTATAACATAGGTATATATAAATAACGCAATATTGTATAATAGTGTAAAAGCAGCATTAGTATAACTTGCAATTAGTCACTAGGCATAAATTATTTTAAAATATCTCACCCCGCAAAACTTAATTTTTAGTAGTTTTTATTGGCTCTTTGTATGCCGCATCTACCAGTTTTGACCTATTGTGGCAATATCTTAGTAAGTAAGTAAACTATTAATTGCTAGACAGGGATAAATATATTATAAACATGAAATCAATACAAACAACTAAATAATTTGGACATAATGGCAGTGGCCGAGTAAACTTGCCAGAGGCTCGCGGTGCAAAATTACCGAGACTCAAGCAGGTCTTAAAAAAAGTAGAGAAAGATATATTTGATTAAATAGGTAACTTAGTAACCTTTCATCATCTGTTAGCAGAGCAAAAAAGCATAAGTGTCTAATAGTTTTATTAATATCGCATCCCACAACACTGCAATGAACCGAATTTTTGCGCGAAGAAGTCATGTCTACTGTCGTAACTTTTATTGTGCGAGTGGCGGCGGCATCCGGCCGTGAGCGCGTGTGGCGACCAACTAGCTCACGTACCGCCGCCGGCGCGCAAAGCGTAGGTATAATTCTGCGTTCCCACGGTCCAGATTAAGAGCACTGGCGTTACGTCCATGGTCTCGAAGGAACTCCTCACTCGAACTCGAAGAATTACCAACGAAAGGTAATTAAATAAAATCATATTTATACGCGACTAAGCCCCATTTGTTGCGTTGTTATAACTCTTACAGTTAGTTCACCACATTGGCCGAAACACGTCAAATAGGGATGCTGACGATTTATGACGACTTTTTTCTGTGGTATGTGTATTATTGCATAATACGTAGTTACCAATATCTTTTCTCAAAATCCTGACCACAATGCCCATTACATTCCAGAAACCGAGACATTTTGCGACAAAACTAACCAATATCACCCATTAGGACGATATATCAACAATGCCCACTTATCTTCGGTACGCGCTGAAAATGATATATCGCCAGTTTTTGTCTTTCCCGGCACATTTATTATATGTAATGGTAAAATGTTATAGTAGAGAGAGGTAATACATGTTAGGTGTTTCGGGTTTAGTGCCCGTTTGATATACTGTTATGGGGATAAATAACAATATGTGGGTAGTTTAAAAGGTTACATACCTCACGCATACATTAACGCTTGCATTGTGTGGTTTGCTGGTTTATTATCACACAACAACAAAACCATGGAGTATATAAAAGGTAAGGAGGACCAGTGGCGTACGGTCCATATAGGCAAAAGGCACTGCCTACCCTGAACGACCATCACCTCCTTGCCCTAATCCCACTTCATGTAGGGGTCTGCCTACATATAGGCACAGAGCAACTGCCTACCCTGAAGCCCTGAACGACTATGGCTCCATATAGGTACAGAAAAACTGCCTAACTTGGCCAAAAACCAAAAAACCCTGTGCATGCCACTGAGGAGGACAATTTCATATAGGAAAGGAAAGAGACATACAATCTTAGAGCTGTGCTTGGGGTGCTGCTGGAAAAGAGTAACTGCATTAAACTAGAGACGCGATATTCACGCGTCTCTAATTTTACACGTTTTCTTACAATTCGCTCAGTTAACAGTTGGTTCACGCACCTGCAATGGCTGCAATACAAGCGATAACATAATTACGAGCAATTCCGTAAAGGTTTCAAAGTTCTACCTTTCTAGTTTAAACAGATGTAACCGACACAATATTTTCTATTCTGATAAGCTGTTTTGTGTACTTGGTGTTAACTAATCCATAAAACCGCACAGTACGCACCGTCGCATACATCGACGGTAATCAGTTTCAAGTAATATTGTAAAAAGGAGAGATTTTATTAGTTTTCTCATCATCAGCAGAATGACATCCAATGCTTCACTTAGGCTTAAGAACGCTACGTTTCATTCCCCACCCTTTATCAGATCATCAGTTTACCTTATATATCCACGCTGTCTTAGTACCTACGTGGCTGCCATCCAAGAGTTTGTCGGCCCCAACGGCCTGATGACCGCCCACTATCACTTAATTTAGCAATTTTTCGTACAATACCTCTGCCTTCCTGGGATATTATATTTTATTAAAGGGGAAATATCCCCTCTTGAGCGGAGATCTATCAGTCAGTAAGTACCTCTATTTTTTTCTGTATGGATTCCAAATTATAATTTTATTTCATCATCATTATCCCATCGATCTATTTTCCCTGTCACAGGCTTTACTATGTCATATGGTAGTCATTTCAAGGCTTCCTGATAAGGCAAATCTGGTTTAACACAAAAAGAAGTCACTCGAACATAATATCATCACTGTGGCCCTTGGATATCTTATTTATGGACTTAGGTACTTAATACTTAATTTATAACTGACCACAATTAACACTTGATGGTAAGAGGAACATTCCACCAGAGTATCGAGTAAGTGACAGCATTCTATTGATTCCTCTGCTAGGATTTTTGGCTTCTGTATCGGCGGTGTCTTCTAGGGCTTTGATTTTGATAAGTCAACTGCCATTACCCTCACGTGAGCGATAACAGTTGTTATTCTGGTGGAACGCCCCAAGAGGGAACAGAGAAGAGGCTGTTCGCAAATTCCTTTACCGCCGATAGCAAAATGCTACCAAGCACATAAAGTGTACATAAGATAGTCAAACTAGTACTTAACACCACTTAATTCCCAATACACTTGCTAGTTTCTCACGAGGACGTAGAACAATGAGTAAACAATAGCTTCAAGAATACACATTCTAAGAGGATTGCATTTAGAATAGCACTCTAGGGTATTCGTATCCAAATACTTAGGTACACTTTGTAACTATTAAAAGCAAATGTTTCTGTTTATCTTAACAATACGTTTATTTTAGGCTAGTGATTTTGTTAGGATTGTTGTTTTGGCATCAGAGAAATTCGAAAAAACAAGGAAAGCGATCATGTATGAGGCAGAATGTTGAAATGTAACGAAAGCATATTTGGAATGGTTTTATGCCGCTGAAATAAGGTTTATGAGATATCGAGTGGACTGATCAAACTAGACAAAGTCTGAAATGAATACAGTTTTTGTACTGAAGTTTGGTAATGGACAAACTACTCAAGCCTTCTCAGATTGCATGGCGAAAGGATGTGGAACATATAGTTAGAAAGCTCTTTTCCTGCCTGAAAACGAGAGATAAGCGACCACCGACCGTGCCACCTGGGGCTGGGCTACGAAAGATATCAATAACCTCCAAAAGATGATGGTCACTGGGAAAACAGAGGGCAAGAGGCCAAGAAGCAGGAGCCCGACACGCTGGACAGAACATGCGCACAGCGCTCGATGCCACAGTACACGATGTTCTACACTCGGCTGCAGATAGAATGAGATGGCAACAAAGAAAAACTTTTCCGAGGACACGGCCACGACCCTCTGTAATTGAGGAGCTAGGAGGGAGGAGGTATAATCCGTACTTCCGTACTAATATTATAAATGCGAAAGTGTGTCTGTCTGTCTGTCTGTCTGTTACCTCTTCACGCTTAAACCGCTGAACCGATTTGGTTGAAATTTGGTATGGAGATAGTTTGAGTCCCGGGGAAGGGCATAGGCTACTTTTTATCTCGGAAAAATACCCTTATCCGCGACAAACGAATTTAAGGCGAACGAAGTCGCGGGCAGAAGCTAGTAAGAAATAAACACAAAAAAAAATCGAGAACACTTTCTTGCGGCTGAGATTCATAACCTACAGAAGCAAATGCGGACAAATTCTATTTCATAATGTTATCATATTGCTGATAAGCACTTAGTACCTGCCTGGCTTCAGGGTATAATTTAATTACTTATCCTGCTAAACACAAACGGGTATATTCTTACAAGAAAATCGTGTCGGTTATGTCCTTTAGTGCAATAATGGTAAAACAGTAGTCCATTATCTAGAATTCCCTTTCGGCGTTCGGTTATGACCCAAGTTAATGAGATTAAGTTGTTAATGGTGGTTTACCCAAGAGCCCCATGTCAGGGAAGCTTGAATGTGCTCTTGGCCTGACATAATAAGCCTATAAAAACAGACCATTTTAAGTCATTAAATGTGGAATCATCCGCGAAAATATTGATTTTATAATATTCAATGACCGTAAACCGATAGGGTAGTAAGCTTTTAAACCAGCAGAGGGTCGTTTATGAAGCATTTAGGGCAAAAACATTCAATTTTGTCAAAAGCAGTTATGTTCGACTTTGATCTCCAATGCGACAGAAATTCAAAGCAAAAGCGCCTCTGTCAACTGTAACATGCTACTCTTTGTCGTACAACAAATATTGTCTTTCTCCTTCTTTTCAATACAGTGGGGATTAAAAGCCTGTACTTTAAACTCTTAATACAACCGCGAGTATAATTTGATGATGATGCATGTTTCTGAGACATGGACCCACCGGTCCATGTCTCAGAAACATGCATCATCATCACTCAGTTAAAAAAATAATTTTCAGGCACAACAGAACCTTACCATGTAAGTATGTAACTCTATATGTAACTTTCGTTTAGTCTAATTAAAATTTCCCACCACGCGGCGAAAAAGGCAGACCGCTTTTTTAAAAATGGAATCGCATTTCCACCCTCGAAATATAGGTCACATACGCTCAAAAATAGTCCAGACTGTCTGACAACTTGTTCCGGCGGCAAATATAACTTCCAATCCATTTGCTAGACCACTTTGAGAGCAGATGTAGGCTGTTTTCTTAGATTCGCGGGCGTTTGTCAGACGTCTGAAAGTGATTCTCTCAGGGGAAACTAAAATAGAAATGAGCTTGGAGAAGCGTTTTTTAGGTGCTCTAGGTGGGATTTTTCAACCTTCGCCAGCCTGGCTTTCGACCAGGTTTATATTTTGTACAAAATTTAAATTCTTATTTTCGGTCCCACAAACTTTTGTCAAGTTAGATAATAATATTGCGGATAACGTTAGGCAAAAAAGAAATAGCGATATTACACATTGTTTCATAATGTTTTATAACCGCTATGTGAACTTACAACGATTTCGTAAGAAACTGCAACTTTACTGTATATGAATAAAAAACCTAATAGAAAACGATACGTATTTCACGAATGAAAATAGGGTCGTCTCCAAACTCTCTGATTTTTGAAGCAACAGCACAAATGCATGAGACATCTAAATCTCGACTCCAAGCGGTAAAATCGGCTACAAATAGTCAAGTATTGTAACTCACTCGTAGTCTCGTAAACGTCAGGCTCATAATAAACCGACGCGATTAGGGTACGTAACGACCACTTAGTCATTTCGCGGAATAATCATATCAAAAGCCATCCAATGCTGGACAACGGGTTCTCCCAAGGATTTAGGAGCTTTCCCACGCACCCTTAGACCTTTCTGATCCAGCGGCCATGGGTTCATCTAGTAATCCGGTTCTCTATCCTGTTCGAGCCTTCTGCTCCGGGATATCTCAAAGGCAAATTTATTTTTCAAAACCCCCGTCCTGGCTGTGAACTACGTTCCTTCCGATTTCTCAAACTTTCAATACCTTCGCACCATACCGGTTTCATGACCAATCATTTCACTACTCAGGCAAGCCGTCTCTGGAATTCGGTCCCTCTTTCTATCAGACAAGCCCCAAGCAAGGTAGATTTGAAGCGGATGCTAACGTAGGCATCTGCTGAAACATGAACTCGAGACGAGTCCGTCGTCCATGCAGTAGCTGGTATAAGTAATTATGTATGCATTATTTGCTGGTGTTACTTTTGTTGTGTGCAATATAATTTAAATAAATAAATAATGTGCCCTGCAACTTAAGTCTGGCAACTCTTTCAGCTATGTCAACTGAAGACACTGAAAGACGTGACCAAGGACATAAGTTAGCAAAGGTCGCGGAAATCTACTAGCAAGAAGCTCAGAATCGGACCAGCTGGAGTTTTTCAGGAAGTAATGTTGACCAGCAGTGGACTCGTCTAGGCTGTTTCTCAACGGGAACATGCAAATTGGAAGTCCTAGTAAGCTATTACATTATATCACTATAATTCGCACAACATTTTACAAAGTTATGCATTTTTATTGATCACTGAAATGGTTTACCTCAATGAACCATAATTAATAAAAATAAAGCGACTCCACAGATTCGAGAACCACCGTGTGCTTTCAAAAGTGTGAATCCTAACCGTTAAAAATTACAACTGATTTCCCATCATGATCAGATTTTGTGTCTCTGAAACACTCGTATAACTAAGAGCATTTATAACTAATGGAGATGCCATACAAATACATTCCCCTCTGCCAAAGTAATCGCGACATCTCCGGTTAGTTTATACGATACATTGTCAATGTGTGGGTTTTCTTGTTTGTAGGTAATTTCTTTTATTTGTGTTCGGATGTAGAAGTACGAATATTTCCGTAGTGTGCTGTACGTGTTTACCTCACCCCTGCGGTCAATGACACGACTTGTCATCTCCATTAATTAAATGCTCTAAGCCTTTGAAATTCAAATATTCTAAGGTGGCCAGTCGTGCAAAACTATCTGTGTAGCCTAGGTTTTTATCGCCGAATTCGTTGCGGACATCTCTAGCGACCAATCGTTCTGCAGCGCTATTAATATTCGTCAGGTCGAATACTTGCAAAAGGTCGACACTATTTCTGTCATGTGCACTAACATCGCGTAGTGAGGTGACGGTTACTTACGGGGACGGACTTGTGTTTGTTTGTGTTGGTAGTGTTTATGATTAATTGATTATAAATATTTAGACGTTTCAACGTTCGTTTTGAGGTGTAGTAGCGGTTATAGCATGGAGTATATATAAGTAGAAAAGGCAAGATAGGATAAGGAGGACAAACTCATATAGGATAACAGAGGAAAGTGCCCAGCGGAAAGCAGTATCGTCAACAACCAATTACAAAACGTTTTATATCGAAATCCTTCGTTCTTCTTTTGATGTAAATATTCTATCGTGCTAAATATTTTTTTCTTGAATCACTGTGGATTTTTTGTTTGGCATTATTGTGATAATTTAATTTACGCTCTTGCTACAATGGCGCCACAAATTTAACGCGTTTTGACGGACACTTTATATATAGATTGTTCTCCTTGGTTCTATACTCCATAGGTTATAGCTACAGTCACGTCTATAGTAATATGTATTCGTTTCAGAACGTATGTTCAAAATCGTATACATATTTTAAGACGTGATTATACATATTTATAGGCCTAACGCATAACTGAGTCGGTTCCTGAGGTATGGAAGCGGTACGGGAAGGGTGAAAAGTGACGTATATGTGTATAGCGACACAGTTAGGACACGTCAAGTCACGTCACTCGTCACCCCTCCCGTACCGGTGCCATACCTCAGGAACCGACTCAGTTAAGGGTTAGACCTGTAGTTAAATATTCACGTAAGCCTCTGGACTTCACGGGAGTCTTAACAATTCGCTTTGTTTCTGTATCAGTAACAAGATGTTAACCTTTCTATCACATATACTATTTATCCCGAAAAAAGAAATTAGTAAGACTCGCTGTCCAAACGGGAAGCCAGTGGACCAAAACAAATACACCCAGAATCCTCTATTGACATATCAAACACATTAACTATTTATTTGCACGAAAACCAAGTAAGGTGGTGCATACATAAATCTCTATTTCGTCCACTCTGAAATAAAGATTTATATGCGTTATTTTAGCAGTACAGAATACAGAATTTATTGTTAAAAAAAACAACTAAATTTTTGTATACAGAAAAATAAAGTGTATTATTTAACTATTTAATTACCGACTTCAAAAGCAGGTTTTCAGTTCGACATGTTTTTTAAATATGTTTTTGTTGTACGTAGGTCACTCGATAAGTTTTGAGATGCTCAAAATTCGAAAATGACACGCACCTGAAGTATATGTTTTTAAAAAGCAAATTTATTAAAAATAGAAAACAAGTTGCCGATTCGCTCCAATTTAATAAAATGAATATGTTAGTCATTTTTCTAAAACGCTTCCCGCGTTTTTTCTTTGTAACGATAGAGCTTAGCCGCGAACATTTGCGTGCTATGATATTTTATGATTTTAAATTGTACAATTGTGTTCGCAACGATTACAGTCAGCGTTAGGAGATTCTGCTCCTTCACGGGCAACCGTTTTTACATGGTTCAACGAATTTAAAAGGGGTAAAACCAGCCTCGAAGATGACCACCGAAGTGGTCGCCCGCAAACAGCAGTAACTGCAGAAAACATGAGGACTACTGAAATGTTGGTGCGAGAAGATCCACGAATAACATACAAAGACATAGAGAATATCTTAGGCGTCAGTTCGGGGAGCGTTAGCATCATTCCACATCAACATCTTGGAGTAAGGAAGGTCTGTTGTCGTTGGATACCACGTTTGCTCTCCGATACTGAGAAACAGGCTCGTGTAGATTGGTGTCGTGAGATGCGTCTACGATTCGACAACGGGTCATCGCGGCGTGTATCGGAAATAATTACAGGTGACGAAACATGGATTTATCAATATGACCCGGAAAACAAGCGGCAATCGTCAGTGAGTCTTTCTTCTCAGATGGAAAGTTACCAACAAAACTACAAAGACCTCGTAACGTCGGCAAAAAAATGGTAGCTAGTTTCTTTTCACGGGGCGGACATTTATCAACATCAATGCTGGACAATTATAGGTCATTCAACTCTGATTGGTATACTACAGTAGCATTGCCGCAAGTTTTCAAAGCAGTGCGAGAGAGGAGACCAAAGACTGGAATTCGGGGTATCTTGCTGCGTCACGATAACTTCACATACGTCCCTCAGAACAAAGGGGTTTATTGAGAAAGCTGGGATAGAAACCTTACCACATCCACCCTACAGTCCTGACTTAGCTCACTGCGATTTCTTTTGTTCCCGGTGGTGAAAGAAAAAATAAAAGGGAAGTTTTTTCGAGTGCTAAAGGAGCCATGGCTGCATATGAAGAAGCAATTTCGGACTTATCTGATGAAGACTGGCAAAAATGCTTCCAAAGTTGGTTCAGACGAATAGAACTTTGTATAGAGAGTAAGGGAGAGTATTTTGAAAAAAATGTAAAATAAATAATACTAATATCTTCAATAGTCTTTTTTTATCTCAAAATTTATCGAGTGACCTACGTATGCATGTTCGCCTATTGCGTTCGGCTGTGAAGTTTTTGATGTTTTTTTTTTTTGTTGAATTGAAGCACTTCAGATGTGGTCCCTTAGATTTGGTTTGGTATGATCAGGTTGGCGTTGACTGATAAACATGACGTTTTTTTTTTTGTATTTGCATCTTTCGATGTGGGCTTTTGTAGAAATAAATAGCTTACTATGTATATAAGACAAGTGCATAGTTTCTGAAACTCAATAGTATTTTATACAATCGTTATATAATGAAATGTTTTTTCAGTCGAGTACCGCGTTTAGGCGACGAAGCTTATATAGAGCGGACTAATTAAAGTACGAGACTTAAAAAGCTAATTATATAACTATTGTATGCAATATATTTTCTACGAGTAAACTACAATAAATGAAACACAGCTAAAAAACACTGCATAATTATTTTGAAATCCATTATATGTATAGATAATTTTTATTCTGGCTCAAATTCTTTAATGTGCTGTACGTACTATAGTTTAGAATTTACAATAGTTCATTTTATATACCTCATAAGGTTGCCTATTACGGGTAATTATTAACTTTAGTTTTGATTGTGTCGCTGTCCAGGGTGAGGGCCTGGAGATCTGTATTACAGGTTTTTCAATACCTAGTTCAGACTCCAGTCCCTCACAAAGGATACTTTTGTACCACTTAAGCTACTTCTTTGTAAACCGTTTTTCTCTGTCCTTTGTGAGGTGAAATAAATGATTTTTATTATTATTATTATTTATTATTATTAATATACTTAATGATATTTATCAGAACCCATACCACAGCAAGCGTAGTTTGAAAGCGTATTATTTGTGCTAATTACACAGAACACATTTTTACCAGCATAATACCATTGTTATATTATTACACAATATTATAATGTAAAGTTTGCATAGGGTGAGCGCACCAGCGTTTGACACTTTGATAGTGGCTAACGCTAAAATTTAGCATTTTTTAATATTGTCAGCGATGGGATCAGTGTCGAACGCTGGGGCGTTTGCCTTATTCTATACCCATAGTAAAATGTTTTTAATAAATGAGCGAACACAGCGGCAGTTAAATCGTTCATGATTTTGTCCGCTGCCATGAGGAAAATGTACCCTTTTTTTCTGTATTAATAAATTAAAAAAAAAAGATCATGGAGTATAGTAGTGATGGTCCAATCTAAAAGGTATGTATATGCCTTTGTAGTATAATTCGCGGACTTCTATTTACAGATTATACACGAATAGAAAAGGGTAAATATAGCTACCACAGTGGTGCAGCTCCGTAAAAAGAAAGACTTAATAATTCTTATACCTTGACTCAAACGTATTACGTTACCATTTTATATACTTCTAAACTTCCTTATAATCTAACTCCGGATCTCATAAGAAATGCACCATAACGCCTAAGCGGCAGTATAAAAATGTCGTTTTACAAACAAGAGATTAGAGATAAAGCGCTATCAATTTTATTTAAGAACAACATTAACCTTTCAAGTTACAAGCGTATCTAAAAAGCGGCACGAATTGTTATATAATATGGCTATAAATGTACTCTTCTTAACAGACTATGTAAAGATGCATATTTCCGCAGTGGTTTTCTAATGTAAGGGCTATTAACTCAGGACACAATTACGACAGAGTTAAAACTGAAACGCTTGTAGATCTATCCTTAAATTTTAAGAACTCTCTCACATATTACACAAGTAATCTTACCTAAAACACGATAAAATAATCCGCAAATGTTTTAGTTCCGGAGAGTAGCGTGATTTAGGAAATTTAAGAAATAATTTCTTACAGATACTTTTCAAAGGGAAAAAAAACAATAAAATTAATCTGTAACAACTAAAACCTCTATAAAATTGAAGTGGTAGCACCTGAAACTGAGGCCCTCCATTTTGAGTTTAATCCTAATAAACGATAAGTCATTCAGTTAATCCTCAGATGTACTTCAATTACATCTGGTCATAGTTATCTCCTCTAATCAATCTGGTCGATCGTTTTAGATACCTATATAATACGACACTACCTGACCTCCTGACTGGTCTCCAAAGAAACAAGTCCTCCATATATAACCATAGCTTTTTTTAATGTTAAATTAAGTGTATACATTCATGCCTTTTTCACATAGTAGACAGATACCACATCTATCCACTTGATACGAGCTTTCTGCTCTTTCGCTTCGGCTACTTTTATTAAATTCTTCATACATGCTCGTCGGTTTAGAGTACTCCTTACCTTGCCCTTCTTTAAAACGTCCTCTATTTGGTCTACAAATGTCCTCATAAGTCTTCCTCGTCCTACATTTAGTTTGGATAGTCTTCTTTCCGTCCGGTCGGCCGGCCCAGATACCGCTGGGAAGACGAGGTGCAAAAAGATCTGTGCTCCCTAAATAGCCCCAAATGGCGGGGAATGGCGCAAATCAGAGAAGAATGGCGTTCTCTTGTGTCAGAGGCCAAGATCATCTTCGGGACACTGAGCCAGATTAGTAAGTAAGTCTTCTTTCATTCATCCGTTCAACATGATCCAACCATCTCAACATACTCACCTTTTTCTATCTTAGTCATCACAACGATGTCTTATTACACTATTCCTAAATCGATCACTGAGTTTTACCCCTGCCATACAGAGCCCTCATACATAAGTGTATTTTCAGAATATGCATTACTCGGAGTGAATGTTCGTTCACTGCTGGACAAGTACTTCCTATCTCCAAGATCCTCAAAAGCGGATATCGAAGAAGTTCTTGCGCTAACACCATTCAATGGCTTCCTACGATCCGCAAAAGATCGACTTCAGTATTTCTTCATTGCCTCTTTAGGTTCGTGGTTGCTGCTCGAGAACCTTTCTGGCCCAGCGGCCATCGGTTCTGCGAGCTATACGCCCCGCCCTCTACTACTTCATTTCGGCAATTCTTCGGGCTACGTTGATTGTTTTGATTCACCTGCAGATTTCGTTATTTCCACATCAACCTTGCAGAGACTCCAAGCATACGTCTATTGCTCCGATTTATAATATTATACATTAATTTCCTAAAATAATGACAATATTTTTTTTGCATAATATGTACGAATATTTAATTTTCCAAGTAAACCCACACTAACATTTCAAGTTGAAGTTTCTCGGTCGGTCAAATAGCTCTGCAAATGGCAAACTACAATTCCCCGAGCGTAACAAAGCCACATCGCCACAATTAGATTAATGATTGGCCGAAATGTCAGCTCTGTGATTGGTCAAATTTGCCCGCAAACTGGCAGTATGCTACCCTCAAATACGTGGAGCACTCTTAATGCTACTCGCAATGCGAAATTGTTTGAAACCGACTAATATAATGAATACTTAATAGTTAGATTTTTCAAGACTATAAATTTCATTTCTAAAGAATAGAGGCCCAATTCCATCATGCTCTGTTAGTTTATCTTTTCTACCATCTACAAACCATAAGGTCCAGACTTCATTATCTTCAGTGGTTTAAGCTCTTAAATATATAGATGGCAAGCCGTGTAGTTACTGAACAAATTTTTCATACACTTTTTGCGGAAGGTGAGGTAAACACGTCCTATTTCTACGAACGCAACCAGAAAAACAAAAAAAACACCTGCGAATAAAATAAGTCATATATATGATCCTGCGCCCACTAGCCTCCTGGCTCCCCCGGCCCTCAACTTGACTGTGCTTGTGTGTGGACTTAGCCATTTATGACTCGGTGTTTACTTGGTTGTCTGTTTCGTTCGGAAACATTCTTTGCGGGTTAACTTGTTTAACCGGGTTGACATTTAAATAGCCGTACATCTTTTTCAATTTTATGTCCTAAAGTGAGGAGAGGGGGATCCAGGAGGTTTAAGGGGCAGAGGGCGTCCACAGTAACTTCGTCTTGAGCTTCGCGCTTGATTCACTCTATGACTACCCGACAAAACAGACACACTGTTATTTCCTTTGGCAGCATGCCATCCAGTTTTTGAATGCTCTAAGTTTAAGCTGCGCATTGTCTGTTACCCTTCACGTTAATCATGGAACTATGATATAGATATATTTAGAGTTTCGCCCCTGTTGTCCCGGAAAGCTGGCAATTTCAGTGCTTCGAGCTCTTACCGTAACAATAGCGTGTAAGCGTGAATGTGACCAATCAGTAAAGATGACAAGGCACTAAAATTATCACCTTTGACGTTGACTGTGCTGTTGCAAATAGATTTGCAACGGCTATCGCAATAGTATACGTGATTTTGCATACATTAAATGAAAGGGAGTTGGCTGGGTTTATATTTTTTCCTATATCGGATAAGTTCGTTCTTTTGTAAAACGATCCTTTTATAGAATGACAAATTTTCATCATCGACTTAATACGTTTTAGTTCTAAAGTTACTAAAATCTGAATGAAAATCTCACAAGCGTAAACGGTAAATGCTTTCACGGCCAACCCCGTCAAAGGTATTAAACCGACTCATTTGCATACACCTCCAAGCGAAACGCGTTCAGCAACCTAAGTGCCTTTTTAAAGTGTTAGGTTTATACTCCCACTCACGAAAAGGGCGCTAATTATAGAATCCAAAAATATTCTCATTTTAATAAATTATTTCTAAGAAAGTGATATTTTTGGTGAGGCGGCGAGTTTGGCAAATATACGGAAATATGTTATCAGTTGCAATCAGTTGAAGGAATTGTACCAAATGTGTTGTGATTTCAATGGCGTTTGCTGGCCATTTCTTACAAATATTACTGTCCATTTCATATGAATACTGCCAAATTGCCGAATCGTTTTCTTTTTCTATGGTAGTCACGCCTTTTAAAGTGCATTGATTATATTATTATTTTTTTTCGGATCTATATCGGAATCCCTAACGTCATTTGTCCTAATGTATCGTTTGTCCTAATGTATCGTTTGTCCTAATGTATCATTTGCCATAACGCATTTTTTTCGTAAACCGTAAACTTTTCAGGATTGTTATAAAACAAACCTAACCTAACCTAATCTATACGACGATCTTTTAAAAAATCCTGAAAAGTTACGGTTTCTGAAAAAAATGCGTTATGGCAAATGATACAGGACAAACGATACATTAGGACAAATGACGTTAGGGATTCCGAATGAGACCCTTTTTTTTTCTTTTCGTTACTTCTAAGGCTTGCTGTGCTTCTTAGTATTTATTTGTTAGTTTTCTTCTTGATCTTATTGACTGAATGCTGCCCATCTGTTTAGATCATTAGGGAACCCGCGTTAGAACATTAAAACCAAACGCATCATCACTACATAGTATAAAACAAAGTCGCTTTCTCTGTCCCTACATCCCTATTTATGCTTAAATCTTTAAAACTACGCAACGGATTTTGATGTTTTTTTTTTAATAGATAGAGTGATTGAGGAGGAAGGTTTATATGTATAATAATAACATTATATCACTGCAACTACATAGTATAAAACAAAGTCGCTTTCTCTGTCCATATATCCCTATGTATGCTTAAATCTTTAAAACTACGCAACGGATTTTGATGCGGTTTTTTTAATAGATAGAGTGATTGAAGAGGAAGGTTTATATGTATAATAACATTATATATTATATTATATACAACGTTCACAGTTTTTCTGTAGTGTATTTAGTATCAGCATTGCACCCGTGCGAAGCCGGGGCGGGTCGCTAGTTGTATTATAATACGTTGCCTGCGAAGCTGAAGGTCCTGGGTTTAAATCCCGTTAAGGGCAAATATTTGTGTGATGAGCATAATTATTTGTTCCTGAATCATGGATGTTTTCTATGTATATAAAGTAAATGTATGTATAAAATATATCGTCGTCTAGTACGCATAACACAAGCCTCATTAAGCTTACCATGGGACTAGGTAGACTTGTTAAAAATACTCCCGTAATATTTATAATTATTTATTATATAAATAATCTATACTTTTTTAAAGTTGTAAAAATAAAATGTCTATACATTGAAGAAATATTTCCGATAAACATGCATTTAGCTATCCGCAACACTGCCCGTTACTGAAATATTGTGTGCACAATTTTACTGACTGTCCAGAAATAATTTTCTGCCCGAGGCGGTTTAAGCTCAGTACAGTATTTACGATTTGATTACATACATAAAAAAAAATGCAACATTTACACAACCGATTAAAACAAATAACTATTACATACGAAATACGATTATAAACGAAAAATTGCCTGTGTTCAATTTAACTTATTTAACCCCTGATAAGAAAACGGTGCAGTCATACATAAAGTAGTTGTTGACATGGAAATTAAGGCTTATCGTATTTCCCTTCTACCGATGAAATTTATTTTTAAATTCGCTGTAATATTTCCACAAAACTATCGTAAATGTAATCAGAGTAACCTAATAACTGAAATATAGTACATTAGGGTGACTTCAAATTTGGGATTATTCCCAATAACTACTCATCATTCCACAATACAAGAGATAATGAATGACACACTGTAAAAAAACGATTGAATCATACAAGGAACTTGTTTCAACCACGGCATTATGTAGTGCAATGGTTGCAGCAACAATTTCTTATTTGATTACTGATTCATTATCAAAAATATTTTAAGTCGTATATTGACGCACAATAAAAGGATTGCGCTAAACAAGTTCACTTTAAGTTCAATCACATTCTAATTAATTTGCGGCTAATACAAATATCAGATTTGTTGGACCTCTTCTTAGTTTGCTTGCTGTTACAATGCCTAGCATGAGCTGAGTTAACGATTGGCGCTAGCGAGTATCTCGTATCGAGAGTCAGTGCACCTCTCTCGCACGCGCCAATAGTGCGAAAGAGATAGACCGTCATCGAGCGCTCGATACTCGCTCGTGCCGAACTCAAGGTAGGCGCACAGGTCGACTAAGTAAAATGTTCAAATGCAAAATCATTTGAAGTCATAAAACTGCAATCATGTGTTAAATAATGAGTTTGTTCATATTGTAATTGAATCTATTAAGATATTTCCAATCAAGCTAAAAAGCCACTTGATAGGCTCATATTTTTTTCAGTGCATAGACTGCCAATCTGGGCATTGGGCATAGACTTGTAATGTACAGTAGGTAAGGGAAAGTGAAATACGTACCTTTTTTATGCCTTATCGTCATTGTGACAAGAGCGAAAAAGGTATGTGTTTAATTTCGCTCACTGTACACGTCAATTTGTCCAAACGCAAAGCCTTTGAGGAAAGTACCCGTTTTATGCATCCATCATTCATTGTAGAACACTAGGACTGTCGAATAGTAATACATCCAGGCCAAAGGTTCACGCTGGTGGAATAGCGCCTCTATATAAATGTCCCCTATATATATATCACCGATAAACATTGTCGACCATCACATGAATCGCCCCCCGGAGAATCGCGCCGTCCAGTCCATCGGGATGAGCATTAACATGACCGACGAGACAACGTGGCTCAAAATGCCAAGCGTGACGTGTAAAATCGTACGAGTGAAAAAATATACAGTCCGTCAGCATGTCGAATATGATACTTTTATAGCTCCTAGGTTTAGCTTTAAGTCTAGGTTATGTCTATACATGTCAGTTTTCAAATGTACTGTTATTGCAGTTTACAAAATAAATGTATCGTTATCGTCGGGGGCCCGCAAATGTAATAGTCTTAGCTCTGTATAAACTTTTTACAATTATTTAAAAAACGGTAATACATCAATAGTAATAAGCCTTACCTAATAAAAAAAAATAACTTAATTGAAAAAACATAATATCATCACTGTCACTCACACACTGTTTATAATGATGTCTTGTGAAAACGTAACTTCGCAAAATGGACTACTACATATCCGTAGAGTGCACATTGTAGAACATTGTCGGTCATAGTATATCCGATCGAAAAAAATTGCTTCAAGAATCGGCAAGAACTTTATGATGATGTCACGTACCCGAAACAAAGAAATGAAATAATTAATAAGTATCAAATTAATGAAAGAATTTAATCTTATTCTTGGACTGCGTCGTTTGCATTGGACGTTGATGAATCAGTCTCTCAGACGTTCTATTTATATGGTAAAACGTACTATTATTGGCCACGATCTTTGATGACCCACAACATTTTTGGGAATGTAAAATTAAGTATAACTTTAATAAATAGTAAAAAATGAATTATTACATAACTTAAAGATGCCCATCACATCCATGTTCATCAGCGGAGGACAAACAAATTGTAACCATCTTTTTTCTTGAGCGTAATCAGATTAAAAGTCGCCTATAACCATTTAACCCGTGTACCAAAAAAAAGTTGAAATGCGTTCAGCTGTTTTGGCGTGATGAAGCCAAAACGACACATACCTCGTACAAACATACAAGGAATCCAAAAAAATTTTTTTCGTTTCTGTGGCCTTCAAATGTCAATTTCAATCACCTGCAATCATCAATCGTTGATGTCAATGTTTTTATACTATCTTCAATGTACAGACATTTTATTTTCTATTACAATAATTTTCTGCCTTAAAAATAACGTTTTTCTGAACTTACCAACCTCAAAATTAAGTGGACAGTTGCGTGGACAATAACTGCACGGTTTGCTATATATTTAGATTTAAATTCCCCCGATTTTCTATGACCCACTAGCAAAAATATCCCGTTTTTTTCCCAATGCATCCCAAGTTATTTCGCGTCGCGCATCTGTCATCGTCAAGCAACTTTGACAGCGTCATCTGTCATCGTCCGGCCTCGGTTCAGGGTCCCTTCCGGTTTGCGGATGTCAAGAAAAATAGAAAAGTTAAATAATGGATGGCAAATATTGGGACGGCGGAATTATATTTGGGACCTGTGGCCTCTGTGTCAAAAAATAATGTATGAATAAATTAGTATCGATTGCCGTTGCCATTGCATGGTATGAACCAAGGACCACTAAAACAAGAGGACTGTCACTGTCAATCTCCACGCAAAAAGCCATTCCCTGATATGTTCAACGCCATCTATGTATAATAATTATATTTTTTGTAAGAAGCTTTTCTTGTCGTATTTTTTTTAACATTCATCAACTACTCACAGTAATGATCACATGGAGAGGTCTCAAGACTTGGAAGACGTCGTGAAAATGTGCAAGATCGGGGAAAGTGTGCTCTAGTGTCTGTGCCGGACGCAAAAATAGTTTTCTGTGTCGTCAACGATATTGAGTAAAACTCTTAGTGGTAGCGCAACGTTGAGCACGAATAATTCATTTATAAAATTTGGACGCGTTATGTGATTACAGTATAACTATATACCATCCTCTATCATCTATCTATTAAATATATCGTCGGCTAGTACCCATACCACAAGCCTTCTTGAGCTTACAATGGGGCTAGTTCGATTGGTGTAAAAAAAAAAAAAGGCGCCTAATATTTATTTATTATTATTATCATCAGTTATATTCGCTTCCCCAAGGATGCCCTCATTCATCGAATCCTTTACAAGTACTTATATATAAATATATCGACTTTTGTGTAACATTTTCTCTCGATATTTATTTAATAAATACGGCAACACTCCCAATTTCAGCAGCGTAAGAGATATCAAAACAAACTTGTCTCAAAACGACCTCCACTGTACTAGACCTAATACTGCCACTATAACAAGTCGTAATTGCTGCACACGAGACTCTTTGGCTTATCACGAGCGCGCAGACTCTCATTAACTTGTTCATACGATTATGAGATCACTGTCACACTACTTACACGAAAGGGCATATCTCAGTCGGGCATTGCTGGCGGTTACGGGGTTTTAGTTTCGGGGAGCACTTTCGTGCACGAATGTGGTTTTAGACACGGAAAATGTTTTAACATGACATGGGAATTAATAATAATTATGGCCAAATTGTTGCAGGCGTCTTGACGAAATAAGCTCACGTTTTTAATTGACGGACGGGATATATTGTCATCATCATTATCATTTTACAAAGTAATCGTAATGAGGTTACTTGTTTATGCCGGTAGCACACCTCCGCCGCGAAACGTTAAACTGAAGGAAGTTCCGCTTTAGTTTCGCGGCGGAGGTGTGCTACCGGCATGATTCGTTTCATCTTTATAAATGGATGCTCTTATATTCAGTGTATCATATCTATATTTTACATTCGTTTTTCGTTTATTTATTTATTTATTTTCTTTATTGGGGAAAAAAACAGACATAGACCGAACAGTAACACATGAAAAGAATTCTTAAATAAGGTATAGCCTACATCCTAACACAGATCCCACCGAGATTTTGTGCAAGTGAGTAAGGTGGCATTGCCATAATCGTTGACCGCATTATCGGACTTTATTTGTTACGTTTCTTTATTACGATAGCGACAAACAAGCATACGAACTGTCTGGTGATATACAATCACTGTGACCAAGTGTGTAAGAAGTTTACGCAGAAAAATTCAAATCCATCTGATTAGCTGATTACTACTCAGTCAGTGGTTTTTGGCCAAGGTATATGGCAATTTTTCTGTGCCTATATGGAGCCATGGTCGTTCAGGATTAGTAGTGCCTTGGTGCCTATATGGACCGCACACCACTGCTACAAGTGGGTGAAAATTGTCTTAACGGAAAATATTAGATAAGATATCGTCAATTACAAAAAGGAAATACATGCCCGTTGCCCGCCTAAACAAAACTAAACAAATTAAAAGTTTATAATGAATGCCCCTCAATTTTCAACAGTTAACATACTTAAAGATTTTTAGAAAGTTACGTCTGTCTCGTTAAAACGTACACCCGTGAAAATTCCGACAATCGCTCTGAAATAAGATATATCTTTATTGACAAAAGCAATACATGCTTACCTACATAAAATGAAATTAAAGTTAATAAAAATCAATGCCCCTCATTTTTCAACTTTTAACGTACGTACTTAAGATATAAAAAAGTTACAAAATCGCGCCTACGTCTCATTAAAACATACTGCCCATGGAACTTCCGAAAATCGGTCTGAATTTCACTTAAGAAGCATAATTGAAATATAGTTAAGCTCAAAAGGTTATTTGCGAAAGGAACCCGGGGTCCATAATGATTAAAATAATGTGTATAACAAAGTATTCAATTTACTACGCTACTGACTCCGTTGGATAACTAGTGATGGGAAGAGCGCGAGGTTCGCAACTCGAGCTAACTATTGTAGGGTCAAAATCAACTGAAGGTTAGAGTCATAAACAATAAGTCGGACCAACCGCTAGCACTTGCTGTTTCTTCTAACACACACAAAGAAGGCCGACTCTTAATGTTTATGACTCTAAGGAGTCTAACGTTAAGTCGATTTTGGGCCTGTGTGCCTACCATGAGCTGAGTTTACGATCGGGGCTAGCGAGTATCTTGTACCGAGACATCGAGAGTTAGTGCACCTCTCTCGCACGCGCTAATAGTGCGAAAGAGATAAACCGTCAGATCGACTATCGACGTCTATAGACTATCGACATTATACGAGTTCATTCTCGTAACAATGTGTAATTTTTATATTTTTTTCACGTTTTTTTCAGAAGTTACGGTAATTTTGTTCCGAACATAGTATTTTACGCCTAAAGAATCCAAAGAAACTTTGAACATAATCCGGAGGCACTGTAACTAAAATAAAAAACACATTTTCCAATAAAACAAAAAGTAAAAATTACCCATCGTAGTACTAACTAAATCAATAAGATAAAACTTGAGCGAATATTATTACTTCTATGATTGATATTCAGAGTCCTGGAGTTGGCGCAAAATAAAGTTTGTCTAGAAGAAATCGCTTCTTAGGGATGAGACCGCATGTTGTTTAAATTTAAGTGTCTCATTATTTTCGTTTGGTGTGGCAATAAAGAGTATTGTATTAACACCACGCTAAATTCACAGGCCATTCAGTGTCAAATACTGCTGAATACTTTTCTAGCTCGAGTTGGTATTCGCAGTAGCACAGACACGAGTATCGCGACAGCCCATCACTAACCCCCCTCGTTATTTTTTACGATAATGGAATGGAGAAGGTATATTTAACCCTTAATACAATTTGGGTAAATTAGGGAATTTGTGAACTGTACGGCTCTCACATTAGAACTAAATAGGAATGAGAGCGTATACTTATTACGTTAAACACGCTTCATAGATTTATGCAATTGTCATACAGAATTTTACCTTATCGGATTTTGCCACTTTCAAAGTGACGAGCTGCACATGACAGCAGGAGGGCGTCTGGTGTCGGAGGCCAAGATCCACTTGGGTCACTGTGCCAACGTGGTAAGTAAGATATTGTATGTTATTCGTCTTCTACTAATAACACAACTACAGACAGACAGACAGACAGACAGACAGACACACTTTCGCATTTATAATATTAAAAATAGTATGGATTCCCAGCGAGAAACCCAATAAGCAACGACGTCTTCTACGCTGTTACGCTGTGTATATTAGAATACAAGCTTACAGTGGCGTTGCGTCCATATAAGCCGATTCCCACCGGGTTGCCCAAGGAAAGCCTTATAACCACTAACTTTCTTTTTAAATATAAGTAAAGGAATACGCTTCGGCTTCCCTTGTCATTTTCCTGACGTGACGCCACGCCTCTTCTAGCTTATGCCCCGCGACTTCGCCTACGGCTATTGGGTAATTTATCGTTTGTTTGTCTTGTGTTGATTTCCCTTTAGCCTCTTTTAACCCCTATTTATCTTATATTTGTTCACCATTAAAGATGAAATCATAAAATAAATTTAAGAATATGTTAAAAGAGGACATTTACAAATTTTCAACCCTTTGAACACCGAGAACACCTGAAGGTGCCGTGTGCTGTCGTACCTATCACGCCAGCAACGCCTAAAGGTGTCGTAAATCGTCGCAATAATAATTAGAAAAGGTTAAATAATTACACCAGGCCAAATGCATGTTGAACCACGCGCTATAAAGGGTTCCGTACTTTATCGGGTGTTTTTATAATCTCAAACTTCGTTGTAAAAACGAAGTGTCTGTTCATTGAAGATATGTTCAAAAAAATATATTGTAACGGACTATTTGGAGGTCACTGAATTGAATAACTTTTATTTTTTGTATGTTTGTATGTAACGTTGTAGCTTCATCAGATCATGCCAAATCGGCTAAACGGATTTTAACTATTTTTGGTACACGGGTGGCTGGCTGGGTATCCACAGGTGGTTATAGGATACTTCTTGCCTGAATACGCTGTGTAAAAAAAGGAGTTTTGATTGTTTCTCCTCCGCGAACGAAATTGCTAGCGCCATCTAGTATCATATAAACGTTGATCCCTTGCTTGTTCAACTCCGATATGGTAATGAAGTCGAAGTTTTCGGATCGTTTAAAAGGTCGTCCATATACACTAAAAAGTAAGTCTTAGACAGACCTCGCTTTAGTTTAGAAAGTATTCGTCACACAGAGTACTTTACCAGATGTATCCTCTATCACGTTAAAAATATCGATGATGAAGCGTAATCGCTCATCAGATACTAACTAGTACATAATTGAATTACGCTTTGATTACACATAGCTTCCAGCAACAACGGACCGGTTTGACGACCGGTTTGGCTCAGTGGGAGTAACGTTGCCTACGAAGCTGAGGTCCTGGGTTCAAATCCCGGTAAGGGCAAATATTTGTGTGATGACAATAAATATTTGTTCCTGAGTCTTGGATGTTTTCTATGTATATAAGTAATATATCTATTAAATATATCGTCGTCTAGTACCCATAACACAAGCCTTATTGAGCTTACCATGGGACTAGTTTGATTTGTGTAAAAATTGTCCCGTTATATTTATTTATTTATTTGATTATTATTTTATTTATTTAACTAAGCAACTCAAGTAACTCATGTCATGTCCCAACCTAGTAACAGCACAGTTGATATAGAAGCCAATTAACAGTTTGGAAAACTCACAGATTAGTGCGACGAAGGCACTTGCAATATAACCGCTAACCTAACTAAATTTCAAATTGGTACTTGGAAGCAGTGTTCAATGTTAGTTAACGTTGTATTAATTGGTGGATATAGAAGCCAATTAACAGTTCGGAATAGATATAGATTGATTAACGGCAGCGTGTGCACTGTTTATTTCTACCGCACTGTCTACATTATATACCAAATTGTTGTTGGATTATGTTTGGTTGGTTTATATGTAACTTGACGAGTAACTTATGTAGCCTATCAGTATCCCAACGTAAATATATCCTAATACTGAAACTAGGTAAAAAAGGCAAAAATTGTGATACCAAATCAAATTCATAAACCAATACATTAATTACTAGCGATTAATCTAATAAAATAGTTTATACCGCATACCTACAGGTTTCCTGAATTTGTATAAACCTTATCTGCAGATAACTGACACGTTTTCTGACTGACGTTCACTGACTTAGCCGCGGCCTCCATATTCCATTTCAATACCGACTCAATAAACTTTTGCATAATTATATAAGTTGCGATTCCTACTAGCCTATATAAATAACATAACGTGGCACTAAGCCAGTAAGGTCCAATCAAGTACCCTGACAACGGATGTAAGGAAAAACGACTTACTTCTCATTATAGCACGATTTAAAATAAAACGGCGAAAAATAAAGACTATATAGGGCAAAGTTGAATGCAGCTACTTTACCTCAGGATAATAAACCAGTAATTACTTAGCCGGGATTTCTGAAAGGGAACTCGCTTCAAACAGTTTTAGTTGTGACCTATTAAAGGGTCTCTTTCATTTATATTTGTAGAAATATTGTTAATGTTTAATGAAAGTTGTTTTCTCCAAGAGGCCAGTCGAGCGTTTTGTGGTGGAATGGGATAGACCGCAAACTTTCGAGTTTACATATTGTGTAACACACATATTGCTACTATACTAATTTACCTTATCCCAAATCCAACTGCTGCTGTCTTACTCAGAAAACTTATGCTTGACACCGATTTTCAAAATTACACTCCTAGCCAGAATGGAATTTTGAATCAATTTATCGAACGTTATTAGTCTTGAACTTTCACACAAAGCGTCTTCGAATACCTATAAAAGGTATTCGAAATAAGTCAATGGAAGTTTTTCTCTTTTCTTTACCTTTAATGATTTACATAGCTATTACCTTGAGATATCGGAATGCCCCTATAAAAGGAAAATCACGTATTTTATAAACTAGACACTAAATTATACACAAGTGAGAAAGGAAGTTAGAACTGTTTGTTTATAGACTATCTAACTTGTTGCGCTGTCGTTTGCCTAGTTTTGAGCGAGATATACTTACGTTACTCTTAGTTAATGAAGTGTGTTCATAGTCACAGATATGTAAGGCACAGTATAACGAATATACAGTAGTCCGACGCCTTTACACACACCGTCCGATAGCGCAGGCGTGATGGGTGTGCACCATTTTAAAATCCTGTCCTCAAATTAAGGTGCGCAAACTCTGCCGTTGCTCTGGGCGAGTAGATTCCTCGGACGACTACAGGAATTATAAAACTACTGGGTAAGGTATCGCTAATGTTGGTTAGCCGGACCCAACTTACCCAATCTCCTTAAGAAGTTACGACTGTCAGTATGCGCATAATAGAGACCACATCCCAATAAAGAGTAAAAGTTCCCTTGAATTTTTTGCCAAGACAATAGCAACACGATGGTCACATTTGCATCCGCACCACAGTGCAGCATACTGCTAATTTTTTCTGCGCTTAATACTCAGATAAAACAAACAGTGTGAACAGTGCCAGATGAACAAAAGGAACATAGCTAAAACACCTGCCAGTGCCGCAAACCGGTGTCATCAGTACCCGGCTGCCGTCCTGTCTAAAATGTATGTAATTGTTGTAGAGACTTGTTCGGTTTTAGACATAGAACAGCAGCCAGATACAGGGCACAGACTCACGAGCAAAATTTTTATTAAGGGCACAAAATGGTTTGTTGTGTTGAAGCTTCAATCGTGTCTCCCTAGCCCTAGCGTGCCAGTATGACGTGTTTGTCGCCTATTCCGCCCTTAATGGTCTACTTCCCTTGACAAACGCGCCCCTATTTACTAAGGGCCGTTTGCGACAAGTGAATTAATAACTATTCGGCTACGGTCTCTTTCACGCGAGTTGTAATTGTTAATAAGTAATTTTATGTTTATGTAATGAGATGTTAATGGAATTGGCCTGTATTTTACGGTTGAGGGAAGTATTGTAGTAAAAGTTTGATACTTCGTAAAAGTAGCTGATTGGATCTATGCAAGGAATAGACTTCCAAGTCGAGCAATTGGACTGCTTGAAATACGAGGGGCACACCGAAATGATCGGGAATAGAGTACTTTAAACTGAGTTACATTAAATCCTTTTTTGTCACATGCATACTGGCGACTTACAATCACGATGCCGTTTTTGCAATAAAAAAAAAGAACGATATATTTTTTTAATTCCATTTTTAAATTGACAACTCGATGAACAAAATGGAGCTGACGCGTGAAAATTTTCGTGCAATTATTTACCATAACTTTCGTCGTGGCTTATCTCCAGATGAATGTCGCAATGAGCTTGTTACTATATACGAAATTGAAGCACCTAGTCAGACGACAATATATCGGTGGTATGCTGAGTTTCGACGGGGTCGTGCCTCTCTTGGCACCGTACCTTCATCAGGTCGGCCGAAAACGGCGGTTTCGCCTGAAAACATCGCGGCTGTGGAAAAACTACTAAAAGAAGATAGACATGTGACATACGAGCAGATTCGGGCAACCATAGGCATTGGAATGACTGCAATTCACACTATTTTGCATGGTGAGTTGGGTGTCAGAAAATTGATTTCCCGATGGGTACCCCATAATTTGTCTGAAGAGCAAAAGGCGGCTCGTGTTGATTGGTGCCGATCTATTCTGAAATGCTACAATTTAGGAAACTCAAAAGCCGTTTATAATATGGTCTCGGGTGACGAATCCTGGATTTATTCTTATGAGCCTGAAAGAAAGCACCAGTCGGCAGTATGGGTCTTCGATGACGAGGTCAAACCAACGAAAGTTGTGCGTTCTCGAAGCGTGTCGAAGAAGATGGTGGCTTCGTTCGTCTCAAAAAAGGGGCATGTTGCCACAATTCCTCTAGAAGAACAAAGAACCGTTACCGCTGATTGGTATATCACAGTTTGTTTGCCGGAGGTGCTGGCCGAACTTCGCCAAGGGAACCCGAGACGCCGCGTCATCTTACACCACGACAATGCGAGCTCCCACACCGCCCACAAAACAACTAAATTTTTGAACGACGAAAACGTTGAGTTGATGTCCCATCCTCCATACAGCCCTGACCTGAGTCCAAATGATTTTTTTACGTTCCCTAGAATTAAAGATTTATTGCGTGGTCAGCGGTTTGAGAACCCAGAAGCCGCTGTGGAAGCCTATAAATCGGCCATTTTGGCAATGCCTACTTCAAACTGGAATTATTGTTTTAATGACTGGTTTAAAAGAATGCAAAAGTGCATTGAATGTAACGGAGAATACTTCGAAAAACAATAAAATATAATTTATGTATATAGTGCACATAGTTTTTTAAATTCCCGATCATTTCGGTTTGCCCCTCGTAGTGTATGTTTATCTTCATATTTGCGACTTTTCCTATATAATTCTATGCATTTATTTATCTGTAAATGAATTGAAAAGAGTGTAAATTTATTTGTTACTAATTCTAGCAACAGTATTTATCTGTAAGTGAAATGTTACTAATTCTAGTAACAAATAAATTTACTTACACTTATATACAGATAAATAAAGGCATAGAATATATAGGACCGGCAAAATCGTTCGCAGACGAGAAATAAGTTAGCCTTGTTTTTTAATTCAGTGAAATATCACCATCATCATCATCATCATCATCATCATCATCATCATCATCATCATCATCATCATCATCATCATCATCATCATCATCATCCTCATCATCCTCATCATCATCATCATCATCATCATCATCATCATCATCATCATCATCATCATCATCATCATCATCATCATCATCATCATCATCATCATCATCATCATCATCATCATCATCATCATCATCATCATCATCATCATCATCATCATCATCATCATCATCATCATCATCATCATCATCATCATCATCATCATCATCATCATCATCATCAGCATCATCATCATCATCATCGTCATCATCATCATCAGCCTATATACGTCTCACTACTGGGGCCAGGCCTCCCCTCATGGATGAGAGGGAATGGGCTGTATAGGCCTAACGCATAACTGAGTCCCTGAGGTGAGGTGAGTCTGAGGTGAGGTAGGTTCCTGAGGTATGAGAGAGGGAACTGGAGGGGTGACAATGACAAGTGACGTTAACGTATATAGCGCGACAGGACACGTCATATCACATCACCCCTCCCGTACCGCTCCCATACCTCATGACCAGCCTCAGTTAAGCGTTATACCTGTAGTTTCACGCTGGCCCAGTTCGAATTGGACTCTTGAATTTCTTCGCAGATGTATGCAGGCTTCCTAGTGATGTTTTCCTTCACCTAAAAGCTAGCGGTAAATATCGAATGACATATAGGTGGTACATTCTAATTCTAACGGTGTTTTTTCTTTCATTATCTGTAAATCCCTATAACTAAGTGAGGTGTGCAGTAGGTAAAGAGTATTTGTATTTGTATTGTATATTATAATACCTACAATAGTTAGTATGGAAACATGGTCTTAAATAGGTTTCACCTCTACATGATTTTTAAACAGTTAAAGGAATTTAATTCATGAAGGACCTTCGGTTCCTGAATCGAGGTACCTATGACGTACGAGCATAATATGAGAATCGCGGAGGCATGTCAGATTCGTAGTAAGTGGAATTCCTTAGGTTCAGCCTCGAGCGAGGGACGAAAGGATGTATTATGTGTGTATATGAGATGTTTAAGTGTTTTATTCGAGTAAAAATTATCTGTTTATGTTTCTAAGCGAAATAGTGGTAAGTAGATAAAAACTTGGAATATTATGATAGCTTCCCGTTTCGTTTTCCTTAAATAGCAAGTTATGTTTAGGTATTATACTATGCGTTCCCTTAACGCAACTTAATTCGTTAAGCTGTAACGCAAATTTAAGCTTATTTTGTAAGCCTGAAAGCTTAAATCCGAACCCGAAACAAAATGCTGCAATTCAAATATGTTTCACGCAACAACGGATCGGTGTAATTTTTAACCCACTTTTATTAGATCTACCGGTACCTAACAAAATCAGTAAGTAGGTTACTATGGAATCAAATGTTGCAAGGTATTTTTTTTACGTACCTTTTTTATCGCGTAGGTATGTTACCTTACCTAGTGTAAGTGTAGAAGTGTAGCGTAGTTAGAAAATATGTACTTATACTTTTTGTTTTACAAATATCATGATAATAATCACAATTTTTGCAATTTATTAGTGGATCACTCCACTAGCGTCATTATTATAAACAAAGATCAGAAACAAATGAAAATTTTTTTCGACGATACTGGACTTGAACCAGTGCCTTGGCTCAAGGCACTGGTTCAAGTCCAGTATCGTCGAAAAATTTTTTCATTTGTTTCTGATCTTTGTTTATAATATGTACTTATAGTTAAGATATATGGAGCCTCAACTGCCAATAAACCGCCATGTGCTTTGGTAAAGGATGAACATTAGTACAAATAATATACACGAACATATAATATTATTTTTCACATTAATACAAAACAAATGTAGTACCCCCCATCTTATAAAAAAGCAAATAATTAAGCGCCCTCCCCCCCTCTCCTTTCCACACCCGAGCGGCAAGAATTTTATCTGCTATTTCTAAATTTGTATCTGCCGGTCTAGCACAACCCTGCGCGACAACGCTTGTCGCGCGACATCGCATCACCCGTCTCTCTCGCATTGTATTGAAAGGAGAGAGACAGACAATCTTTGTCGCGCGACAAAGAGTCGCGTGTCACAGTTGTGCTAGTGGTGCTGGTAACACATAATGTGCCACAGGAAAATTACAACAAAATAACAAAGTAGTTAATATTTCGTATCGTAACATCAGACGATCTTATCGTAATCACCGGTTTTCTCTAAATTTTTATCTGGCAGAGAAGGTAGTGCAAAAGTATTTCAAAACTACTCATTTAACACATGCGTTCTATCCAAAACGATTTCTTCATGTAAACATGTTTTCTGTACCGAAAGCCATATATGACTAGGGATACCAAACCTGCTATATTATATAGTATCCTACTATATTAGGGGATGAAATACCACCGTAACACTAGCAAATGGTTTTTGTTTATTATTTGCCAATAGTTTTAAATAAAATACTATACTTCGCAATACCCAACTGTGTTAGGAATGTCCGCGATCTCTTCATAGAAATATCAATATGCCGATAATGACGATTTTTGCGTTATCTATCTCGCTCCGTTGCCGTCTTTTTTTGTTATGGGTTTTTACGAGTCCGATTTAAATCTGAAAACGTATTTTTTTTAATGTTGTTTTTGCAATTTAGATGTAAAATTAAATAAAGGTCATGACAGGTTTAAAAAATCTTTACAAATCAACACTATTTTAGGAAATATGATGGTATTTTACCGGCCCGATATGTTTGCTGTCGAGTGTACTATATTTTACGTAAAGCAGAACGCAGCCTTGCACTTTTCCTTCATTCATCTTTCACTGCTCATACTTTCTCAAAAATAAAAACTTATTATTAATGCGCAGAGCAGCAAAAAACATTAGATATACATATTTTAACCGTATACAACTACTATATTTTTAGAGGTAAAAGCTTCGAAAATACTGTTTGATAGAAAAAAAGTTGGTAAGTCAACCGTTTCTAACCCGGTGCATTTCCTATGATAACGCGACACATTGTTTACCTTGGACACGTGCTACGCTAGCGGCTATTTTCGATGTACATCGCGGCTCGACGGATTACGATGTGGATTTATTGGATGGACCAAAATTTATGTATTTGCATCCATTCAATGCAACCGTAGACATGAAATCTGCGTTGCTTTAATTGCAAATATGTTGATGAACGAAAACTATACAGAATATCACTCATGAATGCCCTACAAGGACCGATAGGTAGACAGGCAGTACAAAGATATATCGTCTAGTACCCATAACACAAGCCTTATTGAGCTTACCATGGGACTAGTTCGATTTGCGTAAAATTGTCCCTTAATATTTATTATTATTATTATTTATTAAAGATAGCCCTCTCGAAAATCTGATCACCCTCTACAACGCTGCCATTACATTATGTGACTAACTAATCTCCAAGTTAAGGTAACTTGTAAATTGTGTTAAATAACACGTTTTATTTAGTATACGAGAAAATAAAAATGCAAGTCTGAAAGCAATTGTAATAATGCTATTTAACGAGAAACCGAACGATCAAAGCGGTTTGTTGCGATGGTAACTCACACTTAGAGGCTCTGAATAAGATTATTGTAGTTAGTTCATCGAAGTTGGGTTTACAATACATGGCAACCCTCTTTAGCAAGGAGGAATGTAAAGGTGCGTCCACACTTGTATCATTTGCTCGTATCCGATCACCGTGCCGTAGCATGACTGCGTATCGCGCTGCTTGGACGCTTACTGTCGGCGCGCCGATAATGCCGCACTCTTCCGATACAAGTGTGTGATACGCGTAGCAAATGGATTTCGAGTGATCGGATCGGTGCAACGTCCAAACGCGTGATCGTGACACGCGATCATGCTACGCGACGATGATCTGATACGGGCAAATGATACAAATGTGGACGCACCTTAAGTTTTTCGCAAAAAAATCCGTATAGAACACAATCCGTACTTCACACTTTCTGTATCCATTGGCTTCAGCCAACTTTTAACATAACGGCATTCTTCTATGAGGAAAGGCCAACAGTCCATCACGGAAAAATGATTAAAAACAGCCAAAAGCAACAAAATTATAAAAAAACAGTACTAAGATAAACTGACAAATTAAATGTTAAATGTGACTCCAACTGCATATCTTCCTAAATCATGAAAATCATTTATTCGTGTTAACGACTTTAATTATTATTGCAAGTATTTAATCTGGAAATTATGATATTAATGTTGTTAATAAAGACACTATGTAAATATCATTACGGGTATTCAAATTAAACCGCCCGTAGCAACTGACACATAGTATTACTATTAGTATCCTTCTAGTAGAGCGGTTCTCAAACTTTTTGGCGATAGAAGCCGTTTGGAAAGCGAAATATTTGACGGAGCCCTAAAATAATCAAAAACTACTTTATGTACGATTGACATCATCATCTTAGTTGAAACGTCCACTGCTGGACAAAAATCTCCCAAACTACATCCAACGGTTTCCCACTCTCTTAGCCAGATCGTCGGTCCATTATGTTGAGGGCACGTCGGACGCTGCGTCGTCCTGCACGCGATCGCTACACAAGAACCTTTCTGAACCCGCGATTCACGAGCACTGCACCCCGCCCATTGCCACTTAAGGCAATATTATTTAAATACACGTAATCATCGCGCTATAAAAATTCAATTAAACAATTCAAAATAATATTCAGAAACATCGCACTCAGGAGTCTCAGCGCGGCACGAGTCTCTGAGTTTCGCTTGTCTCCTAATTATTTCGTATCAAAAGAGAGTATTCTTCTAGTCTTCTCCCGCGCATGTTCTACGCTATTTTATTAATAGGTAGGTTGTAAGTAAATATGAGGCAGCCTAATTAAATGTATTATTATTGAAGACTGTATATAATAATCGTGCATGTAATCTTTATTTTCCTCTGCAAACATCTTTTTTCGTTGAGACCTTATAGGTGATATACTGATATATCCTCGCGGAAGCCCTACAGAAGCTTCGGGGCTCCGAGGAGTACTCTGAGTTCTGAGTATCGCTGTTCTAGTATGTTGACACTGGCTACCATCGAGTAACGTGGAATATTATTTACATTTGAACCAAGAACGTATAGACTATTTTACGCAATAATTAAGTGGCTCTCAGTTCATAAAATCGGCAACAGAGAGGATTAAAACGTTAAATAAATAAGTAATTAACTTGAAAGGATATTAAAATCAAACCTACCGCATCAACAAACACCAAACATTATTTATAACACTAAACAAATAATTTGACGCAATATGTACTCAAATCAAAGTGTCCGTAGCGTCTTACAATATTATTCCAACATTATTTCAGCGTTTCAAAACAGCTGTTTTGCGTCGCGCGGGCGTAAATGTCAAATGTCACTCCAGTATGCGCGAGCGATGTATAATGTCATAAAAATAATTTATGACCGGGAATTGAAATTTTAGAAGCTTGTGAATGACTTTTTGATCGTTTCAAGTTCGGATTTAGTTTGAATAACGAATTTAGTGAATACTTTATTATAAAAATGTATATTTGTGACAATTATGATGATATTAGTCCATGGTAGCGTATTTTTTAAGTATATTGATATAATATTGAATTATTGAACTGAGGGATATTTATAAAACAATTTTTAACAGCTTTGGCTAATATCTCTATAGTCGTAACAGATGTTAAGCAGCCTTTTGATAACCTATTAGACACATTATTTTAGTGTTTTATACTGTGTGTATCTCTTTCCCTTATTGCTTTTCATTTCAGCTTTAAACGAGTTTTACAGTCAGTTTAGGGTCGCAACAGGTAAAAAAGACAAACCCTTTGACTGTCCAATTACGAAGTCTGGCCAAAGACTTGGCTAACGATGGCGCATTCAGACATTGAGATGAAGTTGCGGCCATTCCAGTAAGCTTTAGCTTTGATAAAATGACATCCGAATATTAACCTGCATTTAAAGAAAACTTTCCAAAGAACTACACGACCGATTTTCGAATCTGATCAAGATGAGACCTATTCTATAAATATACCGTGTCATTTTAGAGTTCCGTGGCCAAAACGGAACCCTCATAGTTTCGTCATGTCCGTCCATCCATCCGTCCGTCCGGACGAGTACGTCACAGGCATTGTACTCAAAAACTACACGATGTATATTGATGTTCGAAGTATCTTGTATGAGCCGCTATTTAGTTTAATAGTTAAATAAAAATATATTTTTTAGGGGGGGGGGTAAAAAAAATGATTTAGTGAATTATTTTCGGACACTCTGAAAGTAGCAATAATTGTGTCCTTTATTTTCAAAACGGTATGTACAAAAATAAGAATAAAATTACAAAGATAAACTGAATAAATACTTTCAACGAAAAATGTTTTCAACATGATCGGATATACAAAAGGACCTAAGTGCCGTGGAGATTGGCTCTTTTGCAATTGCTCTTTCTTATATCGTATGTTTTCATCTGTAGTGCATTTTTTTGTATGAACGGCTGCGGAACCCCACACTGAGCATGGTCCGACACGCTCTTGGCCGGTTTTTTTCTATTCGTTCCCCCTAATCGGAATATATTTCGACTGATAATATTAAGCTTCTAAATGCCATCCAAATTAGCGTTTAATTTTTTTGCAGTGTGGTCCCTAATAAGAAAACTCGCCGTTCGTTTAAAGTGAGTGAGTAGTGTGCGAACGACACATACATTCGACAACTCATTATTATCTTGCGCTTCATGAATAGGGAACATGCATTAAATTTTTTCGTCGCTTTTCTTAACAAAATATCATAATACCGTAAAAACTATTCCAAAAAGTTAAATAAAAATCGACCAAGAAATACGCATGATATAGGCATTTTAAACTACTAATAAGACTGCGATTTGACAGAGAGGTCCGACATGTTACGTCACAGTCTACGACGGTCATATAAACTCCATATTAAATTTTGTTTTGCTAGAAAGAGATAGAATGAAATGTTTGATAGCTTATATCTTGGTTATTTTTATTCGAAAAATAATTCCCCCCACTGTTTGTTACATGAATGAGATTTTAATAAAGCAAAAAGAAAAGACTATGCATATTCCCTATTGTTGGTCATTTTTATATTGTTTTTAAAGAAACAGGTAATGAACAATGGAGACTTACAAAAATACCAGTTCATTGTATTGTCTAGAACATTAACCCCTTAGAAAAAATATGACAAAAGCTGACATTGTGGGTAATGATGAAGATTTATTTATTTTATGAGTTGAGGAAGTCTGACCCACAGTGGGCTGGGGTCAGCAGCGAATGACTACGGTGGAATTGATGATTAAAAGTGGTGTGTGAGGATTAAATATGAGACAGTTCCTCTGTCACTGGTTCTGCGCGATTGTACCAATCCAGTTAAAAAGTAACGTACTATGCTAAAACGGAAACTCCCACAGGCTATAGATATGTTATTCTAATGTTTTATTCTGTGGTACGTACAGAATGGCCACGCTCCGTCCTGTATCTAACTGAATAACTGAAGAGCTACTCCGAAATCCGAAAAACGAAGTTCGTAACGTGCTGTCCCTCTCGCTCTCAAGTTATGCTGTATTTGAGAGAGCGGGATGACGTCATACGAACTACGTTTTTTCGGATTTCGGCGTACGCCCTCTGCTCCCCTCGACCGCAGGTCAGCGGAAAATTGGCGGAATCTAGTTGGAACGCGCACACGCCCACTGGGGCGTGTACAGACGCGCACACGAGTGTAATAGTAAAGGTGCGTCCACATTTGTATCATTTGACCGATCAGATCTTCGTCCCGTGGCATGATCGCGTGTCACGATCACGCGTTTGGACGTTCCGTCGATCCGATCGCGTATCACACACTTAGATCGGACAAGCGAGGCGAGATCGCCGTGTCGACAGTGAGCGTCCAAGCAGCGCGATACGCAGTCATGCCACGCCACGGTGATCGGATACGAGCAAATGATACAAGTGGGGACGCACCTTAAGAGACATTCACAATGCGTTAACGGACGTAAACAAACGTACAAAAACAAATTTATCATGTTGTTGCCGTCGAAGACTACGTCTGGTAGGACATCATCATGATTAGATATTTAAGAACGCGATTGGACTAAGTGACCGTCGTGTACCTTTGACCTAAAAAAAATAACCACACTCAGATAAAACTCTCTCAGAGTTAGGGTTGCCAACTCTACTATATTCATCATCATCATATATTTAAGAGCTAGGCTCTTGTCGGTGGAGTGATTTCCAGCTTGTTCTACATTCCGCTTTTTCTGTGATTTAGAGCTTCTTTATATGATGAAACATTTATTTTCTTTTATTTGCTCCATATATGTCCTTCTTGGTCTTCCCCTTTTCCCTTCTATTTTTCCTTCTATCATAGTCATAATGGAATTATCGTGACATAAGAGATGACCTAACATGTTTCCTCTCCTGTTCTCAATTATTTTCAATAAAGATCTTTTATCTTTTTACGTGAACTATATTTAATACTCCCTCATTACTTTCCTGTCCATCTGATCTTTTCCATCCTCCTCCAACACCACATTTCGAACGCTTCTAATCTCTCTCTGTCTTTTTGGATCATGGTCCACGTTTCGCAGCCGTAGAGGGCTATACTCCAGATGTACACCTTTACCAGTTTCTTCCTGATTGAGCTTGACATTCTAGCTGAAAGTAGGCTTATTAGGGGATCAAATACTATATTTGGTAGTAGGCGTAACTACTATATTTAGCGTAAAGCGGAACGCAGGCTTACACTTTTCCTTTATTCATCTGTCACTGTCAATACTTTCTCAAAAATTAAAATATAATTGCGTATGAATATTTTAACCACATATATTTTTATTTTTTTGCCATCTACTATATTTTTAGAGGTAACAACTTCGAAAATACTATATTTGATAGAAAAAAGTTGGTAGCCCTGCTCAGAGTACACATAAACATTTAGCACGATACTGTCCGCGTGGTTCTAAGAAGTTGGGTAAGAGTACGAATAAGCGAATAAATCAACCGTCTGACAGCACAGCACGACAGCTATGAGTGATGGCCCGTCGTTTGTGACTAGGTTTTAACCCAGACAAACAACACTGTTCACACGGACTGAAGAGTTACTAAACTGTCCTATTCTTTAGTACAGCAACAAAGTCAAACAGTCTCTCGTTTATACAAGTTGAAAATATAGAAACTGCAACCCGTTAAGTATAGGGCGAGGCGTTGCTTTAGATTCATTACAAGCATACGAAGTGATGCATTCTTGGTTTTCGATTCCGTCAAAATGGAGGCTCGATCTTAAAATAATCGTTTTTTTTATTACCTAACTTATCTGGGCATCTGAAAAATGGAGCCACGACTTGTAGTGACACAAATCAATGAAATTGTTTTAACTTAAATGTATACAATACTATTATAAAGTTGTAAATGAAATGTCTGTACATTGAAGATATTTTCGAAATAAAGATTGTAACGAACTGTTCGGAGATCACTGTATTTTTTTTTGTATGTTTGTATGTGTCTTATTGTGGTTATAGGATACTTTTTACCAGACTACGCTGACGAAAAAAGAGGGGTTATGATTTTTTCTCCTCCGCGTACGAAGTTGCTGACCCCTTCTAGTATTTGTTATTTTTGTATCGTTAGTATTTTTTTTTCTTTCAAAAAATACAAGCTCAACTACGGATCTCTTTACATATACAGCTATGGCTAAATAGTCTTAATTATGTCACGAGTTATGAAACCATCTGGAGCATTAGGCACATACCTCTGAATATACATCACATGCATACATATTAAGGTTTAACTCCTAAAAAGTACTTATCTTGTAAAACTAGATACAATGTCGTTAGCTTACTAACTTCACATCTTAGTAAGGGCCTCGGGCTCGTCTAGTACTTTCTCCACTTTCCCCATATCGCGTTACCTCTGTAGCCAGACGGTGCGACCCGACCAACTGACCGTGTCGGGATTCGGCCCGTCTGTCGTTGCCGACCGTGACAAAACAAGAAACTTACATGATAATGCCTATTTGTTTATCTTGTACTTGCCTATTTAAATGATGATGTGCATTATGGGCACATTTGCACCGGGACCGACAGGGAGCTGTTTTTCAGGTCTTGACTGACATAATTATTACTTTTATGCTAATTTATTATGAATTTTGATTAATTAATTATTTCATAATTTAATAGTATTATAATAATGTAGACGAATTGACATGTAAATTTTTTATTATAAATAAATAAAGATAATCATATTTTATTATGTACATCCGGATATACATTGTTTTTGACTACCTTTTTGTATTTTTTATTTAATCAGGATTTTTAAGACTAATTAACGGCACCGAGGCTAGAATTGTGTTTTTTTTTTACAATTGGCGAAATAAAGGGTTTAATACACTCGAAAGCAAAAGTTTTGGGGTCGGTAAAATATCATCATATTTCCTAAAATAGTGCAGGGTTGTAAAGATTTTTTAATTCTGTCATTATTTAATTTTACATCTAAATTGCAAAAATAACATAAAATATATAACGTTTTCAGGTTTAAATCGGACTCGTAAAACGGAGCGAGATAACGCAAAAATCGTCATTTCTGCATGTTGATATTCTTTTTTTGTGTAAATAAAACTAGTGGCAAATAATAAAAAAACCTTTTGCTAGTATTAAAATTAGGTGACCCGAAATTTTCGGTCTAGAATATAATCTTGTCAAAGTACAACTTATGTGTAGTGCTATACAATTTTTGTTCAAACTGGAATAAAAAAGTCATAAGAGACCTGTGTCCGTCCGTGCAGCAGAGACGTGGCGTCAGGAACATTACAAGGGAAGCCGGAGCGTGTTCGTTCATCTACTCATTTAAAAAAAAGGTAATATATAAGCCTTTCTTTGAGCAACCCGGTGGGAATCGGCTTACATGGACGCCACGCCACTGCCGTGCAGTCCGTGTGCAAGACACAGACAAGTAGTGACAGTAAGGATGTCTGATTTGAAAAGTATTACGTTGTTAATATTAAAAACAGTCCGTTTTACTTATTTTTAACACATGATATGCAATCTCATGCCAAATTCTCAGTAAATCGAGTCACTGGAAATGGGTCACATCATGATTCGAACAGGAAAGTAACTTGAGCGATACCAGTTCAAAAACATTTATCAGTGGGACGAGGAATCGAATTCGTCACGCCAGTTTTCCTCGGACTGATGGACGGAAACGTGGACGGACAGGAGTTATTTTAGCTTGTAATAGGAATTATTTTATGACATAATATTTGTATTGAACTGGACAAAGCTTTTGTGGCAACTAGGCAGGGATGTTGTCAGTGTGTCGTTTGAAAATATCCATCGAAATATAGACTTGTTTTTTTTTTACAATGCAATAGAACATAATGGGAAAGTTTCAATAGACCCTGAATCCTTAAATCAGAGCACCAATATTACAAGAGACGCGGTGGCGTGCGGTCCATATAGGCGCAAAGGCACTGCCTAACCTGAAAGCCCATGGCTCCATACAGGCACACATAAACTGCTACCCTGAAGCCCTGAACGAACATGGCTGGCCAATAACCCTGTGTATGCCACTGAAGACATGTAACACCTCGCCACTGTAGATTACAGTGGCGAGGTGTTACACGCCACTGTATCTCCCGATTCTTCTTAACAGCATACATACCTGTAACAAAAAAAAGCATTTAAATACACAGTCCGAAAATAAATGCTTTAAATTTTCAAGTACGAGTACAGCATTTATTTATTTAATGAGCTGATTTCAGTGCGTATGATGAAACACAAGAACCAAGAATTGATTTAATGAGAAGGAATGTAGAAACTTGAAAGAGACCTGAGCCGAGAATTATCAACATATGGACAAGGAAAACAATACACCTACACAGAATTTGTTTCTAGATATAACAACAATACTTTCCGTAATTTTATTGCAATATTAGTCCTTACTGCCCACAGCCTATCTAGGATACTCATAATTGGAATACTCAATACCAATTCAGTTTTTTCATGTTATTTGTTTACTAAACAATCTTCGATTAATGCTCGAAACGATTTTGTTTGTCTTTGATGTTTGAACACCTAATTGATTTCGATGTTTAGCCCCACTTTTACTTTTTTGTGTTTCGTATTGATTTATGTTGTTTACACTGCTATAGTGAAATCTCAATATGAACTACAAGGAAGTAAAATTACAAAATCACTTGGAAAATATAATCCCTGACTACATGAGACACCTTGACCACATTTGAGACCACCCTTAAAGGTCAGTGCTCCTGATGTCTTAGCTTAATTAGGCGAAAAACGCATGGAAACGAAAAATGACGAAATATTTTACTTCACTTTATTTATTACAAGGTGAATACTAGACGAAGATAAGAAGAAATCAAACTTTAATAACTTTTGGAGGCAATTGATGGAAGACTTTCTCGAAACGATATAATGAAATTACTAGTCTTAGTACTACTCACAAAGAAGAAAGTAATTAATACTGTGAACTCTATTCCCAAAGGAGAGACTCTACTAAACTATTCATTAGCAAAACACACAGTGAACATGAACTAACCAGAATTAATGCGTTTAAATTGAATGAACACAAATTATCTTATACATATTCGATGAGATAGACTAAGCTTTAACTTTACATTGGCCGTGTCAGTTTAAGAGTATTACAAGTCATTATTTGTATTTGGTTACTTCTACGAACTCCTTTATACAACCTCTATGAAATGAGCACCAACGTCGTGTATAGCAAACTCTATTAAGGTTTATTCCGATATGGATATAATAGACTTCCTGTTTCCTATTTATTTATTTATTTATCAGTCGATTTATTTCACGTTTACTGGCTCTGTTATGATTAATGAGTTTATTTTCCTTTCATGTCAAAAAAGATTTCCGCTCGCTCGGTCGAACGAAACAACGTTGTACCCTATTTCCTATTAACGATCATTGATTAAATCGTAGGATATTTGTTTGAGTGTTTTGATTGAGTTTATATCGTTTCTGCCTACCTATTTGAAATAATTTGATACTCGATTGATTAACATCAAAATACTATAATGGTATTACATGAGCGGTGTAAAGTTTTCAATTATCGATTTTGAAACATACACATTTGGATCAGTCCTACATCAATTTCCAACACAATTTTCTCGAGTTGCGATTGACTAGTTCTATTTTAGGTCGATTTTATTAACAACTGGACTTTTTTAGTGCCCGGTACAAAATTGGCAAAATGAAACAGTTGTGAAATGACCGTAGTCATTTTCCTCCATAATCCTATTTGTTATACTTAATACTAATTAACCGAATACATTTTCAATAATTATTTCTCCTAAACAATCCCGTCATTAGTTTTATTGTTAAATATTCTTCATTTACTCTACATGTCCAATGAGCCGATATCATTAAAATTTACGAATCGTAAAAGATAATTAATATACTTATAAATGATCAAACAATAGCTTCAATTCAAATTAATGAGTCTATTCTGAGATGAAAGGGTTGTTACTGTTGTTAATCCAGAAAATAAAGACATAAATGCCGGAAGGAAAGAATTGATATCTTAGCATTGATCCAAAAGTAGGAAAGAAATGTGTTTTCGTAAAGCAAACTAGAACTCGGTATAATAACGCAGAAAGGCCAAGGAAAAGGCCTCGAAAACATAAATTACGTTAAAATTTTGGTGCTTGCAGTACGAACATTTCTTCCTCAATTTTTCCTTACTTCATGTTCATGACTGAAGATCGTGAATCGTAATTATCAGTCGCCTTAATAACGGAAAAGGCGATTTGCCGTATCCGATTCATCAAAATCGGATACTTGAGCTAACACCAATAAAATAAATTTCACTACCGCTTTAGTTTCCATGATGGCTTCAATTACAACTCTGAATTTTTTCGCAGGCTTATGAAAGTTTTTCAGAAGTTTTATCAAGACCCCTTAGTCCTTACAGGTGTCGCATTGCTATACGAATCTGCACTCAAGCCCAAGATATTGTAGTTGAACAACTCAAACATTTGGCCCCCATGTACATTACCTAACTGGTAGCTCTCTCACTCCAATGAATGGCACTTAAGCCACATATTGGAAAAGAATTACCCAAGAATGATAAACGATCCAGACGCGCATTTTGATAAATCTAAAAATACATCCTTTGTAGATTACAAGCAAACCCATTCATTAGTTACAAGGCAAGGTACCTTGTATGAGTTCCATTGACCTGGCTGATATAATGCAGGCTCAGTATCTATATTTGTTAGTGAATATTGCTTTTGGCGTGCGTTCGTATTGATAACGGCATACCGGGGATGATCTATCGCCTGATATATAGTAATTTAATATTATTGTAATAGTGGCTTCGACTTGGAATGGTATTTTAACCCGTGAAGCGCGCTAGACGCACTGTGCGTCTAACGATTTTTGAATTTAGAACCTACTTTTCACGTTCATTATGATTGGATTTTCATTAAATTTTCTTTTGACATAACGCTCCACGGGTTAAGGAAACTGCGAATTACTTCTCAGTCATTGTGCCCTTTGCAGAGCGGTCAAGTCATACACTGTCAGACGGTCAAGCTTAGATGTAGATGGCTTTAGACTGGGGACTCTGCCTCTATGGCTAAAATTGATATTCTACAGCATTGTCAAAAATCAGACATTCTTCGACATTTTTTGTTTAATGTTTAATATTCAAACGGATTAGACACATCGTGTAGACACACGTACTCTCGTTCTATTTTACTTTCAAACTTGCCATTCTTGAGAACGTTCGCTATTTTGAATGGCCCGAGAATGTTCTCGAGAATTCTAGAACACGGCAAAACTCTAAGTGTGTCAGAACTTTTCCCAATTCTCGCATTAAGTTCTTGTGGTGAAATGACGTTTGATAATGTCGCGAGTCTTACAACAACGGCTTACCTATTATGCCGTAATCAAGTTTCCCTGACAACTCAGTACAAAGTCCCACGTGACATTACACTTACCCGAAAATAATTAACCTTAATGTGTCTGAAATTTATCAAAATGTCGAGAGCTCAGGGAAAACTCTCAGGAGAATGTCTAATTATTGTGTTAGAGATAATTTTGAAGTTTGCAATTTAAAAAGGAGTAAGTTTCTAGTGTCTGTAAGTAAACTTTTATAAATTATTTTTTTGCCTAATACTGTTTACGTTCGAGTCGGGTCATTAAAATGTATTTTTGGATTTTCTTTAAAACTTCTAAACTGGATCATATGTAAAGACAATTTTAATTGGAATCAGTGATGTAAGACTGATGAACGGAGGACTGATAGGTCTTATTTTTTATCCCTTTATAAAAATATCGTTCTCAGAGGTTAAGCAATGTACGGTTGGCAATCCCTCGTACACACGCATAATGTGTACAGCTGCAAGGAATGCGTTAGTGGTACATTAAGGACGTGCGAGGCGGGGCGTGCAATCGAAGCCCCCGAGCCTTAAGAGCGTATGCACACCGCGTTTATTAAACGCACCGTTGACGCGCATTTGTATCGATATAAACGCCATGATCACGCGAGTCAATATGCTGCTCTATCGAATGAAAAATGCGCTGTCGACGCCCGTTGCTAAAACGCGCCGCGACGGTGCGCTTATTCATTAACGCGGTGTGTACAGGCCCTAAAGCTTCAACTGCATTTAACTCGCTCAGTTACTAAGTGAAATTGACGAATTAGAATTGGGTCTCTATCGTAAAATACGAGGAATCCCAAAACCGCCGTTAAATTATAATCAAACAAAGTTTATCGCCATTGAATAAATATTGATATTGACTGAGATTACGTTTCATTATGATCATAACAAACTTCATCCTCCATTACGATCGAGGTTAGTTTATTTAAGCTTGCGGTAACGCATCGATGCATTACACTGAACTTGGCTAAAAAGGTAATATGAGACAGACATTCGAATATATCTTTACACTATTTATGGCCACATCCAGTGCCGTGCCAGTCTTTTTATGGGCCCGGTACGAGCTTGTATAACTGCGCTCTTATTTTTTTTGTTTGTGGTCCAGGTTTGGTCATTTTTGCGCTCCTCCAGGTTCTGCGCCCTGTGCCTGGACACCGCTGACACCGCCCTGGTGACGGCACTGGCCACATCATGTCTAAACGGATATGAATTATAATTAGGTACAAGGATAGCTGGACATCCGAGGATAACAGGATACTTTCTACCCGACTACGCTGAACCAAGAGTTATGTCATTTTTTTTCTCCTCCACGAACGATGTTCTAATTTATTATTAAACCTCTATTGCAACTACGCCAGGTGGCCATTTCTACCCAGAACAGTGCAAGGGAGACAGAGTGTAGTCCGTAGGTTATGCTTGATCCGAATGTTTGTTCCTGCGTCTTGGATGTTTTTCTATCTATTTTTAGTCGTCTCACTCTTGTCAGAGTGGTCGTGGTCTGGATGATGATGTAATCGTACAAGGCAGATCTTCGTCCTAGGTCCTGTCGACTTGGGTAGCCGCCTTTGCAATTTCTATTTTACAAGCTGTTTATTAGGTCCACCTGTAACGTACTATGTACGTAGATTTATGTAAATAAATCTTGCAAAGTTAATTTGATCCACTTCCCGGTTTCAGATCGAGCTAAAATTTGGCATACTTGTATGTAATTTATTAGGTGGTTTTTTTTTTTTTTTTCAGATATGTACATCGTCGTCCACTTCTTTATCGTCTAATATAGTGCTTATATGGAGAATAGGTCAATTTATGTAAACTTGTCTTGTACATACCCGTACCCAGCGGCTGCCGATCAGATTATATATATATATATCATATCTTCTTATCATTTGTTCTACCTTCATATCATTTCTTCTACCTCTTCACCTCAACTGACGGTATCTGGGGGTAAGGCAATGTTCATCCCCGTTCAATGGTCGCATTGACGTGATATATAAAAGAAAAATCCTCACGGTATTAAATCCGTAACGCATACATAACATTAACCAAGAAAGTTTTAATCAGTATCCGCTTGGAAACTGTTCACTAAAAAAACAATCCCAAAAGACACTACGAAAAATAACAGAGCCCAAGCTTTTAAAGTCACGGCCACATCCGACGCATAAAGCAACTCGGGCGAAGCTAGGTCTACAAACATTTCAACCGCCGAGTAAACACCGCACATTCTGAATTAGATTATGCTAAGCGCCGGGCTACCTTATTCACGTCAAAGAGCCCATCTCAACGAGAATTCTTAAGCGGTTACGTCCTTTTTCTATAACCAGGGCATTCCAGGCCATGCGCAGCGCAGGTCAGCGAGAGCATTTGAATAAACGCTGTGAGCCGAGTTTAGTGGATGACGTTTAATCTTCCCTAGCTTAAATTGCAATAGAAACACGTGCTTAATATTAAACTTGGAACATTTCGGTCGCTGTACAAATAGCGTAACATTCCGAAATTGGTTTATGCTAAGTAGCCTACGTTCCAGACGAAAAGCGCAAGACAGCGAGTGCGATTGAATAAACGTCGTTATCAGCTGTGATTCACTCATCCATCAATTCTCTACTCGACACAACTCGTGCCATAATCTGAATGCGTTTTGTTTTTGACAAGGTAAGCGAGATTTATGATCGAATGGCTGAAAACGCTAGAAAGAGTATAAGGTCTTGTAGCTGTAGGTTAGTAAGATATAGACTCGCTGTAGCGACTAGGTGTGCGAACAGATTTTTGTTACGCAAAACACAAATACATATAAAAAACACTAAAATAAACAAAACCAGATTGACCACTTTGTATGGGAGTTGGACCAAGTGCTGCCCACCAAAACACACTGTGCATTATGCTCTTTAGGCTAACACTGGACTGTAAACTAAAGCGCTTCAAGATCTATCCCAGGAGTCATGAAAAAAAAAAAAACTTTGACGGGAACTAAATTATTTATTTCTTACGTTAAAAGTATTAACAGTAGAGTTCTAATCGTCGTCATTGTCATCGATAGTAATTGTATCGAATTGAGCAGGGCGCCTAACAACGTCTTGATGCCTAGCCCACCCTAAGAACTAGATACTAGGTAAGTCCGCACAACTGCCAATTGTTCTCCGGCCTGTGAAACATGAACAACAACAGTTAATTGGTCGCTCAAAACCTTAAAAACAAAAAATCATGTTTTATTTTTCTCTTGGACCAATTTTAAAAATATAAGTTTTCTCTAATGGAAAGTAACCCAAGGAACTCGTTAGAGGTATTTTCATCTCTGGGCAACATTTGGTCCAACCAAACCTTGTCAATCTCCTTTTAAACGGCGTTTCAGCGGTACATTCCTATTAGCACTAGCAGTTCTAAGCTATAAACACACATAGTGATGTAACCATTATGCCAGGCATTTTTATGTTCCTTGCGGATTTGCTGTTAGCAACTTACGATCAAATCTGTTCGAGCATTTTGGTAATTGGCAGGGTTGTGTACTAGTTGCAGAACCGTATTTCAATAACCACCTAATTTGAACCGGCGTTTAAGCGGTAGTTTCCTATTAGCACTAGTTATTCTAAGTTATAAGCACTAAATAAACCACTAGGTCAAGGATTGATGTTGAACCCCACATACAGTGATGTAACCATAATGCCAGGCAATTTTCTGGTCCTGGCGGAATTGCTGTCTGCAGCTTATGCCCAAGGCTGCTCGAGCATTTTAGTAACTGACGGGATTGTGTACATAATATATTACGTATACATACACTGTATTTTCTGTATGTATACACTGCTGACGAATTTGCGGGCACCTTCTGGTATGACTATATTATAGGCATACTAAAAGGTCACCTACAAATGTCTTATCAAACAGCCCTATCAAACAACTGTAGGTGAAAACTTGAATTTTGAAACACATTCCTTTAAAGACGTAATAAGCGCACTAATGCAGGATTTTTTAAATCCGAATTGAACGCGAACGAAGTCGCGGGCAAAAGCAAGTGTCATCTAAAGATATAAATTTCTAAAATTCACTAGTTTCCTTACTCGTAGCAGTCTTAAGATATTCAAAATGACATGTCATAGTTATTCCCATCATGTTTGCCCATTTGAATTATAATTTATAGTTAGCGGTCGAGGATTTACAAAAGCTCCAAATGTATTTAAATGGAGTTTACAATAACAGGGGTGTCAATAACTAGAGACATGAACTAATGGTACATGTACCAGATCACACAGGTCAAAAAAATCCGTCAAGCAGGTTGTCAAAAATGAGCGTATAAAAAAACGGGGGTATAAATATGATTTATTTAATTACATTTCATTGGTAATTCGTCGACGTTCGGTCATCGCGTTACGTCCAATGTCTCGAAGGAAGGAAGGAGTGAAGATCGTGTAAGTTTAAATCAATGTAATGGTATATGTTCCAGATCACAGGTCAAAATATATAAGTCCGTCAAAAACTGACTTAAGAAAACGGAGTTAAGGGCGAGGCCAAAATAATTTAAATCAGGGACTGATTTTACTAAATTAAACTGTGGGAGAGCTGTGACACCTAATACCCTAACAAACAACCCTAGCGCCCTAACACGGGGTTAGGGTTTGTACCGGATGACCCCATAATTATAGAATTATATAGATTTAATATAGGAAATGAAATATCTAAATAACTTATAAGCTAATAAAAATATAAATTATTCGATAACTTCATTTCATACCTTCCCATCTAACCCCGATGGAAAGCTATGAAATCATTACTTTGACTTAACAGTCAAAGGAATAACTCTTATCTAATCAAATATCAATTGTATAAAGCCCATAAGGCAACAAATTGCAAAGAAAACTGATGTATGTAAACTTTCCATACGAACTACGCAACATTTTGCAACTATTCCCTAACGTCGCATAAAGACTCATAAACTTTCCATGGAAATCTGAAAAGTTGCATAACAATTGATAAATTAATAATAAAATTACCCCCTCCCTAACCAATATACGGCTCGACTATAAAAGCCAAAGCTAATTCAATTGACAATAACCCCACTATATGTGGCATACGAATAAACACATAAATATAGAAACAGTCCCCATACTATTCATGTCGTAACTACAAGTTATCGGTACTACTTACTAGCCTTTGAAAATACTTACAAGAAATAATCGTCAAGTGAATTAGCTTCAGTCAGATAGATATCATAGTTAAAATAGGAAGCCTAAGTATTGGTTTAGGAACGGGATTTCGTTATAAACTGTGACTTTTTATTCTCAACTTCACCTACACTGCTCTTAAAGCTATCGAAAGGGGTTCAGACTGCTTTTACAGTCCTCAGTCTGCACATTGGTCACTTCGAGCCGGATTGATCCTAAGCTCAATAGAATAAAATGTCACAAAGAAACGGAAGTCCGTCTCCGTCGTCAGTAAGGACGACCGACACCCCCGGTGGTATTACCGATACCTCGGAGCAGAGCTCCGAAACGACCACGACCCAGACCTCCGAGTCGTCGAGGGTCACCAGAAGTGCTGCTAGAAGCGGCGCTACTGCGCCGTCGCTGGCACCTCCGCAAGCGCCTCCTGGTGCTGGGCGGAAGCGGCTGGCGGCGGCGCAGCCCCCTGGAGCCCTGCCCGCGCCTACTGGCGCACAGCAGGCTCCAGCTCCGGAGCTTCACTACAACGTGCAACAGGCGGGCCCTAGTCCCGGCCCGGCTTCCGCGCTCCTCGCGGGCGCCGCCGGCGAGACCCAGGACCCCAACCAAGCACGAGCCCCCGCCGATGTCGTAGCGTCGTCACAGTACGACGCACAACGGTCGGTGATGGCACCGAGTACCGTGGTCGAAAAACCCATTGCGCCCAGAAAGACGCAATCAAAGGCCTCATCGCGGAAGTCGACAAAGGAGAGGCGAATCCAATTGGCAAAAGCGCGGGAAGTGCTAGCTGCAGCCAAACTAGTAACGCTTGAAGCGGAGCTAGAAACTAGTGAAGAAGAGGACAACGCAAGTGCCACGACGGATGTGGATACAAGCCGGCAGGTCGAGACCTGGTTGGACCGGCACCACCTCCCAGCCCTTGATTTGAATCCCCATAATTTTTCTTCTCAGTTACAGTATACGACGGGAGCGCCCGCTTTTACGCAGGCGCCCGGCGCGCATGCGCCGCCCGTCCCTGCGGCCACGATGCCCCCCGCGCCCCCTGCGCCCCCTGCGCCGATGTACGCCGTGCCACTACAAGCGCATGCGCCGCCCGCGCCTGCGCCTACGGCCACGCAGTACCCAGCGCTCCCGTCCGCCGTGCTTCACGGCTCTGCGGGACCCGCTGCGATGGATGAACTGGCGGTACAACCGTACGCGCCGAGCAACGACATCATGACCATCACAGAAGCGATCCGGAATGCCATACTGGCAAGCAAGCAAGATCCCCATTCAAGAAAAACGGCGGATCTACCAGTCTTCACAGGTTCCCGACGGCAATGGCTGTCATTCAAGCAGGTATATACGGACACTGCCCCGTACTACACGCCGGGCGAAAATACGGCGCGACTGCAGACAGCTACCCGAAACCTGAAAAATACGGCGATAAGTGATTTCGTCATATCCGGTGCCAAGCCGGAACTCATTATGGAGAAGTTGGAAGAGTGCTACGGCAACACGGCGACTCTTGCGGCACTGGAATATAGAAATCTCCGTGAGCTGCCCAAGCTCACCGACAGCGCGCAAGACATCTGCTCGTTCTCGCTCAAGCTCGGAACGATAATGGCTACGTTACAACTCGTCGACGCCCATGAAAGCAGATATAGCTCAGAAGTCCTGCGATCGCTCCATGATAAGCTAACAGTGAATTTACAATCAAAATGGTATACCTACTCAGCTGACAAACCGAGGCGCGAAAGCGATGTCATGCTGATGGTAAATTTTATGCGAGAAGAAGCCAGATTACGAGAACCGTACACCGTAATCAGTGACGCAACCCAGGTGCCGCCGCGCCATCAGCCCTTCCAGCAACGAAGCCACTTCAACGCGCCCTACGCACCGCGCCCGCCCGGCCAATTTACAAGGTACAGTGCGCCACGTACATATCCGCCGCCCGCCGCCGTCGCGCAGCCGCGACCCCAGAGGACCCATACCGCCATGGAGAAGAAATGTCCGGTATGTGAAAGTACACAACACAGTGGGGGCGGAGAGTGCGCGAAGTTCATAAATATGTGTTTAGATAAACGGCGGGAGATCGCGAAAACGGCGCAACTGTGTTTTAAGTGCCTGTGTATACGTAAAAAACAACATTTTTGCAAGAAAATGATTTGTTCGGCGCCTAACTGTGGAAAAAATCACCATATACTTGTGCATAAAGATTTAATTAAATCAGTTACAGATACAGCCGCATCTGAGTCGGTGTCATGCGCATGGACCCGTAAAGCTCAATCGTATTTAAAAATCCTCCCGGTCGAGGTAAGGGGCCCTCTCGGCAGCCGCGGCGCCTGGGCGCTGCTGGACGACGGATCATCCGTCACGCTGATCGACGAAGCCCTAGCCGCGGAGGTGGGAGCGCCCGGCGAAGTCGACCCACTGCACATTGAGGCGCTCACGGAAAAAGGCCTGAAAAATAACACGTCGCGGCGGGTGCGCATAGAACTGGCGGGAGAGGGTAACTCAAGTAAAATTGAAGCGAGAACCGTGAGTAAACTTTCCTTATCTCCTCAACATGTGAGTGAAAGTGTAATTAACGAGTGTGATCACCTTAAAGATATAAAAGATAAGCTCGTGTATCATACCGCCCGCCCGAACATATTGATAGGTCAAGATAACTGGCCGTTATTATTAGCCGAAAATGTAAGAAAAGGACGATGCGATCAACCGATCGCGAGTAAAACGGTACTAGGCTGGACCCTCCACGGGGCTCAAACAAGAGAGCCCGGGCACCGTGTAAACTTCATAAATAATATTAATACTGACGAAAATTTAAATAAAAAACTCGATTATTATTTCAGTATTGATTCGATCGCCATAAACCCCGTTCGCCCCGCTTCGGACCCGGAAGAAAGAGCTACCCGGAAACTGGAGGAAACCGCCCGACGAGTCGGCCCGCAACAGTACGAGGTTGGTCTGTTATGGAAGAACGACCAGGTATGTCTGCCTTACAATTATAACTCAGCTCTGAGGAGGCTCCATAGCGTTGAAAAACGTATAGACAAGGATCCCGCGCTCCGCGTCAAGTACGAGAAGGAAATGGACGATTTAATCGAACAAGGTTACGCAGAAATAGCCCCGGCGACGACTACGCCGAATAAAACATTTTTCCTTCCGCATTTTCCCGTAATAAACCCCATGAAACCGGACAAGGTTCGTGTGGTCCATGACGCTGCAGCAGTCGCGAGAGGTACAAGTCTAAATGATAATTTACTCTCTGGTCCGGACCTACTCCAAAACTTACCCGGCGTAATAAGCCGATTCCGAGAACATGCAATAGGAGTTACGGCGGACATAAAACATATGTTCATGAGAGTCGATGTGCGCCGAGAAGATCGCGATGCCTTAAGATACCTCTGGAGAGGGGATAGGAGAGACGAAGCCACGCCCACCGAATATCGTATGAAAAAATTAATATTCGGAGCTACATGTTCGCCGACATGCGCTATTTATATAAAAAATATGAATGCTATGAGATTTATAGACCAGGAGCCGACCGCTGTACAAGCCATCATAAAAAAACATTATGTTGATGATTATCTAGATTCATTTGAAAACCCACAGAAAGCGATCGAGGTGTCCAGCAAAGTACGAGACATACACGCTGAAGGCAACTTCGAGCTACGTGGATGGGTGTCCAACTCGCCCGCCGTGATGGCCGCTTTGGGCTCCGAGCGACTCCCTGCGGACACAATGGTCGCGCTGGACGAAGCCGAAGCCACGCCCACCGAACGAGTTCTCGGCCTGATATGGAAGCCAGCATCGGATGAACTAACTTTCAATTTGGATCTCGCTCGACTCCCTCCTGGACTAATAAAGGACCAACGACCTACAAAAAGGCAAGCCCTCCGAATAGCCATGTCAATATATGACCCAATAGGATATGCGGCGGTGGTTACAGTGAGAGCTAAGATAATATTACAAGAGGCTACGCGCAGAGGTATCGGCTGGGATCAAAAGCTACCTGATGACCTGGCGGAAAAATGGAAAATTTGGCTGAAAAGGTTAGAATGCCTACGCAACATAGCTATTCCGCGGGCCTATGCCGGCTATACGGAAGCTATAGAGCTACAACTTCACGTGTTTGTGGATTCATCTGAAGATTCTTTCGCGGCGGCATTGTACTGGCGTACAAAAGGCGCATCCGGCGAAATAAAAATAACTCTCATAATGGGAAAAGCAAGAGTTTGCCCGATCCGGGCTCATAGTATACCGCGTCTCGAGCTTATGGGCGCCGTAATCGGCGCTCGAATGGCGGATGCGGTGAAAAAAGAGCATGAAAGGCAACCCGATTCAACAACCTTTTGGACCGACAGCAAAACTGTCCTGCAATGGATACGTAATGGTTCACGCTCATATAAACCGTTCGTAGCACACAGAATATCGGCCATACAAGAACATTCAAAAGTAAATGAATGGAGATATGTACCTACGAAGTTGAATGTGGCCGACGACGCCACTCGAGATGTACCGGCCGATTTCTCATCCAAACACAGATGGTATAAAGGTCCAGATTTCCTGTATGAAGACCCGAGTAAATGGCCTACGGAAAATCTGACCGAGGCCACGCCCACCGGCGAAGAAAAAGTGTGCTACGCCATGAAAACCGACGAATGTGACATTCGCCGCGCCATACCGGCCGCTACGAGATTTTCCAAATGGGAAAAATACGTCAGATCAACGGCACGAGTCCTACAATTTATACAATTATGCAGAAAAAAGCACGAAACAATTAATTACAAAAGAACCAAGAAAAATATCGAAGCGGACCCAGATTGGAAGAAAACTCGTAGCCAGGGAAAACCGAGCGCTACGCCGCCCGCTACGAGCTACGAAGATAGCTACAAAATAATTCCCGTAGAGCTGCTACGAAGCGCCGAACATATTATTTGGAAAGCGGCACAGCGAGACGTCTTCCTAGATGACCTCGCCCTGATAAGCAGCGGAAAACCAGTATCAAAAGGAAGCAAGCTGAATAAACTTGCGATACTGGAATCAAACGGAATCATCGTACTCAAAAGTAGAATCGACGCCGCAATCGACGTGAGTTGCAACAAAAATCCTCCCGTGATTGATGGACGACACACTACAGCGAGACTGTACATAGATTACGTACACAGACGACTTCATCACGGCCGCGTCGAATTAGTAATCAACGAAGTGCGACAACGAGTCTGGATTTTACACCTACGACAAACTACGAGACAAGTAATACACGCCTGCCGGCCGTGCACCATAAGAAAAGCTACGCCACCGAGCCCACCCACCGGTAATCATCCGCACACGCGTCTCGCGCATCATAAGAGGCCATTTACATATGTCGGACATGATTATTTTGGGCCGATAACAATAACTGTCGGACGTACCACACAAAAACGGTATGTTGCATTATTTACTTGTCTAACCACTAGAGCTGTGCATTTAGAAATTGCAGGTTCACTCACCACAAACTCCGCGATCATGGCTCTGAGAAGATTCATCGCGCGCCGAGGATGTCCGACCGAAATCTGGTCCGACAACGGCTCCAACCTGCGAAGCAGCGACAAGGAGCTGAGGCGCGCGCTGACCCCAGGCCTCAATACAGAGGCCACTCACCGAGGCATCAGCTGGCGCTTCATCCCGCCGTCCGCCCCATTCATGGGCGGCTCGTGGGAAAGAATCGTGGGCTTAACCAAGCGAGCCCTGGAAGCAGTGCTGCATGAGCAGCACCCCAGAGAAGAGGTCCTCGCCACGTTCCTCGCCGAAGCGGAGTTCATCGTCAACAACCGACCACTCACACACGTCTCAACCGATCCAGAGGACCCAGAGGCCCTCACTCCAAACCACTTCCTGCTGGGAGGCTCGGCGTGGAACCCCGCGCCAGGCACCTTCACCGAGCAAGACGTCGTCGGACGCGTCACATGGCGCGCCGCCCAACGCCTCGCCGATATGTTCTGGGCGAGATGGGTCCGGGAGTACCTACCATACCTCCAGGACAGACGGCACCCCTCACACAAAGGTGCCGTCATAGCCATCAACGACGTGGTCCTCATAATGGACAACACGTTACCTCGCAACACATGGCCACGAGGAAGAGTCGTCGCTACGTACCCAGGGAGCGACGGCATCACCAGAGTTGTCGACGTCAACACAAAGGGTGGCATCCTCCGCCGCCCTACGAAGAAGCTCGTCATACTACCCACGGCGCCCGAGACACCGCGGCGCGAAGACAGCGCGCCGCTCACGGCGCCCGTCTCATCACCACGGTCCTGAGCATCGAGCCACAACAACCGACGTCTGCGTGCATCAGGCAGCATCAACGAGTCACCGGCACCGGCGAAGTTTCCTATGACTAAGGTCATAGTGGCGGGAGAATGTACCGGATGACCCCATAATTATAGAATTATATAGATTTAATATAGGAAATGAAATATCTAAATAACTTATAAGCTAATAAAAATATAAATTATTCGATAACTTCATTTCATACCTTCCCATCTAACCCCGATGGAAAGCTATGAAATCATTACTTTGACTTAACAGTCAAAGGAATAACTCTTATCTAATCAAATATCAATTGTATAAAGCCCATAAGGCAACAAATTGCAAAGAAAACTGATGTATGTAAACTTTCCATACGAACTACGCAACATTTTGCAACTATTCCCTAACGTCGCATAAAGACTCATAAACTTTCCATGGAAATCTGAAAAGTTGCATAACAATTGATAAATTAATAATAAAATTACCCCCTCCCTAACCAATATACGGCTCGACTATAAAAGCCAAAGCTAATTCAATTGACAATAACCCCACTATATGTGGCATACGAATAAACACATAAATATAGAAACAGTCCCCATACTATTCATGTCGTAACTACAAGTTATCGGTACTACTTACTAGCCTTTGAAAATACTTACAAGAAATAATCGTCAAGTGAATTAGCTTCAGTCAGATAGATATCATAGTTAAAATAGGAAGCCTAAGTATTGGTTTAGGAACGGGATTTCGTTATAAACTGTGACTTTTTATTCTCAACTTCACCTACACTGCTCTTAAAGCTATCGAAAGGGGTTCAGACTGCTTTTACAGTCCTCAGTCTGCACAGGGTTAGGGTTTCATCCCTACCTTATGTATATAAATAAGGTATGGATGTCTGCACCATGAGACCTAAGGGAAGGGTAACAGACGGAAAGGGTACGAAGAGGGATTTACCCACTGCCAACCACACAGACTCATGTGGCTGATCAAACTGCGTTCAACGCTGACGCACATTTTAAAATTTGCGATGACCGATATTGTAGAAGCGACAACGGCTGCTGGGACCTATGAGTTCTTGAGTGGCGATTACGCACAGGAAAACGCAGCGTGAATAGGGTTGTTCCCCGACAAACACAAGGTTGAACCACCTGTTGAAAGTTGCTGAAGTCCGGTGCATGAGGGCATCGCAGGACTATATACACACTCATGTTACTTTCTTAATAAATAACTCTTAATTACACTAACTAGCAATTTCCTGCGTCTGCTCGGGGGAATTGCGTTGTTCACCGCGAGTTATCGCTGGAGAGAGATTCTAGGAAGTCTACAATTATATTAATCCGGTGCCACGAGCTAAGAGCATCCAACTGTGCTTTATTTATTCACGAAGTCTGAGCAAATTAGTTGTATAATTATAGCCCTTTGAAACTTAAAACTTGTTTTACTATGGCCAACTCGTTTATAATAAAAACATCAAAACAGTACGTATATATCTCCCGTACGGTCTACCGTATAATAGGGTTGATGACGGCTGTTTTTTTGGAGGTGACAATCGATTCTGTTTTTCGTAAGGATTAAATGTCTATAATGGACTTAATAAAAAAAGAGTACTCTAGAATTCAGAAATGATGATGGGAAATTGCGTTGTTTACTACCGGCACCGTTGGTGCTGAATTACAAAACCAATAAGCAATAGACGACTTATAAGCGTTTCAAATGAGACTTGGGCCTTTACATGTTGGATCCATATCACCACGCATGACTTCCAAAAATCCGGGCCGTACGTACAAGCCCGTGACTAATAGTAAGCAAGAAACATAATTAATATAAGCACACATTTAATATCAAAACAACTCGAACATAAATTAAGGCAATAGACGACGTATACATACCTCTAACCATTTATAATAATATCCTATTTCCTTACTGCAGTCATGATTCCACGAAAAATCTTAACCGCGCGATTCGTCTTTTTTTTAATGTGTTGGCTCAAGCCACCTTAACGCCATCTCTCGGTCAGAATATGGTTTCCATCTCATCACGCCAAAACGGCTGGACAGAATTTAATTTTTGATACAAGTGTAATGGGTAATATCTTTTGGGAGTGATTCTAGGAAGTTTACAATAAGATTATTCCGGTCCTACGAGCTAAAAGCTTCCAACTGGAATTTATTTTTGAAGACGATGCTGTATTACAAAGTCGCGCCAATTACTCTTGTAAATATAGCTCTTTGAAATTTTAGACTTGTTTTTCTACGGCTAAATTGTTTATTTTAATACAAACAACTAATAACAGCCGGGCTAACATAGCCAGCCGGGACCTTTATCGCGTAACATATCTTCATCATTCTCTCTCGCATTGTACTCTATAGATAGAAAAAGATAGATAAAGACAAATATTCGCTTGATACAATTGTGCTAGAGGTACAAGAACTAAGCCATAAGAAGATGATATACACACATACTTATATAGATATAAACATAGCCATCCGCCCCGTGCTTTGTACGGATTGAAATAACATCATAGATACTTATGAACCTAAGACCATCTAGGAGAATTATGTTATAACAATACAATAGTGAAAACCGCCTCAAAATTGTCAGAATAGACATAATAAATGATATAATAAGCTAACTTGGGCCGCATTGTGTTGGCCCTTTTTCAACCCTCAACTTTACCCTTTATCAAGTCAAAGAAAAACCTCCTTTTCCTCAATCTTTACATAACTACCTACATTAATGGCCGTAACAATTCGTTATATAAAATTAGCCAGTTCCGAACATAAAAGTTTTCATTGCCTGCTTTCTGGACCCGTCTAGGGCTTTTGACCTGGTTTCCTACGATATATTATGGAAAAAGCTTGAGAAAACCAGTATACCGCCAGAAATGGTTCGTATATTTAGGTACTGGTATGGAAACCAGGTCAACAGTGTTAGATGGGCTAACGCGGTGTTTGATGATTACAGGTTGGAGTGTGGGGTGAGTCAGGGCGGGTTGAGTTCACCTACACTCTTCAACCTGTATATGAACGAACTAATTGAGATGCTCAGTAGCATCCATGTCGGCTGTCATGTAGACGGTGTTTGTGTCAACAACATAAGCTATGCTGAGCGCGTCGGTCTCTGGTATGCGTAGGTTGCTCAACGTGTGTGAGACATATGCGCTAAATCACGGGCTTAAATATAATGAAAAGAAGAGCCAGTATGTGGTCTTTGAGAGCGATCGCAACAAACTATCGGAGTTTTCTGCAATTTACCTTCATGGCAGTCCCATGGATAGAGTAGACCATTTAAAAAATCTGGGTCATGTCGTTGCGGCCGATCTCAAGGATGACCTGGACATCGAACGGGAGCGGAGGGCCCTGTCGGTGCGGGCGAATATGATAGCGCGGAGATTTGCAGGGTGCTCCAGGGAGGTCAAGGTTACCCTTTTGTACATCCCTGTATACCTGCAGTCTCTGGGTGAAATATGCGCAACGGGCCTATAGGGTCCTCCGAATCCAGTATAACAACGCGTTCCGGGTGCATCGGGGATGTTTGCGGAGGCGCGTGTCGACTGTTTTTATGCATCCATGTGCGGGCGGGCCGCATCCCTGGTGCGCCGAGTGCGGGACAGTCCCAATACCATTCTGAGAATGACAGCTGATAAGCCTGATTGTGCTATTATGTCACACTGTGCGGGACTGCATGCTCCTACTAATGTAATTTTATGGTAGAGCTATAGAAATAATAGTAATGTAATGTAATATGTATATGTGTCGTGTAACACGAAATAAATAAATGATTTGATTTTGATTGCATTACGGATCTATCAGAATTACTAAATACATCATTCGCGGTTGGCGAGTAAAGAAAGGGAATGGAGTTACATGACTATTGGACGCCATCGCCATCTTGAAATGAGATGTTTCCAGGAAAGTTAAAGCGTGTTTAAAGATATATACAATTTTGTTAAAGAAACAAAAGTAACAAACCATGTTGGGCGCGAATTGATTGAACACTTAATTTCAATAAATCACATATGTCATGATCCAATATCATTAAGCTAAAAACCGTGTAAAATGTATTTCACACAGAAAAAGTTCCATTTAAAGTTAGTTAGACGCCAACAGTTTTTTCATTGTTTTTACGAAAACTGAAGTCTGCTTTGGAAACATTAAATTCCAGGTTTGAAATGTCATAATCAAATCAAATCCTGACTAAATGGAACACATAATGAAATCTCAGAGTTCAGCAACTCTGTTTGTTGGACAAACATAGAAAAACATCAATACAGGCAATCAAAATAATTCATAGATGTATGAATAAGTTTATATGCCGCATGGATTATGAATAATCATGATGAATCTATGAATCATGATCACGAACGCGTGGACGATTGAGACGTTGGACGAGAAAATCCGAGAAATTACTAGAGTGAGCAATGTGAGCATAAGATGCCTACATTTCAATAAGGACTTGACAATTTAACAAATCCACCCCACTAATGACTGTGTTAATAAATTAAATAATCTATTATGGAATATCATGATAGATGATTTGCCATGTCTGTTTGTTTCCCGTCAACATTCCAAACGCCATGAGAAAACTAAACCGTTCCCCCAACGGTCAACTGTCAAGTCTCCAGTGAGTCACACACTCTTGCGCATTTCGCTTGTGCCAAGAGGCGTGTCTACTTCTATTAATGCCATTGGCTCAGCCAATGGAATATTACAGTTCCGCCCTTTGTGACGTGATGGTAGATAATTTCTATTTGTGGTTGGGACAGGGAATCCCTACGATGGGCTTTTTGTATTCATAAACTCACCAAGTGATTGACCCCAGTATCACATACTTTATTTAGCCCGATACATTATTCTATTATGGATATCCGGCGCCTGCCGTCCGGATACCATTTTCATCAGGAGCATTTTAAATTGTGACTATGAAGTCACTTAGCTAACTTATTTATAGAAAAAAATGCAGACAGTGGAACATAGAACCTCCTTTTTTTAAGTCTGTTAGGTTATATGTAAATTGGCCTATACCCTAAATTGGTTTATTATCGAACGTATTTCGAACGATATGAAAATATGCGTATTTTAGAATTGAAATAACTATTAGCACCGCTCATATGTCAAATGACAAGCAAGTTTCCAAAAAACGCTTACTTTTTTTTTTATTGATTAACTACATGAGTTGTGTATGAAATTTACAGAGAGTGTACAATTAATCAAAAACATAATCTAAATTAGTAATCAAATTATCAATTTATCTTTTATTTTAGTACTAGGTATTTTATTGCATAAAAACCACCATGTTTTGTAAATTAGGCTTCAACGTTTTACAAATACATTAGTGATAAAAATAAAATACAGCTGTGCTGTGATCGCAAAGCGACCACTTGTTCGGACAAACGCTGAGAATTTTCACACGTGCGTATTTATACTGCAATTGATCATTTGTCACAATTCTGACATACATCTTGTGAACACATGTAAGTCTTCTTTGCAGTTCTAATTAATTATGTATACGTTCAAGTATATGAACACTAAATGACTGATGGAAGACGAAGCGACACGTACGAGAATATATTTTTATATCAGAATAAAGACACAAACTACATGTCAAACAACAAAATCCGTTAATTCTGAATTAGATATTGCTCATGTGGCTATTGCAGTATTGCGAAATATATCGAAAATGTCAATCTTCACGACAGTGTCGACAGTGGCGGACAAACACTTTTTTATATATAAAAACACGCAGATCGAAGAAAAGACAAAACAAAACCGCAATATGAAAGACTCCAATCGCATTCCATAACTTTCGTGAATGAAAAGCTAGTAAAAGATAAATATGGATTAAAAATAAACAGCCATGCATCATGGTAACGAGCATATTGAAAAGCTAACGATCAAAACGCGATACGTGCAGACATTTTTATAATAGTATCTGTGAACACGGCGCGGTGCACTTTGCTAATAGTTGCTACCGGCGGGCTGTGTCAAGGCTTTCCGGTATTGTTTTGACTCGTATACCGCAGTCTACGAGCGTTCAATTTTTGAGCAACGCGATTCTCTATCTCGCTCGATATAGTGAGCCTTCTGTACTTGTATTCTAACTATTATTTGGGTCAAACCGATACATAACTTACATCTTAATCGGATAGGTCTGCCATAACAAAACCCTATAGAGTCCTGCAAGAAAAAATAGAATTTAAAGCGGAGTTTGAAAATATCGGATACCAAAATTTTTATATAAATACCCATTTTGTATGACAGTCATATTTATGTATACTGTTTGCATTTGCAAATTTGTTTCATAAACATAATAAATTTAAAAAAAAACACGTCTGTCACACACCGATATTCACAATTTTGGGTATTTTTACGCGCGAAATTCTATTTAAACGAGCCCTTAACATTGAAAAGTTCGCAGGAAAGTCATAAGTTAACTCATATTATAGAATCTGTATGCCCCGTTTATTATGGTGTAAGACTGATCATGTTATAGAGCGTTAGACGACAGTAAGCTTTATTTAAGGCGTTAAGTCGAGGCCACGATAATAAATCAAGTAAACTGGCCCTCTAAATCTCCCTTATCACGATACCTCGGACTCTTCACCAAATTTATATTTCGAACAGGAAAAAATCGTTGCGGAGTTTGAATTTTTCACTTATTACTCTTATAAGACATTGTGAGAAGCATTTTCGGCGTCATCAAGCGTTTTAAAGAAGCACTGTCGAAGCAGGTGTCGAACATTTAAATCGCAATAAATAAATAAAAGTGAATATCAACAATATTAAACTCTGGGGGCGTTTAATAATTACATGAAGCGTATTTGGCGATTTTCAGGTAACATTTACAAGCCTAAATCAAGCAGGTCGGATCTGTTCTCGCGTCGTTGCCACTCGGCTCCAGAAATCAGTAAACTCACAAAAAACCTCAGACAAATTTAGAAATATGCTCAAACGACTGAACCGTTTTTATTGAACCCTAGCTATAAACACTTGATGAAGTCACCTTTCGAACCCAAAAAATAAATCAAAATCGCTACAATGCCACAGACAGACACACATACACAGGCGCGCAGACACGTAAAACTCATAACATCCCTCTTGACCCTCTGTTTCATCAGGGGTTAAACACAACAGATTTAGTTCAGGCATGTAATCCCTTTGTTAGTTTAGTTTAGTTATCTCTATAAGTAGTCAACATCCAAAGTAGTCAATATCTGAGTATAAGTAGTCAACATCCAAATTTCGATATCGTCTTTTTATTTGAAACGTGACTTGATCCAGTGTTCTCAGCAATGTTTCAAGAGAAACGGTTTAGATGTTTAAAATTATCAGCCATTTTCTATTTGTGTCGGGAGTTTTTTACTGATTTAAATTTCTTGTACCATTCAATGAAACAAAAAAAAACTGTTGGCGTGAAGAAGTACGGATATAAATTATAAAAAGTATTTTCCAGTGTTTAAATCGTCTAGCTAGTTACTTAATATTCACATCAAGCATGAACTCTCTAGGATGGATTCCGTTTGGAATCCGATAATTAGATGATAATTAAATCAATTACATGTGACCAGGGTGCAATTAATTGCAATTTCCTGTCGTCATAGCGGAACCTCGCATTGTTAAGTCTTTTTTTTATTTTCAACTTGGAACCAATGACATGTGACAGGTTTAGTGACAGCCTTCACTTAGAAGAAACATAAATGAAATCATCGTCATCGTCATCATGTTGTTAACCGGTTCAGCTCAGCGGGAGTAACGTTGCTTGCGGTGCTGAAGGTCCTGGGTTCCAATCCCGGTAAGAGCAAATATTTGTGTGATGAGCTGATGAGCATCAATATTTGTTCGTGAGTCTTGGATGTTTTCTATGTATATCTATACTATAATAAAGTTGTAAAAATGAAATGTCTGAACATTGAAGATATTTTCAAAAAAATGATTGTAACGGAAACATTTTCTCCTCCGCGAACAAAGCTGAGAAGGGTACCTTCTAGTAAGTAATATAACCAATTTCTCGCAAGATCATCGGTCCACGGACTTGCACAGGACCTACCACGCTGCGTTGACACCAATTTCAGTTTGTAGTCGATACTCTAGAGCCTTAGTGTCCCAGCGGTCGAAAGTATGAGATAAATTTACATCATTCAGAAGTTGGGCTCACAGGCACTGAGAAATTTGAGTCTACCAGCTTGTTTCAAAGAGGAGACCAGTTTTAGACGAACATTAAAAAGTAAAACGTGGGAATAGGGGCTGAAACACAAGTCTTTTAAAATTCCTTGTAATAGCATAATTATAAGACACTATTTACACCGTTTCCAATATAACTCCATCCATCAATTTACACTCTCTGGCAGTCGTCATCAGAACACTATTTACTCCATTCCACTCAAACTTACATCAATCGTCTATTTGGCAGCACCTTTTAGCGAGTACCAATGCCACATGAATATCTATTATTACGGACATTCAATCAACGGAAGCGAATTAAATGCCTTATTTTCTAATGCGCATCGGTTGTCACAAGTGAACTTGCTTTCAGAATCAAAGTTATAATCACACAATCTCGAGATAAACGTACGAGCTGACATCAAAACAGCGTGTTACTGTCAAACCGGTCGTTTGTTCCATTTGTTCCGGGGCGCACATGACGCGAGTTCAGCATAAACATCGAAAAATGTTGCTAATCGAGCGTTCCATTCTCGAATATATGCATTCATTTATCATGGTGTTATTTTTGGACTAGCCGTATGCTCGGCGGGATTCCCCCAACCGCATCGGCAAAATGGACTTCTATAACATAAATCACATATTTATCTCATTTATAAGATGAATCTTTAACAAGCGTTTCTTAGAAGTCTTAGAACACGTAATTCGTTATGCTCGGGGTAATGTGCAAATTTAGAGCGTTTGCTTGATTGTAACCATGTTCTATAAACATCTCCTCCTCTCTCCTGCTACTCCTATATATTTGATCATCGTTAATAAGATCGTCAAACGGAGACACTAGAGAAATAAAGATCTGAATCTTGAGATCTGGTGCTGATAGTTAACGGATAATATAAGAAAACTATCAAACCTAGGGGAAACAAGAAGAATTCAAGTGAAGAGACATCAATTAACACTCATAGAGAACCTAAGACTAGTAATGATGAGGCACCTGCTACCAGCGGCGGACCATATAGGCACAAAGGCACTGTCTACCCTAAATGACCATGGTTCCATATAGGCATGGAGAAACTACAGAACCATTTGATCAAAACATTTTAACTGCCTACATTGGCCAAAAACCCGGTGCACGCCACTGACTACTACTGCTACGTTACACCAACCTTTCCTTGAGAACATCTTCATCTAAAATAAAATCTAATATAAAATAAAATTTGAGAGGAAGCAGGCAGAGAAACTTCCTTGCTTTTCAATCGGTTTTTCGATGCAAAGCTCCAAGATTGATCGTAGTCGGTAGTGTGTATATCATACGGGGAGAAGCAACTGCGTCTGATGGAGCCAAAAGTTGATCCCAACCAATATGCAACGATTGAAACGGTTAGGAAAAGTGTACAGGAGACATTGATTGTATTCAAGAGCTCCTTCAAGAAGTTTAATCCAATAAAATAGCTCCAATTTCATTATGAATGATCATTTGACCTCCAAAAAACCCATTGATCAGTAATATAATAGCTGTTTTATAATTGCCCGACGTGGGCGTAAGGTCGGCCAGATGTTTATTTTGCACGGTTTTTGTAAGAACATCTGCTTTGTTAAAGTTTATTGATTTAGGTGTGAGGTAGGGTTGGCTCTTTCAGAGTTTTATACCAAGCCTGAGGCAATTTGCCTTATTGGCTGGATAAAAGCAAATTTAGTTTGTCAAGAAGCAATAATTTTAGGAGAACCTGGGAACCGTTTTCAACTTAAGGAGATATGATCCTGGATATATTCCAACAATGTAACCTTTTACTTCATAATGTTTATGTGAAATTTGCAAATGTGCGATGCATTTTTATGAGCAAATTCCTAATTGCTTACCCATATTTTCAATGTGAAAGGGTGTTTTGTGGTATTTTTGGCTTCTCCTTGTATCACGCGTCCTTCCCCGGGTTCAACGTAATATTTGCATAGACGAGTTTCTTACAAAATCTCACGGCATCGAAGGATAACCAAACTTTTCGCCGCTAGAAATTGAATCGTGTGATAAGGTTTTGTTAGTCAGAAATGAAATTGAAAAAAAAAAACACGCTAATGAGACAAAGTGTTGATACCTTCGTAACTATTTTTAAACGCACTGTAATTTGCAATGCTTAAATATCATCTTGCCTGCTCGTGTTAAGTAATACAAAATAGCAACGCGTACGTCCTAAATGTGTGGGCGAATTCTAACTTTGGACGGAGCAGTCTTCAGAAATCTAGTTGTTGCTTAAGAGATAATCACATTCTGTTTTAGATTCGGGTCTTTTTTTCACTATAGTATTGATATCGATGTTTCAATGTAGCTATTATAACACTAACTATCATTATAACACTAATCACCATAATGTTGGCCATTACATACGGTTTCTGAGCTCAGAGGTATTACGAATTTAGGCATCATTTATTGTATTTGTAAAAATATTATCTTACAACCCTTGCACACGTGGTATTTTATTGCTAATATCCAAAATTCAATGGATTTCTGTTTGAATAGTTTTATAAAATGCGTCATACATTCAGCAAATATTACATCATGGTGCCAATCTCGCAATTTTAGTGGGTAAAGAATTTTTTTAATACCTCTGAGTACTGTACGAGTAAAGATTCGTCATGATAGGGTTTCTAGTAGGCACTTATACTACTTCTCTTTAAATTTAAGAAGACTTTTTTTTGGCAGCATGACTTGATAACGTCATAATTGTAGTATTCCCTACAAAATTTCGCGCTAGCCACCGTTTCGCCACGTTATAAAAATAGCTCATATGACTGGGCATGAAAGTATCGTATTCATTATTTTCCCGTAATTTTCGTAAGGGATTTATTTTCGAACCAAAGCGCAAGTCAATGTACGAATTATATAAAATCATGCATGATTCATACATAAATTATAACAAGGTAAGGACGATAAACATCTGGTTTTATGCTTAATATAAAAGCGATTTTAGTGCCACGTGCGTTTTGTTTAGCTCCTTTCCTTAAAGTTTTAAAGCTTGGATTTTTTTTATGATGATGATACTCTTCTCAACGTGTTGGCAGAAACAGCCTCGCCTTTAATATAGAGTGGATACGGGTCAAATAAATTAAACAAGTAGGTACAAAAAATCATTCCTATGACACAAAATAAACACACATTTGACTTATAATCAGAGGTCGGACAAATGGGCGTCATTGTTCGCAATAACATGAAAAGTTTGATTGATTAATTTCTTACCTGTAATTTTATTTGTATACGTTGTATATAAAAACACAGACTTCTTATTGAGTAGATTTATTAAAGTAAATATCAGTAATTTTTCTAAATTTTCCGTGGTAAGTTTATTCCTTTTTACATCCAAAATATACTTGTGAGCTGAAAAACTCCGTTCGCAAACTTCAGTACTTTAATAGGAATACTTTCATGCCAATAGGATTCAGTCTATTTTACCTTTTACTATGTATTGGATGACAGTTTCAAAATCTGGATTTCTTTTAAGTACTGCTTTCATTTTTCCTTACAAACTTTCTGTGCATGGAAAGCTGGAAAGCTTCCGAAACGTCGGGAACTAAAATGAGATAATATACGCGATATAATCCGTTAAATTGTTTTATTTCAATGTTATATTTTTTCATTATGGTTTGATATTTTTGGTGATATAGAGCTTTTGAAAGAATCACAAGGTCCATATCCATACTAATATTATAAATGCGAAAGTGTGTCTGTCGGTCTGTCTTTTACCTCTTCACGCTTTAACCGCTGAACCGATTTGGATGAAAGTTGGTATGGAGATAGTTTGATTCCCGGGGAAGGACATAGGCTACTTTTTTCCCGGAAAAGTACCCTTATCCGCGATAAACGAATTTAAGGCGGACGAAGTCGCGGGCAGAAGCTAGTAATGTATATAACATTAATATTAATGAATGTCAGAATAGTAAAGTCAATGTCAAAAAATAGATTGTTCTGTTTTGCTAAAAGGAAATCAAAGAAGGTATAATATTTCAATTTTAGTATAGCATTGAAATCTTATCAATTATCACTATATCATCAATAATTTAATTTATTGATCAATCAATCAAACTTTTGAGTCATGTCCATGTTACTGCGAGCAATGACGACTATTTGTCCGACCTCTGCTTAGAATAAAGAACAAAACGATACGTCTTTAAAGGTATGTACAAGTTCGTTGCCGACCGCAACATCCACCACACGTTCAACCGCACTCCAAATTGAACCTTAACGGACGAATCAGTCGCGCCCCTTCACAGCAAACTGAAAATTGAACCTTTCATCCTAACTATTAAGGGTCAATTTGGAGTGCGGTGGAACGTGCGATTCCTGTCTGCGGCCAGCAATGAATTTGTACCATAAGTCTGTCTCTTCTCGAACGACAAGTCTGCCCCTTTCCAGTCAGTACAGTGCGAGAGAACATAAAGATATTGTCGTGCGTATGGCAGATGTCTTATCCACTTTTATTTTTATATTACATGAATCAGTATATTGCATCGAAGCATTCATCCGCCATTCATCAAACCCTGAAGAGAAGAGAATTTAATCAGAGCAGTGAAAATGCTCGCGAATTCGTCTCTATGCAGGCGTATTGAAACTTTTAGATATCAAGAGCATTGCAAACCTCAAGCGGCAGAAGTTTAAACTCAACATCTATACACAAACAGTTGAACAAACTTAAATCCCCTCCAATTATGCCCAAATGGTAATGCAAAATCGATCTCAAGTGGAAACCCGTTGCGGTAACAGTTGTCTCGGCAAATTCTCGAATTGCGTCGAATGATTAATGGTCGAATAGTTCGAGTTTTGTTCTTTGCAAAGTAATTGTTACGAGTGAAATTTGACGAACATCTGCTCCCGTTTGGTTCTGGCTGTTTATTTGATAGTACTTTGTGATGTTGAGTATGCTTTGACAGTTCATTCTGACGCCAGCCATCTTCGTCGCCACTGTTAAAGTTTGTGATTAGGGAATCGAGACAATCACACATGCGTTCCGTTCAAGCACGTATAATAGACTTAAATCACGTGTACCCAGTGGCGTCCGGTCCTTAAAATGTTTAGTGGCGACTACGCCAAAATACAAAAAGACTTCCCATTGAGAACTTTTCGTACTTAGTCCCATTCAATGGCAGAAAACTTGAACTAACAAGGTGCAGCTGTATCCAAACTATTCAACATGAATTATGAATGAACGCATTCATACATATGTCTAGTTAATATAATCGTTTAGAGCCAATTGGTCAGATATAGTGTTGGAGCAAACGGCATATAGGCTGAATTGCTTCCGAGTCCCTATTATGACTCATTATCGTCTTCGTCAATATTGCAGATAAAAATGTTTGCTAGAGGTTGTGTTGTGCTCGTTTTATTTTTGTATTTTAATTGGGCCTGTCTGCTTCCGACTGGTTTGAGTAGAAACACCTAGATATTTCTCGCGGGTTTTTCACGTGACAAAAGCATTTTACTTTTCGATCTGGTACCGCAAATTTACCGGGATAGAATATGGATATTTTATTGCATTGCCATATTAAAACATTTGTGATAACCATTCGTCTATAGGTTATTTAGCCTTACTTGTGCTAAGTAGATAACACCATTCTTACCTAAAAGTACACCTTTAATGTCTTAAACTCCCATTTTCTCGTAAATAAATTAACAAAAATGTATTGTTTTACAGTAGCTTCTGCCCGCGACTTCGTCCGCCTTGAATTCGTTTATCGCGGATAAGGGTATTTTTCCATAACAAAAAGTAGCCTATGTCCTTCCCCAGGACTCATGATTAGAATGTTGTGTACTATTAAGGACAAGTAATGATAAATGATGACTATACAACATGTTTGCATATAAATTGACAAATGTATACAAATCCTTGTCAGTGGCTGTACAGACAGTCTCAAAAGTAGCTTCATGGCTATTTTTAAAACCAATTCTTGTTCCGTGCTTGTATTGTCTTTTTGCATTTGCCAAACCCATGTCACCAACTAAGCCCGAAATAGCCTTGCCAAGTTAAATTAAACAAGACATCAACACTTAGAATAATTAATTTATTCGTTTGATCTCAACCATTCCCGGTTCCATCAAACTACTTAGTCTAAAAAGAGCATAACGTGATATTTGTAACAACGGCACTTGAGCCCTTTACTACGCGAATACCCACAAACTTATCTATGTTACGAACCTAGCTATAACAGACTTTCAATCATGGGATTAGGGTTTTATATGCGTGCAAGATGTCCTTGCTCGATAAAACCGAAATCAATTAGGTCTACACTTGTCCGACCATAAACAATCGGATTCCAACGGCACAAATTTTAAATCTCACGTTTACTGTCTATCCTAAGCCCGGCATTCAGTGTTGCCAAGCCGAATTAGCAAAAATGGATAATTGACCGAAACTTTGTTGAAAAAAATAGGTAATGCTTGAAAGTCGCGTGTTGTCTTAGGTACTTAATTGAACAATAATGATAACTGATAGTGACCAGTAGTACTAAAATAATATTGTAAGAAGGTAAGGAAACTCTTTCGTCTTCTGAAGCCACGTCACACATGGAGAATATTACTTATAAATACCGAAATATATGTATAAATATTTTCAAAGTAATATAATATAATCATAATCATCTATCGCAATGCAGAGACCGCTTACTTATTTAAGAAATAGGTCAAGTATAATCTCAAAAAAAAAGTGAAGTTAATAGAAATATTATGGTAATGAAAAATCATTGTATTTCAGTCTAAATAAAATCAAAGTCTTTTTTGTATAGGTTGATTCAAATCAAATATCTATTCGTCCAGCATTGGTATACATGATGTTATTACATATATTGTTATTCGTATCACAATGTTTTGTCATTATGATTTTAATTTTATGCGTCTTTTTTATACCAATTTGAATGCCTTAAATTAAAAAGCTTTCCGGCTTTTTACAGCAACTATCACTTTCATATGGCAACCCTATAGACATAGACAAAATTACATTAATTTTCACCACGATTTTCGGCCTACACTCTCCCTCAGACTATCTCCCACTTTATTTCAATGAAAAAAGAGTCGAGTATAGTTCCATCGACAGGCCGTTTGATGCGATGTAAATTATTCGGAATGTTTTAGACTTTTTAGTGTCAAGCTTTTGATCGAAATTAATAGAGACAGCTGCCTGTCATGTGCGAGAAGTCTAAAAACGTCTCGTCTCGGGGAATTCGGAAATAGTACGCTGTTAATCGCTGTACAGGGATCAACGTACATGTTATTTAAAATACATTAGAGTGATTGTGTTCGTATGTTGTTCACAATTAATTAAGTTTTATACAGCTTGTATATTTTGTAAGGTGTCTAGTTTCTGATAAGACACATCATATGGGATCGAAAGTTATTTTGTTAAATAGTATTATTTACTGTTCGTAATTATTTTTTAAAGTGCGACCAAGTAGCAATGCAACTTGGTTTGACAATTGGTAAACGTGACGTGTAAGTAGATATACGTAAATCAATCGATTAAGTATTTCGATGTACAGTCAGCATCAAGATGTAGCATCCAGTGCCAAAATTATCGCAACACATCTTTATTCTTGTAGGCATAAAGATACGTGATGATATATTTGGCGCTTTGCATGCTACGTGTTCAATTATTATGATAAAAAAAAAACAGTTTCTTAATTAAATGTATGTAAATACGTTATGTAGGAGCTATATATGTGCTTAAAGCGCTTCTTCGCATCGGTCACATGTTACGACCAATGTTCTACTCTACAGTAAGTAAATATTTTGAGGTAATATTTATTCATGTTAGGAATTTTGCTACGCCATGTATTACAAAAAAATTACATAAACAAGCCCACAAAGGCTTAACTTAAGGCATGGAAGGAAGTCAAAGAATAGATAGATAAAAAGAAAGAGCCGGTTCCATTGTAATCGACCAAAGAAAAGGGTATGTTGTCTCATCATTTCAGCCATAGGACGTCCCCTGGTGGACACAGGCCTCGTCAATTGACTTCCACATGGGCCAGATTGAGACGACCCGCATCAAGCGAGTCCCCGTAACCCTAACCGGGTCGTCCGACCACCTGGCGAGTGGCCTTCCCACGCTGCGCTTGTCGGTACGCGGTCTTCGCTCGAGAACTTTGCTGCACCAACGGCCATCGGTTCTTCGAACTATGTGCCCTGCCCATTACAACTTCAGTTTGCTTACCCTGTTTGCTATGTCCTATTTGTATGTTGTATACACACTCACAATACATGCAACAGTGGGTGACGTGACCAACCGGGGTGAAGAGTGGCAGTTCTAAATATTTAATCGTTACCGTTCTTTGACGTTACGTAAATATAGCAACGTCTTTTTTATTTCTAACTAGGTTGTTCACATTTTTATGGATCATAAAAAATGCGTAAATCACTCGACCCGGTAGCCGAAGTGTTAAAGTGTTTTTAGTTAGTTTATTATTCGAGGAAACCGCTATTTAAGATTAGCGTAATGATTGGATGTTGGCTCTTAATAATTTAATTACATTTTTGCATAGATTTTTGGGTCGACCGTGAAAATTTCACTAACAAATTCAAATAGATAACTGGATCTGGTTCAGCAACAGTCACAAATGAATTTTTAGATATTTGGGCCCGCCCACGGAGCGTTTCAACCGCTGCACTTCGATGTAACGAATTTCTTACATCATACGTGACAAAATTCGATAAAATTGCTGAATAGAAATAGAATATGATGCCTTGCCTACCTTATGCCTAAAACTCTGGTGCGTTTGTCATTTTTTTCACCAGTAATTTGTTACATAAAACTAGCGGCGGTCGAATTGCTCCGCGGCCCGACCCATTTACAAGATTAACGAGCTTAAAGACACAAAATTATCAAAAGTCCACTAACGTCTCTAAGGGACTTTTTTTTTTAATAAGTGGCAAAACGGGTAGTGATGGAAAGTGGTCATCGTCGCCCATGGATATGTGCAACACCGGAGGAGTATACAACGTTGACAAACTTTTAGTACCCTATTGAATAGCTTCTTGAAAAATCCCTCGTCATAGGGCCCCTAACAGGCCACAGGGAGAAGCTCATTCCACAACTGATAAGTTCGTGGCAAAAATGAGAGTGATGCCCGTTTATTTTTGGACGCCAACCACACCGTTTGTATTGAAACAGACGCGATACGCACACGTGTATGCAGCTATATGGAATGAAAAGCGCGCAGTCGACGAGCGTTTTTAAAACGCGCCGCGACGGTGGTGTGCATAGATAAATCACTAGATAGCGTCGGGCGACTTTGAATAATACTAGCCGAACTATTGGATTTTTAAGTTCATTCGGATAATTCGAATAATCAAGATTCATTCCAATAAAATCGACGCTCAGAGGACTCGGAGAAAGAGTCTGCACGCCGCCCGCGTCAGTTAAGGGTAATCGCCACACCGTACAACAATCTAAGTCGATGTCGAATATTCGTTCGATTGTAGTGATTAGTACAGTACTATTTTGTTATTCGAATGGTATAAATCGATTTCTAAAGTCACTCGAAATGGTCCATTTCTGTAAATCAAGCAAACCCATTAGAAGGACGAAGAGAGACTGATCTACCTCGATAAACACGACTACTTTTGACATATAATACCGATTTCGCCTTTTCAGTTACCTAAATGCGCTTCAAGCCTACTTCTGTACCCAGTTTAGACACAAATGTCTATTTGAGTGTCCCACTGACGAGGTAAGTTTCCCCTCATTTTGTTGACGACTTGGGCATAAAGCTCAGCAACAGTAATCGATTGCGTATCAGGACTGGCCTGTAAATAGGAGACCTGTCTACCACTTTAACCTAACCTATCCAGTTTCCGCCATCTCGGTCTACCTGCCGTCTTAGTACCTACCTATCTACATATCCAACCGGGACTTCATTCGTCCCGCAACATAATGATCAACTGTACTGGATGCCAGGCGCGATCCTACCCAAAGACTGCGGGGGGTGTCATAATCAGAGCAAAAAGTTATATGTTTAGATTTTTCAATGTGCAGGTACGATTTTGAGGAGGGCATGAAAACTCCCAAAACTTTTTAAATCGTCTCTTCCGCTGTACTGGCTGAACACTTAGATTACGGTATAGTTGTGGTTATGACGACCTACTCATGGTACCTATTCGATATAGGTTCCTAGGTAATATTGTGTATAAGTGTCCAGTTCAGGACTTTTCTGGCCAACGAAGTCTTCATCCATGATAATTCTCTAAGGCTTAGTCTCTGGAACGCCCTTCCCCTTAGTATACGACAAGCTGAGAGTACCGCCATTTGTACTTTCTTGTATTGTGTAATAAAGTTTAAAAAAATAATACTTGTGGTTCTGGAATATAACTCTGGATTAGTTTCTTGGCTCTTAAGCACTAACGTGTGCAAAAGTTAACGCTACTATTACTTCGTTTTTCTTTTTTTTATTATACGACTAGCTCTGCCCGCGACTTCGTCCGCCTTAAATTCGTTTATCGCGGGTAAGGGTATTTTTCCGGGATAAAAAGTAGCCTATGTCCTTCCCCGGGACTCAAACTATCTCCATACTAAATTTCATCCAAATGGGTTCAGCGGTTTCAGCGTAAAGAGGTAACAGACAGACAGACACACCGATTGTAAATGTGTGTGTGTGTGTGTGTCAAATTCTTTTATTAACCTATTGAAGTGTCCCACTGGCTAGGCAACGGCCTCCCCTCTTTTCCGACATTCATCTCTATTTAGCGCATACTCCCGCAAAATGCTTCCAAATCGTCCTGCCATCTCCTTTTCGGTCAGATTTAAAACCTTAATAAGTAGACAAATATTTACCTTCCTCGAAACCATAAACTTCTGCACGTATCGTGGCCATTCTCACCAAATATTTGAAAAATACCCTAATAAATATAAACTAATACTACTCGAGCATAAACATAAGAAACGCCGCTGATATGATCTTTAGGTATAATGACTATGCAAATAAGATAAACCGAAGTAAAAATATGCATTTTTTATCGTCAACATGAGGTCGATGAGCCGAACCGCAGTCATTTCTAAATGCGTGTTTAACAGTTCTTAATAGGAGATACATAATCATAATGTTTTTTGCAGATATGACCTAAGATATTATTTATCATTGTCTCGGCAGGTTACTATAGGCTTGACAAAATGCTATTATTTCTTTTGATGACTGATGATTATTAAGAAAAATAGATAATTGTTATTTTTTATATTCACGTAGAAATTATGACTCTTACGACGTACATTACATGACTTATTTGCATCAGCGATAAACAGCGATCGAATAGGTACCTAGGTAAGACCTACCAATTATTAGTGGTCTAAGATACGATAGCGTGTTCAGAAGTTGGCTAGGCATTGTGATCTTTGTGTTGTGGTCTATTCAAATCATCAATCAGACGGACCTAACCCTAAAAAATGAAAAAAAATCGAGAAAAAGTGTTCATGCTTGTATAAATAACTTGATAAGATAAAAATCTTATCAACGCATAGTAACAAGGTTCGAATCGGGACTTGCATAAAGTATTTTTTTTCATTAGGTATCCAAATGGACGACATCAATTGCAAAAACGATTATTAGTGTTAAATTGTCATTAAAACACGTGCTATGCTAATCTCAAACATCATTTGTCATGCCTGATAAAGGTGTAAGTCGAGTAAAGGTGATATTTATTTTAATGAAAGTGGTACTACTGGACATTATTGGAAGAATTTGCGAAGATTTCCCTTAGTAACCATAGTGAGCGGCGCAAAATGTCAAGAAATAACTGAAATGTCAAGAAATAACAATGCCGATGGTGCCGCGCAAACCTAATGAGCGAACCCTGTCAATCTGTTTAATTGACAGCGACTCGGAGCGGTTATTTCCGTCCAAACTACAGAAAAGAAACGAGCAACGCTCGCCACGTGAAATCCAGACAAGACTGCCGCCAAAATACAAATTTAAACTTATAAAGTTACTACAGAAACCTACCAAATATTTTATAGTAAAGCAACCACAAACGTAACCTCAAATTTTACAAAATCAACAGAGAACACGCGTAAGACTGTTGTTAAACAAACTCAACCCTATAATAATCCGACCAACCTAATCAACAGATATCGATCTGTTTAGCGGAGAAATACAGACGCGTTGCGATCTGATAATACAAAACATGATACACGAAACGTATAACTCGGCCATTTTCAACTAAACGTTACTGTGAACAGTGATACCAGTGCGACATTTTGCCTTCTAGATGCGAAACTCACCCTTTCCACGTCGAGGTCGGTTCCTGTACACAGTCTCTTGCCACCACTACCGTTGTAAGCCATCGTGCACCACAAAACAAAACACAAATCACACCGAAACGCGTTTTAGTACGACGGAACTCGGTAACCCACTGCTTTGAACGGTGGTCGCGGGCAGACTGATTGAACGAATGAAAGTTCTGAACGGACGTCGCGAATGAACTGCCGACAGCGGCGACGGCGCGATGGGAAACGAATGATTACGGGTTGCCATGTGAATTAATTTTGTGTTATTGTTAAGGCACAATTTTATTCATATCTCGAATTATATAGGGAATATATTTAATTTTTAAAATAGTACCAATAAATCAGGCCCAGGTATTAAACGTAATTTATTTGAGACTAGTTGGTTATTCCCATGTTTAGTTGTTAAAACTAAACGAAGAGGTCAACAAACTTCTGTCAAACAAGCGGTAATCAGCTGATAATTAGGTAAAACACCAGATCCTTATTTACTTAAAAACTGACTGAATTACTAATAATAGTAGAATGGACGACTACTTAGAAGAAGACGAAATAAAAATAGAATATTATGAATCATTCGAAACGGACCCATTGAGTGAGAGATTGGGTGAAAATTCCATTGAAAACCATATTCCACTTGACGTTTCTGCGAGCCATATAGAATACAAGGTAAAGTTTTATTTAAATATTCTGTTTTGACCCAAGTATATACTATAAAAATAACTCATTAATTTGTTCGATACAAAACATGCAGATTAACAAGAGTTGCATCCGAAACATACAGTGCAAATGTTTTAAGTATGAGAAACAAAAATATGATTCTAAACTTAATAACTAGCGTTTTGGTCTCTATACGACTCAGTGTATGCAGTCAGCGGAAAGTTGGCTGCTTGAAGTAATATCTCATTGATATTATGTCCCTGTAAGTGTAACACTGATTTCCAACCCACATACTTGAAATTCTTAGCCTAATGGCTAATAAAATGACCTGAAACATTTACATTATTTATGTAAGTTAAGTTGTGCATCTACCTATGTTTTTATTTTAGATTCCATTGAACAATGACATTTCACGGTATGATTGCATTGATCATCATAATTCACCGCCTGCGTGTGACACAGAACAATATGACTTTGAGCCTTATGTAAGTAACTTTAAGCATTTCCCCATACGGGTGATTCTACTGGTGTTTCAGCCGTTGTCAGTCCCTAGTTCTAAGTATTTATTTATATAAACTTTATTGCACAATACAAAAGTAAGTACAAATGGCGGACTTCAGCTAAATAGAATTCTCTACCAGCAATATATTGTATCTATCAATAATATATATATATATATATATATATTATTGATAGATACAATATATATAAAGTATTAAAGAAATGGAACATAATATGCATTCAATTTGATCAATTATGACGAGAACTATGATTACAGTATATCAACGTTAGATAGTCTGCTGGTTAGTGTAGCTCATTCTTTAACTATTTATTAGTAAGGTGGGTGATTCACGATCAACCATTGTTGAAACACTTGTAGAATCACCCATACACACAAGTAAGTTGTAGTAGGGCAAGAGCCTCAGCGCCTGTGCAGATTGCTACATCTCCTGCTTTTTAGCAGTTTTTCTTTTTTTGTGTTTCATTGAGGGAGTAAGATGACCAGTAAAATTCATTTTTTTTTATACTACTAAATTGGCAAACAAGCATACAGCCTCCCTGATGTTAAGCTGTCACTGCAGCCTAGCCTCCCAAGAAAATAAAACAACATCCCAAGTGGTAATTTGTTCCATTTGGCTTAGATATAAAATCCAGTGATACAGAAATCCTGTGGGTGGCATACATGCGATAGAGGTATTGCATTTTACTCTTCGGATTTGGATATGCATTTAAAGTTATTGCACACTAGGTGTGCTTGTCAGACTCACTCTTCGTCAATTATATTTTTGTTAACTTCATTGCTCTTTCTTACAGATCAATGAAGAACCGTCTAACCAGATAAATTGGTACCGAGACATTGATGAATCAGGCAAATTTGTATGTAAATTTTGCGACCTGACCTACTCAACTATCCAAACCATCAGACATCATGTGAAAACAAAACATCCTGACAATGCAATCGCTTTGAAAAACATCATTAAAAACAACAAAAGGAGCCCCAAAATCAAATGCCATATTTGCAAGAAAAGATTCAAAGCCATCAACAGTCTAAAGGAACATATAACAGTGCATTCTTCGGAAAACTTACTAAAATCCTGCCAAGTGTGTTTTGCAACTTTTAACAATGATCAAGAAATGATCGAACACCTATATCAGAAGCATCAAAACGTTTCTAACACCAACACATATTCCTGTTCTATATGTGGATATCGGACTCAAAAGTTATCACATTTTAAGCAGCATAAAAACACACACATACATACTAAACAAATGAAATGCTCCTCATGCGATTATGCAACAAACTATTTACCAAATTTAAAAATACATCAACGAATTCATACAAATGATAAACCATATTCATGTACATTTGCAAATTGTGGTTACCGCTGCAGTGCAAAATCAGCACTAAGAAGTCATCAACTGAAGCACAATCCTGAGGAAAATATGCTTTACTGTGATAAATGTACTTATAAAACTGTTTATAAGAACTCCTTAAAGAAACACATCGAAAGTCATAAGAGGAACAGTTTGAAACTTATAGTATAACTAGCGGCCGCCCGCGACTTCGTCCGCCTTCGATTCGTTTATCGCGGATAAAAGATATTTTTCCGGGATAAAAAGTAGCTTATGTCTCCCCAAAACTCGATATTTTACTAATTTAAATGTGAAGCATATTATCAAGATTTCAAGTTAATAGCGTAAAAAAATATTTACAGTCCATACAAATTTTCATCCCCTTTTTCGTCTCTAAAAGGGATAAAATTTGACATACATTATAGCCTATGTTTTCATAAAAATTCGTCGAGTAGTTTTTGAGATTAAGTGGAACGTACATACATACTTTCACGTTTATAATATCGTAAGGAAAGTAAGGAAGTAAGGAGTACGGACAAGGATAGTTATGCCATTTAGACTTTAGTAGTCAAAGTCCTCCAGTTCTCCATTACTAAACTATACTCTGATATTTATTCAAGACCAACATTTTATTTAATACTGGATGAATAGGAGATATTGACAGTCCTCTTGTTTTATTCGTGCATGGCCAGAACCTATATTTTAGTGGCCCAATTATGATTTCCTTGGAAGTGTGTATGAAGTTCAAAATTATGTGAAGGTCACACATTTTTTGGCATGTTCGAAACTCAAGCAGTCAATTGTTTTATTTATTGTTTATTTTCTGAAGAAAGAATCCGAAAATCGTACTAATATCGTAAATGTAAAAATTTATGAAGACATTTGGATATTTGTTGCTTAACAACGCGCAAATGGAATGAATCGTGATTAAATATGACACACAGATGGAACTGATAAATATATGTATGTGATACTAAAATAGAGCATAAATCGAGTATCAATAAAGAAACGACTTATCAAAATTTCAAAAATATGTTTCAACGGATCTTACCCTGTATATATGATACGAGAATTTCCTCCGAAATCTACGATTGTCATCTCTACCACTATCACTCATTTAAATAATATTATTTGCACTAACACCTACGCAACTATGTTAATTTAATTCGTTTTTTGCTCAGACTTTATGAGTTCAAACGAACTCGCCACTTGCGACCGCGGGGTTTACTGAAAACAAAACATGTTTACTGTCAAAATCACATTGACCTATGCATGAATACTACCCTACTTTAAAAATACAAATAATGGTCGAGTATCGGACACCGTCGATGAGTTCTACAATACTTCGGTCACATACATACATACATATAATCACGCCTTTTTCCCATTACGGGGTAGGCACAAACTACTTCCTTACACTTGCTACGGTCCTGGCATACAACTGCCGCTTCATCAACATTCATTAATCTTTTCATTTTATGCTGTCACAACCCTTTCGCTTTGTCTCATTCACACACAGAATGTCAACATTTCTCGCATCCATCATCTGACATACTTCATCTATTTTATCATTCATTCCCCTCCCCTTACATTTAACGTCGCAAAGCGGCTCTCCATAGCCCACTCTTCGCTCTCGCTGGGACCGAGACGATGATGGGTTGCGAACCACATCGCCGCCATTTGCGTTCCCACGAGCAGCTAGGGATAAAATATTCGAACCCAGCAGAGCCCCGCATACCAGGTAAGGGTTTAGCCTTATTCTGGGGTCACCAGTCCCAAGGCAATTCGGCACGCTAACTTCGGTCACATTGCAAGGAAAGACGGTGGCAACGCCAACCTCGAGAAGCTTATCGTGACCGGTAAAGTAGAGGGGAAAAGGCCTCGTAGACGCAGACCAATACGTTGGTCTGACCAGATTCGCACCGCTCTTGACTCTACAGTTGACAACGCCCTCCACACCGCCAGAGACAGAAACAGATGGAGGGAGATCGTTCCAGAGAAAGTGATACAGAAGGGACGTCACGACCCTCATTACTGAGGAAAAAGACGCAAGGAGGAGGATCGGACACCGTAATCAAATATCATCATCATCATTTCAGCCGTAGGACGTCCACTGCTGGACACAGGCCTCCTCAATTGATTTCCACATGGGCTGGATAGAGGCGACGCGCATCCAGCGAGCCCCCACAACCCTAAGTCGTCGGACCACCTTGCCTTCCCACGCTGCGCATGCCGGTACGCGGTCTCCACTCTAGGACCTTTCTTCCCCAACGGCCATCGATTCTTCGAACTATGTGCCCTGCCCATTGCCACTTCAGTTTGCTTACCCTGTTTGCTATGTCGGTGACCTTGTTCGTTTACGGATCCCCGCATTCCTGATTCGATCTCGTAGAGAAATACCGAGCATAACCCATTCCATAGCTCGATGAGTGACTCTGAGCTTCATTAAGAGGCCCATAGTCAGAGACCACGTCTCGGCTCCGTAGGTCATCAAATATACCTATCGGGTCATACTGATTCTAGAATTTAGCCGTCTTTCCTGTGGACATCGCAATAGTTAAGGGCTTGGGTACATATAACTGATATTTTTATCGCTTAGATCTAGAGTATTAATCAATTTGTACATCGCCTAATAGGGCACTAAAAAAAATAGTATTTAAAGCCCTTAACTTTCGGGTGTCCACAGGAAAGAAGCATAACGCTAACTCATACTAAAAATCAGTATGACCCTATCATCAAAATCATTCAAAGTGCAATGAAGCGCTATGCTCGGAGTCCCCTTGCGTGATCAAATCTGAAATGCGGAGAGGTGCAGTTTAGAAGAACCAAGGTCGTCAACATCATCTCGTAGAACCATAGCTGTTGAGGCAGAAAGGTTCTTGAGTGGCGACCGCGTACAGACTGAAGCAGTGGGCGGAGGCCCTCAACAAAATGGACCGACGATCTTGTCAAGATCGCGGGAAACCGTTGGACGCGGGCAGCGCGCTAACGGTCGTTGTGGTGATCCTTTGAGGAGGCCTTTGTCTACCACTTAGATGATCGGCAGCACAGAACTGTGCGTTTTGCTAGAAATTGTCTGCCTCTCACGACTGAACTGTGGAATAAAATTGTCGCCGGCAGTATACCCATACCGATGCGACCTTTAAACCTTCAAGGAACAACCTTAAATGGCAGTGGGCTGGTCATATTTGTCGAAGAACCGACAACCGTTACCGTTGGATTAGACGTGTTCTAACGTGGAGACTGCGTCTTGGCAAAAGAAGCGGAGGAAGTCTTTGGGCAAGGTGGAGCGATGGTATTCGTATGTTTGGCTTTGGCAGCGGCTGGAAGAGAGTGGTTGAAGATCGTGGTCAGTGGCGCACCATTGGAGAGACCTATGTCCAGCAGTGGGCTGCGACAGGTTGAAGGTAATGACTCTCGTTCCTATCATTCTCAATATCACTGCACAAGAATTTCTCGTAAATTAGATTTAGTTATGCCATCTCTTTTACCTTAAGCTCGCACTCCTTAAGGTGCGTCTACACTTGTATTATTTGCTCGTATTCGATCACCGTGGCGTGGCATGACTGCGTATCGCGCTGTTTGGACGCTCACTGTCGGCGCGGCGATCACGCGTAGCTCGTCCGATCTAAGTGTGTGATACGCGTAGCAACATGGATTTCGAGCGATCGGATTGACGCAGTCCAAACGCGTGATCGTGACACGCGATCATGCCACGGGACGAAGATCTGATCGGGCAAATGTGGAGGCACCTTCAGGTGCAGTAAATTTCAATCGCTTTCAATTAGGCAACCGCAGGTCCACTACACTTATAACTACTTATAACTAACTGCGAAAATGTCTTGTACGTATTGTCCTTCCACTCAACGAAGAAGCAACGATCGAGATAAGATATTTGCTCAAGGATAGGTGTCTAAGTCCTCTGCCTCACTGGGATGACATGGCGACGCCAACAGCTACGGTAGCCAAACAATTCATATTAAGATGTATGAATGGGCGTATTTACCCTAGGGCCAAGGGGGGCATAGCCCGGGGCGGCGTAGCAACCCTCGATGCGCGAGTCCAACTCATACTTGGCCTGTTTTTTCCTTAACTGGGGCGGTGAAACTTATTGGCCCAGGGCGCCAAATTTTAAAAACGCTCCTGATTAGAGTGTAAGTAAGTGTAGGTAAGTATAGCTCAATAATTAATCTAGATTGAATAAAAGTATTAGGTACAATAACTAAAATTGTTTTAATCACTACATACTTATCTTTGTACAAGATTCCTTACATTATATAACAACAAAACAATATCTTCAATTTCATGTAAAGCATTAAGGAACATGTAATATATTGTGGATTTCTTGTATGTAACAATATATGAATCACTTTTGCTTGTCAAACATAAGCAGCTATTAGGTACATTGTACCTACTTATGAGAGCGTTTATACCTTCTTATAACTGGCAACATCGCATATTTTTTCGTTTTGCTTAATTATTTTGTGGTATTTGCATGAGACTTAAAGGTATGTTTTAGCATCTGATTGCGTTTAATTTAATTATTCATCGTGTTTATAGACCTGAATACATTTTTAGAGCTTTGGTTGTGGCAATATCCTAACCTAAAACGTAATTAATGTATTAAAAACATATCCAAGTTACTTTCATATTTCTCAAAATAATCGAGAAAATCCAATAAATAGGCGACGTTGCTAGTTTAAGCAGAAACAAACCCTCTGAAACAAGTAATATAATTATGCTGTACTTATGGCATAAGTCTACTTAAAATTTTGCAATTGCAGTGTATATCTGTGAGTCACTAAAATTTTAATCACAATATCTAATTGAAATAATGGAAAAGTTACTTGTTCATAAGTAATGCCAAGAGGTGTTCGACACTCAACACTCAATGTGAAAAGTTTCCTTTCTTGTGAAGAGAAAGTGAATTTTTATCATGCCCGCATTTCTCAATTATAAGCAAGCTTAGTACTTTCATGCATGACTTTGAATGATAAAGATTACCTGTAGTAATACAGGGCTAAGGATGTCAAAGATCTAGATCTAGATAGATAGAGTCAAGGAATGTAATTTGTGCACCCCTTCGTACCTTGTCATACTGTCATTGATATGGAATCTCTGTCGGATTTCATATTGATTTTGACTGTGACAAGGTACGAAATGGTATATTAATTAAATTCCTTGACTGTACATTTCAGTTTCAGTCGTTTAGACATGGTTGGCATTTTACTATGAAAATCACCAGAGTTTGTAAGGTTATTTTGGATATTAAGTAGAATTTGATGCCCTCAACAAAATTACAGCACCACTAAAATCAAGGTAGGGGAATTGCTAGTAAATAAGCCCTTGGAATTTAATGTCAATTTCTCAATATTTTCGACTCCCAACATTTTGTACTAATTATACTCCAGTATATTTCAGCTATACGTATTTGATAAAACATATCGCGGTGCAGTTTGAATGCCAGAATATAACTATGCTTATTCTGCATGCCTCAGTGCGGTGTAGGCTTATGTCCGTCCACATAGAAGTTTCTTGTCGCTTGTGGAAGCCGTAACTCCATGCCTTCCAACTCCTTGGTTAAAGTTATTTGACAACCTGAAAATATTATATGGCAATTTAATAAACATTGGATTTAAGAATACAAATTTTTAGCCACTATCCTCGCTTAGAGTAATGACATTTACAAGAACATTTTCATTGAGAAGAATTCCCAAGAAAGGCCCAACTCGACCCTAGCTTTAAGTACTCCAAACTATGGCCCTTGGACCAAGAATCACAGCATATCATCCAGTCCGCTTTCTAGTATCCAGAAGGCTGATGGCTGGATACGGAAATGGACAGTATATTCTTGGACATCTATGGATGGCTCAGGCCTGGATGCCTCATGTCCGTTTTCCTAAAGTGTTCTATTCCCAATATATCTGCATTCTCACAATGTCAAGTAGAAATTACACCATGGACAAGCTGACATTTATGGAAAACAGACATTTTGGGAATAGGACTTTTTAGGAAAACCGACATTTCAGGCCTGAACCATCCATAGAAGCCCAAGAATATACTGTCCATTTCGGTATACAGCCATGTTTTTACTAACTCGATTACTACAGACTGAACATCTATTGTTGTATGGAAGAGGATTATTTACAAAAGGACAGCTTTTAGATCCTTTCCAAAATGTTCAGAAATACCCAAACTTTATGCAAGAGCCCATATGTCGCGGGAATTAAGATATTTAATCACTTACCTGAATGCATTAAGTCGCTGGAGGGTACCCAGTTTAATAGGACACTTAAAGTATGGCTAGCTACTAAATGTTTCTACAACTTAAATGAATATTCTAGTAAAGTTAATTAAGTTTAGGCTATTTTTAAGTTACATTATTGTATGTCCGAAATGGATAAACTGTTGGAACATGAAATTCTGCAATGTGATCTTTTGTATGCAGTCTGACAATAAAATATATGATTATGAAACAAAAAAAAACAGTTATGACTCCTTTCCAAACTCACCTAATCTAGAATTCTCTTTCAAAAACGGCGCCATGTCAAGTAAATCGTCTTCTTTCTCTTCAGAGGGTGGCAACAGGTCTACGAAGTTCTCATGTATGTAAACATGGCAGGTAGTACAGGCTAGGGATGCTTCACATGCCCCTGAAAAGATGATAGTTATAGTTAAGACATATGTATAGTAAAGGAATCAGGACCGGTCTTAACCGTGTAGGCACTCTGGGTGTCCCTCATTAATCAAACTGTGAAGCAAGTGCCCTGGGCCCCATACAGCAAATGTCTTTTAAGCCCTGGTAATATTTCGCAAGACAAGACAGAACTCTTTCACAAGAACAAGCCATGGTCACATAAACTGAATTGGCAAGTTACATAATTGTGGCAGAGTGCTAAGTTACAACACAAATAAAAAAAATCTCAGTGGATACTGCCTTTGAGAGAAGTTTGCACCTGATGTGCCACAGAGAACATGATTGACCAAACCTCAAATTTCCAAGTAATTTCAAATCAACACACATTTAGGTTATTTATTATCAAGGAACGTAGAAACTTTTTTTTTTACTAATTATGAAGATATTTGGGAAAATGTGAAAATAGTATCTGATCCTGTAAATGACGTCATTAGCGAAATTGTGAGAGACACAGCGCATGAGAAGAACAGCTGTTCAATTTGTACAATAACTTAGTCTTAGTAATAGTGCTTCAGAACGATTTTTTGCACTGTGACAATCACTTATGCTAAATTTGTCACCTACATAAGCTCTTTTGAAATGAAGTATTTTATTATTATTATTTATTATCAGGCAGGCAGTTGCAGCAACTGATGCCTATATCCAATTTATCTAGAGTCTAAATTCTCTGTTCAGCGGTATACTTGTCCAATTTGTTTTTGAAGGTATTAACATTAGGTGCCGAGATTACATCCTCTGGTAGCTTGTTCCATGTGCTCACAACCCTGTTGCCCAGAAAGTGTTTGTATGGATTTTATATGAAATCTGAATATTCTCAAATACTTGAAAATGAAGTTAATGTTTTAACCTCTTATTTGATTTATGTTGTCAATTTGTTACATGTGAATGTCAGTTTTAATTTGATAAATAACTATATATTTTAAAATTAAGTATAGTGTAACCCACCTGACGAAGCCTGCGTTGCGGATCTGAATTCATGTATACAAATTAGTGAATAAATATTTACTAATTAAGTATTGAATAGTGTGATGTGCTGTGTCCCTTTGTATGAATTGTTTCTATACCTAGAGTTTTTTCTGGAACAAATGTCAGGTGGGTACTTGATTTTGTATATCAAGCGCTAGCCACCTGATGGTTTGAAGAATATTGCGAATATTTTCTTAATAGCTACTAGTTACATAATATGTATGCCTCTAAGGCATTAAAGTTATACTAATTGATAACAGGATTGTCGATGTTATTTCTATGTCAAGAACTAGGCACCTGACATTTGCGCCAGAAAAATATCATGGTATAATTGTTACCTTCCATTTCGATGCCATATCTATGAGCTAAATATAACACATTGTCGCCGATCTTGCCTCTTATTGGATGTTTGTTACCGTCCTTGGTGACATATACGATATTTACTCTGAAAAGGTAATCATAGAACATTAAAACATACCTATTTAAGGTATTTTAAAGAAACTGTTCAAGCTAAACTAAATTAAGATTATTGAGAAATATAAATAGAGTTGACCGGCAGAAAAGAAAGCAGGCCTTTGCCGATAGTATGTGACATGGTCAATACGCAATCTTAAACAATTAAAGTACTAAATTGCACAACTAGTACTACACTTACACTTCATCTTCTGACTTAGGATCCTGCCACTCGTATTCGCCGTGTTTTAAAGCTGCAACAAGATTCATATAACTAAATATATACACACTAAATTACGAAACAAATCTAAGAAACTAATATCAACCTGGCGTAACATGAATTCGCCTTATACTAGCGGGGGGGTAGGTAGCCCTTAACGCTTTTAAATTTGGCGCAAGTAAACAGCGCTTAAAAACTGCCTGAAACATTGTATAATTAATACTTCATCACAGTGAAAAAACAACAAGTAAACAAATGGCGGGGTTATAAAGTAAGCATAGAATCTCCGTCATTTTGTAGCATGTGACATTTAAAAGGTGTTTATTAAAGTATGTTTATAAAAATACAAGGATGTTCCTTGCAATGTACGATTATAAAAGAACAAAGGTTGTGGATTCGTTTAATATAAAATTATTACATACCTTGTAAATATATATATATATATATATATATATAGCAGTAAAAAAATAACAGTATTTTTCTGGAATGAACAATGTGATCTTTTGTACGAATATCTGGTATAAAATAACAGAAAAACGCCTCAATGTACAGATTTATGTTACCATGCGTTAATGTTTTCCCGGCGTAAGAGTAAATTAATAGTGTACTAGTTTTATATAGACGGACGTCAGTAAGGTAGGTAAACATTTTTTAACAAGCAGAGTGGCGCGGTGGAAGTGTGCTGGGCCCATAACCTGTAATCAATGAAACCAAGAGGACTTTGGGTACTTGGATTTAATACAGGGCACAACACATCACAATAATAACTTAACTATACACAGATATATCAACGAGATGTTTTCATGACTGTAGCTGTCTACGGAGTGCAGTATAAAACACTGTTTAAATGTAGTGACAGTTTGCTGTCACTACCATTCAAATAGAGAACAGAATCTCTTTCAAACCTTACCAGTCAGTCGATTGCTATCCTCCTTTCAACATTAAAAGGTGTAACTCTTGAATTTGCATTTTCTAGAAATTACAACACTAAGCTAGTCAAGCATGAAGAGAGCCGAACTGTCATCTCAATGATTTAAAAATTACTTTGATTAAACTAAGGGATCATCCAGAAATCATACAATGTTTTTGGGCCACATTTAGACCCCCCTCCCCCTTTGTGATATCTTAGTCACGTAACCACACGTGTATTTTTTTTATTTTTTTCACTACCTGAATTTGAATTAGAATGATATTGTATTTAGTTGAACCTTGGGTTTATTTTCGTTTTCTCGCACATGTACTCGTAAATGCGTTCTGCAAACGTACCCCTGAAAAATTACTCTTACTTTAAGGTACATTGGTATAGTAAAAAATTCACGTGAGGTCACCTTGGCCCTCCCCCAACGTGATCAGTTGTCAGCCCCCCCCCCCCCCCCCCCCACCCTTCAGAGCCTCGCGTGATTTCTGGATGAGCCCTAAAAGGGAAAAGCTATGGGCAACGATGGCGATCCATCTGCTCGTTTGCCCTATATTACGAAAGGACAACATAGATCTGTTCCAATGCTTTGTACGGTCGTATTTTAAATACAGAGGAGATTTATACTGAAGCCAGACTGCGATGAACCACAATCATAGGACGATATTGCGTAAATGAAGCTGTGCTGATAGATGTGAACTGATACGTTTGACGACATGTTTGGCTCAGTTGGTTCCACAACGGCCTATGAAGCTAGCGGTCCCGGGTTTGAATCCCGGCCAAGACAGGTGTTTGTATGATGAGCTCTAATGTCTGTTGCTGGGTCTTGGATGTTTTCTATACATTGAAATATTATAGTTATAATAATGAAATAATGATAATTATTCTGTAAGTAGGCCGTAAGGGCACTTTTACAATTTGATATGCCAACTTATAAGAACTATGTCCCGGTAAAAGTAAATTATTTGGTTTCTGTTTTGGGCCATGCTTCTTTGTCTGTTAAATAGTCCTCTACCCTTTAATATGCCTTTGCTATTAGAGACGCCTTTATGTACTTTTTGAGAGCTGGAAACGGTAATTTTAAAGCATCATCGGGTAGCTTATCATAAAAATGTATACATTGTACTTTATCTATTATTATGCATACGGTCGCTTGTACCAGATTGGTCCACAATCAACAAAGCAGATAATGGGTATTGTTTGTCAGGTACAAAGCTTAGTGGATTCGAGAAAGATTACAAGTATATAGATCTTATACCTATGCTTACTTTTATTTTGTAATTCGTGTAAAGTACTGGATGGGTTTCATGCGCGCATACAATGTTTAAGTTATAATAACCTTGATGGGTGATTTTACATCACAATATTTTCTTTTAAATCTCAAAACTGGCGCTGTTTAAAAAATCATCATAGTTTTATAATAGTGAATAGTACACAGTTTTAATATATTAAAAACATATTCTTCAAGGAAATAAATAAAGAAGTTCATTTAATTTGTGTTATTTGTAAAGGTGGGTAATTTTTAATATCACCTAGCAACACCATCCACTAAATGTCACACATTCTTGAAAACGTCAATAATCGCAAAAAGGCCATTTTGGCCAATTTTCGTAATGATTTATTTTATTATAATGTTATTGATTTTTTAGCACAAAGGTCTCGGGTGTCGGTGGAACATAGTTTATTCTTGTTAGCTTGTTATTATGTATTATTGTGTTTTTAATATAATTATGTTTGTGTTTGGAACGTCGGAATAACTTAAGTTATGTTTTCGTGGAACGAAGAATGTTAAAATAAGAGATAAGTACGTTCTTATTAGAATGACGTGGTAGTGTCATGTTTTTCTTTAACGCTTAGTTTTAATTTATCAATGAGTGTTATCTTTTACTTTCTTGCATCTAATTGGACTTAAACTATGATTTATTGAATTCTGTCGGCACTGTATTTTTAATTTCTTTATTTAATAAATTGCCATGTTTATGCTACTGTATTCATTAACCTAGGTTTCATGCAATTATTTTCTAATAGTGCTTCAACATTCTGTTTTAATTGTTTGGGTGTTTCCTGTTATTGTGTTGAGGTCAAATATTTTTTCTCTTTTAATTATACACAGTGTATGATTAAGTTACTGAAGAATTCGTAATAATTATAAAAATTGGGTTGCTCTCTGCATCTGCAGGTACACTTTAATTGTATAGAAAATAACTCTTAATGAATCTTGAATCTAGAAATGGAACCCCTAGATATAGGCACAGGTTAATTTTGGGGCATACATTTAATATCTTAAACATTTGTGTACTTGGTTCAAGTTTGTATTCTACTGCTTTTTTTATTTTTTAGTATTTTTGATGCAATTTGTATACTCACACTGTTTTTTATTATTTATTTATTGAAGTATAGCATAGTACATAAGCAAGTTTATGTAGTAAATGACTATCCTCCTTTATTCATTAAAAATCTTTAGTTCAATATTTTACAATATTAATATAAAAAGTGAATTCAAAATATAAACACATTACATTTGAGTTCATAAATAAATGAGCATTTCTAGGCTACAAAAATAAATGTATATAGAAGTGTAGGTACTTATACATCTGTACACATTTAACAATCTAAAATATACAAATGTTTCACATGTCCACCTATGTACATTTATTTTTGAAACCTTGGGAATGCTCATATATTTATGAACTTGACTTTACAAAAAGACTAACTAAAATATTAGTTTAGTCACACTTTCCATTTGTTTACATTTTGAATGTGAGAACATCACATGATTACTTTTTTCTTAATAACAATATTAATACATCTCTAATAATCTCTAGTTAGCTTAGGCTGCAGTGGATCACAATTCACTTTTCCTTCTACTTAGATCTTTGTTGATATGAAGATCTAAATATTGCAATTTTTACTCATCTATACTGTTATAAAGTATGAAAAATAAAATATCTGTACATTAACCATTTGAACGCCAAGAGCCATGCCTACCACGCCAATGACCACTAAAGTGTTCATGGCAGACAATGTCAAAGCAATTTTACTGTTGACAGAATAGGTTTAAATTAGTTTCTCACTAGTTGAGATGTTGGCGTGTATTCGGGTCAATTTCAGAGTGTTCCAACCGCACTCATTAGTGTCACCGCAATAATGGTGCCTTCTATTACAGATTCGAATGGCATTTCGAGATATTTCTATCTATTTTTTTCGAGGTATAGTATCTCATTCGAATCTGTACTAGAAGGCACCATTAATGCGGTGACACTATTGAGTGCGGTTGAAACACTCTGAAAATGACCCATTCCACATTTTGATGCGAGAGAGAAAGCGTTCAAAAGGTTAAAGATATTTCGCAACAAAAAAATAACTGATGACAATATGCAGGTCACTGAAAAAAAGTAATCTATGTGTTGTTCTGGCTTCATCACGCCAAAATGGTTAAACAGATATCAACTATTTTTGGTACTCAGGTCGCTGGGCTTCCCCAGATACTTTTTACTTGACTATGCTGAAGCCAAAAAGAGGGTTATGACTTTTTCTCTTCCGCAAACTAAGTTAGTTAGTTTTTAATAAACAGGTTTGACATTTTTTTTATCTGTATTTGATAATTAACTGCAAAGTGCATTTTGAAACTTAACAAAAGTCAAAACTTGAAAAAGTTTTAAATATCTTAATAGAGTCTAAGGAAAAGTAATATTTCACAGTTATTGTAATTTATCAAAGCATTATTATCTTCTTTTTTTGTCTATTGGATTAAAGTTGTGTTTCTAACAAATAAAAAAATCTAGGGATATCCGAAAATGTGTACAATTTTCAACCTTGCTCCCCAAACATAAGTTCCAAAATGCGCTACTGCAACTTAATTTGTAGAACCATTTTCGCTCTATGTCTTGCTTAGATAGGGTGTGTACCTACTTCAGGGCTATTTGGGCTGCAGTCCGCATGGATGCAAGGGCCCCTAGCCCCCATTGAAAACAATAGACGGTATTTGAATATTTGAACTAAAAAAACTTAAAAGAAAACCATTCAATAGTTCAATCAATCAAGTGGGGCCTACTTACTAAGCAGTATTAGCCCAGGGCCACACAAATTCACGATCCGCCCCAATGAGTTTGATACTTGTTATTTACTAGTTAACATATTTATTGGCAATGTTTAGTCTAACTACATATGTAACTAAGCAACAAGTACTAGTCTAGTGGAAACAACACTTTATACATACTTGAACATTTTGAGATAGATTTGAAAGTTTAAGTTGTGCACAACTTTGTGGGCAAACAGTTAGTGTTACTTTGTTATTAATACTGTTCTTAGCAAATTGATACAGACAACATTTTAATAATGTTGTTCATAACAACTGTCACACTAACCTACATATCTCGTAAACAAGTCCGTATAATATTTTTCTTGCATGTGTGATGCAGAGAATGTTGGTGAAAGCTGTAGTATATAAATAATAGCCAGTTTGACTGTTTAAGATTAGTATGCAGTACATGGTTCAACATAGCACAGGATTTTTCCCATTATTTAATTAAAATGTACTTTTATTTATTTTCAGGTAATATTTTTAGCTATCGCATAATATACGGGCATAATGATGTCGATAAAGCAAGAAAACATTAAATGTGAAGACATTAAACCTGACTTGAGTAAAATTAAGATTGAACCAGAGGAAAGAAAGGATCCTACTTCTTTTCTACCTGAAGAACCCATGACTTATGAACTGAAAAAGAAAAAGAAAAAAAAGAAGCATAAACAAGAGGATCCTTTCAAAGATATAGAGGAGAAAACTCCTGTTGAAATAGTAAAGGTTGGCGAGTCTGAGTCAATGGTTGAATTTGTGCCGAGTCTTGATCCTGAAGTCAACATAAAGGTTGAGAATATTGAAGTTGAGCTGGACTTTAATGATGTAAGTAAGTCATTCGGAGCTTAGATTAAATAAAAAATAAATTTAAGTTTCATTTTACAACAATGGGTTTGAATCCACCCCTGGACGTATTGGACAAAAAAACATTTAAAATCAGTTTACAATCGACGCAGAAATTATGGGGTAACTACCTAATTAACAAACACTAAAATAAATATACAAGCCACTTGAAAACCACCTCTTTTTAACTGGACTCCCAAAAAAGGATGTGGTTATCAATTCGGTTGTTATTTTTAAATACTAAACAGGTCTTATCTATACTATTATAAAGTTGTAAAAATTTAATGCCTGTCCATGGAAAATATTAAAAAAATATTGTAACGGACTATTTAGAGGTCACTAAAACATTTAATTTTTGTATGTTTCTTACCTTCATCACGCCAAATGGGCTAAACGGATTTCAACTATTTTCGGCACATGGGTAGCTGAGTACCCACAGATGGTTATAGGGTACTTTTTACGCGACTACGCTGAAGAAAAAAAAGGTTATGATTTTTTCCTCTTTCGCTGGCGAAGTTGCGGGTTGGAAGTTATTAACGATATTGTATACATTCAGACATCTTAAAAATCTTAACATGACCTATAATTACGAAACAAACATTACCAAAGTTTCAAAATAATACAGCCTCATTAAACTGATGACATAAGCAAGAAGCTGTGCCTGGTCGAATCCTGAACATTTACTCGCAAAATGCCACAAAGTTATCTCTATCAAGCGGACAAATGGAGAACGACCGTTAAACCGGACGAATGATATCGGCACACGTAGACACTAGCGCCACCACCGACTAAAAAATTTATTGTTGATACCCGTTGCTGGAAATTTGTTAGTAACTAACTACATTTTCTTGTTCGTAAACAGACTCTTGGGTTGCACACATATAAGGGATAGAACAATTATACCTATATGAATGATACCTTCCCAGGCCAGCGGTATCGCTTTCCGCATTCTATGCACGCCTCACCAGTATTATACTGTAATATTGGCGAGCCGTGCGTAGAATGTAACCCGTCTTATCTATCGTAAGACATTTAAAATTGCAGATAGTTTTGACGTTACCGCTACGATGACTTCTTTAAAGGTGCGTCCACAATTGTATCATTTGCCCGATCAGATTTTCGTCCCGTGGCATGATCACCTGTCACGATCGCGCGTTTGGACGTTGCGCCGATCCGATCGCTCGAAATCAATGTTGCTACGCGTATCACACACTTACATCGGACAAGCGCGCCGACAGTGAGCGTCCAAGCAGCGCGATACGCAGTCATGCCACGCCACGGTGATCGGATACGACCAAATGATACAAGTATGGACGCACCTTAAGCCGAACATATAGATTTAAATGTTATATTCTATACCGGTTTTGCTAAATATGAATTTTTGACTTTTCAGTTCGCGGAAAATGGCGGCCTTATGCTTGAAGGACCTTATAGCGAAGACAGTCAGGAACCGGAAGTGAAAATCGAACCACAGAATCATGAAGCTGTCATTCTCACGTTTGAGAGCGTCATCAATGACAAAACAGTCTTAGGTTACAGCCAGACTGCTGGTGTAGAGGCCGCGCCCAACCATGTATGCAAGATATGCCATCTAGTGTTTCAAACTCAGAAAACTTTACGTATGCACCAGAAAAGGAAGCACCAGGTGTTCAGAAAGTCGTTTAAACACATATGTGATTACTGCGGCATGGCTTATGAGATGAAGAACAGTTTAGCAGCTCACATTAAGAGGAAACATGGGCCTAATTCGTTGCCAGATGATAGCGAGGAGCGGACGTGTGATGTTTGTGCACTAGTATTCAAAGGGATGACTAGGTTAAGGATGCACATGAGGAGAAAGCATGGCTACTTTGAAGACTCTTTCCAGCATGAATGTGAACATTGTGGACTCACCTATGACAAGTATAGGAGCTTAGTTGTTCATATACAAAGAAAACACTCGAAAACTCCAAAACCAGCGCCAACGCAATGGTACAACTGTCCGTTTTGCCCTAAAATCTTTACTAAAAGAGAAACTTACGCCAGACACGTGCAAAGAAAGCATAGGATCAACGATAATGATGCGGAAACGGACAATTTAACACCGAAGTTATTAGATAGCTGCATTAACAAAGAAACTGGAGAGATATCTTGCAATGAATGCCCTCTAGTCTTTTCGACTATAAATTTCCTTAAAGTACATATGAGACGAAAACATAACGCGTTAAAGGAGGACTTCAGATTGAAATGTATGATTTGTAATTTGTCGTATAATAAGATTGAAAGTCTTAAGCGACATGTAAGGAGAAAACACGACAGTGGTGCTCATTGCGAAGTGTGCAACAAACAGTTTGATACGAGAGAGCAGTATTTAAATCATTCCCACATAAAAGTAATAAAGGAATGCCCAATCTGTGGCCTAATTTTTTCATCCCAAGGAGGTTTGGGGAAGCATTTGAAGTTTACTCACAAACTCGATACACCGAAGACTGTGTTTTGTAATATTTGTAATGAAGGTTTCCATGATAAGCGACAATTGAAACCGCATTTATTAAAAGTGCATTTAAAGGTGTCGTATACTTGTAAGTTTTGTATGAAAGTGTTCAAAGCGAAGGAGAGTTACAAACGTCACATTTTGTTCAAACATCCAGTGCCAAGTCAGACTAATAGTGAACCACAAAACTGCGAGCAGTGTACGGAGACTTTCCCAGATGAATTGGAACTTAGTCGTCATGTTCACACGGTGCACGCTAAGAAATTAGATTCAGATGTTGTCGAAGTTAAGAAGGAAGAAGATATAAAAGAGTTGTTCCAGTGCACAAAATGCCCAGAAAGCTATCCCCTGTGGGAGCAACTCAGGTTACATTACGAACAGAACCACCATTTAATTCAGGACACGCAGTGTCAAATATGTGGTCAAATCCTTCCTACAAACGAGCTAGCCAAACATATAAAGCAGCTACACACCGTTGACGCAGTCTTGGAATGTAAATATTGCGAATTTAAAACCACAATTAAAGCGAGTATGACGCAGCATATGCTGCGGCACAAAAACGCAACAACTATCCATTGTGAATATCCGGGTTGTAGATTCAAGTCGTTTTATGAGGATGCGATGAATAAGCATAAAAAAAAACATGTCGATCAGGGTGTTAAGTTACAGTGTAGTCGATGTCCGTTTCAAACTATGAATAAGTATATTTTGAGGTATCATGAAGAGGCACATATTACGGGGAAGAAGAGGTATGCGTGTGATCAATGTGATTATGCTACTATACTTCCTGCTAACTTGGTGCAACATAAATATAAGCATTCGGCAGAGAAGAGGTTCAAATGCGAATATTGCCCGTTTGCCACTAAATATAATACGTCGTTACGTTTTCATGTTAAGAAAAAACACTGTGATCTCCCGTCTTTCAGTTAAAGGTTTATTTTGTTGGATTATTAAAATATTTGGTGTTATTTATTTGTTTCAATCTCCCTGTTCTGTATTTAATTATTATACAAATATGTGTAATATATACTGTTACAAAGTTATAAAATATCCGTACATTGAAGACATCTATACTATTAATAACGTTGTAAACATGAAATGTCTGTACATTGAAGATATTTTCAAAAAAAATATTGTTACGGACTATTTGGAGGTCACTACAACGAAAAATATTTTTTTGGATTTTATGTAGGTTTGTATGTGTCGTTGTGGCTTCATCACGCAAATTCGGCTAAACAGATTTCCACAATTTTTGGTACACGGGTAGCTGGGTATCTCCAGATGGTTATAGGATACTTTTTACCCGACTACTCGGAGGAAAAAACGAATGGTTATGACTTTTTCTCCTCCGCCAATGAAGTTGCGGGCATCTTCTAGTTTTAAATAAAATAAGTGAAATTGTCTTTTGAAGGATATTTTTTCATTTTTTGTATATTTTCTTTAATGATATAGGGGGCTAACGAGCAGATTTATCGCCTGAATCAAATAAAAAGTTAAGCGATCACCGTCGCCCCCGTCGCCCAAAGTTAGACACCTGCTACACCACCACGCTCAAAACAGATTTCAACTATTGTTACACGGGTTACACTGGGCAATGGGCATCCACCGATAGTTATAGAATACTTTAGACGGTGGAGGAAAAAAGAAGGGTTATGACTCTTTTCCCTGCGAGACCGTTGGTTCGATTCAAACAACGTGGAATAAAAAAAAACTTTTAATTTATTCTCCGAATAAGCCTTGATTTAGTTTGTTGGAATAAGTCCTAAGTAGTCTAACCTATCCGTTCCAGTAAGGGAATACTTCTGGGCGGAATGAACTTTTGGGTTTTATTCTTGAAATTGGTATATATCAATGTTATGTATGAGCCACCTCGTAATCGTAATAGCTTGAAAACGGGTAAAGTGCATTGATGTAGTATTAAATTTCGTCAATAGATGGCGCGGCGTTAAATTACCATGTTAAGCTATTGGGCTAATGTAATTGTGCCGTAAAATCATCAACGAAAGCCATTTCCAGGTAGTGTTTTTAGGGTTCCGTAGCCAAAATGGCAAAAACGGAACCCTTATAGTCCGTCCTGGCTGAAAAAAATTTTTCAGTTTCGGTTACGTGTAAGGCGTGCCCCCCTAGAAATATTTATTTTTGTTATTTAAGTATCAAAGAATACGTCCGTATTTCACAGTCATTTTATTCAAAAACTACAAGATGTAGGTATATTAGTGTTTGGAGTGTCTCGTGTAATCCTCTACTTACTTTGATACTTAAATAACAAAAATAAATATTTCTAGGGGGGCACTCCTTACACGTAACCGAAACTGAAAAAAGTTTTTTCAGCCAATATCAATGTGTGTCACATATTTCGAGTTCTTTTAAAGTCATTGATTGAGAGGTCTCTTAAAAACATTCTTGATTTAGTAAGGATATACTTAGATTTTTTCGGAAATAATCGCTCCAAAAGTAGCATAAATTGTGTCCGGTGGGACCCCCTCTGTTTTCTAAACCTTACATTATGTCCAAAAAATATGAAATAAGTTACAAAAATAAAACTTATTAAATACTTTCAATTAATATTTTTTTTCAACTTGATCGGATATACCGTTTTTGTCACATCGTATTTTTTTCATTTGTAGTGAATTTTTCGTAAGAACAGCTGCGGAACCCTATACTGAGCATGGTCCGATATGCTTTGTGTAGGTACGTTTAGGAATAGTGTACAAAAAGTTATAACGAACAAAATCATAAAATTTATTGTTGGTTATTTGTAATGTTTATTTATGATTATGACGCCTCATGGTGATTTCTTTGTCTCGTGGAGCTTGTCTTGTCCAAGACCAAAGACGACCAAGCCTATATGATAATGTTATCTGTAGAAAATTAACATATCACATTATTTTGAAATCATATGTAGTTTTAAATTCGATCTTAATGAAATGTTACAAAGAGTATTTTATAGTGTCAACTTAGCAAAAAAGTATATGGCAACAATTTCAATTAAGTCGTATGTCACTACACAAACGTACCCCAAAATAATTTGTCAAGTCAATTTGCTTCGCGTGATTATTTTGTAATATAAAACAAAAGGTTGTTTAAATACAATGAAGAGCTGATAATAACTTACTTTTAAGCTTAAATAACTGATAATAATAGTGTGTGTTTATTATTACGGATGCACCAACATAACGCTATAAATAACTGTGAGTGAGCAAGGAACTGCCAATGTTATCAAACAAAAATATTCTAGACTAGGATAGAATAATTATGCTCGACTCGTAATTTCGCGATGTTTTTAACGTTGTTATACTAAAATTACGCTGCGGGCGTGTTAGTTTTTAGTCATACGTCCATTTTAAACACAAGAAACATGGATTTACTAAGTCTTCCAGTTGTTATGATCGAAAATATACTCTCGTATTTGTCATACGATGAAATCGCAAAATATAGACTGGTAAGTGGGTCTTATTTATTTAATGAACTAAGTAATTAATAGTTTCTTATACGATACGTGTAATTAAAAATTTCCAGTTGATTTATCTTATTGTTTTTGTTATATAAGATTTGTTTCTGGAAAAAATTACACTTAATCTTGTTAAAAGAAAGTGGGATCACCTTTTCTAGAAGTTTTTATTTAACTTGTACTTTTATTTTTGTTAGTAGTGTTGTTTCAGAATTGGCAGTAAAATTATTGATCACAGCATTTGCATGTACCTAACTTTTTAACATCAATAATGTGCCATCACAGTACTGTTAACTTGACAGAGTAAAATGGACTTTACATAAATGTATGTAAATAATAAGGAATAAAGACATTTAAAATTTTAAAATATGATAAAATTTACTATAAAGTTTGGTAAATATATTTAATGCGAAGAGTTCCACCCATTAATTGCCCGATCAAGTAACTTTAACAGAATGACTAGATCTTTATAATCCACTGCACTATTTCCAGGTATGCAGAGCTTTCAATGAGTTGTCAATGCGCATGCTTAATCGAGGCTTTCTGATGATTGAGCGACGTCATGCCCTTGCACTCAAGAGTGTAAAGGCGCAGCTGCCTCGACGGGAGTCTGAACGCAGGTAACTATAATGTATAGCCTTTTGATTGTAGCATGTTTAACATGTTAAGTGAATTTCACTTGGTACATTCAGCTACAATATCTAAGTGATGAATGTGTTCAATAATTTCTTGACATAGACTCTATTTTTATAGTAATAGAGTTTAAGGTCAAGAAATTTGTGAATTTGCTTGTGAAACAGATATTTTGCAGCGATCAGCAAAATATATTGGCAAAATCTGTGAGATGGGCATGCAATTTTATGTTATTTGTTTAACTTTGATGCCTCCTGCATTGTAATGAAACTACTATAAAATAACAATATTTAAAAAATTTTTTTGTTTAATTTTTGATTAAATACTTAGGTATTTAAAATGTACTGTATTTTAAAGAAATTTCTAAAAATTCTGAGATTTTCTGATATTTGCAAAATCCTGCCGCAATCCTGAGAAGAGTTCAAAAATCCCAGGACAAATACGGAGTTTTTTTTTTTTTTTATACTACTAAGGTGTGCCTGATGTTAAGCAGTCACCGCAGCCTATGAGCGCTTGCAACGCCAGGGGCATTACGTGCGTGTTGCCGACCCCTTAAAATGATATGGTAACCCTAGCCGGGCTAGTGCAACGCTCCGCGACTTCACTTATCGCGCGACATAGCATCTACCGTCGTTCTCGCACTGTATCGAAAGGAAAGAGACAAACAATATTTTCTATGCGATCACGCAAGGAGACTTCGAGCATAGCTCGCTCCATTGCCATATAACAAATTTATTTATTATTTATTTATTTATTATAGGTATCTAATATAATTTATAATTAGTATTGTGAGATTTCTAACTGCAAACAAATGTAAACATTGTACTTTGCGTAATTCAATCTCGTCTTACGAATATATAAATGTACTGTACATATGCAATACCTAACCAGTATCATGACTATCATATGCATATATATAATGGCTTATGTTAACAATGACATCAACGTTTTTGAGATCATTTTATGGGTAGGTATTGTGACGTGAATTAATGTATATTTGTTATACTTAGAAAATGCCCGCAACTTCGTAAGCGGAGGAGTAGAAGTCATTACTCCTATTTTTTCTTCTACGAAGTCGGGTAAAAAGTATTCTATAACCATTTGTGGATTACTTGAGTACCAAACATTTTTGAAATTTGTTTAGGGAATGTGTCGATGAAGCCACAACCACACATACAAAAGATCAAAAAGAAATATTTTTCGATCCAGTGGGCAGTGACCTTTCTTCAATGTACAGACATTTCACTTTTACAATTTTATAATAGTATAGAAGACACATGCTATCTATTAAAATAGTTGATTTTTGAGAAAAAAATAGATTTAAAAAAACAATGGTCTAAATAAATTAATAACTCGCTCTAAAAAATGCAGTGTCCTTCCATTTCATCAACAAAAAAATCTTAGAATGCTTTATTTCTTAGAATTTTCATTTCATCGAAAACTTTTCCCCCTGAATTCGTACAATTTTCATATGTTTTGAAAAGATTATCATTTAGAAGCCGTTAGGTTAGGTAAGGTTCGTTTTATCATAATTCCAGTTTATTAAAGGTTACAGAGAAAAAATCTTTCGATGAAATGATATGACGACGAAATGATCTATGAAACATTTTTAGATACCGAAAAATACATTAAACTCCAGGGTAATTGTTTAGAAAAAGAAAAATACTTCTATTGTTTCATTTAATTTGCAAATACTTCATTCCGCGAATTTTTATACCTCCCCTCGTACATACTATGTTTTATCTACAGGAAATTAAGTAGGTATATGTATGGAATGAATTGTCAGTCGTCGGACAATTTGTTGGAAACATACTATATTTGTACAATACTAGCTTCTGCCCGCGACTTCGTCCGCGTTAAATTCGTTTATCGCCGATAAGGGTATTTTTCCGGGATGAAAAGTAGCCTATGTCCTTCTTCGGGACTCAAACTATTTCCATATATTCAAATCGGTTTAGCGGTTTAAGCGTGAAGAAGTACTAGACAGACAGACTGACATACTTTCGCATTTATAATATTAGTATGGGTTGGAGATTATAGAACAACTCGGATTATAAACTAGCTTAAAACGTTACAACAAAAATATGGCGCGCGCGTTGTATCGTATGAAATGTCATAGTAGATGGCACACCGCTTGCGTGGCGTGCACGTGCCCAGCAGTGAGTTATCTCTTATGGATATTCGTACTTTACAACAACGCGTACGCCACGCGCACGTCTACGTGCACGCCACGCACACGCATCCGGTGTGGCTTGGCCTTTACTTATGAAATGAAAATTACCATCCTTGCTATAGAATTGTTACGTATTTGCCGTGACTTAATTTTTGAAAGGGTTTTTTCAATGAAAAGACACGTCTAATGCTAAAAAAACGAACTATAGTCTAGACCTAATGCTAGTCCATAGATCATCGGTCCTCTTAATCAGCGGGTCTCCAACACTGTGTTTGGCGATCCGTGATCTCCACTGAACAACACATCTGCTTCTGTTCCACTAGAAAACCGGTTTCGGTTGTATACCACCTAATACCGTAAATTGTGGTTAGTTATGAATACTGTGAAACTTGTTTCTTTCAGGTACCACCCTTTGGCGCGTCACTGTGACATCCTCACTTCGATAGAAACCAGGATATCGATGCTCAACATGACATATTCAAAGTTTATCGACAGTGGGGTATGCTGCTTTATACCCGGAAAGGTAATCAAAACCATGGTTGAACCTTGTTTTATCGAAAAAAGTTTCATCAAATACTACATTTCATCAAAATCATTTTTCTCGGAAACCGTTAATAATTTGAAAGAAAGAAGATAGAAAGAAAAATAATCATATTTATTTGTTGTCAAAGCCAAAAATTTAATGAGAAACAAGTACCAAACTCAACAGAACTAGTATGCCACAAAATGGTCCCACCTCAGCATGAACTTAGCACGAAAGCCAGTGCTGATCTTCCGGTGAAGCCTTAGATGACATCAAGTCATTTTGTCGACCGGTTTAGCTAAGCAGGAGTAACGTTGCCTGCGAAGCTGAAGGTCCTGGGTTCAAATCCCGGTAAGGGCTAATATTTGTTCCTGAGTGTTGGATGTTTTCTATTTATATGAGTAAACTAGAAGATGCCCGCAACTTCGTTCGCGGAGGAGAAAAAGTCATAACCCCTCGTTTTTTCCTCCGAGTGGTCGGGTAAAAAGTATCCTATAAACATTTGGAGATACCCAGCTACCCGTGTACCAAAAATTGTTGAAATCTGTTTAGCCGATTTTACGTGATGAAGCCACAACGACACATACAAACATACAAAAAATCCAAAAAATAATATTTTTCGTTCTAGTAACCTCCAAATAGTCCATAACAATCAATTTTTTTTAATATTTTCACTGTACAGACATTTAATTTTTACAACTTTATAATAGTATAGATATATCGTTGTCTAATACAACACAAGCCTTATTGAGCTTGCCAAGGGACTAGTTCGATTGGTGTAAACATTGTCCTGTAATATATATATATTTTTTTAGGTGATAGATGAAATACGTCGCGTCCTACACATCGCAGAGACAATGAAGTCCCCTCCCAGAGCGCACGAAGTTCTGCAAGAATTACGCGACATTTCCAGTATGGCGATCGAACACTTCGACGATAAGATCTCTCCGGCGCTTCGTCAGCGGTTACAGCAGTCCGCACAGCAGCCGCAGAGAAGCAGTCACGGTAAAATAAGTCTGTCAAAAATTACATTTTCACTTCTCCTGCTCAAAAAGTACGTCATATTAGATTCGCTAAGCGAGACTAAAATAGTAAATCCAGCCCCTAGGGCTTAAAAGAAAGCCATATAATCCCATAGAAATTTCTATGAAACTGAAAAAAAAACTTGCGGCAACAAACCAACCTGATCAGATTGGCCAAAATTTCTGATCGTATTGCAGCCCTTTACATAAAAAAGTAAAAATTGTCTATGCCCATTATTAGTTAAAAAATATATATAAAGCGCCAAATGAAAAAAAAATGTGAGTGTTTGCGCATGGTGATATAATTATTATTCTATTTAATTAAATAAGTTTTTTGAACAAAATGTCGTCATCATCAAGTGATGAAGATGCCTTCACGCCTAATTCACGGATGGAAAAAGAGGCAAAAGGCCTAATGCAAAATCTGTTACCGCCAAATTCCCGTGCAATTTAAATGTTAATATTGTCTTTTATTTTCTCGCAGTCGAAGTGAAAAGCAGAGTGTTTAACACGTGGCTAAAAGCCATGATGACACTCAGACAGACTTGTCCTCGCTCACTTCGTGAGCTCGTCCAAATAATCACTTTGTGTCATAATGGCTTATTTTAGCCCCTTGTCAAACAATTTACTATTTTTGTCATATTCATATCATTTCATTTATTAACCGACTCCCAAAAAAGGGAGGTGGTTTTCAATACGGTTGTTTTTTATGTTTCTTACCTCAGTGTGCCTACCATGAGCTGAGTTTATGATCGGCGCTAGCGAGTATCTCGTATCGAGAGTCAGTGCACCTCTCTCGCACGCGCTGATAGTGCGAAAGAGATAGACCGTCATCGAGCGCTCGATACTCGCTCGTGCCGAACTCATGGTAGGCGCACAGAAGTCCGTCGCTTCTATACTGATTTAGAAAAAAAAATATTTGAAGGGAGCCATTCATATTGGTCCCATATAATTTTAGTGAAGATCTGGGGACCGTTTCTCAAAGCTTGTAACTTGTATTAAAAGCGGATGTCTCTTTCTAACAATATGAATTAAAAAGAGACTATGAATAAAAAGTTACAAGCGTTTATGAAACGGGCCCCTTACGGTGGGACATCAAAATAAGATTAAATATTAAATGTATAGATTGAGTAAAAAAAGGATTCCTTGTAAGTAAATTGAAGAAACTAAATGGATGTTTTATTTTTTGTAGAAAAAAAAAACGATTATTGAATCAGAGCGTAGCGAGTGACTCAAGTTAGAATCCTGAGCGTAGCGAGTGATGCAACGGCAAAACATTTAAGTATGTTATATTTTGGTTCTTCTCCACAGTATACACTCCGCTCGCAATACGTCAAGAGGTCACCACCCTCCGCCGCCGCTCCATACTGAACGCGAAGCTGTCCCTCTACCTCGCCACACAGTACAAGAGATACCACAACAAAGTGAGTTCATCGATTAACTTACCTCTCTTACTTGAGTTACCAATAAAAGGAAATGTATTGACGGGTTTGGCTGAGTGGAAGTAACGATGCCTGCGAAGCTGAAGGTCCTGGGTTCAAATCCCGGTAAAGGCAAATTTTTGTGTTGTGATGAGCATAAATATTTGTTCCTGAGTCTTGGATGTTTTCTATGTATGTAAGTAATAATGTTGTAAAAATAAAATATTTGTACATTGAATATATAAAAAAAAAGTTATTGTAAGGTAATTTGGAGGTCACTGAAGCGAAAAATATTTATTTTTGTTTTTTTGTATGTTTGTATTTGCCAGCTTCATTACGCAAAATCGGCTAAACGGATTTCAACTATTTTTGGTACACGGGTAGCTGGGTATCTCCAGATGGTTGTAGGATACTTTTCATCCGACGACGCTAAAGAAAAAAAGAGGTGTTATGACTTTCCCCTCCGCGAACGAAGTTACTAGAAGGCGCCTTCTAGTATTAAATATATCGTCTTCTAGTACCCATACTATATACAAGCCTATTGAGGCCATCTGACTAGTTCGATAATAATAATAATGTTTATTTGCAGAAATTGGGTACAAATTAGGAATAATTTATTCTTACATCTCCAAATTCGGCTTTATTAAGCATGCAAATAATAGTTACGATTTTGTTCATATTCAGAATGTAACAAAATAAAGCGTTTTGTTCCTAAAAACTTAAAAATAATAATAATTATTATTATTACTTATGATAAGTTTTAACGTTTAAAAACTCTTGTATGGAGTAAACACTCAAATCGCTTAGCCAAGCATGTAGTTTTTTTTTGAACAAATGAAAAGGAAGGTCCTTTATCTCTCTCGGCAGTTTATTAAATATCTTAATGCACATAAAGTAAGGGCTGCGAGTTGTGTGTTTAAGACGAGCTTTAGGTACATGCAATAGATTTTTTTGTCTAGACACGCGATTATTGTACGTTTTTACGTCACAATTCTTTTTGAATTGCGTTTGATTATTAAATAAAAATACGGCTATTTCATAAATATATAGGGAAGGTAGTGATAGTAGATTGCGACTTTTAAAAATAGGCTTGCATGGCATGATTCGCTCGGTCCCAAGGAAAATATGGCTCTAATACATTTTTTTTGTATAATGAATGCTTTGGGCATATCTATGGAGTTCCCCCATATAAAGAGGCCATAGCGGAGAAATGACATTACATAGCCGTGATATGCTACAAGAGCAGCTTCCACCGATACATTTTCACGTAGCTTTCGTAAAGGGTAAACAAATTTATTTATGTTGGTGCATATATACTCTACATGTAATTTAAAATCACAGAATTCATCCAAATGTATGCCTAGAACTATTGAATTGTTACTTTTATCTACGGGATGGCCTTTATAGTGTATATCTAAATTCCTGTGTTTGCCTTTTCGAGTAAGGAATTGTATATGCTTGGCTTTACTTATATTTATGGAGAGGTTGTTGCTTTCTAGCCACTGTATCGTATCGCATAGAGTACGATTTATTTCCTGTTCGTAAGATATGTCATTTCCACATGGGATTACAATTGATGTGTCATCTGCGAACAGAACGGATGGGTAATCAGTTAATTTAGGAAGATCGTTAATGTACGATTTATTTATTTATCTCAGAATAAATATTGTGGTACATTTCTTACAGATAATTCGCCAAACATGCGTTTATTGGCGATTATAGCACTCACATTCCATTTATATTTAAATGTACCTAACCTTGTTATTACACCATCACCTCACATGAGTAGGTGATAGTGCAATACCGGGGTTATGAGCTATAAACTAAACAATGATATACATATAACATTTTCTTCTGTTTCCGCGATTATTACTCATTGAAATAAAACAATTTAACGGATTATATCGCGTATATTATCTCATTTTAGTTCCCGAGTTTGGTAAATTATTAGAATAAAATAATTAAGCCCTTCTGGCACATGTGTAACTGTCTTTACAGCTTAGGCCCATCTGGCATGTATGTACACCTTTATTTGTGTTTTATCAAAAAATGGGTAGTTTGCACAAATTGTAACTTTGACAGAGGAAAATACATCTTTTCTCAGTCCACCCGTGACCATGGAAAGCTGGAAAGCTTCCGAAACGTCGGGAACTAAAATGAGATAATATACGCGATATAATCCGTTAAATTGTTTTATTTCAATGATATACATATTTATTTATATTTTTATACATAGAAAAAACTTACTAATATAACTTTAGTTAGGGTAAATTACGTTGTGCTCTTATTCAAAGTATCTAATAGCAACTTTTTTAACCTCACTTTAAAGACATTTTGACTGCTATTGGTCTCTGGGAAAATTGTATTAAATATTCGTGGTGTTATGTAGGTTCGCGTCCGCCTGTCATAGTAATTGTTGGTATCGGGTTCCACGTACTGTCGTTGCTTCGACGCTTTCAGCTCGCGGTTGTATGTTCTCGGAGATTTAAAATCATTTTTCATAAAATCATTTGTGTAACATTGTCGCGAAATAATATTTATTTTTATCGTCGCGTCCCGCTTGGTGAGCCCCCCCCCCCCCATCTCACAATCTTGTTGAAAAAATATAAGCTACAGATGGTGTATTATATCATATTCCATCTTCAGCAGATGATAGAGTACCAGAAGATCGCCTGGAGACAACGGTTAATCATCAAGCGGATGCTGCAGAGGCAGAACCGTCAGGAGGCTGCTATTGGTAAGTGGACCATTTTAGGTACTTCTAGAGCGCCAAGTTTTTTTGTGGCTCTTTAAAAACTTTGAAATTTTGTTAATTGTAATTTTTGACTCATCTGACTCAAAAGGTGCCGACCCCTGGCCAAAAATTACGTCATCTATTTACACCCCCCTAAAATCATCCAACCATCATAATGCAAATGACCCCCCTCCTGCCAAATAACATGATGTCATTTCCAAATAATGCGTTCTTAGCAACAGTTTATACAAACACGAATTTCATTCCTTTTTTTACTCATTGAAGCACTTTTTAAAGATGCGAAAGATGATGTCATCTTGAGAATGACCCCCCACCCCTCCTTCGTCATGCTGACATTATCCGATGTCCGCCCCCCCCTCCCCAAATTTGAAATGACGTAATTTATGAATAGCCCCCTAGCTGATAACACTGAAAATGCATATGTAGCGAAAACTTTCCAAGAGCAGCACCTACTTTGTGGGTTCCCGGTCGTGATAGTATTATTAATCTTGATGATTTGTTTTTTCAGCGGAACTCAAGAGGCGTATGGACGAATGCGACGTGCGCTACAGCGAGCTAATACACAAGCCGTCGGTTCCCGCCATCACCGGTAAATACCACCCGGTTAAGCTAAGTTTGCACCTGTGCCTAACCCTTTAACACTTTCGCTGCCAAGCTCTTTGTAGCCCTACACACTTTCAGTGCGTGTTGCCAGTGATGTCCTACGGAACTGAGACATGGTCGTTCACAATGGGACTCATAAGGCTGTTCAGAGAGGCTATACTCGGGGTTTCTCGTCGTGATACAGGGTGGGCCATAATTTTTCGCAAATAGCAACACTGAATTTTTCGGAAACTGTCAAAGTGAGCGGCGGGATATTGGCGGGAAACTATAGGTCACTTCGTGCAATTCTATTTATAATGACGCGTTTCACGGAAAAACAACGTGCTTTTTGTGTTAAACAGTTTTATAAAAAGATGATGGGCAGAGATCGGACAGGTCATCGCAAAAACAGATATAGAAATAGAACAAGACTCTATAGAGTCGATACTTAAGATTATAATTATCTAAAGCGGATATTATCGTAATTAAACAATTGACCTTTTTTAGTTGCATAGGTACCTATCTGTCATGGTTTTGTCAAAGTGGCGTTCTTGATACAGTTACGTGACAATTTAAATCAGTCAAATTATTTTCTTATGATTTCGACCCATTTTAAATATGGTAATAATAAAAATGATTAATATGTGGATTAAGAACTATCCCTAGCTCTCTTATAACATGAGTTGTGACAGTGACATTCGAATTAAAATATTAAAGAAAGATAATATTAACAAACAAGTTAAATTAGTTTGTGTAATAGTTTTTTATCGCTTATGTGTTTTTTTAATGATGAAAATAGTAAAAATTAATAAACTCAATAAATAAATAAAAATATAGGACTGTTTCAGAAAATGCAGGAGTTGATGGTTGCATATGTTCAATACATCCGTCAGCATTAAAAAATCTTTTAATGGAAATACCTTCACAATCATATGGGGAATTTTGGGTTACCTACCATTGTAAATGTAATTGAAAAATATAATCCCATCAAAAACATAACATGTAAAAAATTGCCAAGTCTCGCAACCTTTTCTACCACAAAAACGACTCGGCAATAAACTACATGCAGCAAACCTTACCTAATTTTATTAGCCCTCTGAACGTAAACTTGGCCCAAAAGGAGATTTAATTATGTTGCCGTGCGATGGCCGAGTCATTTTATTTATTAAAAAGATGAAGATGTGTACTATTGATACGGTCACTATAACGGTCACAATAACATGTTGCTAGTTAACTAATTCGATGAACATTTATGAATGACAAAGGTGTTGGATAGATGCTCACATGGATAGGTACTACTGAATAAATTAACCGTCACAATAACATGTTGTTAGTTCGGTGAACATTTATGAATGACAAAGGTGTGGGATAGATCCTTCCCTGGATAGGTACTACTAAATAAATTAACCGACTTGGTTATAATATCTCACAACTTTTTGTGGTAGAAAAGGTTGCGAGACTTGGCAATTTTTTACATGTTATGTTTTTGATGGGATCTCATCGCTTTTTGTAGGCAGTCCTTTTTTTTTTCTTTTCGGGTATATCTTATATCTGATATCTTATTACTGGTATTTGGTATCTTATCTTTTCTTTCTTGTCTTTTATCTACCCCCCTTCCCTCTCTTCTCCTTTCCCCCTTTCCACTCACCCCTTACCATCCTTTAATCTTCTCGGTTCTCCACTTTCCTCTTTCTTCCCCCTTTGTTCGCCCTCCTTTCCTCCCGCCCCTCCGCTTTCCCATTCTTCCACCTCCCCATTTCCACCTTCTTTCCACCATCCTCCCCTTCTGCTCTCCCCCTCCTTACACTCCCCTTTCCCCCCTTATTTACCCTCTTCCTTCCCCCTCCTTTATTTCGCTTTTAAGTAACGAAAAATTGTATTGTTTATCTGAGGTGCAAATCTAACTTTGTAATCGCATACATTTCTATTGAATGACAAATTTATTTATACGGCTGTTATATCTGGAATACTAGACTGAAATTGCAGAATAAGTTTTCTGGTGCTTTACAGACTAAACACTAATAGGGTTCAAAATTGGAACCTTGTAAATCTGCTAGAAGTACCTTAGAATTTCTATGATCGGTGAGTGAGTGAGTGACAAAATTAAGGAACTTTGACTTGCAATGAATCTTTAACTATAAGTTATAATTGACTGTAATTTGGATAATACCTAAGGTGTATTATGCCCTCTTGGTTACTGAAAATTCAGGCTTCTAGCTACTGCCGTGCCCCCAGATTAAATAATGCTGTAAATAATACGATTCTATTAATCTTGTTCTATTCGCGTGTTGCGATTGTTTTGCGATGTCCTGTCCGATCTCTGATGATGAGCTAGCCGCGATCCCTCGCAGCATATGTCAGCGTGTTTTCCAAATTTTGCATAGTCGATTGCAAGAGTCCAACGACGAGACAGAGGACATCCGGATGATTAAACGTTTTAAAAATAAATTGCAATTACCTGTTACTAGGTTAAATAAATTAAATATCGAAAAACATGTATAGTTGAATTTTTATCGATGTTTCGAAAGTGCAAAAATTTCACGGCCCACCCTATAGAATCAGAAATGGGGATATCCGCAGAAGAACCAAAGTAACCGATTATGCTGACAGGATTGCATCGATGAAGTGGAAATGGGCGGGCCATCTAGCCCGGAGAACGGATGGCCGTTGGGGCAGTAAAGTCCTGGAGTGAACACCACGCATAGGAAGGCGCAGCGTAGGACGGCCCCCGACTAGGTGGACGGATGACCTCGTAAGGGTCGCGGGGAGTAGGTGGATGCGGTCTGCGCAGGATCGCATTCTGTGGCGAGCTATAAGGGCGGCCTATGTTCAGCAGTGGGCGTCCGTGGCTGATAGATATATAGATAGACACACTTTCTTCTACATACGTCGAAACGCATGTTATCGGCTACGCTTCTACGACCAAAGCGACCGCTAGGCGGGTTTCTGGCAGTGAATGTGTTAAGTTCACTTCGTACACATTTACATTTTCTCAACTTCCTCGCCAACAATCCCATTTCGTCATGTATCCTATCTTGTCAACATTTCCAAATCAACATTCCCAAACAAAGTCCCAAGTCAAACTCTTGTTGGTGTACAATATCGATACAAAGATCTAAGTAGAAAGAAAAATTAATTGCGATCCACTGCAGTCTAAGCCGGAATTGAACCAGCGTCTCTGTAATACCGGAACAGCGTCCTGAACCATTAGACCATCAGACCGCTTGTGATTCACAATGAATTAATCCTCTACCTTCGGTAACAATACGTTACTGTAAACCATGAATTTTGAAAGGTTTAGTACCAATACAACCACTCTAAGAAGATGCGCTTTCGCAACATTTCTTCAAGCTGCCCTGCCATTTCTGTAGTGTCAAGCTTACGAGAAAGATGGCACTTTAATGTTTCTTTATATTTTTTAATGAGAAAACATCACATATGTTTTATACAATACTAGCTTCTGCCCGCGACTGCGTCCGCCTTAAATTCGTTTATCGCTGGTATTTTTCCGGGATAAAAAGTAGCCTATGTCCTTCCCCGAGACTCAAAGTATCTCCATACCAAATTTCATCCAATTGGTTCAGCGGTTTAAGCGTGAAGAGGTAACAGACAGACAGACACACTTTCGCATTTATAATATTAGTATGGATTGATACAAAGATCTAATTAGAAAAGAAAAATTATTTGCGATCCTTTCCAATCTAAGTCGGAATCGAACCAGCGTCTCTATGCGTCTAATAATGGTTCAGGACGCTGTTCCGGTATAACAGAGACGCTGGTTCGATTCCGGCTTAGGCTGAAGTGGATTGCATTTATTTTTTCTTTACTACTTAGGTCTTTGTATCAATATTGTAGAAAACATATGTGATGATTTCACATTAAAAAATATAAACAAACATCTTGTCGATGTAGCTGATGAAGCTTGAAGCTGTTTCCATCTCGCCCTATCCAAGGCCCCGTTTATTAGTAGTATCCTTGATCTCCGTATTCGACATGACGTCAGACTTCTCTTTCATTTGTTTCATGTAGCTTATTCTTGGTCTTCCCCTTCCTCGCTTGCCATCAACCTTTCCTTCTTCAGTGTTATTAATGAAAGCATCGTGTCTTATAAGTTGACTAATCATTTTTACTCTTCTATTCTCTTTTTTAAGCTCCTCCTTTCCGAATACTTCTTCATTTGTGACTTTTCCGTCCAACTAATCTTATCTGTCCATTTCCTACCTTTACAATATTCAAATGTTCTACTTCTTACATAGTCTACCTTCCCAACTCGTCCACTTTCTCAACTCGTCCACGCTTCAGACTCATCCACTTTCTGAACACTGTTTTACCAAGACATGTTGTTGAAATTTGTTATTTTTAACCTATTAAAAAAAAGGAGTAGTTTCACTCACAAATCGTTCGGGACGAAGACAACCATGTGGACTGGATTCGAAAAATATTCTTGCTTTAGTCATTAAATCAAAATGAAGGTGCATTATTTCTTTTCATCGATATTAAATACTAGTGTCTAAATTTGAAGTGTGGTCGATTTGGAAATATAGCTGACTTGGGAATATTGGCAACTTGGGAATGTGGACGAGTTGGGGATGTAGACGAGGTAGGAATGTGGACGATATAGGAAGTGAACTAAATGAATCGTATTGTTGAAGAGCTAGCAAGTTGACGAAATGGGAACTTGTACGAAATGAACCTACAGGCATATACGTGCAAACTTAGCTTAACCGGGTATAATCGGGGTGAACCGGTTAAACCGGTTCGCCCCACCTCCGCAGTCCTTGCAAGCACACGCGTGCTAACCCAATTTGGGGCCCGTTTGTGGGTTTGCGCTCCCTATCTGAATCCGATTACTGGTAAGGACCAGCCAGATTTACCCAGTTCAAAATTAGGTTCTAAAAATACCATGGCATTTTTTAATGGATACATGTATGTTCTGGTAAATGTGTATTTTTTGCAATTTTGTGGCATTAAATTTTTTTTATTTTTTTTTTTCAATTCAATTAAATGTCAAGCCGTATCATTACGAAGGCTGTTATTACACGGTAACGGTTTTTGTAATGTATGTGGATTACCTTGTAAAGGTAAGAACGATAACTGGCATATATCACGCAAACCCATTGCAAACACTTAGCGACGTTGTCAAAAAAGAAGGAACCTACTTGGCAAGGAAATAGTTATTCCTTATGCAAGTCTGCAAATATAGATTCTTGAGCGTAACGAGGCTTTCTAGGCTCGAGAAGTCAAATAATTTTGTAGCAGTGCGAAACACACAACTTTACACCTCACTACAGCGAGGAAAATATGAAATGTAAGTAAAACTGTGAAATTATAATAAACCGATAACTTTTTTTCATTAAAAACTAGTGATAATGAACCTACGAAACACCCTCATAACAAAACAAACAAATAAATATTTATAAATATATAAGTTTAATTGACTTTTTAACGCTAGCGGATAAAGCGCACTTTTCCACGCAGATTTGGCACTGTAAACGGGACCTTTCCGAGCTAGTAAGGTGAAAATAGTATTGTTCCACCGCGATAACGCATCGGTTCACACGGTAAAGTTTGCGATGGCAGAAATTGAAGAATTACGTTTCCAATTAATGCCCCGCCCACCATATTTGGCTCCCTGCGATTTCTATCTGTTCCCGAATTTGAAAAAGTGGCTAGGACGACAAAAAATGTCGACCAACATCGAAGTCATTTATTTATTTATTCAAAAAAATACATATCCGCAATTTATAGCTAATTGCCAAAGCACTACACATAATAGCCTAAAAATAAAAAAAAGTGTTATCTAACAGACAAATAATGAGCATATTGACTACACAAATGGTGGATTCTAAATACACTATAAACAGTACTTACTCCATACATATAAATTAAATTAAATTAGCATGTTTTTAAATCGCTTAGGAAATTAATTGACGCCGATAATGGCTATTTTGAGGGTCTTAACAGAAGCTTCTATAAATACGGAATAATGGCACTGGAGAAACGTTGGTCTAAATGTATTGAACTGTACGGAACATATTATTTACGAAAATAAATTCGTTTGATTCAAATAAAAACTGTAAATGATAAAATCTGGCCATGCCTGATCTGGTATATTTTTTTATCAACTGCTTGTTTAGAAACATCACTTCTTTTTTAATAATCCATGGATGCAGCACTATAAAATTAAAGTACAATCATATTAAAATGTACGATTACGTGTGAGATTTTGCTTTACATGTAGTGTTCACGTATTCACGTGTACAGTACCTTTATCTATATGCGTCACTATATGTTGACTTCGCTCACCAGCATACCACTACTCGCTCGGACAGCCGGTAACCAACTGACCCACCCGACTTATGCCGAGTGACGTATATGCATGAGATAAGTATATAGCAGCACAGAACACTACATGTATATCTCAAGATACTTATTATTTTTTTCCCCAGCATTTTCTGAGAGTCTGTGGTACGTTTCTGCCGCTAAATTATTGATATACCTATACACAAGGTTTTTGTAAGGATTCAATAACTTTTTTCATGCTTTATTAAATTGTCTTTTTTGTTCATAATTATCAACATTTTTTTTATTGTCTCCTGTTTGTAGCAGTTAGGAGATATGTACTATGTACTTTAATGGCCTTCCATACAAACACTACTTTCAGTGCTTGAAGTGGACAGTCTTGTTGGCTACCCTGAGTTTAAATCAGTCAGCTAATGTAACTTTTTGGTCAGATGATATTCTAAAAAGCGTAAAACACCCAGTTAAAATGTCAATACAATAATGGTATTGTAGTAGAAAGTGAAATGACTATGTCAAATAATGTTGGACATACAATTTGAAGTATGTTGGAATGTATAATGCAAAAACTCTGGAATGTATAACGCTCATGCATTTTGATATGATTGTATTTTTATTTTATAGTATTATATCCATTGATTATTAAAACAAGTGCTGTTCCTAAACAAGCAGTTGATAGAAGAATATACCAGATCAGGCGTGGCCAGGTTTTATCGTGTACAGTCTTTACCTCTGTTTTTCCTCTTAATTTATAAAATTACTTATCAATCGGTCCTCGTATTGTGTTTGCTATGAATTTGCTCTATTCATAACGGATCTGCTTACAGCATATTAGGACAGAGTTGATGTTATATGACCTTCCATTGCAGCCGGCGGGGAGTCGCCGCCAGCGACCGCTGAGCTGCGTCACTTCAGCAGTCAGATCAAACTGGATCTGTCGCTCCTGCCTATTGGGACCTCCAGAGCCCGTCGCAGTAAGTCTAACCACAGTATACAGGGTGGAACATTTAAATAGGGCGCCACACGGCTTATGAAGTTTTGTTTTTCGTGACTTCTGTGGTGCTTCAGGCCTAGTCTGAGTCTGGCTATTACCAAGGACCATTTAAACAAGAGGACGGCCCACCTCCATACAAGCCGTTCCCCGATATGTACAACGCTATCTATGTATAAGAATTATTATTTACAATTATTCAACTTTGAAAGCGTGTCACATAAGTCGCATTATTTAAATGTTACGATATATTTATTATTGGCTGTTTGCGAACTAATTGTTACTGCACTATGTTTCTTTGTACAGTTATAACACAGTTTAATGATTAATTTTAAAGCGCCATCTAGTTTTTGCCAGAAGATCTTGCGATCGGGGCGCGATCCAAAGTATGACGAATGGCATTCCTCTTGTTTTAATGGTCTTTGCCGCAACGGGGAAAAGATTTTAGTGGAGCTTCACTAGGGGAGACGTTGTGGTGAAATGTTCGCGATCACATGGCGCCACAATCAACGCCATGTGCGGGAAACAACGGAGTGTTTAAGTGGGTAGGCTTCTCCCCTCCCTCTCGATAAGAGCTGGGAGAAGAGAGTCCTCGGTAACACCCCAATTGCTGCCTCACTAGGGGGCATGCGCAAAGCATTGTCACTCTAGTAAAAAAAATAGAGAGCTTTATTAACTTTTCAAGTTATTTCGATCCGCATTTACATACTTTTGAAAATAAGAGTCCGAGAAAAATCGTTAATTTTGCTAAAATTTTTGTTTAATGTCAATTGACCTCATTGCTATCAAATGTCTTTTCAGACTTAGCAGGATCAAGGACCCTAACTTAAGTTATGTACTAGAAAAGCTAGACATCGAAGAAAACACTTCCATACATGGGCAAATTAAGAATTTTCTAATTTTTATTCTGACCTTTTTGATGTGTCAATGACATATTTAAATGTTTCACTCTGTATCCTAAGATGCATCATGCATTTTATTTCTGAAATGGCTTAATTAGGAATTCATGTCAATTTAAGATTTTACAAAGTGTTAAATTTAACTAGATTTTTACGGTCATGTTTGTAGTATATGTAGATATATGGACCTCACGCCACTGCTTGTGATTATTTACAGTTCAATGAAGGAAACAAAAATATACATTTAAACGCTTCGAACGGACAAAATAAGAAAATGTCTGTACACTCCTCCCTCCTTCATACACTTGTGACATGAGTGACGCCACACGTGTCCGTCGATTTGTTTGGGGTGTTTTAGCGCCCAGCCGTAACGCCTGACTGAATCTCGATTTGAACGTTTTTTTTTTTAGTGTACATTGTTTATTTTCAATATTCCATATATTTCGCCGATCATGTTATGAATTCGTATAATTTTGACATAGGCAAATTTGTATTGTAAAATGATTTTATCTTAAGGGGCGTCCACATTTGTATCATTTTCCCGATCAGATCTTCGTCCCGTGGCATGATCGCGTGTCACGATCACGCGTTTGGACGTTGCGCCGATCCGATCGCTCGAAATCCATGTTGCTACGCGCATCACACACTTAGATCGGATAAGCGCGGCGTGATCGCCGCGCCGACAGTGAGCGTCCAAGCAGCGCGATACGCAGTCATGGCACGCCACAGTGATCGGATACGAGCAAATGATACAAGTGTGGACGCACCTTTGTTTAATTTTCATTAGATATCATCATAGATTACTTAGTATTTCCAGTGGTCCCCAACATACGGCCGCGGAAGCCCGTGATCAGGATGCCGAGCCTCTCCGAGGACGTCCCCCCCCCCGCCCCCGCCCGCGCTGCCCGCGCCCGCGCCCGCCAGCCCCAAGGCCAAGGCGCAGTCCACTCTGGCCAAGATCCGCGGCATCACCAACCAGATCCGACAGCTCAACAACCTGTCCAGGAATATTGACGGGAAAAAGAGACGCTGTACGCTGGAGGATTTGGAGGAAGTGAAGAAGATGAAGCTGGATTAATGTCGGAGTCTTTTTTCAGCCACTGATAGCTTATTCTCCTCCTTGACACATTCGCTTTCAGGAGCCCGCCTAGCGGGCGCTCTGTTCGTAGACGCGTACCATGCGTTTCTCCGTATGTAGAGGAAAGTGCGTAACTATACGAAAAGCTTGGCAGCGAAAGTGTTAAGTGTCAGTATCCAGGCTTCACATTGATAGGGGAAAGTGTGAAGAATTCGTACACTTCTTAGCCCGATAACGTACTTGACTTTTTTCCGCGCGCACACTTCATACCCGCCCGCGCAGTCCTCCCCCGTCGCCCGCAGACTATGGGAGTGTCAACGAATTTGCCAAGCGATATAGTACTTGTAATGAAGACTAGTTGGAGATATCGCCATTGTACGAATGCTCTCTCTGTTCTAATCCACCACATTTTCCCCTGTCAAAATTGGACATATTACGGTCTTATAGATGCGAATCTTAATGTTTCTACTGAGAAGCTTGGACACTATACACTATACTGCAGGGCTCTGCATCTTAAAGCATTTTGTATGCGGCCATCTACACTTTGGGCCCGAGTAACCCTGGAGTTTAGTGTCTCATTGGAGTACTTCTATATAACGTTCAGTTAAAAAAAAAATGTTTTTATAAATTCGCGTGTAATGAAGATGTGACTTAAAGCTAAGAGAGACGAGTACTTTTCGACACGAATTACCCTCAATAAAGAAAAAAAAATAGTTGGATTAAACTTATTGTGTATAAAAGTATTAAATAAGTGGTTACATCACATCATTAAGGCGTGGTAGTGCATGAGATTTGGGATTTATGAATTTATAAAAATAAAATATCTCAAAAATTACGCGTTTTCGGACAACATGTTATACCAATATGCTCCAATTAGGCTCTACATTCGATGGTTAGCCTTTTGGGTTACTCTGGCCCACGAGGAGTAATAGCGTCAGTAAAGTTTAGTTACATCATAGTTAACTGAAAGCAATAATAGTTGTGAGATTTTTAGAGCGTTTTTGTGTTGCCCTGGTGCGACGATTTAGTACAGTCAGCAGCAATTTGTAACATCCAAATGGGTAAACATATAAAACATATCATGAAATTCCTTTATTATCACTATCAGCCAAAAGATGTCTACTGCTGGACATAGGTCTGCGCCGCCCGCATCCAGCGGACTCCAGCGACCTTCACTGGTCATCAGTCCACCTTTTTGTCTACACAAGATCGTTGGTTGAGAATACTTTTGCGGCGTATCCTACCATTTTAATACAATTTCTAAGGAACACACATATTTGTCGTGTGTTTTTAATGTGGGAAAACCAACACCACATTACTATCTACTGTGACATATATACAAATCAAAGCGCAAAGAAAAATGCGATTGCTCTCTCACGTGGTCACACTAGGACTCGAACCCGGCACCTCGCGATTACGCGTCGAACGTGTCAACCCCTCCACCAGCGAGCACTGTTCGGTGCGGGTTCGAGTCCTGGTGTGACCACGTGCGCGAGCAATCCTATTTTTCTTTGCGCTTCGATTTGTATCTATGTCACAATTTTAATACAACTTAGATGGTTATGGCACAAACGGAAAGCGTTTGTTGCCATATATTTGGCTTTTTGGATGTTACAGGCTGTCATAACCAACAGAAGTGGTCAACACTTCTTATTACGGTCAGTTATTGAAGTCACTGTAATAGTATTAGAAAAAGGAGCCCTGCGTAACGGTGCTCCATCGAATACTTTAAATCCGTAATCCGAAGTCGGGCGTTAATCAATACTGTTCTAGATTTATAGAACCCTTATGTAAATGTCAAATAAATGTCCAGGGTAATATCTTTCGTAATACTAACTTTCCTTGGTGGTTAGAGATGTACTACTGCTATACAGGGGGTCCACGATTAATCCGAAAGATTTTAACCACGCATATCTGAGGCCAGTAGGAGTAAAAAATGTGTTTCATGATGGGTTTAACACTTGCTGAGTATGATTTGGGAGTCAAAATCCGCAAAAAAGAACTAGTTTTATCGATCAAAACTAGAATAACTTTCGCTTCTTTATGAAAATTATCCCATTTTATAATCGAAACAATTATTTAAAAAAAAACCGATGACTACACTTTGATGTCTGTCAATAGCGACGCGAAACTTGGCACCGTACGTGGCATCGTAGCGATCAAAATATCTTAATGCAGTTTAGTAATCACAATAGACATGCAAAATGTATAATATCTTTAATACCAAGCAGGATTTGACTGGGGTTCATAAAACATTTTTTGCTCCTAATGATCTAAGTAAAAAAAAAGTGGTTACAATTTTTTGGGTTTCTCGGGGGCAACTTGTATGAGTATATAACGTAACGTAACGTAAAGTGTGTATACTGCCATGTGTATGATGCCTTAGTGTGCTTAAATTTTATACAGATAGTGTTAGGCGTTATTCCACCTGTTAATTATTAATAGTTGATTAAGCATGTAAATGTCGATCATTTGACATATGTTAATCAGGCGTTTAAGAATGGTGGAATTTAACCTAAATTATCTAATCGCCTTAAATATAGTGCAAATTCGCAATAGATAGTCGGCTAGTTATTCGTCTGTTCCTGTACATCTCTAACTAGAATATTGATATGGTCAACCGGGTCAATTAGGACCATGGGACGAATGCGTCTTCAATATTTCTTAAAATCCGAACACTTTAAAACTAGCCATACCTTCCCGTTCTAAATTTTGGCAGTAGATATACATAAGTATATAAAAGAGAGCAGGGATATGGCAAAATGACGCGTTTTTATGTTATTGTCATAAGACGCATTTGACCCATAGTCGCATTTGACCCGGTTGACCTTAAGTAGTTTTTTATCCGGGAAAAGAGTGTCAATGTGTGTTCTGTCAGGTTCGCAAAGCTACTTGTAAGCGTGGCTTTTTAAATAATTTATGAATTGAAAGACAGTTCTTATAAAAACGTTTTCGCAAATAAAATTAATGGGCATGTTATTTCTTATATGAAAAAAAAAAAGATTAATCATGGACGAATAAAGCAAGAAGACTGTTAATCGCTGTCCGCGCGCTAGCCGCGGTGTCCTCAGCTGTTTTGAAGCAGTGTGACGGGTGGACACTCGTAAATATGGAGAAATTCTGCAAAGAACAGGACGAATTTAAGAGTCCCCAGCAAGCTCGGTTCTCCATACAAACGTAGTTACGCTCTCATTTTAAAACGACTAGCTAGTTTGCTCTGAAACTTTGTACTTAGAATAACTTAAGGTATATGCAGGCCTGTTATTAGTTTATATAGCTTCAGATACCATACTAAAAAGATTTACAGTGAATGTAAGTTTTTCATACAAAATTAGTTTTTGCCGTATTTCGTTTGTTTTATAAACTGGAGCCTTATAAAATAATTACAGGCCTAGATATACTTCATGTCATTGTATATGCAGTTTCGTTATAATCCAATACGTAGTTTTAAAATGAGAACGAAACTCCGTTTGTATGGGAAGGTGAAATTCGGCCGAGCTTGCGGGGGACTCTTAAACTGAAGCGGTCGTTTTGTCCGCCCCCAGTAACGGACTAAAATGATCAAACACCCGCTGTTCGTGGCGTTCAGCATCTATCGCCAACCGCTACCTGCGAGACGGGTAAGAACGACCGTGGCCGACCGCTTTTGGATTTTCATCTTTCAAGTGCTTTACGTATCTGATGTAGCATAAAGTTATTTATAAATAGCCTATATTCTTCAGAATATGTCATGATAGTTACAGTTTTTAATTCCGCCTAATTATTACTGACACGTTTTTTTTATATTGTAAATGTGAGATTGAAAATACTTTAAATAATTTCTATTAAACGGGCACCAGCAATCAGTAAATATTGATGACAAAACATAAGTGACAATTGACTAATAGCTCAATAGCTAGGATGAAAAAAGACAGTGATTGGAAATCCTTATTTAGTTAATGGATACAACAAACCATCACCAAATAGTATTTGCATGCGTATTTTTTGTGGAAACTGCATGAATATATGCGCACAACTTACTGTCACATTTATATATATGCCTTTGCGTCTGTTGCAGACGATTTATGAGTGTAGTGTTCGGGAGACACCGTTTTGGTGGTTGACCAAACCGATACGAGCAAAGAGAATATAACCACTATGTTTTAAGAGACGGGAGTGCCATACATTGACCAAACATTGACTTAACATTCTGAGTAGTAAGAAACGTAAGCTGGAATGCAGTATCAACAGGACAGAAATTGTGACAGCTTGATGACAGAAGCTGTGGACGGCACTGCTGCCAACATGAGCAACAAAAAGGGATGTGCTGCACACACTGTTAGACATTTTTATCGACATCGATAACTTGAAATAAAAAAATAGCGTTGCTTTTCGACTCATTATTAAGCTTTCGTTCTTCTGCTAAAACCGTTTTAGCAGGAAAAATACAAGTTACGAAAAGTATGATTGTAGTAAATAATAACACCAATTTTCTTTTTCATAATTTTATTTGCTTTCTTTATATTTTTCCAGTAGCTTGATTTTTCGAGGGGATATTTGGTTCACAGATAGGTAGGTACCGTTTCCGGAGAAGATTCTGTAACAACCGAAAGTGTGTTACGCATGTCCACTCATTATTATAAGATAAACACGGATGCTGTTTGTATATTTGTATAAACTTTTTCGTTGTCTCATTGTCCCACTTAGCCATTTTATCAAAATAATCATACAATTAAACAAACAAAAGCACGTTGCCAGAGGTGCGCGTTTGGGCGGCCGCTCGCTACGACAACGCTACTGGCGAGTGATCGTGTTCATACCTGCCGAGTGGCGAGCGAGTCAGCGCAGGGTATGCTGAGAGGAGTGCGGAGGTGGGCACTCGGCCTAGTAAACAAACCAAGGTCCGAGTACTAGGCCGAGTACTCGCCACATAGTACACACGAACCGAGCACTCGGCCGAAGACACTCTCGCCACTCTACTCGGTACGTGTGATCAGGGCATAAAAACTGGTTAGAAAAAATATCGATATTATCTGGGATACCGCACTAACTTTTACAATAATATTATTTTTATTCCAGAATTTCTTTTAAGTTCTAAATAAACATGCGTTATGTGTCTTATGTAGAAAAACAAATAGATTTTTGAACTTACCTATCTTCATCCAATGGAAATTTAGCCATAAATGTTCGTTTTTGACCGCCAACACAACCGGTCTTTATACCACATATCTCACACGTTTTGTAGTGCATATTTGTTGTACAACACAGAATACGGGTTGTAACCAAGTTATGGCCGTAACTGTTACGCCGAAATAAGTTAGTTTTTAACAAATACAAACACAAAAAATGCACGATTCAAAAAGCCCGGCGAAACGTGCATTTTTTGTGTTTCATCATGGCGGACAGTGGCGGATGTGTAGTTGAGTGAGAAAGGGATACCGCTGTTAGAGCAAGATAGATACATCCGCCATAGCAGCTAGCTTATGTTTCATACACCGTTTTTTAAAAGGGGACTTGCGCCAGACTGGATACGAGAGCGACATGTTCTACCGCAGAGGTACTACTCCGAAATCCAAAAAAGCGGCCAAGTGCGAGTCGGACTCGCCCATGAAGGGTTCCGCAGCCGTTTATACAAAAAAATGCGCTACAGATGAAATAAAAAAGGTTTTGAAAAAAAAAACACTAACAAAAGAGCGTATCTCGCCGGCACTTACGTCCTTTTGCTGAGAAGCACAATTTCATGGCAATAACTTTAAAACGGTATGTCCGATCATGTTGAAAACAATTTTCGTTGGGAGTATTTATTAAGCTTTATATTTGTAAATTATTTCATAATTTTTGAACATACCGTTTAGAAAATAGATGGGGGGGGGGGGGGGGACACAATTTTTGCTACTTTCGTAGCGAATATTTCAGAAAAAATGTACTAAATCAATATGTTTTTTTAGAAACCTCAAAGTGTATTTAAATGTACTGTCGAAATATGTGCCACACATTGATATTTGATGAATTATTTTTTTTACTTTCGGTTACATGTATCGAGTGCGCCCCCTAGAAATATATATATATATTTTAACTATCAAAGTAAGTAGCGGTTTACACTCGACACCTATGCTCCAAATTTCATCAATGTACATCTTATAGTTTTTGAGTAAAATGCCTGTGACATACGGACGGACAGACAGACAGACAGACGGACAGACATACAGACAGACAGGACGAATCAATAAGGGTTCCGTTTTTGCCATTTTGGCTACGGAACCCTAAAAACGAAGTTCGTATTGCGCGATCACGCTGCAGAGCGAGAGGAACAGCACGTTACGAACTTCGATTTTGAGTTTAGGAGTAACCCCTGAGGCCTGACAAGAGAAATTTGCGACAGATGGTACTGAGTTGGCTTGACGACGTCTTTGTCTCTTGTCAGCGAGTGCCTCGAACGAGGCCTCGTCACATCTAATAAAGACACTATTTCGCGGAATAGTAAAGGAAATGTAATCCATTATTTTAATAATGTAACTCGCAAAGTAAGGCCTGAATCTGTCAATTAATCCTTATCATAACCAAAAGTCATCTAAGGTTTTTACTGATTGTCTGGTGCCCGTATAATTCGAATATATTGTGCTAAATTACTAATAATGAGGTTTTCTTAGATTTATACATTTATATCGTGTGCACGGTAGTGTTATAGCCAAGTTTCCGTATGATTTTCCAGCGAAAATCGTTGATAAGGAAACATTGGCGTATTGTAATGTGGAAGTGTGCTTTTGTGGTATTATAAGAAATTGTTATAAAGGCTTATTTAATGCAATAAATATATTTCGAGGAGTTTATGAAGAAATAAGTTAGTTTTACTTTGGTTAAATGTTGTTGTATAAGATATATTTAATATTGGCAATAGGGTAAATCGCCTATGGCCGCCCACCGGTTACTAGCCAATTCGCAAATGTTATGTATAGCCAGGGTCTAGAATTTAGACCGAAACGAATTTTAGTACATATCCTTAATCTAGACTAGATTATATGTACTAAAATTCCATTCTTGGAATAGTAACCACATATTGTCATAATAAATACAACCGGAGTATTTTTACAAATACTGTTGTAAGCGAGAAAAAATGTGACAAGTAATTAAACAATATGGCCAGTTATTGGTAATTTACTCTATCATTTAAATTCGATAATTGGATGTTGGAAACCCTTTTCCTGCTAGAAATTTTATTCGCGATTCCATAGTTTCTATGTACAAAGGTACACTCATATAAAGAGATTTTTTTTCTGTAACTCACAGCAAGTCTGTACAGTACAGCAAGATTATCTCATGAATTCACTTAATTTTTAAAAATACTATTGCGATAAAAAGAAATATTGCGATCTTCTGCTTTTGATCTATATTTAGGTTTATGTATAACATTGTGTTCGTTCGTACCTGCACTAGGCGTTTTGTTAATATTATTAACACATTTACAGTCTATAGCGTGTAATAGCTATTAACGCCCCATTATATTTACGCAGATTATATTTAATCGTCTATATATTATGTATAACATTATGCTATAAGTTTTTGGCAATGTAACTTTTCGTAATTTGTAGTCAATCTGAATTGTACGATTACAAACGCTTGTACAACTAATTTAGTTTTACCGTTTCCCATGTGAAAAAATAAGGTTCTATGGAGGCCTAGGAATCATTTCATGTATACTATATGTATATTTAATCGTATAAATCATAGTCCTTAATTATGTATACGGGAAATATTGTTTATCTTCGTGTTGATTTTTGGATAACTAAGTAGGTACATATATGCATAAACATATCCGTGCATGACGTGTACGAAGTCGAAATATACATTTAAAGAAATTTGAACGTAGGACATGAGTTTTATGGTTTAATTTTGGTCAGACTTTATTAAGTTCTTCACCATGCACGGATATTTATTTGATAGTTTTTGGCTTGTCACCTCATTGATTTAGTCTAAACGAAAGTTAAAAGGTCACCGTTGCTCAAAATACGCACCGTATGAGCAATATCGTGACTTATGCGTACCGTAAAGTTTACGGTACGGGGTGTCGATGGTCTAGTGCAGCGGTCGGCAATCTTTTACCAGCCAAGGGCCACATAGTAGCTAACCAAATTGATGCGGGCCGCGCTTTGTTAATAATTTGTGACTTTATCAGGCAAAAGGTTTTCAGCCGGCTATGGATGTCGGTTGCCGACCGCTGTGCGCCTACCACGAGTTCGGCACGAGCGAGTATCGAGCGCTCGATGACGGTCTATCTCTTTCGCACTATCAGCGCGTGCGAGAGAGGTGCACTCACTCTCGACACGAGATACTCGCTAGCGCCGATTGTAAACTCAGCTCATGGTAGGCACACTGGTCTAGTGGTTTAGACGTTGACCCGCAGTCTCATTATGATCGCATTTGAGTCGATCAAAGTTTCTGTACCTAGTTGCTATCGTCACGTCCACTACGATAAAACTACGATTGTACATGACATAAAAGCAAAAAAAAAAATCTAGCCAATGTTCTCGGTGTTGTTTTACTCTGGTGCTTCAGGTGTCTATGGGCGACGGTGATCGCTTATCATCAGGCGATCCGTCTGCTTGTTTGCTCCCCTATAACATCTATACTATTATAAAGTTGTAAAAATGAAATTTCTGTACAATGAAGATATTTTCCAAAACTTGAGTGTCACGGACTATTTGGACTTCGCTGAATAGAAAAATAATTTTTTTTTGTATGTTCTATGTGTCGTTGCGGCTTCATCACCCAATATCGGCTAAACGGATTTCAACTATTTTTGGTACACGGGTAGCAGGGTATCTCCAGATGATTATAGGATACTTTTTATCCGACTATTCTAAAGAAAAAAAGAGGCGTTATGGCTTTTTCTCCTCCGCGAAAGAAGTTGCGGCCACCCTTTAGTAACAAATATATATAGGTTCATCCACGCTATCAGTATGTTACAGGTCTAACGCTTAACTGTGTCTGTACCTGCGGTATGGGAGCGGTACGGGAGGGGTGACAAGTGACGTGATATGACGTGTCCTAACTGTCTCGCTATACACATACGACACTTGTCATCGCTCCCATACCATACCTCAGAAACAGACTCAGTTACTTATGTGTTTTAGGCCTTTATACGGGGTGACCCTAAAACCAACGCCAAAATGAAGAGGGGTGATAGATCAGCTCATAAGCTATCATATTAAGTGAATTTGTAATAAAAAGTTGATGGTTTTCGAGATATTGGCACTTTTAAAAAACTCGTGACTTTTGATACCCTGCGTCAGTATGTCGATTACCACCACTGCTAATTTAAGTATTTTTTTAATCTGTTTTTTGCAGGATGTTACCAAAAACATATCCTATTGAATGTAATTTAAATTTATTACATATCATGATGCATTGTCGGTAAAATTAAAGAAAAAAATCAAAAGTCATGAGTTTTTTTAGAAGTGCCAATATCTCGAAAACCTTATGAAGGTCAAATTTACTTAATATGGTAGATAAATGAGCTGTTCTTTTACCCCTCTTTATTTTGGCGTTGGTTTTAGGGACACCCTGTATAGTAGCTTACATTATTAGTATTTTTCGAAGTAACTCTGTCACTATTGTCTCTTATGTTACGGGACACAATAAAATGAAGAAAAAAATTATCAACCCATGTATGTTATGTATATATTGGCACGCTCTGCAGCCTAAAGAGCTTAATGGATTGTGACGTATGAGATATAATAATTTCGTCTTGGTTGTGGGAGTGACATATGCTATAACATTTTAGAGTAGTTTGTTTTGAGCTTTGATCATATATACTTTAGGCTACATTATGAAACTCAACCCTTCATTTACTTACAAGGTTTTGATACCCGCTTAATGCATCTGTTGTTTAAATTTCAAGTTCCAAATTATACTATGAAAATGTTGACCCATTTTCGTGGTTGCTTTTTTGGTGTTATACCTAGTTATAAAACACAATATTTATAAAATAGTATGGGACCATTAAAATGTATATGTTGTGTTGCAATATACCTTTTTCTTTCTTTTGCAGTCGCGTCCAAAAATATGTGTGCACTTCGGAACTTATGTTTACGCAATAAGGATCAAAAGCTTAATACATTTTACGCATTGTCTGCGATTTTGTAATTCTTGATTTATGTATTAAAAAAACTAGTTTAGACACACACTTTTCACATAAAACAATTCTAGAAGTAGGGTTTTATAAAATCTGTTGAAACATACACCATATTTTAGTTTCATTCGTCACTGGAGAAAATTTAATTCGCTGCCCAAAATATCTGGTATATTCCTTGAAACAACGGGTTTCAGTATAAAACCCTAATGAAGGTCTGCTAGATCAACACGGCATATTGGGCCTCAATTTCATCATGCTGTTAGTTCCAATTGATTACGCATATGAGTGTTGACTTTTGACAGACCGTTAAGAATTAACACAGGAATGTGAAATTGGACACAAGGATCTTAGACACAACCCGCAAACAGAAATAATGTGCAATACAATAGTGTGGATATATAAGTTAAAATATCGTCAGTACTTCATTTTGCTCCACGGAAAAACGTAGTAACTCTATATGACGCTAGTAAGTACTTACTAGCTTCTTCCCGAGGGTAGTTTCGGATAAAATATAAGCTGTTTTCAAAGTTATGTTTTTACTTAATGTCTTATCTTTTTTTCAGATTGTTTACTTCATACAGTTTTTATGATTGAAGGTTTTATTGGGGATGTTATTATATGACACTACTTAAGTGTTCAGATACCTAAAGTAAGAATGAACTAACTTACATAACTATATTATATTATATTGTGTCTAACTGAGTGTTTGGGAATTCATGAAAGTATTATGTTAATACTCCTATATTAGAAATTAAAATATTTTTAATTTTAACACAGTTGTTTCATTACGATCCTATTCAAGTATGTAGGTATATTTCGACCATCAATTAATTCTCAAACATTTGTTTGAGAACACAAAAAATTGCAAGTGCTTGCCATCGATCAATAATTTGGTAATTTTGGTGAGTTAAAGTTTTAGTTCCTAATATCCTTGCGTTGTTATTTATTTACGGAAACTTTCAAATCAACATCAAGATCCAATACATTTGATTGCTAATGTTGTGTACGAATTTGAATCGCCCCCCGCGTTCAGCCAGTGGATACCGCGCGGCTGCGCATTGAACTAATTTTGACGTAAACTATTCCAAGAAGGTCATATCGACCATTTCGATATCGATATTCAAGTAAGTAGTTTTTTGTTGAAATATGTAAATATTATGTAGGTATATTCATTTTATTAATGTTTCTTTGCTTAAATTAACCCATAATTAAGTTATTCAAACAGCGTATTATTCAAGATGCAATCTTCTTTTTCAATACTGGCCTATTTAAATCGCCATAGTCGCCTTATTTATTCCATACAAACGAAAATTGCGGTAATCCGCTTCTGCAAGTTTTATTACTACAGTTGAATTTTTCTAGCAACGACTTTTTGACAGCCGTCACCCCAGTACAATCGCAATAGCGCGAAGGCGTAAATGTACTGGGATGACATCAGTCAAAAAGTCGTTGCTAGAAAAATTCAAGTATAGTATAATTTTGTCAGTTCAATGTCGTATTTTATAGTATCTGCGCTGTGTGTGTTGGACTTTATAGTTTATTGTATTAGGTACTAGTACTAGTCCCACAGGCACAAACTTTAAGGTGCGTCCACATTTGTATCATTTGCCCGATCACATCTTCGTCCCGTGGCATGATCGCGTGTCACGATCACGCGTTTGGACGTTGCGCCGATCCGATCGCTCGAAATCCATGTTGCTACGCGTATCACACACTTAGATCGGACAAGCGCGGCGGTATCGCCGCGCCGACAGTGAGCGTCCAAGCAGCGCGATACGCAGTCATGCCACGCCACGGTGATCGGATACGAGCAAATGATACAAGTGTGGACGCACCTTTAGATGTAATAATGAACGAACGATATGTTAGTTACAGATGTCGGTCTTACGGACATCACTAAATTTGAGTTCCATGGACACTCGTATCTGCCTACAGCGCCAAAATGGCTGTAATCAAATACGTACAAAAATAAGTTGACAGCAGCCAGTCCAGTGGTAATATATACAGGTCAGTTCTCTTATTCCCTGGAGGCTGGGAAGGCCTTTAGTTCGGGACGCCACGTGTGACGACAGTTTAGCACCGTCTCATCTTCCAGCGACCGCCGCCAGGGCTGGTTCTGCTGCATAAGCTGCCGAACGCCTCAAACAGCGCACATATGCGAACATCGACGGCTACAAGCGTACTCGATATGCATATTTAAACAATTGCGAACGTTAAGTTTCCCTAGTGGTATTTTTTCTTGATAGTGCTTATTTGAACGCAGAATGTACAAATAAATAAGAATGTATTCATTTCTACTTTAATTATTTAAATTAATTTAAGGCGGACGAAGTCGCGGGCAGAAGCTACTAATAACATAAATGAGATTATTTTTTGGCAGGTGTTTCGAAATCTCACTAGCTCATATAACTGGCCCACTTAACATTCTCCCCATAGAACCAGAGGGGTTATTGCCTAACGAAATTTTGACAATTGGTATCCGAATCAATTGTCATAGCCCATACAAAATCATGACACTTGATTCTGATTCCGAGCGTCAAACAAATGCGTTAGGCAATAGGGGGGCAGGTTATAGTTTGTTTCTTTTATTTTCTATAGTCCTACACCACGCGGGAATTGTCCGTGTTTGCATTTACATAATGCAGCAGAGTGAGACAGTTCCGACTGGTGCTCCATCGCAAATTAGAGTAAATTTCTCGAAATCATCAGTCAGACATCTTATTTTTAAAGTTTCTAATAGTATAGATGTATTGCAATTAAAAATATAACAGTTTTTTCGTACATTCTTTTATTTTAACAATAACAACTTATTTTATTTTATATAAATAAGGCACGTAATAAGCGAGTATTTTCATATTAAATAGCGGGATCAAATAAAATAAAAATTACGACATGTATTATTGCACATTCCCAATTATAAATAATATAAATATATGTAGTATTTTCAATAGAAAACAATTTTATATACAATATTGCACAAACCCGATTCACTTTAACGCTTTTAAGGCTAAATGAAAAAAATGCCTTAATATGATTTTGAATACATTTGTAAGTATGTTTATTTTATATAAGAATAATAAAAAGGTAAATGATCAACTCCAAGAAACGACTAGCAATTACTCGCCATGTATAGTAAATGTATAATTTAGTAAGTTAAGATATACATCAGCTTAAAAAGATAATTAAAGGCAAAAAACGTACACGGTGGACCCGAGTAATCCGAAAGACTTTAGAGCCCAATTGGGAACATTACTTTTCCCAGAGGTACCGTAAAACCACCCAACTATATAGTCCAAAATCACCCAACTGTGGTCCAAATTAAATCGAATTTTACTCACCTAAGGTTATAATAGGGAATATGCATGAATTTTTATTTCTGTTTTATTTAATTCTTATAACAATTCTCATTCATATAACAAACAGTAGACTAAAATAATTTTTCGAATAACTATAAAAATAACCAAGATATAAGCATCAAACATTTCATTCTATCTCTTTCTTACAAAACAGAATTTAATATGGAGTTTATATGGCCGGAGTGCACTGTGACGTAACAGTGCATCAAACCTCTCTGCCGTATGCCTCTATGCGTATTTCTTGGCCGATTATGATTTTAATTTCACATATTGAAATAGTTTTTACATTATTTTGATATTTAGTTAAGAAAAGCGATAAAATATAATCGTTAGTTAGGCAAAATAATTTGATTATAATTCTAATGAAAATAATATAATAATGATTATTTACATATTATTTCCTTTCGGACCATAACTGGGGTGCCTAGACTATAGTTGAGTGGTTTTACGGCAGTATAATTAGTAAATAATAGATCAACATTATGGCCCTCATCGTGCCGTTTCAAGTGGAATCGGGCCATCGTATTTGAAATGGAGTATATAACATTTTACACGCGAATTTACAAAAATTAACATATCTCAAAAAAGTTTGATTTTGAACTGAATGTTATATCTAAACTCGATGGTTAGTCTCTCCCATTTTTACTCGTTCCCATCAAAAGTTAATATATTGATACAGTTTGTTAATACATTATCATAATACAAATTGGAATAAATATAATTAACAGGTACATAAAATAGGGTACTCCCATTTGTACTACCCATCTCACCTGTGACGTCATATAATTGTCAAAACGTTCTAATCCCAGCAGTTCTACCGTGTCATTCTGATGACATGTCCTTTCTGTTCTAAATAAGCAAACTGATGGGAAATGTCAGTATCAAGGTCAATCAACTTTTTTTCTGTAATCTCATTGCCATGATTAAGTCTTCTTAACAACAAGAAATAGTTGATCCACCTAACCCAGGGGTTGGCAACCTGCGACTCGAGACCCACATGCGGCTCATTGAATGTGAAGCTGAGGCTCTATAAATAGATTAGTTCTTCTATCAAAAAGCTTTATTTATGTACTAGAAGGCGCCCGCAACTTCGTTTGCGGTGGAGAAAAAGTCATAACCTCTCTTTTTTTCGACAGCCTAGTCGGGTAAAAAGTATCATATAACCATCTTGAGATATCCGCTACCAGTGTCGCAAAAATAGTCTCTGTCTAGCCGATTTCACGTGATGAAGCTACAACGACACATATAAACATACAAAAAATCCAAAAAATATATTTATCGATTCAGTGACCTCCAAATAGTCGGTAACAATATTTTTTTTTTAAATATCTTCAATGTACATACTTTTCTTTATTACAACTTTCTAACAGTATAGAAGTACTATTTATTTGTTAGCAAGATTTTATTTGTGCATTGTATAACTTTTAAATTTTGTAAATTGTAATTTTTGACTCTTTCGACTCAAATGGTTGCGGACCCCTGACCTAACCTAACAACAGTTAGGACAATTATACGCAGTTCTATGACGAACGTCACAGTTCTATAACACAGATGTGAAGTGCCCGTAAAATATAATCTTGGAACGCATCATATCAGTGTAATATGTGTTAACGTAGTTGGGAAGATGAAATTGATGAAGTCATTTTAAGCTCGTCATTATGGTTTGGATTAGGTACAGTTAGCATCAATAAACTAGCATTCAAAGCGTCACGTTTCATAATGCCTAAAGGAATAAATATATGTTACAATATATTGGGCACTTTAGATGATATCTATTTGATGTTGATTATACATTTTGTCGATATCACGCATCATATTTTAGTGCTACCCTAGGGACGGGAAATTAAATAACACACGTTTAAACAATGTATTGTGTTTCTACTAATTGCAAAAACCTACGTTTGTGAGTGTTTCTGTTTATTAAATTGAGATAGAAATATCGGCAGATTATTGTACAGAATTTGGCAGCCGTTGGAGAAGTAGTAATAATCTAATAAAGTTACTATATTCTTCTCTAGTTTCTATATTTTTGTAACTGTTACAATGACGAGTCATCTGTGGTATAAACTCCACCAAAATAATGTCACACATCCATTAGAACCTAATTTACTATAATGACCAAAATCGTTAAGTTTACCACAATCTATCATAGAAATTGCTAAAGTTTAACGGCACTCAGAAAGTTTCTTCCGGCAATGTTTAGTGGTCTATTCTGATACATAATAGACCTAATCTAATAGACCACTAACTATGATGAACCGCACGCTATCGTGGTTTTAATTGTGGTCGAAAATCGTAAAATTCGCTGAAAGTTACGTCTTGCTTGAATTTTTAATGCGCCATCAGATTCTAAACGCGTTTTGGCGATTCGCGTAACTAATTTGAATTTTAAAAATTGAGGATTTTTGGCTATTTTAAAAATATTACGCAAGTATTATTTAATAAGCGAAGCATTGTCAAATTGTGTGTCTCGGCTGGGTTATAAAGATTACATCAATGCGTTCGTTAATATTCGTACATATATGTAACTGTAGACAGCATCTCTTTCAAATGCATTTTAACACAATGTGCGATAAGACAAATTAAATACCATTGTTAAAACCGATACGACGGAAGTCCGTAATAATAATTATTACGTAAATAAGTTATATAATAAAAGTAAGCGAGCAAATGTCGTACAAGTAATGTACACCATAAATACAGCACTTACTTTCACGGTTTCTCTTTTCACAAAACAACTTGCACATATTATTTGCCGTTGTATGGTTTTGGCGGGAAAAGATTAAGTATAAATTTTGACGCCATTTTCTTATCCGCCATTCGCGCGCTCGACTTCGACTGAAGTGCATTCAGCCAAGATTTGATAAACTAATTTTAATAGAGAATAATATTTTGGTTTAGTATTGTGTTAGTTTAAGTTATCTACCAAGTGTATTGTGAATAAATATATCATTTTTGTTCGTTTCATTTTGTACTAACATTCCTAGGCTAGAGTTACGTACTTTTTGTATCACAAAATTATGTGGAGATTTTGCGCTCACTTCGTCTAGAAATTTCAGTGCTTGGAAAATCCACACGTAATTTACATCTTCCTCGTATTCATATTATGACCAAGGTGAGGCTTCTGCATTGTAAGCAAATAAAACCTGCATATTTGACTCAAAATGCAGGCGTTTAGAATGTGAAAATGTTAGTATCCTATTTCCAAGATTTCTAAACTGTCTAGAGCTCTCTTTTGTAACATAAAATTGAACACTATTAAAATAACCCCTATTCAGGTACACTGGCGATCTCTGAACAGCATCCACATACCAATAAATTATTCTTATTCTTGTAATTATAGGAGAACTTAAGAAAGTAATTATAAAGATAGTGTAAAATTACTGAGCATGTCTACCTCACCTAGGTAATATATCCAGCCAGAGTAAAATTCTTAATCGTTTGAAATGAGGTTTTCCTGAAAACGAAAAAGTGCTGGCTGGCGATATTAGGCGTAAGATTTATTTAACCAAAAGTGTCAAAATGTACAATACTGTGATATGATTGGTGGAATTTGACACTTTTTGTCAAATGCATCTCACGGATTGGTATCATCAGTTCGTGATTTTTCGATTTTCGAATCCTCATATTCGTATTTTGATTCGACGGAAATTGGCCAAAATCTCAATGTTGCAACTGCACGTGATCATAAGAAATGTCAGCGTGGAATCCTTCTGGGCCTGCGGAGTACCGGACTTTTTGCATTCTACCGTCGGGCAGGAGGACGTGGTAGGCCCCGTTGGTCTTCTCGCCCTGTTTGGCCTCTTGGTGGCCAAAGTCGTTGCCGCTGTGGTGGTCTCGCACTCTGTAGCCAAACTCGTAGTTGGCGGCGTACTGGAGCTGCAAGAAAATGGTAGTATTTTAAAAGAGATAGTTACAGCAAAAGCTATGTTTAAGAACCAAAAAGGATTGTTGGCTTAGCTACCTATGTTTGGACACTTGGGACCACAGCCAAAAATCCAGGGTTGAGTTATTAATTATCACTATTTATTAAGTATGGCAGTTCGCGGCTTGTGTCTGGATGGGTTAATTTAAACTGGTATGTATTCTAGTACTACCAAGACTCCTAAACTTAGACTTTCATTGTTTATTCATTACGTGCATAGGGCAGGCAACCCATTTTGACTTTTGGACCAATCTCGATTTTCTTCTAATGTTAAGGAGCTTCTTGGCCCGACTCCATGATAATGGACCGGTTTTTTTTAGAACCTGCCTTTGAAATTTATAGATCTGGCTAGGTCTCTTTATCAGTAATCGGATTAGTTGATAAGGATTACAAGAAAGACAGGATAGGAGGGGAGCGAAAACCTACACATGGAAATGCCATCCACGGCCACTGGAGGAGGGTGGGGATGCGGTGCGCAAGGCACAAATACTCCGGAGGTGGATTGAACTGGCTCCACTAGAATGAAGAGGAGAGCATAAGTCTGGGTACTGGTAGCCATAGTACAAGTACTTTGCTTAGTTTGGGACTAGACTAGATCGATTTGTGTAAGAATATCCCTGATATTCATTTATTTGTTTATTATTCTTCAATGTTTCATTTAGTGTTTTGTGTGTAATAATTTATTTTGGCTAATAGACTATGTATTTGAAAGTACAGAACGACGATAGATCTTTAACACAACCACTACCATGCGTCTCAATATAAAGAATCCGTGTAGCTCTTGATACCGAAAGTGTTTAGCTACCTATCGCGTACTATGTAGTATATAAATATTTTTCAATTCAATACCTACATACTCGTATCATAATTTACATTACCATGATTGTTTTTATCAATACTGGAGCAGTGACAAATTTTTGTATAAGGAGGCGTGAAAAATTGTAACATAACAAATAAATATTTTTTTTATTTTTATTTTTGTATTTTCTGTTCTCTGTCTTCGGCCAGAGACTTGACTGCTTGGTACGACCTGATGTTGACTTTCTACTTTATTCATTGAAATAAAACAATTTAACGGATTACATCGCGTATATTATCTCATTGTAGTTCCCGACGTTTCAGCTTTTGAATTGTTTTATTTCAATGAGTAATAATCGCGGAAACAGAAGAAAATATTATTTTCTACTTTATTTTTTTTTACTTTTCAATAATGATTATTTATTTTTAGTAACAAGAGTTTATATGTTTATGTTACTATAAAACTTAATTTGACTTAAATTAATGTTCATTTTAAGGATTTTTGATTTATGTTTATGTCGGTATTGTAAAAGTATTTTTTGAGAATATAAATTATGTAACCTACATTTTAATTAAAGTAGGAAATCCTTTTTTTTTATAACACATGTAAAGATATGTAAATAGGCAACAAAATAAATGAATGGACTACATTATCTCATGTTTATTAATTACAAACCCGATTAACATACACTCTAGTTAAATAATTACCCGAATAATTTATTATAATGAATTCAACAAATGCACAACGATATCTCTAAACGATATATAAACATACTTCGATAATAATCATAACTACGTTATCATCATATTTAAGATAATATTCATATTATCATATGAATATTATCTTCTTAAATATCTGTGTTACAAAAAACTAAAATACAACCATTAAGAACTTCTATTACTTTTAATGATGTCATTCTGATTTATTTTCAATGTGCTTAGAAAGTATAGTTAGCAATCTAAAACTACTTCCGGATGTACTGTAATGTTTTTTTCTTTATTTAAAAGACTCTTTGTTACTAAGCGACCATATCGACCTGTAAGCAGGAATCGGAACCGGTATTTTTTTCATACAAAATATCTGAAATAAAAATTAGATTTTTCGTTCAATTACGAGATTTTCGTATATGTTATGAAAATTGTAGAACTGAATCAGGTGTTTTGTGATTAATTTCTCGTCTCCTAAATAAAGTTTTAAAACGTTCCAGAAATTGCGTGTATTTTAGACTACCGGTTCCGCTACCTGCCTGTATGACGACAAATAAAATATTTCACTTATAAAACTTAATAGCTAACTATTTAAGTATATAACGCTAATCCTACATAGGCCAACTTGTTCAGCATTTCAGCTTCATCCGGCATAGGAGAAGCCAAAATGCTAACAAAACCGAAGTCAAATATTTGTTTGTAAAAACACATTATTCTCAGAGATTGGTTCCAAACTTAAATGTTAATAAGATCATCTTGTACGACGGATAAATAATTTTCTAACGATTATTTTAAATTACCTATAGTTACTATTCAGAGATTTCTACAAGTCCTTGTACCTATGGGATACAATCACTAGATATCTTCAAAATAAATTTCTATAATAATATTGAGATAGGCGATAGGCATAACCAAGCGTTAATCAACCGTTAACTTAAGCGGGCACTTAAAATGCGAAATTGAATAGAGATATACTGTTGTTTAAATTACTTACTTATACAGACGGGTTAGAACATGATCCGTGTTGGCTAGTTAGGGCTTAGCTTTGATGAAATTGCAAAATTATCTTTCCGCGTAGAAAGACCAGAATAAGCTAGCTTAACAGAAACACAAATCTTGAATTAACTAAACGTATATATATACCATATGTCTGCCTTAAAAAGAATTCCGTTTCCCGTCTAACGGTAAATTGAAATGAAAATGGTTTTTTCAAGGAAACGAAAGTGATCTAGAACCAGTGGGACTTACTCAAATGGTTGTAGAAATTGGTGGTAATAAAATGTATACCTATTTCAAGTGAATGCGTGTGCATATGGTGTTAAACACTTTCCAATTAAATAACAGTCTTTTCTGTGTTTAATGTCCCGTTATTTTATGTATCTTATGCAGAGTTTTCTTTATTTTACTCTGTCGGTGGCTATCAGGGAATCGTCTTTTGTATTTTCTATGCCCGGTCGGTCTCTTACGTTTAATTTTTGGTGACGCCGTTTGGAAAATGTCCAAGTGTTGAATATTAAGATTGTGATGCCCTATTAAGTTTTTCAGTTGAGTTTGGGAGAGGACGTAAAGTGGTTCGGAGATCTGTTGTTTTTTATGTCCGTGTACGTTGGACATAGTGAAACTTTGTTGTGAAATCGGAGCGTAATTTGCTTGGGGTGGCCCGTAACTTGGAGGTCCATAAGACGAAGATGTATCAAAGGTTAATGGTGTACCGTATGATGTTTCGGGTACGCCATATTGGATTTCTGGAATCCTTTTCCTATATTTATTAGTATTGATATTATACCCGGTGGTTGGTGCGTAACTTTGCGCTGGCAAACCGTATACAGATTCTTTGTTTGTATGATCGTAATCATAATCAAAATCGTCGCTATAATCGTAATCTTGTTCATAATCTCTTTGATTTTGTCTATTGGGATGACTGTGTCTAATATTATCCTCATAATCGTTATACACGTAATCTGTTGCTTCTCCTATGGGGAATTTCGGGGTTATCAAAAACGTCGACATATCGTTAAAACGATGTCTGCCTATCGGGTTCAGGCGGATGAGAGATTCGGCTTTAGGAACAGTATCATTGCTTGTAGTTACAGATAAATTTGTTAGATTTGGTACTAGGAAGGGAGTAGTTTCGAGGATTGCTCTACGTTTTCTTTCATCAGATTTTTGTGGGGATTTATGATCGCTAATACTTACATTATCATCGCCGTACGCTGATACTCCTGTACCATCTCCAGTGAGATGTTGGACGCCAGTATGTTGCGCGTTGTGATGAAGATATCTTTCGCTTTGATCGCTTTCATCGCTTCCATATGATGACAAAGGATACTGCGGTTGAGCATATTGTAATGCCTGATAACTTGGCTTTGCTGGGTCTTCATTGATATAATAATCAGGTTCTCTATATTGTGTCTTGTGTCCAGAGGTGATCGTTTGACTAGCAACTTCTACTTTATAATAATTATTACTCTTCGTTGTTGTGGTATCTATGTTTTCTTGTGTAACAGGGGCTTGGGTTACAATCGGTTGTACCCCGTAAGGTCGCAGTTTGTTATGTTTGTTAGGATCCTCAACATCGTCAACTTCTTCAGTTATGGGAGTATGATCTTTAACAACTGGCTCTGGCATATAAGCACTAGCGTAGTGTGGTATTTGAGCATATTCAGTATAATCATACTGTTGTACTAGACTTGGATTTGGTGTATCTTTAAGATAGAAATACAGATCAATAGGCGTCTCTAGATTCTGCATCTTCTTTTCTTCTTCTTCTTTGTTCTGATTCCCTGATATGATCAGGGCATTTAATCCCGATAGTTGATCTTTTGGATTATTTTTCAACAAGGATTTCAATGCATCGATATCTTGAGCAGATTGATACTCTTGCATTTGATGGAATTGTTTAGGATAGACATATTTCGTTGTGCTTGGAATGGCTTCAGTGTACAGCTTACTTTCTTGTGTGGGTTTATAATGCTTCAAACCAACATTACCATTAGGTTTAATAGTTACTCCTTGATCGTAAGTTGGTGCTGGTGAGACATAAACCGTCTGGTATCGTTTCGGTTGAAGATATTGGAAATAATCTAGTGAACCATGTGATCTGTGATTCCTGCTTCTTTCCTTTATAACTGCATCAGCTTTAGTAATCTTCGTCGGTTCAGGACTTTGTAGTCTAAGTCGTTCACCTCGTTTAGCCTCTCCTCTTTTCTCTTGTCTTCTAGTTTTTGGGGTAGTAGCTACAACTTTAGCATCTCTAAGCTTGGCTTGTTGCTGTTCTAGAGCAAGTTGGTGGCTTTCTTGTGATTCGTGATACGCTTTCATGTAGCTGTCCATTCGGATTGGGGCTTTCGTCCATCTTTGCAGTTGTGCTCTGTGCTGTCGGACTCTCTCTGCATTGAACATGGCCTGTTGATTCTGTGCATGGAGTCTTGCATTTTGTTGAGAGTTGCCAGCTAGAGGGTTACCATAAGGAAGGCTGCCTGGGCTGGCCAGTTTGACCTTCTCGTCTATTCTGGCTTGTTCATTGATGACTTCATGGACGGGTCGCGCGTTGGTTTTGGCTGATTTTGATATGCTCGCGGGTATTATTAGTAGCAACGTAATTATTACTTTCGACTCCATTGTATCTGTAAAGAAAAAGAATAATTAAATATCGAAAGTCGAATTAAATAAAGTGTTATGAAATAATTTGAGAAAACTTTAAATTGAATTAATAGTTTACTTTGCAGTAACTATTGTTAAGTAAACATTTTTATTAAAGGCATTCTTAACTTATGTATCTACAAATAGTAGTAGGTGTAAAAATAAAAAAATTAAAGCATTTTTCGCATTTCATTACTTAATTTATTCTAATTAACGTACACTGGCTAAGCCTACAATTATCTAATGAAATTAATAAAGGTGGCGAGTTGCTGGTAGCGAAAACGCTAGAAAAGAATTCGTTATTAAAAAAAGCAAAAATTTGAGTTGGTAACAAAATTACTATCTTTACTAAAATCTATTAAGTCACGCTTTTGGGTTAAGTGGTGCTTAATTAAATAACACTAACATAAAAATGCTGACATCATAATCAGGAGCTTCTGTTAATTATATAAATAATTCATCAAATAACTTGGTTATCCACATATCATTTCCTCAAGTCATGATCCGGAAGAAAGGTCAATCTGATCATTATTACATCATAAATGATTCAGCGAAGTAAAAGAGTATAGCTTTCACATACTATGACCCAGTATTGTATGATCGTGTTACATGAATAATGTGGTAATGGTTTGTATGAATTTATTATGTAAGTCATTCAAGTTCATTCGTGTACAGTTAACGTCTAAACTACTCTAAAATTAACCTACTTTGACACATAATAACTGTCACGTCATGTAGTCATGTTACGCTATACAGATTTTTTAAATGATGTTAATCTATGACATCGTTAAAAATGATGTCTTCTCTAGTATTTTAATGACATAATTGAAACAAATAGAATTGTAAGTCTTTTTACGGTTGATGAATATTCAGGATTTTTTCAACGATTGACCCTAATGGTTATGCGATCTTTTACTACTAATTATCCCTTTTTTTGTGGGCGTAGTAAAGGCAAATACGAAAATCTAATTAATAATCTAAAGTTATTTATAACATTAACACTTTTGAAAGTTATATTTATCCTACGAATATAACCAACTAAAAGCTGCACGCAATTTCGTCAGCAGAGGAGCCATCATAACCCAATTCTGTAGGCTTTGGGTGAAAGATGTATCTTGTTGGCTAGTCATCCAGGCCAATGCCTTTACTTCTTTATCAAATTATTTATACAGCTATCCTGTGGCAGTGTTTATAATGACTATAGAGTTCGATACAGGAGCGACAGTGACGTCCACAAGATTGGCATTTCAATAGAGGCGTTAGATGGCTGAGTTGGTGAAGCAACCATCTTCTCAATTTGGTGTCTTCTCACACGTTTCGCAGTTAGAACCTGAAACCTTCTTTTATCGTAAGCCATTCAGTCTTTGGCCAGAGACGTTTTTAATTACAGTATTGATGAACTAATTACTATTGATCTAATGCATGCATTAAAGTAATTAAAAGCATATAAAAATATTAGATAATTTTATTTCACGATAAAAATTACAATACAAATTTGCTTATGTCAAAATTATAGTCAGAATATAAGGAATATTAAAAATAAACAATGTACATAACGTAATGTAGTAATACTTTGGCAGAGGAGCATGTGCCATTCATTTTCTATGGTTTAAATGTTCTAAGGATGATTGCCGTGATAATAATACCAACGTTACGATGTACAAAACAGCGCAGTTAAGTCAGCACAAACATTTATGTATGTCTGTATGCACACAGTTCCCCGTCAGAAGCTCAATGACCAAGACTTTCACTATCGACCACCAGCGACGTGCGCGGAACCTGTCGCGCGTCCGTCTGTCTTCGCCTAAACGTGTTTAGCACTTAAACCATGTTATACAGTTTGTTAATCTCAGATAGCAAAAGCATCGAGTTTAAATTGTAGTCATTGTAAAATCCGATTCACTATTAATTGAAGTCTGAAAGTTTGTAAACAAAAATGATTTTGCGTTTAAGCTGTGATAGTCATCAGATTATGACAGGTATATCTTGAATTTAGTTTTAGTGACAACCATTGAAAGGTGGTTTAAATAATTGACAACAGCTACTCAGGCACACAGTAGGACAGACAGAAATAATTCTCCGTCGTGGTCCTAAATAGGCCAAATCAGTAGGACCACGAGAAAACGGGGAAATCCATACTCCATACTATTATTATAAATGCGAAAGTGTGTCTGTCTGTCTGTCTGTCTGTCTGTATGTCTGCCTGTTACCTCTTCACGCTTAAACCGCTGAACCGATTTGGATGAAATTTGGTATGGAGATAGTTTAAGTCCCGGGGAAGGACGTAGGCTGCTTTTTATCCCGGATAAATACCCTTATCCGCGATAAACGAATTTAAGGCGGACGAAGTCGCGGGCAGAAGCTAGTTATATATAGAACTTTGTTTGTTTGCTAAAATCGTCCGGATGAATCAAGCTACACGTTAGTGATAACCGCATCTAAATCCGCCCATTGATTTTCGAGCTTATAAATTATAAAGCGTACTCCGAACAGGTAGACAGTCGCCCTCGGGGTAAAGGAAGTTAGTAAGTATGGCAACTTCTTCAAGACATATTTTCATGAATTTGAAAATTTAGGAACAATGTTCATACGTAGCGTAAGTATAATGACAGTTCGGCAAATCTATCTATATCTGCACTATTGCTACTTACATGATGCTTAATTTAAACATTATGCTTAAAATAATTGGTTTTCAAACATTTTATTAACTTATTGTGCAGATAACTAATTAATTTCAATGTCGTTATAAAAAAATCCCACCCTGCTAATGTATTGTAGAGATAATCTAATTAATCAACATTGTTTTATTTCAATACATAATTTACAAGCATTTTGAATTAATTGACATATAAACCTTGCTCTAGATTTTAATGTGATTTAATTCTCATGAGCTAAGGCAAGTTTTGACTTAATTTGTGACAGTTATTATCATTAAGCAAGATAAGCCCTGGTGGTGGTATTTGTAAGTGTAAAGCAAAATGATGATTACAATATTCGCTGACCGAACGCTCTGCTCTATAGGTCACATTTTTCAATCACTTTTCATGAAATTTTATGAAGAGGGTCAATATATAATTTCTTGATAGTTTTTTTTATTTTTTTCAAAATGCCGGAGATATGTTGCTGAAAGATTCGCGAGGTCTACAGCGCACACAGCTAGTCTATTATATAATCTTTGCTACTCGTGTACTATATCAGAGAATTATAAAACTTCGCGAATCATATTACTAGTACAAAGGCGTACTTTTTTATTTAACCATTACTTTATACTGTATGGTATATATTATATGACACTGTAATAAAATATAAAACTCCGCGCAGAACTATAATGAATTATAAAACCATAATAAGGTACGAGACCTAGATATAACCTGACGATCGGTTTAGCTCAGTGGGAGTAATGTTAAAGGTCCTGGGTTCAAACCCCGGGTAAGGGCAAATATTTGTATGATGAGCATAAATTATTTGTTCCCGAGTCTTGAATGTTTTCTGTGTATATAAGTAAATATATCTATTAAGTATATCGTCGTCTATTACCCATAACACAAGCCTTATTGAGCTTACCGTGGGACTAGTTCGTTTTCTGTAAAATTATTCTGTAATATTTTTATTTTATTTTTTTATTTTTTTACCTAAATAGTGGTACGTGGTGGTACTTGACTGCAAACGCATACATTTTATAAGAATTGCATAAAATACAAATTCGAAATTGCGCGATCCGACCTGATTTTATTCAATCTCAGTTTAGTTATTTTCGTCTTTAAGTTAATGTATTTTTGTATGTTTTTGTAGGTGTTTCGTAGTGTACATTTAAAACTGTTATCATTGTTAGATCTTCTTTTAAATATATTTATTCAGTAATTAATTTAACTTTTAGTATTAAAATAAATAAGAAGCAAAGAAAACTGACAACACTTGGTCCATTACTTGGTAAATTTTTAGTTCATATTTGGTATTTTGATACAGATTAAAATATAAAATATAAACTAATATGCTAATGCTTACAAAATTAACATTTTAATATATAATATAATTACTAGCGACAAACATAAAGTTCATTCCAACCTTGTCCCAATTAACTTAGTTAACAAAACCTGCGCCTGCGCCGACAAAACCGACGAAAGTGCCGTGCGAACGACATTGTATGTATGTCTGTATGTGCATTATATGTATGGGAGTTTTACCATTGACGCGTGATATTGAACTCTTGCGTGATCGTTTGTAACATTACTCTCACTTTTTGTTGATTTTATCTCAGTTCAAACAGCTTTGCTTGGTAAGTGTCACCGACCGACTGACTATATGTGTATGTACTAGTAATATGCAGACACTATTATGCACTAGGCAATTCAACTACGCGCGGAAGAGAAAAAACGCATAACGCTTTCTGCTTCTGCGTATAGTCGGCAAAAAGTATCTCCTTATGTCTTACAACATCTGTATAAAAAAAATATCAAATCTCTCCAGCCGTTTTATTCAGAAGGGCACAAATATATTTCGTCGTACATTGTCCGCGAGATGGCGCTGCTTGAAGAGTTAAGCAATTTTAAATAGAACACTACTGTAAGGCTTGACATATTTAGATTATAATATTTTCTTCTGTTTCCGCGATTATTACTCATTGAAATAAAACAATTTAACGGATTATATCGCGTATATTATCTCATTTTAGTTCCCGACGTTTCGGAAGCTTTCCAGCTTTCCATGGTCACGGGAGGACTGAGAAAAAATGTATTTTCCTCTGTCAAAGTTACAATTTGTGCAAACTACCCATTTTTTTTTTAAAAAACACTAATAAAGGTGTACATACATGCCAGATGGGCCTAAGCTGTAAAGACAGTTACACATGTGCCAGAAGGGCTTAATTATTTTATTCTAATAATTTACCAAGCAGCATTTCACAAATGAGGCGTACTGAGGAGAAAAGAAACGCTGCAAAGAAAAACTCCCAGGCTACCTCATATTTAGATTACATTAGCGCCAAAGTAGCACACAAGCTGTATTAGAGCTTGTACAGTTTGTACAGCCCTTAAAACGCTCATCCTGGCTGTATGATAGCCGTATAAGCTGTTTATACAGGTTGTGTGCAACCTGGGCTGTAACTCACGTTATAAAAGCTGAGTAGGGAAGAGCGGGGCTCAACGTGCCGATTTTAATAAAATACAATATTGAGCTATGAGGATAGTGTTTTGTGTGTATTACGCACATATTTAAAGAATGATTATTGGCGTTTCTGAATAGTAATATTGTATTGTGCATCGTTAAACAGTTTTCTTACCAAACAATGTTTTATGACATTGATCTTAATGGAACAACTAACCCCGCAATGGGGCTGGTTGTTCCGTCTCTCAGTTCAATCTCAGTTCACACATGTTAAAAGATTACTTTCTGTGATTTTTATTACAGTTTTGAAAAAATCAAACGCAAAAATATATTATTCCGCGGGGTTAGTTGTTCCGTCGATTTAGATTTTTTTGCCATAACTACAATTCTACCATAGTGGAAGTAATTAAAACGGCTCCTGCAACGGCATAGTGTCATAACGTTTCCGTACCAAAAATGGTGAAACAGGAATTCTTATGGTGCGACTTTGTCTGTCTGTCTGTCTGTCTGTCCGACTATTAGAGCGCCATATCTCAAAAACTGCTTATGCTATCTATTTGAAATTTGGAATATTTATAAACATGGTTTTCATAATATATTTTCATTTAAAAAAAAAACGACGTATATGAGGGGGGCAAAAATTCAAAAGTCTAGCTCCTAGGTCAAATAGGGTATCATACGATAGGGCTTGATCTGAACATTTTTGAACATTTTTTTTATTGTGAGTAGATTTTGTTTTATTAAGGAAAATGTGAAACAAAGTTCCCCCCCTTTATCTCCGAAGTTTACCACGCGAAAAATCCGGAATTTTCTGGAATTATGTAATTTAATATGAATATTACACGAAAATTATAACCATATATCCGTCTTACTTTTTTTTTATCACCAAAAATCATTTTTGAATATCCCTGTTTGATTAAGTTTGCCCCTCATTTGTATGTGACGCCATAGATATCAGAGGCAAACTTAACTCAAGCGGCAAGTTAAGTCGGAATAAATGAGTTTGTACGGAACCCTTGGTGCGCGAGTCAGACTCGCACTTGACCGGTTTTTTACTAGATTTTCTATTCTCCTCGGAACAACTTACACCTGGCACTTTGAACCCCGCTCTCCCGTACTGTTGCTGTTTTGGACCGAAACATGTCGAGTTTAGTAATTGATAATAATCAATGACTTTACTCACTGAGCTGCGAACCTGTAAGTTTTGTTGTAGCACAAGCCAGTCACTTGTAGTCAGTTGGGAAATTGTAGTGCCAATTCACCACTAGTGGTGAACATTTAGTGGTATAATGGTTCAGAGGGGAATTTCCTTTTTAGGGTTCCGTAGACAAAATGGAAAAAATCGAACCCTTGGGTATAGTTTCGTCATGTCCGTCCGTTCGTACGTATGTCACAGGCATTTTACTCAAAAACTACTTGATGTATATTGATGAAATTTAAAGAATAGGTGTCTTGTATAAGCCTCTACTTCAGTCTGACAGTTAAATAACAAAAATAAATATTTCTAGGGGGAGCGCTCCATACATGTAACCGAAACGAAAGAAGCAAACATCAATGCGTGAAACATAAATATTTGTTCTTTTTAAGAACATTTTGAGGTTTCTAAAAAAAGTTTTTTTATGTAGTGAATGTTTTTATTTTATTTTTATTTTATTTATTTGGCACACTAAACAGATAACATTCAAAATAACATATTACAATACATAGAACAGGCTTTGTAGAAAAATGCCATCCAAAACAAGTATGCACAACATGATTAAAACAATACAGTAACATCGTAAAATACCCTAAATTAAAAAATAACTATTATCAACATGGCTAAACTGTTAAATATAACATAATAATTATTTTCTGAGCATCACAGAACAGAATTAATTTGCATTATTGTTACGAGTAATAATTAACAATATTTATAATATTAACAGTTTTTGGAAATAATCACTCCAAAAGTAGTATAAATTGTGTCCCCGCGCTCTATTTTCTAAACCTTATGATAATTAGTTACAAAAACTATGAACATAAAGCTTAACAAGTACTTTCAACGAAAATTGTTTTTAGTGCACTTTTTGAAGCAACGGCTGCGGAACCCTACACTAAGCATGGACTGACATGCTTTTGGCCGTTTTTTTTGTTTGTTTGCTTTGTTCTGTACTTATACTTAGTTTTAATTTTACTGTTGTTGTTGTTTATGCTTACTCTTCAAGAAGCAACAGGATTTATATTAGACTAGCTTTTGCCCGCGACTTCGTCAGCCTTAAATTCGTTTATCGCGAATAAGGGTATTTTTCCGGGATAAAAAGTAGCCTATGTCTTTCCCCCGGACTCAAAATCTCTCCATACCAAATTTCATCCAAAACTATTCAGCGGTTTAAGCGTGAAGAGGTAACAGACAGACAGACAGACACACATTCGCATTTATAATATTACTATGGATATTATTGGATATGGGTGTAAGTAGGTGCAACATTCAATATTTACTTTCCTTTGTTTCCATTTAACGCAAGGTCCAATTTGAATTTTATGAGGGAAAATCTAGTTAACCTTTGCAGGTGATATTGCAAATTGTGTCACAAGTTCGGAATCTCACACCCGCTGCCCTTACCGAAGTGAACGTAACGTGATGAAATCAGAAATTAGTATTACAACTACTTAAAACTTAAACGGACGTAAGCGCCTTTAGAGCTTCTACGAAGTTACCCTTTTTTATAGTAATCAACTGTGCTTGTCTGAAAGAAACTGAAAAGGAGTATAAGCTAATAGAAATCAAAAGGATTTAAGCTCTTTTGATATGAAAACGTTTTCTGGTTATAGTAAGGAAGTATCGTATTATGAAATGATGGCCGCTTACGTCCTTCTGGGTACGAGGAATTGCCGAGCAAAGTGGGCGTGGGTAATACCGAAGAGATAAGGTGTGGAGTTAGATTATAAATAGCTAATAAAACATGGATTTAGATTTTATTTTACTGGACTATGTAGGATATATATTATTACTGCAAACAGCAAAATCATAACGGAACTATTATATTTAATGTGCGTCCGTCTGTCACAGTTAATGGGCTCCCAGCTCTGAATGATCTTTGATCTTCACTTTTCCAATACGATTGTCTTGACCAATACTATTTCAGTTTATCTTCACGAGTCGCCAAGTAAACGCCATCAAACTGTTATTTTTACGACAAAAACCAGTTTTTGTTAATTTTCTTAACAATACACGTTTTCGAATAGGCTTGATTAGCGTGTTAGGTGTTTTCATGATGAACAAATAGGCATACGTTTTAAGTCTATTAATGATATCTTAAGACTATATACGAAATCTTAATTTTTATAGACCTCTTTGTAAAAAATCATAATAAGAGACAACAAATGTACTCAAATTTCCGAATGCGTTAATTAGAAACTGAACTATCATCATAAATACTCGAACCATGTTTAAAACGAAGTTTTCACCTCCGTTTCAGCGTGGGTATAAATGCTTTTGTATGTCTGTTCGTATGTTCTTCTCTATAGACTTATATATAAGTATTATATATAGAAGAGTGAGAGTGAGGAAATGCGACCGCATTTCTCAACCGATTGTCGTGAAATTATGTGAACGCGTTCGATAATTATATCGTTTTTCTTTCGATTCAGTTTTTGAGGATATGCGGTTAGACTCGTGAAGTCTACAGCTCACAGAGCCACTACTAAATAAATTGGGGACGTCAGAAAGCCACATCTTTAAATCATGTATAATTTTCAGAGCGTGGAGATTCTAAGGGAAAGCCTTTGTACAGCAATTGAGGGTCACTGACTAACATGATGATGATAATGAAAAGTTACTCTATTATCAGCGGACATACGAGTTTTCAATCTAAAATGGCAAGCCGTGTACAAAAACTAGTGTGACATAAATTGCTTTGTGTTACTTGTGTATATAATATTCACGTTTAATTAAACTTCAGTACATGCAGATCATGTTTCTTTGAATACAATATCAATGTGTGAATAATACGGAAACGACAGCGTTGTCATTACGAAGCAATTAAAATTTGAAATGAATACTTTGTCTGTTGTTTTTTGTTGTTAATCAGATAGCCAGGCCGAGACAAACGTACTACTTATTGTGACATAGATACAAAGAGAAAATATATTTCGTTTACTCTTTGACAGGGACCATTAAAACAAGAGGACTGACTATCTCCATACAAAAAGCCGTTCCCATTAGTACAATGCCATCTATGTATCAGAACTATTTTTTACAATTATTCAACTTGGCAAGCGTAACACAGTATTTAAATGTTACGATTTATTTATTTTTATTACAAGCTTCTGCCCGCGATTTCGTCCGCCTTAAATTCGTTTATCGCGGATAAGAGTATTTTTCCGGGATAAAAAGTAGCCTATGTCCTTCCCCGGGACTCAAACTATCTTCATACCAAATTTCATCCAAATCGGTTCAGCGGTTTAAGCGTGAAGAGGTAACAGACAGTCAGACAGACAGACAGACACACTTTCGCATTTATAATATTAGTATGGAATAGTATGGATTAGTATGGATTAGCTATTTGCGAACTAATTGTTACTATACTATGTTTCTTTATTCAACTATAACATCGTTAAATGTTCAGTGTTTAAGCGCCATCTAGTTTTTGCCAGAATATCTCATTGCTATCGGAACACGATCCAAAGTATGGCAAGTCACGGCCCTCTTGTTTTAATGGTCCTTGCTATTTGATTATAACTAAGGATGACATGGTTATATCGCTATAACCCTTAAACCGTATGTCCAAAAAGTATGCAAATAAAAATGATTGTAGCGCTACTTTTAACGGAAATGATTTTCATCCTGATCGGATAGAGCGTTTTAGAGTGCTGGAAAACTGCGCTTCTAAACAAAATAACGAAGTGCCACGAAGATATGATTTTCTGGTGCATTTTTTCACATGGTATTTTTTCATCTGACTGCATTTCTCTGTAGTAATGGCGACGGAATCCTACACTGAGCATAGTCAGACATGCTCTTGGCAGGTTTCCCTAATATGAAACGTCAAAATTGTCTATACGGACCCGTACCATAGTCCAACTAACTACATATATGTATGTATAGACAATTAATAAGGGGCTTTACTTAAGAGTCCCCGGTATGCTCGGTTCTCCATATAAACGCAGTTACGCTTTCATTTTAAAACGATTAGCTAGTTTGGTCTGAAACTTTGTACTTAAAATAAGTTAAGGTATATGCAGGCCTGTAATTAGTTTATGTAGCTTCAGATACCATAGTAAAAAAAATACAGGGAATTTAAGTTTTTCATACAAAACTTGTTTTTGCTGTATTTCGTTTGTTTTGCCATATAAACTAATTACAGGCCTAGATATACTTCATATCATTGTATATGCAAAGTTTCGTTACAATTCAACACAAAGTTTTATAATGAGAACGGAACTCCGTTTGTATGGGAAGGCGAAATTCGGCCGAGCTTGCCGGGGACTCTTAAGTTTTTTTTTACCTATAAGTAGCTCAATGTTTTCATGGGCCGATTGTGTATACAAGATTTAATGCGAAGAGTGAACCTTTTCATTCCAGTGCTCACTGCTAGACACTGTCCCATTGGTTGATTAGCACCTTCAACCTTAGTTCAAAGCAATAGAGTTGACAAACTGGTTGTCAATACCTAATTGGAAATAGAAATTAGAATGACAAATATTGGGTACTTGTCTCACTACTGCTGTAAAAATGCTCCGCTGAAAGATGTTCTCTGTACTTATCTTTCCATTTAATTCAGTTAGGCCCTGACTGTTCTAATTCCTTTCAAAATGTTTCCACTTGCAGAGAACCGCGTTTTAACGCGTTCCTCAAATTAATTTTATTAGAACACTTCAGCAATTATATTAACAAGTATAACCTATAGCTAGCTGAGTATGTGTCCATAATTGACATATTTACCCTACATTGCATCGAATACCTAAGGCAAAGCGATAAATTTTAATTCAACTAGTTACAGAGCATGTTTGAACAAGTGTAGTAATAGCAAATAAGTTTCTGTCAAAAAAAAACTGTACTTAAGTCAGAAATAACTGTGTTATTTCTGACTGTACTTTTCTCTAAACGTACTCCCAGAGACGATTCTAAAGAGCCCAAACTTGCTAGGATTTAAATTATTTTATTATAGAGTTCCTATGACCACCTTCCTGCTATATCATCTGATCTGCTCGATGATATCATACTATTGTAATGTCACCAAACTTACATAAGTATGCCAAAGTTTAGCTCAATTGGAAACCGGGAAGTAGGTCAAATTTAACTTGCAAGATTCTACCCGAACATAATTACTTACATTGCAAGTTAAATAAAAATAAACATGTAAAAAAATGATTGTGAGTGGAGAAAATTGTAACTAAAATTGTCATACTAGCATAACTAGTTTGCAGAAACCAAACGGTTTGTGCAAATACATTAAGTTTGCATTACTAATCCAATATTAAATTAAAACCGTGTTTGACCGGCATGTAAAACACAAAGTTCACATTCAAACCAAGCTATTTAAGTATAATTAACCTATATTAAAGTAGACTTCCTAATTCTCATAATAAATTGAATAGAAGAATTCACGTTCCGCTTCGCTAAAGCGCGGATGACACGACGTTGCGTAATATCACGTAACGAAACGAGTGTTTTGGCGCCAATTCTTCCGGTGCGTTCCACCAATCAGGATCGAGTTTCACTCGTTTTAAATTTCAAATCGGGCTATGGGATTATGTATTCAGCCGTATTTGCGACATGTTTAATTCAAGAGGAGTTTATTCACATCATTTTAGTTCTAGGATGCAAATTTAGTAACATATGTCAAACTCTTTGACGCGTACTTTTACATTTATAATTTTGCTATTTTCTATATTCCTGGCACTAACTCAAAACGATGAAAGTTAACCTTTTGACTAAAAATATAAAATAAAACATTCATCGAAAATAGTTTCCGCCAAAACTATTGCATAAACAAATATGGATTTATCTAAAGTGGCCAGAAGTGTGTGTTTCAGTGTGGCGTGATCGTCTAGCACAGTCTGAGAAAATGTACCGTAAACTTGCCCTATTTTAGCCCTGGTAGTCAATATCACCGTCTACGAATAAAAATGACTAGAAAGAAGAAACAAAAACTCATTTTATTTATTTAATCTACTCGTAAAAAACTAGTTAATATATATTTAAAAAAATACTCTTTTGCTTAAATAGCAAAATTAGATTTTATAATTGGATAAGGGCAACATTATAAGTCGTAAAATAACGCAAGGTTTACATTAGTTTTTAGGCTTCCGTAGCGAAAAATGGCAAAAACGGAACCCGTATAGTTTCGTCATGTCCATCCGTTCGTCCGTCCGTCCGTAAGTCACAAGCATTTTACTCAAAAAGTATAAAAAAAATATTTGCAAATATATGTGTGGCACATCATTCGACAGATCTTCCAAAAACACTTTGAGGTTTCTAAGAAAACAATTTGATATAGTGAATATTTTCGGAAATATTTGCTCCGAAAGTAGCAAAAATTAGGTCCCCCCTTAATTTTCTAAACGGTATATTCAAAAAATATGAAAAATTTGACAAATATAAAGCTTAATAAATACTTCCAACGAAAATTGTTTTCAACATGATCGGACACACCAGTTTTAAGTTATTGCCAAAAAACGGTACTTCTCAGCAAAAGGACGTAAGTGCCAGGGAGATACGCTTTTTTGCTAGTGTTTTTTTTTTCATATCGTATTTTTTCATTTGTAGTACACTTTTTTGTATAAAAGGCAGCGTAACCCTACATTGAGCATGATCCGACATGCTCTTGGCTGTTTTTTTTTGTATTGTGCAACCGTTCACCAAGGATGTGTGCAGTGACATAAGGAAAGTCGCCCGCCTCCGTAGTTAAAAGGTGTGTGCGGACGTCCTTAACCCAAGCGTAATCACCGCTATTACTCCTTGCTAACGTAAAACGACGTATCTTGGTAGGACATTTGTGGCGGTTCAGCCCTTTTGCTTCGGAGACAGCAGCGTATACACGACTATTATACCAAGCTGATATAAAAATGGCGTCTCTTGGCAAGAAATGTCTGGCTGTAACGTCCTTTTACCCCCAAGGCAATATCATATCAATATAATTGCATTACGAGTGTAATGATAATGGAATTAAATGGTTTTTGTTTGTGTTTGTGACGACAGGAATAAAATCTCTATAGGTCGGGCCGCGGAGCGTTTCGACCGCCGCTAATTTTATGTAACAATTTACTGGTGAATAAAATGACAAACGCATCAGTTTTGGCCATGAAGTAGGCAAGGCATCATTTTCTATTTTTATTCAAAAAATTATCGAATTCTGTCACGTATGATGTAAAACATTCGTTACATAAAAGTGCAGCGGTTGAAACGCTCCGCGGCCCGGCCCAAATATTAATCCTATCACTTTAATCGAGCAATTATTGTATAAGTATAGGCCGATCACCGACTCGCTGGACCGACCTTATTAAAAAGACCACACAGAGCACTTATGGTACAGTGCACTCGCTTCGCAGACAACCGGGTGAAATGGAGACGCATCGCGAGAGCAAGCTGCTGTCTGTCAGAAGTTTTTTTTTTCGTTTGTGTCTTTTGTCTCTTGCGATCTATGGAGACCGTTTTAGATGTTCGGAAATAGGTGACCGAGGAGAGACGCAAGGTTTTGCCTAGCAACCAGTGTGCCTACCATGAACTGAGTTTACGATCGGCGCGGCGCTAGCTTGTATCTCGTATCGAGAGTCAGTGCATCTCTCTCTCACGCGTCAATAGTGCGAAAGAGATAGACCGTCATCGAGCGCTCGATACTCGCTCGTGTCGAACTCATGGTAGGCGCACAGAAGGGTTACTAGGACTTTTTATCAAACCGTGTGAAGAGCTAGTAGTGTCTAGCTGTTTTGTAGCGGTGATGGCTGAAGGCCTATCTTTTTCCCTGATATGTGATGAAGGTCTGTCAGAAGGAGGACGAGGATGAGGATCCAAATGTGGACACCATTGCCGTACCACTCTGCCAAGAGTGAACGACTGATGATGATAGGTATGTATATGTTTATAGATACTTATCTATACTATTATATAGTTGTAAAAATGAAATGTCTGTAAGTACATTGAAAATATTTTCAAAAAAATGATTGTTACGGACTATTTGGAGGTCACTAAAACGAAAAATATTTTTTTTGGATTTAATGTATGTTTGTATGTGTCGTTGTGGCTTCATCACGCAAAATCGGCTACATAGATTTCCACAATTTTTGGTACACGGGTAGCTGGGTATCTCCAGATGGTTATAGGATACTTTTTACCCGACTACGCTGAAGAAAATACGACGGGTTATGACTTTTTCTCCTCCGCGAACGAAGTTGCGGGCATCTTCTAGTTATATATGTTTCGTGCCACCCAAAACAGGCTTTTTAACTACCGGGTGGCTCCATCACCTTAGATTATAGACAATGTGTATTTTAAGAAATATATAATTTATTGTTTTCTTTTAAATATGTAATGAGGCTTTTCTAAAATGGAAATATCACCAGTTGGCCCACCATTACGTAAGGTCTAACTGACAAGAAGTGTCATGATCCACCAATCACCGCACAATATTTTGACAGACAGACCTTAAGTCGTCATGGTGGCGTCAACTGGAGATATTATCATTTTAGAAAACCCTCATTGGTTTCTCGGACACGACTCTAATGGTTTGGATGAACGATAACGATAAGATAACGTTATTCAATCTAACATCTGCTAGTATTATTTAGTTGTGTTCGTTTGCAATTGCGAACATTTAATTTTTTTAGGTTTTCCCTTGGAATCAAATAGAGGATGAAAAGTTATATACTTATATCTACACTAGCTTCTGCCCGCGACTTAGTCCGCCTGAAATTCCTTTATCGCGGATATAAAAGTATTTTTCCGGGATAAAAAGCAGCCTATGTTTACAGAGACACAAAAAAATCCCGGGACTCAAACTATTTCCGTATCAAATTTCATCTAAATCGGTTCAGCGGTTTACAAGAAGGGGTAACAGACAGACAGACACGCTTACGCATTTATAATATTAGTATGGATAGTATGGATTTTATAATTTTCGAATATATTCCGATTTTTTACAAAAATACCTACATTTCAAAAGTTCCTCATTCTAAAAGAGCGTAGACGACAAATAGATCGTAGTCACAGCCTAGAAAATCATAGAAAAGCACTAGTTTTAAAAAGGATTTACTATGGAAATTAAATCACCATTTCGCTAACAACGTTAGGTGCTAAGGATCGAATACCTATTTCTTACACATTATCAGGGGTCGGACAAAAAGTGCGGATGACGTCAAACCACTTACAGGTTGATTTCAAATAGGTAGTATTTTTGATTTTCATAAACAATTATCACTTATCATTAATCAATCTCTTTATTAAACGATATCGCCACTTGAAATGAGTAAGTACGTTTTTGACTGACACATTGTCAATCAGATGAACAATAAATTGACTTCGTTTTTGTTTAGCTATTGCATCTTCTCGATTATATTTAGCTAAAATTTATATTTACTAATGTATAAAAAAACGCTGTAAAATGTCATCTTTACTCGAATATTGTGGCAATTTTCCGTTTTTGGAGGTACGTGACAAACACGTATCTTGTTGTAATCAAATACGAAAAGATATCGGGCAATAATATATTTATGTTACAGTACAGTAGATGAGACAATGACCGTTTGCAACAAAATGTTGCTAATGTTCTCATTGGTGCATAATGCAAGCAGACCACATGTAATTGATTCTAAAGTTCTCGACTGTACAAACAACGTCACCATAAAAGATTTAGTTCTCAACTCATTCAATTTTTTTTTAAATTAATACTACTTCGTTAATACATGTCACACGGAATTTTGGATACCAACATCAAGCATACGTAATTTTTACGTCATCCGCACTTTTTGTCCGACCTCTGCACATTATATATATATATTTTTAAATCTAAACTGGTTGCTGTGAAGATAATGAATTTAAAATTTGAAATATTGACAATTAGGTAAATAAAAGAAATCTAAAACATTTGAAAATACCCACGGGAAAAAATCTAACACTAGAACGCGCCAGCAACTGCGAAAATTATCTTAAAAAAAAAACATCATCCTCTTTTTTTCAACACCGTATCCGTAATCGGGTAAAAAGTGTCCTATAACCGTCTGTGGATACCCGTGGACCAAAAACAGTTGAACTCTGTGTAGCCGATTTGGCGTGATGAAGCCACAATAACACATACAAATTCTCGTAATAATCCGGTACAATCATTTTTTTTATTTGTTGAATGTACAGGCATTTCCTTTTTACACCTTTATAAACAGTCGAGATATCTATTTGTGTTCTATTTATTTTGTATATTCACTCTGTAAACATACGGAAAAAATACATGTTATCAGACTCATCAACGACAAGTAAATTAAAGTTAAACAAAATTGACCTTTCTAACTTCCTCCATGTTGCGAAAATCGTAATTAAGATTTAATCTGGTCATGCTGTTGAGATACTGCCGTTCTGAGACTAACCCGAGTTACGTAAAGGTGCGTCCACACTTGTATCATTTGCTCGTATCCGATCATCGTGCCGTGGCATGACTGCGTATCGCGCTGCTTGGAGGCTCACTGTCGGTGCGCCGATCATGCCGCACTCTCCCGATATAAGTGTGTGATACGCGTAGCAAATTGATTTCGAGCGATCGGATCGGTGCATCGTCCAAATACGGGCAAATGATACAAATGTGGACGCCCTGCCTGGTTGGAGTGGCAACGGATGGCCGTTAGGGCAGTAAAGTCCTAGAGTGGCGTCCACGGATAGGAAAGCGCAGCGTGGGATGGCCCTCGACTAGGTGACTATCTCGTGAAGGCCGTGGGAAGTTGGTGGATGCGGTCTGCGCAGGATCACACTTTGTGGCATCCTAGGGAGGCCTATGTTCGGCAGCGGATGTCTGTGGCTAATATATACATAAAAGTATAGTCGACTGCTTTTTACGTTCTATTTAAACAATACAATAACATGTTAACCTTCAATTCAATTTCACAATATGTAGTTGGTAGGTCACTCTTGTATGGAGAAGAATATAAATCTAATTTTTAATGCTGCACAGCGAAAATTCTGTACCTTATTAAATGGTGTACACATGTTTATAGCATTTAGAATTTATCTTCTGCCTCTGGATTGACTTCGATATTTACTATAGACATTGTATGAGAACACTGGGTGATTTTTAATTTTTATATATTTTTCACATTTGTTCAAAAGTTACGGTAATTTTATTCTGAACCTAGAATTCTATGCCTAGGAAATGAAAAGAGTCACAAAAAATAGGTTTGATTGACAACTTAGGGTAAAGCTAAACAAATTGTTCAGCTTTGTCCCAAGGTTGACTAATAGAACGCCTTATCTTATGGTATTTTGTCAATGTTTTTCAGCTTCCCTACATTTTCAAAATGTCCAAACATAATCCGGAGGCAATGTAGGTAAAATTAATAAGTAATAAAAAAAATACATAAATTAACACCAAATAGCACTATTTTCTAATTGTACCCTTTGACCAACGAGTCCAGAAATAATGGCAGCACAAGAACTTAAAACAAAACAACTTAAGTTTTTGGTGGTGGTGCAAGCTTATTGTAGAAAAGGCAGACTTAATACTATAAGGCGTTCTACTAGTCAACCTTAGGGCAAAGCTGAACAATTTGTAACTAAAGGGAAACAAAAGGTCTCCTCCTCTATTAAAAAGGGCTCTATTCCAGAAAATTTATCAAACTATCTCACAGGTAAAAAAGTCAAAATTATCTAAATAGATGCCACCGTGATTTCCGTAAATCTATCTATACGAGAAGATATTAAAAACAAAAATGCTTGTAACGGACTATTTGGAGGACACAGAAAGGAAACAATTTTCTTTTGGATTTTTTGTATGTTCGTATGTGTCGTTGTGCATCACGACGAATCGGCTAAACGGATTTCAACTATTTTTGGTACACGGTTATCTGGGTATCTCCAGATGGTTATAGAAAACTTTTTATCCGACTACACTCAAGAAAAAATGAGGGGTTATGACTTTTCCTCCTTCGCGAACGAAGTAGCGGGCACCTTCTTTACTATAAACTACATATTATTTTCTTACTTAGGACGGAGAAATAGTCCAGCTAATACTCTTTTTGAACAAACTTTTTCCCCGAAAATTGTGTAGTAAGTACACAGTAAATAAAGTGGATTCGAGAGAGAAGTTAGTAAATCTAAAACAACTTAAGCTTTGACTTTATCGCCGCTTAACATCAGGCGAGATCGAGGTCACACGGCATGAATTCATGATATAATAGGATTTGCATGTCACAAAGAAGTTCTGGCATATCTATAATATTACAAAGTTGTGAAAATGAAATGTCTTTACATTAAAGTATTTTCAAAGAAATGATTGAAACGGACTATTTAGAGGTCACTGAATCGAAATATATTTTTTTTTGATTTTTTGGGTTCATCACGCCAAATCGGCGAAACGGATTTCAACTATTTTTGGTACGCCGGTAGCTGGGTATCTCCAAATGGTTACAAGATACTTTTTACCCGACTACGTAGAAGAAAAAATGAGGGGTTATGAATTTTCTCCTCCGCGAACGAAGTTAACAATATATTTTTCAAAGTCGACTATCTATTTTGCTGATTACATTCTTACCAAAGCATATTATAAATGTTATACTTGTCCCACTTTATAAATAAGAAATAGCATTTGTCGGTACGTCCGTTTATAAATTAATAGCAGAGTAACAGATTAACGCGGTTTTTTTAAACAGTGGTAATAAGAAATGGAGAGTGGCACTAAACTAATTTAAGGACAATAAGATGACACTGGCTCTATCTATCGAATAGCCATAAAAAATAATACTGACAATATGGCACAATTGTATATAATTTGATAGATTAAGATAGTCAAATAAAGGTTATGGTATGTAATGGAAAACAATACAATTACACCTATTTAAATTATGGCAGAGTAAGTTATTCTAGGGAGATAACCAATTTTTGTTATAATGAAGTAGAAGATTTTGGTATTCTATTATACATGGAAGACAGTGGAACAAGTTATACTGCTAAAGAAAGAAAAGGTTAATGTTTGTTCCGATTTTAGTTACAAAAAATGTGTGACAGTTCGCTATTGGACGAAGACGCTGTCGCTGATTTTATGGATTTCATTTTTTCATATGTTGAACATAAAATCATTACTGAACATATCTTAAGATAGGAAGTTTACAAAATTGTAATTTATAAAATAAACAATACTTACGGATTTTAACAAATCCTAATAAGCTTCAGAAGAAACGAACTTTCTTAAAAAGCTAACCCAGCATCCAAGATTTCAAACACACTTTACACTAAACTAAAAAAATAAATTATTCAAATAATCCTGGTTGTTTTGTTACACCATTGATAAAAAAAATATTTAAAAAAACAACGTAGCGTTCGTGCGAGTTCAAACTTCGAACTGGCAGGTTGAAAGGCAACGTTTTTCATTTTAAACAGCCTAGCGTGGTGGTAAACATTTACATTATCGAATAACTCTCTATTCACTGCTTATTTTACTTGTATCAATGTACAGAGTATCAAGTAAAACCAGTAATGGTTGACAAACATTGTCATTTTACAGTGTTGCGGCGAAGATGTCTAATGATGTGGTTGAAGGTTGAGCTTTCATTAAGCGTTATAATTCGCCGTGATTTATCCAAACGATTTTGTCTATGATTGCATTTTAAATGGGACGGTTATGTTATGTCATTAATGTTAACCTTTTTAGTTAAGCTAGTTTTTACGGATATACGCTTGTTTAAATTGTGCCGCTCTTTAAAATAATAGTTAGGTTCATGTGTTATTAGGGTTCCGCACCAAAAAGGTAAAAAAGGAACCCTTACTCTGTCTGTTTATCTGTCTGTCCGAGTATTAGAGTGCCATATCTCAAAAACTACTTATGCTATCTATTTGAAATTTGGAATATTTATAAACATGGTCAGCCCACATACTACATATTGCAAAGGAAACATTATAAAATATATATTTATTTTCTAAAGAAACGTGCAATGTGGGGGGGGAATTAAAAGTCTAGTCACTAGAGGTCAAGTAGGGCACAATATGAAAGGGGATGATCTGTACATTTTGGAACAATTTTTTTAATTTTTTTTTACTGGGCTTAAATTTAGTTTTATTAAGGAAAATGTGGAAAAAAATACTATTCTCCCCCTTTATCTCCGAAGTTAACCAAACGAAAAAATCTGGAATTTTCTGAAATGATGTAATTTAATATGAATATTACACGAAAATTATAACCATACAACCTGTCTTACTTTTTTTAATCAACAAAAATATTTTTTTAATAACCCTAAATAATAGTTAAGTTTGCCCCTCATTTGTATGTGACGCCATTGATACCAGAGGCAAACTTAACTCAGGCGGCAAGTTAAGTCAGAATAAGTGAAAGTTTGTACGGAACCCTCGGTACGCGAGTCAGACTCGCACTTGACCGGTTTTGTTTTTTTGTTAATGAAGGATATTAAACCGACTATTTTCATCTCCAAATACAAAGTTAGGTATAAATTGGCAAAAATTCTGATAGTAGATTATTTAATCGAATTTTTCCCAAATAGCTTAGTCAGCGATGGCTTACGAAATATGGTTATGTGGCTCTTTGGTTACCTTTAGTTGTGCAGTTATTTAGATATATTCTTTCGTGTGTCGAATATGTTTTTTATAATTTCTTACTGACCGAACGTTAGCGAAAGTCTCCGTTTTAGCTCGGGTAAAAATGATTTCGTATGTCTGTCCAGCGCATTACTGTCCAGCTGTTCTCGTCTGCAGGTCACATTTCTCAACCGATTCTGGTGAAATTTTGTGAGTAGGTTCCATAATTAAATATGTTTTTTTTCGATTCAGTTACTGGATTTCTTCAAAAAGGCGGATTGCAAAAATCGAAGGGTCTTTTAACGTATTTAAAAGTTACAAGCCCCCTAGATCATAATTTTGGGACTAGGTAGATATGTGTGCGATTGTTTCCTGTAGTTTTTAATGATTTAGTTGTAAGTTAAATCAGCTCGTATAGAAAAACAAGATGGTGCCCTTTTTCGTTCGCGGAAGAGCAAAATTCATAACCCCTCTTTTTTTCTTCAGCATAATCGGGTAAAAAGTATCCTATAACCTTCTGGAAATACCCAGCTACCCGTGTACCAAAAATAGTTGAAATACGCTTAGCCGATTTAGCGTGATAAAGCCACAACGACACGTAATACAAACATTAAATTTTTACAATTTTATATTAGTACTAGCTTCTGCCCGCGACTTCGTCCGCGTTAAATTCGTTTAACGCGGATAAAAGGTTTTTTTCCGGGATAAAAAGTAACTTATGTCTTTCCTCAAAACTAGAATATCTCTACCAAATTTCATCTGTACCAGTTGAGCAGTTTAAGCGTGAAGAGGTAACAGACAGATAGACAGACACACTTTGGCATTTATAATATTTTACATGTAGCATATTATCAAGATTTCAAGTTCAAAAATCATACAACTGTAAGTTAATTATCTTTGTATGATAATAAAGCCATATTTAATGGCTTTAAATTCCCGTCGAGTCTCTTAATTTCCAAGATAATTCCAGACTGCATTTCTCTCCGGTTATCTATACTATGATAAAATATCGCGGAATCTCATTTTAGTTCCCGACGTTTCGGAAGCTTTTCAGCTTTCAATTTCATTTCAGTTCCTGGCGTAAAAAAATATAAATTAGGGTCCATACAATTTTTTTATCCCCCTTTTCGTCCCTACAAGAGTCCCTTTCATTCTTTATTTATTAACAGAGTGTTATCCAATCAGATTCTTCTTTGCCCTGACAGTTTACACCGAAGCGTTTTTTCTTAACATCGCGATACCTGACTTGGAATAGTTTGGAATCACAGAGTTATCTCGTATAAGTAACTCATACTTAAAGGTATACGATACTTCTATAAGGGTATATTATAAACAAGGTGCTGATAAATTGGGAACCAATACTTTTGGGGATGTTATATATAAATACCAATATGTACCTACTATAGATTGCACATCTACGAGTATCTCACAATAAACGAATAAACAGACGTTTGACGATTGGTTTACCTCAGCGAGAGTAACGTTGCCTGCGAAGCTTGAGGTCCTAGATTCAAATCCCGGTAAGGGCAAATATTTGTGTGATGAGAAAAATATGTGTTCCTGAGTTTTGGATGTTTTTTATGTATATGAGTGAATATATGGACGTCTAGTACCCATAACACAAGCCTTATTGAGCTTATCATGGGACAAGTTCGATTTGAGTAAAATTGTAATTATTATTAATTTATTATACAAGAAGTTGTAAAAAATGCATTTAGAAAACACAATTAGAAGTAGATAACATTACATTACAACATATTACAATGTTACATTGCTTCAAAACAATACACTATATAAAGAATTTTTGTTTTAATATCCTGAACAAAATAAATAAATAAATGTTCTGTCCTGATTTGATCGCCCGACCGTCGTCGATGTGCCAAGAATCAAAAGCGTAAGTTTATTTACTTATTTATTTATTATTCTACAATACATAAAGGTACAAATGGTACAACGGGCGGTAATAATGCCTTAAGGCGTTCTCAACCAGTCAACCATTGAGCCATAAACTTTCAGTTGGTGCATGATTATATCAACCGAAATGTTAGAAAGGAAAGACATAAATCAATTGTTTTAAATCGCTATACTTCAAATAAAACAATATAAATCACTGCTTAAAAAATACATAAAACTAAATATATTAAAACTAACAGCTAAAAATAAAATTGTTTATAATAAACATGTATTTGATGACATTCATACACATTTTTTTTATATGACTACCTTACTGCAGCTGATTGCTAAATATCGGCCTCCCCTATAATTCACCACAGAGTGCTGCGACAGCTTCTTGCTGCTCTATATGTATATAAAGTTGTACAAATTAAATGTCTGTACATCGTAAATATTTTCAAAAAATAATGTATCGGACTATTCACTCAATCGAAAAAATATTTTTTGTATTTTTTGCAAGTATGTTTGTATGTGTGGTTATGGCTTCATCACGTCAAATCGGCTAATCCACAATCCACAAATGGTTGTAGTTTACTTTTTACCCGACTACGTTAAAGATAAACAAGGAGTTATGACTTTTTCTCCTCCGCAAACGGATCGAAGTTTTAATTCAACATATATTACCCTAGTAACACACAAGCAGTATTAGAGCTTATTAAAGCCCCTATAACACTCAAACTAGCTGTATTATAGCCGTATAAGCCCGTATACAGCTTGTGTGCTATTTGGGTAGAGACTGACGAAGTTAACCGAATTGGGAATGGATGAAAATTTTCAAGTGTTGAAATTTTGTTTATAGGTAGGAATAAGCCTCATCATTGTCAGAAAAAAAATACAGATTTTCTGTATTTTTTTTCTGACAATAAGGAGGCTTAGTCAGAAAATTATTGCGAGAAAAAAAAAATTAGGCATTATTGTCAGAAAAAAAAATTCAGATTTTCTGTATTTTTTTTCTTACAATAAGGAGGCCTATTCCTATCTATAAACAAAATTTCAAAATTTTCAAAAAATTTCATCCATACCCCATTTCAATGGGATCACCCAATTAGTAATATTTCATTATTTATGGTTATCCAATCGAACTTCCTCGGCAGGCGGTTGACGGTTCACAAGGCGGTCGCGTAACTGTGATGTTACATGGGATAATTTCTCTCTGCACAATAGTTGCATCACAATGCTTCGTATTCGTATTAAACGATTTAATGGACACATTAATCTACATTTATAAGGATTTCATATTTTCGACAACATTTTATTTGGGTCGTCTTCCTACTTCGTTATCGCGGGAGCAAAAACAAATCAATTAAAGAACACAGAATGTCTGTTAAGTAAAGTATAAACGGAATATTCTGCCTACACATTCTAAGCCTCTAAGGAGTTCTTCATATCTAGCACGAAGTTTTTGTTGGAAAAGGCTCTTACTTAAAATTTTCATAATAAGCCAGTAATGATTTTAATTTTTATACAAGCATATTTACTTCTTGTCGTATTTTATGTAATTTTCGTAATAGACAATCATAATTAGAACATCGTACGACATATCGATGATTCAAGTATATTCTTCCCCGATATCAATTCCCATGTTTTTTATTATACTTACCAAATCCAGTATTTTTTCCAAAAGTGAGGTTAGCTGTTTAAATTAGATGTTTTCAATTTGCAGTCAAATCGGTTTCGGTTTATTCTCATAAGAATTTATACAATTCGCTTATATGAGAACTTAAAAGTAATACAATTAAGGTTACACGTGAAGTATGCACAAGAAATAAGGCATTTCATCATAACAATTAATATAAATTTGTTATGCAGATGCAGGTACTTATGTTTACGCTCAGATGATAGGGTCAACAAATGTTCTTGTAGAATACAAATTTCATTAAAACTAGGAGATGCCCGCAACTTCATTCGCGGAGGAGATAAAGTCTAACCCTTCTTTTTTCGACATATTTGTCTGGTAAATAGTATTCTATCCTACAACTATCTGTGAATACCCAGCTACCCGTATACCAAAGATAGTTGAAATTTGTTTAGCCGATTTGGCGTGATGAAGCCACAATCGAAAACATATCAAAACTTATAAATGTAAAAATATAATAGAAGAAAAAAAGCAAAATATGTTTTGTTTCAAGTAACTTCTTTCTCATAAGAAGTAAAAAGGCGTATCAAACGTAGGTACTTAACGTTTGATACACCTTCTTATGAGAACCGTGTCACGGTTGGCGCATTATACGTTATATAAGACACTTAAGAATCCATGTATCCACTATTTAAAAAAAATCCAAGATCTTCATCGAAAAAAAAAAACTGTATATTTATTGAACCTGCTGTCATAATTTCAAGAGAAAGCTGATAAATATGACCGGTAGAGGTCGCTCATTAGCTTAGCAGATTATTTATAAATTAAAATTCTAATCATGTAATGTGTGTACACCTGAAAAGATAAGATTTGGCTGATCCAACGCTTGCATTAGTAACTGCAAAATGTTGTAAAAGATATTAACCTAAATCTGTCACACAATAAATATTCATTTCATTTCATTTCAATTCATGCGGACCTTCGCTAACGCTCGTTCAAAAATACGGCTAGCAAAGTGATTATTTCATATTATGATTTTAACTAAATTGTCTAACAATAAAGAGATAAGATAAGTACTGGTACGATTCTAAAGTCCAGATTACTACTTTATATTAGTGGCTATTATAATGGGGGATGGATGAAAATTTTCAAAAATCTTAAAATTTTGTTTATAGGTAGGAATAAGCCTCCTTATCGTCAGAAAAAATTACAGATTTATCTGTGGCTTAGAAAAAAATAAAAAGATGAAAAGGTGTTGGTGGGCCTATATGTCAGCCTATACGGTACGGCAAGAATAACAATACATTTACAACCATTTTAATCGAAAATATAACTGGTGCATTTGCCGTACCGTATAGGCTGTCATATCTATAGGCCCACCAACACCTTTTCATCTTTTTATTTTTTTCTAAGCCACAGAAACATGAGGCCTATTCCTACCTATAAACAAAAATTCAAGATTATGGAATATTTTCATCCATTCTCCATTGTTATAATTATAAATTACTACTTATTACTATGAAATAAGTGACGTACATTTAAACAGAGATTAGTACAATATATACGTTTATTTCGCCATTCTCATCACCCGGCTCGTTGGTCTAGGGGTATGATTTTCGCTTAGGGTGCGAGAGGTCCCGGGTTCAAATCCCGGACGAGCCCAATCACTTTTTTGTTTTTTAATTAATTAGAAATTAGCTTATTTAAGATGTATTATTTTTTTGTTTGGTATTGTATTAAAGTTTGCATCATAATTATAATATCTGTATTTTATTTTTTTCTTCACTATGAAATAATTTGAGAAAACTGCGTTGTATAATACTAAAGGTATATATTATGTTATGAACTACTAATTTGCCATTAAATAAAAAATATTTATATGTATATATATATCTGAAGCTATAAAATTTATACTTTTATGGACGATTTATTATTTCCAATGTACGTAATGTACGTAACTATACACAAGTGATTCATTAGACATGGTTTAAATCATCTTTCATAAAATGGAAAATGGGAGCCATCTATTTCTCATATTACCTAATTATGTTCTTACATTACGTTTGGTATGTTAGATTTCATAAAACTTGCTGCCGCATTGAGCAAAAAGACATATGTGTGAAATAAATGCCAAAAGATGGCTTTTAAATGTTTGCTGGATCATACAGATCAAGGACTATTAAAACTAGAAGACTGAAAATCTCCATACAAAAAGCCGTTCCTCGATATGCACAACGCCATCTATGAATTAGATTTATTCTTTTAATGTTTTTACATTTACAAACGTGACACAGTATTTAAATGTTACAATTTATTAATTATTGGCTGTTTACGATCTAATTGTTACTGTACTACGTTTCTTTGTACAATTATGACATCGTTCAATGTTAAGTTTAGCGCCATCTAGTTTCCAGAATATCTCCTTGTGGTCGGAGCACGTTTCAAAGTATAGTAATTGTCAGTCCTCTTGTTTTAATGGTCCTTGATACAGATACAGCGAAAAGTTAAACTTACCATTGTAAGAGATGGTACTCTTTGTGTACATCTTAGCGCCATCTATCGGACTAACTATCCGCGCATTGATTAGTCCAACGCGCCGTCGTAAACAACTTACCTCGCAATGCGCTATCTATTCCACACAATGCGGTATAGATGGCGCTGTTACACATTACGTACATTTACAATATCATTTGATAATCACATAAGTATGGTATATTTATGTTTATTCAATCGGTTTCAGCACCGGGGGAATATTCTTAACTACCTTATAAGCCAACCATTATAGTCAAATTCAAACAACATTCGAACCTAAAAGTACACCCTCTTGTAAATAAACTAAATAAAGTGTCAGGAATTAATATTTTTAGTGCCACATTACCAATTTCATACATTAAACTTATCAATTCTTTTTCTTGCGATAAAACAGCTGGTACTAGCATTAAATGCATATTTTTAGGTTAGAATGTTGTTTACGAGTACTATTTAGGAGAAGTTAGGGCAAAGGTCTTCAAAACTTTAGATGCCATGGTGGTGAAATAATTCAAGCGTTCAAGTTCATTTCCAAAAAAGTCCAACCTACTTACCGTTTTTAGCAAGGACTATTAAAACAAGAGGACTGTCAATTGCCATACCTTGGAACGTGCTCCGATCCATCATGTCATGTCATGTTAATTTAATTTGTACGGCAGCATGTTTGCTGTTACCGTCGTAATTTGTGCTAGGCGGCAGGATGCCACGACATCCTCGGCACCCAGCGTGTGGGGCTGCCGCGCGAGGGCGCTACGAACAGCAATAGTGATCCTAGTCTTCACACTATTTTGTTGTTGCGTCAGTCCGATCCCAAGGAGATATTCAGGTAACATCTAGATGGCGCTTTAAAACTAAACATTTAACGACGTTATCTATATATAATATAATAAAGAAACTTAGTACAGTAACAATTAGTTCGTAAACTGCTAATAAAAATATCAATTGCATTATTTAAATGTGCACGCTTGCAAACTTGAATAATTGTTAATCCATATCCATACTAATATTATAAATGCGAAAGTGTGTCTGTGTGTCTGTCTGTCTGTTACCTCTTCACGCTTAAACCGCTGAAACGATTTGGATGAAATTTTGTATGGAGATAGTTTGAGTCCCGGGGAAGGACATAGGCTACTTTTTATCCCGGAAAAATACCCTTATCGAAACGAAGTCGCGGGCAGAAGCTAGTACTTAATAATTCTAAGATGGAGACGTAAAATTGTTTACTCACCACGGGCAGTAAAAAAAAGCCCTCCATCATCTGCGATTTCGGGCTTTCTTTTACAGTCCTTGGTAAGTAATGTACTATTTGTATGGAGATTGAAATTCCTCTTGTTTTTATAGTCCTCGGTACTTAGTCAACAAACTTTTTTAAATATATGTCCTCTTCGGTTTCCGCTATCATATTATCACGGAGATAAGACTGCCCCCTGTATGTAAATTAAAAGTTTCCGCTAAATTAATGTTTTACCTACGCGATAAAATAATTAGTGAGGTTATTGCGTAGGTGTAACTTTAATTGGAATTTTGAGGTCTGGAAGAGTTCTTTAACGTGTTGTTTTTGATCCCTTTGTTTTGCACAATCATAAAAGTTAGTCACAAAATCATTTGTCATAATTCTGAAACCGCAAATTTTCATCAGGTATATTTGTAAAGGTCACGTTACGGAATACGTTCACGTAGAGAAAACTCATTAGGTTAGGTTTGTTATGTAATAATAGTAAGAATTAAATAATTAAGGGGATGCATCGAAAATTTAAGCTATTTTGTATCGCATTTTTTTTACGTATATAAAGCAGGCTGGTTTTCAGATATATATTCAGTGATTAACGCTGAAACATGTTTAACGAAAATTTCCTCGATAGAAAAGTTATCCGAAAACGCGTCTTCATTTTCCGTTTTTTGTCTAGTTTGTACAAACGACAGATTAATGAACGGCTAAATTACGTTAAAATGTAATTCTTCCCTTTATCTTTTAAGTGATTAACTTAAATGTTAACAAAACATAATAATATCTTCGATTTCATGGTACTTTTACATCTGGCGCTTACGCCAAAAAACCCCAAGCATGTAGTGTATCACGCTTATTGGCTGGCTCCGCGTTTGGGGCGTGATTTCTCTTTCATTCTCATCTTTCATTTGCCAGACTTTGGGCAGGATTTGATAATTTTAAAACACTAGGAATCGTATTAAATAATTGCATATAACTTTGGCCCTAGCAACGTGCGATTTTAAGCTTAAAACTTATCACGTTTGTTTAAAAAAAAGATAAAGGCTATCGTTAGGTCACGAAATGGGAGGTGATGTAGAAAATCATTTCATAAAGTTTGACCAGTTCGTTTCTAGGTCTCCTTGGAACAGGTAAGTACTGTTTAAAGTTATTAAACATTTTGACTTCAATATCTAGTGTATTATTTGGGTGTAGATAACTGTCCAAAGTGACCGTCAAAAGGCTTTAAATTGGTGGTGCCACTGTACCAAGTGCGTATAATTTATTACCATAATGATGCAAATAAAAAAACCGACCAAGTGCGAGTCAGCCAGGACTCCTGCACCTTGGGTTCCGTACAAAATATACGCTTCAAAAGGCCGTATATATGAAAATTCAGTGTTAGCAGAGCCTTATTCCTAAGCAAAATTTACGCGGTGCTTGATCATTTTATATTGGTTATAGACAAGCGGACATAAAAAAAATAGTTTTTCTATATTTTATTAATTGCGCTATTAAGAGCTTCCTTCGTACCAAATTTCAAGTTTCTAGAACAACTGGAAGTACCCTATCAATTTGAAAAAGTGTCGAAATATACGTTTTTTGCGGCATAAACGGCCGTATCTTTTTTTTACGTAAACTTAGAACTTTGATTTTTCACAGCTTCAAGGGACCTTAGACCTGAGTATATAGTTTAATTTCAACTCGATACCTCTCGTTCTCGAAATAAAGGGTCTTTGCAGATACACAGACAGACGGACAGACGGACGGACTACAAAGTGACCTTATAAGGGTTACGCTTTTTCCTTTTGAGGTACGGAAAACCGCAACGATACACCAAAAAATATTTTAAATACGATTGAATATTTACATCAGAAGAAGATCGAAGGATTGAGTAGCATTCCGATAAAAATGTTTCGTAATAGGGAATATGCATGAATTTTTATTTTTTTTTATTAAAAACTCATTCATGTAACAAACAGTAGACAAAAAAAAATTCGAATAATTATAAAAATAACCAAGATCAAACATTTAATTCTATCTCTTTCTTGCAAAACAGAATTTAATATGGCCGGAGTGCACTGTGACGTAACAGTGCATATCGGACCTCTCTATCTAATTACTAGTTTAAAATGCCTATATTATGCGTATTTCTTGACCGATTTAATTTTAATTTCACATTTTGAAATAGTTTTTACGGTATTTTGATATTTAGTTAAGAAAAGCGATAAAAAAAACATGCATGAACCCTATTGGTTGTTGACGTAATACTTTGTTGCTACTCTAGCGCCATTCTGGACGAATTTGGAACTTTTATTTACTGCTCCCAGTTGGACACTTTTTCATATGTTTTCCTATAAGAGATCGTTCTCCTTACCTTTTCCATACTCAGGATACCGCGGCAATAGGGGCAAATGTTGTTTTTAAAAGGCTGGCTTTGTTTTATAAAGTACTAGCTTCTGCCCGCGACTTCGTCCGCCTTAAATTCGTTTATCGCAGATAAGGTTATTTTTCCGGGATAAAAAGTAGCCTATGTCCTGCCCCGGGACTCAAACTATCTCCATACCAAATTTCATCCAAATCGGTTCAGCGGTTTAAGCGTGAAGTGGTAACAGACAGACAGACACACTTCACGGTGATTCCGCTCCCGTACAAGGGCGGCCATAAATACCTCAACTCCAAAAAAAGCCATTTTTTCGATTTTAAACTATAAAGGGTTATTATACAAGCATGAAATATATCATTAATAACATTTTTAGACATTTATAATAAACTTGTGTGACTATTTTTATTAAAAAAATATCTGTAGTCAAAACCATTTTATAAAACGTTATTATTTTAAACATAAAGCCATTAGATAAAAAAAAATTGTAATTAATGAAAACATAAATGAAACAGCATACTACATAAATAATAAAAATATTTATTTCAAGACTATTTACATATATACAAATAAGGTTATATTAAAACAAAGCGATTACTTACTATTTATACATTCAATATTACCTACTTACTATTTACACACAACAAGTCCAATACAGATTTAGACAAAGAACTTTTTTTTTTAACAGGTAACCTTCTCAAACTTGATATTAGGGGATCTGAGTGAAGAAGAAGTCGATTAATCAAATCAGTATTAGTCAAAACGCGGTTCATTTTTCGTGTGTGATCTAGTCGAAATGCTTTATAGTATTTGTTACTCGCTTCAGCTGCTTCTTCAGACAGTTCTCCTATAGACAGTAGGCCGTGATTGATAATGTCAGCACCATGAATCAAAATTTTGTGGACAGAAGCAGGCAAATAGTACCATGGATATTAGGCAACTAATTGCCGTGCAGTTTCTAAAGCGAAATCTCTGAATTTTGTCGCATCAATGTTATATCCCGAATTGATACACTGAAGTACAGTCCAACAACGATCTAGGAGATCCTTCTTAATACCCGTAATTTCAGCTGAAATATCTGAGCTTGAGAAGAACCGCCTAGCAGTGTTGCCATCGTTCGATGTCCCGCTTCCGCCACTTTTGGGTTTATCGATAATAAGACCTAACTTTTCCCTAAATTGCGATTGTATAAGTTTTTTTTTTTCAGCTACAAGTCGTTTATCGCTATCAGACCTAGCTTGCCATTTCTTAACCTCTAACTTGTAAGCGAGATGAATGAAATATTCAAAAAATCGGATCAATGCGTGAAGTGGAGACATGCCATATTCATATTTACTTTCGTCAGTTGCTTTGCACAAACATACATCAATTTGATTCATCTCACTTGGTAAAGCTTTACATATATAACATCTAGTTGAAGAAACATCACTAAGTGCATTACACACCTTACCATCGACCATAGTAAGTTGTAAGCTATGATTAATTGTGTATTCGCATGCATTTGTCTTGAAGATAGTCGGTTGCAAGTTACTTATTTTCTGTTTGAAATAAGTCTCCTCTTCAACTGATACTGCAGTTGTTTCCTTAAAAAACTGAAAGCGAATAGGTCTGCAGTATCGAGTTGAAGAAGGACGAGGATTTTTCCACAAAATGATTGAGTTTTCCTTATTATCCGGGTTTAAAATAAGTTGAAGCGGTACATATGAAGTAACAAACAAGCTACTATCCACAAGAGAAGAATCTGAGAAAGTTTGTTTGTATTCGCTATGTCCTGTACTACCATCAAATCCCCATTTCCCAACCAAAGATATTTTATTTAAAGACTGGTCAGGTATTTTATCTAAAATATCTTTTTGAGACTCAAGAATCCGAGTGGCAGTGTGATCTAACAAACTCTGAAGTTCGACTTCGGCTGATGATTCAGTAACGGCTACAGTTGTAGGGTAACATCTCTTTTTAGCCTTTACAATGCGTTGATAGGAAGGCATACAATCTTTCAGTATATTATTATGTATAAAATTCTTAATTAATAGATATTGCTTTCTAGAAATCTTACCTTCTGCAATAAGTGACAAAACTTTGTTTTCGTCGACTTTTGTAGAAGTTAAGCTGGAATCAGCAGAAGCATTGAGCAGTGTATTTACAGCAGACTCGTCAAAATTAGATAGTTCCGCCAGTCTCCTTCTTTTAGTGCGTTTACTACTTTCATTAAAGTTTTTCCTCGGACGGCCACGAGAAGTGGAAGGGGAGGGGTCGACGTTATCATTCTGCTGAGAAATACGCTGCTCGATACTTTGGATCACATCAATGTATTCTACATCATTAAGCCACTCTGCATATTTATGTAGAAATATAGACTTTGTACATCTTGTTTTTTTCCAATAACATGCAATTCGTTTACATAAATTCCTTATTTTAACCCTTAAATTCTCTATGCCAATATTTTCGATGTTATCCGAAATAATTGATGTTTCCGTCAGTGTAGTAAAAACATGTTGAAATTTTTCTGTATCAGTTCCTTGTCCAGAGTGCCAAATATCAAAAACACTACGTTTCGAAATAGAACACCTTAAAAATGTACCTAAAACAAAGATAAAAACATTTTTTAAAAATCGGATTTTTTTCGGCTACCCTACTCTTGTTCTTTGAAACCCCTTTTACCTAAGAAGAGGTCAAAAAAGGTCGATGAAAGTTACAGCCCTTATTAAGGACACTTCCATCTATAACATAATATATGTGTCAAGTGCGGCAAACCTCGGCATCAGAGTATAACTCTCAATGAAATCATACTTCTTAAAAATTAATCGTAAACGACAGACCTCTACTAGAAAATTATTTTAAAATATAAGCACGCATATTTATATATAAAACATAATTGAAAAATAAAGTACATACCCTCTTCTTGGATTTCCATAATAATACCACGTGGACACACGCAAATAATAATAATAGTACACAATAACAAAGCGATTAAGTTGCGGCGACAAAAACACACTACTAATTAGGGTCGAGATGCGTTCACTTTCGTTGCACAAAAGTAAATGATAATAGTACTTTATTGCTGTGCTATATATAGTATTTAGAAGATTGTCTATCGGTGAATCATTTTACTTACTTTTTAGTCCAGGATACGCTCATGACTTTTTTCGATTTATGGCCTACGGCGGAATCACTGTGCACTTCCGCATTTATAATATTTATATATTATGGATACAGTTCCAGAAAAAAAAACTTGTTTTTGGAATTGCTTTCCACTTTTTTGCAAAATATTTTTATACCGAATTAAATAAGTTTCTATAAAAAAATTATTTTATTATATCCCAAAAAAAAATCTTTTGTCATATCGTATGTTCGAAATAAAGTAATTCAAAAAAGAATGTCGCATTCGAATAAATACAGTTGAACCCTAAAAGAAAATATTTCTACTGGTTCTAATGTCAAACTTCCTGCTTCAGTAGATAATAAGGTCCTGAGGTCTTACATAATTCTCTACCTTTGATTTTTAGGCCAAAGAATTGGTAAATATTCTGATAGCAATTTTTGTTTGGGAGCTTATTGAGACTAGGTACTTAGGTAGAGCTACACACTCATCAACGCACACACACGCACACACACACACACACACACACACACACACCAACACACACTTATACACATACCCACACCTATTATATTGCTTTAAATTTTATTTAAAATAATAATAACTTATTTATTAGATTGTGATCCTGTTTTTTGATGTCTAGTGCAGGGACCAGTGTAATTTAATTACTTGAAATGTATTTTTTAATGCAGTATAAATTAAATCAAATTAAAACAATACATAGATTTCAAATTAAATTAAAGTAAATTATAAAATTAAAACATTATTATTAATTCGCAACGCAGGCTTCGTCAAGTGAAAAACAAAATCGAATCAGCGACTAGCTTCGTCATAAAACACACCAATAACGTGCCATCCGCAACAGGCTCTGTCAAAGTTGTGAATCGATAACAAAATTATATGTATAGTTAGTGGAAGGCGAAGAAGGACTTAAAAAGCCTCGCCCTGAGCCGCATCTGGCCCAAACGTTCCCACTACACTGGCAGCGTTCCCACGTTGTATGGCCAATGAAATTTGTTGAACCAGGTACGACCCGGAGCGAGGATCCATCCTTCTATCTCTGAGCCTGCGACCCACCTCCCTTATAAAACCTCTAGCCTCAGTACCCCACGGTCCCGCAGTCTCCACTGCCACGGGCACAAAATCGTACATTGGTTCCAGGGCAGAGTCTTGGTGTGTTTGAGCCTTGCCGCACATTCTGCGGCGGCCCCGGTGGATCTAGTGGTGTGGCTCAAGTGTGACGGTGCAAACGTGCTAACACTATGTTTTAATTAATATATGTCTAATGTTTCACAGAACCCACAATGAAGTTCGCTGTTCTCTTCTTGGTGGCCCTCGCGTCTGCAGCTCCACCTGCCGTCAACGACAACAAGATCACCGTGACGAAGAATTTCTTCCCCAAAGAATTCATCATCTACACCGGCAAACACGACATCGTCGACATCGTTGTCCCTCTTAACAAAATCAACTTCGACGATGACGAAAACACCGAAAACGGCGAACACACTCTCTTCTTCGTCGAAGCCGACATTAAAGACAACGGTGACAAGGACTACAAAGGACTATACGTTCTCAAAGGTAACAAAGCCAAGAAAGTCTTAGACAACGGTCAGTGCTCAACCTACGCTAAAGAGAAAATCGCTTACTTCGGCGCAAAAGACGGAATTTACAAATACAACCTTGACGACCAAACCGCCACGAAATTCGGCACTGTCACCGAGAGCGTCATCAAAATGTCCGTCGATACTGAACGCGCGCTGGTTTACTACCTAACTGAAGATTACGTTCTGTATAAATACAATGAAGATGAAACCGAGAGCTCAAAGGTCGACGCAATCAAAGACGCGAGAGATATCACGTTTGACTTTGACGGTAACTTGTTCTATTATGACGGAAGCAAGCAGTTTTACACTTACAACGGTGAGAAGATTGTTAAAATCGAAGGTCTGCCGGAGCACCCGAAGAATGTTATGCTTATTAGGGTCCCTGTTTTAATCAATGAGGCATTCGCTGTCATTGATGGGGTTCTATACAGCTTCAAAGCTGATGGCACAAGTGACACACCTGGTATTGAATTCAGTGTCTTCCCCACTGCGTTTGCTCCTGATACCATCATGGTGCAATGGTTTGCTTACAAGAAGAACATCTACGAATACAACATCGCCACTTTGGTAGCTGACCCGAGCATTGATGAGCTTACTGACTTCTTTAACGATAAGGAAGAGCAGATAAACGTCATTAAGGCTACTAAGGTGTCCAACAAATTGTAATAAATGAAACCGTGTTAATAATGGCTTGTGATAGCTATGACTTTTCTTCTCATTTCAACCGTTCCTAAAACATTTTATGGGCAAAATCTAGTTTAATTAAACGAGTGCAAAAAAAGTGCAGGATCCAACTCGCTTCTTTGAAGTTAAAGAGGTAAAGACGGCAATCGTTCCAAAATATCCTAACATAGCTCTCCTCTATGTCGGATCTTTCTTTCCTTCACCCTCCAGGGTGAACCGGTTCAACCTACCTCCGCGGTCTCCACCAAATGTGGGGGATGTGACTTAGTGCTACAGCAATAAAAGGACGGAGAGAGTTTCAGTTATCTTTTCTATTCTGCATCTAGTTTTAGACTAAGACTATTAACAAAATTATGACAGAGACAGGGGACATTCTTAATTTAAACAAATCTACTTTTAAATACTAGCCTGTCCGTCTCAAATACTAGCATAGAGGTTGTGATACTCTCAACGTGCCTTAAACTCTCTACAGTACCGCCCGACGCGTTTCTAGCATACTCTTAGGGGCTGTGGATGACATTCACATATTTCAGGATTTGTTCTCCCCAACTGAATCCGATTACTGGATAAGAGACCTAGTCACAGACAGTTCAAAATCAGAATCTAAAAAAAAACTTTAAGATAAACTTTAAAATTTGGTTTCATAGCTAGAGTTCAAAGGTGTAAACGGAACGCAATCAAGATCTACGGAATGACAAGCCGAAGACGATGGTTGGCTGTAACATGTGGCAGCATTTTCAGAATTCCGTACGCAAAGGACGGAACCCTATTAATAATTAGGATCTAAGGGTAGGTACAGTCAACAGCAAAAGTAGATGATCAGTACTTTGTGACGTAACAATACTGCAATCGGGATGCTTTAAGGTAGTGAAAGTGACAAGGAACTAAAATGAACAACTATGCTGTCTATACCCTCTGAACTTTGTTCGCGGGAGAGTAATAGACATAACATTGCTTCGGCTTAGTCGGGTAAAAAGTACCATACATGGATGACCAGCTGTGCATGAAAATAAGTTGAAATCCAGAGCCGTTTTGATGTGATGAAGCTGCAAAGACATACATACAGACAATCATTGGTTGAAACTGGTTTAAGAAAATAAAAACACAAGCGAGACCTATAATTACGAATAGTTGATACGTGTCTAAGGATCATAGTATGTTATAGGTTCGAAGACTCCGTCAGCTCTGTGTTCGACAGTGCTGCATATTTCTCGAATGCTATATCAGCATAATAGTGATATAAATTTTCCCCTACTTTCGTAGTTTCGTAAGACTGGGTTTACTTTATTTAATCGCATCAACTTGTATGTAGACTTACTTACTTATTAGATGGTTCGGTCACAAATATATCAGATTTCTAAAAATCAATAGGATCGTAATTTGGCACCCGTTGGCCCTTTCCATATCTCGCTGAGTGACTCTGAGCTTCCTTAAGAGGCCCATAGTCAGAAACCACGTCTCGGCTCCGTGGGTCCCTTAAGGATATGTTTTCATTTTGACTCGAGATTGGTGCGGGTCGTAACTTAGAACTAGCTCTTGATTTTATTAACCTATTTGGCACAGAAAGGATCATTATTGTTATTAGAGAGATTTCCTCGCACTTGCCATGCCACGTCTTCTGGTTCGTGGTCGCTACTAGTCTCGAGTAAACAACGTAATATAGCATGAAATGAGGTTTAAATAAAACACAATCATTACAAAAATTATAAAATCTTTACTAACAATCTTGTATGTTAGTGAGAACTTAAATTAAATCCGTGAAACATATTTCATTGTCCTCAAATCATTTCAAGCGCAGTATTTTTTCTAATGTACCTGAGTCTTACTTCTAACTCCAAAATTTACATAGTAGCCATGAAGTAATCGTCAGCTGGACATGGATCCGAACTCACAATCGGCTTGTACCTGTATATCTTTCCTTTAGTACCAATAATTATGTTATTCTTTGCATCAAACGCCATTCCCGTTATCTTGAACCCAAGCTGTGCAATTTTAACTGGCAAAATACTTTTCGTATTCAGCTTGAACATGGAACCTTTTACTGCAACAATAGCTTCATCCTGATTGTTCATTCTGAGTATGTACTTAAGCTCTCTTGAGAAGCCCTTATACTGTACAGGTTCAAATAATTCTGTGGCGAAGAAGTACATTTTTCCATCGATATATTCATAAAACGCATTACCTTGTGAGTCGAGCACAAAACTGTACGCTTTTGATACCTTCTCAAATCTCCTTACGGCATACGAACCGTTTACAAATTTGAAAACCTCATGATTAGGACCAGTGGTTATATACAGTTGGTTATCACTTTTATCTATGAATATGGCGCGAATATCATCGTCACCTATAGGTCTCTCAGAGGAAACTGAATCCGTAGAAGGATCAAAGGTAACTAGCCCTTGATTGGTGCCAAAGTAGATGACATTGTTAGGGAGATCTATACCGATGCATTGTCCAATCATATCGTCAAGAACACCGATTGGCACTTGTTTTACACCTAAAGCACCATGCTTAAGCCAATGTATACCTCTGCTATAATTCCTTTTGTGAAGTATGAAAAACATGTTTTCGTTTCTTGGATCGACAACAATTCCCGTTGGGTAGCCATCGAAGGTAGCTATGAGCTGTCGTTTGTAGTATTCGTTGCCGATTTTGATGCGGTCGCATTTCTGTGCCCCCGAGATGAGAAAAAGAGCGAAGATGGGAAGAACGGTGATGAAGCCTTGTAACCGCATGGTGGAAATTCTGGAAAATAAAACGCTCTCAATAAAGTCTTGAAAGGTCATTATCGTGATTTTGATGTCAAATGAACAAGTCACTTTTAAATAAAGGCTGTTTGCTTTTGCCAATGTCATCCATTTTATAGGCCAGAGGGCAATAGGCTCTAAACGGAGACGCGGCAGTCCTCATCGGCGATGGCGGTATGAACTTCTCCACTCCTCTCCTCTCCTAGTCTCTTTTCTTAAGGAATGGCCAGAAACCGTCCAGGACATAACATTCGAAGAAGAAGGCCTTTGCCTACCAGTGGGCCGCAACGGGCTTAGAATAATAATAATAACAATACCTAAGCTATGCGCAACCAAAATGTAGAAGAGTAGACGCCTGTTAAAGTGTATTAGACAAGATTCAACCAAGTGCTTTTGCACATTAGTGAGCTTGTTCAATCTAATGCAGTGTTCTTCAACTTGTGGGTCCTCACCCAAGGACGTGGAGGCCTTTGCTAGCAAATGTTGACCTGACCTGAGACCATGATCTTTTATATCGCACCTCGTCCTTGATTAACCTAGCAACTAGGGTGGGTCATTTTTACTCTTGAGGGGCTACCCCGCAACCCGAAAAACGAAGTTCGTATGGCGGCCTCCCGCTCACTCAAATATAGCGTTACGTGAGAGCGAGAGACGGCACGTTACGCTACGTTAGCATCGAATTTCGAGATTCGGAGGAACCCCTCTGGTTACAAATGGTGCTATTTGTGTTAATTTAATGTCCAATTTTTTCATTATTTTTTTATTTTAGTTTCCGTTCCTGCGGATAATGTTTGAAAATTTTAAAAATGGGGAGCTGGAAAACACCCCTTATTGTTATGACTTTTTTTCAGCTTCATTGGATTTTTTATGCATACATGTTGAGAACAAAATTATACCGTAACTTTTGAAGAAAAAACGTGAAAATAAGTTATAAATATAAGAGTTACCTAGGATTCGGAGGCAGATCAATTCCAAATACTATTAAAAAAAATACACTACTAGCTTCTGCCAGGGACTTCGTCCGCCTTAAATGCGTTTATCGCGGATAAGGGTATTTTTTCGGGATAAAAGGTAGCCTATGTCCTTCCCCGGGATTCAAACTATCTCCATACCAAATTTTACCCAAATCGTTTCAGCGGTTTAAGCGTGAAGAGGTAATAGACAGACAGACAGACGGACACACTTTCGCATTTAAAATATTAGTATGGATTTTTATAATGTCGATTTAAGATACAGAATTTTTCGCATTACAGCATGAAACATGAAACTTTTAATATTTTCTTCTGTTTCCGCGATTGTTACTCATTTAAATAAAACAATTTTAAAGGATTATATCGCTTATACAATCACCTTTGAGTTCCCGACGTTTCGGAAGCTTTTCAGCTAAGCAATATGTATATTAATATAATATACGCGATATAATCCGTTAATTTTTTTTTATTAAATGAAACTTTTATTTTTCTCCATACAAAAGTGACCTTTCCTATTTCTACTAGGTACGTCAAAGTGCTTTCTCCCCGACTAAGTCTAGTACTAAGAAATATTCTTACCTGTCTCAGTCCTAGACGTTGACTGGTGATAGTAGTACTCTGCTCCGTTTATAAAACATCACCGCCGACCTCGAATGACGTTATTGTTTAATATTGATGAAATATATCGTCTAACTTTGCTACAGGGTGATAAAAGATGGAACAGGTGACAAACAACTACACGGTGCATTTGTAGGGTTCCCCACTTTCTTATATGATAAATCTATACACAACGCGCGACACCGCGCGGCACTTACATCATTTAAAGAAAATTATGAAATTTTGCGACCGATCGACCGATTTTATTCAATATAGTTTTCATTGAAATTACTTTTAGCCTCGTAAGACCCAGAGTCATTTTTTCACTTTTGAATTTCGAACCTTCTTACAACATAAGAGCTCAAAACTCGATTTTAATTTGTACTTGTACAAATTTTTTGATAAGTTCGGGGGGGCGGGGGACGCTGTTTGTTGGATTTCCGGAGCGAATATTTACAAAACTGCTGACATTATCAAAAAATATGTTTGGAAACCCCTATTATTTTTAAAAGACCTTTTCAAGGGCACCCTACACACTAGTGTTGGAACAAAAAAAAAAACACCCCCACTTTAGGTACGAGAGGTACCCGAAAAGTAAGATGTTTTTTAGTTTTTATTTTACCGTTTTGTCTGTGTGATACATACATACACATACCAAACTTCAGCTTTCTAGTACTAATGATCACGGAGCTAAGCCAAGGACGGACAGTCAGACGGACAGAAGGACCGATGGACATGGCGAAACTATAGTTGACTACGGAACTCTAAAAATTGACAAAACTAAATTTTTGTTCTTTTTTTGCTTTTTTCACTTGGATTTTTCTTGAAAACCGTGGTTAAAATTTTTATGAATCCTCGCGGCCTCCGCGTATACTTTATTCTAAACTTTTTTTCTCATTTGCTCAATGGTTAACTGTTAAAGGATAAGTTCGCCTATATATTTTGTAATTTATTTATTATGTGCGATAAAGTGTTTACATACAAATTAACAGGAGAACGAATGGAACAGTACGATACGAATTTCAAATTTCGAACATCTGAGTAGGTAATCGAAGACCTGAGCCGGCCGCCACTGCTAGCGTACCCCAGGACTAGGGCTGTCTTCTTGATTATAGCCGAACCCGGACAAAAACTTCAAAAACCCTGATTTGGAGGAAATCGCATTTTTCCCCGGACATGTTCGATTTCATTCAGCTGGAGCTCGAGCAGCAAAGCCCGCCGGGATGGCCCCCGGACAGCCTCCAAAGTAGGACAAACCCTACCCAGGACCCATCAGTATCAGAATAACGAATAACATGTCATTGAAGAACAGTGATCGTAAATTTGTTACCTATTTTTGGTGCGGTGATCATAGTATTCAGCAATAGATGTGGAAAATACCAATCAAACATTTATACATAGTAATAACGACGACAATAATAACGACAGTAATCCTAATCCATAATGTTGCACCAAGATACAAATTTGCGCGTTTACCGCTAAGAAAACCCCTTACTGTGGCCCCATAATTCCAGAACACGGCTCTCACCATCTTGAAGAGCATTGGGATCCTAGGTATTATTGATATTTCGAGCGACGTTCAATTCCGAAGTCACTTGGATGAGAAGGCCAAGCTGGCATCAAAAAACTGGGTGTCCTAAATAGAGCGAAGCGGTACTTCACCTAGGCAAAGACTGCTGCTGTACAAATCACAGGTCCGTCCCCATATGGAGTACTGCTGTCACCTCTGGGCTGGAGCACCTGGATATCAGCTTGGCCCTCTTGACTCGGTTCAAAGACGCGCTGTACGAATTATTGACGACCCCATGCTCACAAACGGTATTGAACCTTTAAGTCTAAGGAGAGACTTCGCCTTTTCTTCGTGTGTTCTACCGCCTGTATAATGGGCTGTATTCCGAGGAATTGTTCGACATGATGCCTACAGCCACCTTCTACCATCGCACCGCTCGCCATCGGCGGGATATTCATCCACACACCTTGAAAACAAAATGGTCGCGCACCGTGCGGTATTAAAGGAATTTTCTACCGCGCACACTCCGAATGTGGAATGACCTCCCTGCCGCGGTTTTCCCCTGGAGGTTACAATATGGGGTTCTTCCAGGAGGGAGTAAATAGGTTCTTAAAGGGTCGGCAACACGCTCGTAATGCCCCTGGCGTTGCAAGCGCTCATAGGCTGCGGTGACTGCTTAACATCAGGCAGGTACGCTTGTTTGCCACCTTAGGCACTCTACTCTGGTAAAGATCGCGGGAAACCGTTGGATGAGGGGGGCGCGCGTTCGGTCGTTGTGGAGATGCCTTTGTCCAGCAGTGGACGTCCCTGGGCTGATATGATGATGACGATGATGATGATGGTATTCTACCATGATCGCTGCACCAAAAATAAATATATATTTACACATGTATATTTATTTATTTAAATATTTTTATCCCTTTAACATTTGTATCTCAACACATATAACCAACAATATAGTAAATTGTTAACAAAGAGTTGAAAGTGACCCATTTCACCCGAAATCGTGAGAGCGCCAATAGTTTGAGGGTGAAATGGGTAATTTCACCCTAGTTAAACACTACTTTTCATTTCGAATTTGAGAAAAATAAAAAAATAATACTCATAATCATCATAATCAATATCATCACCATCATCATCGCAATCGCAATCGCGATAGGAAAAGCTGTTATTTTAATAATATGAAGTAACTCTACGACTCCTTCGCTAATCGTAACAATAAAACACTTTCCACCCTAGGGATGGAAAAGCTATTTTCCACCCGGCTGCTACCCATGAAAATTAAACTTTCCGAACAGGAGAGATAAAAAAGAATTTTCATTGATTGATTGAGGCTAAGAGCAATGTTGACTCTCAGATTCGAATTTGGTCACACTCGCTCCATAATAATCACTCCGTGTCAAAATTGCTTGTTTTAGCCCTTAGTAAAACTATCTATCTGCACATTTAATTTTTTATACTAGTAATGGTAATATGAACGGGCTGTATACACAAAAACATATAAAGGCTATGATGTGCGCTATTATATTCTAGTACAAAGGATGTTATGATCTATACATCTCACCAAAAAAGTAAATACCAAGCATTAGCTATAGGTAAAGGTTCATAATCATTATAGTCGGTCGACAGATGTCTTATCGACACGGGTCTAAAAGGAGTTTAACTAGAAAAATAGTGTGAGACTCAGACATATGGAGATTGCAATAGCGGTTACTCACCTTGTAGAAGCGGAGGATATGTTTCGGTCAATTTCGAGAACCTTAGACGTGAAAGCTGCCCTTATAGGCAAAAGAAGAAGAGCAGCTGGACGCGGAAGCCTGCTTCTGACTGCGCCTTCTTCTTCTTTCGTGTCAAGGTTCCTCAAATAACGCCTGCCCAGTGGGCAGCGGTATCGACAGCCCTAGCTGTCGCGTCTCTCAGGTCCAGTTCCGAATAGGAGTACGGGCACGCCGGGTACGCCAGCAGGTGCGCCATAGTTTGTGGTGCTGTGTTGCAGACACATTGGGTTAGGTGGTCCCGGAGCAGACCCCATCTGGCCATGTTTACCCTGCAGCGGCCAACTTGAGTTCTGAGTCTGTTTAGTGACCTCCAGGTTGACCATGGTTCGTTTTGGCCGGGCGGCAGTTGCTCCAAGGCTCGCACGTATGCGTCAGTGGGGGGAAGCTGGCTCCGCCTGATAGTGTGCCAACAGGGAGAGTTGCCAGGAAATCGTGCCGAGAGCTATATCTAGCTCTAACCCGACGTAGACACTTTGACATGACCACGACCGCTCTGCCAAGGGCAAAAGGACAGAAAAGAAGAATTGTAATGTAAATAATATATGTCTTCAGGCATCTCCGTAACGACTGGTCATGCACTGCTCGCATCCAAGGGTTTCCTGCGATCTTGACCAGATCATCAATCCTTGGGGGTCTTCCTACGGTGCGTGTTGCGGTATGTAGGTACAGGGTATGTGACATGTTACTAAACTACCATAAAACTACTGCTATTTAGCTCTAAATTTAGTCAGCTGGAAATTATTGGAATTTTAAGACAATATTGATCTTATATGCCACAGTAAATAATATATATCCTAACGCTTTTTAATAAAAATACATCATTATCTGTTAATTAAGAGCAACGTTACCTATTGACTCAACTTTGCTCCTCCACCCTCCACACTAAATGTTTCTAGAGTAATAGGTCAAATGTTTAATGGTAATTGTAGCAGAAACCAATGCCGAAGCTAAAAAAACATTTGATTGCCCGTACTAAGGATGTGTTCTTAATTTTGCAAGCCCGTAATTTTAAGGGATTGAAGTGTACTGATCCCAACAAAAAGGACCAGTTTACGGAAAGTATATCAATAAGGTAGTTTCCTGGGTAAAACATATTATTGTAATTAGTCCGTCGGTTAAATTATCAAAAAATATTGGACACATATTTTTTTTTTGTCAATCAAACAAAAAAATACAAAGATAAAGCGCGTCAAAGTTTGAGAGTGGGGGTGCATGACATCGTGCCGTACGAAAAACGGTCGCACGGCATGACGTCACGGGGAACTATAACAGGCTATATCTTCAAAAAAAAATTCTCCATCTTGCTCGGAAATGTTCCCATTAATGTAGTAAAAACACACCGCGAAGTCCATCGTTATATACGTTGAAACGATAATCAATTTAAAAAAAAGTGACATTACTTCCCGGACAGGCCTGGGAAGTGAACATTATTGTGCAGGTTTTTACTTTTAATTGCATCCAAGACTTTGAAAATTCACCGTACAGCCAATACGGGATAATAATAATATGTAACGTACAAAAACGGGGATTTAAAAAAAAACTTTAACTGTCTTCTGCGTTTAGTCAATCCATTGTGAATGCCAATAGTAATAGAAAAAAAAGAACAATTATTATTGTATCCAAATCATAATACAGTTTGTTTAGTCTTAATGATCTTCTGGGACTGATAAATATTTTGTAGCAAAGGTATGTTTTTTTTAATGTTGTGCGTTTAGCAATTGCCGATTCAACTAAAAGTAATAATGCATATATTTATTTCAACTATTGCTATGGGTTTTCTTTTTATTTATTTTCATTACTATATTTCATGTGGAACCAAATATACAATTCGGACCCAAAACTTTTAAAATTAATATCCTTAAAAAAAATAAGGCGGGAACGTGAATTGCATTTTGTCAAAGATTGTCTGTCGTGTTATTTATACGAACATAAGTTACATAAACATGTGTCAAATTTCCTCGCATATTTGGAGAAAAGCAGTATACATGCCTCGGCAGGAATGTCATTTCGTGGATGAGTACGGTTTTGAAGGACGAGGCGTAGCCGAGTCCTTCAATAGATACGAATCCACGAAATGACATTCCCGGCCTCTGCAGTAATATGGATCTATATCGGAATCCCTAACGTCATTTGTCCTAATGTATCATTTGCCATAACGCATTTTTTTCAGAAACCGTAAACTTTTCAGGATTGTTATGAAACAAGCCTAACCTAACCTAACCTAATCTAAACGACGATCTATTAAAAAATCCTGAAAGCTTTACGGTTTCTGAAAAAAATGCGTTATGGCAAATGATACATTAGGACAATCGATATATTAGGACAAACGACATTAGGGCTTCCGAATGAGACCCCAGTAATATACTATTGTTTAATTGCCAAAAGAAAAAATACGTGTCCAATATTTTCTGATAGTCTAACTGACGGATTAATTATATATTTTTTGGACATAAGCCTATTCGATTCCGCAATGTAACTTGGAACATAACCCTCTCCATTGCTCTCTAAGTGATTTTGAGAATTCTTATATAAGGCTTATTATGAGTGACCACGTTTCGGTGCCGTAAGTCCAGGTCGCGGGCGGTGCAGGACTGGAGATGTTGTCGCTCTAGGCCTATGTCCTGCAGTGAACATATATGGTGGCTGGTGATGATAATGATTGAGTTAATTCTAATGACTGTCGGCATCATTTGAGTATTATTTGCCATCATATCCTTATTTTTTTAAATGAGGGAAGCATTTGGAGCTTCAAAATCGAAGTTTTTATTTTGATCAATAATGTCAATGTCTCAGTGCTAGGCACTGCAGAGTCCCATCAGTTGTACTTCTTACCTTAATTCAAATTCAAACTCTGGTATTTATTAAAATGAGGGCGTCAAAGATTAACTCAGTTTGGGCATAGTAATTGAAAAACGAACTTTTTTATATAAATTTAAGCCTCACAATTTTTGCTACTATATTTGTACACCATTCCATTTGTGGATAAATAAATGTCTTCATCATCGAACGCTATACCTGCGGGTACAAAATCTAAGTCCATCAACTTCTTCGGAATCAAATTGTCCGATTTCAAATGATACAATCCATCGTTAGCTGCTAAAATAACTCTAGAATCGTTGTCAATGGCAATCGCTCTCGCTGCGTTTTTCGCTATACCCACAAATTCAATCGGCTCATGGAAACCTTTAAGTAAAACTTTAACGTATTTAGAGTCGCATTCATAAAAAATATTATCATCAGAGTCAACTGCTATGATAAAAGCACAAGGGACGTATTGGACGCGGGTCTTTTCATTCTTCTTTAAATTTACTTTAAATACTTCGTTATTTGGGAATATAACGACGTAGAGATCATCTCCATGGTTTGCCTTGAAAAGTTGGACTATATCCTCATCTTTTAAACTAACGAAGTTAGTTTTATCAGTTTTGTTAAGCACATTCAGTCCTTCGTCGGTGCCAATGTAAACTTTATCATTTTCAACGTCTACTGCTGCTGCCTGTCCGTTGCAATCCTCAATTTTGATTGGTTCTCCTTTTCTTAGTATATATTGATCCATCTTAGTTTGGACATCGTCGTTCTGTAGGGAGTCTAAGTCGATCAATGTGAATAGGAGCTCTTTATTTTTTGGGTTGAAGACTAGATTGGTTGGCAAGCCTTTGATCGTCAAAATTGAAGTTCGAGTGTAATGCTGGCTGTCGTATACATGTGAACAGTTGTCAGCTAGCGCCGTTGACAGCAATAACAGTAATATTGGCAGCATTGTATCTGGAACAAAGTAATCGTTCATTGTGGTAAACATGCGCCAGTTCATAGGTTTTGAGGTTATCTCCCTGACACATGTGTTCGAGAAAACAAACACATAATATTGGTATGATAACTTATTGAGTAATAAATTTGCGTAAAAATGCTTATTTGTAATTAAGTCATACTTTTAATTTTAACTTGCAGTTTTTTGTTTCATATCTCATATCTTATGGTTTTTGTTAGTAACAAATAATTAGGTATACGTTCTTTTAGTTACGACTATCTCTTTATGAACAAAATAATAATATGCTACGTTACAAACACGGGTGTTGCTTATAATATTTCCATTAACTAAGTTATGTTTAAAACTCATGCAACGAACTATTATACACACAAATTGACAGCGAATTGTGTATAAAAGAGATACAAATTAGCCTTTATCATTTTCCGAATTCTGCACAAAAACATCTATAAGTATATGCTTATAAAAGCCAATTAATAACCACTGCAACCTAATAGACACACTGTTTTATTATTTATGTTCTATTTACAAGCAACACGTAATAAGGTTTATATTTCGTAGAATTTCCTAATAAGTATTATCTCAGTTTGGTTTGACGCAGCGTTGTACTACCTATCATACACATCTCAAACACACATGCAAAGGTTCACATTAAAAGTTGCGCACTGTCATGGATTTGTATTTACTTAAACTAGTGTATTTAAAAAAAACAAGATTTTTGTGGAACCATTTAAAAACAAAATTATTATTTACCACAAAAAGTGTAAAACTTTGTCTCTTTATTGAATTTTACAAAAAATAGTTACATAGCAGTGTAGTTATGACCTATTTAAGGGGGTAGGATGAACATTATTTTTGATCGAATTTCGTAATTTAAACATACATTTTAATCTGCGTTTAAATCAGCGCAGAGTAGGGGGTCGGGAAATATTTCCATAAAAAGGGGGTGAAAGAAAAATACAAATACTAGTTACATAGCAATGTTCTTAAGGCCTATTTAAGACGGTAGCATAAACATTATTTTGGAATCTATTTTCGTAAATGCATTTTAATCTGCGTTTGAATCAGAGCAGAGTAGGGGGTCGCGAAATATTGCCATAATAAAAAGGGGGTAAAAAAACTGCATTAAAGGTACGTACACATTATCTTCGACTATAACTCACAAAATCTGCGTCCACAAGTAACCACAAATCACTCTTAACTAACACAGAGATCGTTCAACTCTTATCAAAAGAGGACTAAATACCTTATCAATTATAATAATTTAATTGACCTTCTTCGGTCTGTTGTTGGCGCGTTTCTCGATTAAAGTAAGGTTCACACTCTGTTAACTGCTATATATCTAGTAAAAAAGGAAGGAAATAGAGGTTACGCGCGTGTGTCCATAGCACTGGATGAGAAAGTGATTTTTCCTTACTGTTAGTCGATAGTTTTTCCAATATTACGGTTACTCAACATCGGAATAAAAAACAAAAAAAAATTTTAAGGAAATATTAATCATGATAATTATGATAAAGAATACCCCAATAGACATAATCCTGGGGTATGAAATTCAAAATTGGTATTATTTAGTCCGGTAGTTGTCAGTTAGCTGGGCAAATATTTGAGCGTTTTAAACGCCTCCTTACCATCGTCACATTATTGAAGAATACCGTATAAATCGTGGTGTTATTTTCAGTTATCTTGTAGACTGGTTTCTGCAATTCTTATCAAAATTATACTGGTTACTCTTATGAAATGGCCATTAATGTGGTGATGGTGAGCGCTCAATTATTCACCCAAATAATAAAAAAATATTGGACACGTATTTTTTTCTTTTTTTATTCATATAAAATACTTAGATAAATGGCATTTAAGTTTAGTAGTGGGAGTTCGTGACGACATAACTAGGCATAAACTGTACCTTAGGCGTGACGTTACGCGACATTTTGAATGAATGTCTGACATTACTTTTTGATTACGTAAAAAAATAAAAAATGTCTCCAATATTTTTTAGTAATCTACATGAAGGACATTAGTCCTTCATTTAGTAAAAAAAGTAAAAGTAAGTAAGTAGTTCATTTAGAAAAAAAAATGTCATCATCAAGATTCCCTGCCTCTTTTATACTCAGTCGCCGATAAGACCACCTAGGTACCGTCAATCATTTTTAACTGAACCTTAATACATATATACTAACGGAACCCTATTACTAGGCCTCCGCTGTCTGTCTATCACAGGTGTTTAAATTTTGAAGCGTAAATTATAAATGCAGGTAGATATTTGTAATTTCTATAGAATATATATTCCTGTGGCCCTATAAAGAAAATAAATATAAATAAAAGCCAAAAATAAAGGTCAACATACAATATACATGTTCTTTGTGTAATGTTTTTAATCGTAGTATATTTTGAACCATATATCCATACTAATATTATAAATGCGAAAGTGTGTCTGTCTGTCTGTCTGTCTGTTACCTCTTCACATTTAAACCGCTGAACCGATTTGGATGAAATTTGGTATGGAGATAGTTTGAGTCCCGGGGAAGGACATAGGCTACTTTTTATCCTGGAAAAATACCCTTATCCGCGATAAACGAATTTAAGGCGGACGAAGTCGCGGGCAGAAGCTAGTACTCTATAAAATTATAATGTGCATACCACACATGAAAACTTTCTAGAGTATGTATGTATGACTAAAGTCTGGCTAGCCAAATATTGTTGACAGATATTTCCTTGTGGTATCACCAATAGTCTATGATTTAAAAAACGGCTAAAAGTCTGTTGTCAATTTAGTAGGTTGGTGCTGCATAAATATTTTGATACTTTGTGTACTAGTTCTAAAATTTGCCTTTAACTATGTGTTGGGAACTCCAACATTAATTTAGTTTTTAAGTTGGTATAATGTTTATTTATATAGTTTATGGCATTCCGATACGTATGTATGTTATCTGTGGATATCTTCTTCTTGTGCTAACCATCACGGTCGCAATACACGTTTCCCAAATTAATTACCTATTTTACTGTGCTGCCCTTCCCACAACTCCAAGAACCTGCTCATCAACCTCAGCAGTCTACGTTACACTATGATTAGGTACGTGAATTTATTAATACCTGAATCTCATACACAGGACAAAATGTGTAAAAAAAACGGATAAACCAGAAGTTCTAGAAAATATCAATAAAATCAAAACATCAGAACGTAAGGAGTTACTGAAACCAATATTCAGAAGAAATCTGTGGACTGGTCAGTAGTAATTTGATATAAAAATATCTTTGCCAAAAATGTCTATATAAGAGCGACGAGCGTGTCGATAGAATCCCGCACTTGGCCCATCGTGCCGGTGCAACACTCTTACCTACCCCATGTCTATACCTACTTAACCTAACAGACATTGGTGATGGATTAATATTATGGTATTATCGAGCTAGTTCTTATTTATTTTACGCCTTATTACAATGTTATAAGGTGAGAAAATGGAAACATATGTGTTTGTCGTTCACTGTATTGTACAAATAGTGGTAGAATTTATGTGAGCTGAGTTTGAGTAGACGTCAACGTATATTTTATTTACTTATTTCCTTAGGTTTTAAACCTTCGGTACGTGTGCACGAAAATTAAAAATATTTTCTAATATCAAAACTATAATTCCTACTTCACAAAGTGTGACCAGCCCAAGATTTTTTGTTTTTATAACAACTTAATAACAACAATATAAACTTAAAAATAGACGGTATGCGAACCACGCAAGAAACAATTTTTCATGGGTTAGCACATACTACAAAAAGCAAGTCGTAGTCGGGGTGTTTAAAAAAATATAACCAAAAAACAATTCGATAAACCCATGCAAAACTGTTTGTATGATTCGCATACCCTCAATTTCTTTTAACGTGACGTGAAACAACGGAAACGCGTCGTATTAGTACATTTCACGCATTGATGAGTGATTAGGATCGCGTGAGGAAGGCAATTGCGTTATATCATCACAAACATTCTTACGTATTTGTTTTAATTCATTAGCTTGAGAATTACATATAATTTGCCAATAATTCAGTTTTAAGAGAGAAGCATTTTATTTAGTTTCTAGGGTTCCGTATCGAAAGAGTGGCTTCTATTTTATAGAAGAATAATTTATATCCATACTATAATATTATAAATGTGAAAGTGTGTCTGTCTGTCTGTCTGTCTGTTACCTCTTCACGCTTAAACCACTGAACCGATTGGAGTGAAATTTAGTATGAAGATAGCTTGAGTCCAGGGGAAGGACATAGGCTACTTTTTATCCCGGAAAAATACCCTTATCCGCGATAAATGAATTTAAGGCGGACAAATCGTACGTTACGCTAATACGCAAAAACTACATAACAGATTTGCGCAAAATTCTGCAGTAATATAGCTTAGATATCTGAATAGGACATAGGCTACAACTTTTGAGGGTATTCATTTATAAAAGGGTTTTTTTTTAACAATAAATGGTAAAACATGACCTTTTGTTCACAGTGATTGTGACGTTTTAATTCCTAAATAATGAATTAACAATTGGTAACCTAGCAACAGTAATAATACCTACACGATTAAGCAAAGAGCTCACCTTCCGTATATGACGTATCATACAAATAAGAGTGTATCTTAATATAGCCGGATACTAGCCCGTTGTACATTATGGACTTGCGATCATCTCAGAATGATAAACATTTTGTTGCAAAAGTGGGGTTTATAAATAAGATAAATACATAAAACGGGTTCTTTGTAACAATAGATGGAAAATTATCACTTTTTGTTAACTGTGACTTTTATATTCCGAAGAAATAATTGCTTTGAAACCAATATGACACATTAGTAGGTACCTGTTTGCGTAACTGGATGGCGTTATTTGTAAACACTTTTTTGTTCCTTATGTTTAATAATTTAGGTAATTTTTGCATCATGAAAATCATCATCTTTCACGGATGAAAGAAATTCAAGAAATATTAATCATTTTTTGAAATGTCTTGTAATTTATACAGTATCGCGACCGCATAGGAAGAATGAATACAGATGGTCATCGCTAGATGGAGTAACTGTACCTACATTCCAACAGTATTTATAATTTTTGTCTGTTTGTCTGTTTATTTGTACGCGCATCGCCTGAAAACGGCTGAACAGATTTTGATGCAAACCCTACTAATCTGTCGAGAAGAACCCCGGCCAGGTTATACATTATAAAAATTCAATTTCTATAAGGGGGGTAGCGACTACACTCGATTGAGTTAAGTTTGCACCGAAATCTTATCGCGCTACTTAGGAAGGCGGTGCAAACTTCTTTGAAATGTGTACTACGAGTAATACGACTATCGAGTATCCTGCTAAACTAACAGATGACTCTAAAATTAATACGTTTTGACATAAATAAGCAATTGAGGTTTTTACTAAAGTAACTTTAAGTTAAGAAGAGGGGGTAAGGATATCAATACATTTAATGGAATAATTGATTTATTAATTACGACAAAATTAAACGACAATAAATTAATTGCCACACATTGCACAGTGCCATCTTCCGGCCAAGTGCGAGTCGGACTCGCGCACCGAGGGCTCCCTACAAAATATACGCTACAAACGGCCGTATCTATGAAACTCCAGTGTTAGCAGACCCCAAATCCTAAGCAAAATGTATGCGGTGTTCGCCAATTTTATACTGGTTACTGATGTAGACAGAAAGACATAAAATTATACTGTTTTTACAATTTTTTTTATAGAGGCAGAAATACATCACCAGTGAAGATTTAAACTCTCCAGCTATAACGCTTATTACGCATTGGACAGACAGACAGACAGACGGACAGACAGACGGATAGCAAAGTCTTAGTAATAGGGTCCCGTTTTACCCTTTGGGTACGGAATCCTAAATATGATTTTACATAGTCATGTAGTGGTAAAATCAATACACATATCAACAGCGTATAATTGCAAAATTATCTTCAATCTATATATACATATAAAAGTCTTGCGTTACTGACCTATTGACAGACAATTCACAGCCTTAACCGCTAAAAATATAAGCATGAAAGGAATGTATATTTTTTTATATTACGTGTACGTGTACTAAGATAGGATTTTTCGAAATTCAACCCTTAAGGAGGTGAAATAGGGGTTGAACCATTGTATGGAAATCGTTCATTTGGAAAGTTATAGACTTGAATCTTTGTATAAAGGTTTCTTACTAAAAACCAAAACAAATGATAAAGGATTAATATAAAAATTCATCCCCTAAGGGAGATAAAAAAGAGTTGAAAGTTTGTATGGGAAACATGTCGTTTTTAAAGTTAGATGCTTAAAACTTTGGTCACAACTTCCTTATGTACAGTAAAAAACATTGACAATGGCATTTTTTCAAATACACGTAACGGGGTTAAATTGGGGTTGAAAGTTTGTATGGAAAACCAGTAATTATTTGAGTAATTGTTGTAATATTTCGCATATAGACTTCATTTAAAACTAAGAAAACTAATTTTATTTAACAGCCTCCCGGAGGCGTAGCCTCAGGAAAATTACAAGGGAAGCCGAGGCGTATTCATTTACTCATTATATATTTACTTTTTAAACCTATTTGCGAATTCGTCTAGATCATCTTAAGACAAGTAGCTAATGAGACCAGTTACATCGCGGACTAACCACTTATTTGTCCGGTTGATTTTAGACGAGTTGCTTCATGGACCGATCACGTATTCAACTATTTGCAAATTTACTCAAATCATTTTTAGGAGAGTTGATGCCGCTATAGACCGCTTGCGTTTTTGACCACTTCAGACTAACCCGACATTTCCATACTGACTTAAAGATGGACTCGGAGGCAGAAGAAAACGCCTTATGGACCTGATTGCACTTGTAACTGGTTATTATGTACAATACAATAAAGTGTTTACATACATACATAAACTTCAAGTAAAAAAATTTTAATCTTACCAATGCCCTCTATATCTACATACGGGATACGAGTGAAACCACGGAAGCGGTGGACGCCTCCTGAAACTCGTCATTATCTGACGTTCCTACCAACCGGAGCCGATTGCTCGGGTAGTTCCTAAAGGTGCGTCCACATTTGTATCATTTGTCCGATCAGATCTTTGTCCCGTGGCATGATCGCCTGTCACGATCATGCGTTTGGACGTGGCGCCGATCCGATCGCTCGAAATCCATGTTGCTACGCGTATCACACACTTAGATCGGACAAGTGCGGCGTTATCGCCGCGCTGACAGGGAGCGACTAAGCAGCGCGATACGCAGTCATGCCACGCCACGGTGATCGTATACGAGCAAATGATACAAGTGTGGACGCACCTTAATATAGTTGACTCGGAATCCCTTTCATCCCATCCTCGTCGCCATTGGATAGTGGATTAATTCATAATAGCATGATTTTTTTATTACCATATTCTAAGACACTATATTCATGAGTCCAACAAAATTTCGACCCGGAAGTAGGTATATATAAAATCAGCGTCAAAAAAAGCAATTCTTTAATACTAAAATTGGTAATAGTATTTTTTATGTGTAAGCGTAACAAGATTTTTATCTATAATCAGTAGGAAGTGAAAATCAGTAGAAAATCTAAGAAAAAAATTAGTTAATTAGTCGACAGACATAATAATGATAAGTAAAAATATTAATGAAGCATCCTTAATTATTGTTTGTGCGATTCGTCTTCTATGTTACAGAGCAAATATTAGTTTATCAATATGATGAAAAAAATAACTATTAGTATTTTGTTCAAAATTTTCAGGATCTTTTTAAATAAAAAATATATAATTAAAAACTTAATTGACTAATATTTTGCAAGATTATGTGTTTACATAATTACTATAATTAATATGTACTCTTTACACTGGAAAACTCAGCTATTATCAATTATTTCCATTTCGCCATACTAGCCATAGTATAAAATGACTGGACTATACGGGATACGAGTGAAACCACGGACTGCTTTTAAGAGTCCCCAGTAAGCTCGGTTCTCTATACAAACGTAGTTACGCTCTCATTTTCAAAGGACTAGCTAGTTTGCACTGAAACTTTGTACTTGGAATAAGTTTAGGTATATGCGGGCCTGTTTATGTAGCTTCAGATACCATAGTACATAAATACGGCGAATGTAAGTTTTTCATACAAAACTTGTTTTTGCTGTATTCCGTTTGTTTTATAAACTGCCTCATGTCATTGTATATGCAAATTTTCGTTACAATCCAACTCGTAGTTTTAAAATAAGAACGAAACTTCTTTTGTATGGGAAGGTGAAATTCGGCCGAGCTTACTGCGGACTCTTAACGCACTGATTTATTCACAATATAAGTATACCGTGCGGTGCAACCACGCACACATACACAACACCCTCATTATACAAATTTTTGTTAGTACCTAAATTCAAGTAGATTTTAATTTTTCTGCATAAGTACCTAAATGAGTTTACACATTTGAAATATAAACAATAAACTATTTAAAACAGGCTTCATTTATAGAATTAATCCAACAAGTAAACTTTGAGGATGATAAAATAAATGTCCAGTTCGTCACAATCGCTTTCAACTGACTGCTAAATCATGCATTTTTTTGCATTAAAATACCACAAATCAATAAAAAAAATTATACATTATGGAATATTGATTTAGTAATTTTAACGCTTAAATGTGCCACTTGTCACTTGCCACTACAGTAGCCAGAAATAATTATTTTCAACACAACAAATCCTGGGACAGTGACTAAACGCGACCTCATATGACTAACTTTAAAATGTAAGGAATAGTGTACACAGATTGATTATATTGAAAGAAAAAACATAAGAAATTTGTGTTAAGAATCGTATTTATTTATTAAATCACCTTGTTCGAGAGATCCCTTTATTAATATTTATCGCCAATTATGACATATTGCTTATTTTTAAGTTTACTACCTACCACTGGTGGGTTGCGTGATAGATTAATTTCTTACATTTGAACATTACACATGAAATTAAACAAAAAAAGTAACAAACAAAACACAGGATTTTAATATACTTAGCCAGTTTTTAAATCAATAAGAAACAAAAATGTGACCCAATCACTACGTACTAAAATAAACACAGACCTAATTTTTTAACTATAAAGTATTATTGCTCAAATGCATGAGACGTCTATTAATGATTTGTTCATAAATGGGCCATGCAATTCTGTAGCTTATTTGTACCTAATAAGTTTTTATATTTTTAACCATGACAAAGAATATTTGTACAATAACTTGTTTTTTGCATATATGTGCTTTGGACTAGTACTTTTTAGTTAAAAATAAATTAATAATAGATTAAGCTTAATTTAAACTAGCCACAACTAGGATGAGTCAACTTTAACTTTAAAATCTAACCTATAGGTTAAGAAGACAGATTTTACAGTTAGTCGACTTTTTCCAGTTGTGGCTAGAGACCAGTAAATCTAGTATCTGTATTTTAATTTTAATCAGTCTAGCCAACTTAACACTTTTACGTAGTTTACGTAATTATAATGAGATAACTTAATCAGAACAATTTAAATAGGCACAGCCACAGTTACCCACACTTCTTTTTAGGGTTCCGTAGCCAAAATTGCAAAAACGGAACCCTTATAGATTCATCATGTCTGTCTGTCCATCCGTATGTCACAGGCATTTTACTCAAAAACTATAAGATGTACATTGATGAAATTTGGTGCATAGGTGTAGTGTGTAAACCGCTACTTAGTTTGATAGTTAAAAATAAATGTATATTTCTAGGGGGGGGCTCCATACATGTAACCGAAACTGAAAACTTTTTTTCAGCAAATATGAATGTGTGGCACATCCATTCGACAGATCTTCTAAAAACACTTTGAGGTTTCTATAATTTATTGTTTTCAACATGATTGGACATACCGTTTTTAAGTTATTGCCAAAAACTGCACTTCTCAGCAAAAGGACGTAAGTATCGGGGAGATACGCTCTTTTGTTAGTGTTTTTTTTATATCGTTTTTTTTCATCTGTAGTGCATTTTTTTTGTATAAACGGCTGCGGAACCCTTCATAGGCGAGTCTGACTCGCACTTGGCCGCTTTTTTTAAAAATTTAAACATTTACTTTTAAAAAACATTTTTTTAATTATTATTACCTAAATATGATAATGTTATCTGTTAAATCAAATATATATATTTTAAGTTTTACTCTGGCAGACTAAGGTTTATAGTAAATGTTAAACAATGATATCTATTTAAAACAAAAGTCGCTGTTTGAACTAACTACGGAATGAAAATTGTATATTATATATCATTACTAGTTTATATGTATTTGATATTATTATATATTGTACAAGTTAGGTATTACTAGCGTCTACATAACAATCTTTCATGAGAAGAAATCAATCGTAGTTCGTAAATTAGTCGTAAGTTTTATTTAACAATCTATGAAACACATAATTGTTGTGTACCAAAACCTTCTATAAATTTAACAAATACTTTTCTGAAAACCGCATCAATCGGTTCAGCCAAATGCTACATAATCGCGGACAAACATACATGTATGCAAACATAGGGGATAAACTAAGAACATCCTTTTTTATGAAATCGGTTAAAACACCGGTCAAATTTCGATTGTCTACTAAGCTTTATGTCTCCAATTAGTCACAAAATCGTTCCGGTTGTATATCACGGCACTAATCGGATGTGACGAATTCTACCTCAACAATTTAAAATCAAGATTTCAACATTGTTTAAACCTATTTTATGTGATTTTTGTTAAGTTTTAGATATTATGATAGTTTGTTCATGTCTACTTGTGTTTAAAAAAGTAATATATCTTGTTCTTACCGAAAAAACGGTGACTAACTCGGAAGCCTTTGTTTTGAGCACCGACACAGCGACCACACTTCGTCACCGTTTAGAAAGAAGTGACGTTATATTTGTAATGGCGGCAGATGCTAATAGCATCCTTATGTTGCCAGGATTTAAAAAATAACGCTTTTGGGGGAATATCGATTGCACAAGTCTGTTAAAATCGCCTGTGACAATACCCGGAGGTTCCGGTCTGTCGATTTCTTTGGACAATAGAAAAAGTAGTTTTCTGGTATTATAGACCGTATTTATGTATAAATCAAGCACACAGTTAGAATCTACACTCATTACTTCATCTATGTGACCACATTTCATATTCATTCAAATTTATTTCGAAGAGAAGCAGAAATGCAAGCCTCTGAACATGAGTGAGTCGACGTGGGAAATACCCATTTTGGCACTTTTCGTATTTTTATTTTGTGATAAATCTAGTAATAAATGTAATGTAATCGTTTTATAAATATATAATGAATGCCCAATATCTATCGAATCTAACTATAGCACTCATTTACCCAAATACTAAAGGTAAAGTGAAAAAAATCACACTATTTCTGAGAAACGCCCACATCACAAAATGTTTACTAAAATATTCATACAGAGGACTAAGAAGAAAGAAAATTTATTTTATTTCTTCTTAGTCCATTATATTAAAAACATTTTTGGGACAATATCAATAATGCTGACTGTACTGCGAGGGATGAGCTCAGTGGTAGAACCAATAAAAAAGTAGCTGGTACGAGTTTAATACTTTTGTATTCAACGTCTGTCTTACGATTACGACTGTCCCTAATAACAAATTATATAACAGATATCGGCCACATTCTAAATTTAAATATGTCCTAAATTTTTAATACGATCTATCTGTCTAGAATACTAGCATGAAGATGATTCAAGACCTTCACAGTACTTTGAGCAGGCGTCAACTACTTACTCATTGAGACGATTCTAAAGAGCCCAAACTTGGTGGGATCGCGTTGTTTTGTAACAGAGTTCCTGTGACCACCTATCGGTACCTAAATAAAAAAAAAACAATAATCAAAACTTTTTTCTCAAGGGGACCTTTAACGTGTCTGATTTTACAATAAACAGAAAAACATTCACAATCTAGATAATGCCATTTTAATGCAAAGCAATAGCAACAGACAAATACCTGGGCACACTTTACAGGGACATGTATATTGTCTCCGGGTCCATTAGATTATAACTTAACCTACACTTACAGCGATGCAAAGGGTCTCTAGGCGTCAAAAAAGTAAAAAATAAGTAATAATAAATAACAGTATATATATATATATATATATATATATATATATATATATAAAAAGCTTACACTAAGTTTAATGGACATGTAGAGAGTCTCCGTGGTCAAAACTTTAAATTAGGAGACGTAAAAGGTCTCCATGACATGACATATCTGCACTCATCCAACGGTTTCCCATGACCTTCGCCAGATAGTCGGTCCATTGTGTTGGGGACCTTCCACGCTGCGTCGTCCAATACGCGGTCGCCGCTCGAGAACCCTTCTGACCCAGCGGCCACCAGTTCTTCTCCACTGTTACATCTGTTAAGTTAGTTTAGTAACTGTTATAGCTTGACAAGTTCTTTTGTGACACTACCATGGTCTGTGGGCGACGGCAGGGTCATCGTGCTCCGTCGCGCGCGCACTTCATACCCACCCCCGCTGTCTTTTCCCCCCCGTCGCCGCAGACCATGGGAGTGTCACGAAAAAACCTGTCAAGCTATAATCTTTGTTCTACAAAAGTGCTTTTGCTATTATTTTCTCATCAGGCGCACACGAACGCCTTATGGAAGTACAGATCCTATCCTATATTATTATAGTACCTACTCGTAGCTATAGGAATTACACATAGATATATTTTCATATTTTATTGTAAATACTAGAAGGTGCCTGCAACTTCGTTCGCGGAGGAGAAAAAGTCATAACCCCTCTTTTTTCTTTCAACATTTTTGCCGGTGCGCCCTTTTTAGATCTTTTACACGGCACGGCCGTGAACCTCAGAATGAAAAATACTGGAAACACTGCCTTAGAGCAATAAAACAAATTAAACTCTTTTATGTTTTAATGATAGAAACCAATCACAATAAACATGAACGTATTAGTGGTTTCTACCTGTTTACTTCTTGGTTCCTGAACCAAAACAGTCTCTTATGATCCATGGTTTGATATCGAGTGGGCTAGGAGGCCAGGTAGGTTTAGTAGGCCTGGGTAGACTTGGCGGCAATGTGCATCCTCCAGGCATGATTCCGGAGGTAAGTTCTGGCTTTACAGGCATTTCTGAAACAAAGAGATAACAATTTGGTTAAAACTGCAAAGATCTGGTAACAGACTGTGGCGTGCAGTCCGTAAACAAAGGCACAAAGGGACTGCCTACCCTGGATGACCATGGCTCCATATAGGCACAGAGAAACTATCTACCTTACCCAAAAACCCTGTGCATGTCACTGGTAACAAATAGTGTCAAAGTTCGAAGACAAGCTGACTGGACTCTGTAGCTCAGTTGGCAGAGCGTGCGCCCCGGCAAGGCACAGGTTCAAATTCGATCGGAGTCTTGGATTTTTATCATTGTTTGTATTTATAAGACTATAATATAGCAAGACACAGGACTGCAAAACCTTAATTTCCGAACGGTGTAAAAAGATCTTATCTGTTAAAAAGTAGTTTAGTAGTTTTTGTTTTTAACATAATATTAAAATAACGAGGTAGTCTGGGGGTTTGTCTTTGCAGCGTGATTTTTCTCCTCAGTATGCCTCATTTGTGAAATGTTGCTTGGTAAATTAGTAAAATAAAATATTTAAGCCCTTCTGGCACATGTGTAACTGTCTTTACAGATTAGGCCCATCTGGCATGTATGTACACCTTTATTTGTTTTCTCAAAGTGGGTAGTTTGCACAAATTGTAACTTTGACAGGGAAAAATATATCTTCTCTCAGTGAACCCGTGAACATGGAAAGCTGAAGAGCTTCCGAAACGTCGGGAACTCAAATGACATAATATACGCGATATGATCCCTTAAAATTGTTTTATTTAAATGAGTAACAATCGCGGAAACTGAAGAAAATATTTAGAATATAATATCATAGTCTGGAGACGCATCGCGAGAGCTACTGTTTGCCAGAAGAAGGACGAGGATCCGAACCCAAATGTGGACCACTATTGCCATAACCACGCCCACTCTGCCAAGAATCACTGATGATGAGTATCTTAATATTAAAAAATCACATAATTTTCATATAAATTCAATATAAAACAAGTATTTTGACCAAGCGTTGGCGAAGGCCTTCGTTTCAGCTTGGGCAAAAATGCTTTCGTATGTCTGTCTGTCCGGATGTTTTCCTCTGCAGGTCGCATTTCTCAACCGATTCTCGTGAAATTTTGTGAGCAGGTTCGATAATTATATAGATTTTTTTGAGCGATTCAGTATTGTGATTTTTTCAAAATGGCGGTGACATTAACTCAAGAAGACAACAAAAGAAGACGCACAGATCCTATACTCGTAGTTATAACAAGTAATCGCTATAAAACAATCAATCATCTCAATTAATTGGTGTACCGTTAAAATCCCCCGAAGCATCTAGATAGACCAATTTTTCCTAAATTACAGCTAAGAATACTCTCGATGACGTCACCTTTCAAACACAAGAAAAACAAAATTGATCCAGACATACACACATACACAAAGACACACAGATACGGATGAGGCCCAAAAAGTTTGACCATCGTTAGTCGCAGTTAACCTACAAACACGATGAAAGGGAAATATTCCGTTGTGCTACGAAAATATTCAATACGGTTTTAGGTTAATTGTTTCTTTTTTTGGCTTTGGCTTTTTGGCTCATTTTGATATTTCTACGCTTGTTTAAAACAGTAACTCTATACCCCATGATTTAAAGCGTGCCCAGTTCCTTGCAACATTTAAGTCACACCTTAAAAAACATTACCTATCTCTCCCTTAACACACTGCTATTGAAGTCACTTTGCTGACACTGTTATGGTTATTTATTTACTTACTTTGCATATATTATGTTTATTATATATGTATAAGTATTTATGTATGTTTATCTACGCAATCTTATTTGTGTATGTTTATTGCGTTGTAAAAAAAACACATATAGACATGTAGGTATGAGTTTCTTTTGCTGCATAGCTGTTTCTCGCCACCTACTTAACTAAAATTGTTGTCTTTTAAATACTCCGCTACCCAAAGGTTGCCTGGAAGAGATCGCTATTTAGCGATAACACCGCCTGTTTTTTACCTCTGCTAATTCGAATGTTACTGTCATGTTCTGTATTTCTGTGTATCTGAGGTGTGCAATAAGGAGTATTTGTATTTATAATTATGAAAAATAAACGCATCGCATCTTCTCTATTCCCGGTAAAACGGGCAAAGAGCAAATGCAGGGGGAGGCTAAGGAGGCAATGCCCCCCCTGACGGCCACGATTCAAGACAAAACCAAACACTTTATTTTTGTCAGTAGGTAAAATTACAAAGATCAAGAACAAAATCCCGAAACCGTGTTTGACGCGGGCGGAGCCATGGTTTAATTATTTATATCTAACTATCAGTCATAGTAGGAGATTAGTAGACGAACCAAGGTCACAGACATAGCAAACAGGGTAAGCAAACTGAAGTGGCAATGGACAGGGCACATAGTTCGAAGAACCGATAGCCGTTGGGGCAGAAAGGTTCTCGAGTGGAGACCGCGTGCCGGCAAGCGCGTCAGGGACCGTCCCACGCTGCGCTTTCCTATGTGTGGTCGCTACTCCAGTACTATACTGCCCCAACGACCATCCGTTCTTTGTGCTACATGGCCCGCCACTTGCCACTTCAACCATTCAATTCTACCTGCTGATATCCTCATTTCTCTATTCTATCACGCAGAGAAACTCCTGTGTGAAGTGCTTTGCCAAGTTGAAATACTTACTGAACTGTTTTGTCTTGCGTATAATCACAATCACAAAAACGATGCAGGATGCGTGTGTTACGGTCGCAAGCTTGCTTCTCACTGATCAATTGTTTCTACGCACGAGTTTAAATACGACTGTACAGATGACGTTATTCTAGAGGGCTATGCATGGCGCAATTTGCAATTCTGCAATTTGGTTCCGTAACTTTCAAATACTTTACTAGAATTAAACCTTAGGGTCGCGGGGAGTTGGTGGATGCGGTCTGCACAGGATCGCATTCTGTGGCGAACTATAGGCAAGGCCTATGTTCAGCAGTGGACGTGTGAAAGTATACTGTTTTAGAGTTATTGCCAAAAAACTGCATTTCTCAGCAAAAGGACGAAAGTGCCGTGGCCACCCTCTTTTGCTAGTGCAATTTTTGCATATATCGTTATCGTCTGTAGTGTTTTTTTTTGTATGAAAGGCTGCAGAACCCTACACTGAGCATGATCCGACATGCTCTTGGCCGATTTTTTTTACCTATCTTAATCTATCACTTTTTAACGACAAAAATAAGAAAATGCTCGTTCACTCCTCTATACACTTTTAAAGTTCTGATATTAGTGACATCACACGTGTCGCTCGATTTGTATGGGGCGTTTTAATGCCCAGCCGTTATTCCTGACTTTCAATTTCGATTATGAATGATGTAGTCGCATTTTTCAATGAGTGGTTCTATAAAAATAATTTACGTGTGAACACTGACAAGACCAAATTAATTTTGTTTAAATATAACTCTAAGAAGTCAGACAAACTTGAAGTATTAATGAATGGAGCTGTCATAGCTGTAGTGGACCATGTAAAATGTCTCGGTGTGCGTATTGATTCCTACCTAAACTGGAAACATGAGCTAGAAGTTGTCGAGAACTCTATTTGTTCAGCATGCTATGCCTTACGGTATCATTTGCGCCGCCGCGTGAAGAAACGCGTCCACACTAAGCCGTAGCGTATCACCGTATCCGATCACCGCGCCGATCAATTTGCATGCTGCAGTTTGGACGCTAGCCGTATCGTTTCACCGCTCCGATCATTTTGGCATTTCGCCGATCATCATTTTTCACGTGATCGTTCTTCTGTAGTAGCGTTGTGTTCCGTGTAAAACTGTTGCACTCTGCGATCGCACATCAAATTGGTTAACACCCGTGCAGAAACTTGAAGATCATTATCACGACAGCTGATAAGCCGCGAGCGCCGAGCACCAGCGTGGACAGCAGCGCCCATGCGTCGGCGGCACCGCGCGCGTAGTAACTGAAAATGGCAGTACTTTGGAAATTCGCCGTAACACACCTGCGCCAGCGACTCAAGCCTCGCCTCTCGGCCATCTCTTTCACGCGTAGCTGCAATGGACGAGACAGAAGATGATCGGGCAAAAACTGACTCGAGATGGATCGCGGCGTATCATAACCGCGTAGCATGATCGCGTGTCATGATCGCTAGTGTGGACGTCGCACCGTCGCGATCATGGCGCGCTCGTCCGATCGGAGTATTTGATACGCGTAGCAATATGGATTACGAGCTATCTGATCGGCGCAACGTCCAAACGCGTGATCGTGACACGCGATCATGCCACGCGACGATGATCTGATACGGGCAAATGATACAAATGTGGACGCACCTTTAGTAATCACAATAAATAGTTTACATGAAAATTGATGATATATTTAAAACCAAGCTAGATTTGCCTGGGGTTCATATATAAAATGTTTTGGTCTTATGACCTCAGGTATACGCTGGTGAAATTATTTGGGTTCCTACGAGACACCTTGTATTTGTTGTGATTGGACGGATCCTGCGCTGTAGATCTGTTTGGTATATATTGGAAATTAAGTAAATAAACTATTGCATCTATTGCGGTCGGGAAATGAGCCGTCTTTGTCATTTTCTACACTCGTGTTTTCTAGGTAACAACCCCTTAAAAAGGCTGCTCGACTCCCTAGGGGGTCGCGACCTACACGTTAAAAACATCTCAACACTCACGAGGAACTCTAAAATAATACAGTAGCAAATAGCAACACCAATTATCTGGCAACATTTTCTTAAGATACTGTGGGTGTTCCCCGATTCTTGGGTTAATTTATGCCGTCTCTTTTTACTTGCGTTGAATTTATATATTCTTCTCTTTCCATCACAAATATGAAAGTGCATATAGGGTGGAACATTTTAATAGGTCAGTGAGGGCAGCCACTTCTTATCTTAATAGCTTTTGCCCTCGGGTTCGTCCGTGTACAATTCGTATTTCAATAAACAATTATTATCATTATCATCACACCAGCCCAAGGGCGTCCACTGCTGGACAAAGGCCTACCACTCATCCAAAGGTTTCCCTCGATCTCCGCGACCGCGTATAGGACGACGCAGCGTGAGAAAGCCCCTAACAAGTAAAGTATCCAAATCATTCACGACAATGTATTCATTTTTCGGGTTCCGTAGCCAAAATGGCAAAAACGGAACCCTTATAGTTTCGTCATGTCCATCCGTCCGTCCGTATGTCACAGGCATTTTACTCAAAAACTATAAGATGTATATTGATGAAATTTGGAACATAGGTGTCGTGTGTAAACCGCTACTTAGTGACACTTAAATAAAAAATACATATATTTCTAAGGGGTGCACTCCATACATGTAACCGAAACTGAAAAAAATATTTTTAGCAAATATCAATGTGTGGCATTTGCAAGTTGTGGCACGTCTTTCGACACTTCTTCTAAAAACACTGAGGTTTCTAAAAGAATTTTGATTTAGTGAATATTTTAATAAAATATTCGCTCCAAAAGTAGCAATAATTGTGTCCACCCCTCTATTTTCTAAACAGTATGATGAAAAAATATGAAAAAAATTACAAATATAAAGCCTAATAAATACTTCCAACGAAAATTGTTTTCAATATGATCGGAAATACTGTTTTTAAGTTATTGCCAAAAAACTGCGCTTCTTAGCAAAAGGACGTAAGTGCTGGAGAGATACGCTTTTTTGTTAGTGTTTTTTTTATCGAATTTTATTTGTATAAACGGCTGCAGAACCCTACATTGAGCACGGTCCGACATGCTCTTGGCCGGTTTTATAATAAGTTGTACGGGGAAGCATTGCCGGATTTGTCACAACCGTAAAGTTAAGGGCTGTTTGCAACTTCTATACTATACTATTATAAAGTTGTAAAATTGAAAATTAAAAACAAAACTATTGTAAGGGACTATTTAGAGATCACTGAAGCGAAAAAAAATATTTTTTTTATTTTTTTTGTGTGTTACAAGTTTAACGTGTCTGTGACTCTGTGACTCTGTGTATCTGTGTATCTGTCTGTGGCATCGTAACGCCCATACGGATGGACCGATTTGAGTGCGTCTTTTTGTGTCATAGACAATTTTATCTCGAGTGTTCTTAGCTTTGTTTGATGAAAATCGAAGTGGAATCTGTCGTGGGGTTTTTAATTTTTTATAATTTTCTATACCCAGTTATTCTTCTAGATAATCACTTGTATTTACTCTTCCAAGCTCTCAAAAACTACTTGAAAAGGTTTCTAATGTCAAAAGTATATTATTAGAGGACTATTTAACCGGTAAAAATACATGGCCCAAACCAGAAAATTTACAGTTCATACATTTAATTAAGAAAAATTAAAAAAAATGCAGATCCCAAAACCAGATACAGATACAGATACAGATACTTTACCCAGAGACCGAACAGAGACAACTACAATAGAAACACACGAGAAACATAAATAACAATTACAACGCTAAATGAACACGTTCAAGTCTTAAGAAATTAATTTACAATTCATTTATTGCATTCAAGGGACAAGATGTTTGCATGATGCATGTGACGATTAAACGGTATAGCGGCGGATGCGGACATTCGGCCGAGCTTACTGCGGACTCTTAAGCAAAGAACAGGATTATGCTTATGATTTTTTCTTCTCCACAAACGAAGTAAGTAGTAAAATAGTTCAATTTGCAACAATTGAAAATATGAATTATAATCAACGGCGAATGAACGAAACTTACAGATATTCAAATTATTCCTCTACCAGAAGCTAACGAATCGAAAAGACTTCAGCCGGGAATCGAATCCGTCCTGTTTGCATTACTGAACAAGCACGGTACCAGAAGTTTGCTCAGCTAATGCCAGTTTCTTGGCCCACATTGTGTAGGACTTTCAATTGTATTCCTTGGGTACAGTCAGCTGCAAAAGTATATACAAGATTAGTCCGTTCAAAAATATCACCGCTAGACCGGTCAATAGAGTGGAGATAAGATATTTTAACGAACTTATCGTCTAAAAAAAATATTAATTCTAGTGATAAGGTGAAAGGTCGTGAACGTCTGGAAGGTTTGGAAGTCTGGAAGGTCATCAATGACGAAACTAGGAAAACTAAAGTTAAATGTCCTCATTATAATCAATATGAATAAATAAATTGAAAAATGCAGTATATTCCGTGAAGAAATATATGGATATATAAACTGTGTATTTTTAGTATTGTTTTATTTAGTTTTAGTATTTTTCTGACGATTCCATGTAGGTGATATTGACATCTTTATATAATTAAGTTATTAGCATATTTTTAAATCAGTCTTTCATAAATAAGTAATAGATAATGACATGTACCTTATCCATCTGTGACGTAGCTATTATGATTTTATTATTTCTTTGTATTTGACGATCATAATTTAAATTCGTGTAAACTTTAAAATGTAATTTAAATTATGAAATAAAGTAATCGAATCTAATCTTATCTAATCTATAGCCTAAAAATTAACGATGAAGCAGTAAAATGCGGACATTAAAGTTGCGCATCATTTTGAGCGGTTCTTCTGTAATATACCTGTGACGACAATATCTTTAAAATCATCGCCAGATATTGCTAAATCAATATTAAAAATGAATGTACCAGAATGTAAAGACATCTTCAAATTTACTTATGTTACCCCAAACATGTTATCTAAACCTTTAGTTCAATTTGAAGAAGACTGAAGACCTTTGGGGCCTTTCCGTTAAAGTGTAACATTCAGTTATAAAGGCGATTGCACCATATTTGGCTGATATCTTCAACAAATGTCGCAGCTGACTGTACATGTACTAATTAAAATACTTGGATATGATTCTAATTTGACTTTAGACTCTGAGGTTTTTAAAAATTTAATCCTATTACTTTAAACTAGCAATTCTTGTAAATATAATATTCTCTCCTGTTTTAGCGATTATCACGCATTTAATTAAAAAAAATTAAGGGATTATATCGCGTATTATCTCATTTGAGTTCGCTACGTTTCTGAAGCTTTACAGCTTCCGTGTTCTCGGGGTAGACTGTGAAAAATATTTTTCTCTATCAAAGTTACAATTTGTGCAAACAAGCCACTTTGACAAAACAAATAAAATTTTCTTCTGCTTCCGCGATTATTACTCATTTAAATAAAACAATTCATCGGATTATATCCGGATTATTTCGAAACGTCGGGAACTAAAATGTGATAATATAATATACGCGATATAATCCGTTAAATTGTTTTATTTCAATTAATAAATTGACCAATTTGATATGTAACATAAACAATAATAATAAATTAATAATGAAATGTACGAACTAACTATACTAAACCCATTACTTTGTAAAATTATACTTATATTCTTTCTTTTCTGACTTGTAAAATATATTGACTTTTACCAATAAATAAATCTGAATCTGAATAGCTCTTTCACGGTTCCGATTGGAGCGCGGAACCCAAAACGAGTCGCACATGGATGAGAAGGATGGCGGACGCTGAACCCCAAAACTAAAACGGACCCTTGCAGCACGATTAGTACGATAGACAAACACACCTCGGCTCACCGGAGACGGAATTACGGTAAAAAAGCTATGTACTAGCAAGTGGCACTCGGGTGGTGTACATATTAGCTGCATAGTGCAGTCTGGGGGGGCGGGTCCGGGGCAGAGGCGGTAGCGGGGGAGTGGATAGAAAGAAAGATGAAAGATAAGAGTATTGTTTTAAGCTTCAAAGACAACGAGAGGAGAGGTATAAGTTTAATCTACACTATTATAAAGTTGTAAAAATGAAATGTCTGTACATTGAGAATATTTTCAAAAAATTGATTGTTACGGACTATTCGGAGTTCACTAAAGCGCAAAATATTTTTATTTTATTTTATGTATGTTTGTATCTGTCGTTGTGGCTTCAACACGCAAAATCGGCTAAACAGATTTCCTCAATTTTTGGTACACGGGTAGCTGGGTATCTCCAAATGGTTATAGGATACTTTTTACCCGACTACGCTGAAGAAAAAACGACGGGTTATGACTTTTTCTCCTCCGCGAACGAAGTTGCGGGAATCTTCTAGTTAATAAATAAATAACACAGGGACAATCTTACACAAATCGACCTAGTCCCAAACTAAGCAAAGCTTGTACTCTGGGTACCAGATGACGATATAGATAAATTATAATACTTAAACATAGAAAACATCCATGACCCAAGAACTCGTGCTCATCACACAAACACTTGCCCTGGCCGGGATTCGAACCCGGGATCTTTTCATTTATTCATTCATAAACAATGTACATTGTGTTTTAAATTGAGCTTTACTTAAACATTGTTAATTCGAACATAGTAAGATTACGTAATAAATAACATCAACTAATATAAACAAATCTACATATCTCACTATTCAAGTGACATTAATGACAAACCCTAATTTAGATAAAACAACAACTTAATAAAAAATACGAAAAAGTTATTCAGATGTCACATTTTTATAAGACTAGTAACTAGGTACATGCCATTTATAAATTACAAGCTTCTGCTTCATTAAATTCGTTTATCGCGGATAAGGGCATTTTTCCGAGATAAAAAGTAGCCGATGTCCTTCCTCGGGACTCAATCTATCTCCATACCAAATTTCATACAAATCGGTTCAGCGGTTTAAGCGTGAAGAGGTAACAGACAGACAGACAGACAGACACACTTTCGCATTTATAATATTATTAGTAAGATTAGTAAATTAGTATTGGTATATAGTATCTTAGTATATTAGTATTAGTATATTAGTATGGATTTAATGTCAATAAAAATCACAATTAATTTCATAATGTCAATAAAATTAAAAATAAACTACAATAAACCACAAAGAAAAATACCATTATGTCTAACTATTACTAACTTAACTACTATCTACACCTTAATATCAAGCTGTCGTACCGAAGTCTGCCACTGCGTACAAACATTGTTTCAGCAAGATGATTTTAAGTTTGTTGCTAAAGATGGTACTGTTTGTGATCGACTTCAACTCCAATGGTAGTTTATTAAAAAGATAAATTCCCTGGTAACTCTCTGTATGTAGAGCAGTGATACTCTAAGTCTGGTAACCATGGTCTGTGGCAAGTCCTTTCTTCTAGTTTTGAGTCTAGCATCCCTTTCCTCCGTTGTTTCCGATTTATATAAATTCTTAACCAAGTCCTTAAGCACTACCAGTATATGGAGGCTGGGAACAGTGAGGATACCTTAGCTTATAAAATAATCCCTACAAGATGTCCACTGAGGTACTCCTGCTATGATACGAACAGCTCTTTTTTGAGCAATAAAGGCAGACTGAACATTTTATTTGTAGCCGTTTCCCCATAGCCTAATACTGAAACGTAATTTTGATTCTACTAACGCAAAGTAGACCATTTTTAACTGATTCAAGTTTAGTACATCTCTTAAACTCCTAAGCGCATAACATGCCGAGCTAATTGAGTTAGTCAATGAGGACAGCTCTTGCTTCCAGCTCAACTTAGAATCTATATGGACTCCAAGGAATTTTGTTGATTCTACTTGTTCTATAGTAGTACCCTCATTCACTATATTCAACGAGTCCTTGCTTCTAGTCGTAGGTCCAAATAGGAGTGCATTGGTCTTTTTGGTGTTTAGTTTTAGTTTATTAATCTCGAACCAGACACCAAACAATTTAAGGACTTTATTTAGTCACTCATTCAACTCTTCAATGCTATCAGCAGACACAATTACATTTGTGTCGTCAGCAAAAAACAACTAATCCGATATGATTTAGTGTGTTACACATGTATGTTATCATATAATTTGTATAAATTATAAACAATATAGGTCCCAGTATGGATCCCTGTGGAACTCCTCTAAACATACCAGCAGTCTTAGATTTAAATACTCTTTCAGCCGAACCTTCCATCCATTTAATTTCGAAAAACTGTTTTCGGTTAGTAAGGTACGACTGAAGAAGAGTCAGCATTTGGCCCCTGACGCCATAGTGTTCAAGCTTAGCTAATAAAATATTATGATTGGCTGTGTCAAAAACCGAGCTTAAATCAAGGAAGAGTGCTGCTACTTTCTTCTTGTTGTTTAATTGTACGGTAGTATCTTTTACCAAGTCACTTATGGCTTCGTTGGTGCCTTTACTTTTCTGATACCCATACTGGCGTTCATTCAATATATTATAAAGATATAAGTGTCTCATTAGTCTGTCTTTTATTAGTCTTTCAAGCAATTTGGAAAGAGTTGGCAAGAGGGAGATGGGTCTATAGTTCTTCGCATCATATTTTGGACCCTTTTTGTGGACTGGTATTACTTTAGCTATTTTTAGTTGTTCTGAAAAGGTACTAGTTTCAAAACATTTGTTAAAGAAACAAGCTAGCGGACGGTCGAGTATGTCAATGTTGTCCTTGATAACGGTAATTGGGAACTCATCGTATCCACTCGAGGTTTTGGGTTTCAATTTTTTTACCAAAGAGTTGATTTCTACTGGCGTAACCTGCTCACATACGATGTCACTTTCTACCCTGGCTACGTGTGTCCGTAGCAGTGCAGATGCTTGGTCAGAGTTGTCTATTGTATCTTTTCCTTGATCGAACTGTGCCATGAGAGCATCACATATGTCAGTCGGCTTACTTATTATTTCAGTGACACCATTTGAATTCACCGTTTTTAATATTAAGTTATCGCTAGACCTGGCTATTGTCTTATTTCTATGTTTTGCTACTACTTTCCATATCTCCTTAGCCGAGACCTTTGATTTTTCAATTTGCACATGGACTGCCAGTCTTTTTGCATGCCTAACAACACGTCTAAAAATGTTTACATACCTATTTCGATCGTCAGCTTAGTAGGCCGTTATGCAACGCACTGAGCCAAACGTGTCGTCAAATATTGACGGGTGTATTTGCGTCCCTCTGTATCTGAGTGTACACACTTTACTTGACCTAGTACCTAGACTTTTAATTTTTAGCTATCACCGTAGAAAGCGTATGCGCGTTCAGACTGATGCTGGGGTAAATTTCAGAGCGTTTCAACCGCACTCATTAGTGTCAGCGCATTAATAGTGCCTTCTATTGCAGATTCGAATGGCATTTTGAGATATTGTGTAGAGGTACCTACCTCTACACTGGAAGTATAGTATCTCATTAGAATCTGTAATAGAAGGCACCATTAATAGGGTGACACTAATGAGTGCGGTTGAAACGCTCTGAAATTGACCCACTGACTGTTATAGCGCATATGCCGCCAAAAACATGCCCGACCGACCGTACGCGCTTATCATCGGTCGAGACGAGAACTGTTCCTTTCAAGAGCGCGCGGCAGGTCTCCGATGCGTTGAATCGACCAAGTGAAAACTGCTCTTAATGGTCCACTCCATGAATGTACGAGAAGAGCTACCGTACGAGAAGAATGACGACAGATTGTGAAGCTTGCCATAAACCCTGATGTCTCACGACCACCATGGCAAGAGTGTGACGATAAAGAATTCAGCTAATTCTTAATGTACTTATGTTTGTGTGGCAACAAATATATATTTATTTATTTGTTCGATAAATTAACACATTACAGTCAAGCTACACGTGTTAACAGGAGAGTAAGTATACATAATAGCGATTAGTTTGTAACATCAAACATCTATACTATTATAAAGTTGTAAAAATAAAATGTTTGTATGTGTCGTTGTGGCTTCATCACGCTACGGGTATCTGGGTATCTCCAATTAGTTATAGGATACGTTTCACCCGACTATGCTAATGAAAAAAATAGGGGTTATGACTTTTTCTCTTCGGCAAACGTTGCGGGCGCCTTATAGTTAAAAAAAAAAACAAAGCATTAAAATCATAAAAAAATATAACAAATTAAAAAAAACAATGGACTGGTACAACAGCGGGCGGTATGATGGCTGCGTTTGTCACGCGATAAATAAGTGACATAGCTGCCGTCACCTTCTGACACGTAAGTGAGTGCGAGAGTGACAGGCGCGTTATCATATCATTTATCGCGTGATAAACGCGACCATCATAGGCCCGCAGTCTATGTTACATGATGGAGCTTGGTGTGGAAATAGACTCCAGGTACCGACTGGCAACTGAAAAAAATCTAGGTTCAGAACTGTAGAATATATCAAGTTCGCTGTCACTGACCATGTCCAGTATATTGTTGAGAAGTGTTAGTGCTCTGTGTAGAGGTGTGTGGGTTAGCGCCTGAGTCAACGAAGAGCGCAGGCCGGCGCCGGAGCTGGACGGAGGTGAGACTGTGTCCGCAGTGGAATGAAGGCGAGCAACGTAGGGTTACTAATATACAGGGTGATCAATCCAAATAGGTCAGTATGGAGATGTCAAAAACTATGAGAGATAGCGAAATCTGTTTTTAGGAACCATGGCGTTGATTTTAGATTTAATAATAATAGCATTATTTTTTTTAACTCATACATAACCGGGAATCGAACCTGGTCAAAATCTCTTTAAACAATGTTATAAATTCTGCATGTTTTTTCGTTGTTATTGTTGATGGTGCGAATTATCACTCACTGTCACTTAGGAACACATTTTTAATGGAATCTTGTTTAAACAAATGAAAGAAAAAGTAAAAAATAAGATAATTATTTTATTTAAGTAAATGTTCAAAATGTAGCCATTTTCCTGGGTGCAAAGATTAATTCTCTCTAGAGTAAAAAATAATAATTAAAATGCCATTATTATTAAATTTCAAATCGTCGCCATGGTCCCTAAGAACAGATTTCGCAATCTCTCAAAGTATCTGAGTTCTCCCTATTGACCCATTTGGATTGATCATATTGTATTGTATTGTATTGTAAAATCTTTATTGTACATAAAAACAATAAAACAAAGAAATTAAAGTAACATATTTGTACAAAGGCGAACTTATCCCTTTAACGGATCTCTTCCAGTTAACCTTAGAGCAAATGAAAGAGAAGAGTAAACATTAACGCAGATAGACAAACCAACAAGTTAATATGCACAATGACATTAAAACTCATTAAAAATCATTCTGTATAATAGGATCCTATATCCTATCTAAAATAGATAAACAGCACAACACGCCGCCCGCTATTGACTTGGTCCGCCCGCCGGCGGAGGCGCGTGTCGCGAGAGGCGACACTGCGTCGAGTTTCACGTGTTTTTACGTATTTACTACTTGAGTCTTTATGCGCTTTTCCATTTGCAAATATTTTCCGACACAAGTCGATTTAAACGATATGAATGTCAATAGAAATAGGAAAAAAATGTTTGACAAAACAAAGGACTTTTGAGACTCGCGGGCTGCGGGTAGCACAAGACCAGCCATCGTGGAGAGTATTGGTATGATGAAGAGGAATGTTGAAATGGCACTAATTGTTTCCTCCATAAAAGGAGTCGGTGTAAATTAGGGTAATTATCACAACAAACGGCGCTTAATCGCGTGACGTCAATGTTCTTTCCAGACCACGGACGTAACGCGACGTCCGAAACGTTTATCCATACTAATATTATAAATGTGAAAGTGTGTCTGTCTGTCTGTCTGTCTGTCTGTTACCTATTCACGCTTAAAAAATATGAAAAAAATTACACAGATTAAACTCAATAAAAATACTCTCAATAAAAATTGTTTTTAACATGATCGAATATACCGTTTTTAATTTATTGCCGAAAAACGGGAATTCTCAATAAAAGAACTTAAAGTGCCGTGGACATACGCCCTTTTACCAGTGCACTTTTTCATAATATGGTGTTTTTCATCTGTAGTGCATATGTTCGTATGAAACCCGATACTGAGCATAGTCCGACTTGCTCTTTGCCGGCTTTTTCTATGTTACCTACTCAGGTTAAATGTTAAAATAAAAATTCACGCGAGTTTTTCATCCATGATGCTCTTAAGTTTCAGGCTTTTAGAGATATTTGCCGAAAAAGGGCTTGGATTTTAATGTATATTTTTGTTGGAATAAAAATACAGGCTGATTTTTTAGAGAATAAATATAAGTCTAGTATTGGTTTACCTAGGTTATTTATACCATCCATAAATAAAATAATAGTGACTATTATTATGATGGAAGATTGTATTCGAAACGTTTTCGGAGTTCCAATAATCGGGGTTGAATAATGTGAACTATGGCGCATCCGTGAGTGCAAGTGCAACCAGTCACCTCAATTCTGATGCTGATACCTATATCGTATGCGAATGTGTCGGCAACATTGTTTCACCGTCCCTCCTGTAATTATCCCGCGACGCCGTCGTTTCAGACCGCAAGTATGCACTATCCCACACCCCCTTTGTAAACGCCACATACACATACAAATTTCCTTACACTTACGCTATTTTACGACTAATGCCGGCAGTGTAGAGAGTTAAACAAACGTATTTGTATCGGATTTCTGTGACAGTTACGTCGTTTTTGGATTGAGGTGTTCTGTAGTGTCTTGCGGTGCGTTATGGTAATGAGACAGACGGTGTTGTTTCAGCGATTATTGTAGCTTTTCATTCGCTTTTAGCCGGATATTAGTTGATAAGTGTGTTTTTTTGGGTAGGTCTAGCTAGGCCTTCTTAAAGTAATCTGATTCAGTGGGGGTAGCGAAAAGTCATAATCCGAAATGCGACTGCGGACACTTAGAAAAAAACCGGCCAAGTGCGAGTCAGACTCGCGCACCGAGGGTTCCGTACAAGCTTTCACTTACCCTAAACAATATTATCTGAATCCGGTTGAGTTCAGTTTGCAACTGATATCTATAGCATTGCATACAAATGAGGTGCAAACTTAATACAAACGGGCTGTTCAAATAAGTTTTTTGAAAATTAAATAAAAAATTGCAAGCCCTTTCATATAATATCCTACTTGAAGATATATTTTAAAATGTTTCCTTTGCAATGCATGTGGTCTGGCCGTGTTTATAAATATTCCAAATTTTAAATAGATAGCATGATATGGAGCTCTTATAGTCGGACAGACAGATAGACAGACAGAGTCGCACCATAAGGGTCCCTTTTTCACCTTTTTGGTAGGGAACCCTAAAAAGGGTAGAGACGCGGTGCACGAGACATCAGGACTGCAGAGGAAGGTTAAGCCGCTTTAACTTGAATGAAGGTGTGGGAATGTGAGAGAAAGAATCGGAGTAAGGGGAGAGAATGATACTATAGGCTAAAACATTGTTTGCCAAATTCGCAGAGGCCTGTGATCTCGTCGCCTGGATCAGAGAGTATGTTCTTAGGACCCCTGGTAAGCCGACCTCTTAGCAAGCAGCTTCTGTAGGGTGATTCGCTGGAGCGATCGATAATCGTTGGAAGGAGTATGGAGATAATAGTAACTATCTAAGACGAAATCATTAAAACTTAAAAAAAACCCACACTCTTACGAAACATGCAATAATCTACACGGTTTTTTTTTTTATTATGGCTAAGAATCAAGCCTCAAGCCATCTTTCAAGCAAAAACACAAAACACATCACTATAAACTTCGTTCGTTGAGGAGGAAATAGCCATAACTCTCTTTTTTGCTTCAGGTTAGTCCGATACAAAGTATGCTTTAATCATCTGTGAATGGCCAGGTATCAGTGTACCAAAAATAGTTGTAATCCATTTTGGTGTGATGAAGCCGCGAAGACACATAAATAAAAATAAAATAAAACAATTCAATAACCTCCTTTTTATTGAAAATATCTCCAAATTACTTTGCTTATTTTTATTCAAAACATCTCCAATGTAAGTGATTTTTTACAACTTTATAATTGTATGGATTATGCCTTAGAATTGCCATGATTCAGTCATATTTTAAGCAATAAATCTAAATCGGTTTATACATTTATAGACTAGGACCAGCACTGATCAGATGAAATGAGGATATCCGCAAAAGGACCAAAGTAACAAACATAACTCGCAGGATTGCATAGTTGAAGTGACAATGGGCGGGACCGTTGGGGCAGTAAAGTCCTGGAGTGGAAATGGGGTACAATCAGTAGCAACGAATGAATGACATTACATTTACCAAGGTCATGATAATAATATCACGCATTGAATTCAAAATCGGGATAACTCACTGTTATATTAATGACCGGTAGTGTGCTATGACCCATTTTCAGTTCAAGGGTGGAAATGTAAATTTTCCGCGTACCCCGTGTCGAATTACCGATGACGCAAATTAGATATCAGATACGAAGACAAAGGGATTGTAAAGAGTGTGGAATACGCGAGTATGAGAAATACGCGAGTATTTATGGAACAACGGATAAAAACGAGATGAATAAATAAATGTATATTAACGGTAATTTTTTACACAAATCGAACTAGTCAATAAGACTTGTGTTATGAGTACTAGACGACGATATATTTATTTATATACATAGAAAACATCCAAGACTCGGGATGAAATATTTATGCTCATCACACAAATATTTGCCCTTACCGGGATTTGAACCCAGGACATTCAGCTTCGCACGCAACATTACTCCCGCTGAGCTAAACCGGTCGTCAAGACGGACCGACGATCTGCCTAAGTTAGTGGGAAACCCGTGGATGAGAGCGGTTCCCGACCGGTCGTTGGAGATCTTTGGAGGAGGCCTTTGCCCAGCAATGGACGTCTATTGGGTGATATGATGATGATGAGGGATGCCACAAATATCACTAGCATTTATCCGCAGCTTCGCTCGCGTTTTCAGGGATTTATTATCCTATGTTCTAAATATTCACATGCCCTAATCTATCACGCCTAAGCCTGACTGGAGCGGAGCGGAGCGGAGAAAAGTATTATAATTATAGAGGCTCCTACTCTTGAACCGAAAATTTCAAATTGAAATCCATTCAGCCGTTTTGACGTCTTAAGTCGCAAAGACACATTCAAAAATACTAAAAACAAAAAACTATTCAGTCACCTGAAATTGCTCGTTTCGCTAGTTTTTTGAAAATATTGTTCACTGACATTTCATTTTGACAAGTTTTATAACCTTATATCGTTGTCATTGGTATGTGACTACGTACAGTATCTGCTCTACATATAGTCAGCATCAAATAATTTGTAAAATCCGAAATGTCAAATTATATCATCCATCACGCATATAAAAAAAAAATGTGCTTTAAATCGGTAACAGTAACAGATTAAAATAACAGGTATTAAATACTAGGTAATAAATAGACGTTAAACGTGTTACAAGCAACGTATGCCAGTGCCAATCTTATTAGGCCTGAGACGTGAGACGGTTTCGACCGAACCAAGTACTTAGGGGAAGATGGGGACCTTATTAGACACTCCCCATCGCCGTAATAAAGATCACCACATGTAATTTTTAGTATCTACTGTTATACTTTATATTTGTTTCATAATTATTACGATTCATAAAATGTTACGAATCTAAATATCTGTTGTTTACCTCTCTTTGAATGTATTGTTTTCTGTGCTTTGTTTTGTGCGGTGTGCAGTGCAATAAAGAGTTATTGTATTGTATTGTAAAATCATGCAAAAATGTTAGAAAAAACACATCGTTCCCGTTCTCCGCATTCTCGTTTACATTCATCCAATTTTATGTTTACTAGTCAAATCAGTCTGTTTGGTCGGTCGGATAGAAATTCTGTGAAAATTTCAATTATGGATTCTATTTGAATTTGAAGCCCCATGAGTTTCGAAATAAATGATATATTTATATTCTATTCTATTCAATTAAGCCGTTTCCTAGTCTCTCAACTCTGCATGCCGCCTAACAAAGGCCTTCTCTAGTTTCCACTGGGTTCGATCACCGGTCACCCGCCTGCAGTTCCGCGGTATCCACTAAGATTACCTGACCCGATCACCCAGGTGATCCCTGTTGTGGGTACATTTGTATTGAGTGGTCTACCCGTTATTATTTAATAAATCAGTTGTCATCTTGAGCTCGGTGTTTCATTTACTACAATCCCATTGGACCATATGTCTATCATGATCAACCAGGTGATTCTAGTGGATAGAATTATATCCAGTCTACCTTCCATATCCATAATATTTATTCCATATAGTCCATCCAGTCAGAACTACCTTCTGGAGCCCCAAAGGGTAGTTGTTACTCTGTAAGTGATTCTAGCGGACGAACTTCTCCAGCATGATCACCCAGGTCATTTTATTGGACTATATGTCTGTCACGAGCCCCCGGGAGATTACAGTAGACAGAATTATATCCAATAGGATATCCCAGAAAATTATATAACTCCACAAGTGATTCTAGTGGACAAACTTATCCATTCAATGGACTAGTTATATCCAAAACAATTACTTGGGTCCAAAGGGATCACTTGGGGATCTCAGATGACAAAGTCGTCCAATACGTTTACCTGGGTGATCGGGTCAGGTATCTTAGTACATACCGCATCCAGTTCGGGCCCGCTGTAAGTTCTAGCTCGTCTTCCCAACTCATTTGCTGTTTTCCTCTGTTCCGTTTGCTATGTCTGGTGTGTCTTCCTATTACGATCCAAAACTCAAGAGGCCTGTGACAGACAGATAGATGGACGGATGAGAGTTTTATTGATACTCGTAGGGTACGGAATTCTAAAAAATACCCCCAGAAAATCGCAGCAATAAGCGGCTATTTTTTCCGTTTTTCCGCAATTATGTTTAACTCATTAGTAACATTCGCTAACGATGGTCGGCATGCGAGCCCCTCGTTACCGACTCAGGATACTGTTTATTTACTAATCGTGGCACTCATGGCCTGCTTAGTGTTTATGAAATTTAAACAGTGAAACATGAGTTATTGTTTGAAGTAAAATGAATACATCCGTGATTTTCTTATATGAAATCGGGATAGTTTCGACAATTAAAATTTATTTTGTTATCCTTTATTTGATTTCATCGAAAAAAAGCCAGGTTAAAAAAATTAAACGTTGTCAATTGACACAGAAACGCCAAGGATGGCGGAAGAGTATCGAAAGAGCTGACGCCATGTAGGGAACACTGAATTACTGTTTATTTTGCTGTGCTTTTTTCTAATTGTTTCTCATTATCTCAAACTCCATACACGATGATTGTCTGGAGTTCTTGGAGAGCCTTCGGAAACATATTAGCAAATATTGCAAGACTTGAAGTTGCGGGCAACTTTCTTCGAGTAGGAGCAAAAAGTTAAAACCCGTTTTAGGGTTCGGTAGCCAGAATGTTAGAGCTGGAACCCTTATAGTTACGTCATGTCCGTCCGTATGTCACAGGCATTCTACTTAAAAACTACAAGATGTATACACGTTTGGAGAATGTCTTTGTTTAACCACTCACTTGATTGCGAGTTTAAGAAAAGATAACCTATCTTGTTTTAACATTTCGTAGCTACGACAGCATAGTATATACTTAGTAACAAAACTTACCACAAGCAATTTAGGGATGCGCAAAGTTGGTAGCTTTCATTACCAGAAGCATGTCAGTGGTTATGCCGCTATTTAGGTTGGTAGTCAATTAACAATAAACAATTTTTAGGGGGTTTCATAAATTTTTTCAGCAAATATATTGATATTTGATGAAAAATTTTATGAAACCCAGCTAGGCACACATTGGTGTGCTACCTACATATTTTAACAGCTCCCTTAAAAACACCTGAAAGTTGTTAAGATTTTTTTGATTAAGTTAATATTTCCGGAAATAACCGCTCCGAACATATTAGCATCCACAAAATGATAAAGGAAAGGCTCAATAAATACTTTCAACGAAAATTATTTTTAACATGATCGTATATACCGTGTACTGAGTTGTTGCCAGCTCTCTACAAAAAGGACGTAAGTGTAATGGAAATACGCTCTTTCGCTAGTGCACTTTTTCGTATCTGTATTTTTTTCACCTGCAGTTCATTTCTTTGTATATCCGACATGCTCTTCGCCGGTTTTTCTCATATTTTTTCATTATCTCATCATCAGAATGTGAATAAAAATTCCACAGATACTTCAACCCTCCAAAAACATATAAGTAAATATTGTTAGGCTAGAAAATGCCCGAAACTTTATTCGCGAAGGAGCAAAAATTTATAATCCGTTTTCGCTTTAGCGTAGTTGGCTCTGGCTCGAAATGTCTGTTTTCCTAAAATTGTAATCTCTCAAATTGTCTGCGTAATTCTATTTCCTCAACTATATTCCATTTCTATTTTTTTAGGTAGGTATTTAAAATAATGTATATGTTAAAGTCAAGACTCTATTTATCTATCAGCCACGGACGTCCACTGCTGAACATTAGGCCTCCCCTATAGCTCGCCACAGGGCGCGATCCTCCAGACCGCATCCACAGACTACCCGCGACCCATACGAGGTCATCCGTCCACCTAGTTGGGGGCCGTAAGATTCAAGATTCTACATTGAAGTTATTTTTAAAAAAGTGGTACGGACTGTTTGAAGATCACTAAATAGAAAAAAATATATATGTGATTTTATTTGTAAGTTTGTGGCATCATGACACCAAAGGGCTAAACGGATGTCAAAAATTTTTGGTACACGAGTAGCTGCGGGCAAGATGGTGTTGATAACCGACCCCGTGATCAGCCTTCGATGTTCCCGACCATTATCAGTTTTTACGCCGCCTCTGCGCATTGTGTGGCCGAAATATAAAAGAATGCGTTATTGGCATATGAGAACCTTACCTCCGCAGTTCCTGTGCCTTGCGCAGTGCGTCCCCCCCCAAACTCTAAGTGGCCGTGGATGGCATTCCCGTTTGTGGGTTTGCGCTCCCCCAACTAAATCCGATTACTGCTCAGGAGGTCTAACCAGACCTATCCAGTTCAAAGCAAGGTTCTAAAAAAAAAGCAACATATGGGATATAGTGGATAAACGGGTTGTTATACAGAGCTGGGTCAGGATCGATGCATTGGAGTATTTCGCAGTCCAAGGTACGTATTCTAACTATATGGATAAACGATGGAGTACAGTCACCAGCTCACCAGCATCAATATCACCGGCCCTAGAAATAGAGTCCTGTAAGATATTTATGCGTGCTTTGTTGAGGCAGATATTAATGCTGGTGTCTGTACTAAAGTTGCACCACTACCTCTACATTTTCAGGGTTCCGTACCTCAATCGGAAAAAACGGAACCCTTATAGGATCACTTTGTTGTCCGTCTGTCCATCCGTCTGTCTGTCTGTCAAGACCCTTTATCTCAAAAACGTGTAGAGGTATCGAGTTGAAATTAACACCATACTAGATCTACGGTCCCTTGAAGGTGTGAAAAAATCAAACTTCTACATTAACTTAAAAAAAAAACGGCCATTTATGCCGCAACGTATCTTTCCCGTTGACATAGAACTATGAAATTTGGCAAGTAATATTGTGACATACTACAAATACACACAAGAATCTGAAAACTATACATTTGTAATTAAATTATAGTCTTTTTCAAGACATATTTGGACAGCCCGGTTGCGTTAAGTTTGCACCTCATTTGTGTGCAATGCTATACATATTAGCTGAAATCTTAACTAAACAGGAACCGGGTAATATAATAATGTTAGGGTAAGTGAAAATTTGTACGGAACCCTCGGTGCGTGAGTCGGACTCGCACTTGGCCGGATTTTTGTAGATATATGCTTTTAGGAAACTTCCCTATTCTAAACACTTCATGATCTGCAGTCTGCAGTACATTTAGAGAACAACCCTCGCGACTTCCCTTACGCTTTGTCGAGACGCATTAGGACTGGCAGGGCGTATGACTCTTAACATATATGTGCATTTATGCCTTTTGTGTTTGGTGTAAGTTGCCGCGAGATACATAGTAGCGTTGCGTCGAGACAAGTGACGAAACAGGTGCGTTGAGCGTGGTGCGAGTTATAGCGAGATACTGTCATACTAAACAACGTTTCTAAACAAAATTGTACATTTTGTATAGACACATTAACTTTTACAAAAGACGTTACCGTAACGTAACGTAACGTAACGTTAAAAAAGTTTTAACGGTAAACTATTATTAATTATACTTTTACATTATTGATATATTCAGGCGTTACTTTGCGGAATGCCATACTAGATCAATGGATTATAGTTCCTTTGCTGTTCCGCGAACTTGTGTCTTGGTTGGATGGGACAATACATAATTGTACTCACATGCGCATATTTTCATGCAGTTACTACAACGAAAAAAATTGCATGCAAATATAACAAACCACCACTACAAAGTATAATCCTCGACATGTGTTGCGCCTCTCTGCGAGGCATCGGAGTCCACCCGAGAAGTGAGAAGTCCAAAACGGTCGGCCCTATTTATATCCTAAATTTCATTTCTAAAAAGAGATGGAAAAACACGTAATGATGACGGTAATGAAGTAAAATTAATTATCACAACACAACAAAACGAAGCATAATCGCGTATAAATATGATTTATTTAACTACTTTTCGTTGGTAATTCTTCGATGTTTCGTGTTCATGTTCCGACTTCGCGTTACGTCCATGGTCTCGAAGGAACTGGAGAGGCGGGTAACAACATCTTCTAGCCGCGCGAGTTTTTCGATCTACCCGCGCTTGGAAAAAGTCGTTTATTCATATCAAACCTCTATTGCTGTACCTAACCTTTTTCCAACTGTACAAGCACACTAAGACGTAATCCTTTCCCGCAAACAAATATTAAAGTAAGGCGAGAGTGAGGAGTCTTTACTAGCACGGTAAATCATGCGTCAAGGCATGTTAGGATCCAAGTAAGGGCAAAATGCAAGACGAGCGACTAATAAACATTTCTATTTGAAATTATATTAGTCGTCCTGACATTTGTTGGTGTTATTGTTAGACAAACTCTAGAAGTGTTAGATATTAGATATCAGCTGGTCTGTTATGATCACGTTTACCGCTGATTTCAAATATTTACATTCAAACCGCTGACATTGGCACCCCTTCTCAAATCAACAAAGCGCCGAAATGACAAAGAGCGTCTAGGACTCCGCCGCGCCATTCAGAGCCCAGCTCTGCTACAACCGACACTTCTGAATGCGCCGAGTGAAGTTAGGCTGTATCTGAGTAAATCATGATAATAATATTTTCTTCCGTTTCCGCGATAATCACTCACGCACATGTGTCAACTGTCTTTACAGATTAGGCCCATCTGGCAAGTAAGTACTGTGAGGAGATGAGCTCAGAGGTCGAATAATTAAAAACGGATATACTTTCAGTTTGCTATTCTATTTCGTAGCTGTCTTAAGACTAGTACAAAAATCAACTATTTGACAGAGACAGACGATATTCTTAATTTAAGCACATTTAAATACATACTCTTTTTAAATATGGCCCATTTTACTACTTATCCATTTTTAAGCGATGCGAAAAACCAGGATTTTCTCAAGTCTCTTAAAAATACCTATCAGTGACGTGGCGTCCATATAAGCCGATTCCCACCGGGCTGCCCAAGGAAAGGTTAAAACCACCTTTTTCTTTAAATATGAGTAAATGAATATGCTTCGGATGCCCTTATTGCAATTTGCCTCTAATACCTAATGGTAGTTAATAAGCTGGTCCCAATGTTTAAATGAACACTTTAAATATAAAGACACCAATAACCGTAATAGTTAAAGTACAAAACTCAAGCTACAACTATACAAATGGACAGAGAGATAAGCAACGGCCATACAAACAATTGTTTAGCAGATACGGTAGTTAAGACAGACGGTTAACGTAATCTGCGCATTGCTGCCACCCGGGCATAAAGATAACTACGGATTACTAACACACGGCTACGAAGTATGGGAAACATTTTTCCCTATGGGTTTGGGAGCTGTAGACCTGTCTTCGCCAAAAATCGGAATAGACGAAAAACCCTCTATCAGATGACGACATAACCTGAATACCTGTTTTCAGGCATTTTCAGGATCTCTTATGGGCCTTTAAAGAAGTACATTTCAGGGTTTACCCTCATCTGACATAAACTTTTTTGTTATAATCATCATTTGGCATAATTTATGATTTGGCATAATGCATTTTTTCTGAACACGTAAACTCTTCAGGTTTGTTACAAAACAAACCTAACCTAACCGAATGTATTAAACATAATGATGACTTAAAAAGTCCTGAAAATTCTATAGATTCTGAAAAAAAAATGCATTCTGCCAAATAATGATCAAGTATGGCATTAAAGTTTAAGCCAGATGAGGCTAACCGTCCTTTCAGTATATAACGAAAGTTTCAGTAAAAGTGAAAGATTAGAAAGAGACAGTATTTCAGCTGTAATAAATATTTATTTATTCTCAAAACTGTTTACATTAGATCATATATCATATAAAAGGTCCAACAGATTGCCCATTTCGGGCGTACAATACAATAGCAAGTTACTATCCTAAAACAATCTTAACTAGGTATGTAAGTTTATAAAATATTAATTTAAATTGTAGAAACTTTTCGTTAACAGCCATTTCTTGAGCTTTGTTTTAAATCTCATCCCTTCTTGCGATTTAATATGTTTAGGCAAATGATTAAATATTTTTATTCCAGATACTGAATGTTATTTTTAGTGATACTTTTTTTAATAAAAATGTGATTTCTGTCTTTAACAAATAAACAAATTTGTAGTATACAGGTCAGATTTAATATTTCGTTCTCTTTGAAAACATCCCTTAAGGATTGCATATTCCTAAGATTAAACATGATTCGCAGATATCTTTTTGAATAAGAAATGTGGATTCAATGTTTACATAATTCTACAATGGACGCATCCGTGTGTACCCTAATGCAGTCTGCACATGGAGGTAGTCGTGTTTTGCGCCATTGCCTTTTATTATTGCACAAAACATCAACATACTGACAATGTTCCCTACATTGTGTCGACTTAAGTTTTCATTGTTCTACACGCTGGTAAGATGAGTCTTTACGTACACAAGATAAGATACAAGACAGAGTTTCACACAGAGACTGCCTCGCACAACTGAACTGTGGAATAAATTGCCGCCTGTATTATTTCCGGACCGATGGGGCCTTCAAGAAAAGTACGTAACGTACTCCCAACTCCCACCTGAAAGGTTGGCAACGCACTTGTGACTCCTCTGGTGATGCAAGTGTCTTTGGGCGTCGGTGATCGCTTACCATGTCTGCTCGTTTGCCCCCTATGTCATAAAAAAAACACAGATACATTCTTATTGTTATTCTGACAACAAAATCGGTCAACCTGAGATCATAGTACGAAAACCGGCCAAGTGCGAGTCAGACTCGCGCACTGAGGGTTCCGTACATAATATACGGTACAAACGTCCGTATCCATGAAGATCCAGTGTTAGCAGATCCCTACTCCTAAGCAAAATATACTATCATTCTATATTGGTTACTGATGTAGACAGACTTTGTTGTTATAGCGGTAACAGAAATACATCATCTGTGAAAATTTCAACTGTCTGGCTATCACGGTTCATGAGATACAGCCTGGTGACAGGCAGATAGACAGACGGGCAGCGAAGTCTTAGTAATAGGGCCCCGTTTACCGTTTGGGTACGGGACCCTAAAAACACAACAGTCTTTTCATTGTGAATCATTTATAATGTTTTCGCTAAAAACTAACTAATTAGCCATCTTTCAGACAAAAGTAAACTAAATCAAAATCGGATGATCCTTTTGCGATGCCACGTTCAAACACACAGATCTAGGCTGCACACGTCAAACATATAACACCACTCGTTGTTCATCGGGGGTTAAAAAAAATTTCTAAAGATGCTAAAAATTAATCGAAGTAGGTATGCTCAAGTCCGTCCTCTTTTTTTTAAGTCGGTTAACCTTTTGAGCGCCAAGCAGCGAAGTAATACGACGTGACCCAGACGCAACAGCATTAAAGTAATATGTACCTTTAAAATTATCTAAAATAGTGATTGCAGAACGAAGTATTAATATTTGGAGTCTTTGAACAATGAAATTTGGCCGCCATATGCAGACGCTGGCGTCAGTGGCTCGAATAGGGCACATGCATGTTTTTAGGGTTCTGTAGCCAAAATGGCAAAAACGGAACACTTATAGATTCGTCATGTCTGTCTGTCTGTCTGTCTGTCCGTCCGTATGTCACAGGCATTTTACTCAAAAACTATAAGCTGCACATTAATGTAATTTGGAGCAGAGGTGTCGTGTGTAATCCGCTACTTATTTTCATAGTTAAATAAAAGAAAAAAATATTTCTAGGGGGGGGCACTCCATTCGTGTAACCGAAACTGAAAAAAAAGTTTATTACCAAATATGAATGTGTGGCACATATTTCGAAAGTTCTTCTAAAAACACTTTCAGGTTCCTTAATTATTTTTTGATTTAGTAAATATTTTCCGAAATATTCGCTCCGAAAGTAGCAAAAATTGTGTCTCCCCCCTCTATTTTCTAAACGGTATGTTCAAAAAATATGAAAAAATGTACAAATATAAAACTTAATAAATACGTCCAACGAAAATTGTTTTCAACACGATCAGACGTACCGTTTTTAAGTTATTGCCAAAAAACTGCGCTTCTCAGCAAAGGGACGTAGGTGCCGGGAACATACGCTTTTTTGTTACTCTTTTTTTTTTCATATCGTATTTTTTTCATCTGTAGTGCATTTTTTTGTATAAAAGGTTGCGGAACCCTTCATGGGCGAGTCCGACTCACACTTTGCCGCTTTTTTATATAGCTTTTGTTAATAAAATATAAATATACCGTAAAAGGATTTCACAAAGTGAAATTAAAAATAAATCGGCCAAGAAATACGCATGATATAGGCATTTTAAACTACTAATTAGACAGTGATTTGACAGAGAGGTTCGACATATGTACTGTTACGTCATAGTACACTACGGCCATATAAACTCCATATTAAATTCTGTTTTGCTAGAAAGAGATGGAATGAAATGTTTGATGGCTTATATCTTGGTTATTTTTATAGTTATACGAAAAATTGTTTTTCTGTACTGTTTTTTACATGAATGAGCTTTTTTTAAGCAAAATTGACAAAAAAAACATACTTATTCCCTACTAGCTTCTGCCCGCAACTTCGTCCGCCTTAAATTCGTTTATCGCGGATAAGGGTATTTTTCCGGGATAAAAAGTAGCCTATGTCCTTCCCCGGGACTCAAACTATCTCCATACCAAATTTCATCCAAATTGGTTCAGTGGTTTAAGCGTGAAGAGGTAACAGACAGACAGACAGACACACTTTCACATTTATAATATTAAGTATGGATTTCCGATGACGTAATTTGCCGTCTGTATCAGTCAAAAGGTTAAAAGGTAAAAAGTAACAAGTGATTGGTGGACCGATGACAAATTCCCCGTCACATTAAGAAAAATGCTCAAAATTTAAGTAACAGAACCAATTTTCTTGAACCTATCTATGGTTCTCTTTAAGTGTTTTCTAAATTAAGTCACATTTAGAAAACGAAAAACGAAATCAAAATCGGGCCATCGGTTCAAGAAGCACGATACCACAGTCGGACACACAGATACACAGTCATACTGATACACAGATATATATGTCAAACTTATAATAATTAGGTGCCTCTTTCCCACTGTGTACTCTGGGCAAGTGTCCAGGGCCTAGCGATGGGCGATTCGAGGGTCAGATTCGAATAACTCGAATCAGAGTCTATACGAGTTGATAAAGAATCAAGTTCCTTCGCAACTCGAATCAACTCGCGGACTCCACTTGCCGGTTTGTCTCACACAACTGTAGGATTGATACAGATCAGCATAGCGGGGACTCGGCAATTCCAGTTAACTTGAATCAAGAATACGCCGAATTTGTCTCGACCTGCAGACTCGGCTGCTCCTACGAACGACCCGATTAATTCGAGTCGAGTAAACTCGAGTTTCGATTCGAGTCAGCGGCCAAATCAACTCGAGTTATCTGAGTTGGAAAAGTCGAGGATTTCAAGCTTGTTCCACCTAAATGGTGTTGAGGATTTCAAGCTTGCTCCACCTAAATGGTGTCGAGGATTTCAAGCTTGCTCCATCTAAATGGTGTATAGGATTTCAAGCTTACTCCACCTTAATGGTGTCGAGGATTTCAAGATTGCCCCACCTAAATGGTGTAGGGGCATTTAAGCTTACTCCAACTAAATGGTGTTAAGGACTTCAAGCTTGCTCCGCCTTAATAGTGTTGAGGACTTCAAGTTTGCTCCACTTAAATGGTATCGAGGACTTCAAGCTTGGCCCACCTTAATGGTGTCGAGGTTGCCCTTTCTAAACAGTGTAGTGGCGTTAAAGCTTACTCAACCTATATGGTGTTGAGGACTTCAAGCTTGTTCCACCTACAAACGACTCGTAACATCAATACCTGAGTCCCCAAACTCACGGGGTCCCCGAAAGACTTTACACGACTTGTAACATGACGTTTTTTTTACAGTCCAACGAGGTATGTAATTTTATCATTGATTGCCACCGTGGCCTCCATTTTTGAATACTGGAGGGCCCCCAGCTTCTAAAATAGCCCTCGTTTTTCGTTGGGGGCTAAAAAACAATCTAAAGATGCTACTTTACTATGTCCTCATTTTTTGAAGTCGGTTAAAAGGCAGAGAAAATAGCACAAAAGTCGTCAGAAATTATCACGCGAAGAATACTAACAATTTATTCAGTTCTACGCGCTTTGTCACGAAACATGCTTCCACTTGTCACAGTTTTCAATTTTCATTTCCCAAAGCTTAGGGAGGAGTTTCAACAGCCATAACTCCTAAAAAGTACAGTCAGCTGCGGATACTGACGGAATGGTTTCGTTTTTATTTGTAGAGCAAGGTGTAAGTCTATTTATTATTCTCCTTATTCATTACCATTCTTAAGCTAGGTTTTTTTACAAGGTTTTATTTAACTTGCAATGTATGTATGTATGTAATATGTTCGTTCGGGTGGAATCTTGCAAGTTAAATTTGACCTACTTTCAGGATTCCAATTGAGCTATCAATTGGCATACTTATGTAAGTTTGGTGACACTGCAATAATATGATACCATCGAGCTGATCTGATGATGGAGCAGGAAGGTGGTCATAGGAACTCTGGAATAAAATAACTCAATCCTACCGAGTTTGGGTTCTTTAGAATCGTCTCGGTGAGTAGTTGATGGATGTTTAAAGAAAAGTACAGTCGGCAATAAAATCTTGTCACAAAAAGGAAATTTTTGTCAGAAACTTATTTTTATAATACTCATATAAAAAGTAAAATAGAAAATATAAACATATTATAAAAAATATTTTCTTCTGTTTCCGCGATTATTACTCATTGAAATAAAACAATGTATTACCATATGTGAAAGGGGTCACAGACAAGATCGGAAACATCTTGAAGCGTGCTTCTATAAAAACATATTTCAAGCCGTTGAAGAAGGTGTCTCAATACCTTAGACCCGTGAAGAGTAGCACCCCTTTGCAGAGTGCAGGCATTTATAAGCTGGACTGCGAGTGTGGTCTTTCATACATTGGTCAAACGAAACGCAGTGTATCGACCCGGGTGAAGGAGCACATAGCAGATGTCAAGCACCGTCGGAGTAATAGGTCTGCAGTTTGTGAACATGTCATTGACAAACCAAACCACTCAATTAAGTTTGATAAAGCTTCTATCCTTGCCAAAGAAAAAAGATATTTTCCCAGAATGCTACGCGAGGCTATTGAGATTAAAAAGCATCCTAATTTCAATAGAGAAGATGGATTGTCACTACCACCAGTTTGGGATCCTGTAATACATCTCATCAAGGAACAAGCGAGACACAGGACTGCAAAACCTTAATTTCCGAACGGTGTAAAATATCTTACCTGTTTAAAAGTAGTTTAATAGTCTCTGTTTTTAAATATTATAATTAGTAATGAGGTAGCCTGGGAGTTTTTCTTTGCAGCGTTTCTTTTCTCCTCAGTACGCCTCATTTGTGAAATGCTGCTTGGTAAATTATTAGAATAAAATAATTAAGCCCTTCTGGCACATGTGTAACTGTCTTTACAGCTTAGGCCCATCTGGCATGTATGTACACCTTTATTTAAATACATCTTTTCTCAGTCCTCCCGTGACCATGGAAAGCTGGAAAGCTTCCGAAACGTCGGGAACTAAAATGAGATAATATACGCGATATAATCCGTTAAATTGTTTTATTTCAATATTATAAAAAAATCTAACCCAGGATGCCGCCGGCAGCGGGGCAAGGCTCAAGCTACCGGTGGTTAGGGTTACCAGAGAGAAAGCTTCTGACGATGCGTACCGTGTCCAGGATTGTGCCCTTTTTTTATGACATAGGAGGCAAACGAGCAGTCGGGTCGTCTGATGGTAAGCGATCACCGTCGCCCATAGACACTTGCATCACCGGAGGAGTCACAAGTGTGTTGCCGGCGTTTCAGGTGAGAGTACGCTCTTTTCTTGAAGGCTTGAAGGTCGCATCGGTCCGAAAATACTGCAAGCGGCAATTTATTCCACAGTTCAGTCGTGCGAGGCAGGAAATTTCTAGAAAAACGCACAGTTGTGGACAGCCAACTATCTAAGTGGTGAGGGTGGAAATTCTTAGTAAAGTCTCTTTTGTTAGATATGGTTTACCTTATTTTTGGCTATTTACTGGGTATTCACGTCGCGGTCACCACTGTAGGGTATTTACTGGGAGTTAAATGAGAAGATCACAAGTACTATTTATTGTATGTATTGACACACACACGACCGGGAGACGACTGGCGAGCGGGAAGCGCGGTTCGACACCTGAGGCGGAAATGCTGACAGCACGTTCCTAGTCTCCACACTAATGTTAGAACAGTGGATTCTGATATATCGGTCAATTGTGAATGTTTAGAAATGGTGGATAAGGAATTATTCTTAGGTATAACATTGGACAAAAACTTGCAATGGCGACGACAGTTCTTGCAGGTAAATTAGGTTCAGCAGCTTACGGTGTTAGAAAAAAAATTTCAATTAACCAATGTTGACACTCCTTTAGTCTATCACAGCTATTTTCATACTATCAAATCATACAGTATTCTGGTTTGGGGTAAAACAGAACATAATAACATACAGACTATATATAACCTGAATTCTCGTGACTCCTTAAGATCACTTTTTAAAAACAAATTAACCATAGCGTCCCAATATATTTAGCTACTTGGCTGTTACAACATGAGTAACCGCTAATGTACTCTACAAAACCGATCAAGTGCGAGTTGGACTTGCGCACCGAGATGCTAAAAACACCCGTATCTATGAAGATCTAGTGTTTGGCGAGCCCTGCTCTTACGCAAAATGCACGCAGTGTGGGCCATGTTATATTGGTTACCAACTTAGTGCACACCTAAACCAATTAAGATTTTCAGGTTCTGCGCTGAGAACATCAGTCCTCCTCGTGGGGTCTCCACTGTGGCTTCCGGTGTGTGATCCACTCGATTACCTACTGCCAGGCCCGGATTTAAGGGAGGGCAACCGGGGCCGGGGTCTAACGACTGAGGAGCCCCCGCCTCCACAAATAACATTTCTAAAAAAAAGTATTTGGAAAAAATACATCAAAAAATTAATACGCCCCTCCACTTGTGGAGGCCCCTATTAATTCCACAAATGAAATTACAAAAAAAATGTTTATTGTATTTGGAAAATTACTAGGGGCTTTCACAAGTGAGGGGCCCCTACAAATGAATTTTCTAAAAACAAAAAAAAATGTATTTGTAAAATTACAAGGGACCTCCACAAGTAAGGAGTCTCCACAGATGTCATTTCTATAGACAATAAAAAAATGTTTAATGTATTTGAAAAATTACAAAGGGCCTCCACTCATTCGGTGCCCCAGGGCCAGCAGAACCCTAAATCTGGCCCTGCCTACTGTGCACACTGGTATTACATTTGTCACGTTTTGTAAGCACGATAGCAGGAAGCGTCTAAGATTCCGTAGTGTAGAAAAATTGTGAAATGGGCGGTGCTTCTTCCCTGCGGCAACAAAGCGCAATTTACATAGAGATCGGCCAAAGACTCAAAACTATTTTATTCCAGAAAGTTCCTTAAGCAAAAAGTCGTCATGCGGGTCTTTTCTTTCATTCCATTGTACTGTTTTGTATTCGTGGCCGACTGTATATGCCCCTAGGGATAGTCAGCCACCGTACAAGGAAAATTACTTCAAGAAACTACTCTCGCTATACATATGTTGTATACTTCGCCTTGTTAAAGCACTTGACGAGTTTCAGTTTTGAAGTTTCTCGGATTCGACATAGATGTGTGACGTCTGTCTACTTTGTCCTTTGAAAGTTACGCGAGTAAGGATATCACCTGTTATCAAAATTTGTAGAAGTGATAAAAAATCCTGATAAACAAGCAACATGAGGAACAACCAAATAATATCTTATCTGTTAAAAAGTAGTTTTAGTAGTCTTTGTTTTTCAAATATTATAATTAGTAATGAGGTAGTCTGAAAGTTTTTCTTCAGCGTTTCTTTTCTCCTCAATACGCCTCGTTAGTGAAATGCTGCTTGGTAAATTATTAAAATAAAATAATTAAGCCCTTCTGGCACATGTGTAACTGTCTTTAGAGATTAGGCCCATCTGGCATGTATGTACACCTTTATTTGTTTTCTCGAAATGGGTAGTTTGCACAAATTGTAACTTTGATAGAGGAAAATACTTATATCTCTTTTCAGTCAACCCGTGGAAAGCTGAAAAGCTTCGGAAACGTCGGGAACTCAAATGAGATATAATACGCGATATAATCCGTAAAATTGTTTTATTTAAAAGAGTAACTACGTTAAGATTTTGAGTTCGATTCCTTACGTGTAGCTTGTTTTATAAACCGACTCCCAAAAAACAGAGGTGGTTCGCAATGCAGTTGTTTTATTTTATTTTATGGTTGTTACCTAAGAATAAGAATGCTTTTTGTGTTTGAAAGAAGATGCATCCAGGTTAGCCCCATATAATTTGAATGAAGATCTGATGATTGAATCCACGAGGAATTGAAGGAATAAAGTGAACATTTTGGGTTGGAAAATCTCTATTCAAGAAGTAAATGAGTGAGACAAAAGATGTAAATACACCCCAGTGAAGCCGGGGCGGGCAGTTAGTCTATATAATAAAAATCTGATATGAACAGCGTTACATCCCAAGTAGCAAACTAGGCGTATTAGAGGTTATACAGCCCTTTTAATGCTTAAACTGACCGTATTATGGCAGCTCTTATACAGCTTGTGTGTTACCTGGGATGATTCGACAGACCGATGCGGGAGCGACAGCTACGGGCACATAAGTGAAGTATAAAAGATGCACCCGCCGATGAAATGGGAGAGCTGCGTGCTGAGGTCTCAGTTCACGCTGTGTGGAAAAAGAAGCAAACCAGCATTTATCATGTGCAACGATAGGCCACAAAGACTTTGCCTCCAAAGAGCACGATCTTCAGACTCTTTCTCCCAGTTAAGCAGGTCTATTCCAAAAGAAAGCAAGTCGCGCTTTATGCTATCTTTAAAGTCTAACATAGTACGCCCAACCGGCTGTTTAGAAAGAAAGAAAAACACTTTATTTTAGCGCATTACATGTGTAAAATTACAATATGTTTTAAGACAAATCAATAAAACTTGATGCTAAAAATGGACACGACTCAGCGTGATGCCATAGCAAGCCGTGGCGCTGATTGTCAGTTTAATGTGGGCAATCTTGCTCAGGAGAGCCTCCTTTGCATGCCCAAGCCAACGTAGATGTTTTTGATTTTAAGACGGCTACATTGCTGGGTCAGTTACTAAGTATCCTCTCATTTGTGAATCGCTCCTTCCACGAAATTCCCAAAATGCATCGGAAGCAACGCATGTGAAAATTGTTCAATGTGTGGAGAATACAACAAATAAATACGGTATCTTTATGAGGAGCATACTTACTAAACTAAAAAGCTAGAACAACCATACAAATACTTCAAACGAGTCATATTTCTATGAAAATAAAGTTCAAATATGAAAGACAGGATAGATACAAATATTTTCACCTGAATAGGTCGTTAGTGCTCCTCACATGTGTGATCTGAGGTCGTCGACGGCTAGAGAAATGTTATTTTTCCCTCTAGTACTGAAAAGAGCAATGTTCTGAAGGAGGCTTAAAATAGGAAGTATACGTACACTATATTTTACAGGATTCACTAAATCATAGGGACCTAACTAACTTGACGGCGCAGCGACCCAAATTGAGTCTTGGCCTCCGATAATAAAAGTCTCTTGCACCACCTCAGCCATCCGCGTGGACCTCTCACATTAAACACATAACAAATTTTAACTTAAAACCGGCCAAGTGCGAGTCGGAGTCACGCACCGAGGGTTCCGTGCAAAATATACGCTACAAACGGCCGTATCTATGAAAATCCAGCGTTAGTAGAGCCCTACTCCTAAGCAAAATGTACGCGGTGGACAATCAATTTATATTGGTTACTGACAAAGACAGACAGAGAAGCCGCCGTTGAAGAAGGTGTCTCAATACCTTAGACCCGTGAAGAGTAGCACCCCTTTGCAGAGTGCAGGCATTTATAAGCTGGACTGTGAGTGTGGTCTTTCATACATTGGTCAAACGAAACGCAGTGTATCAACCCGGGTGAAGGAGCACATAGCAGATGTCAAGCACCGTCGTTGTAATAGGTCTGCAGTCTGTGAACATGTCATTGACAAACCAAACCACTCAATTAAGTTTGATAAACCTTCTATCCTTGCCAAAGAAAAAAGATATTTTCCCAGAATGCTACGCGAGGCTATTGAGATTAAAAAGCATCCTAATTTCAATAGAGAAGATGGATTGTCACTACCACCAGCTTGGGATCCTGTAATACATCTCATCAAGGAACAAGCGAGACACAGGTCTGCAAAACCTTAATTTCCGAACGGTGTAAAATATCTCATCTGTTTAAAAGTAGTTTAATAGTCTCTGTTTTTAAATATTATAATTAGTAATGAGGTAACCTGGGAGTTTTTCTTCGCAGCGTTTCTTTTCTCCTCAGTACGCCTCATTTGTGAAATGCTGCTTGGTAAATTATTAAAATAAAACAATTAAGCCCTTCTGGCACATGTGTAACTGTCTTTACAGCTTAGGCCCATCTGGCATGTATGTACACCTTTATTTGTGTTTTTTCAAAAATGGGTAGTTTGCACAAATTGTAACTTTGACAGAGGAAAATACATCTTTTCTCAGTCCACCCGTGACCATGGAGAGCTGGAAAGCTTCCGAAACGTCGGGAACTAAAATGAGATGATATACGCGATATAATCCGTTAAATTGTTTTATTTCAATGTATCTCAAAATATTTCACCGCAAAATCAGCTTGTTTCAAATATCTTTTTCATTTTAAAATGTTCAATTGTTTTCCCTTAGCCTACAAAACAACAAAAAACCTATCAAAAGTTATCCGTGTCACAGTGTAAACTTAAAAGCAGTAAAATAACTTGCGCAGACTACACACTTCGAACATTTATTTATTACGCCAACAAACTGTTTTACAGTTTGACGTACTGTTAATATATTGTTAAGTATGTGCGAATATTATTAATAAAAAATAAAAATAAATCACAAATAAAGGTACAAACATGTCATTAATGTGTAAAGAGAAGAAAGAAGAGAAATAAACTATATTCTTGTAAATACAAAGATCTAAATAATGAAAAAAAATCCTTTAAAAATCACGAAGATCGTGATGGTAAAACATCAAGATTTTCGTAAGAAATCAACGAAGGGAAAGAAAGTTACACATGTGTCAAAAGCTCTTAATTATTTTAATAAAAAAAAATTGCTAACCGGTTCCTTCGAAATGGTACTTTGCGTAACGTCGAGAACTCAAATGATGACATACTTATTTAAGTTTTGTGACAATGCATTAGTATGATATCATCGAGCTGATCTGATGATGGAGCAGGAATGTGGTCACAGGAACTCTGTAATAATAATATCCGAGTCTGGGTTCTTTAGAATCGTCGCGGTAAGTAGTTGATGGATGCAATCGTACAATCAAAAGTACAATCGGCAATAAAAGCTTGTCACAAAAATTAAAATTTTCATAGAAACTTATTTAAATAGTTAAGATACTGCTTTAACTTACTGTGCCCTGTCGACCAATACGCACCCTTCTCTTTGGGGGCGTTAATAAAGGGAAAATAAAGGCAATATATCTCTCGGATTAGATTCCTGTCCTAATCAGGGAATTTTTGCCCTTTTCAACCGTCTAGGTCTGTGGGCGTGTAAAACTCATATGTGACCCGGAAATTGAGGCCGTCCCCTGATTTCCGGGTCACATATGTATTTCCCTGAAATGTGTATTATTTACACCGTGTTTTTTTAATGCCTTTAATTTTAACAGGTGGTAATTGCCGTCAATACAAAACTTCATCATTGAGCAAGTTTGTAATTTTTTGAGAGACCATGGCTCCATATAGGCACAGAGAAACTGTGCTTATATGGAGCCATGGGTAGAGATAGGTATAGAATACTTTTTACTCGACTATGCTAAAATGAAAAAGAATAGTAACTTTTGCTTCTTCCGCGAACGAATCTAGTACTGTATTATGATATATAATCAATCTTATCATACGTATCAAAAACACGTATATAGAAAAGAAGAAGGACACGCCACTCTAATAGAAATTTGTGCCCAGTCACGCACATGTCCTATCTCAATGTTTATGAATATTCTAGTGCCTATATTCGGAACGCGTATAAGGACACAGATTATCCTACTAGTATATCCTAACTAGACAACTACAGAGTTATATACTGACATATTTATTTTATTGCAAGCCTTTACCACGCTTCTTTGAAGATAGGTGAATATGTCCAAGACTAAAGTTAGGACGAACATCGCTGGTCAATCGATTCCAACCATTATGGTTGGGAACGAAAAATTGGAGGTGGTCGAGCAATACGCGTATCATGGACATATTCTATCATTTGACAAAACGCATCAGCAGAAGGAGATCTCCAAGAGAATCCAGTTGGACTGGGCGGCATTTAATAAACTAGTGGATATCCTCAAACCCGTTGACATTCCACAATGCCTGAAAACTCGCCTCTTTAAGCAATGTGTTCTGCCCACCATGACCTACGGTGCCGAGACGTGGACGCTCACTAAGGAGGCTGTGCATAAAATCCGCGTGGCACAGAGAGCCGTGGAGCGCGCTTTGCTCGGCATCACACTTTAAGACCGAGTGAGGAATCACGAGATCCGACGTCGCATCAAGGTGCAAGACATTGGATACGTCATCACCAAACTGAAATGGAGCTGGGTGGGACACGTATCTAGGCAGAGTGATGGCAGGTGGGCCAAAATGTTAACAGAATGGTGGCCGCTTTCAGACGGAAGAAGTGCCTGGCGTCCGTTGGCTCGTTGGGTGGACGACATTCGTAAGATTGCGGGTCACATCTGGATGAGATTGGCTCAGGACCGGCATAAGTGGCGTGCACGATGAGAGACCTATACTCAGCAGTGGGCGATAAAGGACTGATATGATGATGATGATGATGATGATGATATTTATTTTATTTTATCGTATCGAATGGCATTACACAATAGGCTAAACAGGTTGAATATATTTATACTACAAGTCTAATTCTTCATCACTGAGGGAGATCAGGTCTTCAGGAGGGCCGTCGGCATAGTGCGTTATGGGGCAGTCGTAGATGATGTGCTGGGTGGTTTGCTCTTCGGCCGCAGGTGCAGGCAGGAGAGTCGACCCAGCCACAGCGGTGTTTGTATTGAACGCAGCGACCGTGGCCAGTGCGAAGTCTGTTTAAGGGGGTGCATCGAAAATTTAAGCTCTTGTTTTGTGAGATTTTTGTCAAATCTAGTATATGAAACGTGCTGGTTTTCAGATATGTGATTTTTGACCTATATAACCTATTCAGCGCCTAATGCGGAAACATGTTTGTTTAAAATTTCCTCGATCGAAAATAAATCCGAAAACGCGTCTTCATTTTCCGTTTATTGTCTAGTTTGTACAAACGACAGATTAATAAAAGGCTAAATTATGTTAAAATGTCATTCTTACTTTTATCTTTTCCGTCACTAACTTAAATGTTAACAAAACATAATAATATCTTCGATTGCATATAAATGCGTACCTTATTACAAATTACGTTTATTGGTAATCAAAACGCAAATTCACAAATAGGACCCACGGGCACATAGAGGGGAGGGTCGCGGCGCGCAAGGCACAACGACTACGAAGGTAAGTGGACACCACCAAGTGGGCGCTCAAGTATGTTTTCACTACATACGCCTCTTTCCCAATATTCAGGGTTACGCGCGTAGCGCTACGAAAATCTCGGTCGTGAGTGTGTTAAATCTGACTTTGAACTGGGAACCCACATACACGATAGCCATTCACGGCCACTTAGCTACGTAGGTAAGCGGTCACCATTTACACTACTGTCGAGAATAGGATGCTGTTGTTTATATTTATAAGGTGAGAGAAGCGGCCATGACACAACTTTATTGACAGTTACCTAAGTAGGTTAAAAAAACCTTTTTCACCACGTTCCGTTCATCAAATAGCGCGGTGCAAAGTTCTCAAAACTTCGTGTATTCAAAGAAACTTCCAGTCTTGTCCTTTCTAAACACAATGACTTATGTTGCTTAGTAATATACGACAGTTAAGTTCTTTTACACATTGTGGGAGTTCGGTTTGAACAATGGAAACTCGACATAGCTTCGTTGTGTTTTGTTTCGTATTAATTAATTTGAGTTCCCATCTTAAATTATGTTCAAGATTGTTAGTTACTAAATATTAGTAACTTTATAAACGTAATTATGTAAGGAACATGTGTAAGCAGTGGTGGTGGATGACAAAGGGTGAGCCAATTTTTTACAAGGTATGCTCATCCAAAATCATTACGAAGAGGTTCAATAAACCGCTTGCTTGAATTATCTACCCTAAATTGTTTGTTTTTAGCCCATAGTTTTTTTAATTATTGTAAAATACGTTTTTTGAATAAATTTTATTATTATTATTTATTATTATTATTAGATTTCCTAAATACGATTTCTGGGAGAAGTTATTTGTGTTTCTAATTTTGGCTTTTATTTGTCCTTGCCGAACCCTAGTACAGACGTCAGTCAGTAGTGACGTCACGCGGATTATCTCCAGGCAATAAAAAAAAACCATTCAAATGTAAAACGCATGAAATATTTAAACAAAAGAAAATATAAACACAAGGGCATTTTGTTGGCTCATCTCAATTACCGGTGCCCCTCAGTGACCCTCAAGCCAGCGAGTCCCCGCAACCCAAACCAGGTCGTCCGACAACCTTACGGGAGGCCTTCCACGCTGCACTTGCCGGCATGCTCCACTCGACAACCTTTCTGGCCCAACGGCCATCGGTTTTTTGAACTATGTGCCCCGCCCCTTGCCACTTCAGTTTCCCTGTTCGCTATCTCTGTTTGTAGGTATGTGTGTGTAAAACATTAGAATTTTATAATTTAATCATAGTATTAAAGTATAATTTTGGGCAACAGACGCTAATCGCAAACTTGTAAAAGCGGGCACATTTACAAGTTCGTATCTAGCGTATTCTTGTGGCCTACTTACATAACAAAGTTCATATATATAATTTATATATTCTGACTGACACAAGTTTGAGTCTTATACAACTAACTACTGCATGAAAATAACGGTGGCTCGCAAATTTTGACACGGACATATTGGATTTTATTTCTCATCAAGAATAAAACCGCATAACGTTACATTTTAATTAAAACCACTCATTAATCGCATGCAATGTAAAATAAAATTAAACTACTCATAGCCTTTCACCGAACAAAGTTATCTGGTGTTCACAGCTTTGAAGCTTTAGTATATTGGCCGTTAAATAAAAGCAGCGTTTTCGATTAAAATCCGTAATTTCAAACCAAATGTGCTGAAATTGAATTCGGAAAACTAAGGACCAATTTCGGAATCAATCAGTGGAATTACTGCTGGGTTTGGCTCGATTTCTTTCATATGATCGATGATTCGGTCAATAACCATGCTATTGGAAAATATTTTTCTCAAACATGCAATGAAATTTCGTCATTACGTGCGTTAAAACAGGCTTCAAAGTATCACGTTTCGGGCGGAACAACTTGAGAGAACTGTAAAGGAATTTCATACAAAATTGAAGACATAGGCATGGAAGTATTTTTTTTAATTTTAATGTACAAATGTTGTCTCTGTTCATGAACAGGCTAAACAGCTAAATTATATTTAATAAAAAATCTAGTGGTGAATGGTTATCGGACCAAAAATATCCACGTTAATGCCTATTACACACGAACTGATATTAAAAACACAAATCTGTATGGTTCATATGTTGATGAATAAATATAAAATATTGTCTATACGTAAGTCACCAGAGACCATAGACAATATTTAAATTCCTCTGCATTTATTTTATTTATTATAAACATTAAGAGTCTTATTATCAGGTTGTGTAAAACGGCCCTAATAGGGTCTACTCGAACATTACAAACGCAAAATACGTACAACTTCCGTAAAAAAAATCATTATGGAGGGATTGGAGGGAATATTTAAAAAACTTTTGTCGTGTAGTTTTTTCACAACGTTTTTTTCGTCACTATACATCCCTCTGGCCGTGAAAAGTGCTTGCCGGATTCGTATCACTATCCTTATATAGTTTAGACCTACTCACCCGGCAAGCCCTTCTTTCCCGGCGTCTGCAGTAATGTACTATTACATATATTCTTCATCTATCTATCAGCCACGGCCACGGACGTCCACTGCTGAACATTGCCGCCCCGGGTCATGCCCCCCCTTGGCCTCCTAGGGTAAATACGCCCCTGCTGTTGATACTGTGCTTGAAAACAGCTCTAACAATATATACTCAAAAACAAAAATCAGTCACTCACTTAGCAAAGCTCGCTCACTCAGATTCAGACTGTTTTTCAATGTCCAAGTCCTCTTAAGATGCAAAGATCAACTCACATCGCGAGTCAACATTGCAGGGCGCATAATTTATGACTTAAATGAACAAATTAACTTAAATTAACACGCACTGAAATTGTTTGTAACGGTTGTTTAGAACGTTTTTTTAAACGCTTTAAGACTGTTAATGTCTTAAAGCGTAACAGTTAATGAGTTTATAATAACTTCTAAGTTTTCGTTATAAATGGAATATCTGTAAACCATAACTATACGCGATTCGGTTCCGTTTTGTAGCGTCAATGTATGAAAAGCGTGTATGTAATTTTCATCATTATCATCATCATTTCAGCCATAGGACGTCCACTGCTGGCCATCGGCCCCCTCAATACATTTCCACATGGGCCGGATAGAGGCGACCCGCATCCAGCGAGCCCCCGCTACCCTAACCAGGTCGTCCGACCATCTTGCAGGTGGCCTCCCACGCTGCGCTTGCCGATACGCGGTCTCCACTCGAAAACCTTTCTGCCCCAACGGCCATCGGTTCTTCGACTTCGAACTATGTGCCCTGCCCATTGCCACTTCAGTTTGTTTACCCTGTTTGCTTGTCCGTGACCTTGGTTCGTCTACGGATCACCTCAATCCTGATGTAACTTTAAATCAATATAAATATGGTTTATTTTGTCCTTGCAAAGTTGCAGCATTTAATCTTGTACCTATGTCCATCGGTATGTATACTGTGCGCTAATAGGCCACTTGTCAAAATAAAGTTAAATAGTTCGACCGTGAGCTCCGATGAATCAAATATTGCAAATATTTTCTCCACGACTTGGAATAAAAAAAAACATTTATTTTATTTTCGTGCACCAAAAAAAAACAAAGCAAGGACAACTTCGAATGGCGCAATATTCGTATACTTATTACCACATCGTACATCGTCATAAAAAAGTCATAAAATAACTGAGGCTGAAAAATAATGTCATAAAAACGCGCCGTTTATTAAAAAGCGCAGCAGAAACGTGCGTGCGGAAACCAGTTTCGCCGTGTAATGTTAATTATAAAAGCGTTTTAAAGTAAGATAATTGATTTAGCAATTTTCTTATCAATGTCCGTCACTCGGAGAGGCGCCGTGGGACGGGTGCAGTCGATGACGAAAGTGTTAAGGATTTTTTTTATGAAGATAGAAACTGTAGTGAAATGTAAACATTTGTATAAATGTGACTTAAGTGTTTGTTGTTTTGTCTAGCCACAGAGAGAAGCAGCTCGGGGTGATTTGCATAGATCAACATAGCTTTCAAAATACACAAGTGTAAAATAAACTATTTCGATATTTTATACTAAGTACTTATAAAATATAAATGTGTGTACATTGAAGATATTTTCAAACAAATAAGTGAATCTGACGATTTGAAGGTCAAAAAATGGAAAAATATTGATTTAGAATTTTTCGTATGTGCCGTTGTGGCTTCATCACATCAAAACGGCTAAACAAACTATTTTTAGATACGGGTAGCGGAGAACTTTATCCGATTACGCTGAAGCAACAAACAGGGTAATGTTTTCTTCCTCTACGAGCGAAGCCTAGTATTTATATAAACCGACTTAGTCCAATTTTAAGCAAATCTTCTACTACGAGTATGGATCAATCAGGATAACATACTCGTATCTATACTATAATAAAGTTGTAATAATGAAATGTCTGTACATCGAAAATATTTTCACAAAAATAAGTGACAGGGTGTATTTAGACGCCACTGGATCGAAAAATGTTTAATTTTTTGTGTGATTGTATGTATCGATGTGGTTTAATAATGCCAAATAGGTTAATCAAATTTGAATAATATCTGGTACACGGGTAGCTGGGTATCCACGAATGGTTATAGGGTACTTTTTGGCCGACTATGCTGTCGAAAAAAGGGGGGTTATGCCTTTTTCTCTTCCGCGAACGAAGTTGCGGGCACCGTCTAGAGGATACTTTTTACCCGACAACGCTGTAGGAAAAAGAGGGGTAATGAGTTTTTCTCCTCCGCGAACATAGTGCCCTTCTATTATTCAATTAAATAACACATTGCCTGCACAATGCTTTAGCCGTGCATGTAAGTAAGTTCTGTGATTTTCGGGTAGTGCAACAATTTAAAGAATAGATTAAACATATTTTTTACTAAAATTCCGAAAAAAATATGTTTTTAATGTATACATCACATAAAAGCAAATCACTGGTTTCTGGATAGCTAGACATCCACAGATGGTTAAAAGATGAAGAGGAAGAAATATGAAGATTATGACTTTCTTTTTCACGAACAAAGTTGCGGGCACTTACCAGTAACTCCAATATTACGTAAATAAGAATAAGGACATGTTTCATAAAATAAGGCCGTAATGAGATTTCCATCATATGTCGCATTAGTAGAGATAACTCGATAACGGGACGCACGGACAGACAAATAATACGTCTAATTGTGGCCCTCGTTTATTAAATATATTTCAGTGGTAATAGTCATAGTATTAGTACTAGTGGATATATTAAAACTGTTACAAAATGTTTACGCGCTCTGGTCTGGAGATCTATTCATTCCTATTATTTTAAATCGGCTAGCTATGTAGTATAGTAAAACGATAGGTTATTTGAAGATCAGTGAATCAAATTATATTTCATTTTTTAATAGCGGCCGCCTGCGACTTCGTCCGCGTAGATTTTAGGTGAAAATAGAGAAATGGTCCGTGGAGGTATGACATAAATAATAAATATTCTGAACTTTTTGAGTTTTGTTAAATAAATATTGGGGAATAAGGGATTGTTGAGCCACTTGCAAATGTTCGTAACTTAACAATGTTATACAAATCGGGCTTTATCGCTGATTCTCGTATGTAGTCAAATACCATATTCGTGTAACAGAAGAAAATAAATATACTTTCATCAAGTTTCAATGACCGCATGTTAAAATATTTGAATGTAATTTTCTGAAAGTTCGAAAGTAGCTTGACGTTGACTTGAGATGCCGAGATAACACAACAACTAATAACAGATCTAGCAATCGTAACCTAGCGATCATAGTTATAACGTGACTATAACAACGTCGTCGATGGAATATAATTGTTCGTTTTACACAACATACAGTTCGGGAAAATGTGGAACCAATCCGGAGAACCGTCGCTTTAATCCGTTATATTATACACGTATGAGGAAGACATCGGACAAACTCGGCACCACGACTTTTACGAAATTCTGTTTATACCCAATGATACCCATGTCAATTAATTACGAACTTTATTGTGTCAAGTCAAAGTGACATTTTTACATAATAAAGATTCGTATTTTAATTGACACCAAATCGGGAAACATTAGTATCTCTTGTCAAACGTAAACCTGCAATCCAGGCAAAATATTTGTTCTCGGTACAAAGTTTCATCCCCTTATTCATCCCTAAAAGAGATGAAATTTGACATAAATTGTAGCCTATATCCTATTCCCATGTATAAGGTACATAACTGAAAGGTTTCATAAAAAATCGTCCAGTATTTTTTGAGATTAAGTGGACCGTACATCCAAACATCCAAACTATCACGTTTAAAATATTATTAGGATGTATTCACAATTGAAGCCTTGAACACTTTACTGGCTACACAGTAAACCAAAAACGCTCCTCTTCTCAGTCGAGTAAATGTAGCCCTGTTCTGTCTAGTGACACAAAAACTCCCATAAACATTCGCAAACCAGAATAAACTACACAACCCTCTGTTGCCCCATCTTTTCACATATCCGGCCAAATTTATCACTCCTTCAGAGGGTAGGTGACAAATGGAGCGTAGCGTAGATATATGAGTTATGCGATAGGCTGGATAAATAAATGCTTGGAGAGTTTCTTGAATGTCCCCACAGATGGCGTAATAATTGCAAGGGAAATGCTGCTGGGTTATTTTAAAAAGGCAACGTAATTGAAAAATCTATGCGCGATTTTGATCATTAGTACTATATAATACTAATAGACGCCCGCAACTTCGTTCGCGGAGGAGACAAAGTCATAACCCCTCTTTTTTTCGACAGCATAGTGGGGTAAAAAGTACATTGAACATATTTCGAAAAAAATTGTAGGTCACTGAGTAGAAAAATATATTTTTTGAATTTTTTGTATGTTTGTATGTCTCGTTGTGAGTTCATCACGCAAAAACGGCTAAATGGATATCAATATTTTTCGTACACTGGTAGCTGCCCAGCTCCACAAATGGGTGTAGAATACTTTTTATCCGACTACGCTGAAGAAAAAAATAGGTTTTTTTTTCTCCTCTCCTGATACAGTTGCGATGGTGCCCGCATAGTATTTTTATGACAGTGCAATTGAATGTTTAATACTTTAGAGCGTAACTGTACCGGTTTAAAAGCGCCAATGTCAATTAAGTTTGTCAAGTGACGGGTAAACATAGTGAACGTTAAGCTTAGCCATTACTCCAGGGGTTTATAAAATTCGGCAGTCTTCATATAAATATATATTTTTCTACTCGTGAACAATCTGTGAATAAGAACTTTACGAATCATACTCAAAAGGCATACTTTTTAGATTGGAGTATCAGTCTAAACTCTATGGTTTACATTATATTATATGTCACTTTACCTGTACCTGTATTATACAACTCCGCACCGAACTATCAAAAAATTATCTTATCAAAAAAAGAACGCAGTGTTTTTGAAATATTTTTTTTAGGTTTGTTTCATTTACTATTTATGGGTCACTCGTAGAAAAAGTCTTGTATACAAAAATATTTTCTTCTGTTTACGCGATTATTACTCATTAAAATAAAACAATTTTAACGGATTATATCGCGTATATTATCTCATTTGAGTTCCCGATGTTTCGAAAGCTTTTCAGCTTTCCATGTTCACGGGTTGGCTGAGAAAACATATATTTTTCTCTGTCAGTTACAATTTGTGCAAACTACCCAGTTTGAGAAAACAAATAAAGGTGTACATACATGCCAGATGGGCGTAATTTGTAAAGACAGTTACACATGTGCCAGAAGGGCTTAATTATTTTATTTAAATAATTTACCAAGCAGCATTTCACAAATTAGGCGTACAGAAGAGAAAAGAAACGCTGCAAAGGAAAACTCCCAGACTACCTCTTTACTAATTATATATATATATATTTTTCTCAGAGTGGGGTAGTTTGCAAAAATTGTAGGTAGTTTGCACTAAGAGTAGCGTTTCAGCGTTAGGGTGGTTTTCTACGCGTTATAGGAAATTTTGTAAACAGTTCACAGATATGAGGCGTGGCAATGAGAAAAAAAAACCGGCCAAGAGCATGTCGGACCATGCTCAATGTAGGGTTCCGCAGCCGTTTATACAAAAAAATGCACTACGAAATGAAAAATAAAAACACTAACAAAAGAGTGTATCTCCCCGGCACTTAAGTCCTTTTGCTGAGAAGCGCAGTTTTTTGGCAATAACTTAAAAACGATATATCTGATCATGTTGAAAACAATTTTCGTTGAAAGTATTTATGAAGTTTTATATTTGTAATTTTTTTCAAATTTTCAACATACTGCTACTGCTGCTTGCTACTGTCGGAGCGAATATTTCCGAAAATATTCACCCATTCAAATTATTTTTATAGAAACCACAGTGTTTTTAGAAGATCTGTCGAATGATGTGCCACACATTGATATTTGCTGAAAAAAAAATTAGTAAAATGGCTGTGACATACGGACGGATGGACGGACGGACGGACATGACGTTATATTCATGAGACCATTGACGATTGCCCTCCGGCTAAACTTTGGAAATTCCTGAAGTCACTTGGCGTGGGCAAAGTTCTGCAATGCTCTTCTGGCGTTACTGATATCGACGCCCTCAATCTACATTTTAGCACTTCTCCGGTTACTTTTTGCCCCTCAGTCAAGCATCTGACACTATCTTTTCTTGCCGTTACCCCACACCCCAACTCATCTACATTTGAGCTGGGTAGCATTGCGCCGCAAGAATTTCTAACAATCTTCAAGTCTATTAAAACGAAAGCTGTCGGGGAGTATAACCTTAGCTTGGATATGCTTATGCTTGTGGCGGATTACATTGCTCCAATCCTTTGTAACATTATTAATTATTCCTTCACCTCTGCCTCATTCCCCTCTATCTGGAATATGCCCAGGTTATTCCCCTTCCTAAAACCTCGAATCCTGTCTCTTTTTCCCAGTACCGCCCCATCTCCATTCTGCCTGTGTTGTCAAAAATCGTTGAACTCTTTGTAAATCGTCGCCTACTATCATACCTCAACAGGCACGATTTGTTTAATTCTTATCAATCTGGTTTCCGTCCTGGGCATAGCACGGTTACAGCCTTGGTTAAAGTTACTGAGGATTTTTGTTTTAATATCGAAAATAAAAAGCTCACACTCCTTGTCCTCTTGGACTTCAGTAGTGCCTTCAACACCGTTGATTTTGATATTCTTTTAGGAATCCCTCGTACGCTTAATTTTTCTCAATCAGCTCTTTCCTGGTTTCGTGACTACCTCTTTGGAAGGCGCCAGCGTGTTAGGGTTGACGACAAGGTCTCCGAGTGGCGTGAGCTATCCGCTGGTGTCCCCCAAGGAGGTGTACTCTCCCTACTTCTTTTCTCTATTTTTATAAATGGCGTCACTAAGGCTATAAAATCAAGCTATCACCTTTACGCTGACGATTTGCAGATTTATGCGGGGGCCCACATTAATGATTTCCTTTCCTTGGTTCGAAAAATCAATGATGACTTGGAGTCTATACATGACTGGGCTTCTAAATTTGGGCTACAGGTAAATGCAAAGAAATCGCAAGCAATTGTCATTGGCAGCCCTTACTTTATTTCTAAACTCTCCGATGTGGCGTTACCTGATGTTATTTTTGATGGGACATCTATCCCTTTATCATCTACTGTCAAAAATTTGGGTATCACCGTAGATCAGACACTTTCTTGGTCACCTCACATAGCCGAGTTCAGAAGGAAATTGTTTGCATCGCTTCATTCTCTGAGGCGTTTGCAGAACTTCCTCCCACTACACACTAAAATATCTCTTTCTAAATAAGCTTTTCTGGACCTTAAGGAGGAACTGCTTGACAAGCTTGAGCGCTTACAGAACGTTTGCATATTTGGGCTGCGTAAGTTCGATCATGTATCCCAGTTCCGAAACCAGCTCGGCTGGCTTCCGGTCCGTCGTCGTAGAGATGTGCATGTCCTGTCATTGCTGTTTAACGTTTTATTTAACCCTGCCTCACCTCCTTACTTATCCGAAAGATTTTCATTCATGGCTACTGGTAGTGGCCACCGCCTGCGCTCGAGTGCCAATTTTTCTCTTGCCTTTCCGGCCGATAAGTCACGTACATACAGGAAATCTTTTACCGTGCATTCCGTAAAATTATGGAATAACTTACCGGTATCTGTGAGGCAATCACAATCTGTGGCATCATTGAAGGCCAGGCTAAAAAAGTTATGGCTGGAAGACCCTAGACCAGACTAGATTAATTGTTCTTTATAATTTTTCTTGACATTTTTGACTTTAATATTTATGTATTTATTAATTAAGGTTAAAGATTTAAATGTATATATATATATATATATATAATATATATATAGGTATATATGTAATATATATAAAGTATTCGTATTATATATATTTGTATATATTATAGGTAAGTATTTATTATAATTTATAAGAATAAAATTTTGGCTTCGTTTTATTTTTGTGCATATTAAGTACCTAATTAGTTGGTTTGTCTATCTTCTTTAATGTATACTTTTTTTTCTTTCATTTGCTTAAAGGTTAACTGGAAGAGATCCCTCACAGGGATAAGTTCGCCTTTGTACATATCTGTGATTGTAAATACATTTTTTTTGTATTAATTTATGTGCAATAAAGTGATTACATACATACATACATACATATGAAACTATGAGGGTTCCGTTTTTGCCATTTTGGCTACGGAACCCTAAAAATGCATGAACCACGAATAGTCTGACGTATTTCAACGTCAAATTTCCTGTCTTCAATCGGTTGTTTGCTTTGCTGTCTCCAGTTAAGGTGCGTCCACACTTGTATCATTTGCTCGTATCCGATCACCGTGCCGTGGCATGACTGCGTATCGCGCTGCTTGGACGCTCACTGTCGGCGCGCCGATCATGCCGCACTCTTCAGATATAAGTGTGTGATACGCTTAGCAAATGGATTTCGAGCGATCGGATTCGGCGCAACGTCCAAACGCGTGATCGTGACACGCGATCATGCCACGCGACGATGATCTGATACGGGCAAATGATACAAATGTGGACGCACCTTTAAGTGTGCATTAAAATGTAAAATGAAATTAAGTTTATTGCAAGATTATGGAGCATTCACAAAAGTACATTAATACATTTCTAATCAGTGCCCTAAGTGTTTTGAATTTGTTTAACGTTTTATTTATGACTTTCTTGCGCAACTGTACCGTCTTAAAAACGCTAATGTCAATCATCTTCGTGAAGTCGCGGCTGACATCGCGAATGCTTAAGCTGAACCATTTCTTGTAAAGTTCATCGAATTTGTCAGTCTTTAGAATCTATAAGTGCGTGACTTAATTGAAAGAGAATGGATCATTTTTGGGGTTCCGTACTCAATGGGAAAACAGGACCCAATTACTAAGACTGCGGTGTCCGTCTATCGGTCTGTTTATCTGTCCGTCTGTCTACAGGCTGTATCTCATGAACCGTGATAGTTAGACAGTTAAAATTTTCACAGATGCTATAACAACAAATAATCAAAATAGTATAATTGTATGTCTGTCTGTCTATGTTGTCAGTAACAAGAACACCGCGTACATTTCGCTCAGGAGTAGGGCTCTGCTAACACTGGATTTTTATAGATACGTCCGATTGTAGCATATATTTTGTACGGAACCCTCAGTGTGCGAGTACGACTCGCACTTGGTTGAGTTTATAAATAGAACTAATAAGTACAGTGATGTCCTATTTATGATTGTTATGACTTTTGTGTGCGACTGTACCGACTTAAAATCGCCAATGTCAATCAAGTAAGTCAAGTCGCGGGTAAAGGCAACGTTAAGCTTTGCCATTACTTGACGGATTTATTAAGTTAGTCAGTATTTACGTAAAGTCTATATGTGTGTTTATTAAACGTTAAAGTGCCATTTCTAGTAAAATTTGTACTTAGGATTGACGTCACGCGACATTTTGACTCAATGTATCGCCTTTATTTTTCGATTATGCAAAAAAAGAAAAAAATACGTGTCCAATATTTTTTATTAATTTACATGACGGAATAGTTATTGCAATTTAGTCATCATCCCTATTCATAAACATTTGGAGTTCTACTCTAAGTTTCACATAGATGGCGTTGCAAGTTGCAATGTTCGCGTGGTTTGCAAAGCATCGTAGGGGCAGTTTCTAGAGAATACATATGACATAGACAATGGCCGTTGTAAAAAATAGTTTATCTCTTTCTAGCTAATAATAGTAGCTGAGGTAAAATAATATAACAGTGAATAATGTAATTTATGTTTTATTTTGTTTCTGTTATCCAAACGGCTGTCTGTTTTGCAATGCAGGGTCTCAAAGCCGAATGGCATTTAATGGTATTGGGAGCCGAGGCCCTGGTATATTATTACGCGTTTCGATCACCACCACCTCCGCCGCTGCGCCGGCCTTTGCTTTGCCCGTGCCAGATATGGCAGTGCTAATGTATCGACGCATGGAGCGACGCACACCGCAGCTCTCGACAATAGTGAACAAATATAAGTATTAAGTTTGCGACAGCCTGCTAACGGTGTTTCGAAACTTTTAAATATATTTTTCGTACTTTTGTGCGCTATTATACCGGCTTAAAAGCGCCAATGTCAATCAAGTTAGTCAAGTAGCGGGTGAACAGTAACATAGAACTTAGCCATTACATGACGGGTTTATAAACTTAGTCAATATTTAAAATCTATACGCGATTTTACTGCGGATTATAATCGCTAATTATTTATAATGTAAAGTTAGCCGCAGAGCTGCATAGAATATATAAATAGTACTACAATGTACCTACAACTTTGTTCTTGGAGGAGAAAAAGACATAACCCTCTTTTTTGCTCCAGCGCACTATAATAAATAAATAAATATTACAGGATAATTTTACCCAGTTTGAGTCCCATGGTAAGCTTAAGGTATATTTACTTATATACAGAGAAAACATCCGAAACTCAGGAACAAATAATTATGCTCATCACACAAATATGTGCCCTTACCGGGATTTGAACCCAGGACCTTTGGCTTCGCAGGCAACGTTACTCGCGCTGAGCTAAACCGGTCGTCACCGAGCGATGTGATATGTTTGTAGTATGAATTAAATTGTTCCACCGTCATGCCAAAACGGCTAAACGACTTGTGTCCATCTTTAGGTCAGTAATCGCTGGTTATCCATATACGGTTGTATGATACTTTTTACCCGACTACGTTGAGGAAAAAAAGGGCTTTGACTTTTTGTCGACGCCTTCTTTGTGTTATGTAAAGTCACAAGTCCTATGTTAAATTTCTTTACTTACTGAAGACTTGGTCTGTGCTCTTGAGATAGTTCCTAGTTTCCAAGAACGTTTCTAGTATTTCAAAATGTACTGCAAACGAGTTGCATTGTCAGGCAATTCCGGTAAATCCCTGGTTCCGTCTGTATACCCGTTTGCGAGAAATAAACACTGTTTTTTCATTTTTGATGCAGTTTTCACTAATTTCTGTCATTTGAAAAATACATTTTATCTATTTTATAACATGGTTCTGTTTGTAATTTTTATGTACAAGATCCTAAAAAAAGAAGTTTTAACCAAATTCTCTTCACTAAAAATTATGGTACCTGAAAAATGGTGCCACGTTTTCCATTAGATTATGTATGAAGTATCTTTTTAATTAACAATAGAATCAAATTTCCAACATTAATGATTAATATTTTCTTCTGTTTCCGCAATTATTACTCATTAAATAACACATTTTAACGGATTATATAGCGTATATTATTTCATTTGAGTTCCCGACGTTTCAGAAGCTTTGCAGCTTTCCTTGGTCACGGGTTGACTTAGAAAAGATTTATTTTACTCAGTCAAAGTTACAACTTGTGCAACCTAACCACTTTGAGAAAACAAATAAAGGTGTACATACATGCCAGATGGGCCTAATCTGCAAAGACAGTAACACATGTGCCAGAAGGGCTTAATTATTTTATTTTAATGATTTACCAAGCAACATTTCAAAAATGAGGAGTACTGAGGAGAAAATAAACGCTGCAAAGAAAAACTCCCAGGCTACCTCATTACTAATTATAATATTTTAAAATCAAAGACTACTAAACTACTTTTTAACAGATAAGATATTTTTTACACGGTTCGGAAGTTAAGGTTTTGCAGTCCTGTGTCTTGCTTGTTCCTTGATGAGATGTATTACAGGGTCCCAAGCTGGTGGTAGCGACAACCCATCTTCTCTATTTATATTAGGATGCTTTTTAATCTCAATAGCCTCGCGTATCATTCTGGGAAAATATTGTTTTTCTTTGGCAAGGATAGAAGGATTATCAAACTTAATTGAATGGTTTGGTTTGTCAATGACATATTCACGGACTGCAGACCTATTTCACCGACGGTGCTTGACATCTGCTGTATCTGCTGCTGTGCTCCTTCATACTAGTGATTACAACCATTATTTTTGGTACACGGGTAGCTAGGCATCCATCGCTCCAAAAATTATTATCACTAGTATATGGAGAAAGCATCGATAATTGCGTTTATCTATATAGGAACTCTACCTGTCAATAAATTTCGCCTTGTAAATTCCTATGTCTGATTTACAATACAATAAAATGTAAATACTCTTTCACCTCAAATAGCCATAAATACAGAACATAGCAGTAACACCGAATAAGGGAGGTAAACAACAGGCGGTCTTATCGCTAAACAGCGATCTCTTCCAGACAACCTTTGGGTAGTGGGAGACGTTGAGAAAAAAACTGTACGTGTAAGTAGGTGGCGCAAAGCAGTTTGGAACTGAAGTATTGTATCTACATAATATATTAAACAACCTTTGGCTAGCGGAGTGTTTAAAAGACAACAATTTTAGTGAGGAACTGGTTAGTATAAATACAAACGCATTTTCCGCGAATCTCCTGTAACTCATAATCTATGTACTTAATGATACACTGTCATAACATGAGCATCGTATCTATTCATCTTAATTCGATGATGCCTCGATTTATTATAACTGGCAGACCTCCTGATGCGCTTCGTGGCTATAACAAAATGATCCTTAAGGTTACAGGCGGTTGAGACCTTATTAAATAGAACAAATGGGTCTCCTTCGGAATCCCAAATGTCGTTTGTACAATGTATCGTTTGTCCTAACGCATTTTTTTCAGAAACCGTAAGTTTTTCTGGATTTTTGAAAAGATCATCCTATATATTAGGTTAGGTTAGGTTTGTTTTATAACAATCCAAACAAAAGTACAGTTTCATTAAAAAAATTGATAGGACAAACGATTCATTAGGAAAAACGTCGTTAGGGATTCCGATATAGATCCAGGACGAATATATGATAATTTTAAACTTTTTCCTAGAAGTCCGGTACCTTCACGAAATAGTAGTTGGAAATGGCACAAAAATACAGACACATCAGCGAAAATGTGGCATAATGACACAAAAAACTTTTTTGGGTTAGAAATGATCCAAAGTGTAAAAATTCCTTACTTAATTTTGCATTGCATTAACTTTATGAAATTATCGTGTAAAAACATATTCATTGCATCCTCTTTACTAGTATAAACTTGAAAAAGTTAAGCGTCTATATTTTGAAGATATTTTTCAAAAAATAAGTGATTCGGACTATTAGAAGGTCACTGAATATATTTATTTTAATACTGCATAAAAATAAATATGTACAATTTAGCTAAAACTAAAATAATACAAACGTATTCTAAGCTAAATAAATCACTGAATTAAAAATATTGTTGTTACTTTTTTATGTGTCTTTGCGGGTTTATTACGTCAAAACGGCTGAATGGATTCCAGCCATTTTTGGTATACGAGTAGCGGGTCATCCACAAATGGCTATGGATACTTTTCCCAACTACGCTGAAGAAAAAAAGGTTATGATTTTATTCTCCTCCTCGTTATTATTAATGTTATTAATTTCTCCGAGAATTTCGATCGCTTTCACTTCGGTGGTCGCTTTATACCCGCGATCCCGTGAGATATGCGTGTTGTTTTAAGCTATCTAGTAGACGGCGATGATTTCTGCTAAACTACGAAGAAAAAGATGCTGATCTCACGGGACTAAAGGGCCCACCGAAGTCAGAGCGGTCAACGCGCTCGGAAAAATGCCCTAATAATATTAGTAAGAACTAGAAGGTTGCGCTTACGCCCCGCCACTTCGTCAGCGGGAAGAAAAAACGCCCATTATACGAGTAGTACCTTAAACTGGTAAGAAAAGCCAAGGACAGTAACGCATTCTGCGAGCAATGTGCCCCGCCCACTGCCACTTAAGACTTGGAACTCTTTGAGCTATGACGAATATCTTGGTACTCCTTACTTCGAACCAAAAGGTACCATAACCCGCCTCCTCACCTGTCAGTGTTCATCGTAGTCGGGTAATAAGCATCCTATAACAATGGCCCACCAACACCTTTTCATCTTTTTATTTTTTTCTAAGCCACAGATAAATTTGTATTTTTTTTCTGACAATAAGAGGCTTATTCCTACCTATAAACAACATTACAAGATTTTTGAAAATGTTCATCCATTCCCCATTCTCGGTGAGTTATCCTTGTACTAGGAAGTGTTGAAATCCATCCAGCTGTTTTGAAGTCTCGAGCGCTCAAAGACACATACGTATATAGGTATATGCTTTCAAACGTACAATAATCTAATAAAAACTACCCAATTCATTCAGAAATTCTAGTATAGATTTAGGGCGTCCGCTGCATTAAGCAGGACCTGGCGCGGGTGTCAGCTCCAGGTGCGTTTCCTGTATATTCGCGTGCGGCGTCGCACCCGCCAGACGCAGCGCTGCTCTATGAATATACAGGAACACCTGGAGTGAACGCCCCCTGCGCGGGGGCATTAATGGAAACATAAAGGGACGGCCATTATAATTATGTGGCTCACTTTTGAGCCACTAGTCACAATTTTTCTCCTGTTTAGTTTCATCTAAATGACGTAAGTGTCAAGCGCAGTAAAATACCTATTTATGTTCTTGGGCGTAAAACCAGTTTTACCTCGCTGGAAATTTAATAACTTAATTAAGGAGATAGGCATCATAAACAGGGATAAGTGCAATTTATAAGTAATTAATGTGAACCTAAAGCATTAAGGCGGTGTTATTTTATGGATACCTAGTGATTATCATAAGCTCGTTTGTGGTTGACCACAAACGAGCTTATGATAATGTTTGATTTGTATTGATATAGCTAAAAGCAAAATGTTTGATTTGTATTGATACAAATCAAACATTTTGCTTTTAGCTATAGCTACGAATAATTATATTCGTATGCCACCATGATGATGGCACGTTGTGGTCTCATTATCAATGACTTGCTTTTCAAAGCAGAAATTGCGGGTTCACATCTCAGTCGACCGTAGAGGTCATAATAGCTTCATACAAAGTCAAGTATCTTAGTATTAAACGATTATCATCATCATGATGGCCTTTTGGTGATCCAATCTTGGATGTAGTCCTCTTCCCTCATCTTCCACTCCTGTCGATCCTGTGCCCGAATCATCCAGTCTCGACCTCCGTGTCGTCGGATGTCATCCACCCAGCGCTGTGGTGGTCAGCCGCGCCCTCGGGTATCCGCTCTGGGGCTCCATTCAAGGACTCGTCTTGTCCAGCGACTCATATTCATTCTCGCAATGTGGCCCATTCATGTCCACTTTCTCTGCGCTATGATGATTGAGCCAAACGTGTCGTACATCCAAAGCACGAGCAATACGCTTTAAAATATATAGTAAATACTAAATGATTCCCGCAACTTCGTCAGCGGAGGAGAAAAAAAGCATAACCCTGTTTTTTTAGTGCAGTTGGATAAAAAGTATCCTATAACTATCTGGGGAAATCAAGCTACCCGTGTACTAAAAATTGTTCAAATCGGTTTAGCCGTTTTGGCGTGATGAAGCCACAACGACACATGCACAAACAAAAAAAAACCAGAGAAAATATTTTTTGTTTCAGTTGCCTCCAAATAGTTAGTTACAACCATTTTTTTGGAAATATCTTCAATGTACAAACATTTCACTTTTACAACTTTATAATGGTGGTAAAAATTAAGATTGACAGGTACTAAAGATTCTATCACTTTGAACAGAGTGGCAAAGAACAGACATTACTTTCGTGTGGTGATTGCTGACACCCGCTAAGATATAGCACATCAAGAAGAAGATAAATGCCTCGTAGTAGTAGCCAAATTTCAAGCATCTACTCACATATATCACATTTTCATCTAAGAACTGACCACAACAAATCAAAGACAAAAACACCCGGAAAACACAATGGACCATAAATCCGTCCGCAACCCGCTTACTATGCTTATTAGAAGCACACGATGCATTGGTTATTACAAAAAATGTGGCCCAGAAACCTTTCATGACACTTGTCACCCTCTATCATGTCGGACCGCGCTACAAGCCTGTACCGTGCGCAGAAAAGCTAGAAATTTTATATGTTTCGTATTAAACCCACGCATATTACTAAATTGCCTAAAGGTAGAGTGTGCGGGTTTGTATCGGCTTCCAATGAATTTGATTTTGTTGCGTCATTTTACGTTTGCTATAATTCAATTTTTCTATCAAACTTTTCACACCAATCTACATTAAAGGATGACTTTTTCAAAAATCTTGATGTCAAATTATTATTGGATTACCGTACCTTGTTTTATCGAAATCATTTCATCGAATACTTAATTTCGTCGACAAATAATTTCACCCAAAGCATTTTTCTCTGAAATTGTTAATAATTTGGGATTTTTATAAAACAAATCTAACCTAACCTAACTGCTTCTACACATTAGTCATCACATTAAAATGAAATTTATTGGAAGTCTATACGGGACCACACCCTCTGTCTTAGAGTACATGATGATCTTTTAAAAAATCATGAACATTGTATGACTTCAGGGGAGAAAGTTTTCGATTGAATGATAATTAAATGGGATGAAGCATTTTAAGAACCGTTTGTCGATGATTTCATTTTTCAGGAAGGAGACAAACCCAAATAAGTATGACTAACTTATGAGAATATTGGATGCGACTAGGATGAGACCGGGCAACAATATGACATGAAAGTGAAAACGCATTTTGAGTGTAAGGGACATAAGTGTAAGTAATGGCTAAGTAATATTTCTAAGATAATAGCAAGATAGATCTAAGTTTTATTTATAATTTATAAACACTAATTTTTAGTTTCGTTAAATCAAAATTCACGTTTTCAAAACCTAATAATAACACAACAAACACACACATACTATACATATCTCTCAAGGTCATATCCTCATTTCTCTCTCTCTCTTATGGCCAGATACCCCACTAGTTGCGCCCTACGTCAAGTTACGTTATACCGATGCCCTTCCCTACTAAAGCTATTTTCCAGCAAGCTGCCGAGGCGCACGAAGCTAGGTCTGTACAAGACCTACGTCCGGTCGCGGCTGACGTACGCCGCCCCGGCTTGGTACGCCCTGGCCGCCGCCACGACGAAGAAGAAGCTCAAGACCCAGGAGACCAGGACGCTGCGCACCATCGTCGCTACCCCCCCCGCTACGTGCGGAACCGCACCATCGCTGCGGACCTCAAGTGGCGCGACCTGGAGATGTTTGTCGACCGGCTCGCACGTCGAATGTTCGACCGCGTGGACATCTCCAGCCACACACATCTCCAAGGCATCGCGCCCCACTATGTCCGGCCCCCAGACAGCCGCTTTCGGGGACTACCCCGAGAGCTTCTCTGCAGGCCAGGCCGGGTGGCGATACACCGCCTCAACCGCCGCTGTGAGCACCCGCTCGCGCGGCCCACGCCAGCGGCCCCCGCGCCGCGGCGTGACTCTCCCGCCTACCCGGCGCACTCACCCGCTTAGCCGCACACTGGTTGGTGCCCTAGCCGTATTGTCCGTACCCGGTCCCGCTAAAACGGATGCCCCGGGGAAAGACACGCGGCGAAGGGCTCAAGAAGCCGACCAGGTAAGCTAGCTGCACGCCTCAGTGAGCGCTGCTCGCGAGGCCCCCACTCTCTGCCAGCCGCCGCGAGCCCCCGCTCGCGCGGCCCGCACCAGCCTCATTGCTCTCCTCAAATTGAGGGCGCACCGGCCCGTCATCTCGGGTCACGACCCCGCCACAGCCCAAGGTGCCGCAAGGCAGTACGGGCCCCCCTGTACCCCCCACGGGGCTGTACGAGAAGACGTTGGATTGATTACTAAAGCTAGTTATCCGCTACATACGTATCGCTGTTGAACTTCAAAATCGTCTTCTTATTTCATCTTGTGACCTGCCGAAACCCTGCTGCACCATTTACAGTCCACTGCATGTACCCTTTACGGATCCGTCCGTAACAATCAGCTGAAATGATAAACTCACGCTTGGGCCCATTAGTGTAAGAGATTAGCACACCTGATGCATGGGTTATTACAAAAAAAATTGCCCAGAAACCTTTCACGGCACTTGTCACTCTCTATCATGTCGGACCGCGATACAAGCATGTACTGTCCGCAGAAAAGGCAAGCGTTTTTACTAGCTACCTATTATTTCTTGAAAATGGGACATGTCCCCCTGATATGTCGCAAAGCCTCTTTCCTAGAATACTAAGGTCTATTGAACATATTTACTAATATGCAAGTCAGACACCAAAAAACGGTCGCGAAGTATTTGTCGCGCTGTAAAAAAGGTAGGAAACCCAGTGGTTTCCTAGGGTTTCTTTCGGGTTTTTCTGAAGGTAGACCAGTGTCTACCTTCAGAAAAACCCGAAGCTCTTTACTAACCTTCTTGAAGATGTAAAGAGGATGGATTATTCCTGAGAACTCCGTAGATCATCAAACATGGCCAATACAAATAACATGACAAGCATCCCCAAAAATATGCTACTTACCTATTAACATGGCCGTGGAATTGATCCGATGAAATTAGGAAGTCAACAAAATTTCCCAATTATGATTGAGCGATGCCTGAATAAAATGGCGGGAAAATAGAACGGCTTAGAAATGAACATATTTTTTAAAGAGGCGTCATCTAAGTAATTTTACAGGATTTTAAGGACGTAGATATAACAAACCTGAGAGGTTACTCCGAATCTTGAAATTCGAAGTTCGTAACGTGCCATGCCTCTCGCTCCCATGTTAAACTGCGTTTGAGTGAGCGAGATGGCGCCATACGAACTTTGAATTTTGGATTTTAGAGTAGCCCCTCTGACATCATTGAGGTAAACTTCAAGATTGCCGATATGACTCGTCAAAAGTCGTCATGGGAGTCGTTTCATACGAAAACTTATATATGAAATTGTATTGGTAGTTTTTAGAAAATAATGTCGTTATTGAATTTCAAGATGAACATCTTAAAGTAAACTGTATCTTGTGTCTATGTTTACATCCATAAGTCTGAATATGAATGCAATATGGTCGGATCTAGAAATATAGAAGATTTCAGGAGAGCAAAAATAAAATCCAGAAGCGTTTTGGAAGTCTTCAGATCGGACTTTATCAATGAATGGATTTCCACAATGGACAAATATAGCAATATAAGAGTTAATATGCTAGAATGAGACAAAAAATGTGTGAAACAAAATACATAATAAAATAGTTTTGGGTGGATCTTCAGATCGGACCATTATGTAATTTTCATGTCGGCAACCATTCTGGTTTTCATATCTAGAAATATGTAAGTTTTCAGGAGACAAAAAAAAAAAAAACGTTTCATTCTATGTATATTATATAATAGGGTTGGCAACCCTAATGAAGAGCCACCCAAAACGACTTTTTAATTTCATCTTCTATGCTTTTAAGTCAGGAATTTTCTAAGCTTTTTTGCCAACGGTACCTACGCCGGGCGCTGTGCCAGCCATCCACGGCAATATCTGAAGTGACATCCACTGATATTGGTATTTTCGATATCCCCAGATGTAATACTTTATATGATAGCACCATGCTTTCATGGAAATGAGGGCGAACGTCAAGGGATAGGTCATGTGTATGAAATGCAATAAATACTTCATGTCTTAGTTTACTGCTGGTTTAGTGCAGTGCAGTTGTTTTATTTTTTTCTGAAATATGGGAAAGGCAATTAGATAAACCGTGACGAACCATGGTCACCGACATAGCAAACAGGGTAAGCAAACTGAAGTGGCAATAGGCAGGGCACATATTTCGAAGAACCGATGGCCGTTGGGGCAAAAAGGTTCTCGAGTGGAAACCGCGTACCAGCAAGCGCAGCGTGGACAGGTCACCCGCCAGGTGGTCGGACGTACTGGTAAGGGTTGCGGGGACTCGATGGATGCGGGTCGCTTCTATCTGGCCCAGGTGGAAATCTATTGAGGAGGCCTGTGTCCAGCAGTGGACGACCCATGGCTGAAATTATGTTGATGATGATGAATTAGATAAAACAATTTAATCGAACTATGTAAACCAAGACGCATATTCTTCTATACTACCTATGAACACTGGATCTGTAAAAGTTCCGAAATGACAGAAACTCAAATAATATACGCGATGTACTCCATTTAAATTGATATTTTTAGGGTTTCATACCTTGAAGGAAATAACGAAACCCTTATGGGATCACTTTGTTGTCCGTCAGTCCATCCGTCTGTTTGTCTATCTGTCTGTCTGTGAAGACCCTTTTTCCCAGAAACGCGTCCGTATCAAGTTGAAATTAACATCAAATACCTTGCGGATTATTATATCTGCGGTCCCTTGAAGCTGTAAAAAATCAAGCTTCTAAGTAAACGCAATCCAAAGATACAGTCATTAAAAAAGGTGTTTCCATACAAATCGCTGTCCATGGAAAATCTATACTTACATTTCTCCTAGAAACGTGATATTTGGTATGAAGGTAGCTCTTACAGCACACGGCAGTTGGTGAGTACCAAATAAACCAGAAAACCTTAATTTTTCATGTCTGTCTGACTGTGTCAGTAACCAATGTAAAATGACCCCACACTGCGTACATTTAGCTGAGGAGTAGGGCTTCGCTAACACTGGATTTTTATATATACGACTGTTTCTAGCGTAGGTATTTTTAAAACGGAACCCTCGGTGCGTGAGTCCGACTTGCACTTGGCCTGTTTTTTTAAGTAGTGACAATTATTGAAACTGAAGAGAATATTAACTTAATTACGAGAATATTAAGTTCATGGTTATAGCTTGATAGGTAAATGATAATGCATTTGCCTCTTTCTGATAAGTGTGCGAGTGCGAGAGAGATATATATTTATCATTTATATTTATCACAGGCTCCTAGAAAAAAGTCTGAACATGACAGAAATAAAAAAAAAAACAAAAAGTGCAGATCGAACTCGCGCAAGTAGGATTCCATAGCAAAGTATGCAAAAATGCTGAGGAAAAAAAGTCTCTTGTATCGTCCCCACACCTTTTAGTTTCTAACTTCATTTAATTTCATTATTTGTCGCTATAGCAAGTAATACGCACTCGGTTAAAATGGGGATACGAGAATCATGTTTTTCTAGCATTTATTGCTTACGGTGGTACGGAACCCTCGGACCCGACTCGCCCTTGGCGGCTTATTTTCTGTCTCCAATACCGCAATAGCACAAACTTATCTTCTCTAAAACTCTTTTTAGTGTTTTTGCAAATGTTATTCACTCTCAATTCCATTGAGAATTTGTAGAAGCATCTCTGAACTTCATGTTGCAGTCTGACATAATAATTCTAAATCACCATTAATACTTACTAGAAAAATATTTCCACGAAATGCTTAGAATTTTCATATTAAATCTCATAAACTTCGTTACGAATATTCAACGAAAATCGCTGCAAAATGCCTAAATTTCGCGTTGAATATTTGTGAGGCTTTTTAGGGTTCCGTACCCAAAGGGTAAAACGTGACTCTATTATACTAAGACTTCGCTGTCGGTCCGTCTGTCTGTCTGTCTCTCACCAGGCTCTATCTCATGAACCGTGATATCCAGACACTTGTAATTTTCACAGATGATGTATTTCTGTCACCGCTATAACAACAAATACTCATAACAGTATTATTTAATGTCTGCCTGTCTATATCAGCAACCAATATAAAATGATCAAGCACCGCGTACATTTTGCTTAGGAGTAGGGCTCTGCTAACACTGGATTTTTATAGATACGGCCGTTTGTAGCGTATATTTTATACGGGAGTCCTACTCGCACTTGGCCTGTTTTTATAAAAGTCGTCGGTATTCAATATAAACTTAATTGTGGCGTGTTTAGTAACGACATCAAAACGTTAGCTTTATTTCGAAGAAATGAAAACAAAAGAATGTTGTTTACAATGTTCATGTAAACTTTCATGCTTATTCGTCTGTGTATACCTTCTCGCTAAATTGTACAATGGGTGATATAATGGCAAATGCTCTTTGTAATACATTTTTTACGTATCTTCTTTTTATTCTATACTATTATAAAGTTGTAAAAATGAAATGTCTGTATATGGAAAATATAAACAAAATTGTTTATATTTTCCATATACTACATGATTGTAACGAACTACTTCGAGGTCACTGAATCGTAATAATATATTTTTTGTGTTTTTTGTATGTTTGTATGTGTCGTTACGGCTTCACGCCAAATCGGCTAAATGGGTTTGAACTATTTTTGGTACACGGGTAGCTAAGGTATCTCCAGCTGGTTGTAGGATACTTTTTACCCGACTACACTGAAGAAGAAAAGAGGGTTATGACGAAGTTTGCACCTTCTAGTTACCATATATAATGGCAAATTCTATTTGTAAAAAAAAAATCTACGTATCTTTATTTTTTTTCTGTACTATAAAGTTGTAAAAATGAAATGTCTGGACATGACAAATATTTAAAAATAAATTATAGTATCGAATTATTTGGAGGTCACTGAATCGTTTTTTTTTGTTTGTACGAGTCCTTGTGGCTTCATCACGCTAAATCAGCGAAACGGATTTCGTAGATAGGTATCCATTGATGGTTATAGGATACTTTTTATCCGATAGAGCTTAAGAAAAAAATAGAGGTAATTACTTTTTCGCCCCCGAGAACTAAGTTTCGGGAACAGGGAACCTTCTATATGTATGTAGCGGGTCATCCGTTGGTTATATTTTTTACCCTACTAACCAAAAAAAGAGGTTTATTGGGGCATTTTACTTCTTCCGCGAACGATCTAATACTACTTGTAGTCTTAGCTTGTTGCGTGTTAAAGAGTATTTCTCAAATAGCATCACAGGATGATATTATTCTTAGAAATTCCTTCGCCTACCTGAAACGAACCTGAATAGATCACCCTTTGTCGGAGCGTGAACTCTTTGATATTGGAGCAACAAACTGAAAAAAAAGGTATTAGCCCAAGAGCTCACAGGAAGAAAAGCATTTAGGGAGGATTATTTGAAAATAGAATTACATGTGAACGAAGTCACAGACCGATAATATTGTAAAAATTAAACATTTCATATTAAACTAGAAGGCGTCCGCAACTTCGCCCGCGGAAGAGAAAAAAAACTAATAAAACTTTTTTTTTTACTTCAGCGTAATCGGATAACAAGTATCCTATAAACATCTGTGGATGCTTAGCTACCCGAGCACTATAAATAGTTGAAATCCGTTCTGCCGTTTTGACGTCATGAAGTCGCAATTCCACATACAAAAAATAAAAATAAATTTCATTCAATGACTTTAAAATAGTCCGTGTTCACGCAACACGGAACGTATTCAGCCACGGCACGGATGAATACGGAGACGTAACCCGAAAAACGTCAAATAATATACATTATCGTCCGATACCTAGACAACACCTAAGTAGCGGTAACTTTGCGTGTTATTTACGAATTTGTATTTTTTTATTAATTTTGATTACATTTATTTGTATTAATACTAATATATCATTTATTTCGAAACTCATGGTTTCATATCACAACACAATACATCAAATTTAAATTTTACTTAACAATGAAATACGGATTATAATAAATTAAATTTAATAGAATTTACAATACAATATTATATGTCACTGTAGTAAATGCCGTATATCTAAACTGTTAGTAAGCATTATTGCCTATAATATGGAGCGCACTACAATTATTAATATAGGCCGCATATTGATCAAAGGCACAATTTATTATTCATATCCCACCCGGACAGTCTTCTTCAATATATTTTTTTAAAATATCTCCAACGTGTAGACATTTCATTTTTGCAATTTTATAACATTATAGACATTTACTTTCATCATTCTTTTTTCATTACTTCGATAGAAAATAGTTCGTTGTAAGGGCCAACCTTTCACAACGAACTGTTGTGCTGGGCAAACGGTTCTTCTGTTTTGCCCATGTCGAGCAAGGTTCTGAGAAGATTGTAAGTGTTTAAACATCATTACAAGGTTTACGCTACAAATCCGAGACAGGTTAAGCAGGTTATTAAAAGTATAATTTAAAATATTGTCGGACACCTCACCTGTCACTGTTTAGAATAATTTTGAATTAAAATGATAGCCGATCCGATGAATAATCTCTACGATTCATTACTAATTTCTTGGGAGTTGCATAGGTCCGATAGTTCTCTCCAACTGTATCTTCTTCTCTGCCTGTCACTATACAACGATCTGGAGATAGATTCGCAGGGGACTTCTTTCATCATGCATTCAGCAGACGTGTCCAAACCCGTTCCATTTTAGCCACTCCAACATCGGCAGTCTGTGTTTTAGATTTTCTTTCAAATATTTTCATCTGTTTCGCGCGATTATCACTCATTTAAATTCTCTTGTTCAGTCGACCCGTGGACACGAAAGCTGGAAAGCTTCCGAAACGTCGGGAACTCAAATGTGAATTATACGCGGTATAATCCGTTAAAATTGTTGTCTTACTTTTACTTTAATCATACGAACATTTAACATAATTCGTAGTTTTATTGTACCTATGTAAAATATATATTTAAAAAAATAGACCTAGCTCTTGGCGCGAGCAAGCTCCAGGCATTTTATGCCAGTACGGGGCTAGACTTTGAAAGACGATCATGTAGGTGCTTAGTAAGATTTATGATTAACTACAATTTTCTCGAGACTCTCATTCGTTCGGGAAGCTCTTATTTACGGGAGCTAAAAAGAATGGAAAATAATAAATCACCTCTCGATAAGGTAAACGCCCCAATACTTGACAGCTTATATACAATAATTGACACCATATTGCTACAAATTACGGTTAAAGGTACCAACTAAGAAGACAGCGTCGGGCAATGCGAATTTTACCTTATTTATTTTATTAATTATCGGAATGCGAAAAAAAAATGCTTTATAGGCCTTTAATCCGGCTTAGACTTCAGTGGATCGCAATGCATTTTTCTTTCTATTTAGATCTTTGTATTAATATTGTAAAGTTAGATTAGTAGTTAGGTTAGTTTTGACGACCGGTTTAGCTCAGTGGGCGTAACGTTGCCTGCAAAGATGAGGTCCAGGATTCAAATCCCGGTAAGGGCAATTTTTTTATATATTTATTCAATAGCTTAAATCTATCATTACAGATTAACCTAATGCGATAAACAAAAGAGTAATAAGAATTAATACTAGAACATTCAAATATTTACACACACAATAATTATACACCTACTGACTATAACACAGTACTGACATAGCGGTCTTCGTAAAGTCGTTCAGGGAGCACGCAAATATGTCCTGCGTAAGCGCGACTTTATTAATGTTTCGAATAGCCCGCGTTAGCGGCGCGTCCTTCAGCAACTTCGTGCGAGCGACGGGCTCGGCCAGCAGCGACGGCCGGCGGCGGCGCCACACGAATCGGTCCGGTACGTTTAGTGCCAGGGCGCACGAGACCCCGGGGTCGCACAACTGCCCCCGTAGTACTTTAACTACATATGAAGCGATGGCCAGTTCTCGCCTCACTTCTAACTTGTTGTACCCCACCATACCTAACACGAAGAGAGTCGGATCAATTAGGGAAAACATGGCCCGAGGGGTCTGCTCCGGGACCACCTAACCCAATGTGTCTGCAACACAGCACCACAAACCATGGCGCACCTGCTGGCGTCCCCGGCGTGCCCGTACTCCTGTTCGGAACTGGACCTGAGAGACGCGAGGGCCATGTCAATACCGCTGCACGCTGGGCATCCGCTATTTGAGGAACCTCCACACGGAAGAAGAAAAAGAATTAAGTATTTAGGAACTTATTTTTTTTAAGGAAAAATTCATGAAATTCGAATAATACGCGGACGAAGTCGCTGACAAAAGCTAGTGCATAACAAGCAATATTTTTGTCTAAAATTCCACCCACGGCGGTAGACGGATGAAAAGTGTGTCTGTGATCAGAGCTGTCACTGGTTTACTATCTGATTTGATAAAACGAATCATTAAACAATAAATAACGGGTAAGTTACATGAGGTGTGGGGCCTTAAGGTTCTGTTGTAGCTTTTTATAAAATATATTTAGACCATTTAACCACTGAAGCTGCCATACGAATACGTTCCCCTCTGCCAAAGTAATCGCGAAATCTCCAGTTAGTTTATACGATACATTGTCAGTGTGTGGGTGTTTTTTTGTTTGTAGGTGATTTCTTTTAATTGTGTGCGTTTGTACAAATAGGAATATTTCCGTAGTGTGCTATACGTGTTTACCTCACACCCCCCCCCCCACCCCCCCGAAAATTGCATGATTTAATAATAACACGGCTTGTCATATCCATTAGTAAAACTAAGATGAATAAGGAAGAGTAACGTACCTAAGTTCAAATAAAACAACCCGGTCAAGTGCGAGTCTGACTCGCGCACGGAGGATTTCGCACAAAATTTCACTTACCAGAAATACCAGATTTTTCGTTTGGCAAACTTCAGAGATAAAGGGCGCGGGGGGGATGGTATTTTTTTCCACATTTTCCTTAATAAAACGAAATTTAAGCTCTATAATTAAAAAAAAAAATTGTTCGGAAATGTACAGATCAGGTTCTTTCATATGATACCCTACTTGACCTAGTGACTAGACTTTTGTTAGTTAGAATTTTTGTCGTTTTTTTAGAAAATAACAATTACATTTTAAATGAAGTAGTCGGTCGGAAAACGACGTTATCAGGACTTCCTATTCAAGTCATTCTGGGAAATATACATATTTTGTATGAATGCGTTCAGTATGATGTCCTGAACATAAATACGAGATGTAAGAGATGATAAGCCGCGCTTTGGGGTAACTGTGACGTCAAAGATGACGGTACATATTTTTTCTTTTAAAAATATCATGTGGGGTATGAAATAAAGAGAGGTTTACGAGTATGACTACCTATTATAAAGTTGAAAAAATTAAATATCTGTACAATGAAGATATAATATTTAAAAAAAGAATTGTAACGGACTATTTGGAGGTTATTGTTTATATTTTTGCATCTGACTGAATTGATTAAAAATTTGGTACACTTTAACATGCAAGGATGGTTATCGGATACTTTTACCCGACTACATTTAAAAAAATAAATGTTTCGCTTCGTTCCTGCAATTAGTTCGGGTCTGGATTTTAATATGAGTGTCTTTGTGTGTGTGTATGTGTGTCTTTGTTTCCACCACACGTCTAAATTATGAACATTTTGGTACAATGATAAGCGTATAAGGATGGTTATAGGATACGTTTTAGCCGATTACGATAAAGAACAAAACGGAGTTATGTTTTTTAATCTCCTCAGAGGACCCTAAAAGATGCACAGCCTTAAGCGTCGCGTACTCCTAGTATTACATTATCTGATCGCGGCCATGATTGCCGAGTGCGGTAGAAGATCGCCATTATTGCCAAGATTGGTATCGCTTCTCCTATGTCATTTATTTTTGTTCATAAGTTCTATCGCGGATGTTTGCTATATACACAGTGCCCGCGAGGAATGGGAAAGATTTTAAACACGATTCCTGAGGCCATTAGGAGTAAAAAATGTTATATGAACCAAATCAAATTCAGCAAAAAAAAAACTAAATCTAATTTGGTCGATTTCTGGACATAAAAATTGAATCAATTTTGTTTCTCTATGAAAATTACCCCTTTTAATAAAATGGTAACGATTATTTGCCCAGAAAAGGATGATTTTAGTGAGTAGCTGTCATGTTGATTTCTGTTAATAGCGACGTGAAACTTGGCTACATATGTAGCAAGTTCGCGATCAAAAGACCTTCATGTACTTTAGTAATCACAATAAATTGTTTAAATGAAAATTGACAATATCTTCAAAACTTAGCCTTATTTGCCTGGGGTTCATATAAAATAAATAATAAATAAATAACAATAATATTTTTATTCAAATAACATTTTACAGTAATTATTACTAATAAACTAAATCATACATATGGACAACAATATAATATGCCTGAACTAGGACTCCCTGTGTTTCAGGCAATGTATGGCATGGCTGACGTAATTTAACTAAAATATTCAAACTGTAATACAACAAATTAAATACAAAAAAATACAAACTTTGTGACCTAAAACGCTTAAGTGCGTAATCACACGTACGTTACGTGTGTTATTAGATATTGCTTGTTAGGCACTTTGAGTTAGGTACGATATACTAGTATTTTGCATTGTTTGCTCCTAATGACCTAAGGAATGCGTGGTTAAAAATCTTTTCAATTTCTCGCAGGCACTGTGTATAGTGATTATCAACATTGCATTGATCTCAAGACCTTCCCGAGCATTAAAGCTAGCACACTAGTTAGTAGGAAATAAGGCAATACAATAAATGAAAAAAAAAATGCTTATACATATCTGATTGAGGATTCGGACCGGTATATAACTTAAGTTTAGCTAAAATTGTTAGTTAAGTAAGTTTTTTCGATTCAGGACCCTCCAAATAACTCGGGTAGGTTGTATATGTTTGTGTCTTTGTGTGTGTGTGTGTCTGTTGTTTCCATAACACGTCTAAATTATGAACAGTTTGGTACAAGGATGCTTATAGGATACTTTTTAGCCGACTACGACTGAGAAAAAACGGGGGTTATGATTTTTTTCCTCAGAGCACCCTAAAACATCAAGCCTTAAGGTGCGTCCACATTTGAAACATTTGCCCGATCAGATCTTCGTTCCGTGGCATGATCGCGTGTCAAGATCACGCGTTTGGACGTTGCGACGATCCGATCGCTCGAAATCCACGTTGATACGCGTATCACACACTTAGATCGGACAAGCAAGGCATGATCGCGGCGCCGACAGTTGACCGTCCAAGCAGCGCGATACGCAGTCATGCCACGGCACGGTGATCGGATACCAGCAAATGATTCAAGTGTTTTTTATATTTCCTATAATAATTCTTAATCTAGGCATTAATAGAGTTATACAAATCATATTTACGATATATTTGCATTATTAGGTCACCAAAATCCACACCAAATTTGCAAGTTAAATTTGACCTACTTTCCGGTTTTCGATTGAGCTAAGATTTGGCACACTCATAGAAGTTTCGTGACAATGCTATAGTATGACACCATCGAGCTGATCTGATGATGAAGCAGGAAGGTGGTCATAGGAACTTTGTACAAAAATAATGCAATATCCTACCTAGGGTAGGCTCTTTAGCATCCTCTCTGTGAGTAGTTGATGGAATTTCAAAGAAAAGTATAGTCGGCAAAAAAAGCTTGTCACAAGAATGAAATTTTTGACAGAAACTTATTCATAATATTTTCTTCTGTTTCCGCGATTATTACTCATTGAAATAAAACAATTTAACGGATTATATCGCGTATATTATCTCATTTTAGTTCCTGACGTTTCGGAAGCTTTCCAGCTTTCCATGGTCACGGGTGGACTGAGAAAAGATGTATTTTCCTCTGTCAAAGTTACAATTTATGCAAACTACCCATTTTTTTGAAAAAACACAAATAAAGGTGTACATACATGCCAGATGGGCCTAAGCTGTAAAGACAGTTACACATGTGCCAGAAGGGCTTAATTATTTTATTCTAATAATTTACCAAGCAGCATTTCACTAATGAGGCGTACTGAGGAGAAAAGAAACGCTGCAAAAAAAAACTCCCAGGCTACCTCATTACTAATTATAATATTTAAAAAACAGAGACTATTAAACTACTTTTAAACAGATAAGATATTTTACACCGTTCATAACACAACACAAGCACAAGCACAGGCACAAGTTTATAAAACAAACGAAATACAACATAAACAATTTTGTATGAAAAACTTAAATTCGCTGTATTTTTTTTACTATGGTATCTGAAGCTACATAAACTATATACAGGCCTGCATATACCTCAATTTATTCTAAGTACAAAGTTTCAGGAGCAAACTAGGTATTCATTTTAAAATGAGAGCGTAGCTGCGTTTATACGGAGAACCGAGCTTAAGCGGGGATTCCCTATACTGCTAGGTAACACTGTGTTCCAAAATGCATTTGCCCAAACCGTGAGTAATGCCGACAGGCGGCCATGTTGCGTGGCTCTGTACACACGTTTTAGGTTAGAATTGTTTATTCTCTCTTATTGACGGTTTTAGCTTGGGTAAAAATATGTTCGTTTCACTTTTTATACTATAAATCAACGTTTTTATATCTGCTACTTTTTAATCAGCATTTTTAGTGGATAAGTACAGAGCACAGATAAAGAGAGACGTTTGCTCAACAGTGGCACAGTACAGGCTGATATAATAATAATAAATACCTATTACAAAGTCCAGTGCCACCTCTCCACTATTAGCCCTCGCACCGATATTGCCCTCAGGCCACTATATGTGTCGCTATTTACGGGAGCCCATCTAGCGGGGGGCAAGTTATAGTCTACCAGTGCCTTTAGCCATGAGACACTTTTCCTGGTGGAGGTTTTCTCAAGCAATAGCCCAGCATTTAGCCCATCATTTCAATCCCATAACCCAGTATATGTTAATCCCATCAGTCTTTAATAGTTCTTCCATCTAGTGGGTGCTGTCTCCGTGCGCGTCCCATGATACGGGCAGGAACAGCACCCGCGCTGTGTACTAAGCTCCTTACATTTCATTAGACCTCTACGCGTTGGCTTCGGCTCCGCACACGCCTCCTCTTTGGGAGGCGTGCGCGTGAATCCTTTGGCAATCGTATCCGCTTACGGGACAATAGTGTCCCGGACCTTTGCCCGACACTATTGTACCGTAAGCGTACGATATACAGATAAATACCTATTATCGTGGACGAAAAAAAAACAAGTGAACTATAAATCGCTATACTTCAGATCGTGCCTGGACAGCAAAATCCACTATGCTACAATAGTACACAGTCACGTTAATTTATTTATTAATCATACAGTTACACAGCTTTACAGAAAAAATCAAGGCACTGTGAACTCCAAAAAAAATCCTACAGAAAATCTTTATAATAGTTCGATTTAGGCGACGTCACTCCGTGGCTCCGTTGCGTCGTCTGATCTGGTGTAGGATTCGGCAGATTACCCCTAATAAAGTAGCATGGTTGCAAATAAATGTTCGGGAACGATTTTTTGTATTGGGATCGACAGTCCTCTTGTTTTATTCGTCTATGCTATTTACGATTCAATAGCTAGAACCTTACGACAGACAGACCTGGCATGCTTAGTAATAGGGTTCCGTTAGTACGCTTGAGATACGGAACCCTAAAAATCTTTCAAGAACTTTCTCCTTAAAGTCAAAATCAACTAACAAGCCGTATAAAGCGGAACAATACCCTAACATACAGGGTGCTCTAACAAGGTAAGATTTAGAGATTCTTCCTCGGCTAAGTTTCCAAACGCCCCAGTAACGGAAAGTTTATAACACCCTCTATCTCTCACACCATGTTAGCAAGGAGAACGGAAATTAGCGGAGTGGCAACCAATTAAAAAAAAAGTGCTATAATTATTTGAGCTACTCTGTGGTCCTGTGTGCTCTTCCGTGGGTGTCACTACTGTGTTTGTAATATTTCTTTTTAAGCGTTTGGAAGAACCCAGAATTTCGTAAATTTTCGTTTTAATAAATAATAAGTCAAATCGTTAAGAGATTGGGATTCTATCTAAAGATTGGAAATAATAAAAACACCCATAGTAGTGATCTCTATGGAAGTGCCTGTTTGTTTTAATAATATATTAGGGTCAGCTTTTACTTTGTTGGCAAGTTTCTGCTGTAAAACCATGCAACGTATCGAACTTCATAGCTTATATGTATGTATACATATAAGCCATGCGTACCGTAAGCGTACGATATACAGATAAATACCGTAAATGACCCAGTACCCGATACTGTACCTAGCAATAGAAGTGACAATCAGGGTGTCCTTTATTGGAATTTAACTCTCAAGCCTTATCAAGCGTTGATTTAAAAGCTTACATTTTACATTACTAAAGACTAGGATATTTATATATGTACCTATATATACGTGTCTTTGCTTTCTGAAAAAAGACCAAAATCGCGAGTAGAGTTACTTCTCTGGGATGCTCTATTTTTTTTTATTAATTACCCTTTGTATCTTCATACAGACTGCTCCGAAATATTCACTCGTAAATCAGTAATTTATCCGTTAATACTGTTTGGTATGAGATTTTGTACATCGGTTAGAAATACCCTAATCAATACATATTTTCCATGTTTGTCCAGAGGCCAAGGCACTATTGCTATTTAAATAACTATAATAACAAATTAAAGTTTCAGTTTGTTCCTTGAGTAAGAGACATTCAAGTATACAAATATTTTCGAAACCATTCACATTTATAATATGTATAGGAATCCGGAAAACTCTCTCGTACTTTCCGTGCTCCCTGCATTGTACAGTTTAGGAGTTGAGCGGAGCATTCTCTACGGCGTGACGGCCAGCTTAGAGGATAATTTAAAGAGCTTAAAAGCTTTCCCGACGTTTTGTGTATGATTTAGGCAACTAGGGTGGCAGTGGGCGACGCTCGTACAACTGATGGCCGTTCGTGTGGAAATGTTCTTTAATGGCTACACGCAGCAGAAGACGCAGCGTGGATAGCAGTAGCAATCAAGCGGCAGCAATAGCAGACAATGGCGACCAAGGTGAGTCAAGATCGCAGGAAACCGTTGGTTGGACTGCTCGTTGTAAAGATCTTTCCAGCAGTGGAAGTCTGTTGGTACCATGGTTGAATACCATAATGATGGGACCGGAGTGCAGTAGCAGAAAAGTGTGGAAAAAGTATTTTACCTGCACCTACATAGTAAATCCCCTTAATGTGTTCAGAAACGGTAAACGGCTACAATACTAAATTGGGATGCCGACTGTATTCAAATAAAAATAAAATTTTGATACGAAATGGTAGTGTCTATGATCTTTTCTTCAATTTTAGAGCTACGCTCTAGTCGGTAGCAATCGCCAGCCGTTTCTTTCTCGGGCTTCACTTCTTGGCAAGACATGACTTTAACCTTTTCTTTTATTTGCTCAAAGTATTGATTTAAACTTACACGATCTTTCTCACGATTCCCACGATCTTCGAACATTATTACAACACATCAAAACTGGGCTTAATTGCGTATAAATATGATTTATTTAATTACCTTTCGTTGGTAATTCTTCGACGTTTCGGACGTCGCGTTACGTCCAAAGTCTCAAAGGAACTGATGAGGCGAATCGACGTCTTCTAGTCGCACAAGTTTTTCAATCTACCCGCGCTTTGTGTTGATAATTAGGTTGAACACTAAGGTCGTCGATTAAGCCCTGTTTTGTTGTGTTGTTATAATGAGTTGTTCAAAGTAATTTCGTCTTGGCCTTCCTCTACCTCGCTTTCCCTCGATTTGTCCTACTATGCTATTTTGGAGGAAAAGTTTCTATTATAGAAATCGTAAAAAAAAATTGAGTTCGATTCGATACCTTCCGTGTAGCTTGTTTTATGAGCCTTTAAAGTTGGATGGAAAAGTCTATTTTTAAGTATGAAAATATTAATAACTACCATTGAATAACCCATGAAATGTATAGTGACTTTTGTAATGAACCCGTTTCGATAACCTCAAGTTTTAACATAGCTGCAGAACAAAGTTCTTAATTTCCCCATACAAGGTATATAGGTACGTGTGACAGCACACCACGTTCCTACCTCCCATCTTTATATGTTAAGTTACCCATGAATCAAAATGGTCGAAATCACCTTAGCTGTTCAGTGATTTGGCTAGAATGACACATATGCAAACAAACACCTGACTAATCTATTTCACTTCGGGGGCGTCCAATAATTACGTGAGGCATTTTTTGGCTATTTTCCGAGTGAAAAATATAAATAAAACAGCATCAGCAGTATATTTAATACAAAATACTCTAGGTAACAATTCAAATTCAAAACGTTAATTTGTTCAGCAAAGGTAAAATATAGGTCTGACAATTTTTGAAGTGAAAACTTCCTTAGCGGTGCTGTGCACCTTTTGTGATGGGGAAAAAATGTTAAGCTCGCGACAGGTCACGTGACCGACAGATTGAAAATTCGTAAGACGGACACGTGACCTGATCGAAATAAATTTTTAATATAATATAAATTGTCATGTTTGTGTACGATAGCCACAGTAAATGAATATTGTATTTTACCACATAAATGATAGCACTTTTATGCGGATATATAATCAATTCGTGCAAAATTATTCCCTAACCATTCCAAAATATCAAAAATGCACAACGTGAATATTCAAGTTTTCACTTCTGCAGGCACTCCCGGAGTGCAACCCGTTGTTTTTTTTTGTTTTGGTATCACTATGCTGGGCCGTTAGGTATACAAATTTCACAAGTACCTAATTAATAGGGTGCAGGGAGGTTGTGCTCCATTAATTATAATGTAATAAAACATCACTTTTTACCAAAAAATTAAAAAAATCCTTTGAAATCGGCCATATTCTCAACATTTACAATATCTTTCGGTTTTTTATTATACATTTTTGGGACAATTAAAAGTAAATCTAAAGTATGCAATACTCATACGCATACTCTTTTATACTACCTTTTTCTATTATTGCCGATTATAATGTATTCTGTTCATTTTAAATAATGTATGAGTAGATTTTTTGCTCTTGACTTACATTACTAACTACGAAATTTAATCACTACACAAATATGTATCTTTTATTTCACCGTACTGACATATTTCTGAAGTAGTATCAAAATAAGCGCACGATAGTGTATATCTAGCAACAACATTATCATTTTTATCGAACAGTATCTCGTAAGCGTAGTCTGTGTATACACCAATTCTATGTACCACGTTAGTAACCAAATCCACCCGATATATTACTTTTCTCCGCAAATCGTACGTAAAGATATTGCCATTACTATCCGAAGTTAATCTGTAGTACGCACATGGTGCTGTTTTAACAATAAGAATTAATTTTCCATGTTTTACTCTGTACACTGAGTCACCTGAGCTAACGTACATATTTCCAACTTTATCAAAAGCAATGTCTTCTATAATCGCGTCTTTTAAAGCTTTTACTTTTTTACCTGTAAAGCTTATGAAATAGATTCCTTTTTCATATTGTATAGTGAAAAACACGGTTCCGTTGTGAGCCCACAGATTACTGAGGTCAGAATTCTTGATATCCACCATTTCGGTCGACTCTGTTTCAGGCTGATATTCATACAATTCATTCGAAGAGCCGTATGAGTAGTAAACATAGCCAGTAACTTGGTCTACACTCATGTATACAATATACAAATGTGGGCGTACATGAAAGATCTTACTGACAGCCTTGTTATCCAAGTTGATTGCTTTCAAATCTTTTTCATTGCTGATGTAGAGTGTATTATCGATGTATCTGATGCATGCTTGATAAGCATTTGTTGTTGCGTTTGCACCACGGTATAGAAGGGCGGGAACGAGGCAGAGCCTACGTAGACAGAAGTCGCACTCAAATGTAACTGCAGCGTTCAGCAGCCCAAACGCCATAATGTATACTAATATAATCCACATCACCGAAATGTAGGTAGCCCGGATACCAATCCACATCACTGCTTTAACACTTTTTTTAATAAATATACTGAAGTAACGTGACTTTTCTATATTACTGAACTGAGGTGCGACGGCAAGTATTATGCGAATGGTCGTATAGTAGGAGGCATATTATATAATAAATATTTGTATGTATTACGAATATTATTACGCTAGGATAATACTATGACTAAGGCTAGGCAGCCAATGAGTTTATTGATGTGTATTATGCGGAGTTGTTTATACCAGTCATTTGTTTGTTATTAGACACGTAATACCTTTAAGGGGCCTTATAAGATATTATATGTTTACGATTTATATCTTATCAAAAGTTTGGGTAAATTAAATTAATTGATTGAATTATAAATATTTGTATAAACCCATTTTTTAGCGGGTGAATTAAATCGGTTGATCGAATGTGAAATATAAGAAGCGTATTATATACTAGAAAGCGCTCGCAACTGCGTTAGCGTCGAGAATAAAAAATAACATAAGCCTCTTTATTTTGCCGTTGTCGGGTGAAAAATATCCTATAAGCCGTGTATTCAGATTCAGATGGTTAAAGAATACCCATGCACCAAAAAAATGTAGAAACCCGTCCAGCTGTTTTGACGTTATGCGAATATAAAGAAATATCCATACATACATTTATAACAAACATGCGAAAAAAACGATTCAGTGACCTCTAAATAGTTCATCTCACTTATATAAAAAATATCTATAATGTACACAAATATTGTTACAATTTTATAATTTAATCGATCATTCTTTATTTTATATGAGGGAAGCCACTATATTTTCATTTAATGTAAATTAGGGCATATTACCCAATATGTGGAAACAAACGACTTAGTCTGAATTTTAGCAATTTGGATGGGCTGCTGCTAGAAATTTGCGGAAATTCATGAAATAAATGTGTAGATTGTATATATTACTATAATTTCTGTACAAGAAAGTAATTTGGCAAAAAAGGAAAGTGAAATTGCAGAGAAAAACCTCAGTCAATAAGTAGTAAAAAACGGAAGGCCTCTTAAAGAGAGTTATTGTTATTTTATGACTAAGACATAGTCAGACAGTTAGGAGTGTTAAGATTTAGGAAAACCCTTTATTTGGGTTTTAATTTTTACCTATTTCAATCAATAGTAACCTCAGAGAGTTGGCAGACTTACATTGTGACCTAGTTGATTGTGAACCGATGGCAACATACCAGATTACGCAGCGTGGGAAGGCTCCTTGTTAGTTTTCTCGTGAGGAGGTAAAGGACGACCTGTTCAAATTCGTAAGAGAAATCCTTCTTAATAACTGTGTACGTATTTTGGTTGATATACCGATTACATATTTAAACAATATTACAAGAGTATTTAAAACTAAGTTCGGCCTAACCAGCCATATCAGCCGACAAAAAACGTCCATAATGTTTGCGTAGGGACGCCGTCATCGAAATCAATGACGAGGACTATATATATATTTATATATACATACATACATATATATATTTATATATTTATATATACGAGTATGTATATAAAAAATACATTGCATACTGATTTATTCAGAATAGTGACCGGTTTCCCAACTATATTTATAAGGAAACTAATGTCACTTTTCATCAGGTGTGATCGAGGCCAAAAAAATCTTTTTATAGAACAAAAACTTAAATTATTGGAATATTTGCTTGAATTGGATTTGTACGCTGTATGTTTTGCAATATTAAGATACAATTATGGAATAAATTTTCCCTTCAAGTGTCCAGGTTTTCCCGGATTGATCCTAGTTTGGAGGCTGTCCGGGGGCCGTCCGGGGGACTCTTTTTATGTCATGGAAAACCTTATTGAACTGAATAAAATCTAACATGTCCGGGGAAAAATGCGATTCCCTTCAAATATTCTGGGTTATTAAGTTTTTGACCGGTTTCGGCTATGATCAAGACAAGATGACAGCCCTACGTATACAGCTTGTTTTCATACGGGTGAATATTTTATCCAGCTATAGTTTATGATCATACAAATGGTATATAAGAAAGTAATTTTGATAAATCGTTTTATTACTTTTTTGAAGTGCAACCGAACAACATTGTACACAATCCAACCTTAACACCTGACATGACATGACCTATATGCATAAATCAATCGATTATTAGGATTATGTACGAAAAAAGCAGTTTTTTTAATGAAATGTTTGGAAATTACATTCTGTACGAGCTATATTCTCTCTGGGCTCGGTCCCTCATACCTGAGGATCGTGGTCAGCATCAGGGCTGCACCTGGAGCGGATGATCTGCCTCCACCGGTTTCTGCCTAGCGCGTCTCTCACATCACAACCGTGTATAATTTGGAGGACGACGAGTCTTTCGTTTGATCTGTCCATCTTGTTGGTGAACGATCGCGCAATCTTTTGCCTTCAGTGCTACTCATAATCAAAATATTGCGCTTTTATGAAATTTACACGATTTATTATGTTTTTAGTTTCATGGTTCTGATATGGAAAAAAAAACTTTCCTGTTTTGGGTTTTTCTTCTAATAAAATTTTGATTTCTTATTTTCGTAAGAATGAAGTCACTCCCCCGGTATTTTTGGAACCAGCAATTTTGCGGGACCCTAAAGATAACAATATTAAAGTACAGTCGTGTTTTGTTTTATACATCCCCCTGGATTGAGAGACGCATGCAAATTTGAGGATTTTCATTTGTCAGAACTCACAAAATTATAGCTGTGAGATTTGAAAGCCACACTCCATTATATTGCAAACAGTATTATGTTAACATTTTGCCCTTTAATTCTGAAGTTAAATATTTCATTGTAGGGTTTAAATTTGTGTGTTTCTAAGTTGAAATTTATTGCTTTTTGTGGTTAAAGTAGGATATGAATATTCAACGAATTTAGGTTATATTTTTATACGCTACGCACGGCGATATGCAAAATATGTTCGTTTAAAATTGGGCAATCAATAGGTTTTCATCCCCAAATTAGCGTATCGGTTGGCATTTTGATTGAATATTTAATTTTATGGACATTCCATTTTTATTAATTTCATTTTTAAGGCTGAAATGTTTGCTAACAGCAATATTTTTGGTTTGAGGTTTTTGGTGATTGCATTTTCATATATTGTGGAGCATGTTTGGAAGCGATTAAAGGTGCGTCCACACTTGTATCATTCGCTCGTATCCGATCACCGTGCCGTGGCATGACTTCGTATCGCGCTGCTTGGACGCTTACTGATGGCGCGCCGATCATGCCATACTCGTCCGATATAACTGTGTGATACGCGTAGCAAAATGGATTTCGAGCGATCCGATCGGCGCAACGTCCAAACGCGTGAGCGTGACACGCGATCATGCCACGCGACGATGATCTGATACGGGCAAATGATACAAATGTGGACGCACCTTAAGGGGCTACACGGAAAAATTCGGTAAATTTCACTGTTTTTAAAGTGATATAAAATTATTCCTTTTGCTGCAAACCACGTAAAAAATATATATTGTAGCTTGGTATTTGGCCTACATTTTTGTCAACTGGAATGTTATATTACTTAAAGAATCAAGAGAATAAAAAATATTACGAAAGTCCTTTTGCGATGTTATATTGGTCAAGCGCCGCTTAGACATGGGACTGAAACCAATAAGCGAGTAATGAATGATGTACACTTTAATTTGTCAACTGGTTTTTTAATAGGATAGTTTTTAAGAGAACTAGCAAAAACTGATTTTTGTCGTAAAAATAACAAATTTTGATGGTGTTTATGTTGGTTTCCGTGACTCGTGAAGATCAACTGAAACAGCATATTATTATTATTTTTTTAAATCAAAATAATTTATTTGTGAACAATAGGTAAACATAATGAATTACTTTATTAAAATAAAGCATAAAAATAAATATGTACAATTCAGCTAAAACTATAATAAAACAAACGTATTCTAAGCTAAATAAATCAATCCTAAAATGTACAAATCCTCCAAAAGTTAACCTAAACTTACTTAAAAGACCCCACCCTGTATTGTACCTGGCTCAAAGGTGCCCATAATGCCAGCAGCGTTTCCTCGCTGAATGGCTATGGAGACCTGTTGAGCCAGATATGACCCAGAGCGGGGATCGCCACCCCGTTTCGTATTCGCCGGCCGAGTTCTTTAAGAAGCCCGCGAGCTTCGCAACCCCAGGGTCCCGCTGTTTCAACGGCGACCGGCACGAAATCGTATGCTGACTCCAATGCAGAATATTTGGCGTGCTTCATCTTTGCAGCATGTTCTGCAGCGGAGCCAGCACACCGTAAAGTTTGTCTCAAATGGGATGCAGCAAACGTGCTAACGCATGTTGCATCCCATAAGAGGCACCGCCCTCTACGCCACGGTACTAAAGTAAGGCCATCCGGTCTCTTGCCGTCCGTGCGACTTAAACCCGGTGGCTCCAAAACACAAGGCACATTGGCTGAAACCATGGCCCGCCGGATAATTTCGTTGAGCGAGTGGTGTCTTGGGAACCGACCGGCGCACCTTTGGCAAGAGAGACCGTGATGACCATTCTCCTCCACCATAATTCCACATCGACAACGGTGGGCGTCACACACCCTCGTACCCAACCTTAATGCCACTGCTATTCTAAGGGAATTGTTGTCTAGCAGGGTGCCTAGTTGAGGTGAAGGCAGAGCGCGCAACAAAGCTCCTGATTCTGGTTGTACGAGGGCTTTAAAGCGCGCTAGATCAGCTCCCGATGCACCTTCCACCAATGAGACGTAGGCTCGTTTGCTGTACAATTCATCCCATTGTCTTTGCATGATTGGGTTTTCAGGGCGGTCATTGAGGAAAAATTGCTGACCACCTCGCCAGGGCCTCTGTGAGGAAGGGAACTGGGACGTTGTCACCATTAAAACATAATATGCGAGTGACAAGATCCCTCGTTCCATGAGAGGATGCAAGGAAAGCAATAAGTCCTACATCTTCGACGCGGCGTATACCCAGTCCACGATAGCGTATGGGGAGTGCAGCCTGTATCCACTGGGTCTGATCCAACTCTACATTAAGCAATAATTCTAAAGACGATTTCAACGCTTCGTCAATTTCCTTTACTTCGCTCATGAATAACCACGAAGGAGTGGTTCTGTGTATATAGGTCATGCGGGGTGTTGCAAAACAATTACGTAGTAGTGTCAGTGACACATGGGACGACATTTTGGTTAGATGTTCACGGACTGCTAATAAGCAATCCTTTTTGGCATGCAAGGCAGCCCGGACTCCATCAGGAAAGATACCTCAGGAGCACCTAGTAACGAGAATGTTGCCTTATCTATTGTCCTGATTCCCGGTAGCAGATCTTTTAATATCGTTAACGATGATTCTATTATAGGGCCGCAGGCGTAGAGCTCGCATTTAGCCAGATTGATATCTAAACCCACCTCTTTTAGCACAGGAATGAGCCGCTTTAGGTCCTCGATTATTGTCTCGGGTCTTCCACCAATGGTACCATCATCGAGGTACCACACGTTGAGAGGTGAATTCATTGTGATATATCACAGTATATTGGTAACAAAAATGGTTGTTAACACGATGAGACATATACAATACAGAAAAATGAAGAGCTACGGATAGAAGGTCATTCGCGTATGGTAGCCCCTTAAATCAATACATAGCAGGGACAATCTTACACGAATCGATTTGGTCCCAAACTAAGTAAATCTTGTACCATCAGCCACAGTCTTAACTGCCCACTGGTAGATGTTATAGACATTGACATTAAAGCCTGACAGATGGTCAGTTAACACATTCACGACCGCGAGCCCGCTTGACGGGCGCTCTGCTCGTAGCAAGTTTTCACTACATACGGTTTTTCCCAAGTTTTTATTTTTACGAGCGTAGTGCTACAAAAGTGTCTGTGTATACATAATTATATAGATAAATTGTAATACTTATATACATAGAAAACATCCAAGACCAAAGAACAAACATTCGTCCTCATCACACAAACACTTGCCCTAGCCGGGATTAGAACCCGGGACCGCCAGCTTCGTTGGCCGTTGTGCAAACAACTAAGACAAACCAAAATAGAGAAAATTAAACTGAGATTCATTTAAAGAGAAAAGAGACCCGTTGTATACCATTTTACATTAAGTTTTATATGGAATATTTTATATGTAACTAACTTTTGTACGTGGCCTCGCTCGCGCAAGAAGGTGATAATGATAAAGTTAGTTTGTGTAACTACCAGTGGCCTGGTGTCCATATAAGTCGATTCCCACTGGGTTGCCCAAGGAAAGGCTTATAACCACCTTTTTCTTTAAATATGAGTAATCAAATACGATTCGGCTTCCCTTTTAATTTTCTTGACGCCACGCCGCGGGTTAAGCTTACCTAACCCTCATCACTTCATTACTTCATTACCACTTCAGAACCTATTTGGCTAAATCTTAGTTTTGTTGTCTCGATGAGTAATTGGTTGTTCACTGTTCAGACAAAAGTACAGTCAGCAACAAAATCTTGTCTCAAAATGTTATTTTTTCTCAGATACTTATTCTTAGAGGTGTTTTTAACTTATTAACGATTAAGGTGACGGCACTAATCATGGACAAGTTAAGTACAGTAGTACCCAATAATGGACATCGAAGATTCGGTGCTTTATGGCCCATTTTTAATGGACTTTACCAGTTACCGACATTCAGTTATTTGAACATACAGGTATTGTTAGTTTAAAAATGTAGTGCCGCTTACTTAAAATTTGGATTTACGGAAAAACATATCATAATTGGGTGCTTGTCCATTACTGGTGCCGTCATCCTACTTGATTAACTGTTGATACGAAAAGGAGCGTACCCACCTGAAAGGCCGGCAATGCACTTGTGACTCTTCTGGTGTTGTCGCTTACCATCAGGCGATCCGTTTGCTCGCTTGCCCCCATAACCTATAAAATGAAAAATCTTCTTTTCACTTCTCCTGCTCATAAAAAGTACGTCATATTAGCTTCGCGGAGCGAGACTAAAATAGTACATTTAGCCCCAAGGGTTTAAAAGAAAACCACATAATTCCGTACAAATTTCTATGACACTGAAAAAGAAAACTTGCGGCCAGCTACATACTCCTTGCGAATAATTAAAAACAAACGAACCAACCTGATCAGATTGGCCAAACTTTCAGACAGAATTGCTCAAACTGTACTTTTAGTTTTTCATGAAATATACAATTTTAATGTTACGTCTTTTTTCTTGCCCTATGTCCCTGATGAGGGATAACAGAATGCAAAGAAAAAAGAAAAAAGAAGTCTTTTTATTTTCTCGCAGTCGAAGTGAAAAGCAGAGTGTATAAAACGTGGCTAAAAGCCATTATGACACTCAGACATATTTGTCCTCGCTCGTCCAAATAATCACTTCATGTCATAATGGCTTATTTTAGCCCCTTGTCAAACAATCTACTATTCGATTATTTAGAGCCTGCTTATATTAATATCCGACTTTCTAATAGTAATTTTATTACTTTACGTAAGAAAGGTGTTGTGGCGATGCCGTATTGTATCATCAGCATTCTTATTTACTGACAACGCAGGGCCGAGGAATGCAGTCGAACAGTGACAATTGAATCGCACATTAACATTTGCTGCCCGGTTTCACGTCCCGTGTCGTCCTTCATTTTGTAACCTGCTGAGATTTAGCCTAATAAATTGGAATATTACTGTAGTGTGAACATTTAACTAATTTCCACGCGTGCATCCTGCCAGTAAACCTCCAAAGTCTTTTGTATTGTTCTAGGTAATATCAGCTTCTTGCTGAAAAGAGATGCCATACCGTCACTTAGAGTAAAGGTGAATGAACGAACGAAAATAAAAGAATTACGAACTTGTCTTCGGCTCCTGTTCCAAGATAGGCCCTCAAGTGTACCATATAAACTTCTTGGTGTACAAATGAACACCAAAAACATGCCGGAAATAGTTACCGAAGTCAGCCTCACACTCGTATCTCTCGGGAGTCTCGGGGTAAAGATAGTGCCACACTTACAGAGAAAACGATGCTTTAACATCTATACTATTATAAAATTGTAAAAATGAAATATCTGTATATTGAAGACATTAAAAAAAAACTATTGTAAGGGACTATTTGGAGGTCACTATATCAAAAAATATTTTATTTTAATTTTTTGTATGTTTGTGTGTGTCGTTGTGGCTTCATCACGCTAAATCGACTGAACAGATTTCAATTTAATACAGCTGGGTATCCACAGATAGTTATAGAGTATTTTTGCCCGACTATGCTGAAGCAAAAATGAGAGTTGTGGCTTTTTCTTCTTCCACGAACGAAGGCACCTTCCAATCCTGAATAAATCTTTATTCTATTCTACTACTTCTAACAGCACGGCTATAGTAACGATTGAAGTTATAAAACTATATATACATGGTGGTATAATTATAAACATAGTGGGAACGAGTTACTTGACAGATTTTAACCATCGAATGTAGAGCAAATTTGAGCTTATAAAGTGGTATAACATGTAGTCGGAAAACGCGTAATTTTTGAGATATTAATCCTTACTATATTATAAACGTGAAAGTAGTTATGTACGTTCCACTTAATCTCAAAAACTGCTGGACGATTTTTTATTAAACTTTCCAGTTATGTACCTTATATATCAGAATAGGACAAAGGCTATAATGTATGTCATATTTCATCCCTTATAGGGACGAAAAAGGGGATGAAAAATTGTATGGACAGTAAATATTTTTTTACGCTAGGAACTTGAAATCTTGTTAATATGCTTCACATTTAAATTAGTAAAATAGACGAGTTTTGGGGAAAGACATAAGCTACTTTTAACGAATCTAAGGCGGACGACGTCTCGGGTGGCCACTAGTCATCAATATTCTCATCCGTTTTCGCGATTATCACTCACCTAAATAAAACAATTCAGACGGATTATATCGCGTATATTATCTCATTTGAGTTCCCGACGTTCCGGAAGCTTTACTGCTTCCGTGTTCAAGGGGTAGACTTAATGAAATAATATACGACATTAAGCTAAAAAGTCACTCGTCTATGTTGAACCAATCTTGAGGTGCAGTAGGTACACCCAGTGTCCTTAATAAAAGTTCTCAATATGGACTCAGAGTCTATCTATATCCACTTGACCGTCCAGTCCGCGATACTATTTGCCTGTCAACCGTCCGGGTTTTTTAGCGACGCAGTCACAATCACGCGCAGTTTCTAAGTCTAACACTGCCATCTATATTTTTTAGAGCATAAAATTTGATTAGCCTACGTTATTACAGCAATGGAATTTGTAAATAATGCTGCAATATTTTACTAGATGGCACTATAGTCAACTGTTCCTCTTCCACACCTTGGGATAGTAAGGTATCCGCGGACGGTTAGGAGCATTTTGGTTTTGGATACTATGCTATCGTAGGACGTTCAAGTGGTTATGATGCCGAAGAATCAGATCCACGTACTTAGTCCTCGACGAAATTAAATATCTCGCCATACTTTTAATGAGGCCATTAAATCATTAATTTCAATTACAGGTTTACTATATGCTAAAGGTTATTTGACTATTTATTTTTTTACGTAACATTTAAGATTTTCAATTATTGGTGTTCATAGACACTCACGAAGAATCAGTGTTCAATCAGGCTAAACACTAACTGTCGTCAATCAACTACACTTTTTTATACTTACCGGTAAGTGGGAACAATTTGAATTTATTTGAATAAACAATTTAACGGATTATATCGCGTATAATTTCTCATTTCAGTTCCCGACGTTTCGGAAGCTTTTCAGCTTTTCATGGTTACGGGTGGACTGACGGACATTTAAATGAGTAATAATCGCGGAAACAGAAGAAACTTCGAATTTAATTTTATCGTTCCATCAATTAACCGGTTAATGAATGAACTTATTAATAAGTTTTACATACTAAGTATAAGGCATACAATACCGTTTTTTAATATATTTTTCTAGTCACAAAAACTATACAGTTTCGGATGAACATCCCAAAAACGCACTTTTTAATCCGAGTAGGATATGAAACGTCGCAATTATCGCTACGCTTTCTTTATCCTCATTCCTTAACTCGTAAAAAGTAATGTATATTTACGTCCCAAATAAACCTTTTAACCTAATTAGACTAACGTATGTAGCGAAATAAATCAGGTGCAGGATTAGGGTGTCCCTTTATTTGGATTTAGGTGAACAATAACGTATTTTTGTAAGCCGCTTAGATTTGTGTATCAGCTTGTTGAAGCTTTTAGGGTGTATTAAGGAGTAAATAGCTTGTAGGTTATCTAGGAGAAAGGGATTAAGTCTCAAGCATTATTAAGAGATAACTCCTAGAAAAGACGCAAGGATTTTAGATCTGGCCGTAAACCTTTGAGCAAAGAGAAAGGGGTGGGGGGGACAAAATTGGTAGGTCACTAAAACGAGAAATATATTTTTTGGATTTTGTGTATGTGTCGTTGTGGCTTCATCACGCAAAATCGGCTAAACAGATTTCAACAATTTTTGGTACACGGGTAGCTACGTATCTCCAGATGGTTATAGAATATTTTTTACCCGACTACGCTGAAGAAAAAACGAGGGGTTATGACTTTTTCTCTTCCGCGAATGAAGTTGCGGGCATCTTCTAGTAAGTTATTATTATTATTATTAATATTTTTATTATTATAAGGCGGCTCAGAGTCACGCTACGTGCAATGGAAAGAGTTATGCCCGGAGTTTCTCTATGGGACTTAATCAGAAATGAAGATATCCGCAGAAAAACCAAAGTAATCGACATAGCTCCCAGGATTGCATGGTTCAAGTGGTAATGGACGGGCCATGTAGCCCGGGGAACAGATGGCCGTTTGGGACAGTAAAGTACTGGAGTAGCACGCCACGCAATTGAAAGCGCAGTGTGGGATGTCCCCCGAATAAGTGGACGATTGCCTTCGTGACAGTCGCGGGGAATCAGTGGATGCGGTCTGCGCAGGATCGCACTCTGTGGCGATCTATATTAGGGAGGCCTATGTTCACCAGAGGACGTCCATGGCTGTTAGATCGATAGATAACGAAATTACTAAAGCGTGAAAATTCAACGAAGTTTGTAACTATTCATACGTAACATACTCGTATTTCAATCAAACTATCAAAACAAATTGTTGAAATATTTAAATAATTGCCTTAGTAGTTAAAAGCTGAATGTTTCAATTATTTTATTCCAAGAACAATTTGGTTAGAAAATAACTAATTAACAACGCTACAGATGAAGTTGCGAGCAAATGAAATGGATGAAAACATTGGATGAAAAGGAACACAATAATATTAATCATTATCTTGGAGTATTTATTAAAATACGCATTGTATGCGATATTTTTCACACTGATTTTGTAATCTATTCCAAGAGGGCTGATTTTGTCGAAAACTTTTTATGTATTAATATTTTCTAATATAAAAATGTGAAATGATTTTCCATCCTTTTGCATGCTTGATGTATTTGAACGCTTTTTGCACCCATACACAGCACATGCCTGCATTTTGATGGAGCTTGTCACGCGTAAGTAACGATTACAAGACTGCCAATAATCGATGAATGAAGTAGTTTTTATAAAACGGTTGGAACATTGGCAGAGGGGAAACGACATTGAAGGCGTCTCCATTTACTAATTACTGCAAGATCATAACAGTATTAATACGGCTAAAATATCATTTACCTAATGACCTTTTTAACTTCTGACCTTTTTTACCTTTATTTTCAAAATGCAAAACAAACCTACAACGTTTGAATAACCAAGCGCCGCCATTTTAATTTCAAGTGACAAACTGTCAAGTGTACGGAAAGAGTACGAAATGAAAAAACCTCCAGCCCTTCTGTTATAATTTGGCAGAGGTTGCGAGTCAGAAGAGACTAGCAGTTATAATAGCTAATTATTCATAGCATAACCCAAGTAGCACAGCCTAACCTTATAAACCTAAAACCTTATTTCAGCGCAATTTTAGTCGGATTGATGGGGATAAGCTTCGTAATGATGCGATGAAGGTGGACTGGAGTGTCATCTCTGGGGCTGACACGATTGATGAAAAGATTTCTTTATTTAACTCGCTCCTTACTCAGCTCTATGACATGCACGCTCCAGTTCGGCCTATTAGGGTGAAACATCCTCCTGCTCCCTGGCTCACTAATGAGATCAGAACGCTTATTGAGAAGAAAAATTTGGCCAAGTCTAGGTATACAAATGACCCTTCTGATAAGAACAAAACACGTTACCACACTTTGCGCAACCGTTGTAGTACTGTTTGCCGAGATGCGCAAAGGCGCCATATTCACCAGTCTGTTGAAAATGGTGATCCTTTTAAAGTGTGGAAATTTCTTAAGTCGCTAGGAGTTGGGAAATCTCAGCAGGATTCCTGTTCTAAAGACCGAAGAAAGATATTGATCAGCTGAATCAGCATTTCTCTTCTTCCTCCGTTTTTAGCGGTCCTGTTAAGACCAGGACCCTTGATTATCTTTCATCTCTCCCAACTCCAGACTTTAATACTTTTTCTCTAACTCAATTTTCCGACCGTGATGTTAAGAAAAACGTACTAGCCATTACTTCCAACGCCGTTGGTGTTGATAATGTGAGCCGTAGTATCCTTCCTCTGCTTGACCTTCTTGTTCCTGTAATTGCCAGTATCCTGAATGCTTCTGTTTCATTTAGTGTCTTTCCTGCTATCTGGAAGGATGCTGATATAATTCCCTTACCGAAAAAATCCAATCCTGCCACCTTCTCAGATTACCGACCTATTTCCATTCTTCCTTTCTTATCCAAAGTCCTTGAACGTTTAGTATTTCAGCAACTTACTTTTTTTCTAAATCGGAATGATCTTCTAAATCCATATCAGTCCGGTTTCCGATCCGGTCATAGTACGACTACTGCTCTCGTAAAAATTACGGATGATATTCGGTCGGGTATGAATGACCGGAAATTGACGGTGCTTACGCTTCTGGATTTTAGTAACGCGTTCAACACTGTTGATTTTGAAATTTCGTTGGCTATATTACGTTCTCTTAACATATCTCCTGCGGTTATTGAATGGTTTCATAGTTACCTAACTTATCGTTGGCAGCGTATAAAGGTGAATACTTCCGCTCTCCTTGGTGCAGCATACTTTCTGGCGTTCAGCAAGGCGGTGTGCTGTCTCCACTGCTATTTTAATTTTTTATTAATTCCATTACTCATAATCTATCTTCTTTTTATCACCTTTATGCTGACGATCTCAAAATATATTCTCAGGGTGTACTCGGCGATCTCCCTTCGGTCATAACCATGGCAAATTGTGACTTGGAGTTAATTTCGGAGTGGACTAGTAGCTATGGCCTGAAAGTAAATCCTACGAAGACGCAAGTTATCATCATTGGCAGCTCAAAGATGATTTCTAAAGTTGACTTTGCTGGCCTCCCAAGAATTGTATTTAATGTTTTATTTCAATGAGTAATAATCGCGGAAACAGAAGAAAATATTATTTTAATAAAGGATAATGATGGTGATAAGTACCCGCTACCGCCTTTGCCTTGGCCTGGAACCTCGTCGGAAAAATAATTCGCTAATTAAAGTTTCAGACTCGGCTGCGGTCGAAATTTGGGCAATTATTGCGGCCCAAATGTCACTAAAAGCTTATTTCACTTGTAAAAGGGTGGTACATGTAACCTTTTGTAAGATATTGCGGTTTCAAAGCCGCAATTTATTGAACGGCAACAAATTAACGTTATGACTTGTATTGTTCGCGGCATTTGGTTAATGGTGTTGTAAGAATGTTTCACATGAAACGATTATAAAAATGGCGCTGGTTTATTGGCGACAATTTAAGACTTATAGGGAAAAATTGAGGGAAGGAGAGAAAGAGGAAGGCCAAGAACCTATTGTACTGATGGTTTGATAGCTGTTGGTCTAACATGCGATTCGTCCAAATGAAATTTACTGTCTTGTACTGTCTCGTGTACGCCGTATGTTTAAAACGTTTTTTGTTCGAATAGCATTTTGTCCAACAATTTATTTAAAAGAAAATCAAACATACAGTTGCTAACCGTGAGGTTGGGAAATAAAACAATATCCTTTGATAATTTGACACATGATCATTTTGATTGATTCGGCGAAATGAAATTATGCGATAAATTACTAGCGAACTGATAATCAATCCGCAATAAAATTTATGGCGATAATTTAGAGAACCGTTATGGATGTTTTCTATCTAGTTTTAAGGGTTCCGTATCTAAAAAGAAAAAACGGAACCCTTATACGATTACTTTGTTGTCCCTCTGTCCGTCCGTCTGTCAAACCCCTTTTTCTCAGGAACGCGTGGAGGTATCGAGTATTCCCCAATATACTGCATTCGCCTTTAAGGTTGTAAATTTTCACGACACCTTCGTCAAAGAGGATGCCGGAGTGTAGGTCTAGATTACGCGTAGGTACTCATTATACTTTTAAATGTAAATTTCCTTTGACACATCACAGCATCCTTATAGCGTAAAGTGTGCACGTTTCATCGAAGCTTTGAATAAAGCTCCAAAAAATTATAAATAATCTATAATACAAATTTTAGCATTAATCAAGTGAATGTAGTGGATGTTCGACATAGCAAACAGGGTAAGCAAACTGAAGTGGCAATGGGCAGGGCACATAGTTCGAAGAACCGATGGCCGTTGGGGCAGAAAGGTTCTCGAGTGGAGACCGCGTACCGGCAAGCGCAGCGTGGAAAGGCCACCCGCAAAGTAGTGCGGCCCGTTTCTCAAAAGCTTGTAACTTGTATTAAGTCTCTTTTGAACAATATGAATTAAAAAGAGATTTCCGCTTGTAATACAAGGTACAAGTGTTTATGAAACGGGCCCCTGGTTAGGGTTGCACCTCCTAGCACCTTTTAAATTACCAATCATATATATTGCTCTCGGGATAGTCACGAGGCTTTACTTTCGCTCGACTATCGACTCGCGCGAGTCGCGGTAGCGAGATAAAAGCGTATCAAGAGCCGGACGAAAAAATATTTGGCCGGACACGTCTGGAAAAAGCCATACATGTCCGGTTAAAGCCGGACCTGGCAACCCTAATCATGGCGGACGCGTGCTCTCTCGCTCGGTGCCGGCCCTGGACTAATGTTTAATCTAAGATTAGCCGGCGCGTAGGTACCTAAATAATGCGGCGCGCCCCGCCCACTGCAAGCTTTCTGTCACTATGTGCGTCATTGTTGTTGTTGTTGTTGTTGTTATATTTATTTCCAGCGTATCGCGATGCCCGTGGGATAGCCCCACGCAGTGGCCCATGACCACTAAAATACAAGTAAACACAGTTTCTAACTAGAACCTTCTACCAAACTAGACGGTGCCTGCAACTTCGTTAGTTGAGGAGATTAAAAATCGTAACCCTGTATTTTCTTCAGCGTAGTCGACTAAAAATATTCTATAACCATCTGGAGATACCCTGCTAACGTGTGCCAAAAACAATTGAAATCCGTCTAGCAGTTTTGACGTGATGAGGTTTCAACTACACATACATACATACAAAAAATCTTTTTCGATTCGTTTTCAAATAGACTATATCACTATTTTTTTTGAGAATATTTTTAATGTACAGACATTTCATTTTAACAATTTTATCATAATATTTTCTTCTGTTTCCGCGATTATTACTCATTGAAATAAAACAATTTAACGGATTATATCGCGTATATTATATCTCATTTTAGTTCCCGACGTAATTGTAACTTTGACAGAGGAAAATATATCTTCTCTCAGTCCACCCGTGACCATGGAAAGCTGAAAAGCTTCCGAAACGTCGGGAACTAAAATGAGATTCCGCGATATTTTATCATAGTATAGATAACCGGAGAGAAATGCAGTCTGGAATTATCACTGAAATTAAGAGACTCGACAGGAATTTAAAGCCATTAAATATGGCTTTATTATCATACAAAGATCATTAACTTACAGTTGTATGATTTTTATTTTTATCTTATTCTATTTTCTTTGAAAAAAATGTATTCTGTGAATGTAACAACACATCTAACGTCAAAATCCATCAATGTTGTAGAGCGTGCCAAGGAAATATACATACCCACACATGTTACATATCCTCATACAGTCATTTATCGAGTGGTGAACAGCCACTATATAGACCATATCAAAGGCAGTATAAAATACAGTTTGACTAGCGGTAAAAATGTTCAGTTAAGACGACGCATTGGAAATTTTAGTGTTAGAAATCTTAAGATTTCTCAGCTATTACAAAGCATATGAAAGTGATATTTCATAACCTGATTCTTCATTTCATTGACTTCATTTTGACAGTTGCAGGAACACGATTCTTTGACTTTTATAACAGAGAAAACTATATCAAACAAAACCTCCTTTAAAACAGAGATTCTAATTTTACAGGCTAACCAGACCAATGTAATCCTCTTCATGTTCTTAGTATATTAGTCTAAATCCGCACTTTCGTTTGTTAGTTGGATTCTTTAAAATTGTAGTTTTTAATTGAAACGAAAGCCGTTTTGTCGTTTACTGCCTTATGGTATAAGCTAGCGCTGGCGCGTTTTTGTATGCAATCAGTCCCCCCTCAGTCCTCTGCGGACCAATCAGAGAACGGGCTGCAAACCATAATTTTAAAATGATTGTTTAACGATGCGTCGCCTTAAAGCAGTATTAAATAAATAAATAAATAAATATTACGGGACAATTGTACACAAATCGAACTAGTCCCATGAAAAGCGCAATTATTTATTTATTATATATACATAGAAAACATCCAAGACTCAGGAACAAATAACTCATCATACAAATATTTGCCCTTACCGAGATTTGAACCCAGGACCTCAGCTTCGCAGGCAACGTTACTCCCACTGAGCCAAACCGGTCGTCCGGTTAATTAAGCATCACATTTCATCCGTTATATGTCTCTTGACTTTGTAATAGTTCACGCTTGTTTAAAATGAGAGCGTAACTACGTTTGTATGGAGAACCGAGCTTTCCCCAGTAAGCTCGGTTCTCCATACAAACGCAGTTACGCTCTCATTTTAAAACGACTAGCTAGTTTGCTCTGACACTTTGTACATAGAATAAGTTAAGGTATATGCAGGCTTGTAATTAGTTTATGTAGCTTCAGATACCATAGTAAAAAAAAATACAGCGAATTTAAGTTTTTCATACAAAACTTATTTTTGCTGTATTTCGTATGTTTTATAAACTGGAGCCATGTAAACTAATTTCAGGCTCATGTCATTGTATATGCAAAGGTTTTTTACAATCCAACATGTAGTTTTAAAATGACAACGAAACTTCGTTTGTATGGGAAGGTGAAATTCGGCCGCGCTTGCTGGGGACTCTTAATACGTCAGCGTAGTAGCAGTATACATATACCTTCTTTTACTGCACTTATCAAAATTTTATCCATTATACTGTGTTTATTCAGGTAAAGGCATTAAAAATGCTGCAAGCTGAATAGAGCCATTGAAAATATGGCACTGTATTAGCGCAATAGCGTTGGTTTTCTCAGCTCTAATGCAGCTCTTAATCAGACTAAGCTGTTTAAATAACACTGAAAGCTTGTAAGTCTTAATACGCACAGACCTGTAAATAAGTCCAATAATGAATATTTATACGGCTATCTGTGCTAGTTGGGCACATACATGCACACGAAAATAAGTTTCTGTAAAAAGTAAAAAAAAATTGACTAGCATTTATTGACGACTGTACTTTTCTTTGAACATTCATCAACAAAGCATGTGAACATTATTTTATTACAGAGTTTCTGTGACTACCATTCGGCTCCATCTTCAAATCAGCTCTAACGTATGTACCAAAATCTTGCATATAACCGAACTTACATTATGTTTGCCAAATTTCAGCTCAATCGGATGCCAGGTCTGCAAATTTCAGTCAAAATATCACCATCCTCGTTTAAAAATCCAGATGTCATTTATCTCTTGAATTCCATACTTAAGTAATAAGTCCGTGAGCCCACTTTCAACCGATCGCTTAGAAATTGCTTTCAGCTATCATTGTTTTGATTAATTAAATTTCCCGTAAAATATTGAAGGGAGGCAGAGGCAGTAATTCAATTTAAACGCCGATTGGTTCAGTTAGATTGTCGAGGTGGAAGACTCAAGAGCGATATATATTAATTTCCATTTGTAGGGTGAATGACAAGTCAAGAAGAGTGTTCAGAAGGTTTATTCAGGAAACTTACGAAACAGGCTAGGTCTTAGTCTAGACTATTACCCTAGCTAAGTACATGCATACAATTATGATGAGCTTAAGGATGGACCGCATAGGCTGTCTCACCCCGTATCCACTTTGGTGTCACTTGAGGATAGCTGAGGCCGTCTCTCAAGCTAGACCACTAGCGAAAGAATGAATAATCAATCAATCAATCACGGTTGTCTTCTCACACCTTTCTGGTGTGGGGATGCCATACTCGTATCAGGGCAGAGCCCTTTTTGGCGGTTCTCTTCACCGCCCGTTACAACGGGCGTGTCTTTTTAGCGCCATTGCTGGCTTGGCTGCATTGTCGCGGGGAGGCCTATGTTCTCGGTCTTGTCGGGAACGACTTGACGTCGATTAAGCCTCTTCCGCGGCTTGTTGTGGTTGGTTTCTGCTCGGTGATGCTGGTGTAGAGTGTTGGCCTGTCTGCGGCGTTGCGGACGGTGGCCTCTCAGCGGCTTTGTGGATTCCTGGATTTACAGGGGACTCTGCTGGTGGTATGAGCTCTCTCGGCAGAGCTCTATACCGCTTGTCCGGGGGACGGGTGTGAAGCGGCGCAATTCCCACCAGCGATGGGATGGTGGAGTTGTCCGCACGACGAAACATGGCACCGGTGAGCTGTCCGATGAAATCGTCCAGTCCTTGCCACTTTAGGTCGCGGCTTATCAAGTCGTTGCGCATGTAGCGCGGGGCCGCGACTATGGTGCGTAGGGCTTGGGTCTCCTGCGCACGCAGCCTCTTTCTGCTGGTTTCCGACGTTAAGGCGTACCATGCGGGGGCCGCGTATGTAAGACGGGACCGCAGGTACGTCTTATAGATCCCCAACTTGGTGCGGATGGGGAGGCTGCTGGCTTGGACTGGGCGGAGTTGTGTGCGTGCTAACTTCGTCCGTCGTGCGGTGGCTTCTGCGTGTTGCTTCATTGTGAGTCCCCTGTCGATGGTGATTCCCAGGTACTTCACGGTGTGCTGCCAGGGTATCTCTTGTCCGAGCATCTGGAGGGGGGGAGGCTGCATACATCTGCCGGTCACTATGGCCTGCGTCTTCGCCACGTTGACCGACAACCGCCAACGGGCTAGCCATTCTGGCACGACGTCAAGTGAGCGCTGGAGCTTCTTTGCTGCGTGCTTGGGGTTCATGGACGTCGCGTACAGCGCCGCGTCGTCCGCGTAGAGGCCCAGCTTGACGTCGCCCAGTACCGGAAAGTCATCGGTATATCGGGCGTAGCAGGCCGGTGATAGGCAGCTTCCCTGCGGGACGCCCGCGAGGATCGGGCGCTCCGTTGAAGTGGCGTCTTCCACCGCCACTTGGAATCTCCGCTCGGACAAGAATGACGCGATGACTCGCACCACACGCCGAGGAGCTGGGGACGTCGACAGCTTGTACAGCAGGCCCTCGTGCCATACCTTGTCGAACGCCTTCTCCATGTCGAGGAGTGCTGCGACAGTGACCTCCTTCCTGTTCATGGCGTTAGCCATGTGGTGCAGCACTCTCGTTAGCTGCAGAGTTGTAGAGTGACCAGCGCGAAATCCAAACTGCTCTTCTCTGGGCTCGATGTGGGGCTGGAGCTGGTTCAGCAGGAGTCGTTCGAACACCTTGGAGATGGTGCTCAGTAGGGTGATCGGGCGGTAGCTCTCCGGTTTCCGAAGATTTTTCCCCCCTTTCGGCAGCATTATCACTCGGCCAAGTTTCCAGGATGACGGGAAGTGTCCGGAGCGCAGGATCCCATTGAACAGGCGCGTCACCGCTGCGATTGCTCGCGGCGGCAGGTGGTGGAGCGCCCTGTTCGGGATCTCATCGGCGCCCGGTGCCTTTCTCGGCTTTGCGCGTCTGAGTGTTCGCTGGACTTGGCCGGGGGTGAAAAAGATGGGGTCTTCTTCCGCCTCGATCGGTGCCGCGAAGTAGCTCTCAAGGTGTGTCTCTACTGCTGATACGTGCTCCACATCGTCAGTTGGATTCGGCTGGAATTGCCTCTCAAGGCAGTTGGCGAAGAGTTCCGCCCTGTCCTCCGCCTTGTACCTCGGGAGGCCGTCTTCGTCTTGTAGTGGGAGTGTGGCCGTGGGCGTCATGCCGAGACTTCAGCAGAGACGATGGACAGAGGGCATGTCCTCGTCGATGGACGCCAGGTGGCTCTCCCAGGATTCTGCAGCGTGGCTTTCCAGCTCCTCCTTCACTCTCTCGACTAGTGCGTTAAGCGACGTCTTTAAAGTGGGGCATCGGGTTCTCTGCCACTCCAGCCTCATTGGGCGTTTGCGCGCTATAAGCTCCTGGATCCTCGCAGGAAGGGGTTTGCGCCTCTCTCTGGTTGGAACGGTGTGCGCCGCGGAGTTGAGCGCCGATTGGATGCTGGAGGTGATGCTGGCGGTGGCGTGCTCGACGTCTGCTGCTGTTGAGACCGGCATGGTGTGGGATTGCTCCTCCATGGCCGCCGAGAAGGTCTCCCAGCAGATCCGTCGACCCGGTGGTTTCATTGGTGTCAGTGTTGGCAGGTCTCTGATGACGAGTAGGACCGGGCGGTGGTCCGACGGGAGGTCTGGAAGGGCCTCGTGCGTCATCAGGGCGTTCACGTTTTTGTGGACCGTGAAGTCGAGTACATCTCCGGAGTTGTAGGAGCTGGAGAAGTGTGTCGGATCTTGAGGTCCGGAGATGTCAAAATCATGGTCCACGGCTGCCTGTGCTAGCTGCTGTCCCGCGCAGTTCGTGGTTGTCGCGTTCCAACTGGTGTGCTTCGCATTGAAGTCCCCCGCCAGAATGGTCGGCATGGGGGACTGCAGGAGCTGACACACGTTGGAAATGAAGTTGCCTGGCGGTCCGGGGGGGCGGTATATGGCGAAGAGTCGAATGTCGTGGCCCGTGATTTGGAGTTCGACGCCCAGCGCGTAGATGGACGTGTGTTGCGTGTGTGGGACTTGTTGGTGGACTATTCTTCTCTTCACCAATACCGCGAGGCTTCTGTAGGCAATCCCTTGCGGGGAGACTTCATCTTGGCGGTAAACGACGTAGCCGCTCACCTTCAAAGGAACGCCCTCTCTCAGGTGTGTTTCGCTGACCAGCATGATGTCGACCTCCTGCTCCGTGAGGAAGTTGCGGAGCAGGCCGAGTTTGCTGGTCAGCGACTGGGCGTTCCAGTAAACCACTCTCAAACCGTTAAGGTGCTGGTTGAATGTTAGGCTTGAGGGCGGTGGCGGCTCGTAGGACGGCGCTTGTGATGGCGGGGTCCTGGGAGGTGGCGAGGCTCAGCAGCTGAGTTATAAGCGTCAGCATGTCGGCGGCGGCATTTGGCGCCGCTTTCTGCACTGCCGGTTTGTGTGGCTGCGCAGCTTTGTTTGAGGTTGTCGGTTGCGCAGGTGGCAACTGTGCTGCGGGCTTCTTCTTCTTCTTTTTGCTTTTCTTCTTTTTAGCGGCGTTTCCTTCGCTCGCTTTTGGTTCCGCTCGAGCCGAGGGCGGACCCCTGGGTTGGGGGTCGTTGGCCGGGGCCATCAGGTTCGACGGCGCCGACTCAGCCACCGTGGGTACTTCCATGGCCGCTCGGGTCTCGGGTCCGGGGCGGGCGGGTTCGTGAGTGCGTAGGGGCCTGCCTTTTTGTTCCTAGCCTCCCTACGGAACACTTGGCAGCCAGTGTGGTTGGCCGGGTGTGGGCCCCCGCAGTTTGCGCAGGTGGCGGGCGTTTCTCTGGGTCGGCTGCAGTCCTTGGCTTTGTGCGGGCCTGCGCAACGCACGCAGCGAGCCGGTCGGTGGCAGCCTTCCGAAGAGTGCCGGAACCCTTGGCAGTTGTGGCACTGGGGCGGGCCTCTTTTACTCCTCCAAGCTTCGATCTTCACGCCGGGCATGTTGAGCAGCTCTGTTATCCCGTAAATTCCGCTGCTCTGCGCCGCCGTGGTGTTCAGTTGCGTGAAGTATACGCAGCCGGGCCTCCCGTTGCGTGCGACTATAGGTTTAATGTACTGCACGTCATAGCCCTTTTTGTGTAGGGCTAGCTTGATCTCTTCCGGTGGTGTCTGTATGGGCAGCCCTCTGATGGCCACCTTCATCTTCTGGGCTTCCACGGAGTTGTAGACATGGAAGGGGGCCTCCGCCTGACCCACCTCATCCTGGAGGTTGATGAGGAAGGCCTGGACGATGCGGAATTCATCGTCCGTTTTGGGCGAGAAACGCACCCCTTCCCCCGCGGGGGCGGCGTTTGGTGGGTGACCAAGTTTTTCGGCCAGGATGCCGAAGTGCTTGGTCCAGTCCGGCATCTTTTCGACCAAGATAGGCCTGTATTTGGTTTTCTTGGTTTCTTCATCAGATTGTTGTTGATGTGGTTGCTGCTGGTTTGTTGCAGGCTTGGCGGCGGGTCCCTGGGGCGTAGGTCGCTTTGGGGCTGTGTTTTTCGCTGCTGCGACGTAGCTCGTTGTTTTGGGTTGCGGCGGCGGTTGTTCGGCGGAGGCGATTTTTTCCGTCGGTAGATGCGATCCGACGTTTTCTCTACTACCGACGGAATTGTGCGGTTTTTGCGGGGGGCGAGGGGGGTCGCTTGATGATAGCGTAGGTAGACCTACGCCTTGCGGCGCAGGCCTACCCTCCCTGTTTCCCTTCGAGGCGGCAGCTTTCTCAGTATGCGCCGTCTGGGTGGGCAGATTTTGGCGGCTTTGGTTTTCGGCTTCTTTTTCTTTTTCTGTGTTTTTAGCGCCCGCCGATTTGGAGCGGCGGCGCAGTCTCGGGTCGGTTGGCAGCGATATTTGCCTGCAGGCTCGCTTCCCTTCTTCTTCCTCCTCAGGTGCGGATGGGCTGGTGGCGAGTTTCCGCTTGGCGGCGGTCGTGGCCGAGGTGCTGGTGGTGTCGTAGGGGTGCTGCGTGAGTAGCATTTGGAAGCGCCGGTCGCTGGGGGGCAGCTCCTCTTCGTCCTCCCCCAGTTCGTGCGCTTTGATGCGGATGAATACGGCCATCCAAGCCATTAGCGCCGGTGAAGCTATGCCCATTTCTACCAGGCGGGCTACCAGGATCCGGTCACGATCCAGGCATTCCCGTGGTTAAGCGGGCGGGTCGACGCCGGCGATTGACGGCAGTGAGATGCCGAAGGCCGCGGCCGTGGAGCGCCGTTTGGACGGCGTTTCTTCGGTTTGGCGGGGTTTCAGAGGTCGGGCTGGGGTTCTGGAGTCTTCCTTGTGTTCCTCAGCATCAGCGTAGTCGTCTGCGCTGGGTTCGGCGGCGGTGATTTTTTCTGTCGGTAGTTGTGAACCGACATTTTCACACCTACCGACGATAAAGTGCGGCTCCTGCGGGGGGTTGGGGGGGTCGCCTGAGCTCGGCGTAGGTAGACTGGCGCCTCGCGGCGCCGATCTACCCTCCCTTCTTCCCTTCGAAGCGGCAGCGGCTTGGTCCATTTTGAAATTTTTCAAAAAACGGACGAAATTTCGGATCCTGCGACGTTTATTCCCGCTCGGCTATGCCGGACTCCACATGGCTTTCCCCGGGGCGTCCGTTTGAGCGGGACCGGGTTCCACCAGGCGGCGAGGGCACCGAACAGGAAGGCAGCACGTGAGCAGGTATCCCCTCCCAACGAAAAACGGTGGGGCGCTGTTCGCACGGCGAGTCTTCTCAGAAGGCGACGGTGAGCAGCAGAGAGCGGTGTTGAACGTCCGTACACTTGGAGATCCGTAGGCAGTCCATGAATAATCGGTCGGTCGAAATGTCTTCTCACACCTTTCTGGCGTGGGGATGCCATATCAGGGCTGGGCCCTCTTTGGCGGTTTTCTTCACCGCCCGTTACAACGGGCGTGTCTCTTTTGGTGCCGCTTCCGGCTTTGGCTGCATTGTCGCGGGGAGGCCTATGTCTTCGGTTTCGTCGGGAACGACTTGCCGTCGATTAAGCCTCTTCCGCGGCTTGTTGTGGTTGGGTTCTGGTCGGTGATGCTGGCGTGGTGTGTTGGCCTGTCTGCGGCGTTGCGGACGGTGGCCTTTCAGCGGCTTTGTGGATTCCTGGATTTACAGGGGACTCTGCTGGTGGTATGAGCTCTCTCGGCAGAGCTCTATACCGCTTGTCCGGGGGACGGGTGTGAAGCGGCGCAATTCCCACCAGCGATGGGATGGTGGAGTTGTCCGCACGACGAAACATGGCACCGGTGAGCTGACCGATGAAATCGTCCAGTCCTTGCCACTTTAGGTCGCGGCTTATCAGGTCGTTGCGCATGTAGCGCGGGGCCGCGACTATGGTGCGTAGGGCTTGGGTCTCCTGCGCACGCAGCCTCTTCCTGCTGGTTTCCGACGTTAAGGCGTACCATGCGGGGGCCGCGTATGTAAGACGGGACCGCAGGTACGTCTTATATATCCCCAACTTGGTGCGGATGGGGAGGCTGCTGGCTAGGACTGGGCGGAGTTGTGTGCGTGCTGACTTCGTCCGTCGTGCGGTGGCTTCTGCGTGTTGCTTCATTGTGAGTCCCCTGTCGATGGTGATTCCCAGGTACTTTACGGTGTGCTGCCAGGGTATCTCTTGTCCGAGCATCTGGAGGGGGGGAGGCTGCATGCATCTGCCGGTCACTATGGCCTGCGTCTTCGCCACGTTGGCCGACAACCGCCAACGGGCTAGCCATTCTGGCACGACGTCAAGTGAGCGCTGGAGCTTCTTTGCTGCGAGCTTGGGGTTCAAGGACGTTGCGTACAGCGCCGCATCGTCCGCGTAGAGGCCCAGCTTGACGTCGCCCAGTACCGGAAAGTCATCGGTATATCGGGCGTAGCAGGCCGGTGATAGGCAGCTTCCCTGTGGGACGCCCGCGAGGATCGGGCGCTCCGTTGAAGTGGCGTCTTCCACCGCCACTTGGAATCTCCGCTCGGACAAGAATGACGCGATGACTCGCACCACACGCCGAGGAGCTGGGGACGTCGACAGCTTGTACAGCAGGCCCTCGTGCCATACCCTGTCGAACGCCTTCTCCATGTCGAGGAGTGCTGCGACAGTGACCTCCTTCCTGTTCATGGCGTTTGCCATGTGGTGCAGCACTCTCGTAAGCTGCAGAGTTGTGGAGTGACCAGCGCGAAATCCAAACTGCTCTTCTCTGGGCTCGATGTGGGGCTGGAGCTGGTTCAGCAGGAGTCGTTCGAACACCTTGGAGATGGTGCTCAGTAGGGTGATCGGGCGGTAGCTCTCCGGTTTCCGAAGATTTTTCCCCCCTTTCGGCAGCATTATCACTCGGCCAAGTTTCCAGGATGACGGGAAGTGTCCGGAGCGCAGGATCCCATTGAACAGGCGCGTCACCGCTGCGATTGCTCGCGGCGGCAGGTGGTGGAGCGCCCTGTTCGGGATCTCATCGGCGCCCGGTGCCTTTCTTGGCTTTGCGCGTCTGAGTGTTCGCTGGACTTGGCCGGGGGTGAAAAAGATGGGGTCTTCTTCCGCCTCGATCGGTGCCGCGAAGTAGCTCTCAAGGTGTGTCTCTACTGCTGATACGTGCTCCACATCGTCAGTTGGATTCGGCTGGAATTGCCTCTCAAGGCAGTTGGCGAAGAGTTCCGCCCTGTCCTCCGCCTTGTACCTCGGGAGGCCGTCTTCATCTTGTAGAGGGAGTGTGGCCGTGGGCGTCATGCCGAGACTTCGGCAAAGACGATGGATAGAGGGCATGTCCTCGTCGATGGACGCCAGGTGGCTCTCCCAGGATTCTGCAGCGTGGCTTTCCAGCTCCTCCTTCACTCTCTCGACAAGTGCGTTAAGCGACGTCTTAAGAGTGGGGCATCGGGTTCTCTGCCACTCCAGCCTCATTCGGCGTTTGCGCGCTATAAGCTCCTGGATCCTCGCAGGAAGGGGTTTGCGCCTCTCTCTGGTTGGAACGGTGTGCGCCGCGGAGTTGAGCGCCGATTGGATGCTGGAGGTGATGCTGGCGGTGGCGTGCTCGACGTCTGCTGCTGTTGAGACCGGCATGGTGTGGGATTGCTCCTCCATGGCCGCCGAGAAGGTCTCCCAGCAGATCCGTCGACCCGGTGGTTTCGTTGGTGTCAATGTAGGCAGGTCTCTGATGACGAGTAGGACCGGGCGGTGGTCCGACGGGAGGTCTGGAAGGGCCTCGTGCGTCATCAGGGCGTCCACGTTTTTGTGGACCGCGAAGTCGAGTACATCTCCGGAGTTGTAGGAGCTGGTGAAGTGTGTCGGATCTTGAGGTCCGGAGATGTCGAAATCATGGTCCACGGCTGCCTGTGCTAGTTGCTGTCCCGCGCGGTTTGTGGTGGTCGCGTTCCAACTGGGGTGCTTCGCGTTGAAGTCCCCCGCCAGGATGGTCGGCATGGGGGACTGCAGGAGCTGGCACACGTTGGAAACGACGTTGCCTGGCGGTCCGGGGGGGCGGTATATGGCGAAGAGTCGAATGTCGTGGCCCGTGATCTGGAGTTCGACGCCCAGCGCGTAGATGGACGTGTGTTGCGTGTGTGGGACTTGTTGGTGGACTATTCTTCTCTTCACCAATACCGCGAGGCCTCTGTAGGCAATCCCTTGCGGGGAGACTTCGTCTTGGCGGTAGACGACGTAGCCGCTCACTTTCAATGGAACGCCCTCTCTCAGGTGTGTTTCGCTGACCAGCATGATGTCGACCTCCTGCTCCGTGAGGAAGTTGCGGAGCAGGCCGAGTTTGCCGGTCAGCGACTGGGCGTTCCAGTAAACCACTCTCAAACCGTTAAGGTGCTGGTTGAATGTTAGGCTTGAGGGCGGTGGCGGCTCGTAGGACGGCGCTTGTGATGGCGGGGTCCTGGGAGGTGGCGAGGCTCAGCAGCTGGGTTATGAGCGTCAGCATGTCGGCGGCGGCATTCGGCGCTGCTTTCTGCACTGCCGGTTTGTGTGGCTGCGCAGCTTTGTTAGAGGTTGTCGGTTGCGCAGGTGGCAACTGTGCTGCGGGCTTCTTTTTCTTCTTTTTATTTTTCTTCTTTTTGGCGGCGTTTCCTTCGCTCGCTTTTGGTTCCGATCGAGCCGAGGGCGGACCCCTGGGTTGGGGGTCGTTGGCCGGGGCCATCAGGTTTGACGGCGCCGACTCAGCCACCGTGGGCACTTCCATGGCCGCTCGGGTCTCGGGTCCGGGGCGGGCGGGCTTCGTGAGTGCGTAGGGGCCTGCCTTTTTGTTCCTAGCCTCCCTACGGAACACTTGGCAGCCTGTGTGGTTGGCCGGGTGTGGGCCCCCGCAGTTTGCGCAGGTGGCGGGCGTCTCTCTGGGTCGGCTGCAGTCCTTGGCTTTGTGCGGGCCTGCGCATCGCACGCAGCGAGGCGGTCGGTGGCAGCCTTCCGACGAGTGCCGGAACCCCTGGCAGTTATGGCACTGGGGCGGGCCTCTTTTACTCCTCCAGGCTTCGATCTTCACGCCGGGCATGTTGAGCAGCTCCGTAATTCCGTAGATTCCGCTGCTCTGCGCCGCCGTGGTGTTCAGCTGCGTGAAGTATACGCAGCCGGGCCTCCCGTTGCGTGCGACTATTGGTTTGATGTACTGCACGTCGTAGCCCTTTTTGTGTAGGGCTAGCTTGATCTCTTCCGGTGGTGTCTGTATGGGCAGCCCTCTGATGGCCACCTTCATCTTCTGGGCTTCCGCGGAGTTATAGACATGAAAGGGGGCCTCCGCCTGACCCACCTCATCCTGGAGGTTGATGAGGAAGGCCTGGACGATGCGGAATTCATCGTCCGTTTTGGGCGAGAAACGCACCCCTTCCCCCGCGGGGGCGGCGTTTGGTGGGTGGCCAAGTTTTTCGGCCAGGGTGCCGAAGTGCTTGGTCCAGTCCGGCATCTTTTCGACCAGGATAGGCCTATATTTGGTTTTCCTGGCTTCTTCCGTTTGTTGTTGTTGTTGTGGCTGTTGCTGACTTGTAGCAGGCTTGGCGGCGGGCCCCGGGGGCGTAGGTCGTTTTGGGGCTGTATTTTTGGTTACTGCAACGTAGCTTGATGCTTTGGGTTGCGGCGGCGGTTGTTCGGCGGAGGCGATTTTTTCCGTCGGTAGATGCGATCCGACGTTTTCTCTATTACCGACGGAATTGTGCGGCTTTTGCGGGGGGCGAGGGGGGTCGCTTGAGGATAGCGTAGGTAGACCTACGCCTTGCGGCGCAGGCCTACCCTCCCTGTTTCCCTTCGGGGCGGCAGCCCTCTCAATATGCGCCGTCTGGGTGGGCAGATTTTGGCGGCTTTGGTTTTCGATTTCTCTATCTTTTTCTGTATTTTTTGCGCCCGCAGATTTGGAGCGGCGGCGCAGTCTCGGGTCGGTTGGCGGCGATATTTGCCTGCAGGCTCGCTTCCCTTCTTCTTCCTCCTCAGGTGCAGATGGGCTGGTGGCGAGTTTCCGCTTGGCGGCGGTCGTGGCCGAGGTGCTGGTGGCGTCGTAGGGGTGCTGCGTGAGTAGCATTTGGTAGCGTCGGTCGCTGGGGGGCAGCTCCTCTTCGTCCTCCCCCAGTTCGTGCGCTTTTATGCGGATGAATACGGCCATCCAAGCCATTAGCGCCGGTGAAGCTATGCCCATTTCTACCAGGCGGGCTACCAGGATCCGGTCACGGTCCAGGCTTTCCCGTGGTGAAGCGGGCGGGTCGACGCCGGCGATTGACGGCAGTGAGATGCCGAAGGCCGCGGCCGTGGAGCGCCGTTTGGACGGCGTTTCTTCGGTTTGGCGGGGTTTCTGAGGTCGGGCTGGGGTTCTGGAGTCTTCCTTGTGTTCCTCAGCATCAGCGTAATCATCTGCGCTGGGTTCGGCGGTGATGATTTTTTCTGTCGGTAGATGTGAACCGACATTTTCACATCTACCGACGATAAAGTGCGGCTCCTGCGGGGGGTTGGGGGGGTCGCCTGAGCTCGGCGTAGGTAGACTGGCGCCTCGCGGCGCCGATCTACCCTCCCTTCTTCCCTTGGAAGCGGCAGCGGCTTGGTCCATTTTGAAAATTTCCAAAAAACGGACGAAATTTTGGAACCTGCGACGTTTATTCCCGCTCGGCTATGCCGGACTCCACATGGCTTTCCCCGGGGCGTCCGTTTGAGCGGGACCGGGTTCCACCAGGCGGCGAGGGCACCGAACAGGAAGGCAGCACGTGAGCAGGTATCCCCTCCCAACGAAAAACGGTGGGGCGCTGTTCGCACGGCGAGTCTTCACAGAAGGCGACGGTGAGCAGCAGCGAGCGGTGTTGAACGTCCGTACAGTTGGAGATCCGTAGGCAGTCCTCATGAATAATCGGGCTCCGTATATACGCTCCGGTGGCCGGTTCGTGCAGCTTCGTCTGCGCTCGGGCGGTCGGTGTGTAGAGCGAGATAGGTAGTGAGTGTGCGAGCAGGAAAGTATTCGAGCCCGTGCGTCTTGTGCATTCATTAATGCTATTTGTTATGTCGCTTCACATTTACTTTATATTAATTTCCATCTCTGTTTTTGCATAATTTAAGCAGTTTTTCTTAGTTTTCCAGTGATCACAGAAGCTGTAAAGTGTCAGTAATGTTGAGAGCTAAAATGTGATAATACTCGCAATCCGACTGAATTGTTTTATTTCAAGAATTTAGGAAAGACAACTTAGACAAAAGTAATAAGTAAACAGGCAATAATTCAATTGGTAACATTAAGGTGGCAAACAAGCGTACGGCCTTCCAAGCAGTTATTGCAGCCTATGAACGCTTGCAACGCCAGAGGCATTACGTGCGTATTGCTGACCCTATAAAAAGCTACTCACTCCCCTCTTGAAGTACCCCATACTGTAACCTCCAGGGAAAACCGCGGCAGGGAGGGTATTCCGCATTCGGAGTGTGCGCGGTATATAATTCCTTTGATACCTCACGGTGCGCGACCATTTTGGTTCCAAGGCGTGTGGATGAATACCCTGCCGAAAAGCGAGCGGTGCGGTGGTAGAAGGTGGCTGTAGGCATCATGTAGAACAAAAGGGTTATTTCCTTTTTTTTAAATCAATGTACAAAGTGTTCAGATTCGTTTAAATGCTGCCTTGTGTTTGATTTGTGGTCCAGAATTAAGTATTTCTAGAGAAAATTTACAAAAACATGAATTTTGGCGCGAAAACGAGCCGTAAATTGCAATTTCGCCGGTAGCGAACTTCCCTGGCGGTAACGGTCGGTGGCGCTGGCACGGACAGACGTGCAGGATGGCGTATGGCAGGACTCTGGCAACCCTTCGCTGCGAGTTCGGGTTCTGCTGCGCTCAGCCTCTGCAGCCGTAACCAGGCAGGGGAGTTCGCTACCGGCGAAATTGCAATTTACGGCTTTCAGTTTTTTTTCCGTTACGTTATAACGAATTTTATTCAAAAATTGAGGAATCAGACGGGCTTCTACCCACGACCTAAATTTATGTGACTGACACCTTACGTCCCGTCGTATATTTCAAATTGACTGCTTATTTCTGCAATAAAACTTAGTTCTTAGTTAATTATTTCTTTTATTGCAACTCCTTAAGCGCTTATCGCAATCTATATAGGTACACCCGAAGGGGGACTTGTCACATTGGCGCCCCACGTTGGGCGCCAGTGTGACGTTTGGGTCCCAATATGTGGTATTTTATAAATTAAACAACCAAAGTCAACAACAAAAAAAAAACAATTTATTAAATTTAAAAAAACTCAGGGATCGCGAGTTAAAAGGCCGTCTGATGGTACTCCGAAGTTCGGTACTTCCCGCTAATGTTATTGCTGCAGATCTTGGCTGGGGCAGCGGTCCGTGGAGCGGACTGGGACAACCGGGAAGCGCCGGGCCGTTGGTGCTGGTGTTGTGCCACCACAAAAATGTTGCTGGGCGAAGGTGGTGCGGTCGGTACATGCACCGCTACCGTCGGCGTAATTTTAAGCCAAAAATTTGCACCCCGATTGGGGTGCGACACAAACACATGAACTGAAGTTAAACTTTTCCAAATATGTCGGAAGGACGTACTATTTAATAAAAAGTATTAAATATAATAACTTAATGCCAGCGCGTACGAGGACACATAGAAAACTAGTGAACGCAACCGACTCAAATCAGATGATAGTACGTAATGGCTGCGCGGCCCATCTCGAATGTTCCATCTACACGAGAGCGCGGTTTAGCCAATGAGCGCGCACTCCGATAATTAGGTGATGTGCTGCTATGTCGCGCATAGAAGCGTTTTAATATGTATACTTATTTAATTTATGTTTTTATATTAAATAGTGTTGTTTTATTATTATGTTATTATATTTAAGTTAGATTTGTTTTAAGTTAGTGATTAAGTATTTTTTTTTTTTAGTATACATTTTTGTATTTATCTTAGAAATAATTAGAAACATGTATGTACAACGTCACACCGTAGAATCTGAGTTCATATAAACGCTTACTATCGCGAAAAAATAGAGTTTGGACTCCTACTCTGGGGAACTTAATGTTCACAATTTAGACTATTCAGAATGTTTGATTCAATTGTATTTATGGAAAAAACAATACGTAAACACAATACTCTTTATTGCACACCCTTTTTAGAAAAAAAAATCATTCACTTCGTAAATTTGTCCTTTACTGTTCAGGCAATTCGACTCTGAAACGTACTCCCAGCTCGCTATCAGACAAGCACAAAGCAAACATAGCTTCAAGCACATGTTGCGCAAGCACTTTATTAGTAAGCTCCAAGATTATCTCTCCCGCTCGGTATGATGTTCTGTACTAGGTACATAAAGTAATGTATGTAGGTATATTCTATTGTGTATTTGTGTAAGTTTATGTACGTATATATTATAAGTATATGTGTGAATTCTATTTCTCTGAAATTTTCTTAGTTTACAGGCCCTGCACGCATATAACTGTTTCTGTTTAACCCACTGGTGGACTGGTGGAGAACGCCTTTTGGCATTAAGTTCGCCATTTGTACATTTTTCGATTGTGCAATAAAGTTTAAAATTTGAAGAGGTAAACAACATATGGGTAGATCTTTATCATCCAACAGCAATCTCTAAAATATACGTTTAAATAAAACTCCTCTTCCTATACGAGAAAGAAATGAAAATAAAAATAAATGCGACAGAACTGCCAGAATCGATGAGCGTATAAATATGTGACGTAATGAAATATTCACTAACGATGTAAACAGATGCCTTAGGGAATACAATTCCCCGTCATCCAATTGCCACGTCCTCCCTAAATTCCACATGACGTTATTTATTCTAATAACCCCAATATGATCCAAATAAACGTCTTGTACGGGCGGCTAAGAAATAGTTCTACACTTTCGAAAATGAATGTATGTAATAAAGTCGAAAAGCGGTAAACCACCTCTTCGCAAACTTTACAATCTATGAAACCATGGACGAATTTAAAGATGGTAAGATGTATCATTCGAGACGTGGTATCTAACTATATGAGCTTAATGAAGCTCAGAGTCACTCAGCGAGCTATGGAAATCTCTCTACGAGATCGAATCAGTAATGAGGAGATTCGTAGACGAACCAAGGTCACCGACATAGCAAACAGGGTAAGCAAACTGAAGTGGCAATAGGCAGGGCACGTAGCTCGAAGAACCGATTGCCGTTGGGACAGAAAGGTTCTCGAGTGGAGACCGCGTACCGGCAAGCGGAGCCACTCGCAAGGTGGTCGGACGACCTGGGTAGGGTTGCGGGGACTCGCTGCATGCGGGTCGCCTATATCCGGCCCATCTGAAAATCTATTGAGGAGGCCTGTGACCAGCAGTCGACGTCCTATGGCTGAAAAGATGATGATGATGATGAATTGCCGTTGGGGCAGAAAGGTTCTTAATTGGAGACCGCGTACCGGCAAGCGCTTAGAATTGAATAGAATATATTTATTGGCTCACAAACATAAGTACACTAGAAGGTGCCCGCAACTTCGACCGCGGAGGAGAAAAAATCATAACCCCTCATTTTTCTTCAGCATAGTTGGGTAACAAGTATCCTATAAACATCTGGAGATACCCAGCAACCCGTGTACCAAAAATAGTTGAAATCCGTTAAGCCGATTTGGCGTGATGAAGCCACAACGACACATACGAACATACAAACATATTTAAAAAAAGTAAGTTACCTCCAAATAGTCTGTTACAATTTTTTTAAATATCTTCAATTTACAGACATTTCATTTTTACAACTTTATAATAATACTTAAAGATGTATTTCGAGTCTTATTTTTAATCTCGTAGCTGAAAAATACCTACCTAAAGCGATTGAGTCAGGCAGCGTTGCTATTTTAGTGTTTGATAGTTCGTGTATCGTTCATGTTCAAATCAACTGGTGAACGGGAAATGTTCTCTACAATCACTATTTACAGTATACTCTAGAATGTACCAGTCTGTTTATAGGTCACGAGGGCATTTTCAGGAAGGGTATAGTTATTTACATTTTATTAAGTTGTTAGGAAGGATCGTAGGGATCTTTGTCAAGCATGAGACCCTATTAAGCCAAACGGTTATTATACCTGAAATTGAAAATGGGGTTGATATCTGATCTCAAAATGTGTAAAAAATATACAAGATCCTGGTAAAACGAGCAAAATAATGAACAACAAATACAACATTTTTTTATTGCACACCAACAACAGAAACAGTAAAATAGAGCTTTAACATAAAATACGGTAGACAATAGGTGATCTTCCAGACAACCTTTGGGTAGTGGAAATGACACAGAATAGCTAGGAATGAGTAGGTGGTGAGATAAGATTGTAAATAATACAAAACTAAATAAAAATATAAACATACATATATATGACTATAAATATATATATATATATATAATATATATATATATATATACATACATGAATACTATGACATACAGTTGACTTCAAACTGATTAGAAAACCAGCAGCAGAATTGAAAAGTAGAAATTATGCGAGTGATAAATAATGTCATTTTAACTTAGTTTAACTAACGTAACTACATTAAGATTTTGAGCTCGATACATTACTTGTTTGTTTTATGAGAGTTTAAAGTTGGAAAAGTCAATGTTTAAAATAGGTATGAAAATATTAATAACTAAATAATACCATGAAATTTATGGTAATTTTGTTATCAAGTTAACATAGCTGCAAAACAAAGTTCTTAATTTCCCCATACAAGACTACGAGAGTGTGACGTCATAATTTCGTAGGGAGTATGAAGCGTTTTTGGGTAAGTCCAAAAATGAGATTTAAACATTGTTATATAATAAGAATAAATATTACGGGACAATTTTACACAAATCGAACTAGGCCCATGGTAAGCTCAATAAGGCTTGTGTTATGGGTACCTACTAGACGACGATATATTTAATAGATATATTACGTATATACATAGAAAACATCCAAGACTCAGGAACAAATATTCATGCTCATCACACAAATATTTGCCCTTACCGGGATTTGAACCCAGGACCTCAGCTTCGCAGGCAACGTTACTCCCACTGAGCCAAACCGGTCGTCAATCGTCGTTATATCTCGAGGAGTATTTATGAAATTGAAATAGTTTTTATTATTGAAATTATTCCTATTATTGAAAGGCAGTATTTAATTATTTATCAGGAACCGTCCTATTAGTTGTTGTAAAAATACGAAATAGGTAGTATTTTTTTTATTTACAAAATAATTGTTTAAGATTTTACTTACGTCGTTTCGTTTGCAAGGTACAGTCCCTTGCATAGATAAAAACTAGGGCTCGCGGTCGTGTCCGGGTTTCATGTACCCGTCGTCGAATCGGATCCTCGTTTCCGTGTCACCTCCTCCTTCTTGCATCTTTTTCCTCATTGCTGAGGGTCGTGGTCAATCAACAATCTGTTCCGGATGATGCGCCTCCATCTGTTCCTATCCGAAGCCGAGTGCAGAAGATCGTGCACTGTGGTGTCGAGCGTCGTACGAATCCGATCTGTCCAACGGGTTGGGCTCCTCCGTATTACACGGCAACGGTTTTCGGGACCATTCGGCACGTGTACCCGTGTACACGGCTATCAGTATCTTAAGTACGCGTAAATCCGATACGCCCGCAACGGTTAGCGAAGATTCAATGCGTTGTCTCTAAGTAGTACAACTGAAAATGTATCGTGCCACTCGAGCTTCTAATTTCGGTGTTTGGCGTGCACGTAGACGTGCGCGTTGTAAAGAACGAATACCCATAAGAGATGACACACCGCTGCGCACGTGCTGCGCACGCATCCGGTGTGGCTTGGTCTTTAGGCGTTACTTCGCGGAAATTCCATAATAGATTAATTAGTTCATTTGCTTTTCTGCGAAATAGTGTCTTGATTAGATGTAACATAAATTGTGCTCAGATGCGCATATTTTCATGCAGTTTCCACAAAAAATACGCATACAAATACAAACCATCACCAAATAGTATAATGCTCGACACGTGTTTCGCCTCTCTACGAGGCATCATCAGGGGCTGCAAGAGATGTTGACGGTCCGGCGTCCACCCGAGAAAACCGTTTTTCTCCGGTGTCTATAATCTATTTATCTAGAATTAATAAGTACAAAATCACGCGGTTATAGTACACTAACACAAATATGGATCTCTGAAATAAACGATTTTTATTTTTATTTTATTTTATTTTATTTATTTATTTATATTCGTGTAATGTTACGGGCGAGTCGCTCGTTTTGCCTATATAAAATCACAATTGCTGGTTATATAGAAAACAGAATAACGCTATTCGTTACTTAAATAGAGCCGCGCCCCCCGATTTTATGCCATGCAAGGATTGTATTGGGACGGTCACATTATTGTATCATTCATCATCATCATGTCAGTCCAAGGACGTCCACTGCTGGACAAAGGCCCGAGGATCTCTACAACGACAAGTCCGGCCTACGGTTTCCCGCGATCTTCACCAGATCATCGGTCCATCTTGTTGTATCATTCGTCCCGTCCATATTCATCAACTGAAGCATTCTTCAACTGGATATATTAATGGTGCTAAAATGTAGGACAAAATAGCCTTCGTATATCACACGCGGTCAAAATGCTAAAAATGTCATGTCACCGCCTCTTAGAGGGGCGCAGATGACACTGTATTTACATAAAACATATGTAAACAGACGTAAGTCGACTTACCGCGTTGGGGAAATATTTTACCACGACTTTTAAGGGTGAGGATTTGTTTCGAAAATATTTTTGCAAATCTGGCGTTTCGCGAGACTAATAATACTGTACTAAATTCACCGAGTGATTCTCACAGTCACCGAGTGACTGTCAACCATTTGCTGCGAAATCCATTATTATAAATGCGAAAGTGTGTCTGTCTGTCTGTCTGTCTGTCTGTCTGTCTGTTACGTCTTCACGCTTAAACCGCTGAACCGATTGGGATGAAATTTGGTACGGAGATAGTTTGAGTCCCGGGTAAGGACATAGGATACTTTTTATCCCGGAAAAATACCCTTATCCGCGATAAACGCATTTAAGGCGGACGAAGTCGCGGGTAGACGCTAAGCGCAGCGTGGAGAGGCCACCTGAAAGGTGTTCGGACGAACTGGTTAGGGTTGCAGGGACTCGCTGGATGTGGGTCGCTTCCGGTCCATGTGGAAGTCATCTGAGGAGGCCTGTGTCCAATATGCCTATGGCTAAAGTGATGAAGATGATGAATTACTACCGGAATATTCCCGCGATTCAACCAGGTTGTCGGCCCATCTTGTGGGAGACCTACGCTGCGTCTTACTGTTGGTAGTATTTGTATTTGAGAATCTTTACAGACCATCGACATTCGGTTCTTCGTGTTTAATGCTCCCATTGCCATTTCAATTTGCGTTCTCTATCAGAAGATGGATGCAGAAGACCTGTGTTCAGAACTGGACTGGGCTGAAATGATGATAATGATGTATGCTATATTTCTCTCTCAACCTTCGCTGCTTAAAATGAATAATAAATAAATATTACGGGACAATTTTACACAAATCAAAGTAGTCCCATGGTAAGCTCAATAAGGCTTGTGTTATGGGTACTAAACGACGATCTATTTAAGAGATATATTACTTATATACATAGAAAACATCCAAGACTCAGGAACAAGTATTTGTGCTCATCACACAAATATTTGCCCATACCGGAATTTGAACCCACGACCTCAGCTTGGCGGGCAACGTTACTCCCACTGAGCTAAACCGGTCGTCATGACAAACAAAAGCATATATAAAGATGTTTGCTACGCCACGGCAACTAATTTATACTTTTAAAAAGTTGTAATCACGAAATCCATTCCATCCATTGAAGATTTTTGTAAATTCGAAAAATAATTTCTTTTGGGATATTTGTGTGTGTGATTGCGTGTGTGTGTGTCTTAACTAACGCCTTCATAAGGTCAAAACGTGTGACTTTCTCTTCTACAAACAAAGTTGCGGGCGCCTTCTAGTTTAAACTATCCAGGACTATAAATACCTACAACTCTCATTTTTCTGCAAACCTCGCTGATTTCAGAGATAAAAGTTACACAAACTGCAAAGACTCTAACCCCAGTACACACGCGATATAAAACTTTAAGCGACTCCGAAGAACAGGAAATTTATAGGGAAAGTAAAGCAACAAATCATACGAGATACTCCTGTAATCTGTATTTACGTTTTGTTTGGGAATCGATATAAAAAAACGTTTACATTCCAATTGGAATGTTTTTTTGGCAAAGTCTATAGGGAATATGCATACTTTCTAATTCATATAACAAACAGTAGACATAAATATTTTTTCGGATAACAATAAAAACAACCGAGATATAAGCCATCAAACATTTCATTTTATCTCTTTCTAGCAAAAAAGAATTTATTATGGAGTTTATACGGCCGGAGTGCACGTTAGTACTTTAAAATGCTTATATCATGCGTATTTCTTGGCCAATTTTAATTTTCATTTCACATTTTGAAATAGATTTCACGGTGTTTTGATATTTTGGAAAAACAGATTAAAAAAAAAATCATGCACGTACCCTATTACTCGTAGTACCGCTTGTAGAAGCGGGGACTGTGGCTGAAGGGTTCTTGAGTGGCGACCATGAAACGGAAGAGTCAGCGTTTTTTTTGTGTGTCTAATTGTCTCACTTGGTCGGGATACGACCATTTTCGAGTTGATGTTATGTTAGCTCCGAAGGAGCGAGGCGCAGAAAAGACCTTCTAGGAAGGTGCCTGATGCCCTTAGGCCCCTGTAGGTTTTGTGAAGATGCGCCGTTGCTGGATATCGTGAAGATCCTTGGGGGAGGTTCCAAGTATGGGGGATGGATTATTGGAGTTGTTCAACAGTGAACGTCAATCGGCTAGGATGAGAATGATGATCTCCACAAAAGTTTTGCTCTCTCATATCATGCAATGGGAATCAAATGCCTCAAACATTTTAAAATCTTTCATTCATAAATTGTTATGGATATTTAATTTCCCATTGAGATTGGTTTCATGGAACGGCATTCCGGAATGTTGGAATGTTGATTTCCAGATAATTAATGAATTCCGTTCCCTCCCCCCTCTTAATCCTCGCCGGTTCATAAATAAACTCCAAATCAAAGCGTTACTTTGTTAATTTGTAACTTTTGCATCGCATTCGCGTTCGCCATTTTGTTTTTGAAACCTGTGGTAATACCGCGGTTATGTTAATTGGATTTTATGCTCAATGCAATACAATTACAAATTATTGCACCAGAGGACAAAAGTGAAGATAACAAAGGTATACAACGACAATTATGTATACTGAGGAAAATTAAAATAAACTATTATTGATAAAGGGAAAGTATTTTTCTGAAAGTTGCTGCAGTTTAAACAGAAATGCTTTAAACTCATTTTCAACGTAAAAATCTTGACTCTCAACTTGAAGTTATAAGGTAGTAGAACTTCTTGTTGCTAAGTCGCATTTCCCATTTCGATCGTATCGGATATCGAGTGTTTCTAGTATCTGGAAATAGTTTAGTTGTAATAGTCCTTACTTATTGGAAATATGCTTCACTTGCCAATCACTATATATATGTAGTTATTTCCCCTTGAAAATCAATGGAATGTGAAGACGTTCGTTCAACAGTCTCACAGTTAAAAGGCACGTAATCAGTTTTGCATTTGTGATCTTTGGCAACATTGCCGAAAGATTGGCAAAGAGAGACAAATTCACGACGTTGTATCACGATACGACGTCGTATCGTGTCGTTTTAGCCTAACGTCGCGAAGAGAATGCGAATGAGACCCTTTATTTCCCGTAATTGGTTCAAGAAAAAAGTCGATTCTGAGAATTCAAATCCTGGATGAGAAGTACTTTGGATCACGATACGACATCGTATCGTATAATTGTTTCAGCCTAACAGAGGCGTGGCGTCAGGAAAATTACAAGGGAAGCCGAAGCGTATTAATTAATTAATTTATTTATTTAATCTTTATTGCACAAAAGAAATCTTATTGTACAAAAGGCGAACTTAATGCCATAAGGCATTCTCTACCAGTCAACCTTAGGGCAAAGCAGAAAAATTGTAGGCGGTGCCGAGGCTTGTGTATTACAAAAACACATTTATATACTTTAAATACATGAATAACAAAATTTATATAATAAATACACAAATATATATAAGGTTAATAAATATATAACATATATATATAGCGATGAAACGAATTAAGCAGATAAACTAAGAGTCTTCGGTTTTGCCAGCAAAGAAGAATTTACTCATATTTAAAGAAAAATGTTATATGCCTTGCCTTGGGCAACCCGGTGGGAATTGGCTTGTATGGACGCCACGCCACTACAGCCTAACATCGCGAAGTAAATCTCGAATGAGACCCTTAGTTTCCTGTTATTGGTTTAGGAAATTAATCGATTCTGAGAAACTTCCCGGTTAAAATCTGGGTGGTACTAATCCATACTTAATATTATAAATGCGAAAATGTGTCTGTCTGTCTGTCTGTCTGTCTGTCTATCTGTTACCTCTTCAAGCTTAAACCACTGAACCGATTTGAATGAAATTTGGTATGAAGATAGTTTAAGTTCAGGGGAACGACATAGGCTATATCCGCTATAAACGAATTAAAGGCGGACGAAGTCGCGGGCAGAAGCTAGTATATTAGGTCCCAAAAAACCGATTAAGTGCAAGTTCGACTCGCACACGTAGGGTTCCATACCAGCGTATGCAATTATCGCCGAAAAACTTCACCGCATTCAAACGAGAGCGACTCGTATCGTCGGTTGCCAGCCCACTCAAGCCGATATCGGCTTGACTCCTTGGCACTGCGTAGAGATGTAGCTTCGCTCTGCATTTTATGTCGCTTCTATAACAGGGAGTGCTTTGAGGAATTGTTTGGATTTATCCCTGCCGCATCTTTCCGCTATCGTTCTATGCGACAATATTTTCATTCCCTCTTCTTAGATGGCTGGCATCCACAATTGTGCGTGTTGCTAGAAATTATCGCCGGCAGTATTTCAGGACCGATGCGACCTTCAGACCTCCGAGAAATGAGCGTACTCCCACCTGACAGGCTGGCAACGCACTTGTCTCTGGTGTTGCGGGTATCTATGGGCGACGGTGATCGCTTACCTCCAGGCGATAAGTCTGCTCGTTTGCTCCCTATAACATGAAAAAAAACCTGACTTGACTGTACTGCCATCCTAATTCAAAAGGATTCATTTGATGCATTGACATATATTTAGCGTTTCTAGGGTTCCGTACCAAAAAGGTACAAAAGGAACCCTTATGGTGCTACTCTGTCTGTCTGTCTGTCTGTCCGTCTGTCTGTCTGTCCAACGATTAAAGCGCCATTTCTCAAAAACTGCTTATGCTATATGCTATTTGAAATTTGGAATATTTATAAACATGGTCAGCCCACATGTATTGCACAGGAAATATTTAAAAATATATTATTATTAAAAAAAAAGTAGGAATATGAGGGGGGGGGGGGCAAAAATTAAAAGTCTAGCTACAGGGTCAAATGGGGTATCATATGAAAGGACTTAATCTGTACATTTTCGAACAATTTTTTTTAATTTTTTTATGGTGATTATTTTTTGTTTTACTAAGGAAATTGTGAAAAAAAAACACCATTCCTCCCCTTTATCTCCGAAGTTTACCAATCGAAAATTTTGAAATTTTCACAAATTGTATGAATAAACAGAAATATGACACGAAAATTATAGCCATGTCTCTAACTAGCAAATATTTTTTTTAATTTGCAAAAAACCTTTTTGAACAACTCGGTTGCGTTAAGTTTGCACCTGATTTGTATGCAATGCTATAGATATCAGGTGCAAACTTAACTCAACCGGTACCGGGTAATAAAGTTAGGGTAAGTAAAAATTTGTACGGGACCCTCGGTGCGTGAGTTCGACTCGCACTTACCCGGTTTTATTTTAATTAGGTCGGCATTGTTGTTAAGAAGGTTATTATTTTCTTCTCCGCGAGTTCGTGGCCTTCTAATTTCCTAGAAGATTCCTAGAAACTTAATAACATATATCTGAGGCGCTTTGTTTTAATTGAAAAGGGCTGAACTACCTCTTGGAGACATAACGACGTAACTGACATATTCTCATACTGATGTATTTCCTTTTGTTACTGGTATAATGAAGGCCGCAGTTTGTCACGACATAAAATATTATCGTCAGCCTTATCAGGACTTCAGGACCCTTACCCTCCAAGGGTCTAGAGATGTCATAATCTGCATTTGAAATTGACCATTGTTCTGGCACTTTATTACGTTTGAAATAGTTGGGAATTTAAATAGCTATACCGGATCTACTATTCTACATGTATTTTGGTCATAATTCGAGTGTTGTGTCACGTCCGTATCAATTTTGTTGATTTGTGTTGAAATGCCTGCAGAAATTTATAAATTAACAAACGATTAAGCCCTGTTTTACTGCGTTATTATAATGATTGAAAAGATTAAATCAAAGAGGAGACAGCTGATGAGAAGAATATAGAATGGAATATATAGTATAGGTAAACATGTGCCAAGTACATATATATATATATATATATATATATATATACACCGTGGGGTCGAGTAACCCGACTAACTTTAACAATAGATTCTAATGACTATTTGGAGTAAAAAAAGTTATATGATGTATAGTCCAATAACGAATAGTTTTTAAGATATTCATTATAAAAAAAAATACACTAAGAAAAATCTCCAGTCTAACACACCTTAAGGATGTGACGTAGGGTATAATCCACTTAATGTTGTTTATACGACGGAGTACTAACTGCATGCTATTTGGCCAATTGGAAGTAGTTAAGTTTGGTACACTATTACAAAAAGGTTTCATTATTAAGGCATTACATAGGATCGAATCGCTGTCCAAATAAAGTGTAATAAATAAATAAAGCCATGCCGCATTATACTCCGGCTAACATAGCGGATATCCATTTTATTTACGGATTTTGTAACGGCAATTCGTACGAAGCAGTTGCTGAATACCGAAGAAGATTTCCCACTCGTCGCGTACCGCACCATTCCACTTTCTTGGACACACATGGACGGTTTCGAGAAGAAGCACGAACTCGCAGGGAAAGGTCCCAGCATGACGGTTGCCCAGCCCACTTCGGCAATGAGGTTATGGGATGGTTACGCCAAAATTTCCCCGACAAGTGGATAGTTCGTGGAAGCAATGTTCTCGCGTGACCTGCCAGGACCTAACTCTCAGAGTTTTTTTTTTTATGGGGGACATTGAAAGATAAGGTATATTCAAGACCAGTATACTCGTGAGAAGAACTAATGCTAAGGATTTCGGCAGCCTCTGATGAAATTAAAAACAGTTTTGTCAACTTAAATAATGAAATCTGTCTACGAACGTATCTTTGTATTCAAAATAATGGTTCACATTTCGAAAACCTAATGCACTAATAAAGATCCGCATTGTGTTTTTTTCCACTTGAATACAAATATGTACTGTATTCTCTTGACATTCGTTGTCATGAACTAGTAAACAATCACATGTCACATGAGCTGCACTTCACTCGCCGTGCATCGTATGACGTCGGAGTGATTCGTGAGGTGTCATGTTCGCTTACTCTGTTTCTCTACTAGGGATTGGTTTTTCTAACTCACTCTTTTAACTAAAGATTTGTTCACAAGGTAATGCTAAAGTCAATTGATTTACTTTGTTCTAAAAAATAATTTTTATTTAAGTACAGAATTGACCCTATGTTGATATAACATTTTTTAATTGTAATACCATCCAAAATACGTGGTTTAAGTTTCTCGGGTTATTTAGGCCCTCGGTGTATATAAATAGAACATTGGTTATGTCTTTTCAGCTCTTTATTAGAATCGGTAAGCCCTTGTTATTATATCTACGATCGTGTTATACATTATTTATTAAGCCCGCCGTATTTCATCGCTAATAGGCTTACAATAATAATGGTTTTTCTGCCCGCTGTTTATGGAAGAACTTCTTTCAATATAACATTGGGAGTTTTCATTTAAGTTAAATAATTTCAAAGGATTATACCTCAATGTTGGGGGCCTGTCCACGCTGCGTCACGCTGTACGCGGTCGCCATTCGAGAAACTTTCAGCCTCAGCCGCCATCGGTTCTACAAGCAATATGCCCCGCCACTTAAGTCTAACAACTCTTTGAGCTATGCCGACGACCTTGGAGCTTCTTCGGATCTCCTCATTTCTGATTCGATCACGCAAGGAGACTCCGAGTATAGCTCGCCCCATTTCCCTTTGAGTGACTTTGAGCCTTCTTATGATGCCCATTCTGATGTGAGTGACCACGTCTCAGTGCCGTATGTCATCACTGGCAACACACAATGATTAAAAACCGACGTCTTAAGACACGCTAGCGTCCATCATAGTTATAGTATATTTTTACGACTACGTTGAAACAAAAACGAGAAGTTATGACTTTTCCCCCTCCGCGAACGAAGTTGCGACCACATTTTGGTTCTCAATATGCTTAGGTATTAGTATTTTTGTCAGTCAGTATTGCGTAAACAGTCGAGTAAAATGCCTATTATGTAGAGCTCTTGAGTTAGATTTCGCCTTGTAGGCAGTATTTTTGCTATAGTCACTCTCAGTACAGCGCCCCACAGTTTGAAAATCACTGCTATAGACCAAATTTATTAGATAGTCAATTCTCAAATGCTAGTTATAACATAAAATGATAGCAGGATAAATTGCAAGTGTAAATTGCATTCCGTTTTAGTAATACATTAAAACGCTAAGCTCAAACCGCTGAAACAATTCACGTAGTCCCAGCAGAATCGCTGATTGCCTAAAACCGCATCCAATATGACTGGACAATTCAAAATGTTTTTATCCTATATTACAAAGAGAACTATAAACCATGGGTAATGAAGTTCAATTTCAAACATTGAACAGGAGCTGTAGTTGATGTTGTAACTATTAACAAGTTGATGTATAGCATATATATACACAATCATACCTATAAGCACGGCCTACAATACTGTTATCTGTTTGTCGCAACTGTAGGTATTACTCAACAAAAGCTAAGCTGATCGACATTTCAGCCAAAGGACGACCACTGCTGGACACAGGCCTCCTCAATTGACTTTCACATGGGCCGGGTAGAGGCTACCCACAGCCAGGTCGTCCAATATCTTGCGAGTGGCCTTTCTACGCTGCGATTGCCGGTACGCGATCTCAACTTGAGAACCTTCCTGCCCCAACGGCCATCGGTTTCGGTTTGCTACTATCATGACCAGATCGTCCACCCCCCTCGTCCATTTAGAGGTTCAAAAACCTCGTTCGTGGAGGAGGAAAAGTCATAACCCTCTTTCTTGGTTTACCGTAATCGGGTAAAAAGTATCTACTCTGCTGTCCTCAATCCTTGTACGGTTGAAATCCATCCAGCCGTTTTGACGTAATGAAAACACAAAGACATACTTACCTACAACTCCTACGAGTATACATGCATATATTATCTATACTATGATCAAACTGACATAAAAATGTGTAAATTTTTGTAATAAGACATTCGGAAATAATGTGTAAATGTAATGGTTAATATGTAAATTTGAATTATTCCTAATTAGTTTGTAATGTGTATTAATAATAGCATATAATATAATATAATAATGAATTTTCCAGCGCTTTGGTGAAAACTGTTATGCTGTGTAAATTTTATATGACAATAAATAAATAAATAATACTATTATAAAGTTGTAAAAATTAAATGAAATATATTTTATGGCATCCGCCATTTGTACTTTCTTGTATTTTGCAGTAACGTTTAAAAAAATAAATAGATATATTTTCAAACAAACTAGTGTAACAGACTATGGAGGTCACTGAATCAAACATTTGTATTGGATTTTTTTGTTTTTTATATGTCATTGTGGCTTCATCACCCCAAATCGGCTAAACAGATTTTAACTATTTTTCATACACAGCCACAGATGGTTATATGACACTTTTTGTCTGCCTAAGCTGAGGAAAAAGAGGGGTAAGGACTTTTTCTTTTCCGCGAACGAAGTTGATTCAGTAACTTCCAAATAGTGCGTTTTCCCTATTTTTATATAAATTATATTTAGGTACAGACATTTCTATTTTACAACCTTTATAATAGAAGGATAACTATGGTGCTTAGGTACAAAAGTCAAATCTATCAAAATGAAATATGTACCTAACCATTATTTCACGCCTCTATGGAACCCTAAAAATCAAACAAACCTCAATGACAACAAAGGGAAAAAACAAATGCAGATAGTGTAGAAACTTTATTTCCATATCACTACGTGTCAAAGTTTGCCAAAGTTTTGACAGAAACACCGCGGGCCGCTTCCACACTATAAGGATTAATAACAAGTTTTGTCACGCAAAAGTACGTGTTATGGCAACGTGGTTAAGTTTAAAATAGCGGGCCTAGCTATTATGCTGTTTCCCGTTTAGTTTTCTTTTGTTGCGGACACACTGCTGGAAAGAATGGCAAACATTATCTACTCTTTATTACAAGCTTTTATTTAACTTGTAACGTATATGTTCCGGTTGAATCTTACAAGTTAAATTTGACTTACTTATTGGTTTCCGATTGAGCTTAAACCAATTTGTCATACCTTAATTGCAATATAGTATGATAGTATCGAGCTGATTTGATGATGGAGCAGAAAGGTGGTCATAGGAGCTCCGTAATAAAAATGCAATCCTTTGGGCTCTTTAGAATCGTGTCGGTGAGTAATTTATGGATGTTCAAAGAAAAGTACACTCAGCAAAAACAGCTTGTCACAAAAAAAAATGACAGGAGCTTATTGGTAATCTTAGGTTAGAGATGATAGAGATTGTAAAAACATAACGAATATAAAAAGTAAAAAATTACATTAAAAACCTAACCTAGGCTAGTTTTCCGCCGGCAGCGGGGCATAGCTCAAGCTAACGGTGGTTAAGGTAAGCCGGGAGATTGTGGGTGCCGTACGCTTGATCCTCAGGGATTGGTTAACCCGTGCCTTTGGCTAGATCACGTTCCACTTGACACAGGTACTCACCGGGCACGGATGATTCGGCTGGTACCTGTGTCGTGTCACCCGCCGCGTGGAAACTACAGTGTCTATACATTGTACGGACGGAGATGAGGACACGGCGAAGCACACCCGCCCCTTGAGCCCACGTGGCATGTACCGCGATCCGAATTAATCGTAACCATCCGGGGGGCCTCTCGCTGCCAGCCATTGCTGGCGCGATGGCACGCAGCAGGGCCGCTTGGAAGGCAGTCGTCGCATTTTGCAACGCCGTCATGTCCCAAAAAGAGGCGGCGGAAAGAGAACGAGAGGATGACTCCTTCGCACCACCTATCCTCCGAAGAAGAACAGAGCGAAGGCGGGCTGTATACGACCGCCAAATATCGCCCTAACCCGTATCTTGGGCAGCGGACCGGGACCGGGAGGTAGATTTACCGATGACCGACGAGTAATCTTGATTAGATTACAAAATATAATAAGACTAGCTTCTGCCTGTGACTTCGTCCGCCGTAAAATCGTTTATCGCGGATAAGAGTATTTTTACGGGATAAAAGTAGCATAAGTGGGGAAGGCCCCAGGACTCAAACTATCTCCATACCAAATTTCATCCAAATCGGTTCAGCGGTTTAAGTGTGAAAAGGTAACAGACAGACAGACAGACAGACAGACAGACAGAAAGACAGACAGACTGACACACTTTCGCATTTATAATATGAATTGGTGACTATTTGAGAGCCTATTTGAGAGTGCTTGATGAAATAAGTAACAGTGTGTCTCACGAAAACTTTACACACTTCCTACAAACTTGGAAAGAAACCCCGATACATGGGCTGTGTAAAGTTTCTGTTCGCTTTTTTTGCAGCACGCCTCAACTCCACACGGTTTTGTGAATGACAGTTTTAGGGTTCCGTAGAGGGCGGAAATAAAGCTAAAAATATTTTAAAAATCGTGAAAAATTACTTATTGTTTTATAACTAGCTTTTGCCCACGACTTCCCTGCGAAAGGAGAGGTAAAGTTGTCACAGCGGCCATAAGGGTCTGTGGGCTGGTTTCGAAAGATCGCGAGTATATCTCCCTCTTAGATATATCTTTCGCGATCTCTCGCCACCATTGGATGGACTCATACGTTCGATCAGCTTCCTGTTTTAGCAAACTTACTCGGTCCCCTCTACAATTTGAAATTCAAAACATCTTTTCTTAGTACACGTCTACATTTCTAAAAGAATGTGTTTCACATATTCTTACTTTTAACGGTTTAGGCTGTACGAAATCTGATAGTAGTTCAGAGACGTTAGGTACTATACTTAACCGTCGACGCAAAAAGAGGGGTGCTATAAGTTTAACGTGTCTGTCTGTGTCTGTGGCATGTCTGTCCTATCGTAGCTCTCAAACGGATGAACCGATTTTTGTTTAGTTTTTTTGTGCCATGGATAATTTTATCCCGAGTGTTCTTAGGCATGTTTAATGAAAATCTGTTCAGCCGTTTGAAGATCATCAGCGCTTTGCTAGTTGATGAGGGGATCTGACTACCATCCATATGTCCTATTCAGACAAAGAAAAAAAACATAACGTTACGACCAATCTAGTGAGGCCACAAAAAACCATGCCAAAGCCAACTTCACGCGTTACAAATACAAACAAACCATGTGTGTGAAGTTGTCTGATTTCTCAAAACCATGCCAAAAAATCGACTTCACTAGATTGTTCGTAACGTCATGTCTATCTTTCTTATTTGGTCTGAGATGTCCTATCGATTTGATTCGAAATTTGGTACCGTATTACTTCAATAATATTGAAAGAACATGGTAAGGTAACCATGACTTTAAATATGACATTTTAGGATACGGTTTAGATTTCGAAGGTGGGTAATTAAATGGGATCAATTATCATCAATTACCATTGCGGCTGGGTCGAAGCGACGCGACGTTTGCTCAAACTAATCACAAATACCTACCTAATATGTAACCTAACCTTAGAGTAGGTAGTTAAAACTTAATCTAAATAGTAAATCAATACTAATACGATACCTAATTAATAACTCAATTAACTAATCACTATAAATACTTTCATAATATTTATACCTATTTTATAACGGACAAAATAAAAGTAAAGTTAAAAATTTTAGAAACCCCCGACACAAAAAAAACTCTAAAAACTAACAATAGTAGATTGTTTGACAAGGGGCTAAAATAAGCCATTATGACACGAAGTGATTATTTGGACCAGCTCACGAAGTGAGCGAGGACAAATATGTCTGAGTGTCATAATGGCTTTTAGCCACATGTTAAACACTCTGCTTTTCACTTCGACTGCGAGAAAATAAAAAAGACTTAACACTAAAATTGTATATTTAATGAAAAATAAAAAGTACAGTTTGAGCAATTCTTTATAGTTAAATTAACAGCTTATATATTTTTTAAAACTAATAATGGCCATAGACAATTTTTACTTTTTAATGTGAAGGGCTGCAATACGATCAGAAATTTTGGCCAATCTGATGAGGTTGGTTTGTTTGTTTTTAATTATTCGTAAGTAGTATGTAGCTGGCCGCAAGTTTTTTTTTAGTATCATAGAATAATTATATGGCTTTCTTTTAAACCCTAGGGGCTATATGTACTATTTTAGTTTCGCTTCACGAAGCTAATATGACCTACTTTTTGAGCAGAAGTGAAAATAATATTCTAAACCTATTACGTTGGTCACTCGATAAGTTTTGAGATGCTCGAAATTTGAAAATGGAATGCACCTGAATTATATGTTCTTAAAAAGCAAATTTATTTAAAAATCGAACACAAGTTGCCGATTCGGGTTACGGTCATTTTTCTAAAACGGTTCCCGCGTTTTTTCTTTTTAACGATGGAGCTTAACCGCGAACATTTGCGTGCTATGATATTTTATGATTTTAAATTTGGTTTATCTGAACAATTGTGTTTGCAACGATTGCAGTCAGCGTTAGGAGTATCTGCTCCTTCACGGGCAACAGTTTTAAGATGGTTCAACGGATTTAAAAGAGGTAAAACCAACCTCGAAGATGACCACCGAAGTGGTCGCCCGCAAACAGCAGTAACTGCAGCAAACGTGTGGACTACTGAAATGTTGGTGCGAAAAGATCCACCAATAACATACAAAGACATAGAGAATATCTTACGCGTCAGTTCGGGGAGCGTTAGCATCATTCTACATCAACATCTTGGAGTAAGGAAGCTCTGTTGTCGTTGGATACCACGTTTGCTCTCCGATACTGAGAAGCAGGCTCGTGTAGATTGGTGTCGTGAGATGCGTCTACGATTCGACAACGGGACATCGCGGCGTGTATCGGAAATAATTAGATACAGGTGTCAAAAACATGGATTTACCAATATGACCCGGAAAACAAGCGGCAATCGTCAGTATGAAATTCTCAGAGGGAAAGTTACCAACAAAACTATAAAGACCTCGTAACGTCGGCAAAATAATGGTAGCTAGTTTCTTTTCACGGGGCGGACATTTGTCAACATCAATGCTGGAAAATTATAGGTCATTCAACTCTGATTGGTATACTACAGTAGCATTGCCGCAAGTTTTCAAAGCAGTGCGAGAGAGGAGACCAAATAATGGACTTCGGGGAATCTTGCTGCATCACGATAACGCCTCTTCACATACGTCCCTCAGAACAAAGGCGTTTATTGAGAAAGCTGGGATAGAAACCTTACCACATCCATCCTACAATCCTGACTTAGCTCCCTGCGATTTATTTTTGTTCCCGGTGGTGAAAGAAAAAATAAAGGGGAAGTTTTTTTCGAGTGCTGAAGAAGCCGTGGCTGCATATGAAGAAGCAATTTCGGACCTATCTGATGAAGACTGGCAAAAGTGGTTCCAAAGTTGGTTCAGACGAATGGAACTTTGTATAGAGAGTAATGGAGAGTATTTTGAAAAAGTGTAAAATAAATAAAACTATATCTTCAATAGTTTTTTTTATCTCAAAATTTATCGAGTGACCTACGTCTCATAGTTTCTTCAATTTACTTACAAGTGACCATTTTTCTGCTATATCTACATATACAATTAATCGTATTTTGGCGTCGGTGCTACCTAAAGAATATGCAAAATGTTGAAAATTTACGATTTGTGACACAATGGCGCCGACTCCAAAATAACATCTTATTAGCCATACTCCTAGACATGCGTATTCCGCTTTATGTCTGTAAATAAATAATGTGGTGAACAATCGGTGCCTTTGAGTACACAACGGTGTAATACTACTCTATTAGTCCAACCCGCCTATATAGTTTCTAGGACCAGAGGTAACCCTTTCATCGAAGTTACCGTAGACAAACAAGTAGAAGCAAAGCCGGCAAACATGACAAACTAATTTGTTTACCTTTACCAATAACGGGCTATTTGGTGACCCCTTATTTGACCTTCACGAATTATTGATGTTTGGTGGTAGTAGAATTTTGAGAAGAAAAGAAAAAACAAAATACTTCGCCCTATTAGGGTTTAATGTACTAAATGTAACACTATTAACCAGCAATGAACATGATTACAATGGAATAAATAACTAAATATTTTTATTATCACACCAAAATAAAATATATGCAGATAACAAAATAACATGTGAAAAATAGAATCAGAAAAAGAAGTACATCGAATATTCCGCGTGACGAAAGGAACGGGCTTAGCTTGTGCTGCAGCAGCCTTGCGACTGCGCAGCGTTGCGCAGGCTGAATCAACTCGCTGAACCACTTTGACTCGTTTGACCGGTGTGAGTAGGGTATCCACTATCCAAGTATACACACACATGCGTGTGAGAGAGGAGATATAAAGTAACCATCACTGGGTCCCACAACATAGAGTCCGGCGTTGCGGTAAACCTTGAAGATGATGGCGTGGACGAGCTTAATTCCTACCAGAACAACGAGATTGCTTTAGACCGGGACACGTGGAAAAATGAGACGATCTCCATAACGACCGGTCGTGCGACCCCTCATCCAACGGTTTCCCGCCATCTTTACCAGGTCATCGGTCACCTTTTTGCGGGTCTTTCCACGCTGCGTCTTTCTGAACGTGGTCCCCACTCAAGAACTTTTCTACCCGCGCGGTCATCAGTTCTATGAGCAATGTGCCACACTCAAGTCTAGCAACTCTTTGGGCTATGTCGACGACTTTGGACCGACATTTCTTCTGCGGATCTCCTCGTTTCTGATTCGTTCACGCAATGAGACTCCGAGCATAGCTCGCTCCATTGCCCTTTGAGTGACTTTGAGACTTCGTATTATTTTCTTATTTCACATATTATCACAATACATCTTGTAGTTTATGAGTGAAATGCCTGTGACATGCGGACGGACATGATGAAACTATAAGGATTCCGTTTTCGCCATTTTGGCTACGAAAGCCTAAAAATGCAACATTATCCTCCAACTGATAAATACATAATTAAAGGTAGATATTTTATAATACATTACCTTACTTAAATTTGAAGAAAGGGTGTAATAAATCAAATGTTATTTTTAGACGATAAAAGTTTGTTCACGAGAAATAGTACAGAGACATGCCTCAAATAACATTATTTCGTCTCTAGGGTAGAAATCTTTACGGATTCATGTTTATTCTTATTCAGTAAGTGTTTCTGACAATGACGGATTACACCCAAGGAAGCTTACCATTCATTCACAAAACTAACGACAAAAATATTCTCACATTCGATTCGGTTTCTTATTTGCGCTAGGGATGTGATTAAGGTATTGGAACATTCGCATGCGCGAATAGGGACGTTCAAAATTAAATACAGTTTGTTAAAATGGTTCGTCGTTTTTAAAGCTCTGCTTTATAATTGGGGTGTTGACAATTTTTGCAAACTTTTTTTATGGTTTGTTATAGTATAATATACGTTTTAACGTATATTACATTTAGTTACGTACATTACATATAACAGCAGCAGGGGTCAATTAATACACGAGGCGTGTAGTCGAGTAGAATCAGTTATTTATATAAACAATCGCTTAAGTATGTACAATTTGATTTCATTATACAAGCAATATGAGTTTTATGTTGCAGTACCATTGTGTTACTGCTAAACACTGAAGTGGCTTGTCGCCATACTACAATAGAACGACATCTCAATAATATAAACATCGGTGAAAAAACTACTTGAACCTCATTAACTCACCGCGATACAACAATGTTAAAATCACTTTACAATGTTAAAACGACTTTTCCGAAAAACGCTCCATACTAAAACCTAGGAACGTGTGACGTCACCTTGAATGGGAAACTTAAGAACTTTGTACTGCAGGCTCTTGAAATAAAACAATTTAACGGATTATATCGCGTATATTATCTCATTTTAGCTCCTGACATTTCGGAAGCTTTCCAGCTTTCCATGGTCACGGGTGGACTGAGAAAAGATTTATTGTCCTCTGTCAAAGTTACAATTTGTGCAAACTACCCATTTTTGAAAAAACAAATAAAGGTGCCATGACATGCCAGATGGGTCTAAGCTGTAAAGATAGTTACACATGTGCCAGAAGGGCTTAATTATTTTATTCTAATAATTTACCAAGCAGCATTTCACAAATGAGGCGTACTGAGGAGAAAAGAAACGCTGCAAAGAAAAACTCCCAGGCTACCTCATTACTAATTATAAAATTTTAAAAAACAGAGACTATTAATGTGCTTTTAAACAGATAAGATATTTTACACCGTTCGGAAATTAAGGTTTTGCAACGTCAGGAACTAAAATGAGATAATATACGCGATATAATCCGTTAAATTGTTTTATTTCAATGAGTAATAATCGCGGAAACAGAAGAAAATATTACTGCAGGCTATGTTAAAATTGGTGTTTATCGCAACGGTTTCATAACAAAAGGTAACATAACGTAATGGTTCCTATATTGTTACGTTGAGAACATGTATGGCGTTTGACGTGTGTATCCGTGTGTTTGTCTGTGGCATGTTTTGATTCAGTTTTCTGTGTTTGAAAGGTGACTTTATCAAAGAATTCTAAGCCATGATTTATAAAAATCTGTTCTGCCTTTTAAAGATTAGAATCTAGGCGACTAGGCGGTGGGTTCATTCTATGTAGATAATCTTGGCAGGCAAAACTCTTTCTACATACCAAGGACCAAGAGGACTATGAATTTCCATATTCGCAACTACATATTCAGGGAAAAGCTTTCCTCGATATGTAGAATCTATGTATAAAAAATATTTTTTACAATTATTCAACTTCAAGCGTGGGCCAGTAATTTAAATGTTACAATATATTGATTGAAATACAAAGATCCAAATAATGAAAATGTTTTAATGGTCTTTGCTTCATACCAATTTTCATTCAAATCACTAGAACTATTTCCGAGAAACAAATTTTACATATAATTATAAGAATTAATAATGAAATAATGATCTTTATTCTGTAAGTAGGCCGCAAGGGCACTTTTACAAGTCTGACTCTACGGCGTTTCCCAAGAGGAGACCATTGAGGAGAAGAAAGCCGAAACAAACTCAACCGTCAGTCATTTTTTCGAAATAACTCTTATAATATATCTATTACAACTTAGCCTATCCTAAATATATGTTTTGAGTATAAACTCAATGCGTAGTTCTTCAAGAAAAGGAATCAAAACCTATAAAAGTAAAAAAAAATATAGAATATAAAAAAGCAATATAATGATTTTTTATTTAAAACAAATTACATACGTTTGATATGCCACCTTATAAGAACTGTGTCCCGGTAAATTTAAATTACTTGGTTTCTGTTTTGGGCCATGCATTTTTGTCTCTTAAATAGTCCTCTACCTTATAATATGCCTTTGCCATTAGAGACTCTTTTAATTGTTTAAAGAAATGGGATTGGGCCATACTGATTTTTAGTATGAGTTAGCGTTATGCGTCTTTCCTGTGGACACCCGAAAGTTAAGGTCCTTAGTGTCCTTTAGGCAATGTACAAATTGATTAATACTCTAGATCTAAGCGATAAAAATATCAGTTATATGTACCCAAGCCCTTAACTATTGCGTTGTCCACAGGAAAGACGGCTAAATTCTAGAATGATTATGACCCGATTACCCCTTTTGTTGGTATGTCAGGGGTGTTTTATCGTTTCAATTATTATACTTGTTACGAATAACATACAAAATGTGTAATATATTACTCTATGTATTCGCAAATATTCTAAAGAATGCGAATATCGAAATACTTGCGAATACTTGCAAACGCAAAAGCTGCCAACATGAATGTACCTACGCAACATCCCTAATTTGCACATTCTTATCGCTTATTGACATTCGAAGCTACCGCGGCCATCGATTTTGTTTTGGCTCGGCCCGCCGCCATGTCGCTTTTTACTTTTTAAATTTCGAACGGACACCGGCGCAGTAATTGACAGAGGCGTCCAGCCAGAGTGCACTTTTTGCTCATTTTGTTGTTATTTATACTGAATTTAATATCATACGGCATGCGTAAAGGGTTTTATTTATGACAGGATTAAAAGATAACGGCTCGTTAGTGGTATCAAAATTGCCAGCGATGCATAAATCCGAGTTTGTTTTAATCAAGAAATAATTGGTATATTTGAGATCCGTTTCGTTAAACGGATGACTGTCTGAGTAAATCGAATGTGACTTTGCGATTATTAAAGCCTTTAATCGAAAGTCTTGAGTAAGAATCTCAGGGGTTACTCCGAAACTCGAAATTCGAAGTTCGTAACGTGCCGTCCCTCTCGCTCTCATGTTAAAAAATGAGATTTGAGGAAAAGTACTTCGTACGAACATTTGTTGTTTTATGTTACTGTCTATTTAATGGAAATTCTCCAGTTACGGATCGATGCGCAAAAACATGATATGCAGTCAGGTTCCAGATTGAGGATATGTACTTAAATTAGATTTTGAATAGTAACTAAGTACATATTGCCATAAATAAATAAATATATATTCCAGGACAATTTTTACACAAATCGAACTAGTCCCATCGTAAACTCAATAAGGCTTTTGTGTCATGGGTATTAGACGACGATACATTTAATAGATATATTTACTTATATACAAAGAAAACATCCAAGACTTAGGAACAAATATTTTTCTCATCACTTAAATATTTGATCCTAACGGATTTTGAACCCAGGACCTTCAGCACCACAGGCAACGTTACTCCGGCTGAGCCAAACCGGTCATCAAAAATATATCGCTGGAGTATTTTTACAAATCGCGTAGTAAACGCCGACAAAAGTGCTGGGCGGTAATTATATAAACATAAAAATAATATTATAAAACAAACATATGCAATTTTCAGTTTGCTTACCCTGTTTGCTATGTCGGTGACCTTGGTTCGTCTACGAATCTCCTCATTTCTGATTCGATCTCGCAGAGATCCCGAGCATAGCCCTTTCCATAGCTCGCTGAGTGATTGTGGGCAGGGCACATAGTTCGAAGAATCGATGGCCGTTGGGGCAGAAAGGCCCTTCTCGAGTGGAGACCGCGTACCGGCAAGCGCAGCGTAGGAAGGCCACGTACAAGGTGGTTGGACGACCTGGTTAGGATTGCGGGGGCTCGCTGGATGCTGGTCGCCTCTATCCGGCCCATGTGGAAATCTATTGAGGAGGCCTGTTTCCAGCAGTGGACGTCCTACGGCTGAAATGATGATGATTTGCAATTTTCCTGATCGACTCAAAATGTTATACAAATTACCATCCGTAAGTGTATGGTTTTCAAAATTATACATTTCATGTCTTAGGTACCTATGGTTCAGGACGCTGTTCCGGTATAACAGAGATGCTGGTCCGATTCTGGCTTAGACTGCAGTGGATCGCAATAAATTTCTCTTTCTACTTAAACCTTTGTATCCATGTACATAGAAATATATAAAAGATTCTGTGACGTTTTCGCATAAATAAATATATAAACAAAAAATAAAAATGTTATCAATTAAGTCCAATGCTAATTTCACTTCTATAAACTATTCGGCATCCCGTTTGTCTCCAAAGTTTCAGAACTTACATACTTACCCAACTAAGTACTTAGTTGCTCGAAGTTCATGAATGTCACCCAAACTGAATTTCAATTACTTGGCAAAAGTTTGAATTTCAAGTCCAAATTATGTAGATTTACAATTTTAAAACTATACCCAGATGGTTTGGAAACTCATATTCAAACTATGCTTAAAAACAGCCGGTAGAACTTAATGTGGCAGTTGAAAGCAGAGCCAGAGGCGAGAATGATTCATATAAGGTTCCGACAATTATAAGTCACAAGAAACTACTACAGTATGCAATAGAACATAACTACAGAGGCCGGGACGAAAGGGGTTGCCGGCCGAAGACATATAGACGGCCGAGCAAAGCGAGGCCAGATAGGTCTGAGGCTGGCAACCCCATATTTCCCGCCGAGGCATGTATAGTGTTTTTTTCAAACATGCAATGAAATGAACAACAAAAAGTCAAAGTTTTATTTTTCAATACGAATAGTGGCAGAATGTCATGATGGTTGTGCTGCAAATGTATGTTGAATGGAAATTAAAAAAAAAAGCGGCCCAGTGCGAGTCGGACTCGCCCATGAAGGGTTCCGCAGCCGTTTATACAAAAAATGCACTACAGATAAAAAAATACGATATGAAAAAAAAAACACTAACAAAAGAGCGGATCTCCCCGGAACTTACGTCCTTTTGCTGAGAAGCGCAGTTTTTTGGCAATAACTTATAAAAGGTATGTCCGATCATGTTGAAAACGATTTTCGTTGAAAGTATTTATTAAGCTATATATTTATAATTTTTTTCAATTTTTTTGAAGATACCGTTTAGAAAATAGAGGGGGCGAACACAATTTTTGCTACTTTCGGAGCGAATATTTCGGAAACTCTTCACTAAATCAAAAATTTTTTTTAGAAATCTCAAAGCGTTTTTAGAAGAACTGTCGAAATATGTGCCACACATTGATATTTTCTGAAAAAAATTTTTTTCACTTTCGGTTACATGTATGGAATGCCCCCCCTAGAAATATATATATCTTTTATTTCACTAATAAACTAAGTAGCGGTTTACACACGACACCTATGCTCCAAATTTCATCAATGTGCATCTTATAGTTTTTGAGTAAAATGCCTGTGACATACGGACGGACAGACAGATAGACAGACAGACCGACAGACATGACGAATCTATAAGGGTTCCGTTTTTGCCATTTTGGCTACGGAACCCTAAAAAGAGGACTGTTTAGGATGATTTGTATGAAATTCCATTAACGACCTCTTGTCCTAGCCGCATCAGAAACGTCATACTTCGCAGCCTTATAAGGAACATAACATCAATATTTCATTGCATGTTTGAAAAAAAGGCATTTATTGAAATCACGCCAATATATTGCTGGATTTATGTCTTTTTTAACTAGTTCTCCTTGAAAGTTGGCTACAGCAAGACCTTGTTAAAATCTAACGACTGCAATCCGAAGATAAACCATTACAAAAGCGAATAACTTGTTATGCTGAAACATACAACATAGAGATCTAATTGGGGATAGCCGCAAGCCAGTTGAAATACAAGCTTAGTAAACTAAAAGCATGCAGTAGGTATTTGTAAACAATAGCTTCAAGTTTAAGCTTTAGCTTGATCAAAACATTGGAGTATAGTAAATATATTGCCGTTAACGGTGAGCGAGTATCAATTTTAAATTGGGTAGCCGTGTTTTCATGGAAAACCGGTCTTTCCAATAAATGTTACCTGTAATTTTTTATTAAGAGCCTTCATAATACGTATTATTTCGTGTAAGTTTCAGCTTCCTATCTTTGGTATTTTCTGACATATGTTTTTTTTTACTTTTCAAAAATTAAAAAAATCCTAAACTGGCTAATGCTGTGCGTAATCTCTTTTGCGACTAAATTATCTGGTATTGGTATATATTATCCTTTTATTTTCTATTTTCTAGTATGAAGTACTAACTGGATTATTTTGATAAAAATATATACTGCATAACTTTATATAAGCAATTACTTAATGCAGAACTTTTGTTATCGCTCTTCTAGAATGCAAGAAAAAAAGCTGAAGTTTTATTTCCTACATTTCGATTTTCAAGTTTTTTCTTTGAAAAAATTAAATATTATTTTAAGATTATGTGAGTCTCTCTATTTATAGATTACTGTACAAAAAGTTAAATTTACGTAAATAGCATTAGCCAGTGTGGGTTTTTTTTATTTTTTTATGAAAAATTCATACTTCAGAAAATACCAAAGGAAGGAAACTGAAACATACAGGAAATAATATGTATCATGAGAGCTATTAATAAAAAAAATACAGTAAACATTTGGTGGTAGGGTCGGTTTTCCATGAAAACTCGGCTACGCTCTGAGACAAGCTTTTATTGCCGCCAGTAGTTTTCTTTGAACACCAGTCAATTACTTATTCATTGAGACGATTCTAAAGGGCCCAAACTCGGTAGGATGGCTTTATTTTGTTACAGAGTTCCTTTCTATGACCACCTTCCGGCTCCATCATCAGATCAGCTCGATGGTATCATAATATTGTATTGTCACCAAACTTACAAGTATGGAAAATTTTAGCTCAATCGGAGACCGGGAAGTGGGTCAAATTTAACTAAAAATATTTAATCCGAACGTACATACGAGTACATACAAAGATTTCAAGTTAAAAAAGCTTGTAAATTCCTTCGATACCTCTAGATACAAGTTGATAATAATCAAACGGTTGAACCGGTTATATTAGGTACACGTACGACACGTTTGGCTCAGTGGGTTGTACAACGGCCTACGAAGCTGGCGGTCCCGGGTTTGAATCCCGGGCATCCCGGCCAGGGCAAGTGTTTGGCTGATGAGCACGAATGCTTGTTCCTCCTGGCTCTTGGATGTTTTCTATGTATTTAAGTATTATCATGTATCTATTTATTATGTATAACGTTGCCTAGTACCAGCATTACTTAGTTTGGGACTAGGTCGATTTGTGTAACATTGGCCCCGTGTTATTTATTTATTTATTAAATCATATCTAAGAATAATCTCGATCCATTCACTTTTCAAAGCAAGCATAGGTCGACGAAATACAAACTTACTGACATTAAAATAGGTTGAGACTTAAGTACCTAGTCCAATCAATTTGAATAATGTAAGTTTGTATTTTGTCGACCTATTTACACTGTAGCTGTTCGTAGCGCCTGCGCGCGACAGCCCCTACACGCTAGGAGCCGTGGATGTCGTGGCAACCCACCGCCTAAAGGTGCGTCCACATTTGTATCATTTGCCCGTATCAGAACATCGTCGCGTGGCATGATCGCGTGTCACGATCACGCGTTTAGAGGTTGCGCCGATCGGATCGCTCGAAATCCATTTTGCTACGCGTATCACACAGTTATATCGGATGAGTACGGCATGATCGGCGCGCCGACAGTAAGCGTCCAAGCAGCGCGATACGCAGTCATCCTACGGCACGGTGATCGGATACGAGCAAATGATACAAGTGTGGACGCACCTTTACACAACGACAACAATAACAGTAAGCATGCTGCCGTCTAAATTAGTTTTATTACATGGCGTGACGGATTTATTTATTTTTTTATTTAAACTTTATTGCACAAAACAAAAGTAAGTGCAAATGGCGAACTTAGTGCCAAAAGGCATTCTCTACCAGTCAACCATAGGGCCAAACAGAGATGCATGAAAATGGTGCAGTGGGGAAAAACATTCAGTACTGAGAGCGTTAGGATGCACAAGCAAATAATGCATACATAATTACTTCTACCTATACTATATATGATATACACTATATATAAATATATGTATTAAATTACATATAAATAATAAATACAAAATATTTACCAGCTATTGTATGGAAGATGGACGCTACTTGAGTTCTTGTTCCAGCAGATGCCTACGTAGCAACCGCATAAAAACTACCTTGCTTTGGGCTTATCTGATAGAAAGAGGGAGCGAATTCCAGAGACAGCTTGCCTGAGCGGCGAAAGAATTTGACATGAATCATGAGACATGCGATAGAATTGAAAGTTTGAAATTTCCGGAGGAACGTAGTTCACAGCCTGGACGGGGAGTTTGGAATTGCTCTTGAGGTATCCTGGAGCAGAAGGATTTATAGAGATTACCTCCTTACTATTCTACACTCCTTAACTGAAAGGGATTCTTTACAAAACCAATAACGGGCAAAGCATTCAACACGAACGACACGTTGCTCGTGTGGTCATGCTCGTTTCCACATACTGACTGCACGAGCTTTGTAACATGTAACATTACGCTCCGTAACACCAGTTAGCACCCACCTTTAAACGGTTGCAAACACGTTAAAATAAAGATCGAAGGGTCTTTCAAGGATCTGCCCAAACATTTTTGACCTCGGCCCCTAAGCTCTTGGGTTACAGTAAGCACCGATCCCTTAGGGATTAAGAAGGACGTAAGTGATAGGTATTACTTAAAAAGATCTGTCTTTTTGTGTGGATGGTCCTTGTAATTTCGGTGAGGGCTCTTGTATCATCGATAATAAGTTTCCTGTTGGTTGTATTGAGTATATTGTGTATTGGAAAGCCACGATGCTTCTGCGGTGTGTGGGCCCAGCTGATTCACACAGATGATTTGATATTTAATAGATCTAAGAATAAATAAAAATATGAAGAGCACAAACTTGATTTATAACCTTGATTAATAAAACCTTGATATCTTTGTAATCCGATACACCGTGTCTATCTATCTATCAGCCACGGACGTCCACTGCTGAACATAGGCCTCCCCTATAGCTCGCCACAGGGTGCAATCCTACGCAGATCGCATCCTCCGACTCCCCGCGATCCTTACGAGGTCATCCGTCCACCTAGTCGGGGGCCGTCCTAAGGTGCGTCCACACTTGTATCATTTGCCCGATCCGATCACCGTCGCGTGGCATGATCGCGTGTCACGATCACGTGTTTGAACGTTGCGTCGATCCGATCGCTCGAAATCCATGTTGCTACGCGTATCGCACACTCGGATCGGACAAGCGCGGCGTGACATGGAATGCCGACAGTGAGCGTCCAAGCAGCCCGATACGCCGTCATGCCACGGGACGGAGATCTGATACGGTCAAATGATACAAGTGTGGACGCACCTCTACGCTGCGCTTTCCTATGCGTGGTCGCCACTCGAGGACTTTACTGCCCCAACGGCTTTGAGTGTTTGATGGAGAATCCTGGGAGTCAGTGTTTAGAAATGCAGAATCTGGCCTCTGTAAGGTTATTATATTTATTATTATTATTGTTGATTTGTGGGCCTTCTATATGCCGCCTCGACCAGATTTGATCTATTGTGGCAGCCCTTTATTAGAGTTCACTACTGAGGCCCGTTGAGTCTAGGAATTGCCAAATTCTTTGGGCAGTGAAATTTTGTATCTCTTCCGGGGGCTACTCTGTAAGGTTACTACATGGCTTAGGAATAACCTACTAACGCTTAATGTCAGCAAAACTAATTATATTTGCTTCTCTAAATATGATAGTACGCAATCTAATGTTAACCTAAAGCTTAAAATACACACCTGTAACCAACAAAACCCTTCCACTAGTAATTGCATAGAACTAGAAAAGGTAAAATTTAGTAAATACTTAGGTGTACTCCTGGACCAGCGCCTATCATGGTACAACCAACTTGAAAACGTGAACAATAGAATCAGAAAACTTAATTGGATTTTTAAGATGTTTAGATATATCACCACTAAGGAACTAATTAATCAACTTTATATAACATTAGCACAACCGGTCATGACCTATTGTATCACTGTATGGGGTGGAGCAGCCAAAACCAAATTCTTGGATGTTGAGCGAGGGCAACGCTGCTTGCTCAAGGTGATGTACTCAAAACCATACAGGTTTCCTACAAAGGAACTTTATGAAATCAGTGACCAACTAACTATGAGGAAGCTGTATGTTTTGAATACAACACTCAGGCTACACAAAACCCTAGGATTTAACCCTCCATTAGAAACACGTCGGCGTAAAAAACCCGTTGCCCCCAATCTAACTGTAAATCCATGTTCGCTTAAAGACAGTATAAAGCGCAATCGGCATATATTTACAATAAAGTACACAGTATAGGCAATATCTATCATCTATTACTAAATAAGTGTAAGATTGAACTAACTACATGGCTGAAAGTTCTAAGCTATGATGAAACGGAATTACAACTGTATCATGCTAATTATTAAGTGAACCAAAATGTACACATCCAAACATACACACACACACACACACACACACACACAAACACCTACTATTACTATAGTATTGTATTAGTATTACTTAAATTAGGCTAAAACCAAAATTTTAATTAAACAACATAAGCACCTAAAACTATTGTTAAAAATGTATTAAGTTAAGATTAAATAAGGAACCTCTAAATGTATAATATTTCCTACCTGTTTACCAGTTATGGAAGAGCGGGGCATCCTATCACAGGTTTACTTACCTAAAAGGAAGTCCCAATCACTGTATGCATTGTAATTGTTAAAAAGGGAAAATAAACAATTTTCATTTCATTTTCATTTTCACAGGCCAAAGACTGAAACATGGTCGTTCACAATGGGACTCATAAGGCGGCTCAGAGTTACGCAACGTGCAATGAAAAGGGCTATACTCGGGGTCTCACCTCGTTATAGAATCAGAAATGAGGATATCCGCAGAAGAATCAAAGTAACCGACATAACTTACAGGATTGCATCGTTGAAGTGGCAATGGGCGGGCCATGTAGCCCGGAGATACAACGTGTGAACATGTGTAAATCCGTATATGATATCAAGGCTAGTGTATAAGCACCTCAATTTAGTTAATAAATGAGCATTATTACTTATTCCGGAATTTAACCAAGTCTCGTTATGGGACCTATATCGGAATCCCTAACGTCATTTGTCCTAATGTATGGTTTGTCATAACGAATTTTGTTACGAAACTATACAGTTTTCAAAATTGTTATAAAATAAACCTAACCTAACCTATTTATACGATGATCTTTTAAGAGTCTCCAGTAAGCTCGGTTCTTCATACAAACTCAGTTACGCTCTCATTTTCAAACGACTAGCTAGTTGGCTCTGAAACTTTGTACTTAGAATAAGTTTAGGTATATAATAATAATAATAAAACTTTTTATTTCATGTAATTACACTCATATTTTGTTAGTATCTTAAAATCTATAGGTTAGTAAGTAAAATTAAATACACCAAATCGGGGCATGTAGCCCACAACAGTGGCGTAAATAGGGACAATCAATCCTGTCCCCTATCATTTTCAGGATGTTGTTGGGACTGCCGCGCACCCGGCGCACCAGGGATGCAGCCCTCTTGCGCATTGTGCTATAGAAGCAGTCAACCCTCGCTTCTGCGAACATCCCTGATGCGCTACAGAAGCGGGGCAGCCCCACCAACACCCGGAACGCGTTGTTAAATTGAACCCGGAGGGCCGTGTAGGCTCGTTGCGTATATCGAAGCCACAGGCTACACGTGTAGAGAGAGGTACAGTAAGCTCTAAACAAGATTACTTTTACCTCCCCTGTACAGCGCGCAAACCTGCGGGCAATCATATTGGCCCTTACCGCGAGGACCCTCCGTTCCCGTTCGATGTCTGTATCGTCTTTGAGGTCCCACGTTACAAAATGGCCTAGGTATTTAAAAGCATCAATCCTGTCCAGGGGCACCCCGTTAAGGTTGATGCATGGCACTTCCGTTGTCCGGTTCCGTCCGATATTTAAGGCCGTGACTTGCGGTGTATGCCTCACAAACCGTCAGTAACCTTCTAATGCCACACACCGACGCACTCAGCAGAACCATGTCATCGGCATAACTTATATTGTTGAGACATACGTCATCAATGTGGCAGCCAACATGCATTCTGCTGAGTGCCTCGAGTAGTCCATTAATATAAACGTTAAACAGGGTAGGAGAGCTTAGCCCACCCTGTCTCACGCCACACTCCAACTTATATGGCTCAGATAGTGTGTTTACCCATCTAACGCTATTGACCTGGTTTCCATACCAATACCTAAAGATGCTTATTGTCTCAGCTGGAAGACCGATGTCTTTAAGTTTACTCCATAAGATTTCATAGGAAACCAGGTCAAAAGCTTTAGACAGGTCGAGAAAACACGCATATACCGGGGATTTTCTGTCTACGTAGTATTTGACAGTGTGTTTAGGACACAGGATTGCAGCATATGCAGGCCTGTAATTAGTTTATGTAGCTTCAGATACCAAAGTCAAAAAAATACAGTGAATATAAGTTTTTCATACAAAACTTGTTTTTGCTATATTTCGTTTGTTTTATAAACTGCACGCATATAAACTAGTTTCAGGCCTAGATATACCTCATGTCATTGTATATGCAAATTTTCGTTACAATCCAACACGTAGTTTTAAAATAAGAAGGAAACTTCTTTTGTATGGGAAGGTGAAATTCGGCGAGCTTACTGCGGACTCTTAAAACATCCTAAAAAATATACGATTTCTGAAAAAAAATGCGTTATGACAAACGATACATTACGTATTCCGAAGGGTTTGCGTCAAAAACGAAGAGTTTGTGTAATCAACCAAGTAGTCCGAACACTTCATTTCCTAAAATATTCCGTGCTCAGCACATCAGTCTAATCATGTATCTATAAGGTGCTAACAAATTAGGTATACCAATATCTTAGGAGATTTTACATTACACCTAAACAATTAACTGCAAATAAAAATTCATACAACTTTTCACATGATATTACTTTTCTCTTAATTACCTAAACAAAATAAATAAATAAAAAAAAACTGTCCATGTACTCGTACACACTTCTCAGCACACGGAAAGTAGAACCTTTTCAACTACCATAAAGGTTAAATTTGGAGTGCAGCAGGACGTACGGCTGCGATCTGCAGCCCATCTTGGAAGGCCACCTTTATACGAGTATACTTCCACTGGACACTGAAAATTGAGCCTTTTTTATTTACCCGACTGCGCAACGCAAAGGAGGGTAATGTTTTTATCAGTCTATGTATGTATGTATGTTTTCCCATTGTTGGGAAGATTTGCGTCGATCTAGATTTCTTATGGGTCCCGACTGTTTAAAATCGCCTTGTTCCATATTAGAATTTATTATTTGTTTTATGTGAGTGTCGATCATGAATCATGAAACGTTTCTATTATAACTTAACAAATTTCTAGGGTACTGGACTTTTCCTTTTCTTTTTTTTTTTACGCAGTCGGGTTTTGCCTTACGTGTCGTGCATTCTGCAGCCCATCTCTGAATGCCACCTTAACTATCCTCTGTATGAAATATCTTCTATGTACAGACATAACATTTTTACAACTTAATAATAGTATAGATAACACAGTACTAAAAACTTAAATTGGATAATCATATCAGCCCACGGATGTACCCTGCTGGACAAAGGCCTCACCCAAGGATCTCCACAACGACAGGTTGTTCGCCGCCCTCATCCAACAGTTTCCCGCGAATGGAATGGGTAAGTATAGAATAATAAAATAAAATAAATATATGTATCAGGGATGCAGTATGAATACGTAAAGTATGCTAAACAGTGACGCGACTGGGAAAGTTATCGACACTAGAACATGAGCTTAATAAGCTGTTTATAGCCTTATATAGCTGCTAAAACTCTGTGAGCTATACACTAGCATGTGTCCATCAAGCCATTTAGGCTGAAGAGAGCCAATATATTAGACAAATTTATCCCTCTTAGTGATGCAGTCAGGAACCAAACGTGCAGAAGAAGTTAATTATAATAATAAATGATCAGGGAAAATCCTACACAAATCGACCTAGTCCCAAATTGAGCAAAGCTTTTACAATGGGCGACGATATGCATATATACATATAGATACAACATACAAGACCCAGAAAAAAACATTCGTGTTCATATCACATAACACTTGCCCTGGCCGGGATTCCAACCCGGGACCGCCGACTTTGTAGGCCGCTGTGCAACCAAAAATGAGCTAAATGTGTCATCAAATAATAAGAATCCCTAATGTCTTTAAAAAAATCCGACAGTCGAAAAGGTGTGGTTAAATTAAAAATAAACTTATGTCACAAGCGTGATAATGTACTTTTAAACCATGTCTTATGTGACTCGTTCCGGAAGCATAATGCTGTCCAAAACCGTATGCAAAGAAGGCGTAAAATTGAGTTATAAAAATTAGGGTCGGTAAAAACGCTTCTCGAAAATTATACGTATTTTGGTAATAAGCAAGGATTTATGGGGGGCATTCGGTAGTTACGGTTTTGGTTTATTTTGCATAACATCTTCTCACGGCCTGGACGGGTTTATGCAATATATGACCTAAACATTGCCTTAGAGTAAAACCAATCTTAAAATTAATGTCTCTCCACTAACTGGCCTATAAAACATGAATCCAAGTGCAGGACCACACAGTGGAGGACCGTTTATTTTAATATTGGTTTTACTCTACACTCTTATTGTAAGTAACTTAAATGTATTTAATGAATTGACATCTTTAAGGTAAAGTTTATCTAGTAGAAATATTAAAACATGATCGATTTTTGCAGCCAAACACAAGACTGTCGTAATCTAACTAGTGTTCGAAACATTTTCTTTATCGATATCGATATTTGTGAAATAGACGAAAGAGCGGAAAAAATATTTCTTCTTTTCACTATAAAGCCATTTATATTAACAAATGGACGTTCAATTTTACTCGACGTCAGGGGAACAAATGTATAAAACTAATGGTAAAGGCTATGATGTTCAGGCTGGGAGATTATTATTATCAGTGATAAATAAGTTCCATCGAAAAATTAATAGTTGTTTACTCCCATTACGTTCACTTAGTTTTTATCAGGGCTTGTAACCGGTTACAAATAAACCGGTTAGTTATTTAGGTTACGTTCAGATGAAATGATTTGGAAACCTTATTTCCAAGCGCTTTCTAACCGGTTACCCCGTGTTCGGATACGGGATCAATAACCGCTGTCACACCGATAGTGGCGCAACGACAGTCAATTACATGAAAAAATGAATCTAATACCATAGCAAGCAAACCAATCCTGTCTAAGCGAGCGGTTATTCACCCTAGACTCCGCTCACACGGAGGAACCGCTCACTGACCGGTAAAAAGATGTCGCTCCCTGTTTTGCGCTCCGAGATATTAAACGGTTAGAGCGATGTTCTTGCCGGCGTAACTTTTATTATTGGTTAGGCTTTCAGAGTGTGGCTCTAACCGGTACGGAGAATAAACCGGGTTACAAGCCCTGGTTTCTTTATAATTTTATACAAAACTTCAAAGACCGCTCACGTAAGCATTTATATTAAATGTATTTTATTATTTGATGAACCATTTATCGTTCTCCTTCACAAGTATCGGTATCGATAAAAAAATGCTTCTAACACTAGTTGGATTGCGACAGTCTTATGTTTTGCTGTAAAATTCCGACCTATGTTTATTAATAGTAGTAGCGGAAGTTCGTGCAGTATTTATATGAAATAGAATAATGAATACTCACAGCCAAATTACTGTTTTTTACGATTTTTGTTTATTGAAATAAAACAATTTAACGGATTATATCGCGTATATTATCTAATTTTAGTTTCCGACGTTTCGGATATAATCCGTTAAATTGTTTTATTTCAATGAGTAATAATCGCGGAAACAGAAGAAAATATTATGATTTTCGTTTATATTAAATTAGTGTCGCTCATAATATAGGTAATGAACTTTTTTGTATGTCGTTGCCGTGGTTTCGTCTATGGAATGATTCTTCTACGATAGGATTTTACAATAAGAATATGCGGTAAGTGAACTGAAGATCTAAGGCCCGTTTCTCAAAAGCTTGTAACTTGTATTACAGGCGTAAATCTCTTTCTAACAATATAAATTAATAAGTTCCTGTCAAAAAATTCATTTTTCTGACATGTTTTTATCGCTAACTGTACTTTTCCTTGAACATCCATCAACTACTCACCAAGACGATTCTAAAGGGCCCAAACTCGGTAGGATTGCATTATTTTATTACAGAGTTCCTATGACCACCTTCCTGCACCATCATCAGATCAGCGCGATGGTATCAAACTATTGCATTGTCATCGCAATCAGTATTTCTGGACCGATGCGATCTTCAAACCTTCAAGAAAAGAGCGTACTCCCACCTAAAAAGTCGGCAACGCACTTGTGACTCCTCTGGTGATGCAAGTGTCTATGGGCGACGGTGATCGCTTACCATCAGGCGACCCGTCTGCTCGTTTCCCTCTATGCCATAAAAAAAAACATTATGTGATTGTGTTGCAACCGATCCAGCGACATTTACAAGTTAGCTAGAGGTATATAAAATTATTCTACGAGATAAGCTTTGTTAAAATAAAAATAGGAATCTAAAATAAACCCAACCACTTGGTATGCTTTGAAGCCCTAACAGAAATATCAAATAACTTTTAAGGGACCTTTATGATACGCAAAACCACGCTTAATAGAAGATTTTACAAAGCCTAAGCTAAAAAGGTTTACGTTCTTTACTAGCGCATGGACTTAAGACGTTTTAATTGTAAGCTCAAACATGTTATCTTGTGTTTGATAAGTTATCCTCTCATAATTATGTTGTATATGTATATAAAACATAACCCACGTAATATTTACACCTGTTTACTTTAGAAAAGTTTTGTCTCAGCCCGCGTAGAACATTCTTGGCAGAGACTGCTAAAAAAACCGCGGCCAATTCGTCGGCCATTCAAGAGTTAGAGCCCTGTTGACCCCCTTGACAGACAGTAGGTCTAGGGTCCCGTTGGTACCCTTTGAGTACGTAACCTTAAACATGAAAAATTTTTACGGAACTTTAAAAATCAATTATTTCTACGGAACTTTAAAAATCAACCATTTTTACGGAACCTTAACCACTTAACCATTGTAACGTTTGGCCTAATGGTCAGATGTTCCTGTAGTTAGGGTTCTCTTTTTTCTTGTAGTGAGTGTAGTGAATTTCGTCACAGAAAGATTGGTGACATTAACGTATGAATGTACACGCAAGCATGTATGTCACCTAAGTTGGATAAACAGGTCGGGCCGCGGAGCGTTTCGACCGCCGCTACTTTTATGTAACAATTTACTGGTGAATAAACTGACAAACGCATCAGAGTTTTTGCCATGAGGTAGACAAGGCATCATTTTCTATTTCTATTCAAAAAAATATCGAATTTCGTCACGTATGATGTAAAACATTCGTTACATAAAAGTGCAGCGGTTGAAACGCTCCGCAGCCCGACCCAAACACACAGGTTCCCCAACTTTTGTTTATCAAGTCCTCTTGTTAATGTGGATAAAACTATCCAACGTTCCTAACAGAGAAAAAACATTATATTACACGTCATTTTTATGTCATTTCCGCTACACAAAGGTTGTCTGGAAGAGATCGCTCTTTAGCGATAAGACCGCCAATTGTTTACCTATTTCATGTTAAGGCTCTATTGTACTGTTTCTGTTGTTGGTGTGCAATAAAGAATTGTTGTTGTTGTTGTTATTTTAGTTAAAAAAACGTTACAATAAACTTGGGGCACCACCCTACAGGGTTGTTGTGTAATTGGCACACAGTCACATTTTGCATCAAACCATCCTTATCTTAATAAGAAAATGATAACCTGTCGAATAATGTTTTATCTTTAAGATGTAGCGGCCATATTTTACAAGAACGTGTACGGTGTTGCGATTTGCATATGTCGTCTTTTTGTATGTTTTAGGGGTCCCCGTGAACTGGACCGCTTTTATTAGTACCCAGAATGCTGAACATACATAGTAAGTAATTTAATAGATGTAATACTTATACACATAGGAAATATCCTGGACCCAGGGACAAATATTTATGGTCATCACAAATGTTTGCCCTTATCGGGATGTGAACCCAGGACCGACACCTTCACAGTCAGTCGCTACCATAAAAATACTGCCCTTGTAATGAACAATGCAGTAATCGACAAAATTTCAATTTTATTTTTTTACATATATACCATAGAAATTTTGTAAGCAAAAGTGAAGCATTTTCTTAAAAATTTCTTTAAAAATAATATAGGTACAATGCATCATTTATCTTGTACTAAGTAAATACAAATGCAATATTTGGTTCAATAATGCGTTTTACAAAAAACGTAATAAAAATTATCTACAAACGAACTAACAAACAAAAAAACGTTTTTTTCATTTTAACTTAGTAGAGCGGGAGGTTTGGCGTGCCGCATAAGTCAAAACTGCAAGTAACATTAGTAATATGTAACTTAAAAATGGTTTTTTGGCCAGATTGTGACTGTAAACTAAATTATTAAGCTCTTCTGATATAATATGTCATCAGAGAAGAATGGCAGCGTGTTGTGAAGCTTGCCACCAACAACTGAAATGATGACCACGGCAACTCTGTCAAGAGTGAAATCGACGATGAAGTAAAATATAATATACTCTAATTTCATATGAAATGAAATGAAATGAAATGATGAAATGAAATGAAATGAAATGATTTATTTAAATGTATGTGGGAAATCGGGTAACATTTGCATTCATTATTGCATATTGGTACTATTAGGTACATAGGTATCACGAAACCCTACCTTTTCAGGCGTACATACATTTTTAGTAATTTTTTATGTAATATTATAGTAACATATCGTATAGCATATACAAAAACCTTCAATTACATTTACCTCGAAACGACGATTTGCAATTACTGCATTCTTCATTACGAGGGCAGAATATACATTTCGTTAGTAAACGTTTCAGCACTTCTAGCACAACTGATGTGTTAACAAATATTGTCTGTCTCTTTCCTTTCAGTACAATGCGAGAAAGATGGATGATGCTATGTCGCATGACAAGTGCTAGACCGGCTGCTCCTTGTACAGCCCGGAGAGATTATTGCATTTTTGAATTTCGAATCTTCTTGAATTACATGAGAGTTCCAAACTCAAATTCAATTTGTACTTTTAAAAGTACACGGAGCCTGACGAGGTAAATTTCATTAAGTCTGTTTCTTGTTACGGAACCCTCTAAGAAACCCCGTCTTCCCACAGCCTATAGAATAACCCCACGTGTACGTATTTGCATTTTAAATTGGCGTTAATTCGTCGGATACCTTAAACGCAGGAATTAGGCTCTGTTTGCGAACCTCTGAATAACTAAATAGGGAATGTTCAATTAGTAGATTTGTAAAAGGAATTTTATCCATTTCGATACCTACCTACGATACAATATTTACCAAGGTTGGTTTCTGAAATTATATTAAATTGATAGAATGTGCCCGCAACTTCGTTAGCGAAGGAGAAAAAAACTCAATATCCTCTTTTTTGGCTCAGCGTAGTCGGGTAAAAAGTATCCTATAACCATCTGTTTGTACCCTGACTCAGCTACCCGGGTATAAAAATAGTTGAAATCAGTTTAGCCATTTTTTCGTGATGTAAAGTTATTCCGCATCGACACATACAAACATACATAGAATAAAAATATTTTTCGATTCAGTGACCGTTAATAAACTTTTTTTTTTTAATATATCAAATTTAACTAAAACAATTTAAACGGACGGAGACGGGTATAGACTAAGAAAAAATATACGAAACGTGAACACGAAGGCTGAAAAGCTCCCGAAACGTCGGGAACTCAAATGAAATAATAAAGGTACACGATATAATCTGTTTTAATTGTTTTATTTAAATAAGTGATAATTGCGGAAACAGAAGAAGATATTAAATATTTCCAATGAGAATACATTTCATTTTTACAACTTTATGCAATAAATATAGGTGTCTCGGCGCCCAGTACGAGTTTATCCCGTTTGGCGTCGAGACACTGGGTCCGTGGGGCAGGGCTGCGCGTGGGCTCCACACAAGGCACTAAGTAAGCGCCCAAGGGAGGCAACGGGTGACCCTCGCGCAGGCAGCTTTCGCGCGCAAAGAATTGCCGTCGCAATACAGCGCGGGAATGCTGCCTGTGTGATGGGCACGCTGCCTAAAGCCCCAAATTTTTAATAGTTTTAGCCACCTTTTTGTATAAGTCTATTGTTGTTTAGTGTTTTATTGTAAATAAATAAAATTATTTCCACTTTATAATAGTAGGTATAGATAAAGATATATTAAATTGGGATTTTTAATTCGACATTGCTCGTAGCCCCAGGTGTTGGGGTAAAATGGTTCTTGAGTAGTGACCGCGTAACGGTCGACGCAGCGTAGGAGCCAACTAAACTCACCGACATAGCAAACAGGGTAAGCAAACTAAAGTGGCAATCGGCAAAGCACATAGTTCAAAGCACTGATGGCCGTTGGGGCAGAAAGCTTCGCGCATGGAGACCGTGGGTCGGGTCGCCTCTATCCGGCCCATGTGGAAATCTATTGAGGAGGCCTGTGTCCAGCAGTGGACGTCCTATGGTTAAACTGATGATTTCTTTGCCTATATGGAGCCATGGTCGTTCAGACCGTGAGGGTAGGCAGTTTCTCTGTACCTGAGTGGTGAACCTACCATTGTCGTTTAGGGTAGGCAGTGCCTTTGTGCCTATATGGATCGTACGCCATTAAAGAGGCCGCGAACAAAGTTTCTCCTTCTAGGTTTTAAAACATTTGTATGAAAAGATCCATAACATTATTTCATACCCGCCTTACTTGATTAAACTAGCTCCAGTTTATGGGCACCGCCTCGGTTAAAACTTTTATTTTAAATTAATCCCATACAAGGCTTTTGGCCAGCGTCCAACGCTTTGTTTTCGTCCAATAATAATATGGAAATTTCGTCTCGAAAATTCGATGAAATACGGACACCTGACAGGCTATCGGCTATCCTAATCTCGTCGGTTTTGATTAAGAACCAAGCTGCAAACTTTAGAGATTTATGCTTTGTCAAAATAATACGCGTTCATCGTTAATCTCTGAAGAAGTTGTCCATCATACAAATGTAGGTTGAATAGGCCTATGTCCTAAAAAAATATGATTAAGTCCGTGAGTTACATTATCAGAAAATATTGGACACGTATTTTTTCTTTTGTCAATTAAACAAGAAATGATGAAGATATAGTTCGTTAAAGTTCCCCGTGACGTCACGCCGTGAGACCGTTTTTCGCAAGGCGTGACGTCATGCGCCCCCACTCCCAAACTTTGGTGCGCTTTATCTTTGTCTGCTTTGTTTGAACTGACGGACTCATTAAAAAAAAATACTAAGGAAACTAGGTACCCTGTTATTAAACTGATGTCGTGGTAACATAGTTACATTACTTTGCGATTACATCGCGAAGTTTACATTTTTAATAGACATGCGCCAAACAGTATTTTGCAAAGTAATTTCATAATACAAGTATCATCACTCGAAACATAACATCACACTAAGATGTCACATCACTCGAAACATTAACCTATGCTATGGCCAGCCACTACAGTTCGCATTAATTGCGCCGGACGCAAACCCAAGCGCGGCCGGCAATAGATAATGTTTCGAATGATAAAAAAATAAATAAATATCAGGGACAATCTTACACAAATCGACCTAGTCCCAAACTAAGCAAAGCTTGTACTATGGGTACTAGGCGACGATATGCATAATATATAGATTTTTTTTCTCAGAATAAATTGTGGTACATTTCTTACAGATAATTCGCCAAACATTAAATTATAATACTTAAATACATAGAAAACATCCAAGACCCAGGAACAATTAAACATTCGTGCTTATCACACAAACACTTGCCCTGGCCGGGATTCGAACCCGGGACCGCCAGCTTCGTAGGCCGTTACAACCCACTGAGCCAAACGTGTCGTCAAAAATGATGTTACGATTTACTATACCAGTTTAAGTAATACCAGTAGCAGCCCGGTAGAAAGTCATGATCGAACAATATATACATAGATTTTTTGTACGTTTGTATGTATTGTATCGTTGTGGCTTCATCACGCCTAAACGGCTAAACGGATTTCAACTACTTATTTTCGGTACACGGGTAGCTGGGTAATGGGTATACATAAATTGTTATAGGATCTTTACCCGACTAGGCTGAACAAAATATAATAATTATTTTTTTCTCCTCCGCAAACTTAGTTGATGACCGTGCCAATTTTCTAGTCTTATATCTATCTATCTATACTATTATAAAGTTGTAAAAATTATATGTCTCTAAATTGAGGATATTTTCAAAAAAAAATATTCAAACGGACTATTTTCAGGTCGCTGAATACAAAAATATTGTATTTCAATTTTTTGTAAGTATGTCGTATGTCTCGTGGCTTAATCACGCCAAAACGGCTAAACGGATTTCAACTGTTGTTGGTACACGGGTAGCTGGGCATCCCCAGATGGTGATGGGATACTTTTTATCTGACTAAGCTGAAGAAAAATTGTTGAGTTATGACTTTTTCTCCTCCGCAAACTAACTTGCGGGGCATCTTCTAGTCTTATAATTCTTCTATATTTATCAAAGGTAACAAGGAACCAGTGGCGAGGCATTCATATGAGACAATTCCCACCGGGTTGCCCAAGGAAAGGCTTATAACCATCTTTTTCTTTAAATATGAGTAAATTGTTCGGCTTCCCTTGTAATTTTCCTGACGCCACGCCTTTGCAAGGAAATACCAATTTTTGGTTTAAATTAAGAGCAAAAACGAGTTATAAAGCCTATTCTAATATCATCTTAGCTACCATAAGGTAAGAAGTATTTTTCATAATGAAATAAGGAAAACTTGATACTTAAACTAAACAAAGAAATTAATTTAAGATGCCTCTCGAGGCGCAAAAAACAAATCCATTTCAAACTTGGAATGGATTCCATATTGTGTTAGAAACTCAGAACGACGTAACCGCCGTGGATGGTGCAACACTTGTGACTTTTTGTGGGAACGCAGCGTACTCAATTAAAAATAAATTAACGTGGTTTGGACGCAACGTTGGGAATGCGAAATGGAGTATTTCTTTATTACACTTTCGCCTGGTATTTTGTGAATTAAGGCTAAGGCTCTTTTATCGCGTTCACAGACAAGAAACTCCCAAAATTTTCCGATATGGCTATAGGAAATTTCCATACAAATTGCTGCCCCGCCTGAGGTCTATTCGACGTTGGCTTTGCGATGTTAGTTTATTCGAAAATTTAGCAATTCTGGTCGACACCGCAATAGAGCTTTTTTTCTATTTGATATCGCTCACATTTTCCTTTCATAAATCAGCTGTATGAAGATTATTAGATAACAGATACAAAATATGTTTCACCTCACTGGGTCACAAAAGCTCCATTACAGCACCAAATCTGCGTCCATAAGTCCGTTTTACACGCACGGTGCAAAAGTAATTTGAAATTCGAACTTCGGTATTATGTTCTGAATGCGTTTTGTAGGTGCAATGATGTCAATAGTATTAAATAACAGATATTATAAAAGATTGAATAAGAGATAATAGTTTTAAAAAATGCTTACGTTCGTTTTTTTGTTCATTGTTTTTATTTCATCGCTGTAGTGAGGTGGTTGTGTGTTTCGCAGGCTTTCGTTACGCGGTTAATTTTTTATTAGTAACTAAATAGAAATATCCTTAAAAACGAATTACGGGTTTTAAGAACTCTAGGAACATATCAAATGTAAGTAATTGTTACACAATCAGATATCTTTTATGCCTTTAAAACAATAACTAAGGAAAAGGGTTCTTAAGCATCAGTAAATATAAGAAAACGTCGTTGACGAACGTGAATGAATGAATGAATATTTATTTGCAGATTAATAGCGGCCGCCCGCGACTTCATCCGCCTTAGATTCATTTATCGCGGATAAAAGGTATTTTTCCGGTGTAAAAAGTAGCTTATATCTTTCCCCAAAACTCGATATTTTACTAATTTAAATGTGATGCATATTATCGAGATTTCAAGTTCCTAGCGTAAAAAAATATTTACTGTCCATAGAAAATTTCATCCCCTTTTTTGCCCCTAAAAGGGATGAAATATGACATACATTATAGCCTATGTCCTATTCTGATATATAAGTTACATAACTGGAAAGTTTCATAAAAAATCTAGTACTTTTTGAGATTAAGTGGAACGTAGGTACATACATACTTTCACGTTTATAATATAGTAAGGAAGTAAGAATATTAAGTTGGTACAAATCAAATTATAATATGTTCCATCATCCTGTAGTTAGACAAGCATGCAAATATAAAATTTAACTAAATTGTGTTACTGAAACAGTCAAACAAAATACAGATGCAGTAAACTGTTATTTACTTATTTTTTATTCAAAAAAGTTACACAGCATTGCAGTAAAAAAGAAGGCACTGTGAACTACAAAGAAACAAAAACAAATAGAAAACTTAAAACTAGTTTGATTTAGGCGACGTAACTCCGTGGCTCCGTTGCGTCGTCTGATCTGGTGTAGGATTCGGCAGATTGCCCCGGAACTGCCTAAACACTACACCCTTCGGCCAGAAGTCTGCACTTGCGATGGTGTCCTACAGCGGCCGCGGCACGCGCACCACAAACGAGCTGAAGTGCATGTAGTGGCGGGACTGCAGCTACATATATACCGATACCTATATACCGATCAAGGGAAAGACTTGTCGTCTTTCAAATTCTATTCGGTCGTAAGAGACGCGCGGGGCAGAAACTGGTAGAGGCCGATCATCCGCTCCAGGTGCAACCCTGATGCTGACCATGATCAAGACATATTTTGCATTTTACTAACACCGTAGCCTAAGTTAATTTTACTTACAAATTGTATGGATATTTTTAGGTATCTGACAAATAAATGAATTGAATTGAATTTATGGAATACACGCACTATGATTTTACCTGAATATTTTTTTTATTTACGATACAATACAATACAGAAATATATACTTAAATACAGCACAGAAAACAATAGATTCAAGGAGAGGTAAACAATATGCGGTCTTACCGCTAAACAGCGATCTCTTCCAGACAACCTTTGGGTAATGGGAGTCTGAGAAAAAAAAACTGTGTGAATAAGTGAGTAGGGATTTCATATAGGTTTTCAGTCTTTTCTGACATTCGAAGTGAAAAGCATAGTGCTTAATTCGAGGCTAAAAGACATTTTGACACTCAGATTGTAACTGTTTTTGCTCGCTTCACTCGCTCGAACAAATAATTAGCTTTATTTAGCCCATCGTAAAACAATTTCTTATTAGGGTTCAAATCCCGGTAAGGGCAAATATTTGTGTGATGAGCATACATATTTGTTCCTGAGTCTTAAATGTTTTCTCTTTATATAAGTAAATATATCTTTTAAAGATATCGTCGTCTAGTACTCATAACAAAAGCCTTATTGAGCATACCATGGGACTAGTTCGATTTGTGTATACATTGTCCCGTAATATTTATTTATTTATTAATCGCACCAGAAACACAAACTCCGGCTTAAAGACCTTATTGTCAACTGCATAGCTCCCGCCTAAAAGGCCCAGCGACAAACTCATTCAACATTATTGCCTGGGCCTCCTAAATCTAACAAAATGTCGGATCCTGCCCAATTATGTCGCTTAACCTTATTAAATCTTCACCCGTCGCCCGATATAAGAACTTAGGAAATGAGATGCGATCCGTATCTTCTCAGCGATCTTTATATTAAAATTGGAAGATGCTGTATGAATACGTAAAGTATGCTAAACAGTGACGCGACTGGAAAAGTTATTGACACTAGAACATGAGCTTAATAAGCTGTATATAGCCTTATATGTATAGCTGCTAAAACTTTTTGAGCTATAACACTAGCATGTGTCCATCAAGCCATTTAGGCCGAAGAGAGCCAATACATTAGACAAATTTATCGCTCTTAGTGATGCAGTCAGGAACCAAACGTGCAGAAAAAGTTAATAATAATAATAAATAATCAGGGAAAATCTTACACAAATCGACCTAGTCCCAAACTAAGCAAGGCTTGTATATCGGTACCAGGCGACGATATACATAATATATGGATAAATTATGAATATACAAAGCATCCAAAACCCAGGAACAAACATTCACGCGTCAATTTCGTTATCAACTATGTGGTCCTTGGCTGTTAAAAAGTTGCCGACCGCTGGCATAAAGCGTAAGTAGGCAGCTTGGAAGAGCATGGCTGTTTCTTTTCATTATTATAACCCAAAAATCACTTTGTTTATATCAGAATAGGCACAATTGAGATTTTCCGAAACGATTTGCGGAATTCTAGTAATTTATTTATTAAAAACAAGTTACATAACATTATAGTATATACACCAATGCGTCATGAACCGAACAATGTTTATTTAGACGGCAAAACGGCGTCGTAATATGTTTATAGAGGTAGGAGGCTGCAATGGCGCACTGGGATCTCCTTTGTTGGACAATATCAAGGCGCTGAAAGCAAGTGAGACTGGGTCTGGCTAATCGATGAGTATAGAATGGTCACCAATGGCTCAATTGATTGACATTATCGCCATGCGATAAAGCTCTTTAATAAAGATTTTAAAAAAATGCGGCCATTCCTTAGTATATAACGAGCAATTTATATATTAAAATTGGAAGTTGTCGTATGAATACGTAAAGTGCTGGTATGCTAAACAGTGACGCAATTTTCAAGTTATTGACAGCAGGAAATTATCTTAATAAGATAGTGTAACATTTAAAATAGCTAATTAACCCTGGGCGAGAGGAAGGAAAACGCCTTACCTACTGTATTACACAGTTATTCTCGAATATTTCACCATACAAGTTAACCCTATGTGCTTAATCCGATGTAGTACTAGTGAGATCATCATACATCATAAAATCATAATACATCATATCCGGTGTCATATGTTCAAAGGATACACAGCGAGACGCAGGTCTCATACAACAGTTAACAAATGCACAGTATGTTAATTCTAATGCAAGTGTGCTGTAAGAGGCAACTCGCGAGTCACGAGTTATTGCCGAGGGCGCGAGTGCAAATACTGGTATAGCGCTAAATACAATAAGGTAGCGTTAGTTAGAATATCTTTGAAATTAAGATTAGGTACTTTAAAATTAAAGATTTTCCTCGCATATTTCGATAAATTCTGGGGTGCTATTTTGCTGAAAGCGCAGATTAGTGCCGTTTGCGTAGAATGTTCCCCACTTGCAATTCATCATTAATTCACCATGTTTATGAAAATATCAATCTTTAATTTACAATTTAGTGGCTCTAGTGGTTAGTACTCGTTATTTAAAGATAAATATCAGGGGTCGAATGCGATATTTTTTTTTACTTTTATTATTTTACGTTTCAACGTCAGCAATATTTCGGTAATTGCACATTCGCAGCGGTTTTGCAGTGACGCATGAAACTGAGTTGAAACATTGGCTAATGAAGTTAGAAAAAAAAGCGTTATACTTATTTACCATTAATTCTTCATTAATTTATCATTTTCCCTTATTTATTGAAATTTTATTCAATTTCTGTGAGTCTTTACGTCATTGTCACATGTACGTATTAAATCCGATCTTGGATAAGCAATAATGTTCTATTTAATCATGGATGCATTCAGTGGCGTGGCTTCCATATAAGCTGATTCTCACCGAATTACCCAAGAAAAGGCTGATAACCACCTTTTCCTTTAAATATGAGTAAACGAATACGCTTCGGCTTCCCATGTAACTTTCCTGACGCGACGCCTCTGATACATACATACGTATCTAGTGACAGTTCAAAGCAGGACCTGTTCAACAGTAACAAACGCGCAGTATGTAAATTCTAATGCAAGAAAATGCGTCAAGAGTCAGTTCGCGAGTCACGAGTTATCGGCGAGGGTGATGCGAGTGCAAATACTGATACGGAGCTACAATTAGTAGGAGGTTTGGTTATGATGTCTATGAATTTAATATATGGGTGATTATAATATTTTCTTCTGTTCCCGCGATTATTACTCATTGAAATAAAACAATTTAACGGATTATATCGCGTATATTATCTCATTTTAGTTCGCGACGTGAACATGTCATTGACAAACCAAACCACGCAATTAAGTTTGATAAACCTTCTATCCTTGCCAAAGAAAACAGAAATTTTCCCAGAATGCTACGCCAGGCTATTGAGATTAAAAAGCTTCCTAATTTCAATAGAAAAGATGGATTGTCGCTACCACCAGCTTGGGATCCTGTAATACATCGCATCAAGGAACATGCGAGACACAAGGACTGCAAAACCTTAATTTCCGAACGGTGTAAAATATCTTATCTGTTTAAAAAGTAGTTTAATAGTCTCTGTTTTTTAAATATTATAGTTAGTAATGAGGTAGCCTGGGAGTTTTTCTTTGCAGCGTTTCTCTCTCCTGCTGCTGCTAATGCTGGATGGTAAATTATTAAAATAAAAATAAAATAATTAAGCCCTTCTGGCACATGTGTAACTGTCTTTACAGCTTGGGCCTATCTGACATGTATGTATACCTTTATTTGTTTTTTCAAAAATGGGTAGTTAGCACAAATTCTAACTTTGACAGAGGAAAATATATCTTTTCTCAGTCCACCCGTGACAATGGAAAGCTGAAAAGCTTCCGAAACGTCGGGAACTAAAATTAGATAATATACGCGATATAATCCGTTAATTTTTTTTTATTTCAATATGGGTGATTATTCAGGCGTTTTAACCGTCTGACTCCTCTAGCCGTAATTTTGGGACATTTCATAAAATTAACGTGTTAGTAAGAATAGGGAACATGCATGATTTTTTATGGGTGCTTCATTATGCCCCCGTCATTACCATGACCCGGTGGCCATAAAAATGGTTTACAATGCCTTAGTAAGGAGTAAGCTGGAGACTTCGTCGATAGTATGGGACCCCTAAGAATCGACGTATGCCTTACTTCTTGAGAAGGTTCAAAACGCATTTTTAAGGTTTTCTTCTGTTTCCGCGATTATTACTCATTGAAATAAAACAATTTCACGGATTATATCGCGTATATTATCTTATTTTAGTTCCCGAAACCTAAAATAAAATTGTTAAACTAGTATTCGGTTTGAAAAATATTCCATGGAGATTTTTCCTTTTTAACACTCCTGTAAAAATGCTGTTTTTTCCACTCTCTGTTTACTCGCTCAGTGCACTAAGGAGGTGTCGACTGAGGATATCGAATGAACATTTAATTGCATGATTTTTAGAATGTTCAACCTGAATGTTTTTCCTCGCGTACGTACCATCCAAATAACGTTCTTCTATCATTTTCATATAAGCGCTATTCCAAAATTTCTATGAGATTTCAAACTTTGTAAATGAGAATTACTAATACTAAGAAAAAAAAACCGGCCAAGAGCATGTGAGCAAAAAACGGAGCATGCTCAGTGTAGGGTTTCCGCAGCCGCTTATACCAAAAAATTCACACTACAGTCGAAAAACATGCGATATGAAAAAGTGCACTAGCAAAAGAGCGTATCCCCACGGCTCTTACGTCCTTTTGCTGAGAAGCGCAGTTTTTTGGCTCAAAAACAGTATATCCGATCAGGTTGAAAATAATTTTCAACGAAAGTATTTTTTAAGCATTATCTTTGTAATCTTTGGACATACCGTTAAGAAAATAGGGGGAGAGGCGAGAGGCACAATTTATGCTGCTCGGGTCGATTGTTTTGGCTTATGAATATTTAAAATAGACTATGTTAGTCCTATTTTGCCTGAAACACAGGGAATCCTAGTTCAGGATTATAAGTACTTGTACCCTAAATTGTTTGTTTTTAGCATATAGTTATCATTATTGTAAAATACATTTTTTCAGTAAATATTATTATTATTAAGTATTATTTATGATTTCCGAAAATATTCAGACTAAAAATATGTTAGAAACCTCAAAGAACTGTCGAAATATCTGCCACACTTTGATATTTGCTGTTTTTTTTGTTCGGGTTAAGTAGGGTAGACCGGGGTCAATAGTACCACGGGTCAAAAGTACCATCGCCGTTAATTCTGCAACTACATCGAAATATGCAATTGTGGGTATACACGAGTGTGCCTTGAGCGAGTCTCAACCTGCTCACCAGTCGGCCACTCGTTACCGCGCGAGACGCTCCTGCTAGACGACAATTTGTGTTTTTGACTGACCAACGTAAGTATTTACGATTTAAATTTCGTACTAGGGTCTATAATTAAATAGTCGTAGTGTGAAAGTTTTACTTAAGAGTGATTCTCTAGTTATTAAAGTTTGTAATGTGTCACAGTGTGGGGGTCAGTTAGATATAGAAATCGAGATTTGTGAAGTTTAGTGAGTGCGAGTAAAAAAGGACAATTGTACCGTAACACTCGGGGTCAATTGTAACGTTACAATTGACCCCGTGCTACAATTGACCCAGAGTTTTTACACGACTGTTAAAAAAAGGAGTGTAATGTTTTTAAGGTTTCATGTGTACATGTATGTGAGTTGAAGTAAAAGCTAATTTATACCTTTAATTCATTTTGATACTTTTGTATATAAATTATAATACCCGCAATGTTATTTTTTTCTACTGAATACTACTATATTATTTAAAAATAATTTGTTGTAAACGATGGGGTTGATTGTACTAGGGGTCGATTGTAACTGTATGGGATTAGTAATTGTTAAATAATTCGATATTTTTGTTTTATGAAGATGTTGTTATTACTTGAAAGGTGTGCTATGAGCACCCTTAAGTGTTTTTTATAATAAGTCGACACAATAAGTATCAAAAACTTGGAGAACATACATACGTTTAGTTCAACTGAAATGCTAGCTTTGTCTATAGTCTAAATACGAGTCTATTTAATTAAGACTGATGTAACGTAACATACTGATTTGTCTTAAGAAATTAACAATGACTACTAATTGATTTGTACATTATTTTGGGTTTTATTTACCTTTGTTTTTCTGGTACAATTCACCCGTACTAGGGTTCAAATGTAACACAAGGACTTCATGAACAAAAACTCAATTTTCACTATTCTGATGAGATCAAATGTAAATTATTTTCTAGATTCTTACAGCCAATTAGACTAGAATGTTAAATCCTAAGTCATTTTTACGTGGTGGCATTAGGTTCTGAGTTATAAGTCATTATTTCGAAACTGGTTCTATTGCCCCCGGTCTACACTACATGTATGAAGTACCCCCCCTAAAAATATTTATTTTACTTATTTAAGTACTAAACTAAGTAGCGGCTTATACAAGACACCTATACTCCAAATTTTATCAATATACATCAAGTAGTTTAAGAGTAAAATGCCTGACACACGGACGGACGGACATGACCAAACTATAAGGGTTCCGTATTTGCCGTGTCTATTACTACATTATGACTATTCTATTTATGACGCTGACCGTCTTAGCGACGCAACAAATGGCATATTTTGTATTTCTATCGACCTACTACCCCCAAAAAATATCCCACATACAATTATTAAAAAATATTTCCTACATATGCAGATTATAGGTAGTTACGCCCTTTTACTTATAGAAAACGGTAATAATGTCTCAGAGTGCATAATAAATTATGCGCCACATTATTACCGATTAATAATTATTTAATAACGATTTAACGACTTCGTTAACGACGGCGTATTTAAAACTATATCAATTGCTATTTTACGATTCAACGCGACGATCGTTACTCGTATCATAAATTAGTTCGCCATTTTGAAATCGGCACCCCGTCGTGTGACGACGATAAAGATTTGAATGATTCAATAATTTTATACTTTAAGTTTTAATGCTAACAGGATTCTGTGCTTAAAGTACATCAACGGATAACCCTCTTCATTCATCATCATCATCATAATCATCATGATTTCAGCCATAGGACGTCCACTGCTGGACACAGGCCTCATCAATAGATCTCTACACGGGACGGATAGAGGCGACCCGCATCCAGCGAGTCCCCGCAACCCTAACCATGTCATCCGACCACCTTGCGGGTGGCTTTCCCATGCTGCGCTTGCGGGTACGCGGTCTCCACTCGAGAACCTTTCTGCCCCAACGGCCCTTGTTTCTTCTAATTATTTGCCCTGCCCATTGCGACTTTGCTTACCCTGTTTGCTATGTCGGTGACTTTCTCCTGATTCGATCTCGTAGAGAGATTCCCTCTTTATTAATAAATAAATATTACGACACATTTTTTTACACAAATCAATCGTTTGAATACGAGAATATTACGAGACAATTTTTTACACAAATCAATAGAGATCGAATCAGGGAAAAGTCACCGACATAGCAAACAGGGTAAGCAAAGTGGTAATAAAAAAAAAAAAGTGGGCAGGGCACATAATTCGAAGAAACAATGGCCGTTGGGGCAGAAAGGTCCTCGAGTGGAGACCGCGTACCGGCAAGCGCAGCATGGGGAGGCCACCCGCAAGGTGGTCGGATAAAAAGTATCCTATAACCATCTGTGTACAACCGGCATATACCAACAAATATGTAGCGTAACAGATGTCGCTACAGATATCTGAATTGTATATAATTTGTTTCTTATGTACTAGAGGGAGTGACATGTACTAGTTTTTTGGTTGACATTGAAGTTTATTTATAATGAAACTAGCTTCTGCCCGCGACTTCGTCCGCCTTAAATTCGTTTATCGCGGATAAGGGTACTTTTCCGGGATAAAAAGTAGCCTATGTCCTTCCCCGGGACTGAAACTATCTCCATACCAAATTTCATCCGAATCGGTTCAGCGGTTTAAGCGTGAAGACGTAACAGACAGACAGACAGACAGACAGACATACTTTCGCATTTATAATATTAGTATGGATTATTAGTATTTCATATTGGAAATAGATGTCGTTTAATCTTCGGAAGCAAAGCCTGAAACACGCTATTAAGATTTTTCTTGCATTAGTGAAGCCGAAATAAAGCAACAAAAAAGAGTCATACTTTTTTTTCTCATTCGCTGACGAAGTTGCGGGGACCTTCAAGTACCTCTACTATTATAAAGTTGTAAAAATGAAATGTCTGTATATTGTAGATATTTAAAAAAAAGTGAAACTACTATTTGGACGTGGATTTCTTTTTTGTATGTTTGTATGTGTCGTTGTGGCTTCATCACGTCAAAACGGCTAAACGGATTTCAACTATTTTTGGTACTCGGGTAGCTGCTGGGCATCCACAGATGGTAGGATACTTTTTATCCGATTACGCTGAAGCAAAAAAAGGGTTATGATTTTCTCCTCCTCCGCGAATGAAGTTGCGCCTGGCGCCTTCTAGTTCTATTTAAAAACAAGAATATTTCCTGTGTCGTAAATTAACAAACTGTTAATAAGCATTTTTCTTGGACAATAATTATGGAGCAGCCATAGCAAATAAAATTAATAACTTAGAAAATATTTATTTATTTATGTATTCAAACTAATTACACAGCATATCGGACAACCAACGTACTGAGAAATTATAAAAATATGAAACAATGTACGTTTCATATATCAAATTAAAAAAGAATCATTTACAATTTTAAACTGAAGACACACGGACATCCATCCCCCGCATAATATCAGATATTCATCATTCAGTTATTCATCTGCTAGCAAATACAAGTTTGGGATGATACGAATTTGGATGAAACTTGCCACAAAGATAAGTAAAGTCATTTATTAAAAGTTATTATATTAGTCATATAAAACAGAACGTGTCTAATGAAATGATAACGAGTTGACTTGGCGAGTTCGTTTCGTCAACTCGCTGACGTGTTTCAGATATTTTTTTTGTCAAATTACTAAACAAATTTGTTTTTCAGGGATTTTATAAAATTCCTGGTTTTGGCTTTTACAGGGCCAAATTGTTTCGGCTTTTACACGGCAGAATTGTTCGGAGAAAACGCATTAAATACTACACAATATCTGTCTTTGGAATCTGATAAGACACTATTTTCTAAGGTACATTTTAGGTGTTCCCTTAAAATAATACAAAGAGTTTTGAATTTTTTTAATAAAAATATTTTTTTTTTAAATAATACGAAATATGTAAATAAAGGGGAGCCTAAAATAAAAACAAAGTAGGTTTTCTGATATGTATGTAAGGTTTACCTATAACTGTTTACGTTCTACCGTCCACATTTAGTAATAAACGAGTCGTCAAGGCATACGGTGGCTGACGAGGATAATTAATTCTCCTACGCGTTAAAACAATGTCGTACTTAGGCAATCTGTCTACTTTCGATCACAAGACAACAGAGTGGGCAATATTTAAGAGCAAGTTAATAAAGTTCTTCTTAGTGAATAATGTAACGGAAACGGACAAGAAGAGTGCAATAGCTATTACCCACCTGTCGGATGAAACGTACCGGTTAGTGCGTAATTTAGCATATCCGAGGGAGATCGATTCTGTACAATATGAAGACCTGGTTTTATTACTCGATGGGCATTTCAAGCAAAAGCAATGTACCTTTGCTGACAAGGCGAGATTTAACGGGGCGATAAGGAGTGCAGGCGAAACGTTGAGCGATTGGGCGGCGCGATTAAGAGGCCTCGCAAGTTATTGCGACTTCGGCAACGCTCTGGAAATTAACCTTAGGGACCGTTTCGTGCTCAGCCTGGGCTCAGGTCCCGAGCGCGACAAGTTATTTGAACAGAAACCGTCAGCATTGACTTTTGCACGGGCTTTAGAACAGGCAGAAAGTGCAAGAGAAGCGAAAATAATGGCAGTGAAGGAGGAACCTCTTTTTCGCGCTCAAGCGGAGGGTGGTTTACATCCAGGCGCGCTTGGCGGTGGAGCCGCCGTGCGCGGCCGTGCAACCGCCGCCAGCAGCAGCGTTCAGCGGTATCAGAATCTACGCTCGACGTCTTCAGAGCAGTGCGTCGTTTGTGGAATGAAAAACCACTCCGAAGTCAACTGTCGGTACAAATCGTATAAGTGCCACAACATGCATTTGTCGTTCCAACAACGTTTACGTCCGAGAGTAAATTTAGATTTTAAACAATACTTTTAAGTTTATATACCAGTTAAACGTATAATAATGATTGTTACAGGTTCCAAAACGAATAGGGGAGGAATATGATATGTATGTAAGGTTTACCTACAACTATTTACGTTTTACCGTCACATTTAGTAATAAACGAGTCGTCAAGGCATACGGTTGTTTCAATTGTTATCGCTCCCGATCTCCGACATATCAGTTCATCTAGTTTTTGTTTAACAATGCATGACATAATTTAGTTGATATTTTCTTCTGTTTCCGCGATTATTACTCATTGAAATAAAACAATTTAACGGATTATATCGCGTATATTATCTCATTTTAGTTCCCGACGTTTCGGAAGCTTTCCAGCTCTCCATGTTCACGGATGGACTGAGAAAAGATGTATTTTCCTCTGTCAAAGTTACAATTTGTGCAAACTACCCATTTTTGAAAAAACACAAATAAAGGTGTTCATACATGCCAGATAGGCCTAAGCTGTAAAGACAGTTACACATGTGCCAGAAGGGCTTAATTATTTTATTTTAATAATTTACCAAACAGCATTTCACAAATGAGGCGTACTGAGGAGAAAAGAAACGCTGCAAAGAAAAACTCCCAGGCTACCTCATTACTAATTATAATATTTTAAAAAACAGAGACTATTAATGTACTTTTAAACAGATAAGATATTTTACACCGTTCGGAAATTAAGGTTTTGCAGTCCTGTGTCTCGCTTGTTCCTTGATGAGATGTATTACAGGAACCCAAGCTGGTGGTAGTGACAATCCATCTTCTCTATTGAAATTAGGATGCTTTTTAATCTCAATAGCCTCGCGTAGCATTCTGGGAAAGTATATTTTTTCTTTGGCAAGGATAGAAGGTTTATCAAACTTAATTGAGTGGTTTGGTTTGTTAATGACATGTTCACAGACTGCAGACCTATTACACCGACGGTGCTTGACATCTGCTATGTGCTCCTTCACCCGGGTTGATACACTGCGTTTCGTTTGAATGTATGAAAGACCACACTCGCAGTCCAGCTTATAAATGCCTGCACTGTGCAAAGGGGTGCTACTCTTCACGAGTCTAAGGTATTGAGACACCTTCTTCGACGGCTTGAAATATGTTTTTATAGAAGCACGCTTCAAGATGTTTCCGATCTTGTCTGTGACCCCTTTCAATTAAAAATCTCCTCCTGTTCCGTAAAAACTATACTAAAATAAAATAAAAATATTATCGCATATCGCATCGTGTGAGATTTAGTTAGTCAAAAAAATCAGTAAGGTCAAGTTATTTTCGAAACCTACAAAGAACAATCAGATATAGTGTGTCCAGGCTATACATTATTAGAAACTTAATAGATATATATTTTATGGCATAGGGGGCAAACGAGCAGACGGGTCGCCTGATGGTAAGCGATCACCGTCACCCATAGACACTTGCATCACCAGACGAGTCACAAGTGCGTTGCCGGCCTTTCAGGTGGGAGTACGCTCTTTTCTTGAAGGTTTCAAGATCGCATCGGTCCGGAAATACTGCATGCGGCAATTCAGTTATAGCTTGACCACAGCCGCTGTGCGGCTCCTGAGGTATGCGCGGGGAGGCGGGGTGCGGGCAGGAAAGATCACGGACACACAAGAGTCTGTCGTCGAGTCGGATAGATCTGAAGATACCGAAGTACAATATTTTGACTCTGTATAGGTACATACTTATTACATCCAATTTTTATTATGGTACAATACGATTTTTAAGTAAGCACAAATAAAAAAACCAATATAAGTCAAATTAATGTGTAATTATCGGAAAAATAAATAGTTCCGAGGGTTAAAACAGAATCAGTTCGAAAAACAAAAAAATCATAAGCTTCGAGGTAATGAATACAGTGACTATTCTAACAGTTTTTTTTTTTTTATTTATTTTATCTTCATCTTCCATTTCGCTACCGGAACTTGAATCATTGTCATCCTGCAAATTTATTATTATGGGGTCAATAATATTGTTGAAACGGTTGTCGCGATCCCAGTAATCGTTTTAATTTTTTTGGACATGGTTATCACGCCTCTGCCATTTTTCTGCCGTACACTCCGAAAATAATAAATTCAGTGCGTTTCTCTTTTCACCTAGAGAAGAATGAATATGGTTTTGCGCTAATACCAACTCGATGGGGTTCAGATCTGGATGGTATGGCGGTAAACGCAGGACTGTGTGCCCATGAGCTTTTAAGAGGTCATCGATTCTGTAAACGGGCTCTTTTTGATTGGCATTTATAAGAATTTGCAGTTGATTTGTTTTTCATATTTTCCGGAAATTCAACATTGGGACGCCGCAGCCAGTTCTGCATTTCGCTTTTGAGGTTTGTCATGGTCGGTTTCTTATCAACTTGAACGCTGTGGTAAGACGCGTTGTCCATCACAATTACAGAATTCGGCAGCAGTTTATCGTTCAACTTTTCATCGACCCACTTATAAAAAGTAGGCCCGTTCATGTCTCCGTGATAGTCGCCAGTCTTAGCATCGGATTTAAATATAGTCAATGCACTTTCGACCAAGCCATTTCGACTTCCAGCGTCAACGAGTACCAAGCGTCGTCCTTTCCCGATGTCAGTGTGAATTCCAAGTTCCGACGATGATTGCCAACATTTGCTAACATTGTGACTAGCGTTAATATATGTCTCATCTAGGAAATATATGTTGCGGTTTTCACTTCTATATTTTTTTATTTCTGTCAAATATTTCCTCCGCCACTCTGTAATATTAGACTGCTCTATAAGAAGATGTCTTTTCGATCTACATTTTTTGAACCGGATTTGAGAAAACTTTTACACACAATGGGTTACCATTGTGTGTAAAAGTTTTCTCAAATATTCTCGTCCACAATTCAAAACACCATCTTGTCTCAAACTTGACAGTAACTTAAGAATACTTGGCACAGTTTTTTCGATTTCATAATATTGATGAATCTTTCTCCTTATCACTCCCAAGTCAAAATCATCAATTACATATTTTTTCTTTATAACTTTCGGTTTTTTGGGCGAATTAAATTTCGGTTGGCCCTCATTGATGAATTTCCTACAGATATTACATTTCTTACGGTTTTTTGGCAGTACCCAGTAGCTTCGGCCACAAGTTTGGCGATATTTGTGTCACTTTTATGTTCGAAGCTAGTTTTGTCTGCTTTTCTTTTCCTAAAATATTCGGCCACTTTGAAAATGACAGCTTTAACATCTCGAGATAAAGCACGACCCATCCTTGGATATTCTATCTCATGTGACATGACATAGACAGCCCGCAACAGATAACACTACACGCCGCCACGAGCGACGCATGCTATGGTAACTTAGAACATTGTAACCAGACGATCAAATCGCCTACCATCTAGCCCGCATGAACGAAACCACTAGGCACTTTCGGTTTCTAAATTCATATTCACAATCAAATATTCACCACAAGATATTATCAAATATTAATTTAAGAAAATAAGAAAAAAGTCAAAATAATCAACATAATAAATTAAAAAACAACAACAACAGCTACACGCGGGCAACAGCTACTTTTCATTAAAATCGTCGAGTTCATTGATAATGTCGGAGAAGTACGGACAAAATAATAATAATAATGATTTATTGCCATATAAAGATTGCTACATTTAAAAACACATACAGTGACTTCCACACTAGGCTCAGCCTGTATCGTGGAAGTCGTACCATCCACGAATTTACAACAGAGTTTAATGCGGCTAGTTTATAAAGCGTATGATGCACAAAATCAAAGCAATACATAATTTACAAAGGAAAATAGCAATAACATAAAGTAACTTTACGGAGCAGTTAAAACAAAGCTAATCAAACAATTTGGCATGCAGTTTAGAATGAGTTAAGTCGAAGAAGTGCGGCTAAGTTAAATTGTAGGTGAAGGTGAGTGTAGTGTGAGTAGGAGAGGAAAGGATCATAATGAGTAATTTATCTCAAAGCTTCTTCAGCCTGATCATATGTCCAGGACAGAAGGAGCTCCAGTACTCGCGTTTTCGCCGTAGCAACTCGGCCGAGTTTGATGTCGCATACTTTAACAATATTGTTATATACTAAGGGCAGAATAAATACTCTATAGCGTTTTGCGAATGAAGTTTTTACGGTAGGGAGGGGAGCTTTAAATAATCTTTTCTTTAGGAGGTCAGGATACGATGGGAGTTGCAAAATACTCTTGTGCATGGTGATTGTAGCTCGTAGCAAAAATAATCGACGAACACTTAAAAGTTTTGCCTCCCTATAAAGGTCCCCTGTGGGGTAACGCTGGGGTTTACGAAGTCCGACCTTCAGTAACGCCCTCTGGGCTCTTTCTAAGGGCAACAGAGAGGCTTTGGCGCAACCGCCCCACGCTAAAATACAGTAATCCAGGACGGACTGACACAGCGCAAGGTAAACCAGTCTCAGCAAGCTCTCAAAATGACATGGTGTTTTGATTTTACCAAATTATAATCAGTTTCATTTATCCATAACCATCTTACGTTCGTTGACTACCATCAGTAACTTAATATTTTAATTTAATAGGAACCATAATCTATATGGGACTGGGCGAATTGAACTCACTCTAGTTATTAAACTATGTGGATTATTTTGAGATAAACTTGTATAGCTTAGAAGGCTACAAAAGACGATGAGACTCTATTTTATTACAAAATATTAGCAAGTTTTTTTTTAATATGCAGTCATATTTGTGACACTTTTTGGTTTCAAAAAGTGGAAAAATCTACGGCCTTACCCAGGTATGTCATTTAGTACAAATGTGAACAGAAGTATTAAACGATCATGCTTTATTAAAACAGCTGACGACTGCAATAAAATGACTTTCAATCATTCGGTCATATCATAGTTCATCAATTTTAGAATAATCGCAAATAATTAAATATCACATAACTCATCAAAAGACAAAAGAGAATCATGGATTAAATTAACTTTTGTGGGTGCGATACGTGTTCACCCTCGTTGTGTCGGCGCGACCAAGCCAATGGCGATCGGCCCATTCACAATTTTGTGAACACGGTCGTTAGGTACTAGGCTTTGCAGTGACACACAGCTCGCTACAACTTACCACATTCGAAAAAAAAACCCAGTATGTAATTTTGTCCATATATGCCATTTTGTCCGTATTTCCCTGTTTACAAATAATTTCAAAAAGCAGTTCACATTTGTAGAAATAATAGCAAGTTATTTTATTGCACTAATTGTTTAAAATAATGAATTAGTCATTAAAGGCGAATCGCGCTTCACTTTCCATACAAACTACAATAGCAGCTTTTAACGCATTCACAAAAGCATTAGGATACCTACACAAGGCTTAGGTACTTTACAGGCTAAGTAACACGATACCATTTGCATTCTGGGTACGGAACCCCAAAAAATATCCCTTACCACGAATTGGTATTGCAAATCAGAATCGCATAACCATTATCTGGCAGCTACTGGGATATCATTGATTTTAATGCTATTCAGGTACTTGAGCTACACTTTGTCTTTAGGAAGGAAAATCTGTTAAAAGCATTATACAATTGACAAACATTATGTGTCGCTCGTATATTATTTATAGATAAAGGATAAAATACCACAGATTGTATAATCGCGATTGATTTGAACAAACTTCGTAATTCATCATAATTGTATTTTCAGAATGCGGACAGTTACCGGTGGAATCGAAGGACACGGCAGATCTTATCATGTTCTTCGACAATTTATTTGATTCTGTAAATGGCTCATACAGCAATGTACGACATGGAAAAAAATTAAGGGCTACTGAGGCTCGAACATCCCCACATCGAAAATTTTGGCATGAATGTTTGCCTATTTTAAAGTCTTTAAAATTTATAGACAAGAATAAAACGAAGGTTGTACCTTCAATAACCAGTTGGGTTAAAACAATTGAAGGACTTCAAAATATTACAAAGGATTTGCACAAAAAAGGACTGCAGTCTCTTCTATTGAGACATTTCAATCAAGACCCCATAGAAAATATGTTTGGTTCTATAAGATCATTAGGCTCGTGTAATAGAATGCCAAGTGTACAAGTTTTTGAAAATAACTATAAAACTCTATTATATTAGTCAATAACTTGTCCACTGGCACTGCAGTCCGCCTACAAGCATTACGAGATTTTTTTAACCAACAGTCCACGTCTGCAAACGATAACACTGAAATCCATCTGGAGCATATGGTTATTGACGTTATAGACACAGAGAAGATGATTCAAAGTAATGCTCCGGGTGACATGGAGAGGTGTGCATCCGCTGGTTATTGTAGCGGGTGGCTGGTACAAACCACAAAAAAATATATATGCAAAAGCTGTAAAGAATGTTTGAAAACGCTACAAACTGAAACTGAAGAACCTTTTCATCATTATATAAAATTAAAAGAATTTGAAAACAGGAATTGGCTGTGCTATCCAACTCGTGCCAGTTTTGACATGTTTGTCCAAATAGAAGGAATAGTAAATAATATACTGGATAATTATGGAACGAAAAAAAATTTATAAGTGAATATCTTAAACTAATTATCACCATAAACGTTGATTTCGGGCATTTGACGTGTGAAATACACAAAGAAAGGCTAAAAGCCTGTTTTGTTAAAAAACAGTGAGATTTTTTTATACTGAATTGGTGCAAACTAATCAATAAAGTATTATGTGGGAAAGCACAGCCAATGGACGACTCCAAAATTGTCAAATCTGCATTAGAACACTTTAAAAAATCTAAAACCAAAAACTGAAACTTTTCTTTTATTTTTTCGCTAAAATCCTCGATTCCTATAAATTAAGTGACTCAGGGCTAGGTAGGATTAAATAGCTTCACAAATGTGTTAGTATTAATGAAAATGTTTAATATTATTGTCAGTTTGTCAGGTGACCTGTAAAACTTTTAATGCCGAATCAATTAACTTTTCGGCATCCAGTAAGTTTTACAGGTCACTTGACAAGCTGGCAATAATATAACGATCAGCAATACTACCTGCCCATTTATACATATATGTATACATTTTGTACCGTTCACACGGGATAGATGGCAGCACATTTTGGCTGTCTTAAAATATGGCTGAGTTACCAGTCTATACCCAGTATACAATAGTAGTCTTTGGAGCGACGACGGCGGAATGACAGAGCGCAGTGGCTGCTCTGCCCCCCCGTCTCGCCGCTGGCATACCTCAGGAGAGGCACAGCGGTAATTGTCAAGCTATATACCATTATCTCTGCTGTACGATTAAGTAATCATTTAGGTCTAAATATTGACTGCAAGACGATAATTTCTCAAAACTCTTCACTGGGATACAAGAGAAAATCTTGTCACGGGGCCTGGTCACAAAACCATAAATAATGATCACAAAAAAGTTCCGGAACTGTACGATTTAATGTGACCATTTTTTTTCTTTCCCCGACTATAAGTAAATAACTAGAGCTTGAAATAAATGAAATTTTAGGTAAATGCGGAGTGACCCAATTGCAACCTAACAACTAAGCACTCTTTAACTGTAAAACAATACATGTCACATGTAAATCTCGCGCAATTCATTTTCCAATGTGTTTTATCCTAAAATTTATTACCTACTGCAGTCCATTGTGCATGTCTTTGGTAGTTTTTGTTAGCGAAAACCAAAGGAACTGCGACTTAGGTATGACTTATAAAATAGCTGGAACATGCTTGGGAAAGGACAGTATGGTAACTTGATTCACTGTTCACATCTCAAACTCAATGTTTTTTCTTTATATATATTTATTTTTTAATGTGAAAACATCACACAATCTTTTAAATTACTATATTGATACAAAGACCTAAGTAGAAAGAAAAATGAATGGCGATCCACTGCAATCTAAGCCGAAATCTAACGACCAGCTTCTGTATTAAAATTAATTGTATACTAATAGGTCATAAGTTCCGTGATCTGCCGTGTACGACTACATCATCATCAAGATCACGAAAGAAAAAAGAGGTCGTGAGTAAAGTGTCGTTACTGAAGGTAGATAATTAACTCGTTGTGAATCACAAGCGGTCTGATAGAAATGGTTCAGGACGCTGTTCCGGTATAACAGAGAGGCTGGTTCGATTCTGGCTTAGATTGCAGTGGATCGCAATTAATTTTTCATTCTACTTAGATTTTTGTGTTAATATAATAACCTAAAACTCACTCAGAGAGCAATGGAGAGAGCTGTGCTCGGAGTTTCTTAACGCGATCGAGTCAGAAATGAAGAGATCCGTAGAAGAACCAGGGCAACAGTCATAGCCCGAAGGATAGCAAACTTAAATTTGCAATGGGCTTGGCTCATTGCTTGTAGAACCGTCGGTCGCTGAAGACAACGAGTTCTTGAGTTGAGTGGCGACCACGAACCGGAGCGTGGATTGAATAACTCCTGGACTGAATAACTGATGAAAATCACTGGAGTCCGCTGGATGCGAGTGGCACAGAACCAGTCAGGGTGACTTTCTTTAGTCGGGCCTATGTCCAGCTGTCTTTTGGCTGACAGATTAAATTATTGGGGGGTCTAAGTTGGCCTGAAATGGTTCGTGCCAGTGTGTTGTCTTTTCTTGCTTTGCGAACTTGGGTGGCACCCTACCGTGTTTTGGATAGCTGTAGTGGACATATAATATTAACTAAACTAGCGATACAACATAATATTTTCTCATCGGTATATTTGTGTCAAACGTATAAACAAATTGACTAAGAGAGTTATGGGGCAGGCCCTCCCGGAAAAATAATCAGAGGCAGACCGCTGGATAGATGGACGGATGAAGTTAGCAAGATTTCACGCCTGGATAGTATTTAACAGCCCAAGATAGAGAAAAGTGGATAAAAATGGAACAGGCGAGTATAGACTCGTCGAGAGGTCCTTAATAATCGTGTGACATATTCAATAAAAATAATAATATAAATAATATTAATGTATGGAAACTAGTTAAATAATTCGTTAATGTAAAATAAAATTAGTAGATAATAATATGTATAACGCAAGAAAATGTAGAATTTTATAATTAAGTATGTATGAAATGCATACGCAGTTAACGAATAGCAATCACCGGTGCCTCCCTCTAGTGGAAACAATATCAAAAGCAAATATAAAGAAAGTAAACAAATACCTCTTCCAAGCCGGCTAGTCACCGTGGAAGAAAATGACTACAAACCCCCCATCTCTACACCACAAAAAAATAACCACACCGCAACCACAAACACGAAACCCCGAATAAAAAACCTACCTTGTTTAAATATTAACACTTAACGTAAGAACACTACGCAAAGAAACGCATCATGGAACTAGAACAAGCTTTAAGTCACATCAAATGGGCTATCATCGGACTGTCGGAAACAAGAAGTCTTGGCGAACAAATAGCAGAAAGAGATAACCTTATAATATACCACTTCAGCCAAACTAAGGGACTTTATGGAGTAGGGTTTTGCATCAATAAAAAATGGAAAGAAAACATTATACAATTTAAAGGCGTATCAGAAAGAATGGCCATCCTGAAATTTAAAAAGAGCGAAAATCAAAACCTAGAAATAATGCAAATCTATGCACCAACAGATATGTCGTCAGATGAGGAAATCTCATAGTTTTATGATCAGTTGCAAAAAGCTTATAAGGACCTAACAAGTAAACAAATTATCATTATAGGAGACTTTAATGGCCGCGTTGGAAAAACCAAAGACTTTGAAAACCATATAATAGGGCCGTATGCCACAGACCAAAGAAATAGAAATGGACAACTTTTAATAGATTTCTGTGTCGAAAATAATCTAAAAATTATCAACACATTTTTCAAAAAGCGATTACAAAGAAAATGGACATGGATGGCACCAGATTCGAAAACAAAACTAGAACTAGATTTTATCTTGGCTAAGAATCTATCACAATTTCAAAATGTAGACGTCGTAAATAATTTCAATTTCTACTCTGACCATAGAGCCCTTAGATGTAGAATAGCAAAAACACTACGCTATAAACCGAAACAGCTTATACAAAAAGACACATTCTATTTCTCAAACGCAACTCAAAATAAACTATTTGTAGAAGAACTTCCACAAACATCACTCTACGAAAAAGTAAAGGCAGTGACGAACGTTCAAGGAAAATATGACATTTTAATTAACGAATTAAAAGAAGCATCAAATAAACATCTATTAAGAAAACCAACAAACCAGGCACAACTTTCGGACTTTACCACTGAACTAATAAAAAAAAGAGCTAAATTAAGTATAATAAAACAATACACAAGAAACACTATTTTAAATACCTGAACAAACAAACAAAACGTCATATAAGAAAGGATCGTAGAAAATATGAAGATGATGCCATTAATTACTTCTTAGAAAAAGATGTTGCTATGAGAAAATTAGAAAAACACATAAATAATAAAAAAACATGGATTCCATTCCTCGGCTCTACAAATAAACAGAGCTTGAAAATCCTAGGCAGGAAAAAAATCGCCATAGAAGCTTCTGAATTCTATGCAGAACTCTACTCGAACAAGCTAGACCCCAAAACTAAGACCTGCTCAGTAAATATGCATACTACAAGCACCGCACCCCAGATATTATATAGTGAAGTAGAAAAGACAATCGACTCTCTCAAGAATGGGAAATCTAGCGGAATCGATGGAATAAACAGTGAAATTCTAAAATTAGGCAAACAAAGTTTAGTATACGCGCTGCAAGATCTATTTAACACTTTAATTGAGACGGAAAATATTCCACGGCAATGGTTTTCATCAAAAATCACTCTACTTTTTAAGAAAGGTGATGCACACGACATAAACAACTACAGACCAATAATACTGACAAGTAATATGTACAAAGTTTTTGCAAAAAACGCTGCTACGTCGAATGTCTTCACAGCTTGACGCCCATCAACCAGTCGAACAAGCAGGATTTCGCTCCGGTTTTAGCACTAAGGACCATCTTCACACAATGCAGGAAATATTCGAAAAAGTAACAGCTATAGAGCACAATTACTTATGGAAGGCATTAACAAGAGACGGTATTGACAGCAAATATATGACTCTACTTGCTAAAATATACCAAGGTAGTACAGCACGTATAAAATTGGACCAACTGGGACCACAATTTACAATAAATAGAGGCGTAAAACAAGGGGACTGTATGTCACCAAAATTGTTTAATTCTGTTCTAGAACACATATTTAAAAACTTACCTTGTTGCGACAAAGGTATAAAGATAAACGGTAGATACATATCTAACATACGATTCGCTGACGATATAGTACTGTTTGGGCAGACATAAGTGCAATTACAAGAGATGCTTACAGAGCTTAACATACACTGTAACAAGGTCGGTCTCCTTATGAACAAAACGAAAACAAAAGTTATGACCAACACCGGACAAAATCTCAATATAAGGTTAGATGACGAAACATTGGAAACAGTCAACAACTTCACCTACCTAGGACAAAATCTGAGTTTTCAAAACAGCAATAATAAACAGCAGTAAAGAAGAAATAAACAGACGAATCACTAACACCTGGAAACGATTTTGGCAGTTAAAATATATTTTCAAAAATAAAGAAATTAGCAACAATCTGAAAACTAAAGTATTCAATACATGTCTAATTCCGATAATGACATATGGCGTGGAAACATGGGCTCTCACTCAGTACAAAATAAAGAAACTCAAAATAGCACAAAGAAAGATGATACTAAGAGATGTATACTGGAATTAAGACTGGCACAAAAAACGAGTAATAAAAATTTAAGAGAACGAACAAAACTCACTGATGTTGTCTACCACGCCAAGAAACTGAAATGGTCGTGGGCTGGTCATTTAATACGCTGCACAGACAGTAGATGGACCCGCGAGAGTACGGAATGGTGCCCGCGCTACGTGCCGAGGAGGCGCGGCCGGCCGCGCGTGCGCTGGCGCGATGAGCTGCAGCAGTTCCGAGGCGTAGGCGCCACCTGGACACGCCTCGCCGGTGACAGACAAACATGGAAGAGGATGGGAGGGGCCTTTGCCCAACAATGGGATGACCTGTATTGTCGTGTTTACCTACTGACTCTAAATAGTGATATAAAATAAGGATATATAATATACTATCAATGAAATATTTAATTAATTAGGTAATACAAATTCTATGAATATGTTAAAATATAATATAATATTACATATATAATTGATAAAAAGTAATATTTAAAATAAGTAAAAAAATACATATATGTATAAACTTATCAATATAAAATGTATTTATAAGGTTACATAGGTTAATTTGATTTTTATGCATGTGTAGCTAACTACAGGAAGGTTAAATAAATAAAATAAATATGTATGAAATGTAAAGAAAATTAATTAATTAAGAAAATTGGTCATCGTTGGCAACACTGAAAGAAAGAGAGCACGCGGCTGGTCACCAACGCGATGGTCTGACCAAGAGAAAAAGGCCACCTCCTCGTTAAAATTTTATCCGGTGGTGAGGGCTTCTTCCGACCGGAATCGATAGAGACAAATTGTCCGTTTGGGAGGTTCCAGTGACCACGATCCTCAATAATGAGGTACTGATTGGAGAGAGTAGGAAATATAAAACTATATTAAGGAATAAATGATATAATAATAATAAAAATATTTTCACTTTTCCTGCTCAAAAAGTACGTCATATTAGCTTCGTGAAGCGAGACTAAAATAGTGCATTTAGCCCCTAGGGCTTAAAAATATATGTATAATCCCATACAAATTTCTATGACACTGAAAAAAAACCTTGCGGCTAGCTACATACTCCTTAAGAATAATTAAAAACCCCAAACTTTCTGATAGAATTGCTCAAACTGTACTTTTCGTTTTTCATGAAATATACAATTTTAATGTTAAGTCTTTTTAATTTTCTCGCAGTCGAAGTGAAAAGCAGAGTGTCTAACACGTGCCTAAAAGACATTATGACACTCAGACATATGTGTCCCCGCTCACTTCGTGAGCTCGTCCAAATAATCACTTCGTGTCATAATGGCTTATTTTAGCCCCTTGTCAAGCAATCTAAAACTATTGTGTCACAGTTCCCTACTGCTCCTCGCGATCCTATACGCCTCCCATGTCACACTTTCCCAGCAAAGAAAGAAAAAACGGCCACTGGCCGAGATAACGTCAATTAGGCAAGATGTATGACCACTCGGTCGGCTCGCTAGTAACGTTTTACTTGCTTAAAATAGCGTAAAACCGTTCGGAATAAGATGGCACATACATCGTTTTATAAATGTGTGATGCTATTTTGTTTTCGCTTTCACATCGTTTGGAACCACACGAGTGTTATGAGATTTTTCTTATCTGCTTGTAGGTACATAGGTGGATGTTCGTTGAGAGGGAAACGGATCATAAGATTCTGCCTAAAATTTCATTTTTGTGACAATTTTTTATTGCCATCTGTATCTTTCTTTGAAGATGCATAAACTATTCACTTGAATGAAACCTGAAGAGTTTTTCTTTTAATTTCTGAAAAGTACGTGGCCAAAAGTTGATAGTGTACTCGTAGTATATTTTTAGAAACGTCTCTTCATGCCCTTTCATTTGATACCTCACACGATAGGTTTTGGAAGAAGAAAAATCCAATCCCATACAAAAAACGATGATTTTTAGCGGAGAAATTAGAAGAAGAAATTAAAAGTTTAAGATATATATACGGCAATTTTAGACATAGGTCAATAATAAAAAATCATAAAAGTTAAAAATCATAAAAAAATAGTTATAGTTGTTATTTTACGTTTGATATTAGGATATGACAAGACGTTTGGAGTATGTTTTGGAAAAAATCACAGAGCCACATTTCACCTGGGGGAGCCCAAATTTGAGCCCATATTTCGAAAATGTTTCTTAGATTTTTGGAAAACAGGTGGCTAAAATATGACCGTATATACTGGAATGTGGAGTAAGACAAGGAGGACTTTCATCACCTTAGCTATTTAATTTGTATATTAATGCACTAATCGAGGAGCTGAGCGGCACCCATGCGGGTTGTTTTATAGACGGAGTCAGCGTAAACAACATAAGTTATGCTGACGACGGGCGCTGCTAGCTCCATCTGTTGGGGCACTCAACAAATTACTTAGCATATGTGAAAGTATGCTGTCTCTCACGGACTTGTGTATAATAAAAAAAAAACAGTATATATGGTTTTTAAGGCCCCGGGCAGGAAAGCTCCGGACACGACAATCCCTGTGTTGTTAAATGGAAATCCGATTAGCAGAGTCAGTCACTTTAAGTATTTAGGTCACTATTTGTGACGTGAGTGATGATTTGAAAGGCGATTTAGATGTTGAACGGGAACGCAGGGCCGTGCACACGAATATGCTTGCTCGCAGGTTCGCTCGATGTACAACTCCAGTGAAAATAACTCTTTTTAGAGCATACTGCACTTCACTGTACTCGAGTGCCCTGTGGGCCAGCTGTTCGCAGCGCGCGCTCGGCTCCCTTCGAGTCCAGTACAACAACGCTTTCAGGGTGCTGTTGAGGCTGCCACGGTTCTGCAGCGCGTCAACCATGTTTGCCGAAGCACGAGTTGACAGTTTAAGTGCTGTTTTACGTAAAAAGATGGCGTCATTGTTATCTAGAATACGTGGCAGCACTAACAGCCTTCTGATGACAATAGCCGTAAGAAGTGAGTGCACTATAATGCAACACTTAGTTAAGAATACCATGTCCTTAGTTAAATATGTATACTAACATAGTTATAAGCAATTACTAACAAACTGTGGATCCTATGTTGTCCGAATAAATAAATTTATTATTATTATAAAAGCTAAGAGTGTAGTATATTTCTAGAACCGTCTCATAATACTCTTTCATTTGATACCCCACACGATAGGTTTTGAAAAAAAAATCAAATAGCATACAAAAATTTGATGATGTCATTACTCATCATCATTTTTAGGAACTAGTGGAAAAATTAAATGTTTTGGTCTAAAGCACCTGTGTACCTACTAAAAATCGTCGATGTAGATATGTATGCGGCAATTTTAGGCGTAGCACATGCACTTTTATAGATACGGACACGACGAGTCCGATACGCACTTGGCCAGTTTTTTGTATTTCTGTCATATAAAGTACCATTTCGCATCAATCATTTTTTTATTTTAATACAGTCAACATCGCTATTTTGATTTTGAAACGTATATTTAAGCGTACACACCACGAAACTATTTCCCATACAGTTATCAGCAAAGTTTTCCTTATCATTAACCCCGAACATAGATGCAACGTTTCACGTACATCGCGGAACGAATATTTGCATACCTTTTGTTGGGTTCCGTACGGAGAACAGAGTCAAATACAACCATGGTGGGACATTTATTTTTAAACATATTCACGAACGCGAGTCCGTTCAGCGGGCGCTCTGCTCGTAACTCCTCTACACTGTAAGCTCGTAACATCTATAATTATTTTTGGGTAATGATTAATAAATTAATAGTTTAAAAAACACTAGAAAAACACGCTTTACAAGACTTTTCTATCATGAAGTTCCAGTTCATATGTTCCGGCTCCATCATCAGATCAGTTCGACAGTACCATATTATTGTATTGTCTTTAGAACTACATACAGCTGCCAATTTTCATGACGGTACGATCCTTGGAAGATGGTTAAATTAGTTACCTTAGATTCCATTACATAGTTAGTTACATACAGATCGACCTAATAAAAGCGTGTTAAAAATCAAAACAAATCAATACGCAAATCATTTACCTTGATGATTCGCAACACCCAACCAGACCCGTTGGATGCACAAAATCGATTTTTGATTTGTCAACCGCTGTAAAGGCGCTCTCAAACCTTACAGATGAAGTACAGTTCTTCTTACCGCTACTTATTACTAATGTATTTTGCTAACCTTCAAAAATTTTGCAAGTTTGCGAGATAAAAACCATATGTTTTTTATACTTTATACGGTAGAAATCACTTTGATTTGGGGCATTGCTGGTTAACGAAAGACAACTCAACAAGTCAAAGAACTCACGATTTTAAAACCGACCTGGCTTGCCTTAACCGGCCGGTCAGAGTGGACACGCAAGAGCTGCGGCTCGAGGGTGGATGTGGAAAGTAAGTGGCGAGGTGGCTTCGGTAGAAAATCCAGTGACACCTGTCCACCCTTAGCCCTCCGCACCGATATTGCCCTCAGGCTACTGCAAGTGTCGCTATTTACGGGGGCCCATCTAGCGAGGGGCAAGTCATCGACTACCAGTGCCTTTAGCCATGAGACACTCTTTCCTGGTAGACGTTCGATTGTCTCAAGCAATAGCCCAGTATTTAGTCCATGTTATTGGCTACAAGCGTAGCGCTACGAAAATTTCGGTTGTGAAAGTGTTAACCCTAGGTGAAAGCTAGACATAAAATAAATTATATAAATAAACAAGGACAATCTTACACAAATCGACCTAGCCCCAAACTAAACAATGCTTGTACTACGAGTACTCGGCGACGATATACATAATATATAGATAAATTATAATACTTAAATACATAGAAAACATCCAAAACCCAGGAACAAACATTCGTGGTCATCGCTCAAATACTTGCCCTGGCCGGGGTTCGAACCCGGGACCGCCAGCTTCGTAGGCCGTTGTACAACCCACTGAGCCAAACGTGTATATATTTCGCTTCAGTGACCTTCAAGTAGTCCGTTACAATGGTCTTTTTGAAAATATCTTGAATGATAGATATTTACTTTTTCCAATTTATGGTAGTATACAAAATATCGTCAATTTACAGGTTTTTTTAACAACCTTATTTCATTTTAACAACTTTATAGTAGTATAGAAATGAAATCTGCCCACAGAACCCACACAGCTAAACTAGATAAATCAGTGGGACAGTAAACCCTTTGCACATACAAAAAATATATTACCAACCCGCGCCGTATATCCCGCGCCGACAGTATCTCTGTAATAAATAAAAGCCTGTGTTTACGCGTTTTTCACCTCTACGTCTTTGTAAATCGAATTATTTCGTGCCGTGTCGGAAATGGTTTTTCATTTTATTCAACAAGTGTTTATCGGTGGTAATTACGTAGCCTGTACATGAAACTCGGCGGGCCATATATGTAGAATGCAGAACGATATATGGAAAAAAAATTAGAATGGTTCCCGCGGAACAGTACAAGATCGAGAGGACGGCCAAATAAAAGATGGGCAGACGTCTTCATGCAAAGAATGGGACCACAATCGATGAGAAAAGTTAGAGATAGTGAACTATGGAAAAATTTGGGGAGGCGACTATTACCTAACGGCGAAACTATATATTTCTCTTTATACCGTATATAATAAGTATGTAAAAGTAGTAGAATAAGCGGCTTTTTTATTTATTACACATGGTGCCCACGAGGAACCTGAAAGACTCGCCCCGCATTCATTAGGTCATTAGTCATTCGGAGCAAAAAAATTGTATGAGCTCCAGTCAAATTTGGGTTACTATTGAAGATATTAACAATTTTTATGAAAGCTATTTATTTATTACTGAAGTGCACTAAGCTCTTTTGATCGCGTCATTGCCCCGTAAGTTGCCATGCTTCACGTCGCTATTGACATACATTAAAGTGACAGCTATTAAGTAGTGGTACAAAAAATAATCTAGTTAAATAGCACTAGCTAGTCACTATTTCATATGAACGGCTGCGGAACCCTGTACTGAGCATAATCTGACATGTTCTTGGCCGGTTTTTTTACAATTTTTTCATATATTTTTTAGAAAAATATTTATAATATTTTCACATACTTAATATATTTACAGTACGCGAAACTGTAAAACAGCTTGTTGGCGTCGCGTTCTGACAATAAAATTCTTGTGCAACGTGATGCTTGCTATTACTAACTACATACATAACTAAAGATAGATACAAACAATGTACAAATGAGGACTCAGTCACCATCCCGTGTTATTTTATTACCTACTTCGTTAAAGTAAAGTTTACATCCGTTTACAAATGGATACGAGTAGTAATTGACGTCCTCGTTGGTTCGACACAAGACATTACAGGTGCATAGGGCCATTTTACATACGAATCCTGTAAGTACATTTAGTCATCATTCATTTAGTATCTTTTTCAATTTGATTTTTAAACTTCCTATTTTTATTTTATTTTTTCCTCAAGCAGTAAAGGGTATTTATTATATATTTTAGGAACTATTAATAATTTATAATTATATTTGTCTATTAGAGTACTGTATATCACAAAATTCCGGTATTTCTAGCAAACTTTGTAAATTTTTACAATTTGCATGATACCTAAGTATGCTTTTCCCCGTCGATTCTGTTACAAAGATGTTTTCCATCGAACTTCCGAAGATTGTGACAAACATCAGACCAAAATTAGTTCTAAATCAACTCGGTATCAGCAAACAAGTCGTTCCCGAATGCTCCGTGAGTTATTTCGACCCGATAACCAACTGTTCGACAAAAAGTATTATAAAACTAGAAAGTACCCACAAATTTTGTCCGCGGAGGAGAAAAAAATCAGAGTAAAAAGTATTCTATAACTATCTGGAGATGCCAAGCTAACCGTGTACCAAAAATAGTTGAAATCCGTTTAGTCGGTTCGGCCTGAAGAAGCCACAACGACACAAACAAACTTACAAAAAGTGACCTCCAAATAGTCCGTTACAATCATTTTTTGAAATTATCTTAAATTTATAGACATTTCATTTTTACAACTTTATAATAGTATAGATATGAAATCTCAGTCCCTTTAGTATTTTTTGTAGCCCTAGGCCATATACCTAGGTACTTTTTAAAGGGCCAATTGTTCCGAATACGACGGTAGCTATTGCCGTCTCTCTCTCTCTTGGTGTCTCTCTGTCTCTCTCTCATGGCGTCTGAGCCATGCACGTCGCTCCTGCTTGTTAAATAAGATTATAATTATAAAAATGTATTAAATTCAGTGCTACTCTGTCTACGCGTATAACTTGTAATGAGCCCTACAAAAAAATACATTCACCAATCTCGTCAGTGTGTTAATTAGCCTCGATTATTAGCATTTTTCTAGATAACTATGTCTGACGAAACATTTAAACGATAATTGAGAAACTTTTTATTGAATAATCCATTATATTCCGTACAGGATATATAAATTGTGTATATTTTGCATAATTGTATTTAGTTTAAGTGATAATGTCATTTTTGTGTAGTTAGTTATAAGTATATTTTTAAATCAGCCTATCATAAATAATGAATAGATAACGACATGTACCTTTTTCATCTGTGACATTTCCATTCCCAATCCCAGATGTACACTATTATGATTTTCATGTTTCTTTGTATATCGATCATAATTTAAATTAATGTAAATTGTTGAAATAAAACAATTTAACGGATTATATCCCGTATATTATCTCATTTTAGTTCCCGACGTTTCGGAAGCTTTCCAGCTCTCCATAGTCACGTGTGACCACCCGTAACCATGGAGAGCTGGAAAGCAATCAATGAGTAATAATCGCGGAAACAGAAGAAAATATTAATGTAAATTGACTAGATACTAAGGTGGTTTGGGCATGTAGAGAGGATGCATGAAAGAAGATTGACTGGAAAAATCTACAAGGCGAATATAAGAGGAAATATTGGAAGAGGAAGGCCTAGACGAACGTTTCGCGATCAGATTGGAGACATTCTGAAAAAAGGGCAAGTAAAAAGTACTCTAAACCGACGAGCATGCATAAAGAGACTAGTGAATGTTGACGAAGCGGCAGTTGTATGCCAGGGCCAGGACCGTAGCAAGTGGAAGGAGGTAGTCCCCGCCTACCCTGTTGGGAAAAGGCGTGATTGTATGTATGTGTGTATGTATATTGACTAAAATGAAATGTATTGCATGAAATAAAGTAATCTTATCTAATCTCTAATATCTCCTGAGTTACGGAACCAAAAATAACAAGAAAACATTGATCCACACGTATCTTACGATTTTATATACATTTACAGCCTATTCGGCCTTTACGCCACAATAAATAATGTATAGAGTCCGGAAAATGAGACAAATCCGTCACCCTACAACACTCGTGCCCGGCCATTGTGCCGGGTCACATATTGGTCGTATACGTCCTTACGGGGGCTGTAAGGACCCTTAACATAAGTTTGGAGATCGGTCACTCTTGGCCCTACTAAGGTTTGAAGGTATAAATCATTTTAATATTTTTCAAGATATATTGGAGCAAAGTGAAATAGGTGAAAGTGTTAAGTAATGTTAACTTTCCTCTAGCTACGAGTACATAGGTGTTTGGACTTGGAAACAAATATTGTTATAATCATCCTTGCATGTACTTATAACTCTACAAGTTTAACAATACATTGGTATTCAACTTAACGATTTTCATAAATTATCAGAACATTACTAAACAGGGCTTAATCGCATATAAAAATAATATACTAGCTGTTGCCCGCGACTTGGTCCGTGTAGGGATGAAATTTATAGCCAATGTGCTATTATTACGATATTATTAGTAGTTGATAATATTAGTTTATATAAATTAATAAATAATAATGATAAATATTACAGGATAACTTTTATACAAATTGAAAGAAGTCCAGGACCTCTACAATGACCTGCATAGACCTGAAGAAAATAAAATAAACAAACAAAAAAAACGTAAAATTATCATCCGTGTAGACTTTACAGACAACCAATTTTTTTATGTTATGGAGGCAAACAAGCAAACGGATCGCCCATAACCCCTGAAGCTAAATCGTAAATAATATCGGAAAGATAGTATGTCCAACACAAAAAGCTGGTATTTTATTAAATTTATTACATAAAAACGTATTTTTTGCAGCCAAATCGGTAACCTCGGTAACCAATGGTAATACACACTTGTGCCCAAAAATCTCGAGGGTGTGTCCCGTGAAGATACAACTCCACATGCCTTAAGATTGGGGTTTGAGGGCACTTCTCTGCCCAATTTTGTTTCGAAAAGTTGAATCGCGTAATTCCCTCCTGCTTTTTAAGGTACAGATTGTTTTTTACTGGCTTTAAAAAATGTTTAAATCATTCTGTCTATATGATTATTTTATTAATCTGTACCTCAAACAATAGTCAGCTATTTCACGCATTTTTTTTTTTATAATTCTATATCGCTTAATCATAATGATCTTTTATTACGCCGAATCCTGTTTTCGCCGAATCTGTTTTCGCTGAATGCTCTTTACGCATAACTTTTTAATGCCGAGAACCTACTTTTCTGGCAGCAGTCATCTTCTGTTCGGGATTGCACCTATTCCTGACCTAACATAACCTACTTTACTGGCAGCAGTTTTTTATTGTTAGAGATTGAATTTGCAGCTAACTAAAATTCGACGATACTCAATTATGTGTGTTTAAATTCAGGAAAATAATGATTCGGCAAGATGAACATTCCGCGAAATCAAATTATGCGAAACCTGTTCGGTGAAATCAGCTTCGGACATAAAAATATGCGAAATATATAGCACCCCTCGAAGAACCGATGGCCAATGTATGGGTTTTTGAATGGACACCATACCGAGGACTCCAAGACGCAGCGTAAATTGGCTTACAAGATGTACCTACGACCTGAGTCAGCGAAAGCCGGAATGGATGCTGGAAGCGTGCGACCGTTCCTAGTGATCGTTTTTGTGGGAGTTCTATGTTCAGCACTGAATGTCTATAGGTTGACGCCTATTACTGGTTGCATAGTTGTCGATTGATAGCTCCGGTAGTACTGGCTTGACAAGTTTAAGTTGACGTCGTGACTTTGTTCTTGTTTTTTATAATCAACTAGCTTTTGCCCGCGACTTCGTCCGCCTTAAATTCGTTTATCAGAACTCAAACTATCTCCATGTCAAATTATATCCAAATCGGTTCAGCGATTTAAGCGTGAAGAGGTAACAGCCATACATACAGACAGACACACACTTTCGCATTTATAATATTAGGATGGATTATTTAAGACAAGGACCATTAAAACAAGAGAACTGACAATCACCATACAAAAACCGGCCATGTGCGAGTCGGACTCGCGCACCGAGGGTTCCGTGACATACGCTACAAATGGCCGTATCTTTGAAAATCCAGTGTTAGCAGAACCCTACTCCTAAGCAAAATGTACGCAGTGCTCAATCATCTACAGACAGACATAAAATTATACTGTTTTTAGTATTTGTTGTTATAGCGGCAATATTAATACATCGTCTGTGAAAATTTCAACTGTCTAGCTATCACGATTCATGAGATACAGCCTGGTGGTGACAGACAGACAGACGGACAGCGAGGTTTTACCCCCGTTTTACCCTGTTGGTACGGAACCTTCAAATCCGTTCCTCGATATTTACAAAGCCATTTATGTATAAGATATTTGTTTATGTTATAGCGGGTAATCGAGCGGACGGATCGCCTGATGCTAAGCGATCACCGTCGCCCATAGACACCTGCAACACCAGAGGAGTCACAAGTGCGTTGCCGGCCTTTCACGCTACGTACGCTCTTTTTATGAAGGCTTGCCATTATTATTTACAATTATTGAATATGGAGCCGGAGGTTGTTACAGCAAGTTTACCTCCACAGCACAAGTAATTGATAACGGCACAAGTGCTAGTCTAACATCAGCACCAAAAAAATACCAAGCTTGGCAAAGTATTTAAATGTTACAATTTACAAATTGTTAGCTGTTTACGAACTAATTGTTACTGAAGTATTTATTTTTCGATTAGAACATTTTATTTATTTTATTTATTTATTTGGTTTAATGGTCCAGACAAGCGTTTAATGACAAAGTGTGCAGTAACAGCCCAAAAAGACCGGGGCATGTGCCAGGGCTAGTTACGTATTGTATGACAGATTTCTCAGAGAGCGATCGGTGTTTTAGAGAGACAAATGTGTGGCCAAATTAGATATATTTTAACTTACTTTAACTAAGCTTAGCTAATCAATATGGCATAACTTTCATTAGATTCCATAGAGGTTATGCTATATTGTAAATATAAATATATATAAATGTATAATAAATATACGTATATGAGTAAATATATGCGCGCATTAACATAAAAGTTATTTATCTATTTTGTAGTATGAATGGAGTTTTATCAATATTTAGGGAATAAGATTTGAGTAAAAAGTATTAAACTCTGTAAACGAAAATTCTGCAAGAATTTCTTTACTGTTTTTGTTTAAACTATTTATGATCGCCTTATTTGTTACAGACTCATTTGGACTATCTATTCGTAGTAATTCCAATGGTTCTAACAATTCACTGGGCAATTTATTGAAAAGCCTAGGCCCAATATATGAGAAATGCTTCCGAGCGGTTTTACTGTTCCTAACTGGCGTCTTATACTTACTTCGTATATTTCTGAGGTTTTCTTGTTTTGCATTTAATACTAAGTCGTTTACGTGTCTACCAAAATATATTATTACTTGCCATATATATAGTTGCCGTGGCGTCAACACCTGACTCAGTTTATAAATTCCTTCCGTTGAAAATCTTCTTGGCTTTCTTTTAATTATTTTTAAAGTCAATTTTTGTGCTATCTCTAATTTAGATATAAGTTGTGCGCTGCAGCCCCCCCATGCTATAATTCCGTATAATAAAATAGTCTGGGTTAACGTATAGTACACGGTCTCAAGAGTTTTCTGATCGACAATATTTCTCAGTTCCAAAAACACGTAAGCGGTTTGTCTTATTCTAGTCGCAATGTTTTGGCAATGATGGTCCCATCTCAGGTTTTCGTCAATTTCAATAGCAAGGTATTTAAGCGAATGTACTCGATGTATTTTTGTACAGTTACAAGTGCTAACAGTGTTTTCCGAACATTTGTGTATTTTTAAGCTAATGTTTTGCTTAGGTTGTCCTGCTTTAGTGAATGAGAAGCATAAGTAATTAGTCTTAGTAACATTTAAGGATAGCAAATTCCTATCATACCAATTTTGCGCTATTCTTAAACCTTCCGATGCACGAGTAAACGCTGCATCCCAAGATTCCCCAACAAAGCTTATCACTGTATCATCAGCAAAACATATACACTGACATGTTTGTGACTGCAGTACGGAACAAAAGTCATTTAGATATATATTGAATAGAATTGGGCCCAAAACACTGCCTTGGGGCACGCCGAAGTCTATATGTTTTTTCTCACCAAGAACATTATCAATCCTTACCAATTTACTCCTATCAGATAAATAACTTTCGAACCATTTCAGCATCTTACTAACAATACCATAAGCTTTTAATTTTTTTAATAGTATTTTGTGTGAGATGGTATCGAATGCTTTGGCCAAATTCTACTTATATATTATTATTTTAAAGTAAACATTGTTAAATGTTTACTTTAAAAGCGCCATCTAGTTTTTGCCTGGACAGTTTTAATGGTCTTTGATTTAAGAATACCCAGTCCCAGCGAAAGCGAAGAGTGGGCTATGGAGAGCCGCTTTGCTACGTTAAATGTAAGGGGAGGATTGAATGATAAAATAGATGAAGTATGTCAGATAATGGATGGGAGAAATAGAGAGATTAGTAAATGTTGATGAAGAGGCAGTTGTATGCCAGGACCGTAGCAAGTGGAAGGAGGCAGTATCTGCCTACCCCGTAATGGGAAAACGGCGTCCCTGTTTCTAACGGAAAATTGGTATAGTCATAGTCATATCAGTAATTGCATAATGTGGTAGTTATTTACAAATGTTATAATATGGGTAATGGTTGTTTCCCTAGAATTGTAGTTATGTTTAGAAATTAAAATTCACTGTCAAAAATAAAAACCACTGTAGACAGCGGAACGAACGAAAAAGTGTTAATACACTCTCCTATTGCACTCGACTCGCATAGGAACTATATTACCCAGCATTTTATTTTATAAATATGCTTTTTTCGAAGAAAAAAAAACGTTACATTATTTTTGCTTCAGCTTAGTGAGATAAAAGTATCCTATAACCATCTGTGGATGGCTTGCTATACCTGTACCAAAAATGCGTACCTAGCCGTTTTACGTGATGGTGGCACAAAAATACGTACATACAAAACACGAAAAACCCAAAAAAATCGATTCAGTGACCTTCAAATAGATAGTTCCACTTCTTTTTACATCTTCAATGTACATTTCATTTTTATAACTTTATTTTAGTATATAAACAGTTACTATGTATACGTCTTGTTATAAACATGTTGTGACATGAAACGTTTTCACTCAAACAATAAACATGTCACTCTACACAAAGAAACTAAAAAGGGAAACCCGTTGACAGCTCAAATCGCGTGACAACCTTAGCATTCATCCGACAATCCAAAAATAAACCACTAAGGGAGAGGCGTTTCAGGAAATCTTAACAACGTCAAAGACATGTCGGACCAGAGGTAGGGCTGCCTCTGGACTATCTTTTTTCCTTATTTTTTATACTTTTCAACTCAAATCAAATCAAAATATTCTTTATTCAAGTAGGCCTAGTTACAAGCACTCGAAATGTCAGTTACATGAGAGTGAATGTTTGCTGGGAGAAATACAATATGATCCAACATTTGCTGCAAGGATTAGGGTAACCCAGAAAAACCTAATCAGATCATTTAACTTAAGTGTAATATTATTGATACAATCATCATTTTAAAAATTAAAATAATCAATAAGATAAATCCCAAAAGGATTGACAATAAAAAATAAATAATCTAGAATGTGTCTAGAATAAAATTGTAAATGTCAGAGTATATAAAACAATTAAGATTAAAATAATAATGAGACCTTAGGTATTCGTTATAATAATTATTCATATACCTATATTTACATTAATCCCACGCGGCTTCATCATTCATGTAGTCTTGTGTGCTATAATAAGCTTTAGAAAATAATTTTCATTTCACAATATTTTTGAATTTACCAATAGACAACTCAGTTATGCTGCTAGGAAGTTTATTATAAAATCTCACACAGTTACCCGTGAATGATCTCCTTATTTTATGGAGCCTAGTAGCAGGCATTGCGAGCTTATGCTTATTTCTAGTATTAATATTATGTATATCACAGTTCTTCTTAAAGTGGGTAGTATTTTTATGTACATACATAATATTCTCATAAATGTATTGACAATGCACTGTCATTATATTAATGTCCTTAAACTTATCTCTAAGCGAGTCTCTATAGTTCATTTTATATATCGCACGAACAGCCCGCTTCTGCAGAACAAATATAGTATTAATGTCGGAAGCACTGCCCCATAGTAAGATGCCATACGACATAATACTGTGGAAATAACTGAAATACACTAATCGAAACTTTTGTGTTTGATCATTCGGGTTATGCATATGACTTTGAAGCTTGAAGAGGAACCTATAAGGGTACAATTCCAACATGGTCGCAGATTATAATATATCTGGCATTTAACTGCTTCGCCCGCTTTATCGGTAATTAAGTCATATCGATACATTTAGATTAAAAGGGCGTATCCGCCATTAATTTGTGTAACGTTTAAGCCTTTTGAGTCTAAAGGTATCGATTTTCAACCCTTCGTATGCGATGTTAAAAAATATAAAGTTAAATTGATGCGGGATGAAATTTTAACATGGGGTTTAAATGTCCTGTACGGATCCGTGCCTAAGTATACGAGGGTTCCTTGCTGTGATCTTGTACCTCTGTTTGCAGAATTTTATTTAAATTTATCGGACATTCAATAAGGTAGTTTCCTGGGTAAGAAATATATTGTTCTAATTAGTCTGTCAGTCAGATTATCAAAAAATATTGGAACCGTATTTTTTCTTTTGTCAATCAAACGAAAAAATACAAAGATAAAGCGCGTCAAAGTTTGGAAGTGGGAGCGCATGACTGACGTCACAACGTGCGAAAAACGGTCGCGCGCCGTATCGTCACGGCCCACTTTAACGGGCTATACCTTCATCATTTTTTGTTTAAATGACAAAAGAAAAATATGTGTTCAGTATTTTCTGAAAATCTAACTAATTATATTTTTTTAGTACACAAGCCTATTGCGTTTAAATGGTGCCTTAACCGAGAATCTTCATAGACATGATTCAACTTTTTTCTAGAGTTGTTGGGGTCTCGGTTACCTGTTACGAAACGTCCTGAACTCCAAAAAATATGCGTGATATAATCAGTTTCAATTATTTTATTTTATTTGTTACGTGTTTTTTTTAAATAAGAAATACAAATTTTGAAAAGTAGGTACAGCGGTCAAAGCGGATGGATAAATTCGAGGCGGACAGCACAGTGCTTGCTAATGGAAAGGATGACACACTCGACGCGTAATCGAGAGGTACAAGGTTCACTTCCTGGTGTGACCACGTGCGAGAGCAATCGTATTTTTCTTGACTTGTATCTATATCACAATATTACGTACTTGTTGTTTTAAAAATATCATGATAATAATCACAATATTTGCAATTTATCAGTGGATCACTCCACTAGCGTTATTATTATAAACAAAGATCACAAAAACAAATGAAAAACATTTTCGACGATACTGGACTTGAACCAGTGCCTTGAGTCCGACCTGTTCAAGACCCGGTTTAGCTCAAGGCTCTGGTTCAAGTCCAGTATCGTCGATTTTTTTTTCATTTGTTTCTGATCTTTGTTTATAACAATATTACGTGTTTGTTTAATTCATATTTTGCTTCCTTGGAAGCTAAAAGAGGTTGTGGATTCGATTTCCGCACTGGCTCAGTTAATAAAACACTTGGAACCCTCATTAAACAACACAGACTTTTTTTAACAGCTATTTAATTAAATTAAATCACGAAAAAAGAGCAAACGGTGTGCCTTATGAAGAACAAAAATATTGTCGTAATTTAGTCTACACAAAAAATTACCGATGCCTTTTGAAGATCCTTTATGTAATTTTAAAACGTTAAAAACATAATCGAATGACGCTATTCGAGGAAACTCAATCCAAAGGTAAATGTTAAATTAAAATCTTAATTAAAAAAATAGGCATGAAATTGCAGCCCGAAACCCGCTAGGGTTAGCTAAATATTTAATGAGAAATCATCCTTATTGACAATCGGCCTTTTGCCCGGAAACGCCAGATATCATTTCTATCAGTTTGCATTTTTAAATTGGGCACGGCCCTAATCATAGCCACCGGAGACCGGTAGGAATGCCTAATATTTCATTAGACACCACCCATATTGACAACTAGCATTTGCCTGATAGCGTCAGATCTGGTCTTTGTAAATGACTAACACATTAGGTACTTATATGGTTAAAATAAAAGCTTTGTATAGTCAATTGCCGTGATTAGAGAAAACTCGGTCCAAAGGCAAAAAATAAAGCATTTAACCTTTTTTTTATTTTGACACAGCCCTAATGGCAGACATCGGAAGCTGCTAGGGTTGCTGCATCCGCCGGACATGCGCCATACGTGACTAAACGCCGGAATCGCGACTCTCGGCTTATGATAGATTTGCTCGGGTTTTTCTAGAATATGGCATTGGCAACATTATAGAAGCAGTGTTTCGCTTCTTTTTTAAAGTATTGAATCAACGGGGTAGGTGATACAGAATATTCTACAATCAATTAGTAAAAGCTTTTAAAATAATCGGATGACAAATCCGATTTCGACAAAGAACAGAGTAGTAGTAGTACTCGTAGAATTGTTAGAGCTAAAATATAATGTCATGATCCGAGTTTCCAAGGACTCTATGTAAAGTTGTCAACCATTTCCAAATTAAGATTATAAGGTTACTACTAAACATGTTATTTTGAAATCATTCTTTTTGATAGCCGACAGCGGTCTGGAAATATAAGAAATTGATAATTTTGCACCATTAAAATTTGGCACAACCCTTATCTCAGACGCCCCTAGGGCTGCCTCGTTCGCTGGACACGCGTCACACGTGACCAAGAGCCGGAATTTACTTTTGCCGCCGTCTAAGATGCGCTCGGCTTCTGATGGATTTGTCCGGGTTTGTGCGAGTCTATAGCGAAGATGGAAATCAAGTAAGTAAAAGTATATGTGCAGCAGCATTACCATTATTACTAGAACAAAGTCTTCCACGATCCAAAAAATGCCTGGAAAAGAAGCCACCTGTTGTTAACCTCGCCTTAACTTTATTATTTTCTGTTGTACTCTGTTTTGCGAGGTGTGCAATAAAGAGTTATTGGATTTTATTGTACAATATTTAGAAGTGTACCTAATTATGGCGAGGTTTCCCAATTGAGTTTTTATAAATTCAGTCTGCAATGGCTCTCAAGTATTACTTGAAAACTTGCTGCGCACGTGTTCTAAAGTGTCATCCTCATCATAAATTTGTTTAAAAATTTGGCACAGCCCTAACCCCGGAAGTCGCTAGGGTTGTCGCGTCCGCCGGACACGCGCCGCACGTGACCAAAAGCCGGAATCGCGACTGTCACTGACGTCCGTGATGCGTTTGGCTTATGATGGATTTACCCGGGTTTTTGCTAGACAATGGTCTGCTTTAAAAAAGGAAATACATGTACAGTTGTAGTACTATTAATGGAGACAGTTTGGAAAATGTAATGTGAAATTGGATTAGGTCAGAGTCATATTTTTTCGGCACGCTTTGTATTTCATATTTTTCCTTCATCGTAAATGCATCTTTGACATTGTGCTTTTCTGCAGTATGTTGCACAAACGCCCTGTTTTGTTTCCTAATAGAAAAAAATGGCTAAGAGTATGTTGGATAATCCTCATTGCAGAGTTCCGTATACGTTACAATACAATACAACAATTATTTATTGCACACCAACAACAGAAACAGTACAATAGAGCCTTAAAATACGGTAGACAATGGGTGGTCTTATCGTTAAAGAGCGATATCTTCCAGACAACGTTTGGGTAGCGGAAATGACACAGAAGAGCTAGGAATAAGTAGGTGGCGTAGGTGGTGAGATAAGATTATAAATAATACAAAAAAACATGCATACATATAATATATATAATGAAATGCATTAAGATGAAAAAAGCGTAACTTCATGGAACTTACGTCCTTTTCTTGAGATGCGCAGTTTTTGGGCAATTACTCAAAAACGGTCAAATACATCATGTAAGTTTTGAGTACAATGCCCGTGACATACAAAAGGGACATGACGAAACTATAAGGGTTTCGTTTTTGCCATTTCGGCTACAAAACCTTAAAAAAGACATGGGCTGAATATGTTTGGGCACTTAAAAATGTATGTGTTCCAACACTTTTACGCATTTCAGCGCTACATTGACACAGAGAGACACATCATCATCAGCCCCGAGTCATCCACTGCTGAACATAAGCCTCCCCAAATTCACACCACCACACCCGATCCTCACCTCTGCGCATCCAACCGCTTCCCGCCAGTCTCTTCAGGTCGTCAGTCCATCTGGCGGGGGGTCGTCCCACAGGGCGTGTCGTTCGAGATCTCCACTCCAGAACTCGTCTGCCGCATTGGCCATCGGCTCTCCGACTAATATGCCTCGCCCACTGCCACTTCAGTTTGCTTATTCTGAGCGTTATGTCGGTGACTTTGGTTCTCCGTCAGATATCCTAGTGCCGGATTTTGTCCTTCAGAGAAACTACAAGCATAGCCCTCTCCATAGCTCTCTGAGCGACCTGGCATTTGTGGAAGAGGCCTTTTGCAAGTGCCCACGTCTCGGCACAGATAGACACAATCATTCACAAGTGTTAAAATTATCATCATTCTGTTCTGTCGGTGGCTTAGCTGCTAAAACTGCTGTTGCCTTAAAATAAAACAAAGTAATAGGTTATCTAAAATGTACCATAACAGATCAGCCGCCTACCGACGTTGTAATTATGAGTAATCGTCTATAATACTTTTTACCTTTATATTATACTTATAAAATTTACTCCATATATATGTATACATATAAGATATATATTTTTGCCTGAGCTCCCATTAACAAGTCGCACAGTATGCTATCCTGCACAACCGACCTGCTGGCTCCACAGAAAGCCAGCGCCGTTGGCAGTGGTATACCAAACCAAGCTGACGGCATTGGTGAGTGGAGACCATTTTAGGTTCACATCTCTCGTTTACATTGTATTGTCTATTTTGTCATGTTAAATTTTTTATGATGTGTTATTTTGAATAAAGATTTATTGTATTCTATTCTAAATCTTTGATCGTGTTTTTCCGTGACAAAATTTTATATGCAAGTTAGACGCTCATCCAACTCATAATAGTCAACAGAATAATTAAACTGACAGGCGTTGACGGGTAGGTGTGTTCCTGACATTAAATTATAACCCTTTGTTTTAACTGAGCCGCCGTAATCCAAATACACGGTAACATAGAATTAAAGTTAATAACAGCGTTAAGAGTCGCCCTCAAGCTCGGCTCTCCATACAAACGTAGTTACGCTCTCATTTTAAAACTACTAGCTAGTTTGCTCTGAAACTTTGTACCTAGAATAACTTAAGGTACATGCAGGCCTATAATTAGTTTATATAGCTTCAGATACCATAGTAAAAAAGTACAGTGAATTTAAGTTTTTCATACTTAACTTGTTTTTGCCGTATTTCGTTTGTTTTATAAACTGGAGCCATATAAACTAATTGCAGGCTATGCTAGCTATATACCTCATGTCTGTGTATATGCACAGTTTCATTACAATCCAAAACGTAGTTCTAAAATGAAAACGAAACTCCAAGCTTGAGCCGGCTCGATTCCTAAAGTGCCACTATACATTATTTTAATAATTTGAGTTTTTTGTGTATATTTTATTATGTTACGGCTGTGTTTTGAAAGGTCACTATGATTTATTATAGTTTTCTTTTTGTCGCATTCATCTCGTTGCAGTGACGTATAAAATGCAATAATTGCGTTAGCAACAATTATTTGGTCTCTCGTGCCTTGAAAGCCTCGCTACAATTTAAGTTCCCTTACTTGCACTTCAAAAAGTACCTTTGTTTTTCTTCAAAGTTAACTAGCCAAGTAAAAAAAAAGGAAAGTAAATGTAAACAACTAATGGATTATAGTTCATTTGTTTTTTCGAGAAATAGTGTCTTGGTTAGATGTGACAGTAAATTGTGCTCACATGCGCATTTCATGGAGTTTCCACAAACATACTCATATACATAATCCTCGACACGTGTTTCGTCTCTCTACGAGGCATCATCAGGATATGCAAGAGATGTTGAAAGTCCGGCGTTGAGAAGTTGACTTCTATTGACTATTTTTTGTTGTGGAAAGTGTGAGTATAATTTAGTGTCACATCTGAGCAATACAAGTGTAAACAATTTAAACACCAGCACACCTGTTGAATTTAGTTTATTTTACGTAATCGACACAAATCAATAAAAGTGTACAGTGAGATGAAATGTAAATACATCTCCTCGCAAATCCAAAAAAGAATGGCCCGCGACGGTCATTTCACCCTCTTTTTATTATCTCAGGCAAGTTCCAGACGATGCCGCTAGGGGCGCCTCATGTTGCTAACAAAAGGAACTATAATCCATTAATCTAATATGGAATTCCGCATAGTAATGCCTGAATCTATCGATGACTTAAAATTACCTCAAAAACACTTATTTCTTACGGCTCCACTCAACTCACCCACTATAATCAATCTGCAACTTCTATTCAACGTCAATCCGTGTTCAACTGACCTCCTAAACCACGGAACAACATAATAACCTATTTATGCCATACCTAAATATGTCAATCCAATTGTCATGTTAGTGACGACAAATCATACGAGACCTCCGACTTTCCCCACTTTATCATGAATTTCAAACGGTTTTATTGAATCTCGGAGCTCTTACCTCGCTTGACAGAGTTATCTGTACTTGGTTTAATTTATATCCGTTATAAAATACGTGTATAAACTTGGGTATCGACTACCCAAGTTCTTGTACGCATATCGGTTATTTTGATTTTATGATCGCACCCAGACTAAGAAAATTCAATAGGGAATATTTGGAAGTTGTTACTATTTGGGTAGTGTAGTACCTTACTTTGTTAGGCTGTGGTCTTTTGTAAGATTTAGGTATTAGTTGCCATAAATTTGGAGTTCAAGATAGAATAATTCGGCAATAAGGTCGTGATAACTTTGCAAGGCTGTGGTTTTCGATAAGAGAGAAATAATGGGAGATCATAATAATTTTATACCGCGAAAACGTTTATACCAAAAGATCTTTCCTTAGTTCACCTCTATAAATAAATGAATACAATTGAAATATCAAAAGAGGTGAAAGTAGCTTGAAGAATTAGGTTTTTTGGTGTTGCACTATGCCTATCTATAACTTAGGGTGGTGATAAACACTTCAAAATTTTCTGAATTTGTTCAATTCTTGAATTATATTTTTTTCGCACGACAAAGATATGGAACATTAAATTTTCTTAAAGTTGGTTCATTAATAGTGATCAAAAAACCTACCTCCGCAGTTCTTGTGACTTGCACACTACGTCCTATCCCAACTCTAAGTAGCTGCTAAATCCGATTATAGGTAAGGATGCATAGCCATACTTTAAACAGTTAAAAGTCAGACTCTAAAGAAGTAAAAAAAAAACAATTGTTGTGAAACGTCGGGAACTAAAATGAGATAATATACGCGATATAATCCGTCAAATTGTTTTATTTCAATTGTTGTGAAATTTTGGGAGTAGGTTTGATAAAGTATTTATTTTTTGGTTGAAACTCGCAAGGTCTACAGTTCACAGGGCCACTAGTAGATTAGAAGTTACAAAATCGCTCTGCTTGTGAAAAACCAAAGCCTTACCACCTTTCCCATCGATTCGCAGTATACTGCTTTCGATACAAGATAAGTGAAGCTCGTAATCGGATTTGCTTGATCGATGTCACGACTGTTACCCTCTAAAAAGCCCAGACCCTAAATATACATAGAAAACTGGCTCCGAAAGTAGCTAGGGGCAAAATATGGTGACACGCAATTTCCATACGAAATCGGGACCTTTTTATAGTCTCGAAGCTTTACGGTCTTACGAAATTGGAAGTAAATAGGTACTCGTAATAGTTTAGGGGATGAATAACAAACAGGTCATTTTTGTAGTTAATTGCAGTGAGATTTTGGCATTAGTTTATAAATCATTCCCTCATTAGAAACATACTCATAATTCTCAAACGACTTATTAATCGTCTTGGACCGTAGCTAAGAACACTCCTGACAAAGTCACCTTTAAAACACAAAAAAACTGCCAACTGGTAAAAGTTGATTACAAAGATTTAACTTAAACGAGACCTTCATTTCGAAAATAAAAGATTAGATAGAATCGGAGCGTAACTTTTAAATTTTATTAACAAACTGGAGAGTGAATTTCGCAATCGAATGAAGAACTTAAAAGAAATAAGAGTAATCCATCTATAACTAGTCATAACGCGACTTTATCACTAGCCTTTGAACTAAACATCAGTACGTCTATGAAACTTTTTGCCTTACTCGGTTCCAAGATATATCGCAGTAGACCTAAGTATCTATTATGTCTACTTCGCATCCCCCTTTTCGCCACCTTAAGAGTTTGAAAAGGGGGATAAAATTGTGTGAAGAACCAATCAGTAAAACAAAATGTTTTTAATTCCCGATTACCCGGGCAAAGCCGTCGGTAAATGCAAGGTGTCAAATAATGGTCGTTATAAAACCAAATACGAGCACATAATGGCTACTTTTGAAACATTTAGGCACGTTATTATATTAATGAAATCGTCTCGTACTTATTAACGTGACAAGGTACCTGCAGCTACGTCTAATGAATTATGAAACGACGTTCAGAGCTTTTACTCAGTATAGCCCAAGAGCTAGCCCATTTCGGGGACATTTTTTGTGTTTAATTTAGTCTCCTATACTATTATATTGTTGTAAAACTGAAATGTCCGTACATTGAAGATATAAAAAAAACCCTATTATTTCAAGGTCACTGTTTTTTTTTCATATGTTTCTATGTTTCGTTGTGGGTTCATCACACCAAAAGGGCTAAACGGATTTTAACTATTTTTGGTACAAGGGTCCCTGGAAATCCGCTGATGGTTATAAATACATTTCACTCGTGTACGCCTCGAATTTATCCAACCGCTTCGACACCCGTATCTACTTAAATTTTTTGAAAGGTATTTAACCTTAGCGACACCTGGCCAAGGCTTTTGATACGGTTTCGGTGCCTATCTTAATCCAGAAATTAGAACTTTTAGGAATACCAGGCATAGCGCATAACTGGTTCCGCAATTATTTAAATGATAGACAGCATTGTACGAAACTTGGCAACACAATCATTGCAGCAAAATCATCAGGTCTTTGGGGTCCCATAGGGCAGTATCCTTGAAAATTCCCCTAGCGATGCAATATTTCTGAATAAAGTAAGGAAACATCTTTTAGACAAGGTTTTTTATAGCATCGACTAATTCTTTCAAACTATATTGATATAGATCAACCCAAACGAAGATTTACAAATCGATAATTTCTAATTACCTAATATAAACATTACATTACTACAAATTTGATATGTAACATAAACAGTAATAATAAATTAATAATGAAATGTACGAACTAACTATACTAAACACATTAACTTGTAAAAATATAATATATTCTTCTGTTTCCGAGATTATTACTCATTGAAATAAAACAATTTAACGGATTATATCGCGTATATTATCTCATTTTAGTTCCCGACGTGAACATGTCATTGACAAACCATACCACGCATTTTTTTTTTTTTTTTCTCAGTCCTCCCGTGACCATGGAAAGCTGGAAAGCTTCCGAAACGTCGGGAACTAAAATGAGATAATATACGCGATATAATCCGTTAAATTGTTTTATTTCAATTGTAAAAATATGCTTATATTTTTTCTTTTCTGACTTGTAAAATGTATTGACTGTTACTAATAAATCAATCTGAATCTGAATCTGACTGACTCTAATCATTGTGTATTTAAACGATTTGGCACATTTACCTTTAAGCAATGCCGAAGTAATCTGCTATGCTGATGATTCCGCAATATTATTCTTTGGTAACATATGGTTTGAGTTTTTAGGTGCTAGAGACAAAGGAAAAACCCACATGTATCGTTTTTATGGTAAATAAACGTTTTTTTTTCATGAGAACGTATATTACATATGTTGGCATTCCGATTGCACTCTTTTACAGCAAATAAAGATTACAGCAATTTCTAGGTATACAGCAGAGCTCGCTGGTGGAGAGGTTTAAAATTCAAATTCAAATTCAAAAGATTTATTTGCTAGGAATACAGATTTCATATAAGTCTTACAAAGTTTTTGGTTTCATGTATTCAGCCATGTGTACACGTTGGCATACAAATATTTATCACACTAAATTATATTAATATTCAATGTCCAATCTAAATAATCAATAATAATATTAGAATGTCAATAATCAATAATAATAGTATAATTAAAATAATCAATAATAATAGTATAACTCAAATAATCAATAATAATAGTATAATTAAATTATTACCTAATTCTACATGTGTCAAGAAAATATTTTACGCTATAAAAACATTTTTCAATCAGCCAGCTATTTAGAGCAGTTTTAAACCTATTCACCTGAAGAGTTACAATTCCTTCAGGGATGCGATTATAAATGTCAATACACATGTTATAATTTTTTTTTGTATATAGCTTTGCGGCATTGTGGTTTTAGTAGCAGGTGCCTCCCTTTCAATCGTGTCTGCCTCTGCAAAGTTTCTCCACGCTTTTGGAAGTAGTGTAAGTGGGAGTTTACAAAAACGCATACTTCTCTGATGTACAAGCATGGCAAAGGTAGAATGTTTAGTTTTTTGAAAAAGGGGACAGCTATTGTCATACAATGCATTGCAAATTACTCTCACACATTTTTTCTGTATTTTAAATACTCTGTCTACATCCACAGAATTTCCCCACAAGATCAATCCGTACAGGAGCAGGTTGACACGTTAGACGCGTAATCCAAATGTACCAGGTGCCTGGTCTGACCACATGCTCGTGATTTTCTTTGCGCTTTGATCTTTGTATTTATGTCACAATAGATAATAATAATGTGGTGTTAATTTTCCCAAATTAAAAACAGAAACACAAAATTTGTGTTTCATATGAAATGCAAGGGTTTTTTTCTACGATTTCTTATTTGGTGACATTAGTATTAGTAAACAAGATTTTCCGCACTAGCTCCTAATCTATAACAATGTACTGAAGTCAATGGGCGTTTTTGTATGAATATATTCGTGAATAAAATCCTGGTATGAATTATTCAGTATCCAGCAACGAAAATAGCAAAAACCCCTCTTAGATATCTTTGACAGTTAATTTTATGATTTTGTCTCCCTACGAATCGTGAGATATTATATTTTCTGAACAATTTCATTATTTTACTCAGGGTTATGTTTTCACCTGCTATTCACGCTGGGAAATTACATTTAGGTACCTTGGGTATTATGATATCGTTTTCTTGCCTTCGTAACTAATGTCGTAAAATCTCGGAATTGTTTTTTTAGCCTTGCTCCTGGTACTTTATGCTGCCTTTTTTGGAGTATGTGTTTAGTAATAGTACTTTTGTCACGAGGGAGGAAAATAACGTATTACGTATGGTCAAATATTTGGTCTAGAATTGTATCAAGATATTTGTAGAATTTAATACCAAACCAAAATCTGTTGACCATGCAGGCCACATCTCCTTATTCAACCTCCTTACCACGGAAACTCTTGTCGTCTCCTTAGAACTTAGTATAAGCTTTTTCTATACTGTTATTATTTATTTTTTAACCGACTTCCAAAAAAAGGAGGAGGTTCTGAATTCGACGGAATGTTTTTTTTTTTTTTCTTTTTTCTTCTTTTTTTTTATGGATGTTCACCGATTACTCAAAGACTATTTGACCGATTTCAATTTTTTTTTTGTTTTATAGAAGATACTTTCTAGTTGGTTCCATTTAATTTTGGTGAAGATCTGATGATGCATTGAAGGAACTTCTCAAATATTGTAGGCATACATAGCGATTTTGGTATTATAAGAAACATAATAAGCATTTGCATTCAGAAAGTGTAAATTGGTGAAGTGGAACTGATGCAGAAGACCACAGAATGCCATCGGAACTCCTCAATGATAAATGATTTACGGGTGGCGACAAAATATCTTGATTAATTTAGCTAAGCAACTTCATGGTCACAAATTTAAATATTCCTGATGAGAATGGTACCATCGAATTGATTTGATGATGGAGTGATGGAGCCGGAAGGTAGGCACCAGATCTATGTAATAAAATAATGTATCCTAGACGTGTTTGGGCTTGTTCTGTCACGAGATACACTTTTAAGTAACGATTAACTAAAAAGTGTAAAATAAATAAACTTTTAAACAAAAAAATAAAACTGACTCCAAAAACACTAAAAACTAAAAAATAACGCCATAATTGAGTTTCTTTAAATTACTTACTAGGCTTAGGTAACCGTTTGTATACTCAATCTATACAGTATATACAATTAATGTTATTTTGGAGTCGGTGCGTAACGCAAGCGAAGCACCGCAGTTAATACTTGTAGTAAGAACAAACATTTTATTAGCAGAAGTTTTCACTTTGACAAATATTTGAATTCATAAAAACGATCCACACATATAATACTGTAAAAACAGTATCATTACATATCAATGAACACTTAAGATTTCTATATCGACACTTTATTATGGATATTCCCGTTAAGATCATCTACAAACCAAGCAAAAGCTTATAAAGGGTGTATTACTTTGTTTTACGTAAAAAACCGGCCTGTTACCGATTTTATGGGCGCTTTGCATGTTTTAGTAGCACCCTGTATTTTACGACCCGCATTTTCTACCATACTGTATATAGATTAATAACGTAGATAAAATATAGGGACAAATCGTGTCCAATCGAAACTGTTCGGTGTGAGGGAAAAGTGTTTTCGGGACGATGCTTCTTAGTGACTCAAAATAGGTACTATTTTTAGGGTTCCGTACCCAAAGGGTAAAACGGGACCCTATTACTAAGACTCTGCTGTCCATTTGTCTGTCTGCCTGTTTGTCCGTCTATCACCAGACTGTATCTCATGAACCTTTATAGTAAGACAGTTGAAATTTTTACAGATGATGTATTTTTATGCCGCTATAACAACAAGTACCAAAACAGTGCAGTTTTCTGTCTGTCTGTCTATGTCAGTAACCAATATAAAATGATTAAACACCGCGTACATTTTGCGTAGTAGTAGGGCTCTGCTAACACTGGATTTTAATACATACGGCCATTTGTGGCGTATATATTGTACGCAACCACCGGAACGCGAGTCCGACACGCAGTTGGCCGGTTTTTTTAACACATATATTTGACGACTGGTTTGGTTCAACGGGAGTAACGTTGCTTGGGAAGCTAAAGTTCCTGGGTTCAAATCCCAGTAAGGGCAAATATTTGTGTGATGAGCATCAATATATGTTCGCGAGTCTTGGATGTTTGCTGTATATATAAGTGAATATCACTGGCGTGGCGTCCATATAAGCCGATTCCCACCGGGTTGCCCAAGGAAAGGCTTATAACCACCTTTTTCTTTAAATATGAGTAAATGAATACGCTTCGGCTTCCCTTATAATTTTCCTGACGCCACATGGTAAATATATCTATTAAAAACACAAGCCTTAACGATTAGTGTAAAATTTACCCGTTATATTTATTTATTTGTTACTAAACGGTGCAATGACGTTAAGATTAAAGTGTCACTATTGACATGACATAATATGACACAGGCAGTTCCGAAGTATTAAATCGTAAATCAGTCATTTATCCGTTAATACTATGCCGTTTGATATGAAATTTTGTACATCGGTTAGAAATACCCGAATCAACACATATTTTTTATATTTGTCCAGAAGCCAGAGACACATTGTGTATGTAGGTCGTACATTACTTAATCTATGTAGGCAAAATCAATAAAATGGGCTAAAATAATCCATTGACCATACTTGGAAACTTGTCGTACAATGCGTATACAGGGAATTAAGTCCATTAAACTTATGATAAATCTATCAGGAATTCTATTATCATAATCAATGAGAAAATGAGCTTATGTATATTTATATATCAATACGTGTAGCACCTTTTTGAAATCCAGAACTTACGCATAAGCCAGTCCAAAATCCATTTTCACCTCAATATTTCAAAACAACTATGCATATTTGGTAGTCTTAATCATTCTAGCTTACGATTCCAAAAGAGCTTATGTTCGTTGCAATTTCAGAGATCCTTAAGTCATTTCAGGTTTAAATGGAAGCACAATAGGTCCTATTAAATATCCCTTAAAAGCCTTAATTACACCACGTGTACCCTGAATAGTTTAATAAACCTCTAAATCTAAACATTGTCATTTGAAAAATCGTCTCTATTCCATATAAAATAAGGTTGGTTATACAGATTAAGAGAAGGGAGATTAAGGGAAGAAATAGGTGATCTTATGTTATAACAAGGAGACAATTATAATAGTCGTATAAGGTTTATAATAGATTTCTATTATGACTAAAGCGGTGCGTAGCAATTGATTACTGTAACATTGTTTCTGTATATATACTGTATTATATAGTATGTACGTATAAACTCCAATGCTAAGCTTCCGCTGTCAGGCTACGAAAATCGTTCTAGGTTAGAGAGAAGTTACGGCATTTTCTATGAAAAGGTATTTTTTGCAACTACCTGCAACATTCTTAAGACATTAGCTAATGGGCCCAGAAACACCTAAAAGGCAATACATTTAATACAAATAAGGAAACGGGAGACGTATGCGAAGACACGCCCTGCATTAATTGCTAGACTAAACATGCATGCGGCATTCTAACTGTCTCCATTATCTTATTCAAAATAAATATAAACTAGTGGCTCTGTGAGCTGACCTCACGAGACTTCCAACCCCCACATTTCCGCCATTATGAAAAATATCCGAAAAATCAATCAACAAAAAATCTGCATGAATATCGATACATTATGCTCACAAAATTTCACATCTCTCATTTCTCAACCGATAAATGCAACAGCCGGACATCCGGGCATACGAAAGCATTTTTTCCTTAGCTGAAACGGAGACGCTCCGCTCCCTACACACGCTCAGTCAATATTAGAAAGTAAATACGTTCGTGGAGAAGAAAAAAGTCAGTACCCTCTTTGCTGCAGCATAGTCTTTTATTATTATAATTAGTGGATTATAATAATACACGACTATGCCCGCAACTTAGTTCGCGGAGGAGAAAAAGTCTTAGCCCCTCTTTTTTACAGCATCGACGGCTAAAAAGTATCCTATAGGATATCTTTGGTGGATACCTAGCTACCCGTGTACCAAAAAATATTGAAATCCGTTCAGCCGATTTGCCGTGATGAAGCCACAACGACACATACAAACATACAAAAAATCCAAAAAAAAAATTTTTTAATTTAGTGATCTCCAAATAGTCTGTTACCATCAGTTTTTTGAAAATATCTTCAATGTACATTTCATTTGTACAACTACATATAGTATAGAAGATATCGTCATCTAGTACTCATATCATAATACAAGCCTTATTGAGCTTACCATGGGACTAGTTCGATGTTTGTAAAAATTTACCCGTAAAATCTGTTTATTTAATTCATTATACGATTGTTGGCTTTCGTATTTATAGTTCGTGACGTAGCACAATGCGAACGTGCAAAGAAAACTAATTGGTCCAGTCGTGGACATAGCTACACACCATTGTCCGGCGCCGGTGTTAATTTCCGCCTGAGCCGAGTTCACCGCGCACCGTTTTTGTAGCGGGCTGACGAAATAAACACTAGGCACTTTCAATTAAAACTGAACTTCCCCACTTTGCCGCAGTTTTGATAATGTATATGGATATTCGTCCATATATTCCTTCATAAATAACATCACTTTAAATAAAATGTTTCAAAATATGAAAATGTAACCCTTTTCGGAATAATATTCTAGTTGACTTAATAGCTAGACTTTGATCTTTCATAATCGTATTCTACTTTACTTAATAGCTAGGCTTTGATCTTTCTTAATCATGTTACTGGACTTAATAGCTAGGCTTTGATCTTTCATAATCGTATTCTACTTTACTTAATAGCTAGGCTTTGATCTTTCTTAATCATGTTACTGGACTTAATAGCAAGGCTTTGATCTTTCATAATCGTATTCTACTTTACTTAATAGCTAGGCTTTGATCTTTCTTAATCATGTTACTGGACTTAATAGCTAGGCTTTGTTTTTTCATAATCGTATTCTACTTTACTTAATACCCCAGCTTTGATCTTTTATATTCTACTTGACTTAGTAACGAGGCGTTGATCTTTCGTAATCATATTCTACTTGAATTAATAGCTAGGCTTTGATCTTTCGTAATCATATTCTACTTGACTTAATAGCTAGGCTTCGATCTTTCGTAATCAAATTCTACTTGAATTAATAGCTAGGCTTTGATCTTTCGTAATCATATTCTACTTGACTTAATAGCTAGGCTTTAATCTTGCCAATAGCATCTTCGTAATTTAGTCATAATTCATAGAAAATAAAAAAATACAATAAAGTAATTATTCATAACTAGCTTCTGCCCGCGACTTCGTCCGCCTTAAATTCGTTTATCGCGGACAAGGGTATTTTTCCGGGATAAAAAGTAGCCTATGTCCTTCCCCGGGACTCAAACTATCTCCATACCAAATTTAATCCAAATCGGTTCAGCGGTTTAAGCGTGAAGAGGTGACAGACAGACAGACAGACAGACAGACAGACACACTTTCGCATTTATAATATTAGTATAGTATGGATTAGTATGGATTTCGTACAGATAGCCCTGTGCTGACAACAAGACAGATAGGTAGAGTATCGTTATAAGGATTCCTTTTTGACCTGTTTCGTATGACACCCTGAAAAAAATAAAGGATCATCATCATCATCAGCATCTTAGAAGGAAGGCAGCTGGACGAAAGACTAAGGATCAACGAACAGTCGTCCGCTGCTTGCTTCTATTTCCTGCATGCGTGACTAGTTCAAGATTGGCTCGATCTAAGGCTATAACAAATATTTTACCCGCCTATGGTAAACATTGAGCTACGATTGTATTCTCAACTAGAAAATTTTGCAACGTCGTTCGTAAAGGAGAAAAAAACCTAAACCCTCTTTTTTCTTCAACGTTGTCGGGTACAAAGTATTCTATTACCATCTGGAGATACCGTGAGTACCAAAAATAGTTGAAATCCGTTTAGCCGATTTGACGTGATGAGGCCACAACGACACATACTAACCTACATAAAATAAAACATTTTCCGAGTTAGTGACCTACAAATAGTCCGTTACAATCCCTTTTTAAACACACATACCAACATACAAAAAACAATAAACAATCGGTTTCTATTTAGTGACTTCCAAATAGTCGGTTTAAATCTTTTCAATTAAAATATCTTTAATGTACATACATTTAATTTTTACAACATAAATAATACCGGATAACGCCAACGGCCTGTCTGTCTGTCTGTCTGTCTGTCTGTATGTCTGTCTGTCTGTCTGTATGTCTGTCTGTCTGTCTGTCTGTCTGTCTGTCTGTCTGTCTGTCTGTCCGTCCGTCCGTCCGTCCGTCCGTATGTCACAGGCATTTTACTCACAAACTATAAGATGTACATTGATGAAATTTGGAGCATAGGTGTCGTGTGTTAACCGCTACTTAGTTTGATAGTTAAATGAAAAATATATATATTTCTAGGGGGGCACTTCATACATATAACTGAAACTGAAAAAAAAAAATTCAGCAAATATCAAGGTGTGGCACATATTTCGACAGTACTTCTAAAAACACAATGAGGTTTCTATTAAAACATTTTGGTTTAGTGAATATTTTCCGAAATATTCGCTAAGAAAGTAGCAAAAATCTATTTTCTAAACGGTACGTTCAAAAAATATGAAAAAAATTACAAATATAAAGCTAAATACTTCCAACGAAAATTGATTTCAACATGATCGAACATACTGTTTTTAAGTTATTGCCAAAAAACTGCGCTTCTCAGCAAAAGGTTGTAAGTGCCGGGGAGATACGCTCTTTTGTTAGTGTTTTCTTCATCTGTAGTGCATTTTTTGTATAAACGGCTGCGGAACCCTTCATGGGCGAGTCCGACTCGCACTTGGCCGGTTTTTCATATCGAAATATCGGTATTAGAATCTCTAATACCCGCGTATCCATGACGAATCTCCAAATCTCTATGTCTCCATTCCATCTGGAGGCCATAAGCAAATATTAGGTTAAGACATCGGAATCACATTTCATTTTTCCTTTCAATCAATGGAAGACATATTGGCAATATTAAACACGACATTTTGGGTTCTGTGGGAAGGCTTTGGAGTAATAATTCTTCAATCAAAATCAATATTTTTTTGGTGCTTCGGATGATGCTGATAGTACTAAAGGGCGATATTATTTAAATATTCTTGAATTGGAGAATAATATAGGCATCACACTGTTAAAAATAATGTACTTTTACATGTTATTTTGGACTTTTACATTTACAAAAAAAACACATAAACCTGTAAAATTCCCGAAAAAGCAAAGATTTTTACGAACAACGGTACGAATTTATTTTTATTTAAATAAAATTTTATGTAAAGTTTTGTACATTTCCTTGCTATTTCGTGAATTTTAGATGTTTATGTGTTTTTTTTGCATGTAAAATAACATTGTTTTTAATAGTGTATAGCCACTGAATTGCACTATTAGTTCGATTCCTGGTTCAAAATTCTGTGGATGCAGTTATTCATGTTAGAAAAAATTTAAAAAAATCCTTTAAGTAAAATAAACTATCTTACGGATTTAAACTAGTTTCTCTCCACGGCCCAAAACTAACGCTGTAGATCATGATATTAATAGAGGATAAGGAAAAAGATACACAAATATGTATAAACAGAAATAGAACCCTTCACACGGAATCCGCGGCTCATCCCTCTGCTATCAATACATTTATCTAAGCTTTGACACGTATTAACGCCATACATCTTCAGTGAAATAATGAGTTCTGTTTGTTGTGTTTGAGCCAATGTTTGCGCCCTTCGTTATGAATTGGTATGTTTGGGACAATGTTGGCGCGTCTTCGAGTGTTTTATCTTCGGGTAGATTTTTGGTGACTTGTTTTTTATGTGTATGTTTAGACTCGTCGTGCATTGGAATAGAACGCAACCCCGTAGCTGTCAGCTGTCAAGACGGAATGTCATACATAAAAAACCGGCCAAGTGCTAGTTGCACTCGGGCACCGAGGGTTCCGTACAAAATATACGCTAAAATCGGCCGTATTTATTCAATCCAGGGTTAGCCCTACTCCTAAACAAAACGGAAGCAGTGTGGGGTCATTTTGTATTGGTTGCTGACATAGACAAACAGACTTAAAAAAAAGATTTATTTCGTGGTTTGTGCTATGAGAGCAACGTACATACCAAATTTAAAGTTTCTAGGACAAAAGGCTTTCCATGGACAGCAATAAGTATGAGAACACCTTTTTTAATCACTGTATTTGTAGATGCGTTGACTTAAAAGCTTGATTTTTTGACAGCTTCCAGGGACCGCAGACTGAAGTATTTGACGTTAATTTCAACTTGATACCTCCACGAGCTCCTGAAAAAAAGGTCTTTACAGAGAGACAGATGGACAGAGGGACAACAAAGTGATCCTATAAGGGTTCCGTTTTTTCCTCTTGAAGTACGGAACCCTAAAAAATACCGTAAAATCATGGCTACCCAATTGATTTTGCTCTTGCGTTTTCACAAAGGTCTCCCTCACATTTTCATTTGTTATCCATGTTTCAAATGCCTAAATAAATGTAGCCGAAATAAGTGTAAAAAAAGAACAGTGATGTACTGTTTCTGTTGTTGGTGTGCAATAAAGAATTGTTGTTGTTGTTGTTGTTGTTGTTGTTTTTGTTGTTATTTTTGTTGTTGTGATGACAAAATAACAAGGTAATACGTTTTTCACTGCAAAAAGATTACGTTATCTCTTTGCCTTAATTATCATTCTGGAATAGATCCCTTAAAGGGATAAGTTCGCCTTTGTACAAATGTGTTACTTTACTTTCTTTGTTTTATTGTTTTTATGTACAATAAAGTGTTTACAATACAATATAATCATTCTAAGCAGCTCCCGTACAGGACTTAGAAAAAATATATTTCTTTTCACAACTTAGAAGTCACCCTGTATTTTGCACTCGCTTTTTTTTCAGGGTACTGTCGATTTACTTGTTCGCGGCTACGATTACAAAAGTGGTGATCTTGATTAAAAAATGTTTTCATCTTAACAATACTAAGCAATGGAAATAAAACAATTTAACGGATTATATCGCGTATATTATCTCATTTTAGTTCCCGACGTTTCGGAAGCTTTCCAGCTTTCCATGGTCACGGGTGGACTGAGAAAAGATGTATTTTCCTCTGTCAAAGTTACAATTTGTGCAAACTACCCATTTTTGAAAAAAACACAAATAAAGGTGTACATACATGCCAGATGGGCCTTAGCTGTAAAGACAGTTACACATGTGCCAGAAGGGCTTAATTATTTTATTCTAATAATTTACCAAGCAGCAGTTCACAAATGAGGCGTACTGAGGAGAAAAGAAACGCTGCAAAGAAAAACTCCCAGGCTACCTCATTACTAATTATAATATTAAAAAAAAAACAGAGACCATTAAACTACTTTTAAACAGATAAGATATTTTACACCGTTCGGAAATTAAGGTTTTGCAGTCCTGTGTCTCGCTTGTTTCTTGATGAGATGTATTACAGGATCCCAAGCTGGTGGTAGTGACAATCCATCTTCTCTATTATATCTGCGACGATCAACAACTGACTGCTGAATTGCAGAATGTCAAACGTGCGCTTCGAGCCAACAAGCTCCAGATACCACGTTCCAAGCAGAATCCCAGTATGAAGAAACCAACCAATGAGTAATAATCGCGGAAACAGAAGAAAATATTAAAGACTAAGCAATTTATCGCATGTTCTTTTCCTTTGATCAAAGCTCCTTAAATAAATAATAATAATAATAATAATCCTTTATTTCAGATAATACAATCCGTATTAATTGTTAGTAAAAAAATAGAAAATAGAAGAGCTTATATCTATGTTAGTATTGTCACTAAAAATAATGAAATAAGGGTACTTAATGATTAATTTATTGGACATGAGCCCAAGTGGAGTTTCGTCCAATCCTACCCTACCAGCAATAACGGCTACGAGGCTGTTGCGACTGCCACGGATACGGCGCCACAGGGATGCGATTCGTTTGCGTATGATGGCCTGGAAAGTATCTACGCTTGCCTCAACGAACATCCCTGAAGCACTACAGTATCGTGGCAGCCCCATCAAAAAACAAAAAAAAAACAAAAATATATAAATAAATAAAGACATAAGAAAGCAATTTATCTTCTCTTTTTTTAAAAACTGAATGCATAGGTACTCCTTTTTGAAAGAATGTCCAGAGGCTTCACTAAATCGGGTGATGGGAGAAAAGGAAAGCCAGCAATTTTAGGTTTTTATAATTAATTATTCTTAAAATAATCAGTTGGAGTCATTCACACTTTGTTTTGTGATAATCATACATTTGTGTCTAAACGCAATTTATCACAAACCAAAGTGCAAACAAGCCATTACAAATCCTTCTAAATAAGTACGAGATACAAACAATTGAGCCAACATTAACGAATGACGTGTCAATGACTCGACGTAATTATGATGAGTAGCGAACGACAGATCAATATTGAAGTAGGTACTAGGGATCAAAGTGTTTCTGTGTTGGGGAAGAAATTGATCTAATAGTCTAAGATCCCGTCAGATATTAAATAAATTTAACTATTGATTAAAGTATTATAAGGTAGCACGTTTTTTCACCGCAAAAAGATCTCTTTGCCCTAATTATAGCTCTAAGCAGCTGTTGCAGGACTTGGAAAATAGTATATTACTGCAGAGGCCGGGAAAAATCATTTCGTGGATGAGTACGGTTTTGAAGGACGGGGCGTAGCAGAGTCCTTCAATAGATACGAATCCACGAAATGAATTCCTGCCGAGGCATGTATACTGCTTTTCTCCAAATATGCGAGGAAATTTGGCACATGTTTATGGAAATTATTTTCGTAAAAATAACATGACAGACAATCTTTGACAAAATCTTCAGTTTCATTTTTTTTTCATTTTTTCAATGTAAGAATTTGTCTGGTCCGAATTGTATATTTCGTTCCACATGAAATACAGTAATGAAAATAAATAAAAAGAAACCCATAGCAATAGTTAAAATAAATATATGAATTATTACTTTTAGTTGAATGGCAATTCCTAAATGCACAACATTTAAAAAAACATACCTTTGCTACAAAATATTTATCAGTCCCAGAACATCATTAAGACTAAATGAATATTATGATTTGGACACAATAATTATTGTTTTTTTTTTCTTTTATTATTGGCATCAACCATGCATTAACTAAACGCATAAAACAATTAAAGTTTTTTTAAATCTCGGTTTTTGTGCGTTACTATTGGCGGTATGGTGAATTTTCTAAGTCTTGGATGAAATTAAAAGTAAAAACCTGCACAATAATGTATACTTCCCAGGCCTGTCCGGGAAATAATGCCACATTTTTTTTTATGATTATCGTATCAACGTATATAACGATGGACTTCGCGTTGTGTTTTTATTTTTACTACATTAATGGGAACATTTCCGAGCAAGATGGAGAAAATAATATTTCTTTTCACATGTCGTTCCACGGTGATACAGTTTATAAACTAGTACCCCCGTACTAGTTGTAATAAAGCGTCTTCTGCTCCCCAGCAGAAGACGGTTACTCTCGTTCATTACATTACTGATCAGTGCAGTGCCTAACACCAAATGTTATATTTAATAAGTTACTACCGATACAAAATGTAAGTAGTTATAACCTTTTAAGATACTCAATAAAGTTATTTCATTTTATTATTTATTTTAACTACAATGTAGAGGCTCTGAATCAACATGTGGTGGCAACCAGAGGCGTCAGGGAAATTACAAGGGAAGCGGATGCGCATTCATTAACTCATATTCAAAAAAGGTGGTTATTAGCCTTTCATTGGGCAACCCGGTAGAAATCGGCTTATATGGACGCCACGCCACTGGTATACTCTATTAATCCTTACTTGTCCTAAATAGTAAACAATATTCTAACCTAAAAATAAGCAATACCAGCTGTTTTGTCGCAAGGAAATCAATTTAAGAGTCCCCAGCAAGCGAGAACGAAAGCAAAATGAGAACGAAACTAGGTTTGTATGGAGAACCGAGCTTACTAGGGACTCTTATTGTATGATATTGGCAACGTTGCACTAAACATTCCAGCTGTTACTTTATTTACGAGAAAATGGGAGTTCAAGACGAATAAGGTGTAATTTTAGGTTAGAGCGTTGTTTACTATTTAGGAAAAGTAATGATAAATAAAGTATAGATAGATACATGCATTACACGTTTCTATCTTACAATACAATAGCATCACTTAGGCACCTACTTTATTAAGAACTAGACGGTGCCGACAACTCCGTTCCCGAAGGAGAAAAAGTCATAAGCCCTCTTGCTTTCTTCCGCGTAGTCGGATAAAAAAGTATCTTATTACTATCCGTGGATACCCAGCTGCCCGTGTACCAAAAATAGTTGAAATCCGTTAAGCCGGTTTGGCGTGAAGGAGCCACAACGACACATACAAACATACACAAACTAAAAAAAAAGATTTTTCGATTCAGTACAAACATTTCATTTTTACAATTTATAATAGGTACCATGTGTACCTGTTCTGTGTACCAGATGCATACACAGATACACACGTAAACTTATAACAGCCCTCTTTTATCGTCGGGGGTTAAAAAAACTGGCCAAGTGCGAGTCGGACTCGCGCACCGAGGGTTTCGTACAAACTTTCTCTTAACCTTATCTAACTGGCCGGTTAGGTTAAGTTTGCACCTGGTATCTATAGCGTAGGATACAAATGAGGTGCAAACTTAACGCAACCGAATTGTTCAAAACAGATTTATCAAAATTAAAAATAATAATAATTATGTTAGTATTTGTTGTTATAGCGGCAACAGAAATACATCATCTGTGAAAATTTCAACTGTCTAGCTATCACGGTCCATGAGATACAGCCCGGTGATAGAGAGACAGACAGACGGACAGCGAAGTCTTAGTAATAGGGTCCCGTTTTACCCTTTGGGCACGGAACCTTGAAAAGGATGAAGAGATATGAACATTAGGCGGGAGCTCGTACTATAAATATGATAGACAAGGTCAAGGCTCACGGATTTTTGGAGGAATAGGATTTTGTAATATAAAGTATTAATAAGTTAGAGGATTTGCTTGCAGTAAATAAGTACAAAAGGTCACTCAATGACGGCCTCTGTATAATCTTTGGATGTGAAATAAACGGAAAACTGGATTTTAGAAGTCCTAACAAAGTATTTAGTAACTTGTGACCGGGATTTTGCTGGCGTATGATAGACATACCGGTAAAAAGAGTTGTTGTGCGAAAGAGAAAAAGTCATAACTCCTTTTGCCTTCTTCCGCGTAGTCGGATAAAAAATATCTTATTACCATCTGTGGATACCTAGCTGCCCGTGTACCAAAAATAATTGAAAACGACACATACAAACATACAAAAAATACAAAAAACTCGATTCAGTACAGACATTTCATTTTTATAACTTTATAATATGTACTACAAACACATAAATACGTACTACAGGCACAGATACCTACACACGAAAACTTGCAACAGCCCTCTTTTGTCGCCGGAGGTAAAAACGAATGAAGAAAGATCAACATTAGGCGGGATCTCGTACTATAAATATGATAGACGCCCTTACTCCCAATTTATAAGACGTGACCTTACGTCTTACAGATTTCGGGAGGAATGGGATTTTGCAATATAAAGTATTAATAAGTTCAAGGATTTGCTTGCGGAAAATAAAATGTCACTCAATGATGGCCCCTGGATAATTTTTGGATGTGAAATAAACGGAAAAGTGGATTTTAGAAGTCCTGATAAAGTATTTTGTTACTTGTAGCCGGGATTTTGCTGGTGCATGAGAAACATTACCGGTAAACAGAGTTGTTTACCACAACAGTTTCTATTGTTTCAGAAACATGCACAAGTTGCGTCTGAATCACTCAAATCTGGTTTCCGAAACAGTGTTTGTAACCGGAATGTACTGAAGTATATCGAGCTTCAATCGCTTCGGCTCTGAGTAACTGAAATAGCCTAAAATAACCTTAACATTTAAAAACCGGCCACGAGCATGTCGGACCATGCTCAGTGTAGGGTTCCGCAGCCGTTCATACAAAAAAAAATACTACGGATGAAAAAAATACGATATGAGAAAGTGCCTAACTCCACGGCACTTACATCCTTTAGCTGAGAAGCGCAGTTTTTTGGCAATAACTCAAAAACGGTAGCTTTATCTTAGTAATATTTTCATATTTTTTGGACATACCGTTTACAAAATAGAGGCGGGGGGGGGGGGGGGGGGGGACACAATTTATGCAACTTTCAGAATTATTTCCGATAATATTCACAAAATATTTTTTTTTTTCTAGAAACCTCAGTCTTTTTAAAAGAACTGTCGAAGTATGTGCCAAACATTGACATTTGCTGAGGAAAAAAAACAGTTTCGGTTACATGTATGGAGTGCCCCCCCTAGAAATATATTATATTAATATTTAACTATCAAAATAAGTAGCGGCTTATACAAGACACCTATCCTCCAAATTTCATCAATATACATCGAGTGGTTCTTGAGTAATATGCCTGTGACATACGGACGGACGGACGGACATGACGAAACTATAAGAGTTCCGTTTTTGCCATTTTGGCTACGGAACTCTAAAAAAAAGTAGAGATGCCATACGAATACAAACCCCTCTGCCAAAGTAATCGCGAAATCTTCGGTATGTTTATACGGTAAATTGCCAGTGTGTGGGTGTTTTTGGTTAGTAGGTGATTTGTTTTAATTATGTGCGTTTGAAGAAATAGGAATATTTCCGTAGTGTGCTGTACGTGTTTACCTCACCCCTGATAAAAATGTATGAAATATTTGTTCGGTACTGACACGCCTTGTCAACTCCATTTGTAAAATGAAAAGAAACTAACCTAACTATCTTAACCTAAAAAACGACCGAAGACCTACTACCGCTGTTTAAGAGTCCCCGGTAAGCTCGGCCGAATTTCACTTTCCCATACAAACGGAGTTTCGTTCTCATTTATAAACCACGTGTTGAGGTGCGTCCACACTTGTATCATTTGCTCGTATGCTATCACCTCGGCGTGACATGACTGCGTATCGCGCTGCTTGGACGGTCAACTGTCGGCGCGGCGATTATGCCGAGCTAGTCCGATCTAAGTGTGTGGTACGCGTAGCAACATGGATTTCGAGCGATCGGATCGGCGCAACGTCCAAACGCGTGATCGTGACAAGCGATCATGCCACGGGACGAAGATCTGATCGGACAAATGATACAAATGTGGACGCACCAGATAGATTGTAATGAGACTGTGCATATACACAGACATAAAGTATATCTAGACGTCTAATTAGTTTATATGGTTCCAGTTTATAAAACAAACGAAATGCAGTAAAAGCAAGTTTTGTATGAAAAACTAGAATTCACTTTATTTTTTACTACGGTATCTGAAGCTACATAATCTGATTGCAGGCCTGCATATATCTTAACTTATTCTAAATACAAAGTTTCAGAGCAAGATAGCTAGTCGTTTTAAAATCAGAACGTACCTAAGTTTGTATGGAGAACCGAGCTTACCGGGGACTCTTAAGAAATGGTTATAATCGGTGCAGTTTTGATTTGATGAGGACACAACTATATTCCGATCGAGATATGATATGGTGGCAACTATTATAATTGTCACTGCCCATAGTGCCCATCCATTATAAAAATACCAAAGTATTAAAGTAGTATACAAATTCATAGAAAGCATCCAAGCATTAGGAATAAAAATTCATGCATTCTCTCAACTTTCATCAAAAAAAAGCATTTTGTCAGTCAATATCCAAAAAGCCACCTGCAATGGTTAGATAACAGAAACGTACTAGTTTAGCGATACGTCTAACGCTTATAAGCCGGGTAAGTCGCACTATACAGCCTTTGACAGCCGTCAAAAGCTGGATAGACTAGAAACACCCTTTGTTCCAAACTACCGAACACCCATTTGACAATGTCATATGCACGCTGGCGTATTCCCGTAAGGAGCTTGTCGATTTGTCTTGTTGAAGTGAAAATTGTATTTTGTTGAACAACACCATATTGTGGTTTTGATTGATTTCTAGACACAGAATTCTAATTTACAAATAGCAGACTTTTTATCCGTCTAAGCTGAAGAAAACAAAAGAGGGGTCGACTTTTTTCTCTTCCGCGAAAAAAGTTGCAAGTAACTTCTAGTACTTTAATATAAATAACACTTCCTTGGGGTAAGCCACTATATGGTTATATTTCTCTAAATAAACCCCATTATAAATGTATACAAACAAATGAACAAATTAAGAATAATATCATAAAACGTAACGAAAAAAAGAAAAGTTTGACATTACTTTCAATTAAACTATCTTAAGCGTCTTAGTAACCTCTTTGTTTTGATTTTCTAGCTAACGGTAGGTACTAAACAGGGTAGTCAACCCTACCCAAGTGCCTAGACTTTGACAGCTGTCAGAAGCTGTATAGACCAGAAGCAACCCTTGTTTCAACCTGTCGAACAACCATTTGATCTGTTCCCGTAAGGACCTCGTCTATTTCTTTCAGGTTAAAATAGGTTGTATGCACACTTATAAATTGTAAATAAAAAGTGAAAATAATGATGTACCACTCAAAAAGGAAGTTATCCCTAGTACGTAGTATGTGCTAAAATTATTTGCAACCACTGCCTTTGAAGCTCTCGCTAAACTCAAGATTCTAATTTCAGCTATGATGCCGTTAACTATGATCCTTCTATAGAAACTTTCGCTTGTTCGGGAATCAAAATCAGCATTTTCGTAAGGTCGCATAACCCATAAGAAATAACACAATACAAAATAACCAAGTGATACAAATGTGAAATTTATTTATTTATTATTTAATCCCGGAAAGTTACATGTTTGTCACAGAACAGGACAAATTATTTTGCCATATAAAACCCAATACAACAATGTCGGATCTATATTTATTTTTATCAGCCTATTTTGAGTTTTTCAGCCTATTCTACACCAGGGCAAACTTTTCTTCTAGAACTCCACAACTCCCGATCAGATGCCTCCTCTAGCCAGTTGTTGAGGAACGTGTCTAGATATTCCCGTTCTGGATCTGAGGATCATCAAATCACATTTTATTTATGTCATACATGGCCAACGAGCAGACGAATCACCTGATGGTAAGTTATCACCGTCGCCCATAAACACCTGCAAGAGCAGAGGAGTCACAACACAAGTGCACCACAAGTGGGGAGTCCGCGCTAATGCGCCATGCGACGTAGACGCATTAATGAGTACGTAATAAATAAATATTTATTGTAAGTTTAACGCGACGCAGCCGCTGCTAGTGAATCGACGCGATGAGTGCCAATCAGAGTCATAGTCATAGTCATTTATTCTTTAACAATATAGATTGCGTTAGAATCATACATAATTTACGATTATCCATACTAATATTATAAATGCGAAAGTGTGTCTGCCTGTCTGTCTGTCTGTTACGTCTTCACGCTTAAAACGCTGAACCGATTTGGATGAAATTTGGTATGGAGATAGTTTGAGTCCCGAGGAAGGACATAGGCTACTTTTTATCCCGGAAAAATACCCTTATCCGCGATAAACGAATTTAAGGCGGACGAAGTCGCGGGCAGAAGCTAGTAAATGTATAAATAACAATTATAAACAACTGAGTCTAAAGCACATTCATATTAAGTTTGATCACAATTGAAATAATAACATTACTTTAATTTTAATTAATAATTGAACAATAATAATAAAAAGACCTATTCAAATGTCAACCTAAAATAATAATAAAAATAATCCATAACAATAAAATAAAAATAAGTAAAATACATTTGTCAGTCTACACCGTGCTGACGGAATTCCTCTACCGAGTAAAAACACTCCATTAGCATAAATGCTTTTAGGTCGTTTTTAAACATATTAATAGTTGTGATTGATTTCATTTTAGATGGTAATTTGTTGAAGCGCACAATTGCCTGGTAACTCGCAGAATGCTGTACCACTTTAAGCTTACTAGTCATTGTTTGTGGTAAGTCCTTCCTTCGTGTTGCCAAGCGCTTTTTTCTTTCTTCCAGCGTTTCAATGCAGTTAAGACTTTTAATGAAATCACAAAGAGTTATATAAGCATATATAAGCTAGGTACTGTTAGGATTTCGAACTCCCGAAAATATGGTTTACACGATGTGGTCTGAGGTATTCTGACCATTATTCTGATGGCTCTTTTCTGGGCCACGAAGGCTGACTGGACGTTATAATGGTAACTGTTTCCCCAAAATTTAACACTGTACCTTCTTTTCGACTCAACCAGGGCGTAGTAAACCATCTTGAGTTGAGAAATTCTTAGTTCCTCTCTGAGACTTCTTAATGCGTAAAATTGTAACACTTTAGGATGTACAATTTGCTTAGAATACGCCTGGTAGTTAGAACGATCAGTGAACTCTTACCTGGAATGTAGACCTATTTGTTGAACAATATATTTACTCATTCCGTATATTTCTGAGGTTCCGGTACTTGTACTACATAGCCTATAACCGTTAATTGTTCTAATTAGCCAGCTGTTTGTCGCTAAAGTAATATATCTAATGATATTTAGTCCTGGAAATACACTCGCAGTCCATACCCGTGTCGACCTATATTTAACTTATTTATTTTTCTCCTTGAGTAATCACGGCTTGTGTATGGATAACTTTCACTGTTCTGCACGCCCCTATCCCTAATATAAACTCTAAAAGCAACATACTTTACGAATATTCTTAAATAAAATTAGAATCTTTAATACTTAACCAATCTCATACAGTTTGACAACTACGGAGTACGTTGGGTTGTCACACCAAGTCATTTAGTCAGCTATATTTTCTTTCGCTTAAAAATACCTTTCACATTTCTATTTCACATTCATTGTTGTTTCTTGTTTTCTTTTAACTCATTGTACTCCCACATACTGCTATACTTAAAATCTAAAAATATAAAATCACTCAAATACCTCAATAGTTTTGTAAACCAAGCATTATGAAAACGCCGTAGCGAGAGCGTTCCGAAAAACTTTCACTTTCAAATCTCCATTATTATTTTTTTTGGCAGAAGTATTTATTTAATCTTTTTATCCAGGAATTTTGGTAGTGTAGTATATTAAATACACAGTAACGTTTTGGAGGGTTTTCGGTGATCCGTTTGCTTTTAAGTGCATTTTGGTTCCGATTAGGTGTTGCTGGAGTGTGAATCTGTGTCACTTTGATCGAGGTTTTTTTTGATTTTCGAACGTGGTTTTTGTTTTTTTTTTGTCGGAGGGATTTTGCTGTTTCATTCCTTTTTGCATCCTGACATCGGTGTCTACACTACGTTTTTGGAAAAAGTGGAGATGTATCACCGGCCTGCCGTTTCCATTTCGAAAATGGAGCCATTACAAGTTGGCGGATGACGCCCCTAAAGTAGCCATATTTTTTTAAATCAAGCTAAGCCACAACTGCCACCACCATTTTGTTTCCACATCGTGCTAATTGAACATAACTTCGGGATGTACCTGCGACATCAGCTCGCATAACCGCTTAATATACCCACCTCGTTGGGTCGGAGGCTTAGGCCTCAAACTCAGGGGTTCTCCGCAAGACCTGGATCACGTCCATCGGCCTGTGAGCGAGTACATGGCGTGAAACGTGTTCCCGCTCACCGTGCGTCTGTCCGGGATACGGTGGCCTGGGTCTTGGTTGGAGAATTTGCTGGCTAGGTGCCGCTGTCTGTTTCACGGTGACCATGGTGTATTGACACCTTACCCAAGGTACTCTAATTCCATTTTAAAAGTTAATTAAGTCCGACTACGACATTAGAACATCCATCTTGAACACAAGTACCCTCGATAGTATGCATTAAGTGCACATCATCGGAATTGGATTATAGCTACTAGTGTAAACTGAACCCTTGGATTTAGATATAGGAGAGGTGTAATAAATACCTGTTTAATATAATTTGTTGTGTTTCAATTCAAGTACCGCCCATAACGTTTGACGGAGATAAAGTAATTGGCGCTAGAATGGCGGCGAATTGAAATTAAAAGAGTAATATAAATTTTACTCTTTTAATTTCAATTCTTTTAAAATACTTCCTGTAAATTTATTACTTTATTTCTGCTCTGGCCTGGTCGACTCTACGTCCCTGAGTATATCATTTCTCTAATCTTTGAACAACTTCCGACTAGCTAGTTCCTGTTATTTTTTTTTAAATAAGGTACACACCCTTTGGTGCTTTACCGGGCCTAACCTATACCGTTACAACATGCTGAGCTGATTGAGTTAACAAGCGAAGATAGCTCATCTTTCCAGTTCAAACTCGAATCAATCCAGACACCGCGAAATTTCGCAAAATTCACCGGGTGAATTGTGACGTCAACGTCAAGTCAGTCGATATTATCCGGAACCTGAGACGGCTCTCAGGTTCCAGATAATATCGACGTTCGCTGCTTGTTTAAGGATATCGTGGCCCTAAAATCAAGTTTAGCAGAAGTTATTTTGAAGTTTAAGGTAAGGTCACTATTGTCGAGTTACGCAACGAAGTCTTTAGTTTGCGAAATAGTGCTCCAACACAGTCGGTGGCATCAAATTACAAAACCGAAACCAGACCAGCTTGCTGTTTGTTTGCGTATTGCTGACACTGTAAAAGGTGCCGCACCCGCCACTTCACCGCCCGCGCGCCACCCGCGCGTGCGGCCTCCTTCCGTTTCGAATTCACGTCAGCGTGCTTATGCTGACGTCGCCGGTCAGCCTGTCGCAGCAACCGGGCCTCCTTGCCTTCTAAGGCAAGTGTAGTACGGGTTTCTGATAAGGAAAGTCCTCCCGCACTGATGTGGTGAAGGAGGGATTCATACTGGTGGAAAGGAAGAGCAAGGCGCGCAGGACACCTCGCAAAACTCTTTGTGTCATTGCCGAGCCAGTTGGTTCTGGTCTTCGGATTGCTACAGCGAGTAAGGTGCTCTACTTGTCGCGCTTGCATCACTCCGCCGTGGCTGATGACGTGGTGGAGTTTGTCCGCCAGAAGACTGGTTTCTCGCTGAGGGTGCACCAGCTGCAGTCCCGCCACTACGTGCACTTCAGCTCGTTTGTGGTGCCGCGGCCGCTCCAGGACACCATCGCAAGTGCAGACTTCTGGCCGAAGGGTGTAGTGTTTAGATAGTTCCGGGGCAATCTGCCGAATCCTACACCAGATCAGACGACGTAAGGGAGCCACGGAGTTACGTCGCTTAAATCAAACTAGTTTTAAGTTTTTATTTTCTTTCTATTTGTTTTTCTTTTTTTGTCGTTCACAGTGCCTTGGTTTTTTACTGTAATCAGCATTACATGTAACTTTTTTGAATAATAAATAAATAAAGTGCGGTGCCGGCCTTTCAGGTGGCAGTACGCTCTTGAAGATTTAAAGGTCGCATTGGTCCGGAAATACAGCCGGCAGCAATTTATTCCACAGTTTAGTCGTGCGAGGCAGAACATTTCTAGCAAAATGCACAGTTGTTCCAACGATCAAAGTGGTGGGGATGGAAACATTTTCGCGTAGGACGATAGCGGCAGGGATCAATCCGAACAATTCCTTGGAGCGTTCCCCGTTATACAAGCGATACAAAATACAGAGCAAGGCTACATCTCCAAGAAGTTGAGCGAGCCGACATCTGTATTATTCATATGTCTACTGTACAAAATATGATTATACCAGATGATTTAAATCACTATATAATATTGTAACGTGCATACTATAAAGCACTTCAAGCCATTCGTTTCATACTTGTAATAATGTTAGGGAGCCTATTTTTGGTATGATAATATTTCATAACTTGACTTCTGCACTGGCAGTGTCTTTTAGGGTATTAAATATGTTGATGATAAGGTAGCCATTAAATATCCGACAAAGTTCTGATTCTGGTGGCCCCCATACTGTAAATATGAAGTAATGGCATTTATCTGCGAGATCGAATCAGAAATTTTGAGATAAACCAAGACTTAAGGTCACTGACATAGCAAACAGGGTAAGCAAACTGAAGCAGCAACGGGCAGGCAGGGCACATAGTTCGAAGAACCAATGGCCGTTGGGGCAGAAAGGTACTCGAGTGCGAGCGCAGCGTGGGAAGGCCACCCTCAAGGTGGACGAATGACCTGGTTAGGGTTGCGGGGACTCGCTGGATGCGGGTCGCCTCTATCCGGTCCATGTGGAAGTCACTTGCTGAGACATGTTTCAAGCAGTGGACGTCCTATGGCTGAAATGATGATGATGATGAAGCAATGTATGTATTTAGTGTAATTTTTATTTCCGATCTCTTCCGATAAAAATCAAAGAATGCCGAGAGTTGAACTCCAAGTAATCGTATGGTATTTCGTGTAATTATATAATCAATATTACCAGAGAAATGTCCTAGCATACAAAACACAGTACAATTGAAAACTTATTTTCATTCCCGCGGAATTGCATTCTTCGTTGACGTCCAGTACATAAATTTTAAGCGTGTCGAATCGGGAAGCGACCAAACGGGCTGGAACCGAGAAAAATGGGTTGCTAGTAGAAATAGCTGAAATAGAGAAACAATTTGTTTCTAACGTTTGAATTTCTATTGGATTTGCTGAAACAGGTATGAATGCAGATGCTGATTTGTTAACAAAATAATATCATGGGGTTCTTCAGATGCAAGTTAGCAGGGCACTTAAAGGTTGGAAATGTATGGAGGATTCCTACGGTGTTTCACATATCCATGGGGGCCGATGACCAATTTCAATCAGATGGCTCGTCTGCCCGTTTGCCATTCATAACTAAAATAAAAAATAAATACGCTTGTCAATAACAAGCGAATTTATAAAAATATCAAGATATTATCTATAAGGTGGGTAGGGGTAAGACAGAAGTAGGGCGAAATTAGCAGGAAAGAAGCAGGGAAGAAGCGGACCAGCACCGTTGAAGCTTCAAAATGTATATTTTGAAGGATAAAATATACATATTTTATTACACACTTTGCCATATGAAAACTCCAAGCCCAGTTATGATTATTCCAAGGAAATTAGTGTGCCTGACTTCAGCAATTATTTCATTCCCATATGATATAATTTAATGCAGGTGTCATAATTTCTTTCCTTTTTTTAGGGTTCCGTACCCAGAGGTTAAAAAGGGACCCTATAACTAAGACTCCGCTGTCCGTCTGTCAGCAGGCTGTATCTCATGGCATAAACCGTGATAGCTAGACAGTTGAAATTTCCACAGATGATGTATTTCTGTTGCCGCTATAACAACAAATACTACAACCAGTATAATTTTATGTCTGTCTGGCTATATCAGTAACCAATATAATATAATCAGACACCGCGAACATTTTGTGAGTAGAGTAGGGCTCTGCTAACACTGGATTTTCATAGATCGGCCGTTTGTAGCGTATATTTGTTTTTGGGCCGTGTAACCCGGAGAACGGATGGCCGTTGGAGCAGTAAAGTCCTGGAGTGGCGACCACGCATAGGAAAGCGCAGCGTGGGACGGCTCCCGACTAGGTGGACGGATGACCTCGTAAGGGTCGCGGGGAGTCGGCGGATGTGGTCTACGCAGGATATCACCCTGTGCTGAAATATAGATAATAAAGAATATTTTGATTTGATGTGATTGATTTATAGGGGAGTCCTATGTTCAGCAGTGGACGTTCGTGGCTGGTAGATAGATAGGGGCTAGTTCCACTTTATTTCAACAACTTTAAGAGAATTTTTGGTAAAGTGTTTTAGTCTTTCCCATACTTCCGTCTTATTCCAAAAATTAAATGTCTGTAAATTGAAAATATATTTACAGAAAAAAGTGAAATGTGCTATTGAAGGTCACAGTCGTATTTATTTATCTGTTATGTGTTTCTTTCATTGTTTGCAGCTTCATCACGCCAATCGGCTGGACACATAGCAACACAAGCCACAATCTCCTATTTAGTTGGTTTGGCGTGATAAAGCCATAACGGCACATACAAACATGCTTACATAAAATCCAAACAAAATATTTTTCGATTCAGCGTTCTCCAAATAGTCCGTTACAATCTTTTTTTTTTTATATGTTCAATGTACAGAGATTTCTTTTGTACAACCTTATAATAATATATGCATGTGTCTTGACAGCCTCGTTACACCAAAACGGTTTAACAGATTTCAAATATGTTTGGTACGACGCGAAACTGGGCATCCACAGAAGGTTTATCCGACTATGCTGAAGAAAAAAAAGAGGTAACCCTCTCTTCTCCTCTGCGAACAAAGGTCTTAGTATTTTCTTCTGTTTCCGCTATTATCATTCATTTAAATATGTTATCTGTTCAAAAGTAGTTTAGAAGTCTTTGTTTTTAAAATAATATAATTAATAAGGAGGTAGTCTGGGAGATTTATTGCAGCGTTTCTGTTCTTATCAATAAACTTTTGTGAAATGCTGCTGGTAAATTATTAAAATAAAATAATAAAGCCGTTCTGGCACGTGTGTGACTGTCTTTACAGATTCGGGCCATCTGGCGTGTATATACATCTTCAACGGCTAAAGAGTCAGATGCACCATACAGACATACAGACATATCCGTAAGCAAGAACAGATGACGAAATTCGTCGACTACTGGTATGGACGATTAGCTCAGTTGGGAGAGCGTGCTGCCCCGGTCTGGCTCAAGGCACTGGTTCAAGTACAGTATCGTCGAAAAAAATTTCATTTGTTTCTGATCTTTGTTTATAACATCTTCATTTGTTTTCTCAAAGTGGGTACTTTGCTCAAATTGTAACTTTAACACAGAAAATATCTTTTCTGTGTTAACTCACGGCCAAGCCAACACGGAAAGCTGAAAAGCTTCCGAAACGTCGGGAACTTCAATGAGATGATGTACGCGATATAATCCGTTAAAATTGTTTTATATAAAAGGTCTAGTGTTCAATGTAAATAAAATACTGTGTTTGTATGTATAACATTAACCCAGAATCAAGTAGGTACAATAAAAGACCCTTCACTCCGCGCAGCCACTCGCGCCGTCGTTTATCATCATTCTGTACATTGGAGCGAGATATTGGCGCGCTGTGAACCGAAATGACGTTTTCGGAACACCCCGTACACGTCATTAGGGGCATCTTGTGTTGGTGTAAAGATACAAGTTTTTCTATTACGTTTCTTTTTGTAGAACCCGATACCTATATCTTTACTATTATAGAGGAGAGGTGTAAAAACGATATGTCTGTTCATTAAAGATATTTAAAAAAATTGTAATGGACTATTTGGAGGTCACTGAATCGTTTTTATGAATCGTTGTTGCTTTGATCACGCCAAATCTGCTAAACGGATTTTTGTTTATGAAATAGGAAATGATGCTTACGAAAACCTCGCGACTGATCTCTAACGTGAGAGAGGGGTACAAGGTGAACTTAAGTGTATTTTTTTACTATACCTGCGAAACCTTAAAATAAGAGTTTAGTTTTCAGAGGTACTTTTGCATAGCGCATTTATAGATAACGAAAAAACCAAATTAAACCCAAGGTCTACTACAAATTGAATACAATATCATTTGCTTTAAATTTTAAGTAGTGAAAAAAATAGGGTATATGCATGAATTTTTTATCGCTTTTCTTAACAAAATATGAAAATACCATAAAAAACGATTTCAAAAAGTGAAATATAAATTAAAATCGGCCAAGAAATACGCATGATATAGGCATTATAAACTACTAATTAAACGGCGATATGACAGAGAAGTCCGACATGTACTGTTACGTCATAGTCTACACCGGCCATATAAACTTCATATTAAATTCCGTTTTCCTAGAAAGAGATAGAATGAAATGTTTGATGGCTTATATCTTGGTTATTTTTAGTTATTCGAAAAAAAATTTACTACTGTTTGTTACATGAATGAGCTTTTAATAAAGCAAAAATAAACAATCATGCATTTTCCCTATTAAAAAATATTACTACACAGAATCAGAATCAGAATCTTTTTTATTTGTTAAACATAGGTATAATAATACATGTTGGTGAGTATACAATTTTGACCTCTATGTTTTACCCATAAAAATAGGTGTACAAAAATTAGCCTAACATGCTACATGCATTTAATTGATTCGTGAGCGTACAACGAAGACAATTTATTACATAATATTAATCTGTTACGATATTATTTACTATAATTATTTTTTTATATTAAATTTTAAAATAATTATCTATAAACAGCCATCATCATGTCATCATATTATGTCATTGTGTAATTTAAGTAATACTTGATTAAGTAGTAGCATCCCATATACAAACATGTCCACATCTTAAAATAGTGAGTGTACTAATACCTAAGTATTTCTGCCAAATGTTTCTTACATGATTACTGTTCTTGTTTTTATATAACAGCCGCATTTTTATGGTAACTCCTTTGGAACTGAATACCACGAAACAGGCCTTGCCTAGTGTGGAAATCACTGTTCTCTCTTTGTGTTTGGTAACTTATGGTAAATAAAATACTTATATATATTTTTTTTATATAGACGTCAGGTTACGTGGGCGTAGAGGGAGGGGGTTGCGTAGAACCTCACCAAAAATCACCAAGGGGTGGGGGAGGTTCTAAATGTGACCATCACTTCGTTTGAAATTTGCTACACCTACGGCATTCTACCATGGTCGCTGAACCAAAAATGCTGCCCCATTTCCGATTTCTGGTGTTAAAACAATAACCGTACCAACCCTACATTTTTACCTTAGGGGCTATTCATAAATTACGTCATTTCAAATTGGGTGGGCGGGGGGGATATAATATGACATCATCATTCGCATCTTTAAAAAGTGCATCAATGAGTAAAAAAAGAATTAAATTCGTGTTTCTATAAACTGTTGCCAAAAACGCATTTTTTGGAAATTACATCATTTTATTTGGTGGTGGTCGTTCGAATTATGATGGTTGGATGATTTTAGGGGGGGGTCAAAAATCGTCAAAAATAGATGACGTAATTTATGAACAGCCCCTTACGTAACCAGAAGAAAATAATACCTAACATTTAGTTATCAATAGGACCTTGAAACTGGATATTGCCCTCAAATTCATACCCCCGAGTATCTCGATATCAAAGAAAATATCCCGCAAACTCAACCTAATCCAATTCGCCGCGTCTCAAACTTTTTGCTTGTTAAAATACTCGCGGGCGGTGAATGGACGTGGACCGAATGAGTGAATGGACGAATGGAACGAATGGAGTGAACGAAATTACGGGACATCGGCGCAATTACGTTTTTGCTGAGTGAATGATGGGATAAGTTGATTGTTTGCTGTGTTAGGTTTAATTAATGTTTTTGTTTTGCTGTAGTGACGTATAGGTCTTCAGTTATGATACTTGTGATTATGATTTTATGATGTACTAAAAGGTGCACGCAATGTCGTCAGCGGAGGAGTAAAAATTATAACCCTTTCTTCGTCAGCGTAGTCGAGTAAAAAGTATTCTATCTATGTGTGTATGCCCAACTCGTGTACCAAAAGTTGAAATCCGTTTAGCTGTTTTAGTGTGATAAAGCCTTGTGGCTTGACACGTACAAACATACGAAAAATAGAAAGAAAATCGATTCAGCGACTTTCAAATACTCCGTATCACTATTTTTTTTTATATCTTTAATGTAGACATTTAATTTTTACAACATTATCGTAATATTGAAGTGACTAGGTCACATCGTAAGAGTGTTATAGTTATAAAATTTTGAAACCAGCGTATTTATAACAATAACAAATATCTTATAAAGTATGCGTTTTAAAACTACACGTTGTATGACTTTGTGCTAATTTGAGTGCTACATTCGATGGTAAAAGTCTGTCGGGTGTATTTTTTTTTATACATAAAAAATCAACTGTACACACAAATTAAATATTACTCGCCAAACTGTGACGTTTGATGGCGAGGTTTGCTCAGTTTTAGAGGTGTCTAAACTTAAATATAATTATGATAATAGGGACATTAATATATACATTCTGTAGGAAGGCACTTAATCCTCGACGGCAGCAAGTATTGGGGGCGTATATTGGTGACATTACGAGTACGTAATATGCATTTTATTTTGCGGAGGCTAAAATCCTTTAGTTTACTCTTTAACTATGGTTTACTTATTTTAAACTGATTGTGATATAGATACAAGTCAAAGCGCAAAGAAAAATACGATTGCCCTCGCACGTGGTCACACCAGGACTCGAACCCGGTACCTCTCGATTACGCGTCGAGCGTGTCACCCCTCTACCAGCAAGCACTGTAAACTGATTTTATATAAAAAAAACTTCGGTAAGTATGTACATGTTGAGGTGTTTTTACCATAACCACCATTTTATTGTACAGCAGCATTCCTAAAATCGCCTTATTAGCTCTAAATTAGACACATTTATACCATACAACCCGACAAACTGGTATCAAGTCCCAAAATAAACCAGATTGGACCTGATTGGATCGGCAGGTGCTCCTTTTTACGGAGTCGATTGATCAACGTAGGACGTTGGGTCATTTCATTTTGTTTATGGTATCTTACTCACAATCGGAATTTTAACGAAATGATTGGACAAACAAGTTGTATAAGCGTTTTGGTTGGATAATTCGTACTTGCTATATGTTTTTGTCAGAAAAAAAGACTTTATTTTATTTATTATTCTCTTTATTTATTTTCATTCTTAAGCTAGGTTTATTTTACAATATATATATAAGAAGTGATATACAAAAAGTAAATACAAAATATAAACACATTATAAAAAACCTAACCCAGGGTGCCGCCGGCAGCGGGGCAAGGCTCAAGCTGCCGGTGGTAAGGGCTGCACAGAGCGGAACTTGACGATGTGCACGGTGTCCACGACTACTGCCTTCTGTATCTGACCCTTGATCCAGCCATCTATTGAGGGTCTCTTGGTGGTCGAGACTCTTCGCTATAAGACCGTTCCCGAACCGACTATCGGGACAATGATCGTCGAATCAACATCCCATAAAGGCGGTCACCTCACGAGGTGACCAATAATAATGATGAGCCAAGTCTAGGTATTTATAGAATTGGTCCTTCTCAGCCTTCAAGAGGTTCTCGTCATGTGGGATGGTGATGTCGACGTGCATTGCCCAGCGCTGATCAGGCCATACCAACACGATATCAGGCTTACAGCCTATAATAGTCCTGTCCGTGATTGTAGATTGATCCCAATAGAGCGTGACACGACCATTTTTGAGAACTAGCATCGGTGCGCACTTATAGTACGGCACCTCAGACCCCACAAGACCGTATTTAACAGCAAGTTGCTGGTGAATAATCCTGGCTACTTGGTTATGTCTGTGCAAGTACTCGCCGTTAGCAAGATGAGAACAACCGGAGATGATATGCCTGAGTGGTTTTTGTGCATTATTATTATGATCTTATACTGTGTAGCAATAGAGAGGGCACTAACTCGTCGCTCAAACATCGTTCTCTGATCAGAAAAGAGTCATAACCCGTATGAAAAGCTCGCAGGGTGACTCTTCTGATCGTTTCTTGTGGATTAATAAAGATAAACTGTTTGTAAATAAATTAAACAATTCTTTCAATCAATTTGTCATGCGCATGCATGTATTCGTTGATAGAAAGCACTGCCCTTGCGGATAATGTAATAAATACTGATGTGTTTTAAACTTATCAGTATTTTATTAAACTTAATTATGATTAATTCAATGAAAGCAACCTTCTTCCTCCATTATTGCTATAAAATATGTACGTTAAAGAAGGGATACCATTGCGTAAATTAAATAGGTGTAAATTTGTCGGAAATAAATTATAATATCGAAGTGATTTAAGTTCAACTTCGCGCAGATAATGAATTGATAAGTACGTGTCTGATAGCTCTATTGGTTGAACATATATTGGAGTTATAAATATTTGTTCATATTGTCTAAGTTGTATGATAAAAATCGTGTTTGCAATTCTTGTTAACTAAAGTCGAAAAAAGGACATTTGTAATTTCCAATAACTGTTTAGATTGAAATAAAACAATTTAACGGATTATATCGCCTATATTATCTCATTTTAGTTCTCGACGTTTCGGAAGCTTTCCAGCTTTCCATGGTCACGGGAGGACATCCCGTGACCATGGAATATAATCCGTTAAATTGTTTTATTTCAATGAGTAATAATCGCGGAAACAGAAGAAAACTGTTTAGATTATTGATTTACCAGCTACAACTTGTGCTGATGTTTATCTACGCGATTTGTGAAAGTATTCCAGGTACATATGTTCATTTGTACATATAATCTATTGTCTACCGTATTTTATGTTAAGGCTCTATTGAACTGTTTTCTGGGTTGGTGTGCAATAAATAATTGTTGATTGTATTGTATAATTAGAAGTTCACTCAGAATCCTTATAATTCAATAGTAATGGTAAAGCAACCATGTTGTTAAAACTATTTATGTATGTATATTACTTAACCTCGTAATACCCAACGTCCTAGTTTTAGTACCACGAACTGTACTCCTTCCGGCCCAAGATTATATATTAATTTACTCAATATCGACCCGACGACCTCCTAAAAATACATTATAGACTCGTCCCGGCCTTCAAAATTAACGTCTAAAGGAATTTTACTTTCCTGAATTACAATTACAAGACAATTGACAATGTTTAATTATTTTACCAGGACTGTTTTTGATAAAATCAAATTTAATAGAAGGTAAAAAATTAAATTTAACGAAATTTGTTTTGTAAATGTCCTGATTTTATATAAATAAACAATATTTAAAGTTCGGCATTCTAAAAGGGCGTATGTGACAAGTAGAGCGTAGGTGGTAGTCACAGTGTAAAAATTAGACAGAAGTACTATTACTAAGGCGGATTTAGTATAGAAATTGTACTGCTGTTGTCTCAGCGGGGATGCGCATCCAAGTCAAAGTCTTTTATTGCTTGTGAGGTTACATTGTTGGTAGACATTAAAATTTCATATATAGATACACCAGTTGTCTACCTTTTCAGATATACAAACACAAACATTATAAAAACACACTAATCATAAAAAACAACAAATAAAATAAAATAATAATATACAAAAGTCACATTACATATATGCAAAAACTCATTAATACTATTAAAACAATTGTACAAGCTATCCATGAATCTGTATAATTTAAATACACTTCAAGTCATGTCCTTAAAAAAATCAGGTACTTATTTTGTTATAAATTAAAATATACATCGCATACGAGTTGTAGAAGAAAATGCTTGTGTCACAGAGGGCTTATGTAAACATGTATTTATGCTGTACCCTCATGGAATGAAATTCAATTCACGAAACCTCATGGAATGCAATTCATGAAATTCGCTTGCGCATTATGGCATGGAAATCATCCGCATAGCCATAAAGATGTAGCATGTTGGTCTAGTAATAGCTAATTTACTCGAGACGTGCTTGAGACCGAACGAGGGCAGACGCCAGTTAAACTGGTGAGTCCTATTCAGATACTAAACTAACCAGTCTTTCCAGATGCTAAAGTTCAAGTAATGATAATTTAATAATTGACGTGTTTTTTAATGCCAATGGTAGACGGCGAATGTCTTATAGAGTCTATTCTGAAGACAGTACTACGACCCATAGTAATCAGGAAACCGGTACTATTTAACTTGCAACAAAAATGGTCGCGCACCGTGCGGTATCAAAGGAATTTTCTATCGCGCACACTCCAAATGTGGAATAGCCTACCTGCTGCGGTTTCTCCCAGGAAATTTCAGTATGGGGTTATTCAAGAGGTGAGTGAATAAGTTTTGAAACGGTCTGTAACACGTACGTAATGTTCCTGACGCTGCAAGCGTTCATAGGCTGCGGTGACTGCTTAATATCAGGCAGACCGTACGCTTGTTTGCCACCTTAGTAGTATAAAAAAAACTCGCCCTGTTGGTTGTTGATATTTTTTGGGTCAAATCTTGCAAGTTTAATATTACCCACTTTCCATTTTCCGATTGACCTAAACTTCGGTATACTTATGTAAGGTCGGTGACAATGTAATATTAAGATACTGGCGATAGAACCGGCATAAAGAAGTCAGCGGAGACATCGCGTGCGTCGAGAAGGCAGAAAACTTCCGCCCTGGACACCGTTGGTCCTAGAGGTCCTAGAGTTACTAACTCCAAGTAGTGCGTCTAAACTCGTGTTGTGGTAGGATTACGGTTACTCCATTTTTGTTTCTGTGCGTACCCGTATTTCTTACTTGACTCCTTTACAAGTTTATGAAGTTTAAGGTTTGTAAGTCTACCAACAATAGTAAGTACACGGTTGATAATTTAATTATGATTATTTTAAGTAAAGTAAAAAGTAAATGACATTGACAGCTAGAGCCTAGACTAGATTTAATGTCAGTATGACGTTTACGGTTGCGTTCAGAAATTGTTTATTATATACGTTCGTTTCTGATGCTTACTCTTTTTTGTCCGTCTTGCCTTTTTTATTGTATAAGAAGTCACTTTGTATATTTCATTTTTATGTTGTTATTGTGTGTGTATATTAGGTTGACCGGTGGGCTAAACGGCGCTGATACCTGCAAGTTGTGGGTCATTATTCATTATAATTATTATTTATTATTATTATACGTTTATTAATATATTTTAGTATATTTACTTCTTATGTCTACTGATGGATGTGACGATACATTTCACTCTGCTTGCGACTTGTACAGTTCTTTTCATTCACTTGACGAGTCAACTGAACCTAGCACGCTTGGTTCTTTATTGGAGCGAGAAGTACAGTGTAATCAAAATTGTTTTAACGTATGTAATATTAATGCTCAGAGCGTTGTAAGCTCACTTTACCGACTTTTTAGACACTTTCTCTTCCTGCGATGTACATGCTATCTTAATCAGTGAAAGCTGGCTTAAGCCTGAGATCTCTACCTCCTGCAGCCTCCCCGGATTCGTCCTGCTGCGTAACGACCGCACAGGTAAGGGTGGTGGTGGTGTTGCTATATACCTACGCTCTGATATTCCTTACGAAGTAGTAGAATGTTCATCCGCTCCATATACCGGTATATGGAGCGGATGAACATCTGGAATCATCATCTATGGAATATCTGGTTGTTAAAGTTAAGCTCAGTGAGGTGTCTATTATTTTAGGAGTATGTTACTGTCCTCCTGCTGTTGATTATTTTTCAGCTCTAGAGGCTCTTTTTTCAACAGTTAGTTGTGAGTGCTCACATCACATATTTATGGGAGATTATAACACGGACTTACTGAGAGATGATTCCAGATCACGCAAACTCAGATCTATTGTCGATGCCGCTGACTTTTCGTTGGTGCCTCTGAAAGCAACGCACCATAATAAGGACTCCTCGGATACATGGTTGGATTTGATTTTGACTTCATCTCCCGGTGATGTTATTAAATCTGGACAATTATTAGCACCAGGGTTCTCTCATCACGACCTGATTTTTTTAGCCTATAAGATCAAACCAACAAAATTGAAGCCTGTAGTTATACATGTGCGTAGGATGCTGTTTCGGCCGACTGGTTACCTACGCTTGAGGCATCGACAGTAGACGATAAAGTCTGTCACTTCAACAAAGTCATTTTAAAACTGTTCGATGAGCATGCGCCAGTACGTGCAGTAAGGCTGAAGCGGCCGCCTGCTCCGTGGATTACCAAAGGCGTCCGTATGGCAATGACTAGGCGGGACAAAGCATTCCGTACGTATAAGCGGGATCGGTGTGACGAAAACTGGCGCCTTTTTTAAACTGCCAGAAATCGTTGCAACCAAATGGTAAGAGCAGCGAAGCGACGTTACATCCATGAAAATATTCTGGCTTCCTCTCCAGCTGATACGTGGATATTCCTCAGGTCACTTGGTGTCGGTAAATCCAAACCCGAAGTCGATGCTTCTGCCTTCTCCCCTGATCAACTTAACATTCACTTTTCCAAAACTACTTCTCTCAATCCCTTAATGAAATTCAAAACTTTATCCTTTATTGCATCGCTTCTTTCTCCCGATATTGACTCTTTTGGTTTCACCCCTGTTGACGAAGACGAAATTCGTAAAATTGTCATGTCCATAAAGTCAAAGGCTGTTGGTCATGATAACGTGAGTAGAGCCATGGTCACTCTCATTTGAGACTGCATTTTGCCCATTGTATCTCATATCGTCAACACATCGTTACTCACTGGGGTATTTCCATCTTGTTGGCGTAAGACCTTTGTAATCCCACTTCCCATAGTACCAAACCCCAGTTCCCTCAATAATTTTAGACCTATTTCTATTCTTCCATTTCTCTCCAAAATTCTTGAGGCGGCAGCCCACAAACAAATTTCAAACTTTATTAATCGTAACTCCCTTCTATCGCCATTTCAATCTGGCTTCCGTTCCGGGCACAGCACCTCCACCGCTCTGCTCAACGTCATTGAAGATGTTAGGCTAGGCATGGAATCATCTAAGGTTACAGTGCTGGTGCTCATTGATTTCTCAAATGCTTTCAATGCGGTTGACCACGACTTACTTCGTGCTATTCTCATACATTTGCAAGTCTCCTCTGGTGCAACTGAGTGATTTTCTTCATATCTCTCGGATCGTGTTCAGGCTGTCCGTGGCAGTCGTTCCTTGTCCGATTGGTGTGACCTGAACTCTGGGGTTACTCAAGGTTTGGTATTCTCTCTCCGCTTCTGTTTTCCGTTTTTATCAACCTCATTACCATCAACATTCGCAGTTCTTACCATCTGTATGCCGACGACTTGCAATTATACGCTCAGGCTGATGCGAGTGAAATAGACTATGCTATCTCACGGATTAATGATGACCTACTTCACATTGCTGACTGGTGTAGTAGTTTTGGCATCTGTGTCAATCCTACTAAATGCCAGGCTATATTTTTGGGTAGCCAGCGGCAAATATCCAAACTCACTGCTGGCACCGTCGCACAGATCTTATTCGACGGTAATGTCATTCCCGTTTCCAAACAGGTCAAGGATCTAGGCTTAGTTTTGGACTCCAACCTATCATGTAATCGTCAACTTACGGAGGTAAGTCGGAAGGTTTCTGGTACGTTGCGTAGTCTTTATAAGTTTAAAAATTTCTCCCAGTAAACACCAAAAAGATACTTGTACAGACTCTGGTGTTACCTCTCATAGATTATGCTGATGCGTGCCTCAACAACATTACCCAAGACTCCCTCAATAAGCTAGATCGTCTCCTTAACGATGGCATACGTTTCATCTTCGGCCTTCGTAAATATGACCACGTTTCATTCTTTCGCCGTCAGCTCAATTGGCTTCCCATACGTGGTTGCAGGTCTCTCAGAATCCTTTGTTTCCTATTTTCTATCCTGTTCGAGCCTTCTGCTCCAGGATACCTCAAAAGCAAATTCGCTTTTCAAACTCCCCGTCCAGGCTGTGAACTACGTTCCTCCCGAATTCTCAAACTTTCAATTCCTTCACACCACACCGGTTTCATTTCAAATTCTTTCGCCGTTCAGGCAAGCCGTCTCTGGAATTCGCTCCCTCTTTCTATCAGACAAGCCCCAAGCAAGGTAGTTTTCAAGCGGATGTTACGTAGGCATCTGCTGGAACAAGAACTCAAGTAGCGTCCATCTTCCATGCATTAGCTGGTATATTTTGTATTTATTATTTATATGTAATATATATATATTGTACACCATATATTGTATTGGTATAAGCAATTATGTATGCATTATTTGCTTGTGTGTCCTAACGCTCTCAGTACTGAAGGTTTTTCCCCACTGCACCATTTTCATGGTTCTCTGTTTGGCCCTATGGTTGACTAGTAGAGAATGCCTTTTGGCATTAAGTTCGTCATTTGTACTTACTTTTGTTTTGTGCAATAAAGTTTAAATAAATAAATAAATAGAACCGGATAGAAACTATAATAAAATAACGCAATCCTACCGACTTTGGGCTCTTTATAGTCGTCTTAATGAGCAGTTGATGGGTGTTTAAATAAAAGTACAGTCAGCAAAAACAGCTTGTCTTAAAAATTGAAATTTTGACAGAAACTTATCTACACTATTATAAAATTGTAAAAATGAAATGTCTGTACATTGAAGATATTTTCATAAAAATATTGCAATGTACTATTTGGAGGTCAAAAGTTATTGGATTTTTTGTATGTTACTGTATGTTCGTATGTGGCGTTGTTCAACGGTTGTGTTGACATCCATCAGTTTCTGTTTATTTTTAGTACACCAATTTTCCCAGAGATGGCGCTGTTAGTTTCGTAAATTTCCAATATTAACTTCTGCATCGCGCTGTTAAGATTTTTCCTGACTTAATGACCCCAGCGCTATATGTTTGGATCAGTGTGCATTGTTCAGTGTGTATTTGTATTAAAGTATATGTTGTATTCAGCATAAAGTGTATCATTTTTTGGGACCTAGTTGTTCAGGCGTTGTAGCTTCATCACGCCGAATCGGCTGAATAGATTTCAGCTATATTTGGTTCACAGCAGATATCCAGCTACGGTATCTACAGATGGTTATATGAAGCTTTTTACCTGACTATGCTGAATAAAAAAGAGGGGTTATGACTTTTTCTCCTCCGCGAATAAAGTTGCGGTCACCTAGTTTATTTATAATCTTGTCATGAACGCATGTCAATGATATCTTTATTACGTCGGACATGACGGGACATGCATTGGACAGCTATTAAGTAAACGTCCCCATGTCCAACACTGTTCCATTAGTTGGCGCCTTCAACCTTAATTCGCAACAATAGAAGTAGCAAACAGGGTGCCAATCATTGTGATTAAGCTGTCAAGCATTGGGACTTTTGCCTTGCGTTTTTTTTGTTTTACTACGGTACTGGTGATTCTTCAAGAAGCGATTTAACACGTGGTACAGGGTTATCTGAACCTCGTACTATATGCTAAACTGCAAGCATAGAGGAAATATTTAATTTATGCTGCAAGCTAGCAGTAAAAGTGCTTAGGGCAGGTTTTTTATTCACTTTCAAGCGTAATCGAAATTAGTTATTCAGCTGCTAAACCTACGTGTGCTACTTGGATGTGCATCCATATCCATGAATAACGGATTTACTTGCATCATAAGTTTAATTCAGTTAAATATTTATTTATTACTTAACGCAAAGGAGATTTTAAATTGCATTTCAATCAGTAAGGACATTTACAACTTTGAACACGATGTACATTTACAACTTTTAACAAAATGTACTCAGTATTTCTTAAAATACGAAGATCTAAAAAAAAAATTAAGACTCTGATTGGATATGAACCGGTGCCTTGTGCCTTGCCAATTTGAAAACAGCTGACTGGGCTTTGTAGCTCATTTGGCAGAGCGTGCGCCCCGGCAAGGCACAAGGCACTGGTTCAAAACCAGTAACAGTCTTGAAATTTTTCCCTGTATTTAGATATATATATATATATATATATATATATTTAAGAACAGTTTCTTAGTGAAGAAATTCACTTTAAAAAACACGAACATCGTGATGGTTGAGTTGGTATGTACCATTTGTCTTCTACTTCTTTGCATCATGTTATCGCTCATCAGAGACATAGGGCTCTCAGAAAGGATTTCCAACTATCCCTATCTTGCGCGGCAACCTCAATTTCGTTCCAATCAAGGCCGGTTGATGCAACCACCCTATTCACTGTGCGCCGCCAGGTGGTGCGGGGGTGGTCTGGTCTTCTTTTCCCAGAAGTTAACAGTACCATTTGTACTGCAGCGTAATTCTAAAGTTCCCAACATTTGCTGCTGACTGTACAACTAAATCGTGATGTAGAACATAGACTACAGGTTAGGACTTCAACGCTGAATATATGAGAAACGTGTCGATACCATATACTCGTAAATTCTTAGCGCTTGAGAACAGTATTTTGAAAAGCGTTTCGAATGGGTATTAAATCTTTACAAGGGTGACAGTTATCGTCTTGCCACCAGTGTATTAGTCGGGGGAATTCAATGTTAGTTGTATGAAAAAAGCACTCTTCTTTCTATGCTGCTGATAACTTACCACTACTTACAATAACTTTTTTACTAAACAAAATTTAACTAAACCTCATAGGCCGATGCCCGTTTTCAAAAACCTGAAGAATTGAAGGTTTAGAAAACTAAATGAGTAATGATGAATCATTATCATTATTTCAGTTATAAGACGTCCACTGCTGGACACAGGCCACCTCAATAAATTCCCACATGGGCCGGATAGAGGCGACCTACATCCAGGGAGTCCCCGCAATCCTAACCAGGTCGTCCAACCACCTAATAATTAATGATGACGATGAAAACGAAATATGATAAACATTTTCAAACCTGTAGTACTAAAAAATAAGGCTTAAAAGATTTATTTAAATTACAATTGCGAATTCGGTCATTATCCATTTAATAAACGTTTTTAGTCCAAGGAACATTTAAAATGGAAGTGTAGACTTTGCCTTAAATTAGTTTTAGCCATTTTTGCTGAAATCTCATCCTTGTCACAGCGAGATCTCTAGGTCAAAGGCCCCCGCAAGATAGTATACGTAGATCAAGTTTGCAACTGCCCTCCTCCTGCAGCTTTCCGCGATCATCACAGGATCGTCAGTTCAAGGATAGCTTCGTCTTCCGGTTCATGGTCTCCACTCGAGAACCTTTCTGTTTCAGCGGCCGTCGGCTCTGCAAGCGATCGGTCAGTCGGTTCTACCTACACCCACTGCCACTTTAGTCTAGCAATTCTTCGGAATATGCCAGTATTTTTTTGGAACCAGACTTTGAACTGGATAGGTCTGGCCTCCTTATTAATTACTTTTTAATTACCTTAATAATCGGATGTAGTGTGGCGAGTGCAAACCCACAAAGGGGTCCATCCGCATCCGCGCCCACTTATAGTAGGGTGGGGACGCTGTGTGCAAGGCGCGAGGACTGCGGAGTTTACGGAGACTAAGTTCACGTTAGTTATTTTGGGTCTCCTGAGGACTTTACTCTTAAATATACTGATTACTTAGAAAAAGACCAAACGATAACAGGGCAGTACTATAATATTTTCTTCTGTTTCCGCGATTATTACTCATTGAAATACGAGTAAAACAATTTAACGGATTATATCACGTATACTATCTCATTTTAGTTCCCGACGTTTCGGAAGCTTTCCAGCTTTCCATGGTCACGGGTGGACTGAGAAAAGATGTATTTTCCTCTGTCAAAGTTACAATTTGTGCAAACTACCCATTTTTTTGAAAAAAAAAAACACAAATAAAGGTGTACATACATGCCAGATGGGCCTAAGCTGTAAAGACAGTTACACATGTGCCAGAAGGGCTTAATTATTTTATTCTAATAATTTACCAAGCAGCATTTCACAAATGAGGCGTACTGAGGAGAAAAGAAACGCTGCAAAGAAAAACTTCCAGGCTTCCTCATTACTAATTATAATATTTAAAAAACAGAGACTATTAAAACAGATAAGATATTTTACACCGTTCGGAAATTAAGGTTTTGCAGTCCTGTGTTTCGCTTGTTCCTTTCTTTTCTCAGTCCACCCGTGACCATGGAAAGCTGGAAAGCTTCCGAAACGTCGGGAACTAAAATGAGATAATATACGCGATATAATCCGTTAAATTGTTTTATTTCAAGGGCAGTACTATGCCAAAAGATTACTTTTTCTTCACGGCAACGCACCAGCTCATTCGTCCGGAGTTGTAGAGACTACGAACTGCTGCTCGAGCGCGATCTAGTTGGTAAGTAATATATCAGAATAATGGCAGGTACAAATTATGCAATCAAATCAAAAATCGATTTATTTATCTATGATTTATGTACAGCAATAACTGCCTACATTACTTATGTTTTTTATTACACCGTTCCCAGACTTAGGCAATAAAATGTTGTGGAACTTGATTAAATGTTTCTCACTAAATTGTTAGTGAAATTACTTCCTCATTCCTCAGATATTATATAATTTGCGCAAGATTTTGTTTGAGCCGCTAAGTAACATACTTAATTACATTAAAAAGAATTCGAGTAGGGAAATTTAAAAAAAAAAAAATTATGGCTGTATTAATTACAATTTGATAGGATATACATTTAATATGATATGATTCGGATCACAGAAAATAAATAAAAATAAATTATTCAAAATTTGAAGAACAATATGGAAGGTACATCTATACTATTATAAAGTTGTAAAAATTAATGTCTGTAAATTGAAGATATTTTCAAAAAAAAAATTAATAAGACTAGGTATTTGGAGGTCACTAAAATGAAAAAAATATATTTTTTAATTTGTGTATGTTTGTATGTGTCGTTGTGGCTTCAACACGCAAAATCGGCTTAACAGATTTCAACAATTTTTGGTACACGGGTAGCTGGGTATCTCCAGATGGTTATAGGATACTTTTAACCCGACTACGCTTAAGAATAAACGAGGGGTTATGACTTTTTCTCCTCCGTGAACGAAGTGGCGGGCATCTTCTAGTATATTATATAAGACTACTTCCTTGCAACTTAATTTGTGTAGGATAAAAAGCCAAAACCTCTTTTTTTGCTTCAGTGTAGTCGGATAATAAGTTTATACGACGTCAAGACGAACAATGTCCAACAATTACGTATTAAATAATGCAAACGTTCACAAAAAAGAAAAAAAAATAAGTAGATAATACTAAATTAAAGGTTGGAAGATACTTTTACGGAACGAATGAAAAGTGTATTTAGCCAATAAATTAAAAATACGAAATACACATTTAAAATTAAAACGTCACAAGTAACGCTACAACGGACATAATGTTTGACGTATCTTTTTAGTATCTTAGCAACAATAATGTACTTCAAGACATGTCTGGACAGGCTTTAAAAACCTGTATGAAGAAATAATTAGCGTAAAGCAAAACGGTCTCATCCTGCGACGATTAATAACGGCCTATTTTCTTTCACCAACTACTAATATTTAGAATAAACGGAAAATAAAATCAATTGTTCACAACTTAAAGTCACTTTTGATTTAAAATAACGAAGTAACATATGATATTGAAAGCGTAAATACTCAATTCGCAATGAACGTAAATAATTTTGATAGCTTGCGGTGGCAGGGTAATATGTTGTTTTATGTCCTTGGGCATATTAATCTGAGATACTGATAAATACTTAAGTTTTACAGTTGAATATCTCTTTTTTAATCATGCGCAGTTGTCAGAATGGCGTCTTTGCCTGGGGTCTCATTCGGAATTGGTTTAGCGATGTTCGTTTTTCTGTTGTTACAACGTTGAACATCAGAGCTTTTGCTATTTATTCATAATGCATAAAGTGATATATCACTTTGAGAGGCATATATGACGAGACAGTGTCTTTGTTACAGTAATCTTATCTAAATACACACTCACACTCACACATACCATAGATAGAAAGGAATACACATCTTGATTTTGATTTCTATATATATTCTAACACGTGCTTGGTTTTAGGAACACCATGCTTCTTTTCATTTAAAGCAAACATAGCTTATATTTTTACCCGACTGCGCGACGCACAGGATCATAAAACAAATAATTAATCCTAATGTGGAATATAGTGATTTTAAACGGTCGGGACCCATTGTTGGGAATATTTGCGTGGATCTAGATTTCTTATGGGTCCCGACTGTTTAAAATCGCTATATTTTTTTTTTGTTTTATGTGAGTATCGATCATGAATCATGAAACATTTCCATTATAACATAACAAATTTATAGGGTACTGGACTTGGTTTTTTTCTTTTTAGTTTCTTACGCAGTCGGGATATTTGTTTTTATTATTATTATTTTTGCTACCTAAACCATGTAATTAATCTAAACTGGAATTTTGGCCAATAAACCAGTTTATGTGTTTATCTGGTTAGGATAAGCATGAAGCATAATATAAAATTAGGTAACCTTAAAGAAGAGCGGTGCCACACAACACAGGCTTTTTGTCTACTGGTGGCTCCATCACTCTCGACTATAAACAATGTGTATTTATCAAAATAAATAATTTAGTTTTTTTTAATACTTCTTTTTAAATAGATTTTAAACATCTCTAATTCTTACTTACTCGTACTTAAAAACTTAAATACAAAAAGCGAAATACAAATCAATTACAGAAATCAAACATAGACTGCCACCGGCAGGAGGGAGCAGCCTATAGAGTACTCGAGATGTGGTTAGGGGTGCAGAGAGAGGAACCTCCTGACGATGCACGCCGTGTCCAAGTTGACTGCCTTCTGTACCTGACCCTTGATAGAGCCATCTAGCGAGTTTCTTCAAAATTTTCGTTGAGACTCTTCGCTATAACACCGTTTACCAAAAAAACTGTTATAAAGTTGTACAAATTAAATGTTGAAGATATTTAAAAAAAAAAGTGATTCGAAATATTTGATGGTCACTTTTTATATTTTTTATATGTGCCTATGTCGACGGTTTCCTAGCCATTATGCGCAAGACAATCGCCTCATTGCTAGGTAGACTCAGAGAGAGTTCCAACGGTATCCTGAATAGCATTGCTGACAGATACGACTGCCCAATTTTACATCATTGGATCATTCAAACGAGGGGGTTTGCCCAATTTAGAAATAAATAAATAAATAATTTGTAAGTGTTTTGTACGTCACTAACATAGGTTAAGTACTACTAACACTCTATGGATGTAAAACAAAAATAGTCCGAAATAAATAATAATTATTATTATTATTATTATGTGGCTTCATCATGTTGCAACGGCTGAATGTATTTCAACTTTTACCCGACTACATTGAACTAAAAAAAAAGCGGGTTTTGATTTTTTTCTCCACCGCTAACGAAGTGGCGGGCACGTTCTAGAAGGATAATATGTCTTGCTAGGTAACGAAAGCTGCACATAAGTTTAAAAGAAACCTTATAAAGTTAAGTTGTAGATTTTTACTTTCTTTTTATTTCTTAAGAGAACAGGAATCCAATTATTTGCACTTGGAATGGAGCAAACGCACATAAAATATGTTATAAAGTTTGGCCACAGACCAAAAGAGCTTACACTGCTGTCCCTTACGACATTCTCGACCCTACACTCATACAAATATAATACTGTATGAAGTAAGTATAAGATCTTATACGCCGTTTTTGATTCAACCCATTAATAAACCTCTGTAAGGCTAACGAATGTTAAAGTAATACTGCCTCCAAACAAGATTGACTCAATATTAATAAAATGGCGTGCATTTTTTATTTTGACAAGTGTAAAGGTAGTGTGAAGCAATTATTCATATGCCAATTGAATAATATGGTTTTGTATTTTACAAATAAACATTAAATGGACATAGCCACCGTGTTTAAAATCTTGAGCGGGCATTCCGCCCGAATATCGGGTATATGAAACGATTATTTTGTTACTTCTAACAGTGAGAGAGAGAGAGAGAGAGAGAGAGAGAGAGAGAGAGAGAGAGAGGAGACGATGACAGACAGAGAAAGAGGAAAGGATGAAGGTGGTGGTGTTTTGGTATGACAATGTTTCGTAACTTGAATTCTGTATCAGCAGTGTTTTCTACGCCTTTATACAGGATGTAACAAAAATACCCCTAAAGCCGAAAGATTAATGATTTATATGAAACTAGCTTCTGCCCGCGACTTCGCCCGCCTTAAATTCGTTTATAGCGGATAAGGGCATTTTTCGGGGAAAAAAGTAACCTATGTCCTTCCCCGGGACTCAAACTATCTCCATACCAAATTTCATTAAAATCGGTTCAGCTTAAGTTTCAGTTTAAGACACACACTTTCGCATTTATAATATTGGTATGGATTATCTTCAATATATAGACATTTCATTTTTGCAACTTTATAATAGTGTACATTATAGACGCTATTTTCGTTGCTTAATTTTTTATTTTACGAAAATCGGCGTTGAGCCCCGCTCTACCTGCAGCGTGGACAAAAGGGACCGAGGATATAGTCAAGATCGCGGCACACCGTTGGATGAGGGCAGCGCACGACCGGTTGTTGTGGAGTTCTTGTGAAAGCCCGTGTCCAGCTGTGGATGTCTTTTGGAAGATATGATGACGATGATGATGATGTAAATTGGATATCTCTCTAGAATTACACGTTGACAGTAGTTGACAAAGGGCAATTCGTGAGCGCTGACCATGTATCGGAAGACGCAGCGTGGATAGGTCCCCGACTAGATAGGCCGATGATCTAATCAAAGCCGTTGGACCAGGGAACTGCACGGATCGGTCGTAATGGAGACCTTTTGACGAAGCCTTGTCTTGCCTTGAATATTTTGTAGCAATAAACTATGTGATTTTCTTAATTACTTTCGTTCGTGGAGGAGGAAAAAGCCATAATCCTCTTTTTGTTTCAGCGTAGTCGGGTAAAAAGTATTTTATCTGTGGATTCCCGGTTATCCATATACCAAAAATAGTTTAAATCCATTTAGCCGTTTTGGCGTGATGGAACAGCAAAGACACATACAAACATCCAACAAATAATCCAATAAAATCTTTTAAATTTCGGTGACCTTTTAATATCCCGTTTTTTTAATCATCAATGCACCTACAGACATTCTATTTTTACAATTGTATGATAATATTGCTCAACGTAGTGGATCCAAGCTTAATTTTTGAGTTTCACAAAAACCCAAATTGGCAAGCTTATCACTTATTTTCAAGATGCTTCATTCATGTTACCTCAAAAGTACATTGCTTTTTAGGACCAACCACTTATTTTGGTTAACCTACGTTAATTGCTTCCAATGGCGTCTCTAATTTGTCAAATGACGTATAAGCTAAAGAAACCCATACACTTGTGCTCTTTTATCCGCTACAGTCGGATTCCTTGCGATTCGACAGAGATCGACACACCGAAATTTATATACAGAAGCACAATCCCATTTTATCCGAAGGCTTGTTAAGACCACCACCCATAACTTAAGCAGAGAACGTCATAATTATTCCAAGAAACGCAGGCAAAACCGAACCGTAAATGTTGTGAAAAAGATGGCGAAAATTGAATGATTATGTTAAACGCGATCGAAAATTCCTGACACGCTTCGGACTTTGCTGCACAGTTCAAAAAGTCCTATCCGTCTGTTTCAATACAATCAAAATGCGTCTTAAACCTTTACAGTGTCTTAGGTTGTTATTAAGTTGAAAGAAGTATGTTCATTGATTATTTTTTGTCGTAACGCCATCCATTTTCTGAATGAACAGGCGCCAGACTGGTTTTTTACAGTGGCGTATCCAGTTTTGTTTTTGTTTCTTTTGTTTTTGATTTGAATGCATTTGAACATTTCGAGCATTCTCAGAGATCTTAATACATTGTCAAGAAGATCATTATTACTTGGCTGTTTAGAGGTAACTTTGTCTGTCTTAATGATAAAAGAATACTTAATCGTACTTCGAATATTAATTCTTTACTAACGAGAGCATTTAATTTAGTAAGTTTGTGTGGGTGGATACTGTTACTTTGATGCTTTATTTTATGCTAATAAAGCAGTGTATTAAATACAGACATTAGTCTTGTCATTTGAATGTGTTTTTATTTAGCCTTACAGATGTTTAATCTCGTTAGGGCGACATTTTGACAAATGTTTTTAATCTATTAATATTTTACACCCACTTTTTCTAATATACTTGACTCAAAGATAGGTTATCGAAATTGTATTTTTTTTATTAGCCTATTTTAGTGTCCCACTGCTGGGCAAAGGCCTCTCCCTAAGATCTCCACGACTCCCTATTAGATGCTACCTCCGGCCAGTTGTTGAGAAACGCATCCAGATCGTCCCGCCATCTCCGCCTAGGCCTGCCCCGTCTAACGTTGCGCCGGCCCAGTCCCACTTTAGCCTGCCGGTTTTTTCTCCAACATCCGTTATTTGCGTTACTGAGCGCAGCGTTAGTGTTCCAGACGCTATCTGTCCTTTTAACACCTATAGAATTCTGCTTATATTTTTTTTACAAGCGTTTATTTAACTTGCAATATACGTTTGTACTGGTCAAATCTTGCAAGTTTTTGACCCACTTCCTGGTGCTTGGACTGAACCAAGAGTTGGCATACTTATGTAAGTTGAGTGACAATGCAATATTATGATAACATCGAGCTGATGGATGGATTCCAATGGAGTTGGAAGGTGGTCATAAGAACTCTGTATCAAAATAACGCAATTCTACCGAGTTTGGGCTCTTATAGTCTCAATGAGTAATTGTCAGATGTTCAAATAAAAGTACAGTCGTGTGCAGTAAAAGCTTGTATTAAGAGTCCCCGGTAAGCTCGGTTCTCCATACAAACGTAGTTGCGCTCTCATTTTTAAACGACTTGCTAGTTTACTCTGAAACTTTGTACTTAGAATAAGTTAAGGTATATGCAGGCCTGCAATTACTTTATATAGATTCAGATCAGAGAAAGAAAGTACAGCGAATTTAATTTTCATACAAAACTTGTTTTTGCTGTATTTCGTTTGTTTTATAAACTGAAGCGAAAATATACCTCATTTCATTGTATATGCAAAGTTTCCTTACAATCCAACATGTAGTTTTAAAATGAGAATGAAACTCCGTTTGTATGGGAAGGTGAAATTCGGCCGAGCTTGCGGGGGACTCTTAAAAATTAAATTTATAACACAAACTTATTTTAGTTGATTGCAGTAACCCAGCGACGAATTGACTTAATTTTTTCCCAACATTTTAGTAGAAAAATAACATTAAGTTATTAACTGCTCTGACCGAGTGCAATAACAACGGAACTCAAGAATTAGAGTTTTTGAATATGATGTACAATAGTGTTCACAATGGGACTCATAAGACGGCTCTGAATTACGCAACATGCAATGGAAAGAGGGCTATGCTCGGGGTTTCTCTTCGTGATAGAATCGGAAATGAGGATATCCGCAGAAGAACCAAAGTAACCGACATAGCTCACAGGATTGCATCATTGAAGTTGCAATGGGCGGGCCATGTAGCCCGGAGAACGGATGGCCGTTGGGGAAGTAAATTCCTGGAGTGGCGAACACGTATAGGAAAGCACAGCGTAGCACGAACCCCGACTAAGTGGACGGTTGACCTCGTAAGGGTCGTGGGGAGACGATGGATGCGGTCTGCGCAGGATCGCACCCTGTGGCTAACTATTGGGGAGGCAGTGGATAACCGTGGCGGATACATAGATAGTGTTCAAGATCATTCAATGTACGACCATTATTCATGCCTGTGACCTGTTATAATTGTATTTCTAGTATCATAGCTTTGTAAGACGAATGTCTGCAGCAGTTTTGTGACAACCAAAATTTATAAGTGAAACTATTTGTTGTTATTTAAGTATGCGTATGGTGGGATTCTTGTCGTCCGTTTTATTATTTTAATATAAAACCGTACCCTGGCTTTTAAACCTTGATACTGGCAAGCTTGTCCTAATGGACAGAAGCCATCATCATCATCATCATATCAGCCCTTTATCGCCCACTGCTGAGCATAGGCCTCTCTTCGTGCACGCCACTTATCCCGGTCCTGAGCCAATCTCATCCAGAAGTGACCAGCAATCTTACGAATGTCGTCCACCCAACGAGCCAACGGAAGCCATTGAAATTAAAGACTAAACTGAACTGCAGTATGGTAAAATTAAAAACAGTCACGAAGTGGATCAGTTACAATTCTGAGCCGTCTTACGATGAAGATGTCTGTTAAATATTGTGACGCGATACTAGATTTTTTACAACTTTATAATAGTACTGGAAAGTGCCCGCTACTTAGTTCGCGGAGGAGAAAAAGTCATAACCCCTCCTGTGGTTACCCAGCCACCCGGGTGTGGAAAATAGTTAAAATCCGCTTAGCATTTGGCGTGGTGAAGCCACAACGACATATACAATATAAACGTAAAAAAAACATTTAAAACATTGTTTGTTTCAGTGACCACAATATTTAGAGATCCGTCAATTTTTTTTTAAATATCTTCAATGTGAACAGGCTTTTTTTACAACTTTGAATAATATTTCCGAGTTGTAATTGTTTTGCTATGACCTGACCGAGCTCTGCTGATAATTGGAAATAAAAACAATTTCCGATTTAACACAGTTAGCTTCCTTATGCCACGGCACAAAAATAAAAACAATCGGCACGAAGACACAAATAAACAAAGGCGAGCTCAAAAGAGAAAACACAAAAAAGGGTTCGCTTGGTAGCACGCGCCCCATTACCATTGTATGTTGTCGGATAAGCATCAAAACTTCATCATTATCGGCCAACAAATGTTGCGATGTTGACATTATTTTTATATCTTGCTTGTTTAAACATTCCACTGCCTAAAGGTTTTTTTTTATGTTATATGAGCAAACGAGCAGACGGATCGCATACTATAGACTGATGGTAAGCGATTACCATCGCCCATGAGGAGTCATGAGTGCGTTGCCGGCCTTTCAGGCGGGAGTACGTTCTTTTCTTCGACGATACTGCGCTCTTCACTTCCAGTAGAAGCCTCGTGGCTATTGTCCGAGACCTCCAGCGTGCGCTCGACGACTTAGGACGTTGGTTCAAGCGCTGGAGGATCGAGGCCAACGCAGAGAAGAGCGCAGCCATCTTATTCCGACACGACTTCCATAACGTCTACGACAAACTCGACAGACTCAAACTGCACGACAAATACATACCTTGGACAGACGAGGTAAAGTATGTAGGAGTGACTCTCGACAGAAACCTGACTTACCGACGACACATCAAAAAGGCCAAAGAACGTGCAACCTACGACCTTAATCAACTGGGGCCAATGATCGGCAGGCGTAGTAAGATGCGGTTTAGTAATAAACTAGCTCTTTTCAACGCCTGCGTGAGGCCAATACTGACGTACGGGTGTACTGTCTTTGGTCACGTGGGGCAGAAACAGCTGCACCAATTACAAGTTGTGCAAAACAACTTCCTACGACGAGCACTCGACGCTCCCCGACGGGTTGCCAACCTGGACCTACACATAGCCGCCGGCATACCGACGATACACGAACACATACGTGACGACGCGTTAGTGCGTATTTTATACATTTGTTACTAGACACAGTTAGAAAATGTAAAATAGCAGTAATCCTCCATATACCAGTTTCTAACTTCTTCTACAATCTACATCCCTGAGATAGGTCAGCCAAAGTTACTACCCTTTCACCCCACAAGTTGATAAATAATAGGTACAATGCAACGTTTACTCCGGCAGAGGATAGCGGCTGTGTACAACGATCAGTACAATATGAGCATTATGTAATATTTTCCAACTAAGTGAGAAATCAGTAAATATATACCTCTCCGATGAACAAACGGATCTGCATTTCAAAAATATCACAACACCAAACGATGGGCGGAATTCCCGTTTGCAACTAAAAACTTGCCAAAAAGGCCGCATCAAAACCAGCCAGTCAGGTGTAACCTAAATACGAATTTTCCGTGAATTTCTGTACAGAACCCGCTCATATACAGGGGTTTGTTTCAGGAGTAGCTTTGCGATGTTAGGCGTCAGTTAGCTATGATAGTCTGTTGCGAATTTAGCGATCTTGGGCGACAACATTTTCAATCGTAAAACTTTGAGGTTAATGTACTTATTTGCAGTCTGCATGTAGCTTGTAGGTCTGATTGATTGTGAAGGAATAGAGGCAATAAGTAGCCCTGTGAGCCCTAGGACTTGGGTAGGTGGAGCTTGAGTTGTGGTGCTCCGTGCTTTTGGTACTACGCGGACGCTCGGCTCTTGGTTTCGCGTTTGTTGTTGCTCGCCTTCGGACCTACAGTCTTCAGTCCAGTTAAAATTACTTGTACTAAATTTGCGGTGAGTCAAAAGAACTAAAAGTGTACTTAATTCACCTTGGTGAATTAACCCACTTGCATTATTTAAGTATACTACGGGGAAAATTATCACAGAAAATCACACAGCCAATTGGAATAGGGTCCCAGAAATGTACAGGATGTGTACGACACGGCGGATAACGAGACGTCTGTCGGTTTGTGTGGAGTTTGTTGAAGAATTCCGTGGCGTCAGGTGCGAGTGTGATGGAATTTAATAAAGGGACGTGGGGTTTTGGCAAACTCTCGTAAAGTTCTTTACGCCTGGTACTTAATCTAAATATTGAAGCGCAGTTGCGGAAAAGACTGATTAAATCTAATATAACTTAGTACTTTATACATATTTGTTTTAAATCTCTACTATTATAAAGATGTAAACCTGAAATGTCTGTACATTGAAGAAATTTTCAAAAAACAAATGATACCTAAAGTCCCATAAATAGAAAAAAAAATATTTTTTGCATGTTTGTATGTGTCGTTACGGCTTCATTACGCCAAAATGGCTAAACGGATTTTAACTATTTTGGGCACATGGGTAGGCTGGGCATCCACAGATGGTTATAGGATACTTTTTACTCGACTGCGGTGAAGAAAAACGTATTTGTTTTGTAAATTTGAGTTTATTATGTGTAATATTGGTTTAATAAGTTAGTACCGTATTCGTAATCTATCCATACTATTATAAAGTTGTAAAAATGAAATGTCTGTACATTGAAGATATTTAAAAAAAAATGGTTGTCATGAACTATATGGAGGTAACTGAAACGAAAAATATTTTTATTGGATTTCATTTATGTTTGTATGTGTCGTTGTGGCTTAACGGCTTAATTTAAAATCGGCTAAACGGATTTTAACTATTTTTGGTACACGGGTAGCTGAGTATCTCCAGATGGTTATAGGATTCTTTTTACCCGACTACGCTGAAGAAAAAACGAAGGGTTATGATTTTTTCTCCTCCGCGAACGAAGGTGCGGGCGCCTTCTAGTTACTTAATACATAAATAGGACTGAAGCCTTACTTTAAAAAAGCGGCCAAGTGCCGCCGTTTATACAAAAAAATACGATATGAAAAAAACACTAACAAAAGAGCGTATTTCCCCGGCACTTACGTCTTTTTGCTGAGAAGCGCAGTTTTTTGGCAATAACTTAAATACGGTATGTTCGATCATGTTGAAAAAAATTTTCGTTGGAAGTATTTATTAAGTTTTATATTTGTAAAATTTTCATATTTTTTGAACTTACCGTTTAGAAAATAGAGGGGGGGACACAATTTTTACTACTTTCGGAGCGAATATTTGGGAAAATATTCACTAAATCAAAATTTTTTCGTAGGAACCTTAATTTTTTTTTAGAAGAACTGTCGAAATATATGCCACATAGCATGCATTTTTTTCAGTTTGGGTTACCTGTATGGAGTGTAATATGTATTAAAAAGAGACTTCCACATGTAATACAAGTTACAGGCTTTTGTAAAACGGGCCTTTTGGGTTAAAAAAACAGGCACCAATTGGCGTACAGAAAGAATGCACGAAACAAAATATGGCCGGTTATATTGCAATCAATACATGAACTATGCCAATACGAAATCCCGAATGCCCGTCGCTTGGAGCTTTGCCGGGCAGCTTTTGTGACCGTTGGAAAGCGTGATTGGCGTACGTAACAAAGCACTGCGTGGTCACAAACTAACTGCGTTGTTAACATAACGTCTCTCTCTCTGTGGTCGCTCCCTCATGACTGAGGATCGCGGTCATCAGTGGATGTGGATGCTCTAAACCTAGTTTTTAAGATCTGCCTCTACCGGTGTCTGTTCATTCGCGTCTTTGACGACCGAGCAAAACTTGGTTAAGAGCCCTTTTCACTTGATCGCTCCATCTGGTTCGGGACTGTCCTCGAGCTCGTTTGCCCTCCGTGTTGCCAACAATGATCAGCTTTTCAAGGCTTTCATTTCCCCTCATTATATGGCAGAAGTAGGTCAATATGCGCTGCTGACAGATTGTAGATAGTCGAATATGAAGCTGTGAAAGGACATAACATCTAGTTTGTGCGCATGCGTAAGCTACTCTGTGTCCTAGCTAAATCTTGGTACTCTATAAACGGCTGGCTCTGGGGATGGGACGGATTAACCAATATTCGATATCCCTCACTTACATTAGTGCGAAAGTGAGAGAAATAAAAAAAGCGCAGTTTCTTCGAAACATCGCTCGTGTAACATTATACGCTTAATAATGTTTTATTTAATAATAGATGCCACTGTTGCTATTCCATTACTGCCCCAGTTCCCGACGTAAAAACAGATATTGTTACATCGACTGATTGCTTCCTGCGCGCATTACGTCATTTATGATATAAATACATACATCTATTTAAATATATAAAAGAGTCGTAAAAATGAAATGTCTACGTTGAAGATATTTTTATAATACATTTCTGTCCAAAATTTCATTTTCGTCACATGCTTTTATTGCCGGCTGTACTTTTCTTTGAACAACTATGAACTATACTGACCGAGACGATTAGGAAAGACCGGGTGAGGTTATCTGATGGGTTGATTGTTACGACAGCCTTGACAGAAAACTGAACGAACTAATAAGTTTATCCACCGGTGTCGAAAGATCGCGAGACCTTTATCTAGGAGGAAGATATAGCTCTCGCGATCTTTTGACACCGGTTCATAGTCCATTATGGCCGCTATGACAACCGACCCTTTAGACAACCTTACGCGGTCTCCCCTATACTAAAAAAAAACCAACTTGGTAGGATAGCGTTATTTTATTACAGAGTTCCTATGACCACCCACAGATCAGCTTCATGGTATCATAATACTGCATTGTCACCGAACTTACTTAAGTATGCCAAAGTTTGGCTCACTCGAAAACCGAGAACTGGGTCAGATTTAACTTACAAAATTTATTGTGACATATATACAAGTCAAAGCGCAAAGAAAAATACGATTGCTCTCACACGTGGTCACACCAGGACTCGAACCCGGCACCTCTCGATTACGCGTCGAGCGTGTCAACCCCCAACCAGCGAGCACTGTGCCAATAGCCTCGAATTTATCCATCCGCTTTGACCCATGTACCTATTTTTATATACATGGTTACAAAATTTGTTTACATATGGTTGGATCTAATAAAAGCGTGTTAAGCGTCTGTCTGTCTTTGCTGCCTCATCACGATAAAACGGGACAGATTTCTGAGAATGGTTAGGTATCGCATATTTTATACGCAGGTACGCTCAAGTAAAAAAGAGGGTTATGACTTTTTTTTCTCCTCAGCGAACGAAGTTGCGAACAACTAGTTTTTTTAAAAACACCGACGCTGTTCCGCTGTTACTCTTAAATAATGACGGAACGGAAAAAACCGGTACTGCGCAGAACACTACACACAATAAGCAATAATTTCAATGAAGCTTGCTTATTTCCGATCTTCAAAAGGAAATAAAGAGCATAAAGTATCATTTATCTGTTCACAAAACATTTTCTCAGGAACGAATATAATAATATATTAGGTGAACTGAACAATAGGACGTATGCATGTTTTTATTTTCGTATCTCTTAACAAAATATGTAAATACCGTAAAAATATCTTAAAATTTAAATGGGCCAAGAAATACTGATGTTATAGGCATTTTATATTACTTACCGATTTTACCGAGAGATCCGACATATACAGTTACGTCATATGACACTACGACTGCATGTTAAAGTCTGTTTTGCTAGAAAGATCTAGAATGAAATGTTTGATGGGTTTTATACGTTAGTTATTTTTATAGCCATTCGAAAAATATTTTTCTTTGCAAAATAATTCATAGACTCTGTGTCATGTCATGTCATAAAATTAATTTGGACGGCAGTAAGCATACTATAACCGTCATCGGTGTGCTAGGCGGCAGGTTACCACAGTAACCTCGGCACCCAGCGTGTGGGTGCTGCCGCGCGCGGGTGCTACGAGCAGCGATAGTGTACCTAGCTTGACACTGTTTTATGGGCGTGTCTGTCTCTATGTCTGTTGATGTCTACCGAAGCTTGATTCTATCTGTGTTTACTATTGTGGTTTCCGCGGTGGGCGTCCCCGCCGGCGGGGAGGACGGTGTGCAAGTGCAGTGTGGGGGCGATTGCGTCATTTTGCGATGTTGCGCTCTCGTCTGTCGTCATCGCTGTTCGCGGTCGATGTAGAAGTTGGCCCTACGGTCATGTTCGGCGTCGCTGTCGGTGTCGAGCGAGTCTTCCGGGTACCATAGTTTTATGGTACCCGTAATGACGTCGTCGGGGTCATACATGAGTGCGTCATCTTTGTCAAGCAGTGGACGTCTATAGGTTGATGATGACGATGACGATGACGATGACGATGACGATGACGATGACGATGACGATGACGATAACGATGACGATGACGATGACGATGACGATGACGATGACGATGACGAGGACGACGATGACGATGACGATGACGAGGACGACGACGACGACGACGACGACGACGATGACGACGACGACGAAGATGATGATGATGATGATGATGATGATGACACTTTAGAACTACTCCTAATTTTCCTGCTGAGTGTTAATGTTTGGTACAGTCACCAGCTTTAATTTCTGCCTCAACAAAGCGCGCATAAATATCTGACACGACTTTATTTTTTAGAGCCGTTAGAACGTGTCAGATATTTTCGCCCGCTTTGCTATGGTAGATATTGATGCTAGTGACTAGATACTATTAGTACAGTCTGGCCAAAGTAAGTTGGCGATGGAAAATAGCGGCAGAAAAATCGACAGCTGGCCATAAGGAATCAATAGAAACGTGCTAGGTATTAAAATGTGACAGCTTTTTTAATATGTAAAATTGTTGCCATGTAAAGAATTTTAATTAAGACCTTCTGCGACTTAAGTCAGCCAGACTCTTAGTAATGTACAGGAAGAGTAGTTTTATAATATTGCGTTTTGATGATATCATCAAAAGACGATTTTCTCCCACACACAATAGGGATGTTGGCAACTTCTTTCTCTGGTGTGTTGCAGGATGACCCTTCAATAATAGAAATACTGGTGAAAAAACTACTTCAATGACACAAAAACTCCACGAGATACAACTACGTTAGAATCACATTTTTGGATTTTCCCAAAAACGCTTTATACTAAACCTTGGGAAGGTATGACGTCACACCTTTCTACCTTATATGGGGAAATTAAGAACTTTATTCTACAGCTATGTTAAAAATTGCATTTATCGAAACGGTTTCATAACAAAAGACATACATACATTTAATGGGTATATTCAATGGTATTATTATTTATTAATATTTTCATACTTTAAAAATGAACTTTCCCAAATATTTTAAAGGCTCAAAAAACAAGATACACGTAAGGTATTGATCGAACTTAAAGTTTGTTTTTTGGATTTTCGTCAAAGCAGTTTACGCATCAAAATTGTATTATTATTTAAGTACAGTCAAAATCCCTATTGTGCCAGTTGACCTGGATATTTTTTATTTCGAAATTCACCGTGTCCGGTTTCTTTCCCTTTCGTATATTTACCTAACTATACATATTCCCTAAATTGCCGTATGAATCTGAAACTTCAAGTCCATAAACATTTAAGTGGCCAGTTAAGCGTCCAGACGACCACAACAGGAGATTATGAAACTTGAGGCAAATGGCCCATTACGAGATTTGGGGCGATCATATCTAATTCAACGCCAACGATTGACGAAAACACTTTATACTACATATCGAAGATCCCAAGAACAGATTTAGATGTGTGCAAAATCTTTCCTTCTTCTATAAAGAAAGTCTACATTACTTTGCTCAAGTCAAGTATGACGTATCTGTGTGTCATATTCATATCCGTGTCTGTAGTATCGTATTTTCGTAACTGATGGACCGATTTGGATTTAATTTTTTGTTTAAAAGGTGTCTTCATCTAGTATTTTCTTAGCTTCTAGAAAATCAGTTCAACCTTTTGAAATTTATCCGTATTTGTCTAGTGCTGCGTAGAGATATATTATTGTAGCCTCGCTCTGCATTTTCGCTTGTATAACGGCGAGTGCTCCAGAATTTTTCGCATTGATCCCTGCCGCATCTTTCCTCAATCGCCTTACGCGACATTATTTCCATGGCCACTTAGATGGTTGGCAGTCCACAAATGTGCGTTTTGCTAGAAATTTCCTGCCTCGTACGGCTGAACTGTGGAATAAATTGTCGCCGGCAGTATTTCCGGACCGACGCAACCTTCAAACCTTCTAGAATAGAGCGTACTACCGTTGGCAACTCACTTGTGACTCCTCTGGTGTTGCAGGTGTCTATGGGCGGTGGTGATTGCTTTCCATCAGGCTCCGTCTGCTCATTCGCCCCCTATAACATAAAAAAGATGTTATCGGTGGTTTCATAACCGATTCCTTGTTATTAAGTTTTAAGTGGTATTTATTACCTTAAATGTAGGTACACGGCGGTACGGACATACAAACGTGGAATAGTAAGGTTAGTAATCCGCAAATAACAGCGATATTACCGAGAGCGAATTTCGATTTTACCGCTGATGCGCTGTAATAAGTCATTAGTGTATCTGAGTGTCTGTATATTTGTGTATATGTGTGCTTGTGTATCATAACTATGTGCACCTAACTATTCCACATTTGTACACTGGCCTGGCTGCTCAGTAATCTGCAAGCTACAGCGATATCGGCGGGAGCGGTGCAGAATCCCATTTCCTGATAGAATTTAGATTTTACCGTCGATGCACTCTAATGGGTCATTTGCTCCAAGTTCCATAATCTGGTGAGTGGGTCGCGCTTATCATGGTTTTGGTGTATCTGCGTGCGTTTGGCAGCGTAGCTCCTAAAGGATGGACCGAATTGTTTTTTTTGTCGTCAGAAAGAGGACTTTATCCAACTATGGTTCAAGAAAGATGATTCAACCATTTGAGAATTACTAGTATCTTTTTGGACGTGTTAGGAATTTTTTATCGGTTCGCCGATTCCGTGATTGTTATTTATTATGGGTCACCTTAATTATACGCTTCTAATATTACGCATTTGTATTGTCCGTCTGTAATCCGCCTGCCTGTTTAGTATTCTGCAAACTGCAGCTATATCTGCGAGAGCGGCGCGTTATTCCTATTCCTGATAGAATTTAGATTTTAACGCCGATGTGTTCTAATGAGACATTCGCTTCAAATACCATAATCTGACGAGTAAGTCGCGTTTAAAATGGTTTGCAAGTATAGATTTGTAAGTTACGATATAATAAGATACCATTTTCACAGACACGTTACTAAAGCCCCCGCTGTCGGGCAATCCTTTCGTCTGTCAACAAGGCTCTAACTCTTTAATTGTAATAAATAGACACTTGACATTTTCACAGAATGTGTGCCTGTGTGTGTACTGAAAAATATAATAGCGTGTGGGACGGAAACCTTTGTGCGCGAGTCCGTTTTGCTCTTAACCGGTACCAGCTTAAGTACGCCCTGTTTTACGCCCCCACAGACAAGAGCTTGACATCACTTTTTTATTTTTGTATGTACATCTGTAATCTGCACGCCGGTTCTACCTTTTTTTAATTACTCCACAGACAAGAGCTTAGCTCGTGTTTAAATGCTGTTGGAGTGCATATTATCTACTATTTCACGTTTGTATGTCCGTCTGTAATCCGCACGCCGGTTCTGTAATCCGCAAACTACACCGATATCGGCGGGAGCAGCGCGGAATCCCATTTCCTGATAGAATTTAGATTTTATCGCCGATGCTGGAATGGGTCATTTGCTCCAAGTTCCATAATCTGGCGTCTCGTTTCGAATGGTTTTCGGGTTTGGATTTCTAAGTTACGTTGCACCAAAATTTGAGGAAAGATTTATTAATAAGCTAAACATATTTAATTCAAAATTATTGAAAAAATTGTCCTTTGCGTCGCGCAGTTGGGTAAAAAGAGAATTCCGCTTTTAATACAAGATACAAGCGTTTATAAAACGGGCCCCTGCATAGTTCATATAGTTCATAGTTCATAGAATTGATTGGTACATAATTTAATTTACTGCTTTTAAGATTAGTTAGATTATTAGTTAGTCTGATGCCATAGATACAGTTGTACAAAGAAAATGTCTGTACTTTGGAGATTAAAAAAAAAACTTACAGACTATTTTAAGGTCACTGAAACGAAAAATATTTTTTTTGTACGAGTCGTCGTGGCTTCATAACGTCAAAACGGCTAAACATATTTCAACTATTACTTGTTCACAGGTAGCTGGGTATCCACTTATGGACATATAATACTATATACCCAACTTAAGCTGAAGAAAAAACGAGGGGTTATGACTTAGTCTCCTCCACGAACGAAGCTAGGCACCTGCTAGTAATAAATATAAACGGTATTGAACCACTTCCCAGATTATTAGAAGGCCGCAACTTGTTAAATTTACTGCTGTACAAGTATTAATGATGTCTGTCGTTCTACATTTTAAAATGACAGCCTATTTCCCTGGGCCTAAAATCATAATCCTCAAGAGACTGGCTTTCACGTCAGCTTTCCAGTTGAGTGAGGTTTATTAAACTGCTACTAATGTATATTTAGGTAAGTAGGGTATACTCGTACTTTGGCTGAAATAAGGTATATGCAACTCAGACCAAGAAAAACAGAGAAGTGAAGCCGTTTTTTGGCATGGTTTTGACAAATCAGACAACTTCACACACGTGGTTTGTTTGTATTTGTATCGCGTGAAGTTGGCTTTGACATGTTTTTTTGTGGCCTCAATAGATTGTTCGTAATGTCATTTCTATCTTTTTTTCTTCGATTTATTATTATATTAAATAAAAAAATCATAAATAACCCTCTTTTTTGTCCTGCGTAGTTGGATAAAAAGTACCCTATCACCATCTGGAGATATATAGCTACTCGTGTACCAGAAATAGTTGAAATCCATTTAGCCGATTTGGCGTGATGAAGCCGCAGCAACACATATAAACATACAAAAAATCAAAACAAATATACTCGTATTTCCATTCAGTGACCTCCAAATAGTCAGTTACAATCATTTTTTTAAATATATTTACTGTAGGTACATATATTTAATTTTTACAACTTTATTATAGTATATATATAGAAATATCAAATGCAGTCTAAAAGGTGAAATACAGAAAAAAGTTTTATATTTTCAGATGTTGCGACGGCAAATTACTGTATTTTTTCAAGTCCAAGAGAAAATTAACCGTTACCTTTGAATGAAGGAAAAGAAGTATAAAGACTGTATCATTAATTACGGATACAACTTTTCCTAGTCGTATTTCTTTCCTAAAGATTTTTTAGATTAAAATTGTACATGCGTTTAATCAATGCCTTTTAAAACAAGAGCATGGTTCTATGCACGGTGGCCATTTTAAGAATATAGCATGCTCATTACAACTCCGACTTTGACATCTAATGTTGCCGTCTCCCCTTAGGGAGCTGGCGACAACTGTCCTACTGTAGCAGGATCTTACTTAACATAGACTTAGAACCTAAAAACCTAGAATACTAAATTAACCTAATATTAAAACTTACGGTAATAAGTTTCCTTCGCTCGTCCTGACGGCGTTGCCAGACGTCCTCCGGGCTTTATATATTAAATATTGGCCAATATATAACAAATAAATCTTCACCTCCCTTGGGACTTCAAGATCGCAACACGCCTTTCCTACAGAATCCACAATTCACGCACTGTACACGCCCGGGCCTGATTTTGGCAACCAAATCTCGGGAACATCAACAAATACGGATTAATCCACTTCGCGACAGACCGGTTCACAAGACAATGTCATTCAATGTGCGTGTCCACCCACGCGCCATGCTAACCTAATCCCTGACGTTTCTAATCAAGTGACAGCTCCTGTCATACGCGAAAAAGGCGGCATAGACTGACAGCTGCGTTCGGTTTCAACATCTAATATAACTATTAAGGGGCGTTTCCATCGAGGTGCTCTACCGATGGTTCGAATCCATGACTGTTCATTGCGCTTTGGTCTCTGGCTGATACCTTTGACTAGTCTCCCTCCTCCTACTTACACCAGATATTGATGGGAACCTAAAACATTACGTAAAAAGAAGCTTATACGTAAAAGTCTAAATCTCACATTTATTCTGAGTATGCTAAATTGGGCAATCATGAAGGGGACGCTTTGATAATATGTTTAAGCAGCATATTAACCTGTTGTATTTTAAAATTGTACATAGGAGTCGCTGAAATAGCCCCAAATTGAGTTCAATAGGCTTGGTCAACCTATATTTTCAGGACGATTTTGAAAACAACATGAAGTCTCTAAGATGTAAAAGTTAACCTTATTATATCAGACGTTAACGAATTTTATGTTAATAATATTGTGAATTTTATTTAATTTTGCTTTTTTATCCATTTTTTTAGTTTAATTTTTGATTTGGATTGTCTGTTTATTTATACTCTTTGACATGGTGCTAAAACACTGAAACTAATACGTAAGAATAATGGTCAATTTTAATTAATTTAAGAATGTATTAATTATTGTCACGTGCGTGCACTACTTATAATGTTTTATGCCTGCATGCAGGCTAAATACAAGGAACTGTATTGTTTAGAGTATAAGACTTCATTTGTACCTGCCTGTATTAAATACACGATTTGATTGATTGATACCCCGAACATTGTATACGCATATCAACAGTTAGGCTAGATTTTGTTTGTACTCATAATTAACGATACAATCCTTAATAATTACACACTTAAACGCACTTTTTAACGACCAAAATACGAAATCCGTGCAGACATTTTTTTAGCAAATATCAATGTGTGGTGGTACATATTTTGACAGTTCTTTTAATAACATTTGGAGGTTTCTGAAAAAAAAAATGACTAAGTGAATATTTTCGGAAATAATCGCTCCGAAAGTTCCATAAATTGTGTCTTCCCCTTCTAATTTCTAAACCTTATATGTCCAAAAAACATTCAGAAATACGCTCTTTTGCTTGTTCACTTTTTACTCTTATTACTCTTTATTTAAGGATCTATCAACGGTCATATTCAGAATAACTGAATATAATAATTTCAAAATATGAATATTAATGTAATGTATACAAATTGTGAAATGATATGACTTGTAAAATGTATTTATTATTTTACCAATACAAATCTGAATCTCAAACGGTAATGAAAATGGCAATGGCAACTCCAGCAGACCTTAACATAAATGCATTCCTAAACACAAGAATATTACAGGATAATTCTTACACAAATCGAACGTGGCACTTGTTCGATTTAACTAAAGAATGCTAACCTCAATAGAGCATGTGTTATGAGTACTAGACGTCAATATATCTATACTATTATAAAGTCGGTAAATTGAAGATATTTTCAAAAAAATGATTGTTACGGACTTTTTGGAGTTCTCTAAAACGAAAAATATTAAGAGGGTTATGGCTTTTTCTCCTCCGCGTACGAAGTTGCGGGCATCATCTAGTTTTTAATAGATCTATTTACTTACTAGAAGGGGCCCGCAACTTAACTCGCGGAGGAGAAAAAGTCATAAATCTTTTTTTCTTCAGCGTAGTCGGGTAAAAAGTATCCTATAACCATCTGGAGATACCCAGCTATCCGTGTACCAGAAATAGTTGAAATCCATTTAGCCGATTTTGTGTGATGAAGCCGCAACCACACATACAAACATACAAAAAATCCAGTGACCTCCAAATAGTTCCTTACAATAGTTTTTTTTTTATATCTTCAATGTACAGACATTTAATTTTTACAACTTTATAATAGCATAGATATAGATAGAAAACATCCAAGAGTCAGGATTAAATATTCATGCTCATCGCACAAATATTTTGCCCTTACCGGGATTTGAACCCAGGACCTTCAGCTTCGCAGGCAAAGTTACTCCCACTGAGCTAGACCGGTCGTCAAACATGCCTTCAGATTCTTCAGAAGACTTCAAGAGAAGCTTAATGTACTATTGCAATAAGAATAAAACCGAGTATTTAAGTATCCATTTCTCCCTGAAGGCAACCTGATCTGAACTTTCCATTGTTAAGCTTCACTTAGCTAAGGATACTCGATATTTTCCCGTATAATTTTCCCATCCTCCCATACCCTATATAAATACATACAAATTAAAACTTTAACAACCAAGTTTTAGGTCCTTTTTGCAGAGAATACTAGGAAAAGATAGTAGTAAATGGGAATTATTCGATTTGTTATCATAGCCGAGCCTTCAAAGAGGTCAAGAGGGTAAATGAATTGAAAAATAGAAAGCTAATACGTCATAAAAGAAAATGGTGGTCGCGTAGGTGAGATAAGTGAAACTGTTTGACAAAACGGGGATGTGAAGTTGTTCAACCGTTGTGTTGTTTAGAGAATTTAACCAGTTATTTGTGACACAAAAATGTTTCTACACTGTGGAAGATTTTTATTTTAAATATTAATAAGTATGAAGCCAACTAGCCAAAGACTTGATTAATTGTTCTGTTTAAAAGCCAGCTTTATCTATATGATTATAAAGTTTTAAATATGAAATATCTGTAAATAAGTGATACAGACTATATACTTGAAGGTCAGTGGATATTTTTTTTATTTTGGTTTTTTATTGCTTATTTGTGTCGTTGTTGCTTCATCAACTATTTTACGGGTAAAAAAAAATACAAAATATGAAAAAAATATAGTGGTCAGTGATATTTTTTACTTGACTACGCTGAAGAAAATAAAACCGGCCAAGTGCGAGTCGGACTCACGCATCGAGGGTTCCGTACAAATTTTTAATTGCCCTAACTTTATTACCCGTTACTGGTTGAGTTAAGTTTGCACCTGATATCCATAGCATTGCATACAAATGAGGTGCAAACTTAACGCAACCGTGTTGTTCAAATAGGTTTTTTGCTAAATAATAAAAAAATGGCTAGTTAGAGACATAACTATAATTTTCGTGTAATATTTATATTTATTAATACAAATTGTGAAAATTTCAAAATTTTCGATTCGTAGACTTCGGAGATAAAGGGGGGAATGGTGTTTGTTTTTTCATATTTTCCTGAAAAAGCCCAAGTGCAGGTCAAGCCCTTTCGTATGATACCCCATTTGACCCAGTAGCTAGACTTTTAATTTTTACCCCATCATATTCGTCGGTTTTTTAGAAAATAAAAAATATATTTTTAAATATTTCCTGTGCGATACATGTGGGCTGACCATGTTTATAAAAATTCCAAATTTTAAATAGTGAGCATAAGTAGTTTTTGAGATACGACGCTTTAATAGTCGGACAGACAGACAGACAGACGGACAGACAGACAGACCGACAGACAGACAGACAGACAGACAGAGTCCCACCATAAGGGTTTCTTTTGTACCTTTTTGGTACGGAACCCTTAAAAGAGGGTTATGATTATTTTCCCCTGCGCTGACAAAGTTGCGGGCGTCTTCTAGCCTGAGCCTATAAATTTGATCGCTTTTATTTGTAACTTGCTCCTGCCCGCGACTTCGTCCGCCTTAAATTCGTTTATCGCGGATAACGGTATTTTTCCGTGAAAAGAAGTAGCCTATGTCGTGTCCTTCCCCGGGACTCAAACTATCTCCAAACCAAATTTCATCCAAATCGGTTCAGCGGTTAAAGCGTGAAGAGGTAACAGACAGACAGACAGACAGGCAGACAGACAGGACACACTTTCGCATTTATAATATTAGTATGGATATGGATAGCAAGGACCATTAAAACAAGAGGACTGACAGTTGCCATACTTTGGATTTTGTTCCGATCGCAAGGAGATATTCTGGCAAAAACTAGATGGCGCTTTAAAACTTAACATTTAACGATGTTATAATGGAATGAAAAAACATAGTATTTACAGTAACAATTAGTTCGCAAATAGCTAATGATAAATAAATCGTAACATTTAAATACTGTGTCACGCTTGCAAAGTTGAATAATTAAAAAGAAATATTCTTATACATAGATGGCGTTGCACATATCGGAGAACGGCTTTTGTATTGGAGATGGTCAGACCTCTTGTTTTCAATCAATCAATCAATCAAATAATGCTTTATTCAAGTAGGCCTAGGTATTCAAGTAAGCCTATTAGAGAAGTGTTTGCTGGGAGAGATACAATATGATCCAACATGTGTTGCAAGGATTAGGGAAAACCCAGAAAAACCTAAGCAAATCATTAAACTTAAGTACAATATTATTGATAAAATCATCATTTTAAAAATTAAAATTATCAATAAGATAAATTCCAAATAGGTTGTCACTAAAAAAGGAAAAATCTAGAATGTCTCTAGCATAAAATTATATTTTAACGGTCCTTGGTAATAGTCAGTCAAGTCAGCGGAGGGAAAATATCATAATCCTCTGTTTTTCTTCAGCATAGTTGATTAAAAAGCATATTTTAACCATATACGGATGCCCAGCTATCCCTGTACCAAAAATAGTTGAAATCTGTTAAGCCGTTTCGGCGTGATGAAGCCACAATGACACAAAAAAAAAGTTTTTCGATTATTATATATTATTAATATATCAGTGACAGACATTTAATTTTATAACATTGTAATAGTGTAAATAGGTTACTAAGTTTTTACATGTTACATTTTTTTTATATTTAATATTTAACCAAGCTTTTCCAACCTGAAAACTGGAACGCAAAGTAATTTCAAATAATAATTAATGTACCAAAGCCAAGTTTTGACTAGTTTGAAAACTGATTTACACTTTAGCTTAGGTCAGACATTCAATAAATCTAGAATCCAGATTTATTTCTAGGCTTATAAAGTTAGGTCCGAAACCTATCTGTAATACGTATCATTGGGAAGTTTGACATAGCAATTAACCGCTTCGCCGCTGTAGATGGGTTGTAGTGATGCGCCGAATAATCCCGCTTCCGGGATTCTCGGTGGCGTAGAATAATCCCTGAGATACTCTGTGCCCTGCAGTATGGCAAACATTTTTAAGTTAAATTAGAAGTTGAGGTATGGAAACTTTCGTTAGCGAGACCAACTTTTTTCCATACCTCAGTTTTTCTTTTAATTTTTTATCATTTATTTATATAGCAACTATACATAGTGAACATTTAAACCTATTACGGTTCGAAAGACTTACGTTAATTTTTTTTGCATTATATTTTCTTATAGCGGCCAGAGTAATTCACATTCTGTGAGAAAATTTCACGTGTCTACCTGCTAATGTTAAAAGCCCTTCAAGAGTTAAGCCTGTGACAGACAGAAGGACAGACACATAGACAGCGGAGGCTTAGTAATGGGAATAGGGTTCTGTTGCTACTCTTTGGGTACGTTACCCTAAAAATTGTTAGGAATTCGTTATTCTTGCACTTACATACATATCGGAAAGTGACATGTATTTTGTGAGCATCCTCGACCTTCTGGACTTTTTGGACAAAAATGTAATCGCATGATTTTATTACTTTACTGAAAAAGAAAAAGATTTATTACTATCAAGAATTTGATTTTGATGTTGGTTTCTTTGATTCCCGGGAATGCCACATCACTAGCAATTTATAAGGATCTGCGGTGCCTTTTGGGGTCAGCGGCGGTCAAGGGTTAAGTCAGGTCAGTGTCCATTTGTTAGTTAGTTATTAGGAAGGTTGGCTGCAGATGATCATTTGGGGCCATGTTTTTAGTGAGTTTGAAGCGGGATTTGTATTTCAGTTGTTCTTTATGAGCTCTCAATAAAATTTTGTTGGTGTCTACGATCGTAAGTAACTAGGTTTATCCCACGCCTTTGCTCGCGTAGCGTTTTGCGTAACCCTCAGGATTTGTGTATTTTTACAAGCTTTTATTTAACTTGCAATCTAGGTATGTATGTAAGTATGTAATATGTTTGTTGCAAGTTAAAATTGACCTACTTCCCGGATTCCAATTGAGCTAAAATTTGGCATACGTAAGTTTACGCAATCTTATGTGTGTATGTTTATTGCGTTTATATGTGTCTATATGAATTTTTTGTTTTGCTTCATAACTGTTTCTCGCCACCTACTTAACTAAAATTGTTGTCTGGAAGAGATCGCTATTTAGCGATAAGACCGCCTGTTGTTTACAACTGCCAATTCGAATGTTACTGTCATGTTCTGTATTTATGTGTATCTGAGGTGTACAATAAAAAGTATTTGTATTTGTTAAAACTAGACTTAGACCTTTTATATACCAAAAAATATTTCATAGTTCATCTAATCATTGCCTTAAATGAATGCTTAAAAAAGGTCTTAAAACATGTAAGTTTACACTAGACTTAAGAAACCTATTTTAAGCATTTTGGAAAGTTTCCGCAATAAGCTCAGGTTTGGCTCAGTGGGAGTAACGTTACCTGCGAAGCTGAGGTCCTGGGTTCAAATCCCGGTAAGGGCAAATATTTGTGTGATGAGCATAAATATTTGTTCCTGAGTCTTGGATGTCTTCTATGTATATAAGTAATATATCTATTAAATATATCGTCGTCTAGTACCCATAACACAAGCCTTATTGAGCTTACCATGGGACTAGAGCGATTTGTGTAAAATTGTCCCGTAATATTTATTTATTTTATGTATTAATTTGCACATCAGTACACAGGTACTGATGTACATCATATTTCATTTTTACAACCTTATAATCACAATATATAGATGACATATTCTAAACATGCTCGATATTTTTTTAAATAATGCAATCCTTCCTTTTTTTTACAGTTGCATTATCTTAATGCTTCTGTATGCATTATCTTCTTGCAACCGTGAAAAAACGAAATGATTGCATTATTAAAAAAAATATCGAGCATGCTTAGAATATGTCATCTATACTATTAAAAAGTTGTAAAAACAAAATGTGATGTACATCGAAGATATTTTCAAAATAATAACTGATATGGACTGAAGGTCACTCAAACATTTTTTTTCTGCAAAAAAGAGGGTTATGGCAATATCTACCTCCGCGAACGATGTTGCACCTTCTAATTTAAAAAAAACATTCCGGCGAATTGAGAACCTCCTCCTTTTTGGAAGTCGGTTAAAAATATGGACAGAGTTTTGTGAAGATTGTAAGTCATTCACTTTATATGTAATTACAACCATAACGTCTCGAATCCGAGATGGATAAGGCAGGTTGTTAAAAGTATGTATAACTGCTACTCATTTAAATAAAACAATTTAACGGATGGACTGAGAAAAGATGTATTTTCCTCTGTCAAAGTTACAATTCCACCCGTGACCATTGAAAGCTGGAAAGCTTCCGAAACGTCGAGAACTAAAATGAGCTAATATACGCGATATAATCCGTTAAATTGTTTTATTTCAATGAGTAATAATCGCGAAAACAGAAGAAAATATTATATAACTGCTACTGTTTAAATAAGTTCGATTAAAAATGATCGCCGACGAATAAAGTCCCCTCAGCAATTCCTTAATATTTTCTTGTAGCAACATATCTCCGTCGCAACGTTGACCCACAAAGTGAGTTATATAACAGACATCCAAATATTTTTTACGCGATTTAGTAAAGATATCCGTCGCAAAACTCGCAAATAACTCACATTTACGACCTGCCCTCCGGAACTTTGGACAACTTTGGCCATTGGAACTAAATACAGACCATCACACGTCTGAAACTCACACAAAAGCCGTATATACACGAATCAGCGTCCTTATATATAGACGCGTATATACGGGTATATGTGTTGGTGTTTTGCCAAATTCGTGTTATGGTAATGCTGTCATACTAAGCATAGCTTGGTTCATGTGATGGAAGAAAGTCTACGTTTTGTTTGACTGAAAATTATATGAAGTCTGTCATCATCATCATCATTTCAGCCATAAGACATTGACTGCTTGACAGGCTTCCATAATAGACTTCCACGTGGGCCCGATAGAGGCGACCCGCAACCAGCGAGTCCCCCAACCCTAACCAGGCTGTCTGACCACATTGCGGTTGGCCTTACCACGCTGCTCTGTAACATGAAAGTTACAATTAAATGGAGGAAAACAACAGGTGGTCTTATCGCTAATTAGTAATCTATTCCAGATAATACTTATATTAGCGTGTTTAAAAGACAATAATTTTAATTAAGTATTTGGCAAAAGAAGCGTCTGTGCAAGAGCAAAAATTTCGGGTCGGTAAAATACCGTTATACTTCCTTCAATAGTGCGGGGTTGCGGAGTTTTTTAGTCAATGATCTTTATTTTAATTTTACATCTTAACTGCAAAAATAGCAGCTAATAAAATAACGTTTCCAGGTTTAAATCCGACTCGTAAAAACCCATGAAAAATAAAAACATTAACGGAGCGAGATATTGCAAAAATGTAAATTTTTCGATGCTGATATTTTTATAGTAGGATCAAGAAAATTTCCTAATTCAATTGAGTATTCCAAAGAATAGGGAAGAATTTTGTTTTGAAAAAATAGTACATAAACAAAACACAAATAAAATCTTAATATTATCTATAAACTAAACATAAAATCTAAAATAAAACTAAACTAAACTATATCAAAAAAGGGCCCGTGTGGCATGGTCCCGAAGATGCTGGCTGCGGTACCCCGCTGAACTGCTAGGCTAATTGCTTGGGCGAGGTAACTGCCAGCTCTTCGGTACCCGTTGTGTCTCTGAATCTCTTCGAGAGGTCTAAGAATAGTATATAATGTAAATACAAGTAGTGCTTTAATTTAAATTTGTGTGACCCTTTGGTGTTTGATCTTGAGTGTATTTCTTGGAATGCTATAACTGTGTACATTCGTTGTACTGTACTTAGAGAAATACGACACTTTAATAAGAACGTAGGTCCCGCTTGTAGCCCATGACTTGTGCCACTTCGAAACAGTATATCAAGGAAGTGGTTCATCTTCCTGAATCCAGATTAATGCACGGCGTAACAGTTACACGATGATGGGGCCGCTTTTCAGATTATTTGGTTAATGGCTTACGTTGTGCAGGTTTGTTCCTGAGTCTTGGATGATTTACATCCATACATACATACATACAATAACGCCTTTTTTCCCTTTACGGGGTAGGCAGAGACTACCTCCTTCCACTTGCTACGGTCCTTGCATACAACTGCCGCTTCATCAACATTCATTAATCTATACATTTGTGCTGTCACAACCCTTTCGATTTATCTCATTCACATACAGAATATCAATATTTCTCGCATCTATCATCTGACATACTTCAACTATTTTATCACTCATTCCTCCCCTTACATTTAACGTAGCAAAGCGGCTCTCCATAGCCCACTCTTCGCTCTCTTTCTTCTAGATGTTTTATATATATATATAAGTAAATTTATGTATTAAATTAATCGTCGTCCTGTACTCATAACATATAAATAGGTACTATAAAAATAAATACAATAAGACATTGATTTAAACTAACACGATTTTCACTCATTATCACAACACAAGAAACGGAGCATAATCTCTTATAAATATGATTTTATTTAATTACCTTTCGTTGGTAATTTTTCGACATTTCTGACGTTGCGTTACGTCCATGGTCTCGAAGGAACTGCCCCGTTTGTTGTTTTGTGATACTGAAATACAAAAAAAAAATGCCAAAATTAAGACCTTCGCCCACCCCTTCAATTTCGCACACCCACGCTTAGCCATGGTTTAGTAATACAAATTTGCTTTCAGAAGTCTGCAGAAACAAGTTGATTCAGTATTATACCGTTCATTGTAAGCCACTACTGAGGCCCAGTCAATATAAGGAAAACAGTATGTCAGTATCTCAACTAGCACTTTTTGTTTTGTTAAGAGCCTTAAGTGTTCCACTGCTGCACACAAAGGCATTCCACTCTTTTATCCAGATGAGGCGCGATAATAAACAATAAGTATACATAAGTATATTACGGGACATTTTTTACACAAATCAAACTAGTCCCATGGTAAGCTCAATAAGGCTTGTGTTATAATTACTACACGACGATATATTTAAGAAATAAATTTATCTATTATTATTATTATATTAAGCTCAAGCTATCCCACTGCTGGGAAAAAGCCTCCCCCCTCTTCTTCCACTGATCCCGGTTTAAAGCTACCTCTGGTCAGTCCTCCACGAAGAGGTCTAAGGCGTCCCGCCACCGGCGACGAAGTCTTAAATTAAATTTACCTATATACATGGAAAACATCCAAGATACAGGAACAAATATCTATGCTCACCACACAAGTAGATATTTGTTTTACCGGTATTGGAAGACAGGCCCGTAGGCTTCGCAGGCAACGTTGTTCCCGTTGCTCACACAAAATAAAAAATAAAAATAAAAGTTTCCGCGAATTGTCAATCTCCTACTATTTTGGGAGTCGGTTAAAAAAGATGAAAAGACGGGAATTTGTTTATTCCATCCAAAAAATACGTAAAAACAAAAAAGTACATTAGCAAAAGAGCGTATCTCCATGGCACTTTTTCATATTTTTATATATAAATTTGAAAGGGTTTATATTTTTTGGACATACTTAAAGGATAGAAACAGGGGGAGGACGAAATTTACGAGTATGCTACTTTTGGAGTGATTATTTCCGAAAATATTCACAAAATGAAAACCAATTTCTAGAAACCTCCAATTTTTTTTATTAATTAACTGTCGGACCAACTAGAGCAGGGGTCGCCAAACTACGGCCCGCGGGCCAAGTCCGGCACACGAGCCCTTCTAATCAGGCGGAAAGAAAGGGGTCATAAACTTAACCACTTATGAACATAATCACACCAAGTGCGTTCCTTATGCGTTATATACAGAAGGTACCTCCTGAAGACTAAGACTACTTAACTAATGTATTACCCCATGACCAGCCTTGAAATCAAAGTCTTGGCCCGCAGGAATTTATATTAAGGGCAGTATGGCCCTGAGTCACAAAGTTGGAAGACCCTTGACGACACGACCAACCACTCTTGACGAGAGTGAACGACTGAGGAGGAGCACTTTAAGCCTAGTTAAGGCTAGTATTTTAGTCTAGTAGCGAGTTATTTAGTTGTTGAAAGGCCGGCAACGCACTTGTGACTCCTCCGGTGATGCATCCAATGGGCGACGGTGATCGCTTACCATCAGGCGACATGTCCGCTCGTTTGCCCCCTATGTCATAAAAAAGAACACATTCACGACTGCGAGCCTGCCTGTTGGGCGCTCTGCGCGTAGCAAGTTTTCGCTAAAAACGATTTTTCCAATGTTGGTTACGAACGTAGCTCTACGAAAATGTCGGTTTCGAAAGTGTTAAGTCCAGTCCATCCATTTCATTCTATTTTGGGCAGCAGTAGTTTAGCTACTAAATTACTCGCTACTAGTCTAAAATACTAGCCTGGTCCGAACTAGGTTTTATGGTGAGTACGTCGTTTTGGGCGTTTTTAACCCCCGACAAAAAAGAATATATATAAGTTAATAATATATTATAAGTTTAACGTGTCTGTGACTCTCTATATCTGTGTATCTGTCTGTGGCATTGTAGCGCCCATACGGATGGACCGATTTGAGTGCGGTTTTTGTGTCATAGATAATTTTATCCCGAGTGTTCTTAGCTTTGTTTGATGAAAATCCAAGCACTCGTCTTTAAGCTTTTAGTGGAACAAGTCGGGGGGTTTTTAAAATTTTGAATTTTCTATTGTTTCAGCCATTATATTTGAATTCGTTATACTGCTACAATTGCAAAAACTGTGTGAAGAATTTGATTGCTTTAATTGTAAAGGGCGCGAGACAAATTGTAGGAGTACACAAGACATATTTGATTATAACAATGGTGGAATGCTACAAAGGAAACTATATTAGGCTGTCAATACGTGAATGACTGAACCCAAAATAGTATTACGTCTCTCTTAGATCTGTGAATATAGGTAATTTAGGAATAGATAGTTTGGCATCTGACTTCCAGGAATATTTAATCATAAATTATATACACACTGCGAAGAGAAATTCTGAGAGGTGTAACTGAAAGCAGGTCACACAAAAGGGGCAATAAGTTGTAAATCTTAATTTCTTTAGAAATAATTTTAAATGCCCAATCCGTTTATTATTTATTAATAAGATGTTTAGTATTTTGTTTCCGACTGTGAACCGTTAAAAGAAACCAGCTTAAGAGTCCCCGGCAAGCTCGGCCGAATTTCACCTTCCCACACAAACGGAGTTTCGTTCCCATTTTAAAACTACACTTTGGATTGAAACGAAACTTTGCGTATACAATTATATCAGATATATCTAGGCTTGTAATTAGTTCATAGGGCTCCAGTTTATAAAACAAATGAAATACAGCCAAAACAAGTTTGGTATGAAAAACTTAAATTCACTGTATTTTTTTAGTCTGGTATCTGAAGCTACATACACTAATTACAAGCCTGCATATACTTTAACTTATTCTAAGTACAAAGTTTCAGGGCAAACTAGGTAGTCGTTTTAAAATGAGATCGTCACTACGTTTGTGTGGAGAACTGAGCTTACTGGGGACTCTTAATGGTGCCAGCGCAATGGTACACTGCTAGTTGTAAAATAATATCTTAAAATATTGTATGGTATTGTATTGTAGAGATCGTAAATTACGAGTTTAGTTCAGCCCATCGGCTCAAATAATAGATGCTAGCGTGGGAAGCGATCTAGCTTGACCATCCGACAAGGCAAGTTTAGTCGGCAAGGGACATACAATCAGTCTGTATTCATCCGGGCACTAGTGTAGTCGAATTATTATCGCTACTAAGGCGTTGGTTTACTTTAATAGTAGTATCTGTCACTTAGTTTTACATAGTTCTACATAAGGTTAATATATTGCTATAATCGTGTTTGAAATTTCATTTATCTATACCAACATTTATCTAGTACCCGATGTTCCCAAAGAAACCTTAAAATAAACTTAAATATCAAATAACAACTACCTACACAGATATAACCAAACTTACCAAAAACTACATACATAAACTAGAAACTAAAACCTTATAATATATTTAAAAAAGCTGACCTCTTTGGCATCGTGCCGAGGATGCTGACAGCATTTTCTCGCCGAATGGCAAGGCTTATTCTTTGGACAAAGAAGCTGCCAGCTTTGGGATCCCCGGTGGAGCCCCATGGAGCCAGGGTCTCGACCCCGAATGACTTATTTAGTATAACCAAACTGAGCTTTTATTTTATAGATGCGGTCGGCGCAGGATCGCACCCTGTGGCGAGCTATAGGGGAGGCCTATGTTCAGCAGTGGACGTCCGTGGCTGAAAGATAGATAGATAGAGCTATTATTTGTCTTTGTTCTATGGTCGTTTGGGAACAATTCTGTGTCTGTTGAAAACTAGGTGCCCCAAGTTAAGATGAAATTTATTTCCCTCGTTTCGCTAAGTTTTGTACGAGAAGAACACGAATGATCGTAAGTCCTATGTGCATTTAGATGCTTTTTAAGCGCGGGTGATAGTTTTCCCTTTAACTGTTGTCTGCTAACTAGATACGATGTAGTGAAAACTTTTCCCACATAAAACGCTACGCGCGTAGCACTATGAAAATCGTGGTTGCGATTTGCAATATTATTAACACATTTGCTGTTAGGCACTCGCCTAGCGAGTGCTTTCCTCGTAGACGCGTAGCCGATACCATGCGTTTTCCCGTATGTAGAGAAAAGTGCATAGAGCTACGAGAAAAGTATTGTTAGCGATAGTGTTAAGGGCCCATGCACACCGCGTTTTTAGGGTTCCCTAGTCAACTAGGAACCCTTATAGTTTCACAATGTCCGTCTGTCCGTCTGTCCGTCAGTCCGTCTGTCCGTCTGTCTATCCGTCCGCGGCTTAGCTCCGTGATCATTAGTACTAGAAAACTGAAATTTGGTATGAGTATGTGTATGTATCATGCTGACGATACAGTACAATAAAAAACTTTTTTTCAGGTACCTCTCATACACCTAAATTAGGGGTGTTTTTTTTTTCGTTTCAACACTGTGTGGGGTGTCGTTAACAAGTCTTTTAAAAATAATAGGGGCTCCAAACAGAATTTTTCGATAAATTCAACAGTTTTGTAAATATTTGGTCCGGAAATCCAAAAAATTGCGTTTCCCCTCTAACTTTTAAACCACGGGTCAAAAAAATATGGGAAAATTCATGAAAATGAGGCCTTATAGAACTTCAATGAAAACTATATTGAATAAAATCGGTCCAGTCGTTTTTGAGTTATTGCCAAAAAACCGCACTTCTCAGCTAAAGGACGTTAGTGCCGTGGAGATATGCTCTTTTGCTAGTACACTTTTTCATATCGTATTTTGTTCATCTGTAGTGATTTTTTTGTATGAAAGACTGCGGAACCCTACACTGCGCATGGGCCGACATGCTCTTGGCCGGTTTTTTTAAAACTTTCGCTGCAAAGCTTTTTGTAGCGTAGCACGTTCGTCTACAAGATACAAGATACAAGACATTTATTGATAAAAGTAAATGTTTTACAAGTCAGGTTAACAGGTAGGTACATAATTCAACTAATACTAGTAATTAGCTACAACATTTGTGGAGTATGTAATATATACTCGTATGTCACTTAACTTATTATTATTAAATAGAATATATTTTAAGCATAACAACCTAATAAACTGTAGGTAATGGAATCCCATATGGCTTAACAAGTCATCATTTAATTTATAAATTTATATAAATTTGCTGATACAAATTACTTACAGTAGCTACATTACTAGGGGTTAGGGCACATTTCAACAAATTCGTCGACGCTGTAGCATGCTAAGTCAGTTAACATTGTTTTAAGATTTTGGACAAACTTTTTATCAGTTTTTGCTAATTTTATTTCCTCAGGTAGCAAGTTATACAATTTAGGGCCTAAGATCCCAAATACATACGGGGAAACGCTTATCGGCTACGCGTCTAGTCGACTATCGAGAACGAATTAAATTCACTTAAGGTGCGTTGGGGTAAGCGAAGACTCGCTATAACTAGAACAGCCTTGGAACAGATGTGGAAAATATGGAAAGACCACAACATAACCCGACCAAAATGAAATTAGTGAGATCTTTGATATTTAAAATTTTCCTTCATGCGGCAGAGACATGGACAGTGAAGGAAAGAGAACGACAGCGGATAGATGCTTTGGAAATGTGGTTTTGGAAAAAAATACTCCGAATATCCTGGACCTAACACCGCACCAATGTCTCTTTCCTTGAAGAACTCCAGATTGAAGGAAGACTGCTGTCGTACAAAGAAAAATCCTCACCTGCTTCGGACAGGTGGCCCGCAGAGGAGCAGAATCTGTGGAGAGACTGTTTGCGCAGGGCGGAGCCAACGGCTCTAGATCTCGAGGCCGTTCACCTATGTGATGGACTCACCAGATAAAGATGCTGTCGTGTGCTTCCCTTAACGAATGTGCTTATAGAGCTAAGGCCAGAGGGAATTGGAGGAAGATTGTGCAACACGTTACCGCCAAATCGCATGAGTGACCGCGACTGCTCTGTCGAGAGCATACGCATAAACAGAAGAAGCGTTGGAGTTAGAAGGAAGTATAGGAAAAACTAAAACTTTACCGAAAATGCTCTCAAAGGCATTGAAATAAAGTTAACCTTTCGAACTTGCCTTACATTTATCTTACCCCAACGCACCCTGCTCGTCCTAGTGGTGTTACTTTTTGAAAAATCTTTTAAATGCACATTGCACAGCACATCTTCCACTTCTAGCGCGAAAGTTAGTGAAGCGAGGAAAATAAATTTCAACGTAACTTTGGAACCCACCCAGCTTTGACCAGAACGGAATTATTGGTTCCAAACTTCTTCAGAGTTTTTGTTTGTACACACACATGGCGATTCCTAGAACGAGTCGTGCACAGATTTAATTTTTCTGTGTCCTACTAACCGGCCTAACAGCTGAGTAGAGTGATATTAGGGCAAAAAGATAGCATAATCTGATTGCGATGAAATAGAACATTACTGCAGAGGCTGCGAAAAAGAAGATTGCCGGCCGAGTGTTAACGAGGCCATCTAGAGATACGAGGCCGACAATCCCTGTTCACGCCGAGGCTTGTATAGTGCTTTTCTCAAACATGCAATGAAAAAAACTTTTGTTTATATACAGGTTGGCACATTTAGATCGGTTGGTATGGGAAAGTCATACGAAAATCTCTTCTTAGGATCCATGTCCTCGATTTTAGTAATAAGAAAAACTGCATTTATACATCATCATCAAATATCGACGTTGTGTTCCTTATAATAGACCCCGAGTCTCACATTTCGGCTGCGGCGCAACGAGGGGCACATAATGATAATTTCGTACGAAATTGCGGGCCCAGGCCAGCAAAGCGACCTTCTTTTCTTTCAATTCGGTCCGAGCGCCGTGCCGTCCCGATGCGACATAACTTATGTATATTACAATAACGTTATAGTGGGAACAAAATATTTATTATATATAAAATAATGTTTCTTATTTCATTGCATGTTTGAGAAAAGCACTATACAAGCCTCGGCGCGAAGAGGGATTTTCGGCCTCGTATCTTTAGATGGCCTCGTTAACACTCGGCCATCTGTAACTACTCGGCCGGCAACCCCCTACTTCGCAGCCTCTGCAGTAACGTACTATTTATTCTATTCACATTAAAACAACGCATATAAAATTACTAGGATTTTCGCATTGCCATTTAAGTTTTTATAATTCCAAATCTTGCAACCGTATTTAATATTAAGCAAGATCTAAAATCTAAACAAAAGGTTCATTCAATTAACATGCGGGCAACGCGTGAGTTAATTACCATCGCATTAATTATCATTATATTAATTATCGTTATATTAATGATCGTTATTGTCGTTTAATTAACGCTTTTGATGCCGGTGGGGGTTCAATGCCGGGTTGAACAATATGTTAGAGGGGAGTTCACGGGTTTGTTTGGAGGGTATAACGACCTCTGGCTTTAATTAATTTGAGCATATCTAACGTTGGAAACAAAATAGAAAATAATTAAGAATACGTCATTCTTGCTCTCAAGCAAAGTTACAACGGTTATCATAATAATATCTCTTTCCTACTTGAGGTGTCACAGACATTTTACTCAAAAACTACAAGTCGTATATTGATAAAATTTGGAGTATAGGTGTCTTGTATAGACTGCTACTCAGTTTGATAGTTAAATAACAAAAAATATTTTTTTAGGTGAGGCAGTCCAACCACACCATACATGTAACCAATTTTTTTGTTTTTTAGTTCAGTAAATATAAATGTGCGGCACATATTTCGAAATTTCTTTTATTAAAAAAATATTGAGGTTTCAAATTTTTTTTTATTTAGGGAATATTTTAGGAAATAATCGCTTAGAAGCATACATTGAGCCCTCTATTTTCTAAACCTTATATTCAAATAATATGAAAGATTAACGAAACGCTTCGGGGAAAATTATGTTCTATATGATCGAAAATACCATTTTTGAGTTATTGCCGAGAAACTGCGCTTCTCAGCAAGAAAATTGATCGAAAGGCAAGCAACGAGAAAATTGATCCAGCAGCAATACATGAGAAGAAAAACACTATGTGATTAGAGAAGCTTAGCGGGAGGTTTACTTATTAAAAATTAAATCAGGCTGCGTTTTAACTAAATGATGAGGTAAGAAGACTTTAATTCTGCACAGGTATTTCAACTGCGTCAGAGGAGGAGAAAAAATCATAACCCTCTTTTTGTAGGTATGTATGTATGTATGAATGTATGCCGTTTTGACGTGATAGAGCCGAAAAGACACATACAAACATACACAAAATAAGATTAAATTCATTCAATGATAGTCCGTATAGTGATACAGACTATTTATTATTTGAAAATATCTTCAATGTACAGACATTTAATATTTACAACTTTATAATAGTATAGTTAATGGGTCATACTGATTTTTAGTATGAGTTAGCGTTATGGGTCTTTCCTGTGGGCACCCCAAAGGGTCTTTAAATATTATTTTTTCTTAGTGCCCTATTAGGCGATGTACAAATTGATTAATACTCTAGATCTAAGCGATAAAAATATCAGTTATATGTACCCAAGCCCTTAACTATTGCGTTGTCCACAGGAAAGACGGCTAAATTCTAGAATCAGTATGACCCTAATAGGTCTTTGATGCTAGCAGCATCAAAATCTAAAATGTATTACATTCACATTTCAAAGCTTATGAAAGCTCGACATTTATGAAAAGTTGTTCATTTTAAGCTCACACGCGTCGCGAACCGTGAAAGCGCCGGATATCCGTACCGGACGTAGTCTGCCGCCATTTCCGCTGATAAGGCCTAGGCTTGCTCATTTATATCCCTAAAACACTAAAGCCAGGTTAGCTTGTGTGTGAATATTGTATTTGGGGGAAATTGAGGGATTAAATGACAAACATTGCGAACATGTCACATTAAAAGCTGGCCGTAACTTCTTAAGAGGACAAAACAATCACCATTTTGTTGGGTGTAGTCGCGTAAAAAGTATACTATAACCATCTTTGACGACCAGCTTAGCTCACTGGGAGTAACTTTGCCTGCAAATCTGAAGGCCCTGGGTTCAAATCCCGGTAAGGGCAAAATATTTGTGTGATGAGCATAATGATTTGTTCTTGAGTCTTGGATGTTTTCTATGTATATAAGCATTTTTTTCTACTAAATATAGTATAATAATATCGTCTAGTAATCATATAACACAAGCCTTATTGGGCTTACCATGGGACTAGTTAGATTTGTGTAAGAATTGCCCTGTAATATTTATTGATTTAAATTATTATGTGTTGAAATCTGTCCAGCCGTTTTGGAATACCAAAGCGGCTTGTTTCTTTGCAAAAAAACACATACATACAACAAGCAATAAATAATTATATGTAACTGCCTAATATCAGGCAGGCCGTACGCTTGTTTGCCACCTTAGTAGTATAAAAAAATGATTCAATTTCTTCATTGAAGAACAGCGCCATCTCTCTGCAAGCAATGGGACAGAGACGTAGCGTGATACGCATGTCTTGAAGTATGGCTAACGCTAAGCATTTCAAAATAAAAAAACACAGATGGCGCTCCTAGTGCTAACTAGATTGTCGTCGAAATTTTCATACAACGTACGTAAAGTTGGTATAGCTCAGTCAGAACAATTCTGCGTTAAAGAAGAGGTAGCACGTTGAAATCCTGCTTGCAATTGAGCAGGTGTCATTGATTTTTTCCTTTAGAATCGAATTCTCTGTTATATTAACATACCTAAATAATCAAGTCAGCAACTGAAAATAACCTATTTTTGACCCCCGACAAAACAGACGGGTGTTATAAGTTTAACGTGTCTCTGTGTATCTGTCTGTAGCATCGTAGCGCCCATACGGATGAACCGATTCGAGTGCGGTTTTTTTGTGTCATAGATAATTTTATCGCAAGTGTTTTTAGCTTTATTTGATGAAAATCGAAGCGCTCGTCTTCAAGATATTCAGATTTTAGTGGAACAAGTCGCGGGGTTTTTTATTTTTTTGTTTTTCTATAGTTATATTTATTTTCAATAGAGTAACTTCTAGGTATAGACATCATTTTTACGTTATAATGTGTTTAAGTAAATAAGTTCAACTTTATTATGTACATACCATTATAGACGACAAGGTGCAACTTCATTGGCAAAGGAAAAAAAGTGTCTTTTAAAGCGTAGGTGGGTAAAATACATAATTGACAGTATTATTATAAATTTCAAGACTCCGACTGGATTTGAACCAGTTCCTTGTGCCTTGACGCGTACGCTCTGCCAATTAAGCTACAGAGTCCAGTCAGCTTGTCTCAGATTTTGTCCCAATTTGTTACAAAATCTTTTGCATTTTGTATTTCCACCGGCTTTTCTGCCCTCAGCGCCATGGTGAGCATTTATGGAACTTAATTTTCACCCTAACAGAGCCAACTTTACAGTTGCCTCATGTTAGCTAGAGATGTCGCTGTACTATTAACATTTATTTTTAATAAAAATCTTGATGTAAATCATCTGGATTTGTGTAAAAATCAATAGTTGACACTGTTATGACCAATGATATAATATAAAAAGAGGTAGATAGGTTACCTACACGATAATCCACGTGTGAAAATGGCCAGGCTTATGCACACATAAATCTGATAATATTGCAATAGCACACATACAAAATAAAAAATAAAACGATTTCACTTCTTGGGTCCATATGTATGGCATTCCATCTTCTCATTATAGGACTTGCGATCATGTCAATAATGGTATTCCGGAGTATGCTGGTACTGTCTCGCACGCGGCGCATCGGAGAGCCAACTGGTTTACGCATTATTGCCTGAAAACTATCAACGCGAGCCTCTCCAAACATACCTGATGCTCTGCGAAACCCAGGCAGCCCCAACAACATTCTGAAAACATTATTGTACTGCACGCGTATGGCATTGAGAGATCTATGCTTACATTTGACCCACAGGCTACACTTTAACTTAGACGTTTTTGTTTGATAATATTTTAACAAGTTTATAATTATAATCATTTAGATGTATGTACGTGACGCGTATTATGTACGACGCGGCCACCGAACTACTTTAATTAAATATTTGCTCACACACAATTTGGAATTTGCCATTTATTTGCAATGGACAGCAAATACGTTAAACAAACAAACTGAAATGTTGTCTACATTATTTGTACTCGTATGTCATCATTACCTGTCACAATATCTATTCAATACCCAGAGTTAATTTAATCCCACAACCGTGTTAATAATTTGATATCCAATTCGATTATAATAACGCGAAATACGTGGAATTTTGTAATTTCAATATTTGCTCGTAGGAAAGATAAAGACGTGAACGTATCCCGACGCACGTTTTACAAAACAACATGTGTTGTTTTTCAAATTTAAATTTACTTAAGCTTGATTTACTTTTGTCACGACGCACCAGACAAACGACAGTCTATCAAGTATCAGCCAGAGACGTACACTGCTGAACATAGGCCTCCCCTATAGCTCGCCTCAGAGTGCGATCCTGCGCGTCTGCGCAAGAATTCCCCGACCCTCATGCGTCTACCTAGTCGGGGATCGCCCTACGCTAAGCATTCCTATGCGTGGTCACCACTCCAGGACTTTACTGCCGCAATGTCCATCTGATTGTTTTTGGGAGCTCTGCTCTCGAAGTTGTTGATGAGTATACCTACCTGGGTTTTTTTTAATAATTTATTTCAAGAAAATAACATACATTTTACACGTTAAGATATCTGCCAAAGTGCATAGCAGTTTGTTGGCAGGAAACATTATACCCTCCACCATTACAATTAAATATCTCCGCTTATGAAATGCATAACTTAACAACTAATACCAAGTAGATATTGTAATGTTCTAAAAACTTCTAAACCTTATCCATCAAGGCAAAATAACTGACTACTTAATGATTAATGATCGGCATCATAACCGTGAGACGACATGACATGTCGATCTATATACATATATATATATATATCCACAAACATGCGCTCAGCGCAGTTGTATCATAAACAATTGCAATAGCTCATTCTTACAACTTTGTATTAGTATAGAAGTATATATAAAGTACTAAATCAAATCAAATCAAATCCGGTAAATTGTCCAGCTAGGTTAGTCCAACTTCGAGAAGGAGGTCAAGCGGCGAATCCAACTTGGTTGGGTAGCATTCAGGAAGCTGCGTGATATCTTTTCGTGGAAAGTAAGCTTGAAGACAAAGGTCTTGCAACGGTGCGTGTTGCCAGTGATGACCTACGGAACTGAGACATGGTCTTTCACAATGTGGCTCGCAAGGCGGCTCAGAGCCACGCAACGTGCTATTATGGAAAGGGCTATGCTCGGAGTTTTTCTGCGGGATAGAATCAGAAATGAGAATATCTGTTGATGAATCAAAGTAACCGACAAAGCTCTCAGGATTGCATGGTTGAAGTGCTAACGAGCGGGCTATTTAGCCAGGTGGTACGTTAACGCCATATTAAATGTATGGAACCGATTAAGTACGTTCTGACGCGTCATGACACAACACGTCATCCAAAATGTGAATCAAGCTTTAGTTTTCACTCTCGTTGGTCATTATTCGACGTTTCAGATGTCGCGTTCCATCCATAGTCCCGCCGGAATCAAGGTCATAGTTTCTTCTACTCGTAGAATGTGGACGTAACGCTACCAACAAAAGGTAATTAAATAAATCATATTCATAGGCGATTAAGCTCCATTATACTGCACACGGAGCACGTTATACACTTTTTGGATGTAATTCACCCATAGGCTGCTCGTGTAAAATACTTGATACTTAGAACGCTTTAAAAAAGGTTATTGTAGCTTGTTTATAACAACGAGCTTACATGTTACCCCGCACAGCCAATACCCTCCGTTCCCTGACAATATCTAGGAGAAGGTCACCTATTAAATTTAAGTATACGACTAGTTGCATATATTTTCGGAAAATAGGCAATACAATTTTTTTTTCTACGCCTTTCTTTGCGTGAATCTGACTTATAAACCCTTTTTTTATCCTTCATGACTTCCCTACTTTCTTACAAATTTACCGCAAACGTTAAACAAAATGCACAGCTTCAAAAAAGCCAGCTCCGTTTCATTTCCTTCTCGGCATTCTCATAACGCCGTCCTTATCTCGATATTTCTTCTAAATAGTGTTCTGTACCCAAACCAATAGAACTCTATTTTTAGTCCATCTGTATGTCTGTCCCAGGGCTCTAACTCTTAAATCACAATAAGTAGACTCTTGAAAATTTCACAAAATGTGTATTACCGTAGAACCGTAGTCGCTAAAACCACAAATAATAAAAACGACTTAACGTGGTTCGGACCCCACAGTGCGCAAGCACATCCTCAGAGCTGACTTTTTTTAATTGACCATATATATGAAATTTTCTTTTGTTTCCGCTATTATTACTCATTGAAATATAACAATTTAACGGATTATATCGCGTATATTATCTCATTTTAGTTCGCGACGTTTCGGAACTAAAATGAGATAATATACGCGATATAATCCGTTAAATTGTTTTATGTCATATATATGAATTTTCTTGTGATGTTTTTATTTGTAATATTTTCGCATATTTTACCCTTCTTTTGTGAAATTAAATGTACTGACATTTCCGTCTCTTTACATCTTTGAGACCGCTGTTTATGTAAAAACTAATTGTAATCAATTTGTAAAGTTTAACAGTCTTCGTATGCAGGACAAAATTAACCATGGACCGCATAAAACTGCCCTGCTTGCAAAAAGTATTTTTGGAATGGCACCTATAATTTTTAATAAATTACCGAAAGATATACGAAATTTGCATGATCTTCAATTATTTAAAAAACATTGTTTACATTTTTAGTTAAGAAAGCATACTATTCAACTCAAGAATACCTAACGGATAATTACATAGAATAAAAAGTGTTTATTTTAATTTGTATATTATGCATGCTGCCTGCAAACATCTCCAACCATTTTGTACGCCCTTTAGCAAAACATAGTGGTACTATTTAATTTAATTTATAAGTCACCTAACCTACCTATGTTTCACAAAATAAAGCATTCTTATTCATATTCTTATTCTTATTCTGATTCTGGTCTATGTATAAACCTGATATCTAAATATAACCACCCTTATTTTCACTTACAAACTTCCCAATTTTCTTACGAACACAAGGCAAACTCACCTCAAACATTAAACACAATGCGCAACTTTAAAAAAGCAACCTCCGTCTCATTTCCTCCTCGGCGCTCTGATAACGCTGTCCTTATCTCGATCTTTCTTCTTTAATCGTACTCCCGGCCTCGCCTTAATCCTAATAGACACATCAATTTGGTCGGTTTATCGTGGGATTATCTGAATAGCCACTGCGGTGCCAGTCCACTTTGTTCGAATTGTATGAATCCTTTTCCTGTTCTGGAAATTGAAGCAAGAGAAAAACATGTTATGTAAAACCTGTTATTAACAAAAAAATATTACAAGTTGTATAAATTTAAGGCCAAGACAAATTGAGTTACCAAGTAAATACCAAGACTTTTTGACATGTCCAATATAGCATATGCTTTATTATCAGAAGATCCAAAAACATATGACGAGGCCATAAAACAAGGAGAATGGACAGAAGCTATACAGAAAGAGCTAAAGGCACATAGAAAACTACAAACATGGACAGAAAGTTATTTACCAAATGGACACAAAGCTATTGACACAAAATGGGCTTTCAGAGCATTATAATTTGGATGCGTGTAAAGTACGAATCGTCATAAGAGATGACACACCGCTGTCGTACGTACGCACACGTCACGCAAGCGGTGTATCATCTCTGATGAGAATTCGTACTTTACAACGCGTACGCCACGCGCACGTCTACGTGCACGTCACGCACACGCATCCAGTGTGACTCGGCCTTTATTGTCTGTACATTGAATATGCTTTACTACCCCTGAGGACCAAGAAGGTATGCTGGTAATTTCACCGATTTTCTGACCCTCATCCTGGAACAGTGCAAACACTGCCGCTTGGCAACAGGTTTGCGGGTGAGATGGCGGGAGCGATCCGGGTGGGCCCTGCTTGTGACCACCAACATTTAACTACAGTTGATTAATAGTATTAATCTATATATTACTTTATTTCGATACATTAATCAATGACAAAATCAAAATATAAATGTAACATACCCTACTGAAAATATATTATTAACTTAGTATTAATTAGTAAGTACAAGTACTAGGTAGGTAGGTAGAATTATTGATATGTTTTATCGCTAGACAAGTCAAGATTTAAACAGTATTAGAAAGAAAGAAAGAACGAAAGAAAATACATCTATTCATAAAATTATTAAAAATGACACAATTTATTTATTTCATTTGCATTGCGACGTAACAAACCGGCAGCCAATGATAGGCCTCATTAATGAGGCCACCTATTGGTACGTTTATCCAAGCGGTGTAATCGTAGAGTGCACCGTGCCTGACTAAACTGAACGTTTACTTACCTTTACCTAGTAAACAAACATAAATATGCAATATTTATGTATTAACAAACTTGAAGGTACTAAACATGGATCGTTTAAAAACTAGACTACCTGTCTATAAAGCGATCTTTGACCGTCATCCGCAAAATGTTGTATGCATTACGTTACGCCATTGATTCGGGGCCGCGATGCGTGAGCCGGTATCCGCAATGCAAGTCATGCGGGTGCTAGGGAGGGGAATATATCGATAAACTGTCGCAGAAATTGCGCTACAAAAGTAACAACCAGAAATAACTGGTCTAGAATTGTTCGCTATACTACTCTGGCAAGAATATACAACAAAGAAAAGAAATAGAGAGATATCGATGAATTCTATTTATTAATAGGTGGATCAACTTTTTTTTGTTGTTGTTCTGTCCCGTAACTCAGAAGACAATAGTGACAGGTATTTACAAAAATGCGAATAATCAAGGCTTTTAACGAGGCCTAAATGACATCTGGAATTTTTGTTACAGAGAAAAAAATATGTCTTCCTACTTTATTGAGTAATGATTATGTGAGCACGGAGAGGTGTGTGTGTGTATGCGTGATTTACGTTACATAGTACAAAATACGTCCCAGCACTGCCCGGCTGTAAGACGAAGTCACCACTGGCTCAAATTCCGTTCATATAATAAGTGGATTTTTGCACATACATAGAATAGAGGCTGGAAAGTGCTACTTTTTATCCCAAAAAATAATCATGGTTCACCAGTGATACAAGTATTGAAAGTCGCATCGGTCCGGAAATACTCGACAATTTATTCCTCAGTTCAGTAGTGTGAGGCAGGAAATTTCTAGCAAAACGCACAGTTGTGGACTGCCAACCATCTAAGTGGCGAGGATGGAAATATTGTCGCGTAGGACGATGGCGAAAAGATGCGACTGAGATCATTCCGAACAATTCTTCGGAGTACTCCCCATTATACAATTAAAAACATTGTTACGAGCGTGGGGTATAGGATAGAGTTAAAAGACCTTGACAGTTCCACGTTAGTTTATTCACGACTTACAGTAGCAGGGATTCACTGTTAAACGCGTCCCGATACCGATACTAGACTTCGCACCGTGTATAGCACACACACTAAGTCGCTGACACTGAACACTTTCTAGTTTACTTCCACTACTTCACTTTTAACTTCCCCTTCTTTCCACTTGTTTCTCCTTCGCTTGCCACTTTAAGACTGCTGCTCGCTTCAGATTCACCGCGTTTTATACCCGTTAATTTCGTCTTTTGTCACTTTTTATCGTCATATTTTCGTTATTCTGCTGTTTTTGAGTAGCGTCGTCTTTCTAGTAAATTGGGCTGTGTCGAAGGTTCTAGCATGTTCCAATCCCATACATTTGTCCTTTAAACTTCTATGGCACGGAATGTTCTTTTCTTCAAACATTCTAGAAACTTTAGTCTCACTTACTAAAATCCTAAACATCCGAAGAAAACTTGCAGAAAGATCGCCCTTACTGGGAGTAGAACCGCCGACCTCACGATCATTAAGCCACTATCTTACGACAGCGCCATTCGGTTCTGAATTTAGTCTGCGAAAAACTGATACACATTTATTAAATACTACTCGACGATTGATGACGTTATGGTATTCGCAACAATATCTTAAATAAGTATACAGACATTTACACTTAGCGTTGGTTTATAAAACTAAACAAACTTTCTATCGATAGTGTCCCAGCACTGGCCGGCGGTAAGCCGAAGTGACCACTGGCTCTAGGTCCGTTGATTATAAATTGTGCCCCTCGCTGTCCCTGAGCGGTCAAAGTTGCCAGTTAACTTGTCTAATTGATGGCGTTTAATGGCTTCCAACGTTTCACAGAAAAGAGTAAAATGAAACAGTCGGGGAATGTCTGAAAGAGAATGTTTTTTAGCTATAGCACCTTCTGTTGTCTACCAGTGTGGAAATTGGGACGTTGACAATTTTGTGTAAAAAAAATATCTGTGGTAGTTATAAAACGACCTCTCACTAAGAGAAACATTGGTGAAAAAACTACTTCGATCTCATAAAAAACTCACTGAGATACAATAATGTTAAAGTTAATTTTTTAATACTTTTCCAAAAAAAACGCTCCGTACTAAAGCGTCACACGTGTGACGACGAAGGTATACATTGTATGGATCCCAGCACTGATCTTTGTTCTGCAGCTATTTTAAAACTTGCGTTTATCGAGGCGGTTTCATAACAAAAGTTACTATAAATTTCATAGGTTATTTTTAGTGGTGTTGTTAGTTATTCGTATTTTCATACTTTAACAAACTTTCTCACCTAACTTTAAAGGCTCATAAGACAAGCTACACGTAAGGTATCGATCTCTAGAAACAACCGTTTCGCATCAAAGTTTTATATTTATTTGAGAACAGTCAACATTGTGATGTAAATCGAGTCTGGCTCGCGCACCGAGGGTTCCGTACAAACTTTTACTTATTCCGACTTAACTTGCTGCTTGAGTTAAGTTTGCCTCTGGTATCTATGGAGTCACATACAAATGAGGGGCAAACTTAACCAAAAGACAAATATATGTATGGTTATAATTTTCGTGTAATATTCATATTAAATAAATACATAATTTCGGAAAATTCCAGATTTTTCGTTTGGTAAACTTCGGAGATAAATGGTAGTATTTTCCACATTTCCAATTAAAAATGGCTCATGAATGAACAGATCAAGCCCTTTCATATGATACTAGACTTTTAATTTTTCTGGGTTTCATCTTTGAAGTGGCAATGGTAGCCCGGAGATCGGACTGCCGTTGGAGCAGTAAAGCCCTGGAATGGCGACCACGCATAGGAAAGCGCAGCGTAGGATGGCCCCCGACTCGATGGACGGATGACCTCGTAAGGGTCGCGGGGAGGGACGGTCAATGCGATCTGCGCAGGATCGCACCCTTAGGCGAACTATAGGGGAGGCCTATGTTCAGTGGATTGATGGGGTTTTATATCAGTCCAACAATTGCTTGTTTTTATAATGTCGGTGTGCAATACCAGTCATCAGAATAGCTAAAAAATGTTTGCCAATAAACTCAATATAGAGTGGTTACAACCGGGTAAACCCCACGCGCCTACCTGAGTATTTAGGAACTTGACTCTTTTACCTCATTCCTTTTAGCACTATTTGCTTACACCATTTTTGACATTGACACGTCCCTTTGAGAAAGATGAGATTGATTTCTCACGACTTACATTATACTTAATGCTTTCGGATTTATTACAAACTATCATAAAATATCGCTTACTCTGAGTAAAAACATGTATATTTAACATTACGACTAGTTCGAGAATAATACCGGAAATCCGGTTTACCCGGTTGCAACCACTCTATATTATATTTTTTTGACAAACTTTAGGTATAAAAATTCTAATTCCGATCAGTGCCAAAAACACATACCTTGTGTATTATAAGTTCCTGTTATAAAAATGGAGCGAGTCGCTATTACACCTCTTCAGTGGTCGGAAACGACCAAAAGAGAAGACTTGAACACTCAAAAAAAAAGCGATGACGTAAAAAATGTAGGTATAACTAATAGACATTTGATCTAATAACATAAAATTCTAATGCTACGAAATTCCAAATTCCAAATAGAACATTTTATAAATATATATATAAAATGTTCTTAACAATTTCATCGCGTACAACGAATTCGTGTAAGCCAAAAAAAAACCCTTGTTTTTGCTGACGGTTAGTAAACAACATGTTTCAAATCTATTTCCCGCACAAGGAAACTAAACTGCTAAACCGGATCATCCTCCCGAACAAATTGGCTACGGCGTCTGTTTGTCTGCCTACGTTTGTGACGATTCATATTCGATAAAGTATACAGTATAGTAGGTATTATGGCTCTATTCACAGCTACCACAAACCACACGACAACGCAGCGTCAACGTCAACGAAACGTGACGCAATGGTTATATGTGTGAATAAAGGCTGAGGCACATCGGACAAAAACCGCTGCGTACGCACATGTCACGCAAGCGGTGTGTCATCTCTTATGAGGATTCGTACTTTGCAACGCGCACGCCACGCATACGTCTCCGTGCACGTAGACGAGCATGGCACTCGATCGGTGTCTGCGGGCAAATTCGAAGTACCACGCGTTAAGAACTACTTCGAAGATAGAACATTAAACAAATCACTTCCGTACTTCCTAAATAGTCTGCCCGAGAACATCCGTCATGAGCAATGCAACCCCAAATTTAAAAAGGCCCTGAAAAAATATTTGCTGCATTCGCTTGAGTGACATGATTTAATTTAAAGTTAGCAACAAATATATTCGTATATCTTATAATGCAGAGATATTAATACTGTATATAAATAATAAATATTCTATAGTATCAATAGTATAGAGACTCGGTCAAACTGTACCATACAGTTTTGCAGGAAACTGGCTTAGAAATAAGAAATATGTTCTTTGTTTAATAAATAAATTAAAAAAAACAACGTCACGCACACGCATCCGGTGTGGCTCGGCCTTAACTGCGCTGCAGCTTTTTGCAGTCGCTTTGACGTGGACCGACCACATGGTTGCGTTTAGGTGCATCCACACTTGTATCATTTGCTCGTATCCGATCACCGTGGCGTGGCATGACTGCGTATCGCGCTGCTTGGACGCTTACTGTCGGCGCGCCGATTACGCCGCGCTTCTCCGATCTAAGTGTGTGATACGCGTATCAAAATAGATTTCGAGCGATCGGATCAGCGCAACGTCCAAACGCGTGATCGTGACACGCGATCATGCCATGGAACGAAGATCTGATCGGACAAATGATACAAATGTGGATGCACCTTTTGACGGCGAAATGTGGTCCGTGGGAATAGGACTATTTAATTTCATAAATTATCACCCGAGCTCTAGAGGATGTCGTTGCCGTGTCGTTGTGGTTGTTTTGTGGTTGTGGTACCTCTGAAAATAACCTGAATATTAGGTATACAGGGTGATCAATCCAAATGGGTCAGTGTGGAGAAGTCAGAAACTATGAGAGATAACGAAATCTGTTCTTAGGAACCATGGCGTCGATTTTAGATTTAATAATAATGGCATTCATTTTTTTTAACTCATACATAACCGAGAATTGAACCTGGTCAAAATCTCCGTAAACAATATTATAAATTCTGCAAGTTTTTTCGTTGTTATTGTTTATGGTGCGAATCATAAGTCACAAGGAACACATTTTAAATGGTAAATAAAATGGTAAAATGGTAAATATTTAAACAATTGAAAAAAAACTCAAAATAAGATTATTTTATATAAGTAAATGTTCAAAATGTAGCCATTTTCCTGGATGCAAAAATAAATTCTTTCTAGAGTAAAAAAAAATGAATGCCATTATTATTAAATTTAAAATCGACGCCATGGTTCCTAAGAACAGATTTCGCTATCTCTCATAGTTTCTGAGTTCTCCACACTGACCTATTTGGATTGATAAATCTGTTTAGTAGGTACTTGCTTCAGCCCGCGACTTCGTCCGCCTTCAATTCGTTTATCACCGATAAGGGTATTTTTAGCCTATGTCCGTCTCCGGGACTCAAACTATCTCCATACCAAATTTCATCCAAATCGGTCCAGTGGTTTAAGCGTGAAGAGGTAACAGACAGACAGACAGACAGACACACTTTCACATTTATAATATTACTATGGAAGTATGGATATTAGTATGGATATGGATTATTTAGTAGTAATTAACTGGGGCAGAAATGTTCTTGAGTTTGCGTACAGGATGCTGTGTCGCATAGACCTTCAACAAGATGAACCGACGATGTTGGCAAGATTACAGGAAACTTTTGGATGAGAGCAGCGCAAGAACTGTCGTTTTGGGATACTCAGTGGAGACCTTTGTTTAGCAGTGGATGTCTTCAAATTTCAATTTCAATTATTTATTAAATAACAACCTAAGTTGTGTTAGCTCACCCCGTTTGTTTTATATTAATAACTAACAAAGTATGAAAATATTAATAACTAACAATACCATAGTAGTAACTTTTGTTATAAAACCGTTGCGATAAACGCAAGTTTAAATAGTTATAGCTGCAGAACAAAGTTCATAATTTCCCCATACAAGGTGTGTGTGACGTCACACGTCCCTTGGCTATAGTATGGAGCGTTTTTTGGGAAAGTCCAAAAATGAGATTTTAACATGTGAGTGAGTTATTATGAGATTGAAGTAGTTTTTCCACTAATATTTCTATTATTGAGAAGTCGTTCTATAACATACCACGGAAAAAAATCTGTCAAAAATTGTCAACATCCCAAATAATGTGAGTGGCTAGCTGGGCATCCACAAATGCTTATAGGATATTTTTTACTCGACTACGCTGAAGAAAAAAGGGGGTTATGATTATTTTCTCTTTCGCTGACAAAGTTGCGGGCGCCTTTCAGTTATATGTATCTAAAAATATTTACAGTGAAACTCAACCTAAAAAGAAAACAAAATAAAGCAAAAATAAATCTTAAAATAGCCACGGCATTGTGCCTAAGATGCTTTTCCTTAAGAGGCCTTTCCACGCTAGCTGGAAATGACAAACACTTCGACAAGCCTTGTAAAACAATATATTTGTTTCTACCTAAGCTCGTTAATCTTACTTAGTAATACTAGGTTTACACGTGCTTACCGACAGGATGCATTTATACGTTGGAGTGAGCACGATGTATTTCCGTTTCACTTGGCTAGCGTGTATAGTTCGCACGACAGGCCGAGGTTAACCGATATCTAGATGTTGAACCACATTAAACTACAGTAAAGAAACGGAACGGAGACTATTGTTTTATAGAGCGTACAAAATGTATACCTAATTTAGGGTTGGCACAAGCGGACAAAATGAAATAAACACGATATTGATCAGTTTTTAAATATTTATAGACTGAATGTGGTTCTCTTGAGTGGAGACCGCGTACTGACAAGCGCAGCGTGGGAAAGCCACCCGCAAGGTAGTCGGACGGCCTGGTTAGGGTTGCGGGGACTCGCTGGATGCGGGTCGCCTCTATCCGGCCCATGTGGAAATCTATTGAGGAGGCCTGTGTCCAGCAGTGGACGTCCTATGGCTGAAATATGTGCGATAGGCCGCCCGAGATACCGCTGGAACGATGAAGCCCTCAAAGATTTGACCACCCTCGGAGTACCCGATTGGCGTGAAGTGGCGCAAAAACGGGAAGAGTGGTGTTGTGTGGAAAGTGGAAATTATACTGCATATTTAACTGCAAATTACTACGAGACGGGCTAAAAACGGACAAATAGACTTGATTCACCATAATTTACAGTAAATTATAGGTCAAAGTAACTCTAGTGAATGGTGATGATGACAACACAACACACGGTACGATGTAATTAATAGTGACTGTATTTTAACTTCCTTTAAACGCTTCCATTCGTCCGGGTGTAAGGAATATACAGATTGTAAAAAGGGTTATGCAATAAATTTTAGAAATTTAGAATTTACTTACGTTTAAGAACGAATATCTTAGCTGCGTGCAATGTAAACTTTATTATATGAACTGTTGAAGAATGACTATATCTGTTTCGCTTACTTACTTTGATTCAAGAGCTTTGATTTTTGGAGTCTATGTTAACTGCACAAATTAACAATCCAAACCTTCGCTTTGTTAGCAATGTATACCTTATACCGATTGCGTACTCGCAAAAAATTTACTAGGTTACTTTTTTCTAAAAAATAACTAATTTTTAGTTCGTGGTACTGGTAACTTTAGACTAGAGTTCGTTGGCAACACTGCCAATCTAGCACAACTCTCCGCGACTACGCTTTTTTTTATTTTTTTTATTTATTAAACAAAGTACATAATTCTTGTTTCTAACACAGTTTCCTGCAAAACTGCATTGTACAGTTTGACTGCAGGCACGTGTCTCTATACTAATAATACTTTAGAATATTTATTATTTATATACAATTATAAGATAAACGATTATATTTGATGCTGGCTTTAGAGGTAAATTAAATCATGTTACTCAAGCGACTGCAGCAAATATTTTTTCAGGGCCTTTTTTAAATTTGGGCTTGCTTGGCTCATGACGGATGTTCTCGGGCAGACTATTTAGGAAGTGCGGTAGTCTTTCATTTAATGTTCTATGCTTGTCGCGCGACATAGCATCACCCGTCTTTCTCGCATTGTATAGGAAGGAAAGAGACAAACAATCCTTGTAGCGCGACAAAAAGTCGCGTATCACTGTTGTGCTAGAAGTGCTGTTGGGCAGGACGCATTGCTTGTAGAAATGACGGCCACGGGGGCCGACGGGTTTTTAAATGGCAACCATGCACTGGAAGACTCAGCGTGGGTAGGTGGACTAGTGAACTGATGACGAGCACTGGAGTCCACTAGATGCAGGCGGTCATGGTAGCGTTCTTTAATTGAGAATTGTGTCCAACAGTATCCCGACGTCTTTTTATAGTCTCCAGCAAACTCGACCGAATTTCACCTTCCCATACTAACGGAGTTTTGTTCTCATTTTAAAACGACGAGTTGTATTGTAACACAACTTTGCATATACAATAACATGAGGTATATCTAGGCCTGCAATCCGTTTATATGGCTCCAGTTTATAAAACAAACGAAATACAGCAAAAACAAGTTATGTATGAAAAACTTCAATTCGCTGTATTTTTTTTACTATGGTATCTGAAGCTACACAATACTACATACACTAATTACAGGCCTGCATTTACTTTAACTTATTCTAAGTACAAAGTTTTAGAGCGAACTAGCCACAATCGTTTTAAAATGAGAGCGTAACTACGTTTGTATGGAGAACCGCGAGCCTACCGGGGACTCTTTTATTTATTTATTTATTTATTGGAGAACAAACAGAAACAAGTGTGTAGAAATAGGCTTACAATCTAAATATACATAAAACCAAGCATGCACTTATTTCCTAGACAGCTCTCACTAAGACATACATGATACGAGTCTTCACTGTGACAGAATCACTTGATAAATTAATCTTAAATACAAACCACTATTTACGCAAAGAATAATATGGTATAAGATCCACATATACTAGCCACCACAAAAATTTAACACAAAGAAGTTAATGACGACATAATATGCTTATTTTCTGTGCCAAGAATGTTCAATATTTCTTTCTGGAAATTGTATCTATTCAAATTGAAAATGTCCACGGAAGTAAACATCTTATTGTAAGTATTACATAGTCGGCGTAAGGGCGCACGTACTCCGGCGTTAGTCGAGGCGATGGGGACGGCGAACAGGGCGACTGAGCGAGAGCTGCAGCGCGCGGGGACCCTGAATCGAATCCGCTCCACCAGTTCAATACTGTTGTAATTTCCCTTGCAGATGTTAAATAAAACAGTTGCGTCTGAGCTCTGGCGTCTGGTCTCTAGCGAATGCCGCTTATAGTGGTGCAGTAAACTCGAATAGGACATTCGTTTCCCTGTCAGACGTCTATGTAAAATACGCAAAAACTTTTTTGGGCCATTTCTAAAGCTTTTGAATACTTGAGATGTAGTGGGTTCCAGATCACTGACCCGTATTCCAGGTGTGGTCTAACTAGCAATTTATAGAGCAATAAGTATGTAGAGGAGTTCTTAAAAACTTTTGCAGTTCTCAACACAAAACCTAGCATTTGATACGATTTAGAAATTGTTCGCTCGATATGACATCCAAAATCTATTTTGTCATCAAATAGGATACTTAAGTCCCGTGTTGATGACACTTTTTTAATAATTGTGTTGCCGAGTTTGTATATGGAACTTAATATTATTTTTTTGTTTTTCATGAAAGTCATGTGCAAACACTATCACCGGCCAGCTGCAGTTTGTTTTTATGACAGTAATCAAAGAACTCATTAAGATCATCTTGTATTAATCTTGTATCATCAATAGATTTTACGGACTTGAATATTTTTAAATCATCTGCAAACATAAGGAAGTTACAATTTTTAAAGCATAGGTTCATATCATTAATAAATAAGATATATAAAAGAGGTCCCAAAATAGATCCCTGAATTACCCCTGATGTGACGTTGGTGCAAACTGACCTAAACCCATTCACAACTCCAATTTGTGATCTGTTCGAGAGGTACGATGCAAAACATCGCAAAAGGTTACCCCGAATACCATTGTATGCAAGTTTTTCAAGAAGAAGTCGATGATCAACCTTATCAAAAGCCTTAACTAAATGATGAGAATAATGACTTCTAAACCAGGTATTATAAAGTTTAAAAAATGAAATATCTGTACATTGAAGATATTTGAAAAATATATATTGGAACGGACTATTTGGAGGTCACTGAATGGTTTTTTTTTGGATTTTTTTGTATTTGTATGTGTCGTTGTGGCTCATCACGCCAAAACGGCTAAACAGATTTCAACTATTGTTGGTAAGAAGGTAGCTCCGTCATCCACAGATGGTTATAGGATACTTTTTACCCAACTACGCTGAAGTAAAAAAGAAAGGTTATGACTTTTTCTCCTCCGCCAACGAAATTGCGGGCACCTTCCAGGGGTGGCAAGATAAATTACACGCGTCAAGCTGACGGACCAATATATTTTGACCTATGATCTGGAACATGTACCACTTCTTCAAGTGTCTAGTTATATCAGGGGCGAAATGAAAGCGGCTTTTGAGAATGACATAGCATTACTGAATAAACTGTAATGGATATATTCACTGCATGCGTCCTGCGTCAACAATGAACAGCCTCGGTCGGCGGTCGACAATGTTTTGCGGTTCGGTAGCCACGAATACCTCACGCTCTATTTATAGTGGACTTGCGAGTCAATTCACTACCGTTATTTATACTATTAAAACAAAAGGACTGACCGTTTCCATAGCAAGGACTGATCCTGCCCCGATCGCAGGGATATATTCAGGCAAAAACTAGATGGCGCCCTAAAAATATTTTTTTTTGCGTACAGAACCCTGCATGCGCTTATCCAACTCCGAGACAAAGTCTTGAACAATTGTAATATTATTGGATATTCAAATTCAAACTATTTCCTTCAGACAGTGTCCATGTAAGTCATATAGGTCTTAGAAACTACTAGCTTCTGCTCGCGACTTCGTTCGCCTTAAATTCGTTTGTCGCGAATAAGGGTATTTTTCCGGGATAAAAAGTAGCCTATGTCCTTTCCCGGTACTCAAACTATCTCCATACCAAATTTCATCCAAATCGGTTCAGCGGTTTAAGCGTGAAGAGGTAACAGACAGACAGATAGACGGACACACTTTCGCATTTATAATATTGTAGTATGGATGTTAATATGAAAATAAATAACAAATAAACAGCACAAACGAAAAGAGAATTATAAATTAATCAAAAAATGTTATAAACGGTGCCTCGAGAGCCCATGTGTAATATTATATTAGGAGTTGTGGAATATGGTTTGCACCAAGGACCATTAAAACAAGAAGACTGTGAGTTTCCATACTTTGGATTTTGCTACAATCGCAAGGAGATCAGGCAAAAAGTAGATGGCGCCTTGAAACTAAATATTTAACTATGTTATAATTGAATAAAGAAACATAGTAAAGTAATAATTAGTTCGGAAATAGTTAATAATAAATAAATCGTAACATTTTATAAATAATTCTTATACACAGATGGCGTTGTAAAAATGGAATGGTTGTACATTGAAGATATGAATTTAAAAAAAAAACCGGCCAAGAGCATGTTGAACCATACTCAATGTAGGGTTCTGCAGCCGTTTATACATAACAATGCACTACAGATGAAAAAAATACGATGTGAAAAAAAAACCTTTACAAAAGATTGTATCTCCCCGGCACTTACGTCCTTTTGCTGAGAAGCGCAGTTTTTTGGCAATAACTTAAAAACGGTTTGTCCGATCATGTTGAAAACAATTTTCGTTTCATATGTTTTGAACATACCGCTTAGTAAATAATGGGGGGGGGACACAATTTTTGCTACTTTCGGAGCGAATATTTCCGAAAATATTCACTTAATCATTTTTTTTTAGAAGCCTCAGTGTGTTTTTTTAGAAGAACTGTCGAATAAAGTGCCACATAGTAATATTTGAAATGAAATTTTTTTTTCAGTTTCGGCTACATGTATGGAGTTCCCCCCCCCCCCTTAGAAATATATATATATTTTTATTCAACTATCAAACTAAGTAGCGGCTTATACAAAACACCTATCCTCTAAATTTGATCAATATATATCTAGTAGTTTTTGAGGACGGACGGACATAAGGGTTCTGTTTTTGCCATTTTGGCTACCGGAACCCTAAAAATGGAATGTCTGTACATTGAAGATATTTAAAAAAAGAATATTATCCATCTATCAGCTACGGACGTCCACTACTGAACATAGGCCTCCCCTATACTTCGCCAAAGGGAGCGATCCTTCGCAGATCGCAGCCACCGATTCCTTGCGACCCTTACGAGGTCATCCGTCCACGTAGTCAGAGGCCGTCCTACGCTGCATGTTCCTATGCGTGGTCGCCACTCCAGGACTTTACTGTCCCTATCACAGAATAAACAATGCCGAAGGCTCAAGAACCCATAATACGAGGCCATCAAACTGACATTTATCATTGTATTAATCTAATGAGTATTATTCAGTACGAGGAAAAATATTATCCTTCGGCCATTTATTTCATTTCCCCGATTCGATCTCAATTAGAGACATTTTTCCCAATTAAGGACTACCCTTGTTCTACGGAGATATATTCGTTATTATTATTAATTACTTATTTTGTAGTAAGTAGATATTCTTTTTTTTATTGGTAGTTTCTAGAGCGCCTTCTACATTGTTCGTTCGGGCAACTTTTAATAAACGTGTCATGGAAATGAAATTATTCATAAATATATCTGCAGCTCTCTGAGATACGTACAGTCAAGTGCAAAAATATGTCGCGAATTAAATTAATCCTCTTGTAAATATGTACGAGAAACTTATATTATTTTTCGTTGCGCTTTGACTTGTATCTATTGTGACATAGATAGTAATGTGGTGATAGTTTTCCCACATTAAAAACACAGAAACACAAACAATTTTATTTCATAGAAATGCTTATAACAGCACGCATCTTTTCGTATGATTTGAAACTGCTGTAAAGGAAGGACAGTCGGAATGTGAACACGTGTAATACGTGTTCTCATAGAAAGGGCTAAGGTTATGTTTAAAAAAAAATGGTACATGGGTCAAAGCGGATTGAAAAATTCGAGGCGATCAGTGCTCGCTGGTGGAGGGGATGACACGCTCGGCACGTAATCGAGAGGTACCGGGTTCGAGTCCTGGTGTACAGCGTGTGAGAGCAATCATATTTTTGTTTACGGTTTGACTTGTATCTATGTGTCACAATCACAATACCTAATAATATTTTTGAGAAGGATTAGTACATCCAAATTTTTAACACTTGACTGTACTGTACGGTTACTTGGAGTTTGTCACTTGTCGTTTTCAGTCTTAAAGAAAACATAATTTTACGACGATCTAGAAAGTTACCAATGGGTATTTACTTATTTTTCCGGAACAACGTATCACTAAGGCTTTTCCAAGTAGGTACTTCAGTTGGAAGAGCTTGGCAATGATAAATAAACTTAATAAAATATATTTTATTAGTTATAAGTACCTACAGGATGACGTAAAAAACGAGATCAAAATTTTCTTTTATAATTACATATAAGATAAATTAGTCTTGCCAAGACTCGAGTCCAGATCACTTTTAAAATAATGCAATTTTTCGCACAAAACTAATCGTACAAAAGGCTGACTTAATGGCTTAGGACATTCTGTACCAGTCAGCTCTGATCCTACATCACTGAAATGTACAACAATGTAATGTTCTTTCACTTATATATCTACAGCCTGAGTACAATTTCTAATCGGAAGTAATGACATAGTCAAAAATTCCTGATAAGTGTTAAAAAAACCCTCCGAATTGAAAACATGATGTCAACCGTGGATTAATTTTAATTTATTGGTAGTAACGAAGGATAAATAAGTATGCATCTTTATAATAACATACCTCTAATGCAAAGTGTGTAATGGCAAAGGCATATTATAGCGTAGACGACAATTTAACAGACAAAAATGCATTGCCTAAAACAGAAGCAAAATAATTTACTTTTACCGGGACACGGTTCGTATAAGATGGCATTATCAAACGTAGTTGTTTTAAAAAACCATATCCTGCTTTTTTTTCTTCTATTATATTTTTACTTTTATAAGTTTTAATATGACATGTTTTCTTGCAAAACAACGCATTGAGTTTATACTTAAAAACATATATTTAAGATAGGCTCACCTCAAATATTGTAAAAAGATAAGATTTAAAAATGATTGACTGTTGAGTTTGTTTCAGCTTTCTTCTCAACAGTCGTCTCCTCTTGGGAAATGCCCTAGAGTCAGACTTGTAAAAGTGCCCTTGCGGCCGACTTACAGAATAAAGATCATTATTTCATTTTCTCACTATTCCATTAAAGTAATAACGATTTGCAGTACATTCTGCGGCAGTAAATTAAAGCTGTTCATCTCCAACTGAAATAAACAATCAAAATAGATATAAGTATTGCGGCAAAAAGAAATAAAAAGGTAGATACCCCACGTGTCTGCACTGCATTATACACCGAGTAAATCGTAAAAGTGCCTCTTTTCTAGTCTCGTTCAGAGATATCAACCTGTATACGTACTAGACTAGAATTGAAACACCACTGAAATCTGTTTTCCGCTTCGAAAATTCTCCAACAGAGAACCGGCGCGATGAATTATGAGTCTAGAACACTCGACTGTTGTTATTGAACACATACATACAATGTATATATGTGTGTAGTTCTATGAGGAAAATATTGGAATAGATAAATCACTTGAAATCTGCGGTTTCTGCTTGGTTTAAAACAAAAAGGCGAAGATGAGGTCAAGGCATCTATAGAGACAAATGCGTATTTAAAGGAATACATAGATTTGGGAACGTTAAATTTCTTAGGGCTGATTTCACCAAAATCAACTTACACGAGAGTGGCTACCTCAGTATTACTTTAATCTTACTATTAACTCGATGGTTAAGTTCATTTTCGATCACCACACTAGTCGACGGATAACATACTATCGCGTAGTTACTGGGAACGTTGAACGAACGAATTTAATGATATCGTAATGCACCCAAGTAAGATAGACAGTTTGTCCCATGCAATGGTGCTGCGTATTGTTTAGATTTGCTGTGTTACATCAATTGTGAAATAAGTATGGAATTCACTTGAAAGTGATAATGACAATATTAATCTAACATCTAACAGTTAACTCAGCTGCTTAGCTGAAATTGGCAGTGAAATATTTGCCCTTACCGGGATTTCAATCCAGGACCTTCAGCTTCGCAAATGCAAGTTCCTGGAACCAATAATAGTTTCGAGTTGTACAAATGGATAGTTATATCTAGTTTTCAGATGCATTGTGGGATTGTGTTGAATCCACAAGACTAGTGGGCCTTTGATGTTTGCGTAAATGAATGACATGTCCCGAGCTACTAAATTAATTACGAACTTATGCAGCTCGGGCTCGCCCCACCCGCGCCTCTCCCCTTGCCGACGCATGACGTATGGTGCCGAGACGTGGACACTGACGGTACAACTAGTTCACAAACTCAAAGTTGCTCAGCGAGCTATGGAGAGGGCAATACTCGGCGTCTCTCTGAGGAATCGTATCAGAAATGAGATGATCCGTCACAGAACCAAAGTGACAGTCATAGCCCAAAGAATTAGCAAACTGAATTGGCAGTGGGCTGGTCATATTTGCCGAAGAACCGACAACCGTTGGAGTAGACGTGTTCTCGAGTGGAGACCGCGTCTTGGCAAAAGAGGTTTAGGACGTCCTCGGGCAAGGTGGAGCGATCATATTAGCAGGGTGGCTGGCGGCGGCTGGAGAAGAGTGGCTGAGGATCGTGCTCAGTGGCGCACCCTTGGAGAGACCTATGTCCAGCAGGGTACTGCAAACTGCAACAGGATGATGATAATGATGATGATGATGATAGATGTATATTAGATTCCAGCCTCCTATATGCGTTTAATTGTGTTAAATATGAGAGGTTTTATGCTTAAACTGGAAGACGCCCGCAACTTCGTTCGCGGAGGAGAAAAAGTCATAACTCCTCTTTTTTTCGAGGGCGTATTCGGATAATAAGTATCCTATAACCATCTGAAGATACCCAGCTACCCGTGTGTCGAAAATAGTTGAAATCTGTGGCGTCGATGTGGCGTGATGAAGCCACAACGACACATACAAACATACAAAAAAAACATTCAGTGACTTCCAAATAGTGCGTTACAATCTTGTTTTTTAATATCTTCAATGTACCTACATTTCATTTTTGCAACTTTATAATAGTATATAGATGTCTAGTAGATTCCAGTCTCCTATATGCGTTTTGATGTGTTTAATATGAGAGGTTTTATGCTTAAGGGGATGCATCGAAAATTTAAACTATTTTGTAGCGCATTTTTTGTCAAATCTAGTATATAAAACTGGCTGGTTTTCAGATATGTGTTTCTTGACTATATAACCTATTCAGTGATTAACGTGGAAACATGTTTAATGAAAATTTCCTTGATAGAAAAGTTATCCGAAAACGCGTCTTCATTTCCCGTTTTTTGTCTAGTTTGTACAAACGACTGATTAATAAACGGCTAAATTATGTTAAAATATCATTCTTCCCTTTGTCTTTTAAGTGATTAACTTAAATGTTAACAAAACATAATAATATTTTCGATTTCATGGTACTTTTACATCTGGCACTTACGCCAAAAAATCCCAAGCATGTAGTGTGTTAGCATTCTCTTTCTTTGATGCGCGCGAACAATAAATGCGTCCCTTATTACAAATCACGCTTATTGGCTGACTCCGCGTTTGGGGCGTGATTTACAAATGACGAAGTAGGCCCTTAAATATCTGCGGCTATAACTAAATTTGTAACAGGTAATGCCGTTAATGTTTCGGCGTAAATTTAAGAGCCTAATTAAAATATAAATAAAATTAAATACAACTAGCAATAAATTATGAAATACATTATAACTCTTTGAACAACTTTTTACGGTTCCATAGCCAAAATGGCAAAAACAACCCTTACAGTTTCGTCATGTCCGTCCGTCCGTCCGTATGTCACGGGCATTTTACTCAAAACCTACATGGTGTATATTGATGAAATTCGGAGTATAGGTGTCTTGTATAAGCCGCTACTAAATTTAATAGTTCCATAAAAAAAAATATTTCTAAGGGGAGCACTCCATTCATGTAATCGAAAGTGAAAAAAAAATCAGCTAATATCAATGTGTGGCACATATTTCGACAGTTCTTTTAAAAAGACTTAGAGGTTTCTAACATTGTTTTTTATATTTAGTGAATATTTTCGGAAATAATCGCTCCGAAAGTGAATGTGTCTCGCTCCTCGAACGAATATTTGGAGAACCGAAGCTTACTCATCTATCAAGTGGCTTGCAAATAAATTGCACAAGTGTCTGTCTGTCTGTATTAACGAACAGCTACCCAGGTTCCAGTTGTAAATGTATTGTAGGATTGTATTAATTCCATACAACTCAATCGAAAAACTCAACCTGTAAAAATTAATTTAAGGTCAAGTGGGGTAAGAGAAATGTTGTAAATATGATACTGAAAACTGACATATGTGTCAATGGAAATAGAGTTGGGCCAATTGCATGGTCTCTCTTTCCTAAATAAACGATGTTTCCCTTACCCCACCTGACCTTAAATGATTACGGAAAATGAGAATAAGAGCGAAATAAAAATAAAAATAACAGACTAACTATAAATTATAAAAACGGCAGAGTTCAAGTTCAAGACACGTTGTGCGACAAATAATGAACCATATAAATGTTTTATTTAAGGTTAAGGCTAACGATGACCCTCATCCAAAAACATTTATAATTCTTTGAAACTTCTTTAAAATTAGGTACTTAAATGGCCCCGCACTCCATTGTTTTGCTATTAAAGTAGCTCTTAAAATATGTTCGCTTGCTCGTTTCTGCATCCAATACTTGGCGAACCAAAGCTCACTCATCGATCAAGTGGCTTGTAAATAAATTGCACAACCTATTCTCTGTTACGAGTTCGTGTACAAACATATACAGTTACCCAGTTTTTAACCGACTTCCAAAAAAGGAGGAGATTATATGTTCGATAGTTTGTATTTTTTTTTTATGTATGTTCACCGATTACTCCGCCAATTGTAGACCGATTTTAAAAATTCTTTTTTTATTTGAAAGGATATACTCCCGAGGTCGTCCCATTGCTACCAAGTTGGGACTGGTGATGGGAACCCAGGGAAATCGAAAGCAATCCTCAAATTTTATAGGTACTTATAACGTTTTTCATATATTTTCTTAAGTATTTGCATATTGTCATCATTTCATCATGCTGAGCTGATGACGAAAGGTACAACTCCTTAATAGTTAAGAGTTAGAGGATAATTCTTAAAAAAAACATCTATTATAGGTAGATACGTTAAAACTGTAAGTCATATTCTTTTGAGTGTGTCCCTGAAGTAGTTTCCTTATCACCAAGTCAGGATTAGATGATGGAATACCAGGGAAATCGAGAGAAACTCTCAAATATTATAGGCACTAACAATGTTTTGTATATATTTTTCTAAAGTTATCAGTTGTTTTCTCTGGTTGTCATCATTTCATGCTGAGCTGATGATGGAAGGTATAAATGAATATGAACTAACCAAATTTTACATTTCTTACTTCCAGACTCGAGATGCGTGCAAAGTTCCTCCTCAACCTTCCCATTCTGGGCTCTAAAAAATACTTTATATCACTACTAAAATCCATTACTAAAAAGCAAAAAATAAAAATTTTGAAATAAAAAAAGAACCGACTTCAAAATAAACTAAAAAACAAAATCACATTTGAATCATTTTTTTGAAGTAGGTGCCAAACCTGAAGTAAATAAAGTTCTTTATTCAACAAAAATACGAATTACTATGACTAAGTATATATGTAAGTAGATAATAACTAAAGGCTCGCCGCCGCGGTTCTTAAGAGTAATAAATGAATGGTTTGGCACCGACTTCAAAAGGTGATTCGAATGTGATCCGTGACGTACATAAAAGATTATTTATGGCTTTTTAGTTTATTTTGAAGTCGGTTCTTTTTTTTTTCAATTTTTTTTTAGATTGCTGATGTATTGTATTGTGGCGTTCAATTGAATGACGGTTCACTGTTTGGTCGCCGGTTCTACTGAATTCCCAGTTTATTACGTTTAAAATGCGTCTTTATTAATCTATTACAAATTATCAATATTATCAGAATTATCAATATTATCAGAATTATCAAAATTATCAAAATTATCAAAATTATCAAAATTATCAAAATTATCAAGATTGAACTTGAATTTGAACGAACTTGCAATTTGTGGAATGAGCGTCCTGAGGTGGTTCTGTATATGGGGTTCATCAAAAAGGACAAACGCGACAACTATGTGGGATATTTCGATTTATCGATCATTGTTCCGATAGCCGTTTCTGTAAACGGTCTTATAGCGATGAGTGTCGGTCAACACTTCAAGAAACTCACTTTACTATATAGCTTGGCCAGGATCAGATACAGAAGGAAGTAACTCCTGAATACTTACGGCTGGCTTCGTCAGGAGGTAACTTCGCAGCCCTAACCCACCGGTAGCTGCCCCCCGACCTGCGACACCCAAAGTTAAGTTTTTTAATAATGTGTTTATACTTTGCATACATAATTAAAACACTTTATTTTTCCTAATTTAGTAATTTAAATTTTAGATAAATTTTGTAAAAAGACAAAACCTAAACTAAACCTAAAACGAACAATAACGAGTATAACCCCCATATAAAAACAGAAGTCATTTTTTTTAAAGAAAAAGTTGGAATATCATTGGAATGAAACAATAAAATACACCATCTTTCTTACTAACAACGTATACTTGTCTATATCGGTTCTGATCGAGATGTTCGCTATTTTCTTCTCTGTTTATCTAAGAACGCACGCGGATTATGATATATATAACGTAGCAGGATATAGCGTTACATTGAATTAAAAATAAACTAATACTGGAAGCGAGATCTTAGTTTAAAATTCGCAAAGAAATTCTGAGAATAGCTTATATTGCTCTTTGAGTGACTTTTAACCTTGAAGCGTAAACAATCACTTTTTAGTACCGTATGTCATTACTTAAGTCCAGCCTCTATCCAGCCCATCTGAAACTCAATTGAGGAGGCCTATGTCCAGCACTGGACGTCCTATGGCAAAAATTGTGTCATTACTAGCACACACTGGTAAGACTTTCGTCTTGAGACATTGCAGGATATTGAGCTAAAAGATAGCCCCCAGCCTGCCAATCGCTGCTCAGATGGCTAAAATCCGATAAAGTACTCTCCAACCCCAATTTTATCTATACGCAAAAAATCACTCGCAAATTGTGAAAGAAGAACGATTCAAGAAACCTTCAAGCCTACAAGAAAAAAGCGTAGTCCCAACTGAAAGGCCGGCAACGCACTTGTGACTCCTCTGGTGTTGCTGATGTCTATGGGCGACAGTGATTGCTTACCATCTGGTGATCCGTCTTCTCGTTGGCAACAATAACAAAAAAAACATACATTGACATTTCAAAGAAATCTTTATGCGTGTCAACCTATACCGAAAGGCCTCTCAAATGAGGCATCTGGAAGTTACTGGTAGCGCGGAGTGGACGACGCCTTACTACGTCACGGCCCGGCCACGGCAAGACGAGCCAATTCTCTCTTCATTGCTCAGTTAAGACGCTCACCGCACAGATGTTAGTTGGTATAATAATATATAATAATAATAATAATATGTCTATGCCCGCTGACACTGACGGACGCGTCAACCGTTAATATTTTAATATAAAATCACTTTTTACGTCTATTTACGCTTTAAATCCTCCCTCTTTTTGATAAATATATTTTAAAAGCAACACAAATGATGACGTACAGTGTAAGTACACAATGTACGAAACAAGAAGACGCAAAAGTCGGATTGGTTATGACGGCGACAAAATAGTCTAAGAAATGTTAACGAGGCAACGCGCGAGAGCGGCATCGACACCAGACACAAACGCACGCCCACCACCCCCGCCTGCATCGTCCAGCTCCTCGGCATCGTCGTCGGAAGACGAGTTTGCCACTGCTCCCGACACCAACAGTCAGTCGAGTGACGACGAGCGCGGGCCGCCGCCCCCGCCGCCACGACCACCAGCGCGACGAGGGCGCCCACCGCTGCCGGCACGCTTGGGGCCTGCGGGGCATCCTGCTCCGCCCACGGCTCCCGCTACCGGTGGTGTAGTGCGTCGCATGCGATGGACTCAAGCAATGAACGAGCACTGCATGCGCGCATACTACGGGGCTACAGAGGGGGGAACCCACCTGTCTGCGTACCGAGACAGGATGCTCCTTCTGTTCCAGACCCTCGAACCGGCCATCGCCGTATCTGCACAGCGGCTATCGGATCAAGTGCGCGCTATCCAACGGCGTAAGTTGCTGGACGACGCGATGCTTGATCAACTGCGCCTGGAAGTACTGGCTGCTCGCGCGGCCTCCACGTCGTCTTGGAATCCACCTGCTACGTCGCCAGTTTCGGCGCCAGCACTCGACCTGGTGCCGAGGGCGCCGCGGGTCGATCCCGGCTCTGACGAGGAGCACTGCGCGAGTAGCGTAAGTACCCAGGCCGATGAGCAATTGAGGAGGATTCTGGAAGAGACGATTGAGCGGTATCGATTCGCGCCTGACTCTAGGCCGCGATTACCACGCTTGCCCACGAATAGACGTAACTTAGCGCTAGTGGGAGCCCTCAACGCTTTGCTAGACCCGTATCTGCGGGCTAGCGAAGATCTAGCTGATACCCACTCGATCATGTACTGTGGGGCCATCGCGGCGACCGCGTTGCTCGTGTCAAGTTCCCGGACGCTGACCGAGCACCGCGGACTGCCGGTGGTGTCCCCGCCTGGCAAGTACGGATCGAGCGGCGTATCAGCACGTTCAGGACTCTCATTGCAAAGCTAATCTGCTTCAGAGGGGGTAACAACCGCCCTCGTGTCATGCGCTACGTAGCACAGGCCTTTGCGGGGACTGCTGTCAGACCCCGTGATTACATGGCCTGTGTTACGGAGCGCATCGACTTCCTGAAGCAGAAAGTATATGCGTGGGCAAGCCGTATCCGCCGCTACAGAGAACGTGTGGATCGATTCCAGTAGAATCGCCTCTTCCAGAGCGATCAAAGGAAGGTATACCGAAAGTGGGAGGGAACCGACCAACGTGTGACCGACGGGCGGCTGCCGGATCCTACTGCCATGAATAATTTCTGGCGTAGTATCTGGTCGGTGCCAGTCGAGCACACCGAGGACGAGTGGATGAATGTTGTCGAACGTGAGTGTGAGCCCATCGAAACCATGAGGGCTGTTACCATCAGCCCCGATGACCTGAGCTGTGCGGCTCGTACGACCCAGAACTGGAAAAGTCCTGGGCCGGACGGGTTGCACAACTTCTGGGTCAAGTGGTTTCGATGTTCACACGAACGACTGGCAACACAATTCGTACAAGCCCTCGAGCTTGGTTCCCTGCCATCTTTCCTAACAACTGGTGTTACCTTCCTGCTCCATAAGTCCGGTAGTACCACGGAAGCGAAAAACTATCGACCCATCACGTGCTTGCCTACGCTGTACAAGCTCCTTACATCTATTTTGAGAGCAAAAATTAACACGCACATTGTTGCGAACAACGTTTTGGCCTTCTCTCAAAATGGATGTAGGGTTGGGTCCCGTGGTACTAAGGAGCTCCTCCTCATTGACACGACTATTTGTCAACAAGTTCGGCGGAACAGGGGGACTCTTTCGACCGCTTGGATTGACTACAAGAAGGCCTATGATTCGGTGCCTCATTCATGGCTTGGGAGGATCTTGGAGCTGTATAAAATCGATACAGTTTTAAAATCCTTTATAGGGTCATGTATGAGGCAGTGGACCACAGTCCTTCGTCAACCAGGTGGCCGAGATGGCCCCCCTGATCCGCAGGACTTTATAAGGATTAATAGGGGTAAATTCCAGGGCGACAGATTGAGTCCATTGTGGTTCTGCCTAGCCCTAAATCCACTCAGCACTCTGCTCAAGGATTCAGGATTAGGTTGCCGGCTTCACAGAGGGGGTGAGATTATTTCTCATCTGCTGTACATGAACGATCTCAAGCTGTTTGCACCGAAACGACCAGAACTGGTGGAGCTACTCAAAGTCACAGAAACATTCAGTAGTGCCATCAAAATGGAGTTTGGTGTAGACAAGTGTGCGATCATGCATGTACAGCGGGGGAAAGTCGTAAATTCAACGAATTTACAGCTTTCCGAGACAATGTCTCTCAAATCTCTCTCCGAAGTTGAAACCTACAAGTATCTCGGTATGTCACAGTCATTGAGTATTGCGGACGGAGACATTAAACAGGCAGTGAGGGAGCGTTTTTTTTGCCGCTTGACAAAAGTACTGAACAGTCTTTTGTCGGGTGGCAACAAGGCGCGCGCCTTCAACGCTTAGGTGATGCCCCTGCTCACTTACTCCTTTGGCATACTAAGGTGGACCCAGACTGAGCTGGACGCCCTGGATAGGAGGGTCCGTATGCTGCTCACTACACATCGCATGCTACACCCACGCTCGTCAGTAATGAGACTGTACATCCCGCGCAAGTGTGGGGGCCGTGGCTTTTTAAATGTCAAGGACCTCCATAACCGCGAGGTGTGCAGTCTCAGGGAGTATTTCCTAAACAATGAGTGTGGGATACATCTCGATGTAGTGGCAGTAGACAAAGGCCTCACCTTTCTATCCTTGGCAAACGAGAACTGGCGCAGACCAACGGTGCTTAGCACTGTAGACCGCAAGGACGTATGGAGGAGTAAAGAGCTACACGGGCGGTTCTACAAGGCCCTTACAGGGCCTGATGTAGATCTGCTCGCGTCGGTGAACTGGCTACGTTTCGGCGATCTCTTCGGGGAAACCGAAGGTTTTGCCTGTGCAATTACGGACGAAGTTATCACGACGAACAACTACCGGAAGTATATCCTGAAGGACGGTACGGTCGACATTTGTCGGGCATGCCGCCGTCCCGGCGAGTCACTCAGGCATATAATTTCCGGTTGTTCTCATCTTGCTAACAGCGAGTACTTGCACAGACATAACCAAGTAGCCAGGATTATTCACCAGCAACTTGCTATTAAATACGGTCTTGTGGGGTCTGAGGTGCCGTACTATAAGTACGCACCGATGCCAGTTCTTGAAAATGGTCGTGCCACGCTTTATTGGGATCGATCTCTCATCACGGACAGGACTATTGTAGCCAATAAGCCTGATATCGTGCTGGTAGATCGATCTAAGCGCCGGGCAATACTCATCGACATCACCATTCCACATGACGAGAACCTCGTGAAGGCTGAGAAGGACAAACTCAGCAAGTACCTCGACTTGGCTCACGAGGTGACCGCCATGTGGGATGTTGATTCGACGATTATTGTCCCGATAGTTGTTTCGGCAAACGGTCTTATAGAGAAGAGTCTCAACGAACATCTTAAGAGACTCTCGCTAGATGGCTGGGTCAAGGGTCAGATACAGAAGGCAGTAATCCTGGACACAGCCCGCATTGTCAGGAGATTCCTCTCTGTGCAGCCCTAACCACCGGTAGCTTGAGCCCTGCCCCGCTGCCGGCGGCACCCTAGGTTAGGTTTTTTATAATGTGTTTATATTTTGTATGTGCATTTTGTATTTTACTTTTTATATATATATATTGTAAAAAACCTACCCTAAGATTTTAAATAAATAAGTGAATAATAATAATAATAGTTTATTAGCAGAAAAGGGATACAACAATTAGGTTGAGGTCCCTGACTTCTGAGTTAGGTTATAACCTGTGTTACAGATGTTAGTGTCCTCTCCTACAACATTACCTCTTACAATTTCACTTATAAATTATTTGGCCGGTAACATGCAAGTGTGTGTGTGTGTGTGTGTGTGTGCGCGCATGCGCGTGTGATTACGCGAGTGTTTATAGTGGGTACCACACGCGTATTAGCATTTCTTCTTCTTCAGCACACACAAATTCCGGGCTGTTTCTTCCCAGATTCTTGGCAAAATATATGAAATCATTGCCAACAAACGAGCCTTGCGACCGCGTAAAATACCCCTTATCGCTGTACCCCCTGCATCTTACCAGGGGCGACGTCTCAGTTACACACTAAGCTTATAGAATCTCTGCTATTGTAGTGAGTCTCTCTAGTCTTCTAATGTGAGTCGTTCTAAAACAGTTTAGAACGCAAAAATAAACTGTACCCGTTCTGAATTTTAAAAAAACTAAGCGGGCGGGGAAAATCGAGGTGTACAGAACAGTGCTCCCTGGTCGAATGGTTGATACGTTGGACCTGTAATCCAAAGACTGGTTCGATTTCGATTCCTGGTATAGACCAGGTAATCTCAATTGAGTTATTTCTTTACTTTGATCTTTGTATAATTAATATATTACTGAAGTAAAAAACAAATGTAAATTGAAAGCAAGTTAGGGCGGGGGGGAGGGTTGGTTTTTAGAGCGGCCCTTCTAGTAACTCTAATTCCGGGTCCTTCCTCCCCTTTAGTTTCGCGCTCGTTTGTTCCCCGGCCGTTAACCCCACGCATGCCCATACACATGTCTGGCGTGTCAGCGAAATGTTGGACTTGTTATGTGTTGTTGAACTTGTAATAATTAGGATTACTAACAAGGTCGTTACTTTTGGTATATTCCGTAATACATACGTGGACTTGTTCGTAAATTCCTCGTATAGAAAAACCGAAGTACAAATAGTACTGTTCATAGCTGACTTTTTCTCTTGCTTCTGACAAGATATGTGTCACTCGTGTTCCACAGTATTGTTGGGCATCCACAGATAGAGTGTAGCTAATGAAAGATGAGACTGGAATCAACCGCAAAATGTAGCTGCGGTGTGCCTGTACGAGCTAGATGTAAACAAATAATGTTTTTCTCAATAACTAATAACTTAATATGTAAATAAACCAATTTAACGGATTATTTTTCAAAGTGGGTAGTCTGCACAAATTGTAACTTTGGCAGAGGAAAATATATCTTTTCTCCGTCAACCCGTGAACATGGAAAGCTAAAAAGCTTTCCATGTTCACGGGTAACTAACTTATAGCTACAAGGTGTCTATCTTGCAGAACTCCATCTCCAGGTGTTCTGGATGCGGATGTTGATTTCGTCCTCTCTTGTATGCGTAACCGTCACATTGCACCCGAGGTACTTAAATTTATCCAATCTTCTGTAAGAGTTTCCCCCTACAAGTAGAGGAATGAGCTAACAACAGAGTTCACGGTGAGTACTGGAATGTAGCAAAGCGATGCATTGTCTCCTATGCTCTTCAATTTGGTTTTGGAACATGCTGTCCGGAAACTAATACCATTGGATTCCGGAGTAGAGCTAAATAGAAGGCATAAGTTGATAGGATACCCAGATGACTTGGCTCTACTAGGGGAAAACCATGAAGAAGTGGCAGTATCGGCCAGGATTTTGAGAGAGGAAGCAGCAAAGGTGGGTCTCAGGATTAATCACGGAAAGTCGGAATATCACCACATGAAGCGCTACCGGAACAGCCGAGCCAAAATAATATTCATGTATTAAAATAAATATTTTACCTAAAACTGAGTTTTAGGCGGTAAGATTATTATAATTAATGATGATTTCCGAGAAGCGACTCCTTTATGATCAAAATTTGCTGCCCAGTGCAAGAATATCATATTACCCAGCCAGAGATGAGGAGATAAAATACTGTAATAAGTACAGTCGGCAGGTTTTACTTTTTCTATTTTTATACAATTGGAATGATGCCATTTTAAGGGTTCCTTACCAAAAAGGTAAACAAAGAACCCTTATGGTGCGACTTTGTGTGTCTGTCTGTCTGTCTGTCCAAATTAGAGCGCCATATCTCAAAAACTCCTTATGATAGCTATTTGAAGTTTGGAATAATAATCATCGTCTTAAACATCGTTAGCCCACATATATTGCAAAGGAAACAATTTGAAATATTTTTTATTTTCTGAAAACAACGACGAATATGAGGGGGGCCAAATATTTCAAGTCTAGCTTCTAGGTCAAGTAAGGTATCATATGAAAGGGCTTGATCTGTACATTTTTGAAATAATGTTTTAATTTTTTTGTTGTGATTAGATTTTGTTATATTAAGGAAAATGTGAAAAAAACACCACTCCCCTGTTGAAAATTTTGAAATTTTTACAATTTGTAAAGTTAGATATAAATATTACACGAAAATTATAACCATGTCTCTAGCTACCTAATTTTTTTTTAATTTTCAGAAATCCTATTTGAACAACCTGGTTGCGTTAAGTGTAAACCTAATTTGTATTTGTGTGATATTTATTTACTTTTAAGTTTGCATTTCTCAACCAATTCTTGTGAAATTTCGTGAGCAGGTTCGATAATTGTATAAAATTTCTGTCGATTCAGTTTTTAGGGTTCCGTAGCCAAAATGGCAAAAACGGAATCCTTATAGTTTTGTCGTGTCGGTCCGTCCGTCTTTCACAGGCATTTTACTCAGAAAATATAAAACGTATAGTATAGGTGTCTTGTGTAAGCCGACCTTAGTTTGATAGTTAAATAAAATATATATATATATATATATTTCTAGGGCGGGCACTCCATACATGTAACCGAAACTGATTTTTTTTTTTTCAGCAAATATCAATGTGTATAAAACACTTGATCTTTCTAAAAAAGAAATTTGATTAAGTGAATATTTTCGCAAATATTCGCTCCGAAACTAGCAAAAATTGTGTCCCTCTATTTTCTAAACGGTACCTATGTTCAAAAAATATGGAAAAAATTATAAATATAAAGCTTAACAAATACTTCCAAGGAAAATTGTTTTCAACATGATCGGACATACCGTTTTTACGTTATTGTCAAAAAACTGCGCTTCTCAGCAGAAGGGCGTAAGTGCCGGGGATTATTTTCTGCTCTTGGCCGGTTTATTTTTTTTAATCGTGGAGATGTGGAGGTTTCTTAGTCACGCAAGATCTACAGCTCATAGCCTCTAAATTAAAACAAACGCAAACAGGAGGGAACGCTAGTACATGAAAATAAATTTACCTACACGAGAGCTTTGGTGAAAATTCCAGAAACCAAACTTGGCAAAATAATTATTAATTCAGAGCTCCTATAATTAATCTTATTTAGACAAAGCTTGAGAACTCTGAAATTATCAGGAACGTCTATATATATTTCACATGACTCCCATTCGGTAACGAGATGTTTGACTAAGTTGAGTTAGTTAGTTGCATAGCGGCTTACGAAGCTGGCGTTCCCGGGTTTGAATCCTGGCCTGAGCAAGTGATATGATGAGCACGAATGTTTATTTCTGGGACTTGGATGTTTTTTATACAGAATGGCATATTTTGATCGGTCGGTATGGGAAAGTCTGAAACTATAAGACATACGAAAATTTTAGTAATAAGACAAACAGCATTCATACATTTAAAAAAAAACTCAGCTCGGGAATCTAACCCCGACGTTTTGAAAAATAAAACTAACACTACTTCTATTTAGATATCGATGGGTCTTAAGCAGTAAATGTTACTATGAAACATGATGTCTAAAATGAATATAATCAATCATCATAATCATCAATTAATACTTAACTCTGATGATGATGATATTGATGATGATTTTCATACTAACGTTTACTGCTGAAGACCCACATAATCGATATCTAAATAGAAAAAAATGTTAGTTTTATTTTTCAAAACGACCGGGTTCGATTCCCGAGCTGTGTTTTTAAAAATGAATAAATGCAATTTGTTTTATTACTAAAATCGATGACATGGTTCCTAAGAAGAGATTTTCGTATGTCTTATAGTTTCAGACTTTCCCGAACTGACCGATCTAAATGTGCCACCCTGTATATCTTAGTGTTATTTTATCCCTAAAGGTGCGTCCACATTTGTATCATTTGCCCGTATCAGATCATCGTCGCGTGGCATGATCGCGTGTCACGATCACGCGTTTGGACGTTACGCCGATCCGATCACTCGAAATCCATGTTGCTACGCGTATCAAACACTCGGATCGGACAAGCACGGCATGATCACGACGGTGCGACGTCCACACTAGCGATCATGGCACGCGATCATGGCACGCGATCATGCTACGCGGTTATGATACGCCGCGATCCATCTCGAGTCGGTTTTTGCCCGATCATCTTCTGTCTCGTCCATTGCGGCTACGCGTGAAAGAGATGGCCGAGAGGCGTGGCTTGAGTCGCTGGCGCAGGTGTGTTACGGCGATTTCCAAAGTACTGCCATTTTTAGTTGCTGCGCGCGCGGTACCGCCGACGCATGGGCGCTGTTGTCCACGCTGGTGCTCGGCGCTCGTGGCTTATCAGCTGTCGTGATAATAATCTTCAAGTTTCTGCACGGGTGTCAACCAATTTGATGTGCCATCGCAGAGTGCAATAGTTTTACACGGAACACAACGCTACTACAGAAAAACGATCACGCGAAAAATGATGATCGGCGAAATGCCAAAATGATCGGAGCGGTGAAAGGATACGGCTTGCATCCAAACTGTAGCATGCAAAATGATCGGCCCGGTGATCGGATACGGTGATACGCTACGGCTTAGTGTGGACGCGTTTCTTCACGCGGCGGCGCAAATGATACGGAATGCCGACAGTGAGCGTCCAAGCAGCGCGATACGCAGTCATGCCACGGGACGATGATCGGATACGAGCAAATGATACAAGTGTGGACGCACCTTAAGAGCACTAAACGACTAGAGATACGATTTGAATATATTCCCCTTTGCCAACGTAATCGCGTAATCTCCGGTCAGTTTAGACGGCAAACTGTCAGTGTGTGGGTGTTTCTTTGTTTGTAAGTGTTTTTTTTTAATTGTGTGCATGTGTAGAAATAGGAATATTTCCCCAGTGTGCTGTATGTGTTTACCTACCTCACCCCCCGCTTAAAATACATGAAAAATTTGTTCGGTAATGACACGGCTTGTCAACTCATTTAGTAAATGTTCTAAGGTATACATATCTATATAAATTAAATATGTTTATCGTCGCCTGGTACATAGTACCAGCATTGTTTCGTTTTTGACTAGGTTGATTTGTTTAAAATTCCTCAGCCTGATCTATTTGCCAAGTTTCAATTGACACTTTCACGACCGCGAACCCCCGAGGTAAGCGCTCTGCTCGTAGTAAGTTTTCGCTAAATACGCTCACGTTATCAATTTATCATATCTCGGTTGTGAATGTTAACATGTTATTAAGTAACAAACATCACTATTGTTGGTAGGCTTAATTCCTAGCCCAGGTTATGAAATACCTGTGAAAATTCCTGTGCGCTTACCATGAGCTCGGCACGAGCGAGTATCGAGCGCTCGATGACGGTCTATCTCTTTCGCACTATTAGCGCGCGCGAGAGAGGTGCACTGACTCTCGATACGAGATATTCGCTAGCGCCGATCGTAAACTCAGCTCATAGTAGGCATACTGATTTACGAATACAAACTGTTTAGTTGATAGGGTTAATAAATATATATTATTAAAAAGAAGTTTCGTATAAGGGTTTACATTTTTGTTGATGAAAATGTTAATAAAAAAATAAAAAATAAAAAAAGAACCGACTTCAAAATTAACTAAAAAGCCAAAAATAATCTTTGATAAAAAATAACCGACTTCAAAATAAACTAAAAAGCCAAAAATAATCTTTTAATATGGTACGGATCACATTTGAATTACCTTTTGAAGTCGGTGCCAAACCATTAATTTATTACTAATAAGAACCGCGGCGGCGAGCCTTTAGTTATTATCTACCTTCATATATATTTAGTCATAGTAATTCGTATTATTGTTGACTAAAGAAGTTTATTTATTTCAGGTTTGGCACCGACTGATCCGTACCGTACATAAAAGATTATTTTTGGCTTTTTTGTTTATTTTGAAGTTGGTTCTTTTTTTATTTAAAAATAATTATTTTTTACTTTTTGTTTTACAAATATCATGATAATAATCACAATTTTTGCAATTTATTAGTGGATCACTCCACTAGCGTTATTATTATAAACAAAGATCAGAAACAAATGAAAAACTTTTTCGACGATACTGGACTTGAACCAGTGCCTTGAGCCAGACCGGGGCAGCACGCTCTACCATCTGAGCTAATCGTCCACACCAGCAGTCGACGAATTTTGTCATCTCTTCTTGCTTATGGATCTCTGTATGGTGCATCCGACTCTTTAGCCGTTAGCGCCGCCTAGTGCAGAACTATGAAGTTACTTTCACACCGAGCAGATACCTTTACAGGTACCATTGCTCGGCGAGAGGTGGCGCTATTATCAAGACTGTACTTTTTGTTTTACAAATATCATGATAATAATCACAATTTTTGCAATTTATTAGTGGATCACTCCACTAGCGTTATTATTATAAAAATTATTTAATTAATTATTTTAATTATTTTTTGCTTTTTAACATGGGAACATTGAGGAGGCACTTTGCACGATCTCGAGTCTTTGGAAGTAAGAAATGTAAAAGTCGGTTAGTTTATTGTACCTTCCATCATCAGCTCAGCATGAAATGATGACAACCAAAGGAATACAACTGATAAAGCATTGTTAGTGCCTATAATATTTGAGGGTTTCTCTTGATTTCCCTGGTATTCCATCATCTGATCCTGACTTGGTGATAAGGAGACTACTTCAGGGACACACTATAAGGAATATGACTAACAGTCTTAACGTATCTACATACAAAAGATGTTTTTTTTAAGAATTATCCTCTACCACTTAAATATAAGGAGTTGTACCTCCTTGTAAATATTAAGGAGTTGTACCTTCCGTCATCAGCTCAGCATGATTAGAAGATGATTACCATATGCAAATACTTAAATAGCTTAAGAAAATATATGAAAAATTTTATAAGTGCCTATAAAATTTGTGGATTGCCCTCGATTTCCCTGGGATCCCATCAAATAAAAAAAGAATTTTTAAAATCGGTCCTCAATTGGCGGAGTAATTGGTAAACATACATAAAAAAAATACAAACTATGGAAGATATAAACTCCTCCTTTTTTGGAAGTCGTTTAAAAACCGGCCAAGAGCATGTCGGACCATGCTCAGAGTAGGGTTCCGCAGCCGTTCATATGAAAAAATGCACACTACGAGTACAAATGCAAAAACTGTGATATGAAAAAGTGCACCAGCAAAAGCGCGTATCTCGACGGCACTTAAGTCCATTTGTTGAGAAGCACCGTTTTTCGGCAATAATTCAAAAACGGTATACTTGATCATGTTGAAAACAGTTTCCGTTGGAAGTGTTTTTCGAGCTTTATCTTTGTAATTTTTTTCATATTTTTCGGACATACCGTTTAGAAAATAGAGGGGGGAGGGGCACAATTCATGCTACTTTCGGAGCGATAATTTCGGAAAATATCCACTAAATCTAAATTTTTTTTTAGTAATATGTTTTTAAAACATCTGTCGAAAATATGTGCCCACACATTGATATTTGATGGGATTAAAAAAAAAAACTGTATGTGAGTCACACAACGTCACACGAGCGGACGTTGTTGTTGTGGTGTTGCGACGGAGTTGAAGTGGTCGCTGTGGGGGTCAGACTCGCGCACCGAGGGTTCCGTACAAAATATATGCTACAAATGGCCGTATGTATGAAAATCCAGTGTTAGCAGTCACTAGCAGCATCAGCACTCCTAAGCAAAATGTACGCGGCGTTCGATCATTATTTACCTACTAGTTAATGACACAGACAGACACAAATTTACACTGTTTTTAGTATTTGTTGATATAGCGGGAACAAAAATACATCTGTGAAAATTTGAACTGTCTTACTATAAAGGTTCATGAGATACAGTCTGGTGATAGACGGACGGACAGCGGAGTCTTAGTAATGAATGGGGTCCCGTTTTACCCTTTGGGTATGAAACTCTAAAAATGAAAAATTATTTATTTATTATTTATTTGTTAATCAAAAAAGTTACACAGCATTACAGTGAAAACCAAGGGACTGTGAAGTACTAAGAAAGAAAAACAAATAGAAAAACTTAAAACTAGTTTGATTTAGGCGACGTAGCTCCGTGGCTCCGTTGCGTTACAAAAAATACATACATCTTCTATATAAAATAGTGACATAACTTAATTACACCGGTAGGTAGGTATCCACAGGTCCTTGTAGGTTGTAGGGTAATGGTTACTTACGCTACTACGCTGAAAAATCGGCCTAGACGGACCATGTTCAGTGTAGGGTTCCGTAGCCGCTACTACGAAAAACACTATAAACGAGAAAATACGGTGTGAAAAAGGTCACCAGCAAAAGAGCGTATCTTCATTGCATTTACGTCCTTTTGTTGAGAAGCGCAGTTATTCGATAGTAACTTGAAGAAGGTATATCCGATCATAGGTACTTATTGTTTTTTTTTTATTGAAACATTAATTAAGCAGTTTATATCCACGCCACGGTTTAAAAGATAAAGGGGGGACACAATTGAAAACAAAATTTCAGCTTCTGTTAGATTTATGGAGAGTTGGAGAAATTATAATATTATAAGAAACTCAAACATGATAGAGACATCTGACTAAAAATTGAGTGTCTAACAACAGTCAACTAACTACCAAAAAATTATTTGATAACGATAACACTTGCACGACAGGAAAGCGCATATTGTTAACGGCAGCGTACTTTCGATAACAAAGGAGTCAGGTACGAAACATTGTCAAAGCCCAGCAGCACCGATTAAAAAAAATACAAAGAATGAGACTTTGACGTGACGTGCGACCAATGGCAGGTGTCTACGTTATCAGCTGCTCTTATTGGTCAATGACAAGACTGCCGCGCAATATCGTATAGTCGTATGCGCCTTAGAACGGGAAATTAACTTAAGCCCTTTTGATGAAAAAGTGTAATCAGTGTAGTTCACTAGAGTTGCTTTGATTAAAGTGTCGATAAAATTGATGGTTTGATTAAGAGTTGAACTTTGTTGTCGATGAAATTCGGATGAGTGAGCTTGTGTGATGGCTTGAGAAGTGTTTTGGTAACAACCTTGCTTATTTATTATTCGGCTCATATTTGATTGAAAGTTCGTGGTTGGTAAAGTTAAATAACCCTATATTGCTGTAAAGAGAATGATTGTTACAAACTCGTTTCGGAACTCATTACAAAAGAACCAAGTTATTTCATTTAGACTTCGGTGGCGATTTTACGCATATTAAAAATACTCAATTTAAACTCCTCAAATGGCATTTTTTTCACTGTGATTTCTCGAAACAACAACATAAACGACCCAAAAGTATTTTTTCAAGATGTTTTTCTTAAACATGCATACATTTAGGAGTATAAATATAATTCATTAAACAAAATGTAAAACTGAACTTCAATACATTAATTATGCACAAAAATAAAATAAAAAAACATATCCAATCAAAACAAAGTCGAGCTAATGCCCTCATATCTGTAACAAATTAGACAAAAGGTTTATGCAGTTTTCAGGAACCAAACCAATCAATACCTACTCTACTAAATTTCCTTGCCTTAGAGCAATAACTAACAACGTTCCAAATAAAGAATTCATTATCGTATCTGAGGAAGCAGAGTATCCCTCTGTCGGTTAAAAACAAGATTGAGCACCTTTTAAAGTCTTAATATTTAAAACGCCTGGTGAACTGGTGACACGGTGGGTTGGCATTTTTAAATGTAAAAAGGCAAATTGCTCGATAAAAGGTTGGATGTTCGATTTTTATTTAGTTTTAGGAAGATGAAAAGAGTTTTGGCATAAAGAAGGTTAACGCAATTTCGTTCACGGAGGAGAAGCCGTCAGCAGCAAAAGGCATAAGGCGTCTTTTTTGCTTCAGCGTAATCGGGTAGAAAGTAAGGGAAATGGACATACGGACGGACGGACATGATGAAACTATAAAGGTTCCCTTTTTGGCTGCGGAACCCTAAAAAAAGACTTACGGGCTTGGATTTTCCTGGGATCTGATAACTTTATTACAGCGAAGGCATTATTAGCTGTTGAGTTTTGGCCGCTAATTTTACATTTATTATTTTGGTGGGATTCCTTTTTCACGTTACTCGCTCGGAAAAGTTCCCTTTATAGCGCCAAATCTGCGTGGAAAAGTCAAATTTATCCGCTAGCCTGAAAAGGTAATTTAAACATTTTATATGTTTATTGTTTGTATATGATTGTGTTTTGCAGGTTCATTGAACCCTAGTTTTAAATGAGAAAATATCTGGTTTTGTTATTCTCGTATTTTCTTAGTACTTGCATCTCACATTTTCCTCGCTCGCTGTAGTGAGGTGAAAAGCTGTGTCTTTTGCAGAGCTGTAAAATTATTTGTCTTCTCGTGCCTTGAACGCCTCGTTAGGCTCAGGAATCTATGTTTGCAGCATCACCAACATTGCAGCCTTGCGTCACGAATAACTATTTCTAACAACTAAATACGATATGAAACACTATGTGTCGTTAGCTCACCTGGTGAAATAAACATTTGACATTCTCCCAAATAAACAGTCATTACCACCTTATTTTATTAGATCTCATCAGCCACTAAAAAAGTAAAGCAGATATACCTTCTATAAGTATTAAATAGGTACTTTGCAACACAAGCAAACTTAAGTCAAAATTGTGATGACAAAACGGTCACGAGTCAAATCTTTTAGGTCAGCATTATAAAAATGTTTGTCCTTTTCCTTGTGTGCAAAAATAAGACGACATCATGACGTATGTCATATGTCATTTCTCAGGATTACACGAAAGATTTTTGCCAGGGTTTTTGCGGCAATCGTTGAGTTTACGTAGGTAACTTTGTTATTAAACAATTTAATTACGAGCACTCAAAAAAAATAACGTCAAAAAAGAACACCACATAGGTATGACAACCCATTCAGCCAAAGGTATTTTACCCCATATAGGTACAAAAGATTACCTAGGCATTTTGATTGCGTGAAAGACCTTTGTCACTCACGTGGTTCATTTGTTTATTTTTACTTTTTGTTAAAACCTAAACAAGTCTTAAAAATAATGCTGAGTACATAAATCAAATCCTTACTCGACGGCATTAATTAAGTGTTAAAACTCATAAATACTAACAAAAATCTAATTATATGTCTAATTACTAAACGAGATAATTGAATTCCTCAAAACCGAACATCAAATAAAATGCCAGAAAACAGACGCCAAACATCGGCGTACCGAAAGTTTACATTTCCAAAATGGAGCACCCATCAAACGAATACCGGGAATCCGGGCTCTAATTACAAAAATACAGACCGAGATTCATTATATCGGTAAGGAAATGAAACCGGTAGTAATCCGAATAGTACCCGACATCTTGACGCTATCGATAATTTTATTTACAGGGTTGATTTCACAGTAATTAGAAGAGATAACACACGTGTTAAAATTAGAAATGGTCTGATGTCAAAACGATTAAATTTGGCGCAGCTCTAGTAGAATTCAAATTTCGAATATCGGATCCGAAGATGGCGGGTTTACGCTTTACATCGCGCGAAGTCAGTCGAGCTTGGCCGCTCATTGCGGTTAGACGTTGGGTTAATGCGTCTCGTCTCGCGCGCGGCAGTTACGATCGTAAAACCCTCTTGATACGTAACAGACGTCGACTTACAACGTAAAATGGATTTCAGTGTTTTGTAAAACGTGTTTTTAAACGTAAATAAATTAGAATTTTATTGGGAATCAGTGTGTGATCATTGGATTTATTGTGACGGAATAGTGTATGTAGATTTTATTGGTGTTGTGTTGTGTTTTGTGTTAAATAGTGAACTAAATCGTGTACATTTGGAATTTGTTGGAACACAAAACAGGTTGGTAGAAATTATAGTGATTGCGAGTCGGAGGATCCTTAGCATCCGACAATTTGTGCGTATGCAAATTGCATACAGAATGTAGGTTTTTTTTCTTGTTTGTGGCAAAAGCCGACTTACTTAGGTATTTTATGTTTTAAACGACTAGTGCTGACCAATAATTAACAATTAAAAGTTCAATAATTTTTGTTTATTTTTAAAAACTTAATGTGTTCTGTACATTTACAGCGCTTATAAAATTAATATAAGAATACCTGAGCAATGATCCCTGTTCTGTCCTGTGTTAGGCTAGGTACTAGGTATAAGTAGGTATAACTAGACAGTGACTTGGTCAACCATAACGTTTAGCTATTCTAGACATCCATAGTAAGTGATATGATATGACATAGGAATTCTTCTTTAGATATTTATCATGAAAACTTATATTTCAGACAATCTTAAGAGTCCCCGGTAAGCTCCGTTCTCTGTACAAACGTTACGCTCTCATTTTAAAACGACTGGCTAGTTTGCTCTAGAAATACTTAGATTAAGTTAAGGTATATGCAGGCTTGTATTTAGTTTATGTAGCTTCAGATACCACAGTAAAAAATTACAGTGATATTATTTTTTCATACAAAACTTGTTTTTGCTGTATTTCGTTTGTGTTATATAAACGGGAGCCATATAAACTAAATTTAAAAATGAGAACGAAACTCCTCTTGTATGGGAAGGTGAAATTCGGCCGAACTTGCCGGGGACTCTTAACATTTTGATAATACCTACATATTATCAAAAAAATATTTGGTGGATTAAATGTGAATTTTTGGGTCTAAATTCTAAATACTAATATGTGCTCTATTTGCAATAAAAGTTAGGATATTTCAGTCACGTTATATTAACAACTACCTTCTGCCCGCGTCTTCGTCCGCCTTAAATTCGTTTATCGCGGATAAGGGTATTTTTCCGGGATAAAAGGTAGCCTATGTCCTTCCCCTGACTCCAACTATCTCCATACCAAATTTCTTCCAAATCGGTTCAGCGGTTTAAGCGTAAAGAGGTAACAGACAGACAGGCAGACACACTTTCGCATTTATAATATTAGTATGGATATGGATTTAACAAATAGGTAGGTACCTAAATCCAATAGGTCATTTAATTTCACGTGAACTTCTAGTTAGTTAGGTTAAGGTCCACTCCTTTGCTATTAGATAATGAAAACGATATTAAGTAAATATCGATTGAAATGTGTGGATAGAGCACGACCTGTAGGTAGATCTGAATCCATACAAAGGGTACCAAGGTACCCCCCTACTCTCTTGACAGGTGAAATTAGCTTATTTAAATGAACTACAATACCCTTAGGTGGTAGCAAATTTAAAAGAAAATAATTAAATGAGGTCATTGGATTCAAATCGTCAATAGTCAAAATAAGTAACTACAATAAGTATTGAAGTTTTTATTCTTATTTTTAATACCAAAACGCAGAAATAAGGTGTTACCTACTTGATATTTCCCATTCCCGTGTGGATATTTTAGAAATAGCTTCTAGGATGTCTAATTAATACCTTTTGAGTAAAATACACTGTCGTACCTACCTTCCTACTTCATTGTCTGTATATCTTTCTGTCACCTCTTCTCGCTTAAACCGCTGAACCGATTTCGATGAAATTTCGTATGGAGATAGTTTGGGTCCCGGGGACTGATTCAACATAGGCTATTTTTTATCCCGGAAAAATACCCTTGTCCGGGGTAAACGAATTTAAGGTGGACGAAGTCGCGGGCAGAAGCTAGTAGGTACATATAGTTGAGCTATATTGGGCCCAGAAGAAAATAACGTGAGATACCACAACAAAGCGCGCGTAAATATTACTACTAAAACGAAATATTACTACTAAGACTAAGCTGCTATGGCTGTTAGGACGTCTCAGATCTTTTCGCCCAGTTTGTTATGGCAGATATTGAAGATAGTTTGTCCCATCCTAGAGCAATGGTGCTGCGTATTTTTTTGTTCGGGTAAATACATCAATTAGGAAATAAGTATGGAATTGACTTGACAGTGACAATACGAATCTACGACTAACGGTTTACTTAGCCGAAATTAGCGGCATAAGATTTTACTCTAGGGTAGAGATTTTATCCTTAGATTAAATATTGGTGAAACGTAAAGTGAGATTACTCACGAGTAATCAATGATTTATTATTGGATTCAGATTTATCCTACGTTGTCACCCCTTAGATAAAAGCTAAATCAGTTTACAATTTACTCCCAAAAACAAACCTATAAGAATCCCCCTTTTTGAAGGCAGTTGAAAAAACAATTCTTAAAGGGCTCAGCAACCTGCCTATCCAATTAAAGGTGTCTCGAAAAAAAAGAACTCCGAAAACGGTTGAAATTTAAAAGTATTCCTTTTTTAAAAACGATGACAGTTGAAAGCGCCGAACAACTGACATCTTCCTTTTTGAAATGACTAAGGAGATTATTTACCTCTTGTGAGGGAAATTATTTTAACTTTCTCAGTAAGGAAGTTCGAGCAAACAGGAGTATTTCCGCTTCCTTCCTTATGGAGAAATAGAGGTCGAAGGTGTTTTAAATCAGTATCACCGGACAATTTTTACACAAATCGAAAAAGTCCTATGGTACCTAAGCTCAATAAGGCTTGTGTTAGGAGTATTCGACGACGATATATTTAATAGATAAATATACTTATATAGGTAGAAAACATCCAAGACTCAGGAACAAATATTTATGCTCATCACACAAATATTTGCCCTCACCGGGATTTGAACCCAAGACCTTCAGCTTCGCAGGCATAGTTACTCCCACAGAGCTAAACCGATCGCCAAAATGAATGAATGTAAATTGTGAAATGTTCTTACTGAAATATCTATGTATACTATTATAAAGCTGTAAAAATTATATGTCTGTACAATGGAGATGTTTTTTTTTTAAAATGATTGTTATGGACAATTTGGAGGTCACTAAAACGATTTTTTTTTTTGGATTTTTTGTATGTTTGTATGTCGTTATGGCTTCATCACGCAAAATCAGTTTAACGGATTTCAACTATTTTTGGTACACGGGTAGCTGGGTATCTCCAAATGCTTATAGGATACTTTTAACCCGACTACGTTGAAGAAAAAACGAAGGGTTATGACTTTTTCTCCTCTGCGAACGAAGTTGCGGGTGAATAATATACCTATACCTCTTTACAACTTCATTGATTAGCTTGTAGTAGGTGTACCTATGGCTTGTTAAAAAAGATATAGGTACTTATTTTTGTTTTTGCTCAAAGGTTAACTGGAAGAGATCCCTTACACTTACAGGTTACGGGGACAAACCCATGTTATATATATCTATACTATTATAAAGTTGTCAAAATGAAATGTATATGCAATGCATTGTTGATAAAAGAGATAATATTTTCTTCTGTTTCCGCGATTATTACTCATTGAAATAAAACAATTTAACGGATTATATCGCGTATATTATCTCATTTTAGTAAATTGTAACTTTGACAGAGGAAAATACATCTTTTCTCAGTCCACCCGTGACCACGGAAAGCTGGAAAGCTTTCGAAACGTTGGAAACTAAAATGAGATAATATACGCGATATAATCCGATAAATTGTTTTATTTCGATAAAAAAGATGTTTTAATATGTTTGTTTGTAAAAATAAATGTTATAATGTATTATCGTCATCAGTTTTTATTTAATTTAAAAAAGAAAATATACGTGTCCAATATTTTCTGATAATCTAACTGACGAACTAATTATATTTTTTTAGGACACAAGTCTATTTATTATCCAGCCGGATGCCAAATTTCAACTTGCTAGTAATACTTATTTTCTTCCGTTTCCGTGATTATCACTCTTTTAAATAAAACAATTAAAAAAATAGACCGAATTATATCGCGCATATTATCCCATTTGAGTTCACGACGTTTCGGAAGCTTTGCAGCTTCCGTGTCCACGGGGTCGCCTCCGAGAAAATATACGCTATATAATCCGTTTAAATCGTTTTATTTAAATTCTACTTGCTTATTTGGGAGCGGGTTACGTTTTTAATCTATAAATCAGTCAGTGAGTGATTCGGTCAGCCATAAAAATGGCGATTTTTAAATGTTAATACATCAATAACTGTATGAGTTCATTTAGGAAATTTTCGATTCTAGACAAGCTAAGGGGCTTTAATAAATGCACCAAATTTCATGTATGTAGGTTGAATAGGTTTCGAGTTGTGGAAGGGTTAAAAGTAGGTTGAAATGGTTCGTAAGCTACAACGGCTGCTGGGTCGCCAGTTCCTTTTTCTTACGTGACGTGTGCTTACGCAGCGGTGTGTCATCTCTTATGAGGATTCGTACATTACATTACGCACGCCACCCGTAAGTCTACGTGCACGTCACGCACACGCATTAGGTGTGGCTCGGCCTTAAATCGGGAAAATTCTTTCAAATCCCATCCAGTCCAAACAGGGAGCCTTTTTATCCGCAAGACCCTTTTAAAAACAAAGGTGTCGACACTTTATAAAAACCCGGTCAAGCGTGAGTAGGACTCGCACCCGAAGGAGAATTGGGAACTTCATTATACTTTAATTTGTTGTTACAACGCCCACAGTAATCTATACGAATAAAGTTGTAAAAATGAAATGTCTGAACATTGAAAATGATTGTAAACTTGTAAGGGACTATTTGGATGTCAATAAATCGAAAAAATATGTTTTGGATTTTAACCCCAAGCATGCAATGTATTAGCTTTCTCGTTTTTTGATGCGCGCGAGCAATAAATGCATTCCTTCTTACAAATTATGCTGACTGGCCCATTCAGCGTTTGGGGCGTGGTTAACGAATGACGATGACGGCCCTTAAGAGGCGATCGGCAGGTCATATTGCTTGAACAAGTAGAACCGTTGGGGTTTGCATGTATCGATACCACTACGATCATGCATGGCATGGTATAATAGTGGACACAAGCTTTTAAGGTCAAGGGCAATTAAATAAAAACCCCATTTCAAACACCTTTGTCACCTGGCCGCAGATTTGTTAAAAGCATTTTTAACGGCTGAAAACGTGACAAAGGAAATGAATTATGGCGCCCAAACGCTTTTTAATTGTGAATTGGCCGAAAACCGAAAATTAACCTCCACGCTTTACATACAGGGAAAAATACAGCAGGTTAATTAAATTATTTAATTGTTTTCATACCATCATCGTCATCATCATTTCAGCCATAGGACGTCCACTACTGGACACAGGCCTATGCGATAGAATTCCACATGGGCCGGATAGAGGCGACCCGCATACAGCGAGTTCCCGCAACCCTAACCAGGTCGTCCGACCACCTTGCGGGTGACTGTGCCCATTGTCACTTGTGACCTTGGTTCGTCTACGAATCTCCTATTTTTTTTCATACAAATTGTTATAGGTATACCGATGATACCACACTGTTTGCCAAATTGTTTTAGAAGCTGGCTTTGAACTGCTGAGGTCTGGCTAGGCCTCTTTACCAGTAATTGGATTAGGGGGAGCACAAATTCTCAAACAGGAAATCTGCGGCCACTTAGAGTTGGGGTGGATGAAGTGCGCAAGGCACAAGGACTGCGGAGGTGGGTTGAACCTGTAATAGTGATATGTAACAGTAATAGTGGAGAATAGGAGCGTTTGAAATGTGGTGTAGTTTTGCATGCAAATATAAAAACTATGACCGTATATAATGTTTCACTTCTTCTGCTCAAAAAGTACGTCATATTTACATTATATATATTTACATATAAGAAGCGAGACTAAAATACTACATTTAGCCCCTGGGGTTTAAAAGAAAGCCATATAATCCCATACAATTTTTTATGACACTGAAAAAAAAAACTTGCGGCCAGCTACATACTCCTTACGAATAATTAAAAACAAACTAACTTAATCAGATTGGCCTTACTTTCTGATATAGTTGCTCAAAGTGTTTTCATGAAATAATCAATCTTAATGTTAAGTCTTTTTTATTATCTCGCAGTCGAAGTGAAAAGCAGAGTGTTTAACACGTGGCGAAAAGCCATTATGATTATGACACTCACTCGCCCGCTTCGTGAGCTCGTCCAAATAATCACTTCGTGTGTTTAGACTTTGTATTTGATTTTTGTATTTTACTTTATATTATAAATTCATATTGTAAAAAACCTACCTAAGAAATAAAGATAAGAAAACGCACCTTCTGTAGGTACCGTTCCTGTATACTGTACATTTATTCTGAATCCTGTATCCATTGGAGAAGAAAGACGTATCTGCCCATTGCACTCATTTATTATACGACTGTTTTACTCATGGATTTGTTTAAGGATATTTTATACAGGATCAAAGGTCTGTGGTTATGGGATTCCAGACTTATTCAAGCTTAAACGGTTAGTGGAGGAAAATTGAAATTTGAGCCCCGTAACCCGCAATTTAATCTGGATTTCCTTCTTTTTATTTTTCCTTGTATATTGTGTCGTTGGGTTTTAATACATTATTTATTTATTATGAATGCAAAACAGTGAATTTTATATACTATAAAAACTTTATCATATTCCAACTTGTTTTGAAATGCAGTTAAATAAGTATTTTATGCGTGTAAAACAACATAGATTTACCAAAAACAGTCTATTGGTACAAACTCTAAACCTTACAATCGTTCTTAGCCCTAATCCCAACCAGCATCTATAAACCACCAACCCAAGCAACCAACTAACCAATGAAGTTATGGGCAAGGATTTTTATTCGTGTACCCTTTTGTACCTTGTCATAGTGACATTGATATGGAATCTATCGGCTTTCATACTGATTTTGACTGTGACAAGGTACAAAATTCATACTTAATATTATAAATACGAAAATCTGTCTGTCTGTTTGTCTGTCTGTTACCTCTTCACGCTTAAACCGCTGAACCGATTTGGATGAGATTTGGTATGGAGATAGTTTGAGTCCCGGGGAAAGACATAGGCTACTTTTTATCCCGGAAAAATACCCTCATCCGCGATAAACAAATTTAAAGGTGCGTCCACACTTGTATCATTTGCTCGTATCCGATCACCGTGCCGTGGCATGACTGCGTATCGCGCTGCTTGGACGCTTACTGTCGGCGCGCCGATCATGCCGTACTCGTCCGATGTAACTGTGTGATACGCGTAGCAAAATAGATTTTGAGCGATCCGATCGGCGCAACGTCCAAACGCGTGATCGTGACACGCGATCATGCCACGCGACGATGATCTGATACGGGCAAATGATACAAATGTGGATGCACCTTAAGGCGGACGAAGTCTTGGGCAGAAGCTAGTGGTATAGGTAATGGTCCTCAAAATAAAACGGTGTAGGTATGTCAAGCAGTGCTCTGCTTAAACGACGTGAGTAACCGATATTGTAATCTAAATATATATATGTCTGAGTGTCACGGTAGTTTTCCAGCTTTAACCGTTTGAGCGCTAAAGATGGTAAGCAAATCACGTCAACGGAAAATTGTGCCCCAGACGCCACCGTCTTTTTCGTTCTTTTTACCTATACGGTATCATACAATTGGTTTATTGATTGGCGTGTGGCGGAAGGTTTCCCGTCAACACGCTGGGCGCTCAAAAGGTTAATTAATTCATTATACCGATACTTATGATGCTGACTATACCATACCTGTGCATACTTAATAGTCATTTGCTTATCAAAATTATGTCCTCCATACAGCAATAAAATCTTAATTTAGTCCTTGTATCGCACAACAGCTCTTAAATTAGAATTAATGGCAAAAATACGACTGTACCTTAATACAACCTTACTGATAAACAGGGTGACATCAGAGTCAAAAGCAGAAGTGATAAGACTTTGTGAAAAATTAAACGGATAGCTAATATAATGTCGCTGACAAAAATAACCACTTCCATATTGATAATTTATCTCCAATTGTAAAAAATACTAACAGTAAATAAACAGATAAATAATTATTACAAGACATTTTGTACAGAAATCGAACTAGTCCCATAGTAAGCTCAATAAGGCTTGTGTTACGAGTATGAGTACTCGACGACGATATAAATAATAGATATATTTACTTATCCACAATCCAAGAATTTAATTTATGTTTATCACAAAAATACTGCCCTTACCGGAATTTGAAACCAGGCCCTTCAAGCACCTGGCTGGCAACGTTACTCCCGCTGAGCTAAAGTGGTCGGTCGACTATTTATTTATTTACTTATTGGAGAACAAACAGAAACAAGTGTGTAAAAATAGGCTTTCAATCTAAATTTATATGAAACCAAGCATGCACTTATTTCCTAGACAGCTCTCACTAAGATATACGAGTCTTTACTGTGACAGAATCACTTGATTTCAATTTAAATTAAAAATAAATACAAAACACTATTGTGTATATAATAAAGTGAAGTTTTGAGACATTGTATTCTTTGAGTGGGAATGTAACCCAAGTCAGAAGAGCCGTTAAAAACGTGGGTTTGAATCCCGAACTAAGCATATGATTTCTAAACTCTTCGCTTTAATAAGAGAAAAGAACAACCGAAGAAAAGGTGAACGGATTGTGTGAAAAATGATTAAGCGTGGTGATGAAGGGCCATGGGGAAGAGTGGAAAAAGGAATAATTTGCTGGTGGTATTTCCTTAACTAAAACAACAGAAAACATCTCTTGTTTCATACAACTTACTAATTACATCTAAATGGCCAGCGATGACAGTGCCTTAAAAATTATCTGATCACGTTTCCGATTTCACCCTGTACATACTACATTCAATAAAAGAAGTAAAACCGAACTCTATCCCATTATCTTTAAGTCAAATTTACAATCCATTTTATCTTTAAGTACTGTATTCTTGAAACAAAAGAGCGTATCCTCATAGGAAAAACCGTGGCACCTACAACCTTTTTTGTAAAGGACAGTATAAGCCATTAAAAGGTTTATGACTATTGTAATAAAGACTACATTTGTATCTATTTATAGCTTAGATATCGTTTGGTATCTTAGGGATTCTAGTAAATTGGAATCTTGAACGTAGGATAGATAAGGTAAGGGTGATTTATTCTTAATCTGGAGTAATCTTATTGTGTTGTCTCTTTCTAATGTATTACCATTTATGAGTGCGAGGGAGTAGGCATCATAGTCATTATCACCTTGCGATGTGTGAAGAGTTTGTTTTATTGTATGGTTTGTTACATTGTTAAAGTGAATATACTCTTTTTATTTCTGTACGCAAAGAATTTCACAAATACCACAATTTTGACAACAAAGTTGCGAGATCTAGTGTTATTTATAAATCTCGATGCTCTATCTTCTAATCATAACTCAGATATATTGGCCTCTTTATCACTCCTTGATATATGTCCTTTAATTAAAATTGATTTAGTGTCACTCGCGTGGAATTTGATCGTGCCCTCCGATTATGGAAACTGAGAACTTTTACATAGAAATTACAAACTCTCGTGATTAATGTCATTTATTGGCATTTGAAGTGAAACTATCGATTACAGACCTACTAGAATAGAACGATTGCAATTTCCTTCCTGTTTTTGCATTTATTCATCATTTCGACACGAGACATTTAGCTCAGTTGGTTGCACAACGGCTTACGAAGCTGGCGGTCCCGGGTTCGAATCCCGGCCAGGGCAAGTTTTGTGTGATAAGCACGAACGTTTGTTCCTGGGTCTTGGAGGTTTTCTATGTATTTAAGTATTATAATTTATCTATATACAGGCTTCTGCCCGCGTCTTCGTCCGCCTTAAATTCCTATATCGCGAATAAAAGTATTTTTCCGGGATAAACAGTAGCCTATTGTCCTTCCCCGGAACTCAAACTATCTCCGTATCAAATTCATCTAAATGGGCTCTGCGGTTTAAGCGTGAAGAGGTAACAGACAGACAGACACTTTCGCATTTATAATGTATGGACTATGTATATCGTCGCCTAGTACCCATAATACAAGCTTTGCTTAGTTTGGGACTAGGTTGATTTGTGTAAGATTGTTCCTGTGTTATTATTTACTTCTCCTGCTCAAAAAATACGTCATATTAGCTTCGCGAAGCGAGACTTAAATAGCACATTTAGCCCCTAGGGTTTAAAAGAAAGCCATATAATCCCGTACAAATTTCTATGACACTGAAAAAAAAAACTTGTAGCCAGCTAAATATTCCTTACGAATAATTAAAAACAAACAAACCAAGCTGATCAGATTGGCAAAACTGTCTGATAGAATTGATCAAACTGTACTTTTAGTTTTTCATGAAATATACCATTTGAATGTTAAGTCTTTTTTATTTTCTCGCAGTCGTCGTGAAATGCAGAGTGTTTAACACGTGGCTAAAAGCCATTATGACACTCAGACATATTTGTCCTCGCTCACTTCGTGAGCTCGTCCAAATAATCCAAGACAATGGGGTGCCTACCTTCCGGAAGGTAGGCACCGGATCTCTTTAATACAATCATGTTTCCTAGCCGTGTTTTGGCTTGTTCGAATTGTCACGAGATATACTTTTAAGTAATGATTTACTAAAAAATGTGAAATAAACTGAACTAAAGAAAAATAAACCCGACTTCAAAAAGAAAAAAAGTAAAAAGTAAAAAAATACAGCATAATTTAGTTTCTTCAATTTACTTACATGTAACCGTTTTTTGCTAAATCTGTACAATAAATGTTTTTTTGGAATCGATGCCATCGCGTAACAACTTAATACAAAAATTGGCAATTTAAATAATTTATTAACAACGACGCCAAAATAACATTTATTGTATAGATTGAGTCGAAAAACGGTTACTTGAAGTAAATTCAAGAAACTAAGTTATGTTGTTATTTTTTTTACTTTTTAGTGTGTATATCGGGAGCCCCAAATACCATTTCCAGTGGAACTCTCCTTCGGAAAACTTTTTTCCGCAATAATGTAACTTGTATCTCTTCAAGACGAGAGTGAATAGGCACTATCTAAGGTAAGCATCCATATCGTTGGCTCCATCGTAGCTTACCAACAGGCGACACTGAAGTGAAATGCTTGCTTTTGTGAAATAAAAAAGACTACCAAAGCTAGGCCAGATTAACTTAGTATTCTAGGTTAATCTAACGTATATTTAAGATAGGCTTAGTACAAATATTGTAATAGATAAGTTATTTAGAAAAAATGACTGTCTGTTGAGTTTGTTTCGGCTTTCTCCAGTGGTCTCCTCTTGGGAAATGGCGTAGAGTCATACTTGTAAAGGTCCCCTTGCGGCCCCTACTTACAGAATAAAGATCATTATTTCATTACGTATTTATATCTGCTTACATTTTAAAGATAAAAAAATGCTAAATCGTACATATTATCCAACAAATAAACATCTGTACAAGACTAGAACAGCTTCTTCGACATATTTACATACCGACAACATATTCGATACAAACCTGCTATCAAGCGATAAGACAGGAAACCGGGATATATGCTCACACAAACAAGTCTAAGTTTCTAAGAAATCCATGTCAGTTATTCCCTTTTATGCCTTGAAGGCCCGTAAGACGCTCACAAAAAAGAGCGTATGTTACTACGCAGTCCCTGTCGGTTACGACCTTTAGAGTTTTTAAAGCAAATGTTTTGTAAGTGGATAAAAATCGTATCTTAGTAAGTAACACCTGTAGTTTAGGACCTTTTTGTGATAAAACAAAGTTAGATAAGAAAAGATAAAGACGTGTGCTCAGTCGAGCTTTGTGCAAACAACGGCATATGTTTTATAAAGGCGGGTTTAGATACAGTTTTTAAACGGAAATAGTCAGCTGAATATTTGGGGGATACATTGATAAAACCCCTGTTTGTTTGGGGTCATAGACTTGTGTTACTGTGTTAGCATTAACACTTGCAGAATACTAAACAATTGATTATTGTACGGCCAAAATCAACTGGACGTTATAGTAGGGTTGCCATACGTCGGGACGTATGGTACCCCAGGACATGTCGTTTGAAGCATGCTATCCCGGTGTCTCGGTCATCAACAAGTTTGTCCCAGTTTCGTAATTACCAGTACCAGTACTAGTGAACTGGCGACAAGTCGTGCGTCGACATCGCCAGAGGAAGGGTTATACACCTATGAGTAGCTATATAAAAATATAAATTTACCGTTTTTCTATAGAAGGCCCCTTTTGATCTCTACTGTACCTTCAATTGTCCCGGTCGAAATCCTCATATGTGTCGCAGCCCTACGTTGAGGTCATAAACACTAAAGGTATAATTCCATTTCCGACCGCAAACAGCAACCGCACGTTCCACCGCACTCCAAATTGAACCGTATATAAAGGTATTATTATATTAAACCCGCGAGCTGTCCCACTGCTGGGCAAAGGCTTCCCCTTCTTCCACTGATACCGGTTTAAAGCTACCTCTGGACAGTCCTCCACGAAGAGGTCTAAGTCGTCCTGCCATCAGCGACGAGGTCTGCCGCGTCTCCGCTTCGAGGTTTTGGGTTTCCACTCTGCGGTTATCTTGGCCCACAACTCGTTCGGCATGCGGCAAATATGACCAGCCCAGTCCCACTTTAACTTGGCCGATTTCCGAGTTACGTCAGTGATTTGGCTCTTGGAGCGTATCGTGGTGTTCCGAATCCGATCCATTCGTTTTACGAGTACACCCAATATACTCCATTATAACAGTAATTTTATATGAAGGTATATCAAGTGTCCATTTTTAATGGAAATTGGAAGAGTAGCGACTGCACGGCGTCACTTCTAAGCACACGGAAAATTTAACATTTTTAACCTTAACATAGAGGGGAGAGCACAATTTATGCTATTTCCGCCTATTTTCTAACTTATGTCGAATATGAAAAAAATACAAAGATAAACCTCAACAAATACTTTCAACGAAAATTATTTTCAACATGATCGCATATACCGTTTTTTGGTTATTGCTTATTGCTGAAAAACAGCACTTCTCAAAAAAAATGCCGTAAGTGCCGTGGAAATACTCTCTTTTGCTAGTGCTCTTTTTCATATCGTATTTTTTTCATCTTTAGTGCATTTCGTCCTTTGAACGGCTGCGGAACCCTACACTGAGCATGGTCCGACATACTCTTGGCCGGTTTCTATACTATTCAATAGTACGCGATAAACATACGACATCCAATAAAAACCTTTTAAATTACCTTAATAAATCTCCTTAATATTCAATTCCAGCTAAAAACGAAAATTTAATGAAAACCAGGTAACTAGCATAAACAAGCCATAAATTAGGGTACCGTCGGCAAATTCAGTATGGCTGGGTCATTTGCCTTATAGAATGTTCGATTTGCGTGTGAATGCCTCATTTCATAGCCGACACTATCGCCTCGGGGATGGCATTATGCAGGAGAGAGCATGAGGGCTACATTAAAAATAAAGACCTGCAAAAATTATGAATACTCAGGGTTTGTTACTAATTTAATTTGACGACCGGTTTAGTTCAGTGGGAGTAACGTTGCCTGCGAAGCTGAGGTCCTGGGTTCAAATCCCGGTAAGGGCAAATATTTGTGTGATGAGCACAAATATTTGTTCCTGAGTCTTGGATGTTTTCTATGTATATAAGTAATATATCTATTAAATATATCGTCGTCTAGTACCCATAACACAAGCCTTATTGAGCTTGCCATGGGAATAGTTCGATTTGTGTAAAATTGTCCCGTAATATTTATTTATTTTATTTATTTATTAGTTTCAACTTTACTGCACAGTGCAAGAAAGTACACATGGCCGACGTAATGCCACAAAGGCTTTCTCTACAAATCAACGATGAGGCTTAACAGAGAAATTATTTGTGCGGGATATCGGTATCAAATTTGTACAAATTAATATTCTTGAATGAATAATTTAATGATTTAACTGAACGATGAACTCAATGATGATAATGATAATGTATTGAATTTTTAATGAATCCATACTCCATATATAATATTATAAATGCGAAAGATTGTCTGTCTTTCTGTCTGTCTGTCGGTCTGTCTGTCTGTTGCCTCTTCACGCTTAAACCGCTGCACCGATTTGGATGAAATTTGGTATGGAGATAGTTTGAGTCCCGGAAAGGACATAGGCTACTTTTTATCCCGGAAAAATACCCTTATCCGCGATAAACGAATTTAAGGCGGACGAAGTCGCGGGCAGAAGTTAGTTCTTTATAATTGTAACAAAATCGACGTAATAAGGAATATTAAGAATCATTTTATTTTTATAATCATTAAATAGAAATAAATAAAATAATGAATAAATATGTGTTCATTTTTTATTCAAGTAACCATAAATTGAACACGATGAATTCATGCAGAAATACAATTTATATCTATCTATCTATTAGACACGGACTTCCACTGCTGAACATAGGCCTTCCCTATAGCTCGCCACAGGGTGCGATCCTGCGCAGACCGCATCTGCTGACTCCCCGCAACCCTTACGAGGTCATCTGTCCACCTAGTCGGGGGCCTGCCCACGCTGCGCTTTCCTATGCGTGGTCGCCACTCCAGGACTTTACTGCACCAACGGACATCCATTCTCCGGGCTATATGGCCCGCCCATTGCAACTTCAACGATGCAATCCTGTGAGCTATGTCTTCATGATAGAATCAGAAATGAGGATATCCGCAGGAGATCTAAAGTAACAATTTATATACAATCAGATTAAATTCAATAAGATTCGTCTATTTTTTATTTTAGTTACCTTTTTTATTGATATTAAATTAGCTTAGCTAAAAATTACATTATGGTTCAATTCAATGTCAACAAAAATAAAACATAAATTTATAAAACTCAATTGTTCACCTAGTGACGTGTCGGTCGCCGCAGTGACGAATATAGGGAAGTTGTTACTTAGGCATTCACAGTATTGCATAACACCATCCAACCCTGTGCCCTTGTCGCCTCGTGCTTTAAAAGCCTACTGTCTAATCACTGAATACATTACCGTAACAAATATATTCCTTATGTTAATAAGTCCCGATTAAAACATGTAAAAACGTAATATGGATATAATAGAGCCAAGCTCTTGTTGGATGCAGCTGATGAAGCGTGTCTTCAATCATGGTCCATCAATCAATCATTTATTCATTTCAATTAAACCTTTTTTGAATCTGACACTGAAGTTGTAGTCAGGCCAATATACCCATATTGGCCTGAGTAGAGATCCTGACCAGCAATAATTGGATTCAGAGGGAGAGCACAAACCCACAAACGAGAATGCCATCCGCGGCAACTTAGAATGGGGTAAGGATGCTGTGCGCAAGGCACTAAGACTGCGGAGTTAGGTTAAACTGGTTGTGACAACGTGAGTTGTGGCGTGGGAGACGGAGAAAGCGAGATAGAATAAATATGTGGCAACGAATAAGTCCTATTTCTTGCCGCCTGCTTGGTGTCCCTACGATTTGATGTATCATCATCATTTCAGCCACAGGACGTCCACTGCTTGACACAGGCCTCCTCAATAGATTTCCGCATGGGCCGGATAGAGGCGACTCGCGTCCAGCGAGTACCCTCAACCCTAACCAGGTCGTCCGACCACCTTGCGGGTGGCCTTCCCACGATATGCTGGCACTCGGTCTCCATTCGAGAACCTCTCTGTCCCAACGGCCATCGGTTCTTCGAAGTATGTGCCCTGCCCATTGCCACTATAGTTTGCTTACCCTGATATGATGTATACTTTCTCCTTTATGTTTCATAACTTTCATGTGGCTTCCTTTCTCAACCCTAATTACCTTTCATTTTTTTCTCGCCAACCGTTCTTTCCTTTTTTAGGATTCCGTTGCCAAAATGGCAAAACCGGAACCATTATAGTTTCGTCATGTCCGTCCGTCCGTCTGTATGTCACAGGCATTTTACTCAAAAACTATAAAAAAGTACATTTTGTATATTGATGAAATTTGGAAACTAGGTGTCTTATTTAAACCGCTACTTAGTTTCATAGTTCAATAATAAAAAAAAATATTTCTAGAGGTGCCCGGGGCATTTCCATCTATGTAACCGAAACTGTTTTTTTGCAGGATATATCAATCTGTGCCACATTCTTTTTTTCATTCTTTGAAAATAATTTTGAGGTTAATCTTTTGTTTAAGTGGATACTTGCGAAAATAATCGCTCTGAAAGTAGCATGAATTGTGTCCCCCCTCCGTCTATTTTCCAAACCTTATGTCCCAAAAATATGAAAAAACTTACAAGGATGAAGCTTAAAAAATACTTTCAACGAAAATTGTTTTCAACATGATCGGATATACTGGTTTTGAGTTATTGCCAAAAACCTACGCTTCTAAGCAAAAGGACTTAAGTGCCTTGGAGATACGCTCTTTTGCTAGTGTACTTTTTCATATCGTATTTTTTCATCTGTAGTGCTTTCTTTTATTAAATGGCTGCGGAACCCTTCACTGAGTATGGGCCGACATGTTCTTGGCCAGTTTTTTCCTTTTTCCACCATCTTCTCCTACCTCGGTTGCTTTTAATTTTTTACTAGGTATTATGTAAATTTGAATACAATACAACACAAAACACGAACAACAATGGAGCGACGTAATTATTACAAAAATATATATATTTATATTATATACGAATATACTCGTATATAATCGTATATTTTATTATGACTTGAAATTTTAATCTCATATTCTGGAATACTTCAAAATACACACTTTTGTATGACACCATCCCTGTGCCCTTCGCCTAGTGCTTGCAATCCAAATAGATCTAATATAGTGCTTTTCATTCCGTGATTTTTAAATCCTGGTTTCCCAGTAAAGTCCATATAAAAACCCCGGGTTCGGAATCCCAAATTTAATCACACTAAATTTAACCCGTAATAAATACATTCCTCATGTTAATAAGTTTCGATTAAAACATGGAGAAATTTAATAAGACTTTAAATTAAAATCGTGTGTTGTTTAAAAGGTTTATTAGATGTTCGTAATTAATATACCCTTTGATAAGTTACTTTATTACTTTGTTAAAGCGGGTTCCATTTACTTCGAAGTGGTATGAAATTTAAATAATAAATAAATAAATAAATAAACCCTTAAACGTCCCCTTAAAGCACGTGAGGTAAACACTTGTTTACCTTTTTAGGGGTAGTTTTACCCAAAGGGTAAAACTGGACCTATTACTAAGACTTCGCTGTCTGTTTGTCTGTCTGTCTCTCTGTCTTTCTGTCCGTCTGTCTGTCTGTCTGTCTATCGCCAGGCTGTATATCTCATGATTCGTGATAGCTAGACAGTTGAAATTTTCACAGGTGATACATTTTTGTTGCCGCTTTGACAACAAATACTAAAAACAGTATCATTTTATGTGTATCTGTCTATATCACTAACCAATATAAAATGATCGAGCACCGCGTACATTTTGCTTATGAGTAGGGTGTGTTGTTAAACTTAAAAGGTTTACTAGATGTTCGTAAGTAATATACCCTTTACTTTATTACTTTGTTAAATCGGGTTCCATTTACTTGTGAGTGGTATGAAAGGTATTCACAAAGGATTTGAAAGAAAGCAGTGTCCTTAAAGCATACAATAAAAGCATGTGAAAATGTTTACATTTTTAGGGTTTCGTACCCAAAGGGTAAGACGGGACCCTATTACTAAGACTTCGCAGTCCGTCTGTCTGTTTGTCTGTCTGTTAACAGGCTGTATCGCATTAATAGTGAATAGCTAGACAGTTGCAATTCTCACATATGATGTATTTCTTTTGCCGTAGTATAATTTTATGTGTATATATCAGTACCAATATAAAATGATCGAGCACCGCGTACATTTTGCTTATGAGTAGGGCTCTGCTAACACTGAATTTTCATAGATACGGCCATTTGTAGCGTATATTTTGTACGGAACTCTCGGTGCACGAGTCCGAGTCGCACTTAGCCGGTATTTTAATTTGCATTGTTTCTTTGAAATTACTTTTTAACTTACACCGAAAAGGTGGGGGTGATTAGTTTGACATACATACTACACTACGCAATACATGCACGCACAGAACTATAATCTAATTATCTAATATGGAATTTCGCAGCATAACACCTGAATCTATCAATTATTAGGAATTTCGAGTCGTTTTAATAAAATATTGAAGAAATCCTGAAAATTAAGAAAAAAAGTAGTTATATTTTCGCTCTCCAGATCCCGAACTGATAAACGACCTGGAACCACTTAGCTTTCGGAGAGATGTTGGCTCTCTGTGCTTGTACAATGGGGCATGTTCTGAAGAACTTTTTGAGTTCGTGCTACCGTCACATGTTCATCATCGATCAGATCACAGATCAGAAACAAAGTATGTCCTCAGTATCTGAATGCTTAGCATCGCAAAAATAAATGGGCATCACGTTCATTTTTACCACGTACTTGCAAGATGTGGAATAAGCTTCCCTCTGAGGTTTTTTTTTGTATTTTTTTTTGCCTTTGACTATAGGCTGAAGCCCGTTTCCTGAGCGTTTATAACATGGGATTCTTCAAGAAGCGAATTAACAGGGCACTCAAATGTTGGAAATATATGCTGGGCGATTCCTCCGGTGTTCCTCATGTCCTTGGGTGACTATAATAATAATAATAATAAATATAATAATAAGGCGTAGGGATGTGACGACCCCACCGCCCGCTGGTTCACCGGGGCAATCAGTCAACGCAGGGCAGCTTGTGGCGAGCTGTTGGGGAGTAGCGACCCCACGTACCTGAGTGCTCCTGGGGGACCCTGACGGAAGGTGTTGGGTCAGGACCCCCACCTCTGGCTTGCCTTAACCGGCCGGTCAGAGTGGAGTCGCTAGAGCTGATGCTCGAGGGTGGACGTGGAACGTAAGTGGCGAGTTGGCTTCGGTAGAAAGTCCAGTGACACCTCTCCGTCCTTAGCCCTCCGCACCGATGTTGCCCTCAGGCCACTATATGTGTCGCTATTTACGGGGGGCCCATCTAGCGGTGGGCAAGTCATCGTCTACCAGTGCCTTTAGCCATGGGACACTTTTTCCTGGTAGACGTCCGATTGTCTCAAGCAATAGCCCAGTATTTAGTCCATCATTTCAATCCCATAACCCAGAATATTTAGATCTCATCACTCTCCAATAGTTCTTGCATCTAGCGAGTGCTGTCTCTGTGCGCGTCCCATGATACGGGCAGGAACAGCACCCGCGCGGTGTACACCTTACATTTCATTAAATTGTCGAAAGGGCCTCTACGCGTTGGCTTCGGCTCCGCGCACGCCTCCCAAAGGTCCGGGACACCATTGTCCCATGAGCGGGTGCGATATACATAATAATATAATAATAATAATATTTTATATATTCAGACAACGAGGTCCATATTTTGTTAGTATTTTCTTATAACTATGTTAGTATTGGTACCTAGCTGGCGACATTGTGTTTTTACTGAAGTGTTGCATCATGGAGCCTTGATTTCTTACAGCTATAGTCTCCAGGAGGCTGTTTGAACTGTGAAGAATTCTGGTCAAAAGAGATGCCCTTATTACAGCAGAGAAACTGTCCACGCGAGCTGCTGCAAACATGGCGGACGCACTGCAGAATCGTGTTAGCCCCAACAGCCCCCTGAAGGCGTTATTATATTGGACGCGCAGAGAGCCGAGCGACCGTTGCGAACAGTCCACCCACAAAGAGCACTACGATCACTTTCCATCAAGTTGCTCGTCTGCCCGTTTGCCACTACCTAAGAGAAAAAATGCTCACTTGATGGGTTAAACCCGACAATGCAATGATGCAAATACGAGTAGTGTCGAAACTCGAAGACTTTCTGACTGGAACTGTAGTTTTGGGCTCGCCTAGAAATCATGTGATCGTTTATAGGGGGGGGGGTCAGAAAAATATTACAAACAAGGGGTCCAAGAAGAGATCACGTGTAATTTTTTACACAATAGGAAAGTCAAAAAATAACTAACTTAATTAATACTTAGTCCCCAAAACACACGCTATCTTGAATGGGGGAGGGGGTAGTGTTATAATTACCAAATATTACCAGGAGGGAGGAGGGGGTCAAAAGTAGTCTAAATATGATGACATGATTTCTGGACGAGCCCTTTGTCAGTACAAAGCGTGCGCCCCGGCATGGCGCAATACTAAAACATCTGTATACAATTAAAATTTGGGTTACGCGAGTATGACCATGTTTCTTCTTCAAGTCTCAGCTCCATGGGCCAATCCGTTCTCGTGGTAAATCTTATATTCTGTCTCTTCTGTATACAGTAAAAGTATATACTTTTATTGAGTCAATCAAGACAAGTTTTTTATTTCATTTACAAAAAAACAACGCAAATTAAACACATACTCGTATTATATATAATAGTTGGCTTAAGGGTTTTCGATTAATTGTATCCAGGGAACCCTGAAAAAAGGGGCGGTTGGGAAATTCCCGGAAAAATCTAGGTCCTAATTAAAATATCTTTCCGACAAACACACTTAATTATTTTTAACCTTGTTTATTTTATATAAAAGCAAAATTGACCGTAAAATCTTCTTTACTAACAAATGAATGTTAAAATTAACGTTGAACACATGTCTCTTGTTATTTCTAGATTAGAAAAAAATATTATAAAGACACCTTTAAAAAACAGCGAGGTCAGACCCCTTTTAATAATCGTTGCTGGTGGTTGATTATCAACCATATCAATTAATTTAGCGATTTTTTTTATACTAAAGTCCTGATAGTGTACAATCACGTTTTTCGATTTTTAAAGCAAATGTCTCCACTTCGAGGTATTAGATTTGTGTATTTAGTTACATAAATGCCACCTGCTTTTCATATGTATCACCGCCTTTTATTCTCAAAAGCTCTAGTTCGACCCCATATGGAAGTATAGCTCTCGTCTCTGGGCCGGAGCACCCCCATATCAACTTCTCTCCTTGGACTCCATCCAAAGCCGAGCAGTTCGTATTGTCGACGATCCCGAACTGACAGACGGCCTGGAACCATTTAGCATCCGGAGACATGTTGGCTCTCTGTGTTTGTTCTAAGATACTGTTTGTACTATGGGGAATGTTATTTTTTTATAATATAGGAGGCAAACGAGCAGACGGGTCGCCTGGCGGTAAGCGAGCGACGGGTCGCCTGGCGGTAGGTGGGAGTGCGCTCTGGAAGATCGCATAGGTCCGGAAATACTGAAGAACTTTTCGAGTTGGTGCCACCCTAACATTTCCATCATCGCACTTCCCACCTCAGACACAAAGTACATCCCCACGCTACTATTATATGACCCCTAGTACACGTATAAACTATATGTTCTCATAGGCCTCGTCCTTTTTTATTTTGTTTGTTCTCTAAGATCTCTTTTGGCCTCGTTCTTGGTTTCATTTACTCGTTTTGACAGCCTGAGGGCTTACTCTGAAATCCAATATTTGAATATTGTAGAGTGCCATCCCTCTCGCTCTCATTTTAAACTGTATTTGATTGAGCGGGATGGCGCCATACGAACTTCGAATATCGGATTTCGGAGTAGCCCCCTCTGCTTGTTTTTTGTTATTTTGATCTGTGATCTGGAACATGTACCACTATTTCACGTGTCTAGTTATATTAGGGACTACTGAAAGGCGGTCGAGTGCGAAATTTAAGAATGACACCCTAGGGAACAAAAATATAAAGGTTCGTTCATGACGCGGCGTCGAGCGCAAAATGTGAATAGCTAAGTCCTTGCTAACACTCGAGTGGAACGTAATTAATTTTAATTAGGGTCAGTTTTTTAGGATGGAGTTTTATATTTTATGGTAAATTGGGTTCACTAATGAAGTATTGTAAGCACCCGGTACAGATGGTGAAAAATAAGCGTCTTCCACAAGTCTTTTTTCTGTAACTGTGCCAAATCGGATTTTAACTTGAAACAAGCAAGGTCTAATTCCGAAAGTCTTTTTTAATTCGGTTAATTAAGTAAATAAATACATAAATTGTATTTTTTTATTATAAGCTAGGCGGAGTAAGTAAACGTAGGTAAAACGAGGGCTCCAAAAAATCCTGAACTAAATTTTTTTTGACAAATTTGCTATTAATATTATATCATAAAGCGGCTCTCAACTATCTGCCAGGAGAATATCCTCAAATTCTTCGAGCATATTATGCGATCTAACCAGCACAACCTCGAAAAGAGCATTTAACTGGGCCAAGTCGAAGGCAAACGTTCCAGAGGTCGAATCCCAACAAGGCCTGACACCATGAAAAATGATTGTGGTTCCGTGCAGAGGGCTACCCATATGGCCCTTGACCACGCCATGTGGAGGGACATATTACTGTTGGTCACGATACTCAGCCATGAGGGATCGACTAAGAAGAAGAAATGAATAAGCTTCGGCTTTCCTTGTAATTTTCCTGACGCCAAATCTTTAGCTTGCACGGCGCCTGCGATTACTACATCCCATCTGGAGCAAAAAATAGGGTTATGACTTTTTTCCGCCGCGGGCGATGTTATATAATAGCCATTTTAACTGCAATTTACGTTTGTAAACAATGTCAACACCTTTCAATTAACCCTGAGTCGCTTAGCTCATTTTACGCCAACACTTTCAATCATATTCCCTCACAAAGTCCTGCTAAGTCTGCGCTGCCCGTGTCCGTTTGTTTATCTGTCTTTAAGGGCTCTAACTTTTGCACACTAATAAAAGTACACACTTGAAATTTTCACAGGATGATTTTTTTGTTTGTTTTCCTTGTGTCCCTTGGTCCATAAGACCATTTTAGAGGATCTGTATTAGGTGCCACTGGAGATAAATTTACCTAGCAACCTGAAGGGTTACTTGGTGTTTGAGGGAAACCGAATGAGGAACTGGCAGTAGCCAGCTGTTCTGAATTTGGGATGGCTGAATGCCTATCCTTTTCCCTAACGTAGATTGATGGCCCAAAACGTTGCTGATGAATTTCTAAGTCTTGTGGCCTCTACGGTGGCCATCTTTACAGGATGTGTAGGTATTATTGTGAATTATATATTATAGAGGCTACAAACGCAATAGTAAAAATAAAATAACAAGAAAGCAATGACTTTCGAACCATATATATGTATCTAAATATAATGAAATTTTCACATTGTTTATGTAAACAACAGACGGTCTTATCCCTAAATAGCGAACTCTCCCAGACAACCTTTGGGTAGCAGTGTTTAAAAGACAACAATTTTAGTTGAGTAGGTGACGAGGAGCAGCTATGCAGCAAAAAACTCATAAAGACACATGTAAACGCAATAAACATACAAAATACTACGTTAAATTACTACCCAAAATACTACTCTGTCTACACAGAGTAGACATGTGTGTGTGTTGATTATTTTTCATAGTTAGACTTTTTAGAGTCTGTGATGTGGCTAGATTAATGTAACGTTTACTTTGTAATTAAAGGTCTTAGGTTCCATAGAATTCACCTGTTATGCTCAGTGTTTTTTGCATACGAAACCCTTCGAACGCGAGTCCGTCTCGCACCTGACCGGTGTTTCTATGAAAACAATTTTTTTGTTTAGAAAAAGCTGCACTAATTGCAGTGCCATTTGTGAGTGAGCTGTTAGAAACCAATTAGCGTGAGGAGTGTAATGAATGATTCAAGAACAGACTGTTGTGGGTTTACAAGAACATATAAGTGAGAGTTAGTGTTGGAATTTTTTATGGTCCGTAAAGGGAGCGCGTGATTTTGCAGAGGTTAAGAACACTAGATAATTAACTCATTTATAGCGTTCATCGGCAATAACTGGCCAGATTATTTCATCATCATCAGCCCACCTCTGTCCACTGCTGGACATAGGCCTCTCCCATGGCATGCCACTGAGCTCTCGGTCCTGAGTTTTTTTGTTTCCAACTGTTGTCAGCCACTTTTCTTATTTCGTCGCTCCACCTAGCTGCAGGGCGCCCTATACTACGTTTGCCAAGACGCGGTCCCCACTCCAGGACACGTTTGCCCCCAACGGTTGTCAGTTCTACGACAGATGTGACCGATCCACTGCCACTTCAGTCTGCTAATCCCTTGGGCTATATCGAAAACCTTGGTTCTCTGTCGGATCCGATCCTTCAGATAATCCTCCAGATTATTTAATTAATATTATAATACACAGTTCGATTGTAAAGGAAACAATGCGACCTACTAAATTGCGAGCAGGATTTGAACCTGTGACCTCTTTACGTAAAAGTTTTCTGACCAGCTGAGCTAACGCAACTTTACGTACGTGGCTTGAAATTTTCGAACACAATCTAATTAACACTAAAAGCGTCCTCTGTATTCTATTTAATGTTTTAAACTCGGGGGACATGGTATAGAAGCAAGCATAGGTCGACAAAACACAAACATACAGACGGACACGCATATAAAATAGTGTTAGACTAATCGAACACTGTAGCTGTTCGTAGCGCCTGCGCGCGACAGCCCCCCGCTAGGTGCCGAGGATGTTGTAGCATTCAACCGCCTATAGCACAACGACAACGATAACAGCAAACATGATGCCGTCGAAATTAAAATAATGACACACAAAAAGTTACACAGCATTACATTAAAAACCAAGGCACTGTGAAAAACAAAAAACAAAAACATATAGAAAAACTTCAACCTAGTTCTATTTAGGCGACGTAACTTAGTGGCTCCGTTGCGTCATCTGAACTGGTGTAAGATTCGGCACATTGCCCCGGAACTGCCAAAATACCCTTCGGCCAGAAGTCTGCACTTGCGATGGTGTCCTGCAACGGCCGCGGCGCGCGCACCACAAATGAACTGAAGTACACGTATAATGGCGGGACTGCAGCTGGTACCCCCTAAGCGACCCACGTCATCAGCCACGGCGGACATGGCAGCACGACCTGTGTAGTGACTTTGACACGTGCTGTCATCCGCATGGCAGTGCATATCACAGGTCTGTAATATGTGTATGTCATTGATATGCAGGATGAACAGGGTGGGCGATAAGACAGATCAAAGTCAAAGTCAAAATTTTCTTTATTCAAGTAGGCCTAGCTACAAGCACTTTTGAATCTTTATTATCATCAAGATTTTAGCGCAATTTATCGATACAAATTGAATAATAAAAAAATAATACAAAAGTACACATTATAAAAATGAAAAAAATAAACTCAAAAGGGATCGTCAAGAAAATACAAAACAATTTGTATTCGGCTAAAATGTTTCTAGAATAAAATCCCAGATGTCAATATGTAAAAAAATATACTAATTATTATTAAAAATAAAATATCTGTACCTTACTTAATAGGTACTCGTTATAATAATTATAGGTAGGTACACATGTCATGATTGCTTTCATTTTAATTAATCCCTCGAGTCTTTATCATTCCTTTAGTCTTGTTTGCTATAAGCTTCGGAAATGAGTTTACGTTTCATATACTTTTCTCCTTGGGGAACGCATTTCACGGAAGAGCATTAACGGACAAGGATTTCGAGCATACGACATCGACAAGACTTGTATTTATGATGGTTTTAACCCCCGGCAAAAATAAGAATATCGGTGTGTCTGTCTGTGGCTTGGTAGCTACCAAACCCGCCCCCCATTTCTTGAGATGACGAGTTGTTCAATTACGCACTGGAGTAAGTAATACGCATATTTAGGAAAAACTTTTTCCCGCCTCGGGGAAGCGGTGTTATTGGTTTCCAAAGGCTTTGCGTGTTCCCATAATCGTGTTTGTTTTTATATATTTCTGCCAAGTTTCTTTGAAAAAGCGAGGACATGTTTGACTCAATTAGTTCCACACCGGCTAGGGCTTCCAATCCCGGGATTTCTTGTTGGACAATCCCGGGATCCCGGGATTGTCCATACAAGAAATCCTGGGATTGGAAGCTCTAACACCGACCTACGAAGCTGGTGGTCCCGGGTTCGATTCCCGGCCACGGCAAGTGTTTGTGTGATGAGCACGAATGTTTGTTCCTGGGTCTTGGATGTTTTCTACGTATTTCTTCGTTCGCGGAGGAAAAAAGTCATAACCCCTCTATTTTTTGACAGCGTAGTCGCATAAAAAATATGCTATAACCATCTGTTGTTCCCCAGTTACCCGTGTACCAAAAATACTAAAAATCTGTTTAGCCGATTTAGCGTGATGAAGCCACAACGGAGTTTTTTATCCATTTTTTTCTAGATATTACGGTTCTTAAAAACTATTGTCCAAGTCAAATTGTGATTTCCAATTGCAGTTCTTGACTCATGGGCTCAAAGCAAAACTGCCAGCATTATATCTATGCTGCGTCGCTTTCCCTAACCATTACTAGGGACAGGTACTTCTTAAATATGCAGAAAAAAAACAAATGATTTCTTATGCTCATAAAATTGGTAGAAATCTTTATATTTTAATTTTGTTTGTGTGGTATATTTTCGTGCAAAATGGACCTATTACTACTAGCACTAGGAGTGAACAGTATGGAATTTTTATCTAAAAAAAAATCTTACAAATGGGGGAACGTAAAAAACTGCTCTGACCAGACGAAAACTTACGCATCGGGGCTTGTAATGCTGGAATGTATGACATCCCATTTCGCCCCTCCTATATGTAATGTGGAAGTTTCCAACCCGTCTTTACACCTCATGCACTTAGCCGTCAAGTTAACTAATTACTTTGGTTGTGAAACGTTAACTAAATTACCAAGCTGTATGAAGATGGTAATCTAGTGAAATGTAGTAAGCAGCAAAATGCTCTTGTGAATTAGGTAAACTGAATAAACGTAAATGATGGCAGTTTCAATCTGCAATCGAACACGTAATTATATCTTGTTTCGCTGCTAAGCTTTTCGTAGCGCTACGTAATTTGCTCTACATGCGGAGAAACACGTCATATCGGCTATGCGTCTACGAGCAGAACGATCTGTCATGCGACCTTCAAGCCTTCAAGAAAAGAGCGTACTCCCACATGAAAGGTCGGCAACGCACTTGTGACTCCTCTGGTGATGCAAGTGTCTATGGCCGATGGTGATCGCTTACCATCAGGCGACCTGTCTGCTCGTTTGACATGTCAAAGCCTTTTTGTCAATTTTTCCGATTCCTTTACGGATTTCGTATCTTCGCTGTCTATGGAAACAGAGTGCATGAATAAACAACCAAAGCAAAGAAAAAGAACGGGTTCCCGCTAAGCGGGTTCCTGGCAGTCAATGGGCTTTCTATGTCAATTTTTCCGAATCCCTCACGGATGTCGTATCATCGCTGTCTATGGAAACAGAGTGCATGAATAAACAACCAAAGCGAAGAAAAAGAACGGGTTCCCGCTAAGCGGGTTGCTGGCAATCACTAGGCTTTCTTTGTAAATTTTTCCGATTCCCTCACGGATGTCGTATCGTCGCTGTGTATGGAAACAGAGTGCATGAATAAACAACCAAAGCGAAGAAAAAGAACGGGTTCCTTCCCTCTTATTCAAATTGGGCGCGGAATGGCGCGGGCAATTGATGTCGCCTTGCGTCTAATGCCCGAGTGCGATTTACGAGCGGCTTAAAATATCACATACGTAAAATGTAGCCCTTTATATACATGGTTATATTTCGACCTTGAGCTAAAATTTTAAAATTAGATGATTCGTACAATTTGTGAAAAAAACACTTTTTTTAATATTCACTAGGAGTCACCGGCGTCTGTATGTTTCCACCATTTGCCAACTGGCTGCTGTTTGTTACTTGGTTCGTTTTCAAAAATTCGTTGTCACACGATGCTTATAGCAAAAAACTAAACGAACGAATAAGTTCAGCTACCAGTGTCGAACGATCGTGAGAGCTTTATTTAGGAGGGAGATATAGCTACCGCGATCTTTCGATAGCGGTTCATAAGACTAAGAATAAGAAACCATTTAATCAAGTAGGATTCATCGAACCGCCTTTGCATCGTCATAATCTACAATTTGTTGCACATTTTTACATTTATATTTCTACATTTTTTACAATCAAACAATTTAAAATAATTACAAATGTATAATAATTTAATTAATCAATTAATCAGCTTCATGCATCGTCATTAAAAATATATATATTTATACAATTCAAAAGATGAATTTTTAATTTTTCCATAGTTATAAGTTATAACTTCAACTAGGCCAGGCATTTTTGTCATTTATGTACTCTTCGACATTATAATACGCTTTTTTGAGTAGACAAGACTTCAGTAATAATTTTCATAATGTTTAGAGCGGGTAAGGGTAATTTAACTGCATAGTCCATTACCTAAGGCCACTGTTACAACCGACCCTTTAGTAACGTTTAGTAACATATGTTGATAATTTTCGTTACTCACTGGTTAGTGATGCAAATTCTGTTTTATTTATAGTCGGTAAATTAGTTCTTTTTTTAAACGACCCACTTACGAAAGTGATTCAGAAAAGTGGATATAAAGTGCGGAATAAGAAAAAAAAAGATTATTTTGCAGCAACAACTCTGTACTGTAATAATTTTTACGTCACTCAAAACTCACATTATGGCCAGGTGAAAACGTAAAATTGTGTACTCAGACTCACCACGGGTAGTAAAAAAGAAAGCCCTCTATCGCATATTTACAACCCTTGCCTGCGGCTCGGGTCACAAATACCTGCGATTTCGGGCTTTCTGTCTTTTACAGTCCGTGGTAAGTAATGATATATTTATATTGAGTGTTCGGAGGTGTAGTAATCCCCAGTCAAATTTATTTATAACTTTCTCTGGCCATCTACCGACTATCATACACGTGCCTGAACTCCTAAAACCCTTTAACATTCTAAACTTATAATGCTAACGTATAAATAGCACATATTGTCACATTATATCCCAAAGTAACATTCCGTGTTGCTAACAAGACCCATCATTAGACAGGACGATAAGGGGTCTGAAGAACTTAATTAAAAGGGATCAAATTTTAGGGCTGTCCGTCGAGACCCGCGTACACCGCAAAATTAATTTATATGTCAAATTATCATACTTTTGGTTCATATTTTCACATGTCACCAGGCCTGGCACACTCCGCTATTACGACGCGACTCAAAAAGTACGTACCAGAACCTCTAGCCCAACTGATACATGCGATTGTTGGTCGCGCAAGAAAGATTGTCGGTCTCTTTCCTTTCCATAAAGTGCGAGAAAGACGGGTGATGCTATGTTGCGAAGATTTTAAAAAATTAACGGTGCTATCTCTAATAACTTAAATAGTATGAAAAGTGAGAAAATATTGCCAACTCTCGTTATCTTTGCGTTCCATCACGTCAGACTTGAACCATTTTTAGTTTAACGATACGTAAACAGCATCCTAGGATAGTTACAGGAGCAAAAAAAAGGATTATGACTTATTCATTCTCTTCGAACGAAGTTGCGGGCACGTTCTAAAAAATTCCGCAACGTCTAGAAAAATGCTGATAACTTTCAACCAGTTGAACCAATGTTCTTCATCCATAGCTAAGAACACTAATTGAAAAGTACCCTTTCTAACACAAAGTCTTAATAAAATCGGCCCATCTGCTCAAGCGCTACGATGCACAGACAGACATACAGATACACTGACACATTTACACACATTTCCAACTTATAACACCCAGTGGCGTGCGGTCCATATAACCACAAAGGCACTACCTACCCTGAACGACCATGGCTCCATACAAGCATAGAGAAACTGCCTACCCTGAAGCCCTGCACACAGATACACAGACACACATTTACACAACTTCAAACTTATAACACCCAGTGGCGTACGGTCCATATAGGCACAAAGGCACTGCCTACCCTAAGCGACCATGGCTCCATACAAGCACAGTGAAACTGCCTACCCTGAAGCCCTGCACACTGATACACAGACACACATTTACACACACGTCACGGCCCCTCTACACACACGATCGCTGATCATCGGCGAGCAGGTGCGACGCATAACGTTAGAAAGAACGCTATAACTTTCCATCTCATTCTAACTTATTACTGCGTCCCGCCTGCTCGCTGCTGATCGTGTAGAGGAGCCATCAAACTTATAACACCCCTCTTTTCGTCGGGGGTTAAACAACTTGAAACTCAATTATTTCCAAATCCCAAAAGACAGCCTTCATTACTGTCTAACATACCTGAAACACCGAAAACCGTCAATTGGAAAACGGTGACTCATCGCATTTCCGTTTCATAACAGGTAAGATCAATAAATCAAAGTCATTTGACATCTCAGATAGCTGATTCGTTAATTTAAGGGCGTGACGAAAAAACACGTTCAAGATTTTCCAGTATCATTATCGTTACTAAGCAATTAAAAGTTACTCGTGTCAAATAGATTGAAAAAGTTCGAGCGGGGATGACATAACGGAATCTGTTACTTATGGTTTTTAGTTTAGTTTTGGCTAGAACTACATATAATTATATCCGAAAATCGACTCGGCGTGTTATTAAAATTAAGTTTTAGATCGACTTTTTAAGTGTATTATGGGGCAAAAGCGAATACCAGCTCATGCAGAATGTGATTTTCGTTTTGGAACCTTTGTATATTTATGTCGTTTGGAAATGTTATGGTTTGTTCGCGGAGAGAAAAAACTGATAACCCTCTTTTTGCTGAAGCGTAGTCGGATAAAAAGTATCCTATCACAAAAAATGCTCCATCCAGCCGTTTCGACGCGATGAAGCCACAAATACACGTACTTACAAAAACATTAAAAAAACTAAAAAAATGATTTTGGGCTCCGTGACCTTCATAGTTCGTTTCACTTATTTAAAAGATATTTAAGGCCAAGCCACACCGGATGCGTGTGCGTGGCGTGCACATAGACGTGCGCGTTGGAAAGTACGAATACCCATAAGAGACGACACACTGCTACGCACGTGCACTCCACGCAAGCGGTATTTTATATTTGCTTTTTGTATTTTACTTTATTTATATATATTGTAAAAAACCTACCCTAACATTTAAAATAAATAAGTGAATAATAATAATTTATTTTCGACCAACTGGGGTCATGGTGTTAGTTAGGACATTATTTGTACTTATATATTATTGTTAGTATGACATTACTATGACATTTCATACGATACAACGCGCACGCCACGCACACGCGCACGTGCACGTGCTGCGCACGCATCCGGTGTGTTTTGGCCTTTAAGTGCTGCAGTTGCAGTATTCTCTGCAGCTACAATACAGATATTTCGTTTTTACAAATTTATAATAGTAGAGACTTGGTTTCCTCGACATCAAATTATACAAGTAAATGTTTTTTTTTAAATAACTGACTTCATATATTTTGAAAATATGAACTTGTAATATTACAAGTTACAAATCTATGTGAGTTAAAAGGTGCGTTAGTGGCGAAGCGTACTCCATTAGAACAACTGTTTGAACGTTCAATCTATTTTCGGTTTTGTATTTTTAATTCTTGGCACACTTTACTTGAATAGACTGATCTATACTTTTGTATTTATCGTTATCACAAAAGCAAGAAGCTCGATCGTGTTGAAAAGTAAAACCATTTTTTCTCATCAACGTATTTCCGAAAACCATTATTCACGAACAGAGACGTGCAAAAAGTAATCGACTAACGAATAAATATTAAAAATAATCTGCCTTGTCGCGAAAGACGATTAAAAATATCGAATAATTATTCTAAGTCGCATTAGTTGCGAATAATCAGTGGAACTAGTGGTTCTAAAAAATTGCAACAACTGAATCGTCAAAAAAAGCCATATATTTTTTTTAAATTATCAAACCCGTCCCCATATTGCCTAACGCGTTTGACGCTCACAATCAGAATCAAAAGTCATGATTTTGTATGGGCTATGACAGTTGATTCGGATACCAAGTGTCAAAATTTCGTTAGGCAATAACCCCGGTGATCACTAAATTTCGAGATTTGGTTGAGAAATGAAATCTGTGAAGGAGAACAGCCGCACGAAATACATATGAAAGCATTTTTTCCCTGAGCTGGAACTAGGATATGCAGTATCGGAGGGTTTTTCAATGCCGGAATTAATTTCGAGATTGGGTCCCAATTCCAGAATTACGAAACTGAGGGGCTACTCCGAAATCCGAAAAGCGAAGTTCGTATGGCGCCATCCCGCTCTCAAATACAGCATAACATAAGAGCGAGAGTGACAGCACGATACGAATTGTGATTTTTGAGTTTCGGAGTAAGTTGTGATTTCTGGTTCCGGAATTGAAGAGCGTACTTAAATTTTCTTTTTCTGATTGTATGAATGTCCAAATAAAGCGATAAAGTGATGTTTACTTATTCTTCACTATATTGAAAATGTTTATTTTATGACTCAAGTATACCTACCAAAATAAGGGCACGAACTAATGAACACGACTGACATTTCGGAAATTGAAATCAAATTCTGGCAATTCCATAGTGATTTAAAAAGGTTTTTGAAGATTTATTAAAAAAAGTATTTTCTGAGAGTTAGAGCTTCGTTTTGTAAACGTACTGGTTGGTATTCATTTGCACAAGTATTCAGATTCAGAAGCAACATATATATATTAAAATTTTCGTCTTAAGACACTGCGGTGTTTGGGACGACAAGGCACAAGGCTAAAAGAGTGACGTTCGCTCGTTACACTCGCTTGGACAATTATTATTCGAATGATCTTCTGAAGTTAATGTGTTCCTACTTTTATTCGAGATATAATTGTAAAATTGTGTGTTATTGTCATACCAAAATGTTGTCAAATACTTTAATGGTATATCACGAATAATAAATTTCAAAATTCGTGAATAATTAGGCGACGAATGACTTGTAATCAGTATCTTTTCGGATGATGAGTTAATTCAAGAATAAATCGAATAATGCCCATCTCTGTTCACGAATACATTTGCAGCATTTGCTAAGTAGAATTAATAAATTATAGCCTCGCATAAATAACGGGAGATATAGATACGCAACAAAGTTTAGCAGCGGGTGCTAATAACTCGCAAATAACGCGTTAAATGCGACCACACGGTTATAAATAACATTAGTTTTGCGTTGATGTAGCGTATGCGAAATATGTTTACCTCGTTTGCATTTAACTATTGGTTCAAGCAAGCTGTTAAACGTTTCTCGCTTGACGGCTAAGTCAACTAGTTTTATGACGATAAGAGTTCATGATGACAATTTCTATCTCGGATTAAAGGTTTAGCCACATCGTAAGCGTGTACTTGAGGTGTACCGAGATGTGTGCGTGGCCTGCACGTTGTAAAGTACGAATGCTCATAAGAGATGACACACCGCTTGCGGGACGTGTGCGTATTACACGTGCGGTGTGTAATCATGAGGATTCTTACTTTACGTACGTCACGCACACGCATCCGATGTGGCTCGCCTTAATGGATATAGTTTCTTTAATATTTCACGAAATAGTGTCTTGGTTAGGTGTTACGGTAAGTTCCCCAGTTCCCGAACCTCCTCCTCCAGTTCTCCGCAAAAAAAAAACAACCCACAATAAAACAATATAATCCTTGACACGTATTTCGCCTCTTTATGAGGCATCATCAGGAGATCCTGGAGATGTTGAAGGTTCAGTGTCCACCTTACTTGCCTATTCTCTGATAAAAAGATGGTTATGACTTTTTCTTTTTCTCCTTCATGGAAGAAGTCTTGACTTCTAGTCTACAGTACATATCTGAATACACTCAGACTGACGTTAATATTACGTATTTACCAATTAAAATTTTGAAACAATTTTGCTAAATATAGGATAACTAAATATTCGGTAATTGCGAGTATTTGAATTAGTGCAAACACGTAAATATTTTATTACACGTTTTACCGAGTGAATTGGTAATACAAATTAGTCATGATATTTGGATTAGTTATACGTAATTTGAAATTCATCTGGGACAGTATTCCCAGCTGATTTGCTTGAAATATCAACGAATTGTTAATAACATACAACAGGTAAAGAATTAATCACAAATCTATTGAGGTGAAACAAACCGGAAGCAGGAGCACACGAGTTTCACACTCGTTAGGCCCACTACCCTGGTGACCAACCGGCGTCACTGAAAACTAGCGTCACGAAGTAAATTCCTTTATTTTGTGACATTAAGCTGAGTGGCGACCCTTTTAACGCTTTTTTGTTTTTCCTGTATATAAATTATAGCTATCAACTTTGTACATAAAACTTTTGTAAATAAATTATTTTTTCGTCTTTTTTCTTTGATCATGGGCGATTTCTATCTCGTTCCCTCATTGCCTGCTTGCAATGAGTGCGGTCGTAAGCCGAAAGCCGAGTGGACATGCTGCCGCCAGTCTATCTAGTAGGTGCCCAGCCTTGATCACGTGTGCCATTAATTTGCCCTAAAATGATCGACTTCTCTAGAGTATGCTTTAAAGTACTTATAATGTGATCAAATAAACTGAAGTCTGACCATCACACATCACACTAGTCATGATTTATACAGTTTCAAGCTGTTAATAGTTTACTAATAAGGTTATGGCTGTTAATTGTATACTTTACTGAAAATATAAATATCTCACGCTTCTTGTTCTCAGAAAATGGGATCATGGAAGACTATTAAAAAGAAGCAGCAAAGCTTTAAATAGATTCGTTCAGAAAATAACTTCCATTGCATTCCTTCAACAATACTAGTCTTTCCTACGTATAAAAAATACGAAACTACGAGTCGTATTTGATGCGTCAGTGTTTTTTTTACTCTATTTTAGTTTGAAGTTTCCTTAAAGCTTTTCTATTCATTCATAATAATGTATTGCAATCATGGTAGTACAATACAGATGTTACTTATTAATCATATAAAAGTAATAATTTTACATAGACCGTCTGATTCAACAATGAACATTCAATAAACACAGTATAACACTAAAATTCCAACTTTAAACCGCGTTTCATTTGAACGAAATGACATTGAGTATAAAGTTTATTCAGTAATAATTATGATTTTGAACAATATTACAATATGTTACAAAATATTATCTTCCATATAATATGCGCCCTGCCGCGTGGGGTAATATCATAGGAGCGTCCGTATTACACTGTAGTATATCATGCTATATGCGTAACACAAGCCTGATTGCGGTTTTACGTTATGACTGTATTTATAATGTCTGTATATTTAGAGGCTGATTAAACATTATCACAAGAAAGCAAAACGGGGCTTAATTGGGTATAAATGTGATATGTAACCTTGACTTGATAAATATTCGACGTTTCGGACGTAGCGTTACGTCCGTACTTTAGAATGGTCTGTGTGCCTACCATGAGCTGAGTTTACGATCGGCGCTAGCGAGTAACTCGTATAGAGAGTCAGTGCACCTCTCTCGCACGCGCTAACAGTGCGAAAGAGATAGACCGTCATCGAGTGCTCGATACTCGCTCATGCCGTACTCATGGTAGGCGTACTGATCATCAAACGTCTGATGAGCACCAAAAACATAATTTCATATTGTTTGACAAATAAAAATATTCTATTCTATTCTATTCTATTCTATTATATTTTCTTCTGTTTCCGCGATTATTACTCATTGAAATAAAACAATTTAACGGATTATATCGCGTATATTATCTCATTTTAGTTCCCGACGTTTCGGAAGCTTTTCAGCTTTCCATGGTCACGGGTGGACTGAGAAAAGATGTATTTTCCTCTGTCAAAATTACATTTGAAAAAACAAATAAAGGTATACATATACGCCAGATTCTGTCACGCTCGATTCACAATTGTGAAATGCTGCTTGGTAACTTATTAAAATAAAATAATTAAGCCCTTCTGGCACATGTGTTACTGTCTTTACAGCTTATCCCATCTGGCGTGTATGTACACCTTTATTTGTTTTTCAAAAATGGATAGTTTGCACAAATTGTATGTCTTATAAATACAAAGAGCTAAATAATGCTTAGGCCCTGACTGAATTTGAACCAGTGCCTTGTGACATGCCGAGGCACTACACAAAATTAAGCCTCAGGAAATATTCTGTCATAACTTAGTTGTCTCTTATTACGTACGTATACTTACTGCTGTTATGTTATCCCCAAATAAACAAGAGTTTCGCCTAACATTGTAAACAGTCGGCATCGCTTATGCAATCTGAATAAATTTGCAACGCATTATTAATATAATGGAGTACACAATTATAATAAAGCAGAGCAAGTTACTATTATACCTACTTAGCAATAAACGTCTTAAGTTTAACTGCGTTCAATTACATGAGAAGAATCAGGTTTTTGAATTATAGGTGCACTTAAACACATGCAATGTAACATGTGGAACTTGTTATTTAATAGGTTTCGCATGTGTTTTGACTAGAAGATGATCCAGTATAAATCAATAATCTGTAAATAAACTCCGCGGATCATACTAAAATGGCATACTTTTTAGATTGGACCATCACCTTATACTCTATATTATTGTTAGTTTATATTATATGCCACTGAACTATAATACCTATATTATACAACTCCGCACAGAACTACAATGAATTTCAAAAAAACCGGCTCCAATTAATTTCAAAAAAATACAAAATTTATACAAAATTTCAAGTTTCTAGAACAACTGGAAGTGCCCTATCAATTTCAAGAAAAGTGTCGAAATATACGTTTTTTGCGGCATAAACGCCCGTAACTAACGTCCTTTTTAATAAATTTAAATGCATGCATCCAAATTTAATATCCACAGCGCAGGATTCGTCCTAAATACAAAATGAGCATCCGTTACAACCTTCGTCAAAATTATATACAACTATTTATCAGCGACAAGCTTCGTCCAAATGATACATAATAGCAATCCGCAACACGCTTCGTCAATAACAAATAATAATCAAACTCCGGTCTGACCAGCACCTGGGGCAAACGTTCCAAAGGTGCTAGCAGCATTGCCCCGCTGTATCGCTAGCGATATTTGCTGAACCAGGTACGAGCCAGACCTGGGGTCGCAACCTCTTTTCCTCAAACGTTGCCCTATTTTTTTTATGAATGACTTGGCCTCGGAGCACCATGGATCACTCGTCTCTACAGCTACCGGAACAAAGTCTTAAATTGGCTCCAAATTTGAGTATTCCGCATGCTTAGCTGCAATTTCAGCCGCAGTTCCCGCTTTGCTAATAGTGTGCCCAAGGTGAGAGGGAGCGAATGTGCTGACACACGTCGCATCCCAAATAAGGCTACGAATTTTTGCCCATGGAACCAGTGTCAACCCGTCCGGTCTCCTACCATCAGTCCTACTAAGACCTTGAGGCTCCAGTATACAAGGCATATTGGCGGAGACCATTGCGCGCCGTATGATGTCATTTATTGCGTAATGCCTTGAAAACCTACCAGCACTCCGAACGCAACTGAAGCCATGATGGCCATTCGCCTCAACCGATGCCCCACAAATACATTGATGATGCTCGCACACCGAACACCCTAACCTAAGTGCTACCCCCACTCTTAAAGACTCATTATCCAGAAGTGTACCTAAGTGTGACGATGGTAATGCGTGCAGCCAAGCTCCGGACTCCGGCTCCACCACAGCTCTCAATCGAGCCTCATCTAACCCGGACGCTGTTTCCAAAAGGCCGCCATAAGTCTGCCTGCTCAGTATGTCGTCCCAGGATCTTTGTGACTTCAAATTATCGGGTCTTGCATCATTAGAACACCGTACCTTCCACTCGAACAAAGCCTCCTGCAGAAAAGGAACTTCAATATTGTCACCGTTCACAGAAAAAATACGAGTGACAAGTTCCATGGATGCGTGTGTGGAAGCCAAAAATGCGACAAGCCCAATATCTTGTACTTGCCGAACTCCGAGCCCACCATAGCGAACGGGTAACACAGCCTGAACCCATTGAGACTCAAGAAACCTTACATTTAGTAACGTTTCAAGGCCATGCTGCAGAATTTGGTCAAACTCCAGAATTTCTTGAGGGAAGAGCCAAGAGGGCGCCATTCTCAAAATATAGGTCACACGAGGCATTGAAAAGGAGCTGCGCAACAAAACCAGAGCGCATGCGCTGATAACTGTTGCAGATGGGTTAAAGATGCAGACAAAGCATCAGACTTCTTTTTAAATGCGGCGGGAACGCCTTCTGAAAAAATGGTGCCCCTAAAAGAGAAAAGGACCCCCTGTCTACAATTTTCAATCCTGGAAGAACCGATTGAAGACCAGAAATAGGCACAGACGAGCTACAGGGGAACAACTCACATTTCTCAGCATTGACCTCTAAACCTACGGCCGATAAAATTGGCAACAACATTTTTACATCACTAAGAACTTCCTGCGGCTCTCCTCCTATTGTACCATCATCTAAATACCACACGTTTAAGGGAGACCCAACTGCAGTAATACATTTTTGAATGGCCAGACAAAATATTAAGGGACCCAACGGATCTCCCTGCTGCGCACCAACTTGTGAAGACAAAGCGTTGCAGTTATAAAAAAGCTTACTAGGCGAGGCATAGCACTGGTACAGGAATGGATATAGAGAAGGTACCAAATCCTTAACCCCCTTTAGCAGCGTATCTCTCTCAAGGCTATTAAAAGCATTTTTTATATAACTTTATCTTCATTGTCATATGCCAGTGCAAAAGAACGTGTGGCATGAATTGCTGCTTCACAACCCAAAAGTGTGCCAAAACCAACTTGATGGGGTTGAAGGTAATCCGCCATTTTCTCCCTAACAGAATGACAACCCAGCTTGGCAACCAGACACCTTATGGTATTGCCGATAGCAATAGGTCTAATGTCTCCTGTTCCAAAGCGCACATGGAAGCTCCGTACAAATATGGACAAACTTGTGGATGAACCATTCCTCTTAAAAGAAAATTGCACAGCCTCGTTAAAGAATCCAGTAATTTAGTACCGTTACATCCTGCAGAAGAAGATGTTAGCTCCTTTAAGTGTTGAGGTCGAAGGCCATCCAAACCAGCGGCCGATCCATTATAAAAAGACCCCAGTGCGTTTACCACTTCTGATGTCGTTACGCTTAAAAATGGAGTTGATAAATCAGGCTCAGCTGGTACCACATGCTGCCTTGACGGTGAAGGATGTTTATTTTTTAAAGCCCTCAGAGTATTGTCATCATTGGGAGCCAATGAAGAGTCCGACATTAGGAGGCGGGCCACACCCCGCAAATCACCCTCGTGTACCTTTGCTTCTATCGAGCTATAAATAGATTTTGGTTTGAACTTTACATTGTCCGGAAAGTATACACAATTGCCCTCGATATTTTCCTTCACCTTTGCCGTCAGAGACTTCTGAACAGTACCGTTAGGAACGATAAGAGCAGTGAAAGAAAAAGAGAGCAAAGTGAACCAATCCTCCAAACTATTTGTTTCCAAACACTTATCTATTATACCGCACAATTTGCCAGCTGCCAGGCTTCTCGCACCCTTAGGTATGTGTTTTAGCACACGAACGTCACGCTTAAGTATGGGGAGACTTTCTAAGCTTGTGCCATTTGCACTATCACTTCGAATCCCAGCCGCAATTTTCTCAGAGCCGTGAGATACACCCACATCCTTGTGCACCTTCGAAATATGCACGTTGAGACCTCTAGATCCGGCAAATACTCTACAACAGTCAGGTTGCCCATAATTAAATGCAATGCATGAGAAAATAAAATGTTACTTCGCTCAACTACGAGCATAACACAAATAAAAAACAAAAGAACAGAATAAAAACTAGCACGTACAAAAATACAACATTGATAAAATAAAAATAAAATATGCCACTATGAATTTTACAAAAGACATCGTAATTAAAACACTACACTTATGGTTTCCTAAATACCATTTCAAATTCAATTAGAGCGTCAAAAATTAAAACATAAAAATTATAACATAAAAATTATAACACACGTCAAAATTAAAATTAATAATAGGTACAAAAACAGTCAATAATTAATTATGTACGCGTTAAAAAAAAAAAAAAAAAAACAAAAAAAAAAAATTAGTTCATACGATGAGATTCGAACCCACGACCAAAACACACGTCTGCTGTTTAGTTTAGTTTTAGTCCGCGTCTTCGCCACTGCGCTGCGCCGCGTTAAGACTTCCTACTTTTTGCGACGGGTACACGGATGCTTACAAAAATAACTCTCACCCAAATCACAGATGTGATACTTTAGCACTTACGTTAATACGTTATAACAAGATTGTAAAAAATGTTTCACGAATTCACAACACCGCTAGTTATGTTATATTGTCTATGCTCCGGTATATGCCGCTTACTAAACTTCACAACGTAAACATCATTAAAGTGAGAATGTATCATACTTGTTGTTGACCGGTAACGTAGTTCGCCACATTACCCGAACATGCCTTTATTCCGCCATTTATAAATTTTACTTGCTTGAACTCACTTAGTTTATGTGCCCACATCGCCTTTAATTTGTTTGAAAAGGGCCTAACACCACAAAACACTGCGTCAATCTCTTCACTGTTATTGTGTGACTCAAACACTGTTTGTCTCTGAAATAACACTTGCTTGAATTGTTTATGGCCCTTATTCTTGAATTTTAAAGTTTTTGGGCGTAGATATTGCCCCTTTAAATTAAAAAAATATAGTTTAAACACGGCGAAAACGAAATCACTGTTGACATGTCGACGGTCAACTACCCTCCTACTAACGCCCGTATAATTTTTTTACGTAAACTTAGAAGTTTGATTTTTTGCACAGCTTCTAGGGACCGTAGACCTGAGTATATAGTTTTAATTTCAACTCGATACCGCCACGCGATTCTGAGATACTAAAGGGTCTTGACAGACAGACACAGGGACAGACGAACGGACATCAAAGTGATCCTATAAGGATTCCGTTTTTTCCTTTTGAGGTGCGGAACCCTAAAAAGAACAGTGTTTTCAAATATTTGTTTTAGCTACGTTTCATTTACTATAGTGTGTATATGGGTTACTCGTGGAAAAAGTATTATAACATTAGTTATATAATTAGCTTTTTAAATCTCGTACCTTAATAAACTTTAAACTCAGCATGCTTCCTGGCCTAAACGCTGAAAAAGTATACATTATATAACGATTGCATAAAATACTATTTTATGTCAATGTGAATACTGTAGGTCAAGCAAATATAGCTGGTTTGTATACTCATCCACTGCTGCACAAAACCTCTCTTCTCTCTCTTCCAAGGATTTCCATAATGACCGGTTATGCGTCGTCCTTATGCAACAGTTTCCCGTGATCTTCATGAGATTATAGGTCCATGTTGCTAAGGGCCTTCCCACGCTGGGTCATCCTCGGTCGCCACTCAAGAAACTGCTCATGCTGTAGCTATACATACCATTTATCCTTCATATATGTCACGAAAACAGTTACTAAGTGACCAGGTTACCTCAAAATCTTCGGTGTGGATAAGCGTCTGACCAAAACCGCAGTTCGAAAACAGCTCATAACCTACAATTACATTATCGGAGGTGACAAGATACAAAAGGCTGTAATTTGTTTCAAGGTCTGTCCGGACAGTCACACATGAAATAACCTTAACAATAGCATGGAAAAAATTTAAATCAGTTTTATTAACCGACTTCCAAAAAAAAGAGGAGATTCTCAATTCGACGGAAAGTTTTTTTTTTTTTAAATGGATGTTCACCGATTACTCAAAGACTATTTGACCGATTTCAAAAATTTTTTTTTGGTTTTATAGAAGGTACTTTCTAGTTTGCCCCATTTAATTTTGGTGAATATCTGATGATGGAATCCATGAGGAATTGAAGGAACTCCTCAAATATTGTAGGCATACATATAGCGATTTTGGTATTATAAGAAACATAATAAGCATTTGCATTCAGAAAGTGTAAATTGGTGAAGTGGAACTGATGCAGAAGACCACAGAATGCCATCGGAACTCCTCAATGATAAATGATTTACGGGTGGCAACAAAATATCTTGATTAATTTAGGTAAGCAACTTCATAGTCACAAATTTAAATGTTCCTGATGGGAATGGTACCATCGAATTGATTTGATGATGGAGCCGGAAGGTAGGCACCAGATCTATGTAATAAAATAATGTATCCTAGCCGTGTTTGGGCTTGTTCGAATCGTCACGAGATACACTTTTAAGTAACGACTTACTAAAAAGTGTAATATAAATAAACTTTTAAACAAAAAAATAAAACCGACTCCAAAAAAACCTAAAAATTAAAAAATAACGCCATAATTCAGTTTCTTCAAATTACTTACAAGTAACCGTTTGTATACTCAATCTATACAGTATATACAATTAATGTTATTTTGGAGTCGGTGCCATCGTGTCACAACTTACTAAAATCGTCAATTTTCAATATTTTACATATTCTTTATATGGCACCGACGCCAAAATAAGATTAATTGTATATACTGTATAGATTGAGTATACAAACGGTTACTTGTAAGTAATTTGAAGAAACTGAATTATGGCGTTATTTTTTACTTTTTAGTTTTTTTTGTTCAATAATGTTTTTTAAGTTAAGTACCGAATGGATCCCCCAAGATGGCTACCGGAACCGAGGCAGACCAAAAAGAAGATGGCAGGACGATTTGAATTCATTTTGCAAGGGCTGGCTAGGGATGTATGCGCTGGATAGGGATGAATGGCGGAAAAGAGGGGAGGGCTTTACCCAACAGTGGGACACTTCAACAGCCTAGAAAAAAAACGTTTTTTCTGTTCCTGCAGTATTTTTTGAAAATATCTTCAACGTACAGACACTTCATTTTTACAACTTTATAATTGTAGTAGATATTAAAGTTTATGACGCTTTTTCTATGTTTGGATATTTATTAGGTACTCAATAACGCGCATAACATAAAATAATGAAGTAAGAAGACAAAATATGCGACGTTGCCTGTTAAGCAGGTATACCCTCGGATTCAGATGACACTTGACACAAACATTAAGATATTATAAGGCATAGATTTAAATATAGGTTACTTAATCTGATCTCAAAAGCAAGAATTATACAAAATCTTGCTACAAGAAGGAAAATAAGGAACTACATTAAGATTTTGAGAACGGTATCTTGTGTGTGGATGTTTTATGAGCCTGGGTTGAGATTTGGGTTCGTAAGTCCATTTTTAAGAATGAAAATATTAATAACTAATTATACTAAATTTAATAGCCTATGATATGTATGGAAACTTGTTATTAAACCGTTTCGGTAAACGCAAGTTTTAATATAGCTGCAGAACAAAGTTCTTAATTTCCTCAAACAAGGTACCGTGCGACGTCACTAAGGTATAATGCTTTAGAATTAAGCGTTGTGGGAAAGTCCAATGTGACTAACATTGTTGTATCTTGGGAGGTTTCTATGAGATCAAAGTAAAGTAGGATTTTTAATTAGCTGACGTTTACGGACGCACGTCGACCGTGATTACTTCATTATGGCAGAAGTACATGAATAAAAGTTACCATAATATCGCCGGTTACACGTATTTTCATGTATACTTTTTAAAATTCTTTCTAAACAACGAAATATTCACGTTAACATCTGTCAGTTTACTCCAGCTATTAAAAAATCCTAGTTTTTTCACCAATATCTTTATTATTGAGAAAGAAGGTCGTTCTATAACATTCCTACTACAGAAAAAATATGTTAAATAAACTATTCCGGGTAATACGGACGAAGCTTGTTAACTTGTTTATAATTCTCATAGAATACATTTGACTTGGAAATTGATTTTTATTCGTTTAATTGATAGTTGTGGCCGACTGTACATAAAAAGCTGATAATAGCGGATCGAAACAATGTGTCGAAAGTTGCCCCTAGCTGCCGTCGGGGCTAATAACCGTAATCACAGAAATAAGGGGCCTGGGGGATCCCACGGAATTGTGGAGCGCGTGTTTTTATCTTTTTACCCGACTGCGTCAGAAAAAGGGTTATGTTTTTTGAGTGTTTGAATGTAGGTGCGGATGTATGTCTATGTCATTGGTGTAATAAATATTGCTATTACACTCATCTATCCATACTAATAATATTATAAATGCGAAAGTGTGTCTGTCTGTCTGTCTGTCTGTCTGTCTGTTACCTCTTCACGCTTAAACCGCTGAACCGATTGCGATGAATTTTGGTATGGAGATAGTTTCAGACCCGGGGAAGGACAAAGGCTACTTTTTATTCCGAAAAAATACCCTCATTCGCGATAACCGAATTTAAGGCGGACGAAGTCGCGGGCAGAAGCTAGTACTGTTATAAAGTTGTAAAAATGAAATGTCAGTACCTTGAAGATATTAAAAAATTGTAGATTGTTTGACAAGGGGCTAAAATAAGCCATTATGACACGAAGTGATTATTTGGATGAGCTCACGAATTGAGCGAGGACAAATATGTCTGAGTGACATAATGGCTTATTTTAGCCCCTTTGTTTTGACGACACGTTTGGCTCAGTGGGTTGTACAACGGCCTACGAAGCTGACGGTCCTGGGTTCGAATCCCGGCCAGGGCAAGTGTTTGTGTGATGAGCACGAATATTCGTTCCTGGGTCTTGGATGTTTTCTATGTATTTAAGTATTATAATTTATCTATTTATTATGTATATCGTCGCCTAGTACCCATAGTACAAGCTTTGCTTAGTTTGGGACTAGGTCGATTTGTGTAAGATTGTCCCTGATATTTATTATTTATTATTATTAATGTCTTTTAGCTACGTGTTAAACACTCTGGTTTTGTAAAATATCAATCAAAATCAAAATATAGACCCAAAGGTGGCGCTAAATTGCAGAATGGAAAAAAAGGATAGGGAAGACCGGCCCCGAGTAGATCCAGGTCAAACAGGATTTTTTTATTTGAGCTTTCTTTTATTTTCAGTATAAATTGAGATACGTTTTTTTTTACGAGTTTCATGCCGGATTGAGGAGGTTCCCTCGCTAAGCATAGCGAGGGAATCTCCTTGTTCGCCTTGGGAAAAATAAAAATACTGTGGCTCTAAGCGCCCATGACCAGCTACGAGTTTTAATTTAAGCGTATTGACCCTAGCATGGGCAGAGCACATCTAGTTCGAAGAACCGATGGCCGTTGGGGCAGAAAGGTTTTCGAGTGGAGACCGCGTACCGGCAAGCGCAGCGTGGGAAGGCCAACCGCAAGGTGGTCGGACGACCTGGTTAGGGTTGCGGGGACTCGCTGGATGTGGGTCGCCTCTAACCAGCTAATGTGGAAATCTATTAGGAGGCATCTATCAAGCAGTGGACGTCCTACGGCTGAAATGATGATGATGATGTTATGAATGAATGAATGAATCATTTATTTGCAAGAATGTAGGTTATGTACACAGATGTTCTTAGATTCTAAGTCCCAATTACACTCTACCTATTTAAGGTATGCAAATATACAATATATATACATAATGTCAATAGAATGTAACTAATTCTAAATAAAAATTCATCGGCCATGTCACAATCAGAAAAGAAATTTAAATACGTTGATTAATATACCAATCACAGGCTTAAGTACAATTACATTATATAAGATTTGAAATTTACAATTAAATTGAATTATTCTAATAAATTAATAATTTTGGGCAATTTATTTCAAATAATAATCCTATTCAATACTTCAACTCAATAGCCTAAATAATTGAGTAAACAAGACTTTACAACTATTTTACACCACAACATGTTACATTATTTAATTGTAGGAGATACATTTTATACAGATTCCACATATTCATTAATGGAGTAATAACATTTACCAATTAGCCAATTAAACAACTTCTTCTTAAACAAAGGCAGTGATAATTCTTTTATGTCTTCGGGCAGCTTATTATAGATTTTGACTGCCATGCAGTAGGCGTTTTTATTGTATACTTTTAATTTTGCGTTTGTTACAATTAATTTATTTTTGTGCAGCATATATATATGCTAGGGTATCGACATGAGAGTATCATATGAAAGAAACAATAACTATGGAATGTGAACAAAGCTGTTGCCAATTACATTCGATTTCAGCGTCGAATCGGACAATGAAGTGCAAAAGAGCACGAACGTGGGCAATTTTCAACATAAACGGTTCCAAATTGGCAACCAATTTTGGCAAAACAAATATACTTAACAAGTGTGTTTTTCTGAAATCACTGTTGGAATCATCACTGTTTAACACAATGGAAGATTATTCACAAATATTGGCGCCATTTAGCGTACAGATTTGAGGCATTCATTTTCTTCGTTTGTTAAACTTAAAATATATTTGTAGGGTTCAGTACCAAAAAGTAAAAAGAAGCCATTATAGTGCGATTCTACTTTTCCGTCTGTCACTTTGCTGTATCTCATGATATCTTTAAAATTTTGAATGTGAATAAAATGTAAAAAAAATCTCTATTTCCTGTGTACAATTATCTTGTAAATAATTAAGCCCTTCTGGCACATGTGCTGTCTTTACACCTTAGGCCCATCTGTCATGTATGTACACCTATATTTGTTTTTTTCATAAATAGGTAGTTTGCACAAGTTGTAACTTTGACAGAGGGAAATATATCTCTTCTCAGTCCACCCGTGACCATGGAAAGCTGGAAAGCTTCCGAAACGTCGGTAACTCAAATGGGATAGTATAAGCGATATAATCCGTTAAATTGTTTTATTTCATTGACTAATAATCGCGGAAACAGAAGAAAACATTAAAAGCTTGTGAAATAGAAGGTGATACCTAGCTACCGTGTACCAAAAATTGTTGAAATCCGTTCGGCCGATTTGGCGTGATGAAGCCGCGGCGACACATACTCGTACATACAAAAAATAAAAAAATAAAATATTTCCATTCAGTGACCTCCACATAGTCCGTTACAGTCATTTTTTTGAAAATATCTTCTCTGTACACATTTAATCTTTTATATCCATTACTAATAACATAACCTAAAATAAAATGCCCACATAGCGGTACATCACACAAACACGTTTAACACGTCCCAAGTCGATTTATCACAATTTCCAACCACGTGGGCTTTGTCGCCGACCACGCGATCACGCGACGGGTTAAAAGTCACCCGAGGGTTGTACGCAAATAGTAAAGAATCAAACAAGGGGTGTGGCGCGACGGCCTGAAAGAGGTTGCTGTAAAAGTAGGCTAGATTGCCTTGTTAGGCTCTTTTACCGCCATTACAACTTTGTCGACGAGTGGACACGAACAGTAAAAAAAGGAAAAAATAACATTTATTCGACGGCATAGTTACGTATAGGAAAAAAGAAATTATGTTAGATAGATAACTGGCCAGAGGTAGCATCTGATAGAGAGTCGTGGAGATGTAAGGGAGAGGACTTTGCCCAGCAGTGGGACACTAAAATAGGTTACAAAAAAAGAAGAAAAAAAAATGGGCAAGTATTTGACGACGATGGAACATGTTTATTCACTCTTGTCTTGAATAGATCCAAGTTATATTGTTCCGGGAAAAGATATGTTGGAAGAGAGTTCCACTCTTTAGCCATCCTGACGAGGAATGTGGAAGCAAATCGCTTTGTTCGAGTCGTTTTCATAAAATATCAACCACATAACTACATATACAGATCGAACTAGTCCCATGGTAAGCTCAATAGGGCTTGTGTAATGAGTACTAGACAACGATATATTTAATAAACATATTTACTTATATACAATACATAGAAAACATCCAAGACTCAGGAACAAATATTTACGGTCATTACACAAAATATATGCCATATGCCACTACCGGGAATTGAACATCTTCAGCTTCGCAGGCAACGTTACTCTCGCTGAGCCAAACTGGTCGTCAAACCAAGGAACCAAGGTAGTCGACGTAGTTTAAAGAATAGCTAGACCTAAGTGGTAGTGGGCGGGGCACACTTATTTTTTCTTTAGTCAATTAAATTAAAATATAAATCCGTAATTGGCCAATGTTAAACACATATGTATCCGTTACTAATAATTCTGTAATTTGTGCTGTGGATTTTGTCTCAATAATATAAAAAAAATGATGTGATATAGCCCGTTAAAGTTCCCCGTGACGTCACTCCCAAACGTTCACGCGCTTTATCTATGTCTTTTTTTGTTTAATTCACAGAAGAAAAAATACGTGTCCAATATTTTTGATCATCTGACGGGCGGGCAATATTTTTTTTTACCTAGGAACCTACCTTATTATCGGGTAAACCATTATTTTTGTATTGCATGTAAGTGTGTACTGCTTATTTAATTTGTAGGTTTAACAACAGTGTTACAGTTAATTTTTTGGACATCGATCCAAAAGAGCCTTGTAGGTTGGATTGGCACATAAGTGCGTACGTAGGTACTATTTATTTTATTAGTAAGTTTAAGACCGGACTCTTTAAAATATCCTTGTAGATTAGATTGGTCAAAGTCCAAAGTTTATGCGGCTAAGTTTACCACTTATCTTAAATAGGCGCGGTTAGACCGCCGCGGGCCTTCACACAGCGAGTGTGCAAATAACATACGTGGAACCAAAAAAAATCGATATCCTAGGCTTCAACCCTCATTATCTTTGAAACTTTCCTTAGCTTGACTCATTTTGCCGCAGTCTACACGGCTAAACCAATTATTTAAAATTAAATAAATAAATTAATACACAATTTTTACACACATTGAACTAGTCCCATGGTAAGCTCAATAGCTTGTATCATGAGTACTAGATGACGATATATTTAATAGCTATATTTACTTATATACATAGAAAACATCCAAGACTCGGATAAAATTGGAGTTTATAACTTAAATATCTTATTTAGGTGGCTTGACAAATTTTGTCCATTTCACTTTACATTATGTGTTTTTAAAAAACGAATATAAAATTAAGTTTTTTTTCGGATGCCTTATACTATAAAACAATAATTGTGTGCAATCAGGTACCAAAATTTATTCTTTTACTTGTAGGGGCAAAAGACGACCTAAGTCCGTTGTCTTCGTGGCTAAGTTTACCAATTATCTTAAATAGGCGGTTAGGCTGCGGGCCTTCACACGAGTGGGCAAATAACATACGTGGAAAAAAATAAAGACGTGGATTCGTTTTTTTTATCTGACTGCGCGATGCAAAGGAGGGTAATGTGTTTATCAGTCTATGGACTTACCCGAGTGCCCTACGCAAAGGCGGGTAAAACAATATGTTTATCAATCTATTACTAGAAGGCGCCAACTTCGTTCGCTAAGCTGAAAAAGTCATAGTCGCTATTTTTTTGGCAGTGTAGTCGGGTAAAAAGTATCCTATAACCATCTGGCGATACCCGGCTACCTTTGAACCAAAAATAGTTAAAATCCGTTTAGCCGATTTGGCGTGATGAAGCCACAACGACACATACAAACATACAAAAAATAAAATATTTCTCGAATCAGTGACCTCTAAATAGTCCGTAACAATCTTTTTTATTTAAATATCTTCAAGTTCTAGACATTTTATTCTGACAACTTTATAATAGTAAGGATGTTTAAAAAAAACATTTTTGTGAGAAGCTTTCATTGGTGACTGTACTTTTCTTTAAACATCCATCAAGTACTCACCGAGACGATTCTAAATAACTAGAAGTAGCTAGGATTGCATTATTTTATTAACCTTGACGATGACCTTGATATGGAACGAGAAAGAAGGGCCCTGGCAGTGCGGGGCAACATGCTCATTCGTAGATTTGCACGGTGTACAAGAGATGTTAAGCTGACACTATTTAGGGCGTTTTGCACATCCTTCTACTCGTGCAGTCTATGGGTGAAGCATACGAAGCGCGTTTATAATACGTTGCGTGTCCAGTACAATAACATTTTCAGGATGCTGTTTAAGCTTCCTCGCCAATGTAGTGCATCCGGTATGTTTGCGGAGGCCCGGACAGATGGTTTTCACGCTATCCGTCGCAAAAGGGTCGCCTCGATGCTAAGACGCGTGAGGAATAGCAGTAACGGCATCCTGAGCATGTTGGCTGGACGTCTGGATTGCCCTATGTTGTTGCACTGGGTGGGCATTTGTACAGGGAAGTTAAAATAAGTTAGATTTAGTTTACTAACACCTAGTTATGTAAGTTATTGCCATTGGATTTGCTACTAACACCATATGGATCTCGCATCTGAAATAAATGATTTTTATTTTTTTTATTTATTTATTTTATTACGGAGTTCTTATGACCACCTTCCTGCTCCATCAGCAGATCAGCTCGATGGTATCATATTATTGCATTGTCACCTAACTTACATAAGAATGCCCAATTTTAGCTACATCGGAAATCGGGAAGTGTGTCAAATTTAACTTGCAAGATTCAACCCAAACAATCATTAAATGCAAGTTAAAAATCAGCCAAGAGCATGTTGGACCATGCTTAGTGTCGGGTTCCGCAGCAGTTCACCCAAAAAATGCACACTACAGGTGAAAACAATGCTATATGAAAAAGTGCACTAGCAAAAGAGCGTATCTCCACAGCACTTGCGTCCTTTTGTTGAGAAGTGCCGTTTTTCGGCCATAACTCAACAACGGTATACCCGATCATGTTGAAAATTTTGTTAAAAGCATTCATTAAGCTTAATTTTTTTTTATATTTATTTGGCCATAAGGATTAGAGAATAGAGTGGGGGGGGGGCATAATTTATGCTACTTCAGGAGCGATAATTTCCGAAAATATGAACTAATAAAAAAAAAATTGTAAACCACAAAATGTTCTAAAAGATCTGACGATATATTTGCCACACAATGATATTTGCTTTTTTTTCTTTTTGGCTTAATATATTGAGGCCCCCCCTACATTTATTTTATTTTATTATTTGACTATTAAATGAAACGACTCACACAAGACTTCATCCATGTACATCTTGTAGTTTTTGAGTAAAGTGAGTCTGTGACATACGGACGGACGGACCGGAAACTATAAGGGTTCCATTTTTGCCATTTTGGCTACGGAACCCTAAAAAAGCTTGTAATAAACAAATTGCACTGCCCTATTGATAGCGGTAAATATTGTTGCACATATGTTTAATCCCAACATACTCTTATACATTGTCCATATCGATACCTTAGAGCCCAATCGTACTTAGTAACTGTTTGAGAAATAGGTAAAGCTGAAATTCCATGTGCAAAAATATTGTAATTAGTAGTTAGTACGAGTGTGAACTAAGGTCTCGATATGGCCCTTCTAGTAACAACACCTAATAATTACCCTTAACTATTTATAACCCATACTTCCTTACCCCTGGGTATCGCTAAATGATTATGACGATGAATGAGCTCGTAAATCCTCCATCCTCATTGGACAAACGGTCATAACTCAGTCAAAAATGCTAACAACATATGCCTTTCTTTATTAAAGATGCGTACTAGTTTTACAAAAGGTCTTAAGTCAGTTCAAATTACGTGCTAGTCAAGTCTTTTGTAAAGGTATGTCCTGATTGGAAAAGGTTATAAGTGAGTATGAAAGGCGTAATAATGATGTCTTTCTTTGTATTGATGGGTGTATAATGATTTTCAAGTTAACGCCTCTAGCCCTATGTTAGACCCTAAATACAAAGTATAGCTCGTTAGAGTTGAGTTATTGTTTTACTGAACTTAAGAAGATATAACACTATGTTTCCAGCACATCCTCTATACTAATATAAAGTTGTAAAAATGAAATGTCTCTACATTGAAGATATTTTCAAATAAATGATTGTATTTTTTTTTGGATTTTTGTATGTTTGTATGTGTCGTTGTGGCTTCATCACGCCAAATCGACTAAACCACGGATTTCAACTATTTTTGGTACACGAGTAGCTGCGTATCTCGAGATGGTTATAGAATACTTTTTACCCGGCTACGCTGCAGAAAAAAAGAGGGGTAATGTCTTTTTCTCCTCCGCGAACGAAGTTCTAGTATTAGAATAGGATATTCTAGAAGATGCCCGCAAGTTGGAGATACCCAGCTACCCGCGTGCCAAAAATTATGGAATGTTTAGCCAATTTTGCGTGATGAAGCCAAAACGACACATACAAACATACAAAAAATAAAATGTTTCATTTTAGTGATTTCCAAATAGTCCGTAACAATCATTTTTTTGAAAATATCTTCAATGTACAGACATTTAATTTTTACAACTTTATAAATAGTATAGATATGTTTATTTTGACTCGATCGCGCGACATCAGACTGGGTTTAAAAACCGTGGTGTGCAGAGGTCCTTAATAAAATAACTTTATTCCCTACTAGGAGGTGCCGCCCGTAAGAAAAAACAGTCATAACCCCCTTTTTGACGGCGGTTAAAAATGTTTTGTGTTCTTACAAGTTATCAAAGAGCCTTACTTTCGAGAGAACTGTTGCTAGCAATTGACATTTGCAAGCAAGCACAATCAACAAAATAAATTTAAAAAACTATTTTATTATGCCTGTCTGTCCATATTGGAAACCAATATAAAATAATCGCGCACCGCGTAGGTACATTTTGCTTACGAGTAGGGCTCTGCTAATACTGGATTTTCATAGATACGGCCATTTGTAGCGTATACTTAACTGTACGGAACTCGCGCTTGGCCGGTTTTTTCTCTTAAACTTGAATGGCTATGAAAAAATAGCCTTTTAGACATAGCATAAACTTCCTGTCATTTTATATGGCTACTCATTTTTCGCGTTGTTCATTTTTGTAAGTGCATCATTATATCTCCACTCCGTTACATAAAGTGTGATATTAGACATGTGTAAATATGTTTAGGGTCATCATTCGCTTGCCCTTATCCTGTTTACTTGAGGTCGGCGCAGCATTTTATTTTCTCGTTCTATACCTCTCTAATCACCCGTCATCTTGTCACTCACATCCTTCCTATTCATGCCATCTCTTACGCAATCCTTCCACCTTTTTTTCGGCCTCCTCTTGCGTCCCTCCATATCTAATACCCTTCTTGTCACACGACTCTCATTCCTCCGCATAACATGTCCATAACATCGTAGGAGATTTGCTCTCAGCTTATCGACTACAGGTGCTACTTTCAGGCTTCCTCTTATATACTCATTCCTTATCCGATCCATTCTTGCCACGGCACTTATTCATCTCAACATTTTCATCTCCGTAACATGCAATCTGCTTGCATCCGTAACCTTGGCGGCCCAACATTCCGATCCATACATGACGAGAGGTCTTACAATGGTCTTGTAGATTCTGCCCTTCAATCGAAGGGGCATTCAGGCATCGCATATTACTCCCAAGACCTGTCGCCATTTCATCCATCTTGCGCTCATTCGGTTTTTAATGTCAAAATATGGATAGGGTACGTGTTCTAAAGGTAATGTTCCAAGGTTGACTGCATTAAACTTAACAGCGTAGTAGATTCGTTATATGCTATAGTCTTTACCTCGACAGTAATGTAATCTATGCTATTATATAAGTAAAGTTGTAAAAATGAAGTCAGCAAAAAAAAATGTTTCCTTGATAATGAATTAACAAAATGGGTGTCGATTTAATATTACTGATGGAAATTTGAAATGCTGTCAATTGTATCAGAGCAGAGGCGCTATTGTCGACAATCTTCTTAACAAACATCGAAATTTTTGCATATCGCATTGTTATTCAGCCCACATTTGAAAAGTTAACAAAACCTGTTCTCAGCTTTAAATAAACAGAGGGGCTATGTTTGAATTTCAAAGTTCGCATTGCGCCGTCTCGCTTACTCAAATACAGTTTATCACTAGAGCGAAAGAAAGGGCACGATACAAACTCTGAACTTCGGAATAATCCGCCAGGAATCGTATGCAGATATTGGCGGCAGGCCAGCGAATTAAGTGGATCCAGATTAAAATAATTGAACATGAACTCTTAATCATGCACATTACAGAGAAATGCTCTTGGAAATTACTGAAACACATGCAATTGGACTCATTTCAATACGATATATGAGGAAGGATTAAAGCGTCATCTCTACTTTTAAAATTGAAAAAATGAAATGCCTTTACATAGATGATATTGAAAAAAAAGTGATACGGCCTATTTGAAGTTAACTGAATCGAAAAATATTCTTGTTGCATTTTTTGCTTTTTAAGTATGTGTGCTTCATTACGCCAAAATGGTATAACAGCTTTCAATATTTTTTGGTACACGGGTAGCGAGGCTTCCAGAGATTATAGGATACTTTCTACCCGACTAAGCTTAAGTAAAAAGAGGGTTATGGCTATGACTTTTCTTTTCTGCGAATGAAGTTGAAGATAATTCCATAAAAAACGAACTATTTGAGGTCATTGGATTATATTTTATGTATATTTATATGTATGTGTCATCGCGGTTTATTCAAAAACGGATTTACGTTCTTCAACAATTTTTGGTACAGGGGTAGCTGAATATCCAAGAATACTTTTTACTCGACTACGCCAAAGCGAAAGACAGTTATGACTTTTTTTTCCCTCCGCAAATGGAGTTGCGGGCAACTTCTAGTGATACGAAATCCTTCTAATCACTAATCGTAAGTAAATATGACGCTATTTTCGTACATTGTTAACATTAATCACCTAATTACAGTACATTCTATCTACTACTTAAACAATATAATTATGACTGTAACACGCAACCGGCTTCCAAATTATTATGCCTTCGCATGTCCATAATGTGTCTAGTCACCACATTTGAATGACTTTATGATAAAATTGTCTAGACTCTAGACTTACACGCTACATAGTTAGATATACTTAATTTACGTGATCATTTAGATTTTGGAATACCGATACCTACCGTAGTTGCTTCGTCACCGGCTTACAAGTCTAGTGTTAATTTTAAGACGTCTTAATCGTAATGTTTTTTTTTTAATATTAAAGGATTCAAGTTTCTTGGCTTTTCTACACTATTACAGTGGTTTGGTTAGATGTGACTATAAATTGTGCTTACAGGCGCAGATTTTCCATGCAGTTTCCACAAAAAAAAAAACGATTGTAAGTACAAAAAACCACCACAAGATAATATAATCCTAGACACGTGTTTCGCTTCTCTACGAGGCATCATCAGGAGATGCAGGAGATGTTGGCGGACCGGCGTCCACCTGAGAAGTCCTGTAGTAACAGTAAACGCATGGAAATGCAGACAGACACAAATTACATTTCACCGTTAGTTTAGGCTTCGCTGGTTCTATAATTCGCGTTTTCTACGGCTGCTGATAAATTAATTCCTGGAATGCCGTGGCTGTATTACTTCTTAAATTTATGGTCTAGTGAGAAATTGAAGTGGCATTCATTTTCTACTGAAGAGGTCATGATATAAAGAGTTCTTTATTACACAAAACAAGTGATATTAACTTTATACTTTACTACACCTGCATTCTTGTCATCCATCTTGGACTAGCGACATGAATCTGTATTGATTAACTCCTTGTTTTAATATTTTTGATATGAAATCGTACCTTGGCTTTTAAACCTTGACGCTGGCAGAATTGTCCTGATGGATTGAAGCCATTTAACTTATATTGAAATACAATTGCAATTAGAAGTAATGTTCTGGAACCGTATCGCGAAAAACCAGAGAGACACGCAATTAAATGTCATTTTTAATAGAATTATCATGTGTGGGACTCTCACAGGGAACCATAGTAACGGCCATTAGGGACCATGCCAAGAATCAACATCAACAAGAGTGGAAGAAGGTGGAGGGCCTGAGGCATGCAAAGCTATTCATAGAAGGAGTAGAATCAAGCTGGACCAAGAAACTGTGGAAATACGGCAAATGACAACTCAGAATCATAATGGGTGTGTTTACAGGTCACTTCGGAGTCAAAGGACTCCAGGCCAAACTAGGATTTTCTGACAACACGGATTATAGAATGTGCGGTAAAGAGGTTGAAACAATGGAACATATACTATGTGAATGTTATGCCTTCGCCAGACAGAGAATGAAGGAATTTGGTGTTGGGTACCCAAGGCCAGAGGAATTCCTGACGCTACCATTGGCATCTATCATCCGGTTTATGGAGATGGTAGGACAAAACATTGAGTAGCAAGAAGGGGTAATTACACAAACGATCCCACTGGGTCGAAGTGTATCCCTAAGGACCTCTAGTAATAAGGTAAGAATAGTATAAATCCCGATTTATTTACGCTGGTTACCACCTACTTCGCGGAAATGCAGCCGAGTCTCAAATTAAATCACGTCGTCGTCTATTTGCGGTTATGCTTGTTCCATTATTCCTGTTCCCTACGGCTGCTGGTAGATTCGTTCCTGGAATTCCATGACCGGGTGTTTACTTCTTGAAGCGCTTTTAATATGAACCAAACACTAAAAATAATAAAACAAGGTTCATCAAAGCGTTCAATGACATCATGAAATTTCATATACATTCACTCTTTCCGGCGCGCAAAAGTAACCTTATAACAGACAGAGATGCTATGCCCATGACGTTTCCTGAGAATCGTGAAAGTTTAAATCAATACAAAACATTACAATACAATTCAAATACGCTTTATTGCACCCCTCAAACACACAGAAATACCTACAGAAACACGAAAGTTACAATTAAATGGACGTAAACAACAGGCGCTCTTATCACTACTAAGTGTGTAATCTCTTCCAGACAACCTGTGGGTAGCGGAGTGTTTAAATGACAATAATTTTAATTGAGTAGGTGGCGAATGACAGTTATTTATAACTTATTAATGAATATAGAATAGAAAGACCCATCGAGACAAAAACTTAAAAGTTTTTCAGCTCACCATCATAATTTTCTTGCCCTATAATCCCTTTTATTTGCGGTCGGTCCAGAATGTTTTTTCTTCCATCCCTCTATCACATTTGTTTGCATATCACCTTTCACACAATGTAACCAATAAGCAGGCCAACACTAGTTTTAAGAATAATCACTTGGAAATGCAGGCAGTCTCAAATTACATTCCACCTCGTTTAGTTGCGGTTACGCTTGTTCCGTTATTCCCGTTCTCTACGGCTGCTGGAAAATTAGTTCCCGGAATTACACTTCTTAACGCGCGTTAAATATACTCGAGTTAAGAAAATCTAAGTCCTTATTTAAGGGTACCAAATAAATCATATCCATACGCAATTTAAGTTTTAATAAAGCGCGCAACTCTTTTAACCATAATTAAATCGATATTAAATAGAAAGGCTCAAACAAATTTAAGTGAGAAGTTCTTAGCACATCAGCAACATCCTTCAGATTTCTTCAACTCGCGTCGAGTTCCTCTGTTTTTTGAAGTCCCCGTGGAATCAGCTTCTCTCTAACGGTATCCCGCCATCTGTGCCTGTCCTTGGCATCGTCTAGCGCGACGTGCAGTTGAATCATTCAGATTAAAAGCAAGGAAATACAGCCGAGTCTCAAATAAAATTTCACCTCGTTTAATTGCGGCTACGCTTGTTCCACCATTCCCGTTCCATACGGCTGCTGGTAAATTAGTTCCTGGATTTTCATGGTTAGGTGGTTACTTCTTAACGCGGCTTCAATTTATTCTCAAGTGAAATAATTTTACTGCTAATATCTTCTACCTAAGAGGTCCTAATTAAAATTAATTTTCTGCGATCTTTTTTAAGATACGCTTTTTTTCCGTCTGTACTTCTTTTGGAGCATCCATCACTCATCGCACAAATATTTTGTCCTTACCGAGATTTGAGATTTTGTAGTTCTCTGTGCCTCAGTTTTTATTTTAATGCTGCGTAACTTTTTTGAATAATAAAATGAAATATGGTATCTCCATTAGTTAAATGCTCTGCGGCTGTGGTTTTCTCGTAAGGTGTGAAGTGGAAATATTTAATTGAGTTTCACTTAGGAATGCACTTTGTTTCTTGTGGGAAACTAGAGAAAACTAAGTTGGCGCGCAAGTGTTTGTCTGAACTAATTTATTAAGTCTCCACTTTAGACTTCCTTTAAAAACCCGCCAAGTACGATTCGCAGACGAAAAGTTCCTATAGTTTAGATAGATGTTTTTTTTTTATGTGCCTAGAGTGCCCCCATTGCTGGGCAAAGGCCTCTCTCTAATTCTTCCACGGTCTTGGACAATCTCCCACCAGTGGTTCTGGAAAGAGTCAAGCTCGTCCCGCCATCTTCTTCGAAGCCTACCGCGTCGCCGGACTTTATTTTGTGGAACCGACTCGGTGGCTACTTTAGCACACAGGTTGCCCGGCATGCGACCGATATGTCCGGCCCAGTCCCACTTCAGCTTAGCAGCTGTTTGGGCTACGTCGGCTATCCGGGTTTTGGAACGTATTACTGTATTCTATAAGGGTGTATTAGATTGATTTATTTATTTCATGGTGAATTAACAAAATAAATTTGCTTAATGTCAAAGTTACACGTATCCATAGGTAGAGTTGATGATGCTTCCTCACCTGTTCCTTGGTAGCCGGCACTCTGACAGCCAAGGCCCCCTTCAGATACAAACCCTCCCTCGGGGTTCAACAGGCAACATGACCTAGAAATTCACCAGCAAAGATTTGGACCATGGACACATGTTAGACAAAAGGATAGGCCTTCAGCCATCCCCACCATAGTGCAGCTGGCCACTGCCAGCACATCATCAATCAAATCAAATCAAATCAAATCAAAATATCCTTTATTCAAGTAGGCTTAGATACAAGCACTTTCGAATTGTCAGTTACAATGAGAGAAGTCTTTGCTGGGAAACATACAATATGATCCAACATTTGTTGCAAGGATTAGGGAAACCCAGAAAAACCTAATCAGATCATTTAACTTAAGTATAAAACTTACTTATTATTGATAAAATCATCATTTTAAAAATTAAAATAATTAGTAAATCTAGAATGTGTCTAGAATAAAATTCTAAATGTCAGAGTATATAAAACAATTAATATGCGTGTACCAATTAACTATTACAATATTGTCTTAATTATACTTTAAACTTTTACAATTGTGTTATAACTAATTTATAATTGATAGACGCAGAGGAGATGTACAAATTCTCCAGATCAATGTTAATATAAAATATATTTTTTTTTTTTTTAGAGATGTATAAGGTCTCTAGACGTCACGACATGCGATAAAATTAAATATAATAATTTGACTGAATTCTACTGAGATGTTTAAGGTCTCTTAGGGGTCAAAGTGAATAATACATTAAACATAATTATTATTAAATCTAAATTTCTTAGAGATGTATATGGTCTCTAGGCGTCATAACATGCAAAAAGATAAAATTAGTTAATTAAAATCCTCAGAAATGTTTAAGGATATACCTCTATAAATAAAACAAAACTCTTAGAGATGTATACAGTCTCTAAATCAAATAAAAAAAGAATAACTTCAATCGAGTACAGGATGAAGTCTCTCATGTCATCAGTTCATTAAACACTGGTAGGCAGTTACTAGGTATACAATTAATTTGGCCCTTGCTAGCATGAACAGACCGGACCCCACAAACGGCACCCGTTCACGAGCATGACGCATATCTCAGCCATCGCCTCCCTCAACCATATTTTAGGGAAGGTTGCGACCCGATCAACGACGCCACCGTAAGCAAAGACCTTTAAGCGAGCATGACATGCTCACACTGCCGGGCATTGAACACTAATAGTATTGCCCGGTGAGAAACAACAAATGTGCTCTCATGTTACATTAAATGCGAACTATTATTACCTCTTAAAAAAATGCTTACTTTACATACACAAGACTAAACTACTGGCTTAAAGACATCTTTATCGTCTAAAAAGTCATTTACAGTATAATACGCCTTGTTTAGTAGGTGACGTTTTATGTGGGCCTTAAATTTGCTGCAAGGTAAATTCACTACATCGGTAGGTATTTTGTTATAGAAGCGTACACAGTTCCCCACGAACGAAGTTCCGACCTTGCGGAGACGATGAGCAGGCATGGCAAGCTTGTTCTTATTTCTTGTATTGTAGTGGTGAATGTCACTGTTGTGTTTGAAATCATGTTGATTTTTCCGAACATACATAATATTCTCGAGAATGTACTGAGATGCTACGGTGAGAATATTAGTTTCCCTGAATTTTTCTCTCAGTGATGCACGAGCTCCCAGTGCATAGATTGAGCGTACTGCCCGTTTTTGTAGTACGAAGATAGTTTGTATGTCCGCCGCCTTGCCCCACAACAGAATTACATATGACATTACACTATGAAAATAACTGAAGTACACGAGCTTTGCCGTCTCGACGTTTGTTAACTGTCTGATTCGCCTCACTGCATAGGCTGCGGAGCTTAGTTTACCTGCAAGAGTGGCTATATGCGCATTCCATTGCAGTTTAGCGTCCAAAGTAACACCCAGGAATACTGTTTTGTCTTCAAATTCTAGCACATCGCCTTTCAATGTCACCTTGGCACAATCTACTTGTTTCACATTCGGTAATGTGAATTTGATGCACTTGGTTTTCTTGGCATTTAAAAGTAAGTTATTTGCAGTAAACCAATGTACAATAGTAGACAGCGCATCGTTTATAGTAACGAAGTTATTCTCTCTTCTTTTCACTTTAAAAAGAAGAGAAGTATCATCTGCGAATAACACGATATCATGTTTATCTTGCACAAGGTTTGGTAGATCATTGATATACACTAGAAACAGAAAGGGGCCTAGAATTGAGCCCTGGGGTACCCCCATAGCAACAGATGACCCAGTTGATTGCATCCCGTTGATGACTACGCGTTGCGTTCTCTCTGAAAGATATGATGAGACGAGGTCAAGTGCACCGTTCTTTATTCCGTAGTGTTCCAACTTACGCATTAAATTATTATGATCAACGCAATCAAATGCCTTTGATAGGTCACAAAAAATCCCAATAGCATCTTGAGCGTTTTCCCAGGCATCAAAGATGTGTTTAACTAGCACTACCCCAGCATCAGCAGTGGAGCGACCTTTGGTAAATCCAAATTGACTGCTATGAAGTAGGTTATATCCATTAAAATGAGATGTAAGTTGATTAAGAATAAGTTTCTCAAAAACTTTACTCAATGCGGGTAGTATTGATATTGGTCTATAATTTGTGGGGTCTGTTTTCGTTCCTGATTAAAATAAACGAATGATCTTGCTGTGCTTCATCAAATTAGGAAATACTCCAGTGTCAATACATTTGTTGAATATATCAGCCAAATATGGTGCAATCGCCTCTATTATTGAATGTAACACTTTAACGGAAAGGCCCCACAGGTCTTCAGTCTTCTTCAAATTTAACGATCTAAAGGTTTTGATAATAGTATTTGGAGTAACATAAGTAAATTTGAAGAAGTCTTTACATTCTGGTACATACATTTTTAATATTGATTCAGCAATATCTGGCGATGAATTTAAAGATTTTGTTGTCTCTACAGGTATATTAGAGAAGAACCGCTCAAACTGATGCGCTACTTCAATGTCCTCATTTACTGTTTCATCGTTGATTTTTAGGCTAAAATGAGGATTTTTTACTTTAGTTTTCCCAGTTTCGTCATTTATGACCTTCCAGACGGCCTTCACCTTGTCACTAGAATTAATAATTTTTTAGACAAATATTCCGATTTAGCAGCAGCGCACAATTGTTTGAAGGACTTGGAAAAATTCTTCACGTATTCTAGAAATTCCGGTCTCTTATCAATTGACCTTTGATCATATAGATCGTAAAGACGAAGTCTTTTTTGATGAATATCAGGCGTAGCCCAGTCGCTAAATGTAGTTTTAACCTTTTCTTGTACTTTCTTCAGATTGAGACAAGAATCAAATTCTTTTTTTATGCAATCAAATAAGACCGAGCACATGCCGTCGGCATCCTTTTGAGTAAAAGAAAGATAACACAGTTTCTCCTGAATTTTCCGTTTAAATAAATCTAAGCGATACTCAGAAATAGGTCTGCACATAGTGTCTTGTGGTTTCTCTTCATTTTTTCTACTGAAACTGAAGGATGCATGTTGTCCACAGTGGTCAGAGCTTAGTTTATTTATGATAGATTTATCCAACGCATTCGTGTTACTAAATATGTTATCAATACATGTTGAACTGGTGGCTGTGATTCGGGTAGGCTCACAAAACAAATTCTCTAGGCCAGAAGATTTGAAAGTGCTCAACAAACTCACACTCATAGATGATACTTCAAGTAAATTGACATTAAAATCACCACACACAATTATACACTTGTTACTAGAGAATACGCTATTGAGCACTTTATCCATTATTGACTCAAATATACTATAGTCCGCTGATGGGGGTCTGTATACACATATGATTATAAATTGATCTGATTCAATACATGACAGTTCTACTTGACGTTCAATGGACATGTTAACAATATCCTTCCGTTCTTTATACTTTACATCATGTCTTACCATGATTAAAGATCCGCCGCGGTTGTAAAACTCTCTAGAGAAAGAACTCACTATACTATGATTATTAAAATTGAACATAAGTTCATGACCTTTAAGCCAGTGTTCAGTTATACACAGGATATGGATATTTGAGTGGTCTATGAATAAACCAATTTCAAGTTCTTTACTGGTAAACCCTTGTATATTTTGGTGAACTATATTAATCGTATTATTATTAGAACTACTACCAGTGTTACAGTCGTCGATGGGCTTAGAGCCGGCGAGTGCACACGTTGTCGGAGAAATCAGTTTAAATCATTCGGCGACTCGGTGCCCGCGGATCCCACGCTACTACAACGTAACGCCGGATTCGCCCCTGCACTATCACTCCTCATGCGAGTCATGACGGAGTCTTCTATGCTGTATGCTAACAGATTAGCACAATCACGTAAATATCTTCTCGGAAGATACGTGCAATCGCGAGACAGGACGTAATGTTTAATAAATTTATTCGTATCAAAATACGAAATCGTAGAGTTATACAGTGATAGCCTGTATAGGAGAGAATTAAAATAATCAATTTTTTTATACATTTTTTCCGATGTTTTGTTCGGAAACGGTAACGCACATCCGTTCTTGCCTCAAAGTCCTAGTAACCCTTTCTGGTTGCTAGGCTATAACCTAAAGTTTTCTCCGGTATAGGTATTACAGAAGCTTTAAAATGGTCTTGTAGACCAAGAAAGAGACAAGGAGACAATAAAAAAAATACATTTATGTTTTATGAACACATTTTTTTTATTTAAATTTTATTATTTGTCATAGCGGCCAGAATAATACAACATCCGTGTTTACACATTTCATGTGTCCTAGGTATATATATTACGATTTGAGAGTTAGAGGCTTGTGACAGAGAGATTAGATGGACGGACAGCCAGACAGAGGAGTCTTAGTAATAGCGTTCTGTTAGTTCGTACCCTTTGGTTACGCAACCGTCAAACTTGAAATGGTGTTTCAAATCCTCGACTCCTAGAGCATTCAAAAGTTGTAATATAACGTTCTGTCTCTTCTAAGAAATTAGTTTCCAGCGTTTTTAAACCTAATTATATTCTGCCGTGAAATTTACTCAGAAAATGTTTTTCATTTCGGTTGGAACACTTAAAATGGAAATTAACAATTTTCAGCACTAGTTTTTCTAGAAATATTCCGAATATTGCGGCTATATCCTGGAACAACGCTACTTGGCTGCGTTAATTTTCTATGCCGGTAATTTCATTGAAAATTCAGTTGCTGAAATGCAGCAATTGTTTCTATGCGAATGTACTTCATTTTGGCTTTAAATTACTCATTCTAGTGTATTACTAATTCCATCTAACTTTAAGTACTAGTTTTAGTTAAAATTTAAATGGAATTTGGTTCATTTTATCGTACCTACACAAAATCGCAGTTTTCCACTTTTAAAACGGTTACTCAGTTCGTCCAATCTTATCCTATGGGACTTTCTTCGAAGCTGGTGGGTCCAACCTTGTACCTACTGGCCCACTCACTGTCAGACACAGCAATATCTATACTTTTATAAAGTTATAAAAACGAAATGTCTGCGCATTGAAGATATAAAAAAAGGGAGGATTGGAGGCCAACGGAAAAAGTATATTTTAGTTTTTTTTTATTTTTGTATGTATGGTTGTGGCTTTATCACTCCAAAACGGCTAAACGGATTTCAACTATTTTTGGTACACGGGTAGCTGAGTGTCTACAGATGGTTATAGGATACTTTTCACCTGACTACGCTGAAGAAAAAAAAGGGGTTGTGACTTATTCACCTCCGCGAACGTGTCGACTTTCTAGTATAATATATCGAAGCAGTACCTTTTAAATTACTTGGGTAACATCAGACTCGCTCACCTTTTCTTAAGACCCCATTTTCCGATCATAATAAGGAACAGTACCATCACTTTACTCGAAAGCTTTAGCAGAATCAAAAAAAATATTTCTTTTTCCCAGGTAACGCGGTGAAACGGCTTAATAAAGGCGTTTGAGTCGATTCCGACAAGCCGGTAAGCTCGCAGAGTAAAAAAGCTCCCAAAGGGCGGGGCCCCGGTGAAAGCTTTCAGGTAAGTATCCATACTAATCCATACTAATATTATAAATGTGAAAGTGTGTCTGTCTGTTTGTCTGTTACCTCTTCACGCTTAAACCGCTGGACCGATTGGAATGAATTTTGGTATGGAGATAGTTTGACGGGAAGGACATAGGCTACTTTTTATCCCGGAAAAATACCCTTATCCGCGATAAATGAATTTAAGGCGGATGAAGTCGCGGATAGAAGCTAGTTAACTATAATTGAAATAATTTGTGAGTAACGAGACTTCGTCAATCAGAAGCGAAGGCTCACGCTTCAAGGTAAGTTCTTAGAAAATCTAAAATGTGACTAACTTACTTTGTCTGTGTGTAACTTATTAAATGGGTATCTGAGTGTGTGAAAACTCTAGTCGTTAGTCAAGTTAAAATATAATTCAACTCTGGAAGGGACGAGGCTGACAAAACTAGTATGACACCAGCGGCAAATGCACCCATGCATTTGGCTAGTTTTCAGAAAATACGTCAGCTGAAAAAAAACAATGTAGCAGACATTCTGCATATTGTTGCGGATATGGTTTTTGTATAAGTATGTTTAAAAATAAATAAAAATATACCACTCTGTCCTGCAAATAGTTAGTTATATTTGACTTTAAGAAAGTCAAGAGCGAGATCTATTTTAAAAAAATAGTTTGATACAAATCTAGGGGTCATTAATGTCTCGTAGGACTACAGACGACGTTGGTAATAAATAAAGCAGATTTTGTAAATACGATAGTTTAGCATTATAAGAAAAAGGTTCACTGAACCCTACATGCTACATTGCTGCGTATTACTGTAGAAATTTTTGTACAAGCTTGATATGTGTATCTAGAGGTGCAAGTAAAGTTCATACGTGAAGTAGTGAACGATTTCGAGATCAAAGGTTAAAAAATACTGCTCCGACATGCAGATTGTTAAATTTGACTTAAAGAAACAAAGTCAAGAGCGAGATTTACGAATATGAATAGTTGACACTAGCGGTCTGGCAGTGCTACTTTTAGTCAATTTTGTGACAACTTATCGTGGTAAAATAGACGTTGGAATGTTAATGCAACATTGCTGCGTATTATTGTGGGAATGATTTTTGAACAAGCAAAAACCGAGTGACTCAAATTAATAATTTGTCAATCTTCGATTCATAAGAATCCGCTGACAGTGGAGCTCAATCTCGCGACCCTTATAGTACCTAAAGTAACAGACCGGCTATAGAGCGCGCATATATTGCAGCAGCAGGGTAAACAAGCTTTAGCTATATTACGGAGGTACATTAAATGGCGGCAACACCTCGTTTTGTAAGAACGATACTGCTTATCCAGAGGTAAGTTAAATTCGGCCGTAATATAAAGATAGGTGAAGTAGTGAACGTGTTCGAGATCAGAGGTCAAAATAAACTAGTCCGTAATCATCATCATCATCACAGCCATAGGACGTCCACTGCTGGACACAGGCCTCCTCAATAGATTTCCACATGGGCCGGATAGAGGCGACCTGCATCCAGCAGTACGTAATGCAAATTGTTGAATTTAACTTCAAGAAGTCAAGAGCGAGACTTATTGAATACGAATCGTTGATATGAGTACCAGGGATCTGTATAGCGGTCAGGCAATGTTTATTTTCATAGCATAGCTTGACGATCCTGCTTCGTGCCTATCAATGTCCAAAAATAAAAACATATAAAAAATAAGAAGACATCAAACACTCCCTTACATTTAGAATGAGATTAAATGTATGGGAGTGTTTAATGTCAAAATTTTGGATAACATTGATTTAAGCTTACATGATCTTCACTCATTATCACAACACAACAAAACTGGGCTTAATGGCGTATAAATATGATTTATTTAATTACCTTTCGTTGGTAATTAAATAAATCATATTTATTCGTGATTAAGCCCGTTTTGTTGTGTGGTGATAAATTTTGGATAGTCGCGTTTGATTTTTAAAAAGTTATTTATGTCATTTTACTCATTAGGTAACGTACTTTCGATATCAGTTTAAAGTTTTTTGATATCTCTAATAGTTAAGGAATAATCTCCTGGTCACGCTTCACGATTACACCATGTATAACTTATCGCAATATTTCGAGACTAAAAGTACCGTAGGTACACAACATTCCGGGAAAAGTTATCAATTTCAATAGCCGTCAAAACGTCAACAGACAAACAAACAAATCCCATTATGGGGAACGTTTTCATAAAATTAGCAAAATGTGTGTCAAGCCTTGTCGTCCATAAAAGAGGAAAGTACGATATCGGTATACACACAGCGTCGCTGACAGCAATGTCCAAAACTTGAATTAACGTTTGCTAGCAAAAGCTACCCGCAACTTCTTTCGCGAAGGAAATAAAATCATAACTTCTGTTTTTTGTCCAGCTTAGGTGGGGTAAAAAGTATCCTATAACCATTTGTGGATACCCAAAAATAGTTTAAATCCGTTCAGCCGATTTGGCGTAATGTTGCCACAAAGACAAAAAATCAAAAATAAATGTTTTTCGAATCAGTGACCACCAAATAGTCCTTAATTTTCTATAAATATCTTTAATTTACTGACATTTCATTTCTACAACTTCATAATAGTAAAGACGTATAGTAGATTCCAGTCTGCTATATGCGTTTTGATGTGTTAACTAAAAGACGTTTTCTGCTTAAATGTCTGCGGATTTTTTTAAATAAATAAATCGTTATATTGACGACAATTCTACTCCTCTGTTTTGACTACGGCAGTTCCCGAGATACGCAAACAAGTGTATAAACATACCCTTTTGTTGTAAATTCGCCTGTGGAGTGCAGTCTAAATATTTGCCGACCTGAGCGGGTACAGTTGGAACAATTGATCCAACTCCTGCCGTGTGTGAAGCTTTAGATATGGCTTTTTATATGTTTATTGTGATGTGATGTATCTCTTTTCAACCTCGACGAAAAAAACATGTTTTTTAAGTTCATCTGTATGTTGCGGCATCGTAGCCAGTGTGTAGGGTGAAAATAAAAAAGTGTACATAAAACTGTGTTTTATCTAGAAAAAAGTGTCCAAAATCTCCATCTCAGTTTCTTTGCATTATTTATTTTTTCAGGCCAAAAAAGTTTCAGACCTGGGAGGTAATTTTACTTTTTTTTTTTCAATGTTGTAAAACCGACTTCATAATTAAATACTTAATGCTTTCAGAACTGGGAACCCGTTAGGCGGGCGCTCTGGTCGTAGTAAGTTTTCGCTACATACGCATTTTCCCATGCTACGCGCTACGAAAATGTCGGTCGTGAATGTGGTAAACAATTAATTTGTAAATGTCATTTTTTTTAACTCCTGCCCTCGAAAAACACAGTTGTGCCAGTGACTGTTTCGTATTTTCAGGGTTAAATATTTTTTGTTGTTTATACTATCACAAAGTTGTAAAAAAACGTTGTTGTTTTTTTTCAAAAATAAAACGTATTTCATCATAACATATTTTTTGGAATTTTTCATATGTTCATATGTGACGTTGTCCTCCGCGAACGAATTTGCGGCCGCCTTTTAGAGATTAATATTAAAACTAAACTTCCCGCAACGCCTGAGAAAGAAAAACGTTTTAACTTTATAAAATGAACACATACATAATTATATATCGTTTATTTTTAGTTATGATAATGGCAATAACTTTATCAATACTTAGATATAGATTTCTATTTATTTATCTGCCACAAACATCCACTGCTGAATTAGGCCTTCCCTACTTCTTTCCTAGCTCGCCATAGAGTGTGATCCGGCGAAGACCGCATCCATCGATTCCTCGCGTCCCTCGAGAGGTTATCCGTCCACCTAGTCGGGGACCGTTCCACCCCAGGACTTTACTGCCCCAACGCCCATCCATTCTCCAAGAACCAAAGTAACCGATTTACCTCTCAGGATTGCATGCTTGATGTGACACTTAGATATGCTCTACACTAATTACAAATTATATTAGATTAATGAGAAAAATAGGTACTTACATTTGTTTAAAGTAAGCTCTCAGTACTGAATGTTTTCTCCACTGCACCATTTTCATGCAGCTCTGTTTGGCCCTATGGTTGAATGGTAGAAAATGCCTTTTGGCATTAAGTTCGTCATTTGTACTTACTTTTGTTTTGTGCAATAGAGCTTAAATAAATAAATAAAGTAATATAAAATAAAATAATAAAATTGACATAAAATGTACTAATAACTAAGTGTATTAGTAGTGCGTTATAAATAAGATTGCTTTAGTATGATGCTTATGTGAGATACTTATATGAGAAACAAAACTTATAGATGGGTAGTCTCAGAACATTATAGGAGCTTTTGTATTCTCGTAGATCTTTTTTAGGTGTTTTATAGGGCATACTGAAATTTTGTTAATTGATTATACGGCCTTTATAAGAAATCAGTGCTCCTATAACTGCGCCCAAATCTGTGTGTTTAATAAACTACAAGTATCTTATAAGTACAATATAAAATAGGCTTGGAAACACTATAAGTACTGATTTTGCTTGTTGGGAATATAGGTTCGTATTAAAAAATATAGTGACATATAATGTTCGTCTAGTATGAATAAGCTTTACATGTCGGACTGTACAAAAGTCTATACTTTGTTTAGCCCTTAACCTATCTCAAGGGCTAAAGGACTCGAATAGCAAATTAATTCTACTTGTGTTTGAAAGCACCTTTCGTATGACCTAAACTAACTGTTAGCCGTAGATTTAATGTGCTTAACTGTATTAGTTTCTGGAGTGGTCATGTGAGACGAAGTTAGGTGTACTTGTACAGTCAACAACGAAACTGGTAGTCAAACGGTAATTTTAACTATAAATAAGAACATGCCATTGTATAATAAATATAATGAACTAAACATGTACGATATTAATATAAGATTAAATTGAAGATTAAATCTAAGCTTCGAACATGAGAATATTATACAGAAATGATTTTTTGCTCCTAATGATAAGGAATCCGTTTGTAAAATATTTCGGATTTCCCGCGGGCACTATGTTGCATCACAATATTGCATACTAAAAATACTCAAAATACACTTCTCCCCCCTTATTGAAGTCGATCAAACCGCGCAGAGGCCAAATATGACGTATAATGTACCTTTAGTAAATAAATGTAACGCGAAAGGGAAAAAAGGCACGTGATCTGATCACCCACTTTTGTTGACCAAAAACCTTTTCCATCCAACGGAACAATATCAAAGCCACTATTTCATACACATTCATCCATCCCCTCTAAAGCACTTACCTAAAAGGACCTATTTAAGAAGGCAATACACGTGACTTACGATCTTTTATTTATGAATAGATACTTCCATAAAAAGACGTATTGAAGTAGGAAATACGAGTGACTTATGACCTTTCGTTTAAGAGTAAATGCTTAACCAAAAGGTCTTATTAAAATAGAAAATACGGGTCACTAACGACTTTATGAATGAGAACAGGGCTAACCCTTTATGTTTAGATACAAAACGGTTTTTCAATGTAAATCACCTACATGATCGGAAATAAATGACGCTGTAATGTAGTCATCAATCATGCCAGTTTGCGTCATTTTAGTATGAAAGCGTGATGTTTTTGTGGTGATTTAACCTACTTTCAGTGCCTAATGTTTGAAAGGATGGAGCTAGAAGAGAAAACGATCTGCTGTACTTCATAATAAGGATAATCAATTTTTTTGGTCTTATAGTGGCCGTTGAAAGGAGGAAAAAATCTAAATGTGGTCGTTATTACTCTTTACTTATGACTTGCAAGATGGATTTCGAAATTAGAAGGTCCGTAAACAAACCAATTCAATCGGCATAGACGAAGAGTTGCTAAACTCAGGTGGCGATGAGCGGGGCACATTACTCACAGAACTGATAGCCGGTGGAGCCGACGAAACTTGAATGGCGACCAAGTACCTACCTATACCTGAATCTTAAATAAATCTTAAGAAACTTTGATTATTACAGAACGAAAGACATAACACACCGTTGCTATAGCTTGACATATTCTTTTGTGACACTCCCAAAGTCTGCGGGCGACGGGGCGCCTTGTCTTGCTATAAAATGTTAAAACATTTCTCGGTGTTGGTGGTTAAAAATTTAAGCTAAACCCAGGAAACCCACCTCAAAAACGCAAAATTCGAAGTTTAATAAGTAAAAATGAAAGACTGATTCACTGAACCTAACGTAAATATATTTGAATTGAATTATATTTAATTTCAGCAGCAATAAGCTGAAGCGCCATAAACGCTTCAAAACGTTCATCGACATTATTCATGCATTGATGCAGCACCGAAATATTTTCCAAGACATCGCACAGCGAACAGAAATGAATTCTGCGAAATGTACTTAGCATTCGTGATACGAATCAGCAGCATTAGTGACGTGCCAATGTTCTCATGTACGGGAATGTTGCTGGTAGTATATACTGCCAGATAAATTTTCTAGTCTATTTTTAGTTTTCGAAAGCATCTAGTGTTACATTTACTCGTTAGTAAATGTAACACTAGATGACTTCGGTCCTTCTGAGGATATCCTCCTTTCTAATTTTATCACGCATAGAAACTCCGAGCATAGTCCTTTCCATTGCAAGTTGCATGACTATGAGCAGCCTTATGAATCCTATTGTGAACGGCCATGTCCCAGTTCCATGATATGTTCGAAGCAAAAATGTCATGGTCAGTTCGATTGAAATTTGCCCGAACACTCGCCTGTTCTCTTGTATGTACTATGCGATCACAATATATGCACCTTGCCGCATGACGTCATGTCGGCGCTCTGGGTAGGGGAGACCGGGTAAGGTTGTCACAGCGGTCATAATGGACTATATTTGAACCGGTATCGGAAGATCGCGAGAGCTATAGGTAACGCTCTCGCAATCTTGACACCAGCTGATGAACTTATTTGTTCATTCAGTTTTCTGTTATGGCCATCGTGTGACAACCAATCTGTGAGATTACCTAACCCGATCTCCCCAGCAATGCTTAAAATACACGTTAATTTAATAATGAGTAAGTTTACAAAAACATTATTTCCAAATTGTAAGTTCTCTCTGTTAGCGTGGTATTTTTACATCTTAACCATGACGTCACCCGGCGAGATGAGCAGATAATTGGGACCGGGTAGTGACGGAAGTCATAAAATAAAGAATAGGTAGTATAATTCTTCCGGTTCGTGGTCGCCGCTCGAATAGCTTTCTGTTTCAGCGGCCGACAAGACAAGACAACGACACAAAATAAATAATCAAGAACTGTCTATCTGACGAAGGGGTCTGTTAAGTAGAAGCAATGTGCCTTGCTCACTGCCACTCCACTTCAGTAAGTTCGGAAAGAATTGCAAAATTAAAAATGACAATATTGCAGTCATTCGATTCGGTATGTATACTGTATAGCATATTATTTAGTATGCTGTATTTTTACTCGCAATATACAAGATGATGACAACGATGACGCGAAGTGAAGCGTCGTTGCGACGAGAATGTTCTCTCGACCTGTGCGGAATATTCTCATAACCGTCATCATTAAGCAGAATAGATTGAACCGCTTGCGCCAATAATTTCCAGACCGCCTTATTAATATATTAACATCAGCACATGCCGCGCTTGTGATTCTATCTCAGGCTGCATGTCTCCGTTTACCATGTCAATGTTTTCACAGTATAATATGTCTGTTAGTTCTTGTACGCGGTCTGGCTCCAACCAACTAGTGTAGACTTCGCGAGTCTTACAGCCCCCCTTTCTCGGCCATTTTGTCAATACAAATGAATAAAAAAAAACTCTTTATAATTATCGAACCTGCTCAGAAAATTTCACGAGTATCAGTTGAGCAGAGAACAGCCAGACACTGGCCTGATATACGAAAGCATTTCTGTCCAAGCTGAAACGGAGACGCTTCGCGCTCGCTCGTTCAACTACCTCAGTGGCGTGGCGTCCATTTAAGCCGATTTTCACCGGGTTGCCCAAGGACTTTACCTTTTTCTTTAAATATGAGAAAAGGAATACGCTTCGGTTTCCCATGTAATTTTCCTGACGCCACGCCTCTGCTTCCTATACTTATTATATTTTGTTGGGTACATATGTCTCTTAAGATTTTACAATAGGCTTATGCAAAATGCTTACTTGGAAAAGTAGCTAGACTTTCCTTTAAGACCACCTGTATGTACCTACCATGTTTAGCAAATAAATAGCTGATTATGATTCTGAAGCATAATTCTTACGAAATTAAAAGCACGGTCAACGGCATTTCAATATTAAAACACAAATAACAAGAATTTCAAAAACTTATCAAATTGCGTCTCACCGAATACCCTCCGAATTCACTAGTTAAATATGCTAATTGCAAATTAATTTTACAAATATTTGACGAGGCCTAATTCTTAAACTGAAGACATTCCTGCAAGAATTTGTTCGGAATCCGCGCGGGGCCTCATTTTCACGATTCTCTCCAATTTTCGGGGCAATCCGAGGTACTCTGGGGTAATCCGGCAGTGTTTTGTGTGGGGTGAGTGACAGGGGTAAAGCGAGTGAGTGTTCGGGCAAATTTCAATCCAACTGACTATGACATTTGTGCTTGAAGACTAAGATCTTCAAATAGTGCAGTTCGAATGTTGCCAGTGATGGAACTGAGACATGGCCGTTCACAATAGGATTCATAAGGCTGCTCAGAGTTACGCAACGAGCAATGGAATGTGCTATGCTTGAAGTTTCTATGCTGGATAAAATCAGAAATGAGCTTATCCTCAGAAGAACCAAAGTAACCGACATAGCTCGCAGGCATGGTTGAAGTGGCAATGGGCGGGCCAGCATGTAGCTCGGAGAATGGATGGCCGTTGGGGCAGTAAAGTCCTGAGGTGGCGAACACGCATAGAAAAGCACAGCGTGGGACCCCGACTAGGTAGATGGCTGACCTCGTAACTGCACACCGTGGTTAGCTGTAGGAGAGGCCTATGTTCAGCAGTACACATTCTGGCTGATAGATAGACAACTTCCTTTCCTTGGTTCATATCAACTCATATACAGGCACTACATATTGACGCAAGTTGAGATGAAGTCGATATACCTATAAATACATTGACGTTATATTAAAAGTGTTGCAGTCCTTTTTAATTAAAAAATGCAATGAATCTCGCCATCGTGTCGACTCGAGCCAAGGTGTAGTACAAGGTGTAGTCGATTGTTACTAACATGCTATGGATCGCGATCTGAAATAAAGAATTTTTATTTTTTATTTTATTTATAGTACCAATATTCTAAAAGTTGTTATTCGTATCGTCATATCCGCCATAATGGTAATTTAGGCTGTTATCAGACTATATAGCGGACTACGTACTGGTGTGCTATATTTGGTATATTTTTGAACCGTTGGAATAATATACTTCGCCGCATATTCATCCGGCACACAGTGATTCCGCCGTAGGCCATAAATCGAAAAAAGTCATGAGCGTATCCTGGACTAAAAAGTAAGTAAAATGATTCACCGATAGACAATCTTCTAAATACTATATATAGCACAGCAATAAAGTACTATTATCATTTACTTTTGTGCAACGAAAGTGAACGCATCTCGACCCTAATTAGTAGTGTGTTTTTGTCGCCGCAACTTAATCACTTTGTTATTGTGTACTATTATTATTATTTGCGTGTGTCCACGTGGTATTATTATGGAAATCCAAGAAGAGGGTATGTACTTTATTTTTCAATTATGTTTTATATATAAATATGCGTGCTTATATTTTAAAATAATTTTCTAGTAGAGGTCTGTCGTTTACGATTAATTTTTAAGAAGTATGATTTCATTGAGAGTTATACTCTGATGCCGAGGTTTGCCGCACTTGACACATATATTATGTTATAGATGGAAGTGTCCTTAATAAGGGCTGTAACTTTCATCGACCTTTTTTGACCTCTTCTTAGGTAAAAGGGGTTTCAAAGAACAAGAGTAGGGTAGCCGAAAAAAATCCGATTTTTAAAAAATGTTTTTATCTTTGTTTTAGGTACATTTTTAAGGTGTTCTATTTCGAAACGTAGTGTTTTTGATATTTGGCACTCTGGACAAGGAACTGATACAGAAAAATTTCAACATGTTTTTACTACACTGACGGAAACATCAATTATTTCGGATAACATCGAAAATATTGGCATAGAGAATTTAAGGGTTAAAATAAGGAATTTATGTAAACGAATTGCATGTTATTGGAAAAAAACAAGATGTACAAAGTCTATATTTCTACATAAATATGCAGAGTGGCTTAATGATGTAGAATACATTGATGTGATCCAAAGTATCGAGCAGCGTATTTCTCAGCAGAATGATAACGTCGACCCCTCCCCTTCCACTTCTCGTGGCCGTCCGAGGAAAAACTTTAATGAAAGTAGTAAACGCACTAAAAGAAGGAGACTGGCGGAACTATCTAATTTTGACGAGTCTGCTGTAAATACACTGCTCAATGCTTCTGCTGATTCCAGCTTAACTTCTACAAAAGTCGACGAAAACAAAGTTTTGTCACTTATTGCAGAAGGTAAGATTTCTAGAAAGCAATATCTATTAATTAAGAATTTTATACATAATAATATACTGAAAGATTGTATGCCTTCCTATCAACGCATTGTAAAGGCTAAAAAGAGATGTTACCCTACAACTGTAGCCGTTACTGAATCATCAGCCGAAGTCGAACTTCAGAGTTTGTTAGATCACACTGCCACTCGGATTCTTGAGTCTCAAAAAGATATTTTAGATAAAATACCTGACCAGTCTTTAAATAAAATATCTTTGGTTGGGAAATGGGGATTTGATGGTAGTACAGGACATAGCGAATACAAACTAACTTTCTCAGATTCTTCTCTTGTGGATAGTAGCTTGTTTGTTACTTCATATGTACCGCTTCAACTTATTTTAAACCCGGATAATAAGGAAAACTCAATCATTTTGTGGAAAAATCCTCGTCCTTCTTCAACTCGATACTGCAGACCTATTCGCTTTCAGTTTTTTAAGGAAACAACTGCAGTATCAGTTGAAGAGGAGACTTATTTCAAACAGAAAATAAGTAACTTGCAACCGACTATCTTCAAGACAAATGCATGCGAATACACAATTAATCATAGCTTACAACTTACTATATGGTCGATGGTAAGGTGTGTAATGCACTTAGTGATGTTTCTTCAACTAGATGTTATATATGTAAAGCTTTACCAAGTGAGATGAATCAAATTGATGTATGTTTGTGCAAAGCAACTGACGAAAGTAAATATGAATATGGCATGTCTCCACTTCACGCATTGATCCGATTTTTTGAATATTTCATTCATCTCGCTTACAAGTTAGAGGTTAAGAAATGGCAAGCTAGGTCTGATAGCGATAAACGACTTGTAGCTGAAAAAAAAAAACTTATACAATCGCAATTTAGGGAAAAGTTAGGTCTTACTCGTATTATCGATAAACCCAAAAGTGGCGGAAGCGGGACATCGAACGATGGCAACACTGCTAGGCGGTTCTTCTCAAGCTCAGATATTTCAGCTGAAATTACGGGTATTAAGAAGGATCTCCTAGATCGTTGTTGGACTGTATTTCAGTGTATCAATTCGGGATATAACATTGATGCGACAAAATTCAGAGATTTCGCTTTAGAAACTGCACGGCAATTAGTTGCCGAATATCCATGGTACTATTTGCCTGCTTCTGTCCACAAAATTTTGATTCATGGTGCTGACATTATCAATCACGGCCTACTGTCTATAGGAGAACTGTCTGAAGAAGCAGCTGAAGCGAGTAACAAATACTATAAAGCATTTCGACTAGATCACACACGAAAAATGAACCGCGTTTTGACTAATACTGATTTGATTAATCGACTTCTTCTTCACTCAGATCCCCTAATATCAAGTTTGAGAAGGTTACCTGTTAAAAAAAAAAGTTCTTTGTCTAAATCTGTATTGGACTTGTTGTGTGTAAATAGTAAGTAGGTAATATTGAATGTATAAATAGTAAGTAATCGCTTTGTTTTAATATAACCTTATTTGTATATATGTAAATAGTCTTGAAATAAATATTTTTATTATTTATGTAGTATGCTGTTTCATTTATGTTTTCATTAATTAAATTTTTTTTTTATCTAATGGCTTTATGTTTAAAATAATAACGTTTTATAAAATGGTTTTGACTACAGATATTTTTTTAATAAAAATAGTCACACAAGTTTATTATAAATGTCTAAAAATGTTATTAATGATATATTTCATGCTTGTATAATAAACCCTTTATAGTTTAAAATCGAAAAAATGGCTTTTTTTGGAGTTGAGGTATTTATGGCCGCCCTTGTACGGGAGCGGAATCACCGTGCGGCAGTCGTAAATTTTTGCGTTTGTTATCAAACAAACTGAATCTGTTTGTACATTCTTTCTACATTTAAAATTCACGAAAGTTGACTATTGCACAAAGAAGTTGCCTTTTGTTACCCATAAGTTATAATTTAATATTTGGTCGAAAATTATTTATATCATAATTCTGAAGCCGTAAAATTTTCAAGATTTTTGTAAAGGCTTTTCCGTCGGACCTACCCACTGAAGGAAACCTCCCGATCTGCGAAACAACTTCGAACATTAGAACAAAAGTTAGTGCATCCATTTTTCGCTACAGTTTGTCCTCTTCTACCATCGTCCAAGACTAGCACGTGCCTTCATAAATCCGAGAATTCTGCGAGAACGCGCTCCGAATAATTTATATTAAAGAGTTATACCGCGATGAGAAGGCTATGTGTGAGCACAGCCTTTTTGAGATATTTGGTTAACACTTTTATAGACTGCTAGAACTCGCTCCTAAGTCGCTCCTAAGTCCTTTGTTGAAGAATTTTCCGATAGATAGCAGTTGCTTAAGTAATTCGGCATTGTGCTACTCATTTTATTTTTTCTCCTGTGTCTCGTGATTTAGTACTAATTCCTACTTACTTTTAGTTTCCATGTTACATAATCCTCTCCTATCTCCTATTTTTTTGCTATCTCCTACGGCTAAAGTCGGGTTGAACCAGTCTAAACTACCTCTGCAATAAAGCTTGACGACCGGTTTGGCTCAGTGGGAGTAACGTTGCCTGCAAAGCTGAGGTCCTGGGTTCAAATCCCGGTAAGGGCAAATATTTGTGTGATGAGCATAAATATTTGTTCCTGAGTCTTGGATGTTTTCTATGTATATAAGTAATATATCTATTAAATATATTGTCGTCTAGTACCCATAACACAAGCCTTATTGAGCTTACCATGGGACTAGTTCGATTTGTGTATAATTGTCCCGTAATATTTATTATTTATTTTATTTATTATTATTTAATCTTTGTGGTTTGTTCGTGCCCCGCGTCCTTATTACTCCTCATCCTACTCCTTTTGTGGCTTTGCGCTCCCCCTACTGAATCTGATTACTGGTTAGAAAGCACTAGCATTACCCAGTTGAAAATCAGGTTCTAAAAAATACTATTAGGTACTATTAAATAACTACAAACCGCGAGAAAGATGTACTCACTAGATCTCGTAAAAGATGGCGAGGTGAACTTGATCCTTAAATAATTACTTTAATTAGTGCGATTGCCCAAGACTATAAGACGTGAAAAACGAGAGGGAGGATTTTGCCCAGCAGTAGCACCCGCCTAAAATGAAATAGAAATTGGATATCTGTATACCATATTCTTAGCATATCAAATCAAAACCTTTAGAAGAATTCTGAGGAAGGATAACTGGATTTTAAAGGGTCGTTCGAAATTTAGTGGTAGGTACTTAGTAATAGTTATAAAAAAGTGAGTTATGTCTTTTTTCATCTTCGCGGAAGTTGTGGGTATTTTTAACCGACTTCCAAAAAAAGGAGGAGGTTCTCAATTCGACGGAATGTTTTTTTTTTATGGATGTTCACCGATTACTCGAAGACTATTTGACCGATTTCAAAATTTCTGTTTTGGTTTTATAGAAGGTACTTCCAAGTTGGTCCCATTTAATTTTGGTGAAGATCTGATGATGGAATCCATGAGGAATTGAAGGAACTCCTCAAATATTGTAGGCATACATATAGCGATTTTAGTATTATCAGAAACATAATAAGCATTTGCATTCAGAAAGTTTAAATTGGTGAAGTGGAACTGATGCAGAAGACCACAGAATGCCATCGGAACTCCTCAATGATAAATGATTTACGGGTGGCGACAAACATCTTGATTAATTTAGCTAAGCAACTTCATAGTCACAAATTTAAATGTTCCTGATGAGAATGGCACCGTCGAATTGATTTGATGATGGAGCCGGAAGGTAGGCACCAGATCTATGTAATAAAATAATGTATCCTAGGCGTGTTTGGGCTTGTTCGAATCGTCACGAGATACACTTTTAAGTAACGATTAACTAAAAAGTGTAAAATAAATAAACTTTTAAACAAAAAAATAAAACCGACTCCATAAAAAACTTAAAAGTAAAAAATAACGCCATAATTCAGTTTCTTCAAATTACTTACAAGTAACCGTTTGTATACTCAATCTATACAGTATATACAATTAATGTTATTTTGGAGTCGGTGCCATCGTGTCATAATTTACTAAAATCGACAATTTTCAATATTTTACACATTCTTTATATGGCACCGACGCCAAAATAAGATTAATTGTATATACTGTATAGATTGAGTGTACAAACGGTTACTTGTAAGTAATTTGAAGAAACTGAATTATGGCGTTATTTTTTACTTTTTAGTTTTTTTTGGAGTCGGTTTTATTTTTTTGTTAAAAAGTTTATTTATCACTGACCGCCTTAGTCCTGCACGTTCGTTATACATTAACCTTTTGAGCACCAAGCAGCGAAGTAATACGATGTGACCCACAACTGCATGAAAAAATCCTGATGTGAGCACAATTTATTGTCAGATTTAACCAAGACACTTTTTCCTAGAAAAGCAAAGGAACTATAATCCATTAATCTAATATAGGATTCCGCAAAGCAACGCCTGAATCTATTAAGATTCCTTTACTTGCACTAGTATGTATTCTGCGGAATTATTAGCATAGTTGCTTCGTCCTACTTAACAAACTTGCTACGCTGAATTCAATGAATCAATTTTCATGAATGAATTCTAGACGGGACTAGTGTTTCATTGAGTTTGAATTCAGTTTTAGGTCTATAAACGTGATTTCCGTTTCGTTGCAGTAGTTACTAACTGTGTCGATTTAGATACTATACACATTTAGATGCAGTCCTACTAACCTGATTGAGTATTAATGAACGTATATTATTATAAAGTTATAAAAACCGGCCAAGAGCATGTGGGACCATGGTCAATGTAGGGTTTCGTAGCCGTTTATACAAAAATTGCACTACAAATGAGAAAAAATACGATATGAAAAAAAAACGCTAACTAAAGAGCGTATCTCTCCGGCACTTACGTCCTTAAGCTGAGAAGCGCACTTTTTTGGCAATAACTTAAAAAAGGTACGTCCGATCATGTTGAAAATTATTTTCCTTGGAAGTATTTAATAAGCTTTATATTTGTAATTTTTTTCATTAGAAAATAGAGGGGTGGATATTTCGGAAAATATTCACTAAACCGAAAATTTGTTTTAGAAACCTCAGTGTTTGTGACCTGGACGGACGGACGGACGAACGGACATGACGAAACTATAAGGGTTCCGTTTTTGCCATTTTCGCTACGGAACCCTAAAAATGAAATGTACATTGAAGTTGTTGTATTAAAACATGATGAAATAGACTATTTGCAGGTCCTTGAATAGAAAAATATCACACCACGTCAATACGACTTAATGGATTTCAGCTATTTTTAGTATACGGGTGGCTGGGCACAAATGGTTTTAGGATATTTTTTACCCGCCTACGCAGCCGAAAAAAAAAGAGGGTTATGCCCAAAGGCGTGGCATCAGGAAAATTACAAGAGAAGCCGATGCGTATTCATTCACTCATATTTAAAGAAAAAGGTGGTTACGAGGGTTGCTACTTATATATCCGGAAACAAAAAAACAAACAAACGTACACGGCTGAAAATAGTTTTATTGTTTTTCAAAGTATTCCCCTTGATGATCTATGCACTTTTGCATTCGCGTGAACCAATTTTTAAAGCACTTCTGCCACTCCGCCTGAGGTACCTCCATAACGTGTTGTTTGAATGCGTCGACAGCATCTTCAGCGGTCGAAAATCGTTGACCGCGTAATTTATTCTTTATATTTGGAAATAAATAAAAATCGTTGGGTGCCAAGTCAGGGCTGTACGGCGGATGACCCGTTAATTCCACATTTTGACCCTCCAAAAATAGAGTTGTTTCGCGTGACGTATGACAGCTGGCATTGTCATGATGAAGAATGATTCTTCGTCGCTGGTTAGTTTTACGAATTTGTTCAAATACTTCCGGTAAGCAAATGGTCGTGTACCACTCTGAATTAACCGTTCTACGGTTTTCTAGTGGCACTGTAGCTACATGGCCATTAATACCGAAGAAGCAGGCCACCATTTGTTTCAATGTACTTTTTGCACGAGTAACTTTCGTAGGGTTCGGCTCATTTTGAAACACCCATACCGTTGATTGTTGCTTCGTTTCGGGATCGTATGCATAGATCCAGGATTCGTCACCTGTATAGATGTTATAAACGGCTTTTGAGTCACCACGGTTATATTTTTTTAACATTTTATTGCACCATTCGACGCGAGCATGTTTTTGCTCATTTGTTAAGTTGTGGGGTATCCAACGCGAACAAATTTTTTTTACAGCCAAATAATTATGTAATATGCTATTAATGCTGGTCATAGAAATACCCAGAGTCGCCTCTATCTCGCGGTACGTAACATGTCGGTCGTCCATTATAAGTTTTCGCACAGCCTCGATATTTTGTTGTACAACGACCGATTTCGGGCGACCTGCCTTAACTTCGTCCGTAAGCATACTACGTCCACGATTGAACTCACTAAACCAGTGATACACAGTAGTTTTAGATGGGGCTTCATCACCAAAAGTTGAAGTTAGTTGATCTATGCACTGTTGTTGCGTTAAACCACGCCGAAAATCATAATAAATCATAGCACGAATATTTTCACGAGTGAGTTCCATTCTTGCTGCGAGATGACATTTAAAACCCGTCAAAAACAAAACACGAGCGTTAATAAGGAAGAAAAAATATACCTTATATACTTAAAAAAGTTCAAATTTTACCATGGCGGTCAAATATGCTATTTAAGAAGATTGTAATCCCGGTTTCCGGATATATAAATAGCAGCCCTCGTATAAGCCTTTCCTTGGGCAATCCGGTGAGAATCGGCTTATATGGATGCCACGCCACTGGTTATGCCTTCATTTACCCTATATTATTTCTCCTCCGTGACCGAATAGGAAATAGGCATGATACTTTTTTTGCTTTATTCAAAGCTCATTCATATAACAAACAGTAGACAAAAATATATTTTTTAATAACTATAAAAAAAAATATTTTCTTCTGTTTCCGCGATAATTACTCATTGAATTAAAACAATTTAACGGACTGTATCGCGTATATTATCTCATTTTAGTTCCCGACGTTTCGCAAGCTTTCCAGCTTTCCATGGTCACGGTGGACTGAAAAAAGATGTATTTTCCTCTGTTAAAGTTACAATTAGTCGGGAACTAAAATGAGACAATATACGCGATATAATCCGTTTAATTGTTTTATTTTAATAACTATAAAAATTACCAAGATATAAAAGAATGAATGAATGAACGTCTTTATTCGTAAACATAGGTACATCGTATAGGTCTTAAGGCCAAAGCGTATTGCGAAACACTAAGTTTTGCCGATAGGCGTACGAAACTGTTTAATATTGTGAGGTTATTATAATGCAAAAGTTTAAATATATTCATGCATCAATGCATACAATAATAAAATCAAGATAAAAAAAGAATTAAGCTGAATGATAGTTAATTTAATATAAAGATATTGTCATGATAAAAATATACTATAGCTACTAATAATGTCAATTTAATGTTACAGTTTTATATCAAAGTCATTTTCAGAAATATTACACATATTAATAATGTCATATAAATGTAGGTAACAGTTTAAGCAGTTATAGTTCAGTGTCATTCAAAAATTGTTCGATATTATACTAGCATTTTTTTATTAATAGCGCTTTCAATGTTTTCTTAAAAGGTCCAATGTTTAATTGTTTAATACTATCGGGAATTTTATTATATATATATATGCGGTGTCCTTCCTAATACTCTTTTCCGCACTAAAACTGTTTTACGCTCTTTATGACGCAGAGTACTTATATACTGCATTCGTATTGGGAGCTTTCGTGTGTCAACAATTTTATCGAACAGGCTGGGATTGCATTTCAGTGATCTGTAATACGGAATGCAACTATCTGTCATTTTCAAACTACACATGGCTCGTACACACCTTTTTTGGGCTTTGAATACTGCGTATAAGCCATCAAACATTTCATTCTATCTCTTTCTTGCAAAACAGAATTTAATATGGAGTTTAGATGGCCGGAGTGCACTGTGACGTAACAGTGCATATCGGACCTCTCTGTCTAATTAGTAGTTTAAAAGGCCTATATTATACGTATTTCTTGGCCGATTTTAATTTTAATTTCACATTTTGAAATATTTTTTACGGTATTTTGATATTTAGTTAAGAAAAGCGATAAAAAAATCATGCATGTACCCTTATTGCAGATGCATAGTTGCTAGTATTTTATAAATAAGTAATTTAACTTAAATGATGTTACGGGAATCTAGGATCTAAACTTGGGGTAAACCTTGTGTCACACGAAATGTAAGCTAATGCTAATAAATCCATTAGAGGGATAGACTAACTAGCTTATCTCTGTTTTTGTCGCAGCATCCGTGATCTGATTTAATCCCGTCTCCTTCTGGCGGATCTCGACCTTTATTGTTTTCCTTGAGATCATCTCACATCGCAAGATATGCGATTGCTATAATAGATTAGATTAAAAATATAATAGATTAGATTGAAATCCGAATATATGGATAACGACTTTACGAACGAAATATAGTTTGTATCATTATTGATTTGCTAATAATATTTTATGCAATTTTATGTAATCGCTTTTTCAGTCAAGTACCCCGTTTAGGCCACGAAGCTTTCTGAGTTAAGATACGAGAATTAAGGTAAGAGACTTAAGAAGCGAATATAACTATTGTATACAATACTTCTTCTAAAAGTAACCCATAAACTATAATAAATGAAATACAGCTCAGAAAATAGTTGCAAAAACACTGCGTTATTTTTTTGAAATTTACTATAGTTTGCGCGGTGCTGTATTTGGAATATTTTATTTTAGTTCAGTGGCATACAATATAAACCAGTACAGAGTGATGTTCCAATCTAAAAAGTATGCCTTATTGGTATGTTTCGTGGAGTCCTTATTCACTGATACATCGTAAACGAGTTGAAAAAAAACCTTTCGTAAGTAGGTTGCCAATAAAAGGCTGTGATTAATATGGAATCTATAGTTAGTCTTTGTAGAGCCCTGCTCTCAAGCAAAATCTACGCGGTGTAAAGTCATTTTATATTGGTTACTGACATAGACAGACAACCCTTAGATTTGTATAAAAAAAATAAGTAAGTTTAAAAAAAAACAATTCAATCTTCATGTGATAGTGATTTATTTTCTTCGTCTTGCTCTGCGATGTGACGTAGCTTGTAATTCATAAAAAAATGTGTTGGTATTTGATCAAAATAATATAGGTATAGCTTTCTACTAGCCTCTCTGCCACTGTGACTCGTCTCTCGTTACCACCGAGGGTTGCGATTCCTGATAAATTATATACAAAGACGGTTGAGTGAGCCTGGTTGACTCCTCTTGCATCTCGTTGTTATCAACCCTGTGCGATGAAGCAAAAAAAAAAAGGTTCCTTAAGATAGGTACTGAACAGAAAATAAACTAAGATAGAACTGTACGCCACTGGTTATGGTAACCTTAGTTTCTTCACTTACAAAATATATTTTATGGCACAGTTTGTAGAGTATACACCGAAGATTAATCAATTAAAGTTCCTTTGCTATCCGCGAATAGTGTCTGGGTTACAATAAATTGCGCTCACATGCCCATATACCTATTCATTCAGTTTACACAAAAATTACTTATGCCAACACACGCAAAAAATCAAGTCAAGCGTTTGTAACTTAGTAATTTTCACGCAACAATTGCGTGAAAATTACTTAGTTACAAACCAATAAAACTAAACACTTTCGCTTCTACAATTATCACAAATAGTACTAATTAAGGCCACCTATCAACGTCACATACCAGTAGGTGAGAGTCATTAGTTAGTTTTCTATAATAGCAATAATTAAGGTCCATTTCTAAGTCTTTACCACAAAAAAATAGCAAAAATATGTAACAGTGGCCTCTACTTTTTACATCATCTACTATCTCTCTTACTCTATACTTAGTAGAAAAGTATAGGTAATAATCGCAGTGTAACGAAGACGTCGCATGGAGGCGTTAAGTATTTCGTTTTTCATTTCAAACGTATTATTTAGTTGTATTTTTTCTCGTTCCTAGACACTTGCGTGCCAAGTCACATTATGGACTACTTAAATAATGTGAAAGGACTGTTAACTTATCGATTTATTCATTTTTCTCTATGATTTCAAATGTTTTCATTTAATTTACCCCATTACTTTTTATACAAGCACTTTGTGGTCCAATAGCGTAAATTTTACATATTTAATATTGTTAAGTAGGTACTCGTGTGACAAAGATCACTCAAAATGGGGATAGTGCCTGATCTCAAAATTTGTAAAAAATATATAAGACCCTTTTTTGAGTACGATATCTTTTTTTATGAGAACTTAAAGTTGGACAGGAAAGCCCATTTTACTATGAAAATATTAATAAGTAATAATACCATTGAATAACCCATAAAACGTATGGTAACTTTTGTTATGAAACCGTTTCGAAAACGCAAGTTTAACATAGCTGCAGAACAAAGTTCTTAATTTTCCTGTACAAGGTATCTACTAACCGTGTGACGTCACACTGGTAGTAGGCTTTAGTATGAAGCGTTTTTTTGGGAAAGTCCATAAATGTGATTTTAACATTGTTTTTCGCGGGGAATTTATATGAGATTGAAGTTGTTTTTTCACCAATATTTTTATTATTGAGAAGTCGTTCTATATATAACACACCACAGAAAAAAGTTGCTTAATAGTCTATTCCTAAAATTCTAATAGAAAACTTCCTCTCTCAGAGTGTCAGTACCTATAGGATATAGTGAGGAAATGCCACCAGCATCTTTAGGACAATGGCTTTTTTAGATGAAGTTTCATTTTTCTACAAAAATAATAGCTCCGTTACTTTCTTAAACGTAACCTAAAGTATCATATTCTTTATTCAGTTGACAGATTTTTTATTTTACTTAACGGCTATAAACATATCGAAAGATTTAACTGTGTTCGTTTTTGCTTATAAGTGTCAAAGGCGTTTATTTCACGGAAAATGCAAAAGTCCCCAAAAACTCCCAAAGCTAAAAGCTGACTACAATGATTCGTTTTATGAATACTTTATCATGTTCTTACATTTACGAGTAAGTGGGTATTAAGGCCCCCGAAAATAGTCCTTTGTCGAGTGCACAACTTTTGGTCCCAAATGGAACCGACCCGAGTACCATATCATTTATTATTTAAGGCATTTACCTGTATATATGTTTCCTTAGCCTGTGATTCGGGTTAGATCTATTGAAAAGAAATGGATGAATATCATAAAGAGTCCGGAAGAGTTATAATAAATTGCTGTAGAGGTCGGGAAAGTAGGATTGTCAGCCAAGTAGGTAAAGACGGATTGGGATACGAGGCTGGCAATCTCCTTTCACGCCGAGGTGGGTACGGTGAGATGCTCATAGCGAATTGAAGTACAAGAAGCTCGCTTAACAGGCTTTCAATTTTGTATGATATTTCATTATGGACCTTTCGTCTTACCGAACCCGAAACATGATACTTTGGAACTTATTATAAGGAACACAACGTCAATATTTCGCGTTTTTAAACAACATACGAGAATATCAATCATTACTCGTAAAAACGACGGCCGCTGATTTAGAAAGGTTCTCGAGTGGCGACTGCGTACAGGATGACCTAGCGTAGGGAGACAAGATGAACCGGCGATTTGGTAATTGCTAGTGATATAAAGGCAGCCATGCGACGGTTCTATACTATTATAAAGTTGTATACATTGAAGATATTGAAAAAAAAAAACTATAGTAGTTTGGTGTAGTTTTTTGGATTTTTTGTATATTTGTATGTGTTGAATGTGCGAAAAATCGGCTAAAAGGCTTTCATCTATTTTTGGCACACGGGTATCGCCAGATGGTTATAGGATATTTTTTACCCGACTACGCTGAATAAAAAGGAGGTTATTTGAATATTACATTTTATCCTCCGTGAACGAAGTTATAACTATATACGTATGATACCATCTACTAAAGCGGCAGCAAAATAACTCATTATATAAATATTTATTTATAACCTCGTTCATTTCACATTGCCTCCGCATTAAAGCATTTCAAAGCGCTGAAACCCGTACGTCGAAGCTTATGCATTCTTTATGTAAATAGTATCGAAAATTATGAATGCATATAGATTTAAAATGCAATATCCACTCTAAACTCAAGCCGTTAAAATTCAAAATTTTGTAATGCGATGCCGCTGTACTAAAAATGCATCATATTGTGTATTCATGGCATAATATATTCTTGGGATGTTAGTGTCAACGTGAAATGGGAATAACTATTCTGTATCGCAACATTGTATGAATGAGGTTTGAGTAGCCATATATACATAAAGCTTGGTATACACATGCAAGGTTCCGTAGAACCAGAGTAACAAACATAGCTTGAAGATTTAAACCAAAGTTGCAATGGGCAGAGGGTACATTGATCGAAGAACCGACGGCCGCTGGGGCTGATGAGTTTTTGAGTGGCAATCACGAACCGAAAGAGGCAGCGTGATTAGGACCCTCAGGAGGTGTTTTTTTTCGGCGAAATATCGACCACATGGGGATGCAACGAACGCACGCATTGTGAGTCCCAATGGTGGGAAGAGGCTGGTGGAATTAGATCATGGAATTCCCCGCACATTCTCCGAAATGTCACCTGTAAAAAACCTATGGACATGCGACCCTACGTCGATGCTCAAGGCTCTGCAGCCTAGCGTCAGACAGAGTAGCGTCGTCTGCTAATAAGACACACAAGCTCGTTTGTCCATCGAGTCTACAGTGGTCAAGCATTAGAAGCTGTCCTGTGGGTCTATGATGGTCGCGTTTATCACGCGATAAATGATATGATAACGCGTCTGTCACACTCGCACTCACATACGTATCAGAAGGTGACGGCAGCTATGTCATTTATTTATCGCGTGACAAACGCAACTATCATAGGCCCGCTGGAGTGGAATACCGCCTAACCTTGTAGAGGATTCCGAGTTTTTTGGCTGCAGTCTTTGCTTTGGACTCGATATATTGGCCGAATTTGAGATTGGCAGTTAACTAGACACCAAGAAGGCTGCCAGTCACTAGATTTGTGTCCGTTATACGCTGGATGCTGACCGGTCGTGGTGACGCTGTTTGGGGGAGGCCTTTATCCAGCAGAGGAGGTCATTTGGCTTATGATGATAATGTCTGGCTACAATAACGCCTAATAGTGAACACTAATAAGCGTTTTGACTTATATGACGACACGTTAGGCTCAATTGGTTCCACAACGGCCTACAAAGCTAGCGGTCTCGGGTTCGAATCCCGGCCAGGGTTATGAGATGATGAGCACGAATGTTTGATCCTGGGTCTTGAATGTTTTATGTGTATGTTAGTATTATAATTTATCTAGCTATCCCTCGCTCCGGGTCTTTCCTGATGCAAAGACTGTCCATCGCGGTTCAACGTGGCAACGCTGCGAGCGTGATGGGCACCTTTGCGTCTGGAAGGGCGCGGGGCGAGCTTTTTGATTAGTTTTGTGAATATTTTAGTAAGTTTAATTTAGTATAGTTTAGTTTGTTTTAAGTTTAGCTCTAAGATTTAATTTTGTCTCTGTTTTAACTTAATTTATGTTTATTTGATTTTATTGATTATCTATATATATTATGTGTATCGTCGTCAGCGATGCTTTGTTCGGGACTAGGTCGATTTGTGTAAGATCGTCCCTGATATTTTTCTTCTTATAAATAAATTGCGTTGTTGTAATTGTTTGGAAAATTCACACAGACAGGAAATTGCAGGTTTTTTAATTTAACATACAAGTATATAACTTACAATTCACTATTTACGTTAGGATTAAATAATGGTTCAAACAAGTGTTTCATGACATAGTGTGCAGAAACAGCCCAAACAGGCTCTCTCATCTTATCATCTGATAAAGGGGCAAAATAAAGACATCCTGATCTAAGTACTTTTCCGCCATTCTTTGTTTCCTAGTCACTTTTTTGATAGTAATAAAACGAAAATATTTGAACCAAGTATAGCGGGCCTAGGTCGCTTGTCTGTACGCAGCTTTACGCGTTTGAACAAACACGTTTTGACGTGCTGATGTGTTAATATCAGGTCAGAGGTGACATCGTTTAAGTAGATGTTTCGACAACTTACTATTACATTTGTGACTTTTTTATTCTTTGTGGATATGTCAACTGTGTAATTTTTAGAATATGTTATGAATATATTCCGTCGGAATTGGAATTTTATCCGCCAGATAATAATAATAAATAATATAAATAAATATCAGGGCCAATCTTACACAAACCTAGCTCCAAACTAAGTAAAGCTTGTACTATGGGTACCAGGTGACGATACTGTTTATAGATAAATTATAATAGTTAAATACATAGAAAACAACCAAGACTCAGCAACAAACATTCGTGCTCATCACACAAACACTTGGCCTGGCCGGGATTCGAACCCGGGACCATCAGCTTCGTAGGCCGTTGTGCAAACCACTGAGCCAAACATGCCGTTAAAATGACTGGACTGGCATATTTCCAGATTTAAATGGTATTTCTGCAGACAGAATAGCTCCAAAGCATGAATCGTTTAAGTGTTCGGCTGCTGTCTGTTCGCCAGCGATTATTGATTTCTAAATTAGAGATAACTGTTATCATAAGCGGTTATTCAAGGACTAAAATTAGAGTACTGCTCGACATGTTTCGCTAATAATTGGCAACAGTAGTCTCCTCTTGGGAAATGCCGTAGAGTCAGACTTGTAAAAGTGCCCTTGTGGCCTACTTGCAGAATAAACTATTTGAATTTTTTGAATTTTTTAATTTGATAAATCCAATTATCTGAATCTTACTATAGTTTTCTAGTTAAAATTAGAGAGAACTGTTATTGATTTTTGAATTATAGATATTCATTACGGCTAAATTCATTTTAGAAACGTTATTCCAAGTGTGTGATTATTGATTAAGTTAGTCACCTAGGCTAGGATTTTTGCATTTTGATGGCTGGGTCATTTTTATTTCATCTACATCATTGTGCTTTATTATAGCAATTTCTAACTCATTGCTATATGACACAGGAAATTTGGCAATGCTGCAGGTAATTCACTTTTTTGATTGTCTGCGAATAAATAAAATGAAAAGAATCAGGGAGTATAATTTGGGTGTGTTATGAATTGTTGGAGGATAAATCCTTGTGTTTGAAGTCCTATTCGAATTTGAAAAAATTTCTAAAAAAGTTTGACAAATATATATACAAGTTAATTGTAACAAAATTCGTTACTAACTTAATTATTGTTACCAAATTTTATGTTTTATATTTCTAATTGTTTTTACCCTTGTTGTTTACCTATCCTTGAATGTATTGATTTCTGTACTCATTTTGTGTGGTGTGCAATAACAAGTTATTGTATTGTATTGTATTGTTTTTCATAGGCACTCCTCAATTTGATTCAAAATAACAATCTCCGTATTTTTATTAAATACTAGAAGGCTTTGTTCGCGGTGGAGAAAAAGTTATAACCAGTCTTTTTTCTTCAGCTTAGTCGGGTAAAAAGTATCCTATAACCATCTGGAGATACCCAGCTTTCGCCGTCTTATCGTGATGAGGCCACAACGACACATACAAACATACAAAAATCCATAATAAATATTTTTCGTTTCAGTTACCTCCCTATAGTCCCTAACAATCATTTTTTTGAAAATATCTTCACTGTACATTGAAGAACATTTCATTTTTACCACTTTCTAATAGTATAGATATTTTTCGATTTAGTAACCTCCGTAAGTCCATTCAGTAAGTCCGTTACAATATATTTTTTGAAAATATCTTCAATGTACAGACATTTCATTTCTGAAATTTTATAATAGTAGGTTCTATAGAAGAAGAAGTTACTCCGTAAAAATCCGAAGAAATATTATCTGAGATTAACAACAACAACAACAACAACAACAATTCTTTATTGCACACCAACAATAGAAGCAATACAATAGAGCCTTAACATAAAATAGGTAAACAATAGGCGGTCTTATCGCTAAAGAGCGATCTCTTCCAGACAACCTTTGGTAACGGAAATGACATAAAATAGCTAGAAATGAGTAGGTGGTGAGATAAGATTACATATAATACAAAAATAAATAAAAACAAACAAACATATACATATACTAAACATACATACTACTATAAATATATATATATATATATATATATATATATATATATACAAAGTAAGAAAGAAAACTATGATACAGTTGACATCAAAGTGATTAGAAAAACAGAAGCAGAAATTAAAAATATAAATTATGGGAGAGATAAATAATGATCCTTTACTTAGTTTTAAAAATAGGCAATGACTTCGCTTGCCTTAAATCGAGGTGAAGAGAATTCCACAACACAGATTAAATATTGTACTTGACTGATAAACTGTAAGTTTGCCGTACTTGTACAAGTTAGTGATGCCGTAGATAACCGATGTTTGCATAGTATATGGCGCCATCTATCGAGACGAAATGACATGTTGATGTTGATATAAGGGCGGAACTCAACTCAACGTTAACTCACGTTATTAAAGTTTCTTTTAAAGTTTCCGTTGTGCAACAAACAATTAACCATGCAGTAGGGTACATGCATGAAATTGTTTTATCGCTTTTTTAACTAAATATTAAAATACCGTAAAAACTATTTCAAAATGTGAAATTAAAATCGGCCAAGAAATACGCAAGAAATAGGCATTCTAAACTAGTAATTAGACAGAGAGGTCCGATATGCACTGTTACGTCACAGTGCACTCCGGTCGCATAAACTCCATATTAAATTGTGATTTGCAAGAAAGAGATAGAATGAAATGTTTGATGGCTTATATCTTGGTTATTTTTATAAATATTCGAAAAAATATTTTTGTCTACTGTTTGTTTCACGAAGCAAAAATTTAAAATTCATGCATATTCCCTATTGTATCGAATATTTTCGTCGTAAAATCGAACATTTCATTTTCATCGGGTCTGTATGGTTAAGCCGGCTAGGGTTGCCATCTGTCCGGGTTTCCTCGGATTTCTCCTAGTTTGGTAGCTGTCCGGGTTCGAAAGCCGTCCAGGCGGGCTTTTAAAATGTGTCTGGGTCAAACGGGCGAAACTAAGGTCTCTTCTTTATCAGGGAAAACTTGAACTGAATGAAATTGAACATATCCGGGGACAAACGCGATTTCCACCAAATATTCCGGATTTTGAAGTTTTTGTCCGGGTTCGGTAACAATCTAGATGGCAGCCCTAACTACGGCTAACTATAGTCGAGCGTTTTGGGGCTCATCCATAAACTACGTCTATCTGTGAGTAACTAAAGTTTATTTTAAGGACACACCAAAACATAGTATAAAATGCAAACTAATGGAAAATTAAAAACCCCCCGAGTGCGAGTCGGAATCGCGCATTAAGGGTTCTGTACAAAGTTTGTTCTTTACCGGTATGTTTTAATCTTCTAAAATACATGCTATTTCTGGAACTTAGGCTTATTAAAAGAAAAATTAATCACAAAACACCTGATTCAAGTTCTACAATTTTAATAAAATAAATGAAAATCTCGTAATTGAACGAAAAAAAACGAATCGTTATTTCGAATATTTTCTATGGAAAAAAATCCGGTTCCAATCCCTGGTACAAACGCACGCAAAAATCGCTAGAAAAGCACGGTGAAGGAATCTGTTTGCGACTCACTTTAATTTTTATAGTGTATGGAACCCTAAATAAATTGAACTTGGTCCGACATGTTATATCCGGTTGTTTAACTATCTACTTGTCCCCAATTTATTACAAATTCCATTGAAGTGAATATTCTCACGACGTGAGAAATAAGCTGTTTAAGCTGTGTCAAAAAATAAATATCCACACAAAGTTCGAATATATGTATACATGCACCTTACTGCCATAATAATCAGATCTGTATATGTATAAATGAAACTTTGTGGTGTATACCTTTGGTGTGCCCTTGACTGTACAAGTCCCCGTTCCCGATATCACATGTATTTGCTTTTAATTGGAGACTGAAATGCCACCATCGCCACTCGCCTTATAAATATTCTACTGGAAAGGGGGCAAATTTGGCGGGATCGAAAAAGACGAGAACTTTTCTACAACGAATATTAGATGTCGACTCAAATATTTTTAGTACATCCCGTTCAAACTAAAATATGTGTATCTGTCAATAAAATAATTACAATAAAAACATATCCGTCTCTCCGTCCGTATGTCTCTTTATTTTATTTAGTGAACATTTTCGGAAATAATCGATCCGAAAGTTGCATAAATTGTGTCCCCCCCACTCTATCTTGACAGCCACATATCCAAAAAATATGAAAATAAAGAAGGACTATTAACGGAAAATATTTTTAACATTCATGAACGGCGGAAAACTGAATTTCATAGCAAAAGGACGTAACTGCAACGAAGATACGCTCTTTTGCTGGTTTACTTTTACTCATCGTATTTTTTCATCTGTACTGCATTTCTTTGTAGAAACAACTACGGAACCCTATACTGAGCATGATCCGGCGTGCTCTTAGCCGGATTTTTCTATTTTTGTTCAATACGCAATATTCTCTTGTTTTGGAAAATATTCCCGACCGCAAGGATAATTCATGGAAATATTACCGCCGCCATACATAACTATTGCTAACATTGTCACACATGTGCCTTAGTAGAAATTGTATCGAACCGATTTTTCATGGATGCCCAGGTGTAGACAAGCACTATGCCACCATCACCACCCGCTTTATAAATATTTTACTCGAAACGATGCAATTACGTTTGTGAGATTGAGATTGAGAGAGTACGATTCGAAAGAGACGAGATTGTTCCTACTATTGTTAATTTGATTGAATTAACGTTAGATAGTGCTCTATGAGTTAAACTAAAATTGGAGATCTTCTGATTTGTTTTGAATGAGACTCTGTGCAATACTAAGTTTTTACATTTCTCAATAAGATACTTCTTTTCGTAGTATAAAATTTCTAATATTCCTCTCAGACTGGGGAATAATCCTTTTTTTTTTCATGTAGTCAATTTTCATTGTCAAAAAGCAATATTACTGTAAAAATGCTAACGAATGTAGAAAAAGGCCCAGGTGTAGACAAGCACACTATGCCACCATCGCCACCCGCTTTATAAATATTTTACTCGAAACGAGGCAATTACGTTTGTGCGGATTCGAAAGAGACGAGATTGTTCCTACTATTGTTAAGTTGATTGAATTAACGTTGGATAGTGCTCTTTTAGATAGACTAAAATTGGAGATCGACTGATTTATTTTGAATGAGATTCTTTGCAAAGCTAGGTTTTTACATTTCTTATTAAGATACTTCTTTTCGTAGTATAAAATTTCTAATATTCCTCACATACTGGGGAATAATCCTTTTTTTTTTCATGTAGTCAATTTTCATTGTTAAAAAGCAATATTACTGTAAAAATGCTAACGAATGTAGAAAAGGCCCAGGTGTAGACAACTATGCCACCAACGCCGCTCGCTTTATAAATATTTTACTCGAAACGAGGCATTTACGTTTGTGCGGATTCGAAAGAGACGAGATTGTTCCTACTATTGTTAAGTCAATTGAAGTCATGCTGAATAGTGCCCCTTGAGACAAAACCATTATCGGATGTAGACTAGATTTTTTTTATTCAATAAGTTAGTTCAGTTTTAATTTACGAAAAATACCATTCGTAGTGTATGTAGGTTCATCATCAGGGTCTTCTTCGGAATCCCTAATGTCGTTTGTCCTAATGTATTGTTTGTCAAAACGCATTTTTTTGATTTTTTAAAATATCATCGCATAGATTAGCTTAGGTTAAGTTTGTTTTATAAGATTCCTGAAAAGTTTACAGTTTCGTAAAAACATGCGTTATGATATGACAAACGATACATTAGGAAAATGACGTTAGGAATTCCGATATATATTCTCATCATCATCATATCAAGCCGAGGATGTAAATTGCTGGACAAAGGCATCTCCCCAGGATCTCCACAATGGCTGGTTGAGCGCCGCCCTCACCCAACGATTTCCCGCGATCTTCACCAGATCATCACTCCACGAATAATAGAATAATTATATCAATTTAATTCAAAGAAATGTACCTAATTTTGTTAAGAAAAATTAATAATTGATTAAAATTGATAGTTTCTTCGTCACAACCTCGTTAGATTTATTAAAATAATAACCCTTTGCTAATGTTTGAAAAAAGGCAATAGTGCGATTATTTAAGTTAAAAACACACGTGTTTAATGGAGTATCCACTCCCGTGGCAATACTTAATGGCCATAAAAATCGTGTAATAAGAGCCACTAGTGTTGAAAACACAGTATGTGTAACATCAGATTATCTTATATTACTAAAGCAGAACCACTTACAACATTTTTAGAAACTATTTGAAAACTTTAAGATTCAATTTTCAAGTCGCCCGTTGGCTCATGTGTTACGAAAGTTTGCAAGAAAACGTTTTCTGGTTATTGGTAAGTTTATCGATAAAATCTCATAACATGATCGTACAGATTTCATCTCTTTTTTATTGTGTGTAAAAAGTTTCAGAGATTCGTTTCTATATCCATACCTCCAACCTGAACCGATATAGATGTAATCTGGTATGGAGATAGGCTTTGGGCCTTCCTTTCTATATCGGTTCAGGAAATAAAAGCTAGCATTTGTCCTTACTGATGCTAGCTTTTATTTCGGAAATCGTGGAAATTTGTGTGGGGTATCGATCATTAAAATATACTCAGTTGTCGATAACGTAGGCGAAGCTGTAGGTATTTTTTTTCTGTCATAGGAGAAAAACGAGCAGACGGATCGCCTGATGGCAAGTAATCAACGTTGCCCAAACTGCCTGCAACACCAAAGAAATCGCAAGTGCGTTGGTTCTTCAGGTTACGCTCTTTTCTTAAAGGCGTGAAGGTTGCATCGGTCAGATGGTTATAGGATAATTTTTACTCGACTACGCTACTGGAAAAACGAGTGCTTATGACTTTTTCATCTCCGAAAATTTGCAGTCCACTGCTTGTCATAGGTCTCTCCAAGGGTGCGCCACTGAGTACGAGCATATGCCACTCCCCTCCAGCCATCGCCAGCCACCCTGCTAATATCATCGTTCCACCTTGCCTGAGGACGTCCTAAGCTTCTTTTGCCGAGACGCGGTCTCCACTCGAGAACACGTCTACTCCAACGGTTGTCGATTCTTCGGCAAATATGACCAGCCCACTGCCATTTCAGTTTGCTATTTCTTTGGGCTAATGTGATTTTATTTAATTACCTTTCGTTAGTACTCGTAATTCTTCGTCGTTTTGGAGGTCGCGTTACGTCCATGGTCTCGAAGGAACTGGAGAGGCGGGTATCAACATCTTCTAGCCGCGCGAGTTTTCCGATCTACCCGCGCTTTGTCTTGATTATTCATTTGAACACTAAGGTTGTCACTATACTGACACTTTATCGGTTGATTTGTGATGCCGTTTACATGTAAGTAGAATAGAATAGAATAGAAGCCATACTTAATATTATAAATGCGAAAGTGTGTCTGTCTGTCTGTCTGTGTGTCTGTCTGTCTGTTACCTCTTCACGCTTAAACCGCTGAACCGATTTGGATGAAATTTGGTATGGAGATAGTTTGAGTCCCGGGGCCTTCCTCGGGATAAAAAGTAGCCTATGTCCTTACATAGGCTACTTTTTATCCCGGAAAAATACCCTTATCCGCGATAAACGAATTTAAGGCGGACGAAGTCGCGGGCAGAAGCTAGTAGAATATAATTTATTCTTACATGTAAGTACCTACTAATAACTAGATTCCACATGCATGCTTGGTTGTGATTATGAGTGAAAATCGTGTTAGTTTAAATCAATGCTGTGTCTGTCGCTGTTGTGACGGATCATGTAATTTCCAGTTTCCATTGAAATATACAACTATGACTTTTTCCTTTTCCGCAAATTAAGCTGGAGAAAGAAGGTGTCCACCTCGAATGAGTGAATTCGAGAACACGTAGTAACCCAGGCGCAAACGTATAAGAGGAATCGAATTTCCCTTCAGAGGAAATAAAGGTGAATTGAAAAGCATCATTAAGTAGAACGTTTTTGTTGAAAATGTTTGTTGCGCTCACTGTTTCATCAATTCTTTGGATGGAAATTTCGTTTGAGAAGTTCAATTGACGGCCAATAAGCCTGACTGGTCGAATTAGCTTCCCGAATAAGTGGAGTACTGCCGTATCGAATGCCTTAGTGCTGATTCTTACTTTGAAACGCTTAGGTTTATTTGTAGTTTTGGTCGTATGCGGCAATGCGTAAACTAGCGACGGATAAAATGTAAGTCTTTAAATAAAGATAAAATATTGACCTTAGAGAAACTACAGTTAACGGTACCAGCATTAATGCCAGAAACGTTGAAGGTTCTGAAGTATCATCGGCAAAATCTTTTTTACTTGAAATTTTGTTCAATAGCTGGTAATCTGAAAAGTTATTTATAATTTGTTTATTATAGCCCGGCAACTTCGTTCGTGACGCTCCCAAGCTCTGCGGGTGGGCTGCGGGGCGGGGGGAGACGGAGGTGGCGGTCATCGCGCTCCGCCGCGCACACTCTTCATACCCGCCCCCGCTGTCTTTCCCCCCGTCCCCCGCAGACCATGGAGTGTCACGAACAAATTACCGGGTATAGCATATAGTAGCTTCATCACGCCAAAATATCTGAACGGATTTCAACTGTTTTTGGTACACGAGTAGCTGTGGGCATTCACTGATAGTTATAGATACCTTTTAGCGACTACGCTTAAGTATAAAAGAGGGTAATGACTTTTTTCTCTTTTGCGAACCACGTTGCGGGTACCTTCTAGTATTCTCTTAATAAGCATGCATTATAGGACTACTACGAGTACTGCTGATAGAGATCCATATCTAATCTCTAATTGCATTTAAAATTGTGAAGTAAATAAGTAACATTACCTGCCTCCCTTAACACATTGCTATTGAAATCACTCTCTCAACTTTGCGGCTGACACTGTTATGGTTATTTATTTATTTACTTTGCATATGTTATATTTATTATGTATAAGTATTTTTGTATGTTTATTTACGCAATCTTATGTGTGTATGTTTATTGCGTTTACATGTGTCTATATGAGTTTTTTGTTTTGCTTCATAACTGTTTCTCGCCACCTACTCAACTAAAATTGTTGTTTCTTAAACACTCCGCTACCCAAAGGTTGTCTGGAAGAGATCGCTATTTAGCGATAAGACCGCCTGGTGTTTACCTCTGTTAATGCGAATGTTACTGTCATGTTCTGTATTTCTGTGTATCTGAGATGTGCAATACAGAGTATTTGTATTTATTTGTAAGAGGGTTATAGGACGTTTTTCTCATCCTCGACCGAAGTTGCGCCTTCTAGTATATTATACTTATAATAGAATGCATTAGAGAACTATGCTGATAGAGTTCCATATGTTATCTCTAATTGTATTTAAAATTCACTGTTACACAAACACTTTCTTAAAGAAAATTGTCTAACAAACACAACTTCGTCTCACGAAATACCTTATTGCCTTGACCCGCATTATTATCCAATTTCCCTCAGAAAATCTAGGAAGTACCGAGCTATAAGTAAGAAGACTTCGGAGTTAATAATACTGTAGATAAAATTTCCCTTTGTATTATAAAATAAGGGGGAATGAGATACACTGTGAATGCTGATTACGTGAAAGGGAGGTACGGTGCGAAAAAAAAGAGCGTTTCAGTTCAATTGTTTAGGTATTGACGGTGAAACTAAGATGCTGGCTGCTCGGTTTTTCTTTGGGCGTTTTAATTGCTTTCATTTGTCTATACTCATTCTCATACTCTTCTATACTATTATAAAGTTGTAAAAATGAAATGTCTGTACATTGAAGATATTTTCAAAAAAATTATTGTTATGGACTATTTGTAGGTTATAAAAACGAAACAATTTTTTTTTTGGATTTTATGTATGTTTGTATGTGTTGTAGTGGCTTCGTCACGCAAAATTGGCTGAACGGATTTCAACTATTTTTGGCACACGGGTAGCTGGATATCTCCAGACGGTTATAGGATACTTTTTACCCGACTACGCTAAAGAAAAAATGAAGGGTTATGACTTTTTCTCCTCCGTGAACGAAACCTTCTAGTTTATTAATAAAATGTTAACATTTTACACGTCAATTCATTCATCTATAAGTTATTATTAAAATACAATTTGAGATACAAAATACAATTACAAAATTATTCTGATATATTACCTACAATTATTATATTCATTTGATTTTATGTAAATTCAATTATAATTACAATTTAGATTTTTTCGTTTTTAGGTTTTCGTACCAAAAAATAAAAAAAGACCCTTATGGTGCTCTGACTATTTGTCCGACTATTACAGCGCTATATTTCAGGAATTTGAAAATCATGGTAGTTACTTTTTTTTCTATTGTATAAAATAAACATATTTTATGCTACAGTATAATCTAAGTATAATATTCATATTATATTTTTTACGGAATGAGAAACAGTGTCCTGTACTATAAAATACGTAACATATATTGATTTGTATTTTAAAAATCGTTACAAGTGCAAAAATAGGTTTGTTTTTTCGAATGTTACATTCAGTAGTCTGACTGTCAGAATTAAGTTAATCATCTTATCATATTGCCTTTAGTACAAAAAAATCTATATTCTCTTGGTAAATCTTGTTTAATTATAATCTACCAATTGTCACTTTTTTCACACGTTTAGGCAATTGTCCCATCGCCGACGAGTAAACGATTAGCTATCTAATATTTTCTCGCTCAAAAAACCAACAATAGATAGAGATCTCGTATCTATAAAAGAAATACAGTTAATCGCTGGTGTTGAGAGGATAGCAGCTGCGAACTCTTCGGACGATGAAGTCTAAGAGTCAACCCCGCCGGCGGGGTCGCTCAGCCCGTAGTCTTTCAATCTCCCCTACGCTCACATTCTCTTGTCTCTCTCTACCCCGTCCCAAATAGGGTTGAACGGTTCCTGTTCAACCTACCTCCGCAGTTCCTATGCCTTGCGTAGTGCGTCCCCCAACTCTAAGTGGCCGCGGATGGCATTCCCGTTTGTGGGTTTGCGCTCCCCACTAAATCCGATTACTGGACAGGAGATCTAACCAGACCTATCCAGTTCAAAGTCAGGTTTTAAAATTCCGCTGGCTGTTTACACTACCGCTGAGAACTCTCTCGCCACTATTTGGTCGCACCGACAAAAGCTATCAAAGTTAAATCACTCATCGATGCTCGCTTGGCTATCAAAACTCACGGCGAGAAAACCAGCGATTGTTTTACTTACCAATTTCTATGTTTGTTTCCTTTTAGAGCGAGTGATGCATGTAATCAGCGACAAAACTATCGGAACTGCAATCTCGCTTCTCATTGTTCGCCGACTACAGGTCTAAGATTAACTGTGTCTGTTTCTGAGGTATAGAGCGGTACGGGAGGCGTGACAAGGGACGTGACATGACGTGTCCTAACTGTCTCGCTTTTGGCTCCGTCTACGAGTTCAGCTCCACCTAGCGTCCACAACTTTGTTGGCTCTGACGTTTTGACATTTAATCGCGACGTTGTGACAAAATATTATTATAATCCAAAATTATCTATCAATTTATTTCAGAAATTATTGTCATACCTTAATTTGGGTGGAGAAAGGGTTGTGAAATCAATTTTCGTCATTCAAATCAAATGTGGTAAGTAAATTGAATTTATTTTCGATTATGTAAAAAAGAAAAAATACGTGTCGTATTTTTTATTAATTTACATCGTCATGTAAATTAATAAAAAATACGACACGTATTTTAAATTGTGATTATTAAAATTTTGTCATCATCCCTATTTCTTGGTAAAGGACAATTTAGAATGCTTTTCTTATCCTGGCTTCCATTAGACAGTTATTATACTTATTATTTAACCAAATGAAATAAATAATTGATTGATGTCATGAACTTTGACCTTTATTTTGCCCTAAGTACAAAGGTTAAATATACTAAAATTAATATTTCATCTAGGTTATTAATTGACAATCATACCAATGACAGACTTACAATCTCAAAGTCGGTTTCTGGAATTGACGCGAATTTAGTCATTTTATATAATTGAACTCAACGTCTTTTATGAGACCTAGACTTACTAAGACGTAATTGGCACCTAAAATTGGGGATTATTTGAAATAATTTTCTTGATGTAACATTTTATATATTTTGTCGATCATCTTATAGAAAATTTAACGAACCGAAAAAAATATGCAAAGTTTTATTTTCTTCATTCATTGATCATAAATGATTTATTTATTGAAAAATATAAAAAAATAAAATATATGTTTTTGCATTTATGTTACATATAATGGTAGATCCACATGGTATAATCCGTATGGTATCTGCCACCAAATAATACTTTCGTATTTCGGCCACATAGGGCGTAGGTAATGAAAGTCTGGAGAAGTTGATCGTAGTTGGAAATACGAATCTCCTCCAAGTTTTGCTCAGTCGTAAGGGACGCAATGGACAGATCTAGATGGAGGCAAATCATCCACTCCAAGGGTAAAATATCTGATGATGACCACGATCCTCAGTCATGAGGGAACGATAAGAGAGAGAGATATGGTGAATCCAGTGCTGAACATAGGCCTCCCCTATAGCTCGGCACAGAGTGCGATCCTGCGCAGACCGCACCCAGCACCGACTCCCCGCGACCCTCACGAGGTCTTCCGTCCACCTCGTTGGGGGCTGTCCCACGTCGCCACTCCAGGACTTTACCGCCCCAGTGGCCAACCGTTCTCCGGGCTACATGGCCCGCCCATTGCCACTTGAACTATGCAATCCTGCGAGATATGTCGGTTACTTTGGCTCTTCTGCGTATATCCTCATTTCTGATTCTATCACGCAGAGAAACTTTTCGCATAGCTCCTTCCATTGCACGTTGCGTGACTTTGAGCCGCTTTATGAGTCCCAGTGTGGACCATGTCTCAGTTCCGTCTGTCATCTCTGGCATTACGCACTGTTCCAAGACCTTCGTCTTCAAGCAGAAACCAAATAATTTACTTTTATCGGGACACGGTTCTTATAAGGTGGCATATCAAACGTATGTAAGTTGTTTTAAATAAAAATCATTATTTTGCTTTTTTATATTCTAGATTTTTTTACTTTTTATAAATAACGCATTGAGTTTATACTCAAAACATATATTTAGGTTAGGCTAAGCACAAATATTGTAATAGATATAAGAGTAATTTCGAGAAAATGACTGACTGTTGAGTTTGTTTCCGCTTTCTTCTCTTCAGTGGTCTCCTCTTGGGAAACGCCGTAGAGTTAGACTTGTAAAAGTGCCCTTGTGGCCTACTTACAGAATAAAGATCATTATTTCATTATTTCAAGCACTGGGATATTTTTGACGAAAATATATATAACGCAGCTTTCCGAGTTGAGTTCCATGACTAACATCCTTCTCGAAGTTGGAGTTACCTAGCTGGACAATTTGTCCCAGGTGGTCAACAACTTCTGGGGCAGAACTCCCAAGAACTATCGGGTAAGGTGTAAGATGGTCATTCAACGTGATTTTTATCTTGTTCCGACTTAAACCAACTGGGTTTATAGACGGTTGTAAAAGTATCCTCAAGTTTTCTGATTCGGAGTGAAAATCATGTCTGAATGAAACAGTTTGGGAATAAAAAAATATTCGTAAAGAAGGGATATCTATAAATATCGTAGTAAGGTGTTCATATTTTCTTTCCCGCAGACAGTGTCTTCACAATGTGGACTAATGAAATGATGATGGTCGGAGTCCACTTGATGGCGCATTATCTATATTTCCTCCCCCAAGGATGATTATTTGATTTTTATTGTTAAGAAAAACTGTCGCAAAAGATGGACCTAATGCCATAACAAAAAACAATATGGCTGCATGTTAAAGGAAAATTTCGTACGTATTTCCACCCGCGCTACGATAAAAATCCCTTTATATTTTGTAGAGCATAACTTAAGGCTAATATTGGGGCATTTTTAAAATACCTACCTCCCGAGGACCTCGCGTTCCGACGGCTAGTAATGCAGATATAAGTGAAATATTTACCGTCCAGGGATGCTTATTTTAGAAACCTTTACTTAAATGGATGTTGTGGTTCTGTAGACGAGTATAAATGAAAGGAAGGATATAAATATGACGGATCTAACATCATCCCGGCCATTTTAATAGGCGATTCGTCGGGCATTCATACATTTGGCCGATATCTCCAGTGACAACTGTTTCAGGAGACCATCCGCGACCCTGACACATGAAACTAAATTGAAACTAAAAGCCAAGTGGCTGTTTCAGCTGTCGGATGATCAGAGATGGGGTTATCTTAAACGAAGGAGGTTTCGCATCTTGCCGTGATGAGGAAATAGCTGCCAATGACGAGCTTTTGTGTATGTAGGGGAGACCTGGTAAGGTTGACTCACGGGTCGGTTGACACAGAGGCCATAATGGACTATGAACCGGTGTCGAAAGATCGCGAGAGCTCATCTTTTCTATACACCGGTCGATAAACTTATTCGTTTGTTCAGCTTTCTGTTATGGCCGTCGTGTGACAACCAACCCACGATATAACCTTACCCTAATGACTTCATGAGTGTATTGTGTAAGCGATCAGATGGTAAGGAGAAGAGATTGATAATGGGGGATTTGGGAGTTTTATGGTGGCTGGGATAACCCAGCCATGCTGTGGTCGCGCTCGACGAGGGCGTATCTATCCTAATACTTGGATTCTGGAGCAATTCGCTTCATCAGCTACAACCGACCAGTGACTGAGTCTTAAATGTTTGATGATGATGATGACGATGACGATGACGATGACGATGATGATGATGATGATGATGATGATGATGATGATGATGATGATGATGATGATTATAATGACGATGATGATGTTATGAGTTTACGTTGAAGGGCACGAGAGGGCGCCTTAAAAACGAATACGTTCCGACTATCACAGGTTAACAATCCCAATTCGAAGAAACTTATCAGAACGCAATGATCAATTTTGTGTTGTCTTGTATCTGTGCCTGAAAGTTCTTACTTGAAAACGAATAAATAAAGAATAAATTATTCTCTTCCATTGCGAAACACTAACATTATGCAAAACTTTACATTTTATCAAACATTGAACATCCAGCAGTGTCCGTTTTCTCGCTGAGATTCGACCAACTAAACTAATCCTCCATTCGTTTTTTTGTCACGAGTTAACAATGCTCGACGGACCTATTTGAATAAAGACTTGTGTAATGACCCGGATTTCTATACCCGGAGGGCTAGGGATGGGGCAGTATCGATTGAAACTCGAGTTTTCAATAGACTGAGGACTTATCAATAAAAGTTGTCTTACTTAAAACAGCTTACTTACGGTAGTAAATTTCAATTTATCACAACAACAAACGGGGCTTAATAGCGTAGAAGTAAATATGATTTAATTTAATTAACTTTCGTTGGTAATTCTTCGACATTTTGGACGTCGCGTTATGTCCATGGTCTCGAAGGAACTGGATCTTCTAGCCGTTATCAATTTCTATTTAGTCTCATGGGCTTAGAGCATTTAACTAATAGAGATGCCATACGTATACCTCCCTCTGCCAAGGTAATCGCGAAATCTCTTGTTAATTTTTATGGTAAGGGTCAATTTCAGAGCGTTTTAACCGCATTAATTAGTATTACCGCATTAATGGTGCATTCTATTACAGATTCGAATGGCATTTTGAGATATTGTGTATAGGTACAGTACGGCTACACAGGAGGGGCTTCCTCTTATCTGGCATAATCTCGATTTTCCGAATCATCATTTGGCTGAATTCATAATTTGGCATAATGCATTTTTTTTTCAGAAACTGTACAATTTTCAGGACTTTAAGGCATTATCCAGTTGAATACATTAGGTTAGGTTAGGTTTGTTTTATAAAAATCTTGAAAAGTTGACTTGTTCAGAAAAAATCCATTAAGTATATCAAATTATGCATTCGGCCAAATGATGATTCGGACAAAATAAATAAGGGGAACCTACGCCAAAATTCTTATTTCTAGAAACGCACACAATTAAAAGAAATCACCTACAAACATAAAAACACCCACACACTAACAATTTACGGGTCTATTTCAGAGCGTTTCAACTGCACTCATTAGTATCACCGCATTAATGGTGCCTACTATTACAGATTCGAATGAGATATACCTCCTGCGGCTCACCCCCTGCTCAAAATGCGTGAAATATTGTTCGTTAATGACACGGCTTGTCATCTTAGTTAAGTGCTCTAAGCTAAGGGTGACTAGTTAGAGAAAGAAAACAATAAATCCGTTTTTTTGTAGTAAATCTTAAAGAACTATGCTCAACAAAATTATTTAAAAAGAAAGTTATTAAGTACGCCTATTTGCCCGTCGGTTCTTCTATTTTGTTTGTTGCATTTCCACAACGTCGAGTTGTTGACTTTTCTCGTATCCCACCACTAAGGGCCACGTTTTGGCTCAATAATTCGTCCAAGTAACAATAAAGAGGAAAATCGAACCCTCACAATCGGTCGGGAAACTCCATATTGGTACGGGAATTGAAGGAAGGCATTACAAGATAAGTTTCCTGTTACCTACGGAAAGTTTAGGAGATAATTAAAGGAAGTCTCTCAGGGAAGGGTAAAACAATTCAATGTGTTGCTTGAGATATCAGGTTTAGGGTTCAGCAGCCAGAATATACGTTACGCAAAAACGCCGATAATTTTTCTTTTTGCACCTCGTTTTAATTATTATTATTTTTAATTATACTTTGCAACCGCATGCCTGTGCGAACCAAGGGCAACGTCTATAGGACGTTTAAGCCGGCTATGTTATACGAAGCGGAATGTTGCCTAATAAAGAAAACACATTTGCAAAAGCCTCATGCCACCGAAATGAAAATGGATAGTCTGGTGGAGCCACAAGACTAAATAGGGCGCGAATGAGTATATTCGTGTAGTTTTAAAGTAGATCCAGTATCAGACAAACTCACCAAAAGCCGCCTCAGATCATGGCCATGTAACACGAAGACAATACATTTGGTTCAGTGGGTTGCACAACGGCCTACGAAGCTGGCGGTCTAGGGTTTGAATCCCGGCCAGGGCAAGTGTTTGTGTGATGAGCACTAATATTTGTCCCTAGTCTTGGATGTTTTCTTTGTATTTATGTATCATAATTTATCTATATTATTATATATTTAATTGCCTAGTACCCATAGTACAAGCTTTGCTGGGAACTAGGTCGATTTGTATAAGCTCTGTCCTTGTGTTCTTTATTATTTTTAAAGGAAAAAAAAAGAAAAAGAAAAAATAAGAGACGAACAAGAAGTTGGTTAGAACAACTCTACGGCTTCCTGAACACAAAATCATGTCATCACATGCTATCTAGGGACCTGGCGGATCAGCATGACGTAACTTATAGTAGTGGAGAAATTCCCCGCTCCCACAAGCCAGGACAGATTGCATTGGCGCCGCTAAATCAGGAGTGCCAACTCCACACAACGTGTGATGGTGCAAAGCGAAAAGTACAACTCACCAAGACATAAATGTGAAAAATGAGCCAGTCCCCATGTTTAACCAAAAGTAGTGATACTTCAAAAGGTGCCAATGTTTGGTGTTAAAAGATAGAGCCCTTTGACTGTGTCATACAGACCAACAGTGGAGGCTTACCTACTAATACAGTTCTGAGGACACCTTTTGGGAACGGTTCCCTAAATGTGCATTTTGTCGTATACATTTTATAACACAAGAATTAATCTTCAAACAATGTAGACTACCTAACTTTATTTAAAACACGATTGAACTTTTAATAACATTGAAATAAAACAATTTAACGGATTATATCGCGTATATTATCTCGTTTTAGTTCCCGACGTTTCGGAAGTGAGATGAGATAATATACGTGATATATATTATCCGTTAAATTGTTTTATTTCAATGAGTAATAATCGCGGAAACAGAAGAAAATATTTTAATAACATTATTTGGAGCTCAAATCTCAGGGTTGTATAAAAAGGTAAACGAGTTCAGATTATTTTATGACTTTCAAAAATACCTGCTGTACAGCCTAGACCTATCCTAATCAAATAATTTTTAAATTAGAACTTTGTTCCAAATTCAGCCCACTGAGCTCTTTTGCATGACTGATTCCAGCTTTGGAAATTTAGTTTCGAACAAATCGCTGCTGAAATACCTCGAAATTGGTTTGTTGAAACTAACACAAAAGGCTGAGAAAATATTGAATTATATTTTCGTTCTCGTATCATATTTGGTAGTTGAAATTGTGTAGATTTTTTTAGAGGCAGGCTATGACAAAAAAAGCCAGCTGCAGTGGGCTCGTAAGTACCTTAAGTACCTACCGCAGAACCACGTGTATAGGGTTCCTGGCTCGATTTGGGATTTTTCTGGGAATTTCCTAGTTATACTCGCAACACAAATAATTTTTAGATGTTATTTTCTTTAAGGCCATATTTTATTTTATTTTTTTGTCGGCTGGCACCTGATCGAGGTAAAACTAGCAAAAGACAGGGTATTGATTTAAACTAACACGATTCTCACTAATTATTCAAATCCATGGTCCCGAAGGAACCACATTCTACCTTCCTTTCTTCGAGACCGTAGTTACGTCCATACGTAAAGCGACGTCCGAAACGTCGAAGAATTACTAACGAAAGGGTTTTACCCGGTAGGGTTCGAGTCCTGGTGTTACCACGTGTTAGAGCAATCGTGTTTTTCTTTGCGCTTTTTACTTGATAGGTCACAATAATATAAATAATAATGTGGTGTTAGTTTTCCCACATTAAAAACACAGAAACACAAAGAAATGTGTTTTATAGAATTACGGTCGTAAAATAATCCAAAAGAGAGAAAACCTTCTTTACCTAGACTATCATTTATTCTGTGACTAAAGCTTAGTATTGTTGACAAATAATATTAGTCTACTTAGACACGCTCCGAAGCAAAATTAATTAATTCCACCCGAAAAGTTTTTGATAAAAAACAGCTTAAATTTGGAGTTATTTTACTAATTAATGTTTTTTTTTCAGGTAAATTCACCACGTTTAATCAACTGGGCGCTTTTAGATGTTGTAAGTACTCATTAATTTTAATTAATCGTAATTAGGACTTGGGATCATTGAATTTGCCTGCCAAAGGCTGTTTATAAAATTGTTTCCAGCTCATTAGCTTAATTCAAATATTTGTAAAAAGCCTTTAGTAAACTTCTAAAGATTTGAAGTATCTCGAGGTGCGTCCACACTTGTATCATTTGCTCGTATCCGATCACCGTGCCGTGGCATGACTGCGTATCGCGCTGCTTTGACGCTTACTGTCGGCGCGCCGATCAGGCCGTACTCGTCCGATATAACTGTGTGATACGGCGCAACGTCCAAACGCGTGTTCGTGACACGCTATCATGCCACGCGACGATGATCTGATACGGGCAAATGATACAAATGTGGACGCACCTTTGTATTGACAAAGTTGTGCATTGAAGGGCTCTCATTCTCTACGTATTAAATCATACTAAAGAGCCGATAATGTCACGAGAGCAACGCTCACTTCAAAGAATATTCGCTCACACATACTTATGAAATCGACATACAATATATGAGTCGTATATGCTATAAGCCTACGTTTTGGAGAGCGCATTTAAACTCGACGGCGATATCGAGACCTCTCAAATTCGACAATGTTCTCGAGTAGCAGGATCATAAAACCTTTCCATAGGTGTAAGGCATAAGTGGTGGCGGATATTAACATATCCGCCACCACCATATTAACATACCATGTTTACTGGATATAATAAAGTGACTATACTCTACCAATAAAGTGACTAGATTCGGTTTGTAGATTCATGCGTTACTTTATGGAATTCCATATATATGTTCAACTGGTAGTCGCACAACGGAAATGTTCATGGAAAATTTATTTACATGAGTTAACATGTCCAACTTTTTACTTACATATATATTAAATAATAGGAAATATATCTATTTCGCGGAAAAGCATAGGAAAAATCCATTTTATAAATATAGTTGACGAATGCTCAAAGATTACAGGCGGCAATAAAAGTTTGTCACAAAAATATTTTTTTTGATAGAATTTTTTTTTCACCTCATTAGATCAGTTAAGTCCAAATCAGCGCGGAAGAGTTTATTTTCATTTTTTTGGGATTTATTATGTTAAGGATGTGTTTTTTAGCTTAATTCACAGTAGTTTTAAATGAAAAGATTTCATATTTTCCTCGATTTAGTTAGGTGTAAAGTTGTGTGTTTCGCACGGCTGCAAGATCATTTGGCTTCTCGTGCCTTTAGCGTCGTTATTACGCTTAAAAATCTATATTTGAAGTACTCGCTTCGTTCTTGGTTAACTTTTAGATTCCTTCGCTGATTCGGCTCTTAATTCAAGCACTCGCGCCAGATAACAACTTTACAGGCTTGAATAACAAATGACTATTAATTATTGACGACCGCTCTTCGCTCATCCCCTACACCAAACCTTCCATATCTCCCTCCTCATCTGAACCATCGAAGGGTGAGCATAAAAAGCGAGTGTTCCAGTTGTCTGTAATTGATGAAGTCTCTATGACTGGCCGATTGACTGTCTATAAGGAAGGCTGTATAAGGAGGCCTGTAGGTTATCGGAGTTACATTTCGGAATGGAAATTTTAGCCTCATTCCTTGCGTGAATAGGTAAAGTGACGCGTAACTTCGGTCTGATGATGGAGAAATAATACCGGCGTTACGCAGAAGACTGGAAACGTTGGCGAGATTGCCGTTTTTAATACGAGAAACACTGCAACACTTTTTCACACTGAATCTATCTCTGCCTCGCCTCGACTCGTGCTAGCATAATAGAGACTACCAAGTGTTTCGTCTTTGAACTTTGATTGTCTGTGCTCTAAATCTATCTATCTGTCAGCCACGGACATCCACTGCTGAATTAGTCCTACCCAGTGGCTTGTACAGGGGTATTGGGCAAGTTAGGCAGTTTTTCTGTACTTATATGGAGCCATGGTCATTCAAAGTAGGCAGTTTATCTGTGCCTATATGGAGGAATGGTAATTCAGGCTACATGTGTATATGGACCGGACGCCACTCCCCACATCCACCGACTCCCCGCGACCGTCACAAGGTCATCCCTCCACCTAGTTGGGGGCCGTCCCACGCTGCGCTTTCCTTTGCGTGGTCGTCACTTTTCTATACGGAATTTTAAAAGAGAGGGTTATAACTCTCTCTTTTAAAACTTAAAGCGTGCGGGAAAACGCAGCGTGGGTTTACATTTATTACAATGTCAAGTATGCAAAAAAAAAATAGTTACAATTAAATATCATCTCCCAATAAGGATCGTCATCAAGTTTGAATATGGAATAAGAATTACAAAATAATCATTCAATACATAGAAATAGACGATCTTCGGTCGGGTAGCTATTTATGCTAGTTCGGCTCTATGACGTAAACATGCTCAAAATGAAAGGCGATTGACTAACAGTTCTATATACTTCACAGTTCAGATGCCCGAGCGAAATGTCCATCTCCAGTAGAAAATCTCAACTATTTTTGATATTTATGCTCTATTGGAGATCTTATTTGCGAACGGACAAAGGCTCCAGAGACTTTTGAGAAAACCAAAGATGGTAGGTTATGCGGCCATTTTGAAATGCAATTCTGAGCTATTTATTATTCAAGATATAACTGCGGCGCCGTTCGACATGCAGGAATAAAACATTGAATACTAGGTTTAGGAATTAGTAATGTAGTCATTACCTAGGTATAGACTGTGGGCAATTCCAGGCTGATTAGTTCAGCAATGGATAGATTTACCCTCGCATCGCTGATTATAGTCATAATATGCATCAGTCTCTATAATATTATTTATAAAATCGTTACTGTTTGCCACTATTTAGAAAGAAAAAGAACTTAGAGCATATATAACTAATGGAGATGCCATATCAATAGCTTCCCCTCTGCCAAAGTAATCGCTGATCAGTTTATGCGGTAAATGGTCAGTGTGGATGTTTATTTTGATAAACGCCATCAAACATTGTTATTTTTACGAAATACCAGTTTTTGCTACTCTTCTTAAAAATACACGCTCTTTAAAGGAAAGGCTTGCTTAGCGAACAATTAGGCATAGATTTTGAGTCTATTCAAGGATTATTGAGAGTTTATATGCAATCTTTATTATTATAGACCCCTGTAAAAATCTATGATTAAATACATAATAGTTATTTGTTATAAAAGGGTGCAAAGTTGTATTTTACCCGCGAGTGTGGAATTGAAACTTGATCAAGCATAGTTGAACCCCGAGTGAAGCGAGTGGTTCTAAAATAGAATACTGAGCGTAGCGAGTGTTTCAACACAATAAGTAAAATACAACTTTGCACCCGTGTGTAACACAAAACTTTTCACCTCGCTACAGCGAGGAGAGTGCAGTATGCAAAAAACAGCTCATAAAAAGTCTTTATTTGTACACATTATCAGGTTAATTAGAATCATCATCATATTTTCTTCTGTTTCCGCGATTATTACTCATTGAAATAAAACAATTTAACGGATTATATCGCATATGTTATCTCATTTTAGTTCCCGACTTTTCGGAAGCTTTCCAGCTTTCCATGGTCACGGGTGGACTGAGAAAAGATGTATTTTCCTCTGTCAAAGTTACAATTTGTGCAAACTACCCATTTTTGAAAAAACAAGTAAAGGTGTACATACATGCCAGATGGGCCTAAGCTGTTAAGACTGTTACACAAGTGCCAGAAGGGCTTCATTATTTTATTCTAATAATTTACCAAGCAGCATTTCACAAATGAGGCGTACTGAGGAGAAAAGAAACGCTGCAAAGAAAAACTCCCAGGCTACCTCATTACTAATTATAATATTTAAAAAACAGAGACTATTAAACTACTTTTAAACAGATAAGATATCGGAAATTAAGGTTTTGCAGTCCTGTGTCTCGCTTGTTCCTTGATGAGATGTATTACAGGATCCCAAGCTGGTGGTAGTGACAATCCATCTTCTCTATTGAAATAAGGATGCTTTTTAATCTCAATAGCCTCGCGTAGCATCCTGGGAAAATATCTTTTTTCTTTGGCAAGGATAGAAGGTTTATCAAGCTGAATTGAGTGGTTTGGTTTGTCAATGACATGTTCACAGACTGCAGACCTATTACACCGACGGTGCTTGACATCTGCTCTGTGCTCCTTCACCCGGGTTGATACACTGCGTTTCGTTTGACCAATGTATAAAAGACCACACTCGCAGTCCAGCTTATAAATGCCTGCACTCTGCAAAGGGGTGCTACTCTTCACGGGTCTAAGGTATTGAGACACCTTCTTCAACGGCTTGAAATATGTTTTGATAGAAGCACGCTTCAAGATGTTTCCGATCTTGTCTCTGACCCCTTTCACATATGGTAATACGGCAGGTTTACACTCGACTGTTGGTTTCTTCATACTGGGATTCTGCTTGGAACGTGGTATCTGGAGCTCGTTGGCTCGAAGCGCACGTTTGACATTCTGTAACTCAGCAGTCAGATGTTGATTGTCGCGGATACCCCTGGCTCTCTGAAACAAAGATTTACCCACTGTAGCAAGTTGACAGGGATGGTGGTGAGATTTGCCATTCAAATACCTATCTGTATGCGTAGGTTTCCTATATAGAGTATGACCTATGTCATTTTTAGGACCTCTAATTACTAGCACATCTAAGAATGCAAGTGAATTTTGATTTACCAACTCCATAGTGAATTTAATTTTACTATGCATGGAGTTCAGATGGTCTAAGAAAGCTGAAACACTAGATCTAGGTAAAATAGTAAAGGTATCATCTACGTATCTTTTAAAGATCCTCGGCTTGACAGGTGCCAATGAAAGCGCTCTCTCCTCGAAGTCTTCCATGAAAATATCGGCGACGACAGGAGACACCGGAGACCCCATTGCCACACCACCAACTTGGCCGTAGAATTCACCATTCATCCATTTTTTTTTTATTAAATCTTCATCATTAGAAAAGTTTTTTAGTAAAATTTTGTTGACAATGTTGACATTTCTGACGATGTTTCTTAAGCAATTTTAAGGTTTATGACATAACATCATTAAATACTAATTTTTATTAAATTTTCAAAGCATTTATGTAATGATAATTAATATCGAACGAACCTTTATTATGAGCGTTTTACGTTTTTTTATCTGTCAAAAGCTACTGAAACACGCTCCTAGGTCAAATTACTTTCCACGCTAGTGGATAAAATGCGTTTTTACTCACTTTTCTTAAAGGATAAAAGACGGCTTTCCGAGCTAGTGAGGGGAAAATATATATTCTAATATCCAAAGTGAATAACACGTTCGCTGCGAAGCTTTTCGTAGCGTTACGCACCTTGCTCTATATTCGGGGCAGGCGGGTTCCTGGCAGAAAATGTGTTAATAGAAACTGAACATAAACCATGCTTCGGAAGTTATTTTGGTCATTCTAGGGTCTAGATACAGAACAAGAACCATGAAAATTCGTACATTTTCGCTTGGAGACCCTTAAGAAAGTAAAGATTACTTTACGTTACCTATTTTATAGGGTTCTTTATGGAAAAGGTAAATAAAATTTTAGTGTAAAAACTAACTAAAAATTCTATCGTCTTTTCAATGCGGACCCCTACATGCCCCAACATGACCTTGACGCCGGCGCAACGCCGTCGCGTGTGTTTTTGACGGCGCGCACCTCTAATACATTGGTTAATTTTTTAACCCATCTGTTTTCGTCAGGAGTCGAAAAGTAAACCATACTTGATTAGAAATCTAGAAACCGTTATCACAATCTCAGTTATCCGGCAACATAGCCGACAAAACTAGAAATTGATTTACCTTCTCAAAGAACCTAGGAAATCTTAAAGCGGCGGTGAAATTGAGTGCCCAGTTAGGACGACCTACTTTCTTTTGACTTTGACGTTGGGGTGGAAAGTGGGTTTTACTTTTCAAAACTGAATCACTACTTCCTTGGTGTGATTGTGTGTCATTGAAGTAATTTCATTAGGGTTTGCGGTGGGCGTAGTTTATATTTGTGAGGTTCTTAATCTCAATCTTAATCTCAACTTTATAATATAAATTAGGACTTTTCCAAAACAGGGATTTGGTGAACCTACTAAAAACCAGTGTGTCCGTGTGTCGCCAGCAAATATACCTCTATGTGTACATAAAGGATGTTTAAAAATATCTGAACATGCACTCTGACGCCTTGAAAATAGAGTCGTGCTCAGATATTTGTAAGCACCTTGTTAACTGCAATATATCTTATGGCGACTGTACATCTAGATAATAGCTGAAAACGGCTGAACTGAAGCCACCTTTCAAACAAAAAATAAACAAAAGTTGGTACTTTCGTTTAGGCGCTGCGATGCCAAATCTGCGTTGTGAGGGTGTTTTTTATTTTTCTTATCCAAGGAAATCAGGTAAATGAGATCATTGTTACACATTCAGTTCATCATCATCATTTCAGCCATAGGCCATCCACTGCCGGTCACAGGCCTCCTCAATAAATTTCCACATGGACCGGTAGAGGCGACCTGCATCCAGCGAGTCCCCGCAACCCTAACTAGGTCGTCCGACCACCTTAAGGGTCTTACTACTCTGCGATTGGCGGAACGCAGTCTTCACACGAGAATCTATCTGCTTTCTGAATCAAAAATGAGGAAATTCGTACACGAACCAAGGTTACCGACATAGTAACCAGGGCATGCAAACAAAGTGGATAGGTAGGGCACATAATCCGAAGAGCTAATATTTTCTCGTATATTTATACTTTAGTATTTTTTTTAAGTATTTTGCCAAGAGAAGATGTAGCCTCTTTTTATTACTAAGATAGTAAGAGGCAAACAAGAAGAAGCGTTGTTCGCAAGATCTTCCTTGAAAATAAACTTTTAGAACTACATTCTTAGCAACTAATTAATGAACATTGCAGAACATTAAGAAACTGCAGTTTTAGTAATTCAGCGGGTACGCCAATTAAATTATAATTTACATGCAAATTAACGACCGGCCAGAGTAGGCATGGTTTTTATATTCGTATAATAATGATACGAATATAAAAATAATTAAGGATTTTGCATAATTATGCATTTGCATATTGCGCATTTTCTTTTCCACCTGGATAATGTAATATATGTATCGTTAAATCTCCTATCTATCTGAGGATCTTTAAGTAAGGTTTTAGGTCCTCTGAAGCGGAGTTGTACATAATAACCAATGTCAGAGATCGCTGTTTAGCGATAAGACCACCCGTTGCTTACCTCTACTTTAATATATTATTTTTCTCTTGTACTGTGTGAGGTGTGCTTAGCATCTCGATCAGTTCGTTTCTTAAATTTGCTTCATTAAAAGCCCATTCATGTAACAAACTAGACAAAAATAATTTTCGAATAACTATAAAATAACCAAGATATAAGCTAGCAAACATTTCATTCTATCTCTTTCTAGCAAAATAGAATTTAATATGGAGTTTTCATGGCCGGAATGCATTATGACGAAACAGTTCATTTCGGACCTCTCTGTCAAATCCTTGTCTAATTAGTAGTTTAAAATTCCTATATCGTGCGTGTTGTAACATACGCCCGCTCTACTCTACTTATCTACTACTCCTCTATATACCCCCATTACTATTACTAGCTATTATTACTGGCTATAAACTCTACAATAACTAAACCCCAAAAAGCCCTGAAAAACTACCCCTTTTATTAGTCGAACCTAAGAAAGAGATAAGGATCTGAAATATATATTATCTTATTCTAACCGCTATTTACTGTAAATTTGTTCTGTTTATTATATTGACTGTGATTGATCAATCTAGTGGTAGTTTTCCGACGTTGTGTGTATATTGTAACCAAGGCTCTTTTCGGTGAAAGTAAGGAAAGCTAAGAATGTACCTATACTGTTAAATAAATGGAAAGACGTCACACCCTTTTTTATAATGCCTTAATTCCTATTATAGAATGTAACTATTATGATATTATTTCAATTCTATCTACCGTTATGTAATGAATGGAAGATTGTGTGATAAATGATAACAAGTTAACTCTTTAATACTTAGGAATGATGTACTTATTAGCAAGATTTTAAATGAGCTTGACTATAACAGGAATTTATAGTGTGTTTATCCCAAACTAGCATAAATTATTATATGTTACATATCTATGTTGGCTTCAAATATAATTGAACTAGGGGTACTTACAGATCTTCACATCGATAACATTTACAATAAGTGTATATGCTATCTTTGTTTGAAAAGATAATGGCTTCTACCTGGTTTTCAACGATCGGTTATCAGCTAGAGTCCTTTCACTAGATTTTTTTTTCCTACGGAGACCTAGCGTCTCGGGACTTCTAGCTGCACAGGATGAAGTAAGATCGTTATGGCTAACACTTAAACAAAAGGACTACCCCTACGGTCCTTGCATATATAAATATATAATAAATGCCTGAAACTAACTAGACTCCCTCCCAAGTTACCTATATTTTTGTTATTAAAAGCAACTACAATCTGTATTACTTTACTATAAAGGTTTTCACATTTAGTGTTTTAAAGTATAATTTGTGAAACTCCATTAACCTGTCTACTAGTTACTTCTGTATATCTAAGTAGGTATAGTGTCGAAATCCAAATTCAAGTCATTGAAATATTCTCAATCCTAATAGTCCCTTCGAACAAATGAAAATAGACTGTGGGTTTTCCACATAATGACTCAAATGAGCATAAAGATTCATGTAACTTTCACTCGAAGTTCCGTAAAACAATTATTATGGAGGAGATATCTCATACAAAAATAAATGAAACTTCTACAGGTGAAGTATTCCAGCCTTGATCCCGGAAGGTAAGTGTTGAAAAGTTGGCGAGCCTTGTGCTTACCAAACAATTCCTAAAGATGTCCTTATGTTCCTTTGTACACAGTTCCAACCATTCACAATTGAAGAATACAATCATACTGTAGAATTTGGATGTCATAGACAAATTGATGATCCCGAGCGTAACGAAAATTGTGTGGATATTCGTAAGAACGCAGCGAGCCTACAGTACTCACTGACCTCTTGCCATGAACAAACTGGTCGTCCAGGCCTCTCTTCCAAAGGATGGGAGACAATCGTTCACAAACAAAAGACTACTTCATCCCTAATAAAACATTACTACTGCTACTACAAATTGTCGCTCCTGTCGCAATCACAAGCTGTGTGGGCAAGTGTTAGATAATTAGTATGCCGAAGCCTACCAATCTCTACCTAGGAGTAAATAAATAGTCCATAGGATACTCATTCGGTCAATGAGCTACGAGTCATTCGCGATCAAAAAGTTGCACCATTTTTCTTCATAAATAAAATATAAATAAGTTACTATGACTTGATTAAGGCTTTGTAACACTAGGACTAGCGAATCTGAACTAATTTGGCTTTATTAATTGTGCTGATAACCCCATTATGAGCTAAACCATGAACGCTGGAAACTAATGAATAATTCAGAACTTTTTTAGCTGGTTAAGATAAACACTATGTAGTCAACAATATTGCATTATTATCCTATGGAACATTCCTAATTTACCACGGTTTTACTTATATAATATCTGAAACAATCCATCCTTAATTTATTCATTCCGACTAGAAAATTAATGATAACTTGTCAGGCAAGTTTGACAATGACATTTTATTTATTTTATTTTATTTTTTTACCTATTTCACACAAGAAATTAACCATCTTACAGGATGTTGTGACATTCATTCTAACTGAATGTAAGACAATCCTACGATATTTTCAGGTCTGTATACATACAGTTATAATTTTATTTTTCTGATTGAATCTTTACAACAAAATTAAAGAAAGTTAGCACTTATTGGTCACCTGTAGAAATTAACAAGGGCGATGCGTTCGGTGTCCCGTTACAGCATTTCTTGGCCGATTTTGATTTCACTTTTTGAAATCGTTCTTACGGTATTTTGATATTTTGTTAAGGAAAGCGACAAAAAAATATGCATTTACATTGTCTGTTTCTCAAAATGGCCTTCTTCCGACACTAGCATTTTGGTACCTACACCTAATTCAGACATTTACACACACAAAACTAAACCATAAGTACAGTAGAACCGGATTACTAATAGTGGGTACTAGGTTATTTTACTTATTTTCGTGTTTCTCTGAAACACAACAATGGAAACTATGCTCGGAGTTTCTCTTCGTGATAGACTCAGGAATGAGGATATCCGCAGAAGAACCAAAGTAACCGACATAGCTCACAGGATTGCATCGTTGAAGTGGCAATGGGCGGGCCATGTAGCCCGGAGAACGGATGGCCGTTGGTGCAGTAAAGTCCTGGAGTGGCGACCACGCATAGGAAAGCGTAGCGTGGGACGACCCCCGACTAGATGGACGGATGAACTCGTAAGGGTCGCGGGGAGGCAGTAGATGAATTGTGACTTTAAGACACGAGTGACAAATATATGAGAGTGAGACAGGGACGGCAGTAAACAACCGAGTAGTATACTACTTTTGTTTCCGTTATAATAATCGGTGAACCTTTGAAAACCCTCAGATATCTCTAGGAAAAAATGATAATTTGCAAACGTCTGAATAGATTTTCTGGAACCTAAGAACACTCTGTACATACCTTTCGGACAATACAAAACAAAATCAAAATTGGGTAGGTTCTACGATGCCACAGACAGACACACTGATACACAGATACCACAGATAGACAGATACACACATATATTATACATGGGTTTACATCGAGATACAAGAGTATACCCTTCTTGATTGTTTGAACTTCAGTTTTGTGATTTTGGTCTGTTTGAAATGATATGTTTTGTTCATTGTACTTACAGGTCCACTCAGCGACAAAACCCATTAAATAAGAAAAAAACCAAGATTATGGTCTATAGTTAAGAGATTTTACGGTTCTACGTGTGATCAAAATCTTAACCACAGCGTTACTAATGTCATTATTGAACCCACTCAAACCCCCAATCAATACTGACCAATTACACCCCATAAATTCCCCCTTAAGCTAAGTTCCTAACAAGATTACTATAGGTACTCGGTCCCGAAGTGTCTCGGCTAAAGCCAATTGATTCGAACAATTAATTATTGTAATGTGCCGACCCTCTTATACTTAAGCCAGGTCACCTGGTAGACCTGGTTGAATTTATGTCTCTGGCTTTCTGAATCTCGGGAAAAGGGGCTTTGGAAGAGACCAAGATATCTTTATGAGGAATTGTGGTTAAACTCATGTCTTGAGTGTTAAGGGATCTTGATAATAAAATCTTGATCTATCTTTATGAGGAATCGTGGTTAAACTCATGTCTTGAGTGTTGTGGGATCTTGATAATAACATCTTGATCTATCTTTATGAGGAACAGGGAATATGCATGAATTTTATTTTTTGCTTTATTAAAAGCTCAAATCATGTAACAAACAGTAGACAAAATGTTTTTTAGAATAACTATAAAAATAACCAAGATATAAGCCATCACACATTTTATTCTATCTCTTTCTAGCAAAACAGAATTTAACATGGAGTTAATATATCCGGAGTGCACGTCGAACCTCTCTAATTAGTAGTTTAAAATGCCTACTCGTATATCTTGCGTATTTCTTAGCCGATTTAAATTTTAATTTCACATTTTGAAATCATTTTTACGGTATTTTGATATTTAGTTAAGTAAAGCCATTAAATAAATGCATGCATGTACCCTATTGTGGTTAAACTCATCTCTTGAGCGTTAAGGGATCTTGATAATAATATTTTGATCTATCTTTATGAGGAATTGTGTTTAAACATGTCTTGTGTGTTAAAGGATCTTGATATAACATCTTGATCTAGCTTTATGAGAAATCGTGGTTAAACTCAAGGCTTGAGCGTTAAGGAATCTTGATAATATAACATCTTGATCTGTCTTTATGAGGAATTGTGGTTAAACTCATGTGTTGAGTGTTAAGGGATCTTGATAATAACATCTTGATATATCTTTATGAGGAATTGTGGTTAAACTCATATCTTGAATGCTAAGGGATCTTGATAATAACATATTTATGAGGAATCGTGGTTAGACTCATGTCTTGTGTGTTAAGGGATTTTGATATAACATCTTGATCTAGCTTTATGAGAAATTGTGGTTAAACTCATGTCTTGAGTGTTCAGGGATCTTGATAATAACATATTGATCTATTTTTATGAGAAATTGTGGATTAAGTCAAGTCTTGAGTGTTAAGGGATCTTGATCTATATTTATGAGGAATTGTGGTTAAACTCATGTCTTGAGTGTTAAGGGAGCTTGATAATAACATCTTGATCTATCTTTATGAGGAATTGTGTTTAAACTCATGTCTTGAGTGTTAAGGGATCTTGATAACAATATCTTGATTTATATAGAGCAACTGTGGCTAAATTACAATTCGTGAAGATGATTGCCAAGCTATTCCTGAATATTCCCAGTGACTTCACTCTCGTGATGAAATTAGTGGTTTTAATAAAAAAACTGTCAAAAATTAGAAGATCTGCAGAAGAACCAAGGTCGAGGACATTGCTTAGAGATTTGCTAGTCTTATTTGGCATTGGGCTGGACATATTGCTCGTAAGGTTTTTGAGCGGCTGCCGCGTACAGGCGCAGAGTGGGCTACCCTACCGAGTGGGGTAGCCCTAACAAGATGTGTCGACGATCTGGTCAGGATTGCGATAAACCGTTGGACGAGGGCGACGCACGACCTGTTGTTGTGGAGATCCTGGGGCGAGGGCTTTATCTAGCAGTGGATGATGAACTAGAAAAGCGTCCGCTCTGGGTGCCGTTTCCTGTATATACATAGAGCAGCGCTGCGTCTGGCGGATTGCCCACCGCTTGCGAATATACAGGAAACGCACCCAGTCAACACAGCGCCCTTATCGTGGCAGGTTGGATCTTTAGTTTAGACTGTGGAAGCTGTAGATACGGTAAAGCAAACCTAAAGAAGTGGATATTTTCTTATTGAAGTTATAATGGTGGTAAAAAACCTTGCTTTCGTTTGTATGCAAGCAACTCGTTTTAGAAGTTATTCAACGTTATTTCCTTGTAAATCTGAAGATATTCTCTTGTTGCTTTATAGAATATTTATCGTGCATTCTAACACTTCCGAGTAATTTGTCTAAAAGCCACAAAGGAATTGTTATAAAACATCCGCTATGATTTTTCCGTTATTTCTGACCTCGAAATCTGATAAAAGTCGTAAGTACCTTATAAAATCACGCTTATACTACTTTTAAAATTTCATGGTTCCACATCAAACAATGCTCTAAAATGTCTTAAGTGTAACGGCATGTTTAAAACATATGACTTTTCGTTTCCTTGTGTCATTTCTCTTGGTGTTCTTAATTTGTCCTCAATTGGAAATTCGAATACCTCCAGTAATCAGAACTTTAGTTATTCCCGTCTCGTTTACTCCTTTATTGAGCTTCAGCAGCGAGAGAGAAAAAACGCTGAAACATTTTATATCAACGGAGTCAAATTGAAATTATTTTCCTTGATATTGCTTTAACAAAGTATTTTCGACATCGTGATTAACTCAGGGCCTGAGTGGCAATGAGCTAGTTTGAGAAGTTCAAATTAAAGTTATTTCTTTGATATACTTTTTAAAGCATAGAAATTAGTATTTTATTACATTATTTTGTAATAATTGCTACTTGGCTACTCCATTTCATCTTAGGTAGCAATAAAATAAAATAAAAATGTCTCTTGTTAGTCGGTAGAAAATGCTTTGTCCCATTAAGTCCATCGTTTAATATTTCTATTGTGCCATAATGTAAAAAATAACATTAATTTAAAGTAGTTTTCAAGCGGGTGCAGATCTGCTGTACTCGTAACAAGTCCGTTTTCCATGCAGAAGCTAATATATGCCAGGTCCCCGTCTAGCGGGCGCTTTGATGTAAACGCTTAGCCGATACCATGAGTTTCCCGGTATATAGAGAAAAGTGCGTATAGCACTACGAAAAGCTTTGCAGCGGAAGTGTTAACTACCAGAAACTTAATGAATGGTTTGAAAGCATGTTCAAGTTATATTCGTATTTCTCAAAATAATCTAGAGGCAGCAAAAAATATCCGACGCTGCCAGTTAAGCAGGCATAAATCCTCTTTTTACGATGAGATAACATAAGATAAATCTATTTTCCTCGAACCGTTAATGACCCACTCCAGAGGCTGTCAATAAAAAATATTTTCTAAGATAAAAATAAACAGGACGACCGGTATTCGCGTCAACAATATCCGGTATCCTCAAGTTATTTGCCACGTGCAACAAGTCGTGTATCTATCCATCTATCTATCAGTCACAGTCCACTCCTGAACTTAGGTCGCCACAAAGCGCGATCTTGCGCAGACCGCATCCACCGACTCCCCTCAAACTTCTCGAGGTCATCCGTCCACCTAGTTGGGGACCGTCCCACGCTGCGCGTTCCTATGCGTGATCGCCACTACAGGACTTTAGTGCTCCGACGGCCATCCGTTCTCTGGGCTACATGGCCATAGTAAAATCTTCAGTATTGTAGAAAACACGAAGTAAATTATCCTAATTCGATTATTTTTAAATGCCTTATTGAAATAGAACTCTGTGCTTCTTTATGTTACAATAAAACTGGAAATTGCCCGCAACATTGTTCGCGGAGGAAAAAAGTCATAACCGTCTTTTGTCCTTTAACGTAGTCGGATAGGTAAAAACTATTCAGTATCCATCTTCGGATGTTCAGATATCCTTATACCAAAAAAGACTGAACTCTGTACAGCCATCCTGAGGGATGAAGCCTATGCATACATACAAAAGATCCAAAAAATAACATGTTCCTTGGTGGCGTTTAGTAATGTAGCCATTGAACTCATATTATAAGGTGTATAATTCAATGTCTCGAAAATGTGGCTTTTCCTGTTCCGCCTTTCCACCGTCGTTAATATATTGTACAAAACCTAAGTAAGTACCTACAAATTATATAATTCTATTCTCAACCATTCAATCATAGGCCCAAATGAAGATACATGAGATATGTGCATTGACCAGTTATTTTATAAAACCCTGGCGCCTAAAATTTTATTTAATACATATTCTGATTACGCATCGCATCTAATTGGTGGTATTACTCTGTGAGCTGTTTGCCAAAAAAAGACTGGACCTGGTCACAAAATTTCACTAGGATCGCTAGAGAAATGCGACTTGTAGGAGAACAGTGGGACTGACAGACATACAAAAGCATTTTTAATCAAGCTGAAATGGAGAAGACTTTCGCTTACACTTCGTTATTTGTAATGTTATCAACAGAGATCGGACAGGTCATCGCAAAAAAAATCTAAAATTAAAATATAGATTCCTTAACGAGGCTTTCAAGACACGAGAAGCCAATTAATTTTGCAGCCGTGCGAAACACAATTTTTCACCTCACTACAGCGAGTAAAATGTGAGATGTAAGAAAAAATATTAAATTGTTTCAAAACTGATTGATTTGATTTGATTTGAAAACGATCATTTAATATTTGTGATAATGAACCTACGAAACACGCTTATAACTAATATATAATATAAATTCGAACTTCAAATGACTTTTTCCTCGCTAGCGGATAAAACGAACGTTTCCACGCAGATTTGGCGCTGTAAACGGAACTTTTGACGACCGCTTTGGCTCAGTGGGAGTAACGTTGCCTGCGAAGCTGAGGTCCTGGGTTCAAATCCCGGTAAGGGCAAATATTTGTGTGATGAGCATAGATATTTGTTCCTGAGTCTTGGATGTTTTCTATGTATATAAGTAATATATCTATTAAATATATCGTCGGCTAGTACCCATAACACAAGCCTTATTGAGCTTACCATGGGGCTAGTTCGATTTGTGTAAAATTTTCCCGTAATATTTATTTATTTATTTATTTATTTTCTGAGCTAGTGAAGTGAAAAATTAATTTCGCAATTTTGTGGTAAGAACCTAATTTTACCGTTACCGTACCTCGTTATTAAGTTAAACAATTCTTTACTCTGTCCATGAGGACGCCAAACGAATTATAATCGCAGGTCGGTCGGCCTCGGCACGAATCGAATTGTTAGCTTGACAACTTGACAGGTTCCAATTGAATATTGTAATTATCGAATTTGGGACTATCGATTTGTAGCTAAAGGTGTAAGAGAATTAGGATACATACTTAGATAAATTGCTATAAGTAGTTCGAAATAGGGTACTTGACTGAGAGACCAAATCAGCTCCTTTTTATGGACTGTCAAAACCCTTAGAGATCATGGAGTTGAAAAAAAAATGTTTTTATGACGTCATAAGCTTTGTGGTCAAATTGCCTCCTTAATTTTAGTGTTTGATCATTTAAAATCGCAAAAAGCGTAGTAATAAGTGTTTATAGATTTCATCAGTTTTTTCAGAAATAACTTTTATTTAACACTTTTATGACCGCGAACTCACTAGGCGGGCGCTCTGCTTGTAGTAAGTTTTCGCTACATGATACGCGTAGTGCTCCGAGAATCTCTGACTCTCTGAATTAATAATATATTGCCTGCCGCTTGTTGTGTTTTTAGGGTTCCGTACCCAAAGCGTAAAACGGGTCCCTATTACTAAGACTTCGCTGTCCTTCTATCTGTCTGTCTGTCTATCTGTCTGTATGTCTGTCTGTCTGTCCGTCTATCACCAGGCTGTATCTCAATAACTGGATAGTTAGACAGTTGGAATTTTCACAGATGATGTATTTCTGTTGCCGCTATGACAACAAATACTAAAAACAGTATAATATTATGTCTGTCTTTCTATATCAATAACCAATATAAAATGATCGAACACCGCGTACATTTTGCTTAGGAGTTGGGAATTTCATAGATACGACCGTTTGTAGCGTATATTTTTTACGGCACCCTTGAAGCGCGAGTCCTACTCGCACTTGGACGTTTTTTTTTCATTATTTGTAAATCTCTGTATATTTGAGACGTGTGCAATAAAGAGTAGGTATTTGTATTGTATTCTATATAGACTACAGGAAAGTCGTGTTCCATTGAACGATTCTTTGTACAAAAGGAACAAACTGCGCATAAGAACTGTCATCGTAAGCGGTACATTGCCGATTTTTTTTCTCCAGATGCTTGCTATCTTTAGAAAATTCAGAAATTATTTATTATTTATTTATTCATAATTCAAAAAGTTACACAGCATTACCTACAGTAAAAAACAAAGCCACTCTTAACTACAAAAAACAAAAACATATAGAAAAACTTAAAACTAGTTCGATTTAGGCGACTCAGCTCCGTGGCTCCGTTGCGTCGTCTGATCTGGTTTAGGATTCAAAAATTGGCCATTTGGCTCATTCGCAGACGAAAGTTTTGACTTTGAATATAAGCCGCATAAGCTATTGTAGTAGCTGGCCACGCTGCGTTTTCCGGTGCGTGGTCGCCACTCAAGAACTCGTCGGCCCCAGTGACCGTCGTTTCTACGATTGATGTGCCCCGCTCATTGTCAAATATTGAAATTCTTTTAGCTATGTCGGTTACTCTGGTTCTTCTACGGTGATGATCATGACACGATGTTAGGAAGTGTGCTGGTAAAGTTGCCTGATGGAGGCTAAAGATTTAGTCACTTGTAGGGCTTCCAATCCCGAGATTTTCGCATAATAGATACCGAGATCCCGTACCCTATTCACTTGGCAAGCCATTGTAGCGACACGCTACATACGAGTTAGCATATATCGACTTAGCCGGCGTAGCATAGCCGGTGCGGGCCGGGAGTGACTTCAGTAAGCAGCGATGCTTCAAGCGTTATTCACAAACATAACTCCCCTCCCGGTTTACTCGAGTTAGCCGTAGACTCTCTCTTGATCTTCAGTTGATAAAGTGACACTGTGTAGTTTAGTGAATAAACTCTGGAAATTAATGACTACCTTTTCACTTAAACACCCCTAGCCAAGAAAGTTAACCCTTTTCACAGGGTCCCAAGATACAGGCTCAGCCTAGTTTGGGGCCCGCCAGATATCCCATGATGTTTCATGTGTTTTGTGAAATAAAAATACTTGATTTCATTTTTATTAATTTCACGACCGTGACCCGCTAGGTGGGCGCTATGCTTGTAGCAAGTTTTCGCTGTATACGCATTTTCCTGTTATCGGCTACGAGCGTAGCGCTACGAAAACTTCGGTCGTGAATGTGTTAACCCACGTTCAAGGTCTATTTCCAGTAGTGGACTAGCATAAACTAATGATGATTATTCACACAATCAGCTGCTCATAATATTCCCCAATATATTCAGTGGAGTACAGAGTACGCATCTGTGCTAGTGCGTCATTCTTTAGCGTTTGGATCTCTCGATCGTCTCGGATTTGCTGGGATGAGACTATGTACATTTCGAACTAGTTCCACGTTCGCTTTGCATATAAATGCTTAAATTGAAACCAAGATAGCGTACCTGCCTCGACGTTTAGCTCGACAAAGTAAATTCCAGGCTTGTTATTACATATAAGGATTATAATTGCGTGCACTCTGCATTTCTCGTAGACACTACAGTTGCTGAGGCTAACGAGCTGGCGACCATGTACTGGAAGACGCAGCGTGGAGGGGCCCGCCATAAGGTGAACTGACAACGTGGTCAAGGTCGCTGGAGCCCGTTGGATGCGGGCGGCGCAAAACTGGTCATGGTGGCGCTCTTTAAGAGAGACCTATGTCCAGCAATTATTTTTTGTATGTATCGTTGTGGCTTCGTCACGCCAAACTGGCTAAACGGATTTCAATAATTTTGGTACACGGGTAGCTGAGCATTTCAAGATGGTTATAGGATACTTTTTACCCGACTAAGCTGAAGAAAAAAGAGGGGTTATGACTTAATCTCCTCCGCGAACGAAGTGGCGGGCACCTTCTAGTCATTTATTAAAACCGGACACCCTTCATCTCTAAAGCGAAAATTGTAAAATTGTTTGCTTTGTATGCGATTTAAACTCCTCATAGTCCTTATCAACATGGTCAAACAAGAGAGATGAAACAATATAGACTATGCGGCAGAAGATAGCACAATTGAAGTTTTCTTCGTGTACTCATCTTTGTCTTTACATTACCACAAAAAACATTACCCACGTTGAAACATAGTCAACGTGTTTCACTAAAAGAAATAATTCAAAAAATCCTTTTTGTTTTTTTTTCAATCCAAAGAGTTATATGGAATCAGAAAACGCAAAAGATCCACAAAATTCCTGTGCTCACTATCCGAATCCACCTTTTTTCCATCGTCTCGTACTGTGCATATGTCATATGAAGTAGTTAATTTCAAAATAACTAAACCAAAGGGATGCTTTTTGTTTCTCAATAAGCATATGCGTACTGAATGTAGTAGCAATTTTCGCAGAAAATTAGCTATGTCAGTTGCCATAAAGCGTAACAGGGGCGACTTCGCTGGAGTACAATGTTATCCTACAATTAGATTGCTAAATTGTTCTTACACGAGTACATGGTACTTATGAGTGCAATCTAAAATGTCTTTTGCAATGTAACAGTATGAAATGCATCATGTTTAGCGACAAATAAAGCATTATTTCTGTATGTATTGTTATTGTACCGTAGCGTATTAGCGTTCCGTATTCAAACGGTACCAACGGAATCCTATTACTACGCCTGCGTGGATTATCTGTCAATTAGGATAAGTACCTCACTAATCACCAACTAACACCATCTTGTCCAAAAGTCCTTTTGACAACAAGTATCCAAATAAATATCTACGAACCAAATGTACGTAAGAATTACGACTTTCCCCAGTAAATACAGTTCTTAATTTATTCTAAAAGCCCTTATTCGGTTTCTGAGGCGAAACAGATCTTCAACTGCAGCATATTGACCTCTCCTTTGGCAAGTCAGGTCTTAGGCTTTTCACCTTCAATTCCGTCATCATTATCATTATATCAGCCTACAGTTTTCTGCAATCTTGACCCATGTTGAAGGACATCATGTTAAAGGACTACCCGCGTTGCATCGTCCTGCTCGCGGCCGCCACTCGAGTACCTTTCTGCCCCAGGGTCAATTGCAGAGCTTTTCAACCGCACTCATTAGTGTCACTGCATTTATGGTGCCTTCTATTACAGGTTCGAATGAGATACTATACCTCCTGTGCAGAGGTACTGTACCTCTACACAACATCTCAAAATGCCATTCGAATCTATAAAAAAAGGCACCATTAATGCGGTGACACTAACGAGTGCGGTTGAAACGCTCTGAAATTGACCCCCCAACGGCCATCAGTTCTGGGAGCAATAGGCTCCGCCCACTATCACTTTAGTCTAGCTCTCTGCGCTATGTCGACGACCTTCGTTCTTCTCTGGATCTCTGATTAGATCATGTACAGGAAAATAGAAAAGATCCGATAGAGTCCGCATTCGTTTAATTTTAGTATTTCTGCTGATTCCTTTGTTTTTCCAGATCCTTTTCAAACGCTTTCCCTTTGCAATTTGTGCTTTCCTAACCACCTCTCTATCGCATTCACCATATGATCTGAGATATACAAACTCTTGTTCATCTATATAATAGTATAAATTAAACGTACAAATGATATTAACGATATCCAATGCCAAATCTAATCATCTGTAAGTCAGTGTGACCTTTTGGAGTTTCGAAGGACAAATATTACAAAATTGAGGTACAAAGTTAAACAAAGGATTATATAAGGTTAATTCATTAAAATTCGGCTATACCCAGGTGAGATGTACTTTGAGATGGGAAAAAGTATTCAATCGCTGTGACTTTCGTTCCAGTTGGAATATCACTGTGACTTTGTCACGCTTGTAACCCGGGGCTTGTTAAAGGAAAGGAGAAGTAATTAACAGTATTTAATGTATTGTAATACTGTTAGATTTAATACAATCATATTACCTTAATATTGTTGTTGCTCACATAACATTACTAAATACGTTTTAGATAGAGAGAAACCTTTTTCATTAACCTAAAAAATACGTTCTAAAGCCTATAAGTCGGTTTAAAAAGCAAACCATATTTTATATAAATTACAAAAAATATAGTAGTAAAATATGCAGTGATACAAGGGCATAAAAATAATGTTCTATCAAAAGTACAAATCTAACGATGTTAGTTTGGTTGACGGCCAGGATTAGATACAACCTCTAACACGCCTCTTAATCCTGAGCGACTTCCAGCGTGTTCTGCACAAATGACCTATGCTTACAATTTGGCAATGCATTTGTCAATACATCAGCAGTCATTTGTTCAGTAGGTATGTAATTAAGCTCTAAAATTGTATTGTCAACGGCTATTTTAGCAGAAGAACACAAGGGCATACAAAGAATGTCAGTTTGCTTGTCAGCCAGGATGAGATACAACCTCTAACAAACCCGCTGCAGTATCGTCACAGTCAGAAAAATACCACTAAAAGAGCAGAAACAAACTGAATGATTTTCAACTCCCCAAAAAAGGGGTGTGTTATAAGTTTAACATGTGTATCTGTGGCAGCATAGCTCCGAAACGTGTGAACTTATTTCGATGTAGTTTTGTTTCCTGAAAGGGGACTTAGGAGTCTGCTTATAAATATTCTTCAAGCAGTTTGAAGATTATCAGCTTTCAATAGTATTTCATGAGTTTTTTAACGTTCTACCCATCACTTGTATTATTGTTCCATCATTTGAAGTCACAGTGATTTTAGATTGCCGATCACTGTGATTTTTTCGCCGCGACTTTATTTACTGGTTATACTCGTAATTCGTTGTTGTAGCAATTATTCAAGATGTTTGTTCCGTTGTTAACCGTTTGTTTAGTGTTAATTACAGCTTTTGGTGGCGTTTGTGTTACTCCTGGTGAGTAGGTATTGTCTAGAAAAGGGTGCCTTATCGTCAAGTATCGAAAAAAGCTTGTATATTAATTTCATCATCAACATCAACCAAAATACGTCCACTGCTAGACATAGGCCTTTCTCAAAGAACGCCATCATGACCGGTCCGGCGCTGCCCGCATCTAGCGGACTCCTTCATTAGGTCATCGGTTCCACGAGCGATGTGCCTTGCTAGTACTTTAGTTTCCTCAAATATATCAATTTATTCAAACAAAAAACGTAACTCTACAATAACACTCGTATGCACTTACTTAGTGGCGTGCGGTCCATGTAGGCACAAAGGCACTGCCTACCTTGAACGACCATGGCTCAACATAGGCACAGAGAAACTGCCTACCCTGAAGCCCTGAACGACTATGGCTCCATATAGGCATGGAAAAACTGCCTACCTTGGCCAAAAACCCAGTGCAGTCCGTTACAGATACAAGCGTTTTTCAAAGTAGGGACGTTATCATGGCAATGTTGCCTGTTTTTTTCAACCGTTCGACTTAATAGTCAGAGTCCGAAAGAAAGAAGTGTCGCCACATCCGTCTGTCTGCATGCTACAGCCGTTTTTCTCTGAAACTATCAAAATAATTTAAAGCTGAAATTGTGTACGTGTATATGAGATTAAATGTTTGTTTTGCACAAGCACCTTTCAAACGAAATGAAACTAAATCAAGCTCGGTCCCTCCATTAAAGAACTATGATGCAACAGATAGATACATATACCCACAGATACGCACCCTACTTTTTTGATTGGGTTTAAAATAAAAGGGGCTGATTCTGCGTTCGATGGCACGGACTGCTTTGGCCGGTCGTCATTGTTAGCGAAGTTATGTTTATTTTTAGCAGTTTAAGTCCTCTTGATTACCATTACACATTTAGCATAGCAGACACAGTCTCAACTTTGCGGGAGAGTTTGCAAACAGCCATTGCACCGTGGAGCGCACCAAAAAGCTCTGCAACGCAATTCCGGGCTTAATTACGCTGATAACCTGCTAGACTGTTTATGTAGCTTAAACTGACGCCATAGGCGTGCATCGTGCAAGTATGATGTTTTGGAAATTAAGAAGAAAGCTTGAAGTAAAGCCAAAAATACCCAGCTTTGCAATATCAGGCTGGCCATAGCTGGTCAATATGTTGTCACGCAGGTTTGCACGTTATAATAAAGACGTAAAAATAACTCTCTTTAAAGCTTTCTGCCAATCGTTTTACACGTGCAGCCTGTAGGCAAATTATACCAAAAAGACGCTAAATGCCCAGCGCGTCCAATATAATAACAGCTTCAGAATGCTGATGGGACGGCCACGTTTCTGCAGTGCGTCACGCATGTTCGCGGAGGCGCGAACTGACAGTTTTAGTGCGATCCTTCGCAAGCGCAGCGCTTCCCTGACGTGCTGCGTGCGCGACAGTCCTTACAGCCTCCTCAAATTGATTTCGGAGAACCCTGTTTGCGCTAACTGGACACACTGTGACTCGTTGCACATGGGCTCTCGAGACACCGTGAATAATATTTGTTAAATTAAATGTATCCTTTATATTACTAACCTAATTTCTAAGTAATGTAACTAACATATTATGGACTCAGTCTGCAATAAATTATTGTTATTGTAGTGTGTTTGTTGTGCAAGTCTCTGGGCCGACCAATGTATGTTTCATCTAGATAGTTTAAAATGTACAGGTTGAAATGATTTTGTACCATTGATCGCAAAAAACAATATAAAAAACGCACTATGTTGAAGTCTCCAGACCTCTTTCTTATTATACGAAAGCATTTAGCTTGTCTTTCTTAATTACAGTGGTTTTACGTAATTGCTACGCGAGACAGTCTGAACTTTGCGGGTGAGTTCGCGAACTGCCATTGCATCGAGTAACGCACCAAAAAGCTCTGTAACAAGCGCAATTCCGAGCTTAATTACGCTGGAAGTCGGCTAGAGCATTAAGCATGAAAAGCTTAGTAGGCTAGGCAAAACGTTGTTATGGAAATGAAGGGGCTCCAAGCGAAAGTGCACGATTTTTTATGTGTATTTAGTTGTAAAAGCTAGACTCATAACACAAGGCTTATTGAGCTTAATAATATTTCACATTTTCACTGGCAAGCTTTTCGTAGCGCTACGCACTTTCCTTTACATACGGGAAAACGCATGGTATCGGCTACGCGGCTACGAGCAGAGCGCCCGCTAGGCGGGTTTCTGGCTGTGAATGTGTTTATATGATTTTTAGTCTATAAGAGGGCGTCTATCAATTACGTGAGCCGTTTTGGGGGCCTTTAAGCTGAATATCATCTAATCTTATATTGGGGAGGAGGGGTCTTGGCCAATATCACGTTTATTGTGCAAGAAACTTAAAAAAAACTTGGATAAAGTAAGTAAAACATCCGTCACTAAAATATGTGTGCACTTACACGATAATATTTATTGTTCTATTGCGAAAATATATTATGCAAGTTATGTTTTTTTTAGAATAAATCTAACGCATTAACGTGGTCAAGGGAAGGGGAGTCAAATCTCACTAAATCTGAACTTGGGTCGGAAAAACGTCTCACGTAATTAATGGATGCCCCTAAAGGTATTTATTTATGACTGTAGGTACAACAGAATTAAACGATTTAATTCATTCATATTAAAAAAAATAAGTTCCACGACGTGCAAGAGGGTCAATAGTGACGACAAATAAACCCATTTTCCAAAAAACCGGCCAAGAGCATAATGGACCATTCTCAAGTGTAGGTTCCGCAGCCGTTCATGCAAATATGCGCTACATGAAAAAATACCATATGAAGACATGCACGAGCAAAATAGCGTATGTATCTCCATGGCACTTACGTCTTTTTCCTGGAAAGCGCAGCTTTTCGCCAATAACTCAAAAACAGTATATCCGTTCATGTTGAAAATAATTTCCGTTGAAAGTATTTCTTAAGATTAATCTTTGTAATTCTTTCATATTTTTCGGACATAGGGTTTAGAAAATAGAGGGGGGGAGGGATACAATTTATGCTACTTTTGGAGCGATTATTTCAGAAAAGAGGTACAAAATAAAAAAATTAAACCTTAAAATATTTAACAAAAGTTCCGATTAAAATTTTCAATTTTTTTTTTATTTTTTTTTTCAATTTCAGTATCGTGTATGGAGCGCCCCTCTACCTAACTATCAAACTACCTTTAGAGTAAAATGCCTGTGGCATACGGACGGACGGACATGACGAAACTATATGGTTTCCGTTTTTGCCATTTGGCTACGGAACTCAAAAAACGAGGGGCATAAATCTGCAGGTTTTGTTATATTTTTCATCGCAATAACGAATATTCCCAAAACCAGTATGGGAAGCGAGATCCAATAAAGTTCGTAGAGAATTCGTTATTGAGTTAAATATCGGCGCAGGTGCAAGATATTAATTTTATGAAAAAAGTAATCAATTTTTTTGGTACAATATTGTTACTCGTAACTTTTTAATTGTTTTAAAGCGTGCCAGTGACGTCAAGATGAGTGACATGGGATCAATGAACTTGTTTTCGTGTGGAAAAAGAAGGTAAACAAGGTAATGTATTTTCGTTAGAGTTTTAAAGGTCAATCATCCTTGATACTGGAATAGGTAGGTAGTGCTAATTTACCTTAAGTTTGTGTGAAGTCGTAAAATAGAGTGGTTAACACCGCTGCAGATTTTTTTCGGTAAACCCGGGCTTTGTCGCAATGCTACTTAGATCTGGATTTAACGTTATACGACACCAAGGACCATTAAAACAAGAGGACTGACCATCTCCATACAAATGGCCGTTGCTCGATATGTACAACGCCATCTATTTATTATTACCTATTTGCGAACTAGTTATGACTATACTATGTTTCTTTATTCAATTATAACATCGTTAAATGTTTAGTTTTTAAGCGCCATCTAGTTTTTGCTAGGATATCTCCTTGCGATCAGAACACGATCCAAAGTATGGCAAGTGTCAGTCCTCTTGTTTTAATGGTCCTTATACGATACTTAGTTACCGTTTACTTTAGCTGTATTGCCCGAGCCATAAAACCTACATAGCAAGATAATGGCAATAAATTAATTACATGTAATGCATTAGTCTACTTAGTACACAACATTGCGTGGTACTCGTATGTAGCATTGCGACTAATTCCGAGATACATGAATTTATAAAAAAATTAAGATATGTTTCGGTAGTGTTAACTACTCTATGTTACAAACCTCACGCAAACTTCAGGTAAATTAGTAATTGATAGATTCAGGCGTCGTAATCCCATATTAAATTAATGGATTATAAAGTTCCTTTGCTATTCCTCGAAATAATGTCTAGGTTAAAATGTGGCAATAAGTCGTGCTCACATGCGGATATTTTCATACATTCGTCCACATGAATAAGTGACTTCTCGGGTGGACGCCGCACTCCTGCTTCTCCTGATGATACCCCGTAAAGGTCGTACGTTGTGTCACTGGCAGCCAACGTTTTAAATTCATAATACAAATTACCAGTTATCCGATCCATAATTTGCAATCGCATTTAGGCTTCCTCTAAATAAGAAAATATCGTGCCCCGACCAAAATTCAGTCGCCCAGGTACTGATGCGACTTACTCTTTCATTGGAAATAGTAATACTCATCATCATCATCATCATATCAGCCCAGGGACGTCCACTGCTGGACAAAGGCCTCCCCCAAGGATCTCTACAACGACCGGTCGCGCGCCGCCCTCATCCAACGGTTTCCGGCGAACTTCACCGGATCATCGGTCCATCTTGTTGGGGGCCTCCCTACGCTACGTCGTCCTGTACGCGGTCGCCACTCGAGAATCTTTCTGCCCCAGCGGCCATCGGTTCTACGAGCAATGTGCCCCACCCACTGCTACTTAAGTTTAGCAACTCCTTGAGCTATGTCGACAACCTTGGCTCTTCTGCGAATCTCCTCGTTAAGGAGACTCCGAGTATAGCTCGCTCCATTGCCCTTTGAGTGACTTTGAGCTTTCTTATGAGGTCCATTGTGAGTGACCACGTCTCAGTGCCGTATGTCATCACTGGCAACACACACTGGTTAAAAACCTTCGTCTTAAGACACTGCGGTATTTGGGTAAGTAGTACGTACGAATGAAATAAGATAAAAGCATGTAGAAATGGCCCATTTCATTTCATTGCATTAGGTCCGATATAATACGGACAGACAAATGAACAGACGCCTCGTGCGGGCCATCCTTCACTATTGATGACGTCATTTGTCTAACTGACCCCTTGGGCTCGATACGTGGACTGAAATTGGTTTGGTCTAAGTGTAAGGAGACTGAATTAAGAATAAATTTATCATTTTGACAGTTTTTCGCTTTTTTGCGTTATGCGTTGGGAAACGATGCTTGGACAGACTTGGTGTTCAGGGAAGAGTGAATGGTAAAGATCCGGAGGTCGATGCCCTTTGTGATTGACTGATCAAGTGCAAACCCTCATGGAGTCAACCCGGAATCAGTGCTGGCGAAATACCTCGGGTATATAATAATAATAATAAGTACTCTTTATTGCACACCAAAAGAAAATAACATCAGACACTTAAATCTAAACCAGTATGAGAAATGGTAAACAACAGCCGGTCTTATCGCTAAAAAGCGATCTCTTCCAAACAATATATAGAGAGATGTCCACGTCTACTCTGCCAAGAGTACACGACTGTCTTTGAGGATGGTTTCTTCTAGGTATATTTTAGAAATGTGATATCATCGAGGTGTTATAGTAATAAATTGACACTTTTGGAGAAAAAATCCACTCATTACTACGAAACTGTTAACTAGTTTTTATATTAATAATATGTGAACCTACTATAGGTTTGCATTTTGCTATTCACAAATTCATTAATTAATTTTTAGATTTCTTAATCTCACCATAGTGAAAACTATGGGGTCAACTTCTTATATCTTTTCAAAATGCTGACTGTTTTCTCTTTATTAACCAACATATGACGGGCTAACGCTATATGTATTAATTACCTTTATTATAATAAACGCTTCGACGCAGCTTCATGCGTAATGATCGCGGATGGACTGTATTTCTAGCACAACTGTGATATTCGGCTCTGTCGTGCGACAAAAATTGTCCGTTTCTTTCATTTCAGTACAGAGCGAGAAAGACGGGTGAAATCCGTTGAATTGTTTTATTAAAATGAGTAATAAATCGCAGAAACAGAAGAAAAATTCAAATTACCACCCAATTGACCTGTTATGGTTAATATTGTGTACCTACAATTTCTTTGTTCCACAAAACATAGGATATAATGAATCGCTCTCGCTTCTACTTTATGTCTGAATGAAAGATAAGAGTCACGTCTAAGTATTTTATTGAGACAGAAATTCCGAATCACGCCTTCGCTCTTCCTGTCGGTCTGAATAATTTGTTTCCTACATACTTACTTATGTATCTATGCTAATGGTTTATCGAAAATCGTACAAATTAGGCATCTTTGTTTTGTTTGTGTCATGTGGTTATTGCTCGAAAATCTCTGTAAATAATGGCTAGGAAGCCTACTTATATTTATTAAGTACACATGTCGAATATAACAAAACAAAAAAAAAACTATAATCAATGTTTCATGTTAAACCATATATCAATATGTCGCGCGTCACTTTGTCATATCGATACAAATAAAACACATTATTTATTACTAGCTTCTGCCCGCGACTTCGTCCGCCTTAAATTCGTTTATCGCGGATACAGATTTTTTTCCGGGATAAAAAGTAGCCCATGTCCTTCCCCGTGACTCAAACTATCTCCATACCAAATTTCATCCAAATCGATTCAGCGGTTTAAGCGTGAAGAGGTAACAGACAGACAGACAGACAGACAGACACACTTTCGCATTTATAATATTAAGTATGGAGTATGGATTTGTCGCACACAGTCGCCATAGCCCGCCGTCTGTCTGGGTTCTAGTGTTGCTAGCGCTCCTTCTCACGTTATTAATGGTCCCCGGCAAGCTCGGTCGAATTTCACCTTCCCATACAAACGGAGTTTCGTTCTCATTTTAAAACTACGTGTTGGATTGTAACGAGACTTTACACATACGAGTACAATGACATGAGGTATATCTATCTACGTCTGTAATTAGTTTATATGGCTCCAGTTTATAAAAAAAGGAAATAAAGCAAAAACAAGTTTTGTATGAAAAACTCAAATTCGCTGTATTTTTTTTACTATGGTATCTGAAGCTACATAAACTAATTACAGACCTGGATATACGTTAACTTATTCTAAGTACAAAGTTTCAGAGCAAACTAGCTAGTCTTTTTAAAATGAGAGCGTAACTACGATTCTATGGAGAACCGAGGTTGCTGGGGTCTCTTAAGACGTCACATCAATCATTAATTAATTATGTATCAGTTATAGACCCTTAATCTATTTTTAGATCTGTTAATATATAGACGAGACTTTATGTTAATCACATTTATTAAATATATTATTCACAACAACACTAAACATGACATGATGAGGATTCAATGTAAAGTTCTACATTTGACACCTATCTTAATAAAGATATATAAATCTAAACTGCCAATATAAATCTTCCATCGATATACAAACTTAACACGCCTCCTAAGATTTATATTTCATAACACAGGTGTATTAATTAACTAAAGTACATTTTGAAATCTCGGTCATATCCAATGTTTACAATAATATATTCAACATTTGTCTGAACTTGAAGAACTTTATGGTTCCTAAGGATTTAGTCAGAATATCTGCAACATTATCCTCAGAATTAACTTTCACGATATCTATGACTCCATTCTTAACATTCTCGTGAACGTAGTGATAATGTACTTTAATATGTTTCGAATTTTTCGTGAAATTACCATACTTAGCGATAGCAACAGCTCCTGAATTATCTTCATAAATATTTACAGAATCATCAAACGTTATAAAAACATCATTAAGTACACTACGCAATAAACATACTTCAGTTACTGCATCTGACAATGCTACGTATTCGGCAAATGTAGAAGATTTGTTACACTGCTTCCAATTCCAATTTTCCTTCCAGTTCGAATTCCAATGTATAACATTGCCGAATAATCTAATAATAAAACCAGTTGTAGACTTTCTATCTACAATATCTCCAGCCCAATCGGCATCAACATAACAGTCCATCACGTTTGCTTCTAATTTCTGTTGATATGTGAGCTTAAGACTCTTTACCAAGTATAAATATTTCAAAACGCGTAACGCATATTTAAAGTGAGTTTCGTTGTAATAATTTTGAAACCAGACTTAAGTACAACAATGCTTCTATCAGATTTCTGTATTTAACATCTTCATTAATTTCACTTTTCTCGAGTTTCACATTAATTTCCATCGGTGTTTTAAAAAGTTTTGAGTTTTTAATTTTATATTTTTTGCATAATGAATCAATATACTTTTCCTCACTTAAAGTTAAAGTATTTGCTTTTGCATAATCATATTCAACATCAATCCCGATATAGTTTTTAAATTTCCCCATGTCCTTCATTTTAAAATGATTACCTAATTTTCTTTTAATTGAAGCAATTTTTTGATCATCTTTGCAAGCAATCAGTAGGTCATCGACGTAAACCAGTATATAAATTGGATTATTTTTATCTTTTTTAACATAAAGACAGTAGTCGTATTTGCTTCTTCTAAAACCAATAGTCGTTACAAAAACATTAAAGCATTCATACCAAGCACGCGGACTTTCTTTTAAACCATATAAAGATTTATATAATTTATACACTTTATCAGTACCGTCTTCATAATCAAGAGGCTGTTTGACATACACTTCTGATAACACTTTGCCGTTTAAAAAGGCTGTTTCCACATCCATTTCATGTATATCTAATTTGAATTGACAACATTATGAAAGAAGTAAATTTAAAGTTTGCATACTAGCTACCGGTGAATACGTGTCATCAACGTTGTCTGTTTGTTGAAAACCTCTAACCACTAACCTGGCTTTATAAAGTTCAGCAGATTTCTTCTTGTTCACCCATTTAACATCTAGTACCTTTTTATCCTGTGGAGCACTCACTAGTGTCCAAGTATGATTCTTCACCAGACTTTTCATCTCTCGGTCCATTGCATCTTTCCATTGCTCAGCCTTATCACATTCAGTCGCCTCCTGAAATGTATCTGGAATCATGGCATCACAGTAATTAACACTTATACAGTAGTAGCTAAATTCTTCATCAAATCGAACTAGTGCTTTAATCTGTCTCTTGGAATTTCTCCTTCCTTCATTTATTGTAGCTTCATCATCATTACTTTCAGGTATAATCTCATTATCCTGTTGTACTTCCGAATCAATTGCATCTATACTTTCTTCCCACTTGTCTTCATCAGTTATAGTTTCCTCATCGTCATTTTCTAATGCTATAAGCTTAATATCCTTTTCAATTATATTAACATGTCTTGCTACAATTATTCTTTTATCGATGAGTACTCTGTATCCGACATCTGTATATCCTAATAAGATGCCCATCTCTGCCTTTCTATCCCACTTTGAACTGATTTTGACTTCAGGTACTCTAACATAAACTTTACTTCCATACATTCTCAAATATTTAGCTGATGGCTTCTTATGAAAGAACAATTCATACGGTGTCTTTCTCTCTGGTGTATTCGTTAATATTCGGTTTTTTAAATAAGCAGCAATTTTTATAGCTTCTGGCCAAAAACGTCTATCAACTTTTGCTTCTGCTAAAAGGCATCGTGCCATATCCATTATCGGTCTGTTGTATCTTTCAGCTATGCCCTTTAATTCATGTACGTATGCTGGGCATGGTTTTATCATTATACTTTTTTGTCTTGCAAACCTGAAGATACGATGATTTATTTATTCCTTTCCATTATCACATCTTAATACTTTTATTGTTTTGCCTGTAAAATTTTGTAATTCATTCGAAGCACTCATAAACTTGTTCCTTAGACTGGATACAATAAACTCTCGCCAACTTGCTATAATCATCTATAAATGTTAGAAAATATTTTTCTCCTGCGTGTCCTGTTGTTCTGTGCGGCCCATTGATATCAGTGTGAACAATTTCCAGTATATCTTCCGCTTTCGTTCTGTTATTGCCAAATAGTAAATTGTGCATCTTGTTTTCGATACATATATATAGCACATTTCATGTAGTCTTCTTCTAATTCTTCAGGCATTCCCTCTAATAGTTGTTTTTTACACATAAAATCAAGATAATTAAAGTTGACATGTCCAAATATTCTGTGAAGTTTTTCTTTATTTGTCATTTTACTATTTAGTGCATTTGCATAAATTCCGTTTGAAACAAGGCTCGTTATCTTATAAAGTTTTTCATCTTTTTGGCAATTGCTATCAATTCATTATTAAAGTTGTAGATTTTTGTTAAATATCCTTTCGAAATTATTGTATGATTATCCGTAATCTTCGAATAACTCAATAGGTTTGCTTTCATTTCCTTTACATAGAATACATTATTTATTTCTACTTTGCTTTTATTTGCATAAACTGGGAAGTAAGTTGTAATAGTTCCAACCTTAGTTGCGTTTAGTATTCTTCCGTCTCCGACTTTAACTTTTATTGGTTCCTTTAATGTTACGAATTTTTCAAAATATTCATCAGTATTAATTATGTGGTCTGTACATCCACTGTCGAGCAACCAATTTATCTGTCCCGGCTTTACATCGTCTTCTCTTGTTATCGTCGAATTATTTACAATTGATGTGTGAAAACTGTTTCTTCCGTAATCATCACTATTATTTCTATAACTATAATTTCCTCTACCTCTAATTTGTCCAAAATTGTAGCGGCCACGTCCACGGCCACCACTTGAACCTTGATATCCGCGTCCACGGCCACGGTTTCCGTGCCAGCAATCTCTTCGCATGTGTCCAGGTTTGCCACAAGTAAAACATGTCGGTTTGTTCTCAATATTTGCCTTAAATGCGTTTGATTGATCCAGTATATTTTCCTCCTTTTAAACTATATTTTTCAATCGAATTTTGCTTTTCAAGTAATCGACTGTCCTTTCTTTTTCCGGTAATACGTCTATAAAGTCGCGAATATAACTATAATCTCCTGGTAATGCCTTTAGCATGTAATTTAATTTTTCACTTTCAGTCATCATGGCGCCTGCCTTTTTTAAATCGTTGACACATCGTTCGAATTCATCAAAAAATAGGTTAACTTCTGAAAATTTTGCTAGCTTAATATTTTCTAAATTGCTTCTACACACGATTTGTAACGCTGTGGATTGTTTTAAATACATTTCGTCGAATTTCGAAATTATTTTGTATGTCGAGTCTAAGTCGCTGATATATTCTAGCTGCTGATTCGTAATCGCGCTGTATATATAGTTTGTTGCTTGGACATCCATCTCATTCCATGATACCGCATCCTCACTATCCATTTTCAAACGTATAGCAACATCCTTACATTTTTAAATTGCAGAAATTTCATTAAACGGATTTTCCAATTTGAATAATCTGTTCCGTCAAAAATTGGTATAACGATGTTATTCATTTTAACAATTAAATCCACTTACTTGTTTTCTACACTCTACGATCTGCTACCATGTTAATATATAGACGAGACTTTATGTTAATCACATTTATTAAATATATTATTCACAACAACACAAAACATGACATGATGAGGATTCAATGTAAAGTTCTACATTTGACACCTATTTTAATAGAGATATATAAATCTAAGCTGCCAATATAAATCTTCCATCGATATACAAACTCACCAAGATCACACATTCGCAGAAGCACTGTTATCGGACTTTACATTTAAAATATCCACACGTGATGTCCACGGAATTATTAAAACATGGGAAACGGCGTACGACCCGTTTAATAAGAGAACCGATGTCGCCAAAATGCACACTATCACAATAATGCGCACAGATAAATGTTCAAGCTGATTGCCTATGGTATAATATCCGAATTCGAGCATAAGGTTTAGGACTTACGACTTATCAGACTCGATTATTATCACTTGAGTGAAAGACCCACGCTGCCCTATCAGGCAAAATAACCATATGTGTCATACCCGTTGTATGGCACATATGCTTTTTCGGTTATTAGGGCAGAACGCCACGTGGCGTCGAATAGAGGAATTAATTGCAAGAGATCTTTTTAACGACATCTAGCATCGAGTAGCTAAACTAAGAAGTATTTAGGGATGTGCAATGCTTTTTTGTAACACCTATATCGGTAAAACTGGCCTGGCTGCATATGGACAATGTGTTGTGTAAGATTATAGGTAAGTAAATAGGGTGGACATCTTTAATGCCACCTGAAGGGAAAGTACTCTAAATAATGGAGATAGCAAATATCGCTAAAAGGAAACATTCCTTTAGTTTTGAAAAGAAAATAAACTGCTTTCAAAGTTTAAAAAAATATTATATTAAGAGGATCGTGGTCCGCTTGTTAAAAAACACGGTTTTCATAAAAAAGGTGTTAATGTTTTTCACATTATAAACAAAGACGAATTTGCATGAATTTTGAGTGTTGTACGTAGGATAGAAGGTTACCGTGTTGGATTGTTGCCAGCAAAAATGATTATTATTCAAGTGTTTGTATGAAACTTGCATCTGCTCTCTGCTTATAACTTTTACCGTCAACATTTTTTTTGTAAAATCAAAACATTGAAACCTAGTTTTACACCAAACCTACATTTCCAAAACTCATGCAAATCGGTCTACGTTTATAGGGTGTCAAACTTTACTACGTACTCTGATGCCTACACGTAAGGTAAAGATTGTAAAAATATTTCCACCCAAAATGTCCTTTAACAGACACAAAATCATTTTTTTTTATTTGAAATAAAAAATCATAACAGACTTAGAATTATTTTTAATAATGAAATAAAAAAATATTATGTACAAAAAAGACAGTACAACAAATACTTATATATTTATTTTAGTCTGTGTGTATTATTTTATTGTTATCTCTTCTTCTTAGTCGTATACTCTTGGCAGAGTAGTCGTGGTCATGGGGGTCGTTGCACGTAGGGCTTCCATTCCGTAATTACGGAATTACGGAATTACGTAATTACGTAATTACGGTCAATTTTTGGCCTTTTTATAATAACGTTATTCAAATGTCTAATTCCGTAATTACGTAATTTTAACAGACTTCAAAAAGTAGGAGATTATATGTATTTTCCACTGTATGTTCACCGATTACTCTGTCAATTGTAGACTGATTTTCAAAATGTTGTGAAAGTGTATGCTCCTGAAGAGGTTTCGTTGTTACCAATTTTATAGATATCTGTCGGTTTCGGTATTTTAAAAAACAAGCCAAGCATTTGCATTAATAAAAGTATAAATTAGTGAAGTGGAACTCACGGAGAAGACAAAAGCAGGCCACCGGCACCCCTCAATGTGATCTGCGGTACGGGTGGCGACAAGATACTTATCTCAATTTACTTAGCCAAGGGACTTCATAGTCACGATTTCAAATGCTCCTGATGAGAATGGTACTGAAGTTGAAGTCGGAACGTAGGCACCGGATCTCAGTAATAAAATAATGTACCCTAGCCGTGTTTGGGCTTGTCGAAATCATCACGACAGGAAATTTTGCGGAACGATTTGCTAAAAAGTGAGAAATTTATAAATTAATATATATAAAAACAGGACCCCAGGAAGTAAAAGATAAGTTTAGTTTCAATTAACCTTTTTTTCAGCTAAATTTAGACAATATAGGTAACCAATTCATGTTATTTTGGAGTCGATGCCACCCGTGTAACAATTTTTAACATAGTAAAATCATCAATTTTGAAAATTTTGCAGTTTCTTTGTGTGGCGTCGATTCCAATATAACATGTTTTGTATAGATTGAGTGGAAAAAAATTTAACTGAAATTAAATCCAAGGACCTAAATTACTTATTTTTTTTACTCTTAGTATATTTTTTAGTCCGTTTTTATGCTTCAATTTAAAAAAAAATATGCACCGTATATTTATAAATTATGTGTGCATTAAAAATATACGTGACATCCATGCAATATATTGTATTGAAGATGTTGTAATATAAAATAACATTACTCGACATAAGCAGGCAAAAATGACTGCTTGTACTGATCGATTGCTAACTCCCTGTTTTATTACAGATTTGAGTAGTTCACATTAGAAATATCAAACGAAAATAAGGACTTTTCATCAAGTAATAGAGATCAATACAATGTTATCGGTAAACTTCAAGGAATCCCCTGGGAAGACTCTGTGTGCCTATACTTATGGAAATCGTAATTTTAGGCATTTTTATTAATTGCTCCAGTGTTTTGATGCACTTTTACCCCCGATTTATTATGTTGTTTTACTTGGTTATATTTGGTTCATCAGTCTCTTTAACATTTTTCTCCTCCTTTCCTGACTAGAAATTAGCAGGAAACATGGAAAATCGATAATAATGCAACAATATAGTGCCGTAGGCAAAACAATATTTTTTTACAGACTTTAAATAAATCCTAGATCAATTACGTAATTACATAATTTATCTAACCAAGTTCGTTACTGGTTACGTAATTGAGATATCCGTAATTTTGGAAGCCCTAGTTGCACGGCTTTTTACTCTCTCCCGCCATCTCTCTCTGACCGCGGCACTTCGCACGCACGTATTTAGGGCTGACTCCGTGAGGGCTTTTAGTTAATCAGATCATCCATCGCAAGAGAGAGCGCGCTCTGGATCTAGAGCCATTCACTCTACCCTGAATGACGAGTCTCTCCATAGCGTCGTCTTCCTTATACGCATAATGTGACCGAAGAAGCTCAAAATTCGAGAGTGCACAATTGCCGATAGCCTTTGTTTTATATTGAGCTCCTGGAGAATAGAGATATTGGTACGGCGTTGTATCCACGATATCCGCAGCATCATTCTCCAGCACCACATTTCCAAGGCATCGATACGTTTCCGTTCTCTCTCCTTTACCGTCCATGTTTCTGCACCGTAGAGCAACACCGGGAATACTAAGGATTATTCCGCCTTTGTGAAGTAAAACTATTGTACAAATCGGTTTATCGATATCGATACTTTATCGACTACACCCTCGCACTAAATGAGTAGCGCGAATGTGCTGCAATGTTCTAGAATGTTTTTTAACTATTATGACAGATACAAGTCAATCTTATTACAGTTACATAAGATTGATTTTTGTATTGTACAATGTTAAAAAATGAGGAGCGAAAGGAGGAAAATTTAATTAAATAACACTTACCGATGATAGGAAATGCCACCATTAGCTAGATCTTTTATCCGGCTAGCATTCCTGCACTCCAGAATGGAGCAATACGGCATATTTGTCCTTGTTTTTTAAGCTTATCGAATATTGCTTGTGCGTCTGTCACGCATAAGCGGCGGCGGTGTACTGAGCGTGGTTGAGCACTGCAGTGCCTATGGTTGGCACACGTGCCACGCCTACTTTAGGCTTCTACTGTTTTTTCTGTTCTGTGGTGATGTCGAAACTGCGTTTCGTTATTTAGCTACGGGATTTAAAAAGTGATAGCACGAGACATGTGGTGGTACTTTCAGCGAACCTTGTCTGTACAAGCTGTGAAATAAAAAACAAATATTTATAAAAAAATAAAAACTTTGGTCTCGATAAACAAAATGCTTGCTTTTACGACATAAAAAGTAAAAAAGAAACTTTTTAACAAAAAAATAAAACCGACTCCAAAAAAACTAAAAACTAAAACAATAACGCCATAATTCAGTTTCTTCAAATTACTTACAAGTAACCGTTTGTATATTCAATCTATACAGTATATACAATTAATCTTATTTTGGCGTCGGTGCCATATAAAGAATGTGTAAAATATTGAAAATTGACGATTTTAGTAAGTTGTGACACGATGGCACCGACTCCAAAATAACATTAATTGTATATACTGTATAGATTGAGTATACAAACGGTTACTTGTAAGTAATTTGAAGAAACTGAATTATGGCGTTATTTTTTTTACTTTTTAGTTTTTTTGGAGTCGGTTTTATTTTTTTGTTAAAAAGTTTATTTATTGTACACTCTTTAGTTAATCGTTACTTAAAAGTGTATCTCGTGACGATTCGAACAAGCCCAAACACGGCTAGGATACATTATTTTATTACATAGATCTGGTGCCTACCTTCCGGCTCCATCATCAAATCAATTCGATGGTACCATTCTCATCAGAAACATTTAAATTTGTGACTAAGAAGTTGCTTAGCTAAAATAATCAAGATGTTTGTCGCCACCAGTAAGTCATTTATCATTGAGGAGTTCCGATGGCATTCTGTGGTCTTCTGCATCAGTTCCACTTCACCAATTTACACTTTCTTAATGCAAATGCTTATTATGTTTCTTATAATACCAAAGTCGCTATATGTATGCCTACAATATAAATATAAATACAAATATTTGAGGAGTTCCTTCAATTCTTCATGGATTCCACCATCAGATGTTCACCAAAATTAAATGGGACCAACTTGAAAGTACCTTCTATAAAACAAAAAAAAAATGAAATCGGTCAAATAGTCTTCGAGTAATCGGTGAACATCCATAAAAAAAAAAAACATTCCGTCGAATTGAGAACCTCCTTTTTTGGAAGTCGGTTAAAAATAGATACGCGGAAAACGCGCGTAGCTTTCCGACTTCAGTACATATTTGTACACTTTGCAAATATGCATTCCGAAATGCACTTTATTACCCGGAACATAGCCACACACTTCACCTTTACAAAACAAGACTACAACATTGCAAGTACCCACAAAAATCAACGAAAAAGGTGTATTTAAAAAATATGCTAAGTTCTCTCCAACTTTGTATATTTAAAAACGAGCAGTGTCCTGATGAATTCGTAAATACAAACTGCAAAATACCTTGCTGTGCACTTGCGACTGACTTCTGGGTACTCTCGTGTATTCCGTTATAGTAGGAGATCCCGGCTAACACCGACCGTCCCTCATCTTTTTCGGCCTCCAAAAAAAAGGAGAAGGTTCTCAATTCGACGGAATGTTTTTTTTCTCGATGAAACTAATTGGTATGTACCATTATGGTATGGTATTACATTCAAACACCATTTCGAAGTATAGGTTTCATCAATCATCCGATTTCAAGAATATGATTTCTGGGATAAGTTATTCGTGTTTTCAATTTTGACTTTTATTTGTCCTCGCCAAACCCTAGTACAGAGGCCAGTCAGTAGTGACGTCACTCAAAATATCTCCTAGGCAATAAAAAATTGAACGCGGCCAAATTTAAAACTTATGGGATTAGTAGTTATCTATTTTTTGTATGATTTTCTGTTTTTAATTACACTTGTCATTAATATAGCTCATATGCACGATGGTTTGCAAAAGTTAGCAAATTTCAGTGTGGTCGCTATTTCAAGTTTTTATATTTCTACCTGGTTTACAATATTTCAGTCAAAAAAAGAAGAAGCAGCACCTTGGCAAATTAAAGTGTTTAACTCTCGATTTATTTTACCTATATTCATTATTAATAATGAACCATCTGCGGATATCACAGCTACCTGTATAGCAAAAATGTTTGAAATCCATTTTGACGTGAAGTCGCTAAGACAAACAATAAAATATTTTTCGATTCAGTAACCTTCAAATAGTCCGTTTCACTTTTTTATATCTTCAAGTTGCACATGCTTAATTTATACAACTTTATGGAGTACAGATTTCAAGTATCTAAACATGGTTAATTAAATAAAGAAGAATATATATTGCCAACGCTGGTGCATTCGATTTCATTTTATATAAGAACTATTTCAGTTTAAGCGTGAAGAGTTAACAGACAGACAGACAGACACCCTTTCGCATTTATAATATTAGTATGGATATCTTTATATCCTTAGTTAGATTCATCAAGGTTGAAGGTTTGGCAGGATCTTAGCCTAGAACTTGCAACTGACTTCAAGCTACTCTAGTATTCCATTACGGAGTGTAATTTTAACTTGGCCCGTTTTTTATTGTGCGGCCATTCGTCATTGTGCTGGCTGGGAGATTAAGGCTTTTACGAGTATTACAATTTTTTATGTGGTTGTTTATTGTTACACGATTGGACTATGTATTTTAATTAGTTTCTTCAAATTTAGTGGTACTGGGGCATTTTGAGAAATTATATACTTAATTGTGACATAAATTGGATATATTTCATAATTTTCAGCGATACTGGAAAAAAGGCCAAGCGAAATGTACCCACAACTGACGAGCGCGTATGAAAAGAGATGGATGGATGGAATTGATGATTCTACCTACCCCAGTGGGATACAGGCATGAGTATGTTTTTAGTAATGATTAAGAAAATTCAGCGGTTTGAAAACTATCTTGTTTTTTCAAGAATCGTCGGAGGTTTTTTATTGTTTTAACGTTTAATGTTCAATAAAATATTTAAATCTATTTCATCGTATCGTTATACCTAGGTTTTATTATATCTCCCTTTAAAACAATTCGAATAACACGAAATCAAAAGAACCAAAAAAAAAACTCAATTTGAAACTGGCGGGAGTGCAATTTCAACTTTGAAAATTGCGTTCACAGTTTCCCATTTCGAGTTGGCAATTTGGCAAAGTTAAGAACCGAGTCACAGATACTTTTAGTTAGTGAAATATTTGAATAAATATTAACACTAAATATTTTCTTCTGTTTCCGTTAAATTGTTTTATTTCAATATTAACACTAAAGTTTAATTAAAGCTTTCTATGAGATCTCATAAAGTTAGTCAGAGAAGGTATAGTGGCGCCCAATGAGGGGCCAAGTGAACAGCTTAAAACAGAGGGTCTATGATGCTCGCGGGTGTCGTACAATATACCCATATTAGATTAAAGTAAAAAAAACATATATCTATAAATTTCAGACATTTAGAAAAAATAAGCAGTCTATTTGTAGTCACTGCATCGAAAATAATTTATTTGAGTATATGTGAACATGGTATGGCTTGACAGGTTTCAACTATTGTTAGTCCATGAGAATATAGATAGATTCATAGATAGTTAGATAATACTTTCTTACCGACTAAATTCAGGAATAAAAAAGAATGATGACTTCTTTCTCCTTTGTAAACGAATTTGGTGCCCACCACGCACGAGTATTTGAACAAATATTAAAAATAAATAATAATACAGGGACAATCTTACACAAATCGACCTAGTCACAAACTAAGCAAAGCTTGTACTATGGGTACTAGGCGACGATATACATAATATATAGATAAATTATAATACTTAAATACATAAAACTGGACCGCCAGCTTCATAGGCCGTTGTGCAATCCACTGAGCCAAATGTAACGTCAAATATATTATCATTAAAGTTTAAATAAAGCTTTCTATAAGATCTCATAAAGTTTGTTTGAAAAGTTACAGTGGCGCGTAACGAGGGGCCACGTGAACTGGTTAGAGCAGTCTATAATGGTCGCGTTTGTCATTAGATATACCTATAGGTGCTACTGTAAAGTCAGTTCAGTTTCCGACACGGATATATGTGCTAGTGTGACTTATGCTTCATTAGTGGCGATGATAATCATGTCCAATGTAAAGACGCAGATTATCTTAGGTGAATCGTGACTTTTTTCCATCTGTTTCCAGCTGTTCTGTTTATGACATTTTGTAATAAGTAAAATCAGCACTACAGCAGTTCTGCTGGGACTTATATCGTGACCTAATATAACCCATAAACTTGTAACAAATATCTGTCATGATATCACGCCGTTGCTTTCGATTCTTTAAGTCACAAGTGATATAGAAGTTTTTTAATTGTAACTGACTCAACTTGGTAAAATTATTTACTTAAATTTTATATTAGTGGTTAACATGCAATCAAAGGACTGTAAAATTAGGTTTTTATGATCAAAATCATTACTTTGAAGTTGTGAGGATACCGAAAATGTACCTAATATTTATGAGTCGTTGTATGGGAGACATAATAGATTACGTTTATTCACCAGAGTAATGTTTTTCCAGGCCCTTCCTATGTCTCGGTCCCTTGTATAACATTACCATAACTTGTGTCAATATGATAAAGTGAATCGGACACACCCGTGTAATAGGCAGAAACAATATGGATTATGTTGGATATGGATGTTTGGATTATTCCTGGCTGGGCTTCACTCGCGTTGGTTTTTTATGCGCTTTCTTTAACAATTTGACAACTGGTTTGAAATGTGAAGGTCCAGGGTTCAAATCCCGGTAAGAGCAAATATTTGTGTGATGAACATAAATATTTGTTCCTGAGTCTTGGTTGTTTTCTATGTATATAAGTAAATATATCTATTAAATAAATCATCGTCTAGTACTCATATCATAAGCCTTATTTAGGTTATCATGGGACTAGATCGACTTGTGTAAAAATTGTCCCTTTCTTTTAGTGTATATAAAATACTCGTACTCGTCCCTCTTTTCGTCGGGGTTTAAAAACACAGAGTCATTTCTCACATGTTCCGGTTTAACTAAATTGGATCGTAGCGTACATACATTTCTTCCGTCCGCGTGTTAGCCACATAGTAGAAAACCAGAAAATACTGGTTTCATTCGTTCTCACATGCAGTTTGGTGCTGAAAACACAAAGAGTACACTAATGCAGAAGTTTTACTTTAGAAGTTAATGACGCGTTTCGCTTCAATTACGCAGACCGTTAAACAGGATCCGTTTTTGCCTGGCATTTATACTGAGGGAAAGGATCTACAACCTTAACACTTTCGCTGCCAAGCTTTTCGTAGTGTTACGTAATTTCCTCTACATGCGGGGAAACGCATGATGTCGGCTACGAGTCTACGAACTGAGCGCCCGCTAGGCGGGTTCCTGGCAGTGATTTTTTTAAAGTGTTTTAGTGTTGATCACTTCACAGTACTGAGAAAAGTGTTTGACAATATTTGACACCCTGTTTGTAACGTCTATTGCTTTGAAACACGTTTAAAGGTGCCAACTGATGATATTGTTGTATCATTGATGTTCTTTCAAAGAACCATTGATTGTCGTTTTTATAATTGAAGTCCTAAAAAAAGACCAGTTGAAACGATAAATATAACCCTCACTCATCATCAACAGAATTTTTAACATTCTGCATAAATAATCTGTTTCAAATTAAATAAAACTCAATCAAATCAATTCATCTGGCTAGAATCTAAGATGCCACACTGTCACTGATAGACTCACAGGTGAAACTTCTAATACTCCTCTTCTTACGTCTAGTGTTAAATATAAATGATGACACAGTTATTATCAGGGATCAGATAATCGGATAGATATTTACCTAAACTTTCATCGCTGCGATGTTGTTCAATAGTATGGAAGCGGACTCAATTTTATTTTATTACGACAATTTGCTGGCTATCTAAATAAACCAAAAAACGGGTGTTGATAAAACATACATTCACGGTTAAGTCGTACTAGGGATTGCAATCCCGCAAAACGGGGTCACGCATTTCTCGGAGTAACGGTACAATTAAACAAAACTATTAAACTATGCCAAACATTAAAATATGAATCTAAGGAAACAGATTACTAATTACTTAAACTTAATTAATCGAAAATAAATAATTTCTGTTGCTTAATGTAAAAGTTCATTTTTACACAAAAATCTTTATTTTGAATTTATTTTATAACTTAATTTTAAAGATTCGGGATCCGAGATCCCGCGTGGGATTGCAATCCCTAAGTCGCACGCTTCTTGTGCAGACTCCAACTACTGTATATCCCATTACCTGTGTGTGTCCGGTAACAGGAGCTTCCAATGAAAGCTTTCGCGCTTCAAACCTTATTAAAGTGCTGCTTTTGAAGTTTCCTTTAAAACCTCCCATTTCATTTATATTTCATGCATTTATTTACAGACTGGGCACAGATCGTCGGGTAAAAGTATTCTTTGAATGCCCAACTACCATATACCAAAAATAGTTGGGATCTTAATAGGTGTTTCAGCGCTATTAATTTACAACGAGATATTTTCAAAAATATAAGTGAAACTGACTATTTGAAGGTTTTTTTATGACTACGAGGCAAACGAGCAGACGGGTCGCTTAATGGTAAGCGATCACCGTGGCCCATAGACACTTGCATCACCAGAGGAGTCACAAGTGCGTTGCTGGCCTTTCAGGTGGGAATACGCTTTTTTTTGAAGGCTTGAAGGTCGCATCGGTCCGGAAATACTGCAGGCGGCAATTTATTCCACAGTTCAGTCGTGCAAGGCAGGAAATTTCTATAAAAACGCACAGTTGTGGACTGCCAACCATCAAAGTGGTGAGGGTGGAACTATATTATTGTTGCGTAGGACGATGGCGGAAAGATGCAGCTGGGATCAACCCGAACAATTCCTCGGAGCACTCCCCGTTATACAAGCGATAGAAAATGCAGAGCGGGGCTATATCTCTACGCAGTGCCAAGGAGCCAAGCTGATCTGAAATACGCTGGCAACCGACGATACGACGATCTCCGTTGAATGCGGTCTAGAGGGAGAAGCTGGGACTAAGTAAAAGCTGGTAAGATACACCGAACCGAATTATCTGTTTTAGGATTTTAATACGTTTGTATGTATCGTTGTTAAAGGATACTTTTTTATTCGACTACGCTGAAAAAAAGAGGTGTAATGTTCTTTTTTTCTCTTCCGCTGACGAAGCTGCAGGGTCTATTATTTTTTGCCGAATCTCATCGTCACATATGAAACAATATCATAAGTATAATTGTGATCACTGCTGCCTGCTGGATTTTCCGAGGTGATTCGGATTATCCTGATTTGGTGTCGCAATTTATACGCCTGCTTGTGCCTTCACTGTCACAATCCAATATTAATTTCCGGGCGCGTGATCCTCATTTGCTGGCAGTTCCCAGGGCGCGCACTGTGTCTTACAGGAATTCACCATTGGTCCGAGCTTTGCAATGTCTGAATACGCTTCTCGCATCAGCACCCGATTGCGATGTTTGTGCAAGTAGCTGGAAGCGTTAAGGAAAACACTTCCAGTTACGTACGCTTACTTACGCGCAGCTACTCTATGGCGGTTGTGTTTTTTATCTGTGTTAAGTTGCTATTGTTTTATAATCGTGTTGACTGCTGACTTTACTTTGAAATAAAACTTTTCATCAACTGCACTTCGTATACTTTACTATGGTAGCAGAACGTGGTAGCAGGAAGTGTATAAGTGATGAATGTTTGAAGTTCTGTGAGGCGATGGACGAACGTCACTCTTTTGCTATTTGTTCCTAATTCTTACTATTTGTTTATTGTTATATTTGCGCTTGTTACCTACTTCGTGTTGTTGTTTGTGTGATTTTAATGATATGTACAGTGCCCTGGTTTTATGCCGTAATACTGTGTTATTAAGTTACATACATAAATAAATAAAAATAATCACAAAAAAATAAGATATTTGTGATGAATTTGCACGTGGCTTATGCTTTCTTAATAAGGCCGTGACCCAAATTTTACAAGCTTGAATGCTTACATCTAAGTGTTTGATTAAATAAACTGAAGTGGGAGGGAAAAAAGGCGCAGATGGATTACTAATCATCTCAATGAAGCCGCGTCTCCGTCAGTCATGGATGATACCCTGCATGAGCCATGATTTGATAGAATTGGGTATCGCGTTTAAGAAAACTACCAACCAACAAATACACTTTCGCATTTATCTAGACTATTGTAACGTTGAAATAAAACAATTTAACAGATTATATCGCGTATATTTTCTCAGTCAACCCGTGAACATGGAGAGCTGATTAATATACGCGATATAATCCGTTAAATTGTTTTATTTCAATGAGTAATCATCGCGGAAACGGAAGAAAATATTATATTATAAAGTTGTAAAAATGAAATGTAATACGTTGAAGATATTTCCAAAAAAAATTGTCCAACTAGTTTTTTGGGGCTCACTAAATTGCTTTTTTTTTGTTATGTATGTTTATATATGTCGTTGTGGCTTGATCATGCAAAATCGGCTAAACGGTCCCAATCTTAAGGATTTAAAGTAGTTTTCCTCCAGGGTCTCTATTTTTTTTCCACGCTGTATATTCGTCTATTTAGCCGAATGGATTTACAAACAAAACCACATAAATAATGCCTCAATCAATATACAAAATATCGAAACGACAAAAAACCTAAGTATTTAATGTGCTCCGTAGTCATCACGAGACATTAGCGAAGCCAATGAGCCCGAAAACGTGTTCTTTTCTCGAACCGTGTATTTTTCGTGCCGTGAATTTCTCGAAGGCGTGTTCTCGAGTTTCTGTTTGGATGCGTATTTCAATATTTGCAGACGAAAAAGCTGTTTTTAACGCATAAATTAACACTTTCTCGACTGATTATTGGTTAAGACAAAGATTGTTGAGTGGATGAAACCAATTTATTTAAGACTTGTTCGGTTTGGTTCGATTCTGTTGGGACAAAACCGGCCAAATGTGGGACTGCGCACTGAGGGTTCCGTATAAACTTTCACTTACCCTAATATTATTACCCGGTTCCGGTTAAGTTTGCACAATCTATGGCGTTGCATACAAAGCCGATCCAACCGGATCGATCAAATACGTTTTTGAAAATTAAATAAAAGGAGGGATTGTATTTTTTTACTTTTTCCATTGTAAAACAAAATTATTATGCAATAAAGAAAATGTTTAAGAATGTACAAATGAAGCTCCATCATATGATACCCCACTTGATCTAGTAGCTAGACTATGCATTTTTGGCGCCCGCAACTTCGTCAACGGAGGAGAAAAAGTCATAACCCCTCTTTTTTTCTTAATCGTAGTCGGGTAAAACGTATCCTATAACCATCTGGAGATACCGAGCGACACATACGAACACACAAACGTACAAAAAATCCGAAAAAATTTTTTTTCGATTCAATGACCTCCAAATAGTTCATTACAATCATTTTCTTTTAAATATCTTCAATGTACACATTCCATTTTTACAACTTAATAGTATAGATATAATTGGGATAGCCATCTTTATAATTATTCTAAATTTCAAATAGATAGCACAAGTAGTTCCTGAGATATGGAGCTTTAACAGTCGGACAGACAGAATCACACCATAGCATAAGGGTTCCGTTATTACCCTTTTTGGTACGAAACCCCGAAAAGAAAGCCTCGTAAAGTTGGCATGACGATTCATCATTATCATCCCAGCCTTCAAACCTTCACTGCAGGACAAAGCTAGGTCTCCCAAAGGATCACGTCGTGTCATCCAAACGGTTTCCCGCGACACTGAGCAGATCGTTGGTCCAACTTATGGGGGGCCTCCCCACGCTGGGCAGTTTTTTATGCGATCTCCACTCCAGTTCTAGCACCCATCGGTTTTTCAAACAATATGCCCGTGAACGCAAAATCTAAAATATCATGATATTTCGTTATCAACTTATCACCCAAGAACAAAGTGCTATTAAATTAAATTGACACACAAACGTTAACGTTATTCGATTGTTTTTACTCACTTACCTAGACTCGTCAAAACGCGCAATCAATCAAATTAAAAAACTCCAGGTCGCTTATTTCAAACAAACACTCGCAAATCCGCAATTTCAGTTTGCGTGAAACGAAACGTTCCCATTTGCAGCAATTCTGAATACCGTGACCTGAAAATAGCCACATCTCTTTTTTTTTAACATGAAAACGTTCCGTTTATCAATGGCGACCGCGTGAATGCTTTAAAAGACCAATAAAAGAGCTATTTTGCCGTTTTGAGTTAATATCTTAGTATAAATATCGCGCGATTTGAATAAATGATGTTTCATTTGTGATAAATAGAATCTCTAGACTAGTTAATGATTATATGTAGTAGTATGTACTTAGTTCATTCATTAATTCACTGGAATGGCTTAGTTTGATTAAATAAATTGATAATAGCCAGGCATTGAATGACATTTGCTTTGATTTGAATTAATTAGCACTAATAAAGTAATATTTGCGCTGCTTGAATGTGCTCTAAAATAAATTATATATAGGTTGGGAACAGAGTATACCGACATTCTGGACCATCGAGTTCAGTGCCTCAATGGAGTACATTCGTATAACGTTCAGTTAAACTAGAAAAACTTTTTTTTATATTTGTTGTTAATAAGTTTGTGTGTAATGAAGATGGAACTTAAAGCTCTGAGAGATAACAGTATTATCCGCCACAAATTACCCTCAATGAAGAAAAATAACAATTATTGGATACCCAACGTGTTGTAAAACTTAATACCAACTAGCTTAAAAGCATACAGGTACCTACTGCTACTGTGTATACAATTATTAAAAAAGTGGCTACACCACATCATTAAGGCGTGGTAGTCATGAGATTTTTAGATTTATATATTTATTAAAATAATTATTATCTCTAAAATTACACATTTTAGACTACATGTAATACCACTTTATATGCTCCAATTAGGTTCTACATTCGATGGTTAAAGTCTGTCGGTATACTCGTTCCCACCCTGTATAAAAGGATCCTACACAAATCGAAGTACCTAATCTAAGCTTGTAATTAAGTTCCTGTCAAAGATTACATGTTTGTGACATGTTTTTATTTCCGACTATACTTTTCTTTAATCCGTTAACTATTCATCGAGGCAATTCTAAAGAGATTAGATTAGATTGTGCTGATTGTCGGCTAGCATTCTTTGCTGTTCCCGATCAAGTGTGTTGTGGTGGTGAAGATGCCACAACAGCTCCCGACACCCCACGTGTTGGTGACTGCCGCGCTCGGGCGCACGATGTGCTAGCTACTTTTGTACTGAGTCAGTGCCCTAGCTGAGGACAACTTGAGAATTTTGAGGGGCTTTTTGGGAAGTGGATGGGTGGGATATTTTGTAGGATATATTTGATTTAAGAGTCCCCGGTAAGCTCGGTAATTGATACAAACGTAGTTACGCTCTCATTTTAAAACGACTTGCTAGTTTGCTCCTGAATCTTTGTAGTTAGAATAAGTTAAGGTGTATGCAGGCCTGTAATTAGTTTATGTAGCTTCAGATACCATAGCAAAAAAATACAGTGAATTTAAGTTTTTCATACAAAACATGTTTTTGCTGTATTTCGTTTGTTTTATAAACTGGAGCCATATAAAATAATTACAGGCCTAGATATGCCTCATGTCATTGTTTATGCAAACTTTCGTTACAATCCAGCACGTTGTTTTAAAATGAGAACGAAACTCCGTTTGTATGGGAAGGTGAAATTCGGCCAAGTTTGCTGGGGACTCTTAAGAGCAATTCTCAAGAGCCCAAGCTCGCTAGGATTGCATTTTTGTATTACAGAGTTCCCATAACCACTCTCCGGCTCCGTCATCATCATCAGATTAGCTGGATGGTGAAATAACACTGCATTTTCACCTAACTTACATATGCCGAATTTTAGCTCAATCGAAAACCAGGAAGTGATTCTTTAAGTTGCAAGTTGCGTCAAAACTTTGTACACACACACACTACTTCGACAATTTAAATAAAAGCTTGTAACAGTTGTAACAAGTAGATTATATTTATTACTTAATTCAAATTAAAATTCAAAATGTCCATAACGTGTTAGTGACATAGTATTACTTGCAACTAGCGTTAGTATTGTATTAGGTTTTTACGTCTGGAGGCATGTAGCTGCACCCAGTGCTTCAAACACGGTTAATTATTGAACCACTTAAAGACAGGAAACATACGACCAAACGACCACCATACGACCATACGACCTACTCGTAGGAACAAATATTCTTGCATCTTACACAATACTTGCTGGGATTCGAACCCGAGACCGCCAACTTTGTGGTACGTCACGCAAACAAATTAACCAAACGTGTAGGTAAATGGAAATAGCTTTGCAGAGCGGGAACATGAATAATCGAGTGAGCCCTTAAAACGTTTAAAACCTTTGTGGAGAGGGGAAGTAACTGATTTCGCCCTTAGGGCTTAAAAGCAAGACACCCAAGGGCGGGGCGCTACCGCCAGCGTGAATAAAATAATCACATCGAGTAGTAATTAATGGCGTATTTTAGCCCCTCTTAAAACTTACTAACTTTCACTCGTATAAGTATAAGAGAGCAAGGATCCAAAGTGGATCTTTGCCTCCGACATCAGTTTACGCCACTTCTCGCAATCCTGAGCCAGTTCTCACCAGTTGTCAATCTGGAATTCTCAGGTTTTTCTAGACTTCGTCACTCCAGCGATATCTAGGCCGCCCGACCGGTCTGCAACCACTTGGCTTAATTCTATAGGATGCAAGGCGTCCAGACTCTGCTGGTTTGGGCATGTGGAGAGAATGGGAGAGGATCGTGGGCGTATATGGGACGGCCGACTGGCCCTTTTAAAACAATCTAGTCAACAATCTTAGTACACTAAATTCTTTCAGTCGGTGGCATGTCCTTGTCCAGGCATGAAATAGATAGTAACACCAAAAGTCGCCAAATAATTTGGAACACAATCTTATTCCAAAGTGTCTTAAAGACGTACTATTTGGTCCATTTACGTGCTCAGTGTGAAGTGGTATTGTGAAATAAGGTGTGTACCTAATAATAACCCCAATTCCTTTGAACTCGTAATTCTTCTTGATTGAATTCATAATTCCATTGTATGGATAGTATATTTTAGCCTTCCAATTCTAATGGAAGGAAGATGTTAAACAATTAACTCAGTGCTACTGCATTACAGAGCCTTTTGTATCTATTTTCCGGTTTCGTAAGCACAATAAAACCCTCGACTAGGCCTCCGCTCTCTGTCTGTCTGTAACAAGGCTAACTCTTGAGCCTTACGGTAGAAAATTTCACAAAATGTGTATTGCCGTAGCAGCTATAAGAACAAATAATAAAAATAAAATAGAGAGGCACGGAACTTTTCGAGCGCGAATCCGACTCGTGCTTCTCCGATTTTTACAAACAATGTACTCAAGAAACTTAACCAACTGCCAATCCATACGTACATTCCGTAATTTTAACAGTTCGGCGAAAGGAAGGTTTCCGAAACTGCTGGAATTTTCCGGCAGCATTCCTCGCTCGACTTGAGTTGATTTGAGGAAAGAAGGGTAAGTGCTTCGATGGAATTTAAAACTGGCTATTTCCCGCACGCGTGACCAAAGCATTTAACTCATTCTAACGGAATGTTGTAAATCCGAGATAAGATTTTACGAACTGTTAGTATGTAGGTATTTGTAGCTTTTACAAACTTTAATTGAACTTGGATGGAATCGAAGGCTTTTTCTTAGTCCAACGCTAAGCATAGTGGCCGGTTATACTCATCGGTCTTCTGTGTAACTCTTTACCCGATTAAAACCCGTTTGTCGTGTTGTAATAATGCGTGTTTCAATAATTTATATTACTATAGCCATTAATTTAGTGGTGTTTTCAGAGAATAATTTATCTCCCCACAAAAGTAGTAGTAGGTAAATAAACAGCTCTGAGCTATTCAGACGCCATCTACAGGGACAGAAGTAATCTGTAAATGGCTCACAGTGAATGATTGGACGAATTGCGCCCTTGGGCCGTAATGAATGTTCCCAATAGTCTTTTATGCTTTTGAAGGGTTTGGTCCGGAGAGTAAATAAAGGCAGAAGGGTTAGGTACGGAAATATTACAGGTTTACACAACCTATTAGGAAGTATGTCGACAGTACCCTGTAAGAACTCAAAATGTGATTAATTTTCGTTAAAATAAAATACTCTTCCATTTCCCCTTAAGAGATGAACTTCAAAAAATCCTACCTTAGTAACCTCTATTTCTCTATATATTGATGGGTTTCACCAAAAACCAATAAACGACCTATTGTTAAAATCCTTCCCACATTTATTTTATTATTATTTTTCCTACGAATTGGTCATTGTGTCTGACCAGCCTGGCTCGATCGGTCCCCGCGTATTCTTGTGTCGAATGTCGATTGCGCCTTTAGTAGGCTTTCTTTCATGAAAGTTTCTTTGCGAGATCAATTTTAGAGACAAGACAGACATGTTACAGCACCCAAACAAAATGATTGTACTACAAACAACGTCTAGTATTCCTCGATTGGGTGTCACTGTCAACAGAACTCTCTCTATGACCTAATCTTACTATACACTCCATTTTACCCTTGATGTTTCAATGATGGTATGGCTGATAGCGCGAAGGTGTTGCTAAAATATTTACAAATATTCACAAAAATAGGCTCCAAGTTACGCAGGTCGGAGCCAAGTTGAGCGCCTTTAAATTGTTCATTGTGTCTGAGGAGCCTGACTCGATCGATCTCCGCCTATTGTTGTGTCGAATGCCGATTTTGCCTTAGTAGGTTTTCTATTTTAATAAACCAAACGATCTGAAATTTTATTTGAAGTTCCGTTACGTCATAAAATATAGGAACAACCCAGTAACATGAAATGGTACTGAGAAAATTAAATAAATATTAGAAAATTAGATAATTTACCTAGTTTACTTCATTACCTGACAAAGGAACATCAATCTTTGAATAGTTCAGTCTTACCAAAACTAATAAACGAGCTATCAGATTATTAAAGAAAACGGGACTCAATGGAGAGGCGGTATCAATATCTTTTAGCCGCGTATCGTCCAATACGATGGAAACCATCGGAATAATAAGAGTCTGAAACAAACACATAATAAAAACATACGCGACTAAGTAGCTTTCAATCGAAACGAGCTACGATAGCAGACGGTTCCATGTTGTCGCAGATTTCTGCCGAAATGTTCATTATGTCTGACGAGCCTGACTCCATCGATCTCTGTCTTTTGTTGTGTCAAATGCCGATTCTGCCCTAGTAAGTTTTCAGTTCGGTTAAACCTCGCTCTAAGGCCAGTTTGGAGTATCTTTTGTTTCCCAATTCGAGGGAAGAACTATTAACTGACCAACGATAACCTATCGATGTTTCGAAATTTTGTTTCCCGATTTATATCTATCCGAAATCCGAATACGGTTTCTCGAATTTTCAAAATCCAAATGCTTTGTTATACATAAACTTGTTAACCCAAACTGATATTGCGTGGCATTATTAAGTGGCAACGACAACGACAATTTTTCATGGCCACGAGCGAGCAACAGAACTTGCGACGGTTTGAAACTCGGTTCACAAACACACACATTGGTTGAAGAGAAGCTAATGATATTTGCAAGGTAGTTTAAGAATTCTGATTCGCAGAAGGACCAAAGTCGGTGGACATAGCTCGCAGGATTGCATGGTTTAACTGGCAACGGGCGGGCCATGTAGCCCGGAGAACGGATGGCAGTTGGGGCAATAAAGTGAGTGTGGAAGCACGTATAGGAAAGTGCAGTGGATGTCTGGGGCTGAAAGATGTAGAATTCTGAGTTTTTTTATTAATACTTATTGTGTAAGTGGCAAGAACTTCTTATTTAGTGAAGTTTGCTCTTGCATTTAGACGCTTGATTGACATGCCGCACTAGGCGTAAAAATTGAGAATACTCCCATAAACGAGCACCCACAGAAAATGTCCCACATTGATGTAGGTCGGAGCCCAGTTGAGCGCCTCCGAATTGCTCATTGTGTCTGACGAGCCTGACTCGATCGATCTCTGCCTATTGTTGTGTCGAATACCGATTGTGCCCTGTAGGCTTTTCGTTCAGATAAACCTCCATTCTAAAGCTTTTCGCGATGTTCCTTTGCGAAATCGAATTAGGAATGAACCATTAGCTGACACACTGACAAGGCTCGAAGAATTGTATAACTTAAGTGGCAATGGCATCGATACTCGTTCAAACGTCACGTGTGAATAGAAGTACTTATGTTAGATTAAATCTCAGTATACAATTCCTATCCAGCAGTCCAGCACTCATGACGTATGGTGCCGAGACGAGGACACTTACGGTACGACTATTCCACAAGCGCAAAGTTGCTCAGCGAGCTTTGGAGAAGGCTATGCTGGGTTTTTCTTTGAGGGATCGTATCAGAAATGAGATGATCCGTCACAGAACCAAAGTGACGGACATAGCCCAAATATACATAGCATACTGAAATGGCAGAGGCCTGGTCATATTTGACGTAGAACAGACAACCGTTGGAGGAGACATGTTCTCAAATGGAGACCATGTCTCGGCAAAAGTAGCGTAGGACTCTCAGGCAAGGTGGAACGATGGTATTAGCAGGGTGGCTGGCGGAGGCTGGAAGTGAGTCGTACTGCTGAGCTGAGGATCGTGCTCAGTGGAGCACCCTTGGAGAGGACCTATGTCTAACAGTGAACTGCAACAGCTTGATGATGATGACGATGACACGCCGAGTTCGAGAAGAAATAAAAAATCTGTCGGATACCTACTGAGCTCATTGGAAATAGCATAAATTCACAAAAGCACTAATGAACAAACGAACTGCACATTCGAACGTAAACTTACATAAAGTCACATATACCCACGTAACGGCTGCACCAAATGACGCGAATTCCACGTCCGAAATTCAAGTTGTAATGCGCATCCATATCACATAAACAGGAGATCAAACACAGTGGGTCAGCTGTTTCAACTGCCATTAAACTTGTAAGGTCTAATGACACGTAAAAATGCATTACACATTAAATTCCTGTACTGTTAATTCATTATCATCAGATTATAACAAATTGAGTTCTTATGAAATGTTCATTTAGAATTCACCAGTTTCTACCACCCCGGTAACTTAAAAAAATCCTTAAAAATAAAATAGTAGTATTTGAACTGATTTTATTTGGAAAATGCTGACGCTGGCGGGCTGGCGTCAGTGGCACAATTTTTTGATGAAGTGATTTGCCGACCGTGGCTCTCAAAAGGTTATAAAAGATTGAGGTTTACCTAAGCAAACGTGATTTTACAAATAAACGCTACTCATAACTTACTCGCTTTTTCTTTGTAACTCGATCGAGTGTTGTTAAGCTACTTCAATAAATTCTTCTATATACTTATGAGATTTTTATGTGTAGGATTGAGCATAAATTTGGCACTCTTTTTGTAGTTTGGTCGAGCTGATCTCATGATGGAAACGGAAAGTGGCCATAGGATTTTCGGTTTTCTTAAGAGACAGATGAGTTTGCGGTCAATTTCACCTGTCTCTCGTCTCGTCACTTGTCTGCCGCAATAAAAAAACAACCCCATGTTTGGACTGGTCATATTGCTCTAACAAGCAGTTAACATTTGTGCAAAAAAGGCATCGTGGAATAAGAGCATGTTTAAAAAATATGTTTTTTGACAATTACTTATTACATTATCAACTTACATCGAAAAACTCGGAACTGCTGTAAATCTGAAACCACTAGCATATCGAGAATCAGACCCCTTCGATTCGTACGAACACTTGTTCACGAAAACGACCGTGTGAATTTTTCATCGCGAAAAGTTTCATATTTTCCACTTGTACGACTCCGGAGTTTGCCGGCTAATGGTTTATTTGAGGAATTCTGTTCTATTTTAAACTTGCTTGAAAGAGCAGAAGACGGGAGCTAAGTGAAGCAATTCTGCACGCGCCAGAAGATTTAGAATTTCATTTTATAAAAACGTGCCTTTGCATTGAATACAACATAAACTGTACAACTGTGAAAAAGAATATTCCTTTTGTTTTTCACGATTATCACATATTTAAATAAAACAAATGAAACAGATTATATTATACGGGTTATTGGTATTTCATTTTAATCGTTACACCTTTGGAATTTGTAATGAAAGTATTTTATACGGTAAAGCCAGTTTATATTATTTTATTTACCTATCCTTCTTCTTGGTCGTTCACTCTTGGCAGTGGTTGTGATCATGTAGAATCGTCTACTTCTTTAGTTGCTGCTTGGACGATTCTTCTTCACTCTCTTGATTGTATGGCGAGCGCACTCTAATGAAATAATGATCTTTATTTTGTAAGTAGGCCGCAAGAGTATTGTCACAAGAGTATTGGTGACAGATTTGACGGTGTCTGTCCATCGAGTTGGTGATTGACCACTATTATCTGGGCCATTATTCGAACACAAACAAATTTTTCAGCTCACTTTCTATACAAATCCCTGTTGATTTTAATATACTGCTCAAAACAATATAGGGGCCGGGCCACAAAGAATTTTGATCGTAACGTGAAAATATATATTAGTCGCTAAAAAATATTTTAAAGTCTCCAGCTAACGAGGCTTTTGTTTTTGTCTAGGCTAATAATCGATTAATTGAATCGATTGTTTGTTTTATTTGTTTTAATTGGATTAAATAAGTTTAATATGACCACAAAAACTGAACAGAAATTGTCCGCGCAAAAGTGGCCCAGTATTTTGTTTTGAGTAGACTGTGAAAAACTTTGATTTCAGACTAATTCTTAGAAGTCCGAGATCTTCATCAAAAAGCTCGATATAACACATTTTTTTATGGCACAAAAATATAATAAGTACTATACCTACTAATACTCTTTGTTGGACATCTTACAAAAATATAGGGATTTACAAATAATTAAAATTAAAAAAATAAAACACAATCAGAGGTAGACAACAAGCGGCTTTATCGCTGAACCTGAAATCTGCAGCAACTATGTCCATGAATGTGTGGTAGTAAAACACTCTAATAATGGCCCCTTTAGTTTCGAATAGGTAAGTCTGTCGTTATAAAAAACTAGATGCCAACTTCGTCAGCGAACGAGAAACCATCTTAACCCTCTTTTTTCTTCAGCATAGTCGGGTGAAAAGTATCCAATGACCATCTGTGTGCAACCCGTGTTCTAAAAATTGTTAAAATGGGTTTAGCCGTTTTGGCGAGATGAGTCCGCAAAGACACATACAAACTTGCATGAATTTTACTTGTCAATTCGTCTACATTATTATAATACTATTAATTTATTAAATAATTGATTAATCAAAACTTATAATAAATTAACTTAAAAATAATTATTATGTCAGTCAATACCTGAAAAACAGCTCCCTGTCGGTTCCGGTGCAAATGTGCCATTGCCAATGTGAACTCGCAAAAAATCAATGTTTTTTATTCAGTGACATTAATGTCATTAAACGGACTATTCACTTATTTTTGTGAATATATCTAAAATGTGCATACATTTGGCTCAATGGGTTGCACAACGGCCTTCGAAGCTGGCGGTCCCGGGTTCGAATCCCGGCCAGGGCAAGTGTGATGGGCACGAATGTTTGTTTTTGGGTCTTAAATGTTTTCTATGTATTTAAGTATTATAATTGATCTATATTTTATGTATATCGTCGCCTAGTACCCACAGTACAAGCTTTTTAGGGTTCCGTAGCGAAAATGGCTAAAACGGAACCCTTGTAGTTTCGTCATATCCGTCCGTCCGTCCGTATGTCACACGCATTTTACTCAAAAACTATAAGACGTATATTGATAAAATTTGGAATATAGGTGTCTTGCGTAAGCCGCTACTTCGTTTTAATATTTGGGAGGCACTCAATACATGTAACCGAAAGTGAAAAAAAAAAAATCTGCAAATATCAATCTGTGGCACATCATTCGACAGATCTTCTAAAAACACTTTGAGGTTTTTAAAAAACATTTTTGTTTTAGTGAATGTTTTCGGAAATATTCGCTCCGAAAGTAGCAAAAATTGTGTCCCTCTATTTTCTAAACGGTACGTTCAAAAAATATGAAACAAATTACAAATATAAAGCTTAATAAATACTTCCCACGAAAATTGTTTTCAACATGATCGGACATACCGTTTTTAAGTTATTGCCAAAAAACTGCGCTTCAAAGCAAAAGGAAGTAAGTGCCGGCAAGATACGCTGTTTATTTTTCATATCGTATTTTGTTCATCTGTAGTGCATTGTTTTGTACAAACGGCAGTGGAACCCTACATTGAGCATGATCCAACATGCTCTTGGCCGGTTTTTTAGCTTGGGAATAGGTCGATTTGTGTAAGATTGTCCCAGATTATGTTATTGATTTTTTACGACTTTATAACAGTCGTCGTCTAGATGTGTGTGTGTTTCATATTATTTTTCTTTTACTTTCAGGTACGAAGCTGACAGTTTTCCGAGTATGGTGAAATATCTATTACTGGTACCTAAAATATATATTATTCTAAAGAAAACACAATGATCTCTATTCACAAAGCGTCAAAGTCATACGGCTTCCTAGTAAGTTTAAGTCACTAGGTTGGATTTCTCGTTGCTACGCTGATAGAAAATCCCACACAATCCTTGCTTCGGGCGTCGACAAATCTACGATCTGCAACGTTCTCACCGCTCTAGGTGTGTAATGTGCTATTTATTACTTAGTGCTAATGCTAACCACTATCGGGAAGTAGAAAACGTGGGAAAACTCACCGATTTCTTTTTACTAACAAATGCTTTGTCCTACCAACAAATTGTAGGTTTTATCGTTGTAGCTTTTGATAATATTTTCTTGTTTTTAAACTAGAAGATGGGCATCTGCTGATTTGTATAGTTGAAGTCAGTTTAGTCGATTTGGCGTGATGAAGCCACAACAACACACAGAAATATAGGTACAAACAAACCAAAAAATATAGTCTCTCCTAATAGTCTGTTACAATAGTTTTTTTTTAATAATTGATAGATTCAGGCATTACTTTGCGGAATTCCATATAAGATGAATGGATAATAAGTTCCCTTGTTTTTCCGCGAAATAGTGTCTTGGTTAGATGTGACAATAAATAGTGTTCACATGCGCATATGTTCATGCAGTTTCCACAAAGAAATACGCATGCAAATACAACAGATCACCACTAGATCGCATAATCCTCGACACGTGTTCGCCTTTCTAAGATCATCAGGAGATGCAAGAGATGTTGACGGTCCGGATTCCACCCAAAAAGTTTCGGGTCGATAATATTTTCTGGTTATTGTGTTGTATTTACATGCGTATTTTTTGTGTAAACTACATAACTAAATATCTTCAATGTACAGACATTTAATTTTTTCAACTTTTGCTTATAAATACCGCCGAGACTATAAACTGCCGTATCGTGGGTAGGTTACATTCTGTGGTGAGGGTTTCATTCATATGTAAAGATATACGGAAGTCTTGCCATTGCGGTCCGAATGTCTACTGAGAATCCCGGGTTCGCGCGAACTCGGAATAAAAACAAGTTGTATTCAAACTTGTACGGGTCGATACGAGGCAGGTGCAGCGAACCAGCCACTTGCGATGTTACGGAACATCTGTCTCTAGAAGTGTGCAATATGGTGGATTCGACGATCATGCATAGAGAAAAATAAAAATCTATTTTCATTGAATAAAAGTATTTATTTCAGACAAGAATTACACTTCAAATAAAACAATAATAAATCACTGCTTAAAAATACATAATTAAAACGAAATATATTAAAACTAAAAGCTAAAAATAAAACTAAAACTAAAGTAAATCTAAAAAGGGCCTCCGTGGCATCGTACCAATGACGCTGGGCGAGAAAGCCTTGGCCATTTAGGTAAAGAAAAAAAATTAAATTGAGACATTTTAATAAAGACGTTTTTTTTTTTGTACTTCAAGTTTATCTTCTGCCTCCGCATCTATCTTTAAATTGTATGGCAATGTCCTTACTAAATGAGGGCTTACTAAATTATGTTTATTGTATTACTAACTTCTACCCGAGACTTCGTGTGCCTTTAATTCGTTTATTGCGGATAAGATTATTTTTCCGGGATAAAAAGTAGCCTATGTCCTTCCCCGGGACTCCAACTATCTCTATACCAAATTTAATCCAAATCGGTTCAGCGGTTTAAGGGTGAACAGCTAACAGACAGACAGACAGACGGACAACCACACTTTCGCATTTATAATACTAGCGGCCGCCTGCGACTTCGTCCGCCTTAGAGTCGTTTATCGTGGATAAAAGGTATTTTTCCGGGATAAAAAGTAGCTTATGTCTTTCCGAAATACTTGATATTTTATTTACTAATTTAACTGTGAAGCATATTACCAAGATTTCAAGTTCCTAGCGTAAAGAAATATTTACTGTTCATAAAAATTTTCATCCCCTGTTTCGTCCCTAAAAGGGATGAAATTTGACATTCATTATAGCCTATGTCCTATTCTGATATATAAGGTACATAACTGGAAAGTTTCATAAAAATTCGTAAAGTACTTTTTGAGATTAAGTGGAACGTACATACATACTTTCACGTTTATAATATAGTAAGGATTTCTACTGAATATCGTAAATATTTATGCTTTTAGAGAGTTGGAACCACGTACAGGATGATGCGGCGTCGGAAGGCCCTCAACAAGATGGTCCAATGATCTAGTGAAGATCGCGTCAAACCGTTGGATGAGGGCGGCGCACGACCGGCGGTTATGGAAACCCTTGGGGGAGGCCTTTATCCAGCAGTAAACGTCCTTGGTCCTAACAAACTAAGGCTTGGCAAGCCATCAATCAGCCTCTATGACTTCTTACGTCACCCGGGCCGTCAATAACATTATCATCTCTCCTGTTCGGAAAGTTTAATTTTAATGGGTATTTAGCCGGGTGGAAAATAGCTTTTCCATCCCTAGGGTGGAAAGTATTTTATTGTTATGAGCCACAGAGTCGAAGATAGTTGAGTTACGTTATATTATTAAAATAAAAGCTTTTCATGTCGCTTTTCTGCGAAATTGTGTCTTGGCTAACTAACTAAGACACTATTTCGCGAAAAAGCTAAGGAACTATAATTACACATGCACAATTTATTGCCACATCTAATTGTGGCAATAAATTGTGCTCACAAGAGCATATTTTTATGCAGTTTCCACAAAAAAAGCACGCATGAAAATACAACAAACCGCCACCAAACAGTATACTCCTAGACTAGTACTCGTAATCTAGTGATCTTCTCGGGTGGACGCTGGACCGTCAACATCTCCTGCATCTCCTGATGATGACTCGTAGAGAGGCGAAACATGTGTCGAGGATTATACTGTTCGGTGGCGGTTTGTTGTATTTGCATGCGTATTGTTTTTGTGGAAACTGCATGAAAATATGCGCATGTGAGCACAATTTATTGTCACATCTAACCAAGACACAAGTTCGCGGAACAGCAAAGGAACTATAATCCATTGATCTAGCATGGAATTCCGCAAAGTAACGCCTGAATCTATCAATTATTGACGATGATAGTGCTGATGGTGATAGTGATGATGACGAGGATGATGATTATTTTTTCATTTTCCTTTCAGTCGAAATGAAAAGTAGAGTGTTTACCTTGGGTGTACCCATTTCGCCCTTGAACAGAGATATCTCGGGTGCATTGGGTCACTTGATTAACAATGTATTATTACCGCCTGCTACAAAAAAATAAAATACTTTCTGGCCACAAAAAGACATTCACACCACGAGTGAAATAATAAGTCAGATCGTAGGTTTCTGTCTGACGCTTTTCATTTCATATCACTCAACTACCGACTACCGCAAAGCTTTTATTAATTAAAGAGGAACCCTCATCCTGCAAACCTTTCTCTTCGGACTATATATATCCTGGTATAAACTCGAGTATGAACATGAATCTTTATAAAAATGCTCAAAAATGGTCACTTATACACGAATTAACTGGCTGAATTATATGTAGCGTAAAAATCGCCGCTTACTTGGGTTCGTCTACCAATCCCCTTATTTTTAATTCCGTACGTAGAGATCAGAGATACCCCGAGTACAACTCTCTGCCTTATTCTCTGGGTGACTTAAGAGTTTCTTCACATGAATATATTTTCTGTATGTACTTCTTAGCACTACTGCGCCGCGCCGTGGGAAACAAAGTTGTGTGTGTAACTATTACCTATCTCTTATTATCCTATGGAATTTGAAAGAGACAGGTGATGATATCTCACACGAGAAGCAAAGTTGAGGCTAGCTATGTACTTATGTAAGTCGAGTCGGTCTAGGGATATAACTTAATTCACCCTCACCTTCGCTAATCGCCGCTTCCAGCCACACTAACTTCGCAAAATTCGTTCTCCAAATATCACAATCCTAAACCTTTGTAAGCTGAGACCTTGAGCCGGTTTGACAGGGGGAAATCTGATTTATGTCCTCAGCATAGAACTCACAATGGGTCCGGCGGGTGCCTTAAATAACTTCGTGAAATGAGGATACAAGACGATTTATTAAGGAAATTGGATTGAGTGCGTTACGCTTATTGAATTGTGAGGATCAGTAGCATTTGGATAAATAAACGGATTTTAGTTTTCTCGTCGAGGTACCAGGGATCGGAAATTCTAATGCATTACCTAAAGTTGTCGAACTCCCGGAAAAAAAAATAAGTAAGGAAACTCCCAGCTGAAAGGCCGGCAACGCACTTGTGACTCCTCTGGTGTTGCAGGTGTCTAGGGGAGACGGTCATCGCTTACCATCAGGCGATCCGTCTGCTCGTTTTCCCCCTATAACACGACATATATAAAATAACAATGAAGAAAAAATAATGAAGGTTTAAGGCATTCTCTATAGTCTCTAAACAATCAACAATGAAGCTAAACCGAGGCTGAGAAAAAAAAAAGAAGGTTGAAGGCATTTTCCAAAGTCTCTAAGGAGACAACAATGAAGCTAAGCAAAGACATTATTGGTGCAGGATTTCACTACAAACTCTTACAAATTAAAAAATATATGGAAGAGACACCTATATTACTATGTATAATATGTATAATATAAACAATATGAGTGTCCCTGATATTTATTTATTTATTCACGTATCGGTTCCTGCATAGAAATGAAGCTCAACATGGTAGGATGAGTGGAGGTGGATGATATACAAGGTGGACGATCTTCGACCCCATGGGATGACCAAGTTAAGACAATAACAACAGGTCCCTCTATGACCGCTGCCTTGTGAAAATCTGAAGACAGAAACAGATGGCAAAAAATAGTCAAGACCTTGGTGAAGGTTTTTCAAACTGGACACGACCTTCAAGAATGAAGAAAACGACCAGCTCGTTAATTACTATAAAGACTCTTAATCTTGATTTTTTTTCTAAGAGATGCTTGAAGTCTCACTCACTTTCGCTTGAAGGAAAATTTACTCAGATCTTGACGTATACTGTAGGGAACATCGTTTCAAAGACTTATTGCCTGGTAGCACGGTAAAGTACGCATTGACTGTAAATAGTTTATAATCTTGATAATTTTCTAAGAGATGCTTGCGTAACTTGCGCTATAAGGAATATTTACTCAGATCTTGACGTATTCTGTAGGGAACATCGTTTCAGAGACAAATTGCCTGGTGGTACGGTAAACTGCGCATTGACTCTAAATAGTTTACAATCTTGATAATTTTCTAAGAAATGCTTGCTTAACTTACGCTAGAAGTAAAATTTACTCAGATCTTGACGTATGCTATGGGGAACGTTTCAGAGACTATTTGCCTAGTGGTACGGTAAAGGCGCATTGGCTGTAGATAGTTTACAATTTAGGAATCGCATTTCAGAGTTGGTTTCGGTTCGATCTGAAATTGACTGTTTGCGAGCTAACAGCCCGCCAAACTGAATTCGGAATGAATGAAAGGTTTTTTAAGCTTTCGGACGAAAATCGAGGGTGAAAATTTTCACAGTGATTTCCAAACTTCAGTTTATTTAGTCGGCTAATAAAACTGTAAAGCAATTAGTATTTTGTGCCTTCTGCCCTCTGTATGTGCCAGTGGCGTGGCGTACGTATAAGCCGATTCCCACCGGGTTGCCCCAGAAAAGGCTTACAACCACCTTTTTCTTTAAATATGAGTAAATGAATACGCTTGGGCTTTCCTTGTAATTTTACCGACGCCACGCCTCGAGTAGGTAGGTGCCTCGTTCTGAAATTAATATTTTTGTTTAAATAATTATTTGTTTTTATACATTTGAGGTGTATAGCTGTGTATCCGTATTAATGTCCAGCAGTAGATGTTTTTTTGGCTGATGACGACAAGTTAAAAGCATGTTCCATCGTTGGATTCATAGTCACTTAGTAAAAATAGCTAGCTGATAAAACATATTGTTCAACTGTTTATACAATAATTTTATATGCTGAGGCCAATTAGCTTTCAGACGGCACATAAATAAATACGTTGCAAAAATAAGCTCTCACCAATCAAACGTGAAAAAGAAATCAAGGGAAATATTACCGGAGGAAAAACAGAGAAAACGGAAAAAAGTGTAATTCGTTTACGACCAGAAAGCGCGGTTTTATCACTCGGGTAGAAAACGGACGATTTTTATTATATGTGTCTTTGACGTGCGTCAAAGATAACGTCAGTAGTATGATTTGCATTTTTTCTAGGCCACGAAGAGGATTGGGTATGGGTTAATTTCCAATACTGGACCAGTAATATCAGGCATTTATGGGTGATTTGTCTTTCATTGATTTCTTTTATTATTTCATGTTTTTTTTTTAATTCTGTGAAAATAACGCACCTGAGAAATATTTCTTGTATAACATTTTGGGGCACTATAAGTTCGAAATTTTCAATATCGGTTTCGTTACTTTTTACTACAAATGATATTTTTAATTTTATAAAAACGAAATCACTTGAGAATCATTTTTCACTACAAAGTTTGGGATACTTTAAGGTGATTTTTTTCTGCAAATCAAACGACACATACATTACTTATAGTAGTTTCGCGATCAAGGTCACGCGACAACCACTTACACGACTATCTACCTCGCAGTCAAGGAAAGGATCACCTATCCTGATTAATCATCAGATTATACTTGGATGTTTCCTATGTATATAAGTAATATATCTATTAAATATATCGTCGTCTAGTACCCATAACACAAGCCTTATTGAGTTTACCATGAGATTAGTTCGATTTGTGTAAAATTGTTCCGTAATACACATACATATGTATTTATATACGGGACAATAATATATATATATATATATATCTGACGACCGGCTTGGCTCAGTGGGAGTAACTGCCTGCGAAGCTAAGGTCCTGGGTTCAAATCCCGGTAAGGGCAAATATTTGTGTGATGAGCATAAATATTTGTTCCTGAGTCTTAGATGTGTTCTATGTATATAAGTAATATATTTATTAAATATATCGTCGTCTAGTACCCATAACACAAGCCTTATTGAGCTTACCATGGGGCTAGTTCGATTTGTGTAAAATTGTCCCTTAATATTTATTTATTATTATTATTTATTATTTATATATATATACAGAGAAAAAGTCTATGGAGGGGCTGAGTAGAACTTGCCCACTAAGGCTCCGACGGTGACTTCTGATTTGAATGTTGACGATACGGCATTGTGGATGAGATTGTGAAGGTGAGAAAATAGAATATGGACATAGGTGCTGAAGATACTGCGGCACGCTACCATCTCGCACGTTGACGACGGTAACAGAAATAATTGCTGCTGTAAAAACTTGAGTGGTCGTGGTCATGGGGAGTCGTCTGCTTTTTCCACTGCTGCCTTCGCCAATCTTCTCCCTAGATGCCTGTTGGTTGTATGGCACGCGCATTCTGCCACAGGAGTCTCGGTGACAGATTTGATGGTGTCTGTCCATCGAGTTCTCTGAATTTTTGGACACGTTACCCGCAAAAGTGACTTAATGGAGCGGCTGGTGATTCAGGGCAGAGTGTAAGGTCTCAAGAAAATTATGTATCTTTTTCTAGATGTAGGGCGCGGGTAAAAGATATGATTCAGAAAGCTTACACGACGTATCAGGACCGTGTCCAATCTCATTTATCTGAAGACCCGAAGGCCTTCTGGAATTATATCAAATCCAAAACACACCGTAAAAACGTCCAGAAGTTATCGAAAAATGGAATGGTACTCGATGGGAAAAGTGTTGTGAAAGAGTTTGCATTTTTTTCCAGTCAGTGTATAGTACCGTTCCTGCAGAATTGAATGTTAATGCAGCGGTGACTGAGGCGGAGCGCACGGCTGACTCAGCGCGAATACACCTGGATAGATTGCATCTTGATGATGTGATGCTAGCACTGGCGAATCTTAAACCGAAGCGGTCTGCTGGGCCTGATGGCATCCCCGCTTTCTTATTTAGAGATTGTCGATCTGTACTGGCCGGACCGCTCCTCCATGTTTACAATAGGTGCTTGGAGAACGAAGTCTTTCCAGCTTTGTGGAAATCAACCCGGGTAGTCCCAGTTCCGAAAGGAGGAGGGGGGGAAAGTGTGGATGGATACAGACCGGTCCCAGTGGTGTCTACCCCTGCCAAAGCATTCGAATCAGCATTGCAGAATGTTATTTATAATCAATTACGTTCTCAATTGTCTGACGCGCAGCATGGGTTCCGAGCGGGTTGTAGCACAACCAGTAACCTACTTAGTTATGTGACGCAGATTATTCCAGAAGTGGATAGTGGGGGGCAGGTTGAGGCTGCTTACTTTGATTTTCGGAAAGCGTTCGATGTAGTCGATAACGACATCTTGCTTAGAAAGCTAGCCGGCGTCGGCTTTACCCCTCATCTATTAAAGTTCTTCGCAAGTTACATGACTGATAGGCGACAGTTCGTTGAATACGATGGACATAGGTCAGACCCGTATTTTGTGAGATCGGGAGTGAGTCAAGGAAGCAACCTTGGCCCTTAAAAAATTTATTATCATGGTCAACGACTTACCCCAGGTGCCTTACTATTTCGTTGACTCGAGCACATAACCATATCAGTCACGATTATGTAATTAACGAAACGAAATTAAACAAAACAACAGAGGTAAAAGACTTAGGAGTAAAGTTCACATCGGACCTAAGATTTCGGGATCATATTGTTAATATTAGTAAAAAAGCCTTCAGAATGTTAGGGTTTGTGCTTCGTCGTTCCCATGATTTTACAAATATTGGAGCGATTATCGCCTTATACAATGCGTTGGTACGAAGTGGTCTGGAATGCAACGCTGCTATATGGGCTCCACATGAAACGAAATATCGGTTAATGTTGGAGCGTATCCAAAATAAATTCGTCAGATTTTTGTATTTGAGAAGATATGGGGTGTATCCTTTCTACTCTCTAATGTACCCAACTTTATTTATTTTGGGTATGGTTGGATACAACGAGCTGCGAGTGCGCAGAGAGTTAGGTATAGTGACATACATATTTAAATTAATTAGGGGTAAAATCTTTAACGGTCAGGTTTTGAGTTGTGTGAGTCTGTGTGTACCTGATAGGTACGTGTGGCGCCGCCGCCGGCCACGGCTGCTGGTCGAGCCGTGCGGACGTACCAACCTGCTCGGTGCGGCCCCGCTGACGCGCGCAATACGCACCCTAAACCTAATAGCAGAAGATTTGGATTTGTTTTCGTGTTCTCTGAATGGATTCACAAAGTCAGCTTTATTCATAGTTAGTTATAAACTCAGTACTTAGTATAGATAAATAGATTTAAAGGTTAATAATGTAAAATTATATAAATAGTTACGCTATTGTCTTAGGTATAAGTCCTGTAAAAATAGCTGTAAGTGTGGACAAATAAATAAATAAATAAAAAAGGTAGCGGACTTCGTGGCCGATCACCAACTCTTTGTTCTACACTTATCGATAAGCGGAGAAAAGTAACCTCTCTGTGAACCAACACTCGTCAGTCAAGGACAGGATGGTTATGGTTCAGGATCAACCTTTTTTGGCAGCAGCTTGTGTCCACATTTGCCTTTGCACCTACCTTCCTACATGCGTTTGTCCTTGACGCACGCTTCTACGACCGGAAATTGTAAAAACTTGCGTACTAACTAAAACTTTTATAAGTGACCTGGCTGCTCTGTCCACTCCATTTGATATACAAGCGTGACCAGAGCCAGCAAAAGTCGGTATCTTCCTAATCGATATAGCTCTGTCCTCTTCATGTGATTGGGGAGCGAGCTAGATGCCGTATCAGATATGCTATCGCATATTCAATAAAACGGGCCCGGGTAGTGGCCGGCTAAAATGGAGCGTTGACCAACTTGGGTTTTTGGTGCAAGTAAAGAAATTATCGCTAATATATTTTTAATACCGGACGAAAAAAGGGGTGTCTGTGGTATTGTAGCGCTTAAATGTGTGGACAGATTTTTTGTTTTTAAATGGTGGCATTGTCGAGAGTGTGCTTCGGTAGTAATTAAGAGAAACTGTTCAGCCGTTTGAAAACGATTAGCATCTTTGTTTGGTTCACCGATTACTTGTTGCAGCTTGGTTTAGCGGCAAGCCATGTCATTACTGAAATTCGTCATCATAGTAAGAAACTAAGATTCATGGTTCAGACGTAGTTACGAGTTGGTCCTGTGTAGTTTTAATTGGTAATAATTATCGCTGTTACAAATTGGTAAAAACAAGTTTATTTTTGTAGCTGTTACTGAGTTTGTTTATCAAACGCTACTAACTGGGTCGGCAGTTAAAAGTCTGTACGATATATTTTTCTCTCAAGACTGTTGAAGTGTTTGAGATAGTCTTGGTTCCAGTGATGACCTTCGGGACGCGTACGTTGGTCACTAAAGAGCTTCAACGTCACGTTAAGAGCAACAGCGAGAACTGGTAATCCACATCCCTTGGAACCAAAATGCTCGCGCACGATGCGGTATCAAAGGAATTTTCTAGCGCGCACGCTCCGAATGTGGAATGAACTTCCTGACGCGGTTTTCCCTGGAGGTTGCAGTATGGGGTTCTTCAAGAGGGGAGTGAATAAGTTTTTAGAGGGTCGGTCACACGAACAGAATGTCCCTGGCGTTCATAGGCTGCGGTAAGTGCTTAACATCAGGCAGGCCGGACGCTTTTTAACCCCCGACAAAAAGAGGTGTTATAAGTTTAACGTGTCTGTAACTCTGTGACTCTGTATATCTATCTGTGGCATCATAGCTCCCATTTGAGTGCATTTTTTTGTCATAGATAACTTTATCCCGAGTGTTCTTAGCTTTGTTTGATGAAAATCGGAGCACACGTCTCCAAGATATTCAGCTGTTAGTGGAACAAGTCGGGGGTTTTTATTTTTTTTATTTTTCTATAGTCATAGTGAACAAGAAAAGACCATTTGAAGAGATCCGTAGGATAATCAATCAAATAGCGCCTTTCCTTTATTCATGGTACTACGAATAACTTGTCTATAAGCTGCAGTTCGGCGGCCATAACGTATCTTTTCTTTAATGTTTTAATCGCTCGTAGCTAGTAACTTGCACCACAATATTTCTATTAACTAGAGTATCGTTGCGCGTTTCTGTCTCTTAAAGTGGCCACTAAATCAAGGAAGCATGAACTTTGCACTGGTTGTACGTCTCTCATTTAGTAATGACTGTGACGTCAAAGCCCTGCGGATTTCTGTGAGGGTTTTACGGCTAGGTTCGAGATGGATTTCAGTGCGTTCATGGTTACTGTGAATGGATTCGGGCTCATACGGTCCTATGCTACCTAGAAATGAAACCCAACGCAAATCCTGTTGACGACTGCCTTTACTTTGAGCTCCATACAGCTGCTTGCTATAGTTCTGTTGTTGGTTTTGTCATAACGAACTGTGTTTCTAATCTACTCGGTAACAACTAGGAAAAGCCGGGACATCCTTATAAGCATAGTATTTGTATTATCTTCTTAATATTTTTTTTTCACAACTTATAATGACACCTTAAGGTGCGTCCACACTTGTATCATTTGCTCGTATCCGATCACCGTGGTGTGGCATGACTGCGTATTGCGCTGCTTGGACGCTCACTGTCGGCGCGGCGATCGTGCCCCACTTGTCTGATGTAAGTGTGTGATACGCGTAGCAACATGGATTTCGAGAGATCGGATCGGTGCAACGTCCAAACGCGTGATCGTGACACGCGATCATGACACGGAACGAACATCTGATCGGGCAAATGATACAAATGTGGACACACCTTTCTAAGTTTTATTCAGTAACGGTAAATAGTAACAAAAATAATACAAAGATATAAATAATGAAATATAATCCAAAACTTTGTCTACATTTTTATCAGTGCTGCAGTTGCCGGGGCGTTCGGTCTGCCAACTGAGCTATAGAGTCCAGTCAGCTTGCAGCAGTTACATAGAAAGCGTAGCTTTCACTGACCAATGGAACCAGAAAGTAAGCTAACTCACTGCAATGATATATGCATATTCTTATACAAAGCGGTCGTTGCGACCAAACGCTGAGAGTTATACGTTGACGAGCACTCACCCTGTTAGATGCATTTACTGCGTTGAAATAACGCAGTGGAAATATTTACTACAGTAAGGCTAACCTTACTACTACCCAGAACTAATACCCTTTAGGGTTCCGTAGCCAAATTGGCAAAAACGGAATAGTTTCGTCATGTCCGTTCGTCCGTTCGTAAGTATGTCACGGGAATTGTACTCAAAAACTACAAGATGTACATTGATGTTTGGAGTATAGGTGTCTTGTGTAAGCCGCTACTTAGTTTAATGTTCAATTATATGTTTTTTTGAAGAACTACGCATTGAGTTTATACTCAAAACGTATATTTAAGACTAGCTAAGTAATAGATATAAGAGTAAAATATTGTAATAGATATAAGAGTTATTTAGAAAAACATTACTGACGGTTGAGTTTGTTTCGGCTTTCTTTTCCTCGGTGGTCTCCTCTTGGGAAACGCCGTAGAGTCAGACTTGTAAAAGTGCCCTTGCGGCCTTCTTGTAAAGATCATTATTTCATTCATTAATTAAATAAATAAAAAAAGCCAAGTGCGAGTCGGACTCGCCCATGAAGGGTTCCGCAGCCGTTTATACAAAGAAAATGCGCAACAGATGAAAAAAGTACGATATAAAAAAAAACACTAACAAAAGAGCGTATCTCCCCAGCACTTACGTCCTTTTGCTGAGAAGCGCAGTTTTTTGGCAATAACTTAAAAACGATATGTCCGATCATGTTCAAACAATTTTCGTTGGAAGTATTTATTAAGCTTTATATTTGTAATTTTTTTCATATTTTTTCAACTTACCGTTTAGAAAATAGATGGGGGGGGACACAATGTTTGCTACTTTCGTAGCGAATATTTCGGAAAATATTCACTAAATCAAAATTTTACTTTAGAATCCTCAAAATGTTTTTAGAAGTACTGTCGAAATATGTGCTTCACACTGATATTTGGGTCATACTCGTTCTAGAATTTAGCCGTCTTTCCTGTGGACAACGCAATAGTTAAGGGCTTGAGTACATATAACTGATATTTTTATCGCTTAGATCTAGAGTATTAATCAATTTCTACATCGCCTACAGGGCACTAAGAAAAATTAGTATTTAAAGCCCTTAACTTTCGGGTGTCCACAGTAAAGACGCATAACGCTAACTCATACTAGAAATATTTATGACCCATTTGCTGAAAAATTTTGTTTTCAGTTTCGGTTACATGTATTGAGTGCCCCCCCCTAGAAATATATATATTTTTTATTTAACTATCAAACTAAGTAGCGGTTAACACACGACACCTATGTTCCAAATTTCATCAATGTACATCTTATAGTTTGTGAGTAAAATGACTGTGACATACGGACGGACAGACAGACATGACGAATCTATAAGGGTTCCGTTTTTGCCATTTTGGCTACGGAACCCTAAAAAGATCTAGAGAGGGCACTCCATACATGTAACCGAAACTGTTTTCTGTTTTACAGCAAATGTCAATGTATGACACATACTTTGACAGATCTTTTTTAAATCATTTTGAGGTTTCTAGATATTTTTTTTATTTACTGGATTGTTTCTGAAATAATCGCTCTGAAAGTAGCAAAAATTGTGCCCCCCCCCCAAATACTCTAACATGTTCATCCCGGGCTAGTAGGAATACAACTACTTCACTTCAATAATGTATGCATATTCATATACAAAGCGGTCGTTTCGACCCAACCCTGCAAGGAATACGTTAACGAACACTCGCCGTGTTAGATGCATTACTGCAGTAGAACGCAGTGGTCAGATTAGTTGCAGTAAGACTAGCAGCAGACTGCGCTGTATTTGGCAAATATTTGTATGCAACCTTTCGTTTGACATAGAAAAAAACCGCCAAAATGCGAGAAAGACGCGCGCACGAAGGATTGCCCAAAAACATCACGATAAGTATCTTGTATGGTTGCCATACCCTTAACTTATTATATTCATATTTAATTTTTGTTGTTTAAGTGGCTATGGCTAGAAATATTGCGTAAATAACGCTTGAAAAACATGTGTCTTGTCTGTTGTTTTAGCGGCCTCAGTTAATACATATCCTGTGAAAGTTGCCTAGTGAAAGACTGATACTGTTGTTTAGTAATACGGTTCCATTTGGGTTTGGAACCCTCAAGATAATTTCTTCGCGAATACTTGGAAAATTTGCTGAAGTGTGGTTGGTATCGGATACGTTTAATCTCAAGTAATGAACCTAGACTTTCGTTCCCATATGGTTGAATTCTCCGGCGCGATTTAAGAGATTTAAGTGAAACATTTGTCCGACTGTTGAGCGATAAAATAGCTTCCCGACGGAAGGATTAGTGATTCACGAGGGCGGAAAAGGCATGAAATTCGAGAATTGTCTTTAGCTTCTGAATAAAATTCTTTGCTGTGACCCAAAACGCTAAGCTTTAGCTTACGAGTAGAAATATAATATTTGCACAGGAGTTTCTTACCGGAGAGGAGCAGAAGGAAAACTTTTTTCAAACATCCAAGGAAATGTTCTTATCTTCGTGATAATATAACGCAAAGTACGTCTTTGTTAAAGATTCGTTCTAATTTGAAATCGGAGGACAATAAAGGAATTTCATACAACATTGATGGCCACGGCCAACAAAGGGATTGTCTTTTGTTTCAGTGGGTTTTATTTTTATTTTATTGACTATCTATGGCATACTGCTGAAATGTACTTTTTAATTTCTTATTTAACCATATTATTGAATTAGATTAAACTAGGTATTAAAAAATATAAACGAGGAATGACGTTTATTTAAAAATAATTTATTAAAATAACCAATCATTAAAGTATTGTATTTTTCTAATAAATAAAAAATAATCTTTAGATTTGGTGGCAAAGACATTAGCCGGATCAGCTTTAAAACAAATTAAATAAGTTTTTTGGCGGGAACAGAAAAAAATTCCCAATGCCCAAAAACCAATATATGAATTTATAAGTTTAACTAATAAGGAGAAGGGAGAGCCGGTGGGGCAGTAAAGTTCTGGAGTGGCGACCACGCATAAGAAAGCGCAGCGTGGGACGGCCCCCGACTAGGTGAGGGGATGACCTCGTGAGGGTCGCGGGGAGTCGGTGGATACGGTCTGCGCAGGATCGCACCCTGTGGCGAGCTATAGGGGTGGCCTATGTTCAGCAGTGGACGTCTGTTGGCAATGGCTGATAGATAAGTTTTGTATTATTTCTTTGGATGTATTTGAGAAAAGCACTATTCAAGTCTAAATAGGGATTGCGGCATCTTCTCGTAAGTAAATATATCTATTAAACACTAGAAGACGCCCGCAACTTCGTTCGCGGAGGAAAAAGTCATAACGTCTCTTTTTTTCTTCAACGTAGTCGGGTAAAAAGTATCCTATAACTATCTGGAGATACCCAGCTACCCGTGTACTAAAAATAGTTGAAATCAGTTTAGCGATATTGGTTGGTTTGGCGTGATGAAGCCACAATGACATATACCTACGAACATAAAAAAAAATATTTTTCAATTCAGTGACCTCTAAATAGTCCGTTACAATATTGTTTTTTGGAAATATCTACATCGTACGTTTTACAACTTTACTGAGCTTTCCATGGGAGTAGTTCGATTTGTGTAAAATTGTCCTGTAAAATTATTTATTTATTTACTTCCTTACTAACATTATAAATGCGTAAGTTTATTTATTAGTATTTATTTATTTATTTATTTAATCTTTATTGCACAAAAGAAAAAAAACTTATCGTACAAAGGTGGACTTAATGCCATAGGGCATTCTCTACCAGTCAACCTTGAGGCAAAGCAGATAAATTGTGGGCGGTGCAACTTATTTACAGACATAATTTAGGATGATAAATACTTAGATAGTATGGCTTTCTTTAACGCAATAACGGGGCAAAAGATTCACGTGATTTTTCTTAAATAGATAAGTGGCTAAAGAGTGACATTGACTACGGAAAAATGCGCAGTTCCCGAGGGATTACACACTAGTAATACTAAATATACCCGGGTTGTTGATTCTTGGCGGTGCTAATCAGAGCGTAAAATTGCCTGAAAGATTTCCTCATTGTCGACATCATAAAAATCCTAAGTCCCTAAGGTCGCGATTGGTTCTTAGGGCGTTACAGTACTATAGTTATGACTTTCGACGTTGCGCGGCCATGTCATTGAACTGAATCGTGTTTCTTGCTTTTTTAGTGAAAATTGTTGACCATTGATCTTTAGCCTTTTACGGTCATATCCCTTAAGAGAGCTGAAAACACTTGAAAATGCTTCATCTTGAAAACGCTTATGTTTGCCTCTTGGATCTAGTGTCTCAATAGGGAACATGCATGAAATTTTATTATCGCTTTTTTTAACTCAATATCAAAATACCGTAAAAACTATTCCAAAATGTGAAATTAAAATTTAAATCGGCCAAGAAATACGCATAATATAGGCATTTTAAACTAGTATTTAGACAGAGAGGTCCGATATGCACTGTTACGTCACAGTGCACTCCGGCAATATATTAAATTCTGTTTTGCAAGAAAGAGATAGAATGAACTGTTTGATGGCTTATATCTTGGTTATTTTTATAGCTATTCGAAAAAATATTTTTGTCTACTGTTTGCTGATGAATGAGCTTTTAATAAAGCAAAAATTAAAATTCATGCATATTGCCTATTGTCACAGTGTCTCAGTGTTTTGTTACCCTGTTTATTTTATTTTCTGTTAATATTATCTTCTGTTTCCGCGTCAATTATTTATTTATTTTCTGTTGTTAGCTGTAAGTTAGTTGTTAAGTTTGTTACTGTCTAATCCTTAATATACTTATGTTTTGTGGCAATAAATATATTATTGGGCAGCGTTTGGGAGACTGTGAAGTGTCTTTTCGTCCAGGATACCTGTGTGCTTGAAGAGGAAAGTCTTTAACCAGGGCGTATAACGGTGATGACCTCCGGAGCTCAGACTTGGTCTCTAACTATGGGCCTCTTAAGGAAGCTGAGGCACTCATTAAGCTATGGAAAGGGCGGAAAAGAGTTGATTCGTAGACGAATCAAGGTCACCAACATAGCAGGGTAAGCAAACTGAAGTGGCAATGGGCAGGGCACATAGTTCGAAGAACTGATGGCTGTTGGGGCAGAAAGGTTCTCAAGTGGAGACCGCGTACCGGCAAACGCAGCGTGGAGGGGCTACTCGCAAGACTCGCTGGATGCGATTCGCCTCTATCTAGCCCATGTGCGAAACTATTAAGGAGGCCTGTGTCCAGCAGTGGACGTCCTATGGCTGTAATTATGAATAAATATATTTTATTCTATTGTATTTTATTCAACGAAGTTTAAAAGGGAATGATACTCGGGCATGATTGACGAACTGCATCCCGAAGTGTACTGTGTTATGACGTCACACGGCCGGAGCCACATCTGGAGTCGTCTTCAGCCGCCGCTGAAATTGCTCCCCTGTAAATGCATGGTTCCGGAATGTTCCATTGTTGCACAAGTCACACTTCTAACTGAAAGCGGTTTGACATCGCCTTGCGGATTGCAGTGGGGTTTTAATAACTGACATTATTACAGTCATGTGATTTATTAATAGCGAGTCTCAAGATACTTATTACTTCTCGAGTAAGTGCAGTGTTTACTATTGATATAAAAAAGTCTTACTTACTTCCGTTGGCTCAGCGGCCCAAAGTGAGTCTTGGCCTCTAACACGAGAGCTCGCCACTCCTCCCGACCCTGCTCCAATTCCTGCTAATTTATGACACGAAGCTCGCGCAAATCCGCCTCTACCATATCCCTCCAGCGGTAGCTATAAAAAAGTCTGCAGCTGTTTATATATTCGTGAATATTGAGATTTAACTTTTGATTGACAACACGAACGTACTAGTGATGAAACGGAAAAAAATGGGATCCTGTTTGCACCGGTTTCTTTATTACTGATGATCGCGGTGATGACCTTAAGTTTTTCTTTGTGTCAGCGCCCAAGTGTAGAGCATCGTGTACTGTGACATCGAGCGCTCTGGAAATCTGGTCTGTCTAACATATCGGGCTCCTGTCTCGTGATCTTTTGCCCTTAGTATATTTACTCAGTTAAAAAGTTAAATATCATGAACTTACCATACGCAAATGACCTTCGATCCGTAGCTCTTCACTTTTCTATGTTGTATATGTCTCATCGTGTTGACTACCACCGTTTTTACCAATATACTGTTTCAGTTTATCCTCACGAGTCACCGAAACCACGACAAACACCATAAACATTTGTTATTTTTACGACAAAAAACCAGTTTTTGCTACTTTACTTAAAAAGTATAGAACCTGTTGACAAACCGGTTGACAATTTTAAAGTGAACATCATTACTCACTTATTGGTTTTAGTCCCATGTCTAAGCGTCGCTTGACGAGGGAGCCTATACCAATTTAAGATGGAAGAAGGACTTTACGAATCTTTTTTTTCCTCTTGATTTATCAAGTATTATAACATTCCAGTTGACAATAATATAGGCCAAATACCAATCTACAGCATATAATTACGTGGTTAGCAGCAGGAGGAATAATTTTACATCCCTTTAAAAACAGTGAAATTTACTGAAATTTTCCGTGTAGCTCCTTAAGAAAACAAAGTAGGTGCCACATGAAGTCTTGCCTTTTTTACAATTTTGGAGTATTTTGTTCCCAATCAAGCACAGATTTAATTATACCAAAAATATGAATTTTCACTGAAATGTTTAACAAAACCTGATTACTAAAAATCAATTTGCTTAATGGGCGGCCAGAGCAATTTCTCTCTGCCGGATTTTTTCAATAAAACTGGTAGAAGTTATAATAATAGTCCGTGCAAAATTATAGAGCATGGTTTTCTGGACGAAGTAAATTGGGATCGGCAATTGGTATTGGGAAAGGCTTTCGTTTAATTAATATTTGCTTCTGGGATCGAGGTCTGGCGAATGGACTAGGTGTTCAGTGTTGGTTTTGGATAAGCTAGATGGTTTCTTTTAATATATACACGGTGTTTTTTTAGTCCCTGGCCATATTAATTCCAGGCACTAGGTAACACTTAAGAAATCTGTTTTCGAAAGAAAAGAAAAATTCAATAACCACCAGTAATAACATGGAGCGGGGTAGGGTAACTTTATGGTCACCTACCTATGAAGGTAGGTGACCATAAAGTTCAAAGTTTTTGGTATAACTTAGTGATGGTTTTATTAGAAAAATGTACTGGAATATATTAAAAGAAAAAACACGTACTTAATTGTTTCTCACGTACGTTCAGGTGCTTTAATTTGGCCTGTGACTAAAAATTCACCGTGTATATTTTTAATCATACGCTACATGCTATAGAAACTCGCAGAGGGAAAATGGTAAGGTATTACAAAAGATAATAGAAGGAAAAGTTGAGGGAAGGAGAGGAAGAGGAAGGCCAAGAATCAGTTATGAAGACCAGATAAAGGGAACGGTAGGCGTCGTGACGTACAAGAAGTTAAAGAACTTGCACAGAGAAGACAGGACTGGAAGGTACTGCACCGACAAGAGTTAAAATCTTAAATAAAAAATGAATAAATGAAATATTAGTTACACCTTTTAGTTAATTATATTTCGTTCATGTAGGAGAAAACAGGCAAGGCTCACAGCGTAGTTAGTTAACAAGTAGTTGGCTGATCGACGCCATGGGAGACTGTCGCGCTGGCGGCTACCTCTCGCAACGAATTTATCTCGCAATTCAGAGAGGTAACGCCGCCAGCGTGATGGGGACCATGCCGCAAGGCGAACTTTTAGACGGGGTTGTCTTTTTATAATAGTATTGTGTTTTTATAATAATAAGTAGTTTTGGGTTAGTATTAAGTTAGTATTGTGAGGTGGCTCGTGTATAGCCACCTTTTTCATATCCTGGCCGTTTATTTAAATAATAGATTCGAATTACCAATTCGAATAAGGAATGTCTTCTATTTTTGTAATGTCATAATGTTAAAATATTCATTACTAATTTGGCTCTCGAAGAATAAATACGGAACTAGTTAATGTTGTTTTTACTACCAACTGCTACACTCCCACAGTATTCAATTAGTTATATATTCATTTATTTCATATTTTGTTTTCGTTGGTTTTATAATAGTAATAGATGTATAATGTATATTAATATCCTAATAAATTTATTGTAATCTTAACAAGTATCCTATAACCATCTGTAGATAGTCAGCTATTCGTTTACTACTAATGGTTGAAAAGCATCTAGTCTTCGACATGATAAAGGCTACTTACGAGCATACAAAACACCGAAAATATTAACTTATTCACGACCGCGAGCCCGCTCGACGGGCGCTCTGCTCGTAGCAAGTTTACGCTACATACGGTTTTCCCATGTTATTGTCTACAAGCGTAGCGCTACGAGAAAAGTCGGTTGTGAGAGTGTTGATATTCTTTTCTGTTTCCGCGATTATCAGATCACTCATTTAAATGAAACTATTTAAACGGATTATTTCGCGTATATGTATTAATTTATCTCATTTGAGATCCCAATTTTTAAAAGAGATACAGCTTTCGTGTTCAGTGGTTCGACCGAGATTTTTTTTCTAAGTTTATATACTGTCTTTAGTTTATATATTCTCTAAGTTTAATTTTTTTTTACTAAGTTCATCTCCAAATAAAAAAGTTTAGACAATGTTTTTTTTATATAAAAGGTGATTTCATTGAGAGTATTCTTAGGTATGGTTCAAAAAAATCGGTCCAGCCGTTTGAAAATTATCTATAATTATGGACCGGTTTACTCATATTGAAGTAGTTTGTGTAAATCATCCAAGTTGAAGTCTTTATTTAGCGTAGGGTAGGATAGGATTTTATTTTGCGAGTCGATATTATGTTTTGTAAGTCTATGCCTCTGGTCTCATGTTTTACAGTACGAGTCCAATTTGAACTCGCTTTCCGGTCAAACGTGACCTAATTTGGAATAGTATTGGACATACCAACGTATTCCGCTAATGAAAGGATTCCCATCGATGTCCAAAGTAAGTTGACCTCTAAGCGTTTTCATATGTGAGTAATGCGTTCTTTTAAGCTGGATTTAGTCAAAGTGGTTGGAGGTTTTGATTTTCTTTTCGAAATTAGTTTACTAATATTTATTTTTGGTTATTGCTTCCTAGTTTTATCGTGATTCGGGCGTCTGAAGCTGGAAGTGATTAGTGACTTAAAAAAAGTACTGCATGTAAAAAAAAAAAACATTTCATCCGCCAGTCCTATCTATTTTGGTCTTCTTTCCGCATTGTGAAAATTTCCGTTATTAACATTACTGTTAGCATATTAAAAAAAACCAAAGTACGAGTCGGATTCGCGCACCGAGAGCTCCGTACAAAATGTACGCTACAAATGGCCGTATCTACGAAAATCCAGTGTTATTTCAAGTTTCTAGAACAACTGGAAGTACTCTTTTAATTTCAAAAAGTGTCGAAATATACGTTTTTTGCGGCATAAACAGCCGTATCTTTTTTTACATACCTAAACTTAGAAGTTTGATTTTTTACAGGTTCCAGGGACCGTAGACCTGGGTATATAGTTTCAATTTCAACTCCATACTTCCACGCGTTCCCGAGATAAAGGGTCTTGACAGACAGACGGACGGACAACAAAGTGATCCTATAAGGGTTCCGGTATTTTCCTTTTGAGCAAGGGAACCCTAAAAACACGCATTTTCCGTTGATTTTTTTCTGCGCAAATGAACAAATTGCTAAGAAACATTTATTAATTCAAAACTTTTGTCATTTTCGACATCTTTTAAAATGCAGATCTGATAAAAATATAACCAGTATTGGCACGAACGAGGCACAAAGGAATATGTTTATTTCCGGAAACGTTCGTTAGGTGCCGAACACAGGATATAACATCCACATGATAATACACCACAGGGGATTTCCACCAGAATGTCGGGTACGTCACGGGATTATTTTCGTACTAGTAATAATGCTAGGGAGCCAAGTTTTGGTATGATAATATTTCATAACTTGACTTCTGTATTGGTATATTTCTAGGGCTTTATAAAGGCAACTCGTTTTTCATTTCACCGGACTTATTTAGTGATTTGATAAAATATCTGAAACACGTCAGTGAGTTGACAAAACGATTTTTTGGCTGATTTTATACGGCTGACACCGTTATATTTATTATGTAAAAGTATTTATGCAAGTATGTTTATCGGCGCAATCTTATTTGCTGCTTCATAACTTTTTCTCGCCACCTACTCAACTTACGTTGTTGTCTTTTAAACACGCCGCTACCCAAAGGTTGTCTGGAAGCAATTTCCTATGCTTATTTGAATGTTACTGTCATGTTCTGTATTTCTGTGTATCTGAGGTGTGCAATAAAGAGTATTTGTATTGTGTTGTACTGGGGTATTAGTGGTGCATGTTCAAGTTCAAGTAAGTTATCAAAACTAACTTAAGAAAACGAAGCCAAGGCAAGGCATCTATGTTTACGAATAGTTGATACGTGTCTAGTTATCATATTTTGACGACCAATTTAGCTTAGTGGGAGAAACGTTGACAGCGAAGCTGAGGCCCTGGGTTCAAATCCCGGTAAGGGCAAAAAATTGTGTGCTGAGCTTTTAAATGTTTGTTGCTGAGTCTTGGATGTTTTCTATGCATATCCTTACTATATTATAATCGTGAAAGTATGTATGTACGTTCCACTTAATCTCAAAAACTACTGGACGAATTTGTATGAAACTTTCCAGTAATGTACCTTATATATCAGAATAGGACATAGGCTAGAATTTATGTCAAATTTCATCCCTTTTAGAGAGGGAAAAAGGGATGAAAAATTCTATGGACAGTAAATATTTTTTACGCTAGGAACTTGAAATCTTGGTAGTATGCTTCACATTTAAATTATTAAATAAAATATCGAGTTTTGGGGAAAGACATAAGCTACATTTTATCCCGGAAAAGTACCCTTTATCCGTGATAAACGAATCTAAGGCGGACGAAGTCGCGGGCGGCCGCTAGTAAGTAATATATCTATTAAATATATTGTCGTCTAGTACCCATAACACAAGCCTTATTGAGCTTACCATGAGGCTAGTTCGATTTAAGTAAAATTGTACCGTAATATTTTTATTTTTATTTTTTTTTACAAAATGGTGTACATAACTTCATGCAACTTTCATTTATTGTATTGTAGCCGCGACGTGTCCTCAGCGTTGTGTTCGAAGCTGACAGACATTTAGCAAATGCTAATAACTAGACTCCGCTTCGTCGCGATAACATCAATATAGGGTGTGTTGGGGAATAGATAGAATTGAATAAGTAAATAAACATAACATTCGCTATCCCGTGGTGGGAGTAAACTATAAATCCCTACCACTTTCTTACTAGGCGCTTTGTGATCTGTAGACCTCGCGATTTCATCGCGCATATATCCACCATTTTGAAAAAAAAATGCAAAAATTGAATCAACAATAAAAAACTATTCTATCGAACCCGCTCACAAAATCTCATGAGAATCTGTTGAGATATGCGACCTGTAGAGGACAAACAGCCAGACAGACATACGAAAGCATTTTTGCCCTAGCTAAAACGGAGACGCTGCGCTCGGTGCGCTCGCTCGGTCAATAAATGAGAAAGTGTATTCGTTGTTTTGTCCTAGTGTAACGCGATAACGGGTCAAAAAATGAACGTATGTTTGAAATTACCTAGATAAAATAGTGGCTGGAAACACAAATAAAGGCTTTTATCCTGAAAAATGCATGTTTCTCTCGAGGGATATAAAAAATTGGCAAAGCCGCGGAATAGTGCTAGTAAAGACATAAAATCGCTTTATTTTAGATTTTCGCTATTCCGTCTTGGGAGTAAGCTAAATTGAATACAGAGGTCAGGCTCCAAATATGAAGCCAAGCACTATCAGAGCTAAAAGAACATAAGTCTAGTTGGTATCAAAGTGTGCAATTTGGTACCAAGACTCGTCGCCATAGTGTTGAAATTTATGTATTTTCTTGACATATATATATATATGTCATTTCAGCTCGCTAGGCGACGCAACTAGGTCGTGAAGATTACGCGGTCGAGTCGTTCTGCTTTTAACCGATTTTTAAAAAGAGCGTTCTACTCAGAGCTTATATTTTATGTTTTTAGTGGTAGCGCTTCGCGGTCAGGGCTTTGATGGCTAGTTTATTTTCTGTATCGGTGAGAGACACACTATGAGAGCTGAAACCATTATACAAGTTACGCTCGCAAAATACCGTTCTGACTAACCGGTTAATAACTCGAAGCGCAAACAGAGAACGTAATCCATTAAGCGGTTACAGAGCAGCTCCCTAACCTAAATAATGAACCGGTTTAAACTAACTAAATACCGGTTTATGTGTAACCAGTTCCAATCCCTGTTCGCGGTAGATATTTCAATTTAAATAATTTATTTCATGTTACCCAACACATTATATATTCTAATACATTTACTTTTAATATACTAGCACATATGGACACTGGTGGGAAAATACAGTCCCGCACATAGTGACTTAATATCACATTCAGGCTTATCAGCCGATAAGAATGAGGCCGATACCATTCTGAGAATGAAAGCTATCATTGGGACTGTCTCGCACCCGGCGCACCAAATATTTACATTATATATCTATACTATTATAAAGTTGTAAAAATGAAATGTCTGTACATCGATAATATTTTCAAAAAATTGATTGTTACGGTCTATTTGGAGGTCACTAAAACGAAAAATATTTTTTTGGATTTTATGTATGTTTGTATGTGTCGTTGTGGCTTCATCACGCAAAATCGGCTCAACAGATTTCCATATTTTTTGGTACACGGGTAGCTGGGTATCTCCAGATGGTTACAGGATACTTTTTACCCGACTACGCTGAAGAAAAAACGACGGGTTATGAATTTTTCTCCTCCGCGAACGAAGTTGCGGGCATCTTCTAGTTATTTATATTACATATATTTAAGTACAAATGGCGTACTAAATGCCAGAAGACATTCTCTAAGAGTCAACCACTAAATATCCGGCGGCCGGATATCTGGCTATTCAGCCAACGATCCTCTGGATATTCGGTATCCGGTATCAGTTCAAACAACTATCTGTAGCGTCTGTACTATAAAGTAAGCACTTACTTAAACACTTGCAGAGAACAGCTTCCAATAAGTCCCAATATTTAGCAATCCTCATAAGAAAACATTGTTCTTATGGAACTACTAAATGTGACCGTTTTACTAATCACGGCAAGAAACCCAACTTATCCGCTAACCCACTTCCGCCTCCTAAATAAGTTATTTCATAAAGGCTCAACGGGTATGTTTGCTGATAGACCGGGAGCCGAATTAAGTTTGTCTAAGTTATCGGGTACGGGTTAGTTTCGGCGCTGGAAGCCATCAATCTTCGTATTACTATATGATATTATCTAGCCGCTACGTAATATCAGCGTTGTTAGTGTTACGTAAATTAAATGGTAATTATTTGTTTGTGGAAATATCCACTTTCAATCCAAACAAGAAACGGTTTAAAATTATATGGAGCTTTAAACCCAATAATGTCACTTTCACATGCAATTTTTAGTACATTTTCTTACATACAAACCTTGTCCAGGAAATTAAAAACACAAAAAAAGTATTAGTCAAATTGCTGCAGCCGTTCTCAAGTGATGTACGAACATACATTTCTTCAATAGATTTTTATTTATATAGATAGATAACGTCATGTTCTTATATTGCTTAAGTTAGTTAAACTGACGTCCGTCTCTCAAACTATAATGGAAATCTTAGCTAAGCGACGCGAGGGCAGAATTCGGAAGAGTTTCCCTCTTTAGCTAGTTTTTGTTGACAAGTTGGAACTTCTCCAAATGGACGTTATGAAGTAGACAGTTTTCTGGACTGCCGAATTGATATCTCCATTTTGAAATTGAGAATGTGTGGGGAAATATTACGTATTTTTGTTGGTTGTAATTCGTCCGCGATTTCTAGAGGGTGAAACGAGTCTTCATATTCTTGTGATTTTACTTTACCTTATTCATAAAGTGTGTCCTATTATCTAAACTATTATAAAGTTGTAAAAACTAAATGTCTGTACCTTGAAAAATATTATCAATAAAATAAGTAAAATGGACTATTTGCTCACTGAATCGATTTTTTTTTGCTTTTTGAAGTTTGTAAGTGTTGTTGTGGCTTTAGCACGTAAAGGCGGATAAATGGATTTGAACTATTATTAGTCGGGTAAAAGTATCCTTTAACTAGGATACTTTTACCCGACTACACTGAAGAAAAGAGGGTTTTGACTTTTTCTCCTCGGCTGACAAATGCACCTTCTAGTATATTATACAGCTACTGAAGAAAGAGAAAGATTCTTTCGCTTTCGACGCCAGGGACAGAGATATAGATACGCAAACACACGGATACACACGTCAAAGTTTTATAGAAAACCCCTTTTTTACAAGCTTTTACCTACTAAACTTGACGTGTTAGTATGTTAATATTTTCTTCTGTTTCCGCGTGTATAACTCATTTAAATAAAACAATTTTAACGGATCATATCTCATTAATACGTTGGGAACACAAATGAGATAATATACCTACGCGATATGATCCGTTAAAATTGTTTTACTTATTTAAATGTTATATTCTTGAAATATTCTTAGTGAAGAAATTCACTATAAAAATTATCAAGATCGTGGTGGTAAAACATCAAACTTGAAGAGCCGCAAGTGAGCCTTTAAAGAGCCGCATGCGGCGGTTTGCCGCCCGTGAATTGTTAGTTTCGGTCAAATCTTGGAAGCTAAATTAGAATCACTTTCAGGCGTTCGATTGGGCTGAAAAGCGTACTTGCGTATCCTCGGTGACAATGCAATATTATTATACCATCGAGCTGATCTGATGATGGAGCCCGAAAGTCATAGGAACACTATAAATACCATAAAAAATAACACAATCCAACCGAGTTTGGGCTCTTTAGAATCGTCTCGATGAGTATAGGTTTAGAGATGTTAAAAAAAGTACAGTTGACAATAAAAGCTTGTGTTATAAAATGTAATCACGTTTAGCTCAATGGTTTGCACAGCGGCCTACGAAGCTCGCGGTCCCGGATTCGAAACCCGGCCAGGGCAAGTGTTTGTGTTATGAGCACGAATGTTTGTTCCTTTTCTATGTATTTAAGTATTATTATTTATCTATATTATGTAGTAGGTATATCGTCACCTAGTAGCCATAGTACAAGCTTTGCTTAGTTTGTCCCTGTGTTATTTACTTATTTATTATTTAATTTTTGACAGAAACTTAATTCGTCGTGGATTAACAAATTGTTGAAATATGTCACTTCTGAGCGTGATGTATCATTTTTTTAAAGAACAGTAATAAGCACTTGCCTTAAACGGTCAATGCTTGTTTTACAAATAAATTTCTAACAACAGGAAAACAGTCGGTATTGGTTTTCATAAATTGAAATATCAATTAGGGCTCTGTTAAATTGGATTCCATTGCAATTATTTAGAAACCTAGGCTACCTAGCTATCTAATTTATCGCCGGTGCCCTGAGATTTGGTTGCCTGTGTCTGGGTTAGTCAACCCAAAAATATTGATTTTAGTGGTTAGGTTCTTCTTGGAGTTTGTGTAAAACTAGTCTTAAGAATACATTAAAATGTAACAAAAACAAAGTAATTAATAATTTAAAATAAATTCTAAAATTTAAAGATCAAAGCGCAAAGAAAAAACTACGTTTATAACGCTCACACGTGGTCAGCACTAGGAATCGAACCCGGTACCTTTGGTTTACCGGTCCAATTTTTCAACCATTCAACTAGAGAGCACCGTGCGTACGCTGCGAAAGGGTCTCATCCGCTTTGACGCCTGCTTTAATCTATTTAAAACGAGTGTCTGACTTACAGTCTTATAACCAATACGTCAGACATGTTAATAATAAAAGCACATTAAGGATTACTCCATTATTTGAATGGTATACCTTAACACCAGAATGTGTACAGCAGACTTCCTTAACAAACTACCTTATTTCACAATAAATGAATCACAGTAACATATGTATGTTGCAGTAAAAGCTAGTAAAATTATAATCATCATCTACGTCAGCCTTATTTCAAAATAACCTTACCATTTATCATCTAAAATATGAACATAATTTTCGATAATAGTACAGTTAACAAAATCAATCCTACACGCGAATACACCATAAAATAGCGTTAGCAGAACAAATGCATAATTAGCACGATTTCATAATTAGTGGATCGTGTTTAGGAACTGTGATCACGTTGTACTAGTTAGAAATAGAATACTGATGATTAATGCTTGCCTGAATTGAATTCTACCTGATATATTAAATACCAAATAATAGGCTTTTGTAAATGTGAAACCCAAATTCACTAATTGGGATGTACCAGTTTTTTCAAAGATATGGCAATTCAAAACCATTTAGAGGAATAGGTTTAATAAACCGCTTGCAATTGCCCGTTTTCCATTCGGATGAGTATATTTGTTACAATTCCTAACCAAAGTTTTCTGTGACGTCATTATTTAAACGTTTTGTAATCGTCAAAACCGAATAACAAATATACTCATCCGAATGGAAAACGGACAAAATTAGTATCTTAAATTAACCTATAGTTTACGTTTTTGATGTAAAATCGAGGTACATTTTTTTTTGGGACATCCCAATTCTGTTTTCGAGCTCGACCTTACCGTCGATACATTTACATTATTTTTACTTAATACCTATGTATACCTATACTATTATAATGCTGTAAAAGTTAAATATATATATACATTTAAGATAAAAACGCAGCCAGTCTAATGGGAACCCTGCCCACCGGGTCAGATATGGGCGATTTAATTTAAATGTGTTTTATTTTGTTTATTATTTATTGTATACACATAGCCTAGAGGTAGATAATTTACTTATGGAGTGTGGGGACCTAGGTTCAAATCCCAATAACATACTTATTCGAAAAAGGAAAATGGTTATAGAACACTTTTTACCCGACTACGCTGAAGCAAAACAAGGGTTATGGCTTTTTTTACCTCCGCGAACCAAGTTTCTAGGGCACACAACTTTATAGGGTTAACTTTTTGTACCTATCTTATCGAGAGTATACAGTTACCAAGTAATCAAGTTACGCCATCTAGTGCGCTAAGGACAATGTCATCAAACTATATCAGGACTGTTCGTTGCAGCTACGAACTTTGTCAGTAATTAGAACTGTTGGTTACCGTAGCACCAAATTAGCTTTGCAGTGACTGTCGAAGTTGGCGAATGTTCCGGTTAGTTCTGTGAGTGAAACTCCTGAAATAGGATGTGCTCATCATTTACTTATTGAATATAAGCATGACCTGATCTATCATCTTTGTCCCAAGTTGCACGTATATTTCTCGTTGTACGAGAAGTGTTGCGAACGCAACCCTTATTTTTTATGTATTTTTTAGGTATCGAAACGTTCATACAAGGCGCAGTTAGTATGCAGGGGGCTTCTTAAAATAGGCCAATAACATTGGACCACATACGACTTTCATCTCTACTACTAACCACCTAGCAGTTTAGTGAAATCATGACACATTACCTTTCCTGACCATCTTAACATAACCACCTCTGTTTGCGACCGCGGCACTACTCTTTGTAAACCAGTCCCAGTCCAGATTTGGGTGTCTGGAAGTGAAGGTTGGCAGCACTGTGTGAACTGTCAGTTGAGTTTGCGCGGTAAACGAAGAGCACCTGACAGCTGTAACGACAGGTGACAATGGTCAAGCGGGATCACTAGCTATTGCGGCATCGAACTGAACGGACGTGTCACCAACCTCATTCCGGCTTCACCGCGTTCCGATAGAAATCGAAATCCATTTTCATCCGCGTTGTGTTTGATTATTTTGAGCTGATTGCTTTTGGATTTCTTCTTAACCAGAAGAGTTTTAATCAAGTTTTATTTTGATTCATTGCAGGCGCAATAAACGACGATTTATAAAATAATAGATCTCCGCATGCCCCTTTTACATATATAATACAATTCACAACATCGAAGTTTTCATCAAATAGTCGTCGAGTACCTCTTCTATAGACAACTAATAGACATCGAAATTTCTAGATTCGGATATGTGCGAGTGTGTGTTCTTTCACAATATGTTTTATGTACAGTTCATTTTATATAACTCAAAATAGCTAACTTTTCCTAAATTTTGCATGTCACTGAGTGACAAGATAGTTGGATCTCAATGTTAATTTATAAGACCATAAATGTACCCTATCTTGAGCAAATAAAATACTTACTTAAGTAAGTAAGTAAGTACTTACTTCTCGTCAGATCATCTGGCACCGGCGGCTACAGCAATTTTGTTTTAGCCTTCGCCATTAGAAAGTTCTGCGTTAGTAAAGTAGCTAAATCATTCGTAGGCCTATGTATACATTTTTGTTTTAAGTTACCAGATGATTGAAATAAAACAATTTCACGGATTATATCGCGTATATTATCTCATTTTAGTTCCCGACGTTTCGGAAGCTTTCCAGCTTTCCATGGTCACGGATGGACAATCGAAAGTGGATGGATAGCTGGAAAGCTTCCGAAACGTCGGAAACTAAAATGAGATAATATACGCGATATAATCCGTTAAATTGTTTTATTTCAATGAGTAATAATCGCGGAAACAGAAGAAAATATTACCAGATGATGCTTTAAAATTACCTTTTCCAGCGCTCATAAAATACTTAAAAAAGTCTCTAATTGTAATGGCATATTATAGGGTAGGACTATTTAAGAGACTAAAATGCATGGCCCAAAACAGAAACCAAATTATATACTTTTACCGCGACACGGTTCTTATAAGGTGGCATATCAAACGTACGTAACGTTTAAAAAAAAATACGTTTTGCTTTTTGATCTTCTAGTATACTTTTTTTTAAGTTTTGATATGTTTTCTTGGAGAACTACGCATTGAGATACTTAAAACACGTATTTAGATTAGGTTATGTACAAATGTTGTAATGGATAAGAATGACCCCCCCAGGGTCCTAATTGTGTGGTGTAATATAAACCCATGGCCAGTATGTCACCTTTTTTGTTTTGTGAATTTCGTTTCACTCCTCTTTGGCTAAATAGTCAAAGTGAACATCATTAGTTTTTTTTTATAAATGGTGGTTCGCACCCGCGCGTTCCGACGGTAGTATCGCCCGATATTCAAGGCTTCTGATTATTACTGAACATTCGTTATATTCTGCCTCAGTCACCATCGACTCTCTTACTCACCAACAGCGGCGGCCTTACCCATTGCGAGGCTCCGGGCGGCAGGTCTTTTGCGAGGCCCTTTGGTGTTAAAAATCTACATTTTTCTAAATTTGTTTTGGTTGTTGCGCGAGGCCCCTGCAAAAGCGAGGCCCTTGCAAGAGCGAGGCCCAGGGCGATTGCCCTGTTCGCCATCCCCTAAGGCCGGCGCTGCTCACCAATTAAAAGCCCTGGGTAACCGTAAATCGAGAATGCGAAGGACGCGTGAAGGAGCATTCCACCAGAATATAATTTTTTAGATATGGCAGCTAAGTTATCAAAATATATAAAGCCCTAGACACAACCACTTATCTGAGACAAAGCACTTATCTGAGGTGAGCAGGAAACTGTTTGCGTCACTGCATTCTTTAAGGCGTATGCAGAATTTCTGTCCACTGCATACTAAGATTTCTCTCGCCAGCTCTCTTCTACTTCCTCTTCTCGATTATGGTGACATTGCTTTTTTGGACCTCAAGGAGCTACTTGATAAGCTTGAGCGTCTGCAAAATATTTGCATAAGATACATTTTTGGCCTAAGAAAGTTTGATCATGTCTCTCAGTACCATTACATTACTAGAGTGGCTTCCGATTCGTCGTCGTAGGGACGTGCATGTGCTGTCATTGCTGTACAGTGTATTATTCAATCCCGCGTCCCCCTCCTATCTCTCTGAAAGATTTACCTATATTGTGGCTGGCAGTGGCCACCGGCTTCGCTCAAGTGCCAATCTTTCTCTCGCCTTTCCGCCCAATAAGTCGCGCACATATAGGAGATCTTTCACAGTCCACTCGGTTAAATTATGGAACGCGTTGCCGGTGTCCGTTAAGCAGTCACAAACCGTGGCATCATTTAAAGATAACTTAAAAAAGTTATGGCTTTCAGACCCCTGACCTCGTCTTTTAATATTTATCTGTTTGTGTATATTTATTATGTATACAAATATATATTTACACACGTATATTTATTTATCTAGATGATATATATATGCTATTATATTACTATTTATTATTTAGGGTTTATGTGTATGTGTATGCTACTTTAGCTTTTAACAGTTTTAATGTCATTGTGCATATTAACTTGTTGGTTTGTCTATCTGCGTTGATGTTTACTCTTCTCTTTCATTTGCTCTAAGGTTAACTGGAAGAGATCCCTTAAAGGGATAAGTTCGCCTTTGTACAAATGTGTTACTTTAATTCCTGAGTATCTTTAACCTTTTTGTTACAGCTGACCTGCAGTCGTTCAGAAGATTTTATCTTATAACCGTTGTTTACCGGACAAAGAAAAAGTGTTTGTGTTTACCAAAAATTGTGAGCGTTAAAAGCAGTTATTAAACCATTTACGTTATTTATATCTCTGCCTTTGTTCGACACACGTCCAACGTATCTGAGGTCAGAATATTGATGTCATTACGCTATTTCACACGACCTTTCTAAACCAGAGGAACGTAAGCCCAACGTTATTCGTAATAAAATGCGCCCTTTTATGTAACGGCAGTAGAGGACATAAAATGCCGTTTAATAGACAGTATCTACCATAGATAAGGGCAAAGTGTTTCGTGTTGTGTTTACGGATCTAAGGGAAGTTGGGTTCTATCGACAGAAGGGTCAAATTAAAACGTTACTATCAAATATAGATACGTATTTCAGGATCTTTTTAGTGACTTTGCAAAGTCGTATGGTTCATACGTTCTGGTTGTGAATGACGATCACAGATGAAATCCTATGACGTAAAAATAATGCAAATCCAAAATTGTAGAACTGTTAACTGGAAACTGAGCGTTTTTCAAAAAAGTTAGCCCTTTATTATTTATTATATTATACTAAAAAAAACTTCCATACAGACATAATTAAATCCTACGACGCAAAAATAATGCAAATCCAAAATTGTAGAAGTGTTAACTGGAAACTGAGCGTTTTCCAAAAAGTTAGCCCTTTATTTTTTATTATATTATACTAAAAAAAACCTCCATACAAACATTCTTTGCCCTGGTTAGGTTTGGTTGTTACCTTGTGTCCCAGAGGGACAGGGACCGTCCCTCAAAGCAGTAATAGAAGCCCCGCGAAGATATAGAAACCACTGGGAATTGGCCGCGAATTGTACAGTCAGCGTCAAATGATCTGTAGCATCCGAATTGCCAATTATATCGCAACACACCGATTACCTTATTATTAAGGCATAAATATACATGACGATATATATGACGCGTTGGATGCTACACATTATTAGATTCTGAAGATACAAATATAAATGTAGGTACTTAGTTATTAGTGTTTGGTTACAAGTTTTACTTTTACCGGGACCCGGTTCTTATAAGGGTGTCATATCAAACGTATGTAATTTGTTTTAAATAAAAAATCATTATTTTACTTTCTTATATTCTAATAGAAGGCGCCCGCAACTTCGTTCGCGGAGGAGAACAAGTCATACATAACCCTTATTTTTTTCCAGCGCAGTCGGGTAAAAAGTATCCTATAACCATTTGGAGAAACCCGTGTACCAAAAATAGTTGAAATCTGTTTGGCCGATTTTGCGTGATGAAGCCACAACGACACGTACAAACATACATAAAATTAAAATAAAATATTTTTCGTTTTAATGACCTCCAAATAGTCCATAACAATCATTTGTTTCAAAATAACTTCAATGTACAGACATTTCATTTTTACAACTTATAATAGTATAGACATTTTTTTTTTTACTTCTTTAACTTTATAAGTTTTGATATGTTTTCTTGAAGAACTACGCATTGAGTTTATACTCAAAACATATATTTAGGATAGGCTAAGTACAAATATTGTAATAGATATAAGTCTTATTTGTTTCGGCTTTCGAGTTTGTTTCAGCTTTCTTCTCCTCAGTGGTCTCCTCTTGGGAAACGCCGTAGAGTCAGACTTGTAAAAGTGCCATTGCGGCCTACTTACAGAATAAAGATAATTATTTCATTATTTCAGTTCAGTAGGTACTATTCTTTCTTTATCAGTAAAAAGTATTTCGAGAATGAGCAAATACAAGAGCAAAAAAAATAACTGGGTCCATCGATTTTAAAGGTTCCGTACCCAAAGCGTAAAACGGGACCCTATTACAAAGACTTCGCTGTCCATCTTAGACATTTAAAATACAGACAGTTAAAATTTTCACAGATTATGTATTTCTGTTGCCGCTATTACAAAAAATACTAAAATCAGTATAATTTTATGTCTCTCTGTCTATATATATAACCAATATAAAATGATCGAGCACCGCGTACATTTTGCTTAGGAGTAGGGCTCTGCTAACACTGGATTTTCATAGATACAGCCATTTGTAGCGTATATTTTGTACAGACTCGCACTTGGCCGGTTTTTTACTATTATTTCTGTATCTCGTTGTCATGGTTACTTCTCCTGAGCCACTGTTTAAAACTACGATTTACTATATAGGTCCAGTTTTCAAGGGCCCATCTCGTGAGTTTATTAATACCTGAAAACCTGTGCTTGGCGGTACGCGGTCTCCGCTCGAGAACCATTCTGCCACAACGGCCATCGGTTCTTCGAACTATGTGCCCTGTCCATTGCCACTTCAGTTTGCTTACCCTGTTTGCTATGTCGGTGACTTCTACGAGTCTTCTCATTCTGTTTCGATTTCATAGAGAGATCCCGAGCATAGCCCTTCCCATGGCTCCCTGAGTGACTCTGAGCTAAATACCGTTTAATAAACCGTAACACATTATCGGTATTAAAGTGGTCTGTTCCTAGTTTGTGGCGCCATTTATACCATAATGACGTTTACATATTATGCTAATCCTTTAAATTCTGCCCCTTGTACACAGTGGATTTGCGCTAAAGATAATAACTTAATCAGTATGAATACGTTATTAATCTAAGATATGATGTCACGTTCGAGAAACACAATCTAATCTACTTGTCACGGACCCTTCGGAATGGTTTGTGCGATGTACTCGTTCAAGTATGTTTACTTGCTATATTTAACTAGTCGAGTATATTTAAGTCTAAGTATTTTGTGAAAGTACGTGGAGCAAGTATGCTTCTTTTAAGTGGGAAGTTAAAGCATATATACGAATATATTATATTTATGACATTTTATATGGTACATTATACCTTCTATGAACTTATATTGCTTATTATTTTTGACATTGAGTCTTAACTCCTACAATTCAATTTTTATTTTTTTTACATTCGACACCTGTCATAGAGACATTACTAAGCCTCGAACTTTTTAATATTGTGTTATTTTTCATAAAGATGCAATTGTTTTGCTGCGTTTGCGTTTTGTTTAGTATTAAATTATTATTCCTAGAAAATTGATTACTTTTGCATTACAATCTAAATACTTAATCAGACCATAAATATCCAATCATATCAAGTACAAATACCTGTTCCAAATACTCGACCATTTAGGCCGTGTAGAAAACAAATGACGACATCAATCGAAGCCCGGAGTTCGAGGGTAGTAGATAACGGGAAAAATCGACAGCCTAACTGGAAGAATATTGTAATCCCTCTCTATTGAGAAGCGGTATCGGGATGACAATATCTTTTGGGATTTTTATATCCGGTCCCAAGGGAGTATTATTAAGTATTGGATGGATATTAGTTGGACTGCTACTCTTATGATCGACTCACACTGCTCAGATTTAATTTGGGCTAATACAAAGCCGTGTATGATCTTTGTAAACCCAGACACCACACACACAAAACTACTGGCTCTATTAGGTGTAGCCCTAGCAAGTCTTGCAACCCTAATATCTCCGACATTTTGAAAAAATCGAAAAGCTGAATCGAAAAAAATTATCGAACCCGATCACAAACTTTCAGAAGATTCGTATGATATCAATGGATTATAGTTCTTTTGCTGTTCCGCGAACTAGTTCGTGGAACAGCAAAGGAACTATAATCCATTGATCTAGTATGGAATTCCGCAAAGTAACGCCTAAATCTATCACTGATTTGTATGATGTTTGAAGGCCTTTGATCGGGTCTGGCATAAGGCTCTTCTGTCGAAGCTCCCATCATACGGGCTACCTAAGGGGTTATTTACGTGGATCGCTAGCTTTCTTTCCGGGCGGAGCATACAAGTCGTTGTCGATGGGGTATGCTCGGACTCCTTATCCGTTAATGCTGGCGTTCCCCAAGGATGTATCTTGTCACCCACCCTGTTCATCCTGCATATCAATGACATATTACAGACCTGTGATATTCACTGCTATGCGGATGACAGCACGTGTCATAGTCACTACACAGGCCGTGTTAACATGTCCCTCGAGTAGCTGGAAGATTGCAGAGTGAAACTTATGTCTAAAATTGAGAACACCCTAGCGGAAGTCTCAAATTGGGGCAAACGCAACCTGGACGAGTTTAACCCCAGCAAGACACAAGTCTGCGCGTTCTCCGCAAAGAAAAAACCCTTCATTTTAGCGCCAAAGTTTCAGAGCATACCTCTTACCATCTCCAAAAGTATCGGGATACTCGGTGTCGACATTACGAATGAAGTCCAATTTCGAGGCCACCTGGAGAACAAAGCCAAACTGGCTTCTAAAAAGCTCGGGGTGCTCAACAGAGCGAGACAGTACTTCACACCGGGTCACCGGTTCTTACTCTACAAAGCTCAGGTTCGACCCCATATGGAGTACTGCTCTCATTTCTGGGCCGGAGCGCCCCAACATCAACTTCTCCCCTTGGACTCCATCCCACGTAGAGCAGTTCGTATTGTCGATGATCCCGAACTGACAGACGGCCTAGAACCACTTAGCTTCCGGAGAGATGTTAGCTCTCTGTGTTTGTTCTACCGTTTGTACAATTGGTGCCACCGTCACGTTTCTATCATCGCACCTCCTGCCTCAGAAACAAAGTACATCCCCACTATCCGGATGCTTCGCATCCAAAAAATAAACGGGCATCACGCTCATTTTTACCACGCACTTGCAAGTTGTGGAATAACCTTCCCCCTGAGGTATTTCCAGAGCGCTATAACATGGGATTCTTCAAGAAGCGAGTTAACAGGGCTCTCAAAGGTTGGCAAAATATGGGCAATTCTTCCGGTGTTGCACATATCCATGGGCGACGATGACTACTTTCCATCAGGTAGCTCGTCTGCCCTTTTGCCACTCGTTACATAAAAAAAAATGTTCTCTACAGATCGTATATCTCAAGCCATGAGATACGAAAGCAATTTTGCCTAGAAACTGAAACAGAGATACTTCTCGCTCGCTCGGTCAAAACAATTTTTTCTAATTGGATTATATGAAGAGCTTGGAAGGAAAAACCTAGTTTTTTGTACGAAGAAAGCGTCTTCTTTACTATATATACTTTGTAAAATCTAAATGTCTATACGCCGAAGATATTTTAATAAAAATAAGTACAATAGGCTATTTGGAGGCCCTTAGACTAAAAAGTATTTTTGGTACAAGGGCAGGGCATCCACAGATGGTTAAAGGTAACTTTTAACCCGACTACGCCGAATTATAAAATAACGTTATGGCTTTTTTGTCCCCGGCGACTGACTTTGCGGGCACCTACTAGTATTGATATTATATAATGAAGTCTTGATTCTATGTGTTGTTCCGTCCTGCATCGTCTAGTTTCATTAGTTTCACACTACTTGACTGCAGCACTTATCCCAGTCGTTACTAGGCTAGCAACACTAAGTTAACCCCCAGTTTACGACTGTCGAGAGACATCAAAACTTGACTTTGTTCCCCTGTTCGCTGCAGGATTAGAATGCTTAAAAAAGATACACACAGAAACATATGATATGATAATACAATAAATGTTGGATCATACATAAATACTTATTGTCCTGATGCTGTGAATTAATAATAATACTGTAGGTACATATTTCCAGTAGCTTCTTATTATTTTTTCTTTTTGAAAACAGCGTAGCTTTGTAGCGCTTGGTGGTAATATACAATATGTTATCATATTTTAGGAGCTGGATAGGAGTGACTCTAGTTGTGAGCTAATTATGTTATACAGTCTCGTCATCATCATTTTAACTCGTGGTCTTGAGCTGGCAACTAGAAGGAGCCCTCTAGTATTTACTGATATAAATAAGCTTTTGCTCCTATGTGTTGTTCTGCCCTGCATCGTTTAGTTTCAAACTACTTGACTGTAGCACTAACCCCAGTCGTTACTAGGCTAACAACGCTGAGTTAACCCCTAGTTTACGACTATAGAGAGCCATCAAAACTTGACTTTGTTTCCATGTTTACTATAGCATTAGAACTTTGGGAAACGTAATCCAAACAACAATGTTACACAATATAATCAATTTAGGTTCATGTAAATAAAGTATTTAACATCAATTAAAGCATCTACTTAGTGTCCATTCATTTGTAAGAATCATCACTATACATCCCTAACTGTACTGTAGGTATGTCCTGTAGCTTATTTTTTTTTTTCTTTGGGAAAAAAAGTTAGTTTCAATGCACTCGTAGCTGGTCACAGTCTCGGCATAGTTATAACTTGGGGCCGTCCGCTGCAAACCTAAGAAAAACAAAAAAAAAAACTGTAGTGAATATTTGACAATCTCCTATCACTTTGACGACCAGGAACAGAAACCCGCTAGGTAGGCGCTCTGCTAGTGGTACGCAAAATTTGGTCATTAAAGTTTTCGAGCGAAGTTATCACTATTCTCTTCAATCTACGGCATTACTTTTACACATTGCGCTGTTCAACCTGTGTCAAATGCTTTTATCAACATCATTATTTTGATTTTAAAATATACAGTAGTGAAAGTTATTCCATTCCCGCCCAGAAAAAAATAATTCCTCTTAAAACTTAGAAGACGCTGTGTAATAGTCAAAATCTGAAAATATTCAGCATCTATTAGTACCTAAATTCTCTTTAAACTGGCGTATTTCCCGTAGCAAAGCTTCAGTCTCAGTATCGGGAAGGAAGCGTAGCTTCGTAGCACTCGTAGACCTTATCTCGTAGCTGCGGGGTTCGTAGACGTCTCGTTTATCAAAAGTGGTTTATTTAAAACGAGCTTTTGCTACCGATTTCGTCCTCGAATTATTCGAATCTTGCTTTGTAATATGACATTTTTTTAATTCCGTATATATAAGAATGTAATTACGTATCCTTAGGGGTTACATTTTTACGACACGTTTTTGTGTGATGAGCACATATGTTTGTTCCTGGGTCTTGGATGTTTTCTATGTATTTAAGTATTATAATTTATCTATATATGTGACGTATATCGTCGCCTAGTACCCATAGTACAAGCTTTGCTTAGTTTGGGACTAGGTCGATTCGTGTAAAATTGTCCCTGATGTTTATTTATTTATATTACAAGCTTTATAATTAGGTTTACCTGTAACTAACAGGTATTTTTAAGTATGTAAACAAATCTTGCAAGCTAAATTTGAACCAATTTCCAGTTTCCGATTGAGCTAAATTTTGGCATAATTTTGTAAGTTAGGTGACAATGCAATATTACGACAAAGAGGTGATTTGATGAAGCCTGGTGGTCATAAGAACTCTGTAATATAATGTAATAAACTCTTTAAAATGTAGTAAAAAATCACTGTAAAACAAAAATCAGTCTTAGATTCATTCATTCAAATATAATTTCTTTGAAATCTGTCTGTCGAAATAAACTGTATTTTCTGTATTAAAAAGATTCTAATCACATTTTTTCTAAGTCCTAGATTCATGTCTAGATTGCGAATCCCTAGACACATCCATCCTTTTTCAGAAGAACGTCGTAAATACCCTTACAAGGACTGTACATTTGAAATCCAACCGTGAACGGAGTGATATAGGATTGAAATAAAAATTTACTTATTTTGCAATAAGCCAGTTTATTTTTGAGGGTTCCATTATTGAATAAAATATTCCAAAAAGGGAGCACTCAATCTTTCTAATGGATACACCTTTATCTCTTATCTCTCGATTGATGAAAATGTGTTTGAATAAAAAACGTTTTTAAATGTAAATAAAATAAATGAACATTGACACTTAGAAGTTGACAAAAAAAGATTATTCCAATCGAATTCCAGGGTTCTTGAGTGGCGTCCGCGTACAGGACGCCTCAGCATGGGAAGCCCCTATCGGTGGACCGATGATCTGCTGAAGATCGCGGGAAACCGTGGGATGAGGGCGGCGCACGATCGTTCGTTATGGAAGTCCAAGGGGGAAACCTTTCTCCAACAATGGACGTCCTTGGGCTGATATGTTAATGATTCCAATCGATGTTATTAAAAATAGCTTTTTGAATCCAACAAAATTATTGAATCAGTCAGGATATTTCGTAGATCCGCTTGCTTCAGGCGTCATAAGAATGTAGTTTTTTTTTATTGGGTTGGCAGTACGCACGTAATGTCCCTGGCGTCGCAAGCGGTCATATTGTGGTTACTACTTAACATCATGCAGGCCGTACGCTTGTTTGCCACCTTAGTAGTATAAAAGTGCGTCGAACCTGAAAAATGTTTGTCTTGCTTGGAATTTCCTCGAATCTAAAACAGAGAGGGGACTCGGGATCTGAGTCTAACTAAGCCAATTGCGGCCCAAAGCTCCGATGCAAGATAATGGCTGGAAGAAATAGCCCGTTGTGAAGACGGGCTTGCAGTTGCAGGCAATTATGGGCAGCACAAATCCTTATTACAATGGGAATTGGTAGGGCAATAATGTTGTACAATAGCTTATAAATGTGTATTAAAACAGTGGTGTACTTAGCTTCTAGGATACTTGTGCTTGGTCGCATCAGAAAACTTAGAATGCATGTTTGTAATGTTCATATTATGAGAAAAAGGAGGGAAAATATTTTCACTACCTTTTCTTCCAGTACCTATATTATTATTTTGGAGCTTAGAGTATTGAGGAGGTTGGATATAACATTTATTTATTTATTTATTCAATCTTTATTGCACAAAAGAAAAACTTATCGTACAAAAGGCTCTCTACCAGTCAACCGTGAGGCAAAGCAGATAATTACTTAGGAATACTACAGATAAATACTTACATACATACATATTTATATATTGAATTGAATGAATGGTTATTGATATTGTGAAATGCACTAGGTTATGCTTCATTCAATGTAACATTGTACCGTTTTGGTTTTAGCTGTTAAGGTGCAAATGTTAATGTTATAAATAAATAAATATAATATATACAATACAATACAAATACTCTTTATTGCACACCTCAGATACACAGAAATACAGAACATGACAGTAACATATGCCTATATAACATTGATAGTAATACAACCTCCACGCTAGTAGGTATACGGTACAGACAGGCAAATATTTTAAAAGTAAATGATGTATTTAAATTAATAGTAACGCCTGTCTCGTTATATTTTTTTGAATAGGAATTAGTTTTAAGTCAGCCTTCGAATAGAAAATATCTCCAAAACCACTTCATATTTTTTGCCTCTTTCTTAGCTACACGCTTACATTTGGCGGAGGCCCGGTGTCGCCCCTTATAGTACGTTTCTGTTACAAAAATGTATTCATGTTAGGAAAAAAATCCTTTAAGTAAAATTAGATATCTTAAGGATTTCGGGTAGTTTCCCTCCAGGACTCGTAGATTTTTCCACCCGGTATATATGCGATTAAGTCCCGTTTTGTTGTGGAGTAATAATTAGTGAAAATAGTGTAATGTAAAACAATATCACAATTGAGATTAATTAATCAGTACGCAAAGTTTACTTTATTAAGTACCTATGTGTCAATAAAAAAGATTCTCATGAAGCATACTCATAAAGTATAACATAAAATTTTCTTTGTTCGTATTCCACATAAAAGCATAATCAAGATCTTATTTCAATATTTTTGTAACACTATAACAGGCTAGACAAATAAGGTCGAATGTGTGACATTGACTGGATTAGGTTGGCAAGATAACATTATAAAAGTCATTGATATTTATTGGGTAATTAAAATAAATGACGTCTAAGTTTCTATAAAGACCCATTTGCACTGAAGCAGAAATTGTGCTATCTAAAACTGTATGTACTCGGTTAACAATAATTAGGTTTTTCGTGATACTTTGCTTGTCATTGAGCTACGAATCGATACTAATATTATAAATGTGAAAGTGTTTCTGTCTGTCTGTCTGTCTAATTGTATGTGTAATTTTTTTCATATTACAGGTATATAACAAAGTAACGTGACTTATAACTATTGACAGACAATGCATAGCCAAAACTGCCAACGGTAGGAATGCGAGAATTGAAACACATATTCCGTTAGAGATGTACGAGTATGTAGCGCACTAAACAAGGATTTTTTGAAATTCGACCTATACGCAGACGAAGTCGCGGGCAAAAGCTATTCATACTGTCCATACTAATATTATAAATGCAAAAGTGTGTCTGTCTGTCTGTCTGTTACCTCTTCACGCTTAAACCGCTGTACCGATTGGTATGAAATTTAATATAGAGATAGTTTGAGTCCAGGGGAAGGACATAGGCTACTTTTTATCCCGGAAAAATATCCTTATCCGCGTTAAACGAATTTAAGGCGGACGAAGTCGCGGGCAGTAGCTAGTTATTAAAAAACTTAATTTAAAACAGCATTATTATTTACAAGGCGCTCTTACCTAGTAATTTCGTAGATTTTTTTACACATTCGTATAAAACGAATTTGTTAAGGATTTTCTTATTCTAGGGTACAAGCCATTCATACAATAAGTCAAAGAAAGCTTTGCTTTTTACTTTATTGTGAATAAGTCCATTAACGCAATAGCCTGTGTAATTCGATAATCTTTTAATTAAAGCTATGTTATTAAGAAAAGAGAAAATATAATGCCAGTCACGGTGATTAAAATAGGGACCTGTTGAATAAGTGATTGTAATCGATACGTTTATGCATAGATTACGAGTATTTAAGCAATTGCTTCATTTCTTAGTCATTATCCTATGGCACAGTACAAAATAGATAATAGTAAAAGTACAAAAGACTCACTGGTTTGATTTTTGCGAAAGCCGCGCGTATTGTGCGAGCGAGCGAGTTAGCAATTATTGCGCTCAAAGTTCATATAATGACGCAATCCACTCAACCACAATATGCTAACTTTCGTGTCAGAATCAATAGGGAATATGGATAATCTTTTCTTTTTGCTTTATTAAAAACTCATTCATGTAACAAACAGTGTTTTTTTTTTCGAATAGCTATAAAAATTACCAAGATATAAGCTAATATTTTCTTCTGTTTCCGCGATTATTACTAATTGAAATAAAACAATTTAACGGATTATATCGCGGATATTATCTCATTTTAGTTCCCGACGTTTCGGAAGCTTTCCAGCTCTCCATTGTCACGGGTGGACTGACTTTATTTCAAGATATAAGCTAGCAAACATTTCATTCTACATGTTCCGACATGTCCTCTCTGTCAAATCGCTGTCTAATTAGTAGTTTAAAATGCCTATATCATGCGTATTTCTTGGCCGATTTCTATTTTAATTTCACTTTTTGGAATAGTTTTTACGTTTTTTTGATATTTTGTTAAGAAAAGTGATGAAAACAATTCACGCATGTTCCCTATTAAAATTAGGCAAATGAAATACCTTAACTCTTAATCCACTAATGAACATACACCCGATCATCATTGAACCCGATCATCATTGAACCCGATCTTCATTGTTTCTCCTCACAGAGCGTCCTACACTACGTTTTCCGGTTCGTGGTCTCTTTAGTATCTACGGTATATGTAACCCAGTAACACATAGACACCCTTTTTAGTCGCGGTCAAAAAACTTCGTTATAAAAAAACTGCGGCGTGCCTCCAATTATTTACTTACTTTTTTCTCGTTTTGAGGCATCACTCATACCCGATTTTGCCTGTCCGGTTTTTCTGCCTTTGTATCTAGCAGTTTTTTTTTCGTTTAACGTTTAATAAAAGTGCACGTGCATGAATTTTTGTTGGGTCGATAACGTGTTTTGGTCATATTCTAACAATTTTAATTGGAATAAATGGAACTGAAACTATTTTATACTGCGTTGTTTTTTGTCTAACTTGGTTTTATAACATCTTCCGCCAGCGGTTCTGTAACGTTTTTTGGAGGCTGAACCCTTTTGAACCCCTCGACAGTGCGCCACCATGAATGTACTTCCCGATCAGAATATCTATGCTCCTCCCCGTGACGTTATGCCGGCGCTCTGGGCGCAGTGAAAAAAAAAACACGTTAACTGCGTAAGATGAGTAAGATTACAAAAAGATTTCTAAATCATCTCAGGCATCACGCTGGTTTTAACGACGATCTTGCAAGTTGTGGAAAGAACTTCCCCCTGAGGTGTTTCTGGATCGTTATAACAGGGGATTCTTCTCTGGTATTGCACATATCCATATACACGTCTGCCCGTGTGCCACTTATTACATTAAAAAACATATGCTTACAAAAAAAAACAAATGTATAGTATGTATAATGCTAACATGTTTATTGGACCGTACCCAGAACGCCGATGAATAACGTCACGCGGTGAGATACATAGATATAGTGTCTGGGTAGTGTAAAACCTCCGTGGTTTCGCCTTCCATCCAATGGCTTCCACTCGAAAGTTTTTTTTATGTTATAGGGGGCAAATGAGCAGATGGATCAGCTGATAGTAGTTAAGCGATCACCGTCGCCCATAGACAAGTTTATTGCCGGCCTTTCAGATGGGAGTACGCTCTTTTCTTGAAGTCTTGAAGCTACGAGTATACCTAACCTAACTTAGGCTGGATTTCACCAAACTTTTATTCCGAGAATAAAGCCTATCCTTGGATAGTAATGTCAAACCCCCGAATTAATTTACATAAACATAAATATTTGTGTTGAAGCGTAATTCTCGGAATAAACGATTGGTGACATCGGCTCTTAACCATTTCCTTTTACGTTTCGGGATGCCCACGCTAATAGGCGAGTGACGGCGCGCCGACAAGTCTTCAAATTATCTTTACAAGACGGTCACAGATTATCAAAAGGAAAACTCCGAAGTAAAATCGAATACGCGGCAACAACAAGATTCATATTCCGTAACAGTCCCTCTGGGATCGTGAACTTTGCGACTCCTTCGCTCTGAATATAAAATTAATTATGCATTTAAGCAATTAGCGTCCCGCGAGAGTTCCGTTGACAAGTGAATGCAGTAAACTTGGTTATAACAGTAATGCAACAAGTGAAGATTCTAAGAGCATTCACTCATTAATTCATTCATTTAATCTTTTATAAAACATGGTTTTACACGTCAACTTATAAATCATGAAACATGAAATTATACATGAGTCACATTATTATGCTCTTTAATTATTTATGGTCATACATTATTATTCACTTATTTATTTTAAATCTTAGGGTAGGTTTTTTACAATATATGTATATATAAAGTAAAATAAAAAAGGAAATACAACCTAGGGTGCCGCCGGCAGCGGGGCAGGGCTCAAGCTACCGGTGGTTAGGGCTGCACAGAGAGGAACCTCCTGACAATGCGGGCCGTGTCCAGGATTACAGCCTTCTGTATCTGACCCTTGATCCAGCTATCTAGCGAGAGTCTCTTAAGATGTTCTTTGAGATTCTTTGCTATAAGACCGTTTGCCGAAACCACTATCGGGACAATAATCGTCGAATCAACATCCCACATGGCGGTCACCTCGTGAGCCAAGTCGAGGTACTTGCTGAGTTTGTCCTTCTCAGCCTTAACGAGGTTCTCGTCATGTAGAATGGTGATGTCGATGAGTATTGCCCGGCGCTTAGATCGATCTACCAGATATCAGGCTTATTGGCTACAATAGTCCTGTCGTGATGATAGATCGATCCCAATAAAGCGTGGCACGACCATTTTCAAAAACTGGCATCGGTGCGTACTTATAGTACGGCACCTCAGACCCGACCGTATTTAACAGCAAGTTGCTGGTGAATAATCCTGGCCACTTGGTTATGTCTGTGCAAGTACTATATACTATTATTGTATCTCACCGTTAGTCACAGGCTCTTACGTCCCGGATTTTTGGGAGGCTTGCGTGGGGATATGGATCCAACACGTAGAGGCCCTTTCTTGAAGTTTGCTGTTATTATTATTATGTAATACAATATAGTTACTAATTATTATTAAGCTTTCAATGTGAATAAATTAATGTTTATTTTTGAATTTCATATTAGTGTGAGTTTTAATAATAAGAACTATTGGCCAACGTGGAGACTGATTTGATTTTCTCAGATCCATGAGGCCTGTGCTCAGCAGTGGGACATAAATAGGCTGATGATGATGATTGGCCAACATTTAGGATATCGTTTTTTAGCGATATGACTGCCTGTTGTTATTTATTGTGATTTTTATTTCTTTGAGTATTCTCTTTTAAATAATACAATTTTAACAGATTATATCGCGTATATTATCTTATTTAAATTCTGGATGTTTCGGAAGTTTTGCAGCTTTCGTGCTTACCGGTCGACTCCACACTATAATCCGTTTAAATTGTTTTATTTACATGAGTGATATTCGCGGAAACAGAAGCAAATATTAAATATTCTCTTTTGTTTTGTGGCGTAAAATACGAACATATTTATAATAATATTAGAATATTTTTGTAAATATTGTGATTTTTAGGCAAGTGAACCAAAATTTTACCGTTATGTTCATTCGCTCCCGTCGTATATTCTGTGACCTACTTATAGCGGTTGAAATCAGCCACTAAACAATATGTATAACTTAAATGTGATATTGTAAGATTAGTACCATATAGATATTTTAATATGTGCTTGCATACTGTATTTATTCTGTATATTGGGAAGTTATTTTTATCCGATATTTAATTTTGGTCGTTTCGACCTATTAACAGTTAGTTTATCTTAAGCTTTATTTTTCTTGTATCGAGTCTGAGTTATTTTTCAACTCTTCTAAACTTTAATTGTGTTTCTAAATTTATAAATTAATGAAATCGCATCATCAATTAATAGTCGCCTCCCAGGAAGTTGATGCTACATTATAATGCAGATTGATAGGTAAGATCTTTACTTTTACCAAAAGTGAAGAGTGCCCGATACCAAGTTATAATACCTAAAGATAATTCCTTGACAGCTCAGAACTCAGTAACCAAATTAAATTTAATGTTCTGTTTAGTTTCGTTAAAGTAAAAATCTTTGAAAGAGCCTTCGTGTATTTCTATTTAGTATACAGATATTATTTTATGTAGAATAGGCCTTTAACCTCTGGAGGTGGCATATAGACGTATTCCTCATGTCCAAAGTATATGAACGAATGTCATGTCAAATATGTGATATTGTCAATGTGTGTCTATTTTTACCGTGTAAATAATTTTGTGTTATGTGCGTTTGTAGAAATATGAATATTTCCGTACTTTTGTGTACGTGTTACTTCTCCTTCCACCCAAAGTAATACTGCTTGCCATCTAATAAAACCGAATGTTCAGTATTTTATGGCATCTTTCTTAGAATCTGAGGTAGTTCCTCACTAGAAGCCCTTATGATGGTAGTAAGCCGCGTGCGCCATCTAGCGTGGCTGTTTACGAGTTAGTGCGTTATCGATTGTCATATGGCGTGCATACTGTCTGCCTTTCCCGCCCAAAAATTATTACTTTCACGAGGACTTTCGTTATCTACTTTGTCCTACTGTCTCGGTGTGTGTTGTTACGGTGTGTGACATGCTTGTAAGACCTAGACATAGCATGAGCGTGGCGCTGGTACTGTCAGCGCGGGCGTGGATGCTTCATAGGAGTTCAAAAGATGAGCAAACGATTTTGTCTTTCCTCGATTGTTGCTTTCGGTGGTCCATCCTTTAGTTTTTCTAGAATTCTTTACACCAACTTACTTAGATAGTAAAAATATAAATGCAACTTCACACTTTCCATCATCTTGCCTTACTGTTTTTAAAAGGTCCTGTTCAGTCTAGACTGTTGTCGGCTAGGTTGCCGAGGATCGACTTTCCGGCTAAGCCTTAGCCGTTCTAGTATTAATAATGAGAGCTATTATTCTGAAGGATGAAGCGATTAAAGGACGTTGTTCCTTAGATTTTCATTCATTAAATATGTAAACTGAACTGAACCTACCCATAGCAAAATCCAGATCTGTACTAGAAGGCGCCCGCAACTTTTTTCGCCGAGGAGTAAAAGTTATAACCCCCTTTTTTTCTTCAGCGTAGTCGGGTGAAAAGTATTCTATAACTATCTGGAGATACATTTTTACAATTTTGTAACAATCTATACTATTATACAGTTGTAAAAATGAAATCTAACCTACATGGAAGATATTTCCAAAAAAAAAATTGTAATGGACTATTTGGAGATCAAGGAAATAAAGTATATTTTTTTGGATTTTTTGTTACTTTGTATGTGTCGTGTTGGCTTCATCTCGCCAAATCGGCTGAATGGATTTCAGTTATTTTTTGTACACCGGTAGCTAGGTAGATGGTAATAGGATAATTATAGTTTTTACGTGAGTCTTACGATAGTCTTCCAGTTTGTAAAATGTGTTTTTGGGTGAGTGGAATAAAACACGAGGCAAACAAATACCCTTTCTATTTAAAGTCAGTCAAATTGCCATCACTTCAACCCATTTACTATGTCGTTACAGCCTAATTGGATAAAACCGTTTCGTACATAATTATTGTATGAAATCAACGAAATTGCTTCTATTATGAATAATTTCTTTTGATCAAACATTTATGTACGGTGAAAGTAATTACATTTGTATACCCCGAAGGTTTATTTAAATAAAATAAATAAATATCCGGCACAATCTTACTGCCGCCTGAAAGGTCGCCTGAAAGGCCGCCATCGCGCTTGTGACTGCTCTGGTGATGCAAGTATCTATGGGCGACGGTGATCGCTTACCATCAGGCGATTTGTTTGCTTGTTTCCCTCCTATGTCATAAAAAAAAACTAAACAAAGCTTGTACTATGGGTACCTAGTAGGACGATATAAATTACTAAAAGGCAACTTTCTTCGCGGAGGAGAAAAAGTCAAAACTTTTCTGTTTTCTTCAGCGTAGTCGAATAAAAAGTATCCTATAACCATCTGTGGATACCCAGCTATCCGTGTACCAAAAATAGTTGAAATCCGTTTAGCCGGTTTGGCGTGATGATGCCACAACGATACTTGTAAACATACAATCGCACAAACAACTAAATATTTTTCTATTCAGGACGTACCAATAGTTACAATTTTTATTTTAGATTAATGTAAATTATAGCGTCATGTAGGTATATGAATAATTATTTTAACGAATACCTAAGGTATTATTATTATTTTAGTCTTAACTGTTTTATATACTCTGACATTTAGAATTTTATTCTAGACACATTCTAGATTATTTATTTTTTATTGACAATCCTCTTGGGATTTATCTTATTGATTATTTTAATTTTTAAAATGATGATTTTATTAATAATATTACACTTAAGTTAAATGATCTGAATTGAAATAAAACAATTTAACGGATTATATCGCGTATATTATCTCATTTTAGTTCCCGACGTTTCGGAAGCTTTCCAGCTTTCCATGGTCACGGGAGGACTGAGAAAAGATGTATTTTCCTCTGTCAAAGTTACAATTTGTGCAACTACCCATTTTTTGAAAAAACACAAATAAAGGTGTACATACATGCCAGATGGGCCTAAGCTGTAAAGACAGTTACACATGTGCCAGAAGGGCTTAATTATTTTATTCTAATAATTTACCAAGCAGCATTTCACAAATGAGGCGTACTGAGGAGAAAAGAAACGCTGCAAAGAAAAACTCCCAGGCTACCTCATTACTAATTATAATATTTAAAAACAGAGACTATTAAACTACTTTTAAACAGATAAGATATTTTACACCGTTCGGAAATTAAGGTTTTGCAGTCCTGTGTCTTGCTTGTTCCTTGATGAGATGTACTACAGGATCCCAAGCTGGTGGTAGTGACAATCCATCTTCTCTATTGAAATTAGGATGCTTTTTAATCTCAATAGCCTCGCGTAGCATCCTGGGAAAATATCTTTTTTCTTTGGCAAGGATAGAAGGTTTATCAAACTTAATTGAGTGGTTTGGTTTGTCAATGACATGTTCACAAACTGCAGACCTAATACACCGACGGTGCTTGACATCTGCTATGTGCTCCTTCACCCGGGTTGATACACTGCGTTTCGTTTGACCAATGTATGAAAGACCACACTCGCAGTCCAGCTTATAAATGCCTGCACTCTGCAAAGGGGTGCTACTCTTCACGGGTCTAAGGTATTGAGACACCTTCTTCAACGGCTTGAAATATGTTTTTATAGAAGCACGCTTCAAGATGTTTCCGATCTTGTCTGTGACCCCTTTCACATATGGTAATACGGCAGGTTTACGCTCGACTGTTGGTTTCTTCATACTGGGATTCTGCTTGGAACGTGGTATCTGGAGCTCGTTGGCTCGAAGCGCACGTTTGACATTCTGTAACTCAGCAGTCAGATGTTGATTGTCGCAGATACCCCTGGCTCTCTGAAACAAAGATTTACCCACTGTAGCAAGTTGACAGGGATGGTGGTGAGATTTGCCATTCAAATACCTATCTGTATGCGTAGGTTTCCTATATACAGTATGACCTATGTCATTTTTAGGACCTCTAATTACTAGCACATCTAAGAATGCAAGTGAATTTTGATTTTCCAACTCCATAGTGAATTTAATTTTACTATGCATGGAGTTCAGATGGTCTAAGAAAGCTGAAACACGAGATCTAGGTAAAATAGTAAAGGTATCATCTACGTATCTTTTAAAGATCCTCGGCTTGACAGGTGCCAATGAAAGCGCTCTCTCCTCGAAGTCTTCCATGAAAATATCGGCGACGACAGGAGACACCGGAGACCCCATTGCCACAACATCAACTTGCCCGTAGAATTCACCATTCCATAGCATATAGCCAGATGTAAGGCAGTGTTGTAATAACTCAGCATATTCTATACCTTAATAATACCTTAATTTCCGAACGGTGTAAAATATCTTATCTGTTTAAAAGTAGTTTAATAGTCTCTGTTTTTTAAATATTATAATTAGTAATGAGGTAGCCTGGGAGTTTTTCTTTGCAGCGTTTCTTTTCTCCTCAGTACGCCTCATTTGTGAAATGCTGCTTGGTAAATTATTAGAATAAAATAATTAAGCCCTTCTGGCACATGTGTAACTGTCTTTACAGCTTAGGCCCATCTGGCATGTATGTACACCTTTATTTGTGTTTTTTCAAAAAATGGGTAGTTTGCACAAATTGTAACTTTGACAGAGGAAAATACATCTTTTCTCAGTCCTCCCGTGACCATGGAAAGCTGGAAAGCTTCCGAAACGTCGGGAACTAAAATGAGATAATATACGCGATATAATCCGTTAAATTGTTTTATTTCAATGAGTAATAATCGCGGAAACAGAAGAAAATATTATGTACACCAGTACGGACTGGATGTTGCTAACCAAATCAGGCGGTATGAAGACCTCAGGACGGGACTCGCACGAGCTCGAAGTTCATTGAATTTCCTTAAAGAATGCCGTGATGAAGATCTCATTCCTACATGCGTGAAAATAGCACCGAAGAAGGACATTTTCGGTAGTGAACGCATTCTCCGCCAAGCTAGTGTAAAGTTACTGTGCAAACTTATCCACAATACCCGTTATTCAGCTCACAAATTTGAACAACAGATTAAAGAAAAGAGTGACGAATTGCAGTTGATATTGACAGATGATGACTTCAAAAGTATTGTTGAACAAGGCGACAGACGTTACGCATCAAAATTTAAAAGCTGTACACGTAAGAAAAATGCTAAGTTTGACAAGTTGAAATCAAAACGCACTAGGAATGAAACGCTCCGTGGAGGTAATCAAACGTCAACGTCAAATGCCGTTGCACCTGTAGTGAATATTAGCTCAAAGGAACTCTCGCAATCCCAAACCTCGCTTCTTAAAAAAGGGCTTAATTATGTTGTTACTCCACGGAATATCCCCTTTGAACAGATTATAGTCGGTGTGGAAGATTGTTTGGTCCAAAATCATATGCGTAAGGAGGATTTGGAGGCCGTACGCCAGGATGTGTCTTCAATTTTAAGACGAGCGAAGTCTCCTAAAGTTAACTTACCCAGAACTGAATTCAACGCTTTGAAGAGCTTGCGTGAGGACCCAGATATCACCATTCTTCGAGCTGACAAGGGAAATGCGACGGTTGTTATGGATACTAGTGATTACAACCAGAAAGTTGAAGTACTTTTGTCAGACGCTACAACATACAAGCTTGTTAAGCGAGATCCAACGGCGAAAGTAGTAAAAACGACAGCCGAGCTGATAAGTAAGCACTCTGAAAATCTTAATCTGGATGTGAAAAGTTTAGTGCCTTCTTGCCCGGTGCCACCAAAGTTGTACGGGTTACCAAAGATACATAAACCTGGTGCTCCGTTACGCCCTATAGTGAGTCAAATCGATGCTCCTACCTATCGATTAGCTCGGCACTTAGCAGGTGTACTTTCTTTACTGCGAGGGAAGACGGAAGCATACACAAGGGACTCATACCATTTTGTCAGTGAGATTAAGGATTTGAGACTAAATGATGATGAAGTTATGGTCAGTTTTGATGTCCAGTCTCTCTTCACATGCCTACCAGTTCAAGAATGTATCGAAATTGTGAAAAGAAGATTGGGTGAACAACAGATGGCAATAGAATATGCTGAGTTATTACAACACTGCCTTACATCTGGCTATATGCTATGGAATGGTGAATTCTACGGGCATGTTGATGGTGTGGCAATGGGGTCTCCGGTGTCTCCTGTCGTCGCCGATATTTTCATGGAAGACTTCGAGGAGAGAGCGCTTACATTGGCACCTGTCAAGCCGAGGATCTTTAAAAGATACGTAGATGATACCTTTACTATTTTACCTAGATCTAGTGTTTCAGCTTTCTTAGACCATCTGAACTCCATGCATAGTAAAATTAAATTCACTATGGAGTTGAAAAATCAAAATTCACTTGCATTCTTAGATGTGCTAGTAATTAGAGGTCCTAAAAATGACATAGGTCATACTGTATATAGGAAACCTACGCATACAGATAGGTATTTGAATGGCAAATCTCACCACCATCCCTGTCAACTTGCTACAGTGGGTAAATCTTTGTTTCAGAGAGCCAGGGGTATCTGCGACAATCAACATCTGACTGCTGAGTTACAGAATGTCAAACGTGCGCTTCGAGCCAACGAGCTCCAGATACCACGTTCCAAGCAGAATCCCAGTATGAAGAAACCAACAGTCGAGCGTAAACCTGCCGTATTACCATATGTGAAAGGGGTCACAGACAAGATCGGAAACATCTTGAAGCGTGCTTCTATAAAAACATATTTCAAGCCGTTGAAGAAGGTGTCTCAATACCTTAGACCCGTGAAGAGTAGCACCCCTTTGCAGAGTGCAGGCATTTATAAGCTAGACTGCGAGTGTGGTCTTTCATACATTGGTCAAACGAAACGCAGTGTATCAACCCGGGTGAAGGAGCACATAGCAGATGTCAAGCACCGTCGGTGTATTAGGTCTGCAGTTTGTGAACATGTCATTGACAAACCAAACCACTCAATTAAGTTTGATAAACCTTCTATCCTTGCCAAAGAAAAAAAATATTTTCCCAGGATGCTACGCGAGGCTATTGAGATTAAAAAGCATCCTAATTTCAATAGAGAAGATGGATTGTCACTACCACCAGCTTGGGATCCTGTAATACATCTCATCAAGGAACAAGCAAGACACAGGACTGCAAAACCTTAATTTCCGAACGGTGTAAAATATCTTATCTGTTTAAAAGTAGTTTAATAGTCTCTGTTTTTTAAATATTATAATTAGTAATGAGGTAGCCTGGGAGTTTTTCTTTGCAGCGTTTCTTTTCTCCTCAGTACGCCTCATTTGTGAAATGCTGCTTGGTAAATTATTAGAATAAAATAATTAAGCCCTTCTGGCACATGTGTAACTGTCTTTACAGCTTAGGCCCATCTGGCATGTATGTACACCTTTATTTGTGTTTTTTCAAAAAATGGGTAGTTTGCACAAATTGTAACTTTGACGGAGGAAAATACATCTTTTCTCAGTCCTCCCGTGACCATGGAAAGCTGGAAAGCTTCCGAAACGTCGGGAACTAAAATGAGATAATATACGCGATATAATCCGTTAAATTGTTTTATTTCAATGAGTAATAATCGCGGAAACAGAAGAAAATATTAAATGATCTGATTAGGTTTTTCTAGGTTTCCCTAATTCTTGCAGCAAATGTTGGATCATATTGTATTTCTCCCAGCAAACATTCACTCTCATGTAACTGACATTTCGAAAGTGCTTCTAATTAGGCCTACTTGAATAAAGAATATTTTGATTTGATTTGTTTTTTTTTAATATCTATAAGACACTAAATGCGCGGCAGTGAAAGACTAAAAATTGTTGCAAAATTAAATATTTTTTGGGGCCGCAAAATCAATGATAAAATTATCACAAGTTTTTAATATCATATTTAATATTATGAAATTGAAATAGTCAACTATTACAACATCTAAAATGTATTTCAGATAGTATTAATGATTCCTTTGCCCCAATAATAACAGAATTCGTGGTAAGTGCGTCAGATCAAACTGTCTCCGAAGTACTCCAGTTACAGCTAACAAGGGCCGCGCCGCGTTTATTACGTCATAAACCGTGCCTCTGTGCCCCCTTAACCCACCGATATTGCGATCCGATACTTAGAGATCTGAACATTCTACGTTATGACACGATTAGATCGCGTTGATATATAAGTATATAAAGAAAACAATTGTTAAGTCTGGTGTGGACGATTAGCTCAGATGGTAGAGCGTGCTGCCCCGGTCTGGCTCATGGCACTGGTTCAAGTCCAGTATCGTCGATTTTTTTTCATTTGTTTCTGATCTTTGTTTATAATAATAACGCTAGTGGAGTGATCCACTAATAAATTGCAAAAATTGTGATTATTATCATGATATTTGTAAAACAAAAAGTACAGTCTTGATAATAGCGCCACCTCTCGCCGAGCAATGGTACCTGTAAAGGTATCTGCTCGGGGTGAAAGTAACTTCATAGTTCTGCACTAGGCGGCGCTAACGGCTAAAGAGTCGGATGCACCATACAGAGATCCATAAGCAAGAACAGATGACAAAATTCGTCGACTACTGGTGTGGACGATTAGCTCAGATGGTAGAGCGTGCTGCCCCGGTCTGGCTCAAGGCACTGGTTCAAGTCCAGTATCGTCGAAATTTTTTTTCATTTGTTTCTGATCTTTGTTTATAATAATAACGCTAGTGGAGTGATCCACTAATAAATTGCAAAAATTGTGATTATTATCATGATATTTGTAAAACAAAAAGTAATAGTTAAGACTCATTGAAATAAAACAATTTAACGTATTTTATCGCGTATATTATCTCATTTTATTTCCCGACGTTTCGGCAGCTTTTCAGCTTTCCATGGTCACGAGTGGACATGGTCATGGTCATGGAAAGCTGAAAAGCTTCCGAAACGTCGGGAACTAAAATGAGATAATATATACACGATCCGTTAAATTGTTTTATTTCAATGAGTAATGATCGCGGAAACAGAAGAAGATAATAGTTAAGACTGCTAAAGTCATAACGAGTCTTTATGCCCTTTTAACCCACGATATTGAAATCGGATATTTTGATATCTGAGCAATCTTCTTTATGATATGATTAGATCGAGTCGATATAGATAAATATATAAAAGAAACAATGGTTTAACTAAAAAGAACTGCAGTTGACGTTTGTTGCAGTTTATGACGTCATAATCTGTGCCTTTATGCGCCCTTAACCCACCGATATTGATATCCGGTACTTAGAGATCTGAACATTCTGCGTTATGTATGACACGATTAGATCACGTTGATATAGATAAGTATATAAAATAAAAAATAGTTTGAATGACTGCAATTGACATTTGTTGCAGTTTATGAGGTGAACCTTGCCATTATGTGCCCTCCGATATTGAGATCCGATACTTTGAGAACTTAACACGTTGATAAAAATAAATATTTAAAGAAAACAATGGTTTGACTGCAAAGAACTGCAGTTGACGTCTGTTGAAGTCTAAGACGTCATAAACTTTGCTTTTGCGGTCTCTCAACCCACAGATAATGAGATGCGATACTTTGAGATCTGAATAGTCGACGTTATGACACTATTAAATCTAGTAGGTATAGATAAGTATATAAAGGAAACAATAGTTTGACTGCAGACGAAATCGGGGTAAACGATTTTTAACGGTTACAACGTCATACTCCGTGTCTCTGTGGCCCCGTAAAGGTGCGTCCACACTTGTATCATTTGCTCGTATCCGATCACCGTGGCTTGGCATGACTGCGTATCGCGCTGCTTGGACGCTCACTGTCGGCGCGGCGATCATGCCCCACTTGTCCGATGTAAGTGTGGGATACGCGTAGCAACATGGATTTCGAGAGATCGGATCGGCGCAACGTCCAAACGCGTGATCGTGACACGCGATCATGCCACGGAACGAAGATCTGATCCGGCAAATAATACAAATGTGGACGCACCTTAATCTACGGATATTGAGATCCCGTACTCACAGATATGTACATACGTTATGACACGATTAGATTGAGTTGATGTGGACAAGTATTGGACCTACCCATGTAGATATAATTTTAATACAAAAAAAAACAGTTGGAGTTTAATGAAGACGTCATTTTGTATGCTTTCGTGATTCCTGAATGTTTCGCACTTAAGTACTTAAGTTCGAAACATTCCACGTTATAACATGTTACAACCCTAACTAGATGTAGTAGGTATAGTGTAGACTGCAGTAATTGTACTCTTCTACGGGTAAATTTATCCGCATAAAAACCGCAAAGGCGTAACTTTGGTCCCGAAATAAAACTACAGTTGACGTCTAATGCAGTTTTTGACGTCACAAGGTATTGTTTTGTCCACAATTATTAGAAAACCGAACACGTCTAATGCGTGAGTGTGAACCGTTAATGTTTATTGACGTCAACGTGTCTATGTGAGAGTAAAAACTGATATTGTAAACCGATACTTTATAGGTCCGAATATTCAACACAATTTATTTCATATAAACTCAGAACACGGACTGTCGGCTGTATACTTGCGGTTGTATTTGAGTGTTTTATATTGTTACTGTATTATTTTATGTTTATTGCTTTAATATTAGTTTCGTAATATATATCATTATAACGTTATAAAAACCGGCCTAGAACATGTCGGACCATGCTCAGTGTAGGGTTCAGCAACCGTTCATACAAAACAATGCACTATAGATGAGAAGCGCAATTTTATGGCAATAACTCAAAAACAGTAATGCGATCATGTTGAAAAAAAAAATCGTTAATAGTATTTCTTAAGGTTTATCTTTGTAATTTTTTCATATTTTTTAGAAAATATCGAGGGGGGGGGGGCACAATTTATGCAATTTTCGGAGCGATGATTTCCAAAATATTCACTTAATCAAAATGTTTTAACTATAAAATTTCGTAGTCTTATTCAAGGAACTGTCGAAATATGTGCCACACGTTGATATTTACTAATTTTTTTTATACACAAAATCGATAGTGACCTTCAAATAGACACAGTATCACTTATTTTTTGAAAATAGCTTTAATGTACAGACATTTCATTAGCGTAGATTTCCACTTTATATTAGTACCTATAGTATATCTTTATCTACGGTGTATGTAATATTATAAAGTTGTTAAAAATACGGCTGTCAAGATATAAGAGAGCGAACATTCTCCTCAAAAAGTAAAAACCAGCCAAGTGCGAGTCGGACTCGCGTACCGAGGGTTCCGTACAAAATATACGCTACAAACGGCCGTATCAATGAAAATCCAGTGTTAGCAGATCCCTACTCCTAGGCAAAATGTATGCGATCATTTTATATTCGTTACGGCAAGAATAACAGTACATTTACAGCCATTTTAATCGAAAACATCAATGGTGCATTTGCCGTACCGTATAAGCTGTCATATAGGCCCACCAACACCTTTTCTTCTTTTTATTTTTTTCTATGCCACAGAATTTTTTTTAATTTTTTTGACGATAAGGAGACTTATTCCTACCTATAAACAAAATTTCAAGATTTTTGAAAATTTTCATTGAAATTTATTTTAAATCTATCATTTTTATTAGTAATGTATTTTAAATCTCAGATCTTTTACCATTTGAGCGGCACAAGTTCAAGCCAAACGAGTCAAGACCTGTCTCCAACAAACAAAAGACAATCATGGAACTCAAATTATCGCGAATGCAATTTATTACTGGCCAGTATTGAGCCAAGGAGGTTTGCCGCGATACAAGCGAAGTCTTAGTAACAGGGTCCCGTTTTACCTTTTGGGTACCCAAACCTAAAAACCTGAAAGGTCAGAATTTTTATACTTTTTTCTGAATGATAAACCAAATATACCTAAGGATTTCAATGTTAATTAAATTCTCAGTACAACAGTTACTGCAGGCACATTCTAACTTCAATAAGATTCAATTCTATTTCATATTAAAATCAATAACAGTCCTATTTCCATGATTCCACGATTATACTTAACTTTAACAGCCTCGTCCGCCATAAAGGTCCCATGATGGCGTGGTTCCCTCGATATAATCCTTCAGAAACCCACTTTACGACCCGACGTTTGGTGTAGTCATAATTGAGTTGAAAGTATTACGTAGCTATGGCCCGCGACTTTGTTCCTGGTAGCAATTTTGAAAATTCGTTAATTCAAACTGCTAAACAAAAGCTTTCCTCACGGATCTCTAGAAGAAAAGTCGCGCCACCGAAAGAAAATAAACAAATTTAATGCCTTACATTTGTCTTTTGGTCACTTTTTTTAGAACTTACACGGTGCATAACCCGTACACAGCTCGGCGTTGTTGGACCAAATATACATATATATATAACTGTGTCCATACAGACATAAAAAAAATCTGAAAGTGACACGGCATTCTTCAGGAAACTTGAATTACTGCTTGCCGATCTTGTATGCTACAGTGTAAATGATTTTTCTACATGCACCGTTGACCCAAATACAAAATAATTGTATGATAATGTAATAATAATGATATGATATAAAAGAATAAACAATGTAATTGACTTGTAAAGGTGACCAAAAAAAATATGAATCTGAATAGTATCTTAACACTTTCATTACCAAGATTTTCGTAGCGCGTAGCCGATCACATGGGTAAATGCGTATGTAGCGAAAACTTATTACATTGTCATGAAGGTGTTAATGTTTCACCTGATAGTTCCTCCATCACTATTATGTATGCAACTCCACAAAAAATGACGATGACAGCATGCAGAACGTACTCATTTTGAGCATTAGCACACATTAATTCGGAATAACTCACTCACAGTCACATAACTCGACTCGTAAAAGTTAACAAGATATTAAAGTATTAGTACTTCCTATCATACTCAAGTTATGTCGGTATCATAAGGAATTTTACAACTTTGTCAAAGGCAAAGTTTGGAGACTTGGGAACTGGAGATATTGAAGCAAAAAGAAGTTAGATGAGACGGTATCGGGAAAAAACGTTAACTTATTTATGAACGGCTTTTTTTTATAACAGCTCAGATTGGTATAAAAATATATATATGTCGCAAGCCAAAACAGAGGATTGATCAAATCCCTAAGGGATATGACCAAATCACGCAGGATGTTAAAAATGGCGAATCAATTTTATCATTTGTGTAGAAAAAGTCAGTCATTTGATTAAATCCCTGAATCAGTTTAGTAAAATTACGACATTAGCCATAAAAGGCAACTCGTTTTGTCATTTTACCAGATTATTTTAGTGATTTGATAAATCCCTGAAACACGCCAGTGATCTAGAAATGATAAAATTGATTCGCCATCCTGCGTGATTTGGTCATAGCATTTTTGTGACAAGCTTTTATTGCCGACTGTAATTTTCTTTAAACATCCATCAACTACTCAACTAGACGATTCTAAAGAGCCCAAACTCGGTAGGATTGAGTTATTTTATTATAGAGTTCCTATGACCATCTTCCTGCTCCATCATCAGATCAGCTCGATGGTATCATATTATTGCATTGTCACCAAACGTACAATGCCAAATTTTAGCTCAATTGGAATCCGGGAAGTAGGTCAAATTTAACTTGCAAGATTCCACCCGACCAATAATATTATTATACATACTCGTACATACATACATTGCCAGTAAAATAAAAGATTTTAATGAAGTTAACCATCCAGTAAATCATTGAAATAAAACAATTTAACGGATTATATCGCGTATATTATCTCATTTTAGTTCCCGACGTTTCGGAAGCTTTCCAGCTTTCCATGGTCACGGGAGGACTGAGAAAAGATGTATTTTCCTCTGTCAAAGTTACAATTTGTGCAAACTACCCTTTTTTTGAAAAAACACAAATAAAGGTGTACATATGGCACCTGGCATGTATGTACACCTTTATTTGTGTTAAAATGAGATAATATACGCGATATAATCCGTTAAATTGTTTTATTTCAATGAGTAATAATCGCGGAAACAGAAGAAAATATTACATCCAGTAAATCGTTAGATTGAAGTTATACTGGGTTAACCACTCTCGTATATATTGATTGTTGGTGAAATTATAAGCCGACTACGCTGAATTAAAAAAAAAAAGTGCTTGACATTGTTCCTCTTCCGCGAACTAAGGGCACCTGATAATGAAACACAAAACATCAAATACCGGACGTGACGTTACGGAACATACGTGTGCACTCTTATACCAAAGCTCGTAAACAAAGACTTGTAAAAATTCAAATTCCTAGTTATAATTCACCTTTATTTATATCACATAAAACCCTGTTTTATAACAAGGGAATCACGTGTGACCACCGCTTAAGATCTTTATCAAAGCGATCGCCAACAAATTATGAACTTTAATTGTTTACGATAAAGTCCGAAACTTGGATCGTGTGCCAAATGGATCACATAATTGGATATGACGCGTGCGTGTGTAAAGTGAATTAAGTTTAGTTGAAATATCGAAGTTCGCTTTGTGTTGAGTGTAGAGCAAATCCCGGAAGGAAAAGCCGTCTTAGTACTTTCATAACCAGAAACTCGTTAGATGGGCTCTCTGCTCATACTTTGTAACTTTTCGCTACACAAAATCCGTTTAAATCTCTAGCACACACCACATATAGAAACTTAAGTAGAGTATTTTGATTTTCCCAAGGGAACCTTACATTTTCCGTAGCAAAGGCCTCCAGTTTATATTTTTTCTTCATAAAATCACGTCAATCCGTCGCCTCGTTGTCGCGTGAAACAGGATTAAAGCTACCAAATTATTTTTAGACGTCTCAAAATCCTTTGAAAGGAATGTCGAAATTTAAAATTAGTTTAAAAAAAAATCAATGCCGTTTATAAATATGGAGTGCCCCTCTAGAAATATATTTTTTGTTATTTAACTATATAAGATAACTTCACTCCAAATTTCATCAGTATGCATTCAGTAGTTATTGAGAAATATTATAAGGGTTTCTGTTTTTGCCATTATGGCTACGGAACCCTAACACCAGGCTTCATCGTGTATGCCATTTATTTAACTACCTTTAACTGGTAGGGGAGAACGGGTAAGATTGTGTCACTGTTTGGTTGTCACACGCCGGCCATAACAGAAAACTGAACGAACGAATAAGTTCATCGACCGGTGTCGAAAGATCGCGTGAGCTTTATCTAGGAAGGAGATAACTATCTTTTGACACCGATTCATAGTCCATTATGGCCACTGTGACAACCGACCCGTGAGGCAACCTTACCCGATCTCCCCTAATACTTCGACGTTTAGAATGTCGCGTAACGTTTTGTAATAACGTCGTAATTTCCCCTAAAAAAATCCCGTCAAAAAGTCATAAAATCCCCTAATCCCCCGTGTTCCTCAAATGTCGTAATTTCCATTGTTATATGATTTATTCAGTAACCCAACTATAATCCAGGCTCTCAGTTTCCTCTGATAGTTTCCATCCGTATGTGAGGGCACGTGCTGACTAATCCTATGTTTAATTAGTCCCTATATGTGGAATATGCGGACTTCTGGATAAATACATATGTAGGTTACTTTAGAGATAACGAGGACGGACAGTTGTGAGTGTATTGTACCATGAAGATACTTAGTTAAAGTGAACATTTGGAATATTGTATTGTATTTATAAGATGTATTGGAGGGTATTGCATTGGTTTATGCATGTAGTTTTGACATTTAAAATAAAAATAAGATAATATCTATACTATTATAAAGTTGTAAAAATGAAATATTTGTACATTGAAGATATTTAAAAAATATATATATTTACGGACTATTTGGAGGTAAATAAAAGAAAACATTTTTTTTTAGATTCTTTTGTATGTTTGTATGTCGTGGCTTCATCACGAAAAAATCGGCTAAACTGATTTCAACAAGTTTTGGTACACGTGTAGCTGCGTATCTCCAGATGGTTATAGGATACTTTTTACCCGACTACGCTGAAGAAAAAACGAGGGGTTATGACTTCTTCTCCTCCTCGAACGAAGTTGCGGGCATCTCCTATCTAGTCTATTATCTACACTATTATAAAATTGTAAAAATGAAATGTCTGTACATTGAAGATATTTTCAAAAATATGATTGTTACGGACTATTTGGAGGTCACTAAAACGAAAAATATATTTTTGTGTATTTTTTGTATGTTTGTATGTGTCGTTGTGGCTTCATCACGCTAAATCGGCTGAACGGATTTCAATTATTTTTGGTACACGGGTAGCTGGGTAACTCCAAATGGTTCTAGAATACGTTTTACCCGACTATGCTATAGAAAAAAAGAGGGGTTATGACTTTCTCTCTTCCGCGAACGAAGTTGCGGGCATCTTCTAGTCATTATTAATGAGGTGGGTGTATTCTTTTGCAGCGTTTTTTTCTCATCAGTAAGCCTCATTTTGGTTTTAAAAATGAAATAGATAAGCCTTTCTCTAAAGGTGCGTCCACACTTGTATCATTTGCTCGTATCCGATCATCGTCCCATGGCATAACTGCGTATCGCGCTGCTTGGACGCTCACTGTCGGCATTCCGTATCATTTCGCCGCCGCGTGAAGAAACAAGTCCACACTAAGCCGTAGCGTATCACCGTATCCGATCACCGCGCCGATCACTTTGCATGCTGCAGTTTGGACGCTAGCCGTATCGTTTCACCGCTCCGATCATTTTGGCATTTCGCCGATCATCATTTTTCGCGTGATTGTTCTTCTGTAGTAGCGTTGTGTTCCGTGTAAAATTGTTGCACTCTGCGATCGCACATCAAATTGGTTAACACCCGTGCAGAAACTTGAAGATCATTATCACGACAGCTGATAAGCCGCGAGCGCCGAGCACCAGCGTGGACGTCAGCGCCCATGCGTCGGCGGCACCGCGCGCGTAACAACTAAAAATGGCAGTACTTTGGAAATTCGCCGTAACACACCTGCGCCAGCGACTCAAGCCACGCCTCTCAGCCATCTCTTTCACGCGTAGCTGCAATGGACGAGACAGAAGATGATCGGGCAAAAACCGACTCGAGATGGATCGCGGCGTATCCTAACCGCGTAGCATGATCGCGTGTCATGATCGCTAGCGTGGACGTCGCACCGTCGCGATCATGGCGCGCTCGTCCGATCGGAGTATTTGATACGCGTAGCAATATGGATTTCGAGCGATCTGATCGGCGCAACGTCCAAACGCGTGATCGTGACACGCGATCATGCCACGCGACGATGATCTGATACGGGCAAATGATACAAATGTGGACGCACCATAAGGCCCATCTGGCATGTATATTGTATATACACCTTTATTTGTTTTCTCAAAGTGGGTAATTTGCGCAAATTGTAAGTTTGATAGTGAAAAATATATTTTTATTTTGAAATCCAGTCCATCTTCGCCCCAGCTACGCATGTACCAAAAATGATTGAAATCTGTTTAGGCGTCTTAGCGTGATGTGATGAAGCCTCAACGACACATATAAAATTTTCTTCTGTTTCTGCGATTATTACTCATTGAAATAAAACAATTTAACGGATTATATCGCGTATATTAGTTCCCGACGTCTCATTTTAGTTCCCGACGTTTCGGAAGCTTTCCAGCTTTCCATGGTCACGGGAGGACCATAAATCTAAATGTAACATTTTTCGATTAATTGACCTGCAAATCCGTATATTTTTTTTAAATACCTTTTCAAGATTCCTAAATATCAATGTACAGACTTTTTATTTTTATTTAATTAATAATTTTCACAGCTACAACACTTTGTAATCTCATCTTTATTGACCCATTGATTTTTAAAATAGTTATTTCTTCACAAATTGGGCGGGTCTTTTCTTTGGCCTTGTTTTTTATGCAGAGCTTTTGTTTTCTTCTGAATGCTGCGGTTAAAGTGGTTAAATTGAGTGTTAAAAACTTAATTTGAGGGTCGCGTACAAAGAAATGATATTCTTTGGCCGCTACTGGTAGAAACATAGTTCATAACGACGTGTAGTTGTGAACAAATAGTAAAAACCCTTCTATCGCAAACAGTTGCGTATAGAGAATATTTAGTTTTCTATCGGATTTAGTTGCGAAACATGGTTGCGATGGCGGCTGGATGGGGTAAACCCTGTTTATGAAGTATTTGTAAAAAACAAGTTAGCGGTTACTTTTTGCATTTCCGCAGTAGCGTTTGCGGGCAGACTTACACGACCACACATAACTCAAACGTCTACAAAGGCAGGGTTTGCTGACGTTCAGGGTTGTCAGCAAACCGCGCGTCATACGTGAAATATGAGACGCGATAGGCAGGGTTGGCACTAGATTTCAATTTTTGACGATGTTAGATTTGTAGTTTCTATCGTCTATGTGTTTTTCGCGATTATCAATCGTGTAATTGTTTTATTTAAATAGTTGCGATTGTTATGTCCAAATTTATTGTAATACTACTAGAGCGGCTATTTTATATTAGTCATTAGGAATACTTATACTAAAGTTGCTGCTAATTCATTCACTAAGGTAAAATAACTAGTAACCAACTGGTTTAATATATCATTTCTTAAATATATGCTTTTCAAGAATGGATAGTGTTTATGATGGTTTAATATTTGTTGCTCCAGCTGATTGTCATTAAAATAATTCAGATTTCCATTTCAAATTTACTTAGCAGTTCGCCATCGCTTGCGAAACCAATTTTGAGCACCAAGAATCTTGCAACCGTTGTTTTAACCGATTAAACTGTCATGTAGGCTTATCGTAGTCTTCATATTTGCAAAGCATTTGGAATCATTGAGATTCATTGACACTACACTTACCTTGCATTAGAATATTTTTGTATGCTCGTTGGCCTTTGGTCTTTCATAAATCATGTCAGGCTACTAATTTTTTCCGTTTAAAGATATTTATTAACGGCTTCACTTAACATTCTGTGTCACATAATATTGCATATTTTTATTTCAAAAAGAAACGGCACAATATTTACCAATCCAAAACAATTCCCCTGAATTTGCCATTGTTTCTTCCTTATACTGACCTACTTAAGGAAATAGGTACCGCGTATATTTGTTACTATATCGCGGTAATATCGCCCTAATGCTTCCAATATCCCATCGACAGAAACAGCAAATAAAACCGTCGACAGGGGACCCCTATAAAATATCCGCTTTCATTTAACTCGAGTGACAACCCTAGACATGGGTGGCTGCTTATTGGAGATTCTGGTCTTGTGTAAGAAGGTTTAAGGGCAAAAAAGCTAGGGTTGTCGCTTCGGTGAAACTAAAAGGTTTTGCATGTTTGGCGCTTATGTATGTATTGTTGGAGTTTAGCCTAACTTTATTGGATCTGATACCCTGAAAAAAGACCTACATTACACATATATGCATATACGTTATAATAGCCATTTTTATCCACTTGAAAAATTAAGAGTAGGATTCTCAATGCGACTTTATATATTTTTATATGATAATGGAAACTTGTAACGTTTCGGTACTGATACATAAATGAAACATTTTCAGCGGAAAAATTAATTTATAAGTTTCCTACCTACTCGTATGTATATATACCTCGAATCAGGAATTCTTCGTGTTTTTCTTTTCAGAAGTTTAGGAAGTATATGTATAATTAGTAATGAGGTAGTAGAGGGAGTTTTCTTGCCGCGTTTCTTTCCCCCCATGAAGCCTCATTTTGTGAAACGCTGCTGGTAGTTTATTGTTTGTAAATAAAATAATTAAGCCCTTCTGGCACATGACTCTTTACACATTAGGGCCATCTGGCATGTATGTACACCTTTATTTGTTTTCTCAAAGTATCCTAGTTTTCACAAATTACCATTGACAGAGGAAAATATATAATTTGTCAGTTAACCCTGTGAAAACGGAAGCTGAAAAGCTTCCGAAACGTCGGGAACTAAAAATGAGATAATTTACGCGATATAATCCGTTTAAATTGTTTTATTTAAGTTTGTTCTTACTAAAGTACTTAGTTATTGCAATTAACATTTGTATGTCTAATCTATTATTTTTTGTTACAGGTCAGTTTTCAACGTAAACAAGGTAACACTCCCTTTTCAACTTTGACTCGTCGTGACAAATCGCTTTAAACGGAGTAATCCGTTTTTGTAGCCTAAAGTTACCTAACAGGCTGAAAATGGCTTTCCTTTTTCGTATTTAAAAGTTATCTCCGACAAATATGAATCGACGGTTCCCAGTACTGGGTTTGAAATTAATATATGTGATGGATGAGAGAGCGACTTTTCTACGCAACGAACGATTGTGATTCAAGTTGAAAAATCATCAGTAATAGGGAATATCCATGAATTTAAATTTTTGCATTATTAAAAGCTCATTCATGTAACAAACCGTAGAAAAAAATATTTTTTCCAATAACTATAAAATTAACCAAGATATAAGCCATCAAACATTTCATTGTATCGTTTTCTAGCAAAAAAGAATTTAATATGGAGTTTATATGTCTGCACTATGACGCTGACACACACGGCTGCAGTCCACTATGACGTAAAAGTGCATGTCGGACCTCCGTCAAATCGCTGGCTAATTAGTAGTTTAAAATTCCTATATCATGCGCATTTCTTGGCCGATTTTAATTTTAATTTCACTTTTTGAAATAGCTTTTAAGGTATTTTGATATTGTGTTAAGAAAAGCGTTAATAAAAATTTATGCATATTCCCTATTGTTTACTTACAACTTCGTTCGCGGAGGAGAAAAAGCCATAACCCCTCCTTTTAAATGACGGGCTTTTATATAGGACATTATATTTTTATAGGACATAAGCCTAATTGTGTACATGTACCATTGAAAATTAAAAACGTTAAAATCGTGATTCAAAGTCAAGTACACAAATTAAGCTGCATGTGTGAAGCCACTCATGTCAAAGTGTATGCAGGAGTGAAGAGTGCACGAGCGTTTTCTTATGTTGGCTGTTAACACTTCCGCTGCCAAGCCTTTCGTAGCGCTACGCACTTTCCTCTACATATGGTGAAACGCATGGTATCGGCTATGCGTCTATGACCAGAGCGCCCGCCAGGCGGGTTTGTGACATTGAATGTGTTAAAAAGTGCGTTTATAGTATCTTATATTTTTTTCTGAACTGAAACCCTAAAAAATCACAAGATAACGCTTTATTTTCTTTTGGTTAAGAGCAAAACATAATAATTTTACCAATATTTAAAAAAAGATTGAATTATTTTTTCTTTATGTTTCATTTCATCTTTTTAGGCTCAATTTGATATTTCTCCGTTTGTTAAATACGGTAATTATGAAACATAAACACATTTCATCCTTATTATTTGTTATTATTATATATTAATTACTTTACTAGAAGGCGCCCGCAACTTCGTCCGCGGAGAAAAAAAAAGTCATAACCCCTCTTTTTTCTGTAGCATAGTCGGGTTAAAAGTATCGTATATCTATCTGGAGATTACCCAGCTACCCGTGTACTAAAAATTGCTGAAATCTGTTTAGCCAATTTAGCGCGATGAAGCCACAACGACACATACATACATACAAAAAATATTTTTCGTTTTAGTGACCTCCAAACAGTCCATAACAATATTTTTTTTGAAAATATCTTCTATATACAGACATTTAATTTATACAACTTTTTTATACTATAGATTAGCTTCAGCCTGCGACTTCGTCTGCCATAAATTCGATTATCGCGGATAAGGGTATTTTTCTAGGATAAAAAGTAGCCTATGTCCTTCCCCTGGCCTCAATCTATCTCCATACCAAATTCCATTCCAATCGGTTCAGCGGTTTAAGCGTGAAGAGATAACAGACAGACACACTTTCATATTTATAATATTAGCATGGATAGATAACTATTATTTTTAAAGTGCTAACAGCTCAAACCCTTTGAAAGAATGTCGTTTCAGGAAAGATTTGATCGTACGTAACTTACGACTTAATACAACTGGCGCATTTTTGCGTATGTGTGCAAACGATCCCACGCAACAAATGTTACGCGACGTAACTGCGCGTTACGCGTTTTAGAGCGCGTTTTAAAATCGGAACAGCCGGTAATGCGAGTTCTAATGGCGTTCGAATGGTACCACGTCAGCAAACTGCCGCGGAATGGCGCGAACAATCGTGCCAATCCCCTCTGTCGTGTCAGCGGCGACGAATTGTTTGCTCGACTTTACAACTATTCTCCTACACGAACATCAAACCAATCCCAACCTTATTTCAATACAAGTAGCTCATGCATCGATGGAATAAGTATCGCGGGACGTGGTAACGTTTTTTTGATATGTTTCGTTTTGTTCTAATTGTGAAAAAGTTTTGTTTTTAATTTGAATGCGCGGTTTTTATGGCCACGTATGAAACCTATTTGCGGGTTTGGAAACAAAATGGAGGTCGTAAAACTGGCGCGCCTTTTGATGTTTTGTTGGTTTTTATTGAATTATTGTGTAGCGTATTCATTTTCTTTATATACTATTTTGTCGTTAGATGGCGTTGTCACAGCCGCTGTATATAGTATTGGTCTCGTACGTACATAAAAGGTTGGATGATTTCCTTTACAAGTATTAGTTATTTTGCATTGTTGTTTTATTTAAGGTAAGCTCAACCGGGACAATTGCGTCTATGGGGAAAATGCGTCTTTTGATGATATCTTAGAATCGCAACACTTTAAAATGGCTATTGCTTTGTCTGCTAATAGTAATAACGCTAAACTATAGGCGGGGATTGTAAGGTTACATCTTAAGTCATATTACGCACTATCGACTGGTCACTGGCCTTCGGCGACCAAAACGTATGCAACTAGGGTGCGAACAAGTGCGTCAACACTTATTTAAAGTATAGAATATATATAGTGCGTAAACACTTAATTAAACACATTTTCCTATGCTGTGTATAATTTGATAAAAAAAGCAAGTCCATCTGTAGTACTGACTGCCTATCACGCTTTCGTAACGTCAACCCTAAGATATGGCGTGATATTTTGGGGAAATTCAACAGATAGAGAAGCTGTATTTTAAGCACAAAAAAAATGCATACGATCATTGTGTGGTATTAACAATGACGATTACTGTAAATCCCGTTTTCGAAAATTTTACATTCGAACTCTTAGGTTATATATTTATGAATTTAGATTTTTTGTAAAATGTAATTCTAATAAATTCTTAAGATTTTAAAGTACACGCTTACGCGATAAAATAATAACAAACCAAAATGCAACAATACCAGAAACCATGTTATTTCAAACAAAATGTTGTTGGCATGGCACCTAAGAGCTTTAATAAATTACCAAAAGTCATTATAGAAATAGGAGAACTTAATACATTATAAAAGCTTTAAACAAGTTTTTGTCTGGAAAAACTTATTATTTTGTTAAAGAATTTTTAGATGATATTTTACATTAGTTATGACATGCATGCTGCTCACAATTTGTATGCCTTTAGGCGCCTCATAGTGAACCTAAATTATGTATTTGAAACATCTTTTGACCTATGTTGGTCAAATAAATGATTGACTGATTGATTGTTTGAGAAAGTCACTGTAGCGGTCGATTGAGTCGCCAGTGACCAGTCGACGGTGCGTAATGAGCTTCTGAAGAGAGATAGAGATCTCAAGAGATTCTGTGAAATCTTTAAAAGGCACATTTGCTTCATAGTCATAAATGTCCTGGTTGACACTTTTATACGAGTATGCATTGAGTTTTGTTTTTTAAAACCTGTGTTGGCTTTGGCAAATCCAATCATGTTTTAGTGGAATACCGAAAGTTTTCGGCACAGTAATTCGACGTCTAAGTCCATAAAAGGAAAGTTAGTCCAAACTTGAAATCGCTTTAACCCAGCTAACTTGAATTTGGCTTCATTGTCCTATTCAGAATAATCTTAACTTTATAATTGTTTGTTTAGAAGTAATATAAACGACACGATGTCATCAAAGCGACATCGTTTTGATTAAAGCTAGTTAGTTTTAAATAATTCATAGATTCAGGCGTTACTTTGCGGAATTCCATACTAGATCAATGGATTTTAGTTCTTTTGCTGTTCCGCGAACTTGTGTCTTGGTTAGATGTGACAATAAATTGCGCTCACACGCGCATATTTTCATGCAGTTTCCATAAAAAAATACGCATGCAAATACAACAAACCAATACCAAACGGTATAATCCTCGACACGTGCTTCGCCTCTCTACGAGGCATCATCAGGAGATGCAGGAGATGTTGACGGTCCGGCGTCCACCCGAGAAAAAAAACCTTTTTTTTTAAATGGAAACTGGATGAAAATATGCGCATGTGAGCACAATTTATTGTCACATCTAACCAAGACACAAGTTCGCGGAACAGCAAAGGAACTATAATCCATTGATCTATTTAGTTTTGACGACCGATTTAGCTTAGCTGACTGTCCTGGGTTCAAATTGTAGTAAGGGCAAATATTTGTGCGAAGAGCATGAATATTTTGTTCCCGAGTCTTGGATGTTTTCTATGGATCATCTATCTATCTATTCTATACATATAATAAAGCTGAAGAGGGTCAAAAGTTTGTACATGGAAGATATTCCAAAAAAAATTGGCCGGGGATAATTAAAATCGATAGCAGAACACGTTCCAACACTTTTGAAAATGTTTGTCTATTTATCTGTTTGTCTGTTTATTTGTACGCGCATGACGTGAAAATGCTGAACAGATTTTGATGCAAACTTTACTAATCTTTCGAAAAAATCCCCAGCCAGGTTATAGGCTTAGGAAGGAGGTGCAAACTATTCTCAAACATGTGCTACGAGCCTTATCTGCGATAAACGAATTTAAGGCGGACGACGTCGCGGGCAGAAGCTAGTCGTAAATATACTTATTAAATATTTCTTCGTCTAGTATATCGTCGTCTAGTTCTCGAAACACAAGCCTTATTGAGCTTACCATGGCACTAGTTGGATTTGTGTAAAAATTATCTCCTAATATATTTTTTAATTATTTATTTCCTTCACGTGAAAAATACAGCTTAGTTTGACTTAATCGTTTTCTTTTGGACAGCGTCAGAAGAGTTAGGTTGTTTGGAGACTATGTATGTGGTTATGTATGCATGTCTATCTCTTTTTGACGTGCTAGATAAACGGCGTAGTATATTTCGACAAATACGGTGTAACATTCATCTATCTGATAGTGACTCCAAGAAAAAAGAGCAATATTATAAGTTTGACGTATATGATTGTGTGTCTGTATATCTGTGCATCACTCTGTGGCGCCGTAGCTCTTAAACGATCGAACTGGTTTCGTTTTAGTTTATTATGTCTGAAAGTGAAAAAATAATGTGTAAAAATACTGTGAAAGTGTTCTTAGTCATAGTTCAACAAAATTGGGTTCAGCCATTTTGAAATCGATCAGGCTTTTTCCTTTATTTGTCTTTATTATTTTAATGATTACTTATTTGTATATTTGTTGTGTTCCAATGTTCCTAGCTTAGATTCAAGTTAATTTATTAAACCGTTTGAAGCTCATTATTTTTTTCTATATGTTTTAGGTTAGGTTTCTGTATTGTTTACAGACTGATTGTCACCATCTATGATTTCGATTGCGCTGTTCTCCACACATTATCCCACCCGATGGTATCCGGATGACTCCTCCGACTCGGACACAGATGACGGGCCCATAAACCATGACACTCTACTTTGAGCGGAACATTGATTTCCGACACCGACATGATAACCACGGATACACAGTACACGGACACGTCGACCCCGCAGGCGGGGTCGTCCACCGCGATCTTAACACACGTTATCCCACCCGTCCAACTCCCAAAAAGCCCCAAATAACTACCCAATGTCCTTAGCTAAGGCCACTGACCACAGACGAGACACAGACCGGCTAGAACATAGCTAGGTACACTCCGACTGTCGTGCGCTCGAGCGCGACAGTCACCAACACGTGGTGCTGGGGGCTGTTCCGGCAGCTCCACCACCACCACAAAGTACAATCGGTAAAAGCAAAGATGCTAGCCGACTAACAGCACCAAACAACAACGAGACAGTTTCCATAATCTAGCTCGCCGGTACATTCAGTTGCGCAATTACTTACACATTCAGGCCTAAATCGACTGAAGAGATGTACCTGTCTGTACATGTTTGACATTGGCTTTGTGAGCTTAAACGGCTGTCACATCAATAGGTAGCCGCCGAGTCACAAATGTTGAGAAATGATAAGAACCTTGCCATTTTATGTAATGCTTGCTCGTATTTAATTGTGCAGTCTGTTTACCCTCAAAAGGTAAAATATTAAAAGATTAACCCGTATATCTGAGAATGAATGACCTGACCCTTAAATGCATACAGTTTCAAAAGCGACACTACTGAAGACACAAGGGGAAATCAAAGTCAATTTTGAGACTTTGTCAAACTCGTAATAAAGTTTTTCTTGAAAGTGGATTTCTAATTCAGTCATTTCAAAAACTAAACGCATGTGTCTACTAAGCGTTTCAACCTATCTCATTTTCCTGTGGCATACATTGAAGAACCCACAATAGTTGTAACATTTAAATAAATGAAAATTGTATTGCAAGCACAGTATGTCGTTATACCAAATCTTAAGGCTCATTGTCTCTCATTGCTTCAAAATATAACATGAGATAAAATATAAATGTCACGATTTTAGTCAAATGTGTTGGTTGCCACTTATTTTTACACTCTTTGCGAATAATAATTAAAAAAAACCTATTAAATGTTACAAATGCGAACTAATATTGTGATCGAGTCTATAAAATAAGTAATATTTCCGCGTAGGTTAACTAACGTTACGTAATCAAAAAATACATAGGCCTTCCTTGGCCTATTTATAAATTTTAAAGTGGGTATAAAAAAAAATAACTCAATAAACTAAGTGTATGCACATGTTTTTACTATTTAGGATAAAAAATGAACACTAAATATGTAAATAATATATTGTAATATTGTTATCAAATAAAGACATTTTAAAAACAAACAAACAAACAATAAAAAAAACCATACTATTATAAAGTTGTAAAAATTAAATCTCGTTACCTATGTCATAATCATCATCATCATCATCATCATCATCAGCATCAGCATCATATCAGCCCAGGGACGTCTACTGCTGGACAAATCCCAAGGATCTCCAAACGACCGGTCCATCTTGTTGGAGGCCTCCCCACGCTGCGTCGTCCTGTACGCGGTCGCCACTCGAGAACTTTTCTGCCCCAGTGGCCACCGGTCCTACGAGCAATGTGCCCCGCCCACTGCCACTTAAGTTTACCAACTCTTTGAGCTAATTCCACAACCTTGGTTCTTCTGCGGATCTCCTCATTTTAGATTTGATCCCGCAAGGACACTCCGATCCGAGGATAGCTCGCTCCATTGCCCTTTGAGTGACTTTGAGCCTTCTTATGAGGCCTATTGTGAGTGACCACGTTACAGTGCCGTATGTTATCACTGGCAACATACACTGGTTACTGGTACCAATATACCGAGATTTAATTAAATATATTAAAATCAAGAATAAAACGGTCACTGAATCAAAAAAATAGAATTTTTTTGTATGTTTGTATGTGTCGTTGTGGTTTCATCACGTCACATCAGATTTCAACTATATTTATTGATACACGGGTAAGGTGGGCATCCATAAAGAAGTTGATAATTTTTCCACTCCGCGCACAAAGTATAAAACTATGTTTCATTTCAAACGTCATACTCTCTGAGCGCTGTGGTCATAAAAAGGCGCCGATTTGATCTGTCAGCCAACTACCCTATCCAAACTATGATGTGAACTGGTATACTAGGCGGTGACACAGTTTCCATAGTCTAGTCTGCCGGTACAGTCGGCTGCGCAATTACCTACGCATTCAGGCTTAATTATCTGAAGAGCTGTACCTCGTACACGTTTGGTATTGGCTCTTGTTAACTAAGTGGCTGTGACGTCCGTAGATAGTTAATCCACAGATGTTAAGCTTAATAAGAACCTTGTCATCTGTATATACATATAGGTACTAAGTATTATAAAGTTGTAAACATTTAATGTCCGTACGTTGAAGATATTTTCAACAACGACACCTCATATGTCGAAATCCGTCCAGCCGTTTGGGCTGTAGAGCGTGCCAAAGAAATGGACATACATACATACGCTCGAAAAAACATAATCCTCCTTTTCTTCGGCAGTTGGGTATGAAAAGGGTTGTAACGGACTCATCATCATCATCATCATCATCATCATCATCAGCATCATTTCAGCCATAGGACGTCCACTGCTGGACACAGGCCAATACATTTCCACATGGGCCGGATAGAGGCGACCCGCGTCCAGCGAGTCCCCGCAACCCTAACCAGGTCGTCCGACCACCTTGCGGATGGCTTTCCCACTCTGCGCTTCTAATTTATAATATTAGTTATTGATCAAATTGTCTCTTTACTTCAAGTTATTGGCCACTTTAAAATATATAACACTTATAATATGGTAAATTTTCCGTGAAGTAATCTGATTACTTCCTGAGAGTACGAAAACAAATGTTTTAACTTTATTGTACAGGAACGCCTAAAAACCTACGTCATGACAAATTACATGTACATTTAAAACCCAAAATTACCCGTTTTATCCCAACCTTCCCAACGCAAGCGAAACAAACAGGTCGCGTGAACGCGAAAATTGGGTGTTAAGAAGCGACGGGACATTCTTTAATTTAAACTGCGCGCGGCGGGGATAAATCAGCCGGGGTGAACTGGGAATATGTGGAACACTTGTGTTAATATATTTTTTGGGTTCCGTGGAAATATTTGGCATCTTTGCTGTATTTTAGCAGAAGCCTTGCAAATTGGTATTGCATTGATTACCGTGAACCACCGTGTGACGTAGACATGTTTAGATTATAGTAATGGTTACTCATGTCGTAAAAACCGAGTACGGCGACGTGTTTTGGTCAATTGTGAAGTTCAAATGTTCATATTGTATTTGTTTTTGACAGTGCACGTTATTAAGACACAGAATATACGAGTAGTTAATTTTTAAGTAGTGTTTTATTTATTAAATATATATTAAAGGATTATAGTTCCTTTGCTGAAAACAAAAGGACGTAAACGAGAAACACTCTTTTAGTAGTGCACTTTTTCATATCGTATTTTTTTCATCTGAAGTGCATTTTTTTGTATGAACGGCTGCGGAACCCTCCACTAAGCATGGTCCGACATGCTTTTGGCCGGTTTTTTTTACTTTATGTTGTTGTAATTTGATTTTGGACGATATAAAACTGGAACTGGTAATCATTATTTATTTATTAATAAGCAATGGAGGTAATAAATAAAAAAGGTGGCTTTTTAATGTTAAAATAAGGAACATAGTAAACATTTTCACTTAAAAAATGAATATGATATGTACTAAAGTTACCACTTCTATCTATCATATTCATAACGTATTTACTTGAAACCTATATATATAGATAAAAAGATGAACCCCGAATACGCAACAGCTGGCTCAATTTGACTTGTATATTTTTGACGACCGGTTTGGCTCAGTGGGAGTAACGTTGCCTGCGAAGCTGAGGTCCTGGGTTCAAATCCCGGTAAGGGCAAATATTTGTGTGATGAGCATAAATATATGTTCCTGAGTCTTGGATGTCCTCTATGTATATAAGTAATATATCTATTAAATATATCGTCGTCTAGTACCCATAACACAAGCCTTATTGAGCTTACCATGGGGCTAGTTCGATTTGTGTAAAATTGTCCCGTAATATTTATTTATTATTTATTTATATTGACAAGGAAATGAAAAAGTTTGATTGTTTGCCCTGCAATCTCTTTGCAACAGGAAAACGATTTAATATCAAATTTGTGGACAGTGGGATGGAAAAAGATAACAAACTAGCCTATGAAAATGTAAGGTTCCCGCGGGAATTTCTTATCCCATCAGTAGGTATGTTTCTGGTGTTGCTGGTGTCTATGGGCGACGGTGATCGCTTAACATCAGGCGATCCGTCTGCTTGTTTGCGCTGTAATATATTAATATGCTAGAAGACGCCCGCAACTTCGTTCGCGGAGGAGAAAAAGTCATAACCCCTCATTTTTTCTTTAGCGTAGTCGGGTAAAAAGTATCCTATAACCATCTTGAGATACCCAGCTACACGTGTACCAAAAACAGTTGAAATCCGTTCAGCCGATTTTGCATGATGAAGCCATAACGACACATACAAAAATACATAAAATCCAAAAAAAAAAATTTTTCATTTTAGTGACCTCCAAATAGTCCATGACAATCATTTTATTTTCAAAATATCTTCAATGTACAGACATTTCATTTTTACAACTTTATAATAGTATCCATACTAATATTATAAATGCGAAAGTGTGTCTGTCTGTCTGTCTGTTACCTCTTCACGCTTAAACCGCTGAACCGATTTGGATGAAATTTGGTATAGAGATAGTTTGAGTCCCGGGGAAGGAAATTACTTTTTATCCCGGAAAGATACCCTTATCCGCGATAAACGAATTTAAGTTGAAGACGAAGTCGCGGGCAGAAGCTAGTAGATAATATATACTACTCAAAACAAATTTGGCCACTTTTTCGCGGATAATTTCCGTTCAGTTTTTATAGTTACAATAAACTAATTTTATCTCAATTAAGACAAATACAAAAATTGAATATTTAATTAATCGATTATTAGCCTAAACTAACTAATATATATTTGTCTCATCTTCTTGTGCACCACTTACATACTCATTGGTTGTTTACTTTGCGCCATCTCTACTACCTTAAGGTTGTCTGGAAGAGCTTTTTAGCGATAAGACCGCCTTTTGTTTACCATTTCTGATATTGTTTTAGATTTAAGTTACTGATGTTATTTTCTTTTGGTGTGCAATAAAGAGTACTTATTATTATTATTCACTTTATTTATTTGTCGTCATAAGTTAGGTGTTTTACAATATGAATATAAAAAGTAAAATACAAACAGCAAATACAAAATATAAACACATTATAAAAAAAACCTAACCTAGGGTGCCGCCGGCAGCGGGGCAGGGCCCAAGCTACCGGTGGTTAGGGCTGCACAGAGAGGAACCTGGCGATGCGCGCCGTGTCCAGGATTACTGCCTTCTGTATCCGACCCTTGATCCAGCCATCTAGTGAGAGTCTCTTAAGATGTTGGTCGAGACTCTTCGCTATAAGACCGTTTGCTAAAACAACTATCGGGACAATAATCGTCGAATCAACATCCCACATGACGGTCACCTCGTGAGCCACGTCAAGGTGCTTGCTGAGTTTGTCCTTCTCAGCCTTCACGAGGTTCTCGTCATGTGGAATGGTGATGTCGATGAGTATTGCCCGGCGCTTAGATCGATCTACCAGCACGATATCAGGCTTATTGGCTACAATAGTCCTGTCCGTGATGATAGATCGATCCCAATAAAGCGTGGCACGACCATTTTCAAAAACTGGCATCGGTGCGTACTTATAGTACGGCAATTCAGACCCCACAAGACCGTATTTAAGAGCAAGTTGCTGGTGGATAATCCTGGCTACTTGGTTATGTCTGTGCAAGTACTCGCCGTTAGCAAGATGAGTACAACCAGAAATTATATGCCTGAGTGACTCTCCGGGACGGCGGCATGCCCCACAGATGTCGACCGTACCGTCCTTCAGGATATACTTCCGGTATTTGTTCGTCATGATAACTTCGTCCGCAATTGCACAGGCAAAACCTTTGGTTTCCCTGAAGAGATCGCCGAAACGTAGCCAGTTCACCGACGCGAGCAGATCTACATCAGGCCCTGTAAGGGCCTTGTAGAACCGCCCGTGTACCTCTTTACTCCTCCATACGTCCTTGCGGTCTACGGTGCTAAGTACCGTTGGTCTGCGCCAGTTCTCGTTAGCCAGGGACAGAGTGGTGAATGTCTAGAAAAAATATAATAGTCATTGGCGACTTCCATGCCAAAATTGGCCAACCAAATCATGAAGAAAATGTGATAATGAAAAGTCATGGTTACGGAAACAGAAATAATAGAGGCAGTAGGCTTATACAATTTGCATGTGAAAACAAGTTTTCAATTCTAAACACATTTTTGAAAAAGAAAAACAGTAAAAGATGGACCTGGCAATCACCAGATGGCAAGGTGAAAAATGAAGTGGAATACATACTAACAAATCTCCAAAAATATGCACACAACGTAGAAGTGATCAACGTACAATATCCCAGTGACCATAGACTAGTAAAAGCAACTTTCAAGTTACAACATTTGACGAAGAATAGAAAATTCTACGGAAATAACGCGAGAAGTACCTTAAAAAACGAAGCAGAAGTAAAAATATACATAGAATCAGTTCACAAAAATTTAGAAAACAGTACCTGGCAACGAAGTCACACAGCGCAAGAAATTCACGATAAAATCGTTGTTGCAATAGAAAATGGTCTCAAAAAGGCACATAACTTGTTAAAACACAAAACTTGCCTTCTGTTTTATCAGACAAAACAAAAAAATTAATGTCAAGATGGCAACTTCTCCAAAACACAAAACCAAAAACTAGAAGTATGAAAAATGAGCTTAAAGCTCTCTACAAACTCATAAGTAAATATATCCGGCATGACTACAACATCCATCGTAAGAAGACCATTGAAAAACATGTACTGCAGTCTGGAAGTTTAAAGAGAGCCAGTAAAGAACTTAGACTGCATAAAACTTGGATTGAAGGGCTTAAAGCTACATGTAATAAAACTACATGTAATAGAACTGTAATACTTCAAGTTGCAACAAAATTCTATAAAGCTCTGTACATGTCTGAAAACAGTAGAGCCAGCTCCAGCTTCAACTCTACTAAAAGAAACATCGTCCAATATTGTAGACATAGAGGAGGCTGAAGTATTGAAGGGAATATCTAGATTGAAATCTGAAAAAAGCCCAGGACCTGATAAAATATCTAATGAAGCCCTGAAGTTAGGAGCCCCCTATTTAGTGAGCCCTCTAACATTGCTCTTCAACCTCGTGCTAAAAACGGCGACTACACCAAGACAATGGACTGAGTCGGACATCATTTTATTGTATAAAAAAGGAGACCCAAATGATGTAAACAACTACCGACTAATAAGCCTACTGTCTTCAATATACAAATTATTCTCATCAATTCTGGAAAAGAGAATCAGAGGCGCTATAGAAAACCAACAGTCCGTAGAGCATGCAGGATTTAGAAGAGGATTCTCAACCGTGGATCATATCCACTCTATTGAAATGATAATAGATAAATATCAAGAGTTTCAAAGGCCGCTCTACATCGGATTTATCGATTATCGAAAAGCTTTTGATACTTTGGATCATCAGTCAATATGGAAGTCTCTACATTCGCAAAATATTGAAACAGGATATTTGAAGGTAATACAATATATATATGAAAACTGTTCGAGTAGAATTAAACTGGAGACGACTGGACCTTCAATACCCATAAGAAGAGGAGTAAGACAGGGCGATCCCATATCTCCAACTATATTTATAGCAGTTCTACAACGAGTCATTGGACAACTACAATGGGAAAGGGTCGGTCTAAATATAAACAATAAATATATAACCCATTTAAGATTTGCCGACGACATCGTGTTGCTGTCTGAGAGTAAAACGGAGCTGCAATCAATGTTAAACGATCTTCACGCCGCGAGTCAGCAGGTAGGACTAGAAATTAACCGCATGTACGGTTTCATCACCGTACATTTATTTGTGCTTACTTGCGACCTACTTTGAGTCGCACGGCAGCGAATACTACTCATACATAAATAATATAATATGTAGACACTTCGGTCAAGCACGTTGAACTTAACGCACATAGAGAAAGAGAACCAACTTATTAACTGTGTATTAACATTTACTCAATACATTCTCTATAATTCTCATTATCTTTCACCAAACTCCAACTACATACCCTAAACTACAAATCAAGTGTAGCAGCTAACTGGCCGCTACACCGCAGTAAAACCAATATTATGACAAATTATCTGAAGTCCCCTGTATATCTAAATAATGAAGCGCTGGAGTACGTCAACACCTATATATACTTAGGTAAACAATTATCGTTTGAGAAGCAAATAAATGAACAGGAAATAGAAAGGAGAGTTTCGAATGCTTGGAAAAAAATTTGGAGCTTAAAATAAATTATGAAAAGTGACATGCCGATCATAATTAAGCAAAAGGTTATGGATACCTGCATACTGCCATCATTAACATACGCTAGCCGAACTTGGAAGTTCACACATCAAGCGAAAGCAAAAATCAGGACGTGTCAAAGAGGAACGGAAAGGAGTATGTTAAAAATCAAACGAATTCAAAAAATACCCCATGCTATAATTCAAAAGAAGGCAAAAGTTACAGACGCTCTGATTCATAGCAAAAAGCTAAAGTGGCGGTGGGCTGGACACATAGCCAGACTAACAGATAACAGATGGACCGCCACTGACGATATTATACAAGCGGCTGGCAAACAGTGGATGGAGACAGCGAAGACCAAGGATACCTGGAAATCTCTAGAGGAGGCCTTCACCTTTGAGAACGAGGGGTTCTTACAAAAATATAAAATATATACTATAGCTATGAACGTAAAATATAATTTTAAACATAATACTAGCAGATTTATATATTAGAAATAAGTTTATATGTATTGTGTTCTTTAATAAGAAATATAAGGCTTTTTTTTTTTTTTATTATATCTATACTATTATAAAGTTGTAAAAATGAAATAACTGTATGATTAGAAGACATTAAAAAAAAAGCTATTGTGACGGACTATTTGAAGGTCACTATTTTTTTATATAAAAATATATTTTTTTGTATAAAAATATATTTTTTATATAAAAATATTTATTTTTTATTTTTTTATGTTGTTGCGGCTTCATCCCGCAAATTCGGCTAAAAATTTCAACTAACAAACGGTAGGTACACGGCTATCTGGTATCTGCAGATGGTTACAGGACACTTTTTACCTGAGTACTCTGAAAAAAAAAGAGGGGTTGTGACTTTCTCCTCTGCGATCGATGTTGCCCACCTTCTAATTTCATATCAAAACTTAATGATAATTAAAGACAATTGCTTAGTGCGCTGGTACGAAAGTAATTGCTTTTGGTTAAGGTAACTAATTCCAAATGTATTATTTTTATTAGTTTACAGCGGAACTCTAAAACCTTGGCCCGACAGAAAGGCGTTAAATGAGACGGAACAGGATAAACAAATTAAGTTTAATGCGCGAGTGAATATGAACGCTTATTTATTCGTATGTGGAAACGGGATAAAAACTAACTTTTTTTTTATGTAACTAGTGGCAAAATAGCAGACGAGAACTTTGCAGTTTCTGTTATTTAATACTAGAATGTGCCCGCAACTTCGTTCGTCGAGGAGAAAAAATCTTTTCATTAGCGTAGTCGATTAAAAAGTATCCTGTAACGATCTGTGAATGCCCAGCTACCCGTGTACCAAAAATAGTTAAAATCTATTTAGCCGATTTGGCGTGATCAAGCCGCAACGACCCATACAAACAAACAAAAAATCCAAAAAATATAAATTACCATTCAGTGACCTCCAAATATTTCGTCACAATCATTTTTGAAAAAATAGAAACGCGTCGCTTTATACTGCCTCGGTTCTAAATAACAAAAAAAAAACATTAGTAGATGACAAGATACATAAATATATAAATTTACTCGTAACAAAAACTTTTGCTACTGAAGTGATTCAAAAGAGTATATAGTACCTCTGACTTTTCCTATAAATGCAGCCCTTAACGCCATCTAATATAAGGATTCGAAAGACTTCTTCCACCGGAAAATGCCTCAAAAGTACCTTTTATTAGTAAAAAACGGGAGAATTCTAAATACCTTTATTCGATACCCGCGATCTTTTTATTTATACTTTTTATGTGAATTAGACTCTTGCTTATTGAAAGAGTGCTTTTTGAGGGTCCTCGGGTTGTCAAAAGCTCAAAAGACCCGCAAGAAAGGGCTTGAATTATATAAATTGCTATTTAGTGATGAAAAGACTTGGGTTACTGTGATTTTGCTTTGAGATTGTACGTCGAGATGAGTCTTTTGAAAAGTGTTTTGATATATTTTTATGGTATCATAATAATGCTAATGGTAATTAGTATAACCCATAAATAAGCGACGGTCAGATTTTCCGGTTTTCATTATGAAACCCGGCCAAGTTCATGTCGGACGCACAATGTAGGGTACCTTACCTTATCGGGTTAACACATTAAATTCTTTACACATTAAGAACGGCGAGTTGCTTCCGGCTATAACAAAAAAAAAAAGGTGTAACCGATTAACTCCAAAATAACATTAATTGTATATACTGTATAGATTGAGTATACAAACGGTTACTTGTAAGTAATTTGAAGAAACTGAATTATGGCGTTATTTTTTACTTTTTAGTTTTTTTGGAGTCGGTTTTATTTTTTTTGTTTAAAAGTTTATTTATTTTACACTTTTTAGTTAATCGTTACTTAAAAGTGTATCTCGTGACGATTCGAACAAGCCCAAACACGGCTAGGATACATTATTTTATTACATGGATCTGGTGCCTACCTTCCGGCTCCATCATCAAATCAATTCGATGGTACCATTCTCATCAGGAACATTTCAATTTGTGACTATGAAGTTGCTTAGCTAAATTAATCAAGATATTTTGTCGCCACCCGTAAATCATTTATCATTGAGGAGTTCCGATGGCATTCTGTGGTCTTCTGCATCAGTTCCACTTCACCAATTTACACTTTCTGAATGCAACAATATGCTACAATATTTTAGGAGTTCCTTCAATTCCTCATGGATTCCATCATCAGATCTTCACCAAAATTAAATGGGACCAACTAGAAAGTACCTTCTATAAAACCATAATTTTTTTTTTTAATCGGTCAAATAGTCTTTGAGTAATCGGTGAACATCCATAAAAAAAAAAAAAAAAGTCCGTCGAATTGAGAACCTCCTCCTTTTTTTGGAAGTCGGTTAAAAAACGACTTCAAAACGTAATAAAAGGTAAAAAATGTTATTAAATTCGCTGAAATAACTTTCAACTAAATTTTTTTTATTTCAATTTATACACTAAGAGAACTTTTTAAAGAAATTAACATATTAACCGTAGCGTACCAATATATTTATGAGAATATTATTTATGTTATTAAAAACTTGACTGTTTTACTAAGAATTCAGATATATACAATTTTAATACTAGAAATAAAAACAAAATTCTCATTAGAAAGTTCCGCGTTCGTATAGTAGCCAAATTATTCGTAGGCCAATGTATACATTTTTTATAATAAGCTACCAGATGATGCTTTAAAAGTACCGTTTTCAGGTCTCAAAAAGTACTTACAAGAGTTGGCAAAATGTAATGGCAAAGGCATATTATAGGGTCACGCCGTAGAGTCAGACTTGTACAAGTGCCCTTGTGGCCTACTTACAGAATAAAGATCATTATTTCAGTATAATATAATTAGTGTTATTTTTGAGTCCTCCTCTATATAGACAGGGCGAGATGGATTAGCTACCGCCATCACGTTTCATTAGCTAAAGCCAACAAGAGTTTGACTCTTAAAATTCTGATGAGGGGTGATGAAACGCCTGTATGCCTTTTGTAATTAATAGAAAATAGTTGATAACGATAAATTTCCAACTGTTCAATCCGTTTTTTCGAAACCGCTCGTTACTAATATACCGCATTCCCGAAATACCAGATTTTGCAATATATCGGATTATCAATATAATATCACAATTTTAGCTTACCACATTCCCGTTACACCAGGTTGAAAAGGTTATAGGGTACTCATGCAAATAAATCGTTTGAAGAATGTTTAATACTGAAAATTTGGTATATTGGTAATCTGATAAATAAAGAAGGTGGTATTTTGCAAAATCTAGTATTTTTAGTTAGCGTTCGAAACTTATTTATTGAAATGGTTTTCGGTTTATAGAAAATTGGTAAAGCTAAAGGGTAGTCATTTTATGTAGGTATTTTCTCACAGAGGTTTAATTTTAACATGCTTTGTAAATGTTAACGGCCAAACGTTGACCACTTGACAGATGTAATCAGTCTTTAGCAATTAACAAAACATGGTAAAATCGGGTTAGGTTTAACGTCCCAGTCTCTATTCAGTGAGATCAGTCCAATCTATTGATTGGATTATGTTCTAATCCAATTGGATTGGAAGGGTCTCGTTGACCCATAGTCTTTGGATCCAAGAACTCGTTAGCTCACCTAAGTCGCTGCCTAAGTCGCAAGCCAGCCTGGGATTACACCCTCGATGTTATAGGAAGAATGGCACAAGTCATTGATAAATTGAATACGTTACTATATGAATATTGTATAACAGAAAATTGATGAAAAGTGAATAATAATTCATCTTACGCCCATGTGACGGTAGCGAAACAGCCAAGCCACATATTTTGACTTAGGTGTAGAGTTTGTGAAGTTAGGGCGTGTAGAGTTAGAAGCTTGACTCTAAATGAGATGAGAGAACTTTTTGACAGTGGTCACCTCTTGGCAACATTTTACATGAAAATGAAGTTGAAATGAATGGGTGGGAGTAATCACTTTTTTGTAAGTTGCTTATGATAATATATTTATTTATTTTAATCTGAAACACGTATTTTTTTTATTTGTCATATAATAAGACGTCCGTGTACTTGTATAATTTTCAGATCTCTAGCATGAAATTATGTTTATATGGGATAACCCATACAAACTTCCATTCCCTAATTTAAAGGGTGATTTAATAAATATCCTGAAATATATATTCAATTATTTATTAAAATGAGTGCCTATATTAATTTTCAGGCCTCTTCATCGGAATTTGCGGAAGTCTTATACCAACATCCATCCCCTAGTTTAAGGAGTTGGGAGGTAAAAGTTCCAAGTTTTAGATTTTTTGTGCTGTTCATATACGAATACTAGCTTACGTACTAAATATCAGAGGGGTTACTCCGAAACACAAAAATCGAAGTTCGTAAGGTGCTGTCCCTCTCGCTCTCATGTTATGATGTATTTGAGTGAGCGGGATGGCGCCATACGAAATTCGTTTTTCGGATTACAGAGTAGGCGCTCTGCTCTCTAGGACTTGAGAAAAAAAATCGTTTTTTTTTTTTAAATCAATATAATCTATAGTAGAAGAGCTATGCTATTGAAACTTTTAACGTTTAATAAGTCCACTATTGATATCATATCCCGAGAATTTAGTTTATCTCGCATAATCCAAACTCAAATTATGAGGGTTCAAAAAAACGGTGAAGCGCTTTGAGAGAAGGTAGGTAGTGCCCTTGTGCTTCCCTTGGTTCATCTAGACGGGGGCAATACCATGTGCCTCCAGATTACACTCCATTTCCAGACCAACTTAGTTGTAACAGCTAGCGTCATTTCATTTCACTCCGATTTAACTGAAACTGCATTATTAGTTTGCCATCTTACTTACTCATATGCAAAATCGGTACTAAATTGGGTTTCAATTAATCGAAGCCGATATGCACTATCAATAACTTTGATTGTGATGTCTGACACACATATTTGCATATCATACTTGTACCGAATTCGCTTCAAATTAGGTTTGAATAATTGTTTGCTTTTTTTATCGAATACTTAATTAAAATAAATAAAATTTGGGGACAATTTTTACACAAATCGAGATAGTTTAATGTTAAGGTCAATAAGGCTTATATTATGAGTACTAGTCGACGATATATTACATACATACATACAATCACGCCTTTTTTCCATTACGGGGTAGGCAGAGACTACCTCCTTCCATTTGCTGCGGTCCTGGCATACAACTGCCGCTTCATCAACATTCAATAATCTCTTCATTTTTTGCTGTCACAACCCTTTCGCTGTGTCTCATTCTCACACAGAATATCAATATTTCTCGCATCCATCATCTGACATACTTCATCTATTTTATCATTCATTCCTCTCCTTACATTTAACGTAGCAAAGCGGCTATCCATAGCCCACTCTTCGCTCTCGCTGGGACCGAGACGTGATGGGTTGCGAACCACATCGCTGCCATTTGCGTTCCCACGAGCAGCTAGGGAAAAAATTATCGTACCCAGCAGAGCCCCGCATACCAGGCAAAATTTTGGCCTTATTCTGGGGTCACCAGTCGCAGGGCAATTCGGCACGCTAACGACTAGACTCGCCTCTAGCCACGCATCCATCGGCACGGCATACCTTGGATTGGCGGAATAGGAGGAAGGATAACAAGGTAAAGAAAGGAATTTAGACAGGAGAAAGGGTTAAAGGATACTACTGTCCCGGAAGACTATGTATGAGCCAGTAGCAGCTCGGGGAGCCAGGGTCGCATATCCGTATACTATAACAAAAATGCCGGAAAGCTACTACTTTTCGACCTAAGGTGGCCAAGTCGAATCTGGGAAAATTCTCCGTTTTACGCAGACTCCAAACGCGATATAACCATCTCAAAAAAACTCACGACCTGGATATCTACATTGATAGTCTTACCAACTGGAAGCGTAAAATGCTTGCAACAAATATTCAAATATTAATAATCGTTAAAAGTACTAGGCTCAATGGTGCATAACTAGTGATATTGTGTTTAGTCAGAAAAATCATAAATTTTATTGTGTATTACTTTTTGTTTTACAAATATCATGATAATAATCACAATTTTTGCAATTTATTAGTGGATCACTCCACTAGTGTTATTATTATAAACAAAGATCAGAAACAAATGAAAAATTTTTTCGACGATACTGGACTTGAACCAGTGCCTTGAGCCAGACCGGGGCAGCACGCTCTACCATCTGAGCTAATCGTCCACAAATTGTGTATTATTTTTAAATAGGTAAATGCTGTTGCACGCCTGTTATTGAGGTACAGGTTAGATGTGATCCCTGTTTTTAATTATAATTTATAGAATGTAAAATTGTTGGTGTGTCGAATAAAATAAATAAATAAATAAAGGCAACTTCGTATGAGTAATCCCTGACGTAACGATATATTTAATAGATATATTTACTCAGGAACAAATATTTATGCTCATCACACAAATATTTGCTCTTACCAAGATTTGAGCCCAGGACCGTCAGCTTCGTCGGCAGCAACAACTTGATAAAACGTCTGTATTATACTATTATAAAGTTGTAAAAATAAAATTCCTGTACAAGTAGATATTAAAAAAAAATGTTTTTCGGCGTAATCGGGTAAAAAGTATCCTGTAACCATCTGTGTCTACCCAGCTACCCGTGCACCAAAAATAGTTGATTTCGCGTGCTGAAGCCACAACAACACATACAAAATACAAACATACAAAGAATCTAAAAAAAAATCGATATCGTCACCTCTAAATAGTCCGCTTCAATTATTTTTTAATATCTTCAATTTAGGTACAGACATTTCATTTTTCCAACGTTATAATAGTGAAGATTATAGTTTTGTCTACAGAACAAAGTAACCAGAATGGAAACTGAATTTTAATAGGAGCTTAGTTTCCACTGCAATCACGAAGCTTGTAGATATTTAGTAAAACATTTTCCTATAAATGGGAATACAAGTAAGTACCTTCGATGCTTTTCCTCGTAATGTTGCCTTTGTTAAGCATTCATTCCTTGAAAACTGGTACTGAATAATAAATATTATTTTTGGGATCAATTTACCGCCGTTTGTCAGTACAGTAACCTTATTTATAATTAATATTTTCTTCTGTTTCCGCGATTATTACTCATTGAAATAAAACAATTTAACGGATTATATCGCGTATATTATCTCATTTTCGTTCCCGACGTTTCGGAAGCTTTCCAGCTTTCCATGGTCACGGGAGGACTGAGAAACGATGTATTTTCCTCTGTCAAAGTTACAATTTGTGCAAACTACCCATTTTTTGAAAAAATACAAATAAAGGTGTACATACATGCCAGATGGGCCTAAGCTGTAAAGACAGTTACACATGTGCCAGAAGGGCTTAATTATTTTATTCTAATAATTTACCAAGCAGCATTTCACAAATGAGGCGTACTGAGGAGAAAAGAAACGCTGCAAAGAAAAACTCCCAGGCTACCTCATTACTAATTATAATATTTAAAAAATATATATATAATTGTTCACAATGCAGCTCTATCCTGTTACTATCTATACTATTAAAAAGTTGTAAAAATCAAATGTGTACATTGAAGATATTTAATGGTACATTGCATGACAAGGGGCTAAAATAAGCCGATATGACACGAAGTCATTATTTGGATAAGCTCACGAAGTGAGCGAGGCTTTTAGCCACGTGTTAAACACTCTGCTTTTCACTTCGACTGCGAGAAAATAAAAAAGACTAAAAGTACAGTTTGAGCAATTCTATCAGAAAGTTTGGTCAATCTGATCAGGTTGGTTTGTTTTTTTTTAATTATTCGTAAGGCGTATGTAGCTGGCCGCAAGTTTTTTTTTCGGGGGAAAAAATTTTTGTATGGAAGTTTATGGCTTTCTTTTAAACCCTAGGGGCTAAATGTACTATTTTAGTCTCGCTTTGTGAAGCTAATATGACGTTCTTTTTGAGCAGGTGAAGTGAAAAATATATATTTCAACCCGTGAAGCGCGCTAGAGAGGCAGAGAGAGCTTGAGAATTAACGATTTTTAAATTTAGAACCTACTTCTCACATTCACTTCGACTGAATTTTCATTATATTTTCTTTTAACATAACGTGCCACGGGTTAATAGACTATTTGGAGGTGACTGAATCGAAAATAATATTTTTTTGCATTTTTTTTGTATGTGTCATTGTGGCGTCGTGGCTTAACTGATTTTAACTAATTTTGGTACACGGTTAGCCTGGGTATCCACAGATGGCTACAAAATATGTTTTACTCGACTATGCTAAAGTAGAAAGAGAGGCTATGACTTTTCTCTTCCGCGAACGAAGAAACACCTTCCAGTATTTTTTTCCTCAAGCTTAGTCAGGTAAAAAGTATCCTAATATTTTCTTCTGTTTCCGCGATTATTACTCATTGAAATAAAACAATTTAACGGATTATATCGCGTATATTATCTCATTTTAGTTCCCGACGTTTCGGAAGCTTTCCAGCTTTCCATGGTCACGGGAGGACTGAGAAAAGATGTATTTTCCTCTGTCAAAGTTACAATTTGTGCAAACTACCCATTTTTTGAAAAAACACAAATGTATGTACACCTTTATTAATATACGCGATATAATCCGTTAAATTCTTTTATTTCAAAAAGTATCCTATTAACATCTGTAGACGACCAGCTACCCGTGTACTAAAAATAGTTGAAATCCGTTTAGCCGTTTTGGCAAGATGAAGCAACAACGAAACATACAAACGTGCAAAAATTCGATTTTATTTAAATATCTTGAATGTACAGACTTTTAATTTTTACAACTATATATGTTTCCTATTACTTTATTGAGAAATTCTAAATATATTTTTATGTATATACCTATATATGTTCAGTATCTCTATGAGGGATTGGTACTGGCTGAGTGTAAATGTATTGGCTGTTAAAAAACCAAACTTAGTTTAAATAATGAAATAAGTAATCCGTTTTGTTGAAAAATGACTGAAAAGTAAAACCAAGCTTTTATCAATTTAAAACCCTGGATTAAAAGATTTCGTTCATAAAGTTTTTCGTTTATCATAGAGGTAACAATGAAGATATTCGATATCGATGAGAAATAAAATTTGTGCCATTCTCGTTACAATCCGAACTAATTTAATGGACTTTGAAAAATAAATAAAACTTCAATCGGGCTCATTTCGTTTGCAAAATTCTGTAATTGGATACCTGATTCAATTTCGAATAACTCTACTTTTCAGTTCTGCAATGGAATAAAAAGTGGCTAGTAATGATGGTTTTTTAACACTTCGTTTAACTTTATTAACTTCATTTATTCGTAGGTATCTTTGAACTTCCATTTTTTGTTCCATGCATTAAAATGCGTGTTCGTGATACGTCATTTCATTAACACTTTCGCAACCTACATTTTCGTAGCCAATAATTTGGGAAAAACTGTATGTAGCGAGAACTTGCTACGAGTAGAAAACCCATCGAGCGGGTTCGCGGTCGTGAATGTGATAAACGTAATCTAAATTATGTTAGGATAGAATCTTATAAGAACGTGGTGGTATGGAGTTGATAGAATTACAAATAAATCGTCTTTTATTAAGTGTGTGATTTCTTTTCGGCACAACTTTTCTCAAATCGACTAAATTAAGTTCTCAACATCTCAACTCCCGATACTCTCAAGTACAGAAAAAAAATCCGGATGTTATTTTAAATACTTAAATATAAAAAATAAATACAAAATTTCGTGGTTTCAGAAAAATCATCATTGACGTCCACTGCTGGACGCAGGCCTCCTCAATAGATTTCCACATGAGCCGTATAGAGGCCACCCGCATCCAGCGAGTCCCCGCTACCACCTTGCGGGTGGCCGATAGGCGGTCTCCAGTTAAGAGCCTTTCTGCCCGAATCGCCATCGGTTCTTTAAACTATGTGCCGTGCCCATTGTCACTTCAGTTTGCTTACCCTGTTCGCTATGTCACTGACCTTGGTTCGTCTACGAATCTTCTCATTTCAGAAAAAGCTTATTCAGAAATTTAATATTAACAGTCTGAGGAACATGATTTGCCCATTCATTAGTAAAAATATCACCTGAAAATACAAGGAAAATTAAATATAAAAATATTTAAGACAGTTAAAACGGTCAGATTGATAAGATCGTAATTACATTGGGGACAGTTTTAAGCTCAAACGAAAGCAGAGGACGAAGATAATCTTAATTAGATTGTACTTGATCGCGTTAAGCTGGGGTCCGTAGGAAGGGTTCTAATTAATCTTGTATTAACCTGGTGTTCAAATGCAGCGCCCGATTGTACCAGCTAAGTTTACGTCTGACGACTAGAAACTCGCTGGCAGGCGGATTTCACTCGATTTCGGTTGACTGCGCGGTGTGCGGAGCCAATTGGCCCGCCCGGGAGCTTAACACCAGAGGGCTGTCGCTATGGTTACAACTTGAACTTAAAATGTTAAAAGAAAATGGTTTCGTCTCGTGAGGTGCATGATTTAAAAAAAAAACGAATGAATCATTGTCGTTTTCTTAATTAGCCAAGATTACAGGTACAATGTTAGAGATACTCTGCAACCCATGGCCTGTGACTTGTCACAGCCCTAGCGCACGCATCGGTCGCGTAATTGCGCAGCGAAAATCAATTTTAGCTTTGAGCAAGCTTCATAAGCGTAATTTTTGAACTCGGTTCAACATGCTACTGGTTAGTTTTTGCTAGCGTACGATTTTTTGGTATTTGTAAGAAAACACGTGAGAGTGAAATATCTGGTTATACCTATTAGTATATCTGGTTATATCTTGGTTGAAAAAGTGTCGTTGATTGTAAACGCAAGTTTTGAAGTGATTGCTTGTGTGCCCAAACAAGCTTTAGTTTTCTCAAAGATTTTGCTCCATTACAAAATAAGAAAAAAAAGAAGTAGCATCTCTGTCATGCAGACTGCGGGGCAGCAACAACAGCAGCAACAGCATGATTGCCGGCCGATTTGAATACCCAATCATTTTTAGTTTAATTAATGTCATATAATCGTTTTTAGAATTTAAGTTTTGGCTGTAATTGACATGCTTATGAATTTATTATTTAATAAATTTTGTTATTATTATTTCTTTTAACTATGTATTTTACTAAAAAATGGATCAATGTTATCTGATAAATAAGCCAATTTTTGAATGTTTATTTTTTTGAAATGATCAAGTCAAAGCTCAGTAACGTTAAAAATGGGGAAATACGGTATTTGTACGGGCATTCACGGAAAGTTGAATATTTTCTAACAAACCCTTGTTTATTCGCCGTCTGTTCTATAAACACTCGCGGAACCTTTTACGCCAAATCATTATTGACTTGTGGCTTTTTACGAAGGATGATTTTAAAGAAGGATTACGAAGATAAATTGAGTTTAGTAAAGCAGAGTTACACGCTTGACAGGATTTCTTTAGAAATTAATGATAGTAATATGTAATTTTTCTAGAAAACTACCACCACACAATTGAATTGGCAACATTAATGTTTTGACTGCCACAGTCGGCAAATCACGTCATTAAAAAAATCGTGCCACTGACGCCAGCGTCGGTGAATGCCGTCCAAATTTCATGGTTCGAAAACTCCGAATATAATGTCGGAAGAACACCCAGACTTGGGGTCCCCTTGCGATTAAAGCATGATGGCAGACGAGAACCGGGTGCAAAAGGATGAAATAAATCAAACGACAACTGTACACCGTATCAGTTGTAATAATTAATCACGTTATTCACACTCTGATTAACATTAACACAAATTTCAAAGAGTTGCCTCTTGATCTCGCGATCCGTCAGAGTTAAGCGTGTGCACCGGTCGAACGATCTCTGTCGCTTGTCGCGAAGCCGGCTCTGAAAATTCGTTAAACACTTGCAGGTCCGCCCACCTCAGTGACCGGAGGGGAGCAGTGGGTACGTGTTGGGTACGCGTTGTGCCTCTTGATCTTGATAGTCAAATCAACTCCTTGTTATTATTTTCGCCGACATATCAATATCTCGTTCTGCAATCACTGATTTATTTTTAAGGTTTATTTTTGCTCTTGCTGTGCGTCTAGGTCACGTCGTATTATTTCGCTGCTTGGAGGTCAAAAGGTTAAGTTTATCAGAGGCAGTGGCGTGCGGTCAGGCACAAAGGCACTGCTTACCCTGAACGACCATGGCTCCATACAGGCACATAGAATCTGCCTACCCTGAAGCTCTGAAAGATCATGGCTCCATATAGGCACAAGAAACATCCTATAACCATCTGGGGATGACCCGTGTACCAAAAACAGTTAAAATCTGTGTAGCCGTTTTGGCATGATGAAGCCACAGCGCCACATAAAAACATCCAAACAATAAAAATAAAATGAAATAAAACAATGGCCACCCGTGACCATGGAAAGCTGAAAAGCTTCCGAAACGTTGGGAACTAAAATGAGATAATATACGCGATATAATCCGTTAAATTGTTTTATTTCAATGAGTAATAATCGCGGAAATAGAAGAAAATATTAAAAATAAGTGGGTTTTGATTCAGTGACCTCCAAATAGTCCTCTTTGTTTATATTTTTAATGTGAAAACATCACATATTTTTTGATACAATATTGATACAAAGATCTAAGTAGAAAAGAAAAATTAATTGCGATCCATCGCGTTGGTATCGGTCTGATGGTCTAACGCATAGGGCGCTGTTCCGGTATAACAGAGACGCTGGATCGATTCCAGCTTAGACTGCAGTGGATCGCAATTAATTTTTCTTTTCTACTTAGATCTTTGTATCAATATTGTAGATTTCAATTGTTTTTGGTACACCTGTAGCTGAGTATCCACAGATGGTTATAGGACACTTTGTACCCAACTACGCTGAACAAAAAAAGAGGGGTTATGACTTTTTTCTCCTCTCGGCATCTTCTTACGTAATAAAATGTGCATTTGTATGAAAATCTTACCTCTTAAGTCGACTTTGTTTCCTAAGTCAATCCCATCTCTTATAGTTTCCGCATACTGAACCATTTCTATTGCCACCCTGTCTGTATGTCACGCACTCTAATCTATTTCTACCGACGTTTCCCGTGCAATTTCCTCCGTCAAGCGATAGGCATTAATGTCCAAGCGATAAAGTCGAAAATCCGGGAGCTTAACTCATGTAAGCATCGCAGCCTACCTTCGTCAGTTTGTTTATCAAAGCTGTTTTGTCGCGGTGACCCATTTCTGTGGCGACATACGGATTTATATTTTTACTACAAATCATCTTTTTAATGAAATAAACACAAAAATGGAAAATGCTTCGGGCGGGATTTGAACTCGTGTCCCCAGCGACTTTCCGGGCCATCACAGGCGCCATAACTAACTAGGCTACCCAAATTAGGTCTACTTGAATATCATATTAATACATTACTCCACTGTACCCTACCCTAATGCTTTACAGATCACCAAACGTTTTATTGAATTGTCAGCATCTCACCATAAACCTCATATCCATCTAAACCATCGTTTTCTTCCTTGGCAAACAATCATTCGAAAAACATGGTTTGCACCCCGTTTTCTGATTGGTCCGCAGCGGACTGAGTGAGGACTGATTGCATACAAAAAGGCGCCAGCGCTAGCTTATACCATAAGGCCGTAAGCGACAAAGCGGCTTTTTTCGTTTTAATTCAAAACTACAATTTTTTTTTAAAAATCCAACTCACAAATGAAAGTGCGTATTTAGACTAATGGACTAAGAAAATTAAGAGCCTTACATTGGTCTGGTTACCCTGTAAAATGAGAATCTCTGTTTTAAAAGAGGTTTCTTTGATATTGTTTTCTCTGTTATAAAATTTAAAGAATCGTGTTTCTGCAAGTATTAAAATTAAGTCAATGAAATGAAGAATCAGGTTATGAAATATCACTTTCATATTGAAATAAAACAATTTAACTGATTAATTTGCGTATATTATCTCATTTGAGTTCCCGACGTTTGGGAACCTTTTCAGCTTTCCATGGTCACGGGTGGACTGAAGCTTCCGAAACGTCGGGAACTCAAATGAGATAATATACGCGATATAATCCGTTAAATTGTTTTATTTCAATAAGTAATAATCGCGGAAACAGAAGAAAATATTATATCACTTTCATATGTTTTGTAATAGCAGATTAATTGAGAGATCTTAACTATCTAACACCAAAATTTCCAATTCTTCGTCTTAACCCACCTACGTAAGGTCAGGCCTCCTTGTCAGTTTTCGCCAGAGTGCTCGATTCTGGGTCGTCTGTTCCTCAGTGTTCAGGTTCTTCAGGTCGGTTTTAATATTGGACCACCATGTGTACTTTGGTCTGCCTCTTCCTCTCGGTTGCTCAGGAAGGTTTAATGCAATGTTTACGACATGGTCTATTCCTCTCTCTGAATATGGCCGTACCATCGCAACCGGCCTTCATGCCAGTAGCACACCTCCGCTGCGAAACGTCAAACCCAACGAAGTTCCGGTTTAGTTTCACGCGCTCTGTATGGTGTTCGGTTTCGCGGCGGAGGTGTGCTACCGGCATCAAGAAGTTTTTTTTTATTGGAGCTACTTTGAAACTTCCGCGGCCATATTCGTTCCTTATCCAGTCTAGTCTTGAGATATCCTTCAAAGCTATAAGTATGTTATTTATGTATTTATACAAAGTACATTTGCAACTTACAGCTTATAGCTGCCATGGCATGACAAATTTAATATTATAAACCAATTAATTATTATTTATTAATCCAACCTCATAAGACTACACCCACAATCAGAGAGCTTTTAAAAACAAAAAGAGTATTTTTAAGTTGAGGGGATATTTCATATTCATCATTTGACTGGTTTTTGACTGGTAACAATCTTCTGTTCTAAACGTATGATGAGAATTACTGAAATTGGTTAAATACTAGTGTGAGTCAGACTTGCACACAAAGGATCGGACTTTCGCGTGAAAAAAAGAACTCGGAAAAACCCGAAAAAACTCGGAGAAAAGCTTTATTTTTTTACTTAACTTTTATTATTTGTTGTTATAGCGGCCACAGTAATGGACATTTTGTGAATATTTCAAGTGTCGATCCATATTACGGTTCATGAGTTACAGCCACACAGACTAACAGATAGACAGACAGACAGTGAAGGCTTACATAGGGTTCAGTTGGTAATCCAAATTTTCTTAGACTATGATGAAGTCATCATCATTTTTAGCCATAAGACGTCCACTGCTAAACACAGGCCTCCTAAATAGATTTCTACATGGGCCGCATGGAGGTGACCCGCATCCAGTCAGTCCCCACAACCCTAAAGAGGTCGTCCGACCAGCTTACGTCCACCTTCCCACGCTGCGTTTGGCAGTACGAAGTCTCCACTCGAGAACCTTAGACTTCCTGGCACCTAAATATACAATCTGGTCGGAGTCTAGTTCATTCCTCATTCCTATCCGCCGGACTAGTACAACTCTCGGCAACTACGCTGATCGCGCGACATAGCATCACCCGTCTTTCTCGCATTGTATTGAAAGGAATGAGACAGACAATCTTTTTCGCGAGAAAGAGTCGCGTATTACAATTGTGGCAGTGGAGGTGTGTTAAGAGTATTTTCACAATTCGTTTCCTCATTCACTACGCTCTATATTCAAATAGAAATCGGCGTCACGTGAATTCAATGATTCTTGAATAAATGTATAAATTTACACCAGCGTTCAGTTATTTGCAGAAATGTCCAACGCTTGAAATTCTTACAAGTAGGTTGGAAATGCATTTGAATCTAAGATTTCGATTTGACTTTCTGGTGCAGAGTGCATTTTGGGGTTCCGTAACTTAACTATAGCTTGCAAGGCTCTTTCGTCACACTCCAATGGTCTGCGGGCGACGGGCGGGAAAGACAGCAGGGGTGAGTAAGAAGTGTGCGCGCGGCAGGGTCATCGTGCTCCGACGCGCGCACTCTTCATAACTACCCGCGCTGTCTTTCCCCCCCGTCGCCCGCAGACTATGGGCACACTGTGGACATTCCCTGCCGCCCGCCGCCCGCCGCCCGCAAGCTCCACCCACCCGCGCTCTCCCCGGTCACAGTTCAGTTACCTCAGCCGGTAACTGCGAGGTAACCGAGCGCGGGTAGGCGGCACTTTCGGTGGGAGGCAGGGATTGTCCAAACTGTACGTAGTACTCTGTATTATACTATGCCATGGGAGTGTCACAAAGAACTTGTCAAGCTATAGGAACCTTGAAAGCTCACTCTATGTCTGCTCTACCTTTCTCGAAAATGACGATTCTAACTTAACATTTATTTTATTAATTTCGTTTGCAGACGAGAAAAGTGATATAACATAACCCTCTTTTTTGCTTCAGCGTAGTTGGATAAAATTATCCTATATCTGAGGATGTCCAAGCTATCCGAGAACCAAAATGAACTAAACTTGTTCTTTAGACTATCTAAACGACGATATAATATCTATTTAAATATAAAATAAATATTCGTGCTAATCACACAAATACTTGGCCGTACCGGGGTTTGAACCCGAGACCTCTAGCTTTGTAGTCCGTTGTGCAACCAAACTTGGCCTAACGTGTTGTTAATAACATTAATACTCTTACTGCCAAGCTTTTCGTAACGCTACGCACTTTCCTCTACCTACGGGGAAACGCATATCGGCTACGCGTCTACGAGCAGAACGCCCGCTAGGCGCGTTCCTGGCTGTGAACGTGTGAAATTGTAGTACACAAAATTCGGGTAGCTTCTGCTTACCCACAAAAACCCGTGCTATTATGTACACAAATAAAAAAACTGGCCAAGAGCATTGCGGAGCATGCTCATTATAGGGTTCCACAGCCGTTCATAAAAAAAAAACGTGCCCTACAGGTAAAAAAAAACCGGCCAGGAGCATATCGGACCATGCTCAGTATAGGGTTTAACAGCCGTTCATACAAAACAATGCACTACAGATGAAAAAAATACGATATAAAAGAGAGCATAAGCAAAAACGATATATCCGATAATCAAATACAAGACACCTAGACTCCAAATTTCAATACATCTTGTAGTTTCTGAGTTAAATGCCTGTGACATGCGGAAGGACGGACGGACATGAATAAACTATAAGGGTTTTTGCCATTTTGGCTAAGGAACCCTAAACATGTTTTAAATCTGAACTGATGATGATGCGAGTGTGTTCCTAAAACATTATAATTTGGGCGTGTTCAAGACAAGAATGAATAGGCTGTTTCTAGGTGGGCATCATACATCCTCGGCCGTATTGTCACTTATCGAAAGACATGGCCCGTCAATCAATAAAAAAAAAACATTTCTGTCATTATTATTATTATTTTCTCTTTATTATTTAGAGGCATCCAATCTTTAAGGATTATGTCAGCCTCATTGTAACTTAACCTAAATTTCTTACAATATTATAAATTGTCAGCATACCGACTTAAATACTGTAATACAAAAAAATATACTTTTTTAGCTTCTTTTGAGTTAGGTGCAGCCAAAATGCTTTGAAATACGCCTATATCTGATATATTAAGATTGAGAGAATTTATCAGTGCTTGTCTTTCGCCTTCATTCCGCACACATTCCGTTAAGACATGTTGATCTTCTAATGTGTTGCAAACATCACAGTTTGGGGATGGTTCATTTCAGAAAATCTAATCTTCATGTTTTTCGGCTCGTAGCCCGAGTACTACGGTAGGCAGTGCTCAGAGAACAGAAAACATACTTGCATCAGCTTCAAGAAGCAAGGCTAGCGACCTAGATGCAATTAATAATTATTAAGATAATTATGCAGAAAAATATCTAGTTCACGCATTGTCTGCAGTTTACACGTACAGTACACAAGATGAATGTATAGTAGTGTGCTGAAGGTGTTGTTTGTATATATAGCGTAAGCAATAGAAGTAAATCAGATACCAATTGTCCGTTGGTATTTCACTACCTTCCTATACCAGAACCTATGCGTGATCAGGGCTACTCTCTGAGCGTATAGTCCCACCCAACCTTTAGACTAAGTTCCTCTCACTGTGGCGAAGACACTTTCAATGCCTTAATCGATCAACTGAGTCTGGAAGACCGGCAATGAGAAAATCACCATTCCAACCTCCCTATTCCTCTCGGTAGGAATCCTTCTGTTACCTTAGGTCTCCTGGTAACAGATATCCTAGTTAAAATCGTAAGTTAAGGTTAGGTCAGGGACTTAGGGCAGTAGGCTCCCTTGGCGTAATCAACCCTTAATCTACGCAGTCTGTGCAGACGCACGCTGAACAATTTACTTAGGTACTAACATACCTAATTTACCAATACCAAAACAAATCACCAGATTTGTATCTTGTCCCCATCAGAGGACCCTTATTCAGCGTGTGCTTGCACATATGGTCCTTGGAGCCGGATTTTAGTTTTAGTTTCTAAAACCACAAGCCATTATTTTCGTCCGTGTGTTTCCAAAGTGATTCGAGCAGCAACCACTAAATCAACGGGTAAATTCACCCTTTAATGGGATTTGGAATGCATGTGCTGGCAGAACTCCATAAAGTAGCGTCGTTTTGTACAATACAATTGTTTTTGCATAGTTATGCGGAAATACGGGAAGGCCTTTACAATAAAGTCTGCGTGCGTTTAAGCGGGAAGCGAAGCGTTATTTGAGGCATCCATACTAATATAATATTATATATATTATATATATATTATATATATATATATATATATATATATATATAGACATATATATATCCATATCTATGCTAATATTATAAATGCGAAAGTGGGTCTGTCTGTCTGTCTGTCTGTCTGTCTGTCTGTTACCTCTTCACGCTTAAACCGAACCGCTTTTGATGAAATTTGGTATCGAGATAGTTTGAGTCCCGGGGAAGGACATAGGCTACTTTTCATCCCGGAAAAATACCCTTACACGCGATAAACGAATTTAAGGCGAACGAAGTCGCGGGCAGAAGCTAGTTATGTAATAAAATTTAGTATTCATTTTGTGTATCTAAATTTTAAGTTCTCATGTCTCTTTTAGTTTCGAACTTTGCCATACTTGACCTATTTGGATTGCTCACCTTGTTTATTTTTTGGGATACCAAGCATACACTTTATTTCTCAAGAAGAATTGTATTAAATCTAACAACCGTTTTCTGTGGTATCAATAATAAAAGTATAAAACTATTTCAATCTCATTATAACTCCCCGAGAGAGAACAATTTAAAATGACTTTTTGGACTTTCCCAAAAAATGTTTCATACTAAAGCCTACTAGCTTAGTGACGTCACATGGTTAGTAGGGGAAACCGGGTAAGGTCCTCTCACGAGTTGGTTGTCACACGACGGTCATGAGAAAAAACTGAACGGACGAATAAGTTCATTGACTGGTGTCGAAAGATCGTGAGAGCTTTATCTAGGAGGGAGATATAGTTCTAGCGATCTTTCGACGCCGGTTCATAGTCTTATTATGGCCACTGTGACCCGATGAGCAACCTTACCCGGTCTCCCTTACCTTGTATGGAGATATTAAGAACTTTGATCTGAAACTACGTTTAAATTTGCGTTTATCGAAACAAAAGCTACCATTTTATGGTAAATGGTATCATTAGTTATTAATATTTTCATAATTTAAAAATGGACTTTCCCACCCAACTTTAAGGGCTCATGAAACAACACATGATTTTTAGATCAGGCATTTCTAATGTTAAAGAGAAAACCAACTCTACTTGTAATTCGCCAACGGCATAATTAAGTATACTAACTAATATCGGTCATCGCGATCATTAACCGATTTAAACGGATTGATAATGGCATAGATGTAATATTGGCATAGAGTAAATCACTTAATATTACTTCCACTGGGATAGTGTAAATTTTAATTATATGCACGATATAATCCGTTGAAACTGGTCTACACTAGCCGCATATTTGAGCCTCTGTATATGCTACTGTAGTCAATAGATTTACTACTCTCTCTCAATATACATAAAGTGGTACTTGGTGGTTTTCGTTGACAAAATTAGGCCACACATTTTGCTAATACTATCCCTTTTTGTTGGTAGATTCGATGATTTTATACCTGGTTTAACGTTTGCTGCAAATCTCTGATTACGCGTTGACAGTCTAGTGGTTTATATTATAGAAGGGGTGCCCGCAACTTTGTCAGCGGAGGAAAAAAAAACTTAACCCTAATTTTTTTGAAATAAAACAATTTAACGGATTATATCGCGTATATTATCTCATTTTAGTTCCCGATGTTTCTGAAGCTTTCCAGCTTTCCATGGTCACGGGTGGACTGAGAAAAGATGTATTTTCCTCTGTCAATGTTACAATTTGTGCAAACTACCCATTTTTGAAAAAACAAAGGTACATGCCAGATGGGCCTACGCTGTAAAGACAGTTACACATGTGCCAGAAGGGCTTAATTATTTTATTCTAATAATTTACCAAGCAGCATTTCCCAAATGAGGCGTACTGAGGAGAAAAGAAACGCTGCAAAGAAAAACTCCCAGACTACCTCATTACTAATTATAGTATTTTAAAAACAGAGACTATTAAACTACTTTTTAGACAGATAAGATATTTTACACCGTTCGGAAATTAAGGTTTTGCAGTTCTGTGTCTCGCTTGTTCCTTGATGAGATGTATTACAGGATCCCAAGCTGGTGGTAGTGACAATTCATCTTCTCTATTGAAATTAGGATGCTATTTAATCTCAATAGCCTCCCGTAGCATTCTGGGAAAATATCTTTTTTCTTTGGCAAGTATAGAAGGTTTATCAAACTTAATTGAGTGGTTTGGTTTGTCAATGACATGTTCAGACTGCATACCTATTACACCGTCGGTGCTTGACATCTGCTATGTGCTCCTTCACCCGGGTTGATACACTGCGTTTCGTTTGACCAATGTATGAAAGACCACACTCGCAGTCCAGCTTATAAATGCCTGCACTCTTCAAAGGGGTGCTACTAATAATTTCCAAATTTTTCTGTTTAGCGTAGTCGGATAAAATTTATCCAAGTGGACGCCCTGTAAAAACTAAAGTTAAAAAGCTTTTTAGACTTAGGGCGCGATGAAGCCACAAAGACACATACAAATACATAAAAAATCCAAAAGTTCTATTTTTTTTTCGGTTTAGTGACCTTCAAATACAGTAAAATTTCGTCAGTTCAGATTCGCATCGGTCGCGGTGCGTAAGTCTGCCAGGGTGTAGCACAAGCGGATTACGCACAAGGCCATTTAGACAAATCCGCTTTGCCCCGGCTTTTCTTGTTGTTGTAACCTTTTAACCTATAAGCAGTTTAGTGGAAATTTCGTATACGCGTCATTAGACCCAACTCAAGCTCTCCAAATTCGGTCGAAAAGTTATCGACTTTACGATATTTAGCCTGTAAAGGCGGAACTATTTTTATAAGAGGTAACATTTGCTGTAGTAGACAAGGAAAGGAATTGAAGAAGAGTGCACTTGAATGAAACGACAAAAAGTATATGTATGTCTATCCGTCCGCCCGTCCGTCGGTCTAACTGTCCGTTTGTCTGTTTCATAGCTTTGAAAAGCTAGTTTAAGCTAAGTAATTATTATCTCCATTTGATGGCAGGATCTGCTTTTGATTTCTTTTTCCACTTCTCCCTGTCTTATGATTACCTCAGACACGTATGCCTCTTAAAAAGGTTCATCTATATGTACTATTATAAAAATGAAATGTGAATACATTGAAGATATTTAAATAAAAAGTGTATCAGACTATTTGAAGGTTGAAAAGTATTGTTTTTGTTTGTATTTGTCTTGGCGGCTTCATCCCGCCAAAACGACTTAACGGATTGCAACTTTTTTTAATCTACAGTTTCATCCTCTTTTTTCAGAAGCGAAGTCGAGTAAAAGGTATCGTGTACTAAAAAATATTTGAAATCCATCTAGCCGTGTTGGACTGATGAGGCCACAACGACACATCTATACTATTATAAAGTTGTAAAAATTAATTGTCTATCATTGAAGATATTTTCAAAAAATATATTGTTATGGACTATTTGGAGGTCACTAAAACGAAAAATATATTTTTTGGATTTTATGTATGTTTGCATGTGTCGTTGTGGCTTCATCACGCAAAATCGGCTAAACGAATTTCAACTATTTTTGGTATACAGCTGGGTATGTCTAAATGGTTATAGGATACTTTTTACCCGACTACGCTGAAAAAAAAATGAAGGGTTATGACTTTTTCTCCTCTGCGAACGAAGTTGCGGGGCGCCTTCTAGTACAAACATAAAAATAATCCAAAAAAAGTCGACTCAGTGTCGTTCAAGTAGTCCGTATCACTTATTTTTTGAAAATACCTTCCAATATACGTTTCATTAAAAAAAAATGTTATTTTTTAAATTAATTAAATAATTTATTTATGAAATAGGTGCTACATATCACTTGCAGACAATCCCACACGTGATACATAAAAACACAACTACAGAGAACTAGATATAAAAAAAATGTTTGCAAGGCACACATTAATCTAACAAACATAAACACATAGGTACTTAATTTATGTCAGGAAAACATAGTAAATCACATGCAACTTTTGTGAATTAAGTCAGAGAGCAGTTAAAGAGATCTTATAGTAGAGGCGAGCGCCCAACCCGCTAAATATTTCTACCAGACTAACAAGAGAACAATGTCCTATGTATACGCATCAGCCTCATAGGTGACATAGATTATTGTGTTTCTGAGGGTGGCTACACTGTTTTCCTAGAGGAATAAACTAGCACTACAGATCCGGCGTATTACACGGCTCGCATGGTTTTATAGGCACTTCAGTTCCGTACACTAGCGAGCCGGGAAGAGGGTATGCCGGAAACATGGAGTAATTTGCGTGCGTTTAATTTACGGACCGCGTATTTTCTGCTCCTAGAACAAAACTCAGTTTAATGCTGTCTCCATGGCAGGAATTTAATCGTCGTTGATCGAGTTTTTCGGTAGATGATCGATCGATTGATGAGCTCAGTTTAGGTAATAAATCGCTTGCACCACTGGTTGCACCCTTGTATAGTTTAGTTTAGTTTTATTTATCACACCATTACAAATTTCTCATAATTACAAATACATGTCACTTATAATAGTATCCGTAATGTGTTCGTTACTGATAAAAAATGGAAATAATAATACAATAATAATAAGTACACAATAGTGTAGTTACTTAAAGAAATTACTATAAATTTGGTACCAGAAAAATAGGCACCCATCAGTAAATTAAAAAATACATGTCGGGTTTATACTCAATTTAAAATCAGAATCAATACAAAATGTTACATTAAAGCAAAAGAAAAAAAATTTGGTATCTCAAAATATAGGGAAACGAAAATAAAAACAGGAACATAACACACTTAGTAAGTAATGAAATAATTAGATAATGTCCACTTTAGAAATTAATCGCTCTATTTACTGATTTGAATGTATTCGTTAACTGATTAAAGGGACTTTACTTCTCCTTATATTACTTACAGTGTTATTTACATAAATAATCATCGACGATCGATGGTATCGATAGATGATCGATTGTCGTTGATTGGTGCAGTAGTATTAAACAGTCATTTGTCCTGAGAGTTTGGGTTGTAGGCTCTATAAAAGGCTGCAAATGTTTCGTATCACACTAAATTATTCGACGTCGATAGCTTATATCGATAAACAAGTGTTTTTCAACCTTTTACATGGCGCGATCCCTGCTGCGCTAATTCAAACATGTTTTTAAAAATGTTACAAATATTCAGTCTGAATTATAAAAAGCCTCACGATTCCCTAAGGAGTCTCAATCACGGTTTTTCTTTAGTAGGGGAGATCGGGTACAGTAATCACACGGGTTAGTTGCATGGATCGAATACCGGTATTCTTTCCATACAAAATAACCAGTATTTAATTTCGGTATCTCGTTTGATATTTGATTATTTTATTTTAATGAGCTTAATTCAACGTAAATAATAAATACTATTTAACAAAAAATTAAAAATATCGAAAATTTGGTAAGATATTTCATGTTAAAGTAATACCGGTAACGATCCCTGGTTGGTTGTGATCAAAAGAATAAGTTCATCTACCGGTGTCGAAAGATCGCGAGAGCTTTATCTAGGCGGGAGATGTAGCTCTCGCGACTTTTCGACTCCGGTACATAATACATTATGGCCCCTGTGACAACCGACCCGTGAGAAAACTTCACCCGGTCTCCCCTATTTTTTATATAGGGTTTTATGTTGTAGGTGGTATGATGGTGGTAATATTTCAAAAAGTTATACGTTGAGTGCATGCTATGACAGTTTGAACTTTATTGTTAAAGAAATACTGTTGTTATTCCTGCAACATCTTTTGATATATATGGTACTAGCTTCTGCCTGCGACTTCGTCCGCCTTAAATTCGTTTATCGCGGATAAGGGTATTTTTCCGGGATAAAAAGTAGCCTATGTCCTTCCCCGGAACTCAAATTATCTCCATACCAAATTTTATCCAAGTCGGTTCAGCGGTTTAAGCGTGAAGAGGTAACAGACAGACAGACGGACAGACAGACAGACACACTTTCGCATTTATACTATTAGTATGGATTTATTTCGCTCAGGTAATTAGCGGTTGGGTTTACAAAGGATAACAATGCCATTCATCAGGCAGATAAGGTCTCAAGTGGAAATCGGGATTTTAAATAATTTCTACTACACGTTACTTCGAAGAACTTGGCTCTTTTAATTTAATTTACAACATGATATTATTTAGTATAGAATACACATTACCAACGACCTAAATTATGAGAACGACACAATTAGTAGTTAAAATTTACGCTTCTGTAGCACCGGAAGTATGTTTAATGCTCCTGTCTAGAAAATACAGTGTTTCCCTGTCAAACTTATTACTGTAGTTACGTAAAAGGTTTTATTTAGGTTAGTTTATAATATTTTAATGACAAACTCATTCAAATTCAACTATATTGACATTTACGAATGCAATATTAATATTTGATTATTTTTAAGGCAGACTTCAGTTTGATCAAAGAGTTTGTTTCAGAATTGTGTTAAAAGTTTTATCTTTTGACAAGAGTAAGGTCCGTTCTTTGTATAATATGATTTCCAGTTTATATATTTCCGTAAGATTTAAATCGTCACTACATTGTAATCCGTGCATTATTGATTAAAAATAAATAAATATCTGGGACAATCTTACACAAATCGACCTAGTCCCAAACTAAGCAAAGCTAGTACTATGGGTAACTACTAGGCGAAGATATATACATAATCAAAAGTATGTTTCATATATGTGTTGTTATTGATTTTATAATAGACAGAATGTTTACGGTGTCGATCGACGTCGATCGATTGTTCATATTTATTTATCTAAGTTATCTAAATTAATGGATCTAGTCTTGTATGCCTTTTGGTGTCCCGGCGGTGAATCTTGTGATTTTTTTTTCCAACCAAATCAAAGTTCTTCGTCGAAACCGAAACCGAACTGCGGCTTTTGATCCAGTTTCGGCAGAAATCGAAACCGAATCATTTCTGAAAATTTACGGACATTCTAGACCCATACAGGAAAATAAAACACACAAAGTGTTCGTGTTAAAGTTAATGTACCTAATATTTATTACAATACACTAAATATAAAATACAATATTCTTTATTTCACATCAAAAGAAAATAACATGAGACACTTAAATTTAAAACAGTATGAGAAATGGTAAACAACAGGCAGTCTTATCGCTAAGAAGCGATCTCTTCCAGAAAACCTTAAGGTAGAGATCGCGGACACTACACAACCAAGGAGTAAGTGAGTGGCGCACAAGAAGATGAGACAAATCATAAATGAAAGAAAAAAAGAGAAAGGAACAACTCAGACATAAATTGAATATTTACAAATATTCAATTTATGTCTGAATATAAATGTCAAAAAATATAGTACTACCCGGCTACTATATGTTTGCACCTCATATCTCTTAGAGATATCAAATGATATCACGCGTACAAATGCGGTGCCAACTTTGATAAATCAAAATTGATTTTATTACAGAATATTTCAATGAGTAATAATCGCGGAAACAGAAGAAAATATTATTACAAAATAGTTCTTACAATCTACAAAATTTTATGAATATAAAAATAATTTGCATGTAAAATCAATTGAAATGTAATAAATAAGTTATTATAGTAATACAAATTGCAATGTCCTTGGAGCCTGTAATACCAAATAAAATATGTAAATACCACAATATGCAATAAAAGACAATGACTAAAGATAATGGTACGGATACCTCCATTTTTTAGCTAAAACCGATATCTCGGCCAAAATTGATCGAATCGGTATCGATCAGTCACTAGTGAAAAACGTTATACCTATGCGCACATTTAATTGTCCTCCAGTGTTCACTAAACATTTGGACATACGACGTTGTTGCGGAGTTTTCCCGTTTTTGCCTCTATGTATAAACTTTCGCAGTTATGCCCTAAAGGCGCGGCTCACTGACTCTGTCCTACTTTTCGCCTCAACTATTCACGTCGCAAAAAAGGACGTAACCGCCGTGATTTTTTTATTCAACATACACTCTTTTATAGAAGTAGTTTAGATAGCTCTTTGGATTAGCTGGTTGTTTATTGTTTACCTTTAGAAGTTTCAGGAGGAATCTTTGTCCAGAGGATAATGCGTTACGCCGTATGATTACTTTTTTCGTCAGAAAGTAGTCGATCATTTTGTAGTTAATACTGATGACAAAAGATATGGCTTTATTTCTCGATACAAAAAATCTTTAGCATTTTTTCCAAAGAAACTTGACATTTTCGTTTTTTTCTGACACACTTACACTTTAAAATAATTTCTCACTACGAACCTTATTATCTAGCTATTAAAATAATACGAATGGGTAGCGACTTTAAGAATTTCAAAGCCGCACACATATTTTACGTTAAAATTAAAAATGAGGAGGGATGAACATCATATAAAGAACGTAAGGGGTGAATGTCGATGGACGAAAAGCGATCGGTAGGCCAAAAAAGTCATGAATGGATTGTGTGAGAGAGGACATGAGAAAGAAAGGAGTAAGCGCTGAAATGACGAATAATAGAGATGAATGGAAGAAAACATGTTGTGCCGACCCTACGTAAGTGGCATAAGGGCAGGGAGATAAGTGTGAAAAGAGTGACAGATGCACACCTTAATAAATGTTCACATGGACTAGCCACAACGGTTTTCTTTCGCTTCTATCTGCTCCAAGTTTTGATATTTCATCACTGTAACTTAATTGAAATTTTCAAATATCACAGTACACAGTAAGATTATTACGACAAATCACAAATAATAATAGTTTTTACGTCGTATACAATCAGGGCTGGATATGGGCCTCTAAAAGTGAGAGGCCCCCACAAATGAAATTTCTAAAAACAATTAAAACAGAAATATATGGGGAAAAATACCAGCGGCCTCCACAAGTGAGGGGCCCCCCACAAATTAAATACTAAAAATAAAAATTAAATATACTAGGATAGCCAATCCGGAGATAGTTATAATAATATGATAGTTATATTGTTACCCTACCACGTTGAAGTAAATAGAGTTACAGCTTTGTGTTACTTTGCGTACGAAGATGTGTCAGTATTTACATAAATTTGCTTCCACATATTTACTGGATTGGTCCACTTTCTTAAAGGCTACAAGCGTCCATTTGTTCTCCTTGTGCAAAATAAATATTCAAACCAAGCCTCTATCTTCCACTCACAGTAAACATAGAAAGGGACCGAAATTTAATAATCCTATCCTTTTCCAGGAATAGGTTTTCACAGACATATGTATGTCGAAAACCAAAAAGACAGAAGTGGCGTGTTTCGTCTATGAAAAACATCTGTTTTTGGACGATACAAGCCCTTGTCCGTGAGGTCTTGAATAATTTCATTTGCGCCCCGCGTTACTTGATATTTTTAGTAACCGTATATTTTGGTAACACTTTGGAAAATTAATGTTGAAGAAACATAGGTGAGTGTGATGGCTGTGGCTTTTCTAAGGTGATTTTTTGTAAAATCTTTATGTATACTATACATCTCTATGAATAAACATCTTCATAAACATTTAAATTTTTATGTACAGACAAAAGAGGTTGAGGTAGTTTATCTATTCCCATACGGTGAGCTCTTATCTCTTCGATTTCTTATCGAGTTAAATATTTTTTTATTAGTCTGCAAATCTTTCGAAATGTTGGAAATCAGAATTTATAGGCACCTAGGTCCTGTGTACAAACGTAAGCACTTACGTTTAAATTGGCGTAAGATTATCCCTGATATTTATTAATTATATATTGCTTTACTTCAAAGCTTAATAAGTAAAAAAAAAACATGCGTGGGTTTATATGTTTTCGGCACTGGTCCCACCAAGAGCGAGGAAGCGATAAGCTATCGGCGATTTTCTCGCTCAAGAAACGAACAAAAGATATAGATCCTGTGTTACTAAAAGAGACACGTATATTCATATAGACACGTTCATCGCTGGCTGTTGACACTGCCGCCGAGAACTCTCTCATATATGCATCTCTTTTATTGACAAGGAATCTACATCTATTGTGCGTTTCTTGAGCGAGTTGGGCGAGAAAATAGTCAATAGTTGCTCGCTTTCTCGCCAGCGATGGGACTAGTGCCTTCATCTGCTCTTTCTTTCAATATTGCCCTTCAGACTACCTATGTAAATAGAAAGGTGTTGTGTCGTATCAAATGTCGCAGACTAATTTTATTAACGAGGTATACAAATAGAATTAGATATTTTATGCTATAACCTGTCCGTATTTATTTGTAGCAGACCAGACGGTTTGCGTTATAACGTGACCTTTAGGTGCATATACGTCTTCTTCATTGTAACCGCAATGCTGAGGGTCGCGATCACTTGAGGCCGTTATTTCATGCACCAAGGCCCTCTAAGCCTTGGTTGTCCGCCCCCCCACATCCCCCGCGAGATGATAGTAACTATAACTCTTGTAAGATATAAGTCTTCTCCACTGTCACATCATTGCTGAGGGTCGCGGACACTTGAGCTCGTTATTTTATGCAACATAGCCCTCCAGGGTCGGGCTGTGCGCCGCACGGCGATAGTAACTTTTGAATCTCGTAAGATATACGTCTTTTTCATTGTGATCTCATTGCAGAGGGTCGCGACCACTTGAGGTCGTTATTTCATGCAACGGCCCCCCTCCACACCCCCCGCATGGCGATAGTAACTATGTATCTCGTAAGATATGTCTTCTTCATTGTCACCTCATTTTGAGGTCGTTATTTTAGACACCAAGGCTCTCCAGGCCTGGGTTGTGCGTCCCCCCACACTCCCTGCACGGTGGTAGTAACTATGAATCTTTTAAGATATACGTCTTTTTCTTTGCGAACTTTTTTTTAAGTTGTTATTTGGCGCGAGTACTTAAAAGCCGATTGAGCTATGGAATGTAAAATTGAACCACGAGCGAAGCGAGTGAGAGCCATAACTGTCATAAATCAATAATTTAATTAATAATAAAAAAAACAATAATGTTCATATATTTCATATGCCTAATCATCAGAAACTTTGGTATCCATACCAAATCCTAATTTAAGCCAAACTTTTCAATACCCAACCTTTCTTTCTCTCTTATTAATTTTCTCGAAACTTCGAATATTTCTCAAAAGTTTCATCAAAGTTATTCGTCCTTTGAAAAACTGAGTATAACGATGGCATTTCTCAAAGCGGAGGAATGTTGTTATGAAATATTGTTATCAATTTGCATCGCGGCGTTTCCCTTTTTTACTGACATTTAATTTTCCCGCCCTAAAAGCTAACGTTAATCTTGGTACAGATAAGTTTCAGATGATACAAAGAAAACAAAACCGGTAACAAACGGGATTGTCTTGACCTTGACGCTGTGTAAGACATTACATTAACCTTGAGTTGTTCAGCTTACATTTTGGTACCTTTTGCTAATGTATGTATGTACAAACGTAAGCACCGTTTAAATTTGTATAAGATTATCTTAGATATTTATTAATGTATTTAAAAGCTTAGTAAGTAACCATTTTTCATGCGTGGGTTGGCCTGTTTTCATCTGCTCTTTCTTTCAACATTGCCCTTCAGAATACCTAAATAGAAAGGTGTTGTGTCGTATCAGGTGTCGAAGATTAATTTTATTAACGAGTATTCAATAAAGATATCTTATATTTTCATCCGTTCGTATTTTTTCGTAGCAGATCCTGATACAAAGACTGTGTATCGCGGTTTAAAGTGGCTACGCTGCGAGCGTGATGGGCACCTTTGCGTTTGGAAGGGCGCGGGGCGAGCTTTTTGATTAGTTTTGTGAATATCTTAGTATAGTTTAGCTCTAAGATTTTATTATTATTTATTTTTCCTCTGTATGATAAATTATTCTTGTTTATAATTAAATATATTGTATATTTTATTTTTGCTAACAAGTACTTGTTTATCTACTAGTTTGTGTGAGTATTATATTACATTAGGGAATTTGCATGAATTTCTATTTTTGCTTTATTAAAAGCTCATGCATGTAACAGTCGACAAAAATATTTTTTCGAATAATTATAAAAATGTAAGCCATCAAACATTTCATTCACTTTCTAGCAAAATATAATTTACTATGGAATTTATATGGCCCGAGTGTACTATGACGTAACAGTTCATGTCGGACCTATCTCAAATCCTTCTCTAATTACTTTTAGTGGTTTAAAATGCCTATGTCATGCGTATTTCTTGGCCGATTTGAATATTAAATTCACCTTTTGAAGTAGTTTTTACGGTATTTTGATATATTCTTAAGAAAAGTGATAAAAAGAATATGCATGTACATACCCTATTGGCTGATTTAGTAATAAGTACTAGAAGGTGCCGGCAACGTCATGCGCGTAGGAGATAAAGTAATAACCCCTCTTTTATTCTTCAGCGATGTCGGGTAAAATGTATTCTATAACCATTGTAGATGACAAACCAGCTACCCGTGTACCAAAAAAAAATTAAATCCGTTTAGCCGTTTTGGCGTGATGAAGCCACAAGTATGTGTCGACATACAAAAAATTCAAAAAATTTTTGTTACAGCCGCCTCCAAATAGTCAGAGTCAATCATTTTTTTGAAACTGTCTTCAATGTACGGGCAATTTTATTTTTACAACTTTATAATAGTATATAAAACTAAATTTATTCTCAGAATACGTTTGGTTTAAGTTTATGTTCTACTAATAAAACAGAATAAGAAAGTTTAACCTTTCAAAGAAGAGAGTGGAGCCAGGGGGGTCAAAGCGGATTGGGAAATAAAAAAAGTGCTCTCTGGTGTAATGGTTGAGACGTCGGACCGCTAATCCAAAGGTACCGGGTTCGATTCCTGGTGTAGACTATGAGTGAGTGTAATTTAGGTTTTCTTTGCGCTGTGATATGTGTACCTATATCACAATAAAAATATAATAATTGGTTAACATTTCAGCAATTTTGACGCAATAATTATTTTAAAGTAATAGAAATCACAATATCAACTTGATTTTTAGTAAAATCACAATTTCAAAGTGATTTCAATTTCGTTAGAGTAAATTTTATGGATATTAACAATTTGATTGTAGTTTCGCGGACGTAACATTTTCCCCGAAAACGTTAACGATGTCTAATAATTGAAGAGTTTCTAAGATTCTTAAGTTATATAGCCAATTTTTTAATTACTAGTTCTAATAAAACATGCAATGCTGAAATTTTCCAGATTCGTTTTTGTACATAGATATATATAATTATAGAAAATTAAAAAATTTAAAATGCCCCGACTTGTTCCACTAAAAGCTGAATATCTTAAAGAGACGAGTGCTCCGATTTTCATCAAACAAAGCTAAGAACACTCGGGATAACACTATCTATGACAAAAAAACCGGACTCAAATCGGTCCATCCGTATGGGCGCTACGATGCCACAGACAGATACACAGATACATAGAGTTACAGAGTCACAGACACGTTAAACTTATAACACCCCTCTTTTTTGTCGGGGGTTAAAAAGTCAGAGGTGTTCGAAACTGCATCGGAAGTGAAGCCGCTGGCAAAAACTAGCAATATTTTACAATGTGTAACGTGATGAAGTCATGCACATCCCTTATGTTTGTCCCCTTATTTATTTATTACCCTTTACTAAAGCTATCTAATAAAAATCAATAATGTAATAACATATTTTGTTACAGGTATACAAATCGTGACTAATGAAGAACTCCTAAAAATAATCGTAAGTCTGGACTAATGGATTATAGTTCCATTGCTTCTCCGCGAGATAGTGTCTTGGTTAGATGTGACAGTAATTTGTGCTCAAATGCGCATATTTTCAAGCAGCTTGCAAATACAACAAGTCACCACCAGACAATAAAATCCTCGACACGTGTCTCGCCCCACCTGTAGACCACGTGTGTATTTGAACCCCCACATCTCCGCCATTATTAAGAATTTCCAAAGAGCATATTTGACAATAAAAATCATATAATAACCTGCTCATACATAATTTCATGAGAATCAGCTGAGAAATGTAACGTATATATAGAAGTGAACAGCCGGACAATACGAAACCATTTTTGCACATGCTGAAACGGAGACGCTTTACTCGCCGCGTTCGCTCGGTCAATTAATGTGTTTCACTAAGTTGTCATATTTAAAAGTCTACAAAAAAATGCCAATGGAAGTATATCTACAAAATACTGATCAAACTTAGGCGATTAGCCAAGATTAGTATGAAACGAAACCTCTGTTTTTTTTTCGCCGCTTGCGATCTAGGCTTTATGATGTTTTAGCTTGATTGCTGACAATTTGCCAACCAGTACAATGTTAGGTATAAGCACTTTTTGTTTTCTCGAATAATTCTTGGGTTCGCGCTTCTCGGCGATAAAAACTTATTTTATTACGTCTGTATATTCATAATTCTGCGTTACGTTTTATTTGCTAGTAGGGAATGTCAATTGTTTAGCACATAAAAGTCGTACGCGACTTACGTATTTAATGTTTACTCCAGTAATGTTATATGAATATATAGAATCGTATACGAATACTTTATAATAGCTGAGTTTTCCAGTGTAAAGGGTATATTTTTGCTCTAGTAATTACGTATAGACATAATCCAACTAAAATGTGTCAATTACGTATTTAAATAAAAACAATAAATTAAAAAAAATACCTGAAAGTATTAAAAAAATATTAAGTTTTTGTTTTGATATATATATTGATAAGTATACTAATATTCGCTCTGTAACATAGAAGATGAATCGCACGAATAATAATTATGAATGTTTCATTAATATGTTTACCTACTTATTGCTAACTAGCTTCTGCCCGCGACTTCTTCCGCCTTAAATTCGTTTATCGCGGATAAGGGTATTTTTCCGGGATAAAAAGTAGCCGATGTCCTTTTCATTCCAATCAGTTCAGCGGTTTAAGCGTGAAGAGGTAACAGACAGACAGACATACACACTTTCACATTTATAATATTAGTATGGATTAATACTTTCTTCTGTTTCCGTGCGAATGTTTTGTGAGGTTCACTATTTACTGATTATACATTTAAATATTGTTATGCTTACAATTAAAAATATATTTTACCATTTTTAATATACTTAAGTACACATAAAAAAATATGACTCGTGTTTATAGTGTTTTGGAATATGTTTTAAAATGGAATAAAAAAATCAGGCTATTATGAATTAATGTTTTGAGAAAAATAACTGGAGGTGGAGGAAGGTGTTTTAATCATTGAGCAACCTTGAGGAATTTTAGGATTCCTGATCCTAATCCGATAGATTGTCAGTTCCTAGTGTTTGGCGAACTTCCGCAGTGTTTTCCGCAGTACCTACAGTTCAATTTTAATAGCAACCACTCTTTGACAGTACAATCGCATTGCTGGCCCCCAGCCTTACGCGTACCTTCTGAAAGTAGTATAACTCCCGTTGGGAAGGTATGAGCCGTAAACGGGATGTATGGCATCCCACAGTCCGTGATAGAGTGAAGGAGTTTGAAGAAGCACGTCTCCAAGTGCTGGATGTTAAACGTCAAGTGCGCAAGACACGCCCGAAGCCATCTTAGGCGTACACCTACAATGACCGTGGTGAGCTCCACTGCGCGCGCTGCGACCGGATATTTTTGAACAAACTGTATTTTGCGAGTCATATTTGCGCCCACCGTCGTAGGAGTCCTACTACTTGAAGTCACTGTCATCAGATCCGATGAAGAGAACATAATCATCACAATCGCAATGGCGCGAAGGCGTACCTAAATGTACTGGGATGACAATTGCCAAAAAGTCGTTGCTAGAAAAAATCAACTGTATTTGGTCGCCATTCAAGAACGCTTAGACTCATGTGCCTTCTGAAGAAGTAAGCCCCGCCCACTGCAAATAAAATTTTGTAACTACTCGTGCAATATTCTGTTATTTTGGGTTTTTCTACGAATATCCTTGTTTCTATTTCTATTTTGCAGAGGTACTTCATGCATATTTGCTTTAATTGTTCTTAGAGATACTGATATACAACATAACGCTCTATGGGAATGTCCGAGTCCAAATAGAGAGCGCTAGAAACATAAGCAGCTTTTGTAACGAGAGTACAGTGGGAACGTGAAAATCCTAAGCATATTTTTCATTATTTTTATTTTGAAGTTTATTATGTCGAGTCATTCAAGGGCTAAGTTAACATGTCCGTGGGCAATCCAGTTGTTAGTGTTCAAATTTATTTTTAGTTCAGTGCAGACCGATTTTTTTGCAAATCAAGCTCTTCCTAAAACCCGCCGAACACCTGTCATTAGATCAAAAAGACATGGACCCAGGCACGCGCAATAACAATTTCTTCCCCCAACTAGACACGTGCCGATTCAATAAAACGCGCTTTCCACCGCAAAGATCTTATCTTGTTGTTTGGAAACATACGGAGATTTACTTGGTGCGTAAAGTTTCGATACTAGTATGCCTACCATGAGTTCGGCACGAGCGAATATCGAGCGCTCGATGGCGGTCTATCTCTTTCGCACTATTAGCGCGTGCGAGAGAGGTGCACTGACTCTCGATACGAGATACTCGCTAGCGCCGATTGTAAACTCAGCTCATGGTAGGCACACAAGTTGAGCTGTGTTCGGTGTCTCCTTGCGTGATCGAAACAAAAATGAGAAGATCCGGGGAAGAACCAAGGTCGTCGACATAACTCAAAGACTTGATAGACTTAAGTGCCAGTGGGTAGGGCACATTGCTCGTAGAACCGATGGCCTTTGGGGCAGAGAGGTTCTCGAGTGGCGACCGCGTACAGGACGACGCAGTTTGAAAATAACCCCAACAAGGTGGACCAATGATCTGGTGAAGATTGCGGGAAACCATTGGATGAGGGTGGCGCACGACCGGTCGTTATGGAAATACACCTTCGTTTGCGGAAGATAAAAAAAGTCATAGCCCTCTTTTTAAATCTGCGTAGTTGGGTAAAAATATCTTACTATCTTACTATCTGCAGATGCTTAGCTACCTGTTTACCAAAATGAAATCCGTTCAACCTTTTCGCGTGATGAACATACAAACTTAAAAACATACAAAAATCCATAGAAAATATTTTTGATTCATCTTAGTCGTAACTCTCTTGACAAAGTGGTCCTGGTCAACACATCGTAGATCAACGCTTACGATATTTCGCCATATCTCCCTGCTGGGCTGTTGTGATAATCACGAAATCTGAAAAGAATATTGATGATAATAACCATCAAATGCAACTTTTTTATGCGCATCTAACTATTTTAAAACTAACAATATCTGAAAGCAGGACGCTGATTGAACGCAGACTTTACTACTTCAAATCTCCACGCTAGCCGAGCCGAGTGTCAAAATTGACACTTCACTAAAGTAGCGCATTTGATCCGTGAAGAAAAGCCTATTCAACTGACGCGTTTCCGTCCGTAATAACCACCCGTGTGCATATCTAGGGGCTGACTCGGCGACATTTTGAATAGGTGGCCTCACCCCGGTCATCCGACACTTCATGGAATATCCAGCGCTCGACAACCCTATTTGCGACCAGAAATTTTATCGATATTCAGGATGTAGGTAGATAGCTAAGGTATATATAGCAATTATAGAAGTTACCCCGTTAGGAATCCGCAAGATTTTAACCATACATGCCTGAGGTCATTTGGAGTAAAAAAAATTGTAACCCAACTCAAATACCACTAAAAGAACTCTGTTTTTGTTGATTTTTGTTCACAAAATTTGAATAATCTTCGCTGTTCAGTGAAAATTATCCCATAAAATGGTAACGAATATTTTTTAAAACGTTATTATTTTAAACATAAAGCCATTAGATAAAAAAAATTTGTAATTAATGAAAACATAAATGAAACAGCATACTACATAAATAATAAAAATATTTATTTCAAGACTATTTACATATATACAAATAAGGTTATATTAAAACAAAGCGATTACTTACTATTTATACATTCAATATTACCTACTTACTATTTACACACAACAAGTCCAATACAGATTTAGACAAAGAACTTTTTTTTTTAACAGGTAACCTTCTCAAACTTGATATTAGGGGATCTGAGTGAAGAAGAAGTCGATTAATCAAATCAGTATTAGTCAAAACGCGGTTCATTTTTCGTGTGTGATCTAGTCGAAATGCTTTATAGTATTTGTTACTCGCTTCAGCTGCTTCTTCAGACAGTTCTCCTATAGACAGTAGGCCGTGATTGATAATGTCAGCACCATGAATCAAAATTTTGTGGACAGAAGCAGGCAAATAGTACCATGGATATTCGGCAACTAATTGCCGTGCAGTTTCTAAAGCGAAATCTCTGAATTTTGTCGCATCAATGTTATATCCCGAATTGATACACTGAAGTACAGTCCAACAACGATCTAGGAGATCCTTCTTAATACCCGTAATTTCAGCTGAAATATCTGAGCTTGAGAAGAACCGCCTAGCAGTGTTGCCATCGTTCGATGTCCCGCTTCCGCCACTTTTGGGTTTATCGATAATAAGACCTAACTTTTCCCTAAATTGCGATTGTATAAGTTTTTTTTTTTCAGCTACAAGTCGTTTATCGCTATCAGACCTAGCTTGCCATTTCTTAACCTCTAACTTGTAAGCGAGATGAATGAAATATTCAAAAAATCGGATCAATGCGTGAAGTGGAGACATGCCATATTCATATTTACTTTCGTCAGTTGCTTTGCACAAACATACATCAATTTGATTCATCTCACTTGGTAAAGCTTTACATATATAACATCTAGTTGAAGAAACATCACTAAGTGCATTACACACCTTACCATCGACCATAGTAAGTTGTAAGCTATGATTAATTGTGTATTCGCATGCATTTGTCTTGAAGATAGTCGGTTGCAAGTTACTTATTTTCTGTTTGAAATAAGTCTCCTCTTCAACTGATACTGCAGTTGTTTCCTTAAAAAACTGAAAGCGAATAGGTCTGCAGTATCGAGTTGAAGAAGGACGAGGATTTTTCCACAAAATGATTGAGTTTTCCTTATTATCCGGGTTTAAAATAAGTTGAAGCGGTACATATGAAGTAACAAACAAGCTACTATCCACAAGAGAAGAATCTGAGAAAGTTTGTTTGTATTCGCTATGTCCTGTACTACCATCAAATCCCCATTTCCCAACCAAAGATATTTTATTTAAAGACTGGTCAGGTATTTTATCTAAAATATCTTTTTGAGACTCAAGAATCCGAGTGGCAGTGTGATCTAACAAACTCTGAAGTTCGACTTCGGCTGATGATTCAGTAACGGCTACAGTTGTAGGGTAACATCTCTTTTTAGCCTTTACAATGCGTTGATAGGAAGGCATACAATCTTTCAGTATATTATTATGTATAAAATTCTTAATTAATAGATATTGCTTTCTAGAAATCTTACCTTCTGCAATAAGTGACAAAACTTTGTTTTCGTCGACTTTTGTAGAAGTTAAGCTGGAATCAGCAGAAGCATTGAGCAGTGTATTTACAGCAGACTCGTCAAAATTAGATAGTTCCGCCAGTCTCCTTCTTTTAGTGCGTTTACTACTTTTATTAAAGTTTTTCCTCGGACGGCCACGAGAAGTGGAAGGGGAGGGGTCGACGTTATCATTCTGCTGAGAAATACGCTGCTCGATACTTTGGATCACATCAATGTATTCTACATCATTAAGCCACTCTGCATATTTATGTAGAAATATAGACTTTGTACATCTTGTTTTTTTCCAATAACATGCAATTCGTTTACATAAATTCCTTATTTTAACCCTTAAATTCTCTATGCCAATATTTTCGATGTTATCCGAAATAATTGATGTTTCCGTCAGTGTAGTAAAAACATGTTGAAATTTTTCTGTATCAGTTCCTTGTCCAGAGTGCCAAATATCAAAAACACTACGTTTCGAAATAGAACACCTTAAAAATGTACCTAAAACAAAGATAAAAACATTTTTTAAAAATCGGATTTTTTTCGGCTGCCCTACTCTTGTTCTTTGAAACCCCTTTTACCTAAGAAGAGGTCAAAAAAGGTCGATGAAAGTTACAGCCCTTATTAAGGACACTTCCATCTATAACATAATATATGTGTCAAGTGCGGCAAACCTCGGCATCAGAGTATAACTCTCAATGAAATCATACTTCTTAAAAATTAATCGTAAACGACAGACCTCTACTAGAAAATTATTTTAAAATATAAGCACGCATATTTATATATAAAACATAATTGAAAAATAAAGTACATACCCTCTTCTTGGATTTCCATAATAATACCACGTGGACACACGCAAATAATAATAATAGTACACAATAACAAAGTGATTAAGTTGCGGCGACAAAAACACACTACTAATTAGGGTCGAGATGCGTTCACTTTCGTTGCACAAAAGTAAATGATAATAGTACTTTATTGCTGTGCTATATATAGTATTTAGAAGATTGTCTATCGGTGAATCATTTTACTTACTTTTTAGTCCAGGATACGCTCATGACTTTTTTCGATTTATGGCCTACGGCGGAATCACTGTGCAATGTCGCGATCAAAAGCTTAATGCACTTTAGTAATTATAATAAATACTTTATTAGTTTATAATAATCGGTAGACAACGGTCATTATTTTACGAGTAAAACATAGTAAGTCCCTTTGGGTGCCAGTGACAGCAAATCACATCTATGAAAAGCTCGACTCCAGACGCTACGACGACATTTGCCGCTATACATACGGTTTATTGCTTCGTATCAAGACGCAGGTATTTCTCAATAAGCTAGGCGCTCAATGTATTTTAGGAATAATAATGCCCGCAGTTTTTCTTAATTATCTTTCTTTTCAGTCTAAAAGATTTCAATTCTTAGCTTGTGCTTTAGCAGTACGCTGTCTTATAAAGGCTATTATTGTACATAGCAATTTAATCGCAGTGCCAAGGTTCTCGACCATCTGGCGTTTATAAGCACTTCAAATTTTATCCTTAATAACGTGTCAAAAAACCATACAGAATTCTTTGAAGTCAATTTAACGACTATTCGCACTTAATCCCCATTCTCGACGTCTAATCACGCTCTCTTAAACGCCTTCTTGACCTGAGCTCAAACGGCCGCGTCGCGAACGAAACATGTCAAGTGGCTCTTGATCCAGAAGCGGACCTGCGGGTTGACGCTCTTCTACTTTGGAAAAGGTGTGTTTCTATTACTGATTTTCATGTAGGAACTAAGGTAACGCAGCGTACTGAAACGGTTTTTATGAAATATTTCATTGGAAAAGTCTGGAAAGGCAACTGCCGGAAATTATAAGGGCCATTGTCATCATGCTTTTATTAATTAATAACGGCTGATTACGCATTACAAGTAACAGAGCATGATGAAAACTGACCCAAGTGTGTGAATTTAGGACTTGTTCCACTAAATCCTAAAATATTTTTTCCAGCTTAACATGTTTTTGGCTAAATTATACGCCATGTCAGTTTGAATTCGTGTCAATTTAGTAACTAATAATTCTTCCATTCTCGACGTCTCATCACGCTCTCTTAAACTTTTAGGGCCGGCTTGACCTAACGGCCGCGCGTCGTGAACGAACATGTCGACTGGTGATCTAGACGTAGACCTGCGGGTTGACGCTGTTATACTGTGGAAAAGTAGTGTTTCTATTAATCGCTATATTAGTGTAGAATAGAAATTGAGGTATCACAACGTAATTCATTTTTCTAAAAGATTTTCTTTAAAATATCCCGAAAGTGAGCTGTTGAAAAAAAAAATCTATGAAAACACAAGAGTAATCAGCATTTAATCTGTCATTTACTACTTTCGCAACCGCGAATTTCGTTGCGCTAAACGCGTAGCCGTTAACATGGGAAAATGCGAATGTACCACGAGCAGGGCGCCCACCCAGCAAGTTCTCGGCATCAGCGTGAAAACGTTAAAAAGTAAACAGAGCATTGTGCAGTTGGGCCCAAGCCTGTTCAGTTAAATAACATATCTCATACAAAATAGTGCTCTCGAGCATAAAATACTCTTTTTTTGAAAAATATTGCATTATAACAAAAACAATAGTATACATTAAACAAATTATTATTCAGTCTCGTATGTGTATTATTCAATATCCCTGTTTTTACATCTCTTTGAAGTCAATGTAATGACTAATAATTCCCTCATTTTCGACGTCTAATCACGCTCTTTTAAATGCCGACTTGACCCGAACTCAAACGGCCGCGTCGCTAACGAAACATGTCAAGGAGCTCTTGATCCAGAAGAAGACCTCCGGGTTGACGCTCTTATAATGTGGAAAAGGTCTGTTTCTGTTTCTTCTTTTCGCGTAGAACTCAAGATAATGCAACGTAATTAAAATAGCTCTTTTCTGATATATCTCTTGGAAATTTTAAGACCCGAATTCATCACAGCATGTTAGTTCCTAACGAATGATTACGACTCTCAAAATCGATAACATGACGGGAAGAATCAGCATATTAGACATTAACATACTCGTCATAGTACATGGCATGGTGGAATCCGAACCAAGCTTATTAAATTAATATCTGGTCAAGAGGCTCTTGATCCAGAAGCGGACTTGCGGGTTGACGCTCTTATACCTACTGTGGAAAAGGTTACTGTTACTGCTATTTACGTACAAACTAAGGTAACACGTCGTAATTAGTTTTCAGAAACATTTGCTTTTAAATTTCTCGAAAGACATTCCAGCTGCAGAAAATTTGACATAGATGATTTATTTTATTATAAATTATATACTTGTTGATGTATTTCTTACAACCGGCAGGATCATGATTTAGGCAGGAATGTCATCCGCTCGGTGTACCCCTTACTCTTCATTAATTTGTTGAAAGGACCTGTATCGACTTGCGTACGTCTCCCAAAGGACCGGGACACGTCCTGTGGGCGGGAGCGACATAGAATTGTATAAGTAGTCAATAATATTATTTAGTTATAAAATGTCTGTAAATTACGTAATAAGATACGTTTTCTTCCGACTAGGCTGAAGCAAACAAAGATATTTATGATTTCGTTGCCCTCCGCAAACGAAGTTAGGCACCTTTTAGTACACATAATAATTTTTAAACAAGCAAAACTAACTATATTCAGCGTCTCTTTTGTTTTTTATGCAAATTACACACTACCCTCATCCCGTAACAAATAAACGGAATTTATCGTATTTTTCTAGACCTACCCTCGTTACGATGAATACACGCGTCCCGTGTAATTGCGTGTCGTGTACCCAGAAGCACAATAGCACGCATTCCAGCAGTAAGAAACCTTTGTGAACTTGTAAAAATGAAATGTCTGTACATTAAAGACATTATGATGAAAATAACTAAGTGGAATTATCGTACCGTAGCCTCAAATCCGCTTACCGATTCGAATGCGGTTTTCTGTATTGCATATCTTCAATTATTTTTATAGCTGATGGCTATTGTTAGGTGCGGGCTATAGCGGGCAGGAGAGCTTCGTTACCGGGAATTACCAGGAACCAGGTTACCAGGATACCAGGATACCAGAGGGATGATGTAAATAATAACTCTTATTTAAAATACTGTGTAGAGTGTGAGTAGTCTGAGATGGAATTGATTGAATGGGACTTGGCCGCCATTATATTCCGTCGTTCCATCGCACACTTAGTGGGGGTGTGGTCAAGTGTATAATTTATTGAGTAAAAACAGTAGAATGAGACAAAACAATAACAAACAATAATCTTACAGTACTAACTTATCCTAAACACGATACAAATTTTATAATTAATTAACATAAAACTAAGTGTATAAAATTACGGTATATAAAAATTATAATGCTGTATGCGAAAGTTATGTACAATTATAAGCTATATGAGATAAATTATTTACTATCATAAGCTATATGCGACATTCCCCTCCACGTGCGACAGCACCATCTCCTTCTGTGGAGCATATGAGGATAAGGCGGGAGGCTGGGCGGCGAACGGTTCCGGCGCGTGTCTGTACATCGGCTACTCTAATATGGCCATCAGGACCGGGATAGAGTTGTGCAATAATGCCTCTAGGCCAAGTACCACGCGGCATAGTATTGTCAGCAACTATGACCACATCTCCTATCTGTAGGTTCTTTGCCTTGGAATGCGCACTGGATCTAGGCAATAAGTTTGGGCGATATTCTTTTAGCCATCTAGTCCAAAAATGATCTGCCAGCGCTTGTGCTGTTTTCCAGGATTTCAGGTCGAGCGACTTGTCCGAGAAGGAGCCAAGGGGCGAGAGGGCACTGGACCTGCCGATCAGAAAGTGATTTGGCGTCAATGCTTCTGCTTCTAAGTCAGGATTCACGGGTGTCAACGGGCGAGAATTGACGATATGTTCGGCTTCCAGCAGTAGTGTGTGTAAGACCTCTTCATGGGGTGCTCTGTTTTTTAGGGTGACCTTGAGCGCGGTCTTGACGCTGCCCACGAGTCGCTCCCACGCGCCGCCGGCGGAAGGGTTGCCTGGCGGGATCTTCTTCCACACTATTTGACGGTCGGAGGTGAACTGTTTCATGGTGTCAGGTAGTGAGTTCATGGCTTCTGACAGTTCACGTTCGGATCCATAAAAGTTCGTAGCATTGTCTGAGTAAATAGTGGTGGGGGTGCCACGCCGAGCCATCATTCTGCGAAGTGATAGGATCATAGAGGATGCCGATAGAGAGGCAGCAAGCTCTAGATGGACAGCTCGGGTGGTGAGGCAAGTGTATAAAACACCCCATCGTTTCTCGTGTCTGCGGCCTATAGTGACGTTCATCGGCCCGAAGAGATCGACAGCTGTTGCGGTAAATGGGGCTTGATTCGCTAAGAGCCTCTCTTTTGGTAAGTCGCCTACAGGGGCCTTGAGAGTGGCCCCCTTATAGGTCCGACACCATTGGCACTTGTTTGTTATGTAGCGAATAGTGCCGCGCAACCCGACGATAAAATAGCGTTGTTTTAGCTCGTTGATTACCGTAGCCTGATTGCCGTGATTGTATTTTTCGTGAAAGTGGTGGACCAACAATCTGGTGAAGTCTTCTTTGGCATGTAATACTGGTATGTATTCTTCATTTCGGCCAGTTCTCGCGTCCAGCACGACGACTCCGCCCTTGGCTAGTTTCACTGCAATCTTGTGTAACGGTGATTTCTTCGGTAGTGGCCGCCCAGCCTCTAGGTGCTTAATCTCCTCGTAGTATGACATATTTTGACTTCTTCTTATAAGCAGGATAGTCGCCAGCTTAATATGCTCGTTGTTCATTTCTTTATCATGATTTCTACATAGCGATTTGGCTTTGAATACCTCGGCAGCAACCATGACCCGAGCAGAGGCGCGAATTAAACGTTCGTATTTCGAAAACCTATTTACTTCGGGTAAGTAATCGAATTTATTATTTACGGTTTGAACGGAGCTGACGCGGTTAACCCGTTCCTCGCCTGAGGGGCCGACGGGTTCGGTGGACTTTTCTATGGGCCATTTTTCCCTATTTTGTCTAATGAACTCGGGCCCTAAAAACCAACGGTGGTTGGGGCCGAACTTGTTTGGCACTCCTTTCGTGGCGTCGTCCGCGTAGGCATTTTTAATAGTTTTTTCCGCGGCTATAGGAAATTCTTTTGCGTGATCATTTGCGTTTTTGTTTTTGACGTACAACGCCGTAGTCGGTGACGAAGCTGACCCGAATATCAGTCTTTTCATTCGATATTCTTGGGGTGGAGACTCGCGGTCCTCCCCCCTCCAAACAAAACGCAAACTATCGCGGTCTTCATCAATTATTTCGACCTGCAAAAACATTTCCTTTACGTCTGCAATCACCGCTGTTTTGCCCTCGCGAAAACGCACCAAAACGCCGAATAACGATTCTAGTAGATCCGGGCCCGTAAGGAGGGCGCTATTCAAGGATTTATTATACGCGGTTGCGGCCGCATCGAATACTAGGCGCCATTTGGCTTTTTGGGGGTGAATTGTGGGAAAATGGGGTAGGTACCAAGTTCGGGGACCATGGGCGGGCGCGGAGCTAACTATTTTTTCCGCATAACCTTTTTCCAACAAATTGTTTATTTGTTTCGCATATTCGATTTTTAAATTTGGATCTCGGTCTAACTTCCGTTCCAAACTGTATAACCGTCGCAGCGCGTGAGCACGGTTATCCGGTAGCTCTTCGTTATCCGTTCGCCACAATAGCCCCGCGCGGTACCTATTTTCCCCGGGTATTTTTTCGCACGTGGCGTCTAATAGGTTCAATGCACGTTTATCTGGGTCGTCTCGCGGTAATTTGCTTTGTACGCCTAACGATTCTATGTCGAAATGCTTTTTCATCAAAGTCAGGGCCTCATCTTCGTCGGTTTTGGGTCTTACGTGGTTTACCAGAGCTAGGACTGGTCTATGAGTTAAATATTGACCATGTAAAACCCAGCCGAGCTTCGTGAGGCTTGCTGCTGGATGATTTTTATTACCGCTCAACGTTTGCAACGAAACTATTAGGTGCCAATTATCCTGTCCGATAAGGATAGTTGGTGTCGCGCGTTCATAGCACAATTCGTCTAAAATATCCGTTAAATGACCGCATTGACCTACAATTTCGCGCGGCACTTCCTGCGGCGCGATGCTTAGTTTGTTTATTGTATACGCGTTGATAGTTTCCATGTTCCGACTACATAGACCGCGAACATTTAATTTCAATCTACATGATTCCGTATCATTGATCACGTGACCGCCTATACCCTCTATAGCGAGCGTTTCTCCTGCCGTGCGCGGCGCGACCCTATCGGCTGTTTCACGCTCGATGAGAGTCATCGTGCTCCCATCGTCTAGAAGCGCGTGAGTCTGTATGGTGCCTGAAGGTCCTGACACTTCTATCGGGATAACCTTGAGAAAAGTATTGGCGCAATTTATAGCGTTAACGTGGCCCGAGTTACTACGTGTTGCCGCGGCGACGGTTACGGAATTTAATCCATGTAGCAATTTATGATGCCCGGCCTCGCATTGGTTTACCCCGCACGGTACATATTTACATTTAGTTGTCCGTCTATGCGCAGAGTTCAGACAGCGGAAACATATTTTCGCGTTTTTCGCCATTTCCCAACGTTCCTCGATCGATGCCGACAGAAATTTGGTACACGAGCCGACTTTATGTTCGTTAGAGCTATCACAAATTGCGCATTTTGATCGACTCGATTCCCTATACTGCGGCGGCGGCGGCGGCGGCGGCGGTTGTCGAGGCTTAAAATTATTTGGCTTTTTATTTTCCCGATACTTTATTTGCGCTACCGTGCGTGGCCGATTATCGTATCTATTTGGTCGATCATCGAAATCACTATCTGAATCGCTGTCACGCTCGTTTCTGTATGGTGGGGGGCGTGGCCTAGTGCCAGCCTGGCGCGCGGGACCTGGGTCGTTGTAAACCGCGTTCACCATATTTCGTGGTTTAAAAGATTTTGAGCGTGTCGTCCGTTTCGCGGCGTAACTTATTTCATTCAGAAAACTCGACATCGCAATTAAATCCGGCAAATCCATATTTGCTTGTTTATATTTTGACCACTCGTAACGTACGAGGATATTTAATTTATGTATGATTTTATTTACGAGCTCGGGCGCGTGTAAATATTTATCCTGTCGTAACGATTTGATTGTGGCCACCGCGTTCGCGACGTGTGCGGCAAAACTGACTATATTTGAATTATCCTCTGCCAATCGAGGCATCCGTTTTACGTTATGAATTTCGGTCAAAACAATTTCCTCTGGATCCCCGAAATGTCTCTCAAGAGCCTCCATTATTTCGTAGGGGTCCTGAACCGTATACATGATCGATTTGACCGCGGTGCGCGCCTCGCCTTTTAACGCACGCCGAATGCGACTGACGTTGTTCACCGAGCTGAACATGGGCGCGGTGTCTTCGAATTCGGCGCGGAAAGCTATCCATTCGGTAATATTTCCGTCGAAATGGGGCAATTCCGGCGCGGGCCGTTGAATTATTGGAGCGTACGTATGGGGGTTTTCTAACGCGTGCACTGGCATAGAACGATTCCGCAGTTGTTCCGGTCGCAGGGGACTTTTAACCTCTTCGGCGCCAGACTTTCGTATCGACTGTTGTCTTACCCAGCTACGGACTCGGTCGTTTTCATCAACGTCGGAGGTCGTACCACCGCTGTTAGATCGCACCCTACACTGGGCGATCTGCAGTTTACACTCAGCGGTATCGGCCTCCTTACGAGCGAGTTCGAGCTTGGCTTTACAAACTTCCAGTTCGGCCATTAATTTCGAAAGTTTGGCGTCGCGTTCCCTATTGTGACGCGGTTCTATCTCGCGGAGAGATGCGCGATCTCTGCTACGTTCGCGCGCGTTTTCTAACACTGTACCCGACGTACTTTTGTTTGCAATTAACGTGTTATCGAGATTTATGGGGTTTTCGGCACTATTCACTCGCGTTTCCCTATTCACTCGCGGGTCCCTACTGTGCGCGCGCGGTTCCCTACTGAGCGGACGCGGTTCCCTACTCTGATCACGGTTGCTACTGGTGCCGTCGCTTCCTTCATTGGACGGCATTGGTGTGGGTCGGTGTTGATACCCTCCCGGTGCGGCAGATGTGGTATCGCGCGGCTTGCGTGACCGCAGCGATCTTCCTTGTTCCGACATCTTCTTGCTGGCGCACGTGGGGTTCCCTAACCTTACCTACCTAACACCTATTCGTAGACGCCACTGAGTGCGACGTCTACGGGCCTGATCCCTACAGACTTAACTCGATGGCGTGGATCCCTCGGTGCACTGAATCTCCCGCCAAAGCCTAAGTGCTATGGCCAGGGCGTTTGAAAGCAGTGTGATGATGTCGACCATGCGACATATGCAACGAAAGTTGCCAGACACCCCACGGAGCGAGCTCAACGTGTTCGGCCTTGACTTCAAACGGAGCGAGCTCAACGTAATCCGTCCTTCCGCGAAAGCGGGCGAGTGCGTGAGGCGGTTAAACCCTGGCACTTTGGTCCCTAACCTGAGCCGAGTGACCTTCAAGCTCAGCACGTACTTGTTTCTTTTTTCTTTCTTCTGCCCGAAGTCCACTTGATTTGTCGTTGATCTTCTTTCTTGATCCGACGCCGAAGGACCACTGTTAGGTGCGGGCTATAGCGGGCAGGAGAGCTTCGTTACCGGGAATTACCAGGAACCAGGTTACCAGGATACCAGGATACCAGAGGGATGATGTAAATAATAACTCTTATTTAAAATACTGTGTAGAGTGTGAGTAGTCTGAGATGGAATTGATTGAATGGGACTTGGCCGCCATTATATTCCGTCGTTCCATCGCACACTTAGTGGGGGTGTGGTCAAGTGTATAATTTATTGAGTAAAAACAGTAGAATGAGACAAAACAATAACAAACAATAATCTTACAGTACTAACTTATCCTAAACACGATACAAATTTTATAATTAATTAACATAAAACTAAGTGTATAAAATTACGGTATATAAAAATTATAATGCTGTATGCGAAAGTTATGTACAATTATAAGCTATATGAGATAAATTATTTACTATCATAAGCTATATGCGACAGCTATATTTGAGAAGTGTTGTTTTCGAAGGTCTGATCAGCCAAAGACTATCTTGCAAAATTTAGAGAAGTTTCTGACCGAGGTCTATTGTTTCTGTACAAGGGTATGGTCGCATAAGATAAATCCTAGTTTGCTCCTTTTTCCTACAAGCACTTTTTTCCTTTCATCGACGCACACAACCTTTAAAATGTGACCGTTGCTGTCACTTTCGTATCGGCCTGTGAGCCAAGTGCCGTTCCTTAAGGGGCTCCCAGCTTTCAATGACCTTCGATTCATAGCTCTTACCTTTCCTGTGTTGCATATGTGTGTTGACAACGACCCTGTATACCAATATAGTGTTTCAGTTTATCTTCTCTAGTCACCGAAACCAAGAAATACACCATCAAACTTTATTATTTTTAACAACGAAAACTAGTTTTTGGTACTTAATAAAATGCACGTTTTTTTAAGAAAAGGCTTGTTTGTTATTGAGACATTAGATACACAATCTTTATATTTATATAACTCTGTATAAAAATAACGTAAATAAATACATAAAAATATATCCAAATCTTTGAATGCTATAAAGTTTTTAATAGAAATATTATTACAAGAAGCCTATTATGATGATCAAAAAATCGCTCAGAAATTGGGTCATAATTGCGTTACTGCTCCCTCTGGACCTACTGCGTTTGTCCGGTGTTAATTATAAAATAATGAATGTTTTAACGAAATTGCGTATTGTTCTCTTTAATTAAGTTAGCTAGCCTTGTCGCTATTGTGTGGAGTTTTTTCTCAAATTATTTAACGAGCACTGTTTATTTTGTGCGGTGAATTTGTTGACCTTACCATTTGTTCCCGTAATAGACCAAAAGCTATATCCATTTGAGGTACTCCATATATTGCTCAAATTACGCTTAAATTGATGGCCATTAGCAACATAAAATTACAAGGAATTATTTATTTCAATTAAAGCAATCTACTACAATAAAAAGTAGATCAAGTACGAAATTAAGCCCCTCAATGTCAGTACTACCATAATGTGTTTTTACTCGTATTTATTTCGTTAAACTCACCTCAAATATGTTGGTGATACAAATTGGTTGGTTTCACCTCAAATATGTTGGTTAGTGTCCACATTATTTAAGCTTGTTTTGTATACCATGTTTACGGAAAAAACCCATCTATACCTTAGGCAATGAATTATCAGTAAATAGTACCTACTGATAATGCATTGCCTAAACTGCTGAAGAAAAAAACATACAATTTGAAACACATCCTATTGCCTTAGAGATTTAGAGGCACTCTAAATTGTCACGATTTTGAGAAATGTGAATAACACGGGGACGAATTCGCGTGCAAAGTTTAGTTATTTGTATGAACCTACAGATGATTACTTGTTGATCCAAAGATCAGCAAAATGATTCATCGTGATTTGACAAATGCTGACATCATTTTTTTTCTATTTGGTTTCTTCTGACCATGCGGAGATGCTCCTACCTTTTATAACAAGAACTGCTCGTACAAATATCATTTAAGCCTGTATTAAACATCGTTAATATATACCTCTCAGCATATATCTATTAAATATATCGTCACCTTATACTCATAACAGAAGCCTTATTGTGCAATCGATTTGTTTAAAAATGCCGTTTAATATTTATTTCTTATTTTATTATTTATGATAAAAGCTAAGCACAATTTACGTGTTTATCGACCTCCGCGGCGGCAGGACACGATTTACCTCTCTATTTGACAGTGAAAGTCCCCAGAGTCCGCGGCCCGACAATTCACATCTAAGAGAATACGAGAACAGATACAGTGTAGAAACATCATTGATAAATTTCACATCACGTAAAAGACCAGCTGGCCGATAATCGTCGCGTATATCGCAAGATAGATAACACGAACGCGAGTGACGAATACTTTTAACTATCGCATGACAAACGTGACTATTATGATATAATTACATCGCGTGGTACGTATTTTTTGCTTAACGTTGAGTTGAAACTGTGCTTTTTTTTCAGTAAAAAGTACCTACCCATTGTAATTCTATGCATAAAAATTTGGCTTGTTAATTATAAATACAAAAAACACGTAGCAAAGCAATTCGGAGTTCGTACGAATGGCTAGTTCCAGTATATATGCATGCCTTTCGGACTGATTAACGCTTCACCAGTATTTATCCTATAAATACGCATTTTTGTCAATTAGCTTGGTAAGACATCTTGCTTATGATAAATAAAGTAGTTTAATTAATCTTTCATTAGTTCCATTAATCTACGGGCGCCCTTATATCCGCTCCGCTCCGCGAATCCGATGGTCAAAAATCGATGGCGGACTTGCATTCGTGCCCGAATGACAAGCACTAACCACGATCATCAGTCATGATTGATACGACCAAGAAGAAGAAACGGAGTAGTAGCGCTGGAAAAATCCCATGTAATTTTGTAAGAGAGAGAGTGTAGGTCCACTAAAATTTTCTTCACCGAATTAGGTGTCTCTTTTACGCGCCCTTTTTTACGAGCACCGTTTGGCGTTCCTCCCCGACTTTTTGCAGCGTAATTCGTTTGTCACATAGTGGTTTCGCGGGTCGATAATTGGGAACATTAAATTTATTTATTGAAATAAAACAATTTAACGGATTATATCGCGATATAATCCGTTAAATTGTTTTATTTCAATGAGTAATAATCGCGGAAACAGAAGAAAATATTATTAAATTTATTTATTTATTTAAACTTTAAGCACATAACCAAAAGTAAGTATAAATGGCGGACGTAATGCCAAACAACATTCTCTAGTCAACCATAGGGCCAAACAATTGGTGCAGTGGGAAAATTAATTCAGTACTGAGACTGAGATTTCTCAGGTGTGCATTTTTTTCTGATAGTGCGTTATTTGAACTCAGAATCTCATCATCGTCATCATCATTTCAGCCATAGGACGGCCACTGCTGGACACAGGCCTCCTAAATAGATTTCCACATGGGCCGGATAGAGTCGGCCCGAATCCAGCATCCGCATCAAAGGCTTTGCTCGGAATCTCTCTACGAGATCGAATCAGACGTGAGGAGATTCGTAGACGAACCAAGGTCACCGACATAACAAACAGGGTAACTCAGAATGCACAAAAAAAATGTTATTGTATGAATACATTTTTACTTTGGTCTACAACTAACTTTATTACTATTTTCTACAGCTAACTTTTTTAATTTTTCTTACTAATCCAAGTAAGAAAAATTAAAAAGTTAGCTGCCAATGTCATGTTTATTTTTAACTTTTTTACCTAATTTATGTAGAGCAAAGTAAATATGTATTCATACAAGGGAACTATACAAATGTCACGATGAGTGTTTAAATACATGTATCTAAAAAACAAAACTATGTAAAAAAAACTATTAGAAGATTCTGAGTGCACGTACACATAGCGGGAAAATATATAAAATAATGTGCCTTTTTATATTTTTTGTTTCAGAGAAACTTACTGTTTCCAATTACCAATGATCATTAATTTCGATGATTTTGATAATTGATTGAAGTAGGAAATAGGAACTTCATTCAAAATTTTACAAAAAATTAGGAACACTTATACGGCTAAAAGACAATATTAACTGATAATTTATAAAATCTACCTAATTGATCGTTAAGTCATATTCGTAATTAGGCGCAGATAAAATACACATTTACAAGAATATACGTACAAAGAGTTAAGTTATAATATAAATAAGACTCTTTTTTTTTTCTTACCAGTTAAAGTTAAAGAGGATGAACCTCGATATTGCAACGCACTCGACCATAAAGTTTATTATATTTGGATTAAACGCCCATTAGTTCCATCAATCATTAAAATGTAATAGGTTTTATTCAGTGACGAATTAATAATTACCTCTAATTGTATTGTATTGTACGTCATAGATGGCAAAATGTATGCAGTTCGTTAATTTCAACAGAATAGTTGTGTTGTAACAACATCGACATTTGCATAATCCTGCCAACCCTAGCATATTTCACATTTTTTTGTATTTTTATTCCTTCAAACAGAATTTTAGATGTGTGTTTTACATTAACGCCGCGTTTTCAAAACGTGCGCGTCACTTGTTAATTCGTGACATTGAATAATTATTGTTTATGCATAATTGTAAATTCATCACAGACCAAGTTGCACCTTCTATGTGTAGATATAATATTGAGTTTGAAATACCTAACCTACATGTAAGTGCCTCAGAATTTCTCCTTTGAGACGAACATGAATTCTTTATCATCTTTCCTAGAAATCTGCTTTATGAAACATGTCATGAAAAATGCAAGATGTGGCGAATGCATTAGAATATCTTACGTACGTACGCGATGTACAAGGAAAAATGAGCATCAGGTAGGCAGGTAGGTATTGAAATTATCAAAGAATTGTGGCCGCTATAACAGCAAATAATAAAAATATAATAAATTTTAAAACAGAGTCCCATAGACTTCGTTGGGTTGGAAGATGGAAGAGGGTGGCGCAACGAAAAGAGCATACTTGGGGCGACCAGCCGGTCGGCGACCAGTTGGTCGTCCCAGGTTCCGCTGGGGAGCGTTAGTTGGGCGGATCTGCGTAAGCTTCAAGCCGAAAACTAGCGGGAAACTAGGATCGGAACAAGTGGCGTGCTCTCGTTTTGCAGGCTAAGATCCTATTTGGGTCACAAAGCCAAATTAGTTAAAATCCAAAAGGAACTTTACCCCATACAAGAAACTCGATTTTTTAGGCGTTTTTTGCTATGATTTATGAATCGCTATATCTTTTGAACTGTTACTGATATACACTAAATATTTTAAAAAAATGTGCATTGCATTAGTCGCTATAAAAACAAATAATAAAAATGTATAAACTATAATTATTTAAGGATATACCCCTTCGTGTGTGGGTCCATTTCGCATTTGGACGATTTTTTAGTCAAGCAAAATCTTATCGTCAAAATAAAAAATTTACAAGTTGATTTTTTACATAACTCTAGTCCGACATAATTGACAAAAGTTTTGAAGATATGGTCTTCATTATACATAAAATCACAAATGAACAAAGACGGAAGAGTAAAAGTTGTGTACAAAAGTGAACTTATCCCTGACAGGGATCTTTACCAGTTAGACATTGAGCAAATGAGAGATTCCAACGTGTACTGGCCTAAATAAAATATGTATACACGCAAAACCCCTCATATTGGGGATTCCCTGTCACATAAAATATCTATTATATTATTATATATTTCCTTGACACACCCTTACACCTCTAATACATAAATATCGAGCCCCACGCAAAAACCCACTTCATAATTCCTTGGCATAGTCATAAAATTATATAGCCCATCGATATCGATAGTTTACGAGGCACAACACTAAGGTCTATGCGTGGTACGACACATTTCTATGCTAATGGGGGTAGAATGCGAATGACAACACTAGGGTGAAGGAGTGGAAAAACATACTATTCAGTTTATGGGGGAGTTATTGTGATATTGATATATGGGGTGATTTTGATACGCAATTAAGTAAGTTGTTGAATCTTTGGCTTTTTTTATTTTTCTATTAATTAGATTACGATTGATGTAATCGTAGATTTATATACAGCAGGTTTACGAAAATGTTAGGCACTTTAGTGCTCCGTCATAATAAACTTCAAACACAAGATAGGAAATCTGAATAGAGTCAATAATGTAAATTGTGCCGACTCTCTCGCTCCTTAGCTAAACAATATTTGGATGAGTGGGATGGAACGACACGCTGGTCGGACTTCGGAGCAACCCCTGGTCGCCACTTGATAACCTTTCAGCCCCAACAGCCATGTTCTACGACTAGTCTGTGGAGATACCTGGATAGCTTTGTCCTGCAGTAAACATCTTTTAAAGTGATAACTATGTATGACGGATCGCGTAAATACCTTGGCACCCGAGCGATCCTCACAGAATATTAGTGAAAAGATGACAACTTATCACTAATAATCGAGGTTCAATAATTTCGAAAATCTTGAACAATTCAATAAACTTTCCACGAGTGATATAGAGCTGTGAGTAAATCTTGCTAACACAACATTAGACAAAGGCACATCTAAGTGACAACATACGGAGAAGAATTACGGGCGGATTTTTAAACGTTAAAAAAAACAGGGCCAAAAGCGTTTAGGACTCACACACGAAGGATGCCGTACCACCATAAAAAGAAACGCCAGAAAAACACGAATCTCTAATTATCATTTTATTATTTTAAGCGCTTTCTGAAAAAAAAAACACTAGTCAAGAGCACGAAATCTTTGCAAGATCGGTATCTATATGAGTACAAAGTTTCAGCTTTGTAACGTTGCTAGTTTCTGAAATAGTATGAGTAATTATGATAGTGATAAAGATACATAGATCAAAGCGCAAAGAAAAACACCAGGACAGAACAGACCCTCGAGTAATACCAGCATCAATTGCCCTTTGATAGGACCCTTAGCCACTAAGGACTTCGCGAATCGACCTCTCAAGGAAATCTGCTATACACTTGCAAAAGCCAATATGTATCCCATACGCTGGAAGCTCGCTTATTAAATTGGCATGCCAGACCCTGTCAAACGCTTTCCAGATATCGAGTGAAACAGCAAGAGCCTCGCGGATCATACATTCATATACTCACACCTGTGTGTGTGTGTGCCTGTGTGGCAGAGACAATCGGCCTTCTTCATGGGGATTGATATTTAGTGCCAGACTATACGGACCTTACACACTTCATTTACATCCATACATCACTTCATACAAGCTCGTTGGTTGCAGGTACTTCTCGCCTGGCGTCTTTTCAGTATCTCTGCAAATTGGTCAAGAGACTCTTTCATCTATCTTCTCGGTATACATACATACATACATAAAATCACGCCTTTTTACCATTACCGGGTAGAAAGAGATTACCTCCTTACACTTGCTACGGTCCTGGCATACAACTGCCGCTTCATCAACATTCATTAATCTCTCTTCATCAATATTTCTCGCATCTATCATCTGACATACTTCATCTATTTTATCATTCATTACATTTAACGTAGCAAAGCGGCTCTCTATAGCCCACTCTTCGCACTTGCTGGAACCGAGACGTGTTGGGTTGCGACCGACATCGCCGCCATTATGGTTTTTGAAATTATTGAAACTCATTGCGTTCCCACGAGCTGCTAGGGATAAATATTCGAACCCAGCAGAGCCCCGCATACCAGGTAAGGGTTTAGCCTTATTCTAGGGTCACTAGTCCCAGGGCAATTCAGCACGCTAAACGACTAGACTCGCCTCTAGCCACGCATCCATCGGCACGACATACCTTGGATTTGCGGATTAGGAGGAAGGATAACGGTAAAGAAAGGAATTGTACGAATTTAGACAGGAGAAAGGGTTAAAGGATACTACTGTCCCGGAAGACTATGTATGAGCCAGTAGCAGCTCGGGGAGCCGGGGTCGCATACCCGTATACCATAACAAAAATGCCGGAAAGGCAACTTCGTATGAGTAATCCTTGACTTTATACATATTCGGTATACATTTATTTTGTCAGGAATTGAACCTTTTGATTACGCGTCCAACGTGGCCCAACGTTTTCACTAGCTAGCACTGTGCTCTCTGGGTCTCTGTACACTAACATATATCTATTGTGGTGTACATTTTCCCAGATTAAAAACACAGAAACACAAAATTGGTGTTTCATTATAAATAGAATGAGTTATACATAAAAGATCTACGTGCTGAAACTATTTAGATAAAAAATATATATAACCTTCAAGCCTTCAAGAAAAGAGCCTACTCTCATCCGACAGGCCGGCAACGCACTTGTGACTCCACTGGTGATGCAAGTGTCTATGGACGACGGTGATCGCTTACCATCAGGCGATCCGTCTCTCGCTCGCTTGCCCCCTATAACATAAAATATAACAGATTTGACATTGCAACAATATTATCTTGTCTAATCTTTATAATGTTGATATAAGTACCTAAAGAGTGTAGATTTAATAAGAAGTTGCTTTGAGTTGCAAAACATTTGAACACCTGATAAAAGGACCGTTAGACCTTGAAGTACATCATAGGCGTGCATCTCTTTCCTTCGGCTGATAAGGAAAAAACATTTTAAGGAAATTTCCAAGGAAAGTTATTTGGAGGTCTGAGCAAATGTGAATACAATATTAAATAATGGTACGTACGTGTAAGTTCCCCATACACCGCTCCCCTACTTAATACCTTTGCCGACATAATCGCGTGCGCCGCCAACAGTACGTAAATACATCGTAAAAGTTGCAATTTCATTTTGTCGGTAGCGAATAACTCCGGTTGACTACCATTTTAATACCGTTTAAATATACTATCTACCTATGAAAAATAGCTATATCGTTATTTTATATCACTAGCGTACCTTTATAATTGAACCGGTATATGTCTAAGTGTCTAACTGTATAACGAAGCGGTATTGATATCTAATACTGCAACCATACCGCTTATACCTTACCGAAAACGGTTCCTTCTTTTATCCGACTACGGAGAAGCTGACGTGGCTTTTTTCCTTAAGGAAAATTCTATTACCAACGTAATGAAATTCACTGTGTTTCCTCATCTGAAATACGCGAGCCAATGAATATAAAGTCAGATGTGTGAGACTGCTAGTGCTCCAGTAATGAATTATTCATTTTACTGCTTTGTATTAATTTTACTGCACAATGTTATTAATAATGCAATTTATACTGTGAGGTAAATAGAACTTAATGTCAGTTTCTTTATTGACTTCGTTTTATGTTAGTATTTGGTCCAAATAGATTAAACAACTTACAGAGGTGAGGTGGCAGGAAAATTACAAGGGAAGCTGGAGCGTATTATTTTACTCCTATTTAAATAAAAAGGTGGTTATAAGCCTTTCCTTGGGCAACCCGGTGGGAATCGGCTTATAGACGCCACGCCACTGGTAACTTATAATAACATTTTATTTAGTTCATAAGTTGGTTTTTGTTATTCCATACTATTATAAAGTTGTAAAAAGGAAACGTGAACGAAACATTGAGGATATTTCCAAAAAATATTGTTACGGACTATTAGGAGGTCTCAGAAACAAAATTATGTGAATTAGATTTGTTTTTGCAAACAGGGGACGAGATACATACCGGTAAGAGAGCGCTCCCTCAGTGTATAACGTTCCCAAATCAATTCGTTCGAACGTAACCTAAATATTTAACCGATTTAACCTAAATAAATACCGGTTTATTTGTAACTGTTGAACGGATAGATTGATTTTGATTTAATCCTTTGTGTTTGTAAGATGACTTCATCGAGAATGTTCTTAGTGTGATTCATGAAAATAGGTTCCGCGATTTCAAAAACTATCAGCTTTTTTGTAGATGTGTCGGGTTTGTTTAGCGTTTCACGGTGTTTAAAAGAGTTGTACAGTCACCAGCATCTATATAACAAATACCTGACACGTCTTGACGGCCCTAGAAATAGAGTCGTGCCAGATATTTCTACGCAATTTGTTGTGGCAGATATTAATGCTGGTGACTGTACCTTGTATACTATACAAGACTATACCTCTAAAACCGTTTCATCGAATACTTGATTTCGTTGACATTAATCATCGAAAACATTTTTCTCTGAAACCGTGAATGATTTGGGATTGTTATAAAACAAACCTAACTTAAAGATTTCTACATGATGATAATTTCAGAAATCATAAAAATTCAATGGTTTCAGGGAAAAAGTTGTCTATGAAATAAAGCATTCTAGAAAATATTTTTCGATTAAATGGATGGATTCCGTTTAAAAGTGCTGTTGAACTTTTAAATATTAAGGAATGAAAATGTGGTATCTAAACCGCTCTCCAGTTTCCTTATACAAAGTCACAAGACTAGAAGTTTAGAAATATCTCCCTATTGGGTTACAGGCCACCCAAACTCCAGTTAAGCTGAAATTTATGGTGTCACCATTAAACGTCAGGGTTGTCACTTACGTCGCTTTACCGTGCACTCTAAATAAAATATCTATTGAGATTAGAGTTATCGTTTTTGTATTGAGACGTTACCACGAGGCAGTGATTGTAGCGGAGAAGCAATCGGATTGTCCGCCGGCTGTTGAACATGGTTTTAATTCATGGACTACTTAGCGCTAGGATTCTATACACATTGGCACATGTGGCGAACAAGATGAAATCGAATGCTGCTGGTTTTAATTACGAGTGGGACTGCAACACTTTTAAAATAACGTTAATGTAATAAATAGTGCCAGTATTAGGCTTTTGCTAATGTGTTTTTCGTCTTCCACTTTTAACATTTAAAAAATGAGGTGGATTATATTATTGAATTGTATGAAATATTTATAGAGGAATATCAGTAATTTACATGATTTTTACATGAGGTAAAATATAAGCTAAAGATTACTACACATTTCGGAAAATGCACAGTTCCACAAGGGTAAGACAAATGCGTAGGAAAATAGTGAAAATTAACAAAAACGTTGGTTAAATTTGCACATATAAGGCGCATAAACTGGAAGTATCGTTTGTGTTACTAGTGAACCTCCCAATTAATCTCTTTAGACCTAGATAAAAAAGCGAGTTCATTGTGTTGTTTGTATTAGTGTGCATTTAATTGGTGTTTATTTATGCGGCTTCGGTTGATTGTTCTTAGGGGCCATACACATATTACGTCACACCTATAGGGTAGGGGGATCATGCCGGACGTGACAGACCTTAGGAAAAAGCGTTTTATATTTTAATATTTGGACGGCCCCTTAATTACTCCTCTTTCTTTTTTCCTTGGTCTGAGTGAATCTCAAACTTCATACTATGCGAATAGACGTTGAATTTATTACTGTCTTCGTTATAGACATCTCCGCACAGTCAATACTCGTGTATTACATAAATTACAAACGTGTAGGCCGCCCCGCCCACGATCGGGTTTGTTGTAAAACTGGCTTATCTTCTAATATAAACAAACCGAATGACACGCTTTTATTAGTATACGTTATTTATCGGAGGCACAACGTGTATGATATTCAATGATGTATTGAGAAATATGGTTCGGGGTAAAAGGTTATGATAGTCTTACGTGTCAGAATGTCGACTTTCGGTGGAGTATTGACTCATAATTTTAACCCTTATGGTGAAGGTTTGTTAAAAAAACCGGCAAAGTGCGAGACTGACTCGCGCACCGAGGGTTCTGTACACATTTTCACTTACCCTAACATTATTGCCCGCTTCCGGTTAACTTTGCATTTTATTTATGTTTACGACACGTTTGGCTCAGTGGACTGTACAACGGCCTACGAAGCTGGCGGTCCCGGGTTCGAATCCTGGGCCCCTGCCAAGTGTTTGTGTGACGAGCACGAAAGTTGGTTCCTGGGTATTGGATGTTTTTCTATGTATTTAAGTATTATAATGTATTTATATATTATGTATATCGTCGCCTAGTACCCATAGTATAAGCTTTGCTTAGTTTGGGACTAGGTCGATTTGTGTAAGATTGTCCCTGTGTTATTTATTTATTATTATTATGTTTATTTATACAAATTTAAAAACTTGGCTCTTAGACAATCCCGTCCCGGTCGCATATACCTGCATAGGCTACCTTATTTCCAGTAACTAGGGCGAGGAAGGTAAATTCTAGTTTACTGACAAAGCTAACACTTAGCTATAGATAACATTATCTTGGATAACACTGCCAACACGAATAATTGAATATTTATGAGACACTCTTCAAATTTCTCACGTAGGTACTTATAGAATTCTCCACCTGGCAAATTCTAGTAAAGGTTATCACATGTCAAATAAGTCACTTCATCATGTTATTATCATGATTTAGTGATATGTAAGCATCTGATAATCGGATAGATATTTACCCAAACTTCGGCGGAGGCGTCTATGTTGAACGGTATGGAGACGGACTCAATTTAATTTTCCTAATAAACTTCTAAATATTTTATGAAATGTTTGTTATATTATTCTCTTATTATTACACATACCTTTATATTAAATCAATTCACACCGCGGTTACAACAAATACATGATTACATTACCTACATATGCATAACAACGTACGTGCTTACCAAAATAGTCATAAATAGCCATAAATTATACATGTCTGTCTATTTTTACCTCCTCGTGTCGTTGTATGCAAGCCCGGAATCCTGGAACTTATAAAAATAATTAAGATGCCGACTCCATATTTGCCCAACTTTTGCTGGGATTTTGGCAACTTTAGGTAAATATCTTTCCGATTATCCGATGCCTGGTGATATTTTATCATGATTATAATTAATTTATTGCTACAACTGACTAGAAGTATTTTTTACCGTTGTGATAAACAACGTACCCGTGAGGGACCCGCATAATTTTATCAGCTTTTACCTGAGGTCATTAGGACCAAAAACTGTTAAAAGAACCCCAGTGAAATCCAGCTTAGTTTTGAAGATATTATAAATTTTCATGTAAACTATTTATTCTGATTACTTAAGTGCATTAAGTTCTTTTGATCGCGACGTTGACACGTATGTTTCCAATGGTCGTGTCGCTATTGACAGACATCAAAGCTAAGTTATTGGTAGAACTAACTAGAAGTATTGAAATAAAACAATTTAACGGATTATATCGCGTATATTATCTCATTTTAGTTCCCGACGTTTCGGAAGCTTCCCAGCTTTCCATGGTCACGGGAGGACTGAGAAAAGATGTATTTTCCTTTGTCTTTGAACAAAGGAAAATACATTTATTTCAATGAGTAATAATCGCGGAAACAGAAGAAAATATTAACTAGAAGTATTTTTAACCGTTGTGATATGACCTGCATAATTTTATCAGCTTATACCTGAGGTCATTACCAAAAACTGTTACGTGAACCCCAGGCAAATCTAGCTTAGTTTTGAAGATATTATCAATTTTCATGTAAACTATTTATTGTGATTACTAAAGTGCTTTACGTTCTTTTGATCGCGACGATGCCACGTATGTTTCCAAGTGTCGTGTCGCTATTGTTACACGGAAAGAAATTATTATAACAATACTACCAGAACATATTGTAAATTTCATTCTAGTATGAAGAAACAAAATTAAGTTAAGTTTACCGTATTGACTTTTAACAAAAAATAGTCGTATTTTAATAAATGCCAGAATATTATAGTAAACACATTTTAGTAAACAATACTCAAAGCTATTTATAAGTACATATTATTATTGTAGAGAGAAAATTTCGATAATTGTAAACTATACCTTCATAATTCATTTGTTGTTGCTAACTGTCAATTAAACATTACAAATTTTAGGTTGTCTCTAAAATAACGCAATTAACAAAAAATATTTTTGTTGTTTAAATAAGCTAGATTCATATAGTACTGTTTACCCCATAATTCGTTTGTTGTTGCTAGCTGTCAAATAAACAACACAATATTTAGGTTGTCTCTAAAATAACGCAAGTAACAAAAAATTATTTCGTTGTTTAAATAAGCTAGATTCATATAGTACTGTTTACCCCATAATTCATTAGTTGTTGCTAGCTGTCAATTAAACAATACAATATTTAGGTTGTCTCTAAAATAACGCAAGTAGATTTTTTTTTTAAGTAACCAAATCCATATACTCGTAGTACTGTTTACCAGATTATGTTTTCAGTACCATAATATAATGTTTTGTGCAACATGTCAATCTAATATCAAACAAAACGTTGTTTACGTTTTTAAATAATATTGTATGGATTGCCTGAATTTTGGTTGGCAACACCGACTGGCTGCCGTTGGTTTGTTTATCATTTCATCTTTCGGAGCGAGCAGTGCGTACGCGTGCAGAGACATTGAGTGTGACAAGTACTGTGATTAGTTTAATAAATAGACATTATAGAAGTGGTTCAAATCAGGAGATTGACAAGGACATTGTAAAATTATTGGAATCCTGGCAGTTGGCCGAGTACATTTTAACATGTAAGACCTCCATATTGATTTTCTAATAACATGAATAGAAACTCACAAACGTTTTGTTTTATTGAAAACTGTGGTTGACCATGTCTTCATTTTACTTATACAAAACGAGGGTTTCTTGAAATTGAAAAATGGCGTCAGATCTTTGTGACCAGAAGTGTCAATATCCACCAATCATACTATGATATATATCATACTTTGGTATGATGATAGAGTGTTTCCACCTGGATTTCAAGAAACCCTCATAGATGGTCCTTCTGATTTCAGAAGGTCGCAGGTTTAACGCCCGAATAGTAAAGTTCCTTCTACGCCATGCAATCACTTTGTTTAGGTACTGTTTCTGATAGAAAAAGTTTTAAGCAAGTAATGAGCATTTATTCTAAAAGTAGTAAATAACGTAGCTTGGCGCAGAGGGTATCTTTACTTTAGTACGACTGCTTGTATTACAAGCTTGCTGCAATTGAGTCTTTAAAAAAGTTTACATAGTTACCGTGTTGTTAATAAAGAAAAAGTTAAAATCTGTCAGTTGAGTCGCGAAATTTATACTTATATGAAAATTTCGTGACAAAATAGACAGATTTCAACTTTTTTTAACAATACTAACGTATGTACATATTTTTTTAGACCCATTCTACTGAATATTGGAGAAAAAATTAAACATTTTTGTAATTACCAAAAAAATATAGTAAACTGAACAATATTAATGTCTTATTATAGTAAACTCAATCATTTGATGTGATAATGGCTAACCACAATGTTGGTAGTAAACACAAAATAAGTAGTACAGTGTAAAAAAATATATAGTTTGCTAAAATCTCAACTTGGTAATATTTGCATTAAATTTGTTAATAGTCACTATAATAATCTATTAGTCGTTACTAAAAATATCGTTATCTCCAAAATAAAGCATGGTGTTACGAACGATACCAATTCCGTTATACTTAACAAAATCTATTTGTAATGGATACAGATAGGTTTTTGTGCACTATACACAAATTTTAATTATGTGTAATAATGTTTAACTGTGATAGATATTCTTGTAAGCTATTACCAGATTTTTGTAGTAAAGTCGACAAAATAGTTAGCTGTCGTATATATTACACGACAATCTGGTTAAGTTAACTTTATTCTGGTTACCTAAACTAGAATTTTCTTTCCGTGCAGACATCAAAGCCACTACTCACTAAAGTCATCCTTTGTTGGAAAAATATAATCGTTACAATTTTATTAAAAGGGATAATTTTCATAGAGAAGCAAAAGTTATTCCCGTTTTTTGTACAAAAATCACCAAAACAAGGTTTAAAAGAAAAACTTTTTTTGTTGAATTTTAGTTGGGTTCATATAACATTTTTTTCCAACTGACCTCAGGAATGTGATGAATCTTTCGGATTCCTCACGAGACCCATTATGGATTTTCACTTTTTTTCTTATTAATATTTGGTTTTGGATTTTCACTTTGTGAAAATCCAAATAATTATACCTATTTTACGTAGCGACACATTGAACCTTTTTTGCCCAGATTCATGGAGAGGCATTTTAACATTGTTCTTTACATAGCACTCTTCTATACCATTATAAAGTTGTAAAAATGAAATGTCTGTACATTGGAGATTGGTTTAAAAAATATATTGTTACGGAATATTTGAAGGTCACTGAATCGAAAAATATTTGTTTTGGATTTTTTGTATGTTTGTGTGTGTCGTTGTGGCTTCATCACGCCAAATCGGCTAAACAGATTTCAACTATTTTTTGTACACGGGTAGCTGGGTATCCACAGCTGGTAAAAGGATACTTTAAACCGACTACGCTGAAGAAAAATTAGGGGTTATGACTTTCTCCTCTGCGAGCGAAGTAGCGGGCGCCTTCTAGTATTACATAAAAAAAGGTCACGACATTATTGTCGTTGTGTTGATTAAACCTAGTTTTTATTACAATAATTTGTGTCCCACACTTGAACAATACGCGCACTAAAACTCCCTTTGTCGGCATAAAACCCTCAATTGGGTTACTTCCACAATAACAATGTAAAAAGGCCTTTTATTCAAGCATAATAGTCCCAGAAAACTTGTGTAATTCCCTTAAAACGTTCTAATGGAAACAAAAAACGAATTCATTGAAGAATCAGGGCGTCTCAATGCTTTAGATCAAATAACTTTTCTAGGTACTTTCCGTCTTGACTTATTAGGGTTAAGTATGTGAAGAGGAAAACCTTGGAGTTTGTTTTAAATATTTTTTCAATGTGTGATGTTTTATAAGATTTTATATGCATATCATCATTTCTCGGAAGTTATGCGCGGAATGTTATTTGATTTTCAATGCTAGTTTTTCGGTGAAGGAAAACCATCGTGAGGAAACCTGCATACTTCTGCGAAGAAATTCCTGAAATTCTCCAATTCCCACTAGGCCAGCGTGGAGACTACAGCCCATTTCCTTGCATCCATGAGAGAAGAGATGATGGTGATGATGCTGATGATGATTATCATTAGCCTAGGGTATTAGGCCATCTCACTCTGTCTTTGTCATAAAAAAATGAGTTTGTAGTTTCGTTGGATATCCCTTTAAAAATCATTATCTAAACTATTATAAAGTTGTAATAATGAGATGTCTGTACATTGAAGATATGTCAAAAAAATGATTGTAATGCACTATTTGGAGGTCACAGATAAAAAAAAAAAAAAAAAATTGTACATTTCTATGTGCCGTTGTGACTTCAGCACACCAAAATGGCTTAACGGATTTCAACTATTTTTGAGAGCTGGGCCTCCAAGGATGGTCCAAGGACCCGACTACGCTGAATCAAAAAACAGTTTTTCTCTTCCGCGAACGAAGTTGACCTTCTAGTTAAAATATTAGTAAGGTAATACGGATAGCCTGACACTGCCACTTTCTATTCCTAGGTGAAGTAGCTCATAAATAACAAAATTTAATAATACAAATTTTGAACCTGTAATAACCGATGTCGTTCGTTAGCCGCGCCTGCGCCAAATTGCGGTGACTTGAACTGTTGGGAAGTCGCAAACCACAACAGGCGAGCCAAGCTAGCCCATTTGTAATACCAAACCAAAGATATAGCGTCAGAAATAGCTTCTTTAAGAAAGTCATCGATTCTTATGACTTGCCGTTAACATAAAGACCAAACTTCATATTAAAACAAGACTTACAGTCGTGTTAGAAAATGGTGCCGTGACCAGGATTGACTAATGAAGGGACTACCCATTTTAAACTCTCAAACAAACCTACGATTATTGTGTCCCTTTCTGTCGTTTTCTCGGGACTGCATTCGGGTGATTACACTTGAAAATAATAAATTACCTTCGTCCGCTTCTGTCCATTGCGTCTTTTACTACTGAGTAAAACTTAAAATCATACAGTAAGGTGTTTGCGACTATGCTCGCGCTAGAGAAAAAGTTGTAACCCTCCCTTTTGCTTCATCGTCGTTGGGTCAAAAGTAAAGTAACCATCCTCGGATGTCTATCCTTCTAGGTACTAAAAATGGTTGAATAGTTTAAGACGAATTCTTTAATGGATTTGAAGTATTAAATACGAAACCACAAGTCAAATTTCCATGACGTTTTTTTTTACTTATTTTGTTTTATTTTAGTCGCCTTTGTGATGTTTATGTTTCTCCATATTTTCTAACCGAAAAATTCAATAGTTTAGAGTTCCGTACCCAAAGGATAAAACGGGACCCTATTACTAAAACCACATAAGACTCCGCTGTCCGTCCGTCTGTCTGTATGTCCGTCTGTCACTAGGCTGTATCTCATGAAGCTACAAAGTTGAACTTTTCACAGAAATGTATTTTTGTTGCCGCTATAACAATAAATACTACAAACAGTATAATTTTATGTATGTCTATGTCAGTAGCCAATTTAAATTGATCGAACACTGCGTACATTTTGCTTAGGAGTAAAGCTCTGTTAACACCGGATTTTTATAGATACGGCCGTTTGTAGCGTACATTTTGAACGAAACCCTCCATGCGCGAGTCTGACTCGCTCTTGGCTGGTTTTTTTATTTCTAAAGTTACTAAATGCGGAACCTTTAATAACCAATGCTGTTTGGCGTGCCTTGGCCAAATTGCCACGACTTAAACTGTTTGCAACTCGTAAACTCACCACAATGAGCGCCAAAGCCAGCGCGCGCGGCGTTTAGCACGCTTGCCGATTAGCTATTCAACCGTTATGAAGGCAAACGAGGCTGTTATGAAGTCTTTTCGCCATGCCGGCGGTCTCTCTGTACAGGTTTCAAGCGATTTCAAGTTCATGTTTATATTAGGAGTTAGGAGGTTTTGTTTATATATTAAATAAATTATAATAAACTTTGATAGTAAGGTAGTGGTGAAGGACAAAATCCGGAACCAGGATATCCGACGGAGAACCAAAGTCACCGACATAGCGCTCAGAATAAGTACACTGAAGTGGGAGTGGGTGGAGCATATTTGTCGGAGAGCCGATGGTCGATGGGGCAGACGAGCTCATGAGACCTCGAACGACACGCCCTGTGGGACGACCGCCCGCCAGATGGACCGACGACCTGAAGAGACTAGCGGGAAGCGGTTGGATGCGCAGAGCTGAGGACCGGGTGTGGTGCCGTGAATTAGGGAAGGCCTATGTTCAGCATTGGACGATTCCGGGCTGATGATGATTTGGGTGGATCAACTTTTTCTTGTTGATATTCTACCCCTAAGCCAGGAGACAATAGTGACAGAGTTACTTAGAGAAATGATATTAATCTTAGGCTATTAAGATACTGACAAGATGGGCTTTTGAAAAAAAAAACAATATTGGCTAGCAAAAAAAGTCTCCTCGTCGTTTAAAATCGTAGTTTTAAAGAGTGACTCACGAGACGTAACCATGGCAACAAGGTGCATAAAAATGTGATAAACCCATTTATTTATTATACAGCGTGCTCGTGAGAAACCCAAATAATTTTACCAGCGTATACTCAGGTATACGATCGATTTAATCGAACCCCAAGCAAATCTAGCTTAGTTTTAAAGATATCATCAAGTTTCATGTAAACAATTTATTCATTGAAATAAAACAATTTAACGGATTATATCGCGTATATTATCTCATTTTAGCCAGCCGTGACCATGGAAAGCTGAAAAGCTTCCGAAACGTCGGGAACTAATATGAGATAATATACGCGATATAATCCGTTAAATTGTTTTATGTCAATGAGTAATAATCGCGGAAACAGAAGAAAATATTAAACAATTTATTGTTATTACTAAAGCGGATTAAGCTCTTTTGGTTGCGACTTTGCCACGTATGTTTCCAAGTGTCGCGTCGCTATTGACAGACTTCAATCATCCTTTTTTTGTAAAAAATATCGTTACCATTTTATTAAAATTGATAATTTTCAGAGAGAAGCGAAAGTTATTTAAGTTTTATGTACAAATATCAACAAGATAAAAAAAAATGTTGAATTTGACTTGGGTTCACATAAAATTTTTTGGTCCTAATGACCTCAGTATACATCATATACGCTGGTAAAATTATTTGGGTTCCTCACGAGCACGTTGTATTAATTTTTGGCTTGACTTGTTTTTGCTCGATGGTCGGATGACATTGTAGCGATAGCTGAAAGACGATGAAGGCGAGGAACACCATTCAGGAAAGAATGGAAATTAATGGAAAAGTTACTTAAGATGATTATTATCATTATTATCAGCCAAGTAATGGTAATTACTTGACTGTCAATTCACTTACATATAAGTTTCAATTGCAAATACTGTGACTGTGGCATTTGTAAAAGATTAAATCCCGTAAGCAATTTAGTTTTTAATGTCTTTGTGCATATTACTGATTAAAGTCGGAGATCGAATTTGAGATCAAAAATGTAAACATACAACTGTCAACGTCAAAGTGACGTGCCAGGGGTAAATCATCTTTTTATCTTATTATTTCTATATATTTACCAAACAACGAGCATATTCATTTGACATTCGACAAAGTTCAGACAACGAATAACGAATGTCGTGTGATGGACTGACGGATAAACTGTCTATGACATTAATCGATGTAAGGCTTATAGTCAAAAGTATGTCTTTTTCATAAAACTGAATATTTGAAAATTTAAATACAAAGAAACTTGTCCACAACTTCTGATCATTACCAGTGGTATAAATTAAATCTCCGTATATTTTATGTGAACTACACAAATATTTAATAGAAAAAAAGAATATTTGCTGTTCAACTTAGAAACATATTTTTAAATACTCGTACGGTACTATTGAACTCTGAATGTGGTAGTTTTTATGAGTAATTCAATGATTTTTTTTAACCACCGCTTGCGTTAAGTTTTTTATGGCGGCATGCAACCCATTTGTTTACATTTCGAATTCGATCTCCGACTTTAGTTTGTTTTCCTCCGTTGACGTTTATTTATCTCTCTCATTTCGCTTTCGTACACATTTATTGCTTTGCCGTGTTTGTTTTTATGTACAAAGTGTTTAGAAACAAATAGTTTTATCCACGGATAAAATTTGATCTAAAATCCCTTGTACATTTAAGCTTAAAACTGGAATATGAATCGCATATTAAAAGCCGACGTGGAAATAAGGTCACGTCAAACGTAGTCGCCTAATTACATATTCCGTGCGGGTCTGATTCAAAAATTACCGAGAAAATACATTTTTATTGCGGTACCATGCATGCTGTACCCGGTACAGTAGATAAAAACTACAGTAGGAACGTTTACGATGAATTATCAATTTTAACGTAAGTATATGCTATTATAAAGTTGTTTAATTTAATTTAAAAAAATATATAACGGACTATTTGGAGGTCGCTGAATGGAATTTATTTTTTGGATTTTTTGTATTTTTGTATGTGTCGTTGCGGGTTAATCACGCCAAATCGGCTTAATGGATTTAAAATAAATTTTATTACACTGGAAGCTAGGTATCTCCAAATGGTTAATTGATACTTTTTACGCGACTAGGCTGAAGAAAAACAGAGGGTTATGATTTTTTTTCCTCCGCGGACGAGGATGGTCGTCAATTAATTTAATACTTATTTTTATTTACTACGTTTCATTTTTTTTTTAGATTAATGGAAACCTCAAAGATCTTTTCAATTTACATCTTCATTTGTTTCTTTAATATAATGAGTTATTGTGATTAATTTGTTTAGCAGCATTCACTGATTATCTGCTAAAGTATTTGGCATCGACATTATCTTGAACTATTAAACAGATGTGAAGGCAAAAAAGAGAGAGAAGAGAGACGAAGAGTTCCGAACCACGATATTCTTTATTTTTCAACTTTTTCGGGTTCCGTACCTCAAAAGGAAAAATATGACGAGTATTTATAGCCACCGAGTTTTTCGTAATTTTTATTATTAATTCTTTAATTTTTAAACAAAGTGATCCTTATCAACTCAATTACATATTCAAATTCCTTAGCCAATTAACCAGTAAATCCAGCCATTAACGTCGTATGTTACGAATCTTCAGGCGTAACTGAATAATCTGACCAATCTAGCCTTGCTCAGTATTGTTCTGAGACACAGTAAATATATTTGCTAAATCAGTACTGTAACAAGGTTTTTCTTAGTAATAAACGAGGCTTTATAAGTAAGAGGTATCGTTCTATATCTATTATGCTACAGGTAACTCTGAAAACCTTTATCCTCTCAAATCGTGAGTGACTAGAAACTAAATATGCTAAACGGGTTTGGACATGGTACATATAAGGAATAATACTGCTCTATAGACAGGTAATATTTCATATATAGCAGTTATTAGACATATCCCAATATGCACATAAAGATGACCCTTTCGGGTTCAGTATAGGTCCAGAACGGTAAAATTTGGTAGCAGATTTAGTGCAGCGATAATGATATTGCGCTATATATATGAAAAATACCAATTTAAACGATTAAACATAGAATTCTCAAACTTTCAATTCCTTCACACCCCACCGGTTTCATGTCAAATTCTTTCGCCGTTCAGGCAAGCCGTCTCTGGAATTCGCTCCCTCTATCTATCAGACAAGCCCCAAGCAAGGTAGTTTTCAAGCGGATGCTACGTAGGCATCTGCTGGAACAAGAACTCAAGTAGCGTCCATCTTCCATGCATTAGCTGGTATATTTTGTATTTATTATTTATATGTAATATATATATATTGTATACCATATATAGTATAGGTATAAGCAATAATGTATGCATTATTTGCTTGTGTGTCCTAACGCTCTCAGTACTGAATGTTTTTCCCCACTGCACCATTTTCATGCTTCTCTGTTTGGCCCTATGGTTGACTGGTAGAAAATGCCTTTTGGCATTAAGTGCGCCATTTATACTTACTTTTGTTTTGTGCAATAAAGTTTAAATAAATAAATAATATTGTCGACAGTATCCCTAATCCATCATTTCGGTTGGAATTTGCCACACCTATGGCATTCTACCATGGTCCATGATCTTTGCGCCAGAAATGCTACCAAATTTACAATCACTGGTCATAATAATAAGTCTAAATGCACATCCAGTATGGAGAAGTGACTCCACAGTGGAGGTGTGGACTCCTTATAAGCAATTGCGTGAAGCAGTATTAGGAGCGCACACAGATAGGGAACGTGTTAAGAATTATGGAACGCTAGTCCGGGGACGTCGTTACAATATAATCATACAAATGCTCTTTATTTCACAGCTCAGATACACATAATGCAGAACATGACAGTAACATTCCAATAAGCAGAGGTAAACAACAGACGGTCTTATTGCTAAATAGCGTATCGTTACAAGTTCGTATGGTTTCATTTTACTGCTCTAGTTTATACACTGTGTCGAAAACGAAGCGATTTCGTCGCACAAGCATCTGCTCATAATCCTATGAGCCTTTGTCAGATTTGGCAACAATAGAGCATGGAGTGTACTAGGCTTTGTTAAATCATTGACATTCATACAGGTTATTGGTCGTGGTTTAATTTTGTTAAATGAACAGGTAATAAACATGTACAGTCGAGGTCAAAGATATGTTTACAAATGAGAGTTCCAAATATATCTTTACACTTAAATAAGTGTACACATAGTATGACAAATACTTGCTTACAAAGCATGTGACAGTTTCATCTTTTCACTCAATGCACCATAGTTATGTTTACAACCTTTCTTTCATAAAATCATTGTCACACATTGTGACAAATGTATATTTACATTACATGTTACAGAAAAATATTTCCTATCAATGAGCGATATATACATATTTACATTAAAAGCAGCACTTGAAGCTTTACGTTCTACCGTAATTTTTTTTTACTTACACCTCTGGCTACATAAATATCTTTACAGTTTGATTGAAAACGCCGCCGTTCTTATTTTAAATAATGACAATCACCGAGAACAGTACCATATTGTCAAATAATCTATAGGTCTCTTTCATTTTGGGCGTGACGTCAGTAATGTGTCAATTGATTGTAGTATGTGATTATTAATTTCAATATTTTTTTATTTTACAAGGTCTCGCGAAATTCACTTGAGGAATATACAGGCTGTCACAAAAATATCCTCGTAACCACTAAAGGCAACATATAGGATCAAATCAAGATTAAAAAAAATGATTGTTTTTTTTTCAAGAAATCTTTATCCATTATTATTGTATAATATAAAACAAAGCCGTAAAATCGTGTTAGTAACTCAAGAATGCACAGATCTTTTTGATTCTCTTCGCCGGGAGTAGCAAAATAACGAAAAAAAAATACAAAATGTATTTGTTTTTATTTATACTAAGGCAGAACTAAGAGTTTTCCGGAAAAGCAGATAGCATACATTATTGTGTGGTACTCGCCGAAATTGCAAAATATCCGTAAAAAAACTATTCTTTGTTAAAAAATATTGTATTAGGTATCTTTTCTAGAATCCCCTGTATATTTAAAGCAATATTTAATTATTTAAAGACGATGTAGGTCCATCCACTTGAAAACTATTATGGCACAGACAGACACACAGATACATACACACACTTAAGAAATATAAGACGCAAATGATGAAAATAAAGGAAAAACCATTTCATATGACATGACAAGTCAATGTCAATATTCAAATTTAGAACGGTTCAATCAACCTGTAAACATATGTATGTAGCAATAGGTTTAAGTATAAAAATGTATGTTTGAAGTTTCAAGTGTCACTTCTAATGTAAACATATTTAAGGCACATTGACAGGAAATATTATTCTGTAACATGCAATGTAAACTAATATTTGTGACAATGTGTGATTATTTGCCTATGGAAGAAAGATTGCTAACATAACTTTGGCGCATTGTAAGCATGTATTTGTCATGCTGTGTGTAAACTTATTTTAATGTAAAGATATTTTTGGAACTTTCAATTATAAATATATCCTAGACCTCGACTGTACAAATGATCTATACACTATAAAATATTGTAACGGACTTTTAGAGGTCAATTGATTTTTTTGCATGTTTGTATATGTCGTTGTGGCTTCATCACGCCAAGTGGGGTAAACGGATTTCCACTATTTTTGAAACACAGGTAGCTATAGTTTTGTGATTTCGTTGTTTAAAATATGGTTTCTGCAAAATTGTCCCCTTATATCTATTTATTATTTAAATCCCTTTATTTATACATGAATAAGAAGCTGCCCGCAACTTCGTTAGCGGAGGAGAAAAAGTCATAACGCCTCTATTTTTCTTCAGCGCAGTCGGGTGAAAAGTATGCCGTTACCATCTGAAGATACTTCCGTGTGTGACTTAACTAAAGGCAAATACGCAGAGTCCAGTGGTGTGGTAGTACCTATATTCATTGATTTCTTCTACAATGTTTTTAGCGTAGTGATTTGTAAAAAATACGTCACATTCACATTACAAATTCAAATCTGTGTCATGTCTGTATGTGATTAATACATGCCAGTGCATAAATATGCAACCTCCAATGTTAACCGCTACCAAAATGGGTTATCCGAGTTGGAAAAAGCAATTCATTTTATTTCAGTTTGTAATTCAAAGCTGGCCTACTGTTTGTGTTTGTGTGGCACCGCGCCGCCATTTCGTGTTTAATTGTTTTATTTGAACACGTGGCGCTATAAAACGTGATTTAGTTGTAAATATTTTTACTCCCTTTGTGTCACATGCGGGCTGCTGCGAACTCTTATATGTATAATCATTTGTATAAATAAATTCGTGACTATTCAATTGAAACGGCACAAAATTTCATTAAAATTGCGTTCTTATTTGTGCATAAATACTTCATTGAGGTTCCTTAACAGCATCGTTAACTTGTAACAATCCATTATAGATATACCAGGACCTTACCATGTGTCTTATATCAGTTAGTGGAGATCTAAGTGGGTTGACACAAAGGTAAGATTGACAACAATGTAGTTCTAACACGCTGTTAGTTCTAGTCGGTTGAGAAAGTTCAGCGTTGGTAGGCAAAATTTGATGAAAAGTGCAATTTTTATAACCTTTTCGATGCCATTTCATTTAAAAAGCCTTGTTTGGAAGCAAAATCAGTGTATATATCATAAATAAAGTGTTTTTTTTTTTTTTTACCTAAAGTAGGAATTTTAATAAGCTGGAGTAAACTGACAGGTGTCAACGTGAATATTTCGTTGTTTAGAAAGAATTTTACAAAAGTATAGAAAATACGAACCGGTGATATTATGATAACTTTTATCCATAAGAAATACTGTACTTCTGCCATAGTGAAGTAATCACGGTCGACGTCTGTCTGTAAACGTCAGTTTACTCCGGCTAATTAAAAATCCTACTTTACATTATAAAACGCTAACTCGCATTTTATTTTAAGGCTTTAATAGTTTGTGGCTAGATTTTAAAAGAAAATATCGCTAAATCGACTAAGTACATATCGGTCAGTTGACATGATCAAATACAATACATGTCTGTAGACGGCTTTTGAACGCAAGCCTGGTAAGGACATTCGAATCTATTTGAATCGACGCCGAATTCGGCGGGACCGAATATATCACGCTATTGTCCGCGACTGGTGATAGATATCCTCTTATCACCGAGGCGGCCAGCAAAAACCACCTAACTCAAAAAATATCACAAATAAAACCGATCAAGTATCAACAGTATAAACATTTTTATAAATTTAACTAAAACAACTAAAGAGAAGGCTCCGCGAGAAATTATAATTAGCAGTTACTATTTTTCTGAAACTTTTATTAGCGATAATGTATTATTGAAAGTTTAAAATTAAAGGCCTTTGATTTGTATGAAAGGTAACTATTATACTATGTATAAATCTTTGTGACAGACTGCAAGCCTGATAAGGACATTCGGATCCATTTGAATCGATGCCGAACTTGGTGGGACCGAATATGTCACGCTATTGTCCGCAAACGTTGATAGATGTTCTCTTATCAACGACGCGGCCGTGAGCTAAAACCAATATAACTGTATGTTTTTTCTTTTTTTACAAATTTATTTCAGAAATTTGCGCCAGTCCACTTCAAATTCAGTCTAAAAGAGTTTAAGTAATGATAATAATCGTAATTAAATTTATGCAAACAAGTCGTTAGGAGAATTAGTCTATGTATTGTGCCTATGTTTGCTTTGAAAAACAAAGCCTTGAGCCAAAACAATGAAACTGTTTAAAACTTCAATTAAAAAGCAAATTCAATAAATATTATATGATAAGGCCTCATGGGTTTTTTTCAACAAATGTATGAAGTTTCCAGCAAATACGCTGATACTAAAAAAAATGGCAAATCTCAATCCTAACTTTTTGTAAAAAAATAGAGAACGGAAAGAAGAAACAATGCAAGACATTTTAGTATTTTGAATGAGTAATATTATCTTCTTTTTCCGCGATTATTACCCATTTAAATAAAATAAGATAATATCTGCGATATAATCCATCATTTTCTTTTTTGACAACACGTTTGGCTCAGTGGGTTGTACAACGGCCTACGAACTAACTCCGTCTTCTCATACACCCCCGTGGGGGGGTGCAGGGGGGCCCTGCTTGCCTCGGTGGGCAGTTAGGGCTGTGGCGGGGTCGCGGCCCGTGATGACGGGCCGGGCGTGCGTCCTCAATTTGAGGAGGACTGCGTGGCTGACGCTGGCTGCGCGAGCAGGGGCTCGCGGCGGCCAGCTGAGAGGGGGGGCCTCGCGAGCAGCGCTCGCTGAGGCCGACGGCTAGCGGGCCTGGCCGGCTTCTTGAGCCCGTCGCCGCGTGTCTTTCCCCGGGGCATCCGTGTTAGTGGGACCGGGTACGGACAGCGCGGCTAGGGCACCGACCAGGGGCGGCTAAGCCGGTGAGTGCGCCGGGTCGGCGTGAGAGAGTAACGCCGCGGCGCGGGGGCCGCAGGCGTGTGCCGCGCGAGCGGTTGCTCGCGGCGGCGGTGGAGGCTGTGTATCGCCATCCGGCCTAGGGCGGGATGGCGAGGAGCTCTCGGGGCAGACCCCGAAAGCTGGGGTCCGGGGGCCGGACGTAGTGTGGCGCGATGCCCTGGAGATGTGCGTGGCTCGACTTGTCCGCGCGGTCGAACATTCGACGCGCGAGCCGACCGACGAACATCTCCAGGTTGCGCCACTTGAGGTCCACAGCGATCGTGCGGTTCCTCACGAAGCGGGGGGCGGCGACGATGGTGCGCAGCGTCCTGGATTCCTGCGCCTGCAGCTTCTTCCTCGACGTGGCGGCGGCCAGGGCGTACCAAGCCGGGGCGGCGTACGACAGAACGGCCTACGAAGCTGGCGGTCCAGGGTTCCAATCCCGGCCAGGGCAAGTGTTTGTGTGATGAGCACGAATGTTTTGTTCCTGGGTCTTAGATGTTTTCTATGTATTTAAGTGTTATAATTTATCTATATATGATGTATAACGTCACTTAGTACCCATAGTACAAGCTTTGCTTAGTTTGGGACTAGGTCGATTTGTGTAAGATTGTCCCTGATATTTATTTATATTTATTATTTAATTATTGAAAGCATGTTTTCTTGTTGACAATCCTTCAATCCTCAATAATAAAGGAAGAGGAACCAATGCGAAACTTCAATATATTATATTTTTCGGCACCAGTACCTTGATGTCTATTTATACAGTGGTTATACGTAAGCAAGAAAGTCTCAGCATTATTTTTTACTTTATGTGTGTCCCACTGCTGAGCAAAGGTCTTCCTTATTGTGTGTGTGTTAAACAGCTTAAATTTATAATTTTAAAAGTCCAAAAAAATAGTTATTTCCTTTTACCTCAAGACGGGAACGCATTTCAAACACGTAAAGACTTAAGTAACATCAATTGCATAATAATTTAAGTCCTTTCGCAGTAGAGAAAGCGCTACGGCATTTGAGAATTGATTTAAGTGTCGATCGGTGGTTTGAAATATGGGCCCTTTTATGCAGATGATTTTTTGATTAATTTGGTTCTGAGCGTGTATAGAACGAACGATCTGTAATTTTTATAGAAAATTATTGCTATAATTGCTTATGACAATGCATAACCGTCTAATGAAATGAATAAAGGATCCATACGTACTATTCACGTCATAATCACAAGATTCTTAACGCTCTTTAGAACAGCCTGACTTGGAATGTCATCTGTGCCATTTTCAGTATTAAGGAGCATAGGCAACACTTGGGAATGGATACAAATTTTCAAAAATCTTGAAATTTAGTTTACAGGTAGGAATAAGCCACCTTATTGTTAGAAAAAAAATACAGATTTCTCTGTGGCTTCGAAAAAAATAAAAAGATGAAATGGTGTTGGTGGGCCTATATGCCCGCCTTATACGGTACGGCAAGAGCAGCATTGATATTTTCAATTAAAGTGGCTGTAAATGTACTGTTATTCTTCAAGTTTTCAAATGAAATAGTTACCTGGCCTAATAAAATACGAAAAATTGAAGAAAAACAGTACATTTACAGCCATTTTCTTCTATTTATAGTTTCATAACAGCAGTTACCGTAAATTTCATGTCTTTCAATGGTATTATTAGTTATTAATATTTTTATACCTTTAAAATGGACTTTCCCATCCAACTTTAAAGGCTCATAAAACAAGCTACACGCAAGGTATCGAACTCAATTTTTTATTTAGCATTTCTATCATAGAAACTGTCATTTCGCATCAAATTTTAATTATATTTGAGTACAGTCAACTTCGCATTTCAGGGATTGCCAATTTCGTACTCTCCAAAGTTCCTTTTCTTCATAAAACTTTGATAAAACTTACATCTGATCGCTTCTCATATTTTATTAACTGCATTTCCTGCACACGATCTTTTACATCGAATCGTCTGCATTCAAAGAATTCGAGACCATCCAATCAATCCTCAATTTATCGCAGTCCCATTACGAATCAAGATACAATACCAACTTATACATACCGTCGGATTAATGGAGAACTAACTACAACAATATGACGGTTGTATCGGTACAAATGGGAGGTAGCGACGCCGACTGATAAGTTAAGTTGGTAATTCCAATCGCCATCCGCGATGTAACTAAAACCATGCACTCATTAGTATCATTCAGTAGTATTAACGTTCGTTCAGTGTCGATAGTAATGACTCAATTTGAGCTCAATCGCGGTCCGCAGCCGATTCGTATTATGGGAGTTTAGTAGGTGTCGGGATTAAATTTTAATGACGTAAAGTCGTGGGCAGATACATTGTCCTCTGCCAAAGTAATCGCGAAATCTCCGGTTAGTTTATAAGGTAAATTGTCAGTGGGTTCTGTATCCAAAATGGCAAAAACGTAACGGTTATAGTTTCGTCATGTCCATCCGTATGTCACAGGCATTCTCTTAAAAACTACATTTTTTACTATTATAAAGTTGTAAAAATGAAATGTCTGTACTATGAAAATATTTTCAAAAAAATTATTCTTATGGACTATTTGGAGGTCACTAAAACGAAAAATATATTTTTTTGGATTTTATGTATGTTTGTATGTGTCGTTGTGGCTTCATCACGCAAAATCTACTAAACAGATTTCCACAATTTTTGGTACACGGGTAGCTGCGTATCTCCAGATGGTTATAGGATACTTTTTACCCGACTACGCTGAAGAAAAAACGACGGGTTATGACTTTTTCTCTTCCGCGAACGAAGTTGCGGGCATCTTCTAGTCTTTTTTATAAAGTTGTAAAAATGTAACTCATCTATCATCTAAACCGTATATGTCCAATATGAAAAAAAATCTAAGCCTACGATTTATTTAGGTGGAAGGGAAGGGTCACAAATCATATAATGATATGAAGATTTCTCCGACTTATAATTGTTTTTTTTTACTAGATTTTATTGTAAATAAATAGTACAAAAACAATCAAAAACAATACACAAATGAAAACTTAAAATTACCTATAAACTAAATATAAAATCTTAAATAAAACTAACTAAACTAAATTATATCTAAAAAGGGCCCGTGCGGCATGGTCCCGAAGATGCTGGCTGCGTTACCCCGCTGAACTGCTAGGCTAATTCGTTGGGCGAGGTAACTGCCAGCTCTTCGGTCCCCCGTTGTGTCTCTGAGTCTCTTCGAGAGGTCTCCGAAGAGACTCATAGCACTAGGGCCCCACGGGCCCAGGGTCTCGACGCCGAACGGGACAAACTTGTATTCGGCGCTAAGACCTTTTTTTTATATATGATAGACGGGCATTTGACCGCAATCTCACCCGTTGTTAAGTGACGATGTGCGAGGATGTATTATGCCGGTCTAGAAACAGCCTTGTTTTAAATTTGCTTCACTGCCTGCAGGTTGTCTGAAAGAAATCGCTCTTAATCGATAAGACTGCTGGCCTTGTAAATTCCTGTACATTTGTGAGGTGGGCAATAAAAGGTATTTGTATTTAATTCTTGAATGAATAGGTACGATTTTGGTAGGGGTCATGACCTCTGTGACCCCTCTCAGAACACCACTGCGTTCATTGATATATGATTGTCTCAAGTGTGAAACTTGCTGTATGTCAATACTGCAAAGCTGGTATTGACGGGAAGCTATCTGTTTAGGCACCCGATACACTGTCAATACCGCTCGACTGCTCCGCCTACTTGGGTTGATCTATCTACTACTGACTTTGTATACACGTCAGTGTGTGTAACATAAGTTATGCTCTTTACTTAGCATCTACATATACATGTAGCTCTAACTTCCACGCCGATATGTTAGACAAAATAGAACTGATTTAAATAAAACAATTTAAACGGATTAAATCGCTTATATTGTCTCATTTGAATTCCCGACGTTTCGGATAAAAGATATATTAAAGAAAGATATACTTTCCTCTTTTAAAGTTACAATTTATGCAAACCACCCCCTTTAAGAGAATAAATAAAGGTGGACGGGCCTAATGTGTAAAGACAGTTACACATGTGCCAGAAGAGCTTATTATTTTATTTTAAAAATTACTTCGGTGGCGAAAGATCGCGAGAGCTAAATCTCCCTCCTAGATAAAGCTCTCGCGATCTTTCAATAACGGCCGATGAACTTATTCGTTCGCTCAGTTTTGTGTTATGGCCGTGGTCTGACAACCAACCCGTGAGACAACCTTCCCGGGTCTTCCCTATGTATCAAACTTACTGCATGTCAATATACAAGACTGGTAGTTACGGGAAGCAATTTGTTCAGACATCAGATACAATGTCACTACCGCTCGACTGCTAAAATTGATCTATTGTCTACTACTAACTTTGTATCCACGTCTGTGTGTGTATAATATATGCTATTTCTAGCGTCCACACGGCAACCATGCGGTTGTATGTAACCTTTTCCCTGCTACGTTTGACAAAAAAACCGGTCAAGTGCTGCTCGCTATAATTTAATTTAGATTCAATTAAGTGTCCACTACATATTTCATTCGTTTTTATGGCTGTACTTGCTCGAAGGTAACCTGTCATCGCTGCAAAAAATCCTAGCACTACAAAAAAAAAACATTTCGAACAGTTTTTAAACTGCGAAGGAAAAAAAATCGCTGCCAAGTGTCCGAAACGTCTGGAAGTAAAAAAATTGGCTAAGAGCATGTCGGACCATGCTCAGTGGATGGTTTTGTAGCTGTTACTACAAAAAAATGTACTAGAGAATAAAAAAAATACGATGTGAATAAGTGGAGCTGCAAAAGACCGTATCTTCACGGCATTTACGTCCTTTTGTTTACTTAGTTAGTTTAGAACTACTATAGGATGGACATGACGAAGCTTAAAGCGTTCTGTTTTTGCTTTTTAATGCTACGGAACCCTAAAAACGTATTTATAGGCGCGTACATTTGTCACGCAACAACTCTTCATAACTTTAGCTTCAATTTCATCATGCTCTATTAGCCTTAATGGCTGATTAATTCGGTCAAATAATCGACTTTGACAGCCATATCACAATCAACCATAACAATTTTGCTACCAAAAGCCCGCTAGGTAAGTTCATTGTTTGGAAATTGGGAAGGTTGTCAGTAACACAAATGACCCAATGCTTGGCACCCTCATTCCGATAATTGATACCCAGTTGTTCAACTCTATTGCTATGAATTAAAGATAAATAATGACAAATATTGGGACGGTGTCGAGCGCTGGTACCTTTAACACCTCCGTGACCGAGATTTTCGTAGCACGACGCGCGTAGCCGATAACATGGGAAAATGCGTATGTAGCGAAAACAACTAGCGTAGCGCCCACTTAGCGGGTTCCCGGTCGCGAAAGTGTTTACTTATATTATTTTCAGAGTTTTCCATTTGCTCCGTTCTGATTACTCAATTATTCGTCATTTTAACCAGTAGACTTAAAAGGCACAATAGCGTTCAATTAAATTAATAAACATTTCCTTTGTTGCAGAGTCCATCAACGAAGTGCGACAGCTAAAATGAGAGTGAGCTAGTGATGCGCAAGTGTCGATAATAGTGTTGTGCACGATGTCGATGCTTTTCACTATCGGCGTTTTGTTGGTGCAGTGCGCTGGGAGCCGCCAGGAGATACTTATCGAGGAGTCAAGTAAGTTTTAATAGTTAAGGATTAATTTATTGACAATTAAATCAATTAGACTGGACGAAAGATATACTAAACTTGAAACAGCGACATCTCTTGTCTTTTTTTAAAATTATTTTTAACAAAATATTGCTAAGTATTTCAAAATTACGATTTTATGTAAAAGTAATGTTCACCCTTTACATTTCAATGTCATGCCATAAAGAAATGTAAGGTTTTTTCACCATAGTAGTCGACAGAAAAAGTGATCATTTTAGTACTTTGTCGCACTAACATAACAATACTGCGACATTTGGAATGCGTTAAAGTAGTGAAAGTGACAAGGAACTACAATGATCATCTTCTTTTGCTTTTTACTATACAGTACCACGTTTTTCTACCTTTCTATTGTACGACCTTATTTCGGAAGATAAAACTTCTCGGGTGAACGCCGGACCAACATCTCCGGCATCTCCTGATGATGCCTCGTAGAGAGGTGAAACACGTGTCAAGGTTTATGCTGTTTGGTGGTGGTTTGTTTTATTTACTTGCGTTTATCTTAGTGGAGTGGGTGGGTGGCCTTCCTAATATTGCTATAGTGTATTCTCTATAACAAAAATCACGCAAGAAAAATTTTTTGGTCAGATTTTTTGCGTTAAGTATGCATGTGTGTATGTAATCACTTTATTGCACATAAACTAATACAAAAAAGCTATTACAAAACACGGATATGTACAAAGGCGAACTTATCCCTGTGAAAGATCTCTATCTCTACCAGTTAACCTTTAAGCAAATGAGAGAGAAAAACGCGAATCGATAAAGGCCGGTTATTTTATATGATTTAAATTATGATTATATTATTTTTATTTTTGTAAAATAATATCAAATTATAAAAAAGTAGACAAGCGAAAATACTCACTGGCGCACCTCAAAAAAATAGTTCCTCACTCTAAATATTGCATACCCTAGCAGAGTTCATGTTTGACACTGTACCACATCTGCATGGAACGTACGCAAGTGGAAATGAAACTATTTATTATCGATTCATTTAATATGGAGTCCTGTAAGGCGACGCCTGATTCTATCACTTATTGAAGCATCTTTAATTTTAAAATCATTTGTTTTGAAGTTAGATTTATTTATCTCAGCCATTTATCCAGCAGAACGTCACTACATTCTGCTGGATAAAAGCCTGTCCCTTGGATATCTACAACGACTGGTCTTGTGAGTGGGGTGAATGGGTCCTTATAAAATAAAGTGTATATGTACATCTATAGGTTTTATACGAAAAGATGTATGCACAGAGGTAGACAAAGTAAGTGACTCGCATATATGATAAATTTCACTTCTGGGCTAAAGAAGGGTTAGTAATATGTATAAACAACCACTAAGGGACGAATAAGGGTGGGTTTACACCATAAATTAAGACGGCGACAGTTTTTAGAATGTTTTGTCCCTCAAGGGTTTCAAGATGTATGTTTCAAGCTTATGATGTTTAACTGGTAAAATAAAAATACGGCAATAAATATTAGTACTCGTAGATACAGTCTTGTAAATACTAAGGCTCTAGTTCAAGGTCGCACACGTTTAAAAGTACTTTGCTAGCGAGTTGAATTCAGTACGTTGTATGTACGTATGCGCTTACTCGGACCGGCGTACTAATTTATACATATTGGCTTATTAAATTTAAGATCGTATAAAATTATACCATTTTTTTACAATAATTATATTTCTTTTTCTATTGTTTTAGGTGCCCTATTTGTTCGTTTTGGCTTGGTTAATTATAAGGTTATCTATATTATGAAATGCACATTGAACATATCAAAAAATAGTGAAACTAATTGAAGGTCACCGCATCAAAAAATACTTTATTTCTATTTGTATGTATGTACGCATGTGTCTGCGGTTTCATCACGCCAAAGATCTTGATTTACCATTACCATCTTCGTGATTTTTTAAGCGAATTTCTTCACTATGAGTCCTCCAGTCGGAGTCTTGAATTTGTTTACTACTTATATATTTGTAGATATTTAAAAGAAAAACCCCTTTATTTTATTTCGTGGTAAAGGTTAAATACAATTTAAAAGGTATATACATAAAAAAATATTTGGTTGTTTTTTTTGTGAACGGTACAAATCTTTTCGGCGCACGTGTCTGGCTCGCATCTTACCCGATTTCTTTGTTAGATTTTATAAAAAGAAAACTAACACATTTCAATCAATGTTAGAGCTACCCAAGAAAATCCTTTGTTATCATACATTGAATGTGCCTTTTGAGGAATCTTGAGTGACATTATAAAGACTACCTTTCTGCCCTAGACGTAACACAAAAGCGGACTTTAGTAGCAAAACATGGCATTTATGACTTTGTGATCAAGAATGGCATTCTTGAGTGTGTGTGGATTTATTATGACAAGGAAAATCATTAAAGGCACTATTCCTTTGAAGTACGGCCATGCAGTATTCGCTTGTATACTTTTCTGCTTTATAGAATTTTAATTTCATCGATACCTTTTTGCCCTGAAAATATAATATGTACACCCCATACAATTTGGTTTTATTAGGTTTGTTTTATAAAATTCTCAAATTATTTACGAGTTCAGAGAAAAATTCTTTCGATGAAATGATATGTCGACGAAATTAAGTATCCGATGAAAAGATTTTCTTTAAAACAAAGCACAACCGAAAATGCACAATATACAATAATGTACTCCCCAAACTGTGACATTTGATGGCCAGCCGCGCTCAGTTTTATAAATATCTAAACTTAAATAAACGATATATTGTACGAGTAGGTGTACTAATACAAATGATGCTACCAGAACCCCATTGTGCAGTGTGTAGGTACACTAAGTACTTAGTCTTCGACAGCGAGTGACAGCGGGGTATCTTGCTATACAATAGAATACAGCAATTCTTTATTGCACACCAACAAAAGAAACAGTACATTTGAACCTTAACTTAAACTATGGTCAACAATGTGGTCAATCATTTTATTACGTAATGAGCATCTTATTTTGCTGACATTGGCTTATCGTCGAGAAGAAAATCCTTCACTGTAGATTGTACAATGTATGATATTTAGTAAATTAATTTTATCAAAAATCTTGGGTACTAAGTATTTTGAGGTTCTTTCACCATCATTTTGTTTTTGTGCTCGGTTGTATTAGCGTCTGTGATGGTTCGGTTGGTTGACACAATTATTTAGCCGAGACGTTAAGCCTTAACAAATATTGGTTACTTAAGAACGTAAAACTATCGACATCGACAAACCCAAAGCACATCTCTACTTAATTATATCCGCCATAATACTCCAGCAATAACCGTCACGTGGAACGGTAATCAAGGAAAATGACCCTTATATGTATGGCAATAAAAATAACATAACAGTAAAAGGGCGAGATGCGGGCTTCCTAATTATGTGAGGTGCTTGAGACAAACAGTTAGTGTTTGTTATAGCTTGTAAAGTTAGCGGGAGAAAAGTGATAATTTGTTCATGAGTGCAAAAAGTGATGTTTTTAGTGCGATAATCTATATAATAATTATAAAACGTAAGTATCGACAGACAACGGATCATTAAATTTGAAATACTATATTCTTTTCGAGTCATAAAGGCGCACAAATAAAACGAAAGGTGTTTTTTAAATCGAACTAAGAAAGGTTATTTTAAAAACCCAAGTGTATGCGAGCACAGTTGCGGGCAAAAGCTAGTCTAGTCTATACTATTATAAAGTTTTAAAAATGAAATGTCTGTACATTGAAAAATAATTTAAAAAAATATATTGTTATGGACTATTTGGCGGTCCATAAATCGTTTTTTTTATGAATATTTGTGTGTCGTTGCAGCTTTCATCATGCCAAATTTTTACTATTTTTGGTACATGTAGCTGAGTATCAACAGATGGTTTTAGGCAATTTTTTACACAAATACACTGAAGAAAAAAAGAGGGGGTAATGACATTTTCTCCTCCGCGAACGAAGTGTCTCCAAAAAGTGAGCTTTAGACATAAAATGTCCTAAGTTACCGCTTGTGTATTTTAAAGGCAGTCAGCAGTCCTTAAGTTTCTTCCACACGGCAGTTACAAAACAATACTTTGTTTGTTTAATTTGAAATGTAGAACTAGTTTGTTTAATTTAAAAGGACGTCCGAAGTCCAATGAGATTCGTTTGTAAGTTGTCTTGATATAATACCTTATATCAAAGTCATAATTGATATACTCGCATAACAGAAGTCGATCCCATGTTTAATTTGTAAACTTATTAATGCACTGTTAAAAACAATTTGTGTACTCCAAGTTTTTGGCCGCTCTTCGTTAGCTTTAAAACAATATACTTGTTAATTGAAACTTATAAAATTTTGTCCCCAAGCGCGAAAAGCCAAGTTAAAACAACTCCCCAATTTTAATTTAAAGATTTTTCGATTACAATCTACCTAATAGACCCCCAAAAAAGGTCAAGCATGAATATTTAACAAAAAGGAGTCAAGCAAAAAAAAAACTAATTAACTCAGTGCCTTACAACCTACTGAAACACTTCAGAAGAAAACTCGTTCCTTAGTTGGATTACGTCTTATCACTCTATGAATCCCGAGGACGTTTAGGTCATTGTTCTTCCAAGGATTGTTCAAGTTTCCTAAATGATGGCCGACCATTTATCTCGAAACAATCTTCCTTGGCCCACTTCTCGTTATTAATGATTATTCGTTATATTATGACGTTAACTTTAGATTGTAGGCTGAGAAAATTTGCGTGAAGTGATTTGAATTTTTCAATATAAATCGGGAGCCATTTTTACCATACTTACTTCTTAAAGTAGAAGGTGTGCACTTTCAACTTCATTCTCCCACCTTTTTCAGTATAGTTAGATAAAATCCTATAAACAATAACCATCCTTGAATATCCAGCCAGCTATATATGCACCAAAAATCATTCAAATTCGTCCAGACATTTTGACGTGACGGGAACACAACAATATTCCAACCGACATTTCGAGAGAAAACGATATGATGGCGTCTGAAATCAATGCCGATACATTTTAAGAAACTCATGCATTACACCTATCACACGAGGAAAAGTCATAGCCCTCTTTTTATTTCAGCGTAGTTGGGTCAATAGTATCCTTTAATCATCTATGAATGCCCATCTATACCCAGCATGTACCAAAACAGTTAAAATCCTTTTTAGTAGTTTTGGCATGACGAGGCCGCAGACTTTTTCCAATTTATTTCAAGTTTTTACAACTATAATACTAGGAATAGATTAGAACTGCAACCATAAAATTTTAAGAAAAGTAAGTACTAATGATATCCCAAAGGATTTGTAACACTATAAGTTGAAAATAGTAAATCTAAATAAAAGTCGCGAAGGACATTAACCTAAGAAGATTTGCAGCTGTTGATATTCGTCTGAGTGAATTCATATTTTTTATCTACAATTCAACGAACTCTTATGGAAATGAAACCCTTGCATTTGTGCAATCGTAACTTAGGATCGAAAGGTCGTGGGTTCACATTTACATAGGAATTGAGTTAAGCTTCGGCCGATTGTGAGTGACTATTTGGAGTGCGGGACCAAAATTTGTTAGCATTTTTTAGCCATAAAGACGAAGTCACATTGCATGCTTTATGATGCGAGACTTGTACAGCCCCGCCCATTTACTCTATTACATTCATTTATTAAAACTTTATTGTACAATACGAGAAAGTACAAATGGCGAACATAATGCCTCGGGGTGATTTGGGGGTAAGGCAGAAGTGAGAGGTATTTTGAAAGGTTAACTTTAATTCACCGCCTTAAGAGCATTTTCGGTAAACTTTTAGAATTTCCTATACCTCCGTCTTACCCCCCGTCACCTTAAAGGCAAGCATGTATGGTTGACGGCTAAACTAAGATAATGGTAGAATACGACCCGTAGACACGTATAAACTATTCGTTTTCATAGGTACCCATGGCCAGGGCTTGTGGTTACAAGTTACAAGGGTACAAATAAACCGGTATTTATTTAGGTTATACCGGTTTATTATTTAGGTTACGTTTGGATGAATTGATTAGAGAGCTTTATTTCGAAGCACTCTCTAACCGGTTACTCCGTGTTCGGATACGGGATCAATGACTGCTGCTGCTGTCGCACCGATAGTTGCGCAACGACAGTCAACTACATGAAAAATTGAATCTAATACCATATCAAGCAAACCAATCCTGTTTAAGCGAGCGGATATTCACCCTATACTCCGCTCACAGGACCAGCTCTCTAACCGGTAAAAGGATTTCGCTCCGTTTTGCGCTCCGAGATATTAACCGGTTAGAGCGATGTTCTCGCGAGCGTAACCTTTATTATAGACGGACCAATATACTTTGACCTGTGATCTGGAACATGCACCACAACTTCACGTATCTAGTTATATTAGCGACGAACTGAAAGCTGTCGAGTGTACAATTTAAGAATGACGCCACTGTACCTGGTCATAATAGACTTCAAACCAAAGACAGAAGAATTAAGCCTTTCGGACCATTCTGTCCGTTTTCTAAAACATCCGTTCCCAAAACACCCATTTGTCATCCCTACCGTTTCCTTAATAATCCGTTTCCCGATAGATATATTTCCCACAGTGGACTTTTCCCAAAAGTTACGTTTGGTTTGATATCCATTTCCCAAAAACAACTAATTTCGGAACAACCGTTCCCATCACTAACCATTTCCTAAATAATCCGTTTCCTAGAATGTGTTTACTCCAAAAAATACGTGTGGTGTTATATCCGTTTCCCAAAACACCTGATCCCAAAACATCAGTACCCGTCAGGCCGTCACACATTGTAAGTTTTTGGACGGTTATTAAGTTAAAACAGGGTTTCGTTACGGGTGTCATAAGAAACGAATCTTTTGGCATATGAATGCAATGAAAAATGAGCATTTTGATAAACAGATGTTACGAGAAACGGATCTTTCGGGCATGCGGGTGTCATGAGAAACGGATATTTTGGCATATGGATGCCATGAGAAATGGATATTTTGGCATACAGATCTTACGGGAAACGGGTCTTTTGGAGTGCGATAATTTAAAGAAACTGTTATTTATGAACGGGTGTTTTGGGAAAGGGTATTTTGGGAAACGAATAGTACTTAAATAGAACAATTTAATGGACTATATCGCGTATATTATCTTATTTGAGTTCCCGACGTTTTCAGCTTTCCATGGTCATGGGTTAACCATGTTCGAATATACGCGATATAATCCATTGATTTTTTTTATTTGAATGAGTAATAATCGCGAAAACAGAAGAAAATATTAAACGAGTAGCACGTTCCGAAACCGAACTAAGGTCCCACCGGAAGGTCAGTGCTGGCTTTCGAGATAGCATTATGCTGAGGTGGGACCTTTTCGTGGCATTACCAGTTACATTTATTGCATTTGTTTCTTATTATAATATTTTTGCTATTGTTTTTAAATCCAAGGAATAAATGTTTCATTCTTTTTTCTACCTAAATTGAAACATGAATGTCAAGGCCAGATTGAACATTTCGCTTCTAATCCCGTATGTACAATGTTCGTCACAAACGTTTTACATAGATGAGGCTTACACAATCTTCATAATATTTGTCTTTCGAGTAAAGGTTGGAAGGTTTGACTTAATGGAAGGTTTTAAGTAGCTTTTCAACATTGTGTTTGGATATTCTCTCGGTTTATTTTTAATGAAATAATGATCTTTATTCTGTAAGTAGGCCGCAAGGGCTACTTTTACAAATCTGATTCTACTGGCATTTCCCAAGAGGAGACCACTGTTGAGAGAAAAGTCGAAACAAACTCAAGAGTCAGTATTTTTTTCTTTATTAATTACTGTACATTTGTACAGTACTCAGTCTATCTTAAATATATATCTTTTTAAGTATAAACTCAATGTGCGTGAAGGATTCCATATCCAAAGGGTTCCTATGACTAAGCTTATCTAGATCATAACCTAGATAAGCTTAGTAATACCTTACCAGGATTTGAACCCAGGACCGACAGTTTCGCAGGACTTCAGAGTCACTCTCGCTGAGTTAAACTTGTCGTTATAATAAATAATAAAATTGAAGGTTACGCTGGTACGGAACCCTTAGGGCGCGAGTACAGATAGGTACACACATAGGTCTGAAAAAACGTGTGTAGGTATTATTAGTATCATTAATGCTATCATAAAAGCATAACAGTATCTGCAAAATTAAGGCTTTGATAAAGGACATTTTACGTCAAATTTCATTTAAATGAGCAAAGTTCACATTTCAATACAAATATAGATGCACGAACTCATCTCAGTACGATTTCAGAGTATTTGCTTAACTGAGGGAGTGTCATTCTGAAAATTAGATACTAACTGGAAAAGGGATACGAGACTGGCAATCTCTTTTCACGAGGTACCTATAGTGGAGCTTGGCAGCACCTATGTCGGATGCCACGTGGACGGGGTATGTTTTAATAACATAAGTTATGCAGACGATATGGTGCTGCTAGGACCCACGATTGGTGGTTTGCGTAAACTATTGGGTATTTGTGAGGCTTATGCAGAAGCATACGGTTTAAGATATAACTTGAAAAAGAGCGAGGTTCTGGTACCTATTTCTAGGCAAAAATAGACCTCCAGCTTCGGTACCGCCATTGTATTTAAGTAGGTCGCAGTCACAGAGGGTAATGCAATGTAAATACTAAAATTATTATATAAGTAACAATGAACAATTAAATTGAATAATATACTGAAAATATTTAGCGCGTCAGACGCGCGCGCGTCGACGCCCATAGCGAGTTAAAGCAAAAGAAGGTGGCTTTGTTTATTGTTTATTACTGCTTAGCACTATTTCATTTACATAATTGGTAAGGTGCTACTATATGCAGTAACAGTGCAACCCTGTTAGAGCATTCCAAATTGATTTAAGTTATTAAGAGTCCCGCCGGTAAGCTCGGTTCTCCATACAAACGTAGTTACGCTCTTATTTTAAAACGACTAGCTAGTTTGCTGTGAAACTTTGTACTTATAATAAGCTAAGATATATGCAGGCCTGTAATTAGTTTATGTAGGTTCAGATATCATACTAAAAAAAATACAGCGAACTTAAGTTTTTCATCCAAAACTTGTTTTTGCTGTATTTCGTTTTTTTTTATAAACTGGAGCCATATAAACTAATTACAGCCCTATATATAACTTCAGGTCATTGTATATGCAAAGTTTCGTTACAATCCAACTCGTAGTTTTAAAATGAGAACGAAACTCCGTATGTTTGGGAAGGTGAAATTCGGCCGAACTTGCCGGGGACTCTTAATTAGGTAGGTACACTCATGCACATGCATTTCATTTTTATTAGTAGGCCTTTAATTTCACTATGCACTCTCGTCTCGCCGCACCCGAATCGTGTGACTTGGAGGCTTGTTAAAACGAATGCAACGTCAATATTTAATTGCATGTTTGAGAAAAATGCATTCGCCAAGATGTGCAAAATTCGGACTATATCTAGCTGATTGATACCCATATCAAATATTAAATTCGGAACGTATCCTTTCGAGACGTCCGTCAAACAGTTCGTCAAAGCTACCTGACAGTGAAGTCAAGGACGAGGCTATGAATAGGGGATGGTACTACATACCTAAAGGTCATATTAGAGCAACTAGTAAAACTCTCTGTTCCAGGCATCCCAAGGATTCCTTTGCGTGTACGTATGCGAGTGTTGCTGGCAGTGCCTCCTGTGTGCCTACCATGAGCTGAGTTTACGATCGGCGCTAGCGAGTATCTCGTGTCGAGAGTCAGTGCACCTCTCTCGTACGCGCTATTAGTGCGAAAGAGATAGACCGTCATCGAGCGCTCGATACTCGCTCGTGCCGAACTCATGGTAGGCGTACTGCATGCACTGTGTCGCACCGTAATTCACTGCTCCTTCGTGCCCTCGCGCTACTCAACTCGCTCCTGGTATCAGCACCGGAGTGTTATCTATTTGCATGGCGATGGGCGGCTGTGTACCAGGAGTGCCTGAGGCATTGCGTGATGATGGATAACAGGTCCTCTAGCGTCTAAGATTTTCTTGTAAACATTAAATTTCACAGTGCAATGGATTACTTCTTTTATGTAACGAGTGGCAAAAGGGCAGACGAGCCACCTGATGGAAAGTAGTCATCGTCGCCCATGGATATGTGCAACACCGGAGGAATCGCCCATATTTTGCCAACCTTTGAGTGCCCTGTTAACTCGCTTCTTGAAGAATCCTATGTTATAGCGCTCTGGAAATACCTCAGGGGGAAGATTATTCCACAACTTGCAAGTGCGTAGTAAAAATTAGCGTGATGCCCGTTTAATTTTGGGATGCCAAGCATCCAGATAGTGAGGATGTACTTTGTTTCTGAGGCGGGAGGTGCGATGATAGAATCGTGACGGTGACTGTAAGGCTGTGTGATGTATTTGTGAATTAATACATAAATATTAAAGCAGCGATGCGTCCGTCGACGCTGCTTTCAGCGCTAATACACATTTCGCGAAAACAATAGCAGTTCCTTGTTCAACTTTCACCGTCGCCGGTTTTCGAAAATGACTTCCCATTCCACCTAAGGGCTAACATAATATACTTCGTTACGAACGTTAAACGACTGGAGAAGGCGTACGTACACATTGCTGCCGATATGTATGAACAAATATCATGTCTGTTAATAATAAATTGTGAGGATGTGTGTGTAGTTTATTTTATTAATTTCTTTTATACCAGCTAACATGTCATGTTAGTTTAGGTCAAATCTTGGAAGCTAATTTATTATCATTCCCTGCTGTTCGATTGGCCTCAAATTTGATACACTTGCATATCTTCGGTGAAACTGCAATAATATGGTATCATCGAGCTCATCTGATGATGCAGCTGGAAAATGGGCAAAGGAACTCTCTAAAGAAATAACGCAATTTTATAGAGATTGGACTTTTAGCATCGTCTCATTGAGTACTACGAGTAATTGAAGGGTATTCAAAGAAAAATAAGACGTTAGAAAAATAAGAGAAAACTTGTCTAAAAATGAAAATTTTGTCAGAAACTTGTTTTAATTTTAATTTGATACTCTGCATTTAATGGTTCCAATCCTTAGTCGCAATAAGATTTCTGTGTATTTGTTTAACTGCTGTTCCTTCCTCAAGTTTGTCGCCGATCTTCGGAAATGACTTCCCATTTCGCCTAAGGGGCTAATATACAGCAAGCCGATAGTGTGGGGTTCTTATCGCTGTTTGACTTAGGGTACAATGAAAAAGAGCTGGGGAGTGTAAGTAACAGTCAGCTTATTTGTTGTGTCCTTGCTTAGGTATTTTTGTGTTATAAGTTAACCGCATATCTTTTCGCAAAAACATTTTACATTTAGTTTCACTATAAATCCGACAATGTATATGTAACATAATTCAAATTAATGAACGAATTACAAATTGTAAAATACCTTACAATAAACATAAATATCAAATTAAAACTTTGTAACTACACAAAATATATACTAAATTTACTAAAAACTACATATATAAACTAAAAACGAAAACATTATAATATATTTAAAAAGTTGACCCCTTTGGCATCGTGCCGAGGATTGCTGGCAGCATTACCTCGCTGAATGGCAAGACCTATTCTTTGGGCAAGGAAGCTGCCGGCTTTGCGATCCCCGGTGGAGTCCACGAGCCTTCTTGCCAGCTCTTTGAAGAGCCCGTGAGCCTCCAGGCCCCATGGACCCAGGGTCTCGACTCCAAATGGGGTGAAATTTTATTCGAGGCCGAGAGCACGGTATTTAAAGCGCTTCATCTTTTCGACCGCTTCAGCCGCTGCGCCTGCTTTATTGCAAGTTCCTTGGAGGTGAGAGGGAACCAGTGTGTATACATATGTAGCGTACCAATATCCTCCCCAACCTCCACGGAATAAGAGACATCCCAAATCGCTTTGTCTATTATCCAACAGTACCTATGTCAAGTACATAAGGTTTTGACCAGTGTGTCTTGCCAGTAATGGCATACGGCACTGAAACGTAGTCGTTCACGACGGGCCTTACGAGAAGGTTCAAATTCATCTTGAGAGCAATGGTGATATGGCTATGCTGTTGGGTGAGGCCAGCAGATCCATTTGGCTGATGATGATAATGATGGTTACACGGTTAGCAGGTCATCCGTGAATAATGGTTATAGGATATTTTTACCCGATTACGCTAAAGTAAACAAGAGGGTTATGATTTTTTCCTTCTCCACTGACGAAGTTGCGGGCACCTACTAGTATTTACTCACATCAATTAAAAACCTTATATCATAATAATAATGATATTCCTCTTTTTATACACAACCACAACCCTTAACTCCAATTAATCTCTCACGATCTATTAAAACATAACTCAAAAACTAATAACCGTAACGAAAATCGTTTAACTTTATTACAAAAACTAACTAGATATCATTAACTCGGTTCGTAGCCGGCTTGGTTTATTTTTATACCTCGAGTAAATTGTGGTAATCTTGCTTAAGCGTACTTCCTGGTAACTGGGTGACTGAGGTTTAAATATTGACATTGCTTAGCTACTTGGTAGTAGGCAAATTACATAGTTGTGGACAGTTTAACTTAACGTTAACTAAACTTTAACGTCTACGGTCGGGATCTCTTTACAAGATCGAATCAGAAATGAGGAGATTCGTAGGGAATTCTTTGTATGGTGTGGCGGTTACTAGATATCCTCATAACATGAATTAGATAGATACGGATAGTGTTCTTGATTTTGAGTAAAACGAGCCCAAAATATCCATTAATCCGAGACAACAAGTTCAGAGTACAAGTTTTTTTGAAATAGCCCATAAAATTTCAAAGCACTAAATAAACTCACGAAAATAATTTCTAATTAGTCCATAATAATTAACGTTCACTTTAAAATAAGGACATTGAACATAAAGCTGAAATTCATTAGCCTTAATCGCCAGGACTGAAGTTATTAAAGGAGGCTTTGAAAAAGCGGTCAAGTGCGAGTCGGATCCGCGTACAAAGGTCCACCGTTCTTTTTTTTTACCTATCTAGATCTTTTTCTTTTTTTCTGTATGTATGTATGTATGTAAACTCTTTATTGTACATAATAAGTAAAAGAACATATGACGAAAAATAAAAGATGTGTACAAAGGCGAACTTATCCCTATAAAAGGATATTTTCCTGTTAACCTTTAAAAAAACGAGAGAGAAAGGTAAATTAAAGAGGATAGACAAACGAACAAGTTAATATGACAACCAACTACCAATATAGGTATTTTTTCAAGGGTTCATTTAGTCCGTATGTCTAAGCACTAGATTATTAGCATTTTTCTAAATAACTCTGTCACTAGTTTCTCCTGTGTTACCGGACAAAATAATAATAACAAAAAAACCGGCAAGTGCGAGTCGAATTCGCGCACTGAGGATGCCGTACAAAATATACGCTACAAACGGCCGCATGAAAATCCAGTGTTAGCATAGCCCTACTCCTAAGCTTATTGTACGCGGTGTTCGATCATTTTATATTGGCTACTTACATAGACTGAACTACAGCGACTGGAATGGCGGGAGGAAGCTGAAGATAGACGAAAATAGAGATCTCAGTTGTCGGAGGCCAAGATCCACTTTGGGTCGCTGAGTCAGCGCAGTAAGTAAGTAAGTACTTACATAGACAGACAAACATAAAACTATACTTGTGTTTGTTGTAATAGCGGCAACAGAAATACATCATCTGTGAAAATTCCAACAGAGTCTTAGTAATAGGGCCTCGTTTCATCCTTTGGGTACGGAACCCTAAAAATCAATCCACCCATTTACCTGTTGTGGTTCAAGTAATAGTAATAGGGTTACGTTCGCACCATTAGTGTACTGAACCCTAAAAACTCCGGGCATCGAAAAATGTGCGGCCTGGAAGCATAATTGTTTCCAAAAAAAATAAAGCCAATTTCGTAGGCAATTTTGATAATCCTAACCTTCTACTTTAAGCTGTATTCTCAACGTCCTATCTCCCTTTGACGTTAATTTTAAAACTGACCTTTATGCCGAACTGGACTAAAGTTATTTTCAATTACAGTTGTTTTGTGATATAGGTTGAGTAAGTCGAGGGATTGCTACGTATCGTTTTAGGAGAACATTTTCTGTAAACAGCTTGCATTAAAACTGCGGATTTCGATATTATCCCATCAAAAACATAAATGTGAAAGAATGCCAAGTTCGTAAACGATTTCGCTAATAAAATAAGTAAGATCAAACTTGCCATTTTAATTAAGGTTAAATCTTGGAAGCTAATTTATTAACATTTCCTGGCGTTCGAAGGGACTCAAATTTGATACACTTGCGTACTTATCTTCGGTGAAAGTGCAGTAACTAAAAACCAAGTTCTTTCAAAGGTTAAATCATAGCTGCTGTCATGCATAACGTTTTTCTTCGTACTTACTTACTTACTTCAATCGCTCAAAAATGATTTGTGTTTGTTGCTACTCTATAGTGCTGATTTTTGACGAGAAGTACCGCTTGGAAAATTCTTATATCCATTTAAAAGTAGCCTAATGTATAACCTAAATAAATAAATAAAACTGGATATATCTGGACATGTTGCTACTTCACAACCGCATAAAAAAAATATTTTAATCTCAATTCATTCTATTGTTTGATAAAGTGTTAGTCTTTTTCGTGGTGACGCGAATCAAAATCAAGAACATCATGTAATGAAAACAATTGCGTGACTATCCCGGTTTAATTAAAGTAACTTTATAAATTCATAAGTAAAAATTTTCAAGATTAGAATGTTGTTATTCAGCCTAAATAATCCTCACTGTCAAAGATGCTTACAAAAAAAAACAGAAATTCATTCTATGTTAGGGCCGATTTACTGTGGAAATCGGCTATAGCCTTTGGTGTACCTACGTAACTTTGATGACATTATAATAACACTTTCGCAACCGGCATTTTCGTAGCGCTACGCTCGTAGCCGATGACATGGTAAAAACTGTATTTAGCGAAAAATCGCTACGAGCAGAGCGCCCGACAAGCGGGCTCGCGGTCGTGAATGTAATAATATGGCACCATGCAGCTGGTCCAATGATGACCTCGAAGGAGGTCATAGGAACTCTGTAATATAATAACTCAATCCTACCGAGTTTGGCCTCTTTAGAATCGTCTCGGTGACGGATGTTCAAAGAAAAGTACAGTCAGATATAAAAGCTTGTCACAAAAATTACATTGACAGAAACTTATTTAAACTTATTTAAAGAGACTCGCATTATGGCCAGATGAAGACGTAAAATAGTGTACTCACCACAGGCAGTAAAACAAAAGCCCTGTATCGCTTATTGACAACCCTCGCCACAAATATCTGCGATTTCGGGCTTTCTTTCTTTAACAGCCCTTGGTAAGTAATGTACTATAATCAACCAAACAAACAGATCATAGCAAAGTAATTCTTCAGTTTTGTAACTAGCTCTCATTCCGTCAAATCCTTTTAATCCTAGCTGTTCAAACTAATCCCTGAAGTGCCTAGGGCTATGAATACTAAACCATAACTGCATAAATTCATATAACATTTACCAAAAAGCATGAATAACCGTCGGCCATTTCCCATTTTGGCCGGGATCCAGCTAAAATTCATCATGCACCCTTTATGGACCTTTTAATACTGGCACACACGGTTGAATTTTGATCGTTTCGGTGACAATAGTAATTCAGACCGTGTGATTATATTTTGCTTCTGCTGTGACTCCTACACACGGTGCGCGCGAGAAATGGGAAACTTTTAAACCACGCATTCCTGCGTCCATTACGACTTTTTTGTACATAAAACTTAAATAAATTTCGCCTCTCTAAGAAAATTATCCCTTGTACTAGAATGGTGACGACTATCTTTCAACAAATGGATGACTTTAGTGAGAGGTAATTAATGATATCTCTGTCAGTAGCAACGACAACTTGGCATCACATGTGGCACTGTCGCGATCAAAAGAGCTTAATGCACATTAGTAATCACAATAAATTGTTTACATGAAAATTGATAATATCTTCATAACTAAGCCGGATTTGCTTTGGGTTCATATACCATATTTTTACTCCTAATGACTCATATAATTTTTTTTCCTAATGACAGGCAATATTAAATCGACAAAACTAGTTTTGTTTCTTGCTGAATTTGACTTTGGTTATATAACATTATTAACTCTTATTAGCCTCAGGAATGCGTGGTTAAAATCTTTCCCATTCCTCGCGGGCACCGTGTATTGGCCAAGCAAAGTTTAATTTTGCCTGTCAGACTACGACTAAATGTAGTGGGTGCATAAGCTTCATATGGACGAATGTGAATATTGAGAGGGATTCGCGAGAACTGTGAGCGATTAGAGGTACTGCTAGTGCTTTGATATCAATGCTGGAGTAATTTGTTTCATTCTCAACAGGAAAACCATAACGTTGAACACTACGCTAAGATCTGCTAGCGTATTTCAAATAGAATATAGGGTAGTTTCCTGGGTAAAAAAAATATTATTCTAATTAGTCCGTCAGTTAGGTTTTAAAAAAAATATTGGACACGATTTTTTTTCTTTTGTCAATCAAACAAAAAAGACAAAGATAAAGCGCGTTTTATTTATTTTATTCAATTTAATTCATTTTTCACTTCTCCTGCTTAAAAAGTACGTCATATTAGCTTCGCGAAGCGAAACTAAAATAATACATTTAGCCCTTAGGGTTTAAAACAAAGTATATGGCTTTCATTTAAATCCCATACAAATTTCTATGACAATAAAAAAAAAAACTTGCGGCCAGCTACACATCCTTAAGAATAATTAAAAACAAACAAACCAACCCGATCAGTAAGCCAAACTGTTTGATAGAATTGCTCAGTTTACTTTTAGTTTTTCATGAAATATACCAATTGAATGTTAAGTCTTTTGTATTTTCTTGCAGTCGAAGTGAAAAGCAGAGTGTTTAACACGTGCCTAAAAGCCATTATGACACACAGACATATTTGTCCTCGCTCACTTCGTGTCATAATGGCTTATTTTAGCCCCTTGTCAAACAATCTACTGTTATTGAGGTTTACGTGTATTTATCTTGTATTAACAATGCATGCGCCATCCTCACTCAAAATATTTGTATACCTTGTGGCGATACATAGAGATTCTATACGATTAAATGTAACACCTACAAACCTATTTTTTTTAGCCTGTTGAAGTGTCCCACTGTTGGGCAAAGGCCTGCCCTCTTTTTCGTGCATCCCTATCCAGCGCATACTCCCGCCAGCCCTTACAAACCTATGTTTACAAATAAATTATTTGACTTTGACATCCGACACGTCGAAGAATTTACCAAGGAAATGTAATTAAATGAATCATATTTATACGCGATTAAGCCCCGTTTTGGTGTATTATGATAAAGTCAATAAAGTTGGCCCACAACACTAAATGTGTAAATATACTGCAATTTTACTGTTAATTAAAGCTATGCGTGTCGTGGCTTTCCCTCAATTTGTCGATGCCACAGTAAAGGCGTTTGGCTTCATTTGTACATTAAATATTTCATGAATTGCGGAGCATTGCCGAAAACTACGAATGTATTCGTCGACGAATCAGATTTTACTAATCATGTTTACTTTAATATTAAAGTTTAGGAATGAATTTGACCTGCATCTCACATATTATTAGTTTATTACTTTTGAGTTTGAATGATGACATCTAACGGATTGATTGAGAAGTACAAAAAGTAGTTTTTACCAATTGCGTCACAAAGAGGAACATTTTCAGGTGTGTACATGTTTGTAGATACAGATGCGTATGCCGTTTTTTGGCACTCTATATGGTTAATGGGTTTTTTTTCACATTTGAAGTATCGTTAAGTTTTTCTTGGTTGTGGAAGTTAATTAGGCAAAAATACTTTGCAGTTAGGTATGCCGAAAGGTTCTCGAGTGACGACCGCGTACAGAATGACGCAGCGTAGGAAGGCCCCCAACACGATGGACCGATGATCTGGTGAAGATCGCGGGAAACCGTTGGATGAGGGCGGCGCGTGACCGGTCATTGTAGAGATCCTTGGGGGAGGCTTTTGTCCAGCAGTGGAGGTCCTTGGGCTGATATGATGATGATGAGGTATTTTTAAGTTACTGATGGTATGTTTTTATTTTCAGTCCAAAATTGGAAAAATATCTAGTAAATAATATAATCCTACTACTCCTACTAATGTAATAAATGGTATAGGATACTTTTTACCATGCAAAAATGCACAGTTCCCAAATCATATGCACTCTTCCCATTTACACTTGTGAAGAATCGCGACAAAAAAAACCTAAAAACCAAAATACAAAGAACCTTACTTTTTAATAGACTTATATTGATAATGGAGTTCATTGAGTTAAAAAACAGGAGACTTGATAGCACTAGTTACAACATTTCTCAGTCCTACACCAAAACGCCCCAATGACCTTGAAGTGCCTTGAAACGTCTTAATTATAGAAATTTCCTTCATTTCCATTCGTCAACGTGACATTTGACGTTTGCTAATTGCTTCGGAAACACGCCAGGTATTTTTTTACTGAATCGCGGGTAAAAAGCGAACGAAAATTAAAATCGACGGTCCACGTACGAGTAGGGTAGCCATTATTTTTGCAACACAAACCTGTTATATCATTGGATGCGCAATAGAGCGGTATTTTATTCTGACTTTCGCTCAATCGGGACAGTTTAAATGTATCTCTTAATGCCTTACGATATTCTGTACCAGTTGGTATACATATTAAAGTTGTGCTATTCCCCGATCAGACGGGATACCATCGTATTTGAAGTACTAGAAATAGTTCTCTTGCAACAGGATTCTGGGTTTTATATACGGAACACGCCCAAGGATCTGTTCAAAAAGACAAGGGCAAGGGACTTTTAGTGGCTAACTTAACTTAACTGTCATCTACTTTCGGCTGTGCATCCTGTTACCAAACACCCTGTATACTTTTGTTATAAAGGTGTAATTTCAAGAGTTTATAGAGTTTTATTAAGGTTTGTCTTTTCTCCAAATTAAAACCTGGCCACCCCACACGCACGGCGTAAATAATTCTGCGTAAGATTTACGCCCCAGCACGCCCAAGGAGTGCGTTACGCACATTTAGTGGCTGTAAATTAGATATACTGCTTTCCGGTTGCCAACTTGCGTCCAAATCGCCGTTTTTTGTGACTTTGTTGCCGAGTTGCTATTGGATATGGTCCTCTAAATTTTTTGACTGATGTTTAGGGTTCCGTACCAAAAGTGTAAAACGGAACCCTATTACTAAGACTCCGCTGTCCGTCCATCTGTCTGTCTGACCGTCTGTCGCCAGGCTGTATTTCATGAACCATGATAGATGATGTATTTCTGTGGCCGTTATAACAACAAATACTAAAAATAATAATTAAAAAAACAAAAACCCGACTGCTTAAAAAACTTAAAAGAAAAAACAAGTCCAGTGCCCTAGAAATTTGTAAAGTTATAATGGAAATCTTTCATGATTCATGATCGATACTCACAATATAACAAATAATAAATTCTAATATGGAACATAGCGATTTTAAACAGTCAGGACCCATAAGAAATCTAGATCGACGCAAATCTACCCAACAATGGGTCCCGACTGTTTAAAATCGCTATATTCCATATTAGAATTTATTATTTGTTATATTGTGAGTATCGATCATGAATCATGAAAGATTTCCATTATAACTTAAGAAATTTCTAGGGCACTGGACTTGTTTTTTTCTTTTTAGTTTTTTACGCAGTCGGGTTTTTTGTTTTATTAATTATTATTTTTTAGTTTATACTTTTTAGTTAAAACTGTAAAAGTCAGACAATTTCGCAATCTTTATCGTGGGGGTTATTGAGAAGCTTGCACAGATTTATTACAATGCAATTAAATGAAAATTTAGTGAGAACGGCTTGCTAACCAACTTTAAATCGTTATAGTTCCTAGCCGGTAATTTCAAATTAAAAATTATAAAAAAAACCTAATAATGATTTTTAAATCCCTATTCATTGATACCCCAGTCGATATAGTACGTCAATTTTCATTTTTTTCTTTTTCACAATATGGCGTCTTATTATAGCCATTTTGAGTTTTTATCATTTTCATGTCTTCAGTGACATTCGGACAGTTATGACAAATCGATTGACGTAAGAATACAAACATACATACATACATACATACACCAGTCTATGTATGTATGTATATACATACATAGACTGATAAACACATTAGCACTCCTTTGCGTCGCGCAGTCGGGTAAAAACAGTATTTATGTCGGTCTTTCTATATCAGTAACCATTGTAACCAATAGGTATAAAATGATCGAGCACCGCGTACATTTTACTTAGGAGTGTAGGGCTCTGCTAACACTGGATTTTTATAGATACGGCCATTTGTATCGTTTATTTTGTACGGAACCCTCGATGCACGAGTCAGACTCGCAATTGGCCGGTTTTTTTTTAATTTCTGCGTATAAATTATTGGTTTAGTACATTCAGTTGCAGATAAGGATGACATTCATGCTTGAATCATATGCAGGATTCGTTTTTTCTGCACTTACTGTATAGGGGAGACCGGGTAAGGTTGTGTCACGAGTTGATTCTCACACGACGGCCATAATAGAAAACGGAACGAACTAATGAGTTCGTCGACCGGTTCATAGTCCATTATCTTAATTCAGTACCTATGAGCGAAAGTAATATTATTGAGCTTTTTATACGAGTATTATCGGACGAAGTCGACTGAACACAAGAAAAGAAAGAAGGATAAGGAGGTTAAGTTCGCCTTTTGTACGATAAGTTTTCTTTTGTGCAATGGATATTAAATAAATAAATAATTGGAACTGTTTAATATACAGAATTACAGACGTAAGAGATAAAGCTAACGAAAGCCAAATTAGTAAGGTTGTTATTCAGAAATTCAGTGTTGATGAAATATTATATAAGTTGACTTCTATACTTTTGGTACTATGTTTTAATGGCCTCATTTAAATGGAAGAAAGTTCTCCAGTTTAGGTAATACAGAAACAATTACTCTCAAGAAGCCAGTTCATGCCAAAGCGAATTTTTCTTTCAAACGGCAATTTGTTCAAAGTAACTTTTTACGTAGCGAAATAATCCATTAGAAAAACTCCCATTTAAATCCCTGGCCATATATTATTGAAGCGGATATTACAAGCGCCATTACGAAATAATGCGTCCGCCATAATTGCCGAATTCCATAACGGTGACAAAGCATTTGACACCGTCAATCGTCTTGTTAAGGTTAACATTACTTTGTTCTTTAAACTGATGACTTAATTTGAATTTGGAATTGAATGAAATGACGCCACCTACAGGGCGCGGGAATTAACGGTTGTTTTCAGTTATGCTGTTCGGGTTTTTGATTATTTACAACGGATTTGTAAGGATGAAACGAATTTGTGGAACAGATTTCGAAAAGCGGTGGTAAAGTTTAACTGGGAATATTTTAACACAGTGATATAAGCAAAAGCAATCAGGGAATGCGGAAATGGTTTAGATTCCGAGCATAGTCTATTCCATAGCTTGCTGAGTGACTCTCAAGTGAACGGAACTCATTATCCGTACGAATATATACTAATATACTAATCACTACATAGTATAAAAACAAAATCGCTTTCTCTGTCCCTATATCCCTATATCAGATAAAGGCAGGTGTATCCCTATGTCTGCTTAAATCTTTAAAACTACGCAACGGATTTTGATGCGGTTTTTTTAATAGACAGAGAAATTGAAGAGGAAGGTTTATATGTATAATAACAACTATTAAATAGTGGAGAAATACTGTGATTTTTGAGGTTTCTAATGTGATGTCGTAAATAATTACATTTTTTCAGCTTCCCTTGCAAACGCAGGCTAAACCCTACGAGATTTATCACAATAATGTACTAAGTATTGTTCACATTGAAAAGGTCTACAGAACACTCCGCGATGGTATACGTCTATCTCTTATGGATATTCCACAATAACATTTTTTGTCATATACTTTTTACGACAAATAATGGCTAATTTTCGAAGCGATTTTAACCAATACAGCATTAATCCTTATCCAATTAAATACCTTGAATACATTGTTGATTTCATATAGATCTATATGGCCTTGTACAGCATATGGTTTAAATGAATATTTTTGAAGATATTACACATTTAAAAATTGCGGGCCGTAGCGTTTGCGGCGGTACCGGCCGGCCGGGTTAGTATTTAGTATCTGCATTGCACCCGTAAGAAGCCGAGGCGGGTGGCTAGTTACTAATATACAAATCCATACTAATATTATAAATGCGGAAGTGTGTCTGTCTGTCTGTCTGTCTGTTACCTCTTCACGCTTCAACCGCTGAACCGATTTGGATGAAATTTGGTATGGAGATAGTTTGAGTCCCGGGAAAGAACATAGGCTACTTTTCATCCCGGAAAAATACCCTTATCCGCGCTGAACGAATTTAAGGCGGACGAAGTCGCGGGCAGAAGCATGTCTTCTATATATTCCTCTTCCTCCTTGTGTCGATAATCCTCAATCCTGAGGGTCGTGGCCTCTCTGAATGACTTTGTCGTGGACTATCTTGCACCAGTTCACTCTATCCTCGGCTGCGTGGTGGCAACGTAAACTGAGCTGTTAAGGGTAGAGCGTATCTGGTCAAACCAGCGTGTTGGACGCCTGCCTATGGGCCTTTTTCCGCTCACCATTGCTGTTATCAGTTCTAGGTCGTTCTATATATTATACACCACTATTTGAAAATTAGATGTAGGTACAGGCAGGTACTACTCCAGCTTGACCAACACCGCTGTACCGCGCCTTAGGTATGCGACCGGCGAGACGGGGGGGGCAGAGCAGCCTCTGATTCGTCATTCCGCCGTCGTTGTCCCCGTCTCGCCGCTCGCATACCGAAGGAAGGCGCGGTACAGCAGTATTGGTCACACAATAGCAGATATTGACGCTTGTGTATTTTTAACCGACTTCTAAAAAAAGAAGGAGGTTCTCAGTTCAACGGAATGTTTTTTTTTTATGGATGTTCACCGATTACTCGAAGATTATTTGACCGATTTAAATTATTATTTTTTGTTTTATAGGAGGTACTTCCAAGTTCGTCCCATATAATTTTGGTGAAGATCTGATGATGCAATCTACGAGGAATTGAAGGAACCCCTCAAATATTGTAGGCATACATATAGCGATTTTGGTATTATAAGCAACATAATAAGCATTTTCATTCAGAAAATGTCTATTGGTGAAGTGGAACTGATGAAGAAGACCACAGAATGCCATCGGAACTCCTCAATGATAAATGATTTACGGGTGGCGATAAGATATCTTGATTAATTTAGCGAAGCAACTTTGTGACGGTGTGCGCGAGGGCACACTGGTACATAAGTTAAATCTATCAGCACCTTCTTAAAATGACACATTTTTTCTTCCTTGGCAGAGTTATCAATACAAATACATTTATTAAATACTAAAGATAACGCTGTTTAGTGTAGGAAATGAGGCATGGGCCTGATGCTTTGAAATCGTGTGTCGATTGGGTGGTTTAATTCTTATGGACAGAAGGTCCTGTAAAGCAGTACGGATGCGTGATATAACGGGGATACGCAACGCCGACTTCCCGAGTCCAGGCCCCCAGAAACGTTTAGAGTTTCCCTAAAACGGTAAGTCCCTTTCTCCTTCAACGCCGACGTCCCGGGGCCCAGGCCGCCAGCCGCGTCAAGAGAGAACGGTCTTTGTATCGCGCGCGGATTCCTTCCGGCTTTAACACCGACGTCCCGGGGTCCAGGCCGCCAGTCGTGTTAAACCTTCCGGCAAACTTGTTAGAGAGCACTTTCAGAGCATAGATCCGACTGCCCGGGGTCCAGGCCGCCAGCCGATCCGTACGCTGCGAGCGCGCGCCAACAAGTGATTTTATCTCGGTTTGTGTGTGTCGTTGCGGCTTCATCATGCTGAATCGGCTAAACGGAGTTATACTATTTTTGGTTCAAGAGTAGCTAGGTATCTCCAGATGGTTATAGAATACTTTTTACCCGACTACCATTAAGAAAAATAGAGGGTTTATGACTTTCTCCTCCGCAACAAAGTTTGCGCACCTTCAAGTATCTAATATAATCACAAAACTTCTCACAAACGATCTGTAAGCATCCAAATATAGATCTGATTCATGTGGTTCACGCCTTCAACTTATGAAAAGGAATAATAAATGATATGGGCCGCAGAGAACCGCACGAGTGTTATCTGAATACACGGCTCATGGCCGGCCCGCTTCAGATAATATGAGGATATTGCAGTCGGTATTCAGTGGTACTCACAATCTTCTGCATGTTACAGGCCACAATACGCAAGTTTCCAAAGAGTCAAATCAACTACTCTTTATGAAACTTCAAAACGATTTGTTACTATGAAGTTAGTATGAAAAATGCAAGGTGTGACGTCAAAATGAATCCACCTCCTTTTCATGATATTTTGCTAATTTTAAAATAGGTAATTGAAAGCGCAAAAAACACGATGACTTGCACAAACACCTTGCTTTTGACACGCTTTTATTAGGTCGACCTGTATGTAACTATGTAATAGAATCTAAGGTAACTAATTTAACCATCTTCCAAGGATCGTAGCGTCATGAAAATTGGCAGCTGTATGTAGTTCTGTTGACAATACAATAATATGGTACTGGCGAACTGATCTGATGATGGAGCCGGAAGATATGAACTGGAACTTCATGATGGAACATCGTATCATAGCTGTATTTGGATTTTTGGAAAAGTCAAAGGGTGTTTTTCTAGTGTTTTTTAAAGTACTAATTTATTCAGTGTATCTTCGTAAATTAGATTTCACGACTGTTGTGAAACAATTTATTTTTCCCATAGGAAACTAGCCTATTAGGCTTTTGCATCTAGATATTAAGGCTTTAAGATTTTTCTCTTTACAAAACGTTTGTTTATTGGCGTTTTTGAGTGCCTGAATCTGCATCGAATTCACCGGTTTGTAGGGTTCCGTAGACAAAATGGCAAAAACGGAACTCTTATAGTCGTTATGTCCGCGTCCGTCCGTCTGTATGTCACATGCATTTTACTCAAAAACTACGTAATCGTATACCGAGACTTCCAGAAAGTAACAAATACTTTTTCGAAAACCGCATATAAATCGGTTCAGCCAAACGCGATATAATCGCGTAAAAACAAACATTCCTACATAAAGGCCAAACTGAGAACCTCCTTTTTTTGTAGACGGTTAAAAATTACGATCAGTATGCGGGCGAAGCCGCGGGCAAAAGCTAGTGTATGTATATTGATGAAATTTGGAGTATAGGTGTCTTTTGTAAGCCGCGTACGATAGTTAAAGAACTAAAAAAATAGTACATGTATGTAGGGAACCGAAACTGAAGACAAATTTATTTCAGCAGAAAACGGTCGCACAGCGTGACGGCACGGGGAACTTTGACGGGTACTTCATATTTTTTTTGTTTAATTGACAAAAGAAAAAATACATGTCCAATATTTTCTGGTAATCGAAGTGACGGACTAATTATATTTTTTTAGGAGTTAAACCTATTAAATATGCTTCAATTCATTCATACAAGGTTCTATGTCGATGTTACATTTTCATTGTAGTTAAAATTAGACACATGTCAATATGACGGTAATTTGACATTTAAATTCCATAAAAATTAAACGTGGAACCCTGTGATATTGAGCTAGCGATATACGTTCAGTCAGCACCAAAACTGACAAATTTACTACTCAAATTTAACACAAAAATGATCACTTATTTTTGATGCTGACTGTACACACTGCTAGCGCTCTAATGACAATCACAGTTCTCTAATCACTGCATATTGTTTGCACGATTAATATCTATGAACAGATATAATTTAATATACCTCAATTTAACTACGCTGATTCGACTTGTCTGACCTCACTTTATTCTCATTTGACAATAATATAATATTTACAATATTTTTTTCAGCGGTGTCACTTAGCCAGGCGCCGAGTTCTGAAGTCTTTAAATTCAATTTATCCCTCGGAGATGCTCTTCGCATATTTTAATATTGTCACGGCATTTGTTATTCAGTCCCTTGCTCTTCATGAACCGAGATATTTAAAATGCGTAGGATTAAGTTTAGAGAAAAATATTAGATTGACGTTTCAAAGCACATGTCTGGGTTGATGCCCTCTCTTAATAGACATCATCATTTAACTTAAGAGCTACGCTCTTGACGGTGGAGATTGATTGGATGCTTTAATGTAAAACAGTAGATTGTTAACCAAGAGTTGTAAGTGACCCATTTAACGCGAGATATTTCTTTTGTTCGAGCGCCAATAGTTCGAGGGTGAATGGGTAATTTTATAACATTGAATCTTATAATTTGCATAATGTTCATGAGCATAACTGTCTTCTAAACGAATCGTACTTTCGCAGATTTTTTGCATAATATTTAGGCGCCATAAATTGTTATCCTTTATTCATTATAAATGTATTATTATTATTGTTTTATTCATAATTCTTCTAATTTCTTTTGTCTTCCTTTTTTCTATTATTATGAGGATTTTTCGACCGCCCAATAAAGACCTCCGCGGCTCGCTCGCGTTAGGGTCGCAGTTCAACCTATATACTTAAATATCATAAAATCAGAACATTTTTAAAAATAATTTTAATATTAATCTATACATCGTAATAAACACGTCGTTTAATGTATGTATAGCTGAGATTAAATGTTTCAAAGGTTTTTTTTTAATAATATGACATAATTTAATTATCTTCTACTCCGTGGTTAATCGTTACAATAAAAAAAATGCTTTCCTTTTTACAGATGACAAAGCAATTTTCAACCCGGCCGACCCATGAAAACTAAACTTTCCGAATCTATTAAAGGTACCTATTGGACTCCAACAAAAAGTGGCCGCAGTACAACAATGAGAGAACGAAAAAAAAGGAAATTTAACCTACTTAAGCGCTTTTTGCCTAATTTTCTTATTTAAGGCTAAGAGAGTGAAACTCCAACGAATCTTTTTACCGGAAAGTATAACTTGGATCTCTTTAAGTGAACAGCGAACGAGCATTATCTGGGGAAGCATGCTTCAACTTAAGACTTCACCCTCACGTTACATCAAGCGAGATCAAAGTGAACTGCCTATTTTACATAAAAAATACAAGCTTTTTCCTTCTGTTTCGCGTCCACCGCAATCGTGTCTTACATTCGGACCGGACAGTGTTCGTCGGAATATATTACACTAGAACGCGCCCGCAACTTCGTTCGCGGAAGAGAAAAAGTCATAACCCCTGGTTTTTTCTTCAGCGTAGTCGGGTAAAAAGTATCCTATAACCATCTATACCCGTGTACCAAAAATAATGCGTCAAAATCCGTTTTGCTGATTTGGCGTGATGAAGCCGCAACGACACATTTACGTACATAACAAAAAATCCCAAAAAATAGACAATTTTTACAACTTTATAATAGTATAGATCTGTATCCTTGTCACGCCAAAAAAACTGAATGGATGTTAACAAACTGCTAAGGAATGGAACTCGCTCCCGTCATGTTTATTTCCGGGTATTATAAATTGGGTCTCTACAAGGCAAGAGTGAATAGGCTGTTACTGAATCAGCGAGCTACATCCTCGACCCTTTGGTCAGTAAGGAATGGAACTCGCTCCCGTGTGTATATCCGGAAAATTAGTCTGTCTCTTCAAGAGAAGTGTGTCTCTTCAAGGCATGAACTAGCGAGCTTTATCCTCGACCCCGTTGTTAGTAAAGAATGGAACTCGCTCCCGTGTGTTTTTCCGGAAAATTATAATTCGGGTCTCTTCAAGGCAAGAGTGAATAGGCTGTTACTGAATCAGCGAGCTACATCCTTGAACCCGTGGTCAGTTAGGAATTAATAGAACTCGCTCCCGTGTGTATTTCCGGAAAATTATAATTTGATCTCTTCAAAGAAAGAGTGAATAGGCTGTTACTGAACCAGCGACCTATATCCTCGAACCCGTAGTTAGTAGGGAATGGGACTCGCTCCCGTGTGTATTTCCGGAAAATTATAATTTGGGTCTCTTCAAGGCAAGAGTGAATAGGCTGTTACTGAACTAGCGAGCTTTATCCTCGAGCCCGTTGTTAGTAAGGAATGGAACTCGCTCCCGTGTGTATTTGCGGCATATTATAATTTGGGTCTCTCCAAGGCAAGAGTGAATAGGCTGTTACTGAACCAGCGGGCTACATCCTCGACCCTGTAGTCACGTACCATCAAGTGAGTGTGGTCAATCGCTGGTTAGTTTATGAATTTAAAAAAAAAACATGTTTTGATGCAGCCGCAGTTGTAAATCGGATGATGATTATAGAATATTTTTGGTAAAAAAAATATTATTCTAATTAGTCAGTTAGATTACTTCACAAAATAAGACAAATATAAAGCGTGTCAAAGTTTGGGAGTGGGCGCGCATTACGTCACGCCGTGCGAAAAACGGTCGCACGGAATATATATCATGCTCGTGAACGGGTGCCGTTTGTGGGGTCCGGTCTATTCATGCTAGCAAGGGCCAAAATAATTGTATACCTAGTAACTGCCTACCAGTGTTTAATGAACTGATGACGTGAGAGACTTCATCCTGTATTCGATTGAAGTTATTCATTTTTTATTTGATTTAGAGACTGTATACATCTCTAAGAGTAATAGTTTAATAATTATTATTTTTAATGTATTATTCACTTTGACCCCTAAGAGACCTTGAACATCTCTATAACTATAACACAATTGTAAAAGTTTTAAGTATAATTAAGAAAATATTGTAATAGTTCATTGGTACACGCATATTCATTGTTTTATATACTCTGACATTTAGAATTTTATTCCAGATTTTTTTCTTTTTTATTGACAATCCTTTTGGGATTTATCTTATTACGTATTTTAATTTTTAAAATGATGATTTTATCAATAATAAGTAAGTATTATACTTAAGTTAAATGATCTGATTAGGTTTTTCTAGGTTTCCCTAATCCTTGCAACAAATGTTGGATCATATTGTATGTTTCCCAGCAAAGACTTCTCTTATTGTAACTGACAATTCGAAAGTGCTTGTATTTAAGCCTACTTGAATAAAGGATATTTTGATTTGATTTTGATTCGATTTGATTTGATATAGCCCGTTAAAGTTCCCCGTGATGTCACGCCGTGCGACCGTTCTTTGCACGGCGTGACGTCACGGGGTACTTTAACGGGCTATATTCATCATTTTTTGTTTAATATACAAAAGAAAAAATACGTGTCCGATATTTTCTGATAATCTAACTGGCGGACTTATTATATTTTTTTAGGACACAAGCCTATTCATCTCACTGGTAGAGGAAAGGAAATTAATGTAACTTACATAAATTGACAAGGGACTAAAGTGATTAACTAAGGGATGAAAGTTTATATGGAAGTTCATCTGTCCGTAATGGTAAATAATTGCCGATGGGAAATCCTATCGGTAATTAAATTATCTTAAGATTAAATTATTATTACATATTTTACACATTAAAAAGGAAAACAAGAAATACCACGGAAAAATCACCTGACTGTGTGAAAATAGTTGTCTAAAACATGATATTTTCTTCTATTTCCGCGATTATTACTCATATCGCGTATATTATCTAATTTGGGTTCCCGAAGTTTTTCTTCCGTCTGCTTCCGATAATATACGCGTTATAATCTGTTAAATTGTTTTATTTAAATTATAAAAACATTGTTCCTCTAAATTCCCTCTACGATAATTGTATATCTGTAATTGCTTACAAAAACATGTTTATATCCCACCTTCATATGATCTAAAAAACAATGCGCTCATATTAAATGTCGCGCTAAAAATCCGTATGTTTTGCTATTTAAGATACTTAAATAACCAAGTCAATCGTTATCGTGATTTTAAAAATCCATCTAACCTTTTCTTAAAAAAAATATTGAAACCATTAAAGCAAAAAATCTCTTTCAATCTGGAAAGCACCGTCGCAATTTTACGTATACAGTAAATTTTGCATTGCTACCAAAACTAGAACTGTGTCAAGCCACTGCCAAGACCGCAATACTAAAAGAAAGAATACAAAGAATCCGAACAACCTTTTATTGTTACCGGGACAACGGTATGCAGAGTTTTACCGCAGACCGGAAACTGGGGCGAAACCGGCCTGGGGAATCCTATTAGGTATAATGAACACAATTTTCCATAACGCAGACTCCTATAATGAACTTAAGTTGTAAGACATGGTAAAATTCTTTTTTTATGATACGTAGGTCAGTCGATAAGTTTTAAGATGCTCGAAATTCGAAAATGGAACGCACCTTAATTATATGTTTTTAAAAAGCAAATTTATTTAAAAATAGAACACAAGTTGCCGATTCGCTCCAATTTAAGAAATGAATATGTTACAGTAATTTTTCTAAAACGGTTCCCGCGTTTTTTCTTTGTAACGATGGAGCTTAACCGTGAACGTTTGCGTGCTATGATATTTTATGATTTTAAATTTGGTTTATCTGAACAATTGTGTTTGCAACGATTGCAGTCAGCGTTAGGAGATTCTGTTCCTTCACGGGCAACAGTTTTTAGATGGTTCAACGAATTTAAAAGGGGTAAAACCAGCCTCGAAGATGACCACCGAAGTGGTCGCCCGCAAACAGCAGTAACTGCAGAAAACGTGTAGACTACTGAAATGTTGGTGCGAGAAGATCCACGAATAACATACAAAGACATAGAGAATATCTTAGGCGTCAGTTCGGGGAGCGTTAGCATCATTCTACATCAACATCTTGGAGTAAGGAAGCTCTGTTGTCGTTGATACCGCGTTTGCTCTCCGATACTGAGAAGCAGGCTCGTGTAGATTGGTGTCGTGAGATGCGTGTACGATTCGACAACGGGACATCGCGGCGTGTTTCGGAAAAAATTACAGGTGACGAAACATGCATTTACCAATATGACCCGGAAAATAAGCGGCAATCGTCAGTATGGGTCTTCTCAGAGGGAAAGTTACCAACAAGACCTCGTAACGTCGGCAAAAAAATGGTAGCTAGTTTCTTTCCACGGAGCGGACATTTATCAACATCAATGCTGAAAAAGTATAGGTCAGTCAACTCTGATTGGTATACTACAGTATCATTGCCGCAAGTTTTCAAAGCAGTGCGAGAGAGGAGACCAAAGACTGGACTTCGGGGAATCTTGCTGCATCACGATAACGCCTCTTTACATACGTCCCTCAGAACAAAGGCGTTTATTGAGAAAGCTGGGATAGAAACCTTACCATATCCACCCTACAGTCCTAACTTAGCTCCCTGCGATTTCTTTTTGTTCCCGGTGGTGAAAGAAAAAATAAAAGGTAAATTTTTTTGGAGTGCTGAAGAAGCCGTGGCTGCACATGAAGAAGCAATTTCGGACCTATCTGATGAAGACTGGCAAAAGTGCTTCCAAAGTTGGTTCAGACGAATGGAACTTTGTATAGAGAGTAATGGAGAGTATTTTGAAAAAATGTAAAATGAATAATCGTAATATCTTCAATAGTTTTTTTTATCTTAAAATTTATCGAGTGAGCTACGTATAGAAGGCAAACGAGCAGATAAATAAATAAATAACTATCATGGACAATCTTACACATATGTACCTAGTCCCAAACTAAGCAAAGCTTGTACTATGGGTACTAGGCGACAATACATAACATATAGATAAATTATACAAAACACAAACACTTGCCCTGGCCTGGATTCGAACCCGGGACTAACAGCTTCATAGGCCGTTGTACAACCCACTGAGCGAAACGTGTCGTCAATGATGATGAAGATGAGTCGACTGATAGTAAGCGATCGCCGTCGCCCATAGACACTTGCATCACCGTAGGAGTCACAAGTGCGTTGCCAGGCTTTCAGGTGGGAGTATGCTCTTTTCTTGAAGGCTTGAAGGGCGCATCGCTCCGGAGATACAGCAGGCGGCAATTTATTCCACAGTTCAGTCGTGCGAGGCAGGAAATTTCTAGAAAAACGCGCAGTTGTGGACTGCCAACCATCTAAGTGGTGAGGGTGGAAATATTATTTTATTCCACTTATTATTGTTGACGGGCAGAAACCATCTTGAGCGGCGACCATATGCTGGACAACGCAGAGTGGGAAGGACACCTATAAAGTAGAATGAATATACGGTCAAGATCACAGAAAAATTGTTGCATGAGGGCAGCAGAGGTCATTAAGGACGGAGTTCCCTGGGGAGGACCTTTTTTAACAGTAGACGTATCTCTGCTAATATGATGATGATCTTCAGTAACTGGTAAATATAATAGGTTTAACATTTTTGCACACAATTTTCTAAGATAGGTATGCAATAAAGGATTTTTAAAAATTCACCCCCTGAAGAGATGAAACTTTAAGGTCCATCGGCCATCGGTTGTCTTAGCAATATACTTAGTCTATTAGGTACCATTTTAACTCTATTGATTTCTTCATATATTGTATGATTTGTTCACGTAAAAACTCATAGACGTCGTCATAGCATTATGTCACCTGAAAAATATTGCCTTTATCCTTCAATATACTCGTAGTGGGAGAGAGACGAATGAGGACATGTCACGCGACGTGCTTCTTTGTTGCTTTGTATAAATTTATAGAAATAAATCGAAAAACTTTTGCGTTTGGGTAATATTACGTAAGAAATGTGACAGCTTTAAGCACATAAGTAACACGTCACAATCTTTTACCCTGAGATGAAAGTTGTCTGACAGCTACACAAAGAGCCCAGGCGAGCAACGTCTCAAATGGACAATCAGGTCGGTACTAGTTTTCAATACAGATTTTCATCTCCTCTTGCTCTACCCGGGGATGAGTTTAGGGTTTAGTATTGTTCATGTGCGTTATATAAAGAAATCTTGTGCATAATGTAACTACACTTCCGGTTTATACTGTGCATCGTTTGTTGTTTCATCTCTTATAGTTTTACTAGGGTTTTGTGTGGCTTAGCCCGCGTGGCAAAAGTAATTCATTTATTTTCGAAATGAAATGCTCTTTGTTGCGTAACATTTAGATAGCAAAAAAAAAACACGATTTGCGTTTGTACTATGTATATCGTAATAGGTTTTGAACACATAAGTTACACGTCACAATCTTTGATCCTGAGATGAAAGTAGTGCTCTGACAGGCTGCACTAAGGATTTAGAGTGTTTAGACAGCCGACGTTTCAAATGGATATTGACGGATTTTCATCTCCTCTTTTACCCTTTTAATGTTAAAAAAATTCCACTTTTCATACGTCTTAAATAAATAAAAATTAAGTTCAGTTAGCCCTTATGTCATTATTATATTGTCGAAATAAAAGCTTATGTCACTCACTCTCTAGCCTTATAACGAATCTTCTTTTTTATAAAATGTTCAAAAATATCTTTGATTCATTGCTCATTTATGAGATCAATTACTGAAAAAGCTAAAAAAAAGTTTGTATGTTTTACAATATTGGTAACATTAAAAATCGTAACACAGCTGTAAACACACACGGTACGTCACAATCTTTGACCCCGAGATAAAAGTGGTCTGACACTTGCACAAAAGGCCCAGACGGCCGTCGTCTCAAATGGATTTGAGGGCGGTACGACAAAGTTCGCTTTGAACTCCTCTAATTATTCATAATTATTTAGGAACGTTAACACGAGCTTTTGCGGACCGTTAGAAAGTTATATTACGCTTGTACTATGTAATCTTCATATAAATGTTCATCCCCTTTTGGCCTTTCAGGGCAAAAACCGTGTGCGTATGCACATTTTTGGCCAAGCTAGGCAGTTTTTCTGTGCCTATATGGAGCCATGGTCTTTCAGGGTACGCAGTTTTTCTGTGCCTGTATGGAGCCATGGTCGTCCGGGATAGGCAGTGCCTTTGTGTCAATATGGACTTCGGAATCCCTAATTTCGTTTGTCCTAATGTATCGTTTGCCTAATGTATCATTTGCCACAACGCATTTTTTTCAGAAACCATAAATTTTTCAGGATTTTTTAGAAGATCGTCGTATAGATTAGGTTAGGTTTGTTTTTAACAATCCTGAAAAGATTACGGTTTCTGAAAATAATGCGTTTATGACAAATTATACATTATGATAAACGATACATTAGGACTAATGACGTCAGATATTCCGATATAGATCCGGACCGCACGCCACTGTTTCAAGGGATGGGTTTCTAAGGTTGTTATAATGAATTAAATAACCTCAAAAATGACATTAAAAAATAAAAAGGCTTTATTGGTTGGAAGTGTAACAAATAAGCAGAGATTTGAAGCTCCTATTAAGTAAAATAGTATACTTGTGGCAGGAGATACCGCTCTGCCATGTATAGAATTATCAGTATACCAATATAAAAAGGGAAATTATAGTTGTTTTTTTTTGTAGTATACAATATAACATATTTTAAGTTTAATAACTAACAGTTGAGTTTACAATTTTAGCTTTTGCATACATGTATAACTGATTGTGTTTTTTATGTATGTTTGTATATAAAAATATGAACTAGAAAACTGCCCTGAGACTCTCAGTCAGTCACATAAGATAGTCATTCATCTGTGTATAAAAGTATTAAATAAGTGGCTACATCACATCATTAAGGCGTGTTAGTCATGAAATTTTGAGATTTATAAATTTATATAAATAATTACTATGTCAAAAATAACGCGTTTCCGGACTATATGTTATACCACTTTATATGTTCTAATTAGGCTCTACATTTAATGGTTGAAGTCTATCGGTATACTCATTCCCATCGTATTCTTAATATAAAGTAATCAAGCTATACCCTACCAGTCCATGATGTACATTATACCTACTTATAAGATTTTGTAATACCATGGTTGCTATGAAAATAAATTAACAGTTTAAAAAACACTAGAAAAACACGCTTTACAAGACTTTTCTAACAAATCCAAACACAGCTATGATACGATGTTCCATCATGAAGTTCCAGTTCATATCTTCCGGCTCCAGCAACAGATCACTTCGACAGTACCATATTATTGTATTGTCATCAAAACTACTTACAGCTGCCAATTTTTCTGACGCTACGACCTTTGGAAGATGGTTAAATTAGTTACCTTAGATTCCATTACATAGTTAGTTACATACAGGTCGACCTAACAAAAGCGTGTTAAAATATACAGTCGACTGTCGTGAACTAATGAGGTTTAAAAAAAAAATATTAAAACGATAGGACATACAAATTAATGTTAATTCTGTATCCATGTAACGAATACTATGGCGAACTATAAAATGTGTACCTCTGGGAATCTTAATGCTTCCAATTAGGTAACGTTCCGTAACGAAACAGTTGTACAAAACAAAAGAATCAAGTAACACCGAATTACTTTGAGTCTAGACTTAATAGATCACGTCGCCTTGGAATTGGATGGGTCTTGGAAAACCATTTCGTACGGTTACAAAATTACAAATGCTTCAGCGGTTCAATGATTGTGATTTGGATGCGTTGAAACAAAGTCGGTAAAGTAAAGCATATTGGTTTGCTAAAATAAAAGTTAAATGTAAACTTTCTTAAGCGTGTAAATCGGTCGTGGTTGCTTTCTTTGGGAGAGGCCTATGTCCGACAGTGGACGTTTACTCGATGATGATAATGTTGGTGTTAAGCATATTATACGGGATACCACAGTGCTGGAAGACGAAAGTTTTCAACCATTGCGTATTACCAGTGATAACCTACGAGACATGAGAGGTGGTTTTTAACTATGGGCCTCTTAAGGAAGCTCAGAGTCACTCAGCGAGCTATGGAAAGGGCTATGCTCGGGATCTTTTTACGAGATCGAATCAGACATGAGGAGATTTGTAGACGAACCAAGGTCACCGCCATAGCAAACAGGGTAAGCAAACTGAAGTGGCAATGGGCAGGGCACATAATTCGAAGAACCGATGGCTGTTGGGGCAGAGAGGTTCTTGAGTGAAGACCGCGTACCGGCAAGCCCAGCGTGAGCCACCCGCAAGGTGGTCGGACGACCTGATTAGGGTTGTGGGGACTCTCTGATTGCGGGTTGTTGCGCATATTAATTGTTTTATATACTCTGACATTTAGAATTTTATTCTAGACACATTCTAGATTTACTAATTATTTAATTTTTAAAATGATGATTTTATCAATAATAAGTAAGTATTATACTTAAGTTAAATGATCTGATTAGGTTTTTCTGGGTTTCCCTAATCCTTGCAACAAATGTTGGATCATATTGCATGTTTCCCAGCAAAGACTTCTCTCATTGTAACTGACAATTCGAAAGTGCTTGTATCTAAGCCTACTTGAATAAAGGATATTTTGATTTGATTTGATTTGATTTGCGGGTCGTCTCTATCCGGGCCTTGAGGAAATCTATTGAGGAGGCCTGTGTCCAGCAGTAGACTTCCTATGGCTGAAATGATGAAGCATTAAACAGCTAAAGCTACTCCAAGTGGCCATGGGTGGGATCCTATTACTTGTAGAGGCCTAAAAAACATGCCTTGTTCAAAGTTAGGTTATAAAAAGTGTTTTGTGGTGCAAATTTAGCTGGCGATCAAGCAACCTCACAAATTAAACCGAGGAAAACTGTTAAGTTTGTTATTATGAAAAAAATCGTTAAATGCATTTATGATTATTTCCTTTAATACCGTTTACTTTTTGCTTTAAAGACCATCCAATTCCAAAAAAAAATTGAAATAATAAAATGCGGATATACCATTATGATACAATAATATATACAAAGTAAGGCGAGCTGTTCGTGACATTTGGTACAGAATATAAAACTTTGTTCAGATTTTCAGGTACCACCGACAGTTAGTTCTCTTATCAAAATAAATCGAAATTTACTATCAACATGTCCAAAAATTTGAAACATAAAGCATTTTTACATTCATCTCAATTTCAACCCTTTACAGTGCGTAGTTTCACACTGCGGTCAGTTTTTTTAATTGGTTATAACGGTGCGCTGTGACCCAGATTCCTAACTGGTATAAATTCATGATTTTGCACCGGACAAACTTAATGAGGTTCAGCTTTAGACGACTAGTATGTAAATTTGAGGTCACAACAACAAATAACAAGCAACACTAACAACCCACTGCTGCCACGGATTCTGATACAGTTTGCGCGGGAATAGCATGTTTTACAATTGTTTTATCAGGTCAAGTATGTAATCAAATCTTGCAAGTTAAAATTGACCCACTTCCCGGTTTCCGATTAAACTAAAATTTGGCGTACTTATGTAAGTTCAGTGACAATGCAATGTTCGTATTAAGTTGATCTGGTGATGGAGCCGGAAAGTGGTCATAGGATCTCTGTAATCCTACCGAAGGCTCTTTAGAATCGTCTCAATGAAGTGACGGATATTCAAAGAAAAGTACAGTATTCAATAAAAGCTTTTCACAAAAATGATTTAATTGCCAGAAACATATTTTTGGACAACAAGCAATTACAGATGGTGGGATTCAATGTTTCGGCAGTATTTCCGGACCGTTGCGACCTTCAAGCCTTCAAAAAAAAGAGCGCTTTCCCACCTTAAAGTCCAGCAACTCACTTGTAACTCCTCTGATATAGAGACAATCCGTCTGCTCTTTTTCCACCTATAACATAAAAAAGAATAAATAGGCTGTTGCTGAACCAACGAACTGTTTTTGAACCTGTGGCTACATACCATGGGTTGGTAAGCCAATCCCTAATTTTGTTATTTAACAAATCAGACAAGTGTTAAACGTGAAATCAAGCCCTACTGTGAATGACCGGCATTTCCTTCCTTTTTTATTCCCGAGTATTCCGATAACTTCCACCCTTGTATAAACAATCCTTTTACTCCCTCTAGATCTGATCTTTATTACGAAAGGGTCTAAATCTAACGCCTAGGCGATCTATTCTGGCTTTTGTCATAACTGTTATAGAGGCAGATTGCTCACTTGTAAATAACATCTTTACTCATTTAAATAAAACAATCTAAACAGATTATATCAAGTATTATCTCATTTAAGTTCCTGACGTTTTGGAACTTTTTCAGCTTTCCGTGTTCACGGGTTGACCGAGAAAAGATATATTTTTCTCTATCAAAGTTTTTATTTAAATGAGTAATTATCGCGGAAACAGAAGAAAATATTATTAACTCTTTACTTTGCATAAAATCTGCCGAACAAGTTCAGAAAAATAATAAATGTGTACAAACGAGACGAAAAAGTAAATATCAAAGAGAATAGACTTTTTAACTCTGCCATTGGTTTTCTAATCAGTTTGATGTCAACTGTATCATAGTTTTCTTTCTTCTGTTGTATATATTCATATTCATAATAATTTATTGATAATAATTCATATTACATGTCAATTTTAAACATAGCCACATAATAGAAAGATGTGGATTAAAATAATAAGTCAACAATGTCATCATAATATTTAGTATATAAGTTAAATTATTAATATTAAAAAAATATACCTAATATAAATTTAAGTACCTATTTGATAAATTCAGTGAAGCTATAAAAAGTGTGCTCGATAAGCCAACGTTTGAGGCGTGTCTTGAAGCTGGCGAGTGACGGCGCATCCGTGACTTATGCTGGCAGCCGGTTGTAGACCGTCGGCCCCATCACATGGACGAGTTTCCCCGACTTCACTAGTCTGTGCCTAACTCCCACGAGTCTATGGGCATTCCGCAAGTTGCGCCCGTGAATGTCTGCCCCTCTCACGTACTCGTCGAGGTGACACCGCACATATACGGCCACTTGGAGTATCACTACAGCTGGAAAAGTGAGTATTCGCAGAGACTTGAAGAACGGCCTCGCTGAAGTACTTTGGTTCACCTGTACAATAGCTCGGACAGCACTCTTCTGCATGCGGAAGACACGCTCCCAGTAGGCTGCGCGCCCGTATATATGTTTTTATTTATTTATGTATATATATGTATTATATATATATCGACGTATGTATGCATTTTTATGTTTTTATTTATTTTTGTATTGTTTATAATCTTATCTCACCACCTACTCATTCCCAGCTATTCTGTGTCATTTCCGCTACCCAAAGTTTGTCTGGAAGAGATCGCTCTTTAGCGATAAGACCGCCTATTGTGGACCATATTTTATGTTAAGGCTCTATTGTATTGTTTCTGTTGTTGGTGTGCAATAAATAATTGTTGTATTGTATTGTATAGACAAACGAACATGTTAATATGCACAAAGATACTAATGGGTAATTTTGCAAACACATAGTAATAAATGAATGGGGTGACAATCGTTGCGAATATGGTTGCTGTAAACGTAAACACAAAGATAAATTACATTCATTACATTTTCAGTCAGTATTTAGGATAGTAATGACTGACAGTACTTCTAGTTAAAGGAGCCATTGATGTATCGTATTCCTTTGTATCATTTTTTTTAAGTTAATAAGCTGACCAGCGATTGGCCACAGTATCCGACTACGGGGTTGAGGATATAGGCTCGCTGGGTCAGTAACAGTCTATTCACTCTGGTGTATATGTAAAACTTTCATGCGATAAAAACCATACAACCCCTATATCACTCACGACCTCATGATTTTAGTTTGAATTCTTTTTATACTGAAATAAGAATGATGACATGCATCTACAATTGCGGAAAGCACTCGAGTGAATATGAGGCGCTTTTCTCTTTTGCAATGCACTCGCTGTTCTAATCTATACTGCATGCTTAGTATGACGTCAGTACTAGTCGGGGGTCTAAATTTGTATGCAAAACAAGAGCTGGGGCGTCGTGTTAGTTGTATGAAGATAAATTGGGATTCTGCCGTTTGTTTAGGAAATTGTATAGATGTTTTGTGAAAATAGGTTATTTGCCTCAAGTGAAAATGTATTACACTAGCCTTACTTTTTACTAGAAAATTACATTGGCGGTTACACACGTCGTAAAAGCGGAGTACTGCCCGACATATTCAGGTCAATCAATGAGGGCGAAGGCAAGCGTCCCGGTCCACTCGTACTCATGAGTCTAATGAATAAGGTCCTCGTAATGGACTGAAGCATGTCGAGCAGTATTATAAATTTGAAATATAAAGATTAATTAAAGATTGTTAAAAATAATGTTCGTTGAAAGTATTCATTCAGCTTTATCTTTGTGATTATTTTCCTATTTTTTGCACATATTTACACAATTTATATTTATGCCAACTTTTGGGGCGATTATTTCCGAAAATATTCACTAAATCAAAAACATTTTTGAGCACCCTCAAAATAATATTAGGTAAATGTACTGTCGAAATATGTGCCACACCCATGATATTTGCCGATTTTTTTTTTCAGTTTCGGTTACATGTATGGAATGCCCCCCCTAGTTATTTTTAATTTTAGTATTTAACTATTAAACTAAGTAACTCACACGACACATATACTGCAAATTGCGTGAATGTACATGTTGTAGTTTTTGAGGAAAATGCCTGTGACATACGTACGGACATGACGAAACTATAAGGGTTCCGTTTTTGCCTTGGCTACAGAACCTTAAAAATGGAAGGAAAATTGTAAATCAAGTAAACATTATCATTGTATTATAACGTTCGGGTCACATAGACTATTACTTATATAAGGTAAGTGCTGGAAGGGTTTACCTTTGTACCTAGCTTATCGCGGTCCATTTAAGCTTTAGGTATCTTGTTTTAGGGTTTTACGAAGGTAAGGAAAGTAATTTTGTTAAAGGATAATCTGTTTATTCATACTTATTATTTTACTGGAACACGCCCTGTGCGCGTTTGCGAAGAAAAAAAGATCATATTTCGTTTTTTTTTTAAACTACTAACTTTTGGGGGCTCAAGTTTTGCATACTTGTTACCAATACAAAGCCACATCATAGAAAAAATTACAAGCCAAAACTGGCTGGGGGCAGATTCACTTAGCATATCCTGGCATGGCCTTTGATTTCCATATGTTAAAGAGCTAGGTTAACCAGGTCCAAAGGCATATGATTTAGTATAACGATTACATGGGTGAAGTCGGTTTACTAAATCAAACACCTTTGTAATTTCCTTAATCCCAAAGCAGCCCTGTTCCTTTCATCACGAACTGGTGAATTGTAGAAGGGATTAAGCGCTTCAATTCTCTTATAACAGTTAATTCTGTTCACTTGTGAGTAAATTCTAGACGTAACCCTTGTAATAACGAATATGTGGTTTGAGTACAGTCGGCAGCAAACAGTTTGTACCATCTTAATAGTCAAATCTGCCGTCAACATAAAATTGTTGTTGTCACCTGACAATTGTCACGATTGTGAAATAGGGGCCAGGCTCCTATTTCACATTCATGACTGATGCCAGGAGAGGGTGACAAAGACAATTTTACGTACAGTGCATGCGGAATATAAAGTAAGGAAGTATATGGAACTTGTGGAGATTGCCATGAACATCAAATTGTCGTTGTCACATGACAGTTGTCACGTTTGTGAAATAGGGCTGTGCCACTGGTGACGTAAGTTTTTTTTGACAAGCAATGTCAAAATTCGATACTGTGGTGTGTTTGGTGAATTTGAAATTTGTGTCAAATAGATCTGTTGACTTCACTTCCCCAATTCCTCATTGAGAGAGTTTACTTTTCTATGTAACATATAAACTAAATAATGGTATTTACTACTCAATACTCCGCTTAAAGTATTGCAATATAACTTCACGTAATAGCCCATCCTAAGTCAATATTAGCAATGCTAATACGGACCCTTGTTCTGTCCGCCCTTTGATGCGCCACAAATTACCTTCTCGCAATACACGTGTACCCAGTAGCAATGACTCGTTCAGTAAATCTCTTACAGTATCAGTAACAGTGTATCGTATACTCTTTAGGACTTCCTATTGATTATAGTGAACTCCTTTAATGAGACTTAAAATATTTAACCACTGTTTAACATCTTAAAAATATAAGAGAATCAGTTACTTTCATTAATGTTTATATACCCATTTGATTAATGTCTTGAAAGACGATTAGAATAGAATACAATAACGGTTTCTTCAGAACCAAAAGGTGCACACAAATTCGTTCGTGGAGGAGAAAAACTCTTTTTTTCGTCAGAGTTAAAAGTATTCTATAACCATCTGGGGATACCCAGCTACCCGTGTGCAAGTATAGTTGAAATCAGTCTAGCCGATTTGGCGTGATGAAGCCACAAAGACACATACAAACATACAAAAAATAAAAATAAAATATTTTTCGTTTCAGTGACCTCCAAATAGTCCGTTACAATCTTTTGTTTTATATTTGAAATGTGTAGACATTTAATTTTTACAACTTTTTAATAGTATAGATAAATAAACACATTATAACAAATTCAACATGACAAAACAGACCATACAATGTAAACGTGACATTTGCACCTAAAATGGTCTCCACTCAGCAATGCTGTTGGCTTGGTTAGGTATACCACTGCCAACAGCGCTGGTTTTCTGTGGAGCCAGTGGGGCGGTCAATTAAGGGTTGGTTGTTTTAAATCGTCTCTAAAAGTCTTGTAGTATGGCAATCCTGACAATTCGCATAATGACTGGGTATGAAAATCAAAATTGTAATTAGACCATCAGTTAGAGAATAAAAAAATATTTGCACATATTTTTCTCTAAAAAAATACTGAGATAAATCGCATTAAAGTTTAGGAGACGATTCGTGAGGTCACTCCTAAGTAAAATTTGTACCTAGGAGTGACGTCACGCGACATTTTGACTCAAAATATCGCCTTGCTTTCTTGATTATGTAAAAAACGAAAAAAATAAGTGTCCGATAGTTTTTATTAATCTAAAAATACATGACGAACTAATTATTAAAATTTAGTCATCATCCCTATTCTCTATAGAATGACAGCTGTCAGCGACAGTTTTAACATCATCCATATGAGGGGATGCGTCTTACTTTTGAACGTTAAACAGGAAAGCCAGGCGATGCTGGAAACACGCTGGCCCTTAAGTTTGCTCGGTGTAAAACAGTGCTCTAAGTTACATTAGCAATGCTAATACGAACCCATGTACTGCCCACCATTTGGATGCGCCACAAATTACCTTTTAGCAGTACACTTGTACCCAGCTGCAGGTATATAAATGGATATCGTGTACACGATAGCAGTATGTCCGTACTTTTCAGAACGGTTAAAAGTAAGTTACTTTAAAAAATCAATTATCAAACTTATTTAGCTGCAGCTGTTTTACAGACCTGGCCTCTATTTCACAATCGTGACAATTGTCAGGTGACTAAGACAATTTTATGTTCACGGCGATCATCGCAAGCTAGATACATCTCCTTACTTTATACTAGGCACGCAATGTACGTGAAATTGTCGCTGTTAACGTTATACTGGCGCTAACAATTGTCATTATTTATAGCAAAATAGATTCTCCATAATACATCAGGATGTGACGTTCGTGTTCGCGGTCGAATGCTTAAAACGATCCTGCAGCTGCAATTAAAGGCGGGGTTGGCATTCGTTGGTGGTTTTAAACGGTAGTCCATTGCATCAGCCTCGCTTAGTCCGTCATACCCGACTTTGGTATCCCGACTTATGCGAGATGCATACACGCATTTCCCCAACGTTAAAGAATGGATGTTCGTAATAGATGGTTTGAAACAACCGACCTCGAATTGTCGGTGCGCGCCGGGCCAGCCCATCATATTCACAGATACACTGTGTACTCGTACCTATAGACAGTGGCAGTGTATCTGTACCGTTTACTAAGGCTTGTCCACGAAAAAAAGTAGCCATCGAAAACTAAATCTTTACTGTCTCATAGTAGGTCTATATAGTTAAAAACCGCAATTAGATTGCCAACCGAGTATTCTTTTTAATGTGTATGAATCTAAAATCTATACATTTTTCCTTACAAGTTGTGAAATCCTACATAATGCCAGTTAAGGCTTAGAGCTAAAGTTATTGCATACAAATGTGTGTACTTCTGGAATGATTTAAGACTTTTATTTATTACCATACGGTAATTAAAGAAGAGTTTGAAAAGATATTCGCGAAACATTATCGCGTCGATAATCTACTTGAGTAAAGAACAAAAAGAACCTCTGTGACCCAAACGTGGAAAATACAAAATCTAAAATCCAGAGATTTCAAAAGTAAACCGAAAATTGGATAGCATCTTATATAAATATCCATCACGGCACTCTAAACGAAATGTGAAGAGTCCTTCTTTTTAATTAAGTTCGTTAAAAAATTACATTTCATAATATTTTCTTCTGTTTCCGCGATTATTACTCATTGAAATAAAACAATTTAACGGATTATATCGCGTATATTATCTCATTTTAGTTCCCGACGTTTCGGAAGCTTTCCAGCTTTCCATGGTCACGGGAGGACCACTGTACTGTTGTTGGTATGTAATTTCATTTTGAAAACCTTAATTATACCAACAACAGTACAGTGGATAATTTTTTTCGTGGACAGGCCTTACTACCGTTGCAGAGTAATACCTAATTCACTGTTTATCCGACGTTTTGAATGACGATTGTAACGACGTACTTGGCGCAAACTGTACCTACAATTAATCAAGTCCAGTATCGTCGAAATTTTTTTTCATTTGTTTCTGATCTTTGTTTATAATAATAACGCTAGTGGAGTGATCCACTAATAAATTGCAAAAATTGTGATTATTATCATGATATTTGTAAAACAAAAAGTAAAATAGTAGATTGTTTGACAAGGGGCTAAAATAAGCCATTATGACACGACGTGATTATTTGGACGAGCTCACGAAGTGAGCGAAGACAATTATGTCCGAGTGTCATAATCGCTTTTAGCCACGTGTTAAATACTCTGTTTTTCACTTCGACTGCGAGAAAATAAAAAAAACTTAACATTAAAATTGTATATTTCATGAAAAATTAAACGTACACTTTTGAGCCAATTTTGGCAAATCTGATAAGGTTGGTTTCTTTGTTTTTAATTATTCGTACGTAGATGTAGCTGGCCGGAAGTTTTGTTTTTTTTTCAGTTTTTTCGAAATTTGGAAGGGGCTAAATGTACTATTTTAGTCTCGCTTCGCGAAGCTAATATGGCGTGTTATTTGAGCAGGAGAAGTGAAAAAGACGTTTAAAGCTTCTTTGACTTCTGATACATTTGCACTGTGCACAAGATCCGTGATGAAATGGGTCCATTTCCATTCCGCTTTGAGTCAATCCCATGATTCTTATGAATTTAATTTGCGGCTGTCCTGTAGGTTTTGACCGGTACCTATTTTGCGGGTGACCGGTTCAAGGCAATCGTTGCAAAGGTTGGATGAATTGTATGAAAGAAAATTAAATTTATTTTAAACGTGACTTCGTACCCATGTTTTAACGGTCAAAGTTTTGATAAAAGAAGAGGTATTTTGGGCCATAATTTTCGTTTCCGTTCATCATGAAGTAGGTACGGTACATTACAAAGTCAGGGGTCCACTGTTGGATTTCGCCCCTTTAATTCCAACCCGTTTTTTGTCTTCCTTCTTATGGGAACAGAATCATTAACTACAAGCACATTGTATGTCTTCAGCCACAGCGAATTGGTGTACGAATCTTTGCAATCGTCATTTTTTTTTTAATTATGTTATTTAGAGGATTCTATCATAATCTATACCTTATAATGGAAAGTTGTACAAATGAAATGTGTCTTCATTGAAGATATTTTCAAAATAAGTGCAATGGACTATTTGAAGGTCACTGATTTCTTTTTATGTTTTGTGTTAAACGACTCAACAGAAGGATTTGAACTATTTATAGTAAATATACAGGGAGGTGGGTGTCCGCAGATGGTTAAGAATATATTTTACCATTTTACGCTGAAGTAAAAATGAGGGTTATGACTTTTTTTCTCCTCCGCGAACGAAGTTCCGGGCGATACGAATAATACTTGCAAAACGTCACTATTTCGAATAATTTACTTATAAAAGAGAGAAAAAGTCCCACCATATATTATTACAAAAAAGTAAAAACGCCCAGGTTTGAGTAAATCAATAAACAAGCCCAACAAGACATACATGTTTGTTATTACTGTGTACGCTCGCGTCCGGCTTTTATCTCGATTAACAATTTTTGTATTGCACTCATAAAACCTCTATTACCTTACTAGTAAAGACTTTAATTAGTAAAGACAGCGGCACGATTAGATTTGTAGATTGTAAGGATTTCTGACGTACAAAGTTGTTTTTTTATGTCGCCGATGTTAAAGATTAAAGATATGCATATTCTTTGTTTTTTTACACCCGACCGTGGGAAAATCGGTGTAGCTTTATAATTTTTTGGGATTTGCTGATTTTATCGGCCTTAGTGAGGAAAAGTATTAATCATTTTAATAATACTGACAACTTTTTAATCTATATTATTATAAAGTTGCAAAAATTAAATGTCTGTTTTCACATTGACATATTTTCAAAAAATATTGTTACGGACTATTTAGAAATCACTAATTCGAAAAAAAAATTTTTTGGATTTTTAAATGTTTGTATAGCTGCATCACGTGAAATCGGCTAAATGGATTTCAACTATTTTAGGTACATGAGTAGCTGGGTATCCACAGATGGTTATAGGATACTTTTTATCCGACCACTCTAAAGGAAAAACAAGGGGTTATAACTTTTTCTCCTCCGCGAACGAAGTTGCGAGTACAAAACCTACCTTGATTGGCGGAATGACACGGTTCACATGGTGTTTTTGTTTAAGTACATTATTTTAAATGCCTTAAGAAATATACTATAGTTGGGAATTTCCAATGTGTATACTCTACGTACAGTCAGCCAAGAAATTGGTCTACCTACCTAAATTTAATACACACGAAATAGACTCGAAAAGCGGTAGACTTTTAGAAACGATTTTTAATGCTTGATAAAAAAAAAGCTAGCAGCTTAGTTTTAAGTTTTTATTTTTCGAATGACGAGGATCATTAATAAACAATTTTGATTTTATCTTTCATTTGTCAAAATGCCATCAACGCATTGGTTTGCAGCGTTGCAACGCTGGCTAGATATCAATTTGCCAGGCTTCGTTCTGTTATATCCCAGCTTCACAGGCAAGTCTGATGACACTGCTGCAGCATCAGCGGGACTCCCTCCTTCTCCATACAACCTGAGAACCCGTCCTCATCCAGCCAGTCAGTCGAGTCCCGACCTCTGACCGCGTTGACGCTTTCCACTCAAGGTTTCTATGCCTCGCCAAAGCCAGAACTTATAAAGTGTATTTTAATTGAAGTTATAAATAACAAATGTTTTTTGAAAAAGGGCCTTGGCGTTTCCTTCATAACAGTTCGCAGCTAAGATTGACCGTAGTTTACTCCTGTCTTTGATGCCTTGGATTGTCCTTTACGGACTGATTTGAAGCTATTTTTAGCAGAAACCCTCAGCTAAATCTGGATGCCTTCAAGCGCCATTGTCAAGGAATGAAACGGATTATTTTCTCATTTCCTATAAAATATACGTGCAGCCTTAGGCGAACAGCCCACGCGTTTGTAGGATTGTCTACACAACAAGGGTGGACATTTCGAATTATCTGTGTGTTTTTTTTCCGTAAGCATATATTACCTACTAGCTTCTGCCCGCGACTTTGTCCGCCTTAAATTCGATTATCGCGGATAAGGGTATTTTTCCGGGATAAAAAGTAGCCCATGTCCATCCCCGGAACTCAAACTATCTCCATACCAAATTTCATCTCAATCGGTTCAGCGATTTAAGCGTGAAGAGGTAACAAACAGACAGACAGATACACTTTCGCATTTATAATATTAGTATGGACGAAAGATACGGCTATGCATGAGTGCACCCGAATGTCTGCAAATCGGGAGAGATGGCGGGACATTATACGGCGAGTAACATCTGCGCCTGACAGTACAAGCTGTTGATCACGACCGCTCTGTGAAGAGTGCCACGACTGACAATAAGAATATTACCTATATTTACATACAATATAAAAACAATAAGCAAATATATTAAATGCCATCAAAAATTGACTGAAAAAAAACAATTGAATCAAACATGAAACTTGTTTCCGCCAAAGCATATCAAGTGCAATGGTTGCAGCAACAACTTTAATTTGATTAATTGCATCATTATCAAAGATATCACAAAAGTTGTATATTGCTGTCAAGATTAGAATGATTGTTTTGAATAAGATGTTTGTGTTCCGTGCGTAAGACACAATAAATGAATTTCTCTAAAGGAGCTCATTATAAATTCAATCAAGTCGGAATTAACTTGTGATTGTAACAAATATCAGCGAGCCTATGATGGTTGCGTCTGTCACGCGATAAATAAGTGACATAGCTGCCGTCACCTTTTGACACGTATGTGAGTGCGAGAGTGACAGGTGCGTTATCATATCATTTATCGTGTGATAAACGCGACCATCATAGGCCCGCAGTTTTGGTGGAATCAACATTTTCTTAGTTTGTTTGCTGTTACAATGCGACTAGCCCCCTATTGCCTAACGCGTTTGACGCTCGCAATCAGAATCAAGTGTCATGATTTTGTGTATGACGGTTGTTTCGGATACCAAGTGTCAAGATTTCGTCAGACAATAGGGTACATGCATGAAATGTTTGTATCGCTTTTCTTAACTAAATATCAAAATACCGTAAAAACTAATTCAAAATGAGAAATTAAAATGAAAATCGGCCAAGAAATACGCATAATATAGGCATTTTAAACTAGTTATTAGACAGAGAGGTCTCGATATGCACTGTTACGTCACAGCGCGCTCCGGTCATATAAACTCCATATTAAATTCTGTTTTGCAAGAAAGAGATAGAATGATACGTTTGATGGCTTATATCTTGGTTATTTTTATAGATCGTACTACTGGGATCATGTGTTAAGCGAGTTTGTTCATATTGTGATTGAATCTATTAAGAAATTTCCAATCAAGCTAAAAATCACTTCATAGGCTCATATTTTTTTCAGTGTAAGTATTCTTATAATTAAAACTCATGTTTTACTTCGTCTCAAAACTTAAGATTACACGAGGTATATAATTATAATTATATATCGACATTATGTTTAGTTTATCTCTATCATATAGCTATCACGTGCCCGTAGTAAGCACAAGTGTGAGTATTAATTCAATAACACGTTTTGGAAATATTTGGATGATGATTGTCATTCAATACAGTTTTCCGTTGAACAACTTTGAATCAAACTTGGAACTTTATTAAATGAGTTCTGTATTAAAATCTAAGATACCTACAATATAATTTCACTGGAGTCTTTGACAAAAACAAAATTTTAACATTAATAATCCCTTTGAACCAAGCCTGGAATAAACTCAATTAAATAATTTATTCATGTAGATAAACAAATCTATGATAAAATCGAGGCTTTTGTTCATGAAATTTGAATTCAGATCTAAAAATAACTTAAGAAGCGGATCAGTATTTTGATTTGTGCACTTATAATTTGTCTTAAAGAAACAATTTTCGACAAAACAACATAGATATTGAGCATATTTTTTGGGAAAAGTAGACATCCGCTATGTACCTAAAAGAACAACATAAAATAATTTCTTAACATGAAACACACATTTTCTGTGTTCTTAATATGAGAAAATACTATAGATGTCTTGTGTAAGCCGCTACTTAGTTTGATAGTCAAATAACACTCCATACATGTAACCGAAATTGAAAAAAAAATCAGCAAATATCAATGTCAACATCATTCGATAGATCTTCTAAAAACACTTGATGTATCTAAAAAAAAGTTTTGATTAAGTGAATATTTTCGGAAATATTCGCTCCGAAAGTAGCAAAAATTGTGTCCCCCCCCCTCTATTTTCTAAACGGTATGTTCAAAACATATAAAAAAAAATTACAAATATAAAGCTTAATAAATACTTCCAACGAAAATTGTTTTCAACATGATCGGAGATACCGTTTTTAAGTTATTGCCAAAAAACTGCGCTTCTCAGCAAAAGGACGTAAGTGCCGGGGAGATACGCTCTTTTGTTAGTGTTTTTTTTCACATCCTATTTTTTCCTCTGTAGTGCAGTTTTTTGTATAAACGTACATTGAGCATGGTCCGACATTTTCTTGGCCGGTTGTTTTTTCTTTTTTCACGTAATTACAAAATAAAGGGGATACATTGAGTCAAAATATTGCGTGACGTCACTCCTAGGTACAAATTTTACCTAGGAGTGACGTCACGAGCCTCCACTCCGTGCAGCAATGCGCTTTATCTGAGTAGTTTACGTGTCCAATATTTTTTTCAACCGACATCAAAAAAGGAGGAGGTTCTCAATTTGAACTATTTTTTTTTTGTATGTACTCGATATCTCCGAGAACCGTGAACCTCTTTAAATTTTTTATTTTTATTTATAACTGACGGATTAATTAGAATTTTGATTTTCATACCCTATCATCATGCCTATTAACACCACATTATTATCTATTGTGACATAGATACAAGTCAAAACACAAAGAAAAATACGATTGCTCTCACACGTTGTCGCACCAGGACTCGAACCTGGTACTTCTCGATTACGCGTCGAGTGTGTTACCTTTACCACTAGCGAGCACAGTACATACAACATAAAATAACCTTAAAAATCGATGACGTAGAATTTCCAACAAATTTACTATGAACTTTATACTCTCAGTTTTGCCTTCAACCTGTCCTGCATCACAATCTGTCCTGTGTGCCCATGAGCTGAGTTTACGATCGGCGCTAGCGAGTATCTCGTATCGAGAGTCAGTGCACCTCTCTCGCACTCGCTGATAGTGCGAAAGAGATAGACCGTCATCGAGCGCTCGATAGTCGCTCGTGCTGAACTCATGTTAGGCGCACTGCTAGGGTCGGAAACACGCTCGTAGTGCTCCTGGCTTAGCAAGCGTTCATAGGCTGCGGTGACTGCTTAACATCAGGCAGGCCGTACGCTTGTTTGCAACCTTAGTAGTATAAAAAAAACAGTCACTCCACGGATTGCTGCTTAAGGATGATTTATGGTATTCTTTGGACATTGATACATTACATTGAATATATTATACCTAGTATATGGCCCCCTCTTTCGCCGACGTAGGTTCATGGAGTGCCATTTGTAGTTTTGCCATACGCTACCTAAGGTGATGTGGCAGAATAAATAATATTTTAGAAAAAAATAAAACACACTCCAATAAAGTCACGAAATAGTAAAAAATAAAGTCATTTAGTTTTTCAATTTACTTCTGAATAAACTTTTTTAAACAATTCATGTTATCTTGGAGTCGGTGCCACCAAATAAATGGCAAAATTTTCAAAATTATGGATTTTAGTTAGTTAATAGTTACACGGGTGGAACCCACTCCAAATTAGCATTAATTGTATACGTTGAGTTGAAAGTAAACTGAAAAAACTAAATTACTTTATTTTTAGTTTTTTTTTTGGCATTGTTTTTATTTTTAGTTAATATTTTTATTTATTTCTCACTTTTAAATGCATCGTTCCGTTAAACTTCATCTCGTGACGATTTCAACAAGCCCATACACGGCTAGGATACATTATTTTATTACAGAAATCCGATGCCTCGTCAGGAATATTTAAAATTGCGACATTAAGAAGTTCGGATGGCCTTCTTCATGACTTACACTTCACCAATTTATACTTTTTGAATGCAAATTCTTGACATAAGTCAAGAATTTGCATAACAAATTACTAAATAAATAATTAAATACTGAAACCGATAATAGATGCCTCTTAAATTTGAGGGTTGCCCGCAATTCCCCTCGGATCCCATCATCAGATCCTTACTTGCTGACAATGAGAAGGAGTATACTCTTTGGAATACTTTTTTTTTTTAAATCAGTTCACAATTGACAGAAGGTGAGCAAATTTTAAGATAAAAATAAATAGGTAGAGGAACAAGAGAGAGATCCTCCTTTTTTGAAGTCGGTTATAAAACTATAAATGTTCTGAGCAAACTGGAGATGAAAAGACGGATTTTAAATTCTACTTTTTGTACCCGCAACTTCTTCAGCGGAAAAGAAAAAAGTCATAACCCTCATTTTTACTTTAGCTTGGTCGGGTAAAAGTATCCTCCTCTCCCTCCCTCTGTGGATGCCCAGCTACCGTGCACCAAAAATAGTTGAAATCCGTTAAGCCGATTTGGCGTGATCAAGCCACAACGACACATACTAAAAAAAATTATTCAGTGACATTCAACTAATCCGTATCACTTGTTTTTTTGAAATATCTTCAATGTATACAGACATTTCATTCGTACAACTTTAATAGTATAGATTACTACCACTCCAACATAAAGGTGTCCAAACGTTATACAATAAGTACAGTGGCCTGACCTTTGGTTGACTGGTGCCCGTCCGTATACACATGTCAAGTAATGTTGTACTTATTTGTGTCAATTGAGATGTCGTAAAGAGTGTATCGAATTAACGGGATCGGCAGGGCTTGGCGGCGAGTGATGTGCCGAGTGAAGAGTTTATCGATAGTTTCATTAGAAGTTTATTGTCAGTACAATTTAAACTGTGACTAAGTTAGTGGTGTAGAAATATCTTAAAGCCAACTCGAAGGTGCCCGGCACTTAATTTTTTTACAACTTTATATAGACATAGTATTTACACTGCGTTCTATCGGAAATATCTTTAACGAAAACTATTTTTTAATAAAGTAATTTTATCAACCACATTGTGCTTGTAAAATATATTACTTGAGACTAGGTATTCGTTAAAATACACATAAAGGACGGCTTCTGCTACTTTCAAATAAAACGTATGAAAGATATATTTTAATGATAGTACTTCACAAATGAATAATCACTGTAATGTTTGTAAGTAATTGTAAAAATATTTCATATAATTTAGCACCTTCAAACAGTTAGTCTAAGAGTATTACTTTTTATAAACACTAAGACGTTGTTAAAACACGTCAACGTAGTTGCAAAGCTACAATTTTTAATGTGTATCACAATTTTATTTTTATTATTATTATTAAATCGATAAGTGCTTATCTACATCTCATCCCAACACTATCATCACCCGGTGCTGCTCACGAATATCAAATTACAAAGCAAACCCCGTCCCACGCCGAATCTTCAAATGTTTGTTGACCTTATCCCACTCGCGCATATAAGTCTTCTCATATGAACGACAGAGATGGATGCCGAAAGGATATATAGAAAACCGACAAGTGTGGTAAGTCTTTAGAAGTGGTCTGTTTGAATCTTCGAACAAACTGACCGCAGAGTCGAGGTGTTTCTGAGCCGTATATGTACACATTTTGTACTGAAGTGTTTGTGTGTTCATCCGTATAAGGCTTTTGGTGTATCAATATAAACAAAGCCACGAGTATCTTTAGTTTTATACAATTGTAAAAATTAAATGCCTGTTGAAGATGATTCGAGGGAAATCATTAAATTAACTCTTAGTACCTTGTAGCAGCGTCGTATCTGTTCACGGGAGAATGGTGTCCCGGACCTTTGGAAGGGGGGCACGGGGTCAAAGCAAATTTCGACCATAAATTATAATGAAATTCAATGGGGAACTCTGTGGATGCTGTCCCTTTCCGTGTCAAGAGACTTTTATTGATGCGATCCTAGCATACTAGATTATGTAAGTGAAACTTTGTGCTAAATAAAACTAAACTCATCTATATTGCTTGTGAGAATCGCCTACCAAGACGGTTTCCTGCAAAACTGTTTTGTACAGTTTGACTACTGGCACGAGTCTCTATACTAATAATACTATAGAATGTTTATTATTTATATACAATTATAAGATAAACGAATATATTTGATGCTAACTTTAAAGGTAAATTAAATCCCTTTGTTTATTTATTACTAGCTGTCCCCGAATATTAATTTATTTACTAGCTTTTGCCCGCGACTTCGTCCGCCTTAAATTCCTTTATCACGGATAAAAGTATCTTTCCGGCATAAAAAGTAGCTATGTCCTTCCCCGGGACTTAAACTATGTCCGTATCAAATTTCATCTAAATCGGTTCAGCGGTTTAAGCGTGAAGAGTTAACAAACAGGCAGATAGACAGATAAATTTCCGCATTTTTAATATCATTATGGATATAAATAAGTGTAACGATGTGCTAAATAAAACTAAACTCATCTATAATGCTTGTGAAAATATCCTACCAAGATCATACTGCACCTTTAATACAACTTTGGTACGCGACTTTTTGTCGCGCGACTAAGATTGACTGTCTCTTTCCTTTCAATACAATACGAGAAAGACGAGTGATGCTAAGTCGCGCGACAAACGTAGTGGTGGAGAGTTGTGCTAGACCGGTACGAAAAAAAGTTTAAAATTTCCATATCTTTTAGTAATTGAGCACATTCAAATTTGTATTTTGTCGCAGTATAGATTTATTGAACGAGAAAATAAGAATATGAATTTGCATTAGTAGTATGTATGTAAACACTTTATTGTACATAATAATAACCAGTTACAATTGCTATTAACTATTAGTCAAAGTTATACTAAATATTTCCATCATGAGCGTCATATCCATATCCATACTATCCATACTAATATCTATACTAATATTATAAATGCGAAAGTGTGTCTGTCTGTCTGTTTGTCTGTCTGTCTATCTGTCTGTGTGTTACCTCTTCACGCTTAAACCGCTGCACCGATTTGGATGAAATTTGGTATGGAGATAGTTTGAGTCCCGGGGAAGGACATAGGCTGCTTTTAATCCCGAAAATATCCCGTAAATACCCTTATTCGCGATAAACGAATTTAAGGCGGACGTAGTCGCGGGCAGAAGCTAGTAAAGAATAAAGTAAAACTCTTTGTTTTACGCATAAAACCTGTTATAATTACAAAGCGGCCATTTTATTTCCTCAAACCATACCAGAAAAGGGATACAAGCAATTTATTTCCGAATGAAGTAATATTGTTTAAGAACCGCCAGTTGGTGACTGTAATTGATGACTTTTGTCCCTGATGGACGAGCTAAGCGACAAATCTCGCTTGGGGGCAGCCCTTCAAGCTTTTTTGTCTTATCTGTACTTTGGACCTTTGGAAACAGCAATTATTTTAGAATCTCACTTATATTAGAACGAAAGAAATATGTTTATTTTGCACCATTACATTTAGAAATTTAACGAAGTATATAGGATAAAAATATAAAAGTGCTGAAAAGGTCGTCACTCGGTTTAATGTCACAAAGTAAAGGAATTTCCTTTTTACTTCGAGACGCTGGTTAACGCTTGTTGGAGTCTTGGAGTCACATTCCTTTAATGGAACTGATATTTTGCTAAATAAATTTCAAATTTTAAATGGCTATAATCTCTGTGTTTGAGTGTTACGTGACGTGCAACGCATGGGTGGGTATGTGTATGTGTTCGTTTAGTGACTATGACTATTTTACCTAAATGCGAAAGTTTGTGATGACGTTTCGAGGTTTGGACATTTGGATGTTTGGATGTTTTATAACTAGAAAACGTGGAAATTATCCAACGAAATTAAGTGAAATGTGGCACGCGATTAGATCAGCTGTACATGGATTAATACCACGATACTTAATTCCTGAGAACGCGGGCGAAGTGAAGAAATGCTAATATAAATTTTCTACTGGTGTACTATATATAATCTGTGTACTAGAACTCCGCGAACCATACTTCAAAAGCATACTTTTCGATTGGACTAGCTCCCTATACTGTGTTCTACATTATAGGTATGCCACTGAACTATTAATAAGATAGTATCCAACTCCGCGCAAAACTATAATGAATAAAAACGAAAAGCAGTATTTTTAGCTGTGTTTCATTTTTTGTAATTTAAAAAGTATATATATCATAATATAATTAGCTTTTCAAGTTTTGTACCTACCTTAATTAGGCCACTCATCAAGCTTCGTGGCTTTAACGCGGTACTCGACTGAAAAAACAATTGCATAAAATTCTATTTTATTATCAACGTGATTGCTATTCCTTATTAGTAATCAACTCTTTCTTGCGTGCCTAGTTGTTAAATAACTCAGCTATATAAAGAGAACCAAAGTCAACTGAAACTTTAGTGCAGAAAGAATTCAAAACGTTAAAGCGTTGTCTTTATCTTGTACTCAGTTTCAAAAGTTAGCAAAATAAAGAAGAAAATATAGCCCTATTAGACTTTTTCCACTGATATTGTGTCTTGCAACTGAGCTACTCGATTTTCGCTTTTATTTCATCTGTTATTACAGCTCCATGAACTCTGGGTGTAGTAAATTGTATTTTTGTTCCGCAAGCCAAAACTGTGGCGCTTGGCATATGTGCCAAGTTACAAGATATACTTCATTTGTATATAAAAATGCATGAATCTTTACTTGAGAAAATAACAGTATAAATTTCCATTAGTCAAAGTTATAAGTATTTACATCATGATCGTCGTATACAATATAAAGTAAAATTGAATTAAATGTTACAATGTCAAACACAGAAGTAAATAATAAACGTAATAATTAATCTCATCTCCCAATAAGGATCGTCATCACAGCATCAGAAAACGAAATAATAATTATAAAACGCTTAAATGAAACAATATCAAAATAAAATATTTCTTAATGTCAATTATACAAGATACAATTTAAAAAAATCTATAGCAATACTTTAACTGTTATCTGTTATGGAGAATTAGGAAACGTAAGTGGTGGGCGGGAAATGTTTCTCGTAGAACTAATGACCGATCGGGCTTCGATCATGTTGAAAACAATGTTTAATATTTAGTTCGTAGTTCGTATTTATTAAGTTGAATTTTTGTATATTTTTTCATAGGGGGCATTTATGCTATTTTCAGGGCAATTATTTCCAAAAATATTCACTAAAACATTTTTTTTTAAAGAAACCACACATTGATATTCGCTGTTTTTTTTCAGTTTCAGTTACATGTATTATACAGTGCCCCCATAGAAATATTTTTTTTTGTTATTTTACAATTAAATTAAGTAGCGGCTTATACAAGACACCTATAGGTACTCCAAATTTTATCAACATACAACTTGCAGTTTTTGAGTAGAATGCCTGTCACATACAGACAGACGGACGGGCGGACATGACGAAACTATAATAAGGGTTCCGTTTTTGCCATTTTGGACTACGGAACCCTAATAAGTGAAACGGACTTATTCGATTTCTTTTGACGGTAACTGAATACTATTTTTTGTACGAGTATTATTTTTTGTACGTTTGTGCGGCTTCATCACGTCAAAAGGGCTGATTAGATTTTTTTAACCATTTTTGGTACACTTCTACCCGACTATGCTGAAGCAAAACGAGGGTCATGACTTTTCTTTTCCTCAGATGAAGTTGTGGACACCTTTTAGTACGTATATAAAATCGTCGTGTGGTTATGTATAGTACTTAAGTGTTCTTGTTTTCCGTATCACATAGAGCGAAAGAACTTAGGCTCCGTTTCGTTCTAGAATTAAACTACACTCCACATTGTATTTCACTTCTCGTAAGTTTTCGTAAACACCATTGAAAATGTTAATGATATTCAAAAGTTAGTATTTCTTTTACATGTTTTTTACCCTTTATGCGTTTCCAGAACGAATTCTGCCGAAAATCATAATCATAATATACAATACCGCGTATACGTATAATCCAATTTATATCAACGGAACTCAAGTTACGGCAGTTAGACCACGGCTGGCACGATGAAAACAGTACGCATTTCACAATTGAATCCTATTTTTAAATCTATACTATTAGTATAAAGTTGTAAAAATTAAATGTCTGTTCGTTGCACGTTGAATATATTTTCAAAAAAACGATTGTAACGGACTATTTGGAGTTTGGAGGACACTGAATGGAAAAAAAATAATATTGGATATATTGTATGTTTGTATTTGCGTATGTTTGTGGCTTTACCACGCCAAAACGACTAAATAGTTATGTTATAATTGTATACCTACCTACACTAGTGCCTGCAACTTCGTTCGCCCTTTCCTCTTTTATTCATCAGCGCAGTTGGGTAAAAAGTATCTTTTAACCGTCTATGGATACCCAGCTACTCGTGTGCCAAAAATAATTGGAATCCGTTTTGCCGTTTGGCGCGATGAAGCCACAATAACCTATGAAAACATACAAAAAAAATTAAAAAATGTTTCAGTGACCTCCAAATAGTCCGTTACAATAATTATTTAGAAAATATCTTCATTGTACAGACATTTCATTTTTAGAAATTTATAGTATCAGGTATAGAAGTATGATTTTCGCTTGCTGCACTGTCGTTCGCGCGTTGTGAAGGTTGGGCCCTGAATATTACCGCAGAATTTGGAAATTTGATTTATTGAAATGCGATACTGTACATAATCTCCCCCTGTGGTAGGCGTAGGGCGCGAACAGGGGTCCCCCCATTAACGAGGTTACGTACAAAGAAAAAGTACCAAACGTGTAATTTCGAATTTTCGCTCCTTTGTTTTGAAGGAAAATCGTTTTTGGGCGAGGATTCAAATGAGGTTACCAAATGCGAGTGAAAATACGTTATAATTTTTGTGAGGGCCATTTTAAATTTTTGTGAGGGTTTTTTAATTGTTCCCCCTGCAAAAAAATAATTACATGTACTACCTTTTTTCTCCTTGACCAAAAGAAAAGGAAGTAAGCCGTTGAATATTGTAAGTTTAAATTCTATTGAAACTTACATGCGATCCAGAAGTGAATTCCTTATGCGCTTTCCCTAATGACAGACTTAATGACTTGCATGCAAAAAATTGATTTAAAATCACAACACAATGCCTTTGAGACTACGGAGATCCGAAACATTGAAAAATTTGCAATGAAATGTATTAGTTAAATAAATCGTATTTAGAAACAAGAAAGAACGAAAGAAGAACGGATTATACCACGGATTAACGGATTATATCGCGTATACTATCTCATTTGAGTTCCCGACCTTTCGAAAACTTTTCAGCTTTCCATGGTCAACGGTGGACTTTTTCGGGTTTTATTTAAATGAGTAATTATCGCGGAAACAAGAAAATATTATGAAGAAATCGTATTTTTATGCTAAAAGACAAGGGCTGCCTATCGATCATCTGTACACAACGACTCTTTCAGTACATCTGACACGTGGCCAGACGTGAGCCAGATAGCCTAGAGAAGCTTATGGTGGTCACGTAGAGGGGAAAACGGGACGAGGGATATGCGACCCGATGGACCGATGCAGTGAAGGAAGCGCGCAATTCAAATACGCAGGCGTCTATTTGGATGGCAGAAGACCGTTCGGCCTGGACCTCAATTGGTCGCGACCCTCAGCAATGAGGTTGCCACGAAGAAGATGATTTATTTATACATGCTACTAAAGTCTTGGTGTATTTTGATAGTTTACCACGCGTTTATAGCATTAATTTGACAATCATCGTGGTCCGCGGCCCACTCGCCAACCTAGTACAAAAATGTCATACCTAATTGTTTTTATAACTGTTTGTTTTAGGCACAGACAAACATGCGAATCAAAAATGCATGAATTTAAGTGTATCATTCTGAAAACCATCCAACTATAAAACACACGTTTCTATAATCAAAACCAATTTAACGTACATACGTACACAGGGGTTTTAATCAGTTATAAATATACCGGTATTTATTTAGGTTATACCGGGTAATTATTTAGGCTACGTTCCAACGAATTCAATTGGAAACGTTATCCACTGAGGAAGCGTTAACTAACCGGTTAATGGATTTCGTTCCCTGTTTGCGCTTCGAGATACTAACCGGTTAATCATAGCGGTTTTTTACAAGCGTAACCTTTATTATGGATTAGGCTCTCAAAGTGTGGCTCTAACCGGTACGGTAAATAAACCTGTTTTCAAGCCCTGTGCGTACATATACATACGATTATACTCGAAAAACACAACCCTCCGAAACACAGTAGGATAAAACTGTAAAAATCCATTCACTACTCAGATTTTTAGCAAAACCTCCAATTTTCTCCTCCAAATTTCCAATTCTACGAATTAATAATGGCGCACCACCGTTTCCCTCCGAATCCCTCTCACAATGATTGTAGACTTGATAATCTACTGCATAAAATCGATGATGATGATAAAATCGCGAATCCATCCAAATCCACCCCATAAAAAAAACATAAATTTGCACAAAACCATTATTTTTCCGTATCGAAAAGAATTACTTTGCACCGTCACGTTGACCCGGCAAAGTATCATAAACTTAAAAATCCATTTTCTACGGAAGTCTTGGGAAGCTGTATAATATAATATAAATCAGATGCTGCCGAAAATTTCCGGTTCCATGAAAAGTTAAGTGAAATGAAAGCCTAGGGCGAGTTGGAACTCAAAAGTTATAATACCAATGAAATATTTGTACAAAAACATACGTATAAATGGAATTGGATTGACTGTTTGTATTGTAGTTTTGAAATGTCCAATATTGGGTTGAGTTAGTGTTCCAATATTTTCATCGGACTTATTCGATCGGTTTTTGACTCGATTGAAAGGATTTATATATGTGGAACAGAAATAGACTCATAGTACAGTGTTACAAATACATATCGAATCGAAAGTTGGATTAATAACAGTGGGATAGCGTAATCAATTAAGTCGGTTAAGGTTTTGACGTGATAACGTCTTGTAAATCGATGAACACCGGCTGCATCCATGAAAAAGTGTCACGAGTCGCTCGTTACATTGCGATTGCGACTATGCGACTGTGCGACTGCGACTGCGTACACAGGTAGGTGGGTAGGTAGGTAGGTAGGTAGGTGGGTAGGTAGGTAGGTAGGTATGTAGGTAGGCATATCTATGAAGCGCGGTCATCGTTTCGAGTGCAAGCGAGAGCGCGGAACAAGCGATAGAGAGGCATGATCGGCCTTAGCATTCGGCTTCTCTTCCACGTCAACACGTAAAAGTATCATGCGAAAACCGACCTTACAGACAACCAATTTATTGGTTTTATTCACGTTTACTTACTAACTACTTTTTTTTTATCAAACCTCTGTTTTAGTGGCTATATTATTGCACTTGATTACACAGTTTCATATCCAAAGAGTGTCAATTAAGACCTCTTTATTACTAAGCCTAAAGTAATACCTAGAAATTTGAAATTTTAATAGAATGTAATAGGTAATTACTGTGGCTGATATAAAAACAAATATTTAAAATGAAATAAAGAAAAATAACTAAAATAGACCCATACGAGATTAGTGTTTTTTGTTTTATTTTTGAATCATGAGAGTCACTTGATATTAATATATTTACCTAGTCGTTATATAATATATGTATAACAAGCTTCTGCCCGCGACTTCGTCCGCCTTAAATTCGTTTATCGCGGATAAGGGTATTTTTCCGGGATAAAAAGTACCCTATGTCCTTCCCCGGGACTCAAACTATTTTCATACCAAATTTCATCCAAATCGGTTCAGCGGTTTAAGCTTGAAGAGGTAACAGACAGACAGACAGACAGACAGACAGACAGACACACTTTCGCATTTATAATATTAGTATGGATAACAGAAAATAACAATATAAATAAAAAATTAAGAACATGTAAGTGATTTTTATGTACGGTTGTACGAAAAAGGCGCGAATCTGTTTCGCAATGAGTGTGTTTTTAGTTATTTTACTAATTACCTAGGTCGTCTAATAAACTCAAAATAAAAGTCCAAAAAGGTTTATTGTTAAAATGCCAAGGTAGAAAGAACGCTGAATTAACCGAGACGATATTTGGCCGTTTTTCAATGGCTCTACACACAACGGCTGGTGTAAAATGTTTATAAATCTAAAGTCCAGTGTACTGGACTGGGTATAAACAGATATTCTTGCTTTTTTTTTGTGAAAAGCGTAGATGTGCCAGCAGTGTAAGTCACTACACAAACATACGATTATGACTACACTTGGCTCAGTTGTCACAATGGCCTACGAAGGCGGTCTGGGGTTGGAATCCGATTCAGGGCAAGTGTTTGTGTGATGAACACGAATGTTTGTTCCTGGGTCTTGAACGCTTTCTATGTATTTAAGTATTCTAACTATATGTTATCTATACAGGGTGTCCCTAAAACCAACGCCAAAATGAAGAGGTGTGATAAAACAGCTCATAAGCTACTATATTAAGTAAATTTGACTCTCGCGATCTTTCGTGAATTTAATTACCAATTATTGCGTTGTATCAAATATTGTATCCATTATTAGTAAAAGTATGACTAGTTTTTCTTTTAAGTGCCTAAGTATTATAAGGAACCCATATCATTAATTTTGCTGTGTAAACTTTTGTCAACATATTTCCAGGCCGTCTAGAAATAGCTGAAAAAGGTGTAATAATATAATTTAAGACCTGTAACTGGGTAAGGTCGCCGGCGTTTCAACCGCTGGTGCTTTTGTGTTAAGAAATTCACAGATGCGATGTCATATGTATTATACTTTAAATGAGAACTTGAAGTTAAGCTTACGTTTTAACAGCATCGCTAAAATTACAGTATATTTGTCTTCGTATTTGTGAATATTTCGTAACACAAAAACATCGGCGGTTGAAACGCGAGCGGCCTTACCCAACTAACCCTTTTTCTGCATATGAATCATACTTCATTTTATTTCCTTTCAACACCGGTTCATAGTCCATTTTGCCCGGTGTGAGAACCGATCGTGAGACAACTTTATACGGGCTCCTCTAACCGCTTTTTTTTTAACTACATATAACTTTATTTATCTACTATTGTTATCTACATATAACTTTTTTTACTGAAAAATATTCCAGTAAAAGTCTAAACATAGCGAGTACACCGCCCACAAGAACCTTAACTTAATTCCAAACATGGCGAAAGAATTATGAATTATTCCAATTACTTTTCTCACAAGTTACCGACACAATTTTGCGATCTTTATATTTTCTATTGGCAGTACACAATGGAGTATTTTTGGGTTTTCCTCCAGGAAGTATATATACTGATAGAAACTTGGAAATTGCAGACGTGATACTTTTAATGACTTCGTTTATAGTCACATAAAACGAGGCGTGTTTCGAAATCGATTTGTTGATATTTTAGGGCTCTCTGTAGTTTGCGACGCATAAATGGATATAATAATTGTAAAGAACTACAATATAATAAGTACGAAAATGGGCAAAAATAAGTTGTTAAAAAAACATTTTTGGGATAGTAAAAAACTTTTCACCGTCATGCGGCTTCATTATTACCGCATCATGAATAGTTTTTAATCATGAATAGCTAATTGTATTGTTTGTAATACCATTTTTTTTTCTTTACAGGTAAGTGAATGAATACTGGCACTATAAAACCAATAAATGTTCATAACTAACGATGTCTTATGGTTTGAAACCAAACAGTGAGTAAGTACTTTATTTTATAAGTTTTTTTTTGTGATCGGTTTAGCTCAGCGGGAGTAACGTTGCCTGCGAAGCTGAAGGTCCTGGGTTCAAATCCCGGTAAGGAAAAAAAATGTGTGATGAGCATAAAAAAAAATTCCTGAGTCTTGGTTGTTTTCTATGTATTTAAATAAATATATCTACTAAATATATTATCGTCTATAGTCATAGCACAAAGCCGTATTGAGCTTAACATGCGGACTAGTTCCATTTGTGTATAAATTGTCGCGTAAAATTTGTTTATTATTTTTATTATTATAAGTACCTTCAGACGACGTCAAAGATATGTAAGATACTTTTCGCCTTAGTACAAATGGGATAAGGTACAAAAATGTAAACATATTTTTGACGTCGACTGTACAAGTAAATTATAAGAAACTAGCTTCTGCCCGCGACTTCGTCCGTCGTAAATTCGTTTATCGCGGATAATGGTATTTTTAACCGACTTCCAAAAAACGGAGGAGGTTCTCAATTCTCACGGAATGTTTTTTTTTTTATGGATTTTCACCGATTACTCAAAGACTATTTGACCGATTTGAATTTATTTTTTTTGGTTTTATAGAAGGTACTTTCTAGTTGGTCCCATTTAATTTTGGTGAAGATCTGATGATGGGGTCCATGAGGAATTAAAGGAACTCCTCAAATATTGTAGGCATACATATAGCGATTTTGGTATTATAAGAAACATAATAAGCATTTGCATTCAGAAAGCCATCGGAACTCCTCAATGATAAATGATTTACGGGTGGCGACAAAATATCTTGATTAATTTAGCTAAGCAACATAGTCACAAATTTAAATGTTCCTGATGAGAATGGTACCATCGAATTGATTTGATGATGGAGCCGGAAGGTAGGCACCAGATCTATGTAATAAAATAATGTATCCTAGCCGTGTTTGGGCTTGTTCGAATCGTCACGAGATACACTTTTAAGTAACGATTAACTAAAAAGTGTAAAATAAATAAACTTCTAAACAAAAAAATAAAACCGACTCCAAAAAACCTAAAAAGTAAAAAATTACGCCATAATTCAGTTTCTTCAAATAACTTACAAGTAACCATTTGTATACTCAATCTGTATAGTATATACAATTAATGTTATTTTGGAGTCGGTGCCATCGTGTCACAACTTACTAAAATCGTTAATTTTCAATATTTTACACATTCTTTATATGGCACCGACGCCAAAATAAGATTAATTGTATATACTGTTTAGATTGAGTATACAAACGGTTACTTGTAAGTAATTTGAAGAAACTGAATTATGGCGTTATTTTTTACTTTTTAGTTTTTTTTGGAGTCGATTTTATTTTTTGTTTAAAAGTTCATTCCGGGATATAAAGTAGCCTATGTCCTTTCCTGGGACTCAATCGATCTCCATACCAAATTTCATCCAAATCGGTTCAGCGGTTTAAGCGTGAAGAGGTAACAGAGAGACAGACAGACATACACACTTTCACATTTATAATATTAGTATGGATAAGAGTGTCAAGTATACTCATCTATCCATGATAAAGATAAAGATAAAAGATCCTTTATTTAAGTAGGATTCATAGAAATCACTTTTGCATCGTCAATAAATTTCTCACCATAATTAATACAATTCTATATTTATAATATACAGCACATACACATTGCAACATTTCAGCTGTAACGCTTCGTCAAAAGTGAAAAGTATTTGCAATAATCATTATTAGTTTCAATTAAAATTACATTAAAGAAAAAAAAACAAAATTAAGTTTAAGAAGAAATAAATACCAATACAGACAATAATATAAATGAAAAAAAAAACATTGAATTAAAATTTAAAAAAAAACAAAGAAACACATCACACTACATACACATAGCATTGCTCAAATCCGGCCATGCTTTTTTTATCATTTAAATAATCCTCGACACTGTAGTAAGTAGTAAGCTTTTTTAAGCAAAACTGATTTAAAATATTTTTCCAATGCAGGTGGGGGCAGTTCCATTGCTTCACTGGGCAACTTATTGTAAAGCAGTATACATATTTAATTAATATGCTTGCACATTAAAATCAAGTGGTTATTAAGAATTGAACCCGTATACCAGTGCTCTAGAATGTCTGCCAGCAGGGAGAAATGGCGAAATATCCAGGCTGTGAACTATGTTCCTCCCGAATTCTCAAACTTTCAATTCCTTCGTACCATACCGTTTTCATGTCAAATTCATTCGCTGCTCAGGCAAGCCGTCACTGGAATTTGCTCCCTCTTTCTATCAGACAAGCCAAGCAAGGAACTTTTCAAGCGGATACTACGTAGGCATCTGCTGGAACAAGAATTCAAGTAGCGTCTATCTTCCATGCAGAAGCTGGTATATATTTTGTATGTACTATTTTTATATCTTAATATCTAGCTAAAGTTAAACTTGATTGACGAGGTCTCACGCAATTACCTCACTGTTTAATTAATCAAAAGTTAAAACATAATCAAAACTAAAAACCACTGGATACATGGTTATCCTACAATTGAAGATACGTACAATACGTCAATTGCCATCGCTTTGGCGGGAAATTTAATATGTCTTAAGTCAATATTCTAAATTCTAACTTTATGCATATGACAATGACAAGATTGATAAATTATTGCTCATAAATATTCATTGCCATTAATTTTCTGAAAAGGTTGTAGCCTCACAGATACAGATGACAGGAATTTAGGATAAAATTGATTTCAAATTAATGACTTCATAAAAAAAAAAAGTTTAAATCTACCTAATTACGACTTTAACGTGACCGCCATCAATTACTTACTTAGAAAAAATGGTTCCTGATCACTGATTAAGAATCATCGTGTATATATCATTATATGGTATAGGTATAAGTAATTATGTATGCATTATTTGCTTGTGTGTGCTCTCAGTACTGAATGTTTTTCCTACTGCACCATTTTCATGCATCTCTGTTTGGTATGGTTGACTGGTATATAATTCCTTTTGACATTAAGTTCGCCATTTGTACCTACTTTTGTTTTGTGCAATAAAGTTAAAATAAATAAAAGTAAATGTTCCAACCAATTTTTTTTTTATAACACGTGCGTTTTATATTTTTGTTCTGCAATATAACATATCAACAAACAAGCAAGCAAACACGCTTTCGCATTTATGTAAGGACTAGCTTCTGCCCACGACTTCGTCCGCCTTAAATTCGTTTATCGCGGATAAGGGTATTTTTCCGGTACAAAAAGTAGCCTATATCCTTCCCCGAGACTCAAACTATCTCCATACCAAATTTCATCTAAATCGGTTCAGCGGTTTAAGCGTGAAGAGGTAACAGACAGACAAAAATACTGTCGCATTTATGATATTAGTATGGATAAGCCTTACCAATTCAGCGGAAATCAAAGGCCTCAAATCCTTTGTAGAATTGTGTTCTTCCCAAGAATTCTTGGGAACGGTCTCCGTTTTGTAGAAGTTATTCTCGAGAACATTTTCGATTCATACAAATCGGGTAATGTTTTCGAGAACCACATTACTCTAATCCTTAGAATACGGACGGATTTCAATCATATTCACCTTTTATCAGTTTACTCTGAAGCTAAAAAAAAGGTTATGTATGACTTTTCTTCTTTGACCTCTTAAGGAAGCTCAAAGTCACTCAGCGAGCTATGGAAAGGACTATGCTCAGGATCTCTCTATGAGATCGAATGAGGAGATTCGTCGACGAACCAGTCATCGACAAGCAAACAGGGTAAGCAAATTGAAGTGGCAATGGGCAGACCACATAGTTGGAAGAACCGATGGCCGTTGGAGCAGAAAGGTTCTCGAGTGGAGAGCGCGTACCGGTAAGCGCAGCGTGAGTAGGCCACCTGCAAGGTGGTCGGACGACTTGGTTAGGGTTGCGGGGACTCGCTGGATGCGGGTCGCCTCTATCCGGCCCATGTGGAAATCTATTAGGAAGGCCCAGCAGTGGATGTCCTATGGCTGAAATGATGATGATGATGATGGTGACTTTTCTCTCTTCTTCGAACGAAGTTCCCTTCTAGTAAACAGTATAACTATGCATTAGGAATGATGAAACGAATGTGATATCTCCACATTTGCAGCCTTAATAAATTCGTCTTTCCATAATACTTTTTAATTAAATTTGAAATACGACCCGCAGGTGCCGACCGGAATGGCTTCGGAAGAAACATTACCATATTTTTAATGAATTTTCAGTTCTGCGAATGTTGCTGTTATTTTATGTACAAGTGTTGAAAGTTTCCAGGTATTCTGGTTGGTTCTCAGAATAGAGATAGCGTAAGGTAAATGTGCTTGTCTCCGACACTGTACCATTAGTTGGCATCTTCAACCTTAATTTGTATCAATTACGTGAGGGGTTTATGGCGATTTTTCGACCCTCTCCCCCAGTGATATTTCATGAGATTTGGTTCGACCCTCCCACGTCCCACAATCTCTCATTATACTTAGTGTATCTAGTGTAAAGCGTTAATTTATGCTAAGAAACATAATTTGCTTAATATTTGTATCTAAAAATGCACAGAAAAACCCATGTTTTTATAATTTTACTTTGTTTTTGGCAGAAAAAGTTACGTGATATTTGCCGATACAAATTCAGCCGTTACTGTAACTCCATATTATATAAATGGATTGTAGTTCCTTTGATATTCTTCAAAAGAGTGTTTTGGTAAAATGTGACAATAAGTTGTGCTCATATACGCATATTTTCATGCAGTTTTCACGAATAAATACGCATGGAAATACAACAAACCACCACCGAACAGTATAAGCGTGAAGACCAAATTTTTGGCAAGTAGTTAAGGCATTTCATTTTCCTTATTTTAATTGGTTCCGTTGTGACATGAAAATTAATCAACAACAGCCAACTTCCGTGTCACAACGGAATCCATTACTTTTTGGCAAATGAAATGCCTTGACTACTTGCCAAAAATTTCGACCTCACCCATAATCTTCAACACCAGTTACGTTATCAGGAGATGCAGGAGATGTTGACGGTCCGTTGTCGACCCGGAAAAATTTCTCGGACGGACGCCGGGGCATCAACTATAATCTATTAGTCAAACTTCAACTAGGCAAAACAGTACAGACTATCCGTAATTTACAAAACTATTAAATTGTATCGAAATAGAGGGTCTTGTGGCTGAGCCCAACATAATCGGTGAAACCAAATCGGCTAGACTGCGCTGGCTTGGCCACGTGGAAAGGATTGGTAAGGATCGAGCTGTTGAGAGCGTATACCGGACAGCCATGCGGGAATTTATATTAACAGTCGGGCGCCTCCGTTACTGGTGGCGTCTTTAAATCCTTAAAGATTTGACTGAACTACAGCGACTGGAATGGCGGGAGGAAGCTCAAGATAGACGAAAATGGCGATCCCTGGTGTCGGAGGCCAAGATCCCGAAGGCCTTCTTTATACACGCGGTGGCCTGGGCACACAAAATTGGGCCTTTGAGCACTCAAAAATGGGGGGGCCCTGCGGCACTCAATAATAAAATTACAAACCTCTTTGGACTGCAAAAAGAAACGTCGTTTAAAATCTTTCGGGGCCCCTTGAGGTTGGGGGCCCTTGTCACGAGCCCAGAGTGCCCAGTGGGAAAAAGGAGCCTGACTTCGGGTCGCTGAGTCAGCGCAATAAGTAAGTATTGAATTATATCCTAATAAACCCTCATCACTGTAATATATTCACTCCATGATTACCCTTAGGTGATTTTAATACAAAAACCACTAACTACATAATTCTCCATTGTGCAAGCTTAAAAAGGCTATTGTGGTGGTTTCTTTTGTGTCACATTGTAATATCAGATTTAGGTTAGCTTTTTATGTTAAAGTTTTCCCTTCGTCACGCTTCGTGTAGAAATGCTTATTTGTTGAGGCATTTCATAATTTAGTTGAAGTCAGCGGAACGTTTTTACAAAATTGAATATACTTAGGTAAACGTTAGGTTATATAGATAGGTATGTCAAAATCAAATATTTTTATTGTAGACTGTGGGTACAACAATAGATAGTACAATATTTCTAATACGGCCATCACAATAAGCCAGACTTGGCATACAATAAATTAACTTTCATAAATATTCATAATGGGTCTCCTTCGGAATCCCTAATGACGTTTGTCCTAATGTATCGTTTGTCATAACGCATTTTTTTCAGAAACCGTAAATTTTTCAGAATTTTTTAAAATATCATCGTATAGATTAGGTTAGGTTAGGTTTGTTTTGAACCATTCCTGAAAAGTATACAGTTTCGTAAAAAAATTATGATACATTTGGACAAATGACGTTACCGATTCCGATATAGATCCATTCATAATACAATAGACTTCCTAACAATGCCACCAAAAAAATATAATTATAATAAATCTGTGCTAAAATAGTATTTGATAAATTATGGTTTGATATATTTGACTATGTTTGCGATACCTATATATGAATCAGAGTATACAACAGATATAGTAAAGAGTGCCCATAACGAAACGATTTAATAAAATTTCTACCCGCTTCCGCCCTTTGGAGATTTTTCCCTTTATTCAAATAAATGGGTGGCCATTTCTTGTGATTTGCCCGGGACAGTGTACAAGGGAAGTCACTCCACAAGTGTGGCCACTCTACGTAAATTTACTGGGGTTGTCAGGATTGTCCCAAAATAAATTTGAATGTTTCTGTTATGCCTGCAGGTAACTGAAATATTTTTTTTTATCTTACAAAGGGCTTAAAATAATGTGTCGGTGTCAAAATTGAGCCATTAATGCGTGAAGTTTGTAAAATATAAACAATACTAGAAGAGGCGCCTTCTTCAACTTCAACTTTGTCAGCGGAAGAGAAAAAGAATCATACCCCCTTTTTTTCAGTTTAGTAATCTGTGGATGATAAGCTATCTGTGTACCAAAAATAATTAAACTAACTGTAGCCGTTTTGGCGTGACTAGACCGAAAGATAAACATACCAAATATTAAAAAAATACTTATTTCTTTGAAAATATCTTCAATATGCAGACATTTTTTTTACAAGTTTATGAAAATGATTTTATGAAACGCGGGTAGTTCTTTAAACTAGGGCCATCTGACCAGTTTTATACACTTTTATTTGTTTTCTCAAAGTGGGTAGTGTTCACAAATTGTAACTTTCGCAGAGAAAAATACGTCTTTTCTCAGTCTAACTCGAATGATAAAATATACTCGAAATTATATAATGTTTTATTTAAATAAGGGATTTTTTACAACCTCACTTTGAACTGAGTAGGTCTGGCTACCAGTAATCTGATCCAGTGGGGGGAGCGCAAACCCACAAACGGGAAGGCCATCCGCGACCACTTAAAAGTTGACGCAGTGCACAAGGCACTTCGGAGGTGAGTTGAACTAGTTCAACCCGATTTGGGACGTGGGACAGAGAGAAAGAAAATATCAAAGGTAGGGGAGACTAAGAAACTACGAGCTGATCGCTCCCAAGAGTTCGCAGCAGCCATTCCTTCATTGATTATAAAAAGGCTTAGAGTCACTCTAGGGGCAATGGAGCGAGCTTTGCTCAGCGTCGCCCTGCACGCACGAATCGGAAATGAGGAGATCCGCAGAAAAATCAAGGTCGTCGCCATAGCTCAGAGAGTTGTTAGACTTAAATGGCAGTGGGCGGGGCATATTGCTCGTAGAACCGATGCTCGCTGGGGCAAAAAGGTTCTCGAGTGGCAACTAGGCAACATGTGACGGTTCCCAATAAGATGAAGCGATCCCGTGAAAATTGCGGGAATAAGATGGACGAGGGCGGCACACGACCGGTCATTATGGAGATCCTTGAGAGAGGCCTTTGACTGGCAGTGGATGTCCTAGGGTATGATGATGATTACAACATTGCCAACTTTGAACATTGAACTGCTAGCAAATCTAGATTCAGTGGATATCTCCTGGGTTCTATGTAATCGCCTTCTACTGTACCTAATTCAACGTACTGGAGCGTATCCCAATGTTTGTAGATCACACAGCATCCTAACCAATCAGGCATTCCCTTGTGACCATGGCAATCTAAATACCAATCTATAACCAGCAAGCTGTTCAAATAAATCACGTTTGATAAAGACTTACGTCAGTATCATTTTGGTGTATTATTCGTATAATACGCTAAAATGATACCGCTAGAGGGCGAACAGTACAATACAATAAAATACTCTTTATTGCACACCAAAAGAAAATACTTAAATCTAAAACAGTATGGGGAATGGTAAACAAAAGATGGTCTTATCTTTAAGCGATCTTCTGCAGACAACCTTAAGGTAGTAGAGCGGCGAACGCAATTTCACTCTGTTTTATTCAGCGTAGTCGGGTAAAATATGTCGTACAACCATCCATCCTATCACTTAAGCCCTTTTATACCATGACGGAACCGCCTTGACTCCGCTGAGTAACGATTTATTAATCCCATATCCTTATATGTACTTAAGCCCTTATGAGCTCGTGATTGGATAGTCGTGCTCCCGAAACCCCCATGCGGATGATACGAGACACAGAGGCTATTTGCGTTATTAACGCACGGATACACCAAGATATTCTCAAAATAACGATCCCGGAACAAGTTCACGTGTGAGAAAACATGAACATATACAACGTGTTTTTATTGATTTACGATTACGAAACGTTTAAGGAAACATAGGGATAATGCCCGACTTAAGAACTCGAAAAAGATGTATCAGATCCTGATAAAACAAGCAAAATAAGGAACGCCATCCACGAATCGGCGAATAGGGATTGTCGGCTTCGTCACCTCGCTAACACTCGGCCATCTATAGCTACTCTCCCGGCAATCCCCTTTTTCGCAGCGTCTGCAGTAATGTCCTATTTACGTCGTCTTGTTATTAAGCTTATTTATTTTTTAAACACAGTTTGTTTATTTATTGAAATTACAAAGAAATCATCATCTTCATCCTCATCCTCATATTCATGTTCAGTTCATGTTCATGTTCATCGCCATCTTCATCCTCCTCCTCATCCCATAACGAGTAAGAGAGATAGATGCGTCACAAGCCGAACGCTCGGCTCATTGTCACGAGTGGCTCGTAACACGGCTCGTGACACTTTTTCGTGCGTACAGCCGACGTTCATCGATCTAACCAAGACACTACGTTGCGGAAAAGCAAAGGTACTATAATCCATTAACAACAACAACAACAATTCTTTATTGCACACCAACAACAGAAACAGTACAATAGAGCCTTAACATAAAATAGGTAAACAATAGGCGGTCTTATCGCTAAAGAGCGATCTCTTCCATTAAAATAATACGCGTTTTTTTTATATTTTAATCTTTAATACTACGGATTAAGATTATGTCAGACGGACAAACATAGAAGGCGTAGTAATATATAAAAAAATAATCCACCCACCGAACGAAACTCGATTGAATGTATTTCTTTTACGAAAAGCTTTATAAATTAATTGTTGGGAACATAACAGGATAACAGGAAAATTTTATACATGAAAACGTTATTTATTCAAAGAATGGAATGAAAATAGAACATTGCGTGCTTAGTTTTAGAGAAACATTTTTATTTTCCGTGTTCATTACGGGCTCTATTATTTTGGTTAATTTGAAATATTTTCTTGTTGTTCTTTATAATTATCCTCGCTAACCTCGCCACTACAATGGATTTTCATACAACTTTACCGGCCTACGTGCAATTTAGAGTTGTTTTCGTTAGAGGCCAGCATATTAGAATAGTTAAGTTTAAGGTTTCATGTCAAATTCTTTCGCTGCTCAGGAAAGCCGTCTCTGGAATTCGCTCCCTCTTTCTATCAGACAAGCCCCAAGCAAGGTAGTTTTCGAGCGGGTGCTACGTAGGCACCTGCTGGAACAAGAACTCGAGTAGCGTCCATCTTCCATGCAGTAGCTGGTATATATTTTGTTTTTTTTGGTATATATATATGTAATAGGTATATATATATATATATATATTGTATATCATATATAGGTATAGGTATAAGTAATTATGTATGCATTATTTGCTTGTGTGTCCTAACGTTCTCAGTACTGCATGTTATTTCCCACTGCAACATTTTCATGCATTTCTGTTTGGCCCTATGGTTGAATGGTAGAGAATTCCTTTTGGCATTAAGTTCACCATTTGTACTAACCTTTGTTTTGTGCAATAAAGTTTAAATAAATAAATAAGAGTTTCAAATAGTATCTCTTTTTTTCAGATTTCGTAAAATTTGGATGTGACAGAAAATATCAACCTTATAATGAGATCATTATATTTAACGAAACCTCCATTTAATAAGTACTCCAAGCAACAAAAACCATATACTTGTCGTTTAAAATTGATAGAAATAGCCTAAAAGTTCAAATATCTTAGAAAATATCCCCTTTTATAAATTCCTCATGAAAATACCTGTAAGACCTCAAAGTCAAAGGACAATAAGTTCGACGAGGTTAAACTGATAAAGAATTTGCCTAACATAAAAAATATTGGTCTTTTAAACATATTCCGGTAATAATATCATCTCAGAATAAGCGCCACTACCATGTTGTTACACGGACAAACTGACACCATTCGAAAACATGATCCTATATTTTGGTACTAAACTAAACTTCATGGTATTTTCTTCTGTTTCCGCGATTCGCGATCTCATTGAAATAAAACGTCGGGAACTAAAATGAGATAATATACGCAATATAATCCATTAAATTGTTTTATTTCAATAAATTTCATAGTGTAACCTAAGTAGCTTTTAAATTTTGTTTTTATAAATAGTGTTTTATTCAGCTCTCTCTACCTTGGCCAAGAACCATATGCACTGCCAGACGTGCCCTGCCTGTCAAATGATTAACATTAACAGTAATAATCCGTTGTTAATAACTAACAAAGCATGATGAAATTGGACCTTATTATTTCCCTTGAATTTGCCAGGGTGATGCATGTGAAGACTTTATTTTTTTAACCGACTTCCAAAAAAAGGAGGAGGTTCTCAATTCGACGGTTCTTTTCGGATTTTTTTTTTATTGATGTTCACCAATTGCTCGAAGACTATTTGACCGATTTCAATTTTTTTTTTTGTTTTATAGAAGGTACTTTCTAGTTGGTCCCATTTAATTTTGGTGAACATCTGATGATGGAATCCATGAGGAATTGAAGGAACTCCTCAAATATTGTAGGCATACATATAGCGATTTTGGTATTATAAGAAACATAATAAGCATTTGCATTCAGAAAGTGTAAATTGGTGAAGTGGAACTGATGCAGAAGACCACAGAATGCCATCGGTACTCCTCAATGATAAATGATTTACGGGTGGCGACAAAATATCTTGATTAATTTAGCTAAGCAACTTCATAGTCACAAATTTAAATATTCCTGATGAGAATGGTACCATCGAATTGATTTGATGATGGAGCCGGAAGGTAGGCACCAGATCTATGTAATATAATAATGTATCCTAGCCGTGTTTGGGCTTGTTCGAATCGTGACGAGATACACTTTTAAGTAACGATTAACTAAAAAGTGTAAAATAAATAAACTTTTAAACAAAAAAATAAAACCGACTCCAAAAAAACTAAAAAGTAAAAAATAACGCCATAATTGAGTTTCTTCAAATTACTTACAATAAACCGTTAGTATACTCAATCTATACAGTATATACAATTAATGTTATTTTGGAGTCGGTGCCATCGTGTCACAAGTTACTAAAATCGACAATTTTCAATATTTTACACATTCTTTATATGGCACCGACGCCAAAATAAGATTAATTGTATATACTGTATAGATTGAGTATACAAACGGTTACTTGTAAGTAATTTGAAGAAACTCAATTATGGCGTTATTTTTTAGTTTTTAGTTTCTTTGGAGTCGGTTTTATTTTTTTGTTTAAAAGTTTATTTTAAACACACATAATTTATTTATTTATTTAAGGATTACCAACAGATCACACTAAAGAACAACATTTACACCAAGGATTAACAAGATGCTTACCCAACTATATATAGGTAACCACAGCTTACAAATAGGTATTTCAAAGAATAATAAACAGTAATAAATGGTGAAGGTTTAGAACTTGTCAATCTATGTTGACCGGAACTGGAACTGGTGACCCCAGAATAAGGCTAAACCCTTACCTGGTATGCGGGGCTCTGCTGGGTTCGAATATTTTACCCCTAGCTGCTCGTAGGAAAGCAATGAGTTTTAATAATTTCAATAACCATAATGGCGGCGATTGGTTCGCAACCCATTACGTCTCGGTCCCCGCGAGAGCGAAGAGTGGGCTATGGAACGCCGCTTTACGTAAAATTTAAGGGGAGGACTGAATGATAAAATAGATGAAGTATGTCAGATGATGGATGCGAGAAATATTGATATTCTGTGTATGAATGAGACAAAGCAAAAGGGTTGTGGCAGCTCAAAATGAAGAGATTAATGAATGTTGATGAAGCGGTAATAGTATGCCAGGACCGTAGCAAGTGGAAGGAGGTAGTCTCTGCCTACCCCGTAATGGGAAAAAGGCGTGATTGTATGTATGTATGTACAACAGTCAATACATTATTAAGTGTTAAGATATTAAAGTAATAGTTAAGATAATACCAACCATAATGATAATGACTAAGTTTGTAAAAAAACGAAACGAAAACGATGACAATACTGAAAAAGCATTCCATGCCGTCACCTCCCGCGTTCCAGGGAAAGTAGATATGCTATTATTGATTTTCTGAATTTTGTTTTAGAATTAGGTGAGCAAAAAGTTCTAGTACCTACTACATCAAGGTTATCTTGCGAGTTACTACTGTAAGAGGGTGTGACGCACGCAGTAATTCTGATTGGTCAGAACTCGTAAGTAACAACTAAGCATTGTCGAGTAATAGGGATATAGGGGCAGATAAACAGAGTTTATGCGGTCAGAAACAGACGCGTCTCTGCGACAAGAAGGGACGTATCTGACAGACATTTCTATAGAGTTACGCCCTTATGTCACAAACGGAAACTTTACTCATAGAGACATAAGGGCATATGTTGCAAGAAATTGGTACTGACATAGACTTTTGTGTTACTGTTGAATGGTACAGTTCGGGTATAGTTCTGGAACGATCTTGCTACAGTTTCCAATGAGTTACACTGCTAATACTCGTACCTACTGAGTTACATGGAGCATGTTTGTGGTAGATTAAAGAATAGGTACACGTGAGTGAGGCACTCTGACACAACTTTTAGAATAAAATAAACTTTATTCATATTGGACTAAAAGGTGGGCAACTTCGTCTGCAAAGGAGAAAAAAGTCATAATGAAAAAAAAAAAAAATTTTTTTTGTTCTTTTCAGAAAAAAAATTGAAGTAAACAAGGTTATAACAAGAGCAATTGTATTAAATAAACAAAGGCAGATCCGTCATAGGGAGACCTATCAAATTCTTTTTTAGGTTACATTTATTAATTATTTATTTTATTTATTATTCAAAAAGTTACACAGCACTACAATATAAACTAAGGCACTGTGAACTACAAAAAACAAAAACATATGGAAAAACTTTAATCTAGTTCGATTTAGGCCATGTAACTCCGTGGCTCCGTTGCGACTTGCGTCGTCTGATCTGGTGTAGGATTCGGCAGATTTCCCCGTAACTGCCGAAATACTACACCCTTCAACATTTAATATAATGTATGTATGTTTAGCGTTACAAGTTGTAAATACAGTAAATTTAATAATTGTAAACAATGGTTCGTAAAATCATATTGAATATATCCGTATCATTTAACTATGTAGGTACCTAGTGAATGAGCTACTAAACCTTTTGTTTTGAATAGGTATTTTGTTTAATTAATACAACGTGAAACAGCGGAGACGGAGAGACATGTTCTTTGAAAATGAAACGGGTAATTAATCTTGTGCCTTAAAATTATATTTTACAGCCCTGAAGTTATCTACCATGTGAATGTTTTCATCAATTTAAAATTTAAGGTAACAATGATTAGAGTGATAATAGGCTTGTGTCTTAAAAAACATACCATACAAAAACATACCATAATAGTCCGTCAGATTGTCTGAAAATATTGGACACGTATTTTTTCTTTTGTCAATTAAACAAAAAAATGATAAAAAATATAGCCCGTTAAAGTTACCCGTGACGTCACGCCGTGCTTCGCTCGGCGCCATGCCCAAACTTTGACGCGCTTTATCCTTGTCTTTTTGAATTGATTGACAAAAATAAAAAAAAATACGTGTCCATTATTTTTTGATAGTCAAACTGACGGACTAATTACATTTTTTTTCTACCCAGTAAACTACTCTCACATTGTGTGGCAAAAAATAAGACTTAGATATTTTTGGGTCACTAATATTCAGATGTCCCTATGATCTGGTGAAGAGCGCGAGAAGCCGTTGGATGACGGCGGCACATGACCAGTCGTCATGGAGATCCTTGGGGTTGGCCTTTCTCCAGCAGTGGACGCGCTTGGCTGATATGATGATGATGACGATGAATATTCATATACCAGATTTTTTTATATGGTGTACTTGTGTAGGTGCGGGAGCTGCAGGGGCTCGCACGTTACATTTAGTGGAGTTGGATTATATATGTTTACTTTTCAAAATCTAACTTAATCCTGCCCTGTGTAATAACAAATTTATGACAGATATCGGCCACATTCTTAATTATAATATTATTTAATACGGTTTATCCGTCTAGAATACTAGCGTGAAGGTTTACCTCCTTTACAGTACATTATAAGATGAATTTTAAGTAAATTATCATACTATAATTGATTTAATTTCAGATAATATATCCATAAAATGGTTAGTTGCATTGTTTCCCTTAAAAATCGATGCTATAGTAAAGATTAAATTAAATGTAACCTAAATACTTACCGTTAAACATGGAGGTCCTCCATATTTGTACGGCATTCTAGTGTTCTATTACCGGACAGTCTACTCTGTCTAGTATTCTGTTCAGGAGACCGTTGGTGCAGACCCTCTGTATCAGTGACGCTACTCGCTTTCGCAGTATCGTCTTAAGACTATCGGTATTTGCGTCCACGAATTATCAGACAGCGTACTCTTCATGCCGGTTTCGTAATAATGACACAGGATGCTTTTAAATACCTAATGACAGATAAAGTCAATCAATGTTTGAGAATAACGCGATAGTGAAATATTAAAAAATAATCAGCGCGGAAATATTTTACTGTGTCTTCCCTGCTACTCAAACATACCATTCCAGAAGATATGAAAAACATACCGAACTCCGTAAAATAAATATGACTACGTGTACACCACACACACACGACATGCGTATGACAATGTTAGTGACAATGTTAGTTACGTATGTTTTTTACTGTACGTCTCAAGTGTCAGGATACGACGTAAACTCAAGAGGTTGATTAGATTAGAATTGTACTGATTAATGATTAATTTTTTCAAACCGATTTTTAAAATATTATTATGATACTATAAATAAATGTAAGACTTAGACTTAAACATGCGTATGTAGCTTGACGTCATTTGTTTGTCATCGGCATCAAATGTACGCTGGTTGCACATTATAATAAAATACTGTCGAGACTTTTCCAACTTGATTTTGAATGCTTATAGGTGCGGTATCCAAGACGGTAATTCCTTGAATTTTGATTCCCGAGCTAAAGTTGCTCAAATTGTGCAAATAAAGTCTTGTACCTATGCAAATGAGTGCTGTAATTGGTTAGAATCTCCAGGGCATGAGACGATGGCACAAGTTATAAGCGACTACGAGTACGGGACTTTACGTAATATCTTCCCGTCCCGAATACCGCAGTGTCTTAACACAGAAAGAAAGAAGATGTTACATATAGACCTATAGATAGAAGAAGGCTTTTTTAACACGTTCGCTGCCAGTAACACAACGTTTGTGATCAAAACATTCTTACTTCTATGCCGGTGCAAGGCTTGCGTGATTTTATGTTTGAGTGCCAGTGATCAAAATTTCATTTCAGCCGGCATAGCGTAAGGGCTTAGTGGGTCGTTGCCGAAGCCGCACTTACCAGAGTATGTTGCTAGGAATGGCACATGGCACTGAGTCGTGGTCACTCACAATGGACCCCATAAGAAGGCTCAAAGTCACTCAAACGACAATGAAGCGAGTTATGCTCGGAGCCTCCTTGCGTAATCGAATCTGAAATTAGGAGATCCTAAGAAGCAAGGTTGTCGACATAGCTCACTGTTGCTAGACTTAAGGGGCAGTGGGCGGGGCACATTGCTCGTAGAACTGTCTTTGTACACCCTAAAGTGTTAGAGTGGTGCTATAAGGTAGTAAACCTTTCAAAAATTAATGGTTCATAAGGTCGTGAGTAACGTATCGTTACCAAAGGTAGAGGATTAATTAGTTGTGAATCACATGCGGTCTGATGGTCTAACGGATAGGACACTGTTCCGTTATAACAGAGACTTTTTAGTGGCGACCGCGTACAAAACGACACGCAGCGTCAAAATACGCCCAACGAGATGGACCTACGATTTGGTCCAGATCACGGGAAACCATTTAATAAAGGCTGGCGCACGGCCGGCTTATAACCACTTTTTTCTTTGAATATGACTAAATTAATAGGTTTCGGCTTCCCTTGTAATTTTCTCAACGTCACGCCTCTGCTATCCATCCATATTAATATTATAAGTGCGCAAGTGTAATATCTGTCTGTGTGTCTGTACCTCTTCACCCTTAAACCGCTGCACCAATTTAGATTTTGACGACGATTTTCGAAGATTTATTTTTTGGATTCAGCGTGCTTCAGAGTCGGTATCACTTATTTGTTTAAAAATATCTTTAATGTCATTTTATTTTTACAACTTTATATATTAGTAGCATGTGGTCTGTTTTGGCAGAGTAAACTTCTGATTATGATTTTTGATTATCAATCGCTTTTCTCTTCTCGCTTAAATCACCCTTAGCGTTAGGGGGAATGTAATCCATTATTAATTACACAAACCTCCCTTTGCTGTAGCTACTGAAAAACGGAAAAACGTCACTAATTATTCATAGATTTACCAAAATGCTTAATTTGCCGGGTTAAGTTGATTTTGATGATGAAGAATTCGAGTTGTGTAACAAGGCTTTTTTATGATAACAAACCTTTTAGGCTAAAAGAAAGTCAAATATATTTAACTTCACTGAAATTACAACACAAATGATGCCCGCGACGAATTAGAAAAAAAATAACTATACATATTCCTTAGGTCATTAGGAGTAAAATATGTTATATGTTACAAAAAGTGGTTCTACGATATTTACAAACCCCATCTATGTATATATATATATATATATATATATATATATATATATAACTTTTCGAGTGTGAAACAGTATTTGAATATTATGATTTATGTATTAGCTATTTAATTTACGAACTAATTGTTAAGGGACTATGTTTCTTTATTTAATTACGACATCGTGAAATGTTAGTATTAAAGAGCTATCTAGTTTTTATGGTATACTGCCTTTTCGGCGAAAAATGTTTCGCCAAATTTCACTTTCCAACCAACTTTTCGCAGAAGTTTCATTTGGCAAACCAACTGTTGGCATAACTTTACTACGCTCTTTTCTTATTTGGCAACTTCTTGAAATCGCAAAATTTAAATTTTTAACTTTTTTATGGCAAATTATTATGAAGCAAATGATTTACTTAGGCAAATAACAAATCGTCAAATGTCATTTGGGCAAAAATAAACTTTGCAGAATGATTTCATGTTAACTACTGCTTGTGTTTACCATTACACTACCAACCTTTAGAGAACTTATTTAGATAGTTCAAAACGAAACATAAAAAAACAGTACCAATAATGTTTATTTAAAGAAACAAGTTTTCCGTTATCACATTGTCGCAAATAGATATACAGGTTTTATGTTTTCATGTTAGTTGTAATACACATCGACTTGGCTTACGATTCCTAACATTAGCTGTTTCACCTTAAGTTAGGTCCGACATGGCTTAGGTTAGACACGACGACGAGCGAAGCGAGGAGGAGTGTTAGGTTGAACTTTGACCCTAACGAGCGAGCGAAGCGAGCGAGCCGCGCGGGTCTATATCGATTGAAAAAAATCCTAACATTACCTATTTCACCTTAAGGCAGGTCCGACATGGCTTAGGTTAGGTACGACGACGAGCGAAGCGAGGAGGAGTATTAGTTTGAACTGTGACCCTAATGAGCGAGCGCAGCGAGCGAGCCGCCCAGGTCTTTATTAAGTGAAAAAAAATCCTAACATTACCTTCATTCACTCATAGTCTACTTTTAAACAACAAATGATTGATTGCACACCTTAACTATTAACGATAGCACGAGAATGAAATGCGATATTGAGCAACAGAGTATCTGAACAAAAGTAATGTCCTCATAACTTAGCTATACGGTGCATCAGCCTGCCCACATAATGAAATACAATCATACTGTAATTTGTTCCCTGCATCCTAACGAACTAGGTTACATTTTATAATGCCATTCAATATGTTGCTAAAAGTATGGTATGCCAACAATACATTTGACTATTACATAAATGACATCTTAAACAAATCTCAAGTGATAATTTGCCTAATAATAATTTATCAAATCATTAATTGGGTAATGATATCAGTGCGAAACGTTGAGTTGGGAAATGAAACTTCGCCCAAATAAAATTATGGGATAAATAGTTTGGGAGTTAAAAATTTGGTAAATATTTTTCGCCGAAACATTAGTAAACCAATAATATGAATGTGAAAGTGTATCGGTCTGTCTGTCTGTCTGTCTGTCTGTCTGTTACCTCTTCACGCTTCAACCGCTGAACCGATTGGAATGAAATTTGGTATGGAGATAGTTTGAGTCCAGGGGAAGGACATAAACTACTTTTCATCCCGGAAAATTACCCTTATCCGCGATAAACGAACTAAAGGCGGACGAAGTCGCGGGCAGAATCTAGTATTGTATACATTCGTTCTCGCCAGCACCTAGATATGGTCAGCCAATCATATTGGTCGACGGCCTCGAGATGAGACCTGATTGTTGATCCTACCTTGAACAACTAGTCTCTTCACAGGGTGAAAACTTCTGCAGAAATCATATATAAATAAATAACAGGCACAATTATATACAAATCGATGTAGCCTCAAACTAGCCTTAACTTATGGACACCAGACGACGCGACGAAGGTTTATAGATAAATTTAATACGTAGAAATCATCTAAGTTCCAGATACTCGTGCTCATCACACTAATACTTGCCTTTGCCGGGATTCGACCCCGGGGCCGTCAGCTTCGCAGGCCGCTGTGCTATATACAAACTTAGCCAAACGTGTCGTCAAAAAACAAAAAGTTCAACATAAAATCTTTTTCTCAAACTAGTAATGAAATGTCGTCAATACATGCTGTAAAACAGGCTTCAAAGTATCCCGTTTCGGGCGGAACAACCTGAGAGAACTGTAATGGAATTTCATACAAAATTGAAGGCCTGGGCCGGGAAGTATTTTTTTTTATTTTACACGAACAGATTAAACAGCTGAATTTAATTTTTTTCTATCGGCTGAATGGTTATCGGACCAAAAATATCCGCGTTAATGTCTATTACACACGAACTGCTATTAAGAACACAAATCTGTATGATTCATATATTGATGAATAAATTTAAAATATTGTCTATACCTTAATCACTAGAGACCATAGATAATATTTAAAATCCTCTGCATTTATTTTATTTATTATAGAAATTAAGATCATTATTATAGAGGTTGTGTATAACGGCCCTAATAGGGTCTAAGCGAACACTACACACGCGAAATACGGACGTCTTCCGAAAAAATAAACATTATGTAGGGATTGAAGGGAAAATTACAAACTTTTATCGTGTAGTTTTTTGAGTGGTGTACTTTACACAAAATTAACCACGTTGCAAAAAAAAAAACTACTACTTTTAATGTTCTATGCAAATTTATAGTAAAATCTGTGTACTAACAAAAAAGTTACTAAGATTTTTTCGTCTCCTGAAAAGTAAGGGTCTTGTTTGTACGCCCCTATGGCTTGAAGCCCTCGATATGTATACCTACACTCTTTTAAATGTGATAGTTGTTAGTACATATCGCATTATTCAAGTAGAAAACGGACCATATTTGCATTAATTACTAAAGTAGTAGTTATTTGAGTTGACACTTTAGTACCGGCAAAATTACGACTTTAATGCTAATTTTTACGAGTCGTTAAAATGAAATAAAACTGCAAAGTATCATTTAGTTTAGGGTGAAAGTGTCTATGTGCTTCTGTTAAGAGAACTACTATTAGACTTCAATACTCAAAACAAAAGTAAATACGAATGGCGGACTTAATCCCAAATTACATTCCGTACCAGTCAACCATAGGATCAAATGGCGATACATGAAATAGGTGCAATGAAAAAAATCGTATCAGTACTGAGAACGTTAACGTTGTTACATATAAATAAATTATGCATACAAACAATGTATGATACATACTATATTTGATACAATATATACATGTATATTATTTATAAGTAATGAAAACAAAATACATGGCAGCTACAGCATGGGAGACTGGACGCTATTCGAGTACTTGTTTCAGCAGATGTTATTAAGAGTCCCCGGCAAGCTCGGCCGAATTTCTCCTTCCCATACAAACGGAGCTTCGTTCTCATTTTAAAACTACACGTTGGATTGTAACGAAACTTTGCATAAACAATGACATGAAATATATCTAGATATGTCATGTAATTAGTTTATATGGCTCCTGTTTATAAAACAAATGAAATACAGCAAAAACAAGTTTTGTATGAAAAACTTTAACTAGCTGTTTTTTTTTATTATGGTATCTGAAGCTATATAAACGAATTACAGGCCCGCATATACCTTAACTTATTCTAAGTACAAAGTTTCAGAGCAAACTAGCTAGTCTTTTAAAATGAGAGCGTAACTACATTTGTACGGAGCACCGAGCTTACCGGGGACTCATAATAGATTCCATGTAGATTTTATGTAGAATTTCTATATACTTTTTTAAATAGACGTTCAGCACCTTTTCCATTCCTTATTTTGGAAATTATAGATCGGTTCCTATCTTTAGTAGCTAGGGTTATGCAACATCTGTAAAACCTTTTGAACGTCAAAAGTTAGTGATAATCGCGGAATCTGAAGTAACTAATATTAATCAGTTTCCATATACCAGCACGTTCGCCCTATAAGCAAATTTCAGCACCAATTACGCCAAAAACAGCCTACTCCCAGTTTATTTACTGTTTTTACGACTTGCGGTATATTTAATTACTTGAAACCGTGTCGAATTAACAGCCCACCGTGTAAACCAAGTCTAATAAATGGGACCTCAAACATGAGGCTTGTTTTAATCGTTGCGCTGAAACACGAGGTTGCTGAGAAAAGGTACTTAGTGGTTTTACCTTGGCACAGTCTAATTAAGTAGTCAACATTAAGAGCTCATAATTTTAACGTATTTCGAAACAGAGAATATTCTTCGTCGATCCAGCAGGGGCCTGTTTCTCAAAAGCATGTAACTTTTATTACAAACGGAAATCTCTTACCGACGATATTAATTAAAACGAGACCTCCGTTTGGTGGCCCCTTGTCACAATATCTGTCCACCTCACCGCGTGACGTCATATGTCGGCGTTCTGGGTACAGTGCAAAAAAATAGTATATATATATATTACAGCACAATTTTTCAAATCGGTTTAATCCCATGGTAAGCTCAATAAGGCTTGTGTTTTGGGTACTAGACGTCGATATATTTAATAGATATACATAGAAAACATCCAAGACTCAGGAATATTTATGCTCATCCCACGAATATTTGCCCTTACCGGGATTTGAACCCAGGACCTTCAGCTTCGCAGGCAACGTTACTCCTGCTGAGCCAAACCGGCCGTCATACATGAAAGACTTTAAAACATGAGTGTTTTAAGCCCTAATTGTAAACAATTGCACTAGTTTATCTGCAACGATTGAGCTAAGAACGATGTTTACAAAGATATCATGACGCGCTCGTCGGGTGTGGCGGCGGCCCGGATTTGTACTGTAATGATCTCATAACTACATCGTATACGATGTAGTTATGACGCGCAGCGCGGCCTGCACGTCGGGTTATCTTGGATATCATTGCATCGAGAGTGTGAATATTTAGTATTGAAAAGCTGGTAGTTACCTATATGTTTTGAACAAATTAAAGAGGTTTTACTTCATGGGTTATATAAACACGTTAACAATGAGTAATTAACAAAAGTCTATTCCAAATTGTGAGTGAACGTTCATGTTAATGTCCTTTTTCCCACCGTACGTATACGCTCAGGGCGCCGATTTGACGTCACGCAGCGAGGTGTACGGTATAGATATTGTGGCCGGGTTATTTACTACCGTACCGGCTAATGCATGATTTCTTTTTTTTTACTGGTTTAAGGAGGGTTTTCTTTTCCTTTTCTTAGTACATTTACTTTATTTAGCTTCACCTGTCTGTATCTGTTAATTGGCAGGAGCAGGGCGCTAGTTTCCCAGACGCTTGGGAAAACCGACCAGATACCGTCTCGCCTGAGGCATGAAGGTGTAAACATTCTCCATCGCGTTACTTAGACAAACTGACTGGGATGACATGCCCGCACTTTCTTATGCTATTCTACGCGATTAGCGGTACGAAAATCTTGGTCGTGAATGTGTTAACTCTCGATAACGCGGCCAAAGTCTCGCGTAAATTCTAGCCTAAATATTTTGAGTACTAACAGATCTTGACGCCAATCTGAGACCGGCTTAGGAGCCTTTTAGCGCGTAATAGATTTAGAAATAATTAATACAATATCGCAATAAGGCTTAGTTTGATGCCGAAAACATATATGTTAGGATTTAGGAGGTGACAAAGGGACTTAGTCTTTAGTGAAACATGATGCTTTATGTTTCGTTGCTTAGCTTTGTGTGAGGCTTACTAAGTGAACTCTACATATAGGTTTACTGAGGGTACCTTAAAACCATACATGTATAAAATATGATTTTCTAGGTTCTTGCCGCGGCATCCCTAGCACCGTAATACACATTCACACAAAGGTGGTGGTAATATGGTGTCTGTGTTTATTGTCATACAATACAATAACTCTTTACTGCTCACCTCACAAACAATACAACAGAAAATAATACATGGAGACAAACATCAGGCGTCCTTATCGCTAAACAGCGATAGGGACGCCTGATGTCTTCCAGACAACCTTAGGGTAGGGTTGTCATGTGTGATGTTGGATTATAATATCACAAAAGTGCATGACATAGAAACCGGCAACATTTCATCCGTCAAAAAACGTGCGTCAACTTATGCATTTTACCAAAATGATGATAATGGTACGACTTGTTTTTACGAACACCCTTAGAATACAATATTGATACAAAGATCTAAGTACAAAAGAAAAATTAATTGCGATCCACTGCAGACTAAGCCGGAATCGAACCAGCGTCTCTGTTATACCGGAACAGCGTCCTATCCGTTAGACCATCAGACCGCTTGTGATTCACAACGAATTAATCCTCTACCTTTGGTAACGATACGTTACTCACGACCTTATGTACCATTAATTTTTACCAATTATTTTTATAACACCACTCTAAGAAGATGCGCTTTCGCAACATTTCTTCAAGCTGACCTGCCATTTCAGTAGTGTCAAGCTTACGAGAGAGATGGCGCTGTAATCACTTCAATGTTTGTTTATTTTTTGAGTGTGAAAACATCACATATTTTTTATACAATATTGATACAAAGATCTAAGTAGAAAAGAAAAAATAATTGCGATCCACTGCAGTCTAAGCCGGAATCGAACCAGCGTCTCTGTTATACCGGAACAGCGTCCTAACCGTTAGACCATCAGACCGCTTGTGATTCACAACGAATTACTCAAATAATAGTTTTGCCGACTTACTTTTTTTTATGATCTTCACATTCCTTTAGACTCAAAGGGTGTAAACGCCATACAAATCAATGGTGGCTGCTAGGGAAATGGCTGCTGTTTCTCGTCTTTCGAAACAGAGAGCACGTTCCCGGCATGCCTGGTAAACCTCTTAGCAAGCGGCTTTGGTGGTCCTATACAAGTTGATCTAGCAATATAGTACGTCTATTTCAACCCTATTGCTATGTCCTAATCTGGGAAGCCGCATGGCATGCGCCAGTAATGCCTTCGCTTAACACAATTTGTGGTGAGCCGTGCTCTTGATGTATGGACCGAGCCCACACCGAACATTCGGAAATTACGCCTCAAACGCTATTACAAAGACTAAATACCGGGTTGTAGTTTCTTAAAATACCAAATTATCTTCGTTTGCGACCAGCGTCTGCGACGCGTCCTCGTCTTACGACTCTTCTGTGTACTGCGCCTAGCACAACTGTGATACGCAACTCTGTCGTGCGACAAAGATTGCCTGTCTCTTTCTTTTCAATACAGCGTGAGGAAGACGGGTGATGCTATGTCGCGCGACAAGCGAAGTCGCGAAGAGTTGCGTTAACCCGGCAGGTCTACTAGTAGGGGAGAGCGGGGTTAAAAGTGCCGGGGGTAAGTTGTCCCGATGAGAATGGGAACGCTACTAAAAAACGGAGCAATCCGTATGATGTTTGTCACGAAACGTTATGACACTATTACTGAAGGTGGTCCCCTTTGAACCCAATACACTGTAACTACGAAAGACAGATTTTGAGAAAACGAGCTTTAATTCAAAACAACGTTGCGTTGTTAATTCAAAACAGCGTAACTGCAGATACAGTCTATTGGATTCACAGGGTACTATGCCGTTGCAGGAGCCGTTTTATTGCTTCCATTATGGTAGACTAGTAGTTATGGGAAAAAATCGACGGAACAACTAACCCCACGGAATGATATATTTTTGCCTCTGATTTTTTTGTTAACTGTTAATAGTACACAATTAATATTCACATATTTTGACAAACTAAAAAACACTCTTAGCGTGTGTGAACGGAGAATTAATTTTTAAAGGATAAGTTTGTATTGAAAACGACGGAACAACCAGCCTCATAGCGGGGTTATAGTTGTCCCGTTCCGATCGATCTCATAAAAATGTTTTGGTACAAAAACTGTTTAACGATTCACAAAATAATATTTTTCAGAAACGTCCATAATCATTATTTAAATATGTGCGTAAGCCACACAGTATAAACACCATTTTCATAGCTCAATTTGGTATTTTATCAAAATCAGCACGTTTAGCCCCCTCTCCCCTACTATCATCTACTAGGTCAAGAGAAAAAGTCCTGTTCTGTTATTAGTGGATTTTGTATAATTTTTGTCAGAAATGCCTAACTTTGCTGTCTCGCAAGCTGAACTTTTCGATTTCAAAAAATTTTTGTTATGCCAAAACGTAATCAGCAGCAAGCCAGGTGGGTCATATTGTAATGTTATTTCCCAAATCGAGAAGCCGCAGAGAATTAAGTGGAAATGCCTTAGTCTACACCACATGTCTAAATGCTTTGTGCCGAACTGTGGCCCTATCCTAAATGCTGAACCTAAACCAAACATTCAGTAATCACATTACAATCACTATTACTGAAAGGTGAGTTCTAAATTCAAAAATCGTTAGACGCACACACGTGTGACTAGTGCTCTTCACGGGTTAAGATAAATATGGACGGATTCCAAACTACTTTCATAGTTTAGGTACTATACAATCTCTAGGTCAAACAATATCTTGATAAAACTATAATGTTAATAAAATTGTCTTTTAAACCCTTAGAAAGGATCGCGATCGAGATAAGACCGCCTGTTGTTTACCTCTGCTTATTCGAATGTTACTGTCATGTTCTGAATTTCTCTGTGTAATAAAGAGTATTTGTATTGTATTGTTAGTAAAAAATACGATTCTTTATTCGTTTGCAACTTTTGAATTGATCATCTTTAACTTTTTGAATGACTATATATTTTGTTTGATTACATCTATTTAATTCGTTGTTCGAGCATTACTTTAGTTACACACCTTGCTAGTGTCATTTACAATTTCTAATGGGTAAACCCATTTAGTTACTTCAAATAGAGCACATCACTAAACTGTAGTGATAATATCTTTGACATTTTCCACATGGAATGTCTATTCGACCGTATTTCTATTTCCTCTTAATTAAATCCCAATCAAGGGCTGATTAAAGGATATGATACTAAAATAGCCGCGTTTGCTTCAATTAGCGTTCCCATAGTTATATATTACGTTTATTCGCCGGTGCGTGACGTCAGCGCCTCCTAGCGTCCGCAACTTTGATGGCTCTGTTAAATAATGAACGCAGCAAAATAAAGACGATAATTTATTTAAAATATTGACTGAGCAGTCAATAAGTGTTAGATTTATGTTTAATACTCCTGGTAACATTAATAAAACGACCCAATATTTATTTTGATCCTGGTAACATTTAGAAAACGCGCTACAGATCACGTGTCATCCTGGCACGCTATATCTTTAGGTTTAGGTAATATAGCTAAATGGACGATGTTTTAAAAGGCCAAACTGGTGGGGGCATTCTGGTCGTAACTTTTGGAACTGATGCCAAATCTAATAATTATGAAAATAAAAGTGTTTTCTCTATTCAGACTTTCAGTTTTATTCATTGCTAGAAGGTGTCTGCAACTTCGTTCGCGAAGGAGAAAAAGTTATTACCCCTTTTTTTCAGCGCAGTCGGGTAAAAAGTATCCTGGCTGTAAAAGGCTGTTTATAGACGGGCATGATACATCCTTTGAGATTGCGGTCAAATGCCCGTCTATCGTCAATAAAAAAAATCATATAACCATCTGTGGATACCCAGCTATATGTGTACCGAAAACAGTTGAAATCCATTTGGTGTCATAAAGCCACAACGACACATACAAAAATACTAAAAATCTAAAAAAATCGATTCAGTGACCTCTAACTGACTATTCAGTTACAATTTTTTTTGAAAATATCTTCAATGTACAGACAATTCATAGCTTAGGTACACCGTATTTAAACTAATCTATCTCTACGGGAGACAGTGTGTGGTTAGTGGAATTTTGTTTTCTAAAAATAAACTTGTTTCAAGTCATTTTTTACCTAAAACACAGCATAAAATAGAGATCAACTGTAATTCAACATTAGCACATAATAAATCAGCAAAACAATAAAGTAGGCATCACTGCATACAGCTATACGTATGTTTGTGATAAATGGCCGTAGCTGTTAAACTTACGGCCCTCCGGCAGCCATATTTCATCTACCCATATTTGGCGGCTATTGTGGTCAATTATTAATTTTTGCCTCCACAGTGGCTAGTACAAATAATTCTCTACTTAAATGGAATGTTATTTATCCATTTGACCTCACTGTGCGTTATGATTTATATGATATAGCGTGTGAATTGTATGTTTGGTTTGAGGACACGAGCTCCCGGTAGATGGCGTTTCATCATATATTCATAACATAACATATCACCTTTGTCGATACTAGAAAATCAATCCTTTGGTCATTCAGTTTGGGGTATATGTGACATTGAGACTCGCTCATAGCTTTCTCATGTTTCAACGCCTACTATTACAAATTGAGCCCTTAATATGACAGTAACAGTTCCAGTTTACAGGTAAATTTATGCTGGTATTTATGAAGATTGTTCTTGAAGTTGAAGCGTGTTCTTGTATGAAGACCGCAGATTAGCAAACGTAATCTCAGACTAGGTGTTGCAACGATCTATGCAGGGTAGCTGGCAAGAGCTGGATGAGATTGGCCGAGGATTGTGCTAAGTGACATAAGCTTGGAGAGAAAGGCCTATGTCCAGCATTGGACAAAAATAGTCGGATGACGATGATGAAGATAGTCGGTTTTAAAGTATTAATACATTCAACTATTAAGGCCACTCAGGTCTCGAAATACCCTTGTCTCTTAAAAATACATAAACGAAGGTACCACACCAGACCCTTCCAAGTAAGAGCATGGTTAATAAAACCGTCTGCCACAGTAAATTTTGCTGAATCAGTAGGTACACTCGCGTTCTTTAATTTGGGACCCACTTAAGGTAAACAGTCCTAATATTTTCTTCTGTTTCCGCGATTATTACTCATTGAAATAAAACAATTTAACGGATTATATAACAAACAGTCCTGTCATATATAAACATATAGTGAATATTTATTAGTCTTCGAGAAAACTTAATAACTCAAGTTTGACTTTTTTCTCGTCTGCTATAGTTACTTTAATATTTTCTTCTGTTTCTGCGATGTTTTCATGTATGTAAAACTTTATTTGTTTTTAATATTTTCTTCTGTTTCCGCGATTATTACTCATTGAAATAAAACAATTTAACGGATTATATCGCGTATATTATCTAATTTTAGTTCCCGACGTTTCGGAAGCTTTCCAGCTTTCCATGGTCACGGGAGGACTGAGAAAAGATGTATTTTCCTCTGTCAAAGTTACAATTTGTGCACAAATTGTAACTTTGACAGAGGAAAAAGCTGGAAAGCTTCCGAAACGTCGGGAACTAAAATGAGATAATATACGCGATATAATCCGTTAAATTGTTTTATTTGTTTTCCCAAAGTGGGTAGTTAGTACAAATTGTAACTTTGATAGAGGAAAATATATCTTTTCACAGTGAACCCATGATCATGGAAAGCTGGGGAACTCAAATGAAATTATATACGCGATATAATCCGTTAAGTTGTTTTATATACTTATATACTTTACTACAATTAAATTTCTTCTAACAAGATTAATTATTTTTGGATACGTTTGATTTTTATGGAGTTTCGATGCGAGATCAATCAGGAATGAAGAGATCCGTAGAAGAACCAGAGTCACCGACATAGCTCGAAGAATAGCAAAACTTAAGCGGCAATAGGCAGAGCACTTGCTCGTAGAACTGCCTGCCGCTGGGGTCGACAAGTTCTGGAGTGGCCACCGCGGTCCGCAAGACGCCTACCAAGAAGAAATGACGACCCGGTAAAGGTATTTAGAGTCGTCTGGATGCAGTTGGAGCAAGACTGGTCATGATGGCGTTCTTTGGGAGAGGCCTATATGCTATATATAAGTAGATAGCATATAGGTGCCTGTTTGCCACTCATTACATAAAAAGAAACCTTAGTCATTAGCGATGAGTAGGCACCGACGCTGTACGTCTGTCTCACTACTGTACTCTATATTTGATTGTCACAGTAGTTTTGTGGCTGTTGGTACTGATCGCATCTTTCTACTGTGGCTTTTTCGTCACAAAGGGATGGCGGTAAACGAATTTGCGCGACATTTCATTTTATAAGTGTGAAGCAAGCTTTTAGTCGCTCAAGTCTGCCCCCGAGGCACACCGTGCAATGCAAAACATAAGAAGGCCTTAGAGTTATTTTGTAGACTAATTAATCCTTTTGTGTGTCCTAATAGGGCACATGCATGATTTTTAAATTATAAATCATTTATGTATGTTAGTATGTGAACACTTTATTGTACGTAATTATAAAGTTGTAAAAATGAAATGTCTGTACGTTGAAGATATTTTCAAAAAAATGATTGTTACGGACTACTTGGAGGTCACTAAAACGAAAAATATGTCGTTGTGGCTTCATCACGCAAAATCGGCTAAACAGATTTCAACAAGTTTTGGTACACGGGTATCTCCAGATGGTTATAGGATACTTTTTACCCGATTACGCTGAAGAAAAAACGAGGGGTTATGACTTTTTCTCCTCCGCGAACGCAGTTGCGGGCGCCTGATAGAGAAAAATATAAATCGTATTCGACCACAATTCAGCTGTGCACAAACAGCGTGCAAATATTAATTTTGAATTTAATTATATTAAGATACACTATTATTTAGTATGCTTCGTTGACATTAATATGTTTTTATTCTACATAATCTTTGCATTCATATAGCATTTCTTTACAACATGAAAATACCGGTAAAAAAGATGTGAAAAAGTGAAATTAAAATCGGCCAAAAAATACGGATGATATAGGCTAATTCAACTGCTAATTAGACGGAGAGATCCGACATGTACTGTTATACAACTAGACACTATGGCCATATAAACTACATATTAAGTTCTGTTTTGCTAGAAAGAGATTTATTTTATATATTGGTAATTTTTATAGTTATTCGAGAAAAAAAATCTTTACTGTTTGTTACAGGAATGAGCTGTTATTAAAGCAAAAAATAATAATATGCATATTGCCTATTTTTACCTAATATAAGTTACATCACAGACTACTACTATACTAGAACAGACACACAATGCCGAACAACAAAATTGAACGTCACTTACTCTGGCTATACAGCTGGCTATATTGTTTTCCCTGGTTCTCCGCCAGATGGCATTAACGAGATCGTGCGCACATTATAGCCATCTAGTGAAGAATTGGGGATACGATAACTAGGACATCACAGGGTCGGCAGATGGCGCTTAATCCCAACTTATGAATGGTTCGACGCGAACGAAGCTTTGGAAATAGCTACCTATTTTTATTATTCGTAAGTCTCACAGAAAAGTGATGCGCCTCATGCGTCGCTTTCGAGCCCAGTCCACGTACATGAAAGAAAAGTTTGTTTTGGTTTGACTTGGTGCTTAGGGGGAGTCGGACATACTTACTTCAGTATCATTTTACTATCCTTGGATAGACAAATTCTTAAGTATCGATATCGCCAGTAATAAAACTGGCGATGGCTGATGCGACTATACACACACAATAGGTACATACAGAGCCATATCAAATCAAATCAAATCAACTACTTAAGAACATAGAATATCAATATTTTTCGATTCGTGGGTTTTCAAGTATAGCCTGTTTAATTGGGATGTTGGCTGTAGGTATTGTGACTGGCTAAAATAAAAATAAAATTTGCGCAATGGTAGTTACCATGACAGAAATCGTAAACAATTTTTAGTTCTTTTTTGTTTCTAGTTTGGTCTTATATGGTCTTATCAATTTACTCAACTACCACACACGGGAAACAGGATGATTTATACTATGCAATTTATTTAAACTACAAAGAGATAGTTTCGCAGATTTCAAAATTCGCGCTCCACGCCGTACCGCGCTGGTCGCTTACCGATCGAGTACAAATTAAAACCTATTCTCTCTCACCGCTGAGTTCCAAATTTAAGATTTGAAACCACGAAAGATGAACTAAAATGATATGAAGTTTATAAATAATTATCATTTATATTTATTTTAAGTTACAGCTAGTAAGTTATTAGTTTGTTACGAAGTTAGGTATTATTTGAGTTTATAAATTAATTTGTTCTATTATTTTGGAACAAAAGAATAGTATAATTTATATACTCGTAGTCAAAAATTACAATTTAAGAATGAAAGTGACTTAGAAAAATTTAGAACAAGTAAGATTTCGGGTCGTCGGTATCCAATTCAGGTATTCACGACAATAGTGAATATGCATGAATTTATATTTCTGCTTTATTAAAAGCTCATTCATGTAACAAACAGTAGACAAAAATAATTTTTCGAATAGCTATAAAAATAACCAAGATATAAGCCATCAAACATTTAATTCTATCTCTTTCTTGCAAAACAGAATTTAATATGGAGTTTATTTATATGGCCGGAGTGCACTGTGACGTACAGTGCATATCGAACCTCTGTGTCTAATAAGTAGTTTAGAATGCCTATATTATGCGTATTTCTTGGCCGATTTCAATTTTAAGTTCACGTATTGAAATCGTTTTTTATTTTGATATGTAGTTAAGAAAAGCGATTAAAAAATTCATGCATGTACCCTATTGTAAATACGATTAGACCGTGAGGTTTGTGATTTTACCTTTTTATATTAAATTAATAAGAATATAACAAAGTACTGCTACTAGTAAACTAAAAGTAGGTACCGTAAACGGGGTCAATAGACATGAACAGATTTTTATAAAAACGCATATTTTCATAAAGTGCTTCTTCTCTGCATACTTGCGAAGAAATTCAAGGGTGAAGTCTCCAATCCACATTGGGCCAGCGCGGAGACTAAATTCCATTCCCTCTCATCCAAGAGAGGAGGCCTATGCCCAGCAGTGGGACGTTAATACACGGTGCCCGCGAGGAATGGGAAAGATTTTAACCACGCATTCCTTAGGACATTAGAAGCAAAAACTGTTATATGATGAATCTCAGGCAATTCCGGCTTAGCTTTATAAATATTATCAATTTTCACGTTAACAATTTATTGTGATTACTGTACTGTGAGTACATTAAGCTTTTTTTATCGCGACGTTGCCACATATGTTGCCTAGTTTCGCGTCGTTATTGACAGACTTCAAAGTGACAACTACTACTCTCTAAACTCATCCTTTTTTTTGGAAAACAAATCGTTACCATTTTATTGAAAGGGATAATTTTCATAGAGAAGCGAAAGCAAAAATAAAATATTCAATTTTTATGTACAAAAATCGACTTAACTAGATTATGTTTCTTTTTTTGCTGAATATGACCTGGTTTCATAATATTTTTTTTACTCGTAATGGCCTCAGGAATGCGTGGTTATATAATCTTTCGCATTCCTCGCGGGCACCGTGTATAGGCTGATGATGATGATGTGCTTCTTTTCGTTGGCAAAGTATAGATAAAACCTACTAAACCATAGCTTTTACAACTTTTTCTTTTCTTATAATCCATACTATCCATACTAATATTATAAATGCGAAAGTGTGTCTGTCTGTCTGTCTGTCTGTTACCTCTTCACGCTTAAACCGCTGAACCGATTTGGATGAAATTTGGTATGGAGATACTTTGAGTGCCGGGGAAGGACATAGGCTACTTTTTATCCCGGAAAATACCCTTATTTGCGATAAACAAATTTAAGGCGGACGAAGTCGCGGGCAGTAGCTAGTTGAAGATATTTTCGTAACGGACTATTTGGAGGTCACTAAAAAGAAAAATATATTTTTTAGATTTTTTATATGTTTGTATGTGGCGTTGTGGCTTCATCACGCAAAATCGGCTAAACGGATTTCAACTATTTTTGGTACACGAGTAGCTGAGTATCTCCGGATAGGATACTTTTTACCCCACTAGGTACGCTGAAGAAAAAAGGAAGGGTTAAGTACTTACGACTTTTTCTCCTCCGCGAACGAAGTTGCGGGCGCCTTCTAGTTAGGTATAAAATTAAATTCCCTATCGTCAACTGATATCTTACTTACCTTAGTTTTGATAGTGGCAACTGATTGCAATCAATCAGCTTAGTCCGCCCATGAAAACGTTGCAAAGAGTAGTACCTACGAGTACTTAAAATCTTGCCAAAATAATGAAAATTTGATAGGTATTCTTGATTCTGCAGATTTTTCACTGCTCGTATTGCAAAACTTGTTGAATTAATTGGCAACAGATTGAGACGAGGTTAACTACTCGTAAACTCGTTATGTATCTACTTATTATATACTTACCTACTCGTATTTTTACTATCAAATTAATAATAAGCATTTTATCATTCAAAACATGCCTAATATATGTACCTAGTCTATAATATAGCTAATTCAACACATTTATAATGATCTGTTTTCAAATATTACTTACAATGGAATTTTAAACTCCGGCGCGCGCCATGTCGCCGCTTGCCGTGACGCGCGAAATTTGAAATTAGCCAATTTTTAAATAAATTGCACAATAAAAGTCTTATTAAAAGTAACTTATAATAAATAAAACTTTTTAAAGTGTATGACGATTAAATCAATTGATTAGATTATTTAATAGCGAGATTAAGGATTTTCATGCAATACTAGTAAAGCTGTGAAGAAAAAAGGAAAAAAAATCTTCAGCACAGTTCTTTTTTTTTTTAATACAGATTCAACTAGTTACGACAAACTCATAGAAAATCATTTTACCCACGTCCAAATTGTATCATTCAATTTATAACGACTTTGCGTTTTATCTCGTGGTTCCATAAAAGTATTTTATTACATTTTCTATAACAGTATTATTAAATAGTTATCAGCACTCAGTAATTAACATTTCGGACATCCATTCTAAATTTAATGCATATAAAAAATATAAATACGACATATCATTCTGAAATTTGTTATTTATTAAATAGTTAAATAGACATTATTTATTCACTAAACTAAAGCCAAGCACTTTTGAATTATCAAAACTTGTCAATGTAATACACGGTCCACTACTGGCCTATTTATGTATTGTATTGTTACGCGTGCTGTTTACCGTACTTGTACCTCGAAGTACACCATCATGGAGACGGGGTGAGATATTATGTATGCCGTCCTTTTCTTATGTACATCGTTCGAAGATAATGGCATGCGTGTCTCGACCAGTTTCGGCTAATGTCTACAATCTTAAGCTTAGTTTTCAGATCAAGCGCCATCTAGTGTCGCTACTGTAAACAAATATGAGCGGTCCAAAGCTCGAGCGGAGCTTGAATTGGCATGTCGAAAATCTGTTTTTAATGGTTTTTTGTTTTAATCAGAATTATGCATATAATTAGTGTTAATGTGGATGTTTATTCGTAAAATATACAAATTTTTATTTTAAGTCCCATATTTCTCTTAAATTCGATATATTTATATTGTTTAATTTGAAATTGTTACTTATGGCGCTATCTATTGGTGATTGTTAGCACTAAAAATATCTGTTAGAGAATGGGAGCCCCTGGTTACATGAAGCTTTTAGGAAATTGCAGTGACTAAAGTACGAATCCTTATAAGAGATGACACACCGGTTGCGTGACGTGTGCGTACGCTGCGGTGTGTCATCTCCTATGAGGATTCATACTTTACAACGCGCACGTCACGCGCAGACTACGTGTACGTTACGCACACGCATTCGGTGTGGCTCGGCCTTTAGTGCAATATTGTGACTTGTATAGTAATCGAAACGCAAAGGCTCTGTCGGCCCGACTACAAGAAGCAGATGCAGGCGCGGCCGGCGAAGGGCAGCGTCCGGGTCTATTTGTATCTCATGACTAAGGTCCTCGGAATACAACGAAACGAAAACTCGGTTTCTACAACGTGAGTAGCCGCTAATCTAAATATTTTCCTGACAACCGGCGCCTCTAGTTGGAACGCTACTCTTTGTCGCGCGAGAAATATCGTCCATCTCTGTCATTTTAATACAGTGCGAGAAAGATAGATACATTAGCGCGACAGTCGCGCTAAGATGCCCTCATTCAACGATTTTTTTTATGCCCTTATTCCTGTCGAATAGAGGACCCTGGGAATGGGAGTTAAATGCAATACGATAGTCAATAAAAGCACGTGCCCGATCCTTTGTCTCCTTCGCTTTGTTCTTTCGTCCTTTGTTTTGTTTAATTAGATTTCTAATCATATTTACTGGTGCTGAGTTCGCAAATTCCATTTCTATTTAGGGTTCTATATAGAGAGTAACTTCATCCGGGGAGGAGAAAAAGTCATAACCCATCTTTTTTTCTTAGGCGTAGTCGGAAAAAAATCCTATAACCATGTGGATACCCAGCTACTCGTGTATCAAAAATAGTTAACATCCGATAAGCCGATTTGGCGGGATGAAGCCACAACGACACATACAAACATGAGTAAAAAAAAAATTGTAAAAATAATATTTCGATTTAGTGACCTACAAATAGTGCGTTACTTTATTTTTATATATATTTAATTTACATTTTTATAATAGTATATAGATAGAGTAGACTGTGTCTTTCTTATTTGAAGGCTTCCTGTTGATTCATATAAAATGTTCAAATGCTTCTTTCTGGCAATCTCAACTGGCCTTATGTCAAATCCATGACAATGCATTTCGCAGTGATGTGATGAAGTAACAAACATAAATATGGATGAATTTGGCCGAGAGATGTCGCTCCATGTCAAAAGGAAATACTACATCGCGCTGTAAAAAAATATTGGAACGGAGCAATTTTTTTTTAACGTAATTTTTAACGTACAGTAGTCAGCTGCAAAAGGATATGCACGATTAGTTCAAAAATACATTCTCTTAACTATACGGTTCGGCCACGAAAAACAACGCTCTACTGGCGGCGTACCTTTCTGCAAAAATAGATATAATATACGAGTGTTGTTTATACATGTTTTCTTAAAACAATATTTTATGCGTGGCATTTTCTTCATAATCAGGCAGAGGCTTGCTGTAAAAAGATCATCTTGGCGTTCTACGATCTCCACAAGGATTAAATCTTTGAGGTACTAATAGTACTTTGGTAGTAATAGTAAATAATGAATAAATAAACATTACGGGACAATTTTACACAAATCGAACTAGTCCCCCATGGTCTGCTCAATAAGGCTTGTGTTATGGGTACTAGACGACGATATATTTAATAGACATATTACTTATATACCTAGAAGGAACAAATATTTATGTTCATCACACAAATATTTGAACCCAGGACCTCAGCTTCGCAGGCAACGTTACTCCCACTGAGCTAAACCGGTCGTCAATAGTAGCTTTTAATGACGTGAGCTAATGTAATCTAAGTGAGTTACAAATTCAAATCACGCTTATTGCGGACCATACATCCATAGATGTGTTAGTAATTCATGAAATAGTAATTATTTTAAGTTTAAAAACAGGTTATTATTATATTTTTTTGTTTTTATCAAAAGCGACGTGCTAAAAGCGGCGACTCCCAGGGCTCCGCCAGCACGTTTGGAATGCTGTTAGAGCTGCAGCGGGAGCGCTGTAGCAACGAGTTTTCTTATTATAGAATCAAAGTTTTTTTTATTATTATTCACTTATTTATTTTAAATCTTAGGGTAGGTTTTTTACAATATATATATACATATAAAAAGTAAAATACAAAATATAAACACGTTATAAAAAACCTAACCTAGGGTGCCGCCGGCAGCGGGGCAGGGCTCAAGCTACCCGTGCTTAGAGCTGCACAGAGAGGAACCTCCTGACAATGCGGGCCGTGTCCAGGATTACTGCCTTCTGTATCTGACCCTTGATCCAGCCATCTAGCGAGAGTCTCTTAAGATGTTCGTTGAGACTCTTCGCTATAAGACCGTTTGCAGAAACCACTATCGGGACAATAATCGTCGAATCAACATCCCACATGGCGGTCACCTCGTGAGCCGAGTCTAGGTACTTGCTGAGTTTGTCCTTCTCAGCCTTCACGAGGTTCTCGTCATGTGGAATGGTGATGTCGATGAGTATTGCCCGGCGCTTAGATCGATTATCAGCACGATATCAGGCTTATTGGCTACAATAGTCCTGTCCGTGATGAGAGATTGATCCCAATAAAGCGTGGCACGACCATTTTCAAGAACTGGCATCGGTGCGTACTTATAGTACGGCACCTCAGACCCCACAAGACCGTATTTAATAGCAAGTTGCTGGTGAATAATCCTGGCTACTTGGTAATGTCTGTGCAAGTACTCGCCGTTAGCAAGATGAGAACAACCAGAAATTATATGCCTGAGTGACTCTCCGGGACGGCGGCATGCCCGACAAATGTCGACCGTACCGTCCTTCAGGATATACTTCCGGTAGTTGTTCGTCATGATAAAAAGATCGCCGAAACGTAGCCAGTTCACCGACGCGAGCAGATCTACATCAGGCCCTGTAAGGGCCTTGTAGAACCGCCCGTGTAGCTCTTTACTCCTCCATACGTCCTTGCGGTCTACAGTGCTAAGCATCGTTGGTCTGCGCCAGTTCTCGTATGCCAAGGATAGAGGGGTGAGGCCTTTGTCTATTGCCACTACCTCGCAATGTATCCCACACTATTTTTTTAGGAAATACTCCCTGAGACTGCACACCTCGCGGTTATGGAGGTCCTTGGCATTTAAAAAGCCACGGCCCCCACACTTGCGCGGGATGTACAGTCTCATTACTAACGAGCGTGGGTGTAGCATGCTGTGTGTAGTGAGCAGCATACGGACCCTCCTATCAAGGGCGTCCAGCTCAGTCTGGGTCCACCTTAGTATGCCAAAGGAGTAAGTGAGCAGGGGCATCACCCAAGCGTTGAAAGCGCGCGCCTTGTTGCCACCCGACAAAAGACTGTTCAGTACTTTTGTCAAGCGGCAAAAAAAACGCTCCTTCACTGTCTGTCTAATGTCTCCGTCCGCAATACTCAATGACTTTGATATACCGAGATACTTGTAGGTAACTTCGGAGAGAGATTTGAGAGACATTGTCACGGAAAGCTGTAAATTCGTTGAATTGCTGTACATGCACGATCGCACACTTGTTTACACCAAACTCTATTTTGATGGCACTACTGAAAGTTTCTGTGGCTTTGAGTAGCTCCACCAGTTCTGGTCGTTTTGGTGCAAACAGCTTGAGATCGTCCATGTACATATAGGTTTAGACGTTATTATTATTATTATTAAATTACACAGCATTACAGCATTAGACCAAGGCACTGTGAATACAATAACACGTAGTACAGCAGACACAGGTGCAGATATAACAATTATAAACAAATAGCAAGAATTATGAACTTCGTCCATCGCCTCGCAGAACCGCAAACATTCCATCACATATCCAGCTACTTGCAAAAACATCGCAATCAGGTGCTGATTCGAGAAGCGTATTCAGGTATTGTAAAGCGCGGACCAGTGGTGAATTCCTGTAAGACACAGTACGCGCCCTCGGAACTGCCAGCAAATGACGATCACGCGCCCGGAAATTAATATTCGATTTTGACAGCGAAGGCACAAGCAGGCGTTCACATTGTAACACCAATTCAGGACAATCCGAATCACCTCGAAAAAACTGGCAAGCTGCAGTGAGAAGGCCATGGTTACGCTGCACCTCCAGAGAATTAAATCCTAAAGAGCCAAGAATAGGAATTTATCAGTATGCGCCTCGGCGAACATTTTAGAAGCACTACATTGGCGCGGCAGTCCAAAAAGCACTCTAAACGCGTTCTGTTGTACTACCTGTCCAGTGCGAAAGGTCGTACTGGACGCGTAGAGTGCTATATGCCCGCTGTGTAAAGCTGACTCACAGACTGCACGTGTAGAATGTTTGGAAATACGCTTTGAACAGAGTTAGTTTACCTTCATTGCTACAACTTTACAAGTTACATTGAATTGTTTTTGTTCTTTATTCAAAATTCGAACACATTCGAATTTAAAACTACACACCAACGGTCGTGGTAATCTTAACATACGAAACAAATGAAGTGTCATAAACAACCTATAAAACTTTTTCATCCATATTCACGATCTTTGATTGTAAAAAAGTCGTACGTCCATTGATTACGGTGTGCAGTTTCGTCGTTTTGATTGTAAGTATGTACCCATATCGGGCACAATGCGCTGCGGGGGGTCTGAATACAACCCTAATACTGGGTTTATCTTTAAAAAATGAATAGCAAAGAACAATGAGCACTGTGGGATCGCGTTTTTTTGATGTGTAGGTGTTGATTTATGTAGTTTACGCTTTTTTCTAAAATTGTAGAAGGAATTTGACGCGTTTTGTGAAGTTTAAGATTTGATGTCTTTATTTTGGGTAGTAAACTGACTAATGGCTATTTCAAATGCCTTTGACATGTCCTTCACATGGCAAGCTGACATAATAGTTCGTCTTTGACAGTTTTGTGGAATCTCTGGTATTTTGATTCAACGTATAAAGCGATTCTGGTGGTCCTTCTGGAAGGAAGACGTGAATGGGTGTTGATCAACTCATTGCTTTAACAGTTTTAATTTAAAACTGTACCTAGGTTTTTAACTTCGACGCTGGCCAAATTTTCCTGATGGACAGAAGCCATTTAACTTAAACACTGAACGTGTAAAGCATTATTTTTAAAGAATACTGTTGAAATTTGGTTGTAGATAGATAGGGTTACCATATCTTAGAATTTGTCCTGAGATTTCAGATTTTAATTCTTCTTAGGATTGCGGCCGGATTTTGCAAATCTCAGGAAATCTCAGGATTTTTTGAATTGTCAATAAAATACAGAACATTTTAAAGATCTAAGTATTTCATAAAAAATAAACGGACTAAAAATAATCTTCCTAAAAGAGAATATTATCAAACTGCAACAAAATCTCAGGATTTTTCAATTGAAATCAGGCCTTTTCTTCGGGATTTTGAATTTTTCATCTTGTAACCCTAGTTGTAGATCAAAATTATAAGACCCATTTAAGACCAGTACAAATCTATGATGCGCTTATTATACGGTAAATAAAGCATTCGTCACATATCTAGGTTACTTAAGCGGTTATCACATCGAAAAATCCGAGTTACTGCTTGACATATTTCGGTAGATTTAGAGGATCTCAGTCAAGAGACACGAGTGAACCCCAACGCTGCCTTCTGTCGTCACATAAATGAGTCATGAATATTTTAATTTTTATCTATTGTGTGATCATCATCATCATCATCATATCAGCCCAAAGACGTTGGCAAGAGCCACTGCTGGACAAAAGGCCTTCCAAAGGATTTCCATAACGACCGGTCATGCATCGCCCTCGTCCAACGGTTTCCCGCGATCTTCAGTTCATCGGTCCGCCTTGTTGGGGGCCTTCCCTCGCTGCGTTGTCTTGTACGCGGCCGCCACTCGAGAACATTTTCTACGAGCAACGTGCCCCACCCACTGTCACTTAACAGCAACTCTTTGCATCTTGCATTTCTCATCGCGCGATAAAGCGCGTCCTCAAAGCGGGTATTATGAAGCCGCCAATCTAGCATAAGACTGACAACACCGATGACATGACAAAATAGTATATGGATTATTAACCATACTGGTTCAACGCCAAAAGGGGTAGAATACTGGTCACGAAATCACGACACATTTAATCCATCGAACACGATTTATTAAAGGGCTACCTAGAAAATTTAGGTAAATTTCACTTTTTTAAAAGTGATATAAAAATTAAAGTAGTATTAAACTAGCAAGTATTCCGCTTGGTGCAAACCATTGAGTTTTTGACCGTCGTGACCCTGAGACAACCTTACCCGGTCTCCCCTACATCCGCCAATCACAGATAAATAATACAAACTCCTCACAGGCATTAGGTACAGATGTAATTATTCTAGTAAAATAGGTTAAGATGATTATAAAATATGTTCGTAATTATAGTGAAACTTAAAATCTACAACAAGGTTAAGTGCAATACACAAAAAAAGTTACAGATATATGCTACTTGAAATTGGATGTCTCAAAAAAATATCTAATTAATAAACTCGAAAGTGTACTGTTATTATCCAGGTAATTATTTCGTGGTAATCAACAGAAAAATACACTATGTTTAAGAATTTTCAATTTATTATTAAAACTGTCTGGCAATAAAAAAATTCTAACTCGAATCTATAATTTACTGTCATCTGCGCATGAGTAATGAGACTACATATATCATTCCCATGCTTTTAAATCGACACAAATATCTCTAATTAGTACTTTATTACTGTTTCACAAATCAAACCACAATTAATTACTAGTTACCACCTACTTCAGCCGCCTGAAACGTTTTTAAATATAATAGGTTGTCATCTATACATAAAATAAAGCTGAAGAGGGTCAAAGGTCTGTACATGAAAGGTATTCGAAAAAAAATTGGTCGGGGATACTTAAAATCGATAACAGAATAAGTTCCAACAGTTTTTAGAATTTTTGTTTGTTTATTTGTACGCGCATCACGTGAAAGCAGCTGAACATATTTTGATGCAAACTTTACTAATCCGTCGAAAAAATCTAAGTTTGCACCTGAATCGTATGGCGCTACTTAGGAAGGAGGTGCAAACTTTTCTCAAATATGTGCTTTGAGCCGAGTATCGACTACTTTTCTAAACTAACAGGTGGCGCTAAAATTAAAATCTTTTTGCCAAATTGAAAACCATACTCACGCTGAAAATTAAACGGGCAGCTGCAGTTAATGCGCGGATATTGGCGAAAATCGAAGGTGAAAAGGCAGTATATAATTCCACTAGCTGTTGGCTGCGACTTCGTTTGCACAGAGATGAAATTTGTAGCCTTTTAGAAGGCAACTTTGTCAGCGGAGGAAAAATACATAACCCTCTTTTTTTCTTCAGCGTAGTCGAATAAAAAGTGTCCTATAATTATCTGGGGATGCCCACTGTTGGACTTTTCTAATGTGAAACGGATGATATCCTACGCTCTGTAGTGTACGGTGTACCTGAGATTTAGAAAGTCCGGTACGACGTTCCATAACTCTCACACTGGTCGACGGGTCTCTTTCTACTTCTTCAACCACTGCATCTACTACATCAGGATCCGGCATAGTGGCCATACGGCCTGATCTGGTACCCGGTATGTAACCTTCCAAATACGCATTATGTACTGTTAAGATCATGCGATAGTCAGGAAACGTTTCAGGTTGAGGCCCGCCTCTTCGTTCCACATGTTCCCGGTACAGCCTTGAAGCTTCCGCCACATTCCCCCTAGCATAACCGTACGAGTAATAGTAATGCATTTCTGCGTAGTCACGTGAAGTAAACATGATCACTTACACGCAAACTCAAGTCCAGTTAAATAATGCAAAGTCGTCGATTCGAGGTAATAACACTAATCCAAATCGTAATGCAAGTCAAAGTCCATATGAATACCCAAAATGATTAGAGAAACGAACAATTAGCAGTATTAAAACACAATTTTTAAATTATTGAAAAGTACCAACGATGACCAAACAACGTGAAAATTTTCTCATGCGTCACCCGTCTTTTGTTTTTTGTTCTTTTTCTATTGATGGCCAGTGCGTGATTTAGAACGAAATTAATTTAGAAAGTTAATTAATTTTGCACTTGCGACATTTAGATTTCAATTTTTTGATTGAAGTTTTATGAATAATAAAATGAAATTTTCAGGGTAGCTACCTGATACATAGAGCAAGTTTTTAAAGCCAAACGGTTTTTTCTATGTGATTTTATCTTTTTAAAGTCCCTTGAAGTTGTGAACATATTGGGTAATTTTATCATTCTTGGCATTTAATTTTTTTTTTATTCCATTCAAAGATCTAACGATAGTAAATGTTACCATACTGAATTGGCCTATCTATCAGCTTAGCACACAAAAAAATCAAGCATCTACCGCAATAATTCACGTCACCATAAATAAAAATCTCATCGTACTCGGCGATGGGTGAAGAATTAAAAAAAAAGTCATAACTCCGAAAATACGAAAAATCGGGGCCCATACATGGGGACGATTTAGATAGCCCTCTAGGTCCTCTACGTCCCAGCTTCAGTATATCACTACTTCTTGGGACACCCTGTATATGTTTAATGTACATAGACATTTCATGTTACACCTTAATCTATCTATCTATCTATGCATCTATACATTTTCTATCTATCTATACATATAATAAAGCTGAAGAGGCTCGAAAGTCAGTACGTGGAAGATATTCGAAAAAAAGTTGACCGGGGATACTTAGAATCGATAACAGAACACGTGCCAACAGTTTTTAGAATTTCTGTCTGTTTATTTGTACGCGCATCACGTGAAAACAGCTGAACATATTTTGATGCAAACTTTATTTATCTGTTAAGAAAATTCCCGGCCAGGCTATACAAATTTAACCCTTAAAAGGAGGGGTAGCCACTACACTTGATTGAGTTAAGTTTGCACCTGAAAACTTATGGCGCTACTTAAGAAGGAGGTGCAAACTTTTCTCAAATATGTGCTACACGATCCTACGACTACTATTGAGTCGGTACCTTGCTAAACTAACAGGTGGCGGTAAAATTAATACCTTGGCATTTTGCCAAATTAGCTCTAAGTTTTAGAAGAGGGGGTACGGATATCAACAAATTTAATTGAATATAATTGATTTAATAATACAACAAAATACGAGATAAGTGGCTCAGTGGTATCAACAAGGAGGAGGCTCACATGTGCAAGATTTTGCCCAGGTACTGCTTCAGGTTGGAGAAGGACTTCTGGAGGAAACCAACGGCCTGATTCGATTACCAGACACGTTATGCAAGATAGTTCCGTCCGTTGAAGACCACATTCGGAGCGTATACGGAGACTTGAGCCAGGTGACGCGAAGTGAGAACTCTTCAGTTTGTGAGAGAGCCGTTAATGCGCGGATATTGGCGGAAATCGAAGGTGAACAGGCAGTACATAATTCCATTAACACTGTCTTGGATAAAGGCTTCGTCACAACATACTTGATAGAGTTCCTAAACTCATTGAGCGCTTCAGGACTCCCATCACACACATTAACCCTGAAAGTTGGAGTTGCGACCATGCTTCTTCGGAATTTGTCACCCCCAAAGTTATGCAACGGAACCAGGCTAAAAGTAGTGCAGCTGCAGCGAAACCTCATCGAGGCGCAAATCCTGATGGGGTACGGCGCCGGAGAATCCGTGTTCATCCGCCGCACCCCCTTCATTCCGAGCAACTTCCCGCTCCTCTTCAAGTGCCTACAGTTACCCATGAGCGTCTGCTTCGCCATGACCATCAACAAGTCGCAGGGGCAGACGCTGCGCGCCGCCGGTGTACGGCGCACGGGCTGCTTTTCGCACGGGTAGGTCTATGTGGCGTGCTCGCGCGTCACCAGCTGCATGGAGCTGTTCGTGCTGATGCCCGCCGGAAAGACTCACAATGTGGTGTCCAAAAAATTTGTAAAATGTCAATGTTATGTAAATATACTTTACATACCTACTTTTGGAGTATGTAACTGTAGATATAATTATATGAACATATTTAGTTGTGCATACATAAACATAACTGTAAATAACCTCCCTCCTCCCGCCTCAATATCTATATTCATCTTTCCTCTAATCTTACTTCTAAATAATATTAGACCTAAATTCGACAGGCTGATAGGAAGTATGGATTTTTATGTGTATATTTCTTACCTTTAAATGCTTAGACTGATTTGACTAGAGGACTAATTTGGGTGATATTTGTCATGGACTTGTTTTAGATAGTACTACAGTCAAGGATGTAAAAATTGAAAAGTGGTACTGTATCGTCCGATATACACCTCTATGTCTTTTAAATCATGTCAAAAATTTAAATAAATGCGAAAAACTATTGATTTTGGAGTGTAGTTTTATTTAATTTTAAGTTTCTTTACTTCAAGTTTCGGCTCCAGGGGAGAGGCGTCAATTAGCCGCTTACTGACACAGACCGAATTCCACGCGGGCGGAGCCGTGGGCACAGCTAGTTCGGAAATAAATTAAATTTTAGTGTTATATTATTTCTTTGTTTACTTATTCAGTGCTGAAGGACAGATACTTCATGTACGAAGTTCATTTATTTCGAAATTCGGAGGAGAAAAAGTCATAACCCGTCTTTTTTTCTCTAGCATAGTCGGATAAAAAGTATTCTATAACCATCTGTGGATGCTACCCGTGCATCAAAAATATTTGATCGTTTAGCCGATTTGGCGTGATGAAGCCAAAACGACACACACAAACATACAAAAAAATCCAAAACAATATGTTTTGATTCAGTGACCTCCAAAAAGTCCGTTACATTTTTTTTTATATTTATTTTACAGTCATTTCATTTTCACAACTTTCTAATAATATAGATGGAAAATCGTGTAGGTAACGCTAATATTACTTTTAATCTAGAATCTCGTTCGAGGAAAAGGAAAAAAATGCATAATCCTCTTTAACATCTCAGCGCAGTTGAGTAAATATCATGTTTTAACCCTCTTAGTTTTTTTACTATCCTTGTACAATCAAGGAAAGATGAATACACAGCAAAAGCTTCAAAGCTTTTTTCATTAAATATGTAAACACCAATTCTACTGTCGCAGTAATAAGGTTCAGATTTTGTGGTGATTACTTATATTGCCCTTGACTGTAAAATAAATTATAAAACTGTAAAAAAAAATTATATCCATTCATTATTTCATTTTTAAATTTACTAATATGTTTTATTTTAATTTATCAATAAGTTGCTCTAAAATCTTGCTGTAAATAACTATTTAAAAGTGCTTGTAGCCAGGCCTACTTGAATAAAGCAAAGTTTGACTTTGAATCACGTCGAAGAAAAATCTAAGTGCGATATACGATTTGCTTAAAATGTAGGGGCAATGATAACAGTCGCAACTGTTTCGACATTTCTTGTTATCGTTGTGTTCTTGGTACACGGGTAGCTGGATATCCTCAGATGGCTATAGTCCTGCATGATAAGGCCTCAGGATAAGCTGAGAATGCACATGGTTCGAGTTCTCCCACGATACAAATCATCAATATTCCATAAACTGAACAATCGTCCCAAAAAACACAATACAACGCCGCTACAACGAACCATTTATCATAAGTTAATTTGTTTAGACATAACACTTCTAACTGGAGAACGATTTATTATAACACGAAATCGAAGTCTATTAATAGTGGGTCGAATTGGGGCGCACAACATTAAGATTAGAGTAATGTCTAGAAGGAGCTCGCAACTTCGTTCGGGGAGAAAAAAGTCATAAGCTTCTTAGCTTAGGCGGGTCTATAACTGTCCTCCAATGTCCTGCGGTGTCACAGGGACGAACTGGACTCCCTAATAGAAGTAGACACTTGAAGTGATAGATGTTCCAGATCACAAGTCAAAACATATAGGTTTTTTAAGCAGGTTGTCAAAACTGAATTAAGGACACGAAGCCAAGGGCGAGACCTATGAAAATGAAAAGGAATTTTATGGGTCATATTGCGACGAGTCCGTAAGCGCTGCGTTCGACGCTGGCGCACATTTTGAGAATGCTTCAGTAGCTATAATTGTACCAAAAGTTATTGAAATCCGAATAGCTGTTTTAATACCATGAAGCTGCAAAGACACAGTCATCCATACAGTCATACATGTCATATCATTAATTTATCATTTAAGAGTTTGACTCTTGGCAGTGCAGCCTCTAGTCCTTTCTTCTAAATGTTTTTACTTCTTGAAATGTCTCGACGCCTACCGCTCCCATCATCTCCTTCCCTCAATTTTCCCTTTATTTGACGACCGGTTTGGCTCAGTGGGAGTAACGTTGCCTGCGAAGCTGAGGTCCTGGGTTCAAATTCCGGTAAGGGCAAATATTTGTGTGATGAGCATAAATATTTGTTCCTGAGTCTTGGATGTTTTCTATGTATATAAGTAATATATCTCTTAAATATATCGTCGTCTAGTACCCATAACACAAGCCTTATTGAGCTTACCATGGGACTAGTTCGATTTGTGTAAAATTGACCAGTATTATTTATTTATTTATTTATTTATTTATTTATAATATTTTGTATTGGATCATCGATATTACCCGTAAGTACCTACAAAATTCTTTAGAAATATTGTACAATTCAGTGACCTTCAGGTGCCCGTATTAATTGTACAACTTCATAGTTTAGATTCTTCTCACTATAGCTCTAATTAAATGACCCTAATCGTATTTTGATATTCAAGACTTATTACCAACCTGAACCTCAAAAAAATGTATACGCGTTGTGCACACATTATTACTCATAAAGATTACGGGTCGACATTTCCAGTGACAACTCACTGTTTTACCAGTCCATCTGCGACCGTAACGCATGAAACAGTGTCGAAACGTTGAACAATGAAGGTAAATATAACGCATCGCGTTAGACCAGACATATTTATGGTTAATAGTCTAAACCTCAAACCTTCATCCGGCGCATCCTCCAGCGGAGTGAAGCGCCAACTTCAGAAACTCTAAAATGGCCCCACAAAAGCCAAAAGTGATCATAAGAATAAAAAAAAAACCTCAATCCTTCAGCTGATATTAAAGCATCTGTCACAACAGTACATTGTATATAATCTGCACAAGAAGACACATCTGTGGAACGACTTGTAGTGCACGGAAATGTTGAAGGCACAAGAGCGTGCGGCAGCTCACCAATGCGTTGGATCGACCAAGTTAAAATTGCACTCAATGGTCCACTCCACGAATGTACGAGAAGAGCCACGTGAGAAATGGCGACGGATTATGAAGCATACTACAAACCCTGATGTAACGACCACTCTGCCAAGAATGTGATAACGAATAAGATATAACCTGCACTGTCATTTGCAAAAAACACGTTACTTATTCCATTCACGCGTCAACAAACAATGTAAACACACGCTAGAGGCTTTATGCTCCATATTAATAACATAAATGTTAAAACTCTGCTCATGAATAACGTATAAGTTTAAAACTCTGCTATCTGAACTAAAACAGATTATTTGTGAAGCTCCCACGGCATATCATTAGGGGCTTTAAACTGTCAACTTTCAAACTAAAACCCGTATAGTTCCGTACTGGTTTTAATATAGGGTTGAACGCCTAATATAAGATGCTACGTGGCACCTTATATTAGGCGTTCTATATGACAAAGTAATCGGTGAACCAGTCTCTTTTCAACATATATGTATGTATATCAGTACGAGAGTGATGAATGCTTAAAGTCCCGCAGTTTATGGGAGTTATAGATAGATAATACATGCAGATAGATTAATGAGGGGTACATTGCACGTAGCTAGATTCAAACGTTGATATCTGATACTATTATAAAGTTGTAAAAATGAAATTCCTGTACATTTAAGATATTTTCTAAAAAATAAGTGATACCGACTATTTGAAGGTCACTGTATGTATGTGTGTATTTTTGTATGAGTCGTTGTGGCTTAATCACGTCAAAATGGCTAAACAGATTTCGACTATTTCTATGACACGGTATCCACCTGGGCATCTACAAATGGCTATAGTCACTAGAGTGCTTTCCGCAACTATATTTGCATGTCACCACTCTTATGTCAAGTATAAATAGAGTTCAAACCAAAATCACAAGCACGTGAGTGGAGAGTGAAGTCTATATGTGTGGCATGGGGCATTTATGAGAATACTACAAACAATGCTTTAACCGTCGTTTTCAAAATCGCTGCTTGATGGAGCAGACAAGCACAAAACCAGATTTCGTAAATACCCAACTTTGGTCCAGAAAGAAAATATTATATTTGTAAATAATGATTATTAAGGATTTTGACATAAAAATTACAATAATTATGAAATGATTGTGGGTCGTTCTTATTATTAGCCGACAATGGCTCTTATTTCTCGAGTGCATTCCGCAACTGTAGTTGCATGTCACAATTCTTAATTCAAGTAAAATAGAGTTCAAACCAAAATCACGAGCACAGGAGTAGCTACTCTTTTACAAAAAAAACCGGCCAAGTGCAAGTAGGACTCGAGCACCGAGGGTTCCGTACATTTTTTTACTTACCCTAACTTTATTACCCGGTACCGGTTGAGTTAAGTTTGCACCTGATATCTATAGCATTGCATACAAATCAGGTGCAAACTTAACTCAACCGGGTTGCCCAAATAGGTTTTTTCCGAATAAAAAAAAAAAATTGCTAGTTACAGACATGGCTATAATTTTTGTATAATATTTATGTTTATTAATACAAATTGTGAAAATTTCAAAAATTTCGATTGGTAAACTTCGGAGATAAAGGGGGGGGGGACTGGTGATTTTTTCACATTTTCCTTAATAAAACCAAAAGTAATCACAATAAATACATATTTTGTTCGAAAATGTGCAGGTTAAGCCCTTTCATATTGCCCCATTTGACCCAGTAGTACTTTTAATATTTACCCCCCCCCCCCCCCCCATATTCGTCGTTTTTTTAGAAAATAAAAATATATTTTTAAATATTTCCTGTGCAATACATATGGGCTGACCATGTTTATAAATATTCCAAGTTTCAAATAGTTAGCATAAGAAGTTTTTGAGATATAGCGCTTTAATAGTCCGACAGACAGACAGACAGACTGACGGACAGACAGCCAGACAGACAGATAGACTGAGTCGCACCATAAGGGTTCCTTTTGTGCCTTTTTGGTACGGAACCCTAAAAATCTGTGACGTAGGTACAGATGGAGCCTTAGTTACACAAATCTTGAAAAAAATATATAAATATAAATGCAATGCAAAGTCACCATGACGCTTTCATTAAATATTGTGTAGATAGTCATAAATAAATTAAGAACTGTGTAATGTGTACCGTCATTACGTTGATTATACGTGGGACAGTTTCAATATCGGTAATAAGAAGACCGAACCATGTACTTATGAACTCTCATTACAAGAATATATAGCACCTAAGTGGATAAAGTTAGATTAAAAGTTCTTGAACTTTTTTGGAAAGAGACCTACTTGTCGGTGCCCTAAAATAATCAAAAAGTATTCATAAACTGAATATTATTTCACAACCGGTTCGGCTCAGCGGAAGTAATGTTGCCTGCGAAGCTGAAGGTCCTGGGTTCAAAATATTTGTGTGATGAGTATGAATATTTGTTTCTGAGTCTTGGATGTTTTCTATGTATATAAGTAAATATATCTTTTAAATATATCTTCGTCTAGTACCTATAATACAAGCCTTATTGAGCTTAGCATGGGACTTGTTCGATTTGTGTAAAATTGTCCTGTAATATTTATTAATTTATTTATTCTTTATTAATCATCTCAGTCGTTACACTCTTGACAGTGTGGTCATCGTCAACACGTCGTTGGTCCAGTTCATGTGTGGCAGATGTAGCTCGCCTCACGATATCTTCACTATAATAAATTTGTAAAAATGAAATGTCTGTACATAGAAGATATTTACAAAAAAAATATTGTAACGAACTATTTGGAAGTCACTGAATGGAAACATATTTTATTGGATTTTTTGTATGTTTGTATGTGTCGTTGTGGCTTCATCACGCCAAATCGGCTAAACGGATTTCAACTATTATTGGTGCACGGGTAGGTATCTCCAGATGGTTATAGGATATTTCTTTCCCGACTACGCTGAAGAAAAAAGACGGGTTATGAACATTTTCTCCTTCGCGAGCTTCTAGTCTTTATTAATACTACGTAGCTACCTAATCACTTCACTATGTTAATTCAATCAAACAATGCAAAATAATATTCATTAACATTTCACCCTGGAAAGACAACTGTGCATTGTGCAACTATTTTTTTTTTCTTTATAACCTACAGAACACATATTGAGTATCGTTGAATCGCCATAGTGGAGGATTTTGGCTTTCTATAGTGTACCAGGTGACCCCACAATTACAAATATAATATTATATAGGCTTAAAATAAGACCTGAAATACCTACATGATTTATAAGTTAATAAAAAGTATGATTTGTTCAATAAATTAATTTCATATTTTTCTATCTAACCCCGATAGAAAGATATGAAATCATTGCCTCGACTTAACAGTTAAAGGAATAATATTCATATGTTCAAGTTAAATATCAATTATATAAAGCCCATAAGGCGATAAATTACATAGTGGAATGATGTATGTAAACTTTCCACAGGTATTGCACAACATTTGCAACTATACCATAACATTGGTAACGTTCCATGAAAACCCAATATGTTGCACAATAATTGATAATTATAATTCTGAGAAATAATAAAATTACCCCCTCCCCAACCAATATACGGCTCGAGTATAAAAGCCAAAGCTAATTCAATTGACAATAACCCCACTATATGTGGCATACAAATGAACACATAAATATAGAAATAGTCCCCATACTATTCATGTCGTTACTACAAAGTTATCGGTACTACTTACTAGCCTTTGGAAATACTTACGAGAAATAATCGTCAAGTGAATTAGCTTCAGTCAGATAGATATCATAGTTAAAATAGGAAGCCTAAGTATTGGTTTAGGAACGGGATTTCGATATAAACTGTGACTTTTTATTCTCTACTTCACCTACACTGCTCTTAAAGCTATCGAAAGGGGTTCAGACTGCTTTTACAGTCCTCAGTCTGCACACATAGCTAAGTGGGTTTACGGTACCGGATAAATTAGTGTGAATTAACTGGGTCCCTTTTATGTACGTCCGGAGTCTCACTGGGTGATTATTGGATTTGCCATGACATTTCTGGAACTAAGGGTATTTAAATTATAATACGATCATTTGTCGGTTAAAAAAGGAGCCGTTTTGTTATTGACCTACACGAGCATTGTCTTTGAAAATATTTCAATAACTTCGAAAAATCTCAATGAGAAACTACCTCGAGACTCGAGACATATTTGTAAGGTGTGCAATAAGGAGTATTAGTATTGTATTGTAAAAAGGATTTGAGATATATGTACAACAGTAGACATTTGTATACAAAAGATATTCAACTCCTTGTTGAAGAAGAGAGTAAAGTACTCGAAGTCGGCGACATACAGACAACGGATTATATCGTCCACCAGAAGGATTATTTCAGCATTAGTAAGTAGAGATTACTGAAACGGAACTTGTTTAAAATCCTAAGCCCTAAGTTTGTTCACTAGACAAAGGTGTTAATGGTTGTTACGTTAAACTTAAAAACTTAATCTGAGAGTTGTATGTGGTAGCAGAGCCAGCGTCTATTTTCTTTTGTCACCTTGGTAGCCATAATTTCATCATGCTTGTGTTAGAGTTAACTTAAACTAAGCAAAGCTAATGACTACCAGGCGACAATATATATCATATAAAGATAAATTATAATACATACCTAAATATATGTATAGAATTCATGCAAGATCTAGGAAAAAACATTTATGCTCATCACACAAACACGTGCCCTGGCTGGGATTTGAACCCCGGATCACTAGCGTCGTATGCTGTTGTGCAATCTACTTAGCCAAACGCGTCAATGACTCAAATTGATTAGAGAAGTCCGGGGTTGTGATAGTAAAGGAGTTTTAAGGGTAGCATACCCCTGTATCTTTGCATACCTCCGGCAAAGACATAATTAAATGGTTCCCTTATATATTGACAGATTCAGTGAAACCGAAATGCACGCCAATTAACGACAACCTATAATGGCAATTTACCCGCATTTCGAGCTCTCTATTTGTTTCCTTAACCAAGTAACAAACTGCCATGACAGAATTTAGTTAAACAGAGGATGAATATTAGCGATAAAATTTTTTATCGAATAAACTTTTTTATTATTATTTATTTACACTCTAAAGTGCTCGTAGTAAGATCACAACCGAATCAGGACTTAATTATTACTCTAACACGATCGTACTGAGTACTGATGCACAAAACGTGCCATCACGACTTGTTTCGCGTCATATTCAATTTCTATACAGTCGTATGGAAAAATGTCATTCAGTTGTATACGACTGTATGGAAATGGAATATGACGCGAAACAAAAACAGTTAACCAGTGGTAACAGACACGTTACCACTGGTTAACTGTTTAACTGAGTCCTCGCTTGCGATAAAAGATAGGTGCGCTAAAATGATGACAAAGACTTTTAAAGGTAGCATACCTTGGTGCCTCTCTTACCGCGTAACAGATTAATTGCAATCGAAATGCACGTCACACTATTAAATCGGATACACAGACAGCGACAGTTTATTCGCCCTTTGAAAAGGGATTTTTATCTTTTCCCTCAACCCAGCTCACCTTATAAGAATTAATTAGCACTCTAAAACGTTCTGTGACGTCACAGCTAAATCAGAAATAAATTAACACTCTAAGACAGTCGTACTGACTACCGACGCCGCAAAAAAGTGGTAAAGAGTTTAAAAGGTAGCATACCTCTACGCCTATAGTGCCGCGTGAAAGATTAATTGAAATCGAAATACATGTCACACAACCAACACTGTTGAGCGACAATTCGTCTTTTGAGGTCTTTTCTCTCAATCAAGCTGACGTAACACGAGTTAATAAGCGTTCTAAAATGCTTGTAGTTGCGCAGCCAAATCAGAAATTAATTACCACTCTAAAACGCTCATTCTGAGTACCGACACCACACAAAGCATGCCCTCACGTCCTATTTCCGTTCTTATTAAATATTCACTTCCACTTAATGAACTTTTGTTTAGAAATGCGGAAGTAGTGGTTAGTGCTTTGTTTACATTAGACGATTAAAATTGAGAACTCGATGGGTATTCACCTATATTCGCCTCGCATTGACAAGGAACATTAAAAGAAGAGGGCTGTCAAACACCATACTAAAAACCCGTTCCCCGATATGTATACTGTAAATAATATGAGAGAATATGAGCCTATCAAGTAAATGGCTTTTTAGCTTGATTGGAAATCTTTTAATAGATTCAATGACAATATGAACAAACACATTACTTAACGCAATCATTTGAACATTTTACTTAGTTTACCTTAACAGGTTGCATTGTAAGAGCAAACAAACGAAGACAATGTTGAGTTCCACCAAAACTGTTGTTTGTTTCAATCGCAAGTTCATTCGAACTTGATTGAACCTATAATAAACTTGTAGAGCAATCTATTTATTGTGTCTATCGCACGCAAACAATCAATTTTAAACTTGACAGCAATATACAACTTTTGTGATATCTTTATATTGATGCAGTAATGAAATTAAAATTGTTGCTGCAACCATTGGACTTGATATGCTCTGGTGGAAACAAGTTCTATCTGTTTTTTTTTTTCAGTGTACAACGCCATGGATTTATAAGAATTATTATTTACAATTATTAAACTTTGCAAGCTTGACTTGGGATTTAAATGTTACGATTTATTTATTATTGCCTGTTTACGAACTAATTATTTCTGTACTATGTCTATTTGTTCAATCGTAACATCGTACATGTTTAGTTTTACAGGGACACCTAGTTATTGCCTGAATATCTCCTTGTGATTGGAGCACAATCCAAAGTATGGTTATTGAGAGTCCTCTTGTTTTAATTGTCCTTGGTATTGACTAGTGCTGGTAGGGTCATGTTTTACCAAAAATTTTAGACCGTTGAAAGTCCCAGCCTGACCTTTTATATTTGAGACTTGGTGATAATGAATTTTAGTATCATTTAGTGTGTGTATTCATTTATTGTGCTATAAAGTTTAAATATTTTTTTATTTTTATTTTCTGCATGTTTGTATTTGCGGCTTCATCACGTCCAAATGGCTGCTTTTTATTAATTACATACAATAGTTTACTTTTTACCTCACTAAACTTAAACAAAAAGAAGGTCATGCCTTTTTCCTCCTTTGCGATCGAAGTTGCAGGCACCTTCTAGTATTATTATATAAGTAGGGGAGACCGCGGTGAATTGTGACTGAGGAGAGTTGTGTTTTATTACTTTTACTTAGGGGACTAAGTAAAAGTAATAAAATACAATTTTACATTTGTTTTCATGCAATTAATAAAAAGTATCAAAATGATTACTCGGTAAAACAGTGTTGCTTGATTCACTAAACAGTAAAGATGTACTAAATTAGATGTCATAGAGTACATATTTAGTGTGCATGCAGTTCAGTATTTTTTGATCGTATCCATATTTTGTTCAAAAAAGGAAATTTACAGTTAGATGATTAAATGCATGCCAAAATTTAATACGCCAAACTCTGTTTGTGCGATAAATATCTCAGAGTTCGTCACTGTCCCAATAATTGGCACCTTCTACCTAAATTTATTGCAATAGAGCTGAAAAGCAGGGTCAATTAATGAAATTACTATGTCAGGTATTGATACATTTACCTTACGTTATTTTATACACCGAATGACTGATGATACCGTTTTAAGTTTGAAAAGCCCTAATTCTTCACTGTGGCAATTCCTAAATGGACCAATCAAATTGTAAATTACGTTATTTCTTAACTACCACTACAAAAGAGCATAAGTCGCTTATAATATACAGCATATGCGCCTTTTTATCATCAGTTCAACATGTATGACTCTGCATACTCCTTAAAAGCGTACATTACTTCACTCCATTATCATTAAAGTACATTTTGTAAATGGTTAGGCTTATTGCGATAACGTTTTAAGGGAATTGGTCATATTGTGACTGATTAAAAATACTTATATGACGACAAAAAGAGCTAGGGAACGGTAATAGTTCGTAAAAAGTATACTTGTAGTAAGTATTCATTCATTTGATTCTTAGAACATACTCTAGTTAATGATTTAACTATAAAATATTGAAAAAAAAAAGACTTAAAGTCTACGTGATTAAATGTAAGTTGTTGGACGTGGACTGTATATTAGGGATTTTAGTTAAAACAATACTTTTTCTTTCTTCATAATGCAGGAGCTTTCTTCATAAGCATCGTCAGACATTGGCAAGTCAGAGATGAGTGTAGAACTAACTCTTTCCCGCCAAAATGGTCGGTACTTGATCTTCTGATCAGGGCGCAATTAGTGATATGTACCGACTATATTAGCTTTTGATTAGACAAGGACGGATATATTCGTTATTTCAATCAACACATGGTATCTCGCCTTTACAATATAAATAGTACGAGATAGTAAATACACACATGATATTATTAATTAATATTACAAGGTCAATTTGTATATAGAAGTTATATAAACGGTAGGTATATAAATCTATATGTACTTAAAACTACTACAGTAAATGGTGTACAAGAGTGAAATAATTTATGTTGACAATAATTAGTTGTGATTTTTATACAATAATTAGATTTTTAAGCCTACACATAAAATACTTATTTACATCTAATTATCTACTCTCGACATAAGTATAAAAACGTTATTTAGCTAGAAAAAACAAATGTAATTTTTAGCATTTTTTTTATGACAGGAGGCAAATGAGCAGACGGGTCGCCTGATGGTAAGCGATCACCGTCGCCCATAGACACTTGCATCACGAGAGGATCACAAGTGCGTTGCCGGCATTTCAGGTGGGAGTACGCATCGCTATGTTTGACAAAAATATTTATTGCGGGCAACCGTGTAGCTTAACGCAGTATAATTTTGGTAATTACTACTGAATCTCTGCACGACTTCAGATATTTTTTAGCAATAATTATAGAGAATGAGGAATGTTGACCTGATATACTATAATAGCACTCTAATTCACAAAATAATAATTTTCAGTCTTTAAAAATAGTACTTCCTAATATTTTCTTCTGTTTCCGCGATTATTAACTTTGTTAATTATTACTCTCAATGAGTATGGAAAACAGGGGATCCGGTTTGGGTGATGTCTCTGTCTAGTGTACGTTTTTCAGCTGATGATCATAGTAATATTAAACATAATTATCGACATCATGGTTCGCCGATCCGTGGGCTGATTTGCCTCCTATAACATAAAAAAAAGAAAAAAAAAACAACTGTGAAAGAAATAAAGAAATATTTAAATCTCAACGAAATTAAAATGTTATGAGAAATCTACTTCCGCGAACATTTTGTCCAAATACAAAATGGAGTCCCATGACATCACTAAACGAATTAAATCGGCCTAATGCGCACTTGGGACGTAAAGGCGTACTTCCATTAAAATATCATCGCTATAAACGTTCAGGCGTATACAAATGACTCTTAATGAGAAAGCTTTGGCGCAGTCGTTAAATACTACTCGTAGACTGGTTAGCCAGGTTTTATAAAGAGATTCCGCGAACGATACGTTACAGATCGCACACTTAGAGTTAACCTAACTAAGTACTTCAAGTTTTTGGAAAACGTTGCATAAAATCACGTAACGGAAAGTCTACCTCCCGAGGTAGACCAAAGAAACGACGAGAAGATGTGTTAAAAGAAAGATGTGGACTGGACTGGAGACAGCAAGTTAAAGACAGGGAGACCTGGAAGAACCTGGGGGAGGCCTACGCCAAATAAGGGACTTCCACAAAGTTATATAATAAGAGACTTGTAATAATATAAATAATGAAATATTACTCAACGAGCTTCTGCCCGCGACTTCGTCCGCCTTAAATTCGTTTATCGCGGAAAAAGGGTTTTTTTCCGGGATAAAAAGTAGCCTATGTCCTTCCCCGGGACTCAAACTATCTCCATACCAAATTTCATCCAAATCGGTTCAGCGGTTTAAGCGTGAAGAGGTAACAGACAGACAGACAGACAGACAGACAGACAGACAGACAGACAGACAGACAGACAGACAGACAGACAGACAGACAGACAGACAGACAGACAGACAGACAGACAGACAGACAGACAGACAGACACACTTTCGCATTTATAATATTAGTATGGATTTAAACATTTAAATTGTGAAATTATTGTTAAAAATTTAAACATACTAAATTGCATGCATTGTATTGTGGTAGAATAAAGGCTATTTTAATATTTATTTTATTTACTTAACTGAAGGTAAAATTACACAAAAGGTTGGATTAGGTAATAATAATTTTAAAGGCGAGAAAAGTGCTTTGTAGCATACAAAAATTGACAGAAAACATACAGATTGAAAATTGAATAAGAATTAGCGCTTTAGCGGCAGGGCCGAGGATTGCTTGAATGGCGACCACGCACCGGAAGACACAGTAGGGATAGGCCACCCACAATGTGAACTGATGGCCTGATGAAGGTCGCTGGATTCGGGCGGCGTAGGAACGGTTATGATGGCGTTATGTGGAGAGGGCCTTTATCCATTATCTAGTCGACGGTTTTGGTTGGCACAACTCTAGTATTCATTCACTTTTATAACAAAATCCTTAACATATCAATATTACTTTTACAACAGTTTTCGATGTCTGGCAATATCAATTTGGCGTCGAAGGTTTTTTGGCGGAGGCCTGTGTCCGTCATTGGACTTTAACTATCAATTATGGTACTATCAAACAATAGGGTAGTTTCCTGGGTATAAAAAATATTAATCTCATTAGGCCGTCAGTTACATTATCAAAAAATATGGGACACGTATTTTTTTTTTGTCTATCAAACAAAGATAAAGCGCATCGAAGTTTGGGAGTGGGGGCGCAAGACGACACGCCATGCCAAAAACGGCCGCACGGAGTGACGTCACGGGGACCTTAATCTTCATCATTATTTGTTTAATTGACAAAATAAAAAACACGTGTCCAATATTTTCTAATAGTCTAACTGACAGACTAATTATATTTTTTTAGGATACAAGCCTATTGTAAAAGAAATTAGTGAATCTACTCCCCGTTGATTAGGGTACAACCAATATTGCACCTAAACCCAAACCCAGCAAAGCCGAGGACAATAAAAGTCAAACCTTTATCTAAACGAGATACAAACGTTGACTGTCACGCGACCACAATAAGATAATGGGAAATTCATTTAATTTACAAATAACAGACTAGAAACACAGCGAGAACACTTCGGTTAAAACCGCTGTACTTTAGTTACCTCCTGGGGCTAGGCGGTTTTTAAACGAAACATCTTTTTTAAATTGTGATAAATGTAACGGATCAAACTTTAAATAAGCTGCGGACAGACGACAGACACGACGAAACAATGAGGGTTCCTTTTTGGCTGCAGAACCCTAAAAAAAGGAGTTAGTCTATAAAAACGAAAGCAAGAATTTTACTACGTCTTCAAATTAATCCATACTATATATGACGACACGTTTGGCTCAGTGGGTTGTACAACGGCCTACGAAGCTAGCGGTCCCGGGTTCGAATCCCGGCCAGGGTAAGTGTTTGTGTGATGAGTACGAATGTTTTTTCCTGGGTCTTGGATGTTTTCTAAGTATTTAAGTATTATAATTTATGTATATGTATATTATCATGTATAACGTCGCTTAGTACCCATAGTACTAGCTTTGCTTAGTTTGGGACTAGGTCGATTTGTGTAAGATTGTCCGTGATATTTATTTATTTATTTCTACTTAATATTATAAATGCGAAAGTGTGTCTGTCTGTCTGTTTTGTGTTTGTCTGTCTGTCTGTCTGTCTGTCTGTTACCTCTTCACGCTTAAACCGCTGAACCAATTTGGATGAAATTTGGTATGGAGATAGTTTGAGTCTCGGGGAAGGACATAGGCTACTTTTTATCCCGGAAAAATACCCTTATCCGCGATAAACGAATTTTAAGGCGCACGAAGTCGCGGGCAGAAGCTATTTTGTAATAAATATTCTAAGCGTCATTTGCCATTATTGGTTATAAATATTTGTGCAAAAGGTGGTAGAAGGTATTTGGTGTAAACAAATGAGTTAAAACGGGAACTGAAGTTCCTTCCATTTCGTTTAAATACCAATTGTTATGTAACAAAACAAAACGTTACGCAAAACGGCTAAATTGTGTACTTAATTCGATATAACCTTTTTTCAGGAACTTGTGAAGGTATCAAGTTGAAATTAACATCAATACTTACACCTGTGGTCCTTTCAAGCTGTAAAAAAATCAAAAAGTCAACGCATTCCAAAGATACAGTCATTAAAAAAGGTAATTTCCATATAAATTGCCGTCCATGGAAAACCTATAGGGAATTAGCATTTGTCCACTTGAAATTTGCTATGAAGGTAGCTCTTATAGTTCAGACACATACTCCCACGGCACAGCCTACGAAATAAATCAGGAAATCTTAATTTTGTATGTCCGTCGATCTACGTCAGTTTCTAATGTAAAATGACCCCCCACCTAGTACATGTAAGTAGGGCTCTGCTAAAACTGGATTTTCATAGATATTTTGTACGGAACCCTCGGTGCGCGAGTCCGACTCGCACCTAGCCTGTTTTATTTTTTAAGTTTACGAGTCTCAAGATATAAGGATGTCAAATTATAAATGCCACTATCATTTAACTAAGCTGTATCGAGCTTTCAATACTAAATTCAGTACACGATTTTAAGATTACAATGTTGCCTTTATGTCAAGATATGCCTTTATTGCCGCTTAAATAATGGTTTTATTCACAAATGTAGCGTTTTATATTTATTTTATCCCGAAGACATCGCAATAAAGTTAGGTTAGGACGGCCTCCTATTGTGTAAGATCGACTACACACTAAAGACTTGTTATTTTAGTTAGTCGCGTCTGTTCAGTAGTTTTCAAATGCGATCTTTGTTGTTCGATTGTGAACTCAAGCATAAAATAATCGGTAACTTGTGTTAAGCTTTTGTGAATTTCAAACCAGCTACTGTCTTGATGATAATAAATTGTATTTTTTTTTTTTTTTTATTCCCCTCTGCCAAAGTTTATACATCTACGTAACACTCTTGACAGAGTGGTCGTGGTAAAAACGTCGTAGGTCCACTTGTATGTGTGGCAGATGTAGCTTGCCTCATTAAATTTGGCCATGTCTCCCTGTTCGCAGACATTTTAGAGCACTGGTCTACGGGGCCTCCCACCAGGTCTCGTATGTGGTCGGTCAATCGTATGGGAGATCGTCCGCGCGGCCTAGTTCCCTCTATTCTACCTTGCACGACAAGACGCTCTCTATCTAGTGATTGTTTCGCCTTGAAATATGCCCGAACAGTTTCAATCCTAGACCTAAAGTCGAAAGACAAAGAAAGTAAGAATTATTTCAAAATACTAGAAAGTGTCAGCAACTTCGTTCGTGAAAGAGGAAAGGTCATAACCCCTCTTTTTTGTCGCCTATAACGATCTGGAGATACCCAGCTACACGTGTACCAAAAATTGATGTCTGTTTAGCCGATTTTGCGTCATGAAGCCACAACGACACATACCAATATACAAACAATCATATACAAAAAAATAAATCGTTTCGGTGACCTCCAAAAAGTCCTCTACAATATTTTTGTTGAAAATATCTTCAATGTACAGACATTTCATTCTTCCAACGTTATAATACTAAATATGTATTTATTATACAGTCGGAACATATAGTTTCATCACTTATTCAATTTGTTTACTTTGTATAAAACAACCAGCTTTATTTACAAATTGATAGAATCAGTGTTTTCCCTTGACTCATATCATAAAATCCTTTTATTTCAGTTTTCCCAATCGCTACGTTTACGTTAAAATGAAAATCATGACTTTAAAATGAAAAATAAATACACAAAAGGAAAATATTTGAAGAGAATTCATTAACGATTCGGTTTGTAGTGAGTGTACAGCAATACAAAGGTAAAAGAAAAATTAAATTAAATTCTTGTGTAATGGTATCTGTAAATTTTATTAAGCACAAATAAAGAAAAACACTGGGTCAAATAGAAAATAAAAATAAAAATACTATAAAATGGCCGGACTCCTATCCGGCTCGAAGGACCACAATATTAAGCACTAATAAAGAAAACCAATGGAAAAATAAATGAGCTAGTTAGATACATAGTTATAATTTTCGTGTATATTTATGTTTTTGTACACAAAAAGATTTTTTTTAATTTTCCTTTGGTAAACTTCGGAGATAAGGGATATGCTTTCACTTTTTCCTTTGTAACTAAAAAAAGTAAAAGGTATTTACATCAAAAAAATGTCTGAAAAGCGATTTAGCAAAGAAACTATTATCCATTAATCATAAATCAAATCAGTCATTTATTTACCAGAACGTTATGGTACATAAGATATATAAAACAGTGCAGAAAATGATCCTTAATATATTCCGCCGTTAGGCATGTGATAATGAAGTAGAAAATTATAATATACATTAACTGTAAAAGGTTTTATGTTTCATGCATTATTCAATTCTTAAATATTATTTCATATAGTTAAGATCTTCTGACACGTTCGGGTAAAAAAAAACTCTAATGTTAGAATCGGAAGCGTGCGTCCATCCTAAGTCTAACTTATGCAAATCGGGCATTTTTATTCAGAATTAAGGCGACTAAAGAAGCTGTATTGTCTCATTCGGAGTGAATTGAATTTTCATCGATCGCGAGCCCGTCAATGTTTCCGCTTTCTCGTTTAGAGTTCCTTATAAAAAGTTTTCACGTTATTTGTAAACATAATCCCATTTTTTGTCTTTATCGACATCATTAATTTTTAAACTCCTGTGCCAGAATGCGCGCCATGCAACCAACAGGAATCTATGGAGAAGATTGGCGAAGGTAGCAGTGAAAATAGCAGACGACTCCCCATGACCACGACCACTCTGTCAAGAGTCCACGACTCAGAAGAAAGAATTTAAACTTACACGATCGTCACTCATTATCACAACACAACAAAACAATTGAAATTAAGAAACACTGAAATTTCAACCGGGAAGATGGTTTCAAACTTCCATCTTCGTGGAATCCAGTAATTAGTAAATGTAAACAACATCAAATAACACCCGATAAATCGCTGGACGTTGTGAGTGTAGTGTGTCCGTCTAGTGACGACCGTAGTGTTCAGCCTAATAATAAACATCAAGCGCGGGTAGATTGAAAAACTCGCGCGGCTAGAAGACGCTGATTCGCCGCTCCATTTCCTTCGAGACCATGGACCTAACGCTACGTCCGAAACGTCGAAGATTTACCAACGAAAGGTAATTAAATAAGTCATATTTATACGCGATTAAGCCCCGTTTCGTTGTGTGGTGATAATTATCAACATCATCAGCAAAAGGGGTCTATGTACTGCTGGTAGGTGGCACCTCGACGGGATACTCCGGGGGTGGGTATAAATTAAATTGCGTTGTAGGTATCAATTTTTTATATTGTATTTATTTTTTTATTTACAACGAACTTACATGGAACTTGCGGCAGAAGTATTTAGATGTACAAAAATGGGTCTTGCTTGTCACGATGTCGGGACAAGAAGGTCCATAACGATGATGGACCCAATATATGGATGGTAACCCTAACTGCTGGACATATGCCTTCTCCACTACCATGAGTTGAGTAACTCCTCTCTCCTTGGGACTTAGGCTACAACTCTTTGGAGGTCAGACGTAACCTTGGCTTACTGGCGTTTGCGTGTGACCCTGCGTGGTGACTCGGACTGTCCAGAACTAGTGAGTCAACTTGTGCGACTGCATGTACCAGACATCCCCAGGATGGTCCTCAGATCGCGCAGACGCGATCGGCGCATCGCGTCGCGCAAGAACTCACCGCTTCTTCGTGCTCTCGGCACCGAAGTGTGATCTGTTTGCATGGCGATGGATAAGTAAGAAAATACATGACATGTTGATACTTAATTTAGAATGAAAATGAACATGAACATAGGTACCACACCCAGCCAGAACGGAGCCTGACCCGGACAAGCCAGATACACCAGGGAGTACAGATTTATAAGGAGGGACTCGCTCCGGAATGAGGAACTAGGGGGGACTAGCCGCAACATGTCGACCACAATCAGCCGATTATGCAATTTTAAGCCAATATAGGAAGTTTGAGTTGAGATCCGGACGGCTTAGGACCGGTTTTGGAAGCGCTATTTGGGGTAGGCATAGTGCAGCAGGGGCCCTTTTTTGGTCTAAATGATGATGTTGACCTGAATTAAACTGAACTGCTTATTTGTCTACGGAACTCGTTATTTTGTTAACCAACTCACGCCTGCTAGTCTATTTTGTTTATGGCAAACGACTTGGCATTAAGGTGTCTCGTTCCATTTAATGAATTCCCTTTTTTATTCCCCTTTTTAAATTGAAAGGTTTTTCGCAGTTGTTTCGAGATGACGAGTTAATTAGTGGAGCTCAAGTTAATTAAAGCATGGCTAAATTTAGGGAAATTGCTATTGGGAAATGGTGAAAGGTAACGCTGGTTTGTTTTATAGATTTCTATTTATAGCTAAATGAAGCGGCAGTTGCCAGGTCGCATAGCTACTAGTCAATCGGTCAGAAAGGTTCTTAAATGACGACCACGAACCGGAAAACGGAAGGAGGAGCAAGGTGTACTGTCAATGACATTACATTGACAGTACACCAATGACATGACATTACCTTTATTGATAACATTCAAAATATTACATGCCATTATATTATATGTATACTATTATAAATTTGTAAAAATAAAATGTCTGTACATTGAAGTTGTTTTAAAAAAATATACTATAGCGGACTATTGAACGGAGGCCACTGAAACGAAAAATATTCATTTTATTATTTTTCCTATATTTTTTTAAGTGTCGTTCTGGCTTTATCGCACCAAATAGGCTAATCAGATTTCAATATTTTTTGGTGCACGCCTAGCTTCTATACACAGATGATTTTAGGATACTTTTTGCTCGACTATGGTGAACAAAAAAGAAGTTTATGGTTTCTTTCTCCTACGTGAGTGTCTCTAGTTATTAATAAGTTCCACATCTTTACTTCAATTAATCTATACTATTATAAAGTTGTAAAAATGAAATGTTTGTATGTGTCGTTGCGGCTTCATCACGCTAAATCGGCTGAACGGATTTCAACCATTTTTGGTACACGGGTACCTGGGTATCTCCAGGTGGTTATAGGATACTTTTGACCCGACTATGCTAAAGAAAAAAAGAGGGGTTATGACTTTTTCTCCTCCGCGAACGAAGTTGCGCGCCTTCTAGTTATTGATATTTATTTATTGCTTCATTATATTGGATTGTATACTATGTTAATTCCCAAAAAATATTTATGTTAGAAAATCAGTGGTCTAGGAGCCACGATCTAAGTTTTCTTAGAAAACAAGATATATTATCAATTCCTTTTAGTTCTACAGGCAGTTTATTGTACACCTTGGCTGCTACAATTAGCTATTTTGGAAGACTTGACTAGCTTTCCACCAGCGAGCACTGTATACAATTTCCCATTTTCACTCTTTTTTCGCATGACGGGGTAGGCAGAGACTACCTCCTTCCACTTGCTACGGTCCTGGCATACAACTGCCGCTTCATCAACATTCATTAATCTCTTCATTTTGAGCTGTCACAACCCTTTCGCTTCGTCTCATTCACACACAGAATATCAATATTTCTCGCATCCATCATCTGACATACTTCATCTATTTTATCATTGATTCTTCCTCTTACATTTAACGTAGCAAAGCGGCTCTCCATAGCCCACACTTCGCTCTCGCTAGGACCGAGACGTAATGGGTTGCGAACCACATCGCCGCCATTTACGTTCCCACGAGCAGCAGCTAGGGATAAAATATTCGAACCCAGCAGAGCCCCGCATAGCAGGTAAGGGTTTAGCCTTATTCTGGCGTCACCAGGCCCAGGGCAATTCGGCACGCTAAATCATACGGCATACCTTGGATTGGCGGAATAGGAGAAAGGATAACAGGGTAATGAAAGGGATTGTACGAATTTAGACAGGAGAAAGGGTTAAAGGATACTACTGTGCCGGAAGACTATGTACGAGCCAGTAGCAGCTCGGGGAGCCGGGGTCGCATATCCGTATACCATAACAAAAATGCCGGAAAGGCAACTTCGTATGAGTAATCCCTGCAATGTATCACAATAGATAATGTGGTGTTAATTTTCCCACATGAAACACAGAAACTCAAAAATTGTGTTTCATGTAAAGTATGTTATATGTTGTGAGGATCTATATCGGAATCCCTAACGTCCTTTGCCCTAATGTATCGTTTGTCCTAATGCATTTTTTTTATGAAACTTTAAACTTTTCAGGATTGTTATAAAACAAACCTAACCGAACCTATACGATGATCTTGTTAAAAAATCCTAAAATATTTACGGGTTTTGAAAAAAATGCGTTATGACAAACGATTCATTAGGACAAACGATACATTAGGACAAACGATATTAGGAATTTTGAAGGAGACCACTGTTGTGAACATGTCGATTTGTCTGAAATGGACTACTATTAAAGCGATTTATAACAATGTAGATTTTTGTAAATTCACAAGCTGTGAGCAGCCTTTCGTATAAAAACCGTCCACCTATTTAAATAGACCTAATGTTGTAAGAAACTTGGCTTACTGCCAGATTTGATAATACTACGAAAATGAAATAAGTGTATGTGAAACTCATTGCTTGTTAAGACCTTCTTATTGTGAGCGGACCTAGGAGTGATTCAGACTTGGTGTTCCACGCTGTGTCAAATCATGAGCTCAAATAATTTTCTTGTTTTCTCAATATCAAAACTATCTCACTCACGCTGTAAAGCTTCCAAAACGTGAGTAATATAGGCGATATAACTCTTCTTAAATGAGTGGGTGATGGAGAATATTATAAGATCATCTTTTTCTAAGTCCTTTTATGTATAGAAGTAGTAGCAATTAATTAGAATGGTGAATAGGACAAATAGCCTTCATATAAGTTTTCAAAGGCATTTAAATTGTAATATGCACGTTCTTATTTTTCATGATTCATGTTTAATCCATTTGGCACTACTTGACAAGTACGTTCAAGCTAAGTAGAGTGACCAAAAGAAAATGTGAGTTAGACCTGAAATAATTTTAGTAGACATTCTTATTGACCATGCAAACATAATAATGAATAATAAGTTTAATAGACTGTAATCTGACAATGAAAATAACGAAAAGAAAAGAAATCATTTTCAAAGTCGGTTGACCCGAATAATCAAATTTAGCTCAGCAGTATATATTTTACGGTTGAACATACATCAATACTACTTTCACTTTCTTTTCTCAAAGTGGATGGTTTGCACGAATTGTAACTTTGTCACAGGAAAATGTATATTTTCCTAGTCGACCCCGTGAACATGAAACCTGAAAAGTTTCCGAAACGATGGGAACTCAAAATGAGATTATATACGCGATATAATCCGTTTAAATAGTTTTATTTAAATACATACACTGCTAAAATTATAACCTTTCGTTTTGTTTCGATAATCGGGTAAAAATAAATTATCGTTCACGATTTACAAATCAATTTTTATTTCCTTTTGTGCTCTTGGAAAATGTTGGTACTGAAATTTAAATACCGATTAGACATTCAGGGAATTGAACCTAATAGAACAAACAGATTGAATTTGCATAGCCCGCAGGGGCAAGCTTGCCGACAAGTTTAACCAAAAGTCTTCTTAGAGTGAGCTATAAGGTACTACATACCTTTCAAAAATTAATGGTACATAAGGTCGTGAGTAACGTATCGTTACCGAAGGTAGAGGATTAATTCGTTGTGAATCACAAGTGGTCTGATGGTGTAATGGTTCACACGCTGTTCAGGTATAGGTAAGTAAGGTAGACTGCAGTGGATCGCAATAAATTTTTATTTTCTAATTATTTCTTTGTATCAATATTGTATATAAACAAATGTGATGTCTTCACATTAAAAAAATATAAACAATCATTGAAGTTTCGCCAAACTTCTGAATAGTATAGCTAACCAGCTGAGCATGCTTCGTGTTTAGGAGTTAATGTAGTATTTTGGTCATACATACAGATAGTTTAGTTCACTAAGTGCTGTGTGGTTGTGAAAGTTTGAGCGTGTAGCTTGTATTGCTGCCAAACTATAAGTATACTCCATTTTAACTCCCGAGTGAGTAAGTTTAACGTAAATCTGTGTGTCTGTCTGTGGTACCGCATATTGAATTCGGTGTTTTTTAGGGTTCCGTAGCCAAAGTGTTTTTTTAAGACGAAATGTTGAAATACGTGCCACACGTTGATGTTTACTATAAAAAAACATTTCGGGTTACATGTATGGAGTGCGAAATATCTATTTTTGTTATTTAACTACCAAACTAAATAGGGGCTTATACAAGTAAATAACTTTCTGAATTTCATCAATATATATTTCGTAGTGTTTGAGTAAAATGCCTGAGATATTTGGACGAACGGACATGGCGAAACTACATAAAAGGGTTTTGTTTATGCCAGTTTTGCTACGGAATCCTAAAAATCGATTAGATTTGTTCTTAATAAAGATATAAAACGACCGGAAACAATATATTATTTAGCATAAAAGTTTATTTACCGATTTTAAATTAAACTTTATCTCAGCTTATATAGCCTTGTTATCTTAATGGCTATAGCTCTCTCTGTTACTCGTATTAGAAAATGGGATAATACAGATTTTTTACAACCTACAGTGACTCTAAAGCGATATCGAGGAATAGCGTTCTTAAACCGCAAGCAATAGTTAAATTTCAAAATATGATGCCTGTTAAAAATTATTCGTATTTACATTTTTAACCTTGATTCATTACCAGAGGTCGGACAAATGGGCGTCATTGCTTGCAGTAACATGGACATGACTCAAAAGTTTGATTGATTGATCAATAAATTAAATTATTGATGATATAGTGATAATTGATAAGATTTCAATGGTATACTAAATTAAGATATTATACCTTCTTTGATTTCCTTTTAGCAAAACAGAACAATCTATTTTTTGACATTGACTTTACTATTCTGACATTAATTCATATTAATCCATACTAATATTATAAATGCGAAAGTGTGTCTGTCTGTCTGTCTGTCTGTCTGTCGCGGGCAGAAGCTAGTGTTATATACATTACTAGCTGCTGCCCGCGACTTCGTCCACCTTAAATTCGTTTATCGCAGACAAGGGTAGTTTTTCGGGATAAAAAGTAGCCTATGTCCTTCCTCGGGGCTCAAACTATCTCCATACCAAATTTCATCCAAATCGGTTCAGTGATTTAAGCGTTAAGGGGTAACAGACAGACAGACAGACAGACGGACAAACAGACGGACCGACAGACAGACATACTTTCGCATTTATAATATTAGTATGGATGTAGGAAATGTTCAGTTTTACAATTCAATTTAACTGGTTGAAACAACTATTTGTAATGGCGCTTTTAAAACTTAAAATGTCGTTTTTATGTAATAGAAATCAAATAAGTACAAAGATCTGATAACACTGGATTTTCATAGATTTTAGCATATACTTTTGTACTAAACCCTCGGTGCGCGAGTCCGACTCGCACTTGGCTGGTTTTTTTCGTTAAGCCACACCACTGTATGGTGTGGCTTAACGAAAAAAACCAGTTTGTCTAACTAAAATGACTACTCTTGTGGCAAAGTTAAAGACACACGATATTCCAGCATTTCGTTCCCAATTCCGAATCGAAATGCTTCTCCACGATTCAGCAACAATGGCTTCACACAGACCCGTCAGTTGTGACGTCACATGCCAGTAATTACACCTGGGTTTGGTTGAGCCGAAATCGTCATATACTTCGTATTAAAGAGGGCGTAAGCGCCGTAGACGTCCTGTCGGATATGGCGTTTTGAAAGAGACTGGATCTAAACGTGATAGGTATGCCTGTGCTTCTTGATTAATCCTTTTATTTCGGGAATACAGGAATATCATACCTCAAAAAACGAAACCCTAATAGGATCGCTTTGTTTTGCGTCTGTGTTTTCGTATGTTAAGATTATTTTTTAGGAACACGTGGTGGTATCAAGCCGAAATTAATATCTAATACTCAAATCTGTCATATAAGTATGCTTGCTAACCATTTCGGTTAACGCAAGTTTAAACTTAGCTTCAAAACAAAGTTCTCAAATTCCCTGTACAATGTAGGAACGTGTGACGTCACAGTTTTAGTATGGAGCGGTTTTTTTGGGAAAGTCCATAAATGAGATTTTAATATTGCTGTATCTCGGTGAGTTTTATGAGATTCAATTTGCTTTGACGTGATAACGTCTTATAACTCGACGAACGCCGGCTGCACCCACGAAAAATTGTCATGTTACGCGTGCAAGCAAGAGCGCGGAACAAGCGATAGAGAGGCACGATCAGCCTAAGCGTTCGGCTTGTGACACATCTATCTCTCTTCCACGTTATTACGTAAATTATCGTCCGTAAGCCAACTTTTTTCACCAATGTTTCTATTATTGAAAGGTCGTTCTATAACATAACACAGATAAAAGTTGTCAAAAATTTTCTACTTCCCAATTAGTACCTACGAGTATGGAGCGTTGTCAGCGGTCAGTAGGAATTTCTTCACTATCTTTTCAGATTTTTGGAGTTCTTGTATTTAGTCCGATATAGACATTTGATCCATACGAAGAAATTAATCAATCATCACCTTCAAGAAACCGTCGTCATCCCGATTCCAGGAAATGCGAGCGAAGCAGTGAGTAAATTCTTGTGTATATATTTTTTCCTCATCGATAAAGTATAGCTTTGAAAAATCTTGTACTCAATTTAGTACGCCTCTAAGTATTTTAAAAGAGTCCATTTTCTCAGCGTATTCTTTAGATTCTATATCGGTTTACAGCGGAGCATCAGACTTTATTAAAAATACCAAGAATAGTTTTCTTTAGCGTTTAAAAGAGCAAGCAATTCTTAGTGAAATTGCTACACATTTTGTTCTCAGAAGTGTTTTCTAATAATAAAAACTTATAGACGTCCGATTGTCTCAAGCAATAGCCCAGTATTTGTCAATCACTTCAATCCCATTACCCAGCATATTTAGATCTCATCAATCTCCAATAGTTCTTGCATCTAGCGGGAGCTGTCTCTGTGCGCGTTCCATAATACGGACAACACCCGCGCCGTGTACCCGTTACATTTCATTAAATTTTCCAAAGGGCTTCTACGCGTTGACTTCTTCTCCGCTCACGCCTCCCAAAGGTCCGGGACACCATTGCCCTATGAGCGGGTGCAGCATACATAATAAAAACTTGTACTTATAACTAAGGAGGTGTCCCCAACTACTATTCTTGTGCATTCGTGCAGGATACAGTTGACAGCGTGCCTGCCTGACTTGGTCCGTTCACCTCAGCGGTGATCTACCGCGTCGTGTGTCCTCGACTTTACTCTTCGCTTCGCCTGCGTGGCCTACTATTTAAAGGTGCGTATACACTTGTATCATTTTCTTGTATCCGATCACCGTGACGTGGCATGACTGCGTATCGCGCTGCTTGGATGCTTACTGTCGGCGCGGCGACTACGCCGCGCTTCTCCAATCTAAGTGTGTGATACGCGTATCAACATGGATTTCGAGCGATCGTGACACGCGATCATGCCACGGGACGAAGATCTGATCGGGCAAATGATGCAAATGTGGACGCACCTTAACTTGCAATGTAACTATGTGTGTTCTTGAAATAAAACAATTTAACGGATTATATCGCGTATATTATCTCGTTTTAGTTCCCGACGTTTCGGAAGCTTTTCAGCTTTCCATGGTCACGGGTGGACTGAGATAAGATGTATTTTCTTCTGACAAAGTTACAATATGTGCAAACTACCCATTTTTGAAAGAAAACCAATAAAGGTGTACATACATGCCAGATGGGCCTAAGCTGTAAAGACAGTTACACATGTGCCAGAAGGCCTTAATTGTTTTATTTTAATAATTTACCAAGCAGCATTTCACAAATGAGGTGTACTGAGGAGAAAAGAAACGCTGCAAGGAAAAACTATAATCCGTTAAATTGTTTTATTTCAATGAGCAATAATCGCGGAAACAGAAGAAAATATTATGTATGTTCTTGTAAAATCTTGTAAGTTAAATTTGACCTACTTCCCGGTTTCCAATTGACCTAAAATTTGGAATACTCATGTAAGTTTAGTGACAATGGAATACTATGATACCATCGAGCTGATCGGATGATGGAGCAGGAAGGTGGTTATAGGAACTCTGTAATAAAATAATTCAATCCTACCGAGTTTGGGCTCTTTAGAATCATCTCGGTGAGTAGTTGATGGAAGTGTACAGTCGGCCATAAAAGGATGTAACAAAAATTTTATTTTTGACAGAAACGTATTTCATCACTATTATCTATCAACCCTTGGAAGTCCACTGCTATACGTCGAATAACAATGTCGACAAATTATACGAAGTATGGATATTTATATGGACTGTTTAGAAAACAGAATACATTGCATCAGCGACATGTAATTAATAAATATGAAGAAAATAATGCAGATATAATCTAGTTCCCGCACTGTTTGCATTTGACACCTACAGTACACAAGAGGAATGTACAGTAGTGTGCTGTAGGTGTTACTTGTATATATATATATATATATACATCTTAATCAAATAGAAATAAATGAGATATTGGTATCTCATCCGTTGGTGTTTCACTACCTCCCTATACCCTAACTTACGCATGATCAGGGCTACACTCTGAGCGTATAGTCCCACCCAACTCTTACACTAAGTTCCTCTCCTGTGGCGAAGACACCTTCAAGCCCTTAATCGATCAACTGAGCCTTGAAGAGCTGCAGTGAGAAAACCCCAATTCTCAACGCCCTATTCCTCACCGTACGAATCCATCTGTCGCCACAGGTCTCCTGGTAACAGATATTCCGCTTAAAGTCGTAAGTTAAGGTTAGGTCAGCGATTTAGGGCAGTAGGCTCCCTTGCCGTAATCGACCCTTAACCAAACGCAGTCTGTGCAGACACACGCTGGATAATTTAACTCACCAAGTACCAATTTACTTAGTTTAGCTAATCAAATCGAAATAACCCTATTTCTATTTTGTCCGACATTAGGGGTCCCTTTACCAGTCTGTGCCTGTACATGGATTAGCAAATACTAGTCGGAATAGGATTATGCTTCCAATGCTTAACTATAAATTAATTAACTTAAATGCTAATTGCATACCAGGACTTTAAAGCCTAATGAAATCTCGGTCCCACGCTCTGTAGTTCAAACAACTCCATTAGTAGAAACGGTACCAGTTTGTGTTTAGAAATTATATACTGCCAATAGGTATCGTTGTTTATAGAGAATTAAACCCAGTGCAGATTAGAATAGTAAAGTCTGAGCTTTATTATACTACGACATCTGTATTCAGTACCGTAACTACAATTGTTAAAATAAGTATATTGCAAAAAAATATGGAGACCAGCTTTTACTGCCGCCTGTTTTCTTCTTTAAACATCTGTCAACTAATCATGTACACAATTCTAAAAAGCCAAATCTCGGTAGGATTGCGTAATTATTTTACAGAGTTCTTATTACCTTCCGGCTCCATCATCAGATCAGCTTGATGGTATCATAATATTGTTGTGTCACTCAACTTAAGTATGCTAGGTAGGTGTAGGTCAAATTTAACTTGCAAGATTTGACCAAAAAATTAAGGCAGGTTAAATAAAAGCTTGTAATGTTCAAAGAACCCTATGGCCGTTGGGGCAGGAAAGTTCTCGAATGGAGACCGCGTACCTACAAGCGCAGCGTGGAACACTCGTAAGGTAGTCAGACGACCACCAGGTCGCGTGGGGTAGGGTTGCGGGCACTCGCTGGATGCGGGTTGTCTCTATCCGGCCCATGTAGAAATCTATTGAGGAGGCCTGTGGCCAGCAGTGGACGACCTATGGCTGAAATGATGGTGATGATGATGATAAGAAGATGCAACTTCTAGAAGAAAACTCGTTGAATCCAACTCAGAGGGGCAGCTTTCGGGAAGCTAATACTTAATATCTTCTCGTTCCAAATACCTTAGTATCTTACGACGAAGGTTTTTAACCGGTGTGTGTTGTCAGAGATGTTAAACGAGACGTGTGGTCAGTCACAATGGGCTTCATAAGAAGGCTTAAAGTCACTCAAAGGGCAAAGGAGCGAGCTATGCTCGGAGTCTCCTTGCGTGATCGAATGAGAAATTAGGTCCGCAAAAGAACCAAGGTCATCGACATAGCTCAAAGAGTTGCTAGACTTAAGTGGCAGTGGGCGGGGCACATTGCTTGACGCTGGGGCAGAAAGGTTCTCTAGTGACGGCCGCGTACAGCACGAAGCAGCGTGGAAAGGCCCCCAACAAGAGGGATAGATCGCGGGAAACCTTTGCATGAGGGCGGTGCACGATGGGTCGTTGTGGAAATCATTGGGTAAGACACCTGTCCATCAGTGGACGTCCTTGTGCTAATATGGTGATGATTTAGAAACAATAAAAACCGGCCAAATGCGAGTCGGACTCGTGCATGATGAATTTCCCTGTGTTACCGCCCAAGTAACACACAAGCCGTATAAGGGCTTATACAGCTATTATACAGTCAGTTTGAGCGTTATAAGTGCTGTATAAGCTCTAACACAGCTTGTGTTACTTGGGCGGGAACTAGGATGCCTCTCAAGTAGCACAGAAGCTGTATAAGAGCTTATACAGCCCTTATAACGCTCAAACTTCTTATACAGCTTGATTGCTACCTGGGCTACTTTTTAATGATGTCTCATACAAAGTTTCACGTCCTTTAAGACATGATTTTCGGGATAAAACTATCCTACTTCCTTCCAAGGGTGTCAAACTATCTCCATACCAAATTGCATTTAAATTGCTTCAGCAGATTAAGCGTCAAAAGTAGATAGGTACAGACAGACTGAATTACATTCGCATTTATAATATTACTAGCTTCTGCCCGCGACTTCGTCCGCCTTAAATTCGTTTATCGCGGATGAGGGTATTTTTCCGGGATAAAAAGTAGCCTATGTCCTTTCCCGGGACTCAAACTATCTCCATACCAAATTTCATCCAAATCGGTTTAGCGGTTAAGCGGTAAGCGTGAAGAGGTAACAGACAGACAGACAGATCCACTTTCGCATTTATAATTTTAGTATGGATAGTATGAATTGGATTAGTATGGATAAAAATTGCAAGTATATCGTCGGTATTCTGAAAAAAAAAAACCGACTGCGAAATATTACAGCCTATGTTATTCTCAGAAACAAGACAAATTCAACGACATACTTAAAAATCTATCTAGCGTGCAGACTATGCAGAGCGTGCTAAAGAATTAATCATCTGTAACGAATATACCCACGTTCATACCAACCAACATACACTCGAAAAATAAAACCTTAAAATAATGGGTAAAAACAAAAGTTTCAATAATATGTACACACTAACTCTATATAATGTTTGGATATAGAATTTTGAATTTTTGCGGTGTTTACTTATCGTTGCCCTAGACTGTACCACAGCAATAGTGCTCCCCCTTTTTAAGAAATAGGGATAATTTTGGCATTCCAATTTTAACTCAAATAATTAATATACGACCCTGATCACACGGGATTCAATTTGAACAAGGTTTTGAAACTAGACCACTCGCCTAATTACATTAGCTGGTATGTATTTAAGCATCAAGTCAAATTGAAATTTTATTGAACATTACACATTTTATTGTACATTAGCCTATAAAATCTCTGCTTCAAATTACAGTTAATGTTTTAAAATTAAGAACAGTTAATTGAAATGCGCGGTTTCGATTAGAGAAGCACGTACACTTTCAAACCAAATTAATGTTCGTTGAAGTTTAAGTAAACCACGGGAGGTGGAGAGACTTTCTTGACGAAGGCTAGACGTACATACACGACACTAAATTACTAGACGTAAAGGACGTAAATAGGACGTAAATAAGACGTAAATAGGGATGATAACTAAATTTTGATAATTAGTCCGTCGATTAAAAAATCGGATTGGATACGTATTTACTCCTTTGGTACGTAATAATAGTAGATTGTTTGACAAGGGGCTAAAATAAGCCATTATGACACGAAGTGATTATACAAATATGTCTGAGTGTCATAATGGCTTTAAGCCACGTGTTAAACACTGCTTTTCACTTCGACTGCGAGAAAATAAAAAATACTTAACATTAAAGTTGTATATTTCATGAAAAACTAAAAGTACAGTTTGAGAAATTATATCAGAAAGTTTGGCCAGTCTGATCAAGTTGGTTTGTTTGTTTTAAATTATTCGTAAGGAGTATGTAGCTGGCTGCAATTTTTTTTTTTCAGTGTCATAGAAATTTGTATGGGATTATATGGCTTTCTTTTAAACCCTAGGAGCTAAATAACAATAAACGATTTCAATTTCAATAAATGTACTATTTATAGTCTCACTTCGCGAAGCTAATACGATGTACTTTTTGAGCAGGAGAAGTGAAAAAAAATTAAGATGATACATTGAGTCAAAATTTCGCGTGACGACACGTTACAGACACGTGAACTATGACGTCACGAGCCTCCACTACTAAACTTTAATGCGATTGATCTTAGTATTGTTTTGTTCATCTGAAAAAGCAAAATATATGAGTCCTATATTTTTTTATTATCCAACTTACAGAGTTATTCGAAGTTTGATTTTCGTAGCCCGTAATGATGCCTACGATCATTTACTGATCGTGTAATCTAGTTTTCCAATATGTTTTCCCCTCACTAGCTCGGAAATCCGTCTTTTATCCTTTAAGAGAAGTGGGTAAAAACACATTTTATCCACTAGTGTTTTAGTGGGGAAAGTAATTTGACCTTGGAGCGTGTTTTAGTAGCTTTTGACAGATAACAAAACGTAAAACGCTCATAATAATGGTTTGTTTGTTATTATTTATCATTTAATAAATGCTTTAAGAATTTAATAAAAATTGGTATTTAGCTTCATTTAATGATTTTAAGTCATAAACCTTAAAATTCCATAAGAATATTTTTTTTTTTATGATGATGTTGAATGTAATTCTGAACAAGTAAGTTGAGTCGATGCTATTACAAAAGGCATTGTCAGAAATGTCAACATTGTCAGCAAAATTTTACTTATAAACTTTTCTATTTATTGATTATGATTCTAATTTACCTAATGATTATTTATTATAATGCGTACAAATAAAGACTTATTTTTATGAGCCGTTTTTTGCATATTGCACCTCCCTCGCTATAGTGAGGTGAAAAGTATTATGTTACACGCGGGTGCAAAGTTGTATTTTACTTCTCGTGTGTTGAAACACTCGCTACGCTCTGGATTATATTTCAGAACCAAACCATCCTTTCGCTTGCTCTTGTTTTAATTCCACCCTCACGGGTTAAAATACAACTTTGTACCTTTCTATCACAAATAACTATTGTTCGTTTCGAGGACATCCAGCAATTTGTTATGAATTTGCAGCTTTGTTTTGAAAGGCAGGTTGTCCAGCTACACCGGCCCTATGTCTTTATTATCTTACTAGAAAGTGCTCGCAACCAGGGCTTGTAACCGGTTACAAATAAACCGGTATTTATTTAGTTTATACCGGTTAACTCTTTAGATAACGTTCGGACGAATTGTTTTAGTAAGTTTATTCAAAACGCTCCGGTAACCGGTTACTCCGTGTTCGGATACGGAATCAATGACCGCTGTCGCGCCGATAGTGGCGCAACGACAGTCAACTACGAGCAGGTACATGAAAAAAATATCTAATACCATAACAAGCAAACCAATCCTTTCTAAGCGAGCGGTTATTCACCCGCTCACACGGAGGAACCGCTCTCTAACCGGTAAATGGATTTCGCTCCCTGTTTTGCGCTCCGAAATATTAACCGGCTACACCGATGTTCTTGCGAGCGTAACCTTTATTATGGGTTAGGCTTTCAGAGTTTGTTTCTAAGCGGTACGAAATATTAACCGGGTTACATGCCCTGCTCGCAACTACGTTTGCGGAGGAGAAAAAGTTACTACTCCTATTTTTTTCTTCAGCGAAATCGGGTATAAAGTATCCTATAACTATCTGTGAATACAGGCGTGGCGTCATGAAAATTACAAGCCGAGCGTATTCATTTACTCATATTTAAATAAATGGGTGGTTATAAGCCTTTCCTTGGGGAACCCGGTGGGAATCTCCACGAACGAAGTTGCGAGCACCTTCTACTATATACTTAAACTTGAAAAACATTTAACATGCCTTTGATGAAGCGCCTTAACATGCCTTTGATGAAGTGCCGTTAACATACTTATGTAACTTTTTGTGGGTCGACTTTAGCTTTGCCTGCATTTAACTCCCTAGTGCGTAAACAACCCTCTATATGTTTTTTAATTAGGACAGCACGCTGGGGTAACGTGTACCCTTAACCCTTATTTATTTTGTCCCTAAAACTTTACCCCATTACCAACTAATCCTGGAAACTAACAAATTATGGAGTTCTATTTAAAGTTATTGAAGCCATTTGGTCTTGTGGTACAGAACTAAGGGGACCTCATTGGAAACCGCAAACACGGCTGTTTCACAGTATATTACCTTCATATTATGACTTCGAAATAGTTGGTATTCAAATTAAACCAATACAATACAACAATTCTTTATTGCACACCAAAAACTGAAACGGTACAATATAGAGCCTGAACATAAAGTACGTTAGGCAATAGGTGGTCTTATCGCTAAAGAGCGTTCTCTTCCAGACAACCTTTGGGTAGCGGAAAAGACGCTGAATAGCTAGGAATGAGTAGGTGGTGAGATAAGATTATAAATGATACCAAAATAAATAAACATACATACATACATACATACGAGTACACACATATATATACATATATATAAATACATAAATATATAAAAAAGAAGAAAGAAAACGACAGGGTTGACATAAAACTGATTAGAAAACCAGCAGTGTAATTAAAAAGTAGAAATTATGGGAGTGATAAATAATGATCTTGTAACTAAGTTTTAAAACTAGGCAAAGACTTTACTTGCCTGAAATCGAGCGGAAGGCAGTCCACAACAGAGTTGCCAGGAATGTAAAAGAATTTGTATAAAATGTTGACTTTGTTGATGGAACTACTTAGTAAAACATAAGTATCCACAAAAGTAGTGACAAAATTCAATGACTTGCTGGCTGGACCTGTAGCTTAATAGGGATGATGAAAAAAATTTGAAAATGCGTCATGGAGATTAATAAAAAATATTGGACACGTATTTTTTCTTATTTTACGTAATAAAGGCGATACACTGAGTACAATGTCGCTTTGTACCTAGGAATGACGTCACGAGCCCCCACTAAACTTTAATGCGATTTATATATATTTTTTTATTATTTTGAAAAAGCAAAAAATACGTGAAATAAAACAATTTAACGGATTATATCGCGTATATTATCTCATTTTAGTTCCCGACGTTTCGGAAGCTTTTCAGCTTTCAATGGTCACTGGTGGACTGAGAAAAGATTTATTTTCCTCTGTCAAAATTACAATTTGTGCAAACTACCCATTTTTGGGTACATACACGCCAGATGGGCCTAAGCTGTAAAGACAGTTACTCATGTGCCAGAAGGGCTTAATGATTTTATTTTAATAATTTACCAAGCAGCATTTCACAAATGAGGCGTACTGAGGAGAAAAGAGAGAATTGTTTTATTTCAATGAGTAATAATCGCGGAAACAGAAGAAAAAATACGTGTTCAATACTTTTTTATTATCTAACTGACGGACTTATTAGAATTAAGGTTTTTATACCCGTCATCATGCCTATTGGTACAGAGCATGCGCATCGGCAGGGCTCAAGGCACTGATTTTAGAGTTTTTTCACGATTTAGATCTTTTAATTACTAATCGCTCGGTGAGCTGTAAACCTCGCGAATCCTTACCCACATATGTCTGCCATTTTGAAAAAAAAAAGAAATCAATTCGGCCTAAGCTGAAAAGGTGACGCTGCGCATGCTCAATTATTACTTATTTATACTAAGAGGGTCTTTCCAGGTGATGCAATTGTGTGTATGAAAACAATACGTAGAACTTTTTTGCCCCATTTTAGTTTTTTTCTAACTTTTATTTTGGTTTTTGGCCACGGTTTTGCGTGGAACTATTGGGCTTCTTTAAAAACTGTTTATATCAAATCGTTTTCGCAACAGAGTATGTACCTATAAATAGATATACTCGCCGTCTAGCAAAATTATATGATTGATTGTCGTAGCTAAAGGAGACTATTACTAAACATGGGCTTTTTGTTTTTCCAGGTAAGTGACAGCAATGCAGCCTTACTTGGGTGATGAATGACGCTACTCGATCATCTCCTGTACACACAGTATGTCAATAACACCATATGTTTTTTATAGTATTGACTTTGGACATTTTGATTCTGACTTCAAATACAAATAATTTTTTTCACATAATTTTAGGTACAATTAAGATCTTAAAAAATAATATTCGTATCACTAAAATCTACCATGCATGGCATGTGAAATTAAGGAGTGTAGGCACTAGGCATGTACAACTACTTATAATCTACTTATAATCTAAAAACTCTTGTATACTGTAAAAACACTTTTTTGCCAGCCACTTCTTAAGAAGTCGATTAAATTTAATAAAAGTTAGGTCTTTTATTGTGTGAGGCAGTGTATTAAATATTTTTATGCACATAATATTACTATTTCTAGCAACTAGTGATAATTTTGATATAGGTATATGGCGCCGCACTACGAGCAGCGCGCATCCATAGCGTCGCCATATCAACGCTACAAACACGACTGTCGTTCAGATGAATTTTTCTTCTCGCGACCGCTACATCGTAATATTGTTAAAGAAAGAAAGAAAGAAAGAATGGTTTATTTGCTGGAATACTTAAGTCTAGGTACAAGGTCTTATTGTAATATATAAGTTCAGTATTCTGTCGAATGATATCGACATGCAAAATAAATGTAAAAAAAATGTATGAATGCATGCATTATTAACATTATAGTAATATTTAACACACAATAATATTTAATTTGTGATACAATAGATGAGGCTACTACGTTCCTCTATTGTGCCTGTTATGGTCCATGAATTCATTAACACTATAGAAACAATGTTCTGAGAGTTATTAATATCTTCTTTATTCCAAGTAAACTACATACATATCTAACTGTCGCATATTATTTAATATCATAGCGTTTCAACTCTCCCGCTATAGGTATAAACAATTTATTGCGGTACTGCGAGCGTGAAGGGTTCTTAAACTTGTTTTTAACGTAGTCAAACATATGCTCGTTTTTATACACAAATTAACATGCGACTCAAATATACAGACAAGGTAGTGTTAGAATATTATATTTTTTAAAGTAAGGTCTACATGAGTCGATTTGCTTTAATTCAAACATTGCTCTTATACATATTTTTTTTGCATTAGAAAAACTGTATCAATATTTAAATACCTACCCCACAAAGTTATACCGTACCGCAGGATAGAGTGTATGTATCCGAAATAAGCAGTAAGAGCTGCTTCAGTAGATACCACTTGACTTATTTTTCTCAAAGCAAACACAAAGCGGTTAACTCTGGACGACAGCCCTGCTACATGATCGTTCCATTCACAGAAACTGTCAAGTGTTAAACCTAAAAACTTTACAATGTTAACTTGATCAATTTTTACTCCATCAAATTGAACATCTAGATTCAATGACTTGTACTTTTACGAGTGTGAAATTGCATTAGTTTAGTTTTTGATAAATTAAATTGAAGATTATTTAGCTTTAACCATTTTATCGTCCCATTTAACACAGTATTGATATCAGACTCATAAGATGACCGATCATTACATTTTATTACAATTGTGGTATCATCTGCAAATAAAAAACATTTTTGATTGACTACATTGGGTAAGTCATTGATGTAGAGGAGGAATAATAAAGGTCCCAAAATGCTGCCCTGAGGTACGCCATATTTGTTTGCAATAAAAGCAGATCTGTATTTAAGGGTACTTTTCTTATTTGAAGAGTATTTCGACACCTCTACACATTGTTCTCTATTAGATAAATATGAACGGATCCAGTCTTGTGCAGGACCCCGCATACCATACCTATAAATCTTTTTTAACAATCTCTCATGACAAACGAAATCAAAGGCCTTGCTCATGTCCATAAATAGGACAGACACTGGCACTTTTTCATGAAAACAATCTGTTACAGTTTTCATTAGCTCGAAAATAGTCATTGTTGTGTTTCTATTTTTCCGGAATCCATTTTGCTGACCATTTAACAGATCATTACTCTCAACAAATTTACTTATTCTATTATAGAGTACCTTTTCAAAAAAAATTGAAAATATGGGTATCAACGTAACGGGCCTGTAATTATTTAATAGTAGTTTATCATCCTTCTTGTGAAGTGGTTTGACTAGATTTTTTAAGTTTTGTAGGAAAAATACCTTGCCCTATTGACAGGTTTATAACATGACATAAAGGTTCAGCTATACAATTGATGCTCATCTTAATTATTTCAGTAGTCAAGTCATCCCACCCAGCTGCCCAAGTATTATTAAGGGAATTGACTATTTTAATCAGTTCATTACAGTTAACGGGTGCAAGAAATATGCTTTTTTTGAATTGTGGTATTAAGTTATTATTCATTACGATTAGACTTACTTGAGGCTAGATTTAACCTTAAATGAAAAATGAGTGACACATTTTTGTAGGTATATGTTTTTAGGGTTCCGTAGCCAACATTGTAGAACCAGAACCCTTATACAGTACCTGTAGTTTTGTCATGTCTGTCCGGCCGTCCGTATCTCACAGGCATTTTACTCAAAAATTGCGATTTGACATTTATAAAATACCATCTTAACATAATCTACCCATGATCATTTATTAAACAGTTTTATTTGGCTTGTTTTAGTAAACAGGTCAATTTTTTGACCTCCCGTCAAGTCCATTTAAAAAAACCTAATCTAACAAACAAAAACACGATTCATGAAAAATCATAATAAAGTACATTGCTCAAATAAAAAAACCTTTCAAACAATAGACTGGTCAGAATAAATATCCAACTTGATTCTAACCGTTTCCGTCGTAAAGGGATTGAGTGGTCTATAAATTCATATGACATACGTCCTTTTTTAAATGGGATCGCTTTATCAGAGAATCTACTAAATTGGACCCCATAAAAATTCCATAACCCTTTAACGACTACCCCATGGTTGCTCTTCCACCATGATTGTACTGTCCGTGCTAGTTTATAGGCAAATTATATCATAAAACGCGGCGGTACGACGAGAACTCGATTGGAAGTCGATGGTAAACTTGTTGATTTTAAAATCGAGATTATTAGTAGTGGCCTAGTTCATTTTGGGATGGTACTTGCACACCAGGGCTTAAAAACTGGTTTATTTTCCGTACGCGCCAGAGCCACGCGTTGAGAGCCTAATTCCTAATAATGGTTAAGCTTGTAAAAAAACCGTTGTGACTAACCAATTAATAACTCAGAGTGTAAAGAGGGAACGATATCCATTAGCCGATTAGAGAACGCTCTCTCAGTAGATAACGTTCCCAAATCAATTAGTTCGAACTTAACCTAAATAATTACGTTTGAACGAAACCTAAAAAATTAACGGGCTTCACCTAAATAAATACAGGTATATTTGTAACCCGTTACCAGTCCCGCTGCACGCGCATTTCTCGCTTGTTTTGACTAAAGCTGGTATCTATTAAAGTTAATTGTTAATTGTTAAATTTATACTATTTGTAATTATTTACTGTAAGACGAACTTCCCATTAACTTAAAAACAAATAAATAAAATATGCGCAAGAGGCAAGCTCTTAGTTCAAACGTGTTTTAAACACAGTGAAGTGACATTGACAACTTTGTCACAATGAAGATGACGTCAATAAATAAGGAATTCATTAGACATTTGGTAACTTCATGATGCAACTGCGCTTCTAGACGAAAGGATGTAAGCGCCGTGAAGTTACGCTCTTTTGCTGGTGCATTTTTCCACATCGTATGTGTCATTTGTATTGCATTTCTCTGTTGCAACAGCTAAAGAACCCTACACTGCGTATGGTCCGACATGCTCTTGGCCAGTTTTTATCAATATAAATATAAATATCAGGCACATATAAAATCTCACACAAATCGACCTAGTCCCAAACTAAGCAAAGCTTGTACTGTGGGTACTAGGAGACGATATACATAATATATTGAAAAACTAGCTTCTGCCCGCGACTTTGTCCGCCTTAAATTCGCTTATCGCGGATAAGCGTCTTTTTCCGGGATAAAAAGTATCCTATGTCCTTCCCCGGGACTCAAACTATCTCTATACCAAATTTCATCTAAATTGGTTTAGCGGTTTAAGCGTGAAGAGGTAACAGACAGACAGACAGACGGACAGACGGACAGACAGTCAGACAGACAGACAGACAGACAGACAAACTTTTGCATTTATAATATTGATAAGTATGGATTGTATATCCATCGAGAACCGATGGTACTTAATTCAGTAGTAACGATCCCCATTACCCGCGACCAGAATTTACCACTAGGCGGTCTCAGCTTATTTAAACCGCCCGCCATTATTTACCCTGTCAACCGGTAACTTAGCAGGTACCGATGCTGTGGTAACCATTGTGTGAGAATATTCGAGAACGATCGATTGCAAGACTGATTTTGATTTACAGATTTATTAAATGGTCATGAGGGCGTGCTCAACTTTGCTTCATGCATAGGTGTCAGATAGAAGTAGAAAATATTCGTATCTTGCCGAAAGCAGGGATCGAAATCCAAACCGGTATTTTTTAAATCTTCTAAATCTAAAATACGCTATTTCTGGAATGTTTTAAAACTGTATTTAGAAAAAGATAAATTAATCACAAAACACCTTTTTCAAGTTCTAGAATTTTAATTAAATATATGAAAATCTCGTAATTGAACGAAAAAAACGAAGCGTTATTTCGGATATTTTGTATGAAAAAAATCCCGGTACCGATCACTCGCAGAAAGACAGAAGTGCCGTGGAGATACGCTCTTTTGCTTGTGCACGGTTTCAAGCGTATTTTTTCATCTCTAGTGCATTTTTTGTATGAACGACTGCGGAACCGCACTGAGAATGGTCCGACATGCTCTTGGCCGGTTTTTTTTGTTGTTATATTTTGTAGTGAAGTAGCAATAATCAACTCATTCAAAAATTACTATGGATTTTCCATCCATTCCATCAGCATTTTGAACCTGATTGCAGATTTCCTTTTGGCTCAGACTCCACTCACCATTAGGTGGACTAAGATTCATACAAACAAATCCAATTAGGTTGTTTGTGGGAATGTATGAATATTCCACTGCAGTATCTATTCCTTATTGTTCTACGGCAACAATAAATAACATAATTTGGCCAAACTCCAGAGTTCCGTTGTAAAAGTAGCCCAAATAAATTGTGGAAGGAAAGGAAATTAACTAAAATGTATGGTGGCGAAAATACAATAAAATATCTCATACAGGCCAAGGACAGGTTTTCTTGGTAGAAAAATCTTTTTTTGTATTTCCTAATCTAAATTAAAAGTTTTTTCTTTTAAGTCCTGAGTAGCTGGCTAGGACTTACCTACTGGAATGTTTATTTTAGCACGTTCCGCCATTTTACGATCAACAAAATATAGAATCAATTTTTTTAAATGTTTTTTTTAGCACGTTAGCCATTTTACGATCAACAAAATATAGAATCAATTTTTTTAAATGTTTTTATTCCGTAGTAGCTAAATTTTAATGGATCCCTTTTAAGGTAGATTATTAAAATCAGTTTCTTCTCCACCGGTATTCTTTAGGTGTTGAATATATGATATTCACGTTGCAAAACACTTTTAATTTACTTGCTCAGACGTCAAAGTCGGTTGAAAGGCATACTGCTCCTTAAATTATCGATATCGTACTTTTCGTTTCAAACTTAATGCAAGCAAAATCATTTTGACAAAAAGTTACCGTTCCTTCTATCAACTAGTCCAAACTCATTCAATTTTATATTTCAAACAAAATTCAATTAATTTATTTCTTTCATCTCTCTGTAAACATCAATATCTCTGTTTGTGGTAAACAAGACGGATCAAAGCCATCATTGCTACTCAAAAGGTCGTAACTACCGTATGTTTCTTTCTGATTTACGTCGTTTTGTTTGAGTGAGGTAGAAAAAGCCATTGTCTATTTCTAAAGCGGCTATTTTGATTTGGAGTGAGGATTTGACGTCGTACCTATTTGACCCCTTAAGCAAATATTATATTATAAGTGTTCAGAATGCAGCCAAACTGACGTCACCGGCGGCCGTTCGCGTCCCAAATTTGAAGATCGGCGACAATCGAATTAACCGCCAGTTTTTTAATTGACAGAATCAAACGCCTAAAACCACGGAACGAACGACACCTAATTTTGATTTGAAATTCCAAAGTTCTGGAATAAATTGTATTTTTTAATATATAACAATACTCTTCATTGAAGATCCACCTAGGCTATTCCCGATACCCTAAAAAGGAACCTGGGTCCCAAACATTGGTCCTTCACCCTACGAAGAGGAGCATCAAGCAGAGTTCGTCTTCATCATCCGCGCCTTCGAGATACGCATCCGCAGCTTCGTAATCGTCGTATTGTTCCCGAGAGAAAACTTCACAGGCCGTCTTCAGCATCCCAAAAGGACTGGGGCGAGTTAATTGGACAAAGAAGCTAACAAAGAAAAGTTCGACGTTCTCCATAGCGGTTTTTTCGTCACAGATATCTTCAGCGGCCTTCATTCGTCGAAGGAGAAGTTCAGGTCAACTGAAGAATACCCCGGGATTCCGGTCTACAACGTTGTCTTGCTAATTTCAAAATCCCGCAAGAATTGCAAAGCACAATATAGCAGAGCAGGTCGAGTTACGGATCAACATAAAGTGAGTTCGTTCCAATATCCTTTTATCCCCAAAAACTGATTATCTAGAAGTAATTCTTCCCATTTTTTTGTGGTTAAGTACCATACAGCTGCAATATATGCTGCTGATATTGCTCATTTATTCGAAAGAAATTCAAATTGCAGCAGTTTTTTTATTAAGTGAAAAGTTAATTCACGTAAAAATCTAACGAAGACTTAATAATACACATTTATTCGCAAAGCGGCTGCTTATCAGCGATTGCACTTTTTTTATACGTTAAAACCGCATCAGTACGCTCGATTTCAATAACAAGTTTTATTCCCTTCCGCGTCACCGAGCGCAGTGCATGTATCTGCTTATCGCTAATAGTACCTATTGTTGTGCGTTAGTCAATATCGAAAGATATCTATTTGCATCTTATTTACGTGTTAACGGTAAATATCGAACAGTGCAGTTTGTTTTCGTGTTTAATACATATATTGGGTTCATTTAGTGTAAAAAATGTCATTACCGCAATTAGTTAAGCAGCGTGGTACATTAAAATGTAAATTAACGAACTTTAAAACGTTTCTTACGCCATATTTTGACGACACGTTTGGCTCAGTGGGTTGTACAACGGCCTACGAAGCTGACGGTCCTGGGTTCGAATCCCGGCCAGGGCAAGTGTTTGTGTGATGAGCACGAATATTTGTTCCTGGGTCTTGGATGTTTTCTATGTATTTAAGTATTATAATTTATCTATTTATTATGTATATCGTCGCCTAGTACCCATAGTACAAGCTTTGCTTAGTTTGGGACTAGGTCGATTTGTGTAAGATTGTCCCTGATATTTATTATTATTATTATTATTATTTATTTATCTATCACGACGTTAAGTGACGTATAGGCTAGCGAAGTCGAGTGCCGTCTTAGCAAGATCGAGGAAATGTATACTTGCTTTGATGAATTACAGGAGCAGATCGAAATCGCTTCGGAAAGTCCTGACGATCAATACCTCGAGCGAACGGAATTTGAGAACCAGTACTTCGCCATCTTGGCCAGCGCTCGGGAGTTGCTTCGCAAGCGTGGCATGGTGGAATCTAAGGTTATGTTTGAGACTGGTTTCAGTTCTTTTCAACAAAGGAACAATCTGGTAAGACTTCCAAAAATTGATTTACCGCATTTTAATGGCAGCTATCAATATTTTCTCGAGTTTAGGGATACATTTCTGTCGTTAATTCATAATAACGAATCCATAGACGACATTAACAAGTTCCATTACTTGCGTTCGACGCTACAAGGAAGTGCAGCTTTGGTTATTAAAAATTTGGACTTTAATGCCGAAAATTATAAAGCTGCTTGGGAGCTATTAATGTCCAGATATGATAACAAAAGATTATTAGTCAACAATCACGTCAAGGCTTTGTTTAGTGTCGAACAAATTAACAAGGAATCTTGTAGGGCGTTACGTCATATTTTGGATATAACAAATACGAACCTTAGGGCACTTACAACCTAAAAGCAACCAACTTCAGAGTGGGATACGCTTATTATCTATATGATGTCATCAAAATTGGATGCAATTACTAGCCCAGAGTGGGAACAATATAGAAATACGTTAGATGATACCCCGTCATTAGAACAATTTACTACATTTATTTCGAACAGGGCTGATTTGTTAGAAACTCTTGAAAAATCAAAGTCCAGTCAAAATAAACCTAACTATCAACCTCATAAACAAAGAAATTTTCTTGTTGCAAATGAAACTTATAAATCTAATAAAACTTAATACAGCTGTCCTCTGTGTAAACAAAATCATTTTTTGTTTTCATGTGATTTACTTCGGAAATTATCAGTTGACGTTCGTCAAAAGAAAGTCAATGAATGGGACGTGTGCCAACTATGTCTTAGGCCAGGTCATCAGTTATCCAAATGTAGATTATCTACTTGTAATGTAGTGAGCGTCATAATACATTGCTTCACGCAGAAACCAATAATGATACAGTAGAGGTCGCTGCTGTATCAGCCGATAAAGGCGCTTCGACTCAACAATCCTCTGTACTGCTTTCCACAGCTATGGTGCGAGTCAGCGATGCCATGGGTGCTCAGCACGTCGCCAGAATTTTGCTGGATAACGGGAGCACTACCAACTTCGTCACTGAGAAGCTGCGCAGTAAGCTGCAACTTCCGCTTTCTTCCACTAACTCCACTGTGACAGGTATTAACAATTCCTTTTCTAAAAGTACTCAGTCTTGCAACCTGACAATACATTCGATAGCCGGGGACTATAGGACGGAACTTAAATGCTTTGTGCTTCCTGAGATAACAAAATTGTTGCCATTGTCATTCATAAATATCAATAGCTTGAACATACCATCACATATTCAGTTAGGTGACCCCACATTTAACATTCCGTCTGTCATTGACATTCTTGTCGCCGCGGAAATATTCTGGGACGTAATAGGCTCCAGTCGTATTAATTTAGGGAAACGGCAACCTACCTTGTATGATTCAAAACTGGGCTGGATAATTTCCGGTACCGTTCTTAGCAATCAAAAACATCATACCGTTTGTCATGCTTCAGAATTACTTGACACAGATGTTGAGAAGCAGCTCACGCGCTTCTGGGAGCTGGATAGCGTCCTGCCAATTCACGACTTCACTCCTGAAGAACGGGAATGTGAAGACCATTTTATGAAAAATACAAAACGGTCCCAAGATGGACGTTTTATTGTTACCATGCCACTTAAAGAATCACCAAAGGTTCTGGGCGACTCCTATGAGATGGCCAAGTGTCGTTTCTTATCCTTAGAAAAAAGATTAAAGCATGATCCTGGTTATAAGGAAAACTACAACGCGTTCATGACCGAATATCTTAATTGAGGTCATATGTCTCTGTCCTCGCGCAAGTTGAACGAAAATGATATCGAGTGCTTTCTGCCTCATCATGGGGTAGTGCGAGATTCGAGTTTAACCACAAAATTGAGGGTAGTTTTTGACGCTTCGGCACCTACAAAATCACTACAATCCCATTTAAAGATACACCGATCTCTAAATGGGATTCAGAGAATTGGACCTACCGTTCAAGATGATTTAATTTCAATTTTACTCCAATACCGGCAGCACAAGTACGTGATCTCAAGAGACATAGAAAAAATGTATCGTCAAATGCTAATTGCACCTGAGCAAAGACGCCTTCAGCAAATTCTGTGGCGGTTCAACCCAACTGATCGTCTTGAGTGTTACTCTCTTAACACTGTAACGTATGGCACAGCCTCTGCTGCCTACCTTGCCACGCGATGCCTGAAACAGTTAGGACTAGAGTCTCTAGGCCCAGTCATACAACAATCTATTGTACACGACTTTTATGTGGACGATTATTTAAGCGGCAGCACAAACATTGACGATTCTATTCAATTAGGAAAGGGAGTGATAGACACACTAAATTCTGCTAAATAAAACTTGAGAAAATTGCGATCAAACAACACGGAAATTTTACGCAGTTTACAAAACTACACGAGTTCAAACAATTCATTAGAAAACAACATAAGTGACAATTTAAATATTCAAAATTTAAGTTCATCAGCTTCTGAAAAAACTTTGGGATTAAATTGGCAATGCGACACAGACACGCTTTTTTTCAATATAAATTTGAAAAATTGCAACAAGGTTACCAAACGTCACGTGCTTTCGTCCATCGCCCAAGTATTTGACCCGATAAGTTTAGTCGGGCCTTGCATTTTAGAAGCAAAAATAATCATGCAACAATTATGGCAACAAAAATGTCTATGGGATGATAACATACCTCATAATCTAAAATTACACTGGCATAAATTTGAAACTACTTTACCGTTTCTAAATGAAATTAAAATACCACGTTGGGTTCTTGATGATGGTAATGAAGCTATTGAATTACACATTTTTACGGACGCTTCTGAAGCGGCCTATGGAGCTTGTACTTACATAAGGTCAACGGACAGCACGGGGCAATAACGATCCGTCTTTTAGCTTCAAAAAATAAAATATCACCAATTAAGGCGACCACAATCCCGCGTCTGGAGCTTTCTGGTGCATTGCTAGGTGCAAGACTGTTTACTAAGATACTGAGCTCACTCACTATTAAATTTAGTAGCTGCACATTTTGGTGCGATTCAATGATCGTTTTGGGATGGTTAGCTTCTTCGTCTGCTAACCTTAAACCTTTTGTACGAAACCGAGTGAGCGAAGTACAGGATGTTACTGCCGACCACACGTGGCGCTACGTGTCCTCAAAAGAAAATCCCGCTGATTTGGTGTCTCGAGGCATGAACGCCAGACTCTTAGCCACCTCCAGCCTTTGGTGGACAGGACCTGAGTTTTTAAATCAGGATTCAGCTTCCTTGCCGAAATCACAGCCTTCTTTGTCTACTTTACCTGAAATGGTCCCTTGCTTAGTAGCTGACTCTCAAGCAAAGAATCAGTCACCATTCTCCCTGCTTGTCGATAGAGTGTCAAAATTCTCAAAAATAGTTCGTGTCGTGACACATGTCAAGCGATTTATTAACAATTGCTCAAAAAATAAAACGAAAATATCAGGATTTTTACAAAGTTCAGTTCTAACTTTTGCTAGAAAAAACATTTTATCTTTGTGCCAACAAGAAATGTTCGAAGAAGAATACGCCCTGTTGAAGTCTGGCAAAACACTTTCTTCAAAAAATAGGCTTCTTTCCCTCACTCCGTACATTGATTCGGATAACCTGTTAAAAGTGGGCGGGAGACTTGACAACACTTATTATAGTGACGACGTAAAGCATCCAGTAATACTTTGCAGTAAACATCGCCTTACAAAATTAATATTCGTATATTTTCACCTACAATTTTTACACGCAGGCCCCCAACTGTTGCTCAATAGTGTCAAGCAGCTTTATTGGCCGTTAGGAGGTAGAAACCTGGCACGTAAAACTGTAGATGACTGTGTGACGTGTTGCAGATTTAAGGGGCAGTCAGTTCAACCAATCATGGGAAACCTACCTGCAGCACGCGCTCAATTAGATTACACCTTTTCTAATACCGGTACAGACTACGCAGGTCCAATATTGATAGCTGATCGTAAAGGTAGGGGTTGCAAATTAGTCAAGGCCTGGATCTGCATTTATGTCTGTTTTGCAGTAAAAGCCGTTCACCTGGAACTAGTCTCAGACCTCACCAAAGATGCATTTATGGCTAGTCTAAATCGATTTATTGCTCGTAGGGGTAAACCGAAGAATATCTACTGTGATAATGCTACTTGTTACACCGATACTTGTAACGAACTGTACAGAGAACTGCAGTCCTCAAACATAGCTTCGGATCTTGCTCAGTCGGAAATTAACTTCGTGTTTTCGCCCCCTTATTCACCCCATTTTGGCTCATTGTGGGAAAGATGTGTGCGCTCAGTTAAACATCATTTACGGCGTATATTAAATTTAACTCATTTAACTTTTGAAGAAATGAGCACATGTTTGTCGGAAATTGAAGCTGTATTAAATTCCCGACCTTTAACTCCATTTTCAACTAACCCTTCCGACTTAACCGCTCTCACACCTGCCCATTTCCTCATTGGACGACCTCTTATGTTTGTTCCTAATTCGCAGGATCCTATACCTGAGGAAAAAATCAACACGCTGCAGAGGTTTCAACGGGTCGAGCAGCTGAAACATTATTTTTGGAACAGATTTAAAATGGAATATGTTTCTCAACTTCAGCAAAAAACTAAATGGTTCTCATCACAGGACAAATTAACAGAAGGAGCACTAGTTATCGTGAAAGAGAAAGGGGTGCCCCCTCTCATGTGGCTACTGGGCCAAATAGTTAAACTTTATCCCGGCAAAGATGGAATAGCTCGAGTAGCCGATATAAAAACAAGAAAGGGAACGATCAAGCGGGCGTTCAACAATATTTGCCCTATTCCCACAACTATGTAGCATACCTGGCTATATCCACGCTTACATCCTGTTCTGAATTATAGGTCCCTTGAAGTACTTCAACGCCGGTAGCATGTTCAGAACGCAGCCAAACTGACGTCACCGGCGGCCGTTCGCGTCCCAAATTTGAAGATCGGCGACAATCGGATTAACCGCCAGTTTTTTAACTTACAGAATCAATCGCCTAAAACCACGGAACGAACGACACCTAATTTTGATTTGTAATTCCAAAGTTCTGGAATAAATTGTATTTTTTAATATATAACAATACTCTTCATTGAAGATCCACCTAGGCTATTCCCGATACCCTAAAAAGGAACCTGGGCCCCAAACAATAAGGGCACGTGTTTTAGGCGTATCAATGGTCTGTATATTTTTTCCAGTATCATAATTCGCTTTCAGAATTTTGGGCATTTTTAAGGTTCCAGAGCCAAAATGGCAAAAACGGAACACTTATAGTCTCGTCATATCCGTCCGTCCGTCCGTCCGTCCGTATGTCACAGGCATTTTACTCAAAAATTATAAGATGTATATTGGTGAAATTTGGAACATAGGTGTCATGTGTAAGCCGATGCTTAGTTCGATAGGTAAATAAAAAAAATATATATTTCTAGGGGGAGCACTCCATACATGTAACCGAAACTGACAAAAAATTTTTTCATCAAATATCAATGTGTGGTACATCATTCGACCGTTCTTCTAAAAACACTGAGGTTTCTAAAAAAGATTTTTGATTCAATGAATATTTTCGGAAATATTCCCCTCTATTTTCTAAACGGTACGTTGAAAAAATATGAAAAAATGTATGAATATAAAACTTAATAAATACTTCCAACGAAAATTATTTTCAACATGATCGGACGTACTATTTTTAAGTTATTGCCAAAAAACTGCGCTTCTCAGCAAAAGGACGTAAGTGCCGGGGAGATACGCTCTTTTGTTATTTTTTTTATATCATATTTTTTCACCTGTAGTACATTGAGCATGATCCGACATGCTCTTGGCCGGTTTTTTTACCTCATTCCTGATGATCTATCCACACTGACCACAACGTAGAGACAAAAAGAGGTGAAGCAGTGGTTTCGTGTGAATAGTTACGCTGCAGTTTCTTAGATACATATAAGTAGATAGATAAAAACTTTATTCATACACAACAACAGAAAATAATTCAATTTTATAATTTTTGCAGTTGCTTTGATATGGTCGAACCGACCACACTGTTGCGTTTGACGTCGAAATGTGGTCCGTGTGAATAAAACTATTTATTTTCATATAACTCATCGCCCGATGGTTGTCGTTGTGGTGTGGTTATGGTTGTGGTGAGGTTGTGGTATGTCTGAATAGACCCTCACGCTTGCCAGTAGTCGCCCTACTTTTTTTTATGTTGCGGTTATTTTAAAGTAGTCGTAAGTAATGTAATATGACAGTAAAACGGGTCACTTCACTCAAAAATCTGTCCGGATGTTTATTTTTTACTCTACTTTACTTTAATTAATTCGAAATTCGAGTGAACTTTTCACATCCATTCTGATTCTTACCTCCTTTTTTTCTAGTCTATTAAAGTGTCCCACAGCTGGGTAAAGACCTCTCTTTAGATCTCCACAACTCCCTATAAAGGTGCGTCTACACTAGTATCATTTGCTCGTATCCGATCACCGTGCCGTGGCATGACTGCATATTGCCCTGCTGGCCGTTGGGGCGGAAAGGTCCTCGAGTGGAGACCGCGCACCAGCAAGCGCAGCGTGGGTTGCGGGGACTCGCTGGATGCGGGTTGCCTCTATCCGGCCCATGTAGAAGTCTATTGAGGAGGCCTGTGTCCAGCAATAGACGTCCCATGGCTGAAATGATGATGATGATAGCGCGTGGGAGCTGCCGCGCACGGGCGTACGCAGCAGCACGAATACCACTTGCAATCTGTATTTTATCTCAATGTTTGATCTCTTATTTTTCATGTCAGGTAAGTAATCTAAATATTAAATAAAAGCGTGTAATCATTTTTTCATGTAATCACTTTATTACAGCAAACATCAAAGTGAAATGTATTGCAAACAAACATTGCTATTGAGTAATTCTGTATGTTTTTATTGTACGTTACTTGGGAACTGGACCACGAGTAATATATCAACGCCGTTTTATGATCCTATCATTCATTTTACAACCGCACCGAAATTGGTAAAGTCGCCGACAAAAGTGTTTTCTATGCCATTTTTTTTTATTGGCATGGCATATTGAGACGGGATAAAATAGGCGGAATAAATGTAAAGAGTTTTATGGGATGGTAAAATAGAATAGATGTGGGGATAGCTTACAGATACATTGAAGCGTAAATAGATGTACAGAGAAGTAAAGACTATATTTGTTGTGGGTTTTCGTCTGTTATGTATCTTTTATATACATAAATGTAACGTAAAAGGATGGGTTTTCATTTAACGATATTTTATTTTTATGTTTAACAAAAGTAAAACCATTCTGATAGTAGACTAAGTTATTGATATAAAATGTTGATCTGTTTTAGAACACATAAAAATTCGATTTTATAGTGAATACATTTATTTTGGCGCTGACCCTAAAACTAACCTCTGTAATGTAAGTACATAATAGAGTAGTGAATAATCCTTTCCCATCGTGAAAACTCGGTACATACGACTACTTCCGAATGGTGCCGTTGAGTACATAAATTATTTTATTATAAAGTGACGTGTTTGTATCAAATAAATTGAGTACTTTATTCATCAATGTCAAATGTCAAACCACCAGTTTGAAGTATAATCACACTGTGATGTTAAAACCACTACGATACAATCCTATAAAGAATTCGTAAGGTAAACAAAAATCTAACTAGTTACGGAGGATATTTTAGTCATAGATTAGTATTAATAGCATGAAATTTGTATACCTATGCAAAGAATATTATGTTCTAACTTGACTATTAAAAATGACTTAATACTAACTTAAATAAATTTTGTGGTATTAACCACTCTATATCGATACTTCGTCTCGCAATACGACCGTCCCGTTGTCTTGATGTGTACTGAGTGTAAATGAGGTAGTTAGACGAATACGAACATTTCCGAGAAAATACGACGGGAAATGATTGTTCACTACATCTTAAGTCGTTAAATCATATGGCAAAGATGTTTTTAGTTCCTGCATACATTTTAGTGTAGCGACACTCTCTTCATTTTCGGCTCCCAACGGTGACGCACGCTTCCGCGGATCATTGTAAGTTATAAATTGTAGAAAGTGAATAAAAGTTCATTTAAAGTAAAATTTACGCATTTGATTTACACATGCGTAAATGGTATGATTATATGTACATTTAAACATTTCAGGAGGACTATTAAATAAGTTGAATAACTGGGATAAAAACGCTTTAAAAAGTTTGAAGTCTTATATTATTCATATACGTGTCCCCAATGATACTTATATTTGTATTACTGATCTGCAAATTGCGGAAACTTTCTAAAATGCTTAAAAAAAGGTTTTAAGTCTAGTGTTAACTTAGATGTTTATAAGACCTTTTTTAAGCATTTATAGTATGTAAATGGTCTTAAGTCTACTGTTAACTTACCTATTTAAAATTCCTTGTTTAAGCATTTTGGAAAGTTTTCGCAATTTGCACATCAGTAATTTATACCTTGCTTTTTAAGGGATAAATTTAGAAATTCGTCTAGACTTCTTTTGAAGATTTAAGCACAAAGGAAGCTTTCTTGTGATTCTGTCCAGTGTATTCTTTGACATTTATAAATAAAAGGTTAGGATTGGCATCCAGAAATAAGAATTTTCTTCTTTTATCTTTACATCTGAATCAACGGGTATAGTTTCCTTATGTCAAACACACTTTTTTGTTTTTCTGTGTTTTTAATGTGAGAGAATTAACACCACATAATTATCTATTGTGATATAGATACAAATCAAAGCGCAAAGAAAAATACGATTGCTCTCGTACGTGGTCACACCAAAAATCAAACCGGGTACTTCTCGATTACGCGTCGAGTGTGTTACCTTTTCACTACCGAGCACTGTGCTGTCCGCCTCGAATTTATCCATCCGCTTTGACCCCTGTACCTACTTTTTTTTCGAATGGTATTATAACCCTATCGCCATCTACGAGAACACGTACAGTAGTACCACAAATATAAGTTACAACGATGTACCTGCGCAGAAAGCATTTTTTTAAAACAGATTAACCAATTATAAGGCAGCGCATTTGCTCGGGTAAAATCTTCAACGCCCATTGGCCAAAATTTTGCGCGCGACGCCGGCGCCCGCCATTTTGTCCGGCGCCGCGTGAGTCGCCATGAGTGAGAGCACGAGTTCACCTGTCATTTCATATGTATGTACCGTACGTATAGGTGCAATAAGGTCTTTATGTAAATATTCACACGTTCGGTTTCATTCAGTACCTGTTAGTACTCGTCGGCGTGGCCGAAGATTGCCGATGTAACTTATATTCGTGGTGGCGCGAGAGCAATCATATTGCCGTTGCGCTTTGACTTTTCACGAAGTTATCAAATATTGACCGTAACATTTGTCTGCCCACCTGTCCAGTAAACAGTCCGTAATAAAATAAATACGATTTTTATTGTGAGCCGCGGTACAAAATCGTTCCAAATTAACCGCGGGGTGGTTTGGGACCCGATTTATTGTTGTATTCGACGTCACGGTTATTTGTAAGCGATAATCTAATCTAATATGTTATGAAACATATTGAGCGATTTGTTTGGATTAACATGTAGACAACTCATTTTGTTTACATTGGATGTTAGTGTACAAAGTAAGTTTAAAATTATGAAATTAAATATTTATATTTGCCAAAGATATATCTAACAGGATTGATTATAGTACATTACTAATACAGAGGCCGGGGCGAAGGGGTTTGCTCGCCGAAGACATATAGGCATATAGGAAGACGGATAGGTCTGAGGCGGGCAACCCCATATTTCCCGCCGAGGAATGTATAGTGCTTTTTTTCAAACATTAAATGAAATAAACAACAAAAAAATCAAAGTTTTATTTTTTAATGCGCATAGTGGCAGAACGTCAAGATGCCTGTGCCACAAATTTATGTGGAATGGAAATTATAAAAGCGGCCAAGTGCGAGTCGGACTCGCCCATGAAGGGTTCCGCAGCCGTCTATACAAAAAATGCACTACAGGTGACAAAAAATACGATATGAAGAAACTAACAAAAGAGCGTATCTCCCTGGCACTTAAGTCCTTTTGCTGAGAAGCGTAGTTTTTTGGCAATAACTTAAAAACGGTATGTTCGATCATGTGGAAAACAATTTGTTGGAAGTATTTATTGAGCTTTACATTTGTACATTTTTTCATATTTTATGAGCGTACCGTTTAGAAAAAAGAGCGGGGGGAGGGGCACACAATTTTTGCTACTTTTGTAGCGAATATTTGGGTCGGGCCGCGGAGCGTTTCAACCGCTGCACTTTTATGTAACGAATTTTTTACATCATACGTGACGAAATTCGATAATTTTTTTGAATAGAAATAGATAATGATGCCTTGCCTACGTTATGCCTAAAACTCTGATACGTTTGTTATTTTATTCACCCAGTAATTTGTTACATGAAAGTATCGGCGGTCGAAACGCTCCGCGGCCCGACCCATTTCGGAAAATATTTACCAAATCAAAAATTGATTTTAGAAACTTCAAAATGTTTTTAAAAGAACTGTCGAATGACACGTTGATATTTGGTGATTTTTCTTTTCGTTTTCGGTTATATGTATGGAGTGCCCCCCCTAGGAATATATATATTTTTTATTTAACTATCAAACTAAGTAGCGGTTTACACACGACACCTATGCTCTAAATTTCATCAATGTGCATCTTATACTTTTTGAGTAAAATGCCTGTGACATACAGACGGACAGACAGACAGACATGACGAATCTCCGTTTTTGCCAGTTTGGCTAAGGAACCCTAAAAAGAGGACTTTGCCGGCCTAGGCCTGCATGGTTTATATGAAATTCCATTAACGACCTCTTGTCCTAGCCGCACCTGAAACTTCATACTTCGCAGTCTATTACAAGGAACATAACATCAATATTTCATTGCATGTTTAAGAAAAGTACATTTCTCAATATGATCTGATCGTTTGATCCAGCCATCTAGTGAGAGTCTCTTAATATGTTGGTCGAGACTCTTCGCTATAAGACCGTTAACCGAAACGACTATTATTATTAATATTAAATTAATTTTCTGTATGTTAATTAAAAGATATCAACGAAAAACTAAAATTGCCGATGAAAGCAATTGCCTCAAAAGTGAACAAATTGCGGATAGCGCAACTAACACTTATATTGCAAGTAATATCGTAATATAATTGACTAATACGTCTGTTACTGCTAATAGGCTTGTGTGTGTGTGCAGCCCTTAATTATGTGCGTCATTAGAGTTGACGTGGCAATTTGCCCGGGCTTATTGGATCTGACTGCACAAGACGTATGCTATCGTATTTAATGTGTTATGCCGGCCTCATTGCCAGTATAATCTGAGCTCTAGATTCGTATCTAAATATTAATAACTATAGAAGGCGCCCGCATCTTCTAACGCGGAGTAGAAAAAGTCATAACCCGTCTTGTTTTCTTTAGCGCAGTCGGGTAAAAAGTATCCTGTAACCAACAAGAGATGCCCAGCTACCCGTGTACCAAAAATTGTTGAAATCTGTTTAGCCGATTTTGCGTGATGAAGCCGCAACAGCACATACAAACGTACAAACAATCCATAAAAAATATTTTTCGCTTCAGTGACCTCCATTACGACCCTTACCATAGTTTTTTTTTTAATATCTCATATACAGACTCAGTTAATTTTTAGAACTTTATAATAGTATATATGTTTTAATGTTTATTTGGGCCCAAATAGTACATTGTTCTTTAATACAATCCTATTATATAGCACATTAAACAATGAAGTTGCGACTACTTACTGATACATAATACACATAAATCTGCATATACAGGATAACAATAAAAATCAATCATATCTTGCTCTTGGATTCCATATTTTAAGTCTGTTTGGTCAATTTTGACGGACTTAATTTTGACTGTAATCTAAATGAACCACTATTTCACGAGTCTAGTTATGTCTGGGATGAACTGGAGGTGGATTGACGCCAATTTTCACAATTACACGCTGGTAACACTAAGGCTGCGTTTGTACTGAAACTCAGCGAAGCGGAGTGTGCGAAATTAACCAATCACATTCCCCAGATTCAAATTCGCTCGTGTTGGTTCCAACAGCCACGTAGCCTGATTGGTCAATTTCGCACCAGCTCCGCTCCGGATCAATGAAAACGCACTCTAAATATATCAATGGCCGGTTTAAAACGGTTTAACGCCGCTGCCTGTCATGACAAGATGAGAGCGATTCAATAGGGTAGTTTCCTTCGTTAAAATATTCTATTCTTCTTTGTTAAAAAAAATATATATTCTAATAAGTCCGTTATAGTAGGTAGATTATCAAAACATATTGGACACGTATTCTTTCTTTTGTCAATCAAACAAAAAAAGACAAAGATAAAGCGTGTCAAAGTTGGGAAGTGGGTTTGCGCGAAAAAAATGTGCGTAAAACGGCCGCATGGCGTGACGTCACGGGAAACTTTAAGGTGCGTCCACACTTGTATCATTTGCTCGTATCCGATCACCGTGCCGTGGCATGACTGCGTATCGCGCTGCTTGGACGCTTACTGTCGGCGCACCGATCATGCCGTACTCGTCCGATATAACTGTGTGATACGCGTAGCAAAATGGATTTCGAGCGATCCGATCGGCGCAACGTCCAAACGCGTGATCGTGACACGCGATCATGCCACGCGACGATGATCTGATACGGGCAAATGATACAAATGTGGACGCACCTTTAACGGGCTATATCTTCATATTTTTTTGTTTAATTGACAAAAGGAAAAATACGTGTCCAATATTTTCTCATAATCTAACTGACACGTTGCACTCACCAATGACCGCATCAGATGACAAAATCGTTCCTCCATTCCTATTCTTCACCATAATTTCAGCCATAGGACGTCCACGGTTGGACACAGGCCTCTTCAATAGATTTCCACAATGACCGGATAGAGGCGACTCGCCTCCAGCGAGGCCCCGCAATCCTAACCAGGTCATCCAACTACCTTGCCTAGGCCTTGCTACACTGCGTATACGCGGTCTCCACCCGAGAACCATACTGCCCCAAAGGCCATTGGTTCTTCGAAGTATGTGCCCTGCCCATTGCCACTTCAGTTTGCTTACCCTATTTGCTATGTCGGTGATCTTGGTTCGTCTACGAATCTCCTCATTTCTATTACTACTACGATATAATATGTGACTGGTATGTGATGTGGTTGAGGTGGCAATGGGTGGGCCACGTATCCTGGAAGCAGAGGCAGTAAAGTCCTGGAGTGACGACCACAAATAGAAAAGCGCAGCGTGGGCCGGCCCTCGACTTGGTGGTCAGATGTCCTCGTGAGGGCCGCAGGGAGTCGGTGGACGCGGTCTGCGCACACTTTGGCGACCTATATATAGGTCCTATATATATTATTTAAATTAGTAATAGACGCGGAAACAGAAGAAAATATTATGACCTTTATGTTGTTGAATTATGTTCAGCCGTGGATGACAATATTTCCACTCTCACCACTTAGATGGTTGGCAGTCCACAACTGTGCGTTTACTAGAAATTTCCTGCCTCGCACGACTGAACTGTGGAATAAATTGTCGTCTGCAATATCTCCGGAGCGATGCGAGCTTCAAGCCTTCAAGAAAAGAGCGTACTCCCACCTGAAAGGCCGGCAACGCACTTGTGACTCCTCTGGTGATGCAAGTGTCTATGGGCGACGGTGATCGCTTACCATCAGGCGACCCGTCTGCTCGTTTGCCTCCTATGTCATAAAAAAAATGTCCGTGGCTGATACATAAATAGATGTGATGTAGAATTTTGTGAGGATGATACGATGTTTAGATGTTTGGATGTTTGTTACTCAATAATGCTTTAACCGTCAAACGGATGTAAGTAAATAAAATAAATGAAACTAGAATAAATAAAGTAAATGTACAAATATACCAATGCGACCTTCAAGCTTTCAAGACAAGAGCGTACTCTGTAGGCTTGGGTAAAAAAAGTCGATGTATCGAAATATCGATATATTTTTAGAAAATAATCGATATATACCGGTGATTTTTTGTTTTATATATCGATTTTTTTTTCTTATATTGAAATCGATACATTTTTACCCGACTACCTTAACACTCTGCTCAAGCTTTGCAATCTTCGCATCATGTATCCGACCAATTCGATCTATATTCTAAGGAAAAGGCTTAGGCTCCAAATAGTCCATAACAATCATTTTTTTGAAAATATCTTCAATGTACGGACATTTCATTTTTACAACTTTATAATAGTATAGATATTATTTTAAAGGGACTTCAATTTGTTTCTTCTCTTCTCAGTATAAGTTATTTTATTAGATTAATTGTCACAACAAATGGGGCTGTGAAGCGCCGCTTATCGAATATCCTGTTCCGGGCTTGACACATCAGTTAATTGACACGCGTTGGTGACGTAATGAGTCGATACATACAGCCGTCATGGATATTACTCTCTGAACCATCTCACCACTAAATGTTTACCACCAGTGGTGAATTGGCACTGCAATTTCCCAACTGACTACCATTGATCAAATAACACGATGGTACTCCCATATCACCACCGGTGATATAGGAGTGAGAAATTGTCTCATATAACCACTGGTGAGAAAATGAAACAGAAGTAGTAGCACTTCACCACCGGTGGTCAACTAATAAAAAATTATAATTTCATTTTATGAAACCAGAATGTTAAGAAAACGGAATCAAAGTAATTGCTTACTTATGCTCTTTAAGTAGAAAAGTCAGGGCTAACGCGATCGTTTTAGCCCTCAGGGCTTTAATTTTAGGCAATCACAGTTAGTGCGACAATACCACAAACGCAGCGCCCTTTCCGCGCTCCGCAGTTACTAAAAAAATCATATCAGGGACAATCTTACACAAATCGACCTAGTCCCAATCCTAAATTAAGTAAAGCTAACCAGGGGTCAGAAACCGGTATTCTTCATACAAAATAACCGGTTTTTTTTTCGTTCATTTCGTACATTGACGAGATTTTCGTATATTTTATTAAAATTCTAGAACTTGAATCAGGTGTTTCCAAAGATTGTCTTCTCCTAAATACAGTTTTAAAACATCCGAGAATAGGCATGTATTTTATAAGCTTTATTAATACCGGTTCCGAGCCCTGAAGATACGATATCTGTCTATACTGTAATAAAATGTAATTAAAAATGAAATGTCTGCTATAAAGATGAAACGATCAAAAAAAAGTGAAACGGATATTTCAAGTTCACTGAATCAGATTTTATGTATGTGTGTATGTGTCGTTGTCATCACGCCAAAGCTAAACAAATTCAACATTTTTTGTTACACGGATAGGTGGGCATCCACAGACGGTTATAGGATACTTTTTATCCGACTATACGGAAGAAAAGAGAGGATGATGTTTTTTTCTCCTCCGCTGACGAACTACTAAATCAAATTAATGGAGAGTAACACAAACAAAAAACCAACTTACGCAAGAAGATATTTTCAAAAAAATTTGTGATACGGACTATTTGAACGTCACTGAAGCCTCTGTGATCATACTATCAGGATAAAAAATACGTAGGGTTGCCATTGCTTATAAAAGATTAGTTCGATTTGTGTAATAGTGTTCTCCAATAATTATAGGTAAGTATTTATTATTTTTTAATTTATATGAATACATTTTGGCTTCGTTTTATTTTTGTGCATATTAAGTACCTAATTAGTTGGTTTGTCTATCTTCTTTAATGTATATTTTTTTTTCTTTCATTTGCTTAAAGGTTAACTGGAAGAGATCCCTCACAGGGATAAGTTCGCCTTTGTACATATCTGTGATTGTAAATACATTTTTTTTGTATTAATTTATGTGCAATAAAGTGATTACATACATATATACATACATATAATTTATATAAGCGGCTCCCAGCCCTGAATGAACTTCAATCCTAAGTTCTTATTTTTTTCTTATTGTATACGTCTCATTGGTGTTGACAACGACCGTCTTTACTAATTTGAAAATAATAAACGTCATATAATTTTCAGTCCAAGTCACGAAAATTATATAGCTAATGTTTTGCGAATATACAGTGTGTCCCTCGCAAACAAGTGTGAGTTCACACGGAATTATCAATTTAATCATATTGTGTCACGTATAGTTATTGTCGCTTAACAGGCTTCCGAAGTTCGTCAATGCGAACATACTTATGTATGCTTGTGTGTGTTAAATTTGTAAATGGAAGTAACATACGTGTCTATTGACTTAAAGTCTAAGGCAATTATTTTGGAACTTATACAATGATATGGAAAGGACTATGCTCGGGGTTTCTCTTCGTGATAGAATCAGAAATAAGGATATCCGCAGAAGAACCAAAGTAACCGCTACTTAGTTTGATAGTTAAAGGACAAAAAAAATCTTGGGGGGGGGGGCACTCCATACATGTATTTGAAACTGAACAATTTCAGCAAATATCAATGTGTGGCACATATATACTTGGACAGTTCTTTTAAAGAAATTGAGGTTTTTTAAAAAGTTTTTTTCATTCAGTGAATAATTTCGGAAATAATCGCCCCGAAAGTATTTAGCATAAATTGTGTCCCTCTATTTTCTAAACGGTATGTCCAAAACATTTGGAAAAAAAAATACAATGATTAAGCTTTCTACGAAAGTTGTTTTCGACATGATCGGATATACCGTCTGTGAGTTATTGCCAAAAACGGTGAGATACGGTCTTTTCGTAGTGCACTTTTTTATATCGTATTTTGTTCATCTGTAGTGCATTTTTTTGTATGAATGGCTGCGGAACCCTACACTGACCATGGTCCGACATGCTCTTGGCCGGTTTTTTTACATTGTAGCAGAACCCTTCACAATACGTTTAAAGAACTCCCCGAAAGTTATTTATTTAGTACAGTCTGAATCCTATACCTAAATATGAACATAGCTTAAATATGTACATACTTAAATACGCAGCCTGTTTGACAGTTAATAAACAAACTCAATTAACAACTTACTCATTATAGAGCAAATACAAGATTCATGTTTGCCCTAGGTTCGCAAACTTTTGAATTATTAAAGAGGACCGCGAATTTCGTCTTAAAGTTAGATATTCTAGAATAATTTTGCAGTTTTCAGCTTGAGAATGGATTTTAAGTAGTTGGATTATGCGGAGTTTAAAGTTTGTTTTCCGTGGATGGGATAGTAAAGCTAGGAAGTGCTTTTCACCTATTTTACGGTTTCTACAAGAGATTAGAGACTAGATTAAGTTGCGTTCTACAGGTATGTAACGTTGTACATACATTCAAGTCCGTTAGAGTCTAACGTTATTATAATTTGGGCGTTTTCAAGACAAGAGTGAATGGGCTATTTCTAGACGGGCATGATACATCCTCGGCCGCATCATCACTTAACAGATGAGATTGCGGTCAAATGCGCGTTTATCATCATTTAAAAAAAAAGTCAAGCATAGGTATATTATTTAGCAGTCTTTCTATTATCGAGAGGTCGTTCACCTCTATAATATAACACAGAAAAAGTTTGTCAAAAATTGACAACATCCCAATTCCAATCTAAAGCAGACACGGTTCTACGCGTAAGCTTAGAATAGGGATGCTGACTGTACTCAAATAATCATACAATTTTGATGCGAAATGGTAGTTTTAATGACGATTATCCAACAAAAACAACTTTGAGTTCGATACCTTACGTGTATCTTGTTTTATGAGCCTTTAAAATAGGTGGGACAGTCCATTTTTAAAGTATGAAAATATTAATTACTACAAAATTCTTAGGGTTAAGCTCAGATAGTAAATTAAATTGGAAAAATTAAATTGACATAATATGCAAAAAACTAAATAAGTACTCATATGCTTTATATAATCTTAGTAAAGTAGTTAACCAATCCACAGTTCTGACTTCTTATCACGCATACGTCACATCTACATTACAATACGGCGTAATTTTTTGGGGTAATGCGACAGACAAAGATTTAGTATTTAAATGCCAAAAAAAATGTATTCGAGCCTTCTGCCCACAGAATCATGTAGATCTCATTTCGCTAGACTTAGTGTATCGACATTTCCATCTCTTTACATATACGAGACAGCTTTATATGTAAAGAGCAATTTGAACCGGTTCGCAAAATTTAACAGTGTTCGTATGCAGTGTAGAATAAACCACGAACCGCATAAAACTGCTCTATTTGATAAAAGTATATTTAGAATGGCGCCTAAAATCCACACTTATATTATAAATGCGAAAGTGCGTCTGTCTGTCTGTCTGTCTGTCTGTCTGTCTGTTACCTCTTCACGCTTAAACCGCTGAACCGATTTGGATGAAATTTGGTATGGAGATAGTTTGAGTCCCAGGGAAGGACATAGGCTACTTTTATCACAGAAAAATGCCCTTATCCGCGATAAACGAATTGAAGGCGGACAAAGTCGCGGGCAGAAGCTAGTATTCAATAAACTACCAACTACTATTACAAATTTTCAGGATATTCAAATGTTTAAGCAATCGTTGTTTAAATTCTTAGTTAAAAAGGCGTACTATTCTACTCAAGAATTTTTAATGGATAATAATGTTAATGATTATAATAAATAAATATAATAAATAAATATTACGGGACAATTTTACACAAATCGAACTAGCCCCATGGTATGCTTAATAAAGCTTGTGTTATGGGTACTGGACGACGATATATTTTATAGATATATTACTTATATACATAGAAAACATCCAAGACTCAGGAACAAATATTTATGCTCATCACACAAATAATAATGAATATTAATGAATTTAGAGATTTTTTTTTATATTATGCATGCTTCACTCTCTAATTTTATATGCCTTTCGGCAAAACATAGTGTTACTAAGCAATTTATGAAACACCCATGTACCTACCTATGTTTTACAAAAAAAATTAAAAAAAAAATCCATATAAGGTAGGAAGGTGTGACGTCACGCCTTCCTAGGGTTTAGTATGGAGCATTTTTGGGAAAGTCCAAAAATGTGATCTTAATGTGGTTGTATCTCGTTCAGTTTTTATGATGTTAAAGTAGTTTTTTCATCAGTATTTCTTTTATTGAAAGGTCTTTCTAGAACATACCACAGGAAAAAGTTGTCAAAATCCCTATATAGGGGAGAATCGGTTATATCGTACCAGTTTTTACTCATACGTGGTTATTTTATTTCTGAAAGTACTTACATATATGGCTGACAGTGCATATAAAAGTTTAGAATTTCGGCTTCTTTAAATAGCAAGATGAGCGTTCTGAGATTAAATTAACAGCGTCAAAATTCACTTTTTCAAAAGGCCTTCCATCGGTACGATTTAGCCGACGAGTCGGTTAATTCGTACCATTAGGATTTAAATCACTTCTATGAAGCATTTCGCATGTAAACTGTTTAATTTACGTATTAGTACAAATTATTTACTGTCAGGCATTTAAATTGATCTGGTAATCAAAAAATATATGGTCGTTTAAATCGTACCTATGCCAGTAAGCAATGGTACGATTTAAACGACCAGATCTTTTTTTGAAATAACGAATATAAAAATGAACCATAAAATTTGGCTATATCTAAGAACCACCCAATAAACCCATTTATATTTTATAGGTGAATACTATTTATTGCGCATTTTTAACTTACCATGATCATCAGTGATGTCGTTACACAATAACACTAAAGATTACATCAAGTCTGACGGAAATTATTTTTCTGCTCTCTCACTTTCATGCTTAGTTATATGCTACTTTGGATTCAGGTTATAGATGGTGACACCAACGAAGCAGTATTTGGTGCCCCAAGTGTAAATAAAAAGATACGTTTTAAAGGAAATCTCACAGTGGTACGATTTAACCAACGGTACGATATCGCCGACTCTCCCCTACATTAAAAAGGTCTGAATATTACTAACACTAAATCCAACACTATGTTAACACACGCATGCAATGAGCCTTTTTGCCCATTTCGGATGATAAATGGCACGTGATGCTACATTTGCATTTATAAATTTTGCCAACTACTTAGTTTGTATTACTAAAGTGTATTATATTGATATACAGGGTGATATCTAGGATGTGATACAAAATGTAACTATCTGAGGCTACTCACAATGACGATCAATTTTTAGTATGCGGCCGTCAAAATCGTAAAAAACTATGAGGGGGTTCCGTTTTCCCAGTTTGGCTACGGAACCCTAAAAATGGAATTTTCCATACAAAACTTGATTGTTTTCTCGTAAGTCTTTACAATACTTTTTTATAATAGCGTACAGTTTCGTACATTTCTCGTAGTTTTTTCATGTTAGTTGAATTCTGTACAATGTCATATCACCGTTGAAAATATGACACCGCTAGGATGCTTCCTGGTGGTGACATGTTTATTGTTATTCTTGAAATAAAAAGATCCAAATAATGAAAAAAATTCAAGACTCCGACCGGATTTCAAGAATATTCTCAGCGGAGAAATTCACTTTAAGAATCACGAAAATCGTGATGGTAAAATATCAAGATTTTTGTAAAAAATCAACGATCACTGTTGTTTTTTTTTTTTTAATTAGAGTAAATTTTCGTAAATTTTTCGTACATTTATTTAACTTTAGTCTGAATTCTGTAGAATGTAGTTTGACATGTCACCGCTAGAAAGTATGACACGGAAAATAACATTTTGTATCACGTCTTAGATTCCACCTTGTATATTTTCTTGGACCGTATTTAGCTCAGCAAACGGCATTGTTGTGACTTAGCGCTGGTCCCGACAGCAGTTTCCCAAAGTGTATAATGCTTGTCGGAAACAGTCTGTTGGTACACATAATATTATGCTTAGTGAACTGTATCTATCGAAGTTTCTGGATGGGTTTGCTATGAAATTTCATAGCATACTGATTTTAGCTGAAGGCGTTCTGTATTTACAACTAAGCTAACTTATAATCTTTCGTGCCCGAGGGCAGAAAAGTCAATACAATACAATAACCTCACAAAAACAGAGTACCTACAGAAAACAATAAATTCAAGGAGAGGTAAACAATAGGCGGTCTTATCGCTACACAGCGATCTCTTCTAGACAACCTTGGGTAGTGGGAGACGTCGAGAAAAAGAAGTAAGTCATAATTTATGTCAAAAAATATCACAAATGATCACGATGGGAGTAGGGATCCGGGAAGACATCACGTGTATTTTTTTTTACACAGCAGGAAGACAGAAAAAAATTAAATTACTCAATAACTAACTTAATTCATACTTAGTCCCAGAAATACACGTGTTCTTCGATGGGGGGGGAGTGGGTAGCAGTATAATCACCAAATATCGCCAAGAGGGAGGGGTCAAAAGTAGGCCAAATATGATCACTTTCTGGACGAGCCCAAAGACGACACGTGGCTGACTGGTTATGCGCTGCCCTCAACAGTTTCCTGCAATCTTGACCAGATTGTCAGTCTACATTATGGGAGTCTTCCTACTCTGCGTTATGCTGTGAAATTAACGTATATGTACCACAGTCGGTATACAGGGTGGCATATTTAGACCGGTCAGTATGGGAAAGTCTGAAACTATAAGACATACGAAAATTTATTCATACATTTAAAAAAACACAGCTCGGGAATCAAACCCGGCCGTTTTGAAAAATAAAACTAACACTATTTCTATTTAGATACCGGTTGTGTAGGTCTTAAGCAGTAAGTGCTACTATGAAATATGATGTCTAAAATGAATAAAATCAATCATCATCATCATGATCATCTTCATCATCATCAGAGTTAAGTATTAAAATTAAGTATTAAATGATGATGATTGATTTCATTTTAGATATCATATTCCATAGTAACATTTACTGCTTAAGACCTACGCAATCGATATTTAAATAGAAATAGTGTTAGTTTTAGTTTTCAAAACATCAGGGTCGATAAAGTTTTTCTTTTTATTAAAATCGATGACATGGTCCCTAAGAAGCGATTTTCGTATGTATTATAGTTTAAGAGCGTTTATACCCGCTTAGCTGGCAACGTCGCATATTTTGTCTTCTTACTTCATTATTTTGTGGTATTTGAATTAAACTTAAAGATATGTTCAATACATACCCTACATTTTTAGCATTTATATTGTGTTTAATTCATGTACTCATCGATTTGCCTTAATTTTCTTACAAAACAAGATATAGACTTAAATTCATTTTAAGAGCTTTGGTTGTGGCAATATCATGAAATTTTGCAATGTGCCAGCTTATCTACCGAAAACGTAATGAATTAATTGAAAACATGTTCAAGTTACATACACATTTCTCAAAATAATCAAGAAAAACCAAAAAATATGCGACGTTGCCAGATAAGCAGGTATAAACCCTCTTAAGACTTTCCCATGCTGACCGATCTAAATGTGCCAGCCTGTATTGCGATGCATTAACAATACAGCCCCGCAATCAATAGCAATAAACACAAACAAGCGATCGTTATTGCAACAAACAGTTTTATTGCGCAGCTTCGGTTCAGTTTATATATAGACAACAAGGGAATACAGCAGGTTCATTTATTTGATATTAAAATCTTTGCATAATACGCTCTGCATTTTCTATCTTTTGTAAATATAACGGGGTGTGCTCCGAGGAATAGGCTTGTGTCCTAAAAAAATATAATTAGTCCGTTAGATTAATAGAAAATATTGGTCACGTTTTTTTTTATTTTTGACCCCCAGACTTACCCGTTCCTTCTGAAAGTTGAGAGTAGAAGATTGCTTTCGAACATAGACAGCCGTACACAAAAAAAATTGATTATCAGACTTTTCGCGTTGGTTGTGCTATAAAAGCTAAATATACCAAATTTCAAGTTTCTACGACAACTCCTTTAGGTTTTCAACTGACGACAATTTGTATTTTTTAATGACTGTTTGGATTTGGATGGCTTCGAAGTTCGATGTATTCAAAGCGTGAAATCACTGCAGAACTTTCATTCTGTATATTTCAGCTTGATGCCTCCACGCATTCCTGACAGGGTCTTGACGGACAGACAGACGGACGGGCACCAAAGTGGTAACAAGGGTTCCGTTTCTCCTTTTGAGGTAGGGAATTCTAAAAATCACGTCAATCTGCAGCCCTGTTGTGTATCACTGCGAAGCTCGTTTATGACGACTGTATTACATTTTACTTCCGAGTTCCGATCAATACTTGAAACACATAGGCAGAACCGCAATCAATAACAATAAACAAACACAAACAAGGCATCGTTACAGTTACAAACAGTTTTATTACTTCGCTTCAGTGTTGTTAATAAGTAACACAGAAATACAGTAGCTAATTTCACCATGGCATAGGCTTATAATGGTAGTGCTTAAGCTTTTATGAAGGTGCGTGAACATTAACGTTGACATCTATACATACTATCCATACTAGTCCATACTAATTGTCTGTACTGATTGACTTGTATTCTGTTATTATTATTGTATATTTTAAAATAAATGACGATCCTTATTAGGAGATGAGATTTAATTATAACTGTTATTATTTTTTACACATTTGAAATTGTTAATGTTTTAATTTTTATTATTATTATCTAACTTATGTTGACGATCATGATTTAAATACGTGTAACTTTGACACTAAGCAAATTTATAGTGCTATTTTATCATGAAATAAATAAATCTAATCTAATCTAATCTAATATTATAAATGCGAAAGTGTGTCTGACTGTCTGTTACCTCTTCACGCTTAAACCGCTGAACCGATGTGGATGAAATTTGGTAAGGAGATAGTTTGAGTCCCGGGGCTACTTTTTATCCCGGAAAAATACCCTTATCCGCGATAAACGAATTTAAGGCGGACGAATTCGCGGGCAGAAGCTAGTACTATTATAAAGTTGTAAAAATGAAATGTCTATACAGTACTTTAATGTACATTAGTAATATGAACTACTAATGTACATTAAAGTTCAGTATAGACATTTCAATGTACATTGAAGTTATTATCAAAACAAATATTGTATCAAATATACAGATAAATAAATAAACTTGAATTTGAATTGTAACGGACGGAGTTCACTGAATCGAAAAATATGTTTTTTTGGGATTTATGTATGTTTGTATGTGTCATTGTGGCTTCACCAGGACAAATCGGATTTCACCTATTTTTTGGTACACGAACAAAGTTGCGGGGCACATTCTAGTTATGAAATACTAGAAGATGCCCGCAACTTCGTTCGCGGAGGAGAAAAAGTCATAACCCCTCGTTTTTTATTCAGCGTAGTCGGGTAAAAAGTAATCTATAACCATCTGGAGATACCTAGGTACCCGTGAACCAAAAAAAATTGAAATCTGCTTAGCCCATTTTGCGTGATGAAGTCACAATGACACATACAAAAAATCCAAAAGAAATATTTTTCGTTTTAGGGATCTCCAAATAGTTCATAACAATATGACTAATATTCTGCAAGCATGATTACTAGTACTCGTAGAGCGAGCGCAACTCTCTGCGATATTCCTTGTCACGCAACTTAGCATCATCTGTCTTCCTCACACGGTATTGAAAGGAAAGAGATAAACGTTTATTTCACGCGACAAAGATTCGTGTAACGCAGTCATGGTAGAGGTTTATGTAACACTATGGTTTTATCGCAATAAAATGTATTTTTTGTTTAGCGTGCGGAAAGTTGGGTTTTCGCGAACTAGTGCTTTTCATTTGTTTTTTGATTCCGTTTTACCGTTTGGGTACGGAATCCTAAAAACAACATAATTTTATTTCCAATCTTAGTTTCCATTTGTGTCTATCTCCTTTAGGTATTGAAAACTACTTGCTTTTGGAAACCTTAAAAGCTTGATTACTCTAGCAAAGCATGATTACTCTGATTACCAAACCCGAAACGAAGAGAGTTAACTTCCTTCGGAAACCCACGTAAAGTCAGATTTAGAATAGGTTTGATTGCTAAGCACTATTAGAAAAGTACGGTCAGAGTGTTACGCTCGCGCTTGAACGGCGGGCAATTGGAAGTAGCGACAGCAAATACAGCGAACATTAATGATGTATAGATGTTACAACATTTTCTTTGATGTCCTGCAAGCGAAATGTTCTTTATTCAGAAGTAAATAAGCGATTGACAGTGTAGCCTTACATAGTTACTATGTGATGGTGATAATAACTTTCCAAACATCTATCCATACCTTAATATTATAAATGCAAAAGTGTGTGTGTCAGTGTCTGTTTGTTACCTCTTCACGCTTAAACTGCTGAACCGATTTAGATGAAATTTGATACAGAGATAGTTCTCAGGGGAAGGAAATAGGCTACTTTTTATCCCGGAAAAATACTTTTATCCGCGATAAAGGAATTTAAGGCGGACGAAGTCGCGGGCAGACGCTAGTACTATTATAAAATTGTAAAAGTGTAGTTTGAATGTAATTTTTTTCAAATGTTTTGGACCAACGGTTTGAAAGATAAAAGGGTGGGTGGGGGAGGGGAAGTGTCCCCCACAATGCAATTTTTCCGAAAATATGGAGTTAATCAAACTACAGTTTTAAGAAAAGCTACCACACTTCTCGACTTCGTCCGCCTTAAATTCGTTTATCGTTGATAAGGGTATTTTTCCGGGATAAAAAATAGCCTATGTCCTTCCCCGGAACTCAAACTATCTCTATACCAAATTTCGTCTAAATCGGTTCAGCGGTTTAAGCGTGAAGAGGTAACAGACAGACAGACAGACAGACAGACACACTTTCGCATTTATAATATTAGTATGGATATGGATTTATGTTTAACCGACTCCCAAAAAAGGAAGAGGTTCGCAATTCGTCAGAACCTGTATTCCAAATTTCATTTATATACATCTTGTAGTTTTTGAGTAAAATGCCCGTGACATACGAACGGAGGGACGGACGGACATGACGAACTTATAAGGGGTCCGTTTTTGTCATTTTGGCTACGGAACCCTAAAAACGAAACTAGTAAAATGTTGATAGTCAGAGATTTTACACAAACTGTATAAATCTTTATTACATTGCATTCTATTTTAAAACAGAAATGTTATTGGCAACGTGTTTGTTTGACAAATGTTTTTTCCGAGTGTATGTCGCTGTATTCGGAATTGGTAGTTATTTTTGGTTGCCATTTTGTTTTTTTGTGTGAACATTTTTCAAATGGTTTAGTATTGAGGTTGATAGTGTTGATACGTAGCGCTTCTGAGCTCGTGTTATTTCTGTAGTCTATTTTAAGTCTACAGGGTGACATTACATTCGTGATCAGTAATGACAAGACGTGAAGAATAAGAGAGACAACCTGTATGTGCTACTGGATCTGAACTGGATAATGATTTTTTTATAAAAATTGGTCATGTACCCTTTGGCACTTGTCCCACCGCCGGCGATAAGCGATGTGCTATCGGCGATGTTCTCGCCCAAGAAACGAACAAAAGATCGCTCCCGTGTATATAATAGAGAGAGATAGATCGCCGGCAGTGTGAACAGCCAGCGATGAACATAAATATATATCTCTCTTTTATTTATGCGGGAGCGATTATCTTTTGTTTGTTTCTTGAGCGAGAAAACCGCCGGTAGCTCATCGTTTACTCGCCGGCGGTGGGACAAGTGCCTTTGACGTTAACATGATCAATTATGTTAGCGATATACTCGTGACTAAAATTAAACAAAAACATGTCATGTTCGTTTAATACAACTATTACTATGTCTTAATGGCAAGTAACAGTGCAAAAAGTCATTTCTAATCACTTTACCGATAGATAAAGCAATAAATAATTTTTTCAGCACAATAGTCTTGTGTCCTAAAAAAATATAATTAATCCGTCAGTTAGATTATCAAAAAATATTGGACACGTATTTTTTCTTTTGTCAATTAAACAAAAAATGATGAAGATATAGCCCGATAAAGTTATGTGACGTCACGCCGTGCGACCATTTTATGCACGGCATTTTTTATTGAGGGTAATTCGTATAAAATAGTACTCGTATCTCACAGCATTAAGTCACACTTTCATTAATCGCGAAATTACAAAAAAAATGTAAAAAAAAAAATTTTTACTGAACGTTATACCAATGAGGCACTAAACTCGATTGTAAAAGTCCGTCGGGTTACTAGTTTCAACAGTGTGTAGATATATTATAATACTTGAATACATACAAAACATCCAACACCCAGGAATTCGTCATTGTTTTTTTGTAAATAAAGTACAGTTTCCAAAAACTACGTTAAAGTAACGTTTATTGACGTTTAATTAACATTTAAATTTTACACCATTAACACTCATTTAAGGTTTTATTTTTTACTCATATTGGAATGACACGCTGTATAACTTTTATTCTTGACAAGTTCTTTCGTGACGCTATTATGGTCTGCGGGCGACGGGGGGAGTAAGAAGTGTGCGCGCGGCAGGGCCATCGTGCTTCGCCACGCGCACACTTCATACCCGCCCCCGCTGTCTTTCCCCCCGTCGCCCGCAGAACTTGCTAGTGTCACGTAAGTAAAGTCAAGCTATAATTCCAGATGTTTTAGCTTCAATTCCTAGACTTGAATTATTATTATTTACTGACAGTTCTGCCGTCAGTACGTATTCAATCTCTGCTGGAGGCAATTTGCGTCGATTAATGCAGACGTGTCCTTTAATTGTACAATACGTCGTACCTCGTAACAGGCCTATAGTATAGGTATGGCTTGTGGAATAGATATCTATTATGCAACTATTAACACAGCAATTGGTATATTCTATCATGTCTGTCGATATTCTATCACCATGATGGTCTAGACATTTTGTAACTTTGTAATAGATATCTAATCCAATCGGTGATATAAGAAATCCAAATAGGTACGTTTGGTAAAGTTCGAAACTAAAAGAGACATGATTTGGTCTGCGGAATCATGACACTGATTTTAGATTTAAGAAAACCTTATTTTCGTTAGAGAAGAACATCGAAATGTCATTTTATAATGAAAAGCTGGTGTTTACAAACACTTGGCCGTTTTCCTGTTATTAATATGATTTAATATTTCGCTTAGCTGAATTATGTTGGAGATGAAAATTTATCTTTAAGAAATTGGTCTAAGAAACAATGGGTACAAATTTTCGTATCTCTTTTTGTTTCGGACTTTCCCATATTGATTCATTTATTATTTACTCACCCTGTATATGGTTTATACTATAATGTCCTCGATGTATTTTCATGATTCATTTTCGCTCTCTGCGACGTATATTTTTAAACAAATAATCTAAGTAAAGTGCACGCCCATTGAATGTACACAAAACAATTTATTTATTTATTTTACGGCCCCTTCTTTTTTTGTTTAGCAATAATTTATATAGAATATATGCCCTTATAGACTAATTTATGATTTTTAAACTATCGGATTCGATAGCAACATTTAACAATACAATTACATTTGGCACATTTATTTAAGCAGTTACAATCAGTGTGCCTACCATGAGCTGAGTTTATGATCGGCGCTAGCGAGTATCTCGTATCGAGAGTGAGTGCACCTCTCTCGCACGCGCTAATAGTGCGAAAGAGATAGGCCGTCATCGAGCGCTCGATACTCGCTCGTGCCGAACTCATGGTAGGCGTACAGAATGCAATAAATTGAATTAGAGTCAATAAACGTGAAATTGTGAACAAGATAATACTATGGAGAATGCTATTGTTCATTTCCGTCCTCTTCAATGGTTTCAATAATTTGAGCTTTTGGCCCCCTAGCAACAAGAGAAGAAAGTTAACATATCAAAACAGTACAATAACTTTATTTAGACGCTAATGTCATTCTTCTGAAATAACAACGTTTGCGTTTGAGGTTGATCTAGTGACGACACGTCAGTAACGCGGCGACAAACCGATGGTACAAAGTACAAGATTCTATTAAACTAGGTATTTGACAGCAAAAACAGCGTCTCTACTGTATTGCTGTGTGTACGAACATAGCAATACAGTAGAGACGCTGGTATTGACGCAGCCGCGTTGCTCGGAATCCGAGCTTAAGTGGGACCGTGGCGTCGTTATATATATAAAATGGTTAGTTAGAGGGTTTCTAAAATGGTTGTACAAATTGAATTTTTGATCTTATATTATTTTTATTATCGGTTGTTATAGCGGCCATATACTTTGAAAACTCTCATTCTGTGAAAATGTATAGTGTTTACTTATTACGGTTCTAGAGTTATAGCCTTGTGACAGATGAATAGGCAGACTTCGGAGGTTAACATCACAGTCATCATCTCGTCAACTGCTGTACAAAGGCCTCGCCCAAGGATCTCGACGTTGACCGTCCTTGCGCTACCCGTATCCTTCCCTGGCATGTATGTTGGCATTTTCATTTATATATGTACCTTTAACTAAACGTTAGTGGTTGTCACGAAACTGACGGTTAATGTCAAATAGCATAAGTCTCATTACAAAACTGACAGTTAAGATGCTATTTAGATGTAATTAAAGTTTCGTCTAACCGTATTTTTTTTTATAAAAATGCTCATCCAACGCCTTCTGGCAATCTTCACAAGATAGTCGATCCCTCTTCTAAGTTCGTGGTCGCAACCCGGGAGCCTTTCAGCGGAAGTCAATGTACTGTTAGGTTAATAGTATTGTGACGTAGATACAAATAAAACAGTCAATTTAACAAGCTATTGGCATCGGTAATCGATTGCTTGGAGATGGCGACTCGTGAAGTCCTACAACTGACAATGTAATGAACGATTAGGGTTCCCTCATTTTTAGTTTAGGAAATATTATTTTCTACGTCTGTTATTTTCGATTATACTTCTAATTATACTCTAAAATGGTGTAAACAGTTGTTGGCATGCACACAAATTAAGTAGCCTTTGTTTACAGTCCGCATTAGTTCTAATTAAGTCAGGGGAAGTCAAAACGGCATTCTGAAAGTGATTGCTGGTAGATTCAGCTGCCCTATAATGTGGCATTGGATTGAACGAGTCAGGACTACCTTGACGTATGTCAAGTAGGCCTGACAACAAGTCACCAGTCAACCAGTCTTGTGTCAACATTTTAATTTTTGCTACTACTAACATAGCTCTTAAGTTTTAATATTGTTACTAACGAATTATTTGAATTTGAATAAATCAGAAAATCAGGAAAGGTATAAAAACAGACAGCCCTGTTCTATTTTTTAAACTATATATGTATGTTTGTATATAACTCGAACAATGAAAATTATACGACCCTTATGATTTATTGTCTTATTTTAGTTTTTTAATTGTATTGCCTAGTGACCGCAATAGCGCGTTCGGTAAAATTGACGAGGCGAGTTTGTGCGTAATCCACGAACGTTCGCGATTACAGCGCCGCTGGTTGTGATCGCTGGCTTCGTCGGCGAATTATGAACGCGTGGCTTGCGCTAAGACCAAGAGAATAAGTCTTCTGAACATGTACTTTTAGGTTTTCTGTGATTCCTGTGGTTTTACCTGCTACAGCGAAGTTAATGTAGTTAGGGTTCATTTGATATTATTCGATTTCCAATCAGAGGGCCTACTACGAAACCCGAAAAACGAAGTTCGTAACGTGCTGTCCCTCTCGCTCTCATGTTACACTGTATTTGACTGAGCGGGATGGCGCCATACGAACTTCGTTTTTCGAATTTCGGAGTAGCCCCTCAGTAATATGTTGATTTATTTTCGTGTATAAAGTTTGTTGAACTCCTTAGTCTTTCACTCTTGACAGAGTGGGCGTGGTCATGTGGGGTCCTATACTTCTTTAGTTGCTGCTTTCACGATTTTTTTTCACCGGTTTGTGTTGATTGCATGGCGAGCGCACTCTGTCACATGAATTTTGGTGATAGATTAGATGGTGCCTGTCTATCGGGTTGGTGATCGACCACGTGGTCTATTGCACAAAACTTTATTGAACACTAGCTTCTGCCCGCGACTTCGTCCGCCTTCAATTACTTAATCGCGGATAAAAATATTTTTTGTTAAAAAGTAGCCTATGTCCTTTCCCGGGACTCAAACTATTTCCGTATCAAATTTCATCTAAATCGGTTCAGTGGTTTAAGCGTGAAGAGGTAACAGACAGGCACTGACACACACACTTTTGCATTTATAATATTAAGGTATAGATAGATGTTTGGAAAGTTATTATCATATAGTAGAAGATACCCGCAAGTTCGTCAGTGGCGGAGAAAAAAATCATATTTTGACGACACGTTTGGCTCAGTGGGTTGTACAACGGCCTACGAAGCTGACGGTCCTGGGTTCGAATCCCGGCCAGGGCAAGTGTTTGTGTGATGAGCACGAATATTTGTTCCTGGGTCTTGGATGTTTTCTATGTATTTAAGTATTATAATTTATCTATTTATTATGTATATCGTCGCCTAGTACCCATAGTACAAGCTTTGCTTAGTTTGGGACTAGGTCGATTTGTGTAAGATTGTCCCTGATATTTATTTATTTATTTTATTTATTTATATACATCTCTCTCTTATTAAAGCAATGTTTAATTGACACAGTTTTTTATGATGTAAAGGAGTTTTTCCAATATTTTTCGAAAAATGGTGGTTGTAATTAAATTGTAATTGGTCTTGAATGCCAATATATGTACATTAGTACATATGATTATTCTTGTATGCTCGCAAAGGGCAGCTGTTGATACGAATCATATGTTACCATCCTCTGTATACACAGCGAACAATATTTTTTTTCTATTTTATTCTATTCTCATCAGTTTATTTGCCCAGCTACCCGTTTACCAGAATTTGTTGAAATCTGTTCAGCGGTTTTTGCGTGATGAAGTCGCAAAGACTCGTTCAAACACAAAAAATAATATACATAAAATATTATACAATTCACTGACCTTCAAATACTCTGTATCACATATTTTTTGAAGATATCTCCAACATACATACATTTCATTTATACAACTTTATAATAATATCGATAATTCATTAAAACAGTTTCAACAGTCGACTAAAATATCACTTTTTGTGAAGCCAAAACGTCACCCACAGTTGATATTGTCATCATCAATAAACCCCCAGTGATTTCTCGAACATGCATATTCATTTCAGCCCCATACATCAACACTTGGACAGGCGATGCGTCATTCTTGCAATTATAAAGTTTGTAAATATTAAATTTGTGTAAGGTGCATTAATTTCGAAAAATCCATACTATCCATAGTTTTAGAAAATCCAGATGCATGAAAGGGCCGGTGGAGGGCGGACCATATAGACACAAAGGCACTGCCTACCCTGAATAACCGTGGCTTCATACAGGCACAGAGAAACTGCCTTCCCTGAACGAACATGGCTCCATCATCATCATCATCATGGTGGCATTTTGGTGATCCTTATCTTCCACTCTTGTCGATCCTGTGCCCGACTCATCCAGTCTTGACCTCCGTGTCGTCGGATGTCATCCACCCAGCGCTGTGGTGGTCTACCGCGCCCTCGGGTGTCCATATAGGTGTCCATATAGGCTCCATATAGGCACTAAAAAACGGCCTACCTTGAACGACCATGACTCCACATAGGCACATTTCTCTAAAATATAGGCAATAAACTATTCCTTGGGAGTCCACTGTTCCCCACCTTTCTCTACGTGAGTTTGATGTGGCTCAACTGCCAAAAATAGTATGTATTCAGGGGTTTTATTGTGAAGATTCTTTATTATTGGTATTATTTTAACAATTTTTGATATATAATACCAAAAGTTAAAGTAGGACACTTGAAACTGGTTATATTGGTTATAACATTTTTACCCGACTACGCTGAAGAAATAATCGCTGATTTTTTTGTAACACCAGAAACATATACATTAAAGTGAAAAGTTGAAAAATGGTACACTTAGAGCGGGATTTGAACCCACGCTTAGGACGGTTCTGCGACCTACAAATTAGTTCAAGCTCCGAGCTCAAGCATCGAATTTTTCAATTCGCTCGGGTAAATTTCTTTCACTTGCTTGAAGCGTATAATTTTTCAACTTCTCGTCTCTTATGCTACATGTATTTTTTTTTATAAATTGACCTATTGTTGTCTTCTTTCATTTTAATGATAGCTCTATTTTAATTAACCTTCATTTTAGTACGCCCTTAAAAAATATTTGTACTGTAAGTTTTTTTACCCGATTTTCCCATTTAATTATTGTAAAAATAATCTTGCCGTGTTAATTACAAATTCAACATTCCATGCAAGAAAAGCGTGCACCCGGAAAAATATGAACGTTGCGTTTGTATTGAGCATGGCCAGTGACAGTAACGCCATGTTAGACTGATGTAAACCTATGTTTCTTAAAATATAAGATACCATCGATTGCGTTCATAATCTATTTTTATTGAGACCTTAACAAAAAAATCTCATAATCGCGGTCAGAACCAACTCCTTATAGCTTAAAACCGAATAAACAATGATAGCCCAGGAATCAAAGTAACCCCCAATCGATAACACTTATGTCCCTAAGTTCAAATGGTGATGGTGATGATATAGCCATAGAATATGGAGCTATTACAGCGATTCTGTCTGAAAAATACGTACTTTTGGAAAAATATCAATGTATGATGTTGATGTGATTGCTCACTTTCCATACAACTACAATTGAGACCAGTGATAGAAATCCCATCTGACCTAAACGGTCACTAAATTAGCCCTCGTGGAAATCTTTGAGGGTGACCTTAGTTCTTAGTTGACAATGCTTATATAGTTCTTATGCAACATCTATGTGCCTTTAATTTTCTATGTGTTTTGACGTTTAGTATAACAGGCAATCATTTGTAATGGCATATTCCCAGGACGCTTTCGACTTTGGACTTTAGTTAATCAGTAGAGGTATACAGGGCCATCAATCCAAATGGGTCATTATTGGGAAGTCAGAAACTATGAGAGATAGCGAAATCTGTTCTTAGAAACCATGGTGTCGATTTAAGATTAAATAATAATGGCACATTTTTTTTCAAATCTTACATAACCGAAAATCGAACATGGTCAAAATCTCTGTAAGCAATGTTATTAATTCTGCAAAGTTTTTCGTTGTTATTGTTGATGGTGCAATCTTAAAGTCACAAGGAACACGTTTTAAATGGAATCTTATATAAACAATTGAAAAAAAACTCAATATAAGATAATTATTTTATTTAAGTAAATGTTCAAAATGAAGCCATCTTCCTGGATGCAAAGATTAATTCCCTGTAGAGTTTAAACAATTGAATGCCATTATTATTAAATTTAAAATCGACGCCGCCATGGTTCCTTACTTCCTTAGAACAGATTTCGCTATCTCTCATTGTTTATGAGTTCTCCCTACTGACCCATTTGGATTGATCACCCTGTATATTTAGATTGAAATGATGATAATAGTCTATTTGTCATTTTTTAAGGTATGTTACAATACGACGTCTTAATAATAGAAATATTGGTGAAAAAACTACTCCAACATCATAAAAGCTTCCCCAGAGATAACGACGTAAAAAGCACATTTTTGGACTTTCGAGACGCTTAATACTAAAGTCTACAAGCTTGTGACGTCACACGTTAGTATCTTGTATCAGGAAAATAAGAACTTTGTTCTGCAGCTATGTTAAAACTTGCGTTTATCGAAACGGTTTTATAACAAAAATTACAAAACAGTTTATGGGTTAATATTTTCTTTTGTTTCCACGATTATTACTCATTGCAATAAGACAATTTAACGGATTATATCGCGTGTATTATCTCATTTTAGTTCCCGACGTTTCGGAAGCTTTCCAGCTTTCCATGGTCACGGGAGGACTGAGAAAAGATGTATTTTTCTCTGGCAAAGTTACAATTTGTGCAAACTACCCATTTTTGAAAAAACAAATAAAGGTGTACATACATGCCAGATGGGCCTAAGCTGTAAAGACAGTTACACATGTGCTAGAAGGGCTGAATTATTTTATTCGAATAAAATTATTAGAATAAAATAATAATATTGGTAAATACCAAGCAGCATTTCACAAATGAGGCGTACTGAGGAGAAAAGAAACGCTGCAAAGAAAAACTCCCAGGCTACCTCATTACTAATTATAATATTAAAAAAACAGAGACTATTAAACTACTTTTTACACAGATAAGATTTTTTACACCGTTCGGAAATTAAGGTTTTGCAGTCCTGTGCGCCCGCTTGTTTCTTGATGAGATGTATTACAGGATCCCAAGCTGGTGATAGTGACAATCCATCTTCTCTATTGAAATTAGGATGTTTTTTAATCTCAATAGCCTCGCGTAGCATTCTGGGAAAATATATTTTTTCTTTGGCAAGGATAGAAGGTTTATCATATTATATATACGCCTAAGGTATCGAACTCAAGATTTTAACGTAGTTTTTATTTTGCTTGTTTTATCGGGATCTTACATAATTTTTACATTTTTTTTTACTGACAAAAATACCCTATTAGAGCGCTCTTATACAATATCTATTTGCGTTTAATTTTCTACGTGTCTTCATGTTTAGTATAACAGGCAAACATTCGGAATGACATATTCCCAGGACGCTTTCGACTTTAGACTTTAGTTCATCAGTGGTCTATGGTTTGAAATGATGATAATTAGAGCGCTCTTATGCAAAATCTATTCGCCTTTGATTTTCTACGTGTCTTCGCGTTTAGTATAACGGGCAATCATTTGGAGTGACATATTCCCTGGACGCTTTCGACCTTGCACTTTAGTATTAGTAGAGGTATACGGATTAAAATGATGATAATTACGGCGCTCTTATACAATATTTATTTGCCTTTAATTTCCTACGTGTCTTTACGTTTAGTTTACCAGGCAATCATTCGGAATGACATATTCTCAGCACGCTTTCGACTTTGTCACCGATATCGATACTATCGTATCGTATCGTGTCTGTATGCGCAATTATCCATTATATCGCCGATAAATCGATAGTGCGTACGTGAGCCGAATGATAATTGACTCAGTTGTTTTGAGGCTATCGCTTGAGCCTAAGAACTGGCTTAGAGATGTTAATGTGGATGAAATAGGCTTTTGTTTGAGGCTAGTTTAGTAGCTTTCAGCTAGAAAATCTTGTTTGTTGGGTGGAAAAGATACAGATTTTAGAATATTTATTTTTGTTAAGTAATTTTTGTAGACAAAAGGCTGATTGAAACTGAAGATAAATAAATATTTAGACCTATGGTTGACTGCCAGCCATCATAACCATCTTTTTTCATAAGCGTCATCGGATAAAAATAACCTATAACCATATGTGGATGACCAGCTACCTGTGTACCAAAAATATTTATTTATTTATTCATAAAAACATTTTTATGACATTACAGTTATAAACCTATGCGTCACAAAACTTAAATTAACAATAAAAGGTTCACAATAATAGATAAACAAACAGCTTAATTTGGAACAGTAGAGCACCTAGTATCCATCGCCTCACAGAATCTCAGGCATTCACTACACACTGCCGCCCATCGCCACGCAAACAAGTCACACTCGGGTGTCGATGTCAGGAGCGCATTGAGAAGTGAGAGGGCACGGGGCAACGGCGAATTCCTGAGCGACACGGTCCTCGACGACGGCACAGCCAACAAGTCGCGCTGTCGAGGTCTCAGGGCTATCCTCGGGACATCCGGGACATACAGTCGCACCAGACGCTCCACAACCTTGGGACAGTCCGACTCACCACGCAAGGCCTGACATGCCGAGATCATCAGATGACAATTCCGCCTGACTTCCAAGGAGTTGTACCCGAGGGAGCCGAGAAGGTACTTTGTTGGGTACAGATACGGATAAAATCCGAATGTTTTTTTATAAAGGAACCTTAAAAACGCTTTCTGAACCTTCTCAAGGAGTAAGGCATTCGTCGATTCATAGGGGTTCCATATGATCGAAGAAGTCTCCAGCTTACTCCTTACTAAGGCATTGAAATGCGGTTAGCCGTTATGGCGTGATGAAGCCAGAACGACACAGACAAACATACAAAAAATGTTTTTTTTCCTGTAACCTTCAAATAGTCTGTATCACTTAGAGTCTGACTACTAGAATAATGCTTCCTTCATGTGATGACATCATCATTTCAAAGCCAAAACTAGTTCATGTTGAAGTTGGTGGCTATTTTTTTTAAGCTGGTAACAAGCGAATAATGTTAAAGTTCTGTAAACAAGTTGCTGCATTTTTCCGCCTTCGTCCTACGCGACAATATTTCCATCCTCACCACTTAGATGGTTGGCAGTCCACAACTGTGCGTTTTTCTAGAAATTTCCTGACTCGCACGACTGAACTGTGGAATAAATTGCCGCATGCAGTATTTCTGGACCGATGCGATCTTCAAACCTTCAAGAAAAGAGCGTGCTCCCACCTGAAAGGCCGGCAACGCACTTGTGACTCCTCTAGTGATGCAAGTGTCTATGGGCGACGGTGATCGCTTACCATCAGGCGACCCGTCTGCTCGTTTGCCACCTATGCCATAAAAAAAAATAAAATTAACGAATAGCTTTGGACTAACTCAGCTGTTTATATGCAGAATACTTTTGACGACACGTTTGGCTCAGTGGGTTGTACAACGGCCTACGAAGCTGGCGGTCCCGGGTTCGAATCCCAGCCAGGGCAAGTGTTTGTGTGATGAGCACGGTTCCTGGGTCTTGGATGTTTCTATATATTTAAGTATTATAATTTATCTATATATTATGTATATCGTCACCCATAGTACCCATAGTACAAGCTTTGCTTAGTTTGGGACTAGGTCGATTTGTGTAAGATTTGTCCCTAATATTTATTATTATTATATTTATTAATAAAATTCCTGACTCGCACGACTGAACTGTGGAATAAATTGCCGCATGCAGTATTTCTGGACCGATGCGATCTTCAAACCTTCAAGAAAAGAGCGTGCTCCCACCTGAAAGGCCGGCAACGCACTTGTGACTCCTCTAGTGATGCAAGTGTCTATGGGCGACGGTGATCGCTTACCATCAGGCGACCCGTCTGCTCGTTTGCCACCTATGCCATAAAAAAAAATAAAATTAACGAATAGCTTTGGACTAACTCAGCTGTTTATATGCAGAATACTTTTGACGACACGTTTGGCTCAGTGGGTTGTACAACGGCCTACGAAGCTGGCGGTCCCGGGTTCGAATCCCAGCCAGGGCAAGTGTTTGTGTGATGAGCACGGTTCCTGGGTCTTGGATGTTTCTATATATTTAAGTATTATAATTTATCTATATATTATGTATATCGTCACCCATAGTACCCATAGTACAAGCTTTGCTTAGTTTGGGACTAGGTCGATTTGTGTAAGATTTGTCCCTAATATTTATTATTATTATATTTATTAATAAAATCAATATGAAAACAGTTTGGATTAAAATAAACAGTATAATAAAGTTGGAATTACATGTATAAATTAAGTCGTTAGAATAAATACGTTTTAAAAGTTTATATTTTGAAATTCAAATTTGTTAGTTACTTCGCATATATTAATAATTAGGATTTTCCTGCGGCCTTTACTATTTTTATTTACTTAAGTATATTTATTACATTTATCTCGTTAGTCTGTGTATCGTCCCTTCGTACCCATTACTTTGGGACTAAATTGGGTAAGATAGCCTGTAGTTGATTGGTGTAGATAAAGATTATTATAAATATATAAACCGTCAATTATTTTACGTCACTGCGGGTTGTTAATAGCATTTACCACCAGTTACGCGGGCAAACAATTTACTTTCTGTCAGAGGAAGGTGTTAAATTATATTTACACGAGGCATGGTAATAAAAAGATCGCAGGTTTATCATCATCGCCTCCGGCTCGTGCGATAAATGCGAGAGCTCTGAGCCATTTTTTTTTTTCTAGATATTTAAATTATTTATGTATTTAATCTTTATTTCACAAAAGAATACTTATAGTAGAAAATGAGTTAATGCTTTAAGATATTCTCTACCAGTCAAACTTAGGGCAAAGCAGAAAAACCGATTATCTGGTCAAGATCGCGGGAAACCGTTGGATCATTTTGGAAAAGTGCAGCGCCGGGCTGGTCATCGTGGAGATCCTCGGGGGAGGCCTTTGTCCAGCAGGGGACGTCTATTGGGTTGATATGATGATGATGATGATGATGCGTAATGTAATATTAAGATAGCTTCGTTGAATGATTTTGTATTCATATTTATGGCTGTAGCTTACAGAGCTTTAATACTACCGTGTATTTTTAATAACCGAGCAAAAAGCATTTCATTTGTACGTTTTAATTTTTAATGAAAACTGTAGGTGTGAAATATTAACCCTTTACTCTTGAAACGCGCGAAACTTCGCAATTAGCTTAATTTCAATGCTTTTATTTCGAAAGTTGAAGCATATTTCACGAATAAAATAGCAGAATACAATACGGCTAAGCGTAGATTAAAGTTAAACAATAATACATTAATAATGGATAATTACTTTGTATTATTTTGGAGAAGTTTCGTTATTTATAACGTTCATTGAGGTTTAATGGTGGCAAGTTTTGTGCTTGTTTACGATGTCCATGGGAAAATGCAGGGGCAATTTAAATATGAAATACAAGCTTTTGCTTACAACTTTGAACGCGTACAAGTCGAATTTAAACAATCTTCCTGTGTGGACCTCTAGGTCTCTAAAGCAGCAGCTCTCAAAGTCTGCTCCGCGGAGAAGCGGGTGAGACATTTCAGGTGCTCCGCCAGCATAAAATAAATATGAGAGCACTTCAAAATAACTTTACACTTCAAAATGGAAGTAAGTTCTACCACCCCTTTTTTTTGAGTCGAGGCTATGTATGGGGTATGTCCTATGTTAAGTCTGTTTGCGCTTTAATTTGTATAAATCTTATTTATCTTACATACGTCATACGTATTATTTATGCACGCCACATAGATCCTCTATGTGCTACAGTCCCCGTAAAAGGCTGCAGATTGCATATCATTATGCTTATAAGCAGAAAGTCTTATTAGCCATTATGCGTTATAGATCCTTACCACAACTAAACTGACTCTTGTTAGTTGTTTAAAACCCGCATCTAAATCGGTTCGCCCGTTTAAGGGCTGCATACAGACATACACATATAGCGGCGAAACTTATAAAGCCCCTCTTTTTGCGTCGGGGGTTAATGAAAATGAATATTATTGCATTGATAACGTCTATATCACGTTTATCTAATAATTATGTATAAGGTGCCCGCAACTTCGTTCGCGGGGGAGAAAAAGTCATAACCCCTTTTTTTCGTCAGCGTCGGTGGGTAAAAAGTATATAACCAGCTAGCGTGTTGCCAAAAATAGTTGGAATCCGATCAGCCGATTTGGCGTGATGAAGCCGCAACGACACAAATACAGAAATACAAAAACTATTCTGTGACCTCTAAAAATAATATAGAAAAATATGTAAGGTAATAATTATACAAAAAAATTCATGGACAATTCCAGGTCCCACCCCTTTGTGATATTTGGTGATTATAAAGCTACCCCCTCCCCCCATTGAAGTTCACTTGTTTAATTATTGGGGACTAAGTATGAATTAAGTTATATATATAGGCCTTTGCGTCTATTGCAGACGATTTATGGTGTAGTGTTCGCGAGACACCGTTTTTGCTGGCTGACCAAACCGATACGAGAGCGATATGTTTTACCGCAGGCCTGACAAGAGAAATTTGCGACAGATGATACTGAGTCGGCTTGACGACGTCTTTGTCTCTTGTCAGCGAGTGCCGCGAACCAGGCCTCATCACATAACTTGCGCCCCTCCAAAACGCGTTTGCGCCACTCCGTCCGCTTCTCCGCAAGTTTTTCCCAGTTTTGGTGGTCAATATGAAAGGCAGTCATGTCCCTCTTTGCGCAATCTTTAAAACGAAGCAATGGCCTGCCAACGTTTCTTTTTGCATCCGCCACTGCACCGAGAACAACGTGACGTGGTAATCGCGAGGGTTCCATCCTATGCACATGCCCTAGCTAACGCAAACGTCTCTGTTTGAGAAACGCGGTCAAGCTATAGGCAGCTGTGCAATTTCTAGCTTGTTACCCTGTCTTGCCATGATATGCCCAAGATCTTACGAAGGCAACGCAGGTAAAAGAGTTTAAGCGACGTTCTACTTTTGCATACGTTGTCCAGGTTTCAGCTCCGTTTAAGAGTATGCTTAAAATGGAGGCCTGAAAGATTAACATCTTGGTCTTTATTGTAAGATGTTTGTTTTGCCATACTCTAGTACTAAGCTTCCCGAACATGGTCGCCGCTTTCCCGATACTATTAAGTTAGTGATTGAGTAAGTTCCTTATTTTCCTGCCGTATAAATCTGAAAGTCCTTCTTTTCATTTGATTTGATAGTGCCTATCAGAGGCGTGCGGTCAGAAAAATGACAAGGGAAGTCCGAAGCGTATTTTAAAGAAAAAGGTGGTTTTATAATCTTATGCCCTTCCTTTGGCAACCCAGTGGGGAACGACTTATTGGTCGCCACGACACTGGTGTCTATTCACATGACACAAACTTAGCAAAATTATAAACGAGATCCATCCAATTCGTACCACACATAATCTCCTCATATTTACTGGAATTATTCCTAAAATTTCCAATTTATCAATAGTAGGGTAATTGGCCGAAGCAATTAAACGTTAGTTCATTTTCAAACGAACCACTTCTGTGTTGAGCCTTCACAACTATGCAATGTGGAAATATATGCCTGTGGGAAATCGAGAGAGTGCCACTGTTTAATCAACGCGGGTGTTTGTCATAATATCACACGAATACACCGTGGAAGCGAGGAACCCTACAGAGTGCTGCCATCGAACGAACAATCGTGGAACCGATAAAACTACCACGCACGGTTAGAAAAAAGCTGATGTTCTTTAAACGTTTGTATAGATTTTTGTGATCGTATCTAAGAATACCCTCGATCAAGTGACTCTTTAAACACAAATAAGTGAAAATCCTTCCGTGTGATAGCTATGATGCCCCAGACAGTCACACAAATACACAGACTCACAGATACACACGGCAAACTTTCAATCACTTCTCTCTTTTCGTCGGGGGATAGAGCCTGAGAGCCGTTGTAGACTTAGGTTAATTATGAATTACATTAATCTAACTAGTCCCATGGTAAGCTTAACAGGGCTTGTGTTGTGGGTACTAGACGGCGATATATTTACTTATTTACATAGAAAACATCCAAGACTCAAAAACAAATATTTATGCTCATTAGACAAATATTCGCCCCTACCAGGATTTGAACCCAGGACCGTCAGCTTCGCAGGCAACGTTAGCTGAGCTAAACCGGTCGTCATATTAAATTGGTTCAAATCTGTTTAAAATTATTTGTAATTTAAGATCTTTTCTTTATCATTATCATCATTTTCTGAAGGATGGAGGTCGCAATTTCCGTCGTTAGTTTTTCTCAACCTTACTTACTTACTACGCTGGTGACCCAAAGTAGACCTTGGCCTCTGACACGAGAGAACGCTACTTTTCCCCTTTACTGCGGGTACTCCGAGGATGGTCAAGATATTATGCGTGAATAAAACCGTTGCGTTACTCGTTTTCACGGTGTATCCAATACACATACATGCAGAAACAATTGTACATACATAAAATTAAACTGCGGTATATCATAACTGTATTTCAGCCTTACCACTCAAGTTTTAGAGTGCATTTACTGTAGTTTCAGTAGAAATTAGTGCATGTACATGTCTGGTTCAGTTGAGCCTTTTACACACGTATTCAAAATAGGCCATACTCGTACAATATAACGGGATTGTTCGATTGGCTTGAAATTTTAATATGTTGATGAAATAGAGGAAATCGTTACTAATATTCAAAACGCTGTGTGTAAAAATTCAAACATTTCATCTATGCCATAATTAAGTTGTAAAACCGGCCAAGAGCATGTCCGACCATGCTCAGTGTAGGGTTCCGCAGCCGTTCATACAAAATAAATGCACTACTGACGGAGACACAATTTATGCTACTTTCGGACCGATTATTTAGAAACCTCAAAATGTTTTTAAAAGAGCTGTCGAAATATGTGCCACACTTTGATATTTAATGTTTTTTTTTTTCAGTTTCGATTACACGTATGGAGTGCCCCCCTCAGAAATATATTTCATTATTATTTAACTATCAAACTAAGTAGCGGCTTATACAAAACATCTATCCTCCAAATTTCATCAATATACATGCAGTAGTTTTTGAGTAAAATGCCTGTGACATACGGACGGACGGGCGGACGGACGGACGGACATGACGAAACTATAAGGGTTCCGTTTTTGCCATTTTGCTTACGGAACCCTAAAAATGAAATGTGTGTACATTGCAGATATTTTTCGAAGAGATAACGGACTATTTGAGGGCCACCGAATTGAAAAATATGTAATATTAATATTTTGTACGTTTGTATGTATCGTTGTGGAATCATCACGCCAACACGGCTAAAGGTGCGTCCACATTTGTATCATTTGCCCGATCAGATCTTCGTCGCGTGGCATGATTGCGTGTCACGATCACGCGTTTGGACGTTGAGCCGATCCGATCGCTCGAAATCCATGTTGCTACGCGTATCACACACTTAGGTTGGACAAGTGGGGCGTGATTGCCGCGCCGACAGTGAGCGTCCAAGCAGCGCGATACGCAGTCATGCCACGCCACGGTGATCGAATACGAACAAATGATACAAGTGTGGACGCACAAGTAAGCGTTATTTTAAGAGGTAATAATAGTTCGCATTTAATTTATTTATTTATTTATTATACAGAATTCTACAGCACTAACAGCTGAACCTTACGTGCTAATTGTTAGTTGTTGGAAGAATACATCAATACTTCATTTAAACTAGGTAATTTACATTATTGCTTATTATTGCATTTGATTGCTTATATAAATAAATTTCATTGGATTGAAATACTTAACTAATAACATACAATAAGATTTTTTTTTTTTTATATATACAGTATAACACATAATCACAATTCTACAAGTAAAAAATAAAAATAAGAATAAAACATTAATGTAACATGAGAGCACATTTGTTGTTTCTCACCGGGCAATACTATTAGTGTTTAATGCCCGGCAGTGTGAGCATGTCATGCTCGCTTAAAGGTCTTTGCTTACGGTGGCGTCGTTGATCGGGTCGCAACCTTCCCTAAAATATGGTTGAGGGAGGCGATGGCTGAGATATGCGTCATGCTCGTGAACGGGTGCCGTTTGTGGGGTCCGGTCTGTTCATGCTAGCAAGGGCCAAATTAATTGTATACCTAGTAACTGCCTACCAGTGTTTAATGAACTGATGACGTGAGAGACTTCATCCTGTACTCGATTGAAGTTATTAATTTTTTATTTGATTTAGCGACTGTATACATTTTGTTTTATTTATAGAGGTATATCCTTAAACATTTCTGAGGATTTTAATTAACTAATTTTATCTTTTTGCATGTTATGACGCCTAGAGACCATATACATCTCTAAGAAATTTAGATTTAATAATAATTATGTTTCATGTACTTATTCACTTTGACCCCTAAGAGACCTTAAACATCTCAGTAGAATTCAGTCAAATTATTATATTTAATTTTATCGCATGTCGTGCCGCCTAGAGACCTTATACATCTCTGAAAAAAAAAATTGATCTGGAGAATTTGTACATCTCCTCTGCGTGTATCAATTATAAATTAGTTATAACACAATTGTAAAAGTTTTAAGCATAATTAAGACAATATTGTAATGGTTAATTGGTACACGCATATTAATTGTTTTATATACTATTCTAGACACATTCTAGATTTACTAATTATTTTAATTTTTAAAATGATGATTTTATCAATAAGTAAGTATTATACTTAAGTTAAATGATCTGATTAGGTTTTTCTGGGTTTCCCTAATCCTTGCAACAAATGTTGGATCATATTGTATGTTTCCCAGCAAAGACTTCTCTCATTGTAACTGACAATTCGAAAGTGCTTGTATCTAAGCCTACTTGAATAAAGGATCTTTTGATTTGATGATTTGATGATTTTCTTATACCGCGAACGAAGTCGCAAGCAACTCCTACTTTTCTTGTCTCCCACTGTTCAAAGGTAGTCTGGAAGAGATCGCTGTTAGCGATAAGACCGCCTGTTGTTTACCTGTTCTTGAATGTATTATTTTTTCTGTACTATGTTTTTTGAGGTATGCAATAAAGAGTCATTGTAGAGTCTTTGAATACAGTAAATATATTGTGTAAGTGTAGTTTGTGAAATGCTGCTTGGTAATTATTAAAATAAAATAATTCAGCCCTGCTAGCACGTGTGTAACTGTCTTAACAGTTTAGGCCCATCTGGCATGTATGTACACCTTTATTTATTTTCTCAAAGTGGGTAGTTTGCACAAATTTTAACTTTGCAAGAAAAAAAATATATCTTATCTCAGTCCACCCGTGACCATGGAAAGCTTAAAAGCATCCGGAACTTCGGGAACTCAAATGAGATAATATACGCGATATAATCCATTAAATTGTTTTATTTAAAAAATATTGTGTGTGTTTATTTTGTATTGAGTGTGGTTTAGCTTTTTGAACATTTGTATGCACTTACTCGTGTTTGTATGAGACCACGCAATGCGACTTAACGAATTTTAGCGCAAACTTCACTAAACTTTGTCCTCATCAATTTAAGGTCTACAGTCGCTCGATCCATTTATCTTTTCGCAGTCCTCTATTGGTAACTAAATACAGAAAGTCGTAAGTGACTGGTATTTCTAGACACATTACGACCTTTTGTTGTACATATGAAGTTTTCCTTAGTTTGCAAACAAGAGAGGTGCTGTTTTTCTTGGGAAGGAACACTTTTGTTTCTCGTTCCAAAGTCTTAATTAACAGAATAGAAATAGAGTGTAAGTAATAGAAAGAATATTGGAAGTATATTTTTTTAAGTGCCCACCAACTTCGTTCACGTAGAAAAAGTTGTAACTCCTTTTTTTATGCAAAACGCGAAGTCGGGTGAAAATCATGCTATAAATAATCGGGTGAGGTATAATTGAAATTCAATTCATCTATCCGTTTTAACGTGATAAGGCCGCTAAGGCACACCATACATAAAACAAATTTATGTATGTACCTTATTATTCTGACAATATTTATAACATACATTCAACTTTAACAACTTAATAATAAGTATAGCTTGACCAACTCCGCTGTCCTGCGCCTTAAGGTGCGTCCATATTTGTATCATTTGCCCGTATCAGATCATCGTCGCGTGGCATGATCGCGTGTCACGATCACGCGTTTGGACGTTGCGCCGATCGGATCGCTCGAAATCCATTTTGCTACGCGTATCATATAGTTATATCGGACGAATACGACATGATCGGCGCGCCGATAGTAAGTGTCCAAGCAGCGCGATACGCAGTCATGCCACGGCACGGTGATCGGATACGAGCAAATGATACAAGTGTGGACGCACCTTTAGGTATGCGAGCAACGAGACGGAGGGCGGATGACGGCGGAACGACAAATCAGCGGCTACACTGCCACCGTAGATATAATAGCTGGGTATTGAAAATCCCACTAATATTATAAATGGCATGTAAATATGCTGGTATGTATGTTACTCTATGACACGGAAATGACTGGCCATGGATTAAACATATAGAATATTGGATACTGAATGCTCGTAATAATGTATGAAATAATATACTTAATTCTCAGTAACACAGCTTAAGTTGGGAGTTAATGTTTGCAAAATCTATTTGAGACACATCTCTTAGCACGATATTAAATTTCTCACCACAAACCAGTAAGTAATACAACTACCAATATAATATATTGAATGTCACCCCAACTAATTAATACAACGATTTGTCACCAAAATCCCCAACATTGTTACCCTATCACGTGGGAGCATCAAAACTAATAAGCGGCCAACGATATCGCCTGTATGTACGCGTAGTCCATCGAAACTGGATACTGAAAATAATCACGCAATTTAAAAATATTACTTTGTAAACTTGGTGGCTTGGTCCGTATAAGGTTAGAATTTTGTCATTTTTGCAATACTTAATTGTGTGTTAGTTAACGAAGAGCATTAAATATTTGTATAGCTATTCCGTGTACATTTCTTTTAACAAGAGTAAAATTCTCCCTGAGTAAAATCAGTTGGTTTCTCGTTTTGATTTAGTAGTAATCATTTTAAATGCAGACAGATTTTTCCTGACAAAAACACATATGTGGTGAATATACCTGGCTGGTAGAATCAGAATTCGTTTACTTCTAAATAAAGAAAAGAAAGGTTCAGATTCGATGCATTTTGTATTCGTCCTATCGATCTGAAATGCGTGTCTATAAATTCCGCTTGTCACCACCGTCACCCTAGTGGTCAGGAATGTCCATTTATCCCGTAGAATGTAATGAAGTATGGTCATCGGACAATGCGGGTTGGGGTTTATTATTGAATTTGTATAATTTATTACTATCTGGATCGGTGACTGTTTCAATGGGATAATCTAATTGGTTTTCGCGAAACATTTGTTGAATTGGAATGAACTGGTTTGAACTGGTAATTTCCAGTTATTAGAAGATATTATTAGATTTTGCACTATAATTTACTCGCACTTTCTCCTGCGTTCAGCATCACCATAATCATTATCAGCCAAAACGTGGCCTACTGTTAAGCATAAGCCCTCAAAGAACGCCACCATGATTGGTCCTGTGCCGCCTGGATTTAGTGGACTCCAACGACTTTCCCTAGGTCATCAGTTACCCACGTTGCGTCTTCCGGTGCGTCGCCACACAATAACTCACTATAATCAAAATTTGAGCTCAATATTTTCAGCTTTTCTGCCCCAGTCATCCGATCCGAAGTCTCCTCTTTTAAACTTGAATGGTTCTAGGACAAAGGTTTGTTAAAAATTTTTACATTTACCAGTATATGATCACAACTAGCGATGTTACGTGTCAGTTTTTTTGACAACTCGGATAACTCGAATTAATTTGGGTGCTGATTCGAATCGAAACTCGAGTTGACTCGGACCAAGCCGACGGAGATGGAACAAGTCGGCAAGTCAAGTCGAATTCGGGGTATTCGTATTCTTAATTCAAGTTAACTTGACTTGCCGAGTCACCGCTAAGCCGATCCGTATTAATCCTCGAGTTATGCGAATCAAACCGGTAAGTGGAGTCGGCGAGTTGATTCGAGTTAAGAAGGAATTTAATACGAATCCTCTCAATGCGAATTCTTGATTCGAATCAATGCAAAAAGGTTATATCACTCCCATAACCAAGACGAATCAAACTACTTCATACGGCAAAAACTCATCAAGCTTTTAGGGTTGCTAAGTGTGCCAAAAAAATAGTCATGTATGTGTCGGTCTTCAAAGAGCATCTCAAAGATCATTTTCTGACCAGTCTCTGATCTGTCCTTTCCATAGCACCTCGACTTGTTTTACTGGTCCTATGGACTGTATCGCTCAGACTAAGAAAAAAGATAGACATGACATTACGAATAATGTAGTGAGGGTATAAAAAACCAGGCCAAAGCCAACTTCACGCGTTACAAATGCAAACAAACCGGGATCCCTTTCTTTCCCATATATTTATTATTCCGAATTTCGTTAGTCAGAAATTGATATCCATATCATTTACTCACAAAAGCATCAATAGTCATAATTTTTGTTAAGTATAACGCTTAATAGATCTAACATTAATAACCTATAACATTAAATACTCTAATCACAAAAGTTATACAATTGCTGACTATAACATTCAAAGGTCTATCAATCATTTTTCAGAAATATTTAAAGGCATATATTTTAACCTACTAATGGTTCTTACTCATATCGTTTTAATAACTAACCGAATTACATCTAAAAAACTGAATGTTCATTACGAAGTTATGACTTTCCTTCGTTTAACTTAACAAATTTATGGACTATGATGCAACTTAGAAAACTTCCCTACCTACTCGACTCTAAGGCAGGTCAGTGTAGGTACGACGTTGAGCGAAGCGAGGAGGAGTGTTAGGTTGAACTGTGACCTTACAGCGCGCGAGCCGAGCGAGCCCTATCATAAAACCATATCACCGACTGCTACCAAGTCCGACTTCGGTTAGGTTAGGTGCGACGACGAGCGAAGCGAGGAGTGTTAGGTTGAGTGTGACACTAACGAGCGAGCGAAGCGAGCGAGCCTCGCGGTAGCTTTATAGGAACAAATGTAGGACTATATTAATACGAACTACTACCAGGTCCAGGTCGGGTCAGGTACGGAGGTGGTGTATAAGGAAGGTTATTGCTTCTAACATTCTGGAAATGATGCTGTATGGATTTTAAATGTTATGGGCATCGACTTTTATGACTATCAACAATTATGACCTACAAAAATCTGACCACCGATTTATACTGTTAATTTTTATGACTTATGAAAAAATTCTGACGTACAACGTTATTCACTTCAAAAATCGAACTTCAAACTTTATGGGAACCAATAGAGACCCAAACAAACCATGTGTCTGAAATTGTGTGATTTGTTAAAACCATGCCAAAAAACGGCTTCACTAAATTGTTCATAACGTCATATTTATCTTTTTTTCTTGGTCTGAGCTGTATGGCTGATGATTAGTACAGTTATTGAGCTTCTTATAAAGTTATTATATGTATATATATGTATGTAGTATGTGTGTATCCATACTAATATTATAAATGCGAAAGTGTGTCTGTCTGTCTGTCTACTACCTCTTCACGCTTAAACCGCTGAACCGATTTGGGTGAAATTTGGTACGGAGATAGTTTGAGTCCCGGAGAAGGACATAGGCTACTTTTTATTTCGGAAAAATACCCTTATCCGCGATAAACGAATTTAAGGCGGACGAAGCCGCGGGCAGAAGCTAGTTTAATTATACTACTTATTGTGTTTGTTTATTATATGTACAATATTTCAATTCCTAACTGCTTTGCGCCACCTACTTATACGCACAGTTTATTTTTCTCAACGTCTCCCACCACCCAAAGGTTGTCTGGAAGAGATCGCTGTTTAACGATAAGACCGCCAGTTGTTTATATCTCCTGAAATGTATTGTATTCTGTACCGATTTTTTAAGTTATATAATAAAGAGTTATTATATTTGTATGTTGTATACATACCCACCAGTGTGGCGTGCGGTCCAGGCACATAGGCACTGCCTACCCTGAACGACCATGGTTCCTTACAGGCGCTGAGAAACTAGCCTATCCTGGAGCCCTGAACCACCACAGTTCCATATAGGCACAAAAAAACTGCCTACCTGCCCTGCCTACCATAGTCAAATATCATGCGCACGCCACTGATACCCACACACTCTCAAAAAATATAACCTTCCTTTTGGATCAGTCGGGTAAAAAAAAACCTAATACACTACACGCTAAATATGTAGATTTAGTTTGCTCCATTTCACGTTACTTACACACGAGTGTCTGTTCAACATACGGACTAATTCTTATTAAAAATGCAAAAATACGTTTTTTTACTTTTCCCTAGTTACAACAGAATGGCGCAACTTGAAATTTTGCATAAAGTTGGACGGCAACATTGCATTGCATTTGGTAAATTTGATTTGTGAAACATTTTGTTTTATTTTATAATTGGAAACATTACATTTCCCAGATCAATTGTATATTTTTCGCAATACTATATAATTATACTTACGTTATGTCGACATAGAAACTATAAATCGTTTATTTTTATGCCGTATTGTGCCGTGTGACATTTCTAGAATTTATTCGACTAAATAAATTGTTAATTGGCAATCGATTTTTTCCGAAAACATCCACTAATTAAGAAGGGGGGGGGGGGGGGACCTAGATCGAGCAGTGGACTTCTTTACACTGTTGAGGATGATTAAAAAAAGGGTATCAATTATGTTCACATCTTTTATAGCAGTTCGATTTACTTTGATTAATGAAACTTTTAAATGGCACCCAGGATGTTTCCTCTAGTTAGTGAATGTATCTCTCACGTCTTAACGTACTTATGGTAAAGTTTGTAATCCCGAGCCCGCTTTAATCCCAAGTGCAGCAAATTCTAAGACTTAGCAGTGACAGGAACTTGTTCCAGCTAGATTTATACGAGGAATAAAATCATGTAACAGAGAATGCGTTTCAACAAGATGCTCAAATTCCAGCTGTCTGGTGATATCACTATATTAAGAGAGAGATAGAGAGAGACTTTCATTATTGGAAAGCTGTCCCCCTTTTTTTGGAACCATTCTTTGAAATGGGTAGGTTTGAGATTCAGTGGGGGAGCGCAAAGTAAACACGAGAATATTATCTGAGGCCACTTAGGGTTGTGAGGCATTGCGCAAGGCGCAAGTACTGAGGAGGTGGGTTGAATCAGTTGAACTGCTTTTATTTTAAGCTAGATTATTTAAACTTGTAATGGCACCCAGGATGTTTTCTCCAGTTAGTGAATGTATCTCTCACGTCTTAACGTACTTATGGCAAAGTTTGTAATCCCGAGCCCGCTTTAATACCAAGTGCAGCAAATTCTAAGACTTAGCAGTGACAGGAACTTGTTCCAGATAGATTTATACGAGGAATAAAATATATAACGGAGATTACTTGTGTAAATCATGATCATCATCATCAGTCCATCCCCTCAAAGATGAAAGATAATGGGCTGTGGTCTCCACGCTGGTCCAGTGCGGATGGGAGACTATTGTGAATAGTTGAATGTTAACACAAGAAAATAATCCTATCATAATAATATATATTTTTGAAATAAAACAATTTAACGGATTATATTGCGTATATTATCTCATTTTAGTTCCCGACGTTTAGGAAGCTTTCCAGCTTTCCATGGTCACGGGAGGACTGAGAAAAGATGTATTTTCCTCTGTCAAAGTTACAATTTGTGTAAACTACCCATTTTAGAAAAAAGCAAATAAAGGTGTACATACATGCCAGATGGGCCTAAGCTATAAAGACAGTTACACATGTGCCAGATGGGCTTAATCACTTTATTTTAATAATCTACCAAGCAGCATTTCACAAATGAGGCGTACTGAGGAGAAAAGAAACGCTGCAAAGAAAAACTCCCAGGCTACCTCATCACTAATTATAATATTTTAAAAAACAGAGACTATTAAACTACTTTTTAAACAGATAAGATATTTTACACCGTTCGGAAATTAAGGTTTTGCAGTCCTGTGTCTCGCTTGTTCCTTGATGAGATGTATTACAGGATCCGAAGCTGGTGGTAGTGACAACCCATCTTCTCTATTGAAAGTAGCATTAGCGTAGCATTCTGGGAAAATATATTTTTTCTTTGGCAAGGGTAGAAGGTTTATCAAACTTAATTGAGTGGTTTGGTTTGTCAATTCAAATTCAAATTCAAATTAGCTTTATTGACACAACATGACACATTTAACAACATTAGAATAATATAGTTTTTTTTTCAAAATGTTTATATTACTTCTAACTATCCTAAGTGTATAAACTATAATAGAAAAAAAAACAATTTAAACATGTTGGCCATGGGTACCAACCTCAGCAGATGCTGGCCTTACGTCCAGCGCTGATTTTCAGTTTGGCCCCTTTACAGGAGAGGTCGTAGCAGTAGGTGCAAATTACATTTTACTTTTCGTTTGCACTGTGCATACTGAGTCTCATTAGTTTGTTCTTGTTAGTAGTAGTTAAGGAAGAGAGTAAGAGACCATAAATGCAATGCAATTTGCAGCGGCCACTTAGAGTAGGGTTGGGATTGGGACGCTGCACCAGACACAAGGACTGGAGGGGTTGAACCAGTTCAACCATACTAAAAGCATGAGAGCCAGAGCGAGAGAATCGAATATAGGGAGAATGTGACTGGACTGGTCGCTTCCGCAGGCAAGCTAACCCCAGTGCAACAGGGAAAGGCGTGGAAGAAGTTTTAGCCTTTGTTCCGACTTCCACAACTTAATTGTGCTTGCAATAACAAGATGAGGAATATTTTTCTCAATATAGGTTAATATTAAATAAAATTAGCCTTTATCGTTGTTTTACAAGTTTACACTAAGTACAATACAAAGGTATCACTTTCTTTACTGATGATCGGTTTCTCAACAACAGCTTGTCCTTCGACAAAGGCCTCCTCCAATGACCGCCACCAAAGTCCACCTATCTCTGTCTCTTGCGATTCTGGTCCATTCTGAATCAGCAACTCTTTTAATGTCCTCTTTTGCCATCCCTGGGTTACCACTCTGATATTATTCTAGTCCATATCTCATTTTTCTCTCTCAGCATATGTCCTGCCCATTTCTATTTTGGTGCTTTGCATAGCTTGTTTTTATCCTCAAATTGAGTAATATTTTTAATTTTATCTTCTCTAATTCTATCTTCTCTTTCTACAGTTCTTTCTATTCCAATTTTTACTATACAGGTTAATAAAACATAAATAAATCATCGAATCAATTCGCAGCTCAGCGAACAATATGAGTCTGACCAGTACGGACGGGTAGCCAATAAGTTGGCAATTAGTTCTGCAGTGTCGCGCACACAACGGGTCTCGTAACAACATAAACTGAAAAATCAACAGCTGTGGTGAAATGTTTACAAGAAATTTCAAAATCCATGAATACCTTCCTTAGGATTTTAACTGTTCTTTTGAAAAGAACCCTACATTGCGTTGATCGCAGGATTAAGTGACTAGGCGGGCGGCCAATATATTTTTGCGGCAACGCAAATGGGTTTCGAAACAGAAAATTCAAAGAGTTTTATCATCATATCAGCCCAAGGACTTCTAATGTTGGACAAAGGCCTCCCCGAAGGATGTCCACAATGACTAGTTGCGCGCCGCCCTCATTCAACGGTTTTCCGCGATCTTCACCAGATTATATCACCAGGTTAGGGTCGCTTCGTCGTCCTGTACGCAGTCGCCACTCGAGAACCTTTCTGCTCCAGCGGCCATCGGTTCTACGAGTAATGTGCCCACTGCCACTTAAGTTTAGCAACTCAGAGCTATGTCGACGACCTTGGTTCTTCTACGGATCTCCTCGTTTCTGATTCGATCAAGCAAGGAAACTCCGAGCATAGCTCACTCTATTACCCTTTAAGTGACTTTTCCCATTGTGAGTGGCCACGTCTCAGTGCCGTACGGCATCACTGGCAAGTATCTGATGCCGCGTTAAAAACCTCGTCTTAAGACTGCGGCATTTGGGACGAGAAGATATTACGTAGCTTCCCGAAAGCATTCCCGAAGGATCTTTCAAGTACAGAAGACTCTTATTTGAAGTGATAAAGGAATTTAAGTTGTACGTGTAGCTGTTTAGATAACTTATGTTTCAAATCATTAATCGGTGTTTATATTATTTGTCCTTTTACAGAATTCCATAGCTCAGTTACAAATATACTAGCAATATGAGTATTATTTTCCTACATATAGGTTAATAAAACATAAATAAATCATCGGATCCATTCGCAGTTCAGCGAACCATGAGTCTGACCAGTACGGACGGGCGGCCAATAAGTTGGCAATTTGTTCTGCGGCATCGCGCACACGACGGGTTTTATGACGTAAATATACTTTTGTATGTTTTTCCGATACACCGCATAGGCACGGTTTTTAAAGTTTTTTATATAACTAAGGTGGAAAACAAGCGTACGGCCTGCCTGATGATGTACTAGAATTAACCCAAGGCATATTAATGTTACCGGGACCAAATTATTTTACATAAATATGTCGGGATAATAAAGGTAAATAAAAAATTATCGCATTACACCCTCCATATTGTTATGTATAATCAAGCATACTATATGTGTCTCAAGAATCCGGGTGAAGCGTTAATGAACAACAAACATCTGAACTGTTAACATCTGTATAAACTTTCACATCTATACTATTAATTGTAAGATTGGAATGTCTGAATATGAAGAAATGTTGAAAAAAAAGTGACGGGATATATGACGGTCACTGAATCGATTTTCTTTGCCATCATACCACTAAACGAATGGACAAATTTCAACTGTTTTTGGTACACAGGTAGCCGGACATCCAAAAACGGTTATTATACCCTACTTATGTCTTGTTTCTTTCACGAAGAAAGTTGCGGGACCTTAGTTTATAATATTAGAAATCGGAAAGTACAGTTCAATTTTGAAGAGCAGTATGTTTGTTGTTGTTGCATTATAATAATAATAATAATAAATGTATTTATTTATTATTATTATTTTTTTATGGCATAGGGGGAAACGAGGAGACGGGTCGCCTGATGGTAAGCGATCACCGTCGCCGATAGACACTTGCACCACTAGAGGAGTCACAAGTGCGTTGCCGGCCTTTCAGGTGGGAGTACGCTCTTTTCTTGAAGGTTTGAAGATCGCATCGGTCCGGAAATACTGCATGCGGCAATTTATTCCACAGTTCAGTCGTGCGAGGCAGGAAATTTCTAGAAAAACGTACAGTTGTGAACTGCCAACCATCTAAGTGATGAGGATGGAAATATTGTCGCGTAGGACTATGGCGGAAAGATGCAGCTGGGATCAACCCGAACAATTCCTCGGAACACTCCCCGTTATACAAGCGATAAAAAATGCAGAGCGAGGCTACATCTCTACGCAGTGCCAAGGAGTCAAGCTGATCTGAAATACGCTGGCAACCGACGATACGAGTCGCTCTCCGTTGAATGCGGTCTAGAGGGAGAAACTGGTACTGCGGAGCCCCAGCCTACAGATGAGATCAGTATTCAATGTGCGGGTGAACCTGTGCCTTGTAAAGCTGTAGGAGGTGGGCCGGAGTAAAATACTGTCTCAATCTGATGAGCACGCCGAGCTTCTTAGAGGCTAATTTGGCCTTACCCTCTAGATGGCCGCGGAACTGGACTTCACTCGATATATCGACGCCAAGGATTCCGATAGTGGCTGTTGCAGTTAGGGGAGTATTCTCAAAACGAGGTGATGCAACAGACGCAGACTTTTTAGCGGTGAAAGCGCAAACTTGTGTCTTTGTAGGGTTAAAACGGACTAAATTAAGTTGACCCCATTCTGAAATTTCTTTTAGGGAAGTTTCAACTTCAGACACAAGTTTGTTACGGCTCTCGATGACGTTATCCCGAGAAATATTGGCGCGGCCAGTTAAGGAGGCATCATTCGTGCTATCATCCGCATAACAGTGAATGCCACAAATTTGCAGCATATTGTTGATATGCAGAAGGAACAGCGTGGGCGATAACACCACAGCCTTGAGGGACACCAGCATTCACTGACATGGATTCAGAGCACGCACCGTCAACTACGACGAAAGCTACTGACCCATTCGCATAATTTCTCGGGAAGCCCATAAGATGGAAGCTTCGAAAGAAGTGGTTTGTGCCAAGCCCGATCGAAAGCCTTCGCCATGTCCAAGCTAACCGCCAATGCTTCGCCCTTAGTCTCGATTGCCTGTGCCCAACGATGTGTCAGGTAAACCAGAAGGTCACCAGCTGAGCGACCTCTACGCAAATTGTTGGTCACTAAGCAGTTGGTGGTCCTCTGGGTACCGAAAGAGCTGGCTGTTGATAATGGACTCCATTATCTTCGAGAACAGGGCGGTTATAGCTATCGGCCTGTAGTTGGATGGGTTTGAGCGGTCACCTTTTTTAGGGATCGGGTGCACCAAAGCTGACTTCCATGAGATCGGGACTACGCCAGAAGAGTAAGAGAGCCGAAAAAGACGCGTTAAAACTAGTGCCAACTCTGGAGCGCACGTCTTCAACACAATAGGAGGAATTCCATCGGGCCCACTCTACTTATGGACATCGAGGGAAAGAAGTGCTTTACGCACTGACCTATGGTGGAACCGGACATCCAGTATAGCTATCGTGCCGCGGTATTGTCGGCGGCTCGTGTCCCCCATCATCCAAAGTCGAGCTGGACGCAAATAGTTTGCCCAAGAGATCGGCTTTCTCCTTTGCGTCGTGGGCCAACAAATCATTTCCCATATCTAAAGGTGGAAAAGACGGCGTGCAGATATTTCCCTGGACAGCCTTGGCAAGAGACCAGAACGCACGAGTTCCCGAAGGGAGGCGCTCTAGTTTCTCGCCAATTCTGCCAATGTGCAACGACTTTGCTCTGGCAATATCCTTTTTGAAGGATCTGGAGGCAAAGTTAAACTCCTTTTTTAGCGCGCTCGTCTTTTCATCCCGTACTGTCGCTGCATTTACCCAGGCTTGGTAACACTCCTGCTTTCGGCGCGAAGCCTTTTTGCAGGATTGTCCAAACCAAGGTTAGGATTTACCACCAACGGGGACTGCAGAGGATGGAATGAAAAGTTCCATACCCTGAAGCACCACGTCAGCAATAGAATCAGCAGCAACGTTGGGATCATCCAGAGTGAAGCAAACCTGCCTCCAAGGGTAGGATGCAAAGAAAGACCGCATTCCATCCCAATCTGCCGACCTGTAGTGGCTTTTGTTGTTCGCTTAGATTACATGTGCAAAATAAATACCTGTATACTTGGAGTGACCGATACCTATCACTTTAAGTTTGAGTGATCTTTGCTTGTCCAATTTGTGATACTATTAAGATATTTTTTTGGGCAGGTTTTCATTCTTAAGTACAGTCAATTGTGATATCATGCACCGCTCGCACAATTTTTTAGTAAATTGCTCTATTTCCAACAACAGGTTGTTCAAGAGTTGAAGACGCATTCAAGATCCATTAACAGGCGTAATTATCAATTAATTGCTAACAAAGCATGGTCAAAATAGGCCACTATATGCCTCTTAACAGATAATAATCAGATGTGAAGCAAATCGTCAACCGCAAATGTAGAGTTACTCCAGCCTGCTCACGTAACGGATACCCTCACAAATGAACAAAGGTGTTCCAAAAGGGCATAATTACATCATGGTTTCTCGGAAGAAAATCCACCTAATTGATACAATTATATAGACTGATATATAAGAAACTTCAAGGCAGACATTCGTCGTTCATTGTTCGTTGGAAATAGTACTTGATATAAGTAAACATCTATTGTATTTCCTAATGACCTAAGGAATGCGTGGTAATATGTAGTTATTTGTTACACAAGAGTGCAAAGTTTTATTTTACCCGCGAGTGTGGGATTGAAACAAGAGCAAGCGAAAGGATTCTATTGTTGAAGTTCGAAAATATAATCCTAGCGAGTGTTTCAACACACGAGAAGTAAAGCATTTATTTAATGATAATTAATATCGATGAACCATTTTTATGAGCGTTTTACGTTTTGTTATATGTTAAAAGCTACTTAAACACGCTCCAAGGTCAAACTAATTTCCCCAATAGTGGATAAAATGCGTTTTTACCCACTTGCCTTAAAGAATAAAAGAAGGCTTTCCGAGCTAGTGTGGGGAAAAAATCTTTTCCATTCGTAGCGAGCACTGCATAATGTTGTTAATGTAAATTATATGTTGTAATTATACGTTAAAGATTAAGTATAGAAACGAAATTGAAGTAACGTATCCCATACCTATATATATATATATACTCGTATATATCCTATAGACTAGAGTACTGTCTTATGGCTTCATGTCACCAGCAATCTAAATACATTAGCTTCGCTCGGGCTATTAATAAGATCTGTCAACAACGGATACAGTAATTAATACTATTATGATACGTCTTAGCGAGATGAATTTGTACATGGAATTAATTTGAGCATTAAGTGTTAGATATACTAGACAAGTATTTTCTCGCGTCTCCGTACATTACCGGGATTTTAGTAGCTTATGTTATTAACATCTGTGTACCAAGCTTGATTTAAATCCGATCAACGGTTAACTCGTTTCTGTTTGTATACGTAAGTTATTTCTTTTAATATAATTTTACTTTTTATAAGGTTTGATATGTTTTCTTTGAGAACTACTCAGAATTTCTACTTGATGATATATTTAAGATATATATAGAAGATAGGTAGGTTAAGAATTATGTAGAAGACTATTGAGTTTTTTCGGCATTCTTCTCAACAGTGGTCTCCTCTTGGGAAATGCCGGTAGACTCAGACTTGAAAAAAAAACCTTGGGGCCTGCTTAAAGAATAATGATTATTAGTTCATCATTATTTCAAAATGTGCTGAGTAGAAAATTCCCAGTAATCGAACTCCACGCAAAAGTACGAGTAGGTATCTCTTCTAGATAAAAGTTGAACCCGTGTATGAGAAATGAATTTCCTTCCGAAATCAATAAGCGAGCCGCTATTTTTTGCTACTTTCGTAAATAAAAACAGGGGTGCCACAACTGCCGTTTAAATTTTTAGTACCCTCTTAAGGGCATACCGTACTTATCCCTTAACGCTAAATCGAGAAATCGACAATTTTATCGTTTACTCGTTAATGTTTTATTAGCTAACTAAATAGGGAGTAATATTCAAAAAGGGAATAATATTCAAAAAGGTATAAGGATACGTTTTTATTGGGAAAAGGGACAGTCTCCGAGGGTAGAGAAATCAAATCAACCGACCCACGACTAGGTATGGGTAGGTTTTGAGATACAGATAAAATACATGTTTTTTAAGTCAAGTAACATGTGTAAGGTGACAAATCACAATCTTAACATTTTCCACGTTGTCACTATATTGAAGGTACTTTCACAAAAAAAAGTGAAACTAATTGGATGTCACTGAATTATTATTATTTTGTATGTTTGTATGTGTTGTTGCTTCATCTCGCCAAATCGGCTAAGCGGATTTCAACTATTTTTGGTTCACGGGTAGCTAAGTATCCAGAGATGGTAGGTAATAGGATTCTTGTTTCCAACTACGCAGAAGAAAAAAAGAGCGTTATGCGTTTTTCTCCTCCGCTGACGAAATTGCGAGCACCTTCTTAATATAATGTACTATAATAATTAAGTGTAACCTCGACAACTCACTCAACGATAAACTCAAAATTAGACAACATTACAAAGCTGTATGTTAATAAAGCAATCAGTTTAGTAGCTAAACTACTTGCCTCGTTACTAAACAGACCCTATTATTTACGCTAGTATACAAATTACCCACCATTACGCAGTTAAACGATTTCAAAAAATGTATGAAAGGCATACAAATTATGAATTATAAACTTGCCTCGAATCAAGTAATAAAAATAATTGAGATTGTTTATTGGCGTTTGAAAGAAAATTTCGTTTTGGAATGTGTTACTTTGTTACTGGAACGGTGTTACATTTTATTATGTAACTTTTTGTATAGTTTAAGAAATTATCGGGTTTATATTCGTCTAATAAAATTGATATACAGCGATTTCAGCGGCTTATCCAGTTTTTTCCATATTGCCTTGGATGGTATATCCCTACCAGTCTGCTCCAGCTTCCAGTATCTCGGGTCATTAATCCAAAATAACGGCAATATAGACCGTGACGTGAAAAATAGAATAAATGCGGGATTGATGAAATGGCGACAGGTCTCTGGAACAACAGCTTGTGATCGTCGCATGCCTCCTTAAATTTAAGGGGAAAATCTATAAAATGATCATAAGACCTGTCGTAATGTACGAGTCAGAATGTTGGGTGACGAAACGTGGTGGACGAAAGTGATGAACGAAAGAAAAGTGAACACAGCCGAGATGAGAATGTTGAGATGGATGTGTGGAGTGACGAGGAAAGATCGGATTAGAAATGAGTATATAAGGGGAAGTTTGAAAGTAGCACCCATGACGGACAAAATGAGGAGCAGTAGGTTAGCGTGGTATGGGTTATCAATAGCATTGCATACAAATCAGGTGGAAACTTAACGCAACCGGGTTGTTGAAATAGGTTTTTAGGAAATTTAAAAAAATATCTAGTTAGAGACATAGTTATAATTTTCGTGTAATATTTATGTTTGTTTATAGAAATTGTGAATATTTCAAAATTTTCGTTGGGTAAACTTCGGATATAGGGGGGCTGGTGTTATTTTCACATTTTCTTTAATAAAAAAAATCTAATCACCAAAAAAATATTCAAAAATGTGCAGATCAAAACTTTTCTTCTGATACCGTATTTGACCTAGTAGCTAGACTTTTAATCCTAATCCCCCCCTAACCTCCCACGCATATTCGTCGTTATTATGGAAAATTAAAATATATTTTAAAATGTTTTCTTTCTAATACACGTGGGCCCGCCATGTTTATTATACCGAATTTCAAATAGATAGCAAAAGTAGTTTTTGAGATATGGTGCTCTTATAGTCGGACAGACAAACAGAGTCGCACCATAAGGTGCTTTTAAATATGTCTAATGGTGTTTTCGTACAAAAAGCTGCTAGCTAACCCTCATAAAAAAAAATGTCTGTCGCAATAGCTTCTTAGCATTTTTATAATGCCCTTTGCCGTTAGGTAGTCCGTCTTTTGTACGATAGCGATAAGCTTATCTGTTGTGCAATAAATATTAAATAAACAAATAATAAATGTAGTAACTAAAGTCTTAAAGTCGGTTACAAATGAAGTTAAAAACAAAAGGTTTTCACTTTCTCCATCCAAATTCGCGGGTAAATTTTAATATACTACATATCTTTCTTAAAACCATTCCGCTCCGCTGAATACAACCTCATATTCGCGTCGTTAAGAGAGTTTTAATCAAATTTTCAGGCGGCGGAACACATAACCGTTCCGTGAGAGAACATTATTGAACATTATAATGTGACTCGTAAACGTCAGATAGCTGTATTGCTTGTATTAATTCCTGAAACGAGAATTCTTAAATATACGTGTAATGTTTACTACTCTTTGGCCGCAACTTCGTTCGCGGAGGAGAAAAAGTCATAACCCCTCTTTTTTTCTTTAGCTTAGTCGGGTAAAAAGTATATTACCGTATACCTAGCTACCCATGTACTAAAAATTGTTGAAATCCGCTAAGCCAATTTGTTGTGATAAAGCCACAACGACACATACAAACATACAAAAAATCGAATAAAAAATATTTTCGGTTCAGTGACCTCAATATAGTCAGATACAATCATTTTTTTGAAAATATGTTCAATGTAGAGACATTTCATTTTTACAACTTTATAATATTTAGTTTAGGTGAGAACAAAGTTGACAATGAGATTTTACATCTAAATTAGGGTTTGCAATCCGGGTATCCGCCGAATTTTCTATAGAATGACAGTTGCCGGCAATATTTGTAACGTAAAATCAACAACAACAGTTGTTAATCGATAAGTTGTTTATGGCGAAAACGGGCCGCCAAGTAGCCTGGAGAACGAATGGCCGTTGGGGCAGTAAGGTCCTGGAGTAGCGACCACGCATAGGAAAGCGCAGCGTGGGCGAGCCCGCGACTAGGTGCACGGATGACCTCGTGTGAGTCGCGGGGAGTCGGTGGATCTGCGCAGGATCCCACTTTGCGAGCTGTACGGGAGGCCTATGTTGAGCAGAGGACCTCTGTGGCTGATAGATAGTTCGATACTTTACCATTTAATGAAACACGTTGTAGGTTCAAGAACTAACTGATTTTATTTTTTAAATTCATACCCACCCAGTACAGTTTACTTACATGATCACATAGATGGCGCTAACAGTAGCATAATCAAACTGTTTTGATATTAACTTCAACATACAATACCCTTATTAATGACTCTGAGTACACCACCATATTTAACCACTCAGCTCTCAGGTTGACTCAGCCACAAAATCATACTTTTCAGTCGATTAAAATAACCGCTACCGTTTTACGACCTATATTTAAACGTAAATTACCCCACTTTTTGGATATTTACGACCCATCCCACGAGGGCACTAAAGCTATTCTCCCATACGATCAAAAACGGCATAAGAACCACAGAAACACATACATAGATAAGCTATTTTTGGGTAGTGGGACAGAAATGTTATTCCCGGCCGCAAAGATTTTTTTGCTTCCGGCGTTTCGGTGTTAGTTCATTAAATAAATTTCGGGACGTTATTTTTGGGTTTTTTTATTGTAAAGTAAAGAATGAAAGCGTGTATAGTGTTTAATGAATAAATTGCTTCCCGTGTCGTATGTAAAGCGTACGTTTTGTCCGGTTTTAGTAAATTTTGGGGTTATTTATGCGAATCTTTATTCATAGAATTCTTCTTTATATGAACGCCGAAAAATGTTTGTTACTACTATCAGTAAAGATGTATTGTTATACTTATGCTAACGACGTTATATTGTTACTTTCAAATGGTCATTGTCTTTAAAAAAAAACGTTGTATGTTTTATTTTTTACCATTTGAAAATGACCTATTGTTAAGCAAAGACGACAATCATGCATGTCTTCTGAGCTTGTGACAATGATTAAATCATCTTATTTTGTTCTGAGCTTGTGACAATTTTCGAATGTTATAAAATAAATACGAACAATATCAGTCTTGAAATAAAACAATTTAACGGATTATATCGCGTATATTATCTCATTTTAGTTCCCGACGTTTCAGAAGCTTTCCAGCTTTCCATGGTCACCGTGGCCATGGCCATGGTCCAGTCCACCCGTCGGGAACTAAAATGAGATAATATACGTGATATAATCCGTTAAATTGTTTTATTTCAAAGAGTAATAATCGCGGAAACAGAAGAAAATATTAATATCAGTCTTGTCATTGAACAATATGATACCGTTATGAAAGTTTATTTGTTAACTTGACATCTACATATATGTATACTATTATAAAGTTCTAAATATAAAATGTCTGTTCATTGAAGATATTTTCAAAAAACTTGAAACGGTTTAGGAGGTCACTGAAGCGAAAAATAAATATTTTGGATTTCTTGTATGTCTCATTGTGACTTCATCACAACCTATGGTTATAGGATACTTTATATCCAAAAACCACTGTGGTGTACCACTCCGAATAGTGGACCAATTTAAATACTTAGGGCACTTGGTAACATCTGGCTTAAAAGACGATGCCGATATCGAACGTGAGCGCAGAGCGTTGTCTGTTCGAGCTAATATGATAGCCCGCAGGTTTGCTCGCTGTTCTAAGGAAGTAAAAGGTCACTCTTTTTAAAGCCTATTGTACAAACTTCTATACGAGCAGCCTGTGGGTGAGTTATACGCAGAAACAGTACAGCGCTCTGCGTGTGCAATACAATAACGCGTTCAGGATGCTGATGGGGCTGCCTCGTTTCTGCAGTGCGTCGGGGATGTTTTCGGAGGCTCGAGTAGACTGTATTTACAGCACTATGCGTAAACGATGTGCATCCCAGGTGCGCAGTGTTCGTGATAGTGCCAACAGCATCCTGAGCATGGTCGCGAGCAGGCTAGACTGTCCGTACATGAACCATTGTTGCCAGCTCTATGTACGTGGCGCTACATAAACGGTCGTATATTAGATTAAGTTAGATTAGGTAAAATGTTTTACTAACAATAATATATAAGTACAAATAATGTCCTAACTAACACCATGATCCCAGTTGGTCGAAAATAAATTATTATTAAAAACGCTGATATAGGGGTAATAACTTTTTCTCTCCTCGAACGAAGTTGCCGGCACCGTCTAGAACATAATAAAATTCATTTTTTCGTGACTCTAGTCTAAATTCTAATCTAGGTTTTAGTCTAGAGTCAACACACATTAAATTGTAAGTGAAAGTAACAACTCCACAAACATATCAAATGACGTATAAAAGGATCAAAACTGGATTACTTGTCAGCATAATGACACCGTAGCAAATTGCATTAGCGCAAGTATCTAGAGCAGTGGTTCTCAAACTGTTTGCCGTGATACCTAGTCCTAGTGTGCCGCAGAAAGTAAAGAGGAGCGTTGTGAAGCTCTTGCGTTTACTTTCTCCACAATTATCACACGTTTCTACGGAACGTAATTACTATAGTAGAATCGTGCGTTAAGCAATTGAAAGTAAGAAACACCGAAATTTCAACCGGGAAGACGGTTTCAAACATTTATCTTCGTGGAATCCCGTTATTAGTAAATGTAAACGGCATCAAACATTATCCTATAAAGTGCCAGGTGTTGTGAGTGTAATGTGTCGGTATAGTCACAAGCTTAGTTTTTAAATGAATAATCAATACCAAGCGCGGGTAGATCGGAAAACTGGCGCGGCTAGAAGATGTTGATACCCGCCTCTCCAGTTCCTTCGAGACCATGGACGTAACGCGACATCGAAGAATTAGCAACGATTTGTAATTAAATAAATCATATTTGTACGCGATTAAGCCCCGTTTGTTGTATAGTGATAATGAGGGAAAATCGTTAAATCCATGTTCTTCCCCACAAATGACATTTATATATGTGTATACATTTATACATACATACAATCACGCCTTTTTCCCATTACGGGGTAGGCAGAGACTACCTCCTTCCACTTGCTATGGTCCTGGCATACAACTGCCGCTTCATCAACATTAATTAATGTCTTCATTTTGTGCTGTCACAACCCTTTCGCTTTTATATATGTTCGGGTACAAAATAAATGTTTTATTATTTGTGCCTCTAATATCATTACATCCAATTTCGACAAGCTAGGGTGCCGCAACGACATTGAATCTGTAAAGTTTGGGAGCCCTTGATCTAGAGATCGTTTTTGCGTGCATTGCTTGATTGATCTGCCTCTTGATTATCAGTTTCTTGAGCACAAAAAGACGCGGTAGATACGTAGCAAAATATAGCTGTATTTGTTAGGTTTGTCTTTGTTCTCACGTCGTTATTATATTACAAGCTTTTATTTAACTTCTATACTATCATAAAGTTATAAACAAAGATCAGAAACAAATGAAATTTTTTTTCGACGATACTGGACTTGAACCAGTGCCTTGAGCCAGACCGGGGCAGCACGCTCTACCATCTGAGCTAATCGTCCACACCAGTAGTCGACGAATTTTGTCATCTGTTCTTGCTTATGGATCTCTGTATGGTGCATCCGACTCTTTAGCCGTTAGCGTTAGCTAGTGGAGTGATCCACTAATAAATTGCAAAAATTGTGATTATTATCATGATATTTGTAACACAAAAAGTATCATAAAGTTGTTAAAAATGAAATTGTACATTAAGGATATTTTCAAAAAAAAATTGTAAGGACTCTTTGGAGGACACTGAAGCGAAAGATATTTTTTTTGGATTTTTTTGTACGTTTGTATGTGTCGTTGTTGCTTTATCACGCCAAATCGGCTAAACGGATTTCAACTATTTTCGGTACACGGGTAGCTGGTATCCACAGATGGTTCTGGGATCCCTTCTACCCGACTACACTCTCGAAAACAGAGGGCTTATGTTATGAGTTTCCAATTGAGCCAAAATATGGCATACTTATGTAAGTTCGGTGACAATGCAATAGTATGATACCATCGCGCTGATCTGATGATGGAGCAGGAAGGTGGTCATGGGAACTCTGTAATAAAATTATGCAATCCTACTGAGTTTGGGTTCTTTAGAATCCTCTCGGTGAGTAGTTGATGGATGTTCAAAGAAAAGTATACAGTCGGCAATAAAAGCTTGTCAAAAAAAAAAGAAATTTCCACGGAAACTTATTAATGTTTACTTAAGAGTTTTTTATTTATTTAATCTTTAGTGCATAAAGGAAAACTTATCGCACAAAGATATGTTAAGTATATTCTTAAAAGACAATATATTTAAATCTTCTGAATGTATACGTAATTTTATGTTTGTATAACGATGTACATAATGTAAATACTATGAAGCCAATAACAAAATAAATAATCTACTGCCCCTTGATTACGTCACCAAATGTATCATTATAATTAGTTCAAAATTCCATGGAAAAAGTGAAAAATATTCCCAAGAAACGCCATTAATATTTCGTCCAAAAGCCATAAATTCCACAGAAACTCTTAATCCTTGATAAACCCATTCAAAGTTAACACAGATTTCTAACAAAACTGCTAAAAAAAAGAAATATTTCTAACATCTTTTGTCGGAACGCTACACTTTTTTTTAAACCGCCAAGCTTCAATGAAGTGCCACAGAGAGATAACTATCAGCTACGTCAATGGTTGAGTTAAAAAAAAATACGGTCCCGATACAAAAAGAGGGGTGTTCCTAATTTTAACAAGTGTATATGAGTTCGATATTAACTCCGTATTGGAAATTAGTAACGGAATTTGAATTACATTCTTGTATGAAAAAAAACTGATCTTGTTGGTAATGTACGTAAACATATTGCTGTTTGATACTTATCAACTCAAAACGTGTGTCTCATTATATTGAAGCTTCTCAATTGATGTGATGTGCCGATTTTGATTATTTTTACATTACTGTAACAAACCATGCCACCACGGGCCACCCACAAGGTGGCCGGACGACATGCCCGTCATAGATGGGTTTCTAAAAAAATGCTTTATGGCAAATGACTCATTTTGACAAACGATACATTAAGACAAATCGACGGGTGCCTGCTATACTGGCATATCGCAAAAAAACATTTTAAATCGCGCGTTAAAGTTTTGGCAGCCTAGTTCAGAGTAGAAAAAAGGGTCTTACTTCTTTAGTTTTAGGCCAATGCAATTCGAATTTAGCTTGTTATCATCAAGATGATATAAACATTCTCATGAGTACGTCACATTTTATAAACACTTGTATATATTTTAAAATACAAGGCCTTCAAGACAGGTACTTAGAAATGTGGCCACACTGCAGAAACAATTTGTTGAGTATTTGAGATGCGTTCAAAACCGAATAAGAATTATTTGACAATGGTAACATGCAAATATAAAGAAAACCACAAAAATAGTTGACATAGTCTTAATTAATCAAATTTGTTACAGTAGCAATGTGTCTGTAGCAATAATCAGCTCAGGCACAGTACATCTTTATTACATACACCAATTTTTTTTCTGTGTATACGAAGCCCCTATATATTATTTCGATAGTTATGGTAAATCCTCCTTCTTTTGGGAGTAGCCTTCGGAAAAATTGAAATTGCTTACGGTTGGAGGTGAATCATGTAGAGCTCAAGCAACTTGCAACAATAGTCACCCACGCCCTTTGAACTTGTTTTTAATCAAAAGAAAAGGCCAAGCTGGCATCAAAAAAGCTGGGTGTCCTAAATAGAGCGAAGTGGTATTTCGGGGCAAAGACTGCTGCTGTACAAATCGCAGGTCCGACCCGACCCAATATGGAGTACTGCTGTCACCTCTGGGCAGGAGCACCTGGATATCAGCTTGGCCCTTTTGACTCGGTTCAAAGACGCGCTGTACGAATTATTGACGATCCCATTCTCACAAACAGTATTGAATCTTAAGTCTAAGGAGAGACTTCGCCTCCTTATTATGTGTGTTCTACCGCTTATATAATGGGCTGTATACCGAAGAGTTGTTCGACATGTTGCCTACAGGCACCTTCTACCACCACAGCGCTCGCCATCGGCAGGGTATTCATCCACACACCTTGGAACTAAAATGGTCGCGCACCGTGTGGTAACAAAGGAATTTTCTACCGCGCACACTCCGAATGTGGAATGACCTCACTGCCGCGGTTTTCCCTGGAGTGTACAGTATGGGGTTCGTCAAGACGGAAGTGAATAGGTTCTTACAGGTCCGCAACACGCACGTAATGCCCCTGGCGTTGCTAGCGCTCATAAGCTACGGTGACTGCTTAATATCAGGCAGGTAGTACGCTTGTTTGCCATCTTAGTAGTATAAAAAAGGTCATAATGAAGTCCGGAAAAACTCCTATTTTCTGATAAATCCTTCGCTTTTGGTAAAGGTGTCAGATGTGAGGGGCTATCTCAGGCGGTATAACTTATGCTTGCAGATGTATTCCCCGAATTTCTAGATCTAAAAGAAACAAGCATATAAAAACAGAAAAGAAAATACAGCTTTTTGCAGAGATATAGAATGTATGGCGGCAATTACATCAATTACCTATCTTTAGGATCTTGAATTTATCGATAACTGGGTTAAATACGGAGTGACATTTTATAGTAAATTCACATCAAATTCACCATATAAAAAATAAATTAACTAACCTACTGTAATTTAATTCAGAAGCATAACTAATTTAAATACAAAACTTTCGTGAGATACGGGCATATTAAATATATAAACATAACGGGTAACTCACGTATTGTTATATATACATATGCATGTATTAAATATATATATATATATATATATATATATAATACATAGCATACTTTTTAGCGATTTTAAAATTATACCATAAATTGCCATATTACAACTACTGTTACCTACTTAAAAACTTCATTCAGATGTAGATTCATATGTGCGTTATCTCATACAATGCATTTAGCACTGTCATAAGAAAGTCTAATTTATCGATATTAAAGCATGCTGTAGTATGAGATACACACACATACAATATGCAAAACACTCATTAAGGAGCCGTATTAAACCTTATTGGAAGGAAAACAAAATTGAAAATCGTTAAATTATCTTGCTACGGACGTGTTATAATAAGCGTAATAGGTCCTTACTGCTGTGACATAATCAAGTGACGTTTATCAAATTTAAAGGGATTCATCGCAACCACCCTATAATTAAAATAAATTTAGTTATTACTTTAGGGCGTAATTCAAAAACGTGTTTATGCTATACAGCCACAACTCCGAAATACCGTCGCTTCGCGTGCGATCGAAGCGTTACGTCAGCGGCCGACTGGCTAAGTGGCTGTCTTGCAGGAACTCTGGTGACATTTTTTGGTCAGATCTATTTATATTAAATAAGGTCGTAAATTAAACGATTCTCTATACAAATCTGCAATAAAAAACAAATATCAAAATTTTGAGATGTGCCAGTGCAGGCACCCGACGAAATGACGTTACGGATTCCGATATAGATCCGTATAAATGATGAAGTTGCTCCCTATGCCTGGATGAACTTTTTTGTTATTTAATTTTAACCTATCCGACGAAACAAAATTATTAAAAGGCAACCTATCTTTTGTAGATGAAAATAATATGCGGACATGGTTCTTGTCAAAACTGACGAGAGTAGTAATACTTTGATTATAATTATTTTGATGAACGTAATTCCACATTACTCGGAAGGAATATTCCCCTGGAAAGGAAATTACCAATTTTAACTCGCAAGAGGGAAAAATACGTATTTCGAGACTTACTTTTTATACAGTCCTGTCGCCGACATTAAAGAAGACGATCAAGATTCAAATTGCCCAAAAACACTCATTAAAAAGGTCTGAACAAATTAGAGAGTACACAATCAGTAGACTGTTAAAGTCTAAGAAAATACTTCTCCTAAGTCGTACATGGCCTTTTTTATGTTAAGAAAATAATGTGGCTTCAAATTAATTGTTCAACTAGACTTGAAGAAAGTACCAATGTATGTGTGGCAATAAGTTGTTTTTAGAATACTATAGGTATGTTTTGTTATATTAGCAGCTGCCGCTGCCGCTGCCTAAAGCCTCACATCCTACATACTTTTTAAACCTTTTGAACGCTAAGCAGCGGAGCAATTTACCGTGCCAGTGACGCCAGAGCAAAAAATAAGAAGAGCTCCAAAATCAACAGGGATGGAAAAATACTTGTAATCGACAGTTATTGATCATTGAAATTTGGATGGCTGTAGCCGACGTGGCGTCAGTGGGACGACTTTTAGTTGTCGGCCACAGCCGTCGTTGGCGGTCAAAGGGTTAATTCTACCTTCTCTAGTCCTATAATGGGGTCATCTTGTTGGACGTCAAATTTACTTAATTCACAAGAAGAGAGTGTTTGAATGACTGTCTGAGAGACTATACCACTCTATTAATCTCTACTCTCTGGACCAAACTGATTCATCTGCTCCCATCTGTGGCCACAACACCTCATTATTATTCCACCAAATAATGATTCGACCGATTTCGGCCGATTATCTTTCCGGGAACGATCGGTAGATTACGCGGCGCTTTGTTAAACGGCCGGGTTGGGCACACCTGGCTCGAAGGGATGGAAGTATCGATACATTTAAATAATTATCGACATCCTAATGTCTAAAAATGTTTGAATGTTTACAATATGTTATTGTCTACCGTATTTTACGTTAAGGCTCTATATATTCTACTGTTTCTGTTGTTGATGTGCAATACAGAATTGTTGTATTGTATTGTATTATATGTTTGAATGTTTAGACGCACAGATATTTGGCTGTTTGTTACTCAATAAAAGGTTAACGATTTAGCGGTTTTTACAAAACTTGGCATACAAACAAACAGATGAGGTCATAGATTGAAACACATAGGCTACTTCATTCCCGATAACGTGGTCGGAACCGTGGGTAAATGCTAGTTTAAGATATACTTATTATACATATACCTACGGAACTTTATGGTAAAAATATTTTCTCTGTAATAAGAAAATTCCAACCTGGACTTGGCAAAACGCCGTAAAATTTTCTCGTCAGTTGTTTATTACTGCATATTAGGTTTAAACTTAGCTTGAAAAGTATATTTACAAAAAATAAATTCGTTTATGGCTAGTTATTTTTTCTTTTTTTAATCTTTGTTTAAATAAAAAAAAGAGGCTTTGATCGCGGAGCGACCACGTCAGCCTCATAGGTAACACATCCATTCGACAAACAACTATTGTGTAATTATCTAGAATTTAGTAATTTTATCATTAAATGGTACAAACTTATTGCTATTTTAGACGTCGGCTCAGATAGTATAACGTTACAAGTACCAACATCATTTAAGCTCAGATTGGCCTGTGCTTCAAATGCCCTGCGGTCGGCTCCGATCCGAGCACACTCCACCAATGCGTGGAACGTGTCTTCCCTCGCATCACATGTGGTACAATTAGGAGAATCAATCACTCTCATCTAGTGCCCAAACACATTAAGAGGCATGTGCCCGGAGCGCAGTCGCATGCTTGTGACCACTAATTGTCGGTTCAACCGACCCTCGCTAAACCATGGTATTTTTGGTGGTTCATTGGTCATAGTACTATACCATATGCCTTTATCCCTGGACCTCTCGTGAAAGTAGACTTTTCAAGTTTCAAAACACTTGCCTTTTACTTCTCTGAGTAAATCTGTGAAAAAAGGCATGTGATTTATAAATATTCCTTCGTCAGCTCCCATTTTTGCTAATCTGTCTGCTTTATCATTGCCCTTCAAATTTATGGCTAGTTTAAAATTGGTAAACATTATGTTGAATATCCATCAATGACCTTACGATAAGAGTTACAAAATGCTTCTATTTAGATTTTTAGTTAGCGGCTATATAAAATGGTTTAAAAATCCTTCTTATTTCCTCGATATTAGAGGCAGGTATATTATTGGTGGTATATTTGACGTTATCAAATCAAAATTCACAAACCACTTCTAAAAGAATGAACCAAAATTTAACACGCAGTATTTTTCACGAAATGGCAATATTAATGAGCTTTCTAATCGTTTCAGCAAATTGGTCAATTTTCCTTGTTCAATCTACGAACCAAAAAAATAAAGCATCATTTAATACACTTATGCGGAGGAAAACGCCGTTTTCTCTTAAAATTGTTTGCATATTCATTTGTTTTGAGTGCGTCTGTTTCTAACGTAGTCATTAAAATCAAGTTGACATTTCGTGTAAATAAAAATGAAAATTAGGACGGTGCTGCAAATATTTTTGCAATATCAGTTTTTTTATATAATTGCGGAAGTTTCTGTGTTCTTACCTACAAATGCTTATTTTCGAAAGAGCCTTATTTTATTACTTTACATGAGCATCTGTGCTAAAACTAAGCCTTGGCAGTCCAATGAATTACGCATCGTGGTCGTAAATTCAAACAGCCAAGAAAACTTTTTTATATTTAAAAACTGGACAATGTCCTTGTCACATCACAATTATGTCAGCCAAAAGGTATCGATTACTGTTTTGCTTCCTTTCAAGCCTCAGGGGAGGAGCTGTGTCCTGCCGTGGACAAAGCTGGTCTAGTCTGGTCCTGCGCTGTCCTTATCCAATAGTTTCCAACCGTGGCCAAATTATACACCAGCAGATTAATTTTCACCTAATCGTCTGTACTCTTGTTGGGGCTTTTCTACGCCGTTCAGTCCGTACGGGTCACTTAAAACATGTAATGGGTTTACTATTTGGCAAAGTGTCGATATCGATATTTTCCCAGTATCCCACCACTCGTCCCCAATGCCCTATTCTCGACGCAACTATCGAAGCATTGTTGGCACCACAAAAGCATTCCGAGTGTGAATGCTCACATGCCCAATGAAAACAATCAAGCTATGCTTAATTAATATAAAGGTTTCGAACCTCTGCTCAGACCAGAGTGGTTTCCATCATTCTCATTCTCACACTCCATATTAAACAAACATTTTTATTTTCAAGTTAGTGATTCAAAACCTTTTCTATATTTTATTGTGTTATGTGCGAGATATTATTTAATTCGACGATGATTCAAAGCTGTTTTCATTAACCATTTACATTACTATATCTGTTCTCATTGTGACGTCACGTCTAGGTACAGTTATACTTAAATACGACGCACGAGCCCTCACTCTTAACCTTTAACACGATTTATCTGTTTTTTTATTCGTTCGAAAAGCTAAAAATACTTGTCTAATAATTTTTATTATCTTACTGACGGACTAAATACCTACAATTTTGATTTTCGTACCCCGGCTAGTAGATACTCGTAGAATATTCAAAGCATAGACAAAATACAGTCTCCTTTTTAGACCGTTCATGTCAAAATAGCCAATAGCTGCGAAGAGTGAATCCTCAAATTCTTCGGGCTTATTATGCGATCTAACCTCGAAAGGTGCATTTTACTGAGCCAAGTCGAGGGCGATCCCGAGGTCGAATCCCGACAAGGTGGTCTGTTACCATGAAAAATGCTTGTGGTTCCAGCATCTAGAGGGCGGCTCACATGGCCCTTGTCCATGCCAAGTGGATGGACATTACTGTTGATCACGATCCTCAGCCAGGACCGACTAAGAAGAGATGTCAAGATACCAATCTATTTAAGAATCTTTCGTCACAAATGCGTTGCCGGCCTTCCAGCCATTTAATATTGGTTGGGTTTCAATATCCAATATTCTGTTTATAATATCCAAACATGGCTTGCCTCTGTTAAAAAAAAACATTCATTAATTTTGTACCTCTTTCGACGAACCAACAATAAACATTTACCTTATTACTGCTCTTGGTATTCAATGATTCCTTTTAACTTCCAACTTTATTTCAATAATACTACAGTTTTACTTACCTCAAACATCTTTTAACCCAGTTGCAGAACCTGCCAAAATATCAAACATTTTTGCTACTGCAACACAAAAGGGCATTGTAGTATTTTTGCACTCGGTCAAATTTGACGCGCTTACTTCCCTTAGTAAAAAAAGTCGTATTTATTCACAGTACACTCTGAACATCCGCTGTTTTTGCTTCTGAGACGTAAAAATAAAGGTATGCAATTCATAAACTTGTTTTACGGGCATTATCAGAACTGAAAAGAAGTAAGTTCATAAGCAGATGCACTTTAAATTCAAGTTTACCGCAACACTTTTGGGTTTATTTTTGTGTATAGTGAAATTAGTTTTTCTATTTGTGTTTTGAATGCAAAATGTAACAATGCGGTTGTATGCGATGACGAAGGTACGTCGTGGGTGTCAATGGTTAAGCGTAAAAAAATATTTTGGGTTCTGCAATGTAGTGTGTAAAATGTGCTTTACCTTCACTGGCCTTACCGCAGTAGGTCGTAAAATTATCCTTTTATAGTCTCTCTACTAATCATAAACATCTTTTTTTCTTCAGAGTAATCGGGTAAAAAGTATCCTATAACCATCTCTTGATAACCAGGTTTCCCGTGTGCCAAAGCCCTGATAATTATAATTGTTTAACGAAATTACGTCGAATTTACGTACACAATATTACGTTAGTTTTAACGTACGGGTAAAATTTAAATCCCTTTATCTTTTAACAAAGGAACCCTAAAACCTTTTTCGCATAACTCTCAGCTTTTTTATTATAACCGTTGAAAATTTACCTTAAAAGCTTGCATTGTAACTAAAAAAACTGTTCAAAGCATATTATGTGGGTTCTGCTAACTCCTTTACATATTTCACACTTCGTTTTGTATTTAAAATGGCGCGACAAGTCTTAAAAATACGACCACCTTGCTAAGTTTATAATAAAGATGGCTGATTCCATACAGTATGTGCTCCTGTAAAAAGTGTGAATAAATAAATATTACCGGACAATTTAACACAAATCGAACTAGTTCCATGGTAAGCTTAATAAGGCTTGTGTTATGGGCACTTAGGCGACGGTATATTTAATAGATAAATTGACTTATATACATAGAAAACATTCAGGCCTCAGAAAAAATATGAGTGTTCATCACACTTATATTTGCCCTTGCCGGGAACATTTGAACCCAGGACCTTCAGCTTCGCAGTCAAAAAATGCGTGAATATTATAATATTCTTCTATTATTTGTGCTATTATGTTAGTTAATATAAAAGTAAAATACAAAAAGCTCCCTGACAATGAATGCCGTGTCCAGAATTACTGCCTTCTGTATTGACCCTTGAACTAACCGTTTAACGAGAGACTCTTGAGATGTTGGTTGGGACTCTTCGCGAAAATCATCACCATCATCATCATTTCAGCCATAGGACGTCCGCTTCTGGTCACAGGCCTCCTCAATAGATTTCCACATGGGCCGGATAGAGGCGACCCGCATTCAGGGAGTCCCCCCAACCTTAACCAGCCCCCCTATTGTCTATCACTATTGACGCTCGGAATCAGAATCAAGTGTCATGATTTTGTATAGGCTATGGCAGTTGATTCGGATAACAATTCAAAATTTCGTTAGGCAATAACCCCCTGGTCGTCCAACCACTTTGCGGGTGGCTTACCTCGCTGCGCTTGCCGGTACGCGGTCTCCACTAGAGATCCTTTCTGCCCCAACCGCCAATCGGTTCTTCGAACTGTGTGCCCTGCCCATTGCCACTTGAGTTAGCTTACCCTGTTTGGTATGTCGGTAACCTTGGTACGTCTACGAATCTCCTTATTTCTGAAAAGAGCAAAAATATTTTGTAAAAATTATCGCTGAGAAGATAAAAAAATCAGACACCTTAATAAAGGCAGCAAATAATCTTCAAACTTCTGAATTGCAAACGGTACAGTTAACTACAGAATTCAGATCAAGTTTGCCAATGAGCTTTTGGTAAATGCGATAGTTTGTGACGATATTTAGTATATTTGGGTGTTTTCGTGTTTGTTTCTCTGTATCGTGGAAACAGTTGATCAGTCTTAGATGAAATTTGGCAAACAAATAAAAATCAAAACATAGGATAATTAATTTCATGTAACGCGGACGAAATTGCGGGTAAATATTGATATAAAGAGTTGAATCTTGCGTTAAAGCACTGTCACTCATTGCATATCAGAACGAACTGATTAAAGATATTTTTATCGTCGTTTCATGTTTGATTAATATCAAATACCTTGATTTATTGGTCGCGTGCGACGAAACGCGGTTTATTTGAATTCCATTAAACAGTACTGCGGCAATTGTTGTTCTGTTACTAAGTCCTAAAGTCGAAAACGCTTTGTTATTAAATTTGTCGTCCTGAAAATGAAATATTTATTTCGGTTCATAATTGATGTGTAACGGGTTTTGATGATTGGTACTATAAAAGGATTAGACTTGTGCAACCACGAGTACCACGACCGAAATAATACGAATTCTGAAAAATGATTCCCTATTTACAAAGTTTTATGTCTCAAAGGGCAGCAGACAGCAGGAATCGTAGGACCGAAAAGTATGGCATCACGCCCTTTTCATTCTGGTCCCCGATGTCCAATTTCTCCAATGTATTGTTAGGGGATAACGAATAAACAATTATTAGATAGATTTTCTATTTCAGAGCTGACTTAAGAGTAAATTTTATTAACAAAAAATTAGAACGAGACAGTCGATATTCTTAATTTAAATACATCATCTACTTTTAAAATATTCGTCTGCCTGTCTCCTATATACTAACTAGCGTGGAAGTGTTGCTATCAACGTCTACGGTACATTGTTCTGGAATTTCTAAATTGTCAAATGTCCATTAGAAATGTACGAAAAGTTACTTGGAGAGCCAAACCTAAACAATGGAAGGCTAGACTAGGAAGAGAGCAGGAAAAAGAAACGCCCAATTTAAAGCAAACACTATCAAGACTCTGTTATCATTTATTAGCTTTGTATTGATTTTCCGGCGGTACAATTAAAAATTACGCCCGCCGTCGGCAAATTGGATTCCGCGGCGAGAATCCCAAATTGTGATTACCCTTTGATTGATTCCATTTTGTGGATACGTTACTGATACGGCCGAAGATTGGATGAAACGCTTTTTGCCTTTTTTAAACCACAGAAAAGGATGACGCGATACCATTAAACCATCGATGATGTTTAAAGTGCTAGAATCTATACAATTAATTGTTTATACCTAAAGAGAAGATCTGAGTGACAGACTTACTCATCAGTATACCTTACCTTTGACCTAGAAAATTGCCCCAATTCAATAATCACCAGGTGGGTAGTTCGTTCACCAGACTTAGTTCCATACATGGTGGGTCGTTAATTATATTAAATAGTCAATTGAAATTTAAGGAACGTAAGGACATTGTATCCTTGTCTGTTGAACGGACCATAGAATTAAGTGCAGTAGAACTAGAGCAATTTATTGTAGTTTGTGTGTATAGGCCGCCATTAAGTAATTTCGATGTTTTTCAAACTATTATGGAATATGTGCTTTTTAAGATATCGCGTACTCGTAAAAAATTACTTATTTGCGGCGATTTCAATGTAAATCTTTTGGAAGATTCAACACTAAGTATTAGATTGTTGAATCTATTCAAATCTTTTCGTTTAAGCCACGTATTTATGGAACCTACTAGGGTGACCGATACCAGCGCCACCTGTATTGATAACATTTTCACTGATATTTCTCCTTCTAAACAAAGTATAATCAGTAAATTAGAATCAGATCATTTAGGCCAATTAATGGAATTTGAGATATTAAGGGAAAATATAGTGAAAAAACAAATTACTTTTGTACCGGTAACCACAGACCGTGTGGAAAGAATGAAGCAACATTTGTTTCAGGCGCTACCCGTTCTGTCTTCTGAAATGAGTCCTAATCACATGTATGATTCATTCTTTACAACTTTTATGAAACATTATAATACAATATTTACTTCCAAATCGGTTGTGGCTGGCGGTACACCAGTATTTAGCGAATGGGCTACTGCGGACTTACACAAACGTAGACAAGCACTGTATGCCATGTATGAGGAACGGCGGTTTAATACGAGTGATGAATTTAAAGAACATGTAAAGCAATATTCAAAACAATTCAAAATTGATTGTCATATTGCCAAACGTAATTATTTATCCCAGAAAATCAAAAATAGTTCTAATATTATCAAAACCACCTGGAAAGTGATTAATGTGGAGACTGGTAGATCAAGGCACGCAATTAGTGATCTACAATTAAAAATTGATGGCAAAATTATAGATTCTAGTTTAGATGTAGCAACAGAATTTGAAAATTTCTTCACCGATATACCAGTATCCACAACAAAGTGTTTAAATTCATCACCTTCGTCTGCCGTTTTGTTGTTAAAAGAAAACGTACCAGAATGTAGTAAGGACTTCTATTTTGAACATGTCAGTCCTTCAGATGTAGTAAAGGCATTTAAATCAATTAATGTCAAAAAAACCAATGACCTATGGGGGGTCTCAGTCCATGCTGTCAAATCCCTAATAGAAGTAATAGCGCCTGACTTGGCAGATATATTCAATAACAGTGTTGACTGCGGTGAGTTTCCTGATCTGATGAAACATAGCAAAATAACTCCTTTATTTAAATCAGGTAGTACCTCTGACCCCACTAACTTTAGACCAATATCTGTACTACCTACATTTAGTAAAATTTTTGAAAAGCTAATTCTATATCAATTGTTAAAACATTTTAATTTGAATAATTTGATGCATAGTAAGCAATTCGGTTTTACGCGGGGTCGCTCGACATCCAACGCCGGAGTTGAGCTCGTAAAACACATTGTCGATGCCTGGGAGGAATCGCGAGATGCTTAAGGCATCTTCTGTGATTTATCTAAGGCCTTCGATTGCGTTAATCATGAGACACTGATCAGGAAGCTACACCACTACGGAGTTAAAGGATTAGCACTAAATTTATTACAGTCTTATTTAAATGGTAGAATACAAAGGGTTGACGTGAATGGAAAGCGTTCACCGGGGTCATTAGTCTCTATGGGTGTGCCGCAGGGATCAATATTGGGACCTTTCCTGTTCCTTATCTATATAAACGACTTGCCACACCTCGTACAGACCCACCATGAGATAGTTTTGTTTGCAGATGATACGTCTCTAATTTTCAAAGTCGTACGAAATCAACGATCCTACAATGACGTAAACAATGCTATCTGTGAAGTAGTAAATTGGTTTAATATAAATAATTTATTGTTGAATGAGAAAAAGACTAAATGTGTTAAGTTTGTCACGAGTAACGTAAAACACGAGCAAGCAAGCGTTATGGTTAAAGGTGAGGAACTGGAACTAGTTAATAGTACAGTCTTTCTCGGTATAACATTAGATTCTAAGCTCCAATGGGGTCCCCATATTGCTAATCTCTCGAATAGACTGAGTTCTGCAGCTTTTGCAGTAAGTAAGATTCGTCAATTAACAGACGTGATAACGGCTCGATTAGTGTATTTCAGTTATTTCCACAGTATTATGTCGTGTGGCATCTTACTATGGGGCAGTGCTTCCGACATTAATACTATATTTGTTCTGCAGAAGCGGGATGTTCGTGCGATATATAAAATGAACTATAGAGAGTCGCTTAGAGATAAGTTTAAGGACATTAATATAATGACAGTGCATTGTCAATACATTTATGAGAATATTATGTATGTACATAAAAATATTACCGACTTTAAGAAGAACTGTGATATACATAATATTAATACTAGAAATAAACATAAGCTCGCAGTGCCTGCTACTAGGCTCCATAAAATAAGGAGATCATTCATGGGTAACTGTGTGAGATTTTATAATAAACTTCCTAGCAGCATAACTGAGTTGTCTATTGGTAAATTCAAAAATATTGTGAAACGAAAATTATTTTCTAAAGCTTATTATAGCACACAAGACTACATGAATGATGAAGCCGCGTGGGATTAATGTAAATTATAGCGTCATGTAGGTATATGAATAATTATTTTAACGAATACCTAAGGTATTATTATTATTTTAATCTTAATTGTTTTATATACTCTGACATTTAGAATTTTATTCTAGACACATTCTAGATTATTTATTTTTTATTGACAATCCTTTTGGGATTTATCTTATTGATTATTTTAATTTTAAAAATGATGATTTTATCAATAATTTTACACTTAAGTTAAATGATCTGATTAGGTTTTTCTGGGTTTCCCTAATCCTTGCAGCAAATGTTGGATCATATTGTATTTCTCCCAGCAAACATTCACTCTCATGTAACTGACATTTCGAAAGTGCTTGTAACTAGGCCTACTTGAATAAAGAATATTTTGATTTTGATTTTGATTTTGAAAGCTGAAATTTTGCTTAAATTTTCCCTCTATGGTTAATGACAGGTTCTTATAAACTATCATAGAAACAAAAACATGGAAAGGGGCTAATCTATTCTTTGTAGCATCACCTACAGAGTAAGGTAACCCTTCTACAAATTTGAAAGGGGAGCCAAATTCTATATGCCACATGGCAAGAGACTTAAAAAGTGTCAAATTTGGCATTAGTGTATTAACGGTCATCGGGTTTTAAATTAAATGCATTTTAAACGCTAACTTGGCTGACGGCCTTTGGGTTTATACTCGTATATCTGAACGTATCAGACATCACGTTGTAACTATTACTTGTGTCGCAATTAAAGTCATAGTCTATTCGGGTTGAGGGTACGCAGATCATCATCACCTATTTACGAGCTAGGCCCCTGTCAGTGGAGTAATTTTCTGTTTATTCTACATTCCGCTTTGTCTTTTCGCTTTTTCCCTTTATCTTTGTTTGAAGAACTATTTATTTTTCTTCTATCTGCTCCGTGTAGGTCCTTCTAGGTCATTTCCTTTTGGCATCTACTTTTCCATCTATTATTCTCTTCATCCATTTTTCGTAACATATAAGATGTTAAGTCATCTTATACTACCAGTCCTGATGGACTACTGGATGAAGTACACAGATACCGCGTCTGAAATTTTGCTCTTCGAACAGATTATCATATTCGTATGAGCGGCAAATAACTCCAATACCAATCGTGTTTGCCGTACGAAACTCATATACATATATGCACAAAATATACGTATACTTTTACTGTATGGAAAATTTCGCAGGTCTGATGAAGATTGTAAACACATATTGATATGTGAAAACGATGCGCGTAAAAGTGTTGTTATGTAGGTCACACTGAAAATGTTGCACTTTTTAAATTTGGAATGGAGTCAAAAAATATTTATGGGATGAAATAGTAACTGTGGGAATTTTGAAAAAAGATGTAAAGTAAAGGAAACCTTCAAAACTCTTGCAAAACTTCATCTTTCTAGGCTTTATTAGGGCTGGGAGTTCGAGTCTATTTTTCTGTTTTCTCTTAATATACTATGTACTGATGAACATATAAATTAATAATATCACATTTAGCGGTGAATTCTGTATTTTTACATTACGCCGTCCCTGGAAACCAATAAAACTGATATATTGACTGTTATAATTTGAAAGACCGCAAGCGCCAAAAACGAGCCGAACGGAATAACAGTGAATTCATATAAACGCAATATGAAATTACACCGTTTTTGCATAAGAGGTCTAATCTAAAGCTTTTACATTTTGAATTAATAATATGCCATATTGGTTTTGACGACGGATTTTGGCTCGCTTTGATGGGCCGATTCCGACAATTATTGAGCCAATTGTAATTCAAGCGTATTGTTTTTTGAGAACCGCGGTTTATCATTTCAACGAGACTGATTGGAAAAATGGCGTATGTTCTTATAGGTTTTGGTATCACGTGTGCCATTCTTGTAAAGATATACAATTTAACTCGCAAATATGACGAAATCCGACCATATTTGCTATTTAAGTTACATTAAATTTGCAATGACGCGTCGTGATTGAGAGTAGTGAGCATATGAAATACATATGTTTATCAGATATAACAACTTGTTATCTTTTAAAGAGTTATTCGATATGGAGTATGATAATATCTGTTAGTTTTATCGTTATTTTAAGGACATTTATTCTACAACTGTCACTGTTGATACGATGTTTACTTAATGGCGTTCGTAGTTGTGCTAGCAAAGATTTCATTAACTATAATAGATAAAGTGCGTTAACCCACGGCTTTACCCACGTTACTGAGAGCTGAGTCACTATTGTTTTAATTACCCATATAAACTATAACATCTTTACAGCGGTTACAAGAAACCAAATAATCAATTGTTGAACTAATAAAAACTATAACACACTTTAAAAAACGCTGATGATTTTCAAACGGCTGAACAGATTTTTCTAATGAAGTCAGTTTTAAACACAAAATCGGAAATCGGTTCATCCATTCTAGAGGTACGATACTACAGGAAGACGTACAGATATGCGCCTCTTTTTTCCATTTTTACATTTGCCAAAAATGTCACATATCAGTTCCATTCAGTAGTAAAAATAAAACGGTAATCACAAATCACGAGTAAACTGAAACTTGTACAAATTAACCACAGTTCCAACATTAACCTTACTGCAGCCGCTTCAATTGTCGTTATTATATCGATAGTCGATATAATCCTGAGGCAAATGGTTATTGCAATTGTGATGCAATCGATACTTGGATACGAACGGGCATAATGATATAGGCATCGATAGACGTTGTATAAAGCAAGATATTAGAGACGTTATCTAAGGATGCTTTTACAACGACCGACTGATATCGTTTTTCCTCTAGGCTGTTTTATTTTAAACTAAAGTTGCCCGAAACTACGTCCACGCAGAAGGAAAAAGAAACAACCCTCAAAATCAAATCGTAGTTGGATAAAAACGGTAAAAACCATATAACCGTCTGTGGATGTCTACGAATAGTTAACATTGTCCCATAAATTCTCATAGTCCGTTTAATCTTTTTGAAGTGATGTGGGTACAATTACCCATAAATAACATTATACAATACAATACAATACAACAATTCTTTATTGCACACCATCAACAGATACAGTACAATAGAGCCTTAACGTAAAAATACGGTAGACAATAGGTGGTCTCATTGCTAAAGAGCGATCTCTTCCAGACAACCTTTGGGGTAGCGGAAATGACACAGAATAGAATAATAGGTGGTGAGATAAGATTATCATCATCGTCATTAGACAAAAGCCGTCCAGTGTCCAATGCCACCATGACGAGCGGACTCCAGCGAACTTAACCGGGTTATGAGCCTATCTTGTGGACTTATGTGCCTACTCTCATATAACACAACATACACATAACATAGCCTATTTGTTTTAATTTTAGTAAAGTAGCTTCAATGTATTTTTACATTGAACTTAGTTTACATTTCAGTTTTACAAATTTGTCATATTATAATAAATATCTTTCATATATATATGTCTGTGCATCACATTTTGAGGTACCTAACAACAATATAGGTTCCTGTTTGGCTGTTTAAACGTTCCCTTATAGGCTTACATGGTTTTGTCATTCATTGTTCGTGCAGTCTAGATTATATTCATTTTAGTAGTCTTAAGTAGTTTAGTCTCATGTTTAACCCCCGATGCAAAAAGAGGCGTGTTGAAATTTGACCCTTATGTGTCTGTCTGTGGGTTCATAGCACTTAAACGGGTGATCCCATTTTTTATTGCTTTTTTTTTCTAAGCATCCGCTGAAGAAATTTAAACATCGTTTAAATTTGCATTTAATTTGTCACGGTGTAGTACAAGTATTTCATTTGTATCAAAACGTGTCTCCTTGATAAAATACACAATTAGATGAAAAGTAGAAATTCAGCTGTAACATACGTATGCCACAAGTGTTGACATTCTGAGTATTAAGATGAAATGTCGCTTTTCTCTGTAGACTTTGTACTAATTCAAAGCAATATATATCAAAGCGATATTACATGACATCTCAAACTTCTGTCTTCTCCCGAAAAACGTGTTTCCCGCCACAAATACTTGCAGCTCTGTGCTTACTTTTTTCTAAATCCAACGATACTGATCACAGAGTTGCATTAAATAAGGAGGGAGGAAAGTCAGATGTATTAAATCACGGTCAGGTTTATGTAATAAATGTATTTCCTCAAGTTAAAACTGATGATCCGGAAGCCTTTTTGTGAACACTGCACTGTGTAAGGACACGTACTAAAATATTAGCGTATAGGAAGTGAAGAGATATATGCCACCGTATAATAATAATATTGTTAGTTTAAAATAACACAGTGCGGACTTTGCAACATTGTTTCGTTGTTATATCCAATGTCACATCTAATCAAATGCTTCGTTTTATGACGTTTGAATGTTTGTATTAATAAAAGCTACACGTCCTATGTATCCGATTAAAAATCTTGAAACTTTGTACACTTGAGAACATAAATAAGAATAAGGTCAGATTTGAAAAGTAACTAACGAATTTCCCAAGGCCTTCGAGTAAACACGTTGTTTTAGCTGTTTAGGGTACAAGTAATTGTAACTAACTTTTAGCTTTTCCTTTGTATTTTGAATAACCCCATTTTATTCTTGTTCTACGTTATTATTCGAAGGTGTATAATGTTCCGCTTTGCAGGATTCCGAGGAAGAGTTTGTATCGAAAAGTCAGTTAGTATTTCTTTTTTGACATGTAAAATGAGAAATGCTGAGTAGGTTATTTAGTGTATATAACGTTTATAAATAAAAATATACATTTATAAATCCAAACAACTGCCAAAGAAAACTATCGTTACACTGACACATATATATATTAACTCTTTATTAAATGAAAGTCTTATAGAATTTCTACGCTAGAATCATTCCTTGAGAGACTCCGATCGATAATCATAATCTTTCGGAAAGCGTCCGTTAAAAATAAGTAATTCCTTTTTTATAACGCTGTATATCTTTTTTGCAAAGCGTGAATTATCGTAATGCTGCCAGTATCACGCCGAAACACATAATCAGCCTTAAGGGAGGCTAATAAAAAAGTTAATATATCGCCCTTAAACGCACCCGCGGGACTTGAAATTATATGGTGAAGGATCCGCCATTTTGCGATTGCGGGTATATTCTGATGCATCTGATATTGGTTTCGGAGCTGCCTTTATAATTATACACATTGATATTGAAAGATATGTGTGGTTACTATCTTATTCAGATAGAGAGAACATTAAGGTATTTGTTCAGCCTTCTAAAAAAACACAGCGCTTTTGTTTACTTTGGTTGGCGATACAGGCCGATATTTTGTTATACAACTTCTATATTTCACCATTTTTGTGTATTTACATGAATAATGAAATATATAATTATTTTAATAAAAATATGAATAGCTCAATACAAGTGAAACATCAACTTAAGACAAAGTTTCCTTATATAGTCAACATCAAGTTAGCAAAACTTTTAGCGTGTGAAACGTTATTAAGTTTATTTTTAGAAGAAGGCTGCATTATGCTGAGTAATTATATCTTATTGGTGCTTTAATATCGAAATAATTTGCACAATTCCCGTTTATTTTCTTTGTTAGACATACTTCGTACCTCAAAAGTTTAATTATCTTCTCATTGAAATAAAACAATTTAACGGATTATATCGCGTATATTATCTCATTTTAGTTCCCGACGTTTCGGAAGCTTTCCAGCTTTCCATAGTCACGGGAGGACCACCCCCATGGTCCTCCCGTGACCATGGAAAGTTGGAAAGCTTCCGAAACGTCGGGAACTAAAATGAGATAATATACGCGATATAATCCGTTAAATTGTTTTATTTCAATGAGTAATAATCGCGGAAACAGAAGAAAATATTAATTATCTTCTGTGAACTGTTGGTACCAACCTCTCAGATGTTTGCCCTACATTATTATCTATTAATCAACTCACTTGGCTTATTATATTATTAATTTAATTCTAAAATCTACACGAGCGAGCGTAAATCAAAGTCAAAAAGACAAACTTTGCTAGCTTGGCGTAAATTCCGAAAACGTGATATTCCAAACTGATTAAGTCGTCTAACCGTGTTAGTTATTAATTTGATCTTTCCTATGCTTACCTTATGTTTTCAACTCAAACTCAATTCTAGACTTAATTAAGGTTTATTTACTCGTAATATGGAGTACACGCGTAGGTTCATCGAAATCAAACATTGCTATTAAATTCTCAAGACTTTTTTATCACTTTCCTAGTTTTGCATGTGTTATAAATAGTACCTAAGCAATATTACAGTATTTTACAAACGCTTTGAAACAATTCATATTACTCATAAGTGTTAATGCATTCACAATATTTTAATTGACAAACTTCATTTACATCTTTATCAGAATTTTATAACTAGTAGTGATATAAAATTGTATTGCTTTAATCAAAATATCGTCATTGTCATCATCAGCGTATATATTGCCAATTCTTAGCATAGGTCTCCTCCATGCTCCTCCATTGCTGGCAAGCCTGCGTTCTTTCTATTCGATTATTTCCTATGTCGTCAACCTAGCATGTCGTTCTCGTAGTCCCCATACGAGTAGCCTTTGCGTTAACCATCTTTGTTAATTCAAACGGTTAATTCATGTAGTATTTTAAATATCTAATTACATATCTTTGCAGATTATCTTGAATAGGGTTATTTATCGGCTCAAAGTCCCTGATCACTGGTTTAGATCAAGATAAAAGGTTATATCGATGGGTTGTCTTTTTATATCAACCGCCGATTTAGCGTTAAAATATCGCTGCAAATTCTAGTGCTCTGTTATGAATAATAAATTAGGCAATTTGGTGAAATGAATCGCTTATATCTCGCAGACAGTATCAGTAAATCTAAGTTAACAAGTTTATTGATGTTTCTGAATTGTATTTTGATGGTTTGCTTTGTAAATTGGTTGAGTGCGTATAAATTGCCGGCTACATCTTTTATGATTCTGAAATATTATTGTAATACATAAAAATTGCTGTATTTATTATTTGATCTAATAATTTTAGTCTGCAGTAAATTACTTACATTCTACTGCTATTATTATAGTTGTTATTGGTTTCTAATGTACATAGGTACTAGTTTCTGGGGCAGTATTTCTGATACTAAAAGTAAGTAATTTGATTATACAAATAATTAGCGTGGTGAATGTAAGCTGAATGGTTTGAGATATTTTCTTATGCCATATATATATTACTAGCTTCTGCCCGCGACTTCGTCTGCCTTAAATTCGTTTATCGCGGATAAGGGTATTTTTCCGGGATAACAAGTAATCTATGTACTTCCCCCGGGACTCAAACTATCTCCATACCAAATTTCATCCAAATCGGTTCAGCGGTTTAAGTGTGAAGAGGTAAAAGACAGACAGACAGACAGACACACTTTCACATTTATAATATTAGTATGGATAGTATGGATGGATATCAAGTTCTTCAAGGAAAGAGAACCTGCATATCACTCATGCACGATCTTTCGGATCGTTGTAATTAATATTGACCCTCTCTTTGTTACAGCGGCCATCGAGTCCCTCCATGCTCCGACAGGGGGCGGTGTGGAGTTGCCCTGTGACGTTACACCAGCATTACAAGGCGATCGCATGGGGCTGGTCATCTGGTACAAGCAGGGCCACGATGCACCTATATACTCGTAAGTAACTAGTTTTAAGATTAAATTACCTTCCAAAATCAAATTAGGAATCGAAGCAGGTACTGTTCGTAAATGAAGTCATTTATTTTTGACCCCCCCCCCCCCCTGAAATCATAGTCCCCACCAATATAATGAAGTAATTTCCAATAAATGCGTTTTTAGCAACAGTTTATAGAAACACGAATTTCATGCCTTTTTTACTCATTGAAGCACTTTTTCAAGATGCGAAAGATGATGTCATCTTTGGAATGATCCCGCCCCCCCCTCTTTCGTCATGCTACCATCGTCCTATGTTCAAACCCCCCCCCCCCCCTCCCCCCTCCCCCAAATTTGAAATGACGCAATTTATGAATAGCCTCATAATAAAGAAATTCGAGCCTACAGCACAGTGCTCGCTGTTGGAGTGGCTGACACGTTGAACTTGTAATCCAAAGGTACCTGGGTCGGTTCCTGGGTCCACGAGTGTGACTGACAAATTGTGATTTCCTTTGCGCTTTGATCCATGTATTTATATCACAATGGCGCCTATTAAATTTAACTTCTTCTTATCCCAAATACCGTAGCGTCTCAAGTCAAGAATCTTTGACTACTGTTTTTTTCAGAACAGGTAAGCCTGGATTCTGCACTTCCAGTGATTCAGTGGCGGAACCCGTAAACGGGAATGCTATCTACAGCCTAGAGGAGGGATTGCCCAGTGTGTATGTATCAGCAGTGGCGTGTGGTCCGTATAGGCAAAAAGCCACTGCCAACCCTGAACGACCATGGCTCTATATAGGCATAGATAAACTGCCTACCCTGGCAAAAAAACCCCGTGCAAGCCACTGTATATGACTTGCAGAATTTAGAAAAAGTATGCTCAAGGTCATTAAATAGCAATTTAGAGGGCTGTATTTCTTAGTTTCCTTGCGTGATCGAATCAGAAATTACGAAATACGCAGAAGATCCATAACAATTGACTTAACCCGAAGAATTGCCACGGTGAGTAGATGGCAGTAGGCGGGGCGTATTGTTCATAGATGTGTTAGAAAGGTTCTCGAGTTGCAGTCAGTTATTGGTAGACGCAACGTGGGGAATCCTCCTACGCCATTGTGTACGACGTTCGAAGATCTCGTAAGGCGATTTTCTAGTTGCTAGAAGCGATGATTACCGGAGATGACCTGTGTTAGGCTGCCTATACCTTGAAACGGAGCGGAAGGGAACTATACGAAATGGATGCGTGGCTATTGAAACCCACACACGCAAATTTGAATCTACGGAATGTGATTGGTTAATTTGGCACAGCTCCGCTCCGTCCGCTTAAACGGTTGAGAAGTCTTTCGACTGAAAATACAATGAATTAGGTATTTAATTTATTTTAAACCTAAAACGTATTTAGAAGTAAAGCGGACCACGACAACGAATGGATATTTTAGAAGAATAGGGTATTTGATAAAAGAAGAAAATTTTAAAAATTATTTAGGATCCTGATAAAACAAGCGAAATACAAAACTACGTTAAATGTGTAGCTTGTAATCCATTTTTAAAGTTCGAAAATATTAATAACTAATAATACCATATAATCCATAGAATGTATGGTAAATTTTGTTATAAAACCGTTTCGATAAACGCAAGTTGTAACATAGCTGCAAGATACTAGCGCGTGACGTCACATAATACCTATGGTAAGTAGGCTTTAGCATGAAGCGTTTTTCGGGAAAGTCCAAAAATATGCTTTTAGCATTGATGTATCTCGGGGAGTTTTTATAAGATTGGAGTAGTCAGTAAAGTTTTCACAATGTTTTTGTTATTAAGACGTCGTTCTATAACATACTACAAAAAAGTTGTCAAATAGCCTATTCAGTATCTATCACAAAACAACGCTCAAATATCTGCCGTGAACGGGCTCGGTCTTCACAAAGTCACAAAACGTTGAAAGCTCTGAAATTGAATAAAAACTTGTAACATAACGGTCTAAGAGGGAGGAAATTTATACTCGCATAAAGCCTTTATATGGTGCGTGAAGATGAATTGAAAACTAAACCGAAGTAGTAAAAAAGTTTCACCATAAACGGGACAGCCGTAACTTGAGTTGGCTTCTGTTCCGTGTCTTATGCGTACCCCCTTCCCCCCCCCCCCCAACGTGATCAGTCATAAGGTTTTCGTAGACCGCCGCTCCCGCCTTTGGAGCCTCGCGTGATTTCTTGATAAACCCTAGGTATTGGGACCATTACTGTAGAAAATTAGAAGGCGCCCGCAACTTAGTTCGCGAAGGAGGAAAAAGCCATAACCCTCTTTGTGCTTCAGCGTAGTCACGTAAAGAATATCCTATAACCATCTGTGAATGCTCAGCCACCCGTGTCACAGTATGATAAAGAGTACTAGCGTACCCGTGTACAAAAAATAGCTGAAATCTATTTTGTCGTATTTACGTGATGATGATGATACATGAGCATACAAAAAATTAAAATATAATGCTTTTCGATTCATTGACCTTTAAATAGCCAGTTTCACTTTGGTTTCTGAAATACCTAACATACAGACATCTCATTTTTACAACTTTATAATAGTATACAGGATACCCGCGAGGAATCCTAAACATTTTAAAACACGCATTTCTAAGGCCATAGCTAGCTAGGAGTAAACAATACTGTATGACTGTGAAATTCAGCAGAAAAGTTTAGGTACAACGATGTACCTGCGCGGAAAGCATTTTTTGAACACAGATTAACCAAATATAAGGCAGCACGTTTGCACGGGTAAAATCTTCAACGCCCATTGGCCAAAATTTTGCGCGCGGCGCCGGCAGCTCCGTCGCCCGCCATTTTGTCTGGCACCGCGTCAGTCGCCGTGAGCGAGAGAGCACGAGTTCACCTGTCATTGTATAGGTACCGTACGTATAGTGCAACAAGGTCTTTATTGAAATGGTCACACATTTGGTTTAATTCGGTACTTGTTAGCACTCCTCGGCGTGGCCGAAGATTGCCGATCTAAGTTATATTCGTGGTACTACTAAATAGGCACTACCCATCCAGCAAAAATGTCTTATATACCTATTCCGACTTCTGTCCATAATCATTGAAATTCATAATGTAACGTTGGTATAAAACCATTTGTTGTAGTTCTGAAACTGATACATTTTCAGGACTATGAATGGATTATTCTACTTTAGGTTAAGTTAGGTTTGTATTGTGACACTAATGAAAAGTGAAAGGTTTCGTAAAAAAAATCGATTGTGACTAAAGAAAATTTGTACAAACAATACATTATGACATTATATTTTATGCCAATATAGACACTAGAGAAACAGAACTCGAAAGCGTAGGCTCTTAAAGGCCGAGTCTCACCGATTGCGTATGCGTGACGTGCGTTGCGTACGCGTTGTAAAGTACGAATCCTCATAAGGGATGAAACACCGCTGCTTACGCACACGTCACGCAAGCGGTGTATCATTTCTTATGAGAATTTGTAATTTACAACGCGCACGCCACGTGCACGTAACACACACGCATCCGGTGTGGCTTGGCCTTAAGTAGGGCACGTTATGCAACTATAAATATAAATTCCCTACAAGCCTCTGACAGTTCTAATTGATATCAAACTGATTGACTGATCTTTACCATGTATGGTACCATACAAGGCATCTTTAGCACTCAAGAATTCAAAGAACTTGTTAACTCAATTTAAACTTAATACAACCGTGTTATAATTCAAAATGGGCTCACTTTATTGTCAACTTGTTAAGTTTGTGACATAGTTTTAGTTCACGTTTTAAGCCACTTTATATGAAAGAGGGGAATCAGGTCAAAAGGATTATAACGCGTTAATTTATATGTTAATAGTGATAGTGTAGGAGGCTGTCGTAAAACTGTTTACGTTGTTGAACAAAAATGTAATGAATGAACACTTATTTTTAAAATAATAAGAACGCATTCGCAGATTATATATAGGATGGGTCAACATTTTTTGCACTTTTGAAACATCGATAAAAATTAAACTACATGCTTTCCTATACTTTATTTATTTAACCTAGTAACAGATAATTGTAATTTATTTAAAAAAAATATATCATCCAGATGTCCTTCGTCTCGTCGTTGGCACTCCTGCAATCGACGACGCAAACTTTGGTAAACTCGCTGACACATGCTGCGACGGATCGCAGCTATCTCATCATCTTTTTATAAAACTGTTCAACACAAAAAGCCCGCTGTTTTCTCGTGAAACGCTCCATTATAAATAAAATTGCACGAAGTGACCTACACTGACAGTTTCCGAAAAAATCAGTGTTGCTATTTGCATAAATTTATGGCCACTCTAATAGGGATGACGCCGCTTGACAAAGTTTACAATCCTACTTGGATGACTAAAAAATTCCAATGCATGATGAAATAAAGAACAACAATTTGAATGTCTTTGAAGTACAAAACTTCAAAGTTACCCAAATTTTCGAGTGCGAATAATATCGTGATTAATTGACGATATTATTCGCACTCGAAAATTTGGGTGACTTACAGTTTAACATACGGTTAACATACAGTTCGGATTATTCCCAGCAACGCTACATGACTACAAAATAATGTAGCAACAAGTCCAGCTTTCCCATACTAGCTAAGATTAACTATCCCGTAATCTATTTGACAACTCCACGTGCATATCTACTTTGAGAGACCGTTTGATAAATTCGTAATGCGACAAGGTAAGCGCTCCGTCAGTGGGCTCTCAGCCTATAATCCGTTATTCGGCGCCATATCAAAGGTGTATCAAAGGGCTATTTAAGCCTAATGCCGTCAACTTACACGGTTTAGTGTCTTATCTGTAAATAATTTCCGGTTAGTCGCTAAGCCTACGTTTTAATTAAAGTTAAGATAATGTTTTGGTATAGACAGACGTACATACACTTTGTAGAGATAACGAGGCGCAGGTTTAAGTGCTCTACGTTGAGTTGTAAGATTAATGTTTCTACTTTGAAAACGAGTCTACTCAAAATCCATATCCATACTAATATTATATGTATGTATGTATGTTATCACTTTATTGCACATAAATTAATACAAAAAAAATTATTTACAATCACAGATATGTACAAAGGCGAACTTATCGCTGTGAGGGATCTCTTCCAGTTAACCTTTAAGCAAATGAAAGAAAAAAAAGTATACATTAAAGAAGATAGACAAATCCATATCCATACTAATATTATAAATGCGAAAGTGTGTCTGTCTGTCTGTCTGTCTGTCTGTTACCTCTTCACTCTTAAACCGCTAAACCGATTTGGATGAAATTTGGTATGGAGATAGTTTGAGTCCCGAGGAAGGATATAGGCTACTTTTTATCCCGGAAAAATGCCCTTATCCGCGATGAACGTAATTAAGGCGGACAAAGTCGCGGGCAGAAGCTAGTTATAAATATTATAAATGTGAAAGTGTGTCTGTCTGTCTGTCTGTCTGTTACCTCTTCACGCTTAAACCGCTGAACCGATTGGAATGAAATTTGGTATGGAGATAGTTTGAGTCCTGGGAAAGGACATAGGCTACTTTTTATCCGCGATAAACGAATTTAGGGCGGACGAAGTCGCGGGCAGAAGCTAGTAGTAAATAAATATGACGAGTCTAACGCGATATTTTAAAATGCTTAGGGTTCCGTACCCAAAAGGTAAAACGGGGCCCTATAACTAAGACTCCGCTGTCCGTCCGTCCGTCTGTCACCATGCTATATCTCATGAACCGTGATACTTATACACTTAAAACTTTTACAGATGATGTATTTCTGTTGCCGCTATAATAAAAAATACTAAAATACGAATAATTTTATGTCTGTCTGTCTATGTCAGTAACCAATATAAAATGACCGAACACCGCGTACATTTCGCTTAAGAGTAGGGCTCTGCTAACACTGGATTTTCATAGATACGGCCGATTGTATCGTATATTGTTGAGTTTGACTCGCAGATGGCCGGCTTTTTTATTTAACTTCACGATACAATTCAATAACTTTTTATTGCATACCTCACAAAACAGTACGAAAGAAAATACTACATTCAAGAAGAGGTTAACAACAGGCGGTCTTATCGCTGAACAGCGGTATCTTCCAACCTTAGGGTAGTGGGAGGCGTTGAAAACATTAACAGTATGGGAGCGTGGGATAATTGGCACGTACAAAGGAAAATGGATAACGGCTCCCATTTGACATATGGGACTTTTTGTTGCTCCTATTTGGGGGGGCAGTGGGAGAATGCGAGCAAGTGACATATTTTTGTTTTACAAGCTTTTATTTAATTTGCAATGTATGTATGTATGTAATATGCTTGTTCGGGTGGAATCTTGTAAGTTAAATTTGACCTAGTTCCCGGATTCCAATTGAGCTAAAATTTAGCATACCCATGTAAGTTTGGTGACAATGTAGTAATATTAAATTAAATTAAAATTAAAATTAAAATTCATTTATTTCAAGCGTCGATGGCTCATACATAATTACATTATTACATTATAAAAATTTTAACATTACACATAAAAACAATTATACAATTAGAATACCTTAAATAAATAAATAATAATAATAATAATAATAATTAACCTACGCCTGTTCGTACATGCCTGTCGCAGCAGTGCATGATGTACGGGCAGTCTACGCGGTCCGCTATCATCGCAAGGACGGTGTTGGCGCTGGCTCGCACCCGCTGCACCAAGGACGCGGCGCGCATGCGCATGGTGCTGTGGAAGCAGGCCGTGCGCGCCTCAGCGAACATGCCCGAGGCACTGCAGTAGCGAGGCAGCCCCATCACCGCCCTAAACGCGTTATTATACTGTACGCGAAGCGCGTTGTACGCTTTCTGCGTGTAGTTGGCCCACAAGCTGCACGTATATAGCGATGTGCAGTATGCTTTGAAAAGCGTCAGTTTCACCCCTTCGGAGCACCGCGCGAACCTGCGCGCCAACATGTTCGCCCTCACGCACAACGCCCTCCGCTCACGCTCCATGTCTTTGTCATCTTTGAGGTCAGCAGTAACGACATGTCCTAAATATTTAAATTCATACACTCTCTCAAGTGGAGCTCCATAGAGCAGTACGGGAGGTACGTTAGAGGGTCTGTTACTGCCGGCCTCAAAAACCATGCATTGACGTTTCGTCACATTGTATTTTAACCCGTGACTCACGGCGTACTCTTCACATATTCCAATTAGCCTTCTTAGGCCACAGACCGACGCGCTCAGCAGCACCATATCATCTGCATAACTAAGATTGTTTAGGCATACTCCGTCAATCTGACAACCAACATGCTGACTGCTGAGCGCCTCGATCAAGCCATTAATGTATAGGTTGAAAAGTGCGGGGGACGTTAGACCCCCCTGCCTCACCCCGCATTCCAACCCATACTCTTTCGACATTGCTCCCGCCCACCTGACACTGTTGATCTGATGTTCGTACCAGTACTTGAGGATGCTAATTATTTCAACCGGCAAATTTATGGACTCAAGCTTTTTCCACAGTACTTCGTAAGACACCAGATCAAAGGCCTTGGAGAGATCCAGGAAGCATGCATATACCGGGGTCTCCCGGTCAGTATAGTATCTGACGGTATGCTTCAAAGACAGTATTGCACTCTCTGTGGACAGGTGAGGTCGAAAACCGAACTGGTTGTCGTGCAGTTTCAGGTACTTGTCTAACTGTGAATTAAGCATAGCGTCAAACACTTTAGCAATGACAGTGGCAAGAGAAATGGGCCTGTAGTTACTTTTAGAAGTTAAATCTCCTGTTTTATTTTTCACCACCGGTACTACTATGGTTTTTAGCATGTCTGGGGGTAAATAAGAGTGACTCACACACAAGCTATAAAACATAGCTAAGACTCTAGATATGTGACCATGCATGCCAGCATGCTGGAGGTGCTCGATGCTCAGACCGTCGTGCCCCGGAGATTTGCCTTTTGAGATAGACTTAATCGCATATGCGACATTTTTAGCTGTAAATCTTATCCCTACCCCTTCACCTACGGTCCGAGCATCGGGCGTGGTTCTCGTCGGTCCCAGCAGAGACTGTACGCGAAAATGATTCATAAAGACGTCGGCTATGTTTTTAGGGTCACTTTCACCATCGATACTCGCCGGGAGACCAGGCCGAACATTCACCTTTTTTGTACTTTGCCAAAAACTTCGAAAGTTACCTTTGGAGTGTTAGGAATCGTTGTTTTATTAAACGCAAAATATATTTAAAAACAACCAACATTTATTTGGAGAGAAAATATAATCTTGACATTAGAGTTTTTCTGTTACTGTGGCAACTGAAGAAACCGAAATACGTCACACTCCCAAACCAGAAAAGCCGGAAGGCTATTTAGTTATTCTAAAACATAGTCAAACAGGTGCTGCGGCAACTTCCTGACTCGTTTTGACCGTGCGTCGTTAGTGTCAGCGTGTCTAGTCGTTTCAGTCTCACATTCCCTAACAGTCGAGTCAAGTATCGGTCCGTTACGCAGTTCCAGAGAAAAAATACGCTGAACAGGTCTTACCTTTATTCCTGCCGAAGTTCTAACTCGCACCACCCTCGCGGCACCGTCGGCGCCAGAACATACATCTTCGACAACAGCTAATGGCCACGTCACACGCTTACCTTCTGTTTCTAACAGAACAACATCTCCCGTTTGAAGTGGTGTCTGACTAGGGTTTGATGTGTTCGCGTTTTTGTAATAATAAACTAATATATTCATCTCTGAAGCGTTTTCTTACATTTTCGCGTAAATTTTGACAGGATCGATATCTTATGTTCAAGGCTCTGTTATCGACCTCGTCAAAGTCCGCTGGATGATGAGGCACCAATGGCTGTACGAATATCGAAGGTGTCAATGGTCGTAATTCCTTGTGACCACCTATGTATGTGAGGGGTCTGCTGTTATGATTGCGCAGTCGCAGAGTACCGTCTGCAGCTCTGTCAGTGAGATGGAGGCTTTTCCAAGCACTCTGTGGAGGATTTGTTTTAAAAATTCGATCAATCTTTCCTAGAACCCTCCCCACCAAGGAGCAGCCGGAGGCAAAAAGTTCCATTTTATTCTAGTGATTGAGGAAAAACGTTGAATTTCATCCCAGTCCAGGGAACTGAACGCATTATCCAGGCCTCTAAAATTCGTAGCGTTATCCGTAAATAGCTGTTCTACTCGGCCTCGACTTGCCACAAACCGTCTTAGTGCCATTAAAAACTCTCCCGTTGATAGGGGTTCCACTACTTCTAAGTGCACAGCTCGATACGTGGCGCACGTAAATAAGACGATCCAAGCTTCCGAGCGTAATATCAGAGGACCGGCCAGATCCGCGCCCGAATATTGGAACGCAGCAGAAGCTTCTATACGTTCCTTTGGTAGCACACTAGTGGGAGCTTGACATCGCTAAGCTTTAAACCTTATGCATCGATGTATAACATTACGTACAAGTTTCCTGACCCCTATAATCCAAAAGGTCTGACGTAAACTGTTGAGCAAAGTCTGCATTCCCGCGTGCTTCAACTCGACGTGTCTTCGCTCCACAAGACGTCTAACAATAGTGTCTACTCCTGGAAGTATAATAGGAAACTTGAAGTTATAATCTTCATTATATTTTCTTCTGTTTCCGCGATTATTACTCATTGAAATAAAACAATTTAACGGATTATATCGCGTATATTATCTCATTTTAGTTCCCGACGTTTCGGAATAAAATTCGTTAAATTGTTTTATTTCAATGTATAATCTTCATTTCCAAGGGACAGTTTTGTGTTCAGTCGCATTATATTATTGTGATCGATTAAAGCTTGTACATTCTGATTACGGGATAAAGAGTATTTATACTTTCTTTGTATTAACCTTATCAGTACGTTCTCGGCATATTCAAACTCGTCATAAGTTAGCTCTTTTGGTACTGCCTTTTTCTTGAAACGCAGCATCCAGCAAATCATTCTCACGATTAGATATGTTATTTAAGAAAGATTCTTCAATGAGCATGGCAACAGTACTAGTTTTCTTCCGTTCTTGGTCTACATCTGAGCTATTTCATATGAAATCAGCAAACGGCCAGTCTTGTTCGTCCAGCCGCAACCATGCTGGACCTTCCTACCATCGACTCTCTATGAGGCCCTTGGGATTCACGCCTCTGGAAGGTAAGTCGGCAGGATTCAAGTGACCTGGTACGTGTCTCCAAGCAGAAGCAGGGCTCAATTTTTTTATCTCCTTTACTCGGTTGGATACAAAGACATTCCATGTTCCGTCGCACTTGATCCATGTGAGTACGACACTTGAGTCTGTCCAATAGTATACGGCACAGTTTGTTAAGGCTAGCGATTCTATAACTTTAATTAGACAGTCTGCTTGCGAGCGTTGCAGCGATCAGCTCGGACCTCGGAGTTGTAATCTTGTCAACTGGTGTTACTCTTGACTTGGCAAGCACAAGACTTATGTCAACGCTTTCACCATGCCTTGATCTCAAAAATATACACGCTGTATAAGCATCCTTACTAGAGTCACAAAACACGTGCAAACAGTTTTGATACTCATTCACGGGCATACTTGTCAGCCGTCTGGGAATAATGCAATCATTGATGACATGAGCTTGTTCAAACCACTTTTTAAATTCTTTGGCCAAAGCTTTGGGCAATTCTTCATCCTATTTCAGTTTCCTCGACCATGACTTTTGCATTATCATCTTAGGAACTATGGTCGTGGGACAGGTTATTCCAATGGGAACAAAAACCTTTTGCGCTATAGACAATAAAGTTCTCTTTGACAGTTTATTGTCAATATTCTTGAAATTAACATAACATTGTAAAGTGTCTTGTTTTATATTCCACATGACGCCTAATATAGAGATGCTATCCACATTTTTATCTAGGATAAAAGGACTTGTGATCCAGCCTCTAAGGTCGAACATACCGTCAAGCATTACCTCCTTTGATTTGGCCATAAACTTCTCTAAATCCTCCTCCGATTCCAAGCTCGTGACGCACTTGTCTACATAAAAGGATTTCTTCAACTTCGTCGCCGTCTCATTATAGCGTTCGGGACAATTATCAAGGTGGTAGTTGATGGCAGCTACTAGATGAAAGGGACTCGATGTCACTCCAAAAAGCACACGTCTATGACGATAAGTGATCATCGTTCTATTCTCATCGTCGATCTTGGACCACCACAAAAACCGAAGATAATCTCGATCCTCCGGGATAAGCGAAATTTGAAGAAATGCTTTTGCGATATCAGCTGTTACTCCGATCTTGTGTTTCCTGAAATTGATCAAGAGGTTAGGAATTTGTTTGAGGTTTACACCTTTTTCTAAGCACGAATTTAAGGAAGTCCCATTCGAGTCCTTTACCGATCTATCAAATACTGGACGGATTTTAGTTGTCAAACTTGAGTCTTTTATGACCGCATGATGTGGCAAATAATGGCCTTGAACGGACTGGTCAGGTGGCTCTTCAATAATGTTGAGCTGTAGCTGCACTTGCGAAATATAGCGTCGTAATCATGAATTTTACCTAGTTGTTTGAGACGGTTCATGGTACTTTCCATCCTCTTCTTGGCAAGGTCATAATTTATTTGTGGACGCGAAATGTCGCGCCATGGTAAACTCACCTCATAACGACCTTCTTCATTGATCTTTATATTTTCATTGAAGGATGTGAGTATTTCTTGTTCCCGTGCGGCGTTGGACGCTTGTACCGCAGGATCCGTTATACCTATCGCCTCCAAACTCCGTAAATCTGTAAGATCAATTTTTGATAGAGAGTGAAGAGTCGTAGTCGAGTTCGTTGTGGAACTGTAAACATCTGTAATAGGTCCTTGTATAGTCCACCCTAATTTTGTCTTTACAGCAGTCAAGTTGTTCTCTAGTTGTAACATGTTACCAGTCATAAAAACCAGAGAAGTCGGCACCAATCAATAAACTTACTTCGTCAGGGGAGTCGGTCGAATCATGCAAAAAGATACCCTTTTGACGCAGTTGCTCTAGTATCACAGAAGACCTAATTTTAGGTAAAAAACCACAAATATTTGTTTGTTCTGCAACAGATGAATTCATAGAAAAGTTTATTTATTTATTTATTAAAAAATGGCAGCTCGCAGCTTGTGCCAATGTCAGTTTTCCGAATTCACTTCAGTCAATTATTAGGAAGTAGGTTGTCTTCGTTTTGATACTGCTCGGAGTCAAGTTTTGAAAACAGCAAGGTATAAATTTTACGGATATAAATTATAGCATCGAATAAAATCGCCAAAACAAAATGCAAACCAGAATGCTGATCTAGAAAAAAATGATATTAATGGAAAGATACGCGAAAGAAAAAACTAAAGTCTAATATTGTTATTTCTGATAAAATCTGATAAAAATGGAGATGAATGGAGTGAAAACTCATAGAAAAGTTGTTTTCGACATTCTTGACGCATATATCAAAAACTTGACATTCTTCTTTTTTCGTCTCGAACCCGCCGAACAAGCAATGATTCATTACCTCTTTTGACGTAGGTTTCAGGCCAAGTTTCTGTGTCAAATCCTTTTTGATATAAGATCTTTGTGCACCGCTGTCAATTAGCGCTCTGATACAGACCTCCTTTTTTGCCATGTACAAGTTTTACTGCCAAAGTTTGCAATAAAGTCGTTGTTGTAGACTTGAGTTGACACGACAAATTGCTCGATGTCTCTGACTGGTTATTGCTGCTGTTTTGATCCGCCGTCATTTCTGTACACATTATTGTAAAATTACGTTTTATGCAGAATAGACATTTGGGAAAACTTTTGCATTTCTTAGCAATATGATTGCTTTTTAAGCAAATTAAAGAAGCTTTCTTGCTTTTTATGACTTCTACACGCTCCTTTAGTGTAATTTTAGCCGCCTTGTAGCACTCTACGGCCGAATGGTTATCCTTGTTGCACCATACACACGATGACGCGCCTTGCTTGCTGAAACCTTCTTTATCTCGCTTAGATTCTGTCATAATCATAAAACAGGCAGTAGGTGACTTTGGCTCAACTAGGGTAATTTCATCCAACTCACGCCTAGCTAACTGAATCCGTTCTTCTGATTCTACCTCTTGCCTCAGGAACTTCATCAGCTCAGATAGGTCTCTGGTGTTTGGTTGACTACGGTGCCAAGCACGGAGCACGCTCTCGGGTAATGCCGACTCAATCATGGGGAACAGCATTGAAGCATACTTATCTTTCGTTGCGCCAAGCGTTTCTAATGCTTGTAGATGTGTCTGAAGATTGTCGTACAGTATCGGCAAGTCCTTTGGCTCCCCCTTACGTTGCATTAGGGAAAGCAGACCTCTCACGTACGTCTCTATAAGAACTCATCTCTAGCGAATCTTGCCTTCAGTGCTTCGACTGCGTTTTAGTAATTCTCGGCACACGGTGGGTAGCTTTCGACGAGTTGTCGCGCGCTGCTGTTCGGGGTCATGGACTGAAGAAGATACTGGAATTTATCCGACGAATCAATATTTGTGTCTTCATGAATCTTCCTAAACTGCCCCCAGAACAATAGCCAAGACTTAACGTTGCCGTCAAATTTCGTCAGCTCTAACTTTGGCAGAGTAGGCAGATTCTTTTTGCCTGACTTAGGCCTATTGCTTGATCCTACTGAGTGTAGTGAGGATGCACTGCTGGTGCGCGGAAGTGCTTCCGGAAACATCGATCTGATCTTGTGCCAACGTATTTTATAAGACATGGACTTTAGTTATTTATTTATTTAATTATACAAAATATTTGTGCTTTAACAGCTATTGCCAAAACAACACAAATTTAAAGTTAGTAGATTACCTTATTTATATGTACATAAAAAGTTCGTCCATTCACACTATCGAGCTCGCAGGCATCTCTCGTTCAGCCACTCTCTTACATTCTGACATTAGTCGCCCAATCGCACTCGCAAACAGGTCACAGTGCGGGGCTGCCTCGAGCACAGAGTTGAGCAGGCGCGAGCGCGCGGGTGACCGGTGAGAGCGCGTGGGCACGCGTGCGCGCGGCAACGCCAACAGTGAGTGCCGCCGCGCTCGCATGTACTGATCGGGGACAAAAATGCGTACGAATGCCTCCACCAGACTCACACAGTCCGTTTAACCCCTGACTATATCGATGGTAAATTTAGCCAAAGAAAGTAATCTACGCAGTTGTAGCGAGTCGTATCCCAGAAAACCCTGTAGATATAAAGTAGGATAGGTAAGGTAAGTAGGATAGGTGGGAAGGACTTATCTTGATCTGCTTGAAATAAAGCTTCATCGAAGTTTTCGTCTGCGCACCAAATGTCTCGTAATGTCACCTCGGCTTCAAATAGGTTTGAGGCGGCTTCGGATAAAATATCAAACATGTGGCCGGCGGTTCCATCTTTACTTTCGACGGCTCTTTCTACTTTATCCGCGAGACTTGTAAATTCTCTCCTACATTGGGTGCGTTTACGTTTAATAGATTCCATGTCACGGTCGCCAGATGTTAGGAATCGTTGTTTTATTAAACGCGATATATATTGAAAAACAACCAACATTTATTTGGAGAGAAAATATAATCTTGACATTAGAGTTTTTCTATTACTGTAGCAAACGAAGAAACCGAAATACGTCACAAATATGATACCATCGAGCTGATCTGATGATGGAGCAGGAAGGTGTTCATAGGAACTCTGTAATAAAATAACTCAATCCTACCGAGTTTTGGCTGTTTAGAATCGTCTTGGTGAGTAGTTGATGGATGTTGAAAGAAAAGTACAGTCGGCAATAAAAGCCGGTCACAATTTTTTTTTCTTTTTATTATAGATCATTTCATTATTGTCAAATGCCTGTCATTATAGTGCCCCGATAGCTAAAGGATTCGATACATAATTAATACAAATTTCAATTGGTATGAGCAAAAAACATTCCCTTTTTTTCTTTAAATATTTTATGATACTCATTAGATGCGTTTTAATTTGGTTGCGTTTTTCACTGAGTAGGCGATATTTCGAGTGACGTCACTGCTGACTGACGTTTGTACTAGGGTTTTGTAAGGACAAATGAAAGTCAAAATTAAAAACACGAATAACTTATCGCAAAAATCATATTTTTGAAATCTGATAATAGCAAGCGGTTTATTAAACCTATTCCTCGATATTTTATTAGCCATTGTCTCGAGACATGACATTATAGGGCTATTTTAAGGGTATCTATCGCTATCTTCTGAGTATGTTAATAGCCTAGATTATTAAACATTTTCCATGTAATTCTGTCACTATATTGTCTCCTGACGGGTCATCATAACAACAAGAAAAAGTTAGTCCACATTTAATAGAATTATCAATACCTAGATTATACATAAATAGGCCTAAGATTATTGTTTGCATGTCGAAATTCAGTGGATTTTAGCGATACCCTTATGTACATACTTATGAGTGGCATGGCGTCCATATTTATTTATTTATTTATTTAAATTTAAACACAGCATTACAGTAAACTAAGACACTGTGAAAAACAAATCCATATGTTACATATGTACAAAAGTTACAAACAATAACAGAAAATAAATACTATAATATTAACTTAATTATCTTACAGCAGTTACAGCTATATTAACATATGGTTGAATGTCGTGTATCCATCGCCACACAGAACCTCGAGCATTCTCTACAAACAGCCGCCCATCGACACGCAAAAATATCGCATTCAGGTGCTGATGCGAGGAGGGCGTTGAGATGCAGCAGAGCGCGGATAAGCGGAGAATTACGATGCGACACGGTACGCGCGGTTGGCACTGCCAGCAGGGGGCAATGACGTGGTCGCAGGTTCAGCTTAGATTTGGATAGGGAAGGAATCTTTAGGCGAACAAGTTGACACACCAAATCGGGGCAGTCCGAATCTCCCCTTAATACTCTGCTCACAAAAGTCAAAACCCCAATATTACGCCTCACTTCTAGAGAATTCATCCCCAGGGCGCCAAGGAGAAATTTAGAAGGGTACAAGAAAGGATAATATCCATATTTTTTTTTATAATAAAATCTTAGGAACGCCTTCTGGATTTTCTCCAACAGTAAGACGTAAGAAGCCTCGTGGGGGTTCCATACTACAGAGGCAGCCTCAAGTTTGCTCCTGACTAGACCATAGTAAACAAGCTTAATAGCTAGAGGGTTGAAGAAATCACGGCTATTACGGATAACAAAACCCAATCTTCGATAGCATTCAACCGCTAGCGCTTTCATATGCTCATGAAAATTGAGATTTGCGTCGAAAACAACACCAAGATCCTTCATGGAATTGACCCGCTCTATGGGCTCATTGCCTAGCCGATATGTTGTGATCATGGGAGTTTTAGAGCGACTAAAAGTCATTATGGAGCACTTGCTAGCATTGAAAAGTAACCTGTTATCAATACTCCATTGGAATACTGAATCGATATCCCTCTGAAGAGATTGACAATCTGTTGATTGCTGCACACCGTAAATAAGTTTTAGGTCGTCGGCATATAGCAAGCACTTGGCGCATTTTGGAACCGAGGCCAAGTCGTTCACCAAAATACCGAACAACATCTGGCCGAGAATCGAACCCTGGCTGACTCCAGAACGGGTATGGTAAGGTTTGGATACATAACATCCGTGTTGAACATATTGCTGCCTGTCGTGAAGATAACTGGCAAACAAATGGATCAGCTTAGGAGTAAAACCAATGTTACATAATTTTCTCAGTAGCAAGTCATTGTCAACGCGATCAAAAGCTTTCTGAAAGTCAAAATATAATACGTCGACCTGTATACCCTTATCTAGATGTTCTGAAACGGAGTCAACCAGGGTCAAAAGATTAGTTTCAACCGACCGCCGCGGCCTGAAACCGTGTTGTGCGTCGTCAAGATGAGGTTTTACTTGATGGGCAATAAGTTTGCTCAAGATTGCCTCGAATAGCTTGGCAATCGTTGATAAAATAGCTATAGGCCGATAATTCTCAACTCGAGCTGTATCCGTCGTTTTCGGAATAGGGCGCACCCGTGTAATCTTCCATTTGCGAGGGTACTCCCCGGTAGATAAGGCGAGGTTAAAGATATGAAGCAGTGGCAAAATTAGGGATTCCTTGCAACCCTTTAAAACGAATGCTGGAAAACCATCTGGACCTGGGGAACTACACGGTTTCAAATCTTTAATGCCAGTTTCAATATCAGCGAGTGATATATTATCAATATGGACGTAGTTTGCGTTAAACGTAGGATCATTGCGGATGATTTCGTCATGGTCAAGAATAGGTGTAGAAGGTAAAAAAACACTCGAGAAAAAATCAGCAAAAGCTTGAGCCCCAACACCCTCGTGAACTTTCCCTTCATAGGTTACTTCGGCCACGAACCCGCCTTTCGACTTCAGGCCGGCAATGTGCTGCCAGAAAGCCCTTGCATCACGAGAAATTCTGGTCTGGATATCACTGACATAGTTGTTATAGGCGATTGAAGTATCTAGCTTAATCTCAGCACGCAGTCTGGAAAAGTTTGCATATATGTCCCTGTTCCCAGTCCGTTTCCACTCACGGTGAAGATCAGCTTTTTGTTTTATTCTCTTAATTAAGTCTCCAGTAAACCAGACCGGATAGAGTCTGCAGGGTTTACTAGACCTAATCTTCATGGGAATGCAAACATCAAAACTTTCATACATGGCTTGGTAGAAGAGCTCTGTAGCAACATTGACATTGTTAGTCTCAAGGACTTTCTCCCAGGATAATTCCGAGACCAGATAGTACAATTGCTCGTAATCACCCCTAGAGAAATCCCAATCCGACCCCCTGTGTATATTACTAGGATCGACCTTACCAAGACTACTTACAGCATTCACAAGCGGGAAGGAGATATCAAGCGGAGGATGATACGCGTCGGGGAAATGGACTAACCCGCCTTCATATAAGCCGATTCTCACCGGGTTGGCCAAGGAATAGCTTATAAGCACATTTTTCTTTAAATATAAGTAAATGAATACGCTTCGGCTTACCTTGTAATTTTCCTGACGTCACGCCTCTGATACTTATACATTATTTATTTATTTAATCTTTATTGCACAAAAAAAACTTATCATACAAAAGGCGAACTTGATGCCATAGGGCATTCTCTACCAGTCAACCTAAGGGCAAAGGAGAAAAATTGTGTGTGTGTGATTGTGTGTGTTTTATTAATGTCTCAATGTACATAAATCACTTATTTTCTTAAAATGTACACAAACATTTTGAGCATAAAATTCTTGGTAAGTTCATAAATTATACGGGTTTGCAAGTATCGAGCTTAAATCGGGCATATTACATACAAAGCAACCCATCCCAATTAAGTAAGGATTCACGCATTTGTGGCTAAATTGTACTTTGATACATTCAAACTTTACAGGGTGGGTGTACATCAGATGAATTAATTTCCAACCTTATAATTGTAATGAAGGAAGGAAGTTATAATTGTAATTTCTGTTAATACAGACATATGCAGACATATGTAGGCCATTGCAACTCTTAGTCGGACGATTTTTTTTTGTTGGTTTAAGCGTGACGTGTGTTTTAATCCCAAATCATTACAGTATGTAAAAACATTTAAGGTCTCGCAAGTCTCGCAACCTCTTCTATCGCAAAAAGTTATATCCTACAACTGTGTATTTATCACCGAATCAATCCTAATTTCTTAATTCTTATAGTAATATCCTATTTTTAATTTTAATAATATTATAAACATGAAAGCTTGCGTTGGTGTATGTATGTACATCTGAACGGATGTCAACGAATCGTTCATGTAACGTTGTTTAAACATCAGAATAACATATCTATACCTACTATTATAAAGATGTAAAAATGTAATGTTTGTACATGGGTACATGGAAGATATTTAATAAGAATGTAACGGACTATTTGGTCTAATTTTTTTTTGTTTTGTTTGTACGTGTCGTTGTGGCTTTATCGCGCGAAATCAACTAAACAGATATTAATTAACTATTTTTTGGTACGCTGATTATCCGAAGTTGATTATAGGATACTTGTTACCCAAATACGCTGTCGAAAATAGAGGGGTTGTGAGTTTTTCTACTCCGCGTACGATGTTGTGGGCATCGTCTAGTAGGCTATAAATTGCATCTCTTCGCGGACAAAGTCGCGGGCAATAGCTAATATTAATCTTTATATTTTTAATTAATAAAATGAATTCTTCGCTTTTGTCCGAAGTCCAAAGAATCTGTCTTTATTCTTGAACTGAATTCGCTGAGTTTGTGTTATGAGTACTCTCTCTCTCTCTCTCTCTCTCTCTCTCTCTCTCTCTCTCTCCGTCTTATTTCTGGATTTGAACCCGGGCGCTTCGCAGGCATTACGGCTAGGTTAAACCGATCGTCAGATGTTTCCTGGCACTAGAAATCCTGCGGTCGCCGTCCATGTTCCACCGATATTGCCAAGTATTCTCCTATAAATACGCCACCAGACGCCGATAACATGACCCAGTGTGTACTCTGCCTAATGACGTTATAACGAGTATGTATGCTCGACGTAGGGTCGAGGCACAGTACACGTTATTTTAACAGTATCGCATTATTCTAACCAACAGTCCTATCGTCGTTCTTTTTACGCGACAAATAAATATAAGCCTCCGATACTCTCGATCTCAGGGCAACCAGTTACACAGAAACCGGTATCTATTTAAGTTATACCGGTTAATTATTTATTTTACGTTAGAACGAATTGATTTGCGAACGTTATCCACTTAGGGAGCGCTCTCCAAGCGGTTAATATCGTTCCCTCTTTACGCTCAGAGATATTAACCTCTTTGCGAGCGGAACCCTCGCGGGTTAGGCTCTTAAAGCGGGGCTGTAACTGGTATCTATTATAAAGTTGTAAAAATGAAATGTCTGTACATTGAAGCTATTTAAAAAATATATATTGTTATGGACTATTTGGAGGTCACTAAAATGAAAAATATTTATTTTTTGTATGTTTGTATGTGTCGTTGTGGCTTCATTACGCAAAATCGGCTAAACGGATTTCAACTATTTTTGGTACACGGGTTGAGTATCTCCAGATGGTTAAAGGATACTTTTTACCCGACTACGCGGAAGAAAAAACGAAGGCTTATGATTTTTTTCCTCCGCGAACGAAGTTGCAGGCGCTTTCTAGTTGTATAATAATTATTTATTATAACTGAGTGACTTTAGTACTCTCTATTATAGTTTTATATTTTAGGCGGAAAACTACTGTTTTCCCTCTATCTCCTGTGACAATGTCGCGCTAACTCTTGTTACGGTTGATGCCTGTAGGCGTTTTGGCAAAACTAACCCCGACCACTGCCATAAGCTCCTTCTGGAGTCAAGCAACCTTAACGTTCGACCTAAGTTTGCACCTGACTACTATGACTGCGCGTACAAACGACGTGCAAACTTGAAGCAATCGGGTTATACTGTCTGGTTGGGTTTAGTAAGCACCTGGTGACTACGAAATTGTATTCAAATTGGCTGCAAACATGACTTAACCGGGATGTAAGGTTAGGGAATTTGGGCGCCCAGTCGGCTCTTAGTTACAGAGTTTCTCATATGCTCATTTAGCGTGTATACATGCCTCTAGTTAGGAATTATGTTTTAGTCGTTTAATCAAAGGAAAATCTCATTTTTATTTAGATCTGTACAACTAACTAATTCTACTATGTTCATACCTTCAACATATACAGCAGTTATTGTAGCCTAGCCCGTAACTTCGTTAGCGGAGGAAGAAAAATCCATAACCCTCTTTTATTCTTCAGCGTAGTTGGGAAAAACATAACATCATCATCATCACTTCACTTCACTATCATCATCATCACTACATAGTATAATACAAAGTCGCTTTCTCCGTCCCTAATATCCCTATATCCCTATGTATGCTTAAATCTTTAAAACAACTTTTTTTTAATAGATAGAGTGATTGAAGAGGAAGGTTTATATGAATAATAACATCCATTAAATAGTGGAGAAATACTGTTATTTTTGAGGTTTCTAATGTGATGTCGTAAATAATTTACAAGATTTATCAAAATAATGTACCTTCTAAGTATTGTACACATTGAAAAGGTCTACAGAAAACTCCGCGATGGTATATGTCTATTTCTTATGGATATCCCACAATCATTTTTTTTGTCATTTACTTTTTACGACAAATAATGGCTAGTTTTCGAAGCGATTTTAACCAATACAGCATTTCATTTCATTTCATTTCATTTATTGAATCATAAAGAGCATTAATCCTTATCCAATTAAATACCTTAAATACATTGTTGATTCAATATAGATCTATATGGCCCTGTACAGCATATGATTTAAATTAATATTTTCGAAGATATTACAGATTTAAAAATTGCGGGACGTAGCGTTTGCAGCGGTACCGGCCGGCCGGGTTAGTATTTAGTATCAGCATTGCACCCGTGCGAAGCCGGGGCGGGTCGCTAGTCCTATATAACTATCTGCCAATGTCTAGCTACCCGAGTATCAAAAATAGTTGAAACCCGTTTAGCAGCTCTGGCGTGATGAAGCCAAGTGGAGGAACTGAGGAACGGACAGACAGACGAACAACAAAGAAACCCTATAAAGATGTTTGAGTGTTGATGATGTTGCAGTTTTTTCGTTTTGAAGTACGTAACCCTAGAAATAATAAAAATCTTGTAAAAGGAACAATAATAAAAGTATTCATTGCTTTGCTCTCAACTAAGATAATATTCAGGGTCAATTTCACCGACGTAGTATAAGCCTTATTCCAATAATAAATCATTAATTACACGTGAGTAAACTCATTTTACGTTTCACCAATAATTAACCTAAAGATAAAATGTCTAAACGAGAGAATAATCTTACACCGCTTACATACTCAGTGTATCAACCCGGGTGAAGGAGCACATAGCAGATGTCAAGCACCGTCGGTGTAATAGGCCTGCAGTCTGTGAACATGTCATTGACAAACCAAACCACTCAATTAAGTTTGATAAACCTTCTATCCTTGCCAAAGAAAAAATATATTTTCCCAGGATGCTACGCGAGGCTATTGAGATTAAAAAGCATCCTAATTTCAATAGAGAAGATGGATTGTCACTACCACCTGCTTGGGATCCTGTAATACATCTCATCAAGGAACAAGCGAGACACAGGACTGCAAAACCTTAATTTCCGAACGGTGTAAAATATCTTATCTGTTTAAAGTAGTTTAATAGTCTCTGTTTTTAAAATATTATAATTAGTAATGAGGTAGCCTGGGAGTTTTTCTTTGCAGCGTTTCTTTTCTCCTCAGTACGCCTCATTTGTGAAATGCTGCTTGGTAAATTATTAGAATAAAATAATTAAGCCCTTCTGGCACATGTGTAACTGTCTTTACAGCTTAGGCCCATCTGGCATGTATGTACACCTTTATTTGTGTTTTTTCAAAAAATTGGTAGTTTGCACAAATTGTAACTTTGACAGAGGAAAATACATCTTTTCTCAGTCCTCCCGTGACCATGGAAAGCTGGAAAGCTTCCGAAACGTCGGGAACTAAAATGAGATAATATACGCGATATAATCCGTTAAATTGTTTTATTTCAATAATATTCCAAATTTTTTGTGCTCTTTTTCTAGTGTTTTGTAAGCCCGTCTGTTTTATAGCACTTTCGATCAATTTTACACGATAAACAATCATGCGTTGTACTTTTTAAATACCTATATGGACATAAAACGGTCTTTTCTAAACGTAAAAAATAGTTATCATCGCCATTTTGATAAACTTTCAATGAATTATCTTGTTAGTAAAAGAGTTCGCCATGTTTTCTAAAATACCATTCAATGAGTAAAAAATGTTTTAAAATTTTCTTTATTAAGAGATGATCCAATTATTAGAACTCAGTGTTGATAGTTTTAAGTAAGTATTGTAGATATCATTAAGTATATTTCTTGGTCTTAAGTCAACCTTCAAGATATCTTGAAATCGAAGTTTAGAGATCTGTTAAACCCCCATTCTTAAGTAGGGTTTAAGTTTGTTTAAGCAGTAGTATTAACTCTTTCTTGATTTTTTCTTAAATACTGTACCCACTTTGTCTTAACTGAGTCTTGGGGCATATCTTCAAGATATCTTCAGGGACATAATGGTTTTAGCCAAGACAACAGCAAGAATTTGTCTAATTGTCTTCAAGATATCTTCAATCTCTTTTTAAGACATTTGATTGCTACTTGGGAATGACAATACTAATCTAAATCTAACAGTTTACTCCGCCGAAATTGGCGGTGTAAGATTATTCTCTCGTTTAGACATTTTATCTTTAGGTTAATTATTGGTGAAACGTAAAATGAGTTTACTCACGTGTAATTAATGATTTATTATTGGAATAAGGCTTATACTACGTCGGTGAAATTGACCCTGAATATTATCTTAGTTGAGAGCAAAGCAATGAATACTTTTATTATTGTTCCTTTTACAAGATTTTTATTATTTCTAGGGTTACGTACTTCAAAACGAAAAAACTGCAACATCATCAACATTCAAACATCTATATAGGGTTTCTTTGTTGTTCGTCTGTCTGTCCGTTCCTCAGTTCCTCCACTTGGCTTCATCACGCCAGAGCTGCTAAACGGGTTTCAACTATTTTTGATACTCGGGTAGCTAGACATTGGCAGATAGTTATTGTTGAACCTTCCACACAACACCCTTCAGGATCAAGGAGAATCAATAACACACTCTTCAATCAACTATAACTTTAATCCTTCAGCCACAATATCGAACAATAACTTTCCATTTATTTAAATAACCTTCCTTATACCAAATATTTCAGGACAAGTTCACAGCTCAAATAACCGCAAAAGAATGACCATTCCTCAACTCCACGAACCAACACCAAAACTACGATTTCCCCGCTCGAATGACGATCCAATAGAAATGAAGTATTAATGGCGCCAGCGCCATTCGAGCAACGAACCAATAGTAGCAGTTGAGAAATCGTTTTCGTACTATTAATAACAAACTGTCAGCGGAAATACATCAAAATCAAGTCTAGAAATATCACCAGTAAAATAATTATTATAATTTTACACCATTAATAAACATTTAGTTAAATACATTTGTATGTTCCATAAAATAATACATTAATTGCTAACATTATATAGGACTAGCGACCCGCCCCGGCTTCGCACGGGTGCAATGCTGATACTAAATACTAACCCGGCCGGCCTTTTATATCTAATACAATATTCGGACAAAGTATCCTATAACCATCTGCTTAGCCGACTTGCGGCGGTGAAGCCACAACGACACATACAAATAAACAAAAAATCCAATAAAAATACTTTTCGGTTTGGTAACCTCCAAATTAAATACCGGTATTTAATTTTTAAAACTATGTAATAGTATAGATATAGTCATCATCCGTATTCGATTTTCAAAAAAAAACTCAGACCTCTATGTTTCTAAAGGAATTTTTCTACAAATCCAAGTTCGCTTGGGCAAGGCAAAGGACAAATCCTAAAGCAAACATTTCAGAGAAATTAAACTTTTAACTTAATTCGTAGAGGGTAGAAGGTCGATTAATATAAAAAATTAGCTCACATTTTTCGATAGCGTCTTTTTGCTGACTGGCTTTATAAATCTTTAGTAGGTCATCATCAGATTATAAGATCATCCACTTCTGGCCATAGGTCCATAGAATCTTTGCCGGTCCTTCGCCAACAAATAGGCTTCCGTAACTTTCACTAGACTATTCTACCTCATGAGAGACCTATTCACGCTATAGCGTTCGATACGTGGTTTCCATTGAAAAACTTGTCCCACCATTGGCCAGCTCTATGATCATTCGTTTCGTCCACTGCCATTTTCTTAGCTATTCTTTGAAGACCGGCTTAGCTGGCAGGTAGTGACGCTGCCTGCTAAGTGTGTTCAAAGTCTGCTAAGGATAAATATTTTTTCAGGACTTTTTTATCATCCTGTTAAATGCATTAGGTTAGGATATGTTTGTTTTAGACAATCCTGAAAAGTTTACGTATTCGAAAAAAATGCATTATGCCAAATGATAATTATGACAAAAAATGTTTATGCCAGATCAGGGTAAATCACCTATTATCATTTAAGAATTGTGATTTAAGATTCCAAGCAGCCATAGCAGCGAGAAAAAGCTTATTATAACCGATTAAATATCGATAACGGCGTGATCCCTAAGCATTTGATATTGAAAGTATCGAAACGATAATACAGTGATTCTCAATCTATTTTAGCAACAAAAACTATTTGAAACATACATTCATATATTGTATGGACTTCCATAAAAGCAAAACCAAAGTTAAGATTTTTTTTATTAACCGCTCGTATGCGATGTCGTTCATTTGGTCAGTAAATTGAAACTGTAAGAAATATTAAAATAGAGTTTGAAAAGTGGTCATTATTATTAGACACAGGCGAAGAGTTAAAGAAGACCCAGAATTGGGATCATAATTTAAAATCCTTTTAATGTTATATACAAATAAATTCTACCTTTTTCCCAATAGTAGTGACAGAAATAAATAAAAAACTAATATTAATAATACCTTACCGCAAAGCACAAGGCGGTCGAACGACCTGTTTAGGGTTGCGGTGACTCTCTGAATGCGGGTCGCCTGTATCCGGCCCATATGGATTGTGGAAGTCAATTTAGGAGGCCTGTGTCCAGCAGCAGTGAACAAATGAAGTCCTATGACTGAAATGATGATGATGATCTGTGAGCCGTTTGACGTGATGAAGACGTAAAGACACATACAAACATACAAAAAACTAATAATACTTTTCGTTTCACTTTCTTGAGAATACCGTCAATGTCTGGGCATTCCATTTATACGACTTTATATTAGTATAGATGTGACGTGATTTAAAGTCATCAGGTTGACATTATTACTATATACATCTCGTTTTGTTTCGCTCAATTTTCTTGATCCACGGAATACCAGCTACAAATCACTCTTGGTGGTTAGGCATTATGCTGAGTGGACTCCTTTTTCGCACAACGCATTTTTTTTCTCTTATATGTCATATACCTATTATCGCTGCGAAATAAATTATCTTTGAAAAAACACAATTTAACGGATTATATCGCGTATATTATCTCATTTTAGTTCCCGAAAACGAAACGTCGGGAACTAAAATGAGATACGCGATATAATCCGATAAATTGTTTTAAATTATCTTTCTTTCTTTTGTGGTGACTAGGATTCTGGAGCGCACACTTTGAGAACAACCGACAAATGATCCCAATCTAAATAATCCGTCAAGCATTGCCGGCGCTTGTCATCTTTTTTTACTCACATTCGAGGCTTAAACGTGGTCGTGATTAGAGGATCGGTCACTATAATGTGTGTTGTTTTGTTTTTAGCTGACGGCATCACTTATATGAATCCGAGACTAAAAATGACCTTTCATACATTGGATTTTTATGTAAATCATGATATTTTACCATCACGCAAATCGTATCCTTACTTTATCCTTTCCTTACTCCTTACTATATTATAAACGTGAAAGTAAGTATGTACGTTCCACTTAATCTCAAAAACTACTGGACGAGTTTTTATGAAGCTTTCCAGTTATGTACCTTATATATCAGAATATGACAAAGGCTGTAATGTATGTCAAATTTCATCCCTTTTAGGTACAAAAAAGGGGATGATAATTTATATGGACAGTAAATGTTTTTTTACGCTAGGAACTTGAAATCTTGGTAATATGCTTGACATTTAAATTGGTAAAATATCGAGTTTTGAGGAAAGACTTAAGCTACTTTTTATCCCGGAAAAATACCTTTTATCCGCGATAAACGATGAAGTCGCGGGCGGCCGCTAGTGTTCATATAAATTTGACGACACGTTTGGCTCAGTGGGTTGTACAACGGCCTACGAAGCTAGCGGTCCCGGGTTCGAATCCCGGCCAGGGCAAGTGTTTGTGTGATAAGCGCGAATGTTTGTTCATGGGTCTTGGATGTTTTCTATGTATTTAAGTATTATAATTTATCTATATATTATGTATATCGTCGCCTAGTACCCATAGCTTTACTTAGTTTGGGACTAGGTCGATTTGTGTCAGAATGTCCCTGATATTTATTTATTTAATGTTTACAATACAGCGATATCTCTAGCTAACATGTGACAGCTGTAAAGTTCGCTCTGTTAGGGTGAAAATTTAGTTCTATAAATGCTCACCTAAATGCCGACGGCAGAAATTAAAAAAAATCAAAGATCTTGTAACAAACAGTGTCAAAATTGGAAGACAAGCTAACCGGACTCTATATCTCATTTGGCAGAGCGTACAAAGCACTGGTTCAAATCCTGTCGGATTTTTGGAATTCTTTCAGTGTTTAGAACTTTATATTTGTATTTACAAGAACCATTAAAACAAGAGGACTGTCCATCTCCATACAAAAAGCCGTTCCCCGATATGTACAACGCCATGTGTATATTTTTTTATCTATGTATAATTCTTCTATCATCTGTGTATAATTATTCAACTTTGCAAGCGTGACACAGTATTTAAATGTTACAATTTATATATTAGCTATTTGCGAACTAATTGTTACTATCATATGTTTCTTTATTCAATTGTAACATCTTTAAATGCTTCGTTTGAAAGCGCCATCTAGTTTTTGCCATAATATCTGCTTGCGATCTACTATCTTGTGTACCGTCGGGGTCGTCCACCGTGGTCTTAAAACAAGGGTTCTGTAATGTTTAATGAAAGAATTATTTTAGTAGGAGAAACAACGATTTATTAATTTTATTTTACTGTCGTTCTTACAAGTAACCTAACTTCTTCCAAATGCGAGAGGGTGTGGTAGTTGGTTTGGCAGTACCAGTGAAGTGCTCTGTGGAACAATCGGAAACACTCTCTCCATAATATATGCATTCGGATACTACAGGTTCCCTACACAAATATCCCACCCATTCGACTCCCATAAAGCCCCAACAAAACTCCCAATGTCCTTAGCTAAGGTCACGCACTACAGACATGTCGTAGACCGGCTAGTATAGCTAGGTACACACCAACTGCTCCGTGCGCGAGCGCGGCAGTCATCAACACGTGGTGCCGGGAGATGCAGTGGCAGCTCCACCACCACAACATACTCAATCGGTTACAGCTTAAAAAGCTAGCCGAACAAACTGGTACCCAGTACCAAAGTACCCAGAGTTCGTGCTTACCTCTCCGACTGCACACCTGAGGCCTCCACCTATCTCCACAATGGGCGATTGTGTGCCACCCTTATCCAATGATTTCCTAGAATCTCCTCTCTCTCTCTCATTCAGATCAACGGTCCATCTTTATTCCTGTTAGGGGCTTTCTCACAACGAGTCCATCATCTACGGTGATCGTCTCTACAAGCAATATTCCCAGACCAACTACCACTTAAGTCTAGCAGTCGTGTTTCTTCTGATGATTTCCTTATTTCTGATTTGATCACGCACAGATTCCGACCACAGCTCGCTCCATAACTCTTTGAGTGACTTTGACCCTTCACATAGTACCACGTTTCAGTGCCGTATGTCATCACTGGCAACATACACTGGTTAAAACCCTTCGTCTCATCGCGTCGTCATTTAAATAATAATAAAAATACTTGCACTGATTTCAACGCTTATCCAATTAACTAGAGCTTACCAGATCTCACACAACCGTGTAAAATAAGATGTGACAGCAAATTAATAATGAGTGAAGTTTGAGTCGGAGTTTTTACTCTAAGTGAACCCTGCAACCAAAAAGTTTGCGTATACATCGGCATAAACTATCACGTTTATAATATTATAGCTTTTGCCCACGACTTCGTCCGCCTTAAATTCGTTTATCGCGGATAAGAATATTTTTCCGGGATAAAAGGTAGCCTATGTCCCCGGGACTCAAACTGTATTCATATCAAATTTCATCCAAATTGGTTCAGCGGTTTAAACGTGAAGAGGTAACAGACAGACAGACACACTTTCGCACTTATAATATTAGTATGGATTAGAATTAAATGATTGTTACTGTACTATATTTATTTGTGCCATTACAGTTTCGTTTAATGTTTACTTTTAAAGCGCCATCTAGTTTTTGCCCCAATATCTCCTTACGGTCGGGGCATGATCCAAAATGGCGATCGACAGTCCTCTAATGGCCTTTGCTATTACTTATACCAAGAAGCTCGTGAACAGTTTATCTTTAAACACGGAACCCTAAAGCGCAAACACAAATGAACTATAAACTGCACTTAACAACCGTTTTACAGCAATTTGTAGTTTTACTACCGGCCACATTAAACTACTATTAATTCATAGTTAACTTAATAAGTTTATTGCACCACTTGTGCGATAAAGTTTGACATTTAATTGTGAGATTTGCATAAGTTAATGAGTAAGAGGGGCTTCAGATAGTTAGTGCTGTTTTAATGATGCAATTTTAAAATTAATTGGATTACGTAACTAAATTGAGTCTGGATTACCTATTTTTAAATCCATACTTATATTATAAATGCGAAAGTGGGTCTGTCTGTCTATCTGTTACTTCTTCACGCTTAAACCGCTTAACCAATTTCAATGAAATTTGGTATGGAGATAGTTTGAGTTCCGGGAAAGGACATAGGCTACTTTTTATCCCGGAAAAATACCCTTATCCGCGATAAACGAATTTAAGGCGGACGAAGTCGCCGGCAGAAGCTAGTAAAAAGTAAATAAGAGCTTCCCCTGAATGCCAGATGGGGGCATTTCTTTATACTACTAAGGTGATATACGTTTGACGGGTGTATCTGAGTCTGTCTGTGGCATCTTAGTTCTTAAAGGGATAAATAAATGAAATACAATAACTCGTTTTTGCACACCTCACAAAACAGCGCACAGAAAACAATACATTCAAGAAGAGGTAAACTACAGGTGGTATTATCGCTAAACAACTTCCAGACAATCTTTGAGTAGTCAATTTGAATTAGTAAGTAATCAATTTTTGTTTTAATATTTTTTGTCTGAAGGGAAATTTGATAGTGTTAACTTAGCTAATATTTTAAATACTCAGTTTAGACCTTTAAGGATTATCAGCTTTTTTCTCAGCATTGTCGCGTGCTATTTATCGTTCCAACGATGAAATTTGTAATCTGTACTATTATAAAATTATATAATAGGTAATATAGCTTACAGATGTCTATCGCGATCTACGAATGATTTAAATATGAACATTATAACAAAGCCATCTCGCTGTCAGATTAACTTTGCGGGGTCATCGTGTCTAGACGAACCTTAGCCAAATTTGGTATGATAGGTAAACATCCAAGGTAGGTTATACGATAGTTTTTACCCGACAATGCTGAGCAAAACAGAGGGTTATGACTTTTTCATCCTCCTCTTACGAAGTTGCATGCACCTTCTAGAACTTAACCTATATTATAGTGCATAGTGTCAGCAGTGAGTGTAGGCATCTCCCTAGATTTCCTGTTGGTCTGATATAAAGTGACATCTGGCCAGTCGTTGAGTTTAGATCACTCCGCCATTTTATTTCCCTTTTTTATCTGTGACACCAAAGCAGAAAAAAGCGCTTCCAATTATGTTTTACATTTAATTTCACGAAACTGCGTAAGCCTTGATCATTACGTACGCGCGTACGGGTCTAATATTTGACTCATAAATATTTATAATCTCGTCATAATCGACACTCCACCAACAAAACACATAAAATCGATCACCTCAATTAATCAATACCCAATTTATAGTAAAACCCCATTCTCACCCAAACATGATCTGAAGAGAAGTGTAAAGAGCAAATAACTCGTTCGTTAACTAGCTATTCACTAGTCAGCACCCTGTATAATGTTACAAACGAACCGACCCGTAGTAGAGACCGTCACAGTAGGTGAGTGAGTGTGAGATTTGGCTAAGGATAACTTGCATATGAACTACAATGATACATTAAGGGCCTACTTTGTCATTTGTAAATCACGCCCCAAACGCGGAGCCAGCCAATAAGCGTGATTTGTAATAAGGGATGCATCTATTGGGGTTAGTATACATGCTTGGGGTTTTTTGGCGTAAGCGCCAGATGTAAAAGTACCATGAAATCGAAGATATTATTATGTTTTGTTAACATTTAAGTTAATCACTTAAAAGATAAAGGGAAGAATGACATTTTAACATAATTTAGCCGTTTATTAATCTGTCGTTTGTACAAACTAGACAAAAAACGGGAAATGAAGACGCGTTTTCGGATAACTTTACCACCGAGGAAATTTTCATTAAACATGTTTCCGCGTTAAACACTGAATAGGTTATATAGTCAAGAAACACATATCTGAAAACCAGCCTGTAGCTTAAATTTTCGATGAATCCCCTTAATTTGTAACGGAAATACTGTTGTTTTAGGTGTACATTTTGTATAGTACTGGTATCACTCCCACGATACACCCGCTGGATAAAGTTGCAGTTCGCTAGCGTTTTTTTTTTTTTTTTATATATCCGTACTAACGCCGACATTGTGGAGCTGGTGGCCGAACCTAACATTATTGGAGAGGCAAAGTCCCATAGACTTCGTTGGCTTGGTCACCTTCAAAGAATGGACGAGGATCGCGCAACGAAAAGAGCATACTTGGGGTCGGCAACCGGTTGGTCGTCTCAGGTACCGCTGGGGAAACGCGGTAGGGTCGGATCTGCGTAAGCTTCCAGCCGAAAACTAACAGGAAACTGCGCAGGATCGGTACAAGTGCCGTGCTGCCTGAAAGCCTGAACTGTCTCACTGCTGAGCAAAGGCCTCCCTCTCATTTATTTCCATTCGTTCCTATTTAAAGCAGGAACGGACCAACCAATCCCTTCGGAATGTCATCCCGCCATCTCCGTCGTGTCTACTGCAACGCCGAACTCTATCGGGTGGGATCCAGTCAGTGGTATTTTTGGCCCACAGTTAATTCGGCATGCGACAAACGTGTCCAGCCCAGTCCCACTTCAGCTTAGCGGCTGTCAAGGCTACGTCGGCAATTTGGGTTATGGAACGTAAACAAGGCATATCAGGGATAGTGATATGGATCGCTAAAGGAATTTAAGAAGTCCACAGAGTAGGATATCGATTATTTTTAAAACAACAGCACCGATGACAATCAGGCGCGTCTCCAAGGTACTTACGCTCTTTTATTGGTATTAAACATACAAAATATTGATTACGATTCATACCTGGAATCGACGTTTATGATAGAAATTAATACATGATAATATGGGCGGTGCGGACCATCACGAAGACGTTTCTTCACGTACTTATATCAGAAGGCGCCCGCAACGTCGTTCGGAGGGGAGAACAAGTCATAACCCCTCTTTTTTCTTTAGAATAGTCGGGTAAAAAGTATCTTACAACCATCTGCCATCTGGAGATAACCCAGCTACCCGCGTACCAAAGATAGTTGAAATCCGTTTAGCCGATTTAGCGTGATCAAGCCACAGCGACACATACAAACATTATATTTTTACAACTTTATAATAGTATAGATATATTTTGTTGATAAGAAACATTTACAAGTTACAACTAATTTAAAAGGCTTTGCAGTCTGCAACTTTGCCAACTGCATGTCGCAACTTTGCCAATACATAATTTCATTTTTTTTTCAAACTTACTCTAATTATAATTATTGCGGTGTGAACGAAATTAACTTATAATTATTAACTTTAAAATATAATCTTTATTTGGTAGGCTATCATTTTAGAACTCCTGAGACATATTGACAGTGACATAACTTTGTTTACATACATTCCGTGGAAATAAAAATCTTAGTATAAAAGATGACGTACTGTATTTCTCGTCTATTACTGAATACATTATAGATTGAAGCCGCAACGAGGAGAAGTTTCCGTAAAATCAGTATGCTAATGGACTGCTGAGAGGAAATCTAATTGCTTATCGAAATTATACGGAAAATATTTATTTCCACAGGGAAATCTAATGTCTAACATCTGAAGCGTAAGCCTATGAGTTTCACGAAAACATAGTAACAGAAATTATGTAACACTACATTATACAAACGGGGGGGTTAAATAACTTCTCAGGTAGTTTTTGCTCGAGTCAAAGGCGAGGTAATACATCTTAGTTATCCTCCATCACCCCCCGATATGTACATAATTTTGCGTCTTCCTCTGGCGACTCCAGGAAGTAGAATTTTCTTTTGAACTGTAGGTCAATTAAATAGGTATGTTTACTGCTATTCTCTTGTGATAAGCCCATTGAAGTGTTAACCTCTCTGTTGTCGCTAATTAATGGTTCATTCCGAAATCACGCGGCGCTGACGAGCGAGACGAGTTACTCAATCGTTTCATCTTGTCACTAACTATTGCGGCTTCCTCGTCATCGGTAATCACAAATACAGTCAACTTATTTAGATTATTACCTTAACGGTTATTCAAGCCGTAAAACCGAGAACTGCTCGGTATATTTTGGTTCATTCAGAGGGCAGTGCAGCAGAGGCAGAGCAAGAAGGACAGCGTTGAAACGCGCTGGTCTCATGGAAATGAATCATGAAAAACTTTATTGAACAAAAACAAAACATAAATGATACATGACTTTGGGTCTTGAGCAGGGATTCTCTTTGTTACACGATCCTGTAGGGCACCAAGCGTGATCATGAATAAGGTCTTCGATATTTGTTACAAAGCTGTTTCGATTTGAGTTACCGGTATTATCATCTACTATATGGATTGCAGCTTTTGCTTATAGTAGAGGACAACCTGTAACAACGACCACTCTGATAAGAGTGTACGACTGATAAGAAGAGATTTATCATCTATTTAAATACCTACCTCTGAATCTGACGGTATTTTCTGGCTACAGTCAACTTTTCGAGGTTCTTGGGTGTTCTTCGAGAAAACCTGGATGGCAAATTGTGGACAGCATTCTTAACTGTAACTATATATTTTTTGTTCGCAGGCTTGATACCCGGGAAGGCGTGACGTCGCACTGGTCAGATCCTGGCACCCTCGGCTCCAGGGCGACCTTCCGAAGTGACACGAGACCCGCTGTTCTGGTTCTTACAAAACTCAGGTAAGTTCCTGTTGACCTTTAACTTAAGGAGCATTATTTAGTAGACGAAGTGTGACTGTTTTTTAAAGACAAGTAATTTACATTTGAAGGAATATCGTCATATTGGCGAGAAATGTGTTATTTTTGGCCGAAAACGAAAACATTTTACATGAAGCAGTTACTAAATAACGCTAACGAAGTCACAGGGAAACAGTACAACTTTTGAGTCCGTTTGATACCGAATCTACCTCAACAGTGGCGGATCGGATGGCTCGTTTGAACTGATTGTGTAACCCGATACCACTGTTGCTTGCCACGATTTATTTCCCTAAGTGGATCAGACAATTTACGGTATTTGAGCTGTAAAGAGTAGTTTTGTTATAAAAATGTTGTATTTAGGGAAATAAAGTTAAAAGAACAGGCGTTTTTTTAACTTTATTTCGGTTACTTTCTGCAACCATAACGTCTGGATTGCGTTTTGCATTGTAATATAAACTTACATTCAATTAGTAATTTTCAAATATGCTCAAAATAAGTGTCCGGGCGGGAGCTGAGTCTGAGATGCCGCGCACCTTCGGTGCTACGTGAAAGCTCGGCCTTCAGCCTCGCGACGGCCGAAATTAGGTATCCTCTTGGGGAATGACGTAGATTCAGACTTGTAAAAGTGCCCATATGTCCTACTTACAGAATAAATACCATTATTTCATTAAGTGATTTTGATTCGGTTCATTGAGATTTTACAATTCTACATAAAGCAGTAAAATCTTAAAAACGGAGTCACATTGAAACAGTATATTTTTGAGTCCATTGATACTGAATCTATGTCAGCAGTGGTGGATCGAGTGGGTCGTTTTAACTGATTGTGTGTAACCCAACATTACTATAACTCGCTGTGATTTATGTATCCAAGTAGGTCAGACAGACTGTTATATTTGAGGAATATCTTTAGAATGGGGTTGTTGTGGACATTTTGTCTTTCTCCGCTACTTTTATTTGATTAAACTTTATTGCTTAAATTGCTCTTTTCCACAAAAGCAAGTACGAATGGTGGTCTTATGGCCAAATAAGATTCTCTACCAGCCATAGGCAGAACAAAACAAAGATACATGATGTCGATGCATACAGGCGATTTTTAATTAAATTTATTTAACCCTTAGATGCATGAGGTATCAATATTGATACTAAAGCGAAACAAGTGCCAATCGAACTATTTTCAAATTATTACTTTACTGCAGGGCGATAAAATCTTATTTCAAAGTGAATTTAATTGACACTTGATTCCTTTCAGTATAGTTACTGATACTTCATGCATCTAAGGGTTAAGGTCTACTCGTACTTGCAGCAATGCATGTTTTTTTCGTAGTGTTCGCTTTTCACTCTGATCCCAGATTTGGAAGGATACCCCTGTGACAGACCAGACCAAGGTTATTTTCAGTTACGATATACAGTCAAATACAGGGAAGAGTCACCCCTAACCTTGCCTACCCCTAACCCCACCCTAGCCACACATCTTTATTTGACCTAAACATCTGCTCTCCCGATCCTCGCCACAGCCAAGATACCATTAGACTAAAACTGTGACCACGAAGAAAATATCCTTCGATAACAAGGAATAGTAAATGTTCTGTGAAGACAAAAGAGTTTTGATATTGATATCATATACTTTATATTAATAATGTTTTTTTATCAATCTAATGAAGACAACCCTGTGTATACTTAAAAAGGCTTCTTGCCTTTTTCATTTTTATCGAATGCTCTTCAATAGTTTCTCCACTTAGAGTATTAAACCGCTGGAGTTGACATACGGACATATTCTTAGCTTCCAAGGTATATAAAAGGTACGATATACTCGTACGATATATTGACAGTGTGCGTGTGTTTTTCGTTTATAGGTGTTATTTTGTGGGTTTGTAGAAATATGAATATTTCCGTAGTGTGTTGTACTTATGTGTTTACCATGCTTCCCGCTTAAAGTGCATGAAAAATAGTTTGGTAATACGGCTAGCATCTCTAAATTTTATCCTTTGTGTGAATCTGATGTAGCTGTCAATCTTTAGCAATATTGCTCTAGCTTCGACCTATCTATTCGCTAAGCCGAGTCACCACGTTCCAGGAAACTTCAATTAACTTGAAAACTAGTTAAAAAGCCAAGTTCCCTTGTCTGTCCGTAGTTAACATCTGAACTAAAGTTTTATCGACTTCTATTTTTAGATCCCATTAAAAGTTAGTGTAAGTTTCTAACAATAACCGGAGGTTTTTGTAGGTAAAATGTTATTTTACTAGCGTTGACTTTTACTTCTTTATTCAAATTGGAATACAAAAACAACGCGTAGCAATTTTGGTTGAAAGTTATTGTATGAGTAAGTTACTTATTTCAGTTAATTATTTATTTAATATGCGCTTAAACTATTCCCGGAGTAAGACACGTATCTCTATAAGATAGAGAGAGATAGACACAATATGTCATGGCCAAAAGTTTGGAAATCGATTCAGTAAAACTTAGATGCCCACGGACTTACTTGGCAGACTAATCGTTAAAGCCTAATGGTATTTTGTATTGGATCTTATTTAGTTTTACCTTCCTCTGAACAAATTTGGGGTGGTGGCGGGTACCGCAGGGGAGACACGGTAAATGCTCAAGCTAGAAATTGATAATTGATTGGATTCTCTTTGGATAACTGATCAAAAGTCCAAGTTTTGAAGGACGGAGTCAAGTATCAAGGGGCTCCAAGCGAAACTGTACGATTATTGTACGACTAGTACCTGGAATTGTGAAAATAACTTTCCAGAGAATCCATACTAATATTATAAATGCGAAAGTGTGTCTGTCTGTCTGTCTGTCCGTCCGTCCGTCCGTCCGTCCGTCCGTCCGTCTGTCTGTCTGTCTATATAACACTGGGACAATCTTACACAAATTGATCTAGTTCCAAACTAAGCAAAGCTTGTAATATGGGTACCAAGCGACGATATACATAATATATAGACAAATCATAATACGTAAATACATAGAAAATATCCACGACCCAGGAACAAACAGTCGAGCTCATCACAAAAACACTTGCCCTGGCTGGGATTCGAACCCGGGACCGCCAGCTTCGTAGGCCTCTGTGCAATCCACAGAGCCAAACGTGTCGTCCATCGTGTCGTGTCGTCCATCGTGTCGTGTCGTTGTGTCGAAGATATTGGTAAAGACGGTAGTTGTCAACAAAATGAGACATAACACACACAAGTGAAGAACTAAGGATCGAAGGTCATTCGAAGATGTGAGCCTTTAAGAAATAGTACAAGACTTACACTAATATTAATTGAATACGTGTGATTGTTTCAGACCTGAAGACAGCGGGCAATACAGATGTCGAGTAGACTTCATCAAGTCCCCTACAAAGAACACCAGACTCAATCTGACAGTGCTAAGTAAGTATCCATAAGTTGTAATAACGCGTATTTGACTGTAGTCGCAGCAGCGACTACAGTCACCATCATCATTTATTTAAAAGATAGGCTATAGTCGGTGGAGTAATTTCCAGGTTATTATACATTCCACTTTTTCATTTACTTATTTATATGATAAAACATTTATTTTTTCATTTGACGACCGGTTTGGCTCAGTGGGAGTAACGTTGCTTGCGAATCTGAGGTCCTGGGTTCAAATCCCGGTAAGGGCAAATATTTTTGTGATGAGCACAAATATTTGTTCCTGAGTCTTGGATATTTTCTATGTATATAAGAAATATATCTATTAAATATATAGTCGTCTAGTACCCATAACACAAGCCTTATTGAGCTTACCTTGAGACTAGAGCGATTTGTGTAAAAATTGACCCGTAGTATTATTTTTTCTTTTTTTTTTTTTTTTGCTCCATATATGTTCTTCTTGGTCTTTTCCTTTTCCCTTCTATTTTTCCTTCTATTTTAGTCCTAATGTAATTATCGTGACGTAAGAGATGACCTTACATTTTTCCTCTCCTGTTCTCAATAAGCGACTAGATAAGGGTATTAATAAGTACAGGTTCACTCTTTTAAATAATTGATAAATTCAAGCGTTACTTTGCGGCATTCCATATTAGATTAATGGATTATAGTTTCTGTGCTTTATCTTGGTTAGATGTGACAGTAAATTCTGCTCACATGCGCATATTTTCATGCAGTTTCCACAAATAATACGCATGCAAATACAACAAACCACCAGTAGACAGGATAATCCTCGTCACGTGTTCCGCCTTTCTACGAGGCATCATCAGGAGTTGCAGGAGCCCTGCAGCTCCACCAAATGAGGGGTCTTAAACCACCTCCACCAAATCTGGGGGATGTAGCTCAGACTTAAAGCAATAATAAGGGTGGAGAGAGTTTGAATTATGTTTACGGTTTAGCAGCTTAAGACTCGAGATTAATATCCAATATTTATAGATTCTGAGTTCATATAACGTATATTATAGGAAAAAAAAACCGGCCGAGAGCATGTCGGACCATGCTCAGTGTAGGGTTCCGCAGCCTTTTAAACAAACGCACTACAGATGAAAAAAAACACTAACTCGGCACTTACGTCCTTTTGCTGAGAAGCGCAGTTTTTTGGTAATAACGTAAAAACGGTATGTCGGATCATGTTGAAAACAATCTTCGTTGGAGGTATTTATTAAGCTATACCTGTAATTTTTTTCATATGTTTTGGACATCGTACCAAAGTTTATATATTACCATCGTTTAGAAAATAGAGGGGGGGGCGGGGGGGGGGGGGGGGGGGCGGCACAATTGATGCTACTTTCGGAGCGATTATTTCCGAAAATATTCACTAAATCAAATTCTTATCTATCTAGAAGTGTCAAACTAAATAACGGCTTACACAAGACACCTATCCTCCAAATTTCATGATATATATACAGTACTTTTTGAGTAAAATGCCTGTGACATACGGACGGATGGACGGACGGACGGACATGATAAAACTATAAGGGTTCCGTTCTTGCCATTTTGGCTATGGAACCCTAAAAAATGCGGCGCTTAAAAAGTGAACGATTGTGGATTACGCACAACGCGAGAAAATCTAAACGGCTTCAATATTTCCTCTGAATTTTCCCGTTTTGTGATCTTAGTGCAATTTGGTTTCATAGGTGCCATCTGTTGTCGTAAACGCCATACGTCCACCCGTTCGCGTACGCTCTGATCCTTATCAAAAAGATCATAAGTACCTAGATTTTGTATTGCACATTTGTCCTTTTCGTTAACCCAAACTAGTTTTACGGAGTACGCGAGTCCTTGTGTTTACAAGGTCGTATGTACCATGACTTGGTACTGCAATATGACCTTTTAGTTTCCTAAGTTAGTTTTATGTAGACAGTTCTACTTTATGGTGGGTCATATTCAAATGGATTAAGAAGTACTGCAGTTTATGTGTCCAAAATGGCACCAAATGTTGCAGTGAAATAATGGAATTTTGAGTCGGTTTCACCTACTTTTGAATAGAGAGGTATAGCCGAATCAAAATTAACTTATTAAAGGAAGTGTAGGGGTTCTTTACAAGCTTTTATTTCACTTGCTGTGTTAATATGTTGGTGTGGGCTAAACCTTGCTAGTAAAATTTCGTCCACTTCCGTTTCTGATAGACCTAAAATTTTGCGTACTTATATAAGTTCAGTGCCAATTCCATCTAGCTGATTTGATAAAATCATATAATACTATCGAGCTGATCTGACAACGGAGCCGGAATGCGGTAATATGAACTTTGTAGCAAAAGAAAGCAAACAATCGATACTTTTGGATGGCAAGCACTATTTCACACGGCTTTTAATGGAAAGCGAGTACCCAAGCCTACGACTGTTCCAGGCTGACCCTCAGTTGCTCCTTAGCTCTCTGTACGCGAACAATTCTGGCTGGTAGACGGCAGAATGTTAGCCCGCGGTGTCTTAAATGCCTTATATGCACGCGATTTCGCGCTAAAGCTATGGATTCTCTGATGGGCAATCTGCCATCAGGTAGGGTCATACGGGACCGGTCTTGATTAAGTGGGATCTTTCATGATTTCCAGCAAAAAGGGAAAGGACCGCACTATAAAATGCTATCTTAATGTTTTTGTTTGTTTCGCTACCAAGGCCGTACAACTGGAAGTTGTCAGCGCTCTTAGCACTAATGCCTCATTTTAAGCTTGCGTCGTTATGTAGCAAGGAGGTGTAGGCGATTTATCATTATTGCGACAATGGCACTAACTTTTAAGAGCAAATTACGAGTTAGGTAAGTGGCTTATTCCGCTCAAAATTCAATCTATGAAGTTGGCAATGACACACCCGTCGGTAAAATGTTGTCACAAAAATGAATATTTTGACAGGAACTACTTGCATTTTATCGATTCAAAATGGAATTGATGATCGTAAGTTTGAATTAAGATCGCCAATAAGCGTCTCAAAATGTGTACGTGACTGATTCCTGCTCCTAAGTATACAATTTTCTAGATGGCATCTTATTTCAAAGTTTATGACTAGTCCTATCTACATTCGAGTAAATTCCCGCTAACTACCCCTTAGTTTCCACCCCAAGGAACCCGATAGCGATCTAATGGGTTAAATAAATCTCATTGCTTGTCAAGGTTAAATGAAAGACGTTTACGTGGGTAAAGAACGTTGGAGTGAGACGTTTTAGTTTGTAAAAATTCGCGATTTTGTTTTTTCTGTTTTTATAAAAACCGGCCAAGTGCGAGTTGAAGCACACGAAGAGTTCCGTATGCAAAGAACACCGAAAAAACATGTTTCTCATATTGGAATAGTAGCCTTCGCACTGAATCGAAAAATCATTTTTTGGTTTTTTTTGTAAGATATATGTAATGTGTCATTGCAGCCTCATCCCGCCAAAACGACTTAAACCATTTCAAATTTTTTGGTAAATGAGTAGCTGGGCATCTATAGATTCTTATAAGATACTTTGTACCCGATTATTCTTAGGCAAAAAAGAGGGTTGTAACTTTTTACTCTTCCTCGAAAAAAATAGAAGGCTACTTCTAATTACCTGCTTTTATTAAAATATAACTTCTTTTTTATAGATTTTCTTAATTGTGCAGAGAATATTGTTGCTAGAACGTATTTTAATCAGTGCCAATACCAATCCGTGGCAAAGATTTTTCAGCGCTAAAATCCAACAATGAAAACTGCTATGACCTATTGGAGTTTCGCATTTCCAATTGGTATACCGATACCTCTTTTAGTCTTGTTGTATTCTGAGCGAGAGTATCTACTCTACTACAATACTTACTGGTTCAGAGAGATCAAAAACTAAATTGTTACCCTCTAATCGGGGAAATTGGGACCTTATAGACAACAGAACAAGTAATAGCGCAGTATTTAGTCCATCATTTCAATCCCTTAATCCAGCATATTTAGATCTCATTAATCTCCAATAGTTCTTGCATCTAGCGAGTGCTGTCTCAGTGTGCGTCCCATGATACGGGCAGGAACAGCACCCGCGCGGTGTACCCCTTTCATTAAATTGTCGAAAGGGCCTCTAATTACCCTACCTCTTCTATCAGTGCCGCCCTCCACCAGGTGACCGCATCAGTCGAAGGCAGACGACTGATACTCTAAACGAGTCACGATCCTCAGCAATTGGGAAACGATTGAGAAGAAAGATATATAATGCAAAACTTTAGTGGCAATGGGCAGGGCACATTGCTTGTGGAACCAACGGCCGCTGGAACCGACGAGTTCTTGCTTGGCAACCACGCACCGAAAGACGCTGCTTGGGCAATCCCCACGAGGTAGACTGATGATCTGGTAAAGATTGCGGGAGCCTGCTAAATTCAGGCGGCACAGGACCGGCCAAGTTGGCGTTCTTTAGGGGAGGCATATATCCAGAAGTGAACGACTTTCGGCTGATTATGATGACGTCTTCTGCAAAGATAAAGCCACGCTTCGTGTCACTATTATCAAGTATTATTTTTAGTTAATTTATTTATAAGGATTCAGGATATAATGCAAAATTGAAAATACTAAAGTGACGCCAGCAGTGGGGCAGGGCTCAAGATATCAGTGGTTAGGGCTGCAGAGTGAGGAGCCTCCTGAAAATGGTCGCCATGTCCAGGAGTACTAACTCTCTCTATCTAACCCTTGATCCATATACAAATTACCTAAATAAAATGTCAGCCCTTAGTAATCTTAACCTTTCCTTATCAAAACAAACTAATTGTTTCTTCCTGCCGAAATGGAACTCAGTAAGAAAACAGTTTTGTTGTAATTGTTTTCTAATAACACCAAATGGCTCGTATTTCGACGCCATTTCGTAGAGCTACTGTTTCTGATATAGAAACCAACATTTAGTTTAGGCCGATCGTACACACAGGTTAAATAGTTTCGTTCAAAATGTCTGTTTATTTCCTTAGTTCTATGATCCTTTCAATAAGGTGATTTTCATAAACGAGAGAATGTACCTACAAACATACAATAATAAATATTTTGGATTCAGTGGTCTTAATAGTCAGTTTCAATTATTTTATGAAAATATTCTCTTTGTCGCTCTCAAATCAATTGCTCATTACATTACGGAGGATCGTAGTCAATGGAACCTCCCAAATGGCCAATTTGTCTCCATCGATTTCAATCCGCAATATAGCCTTCACCACCTGATAAAATTTTGACGAGGAGGTGGCCCTTTTCACTTAGACCATCGCCTTGGCGACTGCCCACGTACTCTTTTTCTTTCGGTATTGCCAACGAGGACCAACTTTTCAAGGATGCATTTCTCAATTTTCCTTCTGTGACTATGATTGTAGACATGAAGTGGACAGTTGGGTATAGATGCCGAGTTGGGAGAGAATTTATACATTTGTGCGTTTAGCCTAACAAGGAATTCGGTGCATACGCCTCCAGCACCACATTTCCTTTGCATCTATCAGAGGATAGAGTCTTCCATGAGTACATATATTTTACTTTTAAAACTTCATAGTAGTATAGATTATCTAGTAAACTTGCTATGTGGATTGTTGATGTATTTTGTGATCATGATTAAGAAACAAATAACTTTTCCCAAGTATCATATTTTGAACTAATATTTTATGAGGCTTAAGAACCAAAACGCACAAAAGAACAAAAAAGTCATTATGGAAGAAACAGTAATTATTGACATAGTCCTTCCTCAAATAACACCACCATGACTAATCCTGCGTCGTCCGCATCCAGCGGACTCTAGCGACATTCATCAGAACACCTTTCACCTTTTTTTATCTTTATTTAAGAAGCTTTGATCAAAGGAAATGAACATGCCAGCTCCAGCAGGTAGTTCACTTTGTAGGGCCTACCCATGCTGTGTCTTCCGGTGCGTACTCGCCACTCAAAAACTCGTCGGTCCCACCCAAGTAGCACACAAGCTGTAAGTATTAGAGCTTATACACCTTATAACGCTCAAACTGGCTGTATAATGGCCGTATATTCAGCTTGTGTACAACCTGGGCAGGGGCCGTCTATAATAAGTACGAGCATTGCCCTGCCTATTGCATTTCTTCGATCTACTTATGTCGGTTAGGTACTCTGTTTGTTCTACGGAAATTTCTATTCATAATTGGAAACTACTGTAGGTTGTAAAATAAATAGGTCCATTCTAACTTTTGCCCTGTAATGTGGTGGCAAGTGTACTTACTAGTTTTGGCATATCCCATCTATTCACTACACGATATGTGCAAACTAAACTAGTGTTCGAGTAGTCTCAACGTCCCGCTATGAATATATCATAGCAGAAACTTTCTATTATCCAAGTTGAGATTTCCACTTGCAGTTGAAACGTATATCATGCAAGAGGCATTGTCAGAAGTGTCACAATTGCACATGTTGATTTGATTGTGTGTTTTTACGTATGTAACATCTTGAGGCAAGGGAATAAGATGAGTTTAGAACTTATAAAATTATAAAAACCTGATTAAGTAACATACTCAATGGTATTGTATTATTTAAGGGAATATGTCCACTTGAGAAAGTTATAAAACTATACTTGTAATATAACTATATTCATGAATTAGACGAACATATTGGAACATGGTGACTAGTAATTCCGCTTTGACTATTTAGAGATAAAGATGAATACGCAAGTGTTCTCATTGTTAGTTTTAGTTTTCGTGTGCAACCTGCCTTAAGGTAATAGAAGCCGTTGAAGTAAATTACTATTGCTCTAAGGGTCTTCCCGTCAAATTTACGAAGGTATTTTTCTTTCCAGATCGTCTGAAAAGCTGTTTTGAGGCTATCCGATACGGTTACGCACTTCCAATTTGGGATATTTCAGGCTTTAGAGGCTTTCGCGAATAATAGCGATGTGGAAGTCTTACATGATTATATTGTCACTAGCTTCTGCCCGCGACTTCGTCCGTCTTAAATTCGTTTATCAAATGTAAGGGTATTTTTCTGGGATAAGAAGTAGCCTATGTCCGTCCCTGGGACTCACACTATCTCCATACCAAATTTCGTCCAAACGCGGTTTAAGCGTGAAGAGGTAACAGACAGACAGACAGACAGACACACTTTCGCATTTATAATATTAGTATGGATTGTGTTAGTGGATTTAATGCGAGAAAATTTTGTGAAAATGTTTTTAATAACAAAAGTGAACATAAGAACCGAATCAATACAACTAGAATCATCCTTTTCTTTTATTACTGTGTACATACCATAGATTAATTCATATGAACAGAGATCAATCACAAATGAATAAGGAACTTCGTTCGCGGAGGGGAAATAAGTAATATTTCTCTGTTTTGCTTCAGTAAAGTCGGTCAAAAATATCCTATAACCATCTGTAGATGTCCAGCTAACTGTGTACCAAAATAGTTTAAATCTGTCCAGTGGCTTCGTCGTCATATTGGCATAAACACATACGAGTACATGTAAACATATGAAAACTAAATATATTTCGATTCAGTGACCTGAGTGAATATCTTGAATGTACGTACTTTTAATTTTAACAACTTCATATTAAATAAATATTAGGGATAATCGACCTAGACCCAAATTAAGCAACGAGACGATATACATAACATATACTGTAAACTCGGTTTAATTTGACCCACTGGAAGGTAACTTTGACTCACATGACAACCTTATTTAAAAGGGTCTAATAAAAAACACTAAAACGTTAAAGGCCAGCTAAATCAACCCCATGGCATATGTCCATAATTACAGTGGAATAATCCTGGACCGCGTAAACCTCAATGGCCAAAGTTACCCTCCAGGGCTAAAGTAACCCGACTTTACGTTAGATACAAAACATTAATTATAATCGTATTGATATCGTTATTTTGTCTGCAGTACCCCCAGAGAGGCTGATAATCCTCAACCAGGAAGGCAACGAGGTGCAGGGGGGCATCCTCGGCCCCTACGACGAGGGGGTGGAGGTCAACTTGACCTGCGTAGCTGTTGGTGGTAAGTACACTCCACCTTTTTGGACACTCCACTAAAATGCCGTTTACATAACATGCTACTTTCCATACTTTTAACAATGCTAGGACGTCAATTTTTACTTTTTTATGTTTTTTAGTTTATGTTTCCAAAACGGTGTAAATAACTTCATGCAACTTAAAGTAACTCGCCAAACTGCTAAGACAGTTTGTTGGCGAGATCGCGCTCATATCGATTATTTTTAGCTATATACACCTAACACTTACCTTACAACTATATTAAGAAGTTAATTTTACTACTAACAAACATGGGTAACAAGGATATATTCGGAAAGACTGTCCTAGGGCAATTTTTCCAAAAATATCCTTTTTAAGCGACTTTTTACGACATTTCTGCTGTATTCTTTATTATCGTCTCTTAACCACTCAATTTCGTTACACATCCTAGGAACCACATACTTATTCATTCTCCTACCATAATAGTTATTTGCATAATTTTGTACAAGTTTCTCGAGTCTTACATTTCTTGTATTATATTTATTTTGCTTACGCACCTTAAACTCTCTAATGTAATAATTTTCTAAGGCTATTAAGTACTGTGCCCTTAGATGTCCAGGGAGTATTTTACAGATTTTATATAGCTGCTCGTTATTTCCTTTAATTTTATTTTTGTTTTTTTTATTCACTAGGTATTTAATAAATCTTGTTTGTAGTTTCTTAATTTCTTCTAAGTACGTATGGAAAGTTCTACCATATACACTAAGGCCGTAATTGATCACCGAATCCGCCAATGCATAATAAACAACAAGCATGTTTTTTTTATTAATAACTGTATTTAAGTGGTAAAATTTACTCAAAATTGATCGAAGTTTAGTATAAACGGCGATAACATGAGCTTTCCAATTAAAATGACTGTCTATATATAGACCCAGATATTTATACCTATTTACATATTCGTCATGTTCTATCATAACTCGATTTTCCTTTTAGCGGATCATTTTCTGATCGTTTAATCCTACTTATGAGGACTTCTATCTTCTATTCTTTACTCAAATTCAAATTGTTTATTCTATAAGTAGGCCACAAGGGCACTTTTACAGGTCTGACTCTACGGCATTTCCCAAGAGGAGACCACTGTTGAGAAGAAAGCCGAAACAAACTTAACAGTCAGTAATTTTTTCAAAATAATTCGTGTGTATTACAATATTGTCTTAATTATACTTACAACTTTTACAATTGTGTACTAATTTATAATTGGTACACGCAGAGGTTAGGTACACTAATAATTTTCTCAGAGATGTATAAGGTCTCTAGGGGTCACGACATGCAATAAAATTAAATATAATAATTTGATTGAATTCTACTGAGATTTTCTTAGAAGTCCGGAATATTCTCCAAATAATTTGAAATACCACAAAAGTATACAGACACTTGGACAAAAAGTATCCACGGAAGCGAGTCGAATGGAACACTTGAAAAAATTACCCTACTTTGCTTCTTTTAACATTTATTTTTTGACTTTTTTTCGTATTTCTTTAAATGAGGTGGTTGTTACAACCATTACGTAAGCGACATTTTAAGGTAACATTTGGAACTTAACGGCAAGCGATGGACATAGGATACATATGCAGGATTGACATAACATAAGTGTCTTTTAATTTTTTATTTTAGCTTTATTAAAAGCTCATTCATTTAACAAACAGTAGGCAAAAATAAATATTCGAATAACTATGAAAATACCCAAGATACGAGCTATCAAAATTGTCATTCTATCTCTTTCTAGCAAGACAGAATTTAATATTTTCATTTCACTTTTTGAAGTGGTGTTTATGCTATTTTAAGAAAAACGATTAACAAAATTCATGCATCATGTATATGTGGTATCTATTGTTGTCGTTTTCATTAGTAAAGTCCGGCTTAGGTCGGAACCATTGTGTGTTAAACACAATGGTTAGGACCTAGGCATTATTATACTATAACATACTGAAACAAACAGAAAGTTTCACTTTCAACTTTTTTGTTGGGACTATATCTTTTTACCGAAAGCCTATTTACGTGATTTCGTCCTCCTGAAAACAATGTGTCGCTAAAGTTTATTCTTGTTTTTATTGGTAGCTCATCCCCACATACCTACGAGTATATAGTTTCTGTTAAATTATCCGTTATCTATGTTGAGAATTTTCTTTAATACATTTCAGAAACGTAACGAATTTCTATAATTTAAGCGATAAAGTGAATGTTGCATTGTTTGAATTATTTGACCTGGTAAGGATATTTTTTTTTTGTTGATCCGGACGTCTGTCTTACAAGCCGAAAGTAACTCTATTACCAAAACGACGTAGGTTTCTGGTTACGAGACATTATAAGAGATGAAGCGAATTCTTTCAGCTCAGTTTACGGACAAAAATCAATAAAAACCGCCCAAAATACAGACTTAAGTTGTCAAGGCACTAGTCAGTACTCGCAAATAAATATTAGCCATGAAAAATACCATATGCCTGTTCGAAGTCAAAGTGGCGGTCAAATAATTATAAAATCACATGACTTTTTTATTTCGTCACTGTGGGACTAGACGTGGATTTTAGATTCCACCCTTATGTTGTTGATATGACAATGACTCGAACAAAGCGATTCGCTTTTACATACCTCGTTCGGACGGTTAAAGAGTGGACTCTCTTCCAGCATATTTTTCCCGGAACAATATAACTTGGATCTCTTCAAGACCAGAGTAAATAGACACTATCTAGGTAAGCATGCTCCATCGTCGGCTTCATCGTCGATTACCAACAGGTGAGAAGTCAAATGCTTGCGTATCTTACATAAAACAAAAACAGATATACATTTTAAAAACATGTGATATGAATTGAAATAAAACAATTTAACGGATTATATCGCGTATATTATCTCATTTGAGTTCCCGACGTTTCGGAAGCTTTTCAGCTTTCCATGGTCACGGGTGGAGAAGAGAATAGTATGTGATATGAAGATATACTTTATTTATTGTGATATAGAAACAAATCAAAGCACAAAGAAAAATAAAATTGCTCTCGCACGTGGTCACACCAGGTCTCGAACCCGGTACTTCCTGATTACGCGTTAGATGTGTTTCCCTTTCACAAGCGAGCACTGTGACGTACGCATCGAATTTATCTATCCGCCTTGACCCCTGTACCTATTTTTATTGAAAGGTATTATAACCTTAGCGCCATTTATGAGAATATCTGTTAAACCTATTCACATGCCGATAGTTCTTCCTTTACAGCAGTGTCAAATCGGGCGAATATTCTTTATTTGCAGCTGGTAATTTCAAATATGAAAATAACATGTAACCGGGTAGGTAATTTATTAAAAAATCCAGTAACTTGAAAAGTTGTGATTTTTTCATTTTATTTATTCAGTTATTTATTCATTGCATCTTTCGTACTGTGATCTTTAAACTAATTTGCAGAGGTCGCAATAGGCAGTGTTTATTTACCTAAACTTCACGGGAGGTTAATTACGAGTGATAAAACCACCAAAAATTATGAATATTGAAACGAGATTTTCTGGATGAGTTCTAATACTTAATTCACATAAATTCACTCTCGGGATCAGTCACACGAGTGTGTATGATCTATTGTATGTTTTGTTTTTGGTTGTCAACGTATTAAAATTTTATGCATTAGACCATTTTTTATTAGTAATAATAAGAACTAACTAATCCGAGAAATCCCGCATTTAATTACTCTTTTACTCAGAATTTAGATATTCACATTTTTAATACTAGAAATAAAAACAAAATCGCCATTAGAAACTTCCGCGTTCGTAAAGTAGCCCCATCATTCTTAGGCCAATGCAATGTAAACATTTTTATAATAAGTTACCAGGTGATGCTTTAAAATTACCTTTCTCAGCTCTCAAAAGTACTTAAAAAGTCACTAATGGCAACGGCGTATTATGGGGTAGAGGACTATTTAACAGACAAAAATGGAGGGCCCAAAACAGAAACCAAATAATCAGGGGGCACGGGAGTGCCCCCGCCAAGTCGAGCGCGAAGCAAACACTGCCGTACCATCCTTTACTGGAACCATTTCGCCGCATTTTGAGGCCCCTATTTGAGAACCTCTGGATAAGTCCAGAACGCAGAAATTTTCGTCATCCAGTAAGCTATAATCTCATACTTAAAATCCAAAATTTCAAGTCTGTAGGTCATTTAGCTCCGAAGTTAAGCGAAAGCAAAGTTTCGCATTTATGACACTCACTCACTCACTCATGATCATCAGAATAGAACTAGTACTTCTCATAAACTCAGAGAGCTGAAATTTGGTACAGAGTTAGGGTTTAATGGCCACATAAAGGGAAAACTATAAAACTAGGATAATCGAAGATCTGGAGTACCTGGTGACCCTGATTAGAAAACACAAGAGCCCAACCAAACTATTAGAGATCGACATACCGCCTTTACAAAAAATATTCAACTTGGTGGGCTGCTTCATGTGATGTCCAAAATCGAAGGGTTATGCCCACGTTTCTTCAAAAAGAAGTGAAATCCCACCAAAAACATTCTGTAAAAAACTAGCCAAGTCTCGATGGAGCTGCTTGTTTATCTCTAAAAAGTAATAAAATTTAGACAAAGTCGTGCCAAGACTAAGGTTCCTTACTGCGTTTTTTTTATTATTATTATAGTTAATGTTGTGTGACTTGGCCGTTGAAGGGTACACGAGGGTACAAAACCAGGTGCTCCATGACACCGTCCGACGTCCGACCGTCAACGATTGGTGCAATGGTGTCATGGAGCACCTGGTTTTGTACCCTTGTGTACCCTTCAACGGCCAAGCTATTATATTATTATTAACTATAATAATAAAAAAATCGCAGTAAGCAAACTTAGAATTGGCACGACTTTGTCTAGATTTCATTACTTTTTAGAGATAAACAAGCAGCTCCATCGAGACTTGGCTAGTTTTTTAGAGAATGTTTTTGGTGGGATTTACTTTTACCGGGACACGGTTCTCGTATACATAGGCATATCAAACGTAGGTAGGTACTTAAGTGAATATTTTCTTCTGTTTCCGCGATTATTACTCATTGAAATAAAACAATTTAACTGATAATATCGCGTATATTATCTCATTTTACTTCCCGACGTTTCGGAAGCTTTCCAGCTTTCCATGGTCACGGGCGGACTGAGGAAAGATGCATTTTCCTATGTCAAAGTTACAATTTGTGCAAACTACCCATTTTTTGAAAAAAACAAAACACAAATAAAGGTGTACATACATGCCAGATGGGCCTAAGCTGTAAAGACAGTTAAACATGTGCCAGAAGGGCTTAATTATTTTATTCTAATAATTTACCAAGCAGCATTTCACAAATGAGGCGTACTGAGGAGAAAAGAAACGCTGCAAAGAAAAACTCCCAGGCTACCTCATTACTAATTATAATATTTAAAAAACAGAGACTATTAAACTACTTTTAAAGAGATAAGATATTTTACACCGTTCGGAAATTAAGGTTTTGCAGTCCTGTGTCTCGCTTGTTCCTTGATGAGATGTACTCGTATTACAGGATCCCAAGCTGGTGGTAGTGACAATCCATCTTCTCTATTGAAATTAGGATGCTTTTTAATCTCAATAGCCTCGCGTAGCATCCTGGGAAAATATCTTTTTTCTTTGGCAAGGATAGAAGGTTTATCAAACTTAATTGAGTGGTTTGGTTTGTCAATGACATGTTCACAGACTGCAGACCTATTACACCGACGGTGCTTGACATCTGCTATGTGCTCCTTCACCCGGGTTGATACACTGCGTTTCGTTTGACCAATGTATGAAAGACCACACTCGCAGTCCAGCTTATAAATGCCTGCACTCTGCAAAGGGGTGCTACTCTTCACGGGTCTAAGGTATTGAGACACCTTCTTCAACGGCTTGAAATATGTTTTTATAGAAGCACGCTTCAAGATGTTTCTGATCTTGTCTGTGACCCCTTTCACATATGGTAATACGGCAGGTTTACGCTCGGCTGTTGGTTTCTTCATACTGGGATTCTGCTTGGAACGTGGTATCTGGAGCTCGTTGGCTCGAAGCGCACGTTTGACATTCTGTAACTCAGCAGTCAGATGTTGATTGTCGCAGATACCCCTGGCTCTCTGAAACAAAGATTTACCCACTGTAGCAAGTTGACAGGGATGGTGGTGAGATTCGCCATTCAAATACCTATCTGTATGCGTAGGTTTCCTATATACAGTATGACCTATGTCATTTTTAGGACCTCTATTTGTCCTTTATTTGTGTTTGGTTTTTTCAAAAAATGGGTAGTTTGCACACATTGTAACTTTGACAGAGGAAAATACATCTTTTCTCAGTCCTCCCGTGACCATGGAAAGCTGGAAAGCTTCCGAAACGTCGGGAACTAAAATGAGATACTATACGCGATATAATCCGTTAAATTGTTTTATTTCAATAGGTACTTAAGTTGTTTAAGAAAAAAAACATATTTGTCTTTTTTATTTTCTATTATATTTTTACTTTTATAAGTTTTGATGTTTTCTTGGAGAACTATTGAGTTTATACTTAAAAGATATATTTATGTAATACATAAGATTTATTTAGAAAAAAATTACTGACTGTTGTTGTTTCGGCTTTCTTCTCAACAGTGGTATCCTCTTGGGAACTTACAGAATAAAGATCAATTTTTCATTTTTTTAATAAAAATCAAACATAATTTTTGTTTTTAAAACCTCTCTTAATTAAATCCTCCCGCGAAGTTAACTACTTATTCCGACCTCTGGTAGTGTGTACATTCTAACTAGAAAATTTATCATGTAATAGCAGAGTACTGCTCGACATGTTTAGGTCCATTGCGAGGCTCATGACTAAAGTTTACAACGTGAGTAATCAGTTCAATTCAATTATTAATTGGTAAACATGGTTTACATGTCAACATAAATTACAATGTGTCCTATCTGTCCGTAATAAAATACAGATACTCTGTGCCCAGACTCTGGTTAAAGTGAGAGCAGGTACAGATACTTAACAGTATAAAAGCAGCAACTCTTTTGTACCTTACACCACCCCCAGCTTTATTTGACGTGGGTCGCGACCCCTTTTGTTCACACATTTTTTCTCCTCTCTTCCGGTTGTTGTTTTAGCATTTCCGGTGTAATATTCTACAGTTTTTGTGCAATTTTACCGCTTTGTTAAAGAGACCTTTGGCTTTTGCGCTTTTGGGAGGAAAATTGCGTTCTCTGTTTGCCCTCCCAAACTGGATTTGGTATATTTTGGTTTTATGTGTTGCGAAATGTGTTTATTGCGCGGTTATTTCATTGTACGTTAGATAATAATGTTTCACGTTGAATAAAGAATACAGCAAAGCGGAGTTTCATTGTAAGGCTATTACTTTATTTTATTTTGTCATAAATTGTTCCACAATTCTATATTTGGTTTATCCTATTGTACAGATTTGCACATGTGCTGATTTATCGTAGATCATTACCTATTTGAAGTGCTGTTTGAAATACGAAAGCACGTTTCAGCAAAAAATAGTTCTATAATAGGCGGGGCTGTGAATCGACCGCTGATTACGTTACCCAAAAAGTTTGACAAGTCTTTTATAATGTAAGGACAATAATGACGATGCCGATGATGATGGTGGTGACCTCAATGAAGTTAATAACGACCATAACGATAACCTTGACAATAATAATGTTGAGAGCAAATAGTCTTGTTGACTGTGATGATGACAATGGTGATTATTGGTGATCAAAATTTGATAGTGACGATGACGATGGTTATGAGGATGATAAAAATTAAGATAACAATGGCTATAAAGACGATGAATATGACGATTGGAATATGTATTAGGATAATGAAGATAATGATCGTTATGAGGACGATGAATATGACGATCACGATGAAGATAACCACGATCATGATAATGATAATATACGTAACAAAGATAATAATTACGATGATTATAATGATTTCTCTCTCTACAGGTCGCCCAACAGCACGAGTGTCGTGGTGGAAAGCACATGCCCTCCTCGCCAACTCGGAGGCTCGAGCTACTGTGTCGTTTCGACTGCAGCGATCGGATTTGGGCACGGAGATCACATGCCAGGTAAATATTGTTGGAATATGAAGGGTATATACTAAGCTCGGCGAAGTAAAACAAACCTTTGTATTATTGCTGAGTCTCACCATACCACATCTCTCCATATCCTCTATTTTCTCATTGAAAACTGAATGATATGTTGTCCTAAATCATTTTAATAATCCAGGTACTAAAAGTGAACTAAAATTCTAAAGCAAATTATTTACCTACGACAATGTTTGATGCAACGCTACCATTGTATTAAATGTACACGGAGAATACGTCCATTTTTACCAAATCGGATTGTTATTCTTATTATTTTGAAAGATTTTAACGTTAGCGTATATTTTCAGGCGGTGACGGACCCTTCCATTGCGCCGGTGTCGGAAAGTCTTTCCATCGATGTCAATCGTGAGTAGCCATTTTGTACAACTGACAGCAAATCGTAAATTCGTCGCTGCATGTTTGAGCATCGTAGCTCCAAGGAGAGCTAGAAGCCCAAACTAAAGGTTTGCGTACGAGCAATGGGCGGATTGCGTCCAGAACTCTGAACACCATGTTTATACAAACTTGTATTGATAGGATTAAATAGAAGATAAGATATATATAACTGTATACCAACAGAGTGTCATAGTCACCAAAGTGAAATTAAATAAAGATTTTTAAAAGAAGCCCACGTAGCTGAACTTGGATCAAAAACTTCCAAACTCGAGTACGACTAGGCCGGCCACGTAAGCCATACGCTTAGACGCGTTCCTAATAGCAATTTGTGGAAATTTTATGCTGAGGCCCTTGCCCATCAGTTACACACACACTTATATAGGCTCATAGGAAAACTTAAATAGATCAGGACTCACCCCCTTATTTCTATCTCTTCCCCGCTTCAATTCAGGTTGAACCGGTTCAAGCTATCCCTGCAGTTCGCGGCCGAAGTCTTGAGCATCGCCTCCTTCCACTTCTCTAAGTAGCCACGCATAGTAATCAACGTTTGTGGGTAAAGAGGAGCCAAACCTATCCAGTTTAAAGTCAGCTTCTAAAAAAAGCCCGCGGTAAGGGAGGGGTTTTATCCTTTCAAGGGGTTCCTGACAAATATTCCACAGGCTGCGTAATATCTTTTCTTCCAATATCCCGCAGTGTCTCAAGACAAAAGTCTTTGACCAGTGTGTGTTACCAGTGATGACTTAAGATACTGAAACGGGTGGGGCGCTAGTTGCTCACGGTGGCTCTTATACGAAGTTTCAAAGTTACTCAGAGAGCCATTGCTCTCCTGAGCCTTCTTATTCACCCAGAGAGCAAGAGATAGGGCTATGCTCTGAGTTTCTTTGCGAGATGGAATTAGAAATAAAGTGATCCGTAGAAAAACCATTATACAGTTACCTGAAGCCTGAAGGATAGCAAAACTTAGGTAATGGGCAAGGCACATCGCTCGTAGAACCGTCGACTGTGAGGGGTCCATCGAGTTCTTGAGTGGCGATGACGCACCGGAAGAGGTAGCGTGGGGGGGGGGCACAAAATGAACTGGTGACCTGCTGAAGGTCGCTGGAGTCCACTGGACGCGTCATTGTGGCGTTTTTTGATAGAAGGCAGTGCCAGCAGTGGAAATGTTTGGGCTGATAATGATGATGATGATGCCATAGGCGACGTTCAAGCTATGTGTCCAAAAGCAAGCCGTACAGAACCATCAACACGATTTGCAAGATTTGAAGCCAATAGTAAACTTAAAATTTCGAAGTACATTGTTCGAGACATTCTTAGCTTAAAAGCAAGCAGTCAGTGGACATTCTTTCCTCCTTAATTGAGGAGAGACAACAGGAAAAGCACTTCCAAGCTTACACACTCGCAAGATGAAGTTCCACGAAAGCTTAGCTCAGCTTAAAGCACTCGACTAAGAAGACAATTATGAAAGCTGGAGTCACCCAGGCACAGTAATGGTATAAACAGTACTTTGACTTATTTATAAAAATTTAAGATATATAATCTTAAGTTGTCTTAATTAAAAAATAAATTGTATAGACTGTTGCGGAACTAGCGACCTACTTCTTCGATATTGTAGCCACGTATTATTTCGAGATACTTGTGTCATACGCTGGTCTACTAATGTAATACATATAATTAATAGGATTACAAATTTGTTTGTTAGAAATGTTATTTTTGCTCATAGATCTCTTGATACGTTTTGACTGATATTGGACACGTAAAACATACTTATCGATGTGATGGCTAGTACCATATTGTTATTGTTCTCAGTGAATTTAACGCGGATGGGATTTTATAAAATTATTCCAAAAACCATACCTCTATTTTTTTGTTTCCAATCTGTCCGGAAACTCTTTGAAGCTGTCGTTGTAAAATAATGTTACATGTCAAATATGAACTGTGATGAGGTGACGTCAGAATACTGTATTTTATTTCTAAGTTGCGCTTAAGTCATCCAGTGCAACTTAATTGCTAGAACTGGAAACAAAGCGTGCATTTACGATTGAAACTTGTGCAATTATGAACTGTTAGAAAATATCATTAGTCCTGTAAGTTACGAAGTTTAATTGAAACAGGTACTGTAATGGCTCTTTTTAGTTAATCGAGCTTAATAGGCATTGTTGCTGTAAAAACCAAATTATATAATTATAGTACAAATAAAATAAAAGTTATCAAACTGACACTGAAACAAAATAATTCTCTTGTTTTTAGGGATTCGTACCTCCTAAGGAAAAAACAGAAGCCTGAAAGGATCACTTTCTTGGTAAAATAATCTTTATTCAAGTAAGTGTGAAAGTGCTTGTACCTAGGCCAGGTACAAGCACTTTCGAATTTTCGTCTGTCATCTGTCTGTTTCTCAGGATTGCGTGGAGGTATCAAGTTGAAATTAACATCAAATACTGGTTTGCGGTCAAAAGATATATTCATTTAAAAAAGGGGTTTCCATACAAATGGCCGTCCATGGAAAACCTAGAGGATACTTACACTTGTCCTAGAAACTTGAAATGTGGTATGAAGGTCTAGGTCTTACAGCACAACCCGCAAAATAAATCTGAAAATCTCAATTTTAATGACTGTCTATGTCAGTAACCAATATAAAATGACCCTACACCGCGGCTCTGCTAACACTGCATTTACATAGATACGGCCGTTTCTAGTCCGACTCACACTTGACTGGTTTTTGAAATGGACTGAGTTGAGTGACATTATTGAGGTATTTTTAGGGTTCCGTACCTCAAAACGAAAAAACGGAACCCTTATGGGATCACTTTGTTGCTGTCCGCGTCCGTCTGTCTGTCTGTCAAGACCCTTTATGTCGGGAACGCGTGGAGCTATCGAGTTGAAATTAAAACTATATACTCAGGTCTACGGTCCCTTGAAGCTGTGAAAAAAATCAAGCTTTATGCCGAAAATACATATATTTCGACACTTTCTGAAATTTATAGGGTACTTCCAGTTGACATACAACAAAATAAATCTCAAAAACTATTTTTTTATGTTTTTCTATATCAGTACCCAATATAAAATATTTGAGCACCGAGTACATTTTGCTTAGGAGTAGGGCTCTGCTAACACTGGATTTTCATAGATACGGCCATTTGTAGCGTATATTTTGTACGGAACCCTCGGTGCGCGAGTGCGACTCGCACTTGCCCGGTTTTTTTTCTTTTTAAAGCTCAGAACTCTAGTACCACCGTTATTTTAACCAACAACTGTTTTGCGAATCGAAATCGCCTATTTTGCATCAGAATCAGGAATTCCACACACACTATAAAAATAAACTTAAATTTAATGAACGGCTTCCTTTCTACAAAACAGCCTATACACCAAAAAAACTATTCTTAACCCAATATACCGCAAACACGCATAAATCAAAGCGATATCATCTTCCCATACGTAACGATTTTAATCTCAACGGACTAATTGACAGTTTGATATACTCGTGAACGCAAAAGTAAGGAAATATGGTTAAAATACCATAAATGGTACATAGTACACATGTTGCTGAGCTGAATGGTAAGTTGCATGGATTACGGTGGTTGTTGACTGGTGTATTTTGTGAACGTAAGCATGGGAGTTATCGTACGGTGAAAATGTGACAAATGTGTATAATTAGATGTTAAAAGTATCTACTAGATGGCGTTACTGTCGTAGGTCCTCTATACTATTACAAAAATAAAATTTTTGTAGATTGAAAATATATAAAAAAAGTGAAACGGACTATTTGATGATAGCTTGATTGGGTTTTTTTTGTATTTTTTGCATACTGTTTGTGTGTGTCGCTGCGACTTCATCACGTAAAATTGGCTTAACAGATTTCAACTATTTTTGGTACACGGGTAGCTGGGTATCTGCAGATGGTTATAGGAAAAAAATATCCTATAACCTATAAGCTAGATTTGCCTGTGTAACAGTTTTGGGTCCTAATGATCTCAGGTATACGCTGGTAAAATTATTTGGGTTCCTTACGAGCACGTTGTATAAATAACAATAGAGTCCATGGCGAAACGGTTGTGTTTATAATTTAGATAATTCTACACATATTTTTTTTGTATTTGGCTGTGTTTTAACACAGCGTCGTCACAAATATCAATTTTGGCCAAGAAAAAATCAAATCTATACTGTTATAAAGTTGTAAAAATGAAATATATTATGATGAAGATATATAAAAAAAACAGTGTAACGGACTATTTGAAGGGTAATAGGGAATATGTATGAATTTTATTTCTACTTTATTAAAAGCTCATTCATGTAACAAACAGTAGCCAAAAATATTTTTTCGAATAACTATAAAAATAACCGAGATATAAGCCATCAGACATTTCATTCTATCTCTTTCTTGCAAAACAGAATTCAATACGGAGTTTATACGGCCGGAGTGCACTTTGATGTAACAGTGCATATCGGATCTCTGTCTAATTACTAGTTTAAAATACCTATATTATGCGTTTTTCTTGGCCGGTTTTAATTTTAATTGCACATTTTGAAATAGTTTTGATATTTAGGTAAGAAAAGCGATAGAAAAATTTCATGCATGTACTCTATTAAAGGAAAAAAAGTCGCTGTGGCAAATCGGCTACACGGATTTCAACTTTTTTAGTACACGGTTAGCTAGGTATCCACAGATGGTTATAGGATACTTTTTACCTGACTACGCTGAAGAAAAAAAGAGGTGTTATGACTTTTTCTCCTCCACGAACGAAGTTACGGGAGCCTTCTAGTCCACAATAAATAATCACAAGCCACTAAACCGGATTTCCTGTCGTGACTGGATAAAGCTTCTGAGCAACATAACCTGGACCCAAAATAATTGAAATGTGAGGTCTCATTAAGACTTATTTGCATTTTAGATTAAAAATTAAACTCCATGCCGACAAAAGATAATTGATAAAATTAATTCAATTAAAATAAATTTAAACTGCCAAAGAGGATATATTACTTACTTTTTTAAAGACAAACAAGACACTTAATACTAAAAAGGGCTTATGCTCAAATCATTTTAAATTCGAATTTATACTTTATTTGTATTACAATAATTTTCATATTGTTGTTTTGTATGAAAATGACATGAAATGTTTTTATTTGTAACTAGAAGGTGCCCTAGTTACAAATAAAAACATTATTACTATACATTAATTACGATTGACAGAAATGACATGTCAACATGTTCTGAATTATTATAGTACATTTTATCCTTACACCAACTGAATAAATTGTTTTTAAATTGTGGTAAATCTAATTACTTTTCTTGTACATGCAATGAAATATTGATGTTATGTTCCTTATAATAGGCTGCGAAGGATGACATTCCAGGTGCGTCTAGGACAAGAGGTCGTTAATGGAATTTCATACAAATCATGCAGGCCATAACACATAAATTGGTGGCACAGGCATCATGGCATTCTGCCACTATGCGTATTAAAAATAAAACTGTGATTTTTTTGATGTTTATTTGTTGTATATATGTCTTCGGCCCGCAACCCCTTTCGACCCGACCTCTGTAGTAATGTACTATTATTGTCTTGGGGAGGTAAATGTAAATTTTAATACACATTCTTATTAACTAAAGCAGAAGTTGTTCCCGGATAATGAAAGTTTAACGCATGACGAGTGTTGTGCCTACGGGACAAAATAATAAGAATAAGTTGATCAACCCATTTATTCTTATTTATGCAACATTGTCGTACAATATCAGCAGCATTAATACCATACAAGGAACCAGTATTAAAGGAGATAGTGACAAATTTATTTAACTTAAAGTAAATTGTCGTGATTCGGTCACGTAGGATATAAATGGATGACATCGTTCGCCCTAACGAGGATTGACTGCTCGCGGCTTGTTTTATGGCTCTAAATAAATATTGTCGCGATAAAATGCTTACATTTTGTTTGCTTTTCAACCGAGTCATGTGAAGATACTGGTTATTCTATTAATCGTGGAACAAGGCGTTTTTTAATCCTGTTTTGAAACTTTTTTTACGGCGAGAAAGGAAGTTTTTAGTTTGGCGTTTCTATATTTTGTTTTGTTTTTTTTTAGGGTTCAAATCCCGGTCAGGGCATGTGTTTGTGTGATCAGCACGAAAGTTTGCTTAGTTCTGGGCACATGAGTAAAGAAACGGAACAGAGACTAAGCTTCATACAACCGCGCTGCGATAGGTACACTACTACAAGCGCGATGCCCGTGTGAGCGCTACCAAAACTCCTTGTCACGTACAAGAAGAAACTGGTTTAGTCTAGTTTAGTTTGTGGACTAGCGCAGGGCGCGCAACGCTTCGTGTTCGATTTCGTTGTATTTTTTTATGAATGTGAAAATATGGTGGTTTACTATACTGTGTGTATGAACAATAATAGGAAAAATAAAGACAAATCATATTTTGGCTATCCTAAGAACTCTGTTAGGTAAGTAAAATCTTTATTATCCACAGAAATACCTACTTACTTCTATTTTTGCCTACCAAAAACATATAAAATACTGCTTGAGAAACTTCAAAATAAAAACATTAAATTCTCCGGTAAACAAGAGGCGGTATCCTCGCTAAAGAATAATCTCGTTCAGAAAACCTTTGGGTAGTGGATTTACACCCACCTATTTTTTTAACCATGGAAATACGTAGGGTCATGTTTTTTAAGCGACTTAATAAAAGGATATTCTATGTTTGTTACTTTGTCTATATGTATGTTTGTCCGCGATTATCTCGCGTTAGGCTGAACCAATTTTGAGAAAAGGCGGATTTAAGAAAAGTGTTTCGTAGAAGATTTTGGTATATAACGAATGGTAGTAACTCACGCAGTTGCTCTGCAAAACCATTATTTGGTATCGTTGAGCTGATGATACAAAACCATAGACGGCTACTAAAACTACTCAATAATTATTAGGTAAATTTCAATCATTATATTTCAAGCAAAAAATTTTTTTGTTAATAAAAAAAAAGAACCTATGTTCCTTCCAAAAAAAATTGAAAAGCCAAAAAAAATGCGTTCCTGTACAGATTACATTTGAATCACCTTTTAAAGTCTGTGCTAAACTTCACGTTAACTTCTTTATCCAACAGGCACCGACTTCAAAAGTTGATTCAAATGTAATCTGTCTGTACAATGAACGCATTATTTTGGCTTTTCAGTTTTTTTAAGGCGGGTCTCTTTTCATTTATTTTATTTACCTTTTACAGGCGGCAGGAGTCGTTAAAAGCCGTCGGGCGAGAAGACCTATTTACTTTGAAAACTTGATGATGATAAAACAAGGCAACAGTACAGAATCTGTAAGGATCACTTCGAAAAATCCTATATTACTAAAAGCAAGATAAAAAAAATATTTATTGACCAATGGTTTTTTATAAAAAAAATATAATAAATTATTAAAAAACAAAAATAATGCACACAAAATCTTTAGCGTAAGTATTTATTGACTACAAATGTAGTCAATAAATAAAAACACTGATCAATATAATTTTTATTTCCTTTTGTCCACCAGTGCCAACCCTACCATATTAGGTATGAATTATGCGCGCTTTTTGGAAGCTTAGTCTCTGTTCCGTTTCTTTAAGCGAAACTAAAGCGTTTTTCGCGAAAGTAACAATATTTTCAAATATCTATTTCTGAAATGTTTCGTACCTGCACGTCTTCTTAAAGCCTGTCCACACGGCGCATTGCGTCGACATAGCGCTGTCGGTGCGTCATATTACATACTCATAACCACAGTGTGCACATGATGCGCTGCGTCGACGCAGCGCACACATGACTGACTGCAGCCCTCGAGACGAAGCGGGAGGGATGTTACAATATTACTATGTTACGATGACAGAGCGCCAGTGTGGCCGGCAATGCGTCAAAATATTTGCGTTACGATGACGCAACGCAACGCGCCGTGTGGACTGGCTCTTAAGGATTACCCTGTAACCCGATATTAGTTTTAACATAATTAAAATGTTAAATATCCATAAAGGCGTACTTACTTTTACGTCTTAAAAGCATCTTAGTTATTACACGGTAAGTGGTTTGAAGGGTTAAAATAAAAGTTTTTAAGAGCAAGATTTAAGACGAAGATAATTGAGTTATCCCGGGTTTATGAACTTATTAATAATGGGAGCTCATTATTTGTGGTATAGACGTGGCCGAAAAGATTTATAATTAAGTTTGAAACTCATTTCACGTCAAGGTTTTCGTAACTATAAAACAGTTACGGTCGGCTTCCGAAAGATTGTTTATTCCAAAGTATACTCAAGGTTTTTCCGTTTTTTAGGGTTCCGTACCCAAGGAGTAAAACGGGACCCTATTACTAAGACTTCGCGTCTGTCTGTCGATCTGTCTGTCACCAGGCTGCATCTCATGAACCGTGATAGCTAGACAGTTGAAATTTTCACAGATGATGTATTTCTGTTGCCGCTATAACAAAATATACTAAAAACGGTCTAATTTTATGTCTGTCTGTCTATATCGGTAACCAATATAAAACGATTGAGCACCGCGTACATTTTGCTTAGGAGTAGGGCTCTGCTCAATTAAATAAAACAATTGAAACGGATTATATCGCGTATATTATTTTGTTAGCTTTACAGCTTCCGTGTTCTCGGGGTCGACTGAGAAAAAAAAATATTTTTCTCTGTCAATGTTACAATTTGTGCAAAAGTCCCACAGCGTAAATACATGCCAGATGGCCTAATGCGTAAAGATATACACATGTGCCAGAAGGGCTTAATTATTTTATTTTAAAACTAGAAGGCGCCCGCCACTTCGTTCGCGGAGCAGAAAAAGTCATAACCCCCTTGTTTTTATAGCATAGTCGGGTAAAAAGTATCCTATATATAACCATCTGAAGATACCCAGCTACCCGTGTACCAAAAATGGTTGAAATCCGTTTAGCCAATTTAGCACGATGAAGCCACAACGACACATTCAAACAATAAATTTTTACAACTTTATAATAGTATAGATATAAAAGTTTTAAGGCCTTTAATTAATCAAATCAAATTAAAATATTCTTTATTCAAGTAGGCCTAGTTACAAGCACTTTCGAAATGTCAGTTGCATGAGAGTGAAGTGTTTGCTGGGAGACATACAATATGATCCAACATTAGCTGCAAGGATTAGGGAATACCCAGAGAAACCTAATCTATAATAATTATGTATCACTTGCTTAAACTACTATCAAACACTGCACTAAACAGTACCAAAACGCTCACACGGGGCGCAGTTAGTATGCGGGGGGGGCTTTGTTTAATAGTCTAATTAAAGTTAATATAAAACTAACCACGAAAAATACGCAATGAACCACTCTATTTTGGTATACCTAAATTATATTTACTTTGTCATGTGAAAAAATAACTCACATGTCATACACAGTATAATGACTAGGAAATTGAAAAACGTCTAGTCATGCTCGAAAAATGATGGCGGTGTTATCATAGCTTACAACTTGATTGACGTATCGATTACAATGTCAGGCATTGAGCACACTTACCCTACACTGAAACACTTAAATTGATACGATATTATTAACACGCTATAGAAGGTGCCCGCAACTGCGTTCGCGGAGGAAAAAAGTCATACCTCCTCTTTTTTTCTTCAGCGTAGTCGGGTAAAAAGTATCCTATAACCATCTGTAGATGTACCTAACCGTGTACCAAAAATAGTTGAAATCCGTGTAGCCGATTTGCCATAGCGACACATACTTACAGACATTAAAACATAAAAAATATATTTTTCGATTCATTAACCTACTTATATTTCCATCTGTATTTTATAATGTGATATGCAATAAATGATTATGATTATGATTATGAACCTTAAATATAGTGCACAGATATATATGCAATGTATGTATTTCATTTTTAAAACTTATAATAGTATAGATTTGATTATTTCTTCACCAAAATTGATATTTGTGACGACGCTGTGTTTTAACCATTGAAATCGTAAAGAAATAATGCGTTGAATTTATTTATTTCTCCACACTTACACCTATTTTTGCAGGACTTATACCTAAGACAATAGCGTAACTATTTATATAATTTTACATTATTAACCTTTAAATCTATTTATCTATACTAAGTACTGAGTTCATAACTAGTTATGAATAAAGCTGACTTTGTGAATCCATTCAAAGTACACGAAAACAAATCCAAATCTTCTGCTATTAGGTTTAGGGGTTAGTTTATTGCGCGCGTCAGCGGGGCCGCACTGAGCAGGTTGGTACGCCCGCACGGCATTATTTAAGTTATAAAACACAACAGTTTTACCAGGGCTCTGTTGTTATTGTTATTTATATATATGAAGACGTGGTCTCTGACTATGGGGCTCTTAAGGAAACTCAGAGTCACTCAGCGAGCTATGGAAAGGACTATGCTCGAGATTTATCTACGAGATCGAATTAGAATAGACGAACCAATGTCACTGATATAGCAAACAGGGTAAGCAAACTGAAGTGGCAATGGGCAGGCCACATAGTTTGAAGAATCGATGGCCGTTGGGGCAGAAAGGTTCTCGAGTGGAGACCGCGTACCGGCAAGCGCAGCATGGGTAGGCCATCCGCAAGGTGGTCGGACGACCTGGTTAGGGTTGTAGAAACTCGGTGGATGCGGGTCGCCTCTATCCTGTCCATGTGGAAATCTATTGAGGAGGCCTGTGTCGTGCAGTGGACGTCCTATGGCTGAAATGTGATGATGATGATGAGATAGCGATATCTCAATTCCCTTGAAACTGTTATATTCTTCTGCCGAAACCATCTTCAACCCGTTTCTCCTTTTCCGCTTTCTTTATTCAAGGAGATTGTTAATTCTATTTATAATAGGCGTTTAAGTAAAAAAAACAAAAAAAACTATTGGCGTGTAACATTGCGTAAAGGCACATTTGAAATGAAAATACTGTCTAGCTGTTTAACTGTGTGCCTTTCTTTTCGTATGATCTCCCATATCGTTTAAATCAAAATAAGTATGAACAGTGCATTTATGGGTGACTGTGCATGACACGCGTAAATTTAAAGGTCTTGCATCCCTTTCTCACCCGCTAAAGTAATGGAGACTTCCCTTTAAGTCGATGATCGGTATTGGAAATGGTGTGTATCGAAGTAGATGTAATTGTACGTGTTTTGTCACAGAATAAAAACTAGAACAGTCAACAGCAAAAGTAGATGATCAATGTAGTAGTTTGTCGCACTGACGTAACAGTATGAATATACACACACAGAAGGCTCTCTTTTGATATTATGATAACCCGCGTGCGAGAGAGATAGCAAACAATAGGGTAGTTTCCTTGTTAAAAAAAATGTTATTCTAATTAGTCCGTGAGTTAGAACATCAAAAAATATTAGACACGTATTTTTTCTTTTGTCAATTAAACAAGAAAAGACAAAGATGAAGCTCGTCAAAGTTTGGGAGTGGGGGCGCATGACGTCACCCCGTGCGAAAAACGGTCGCACGGCGCGACGTCACGGGAACTTTAACGGGCTATATCTTAATATTATTTTGGTTAATTGACAAAAGAAAAAATACGTCTCCAATATTTTCTGATAATCTAGTTAACTGAAGGATAAATTATATTTTTTTAAGACAAGCAACTTGCAACCATTTCGGAGCACAAAAACTGAATATTCGGGCATGAACATATAACGTCAGGACTTTCTGGTTGAACCGGTTCAACCTTCCTCCGGAGTCTTTGAATTCCGTTTGGGGGTTTGCGTCCACTGAATCCGATTACTGTAAGGAAGCCTCATCATCATCAATTCATCATCATTATTCCAGCCATAGGACGTCCACTGCTGGACACAGGCCTCAATAGAGGAAACCTAGCCAGACATAACGAATTCAAAGTCAGATTTTAAGAATAGGCGTCAATACTACTGAGGCTACTTAGGTAGCTTTTGCTGCGCTTAAAAAAGTTTATTGTAACATCTTTTAACTACTCAAAGAGACGATTCCAAAGAGCCCTACTCGGTAGGATTGCATGACACACAATGGATGACGTCATAACTACCCCTGAATATTTTCGGGATTTGCCGCTCAAAATGATTGTTTTAACCTAAAGTGCATGCGTACCAAACGGCTGTCCTGTAGTATATCGATTTTTGAGTTTCTAACAATATTTGTTATGTACACTGACCAACCACTATTTAACTTGCTGAGTTGTCGCCGGTCAAATCTTGACCCATTTCCCGGTTCCGATTCAGATTAAATGTGCCATATTTATGTAAGTTAGGTGACAATGATTGACCTTGTTTTATTGCAAAATGATTATCGAATATCATTTCGTCGACATATAATTTCATACAAAGTGATTTTTCTCTGAAACCGTTAATAAGTTGGGATAGTTATAAAACAAACCTAACTTCTACATGATGATCTTTTGAAAAATCATGAAAATTCTATGGTTTCAGAGGAAAATGTTGTCCATGAAATGAGAATTCTATGAAATAAATTCTAGGAAGCATTTCTCGATGAAATGGAAGGACACAGGTGTCAATACAATATTGCGATACCATCGAGCTGATTTTAAGATGGAGCCGGATGTTGGTAATTTTTATTTATTTATTTAAAGGGCTTTGTCACTGAGCGACCATATCGCCCTGTTAGAACAACGAACAAAATAAAACACTTCCAAATGTTGGTCATAGGAACTCCGTAATAAAATCGAACAGCCGATCGATTAACATTCGCATGAAGATTGACAGTCCTCTTAATTTAACGGTCCTTGTTTTATTGGAAACTAGCTTCTGCCCGCGACTTCGTCCGCCTTAAATTCGTTTATCGCGGATAAGGGTTTTTTCCGGGATAAAAAGTAGCCTATATGGTCCTTCCGTGGGACTCAAACTATCTTCATACCAAATTTCATCCAAATCGGTTCAGAGGTTTAAGCGTGAAGAGGTAACAGACAGACAGACAGACACACTTTTGCATTTATAATATTAGTATGGATTAGTATGGATAGGGCCTCTACTGGATTTATACGAAAATCATGATCACTATCACGATCTTTGCGATTTTAAAAGTATTTTTTTCCAAAGTTGCAAAGTGACAAGTTCGATCTGATTGATTGTACTGTTTTTCGGGTAGCATTATTGGCTGTTACCGATTGAGTGTCTTATGGTGGTGGAGCTGCCGCAGCAGCCCTCGGCATCACGTGTGGGTGATTGCCGCGTCGGGTGCACGAAGCAGTCGGTGTGTACTTAATTTTCTAGCCGGCCTTGGTCGTTATTTTTTTTATTTGGTCGTTATGACAACACAACAAAACGGGGCCTAATCGCGTATAAATATGATTTATTTAATTACCTTTCATTGGTAATTCTTCGACGTTTCGCCTGACGTCGCGAGTGTACTGTGTCGCTCTATACTAGTGACGACCGTAGTGTTCAACCTAATAATAAACATCAAGCGCGGGTTGATCGAAAAACTCCAGTTTCCTTCGAGAACATGGACGTAACGCGACGTCCGAAACGTCGAAGCATTACCAACGAAAGGTAATTAAATAAATCATATTTATACGCGATTAAGCCCCGTTTTCTATTGTTGTGATAATGAGTGAAGATCGTGTAAGTTTAAATCAATGCTTGGTCGTGTAAGTAGTCAGTGCCCTAACTGGGGACAACTTGGGATTTTTGTGGGGCTTTTTGGAAAGTGAATGGGTGGGAAGTTCGATCTGTTAGGGTTTGGTTCCATAAATGCCCACCGCAGCGCCAACTGCAGGCTATCCCGTACGTCGTTTTTTCTTCTCCGACCAACCACGAAAATAACAGCTTGTAAAAAAGCAATTGATCAATATGTCACACAGCTTTATTTTCCTTTTAAAAGCCTACAAATAAACTGCCCCTATTTAATCCTACTCATTGTTCATTATTTATTGCACTGGCCGCCATGTTGGATTTATGATGACGTCAGTATTATGCACTACGGGTATCGAAATTACGCCTCGTTTAAGCGTTCACGTGATAGTCCAGTCAATGAGGTAAGTGCTTCTTGGCAAATGACAACGATATTTTTTTCATGTCATATCGATTATCGCTCCTTAGCGATAAGACCACCACCCGTTGTCCACTCGAATAGTGTTTTTTTTTCATTCGTCGTAAATTCCTGTTTTTTTGTGAGCTGTCCAAGAAAGATATTTTTTATTGTATTGTTTTGTATTAGATGAAGAATGTTAATTTTACTTAATTTCACAATTATTTTCTAGATACATTTAGGTACCAACTTTATGTAGACAATTGCTGTGAAATTAATATTGGATTACAGAACATTTACTCACGCTGTTAATGTCATGATAAAAGTTCACACATTGGACCGCAGAGTTTCGGTCAAGGGCATACACTCTAAAAAAGTATGAAAAATATATACATGGTGTGTATATATACTGTCATAATAATAAAGTTTGGATATATATTTATGAGACTTTGGCGGAGCCCCGTTGCAACCCTGTCAAAAATAGAGGGATGTTATACGTTTGACGTGTGTATGTTTATCTGTCTGTGGCATCGTAGCTCTTTAACGGACAAACCGATTAGTATTTATTATTTTTGAAAGGGAACTTAATCGAGAGTGTTCTCAGCTACGATTCAAGATAATCAGTGTATGTTTGAAGGTTATCAGCTTTTTCTTGGTATGTCAGGGATTTTTTCTCGTTGCAACGATTACCTTTTGACTGGACTATATCCGTGGCAAGCTTGCCCGGAAGCAAAGGCGTAATCATACGCGGAAATTAATATGAACGTGGAAACGCGAAATTTGTTCACGCCAACGACATGAATCGTATGGACTTCTTTAATGTCAGCCACTCACTTGGTTTCGGTAACTATAGTTACCTGTGACCTGTCTTATTTCAAGTATAAATAGAGTTCAATCCTAAATCTGAAGCCTGAAGCCAGTGAGTGGTTAAATAGGCATGTATTTGACTTCAATATCACCAGTGTTGTGGGAAAGCGACGATGAAGCCGATAATGAAGCATGCTTACCTAGATAGTGCCTATCCAGTCTCGTCTTGAAGATATCTAATTTATATTGTTCCGGGAAAAGGTATGCTGGAAGAGAGTTCCACTCTTTAGCCGTCCTAACGAGGAATGTAGAAGAAAATCGATTTTTTGATTCCGTGTTATATCAACAATATACAGTGCAACATAAAAGAGTAGAAATTAAATAAAATGGAACTAAAAAATAAACAACCGAATAGTTGCTTTGTTTAAGCATTTTGCGTAAAAAAATGTGATACTTACATGAAAAGTGGTGCCTTCATTAAATTTCTACTCTTTTATGTCGCACTGTACGGGTGGAACCCAAATCCACGTCTGGTCTCGTAGTGACGAAATGGAGAAGGCAAATATATAATTTTATACGAACAACTCTAATATAATCGCAAATTAATATACGAAGCGAACAAATCAGGAAAATTTCGAGTCGGCAAAATACTGTCATATTTCCTAAAAGTGTTTAGTTTATAAAAAAAAATATATAAAGAAATTGACAGAATACTAAAACTGCTAAACTGTACAATCCTGAGTTTTTTAATTCTGTCATAATCTGTATAAATTACACATAAACTGCAAAAATAACAGTTAAAATATAGTCATTAGGTATAAATCGGACTCGAAAAACCCATGAAAAAAAGTCGTTAACGGAGTGAGAATCGTCATTTTTGGATATTGTTATTTCTATGATAAGATCGCGGAATTTGCTAATACAGTTGGGTATTGCAAAGATTGCAAAGAATAGTATATTATGTAAATAAAACTAGTGTTTAATAATACTAAAAATATATTGCTGTTATTTAAATTAAGGTAACCCGAAATTTTTGCTCTCAAGTGTAGATGTGAATGCCACTCGTTGCAACTTTTCGAACAACCTGAACATTGCTTAAAAATGATTGGTTGTTATTTTGCCAACTCTATTACCCGATGAATGCCTGTTAGAATTACATTTATCTTTGTTTATTTATTTTAACTTTATTGCACAAAATAAAAGTAAGTACAAATGGCGGACTTAATGCCAAAGAATGTTCTTTCTATCAGCCAACCATAGGGCAAAACAGAGATGCATGAAAATGGTGCCTTGGGATAAATCATTCTGTACTATTTTTATTTTATAATCACAAAAAGAAACCATCAGTCGTCTCGCATATTGTTGTCTCCTTTCAATTATCCTATCAGCACTACACAATTAGTCCATAGTCCATACGATGTATGTCGTTGTCACAGACGTGAAATCCACGTGAAATGTGTTTGCAATCGTAATTGGATCCCTGACATGATTGGCACCGGAGTTTGGCCCACTTAATCTTTGTTTCTCTTTTTGCTTCCGGAAATCACACTTGCATCTATGGCCACAGAATACTAACTACATACCTATACAAAGTGTACAGTGTACCATACAGGCATACATATTTAAATTTACTTTTAAGAAAAAATAAACCAACTCCAAAAAGGAAACACTGAAAAGTAAAATAATAACTGCATAATTTAATTTATCAATTTACTTACAAGTAACCGTTTTTCTATTACTCGTAAAAAAATACAGTGTGCAGTTTTCTTTTACTTTTTAGTGTTTTCTTTTTAATTTTTTTGTTTATAAATAATTTATTTCACACTTTCTAGCTAATCGTTAGTTAAAAGTATATCTCGTGACAATTCGAACAAGCCCAAATACGTGCTAGGATACATTATTTTATTAAAGAGATCCGGTGCCTATCTCTGCTCCATCATGAAATCAATTCGATGGTACCATTCTCATCAAGACCATTTCAATTTGCGACTATGAAGTAGCTTAGCTGTTTTAAGACTCACAACCGACATTTTCGTAGCGCTACACTAACATGATATAAAACAGTATGTCGCGAAAACTTCCTACAAGCAGAGCGCCCGCCGAGAAGGTGCGCTGTCGTGAATGTGTTAATCGAAATATATCTCGGAAGCACCCGTAAATCACTTATCGTTGAGGAGTTCCAGTGACCTTCTGTGGTCTTTTTCATAAGTTCCACTTCATCAATTTACACTTTATGCCCCATCTTTCCGCTGTCGTCCTAAGCGATAATTATAACCATCCCTACCACTTAGATGGTTGGCAATCCACAACTGTGCGTTTTGCTAGAAATTTGCTGCCTCACACGACTAAACTGTTGAATAAATCGTCGCCTTCAGTATTTCAAGACCGATGTGACCTTCAAACCTTCAAGAAAATAGTGTACTCCCACCTGAAAAGCCGGCAACGCACTTGTGACTCCTCCGGTGTTGGGTCAATTTCAGAGTGTTACGGCATTAATGGTGCCTTCTATTAAAGATCCGAATGGCATTTTGAGATATTGTGTAGAGTTACAGTACCGCTACGTAGGAGGTATAGTATCTCATACGAATCTGTAATAGAAGGCACCATTAATGCAGTGATACTGATGAGTGCGGCTGAAACGCTCCGAAATTGACCCTGCTGCAGGAGTCTATGGGCGACGGTGATCGCTTACCATCACGCGATCTGTCTTCTCGTTCGCCCCCTATAACATAAAAAAGCTATTTTTACGATTTTAGACGATAAATCATTCTGTATAAATTCTGGATAAATTTTCTGTCAAGCGTGAGTCTTTATAGATCAAGAACATACTTAACGAACACAAATTCCTCATAACAATAATAATAATGGGCCCAACAGTACTATATTAACCCCTGACGAGAAAAAGGTACTCTTTATCGAGATATGTGCCGTTGTGAACTTTACGCAATAAATAAACAAGTAACAACGATTCGTCAAAACTAAAACTCTTGTAACATATTGTAAAAACGCGGGCAAACCCGCCGGCTTCCGCCAGTCAGCGATAGATGAAATATGGAAGAAGTTTAGAAGTTGCCAAGATACAGAACAACGGTGGCGGTCTCTTGCACTTTCGGCAGTCTCCCAATTCGTTGCGTTAACATTCTAATTTAAATTTTGTTAATCTGAAGACATGAAACAATTTTGTGCCTTGTAGCAAGTTTGCTAAACAACCACCCAAATATCAGAACCGTTATTTATAAATATTCTTAAATACACGCTATTTCTAGAATATTTTTAAACTGACACATAGAATTTTAACAAACTATGCGAAAATCTCGTTATCGAACGAAAAGAACGAAAAAAAACAGGTTATTTTGTGTGAAGAGAATACCGGTTTCAGAGCCCTGCAACCACCAAACTCGGCTTATTAATCTGTATATATAGGTACTGTTACTTATAGTTGTAATAAAATAAAAAAGCCTTTTATTTCTAGCACTAAGTAATTTGACACACGTTAATGTAAATATATAAAAAATCATTTTCAGAAATAATAGGCATACATGCATTAATAAATAGATGTCAAAAAGATGATACAAAAAAATTTAACACAATAATTCTTCATATTGCTTAACATTAATTAACATTAAATAAGGAAATTCAATTTTTTACATTACATTCAATTACGTAAAATTTTCAATTAATGTCAAAAGGATAATGTTTTTTTTAAATATATTTCCTAATATTTATGGAGTTATTGCATCTATTTTATTTCTAATTAAAATTGAACAATTAAGATCCTGCTAGAACCCCTCCTGTGAAGGTGAAGGCCTTCTCAAGTGACGACTAGTAGTCTCTATCTTTAGCGTCTTTCATCCAGTTTTTTCCTCCTACTTGGCTGATGTCGTCTACCCATCTCGTTATCGGCCTGCCTCGTTTTCTAGTCCCTGTGGGTCCCGGCCATGATGTTATTCGTCCTATCCAGCGATCATCAGTCATTCTTGCTACGTGGCCAGCCCATCGAAATTTTAATTTCTGAGCGTAGGACAACGCGTCGTTGACTTTTGTTTTCTGTCGTATCGTATGGCGTATTTTATGGATTTTTCTTATTTTCAATATGTTTCTCTCCATACTCCGACAGGTCGTTATTTTGTTTTTTACATGGCGAGTAAACTTCCAGGTTTGGCAGGCATATGTTAGTGATGGCAAGAGGCATGTATCCATTACTTTTCTCTTTAATTGTAGTGATAATTTACCTTTCAGGTCAGGACTTCTTTTAGCATCCAAAACTTTTTCCATGTACTAGTTATTCTTCTGTCTATCTATTTCAATGTCATTGTTTTGTTTATGGAAAGAGATTTGTTTTTCCAAGTACATGCAGTTTTCCACATATTCCAAAGGCATATTATTTAGAGTAATTACCTTTTTATCACTGTTTGTCATTAGTTTGGTTTTGCTTAGGTTTATTTCTAATCCAACCTCTGAGCTTGCTTTTTGTAGGGACTCTATCATAGTTGCTAGTTCGGTACTGTTTTCTGACAGAAGCACGATATCGTCAGCAAATCTCAAGTGACTAATATATTTGTTGTGTATTCTTAAGCCAACTTTGTCCCAGTTTAGTTTGCTTATATATATGTATAAATATTCTTGGGGTCGCCCTGTCTAACCCCTCGTTTAATTGGTATAGGTGGTCCCGTCTTCTCTAGCTTCACTCTGCTAACACTGCTGTCGTATAAATGCTTCAAGATATCGGTGTATCTATTTTTAACCGACTTCCAAGAAAAGGAGGAGGTTCTCAATTCGACGGAATGTTTATTTTTTTTTTTTTTTTTTTATGGATGTTCACCGATTACTCAAAGACTACTTGACCGATTTCAAAAAAAAATTTTTTGGTTTTATAGAAAGTACTTTCTAGTTGGTCCCATTTAATTTTGGTGAAGATCTGATGATGGAATCCACGAGGAATTGAAGGAACTCCTCAAATATTGTAGGCATACATATAGCGATTTTGGTATTATAAGAAACATAATAAGCATTTGCATTCAGAAAATGTAAATTGGTGAATTGGAACTGATGCAGAAGACCACAGAATGCCATCGGAACTCCTCAATGATAAATGATTTACGGGTGGCGACAAAATATCTTGATTAATTTAAGCAACTTCATAGTCAAAATTTAAATATTCCTGATGAGAATGGTACCATCGAATTGATTTGATGATGGAGCCGGAAGGTAGGCACCAGATCTATGTAATAAAATAATGTATCCTAGCCGTGTTTGGGCTTGTTCGAATCGTCACGAGATACACTTTTAAGTAACGATTAACTAAAAAGTGTAAAATAAATAAACTTTTAAACAAAAAAATAACACCGACTCCATAAAAACTAAAAAGTTAAAAATAACGCCATAATTCAGTTTCTTCAAATTACTTACAAGTAACCGTTTGTATACTCAATCTATACAGTATATACAATTAATGTTATTTTGGAGTCGGTGCCATCGTGTCACAACTTACTAAAATCGACAATTTTCAATATTTAACACATTCTTTATCTGGCACCGACGCCAAAATAAGATTAATTGTATATACTGTATAGATTGAGTATACAAACGGTTACTTGTAAGTAATTTGAAGAAACTGAATTATGGCGTTATTTTTTACTCTTTAGTTTTTTTGGAGTCCGTTTTATTTTTTTGTTTAAAAGTTTATTCTACATTTTGTGACTTTAGAGCTTCCCATATCGAAGAATGGATAATAGTATCAAAAGCTTTCTGATAGTCAATAAATACCATATGTAGCGGTCTACGGAATTCTTGATACTTCTCTATGAGTAGTTCCAGTAAGTGGATATGGTCGTAATAAAGGTCGTCATATAGTTGAAATAAAATAAATTGTATGTAAATTAAAGATACTTTATACAAAATTAAGGGAAGCTGGCTATTTGGATTAATATCACTGAAGCAAGAATATATCTCTTTTATTTTATCTGTCATAATCTATGTAGGGATGTATCTTTGCGGCATTTGCATTACCTCAAAACAGCTGAACGGATTCCAATAATTATTGGTACAAGGATAGGAGGACATATATTTTTAATTAAAAAAATACATAAACAACATATTTAATTTTACATCCTTATCGCTCTATTTAATTTATATCGCTTCACGCAATAAGCTCCTTAAATTTGGTGCAAAATTTACAAGATTGGGGCCAATTAGAACTGTTAAAACACAAAACCTAATCAAAAGTCAGCGTTGAACTCTCAGATTTCAACAATAAATGGATCATAAGTTACCGTTACAAGAACGGTCTTATGTTTTCACGTCTTATATTCGGTTTACATGAAGTCAAGAACGTTCTAGTCGGCGAATCGGCGTTGTACCTAATCGGGTTGAAACCTGACTAAGTACAAGCAGATCATAGATCATATTTCAACCCTAACAAGTTAGTGGTTGTTCGGAACTTTCCTGGACGTTCTTTAGAGTTATAAAGCGGTCGGAATTACATAGCGTGAAGTAGGGACAAAAAGCTAGTTTCTCCGGGAGAGATTAGAACTTAATTTCTAAAGTAAGGGAGAGTTCTTAAGATGTTGTTGTACTGTTTGTTGGCAATAGTTGTGTCAATGCACAATGCATTTTCTTTAATCTCTTTATCTATCAACATCTAAAACCACGAACGAATAATATAAGTCATTTTTAGACCTATTTTGTAATGGAAAACTCGTACCATCTGATTGATTTGATGGAGCCGAGAGAGACACTGGATCTCTTTAATAAAGTAATGTATCCTAGCCGTGTTTGTGCTTGTTCGAATCGTCACGAGATATAGGTACTTTAAGTAACGATTAGCTAAAAAGTGTGAAACAAATAACTTTTTATCAAAATATTCAAACCGCCTCCAAAAAAATAACACTAAAAAGAAAAAAAAAAACTGCATACTGTATAGTTTGAGTAGAATAACAAATATGAGTTCGTCGTTATGAGTTCGTAATATAGGTATGTGTCGTTGATGGATTACTTAAATAGTCTATTTTGGAAAGGTTTGTGACTATAAAAATGTTGCTATTATCGTTTTGTCCCAATAACAATTTATGTATGAATTTATTGTTTTTACATTTTGAATTTGAATGACATCAATCTTATCCCTTTGCTTGTCCAAATGCAAACTACATACTCTTATATAAATTCATATACGTAAATACGTTTCACATAAAATCCCGAATATTGTATTCTTAACAAGATTCACAGCTGAGCGGATACGGCTCGCGAACCGAATTGCCTTTATCGAATTCAAAATCAGTACTGACACTTCAAATACAAGCTGAAAATTCACTCAAGTGCAAAAAATTCTCACACTCCAGTCCCCCTACTACATTTTCAGTACGAAATACCGTATATGCCATGAAAAAATAATAACGTTGCACCGTTTTTAAACTGAGCACCGATTAGGAGTGCAGATCGTGTTAGTCGAGTCCTTAGAAAATGTAGGGTTGCGGTTTGGGTCAAAAAACAAGCTTAATTGTCTTAAGTGGAGTTTTTAAAACCCTTTGTACAATCGTTAGCTCACACCTTTTGTTTAAAGCACAGCCCTATTGAATACAAATTTATCGGTGCGGTTGGATTTGGAACGGTGATTCTTAACGCATGCTTGGTGAAAGCTAGCTACAGGGCGAAAAGTATCCGACCTGATACTTCTTCGGCAGGGGTACCCACAGATAATTGGGGATGGGGAGGGTTTATATATATACAGCAAAAGGAACTTTGTTTTAACCGATTATCCCGCACATTTTCGAATTTCGAACGTCCAATAAAGCCGACGGTTTTTTGAGCGATTGCAAATGTAAATTTGTTTTGATTGCATTGTAATGGTTTTGATGGAAAAAATGGTCTAAATGTAAAGGGGTATGTTTTTTGTGAACGATAAAAGCATAAAGGTGTCGAATTCATTTTGTAGATTTAATTATGGCTGCGGGCTTTATTGAAAAAAGTTGTTAGCCACTTAGAGAAGTATTTTTTATTTATGTTTGGGATTATTTGAGATTTACGGTAGCTTATGAGTATTTACTTGACACTTTTAGGGTCCCTTAAGTCCGTAGAAGAACCGTAGTTACAGTGAGTCGTTTCGTTACTACAAGACATATTGTATAATGGAAAAGTAAATGAATGGTGAATACATTTTTTACGTTAAGGTGCGTCCACATTTGTATCATTTGCCCGATCAGACCTTCGCCCCGTGGCATGATCGCGTGTCACGCACGCGTTTGGACGTTGCGCCGATCCGATCGCTCGAAATCCATGTTGCTACGCGTATCCCGCACTTAGATCGAACTAGCTCGGCATGATCGCCGCGCCGACGTCCAAGTAGCGCGATACGCAGTCACGCCACGGCACGGTGATCCGATACGAGCAAATGATACAAGTATGGACGAACCTTTACGCCCATGCAGCGCCCGCATTTTCCTTAATAAAAAAAAATTTAAGCACAATAACAAAAAAAAATATCGAAAATGTGCAGGTGCCCTTTCATATGATACCCTACTTGACCTAGTGGTTACGCTTTTATTGACACGCTTTTATTAGGTCGACCTGTATGTAACTATGTAATGGAATCTAAGATAACTAATTTAACCATCTTCCACGGATCGTAGCGTCATGAAAATTGGCAGCTGTATGTAGTTCTGATGACAATACAATAATATGGTACTGTCGAACTGATCTGATGGTGGAGCCGGAAGATATGAACTGGAATTTCATGATGGAACATCGTATCATAGCTGTGTTTGGATTTGTTAGAAGTCTTGTAAAGCGTGTTTTTCTAGTGTTTTTTAAACTATTAATTTTTTTTTTTATGTGGGTTGTGTATGGATAATAATAATCAGTGACCGGAATTAGGTGAGCTAAAATACCTAAAGTTCGCGAGTGGACATAATAGAGAGTGGTTACAACCGGATAAATATAATATTTTATTTGGATTCCGGGTATTCGATATTTATTCGGGTACTTGTCATAATATTGAACGTGACATGTTTTGTTTACAGTTCAGCTTGTTTAATGTTAGTTTTTAGTAAAAAGGGGTAGACAAAAGAAGGTATATACAGGGTTTCCGCACGCATTGTTTATTATTGACTCTCAAAGGGGCGTGTTAGAGCCAAGCGGTGTAAACAATTAGTGCTCAAAAGATAAGGAGATAGTAAAAGATCAAGTACATACTCAGGTAGGTAGATGGACTCATTCGCTCCTGAACCCTGATCAGTTGAGTTAGTGCGTGTGTGGTTTATCGGATTTATCGTAACGATTTGTTTTTGACTTTGTCTTGTTTTATGGTATACTGGATATGCATATGATGACCTTGGCCTTAATTTAAGGATTACGATTTGCTGCGTTTCATATATTCGTTCACTTGGATCTCATACGGTAAGTCAACCCTAATTTTAATATGACACGTGGGCATTTTATTGTATAAAAATGAAGGTTTCTCATTTGTTTACGTTTTTTTTCTTTTATTTATTTGTTAATGTTACCTTTTATTACACACAAACAGAAAAATGATGACAAACCCGTCACAAAGACTATTTGAATATGGACAACCACATGTTACGCCTTCAGTAGCGAGTGAGTTAACTGAGTATGTACTTAACCCTATACGTACTTGCTTCCTTATCTTTCTAGTACTAGTAGCTTACACTATTTTGACGCTAATACGCCACTCTGACAAGCATTGACAATGAATAGGAAAACACAGATTACTAATTTATAATATATTTCAACTTTGTGGCTGGAATGTAACAATTTTTCATCATTACGGCTAGTACTCGCAGTGCCCGGGTGAATATCGAATACCCAGAATCCAAATAAAATATTATATTTATCCGGTTGTAACCACTCTCTATTATGTCCACTCGCGAACTTTAGGTATTTTAGCTCACCTAATTCCGGTCACGGATAATAATAAATTAATGAATTAATTAATGTCATCGTTTATTTCGGGCAACATGGCCCTTATAGACTGACATACATATTAAAGAAATAAATTAAAAGAAATTAAACTTTAATTAACTGTTACGCAAGTACGAGGTTTCATGTATCCGGCCGCGGAAACGCCGGAACATAACACCTTTCGGCCAGAAGTATTCCTTTGTGTAGGCCGCGAGTTCGTCTTCTGGAATTCTCACCACAAAATATGGACATACATATGTCGTAAAGTTAGAAAGCTTAGTTTTCATTCCACTAAATAAATCCATAAGCAAGCTACGCCTAAGACCTAGTTGTATAATAATTGGTAAAAAAAAATGCCGTAAAGTTAGAAAGCTTAGTTTTCATCTCACTTAATAAATCCACAAGCGAGCTACGCCTAACACCTACTTGTATAAATAATTGATAAAAATTAAAACAAAACTAATTTACTTATATACCTATAAATCAATTAAGTTTACCTACTAACGCCATCTGTTATCATAATTGGGGTCTATGGCTAAAGTTGAATTGGTAATAAGGTAAAAAAAACATGTCATTACCAACATTCTATGCTGTTTTCCACTGCCTATTTTTTTTTCAATTCTTCAGTACCTAAAGGATATCTGGAAGAGATCGATGACACTTCTTGTTTACCTCTAATTGTAGTTTGTAAATGCATTATTTGTAAATCCCTGTATATTTGTGAGGTGTGCAATAAACAATATTTGTATTGTATTGTACCAACAAACTTCAACAAAAATATGTCTATTACAGTCCATGTTTTTAAACAATATTATCGAGAATGCGCTAGTTCCAAAACTTTATTCAGTAAGTAGAGCACACTGGGCTCTTTTACAAGTCTAACTGGGAGAACTCCGGAAAGTATGACATTTACACCCAGTTTCATAAAAGTTATAAAACCTGCTACACTGTGAATCGATTAGCAGTTTTACATCGCATAATATTTTTTGTTTGTCTCTCTTGTCTCAATAATTTGCACATATCTACCTAACAGCATGGAGCATTAAAACAAGAGGACTGTCAATTGTCAAACTTTGTAAAACAATTGTAATAGATATAAGAGTTATTTCGAATAAATGACTGGCTGTTGAGTTTGTTTCGGCTTTCTTCTCAATAGTGATCTCCTCTTGGGAAACGCTGTAGAGACAGACTTGTAAAAGTGCCCTTGCTGCCTTCTTACAGAATAAAGATCGTTATTTCATTGATCGTTACTGCAAGGATTCAGACAAAAACAAGATGGCGCTTAAAAACTTTGCATTTGACGATGTTTTAATTAAACAATGAAACATAGTAGTACAATAACAATTAGTTCGTAACATTTAAATTTTGTGTCACGTTTGCAAAGTAAATATTAATTCCTATTCATAGATGGCATTGTAAATGTCGAGGAACGGCTTTTTATATGGTGATTGTCAGTCCTGATTTAAGGATCCATTGTTAATAGGTACATACTGTGGAGTTCGATGTCGATTAATAAAGAGGGTAGAGACTTTTTTTAAATACGTGTTCAGATCAAAATCAGTATTCAATTCAAATACATCATGACATTACAAAACAGAGAATCGGTCATTCAAATAAGGACTATCTATTATTTAACTAAGGGCCAGTCTATGAAAAAGGTGTCTATACACGAGCCACCTTTACAATACATACGCTACACATCCATACTAATATTATAAATGCGAAAGTGTGTCTGTCTGTCTGTCTGTCTATCTGTCTGTCTGTCTGTCTGTCTGTCTATCTGTCTGTCTGTCTGTCTGTCTGTCTGTTACCTCGTCACGCTTAAACCGCTGAACCGATTTGGATGAAATTTTGGTATGGAGATAGTTTGAGTCCCGGGGAAGGACATAGGCTACTTTTTATCCCGGAAAAATACCCTTATCCGCGATAAACGAATTTAAGGCGGACGAAGTCGCGGTCAGAAGCTAGTATCTAATATATGCAAGTCCATATAATACATTTGCATTGGATTGCTAAAACAAATCAGACACTAAGATAATTTCACTTTTAAGATGATAAATAAAATGTCATTTGCATTGCTATTTAGCAACTTCATCAGCGGAGAAGAAAAGATTATAAACCATCTTCCTTTCTTCATCGTAGCAGAGTAAATAGTATCCTATAACCATCTGTGGATGACCAGCTACCGTATAACGGTGTAGACATTTCTTTTCAAATCCGCTTAGCCATTTTGGAGTGACGAAGCCACAACGACACGTACAAACATACAAAAAATCCAAAGAAAAAAACTTCAAAATACTCTATTTACTTCAAAAAATGAAAGTAAAATATTTTACGAAAACGGAAACGGAAGCATTCTAAAAGTTTGTCCACGAAATGGAAGGATCCAATTTCTCGTACTCGTATATCTGCATTAAGAATAACCATTAGCATCGATTTAAGAAATAAAATGGTCGTAGAAGATTTTAAGCCAAAGTGAAACGTTGCGAGTAACTTACGTATTAAATCATTTTCAAACTTAGCCTTTTCCATAGACACTATTCAGTAGTTCATAATAATAAGTAACATAAATAAGGAACGAATTCGTCTTTAGCTCACATCCTAACAAACCCATTAACGTACTTAGAATTATACAATTATAAACTTCCATCCATAATAGCCTTTGTTATCTACTGCCAAAAGTTAATGGCGACAAAAATGTGTATCAACAACTATAAACGGTTTAATACAAGCAATAAAGAAAATGGACGATTATTATTCTACGTGACTGTACTGTAATGTACACTCAACCGCACATTTGGCTAAATGTGGGTTATAATTGTTAATTTGCCTGTGGTTTATAATTACGCATATCAAATTTGTCTAACGCTTGTCACATACAGCCTGCTAATGGTAGCATTTATCACAGGATAAATCTTATGCATACTACAGTACAATACAATGCAACAAACCTTGTTCGAACTTCGGCTAGCGTAGCCTTACCTGCTTTCCTGTCCTCTGCTTATTGCTCGCTATCTCTCGTCGGCATCATTTTAAACCATACTCAGATGGTCGACGATGAGGTGGCGAGCCTGAGGGAGGCGAGGGAAGCATGGTGTGGCTCGTGCCCTGGATTAGATATCCCAGTCACCAGACATGTTCAACAAACGTGGGATGCCCCTCGCCTCAAGGCAGTTCACGCATCACTCTTCGAGAATAGTCCGGACGACTCAGAACGTGCCCGCCTTCTGGCGGTTACAGTTCCAGAAGCAGGCCACTGGCTGCATGCGCTCCCATCTCGTCAAATAGGCACTGTCTTTGATCCAAGCTGTTTAAGAATAGCAATATGCTTGAGGCTTGGGTCCAGAATTTGCGTCTCCCACACCTGCATCTGTGGAAAGAGCGTTGATCAGCTTGGGCGACATGGTCTTTCATGTTCCAAAAGCGCTGGTCGGCTATACCGACACGGCACTATGAACGATTTGGTCCGTCGGTCGCTTGCCACTGCGTCGATACCTGCCATCCTAGTGCCTACTGGTTTGGCAAGAGATGACGGCAAGCGTCCCGACGGTTGGGTAGAGCCTTGATATGGGACGCTACTTGTGTCGACACGTTCGCACAGTCCCATATCAAGGCAACCCGCTCGCAGGCCGGCGTTGCGGCTGACTAGGCTCAGGTTCTCAAGCGCCGCAAATACTCGTCTTTACTTAAAGACTATGAGTTTGCGGCGCTTGCGGTAGAAACTTTGGGTCCCTGGTCAGCCGACATGAAGAAGTTTATGGGGGCCCTGTCGGCGAGGCTGATCGACGCCACGGGAGACCGTCGCGCTGGCGGCTAACTCTCGCAACGAATTTCTCTCGCAATTCAGAGAGGTAACGCCGCCAGCGTGATGGGGACCATGCCGCAAGGCGAACTTTTAGACGGGGTTTTCTTTTTATAATAGTATTTAGTTTTGAGTTAGAATTAAGTTAGTTATAGATTCATTGATTTCCTATTCTGTTTTCGTTGTTTTTATAATAATAATAGATGTATAATGCAACAATAGGGAATATGCATGATTTTTTATTTTTGCTTTATTAAAAGCTCATTCATGTAACAAACAGTAGACAAAAATAATTTTTCGAATAACTATAATAATAACCAAGATATACGCCATCAAACATTTCATTCTATCTCTTTCTAGCAAAACGGAATTTAATATTGAGTTTATATGGCCGGCGTATACTATGACGTAACAGTACATGTCAGACCTCTGTCAAATCGCCGTTTAATTATTATTTCTAGCAGTTTAAAATGCCTATATCATGCGTATTTATTGACCGATTTTAATTTTAATTTCACTTTTTGAAATCGTTTTTACGGTATTTTCATATTTTGTTAAGAAAAGCGATAAAAAAAATCGTGCATGTACCCTATTCTTTATTGCACACCAACAACAGAAACAGTACAATAGAGCCTTAACATAAAATACGGTAGACAATAGACATACTAGAGGTACCTATTATCTATTAAAATGTTATAAAGTTGTAAAACATAAATGTCTGTACATTGAAGATATTTCAAAAAAATAAGCCGTCACTGAATGATTTATTCTTATTATTCGCACTAGCGGCCGCCTGCGACTTCGTCCGCCTTAGATTCGTTTATCGCGGATAAAAGGTATTTTTTCGGCATAAAAAGTAACTTATGTCTTTCCCCAAAACTCGATATTTTACTAAATTAAATGTGGAGCATATTGTGTGTCCATACAAATTTTCACCCCCTTTTTCGTCCCTTGAAGGGATGAAATTTGACATACATGTCCTATTCTGATGTATAAGGTACATAACTGGAAAGTTTCATGAACATTCGTCCAGTAATTTTTGAGATTAATTGGAACGTAGAGTAGAGTACATACATACTTTCACGTTTATAATATAAATATAGATAAATTAATGATAACGAAGTAAGGATAAGATGTTTGCACGTGTCGATGCGGCGTCATCACGCCAAAACGGCTAAACAGATTTCAATTATTTTTGGTAATTAGTCATCCAAAGATGATTATAGAATACTTTTTACCCGACTACGCTGAAGTAAAAAATGAAGAGTGCCTTTTTTCTCTTCATAATGCATCACTGACTCTGTTCCTGAGGTATGGGAGCGGTACGGGAGGGGTGAAAAGTGACGTATATGTGTATAGCTATATGACGCTGCATTTAATTTAGATATGACGTGTCCTAACTGTACACAGTTAGGACACGTCATATCTAAATTAAATTTATAAATAAATATAAAATAAATATAAATAAATAAATAAATAACACAGGGACAATCTTACACAAATCTACCTAGTCCCAAACTAAGCAAAGCTTGTACTATGGGTACTAGGCGACGATATACATAGTATATAGATAAATGATAATACTTAAATACATAGAAAACATCCAAGACCCAAGAACAAACATTCGTGCTCATCACACAAACACTTGCCCTGGCCGGGATTCGAACCCGGGACCGCCAGCTTCGTAGGCCATTGTACAACCCACTGAGCCAAACGTGTCGTAAAATATCACGTCACGTCACTTGTCACCCCTCCCGTACCGCTTCCATATCGCAGGAATAGACTTAGTTAAGCGTTAGACCTGTATTTGGTAATAAGAAAACCAGCCAAGTGCGTTTTGGACTCACGCACCGAGGGTTCTCTACAAAATATACGCTACAAATGGCCGTATCTATAAAAATTCAGTGTTAGCAGAGCCCTACTCCTAAGCAAATATGCGCATTTTATACTGGTTACTGATATAGACAGACAGACATTAAAAAAATAGTTTTTCAGATTTATTTTTTAGATTGTGCTATAAGAGCTCCCTTCACACCAAATTTCAAGTTTCCCTATCAATTTCAAAAAGTGTCTAAATATACTTTTTTGAGGCATAAACGGCCGTATCTTTTTTTTACGTGAACTTAGAAGTTTGATTCTTTTCACAGCTTCAAGGGACTGTAGACCTAAGTATATAGTTTTCATTTCAACTCGATATCCACGCTGTCCCGAGATAAAGGGTCTTGACAGACTGACGGACAGACGGACAGACAACAAAGTGATCCTATAAGGATCCTGTTTTTCCTTTTGAGGTGCGGAACCCTAAAAATCTAGTGCATGCTTAATATCCAATAATAAACAAGAGTCAAGCCATTAAACAGGATTTCCTGCCGTGAGTGGATAAAGCTTCTGAGCAATATAACCTGGACCCAAAATAATTGAAATGTGAGGTCTCATTAAGACTTATTTGCATTTTAGATTAAAAAATAAACCCCATGCCGACAAAAGATAATTGATAAAAATAATTCTATTAAAATAAATTTAAACTGCCAAAGAGGATATATTTGTTACTTTTTTAAGGGCAGCAAACAAGACACTTACCTAATACTAAAAAGGGCTTATGCTCAAATCATTTTAAATTCGAATTTATACTTTATTTGTATAATAGTAATTTTCATATTGGTGTTTTGTATGGAAATGACATGAATTGCTTTTCCTGACCGCTTCAAATGATGGCCACTGATGGATTTTTGATACGCGTATGCTAATGACTTTTCGGTTTCATTGAGATAGTGGGTGTGGAATAAAATACTTGGTATTTTGGTATTTTTGGTGTTTTTTTTATCTCCCTTAATTTTAATATAAAACAATTTAACGGATTATATCGCGTATATTATCTCATTTTAGTTCATTGTAGTTTAGTTTAGTCGGGAACTAAAATGAGATAATATACGCGATATAATCCGTTAAACTGTTTTATTTCAATGAGTAATAATCGCGGAAACAGAAGAAAATATTATATAGAATACTTTCTTCTGTTTCCGCGTTTTATCGATTACGCTGAAGCAAAAAAGAGGGTTATGATCTTTCCTCCTCCATGAACGAAGTTGCGGGCAGCTTCTAGTCTATCCATACTTAATATTATAAATGCGAAAGTGTGTCTGTCTGTCTGTCAGTCTGATACCTCTTCACGCTTAAACTGCTGAACCGATTTGGATGAAATTTGGTATGGAGATAGTTTGAGCCCCGGGGAAGGACATAGGCTACTTTTTATTCCGGATAAATACCTGTATCCGCGATAAACGAATTTAAGGCGGACGAAGTCGCGGGTAGAAGCTAGTAGTCTGTACATTGAAGATATAAAAAAAAAAAACTATTGTAAGGGACTATTTGGAGGTCACTGCAGCGAAATATATATTTTTTGGATTTCTTGTATGTTTGTATGTGTCGCTGCTTCTAAACGGATTTCAACTATGTTTGGTACACGGGTAGCTGGGGTATCTCTAGATGGTTATAGGATACTTTTTAACCTACTACGCTGAAGAAAAGGAGAGGGTTATGTGGTTGCGGAGTCATCACGACAAGACTCCTCCTTCCTCCTCCATGAACAAAGCTGCGGGCGCCTTCTAGTTATAAATAAACTTATTTGTTTGCAAATATTCAAACTGGAGGTTTAATTTATTACGTACATTTTATTATCACAAACTTTATATCAGTAATATTTGAGCAATTTTATATACTAAGTATTTCAGGAATCTGTTGATCTAAAATTGTGAAACTTTTCCGAATTGAAAATATTTAATTTTATAAAATGCTATTTGATACTACATACCGGCGTAAGTACTCGAAGTATCAGGTACAATAAAGTTACTGAAAGTATTTATAACAGGTAATCAAAGCTTCAAAACCGCTTTATGGAAAAATGATTGTATTCATTAAACAAAAACGCAAAAACATCAATCTCTATTACTCGATTCCAAAAAGTCGTATGTAAATTGCAATTTAAAGACGCATAGGTTTTTTATTGGCATGGCAGAGATGCGCAAGGCCGTTTTTTCGTTTTTCGAAACCAGGTTTTTGCGGATGTGCGTGTTTGCCTTAAAGCGGCTTAACTTGTGGCAATTTGACATTATTAAGGACCTGGGAGTTCTCATATACGATGACTGCTTTTAAGTGTGACAAATAGGGATAGTTTATATCTTGGCTATGGCTAGCCAAGGGAATGCAATCGGTTTACCGATTTGTATAAAAAACTTTTTCCCATACTAAAATAAGAATAACCGGTTACATTCACTACTAAATATTTACACTGGTAAAAAATGTAATACAAATTATTTTACTAGTTATTCCATAATAATAGTAAATCATTGTTTATTGAGGTATTAACCCATTTATTGATTAGGTACATTAACACACACTATCACCGATTAATACATTCCAACTATTTCCACTTTTTAACCGACTTCCAAAAAAGGAGGAGGTTATATGTTCGATAGTTTGTATTTTTTTTTATTATATATGTTCTCCGATTACTCCACCAAGTCAGGATCAGATGATGGAATACCAGGGAAATCGAGAGAAACCCTCAAATATTATAGGCACTAACAAAGTTTTGTATATATTTTTCTAAAGTTATCAGTTGTTTTCCTCTGGTTGTCATCATTTCATGCTGAGCTGATCATGGAAGGTACAATGAACTAACCCTAGGCACCGACTTCAAAAGGTGATTCAAATGTGATCCGTACCGTACATAAAAGATTATTTAAGGCTTTTTAGTTTATTATGTAGTCGGCTTTTTTATTTAATTTTTTTTTAATAACGAAGTCAAAAGATCTTTATTTATCACTGCCATAATTTCTATTTTTATTTCAGCTGCTGGTTTTCTAATCAGTTTGATGTCAACTGTATCATAGTTTTCTTTCTTTTTCTTTTGTATATATTTATGTGTATATAGTATGTATGTATGGTTGTTTTTATTTATTGTTGTATTATTTCCATACAATATATGTCGCGAATGCTTAGAGTTTTGTGAGGCGATGGACGAACGTCGTAGTTCTATTTTATAGATGCATATATTGTTATTTTTTATGATGTATCGATGTTCATTTAAAAATCTCCATTTTATACATATTATAATTCACAGTGATTTAGTTTTACTGTTAGCTGTGTAATTATTTGTAAATAAATAAATAAATAAATAAATAAATTTATAATCGTATTTCACCACCTACTCATTCCTACCTAATCTGTGTCATTTCCGTTACTCAAAGGTTGTCTGGAAGAGATCGCTCTTTAGCGATAAGACCGCATATTTGTCTACCGTAATTTATGTTAAGAGTCCCCGATAAGCTCGGTTCTCCATACAAACGTAGTTACGATCTCATTTTAAAACGACTAGCTAGTTTTCTCTGAAACTTTGTACTTATAAGTTTAAGGAAATGCAGGCCTGTAATTAGTTTATGTAGCATCAGATACAAAACTTGTTTTTGTTGTGTTCCGCTTCTTTTATAAACTGGAGCCATTTTAACTAATTACAGGCCTAGATATACCTCATGTCATTGTATATGCAAACTTTCGTTACAATCCAATACGTGATTTTGATAAATGAGAACGAAACTCCGTTTGTATGGGAAGGTGAAATTCGGCCGAGCTTGCCGGGAACTTTAAAGGCTCTATTTTAGTGTTTCAGTTGTTGGTATGCAATTTATAATCGTTGTATTGTATTGTATTTATAAAAAACTATAGTATCTTAGTGAAGAAATCATGATCTAAATATAATCCTATCTGTGGTACAGTTAGCTAACCGTTCTTTTTTCCGCAGTGCGTCCTCTCTGGGTCCGTCTTCAAGGCGGCAAGCGGCCACTCGTAGCTGGTCAGAAGACCGAGCTGGTCTGCCAAGCTGTCGGCGCCAGGCCCAAGCCTTCAATCACCTGGTGGCGAGGAGGCACGAAGCTGAAAACTGTTCGAGAAACTGTAAGTATTTTTTACGAATAAGGCTTGTCCACGAAAAAAGTAGCTATCGAAAACTAAGTCTTCTGTGTCTCCCAGAAGGTCTAGGCAGTTCAAACTGCAATTAAATTGCCAACTGAGTATTCTTTTTTATATGTAAGAATCTAAAATCCATACATTTTTCTTACAAGTTATGAAATCCTACATAATGCCAGTTAAGGCTTAGAGCTAAAATGATTGCATACAAATGTGTGTACTTATGGCATAATTTAAAACAATTTATGACAGACATACGATAATTAAGTGTCTGGAAAGTATTCGCGGAACAATATAGCGTTGATCTATTTGATTAAAGAAAAAAAACGAACCTTTGTGATCCAAACGTGAAAAATACTCTAAGACTGAAATCAACGATTTCAAAAGTAAGCCCAAAAATGGATACCATCTGATATAAATATCCATAACGGCACTCAAAACGAAACTTGAAGTCCATCTTATTAATATTCTTTTAAAAAAAAATATATTTCCTATTAAAGACCTGAATTATACAACAGTGGCTACTTTTTTTCGTGGATAAGCCTTAGGCTATTTAACAACAATTTTCTGTGGTTAATATATTATAAAACGACCTCTCAATAATAAGTAACACCAGCCCTATTGCCTAACGCGTTTGACGCTCGCAATCAGAATCCATTGGGGGTTATTGCCTAACGAAATTTTGACACTTGTTATCCGAATCAACTGTCATAGCCCATACAAAATCATAACACTTGGTTCTGATTCCGAGCGTCAAACGCGTTACGCAATAGAGGGGCAAGTAAGAATTATTATTGTGAATAGATACATACAATATGACGAATCATTATGACGCATACTGAAATATCAACAACTCCATAATATACTTTAGAAACCCGTAATTGGTTCATACTGATTGTGAATTTGATTACCACAGTCACAATACTAAATCCACCACACCCAACTTACAATATCCTTTCAGCCAATCCAAATTACTCCACTAATTGAAATAATGATCCCTCCATAAAAGCGTCCTTATTTTTCAAAGGCGGAAATCAAACAAGCAAAACTATTTAAACTAAAAGAGCATATGTTCAAGTTACGTCAATATCGCTTAAGCCGTTTTATACATTTTATGATACCTTTATTGCCTGCTTACCGAGAATGAACTTCATTCGCTTGTAGTAATGTAATAAAGTTGACCGTTTTTCAAATTTTGGTTCATTAAATGTAATTATTAACCTGGAATTTTATACGATGACTGATTGTACTTTAAGGTGCGTCCACATTTGTATCAATTGCCCGTATCAGATCATCGTCGCGTGGCATGATCCCGTGTCATGATCACGCGTTTGGACGTTGCGCCGATCCGATCTCTCGTAATCCATTTGCTACGCGTATCACACACTTATATCGGAAGAGTGCGGCATGATCGGCGCGCCGACAGTGAGCGTCCACGCAGCGCGATACGCCGTCATGCCACGGCACGGTGATCGGATACGAGCAAATGATACAAGTGTGGACGCATCTTTAGAGGCTTTATCGTTAAAGTGCGTCTGCCTCTGAGCCAGATCTGAAACGCTTTGTTTCTTGGTTCGTTAAGAAACCCGCTTGACTATAAATTGGGCAAATTAGAAATATAATTTCATCTACTGATGAAGTGATTACAAAAACTCACTATACTCTTTAAAACCTCGTATCTCGCTACTGAATCTACACTGAGATACGAGCTTTTTATTAGGTAGGCTAGGCTCGTATTTGTTATTTAGAGTTTTTATCTGACTGTGTACCTAGATAAGAAGGAATGTTATGTCACCACCAACGAAGCTAACGTCATCAATTAACCAACTGTTCGTGTCCAGATAGAATAGAGAATAGCCACTTTGTTGCTGGCCGTACAATCGGTAGAGAATCGTGTAATTGCCTCTAATTGCGTCCAATAAGCACAACGGACGGACAGCACAATAGTTCGCCATTATATTGATGCGTGCTGATACTATTGGTTCAGTGGTATCGTAATAATAGTAGGCACAGTGAATACATTATCAGTAAGTAAGTGGTGGTAAGTGGGTGGGTCACTGGCGCAAAACGGTTCTTTATTACGAACCACACCACGTATCGGAATCTTAGAGCATTTAAACTACTAGTGAATACATGATCAGTAAGTACGTAGTGGTTAGTGGGTGGGTCACTGGCGCAAAACGGTTCTTTATTACGAACCACACCACGTATCGGAATCTTAGAGCATTTAAACTACTAGTGAATACATGATCAGTAAGTACGTAGTGGTTAGTGGGTGGGTCACTGGCGCAAAACGGTTTTTTATTACGAACCACACCACGTGTTGGAATCTTAGAGCATGTAACTACTGGTGAATAAATGATCAGTAAGTAAGTAGTAAGTGGGTGGGTCACTGGCGCAAAACGGTTCTTTATTACGAACCACACCACGTATCGGAATCTTAGAGCATTTAACTACTGGAGACGATAAGCTGTGTCATTACCGAACAAATTTTTCGTGCATTTTTAACGAGGTATAAACACGTAAACACTACACGGAAAGATGACTATTTCTGTAAACGCACAAAATATAGAGAAATCACCTACAAAACACATCCACTTACTGACAATTGACCGTATAAACTGACCGGCGATTTCGCGATTACTTTGGCAGAGGCGAATGTATCCGTATGGCATCTCTAGTAGTTAAATGATCTAAGATCGGAATATATGATTTTTGTTTATTCTAATTAAACTGGGAAAGTCTGATCAGGCCTCCTTACCGGTATAATCGGAGTATGGGGAGCGCATTCCTGTAAACAGAAATGGCATACGCGGCCACTTGTAAGTAAGATGGAGACGCGATGCGTAAGGCACAAGGACTGCGGAGGTGGGTTGAACCGGTTCAACCAGCCTTAAAGCGTGGGAAAGAGAGCGGAATAATTTAACATACAGGTTGAATTGCCGCTCCCATCAATGAGTATTATATACATGTCTGACCGTTCGTGGTGGAACCGTTTGTTAACACATTCACTGCCCGGAACCCGCCCTGTGCCTTGCGCCCCGTGCTCTGCTCGTCGACGCGTAACCGATACCATGCGGTTCCCCGCATTTAGAGGAAATTGCGTAGTGCTATGCAATGCTTGGCAGCGACAGTGTTAAGTAGTGATGTCTCCTATTTAAAAGGGTACTGATACAGTGAGATACTACGATGATGATTCCCTTTATGTTTTTACATAAAGGCCGGATTGTTATTTTATTTCAGATGTATCACATCAAATACCATACGGGAAAAAGTAATATTCAAAATAAAATACTCCAATCGATTTTTCTGTTCTTTCCTGTTGGACTCAAACAAAGAACGCATTAAATTCTATTATCAATGCTCATTGTGATTATAACGAACCCCTCTAGCTCTACTTTTACTACTGTTACTTAAAAGCAAAAGAGCACATGTTATAGGTAAAATGTTAAATGGTTACGATCTTTTGAGAAAGGATTTTAAATAAATTTCTATTGAATCTATTCATTACACTCGAGTTTATTTTACGCCACGTGTGGGGTTTTAATCGAAATAGGGTTATGTTTTGAATCTCTTCATTCCTTTGTTTTTGTATATATTAAGCTTAATGAGGGTAAAAAAATAATATGTAGAAAATATTAATTGTACATGTTTATTACACGTTCGCGAAGGATAAAAAGTCATAACCCTTCTTTTTTCGAGAATGTGGTGTACCAAAAATTTTCAAATCCGTTTAGCCGATTTGGCGTGATGGACCCACAACGACACATACAAACATCCCAATTTTTTTTGATATAGTGGCCTCCAAATAGTTCGTATTGAATATATATTTAATGTACAGACATTCCATTTTTACACTTAAACACGTTAAAAACAAGATTCGGTCACCTTCCAATAGTCCGTTTCATTTGTTTTTGTGACAATTTATATATTAAAAAACTTTATAATAACAGTATAGATATATAGATAACCAGAAAATTCAAAATATGTATGTTTTACCAATATGTATTAACATATAGTACATTATTTTAAAATTTTCATGGCCGATACTGCAGTAAAGCATACTGTTATAATTTGACTTTGCAATAGAGAAGGCGACATCTGGTTAACAACTGACGAGGTCTTGTCGAAGTCTGGTTTAGGTCTTAAGATAAAGCTGTACCATTGAACAGCCATGCATCATTAATATATATGTTAATATTATATTAATATATGTTATATATATATATATATACATATATATATATATATATATCTATATCTAATATCAAGAACAGCAAGCTGGGACGTTGTGTGGATGGTGACCTATAGAATCCGATGCAAGCAACTCGTCCTTTCCAAAAATAAAACCGCCGATCATTACGAATTAACGACTCTTGAAGTAACGACCACATAGGAAGCCGACGAGATATAGGAAGCAGTGGCGTAACGTCCATATAAGCCGATTCCCACTGGGTTGCCCAAGGAAAGGCTTATAACCACCTTTTTACATAAACATGAGTAAATGAATAAGCCGAATTCCCTTCTAATTTTCCTGACGCCACGCTTTTGACAGGAAGTATAAAAGATGGTGAGAAAACGTGGAATTTGAAAGGTCTTTATTAATTAATCGGTCGGTTTTTCCAGGTTTAGTAATATTGCTCTACCTATTTGCTGTTATAATCACAGCATATAGGTAGGTCAAGATTACTCAAAGCTGGTTGTATGTTTTCTTTTCTGGTATTAAAAATTTACGTCGTTTCATGCATAGTATAGTGAAAACTGTGAACTTTTCATTTTGAGACATCTCTCTTGATGATATTAATTAAACCTTCTTATTTTCCAGACTTCAACTGATGGCAACATCACCAACAGCATCCTGACCTTCGAGCCAGCCATCGATGATGCTGGAAGGGTTCTCTCCTGTCGCGCCACTCAGCCATCTCTGCCGCACTCCACCCACGAAGATGGATGGAAAATGGAGATCCAACGTAAGTGCAAGTCTCTTTAACCCCGGTAACTTGTTGAAACTTTAATTTTGGGAAATTTGCCATGTGGGATGCTCCATTAACTGATATGGGGCAAACTTTGAGCTGTCAAAAGTTACTGGGCAGGGGCAAGGAGACTATTACTTCAAGGGTATCATTATAGTCGTAAGACACATTATCAACCACTAGGGGGGTTAATAATATTACTAGGTCAGTAGGACGTATCACATTACCACAGAATCAATATACACTACAACAATTTGTTTCATAATTAGTTACAATCATAAATTTACCATTCAAACTACATAAATTTCGCTTTGGTCATACGAAATTGATTCCCGTCATTTCACATAGCTAAGTGAAACTGATCCGTATTAACAAACGATGTCATACCATTGACAATGTGCATTGTCAATCATCCGATATTGAGGCCTTTGATGATTAGCGGCCACTACCTTGTTCAATGTTTAGTGATGGGCAATTTCGGGTGTTGTATAGGGAACATGCGTGAAATTTTTTCATCGCTTTTTTTAACACAATATCAAAATACCGTAAAACCTATTCCAAAAAGTAAAATTAAAACTGGATAAGAAATACTCATGATATTAGGCATTTTAAACTACGAATTTAGACAGCGATTTGACAGAGAGGTCCGACATAGACTATTACGTCACAGTCTACGACGGTCATATAAACTCCATATTAAATTCTGTTTTGCCAGAAAGAGATAGAACGAAATGTTTGATGGCTTATATCTTGGTTATTTTTATAATTATTCGAAAAAATATTTTTCTCCCCTGTTTGTTACATGAATGAGTTCTTAATGAAGCAAAAAGAAAAGATTATGCATATTCCCTATTATCTAGATTTTGAACAGCAAACCTGTTTTTTATTAAAACGTCAGCTAACGAAATCTAAATGTAAATATGAAAGCAAAAATTTGAAAAAATCTAAAATTCCAGTGGGATTGGAACCCACATATTAAACAGCTCTCCGGACCAACCCGGGCGACCTTCCTATAGGGATGTTGTAATTTTTTTTTCTGTGGTATGTTATAGAAGAAAGAAAGCAGAAAGAAAGAAGAAAGAAAGAAGAAAGAAAGCAGAAAGAAAGAAGAAAGAAAGAAAATATATTTATTGCCACAACTAAATGATAAAAAATATACAAAAACAAAAAAAAAAAATAGTTTATCTAGCAATAACTTAAGTTACTTATCTATATACATAACCCATCAAAGAAAAAAAACTAGGTTTGTGGCAAACGGTTTAGGCGTCAGCATAGTGCTGATCGTGCCGCCTCCTGAGCGACACTCCAGCCGAAACCTGAAAAACTAGACTAAACCTTAAAACCTAAACTATGAACTCCACATAATCACTTACTCTACCCGTGTCTACATCATACATTTATGTTGCGTAAATCTAATCAGAACGAAAATAATCTGCAAAAAATACGTAAGAAAAAAAAAAGACTGTTATGTTACCAGTGCTAAGCCGAATCCACCTATCAGCGCATTACAATAAATAGAACGACCATTCAATAATAGAAATACTGGTGAAGAAACTACTTCAATGTTATAAAACCTCCACGAGATATAACTAAATTAGAATCTTACTTTTCCAAAAAACGCTCCATACCCTAGAAAGGTGTGACGTCACACCTTCCTACTTTGTATGGGGAAATCAAAAACTTTGTTCTGCAATGTTAAAACTTTTGTTTATCGAAACGGTTTCATAACAAAAGTTACCATTCATTTCATGGTTTATTCAATAGTATTATCGTTTATTGATATTTCAATACTTTAAAAATGGATTCCCACCTAACTTTAAAGGCTTATAAGCTACGCCTAAGGTATCAAACTCAATTTTTTTTTTGGATGTGCATCATAAGAGCTACTATTTCGCATCAAAATTTTTGAGTAGGTACAGTCAACATCCCTATTGGTCCATCGACGCTCCGACCCGACTCATCGAATCTTTCTACCAGAGGCCCATTTCATAAAAGCGTATGTGCTTTATAAGTGGAAATCTCTTTCAAACAATATGTATTAAAAAAGACCGGTCAAGAGCATGTCGGAACATGCTCAATTTAGGTTCCGCAGCCGTTTATACAAAAAAATGCACTACAGATGAAAACATTACGATATGAAAAAAAAACACTAACAAAAGAGCGTATCTCCCCAGCACTTACGTCCTTTTGCTGAGAAGCGCGGTTTTATGGCAATAATTAAAAACGGTATGTCCGATCATGTTAAAAACAATTTTCGTTGGAAGTATTTATATTTGTTCATTTTTTCATAATTTTTGAACATACTGTTTAGAAGGGACACAATTTTTGCTACTTTCGGAGCGAATATTTCCGAAAATATTCACTAAATCTAAAAAGATATCTAAAAACCTCAAAGTGTTTTTAAAAGATCTGTCGATTGATGTGCCACACATTGATATTTGCTGAAAAAATATTTTTTCAGTTTCGGTTGCATGGATGGAGTGCCCCCCTAGAAATACATATATTTTTTATTTAACTATCAAACTAAGTAGCGGCTTACACAAGACACCTATGTTCCAAATTTCATCAATTTACGTCTTATACTTTTTGAGTAAAAAGCCTGTGACATACGGAAGGACGAACGGACGGACGGACGGACATGACGAAACTACCTATAAGGGTTCCGTTTTTGCAATTTTGGCTACAAAACCCTAAAAAGACTTCCACTTGTAATATAAGTTATAAGCTTTTGAGAAACGAACCCCAGTTTCTTATTTTTTTTCTAATACGCCTTAGGGATGCGTACACTTGGCAGTGTACAATTCTTCAAATTTACAAGCGTGACACAATTATTCAATTGAAATAAAACAATTTAACGGATTATATCGCGTATATTATCTCATTTTAGTTCCCGACGTTTCGGAAGCTTTCCAGCTTTCCATGGTCACGGGAGGACTGAGAAAAGATGTATTTTCATCTGTCAAAGTTACAATTTGTGCAAACTACCCATTTTTTGAAAATGGGTTAGTAGGTTATACGCGATGTAATCCGTTAAATTGTTTTATTTCAATGAGTAATAATCGCGGAAACAGAAGAAAATACAATTATTCAATGTTACGACTTATTTATTACTAGCTTCTGCCCGCGGCTTTGTCACTCTTAAATTCATTTATCGCATATAAGAGTATTTTTCCGGAATAAAAAGTAGCCTATGTCCTTTCCCTGGACTCAAACTATCTCCATACCAAATTTCATTCTAATAGGTTCAGTTTCACATTTACATGTGAAAGTGTGTCTGTATGTTTTAGTATGGATTAGCTATTTGTGAACTAATTGTAACTATAGGTATTACGTTATTTATACAATTATAACATAGGCAGTTAAAAGTTTTTGCCAGAATATCTCCTTGCGATCAGAACACGATCAAAAGTATGGCGACTGTCAGTCCTCTTGTGTTAATGGTCCTTACTAATTATCATCTAATTGATTGTACAGATTAATCCGCATTGCCTTATTGATGTGATGTGTCCAATTAATTTCTGTAGTAAGTACGCAGCTCGTATTGGCTTTGATAGCGTAATTCATAACCTAACATTTAGTTCTGAGTGTGACAGATCAAATATGAAAATGGAACTGTGGTTGGAATAACGTGTACTTCCCAAATATTGGGACAGAGAGATGTCAAATCGTTCTGAGTGGTTGATAGAAATGTTTTGGCAAAATTAACTCACACAGTGTCACATTTTCACCTACTTTTGAGTTTAATCTAGTATCTATTCGGCGAACGGATAAAAAGACCATGACAAAGGTACCTGTTCTTATTTCCCTTACTGTACATGGCGCATGCCGATAAATGGATTAGAACGTTTAAAAAAATTGAAGTATTTAAAATTGATGTATTTTTATGTTTGTTACAGAATAATTTCGCCAATTTTTTAACAGGGGATATTTTTGGAGTGTTATAATATATGAAATAGGAATCATTATAAATTAAAGAATCAACGGTGTAGCTGATAAAGCGTGTAGACCTCTCTGTTTCCGTCTCCTGATAAAGCGTGTAGAGGTCTGTTTCCGTCTCCTGATAAAGCGTGTAGAGGTCTGTTTCCGTCTCCTGATAAAGCGTGTAGAGGTCTGTTTCCGTCTCGCCCTATCCGAAATAGAAATAAAGCAGGAATATTTTGGGTGTGCATTTTTGTTGTGGTTTTTGACTTTAGGGGTACTTTTGTATTATTTGGTCACTGGTAGTCGGTTTATTTATTTATTTATTATTCAAAAAGTTACACAGAATTACAGTAAAAACCAAGTCACTGTGAACTACAAAAACATATAAAAAATCTTGAAACTAGTTCGATTTCGGTTGGGAAATTGCAGTGCAGTCACTACTGGTGGTGAAGATTTGGTGGCCAGATGGACCGGAGGTGTTTTAAAGACGGTCAGTGACTACATAGTCAAACTATGTAGCTACTACTTGTTCCCGTATGTATATGTATGACATATGGTACTTTTTTACAGATCTGCCAGTGGTGAAGTTGGAATTGGGCGCAAATCTGGACGCTAGTAAAGTAGTGGAAGGCTCGGATGTGTACATTGACTGCCGGGTTCGAGCTAATCCTTGGCACACGCATGTACATTTCACACATAACGTAAGTGGATTAATAATCAAAAAATAATAATTAGGGGACAATTTAAAAAAAAAGGACTAGTCCCAAGGTAAGCTCAATAAGTCTTGTGATATAAGAACTAGATAATGACATAATTTATAGAAATACAGGGCTATGCGGCATGGCGGAAAAGTACCTTAAATATTGTAGATTTTGCCGACCTAATTTGAAAAAAAAAACCGTAATTTTATAATGACTATTTTTAAATAAAGGAACAACGAGATATGTTTCATTCAAATTGCAAGAACATTATTTTCTAGAACATCGGTAGGTTTAGAAAATCTTTTTATGTTTAAAAATAATATAATGCCTCCATTCAGAAAACTATCCTATCTACAATATTTAAGGTATCTACTTCCATTCATGTCGCACAACCGTGTGAACCCCCTAGATACTCATAGAAGACATCTAAGATCTTGTAAAAAATTGTAATGCTCATCACCAAGGAACGAAACTATGGTGCTGGTGACGTCATTATGACGCAAAGTCGCATATAGGATGTTTTTTAAAACAGCATTGCAACACCCAATGATTCTTAATGCAATAATGGTAATCTAAATTACAGACAAAATAACTGCCTGTTGCGTGCAAGTCGTAAAATAAAAAATACCGGTACTTATGTATATTAAAAATAATGTACATATTAAAATACGATACGAATAAAATATTTTATTGGGTAATGTAATTCTAACAAAAAACATTTTGGACATGGAAAGCTGAAAAGCTTCCGAAACGTCGGGAACTCAAATGAGATGGGTAATATACATGTTATAATCCGTTAAATTTCATTTAAACGAGTAATAATCGCGGAAACAGAAGAAAATATAAAACATATTGAAATAAAACAAACTGCTTGGTAAATTATTAGAATAAAATAATTAAGCCCTTCTGGCACATGTGTAACTGTCTTTACAGCTTAGGCCCATCTGGCATGTATGTACACCTTTATTTGTGTTTAAAAAAAAATGGGTAGTTTGCACAAATTGTAACTTTGACAGAGGAAAATACATCTTTTCTCAGTCCTCCCGTGACCATGGAAAGCTGGAAAGCTTCCGAAACGTCGGGAACTAAAATTAGATAATATACGCGATATAATCCGTTAAATTGTTTTATTTAAACGAGTAATAATCGCGGAAACAGAAGAAAATATAAAAAGTATTTTTCCTCAAGTAAATGAAACAACACAAAAAATGTTTCGTTGGATGACGAAGTATGTATTTAAACATACTATCGCATCTTCTTTCCTAGGTCTTACAAGTACATTTAGGGCAATATAACTCTTGAATCTCGCGACAGTTATAAAAATTGCGTTGTATTGCACCTGGAGTAAATATTGTTGAAGGTCAACCTTCCTTCATCTAAATATCAGTTAACTACAGAAGCCAGTAAGTTGTTATGTGATTAGGTTTTTTATAATTAATCTAGATAAAAACACTGTATGTAGCTTGACGTCATACGTCTGTAATCGGTACCATAACCTCGCTCCCTACTCATCACACAAATATTTGCTAGTACCGGGTTTTGAATCTGATCATCAGCTTCACAGGCAGCATCACTACCGCTTAACTAAACTGTTGATGATGACATACAGTACTTGACTTATTTTTTCTCTAGGATGTAATCGTCAAACCGGGGTCAGGAGTGTTGGTAGCCAATCAGAGCCTAGTCCTTCAGAGGGTGTCTCGGAAAGCAGCTGGTGCCTACGTCTGTGCAGCCAGAAACACTCTGGGAGAGGGTTCCAGTGAGAAGCTGATGCTGGATGTCAAATGTAAGTAGACCAATAGACCATGAGTCTATCTTTTCTGGATGTCAAATGTAAGTTTCCGTCTATTTTTCAACATTCTCTTTTCGGAGTTCTCAGTATTAATCGAGTTCGGGATTCTTCAAACAATTGGGGTAATCAATTTACTGGGAATTCGCCAATATTTGGGGGCCGTGGGTGGGCCGTGGGGTGGGAGCCATTTGTAAGATTTGGCACCGGGCGTGAGCTTTCCGTATACCAGTAAAGATGTTACCCCTTTAAAAGTAATGCAAAACATTGATTTAAACTAACACGATCTTCACTCATTATCACAACACAACAAACGGGGGTTAATCGCGTATAAATATGATTTTATTTAATTACCTTTCGTTGGTCATTCTTCGACGTATCAACATCTACTAGCCGCGCGAGTTTTCCGATCTACTCCAGCTTGAGCTTGATTATTCACTCTACACTCACGACAAACCACACTCACGACATCTGGCACTTCATCGGTTGATGTTTGATGCTGTTTACATTTACTAATAATTAGATTCCACGAAGATGAAAGTTTGAAACCGTCCTCCCGGTTGAAATTTCGGTGTTTCTTAATTTCAGTAGCTTCACGTACGATTCTAATATAGTAATTATGTTCCATAGAAACGATTTTGGAATTATAAAGCTCAATCCAGTGGTTTGGTCCAGATTCTAGTAAATGTTCGGTAATACAGCTGCGATATGTTCCTTGACTCTTTCAGCAATAGTGCGCTTCGTCTGTCCAATATAAGAACTCCCGCAACTGCAATCAATCTTGTAAATGCCAGGTGATTGGAAACGAACAACATCCTTAGATTCCTTAGGTGATCTAACACACCCTGCGACCTTGGAAACGGCGTGTGCACAATTTTTATCAAGTATACTTTTGAAGTACTGTTCCGATTTTATCCGTTATCCCTCTTACGTAAGGCATGAAAGCCGGCTGCCTCACAACCTCAGGATATTTTTGTTTTGGTCTCCGTCTGGGCTGTTGTCTATTCACCCTATTAGTCTAAGAACCTTCTGAATATGCGAGACCTCACTCTCTTAGAATTCCGCAAAGGTCACGTGCTCTGTTATAGAGGGTACTCTCAACAGCTTGGAGGTGACGAGGATGATGATGAGACAACGCATTCAAATACCTGTCAGTGTGTGTCGCTTTCCTATAAAGAGTATGCGTCAGGGACTTATCTAGTTGAAGAATTACCAACGAAAGGTAATTAAATAAAATCATATTTATACGCGATTAAGCCCCGTTGCTTGTGTTGTGATAAAAAGTAACGCCATTGGGATGTTGAAAAGAATTGTCAACTTCTTTTTGAGGTATGGTATAGGAGGACCTCTCAATAGAAACATTGAAAAAAAAAACTACTTCAATGTCATAAAAACTCATTGAGATAACAATTTTAAAATCAATTTTTTTAACTTTCCCGAAAAACGCTCCGTAAATACTCTAGGAACGTGTGGCGTCACAGGTCTTTCTAGGTTTATTTTACAAATATACTATTTTTCACAATACTCAACTATACCAGCAATTTCCGTGATTCTATCATAAAAAGATCGATGTCCAAAAATGACGATTTCACGAAACGAAGTGAACGCCTTTTTACATCATGTATTTTGAAGAGTTAGATTTAAACCTGAAATCATATTTTTTTAACGTAGAAACTCAATCAGTTTTAATGTAAAATGGAATAAAGATCATGACAGAATTAAAATACTTCACGACCCTCCACTTACTCCACTATTTTAGGAAATTATGACTGTATCTTACCGACCCAAAATTTTTGTCTTTGAGTGTAAATGACATTTCCCTTGCCTAAGCTTCTTTCTCTCTTCTATAGATAGCTATATTGTCTTTAACTCTTAATCAAATATCGGGAAAATTACATAGGTACTTGGAAACATGACTCGCTGTCTTGGGAAATAATATCCCGTTATTTGATTAAGGGTTAACCGTTTTCCGTACTTAGCCCGTGACAGCTGGACCACTGTGCGTTGGGTTGGGGATAACGCTGCCTAGGTACATACCTACATAGCCAGCCTAAATCCGTCCAGAAATGCAGGATCCTCCTGATATCTCCGCAAGCTTTGTGTTAAGAGGATTTTATCCCCGTGTTTAGCTCCGCCGTCGCATTCCGGGATCACGTGGGGAGCTGTTTCGTCGGCCTACAGGCAACCTCTGCACAGGCGGCTGTCGATTGTTGCTGGAACTTATAAATGTTAGTTAAATGGGCAGTGATGGTGTCTATGATTAAACGTAGAACGTGTCAACGCTAGGTATTTCTAATCTGTATTCTTATTTACACAGATACCCCTACATGCAAGTCTACGCAGCCAGCAGTACTGAGGGCCGCCAGAGGAGAAATCATAGAGATTGAGTGTGACCTGGATGCTAACCCTAAGGTACTAACAAGTGGCTCGATAAACTTTATTTTTATATTTATTGATGCAATCTCACCTGTTCTTAAGTGGCGATGCTTCAAGAAGTTAGTGTAGTGTTCGGTGACGTGGCGTCCATATATGCCGATTCCCATCAGGTTGCACAAGGAAAGGTTTATAACTACCTTTTGCTTTAAATATGAGTAAATGAATACGCTTCGGCTTCCCTTGTAATCCACTGACGCCACGCTTCTGGCAGTATAAGTCATCATCATGCAAGAATTACACTCTTGTTAATGCAGTCATCACCATTCCTTACCACTCGCTCGCTTTACCTACTGTTTTGTTTATCCTTTGGGAATGGTACTCCTCTCCGGGGTTCGTAGCCTATGTCACTCTCCAAGCCTTCAGCCTATATTCTGTCTAAAATAACGTCAATCCGTTACCCTGTTATCAAGCGAAAGTAGGATAAAACAACCAACAAACGTATTTATAATATACTAGCTGCCGGGTGCTGCTGGCTTTGCTCGGGTGTCCTAATGAAGAAGATGAAACCTAAACTTCACTTTGCTGTATGAAATCTTTATCTCGCTCACTCTTTTTTTTATATAGAGATTTTCAACCCCAGAATTTACAAAAAAATCTTGTCCAGACAGCTAAAAAAAACACAAAAATAGCCAAACAGAAGTGATGCACGTACTCATTTCTTCAATTGATTATTATTTATCTATATAAATAGATAAGATTAGTAAGAATGTGAAACAGTGCTCGCTAGTGGAGAGATAACACGTTGGACGCGTAATCCAGAGGTTCGATTCCTGGTGTGACCACGTGAGAGAGCAATCGTATTTTTGTTTTTTCTTTGATTTGTATCTATATCACAAAGGATGTGAAAGTTTGTTAAGATGTTTAAGTGTTTGCTACTTACGAATTAATTAACCATCGAACGGATTTAGATGAAATTTAGCATACAGATAGTTGAAGTTTAGGGTTTAAACATAGGCTGCCTAAGTAATACACGAACGAAACCGTGGCTTGCGCAGAGAAACAACGCTGCGTCACGCATTATATTAATAAGCTGCTTACAATAGGCCCAACCACAATATTGTTACAACTGTACAGGTATAATTGCATTGCTGGATTGTTATTCCAAATTTCGCCGGCCTCGAACTTCGGTAACGGGACATAAATTAATTGTTTCCAAAGGCTTTGTGAAGAGGTTCAGAGTAATTTCCATCAATCAATATTTATTTTGATGCCCCGAATTGCCGGAAAGTTTATTTCTTACGACGCTTAGGGGTGAGTTTTGTTTGCGAAATTGCTTAGAAACGTTGACTGGATTAGGATGAGTTGTAATTCTTTATTTTTGACTGACATTTAGCTTGAAAGTTATCTTCTTCGGTTTCTCCCTACGGAGTATTTTTTGGCAGACATTTTTTTATATTATCATGAACGAATAAAATAAGAGGACTGTTAATTGCCGTACAAAAACCGTTCCCCTATATTTACAACGCCATCTATGTATACCTGAGAATTATTATTAGCAACCATTCTACTTTGTTAGCGTGACAGTACTTAACTATTGTTTCATGACAGTTTACGAACTAATTAATATTTTCTTTGGTTTGTTTGGTAAATTATTAGAATAAAATAATTAAGCCCTTCTGGCACATGTGTAACTGTCTTTACAGCTTAGGCCCATCTGGCATGTATGTACACCTTTATTTGTGTTTTTTTCAAAAAAATGGGTAGTTTGCACAAATTGTAACTTTGACAGAGGAAAATACATCTTTTCTCAGTCCTCCCGTGACCATGGAAAGCTGGAAAGCTTCCGAAACGTCGGGAACTTAAATGAGATAATATACGCGATATAATTCGTTAAATTGTTTTATTTCAATTACGAACTAATTGTTACAGTAATACGTTTCATTGTTCAATTATAACATCGTTAATGTTTAGTTTTAAAGCGCCATCTAAGCTTGACAAGTTCTTTCGTGACAATCCCATAGTCTACGGGCGACGGAGGGGAACGGGGGGAGACCGCGGAGGCGGGTATGAAGTGTGTGCGCACTTTTTACTCGCCCCCGCTGTTTTTCAAGCTATACTTATAATACTGGATATCCCCTTACAGTTAGTGCACGATCCAAAGTAGGTATAGCAATTGAGAGTACTTTGGTTTTATTCGTCCATGATATTATTTAGGCAATGACACGCAACTATAGATTTATATTAAAAAAATCCTCTTGATTGCCTTCCGGACTATCCAATACTGACATCCTGTGTAGGTCTGGTCTAATGGCCAAAATTCATATTTAAGTGCAGAGTAGTCTTTGACACTCGTTTGAACCCGCGTGTGAGTTAAAGTACTGCGAGCTGGTTAAGGCACGATTATACCAGGTTATTAAGAGCTGATTAGGTCTGGCAATACATTTAGATTACATTAGCGGTTGCTCATGTCGTAAAAGCCGAGTACTGCTCAAAAATCTGCTGAAAAAATCCCAGATGTTGCCACTGCTATAACTTGGTGGTAATAGGCGGGAATAACCCATTCTAACGCCCAGCCGTTATGTTTGACTTTGAATCTCGATTTTAACGTTTCTAGTGTTTAATTTTCAATGGTATCTTATATACACATCCTATTTTACGTGTCATTGAAAACAATAATGCATCTTCTCTATTATTAGGTAATCTAACGTTGGGGTGGAGTTTAACTAAATCGTAATTTGTTCGCAGGATTCCATGACGTATCACTGGTGGTTCAACAGCTCTGCACACAGCAAGCATGAGCTTACTGCTGCTTCAGCGTTGAATTCTGCGCAGAGTGGTAAGTCATCATTAAAGTTACAAGGGAGAAACGCCCTGAGTGATGAGGAATAAGATACATTTATTTTGCAAACAGAAATAATAATACATGACAACTGACATGACTCTTAGGAGCTCTCGGTTTAGTGTGATGACTACAAATACATACATACATACATATTATTTGCGCATTCTCCTAGGATATTCTTACCCAGAATCATGAATATTGATGCGTGGAGGAGAGACATGAATAGTGATAGATATTAGAATGAGAAATGTCCTAATAGTTTTTTTTTTTTACTTCATGGACAGTGTGGGTAGAAAAGTAACAACACATATTTATTATTGTATATTTTAACTGTGTCATATACACCAGATGTCATTAAATAGATTTTAACTTGAATTTGTGTGGCCTATTTGCAAAAAAAAAAATTTTGTTGCTTTTTACTTTTACTTTGCGGAGTATGTAAGTCACCTTTTTACTTGCAGGTACATATCTATACATGGTAAACACGTCATCCGACTACGGCTGGGTTCAGTGCTCCGGCACGAACACCGTCGGTCGACAGACGAAGCCGTGTCTCTTCCATATCTTACCCGCAGGTTCGTTCTTTTACTACACTGACTGACTGACTTTCGATTTCATTCTAGTCAATAAATACCTAAACTATTCAGATATACAATACAATACAAGGAAGCCGAACTCGTAATAAACAATTGAATTAAAATTGGGGCATGTGATGGAGAGCTACGGAGCTACAGACAGACCTATACAAAGACAGGGGCCGAGGATTAAAAAAAACTACAAGATCATACAATACAAACGATGGGTTCAAGCCATTAAAAAGCTTAGCTTAAGGTTTAGAGCCATCTAATAGTGATCAAAATTTTTAAAGGCATTAGCATGTTTGAAGTAATCGGATCTATTTCAAATCCAGCTTTGAACGCGGATTCTTCGTCAAACTGTTATAAAATACCGCAAACAAAAAAAATATTAAAAACGATTTTGTAACCAAAGACCATTTTACAGATAAGCCATCATCAGTGAAAGCGTGTGAGATCACCAACGTCACTTACGACTCTTTGACGCTGAACTGCACTCCAGGACATGACGGTGGCATTCGGCAATCTTTCTTATTACAAGTAAGTTTCTGGCAACTGAGAGGTAACCGAAATGAATAGTTGTGCTATTTCCTAAGCAGAAGTTTTATATAAATATGTATAGGGTTTGTTTTACCAGATTTTTTTAGTATGGTAATGGTAGTTGCCTTAAATTCCTGGTCCCGTCATACAAACAGTTCCTGCTACGAATATATAAAAAACTAGCGTTATCCGGGGCTCCGCTCGCGTTGCTTAGAACTGGGTAGCTTATGTTGTAAAGATTGTTTTACCATAGAAACTTCCTTGGGTAGGGTAGGAATGATTTCTAGGATAAAAATTACTCTATGTCGTACCCAGGGACTCAAACTATCTTCGTACCAAATTTAATTTAAATTGGTTCAACGATTTAAGCGTGAAAAGGTAACAGAGAGACCGACAGACAGAGTTATTTACGTATTTAAAATATGAATATGGATATCGCTTTAAACGTATCTCTAAAAATATTTTCTTGTACTCAATATATCTCCTTTCTAGGTATTCGACATGGGCACAGGGCTGCTTCTAGCCAACGTGAGCAGCGATGAACCTGAATTCCAAGTGTCAGGGTTGTCAGCTAGCAACTCTCTCTCCGTAGCGGTGCGGGCGTACAACAGAAAAGGAGCCAGCGAACCTTTGACGTTGACCTCTAGTCTGCTTAAATATCCTCAGAGACATACTGGTTAGCATGAATAACATAGTAAACTACTGAAACTCCTTTGATACATCAGCATAACCAAACTCGATCGTCGGGCAGGTTCACCATTGATGGATACGTCGACACTACCTAACAAAACAGAACTTAATCACTTGTAAATAAAGTGAATCATTATGACATTTCGGACATGTTAAAGAACTCATACGCTTAAGTCTTATTATGTCGTGATGAGTAAAAATCGTGAAAGATTAAATTTATAGTTTTCTTTCGTCACAAACACCGTATTTATTAGATGTGTCTATAAAACTATAGGCCATTTCTAGCAAAAACTGCGCATACTCTGACATTACAATAGCGTTGCCTAATGTGACAAAACGAAACTTAATCACGTTAAATATAAATTTTATAAATAAATAAATGTTACAAGACGCAAATACACAATTCGAACGCGTCCCATGGTAAGCTCAATAAGGCTTAATATTTTCTTCTGTTTCCGCGATTATTACTCATTGAAATAAAACAATTTAACGGATTATATCGCGTATATTATCTCATTTTAGTTCCCGACGTTTCGGAAGCTTTCCAGCTCTCCATGGTCACGGGTGGACTGAGAAAAGATGTATTTTCCTCTGTCAAAGTTACAATTTGTGCAAACTACCCATTTTTGAAAAACACAAATAAAGGTGTACATACATGCCAGATGGGCCTAAGCTGTAAAGACGTTACAGCCTTAAGAGTTACACATGTGCCACCAGGGCTTAATTATTTTATTTTAATAATTTACCGGAAGGCTTGTTTTAATGGGTACTAGTCGACGATATATTTAATAGATAAATTTACTTAAAAGCGTTCTCTTTTCATCGGATTCCTTAAATGCATATAAGAGTTCATAGTAATACTACGCTACTAGCTACTCTACTACCCTTATAAAAATAAAAATAGCGTTCAAGGCACTGGGTGAAGTTCTCGTTTATGATTTTACAGTAGCATTTAAGTAATTTATATGTGTTGCGCGCATTTATACCTTAGCCTTTCATGGTCGCATTTATGGCGCGATAGATAGATTATAAAACATCCGTCACACTCCGTACATCCGTGCGAGACTGCGGGATGTTTTATCGCATTACGGACCACCGTATGTCCATATTTAGATTACATTAACGGTTACTCATGTTGTAAAATCCGAGTACTTGTCGACATGTTTTGTTCCATTCACATGAAAGTCCTGGACATAGACTGAAACATGACGAAACATGAAGCACTAGTAGACCGAGACGCTGCCTTTCTAGCACTCATGTCGCAAACATGTCGACCAGTACTGTGCTTTTAGAATGGGTAAACGCTTATGTAATCTAAATAGGTCTAAGTCATGGTTTTCTACTTTTAACACCGTAGGTCCCTTGAATACTAACTACGTACAAAAGCTACGGATCCGATCCCTTTGTTACTCATAGGTAATCGTTGAAAGTCATAATGTAATGTTAGTCATAAATCATTTATCATAATTCTGAAACTGTTAAATTTTCAGGGTATTTGAAAAGGTTGTCCTGTAGAACCCATTAGGTTAGGTTAGGTTTGTTTTATGACAATCCTGAAAAGTTAACGGTTTCGCAGAAAACTGCGATTATGACGAACGAAAATACGGACAAACGTTACATTATGACTTAATTTTATGTCAGTCAAGGGACCAACTTGGAGATATCTTCTATCGAACAAAAAAAAATAATCGGTCAAATAGTCTCCGAGTAATCAATGAACATACATAAAAAAATCCGATGGATTGGGAACATCCTCCTTTTTTGGAAGTCGGTTTTAGACCCGCTTAGGATACATAAAACGAAATGCTCACAAGGTCAAAACAATAATAGTGAATAGTACGAGTAATGTCTGTTGACTGAGCTTGTAAAATCAAGCCAATATTTCTTATGCTCAATTTCGAGGGAACGGTCGTTCAAGGGAAAGCTTTTGGTCGCTTTCAGGTTTGCAGTACCTCTGCAAATAAATTAATTTTATGTTTCATTGATTGAAACTTAATGTTTTCGCCACAATAGTATTTTACTGCTCAATGAATTCCTTAGAAAGTATTCTGAATTTAAATGCAAACTATTCGTTTCGTGCACAACACAAAGTCATATCTTTTACAACTTAATTAGAGTGCATTTATTTCATGTTGTAATTAAATCCTTATCAAATAAAAAGCGATCTCTCTGGGTAATCTTTGCGTATGTGAGTTTTTGCGTGTGTTTAAATTAAGCATTTTCCTTAATTTATAAATTACTTTTACAACGGCATGACTTTTACGTGCGGGTAAAGTCATGGTACATTTGAAACAAAGTAAGACTGAGGCTGATTATTTTTTCTTTTTCCTGACAATTATAATGTAGTCCAAACGGCCTACATCAAATGATCAAAGTCATAGGCGCCTTAAGTGTAAAATTTTCATCCTTTTTTGGTCGATCCTCGAGTCGCGTCGCATTTAACCCTTTAGTTCGTTTTTATCATTTTGTTTTCGTTACTGGCTACGAAATGGGAATTATTTTTCGCTGTTTCGTAATTAATTACGTAATAATATTTGATATTCCATTTCGGAAATTGCCTTTGTAATTAATTGCGAAAGAAGACTTGTTTTCTTTGTTCGTGGTTACTTCGCTACGAAAAAAGATTTTAACTTAATATTGCACCAAATATGAACTTGTTTTCCGTTTTAGTAATCGAGTTTCGTGACTACAAAGAGGAAGATTTCGTAGTCAACTTCGAAATTACGAAAACGAACTACAGTTATTGAATTATTTGCGGATAATAATGACACGTCTAGTGACACAATGAAACATTTAAAATTGAGTCTAATATTTTAAATAAAAATAAATAAATAAAATAAAATAAAATACGTTTATTTCAGACCAATGATCCATATTTTGTTAGTTACAAAGCACTTATTACCTATGTTAGTAAATACAAAATGAAAACAATTACACTACACTAAAACAGAAAAAACAGAAAAAAACCTTACATCTATCAGTTTACATCTAATGTTTAACTATACTTCCTTGTGCTTAATACTTTCGCTGCCAAGCTTTTTGTAGCGCTACGCACTTTCCTCTACATGCGGGGAAACGCATGATACCATGGCTACGCTTCAAAGAGCAGAGAAGCCCTTAGGCGCGTTTCTGGCAGTGAAAGTGTTTACTTTCAGAAAGGTTTTTTACTGGGACTAATTTGTCTATTTCTCACAGCTCAAGTCCCAGTGAAGGTGGAACTAACGACGGTACTCATCATCGTGCTGGTATCGGTCGGTGTGATCGCGGCCATGACGGCTGTATCTGCCACCGTCTTCTGCTGCCGGCACTGCAATAAGAAAAACAGTAAGTCAGTACGTGTGATGAACATCCATCATCATTATCATCAGCCCATTTCCGACGACTGCTCGATATAGGCATGCCTCCCCAGGGCATCAACGATTTCATTACCCAGCAATACGATCGTGAGCCCTTAATAGTGGATTTCTTAAAAAATCTTTAAGTTTTTCCTATTTTGTAACCAATATTTTTAGTTAAGCCATTAAAGAAATCCAATAGTCATAATTATAAAGAACAATTAATGATAGTAGTGTTTATCATTTAATAATTTGGTAAAATAGGAAAGTTAACGACTTTTGTGACTGTTAACGTTCTCATAAAAAAAATTTAAAACTTCGCGTAGAGCCAAGATGCATTTCGTGTCGTCATGGGCCACGAAATAGTTATAGGAGGTTCTTTGAAAAAATAACGTTACATAATAACACCCTGTATAATTGTAAACGCCTTCAGAGCTTCACCACAACTGTTCAACTGGCCGTCGACTATTTTTATATTTCGAAGTAATTCTAGATGCGACATAAAACGCCTTATACACGTGGAAAATGCTGGTCATCTTCAAATGGCCGCAGCTGCACAGCTTTTCTTGAATCTTTGCTTAAAACACTAGATTAAGTAAACTTTCAAATAAAAAATAAAACAAACCATAATCGCTTTACCCGGTTAGGATCATCTACAAAGTCACAAACATACAGACAGATACAAACATAAAGCTTATAACACCCCTCTTTCTGTCGGGAGTTAACTACACAAAGGATGGAATTAAAACGTATATAATAACATTAATTAACTGTTTCAGTCTGGTGTACGAAGTCCTTGTTTCACTACAAATAATCAACTGCACTCTCCGTAACAGTTCACATTTAAAATAATTAGCCTCATATTTTGTCACCTTTATTAAAAATAAAGTTACAATTTTTTTTTATTTCAATAAAAAAAAGAGGCTTTGATAGCTAGGCGACCACGTCAGCCTCATAGGTAACACATCCATTCGACAAACAACTATTGTGTTATTATCTAGAATTTAGTATTTTTATGATTAAATGGTACAAACTTATAGCTATTTTAGACGTCGGCTCAGATAGTATAACGTTAGTCAAAACAAGTACCAACATCATTTAAGCTCAGATTCGCCTGTGCTTCAAATGCCCTGCGGTCGGGGTAAGATAAAAAAATAAACCAATCCTGGTCCTGTAATATAATGGTTAACTCTGTAAATAATACGAGAGTATTGAATATATTTTAACGCAAGTTGTTTATATTTTACTATCAGAAGTTGAAACCTGACGTCTTGGCTTCAGGTTTTTCCTTAAGTTAGACTAGTGTTACCCCACAATATAATTCCATATTCACAATACAAAAGCGCATAAGCGGAGTAGACCGTACCTGCACTGACAGATTCAAGCGAATATTTTTTGTTTACAGATAAAAATGAAAAAGACAAGAGACAGCAAGATGAAACTTCCAATATGCCACTGACTGGCACGAAAGAGTCAGATAGCGTCGACAGTTTGGGTAAAGTATTATTAACCGACTTCCAAAAAAGGAGGAGGTTATATGTTCAACTGTTCGTATTTTACTTTTTTTGTATGTATTTTTACAAGTTTCATTACATTTTCGGCCTCGTAGCATTTCTATTCCATGTTTAGTTATATATTAATACTAGGCTGAATCGCTAATTATATCTGGATTTTATTTTCATTTTTACACGGTAGCAAAGTAGTATTTTGTGGTACAGATATAATGTATAAACAATTGCCATCGAGAAAACTCTGAAACGTGACAAAACCCCAAGTATCACTCAATTATCGTATTAAATGTTCGACGTATTTATGTCCATTAATATGAAATTTTATTAATCGAGGTCAAATCTCGATCTTCACTTTACTTTTGACATTGACAAATAAGGTGTCGTTTTCATGGACATAAACACATCCACCATTTAATACGATAATTCATTGACACTTCGGAACCAGTCGTAGCATCCAAGTTTTGCCGATGACAAAACATCTGTAACACAATTGTTCTGCAACAAATTTTGAAAGGCCCCAATACGGAGTGGATTAGAGTAACTTTGTAAATAACTCTCACTCCTCACCGACTTCTCTCGTAACTTAATCAATTTAAATGAAATTTTATTTGGGAATCAATTTTCTTTTCCAGACAAAAACCCCGATATCATACCGCTAGACGGAAAAATAAGTGACAGCTGCTCAAACAAATCCTCAACAACAGACTACAGCTCCATCAGACCTTTGATATCCAAGAACCCAGCAGAAAAATACGACTCGATACCACCGAATTGCGACAGATTTTATGACCACAACATCGACCCGTGCAACCACTACATACAAGTCCGTCCAATAGAGTATAGGGTTCGGCCAACGTACCAGCCAAACATGAACCCAATGACCAATCTTGGGCCGAGTATACAGAGCCTTGGCCCGATGAGCAGTCTTGGCGTGCCCAATGTTGGACCAAACGATTGCCATCGACCGCCGTATGATAAAGTGTATGAGGATTGGTTGAAATATAAAAATGCATTGCCGTTGAATACTAGTGGTTTGGTAAGTATTTTTACATACTTATAAGTTTTATATGTAATCCTACTTAAAGTCTTACCTTCGCTCACATAATGGAATTCGAAATCTATTTTAATATAATATATATAAACAAAAAAAAAACGGGATAATTTTACACAAATCGAAGTAGTCCCATGGTAAGCTCAATAAGACTTGTGTTATGGGTACTAGACGACGATATATTTAATCGATATATTACTTATATACATACATAGAAAACATCCAAGACTCAGGAACAGATATTTATGGACAGGACCTCAGCTTCGCAGGCAACCCACTGAGCTAAACCGGTCGTCAAAATAAAATTTAAAATTCTGAATATGTCATCATCACAAGGGTATCAACCTTAGGGTGCGCATGCGCAACTGTGTAACAGTACTCAATGGCCTCTCTAGGCCGGTTCGGTGCATCGCTCGTAATACACGAATTTTGAGCGCCGCAATGGTCACATTAATTTCTCGCGCGCATTTGTTAATACTGATTATGTACGCGCTTGCGCCCAGATCAAAAGAGTGTGCTTTTTATACTTCATTCTATTCTAGGTCTCTACTCATGTGTATTATAAAAAGAACTCAAGTGTTTAAGATGCAATATTTCAACTGCATCCAGTTTTTGAACAATCCTGTTTGCGTCAGTTTTCTTCCACTCGGCGTGTCTCTAGAGCGCTCCAATTTTCTCTAGACATTTTTCAAGAAAATTGCAAGCGTCCTTTAATAAAATAAGCGGGTTTTTACGTTTCAACGTAAAACTTTGTTGATATCGTATTTATTGTACGAACACATTCAAGGAAACACTCTGATTGTAGCGGTGCTCTTAGAGCTTTCGTTTACAAAGCTGATTTTGTCTGTACTATATCCTTTTATAATAATGATTGGGTGCGTACCTAATACATTTATTATTAATAATATAATACAAAACAAAACAAATACTCTTTATTGCACACCTCACAAATATGCAGGGATTTACAAATAAGGCATTTAAAAAACACAATTAGAGGTAGACAACAGGCGTTGTTATCGCTAAAGAGCGATCTCTTCCTGACAACCTTTTGGTTGTGAAGAATTTTATATGTAGTATATGTACCAAAACGAAATAGCTGTCACTTATAACAATATTATCTTTTTCTTAAAATATGACCACTACATAGTTGTGTGTGTGTTTGCTGAAGTCCATAGTCGTGAAAAGACCATTCATTTTTCATTAACAAAACAGTCGCTAGTTAAACGAAGATTTTTCATTAACAAAACAGTTGCTAGGAAACGAACATTTTTCATTAACAAAACAGTCGCTAGTTAAACGAATTTTTTTCATTATCAAAACAGTCGCTACTAAACGAACATTTTTCATTGACAAAACAGTCGCTAGTAAACGAACATTTTTCATTATCAAAACAGTCGCTACTAAACGAACATTTTTCATTGACTAAACAGTCGCTAGTAAACAAACATTTTTCATTATCAAAACAGTCGCTAGTAAACGAACATTTTTCATTAACAAAACAGTCGCTAGTAAACGAACATTTTTCATTATCAAAACAGTCGCTACTAAACGAACATTTTTCATTGACAAAACAGTCGCTAGTAAACAAACATTTTTCATTATCAAAACAGTCGCTAGTAAACGAACATTTTTCATTAACTAAACAGTCGCTAGTAAACAGAACATTTTTCATTAACAAAACAGTCGCTAGTAAACGAACATTTTTCATTACCAAAACAGTCGCTATTAAACGAACATTTTTCATTAACAAAACAGTCGCTAGTAAACGATCATTTTCATTAGCAAATCAACTAATTATATTTTGTTTCTAGCTGCCAGCGGAACAGCTAATGCCTCCAGAGCTCTACGCCACGCCTCCCCCCTCGCTCTACAGCAACCCCCGCACGCCCCTCCCCCTGCAAATGGACCTGGACCGGTACCACCTGGATCCTCGGGACTCCAGGTGTTCGAATTCACCCCCGGTCCGATTCAACACGGACAATACTGTGTATTATAATAAGATGATGGATAGAAATACTAATACGTTGCCGCATCTGAAGAGAATAAACGGTATGTATACTTTGTCCTCCCTCTTTTTCTAATTTTGCAATATTGTACTAACTAGATTTGTATTATGTCTAAATATCATGGAATAACGAAATAAAAAACCGAGACGACTAAGACATCTGAAACTTCGAGTCTACAATGTTATTTTTTCTATCAAAGCTTAGTATTTTTTTTTGCATGAAAAGTGTTTGAGTGAAAAGTATGAGCATTTTATTTAGGCATTTTCAGCACTCAGTAAGAATGTTGAACTTTAAATTCTACTTAGACATTTAATCCACAAAAAAAAACAGATTGATATCTTTAAATCAAACCCGCCAAGAGCATGTCGGACCATGTTCAGTTCTGCAGCCTCTCATACAAAAAAAATGCACAACAGATGAAAAAATACGATAGCAAAAAGTGCACTAGCAAAAGAGCGTATCTCCGCGGCAGCCTAGTTTTTTGGCAATTACTCAAAAACGGCATATACACCAAAGTCCATCAATATAAATCATGTAATTCTTGAGTAAAATGCCTGTGGCATACGGTCGGACATGACGAAACTATAAGGGTTCCGTTTTTGCCATTTTGGCAACGGAACCCTGAACACGAATGTAGTAACGAAATATTCTCTTAGCATGGCTGGTAGAATTTTTCAATTGACAAATTTTGAGTTCGTTCATCGGAAACAATTTGTTTTATAGACAAATCTACAAATTAATGGCTTCAGAGAAAACGCTTTGTATGATATGTCTAAGTATCATGCTATGAAATGTTTGTCTGGTAGTGTAAATACCCTAGATGATTGCATCTCCCTCACTTATGTAGGGTCGGCACAACATGTTTTATTCTTCCATTCATCGAAATTATTCGTCATTTTAGCGCTTACTCCTTTCTTCCTCATGTCCTCTCTCACACAATCCACCCATCGCTTTTTTGGCCTACCGTTCGCTCTTAGTCCATGGACATTCATCCCTAACATTCTTCTACCAATATGACGCTCATCCTTCCTCATTACATGCCCATACCACGCTAACCTACTGCTCCTCATTTTGTCCGTCATGGGTGCTACTTTCAAACTTCCCCTTATATACTGATTTCTAATCCAATCTTTCTTCGTCACTCCACACATCCATCTCAACATTCTCATCTCGGCTGCATGCACTCTTCTTTCGTCCGTCACTTTCGTTGGCCAACATTCTGATCCGTACATTACGACAGGTCTTATGGATATGTTAGGGTAAACAATGTAAACAGTACAAACCATGTCACATTAACCATGTTTTGTTGTTACAGGTAACACATTGAATCAAAAACCAACGGAATCTAAACAGACTGTCAAACCCACAGACCCAGGTTTAGAACCTGTCAAAATGGGCAGTCAAGAGTGCGGATAAAACGAGTGTTTCCAGTGACCATTGTGTGGCCAGATTGTATAGTTTAGGTAAAACAATGAACAATTTTAACCATTTTAACCGACTTCAAAACGGAAGGTAATTTAAGTGTATTTTGATTTTCAAAGTGCTAATTGGTTATGTATTTCATAATGGGACGTTATTACTGTAATACTTTGAAAGAAAAAATACTGTGACTACATTTTTTTGGATATGGTAAAACATGTGGAAATTTCGATTCTTATTAGGGAATGCCTTAGAACGCATGTTTAGCGCTCTCACCTTCGGCTCGTATGGCTATCTGGGAACTGAGTCATTCTTTATCTTAACGATCTTATTTGTACCGTGATATTTACTTGTTCTACGAGAATTTCGCTTACGTAACTGCTATGGCGGCTGATCTTTAGAAAATATGTATTGTATAGCTCTAGATAGCTATATCTCTAGAATACATTTTAAATAAAAATCTAATAACGAATCACTAACATTTCAAAAATGGCATGATACCATCGTCAGAAGTATCAAAGAATCATGTTAGGTAAGCGACATTCTAGTGGAATGTACCTAAGTGTTCTTTATAAGTGACGAATGACAAACAGTTAATGATCAAAGAAATGTATGGAACTTCCAGTAAATCGCAATACCTATCTTTCTTTGCATGGTACATTATTCTTTCATTTTTCTCAGATGATATATTATACTAACACAGCTAAAGCATAAACAGTATTATACCACGTTTGTCAATTTATATTTTTAAGAATTCTGATATATACCTACTTCATTATATTCGATTACTCTGATCTATAATTATATGATCTATATTAAAAACTGAGTGTCTAAAAGAACTATTCCCATTATTTACATAGCTGTATTAAGGCCTTAAACAGCCATTTTTTTATTCAAATAAAAACAAATATTATTAAAATCACGAAGAAACATAGTAATATTAATGTAAAAAGCATTAATGTTTTGTATTTAATAATAAAAATCAACATTGAACATGATATAACATCTAAATTATCGTCTGTATCCAAGGAAACTAAAAAAATTGTCATTTGGTCATTTAACTTCATGACCCGTGATGTGTCAATAATTATAAACTTACCCTTGGCTGGAAGTGATTTTTAAGGTCAAAACGGCTTAACGAATTTCAACTATTTTTGGTACATGGGTAGCTGGGCCGATGGTTACAGGATAGTTTTTAGCCGACTAAGGTAAAGTAAAAAAGGGGTTAGTGACTTTTTTCACGTCCGTGAACAAAGTTGCCCATTTAGTTTATAATATTAGTAGAATATTGATCAACTTAAGCGGAAATCGTGGTGTATAGATCAAAGTAATCGGATTACAACGGCTAAGTGAAGTTTAATGAGATTTGGCAAGTAATTAGTCTGCACCACTACTTACTAAAGTTAATTATTGGTCGATATTCACTTCCGAAGGGTGTATAAGACTGAAAATTGTAATTTACTCAATACATAGATAGATGATTAGTTGTGTGAGTTTAGCACAAGTTTTAATCAAAAAATATAGCATCTTTTTAATTTTACAGGCAAAATAATGATATACTTTACACACTGACCTTGACCTTGACGGGTCTATTTTTTTTACAACTCGCAAACGGAACAATAAAATTGAAAACCCAGTAAACCATCCGTGGTTGACAAAACACGATTTCTTTACGAATTCTTACAATAAGGAATACCACCAGATTACACCACCAGCAGAATACGACCAGCTACAGATTTGGTCGTAAAACCACATACCTAACTAAAGGTTTCTTTCTTGTTCTTTGAAACTAACTATTGCTGACGAAATAAATGTAATATATGAAAAATTGCAGTTATTTACTAAATCGTTGGGTGTATAATTTTAATGAGCCCTTTGCAAGATATCAAAGAAAATTAAAAAAATCTTCCATTAAGGTCAAAGGTCATATGTGTCTTTACTTAGTATTTATTTTTATTTTGATCCTTTATTGATAGGCCGTTTGTATTTAATTATTTCTACGATAGCAATCACACTCCTAATGATACAATATCACATATAAAAATAAGTCTAATCTATCAGTTTACAAATCGTTTTGTAAAGATTTTTTTTATTTGTGCGTTTATATTACTAATTTTATATTAGTTTTACGTCCCAAATCACCTTACCCAATAGAAATAAGCATTTAGTAATTGTTTTAAACGGTTTTTAATCAAATCGTTACGGTCTATAACAGTATCAACGATACATAGATAACACAAATGTATATAGAAATGTAAATAGGTACATATGTATAGATATACACATGAGTATGTTATACGAAAAGTTGCCATATAGTTAAAATTTTAGAACATATAAGACATTTAAATTAAACATAGCGTAAGTAATATATGAGACGAGCTTTCTGTTATAATAACAATGTGACTTTATTTAATTAAAATTGATTCATTTTGTGTCTAATGTAAATGTACGCGTATTGTCTGTGTTAATTGAAAAGTTAATTTTGAACTGTTTTCTAACGTTATTTCATTAAGTCTCTGAAGTAGAATGAGATATTATGAGCATCAAGCATGAAGTTTTAATATCATCTTACTTAGTGGTACTTTATTCCAGTTATTAAGTTTCCTAGGATAGTTTATAAAGCTGGACTTTTATATTTTTATTATTACTAATAACTCATTAGCTCTCGCCTCTTTGAACATGTCATACTTTCCAGAGGGATTAATTTGCAGCGTAAAATTTTTGTTTAATTGTTTATTTTTGAAGATTTAGGTTCTTAGAAAACTTCTTAAATTATTGGAGGTGAATAAGTTATTGCATTCCCTTATTAAATAACAAGTTTTTAAGAAGGATATGAGCATTATTTTGCAAGTAGCAGTAATAAAATATATATTGACAGATTAAGTTTTCCAGTTTAATATAATATCACAAACAGGATGCCTTGTTTGTGATTAATTAAAATGGCAATTTTAAAACGTAATATTCCTCAACTTCATAATTATTGGAAAACAGTTCATAATTAAAAATAATTTTAATCAAAAATCACTTTTGAAGTGTAACATTGTTCGGAAAATATTTGCAATGGGCAGATTAAAATTATGCGATCGTTAAAAAGAATTTGAAATTATTGCGGCTTTCTCAAGCGGTGTTGTTACGTAACTTTATATACATTTTAAATATTTTATGTGATAATAAGATATTTAATTAGTATTAGGCTCTTTGACATGATACATAATGATATTATTTTAATTATAATACATATTTAATTTCAAGATGTCAAAAACTTGTACTTAGCTTTTTAAATCTTTTTAGAACGTATATTCTGAAACTTAATTATTTTTCAATTATTGTCTCATGTATAAAGGACCTAATATAAAGTTTAAACTTAATTATTACTTAATTTTACTCATTTTATTTTATTTGTAAACTGACCAAATCGTAGCGAAGACACGATTTATTAGAATATAGAAGAATTCAGTTCAATCTGTATTATAACACCTATTGATGATTTGACACATTTCAAAAAATATAATCCTCAAATTTAAGAATTAGTTTACAAATTCATTAATATCATAATTATTCAAGTGACAACTCGAATTCTACCTAAGAAATATGATATATGGTTAGGTTTTTAGTGATTTCTGTTACCCGACTACTACAAAGGCAAAAGGAAGACTTATAATTTTAGCAGTGTATGTATGTATGTATGTATGTATGTATGTATGTATGTATGTATGTAAGTATGTAGGTATTTACGTGTGTTCCACGGTACCGCTTAAACTTATAGGCGTCAGTCGAATCATTATTACGGTCCGGTTTGACAATGTTGACAAGGGCTATACCGATTTAAATAATTCTTTTTTGGTTGGGAAGGTAATTACCTAATTAGCCGTCGAGTTTCAGATTATTAAGCCTTTTATTTGTTATTCGGTGTTGCATATTGCAGTTAATTAGACGAAAAATAAATATATTACCAACATAGACATTTAATAAATCCCTCAAAGCACTGTTCACCCTTCTTTTAATTATTAATTGAAAAGGTTTTCCGATAACAGAAATAAGTAGTGAAACGACAACAAGCCTATCGTTCTACACGAGCTTGGCATTTCTAAAAAGTTTTTATTTCATTTGTAAAATGTGTAAGTAACTGGGACAATTGCATCTATGGGCCAATTGCGTCTTATAAATATTTGACGATATCCGAACACTTTACTATACCCCCAACTTTGCCGCTTAAATTTTGGCACTGTTACTAATGCGACGGTCGATGGAAAGTGTTCGCTTTCGAAGACGTCATCAAAAGACGCATTTACCCCATAGACGCAATTGTCCCCGTTGAGCTTATATTGAAAAACTTCTATAACAAACCTCGTACCTTAGCTTTTTCATCCATCGGTTTCCTTAACCAAGTCAGTGCATATTTCAGTTTTATTTCTATGGCATAGGAGGAAAACGAACAGACGAGTCGCCTGATGGTAAGCAATCACCGTCGCCCATAGACACTTGCATCACCAGAGGAGTCACAAGTGTGTTGCCGGCCTTTAGGTCGGAGTACGCTCTTTTCTTAAAGGTTCCTAGTCCCATTCGAGAATAAAAGGGCTTACAAATATTTTCCATCACCGGAATTCGAATCTGAAACCGCTAATGTCTTAGCTACAGGTCTTAACCGCTTAACCGAGTCTGTTCCTGAGGTTTGGGAGCGGTGCGCTAGTAGTAGCAAGTCACGTGTCCTAACTGTCTCACTATACACATATACGTCACTTGTCACCCCTCCCGTATCACTCCCATACCTCAGGAATAGACTCAGTTATGCGTTAGGCCTAGAACTGGCTCATAACAATAAACTCAGGTTTTACAATAAAATCCCTAAAGAAATCACGGGGCTCACATAAGGTAAATTCAAGAGTAAGGTTAAGTCTACTTTATTAAAGAAAGCTTATTATACAATTAGCCAATACATAGAAGACGAAGATGCCTGGAAGCTTCTGCATGACCACCACCTGTAATGTTAATATTGACTTGCAAAAGTGCTATTTTTTAGCCTACTTGAATAAATGAGTTTTGAGTTTTTTAGTTTGAGTTTAACCAGACCCCGTTATCGAGCGGGCAGTTTGGTGGCTAGTGATGTGCAATGTCAACAAAAAACTATACTAGCAAGTTTTTTTTAATGAGTATTTCCAAAAAAACTATTTGGGGTCTCCTCAGAGAGAGTAATCGAATCTATTAAGTAACACGTTAATTATCCGTGTTAATCTTATCTGTATGAGGAAAATATGTAAGGAAGTTAAAAGCTTAGATATGGATTCTCTAAACTTGAATTAACTGCTTGTAAAGAGTTTGTTTAGTCTTATTGCAATACGTGTAATCGAAGTGATTCTATTTGATTTTATACTTTAGTGACAGCGTCAAGAAACGTCAACCTGTGAGAACTGTAAGAGATAGTATGCTAAAAATTAAAGAAATGTACATTTCCGGTCATGGATATAATCCCGGCTTTAAAATAATGACTGAAATTGATAAGCTAATAAGGCAGAGAGGCAGAGACATAAATAAGAAAAAAACATTCCAGTATTTTAGATTCATGAAGTTTTTGCCAGTTACGTACGTCGGTAGAAGTAGAGTTCATTTTCATACCTACTTAAAATTGTTTTTTTTTTTCAAGTAGAAGACGAAGTCTTACGCCTACGTGTCTGGAACAGATTGTGTGTATTTATCACGAGAGTAATTTGAGTTATTCTTGATATTGAGTTTATCTGAAATATATATCTGAAAATTTTCATTAAGTAAAAAAGTTTTTTTTTATTGACATTGTAGCTACATCACTAATGTCACTAGCCACCAAACTGCCCGCTTGATAACGGGGTCTGCTCATAACGGCTAAAAAGCCCGGCAAACCATTTCTCTGAATAATATTCAAGTCGACGGTTAATAAGTATTATCTAGGTAAGCATACTTCATCATCGTTTAAATACAGGTGAAATCGTAATCAAATACCCCGACATAAAAAGATTATATCCTTAGAACAATTTTCTTACTAAGAAATACAGAAGTCAACATGCTTTTGTAGCTCGTAAAACGAGTTTAGCACTACACTGTTGGCAGTTTATTGCATTTGAGCTCTCTATTTGAACAATAATCCAAACAGCTACTGGTAAACAGTGTTTTGCGAAGTGCAGTTTAATTTATATTTTACGGTTTCGCTGTATGAAAATTATGTCTCGTTTACCGTACGCTTGGCACGAAACTGTGTTTAAACTGTACTAAATTTAAATAGTACGGTGTATTATTTAAAATGATACACCCTACTAAGGTGGCTTTCAATAATATAGAGATATTTTTATTTTATTTTTAATAATTATGATCACTGGGATCAATTCAAAATTCTAATTCGTCTGTCAGTGAGATGATACAAAAATATTGGACACGTATTTTTTGCTTTTAAGTATTTTTTGAGTTGGGGCTCGTGACGTCACTCCTAAGTAAAATTTGTACTTAGAAGTGACGTCACGCGACAATTCGACTCAATGTATCGCCTTTATGTTTCAATTAAGTAAAAAAAAATACGTGTCCAATATTTTTTATTAATCTACAAGACGGACTCATTAATAAGTTTTGTCATCATCATATTATAATAAATAAAAAAACTAAATGTATGTACATTAATTATGGCCATTCCCATATTAATTTAGACGCGGAAGTAGAAGTAAAAAAAACCTTACCAATGCTTTCATTACACAACTTTTTTTTCTATTACCAAAATGAAAATAGATTTCAATTTTTCTCCATTCACTAGTGGTCTACCCTAGTAATTAGTGCTGTGAGAGTATCTGGCAAAGTTTTATCGATAGCTTGAAAATAATGTCGATAATATTTGTTTAAGCTAAACATCCAAATGACAGCTTAATTCAAATAATTGGCATCCTGCTTGTCACCTATTTTGCTACGAATTAAGGTTTAAGATGGAACTGAGTCGACCACTGGCACAATACGAATACGAATAATAATGTTAACGTACAGTCGGCCAAAAAATGGGTCTACTGTATTAATGAAGGTGGTAGACAAAATTCTTGACTGTACGAGTACACTCAGAAAGATGAGTTCAATCTTGTCGTTTTACTTTTAAAAATACTTCTAGGATATAATTAGAACTCGTCAGACAAAATGATACAAGAAGAAACTTGAAATCTGTCAAATCATCATAATTCTAGATTTTATATTGCAATTGATTATAAATTACGAGTAATTATAGTCGATTCGCCTAATTCGCTTTAATTTTTGTACTTTAAAAAGCGTTTTTCGGTTCACGATGTTCTTTTGGAAATAATAAATGTCAGTTTTTAACGTGTACAATTGTTTTCTTTATCTCTCCCAATTCAATGTTACTTACACACATAACCATAGAAATAAAAAAAATACATAGAGGATACTTTTATACTGAGTAACTGATATAACTCGAAAAATTACAAAACTTAACCCTTTGAGCGCCAAAGACGGCAAATCCCATCATCGAGAATTCGTGCCACCAGTGTCGGCGTACATTACACATATACATAGTACATTATGCACTGTTGTGGACTTCACAAGCCCAGTAACAGTGAATCATACTATTGTTACTAATATAGCCTTTAAGATTTATTGTATCGAACCTAACTAACACTATGAGCCACGAGCTTGAAATAAACGTTAATTTAATTTAATATACCGACCATATTTTATGGTTAAAAAACTCCAAATATAATCTTCGATCACTTCATGCTCTGCAGCAACCCCACTATCTATTTTGGTAGTTATTAATTTATTTATAACAAACTAGCTTCTGCCCTCGACTTCGTCCGCCTTAAATTCGTTTATCGGGAATACGGGTATTTTTTCGGGATAAAAAGTAGCCTATGCCCTTCCCCGGGCCTCAAACTATCTCTATACCAAATTTCATCGAAATCGGTTCAGCGGTTTAAGCGTGAAGAGGTAACAGACAGACAGACAGACAGATAGAGACACTTTCGCATTTATAATATTAGTATAGATAGTATGGATGGATTAAGCACCTACAAATTGCGTAGATTTTTCTGATACTTTAATAAATATCTAAACTTTAAGTGGGATTATCGGAAGATGCTCTATCAACTCTAAATTCATTTAACTTTATTTTCGAATCTATTAAGGTGCAATTTTTCTAAATAAGTACAAATTGCGTACATGTATGTAGATGTCCTCTTCAATAAAACAAATGTTTCCCAACAAATAGTTTTATATTTTACCAAAACCAAGATTAAATTTTTAATATTAGAAAATAAGTAGTAAGCGAGTTTAATTCACAAGTAACAAGTCACGTCTCCCCCTGTATCCGTCATTCATCCGTCTCTCATTCCTTCAGTCATTCGTTCCATACATGATATTTGCTCTTACATTCGATCAGCTGTCAATCCGTCACCAATATTCACTCCTACATGTATATATTATTATAAAGTTGTAAAGTGAAATGTCTGTACATCGAAGATATGAAAAAAAAATCGATACGAACTATTTTAAGGATACAATTTATTTTTTGTATGTTGTATGTGTCGTGGTGGCTTCATCACGCCAAATCGGCTAAACGGATTTCAACAATTTTTGGTACACGGTAGCTGGGTACAGATGGTCATTGGATACTTTTTACCCGACTACGCTGAATAAAACACGAGGGGTTATAATTTTTTCTCCTCCGCGGATGAAGTTGCGGGCATCTTCTACTTTTTTTATATAATGGTGGTGCTGGAGAACATGACATATTCAATCTGCTTTGATGGCTAATTACGAATGGAAACCCGTTTCAGTAAATTACCAGTATTGAACAAATTTTACTCAAAGATCTCGGTAATGTATTAAAAAATCTATCCAAGCCTTTAAAAAGCCGCCTCATTAAAGTTTCTTTGTACACGAGTTTAAAACGCCTCGTATTTACCAACTTAATGTTTATTTACTTTTCACATGCGCCTTTCGCACGCTTACACAAGATGGCCGATTTCGAAATACTTCTCTTTTTATTTTCAACCAAATATCTATTACGTGAGCGTGGAATTTCAAACAGTTAAATATTTAGAGTTAACTCTTTATTTCATGAAAGTAGCGTTTTGTTCCTACCGTGAGAGCAATTTAAGTAGTAAATGGACATATATAATAACTTGCTGACACTGGTGACCCCTGAGCATATTAATATTTGGAGTCTAGTACATTAAGAGTAATATCTATGGGTGAGCATATAAGCTCACCCATAGATATTTCTACTTGTCGATAGTCGATAAAAATATATAATCCCTTTTAACAGCTAAATTTTGTGTATATATATAAATATACTAGAAGGCGCCCGCCACTTCGTTCACGGAGGAGAAAAAGTCAACCCCTCTTTTTTTCTTTAGCATAGTCGGGTAAAAAATATCTTATAACCATCTAGAGATACCCAGCTACCCGTGTGCCAAGAATAGTTGAAATCTGTTTAGACGATTTAGCGTGATGAAGCCACAACGACACATACAAACCTACAAAAAATAACAAATAAATATTTTTCGTTTAAGTGACCTTCAAATAGTCCGTTACAATCATTTTTTTGAAAATATCATCGATGTACAGACATTTCATTTTTCCAACTTTATAATGGTATAGATATATGTATTTATACCATATTGACTTGTTAATTTGTGTCTCTTTTCTTTGCTTTTTGTTGTATTCTCAACATTAATGCACTTACTACTAGTTTCTGTTTGGGCCTATGATTGACTGGTACAGAACGCCTTAAGGCATTAAGTCCGCCATTTGTTACAGTTTGTATTGTGCAATAAAGTTTAATAAAATAAAATAAATAAATAAATTTTGCTATGAATTTTACGTTATTTTCTAGACATAAAATGACTTTAGATTGTAGAATCGTTTTATTTCATGACCAAAAATAGTACACCAAATGCAGTGTGTATTAACCTTTCGAACACTTTACGTCAAATGCTAAAGGTGCGTCCACATGTGTATCATTTAGCCGATCAGATCTCCGTCCCGTGGCATGATCGCGTGTCACGACCACGCGTTTGGACGTTGCGCCGATCCGATCGCTCGAAATCCATGTTGCTACGCGTATCACACACTTACATCGGACAAGCCAGGCATGATTGCCGCGCCGACACTGAGCGTCCAAGCAGCGCGATACGCAGTCATGCCACGGCACGGTGATCGGATACGAGCAAATGATACAAGTGTGGACGCACCTTTAAGTGTCACTCGTACGCCAAACTATAAAGCAAGATAGCCAGTTAGACCATAAATTACATTAAATAGGTTGAGTCTGCAATGTAAGTGGAAACACTTATAAGTGCCGACGGTGTCATGATCACGACAACTCGTAATACCTCTAGGGGTCCTTGGCATTCAAAGGGTTAAGTAGAGGATGAACTTAGACTATGGAGAAACTAGAAGGCGCCCGCAACTTCGTTCGCGGAGGAGAAAAAGTCATAACCCTTCGTTCTTTCTTGAGCGTAGTCGGGTAAAAAGTATCCTATAACCATCTGGAGATACCCAGCTACCCGTGAACCAAAAATAGTTGAAATCCGTTTAGCCGGTTTTGCGTGATGAAGCCACAATGACACATATTATTCGTTTTAGAGACCTCCAAATAGTCCATAACAATCATTTTTTTGAAAATATCTTCAAATTTCGTTTTTACAACTTTATAATAGTATAGTTGTTAATTTCGAGAGTTTAAGTGAAAAAGGGAACAACTCTCAAAACCGCTCAGAAAATACACCCTTTTCGCTAAGGAGCATAACTGTGTCACTGCAAAAAAGTGGAAATGTTGAAAGCGGCTATTTTATTAGCCCTCCGCAGTGCTGGTGTTTCAAAAGATAAGATAAGATAAACTTGAAGAGCTACTGGATTAATGTTGTTGACTGTACTTGCGGAATAACGATGCGGCGGTTTGTAATAAAGACGAAGGGAGTAAATGGAACCCAAGAAATAGACCGAGTTTTTGACAGTTTCAAGGACTTTCTAAACAAAAATTGCATTTCTTGAAATATAAAGATCCAAATAATTAAAAAATTTCAAGACTCCGATCGAATTTGAACTAGTGCCTTGTGCCTTGCCAGGGCGCACGCTCAAATCCGGTTCAAATCCGGTTAGCCTTGAAATTTTTTCGTTACATATTTGGATCATTGTATTTCAATAATCGCTTATTTGTTATTGATATTTTTGTTGATTAGTGAAGAAATTCACTTTAAAAATCACGAAGATCGTGATGGTAAAACATCAAGATTCTCATTAAATAACAAAAATAGAATTTTTAAACACACGAGGAAAAACAGGGATGTTATTCCCATAAGTATGAATATATCTGTACGTGTGGTCTGTCTGTGGCTTTTAAAGGAATGACCCATGGAGTATATAAATGGTAAGGAGTACAATCTCATATAGGAAAACAGATGAAAAAATGTCCAGCGGAAAGCAGTAAATCATAGTTCCAAATCCGTCCACAATGTCGCTAGAGTAGCAAGATAGTATGAAGTCAAGAGCGAAAAGAGCGTACTCCCACTTGAAGGGCCGGCAACGCACTAGTGACTCCTCTGGTGATGCAAGTGTCTATGGGCGACAGTGATCGCTTACCATCAGGCGACCCGTCTGCTCGTTTGCCCCCTATGCCATTAAAAAAAAAGTCAACAACCAATTACAAAACATTTTTATCCAAATGCTACTCAATCCTTTTGTTCTTCTTTGGATGTAAATATTCAATTGTGTTCAAAATACTTGCTACAGTGGCGCCACCAATTAACGCCTTTTGACGGAGACTTTTGATATGTAAGGATTTTGACGACCGGTTTAGCTCAGTGGGAGTAACGTTGTCTGCGAAGCTGAGGTCCTGGGTTCAAATCCCGGTAAGAGCAAATATTTGTGTGATAAGCATAAATATTTGTTCCTGAGTCTTGGATGTTTTCTATGTATATACGTAATATGTATATCTATTAAATATATCGTCGGCTAGTTACCAATAACACAAGCCTTAATTGTGCTTACCATGGGACTAGTTCGATTTGTGTAAAATTGTCCTGTAATATTTATTTATTTACAAAGATTGTTCTCCTTAGACGTCTACACTCCATTTAAAACGATTTTTAATTTATTTCACTCATTTAGTCTGTCTGTGTTATACTCAAAACCTATACTTGATTGTTAATTATGAAAACACCTTTTTCTTTAAGAAAGGTCTACTTATCCATATCCATCCATACTTAATATTATAAATGCGAAAGTGTGTCTGTCTGTCTGTCTGTGTGTCTGTCTGGAGATAGTTTGAGTCCCGAAGAAGGACATAGGCTACTTTTTATCCCGAAAAAATACCCTCATTCTCGATAACCGAATTTAAGGCGGACGAAGTCGCGGGCAGAAGCTAGTATTTAATAAAAAAGTAACAAATACTGGTTATTCGTCAAATCAAATCAAAATTATAAAAGCATTGTTGAGAGCGTATTAATCTCACTATGTACTGTAAGATTAAAGTAGGTTTTGCAGGAGTGTTTGGGTTATCGTAATTCTATATAATAGGAATACTATTGGCGTAATTGGCATTACAACGGGCGAAAGTGTGTCTGTCTGTCTGTCTGTCTGTTACCTCTTCACGCTTAAACCACTGAACCGATTTGAATGGAATTTGGTATGGAGATAGTTTGAGTCCCGGGGAAGGACATAGGCTACTTTTTATCTCGGAAAAATACCCTTATCCGCGATAAAAGAATTTAAGGCGGACGAAGTCGCGGGCAGAAGCTAGTATCTTATAAATGCATTTTGCGCTTGTAAATCCCTTATAGTCCTAATAAAAATATGGTCCACCGCAAAAGGGTCTTGATTTTATAAGGGTTCTGTTTTTTGCTTTTTGCTTTTGAGTTACGGAACCCTAAAAATGGATATATAGGCAAAGTTTTTTTTTTTACTTGTCTCGGCTTAAAATCATAGTCTTAAAAAGTAGCTCAGGAGGCGTTACTATGGAAACAAGGTACAGAAAAAATTCATTGACTCACATAAAATTGGCTGTAGGTTACATTTAACCCGATTACTCCAAAGTTTCACCGACATAGCAAATAGGCACATAGTTCGAAGAACCAATGGCCGTTGGGGCAAAAAGTTTCTCGAGTGGAGACCGCGTGCCAGCAAGCGCATCGTCGTAAGGCCACCCGCAAGGAGGTCGGACGACCTGTTTAGGATTGCGGGGACTCGCTGGATGCGGCTCGCCTCTATCCGGCCCATGTGGAAATAAATTGAGGACGCCTGTGTCCAGCAGTTTTTCTTCCAACGCGAACGAAGTTACGGACACCTTCTAGTCTTTTATAATTGGAAAAATCCCGCCTTCTTACAATTCCGCAGAAACCTCGGCTATAAACGCTGCAGTGATAACTTTGGTTTATATATACTTAAATCCCTGCAAGCTGTTAAGAGGAGATAAGGCCGTACCAGGTAAAAGTAACAAGTATCTATACTATGTAAAAATACTTTCAAATATTTAGCATCCCAAAATGGTTAGGGGTCTGTTTCAAAATCCATCTATATGTATTGCCCTGCAGATAATATTTTTGTTCTTAATTAATTACACCGTAACACAATCTGATAGTCTATGTCTGTGCATGGGATCTATATCGGAATCTCTAACGTCATTAGTGTTTATGTATCGTTTGTTCTAATGTATCATTTGCCATAACGCATTTTTTTTCAGAAACCGTTAACTTTTCAGGATTGTTATAAAACAAACCTAACCTAACCTAATCTTTGCGACGATCTTTTAAAAAATCCTGACAAAATTTACGGTTTCTGAAAAAAATGCGTTATGACAAATGATACATTTGGCAAACGATACATTAGGACAAACGACATTAGGGATTCCGAAGGAGACCCCTGTGCATGACTACTTTTCAATGTATTTTTAACGTGTAAGTTAATTTATATAGTATTTCTCTTCTTAATCGTCACTTTCTTGGCAGGATTGGTCGTGGTCGTCACATCACGGTCAATTTCACCAAATGAGATTTTTTGTCTAATTTCCGTGGAATTTTGAAATACCAATATTACAAAGAAAATTTAATGCTGATAATTTGTAAAAAAAAATAATAAGCACAAATTTCCTTACGAGCTACGTATTCATATAACTACAAAAGTTATTACAGTATGAGATTTCGCCGTGGCACTGGAATTTATCTGTCCATGGGAATTAGTTGGTGGCACGGGAATTCTAACATGCCGAGGAAAAAGTTTCTTTTTAAAATAATGTGCATTAAAACTATTATTTACTGTACTTTTTGTTTTACAAATATCATGATAATAATCACAATTTTTGCAATTTATTAGTGGATCACTCCACTAGCGTTATTATTATAAACAAAGATCAGAAACAAATGAAAAAATTTTTCGACGATACTGGACTTGAAGTCCAAAATTTTTTCATTTGTTTCTGATCTTTGTTTATAACTATTATTTACTGTTTAATCAAACAATAATTATAAAATTCACTCATATTGAAGTTTTATCGAAATTATTTGCCCTAATTAACTAATCATAGTGATCAACCAACGACACTAAATAAATGTCTGGTAACGTTTCAATGTCAATCAAAAATCTAGTGGATATTATAAATAAATGCGATTATCTATGTAACGACAAAATACCCATATAAATTTGTATACATGGTGTTTTGAAACCGGTATTAAGAAAAAAGTGATTATTTTATTTTTATGTAAGTTGGGCGAGTATCCTGCCAAATTATGACACTCATAAATAGTTTGCAATACTTACAGGGTGTCTCTGGGCTTTGGGCAAGCCTTTAACTTCTCACTATAATATATTTAAATGAAGTATATACTTACAATCTGAACAGTATTAGGCAATACTGTATAATGATGTTAGGCAGGATTGTGTAGCATTACCGTGGCTTTTTGTTTTTAGTTTTGTTCATAGGCAGTTGTTTTCTAGATCTACAAGATGATAATTGTGGGTTGAGAATGAGTGGGTTACGTGTCAAATGTATTTTAACTCCGATGACCTGTTATTAATCGCATGGTCGGTTAAAAGTTACAGATTTTTTGAAAAGAAAGGAAAGTACATAAATGGTTAGTAAGACTGATGATGAGTTTGAAAGGAGGATGATATGACAAGCTGCAAAATTATGGTTGGTTAAGAAAGATTGTGACGGGTACTAAGAAAAATTGATTTATTTCTTTCCGGAAAATAACGTAAGTAATTAAAGTTGCAAAATTGGAGCTACTAATATTTTTTTTCTGAATATCGTCAAGGATATGAGGTTTAAGTTGATTAATATAGTATAGCTCAAAACGATGAACAACTTAAACACAGTTCATTCGCCGCCTTTATTTTGGGAAGGTCATTTATGCCTATTACAGTTCACACAATGCACAAATAATTTAAACTTATTTAGCCTATGATTGAAATGGAAGAATAAAAAATAATCATCGTTATTGAACTTCTTCTTTTCCAATGGGAAAAAGCTCGCTGAGCTTAAAGCTAAGCATTAAAGAGTTATTTGTGACAATATTATGGCATACTCATTAGACACCCTGTATGTATATATAGTCTAGTTTGTTATAATAAGCAGCTTAGTTTTATTGTATTACAAGCTTCTGCCCGTGACTTTATTCATGTTCATATTTTATTGCAATTATCACGAGTTACACAAGGTCTTACAAATACAATAAGGTGGCGTTCACATGAACCCTGCTAGTATATATAGCAATGTACTTAACTAAAATTATAATAAATTAACAAGATTAAACTTAAACTTAGTCCATGCAACATACTTATTATTAAAAATTGGGTAGTTCGAATTTAAATTTTCATTTTCATTTTGATAGGGTTCTATCCTTTAAGTATTCATCAACAGCATAATAACACTTCTCAATTAATAATTTTTTAAGTTTTCTTTTAATACTTCGTCTTCGGTTTCTTTTTTATTTCTTGTGGTATTTTATTGGCTACTAGTATGCATCGGTAAAACGGACCATTTCTGAACATAGCTAATTTGGAAGTCGGTAATTCTAATTGGTCTATGTTATTTCTCCTTTGTGATTTAACTACTTTTTGTTTAAATAAATACGAATTCTTTCTAACAAACAGTGCCGCTTCCAATATATAAATTGAGGGTAACGTGAGGACTTTAAGGTTCACAAAATGCTGGCGACAGCTCTCTGGTACTCGAGTATTTGTAAGGATATGGATGCATTTCTTTTGCATTACGAGTAATTGGTGTACATCAGTGCTGGCTCCCCATAAGATTACACCGTACTGGAGCCACGCATGTGCAAAAGCAAAATAAGCCGACAGTGCAGTTTTTAAGTTTGTATTGACCTTGAGCACGCTTAGCGAATAAATAAAGCTACTTAATTTCGTTTTTAGGGTTTGAATGTGATATTTCCAATTAACACTAGAATCTATCTTTATTCCTAATAATTTAAATTCATCTACTTCTTCAATAATTTTGTTATTTATCTGTAATGAAATTTGCAAAGGTTTTTTCTTTATGGGCTTTGTCCGCCTTAAATTCGTTAATCGCAGATAAGGGTATTTTTCCGGGTTAAAAAGTAGCATAACAAATTGCATCCATATCGGTTAAGCGGTTTAAGCGTGTAGAGGTGACAGACAGGCACACTTTCGCATTTATTATTTTAACTATTGATATAGATTTTACATATTTCGCCTGTTTCTTTGCAATAAGCGCATGAAGTAAGTACAAGACTTGAACAAGTGTATATACTCGTATATGCCTAGTCCATACTATAATATTATAAATGCGAAAGTGTGTCTGTCTGTCTGTCTGTCTGTCTGTCTGTCTGTTACCTCTTCACGCTTAAACCGCTGAACCGATTTGGATGAAATTTGGTATGGAGACAGTTTGAGTCTCGAGGAAGGACATAGGCTACTTTTTATACCGGAAAAATACCCTTATCCGCGATAAACGAATTTAAGGCGGACGAAGTCGCGGGCAGAAGCTCGTATTACATAAATATTGCCGTTTATCTTATAACTACCCCAATAAAAGCGGTTAGTTGACAAAATAAGTGAAACTGACCAATTCCCGTGCCCCAAAATCAGCTGTTTTGGGTAATTAGTCCATGGGAATTAGGGCACGAAAATCAGAAATCGTAATAAAAAAATCGTCAAAAATTGAATTAGCATTTTATGAAAATGGTACGTTATCGTTTGTATAAAGATACCAAAGGGCTTTATGAAGCGTACACTTGTTAACGAATAGCTATGTCAGAAATATAATTTATAAGGGTCATCGAAATTGCAATTTCTGCAGAAAATTCGTCGCCCACCCGGCGGCCGAAAAATTTGCGTGATTAACTCGAATCCATTATGGTTTAATGCACAACCGTATGTTTTGCCATATAGCCGACAACTGACTGCATAGGTGAGGCAGGATAGGACGGGGATCAAATGCGGACGATGGCTGTCGGGGCCCTTAAAATTTTGACGAAAAATTTTTACCCTTGCGCTCGGACAGAATTTGAACATCGATCATGAGTTATTCACCACCACGAAGTGAATAGCGTATGTTCTCAGTGATAGCAAATATCATCTAGTTTAAGTTTTTCACGCGAAATCAGTGATACTAACGTACAGTTTTTGGTAGGAATTTTCAATCAACTTTACATATACACTTTACTTTACTATTCTGGACAGGGCACGGAGTCTTAATTTGAGCTTTAAGTATTTTTAAATGTATTATAAAAACAAATTAATCTTTCAATTCGTTTTGACCTCCATGGGGAAACATGTATTCTTTGTGAAAAATAAATAATGGAACGTATTATCTGATGCTATCCTACGATTTTCAGTTCGGACACAAAAAAATGCGAGCTCAGAAATTGACCCATCAGGGTTTGTAGCGAGCTTCACAATCTGTCGCCATTCCTCACGTTGCTCTTCTCGTACATTCGTGGAGTGGACCATTGAGTGCAGTTTAAACTTGTGCCTTCAACTTTTCCCTGCACTACAAGTCGCTCCACAGATGTGTCTTCTCTACGTGTGATATGTCCAAAGAGAGTGAGAGTACGACTTTGGACGATGGCAATTACGCTATTTAATACCGAGTTCTTGGAGGATTGGCACGTTGGTTCGGAACTGTGTCCAGTTAATGCCAAACATAAAGTATTTACAGCCCTTCTATTTTTTGAATATTGTTTTTGAATGTTTCCCAACGTGTTTTTGATTCAGAATTTCGTCCGCGTGATTCAGGTTTTACTCGCAAGAAGTAAACGACATCTAGTGTTCTCTTGGTAAACTTATAATTTGAAGCTATTTAGCAAGGACTTATTCAAGTATTTATATACATACAATGGTTATACGCATGACAAGTATGGAATACTTGAATACCAGACTTTCCATTTAACTTTGATTCATCATTCGCTTGTTCTTATCCCATTATATGTTTTTTTATTCCATTCCTCTTCCATCACCCGTCATCTCATCAGTCACAGCTTTCGTGTTTATATCATCTCTTACGCAATCAAACCTTTTCCTTGGTCTACCTCTTCGTAACTTATTATATGATTATAATAACTTAATTAGTATAATAATATTTTCTTCTGTTTCCGCGATTATTACTCATTGAAATAAAACAATTCTCCACCCGTGACCATGGAAAGCTGGAAAGCTTCCGAAACGTCGGGAACTAAAATGAGATAATATACGCGATATAATCCGTTAAATTGTTTTATTTCAACTTAATTAGTAGTCAGATTTACATGTGAGCAAAAGCTAACAATGTGATAGGGTAGCAAGTATTTAATACCAAGTAAAAATACTTAAATATAAGATAAACAAACTATTCTCTCTTAAAATATTATATGAAACTCGACCTCAGGATTAACGCATCTCGCTCCTTCCTCATTTACTGCAAAATATATTTTTCCTCGTGTTTAGGTTTAAGCAGGAACTGACGGTTTAAAGTTAGCTCTTTTTAATTCCTTGTTAAAAATATTGATGAAATAATGTATAAAGTGTTTATGAAAAGGTAAATAAGTATGCTGTGAAATTGGAAGAGTTAATTAGAAGCTTGTCTAGGGAGGAAGGTAAGGTACCATTGGAGTCAGAAGGTTCGGGCAGCGCATTGTCAAGGAGCGTTTCCACGGGCGGGGCGAGATGAGACGAGAAGAGGCGGGAATTGAAATTTGTATGACAAAACTTCAATGTACACAAGAATCGAAATATTTGTTGGTGTAATAATGAACGGAGCGGACCGGAGGGAGAATGGGATTCCCATAATTCTAATAAAGTATAACTAAAGCTCCCATAAAACTTCTTTTTTTGGAGCTGCCTGCCAAATGCCTGTGACATACGGACGGACGGACGGACATGACGAAACTATAACGGTTCCGTTTTTGCCATTTTGGCTACAGAACCTTAAAAGCACTGCGTTATATCACATTTAAACTATATAACGTAAATCTATTGCTAGTGACTGTACCCCCGAAGCGCGATTTAAATTTCTCTATTTAGCCAATTTTTTTAACAAAACCTCAGATTAAGGTTACTTTTAACTGTTGTAAAATCCGCTTGTAAAGATGTCCAGCTATAAAGTCTTGACAATATAGAGTGAACATGAGCAAGCTGACCTTTGAAAGACAAAATGTTAATTCCACACATCGCAAACTGCAATCTGATACCGTTGGAGGCTTGCGACTGTGTAAGTCGGATTGGAGTGTATTTATTTAAGCACTTGAAGGAAACTTCGTTAGTGGAGGAGAAAAAGTCATAACCCCCCTTTTTTTCAGCGTAGTCGGAGTCTTCAATTTATAGACATTTCATTTTTACAACTTTATAATAGTAGGTATAGACTAGAATGTGCCCGCGGTTTCGTTGGCAGGGACAAAAAGTCAGAATCCCTCTTTGTCTTTGTCGTTAGCGTAGTTGGCTAAACCATCTGTGAATGCCCAGCTACCCGTGTACCAAAAATAGATGAAATCCATTTAGCCGTTTTGGCGTGATGAAGCCACAACGACACATACAAACATACAAAAAATAAAAATGTTTTTTTTTTTGTCAGTGACCTCCAAATATATCTTCAATGTACAGACATTTCATTTTTACAACTTTATAATATTAGTATACATAACAACATCTAATCTAACCCGAGCCAGACCGCGTATTGCGGTAATAGCGCATTGCACAAAATAATGCCGCATGATCTCAGGTACTTGTCGCACGAGTCGAAGCGATGGCAATAAAACTTTGATCCGGCACGTACGTCTTTCTCCTGACCAGGAAGTACCAATTTCTGCCTAGTAAATGCTATTTACGACCCGGGTGACGTTATGTGTGGACCATTTTTTTATTTTTTGAGTTAATTTTTTACATGATATTGACATGTACTTAAATTGTACTTTTTAATACCCTGCATTAAATGATTATGATTTATCAGAGTAGTAATAGTATTAAATTGAAACTCCGTTCGCAACGAGTTCGTTAAAAATAAAAATTCAAAAAACCTAGAGGTCTTTACCTACTATAACCAAATAGAAAGACATTGTTAATTTAATAATAAATTATATATAATATTGTATCCAACATGACTTGTAAAATATATATTTTATCAATAAAGATCTTAATCTGAATCTGAAAACTAACTTACAAAAAAGCTCCCTTCGTCGTCGATTCTCATTACAAGTTGTCCGTACCTGGTTTAAATATAATGTGTTTACGTTGAACTTAAAGAAAAGATTTACGTTGTACTCTTGCAAAGTGCTGACAGTTGCAATATATACGGGTATCCTGGCGCTGGCCGTAGCGTGAACAAGCGATGTCTTCAAGCCAACACAAGCTGACCTTTGCAAGACAAAGTACCAGAGGTTCTACACGTCGCCGACTAAAGCTCGGGTAATCTGATATCGCTGCAGGTTTGCAATTGTGTACAGTTAGCTACAAAAATGTCTAAGTGATGAAAGTCACGGGTCAGTTGTCACAGACGCCATAATGGACTATGAACCGGTGTCGAAAGACCGCGAGAACTTTATCTAGCAGGGTGCTCTCGCGATCTTTCGACAACAGTCGATGAACATTTTCGTTCGTTGAATTTTCTGTTATGACCGTCGTGTGACAACCAACCCCAACCGGTAACATAATTAGTACCTACTGAAGAGATACAAATTACAATCTACCATTTTATAGCACAAGAACTAACTTTTTCAACTTGAGATAATTCTCACGTGGCACAGTTTTCATAAAAAGGCATAAAAGTAGTCACAGCAGTGTGCTAAAGGACAATGGCTTACTTTAAACAATGAAACCGTAGTATTAAATAAAAATATAAGAAGTAATTATTCATAACTCTACTATGTTAATCCTCCGCTAAGGATATATGTAGACATTAAGCGTGTTCATATATTTTCTTAATCGTTGGTAATAATAAAATAGAAACGGAACTTAAAGGTTGGCTTTCAATTGATGAAGGCAAAGATAGATTTCGGTCAGGGGCAGGGACATTTTTGAGATTTTTGTTATCAGCATATAAGTGTCGCACTGCTGGGTAAAGGCCTCGCCCCTAGCCTTCAACGACTCCCGATCAAATGCCTTCTCCAGGCAGGTGATGATGAACGCGTCCAGATCGTCCCTCGATTTCCACCTAGACGTGGCTCGTCTATGTTGCTCATCTTTAGTCTTGTATGTGTGTGTGTGTATTACATTATTTAAAAAACCGCCCAAGAGCATGTCGGACCATGATCAGTGTAGGATCCGCTTGGATGCTGCTGACTTTATCACAAAATAATGTGTGAAGACCCCTATTATTTTTAAAAGACCTATTTATTGACACCCCACACACTAGTTTTGGAACAAAAAAAAATCACCATCAATTTAGGTATACGAGATACCCGAAAAAAGTTTTTTTAGTTTTTAGGTATTTTACTGTTTTGTCGGCGTGATACATACACATATTCACACCAAATTTCAGCTTTCTCGTACTAATGACCACGCAGCTAAGCTTTGGACGGAGACAGACGGACAGACGGACATGGTGAAACTATTAGGATTCCTAGTTGACTAAGGAACCCTAAAAAGGCACTTGCCAACATGTAGGCACTATTAACATAATTAAGATACCTGTTATGTTATCCCTTCATCAGGCACATATGGCTCTCAGAAGGGTTTCCCAATGCTCTTGACCTGCAGAAATATCTACCTCTAGAAACCTTTTTATGAATTGTATAAATATATGTATATAATACAAATTCAGTTTGACTCGTATAGTCGTATATACTTGCTTAGTACAGAACGAACTCTTCTGCATTAGGGCAAGTAATAACCACTTTGGTTTCCTCGATTATCTCGCAAAAAAAGAAATTAAACGGATTACATCGCGTATCATTTCAGTTTCCGACATTTCAGAAGCTTTTAGCTCCCGTTTCCACGGGTATTATTAAATTAGATAATATACGAGATATATTAATCTGTTGAAAATTGTTTTATTGAAATAAAATAGACTAGTTTATCAGTTTCGTATCAACATTTACCCGGCTCATTGTAAAGCGAGTCTGCGGCTAAGTGCCTGGGTAAGCTATTGTAGAAATTTAGGACCGTAGCTAAAGCTTACTCAAGCCAGCTCAAGCTAGCTTCAAGGTAGGTCACCTCCGGCTATTCGGTGTGGCATGGAATTGCTTTCTGGCTATTGATGTGAGGTACATTAGCCAAAGTTATTGGACCATGGAAGTGGCTCATTTTAGGACTAAGTCGTAGTGACTGAAACTGAAAGATTTTAACCATGCGTTCCTTAGGTCATTAGGGGTGAGAATGTTATATTGAACCCCAGTGAATTCAGCAAAAAGAATCTAGTTTTGTCGATAATCAGTTCTAAAGTATCCTTTAACCACCTTTATTTTTTTAAGTTAAGGGGGAGCATCAGCAAACAGGCTGGTTTTCCGAAATATGTTTTTTGACTATATAAAATTTCCTCGATAGAAAAGAAATCACAAAACGCGTCTTCATTTTCCGTTTTGTCTAGTTTGTACAAAGGACAGATTAATAAACGGCTAAATTATGTAAAAATGTCATTCCTTCCTTTATCTTTTAAGTCACTAACTTAAATGTTAACAAAACGTAATAATATCTTCGATTTCATTGTACTTTTACATCTGGCGCTTACGCCAAAAAAACCCAAGCATGTAGTGTATTAGCTTTCTCTTTCTTTGTTGCGCGCGAGTAATAAATGCGTCCCTTATTACAAATTACGCTTATTGGCGTGGTCGGCGTTTAGGGCGTTTTTCCTTGACGATGCAGTCCCTTAAAGGGGGCTAACGAGCAGACGGGTCGCCTGATGGTAAGCGATCACCGTCGCCCATAGACACCTGCAACACCAGACAAGTGCGTTGCCGGCCGTAGACACCATCTGTGGTTGCCCAGCTACCTGTGTAGTAAAAATAATTGAAATTTATTAAGCCGTTTAGGCGTGATGATGGCACAAACTCAAAAAATAAAAAATAAATTCTCCATTCAGTGACCTTTAAACAGCTGTTTTTAGGGTTCCGTAGCCAAAACGGAACCCTTATAGTTTCGCCATATCCGTCCGTCCGTCCGTCTGTCCGTCCGTATGTCAGAGGCATTTTACTCAAAAAGTACTAAATGTATATTGATGAAATTTGGAGCAAGGTGTCTTGTGTAAGCCGCTACTCTTAGTTTGATAGTTAAATAATAAAAAATAACATTTCTAGGGGGGCACTCCATACATGTCACCGAAACTGAATCATGTCACATATTTCGATAGAGCTTTTAAAATCATTTTTAGATTTCTAGATATAGAAATATTTAGTGGATAGTTTCAGAAATAATGGCTCTGAAAGTGAAAGTTGCATAAATGATCGGATATCGGATCGGATATTTTCGAATTAAGGTTTCTGAACAACTTTTTCTATAAAATGTATATCTCCGTCTCCTCCCCCCGTGCTCTAACTTTTAAACCATTTGTCCTAAAAATATGAAAAAAAAATACCGCTTCATAAACACTTTCAACGAAAACTATTTTGAACATTATAAAACTCAAATACCCCCTGGTCTTGGCTCCCAGTATCATTTCCTGGCATTCGGTGTCCAGACCCTGGGCCTGTTGGGTTAAAGCGCCCGCGATCTTTTTAAGCAATTTGCAAAACGGCTCGTCGACACCACAGGTCCACAGGTGACCAAAGAGCTGGCAGCTTCCTCGCCCAGCGTATAAGCATAGCCATATAATTGTTGTATTGATGTCTCTGTTAAAAAAAATTGTTTTTTTTTTTAATTGCCGAAATGTCCGTTTCGGCGCCTCATTTTTAGGGTTCCGTAGCCAAAATGCCAAAAAAGGAACTCTTAAAGTGTCGTCATGTTCGTCTTTCCGTCCGTCCGTCCGTATGTCACAGGCATTTTACTCAAAAACTACTATGTAGATGTATATTGTTGAAATTTGGAGGATAGGTGACTTGTATAAGCTACTTAGTTTGATAGTTAAATAATAATAAAATATATTTCTAGGGGGGTGCACTCCATACTGTTTTTTTTTTTCAGCAATGATCAATGTGTTACACATTATGTGTGGCACATATTTCGACAGATCTTTTAAAAACATTTTTAGGTTTCTAAAAAAATGATTTGATTTAGTGAATATTTTCAGATATAATCGCTCCGAAAGTTGCTAAAATTGTTTCCCCCCCTCTATTTTCTCAACGGTATGTTCAAAAAATATGAAAAAAATTACAAAGATAAAGCTCAATTAATATTTAAATGAAAACTGTTTTCAACGCGATCGAATATACCGTGTTTGAGTTATTACCGAAAAAGGCACTGCTCAACAAAAGGACCTAAGTGCCGTGGAAATACGCTCTTTTGCTAGTACACTTTTTCATATCGTATGTTTTTCATCTGTAGTGTGCATTTTTTGGTATGAACGGCTGCGGAACCCGACACTGAGCATGGTTCGGACATGCTCTTGGCCGGTTTTTCTCCTCTACGAACGAAGTGCCCACCTTCTAGTATAACAATAATTGCAAGCCTGTGATGGTCGCGTTTATCAAGAGATAAATGATATGATAACGTGTCTGTCACGCTCGCACTCACATACGTGTCAGAAGGTAACGGCAGCTATGTCATTTATTTATCGCGTGACAAACGCAACCATAATAGGTCCGTTGGATTTATCTTGTAAATATTACTGAAATGCCCGCTTCGGTGCCTCCTTTTTTTTGCGATGTATTTGGTTGTAATGATTGCCTACAAATCAAAGATTTGTCAAATAACAGATTCTGCGAAAGCAAATAAATCTTAGGTTAGGCCTTGATTCCAAATACAAAAAGATATATTCGTCTGAAACTCATTTTCTAAACTGGTTAGGTTTTAGGGATCCCTGGTAACAAAGTCGAAGGATACAGAGATACAGACAATCCTATTAAATAATAGGGAATTTGGATGATCTCATAATTATTCAAGATCTCGATAAAACAAGCAAAATAAGGAACTACGCTGAGTAAAATGTTGAGTATTTGTAGCTTTTTTTATGAGCCCTTAAACTTGGCTAGGAAAATCCATTTTTAAAGTATGAAAATATTAATAACTAGCTTCTGCCCGCGTCTTCGTCCACCTTAAATTCGTTTATCGCGGATAATGATATTATTCCGGGATAAAAAGTAGCCTATGTCTTTCCTCGGACTCAAACTATCTCCAGACCAAATTTCATCCAAATCGGTTCAGCGGCTTAAGCGTGAAGAGGTAACAGATAGACAGACAGACAGAAAGACACACTTTCGCATTTATATTATTCGTGTGGATTCATTAGTTTGCAATATATTAGAGTTAGTTTATAATAGGCTATGTTGTATATAATATAACAGTTTATCTATACTATTATAAAGTTGTAAAAATGAAATGTCTGTACATTGAAAATATATTTAAAAAAATGATTGTTACGGACCATTTGGAGGTCACAAAAACGAAAAATATATTTTATTTTATTTTATGTATGTTTGTATGCGTAGTTGTGGCTTCATCACGCAAAATCGGCTACACAGATTTCCACAAGTTTTGGTTCACGGGTAGCTGGGTATCTCCAGAAGGTTATAGGATACATTTTACCCGACTACGCTGAACAAAAAACGACGGGTTATGACTTTTTCTCCTCCGCGAACGAAGTTCTTAACAAATTTTGCATCTTCAAGTTTTTAACAAATTTATGTATTAAACATTAGATAGAAATTATACACAGAAATAATAAATAACAACTAAAATACCTAGTTCAACATGATTATTAAAAATTACTTAAAAAAATTGGTAAATAAAATTCTGAAGGTGAGAAAACGATCATTCAAAATGAAAATATCTAATATGCGTCAATTGATGTACAATCTTTTTTTTTGCTCAATGATAGATCTTCAAGTAAAAATTTTTTCTCAAACATGCAATGAAGTATTGATTTTATGTTACTTATAATAATAGGCTGCGAAGTATGACGTTTCAGGCGCGGCTAGGTCAAGAAGTCGTTAATGGAATTTCATGCAAATCATGCAGGCCTGGCAAAACCCTCTTTTTTAATTCCATTCCACATAAATTTGTGGCACAGGCATCATGACATTCTGCCACCATGGGTATTAAAAAATAAAACTTTGATTTTTTTGTTGTTTATTACACTATAAATACCTCGGCGGGAAATATGGGGTGGCCCGCCTCAGACCTATATATATTATATTTGAATTTGAATTTGAGAGGCGCATCTGCGTGGACTGAACTATTCAATCCACGTCTAATTCTCACGGAACCAGTAGATTAATTGTTTTCTCCCTTTGCCTTCTTTTTATTGGAATCTAATTTCTTCCCAACAAGTGCCGCAGCTATCGACACCCGACAGACAGACCAGCCTGTTCACTGGTGCATCCCACTAAATATTTGTACGTTATCACAACACGGAATGAGCTGGACGGAAAAATAACAAACGAGTAAGTGTGGCATACGATAGGAAAAAAAATAACCCTATTAACACTTATAGAAAACAGAAGAGGGATTATGATAAGACACCTGCTAAGACATGACTTTTTCCACAAGAACATTATAGAGTTAAGTTGAAGGAAAGCGAGACGGGGGAAAACCAAGAAGTGAAGGAGTTAGTGTAAGATAGAAAGGGCTGGCTATTGCTACATCGACAAGAGCATAGTTCTTAACTGCATTAATATAATGACAGTGCATTGTCAATACATTTATGAGAATATTATGTACGTACATAAAAATATTACCGACTTTAAGAAGAACTGTGAAATAAGCATAAGCTCGCAGTGCCTGCTACTAGGCTCCATAAAATAAGGAGATCATTCATTGGTAACTGTGTGAGATTTTATAATAAACTTCCTAGCAGCATAACTGAGTTGTCTATTGGTAAATTCAAAAATATTGTGAAACGAAAATTATTTTCTAAAGCTTATTATAGCACACAAGACTACATGAATGATGAAGCCGCGTGGGATTAATGTAAATTATAGCGTCATGTAGGTATATGAATAATTATTTTAACGAATACCTAAGGTATTATTATTACTTTAATCTTAATTGTTTTATATACTCTGACATTTATAATTTTATTCTAGACACATTCTAGATTATTTATTTTTTATTGACAATCCTTTTGGGATTTATCTTATTGATTATTTTAATTTTAAAAATGATGATTTTATCAATAATATTACACTTAAGTTAAATGATCTGATTAGGTTTTTCTGGGTTTCCCTAATCCTTGCAGCAAATGTTGGATCATATTGTATTTCTCCCAGCAAACATTCACTCTCATGTAACTGATATTTCGAAAGTGCTTGTAACTAAGCCTACTTGAATAAAGAATATTTTGATTTGATTTGATTTGATTTGAAGTCACAAGAGAACAAAACTAGAGTTAAAACCCTTATCTCGCATTGATAATTCTTCAACGTTTCGGCCGTCACGTTATTACGAAAATTTTATCCCCCGACGAAAAAAGAGGGGAGCTATAAGCTTGACATGTGTACACGTGTGTATCTATGAAACGAAATCAAAATTGGTTGAACGAATAGACCGTTTTTTGTGTTTGAAAGATGATTCCATCGAGAATCTTAGCTGGTCCAAGAAAATCGGCTCCGCTGTTTCAAAATTATTCGTTGTTTTTTCTAGAAATGTCCGAGTTTTTTTTATAGATTTGCCGATTATCTGCTGTACGTAATATATGTCTCGTTTTCAATTTGGCCGCTTCTAGTTGCCGAGAGATTATAGTTTTCAGAGTTAGGTTCGAAATTGTCAAAATATTATCTACTTAAGATTTTTAGGAACTAAGATATTTCAACGATAACTGGCATGATGACAGGTTCAAACCTTATGGTGCCACTTTATCTGTGCTTGTTGCCTGCGAAATAAAGAGGATTGCTGGGAGCAGTTTGATTTAGACGAACTGTTTGGGATAGGTGGATTAAAGACAAACCCATTAATATGAAACCTATCTTTCTCCAGATGTAGACTTCATAAACAATGGTACTCAGAATTATATTTTCTGTGAATTGTGTCACAGTTTCACAGATGAACTATATAACTAAGCGTTAAAGTACAAACATTTATAGAAGTACATTTTCTGTGACATATCAAATCCTGATTATGATGGTGGTAGATCCTGGCTGATCCTGGCCTTTGCGGGATCTTACAGTTAGACGATGGCGTGAGAAATGCTAGATGGAGTAAATGGTGTATCCTCTCTGGCATATCAAAGCCTATGAGTCGAGCCGGCCGATCCATCACAATGTCTGTCCGGACCAAGTCATTTAAACTTTTTGCTATAACTATTGATTATTGTATAAAAAGGGAAATCCTTCATTAACGCTCATCCCACGTTTGGATCTTAGAGTGCTGAAATTTTGTGTAGATGCTCCCTATATAAAACAGACCATAAGGGCGGTATTTCCGAATTCTCACGAGAGTTTATCGCAATCAAAATCTACTTTTGGTATATAGTTGACCTAGCGTGGTGACGCACTCTAGAGCGATGTTGATATCAAAAACGGGTGGCTAGCTAGATAGAATGAGTAGTGTATCCTCTCTGGCGTATTGTTGAAGTAGTGTGGTGTAAATTAGTAATCAACCCTAGTAGCGACTTCTAGTGAGATGTTGACGTCAAAAACCTGTGGGTAACTGAATGGAATAAACAGTGTATCTTCTCTGGCGCATCAAAGCCTCAGACGAGCCGGCCGATCCATCACGGTGTTTGTCAGTGTTATGTGATCAAGTGTAGTTGTACTTTGAATCTGTACGTAAAAAACGAACGTTTAGTAACGGAATGAATAGTGTATCCTCTCAGGCGTATCGAAGCCTGAAATTCTCGTAAACAAGAGCCAATGATAAATTGTGGTTGGAACGCTGTGGCAACTTCTGGTCCGATTTTGACGTGAAAAACGCGCGGCTGACTGCATAGAATGAATAGTGAATCCTCTCTGGTGTATCAAAGCCTATCAGACGAGCCGGCCGATCCATCACAGTGTCCGGACCAAGTCATTTAAACTTTTTGCGCTTTTTCAACAAATTCACGCAGAATTTTTTGACGGCAGTCAAAAGTTAAAGTATTTGTAATTATGTTTGTATGGAGTTGGGGTTTTGAATACACGTTCATGTAAAGATTGATGTGCGTACAGTCGCCATCAAAAGTATGTTTTTTTATTTATTTCATGTGATTATTAGGGTATTTTTTGCGAAAATAAGGCTTGCAGTTTTTTTAATGAGCTGCCCAAAGCCACATTAAGCCGCTGGATGCACATAGTTCAATTCGAATTTGGAGCCTTTAAAGAAGATCTTGGTATGTATTTTATATGAACCTTTTTCCAAAAGGAAATAAGTCTTTTTTCTTAATATTTCATTTTGGTAAGTTTATGTTACTTACGAGTTTATTTTATTTTATTAATTTAAGATTTATTAACAGTTAAGATATCCAAAACGCAGTCTTCGTCAACACGTCTTTGATTTACCGAAACAAAAACTTTTTGTTCGTAGAGAGGCTGTCGTAGAGGCTGTTGGAGCAGAAAGGTTTTAAAGTGGTGAACACAAACTGGAAGACGCAGAGTGTAGAGGACCACTACATTAAGATGGACCGGCAATCTTATGAGGATTGCGGAAAGTTGTTGGAAGATCAGTCATCGAAGAGATCCTTAAAGGCCTTTTATCTAGCTATAGATGTTCGGATGAAATAACAATGATTATACTGTCTCGCAGACAAATTACGAGCATAGCCCTCTTAATTGCTCTCTATGCGACTTTGAGCTTTCTCACAAGGCCCATCGTGAATGACCAGCGTTAAAGAAACAGAATAACCGACATAGCCAAGAAAAATAACTTTCATTTCTTTAAAAGTTATAACAGCGCACGTCTGCATGGAAAAGTTCAACCACAGATGTTTACAAGTGCACTTCTCTCTGAAGGTCTCATGGGAATGCCTCCCAAAATCAATAATAAATTGTCTAATGTTATTTATTACGGAAATCGATAAGTTAAGAGTCCCCAGTAAGCTTGGTTCTCCATACAAACGTAGTTACGCTCTCATTTTTAAACGACTAGCTAGTTTGCTCTGAAACTTTGTACTTAGAATAAGTTAATATATGCAGGCCTGTAATTAGTTTATGTAGCTTCAGATACAATAGTAAAAAAATACAGCGAATTTAAGTTATAAATACAAAATATGTTTTGGCTATATTTCGTTTGTTTTATAAACTGGAGCCATAAAAACTAATTACAGGCCTAGATATACCTTATGTCATTGTATATGCTAAGTTTCGTTACAATCCAACACGTAATTTTAAAATGAGAACGAAACTCCGTTTGTATGGAAAGGTGAAATTCGTATGTATACCCTGTATACCTACCTACTTACTACACTAGAATCTAAATAGCCAAATGTCAGGAAATAATCGATTCTAAATTACATAAAACCAAATAAAATTGTTCTGAGTATTACCTACTTGATTAATTCATTGTAAAATATGGAAGTATGTACCTACAATATTTTTTTAATTATTATACAGTTACTACCTAGTATCTATTATCTTCATTTACATTTCTCCCGACACATCACAAGAAAGAAAAACGAGTGATTTGAATTTCTGTCATTGTTCCTGCAACCCGCTGCCATACAATATGTTTTAGCCTTATCTATATTTAATCATTTAAGCACAATTTATCTCATAATCTTCCTAAATAGTCCGTCTTCACACATTAAATACACGAATGCGGCACGATTACTTGCGAGCGTTTCGAGGCAGACCGTGGCAGCCACTGAATAGGCCCCTCTGGAAGGGGCCGCCGGCATGAACTTGTAGCGACGAACGAAAATCGTGGAGTGAGCCCCGCCTGACTAGGGTAGTTTCCTGGGTAAAAAAAATCTAATAAGTCCGTCAGTTTGATCATCAAAAAAATATTGGACACGTATTTTTTCTTTTGTCAATCAAAGAAAAATAGACAAAGATAAAGCGCGTCAAAGTTTGGGAGTGGGGCCGCATGACGTCACGCCGTGCGAAAAACGGTCGCATGGCGTGACGTCGCGGGGAAGTTTAACGGGCTATATGTTCGTAATTTTTTGGTTAATTGAAAAAAGAAAAAATACGTGTCCTATATTTTTTGACAATCTAAGTGACGCACTAATTATATTTTTTTAGGACACAAGCCTTTTGCGCCAGGGACTACACAAGGGGGACAAAAATTAAAAATCGCTAAATGTTTAATAGTAAATAGAAGCAATAAAACAAAATCATTGAACTAAAATAATGTACCTAGCTAGTGGATAAAATTCGTAATTCATCAATAAATTATTGAATTAAATTGAACTCGTAGCAATAGAGGTGACACAAGTGTCAATATTTGAATATAACTATCAAACATTGGGTCGTTTACCTTATTTTACTAAACCGAGGTAATAACTACAAACTTCAACAGGGTTCCGCTTTAGTCTGACCTCAAAAGTAACTAAATTCACCGTCTGTTATGTAGCCTTTATTTTCAGAGAAACAAGTGAAGTCTCAACATGACCGCGAAAAGTTATTTTTAAGGCTGTGGCGGTAAAGGCAGCGTCTTTTTATTACGTAAATATTGGCCTAATATAAAAAAAAATCATTGCCTCGGTTGCCAACTGTCTCAGTTTTCAACTGCCACAGTTCCCAACTCTCCCAGTTCCCAACCGCCTCAGTTCCCAACTGTTTCGGTTCTCAACTTAGCAATAATAACATAGTAAAGTACCCAATAGCATACTCGTTCATTCATAAATCAAACAACACAACCAACATCAGTACCACAATTATAGGTACCAATCAATGTCAGAATAAAATAAAATAATAATGTCACACAACGAAAAAAATTTAATGTTTGTAATTCTTATAACTAACATATAAAAGAAATATACAAATAAAGAAGGTTTTTTGGATGATTTAGCATATAGTTAAATGTCTATCTAATAATATCTATGTATTATTTTTCTGAGTAAAGAGACTTTTCCAAAAAAATCTTTAGTCTACGCTTAAATGTTTCCTCGAGCATTCACGTTTTAGGTCGGCGGGTAGATTTTCATAGTGCGTTTTTTTTAGAACCTGACTTTCAACTGAGTTGCCCTGGCTTGAATTCCATATCAGTAGGTACTCGGATTCAGAGAGGACTGCAAATTCACTTAGAGAAGGGGAGAGACGCGGTGAGCAAGACACTACTAAGGTAGGTTGGACCGGTTCAACCCAACTGGTTCAGTATAGGATTCTTCAAAAGGGGAGTGAAAAGGTGTTTAAAGGGTTCGGTTGCGGGCCTGCATAGTCTGCGGTAACTGCCTAACATCGGACAGGCCGTACGCTTGTTTGCTACTTTAGTAGTATAAAAAAAATCCCGACTTGTAGCGTGGGGATTGAGAGAGAATAGGATTCAGGTTCCTTAGTGATTTTCTCCTGACTTGCACCACAAATCTGAAGTTGTTTAATTTGCTAGAATTACTGAGAGAAAAGAGTTAACAGTAATGCTTTTTTAAAACTCATTAAACTCTTTCAGCAAAATGAGATGAATAAACTTACGAACGAGTTTTCAACTTGTAGCAACTGCTGAGTTTTGAATTTTGATTTTTGTGAGTTCTTTAATGGTTTTTGCAATTTGTAAAGTTCAGCTATAAATAAAATAAAATGACGTGAGATAAGGTGAATGTACCAATGCTTGACTCTGTCCACAACTATCAAGTAATAGGTGAACTGATGAAAATTGGCAAAGAGCATGTCGCATCATGCTCAGTGTAGGGTTCCATAACCCTTACTACAAAGAAATGTACTACAGATGACAAAAATAGTATCTGAACAAGTGTAACAGCAAAAGCGTACTTACTCTTCATGGCACTTACGTTTTTGTTGAGAAGAGCAGTTTATTGGCAATAACTCAAAACACTATATCCGAAGATGTTGAAAATAATTTTCGTTGAAACTATTTATAAAGGGTTTCTTTTGTATTTTTTTTCATATTCTTTGAGCATATGGCTTAACGGCTGTTGGCGCGATTATTTCTGAAAATATTCACTTAATCACAGAATTGCCTAAAAACTTAAAAGTACTTTTTAAAGAACTGTAAAAACATGTTCCAAACTTTGATGTTTGCTAAAAAAAATTACGTATGTATTAAGTTACTCCCTCTAGAAATACTCATTTTTGTAATTTAACTCACAAACGAAGTAGCGGCTTATTATACCAGACACTAAACTTCAAATTTCATCATACTACTTTTTGTCGTTTTTGAGTAAAATGCCTGTGACATACTGATGGATGGACGGGCATGATGGAACTATAAAAGTGCCGTTTTTGTGATATTGGCTACGGAACTCTAAAAACTGGGCCCCAAGGCTTGGTCCCGAAGATGTTCGCTGAATCGCAATACACACACAACGCATCAGCGTTGTGCGAGGAAGCTGCCAGCTCTTCTGTCGCCAGTACGTCATGTATTTTTCAGTTATTTATGTTATATGTGATATTTAAGCAAGCTCGAAGCTCTGTTGTCCCAGTAGTTGGCACCTTCGACCTTAATTCATAGTAATAGAGGTGAGCAATAGAATGTCAATTATTGGAATTAGAGTATCGAGTATTGAGCCGTTTACCTTATGTCAGCTTTAAGGTCATCTATATATATATCTGATAATACACAATTAGAATTTAATTAAATTGCATAATTTGATCTAACTTACAATTATACTAGAAATGTAATTATTATAAATAATTTAACAACCAAGAAATATGATCACTTATCACTAACGAAAATCATGACTAGTGATAACGACGATGAATAAGCGCTAAATCAGTATCTAATCAATAAAATTTCCTATCATATTAATTGATAAAATGCTAGTTAGGTGATAAAGAATAGATACATTCCAAACCGTTTATGTCATCATTCATTAGACCAACGTACAATAAGAAACATGCCTTTTCTCAATAAAGTAGTTTTAGTAACCGGAGCAGGATCAGGCATCGGTGAAGCTACAGCAGCCAGATTTGCCAAAGGATCTGCAAGGCTAGCTCTAGTAGACATTAATGCAGATACTCTAAAGAAATCAGCAGAGCACTGTGAGAAAATAAGCAGAACTAAAGTGCTTAGCATCGTAGCAGATCTATCCAAAGACGAGGATGTGAAGAGGATTGTTGAAGTAACTATCAAACAATACGGAAGGTTAGATGTACTAGTTAACTGCGCTGGTGTAGCTGGACTGGGAAGCATATTTGACGATGACATCATGGAAAAATACGACCGTGTCCTTGGAGTGAATTTAAGAAGCATGGTAGCCTTAACCAACGCTGCTAGTCCAGCGTTAATTGAGAGCAAAGGCAATATTGTGAATGTTTCAAGTGTAAAATCAAAAACAGCAGCTACGCACTTCCCATATTCGGTATCAAAAGCAGGAGTGAGTCATTTTACGAAGGCAGCAGCATTAGATTTGTCTCGTCATGGCGTGAGAGTGAATGCAGTTATGCCGGGTCCCATGGATACAAATCTAATATTAAATGCGGGTCTTGGTGCAGCAATGAATGATATGATGGTGAAAGAAGCAGCCGATGTCCCATTGAAGAGAAAAACTAAGACGGAAGATGTTGGTGAGCTGATCACGTTTTTGGCTAGTGATGCTGCGATGAGTATTACCGGCTCGAGTTATGTAATTGATGGGGGATACTTATTGCAACATTAACGAAGTTTAGTGCCTTCAGTGGTGAAGTGGCAATTTTTCTCTTGAAGTAAATACATGTAAACGTACAACCTTGTTAAAATTAATTTGATGGTTTTCGATACTTACTTAATGTAGGAAAAATAAATAAAAAAACACAAGTACATGTTTGGTTTATCATTTCGTTAGGGCTAGTAATTACCGGGGCGGGACAGCGAATCAAATCCTAAATTAAAAAAAAATACCGGCGAAGTGCGAGTCGAACTCGCGCACCGAAGGTTCCATACAAAATGTACGCTACAAACGTCCGTATCTATGAAAATCGCGCGGTATTCCATCATTTTATATTAGTTACTGACTTACACAAACAGACATAAAATTAAACTGTTTTTAGTATTTGTTGCTATAACGGCAACAGAAATACATTATCTGTGAAAATATCAACTGTCTAGTTATCACGGTTCACGAGATACAGCGTGGTGATAGACAGACAGACACACAGACAGACGGACAGTGGAGTCTTAGTACTGGGATCCCGCTTTACCCTTTGGGTACGGAACCCTAAAAATATAGTTGAACAGTCCATCCGTGACCATGGAGAGCTGGAAAGCTTCCGAAACGTCGGGAACTAAAATGAGATAATATACGCGATATAATCCGTTAAATTGTTTTATTTCAATGAGTAATAATCGCGGAAACAGAAGAAAATATTTTATACAGTTGAACAGCTAAAATATAGCAGCAAATTGAGAGATTGGTCAGCAAATCCACCGGTATGGGCAGCATGACGACACGTTTGGCTCAGTGGGTTGCACAACGGCCTATGTAGCTGGCGATCCCGGGTTCGAATCCCGGCCAGGGGAAGTGTTTTTGTGATGAAAACGAATATTTGTTCCTCAGTCTTAGATGTTTTCTATGTATTTTAGTTTTAGAATCCATACTTAATATTATAAATGCGAAAGTGTGTCTGTCTGTCTGTCTGTCTGTCTGTTACCTCTTCACGCTTAAACCGCTGAACCGATTTGGATGAAATTTGGTATGGTGATAGTTTGAGTCCCGGGGAAGGACATAGGCTATTTTTTATCCCGGAAAAATACCCTTATCCGCGATAAACGAATTTAAGGCGGATGAAGTCGCGGGCAGAAGCTTGTACTATTATATGGTTGTAAAAATTAAATGTTTGTACGTTGAAGATATTTTCAAAACAATGATTGTAACGGACTATTTGGAGGTCTCTGAATCGAAATATATTATTTTAATATTTTTTGTATGTTTGTATTGCTGCTTCATCACGCCAAATCGGCTTAACGGATTTCAAGTATTTGTGGTACACAGATACCTAGGTATCTCCAAATGGTTCTTGGATACTTGCTACCCGACTACGCAAAAAAAAATAGGATTATGATTTCTTTGTCCTCCGCGGACGAAGTTGTTTTCTAGAACGTGCCCTTCTAGAAAACAATATAAATGTAACTCTGCAGAATTGCATAGGTTCGCTAACGTTGTTCTAATCCATACTAATCCATACTATCCATACTACACTCGGGTGCAAAGAAATCGGACCACCCCAGCATTTTTAACAATTTTCCAATTTCTGTAAAAACTGTAAGGGTGACCATAACATATTATATACCATATGAATGGTAAGCATGTCCTCTATAAATTCATCTGATTTCCGAAGGTGTGCGGCCAATAGTTTCAGATTTTCAGGGCTTAGAACGTTACCGCCCTAAAAATGCGTACTGGAGTAAAACTTTTGCCTAAGGGGAAAACTGTGGTTCTAAGGAAATCGAGGAAAAATTAAAACAATTTTCAGCAATTTAATATTGTATATTGCCTCCTCTAGCCCTACGACAGGCCGTCATACGGTTTTTCATTGACCTGATTAATTTTCTTACGGTATCTTGTGGGATGCCCGCCCATTCTTCTTCGATCGCATACCTAAGCTCCAATAAAGTTTCAGGGGCGGGATTTCTGGCTCGGATTCTTCTTTCTTCTCTTCGGGTTCAGGTCAGGACTTCATGCTGGCCACTCCATAACGCTGATGCCCACCTGCTCCAGGTAGTCCGTAGTGGTCCGGGCTGTATGCGGCCGTGCGTTATCTTGCATGAGGATGAAGTCATCGCCTATAAAACCCTTAAATGGAACCACATGATCAGCCAGGATTTCCTCTACGTATCGAGGAACAGTCAAACCGCCCGCATTTCGCCTTGTACCTGGTCCTGTGATGAACACAATGTCCGTCTCCGCTTCCAGAGAAATGCCAGCCCAGATCATGATTGACCCGCCACCATAGGCAACACATTCCTCGATGCAGCATTGAGAAAACCGCTCCCCAGGCCTCCGGTAATCTTGTGCTCGTCCATCATTACCGAACAAAGTTATCCTGCACTCGTCAGAGAAAAGTACGGACCTCCATTGCTGAAGGGTTCGCGAGCGAAGACGCGTCGTGCACCGCGGTGTTCTGGGGTAAGTTTTGGGCCATTGGCAGCCCTGTGAGCTGTCAATTCCTTCTCCTTCAGTCTTCTTCTGACAGTCCATCGGCTGATAGACACATTCCGGGTCTCTCGGAGCTTCTGCTGAAGCTGAACAGCATTCAATCGACGATTTCGTAGCGAGGAAACAGCGATAAACGGTCATCTCTCTCTGAAGTACTGCGAGTTCTGCCTGTTCCGGGTCTTCTGGAGAACGTCTGATCTTCGCGGAACCTCTGGTACACACGTTGAACTGATGACTTCGATAGGTTCAGTTGTCGAGCCACTTCACGTTGACTAAGCCCACTCTGCAACAGGGCAACTGCTTGGGCGGCTTCATTTGGGGTAGTATCCATGTTTCTTCAGTTTTTCAAGGTCGAGTCGATGAGAGCAGTGTTCAGGAAGACGTATCAATTACGAATGATGCATAAACAATGATAATTACTGGTGTTATGCCTAATGGTAAGTGGCCAATTAGTGCATGCGGTAACGAGGCAGTCGGAGGGGGGTGATTTCCACGCCCACAATATCCATTCCCACCACGCACAATATCCATTCCCGCCCTTGAATATTGGTGTCATTTGATAGGGTAGAAAATTATCTATCACGTGGTATTTAAATTGTTACGGTCGAGCTTACAGTTTTAATAGAAAACGGAAAAATGCTAAAAATGCTGGGGTGGTCCGATTTCTTTGCACCCGAGTGTAATATTATAAATGCGAAAGTGTGTCTTTCTGTCTGTCTGTTACCTCTTCACGCTAAAACCGCTGAACCAATTAGAATGAAATTTGGTATGGAGATAGTTTGAGTCCCGGGGAAGGACATAGGCTACTTTTTATCCCGGAAAAATACCCTTCTTCTTCTTCCTTCTAGACCTAATCCCATTTACTTGGGGTCGGCCTTCCTTGTCCGCAATCTCCATCTAGCACGGTTTTGTGCTGCGTCTTTATCTAGACGAGCTTCTTTTAGGTCTTTTTCGACCGTCGTCCACCAGGTGGCGGATGGTCTGCCACGGGAACGTTTTGTAGTCGGCAGGTCGAGGGCAACCTTCACCATATGGTCATCAGAGCGTCTTTGGATATGATCATACCACCTCAGGCGTTTCTCCTTGACCTTATCTATAATCGGAGCGACTTTGAAACTTCCTCTTATGTACTCACTAGCTTTTGCCCGCGACTTCGTCCGCCTTAAATTCGTTTATCGCGGATAAGGGTATTTTTCAGGGATAAAAAGTAGCCTATGTGCTTCCCCGGGACTCAAACTATCTCCAAACCGAATTTCATCCAAATCGGTTCAGCGGTTTAAGCGTGAAGAGGTAACAGACAGACCGACAGACAGACAGACACACTTTCGCATTTATAATATTAGTATGGATTTCGGACTTTGTCGAGTAGTGTGACACCCTCTGACCAGCGTACCATGCGCATTTCTGTAGTGTGGAGTTTGTTCAGATGTTGTTTGCTGGTCGCCCAACACTTTGATCCATACAAAACCGCAGGTCTAATGGCAGTTTTGTATAAGTGCCCTTTGACTTTCAGGGGCATTTTCCTGTCATACATGACGCCTGTGAGTTGTCTCCACTTCATCCATCCAGTTGTTGTTCTGTGAGTAACATCACATTCAATCTTGCCATCGTTGCTGAGTATTGAACCTAGATATTTAAATTGGGTAACCGTTGGCATTAGTGTACTTTCCATTGCGACCTCTATGCTGTCTGGATTTGTGACATTATCGAAAACGCACGACATCTGTTCTGTCTTCTTTCTGCTGATTTTAAGACCGTTAGTTTCAAGAGCCTCTTGCCAGGAATCGAAATTCTGCTGAAGTTCTTGTGCGTTATTTGATGAGAACGACATCGTCGGCATAAAGGATATTCCAAGGAAGCGATCTTCGACAATACTTGTTAGGTGATCCATAGTAGTGTTGAACAGTAGCGGGCTAAGCGTGGAGCCCTGATGGACTCCGACTCTAATTTCAAACTTTTCCCCCCTGCCTGCGGGACTTAGAACTTGGGTGGTAGTCTTTGTACATATCTTGCAAAAGTTTAATGTAGTACTCTGGTACTATTTGCTTTCTAGGTGCTTCCCAGTTAAGGTCACGTGGGACATGATCAAAAGACTTCTCCAAGTCGATAAAAACCATATGAAGGTTGGTCTTGTTTGTTTTGGCCTTTTCGATCATTATCCGCATCGTTTGAATAGCGTCTGATGAGCTTCTCTCAGCTACCCACGACCACATTGATTTTGTGTTAATGTTATAATGCGCTTCAATCTGTTATTTAACACTCTCCCAGATTTTAAGTGTGTGCGACATCAGTTTTATATAATTACCGCACCCTATAATTACCGCATTCCCGCACATTTCCTTTTCCTTTGTAGAACGGTATTATGATACTATTGCGCCATGAATCAGGCATTGAGTGGCCCTGAACTAAATTGTTAAACAGTTCGTGGAGCCAAATTACTCCGCAATTTCTCAGGTGCTTCCAGACTTCCACTGGTATTTCATCCGGTCCCGGTGCTTTATTGTTTTTCATTTGCTGTATTGCTAGTTTAACTTCAGCTGGAGTTATGTTCAGAGATGGTCCCTGCACTGCTTCCGGTTTACAGTAATCATGGTTCCTTGGATGAGTCACGATCAGAAGGTGTTGGTAGTACTCTGTCCATCTATTCCTAATGTTGTCATCTTCTGTTAAGAGTTTCTGGTTGTTATCTTGTATATATTTGACATTTGTTAGGTCTTTTGTATCATTATAACGTACTTTTGCTATTTTATGTATATCTAAGTCAGACTTAGCCAATTCTAGTTTATTATAAAACTCGGAGTTTGTTTGTGCTATTGAGATTGCAACCTGTCTTTTCGCTTGCCTTTTAAATTCCTTATATTTTTTAAAATCAGTATCCTCTTTGGTGCCACAACTAGAAAGCGTCTTTTTTTGCTGTTACAACCGCTTTTACTTCTGTATTCCACCGTTTGGTTTCTTTATTGGGTCCTTTTTTGCTTCTTGTACGACCTAGGTGCTCTTCTGCCTTTGTTATACACACTCTTTCAAAGTTGTTTCACATTTCATTTGGTGTCATACATGTTGTGTCCATGTTGTTTAGGCTCTCAGAGAGTTCCACTGTGAACAGTTTTCCTGCAGGCTCGTTTAAAGATCTCCATTTAATTTTGGGTATCAGTTTCCTATTTGTTTTAATACGTTTTGGAGGCTTGTACACGGTGACCAATATCCTGTGCTGTGTTGTGAGTTATTCTCCCGGTATGACCTTGCAATCCTTATAATTTCCTAGATGTTTGCGCCTTGCAAGAACAAAGTCTATCTGAGTAGCATGTCCTCCACTTTTGTAAGTGATTTGGTGGGATTCTCGCTTTTTGAAAAAGGTGTTTAGGATTGCTAAGTCGGAACCGGATGCAAAATTGAGGATAGTCTCCCCGTCGCTGTTGCGGGTACCGTATCCAAAGCCACCATGCCATCTTTCCACATTAGTGTTACTGGTGCCGACATGGCCATTTAGATCTCCGCCGAGGTGTACAGTTTCTTCTTGTGGTATACTCTGTATGAGGTTGTGAAGATCCTCCCAAAATACTTCTTTCTCACTCTCAGCAGTGCCAGTTTGTGGTGCGTATGCAGATATTATATTAACATAAGGTTGCCCTTAGAGGGCCAGCTTCACGGCTATCAATCTGTCGCTGACCCTCTCAATGTTTATAAGACGCTGTATTAAATTTTCAGATAGTATAATTCCAACGCCATTTTTACCAGTAGTTGTGCCGTTATAAATGAGCTTAAACCCGTTGCCTTATAGGTCTCTATTTTGCACCCTTCCACCTGGTCTCTTGCACGCAGCATGCATCTAGTTGCCTTCTTTTCAGGACGTCGCTTAATTCGGCACTTCTGCCCGTCATGGAATCTATGTTCCAGGTTGCTAATCGCAATGCTCGTGTTGCTTGGACCGTCGCTTACGGGGTACGCCCTAACATTTCTGTCGCCTTGACCGTCGCTTGAGGGGGACGCCCTAGTATTAGCGCTCGTTATCTTATTTTGTGCTTTCATTATGGACAAGGAAATATAAGTGGCTATGTTGTTTTACGACCGGCTGCCGCCTGACGCCAAGGCACTAATCCTGTGTTAGACTGTGAGGGCTGATGTTGACTTCTCAACCTTCTCTATTTCATTACCGTGCCTGATAATGAAACTCCAACATGACCCTTCCACCCCAGTACGTGAGGTTGGCTCATTGTTGGGTATGCCCCGTCCGCCTGCTCCGCCGTTCCAATGGACTCTATTTCCGCCATCGCAGCCGTTAGGGTCTTCGCCCGTAACCCTGGGCACGGGAGCCGCGTTATAACCCACAGCACTGGGTCCCTGTCTAAACTTCGCCACCAGCCCACTTCGGCCTACTGAAGTGAATGGTGCCCACCCCCGCGACATGGACGCGCCAGACAGGTGTTACTCCAGTGGAAGACAGAGAAGGTTACCTCTATCCCCCTGAAGCCGGGTTAATGGACTCGTTTGTTTACCGAGCCCAAGGGCCCGGAAAAATACCCTTATCCGCGATAAACGAATTTAAGGCGGACGAAGTCACGGGCAGAAGCTAGTGTTTCTATATATCTATATATTATGTATATCGTCGCATAGTGCAAGCCACGCCAAGCGTAGTTTGGAACGCGGTCGATTTGCATAAGATTGCCCTGATTTATATTTATATAAAAAAAAGTTAGACTTGCTGTCTAAATAATTCGAATACTTTCTTTCCTCAGTAACAAATTTTTAGAAAAAATGTGTCTTATTTGTAATTATCAGTTCGTCAACATTCCGATTCACTGCCGAAAAATAATTACCGGAAATACCGTCATAGCTATTGGCCCGGATATCGGCGAAAACTGTGTTTCCGGACGGCTGGCTCCGGATTGGAATCGTACAGAGCCATTGATATTCAGTGTATTAAACATTGTGGGAAGTACCCCTTGGGAACAAACCTCTAGGATGTTAATGACGAATATATCCGCATCACAAATTCAAGGCAAATAACGTAATTGGTAATAATCTGTTTGTGGAGCAGTCAGTAATGTAGCAATTTAGTAATTATAAGAAGGTGCCATGTGTGTGTTAGCAGAAAAAATCTCAATTTTGCTTTGGCACAGGGTAAAACGTCATATAACAATCCTTGGATATTGAGTTATATTTGTACCCAACATGGTTAAATTCGCTCGGCCATCTTCCTCTTTATGTTCTTTATTACTGAAGGTAGTGCCGTTGTCGTTTCAAATTGCTTTCCAAAATGCGTAAAATTAGTGTACATAACATAGACGTACATTTCTAGAAAAAGCATATTACCGGTAAGTGTGGCATGATTTATAATTCATCATCATCATCATCATTTCAGCCAAAGGAAGTCCACACTGCTGGACTCAGACCTCCTCAATAGATTTCCACATGGCCCGGATAGAGGCCACCCGCATCCAGCGAGTCCCGCAATCCTAACCTGGTCGTCCGACCATCTTGCGGGTAGCCTTCCCAGTCTGCGCTTGCCGGTACGCGCCACACGAGGACTTTTCTCCGCGTTAGGGACAGTCGGCCATCGGTTCTTTTAGAATAGAATAGAATAGAATATAATAGAATATAATGGAATACAATAGAATAGAATAGAATAGAATAGAATAGAATAGAATAGAATAGAATAGAATAGAATAGAATAGAATAGAATAGAATAGAATAGAATAGAAAACTATGCGTCCTGCCCAATGCCACTTCAATTTGCTTATCCTGTTTGCTACGTCGATGATCTGGGTTCGTCTATGAATCTCCTCATTTCTGATTCGATCTTGTAAAAAGATCCCGAGCATAGTCTATTTATAATAAACCATAGGAAATTACCCAGTTGAGTAGTTATTCCGAAACCAATGTTGATTACAGGCAACTAAAATTTATTTATTAACATTTTATACTACATATTCAAAAAAACTAGCCGTCAAGCTGACAATTCGGCTCCGTATTTAATTATTATTTTCTCTTATAATTCGATAATTCCGCCCCTACAAGGCCAATATTTCTGTGACTAACATTCCCCTGCATACGCACGCATGTGGGCAAAGTTTAGATGATCATATCTTTGAAAATCACCAATCCAACAGTTTTTATTTGAAATAACAACAACAACGAAGACGCTAAGGCGCTGCTAGGCAACGCTTCGACACGTTCTGCTGCACATGCTCCGCCCGAGAGCGCGCCATACGCCGACTCCGGCCGTCATTGCTGGTTGACAGCAACTGCCACTGCTATTGTCAGCTTTGTTTATCTTCAGGATATTACTTAGTTAATGTTTATACTCTCGTTTTGTGTTTTTATAATATTAATTTTAGTTTTTATCATACTTCTCAGTTTAAACATAAATCACAGGATGTCACTTCCAGGCGGAAATGCATCAGCGATCACCGATAGCGACGAATCACCGCAAAATCTGATAATATGCTCTCTGTGCTCCCAACCCAGGTACATTAAAAACCAACATGGTCTTAGAGTACACCTTGGCAAGAAACACAAAGCCTCAGATGGAACACTAAACTATGACCCTCCAATTGCAACAGACACAGCTAACCTTTCAGTTTTAAACGATATCTCGGAAACTATAAGTCGTCTCAAAAATAACATTCGTTTGATTAAGCGAGTCCCGAGAGGTGCAAGAATTTCAGTTTCACAAAAACTTGAATCCACTATACAAAATGCTGTAACCGAAAATTCGTACCAGGCTTGGGAGCAACTTCTCACTTTCCCATACAGGACCCTACACATCACCGATCAGAACAAAAACACATCCCTCACCGCCAAAATTAAAAAAAACTGCCAACACCCATTGTGCCTTGAAGACCTCGATAAAATAGTTACAAAACACGACACATCGTTATACAAACGCATTGAAAATAAACTAGGAGAAGGCGACATTAGAGGAGCTGCCCGCCTTCTTTTCTCTACAGACTGCATTGCCCCCAATAATCAGGTTACCGTCTCAGCTTTAAGATCCAAACACCCACTGCCATCTACAAACCAAAGCTTCCCTGCCCCACCAGATACAGCAACGCCCCCCTGACTACCTCTACCGATGCGGTCCTCAGGGCTGTCAAGTCCTTCCAGAGCGGCTCAGCCAGCGGGCTGGACGGGTTAACACCGCAACACCTAGAGGATCTCCTCGGGCATAGCTCAGGGGACACCGGCGAGCTGCTCCTCAAGGCACTGGCAGACCTGAGCAACCTCATGCTATCAGGTGAAGTAAATCCTGAAGTTACCAGCACACTATACGGCGCCAATCTGTGTGCGCTGGTGAAAAAAGACGGTGGTATCAGACCCATTGCTGTGGGTACAACTTACCGCCGTCTTGTTGCCAAAATCGGCTGCGCTGCTGTATCCGGTCCGCTCAACCAGTACTTTCAGCCTATTCAATTGGGATTTGGGTCAAAGAGGGGGTGTGAGGCTTTAAGAACCCACATCACACAAAACTCAGGTGAGGTCCTTTTGAAAGTGGACGTCAAAAATGCCTTCAACAGTGTTGACCGAGCTGCCCTCCTAGCACAAACGCGTGAAAAAGCACCTCCGATTTATAACTTTATCTGGAAATGCTACAACAAGCCTTCTAAATTACTTTTTAAACAAAATCATCTATCCTCAGCTGTAGGGTGCCAACATGGCGACCCGCTCGGACCCGCGCTTTTCAGCCTCGCAATTCACCCCATCATTACCAATTTTATTTCCAAATTAAATGTATGGTACTTAGATGACGGCACTCTAGGAGGTGACGTCACCGAAGTTCTAGAGGACCTTCGCGTATTAATTGAACATTTCCGCCGTATCGGACTAGAATTGAACTTTTCTAAATGTGAACTTTTCTTTTCCGATACATGTTTAGACAAAAAACTCGTCCTTTCCAAATTTCGTCGTCTTGACCCCAATATTAAAATCACGGAGAAAAGCTCACTTCACCTCCCAAGGAGCACCTGTATTGGACGAATCTTTTCCAGATTTTTTAGATAGCAAAATTAAAAACCTCACTAAAGTTTCGGATCGCATGACAAAAATTAATGCTCATGTTGCATACACCATCATTCGATACTGCCTTTTCGTACCCAAATTCACATACGTCCTAAGGTGCAGCCATTTTTGGAAATTTCCAACCCTTTTAGAAAAAAAAGACAAAATTATTTATAATATTTTGGTTTCAGTAATCAATGTCAATTTAGATGACCGCTCATGGTCTCAGGCATCTCTCCCGATAAGACACGGAGGCCTAGGCATCGGAAAAGTGTCCAGCGTTTCGCTCCCAGCATATTTGTCCTCTGTACATAGTTCACTGGAACTAACATCCAAAATTGTAAAGTCTCCAATCGGCCATTTTAATATCCCGTTTATGTCAGAGGCCAGAATTGCGTGGAGCGATGCCTGCCCAAGTGCTGATCTGCCCACAAATCCCATTTCACAGCGTCTTTGGGACGAGCCGCTTTGTAGGCTGGTACGGGAAAACCTGTTTCAAACGGCAACCAGTCTTCCGGAGCGCGCTCGCCTCCGTGCCACTGTCGATTGGGAATCCGGGCAGTGGCTACAAGCTCTGCCTTCCACATCAATTGGCACCCTTTTAGATAACTGTACTTTCCGCTTATCCGTCGCTCTTCGCCTGGGAGTGACCTGTGTTGCCCCCCATCGCTGTCGATGTGGTGACCCAGTCGACCCGCTGGGCCATCACGGACTATCCTGCGGCCGAAGCGCAGGACGTGCACCTCGTCATGCCAGCCTCCGACATCATCCGTCGGGCCTTAGCCAGCGCGGGAGCGTCGGCTGTTTTAGAACCGACCGGGCTCGCTCGCGCTGACGGTAAGAGACCCGACGGTATGACCCTCGTGCCATGGAAGATGGGACGGCCCCTAGTTTGGGACGCGACCTGTGCTGATACCCTGGCGCTGTCCCATCTTCGTGGCACCGCAGTTAAGGCTGGCTCGGCTGCCAATTCGGCTGATGTCCTCAAGCGGCGCAAATATGCAAACATAAATAGGGGTTGCATGTTTGAGCCGTTTGGGGTTGAGACCCTGGGGCCCTGGGGGGAAAGCGCCCACAGGGTGTTTAAAGAGTGCAGCCGAAGATTGGTTGAGTTGACATGTGACCAGAGGGCTGGCTCATATCTCGCACAGCGGATCAGCATTGCCATACAACGTGGCAATGCTGCCAGCCATCTGGGCACGTTGCCAATCGACGGCGATCTGGGGCAATTTTTTTATTTATAAGTATTTTTTACATCTAGTTTTTAATTTCTCTACATATTCTTGTTATAACAGTTTTAAAAATACATATACTCGTAGCTCCCCAGAGATTGCTGCCAAGAAGCGACGAGACGGAAATCTCAAATTCATAGGTATATTATTCTTATTGCCGCGGCCTGTTCCTCATTTTTTACTCGACCCCACTAATGTACAACAGGCATAAGTATAAGGCCGCGTGCACACGGAGGAAGTTGAGATTAACGAATATAATGTTATATGCCATGCTTATATCATTTTGTGACTTTTATTTACCGAATGTTACTTGGTCACTTGTCCCACTGACGACAACTACACTACATTCTACTCACTTCATTCTATCAACCATTTTCTTGATACGAATAGTAGTGCTCCTGAAAGACCAGACCGACAGCGCTTGTGGGACGATGCAGTGTCGTGTCGCGGGTACTATGCTCGCTTGTCAACGGCGCAGAGGGGGTGGATTCGATGCGGGTGGCCGTGACTCTCCGTCTGGGCTGCGATGTTTGTGAACCACATTTATGCATCTGCGGTACCATGGTGGAGAGCAACGAGCACCATACGTTAGTTGCTGTCGTTGCGCGGGGAGATTTTCAGGTCATCACGCTCTGAACGACATAGTCCGGAGGGCGATTAGTATCAGCCAACATACCTTGTGTTCTGGAGCCTTGAGCAGGTCGGACGGGAAAAGGCCGGATTGTTTGACCTCGGTGCCATGGCAGAAGGGCAAGTATCTCCTGGTGGACGCAACTTGCGTCAGCATTTTCGCTGCCTCCCACTTGGGTCGCAACAACGGAGCGGCCGGAGCTGCGGCCGAGCCGGCTGCTCGCAGAAAGCGGGACAAATACTCCGCATTGACAAATTATTTATCGGTCCCGCTCTCGGTGAAGACGACTGGCTACTGGGGTTCAGAAGCCAGAACGTTTTTGGCGGAAGTCGGGTGCCGTTTGCGAGAGAGAGGCCATGACCCCCGTGCCGGGTCGTTCCTGTTGCAAAGGCGATTCAACGCGGTAATGCAACGACCGTGATGGGCACCTTGCACCCGGAATGACTCGGGGCGGGTTATTTAACTAAATCAATACTGATCTGTGTGTATAGTTATTGGTTAAGCAATTATTATTTTGTACTTTGTTGTTGACATTTTGTTTATTTTGGAATAAATGCTTTCCTCATTAAGAATAGTAATTGTAGGTAAAGGTAACACTAATTAACACATTGCATTCCACCTTGACGTGAAATATTTGTATGCCTAACGCATAGACATGGTGATACTTTTATTGAATGTCTGACCTGTTATGAACCTATGTTTACAAATAAATTTCTGATTCTGGTTCTGAAACTTACAGGGCCTGGGAACTTTGATGCATGAAAAGTTGAACAATTACTTTTTTGAGCGTATGTTATTGGCGTCCGGCTGCGGCAGCCCTAACGTCAGTGGATATGAATCCATTTGCGTCGGAATGATACGAATAGACGCCATTTGTAACAGACTCGGCCGCAGACTGCTGACGTATTAATGCAAATAGACGAGCCGCCATCGTTCTACTGGAGCTGCTGTATCTGTATATAAGTATAGGATAATATGAGAGGTACTGTTGTCATTTATCAACCACAATGAAAATAAACTTTTTCTAAAATGGAAATATCACCAGCTGGCGCCACCGTGACGAAAGGTCTAATTGACAAGTGTGAAAATCCACCAATCACAGCATAGGATGTTGACACTCTTTTTTAGGGTTCCGTAGTCAAATAGGGACCCTTATAGTTTCGCCATGTCTGCCTCCGTGATCATTAGTACTAAAAAGCTGAAATTTGGTATGAGTATGTGTGTATGTAAATGTATTACGCCGACAAAACGTTAAAATAAAAACTAAAAAAAAAACTTTTTTCGGGTATCTCCCCTACACCTAAAGTGGGGGTTGATTTTTTTTTTCGTTCCAGCACTAGTGTGTGGGATGTCGTTGAATAGGTCTTTTAAAAATAATAGGGGTCTCCAAACATTATTTTTTGTCAATATCAGCAGTTTCGTAAATATTCGCTCCGGAAATCCAAAAAATAGCGACCCTCTAACTTTTTAACGACGGCTCAAAAAATTATAGAAAAAATCATGAAAGTCAGGTTATAAGTATTTTCAATGAAAACTATATTGAATAACATCAGTTAAGCCGTTTTTCAGCAAAAAGACTGAAGTGCCGTGGAGATACGCTCTTTTGCTAGTGCACTTTTTCATATCGCATGTTTTTCATCTGTAGTGTGCATTTTTTGGCGGAACCCTACACTGAGCATGGTCCAACATGCTCTTGGCCGATTTTTCACTTTTTGACTAGAGTTATTGCACTTATAAGCAGGGCAGGACTTATCGTGCCAGTTTTATTCGCACTTAACAAAACCTTCGTACTTACCCTGTTATTAATCCTACGTGCTTAAAGGGTAAAATTACGAGAAATACATAAGATTGCCGGTTAGAACAAGTATAATTTAAATCAATAAACTGACGAAACTGCTGGGGATGAAAATTGAAATGCAAATGGTAATTTAATGGTACGCATTAGAGTAGGGTTCCCACCTGGGTCCTTTTATTTCATCAGCAAATTTTTCCCGGTAGTTAATTTTACAGATTTTCATTTGTTAGGAAACTTTTTTTGTAAAGCCGTCAAACCATAGCGTCAAAAAATGTCGTTGCTATGGTTTGTTGGTCACTCGATATATTCAGTCTTGAGAATCGATGATGATGAATGTGGCCAGGTAAAGAGGTAAAATTGTGTAGGTACCTCACCAAGGGCAGTATAAAAGAAAACCCTCTATCGCATATTTACAATTGCCTGCGGCTCGGGTCACAAATACCTGCGATTTCGGGCTTTCCTTCTTTTACAGCCCTTGGTAAGTAATGTATTATTCTGTACATTAAAGATATTAAAAAAATCTATTGTAACAGACTATTTGGAAATTACTGAATCGAATAATATATTCTATGATTTTGTATCATTGTATGTGTTGTGGCTTCATCACGCAAAAACGGCTAATCGGATTTCAACTGTTTTTGGTACACGGATAGCTGGGTATCTACCGATGATTATATGATACTTTTTAATCGAATACGCTGAAGTAACAAAAGGGGTTTTAACTTTGTTCTCTTACGCTTCTTATGATGATGTACGAATGTGCGTATCCTGTAATCGCACCTTCAAGGCGAAGTTTGGCTTTGCAAGCCATATTCTAGCCTTCCATAACCCAGACAAAGGCAATTGTCGGAATCACTGTCACCCAAAACGGCGAGGAGGAATATGACAACTACTGATGTACAAATAAGCATAAGGCCACATTACATCTTCTCCCTTTGTAATTCTTAGACGTTTCGGACGTCGCGTTACATCCATAGTCTCGAAGGAAGACTCCTCATATGCCAGTTTTATTTTGTAATAGAAGGTACATCCTTCGTCAGCGAATGAGAAAACAATCATAACACTTTTTTTTCTACAGCGTACCTAGTCGAGTAAAAAGTATCCTTTAAACATCTGTGGTCGCCCCGCAACCCGTGTATCTGTATATTTTTTTAAAATCCGTTTAGCTGTTTTAGCGTGATGAAGTTACAAGGACACATACAAACACAAAACATAAAAAATAAAATATGTTTCGCTTTAGTGGCCTTCAAATGGTCCATATCCCTTATTTTTTGTAAATATTTTTAATTTGCTTACCAGTGGCGTGGCGTCAGGAAAATTACATAGACACCAAAGGGTACCTATTATACTCATATTTAAAGAAAAAGGTTATAAGCTTTTCCTTGGGCAACCCGGTGAAAATCAGCTTATATGAATGCAACGTCGCTGATACACAGCCATTTCATTTTGGTAGTTGTTGTGTAATTAAAAGACGGTTGAATGACAATTGTTTTTATTAAACTTTTACTCAACTACCCACAACATCTTTCCTTTCAATGAAAAATAATTTAACCCACAATGTGTTTACTTTTTACTTTTTTCTTCCTAACCAAGACTTTTTTATATACAAGTACATATTTTACATATTTATTAAATATTATTTATTTGTAAACACTGTGATTACGATAACAAGTGTTCACTTTTTCCATGCGTCAGCCCGGCCGACGGCCATCCAAACTGAGTTCTGACGGTGGTCCAGCGTGTTCCATATTAAATTATCACTTCGCATTATTAATCGCTCACAACTAAACCACTTAAGGCACTAAATATGTGCATTTAATTAATAAACTTAATTTAAAACACAAGCGCTGTCACCAAGTTGTGTAATTAAAAGACGGTTGAATGACAACTGTTTTTATTAAACTTTTACTCAACTAACCACAACCCAATTTGGTAGTATTAGTAATAGTATCTCATATCATAGATTTTTCACCAAATAATTAAAGAAACGAATAGTGACAACCCTAACGTAATAACAGTAGGCACTCCGCGCATAAAGACGATTGATGATGCACTAAATGGCGAGATATTAACACAATTGTGGCAGCCCTGCAATCAGTGGATCAATGGGTGCGCGCGAACATACTTGTTCTTTGTTTGAAAAAAGTTGATAATGAGCAGAAGACGTAAAACGAACAAAACCGACCAAGCGTGAGTTGGACTCGCGCACAAAGGGTTCTCCTGATAACCTATAGTTATTTTACCCAGTAGCTGTGCTAACGTGACTATTTCCAATAAAGCTTCGGTTTTTGTTGTGTCCTTTCCACCTGAAGGAAACAATGCTACTGTGTGTTTAACCGCCAAACACCGAAATGATTATATTGTAAAACTAGGAGGTGCCCGCAACCTCGTTTGCGGAGGGGAAAAAGTCATAACCCCTCTTTTTTGTCAGCGTAGTCGGGTAAAACCTATCCTATAACCATCTACGACACGCTTGGCTCAGTGGGTTGCACAACGGGCTACGAAGCTGGCGGTCCCGGACAAGTGTTTGTCTGATGAGCACGAATGCACGAATGTTTGTTCCTGGGTCCTGGATGCTTCTATGTATTTAAGTGTTAAAATAAATAAATAATAATAATAAATATAAGGTACAGGACAAGTTTTACACAAATCGAACTAGTCCCATAGTAAGCTCAATAAGGCTTGTGTTATGGGTACTAGACTAGACAAGGATATATTTAATAGATATATTTAATTATATACATAGAAAACATCCAAGACTCAGGAACAAAATTAATGCTCGTCACAGAAATATTTGCCCTTACCGGGATTTGAACACAGGACCTTCAGCTTCGCAGGCAACCCGGTCGTCAAATAATTTATCTATATATTATGTACTCGTATATTGTCGCCTGGTACCCTTAGTATAAAGCTTTGCTTAGTTTGGGACTAGGTCGATTTGTGATTATTAGATTATTCATTGAAATAAAACAATTTAACGGATTATATCGCGTATATTATCTCATATGAGTATGATTTGGGAAGCTTTTCAGCTTTCCATGTTCACGGGTGGACTGTCCACCCGTGACCATGGAAAGCTAAAGTAATAATCGCGGAAAAATAAGAAGATATTATTAGATTATTATTATTATCTGTGGATATCCAGCTACTCGTGTACTAAATTTTGAAGATTTGGCGTGATGAAGCCACAACGACACATTCAAACATACAAAAAAAAATTGTGACGTCCAAATAGTCCGTTGCAATCATTTTTCGACAGTTAGCAACAACAAATGAATTATGAAAGTATACTTTACAAGTATCGAAAGTTTCTCTCTACAATAATAATATGTACTTATAAAGAGCTTTGAGCATTGTTTACTAAAATGTGTTTACTATAATATTCTGGCATTTATAAGAGAAAATATTTATTCACTAATTTGTATACATGAATTCAGATCCACAACGCAGGCTTCGTCAGGTGGGTTACAACAACAAATCAGCAACAGGCCTCGTCCCATACAAAGCAATGATGTAATCCGCAACAGGCATCATTTTTTTAAATATCTTGAATGTACAGACATTTCATTTTATAACTTTATAATAATAAGTATAGAAGTCGTTACAACCACCTTGAAAGTTCAATAAATTATAGACTCCATTATATTTAGTCCATCATTAACAGTCTGCATGCGCGGAGTGCCTGGTCCGACGCTCTTCTGCTGGTGCATTCTTTCATATCGTTTTTTTTCACGTGCAGTGCATTTCTTTGTAGTGACAGTTACGGAACCCTACTCTGAGCCTGGTCCGACCATACTCTTGACTGGTTTTTTTAACGCCTAAAGGTGCGTCCACACTTGTATCATTTGCTCGTGTTAGCGTTTCAATAAAATAAAGAAATAATTATTTATTGCCCTAATTATTAGGCAATAAATAATTAATAAATCGTTACATGACAACATTTTTAAATATTAATATTCGTGGTTTTAGTTGGCAACACTATTATTCCCTTTATTGGCTGCCTTCTCTGATTGGTCAACCAAGCACCAATCAGAGAACACAGCGTCGTAACATCACAAAGTGGCGGGAAATGTCGGGGTCGTGAAAAGTAGATGTTGGATCTCGGTCATTCTGTTCGAGGACGTCTAGCGAGAGATACTTAATCCCTGATCAAAATAAAAGTGTTGTGTTGTGCTTATAAAGTGAGTGTCGTGTATTGTTTAAGGTAAGATGTACCATTTTCCATAAAATTGTAATGAAACGAATATAGTTTTTTCATAAAATAAATGTGTCTTAATCTGCTCGGTGTTTCGCTTTCATATCAGAAGTGCGATAGCGAGAACGAAAGGAAGAAAGAAGTTTTCTTTTTCTTTCTTCTTTCTTTCTCGTTAACCTTAGCCCACGTGGTTGTATTGGAGTGCGCTTTTCATACTAACCGTGTAATATTGTGTTAAGAGAAAGCTGTGACGCCGGACAGATTGGATGCAATTTTATTTAGCAATAGATTCAATAGTAATCGGTTTCTTCACCTATTTCTTGAAGTGATACAATAAGCAAATTGGTTACAATTGTTCATTCCGCCATAACCCAACTTTTGTTAAAATTTAAATTGCTTTATTAAGTGCGATCGTATTGGTGACTGTTACACTTAGCCAAGGCACTCCTTGGATGTGTAACGGTCATAAGGATACGTAAACTATTTACGTCCTGTAATAGTTTACTTATCCTAATCAATTATAAATTTTAAATAAAATAAAATAAATCGGAGATGGAGTGTAAACGATTTGCTAGGGTACCCCCTAGAATCGTTTGCGCGTTCATGTGCTGCATTTATACCAAAGAGTCTCTCTCTGGAAATGCAGCATAACTCTGTATCACACTTTGATCAGTGACTGTTATATTTTGCCAAGGCACTCGTTGGAGATGTAACAGACACGCAAGATGAGTAAACTATTTGTCAGGGTGACTCTCTACGGTGGTTTATTTATCTTAATCAATTATTAAGCTTTCAATTAAATTAGGTGAGTGGATGTGAAGTGTAAACGATTTGCTAGGGTACCCCCTAGAATCGTTTGCGCGTTCATGTGCTGCATTTATACCAGAGTCTCTCTCTGGAAATGCAACATAACTCCGTATCACACTTTGTTTGGTGACTGGTACATTTTGCCAAGGCACTCCTTGGAGATGTAACAAGAACGCGAGATGAGTAAGCAATTTGTCAGGGTGACTCCCTGGGATAGCTTACTTATCTTTGTTTTGTGTAGGTACCTTAAAGTTGCTTATGGTGGAATGGAAAATGCGATCATGCGTGCGTGTTTATATTTTAACTTAGTTTCATCATTATTACTCATGCTTTAAAATGCACCATTAACGCCATTTTTCTTATTGTTATTGTACCCTGACCGCTGTTGGGCCTTTACGGGAAATCTGCTTAAAAAAGTTTGGTAATGAAGTAAATAAAAAAGAAATTAATTCTATGCCTTAAACATATCTCTTCGAGCTAATATTTCACAAACATAAGATGTAATGTTCATGTTTTGTTAAACTCATTGTTTAAGGTCATGGACGATCGGGGCGAAAGCCCAAATGGGGGTGTCCGCGCGGAGGGTGAGCCAATAAGCAGGACTCGCAGTAACTGCGATCCAGCACGGCAGACTCCGCGTCGGCGCTGTGATCAGAGCGAGGGAGCGGATGGGAGTCTGCATAACAACAGGCAAGTCCGCAAGCGCTCAACTACTAGATCAAGGAGTAGGGAGCCGTCAAGGATCATTTCAAGGACTGATAGATCTAGACGGCAAGACTCCGACATAAATAAAGTCACATTAACTCATAATAACGAGTCGGATAGGAGCCGTTCGCGTTCGAGCCAGCGAGAGACTCCACGTCAATCGCGAAAGCGATATCGCAATCGTAGTCGTAATCATCGTTCTCGTAGACACAGTAGCGTCTCTGGCGGCGCCGTCGTAGCAGTAGCACTGATAGTTATGACAGCCAAGTTAAGCGGTTATTAAAACGTAAACGGTCACGCGCACCCTCGCGTCGTTCGCATCGAAAGTTACATGATTTACCGAATACTGATATTGATCAGAGTATATTTCACAAGTTTCTTGATGTATTATCGAATGTTTCGAAGGGCAATCGACGACTAAGCTTTCTCTTACAAATGTAATTCCTGAATTTGATCCAATGTCTAAAGATCAAACAATAGTTACATGGCTCACTAAAGTCGAGGAGTGCGCGGAAATCTATAACTGGAACAAACGCGAAATCATACACTTTGCAATACCGAAATTAACAGGCGTGGCCAAACTATGGTACCAGGGCCTGAGTTCTGTACTTTATAGCTGGACTGAATGGAAAAGAAAGCTTATTGAGTCGTTTCCCTGCAGACAGGATTTTGCGGAGCTATTAGTCGACATGTTGGCCATGCGCGCGCGTTACGGGGAGTCACTAGATCAATATTATTATAAGAAAATAAACTTGTTAAATAAGTGCGGCCTCAGCGGTCGAAATGCGGTAGAGTGTTTGTTGCATGGTGTAGATGATCGCGCGGTTAGGATTGGAGCACAGGCGGCCCGTTTTCGCACACCTGAAGATGTATTAAAATATTTTAAAACCGTTAGATCGGGCACCGGTAAAGATATAGGAGATAAATCTGTTCGGGATAGGAAACCCAGTCAGATAAATAGTAATGATAAAAATAGGACGGAGGCAGTAAAGGGACCGGGATCGAATAAATTCACGATTAAGTGTCATAATTGCAACGAAGAAGGGCACAAGAGTTTTAAATGTAGAAAACCACCAAGTAAATGTAATACATGTAATAGAACCGGACATCTTGAGACGTATTGTAGAACAAAGCTGTTAAGTAATACTACAAACCCTGAACGTTGCAATAATGAGACTAAGGTCGAGAAACAGGTAGCTTTACTAAACCAGGCCGGTGAATCTAACCTCAAATATATTATCGAAATAGAAATAAACGGTACTCCGATTATGTGCCAAGTCGATTTAGGTAGTCAATGCACTCTCATCAAAGAAGTAGAAGCTAAACGTCTGGGGCTTCACATGATGACGAGTGGGTTACCATCCTTACGTGGTATCGGTGGTCACCATGTGAACCCCCTAGGTAGATGTTTCACTAACGTAACTGTTCAAGGCATAGAAGAAAATATTGAAATTATAGTTGTAGATGATGCTGTCCTGAAGTGCCCTGTTCTGTTAGGTCATTCATTTACCGAAAAACCATTCATCACGATGATAAAAACCCCGAACCAAATCATATTTGAAAGGGATGAAAAACAAAAAATATATCTAGCTGTTCAGAAAGACATTTCCATTGCGTCGGGTCAATTGGCCACTATTCCAGTAGAATCTGTATCTAAATTCACGGGACCTATATACGTGAACGGGACTGTTAGAGGTACAGACAGTAGCAAACATTACCTGCTCCCCCGTGAATATAAGTTAGAACATGGTGTAGGGCATTTGCTCATTCAAAATATTTGCGATAATTGCATCTCGTTCAAGAAAGGGTCATTACTCACCCGTCCCATCCCAATTACAAATGAGCAAAGTGTATGTTCTGTATCACTTGACGATAAATGTCCCGTTGAAGGTATACAGTGTGGTAGTCAAATGACGGCGGAGGAACGGTTACAACTAAATGACTTGCTCTCAGAATTTAAAGATTGTTTCTCATCAAGCCTGAAGGACATAGGGTTTACTACCGCCGATGAGATGGTTATTGAGCTCGTCGATTCGGAACCTGTAGTTTACAGGCCATACCGAATGTCATATGGCGAAAGGACATTAGTAAACGACATGGTACAGGAAATGGTCGATGCGGGAATTGTTAAGGAGTCCTCATCGCCATATGCTAGCCCAATTGTAGTAGTGAAAAAAAAAACCGGCGAAAAACGTCTATGTGTAGACTATAGGGCTTTAAATAAACGTCCTAAAAAGGACCATTACCCTCTTCCCCTGATTGATGACCAAATGGACAGACTGGCGGGTAATAGTTTATTCATATCACTGGACTTAGCATCCGGGTATTATCAAATCCCCATAGAACCAGCCTCTCAGGATAAAACCGCTTTCATTACTCCGGACGGTCAATTTGAATTTACCCGCATGCCCTTCGGCCTTGTTAATGCGCCATCGGTATTCCAGCGCACAATAAATAAAATCTTGGCAGAAGCCAAAATTAAGGACGCCCTTGTATACATGGACGATATTTTGATTCCAGCACGTTCATTTGAAGAAGGATTAGGTCGACTAAAAGAAGTCCTCTCGTTACTTAAACAGGGAGGACTCACTTTAAAGTTATCGAAGTGCAATTTTTTTGCAAATAACTTGGAGTGTCTCGGATTTGAGATTAACGCAGACGGCATCAAGCCAGGTCAAAGGAAAACTGAGGCGGTCTCTAAATTCCCAGCCCCAAAAAACCAGCGCGAGTTACAGCAATTTCTTGGACTTGCCAGTTTTTTTAGAAGATTTGTTAATGGGTTTGCTACGTTAGCCAGACCACTGACCGATCTTCTTAAAAAAGATGCGAGTTGGAAGTGGGGGCTCGAACAGGACGAAGCCTTTGAAGCTATAAAATCCCAGTTAGCCCAAAGACCATTGCTTGCATTGTACGATCCGAAAAGAGAAACCCAAGTACACACTGATGCGAGTAAATTTGGAATAGGCGGAATTTTATTACAAAAAGATAACGAAGGTATGTTTAGACCAGTCTCTTACTTCAGTAAGAAAACTACGCCGGACGAACGCAAATTCCATTCTTTCGAGTTAGAGACCCTCGCAGTAGTAACATCACTGAACCGATTTCGAGTTTATTTATTAGGCATCCCTTTCAAAGTCGTGACCGACTGTAACGCATTAAGGACCACATTGTCCAAAAGAGATCTCATACCCAGGATAGCGCGTTGGTGGGTACAATTACAGGAATTCGACTGTGAAATAGAGTACCGACCCGGATCAAGGATGTTGCACGCGGACGCCTTGAGTAGGAACCCTGTTGGGGAGGCAAGGGAAGATTCGCACGTGTTAGACGTTCTCATTGCTGACGCGGACGATTGGATCACGACAGTCCAAAACAGCGATGGTGAAATATTGCAGATAAAGGAGATCCTAAGTTCGGATACTGAAAATGTTAAGGAGATTGTAAATAATTATAAATTGAAAAATGGCAGGGTTTACCGTATCATAGGTAAGGAGGATAACGATATCAGATGGGTCGTTCCCAGGGGTGTACGATGGCAAGTAGTCAAAATGAACCACGACGATTTAGGGCATTTCGGGTTCGACAAGACATTAGCACGTATACAGCAAACTTATTGGTTCCCAAAAATGAGGAAGTTCGTAAAGAAATACGTCAAGTCGTGCTTATAATGTACACGTTCCAAAGATATAACCGGTAAACAACAGGGTCAGTTGCATCCCATTCCGAAACCAGAGATACCATTTCACACGGTACATGCGGATCACTTGGGTCCGTTTGTACGGAGTAAAAAAGGTAACTGTTACCTACTAGTAATCGTTGACGGGTTTACTAAATACGTTAATATCCAAACTGTAAGAGATACTAAGACCTGTACCACTATTAGGGCACTAATAGAACAGATAAAATGCTTTGGAGTACCGACAAGACTGATAACTGATAGGGGAACGTCGTTCACTAGTAATAATTTTCAGAAATTTACTAAAGCCTTGAATATAAAACATATACTAAATGCCGTTGCAACACCTAGGGCAAATGGGCAGTGCGAGCGATATAACAGAACTATCCTTAGTGCATTGACGACAAAGACAGTTGACAAAGATGATAAAAGCTGGGACGAGTATGTGTGTGACATCCAAATAGGTATTAATACGACTCTACATAAAACAACTGGTAAAAGCCCGTCAGAACTCCTGTTTGGTTATAGCATAAACAGTGCGTCCGAGAAAGTTTTGAGCGGGATTTTGGATGATATTAACGAAGAAGTAGGAATAAGCAACATACAGGAAATGAGAAATGAGGCGGGTAGGCGCATAGTCCAGCAGCAAATAAAGGATAAGGCCCGTTTTGACTCCAAACGCAGAGTAAATAAAATATATTCCGAGAATGACTTGGTAAGTGTTAGACGAGAGGTACCTAGCGATGGGAAGTCAAAAAAACTAGCTATTAAGTTTCAAGGTCCGTACCGAATTTCGAAAGTTTTGCCTAACGACCGTTTTTTGATAGAAGACACACCCTTAACGCGTAAGCGTGGCCACCGTCGGTATGAGAATATAGTTTCTATAGATAAGTTAAAGCCCTGGTTAGTGTTTAATAGAGATTTTGAAACTACAGAATCTGAACCAGATGACCACATGGATTCAGACGGTACCGATACTACCATATTGTAGCCTATCCTATTGTAGCGTACTGTAATAAATGTACAATAGCGTCGATTTTACTTAAGATGATTGTGATGATAATATTATTCGATTTAATCATTCTACCTATCAATTTGTTACATCAACATTATTTTGTGGCGAAGCGATATGTTTGGCTAGTTATGTTATATAAGAAAAACTGCCGTTATCTGCCAATTATTTAGTTAGATACTTTTTCGTACATCATAAATTTGCAATTATTCATTTGTACATTGAAATTAGTAATGTTAAGTTCCTACTGGGAACAATGACTCCGTTAACTTTGTTTACTCGTACCTGAATATAAACATTCTAATGTAAGTAGTAGCTAAATAGTTCGGTTTTTATATGTATATTATTCATGTATAATAATAACTAATATGTTAACAGGTACTTATATAGCTTAACAAGTAGTCGTTTATCGACCGCGATGGGTCTCGCTTTAGCAGAATGGCCGAGCTGTTAGCGTTTCAATAAAATAAAGAAATAATTATTTATCGCCCTAATTATTAGGCAATAAATAATTAATAAATCGTTACATGACAACATTTTTAAATATTAATATTCGTGGTTTTAGTTGGCAACACTATTATTCCCTTTATTGGCTGCCTTCTCTGATTGGTCAACCAAGCACCAATCAGAGAACACAGCGTCGTAACATCACAAAGTGGCGGGAAATGTCGGGGTCCTGAAAAGTAGATGTTGGATCTCGGTCATTCCGTTCGAGGACGTCTAGCGAGAGATACTTAATCCCTGATCAAAATAAAAGTGTTGTGTTGTGCTTATAAAGTGAGTGTCGTGTATTGTTTAAGGTAAGATGTACCATTTTCCATAAAATTGTAATGAAACGAATATAGTTTTTTCATAAAATAAATGTGTCTTAATCTGCTCGGTGTTTCGGTTTCACTCGTATCCGATCACCGTGGCGTGGCATGACTGCGTATCGCGCTGCTTGGCCGCTCACTGTCGGCGCGAAGATCATGCATTGCTGGTCCGATCTAAGTGTGTGATACGCGTATCAACACGGATTTCGAGCGATCGGATCGGCGCAACATCCAAACGCGTGATCGTGACACGGGATCATGCCTCAGAACGAAGATTTGATCGGGAAAATGATACAAATGTGGACGCACCTTAAAGAAGCTTTTTAAAGAGAGTGCCATAAATTGGAACGTTAGTTTCGGACCATTTTTCTAAGTTGGCAAATAGTGAAAATTAACCTATCCAATGGCAATTGAAAGATCCATTGCATCCAAGATGAAAACGAAGTCCTCAAATTGGCTCTCAGTTATTACGATTCCGAAAATGACTGCGGACTACGTGCGGACCTTTCCTGCCGTAGCGTATGGAGTGCTCAGAGGGAGGCGTTATTTGACATCCGTGTTGTTGACACCGACGCTCCTTCTTATCTCACACGTTCCGTTACATATGTCCTAAAATCAGCCGAGAAAGAAAAACAAAGAAAATATTCTAACGCCTGCGAAATGCGTCATGCATCCTTCACCCCACTTGTTACATCGGTCGATGGCGTTTTTGCACCCCAAATGTCCTCCTTCATCAAACACATAGGAGAAACCATATCCGAACGCTGGAATCGCTCCCTAAGCACCTTACTGGGCTGGCTTAGAGCTAGAATTAGTATCGCCGTAATACGCGCCACTAGCATGCGCATCCGCGGCACACGGGACCGCTTCAAGCCTGTTAGCAGGTGGCTTGGATTCGATGAAGGCGCTGCGCTCCCGCATATAAACCACGAGTAACTATAACATAACATTAATATAGGTACCACTGTAAATTTTGAGATTGAATAAATGTCGTATGTCTAAAATTGGCAGCCAAGACTCACCTATCCAACATTTTTCTCACGGATTAAATTTTTTCTTAATTTCTGTTTTGTTCCTCTCTGCCTGTCTTGTCTGTCAGTCACCAGGCTGTATCTTATGAACCGCGATAGCTAGACAGTTGATCACAGATGATGTATTTCTGTTGCCGCTATAGCAACAGTGTAATATTATGGATAGACGTAAAATTACACTGTTGTTATATCACTGTCTATATCAGTAACCAATATAATATGATCGAACACCGCGTATATTTTGCTTAACTGTCCCTTTTACCCTGTATATATTTATTTTAACGCGCTGTTATATGTCTGTTGACTGACTTGTTGTTGACTTTTTACAGTAAAATCTTTTAGATCTTACAGAGATACTATGTGTTGACACCTTTCATCGCCAATGGTTGTATTTTAAAAATGTTTTATGATTTTTTATGTCCGTGCGACGAAAGATGTGAATTCTTTCTTTTTCTGTTTCATAAAATTTTAATATTTACCTCATTTCCAGTTTCTGAAACAGTCTGTTTTCAAGAGGCAATCTTCTCTTAACATCAATACAAACTTCACTGTTAATAAATAAATTATACAACACGAACAAAGATTCTCAAACCGCGGCAAAGTTTAAATTGGCTTTCGATAATTTTGTTTCACAAAAGCCAAAAGATCGCATGTCCATTGCATTTACTTGAAATTACTGACCAAATGATACTGAAGTGAGGAATTTTCCAAGGAAATCTCAAAGGAGGATATTGTTTGTTATTTAAAACTGTAAAGAGTAATGTTAAGGTTAAAATTGCAATGAGACAGTTTCTTAAAGTAGAACAACAAACAAGATTTTTAGGTGTTTATAAAAATGACGAGATTCTCGAGTCGTTCGCGGAAATGAATGTTTACTTATAATATTTTTTTTTGTTATAATTAATATAGGTGAAAAACTTAAGTAAGTCACCAGTGTACCTATCATGAGCTGAGTTTACGATCGGCGCTAGCGAGTTTCTCGTATCGAGAGTCAGTGCACCTCTCTCGCACGCGCTAAAAGTGCGAAAGAGATAGACCGTCATCGAGCGCTCGATACTCGATCGTGCCAAACTCATGGTAGGCGTACTTTTGTATGTAGTAATAGCGTATCCGTATAGGCAATTTCACGTTCCATATTAGAAAAAATACATAAGTTCTATATCAATTTTGTACACTACAACATACAAGAGGGGCTTTGCTCAAGTTTTTTACCTATACCTGTTTTCTGTAGGTCAGTATGGTATATATGGTATCACTCATTTGTTTTGAGTTGCTAATATTTTCGTGTATTTATATCCATTTGTGCTTTTTGTGATATGAGCAACATATTCTTGCCTAGGATTTACCCGTCGTTTCACCTGCTTTCTAAAATATTATACTTATACGAGTATCCGAGACACACGGGTTTCCTTGTAGAAAGAAAACGTGTCAATTATAGGATTATTATCTCAGTTATTGCACAATAGACACAATCAAACTTTTGCACATCTCTTAGTTTAAAAATAGTTACGTACAGATGCGCTACATTCTTTATCTATTATAGACCATTTAACTAGAAAACAAATTGAACTCCTTTGATTAGACATTTAAAACCTAAGAGCATTTAAGCCATAGGAATACATTCCCCTCTACCAAAGTAATCGCGAAATCTCCGGTTGGTTTATACGGTATATTGTCAATGTGTGAGTGTTTTTTTGTTTGAAGGTGATTTCTTTTAATTATTTAAGGATGATGACAAAATTTTAATAATTAGTCCGTCTTGTACATTAATACAAAATATAAGACACAATTTTTTTTTTACTTAATAAAAAAATAAAGGCGAAATATTGAGTCAAAATGTCGCGTGACGTCACTCCTAAGTACAAATTTTACTTAGGAGTGACGTCACGAGCCCACCTGGTCTGGTTCCTTCTACTTTACCCTGGATGACTAGTCGTTCTATGGAGTCATTGTGCCGCCTTGAGACATGGCCGAAAAACTTGAGTATCCGAGCCTGCACTAGAGCAGACAGACGCTGTTTGATGTGGAGTTCTTTAATGATGGAGACATTAGTTCTGAATTCTGTCCACTAGCATTTTTCTCCAACACCACATTTCCAAGGCATCAATTTTAGAACATTATACCCTTCATTAATTAGTGATTTTGAACCTTTTATAACAAATACATAAAAATATATCAAAGACATAGTATAATTATGTGTACCTAGATTTAAGTAAATTTGTGTACCTACCTCATAAAAAATGTTTGCTACACCCGACGAGGGTCCTTGTAACTAGACTTAAGTCTGTAACTTGGGTGCAATAAATATCTTATCTTATCTGATCTAATTCCTAGTAACATGAGTTATTGCGGAAGCTTGTAAAATTATACGTAGATTATTATGATTATCATTCCTAGTAACATAAATTATTGCTCAAGCTTGTAAAATCGTACGTAGATCATTATGATTATAATTCCTAGTCACGAAAGTTATTGCAGAAGCTTGTAAAATTTTACGTAGATTATTATGATTATAATTCCTAGTAACATAAGTTATTTTCCTATCGCCACTAAAATTGCGTTTGCTCAAACACTACTCCTTCCCATTTTTGACTACGCTGATCCTGCCTATCTAGATCTTTCAGAGGAGCAATTTAACAAACTTGAGTGAATTCAAAACATGTGTATTAGGTTTATATTTGGGTTACGCAAGTATGACCATGTGTCTAGTTTCCGTTCACAACTCAAGTGGCTCCCTATCCGTCTTCGTCGTAACACTCACATTCTTTCTCTTCTCTATAATACACTCTTTCATACTGCGACTCCCCGCTATCTCAAAGAACTTTTTTAGTTATCTTCTATCAGCAAGGTCCGCTCAAAAGTTTCTTCTAGCTGTTCCATCATCAAAGTCAAAGTTTTATACAAATTCTTTTACATTCCGGGCTACTGTGTTGTGGAACTCTGTTCCACTCGATTTAAGGCAAGCGAAGTCATTGCCTATTTTTAAAACTAAGTTAAAGTATCATTATTTATCTCTCCCATAATATTTATTTTTAATTCTGCTTCTGGCTTTCTAATCACTTTGATGTCAACTGTATCATAGTTTTCTTTCTTACTTTGTATATATATATATATATTTATAGTAGTATGTATGTTTAGTATATGTATATGTATAATATGTATGTTTGTTTTTATTTATTTTTGTAATATATGTAATCTTATCTCACCAACTACTCATTTCTAGCTATTTTATGTCATTTCCACTACCCAAAGGTTGTCTGGAAGAGATCGCTCTTTAGCGATAAGACCGCCTATTGTTTACCTATTTTATGTTAAGGCTCTATTGGACTGTTTCTGTTGTTGGTGTGCAATAAAGAATTGTTGTTGTTGTTGTTGTTATTGCAGAAGCTTGTTAAAATTGTACGTAGATTATTATGATTATAATTCTTAGTAACATAAGTTATTGCTCCAGGCTTGTTAAATTGTACGTATATTTTTATCCCGTAGTTTAGTCTTATGTGTATTGTATTAGTAAGTAGTGGCAACTTCATTGGTTACTGTGATATATAATTGGATTGTATTTAAGAACAATGTACCGTTTGTGCCCAAATACACATTTAACATTTATGTTTTTGTAATAATATTATACGAGCTGAACAATATTATTATCAAACAGATGAAAGGTCCTAATTTCCGAACAATCGCTGTACTTTGATTGCGCCTCTCAGTACAAATCCCTCGCAAACAACATTATTACTTCAAATTGTAAGTCCTTAAGACAAATTGCGACAAATTTATAACTTGACCCGGAATAATTCCGTAAAGGTAAGCTTCTGAGCGACCGAGTTTTATCGTATTGATTTGATCCGCAGGTCCAAGGTCATCGACATAATTTTTTTTAATACTACTAAGGTGGCAAACAAGCGTACGGCCTGCCTGATGTTAAGCAGTCACCGCAGCTTATGAACTCTTATAGTCAAAGTCAAAGTATATAATAAGTAATTTAATAAGCGACGCATTTAAAGCTCGCGCGCATCAAAGAAAGAGAAAGCTTTTTTTTGCCACTAAATTGTATTCTTGTGGACATCTGTTATTGGCTTTTATTGTAGTGTTTTTTAAATTATGTTTCATGTTTTGTATTGCTGTTGATGTCCCAAATAAATAAATAAAGCTAATACACTACATGCCTTGGGGTTTTTTGGCGTAGGCGCCAGATGTAAGAGTGCAATGAAATCGAAGATATTATTATGTTTTGTTAACATTTAACTTAATCACGTAAATGGTAAAGTGTCACGTAAAAGGAAGAATGTCATTTTAACATAATTTAGCCGTTTATCAATCTATTGTTTGTACAAACTAGACAAAAATTGGAAAATGAAGACGCGTTTTCGGATAACTTTTCTATCGAGGAAATTTTCAACAAACATGTTTCCGCGTTTATCACTGAATACGTTATATAGCCAAAAACACATACCTAAAAACCACCCTGATGAAACAGGGTGGCTTTTAGATATGTATTCTAGATTTGACAAAAATTCATCAGCTTATATCTTCGATGCATCCCCTTAAATTTAATGAGGCTCCCGAAAGCGTGCCCTTAATCAGAAATTGTCAGCACCTGATGTTGTAGCCTTCAAATTAGTAACGCTCGGGCGATCGCTCTGATCGCCGACAATTCCGAGATTCTTCACTTTGGAGAGGAATTCACTTGGAAAAAACTGCTCTTTCTTGTATTTTCACCGGCGTAGTAAACTTTTTCTGCTTTCCATTTATTTTTTTTCCACCATTAAAATCATATGGGAAGCGATCCCCAGTCATGTTTTATCTCTATGTAAAATAATAAATACACGATCCTTTGCTCTGTCAATGGGTAAAAGAAGGGCAAAGCAACATATGTCCTTTAACCAGTCCTTTAGGCAGCCGGTCTAAATCCTCCAACTCCTATATTTCAACCAACACCCTGTCTTTCTGAATGTGTTAGATTAGACAACTGTGACTTTTCTTGCGGGATTAAAAGTAACTAGCTATATGTCGCTCGCCAATCATGTTTTATCTCTTTAAAAAGAAACATGATCCGTTGCTCCTTTGATGCATGAAATAAGAACAAAGCAATGAATATGCTTTTGCATTTAAGGGTAATGATACCGTCTAATGTTTAGTTGTCCAAAATGAGGCTCCCGAAAGCGCACCCTTAATCAGAAATTGTCGGCACCTGATGTTGTAGCCTGCAAATTAGTAACGCTCAAGCGATCGCTTGGATCGCCGACAATTCCGAGATTCTTTACTTTGGAGAAGTATTTACTCGGGAAAAAACAAGTTTTCCTCGCGTTTTCGCTGGCGTGATAAACTTAGTTCTACTTCTGTTTTCCCTTCCAGACCTTCGAGAATTTTCTTCCGCCATTAAAATGTCGCTCCCCAATCCTGTTTTATCTCAAAAAAATACACGATCCGTTGCTCCATGGGTCAAAACCAATTTTTTATTTTATTTTTACAGTAACACATTTTTTTGTGTTTCTGTGTTTTTAATGTGGAAAAATGAACACCACATTTTTATCTATTGTGATATAGATAAAAATCAAAGCGCAAAGGAAACTACGGTGCAATAGAAAGGGCTATGCTTTGAGTCTTCCTGCGTAATAGAATTAGAAATGAGGGTATCCGCAGGAGAACCAAAGTAAGCGACATAGCTCGCAGGATTGCGTGGTTGAAGTGGCCGTGAAGCCCGAAAAACGGATGGGCGTTGGTACAGTAAAGTCCAAGAGTGGCGACCATGCGTAGGAAAGCTCGGCGTAGGACGGCCCCTGACTACGTGGACGGATGACCTCGTGAGGATTGCGGGGAGTCGGTGGATGCGGTCTGCGCAGGACCGCACTCTGTGGCGAGCTATAAGGGAGGCGTATGTTCAGCAATTGACATCTGTGGCTGATACATAGAATAGTCTAAAAGCAGTTTCGGCGAGTCTCACTTTGCAATTACTTCACCGCTACAATGCAGGTACAATATGATAACCGTTCTATCTATTATAAAATTATAAAAACGAAATGTCTGTATATTGTTGATATTTTAGTAAGAATAAATCTCTAACTCAAAAATCCCATTTTTATGCATGTATTAAATACACGTCCAAATGGCTTGACAAAATTTAATACTTAATGTTTGATTCTCGTAAAAGGCTAGTAGGTGTAGGTGAAGGATAATTAAGATTGGTTTATGGATATGTTTTACCCTACTTCGCTAAAAAAGAGGCTTGCCACTTTCTATTAGTATTGAAATAAAATAGATAGAATATAATGACACAAACATTCAACTTAATAAATTCCAGTAAAAGTTCCCTACCAATTTAAGTAGAACAAAAAGCAATTGTTACACAAAAAAATCGGAGATTGAAGCAAACGAGTTTAACTTTCTTTCCTAATACGGGCGGTAAGCGAAATGTTAATGTACCAACTTTTTATTAAGTTTCGTACGGAAATGGTGAACAAAAGTTTCTTCAGAAATTTTAACTTGGAACGAGATGGTGGTATAAATGTAATCTTGAGGGTGGAAATGCGTATAATACGGTATTTGGCTTAATTTGATATGGTAAAACAGGTTTTCCTGAAAGATGCAATGAAATATTGACGTACTTAATTGGTTAATAAGTTCTGTTATCGAGTTTTTTGCAAAGAAAATAAAATTACGGTAATTTTTATGTTATTACTGTACATCAAAAAAGCCTAGTTTTTGCCAATAGTGATTTAAAAAAAAATTCGTCGCTATTTTCTTTACCTGCCTCTGAGACCATGAAATATAGTATAATAATGCGCACAAGAGTCAAGTGGAAAATCAGTCCCTAATTTGAAATACAGTTTCTTTGTAGAGTTTATTTATGGTTATGAAAGACTTTAAACAGATCTTCATCTTTATTTTAAGGTGCAATTTATGTAAGCCAAGGCGACACAATCGCCAGTATTCGTGTTTTACGTACTTTGTTCAGTTGCGCGCTAGCGAAATTAATGTAATTCTGTGCTAAACAAAAAAAACTACCTTAATTTTTTGATTGGAATATTTAGTGTAGAGATGGATACAAAAAAAATATTGCCATTGCAAAAGAAGCCCAGAATAGAAGTTTCAGAAAATTATAACATTTCCTTTCTTAACCATTTCAAACACTGGTTCTAGATCACTTTTAACAAGAGATTGTCAGCAAATCTTGCGCGTAATTGCAGCGGTGTTATATCTCGAAGCTTAAGAGTTAGCAAAGAAAGTAGAGACTAAATTTTGAGTAAATTGTATGTTTTCTTAGTTGGCAAAAGCTAGGCTTTCAATTGATGTACGGTGATTTTTAGATTTCAACTATTTTTGGTGCACGGGTAGCTGGGTATCTTAAAATGATTATAGGATACTTTTTACCCGAAAATGCTAAAGAAAAAAGGGGGGTTATTACAAAGTTGTAAAAATGAAACGTCTGTACATTGAAGATATTTTCACAAATATGACTGTGTGGACTATTTTGAGTTCACTGAATCGATTTTTTTTGTAAGTTTGTATGTGTCATTGTGGCTTCATCACGCCAAAACGGCTAAACGGATATCGATTATTTTTCGTACACGGGTAGCTTGGTATCTCCAGATGGTTATAGGATACTTTTTACCCGACTATGCTAAAAAAGAGGGGTTGTGACTTTTTCTCCTCCGCGAACGAAGGTGCGGGCGTCTTCTATAAAGTAAATATATTCTTGTTTCTAGCAACAGCATATCTTTAATCTATAACCTACCGGGTTTTATTAGAATTCCGCGATGTCTCGGCTCAGGAATGCGATAAGAAGGGATGAAACTTATTGGCGAATAACGTTGCTGTGACTACACATGCGATATTGTTCTATTGACTAAGAATTAGCTAACGCCTGGTTGATGTGATAAATTACTTGATTGAAAGGAAATTGGAACATGGGTATTTAATTAATTTGATGTATCAAAGTGCCTTTTGGGGTAGATAACTTTACTATTTGAAATACAATTTCTATGAAACACAATATTTTGTCTTTCTGTGTTTTTAATGTGGGAAAACTAACACCACATTACTATCTATTGTGACATAGCTACAAGTCAAAGCGCAAAGAAAAATACGATTGCTCTTGCACGTGGTCACACCAGGATTCGAACCCGGTACCTCTTGATCAGGCGTCGAGCGTGTCAACCCCTCCACCAGCAAGCACTGTGCCAATCGCGAATTTATCAAACGGCTTTGACCCATGTACCTATTTGATTTTTTGAAATTCGCTGGTGGAGGGGTTGACACGCTCGACGCGTAATCGAGTGGTACCGGGTTCGAGTCCTGGTGTGACCACGTGCGAGGGCAATCGTATTTTTCTTTGCGCTTTGACTTGTATTTATGTCACAATAATAGAAATAGTGTCAAACATTGAGCTGGGAAGTTAGGAATAGCTCTAAGATGTTCGGATTCTGTTAAATCCTTTAAATACCCCAATGGACGCAATTATCTCGGTTGATCTTATATTTTTCATTATTTTAATTAAGGCTACACTAACACACATTCAGTGAGTGAGAATGTGAAGTCCCTCTGTTAAGAGTGTGTGTGTCTTTCTTTATTAGAGTTAGAGATTTGTGAGACAGACAATGACCAATAAGATCTGTTTGTAAATCTTAAAGCTCCCATTTATGAGAATCCTAGTGCAAAATTTTTAGATTTATTTATTGACAAACATCTTAACATCTAAACATTATATTAACTCTGTATGCTCTCAATTAGCGAGGTTTGTTTTCGCCTTACGAATACTTAGAAATTATAGTTATTTTAATATTTTATTTTTTAAATTTGGTGTATAAGAAAAATCATAATTGTATCATATAATTTATACGTTTTCTTTTACTTTCTACGTTTAATTTACACTGACACATGCTTATTTTTTTGAAAGGAAGGCTTTTATTAATTATGTAGGTACTTATTGTAAAACAATATTTGCAAGTTGACTCTTATGTTGACTGACTAAATCTGTTGTAAAACCGAAATATAACGTATTTTGGCAAATAAATGTTTCTATTACAAACAAACAGACAATGGAGACTTAGCAATAAAAACTCCATAAAATTTCATTTTGAAAAAGACTTATTAATTTTCAACTTGTTCGATTCATAAGCTGTCACAACTTTAGAGACAAACTTATACCGATACGTTTAGAAATCACATCGATATCAATACGCGGCCAACTCATGGCACACATCCACATCCGGCGGCTATTTTTCCCAGATTTGGGCGGAAAATCGTATCCCGGATGTGGGTGAAGTTCCGGCGGGCGTCACTTCCGGCCTCACGGGTTGCTACAGGGTTGAAAAACTGGAAGTGACAGCTTAAAATGATTGACTTAGGACTAACAAGTAATGAAAACAAATCTTGCCAGTTAAATTGACCCACTTACTTATATCCGATTGACCTATATGGGATACTTATGAAAATTCGGTGACAATATACTATTTATAAAGCTCAACTTATTATTGCTACCTTGTCTCTATATCTATGAAATAGGAGTCTTTGTTAAACTCCACCCAGAGCTGTTTACTTTTACAGACCAGGAAAGAACTAGAACACAAAGACAGTTTAGGTTAGCATTACTTATTTTGACGACCGGTTTGGCTCAGTGGGAGTAACGTTGCCTGCGAAGCTGAGGTCCTGGGTTCAAAGTTCAAATCCCGGTAAGGGCAAATATTTGTGTGATGAGCATAAATATTTGTTCCTGAGTCTTGGATGTTTTCTATGTATATAAGTAATATATCTATTAAACATATCGTCGTCTAGTACCCATAACACAAGCCTTATTGAGCTTACCATGGGGCTAGTTCGATTTGTGTAAAATTGTCCCGTAATATTTATTTATTTATTTACTTGTCAGTAACAAGTTAGCGCTTAGAAGAAAGAGTGCAAGAGATGTGTGTAAATATTTAACAAAATACCAGCTGCACTAAAAGCCTTGTCACACAGTGAATTGAAAACAAAATTGTGTAAATTATTGAGTTTGTTTTGATAGCGTTAAAGATTTTTTAATGCATAAGTTTTAATATTTCTACTAGGTACATAATTATTATTAATTTTCTGATTTTTATTTTAAACTATTTCATATTATTATTGAATGATTTTACACCATTAACTATTGCACGCTAATTTGTTGGAATGCTACCCTTTATTTATTTCATAATTTTGATTTTTATTTAACGTAAACATAATACATAACTAGGTTCTAAGAACTTACATTGTATAAATTATAAGACACCTATTGTTTTCAAAGCTTCTATTGACTTTGTATAAATTATAAATAGCCAATTTTATGACCTAATCATGAACTGTTCTGGACGAACAGAATGTCTAGTAAGTAGAACTGTTACATTTTCACATGCCTGTACTGGGTTGAACACATCATGGGAATATAATACCACCTTTTTTAGTAAGATCTGTATGTAACCATATGTTGTCCAGTGAATAAACGCTTCATTCATTCAATACAATATAATGACGCCATCGAGCTGATTTGTATGGAGCCGAACTGGTTATAGGAATGTATGAAACTATACCTGCCTAGTAGGCTTCAGTATGTCCAAAAATGTTCTATAACACACCATGGAAAAAGTTGTCAAAAAATGTCAACAACCCTATTATTAGAATGAAGCTATCAGCCACAGATACCTAGTACCCAAAGTCCCAAAGGCTTTTGTTTTGTGTTATAGTATAGTACGCAAATAAGTGCGCCTGCTGCGAGCGCATAGCAATATTACGCGCAGGAACTTTTATCATAATTTTCCTGAAGGTAGTTCTCTTCCTGTCCTTAAACGCTAGCACAGCAAGTCACAAATCAGTTTTGTATTAATATTTTTTTAATCATACTTTTTTAGAGCTCCGTACCCAAACGGTAAAACGAGACCCTATTACTAAGACTCCGCTGGCCGTCCAACCGCCTGTCTGTCTGTCTGTCTGTCTGTCTGTCTGTCTGTCCGTCCGTCACCAGGCTGTATCTCATGAACCCTGGTAATTGAAAAAATAATTCGCAAATGATGTAGGTATTTCTGTTTCCGCTATAACACAAATAATAAAAACAATATAATTTTATGTATGTCTGTCTATGTCAGCGACCAATATAAAATGAGAATAATTTTTTTGTATATTTTATGTGTCGTGGCTTCAACACGCCAAACTGGCTGACCGTATTTCAACTATTTTTGGTACACGGGTAGCTGGGCATCCACATATTGTTATAGGATACTTTTTACTCGACTACGCTGAAAATAAACACATTACTACTCCTTTGCGTCGCGCAGTTGGGTAAAAAAGAGGATTCTTATTATATTCTTGTTATCCGCTGCTGAAGAAATATTCAATATAACAATAAGCAAACAAATAAACTGACTCACATTTTTAACTGCGATCTCCATCTTCAGAATTATAGTGATCTAATCAAAAATTACAGTACCTAATTTTAGTTTAATTCATAAAAATAACTATTTGAAAGTAGATACATTTTCCAATACTTGGAATTTTCAGTCAGGTCACTATAATACTAAAGGTGATCGAGTGACGCAAGTTCGAGGTTTCAGGTAGCCGAACGTGGAAACGCCGGAACATAGCACCTCTTGGCCAGAATTCTTCCTTTGTGTAAAAGTCGCTGGCTTTTCCGTTGGAATTTTCACTACGACGGAATTAAAATTCACGTTGTGGCGAGACTCCAATTTCGCGACCTCAGAATGATTCCAGTCTTGACTCATACATACTTTACACCGTCATAGCCTAGCGGTGCCTGCGAGTCGGAGACGATAACGCAGGTTAAGCAAAGATGGCAGCGATCAGTATCTGGAAGGGTGACCGCCTGTTGAGTGGTTAGTACGAATGAGAGCTTCCGTGCTTTGAAAGGCACGCTAAGCAGTTGATCCCGGCTGCTGTCTATGACAGTAGTCGTTAAGGGTTACGCCCCAAACGCCGAGCCAGCCAATGAGCGTAATTTGTAATAAGGGACGCATTTATTGCTAATACACAACATGCTTGGGGTTTTTTGGCGTAAGCGCCAGATGTAAAAGTACTATGAAATCGAAGATATTCTTATGTTTTGTTCACATTTAAGTTAATCACGTAAAAGGTAAAAGTAACAATTAAATTTTTAGATAATTTAACCGTTTATTAATCTGTCTTTTGTACAAACTAGACAAAAAACAGAAAATGAAGAGGCGTTTTCGGATAACTTTTCCATCGAGGAAATTTTCAACAAACATGTTTCCGCGTTAATCACTGATTAGGTTATATAGTCAAAATACACATATCTAAAAACCAGCCTGTTTCATATACTAGATTTGACAAAAATCTCACTAAAAAACTTATATTTTCGATGCATCCCCTTAAGCAAAGATGGCAGCGGTCAGTCTCCGGATGGGTGACCTAATAAGTAGTGCCTACGCCGAATCTTGGGACGGGAACGGAACTTGGGATCAGGTAGCCGACCCCGATTGATACTGGACACGGCTTTGCCTATCTCGTCGCCTTAATAGAAAATATCAATGCTGCTCTTGCCATATAGGCCCGGCCCACCTTTTCATCTTTTTATTTTTTTCTAAGCCACAGAAAAATCTGTAATTTTTTTCTGTCGATATGAAGGCTTATTCCTACCTATAAAAAAAAAAATCAAGATTTTTGAAAAAAATTATCCATTCCCCATTGGCGTCGTCCGTGCGGCAAGATACAGCAAGCGATTGGATTTTTTGGTATTTTAGGGATTTAGCTCGTCTTAATTTAACGGGCAATGAGTTCCACAACCCAACTACTGAAAAGTCTCGTCTGCTCGTTTGCCCCCTATGCCATAAAAAAAAAGTGAACGAATCGTTATAGAATTTGGAAGAGGAAGACAGAATATTTTGAAAACATCTAATGAAAATAACTAAAACGCTCTTTGAGATAGTGAGGAGTTACGGAACCTTAAAACCATAACAAATGCCCTTCTTGAATGTATTAGTCTATCTATCTATCAGCCACGGACGTCCACTGTTGAACATAGGCCTCCCCTATAGCTCGCCACAGGGTGCGATTCTGCGCAGGCCGCATCCAGCGACTCCCCGCGGCCCTTACGAGGTCATCCGTCCACCTAGTCGGGGGCGGTCCTACGCTGCGCTTTCCTATGCGTGGTCGCCACTCCAGGACTTTACTGCCTCATTGGCTGTCCGTTCTCCGGGTTACATGGTCCGTCCATTGTATTAGTGTATAGAGTTAAAATTAAATTTATAATATTTTCTTCTGTTTCCGCGATTATTACTCATTGAAATAAAACAATTTAACGGATTATATCGCGTATATTATTTTAGTTCCCGACGTTTCGGAAGCTTTCCTGCTTTCCATGATCTCGGGTGGACTGAGAAAAGATGTATTTTCCTCTGTCAAAGTTACAATGTGTGCAAACTACCCATTTTTGAAAAAACACAAATAAAGGTGTACATACATGCCAGATGGGCCTAAGCTGTAAAGACAGTTACACATGTACCAGAAGGGCTTAATTATTTTATTCTAATAATTTACCAAGCAGCATTTCACAAATGAGGCGTACTGAGGAGAAAAGAAACGCTGCAAAGAAAAAGTCCCAGGCTACCTCATTACTAATTATAAAAAAAAAAAAAAAACAGAGACTATTAATCTACTTTTAAACAGATAAGATATTTTACACCGTTCGGAAATTAAGGTTTTGCAGTCCTGGGTCTCGCTTGTTCCTTGATGAGATGTATTACAGGCTCCCAAGCTGGTGGTAGTGACAATCCATCTTCTCTATTGAAATTAGGATGCTTTTTAATCCCAATAGCCTCGCGTAGCATTCTGGGAAAATATCTTTTTTCTTTGGCAAGGATAGAAGGTTTATCAAACTTAATTGAGTGGTTTGGTTTGTCAATGACATGTTCACAGACTGTAGACCTAATACACCGACGGTGCTTGACATCTGCTATGTGCTCCTTCACCCGGGTTGATACACTGCGTTTCGTTTAACCAATGTATGCAAGACCACACTCGCATTCCAGCTTATAAATGCCTGCACTCTGCAAAGGGGTGCTACTCTTCACGGGTCTAAGGTATAGAGACACCTTCTTCAGCGGCTTGAAATATGTTTTTATAGAAGCACGCTTCAAGATGTTTCCGATCTTGTCTGTGACCCCTTTCACATATGGTAATACGGCAGGTTTACGCTCGACTGTTGGTTTCTTCATACTGGGATTCTGCTTGGAACGTGGTATCTGGAGCTCGTTGGCTCGAAGCGCACGTTTGACATTCTGCAACTCAGCAGTCAGATGTTGATCGTCGCAGATACCCCTGGCTCTCTGAAACAAAGATTTACCCACTGTAGCAAGTTGACCGGGATGGTGGTGAGATTTGCCATTCAAATACCTATCTGTATGCGTAGGTTTCCTATATACAGTATGACCTATGTCATTGTTAGGACCTCTAATTACTAGCACATCTAAGAATGCAAGTGAATTTTGATTTTCCAACTCCATAGTGAATTTAATTTTACTATGCATGGAGTTCAGATGGTCTAAGAAAGCTGAAACACTAGATCTAGGTAAAATAGTAAAGGTATCATCTACGTATCTTTTAAAGATCCTCGGCTTGACAGGTGCCAATGAAAGCGCTCTCTCCTCGAAGTCTTCCATGAAAATATCGGCGACGACAGGAGACACCGGAGACCCCATTGCCACACCATCAACGTGCCCGTAGAATTCACCATTCCATAGCATATAGCCAGATGTAAGGCAGTGTTGTAAAAACTCAGCATATTCTATACTAAAATGAGATAATATACGCGATATAATCCGTTAAATTGTTTTATTTCAATGAAATTTATGTTAGTTTTCTAATATATAGTAAATTGTCTATACGTACACGTTGCTACTACAGACAAGAAGCGATTTTCTTAAGTGTTTCAAGTATAATGCTTTAAGGGGCAAAGTTGTGACGAAATAATGGCTACAGTTTCCCACACATAGGCACATGAAAGTGTTGTACGCATTTTCCTCGTAATTAGATGAAAGAGTAACAATTTCAGCCGCCATAGTTTCTACAAATGACCTAATACATTATGATTTACTGTTCGCCCCAGACCCATCGTGAATGGCGCGCAGTTAGTGTGGTACAAGGCACAGGCGAAAGTGATAAAGAAAATTATTAAAACTTCTATACCTACTATTATAATATTGGAAACATGAAATGTCTGTACATTTATTTATTTATTTATAGGAAATATGGGCAAGTTGAGAGTGCAAAACCAAAACACGTACACGTACATTGAAGATATTTTTGAAAAAATAAGTAAATATATTTCATTTTTAGAGTTCCGTAGCCAAAATGGCAAAACCGGAAACTTCATAGTTTCGTCATGTCCGTCCGTATATCACAGGCATTTTACTCATAATTGATAACTAATTTCTGTCAGAGGAGAATTGTTACATCGTCGATTTTTTGTTATCTATTAACCGATAGCGAGCTCGCAACAGTGCACGTTTGTTAGCTCGAAACTTCAACTAACAAACGCACGCTATTGCGAGCTTGCTATGAGATGTCACAACTCTCCTCTGTCACAACTCACCACGGTCTCTCCTACTAATTACATAGTGCTTCATTTATTGTTAAAGTTAAAATATCATTACATTATTTCCTATTGGTTCTGTGAACTGTGGATTGTAAGACTCGCGAGGTCTACCCCGCGAGTCTTACAATCCACCATATCTCCACCACTTTGAAAAAAAATTAAAACCTAAATCATTAAAAAGTTACATATAACTATTGAACCTGGCTACAAAAAATTCATGAGATTCAGTTGAGAAATGCGATCTGTAGAGAACATTCAGACAGACGAACATACAAAATCACTTTTGTCCAAGCTGAAACGGAGGTTATCGCTACCACTCGGTCAAATAATCCGTTTACGCAATGAAATATATTTTATATCATATTTAATATGTTAAAAAACATATCGCCATTAGTCCTGTCAAGGCTGTGATTAATAAAAAATCCAGTGTTAGCAGAGCCCTGCTCCTAAGCAAGATGTACGCGGTGTGAAGTCATTTTATATTGGTTACTGACATTTACAGACATAATAATAATAATATGATATATGTATAGTATAATTTAGCGTGACAGAGGTGTCATCTACACCTCTGTCACACATATTTAGTACATACCATTATCGGTAAAAAAATGACCCAAAACTGTGGTATAGCTTCAAAATTTTCTCTTTCTAAATCGCTATATCTTATGCCTTGCACCTGCCATAATCCCCACCGGATCGGGGTACTATTTCCTCTATTGATAGCTTTTTTGTGTTTTCTCATTTCACCGTACTTTATATACTGTCCACAATATGTTGAATAATATATAAATGTGCAAGGTTTAGACTTACAACGTACCAGGGTTTCTCTTCGTAATAGAATCAGAAATGAGGATATCCACAAAAGAACATTTGCTTTCAGTGAGAAAACTTTATATTTTAACCACTGTTCTTAAAAAACATAAAACCACAACTTTTGACCGTAGACGTATGGCAACACGGAGGAGAGACTTTGATGTGCAACTACCAAAAACCAACACCATTTTTGCTAGCAGACAATATAACAAACGATCCTCACATCTATATAACATTGTAAATAAAGAACTAGACATTTAACCACAGTTACAACAAGAGGTAAAAAACAAATTAACTACATGGTTGGAAGATAAAGATTATGTTCAGACAGAGGAATTGTTGGCATATATAGGCTAGTCATAAATACATTTACTCGCACACACACACGCTCACACGTACACACCCGAGCTTTAACAGATATTTATCAAATATAATATTTAAGCTAAAAAGGATTAAAAATTGTACAGATTTAGATTAAGATCTATAAATTGTATAGTACCTATTACAAAACTTGTATACACGGAAGAGCGGTGGACTCCTGGCACAAGTTATTCAATAACTTACAAGGAGACGCCGGCCATTTGTAATAATTGTACTTACTCTTTGTAACAACATTTTTTTTTTTTTTTTTAATTTTACTTTGATTTCAACTTACACGATCTTCACTCATTAACACAACACAACAAAACGGGGCTTAATTACTGGATTCCACGAGATTTATGGTTCCAGTGGTTTGGTCCCGCTTCTAATAAATGTCCGGCAATAGCTGACTTATTCACCTGGCGGTTCTTAACAGCTGCGATATGTTCCTTGACTCTTTCAGCAATGGTGCGCTTCGTCTGTCCAATATAACGAACCCTACCAACGAAAGGTAATTAAATAAATCATATTTATACGCATTGATTTTTTATGAAAATCTTAAAGTTTTACCACCACGATCTTCGTGATTTTCAAAGTGAATTTCATCACTAAGAATCTAGGTATATTCTTGAAATACAAAGATCCAAATAATGAAAAAATTTCTAGTCTCCGACCGGATTTGAACCAGTGCCTTGTGCCTTGCCGGGGCGCACGCTCTGCCAATTGAGCTACAGAGCCCAGTCAGCTTGTCTTCAAATGTTGTCACTACTTGTTACAAGATCTTTGTATTTTTAACGGCGAAAATCCGGAGGCGCTGGTTCAAATCCGGTAGGAGTCTTGAAATTTTTCCATTATTTGAATCTTTGTATTTCAAGAACATATTTATACGCGATTAAGCCCCGTTTCGTTGTGTTGTGATACTCCACAGAAGAAACAAAGTAACCGACATAGTTCACAGGCTTGCATCGTTAAAGTAGCAATGGGCGGGCCATGTAGCCCGGACGAATGGCCGTTGGGGCAGTAAAGTTCTGGAGTGGCTACCACGCATAGGAAAGCGCAGCGTGGGACCTCTCCGATTAGGTGTAATAATACGGGATAAATATACGGGAGGCCTATGTTCAGTAGTGGACGTCCGTGGCTAATAGATATATAGGTTTATGCCGATAGGAGTGCCATTTGTTCATCATTATTAGGCACATTAGGATTTAACACTTTGGAGGTGAGGTAACGTTAACCTGCTCGGTGTTGCTTGTCGCGTATTGCGTGGTGACTCGGAATGTCCAGAATTGTTGGAACAGCTCGTGAAATTATTTGTTCCAGAAGTCCCCAGGATTACCCTAAGACCGCGTTTGCGCCCCCTATTGGCAGTTCCACCAGCGCGCACCGTCTCCCATAAGAACTCGCCGCTCCTTCGTGCCCTCGCGCTACTTAACGCGCTTCTGGTATATGCGCCACAGTGTGACCTTCTTGCGTGGCGATGGACGGCTGTTTGTAAGGAATGTCTGAGATTCTGTGAGAAGATGGATGACAGGATATCTAGTATTTAATTTTGTTAATGTACCCTAATTTCACAGTGTATTGGTCATAGGTACTGTAATGCTGTGTAAATATATTTATAAATAAATAAATCAGGTAGGTAAGGTGCTATGCATTTTTGCAAGATATTGAAATAGCCTGTGTTGTCTCCGGTTAATGCAGATTACTTTCTTGGACAAGACTATTTAAGTATCAAGTATTTATATGCTATGTAACGTCTTTTGTTTAATAAAATTATATAAATAACTACAAGGGCGCCATCTTTGTTAGCGGAGGAAGGAAAAGCCATAACCCTCTTTTTTGCTTCAGCGTAATCGGATAAAAAGTATCCTGATCCGGATAAAAAGTATCGATGACTGGAATATTATCCAGATTTAATATAAAATTCCTGATTTTATATTAAATGTGTGGTTAAAATCTTTTCTTTAGGTTTTGACTTAGGCTTATATAAAATTTTTTACTCCAAATGACCTCACGAATGTGTGGTTAAAATTGGGGATTCCTCAGAAGACACATTGTAGATACACAATTTACAGGTTGCACGGTGTAGTGTATCCGATTTCCGTTTAGCTGCGAGGCTCTGGTGTCCGTCTTAAATAAAACCTAGTATATATGTATATATACACCAAGGGTTAAATATTGGTAAAGCTCTGAATTAAAATCAAACTACAAACAATAGCATAAAGACTAGCTTCAGCTGAAATTTAGAAAAAAATCAAGTGTTACTTAAGTCTCAAATAAAATAACGACGCTAGAATTTTCCCACCACGACCGCGTAACGTTTTCATTTATCAATATTTTTTGCACAATATTTTCGCACAGTATCGCGTGTCGGCACTTCGGCAGTCACCTCCAATAAAACGGCGGCGAAATATTATAAATCGATGGTACGCACGTACCCGCTACAAATAAATAAGCACCGCGTTGAAGAAGAGTTTATTGCAGGTTTATCTCGAGAACGCAGGATCTCTTTTCGTTAATTGTGAAAAGATATATATATAATGTAAGCGACAGCGATACAGAGATAAAATGCTGCCCGCATCTTTGGTACAGTACAGGTCGAACGAAATTATACGTATAAACTAGGAGAAAATACAAAAACCAACAATTCAAAAACGTATCAATGTCATATAAACTATAGTGGTAAAAGAGTTTGTAACACAGGTATATTTTAAATATAATGTCCTGGACTGGAGGACCTAAGCATTTTCTTCTATTTTGAGATTTCGGCATGATAACGTTACAGCGAATATTTGAATTGCGTTATAGCCACTCTATATATATATTGGCTGCTGAATGCGACCTACCCTCTACGGTGGTATGATGAGTACTGAAGCTAATGGGGAATGGATGAAAATTTTCAAAAATCTTGAAATTTTGTTTATAGGTAAGAATTAGTCTACTTATCGACAGAAAAAAAATACAGATTTTTCTGTGGCCTAGAAAAAAATAAAAAGATGAAAAGGTGTTGGTGTGCCTATATGACAGCTTATACGGTACTGACGATAAGGAGGCTTATTCCTACCTATAAAAACAATTCAAGACTTTTGAAAATTTTCATCCTTTTCCCATTGAGAGAGCGCGACAAATACAACTTTACCGATAAAACACGATGGAAACTGATTATGCACTACATTGTACGACCTTACGGGGGCCCTTTTTTAGCTTTAGTTTTATTTGTGAAATTATTCAACTTTATTTAACTACTATTTTATACATAAGTTCAGATCCGCATCACAGGCTTTGTCAGGTGGGCTAGAATAACAAATCAGCAACAGGCTTCGTTCCATACAAACCAATAATGTAATCCCCAACAGGCTCGTTAAAAAGCCCACCTCGAATAAAAGCTGGGGCTCCATCGCCATCGCTATCGCCATCGCAATCACCATCGCAATCGCCATCGCAATCGCCATCACAATCGCCATCGCAATCGCAATCGCCATCGCAATCACCATCGCAAATGCCATCGCAATCGCCGTCGCAATCGCCATCGCCATTGCCATCGCAATCGCCATCACAATCGCCATCGCCATTCCTAATAGAATCAATTAATGGAAAAAGGGGGAATAAGAAGGCCGGTGGAGTGGAAGAGAGATAGATGCGTCGTAAGCCGAACGCTCGGCTCATTGTCACGAGTGGCTCGTGACACGGCTCGTGACACTTCTTTGTGCATGCAGCCGGCGGCGTTCGTCGATTTACATGACGTTATCGCGTCAAAAATAATCTGTAATTTATTTATAATTGAGACAGTTCTCACGTATGGAAAGTCACTAACTTTGTAATTTTTTTAATTATTGCCAACTTTATTTGTTAAATCAATATTTTCTAACAAAATATAAACATTTTAGTAAACATCCTCAGGCCAATCGGCCCCTGTGAGTGTGGGATCAAACCCAAACCATAACGATTAGAATTCCGCACACGACATGTCGCCCGGATTCCGAACGCGAATGCGTACGATATTATTTTTTTACGATGTGTAACGACTATCGGCAAATATTCGGCCGGTATCGAAATTTGCACTTTCTGGCAAAACAAACACGTGAATAAATAAAGTACTAGTACATTACTGCAGAGGTTGCGAAATAGGGTATTGCCGGCCGAGTAGATATACATGGTCGAGTGTTAACGTGGCCATCTGGCTAGAGACCTTCCGGAATTTTATGTAGAATTCTCGAAATGTTGAATTTTCGAAATGTTGAATCTCAAAATGTTGAATTCTCAAAATGTTGAACTGTAAATCTTGGAATGTTGAATTATTAAATTGTTGAATACTCGAAATGTTGAATTTCCAGAATGTTGAATCTCAAAATGTTGAATTCTTAAAATGTTAAACAGTAAATCTTAGAATGTTTAATTCTTAAATTTTTGAAATTGCATAAAAAATGGGATGGGTCAATCTTTTCATTTACCACTTAGGGATATAAAAAATACCCTACGATCTATTCTCATAAAAAAATAACAATCGGTCAAACCGTTTCAGAGGAGTTTGGTCACAGCAAACACTATTAAAGAGAAATTTATATGTTAGAAGAAGATAATATCGCCTCGTACATTTTGCCCTTCATGTACGAAATCGCCCCAATTAATGCTGTACAAAAGATATATGAAAATGTGAAAATGACAGAGTGTTATCATCATTATAATAAAGCAATTTGGCAGATGGCGAACGAATTAGAGATAACCCAAAAGAAAAAGAAAACCACTAACAACCAAGTATGTCAATAAATCGGAAAGGAACATTGTCCGATTATGCTCTTATTTTGTGCTACTGCCTCCCAGGCATATGCAAAACACCTGGCATGTGACTAAAGAATTAGCTCCAAATACACCGAAAATGCATTAGTTTCTGGATTATTTTGAAAATAACTGGTATAAATAAGGACCACAATTTGTCAAGCCGTGCAGATGATGTCCACAGAACTACAAATTCGTGTGAAGGGTATCATCGTAAATTGAATTCCAGACTAAGTACCTCAACATTTCGAGAATTCAACATTATGAAAATTCAACATTTTGAGATTCTACATTTCGAGAATTCAACATTTCAAAAATTCAACATTACAAGAATTCAAAATTTTGAGATTCAACATTTCAAGAATTCAACATTAAGTTCCGGAAGGATAAAAACCAATATTTTTTAGGTATATAATAAATATAGCGGCGGCGCGGCGGTGCGGCAGCGCGGCGGCGCTCGGAGCGAATGGAAACAAAAGAAGGTTCGCCATGGCCCGCAATTTCGTATGAAATTATCATTATGTGCCCCTCGTTGCGCCGCACCCGAAATGTGAGACTTCGGGGTCTATTACAAGGAACACAACGTCAATATTTAATTGCATGTTTGAGAAAAATAAATTAAGTATGTTTATAGGCGACAATAGGGATTTTGACTGTACTCAAATAATGATAGAATTTTGATGCGAAATGGTAGTTTTTATGATGAAAATCCTAAAAAAACTTCGAGTTCGATAAAAAGCTTTAAAAATATGTAGAAAAGTCCATTTTTAAAGTATCATAATAGTAAATAATAATACCATTGAATAACCCATGAAATGTATGATAACTTTAATGAAACCGTTTCGATAAACGCAAGTTTTAACATAGCTGCAGAACAAAGTTTTTAATTTCCCCATATAAGGTAGGAAGGTGTGACGTCACACCTTCCTAGGGTTCAGTATGAAGCGTTTTTGGGAAAGTCCAAAAATGTGATTCTAACGTAGTTGTATCTCGTGGAGTTTTTATGACATAGAAGTAGTTTTTTCACCAGTATTTCTATTATTGAAAGGTCGTTCTATAACGTGCCACATAAAAAAGTTGTCAATATCCCTATTATGCATATATCTAACGGGTGATATTGGGGTCATGAGCAGGGGTGATAGAGGTAATGGAGAGGGTCACACTGAGCAATTTTTAACAACCACAAATCCTGAAAAAAAAACCAGTTAATTAATAAGCTAACTACTTATTAGAAAAAAACTATTATCATGGCAGAGACTTCCTATCAGAAACTACAAGTAAACTGTAACCAAAATTCTAAGAATAGTAGATTGTTGGACAAGGGGCTAAAATAATCCATAATGACACGAAGTGATTATTTGGTCTCACGAAGTGAGCGAGGACAAATATGTTTGAGTGCCATAATGGCTTTCAGCCACGTGTCAAACATTCTGCTTTTCACTTCGACTGCGAGAAAATAAAAAAGGCTTAACATTAAAATTGTATATTTCATGAAAAACTAAAAGTACAGTTTGAGCAATTCTATCAGAAAGTTTGGCCAATCTGATCTGGTTGGTTTGTTAGTTGTTAATCATTCGTAAGGATTATGTAGCTGCCCGCAAGTTTTTTCGTTTTTTTTTCAGTGTCATAGAAATTTGTATGTGGTTATATGGCTGTCTTTTAAACCCTAGAGGGTAAATGTACTATTTTAGTCTCGCTTCGCGAAGCTAATATGACGTACTTTCTGAGCAGGAGAAGTGAAAAGTATGTATGTTTGCATGCTAGTATTATCAATACATATAGCAGAATAAGCCGCTCACTGTCTGTAATACCACCTGTTGGCATATCTCACTGTACCTACTTATTCTATACAAATAAATAATATTTTCTTCTGTTTCACTGTACTCATATGCAAATAAAGGTATCCTTATTCTTATTCTAAGTAATTATCGGAAATGTATGAAACAGCTGTTTTTTTTTCGGGATTTTGTGGTTGACCCCATTGTAAAAGTTGCTCAGTGTGACCCTCTCCATCACTTCCGTCACTCCTGCTCATGACCCCAATATCACCCAGTATTAACTAGAAGGTGCCCGCAACTTATCGCAAAAGAGGCAAACCCAGTGCCGAAACTAGCCTTTTAAGCGCCCGGTGCAACCTTCTATAAGTGCACCCTTGTTTTTTTTTTTCATAGGCCTTTTTGTCATTTCTGCGCCCCTCCAGGCTCTGCGCCCTGTGCCTGGGCACCGCTGGCACCGCCCTATTTACATTCTATAACCATGGGTGAATACCTAGCTACTCGTATACCAAAAATGGTTGAAATCCGTTCAGCCGTTTTAGCGTGATGAAGTCACAACGACACAGGCAAAAAATCCAAAAAAATATTTTTCGATTCAGTGACCTCCAAATAGTCCTTTACAGTCATTTATTAGGTTAGGTTAAGTTCCGTACCCAAAGGGTAAAACGGGACCCTATTACTAAGACTCCGCTGTCCGTCCGTCCGTCTGTCTGTAATCAGGCTGTATCTCATGGACCGTGATAGCTTAGATAGTTGAAATTTTCACAGATGATTTATTTCTGTTGCCGCTATAACAACAAATACTAAAAGCAGTATAATTTTATGTCTGTCTGTCTATGTCAGTAACCAATATAAAGTGAACGAACACCGCGTACATTTTGCTTATGAGTAGGGCTCTGCTAACACTAAATTTTCATAGCTACGGCCGTTTGTCGCATATAGTTTGTACGGAACCCTCGGTGCGCGAGTCCGAATCGAAATATACATTTGTACAACTTTATAATAGTATAGATGTAGATTCGTTATAATGGCGACTATGCACAAATGCGAATGTGAAAATTAGGATTATTGCTGGGAACAACAGTATCGGTGACTGGTCTACCCTAACAAAAAGCGTTAACATAGCAATTCTAATTCAATGCTATACTTTACAGCATTCGCTAAACTGGTCGCCTTTCTAAAACCAAAACATCAAATGAAACATACAAATCTTTACACATAAGCTATTTCAGGTTTCAGCCGCATAACACTAAGGAGTCGCACTGAGAAGCAAAAGAGGATATGTTGTTTTAAATTTAGTATGTTCATGTGATGTTTCGCTTTCATGAAGGCGGGGAATTTATAATATTGGTCCAGTATGTGCTGGGATTCAATATTGGAGGCTTTTGCCGATTGTTCGCACAACATGTGCTGAGAAAGGGTTTTTGCTAGTTTTGTATGACATTATTTTATTATTTGACTGTAACGATTCAACGCACAATAAACATAATATTAAAAAGCGATCAAATATAAGTCGAACTTAGGCGTTAAGAGTTCAGAGAGGGGGTACAAATTGAATTTGGATTTGCTCATATCACCCAAAAAAGCCGACCGCTGGCACATGTCCTTTCCCCCAACAAGGTGGATCGATGATCTAGTGAAGATCGGGGGAAACCATGAAGAAATAGACATACGGTAAACCCACCCAACTATAGTCCAAAATCACCCAACTTTGATCCAAATTAAATCGAATTTTAGTCACCTAGTTGGGATTGTATTATTTTAATGTGTTCATAGGCAAAATAATTTGGTTATAATTCTAACGTATGTTTTGTCAAAATCTGTAATAACGATTATTTCCATGTTATTTCCTTTCCGTACCATAGTTGGGGTGCCTGGACTATAGTTTGGTAGTTTACTTATCAGCTCAGGGACGTCCAATGCTGGACAAAGGCCTTCCCCAAGGATCTCCATAACGATCGGTGGTGCGCCGCCCTCATCCAACGGTTTTCAACGATCTACTCCAGATCATCGGTCCATCTTGTTTGGGGGCCTTCTCACGCTGCGTTGCCCTGTACGAGGTCGCCACTTGAGAACCTTTCTGCCCCAGCGGCCATCGGATCTGCGAGCAATGTGCCCCGCCCACTGCTACTTAAGTCCAACAACTCTCTGAGCTAAGTCGACGAACTGGTTTCCTCTGCGGATCTCTTCATTTCTGATACGATCACGCAAGGAAACTCCGAGCATCGCTCGCTCTATTGTTCTTTGAGCACATAATCTCATACCCAAAGTCATAAATATTTCCTTTCGAAAAACATCACTCGTTCTGACCCGGTCGCATAATAAAAAACCGCCGCAGCCTTTATTTGATTCCCAATTTTCCACTTTGAACTTTTAAATAGCTGAAGTACTTTTAAAAGTTTTGAAACCGATTTTTTTCAGTTCGATGTACAAGTGGCACGTCTAGACGATTGGCACAATTTAGGAAATGTTAGCGGTTTTTGCATTTTATTACTAATTTCTTTTTTTATATGTTAATATTACAGGACAAGTTTACGCAAATCGAACTAGTCCCACGGTAAGTTCAATAAGGCTTCTGTTATAGGTACTAGACGACGACATGATTAATAGATATATTTACTTATATACATAGAAAACATCCAAGACTCTGTAACAAATATTTATGCCTATCATGAAAATATTTTCCCTTACCGGGATTTGAACCCAGGACCTTCAGCTTCGCAGGCAACGTTACTCGCGTTGACCCAAACCGGTCGTCTGTTTCTGAAGCAGAATGATTCGACATACCCCGCAATCGAACTAGCAAATCTGTAGCAGATGTACTTCAGGGTTGTCACTAACTAAATGTTTGACCACGTTGTGTTTCTTTAATTTAATGTTCACTGCACCAGTACCTACAGAATTTTTTTTTCTTTTTTTTCCGATGCACATAAATAGCACACAAGCAATAAATAATTAGAATGAAATACAGAAAATACGTTATTTCATATACAAAATGACAGACACATTAAAACGCATTTAACATTGATGACATTGATATGGATCTCCTTTGGAATCCCTAATGTCGTTTGTCCTAATGTATTGTTTGTCCTAACGCATTTTCTTCAGAAACCGTAAATTCTTCAGGATTTTTTAAAAGGTCGTTGTATAGATTAGGTTAGGTTAGATTTGTTTTATAACAGTTCTGAAAAGTTTAAAGTTTCATAAAATAGAAGAGTTAGGACAAACCATACATTAGCACAAACGACGTTAGGGATTCCGATATAGATCCCATTGACATATTAATTTATTTTGTTTGATAGAAATTTTAACAAGGTTCTAAAGACGGTCAGTAAGGTTAAAATTAAATTGTACTTATTAATCATACGACTATAAAGTAAGTAAATGATTCGTCGTAATCGCCAACCCTAACATAAAACTGTCATATGATACGGTTTTGCTACCTCTGTTGCGAGTTATGGTGATAGGCGATCATGGATTGAAAAAAGCAGCGTAGGTAGATCCATTATGTCTAAATTTGTTAGGAAACCGATAGACGTGTGATCCACCGTTCAGGGCCTTGAGAAGATCTTTATCCTGAGGACTCTCCAAAACTGCCTGGGATCTTTGAAGTCCGATCGTATAATAATCGCATTTTGCTGTTTTCCACCCGAAGAATTCATCATCATCAGCAATAAGTCGCCTATTGCAGGACTAACTTCTTGAATAATAATAATTAATTATTTATTTCGAAAGGCTGATTCCATAGTTTGTTATGTCTTATGTTAATACCTATTGCTAAAAACTTATAATTAAAACTAATTTACAGAACGTGCTACACCAATGATCTGCCCCATCCAGAACTTAAATATAGAACAGTCATATTTTTCAGCAATTATATTTAAAATTCTGTTTGAGCTATTCCTAAATTGGACTCAGCAGATATACATTTTATTCCGCATGAATTTACGCCTTTTTACCCGTTGTTGTTTATTAGCTTATCTGGGAGCTGCCACTGACAAATAGTATTATCATAGATAATACACATATTATATATATATATATATTATCTATGATGCCCAGTCATACGCTACGAATTTCGTTATATAACTGACTAGCTTCTGCCCGCGACTTCGTCCGCCTTAAATTCGTTTATCTTGGATAAGGGTATTTTTCCGGAATAAAAAGTAGCCTATGTCCTTCCCCGGGACTCAAACTATCTCCATACCAAATGTCATCCAAATCGGTTCAGCGGTTTAAGCGTGAAGAGGTAACAGGCAGACAGACAGACAGACAGACAGACACACTTTCGCATTTATAATATTAAGTATGGATTGAAACCGAGGATAACCTTTTTAGTACTCGAGGCAATTTTAATTATTCGCTGTTGCCTGTGAGTTGCACCGATTCTGTCCAGTCACGAACGTTGCAGAAAACGCATCGGCCAGCGGAATACAAATCGTCGCGTTGTTAAACTTTTGGCGCGTCGTCGGTGTTAACTTGTCGTTAGCGTGTTGAACGCGAGATACGCGACTTCCTGAATGTTGATCTATTTTTACAAGCTTTTTATTAGGTCTAACCAGATGGACTGATCAACTTAAGTCCTCATCTTCCTCCAAGTTTTGCTCAATCGTAAGGGACGCAATGGACAGAACCAGAGGCAAAGCATCCACTCCAAGGCTAAAATATCGGATGATGACCACGATCCTCAGTCATGAGGGAACGACAAGAGAGAGATTAGGTACTCAACTATAACTAAGTACCTAGGTTATAATGGGAATCCTTTTTCGAAACCAAAAGTGATTACTATTGCGCCTGCGAACAAAGCCATTGTCTTCATTGTGGACTAAAACCACGATTGTTTACTTTAAAGTGGATCCCACTGTATGCAAACAATTTTGTCACACAAAGTGCAAATTTATGTTAAAGACAAGAAGGTTCACAGTAAAATAAAGGCCTATAGAAGTGTTACCATCTTCTTTCACAAAGGAACAAGGTCCTGCTCCTTGGTCTTGTTCAAAGGTATAATTAACCTGTAAAAATAATTTATTTCGATTGAAAAAAGGTAGGTACCCACTATAGTAAATAATGTAAAGAAATCTTGCAAGTAAAATTTGACTCACTTCCCGGTTTCTGATTGAGCTAAAATTTTGCATACTTATGTAAATTTGGTGACAATGCCATATTGTGATACCATCGAGTTGATCTGATGATGAGGCCGGAAGGTAGTCAAAGGTCAAAGGCAATCTGTAAGATAATAATGCAATCCTACAAAATAACCATTTTAAATTCTTTAAAATCATCTCAATAGGTCCGGTTGTCCAATTAAAAGTACATTCGGCTATAAAAGCTTTTCACGAAATTGTTATTTTTGTCAGAATCGTTTATTTAAGGAGTTGATCTTATTCTAGATCTTTGGTACAAAACACAATAATACGACAATGCTTGTCGTCGTCTCGTGTATTTTAAGACATTTTTATGACAAATCAGCCAGATCCATAGTCCATACCTAACCATCACAAACTCTAGAAACTATATAATATTCTCAAAATTTCGTGATTCGCTGTTTACTTAGTCAAAGTTCAGAAGGCTACCAAGAAAATGGCGGCCGAGATTCAATTCCAGAAGGCTTTTAAGGTATTAAAAAAGGATTCTTAGGGAAGCGTGACTTGAGCTTTTCATGTATTTTTAGCAAAATAAATATATAAAAAGTCTCTGGGGTTTCAGAAGATAATTGTCGCAGTTTTATGCAGAATCATGCAGTTTAAATGATAAGTAATAATATCTTTACTTATTTATACTCTAGGTTAAGTATTTTATAATATTAATTCAAAAAATAATTGTAGTATTATTATAAACGTATAGCAAATATTATAAACGTATTATAGAAAACCTAAACTAGGCTATTATGGTACTATTATTAAATTGTGAAAATGAATTGTCTGTACATACATTGAACATATAAAAAAGTGAAACGGCCTATTTGGGTGTTGTGCCGTATTTATCCGTAAGGGTCAATTTCACCAACGTATATAGTCTCATTCCAATAATACATTATTAGCGCCACTCTGCGCAAGCGCTGCGCGGCCGTGCTCGGCAGAGTGCGCACCAGCGGCAACAACGTCCTGCGGGCCTATGATGGTCGCATTTATTACGCGATAAATGATATGATAACGCGCCTGTCACTCTCGCACTCACAAACGTGTCAGTAGGTGACGGCAGCTATGTCACTTATTTATCGCGTGACAAACGCAACCATCATAGGCCCGCTGGCCATGATCGCCGGTCGCCTAGACTGCCCCTATATGAACCACTGCCTAAGTGCATATATTATGATTATTATGAAGGCTCCGGCAGTGCGACGAAATTTATAATTTAAAAGTTTTTAATAATAAGACATTTCTTGATAATAATTAATTATATTTATTTTATTAATGTTAATCTCAAATTATGTAGCAGTATTTATTTTAATTTAATTTATTTATTGTATTTAAAAATAAATGTATGCTCGACCCATGTTGTCTGTAATGAATAAATGATTTGATTTGATTAATAACTTGTGAATAAACTCATTTTACGTTTCACCAATAATTAACTCAAGGATAAAATCTCTAAACTAGAGAAAAATCTTACACCACCAATTTCGGCCGAGTAAACTGTAAAAAGTAAATTAGTATTGTCATTGTCACTGTCAAGTGAAATCCATTCTTACTCCACAATTGATGTATTACTCGAACAAATTAATAAAAAAAATACGCAGCACCATTGCTCAAGAATGGGACAAACTATCTTACTTGGGTACATTACGATTTCATTCAATTCATTCGTTTAACTTTACTTAGTAACTTTGCGAGAGATTGTTATCGGTAGATTAGCGTGGTGAAATGAAAATGAAGTTAACCATTTTCATTAACCATAGTCAGTTTATACTGGGTTAGCCACTCTCGTTGTTGGTGAAATCGGCCCTAGAGTATAGGTAACCGTATTGTCCTTGTTCTATTGCAATCCAGAGATAAAATGACGTGCAAACAAGATAACAAACTAGCGCTGGTTGACCAGAAAACAAGAGGAAAATGGCGGACAAAATCAACATTAATTAGGTTAAGTGGACGAATGCGTTATCTATTTTACTCGAGGAACAAGGGATAAGAATAATAGCCATGGGTCGCAGTAAACCTGCCTTTTTAATAAATAAGAAAAACATTCTAAAAAAAGAAAGGAATAATTGGGAGCGATCTCTTTAAGAAGATTGCAATAGACTAATAAAGAAGAATATGGGGTTTTAGGATTCTGTAGCCAAAATGGCAAAAACGGAACCCTTATATTTTCATCATGTCCGTCCATCCGTCCGTATGTCAGTCACAGGCATTTTACTCAAAAACTCCATGTTGTGTATTGATGAAATTTATAGTTAAATAACAAAATAAATATTTCTAGGCGAAGCACTACAGAAGACTGGGCTCTGTAGCTCAATTGGCAGAGCGTGCGCCCCGGCAAGGCACAAGGCACTGGTTCAAATACAGTCAAAGTCTTGACATATTTTTATTATTTAGTTATTCGTATTTTAGCAATATAGTTTCTTAGTGAAGAAATTCACTTTAAAATCACGAAAACCGTGATGGTAAAACATTAACATTTTCGTAAAATATCAGTATCAACTAACTTGTTACAAATTAATATTCTGACATAGAGTTCGATTGTAGCGGAAAATATCAATGTGATATAACATAAAAAGAGGTAGATAGGTTATACGGGCTCCGAAAATGGCACACCAAAACTACGCCAATTGTCAAAACTTAACTCAGTCTTGCGCATAGAATACTTTGTTATATATTGGATTATGCGTGAAATAAACAAAAATGCCGTCTTGCATAATGTGATTTTGCACTTATTACTCAATAACAGCGTCTAAAAGCATTTTAAATGATCTGATTAGGTTTTTCTGGGTTTTCCCTAATGCTTGCAACAAATGTTGGAACATATTGTAGGTCTCCCAGCAAAGACTGACAATTCGAAAGTGCTTGTACCTAGGCCTACTTGAATAAAGAATATTTTGATTGATAGATACGATTAGTGTGTTATTGCAATAATATCAGATTTATGTGAGCGAAAGCCTGGCCATTTTTACACGTGGATTATCGTGTAGGTAACCTATCTACCTCTTTTTATATTATATCATTGAATGTGACCTACTAAATTGCAAGCAGGAATTGAACCTGCGAACTCTTCTTTAACGCAAAAGTGCTAACCAACTGAGGTATATAAAAAAGTATGTATCTCTCCAAGAAGGTCTCCGAGGCAGATAGAAGTTTGTCTAATTAAAAAAAGTTGTTAACAGTTATTTCCTGGCAAAGTTCTAATTAAAAAGGTATCTAACAAACTTTGACGAAACAAGGACACGTTCAAAGTTTCAAGTCCTTATACGAGTAGAAATACATATAAAATACGCAGGTTTAAAAATCCCCCGTCTCAGCCCAAATACTTCTCTTATGTAGTGTTCCTGAAAATTCGAAAGTGCTTGTACCTAAGCCTACTTCAATAAAGCATATTTTAATTGATTGATTGATAAATCGGTATTTGTAATTGCTATGCTCAATTTTTTTATCAAAAAGTATTTACCACGCCATTCAAATTTTACGCTAGAAATGAGCGTGTCATATATTTTATACGCCATATCGATTTAAATTAGCATGTCAAATTTATATAGGTACTATAAACTTTTGACATCCTAATTTAAATCATGTACATCCACTTTTCACCTATGAATATGAATTGGACTTGATGTTCAAGCACTGGGACATTTACTTTAAAGTTAGATTGAAAAAAACTGGCCCCGCGCACCGAGGGTTCCGTACAAAATATACGCTACAAACGGCCATCTCAATCAAAATCCAGTGTTAGCACAGCCCTACTCTGAAGTAAAATTTACGCGGTATTCGCATTTTATATTGGTTATTGACATAGACAGACAGACATAAAATTTTATTCTTTTTAGTACTTGTAGTTATAGTGGCAACAGAAATACATCATCTGTGAAAATTTCAACTGTTTAGCTATCACGGTTCATGAGATACAGCCTGGTGAAAGACAGAGAGCGGAGTTTTACGAATAGGGTTCCGTTTTACCCTTTGGGTACGGGTAGCGACTTCATCCTTATGTGTTCAATTTAACATTCACCCCGCTAAAGAATGGAACTAGCTCCCGTCGCGTGTATTTCCTGACCACAGACTTGATCTAGATTAGATTAGTGATTCTAATTAGATTAAGGTCTGTGTCTGTGATACCAGGTTTAAGGCAAAGACGTGGACTAAAGCTAGTCCTCTCATAACTAAGCAGGCAGCTTCCGTGTGAAATACGTGTGGAGATAGATAACCTTATATTGCGGCCAACGAATCTTAATTTGTGGTAGTTTTTTGAGAATCTTTGAATGATAGTAAGTAATTTGAATTGTTATTTTTGTAAATGTTATCAAATTATGGAAACTCGGATACACATAATCTTAACGGAACTCGAGAATTAGTCTAAAGAGGTCCGTGGGATATAATGGACACTAGGTTCCTTACGACGTGGTCTACGTGAATTTTCAACTTCAAACTTTCATCCCACGTTTACCCAATTGGAAGTATATTTAAAAGTGTGATTCAAGAGCTTCCTCCTTAGTTTGTTGAACTAAACACAGTACTAGGTTTAAGGCATAAGGTTTAAGACATGGGCTAAAGCTAGTCCTCTCATGACTAAGAAGACAGCTTCCGTATGAAATACGTGTGGAAAGATATTCAACTCTGATGTACAACCAGTAGCAACTCCAGAATCTTACGTTTTGATAGTTTTTGTGTGAATTTATGCATGACAGTAATTTGAATTGTTATTTTTGACAATGTTCCTAACTTCTGGAAACTCGGATAGATAGACATGATCTTGACGGAACTCGAGAATATGTCTAAAGATGTCAGTCTACGTGTTCTTGTTAATCGCTCCCTCATGGCTGAGGATCGTGACCAAAAGTAATGTCCCTCAACTTGGCGCGATCATGGGCTATATGGGATGCCCCTCTGCATGGAACCACAAGCAATTTTCATAGTGTTTGACCTAGTGTTGGTGGTGGCGATGTCAGGATTTGAGCTCTGGAACGCTTGCCTTCGACTTGGCCCAGTATATTTGTTGCATTCGAGGTTGTGCTGGTTATATTACATAATATTCAAAATAATTTGAAGATAAAGTTGTCGGTGGGATATATTACACCCTAGGTTCCCCACGACGTGTATTTTCAACTCCAAACTTTCATTCTCACTTCACCCCTTGCGAGTTCATTTAAGAATTACATTTTAGTGCGTTTAAGTAAAGACAGTATACAGGTTGAAGTGAGGACGCAGGCTAAAGTTAGTTGTCTCATAACTAAGCAGACAGCTTCCGTATACATTTTGTGTGGTCAGACATTAACCTTCGATTTACAACCAGTAGCAACTCTGGATTATCCGGCCTGATTGCAGCCAACGAATCCAAAGTTATAGCACAGTTCAATAATAACTAAAGCTTCAAAATTGTAGCTTATCATAGGTAACAGAATTAAGTTACTTAGATCAACTAGCTCGAAGAAATCTTCTATACTAAGGCCCAATTTCAACATTTTTTGATTCCCTTTTTTTTATTTTCTACTTTTAAATTTAGTTCATGTTAATTTTATTTACTTAATCCAATTATTTATTAATCTCGAACATACTAAAAATACCAAAGAAAAACAGCATGTATTTCAAAAACAAATTACTTAGGTCATCTATGATTTACTATTATAAAGTTGTAAAAATTAAATATCTGTAGTTACATAGAAGATATTTTGAAAAAAATAAGTGTAATGGATTATCCGTTTAGCCGATTTGGCGTGATGAAGCCACAACGACACATACAAACATATAAAAAATCTAAAAATTTATTTTTCGATTTAGTGACATCTAAACAGTCCGTTACAAAAGTATTTTTGGAAATACCTTCAATGTATAGACAGACATTTCAATTTTACTACTTTATAATAGTATAGAAGACACTTCATTAAAATACGTATAGAATCCAATTTCTAACCCTAAATAACCGTGGAACTTATGAAAGGGTTAAACAGCGTGCAAACTGCTTGCACGACACTTGAGACCTTCAGAGTTCAGCGCCGCAACAGTTTACATTAATGCAAAATAGTTAAATTCCTTTTAGTTTCGGTCCACGATGTTATGAGAAAACTTTTACGCTGATGCTTTTAGAGGTTTAGGCGATTGGATGAAGTATGGAAAATAGCGGAGATCTTTGCTTACTCTATTTGCTTTTGATCTGCTCATAAATATATATATATATATATATTAGCCTGTATGTATGTCCCACTAAACACTATAGATAATTCACTTTTAACAAAAAATAAAACCGACTCTAAAGAGTAAAAAACTAACTCCATAATTCAATTTACTTACAAGTAACCGTTTTTCTACTCAATCTAAAGTATATAATATTAATTATATTTTGGAGTCGGTGCTATCGTGTCACAACTAACTAAAATCGTCAATTTTCAATATTTTACACATTTTTTAGATGGCACCGATGGCAAAACACTTCACGTCACACTTTTTAGTTAATCGTTAGTTAAGAGTATATCTCGTGACGATTCGAACAAGCCCAAACACGGATGGGACATTATTTTATTAAAGAGATCATGTGCCTAACTTCCGGCTCCATCTTCAAATCAATTCGATGGTACCATTCTCATCAGACCCATTTCAATTTGCGACTATAAAGAAGCTTAGCTATTAAAATAGCTAAGGTTTTTATAGTCGCAAATTAAAATGCAATTAAAATTGCGATAAATCTTTAAAAAAAAAATACAACCGAATTAAGAACCATCTCCTTTTTCGGGAGTCGAGTCGGTTAGAAATGCAGTCGTGCGTACAGCTCTCCGAGGCGGCACCTAAGGTATCACCGGAAGACCAGCGCAGGCTTTCTTCCCTAAACTAGCATTACTTATGCTGAGGTGGGACCTTTTCGGTGCATAAGATAGAAGATAGAAGAGATTTATTGATAAAAGTCAATGTTTTACAAGTCAGGTTAACAGGTAGACATAATTCAAGTAATACTAGTAATTAGGTACAACATTTCTGGAGTATGTAATATATACTTAACTTATTATTATTATAGAAATAAAACAATTTAACGGATTATATCGCGTATATTATCTCATTTTAGTTCCCGACGTTTCGGAAGCTTTCCAGCTTTCCATGGTCACGGGTGGACTGAGAAAAGATGTATTTTCCTCTGTCAAAGTTACAATTTGTGCAAACTACCCATTGTTTTGAAAAAACACAAATAAAGGTGTACATACATGCCAGATGGGCCTAAGTTGTAAAGACAGTTACACATGTGCCAGAAGGGCTTAATTATTTTATTCTAATAATTTACCAAGCAGCATTTCACAAATGAGGCGTACTGAGGAAAAAAGAAACGCTGCAAAGAAAAACTCCCAGGCTACCTCATTACTAATTATAATATTTAAAAAACAGAGACTATTTAACTACTTTTAAAACAGATAAGATATTTTACACCGTTCGGAAATTAAGGTTTTGCAGTCCTGTGTTTCGCTTGTTCCTTGATGAGATGTATTACAGGATCCCAAGCTGGTGGTAGTGACAATCCATCTTCTCTATTGAAATTAGGATGCTTTTTAATCTCAATAGCCTCGCGTAGCATCCTGGGAAAATATCTATTTTCTTTGGCAAGGATAGAAGGTTTATCAAACTTAATTGAGTGGTTTGGTTTGTCAATTACATGTTCACAGACTGCAGACCTATTACACCGACGGTGCTTGACATCTGCTATGTGCTCCTTCACCCGGGTTGATACACTGCGTTTCGTTTGACCAATGTATGAAAGACCACACTCGCAGTCCAGCTTATAAATGCCTGCACTCTGCAAAGGGGTGCTACTCTTCACGGGTCTAAGGTATTGAGACACCTTCTTCAACGGCTTGAAATATGTTTTTATAGAAGCACGCTTCAAGATGTTTCCGATCTTGTCTGTGACCCCTTTCACATATGGTAATACGGCAGGTTTACGCTCGGCTTTTGGATTCTTCATACTGGGATTCTGCTTGGAACATAGTATCTGGAGCTCGTTGGCTCGAAGCGCACGTTTGACATTCTGTAACTCAGCAGTCAGATGTTGATTGTCGCAGATACCCCTGGCTCTCTGAAACACAGATTTACCCACTGTAGCAAGTTGACAGGGATGGTGGTGAGATTTGCCATTCAAATACTTATCTGTATGCGTAGGTTTCCTATATACAGTATGACCTATGTCATTTTTAGGACCTCTAATTACTAGCACATCTAAGAATGCAAGTGAATTTTGATTTTCCAACTCCATAGTGAATTTAATTTTACTATGCATGGAGTTCAGATGATCTAAGAAAGCTGAAACACTAGATCTAGGTAAAATAGTAAAGGTATCATCTACATATCTTTTAAAGATCCTCGGCTTGACAGGTGCCAATGAAAGCGCTCTCTCCTCGAAGTCTTCCATGAAAATATCGGCGACGACAGGAGACACTGGAGACCCCATTGCCACACCATCAACTTGCCCGTAGAATTCACCATTCCATAGCATATAGCCAGATGAGTAATAATCAATGAGTAATAATCGCGGAAACAGAAGAAAATATTATTATTATTAAATAGAATATATTTTAAGCATAACAACTTAACAAACAGTAGTTCATAGAATCGCATGTGGCTTAACAAGTCAAAATTTAATTTATAAATTTATGTAAATTTGCTCATACAAATTACTTAAAGTAGCTAAATTACTAGGGGTTAGTGCACGTTTCAACAAATTCGTCGACGCTGTAGCATGCTAAGTCAGTTAACATTGTTTTAAGATTTCGGACTAACTTTTTATCAGTTTGCTAATTTTATTTCCTCAGGTAGCAAGTTATACAGCATACCCTCTAGTAAGTAAGTAAGTAAGTAAGTTCTTTATTTACCTGCTGCTGCCTACAACCAAGCTGTCGTTTGAGACCCGCAGTCAGAGATACTTCACAATTATGCCACCTTTATGTTTGCGAATTCAAAATAAGGAAACGAAAATTCAAAAGCATCTCCATAATCTTCATTGCTCCACCCACCGCCCCGAAGCGCAGTTGTTGCAAAATGATATCAAATGCATTCACCAGTTTGCCTTTCAGTTTCAAGTACCTATTAATATTTAGCCAACTGCATTTACCAGGGTTACGTTCGAAAGCATTTTTATAATTAACTTTCAACGCTTTTATGCAGAACACGATGCTTAAATACTGGGATCGTGAAAATAAACTTAAAAATAAGCTCAACTTGAAAAATGCTGCTTCGCTGGGATAATTTATTAAGTAGCATAGTGTCGGGAAGACTATAAAGAATTTTGCTGAGGTGGAACCTTTGGGGGGCATACCTAGTTAACTCTTTTGTTAACATTGTAACAACTAGGCATATAATAAAATGTGCTAATTGGGATGTCGTCAATTGTTGACAACTTTTTTCTGTGGTAACATAGAATTACCTCTCAATAATAAAAACATTCCTGGAAAAACTCCTTAAATGTCATAAACACTCACCGAGATATGACAATGTTAAAATCTCATTTTTGGACTATCCCCAAAAACGCTCCATAATAAAGTCTAGGAACGTGTGACGTCACACGTTCCTACCTTGTATGGGGAAATTAAAAATAAATTCTGTTCTGCAGCTATGTTTAAACTTGCGTTTATCGAAACGGTTTCATTACAAAAATTACCATAAATTTCATGGGTTATTAAATGTTATTATTAGTTATTATGTTTTCATAGTTTAAAAATGAACTGTCCCACCCAACTTTTAAGGCTCATAAAACAAACTACACGCCAGGTATAAAACTCACGTTTTTATTTAAGATTTCTATCATGGCAACTACTATTTCGAATAAAACATTTTTTTTTCAGTACAGTCAACAGCCCAATTAGTCACAACTCGGTACAATAATTTCGTATCAAGAAGTGTGTTCATTAAATAATCACGTAAAGGTAAGTAGAACCTAGACCTAAATGCTTTAGGTTTAAGTTTTAATTTAGCTGCAACTTCGATCCCGGAGGATAAACAGTCATAATCCCTCTTTCTTTCTACAGCGTAGTCGGGTAAAAAGTATCCTATACCCGTGTACCAAAAATAGTTGTAATCTGTTTAACTGATTTGGCGACATGAAGCTACAACGTCACATACGAACATACAAAAATTAAAAAAAAAAAACAAAAGAAATCATATCAGTGACCTCCTAATAGTCCGCTTCAATCATTTTTTTAAATATATTCAATGGACAGACATTTCATTTTTTTAACAATCTTATAATAGTATAGATAGATTTAAAAAGTCACTACTTACTTATTAAACTAATTATTACATTAAAATAGTAATACAATTTGTTATTTTCATGTTTATGCATGGACCCCTTTCCGATAAAAGCCTCCTCCATAGATTTCCACATTTCCGCGTGGTTTATATACCTAAAGAATAATGTTTAATTTCTACCTAAATTTGTAACTTAAAACGCCTACGTAACCCTTATTCCAGTCATATAGCTTAAAAGATCCCAATTTGCAACACGCGGCACCTAATTCGCAGTAAACTGATGTTTATCTGTTGGATAAGCGTCTCATCCATCACGAAGGATCTCTAAAAACCGACAGATCGAACCCTCTGACGAGACATTTATTTATTGAGACAGGGTCTCTTTAGAATCGACAATTAAACGTGTGATACGTGCTCTTCGTGTTTTTTACAATAAATGATTACAACCGAGATTATTGTAAGATTTGTAAGCATTACGGCGCTCAAAAACTAAACGTTCGTATATTACGCATGATGCACATCAATCTATGCCTAATGACCTGACTATTGAGGCCGCTGGAATGAACTTGTAGCTGTGCAGCTGTATTGTTACTTAATCCATACTATAAGTAATATTATAAACGCGAAAGTATCTCAACTAAATTTATTATCTATTAAACACTTCGTTATCCAAAGGTTGTCTGGAAGAGATCGCTATTTAGCGATATGGCCGCCTGTTGTTTACTTCTGCTTATTCGAATGTTGCTGTCATGTTCTGTATTTCTGTGTAACTGAGGTGTGTAATAAAGAGCATTTGTATTGTATTGTAACTCTGTCTGTATGTCTGTCACATTTTCACGCTTAAACTGCTTAACCGATTTAGATTAAATTTGATATGGAGATAGTTTGGGACTCTGGGAAGGACTATAGATAGTTTTTATCTCAGAAATCATCCCTTAAGAGGAGGAAAATGAGGGTGGAAATTTGCATGAAGATGTAAATTTGCACGGTAGCATTGGCGACGCCGCGGGTAAATTATGGATTCCATTTTCCTCTTTTCTTAAAATGCAATAGTTGCAATATCTGCTGGGACCTGTTCATGAACGTATTCTCTTTTCCAGCAGAAGTACAGGAAAGTACCAGAAAAAAAAGAGATATTAATTACATTTACATATTAACTTTAATAAAACCGGCCAAGAGCATGTCGGACCATGCTCAGTGTAGGGTTCCGCAGCCGTCCATACGAAAAAATGCACTACAGATGAAAAATAATGCGATATGAAAATAAGCACTATTAAAAGAGCGTATCTCCTTTTGTCGATAATCGCAGTTTTTCGGCAATAACTCAACGTTGAAAACAATTTTTGTTGAAAGTATATGTATTAAGTTTTATTTTACGATTTTCTTCATATTTCATGCAAATTTCAGAGCGATTATTTCCGATTATATCCACTAAATTTTAGTGGTTAAAAATTATTTAGCTACCTTTAAATTATTTTAAAAGTACTGTCGAAGTATGTGACACACATTTGGTGTTTTATTATTCAGTTTCGGTTACATACCCTAGTTTTTTTTTTATTATTTAACTATCAAACTAAGTAGCGGTGTCCACAAGACACCGATCCTCCAAATTTCATAAATATACATCTCGTAGTTTGAGTAAAATGCCTGTTACGTACGGACGACGGACGGACGGACATGACAAAACTGTAAGGGTTCCGTTTTGGCTACGGAACCCTAAAAATGCTGCTATAATATAAGTACATAATTATTATTAAGTTTTAACTAACAATCTATGGATCTTTGACATCTGGAAATAAAAGTTCATGATTATTATAATAATAGAGGAACGGATAGGTACGGACTACCAGCCCGTGTTATTAGAGCAACATGTCTATTTCACCAGAAACAGTTACTAAAATACACGGCAATAAACACGTGACAGGCAACCCGTAAAGCAACTACAACATACATCTGTTGTTACCAAAAGGTCCTAGCCGACAGGGTTTCGTTACCAAGTTACGTCGTTTCGGGAAACATACAGGGTGTACAGAAGGCAGTGTAATATACGACGCGTCAGCTGTCGATCGGTGACGGTCGTAAATATAACGGGAATGAGGAGAAAGTACGTAAGGAGCTTTTTGAAAAAAGCTTTTTTAACTTGTGCGCGCTCTGAGCAAAAAGCTCAAAAGCGCCACCGGGGACCATAGGGCTGGCTTGTTCCTCGCTCAAAGGATAGGTATATCTATCTAGAGAGGGAACGCAGCCAGCCTTATGGGTACCCTTCCCTCGGGTCACGACCTGGGGGACTTATTTTAGTTTTAATTTATTTATTGTTATTTGTTATTTATTTTAGTCCCATTGTAAGTTAAATAAAAACAAACTTGCCTACATCATAAAGAACCAGGATCAAAGTAATATAATATTATTTATTTTATATGAGAGCGATACCACGAAAAAAGAATTAAAAAAGCTTTTTTAATTTAAACCTATTGAACATTGATGACGTCCTATCCATCGGATCTGATGACAGTCTTCAAGCAGTTGGGCTCGTAGGACTCCTACGACGGTGAGCGCGAATATGACTCGCAAAACCCAGTTTGTTCGAAAATATCCGGTCGCAGCGCGCGCAGTGGAGCACACCACGGCCTTCGGAGCGAGGCGCAACTACAACACCTCTAAAATGGTTGTGTCATGACCAGAAGAAATAAAAATCACCACGGTCATTTTAGGTGTACGCGTAAGATGGCTTCGGGCGTGCCCTGCGCTCTAGAACATTACCACCCTTGCCGCCAGCCTGTGTACTTTCACCCTTAATAACCTAGCTCTGGACAAGCATTTGTACGAATTCTTGCAGTTCATATCCAGATCCTAATGAATGAATGAATGAAAGCATTTATTTCGGAAATATTGATCCATATTGTGTTAGTAAAATTTATTCTAAGTTTGTTAGTGGAAAGTGTAATTATAATTAGACCTAACGTGCACAGACATCCAGTGAGCTAGGATAGGGCTGTCCATCCTCTCAGCTACCACCCTCAGAAGCGCGTTGGTGCTGCCCCGTACGCGCTCACTCAGGGACGCCACCCGCTTGCGCATCACGGCTTGGAAACCGTCAGTTCTTCGCGCTGCAAACATCCCCGACGCACTGCAGCGCCAGGGCAGCCCCAACAACCCCCTGAAGGCGTTGTTATACTGGACGCGCAGAGCACTGTAGGCTCTTTTGGTGTAGTCGCTCCACAGGTTGCACGTGTATAGGGTTTGACAGTACGATTTAAACAGGGTTATTTTCCTAAAAAAGTCGTCAGCGAAGGATAAAAAAAAATGACCATCTTTTTTTCAGCTTAGTTAAGTAAAAACTATACTATAACCATGCAGTAAAGAAGACCTACCTAGGGCAACATCCATATAAAACTTATATTAGTATGACACATTAGAAACTTAATTTACTTATATCTAAAATGGGCAAATGCCGTAATTTGACTGACCATGTGCATTAGGATCGGGTAGTCGTGTCTATCAACAATTACACCTAGAATGTCGTTATTTCTTGCCCTGAGCCTGTTCACCATCGAGGCGATTTTTTTCCGCATTATGGCTTGGAAGTCGTCCGTGCGGGCTTCAGCGAACATAAGGGACGCGCTACACCACCGGGGCAGTCCCAACAACATTCTAAATGCATTGTTATACTGACAACACGTCGGAACCCCAGAAGAGATACAACACTTCACTGCCCAAAGAATCTGGGAATTCCTCGACTCAACGGGCCTCAGCAGTGAACTCGAATAAAGGGCTGCCGCAATAGATCAAATCTGGCCGAAGCGGCATACAAAGAGCCTACAAATCAGAATTTGTATGAAAACATTCTCAGTATTCAGTCCCTGTATACAACCTCCGCAGTCCTCGTGCCTTACACATTGCATCCTACCCCGTTATTATATTTTTTTAGGACATAACAGGCTAGTTTCTTAAAAAAATATATTTTTTTTACCTAGGAAACTACCCTATTTTAAATAGCCGCGGTTGGCATCCCCGTTTCTTTTGGATCCGGATTGATTAGGAGCCCTAACCAGTTCGAAGTCCAGTTCTAATAAGCCCTTGTTAGCTATGTAAATATCTTTAGATGTATAAAACCAGACCAAATGTATTTATAACTAAACGGCGAAGAGAAAAAAGTCATAACCCGCTTTTTTACCTCAGCGTAGTCAGGTAAGAATGTAAAGCATGTATGTGTGCTGTACATTATTTGCCTAAACTCGCCGATCCTTAGCCAAATAGTCACTTCTAACACCAATCTGATACTATTTGAGGCAGAAAATTACCAAACGATGGGACTTGTTACAGGACAGAGTATGGTACAGTCACCAGCATTAATATCCAGCCGTAAGGATGTGGCAGATATTGATGCTGGTCACTGTACTGGGATATTGGACTCACGTTTACTAGAAATAGGTGAGTGTCTGCATCTAAAACAAAATTTGATTTTAATGCAAAAGTTATCCTATATAACCATCTATTGACACCCACCCAGGGACGTATTTACCCTAGGGCCAAGGGGGGCCATGGCCCAGGGCGGCAAACAGCCAGGGGCGGCGTACCCTCGATGCGCGAGTCCAACTCGTACTTGGCCGGCTTTTTCCTTAACTTCTGGGGCGGCGAAACCCTTTGGCCCAGGGCGCCAAATTTCAAAATACGCCCCTGCACCAACCTACCAGTGTACCAAAAATAGTGGAAATCAGTCTAGCCGTTTTGGCGTGATGAAGCCGCAACGACACATTCAAACATACAAAAACCCAAAAAAAGGGTTATCCCACCTGTTACCACCGACTTGTTAGCAGTAGTAACAGCTGGGATTTTTTCCCCTTCTGTTGCCAGGTGGTAACTACTGGGAATAAAGTTCCCAAATTAGTAGTTGGGAACTTTAGTGGACTACCACTAAAATCATTCGTGAATTTTATTTCCGGTAGTTACCACCTGGTAACATTTGAGGGAAAAAACCCAGCTGTTACCACTGCAAACAAGCTTGTGACAGGTGGGAATAACCCCAAAAAAATGCTTTTCTATTTAGTGACCTTCAAATCAGTTTCAAAGCAAAAAAAAGAATCTAGCTTAAGTCACTTTTCTTCTCACGTGTGATATTATAAAAGCCTGCCGCGAACACGCTGCGACGTAATGCTGCCATTACCCATTACTTGTCTGGCCGGCGCATATCCAACTTTATCCATACAGGCATATGGTATACAGGGTGAGCCCGTAACTTAGCGTAACTATGACATTTACGACAACTATTGGCGACAAATTCATACTTTCGTTGTTAAGGCTTGCTGTGCATTATATATATAATAATAAGGGCGGTGTAAGACAATAGTGAGTCAGCGGTTTTCTATCCATACTAATATTATAAATGCGAAAGTGTGTCTATCTGTCTGTCTGTCTGTCTGTTACCTCTTCACGCTTAAGCCGCTGAACCGAGAGTCCCGGGGAAGGATATAGGCTACTTTTTATCCCCGAAAAATACCGTTATCCGTGATAAACGAATTTAAGGCGGACGAAGTCGCGGGCAGAAGCTAGTACTATTATAAAGTTGTAAAAATGAAATGTCTGTACATTGAAAATATTTTAAAAAAAAAAAGGGACTAACCATTTGGAGGTCACAAAATTGTTTTTTTTTTTCTGTATGTTTGTATGTGTTGGTGTAGCTTTATTACGCAAAATCAGCTCAACGGATTTCAACTATTTTTGGTACACGGGTAGCTGAGTATCTCGGATATTTTTATCCGACTACGCTGGAGAAAAAAAGAGGGGTTATGTTATCACGTTTTCTCCTCCGTGAACGAAGTTGCGGGTTTCGGGAATCGTTTTTCTGTTGTGTTCGTGTAGCTTGACAATCTTGACATAATATATAGCATTTGGGATCCGTTTCTTTTCACCAAGCTATTTTTTGCAAACTGCGTCAGTTTCCTAAACCGTAATTTGCTAATTCGTGCTTTGCTCTGGACCAGAAAAAAAATAATATTAATAATCGTTTATTAGAACTCAATCTTACTGTTACGTGTTTTAAAAATCTTAATAATTTTACATTTTCAAATGTTCATAATTTGCTTATTTATTAATAACTCATTATTTTTCATGGAAGTTCAAATCCCTTGAAAAATTAGAAAAGAATATTCATAGCTTCCAATTCACCCTGTATACTTTTGCAACCGTTTTCAGTCACCTACTGAGGACAAAGCCGGTATATTTCTATGTTTCTGAAATATATCGCCCCCGCACAAAAGCGCCTATCTCATATTTTATGTATCTTCTGCATTTCCATTCAAAACTTCTATTGAGTGTTTGGAACATATTTCCCATTGCTCAAAGTTGCGACGACGTAAATGTCTTCAATATTATTTTTATATACTAGAAAATCCCTCAACTTCGTTCGCGGAGGAGAAAAGTCATAACCCTTCTTTCTTCAGCGTAGTCGGATAAAACGAATCCTATAACCACGTGTGGACACCCAGCTACGTGTACCATAAATAGTTGAAATCCGTTTAACCGATTTGGCGTGATGAAGGCACAGCGACACATACAAACATACATTAATTTAAAAAAATCGATTCAGTAACCTTGATTTAACTTACGTCACGATTGTTACATTTTAGGACTACAATAGAACGGAGCAAATAAAAGAAAAAACTAATGTTTCATCATATAAAGAAGTAAAAGAAAAAGCGGAATGTAGAATAAGCTGGAAATTACTCCACCGAGAAGAGCCTTCCTAAATATATGATGATGAACCTTGAATTAGTCAAGTCCTTGAACCTATAATTTTTTTTTTAAATATCTTCAATGTACAGACATTTAATATTTACAACTTTATAATATTATTATAAACAAAGATCAGAAACAAATGAAAAAATTTTTCGACGATACTGGACTTGAACCAGTGCCTTGTGCCAGACCGGGGCAGCACGCTCTACCATCTGAGCTAATCGTCCACACCAGCAGTCGACGAATTTTGTCATCTGTTCTTGCTTATGGATCACTGTATGGTTGCATCCGACTCTTTAGCCGTTATTGTTTCTGATCTTTGTTTATAATAATAACGCTAATGGAGTGATCCACTAATAAATTGCAAAAATTGTGATTATTATCATGATATTTGTAAAACAAAAAGTAACTTTATAATAGTTATAGATATTGAGCTTTGATTATTGTAAGAATATTATATTAATGCTAATATATGCATTTATGATGGCACTCTTTTTTTTTACTTTATTAATGTAGAACTGATTCGTGGTAATGTTTTACTTCGGTAATATTGGTTAAAATATTTTTTGCATACATTGCATTGACGACACGTTTGGCTCAGTGGGTTGCACAACGGCCTACGAAGCTGGCGGTCCCGGGTTCAAATCCCGGCCAGGGCAAGTCTTTGCGTGATAAGCACGAATGTTTGTTCCTGAGTCATGGATGTTTGTATGTATTCTACATATATTATGTACATCGTCACCTGGTACCCATGGTACAGGCATGGCTTGATATGGGACTGGGGCGATTTGTGTAAGATTGTGCCTGATATTTATTTACTGTATAGGAGTATTTAAAACAGTTTTAGACGTTGCAGATGAGATAGTCTAAATACTTACTTGTACGATATTTTTTTATTTAAACTTTACTACACCAGACAAAAGTAAGTCCACATGGCGGATTTAATGCCAAATTGCATTCTCTACCTGTCCCAGAATAGGGCCAAACAGAGATGCATAAAAATGGTGCAGTAAGAAAAAACATTCAGTTCATAATTACTTATACCTATTCTATATATAATATATCACGATATTTTTTATTTAAAACTCCAAGAAACCTTGACGATAATCTCTCCTCCCAATTTGTAGCTCGAAAATATACAATTAGGCATAATATTCTAACTAAAGTGACTCTCAAAAGGCTCCAAAAGAATATTTTTGTATTACTTAACTTTGAAGAGTCCTCATAAGTTAATTAAAGTAACGGGATAAACTTTAGAACAAGAAAGTGGGGGCTAAATAAAAATTCCGCTTACCTTTGGAATAAATCTTAACAAACTAGAAGTTTCCTGAAGTCTTGAGGATTCAATGAGAACGTTGAAAGACGTTAAATCGCTTATTAACTTTTTAAAACATTCGAGAAGGTATTCCATTGGCTCGATGTCTAAAAACAGCTTTTTAAGTTAGAACACGTGCTGTGAACAAAAATAGCTTAGACAGCGTCCTATTTCTTTGTAGTAAACTAAATATGTGTGTGTGTTTTTAACCGGAACTTACCTATATTATTAAAACAATTTCATTAAGAAGCCGACTCTATATTTGCCCAACTTTTGCAGGGTTTTTGGCAACTTTAAAATATCTCACCGAATACACGAACCCTGACACCTGACTATTCCCAAGTTCCCTATTGTACAAAAATAGCTTAGACAGCCTCCTATTTCTTTGTAGTAAGTACGGTCAAGGAATTTAATTTCTGTACCCTTTCGTAACTTGTCATGGTGACATTGATATGGAATCTATATCGTCTCTCATATTTATTTTGACTGTGACAAGGTACGAAATGGTATATAAATTAAATTCCGTGACCGTACTTACTACAAAGAAATAGGAGGCTGTCTAAGCTATTTTTGTACAATAGGGAACTTGGGAATAGTCAGGTGTCAGGGTTCGTGTATTCGGTGAGATATTTTAAAGTTGCCAAAAACCCTGCAAAAGTTGGGCAAATATAGAGTCGGCTTCTTAATTAAATTGTTTTAATAATATAGGTAAGTTCCGGTTAAAAACACACACACATATTTAGTTTATGGCTATTTATGATGTAACCAAGTACGTTGTTATGCAAATGTAGGGAATGTAATAATGTATATACGACAAATATGTACTTAACATATTTGTCGTAATGCCCGTCTGAATTGATTTAATTTCAAGGAATATGTAACATAAGAGAATATAAAACAATGCGGTTTGGAGGTCTTGTTACTAAATTTAGATAACCCTGGAATTTTATTAGGAATTTTAAATTGATTCCGTCTCGTTCTATATCGTTCAACATAGACGCTGCCGCCAAACTTTAGGTAAATATCTTACCGAATATCCAAACCTTGGTCAAACACCACATTATCACTACAACATTTAAATCGACAGTAAATGTAAATCTTTCATGAAGATATTGCATTCTCAATACATCTGTTGACTCCTCTGGTGTCTATGGGCGACGGTGATCGCTTACCATCAGGCAATCAGCTGGTTAGCCCCCTATAACATAATAAAAACATACCATTTTTGAAATCCCCCAATATTAAATTAAATTGTACGAGACACGTAATGGATGCCACCATATGGAAATCCTTGGGGGAGGCCTTCGTCCAGCAGTAGACGTCCTTGGACTGATATAATGATCATGGCAACTAAACGCTTAAAAGCGGTTTAAAAATGTCAGATACTGGGTGTTACGTCAAGCCAACCAAATCGACTAGCAATAAATCTAGTCAGAGCGTTTCCTCCGTCGTTATAACGGTACAGATACGATTGCCCCCAATGCGTATTACACCCTGTATAGTGTTGTCGGATGGAATAAAATTAAAGCAACTGGTGAACAATGATAGATTTGAAAGTAAAACTTCGTGAAATTAAATTTCTTTGATGAATAATTTGATTAAGTTATAAATAACTATGAGTAAAATAAAATAGTGTAATTTAATAAATAAATATCAGGGACAATCTTACACAAACCGACCTAGTCCCAAAATAAGCTAAGCTTGTACTATGGCTACTAGCCGACGATATAGGTACGTAATAATATACAGACAAATTATAATACTTAAATACATAGAAAACATCCAAGTTCCAGGAACAAACATTTTATGCTCATCCTCATCACACAAACACTTGCCCTAGCCGGGATTCGAACTCGGGACCGCCAGCTTCGCAGGCCGTTGTGCATCCAACTATATGTTTTTTTGTACTCTTAATTTTTATACAAGTATTTTTAGCATTTACTTCCATGAATAATAATCCAAAATCGGTTCGGTCTACGCGCAACTAGTTTAACCCAAAACTAATTGGCCCAAACTTGATTGTCCTAGGTTTAAATGACGTCAGGTGACCTTCCCGAGTGCTTGGATTCTACCCATCCATCTTGATCCGGTTTTTCCGGGTGAAAAGGTAGGGCTTGGGCCGGTGCATTGCTTGTTTTTGGGAAATGTCCTTACAGAGGAGGAGGGGAGCTAAGAACGGCCTAGCTACTGGAGTTCTCTCGAGGATCCAGGTGCAGGGTGGAAGAGTGTCTCTTCGGAGGGACATGTCCTGGATCCCACAGAAAAAGGTTGGTAGCAATGGGTTGGAACTGCCTCTTGTGGACTTTCCCAACTTACCGCTAAATCTCGGCCATTGTGGGTTTGTGGTTGAAATAATCTGAGTGTTGCAGATAGCTCTCGATGGTAAACAGTCTATTTTAACACTTTCAGAAAAGCACGTGAGACAGAAGATGTAGCTTGATACGCATGTCGCAGAGTTTGGCCAATGTACTCAATAATTCAAACAATGAAAATATAGAGGGCGCTTTGTGCTTAAATAAATACTGCATTCAAAAAAATTCATGTGGGTTGTGTACAGTCACCGGCATTTCTATGTACCACAGCAAAGTGCGCATAAATATCTAACACGACTCTATTTATAGGGCCGTTAAGACGTGTCAGATATTTTCGACCGATTTATATAAGTAATAAATAAATATCAGGGACTATCTTATACAAATCTACCTAGTGCCAAACTAAGCAAAGCTTCAGACCCCACTCAAAAACCCAAGGGTTTCTCTTTACAAAGGAAACAATGGTGCCGCCTCAACAAAATCCACACAGGTCACGACAGGTGCAATCTGATGTATCTGAAGCACGAATGGGGACGGAATGAGACTCCCATGTGTGACTGTGGTCTTTAGGATCAAGCTGTGCAGCATATCGTGGAGCACTGTCCAAAACGTCGCTTCTGGGTTGACCCGAAAGACCTCTATAAAAATTTGCCACAAGAGGCTCTGGACTGGATGCGAAATTAATAAATTATGATTTCCCACAACTAACCTTACGCCATACGATTAAATAAATAACTAGGAAAGCTTGGTTCTACGAGTATGGGTACTAGTCGACGATATACATTATCACAACACAAACGGGGCTTAATCACGTATTAATATGATTTTCTTTAATTACCTTTCGTTGGTAATTCTTCGACGTTTCGGACGTCGCGTTACGTCCATGGTCTCGAAGGAACCCAGAGTTCCTTCGATCATGGACGTTTCGGACGATGTAGAATTAATCACCAACGAAAGGTAATTAAATAAAATCATATTTATAATACGCGATTAAGCCCCGTTTGTGTTGTGATAATGAGTGAAAATCGTGTTAGTTTAAATCGACGATGTACATAACAATATATAGATAAATTATAATACTTAAACATAGAAAACATCCAGCTTTGTTGTGACAGATATGACGCTGGTGACTGTACAGTTGCAGTAGCTCACATGAGAGACCATTTTTGCGCTAAAGTAGTCGGGGGTTCGAGTCCTGCTTGAAATTTCGTGTGCTGCGAGGATTTTTTCCTTTGCAATCAAACCTGTATGATTATTCATACTCCTTAAATCAGTTGGGCTTAGCATTTAACTTCTTCAAGACTCATCATACATTTGAATGAAACGAGATAAGTTTATTGAATCCGTACGCAGCATATTTATTCTATTGTGGCGTCAGTCCGCAAGAACTCATTACAGTTGTCGGCTGGGAGAAGATTCCTTCGGACAGTAAAGAGATAGCCAGTAGATATAGCAAACGCCCACTTAGCTTCCGGAGAGATGTTTGTTCTACCGTTTGTTTTGAGTTGATGCATGTTTGGTGCACCGTCGCGTATTTATCATCGCACCCGCCTCAGGAACAAAATGCATCCCCACGAGCTGGATGCTTGGCATCCCAGAAATAAACTGGCATCACGCAAATTTTCGCTACGAACTTGCAAGAAGCGAGTCAACAGGGCACTCGCTCAAAGGTTACCAATGTATAGGCGACTCCTCCGCACACACACATACACACACATGCACACTCACACACAACCAGCACTACCATAGTCTCATAGTTAAGTTAGTTTAAAATAACGACCGATGGTGATTTTGACGACCGGTTTGGCTCAGCGGGAGTAACGTTGCCTGCGAAGCTGAGGTCCTGGGTTCAAATCCCTGTAAGGGCAAATATTTGTGTGATGAACATAAATATTTGTTCCTGAGTCTTGGATGTTTTCTATGTATATAAGTAATATATATCTATTAAATATATCGTCGTCTAGTACCCATAACACAAGCCTTATTGAGCTTACCATGGGACTAGTTCGATCTGTGTAAAATTGTCCCATAAGATTTATTTCTTTATTTATTTTATAAGTTAAAGTTTTAAAGAGGCTACTAACAAGAATTTTGGAAGGGCCTTCCTGCCGCAGGTGTAATAACTACATTATAAAAATTTATATATATAAATACGTTTATAAATAAATAAATACAGTTTGTTTTTCAATATGAATGTTGTAGTGGCACGTGCTAACTCGGTAGCTAGCGGCTATGTGATACTTAATAGAAACAATGGCCTTTGTTTGAAAGATTAGGGCTCAAAGCGAAAAAATCTCAATCAAATAATACAATAATACTAATGTAGTATTACACAATCAAATAATAATTATAATAATAATAATGTAATACCAATGTATTATTATACTATTTGTATCTCGCCTTGAGTCACGGGCTCGTAGGTCCCGGATTTTGAAAGGCTTGCGTGGGGATATGGATCCAACACGTAGGGGTCCATTCGAAAAGTTTGCTGTGACCGTACATCTGCTGGGACTCGCTCCTTGTCATATCACGGTCATTCTCAAAACTCATTTTTTTGCATGCGCGGGCCTCTAGTTTATTTATACGTAGCATTAGAAGGATGCAATTTTGTTTAAACATTGTTAATACTTTTGTCTAGAGGTATTTTGGATCTTTTAGTTTTAACAGTTCGGTATCTAGCTTATTTATTTTTTACAAAACTTGTTCTCCAATTACCGTATGCTGTCCGGATCGGGTCTCCTTCGGAATTCCTAATGTCGTTTGTCTTAATGTATCGTTTGTCCTAATGTTCATTTGCCATGACGCATTTTTTTCAGAAACCGTAAATTTTTCAGGATTTTTTAAAAGATCGTCGTATAGATTAGGTTAGGTTAGGTTAGGTTTGTTTTATAACAATCCTAAAAAATTTACAGTTTCCTAAAAAAATGCGTTATGGCAAATGATACATTAGGACAAACGATACATTAGGACAAAAGACGTTAGGGATTCCGATATAGATCCGTCCGGATCATATCTTAGCAGGGAATCTTGCGTCTCAGCTAGGAATGTATCATTTGTAACAATCACAATATAGTGGCCAAATATATAAGGTTTAGTATAATAAAGTAATTTCTACACTATGACCACACTTTTAATTTATATACTAAATTTTCTGAATGTCCTGTCAAACGGTATAATTAACGTTACCATTCCTTTCCGGAGTGCTTATTCCTAAACTACGATAGATCGCGGCATCATCGTAACATCAAACGCGAGCGACTAGTGGTGCCGCGGCACTCGAATAGAGTAGACGTGATAGTATTGCTGTTTCTGTTCGCAATTCACTTAAGTATCTAATTACCGTTCCTTTGGTTTTCAAAATGTCTAAGTAATTCTTTTTCCTGTGTTTATTAAGTATGTTTGTTAGTAACTAGGTACTAATTCTAATTACCGTTTCAAGTAAAAAAATAAATTATAATAACTCGAAAGGTACATACACCAGTATCGTGCCATTTAGATATAATAATAATATAGCTTATTAAGGATCATATAACATATATAATGACTTAAATAAACGAAGAAAGAAATGGCTACGGTAATTAGCCTGAGATCACCATATCGTGAGAATGACCGATCAATAAGAGAATACGCCCATGAGCAGGTCCCAGCAGATGATGGAACTATTGCATTTTATGGAAATATATAGGGTGGTGACTCGCCACTCACTTGATGGGCCCCCGTAATTCCCGTCAATCAAGACAGCCGGAAGCAACACGTACGTGAGGGCTCATGGGCGTCGAGAGGTGTACTGCGCTTTCTCCGAGGTTACTCGCGGCGTTATGCTCTTTAACACTTCCACCCCTGGAGCATATAGCTCTAACGCTCCTCTCTGGACAGCCAATGAAGGTAAGCCAGAGCTGAGAGTCCTACGGGTCCTCTTGGGTATTCTCCGGCAGATGAAGACACACCGGAGGCGAGGGCCCTGACCGACTCTCTGAAGATCTCGGGTCCGTGGGGTCGTCACTCCCCAACAGCTCGCCACAAGCTGCCCTGTGGACTTATTATATTATTATTATGTCGATGATGTAGGTACTTGTCTATAAAAACTTTGACTATCACTGTAAAACACACCAATTACTCTACTGTTCCTTTCGATAGTGTAGCAAGAGAGGATGAATAAGCAAGTTTGTGGCACACTATATGTCGCCTCATAGTAGGTTCGGTTTATTCATCGCTTAACCAATATTTGAGGACCCGAAAACGCGGTTGCACTATACAATAGTAGGGATGGTTGCGTGTGGTATTCAAAAAAATATGTAAATCTAATTCTATATACATCCACGGATAGAATGATAGGGATACATACATTTGTATCATCGTCATTAAATCAACCTCAATACTCCACTCCCAAACAAAGGCTTGCCATAAGACTTCCAATCTTGCACAACCCTCATCCAAGGATTTCCTGCTATTTTAACTTATACACCTTGTATATATAACCTTTCCTTTATTCATTTATAATCTTAGGTAACAATAGGAATATAAAAAGCAGAATTCAAAAATGCAAGCAGCAGAGCGGGGCAGCGCTCAAGCAACCAGTGGTTAGGGCCCCAGGGAGAGTTACCTCCTGACAATGCGCGCCGTGTCCAGGATTACTGCCTTCTCTATCTGACCCATGACCCAGCCATCTAGCGAGAGTCTCTTGAGGTATACTAGACTACTATTATTTCAAACAGTTATATCCCAGCAGAAACGGAACACTCGATGGCCCTAATATAAGGTAAATGTCCCAGTGCCCGACACTGTCCCATTAGTTGGCAACTTCAACGTTAATTCGTAGCAATAGAGGTGACAAGCAAGGTGTCAATTATTGGAATTAAACTGTCAAGCATTGGCACGTTTACCTTAACATTTCGCAATCTAAATCAGTCACCCGTCCTGAAATACTCGTAAGTACCTAGGTATAATTAAATTTCACACAGGCAAAACACCGACTACGCATTTTCCTAAAGCTGCACTTTGTGCTTAACGGTGCAACGGCAATATAACGCGTATTGCAGCGGCAATATAACGCGTACTGCAGCGGCAATATAACGCGTACTGCAGCGGCAATATAACGCGTACTGTAGGGGCAATATAACGCGTACTGCAGCGGCAATATAACGCGTACTGCAGGGGCAATACGCGTTATATTCCGTAATTTACGTACAATGCTGTCCGAAATGTAGGTATATCGAGGTACTGTGCGCCTACCATGAGTTCGGCACGAGCGAGTATCGAGCGCTCGATGACGGTCTATCTCTTTCACACTATTAGCGGGTGCGAGAGAGGTGCACTGACTCTCGACACGAGATACTCGCTAGCGCCAATCGTAAACTCAGCTCATGGGAGGCACACTGATACTGTTCATTAAGAGGGTTTATACCTGCTTAACTGGCAACGTCGCATATTTTTTGGTTTTTCTTGATTATTTTGAGAACTGTGAATGTAACTTGAACATGTTTTCAATTCATTCATTAAGTTTTTGGTAGTTAAGCTGGCACAATACAAAATTTCATGATATTGCCACAACCAACGCTCTAAAAATGAGTTTATGCGTACATATGAAGACAAAAGTGATGAGGACATGAATTAAACTCAATATAAATGCTATAAATGTAGGGTATGTATTGAACATATGTTTAAGTTTCATTCAAATACCATAAAATAATGGATCAGAACGAAGAAATATGCGACGGTGCCAGTTAAGTGGGTATAAACGCTCTTAATACAGGTACGGTTCGTTGTAGAAAGCTAGATTATTTCATTACTTCCAGTATTGCAATTTCTGCTGATCTTATCGTATCAAAAGTTTAGAATTGAAAGTTAAACTCGGTTTTCCAAATCCATGAACAAAGTACCTTATGTTATCCATTTTCAAACAAAATTTAGTCTGTAATATGCATTTTGCAAAGCAGCTGCACTTTACGCATAATGCTGCTACGGGAATATAACACTGCCCGCAGGAGCAATCCGCGTTGTGTTCCGTAATTTATGAACAATGCTACCCGAGGCATAGGTATTTCGGGGTACTACAGTATCATGATACTGTTAGTTAATTAATACAGGTATTGTCCATTATAAAGCTAGACTATTCCGTAACTTCGAGCTTTGCAATTCAGCAGGATTAATAACAAAAGTTTCTAATAAACATGATGACGGGCAATGATATAACATAAAAAGAGGTAGATAGGTTATACAGACTCCGAAAATGGCACACCAAAACTACGCCAATTGGCAAACCTTAACTCAGTTTCGCGCTCTACTTTGTTATATATTGAATTATGCGTCAAATAAATAAAAACGCCGTCATGCTTAGTGAGCTTTTTGCACCAATTACTCGATAAAAGCGTCTAAAAGCATTTACGATTAGTGTTTTAGTGCAACATTGCCAGATTTAGGTATGTGTGCATAAGCCAGGCCATTTTTACACTTATCGTGTAGGTAACCTGTCTACCTCTTTTTATATTATATCATTGATGTCGGGGTATGAAAATCAAAATTATAATTAGTCCGTCAGATAAATAATAAAAAAATATTGGACATGTATTTTTTGCTTTTTTAAAATAACAAAAATACTCAGATAAATTGCATTAAAGTTCAGGAGTGGGGGCTCGTGACGTCACTCCTAAGTAAAATTTGTACCTAGGAGTGACGTCGCGCAACATTTTGACTCAATGTATCGAAAAAAAAATACGTCTCCAATATTTTTTATTATTCTACATGATGAACTAATTATTAAAATTTTGTCATCATCCATATTGGAAGTTAAGCTCGGTTTTCCAAAACTCACTGTATGAACAAAGTAGGTACCTTGTGTCATCCTCCGTTTTTAAACAGAATTTAATCTTTCCACCTAACTCAAACTAAAAAGTAAACGCTGACATTTATTTATTTATTTTCCACACTTACAACAATCTTCACAGGATCTAAGCATAAGACAATAGTGTAACTACTCTAACGATAACGTAATTATCTAATATATATCATTACGCCTATAGCATAATATGTATAATGCAAACTTTGTGAATTCACTCAGAGAACATGAAAACAAGTCAATATTATTATGTTCTCGGCGATGGGGAATGGATGAAAATATTCAAAAATCTTGAAATTTTGTTTATAGGGTGGAATAAGCCTCCTTATTGTCAAAAAAAATACAGATTTTTCTGTGGCTTCGAAACAAATAAAAAAATTAAATAGTGTTAGTGGGCCTATATATCTGCCTTATACGGTACGGCAAAGGCAGCATTGATATTTTCGATTAAAATGGCTGTAAATGTATGTTATTCTTGCCATACCGTATAAGACGGGCATACTAACACCATTTCATCTTTTTATTTTTTTCCAAGCCACAGAAAAATCTGTATTTGTTTTCTGACAATAAGGATACAAACAAAATTTCAAGATTTTTGAAAATTTTCATCCATTCACCATTTAGGTTAAGGGTTTGCACAGCGCGCGTCAGCGGCGCCTCGCCCAGCAGGTTGGTGCGGCTGCGGCCGGTGACGGCGCCACACATACCTGTCGGGGACATATACACTCACAGCTTAACAATTCAATTTTACATAACTTGCCTCTAATTAACTTAAATAAGTATGATGTGAGGCACAGTTCTCTGCGCACCCATAGCTCGTTGTACACCACCATACCCAGAGACCAGAGAACACTAGAGACATAATGTCTCTAGTGTTGCAACATCTACATTTTACAAAGCATCACTATGCTTTATGCTAAAGTTGCACTCCGTGCATAACTCAATGGCAATATAACGCTGCCCACTAGAGCAATAAGCGTTATGTTCCGTAATTTATTAACACTGCTGTACGAAATGTAGGTACTTGGGAGCTTCAGTGTGATGTGTACATTTTATAAAGCAACACTATTTCATAATTTACAGCTATGCAATTCTACAAACCGCGGTAGCAATTTAATGGCTGCAGGACATCATCGCAAGTGCATACTTATGGCCGAAGGGTGTAGTGTTTTGGCAGTTCTGGGGCAATCTGCCGAATCCTACACCAGATCAGACGACGCAACGGAGCCACTGAGTTACGTCGCCTAAATCGAACTAGTTTTAAGTTTTTCTATATTTGAAATAAAACAGTTTAACGGATTATATCGCGTATATTAGTTCCCGACGTTTCGGAAGCTTTCCAGCTTTCCATGGTCACGGGTGGACTGAGAAAAGATGTATTTTCATCTGTCAAAGTTACAATTTGTGCAAACTACCCATTTTTGAAAAAAACAAATAATGGTGTACATACATGCCAGATGGGCCTAAGCTGTAAAGACAGTTACACATGTGCCAGAAGGGCATAATTATTTTATTTTAATAATTTACCAAGCAGCATTTCACAAATCAGGCGTACTGCGGAGAAAAGAAACTCCAAGAAAAACTCCCAGACTACCTCATTACTAATTATGATATTTTAAAAACAGAGACTATTAAACTACTTTTTAGACAGATAAGATATTTTACACCGTTCGGAAATTAAGGTTTTGCAGTCCTGTGTCTCGCTTGTTCCTTGATGAGATGTATTACAGGATCCCAAGCTGGTGGTAGTGACAATCCATCTTCTCTATTGAAATTAGGATGCTTTTTAATCTCAATAGCCTCGCGTAGCATTCTGGGAAAATATCTTTTTTCTTTGGCAAGTATAGAAGGTTTATCAAACTTAATTGAGTGGTTTGGTTTGTCAATGACATGTTCACAGAATGCAGACCTATTACACCGACGGTGTTTGACATCTGCTATGTGCTCCTTCACCCGGGTCGATACACTGCGTTTCGTTTGACCAATGTATGAAAGACCACACTCGCAGTCCAGCTTATAAAGTCCAGCTTATCCTATATGTTTTTGTTTTTTGTAGTTCACAGTGCCTTGGTTTTTACTGTAATGCTGAGTAATTTTTGAATAATGGCGAGTGTAGGTAGGTAGTTTCACGTCGCTATTGACAAAAATCGAAGTAACAAATACTACTCACTAAAATTATCCTTTTTTAGAAAAATAATCGTTACCAATTTATGAAAAAGGATTATTTTCATAGAGAAGGGAAATTTCTTAAATTTCATGTAAATCCGAAAATCGACTAAACTATTGTGACATAGATACAAGTCAAAGCGCAAAGAAAAATGCGATTGCTCTCGCACGTGGTCACAACAGGACTCGAACCCGGTACCTCTCGATTACGCGTCGAGCGTGTCAACCCCTCCACCAGCGAGCACTGTCGCCTCATCAAGTAACCTAGTTTTTTTTGGTGTATTTGACTCGGTTCATGTAACATTTTTTATTCGTAATGGTCTAAGAAGTGCGTGGTTAAAATCTTTCCCATTCCTTGCGGGCACTGTGTATACGGGTCATGTTGCATGAAAAAAAATTCATATCTCTCTTTTTCACGTCAACACCACTCCGTTAAAAAGTATTCTATAGCTAAATTGATTTTTCTCAAATACTTTGGCAGAAGGAAAGTCATCCTATGTCGACTCCAGGGTTAATGATCTTAAGTCTCAGCTCAACTATATAGGCCGACACATATAGACTCGAAGAACATAACTCTCGTTATGACGCAATTGGCTAAGAAATCATCCTCTCTGCACACCACTGATCCCTATATTATCCCACTGGAGAGGTTGTCCAATACATTTGACAGCTAATTTTGTGTACGAATTTGAATCGCCCCCGCGGTCAGCGAGTGTTTCATTGAACTAATTTTGACGTAAACTATTCCAATGAGTTCATATGAATAATTTCGATATCGATATTAAAATAAGTAATTTTCTATTGAAATATGTAAATATAATGTTTATTCATTTTATTTTATGTTACTTGGGTTAAATAAACCAAAGATATTCAAATGTGTTATTTAAAATGCGGTCTTCTTATTTGATACTGGCCTATTTAAATCGCTTTAAAGTCGCCTTATTTATTCCATGCTATTGCAAATCGTGGAAGGCAGCTTCTGCAAGTTTTATTGCTAGTGTAATTTCACGCTTGAGACAAGCGATGTTGTCAGTTAGGTGTCGCATTGTATAGTATCTGCGCCGTATGTGATTAGCTTGAGAATAGTATATCTAGTCACCCCCACCCACAGACACAAACTTAGGTGTAATTACCAATGACCGGTAGCATTTTATGTTACTTTAACTTCAAACGGTAGCAATTTTTCGAAGAAAGTTTAACGGATAGATTCCATTTAAATTTCGTGCATAATTTATATATTACCCTTTAAATGCATGATTTTTTTGTATAATTTCCTAATAAATTAAAAAAAAATGGGTAATATTGTATAGATTTGCTTTACCTAATGTTAGAGCAGTGGATTCTACTATAGCGCTCTATGGTGAATGTTTAGAATTGGTGGATAGGGCATTATTCTGAGTTTATACTTAACACATATATTTAGGATAGGCTTAGTACAAACATTGTAATAGATATAAGAGTTATTTCGAAAAAAAACTGACTGTTGAGTTTTTTTCGGCTTTCTTCTCAACAGTGGTCTCCTCTTGGGAAACGCCGTAGAGTCAGACTTGTAAAAGTTCCCTTGCGGCCTACTTACTGAATAAAGATCATTATTTCATTACTATGGGAAAAATAAAGACAAAAATCATGGTACAAAAATATGATAATTTACTCTAATAAATTAAATTCAGTCAGTTTTTAACAATACTTACACGGTTTTATTTTTAACAACACGACTTTATACTTTTTGTTTTACAAATATCATGATAATAATCACAATTTTTGCAATTTATTAGTGGATCACTCCACTAGCGTTATTATTATAAACAAAGATCAGAAACAAATGATGGACGATTAGCTCAGATGGTAGAGCGTGCTGCCCCGGTCTGACTCAAGGCACTGGTTCAAGTCCAGTATCGTCGAATTTTTTTTTCATTTGTTTCTGATCTTTGTTTATAATAATAACCGACTTACATTCATCATTACGTTAAATTGCGTTTGGTCGCCGATCACTGGCAATGACGAATGTTGAATAGATCGATATATTAGTTACAGATGTCGACTTGCGGACATCACTCATTTTAGTTCCATGGACACTCGTATTTGCCTACCTACAGCAACAGACAGCGCCAAAATAGCGATGATGAAATACGTACATAAATAAGTTGACAGCAGCCAAAGTCGGTGGTGCACAGTCTATGCTATTTGCAACTAAAGAAAATAAGAACTTTTCCCTAAAAAGTAAATATACTTCACTCTGGCAGCGTAATACATAACGTGTCAATCAAATAAATATATTATGTCAAACTAAATTAGTCAATGAAAGAAATAACATGTTGATGTACTTTATTTTAAATTAAACTAAATTGCTGTGGCATAAATTGGAAATATTCTGATTTAAAATTGAGTGTGCAATGAGACCAGTGCTATTGGTACGTACTTGGATTTTTTTTATAAATTTAGTATGTTAATAATGAGAAACGTCAACCCTTTTGAGCCTGATGGGATATAGGTATTAAAAGTTTTAACCCTTTGAGATGTTCGTTGAAGAAATACTGTGCCCCTTTTCTCTTACACGCTACAAATTCGGTTGAACCGGATCAACCAATTTTCGCATTCCTATTGCCTTGTATAGGGTTTGCAATCGGTTATTTTTAGTATAGGAAAAAATACAACTGATGAGCGAGCGAGTTTTAGGGTTTTAACCGAAACCGACGGGTTAGAAGATATATAAAGATTGCATTCCCTATATACGAAAATTGTGTAACCATATTTTAAATGGCCACGGCTGGAATCCCTGTTTTTGGGTTGGCGTTCCTTACACTTAATCCGATTATTGGTACCGGAGGTCTAGTCAAGTTCAAAAGTGTGCAGTTTACAGTCAGGTCATAAAATGAATGTGCTTTACATTAAAAAAAAAAACCAAAATATGTGTATTCAACACAGAATGCACTAAATTTGGTCCATCGCCAACGAATATACTTTCCATTTCTTTTACAGAACTGTGATGTATAGAACTGTTAAATTTTTCATGACGTGCGATGACGTCTCACTTTAAGATTCTTATTAAAAAAATAAAGTAAACTGGACCAACGATATTACCCGCCGATAATATGTCAAAACCACCGATAGCTTACCCATAATATCTGTACACTACGTTTTGATACATCGGTGACGATCGTATGCTACTTTCACCATTAACAAAATGATCTATCTTATTTGTGCCATTTTCTTTAACATCGCGACAGTATCTGATAAGCCACTAGATTGGATCATCTTTACCAAAAACAGAGTTATTATATTTACGCATTCTATACCTAAAAACCTAAAACAAAATGAGAATAAAAACTTAAACTTGTTTTTTTTTAATCCTATCCCTCTACATTTTCGTGACGTTAAGTGTTCTAGAAGTTTCATATTCAAGATGTCATTTTACAATACGGAAGCAAATGAATAAGATGAATAGAATACAAATATTTTTGATTCCAGAGATCAACGACTGAAAGATGGCAAAAGGAAACAAAGATATCGACAAAAAATACACAAAAGTGCTGTACAAGAAATCCATGAGTACAATTCGTACACACTCGAGAACTAACTCTATACAACCACAGGCAATTGCCAAAAGTGATATACAGCATCTAAAACAGACTCCGTCTCCAGAACACGCGTATTACAACGATGGCAAGAAACTCAAGAGAGATCTCAGCATTGAAACAGATATATGCATAATGAGGAATAATATCAGAAGCAAAAAAAACAAATATTCGTATCAGGAAGTGTACTCACACAAATCCAATTTTTCTACTTTGTCAATAGGAGACTCACTACTAGTTAATGACAGGTTTGAAGCTGGAAATAGTAAAGCTATGTTACAGAATGCAGATGTTGTGTCTCTTGTTGTTGATAATTTTAGAGCTTTACTTAATAAATGGATTCGTGAGTACCTTTTTGACAGTAGCGATAACCTACAGAAGATTGAAGCCATCCGTGAAGCCCTTGTCCAGAAATTAGAAAGTGAAGTAGTTCGGGTCTCAATAACTTCAGGTATTTTTAATATGAGTAGTCAGCACCTAAACTTGAACAGCTCGAGAAGAAGAATAAAGGGCCCACATACACCAAAAGAAGTAAATATTTTTAACTGTGAAGTAAATTGCTCTAATTACACTTTTCCTTTTCAAAGCAAAAAAGGTAGAATCCCCATTCCAAGCATTCAGAAAAAAAAAGACAAGCCTTCCGTAATATGCAAATGCAAAAACTCAACGGACAGTGGTCTAAACAAGGCGAAGAAGCAAAGTCACAAAAATGTTTTTGTGAGTTGGGATAAACCAAAAAAGCCGTTGGTAGATTCATCTACTTATATTATGCTAACAATGTCATCTCGGTCTTTTAAATGTTGCCATACCTGTAGTGATATATGCGTAAAGCAAGCTACTATACCATCAGACCTCAGCCTAGTAGTTAAAAGTGTCCTATACACAAAAACGCCATTTGATAAGCCGAAGGATCATCTAAAAACTCAAGAACATTGCTTTCCCGGGAAGGAATATGGCACTAACAGCCTTGTACAACACATTTACGGAAATGTACCACACGATTCTAACAGAAACTCTACAGTGAACCAAATGTGTTTACAGAATCATAAAAGCACAATGACTAAAAGTAGCTCTATTGATCTTGAGGAAGACAGTAGTGATCGTCATGTACAGTTTCACAAATGCAATTGTTGCTTTACCACAAAAAACAACAGTTCCGGTATTTCAAATGAAAGCAAAGATAAAAGTGATAAATCTACAAAAACCGACATAAAACCAAATCCCTCAGATAAAAAGAATAAGATAAAAAAAACATCATATCATTGTTACCAATGTGGAAAAAGAGGTGCTAACAAAATACCAATATCAAAGAAACGCGTAACAAGTGTAGATAGTATCAAAAACTGTCATTTTACTTACTTGTACAGAAAAGCAAGCAAAGACAGTTCGTCCACTAATTCACTCGTAAATCATATCCAAGATGTAATAAGCTACTTTGATACCTACGACGGACGTAAGGAAATAACAGTTGATGTACACGTCAACGTTATACCTGTTGACAAAGACCAGAACGATTTGCATGATGTTTGCAATAGCAAACCTACTACAACAGTAAACACAGCAAACTGCAGAACTTTGGAGCCACTTACGGAATTTTGTGAAACAGAATCGTCTACAACAAAAGAAAGCAATAGCACGGGGGATGAAAAAGAAATTGTTTCCCTCTTGGATGGTGCCGCAAGTAAAGCAAATTTTATAGCTAGGTCTGGAAGTAATTCTGTTGGATCAGCAGGCAAAGAATGTAACGAGAATGTGATGTGTAATCATATCAGATCACTGCAATGTGTTATTCAAAATTTAACACAAACTGCGGAAAAGTTGATAGCCGAACACACGCGACTGAAAAACCGTACTTTATCGAACTCAACTCAAGCGGAGTGTTGTCCACAACATACAACAATGGCAACAGGCACACAAAATAAAAACAAATCGATGAACAACAAATATGCATTGTGGTTTTCTCAACATCCCATGCAACAAACGGATGGTCCTGAAATAACAGACGTTAAAGAAAATTACAAAATAACAACAGAATCAGTTCTAAATACTGTTCCAGATGCCAAAACTTTATGTAATTGCATTAATTCTAATAAGGACACAAAATCTATCGAAAATAAGGAAAATAACAAGAAATCCGTAGGAATTCAGTTTTCTTACAATTTCGGCCGTGATAACCGTTGCACTGGTTTTAAATTACAGAAATTATCTAAGTACACTTCTACTTTGTTACCTACGAAAGAACATTCATTCAGTTTTATAGACAGTGAGTCTGTTATAAAAGTAACTGACATGACTTCTAAAGGCGAAGTTCCAATAGAATCGGGGCATATTGATGTGGGACTAACGTCCCCATTCCCTTATCCTCCCCTGCGAGTCCAAGTGTTCAATGAAAAAAATATGCGAAACAGTTCGACTTTTATCGGTAATTGTGGAAATATATCTGAACATAACTTCAATTATCCTTCTTATAAGTGTGATATGAAACGATTTAATGACCCATGCCCATCTCGCATTCAAGATCATTCCAAGTCTCCTCAGAAAGAGTCCGATTTAGAGCAAAATAATTCCATGTTTATAATACTAGACGATTCGAATCATGATCTAAAATCCTCCAAGAAATTGAAAATTTGTAAGATTTGTGCTTTCTGTGTTCTCCTTTGTTCCTTAATTGTAGTTGCAGCGATTTTGTATGTCACATACATCAAACGACAAGAAATTGAACCAACAACAGTGACGAAGGAAGTAATTACGTTAAACAACTCGTCAGATTTACCTCTTCTGCTGTCCGATTTTGGCTTGTGATATGTTTTTTGTTTTGATATTGTTCACATCATGAAATTTCAGTATGAGTAAAAATTATCATCAGTAGGTATTGTCTTTTCTTACCTGAATTAAACCCGTTCTACACCTTCCAATCCTATCCGATCCGATCCTAATTATCGGATAAAATCTGATAATGTATTGTGCAACAGATCCCAATTTTTAGGGTCTGTAGCACAATACACTATCCGATTTTATCCGAGGATTTTATCCGTAGGATCGGATCGGAAGGTGTAGAACGGGTTTTACTCGTATGATTTCGAATGTGGAAGATTTATAAGGATTGATGTTCATTGACAAAATAATATTTGAGTATAAACAAAACAATTACACGTGATCTTTCACAATGATCCCGTTCGGTTGTTTAATATTGGCCAGCTTCATTAAAAAAAAACATGTGCAAGAACTTTATTCTTTCTAATTTTTGGTTGCCAGAGACTGTTTCATAATAATTGCATATTCCTAAATGTATGTACATATGTCATTGATACGTATATACCTGATATTTCATATAAAAAGTTTTACACTTAAAATAAACCTGTTGATAGGTGACGGTGCCGCTTTTTTGAGACTGACCCGCCATTAATTCAAGTTTTTAGATTGTTTGTTTGTTTGTTTGTTTGTAAACACTTTATTGTACAAAAAAAAACAATAAAACAAAGAAAGTAAAGAAACACATTTGTACAAAGGCGAACTTATCCCTTTAAGGGATCTCTTAGAGTCCTTAGAGCAAATGAGAGACCAGAATAAACATTAACGCAGATAGACAAACCAACAAGTTGATATGCACAATGACATTAAAACTATTAAAAGATAAAGTAGCATACACATACATATAAACCCTTAACAATATATTTTTGTATAGTTGGTGTTAAAAAAACTTTTGTTTCAGTTGACGATTTAACTCGTGAAAAGTTTTCTAGAAAAATATGACCATCCCATGGCCGAGCAGGAATTTAAGTCTTCTGAAAGAAGTTATTATGATATTGTTAGCGAAGCCGAAAATTTAACAATCATAAATGTAACTGACAATACTGAACAAGATTTATTGGATGAGCCCGAAGAATTTCCTATTCTTGATCGTACTAGCAGAGACAAAACAACTTTACTCGACAGCTTAACGGATACGCCACATCAAATTGAATATAAATTATCTAACCAGACAAGACCAAGAACTCTAAAGAAAGAAAAGGAACATAAACTCGCGATGAAGGTGAAAACTTCTTTTAAAAAACAAAACCATAGAAACAGGAACAAAAAAATAGAGAGATGCATTGAAAAACGTGCTAAAAATGTATGTAGTAATATTGGAGGTCAAATAAATTCAAAGTCCATATCTAAAATATTGTCTTTATGTCAAATATTGAAAGAAGTATCTGCAAAAGAAAGTTTAGTAGATGATCAAAATTTTGGACGAGACTATAAAAATGAAAATGATGAAGACATAACTTTCTTGCCTTGTTCAAAGGAGTCAGTTATTAGCAACAGCAGCCAGAAAACTGTGACTCTTATGAGTGCAAACGAATCATTTCAAAATCATAATTATGTGACGGATTCAGTAGTTTTTATACTAGATGACCCTATAAAACCAAATGTCATTAATGTATCCAGAGTCCAGGTAGACAACTCAACTTTTAATAACAGAAAAAGTACACCAGGGCCCAGTTGTGACTCATTACATGATGACCGAAGTTCGGCTAGTAATACAAACACTTTGATTGGTTCAATTGGGTTGAAATCCGATCCCGATTCAGATCAAGGAGAATCCTTCACTTCCAGTGATGCAAGCGTCGAGACTTTGATTGCTGATAACAAAAAACAGCAACCATTTGTTGAAAGAGACATTGATGAAATGAGTTTGAACTCTTTATCTCGATCTAGCCTTACAATTGCAATTGAAAAGTCATCGAGTGATAACTATCCAAATTCTTCTTTATCTTATAATAAACAAAAACTTATGCACACAGTAATTGATTTAGGCATGTTTCCAGAAATGACAGCACGTAAACCTCTGAACAGTTTTAATGATGTAATCGTTGCAGGAAGTCTATTAACCAAGTTTACTCCTTTGGTTAAAGATGAATTGGGGAAACGAACTACTAGAGATGACGAAAGTACCGACTCTAACAGTATACCTACGAAGAAAGTAGTACAAAAGTCTTCAAATCCTCCAATAATAAGTGACATAAAACCAAAAAGTGTACAGCTACCTAATGAAGGCACTCTAAATGATCTCCTTAAACTTAACGAGAAATACGAACCAGATAAAGTTAAAATTGAGTGGCAAAATGAATATCCGTCAAATATAACCGAACTTTGGGAGACACTTATCGCAGCTCTCAACACGAGAGTGCAAAAACTTGAAAAGTCACTGACCGATAAAATTTTAACGGAAATGAAAATATCTTTGAATGTTTTAGACAAATTAAGGCAATTAGCTGAAGAAAATTTAACTCTGAACACTCAAAATTTAAGCAAATCATTTTATAGACACGACCAAGATTTGCAATGTGATTTGTTGGAACCCTTAAAATCATGCACTATGGCTAATGAAACTGGTCTATCAAATACGTTCCTGGCAGATTCAAAGGAAGTCCAGTACAATTTAGAACCAGCTTTAGAAGTGCTGAAACCTGCTTTAAGAGCCGCAGGGGATAGCGAAGATATCATAACAGGCATAACTGTCGAAGTGAAGCCAGCTCCGTTTGTTGCTACTCGTACAAAGTTTTTTAGATCAAGGTTTTCTTTTTTTTATTTTATTAAAGAAAACGCTCTAGTATTGACGGCTACTCCGATATTCATTGTGATGCTCCTATGTATTTATTTTCTCATTAATACAATAGTGAATTCGCTTTGATTTGTACAGTTTTGTATTCGTGTTAGTATTAATAAAGATTTCAATAAACTATATTTTTTTATAAGTTGCTTAGAACATCTATCTATGTTTAAAAAGCAATTTTCCCGCTTTGCAGTCGGTTCAGTCAAATTCATAAAAATGAATCATTTGCCAGTACGGTACTCTTTTCGGTAATTGTAACTTTTCAAGAATTGAATTGTTTTGTTAGTACAGATATTTATGGCTTTCTACCTACTTGTTTGAATGCTTTGATTTTTTTTAACAATACAATTCTTTATTGTACACTTCACAAAACAGAGTAGAGAAAACAATACATTCAAGAAAAGGTAACCAACAAGCGGTCTTATCGCAGTTTGGAATTGAAGGATTGAACAATCTTAATACAGATATTCATTTGTTTTCAGTTGCTAACATTATTGAGAGGCTTGCTCAGATAAATATGAGAAGGTGACATTTTTATAAATTTTGAGTGTTAGATCTGTACAGATGTATAAGTTACCCTTCTATATTTATTTTTGAAGCCCCCGGAGTTTTATTCCAAATTCTACTATAGTTTAACAAGTTCTTTCGTGGCACTACCATGGTCTGCGGGCGACGGGGGGAAAGACAGCGGGGGCGGGTATGAAGTGTGCGCGTGGCGGCGCACGATGCCCCTGTCGCGCGCACACTTCTTACTCGCCCCCGCTGTCTTTCCCCCGTCGCCCGCAGACTTGTCAAGCTACCCTTACTAATATTATACTTGTAAATGCGAAAGTGTGTCTCTCTGGCTGTCTGTCTGTCTGTAACCTCTTCACGCTTAAACCGCTGAACCGATTTTGATGAAATTTGGTATGGAGATAGTTTGAATCTCGGGAAGGACAAAGGCTACTTTCTGTCATGGAAAAATATCTTTATCCGTGATAAACGAATTTAAGGCGGACGAAGTCGCGAGCAGAGGCTAGTACTATTATAAAAGTGACATTCTGTGCCGATGACTGAATATCCCATTGCAGTCGGCGCACGATCCGAAGTATAGCGATTGACAGTTTTCGTTTTAATGATCCTTGCTACAAAATTACAAAATCTTAGCGATTTGATGGAATGTGACTACAATGACACGTAAGTACATACATAATTGTAAAGTATCCAAATCATTAGTAGGCCAATGCGTTTAGGTTAATTTCGTCCACATTCCTATTTCGTTCACATTCATACTTCGTTAGCAATCCCATTTCTTCCACGATCAATTCCCAATTCGTCCACTTCCTATTTTGTCAACGTTCCCACTTCGTCCATAGTTCCATTTCGCCCATATTCCCATTTCGTCCACATTCTCATTTGGTCCACATTGCAACAAGCAACCATGTAGGTCACGGTCACGACAAAACATATGAAATCATAAAAAAAATATTTTATTTTGTTTTAATTACAATTTATTTTTGTTTTTATTTACTTTTGATTTTACTGGGAATGTGGATGAAATGGGAATGTTGACGAAGTGGGATTGTGAACGAAGAAGGAATGTGAACGAAATGGGAATGTGGACGAAATGAACCTTAACGGGCCAATGTATTACAGGTCTACCGCTTACCTGAGTGTGTTCTTGCGGTATGGGAGCGGTGCGGGAGGGGTGACAAGTGACATATGACGCGTCCTAACTGGCTCGCTATACACATATACGTCACTTGTCACCCCTCCCGTACCGCTCTCATACCTCAGGATCAGGCGCAGTTACTCGTTATGCTTATAACTTGTATAATAAGTTACCGAAAGATGCTTTAACATTACCATTTCCAGCTCTCAGAAAGTACTTAAAGAAAGTCTCTAATAACAAAGGCATATTGTATATAGGGTACATTCCGTGCGTTTTGCTAGAAAAAAAACCTTCAGGAAAGAGCGTACTCCCACCACGTTTATAAATATTCGAAAAAAATGGATAGCATAAGTAGTTTTTGAGATATGGCGCTGTAATAGTCGGACAGACAGACAGACAGAGTCGCACCATAAGGGTTTTTACCTTTTTTGTACGGAACCCTAAAAACGACAAATTACATGGCCCCAACTAGAAACCATGTAACTTACTTTTACCGGGACACGGTCCTTATAAGAAGGCATATCAAAGGTACGTAAGTTGTGTAAAAAACACATATTTTGTTTTTTTTTCTTCTATTATATTTTTACTTTTATAAGTTTTGATATAATATTTTCTTCTGTTTCCGCGATTATTACTCATTGAAATAAAACAATTTAACGGACCATGACCATGGAAAGCTGGAAAGCTTCCGAAACGTCGGGAACTAAAATGAGATAATATACGCGATATAATCCGTTAAATTGTTTTATTTCAATAAGTTTTGATATGTTTTCATGGAAAACTACGCATTGATGTTATACTTAAAAAGATATATTTAAGATAGGATAAGTACTAATATTGTAATAGCTGAGTTATTAAAAAAAACTGACTGTAGAATTTGTTTCGGCTTTCTTCTCAACAGTATTTCCTATTGGGAAATGCTGTAGAGCCCGTGCCGCCTAATACTTACACAATAAAAATCATTATTTCATTAAAAATGTGATAGGGTTTAAAAAGGAGGTAAATTAAATAATGGCAAATAAAATCATATATTTTTATTTCACAAAATATTTTACAGACAATAAATAATATAAATAACCCTAAGGCCCAATTCAAATAATTTGTAGTAGTTCAAATAAATGAGAAATAGGTCACAGGAAAACTCCAATTAATTGATGTAAATATTTGCTATGGGAATTCTCGGAATATAAAAATTGTTATTTCTTATGCTAATTGCAAAGTTTTTATTTGGCGTGAGTGCTTGAATTGAAAGCCGAATAACTGAAGAAATCTCAAATTAATAGCAATCTAAATATAGATTCCTGAGCGTAACGAGGCTTTCAAGGCACGGGAAGCCAAATAATTTTGCAGCCGTGCAAAACACACAACTTTCTTTTCACCTCACTACAGCGAGGAAAATCTGAGATGTAAGCAAAACTACGAAATTATAACAAACCGATTTTTTTAAATTTAAAACTAGTGATAATGAACCTACGAAACACACTCATAACAAAACAAGCAAATAAACATATAAAAAAATATAAATTCGAACTTTAAATGACTTTTCCGCGCTAGCGGATAAAATGAACTTTTTCACGCAGATTTTGCGCTGTAAATGAATCTTTTCCTAGCGAGTGAGGTGAAAATGTTGTAGGACCATGGAAAATTGGCATACGAGTATGTCATGGTTCTATATGTGTAGACATGAAATACGTTTTTGGTTCAGATCCCCTAAATGCTTGTAACATATGAATGTGCCTAATGGATTTGCTTGTAAAAATGAGTTTTATTGAGATTGACAAGGTTTCCATTACTCCATTGTATACAGGAATATCAGATTTGCAATCAAAAATGACAACAGGTGAAAAAAAAAATGATTTAAACTAACACGATTTTCACTCATTATCGCAGCACAGTAAACGGGGCCTAATCGCCTGTAATATAGTTCATTCGAGACGTACTTGTTTCGCTTAGTTGATGCCCTCACATAACCTTCTGATGATGCCCAAAGTATCTGTTTGCTGTTGCGTAGGTAATATTATGTAATGCAAAGTATGTTAAAAATAATTAAGGAATTTGTACAAAATGTTATACACTGGATCTTAGGTGGATAAGTATCCTGGCTTACATAGACTTTAGTATACAGGCATGGATACTTAAGTCAGGGCACCGACTGAACTGTACATAAGGAAGTTTGCCCTGTTGTCTCACAGGCCAAAAAATGAATACCCGGTTTTGCCGACGCATATTTGCGTCTGCGGTAGACAACAGAACCGAAATAACGTTTTGAAAGCTTTTGTTACTGGCCCATTTCTGAGCACCTGTTAATTTTTATACTCCAGCCAAATAATATTTATAATTAACTTTAAATTTTCAAGTGTACGGAACAGAGTTCATATATTATTTTTGAATATGGAACAAAACAAAACAAACGCAGCTCTATTGTGTTCCAAGAAGATTTCAATTAATTGGAATTGGGAATACCTTTCTATAGGCCTTTAGGCGGCTAGGCTGGATATGGATATGTATTTCAAATTATTTAATATTCAACTGTCATTTGAATATAAAAAAATAAATAAATGCAGCTCTAGCTGTTATGTTCCAAGACGATTTTAATTAATTGGAATTGGGAATACCTTTTTATAGGCCTTTGGGCGGCTAAGCTGGATATGGATATGTATTTCAACTTATTTAATATTCAACTGTCATTTGAATGCAGAAAAAAACAAATGCAGCTCTGTTTTGTTCCAAGAAGATTTAAATTAATTGGAAGTGGGAAGACCTCTTTATAGGCCTTTGGGCGTCTGGCTAGGCTAGAGGATATGGATGTGGATTTCAACATATTTAATTTTCAACTCCCATTTGTATTAAATAGCTTTTTGAAAAACGGGTTCGATACAATTCATGGTTTTGGGATTCAATTTTACACACATATATGGTTACCTGCACTTGTTGACCAATGTGCGAGGTAATCAGCGTTTAAACGGCCATTATAGTGTGACCAACCCTGCTATACCGCGCCTTAAGGTGCGTCCACACTTGTCTCATTTGCTCGTATCCGATCACCGTGGCGTGGCATGACTGCGTATCGCGCTGCTTGGACGCTCACTGCCACGCCAGCGTGATCGGATACGAGCAAATGATACAAGTGTGGACGCACCTTTAGATATTCGTCGTTGCTTGCCGGGAGTCCATGCCTCCACTTTGGAATCACTTCTCCATAATGGATGCGCATTTGGACTTATGATATTGTCAGATTGTTTTGTGCCGGGGACAGTGAACATGTTAAATGAGTAATAATCGCGGAAATAGAAGAGGATATTAACAATTTGTATTCCATTTTAAAGAAACAAAAATATATACTTAAATAAGATTCACTGAGACTAATTCATACCCACAACATAAGAGCTGCAAATCATAAAATTAGTGCGGTTAAAATTCAAACTGTCTAACTATTTCACTAGAGACGGAATAAAAAAGGGTCATACTTGTTCTAGAATTTAGCCGTGTTTCCCGTAGACAACGCAATAGTTAAGGGCTTGGGTACATATAACTGATATTTTTATCGCTTAGATCTAGAGTATTAATCATTTTGGACATCGCCTATAGGGCACTAAGAAAAATTAGTATTTAAAGCCCTTAACTTTCGGGGGTCCACAGGAAAGACGCATAACGCTAACTCATACTAAAAATCAGTATGACCCAAAAATATCTTAACGATTGCAATGAAAAAAGGTAAGAACAGAATGAAGTAATGGCGACATTATTTATAAATAAGGTTTAATTGGAGATTTTACGTTGTCTATTACACTGTAATGTACTTTTTTACTGTCCTGAAACTAGAACCAAACGGCCAGAATTGTCCAGTGTGAAGATTGGGCTGTCTGGTCGGATGCGGCGGCTCCTGCAAACATAATGGCATTAAACTAGTGGCTCTGTGACATATAAACCTCGCGAGCCCTTCAACACCCATATCTCTGCCATTAAAAAAACTCCAAAAAGTAAATTAACACAAAAAAACCCTTATTACTTATCGAATGTCCTCACAAAATTTCGCAAGAATTTGTTAACTTGTTGCGAAAATTTTGATCTTGGCTCAATAGCCACGGGGGCGTTGCCCATTGTTTTACATATTTGTGTACAAATGGCAGCACTGCCTCTCTCTCTATGATTTGTGTTCTTGCTGTGCAGTCATTTATTACTTTGAATAAAACAAATGAAGCAAATCCTAATTGAATTGATTAAGAAATGCGACCTGTAGAGGAGAACAGCATGACAGACATACGAAAGCATTTTTGCCCAAGCAGAGGGTCTACTCTGAAATTCGAAGTTCGTATGGCGCCATCTCGCTCACTCAAATACATGAGAGCGAGAGAGATGGCATGTTACGAAATTCGAGATTCGGAGTAACTCCTAAGAAACGGAGCTTCGCACGCTCCGCCCGCTCTGCCACCTTTTCAACGTAATGTAAAAAAAAATAATTGGAATGTTGACAATTTTTGTCAACTTTTCTGTGCTATGTTAGAATGACCAATAATAATAGAACTATTGCTAAAAAAACTATTTCAATCTCGTTAAAACTCACTGAGATAAAACAATGTTCAAATCTCATTTTTGGACTTTCCCATAAAACGCTCCATACTAGCGTGCGAACGAGTGAGGCCACATGTTCCTACTTTGTATGGGGAAATTAAAAACTTTGTTCTGCACCTGTTCCTTGCGTTTATCGAAACGGTTTCATAACAAAAGTTACCATAAACTTCATGGGTTATTCAATGCAATGGTTAATATTTCCAAAGCTATTGCATATTGGCAAAGTTATTAATATTTCCATACTCTAAAAATGAACTTTCCCACCCAACTTTAAAGGCTAAGCTAATAAGCAAGTGTACACGCAAGGTATCGAACTCAAATGTCTTATTTAGGATTTCTATCATACAAACTATCATTTCAAAATTTTTTTTTGTACAGTCAACATACCAATTATTTAGGTACTTGCCTGAGTTTAGCACTCTTCCTTCTACCTCCCCTCGCTACTGCGGTCGCTTCTGCGATGGCCGGTCCCTCCTCCGTAGTGACCTGATACAATAAATAATGCTTTAGATACTTCAGTTTTACCATAGCTTTCAATAATCACGCATTTCCACTCGAATAATAATGTAATAATGATCTTTATTCTGCAAGTAGGCCGCCAGGGCACTTTTACAAGTCTGACTCTACGGCATATCCCAAGAGGAGACGACTGTTGAGAAGAATGTCCTAGTTAAATTTCCTAGTCTTACTTTTTAAACAGAAAAAATGGCCGTCATTGAGTATTGTCGGTCCAAGGTTGCTAATTATTGTTTATGTCCTAAATATATATATTTTTATTAAGGCAAACGAGCAGACGGATCGCCTGATGGTAAGCGTTCACCGTCGCCCCTAGACACCTGCAACAGCAGAGGAGTCACAAGTGCGTTGCCGGCCGTTTAGGTCGTACGCTCTTTTCTTGAAGGTTTGAAGGTCGCATCGGTTGGTTTAATTGAATATCATAAAATTTCCACTCACTTCTTCTGCCGGTGACTCGGTTGTAGCGGCCTGAGCCCTTGGCACAGGGGCTCCATACCTCGTGAACACCCGGGGTTGGGTCCTGATAACAATACAAAGATACAACATTATAACTTTGGCTACAAAAATTTGAATTCAAATTGTTTATTCTGCAAGTAGGCCACAAGGGTTCCTTTACAAGTCTGACTCTACGGCATTTCCCAAGAGGAGGCCACTGTTGAGAAGAAAGCCGAAAATATTGTCCAAGACCAATATATCAGACCAAGTCCGCTCATCACTGAACACAAACGCCACCGCATACAACATTACTCCCGCTGATCTAAACTGGTCGGCCATAAGGATATGAGTGTACAGTCAACCCATCGAAACCCTAGGCCACTCATCGATCATCAAATCGGACCAAAACAATTTGAAGTTTTCACCATAAAAAGGTATTGAAAATAAAGAAAGAATTTGTACTTCACCGCATTATTTTCAAAGGATGCGAAGGCCAAAATTACGAAATAACAAACACTTTCGATACAACTAATCGTGGTTTTTCGTTGCGTTGAACTATAAACTTTAATAGCAATTGGTAAGACTTTGTTTACTAGTGTATGCGTGAGTAATATGCGTATTTGCGAAAGATATAACGTTCTTTGATATGTCCGAAGCGTAGAGAGACGTATCATTGAATATAAATCAGGGAATATATTAAGAATCTAAGGTCGGGATGTCACATGATGGGGTTTTGAGGTCAGATGAGCCTAATAATGTAATTCTGATATGTTTGGAATGTTGATGAGTGTTTACAGCCAGTTTTTATTGAGGATGCGTCACTGTGATGTTATTATGGGCAATACAGAGGCGTGGATAGGGGTACATTCATGGTTTTTTTATCGCTTTTCTCAAGAAAATATCAAAATACCATAAAAAGATTTCAAAAAGTGAAATAAAAAGATTTCAAATATAGGCATTTTCAACTTCTAATTTAGACAACGATTTCACAGAGAGGTCCGACATGTATTGTTACGTCATAGTGCACACAGGCCATGTAAATTCATACATTAAATTCTGTTTTGCTAGAAAGAGACAGAATAACATTTTTTATTTTATAGTTATCCTAAAAAATATTTTTGTCTACTGGTCGTTACATGAATGAGCTTAGTTTAGTAGGATAATTTGGCGCATTTTAAAATTTGCCGTCACACGTTCATGGTAAATAAATCGTGGTCGTTGACTGCAAGCTGTGCCATAAACGCTTTTATAATTTTCCGTATAATAACTTTGTTTCTTGCCGCTGAATTGTGCCGACTTCATTGTTTTATACTTCTTTTAATTTAATCTGATTATGTTTTATGTTTTCCGAATGTAACTTTAGCAGAGAAGACATATTTTTCACAGTCTACCCATTAACACGGGAGCTGTAAAGCTTCTGAATCGTCGGGAATTCAACCGATAGAATACACGCGATATAATCCGTTTAAGAGGGTTTATACCTGCTTAACTAGCAACACCGCATATTTATTGGTTTTTAGGGTTCCGTACCTCAAAAGGAAAAAACGGAACCCTTATCGGATCACTTTCTTCTCAGTCTGTTCGTCTATCTATCGAACCCCTTTTTCTCAAGAACGCGAGCAGATATCAAGTTGAAATTACCATGAAATACGTCTGCGGTCCCTTAAAGCAGTAAAAAAATCAAGGCTATAAATCAACGCAATTCAAAGATATAGTCATTAAAAAGGTGTTTTCATACAAATTGCGGAAAACCTATAGGTTACTTCCAGTTACCTCCTCCTAGAAATTTTTAATTTGGTATGAAGGTAACTCTTATACCACAACCCATGAAATAAATCTAAAAATATTAATATTTAATGTCTGTCAGTCTATGAGAGTAACCAATATAAAATGGCCCCACACCGCGGAAATTTTGCATCGGAGTCGGCTCTGCTTGCACTGTTTTTTCATAGATACGGCCATTATTAGCGCATATATCGTATGGAACCCTCGGTGCGTGAGTCTGACTCGGCCGGTTTTTTCCTTGATTGCCAGTTAAGCAGGTGTAAACGCTTTAAAACTGAAAATAATATTAGATATTGACCTTGTTCCAAAAGCAGTCGCGACAGCAGTCGCCGTTGCGCCATCTTCATTCTCATCTTCTTCCCTATCCTGGTCCAGACTATTCCCCTGCTGATTCACATCGAATCCACTCTGCAGCGCATCCTGCCCTTGACCCTTGATTTGAGAAGAAAGCTGCTGTTGTTGCTGCTGCTGATAATATTGATCAAGGTTCTGAGAAGGGAAAGTCACCAGTTGACCTTGAGCATAGATTTGCTGGTCAGGAGTTTGAGGAAGCTGATTGTAAACCAGTTGGGGCTGAGGCTGATAAACTTGAGGCTGATAAGACGTTTGGGGTTGGTAATTTTCAGGCTGGTCTTCTGCTTGAGGTTGGTATGCTTGAGGTTGCTGGTAAACTGCCTGTGGCTGAAGATTGGGTTGAGGGAAAGCCTGTGGTTGCTGGAAAGCTACTTGCTGAGGTTGAGGTTGGTAAGCGAATTGCGCTTGTTGGAAACCTTCTTGCGGTTGTTGATAGACGGTTTCAGCTTGTGGCTGATACGCCGCAGGCTGATAGGCCAACTGTGGTTGTTGAAATTCCTGCGGCTGTTGAAATACTTGTGGTTGCGGCTGATAGATAACTTGTGGTTGCGGTTGGTAACCAAATTGTGGCTGAATAGGGTTTTGTGGTTGCTGAGGTTGTTCATCGCGTTGTTCATCATCATCATCATTGTCGTCATTATTGTCTGGCTTTCTAGGTTGCTCGGGGCTAGGTTGAATCTGATTAACAGCTTGAGGTTGCAATACTACATTCTGTCCTTGAATGGCTTGAATGGGAGACAATGGCTGAATCAAAGGCTGTAACTGACCACTCACTGGTTGCAGAGGTTGTGGGCTTTGGATAAGGAAACCACGGTTTGAAGTTTGGCCTGATATTACAAAAGCCGCCTGGTTTCCTGGGTATTGCTGAAGCAGAGCCCGCTGTTTTTCTAACTGTTGCTGCTGAGCTATAATTGAAGGCAAAGCTGCAAAATGCGTCTGAGCATCAAAGCCTGCAACCTGTTTCTGAGACTGTTGAGCCTGTCCTGGTATTAAAAAGGGTGACTGTCCAAACTGTACAGGCTGCAATCTCAACTGAGCTAAAGGGTTGAGGAATAATTCTGGTGGATACTCTTGGATGTTCTGTTTGGAGATTTCTACTGAGACCTTTTGTTTATCGGCGACCGCTGGAGATGCGACTTCATCAGTTTCTCCTTCGTTTAAGTCAAAATCAGTTGCTGCAGTTGGAGTTGTAGTTCTGAATTCTGGTCGTGGAGTAAAAGCGGACTTGGTAGGGTTTACAGAGGTCCTTGGTATGAATTGTTTTGGGGTGTTGGTGCTAGCTAGCCTGGCTTCATTTTCCTGTTTCTGTCGGGCGAATTCACGAGCTTTTTGTTGCTGTACCTGGAACTAGAATATGAAAAGTCTTATGTACCAAATGTCATATTTGCGAACTTTGTACTAATAAAATCTAGTTTTATTTTAAAAAGACCGTTCATTGGTCTATGTTACAATCTCGTTCATTCAGCTGGATTGTGGGATGCAGTCGGTCACAGAAAGCATAAAAATACGAATGAGGTCAAAGATGGGTGGAGATAACATTTTTCTGCAGCACGATCACGAAGACTTAATTGCTTCTCAAGTATTGGCTATAGCGATGACTTTGGCAGTATTTGATTCAAATTCAAATAAATTCAAATTAGATTTTGACGAAGAGTGCTACATAATTATGTTCTCACATTTTTTGCAGATCCACCACAGCTTCAGTGTTCAAAAATTCCCAATAAGATTACCTGTGCTTGGTTCAAGTTCTGATCCAAGTTTTGTATATCAGCATTGAAGGCAGGCCCCACGTATTGCTGGCCACTGATGGGCGAGGGCTGGAAGATCGGCTGCTGCTCCTGTCGCGGTGGCAGACCCTGGACTGTGACGTCATCTTCCGCGTCAGGGACGGCTGCTGGCACCCGAGGATCCAGAGGCGGAAGGTAATTGGGGATCTGGTGGAAATACAAATCACAAATTATTGTGCGGTGAATCACACATGCAAGCTCTGTATATTTCGATAAGTGAATGAGAGTCTCGTTTATCCCTCTATTTTCACAAGTTGTTGTTTTATACATTGTGTAAGGCAAAACTTCGATCTTCATGAGGGAGTAACCGACAAAGCTAGAAGAATCACAGAAGTTATGTGGCAAGGGTAAGGGAACTCGTAGAACCGAGCTGGGCTGGGTCTGACGAGCTCTTGAGTGGTGACCAAACAGTGGAAGAGCATGGGTAGGTCACCCACAAGGTGGACTGATAACCTAATAAATTCACTGGAGCTCACTGGATATAGGCGCCCTGGACGTCGTTGTACTGTTCTTTGGGAGACGCCTATGGGCAGCAGTGGGCATCTTTTAGCTGATGGTGATGATGGCATGATTAACCAGGGCCATAAATTTATCAGTAGGTCATGTGGAGCAAATTTGACGTACTTCTCCTCAAAATTAGTAGAATAAAGTTCTTATAGGCTTCAGTGAGCAAAACTTTTGTGTTAGATATTTCCACATGTATAAAAAATCTAGCTTCTGCTCGCGACTTCTTCCGCCTTAAATTCGTTTATCGCGGATAAGGGTATTTTTCCGGGATAAAAAGTAACCTATGTCCTTTCACGGACTCAAACTATCTCCATGCCAAATTTCATCCAAATCGGTACAGCGGTTTAAGCGAGAACAGGTAACAGACAGACAGACAGACACACTTTTGCATTTATAATATTAGTATGGATAATCAATTACTATATTGATTCAGTTTCTTCATTGAAGAACTTTTGCAGTCCTAATACTTGTTGGAGAAGCAATGGGACACCTTAGACGAAGACACATGGTGCAAAAGTAAATCTTAGGGCAAGTGTTTGTGTGATGAGCACGAACGTTTGTTCCTGGGTCTTGGATGTTTTCTATATATGCATTTGAGTATTATAATTTATCTATATATTATGTATAACGTCACTTAGTACCCATAGTACAAGCTTTGCTTAGTTTGGGACTAGGTCGATTTGTGTAAGATTGTCCGTGATATTTATTGATTTATTAACGAGAAATATACTATACCTGTCTTTGTGGTAGTTCGAAAGTGGGACCACTAGGCCTCCATCCGCTGGGGGCGTAGGGTGCTGGGGGCTCCGCTAAAGCCGCCCCGATCACACATAGTACTGCCAATAGTACCTGTACACAAAAGCAGGAATAGGGATCAGTTAGATTTTGGAAGAATAATTAACCATCAGCAGCTTGGCACAAACATTTGTGATACGCGTGACATACATTGACTGTCCCTTTTCTTTCAATAAAGTTTGAGAAAGACGGGCACATAATGATAGACGGGTCATCAAATAGTTTGTGAGATTTCTCACGACCATGTGAAAAGTTAATGGTTCCCAGGAAGTTAAATATTCTAGTACTTACATTTTTCAACATCGTATTTTTTCCTTTAATTTTAACAGGTGCTAGCTACCCGACAATAAAAATTTAATTCTAATTCAATATTCGAATCTGATTCACAGAAAACGTATTAAAAAAAATATACTTAAAGGTGCGTACACACTTGTATCATTTGCTCGTATCCGATCACGCCGCGCTCGTCCGATCTAAGTGTGTGATACGCGTAGCAACATGGATTTAGAGCGATAGGATCGGCGCAACATCCAAACGCGTGATCATGACACGCGATCATGCCACGGGACGAAGATCTGATCGGGCAAATGATACAAATGTGGATGCACCTTAAGGAATAACAGTAGTTTGTTATATTGACGGGTACTGCCACCTACTAAAATTAAAGGAAATAAAAAAGACACGGTGTATGTAAGTAGAACATTTTTTTTATGCAAAGAAACATTTTCTGTGAAGCAGATTGAATTAAAATTGAAATTTTACTGCATTTAATAAAAGGTGAGAACAATTCGGCGGAAAATTTAATCAAGCTTTCAGCGAAGCTTTTACCGTTAAAAGTCACGTATGAAATGTAAGTGTTTTAAAAACTACTATGAAATAAAAGCTTTTGTGCAAAAAACCAGGCGTATACGACTTACTACTAATGTAAGAGTAGTCAGTACGTACTATGTAGTAGGTGCACTTTGTTCGCGGAAGAAAAAAACCGACTAAGTGCGAGTCGCGCTCATGCACCGAGGGTTCCGTACAAAATATACGCTACAAACGCCGTATGTATGAAAATCCAGTGTTAGCAGAGCCCTACTCCTAAGCGAAATGTACGCGGTGTTCGATCATTTTATATTGGTTACTGACATACCGTGTAGTTCATGAGATACAGCCTCGTGACAAAGGACAGACCGACAGAGAGACAGACGGACAGCAGAGTCTTAGTAATAGGGTCCCATTTTACCCTTTCGGTACGGAACCCTAAAAAAGTCATATTTTTTTTTGCTTCAGCGTAATTAAGTGTAACATGTAATTTTTTTAAATTAATAATCATTAATCAATCGTGGAAACCGAGAAGAATATTATTTAAATCGTGCCCATATTAGTACACGCTATGCTTCGTTTGGGACTAGGTCAACTTGTGTAAGATTGTCCCTGATATTCATTTAAGTATATAAATTAGTGATATTTTGTTTTAAATTTAAATTATAGTTTTTTATTTGTCCTAAAAGCACTTTAACATTTAATTATTGCTCCATGCACTAATTAATGTTCCCACCACCACACAACACTTATAATTATTATCATATTATTATAATTATAACACAGTCACAAATAAGACGTCCAATCACCTTCATTTTCGTTCACTCTCGCTTGCCGAACTGTTACAACTCAACTGTTTTATAGACAATAGAATACAAATTTATAATTCCTGTCTCGAACTAAATCGACCTTACAAACAACCTCAAAAACACCTCAAACATTTCAATCAAAAATCAACCTTACACCATTGACTTACGACTTGAAAAACTCGGCATATTTTGGGAATTGTTAGGTTAGGAAAAAGGTCTTTTATGATGACGCGATTGGTCGGTATGACACCTTTAAAGATTGATTTGTATTCTGTGGTCGCTCGCGATTGGTCGGTTTACATGGTTGACACGTTTGAGCTGTCTGATTTGTTATGTCATAATTACAATAATATGCAGGTATTCAAGATTTATGACATCATGTAATGCATTAACTGACCAAACTGCATTTAAAATGCAATGGAACTCCAATTCACACTTTATAAGTTTGCGTGTCTGAAGTTACTTTTATTACAAAACTAGAGGAGGTCGCAATTTCGTTCGCGGAGAAGAAAAAGTCATAACCCCTCTGTTTTTCCTATCCTATGACTATCTAGAGATACCCAGCTACCCGTGTACTTAAAATAGACGAAATCCGTTTAGCCGATTTTGCGTGATGAAGCCGGAACGACACATACAATTACAAATATACAAAAAATCCAATCCCGTGACCTCCAAATTATCCCTTACAATAGTTTTTTTTTAATAACTGCAATGTCACAGAATAAGTAATATGGCAATGTACAGACATTTCATTTTTACATCTATAAAATAGTATAACCTAGAAGGTGGACTTTCGTTCGCGGAAGAGAAAAAAGTCAAAACCCTTTTTTTCAGTGTAGACGGATAACAAGTATCATAGCGATCGGTTCTTGTCCAACTATCAGTGTAGCAAAAATATTTGAAATCTAATGAGCAGTTTTGACGTGATGAAGCCACAACGACCCATACAAAAAATCGAAACATTATAGTTTTCGATTCAGTGAGCGTGAAATAGTCCGTATCATTTATTTTTACATGCTTTTATTTTAACTTGCAACTTATCTATGTATGTTCATATCGATGGAATATTGCAAGTTAAATTTGACCTACTGGGAAGTAGGTCAAACCTACCGAGTTTGGGCTCTTTAGAATCGTCTGGGTGAATAGTTGGTGGGTGTTCAAAGAAAAGTACAGTCGGCAATACAAGCTTGTCACAAAAATGAGATTTCTGCCAGAAGCTTATTTGAAAATATCTTCAATGTACAGACAGTTCATTTTTACATCTTTATAGTAATATAGATGATGAAATCCAGGTGCCTTACAGGGGTCATAATTCCAAGAGGTAGTATGTCATAAAAGCCGGTCAAGAGCATGTCGACCATGCTCAGTGTAGGGTTCCTTAGTATTTACAACTAAAAAATACAAAACAGTGTGAAAAAGTGCAAAAACTAAAGAGCCTATCTTCGAGGCACTTACGTCCTTTTGCTGAGAAGCGTAGTTTTTCGGTAATAACTCAAAAATGGCTCGATCAATTTTATTCAATATAGTTTTCATTGAAAGTATTTACGAGTATAAGGCCTCATGTTTTGACCCATAGTTGAAAAGTTACAGGGCGTTTTTTTATTTCCGGAGTGGATATTTACAAAACTGCTGACTATCATAAAATAATGTTTGGAGACCCCTATTATTTTTAAGAGACCCATTCAACGGCACTCCTCACACTACTACTGGAACGAAAAAAAATCACCCCTACTTTAGGTGTACGAGAGGTACCCGAAAAAAAGTTTTTTTACCCGACTGCGCGACGCAAAGGAGGGTAATGTGTTTATCAGTTTATGTATGTATGTATGTTTGTTCCTATCTGGCACTCTAGAGACCAAACGCGCCGACCCATTTTGATGAATCTTACATCAATCGATTCGTCTTAACTGTCCGAATGTCACTGAAGACATAAAAATGACGAAAACTGAAAATAGCGATAATGAGACGCCATATTGTGAAAAATAAAAAAATGAAAATCGACGTACTATATCGAATGTCATTGAATAGGAATTTAAAAATCATTATTAGGTTTCTTTTATCATTTTTAATTTTGAATTACCAGTTAGAAACTATAACGATTTAAAGTTGGTTAGCAAGCCGTTCTCACTAATATTTCATTTAATTGTAATAAATCTGTGCAAGCTTCTCAATAACCCCGACAAAAAAGATGGCGAAATTGACAGACTTTTATAATTTTAACTAAAAAGTGTAAAATAAAAACTAATAATAGAAAAAACAAAAACCCGACTGCGTAAAAAAACTAAAAAGAAAAATACAAGTCCAGTCCTGGCGCGTCCTTCATAGGAGTGACGCGCCAACTACAGAAACTCTAAAATGGCCTCTCTGGCCAAAAGAGAACATAGAAGACAGCCAGAAAAAAAAAAAACAAAACATGTCCAGTACCCCAGAAATTTGTTAAGTTATAATGGAAATGTTTCATGATTCATGATCGGATACATAAAACAAATAATAAATTCTAATATGGAACAAAGCGATTTTAAACAGTCGGGACCCATTGTTGGGAAGATTTGCGTCTATTTAGATTTCTCATTGGTCCCGACTGTTTAAAATCGCTATGTTCCATATTAGAATTTATTATTTGTTTAATGTGAGTATCGATCATGAATCATGAATTATTTCCATTATAACTTAACAAATTTATAGGGTACTGGACTTGTTTTTTTCTTTTTAGTTTTTTTACGCAGTCGGGTTTTTTGTTTTTTTTCTATTATTATTTTTAGTTTTTATTTTACCGTTTTGTCGGCGTGATACATGCATACACATACTCATACCAAATTTCAGCTTTCTAGTACTAATGATCACGGAACTGGAGCCGCGGACGGACAGACAGACGGAGAGACGGACATGGCGAAACTATAAGGGTTCCTAGTTGACTACGGAACCCTAAAAATTATTAACAAACATTAATTACAGTGCCATCTCTCGATTGGGTTCTTTTACGGCCTCGTCACCTCAAAACGGTAGAACGGATATCAACCATTTTTGAAGGATAGCTCTGAAGATGGTTAGGGAGCATTCAAGTATTACGTAACGGATTTCGGGGGGAGGGGGGAGTCTTCTAAAACGTGACGATGCGTTACAGGGGCGGGAGGGGGTTTGAACTACGCGTTACCTAACATTGTTTTTTTTATAACCCTACAGAACGGTCGCATACACAGATTCTCTTATGCATATTTTAACATTTTTTTTCTCAGAATTTCAAATGGTATGACCATTTTAGGTAAATAAGGTCACTTGGTGGTTACGTAACGTTTTACTAGGGGGGAGGGGGGGTACACAGAAAACGGTACGGCGCGTTACATGGGGGGGTGGGGGGGTCAAAAATCTCCAAAACTTGCGTTACGTAGTACTTGAACGCTCCCTTATAGGTACTTTTAACCCGACTACGCTGAAGCAAAAAGAGGGTTATGACTTTACCTCCCCCTGGAACTAATTTTGTAGGGTTCCGTACTCAAAGGGTAAAACGGTTCCCTATTACTAAGACTCCACTGTCCGTCCGTCTGTGTGTCCGTCTGTCACCAGGATGTATCTCATGAACCGTGATAGTTAGACAGTTGAAATTTTCACAGATGATGTATTTCTGTTGCTGCTCTAACAACAAATACAGGAAACAGAATATTTTTAGTATTATTTATTTATCTCTCCAGTTCCCTTTTCATAGGAGTAGGGCTCTGCTAACACTGGATTTTCATAGATACGGCCATTTGTGCGTATATTTTGTACGGACACCTCGGTGCGCGAGTCCGACTCGCACTTGGTCGGTTTTTTTATAAAACCGTGAATAATATAGGCAATCCAGGCCATGTTTTACGACGCCGCCGGGCCCTATTCGATCCAATTCCACATCAAACTGGCGTTAACATATATTGTACAACAAGTTTATGAAAAATGGCCTACGTAAAGTGGTAAGAAAGTTCAGACATTGACGCCGTTTTAACATTTTTCATTTGTGCTGGAAAACTTGCAGACTGTGCTTGGATAGAAAACGAGTCTGACTCGCACACCGAGGGTTCCGTACAAATTTTCACTTAGGTAAACTAAGTAAATAAGGGGGAAATTGTTTTTTCCACATTTTCCTTAATAAAAAATCGGCTAACAGCATGTCGGGCTATGTTCAGTTAGAGTTCCGTAGCCATTACTATGAAAAAGAAATGCACTGCCACCGAAAAATGCACCAGCAAAAGAGCGTATCTTCATGGCACTTACGTTATTTTGTTGAGAAGCGCAGTTTTTCAGCAATAACTCAAAAAAGATATATTTCATCATTCTGAAAATAGTTTTTGTTAAAAGTATTTATTAAGCGTCCCTTTGTATTTTTTTTCATATTTTTGGACATATGGCTTGAAAGATGCTGGAGGGCGGTGGTGGAGGGGGGATTGTTTTCGAAAATATTCACTTAAGCAAAAAAACAATCTTTGAAAACTTACGTTGATGCTTGCTGATGAAAAAACTTTTCAGCTTTTGTTACATGTATGTACCTAGTGCCCACTAGAAATATTTATTGTTGTTATTTAACTATCAAACTAAGTAGCAACTTATACAAGACACCTATACTCCAAATTACATCTTGTAGTTTTTGATTAAAATGCCTGTGATATACAGACTGTATGGTTGCGTTTAAAAAAAAAACTTCAATGTACAGACATTTCATTTTTACAACTTTATAATAGCTACCTAGTATAGAATAGAAGGTCCTCGCAACCTCGTCAGCGCAGGAGTAAACAATCATAACCCTTTTTAACCGACTTCCAAAAAAGGAGGAGGTTATATTTATTTTATTTTTTTAAGTATGTCCACCGATTACTCCGCCAATTGTGGACCAATTTTAAAAATTCTTTTTTTATTTCAGTCAATCAATCAAAATATTATTTATTCAAGTAGGCCTAGTTACAAGCACTTTCGAAATGTCAGTTACATGAGAGTGAATGTTTGCTGGGAGACATACAATATGATCCAACATTTGCTGCAAGGATTATGGAAAACCCAGAAAAACCTAATCAGATCATTTAACTTAAGTATAATATTATTGATAAAATTATCATTTTAAAAATTAATATAATCAATAAGATAAATCCCAAATGGATTGTCAATAAAAAAGAAAAATAATAATAATCTAGAATGTGTCTAGAATAAAATTCTAAATGTCAGAGTATATAAAACAATTAAGATTAAAATAATAATATTACCTTAGGTATTCGTTAAAATAATTATACATATACCTATATGAAGCTATAATTTACATTAATCCCACGCGGCTTTATCATTCATGTAGTCTTGTGTGCTATAATAAGCTTTAGAAAATAATTTTTGTTTCACAATATTTTTGAATTTACCAACAGACAACTCACTTATGCTGCTAGGAAGTTTATTATAAAACCTCACACAGTTACCTATGAATGATCTCCTTATTTGAAAGGATATACTCCCGAGGTGGTTCCATTGCCACCAAGTTGGGATCTGATGATGGTATCCCAGGGAAATCGAGGGCAATCCTCAAATTTTATAGGCACTTATAACGTTTTTCATATATTTTCTTAAGCTATTTAAGTATTTGCATATGTTAGTCATCATCTCATCATGCTGAGCTGATGACGGAAGGTACAACTCCTTAATAGTTAAGAGTTAGAGGATAATTCTTAAAAAATCATCTATTATAGGTAGATACGTTAAGACTGTTAGTCATATTCTTTTTTGTGTGTCCCTGAAGTAGTCTCCTTACAAGGAACCATCGCCAAGTCGAAACTTAGAGGAGTTAGTCGTTGACATTGATAGTCGTTAAAATTGATCAGTCGTTTTGTTAAGAAATGAAAAAGCTATTAAATAATGAAGCTTATGAACCACGTAGGTATTCTAAAGTAAAGTTTCATATATTGTCCATTAAAATCGTCCCAAAATTCATAATACATTCCCAAGTAACAAAAGGTTCTATAACTAAGGCATTATATCACCAAACAGTGACATAGTAAGCCTATAATGGTAACCATTGTGACTGCTTGTACTATAAAGGTTTTTAACAGAGCGTTATGGTTCTATAAGATTAAAGAGCATTTAAGTTCTATAATGTAGCTCTTAGAACGCTTAAAGAACCATACAATAGAATCTTTAAAGTTTTGCACTGTAATAGATATGCAAAAAGCAATTATAGTACTATATAATTCTATAGACGACTTTACTGACACTGTTATGTACCTATTTTGCACTAATAATGCCTCAAAATAACTTTTATAGTACTAGTGTTGTAGCAGTACCGAAAACACTATTACAGAATCAATCTACACTATAAAAGGACTTTGCACACCCATTACGTAACGTTTTAGATTCTTAAAAGCTCCCTCAACACCGCTATGGGGCTAGAGTTCTGTAAAAGTCATTAAAACTCTTTTATAGTATCAAATAGTACTATAAGTTACCTGGTAAAGTTACTAATAACTTAAATTCTAAATAGCATAATATCTTCTATATGTGAGTTTGTGTTACTGTTACGAGACTAAAGCGTGACATAATAGCACTAAAAATAATAATTATATGTCTACTTAGATCTATACTAGCTTTTCAGTATCAAATATGTCACTAGTATTTCATAAAAGGTTTCATACTGGTCAAGCGAGTCCAATAAATATAGCACGTGGTTCTGCACATAATATTTGTTTTGAACCATAATAGGGCTGTAGCAATAAAGTTATTTCTTGTCAAACCAGTAATAATGATGATGAATATGAGAGTGAGGACACTACCCCTTTATCACAGCTCAAAACAACAGATATGGCCAATTTTGTGTTATATTTATGAAATGCCCTAGGTACCTCCTTTTGTGATCGGGATATATTCCGGAGAAGGAAAGCCAACAGATTTAGAATTGGTGTGGTAACACATTTACCACATCTCAAAAAATGCCCCATTGTGCATTTAATATAACTCCATTAAAATAAATATATTTTGACTTCACTATTTTATATTTGGACAATGGAACCCTAATCTGTTAAAATATGGCTGCTGTTTTCTGCCGTGATAGCACATTAGCAGCACGGCTGGAGCCTATGTGTACTATAGCAGCCGCAGTCGGGACAAGTCCTTATTTTATTAATTAAAAATTAATTAAAACATGTAAATAATGAAGGGGCATTGTCAAATTTGAAATCAGCATAACGATTTTATCAATACAATTATTTTCGCAAGTGAAAGTATCGACTGAGTTACGGTCCACGAATGTTATTTAGTACGTCCTTTTATTACCTACATAACATATGTCACTTAAGCAAAAATGGCGAATGAAATGAAACATAAATGACTTAGCGATATTTGTTAACAAAATAGCGCAGGAGCAGGTGTGATAAAAAAGAGCACTGGAATCGTTAACGGTGCTGAATAGCACTATAAGCATGTTTTGTTTACTTTTATAGTGCTAATTAGTGTCATGATAGTTGCTTACAACACTATATTAGTACTATAAAGCGTTTTACGACACTTTTATACTTCAACTACAGAGCTGATTTATCACCGGGTGAGCCTTTATGTAATGTTTATAGAATAAATCAGTGATAAAACTAGGGCCTCTTTGGGGTTCTGTAAACATTTACAACACCGTTATAGTGCTAATCATTAACACTATTTAGCACAACCAAAAACGTTCCCAGGACTTTTATAGTACCAAATTTTGTTACTTGGGTTATTTACCAATTTAAGTGACAAAACAAACTAGATCGAACCGATTGACTAATAATTGTCTTATAATAGATCTTATTTTAGAGAGATTGTCTTGTAATAGATCAGTTTGACTCACGGTCATATTATTTATCGCAATATGTCACACAATTGCTCGCCAATTGATAGTGAAAGGCCTAATTATAACCCGCGCCTAGTAAACCCTTGAATTGAGTATTTTGCCCTTATGGATTGATTATAAATCAGGGCTGACCTTATGCCGTTTAAAACATCGTTACTCCGAAGATATTCAACAGAAATAAGAATCCCGACAAAGTTGTAGGATTTGCCAGAATTCTATAGAATTCCGGTAAAATGACGCCTACCACAACGAATTTGCAAGTTAGTTCTAGAGCTTTTATTGCAAATTTGAATATTCTTGCACACAAAATAAATACGCCGAAAGATTCATGATAACTCAATTGTCATGCGAGCTTTTTGTAAACTGTTTTGTAAATTTCGACTTGGCGAACTCTCCTGGTTATCACCGAGTCAGGATTAGATGATGGAATACCAGGGAAATCGAGAGAAACCTCAAATATTATAGGCACTAACAATGTTTTGTATATATTTTTCTAAAGTTATCAGTTGTTTTCCTCTGGTTGTCATTATGGGTTCCCTCTATGTCGCATACTTTTGTTTGTCCGAAACTGTTTTAGCATAACAGACTTGGCATATTCAGTTTTCGACAAATGGTAATGTGGCAGAAACCTTATTTGGCATAAGTTCTAACTTACCGAAAATGTATGTGTCCGACATTGTGTTCGCATACTATTGTGTAGGCCGATTATATTTACGAATAATTTGGTATAGCATAATGGTACTTGGCATATTATCTATTGTCCGAATCTATCTTGGCATACTTAAATTACAAAAAGAAAAGTGGGTTAAGTTAGGTTAGAGCTGCATCCCTCGCAAAGAGGAACTGCTAGCAGAAAAGTAAGTTAGGTTAGGTTAGAAGTGCGTCCTTCGCAAAAACGATCTGCTAGCAGAAAAGCGGAGCGTCAAAATGGGTCAAAAACCGAAAACTGTAGGTTAGGTTAGGTTTGTATTATGACCATGCTTAGCGGAGCGAGCGAAGCGAGCGGAGCGTCAAAATGGGTCAAAAACCGAAAACTGTAGGTTAGGTTAGGTTTGTATTATGACCATGCTTAGCGTCAAAATGGGTCAAAAACCGAAAACTGTAGGTTAGGTTAGGTTTGTATTATGACCATGCTTAGCGGAGCGAGCGAAGCGAGCGGAGCGTCAAAATGGGTCAAAAACCGAAAACTGTAGGTTAGGTTAGGTTTGTATTATGACTATGTATAGCGGAGCGGCAAAATGCTAACATTACCTATATCACAAGATTTTTATTTATAATTTTTTTTAACTTCAAGTGATCGGATAAAAAGTATTCTTAAATAGTTGAACTATTTTTACCCGTTTTGGCGATGAAGCCACAGCGACACATATAAAATTTTTTTTTCAATGCCTTACCTTTAAATACCTGTATATATATATAGTTTGAATATTTTTAATGTAAAGATATTTCATTATTACAACTTTTAGCATACTCGTCGATATCTTTTTAGTCTAAAGTATGGTTAAAACAAAGTGTTTTTCTCTTGGCATATATACCCAATTTGCACAAACCACTGTGGAATTTATGCACCCCAAATCGATACAAATTGCAAACAAACAAATAACAGGATATATCGTTATCGAGATCCCGAACAGCCATTTCAAGATAGTTGCGGCGTCTCGGAAATAACAGCTATAGAAGTTTAAACTTTTATGTTAACTGTAGTAGCAACAAGAAACATACGTTTTACCATTTTAAATGGAATTCCATTTGTCATTTTTATTGCTTCCAACTCCCATTTAAATCGCTTTGAGATAACATAAAACATTCAAAACATGAACTTTAACGTCTATCGCAAATAGACTTACAAAAAACCGGCCATGTGCGAGTAGGACTCGCGCAACGAGGGTTCCGTACAAACTTTCAGTTGTCCTAACATTATCATATTACCCGATTTCGGATATGTTAAGTTTGCACCTGATATATATAGCATTGCATACAAATGAGGTGCAAACTTTAATGCTACCGGGTTGTTCAAATAGGGTTTTTTGGAAAAAATATAGCTATTTAGAGACATGATTATATCTTATCTTATCTTATTGCTAGGGGTCCTTACGGATACACTTCGACCCAGTGGGATCTTTTGTGTAATTACCCCTTCTTGCTACTCAATGTTTTGTTCTACCAACTCCATAAACCGGATGATAGATGCCAATGGTAGCGTCTGGAATTCCTTTGGCCTTGGGTACCCAACGCCAAATTCCTTCATTCTCTGTCTGGCGAGGGCATGACATTCACATAATATATGTTCCATTGTTTCAGCCTCTTCACCGCACATTCTACAATCCGTGTCGTCAGAAAGTCCTAGTTTGGCCAGGAGTCCTTTGACTCCGAAGTGACCTGTGAACACACCCATTATGATTCTGAGTTGTCTTTTGCTGTAGTTCCACAGTTTCTTGGTCCAGCTTGATTCTACCCCTTCTATGAATAGCTTTGCATGCCTCAGGCCCTCCACCTTCTTCCACTCTTGTTGATGTTGGTTCTTGGCATGGTCCTTAATGGCCGTTACTATGGTTCCCTGTGAGAGTCCCACACATGGTTTGGGCCCTACGAAGTTAGTTCCAGACCCTTTTCTAGCTAGTTCATCTGCGTTTTCATTGCCGATGAAGCCTTCGTGCCCTGGGATCCAGACCAGCTGCACCTTATTGAGCCTTCCGAGCTTGTTTAATGCTTGAATGCCGTTGTGTACAAGTCTAGAGTCTACTTTGGGCGCTGATAACGCCTTCAGTGCTGCTTGACTGTCGCTGAGTATATAGATGTGTTTTCCCCTGGTTAGTCGATTTATGTTCTCCTGGGCACAGGCGATTATAGCATATGTCTCTGCTTGAAAGACCGTTGCATAACCTCCCATACTTGTACTGACATTGTAGGCATTTGCATGAATGCCTGCTCCCGTACCTGATGCCATTTTTAAGCCATCAGTGTACCAAATACTATCCTCACCATCCATTGTCAATGGTTTTTGATCCTCGGCCCATTCTGCCCTTGTGGGAACCTGCACTTTGAAGTTCCTATGGAATACATACCTTGGTTCCATTTTATCGCAGCTCATGGCAGTTATTCTGTCGAGGAAATTGTTGTTTTCCATGGTTGTGTGCTTAATTTTCGGCGCACTGTAACTCCACAGGCCCATGGTTTTTAACCTGTGCAGTAATTTGCGCGCTTCCGACTGTATCACTATGTGTAGCGGTGGTAGGTCTAACAATACTTCTAGCGCCGCTGTCGGCGTAGTTCTAAACGCCCCTGTTATAGCCATGCACGCCGTTCTTTGGACCTTCATTAGGTCGTCTTTGCATGTGCTCTTTAAAGTTCTCGGCCACCAGACCAGGCTGCCGTACAGTATGATCGGTCTTACCATCATAGTATAGATCCATCTCAGTACCTTAGGGTTTAATCCCCACGTCTTACGTTATGTTACGATCAACATGCTTTTTCCAATTTAGTTCCTTATTTAGCGTGACGCCGAGATATTTCACTTCATTGGACATCTCAAGTACCCTTCCGTACAGTTTTAGTTGGTGCATGTCCTTTAGGGTTCTCTTTCTAGTAAATGGTATTACCACCGTCTTGCCTGGATTAATGGACAGTTGGTGTTTGTTACACCATGTCTCCACTTTCTTCAGTGCTTCATTCATTATTGCCGAGACTGTACTGGGGAATTTCCCATTTACAAGTATCACTAGGTCATCCGCATACCCTACCGTATGGATAGGACCACTATTGAGTTCCTCCAATAGTGAGTTCACCACCAAGCTCCATAGAGTAGGTGAGAGTACACCACCTTGTGGACACCCCTTTGTTGTTGTGGCCCTTATCTCGTCCCCCATTAGGGATGACGTTATTAACCTACCGTTTAGCATATTGCCAATCCATTTGCATATGGTCGGCTCTATGCCATGTCTTGCAGCTGCTTCATCGATCGCTTGGTACGTGGTGCGCTCAAACGCTCCTTCCACGTCTAGAAAAGCCGCCAGGCATAGTTCCTTACTCTCTATGGCCTGTTCAGCTCTGGTTGCTACCAGGTGTAACGCCGTGTCCGTTGACTTCCCTGGTTGATAGGCACACTGTAATTTGTGCAGAGGATGCCTTTTTAATGGGCCATCCCTTATGTGTCTGTCCACCAGCTTCTCTAACGCTTTTAGAAAGAACGATGACAAACTTATGGGCCTATACGATTTGGCGTCTCCGTAATCTGCCTTGCCTGGTTTTGGCAGGAAAATCACCTTCACCATTCTCCATACCCGTGGTACATGTCCGAATGCTATACACGCTCTGTACAGTCTGCATAGATGAGGAATGAGTACATTTGCGCCCTCCTGTAGTAGAACGGGGTATATCCCGTCTGGCCCCGGAGCCTTGTAGGGTTGGAACGTTGACAGGGCCCATTTTAATTTGTTGTGTTCTACTACCTTCTTCGATGTGTCCCAGTTGTGCCTTGTTGTGCTTGTGGTTTGCTCCTGTGCACTAATAGCGACATCATCTATTTCACCCTGGTGTATTACAGAGCCTGGAATGGCATGATTATAACTATCGTGTAATATTTATGTGAATTTATACAAATTGTGAAAATTTCATGGGGAGATAAAGGGTTTTTTTTTTTACATTTTCCTTAATAAAACAAAATCTAATCACAATAAAAAAAATGTTCAAAAATATGCAGATCAAGCCCTTTCATATGATATACTATTTGACCTAGTAGCTAGACCTTAAATTTTGCCCAATAAAAGTATATTTTTGAATATTTCCTTTGCAATTCATGTGCGACCATGTTAATAAATATTCCAAATTTCAAATAGATTGCATAAGTAGTTTTTGAGATACGGTGCTTTAATAGTCGGACAGACAGACCGACAGACAGACAGAGTCGCACCATAAAGGTTCCTTTTTTACGTTTTTGGCACGGAACCATAAAAAAGAGAGATGTCATACGAATACGTTCCCCTCTGCCAAAATCATCGAGATATCTCCGGTTAGTTTAGACGGTAAATTGTCAGTGTGTGGGTGTGTTTTTGTAATGTGATTTCTTTTGATTGTGTGCTTGTAGATTTAGGAATATTTCCGTAGTGTGCTGTACGTGTTTACCTCACCCCCCGCTAGAAATGCGTGAAACGTTTGTTCAGTAATGGTGGTGACAAGGCCAGCCCATAAACAATACGACGTACGGAGAGCGCGGCTTGGAGTACCGCTAACCGACAGCAACGGGGAGCGGCCGCGACGCGACTTCATCGCGCGCCTTGCCTTGCGCTCGCACGACTTGTACGCGCCGCGATCCACGACCATTGTAAATTAATATATGTGTTTACAGTCCACTACATTTTTCTTGTAGTCTAGACATTCCTTAGGGCACTATACGCAACAATAATGACAAGGCAACTCCATTAATTTTCCAAAACTTTGCGTAAAATATGCTGCATTTGCAAATTTCCTGCCTCTGAACTGTGGAATAAATTGTGGTCTGCAGTAATTCCGGACCGATGCGACCTTCAAGCCTTCAAGAAAAGAGCGTACTCCCACCTGAAAAGCCGGCAACGCACTTGTGGCTCCTCTGGTGATGCAAGTGTCTACGGGCGACGGTGATTGCTTACCATCAGGCGAGCCGTCTGCTCGTTTGCCTTCTGTCTTAAAAAAAAACGAGATATTGCGTCTCTTTTACGTCGCCACGTGTGGTGTAGTCCATAAGAACTCGATGTAATTATATTTTGCGATTTTGACACAGCTCAATTTATGGTGCGTCTGCGTATTTTGAGCAGCGGTATGAGAGAGAGGCGTGCGTAAAACTCGTGATGTTTATAGCACGTCACTGCGATTCCGTAACGTACCGTATTTTGAGCAGCGGTGTGGAGGGCATGCGATAAGAACGGTACGGATAAGATGCGTCACTGCGATTCCGTACGGTCTCGGTATTTTAAGCAGCGAGCGATTTGGTCGCACCTTAACACATTCGCTGCCAGTAACCCGCCTAACGGGCGCTCTGCTCGTAGACGCGTAGCCGATACCATGCGTGTCTCCGTATGTAGTGAACCCACGCACCGAGGATTCCATACAAAATATACGCTAAAAACGGCCGTATTTATGTAAATCCAGTGTTAGCAGAGCCTTACTCCTGTAATATTAAAGTATCGAGTTGAGCAGAGTAACGGAGTTGCAGGGTAATCTCTAATAAGTAATACCAATGAATAGAGATCTGTATTTTAAATCAACCTTAGTTTATATACATTTGGTTAACGCCAATACAAGCAATATGCGTTCCTATGTCGCAGTAAACTATTGTGTTACTGCTGAACACTAAAAAGGCTTGTCGCCATACGAAGCAAAATGAACGTACGGTTTTGGGACATTTTATATTGGCTACAGACATAAAAAAAAAAATTTTTTTTAGATTTATTCGTGGGTTATGCTATACCTATTTATTACGTACTTGAATACAAACGTAGGCCTTTGTATTTTTCAAGCCTGTAGATCTGCATCCACTGTGCTAGCTGGTTTTCCTCCAGTCCAAATGTAATTCTATTCCTCGCAACACTCTTTTTAAAATCTATTTTCAGCGCCATAAGACATCACGTAGGTACCTTATAAACTAAGCTATTCAAATAGTTATTAGGTCGCACCTTCTAAGCCTCATTAATAATCCAAAAGAGCGTAAGTCCCTCTGAATTCAAAGAACATAAGCTTTTTTGGATTAGGCTTGTAGGTGGTGGTCATGACTCAAAGGCTGGCAACACTCCAAACGAATTCGTTGTAACAGTTGGCAGGACTGCGTCGTAAATAAATAAGAAGGTTGTGCTCTAGCTGCTAAGGAAAACACGGATTTTAAATAAGATAAGTTGTGTAAAATAGTAAATTGTGGCACAAGCGAGCAAAGCTTACAGAATTTAATTCTGCATCGATACAAACGCTATACGCACGCGAGTTCGTAAGCAACTCTATGGAATGAAAAACGCGCCTTCAACGCGCGTTCCTAAAACGCGTCGCGAAAACGGCGCGTTTTAAAAACGCGGTGTGCATAGGCCCTTAGATGCATACAGTATCAACATGATATTAATAAAATGACCTTAGTAAAAATCAACATTAATTTGATACTTTATGAAGTTATCACAAAGTCTTTTTACATGATTTTAACAGGTTAACAGTCTGGAAGCAATGTGCATCCTTCTTTTGACACGTCCCACAATACTAATAATGACATTGAACGTTCGCGCTTAAGCTCATTCCAGTTAAGTATTTCCATACGTACCAGTGAAATAACCCATGAGGCCCATCTGCCGCATCGGAAGAAGCAGTGAAATCACCCATGAGGTCTATCTGCCTCATCGGACGTACCAGTGAAATCACCCATGAGGCCTATCTGCCTCATCCGACGTACCAGTTAAATCACCCATGAGGCCCATCTGCCTCATGGACGTACCATCACACATGAGGTCCATCCGCCTCGTCGGAAGTGCCAGTGCAATGACCCATGAGGCCCATCTGCCTCTTCCGACGTACCAGTGAAATGACACATGAGGTCTATCCGCCTCATCCGACGTACCAGTTAAATCACCCATGAGGCCCATCTGCCTCATGGACGTACCATCACACATGAGGTCCATCCGCCTCGTCGGACGTGCCAGTGCAATGACCCATGAGGCCCATCTGCCTCTTCCGACGTACCAGTGAAATGACACATGAGGTCTATCCGCCTCGTCAGACGTATCAGTGAAATCACCCATGAGGCCCATCTGCCTCATCGGACGTACCAGTGCATCACCTATGAGGCCCATCTGCCACATGGGACGTACCAGTGAAATGACACATCAGGTCTATCCGCCTCGTCGGACGTACCAGTGGAATCACCCATGAGGCCCATCTGCCTCATCGGATGTACCAGTGCATCACTCATGAGGCCCATCTGCCTCGTCAGACGTACCAGTGAAACAACCTATGAGGCACATGTGCCTCATCGGACTGTGAACCTGCTTAAGCCATTTCAGAAACAAACCTGCATGATATGATATGCATCAAAGTTAGGGTTACCATTAATATGGTTATCTCGGCCGGGACAATTGAAGCAAAAGTTAAGTCAAGATCAAAAAACAGCTCTTGTTAGAATAAGTTTCTATCAAAAATGAAATTTTTGTAACAATAAGTTTTTCATTGTACTGTACTTTTCATTAAACATCTATCAACTATTAAAAGAGCCCAAACTCGGTATGATTGCGTCATACCATTACAGAGTTTCTATGACCTTCCAACTCCATAATTAGATCACCTCGAGAATTGAAAAAAGAGGGGTTATGAATTTTTCTCCTCCGCGAATGAAGTTGCGGGCGCCTTCTAGTACAGCATTAAGTTGAGTATGTACTTGGGTGTCTCTAGATCAGCGATACTTAAAGTGTGCTCCTGAGCCTCTGTGGGAGCTTAATGATAATTAGGTCTTATAGAAACAAAATACTACACACAAATCAGTTTCAGAGGAAAATAAATATACTCGAAAGCAAAGATTTTGGGTCACTCTAATTTAAATGACAGCTGATTTCAGTCGCTAAAAACGTTTGAGAACCGCTGCTCTAGATGAACAAACAATTGTGTTTGACAGCACAGCGACCAAAACGAGGAGGCTATGCAAATTGCGCACGCGCGGCCCCGACGGCTCGCGAATCGTAAATGCGCGACCTTGCGCCGGCCCTTGCTGAATTTGACGCTTATACGTGTGGTCTCCAAACCTTCAAGGCAACAGCTTATACTATAAAAAAGTTCTATAAATGAAATGTCTGTAAAGCTCGACCAGGAAAATAAAAAAACTTCGCCATATTGCGGAAAATTATTGGAACTAATTTCTTCAACTGGCAATAGTAACTTTACAGAAGTAATTAAAGCCATCTGTCATTTGCTGTCAAAGTGAGGTGTAGATTGTGCGTGGTCTATTTCTGGGATATTATGAGTTATTTGTGCGTTAAAATGCCGGAAATTATTAAAAGTCACTTAAGAAAAGTGATTTACAATATGACGAAGTATTTGTGGGATAGAAAGTCTGAAGTATTAGACTCTATTTCTCTAAATAACATTTCCAACCTAGATGTCAACATGACTAGTAGGTACATCGTACTTAGTGTTGCCATAATTATTGCTAATTTAACGCCCACAGAGCGGTAGGGTATAGGTAGTTTATTTCCCTGGTCAGGCTTTATATTGAAGATATTTTCAAAAACAGGATTGCAACGAACTATTTGGAGGTCACTGAATCGAAAAATATTGTGTTGTTGTGACTTCGTCACACCAAATCAGCTGAACAGATTTCGACTATTTTTGGTCCATGAGTAGCTGGGTATCCAGAGATGGTTATAGGATTCTTTTTACGCGACTTCGTCGTCGAAAAAAGAGGGGTTATGACTTTTTCTCCTCCGCAAAAGAAGTTGCGGGTATCTTCTAATTATAATGTAGTATAGACTAGATATTAGGCACCTTTTAGCAAGTTCTTCATGCTTCTAGTTTCGTAGCAACTTCTTCCGGCCAAGAGTAAATAGTCATAAACCTCTTCTTTGCTTGAGCGTATACAGGGTCTCCCAAGAAGTAGTGATATACTGAAGCTGGGAGGTAGAGGACCTAGAGGGCTATCTAAATCACCCCCATGTATGTTCCGCGATTTTTCGTATTTTCAGAGTTATGACTTTTTTTTTAATTTTTCACCTATCGCCGAGTACGATGAGATTTTTATTTATGGTGACGTGAATTATTGCGTTAGATGCTTGATTTTTTTTGTGTTCTAAGCTGATAGATAGGCCAATTCAGTATGGTAACATTTACTATCGTTAGGTCTTTGAATGGAATAAAAAAAAATGCCAAGAATGATAATATTACCCAATATGTTCACAACTTCAAGGGGCTAAAAAAGGTAAAATCACATAAAAAAAATACCGTTTGGCTTTTAAAAACTTGCTCTATCTATCAGGTAGCTACCCTGAAGATTTCATTTTATTATTCATAAGGCTTCAATCAAAAAATTTAAATCTAAATGTGGGAAGTGCAAAATTTTAATTTACATGATGATTAATACAAACAAAGTAAAACCAATTACAAGGTGTTTAATTATAAGAAATTTTCAAAATGGCCCCCCTGTTGCTCAATGCAAGTGCGACATCGCCGAAAATAGTTGTCTTTTAAACGTCTGATTGCACTTCTATTATTTTTAATGGATTCTTCTGCTACTCTCAATTTCCGGCTTAACTCGTCCAAATTGCGGCATTCTCTTGAGTAGACGAGGTCTTTGTAGTATCCCTATACAAAACAATCAATGGAGTTTAGGTCGGGGGACCGTGGAGGCCAGGCTATAAGGCAGGCGTCACCCCGACCGCAACGACCAATCCATCTTTCAGGGTATCTTTGATTGAAATAGTTTCTTACGACCAAGGCAAAATGGCATGGTGCACCATCACACTGCAGTACTATGCTTCTGCGTGTCTCCAAGTCCACATCTTCTAACAGCAGGGGCAGATCGACGCGTAGAAAATTTAAAAAGTGATTGCCGCCCAAGCGGTCTGGCAGCTGAAAGGGCCCGATTAACTGACTGAGGGTAGCTACCTAATAAATAGAGCAAGTTTTTAAAAGCCAAACGGTATTTGTTTTATGTGATTTTATGTTTTTAAAGCCCCTTGAAGTTGTGAACATATTGGGTAATTTTATCATTCTTGGCATTTAATTTTTTTTTTATTTCATTCAAAGATCTAACAATAGTAAATGTTACCATACTGAATTGGCCTATCTATCAGCTTAGCACACAAAAAAAATCAAGCATCTACCGCAATAATTCACGTCACCATAAATAAAAATCTCATCGTACTCGGCGATAGGTAAAGAATTAAAAAAAAGTCATAACTCCGAAAATACGAAAAATCGCGGAATATACATGGGGGTAATTTAGATAGGCCTCTAGGTCCTCTACGTCCCATCTTCAGTATATCACTACTTCTTGGGACACCCTGTATAGTTGGCTAAAAAATATCATATAACCTGCTTCTGTTGTTTAGCTATCCTTATACCAAAAATAGTGGAGATCTCTCTAGCCACGGTTACCCTCATCGCATATTTTTTTTGTCATAATCAGTATTTGGCATAATTCATCAATTGGCATAATGCATTTTTTTGAGAAACTGTAGAATTTTCAGCACTTTAAGGCATCATTCGGTTAGGTTAGGTTTGTTTTATAGGTCACGTAAAAAATTTTAGACGTTCAGAAAAAAATACATTATGCCAAATGTTGATTAGGACAAAAAAGTGTATGCCAGATGAGGGCAAACCAATCTACGAATGACTTGATTAGTATGAACATTGATAACACTGCCATCTATCGATCGAAAAATCTTTGCGGCCGCAATACGTCCATACTGCTTGAGTAGAGGGTTTATTCATAGAGGGTTTCATACTAATAAAAGTCATTCGTGTATTGAGCTGTTAAGATTTTTCCCATCACTAGCTCGGAAAGCCGTCTTTTATCCTTTCACACAAGTGGGTTTCACATTTTATCCACTAGCGGGGAAAGTAATTTGACCTTGGAGCGTATTTAAGTAGCTTTTGACAGATAACAAAACGTAAAACGCTCATAATATTGGTTAGTTCGATATTAATTGTCATTAAATAAATGCTTTAAGAATTTATTGAAGATTGGTATTTAGCTTTATTTAATGATTTTAAGTCATAAGCCTTAAAAATTACAGAAGAAATTATCTTATAATGATGTTGAATATAATTCTGAACGCACAAGTTGAGTCGGTGCAATTATTAAACGCATCGTCAGAAATGTCAACATTGTCAACAAAATTTTACTTACTATCTTTTCTATTGATGATGATAACCCGATGATGATTATAATGTGTACAAATAAAGACTTATTCTTTATGAGCTGTTTTTTTGCATGTTGCACTTTCCTCGCTATAGTGAGGTGAAAAGTCTTGTATTACACACGGATGCAAAGTTGTATTTTACTTCTCGCGTGTTGAAACACTCGCTACGCTCAGGATTCTATCGTCAGGATTCTATAATTCCACACTCGCGGGTAAAATACAACTTTGCACCCTTTTATAACAAAAAACTATTCTTGGATTCGTGACCCCTGTAAGACAACTGCATTTTATAATAATACAGATTCATAGATAACACAAATAAGCATACTTTGCTACTTGACCCGCCGGTCAAGAGATAAAACGTTATAACATAATAAACAAAATATTACGAATCAGTCTAGCGTGGAAACTTGCACAAATCGGACCACGTAAGTACAAATTTTGACATAAAGTTTCATAACAAGCCGTTAACTTCAGTCAAGGACCATTAAAACAAGAGGACTGCCAATCGCCACCTTAGAGCATTTAATCACTGGAGATGCCATACGAATATGTATATTCCCCTATCCCAAAGTAATCGCGAAAACGCCAGTGTGTGGGTTCTATGTTTGTAGGTGATTTCTTTTATTTATGTGCGTTTGTAGAAATAGGAGTATTTCCGTAGTGTGCTGTACGTGTTTACCTCACCCCCCGCTAAAAATGCATGATTTTGATAATGACACGACTTGTCAACTGCATTAGTTAAATGCTTTAAGATCGCCATAAAGTTTTAGATTTATTATTTAGTTACATTTATTCAACTTTACAAGCGTGACAGTGTTTCAATGTTATGATTTACTTTTGTATGTCGCATTAAATCACGGGCTCGTCGTCCCGGATTTTTGAGAGGCTTGCGTGGGGCTATGGATCCAACACGTAGACGCTCTTTCGAGAAGTTTGCTGTGACTGTTCTTCTGCTGGGACTCGGGACTCGCTCCTGGTCATATCAATAAGAGACTATTACAATTTACTTATTAATTAGCTGTTTACAAGCGAATTGTTACTTTACTATGTTTTTTGTGCACTTATAACATTTTTTTTTTTTTAGTTTCAAAGCTGCCTCTTGTTTTTATCTGGATATTCCCATCCATTGCGGTCAGGCCACGATCCACAGGGTTTTTGGCCAAGGGAGGCGATTTTTCTGTAGTCATGGCCGTTCAGGGCTTCAGGTAAGGCAGTTTGTGCCTGTATAGAGCCATGGTCGTTCAAGGTAGGTAGTGCCGTTGTGCCTATATTGACCGCACGCCACTGGGTCCAACGTTTGGCAGTCCTTTTGTTTTAATAGTCCTGTACTTCAGTGTGCCTTCTGTTCACCGCCACGCAGTCATCAGGGGATGTTTTCAATCTAATGCCGAGCGCACTTTCTGGCTTGTGGACGCCAAAACATGCGCTCGGCATTGGATTACAAAAAAGTGTGTGTTTTAGTGCCAGTATTGTAATGCTATATCGTCTTGCAAACCGCTCCGGTTTCGCACCGCTAACAGAGCATATGCATACACACCTATAATGCCTACTTTTTTTCATACATAAAGTCGTATCAGCCTCGGTAAAACGTGCATTGTCACGATGTAGCAGCGCGCTTGAACATTCTCAACGTTAACTTTAAAACTATTTGTCAAAATTGCATAATGCAAATGACAAAGTTTATCTACTTTAAATACCAAAGACGATAAGTATTTATTTTAATAAGAATCAATTGAATACTAACTATTTATGGATTTTTGTGGTTTACTCTTTCGCCAATAACTGCTTTCGCCTTTAGAAATGTAAGAGACTTTTTTTACACCTATTTATAAGACTATAACAATTCCACCATACATTGTTTATGAGCACCGTGTACCGAACAGTTTCTTTTCTTAACGAAATGTGTTAGTGAAGATCTGATGATGGGATTCATGAGGATTTGAAGGAACTCATCAAATATTGAAGGCATTTATAAGGCGATTTTGGTATTTTTAGAAACATAAGAAGGATTTGCATTCAGAAAGTATAAATTGGTAAAGTGGAACTGGTGAAGAAGACCACAGAAGGTCACTGGAACTCCTAAACGATAAGTGATTTATGGGTAGCTACGAGACATATCTCGATTAAAATAGCTAAGCTTCTTCAAAGTCGCAAATTGAAATGGTCCTGATGAGAATGGTACCATCGAATCGATTCGATGATGGAGCCGGAAGGTAGGCACCGGATCTCTTTAATGAAGTACCTATACCTAATGTATCCTAGCCGTGTTCGGGCGTGTACGAATCGTCACGAGATAGGTATATAGAGAGATGGTTCGAATACGGACTTAACGCCCATTAAAAAAGGTGTGTATAAGTTTGACGTGTGTATATGTCTGTCTGTGGCTGGCAGCTCTTGAACTGAAGGACTAAATGTGATTTAGTTTTTTTGTTAGAAAATTTAAATTACTTGATTGAAAATGTTTATAGCCATACATAACTAATTAAAATGTTTCAACTTCAACCAAGTGTTAGAAATAAGATATTTTAGTTTCGATAGACTTTAGGAGTGACTTTACATACTTACTGTGATTCATATTAGTATGGTGATTAATTATTTCCTCGTCTCTTATCTGTGTTTACGTAAGTATCGCATATAGAGGAAACTTCTGAAGAAACTTAAGAATACACTGATTTGAGGTCAATGTCAATCAATGTGTTTGTTTTGTGTTGCAGACTAACAATGTAGTTATTTGTGAGTTCACAAATTAAGAGTTCCCGGCAAGCTCGACCGAATTTCACCTTCCCATACAAACGGAGTTTCGTTCTCATTTTAAAACTACGTGTTGAATTGTAACGAAACTTTGCATATACAATGACATGAGGTCTAGATCTGTAATTAGTATATATGGCTCCACTTTAGAAAATAAACGAAATACAGCAAAAACAAGTTGCGTATAAAAAACTTAAATTCGCTGCTATGCTATACTAACTATGGTATCTGAAGCTACATAAACTAGTTACAGGCCTGCATATACCTTAATTTATTCTAAATACAAAGTTTCAGCGTAAACTAGCTAGTCGTTTTAAAATGAGAGCGTAACTGCGTTTGTATGGAGAACCGAGCTTTTACCGGGGACTCTTAATGCTATTTCCCACTTTATTATACATAGATAAATACCGAAACTAAAATTAGCTTAGTACACACACAAACACACTTACGCGCACACATACACAAAGTTATGTCGTTAAATACCTACCTAGTAACTATTAGTATTTTAGTTATAAGCGAAAGTAAAAGAAACGTTGATATATAATTAGTTAATTTTGAATAAGAATTGTTATTCAATTTTATATCAAAACTGTATCACAATACATTTTTTTTAAGTGTATGGAAGAGCGGTTCTTAGCTCTTAGCACTATTAAATACTTAAAAAGAGGCATCAAACCGTCATGTAGGTAATTGAAATTGGTTTGTTTAACTGGATAAATACGTTTTTTTTTTTTTACTTATTATTAAACTTAGGTATAATCGTTAAAATGCGGAGCGGTTTAGACGCTCCTGAACCGCACAGCTAAGTATGGAATATGGTTCGAAGATTCATAAACTTACATAGGCCTAACGCATAACTGAGTCCGTTCCTGAGGTATGGGGGCGGGACGGGAGGGGCGTGTTTACGGAACGTCAAACGACGCGTACAGTAGTACCACGAATATAAGTTACATCGGCAATCTTTGGCCACGCCGACGAGTGCTAACAAGTACCGAATGAAACCGAACGTGTAACCATTTCAATAAAGACTTTGTGCTACTTACTATCCTACCTTTTTACTATATGTACGGTGCAGATGAAATGACAGGTGAACTCGTGCTCTCGCTCATGGCGAGTGACGCGGCGCCAAACAAAATGGCGGGCGCCGGCGTAGCGCGCAAAATTTTGGCCAATGGGCGTTGAAGATTTTACCCGCGCAAAGGCAGCGCTGCCTTATAGTTGGTTATCTGTTTCCAAAAAATGCTTTCTGCGCAGGTACATCGTTGTAACTTATATTTGTGGTACTACATGTAACTCAGTCGGTCAGGCTTGTATAACGAGACAGTTAGGACACGTCATGTCACGTGACTTGTCACCCCTCCCGTACCGCTCTTATACCTCAGGAACAGACACAGTTAAGCCTGTACCCTACATATAATTTACTTAAACCGAGCGATAATGGGTATTTGTTCGAGCGTTTCAACTGCTCTGACTTCGGTGGTGGCATTAGTGCCGGGATCCGCATGTTTATCTTCGTTATTTGGTAGACATCACCGCCGTCTACTAGATACCTAATAAATAAACTGTTTACCTTTATCTGGCATAAACTTTTTTGTCACAATCACCATTTGGCATAATTTTATTCATCATTTGATAAAATGCATTTATTTCTGAACACGTAATAATTATTATAATAATTCGGCATAAATTTTAGTTTACAGGAAAAACAAGAACAAATATACCTGAGGGATTACTCAGAAGTTCGAAATCCGTATATCTCGTATCGTGCTGTCCCCGTTCCCGTGTTAAATTGTATTTGTGTGAGTAGGACGGCTCTATACGAACTTTCGAACTTCGGAGTAGCCTCTGTAGTTTGGTTATGGATTTGATTCAAGTTTATAATAAATAAATAAATATCAGGGACAATCTTACATAAAGCGACCTAGTCCCAAAATAAGCACACCTTGTACTATGGGTACTAGGCGGCGATAGACAAAATATAATACCTGAATACATAGAAAACATCCAAGACCCAAGCACAAACATTCGTGCTCGTCACACAAACACTTGCCCTGGCCGGGATTCGAACCCAGACCGCTAGCGTCGTAGGCCGTTGTACAACCCACTAAGCCAAACGTGTTGTCAAATTTGGTTGTACACAACCCTAAAATTTCGCCATTTTGTTGATGACTTCAATTAAGCTTCATAATACTTACGAATACTTTTTTGTGTTTTGCAGACTCAACAATGAAGATCATTTTGTTTCTGTCAATCTTCATATCAGCAATCGTCGCCAAACGTTCAAAATGCCATAGCTGTTTTACCGGCGTATGCTATCAACGAATAAAACTCTTCGGCGGCCAGGAAACAACATCAACAGACCAGAAAACAGTTCAAATCACAGGCCAACTAGCTATAGACAGAGAAAACAATATACTATACTTCCACTATGTTAAAAATGAAACAGACTACACGAGAGCTTATAATCTAAATTATGATTTTACATACGACATCCCTGGAATAACCTTTTCATTCGCCCGCGCGGTCGATCCAGAAGGAGATGTGTATATGTCCGGTACTAAAGGGATTTATAAGTATATCAAAAGTTCTAACACTACAGAATTTCATGGAATGTCCGATGCGACCATTTGGCATATGCAGTATGTAGATAAATTGTATTACAATCTACATTACCAAACTGGGTTGAATATATTAGAAAAAAAGCCACTAGAAATAGCGAGTCTAACGTCGTATAAGATAGAAGATTTTGTTGTAGATAAGTACGGTGATATCTATTTTTTAAGTAATACTAGTATATATCGGTTGAAACATGATTCTAAGAAGGTTGAACCTTTCTCTGACCAATTATACCTAATGACGACTGATAGAAATGGAAATGTTTACTTCGCTCATACTGCAACTTCGGGTATATATAAACTGGATTATTCAATGAATAAAATAGTAAGCGTTGGTGCTTTTGGTGGCAATGGAGGTACTCCTCTCAAATTCGTATTTGATAATATCAATAATCTGATATATTTGGATAAGGATCAGGGTTTGTACTGGTTGAGACCTACTTATAGGGGATGTAAAGTGTCTTCTAATAGCACAGGTAAAAGAAGAATGTTGAGTGTTACTGCCACCGATGTGAGAGTTGCTCCGTGACAAGAGTAACAAAATCTTAAATAATAACACCACACACATCTATGACAAAACAATCTTATGACAAACATTTCTATGTTAAACGAAAATATGAAAAAATATAGGTGTCGTGCGGGATTTGAACTTTGAACCCAACGTTCGGGTAAATCGCGCGCAATTTTAAGAGTTGGGGCTCGTGACCCCTAAATGTGTAAACTGCACCTAGGCATGACGTCACTCGACATTTTGACTTAATGTATCGATCGCCATTATTTTTTAATTGAGTAAAAAAATACGAACCAAAGTAGGAACCAAAATATGCAAATAATCCAATTAATACTTATGAAATACAGTTTTAACCTGTTCAGCGCCAAAGGTTTACTGCTCTCAGTGCTATGGCCAAAAAATATTACCAGTGATCATAATCAACTATGAATATACAACCCATCTATTGGCACTTTTTTTGTTCTTGCATATCACGTCTGTGACGATTAACAGGTTAAAGCATTTATTTGTCTATTTTAGAATCTATATCAGGGGGCACGGCAGTGCCCCCGCCAAGTCGAGCGCGAAGCAAATACTGCCGTACCATCCTTTACTGGAACCATTTCGCCGCATTTTCAGGCCCCTATTGAGAACCTCTGGATAAGACCAGAACGCAGAATTTTTTGTCATCCAGTAAGCAATAATCACATACTTAAAATCCAAAATTTCAAGTCTGTAGGTCATTTAGTTCCGAAGTTAAACGAAAGCAAAGTTTCGCATTTATGACACTCACTCACTCACTCACTCATGATTATCAGAATAGAACTAGTACTTCCCATAAACTCAGAGAGCTGAAATTTGGTACAGAGTTAGGGTTAATGGCCACATAAAGGGAAAACTATAAAACTAGGATAATCGAAGATCTGGAGTACCTGGTGACCCTGATTAGAAAACACAAGAGCCCAACCAAACTATTAGAGATCGACATACCGCCTTTACAAAAAATATTCAACTTGGTGGGCCGCTTCATGTGATGTCCAAAATCGAAGGGTTATGCCCACGTTTCTACAAAAAGAAGTGAAATCCCACCAAAAACATTCTGTAAAAAACTAGCCAAGTCTCGATGGAGCTGCTTGTTTATCTCTAAACCGTCCGACGTCCGACCGTCAACAATTGGTGCAATGGTGTCATGGAGCACCTGGTTTTGTACCCTTATGTACCCTTCAACGGCCAAGTCACACAACATTAACTATATTAATAAAAAAATCGGAGTAAAGAACCTTAGACTTGGCATGACTTTGTCTAGATTTCATTACTTTTTAGAAATAAACAAGCAGCTCTATCGAGACTTGGCTAGTTTTTTACAAAATGTTTTTGGTGGGATAATATGTTTTGGGAATTTTATTAAGTAATGTATATTTCCAACACAAAAATAATTAATTAAAAAGTATTAAATTTCGATAATGTTTCAGATTATAACATTTCAAAAAGAAAATACATTCCTTGCGGTGTATATAATACAGTGTTAAATTTAATTATTTTATTTAAAATTAATAAAGAAATTTGTACATATAACTGCGTTTTTGCTTTTTAATTTTAATTATAAGGTACGATATATCTTGATGGAAATTAAACAACTCATACTTTTTGAAAGTTTATTTAAAAACAACATACACATGATTAGGTCATTATCATAATATAATTAAAATTTATATTCATATTTTTAACCGATATAAAGTTGACATCATTTAAAGTCAGTTTATATGAAAAACATATGCAGAATAAATATATGCATTATTAATTTTGTATTCAATAAAACAACATGGAAAGTAATTCAGTCTTTACAGTCTAACTCTTTGAGTCCTAAATATTGCTAGATAAAATTGATTAGGTAGCAAATAAGTCTATAATCATCTAGTACCCATAACATAAGCTTACAAAGGCTTAATTTGGAATTAGGTCAAATACACTCAAAATAGCACTTAATGTCATGGCCAAAATATATAACAACCTACCAAATCAATTGAAAAATGAAAATTCTGACCAAAAAATTATTAAAATGTTGAAACAACTACTGATTACGAAAGGTTATTGTACCGTTCAGAAATGTTTAAATGATATTATTATAAACTCCGTGTAAATGATGTGCCAATTTAAATACATTTTACTAATTCAATATCAATTGCCAAATTTTATGAATAATTTGCTTTTATTGTATTTTTTCTGTAATGATTCTTAATTTAGATGAATGATAAGCCACATTTCATTATAATATAAAATTAAATACTGTGAAATCGAAATATGTCAATGTATTTAGTTATGTAAGAAATTGTAATGCCCCTAACAGGGTATCATGTACCTACATAAATGTCTATTATACCATCGATTGTTATGAACATGATCGCAATAAAAAGTTTTCAATTTGTGTAACATTTGATAGACATTTGTCTATATCAGAGAGTAAGGAGTTGGATTGTTGTATTTATTGCCCCATTTAAATGCTCCAACATGTATACGACGGCCATAGGACAATGTGTAATGATTGTGAGTGACTTTTAAGTTCAGTAGGTAGTAAATAAATTAAAATGAGGCGATACATAAGTTAATCATCTAACAATATGGTATCCCAACACCTTAAAACATAGCACCTATCGTACAATAACCTAGACTAGGGGCTATTCATAAATTACGTCATTTCAAATTGGGGGGTCTGGATATCGGATGATGGTAGCATGACGAAGGAGGGGGGGGGGGGTCATTCCAAAGATGACATCATCTTTCGCATCTTTAAAAAGTGCTTCAATAAGTAAAAAAAAGGATGAAATTCGTGTTTCTATAAACTCTCGCTAAAAAGCATTTTTTTAGGTAAAAATAGATGACGTAATTTATGAACTGCCCCCTATACAATTAGAAGATATTATAACATTCAACACTTTACTGATTTAGTAAATCTAATTATTAATCAGAATTTCACATCACTCACAGCCCTTTCTTTAGTTTCAATCGCAAATTGTTCACAATTTTGAACCGTTCCGTATTATATACTCTATGTACAAAACAATTAATAATTGGGAATAACGGTCTTGTTCTTAAGGAAGAAAACTATGAAGTACAGGAATGGTCGTAAAAACTGAATGTTTACTAAATGCAATTAAACTTTTATCAATGAAAGAAATTATTCGAATTTTGATTTTTAGAGCAGTTTGCTCACAATAGGCTAGCATTTTTTCTGCAGTTCGTGAAATTTTGTTAAGACTTGAGACAATATTGTTATTGATACTAACACGATCTTCACTCATTATCACAACAACAAAAGGGGGCATAATCGCGTATAAATATGATTTATTTAATTACCTTTCGTTGGTAATTCTTAGAAGTTTCGGACGCCACGTTACGTCCATGGTCTCAAAGGAACTGGTTCCTTCACGAACGGTAATTAAATAAATCATATTTATACGCGATTATGCCCCGTTTTGTTGTGTTGTGTTGATAATGTTATTATTTTTTTGTGAACATGATTTTAAAAGATGTGTTTTTTTATATTTTGTAATGTTTGCCTATATTCCTATGTCATATCATATGTCATTAAATGTTTACAATAAAAAAATTAGATCACCGCGGTCTTACCAAAATGATTACATCGACACAGTCAGTAATGTGTTGAATCACATCCGGCGTTGCTTGCATCGGCGACCAGCCCAAATAGACTTCAGCGTCGGCCTAGGGTTTCGCCTCTGTCTGAAAATCGGGTGAGTTGTGACACCGGTATTAGACGAGGTACTGTATCAAAAGTTTCTTATGTTCTATGTTGTTTTTTTGAGGTGATTGAGATTGATGAATGAGAACAGTTATGAGTTTGACGTGTGTATCTGTGTGGCTGTCTGTGGCATCGTAGTTTTTGAACAGATATACCGATTTTGATTATTTTTAGTGTTCCATACCTCAATCGGAAAAAACGGAACCCTTATAGGATCACTTTGTTGTCCGTCCGTTTGGCTGTCTGTCAAGACCCTTTATCTCACTACTAGGTGTAATTGTACCTCGGAGTGACGTCACGCGACATTTTAATTCAATGTATCGCCTTTACTTTTTGGTTACGTAAAAAAATAAAAAATACTCCAATATTTTTTATGAATCTACTTGATGGACTATTATTAAAATTTAGTCTTCATCCCTATTATTTGTGTATTTATTTTACTTTCGATGTTTTATTACATTCGAATAACACAAATACTAAAAACAACAATCATACTTAACTTATCATTAAACACTCATGTATTTTTATAATGAAACTCGCCTGCGGCTCGTTTTATAAACCCACACTCGTGTTAGTATGCCTGTTATGTAGCAGTTGCATAAAGTAGTATTTAATACCGGTTGTAAAGTAAGACGACGTACCGTGCACTGGTTGTCCTCTCGCTTCTGGTTAGCCATGGTCTCCGGATTGTATTCTTGCTCCAAACCGAACGCCTGAAAATATCAATATTTCATTATTGATCGCACACGAGATAAGAAAACAAGACTAACAAAAAATAAATCAATAAATAAAATAAATATTACGAGTCAATTTTACACAAATCGAACTAGTCCCATGGTAAGCTCAATAAGGCTTGTGGGTACTAGACGACGATATCTATACTATTATAAAGTTGTGAAAATGAAATGTCTGTACATTGAAGATATTTTAAAAAAATATATTGTTATGGACTATATGGAGGTCACTAAAACGAAATTTTTATTTTTTTATTTTATGTATGTTTGTATGTGTCGTTATGGCTTCATCACGCAAAATCGGCTAAACAGATTTCGACTATTTTTGGTACACGGGTAGCTGGGTATCTCCAGATGGTTATAGGATACTTTTTACCCGACTACGCTGAAGAAAAAACGAGAGGTTATGACTTTTTCTCCTCCGCGAACGAAGTTGCGGACATATATTACTCATATACATAGAAAACATACAATACTTGTGTTTAGGGCTTGTAACAGGTTACGAATAAACCGATATTTATTTCGGTTAAGCCGGTTAATTATTTTGGTTACGTTCGAACGAATTGATTTGGGAACTTTATCCACTGAGGGAGAGCATTCTAACCGGTGAATGGATTTTGTTCCCTATTTGCGCGCTGAGGTGGCTCCGAGATATTAACCGGTTATGCAGAGCGGATTTCGCGAGCGTAACCTTTATTATCGGTTAGGCTCTCAAAGAGTGGCTATAACCGGTAAAAATAAACCGGTTTTCAAGCCCTGCTTGTGTTAATATAGCCGGCTCGTTTTTCTTTTTGGGTCCATGCAAAAAATGTGTGACGGAATTGTATGACGCCTCTGTGACGTTAATTTTGAGAGAAAAATAAAAAATATAAATGCAAAGCAGTCTCGACACTGGAATCTGTAAAGCTTGGCTGGCCGCCCTGAATCAGAGCAAGCTAAATTGTTTTATAAGTTTTATAACATGTGCGTTCGGTAATTTGTTATTACACTTCGGAAAACAAACGGAGCGGCATGATCGCTCAACGACCAAGCTCCTTATAATTAAGTTTAAAAAAAACGCTAAGTCACCATGATGCTACTCATGTATACTATTATAAAGTTGTAAAAATGGAATGTCTGTACATTGATAATATGTTTTACCGCGAGAATTCTGACCTCTGGTAATACAAATTGTAATGTAATAAAAATAACTTTATTGACTTAAAACCTCACAATCGTTTTTATAACAATATGTTGAAAATTAGGTTCGGGGGCAGTACGGGAGGGTGACAAGAGACGTAACATGACGTGTCCTAACTGTCTCGCTATACAAGCCTGACGTTCCAGAAACGCGCCCCTCCCGTACCGCGCCCATACCTCAGGATCGGACTCAGTTATGCATTAGACCTGTAGTTCGAATCGTGTAAAATTTACCCCTAATCTTTATTTGGCTTATTTACTTATATGGATCGTCCAAATTAATAAGTATATTCATTGAAGAAAACGTACCTCCAGAATATCCTTATTCGGACAATGATCTCCAGGCCCGGTTTGGACGAAGTGCTTCAGAACTTTACCCCCCTTCTGCATCAGTAGAGCCCCGCCAGTCTGCCCCCAATCTCCCTTCAGATCACCACCCAATCCTAGAGAAGAAACATCTACTTTCACAAGCAGGAACACACTAGGTAGGCACTCTCTTCGTAGCAAGTTATCGCTTCATACGCATTTATCGGTTATCGGCTACGCCAGTAGCGCTACGAAAATCTTGGTCATGAAAGTGTTAAAAAACGATAAAATAACCTTCAGGAGTTTCAAAAATAGGCCGAGGAATTGCTTGCTGTACTGACGTGGCACGAACGGACTTTTCTTATAAAACTGACGGGGGATAGGAGAGTAAGGTTTTGGAATAGCGACCACGTACCAGTAAGCGCAGCATGGCCCCCAACTAAGTCCGACGATCAAGTTAAGATCACAGGAAATCGTTAAATGAGGGAACTGTTGTGGAGATTTTTGCTTCCGCTAATATGATAACCACAAACCGGAATACGCAGCGTAGCTTTACAAAATCTGAATGAGGATAGAATACTTGTGAGAGGCCTTTGTCCACCAGTGGACATTTGACTATTTTGATGATGGTGATGAACCTTGATAATGTCCAAGTTCGGTAAACGGTCGCCAGGTCCACTTTGAACGAAGTGAAGAACTTGGACGCCATTTTGAAATATAACGGCGCCGCCATTTTGGAGACCATCGCCAACGGTGTTCGTTGATATACCTACCGTTTTATATGGAGGTTAGTGTTATATCACTCGATTTAAGGTTACATTTAATTCGAAATCACTTTGACTAAACGTAGCAACCCCACATATAAATTCCAAAACAATATCACAAGCGAGCATACGTATAGTAGGCAGAGAACACTGTAGTAAAGGTTTATTTACAGCTTACTTACTGTAACTCTAACGAAATGCTTTGTTACCGATAATTAAAGTTTGTCGATAATAATTTCATTTGACCGTTAATTATTCTGGATTTTTAATAAAGTTGAAATGCAGTTGTCTGAAATAAAACCTTTTTTTTTCTTAAGACTTGTTGAAAATTTCGGAATAGAATTTTTAGCCGGCTCTTCAACAGCAATTTTTTCAATTTCAAATTTGCTTTTTGCAGTGTTCCCAGAAATAATTACATGATAACGTTTACAATTTGGCGATTTCGGGTTCGCAGTCAAAGGACCCCTATTGCCTACAAATCCTCCGCTGTCTCTCCGTATGACTGTCACACTTGAAATTTTCACGGAGTATGTTAACTATAATAAAAAATAATTTAATTAAAAATGTCCCCATATATTACTCGTGTTTTTTCGGCGTTTTTGTATATTACGGCACGGAACTCTTAGTGCGTGAGTCGGACTTGCACTTGACCATTTTTTTACTCACCCATGCCACGCCCCTTGAAGATGGCGTCCCTCGATTGCTTCCAGAAGAGCGAGGTGATGATGCTGACCGTATTGAAGTGCTTGAAGCCCAGCGCCTTGTAGGTCGCTACATCTTCCACGTAGTACAAATCTGAAATTAACATTTCATATTGTTAATTAAGCATTCGGGAAGCTGCGTCACATCTTTTCGTCAAAAATACCTCAGTACTTGAAGACTCAGTACTTGCCAGTGATGACCTGCGGAACTGAGACATGGTCGGCCACAATCAGACTCATAAGGCGACGCAGAGTTACGCAACGTGCGTAACTCTGCGTGGCTATGCTCGGGGTTTCTCTTCGTGATAGAATCAGAAATGAGGCTATCCGCAAAAGAACCAAAGTTACCGACATATCCGGGTATCCACAGATAGTTATAGGATACTTTTTATCCTATAACCATCTGTGGATATCCAGATTATTTTATTTTCACAGTTTACTCGACACATTTTTGACTACACGTATGGCTCAGTAGGTTGCAAAACGGCATACGAAGCTAGCGGTCTCGGGTTCGAATCCCGTCCAGGGCAAGGGCAGGTACCGCTAGGAGGACAGTGTGCAGGTGGACATCTTCAAGTCAGTAACTGGCAAGAAGTTGCGCACGATCGGGACAGATGCCGTGCTCTCGTTTCGGAGGCCAAGACCCTCTTTGGGTACCTGAGCCAAATTAGTTAGTTAGTTTTATTATGTATATCATCGCCTAGTACCCATAGTACAAGCTTTGCTTAGTTTGGGACCAGGTCGCTTTGTGTAAGATCGTCCCTAATATTTATTTAGTTATATTTTATTATTAGTGACCCCTCCTAAATTTCAGGCTTTGACAGCGCATGAGTGAAGCAAATGAAAATGTTTTTTAATAGTGCTCTTGTTATTATTTTTTTATTATTTAAAATAGAGCTAATTTTATTTATTTATTTATTAGGTCTGCCAACGGCGGTTACAATCTTACATTGTTACAGATTCATCTATGTAATGCTTAAATATTTAATGCACAGCCAATTATAGGCAAACACCACATGCATATAACAAGCTTCAGATGTTAATAAATCAAATAATACAAATCAAAATCCTGATCATAGCATCATCTCATGTTCAGTCACACGTTTAGTTTACGAAACGTACCTCCATCAAAGTATTTTCCATCAACAAACTCCTTGGAGCCAGGTTCTTCCACACCCACTCCTACCAACTTGATGTTATGCTTCTTCAGAACTGGTGCTATTTCACCCAGCTAGAATTGAAACAAATATTTAAATTTAATACTTTGTCGAGGCCAAGATTATAGAAATCCTACTGTCACAGCCAGTGGCGCGCACTGGGTTTTTGGCAGGCAGTTTTTCTGTGCCTATATGGATGTATGGTTGTTTAGGGCTTCAGGGTAGGCAGTTCTCTGTGCCTGTATGGAGCCATGGTCTTGCAGGGTAGGCAGAGCCTTTGTGCCTATATGGACCGCACGCCACTGTTACGGCTAAGTGATTAAACTTAAAAAAATAGTTGTTAAACTCGATGGCTACTGTCATCAGTCATGCTCACTGACGTCTATTTACCACTGGACTGGCTGTTTTAACTTATTTTTGTACGTATTTGATTAGCGCCATTTTGGCGCTGTAGGCTCTGGTAGGCCGATACGAGTGTCCATGGAACTAAAATTAGTTTCCGCGAGACTTAAGTTCATTATACACGGTACAAATACTATAAAATGCGACATCTAACTAAGAATAACGCTAGTGATAAAACTTGCAGAAGTTGACTTTCGCAATTTTCGTTTGCATGGGTTACTTAAGCTCACTTTAATTAAAGTGAGTTGTATAAGGACATCATCATCATCAGTTGTTCACTCTTGGCAGAGTGGTTGTGGTTACGGCAATGGTATCCACATTTGAAACCTCATCCTCGACTTCTTCTGACAGACAGCAGCTCTCGCTATGTATCTCTATTAAACCCGGTTGTCTGTGAAGCGAGTGTGCTGTTCCATAGTGCTCTGTGTGGTCTTTTTAATAAGGTCGGTCCAGCTAGTCGGTGATCGGCCTAGTCCTCTCTTGCCTTCCATCTGGCCCTGTACGTTCCATGGAGTTCTTATTTCGGGAGATGTGGCCAAAGAACTTTAATACTCGGAACTGCACAGTCGCCGAAAGTCTATCCTGGATCTGCAACTCTTTGAGGATAGAATTGATAAATAAGGTATATACCTAGGTCTAAAACCTCTGTATAGGGTAGTTGTATCTCCCAGCAACTGCATTTAGAATGCTGTTGGTACTTTATCTTATTTAAAAGCCTCCATATGGACACAAACCATTTCCTTATGATGGCCTGAAAACTATCCATGCAAGCTTCCGCAAACATACCTGATGCACTACACCGTTTTGGTAATCATCAGCATTCTCAATGCAATATTATACTGTATTCTCAAAGAGTTGAAGGTCCATTGCATTGCCCACAGGGCACTCCAGCAAAATGATTGGCTATAAGCTTTGAAAAGCGTTATTTGAACTTCATATGTACATCAAGCAAACCTGCAGGTAAGCATGTACTCCGATCCGCCAACACTGCACTTTCTTTGAACAACCATCCTTTACTTGGAGTCAGAATATCATGGCTTTTTCTTGCACACTTCCATACTAGTTATATTATCACTTCCTTCATATCAATCTTAACCATATTATCTCAATCTTGGATAGATTTCCGTTTCCTTGTTGTGCCTCTAAGTCTAGAACTTCCGTGCCCTCATCATTGAAGTTTGAAAACTAAATTTGGACTTTATTCTGATAGATCATATCTAACAAATCCCTTGAAACTGTAATAGAGCTCGTGTTTATCAATGCTTATAGAGATACGAGGTTCTCTAAGAGTATTGAGTTTAGGTTGTAAACAGGTGAGTCATATGTTTTTGGGTTTATATTACTCTGCCTTCTATGTAGAATAATTTGTTGTTGTTGAACCTATGTTGCGGATCTCTCTATCATTGGTTTCCTAATTTTTTTATTAACTTACTTCCTTAGCCCAAAGACGGCATAACATGCAGCCCCATCGCCTGAAGAAGATGATCACTGTATCCTGATCACGCCAGAGATTATCCAACTGAAGGGACTGCAATAACAAATAACATTATAACTCATGTAAATAAAACAATTTTAACGGATTAGGTATATCGCATATATTATCTCATTTGCCACAATGAACAATTCCCTGTGAAAGTTTTTGAGGGAGATCTAAGTTCTGTAATGTCTATGGGTATATATTTTGATGACCGGTTTGGATCAGTGGGAGTAACGTTGCCTGCGAAGCTGAGGTCCGATGTATATAAGTAATATATCTATTAAATATATTGTTGTCTAGTACCCATGACACAGGCCTTATTGAGCTTACCACATTATCATTATAGTTCGATTTGTGTAATATTGTCCCGTAATATTTATTTATTTTATTTATTTATGGGTTGAAATGAAGATGATGAACTTCAATAAATTTAACGGTGATACCATTATTTACTTTTATTGCCAAGTTAATATAGGTATGTAAACCAAGATAGATTAAAAAAGATTTCTTTAATCACTAGGAGAAAATGAGACATAATTTTTTAAACTGTTCATTATTGTAGGTATCTTTTTTTTCGTTTCACTGTTGTGAGATAAAAATAGATTCAGTAAATAAATCATTCCTTTACGGAAAAATCTGAAAGCTTATCTGATTACTTTTATACATGTTACTGATAGAAACTTATCTAACATCCTCATGTATGATAACTTCAATTAAGTTCAATTATAATTGATTACACAATAAAATATTTTTATTTTGATTCAATATGGAAAAATTAATTCAGTCCATATGATAAATGGGAAAATTCCATGAATGAAAATAAACTTGTTATGCGTCTTCCATTCTAATAACTGGCTTATAACTGCCTGCATTCTAATAAGCAGATGCGACCAGCAGGTATCAATTGTGCAAGTTTAAATTACTCAACCTTCTATTTATCATGAATCATCATGTAAGCAATTTGTGGCTGAGTGAACAATAAACCTATGCCAAACCGGTTTATCAGAATACGTCGCAAAAAGAAAAAAAATAATTAAAAAAGAAATAGGACTGACTTTTCACAGCACGGCCACTCAAAATAAGAATTCATTCCTATCCTATTAAGATTCGAGTAAGTATAAGTGAAAATTCAAAATATATGCGTAGTTGCAAAACATACCTCTCCGCTAGGAATTCCTTTAATTTTACTGAGTGCTGCAGTGTCTACGGACATTTTGGTGATATTGGAACTGGCGTGTACTGTATTATTACAAAAAAACAATGCGTAACGCCGTAACAGTAACTGCATGAATAAAACCGGGTCAGGGTGAGTAGCACTCGTCTAGCCGACTTACGTGTTGAACATAAATAACAGTACAAATAAAGAAATATTGGTCTCCGCAGTCTTGTCAAAGTTGACAATGACACAATGACAGTGGTATTGCCAGTCTTATACTGTCAAATTAAAGTCCGAAATGTACTGCAACATGTTTTGTGCGTAGTTGATAAATCGATGATCAAAAATGCTACGCGTACGCTTTATCAGCTTAAACTTAAACAACCAATCATATTTAAGAGTTACCACGTTCGTTAATTTTTTTACTGTTTCTGTTGGCAAAAATGTATTAAAGGATATTCAAATTCAAAGATTCATATCAAAGGAACAATTAATTCATTTACGGAGAAATAAATAACGCACAATGTTTATACTTTTTTCTATATAGTGACTAAACTCTGATTTTTAATTCAAGACCAAAATCGGACAGTTCTCATCTAGATTATTTCATCAAATAAATATTATTTTACAAAAATATGAATGAGAAATCGTGCAACCAGTGATTAGGGTAAGTTTTATTGATAAAAATACCAACACTTAAACCGGTATGCAGTGATCACAGCGAAAGTGCGCCCGTTGACGTTAAATTTTGGTCTTGAATTAAACATCAGAGTATAGTAAAGGCTAAAAAAGAAATATATACATACATATGTATGTTATATTGTTTTACATGTTTGGCACTTTAATACAATTAGGACCTCCTGAATAGGAGTTTTTCAAAGCTAAAATTTTTCGTATTTTCGTAATATTTGTTATAATACATTTTGTTATTTAATTAACTATTGAATATTTGTATTTCAAGCTTAATTTAATGGCATGACATCTTAAATACACAATATTATCTTCTTTTTCAAGATGTTTAAAAGGTCTCAATGTCAAATTTCATTGGTGTTTCTTTTACCTTAATCGGAGTTGAATAAAGCAATTGGTCACAAATGTTTTTCATAAGCAGAAACAACCAATTATATTTAAGTGTCACGACAAAATTATTTATGACGTAGTCCTTCCGTCCGCGCCCGTTAATTTTTTTTCACCGTTTGACACTTCCTGAGCGATTGCGATTGTGTCACCGCGTGCTTTGGTGTGATTATTCCAATTTCGTTCTCACAAATTATCTGTAAGTACTTTTTCTTCACCATATAGTTTAACCTGTTCTACGAACGTCAATATACCGTATAATGCTTAAGTAATCAATACCAATTCTTTAAGTAGTTTGCCAATGACTGAGCCGCGTTATTTTGTCTTGTTTTCCACGCTTGAGAGTTGTTTAAGCGTCTAATAGCGTATTCAATTAGCTGCTCATTTGCATCTCAAGTTATTTTCGTTTTGATTCCTAATCTGAATACACTTAGGTGTATATTTTAAAGTATTTTTATTGAAATTATAGCGTTGTCGGTATGTAATATATTTCACGACATTCAATCATCTACTCGTTTGGTTTTACGATAGTGGCGCAGTGTACTGTCGCTTATTAATATACTATAACCTTCCGAACATCTGTAAGTTTATAGAAGTTAATTGCTGCATAAATGAAGAAATCAATACATACACTTTAATAGAGAATGGATGTTTTTTAGCTTGTAATATTAATTATATGTACAAAGGTTCTTTACATTAAAGTAGCCTATTGTTGGGTTTTCTCACATGTTAACTGTTGTGTGGGAGTAAGCAGGTTTTATTTCAACAAAACCTTTGTGGGAGTTATGGTAGTTACCTTAACTTAAAAAAAAACTCTGTCAAACTATGACAGTTCTTCAGTCTTTTCACAAAATTAAGGAGTAATCAATGAATTAAAAATGTCTCATTTCCACTTTAAAAAGTGGCTTTTTAAAGCCATGCCATTACTCAGGAATGAATATCTAAAGCCAAGGTACCAATTATTTTATAATTTTTATTTAATATTGTGGCTATCTTACATGATAAAGGTCACTTGTCATTTGTGTTGTATCCACTTGGGCATTGTTATTGGCAAACAATTTGGATAGTTTCCTGAAGTCAATATAGATTTATCAACATGTAGATTAACCTTTTGACCACCAAGCAGCAAAAAAAAATATGACATGACCCACACACCACTATAATAAAATAAAATGGACACTCAAAAATTAAATAGTGATTGCAGAACCAGTGGCGTGAGGCCCATATAGCCACAAAGGCACTGTCTATCCTGAATGACTATGGCTCCATACTGGCACAGAGAAACTGCCTACCTTGGCCTAAAACCCAGTACACGCCACTGTGCAGAATAAGGTGTAATATATTATATTGGAGTCTTTGAACAGTGAAACTTGACGAAATTGAGGCTTGGCATATGCCGATGCTGGCATCAGTGGCACGAATTTCCGATAACGTAATTTGCGGAATATGGCGCTCGAAAGGTTTCATAATAAATAAATAAATATTACGGAACAATTTACACAAATCACTCTATTCCCATGGTAAGCTCAATAAGGCGTGTGTTATGGGTACTAGACGACAATATATTTAATAGATATATTACTTATATACATAGAAAAACATCCAAGACTCAGGAACAAATATTTATGCTCATCACACAAATATTTGCCCTTACCGGTAGTCCTATCTACCGAATGTACTATGTCAAGTGTAATTATACAATTTATACGCCAACCTCTGTATCACAATGGAATTAATTCAAATTAGGCAAATGAAACGCCTTAACTCCTTGCCAAAAGTTTGGCCCTCACCCACATACAAAGGATAGTGTTTCAGGATAAGACAACACACTTTTTGAATTGATGTATGACTAAAAAGATATTTACTTATTATCAAATCATTTTGATCATCAATTCAATTCAATGGCATGAATAACAGTACATTTACAGCCATTTTAATCGAAAACATCAATGGTGCATTTGCCATACCGTATAAGCTGTCATATAGGCCCACCAACACCTTTTCATCTTTTTATTTTTTTCTAAGCCACAGAAAAATCTGTATTTTTTTTCTGACGATAAGGAGACTTATTCCTACCTATAAACAAAATTGCAAGATTTTTGAAAACTCATCCATTCCCCATTAAAGAAATCATTTTTACACGCGATTAAGCCCAGTTGGTTGTGTTGTGATAACACTTTTGCGTTTTTGTTATTACCAAGATTGTTCTTTTAGAAAATAAAACTACAGATAAAGTTATGTGTAAAGTTTGTACTCGGATAAGTATACCACCTTCTCTGATTTTCTAGTTAAGGAATTGTAAGGAGTAATTAATTGAAATACAATTGATTATCACTAATTAATCTGCATTGTAAACATGCATACAATGATGTCATGTAGGTGCATGAGTCAATGCTTCCTAGAAACCACTTATGAGGTTCTTATCAGAAAACATCCCTATTTGTGGTACATTAAGTATCCATGTTATATCCCAGATGGTTTAAGAGAACAGATAAAAGTAATGACCAACTGACTGTTTACTTTTAATTGGTGTTTTTGAAACAAATTTCACCATGGGGCCGTCAATATATTACGTCCAGCACAATTTTGACATATTAAACCTCCCCTCGCTTGTCACGCTTTTGTACAGACTACTTATAGAGAACAAAGTAAATTTATATTCATTTAGTAGTAAAAGGTGCCCGCAACTCCGTTCGCTTAGGATAAAAAGTCATAACCCCTCTATTTTCGTCAGCGTAGTCGGGTAAAAAGTATCAGTGGCGTGGCGTCAACATGTTGGTAAAGCCGGAGTATATTTTCTCTCACGTTTTCTTTAAAAGCAGAAGAATAAAGTACTCAAATGCCTTAAGGAAGGCAAGACGATGTGAATTGGGTTATATTAACGCCACGCCACTAGTGAATACCCAGGTCAGAGGGGCTACTCCGAAACCAAAAAACGATAACGCCATCCCGCGCACGCAAATACAGCTTAACATGAGAGCAAGAGGGACACCACGTTACGAACTTCGAATTTCGAGTTTCGGAGTAACGCCTCAGGTACCCATGTACCAAAAATTGCGTGATGAAATCGATTTAGTGACCTCCAAATAGTCTCAAAAGGTTAAAGAGTGACTCAGGAGACGTAAGTCGTAACCGTGGCAACATAAAGAAAACAGTTGTTTGACGCAGTATCATATTTTTGTGATATGGCCAGTAACAGGAGGGTGGGCAGCAATAGGCAATTTACCCCATCCTATTCGACGAAAATAAAATATGTTTTAGAAATCTGCGTATTATTTATAAAGATACTAGCTTCTGCCTGCGACTTCGTCCGCCTTAAATTCATTTATCGCGGATAAGCGCATTTTTCCTTTCCCTGGACTCAAACTGTCTCCATACCGAATTTCATTCCAATCGGTTCAGCGGTTTAAGCGTGAAAAGACAGACAGACACACTTTCACATTTATAATATTAGTATGGATCGCGTGATACACGAACATATAAAAAACCGGCCAAGTGCGAGTCAGACTCGCGCACCGACGATTTTAGCTTCTGCCCGCGACTTCGGCCGCCTTAAATTCGTTTATCGCGGATAAGGGTATATTTCCGGGATAAAAAGTAGCCTAGGTCCTTCCCCGGGACTCAAACTATCTCCATACCAAATTTCATTCAAATCGGTTCAGCGGTTTAAGCGTGAAGAGGTAACAGACAGACAGACAGACACACTTTCGCATTTATAATATTAGTTTGGATGTATATTCTGTATCTTACTTTTTATATTCATATTGTTAAAACACCTAACTTATGCCAGTAAATAAATAAGTTGAATATAAATAAATTAATACACTTTAAATTCGGTTAAAAACACCCAACTAAAATGTAAATGTTCATAAGAGACTGTTAGATACGAGTTTGGAAAAGTAACGACTGCTCTCTGCTCTTGACACTGACATTGAGAATTTGAGACAGGCGTGCGTTTTTTGCTTATGAAGCTTTTTATTTTCGCTTCTCAGACGTTTCAATATTATGTAATGACTGTTTATTACGTTCGGTTTTTTTATATTATTTTATTTAGTTGTGAAGGTCTAACGTTGAATTGACGCGTGTTAGATTTTTAACAGACTTCTAAAAGGAAGTTGCAGCCTTAAATATCCTTTTTTGGAGTTCCGTAACCGAAGGGTAAAACGGGACACTATTACTAAGAATCCGCTGTCCGTCTGTCACCAGGCTGTATCTCATGAACAGTACAGAAAAACGTTACGTCACGTTGCATTGGTAGGGAGGGTCAAAAATCTCCAAACGTCGCGTTACGTAAGACTTGAACGCTCCGATTCCGATTGAGCCAAGATCTGGCATATTTATGTAAGTTTGGTGAAAAAACAATATCATGATCGTAACCCCATTGTGCTGATCTGGTAATTGAACCAGATTGTGGTCAAAGGAATTGTAATAAAATAACTTTAGAATGGTCTCGGTGAGTAGTTAATGGATGTTCAAAGAAAAGTACAGTCGGCAATAAAAGCTTGTCACTAAAATGCAATTTTTGACGGAAACTTTTTTGGAGATATACATGAAGTGCATATTTAAATGCAGTTATTTTATGGTTGTTATTCTTTAATTTGTACATACATACAATCACGCCTTTTTCCCAACGGGGTAGGCAGAGACTGCCTCCTTCTACTTGCTACGGTCCTGGCACACAACTGCCGCTTCAATATTCATTAATCTCTTCATGCATGCTCGTCGGTTTAGTACTTTTAGTACTTTTCACTTGCCCTTTTTCAGAATGTCTCCAATCTGATTCATCTAGGCTTTCCTCTTCCAACATTTCCACTTACATTCGCCTTGTAGATTTTTCCAGGCAATCTTCTTACATGCATCCTCTGTACATGCCCAAACCACCTAGCATCCCCATTAATTTTGTACTTATTTAGAAGCGTTATTAATAAATTCAGATCACGTTGACTAATTAACGTTGAGGGGCTACTCTGAAATTCGATATTCGAAGTTCGTATCGCGCCATCGCTCTCGCTCTCATATTAAACTGTATTTGAGTGAGTGTAACCGGTTACAAATAAACCGATATTTATTTAGGTTATACCGGTTAATTATTTAGGTTGCGTGTCGACGAATTGATTGGGAATTTTATTTCGAAGCGCTCTCTAACCGATTACTTCGTGTTCGGATACGGGATCAATGACCTCTGTCGCGCCGATAGTGGCGCGACGACAGTCAACTTCATGAAAAATTTAATGTAATACCATAGCAAGCAAACCAATCATCCGGTCTAAGCGAGCGGTTATTCACCCTAAACTCAGTTTACACGGAGGAACCGCTCTCTAACCGGTAAATGGTTTGGCTGTTTTGCGCTCCGAGATATTAACCGGTTAGAGCGATGTTCTTGCGTGCGTAACCTTTATTATGGGTTAGGCTCTCAGTGTGGCTCTAACCGGTACGGTAAATAACCCGGGTTACAAGCTCTGGTCATTCATGATTTTTTTTCTGCAAACTGCAATTAAAGATATCAACGAATCTCATCTCGTACACTATTCGCTACAATCTAGGAAGGTAGGTGTAGTACTTACTGCATCAGAAAAAACTGTTTTTTTTTTATACATAAAACTAGAAAGCGCAACTTCGTCAGTGGAGGAAAAATAAATCGTAACCCTCATTTTTTCTTCAGCGTAATCGAGTAAAAAGTATCTGGATGCACAAGCTACCCGTGTACCTAAAATAAAATGGTTTTTAATTCAAGATCAAAATCTGAAAGTTCTCATCTTGATTATTTCATCAAATAAACATTATTCCATAAGAATATGAATGCAAAATCGTGCAACCAGTAATATTAGTGTAAGTTCTATCGATAAAAATACTAACACCAGTATGCAGTGATCACAGCGAAAGTGCGCCCGTTGACGTTAAACTTTGGTGTTGAATAAAAATCAGGGTATAGTTGAAATCCGTTTAGCCGTTTTGGCGCGATGAAGCCACGATACATACAAACAATTAAAAAAAAAAGCTTTTGATTCAGTAACCTTCAAATAGTCTGTATCACTTATTTTTAGAAAATATTTTCAATGTATAGACATTTCATTTTTATAACTATAATAGTATAGATAAACGTAATTCCAATGACGTTTCACTTTTTTATGACGCGATGACGTCAGCTTACACCTATTCTGACGCATTGATGACGCGGCAATATTGTTGCTTCTGGAAAGTTCTATAGGAAGGTCATGGGAAGGTCTAGTAAAGTGGAGCTTTCATTAGCCTGTTTTTAGGGTTCCGTACGCAAAGGGCATGGAACTCTTATAAAATTTGACGACATGTTTAGCTCAGTTGGTTACACAGTTGGCCGCTAGCTTCGTAGCTGGCGGCCCGGATTCGAAGTGAACTGATTTTCTTAAACCTTAACTAGGAGCACTATCAATGAAGTCAACTTTCAAATCCAAAAAACCGGCCAAGTGCGAGTCGAACTCGCGCACCGACCTACTCCTAGGCAAAATGTACTCGGTGTGGGGTCATTTTATAATGGTTAGTGATATAGACAGACAGACATAAAACATTAAAATTCTCAGATTTATTTTGTGGATTGTGCTATGCTATAATGGCAAATACGGAACCGTTATAGTGTCGTCATATTCGTCCGTCCGTCCGTTCGTCCGTATGTCACAGGCATTTTACTCAAAAACTATAAGATGTATATTGCTGAAATTTGGAACATATGTGTCTTGTGTAAGCCGCTACTTAGTTTGATAGATAAATTAAAAATATATATATATTTCTAGGGGGGGCACTCCATACATGTAACCGAAACTGAAAAAAAAATGTACCAAATATCAATGAGTGGCACATTATTCGACAGATCTTCTAAAAACACTTTGACGTTTCTACAAAAAAAAATTGATTTAGTGAATATTTTCGGTCCGAAACTAGCATAAATTGTTCCCCCCTCTATTTTCTAAACGGTATATTCTCCTTCCTTCTCTTTCTTCCTTCTTAGCAAAAGGACGTAAGTGCCGGGAAGATGCGCTCTTTTGTCAAGTGTTTTTTTTTTCATATCGTATTTTTTTCATCTGTAGTGCATTTTTTTGTATACACAGCTGCGGAACTCTACATTGAGCATGGTCCGACATGCTCTTGGCCGTTTTTTTACAACTTAAAGAGACCGCGGACATAGCCTTGGATGTTAATTTCAACTTGATATCTTCACGCATTTATGAGAAAAAGGGTCTTGACAGACGGACGCCAGTGATCCTATAAGGATTCCGTTTTTTTCCTTTTGAGGTATGGAACAGAAAACTACCAAAATCGATCGATTTTGATCGAAACTATCACAATCGATACTTCCGTTCAAACTGTAAGAATGCTAAGAGTAGGAGGGTAGAGACAGATACACAGACTGGTACAGGATAGGTACTGTCCTAATTGTTTTAAAGTGCGTGCCTATAAACTTGTTTTTTATAGCGTTATTGCGTAATGTTATGTAGTAATTATAATATTGTTTTAATCATAACAGTTCTTAAAAAAAATCCATAAAGTACCTAATTAGATACTATAATTACGGGGGTCATTAAAGTAATACATATTTTACGCTGTTTGTGCTTACTATGGAATAGTATGGGGCGCTTTGCGCAAGTCCGAGTCCCCAGATAAATGATTATAGGTGGATCGGCTTTTTCTAGTTATTATGTTCCGTGGCCTAGGAAACAATAGTGTTACTTAGAGAAATGGTAATAATCTAGGCTATTAACAAACTGTCGAGATGGGCCCTTGAAAAATACTAGTACTTACATTGACTATATCTTGGCAAGTTCATTCGTGACACTCCCATGCTCTGCGGGCGACGGGGGGAAATCCAGCGAGGGGGAGAAAGAGACAGTGTGGGCGCGGCAGAGTCGTCGTGCTCCGCCCCGCGCGCTCTTCATACTCGCCCCCGCTGGGAAAGGCTTCCCCCCACGAACGAAGTTGTCAAGTTATAATAAGACTATTTTTGCTGCTGAATATCGTTTAAAATTTTAGTTTTAAAGAGAGACCCCTTCCGGGGACGTAACCATATCTACCAAAGAGGTTTAGAGAAAAAAAATACGCTGTTACCCCTAAGGTAATGTACTCTTTTAATCATTAACCCCTCATATGCGCTTCAGAATTTGACACCTCGGTACTGGCAACTTTACGTGAGTAGAGGCTTTCAGCGTAGTCGATTTGAAACGTATCCGTGCTTACGCAGTTGATGAGGGCACGGATACGCGTCTGAGCATACGAGGGGTAACCCTTTTAACACTCGAAAACTACACCTAACATTTAGTACATAATATCCTACAAACACGTTTAAATATAGAATGTAATACAATAAAAAAACGTTTTTTAACTAAAAAAAATGCGCTGTTATTTAGTTAAGGTAATTTAACTATTAACACTTATAACACTCCAAAACTATACCTAATGATTAGTACACAATATCCTACATTCATGTTTAAGTATAGCATGTAATACAAATTTATGCGTTTAATTTCTAATTACACACACACATAAAATGAAATCACAGGCTCTTATCGCTCACGCGTTGGATTTAAAGCGAGGATCATTAAAATAAGAGCACAGTAATTTGCCATACTTTTGATCGAGTTCTGATCGCAAGGAGATATTCTGGCAAAAACTAGATGGCGCTTTAAAACCAAACATTTAACGATGTTATTATTGTACAAAGAAACATACTACAGTAACAATTAGTTTGTAAACAGCCAATCCATACTAATATTATAAATGCGAAAGTGTGTCTGTCTGTCTGTTACGCGTAAACCGCTGAACCGATTTGAATGAAATTTGGTATGATATAGTATAAGTTCAGGGGAAGGACATAGGCTACTTTTTATCGCGGAAAAATACCCTTAAGGCGGACGAAGTCGCGGGCAGAAGCTAGTAATTAATAAATCGTAACATTTATATACGGTGTCACGATTGCATAGTTAAATAATTGTAAATAATAATTCTTATACATAAATGGCGTTGTGTATATCGGAGAACGGCTTTTTGCACGGAGATCGACAGACCTCTTGTTTTAATGTCCTTGATTTAAAGTAAACATAAAGTACAGTACACCCCCAAAAAGCAAACAAACTATTCCTATAGGAACTTGCCATCCAGGAAAACCCACCATTCAGACTTAAGTATAATCATCAACATAATTCTCCTAACTATATTGCACTCCGTTCCCAAAGTAAGTACATGAATCACCCAGAATTCCAGAGTTCGATGAAGAACGAGCTATATCTAACGTTCTATCATACAAGTTTAAACCCAACAACTCACGCATAAAGAATAATTTACGTTTTTAGTCTCAGAAAATATATATAAGCGCCATAAGCGCGCAAAAACCATTCGTACTGCATAGTGATACGGCCAAAATTGCACTTGATGCCGTTTGCCGCCAATCATATAAAACGTAAGTCCGCCATGTTTTTAATTCAGTCTGTCTGAGAAGCTTGACATCGAAGCGTGTCATACAAATTAATTATCTAAATTTAAGTTGTATCTGTGATATTTTTCTAGTTCTTATAAGGTGAGGTTTTGTTTGGTATTGATCGGTTTGTCCTTGGCATAGTTGTGTATTGATCGTACGGACAGTAAGTTTTTTACGCCGTAAAAGTGTTTTTACTGCCATCTTATTAAGGCAGTGTTCGGTGTTTACGCTATTTTTAAAGATGATGGTGTTTTGCGGTGTAGTGTGAAACCTATAAAAACTTGTTTTTAAGTTAATTCTACCTATTTCAGTCGTGCAGCATGGCATGAGTGTTTTTTTATCACGTTATCTATTATTTACCTACATTGGTCAGATAAAGCGACTTGTTGAGGTTTTTAAAGTTTCCAGTGTACGTTATCTAAATGGTTTGGTATTGGCATGCCTAGGGATATTTATTTGCGAATAGCAACAGATAAGTCAATACAACACGTTGAAAAAACGCGCTGTAAAAACTTAATACCTAGGTATTTAACTTAATAAAAAACAAATTAACAATATTTGGGTTCTGATCCCTTTTAAAAATATTTTATTAATAGATGTGCATGAATTATTATATTTGCTTTAATAAAAGCTTATTCAAGTAACGAACTGTACGTACAGAAAAAAAATCGAGTAAGTATAAAATAACCAAGATATATCTTAGCCATCAAACATTTGATTCTATCTCTTTCTAGCAAAGCAGAATTTAATATGGACGTTAATGGCCGTAGTGTCGTGTGACGTAACAGTAAATGTCGAACATCTGTCTAATCTCTGTCTAATTTGTAGTTTAAAATGCCTATATCATCCGTATTTCTAGGCAGATTTCAATTTCACATTTTGATTTTTTTTACGCCTTTTTTTTTATTTTGTGTTAAGAAAAGCGATAAATAAATATAGCGAGAATAGTATGACCCTATTCAAGCTTTAGTGAATTAAAATGGTTTCAAAATACATACTGGTTAAACAAAAGCTAATGAATCATACCAAATTAAGGGTTAATTAGTTACATAAATTACACTACTTTATTATTTTAGTAACTAGAAACGCGCTGGTTCTGTTTCTACTTAGTACGGTTAGTTGCAAAGAAATGTACCTAGGTAATTAATTAATTTTACATTATTCATCGGTTTAAACGTACGTGCTTAATTCATTACCCGTACCTAGGAAAGTGCTCTCAAAGTTTTGTTTTTGGAGCCTCTCCGTTAATAAGTTTGACGATTACGTTTTAATATATGTTTTCATCTTATTCTGTTCCTAATAGTTAAAACGACCGTTGACTGTATTTATGACATCAGTAATACTAATTCACTCATATTCCTGAGGAAAAAGAAACATGAAATTAATCAATTTTATGGAAACATTCGACTTACCTATATGTAACCGCATTTTTCATAAAATAAAGTATTTAGAGGATAATAAGCAGGGATTTCCATATGAAATAAACATATTTAGCGATTAATTTTTCACTAAATTTTATTAGTCTTTCTGTGCACACATTGTTTAGAGTTATAGTCCAGACCTTAACTTTAAGCTTTTTATGTTGATTTTTATGCGACTAACTTGTTGTGTGAGCCTAATAAATAAATAAATAAATAAATATTTTACAAGGAAAAAATATCAGCAAAAAACTTTACATTGTTAACGTTTGCACACGGAAAAGTATATCAATAAATCCATACTTGATATTATAAATGCGAAAGTGTGTCTGTCTGTCTGTTACCTCTTCACGCTTAAACCGCTGAACCAATTTGGATGAAATTTGGTATAGGAGATAGTTTGAGTCCCGGGGAAGGACATAGGCTACCTTTTTATCCCGGAAAAATGCCCTTATCCGCGATAAACGAATTTAAGGCAGACGAAGTCGCGGGCAGAAGCTAGTATATCGTCGCCTATTTCCTTCCCCGGGACTCAAACTATGTCCATACCAAATTTCATCCAAATCGGTTCAGCGGTTTAAGCGTGAAGAGGTAATAGACAGACAGACAGACACACTTTAGCATTTATAATATTAGTATGGATAGTATGGATATAGATAAATTATAATACGTAAATACATAGAAAATATCCAAGACCCAGGAACAAACATTCGTGTTCATTACACAAACACTTGCCCTGGCCGGGATACGAACCCGGGACTGCTAGCTTCGTAGGCCGTTGTGCAACCCACTGATGGCTCAGTGGGTTGCACAACGTGTCGTCGAAAATGAGTAATGTGATTAAAACTTACAGCATTGGAGATAATGGCTTACGGATATATTCCTCTCTGCAAAGTAATCGCGAAATCGCCTGTTAGTCTATACGATAAATTTTCAGTGTGTGTGTATTTTTTTATTTGTAAGTGATTTCCTTCAATTGCGGGCGTTTGTAGATATAGGAATATTTCCTTGGTGTGCTGTACGTGTTTACCTTACCCCCGTCAAAAATGCATAACAAATTTCTTCGTTAATGACTAGACTTGTCATCTTCAGTAGTTGCTCTTAAAATACATACAAAAACTAACAAATGGGCCATTTTTCTATTTTAGCGGCACTATTTTTTCGCATCTTTACGTAAAAAGCATATTGTGCAAAAAGTGATAGTCAGATTGTTTTGTGGCCCATTAACCTAAAATATAGCATTGTTAACTGTCATTTTCAATGTTTTTTTTGGTCACGTTTTTAAGAGGGTAGTTTCCTGGGTAAAAATATTATTCTAATTAGCCAGTTAGATTATCAAAAAATATTGGACACGTATTTTTTCTTATGTTAATCAAACCAAAAAAGAGAAAGATAAAGCGCGTCAAAGTTTGGGAGTGGGGGCGCATGAACGCACAAGAAAAACGGACGCACTGCGTGACGTCACGGGGAACTTCAACGGGCTATATCTTCATATTTTTTTGTTAAATGAAAAAAGAATAAATACGCGTCCAATATTTTCTGAACCTAATGATAAAAGACAAGCCTATTATAAAGCAGGTAACGCAGTGGTCATCGATGTCCCCATTTTAGTATGAAAATAAGATGTTTGCCGCTGCGTTACCACTTTTTAACGGCTATAATGATTTTTGGTATGACTTTTCGTATATAAGAATCCATAAATCGGTTACGGAACTTGTTATGTTGTTAATTTTATAAATATTTTCTTGAATATTGGTTATTTATTTGAAATACTAAAGTTGTTAATGAAAAGAGAATGACTCAAATGCAATATTTCTCAATGAAAACGCCTTTCGATGAATAACTAAGTAGGCAACTTAATACATATGAAGGGATTATATTAAATTGCTAATTCAATAGTAAAGTGGCCAAATTATTTATCTCTGTGTCAGCTGATGTCTGAATAATACTAATATCGAAAAAACTGCCCGTACAGAAGTCGGTTAGGTCATGTCCAAGGTCGCGAGTCTCGTAGCTTTATTTATATGTACCAAACATTTTTTGTATGAACACACTCATGTGTGAGTGGACAATCATACAAAAAATGTAACCCGAGTTCCTGAGTTTAATTATTTGCTAGAAAATGCATTCTGAAATGATAGTTCAATAGGCTATTTGACAATTTTTTTTATGGTATGAATAGAAATAGTAGTGAAAAATCTAAGTACTCCAATGTCATAAAAGCTCCCCGAGATACAACGACGTTAAAAGCACATTTTTGGACTTTCCCAAAAAATCGCTTCACACTAAAGCCTACAAGCATGTGACGTCACACGCTAGTAGCTTGTATAGGGTAAATAAGAACTTTGTCCTGCAGCTATGTTAAAACTTGCGTTTATCGAAACGGTTTTATAACAAAAATTACAAAACATTTTATGGGTTATTGAATGGTATTATTAGTTATTAATGTTTTCATACTTTAAAAATGGACTTTCCCACCCAACTTTAAAGACTCATAAAACAAGACGTGAGGTATCGAACTCAAAATTTTAACGTAGTTTTTTATTTTGCTTGTTTTATCAGAATCTTATATAATTTCTAATTTTTCTTCTTTCTCATATTGGGGACATTTAATTGTGGCTCATTGTGACTTTGCACTTAAAGATTTATTTTACTATGCTCGAATGCTTGGACATCGATGCATATATACATTTATTTGATATCATCGATAACAAAGCGTAACTGAGAACTCGCGTAATCTTTAATAAGATAGCATAACATTAACTGATAAAGTGCGGCACTTAAACCATTCGTCGTTTCGGTTCCACTTTTTTTGTTGTAGACTAGCTAAACTATTCTTTCAACCCCCATATGAAACTTTTCCAAAAGCTGAATCGACTAAATGTAACCTATACTATGGAATATGTTTACAAAATATTAATAAATATTAAAGGACAATTGTACACAAATCGAACTAGTCCCATGGTAAGCTCAATGCTGGTGGCTGGTGTAATTACTAGACGACGATATATTTAATAGATATATTTACTTGTATACATAGAAAACATCCAAGACTCGGAGAATCCGTTGAGAGATGCGATGCCTGCGAGATGAGAACAGCTGAACATCCGGTGGACAGACAGACATACGAAAGCATTTTTGTCCAAGTTGAAACGGAGACGCTCCGCTCGCTCGGTCAATTAACTAATGCCACTCTTTCATGTAGTAAAGTAGTGTACATAATTGATATGGAATTTCTGTATTTTTTCTAATATGAACCGTCGTATTTTCTATATGAACGCTTTATTACTACTCATACAAGGACGACTTAACGACCTGTTTAGCTCAGCGGGAGTAACGTTGCCTGCGATGTTTAAGGCCCTGGGTTCAAATCCCGGTAAGGGCAAATATTTTTGTGATGAGCATATTTGTTCCTGAGTCTTAGATGTTTTCTATGTCTATGAGTAAATATATGGATTTTATATCATCGTCTAGCACTCATAACACAAACCTTATTGAGCTTACCGTGGGACTAGTTCCATTTGTGTAAAAATTGTCTGGTAATATTTATTTATTTATACAAGAAGGGCTTTCCTTTTACGTATACTCCTTAGATCAACGATGCAACCAAATTCCACATTTAATTGGAAATACACTTTTTAGACAATGATGAAAATTTTGTTTAGTTCTAATTCTGTTTAAGTTTTGATCAAAAAATATTTCAATTTAAACTAGTTCAAACAAACGGAAACCCGTGATCTGAAACCCGTAGCGGATAGGTAACATCAAAAATCTATTTCAACTCTTGAAAGGCTAATAATTCGCCAATAACTGGCGCTTCGGTTTTAAATGTCAGTTTTTATGGCCTTCTGCCAAATTCCCGAAAACAATGAGAAATATCTTTAGAAAATTAGCGTGCGGCTTCGCTACTTTAGATTCAGATTCTAGATCTACCACCAACACCATATACAACCGTTTTACAGAGCCAACCAGAATAATTTAGCTAAGGTTCAAGCATCATATTTAAAACAGAAGAAGAGATAATCAGCATAAGAGAGAAAACGAGAAAGTTGCTAACTACGATTAATCGGAAAAGGACAAAACTTCGATTAGGTTGGCTTTACTAAGATGTTAGTAAAAACATTTACTAAACCAGAAGGATCATGTACAAAAGCTTAAGGTACGTCCACGCTTGTATCATTTGCTCGTATCCGATCACCGTGCCGTGGCATGACTGCGTATCGCGCTGCTTGGACGCTTACTGTCGGCGCGCCGATCATGCCGTACTCGTCCGATATAACTGTGTGATACGCGTAGCAAAATGGATTTCGAGTGATCCGGTCGGCGCAACGTCCAAACGCGTGATCGTGACACGCGATCATGCCACGCGACGATGATCTGATACGGGCAAATGATACAAATGTGGACGCACGTTTAGGTGAACCGGCAAACATAAATTGAGTATATATAGCTGCTTATACTCTTTTAATTATTGCACTTCAACAAACTTTTTGTGTAAATTTCTAAGCGTGGTATCGCCTGCGAATTTTTGTTCATAGGCGACACCTTTGATTTTGCTCAACACTTATAACAACTTCCCGCCATCTTGTTCCAGTACAATGGCCATCCACATCAAAGACGCCGATGACCTGAAGAGCAGGCTGTCCGAAGCTGGCGACAAGCTGGTGGTGATCGACTTCATGGCCACCTGGTGTGGGCCCTGCAAGATGATCGGGCCCAAACTGGAGGAGCTTGCCAACGAGATGGCCGACTCGCTCGTCGTGCTTAAGGTTAGTTCTTTCCTTTAGTACCCTCTCCACTCGTCCCTCCATTCACTCCCCCCTTCTACCCGCGTACTCTCTGTTCTCATATCGAGACGAGCCGTCAACCACAAACCGAGACTACATGGTAGAATCATGTCGTCTGCATGGAATAATGATCATGTCCAATAGCCATGGTCAGTCTTCTCCCTCCCTACTTTCTCTGGTCTCATTTCGAGACGAGCCCTCGACCACAAACCGAGACTACATTGTAGAATCATGTCGTCTGCATGGAATAATAATAATGTCCAATAGCCATGGTCAGTCTTTTCCCTCCCTACTTTCTCTGGTCTCATTTCGAGACGAGCCCTCGACCACAAACCGAGACTACATTGTAAAATCATGTCGTCTGCATGAAATAATAATAATGTCCAATAGCCATGGTCAGTCTTTTCCCTCCCTACTTTCTCTGGTCTCATTTCGAGACGAGCCCTCGACCACAAACCGAGACTACATTGTAAAATCATGTCGTCTGCATGAAATAATAATAATGTCCAATAGCCATGGTCAGTCTTTTCCCTCCCTACTTTCTCTGGTCTCATTTCGAGACGAGCCCTCGACCACAAACCGAGACTACATTGTAGAATCATGTTGTCTGCATGGAATAATAGTAATGTCCAATAGCCATGGTCAGTCTTTTCCCTCCCTACTCTCTCTGTTCTCATTTCGAGACGAGCCCTCGACCACAAACCGAGACTACATTGTAGAATCATGTTGTCTGCATGGAATAATAATCCTGCCAATAGCCATGGTCAGTCTTTTCCCTCCCTACTCTCTCTGTTCTCATTTCGAGACGAGCCCTCGACCACAAACCGAGAGTACATGGTAGAATCATGTTGTCTGCATGGTATAATAATAATGTCCAATAGCCATGGTCAGTCATTCTCTCCTTGCTCCCTTCTTAAAATATCGAAACGAGCCCTCAACCATAAACCGATAATGTCGTCTGCTATGTAATAGCACTAATAGCAATAGTCAGTTTTCTCAGTTATAATATGTTCTTATTGTAGCGACGAGGTATCGTACGACATTTTTTCCATTACGTTTCGATAAATATATATTTCGGTATGTTAATATATATTCTAGCTATATGTGTGAGGAGCTTTAATGGTGAAATACATCTAGCTGTTTTGACATAAAATAAAAATACTACTCCAGTAGTTTTCATCACAGTATCATCGACACATACAGACATACCACCGTTTAATTTTTTTATTATAAGGATGACTAAACAGAAACAAGTAACAACTATCGAAGTACTTTGGCAAACCAGACTGGCCTTATCGGAGGTATAAATTGCACGCTATCGCGCGATGATAGCTCAACAAATAACGTTATTTAAAGCCATGTGTTAACTTATAACAAGGCTACATAAGGAAAAATATACATTCCTAGCATTTGCCCGCGACTTCGTCGATGTATAATTTGAATTTCAAAAAATCCTTCCTCGGTGTACCCTTACGGAATACGTGTTTCAAATTTCATGTCCCTACATTCAGCGATTACGTGACGCGTGCGTACGCCGCGGTGTGTCATCTCTTATGAGGATTCTTAGTTTACAACGCGCACGTCACGCACACGCATCCGGTGTGGCTCGGCCTTTAAGCTGAGAGTGGTCTGTCAATAGTAAACTAGAAAGCTAAAATTAATCAGTTAAGATTATCATTATCACCGGCCAAGTGTGAGTTGGACTCGCGCACCGAGGGTTCCGTACAAAATATACGCTAAAAATGGCCGTATCAATAAAAATCCAGTGTTAGCAGAGCCCTACTCCTTAGCAAAATGTACGCGGTGCTCGATCATTTTATATTGGTTACTGATATAGACAGACTTAGTATTTGTTGTTATAGCGCCAACAGAAATACATCATCTGTGAAAATTTTAACCGTCTAGCTCTCACGGTTCATGAGATACAGCCTGGTGACAGACAGATAGACAGACAGCGAAGTCTTAGTAATAGAGTCCCGTTTTACCCTTTGGGTACGGAACCCTAAAAAGCTGGTATCATATTACTTTTGTTCCTATACTGACTTATTACGAAAAGGCGAGTTTTGATTTTTTTACCTATGCGGACAAAGTCATAGGACATCTAAATAAACCATTATAAACTTGTAAAAATTTAATGTCTGTATGTGTCTTTGTGGCTTCATCACGCTAAATCGGCTAAACGGATTTCAACTACTGCTAAAGAAAAAAGAGGGGTTATGACTTTTTCTCCTCTGCGAACGAAGTTGCGGGCACCTTCAAGTAATGTATAAATTTGTTAGTTTATTACACTATGGTAGCATTGTGGTACGATCACGTCTGAAAATATGTATACACTTCGGAACTTATGCGAGGGGATCAAGGTTCATAATTGTGTACATATTTTCAAGCGGGACTGTGCATAACTTAACATGGAATAAACAATATATATCATTAACACCAGACTCAATGCCGTGGGATGATGTCATCGTGGCATATCATACACAATGCTGATATTTTCCTCTAGTAAACAGACTTTTGCATTGTAAAAATGCATTAAGAGTTGTGTCGTTTTAGCTTTGGTAGAATAGCAGACATGTTTTCATGCAATTTACGTATTGTTTACTTACCATATATAAAGCGAATATTATTTGTAATAAATATGAAAAATCCTCTTGTTTTAATAGTCATTGGTTTTTTATTTTATTTTTATTGACGATAGTCGGGCATTTGACCGCAATCTCACCTGTTGTTAAGTGATGGTCTTTATCAAAAAAGGTGGAAATTGGCGATCGGCACCCGTATTGCCTAACGCGTTTGACGCTCGCAATCGCAATCAAGTGTCATGATTTTGTATGGGCTATGACAGTTGATTCCGATACCAAGTGTCAAAATTTCGTTAGGCAATAACCCCGCTGATCAAAATGATGATGTGGAAACTAAACATACGTAGTATACATACATAACATACACATATTAGGGTAGTTTGTTGGGTAAAAAAAGCGTGACGTACGGGCTAATTCTATTTTTATAGGACACAAGCCCTATTTATTATGAAGGTGTGGATTACGCTTATAATTCTTAGAATCGTGACCCTGGTACAGAGTTCCTCTTACAATAAACTATTAAAGGAACGGCTTTTTGTATGGCGATTGGCAGTCCTTGTTTGTTGGTCCTTGATAAAGATCCGACGAAAATTATTAGGTTAAAATGGGTTAGACAGGATGTTTTAATCACATCAACGAAATAGGGATGATGACTAAATTTTATTAATTAGTGCGTCATGTAGATTAATCCACACTAATATATACTAATACTAATCTATACTATTATAAAGTTGTAAAAATGAAATGTCTGTACATTGAAGATATTAAAAAAAAATGATTGTTATGGACTATTTGGAGGCCACTAAAACGAAAAATATTTTATTTCATTTTATGTATTGTATGAGTCGTTGTGGCTTCATCACGCAAAATCGGCTAAACAGATTTCGAATATTTTTTGGTACACGGGTAGCTGGGTATCTCCAGATGGTTATAGGATACTTTTTACCCGACTAGGCTGAAGAAAAAACGAGGGGTTATGACTTTTTCTCCTCGCGAACGAAGTTGCGGGCTCTAGTATACTAATAATATTATAAATGCGAAAGTGTGTCTGTCTGTGTGTCTGTTACCTCTTCACGCTTAAACCGCTGAACTGATTTGGATGAAATTGGTATGGAGATAGTTTGAGTCCCGGGGAAGGACATAGGCTACTTTTTATCTCGCAAAAATACCATTTTCCGCGATAAACGAATTTAAGACGGACAAAGTTGCGGGCAGAAGCTAGTAAAATATATTTGAGACGTATTTTTTCTATATCTACGTAATAAAAAAATAAATGAGATACATTGAGTCATAATGTGGCGTGACGTCACTCCTAGGTGCAAATTTACCTAATTTTTATACCCCTTCATCATGCTTATTCTACGTATTTCCTTTAATTCGCATATTTAACTTGATTTTTCAGGTCGATGTTGACGAGAACGAGGAAATCGCCGCCGAATACAACGTCAACTCCATGCCGACGTTCGTATTCCTCAAGAACTCCAAGAAACTGGAGGAGTTCTCCGGCGCCAACGTCGATAAACTGAAGAACACCATCCTCAAGCATAAGTAGATCATTATACCAACGGACTATGCTCAGATGTAGGGTTAGATCACATTAACTTGGCTTAGCACTAAATGGAACAACGAAATGTCTAACAATGGAACCTTTGCGTTGAAAAATGCTATTTACACTAAGAGAGCAGTGCTGGATTTGGGTTTACCACCAACTACTTATATCTTACCTCTGGTCGCGATTCGGCTACATTTAAGACCATGTTTTTGTAGAGGTTAAAAAGACATTCCACATATCCCTTTATTTCATGAAAAACTATTAAACCTTAGCATGAAGGAAATATAATGGGAACTTCATAATTATATTGATGTGCCACCATATACTCTAAAGAAAGGAGCCTTTATTAAAATGAATCTAACCCTACAGATGAGGTCTAAGAAAACTTCCCATCTTTAAAAGTGCACTGAAAGGCCCCAAGAAATTTTATTTATTTATTAAAACCCACAAGTCTCTGGTAGATAGAGCGTAGTATGCTTCCCGTGATTCTTTGCGCATAATATTTTTTTAAGTTTTCACTGATATTTTTATACGCCGAGAGTGTCTTACGTATTAGCACAAGCTCTGGGGTTATATGGTCCGTTGATTTTGCATTTTATGTACGTTACAAAGTATTGTTATAACATCAATAAATAATCGTGAAGACAACTTTGGAGTTTTATTGGTAGGTACTCGATTTTCCCGTAGATAAGTCCAGATAACATATTTATCCTTTTAAAATTAAAAGGATTTTCATGATGTGGTTTAAATAACAAGAAAAAAACTAGGTAATTGCGATAAGGATAATGTTGGGGGACGAATTGCTTTTAATTTAAGTTATTTTTATCAAATAATAATTTTAATAATAAGTAATGATTTTAATATTTATTTCGGTTTAAATTCGAAAATCGAACTTTGTAATATCAGCCATTTTTAACTCTAACTTCTATACTATAATGAAGTTGTAAAATTTAATATCTGTACAAGATATTTTCAAACTCACTAAATCGAAAAATATGTTTTTAGAATTTTTTGTATGTTTGTAAGTGTCGTAGTGGCTTCACCGCCAAATCGGCTAAACAGATTTAAACTATTAATGTTAATGTGTTCAGAGAGCCCAAATCTATACGCGATATTCCAATTGTAATCGGGTTATTCCCACCTGTTACCACCAACTTGTCACCAGTGGTAACTACTGGGATTTTTTTTCCCATCTTTTACCAGTGGGAACTAATGGGAAAAAAAATCCCAACTGTTACCACTAAACTAATTTGTGGTAAATACTGGCATTTTTTTTCCCACCACCAATTTCTGTAGTGGTAACAGATGGGGAAAAAATCCCAGTAGTTACCACCACATTCATTTTAATTTTCAATTCTTATAAAAACAATAAATTCAGTTCTTATAATAATTGTATGCGATAGAATAATAGTATACTACTGCAGAGGCCGGAAAAAGTCATTTCGTGGATGAATACGGTTTTGAAGAACGAGGCGTACTTAGCCGAGTTTTTCAATAGATACGAATCCACGAAATGACATTCCTGCCGAGGCATGTATACTGCTTTTCTCCAAATATGCGAGGAAAGAAGATAACCGTGTAAGGGAACAAAAACGCTAAAAATTGGTTTAGTTATGTAGTCACTTGGAATTAGAGGCGAAAAAATTATGTAGAGTTGGTTCATATATTTTTTTGTTTATGTTCAGAAGTTATTTCCTTTTGGTATGTGAATAATTCCTATGTCTATAAGTTAAATCAACAACCATTTTGATTTTAGATTTACTTTTTATTTAGATTCAGGATAGTCAATCCGAAGAATATATTATTTACTTCATAACGGAGTTTACGCTTAAGATACGGATTTCTTAAGCGTAAACTCCGTTATGAAGTAAATAATATATTCTAATAAATAATGAATGTTATATAAAATATCAATACACTCGTAGAACGTGTACATATACTACTCAAAATAAAATATATTTTTGTACGGAAAGAAATGTCACATAAGTGTAAAAAAAATGGTGGGTGTCGCTGACTCACAAATGTCAAAAAAATAGTTTGAAATATTTGACATCAAAAATTACTAAGTTAATGTTGACTTAGAGACTTCTAGATTTTTACAAAGTTATCCATAAAGTGACATTTCAAGGAAACTGTCAATAATTATGACATAAAACTTGGCAGATTAATAACTAGCATTATGACCAATACATAGGATATATCTATTGGCTAATACCGTTAGGGGCATATTTGTTCCCTTACACGGTTATCTTCTTTGACACATGTTTATGTAACTTATTTTCGTAAAAATAACACGACAGACACTCTTTGACAAAATGAAATTCACGTTCCCGCCTTATTTTTTTAAAGGATATTAAAGTTAAAAGTTTTGGGTCCGAATTGTATATTTGGTTCCACATGAAATATAGTAATGAAAATAAATAAAAAGAAAACCCATACGAATAGTTAAAATAAATATATACATTGTTACTTTTAGTTGAATCGGCAATTCCTAAACGCACAAGAAAGTGTGTCTTCCAGAAGATCATTAAGACTAAATAAACTGTATTATGATTTGGACACAATAATTATTGTTTTTTTTTCTATTATTATTGGCATTCGCCATGCAGTAACTAAACGTAGAAAACAATTCAAGTTTTTTTAAATCTTGGTTTTTGTACGTTACTTTTGGCTGTATGGTGAATTTTCAGTCTTGGATGAAATTAAAAGTAAAAACCTGCACAATAATGTACACTTCCCGGGCCTGTCCGGGAAGTAATGCCACTTTTTTTTTAAAATTGATTATCGTATCAACATATATAACTATGGACTTCGCGGTGTGTTTTTACTACATTAATGGGAACATTTCCGAGCAAGTTGACGAAAAAGTATTTTTTTTATTGTCGACAGTACACACTGCTCTTTATTTAAACAAAAATACTTCAGTATTTTTTTTTAATATTCCCAATATTTTTTTAAAGCAGTGTAATAAGCAACAAAACATATTTTTAATATAATTGCGGCACGTCCCTTTAAATAAAAATTACTACGCTCATTTTTAAATTCTAGTTCCACATATAAAGACAAAAATTGACCCAGGCATGTTTATAATAATCCAAAGAAATAATTTGAGTTTGCATAGCTCAAAAGGAATTACGATGCAGTTATAACACTACGCGATGAACTATTTAAGTTACCACAATGTCGGGCACTCAAGAAATAAATCATTATTTGAATAAAAATTCGTAAGAATAAAGTCATGTCGATTGTATTCCCGATGACATTATTTGAATGATTTCAACTGGAATATTTTTTTTATGAAAAGAACTTCTTCCTAACCAAAAAATTAAATTATGATTTTTCATTTTAAATAATAATCCACGAATAAGAATGTAGTCTGGGTAGGTACCCGGGGCAAATATTACTTATTAAGTACTAGCTCCTGCCCGCGACTTCGTCCGCCTTAAATTCGTTTATCGGGGATAAGGGTATTTTTCCGGGATAAAAAGTAGCCTTTAGCCCTAAAAAGTTGTCCTTCCTTTGCGGCCTTAATGCAGACAAGGGTTCGATTCTATCCCATATTTATGTATATTTTATCAGGAATATATTTTCCCCATTTGTTACCACTAAAGTATTTTTTCCCAGTTGTTACCACTAAAAATTTTAGAAAAAAAAAAATCCCAGTAGTTACCACCAACTTCTTTAGTGGTAAAAGATGGGAAAAAAATTCCCAGTAGTTACCACTGGTGATAAGTTGGTGGTAACAGGTGGGAATAACCCTTGTAATCACTTTAAAGAAATGAACTGTTGTCCAATACCTGTGTACATACATAAATAACTAGGTTTCTTGTTTTAATATGCCAGGTGGCATTAATATTTAATTCAAGAATTCTTGCAGTTCGATGCGCGTCTTAATTTTCTGGTACACGGTCCCTTCGTATTGGTTGATCTTCTGACTATTTCTTACAAAGACGAACGTCGGCACTCGTTGGATCTTGTAGTCCTTGTAGATTTCCTTGTTTCTTCCATCGTCGCTTACCTGAAGAAAAGCGATATCTATCCTTACTATATTATAAACGTGAAAGTATGTATGTACGTTCCACTTAATCTCCAAAACTACTGGACGAATTTTTATGAAACTTTCCAGTTATGTACCTTATATATCAGAATAGGAAATAGGCTATAATGTATGTTGAATTTCATCCCTTTTAGGGACGAAAAAGGGGATGAAAATTAATATGGGCAGTAAATATTGTTTTGAACTTGAAATCTTGGTAACATGCTTCACATTTAAATTAGTAAAATATCGAGTTTTGAGGAAAGACATAAGCTACTTTTTATCCCGGAAATATACCGTTTATCCGCGATAAACGAATCTAAGGCGGCCGAAGTCGCGGGCGGCCGCTTGTACTATTATAAAGTTGTAAAAATGGAATGTCTGTCTATTGAAGATATTTAAAAAAATATATTGAAACTGACTATTAGGAAGTCACTAAATCGTTTTTTTTTGTGTTTGTATGTATCGTTGTGGCTTCATCACGCCAAATTGGCTAAACCGATTTCAACTATTTGTGGTACACGGGTAGCTGGGTATCTCCAGATGGTTATAGGATACTTTATACCCGACTACGCTATAGAAAAAATAGTGGATATAACTTTTTCTCCTCCGCGAACGAAGTTGCGGGCATCTTCTAGTATTAAGTTATTATAAAGTTATAAAAATGGAATGTCTGTACATTGAATATATTTTCAAATAAGTTCCTCTCAAAAAAAACATTTTTGTTACAAGCTTTTATTGCCGACTGTACTTTTCTTTGAACATCCATCAACTACTCACCGAGACGATTCTAAAGAGCCCCAACTCGGTAGGATTAAATTATTTTATTACAGAGTTCTATTCACCTTCCTCTATCATCAGATCAGCTCGATGGTGTCATATTATTGCATTGTCGCCAAACTTACATTATAAGTATGCCAAATAGCTCAATTGGAAACCGGGAAGTAGGTCAAATTTTACTTGCAAGTTGCCACCCAAACATATTGTTACACTAGTGGCCGCCCGCGACTTCGTTCCTTAGATTCGCTTATCGAGGATAAAAAAGTATTTTTCCGGGATAAAAAGTAGCTTATGTCTTCCCAAAACTCGATATTTTACAATATTACCAAGATTAAAAAAAAATAGTTTTAGTTTTGTAAAAAAAATACCGTCCATACAAATTTTCATCCCCTTCTCGTCCCTAAAAGAGAAGAAATTTGACATACATTATAGCCTAACGTGGAACGTACATACTTACATACTTTCACGTTTATAATATAGTAAGGATAAAGATTCCAATTAAATATTGTTAATAGCTTGTAAATTATTAGTAATGCGGACTATTTGAAGCTCATTGAATCTATTTTTTTTCCTTTTGTATGTTTGTATGTGCAGTTGTGGCTTCATCACGCGAAAACGGCTAAACAAATTTCAACTATTTTTGGTACACGGGTAGCTATCCACTGATGGTTATAGGATACTTTTACGCGGGATAAAAAAGCGGCAAAGTGCGAGTCGGACTCGCCCATGAAGGGTTCCGCAGCCGTTTATACAAAAAAATGCACTACAGATGAAAAAAATACGATATAAAAAAAGACATTAACAAAAGAGCGTATGTCCCCGACTCTTACGTCCTTTTGCTGAGAAGCGCAGTTTTTGGCAATAACTTAAAAACGGTATGTCCGATCATGTTGAAAACAATTTTCGTTGGAAGTATTCATTAAGCTTTATAATTGTAATTTTTTTTCATATTTTTTGAACTTACCGTTTAGAAAATAGATGGGGGACACAATTTTTGCTACTTTCGTAGCGAATATTTCGGAAAATATTCACTAAACCATTTTTTTTCTTAAAAACCTCAAAGTGTTTCAGAAGTACTGTCGAAATATGTGCCACACCTTGATATTTTCTGATTTTTTTTTATAGTTTCGGTTACATGTATGGAGTGTCCCCCCTATAAATATATATATTTTTTATTTAACTATCAAACTAAGTAGCGGTTAACACACGACACCTATGCTCCAAATTTCATCAATGTACATCTTATAGTTTGTGAGTAAAATGACTGTGACATACGGACGGACAGACAGACAGATATGACGAATCTATAAGGGTTCCGTTTTTGCCATTTTGGCTACGGAACCCTAAAAAGGAGGAATAAAAAAAAAGTGCTATAAAAATGAATAGGCAAAAAACAACATACTAACCCTAAGGAAAACTACTGATTCGTAATATTCGTCAGCCATATCTTCGATCCTGGGCCCAATCATCCTGCATTTCGAGCACCATTTGGTCAAAAAGCTGACCACGACCAGCTTATTTCCAGCTGCAACTAGTTTCGCCTTCAGCTCCTCCGGGTTAGCCACGTCGATGAGATGACGCCTGGAATAATAGTTATTCGTTATGCAAGGCTGCAAAGTTGTTATTTAGCGCGAGTGCTTGAATAGTAGTTAGCGAAGGAATCTAAAATTGAACCACGAGTCCAGCGAAGGGTTCAAATATAGATTCCTGAACGTAACGAGGCTTTCAAGGCACGAGATTTTACAGCCGTGCGAAACACACAACTCTTCATCTCACTACGGCGGGGAAAATGTGAGATATAAAAAAAGTATGCAATTATATGAAACCTATTATATTTTCATTTAAACCGGTGATAATGAACCTACGAAACACACTTATGACATCATATAATATAAAGTTGTGTATCTACATTGAAGATATTTTCGAAAAAAATAAGTGAAACGGACTTTTTGAAGGTCACTGGATCGAAATAGTAGGTTGTTTGACAAGAGGCTAAAATAAGCCATTATGACGCGAAGTGATTATTTGTACGAGTTCATGAAGTGAGTGAGGACAAATATGTTTGAGTGTCATAATGGCTTTTAGAAGTGAACTGCGAGAAAATAAAAAAGACTTAACCTTGAAATTGTATATTTCATGAAAAACTAAAAGTACAGTTTAAGCAATTCTATCAGAAAGTTAGGCCAATTTGATCAGGTTGTTTTTTTTTTTTAATTATTCGTAAGGAGTATGTAGCTGGCCGCAAGTTTTTTTTCAGTGTCATAGACATTTGTAAGGGATTAAGTATAGGGCTTTCTTTTAAACCCTAGGGGCTAAACGTACTATTTTAGTCTCGCTTCGCGAAGCTAATATGACGTACTTTTTGAGCAGAAGAAGTGAAATACATTTGTCACACTGTAGGTACTTTTAGTTTTTATTAAATAATGTAGTCTTTTTTATTTTTTTTCTCGCAGTCTAGTCGAAGTGAAAAGCAGAGTATTAAACACGTGGCTAAAATCAATTATGACACTCAGACATATTAGTCCTCGCTCACTTCGTGAGCTCGTTCAAATAATCACTTCGTGTCGTAATGGCTTATTTTAGCCCCTTGTCAAACAATCTACTATATTTTTTGTATGTACGAGTATATATTGTATCTTCTCGCAAACGAAGGTCTCAAGTAGTAGAGAATTCGTAGGTACATGCCTGCTCTTTCAAGAAAAAATAGAATTTGAGGCTCTTTTAGGTGTTTACAGGATCTGCATGACCCATAAGGATACGAAAATACAATTTTAACTATAAGTAGGTCTCACAATGGCTTCTTCGTGGTAGTGGTTGTGGAGGTGTATTCTCCGGACAGCACTGCCTCTAACGTCGCCTGTAAACAAGGATACCATAAATAAGGAGCTATTACACCGCTGCTCAAAATACGCTGACCGTAAACGCAGCGACGTGACTTTTGGCGTCCTGCGTTGAGCGGCGCGAAGCGTCCGCGCCTGATGCCGGTTGTCATTCGCTGTGTTACGGTCCGGCCATGACTTCGAGCGGCGGTGGCAGCGGCAGCGGTTTTTCTAATTCATTGCGTGTGATCCCCACAGTGCGTTGCGCGTCTCGACTGCGCAATGAACAGATAAAACGCTTCCCGCGCCGCAATTCGCGCATTGTCGTGGCCGGGCCGTTAGGTGGATCGCCAGCAGGACGCAAATATAGAGGAAACGCATCCGAAGCGCTTAGCACGAGCTCAACGCAGCGGATGCCCTTATGCGTCATGATTTTTACGCATAACCCCCACACCGTTGCGTTAAAGACGCTAAGGGTACATTTATGCGGCTGAATGTGTGAAGACAACGTGACGCATGAGACACGTAATCGCGTATACGCAGCGTTAAGGTCCAGTGTGGTAGGTATTTGTAAAAGCCGCCCAATTGCGAGTCGGACTCGCGCACCGAGGGTTCCCTACAAAATATACGCTACAAACGCCCGGATCTATGATAATCCAGTGTTAGCAGAGCCCTATTCCTAAGCAAAATGTACGCGGTGTTCGGTCATTTTACATTGGTTTCAGACATAGACAGACAGATATCAAATTATTCTGTTTTTAGTATTTGTTGTTACAGTGGCAATAGAAATATAGAAATACGTCATCTGTGAAAATGTCAACTGTCTAACTATCACGGTTCATGAGATACAGCCTAGTGACGGACGGACACCGGAGTCTTAGTAATAGGGTCCCGTTTTACCCTTTGGGTACGGAACCCTAAAAACATGACGTAAACTAACTTGGGCGTCTCATATAGATAAGCTCTGCGGAAAACTTGGTGGCGCTTGCTTCGCACTGCGCCGGCTGGCTGGAGTCGTGCCACGTCATGTCGTCCGAACGTGTTTTTTTGCAACTGTCCAATCACTCCTGCAGTACGGCACTGACTTGTGGGGGCGCGCCGCGGACTGGGAACGCGCATTCCGACTCCAGAAAAAAGCTGCGCGCGCGATGGTGCAACTGCCTCGGGAAACTTCCGTGAGGCCCTATTTTAAGGAGCTGGGCATACTGACTTTGCCATCGGTAGTAATACAACAGATTGCTACCTATGGGTATATAAATCTGAGTCAGTATACAAAACGCGCAGACCAAGCCCGCCTGCTCCGACACCCGAGTAGGCTCCTGTCGATAAAACGACGACTCGCGAGATCTGGTAAGGTGACTCACGTTGTGTGCCCTACGGTCTACAATAAACTGCCAGTGGCAATTACCTCCGCTCCCTCTCTAAGTTGTTTTAAAATAAAACTAAAAAATTGGCTTCTCGAGCACGCATTTTATAGCTTTGACGAATTTTTAAATGTTGAATTGTAATATAATTATATAACTATTGTATACGTACTTACGATTATTTTTATTCTATGTTTGTATATTTGTACATATTAATTTATAAATGATTTTAAATCTGCTGTGTTGTGACATGTAATATTGAGAATATTATTAATAAATGAATATGAATATGAATTTATGTCACATCACTGCGTTTACGATACGTCATCATCACTACTTGAGCAGCGGTGTCATCACCCTGTCTTGGTCGGTCCTTAGTGGTAATCGGATTGTTGCCACCTCCACAGTCCTTGTGCCTGGCGCACTGCGTCCCCACCCTACTCCATGTGACCACTGATGACATTCCCGTTAGTGGGTTTCCGCTCCCCCCTCTCACGGACCTACCCAGTTCAAAGTCAGGTTCTAAAAAAACCTATTCTGCCCCAATGCATTGTCCATGTTTAATTCATTATCTCTGGGCACTGGGTAGAATACTTACCCACTAAGCTGGCTCGCTGAATCCAAAAAGAGGATATTTGCCTCTTACACGAGAGAGCCCCACTCTTCCCTTGTCCGCGCCACTTCACGGTAATCGTGTACTCCGAGGGCAGTCACATCTTTGAGGTCTTCATCGCTCCTGCTGTATCTGTGGCTGCCCACCAGACGTTTTCCACTGGGCCAGCGCACACACGCTCTCTCCACGGCACGATCGTATCTCATCCTTTCCAAATGACCGAGCCAACGAAGTCGTATTGCCTTATCTTCGCCAATTAAGTTCGGCATCTTCAGGGCCGGATTTAGATGTGTGGAGCCCCTAATTATTTTCCAAATAAAATGCTTGAGTCGGAAATAAATTCCGTTCAAATTCCGTAAAAAAAGATCAAACAAAACGACATTAGTATCAATGACTATTAGATTAACAATAACAAACCTTTATCTCATACATAAAATGGGATAAGTATACCAAACACATACTTTTCACTGAACAAGCACTAAAGTTTAGTAAATCGACAAAGTGGGACGCTACCTATAGAAAATCACTATACTTTATAATGCATAAAAAAGTACTTAGAATTTGATGTTAATACTTTTTATGCTTGTTATGCTTGATATTAAAATACACTTGTCATTTGTATTTTTATGCTGTACTTTTAAATTCATTTTTTCTTAACTTTTTGAAATAATAACTAACTGAAGGGATCCATAGAATTATTTCTGTCTTTTATAGCATGACAATATATTTATAAATACAACTTTAATGATGTATCTGCGGGTCGTGTTATAAATATAGAAAATAAACCCATATTCAGGATTGACATATTTTCGTTCTGTTTTTATGTTCAAGCCTCCGTAACATTCAAACTACTAAGGTTACATACATGATTTTGACTAGTTTGAAATCCTTAAAGTATGCCAATTCATTTGATACTAACCAAACCACTCTATAACTTCAAAGTACAAGTGGGTTTTTTGCTGGCCCAAACTTTAACCAACGTTTTCTAATTGCCGCTTTTTCACCTTTGCAAGTTTGAAGAATTTAAAAATTATAACTATAGCACTTAGAGACATAATTTTTTCACCGAAACATAGCTTATGCTTTGTTATACTACAAACAACTCATAACTCCATATCGACAAAGTAGAAATGTTTCCCTATAACAGGCAAAAATATGATATCGACGATGTTTTTCGGTATTCGACAAAGTGGGACGCTGGGCACTAAACTTTGAGGCCTTAAAAAAGTGCTTAAGGGTCGACATCAAAATCATAGGTTTATGTATGTTCTATCAGTTTTCATTGAAAGTCGATTTTCGGTAGGTTTTGCCATATTTCACTAAACTGCCCGTAACTTCGAAACTAGAATCGACAAAGTGGGACGTTTTACTGAACTCCCTCACATATAATCAAAAATAAGAATTATGCGAGATAAAATTTTAGCGTTAACGAACGGAATCCGCCGAGATTTGTTAATCAGAATTCGGTATCGTTCTGTACTTGCTATAAAGTCTATTGCTGGGGCCCTTCTTTTGTGGAAGCCTAGGGCCCTAGGCCCAGATGCCCTCCCCTAAATCCGGCCCTGGGCATCTTCACTAAGTCTTCCAGTTCTTCCTCCGCCTCTAAGACCTCCACCTCTGCGCTCCCGATTGGTCCCAGAATTTTCCAACAGATTTTCCACTCTGACACTAAGAGCTTGCTCTGTTCTTTCTGGGTAGTAACCAGGCTTAACACACATACATCAAGATTGATCTAATCGAATACTCACCGTGAGTTTTTTGATGCCCCCGCCAGACCGCACCATGAGCTTCTTCTTGTCCTGCATGAAGATAAACGTCGGGACCGCGTGTATGCCGAACACTTCGTAAATGTCGTCATGCTCTTCCTTGACCTGAAGAAAAGTGGTCAATAATAAGTGTAGTAAAGTGTATCCAAAAACTATTTAAAGGTTATTGAAAGCTGTACCGTTGTCGGGACAATCATTACACATGTCCCAGGTTGTACACAAGCTGTATAAGAGCTTATACGGCCATTATATAGCTAAGCTTGAGCGTTATAGGGCCTGAATAAGCTTTAATACAGCTTTTGTGCTATTTGGGGTGGGGCAGTCCACCTGAACGTCGGGTACGTGACCAGGGCCGGATTTAGAGGTGTGGAGTCCCTATGGCAACAAAGGAGAGGAGGCCCCATGCCTGGTACCTAATAATTTTCCAAATAAAATGCAAGAATGTTTTCAGTTAAGTTTTCAATAAAGAAATTATTGTATAAAACCAAATGAATTATTTTAAGAAACGTATAAATATAATCAAAAATAAGAATTATGCGAAATTAAATTTTAGGGTTAGCAAACGGAATCTGCCGGGCTTTTTAGAAGAAAAATGATTTCGTTGATATCAAGTGCTCGGAGTCAATCACTTTCAATGCTTAGGAGAGACAGCTTCGATAGACGGTTTTGTCCCATCGTCGCTAAGGTTTTTCAAGACGTAAAACTGGCCGCCCCTTTTCGCCGATAATTTGTTAATCAGAATTCGGTATCGCTCTGTACTTGCTATGAAGTCTATTGTGGAGGACCCTCTTTTGTGGAGGCCCAGGGCCCTAGCCCCGGATGCCCTTCCCTAAATCCGGCCCTGCGTGACGCCATTCCTCTGATACATTTAACCATGTAACACCAACATTCTAACAATAACTTTACTTGACTTGTTTAGTATTTTATGGCAACTGTCTTAAAATCGGAGTTAGTTCCTTACTAGATGTCCTTATGATGAGAGTATATAAGCCTATGGAAGCCGCACGCGCCATCTAGTGGCTTTTTACGCCAGTGAGTGCGTAATCGACTGTCATACGGCGTGCATACTGTCTGCCTTTGCCGCCTAAAAACTATTACTTTCACGAGGACTTTCGTGATCTACTTTCTTCTACTGTTTGTGTGTGTGTGTGGTTACGGTATGTGACAAGCTTGTAAGTCCTAGGCATTATTAGAGATTGCAAACCGGGCCGGGCCGGGCCGCAATGTTTAATCATAACACTGACCCTTATAAAAGACGTCGTGCTCTTGTACTTCTTAGCTAGCTTCTCGACTTCAGGAATCATCGTGTAGCTTATACTACAATAGCTAGGCATGAACGCAATAACCACCAGCTTGTCCTTCGCTTCTGCCAGTCTGCCTTTAAAGTCGTCGTAGCATTCGATGTCGTATAATTGGCCCCTGTAACAAAAGACTTATTCCTTACTGTCAGAGGGATTCCTACTGACAAAATAAATTAGACCCACACAAATCTGTCCACAACTTTTAAATGTCGCTGTAAAATATCACCTTTTTAAAATAATGGTTTCTCTTTGTTTAAATGTATGGTGTACGTTAAAGGCCCGTTTAGTTGGTGCGAGTTTCTCGCCTCGACCATACGATTAACGTAGCAGGAGGAAAAATATAGCACCATTTATTTATTTATTTGTTTATTATTAAAAAAAGTTACACAGCATTACAGTAAAAACCAAGGCACTGTGAACTACAAAAAAAGAAAAACAAATCATGTAAATGTAAACCAGTGATTTTTCAAACTTTTTGCTGTCACGGCCCTTAATAACCATCAAAATTCCTTCGCGACCCCCCATAACTCTGTTTGTACGATTAAACTTATAACTCAATTCTTATTAAACATATTTTGAACACGCCCTTCTATCATTCAATCAGTCATTCGTTTCTGAAAACAAAAATCACTGATCCTTGTGTCACCCCTGGATAAGTACCGCGACACCCCTGGAGGTCGCGACCATACTTTAAAACACACTGATGTAATCTATGCGTACGATATCGCACTAGATAATCGCCTCGCCTTTGATGATTGGATGTCTCCGTGTAAACAAAATTTGAATTCGAAAATCGTATTTCGAGTTCATGTGCTATTCAGCCGCAATCATGAGTGCATTGCGAGAGGCTGTTTCGATTTGGCACTTAAAACATTAGTTGTTTTTATTTCTCGCACGAATTTAAACATTTTTACGATAGTCGCCTGACGATTATTGCATACGATAGTATCATAGGAAATCTCGCCCCAAAACGTTCGAGAAACTCGCGCCAAAATAGGCCATCCCATCAGTTAAACCAAATAAACAGGAAAACCTAATATTAGAAGCTCGATTTCTTGGTACCTAACCCTAGAAACGTCAAAAGTGTAGGTCTATTAGTTGTTTCACCCACGACCCAGTTATGGCGAGTATCGAGGGACAGTTTGTGAATTCCCTTTGTCCCATCTCGTAGCTAGATTTGATAGCTAGCTACGAAATGAGAATTGTACTTTCCCATCTTGTTGCTAGCTACCAAATGGGAACGATCATCAACCTATTAACATTATAAATGTCAAGTAAAGTTAACTTTAGGCTGAGCCACACCGGATGCGTGTGCGTGGCGTGTGCGTACGCCGCGGTGTGTCATCTCTTATGAGGATTCGTACTTTACGACGCGCACGCTACGCGTATTTCTACGTGCACATCACGCACACGCATTCGGTGTGACTCGGCCTTAATTAAAATGGCATAAAATAAATAGCACCAAGCTATAAGCAGTTTGAAAAATATATTTCAGACAAAAAGTAAATTTAAGCGATGGAACTAAATGATTCCTGTTTCGTACCCAGCTTCTAATCGGGAATATTTTTCCTCTTTCGAAGCTAGCTACCAAATCTGGCTTCAAGATAGGACTCAAGGATTCCCGTTTCGTAACTAGCTTCGAATTAGGAATATTTCTCCCATTTCGCGGCTATCTACCAAATCTGGCTACGAGATGGGACTAAAGGGTGAATTCTTGAAGCTTGCGAACGGTATACTTGTGATTAAGTCTTACTCTTCCTCAGGGTATTGCGAGTTGACGGTGTTTAGAACGTGCTCATCGATCCTGGTGGCGTCTATCACTTTCTGGAACCAATACAAGCTAAATGGCAGAGTGGCCGAAAAATACGTTACCAAATAATAGCATGTATGATTTTTTTTAATCGCTTTTCTTTACAATATATCGTAAGCACGAGTTCAATGTGAAATTAAAATTAAATCAGTCAAGTAATACGCATGATATAGGCATTCTAAACTAATTAGACAGCGATCTGACAGAGAGGTCCGACATTATACTTTTACGTCATAGTGCACTACGGCCATATAAATTTTGGTTATTTTTATAGTTATTCGAAAAAATATTGATTCTTACTGTTTGTTACATGAATGAGCTTTTATAAAGCAAAAATAAAAATTCGTTCACATTCCCTATTATTAAAATACAACCATTTACCCGCTACAAACTACTCCGTACAAACCATTCCTCATACAAACTTTCATCCCTCTTTTCGCACCTTTAAGGAATGAATTCCGAGATAAAAAGTATTCTATGTCCTTCCCGGAGTCTAAAACTATCTCCATAATTCATCTAATTCGATTGCGCTTGTGTGATGAGCACGAATGTTTGTTCCTGGGTCTTGAATGTTTTCTATGTATTTAAGAATTAAAATTTATCTATATATTATGTATATCGTCGCCTCGTACACATAGTACAAGTTTTGCTTAGTTTTGGACTAGGTCGATTTGTGTAAGATTGTCCGTGTGTTATTTATTTTATTATATTTATTTATGGATCGGTGGCGTGCGGTCCATATAGGCGCAAAGGCACTGCCTACCCTGAACGACCATGGCTCCATAATGAAATAATAATGAAATAATGATCTTTATTCTGTAAGTAGGCCGCAAGGGCACTTTTACAAGTCTTACTCTACGGCGTTTCCCAAGAGGAGACCACTTAAAGCATCATCTGGTAGCTTATTATAAAAATGTATACATTGAACACGAATGATTTGGCTACTTTACGAACGCGGAACTATATAGGCACAAAGGCACTGCCTACCCTGAACGACCATGGCTCCATATAAGCACAAAGGCACTGCCTACCCTGAACGACCAAGGCTCCATGTAGCAACAGAAAAACTGCCTACCTTGGCCAAAAACCCTGTGCACGCCATCTATCCATGGATATGGATATAAAAATAGTAGAATAGTCATATAAGTCATAAAAAAACCGGCCGTACAAGTCCGACTCGCGCACCGAGGGTCCCGTACAAACTTTCACTTACCCTAACATTATTATATTACCCGGTTCCGGTTGAGTTAAGTTTGCACCTGATATGTATAAAAATAAAATAAAAAATGAGGTACAAATTTAACACAACCGGGTTGTTCAAATAGGTTTTTTTAAAATTAAAAAAAAATACGTAGTTGGAGACATGGTTATAATTTTCTTGTAATATTTATGTTTAACTATACAAATAGTGAAAATTTCAAAATTTTCGTTCGGTAAACTTCGGAGATAAAGGGGGGACTGGTGTTTTTTCACATTTTCCTTAATAAAACAATATCTACTCATTATACAAAAAATAAAAAATAAATCCAAAATGAACTAATTTTTGCACCCCCTCACCCCTAATACATCGTTTTTTTTAATAAATAAATATTTTAAATTGTTTCCTTTGCAATACATGTGGGCTGACCATGTTTATAAATATTCCAAATATCAAAGAAATAGCATAAGTAGTTTTTGAGATATGGCGCTCTAATAGTCGGACAGACAGACAGACAGACAAAGTCGCACCATACGGCTTCCTTTTTTACCATTACGGTCGCATCATACGGAAACCTAAAAAGTAGAATAGTCATGTTAGTCATTAAAAAAACATACCACGAGTTCATTTATGCTGGACCCCGTACGCCTGGTGAAGGGCTTCGCTCTCTTCAAGTAGACAAATGTGGGCACAGACTTCACTTTGTACTCGTTAAAGATATCGTCATGCCCTTCATAAACCTGAAAACAAACTTTCATCTTAGGGTGTAACATATCGTACTTCCAGAAATGATACAATTCAATGTTCAAATATTCTGGGACTCTATCAAAGGGCTGCCACAAAAGGCCAACCAGAGTCAGCCTCGATAGCGAGTCGGTCCCTCTCTTTTCTATTTCCGATTGTTTCGCTCTCTCTTCTACGCTAGTAATTCTTTCACGACCAGGAACCTAGGAGATTCGTAGACGAACCAAGGTCACCGACATAGCAAACAGGGCAAGCAAACTGAAGTGGCAATGGGCAGGGCACATAGTTCGAAGAACTGATGGCCGTTGGGGCAGAAAGGTTCTCAAGTGGAGGCCGCGTAAGCGCAGCGTGGAAAGGCTACCCGCAAGGTGGTCGGACGACCTGGTCAGGGTTGCGATGTGGAAATCTATTGACATCTATCAATAGTCACCGAGACGATTCTAAAGACCCTATATTCGGTAGGATTGCGTATTATTACAAAGTTCCTGTGACCACCATCCAGCCCCATCATCAGACCAGCTCCATGGTGTCTTATTACTCTATTACCGTCGAAGTTACGTTACCAAATTTCAGTTCAATCGGTCCTAGGGAAGTAATTCAAATCTCCCTTACATGATTTGTAAACAGATATACAATTATTCTTAAAAAAAAAACTTATATATAAAATCTAAATAATGAAAAAAAATTCAAGGCTTCGACTGGAACTCTCTATCTCTCTGTACTCTCTCTCTCTCTCTCTCTCTGTACTCTCTCTATCTCTCTCGTGATGGTAAAACATCAAGCTATTCATAAAAAATCAATACATACAAATGTAAAGTTGAATAAAAATACAAACCCTTAGAAAAACTATTGAGTTTCCATATTGCCGAGCCAGCTTCTCAACCTGAGGAATCAACTTGCGGCTGTGAGGACACGCCCTGGGCAGGAATCCTATCACCACCATTTTGTCACCAGCCGCCGTCAGCCTGACATTCAGGTCGCTGAGACTCCTTACGTTGATTAACTTGACCCTGGAAAATAAGTTTCGATCAAAAAATAGGATACATCTGGTGGAGGCGGATCTGCGTGAGCTCGGAGCCATTAACTGGCGAAAGATTGCGCAGGATCAGGTTAAGTGGCGTGCTCTTGTGACGGAGCCCAAGACTCAATTTGTCGCTCAGCCAGCGCAGTTAGTTAGTTAGTCAAAAAATATTTTTTTTTGACAAGCTTTTATTATTATATATATCGAATAATCCGTTAAATTGTTTTATTTCAATGAGTAATAATCGCGGAAACAGAAGAAAATATTAAGCTTTTATTACTTCTGTACTTTTCTTTGAAAATCCATGAACTACTCACCAAGACGATTCTAAAGAGCCCAAACTTGGATTGCGTTATTTAATTATAGAGTTCCTATGACCACCCTCTGGCTCCATTATCAGATCAGCTCGATAGTGTCATAATATTGCATTGTACATACATAAGTATGACAAATTTCAGCCCGATTGGATTACCGGGATGTGGTTGAAAATGGTTTGCAAATGAAACTATAACTTACATATACATACTTATATAACTTGACTTGACTTACATTAGGGGAGAGTAGGGTATCTACGAATACCTAAGCGTGAATATAAATAAAACTGAAACAATACAAACATCAAAACGTGTTTATTCCTCATCGTTTAGTATACCTAATCAGTCACAAACTCTCATTAATAATTGTAATAAAATCTTCAAATAAAATCTATTTCTAGAACAAAAACAAAAACCTTAGTGTTCGAGTTTACCCGACAGGCGTGGGATTATTTCGAACACGCCGTGGGATAATTACGGACACCATGGGGTAATCACGAATGGAACATCTTTTGCAATAATTAATAACAAAAATCACATAAAAAGCCTCTGGATGTACTCTCACCGCTGGTGCATTTCTCGTGTGCCCATGACTTGCACTTATAACACATGATTCAGTCTTCTGCTGGCGGATCAGTATACTTTCCATTGCAAACTAAGCAATAATAATCGTTTTCTTTATTGACTTTTGTTGCTTCTTTTTTGGCACATTAGCCTCAAACTTTTTAAATTTTTTTACTACCTTCTTATATTTAGAAGCAGTCTTTTTTAGTTCTCCTTGTTTCTTCTCTTTTTTCTTTTGTTCCTTCTCTTCCAAAATTTTTCATTGGGGTACTAGTAATGACAGTTGAATGTTCCTTTCTCAATGTTTCTCTACTTTTCTTTTTTGGCAATTGAGGCACAGAAACAATATTTGAAAGTGATATTCCTTGATTCAAAGGAGTGTTAGCCCATTGTACTGGTGTTTGTTCCTGTTCAACTGTCTCATCAGGTGGCAAGATCACTGATTCAGTAGATGGTTGATTTATAGATGCCTGGGCAGTATTGTTTGACACCAAAACTTCAGTTGAAATTTTACTATGGGTCACATTGCTTTCAATAATTTTAACTGATTGATTAACTGTTGACCTATGAACAATATGAGGCTCAGCCTCATGGTCCTGAACTTAAAACAGCTCTTCAAATTTGGTTGCATCCATCGGCCAAATTCCAGCTGCACGGAATCCGTTTGCTGCTTTTTCAATGTTGCTTATGCGATTAAATGCCGTTGTGAAAAGTTCAACCACTTTATATTGAGTGATCTTCGCCCTATAATCGAAGTCATAAAAAGATCACACTCTCTATTGTACGCAGATTTCAGTGGGCCGAAATATGTCAAATCCAACGGCTGTAGGCGGTGTGAAGTTTGTGGTGGTAGCGATAATAAAACCACTCCTTTTTCGCGACATAATTGGTAGGAATTTAAGCTGATATGGCTCTCATGATTGTCGAGGATTAATAAAATTGGCTCATCTTTGTTTGGCCTTGCAAAGGAGATGATATGTTCAAGCCAATTCACGAATAAAGTTTCGTTGATCCAACCAGAGTCACTGACAGCAGCAATCAAATCAGCATTACCTCCCCGCATTAATTGTTCATTCATGCGTTTTCTTTTAAATATAAAAAATGGAGGAACGTATCGTCCTGCAGCACTAAATGCACATACAACGGTTGTCGTTGTACCTCTTTCACCGCTAGTAGCCATCCCTACTTGTTTCTGCCCCTTAGGGGCCAATATTTTCGAGTTTCGTTGAACATTACTAATTCCCGTCGTGTCAATGTTATATATACGATTAGCATCAAATTGGTGCGTCATTTGCACATTTTCTAAATTGTCAAAAAATAGTTTTACTTCCGTTCGATTAAAAGCACTTATTCTGTTTAAAGAAGTGGGCTCAGGTTTTCTCAAAGAAATGCTTGGGTGTCTCCTTATAAATGCATAATACGAGTCTTTACCAGCCATTTGGCCTGCATTTTGGCCTCATTGAAGTTGTGCTTTAGTTTATTTTTAACAGCAAATGTAAAAGCAATTTTTCGCACCATCTCGATAGTTAATCCGTAAAAAAGCTGGCTACATTTAACAATATATTCTTCAAATTGTTTTTCTTGCTCTGCAGAGAAAATACATTTTCTTCCACATTTCGATTGCGTTATGTCTTTCTTGAGATAGTCATAAATAGTTGTTTTGGGCACAGAACAAGCTATGGAAGCTTTTCCCAGTGACAGGGTTTTATTTTTCACATCTTCGACAGCCTTTTTTAAATCATCTAATCGATGTTTGACTTCGGTTTTTCTTTTGTAATCGCGTGGCATCTAAAACGACATAAAATTATCATTACCACATTTTTCGACTATTTGGGATAATGGCGAACGTTCGTTTTTGCCCATCTCAATTCGTTCGCGATTGCCCCGTGAGCTCGATTATTAAATCAAAAAATATTTATCAAGGTTATTTTATCATTACGAAAAATTGGTTAGGTGTGCACCAATCTTCTGTTATAATGCATTCCAGACAAAAAACTAGAGAGTTAACACGACACACATAGTAGCCACAACACGAATATTTAATGCTAAAAATTAGATAACATTACGCAAAAATTTTAACATTTACTCACCGTGAACGAAGAGCGCGTCCCCACTGTACAACTGAATGTCCAACACTGATCGCGGGGGCCTCTCGCGGAAGGAAGATAGAGACGTTGGACTACCCGTCTCTGTCACATCGAAACGGCCTCGTTCGGTATTACCCCGCGTTCGCCATTACACTACTCTCCCCTACTTACTTAAATAAAAACTTGTAATAAAGGCATTTTCGTGGCAAGGCAGTGTATCATATTTACTTATTAACCTTTTTGTATTGCTGGTGTTTATTTACCCTTATTAAAGGACAGAAACACAAGGAAGCGTTTCATAGCTTTAGTCAAAGAATATCTACAATATGCGTCCTATATATCTATCAAATTGCTGTGCCCTGACAGGGTTCATGTGGAACCTGTACCTAACTAAGAAATTAGGTTAAGAACTTCACACTAAACTAACATGGGTGCAATAAAGGATTTTGATTTGATTATAAAAATACTTTTTTGGATTTTTAAAATTTACATATTTACTTATTTTTACTAATCAATAATAACGTGGCTTTAAGTACAGATTTTTCATTAATCATTTAAAATTAGTATTTATTTGTTACGAGTATCAACACCATTTAAATCCGAAGATGTCCACTGCCGAATATACAGGTTGTATCTAAGCGATGACTGAACTGGATACAGACCATTGTTTTGGGAAAAAAATGAAAGATCATTTTCCCCGAAGAAATCTAAAAAATGCTCGCTGCTTTGTTATCCGGCGGCCATTATAACCATTGCACCTCGTTTTATTGACATCGTGATCATCATCATCTCAGCCGAATGACGTCCACTACTGGCAAAGGCCTATCCATGTAGACTGCTTCGCTTTCGAGGACACCGCATGTCAAAATGCCTGTTGATTTTAATGGCAAATGTACAAACTGTTTTCAAAAAAATCCGCCAAGTAAAGGCGGTTATATGATATGGGTAATGAAATTTTGTGTTATGTTCTAGTTCGTAGTATTAGTCGTATAAGTAATAAAAAAAACTTACGGTTTTCGTATTAACTGAGCAACAGCGAATGGAATCAGGATCAATATGAACAGCTCTGGCCTCATGTTCTAAGAATCAACGCAGGCGCAGGTTGGCAGACCTATAGTTTATCTATTGAAATATCGAACGCTGTGCAATGTCATTATGCAGACAGAGAGACGGCCGAGGCTTAGTGATATAATTCCGTTTGTACCATTTGGGTATGGAACCTCGATGATTATTAAAAAACCGGCCAAGTGCGAAACTGACTCGCACGCCGAGGATTCCGTACAAATTTTGACTTAACTTTACCTAACCTAAATTGGCCAGTTCAGTTAAATTTGCATCAGGAGCCCGTTTCACAAAAGCTTTGCAACTTGTATTTCAAGTGGGAGCCTCTTTTTAATACATATTGTTGGAAAGAAATTTCCACTTACAATACAAGTTACAAGCTTTTATGAAACGAGTCCCTCGTTTCCGTGGCGTCGGATACAAATTAGTTGCAAACTTTACGCAAAAATAATTAACATTCTCTCTCTCTGGGGTCGGTCCCTCATGTCTGAGGATCGTGGTCAGCATCAGGGTTACACTTGGAGCGGATGATCTGCCTCCATCGGTTTCTGTCTAGCGCGTCTCTAACAACCGTGTAGAATTTGGAGGACGACGAGTCTTTCAACTGATCGGTCCATCTTGTTGGTGAACGACCGCGCGATCTTTTGCCTTCTGTGTTCCCAACCACAATCAGTTTTTCTAAACTTGCGTCGCCTCTGCGCATTGTGTGGCCGAAATACAAAAGAACGCGTTGTTGGCATATGGTGTATAAGCGAGTTTTTAGTTGGAGCTGGGAGCGATGTTTTGGTGCGTTTCGCCGTCCAAGGTATTCTGAGCATTCGTCTCTAGCACCACATCTCAAATGCATGTCTTTCTCGGGCCAAGATTGTCCAAGTTTCAACTCCATACAGGAAGATAGGGAACACCAGAGCTCGTATCAATCTGATCTTGGTTTTGATACCTATTCCTCTTCTCTTCCAGATGATGTTTAAACAGGTCATAGCATCCTTTGCCATCCCGATTCGACTTTATTTTGGGGACACAGCTGCCGTCATTACAGATTTGAGAGCCCAGGTACATGTAGCGGTCCAGGGATGTTGCAGGTGACATTTGTTAGCTTTCCGGCTCGATCCACTATCATCACTTTAGTTTTCGCTCTATTTACTGCGAGACCGATATTACCGCTTTTTAACTCGAGTCTTTGGAACAGCTCACTCATATCTTCCATGGATGTTGCGAGGAGAACGGTGTCGTCGGCATATCGGAGATTTGATAATGTCTTTCCACCTATAGGGAAACCCTTCTTCCAATTTTCGATGGTCTTCCGAATAATGTATTCTCCGTAAATGTTAAAAAGTACAGGGAACAGGATACAACCTTGTCTCACTCCTTTTTTAGTTTGGAACATATCGGAGCATTCAGTGCCTATCCTGATGAAAGAACGGTTTTTGGTGTACAGACTCGATATTAAAGCACCAAGGTGTTCAGGAGCTCCCATTTCGAGTAGCACATTCTACAGTTTGCCCCATTGCACACAGTCGAAGGCTTTTGCGTAATCAATAAAGCATAAAGCAAGCACTAATTAACATTAATGAGCTAATATTTATGTTAATTTATGTAAGGAATTAATCCAAGAAAAAATCAAAATTTTCACTTGTTATGTTTTTTATATTTTCCTTATTGAATGAAATTTAACCACTGTTAAAAAAATATTTGCAGTCGTTTCATATGCATCATTTCACTTTGAATTTTTAGCCCCCTCATATTGGTATTTTTTTTATAGAAAATTGAATGAAAATATGTTTTTTATTTGCGATTCACTTGTACTAATTATGTTTCTAACTACTCCAAGTTCAAATACGTTAAGTAGTTCCTGAGATATAGCGCTGTAACAGTCGGACAGACATACCGACAGACAGGCAGAGAAACAGACAGAGTAACACCATAAGGGTTCCTTTCTTTACCTTTTTAGTACGGAATCCTACAAAGCGGTTTGAAGATTTGGAGGGTTTTTAGATTATTCTTATGAGATAAGCTCCCAATTTTTGCGGTCGTTATACAGAGTGGAAAATTTAAATGGGTCTGCTTTCTTATCACATGAAAATGATCTTAGAAAACCTTCACGAACTTTTCAAATTATTTCGATCGTAGTACGTTTTTACTAACCCATTTCAAAGTCCCACACTGTATGGTCATTTGATTTTTGCAACAACTAAACAGTTTTGCCTAGAAAACTACCGTGGGACTCAGAGTTAGATTAAATTAGCAGTTACTCACGTCGTAAACGCCGAGTACTTACTGCTCGATCGCAGTGGCGAGCACGCACAAGATTTTTGGCCAAGGTAGGTAGTTTTTTTTATAGTTTATCTTGTTTCGGCTTTCAATACATCCTTTTTTCTACCACCGATTCCCTGTCCAAGATTCCATACACCACCGTCGTTATCCGCGCCACCTAACATGAACATCGGGAATCGCAAACATTCGAATCGAATCATTAGTTCATCAAAACACCACGCGCCACGCTTCGGCGCCTCTTGATAGAAACGCAAGAAAAAAAGTTGTCAACAAACATCATGGCGCGCTCGCGATTCGATGCCGCTCTTGCATAAAAATCAGAGATCTCTGTACATAACGATAAAATCAGTGTGCGAAACCCTCTGGTGAGTATTACCTTTCATCTCATTCATCCATCTGTCCTGTTTGTTTGATTGCCGAAATAGTACTAATAATTTTCTGGCTGTCGAGTGAAATTATTCGTCCTCCAGCCCAGTTCGTAACATATCTCTCCAACATTTTCTGTGTCTGTATATGAAGCCAGGGTCGTTCAGGGCTTCAGGGTATAGGCAGTTTCTCTGTGCCTGTATGGAGTATTGTCGTTCAAGGTAGGCAGTGCCTGCATGGACCGCAAGCCACTGACTGCTAGGCATGTTTCGGTACCCGCACCTTATTCATGAGCGTTCAGCGCTTAGTTCGGTGCCGTCGTCGCCTGCGCATGCTGCGAGTAGCCGGGCTGTCATCGTCGCTCATAACGAAAGTCCTCGTATTAGACCGAGAGAAGTGCTCGGCTTTTACCAAGTGATTAACCGCTAATGTAATCTAAATAAACTTCTGGTATTTAAATGGATTATATCGCGTCTATTATCTTATTACATTACATATTACTATTATTTACATTGAGATCATATACGCCATATAATGCGTTTAAAATTGTTTTATTTTAATGACTTATATTAGCGGAAACAGAAGAAAATATTATAAACTTCGGTAATTATCAGTATAAACGTCTCCCAAATAATATTAGGGTGATTTGCAGATTTTTTTTCAGAATTATTTTTTTGGGCTTAATCGTTTATAAATTCGAATCGTTTATAAATCCTTGCTAGTTACTTTTTCTATGAATATCTTTCTATACAAAATTTTGGGACATAAAAATACATACTTTCTGCAAATCACCCATCTCCTAAACTAAACTAAACAAAATATTCATAAAACTTTTTCCATAAACCAAGCCGGCCAGTTTTCCCTAGAACTTTTTTTATACCAAAACACTAAATTCCACTACTTTACACGAACACGAATTTTCTTCACAAAGACGTCTAGCGGCGGCCACCACTCGTATTATGTAAACTTAATTTCCAACTGAACAGAATCTCATCGGTCGGGTAATTTAATTCTTACTCGAAAAAAAGTTTATATCAACATGATACTTGAGAAGAGAACCGTGGGACCGCGATTGCAAGAGTTTGTACTTAACTTCACAGAAATAATAAAGTACTTACTTATATGGTTCTTTTTTTCTTTTTAGTAACTAAATATTACGGGTCCCATGGTAAGCTCCATAAGACTTGTGTTAAGAGTAAACTTCACAGAAATAATAGTACTTACTTAGTAGCTCGGAAAGCGGCCAGGTTAAAGTGGGACTGGGCTGGTCATGTTTGCCGCACGCCGAGTGAGCCGAGGGCCAAGATTGCCACAGAGTGGAGACCCGATAGCTCTAAACAGAGACGCGGCAGACCTCATCGGCGATGGCAGGATGAACTAGACTCCATTCTTAAAGAATGGCCAGAAACCGCCCAGCACAGAGAACATTGGAAGAAGAAGAGAGAGGCCTTTGCCCGGCAGTGAGACATAACAGGCTCAGAATAATAATAATAACTTATAAAATGGATCTTATTCTACTTGTTTTTAATAAATAAATATTACGGAACAATTTTTACACAAATCGAATTAGTCCCATGGTAAGCTCCATAAGACTTATGTTATGAGTAAACTTCACAGAAATAATAGTACTTCCTTATAAGTCGGTTCTTTTTTTCCTTTTTTTATAAAAAAAATATTACGGGACAATTTTTACACAAATCGAACTGGGCCTAGTTCGGTTTGTGTAAAATGTACTTATTGAAATAAAACAATTTAACGGATTATATCGCGTATATTATCTCATTTTAGTTCCCGACGTTTCGGAAGCTTTCCAGCTTTCCATGGTCACGGGAGGACCATGGTCCTCCCGTGATCCGTTAAATTGTTTTATTTCAATGAGTAATAATCGCGGAAACAGAAGAAAATATTAAAATTTACTTACTTTAGTTTGTTTTAAGTTTAGCTCTAAGATTTTATTTTGTTCCTAACAATTATTATTTTTGTATGATTATTTGTAAAGGATCAGCTCTTATATACATATTCAATGTTAATTTAATTTCATAAATCATAGGTTAAATAAAGATAGTCGAACACGAACGAACAAAGGGGGAACGCAACCAGTCTAATGGGAACCCTGCCCAACCCTGCCCACCGGGTCAGATTGGCCGATTTCATTTAAGTGTGTTTTATTTTTTCGAAGACATTTAATATATTAATATTCATTTCATAGACTTTCAATTCAGATAATTATTCTTTATCATAGGTTAAATAAAGATAGTCGAACACGAACGAACAAAGGGGGAACGCAACCAGTCTAATGGGAACCCTGCCCAACCCTGCCCACCGGGTGAGATTGGCCGATTTCATTTAAGTGTGTTTTATTTTTTCGAAGACATTTAATATATTAATATTCATTTCATAGACTTTCAATTCAGATAATTATTCTTTATCCATATATTATTTACTTTATACAAAACTTATTACTTAGACATTCTATTAAACATTTAATAGATTTTGATACCCAAGAATAAAAATCCCCATATTATCATTTTATAGAATAATCAATTCGCAGAATATTTACTTCGTAGATTTTTTTTTCATAGATGATTCAAATCGTAGACTTTCAATTACTTTATTTATTGTAATATATGTTTTATTGCAAATAAATAGTGCTAATTTTAATTGTTCAATGAACAGTAATAAAACTTAACCTAAGCATATAATTAAACTAAAACAAAATAAATTTAAATTAAATTTAAAATGGCCCCTGCGGCATTGAACCGAGCATACTGGCGGCGTTGCCTCGCTGAATCGCCAGACTGATTCTTTGAGCCAGGAAACCGGCAGCTCTCCAGTCGCCAGTGACTTTTGGAAGCCTCTTCGAAACGTCTTTATTTTTTTGTATACATATTTAATGTTAATTTAATTTCATAAATCATAGGTTATATAAGATCAGAGAGGAATGGCGGCGTTATATAAAGATAGTCACATGTTTATATATCTTTATTATGTATTTATTACAATGGTCAGTTTATTATTTTACTATCTAGGGTCTTCTCGAGCCTTTTTTAACCTCTTGTTGTCTGGATTTTTTGGATTGGATGTTCGACGACCACATCTTGTATTGGCTAGCGACCTTCGCAGCATCACCGGGTTCCTATTGAACAAATCCATATCTACTATCCTTACTTCCAAGCTAATTTAATTAATTATATTCAAAAGTAACTCTGTCTGTCTGTTACATTTTACGTTCAAATATAAACAGACTAGCTTCTGCCCGCGACTTCGTCCGCCTTAAATTCGTTTATCGCCGATAAGGGTATTTTTCCGGGATAATAGTAGCCTATGTCCTTTCCCGGGACTCAAACTATATCCATACCAAATTTCATCCAAATCGGTTCAGCGGTTTAAGCGTGAAGTGGTAACAGACAGACAAACAGACAGACAGACAGACAGACAGACACACTTTCGCATTTATAATATTAGTATGGATATGGATAGTATGGATTTAGATGAAATTAGCTTATTTTTCAATTTTTTGTATGTATGTTTGTATGTGTCGTCGCGGCTTCATCACGCTAAAATCCGTTTAGCCGTTTTGGCACGATGAAGCCATAAGAACACATACAAATAAAACTCGATATCAATATTTTTCGATTCAGCGCCCTTCAAATAGTCCACTTTTTGTTTTTCAAAATATCTTCAATGTACAGGTACATTCCATTTTCACAACTTTATAATCGTAGATACAGATGACGCTAAATTTGCGTGACAGAGGTATCATTTACACCTCCGTCACACTTTTTTTATAGAGCCATTGTCGGCAAAAAAGAACGACCCAGGTGGCAATAGATTAGGTACGGTCGGCCAAGAAATTGGTCTACAACTTTTGAATATTAATACACATGAAATAGAGTCGAAAAGTGGTAGACCAATTGCTTGGCCGACTGTGCTCTCATATGACATTACCTCGTTCGTATACACGCATTGCTTTTCTCCGGAAACGGTGATGCAGATACGTGTTCGATGATATTTCACCTGCAACATGACAACTGAAATTCGATACACTATTTTACGTACACACACACACACACACACACACGCACATATATGTCACTCATGTATATAGTCCTCCTCATTGATTTCAATGTCGGCCATCCATAGACTAGACATGTGCTAAACAGTACTTGGCAAAGTAATACCATATCATATCACATCTCTCAAATCAAACCAAATCAAAATATGCTTTATTCAAGTAGGCCTAGGCAAGCACTTTCTAATTGTCAGTTACATTGAAGTCTTTTCTGGGAGACATAAAATATGATCCAACATTTGTTGCAAGGATTAGGGAAAACCCAGAAAAACCTAATCTCGAAACGAAACATCACAGTGAGATATCACATCACTCGAAACGACAAAACCTATGACTGGCTTAGAGCATTTAACTAATGGAAATAACAATCCGTGTCATTACCGAACAAATTGTTTAGGGGGGTGAGGTAAACATGTACAGCACACTACGGAAATATTCCCATTTCTACACACGCACACAATTAAAATAAATCACCTACAAACACACACACACTGGCACTCAATAGATAATGTCATTATCTTGAATGGAAATATAAGAGCGGCATACAATTTCATACATTTAGGTCCTGTAGTATAACGAGACAATAGTATCGTGACTATCGTGCCGTTAAACGATAAATTATAAAAGCGTCTAAAGGTGCGTCCACACTTGTATCACTTGCTCGTATCCGATCACCGTGCCGTGTCATGACTGACGCTCACTGTCGCCGCGCCGATCATGCCGCACTCTTCCGATATAAGTGTGTGATACGCGTAGCAAATGGATTTCGAGCGATCGGATCGGCACAACGTCCAAACGCGTGATCGCGACCAGCGATCATGCCACGCGACGATGATCTGATACGGGCAAATGATACAATGGTGGACGCACCTCAATGTTTCGGATTGCGACGAGTAAATGACAAAATTAAATCAAGGGCGTAATGTAGTCAAAATTAGTCACCTTAGCTTGGTCAAAAGGAATTTCAGTCACTCCTTCGAATCCATCGTGTTTAAAGTTGTTGCTGTCACCTTTGTTAGGGGCTTCTCTTGTACTACCTCCAGAATTGTCTTCTGCTGTAACATCTTCGTTACTGTCTTGTACTATACTGCCTTCGTTATTGTCTTCTGCTGTAACACCCTCGACTTCTTGTATAACATCCTCGTCTTCCTGTGTAACACGCTCGTCTTCTTGTGTAACACCTTCATCTTCTTGTGCAATACCTTCGTTACCACCTACACTTCGACACTAAAAATAAAAAGAACATCCAAAGATAAATATGCCAGACATGATCTCACCACAAGTTATATTTTAAAAGTGGTAAATTTGGCAGTTTTGTTAAGTTTCAAATTAATATATTTCCCCATTTAAGTTGTACTTATCACTTAGTTATGTTTCTCAAAGTGCTTTATTTCTGTAAATATTTTAGACCTTTCTATGAAATACTAGAAGGCACCGCCAACTTCGTCAGCGTAGGAGAAAAAAATTATAACCCTCTTTTCAGATAAAACATATCCTATAATCTGTGTACCAAAAATGGTTGAATTCCGTTAAGCCGTTTTGGCGTGATGAAGCCACAACGACACATACAAACATACAATAAAAAATCGATTCAGTGATCTTCAAATAGTCCGTTACACTTTTTTTTTAATATGTTCCATGTACAGACATTTAATTTTTGCAAACTTATTTAAATTGCCATGTAGGCACGTATGTTCGGGTGGTATCTTGCAAGTTAAATTGGACCTACTTCCCGGTAACCGATTGAGCTAAAATTTGGCATACCTACTATCATAAGTTCGGTTACAATGCAATAGTGTGATACCATCAAGCTGTTCCGATGATGGAGCAGCAGGAAGGTGATCATAAGAGCTCTGCAATAAAATAATGCTATCATACCGAGTTTGAGCCCTTTAGAATCGTCTCGGTGAGTTAGTTTATGGGTAGAAAAGTACAGTCGGCAATAAAATCTTGTCTCGAAAATTTAATTTTTACCGAAAATTTATTTAATCGGCTCACTGATTGTTTCAAAACACAGATTTTTGCTACGTACAGGGTATTAATTTGACCTTACCGAATTTAACTTTAGAATACATATGAAAATCAGAGTTAAAGTTAAGACGTGGGCGTTCATCTTGAAATCTTTGAAGAATTGTTCAGTAATTTGGCATTTTCCTTCTAACGAGCATAATGGACTTTCAACAATCGATTATACACTTTCTAATTGATTTTATGATAATCACGCTTTTAATTACGGGTAGCGAAAATTAGCTGAAATATCCACAGAAGAACCAAAGTAACCGACAGACGAAGTGGCAATGGGGGGCCATGTAGCCCGGAGAACGGATAGCCGTTGGGGCAGTAAAGTCACCCTGTGACGAGCTATAGGCCTATGTTCAGCAGTTGACGTCCGTGCCTGATAGATAGGTCTCGCATTTATGGCACGAGAAATAAATGATAAACATGTAATCTTAAAATGAAATTAAACGAAATACCATTAGAACCTGACTTTGAATTAGGTAGGTTTTGCTAGGCCTTCTATTCACTGGGGAGAGCGCAGACCCACAACCAGGAATGCCATCCGCGGGCACTTGGTGTAGGACGAGGACGCAGTGCGCAAGGCAAAAAGACTGTGAAGGAGGGTTGAGCCGGTTCAACTCTTGAGAGTGTTGTTATCTATGAAAAAAAAATGCGTTCGAATCATCAGCTTTTTTCTATGCGTTTCGAAAGAGTTTTTTATCGTTTCAATAATCACTTGTAACGATAATTAAGTAATTATGGAACATGTGAACAAGGAGAGAGGAACATAACACGTTTATGATTCCAATTCGTTAGGCCGCGGCCCTTAATCGATCAGCCATAGTATCAAGCAAACAAAAACCGGCCAAGTGCGAGTCGGACTCGCGCATCGAGGGTTCTGTACAAAATATACGCTACAAACGGCCGAATCTATGAAAATCCAGTGTTAGCAGAGCCCTAATCCCAAGCAAAATGTACTCGGTGTTCGATCATTTTATATTGGTTACTGACATAGACAGACAGACATAAAATAATACTGTTTTTAGTATTTGTTGTTATAGCGGCAACAGAAATACATCATCTGTGAAAATTTCAACAGGCTGGCTATCAAGGTTCATGAGATACAGCATGCGGACAGACAGACAGATAGACGGACAGTGGAGTCTTAGTAATAGGGTCCGGAAAGGGTAAACTTTGGGTACGAAACCCTAAAAACACGTAATTTACGCAGTGCCTAAGATTTTCCTGAGCGTGTATATGCAAAAGTGAAGACTAAAGGGCGGCTGAAGGATGCAATAACTGTCAAGCGATACACATACTATTATAAAGTAGTAAAAATGAAATGTCTGTACATTGAAGATATTTTCAAAAAATATATTTATTTATTCAATTAAATAACTTAAATCTATCATTACAGGCAGACTCAATTCGATAGACAAGTGAAAATGAGCACATTGATAAACTTAGCGCTACAAGAAAATACAATATAAATAGAGCATTCAAAACAAATAACTAAAATTTACATTGAAATTAGAATTTACAAAATGATTGTTACGGACTATTTGGAGGTCCCTAAACGAAAAATTAGATTTTTTGGATTTTTTGTATGTTTGTATGTGTCGTTATGGCTTCATCACGCCAAATCGGCTAAACAGATTTGAACAATTTTTGGTACACGGAGAGCTGGGTATCCCCACATGGTTATAGGATACTTTTTATCCGACTATGCTGTCGAAAAAAATAGGAGTTATGACTTTTTCTCCTCCGTGAACGAAGTTGCGGGCGCCTTCTAATCCAACCGCTACCGGGTAATAAAGTAAGGGTAAGTGAACATTTGTACGGAACCCTCGGTGCGCGAGTCCGACTCGCACTTTTTTTTAATGTATGTAAAGCAATTTGAAATTTTACATAAAATTAACTACTAAATTTGGTGACTGTCGCCATCACGCAAGTATATTACCTAATATATTTTTTAAACCTTTCAGCTATTTATTTTTTTGTATGCGGTTATCTGTATTACGTATGTTGCCTAAATGACAAACGTAAGTCTTAGCGCATTTAACTAATGGAAATGACAAGCCATGTCATTACCGAACAAATCATTTTTATCCATTTTTAGTGGGGGGTGGTAAACACGTATAGCACACTACGGAAATATACTAACAACACACACAATTCATAGAAATCACCTATAAACAAAAAAACACCCACACAATTTACCGTATAAAGTAACCGGAGATTTCGCGATTACTTTGGCAGAGGAGAATGTATTTGTATAGCATCTACAATGGTTAAATGCTCTCAGACATAGTTAGGTACTTAACTAGATTTTTCGTATCTGAATAGCAGGTACAGTAGGTAGGTTGTGTTAAAGCAGGTGCATAAATAAAACGGAAAATCTAGAATTAAATAGTGTAATTGTAGGTCAAGGGCAAGCGACTTTTAGTAAGCTTTTAGTTGATACTTACACTTTGTAGTTTACGAGAATAAACAACTTGTACAAACAAGCTGTACATTCGTAATTATGTGTTTTATTCATTGAAATAAAACAATTTAACGGATTATATCGCGTATATTATCTCATTTTATTTCCCGACGTTTCGGATGCTTTCCAGCTTTCCATGGTCACGGGAGGACTGAGAAAAGATGTATTTGTCTCTGTCAAAGTTACAATTTGTGCAAACTACCCATTTTTTGAAAAAACACAAATAAAGGTGTACATACATGCCAGATGGGCCTAAGCTGTAAAGACAGTTACACATGTGCCAGAAGGGCTTAATTATTTTATTCTAATAATTTACCAATTAAAAAAAAGTTAAATTGTTTTATTTCAATGAATAAAACATTTAATTACGTATGTACAGCTTGTTTGTACAAGTTGTTTATTCTCGTAAAATATTATATATGTTTTATTGTTTATGCAGCACTAGTTCACTTTTGTATTGTTAGCATTTTTACTTTGCTTCATATTAGATTAATAACACAATAACAGTTTTATTTTAAGGGTCAGTTCTGGTCGCTGAGCAAGCGAAGTAAGTAAAAAACAGATAAATTCAAAAGTATTTATTTAGTATCTTAAACCTATTTCACACAATTAGAGTTGGAAAGTAAGTAAGAGAAGATTTTAATGTACCTACAGGCTTAACAAGAGAAACTTAATGACAGTATGAAGAATTATAAATAACAGACTGTCGCTAAAGAGTGTACCTGTGCATGTGCATCCAATATAGGCTTCAGGATGACAGGATGCTGTTGGGGCTGCCCTAATTCTGCAGCGTACCAGGCATATTAGCAGAAACTCGCACTGATGACTTTAATGCTATAATGGGCAAAAGATTTGCTTCGTTGCTCTGCAGAATGCGGGCCAGCTCCAATCCCACCCTGCGGGCCTAATGATGGTTGCGTTTGTCACGCGATAAATAAGTGACATAGCTGCCGTCACCTTCTGACACGTATGTACATATCATTTATCGCGTGATAAACGCGACCATCATAGGCCCGCTGGCGACTGTAGCAGGCAGATAAAATTCCACTCCCCTATTATGCGACGTTTCGAATGCGTCATGATCATGACCGCTAACTAGGTAATTTTCTCTTATTCAAATAGTATCCGAAATGTTATTACAATTATCATCATTACTACTAATTCTAATCTATAAGATACTCAAATGTAACTAAAAGCAATGCAATAAACTTTTAATTTGAATAAAAGCGATCGACAAGATCGCTCACATAAGCTTAGACTAAATTAACATTTATACTCTCTGTATTCTTTGTTTGCTTTTATTTTAACGAACAATCGAGCATGTTACACGCTTTCTGTAGTCACAGTAGCAGTAGTACTAGAAATAGTATTAGTAGTAGGTCTAGAAGTAGTATTAGAAGCCGTGAGCCTGGCAGTTATGTTCCTTAGTCGCTGTGAGTACCCGCCTGTGAATTCATTGACCTTCTCTCCATTCTTCACAAACATGAACGTCGGAACCCGATGGTAATCACCTACTCCATACTTCCATTCATCTTCTGTGTTCATGTCTTCTCTTACCACCTGGAAATGTAATTGGTATTTAACATTTATCTGTAACATTGTACTACGCCTTTATAAATGTCTGGGTGAACCAATTTGTGTGTTTAGTGTCATTTATTTAGTTTACATGTATTTAGTGTCAACATTTTAGTGTCCATACTATGTAGTGTTTAAAGAGAAATAGGGATGTTGACTGTACTCAAGTAATAATAAAATTTTGTTGCGAAATGGAAGTTTTTATGACGAAAATCCTAAAAAAACAACTTGGATTTCGATACCTTACGTGCATCTTGTTTTATGAGCCTTTAAAATAGGTGGGAAATTCCATTTCTAATGAATAATATAATACCATTCAATAACCCATGAAATGTATGGTAACTTTTGTTATGAAACCGTTTCGATAAACGCAAGTTTAAACATAGCTGCAGAAGGCAAAGCTGCGGAAAGTTCTTAATTTCCCCATATAAGGTAGGAAGGTGTGACTTCACGCCTTTCTATAGGGTTTAGTATCGAGCGGTTTTGGGAAAGTTCCAATATTTAATTCTAACTTGGTTGTATTACGTGGAGTTTCTACAAATTACTATTTCTTTACCTTTAGCACAACCACGTCCTTTCGGTTAGCAATGTTTTCAACGTCTGGGATGATCCTGCGGCTGTAATAGCACCATTCGTCCATGATAAAGATGACCACCAGCTTGTCACCAGCCTGGGACAGTTGTGCTGTGAGATCCGCGGCATCTTTGATGGTTATCACGTGGCTTTCTGAAGATGATGACGATGAAGTAAGCATACCAGATGCAACCCTAAAAAGATGCAAAACGTCATGTCGGTTAATGTAGCTGCTATTAAATTGCCAAAAATATCTATTTTGTACGGTGCTTCCAAGAGAGATCAATTTAAGAGACGAAGAAGTGGAACCCACAAAACACTAAGAAGAGAATATGTGGAGTGCACTTTTTGGGGGTTGGGGGGGGGGGGGGGGGGGGGGGATAATTTCATGTCTCCATTTACAATATCTATAGGTACATGGTACATGGAAAATATCTTCAAAATATATAAATATTGCATATATATATTAAATACTAGAAGATGCCTGCAACTTCGTACGCGGAGGGGGAAAAGTCATAACCTTCTTTTTTATATAGCGTTGTCAGGTAAAAAGTATCCTATAACCATCTAGAGATACCCGGCTACCCGTGTGCCAAAAATAGTTTAAATCGGTTTAGCCGATTTTGCGCGATGAAACCACAACGACATATACAAACATACAAAAAAACCAAAAAAAATTTTTATCGTTTTAGTGAACTTCAAATAGTCCGTAACAACCGTTTTTTTGAAAATATCTTCAATGTACAGATATTACATTTTTACAACTTTATAATAGTATAGATGTGCGCATGTGGACGGGTTTCACGCGACGCTGCGCAAGCGCTGCGCCGCGACGTTCCACAGGGTGCGCGGTAGCCGCCACAGTCTCCTGAGGGTTGTAGCGGACAGATGGGACAGTGGCCTAATCAGACTGGTCCTTTCTTCATTTAAGTTTTGTTACTAACAAAAGTCTCTTTTAATTCTAACAAAATATGGATTTACTTATTAGAAATACATGTTTTTTTTTTATTTATTATCAATATCTTACTTTAGCCTTGGGCTCGTCGAAATGCAGACTTTCAGCCTTTTTGCCTCTTCTAATTCAGATTCCACCGATCCCTGCCAATCATACAAATCATCAGACAAACCTGTAATATCTTCCATCATCGCCACTGTAATAATCAAAGCAACGTATCAATATAATGATCGTCAGAAATTGTTAAAAAAATATCTACACCCATATAGTAAATCCTTTTTTATGTGCTATAAATCCATAGGTAACGATAACGACATAGAAGAAGAAAAAACTAAATAGGGGAGAGTGGGGGCTAAACGAGCCGATTTTCGTAACATACGAAGTTGAGCTATGAAAATAGTGGCTTACGTACATATTTAAAGAAGTGATGATTAAACAGTTTTTTTACCAAAACATTTTTTTATTACATTGATCGGTACGGAAACACTGACCCCGCACGTGGCCCAAAAAACTCGTGTGATTTCTGGATGAATACAAAGGTGAACGGAAAATCACGTACATTTTACTGTGTAATTGTCAATGTATTTGAAATGAAAGTAAAAACTAACCTTGTTTTGCGGCAGAGCTGTGGCGAGGGCGCATATCGCGAGCAACACACACAAGTTCTGCATTGTTGGAATATAGATATTATTCCTGATTCGAGATTCGAGAAGGTAGTGTCTTCTGCTATCTGTCAGTGATGTATGATTTTTAGCAGCTGGTATATTATTTTTATCTCATGAAATGACCTGCGTTTCACTTGTTTATCGCAAGTGACCGGAGAAGTTAGTGCTAATTTACCTAAAGTTTCACGGACGACGTAACGTAGAGTGGTTAACACCATCAAAACATATTTATATTTAATTCCGGTACCTCGAGATATGTCGAAGTGCTACTTGACTATTGAATTTGTAGTGTATGCCTCAGTTATAGTTTCACCGTAACTTCGCTGTTTACAGCAACATAAAAACATATATTGCTTGAGTGAGCAAATAGATAATATGAAACTCTATGTAACGTTATTTTAATGTTCTTTTATCATATACTTTATCTCATACTTGATGGTATAACAATATACTATTTTCAACTACATGGAATTTTCATGAAGAACCCTATGTCATCATACATCAAATTCAACGTAATACCTTTTTGTACTTAGAATTTAATTTAAAAATGTTTTACCTGACTTTGAACTGGGTAGTTCTGCTTAGGCCTCCTAACGGGCGATCGGATACAGTGGAGGTATCGCAAATCTTTACTTAGATTTAGATTAGGGCAGGGTAGAGTAGAGACCGTTTTACAATAGTTAGCTGTATTCCCTGCGCTATGTAGAAGGAGAAGATAATGTTAATAAATGGCATTTATCTTACAAATTGTTAATCACATGAAACAGATATTTAATGAACAATAGTTATACATATATGTCTGAAAATAAAAATGTTTAACGGTGGATTTAACTTCACTACCTATGTCACGTCTTCACGCAAAGTTTAGGTAAATTAGTGCTATCTATTCCTGTCACAGCTTATCGCTTTACTTATGCCACAAGTAAAGCAAGAGATAAATTAACTTTTAACAAAAAATAAAAACGACTCCAAAAATAAGTAAATTGAAACAACTGAATCATGCAGTTTTTTTATTTTTATTTTATTTATTTTCTATTTGGACCCGGTTTTACTTTTCGTTAAAAAGTTAAGTTGTCGGTTTTATAGCAACAAATAATAATGTTCGTTGCATCCTTTTTTATTGAAAAGACATTGATTTGGAAACTCAACATAAAAAGGGGAAGCAGTAGAAATAAAATCTGGTAATTTTGGAATATTTGCTATATTTTCAGAAATTTAAGAAACAAGCAATTAAGTAAGTACTACCCAAGAACAAGGAATAATTTTCTGTTCTGTGGCCAAGAAGTTAAATTAGTAGTCGAAGTGAACTATAAATTGCAGAATTGGGATGTTGACAATTATTGACAAGTTTTTTGTGGTATGTTATAGAACGACCTAAATATAATCGTTGGTGAAAAAAACTACTTCAATGTCATAATCATACAAACTCACCGCGATACAACAACGTTAAAATCACTTTTTTGGACTTTCTCAAAAAACGCTCCATACCATACTAAAGCCTAAGAACGTGTGACGACACACGTTCCTACATTTTATGGGGAAATTAAGAACTTTGTTCTGCAGCTATGTTGAAACTTGCCTTTATCGAAAAGTTACTTACCATAAATTTCATGAATTATTCAATGGTATTATTAGATTAGTTATTAATATTTTCATACTTTAAAAATTGACTTTCCCACCCAACTTTAAAGGCTCATAAAACAAGCTACAGGCAAGGTAGCCGAACTCATTTTTTCTAATATAGAATTTCTATCATAGAAACTGTCATTTCGTATCAAAAATTTATTTTTATTTGAGTACAGTCAACATCCAATGCTTATTTATAATAATTGATTAGCAGAGCTTATCTAATTGGTCAAGGGTTATCCATACACACATATTGTGTATACTTACTTACATGTTAATAGGTAGATCAAAAATGGAATTCAGACCAGCTACCTAAACTAGCCACAGCCACATAAGCCTATAGCTTGACAAGTTGTTTCGTGACACTACTATGGTCTGCGGGCGACGGGGGGAATGACAGCGGGGACGAGTAAGAAGTCATCACTCATACCCAGCCCCGCTATCTTTCCCCCCGTAGCCCGCAGACCATAAGAGTGCCGCGAAACAACTTGTCAAGCTATAACAACTCTGAGCTATTCGACGACCTTGGTTCTTCTGCGGATCTCCTCATTTCAGATTCGTCCACGCAGGAGACTTCGAGCATAACTCTCTTCATTGCCCTTTGAGTGACATGGAACCTTCTTATGAGGCCCATTGTGAGTGACACATCTCAGTGCCATATCTCATCGCTGGCAACACACACTGGTTAAAAACCTTAATCCTTAAGACACTGCTGTATTTGGGACTTTATATTTTGGGTATTTGATGGGAGCATAAGGAGGCCCCCAACAAGATGGACCGATGATGCAATGAAATGAAATGAAATGAAATATATTTATTTGCAATAGACATAGTGAAAATAATGATCTTAAAATCTAACATTTGGAATCATACATCTAGACTTAAGTAAGTCATGCAAATATTTAAGGAAGTCGTTTTTTTTTATATTTGTAATTATAAAAAAAACGTAATTATAAAATAAGGGAAAAACTGTCAAGAAACAAGTAATCTACAATAAGTACTGGGTACTATTCAATGAATTATATCAAAGTACTCTTTTATGTTATAGAAACATTTTCCAATGAGCCAAGTGAACAGTTTGTGTTTAAATTTATTCGAAGGTAGTTGCTTGATCTGATTTGGCAGATGATTAAAAATCTTTATACACATGGCATAGCAATTTTACCCTTCATTGCCGTATGCATTTTGGGAAGCATCAGTCTGTCAGGGTACCTAGTATTAAATTGAACAACATCCCTTTTCATCTTAAATAAGTCAACGTGAAGTTTTACAAATATACAGACCTCAAAGATATACATTGAGTACACAGTAAGCAAACCAAGTTCGATGAATCAGCTTTTACAGGATGTACGAGAAGGAATATTGGCAATTGCTCTAATGCATTGTTTTTGAGCTATAAAGGCACGATTAATATGTACAGAATTATCCCAAATTAATATTCCATAACGTAGATTTGATGCCACAAAACCATGATAAGCTTTTAAAGCGGTTTTTCTATCCGTTATTCGCGATAGTCGCCATAAAGCATATGCAAATCTGTTTATTTTGGAGCACACCTTGTCGACATGAAGCTTCCAATTGCAATGGTCATCGAGCACAAAACCAAGAAATGTAGTGCTATCGCATTCCACCAGTATGTGATCATTATATTTTACTGATAGTGTTCCTTTTTTTCTCGATGATTGATTGACTATATATATTTCGTTTTTTCTAAGTTTACTTGCAGAATATTGTCCTTTAACCATTTTATTATTTTACGAAGAGTGTCATTGATTTCATCGTTGAAGTTCTGGTGTGTCTTAGAAATGACTATTGATATGTCATCAGCAAATAATGTACAGTCATGTTTAGTAATTGATGGCAAATCATTGATATACAGTAAAAACAGTAAGGGACCAAGAATAGTCCCTTGGGGTACACCTACTCTATTAAATTCTGTATCAGACCTGTAATGTTTTTCTATTTTGTCAGCGTTAGCACCTGTGATTTCTACCATTTGGCCTCGGTTGCTGAGATAACTCTTGAGCCAGCCATAAAGATCTGGTGAAGATCGCGGGACATAGTTGAGATGACGTCGGCGCACAACCGGTCGTTATGCGGATCCTTGGGAAAGGCCTTTTGTCTATCAGTGGTCGTACTTGGGCTGATATGATGATGATGATGAACATTAATTAAATTGAAAAAACCCGATACTAAATATGAATAAAAGTAACATCTTGAGTATGATCTTGAAGAGGCAAAGCTGCAAAGCCTCGAACAGCGTAGGATGGTCGCCTGCCTTGCGGTATTTTACAGGATACATTTCGGGCAGTGGGCGGCGGGCAGCATGAACTAATTCCACCTTCTCCATTTCGTTACTATGGGACTAGACGTGGATTTGAATTCCACCCGTATGTTGTTGATATGACAACGGCTCGAACAAACCGATTTGCTTCCACATTTCTCGTTAGGACGGCTAAAGAGTGGAACTCTTCCAGCATATCTTTTCCCGGAATAATATAACTTGGATCTTTTCACGACGAGAGTGAAAAGACAGTATCTAGGTAAGCATGCTCCATCGTCGGCTTCATCGTCGCCTTACCAACAGGGGAGATTGAAGTCAAATGCTTGCCTATCTTACAAAAAAAATATACCTGGAAGAGGTTCACATTCAAAAACTAATAAAGAGCAATTTTCAAACGGAATCAATTTATTTCTTTTCAAAAAATCACATTTTCTTGAATCGCAGCTAATAAGAACACTCTTGATCAAGCCACTTAAAATAACTAATCACACACCATCACATCCACACACTAACGACAACCAAACAGACTTACGTATTTATAATATCAGGATAAGTGAATTAAAAAGTTATACACACAATAGTTCCTTTATTAAAGATTTTATGAAGTAGGTACGACGATACGGGACCTGTGAAAAAAAATTGTTAGATATGACGTCTTTTAGTTTAAAATGAGGCCTCTTTTAAATACGAGTAACAGTAGATCGTTTTATGAGGGGCTAAAAAACAAGCACAAAGTTATGACAAGAAGGACATTCAGGCTTGGGAAGCGACGTCGCCTTTATGTTTTGTCAATAAACCATTTATACACACGAAGCGATTTGCTTCATCATTTCTAATGCGAACTGCTAAGGAATGGAACTCGCTCCCGTCGGGTGTAATTCCGTTTTTTATACATATATTTTATGACATAGGAGGCAAACGAGCAGACTGGTCGCCTGATGGTAAGCGATCACCGTCGCCCATAGACACTTGCATCAGCAGAGGAGTCACAAGTGCGTTGCCGGCCTTTCAGGTGGGACTACGCTTGTTTCTTGAAGGCTTGAAGGTCGCATTGGTCCGAAATTACAGCAGGCAGCAATTTATAATTTGGGTCTCTTCAAGGCAAAAGTGAATACGCTCTTTCTGCACCAGTTACATAACGATCGAGAACACACAATAATTAAATAAAGATTAAAAGGGTGGATTAACATTTTTTTTCTATGAAACACAATTTTTTGTGTTTCTGTGTTTTTAATGTGGGAAAACTAACAGCACATTACTATCTATTGTGACATAGATACAAATCAAAGCGCAAAGAAAAATACGATTGCTCTCGCACGTGATCACACCAGGACTCGAACCCGGTACCTCTCAATTACGCGTCGAGCATGTCAACCCCTCCACCAGCGAGCACTGAGCCAATCAAATCAAATTTATCCATATATTTAACATTTTTTGTTATTTTATTATTCTGGAGACATTCATTCAAGATACATTTTTCTAAGTGACTCTCACTATTGTTAACCACTGCTTCACCACGTTTTGCCGCTGCGGTGTGCTGCGGTTGTGTTGCGTGTGAACAGACCCTATGCTTAAATACTCACTATATATACTTGTAAAACCAAATCCAGACCAATTGATATATTTCTCAAGTCAAAGACTACAAAATAAGTTGTTTGCTGCGCCTTCAAAAATGGGACTTCTATCTAAAAGTGTAATTTGAATGGTCCCGAAAATTTATAATAAACTGCCATGCACTAGAGATATAGGAAATGTGATAGATTGTAAAATACTTTAAAAATACTTTAAAAGATACCTAACAAAAAGTTAATGAGTATTTAAACGACCTCACAAATTATTGAATTATTGATTAAGTACATTAAAGTATTGAATGAATTTATAAAATAATAATGCGTCTAATATATTATCATTATTTTGTATGCCCTAGATAGGATAGAACATAGCTAGACATAATAAATGATCATGCAACACCAAACATAGCTAAATGCTATGTGTTTACCTATTGTTCGCAAATAAATTATTTTGATTTTGAAATAAAAATTGTGACATGCAATTAAGGTTGGATCGCCTAAGATCGGATGTGACATAAGACCGGATTGCATAGAATTTACCGCAAACGCAGCGATATTTTTCACTGATGGCAACATAGTTTTCTTGAGAACAGTGCGATCCGGTCTTATGTCACATCTGACCTTAGGCGACCCAACCCTAGTTCTTCAGAACAAAATGCCGAAGAAAACTATGTTGCCATCAGTGAAAAATATCGCTCCATTTGCGAGAAATACTATGCAATCCGATCTTATGTCACATCCGATCTTAGGCGACCCAACCTTACATTTGCGGAAAGCACTCGAGTGGTCTTCAAAATAAGCCGAAACATGTCGGGCAGCACTCGCCTTTGACGAGGCTTGTAACTGTTCTGCAATAAATACAACCTACCTTTGTTAAAATCGTTAACCACACGATGGGCGAAAGGTGTCTGCCAAGGTTCACATTCTCCTATAGCGAGAATCCGAAAACTGCGCTGCCTTAAAAATAAAGGCAATTAATTTTACAAGTAGGCCTCAAAGAAAAGTACAATCGGCAAAAATATTTGTTTAGGGATTAAAAAGTAAATAAAATGTTATTAAAGCAGAAACTTCTAATAACGAAATCTAAATATAAATGCGCCGCCTTAAAAATAAATTAATTTTACAAGTAGGCCGCAAAAAAAAGTACAATCGGCAGTAATTATTTCTTTAGGGGTTAAAAAGTTAATAAAATGTTATTAAAGCAGAAACATCTACTATCGAAATCTAGATGTAAATGCGCCGCCTTAAAAATATAGGCAATTAATTTTACAAGCAGGCCTCAAAGAAAAGTACGTTCGTCACTTACTATTTTTTTAGGGGTTAAAAAGTGAATAAAATGTTATTAAAGCAGAAACTTCTACTAACGAAATCTAAATGTGAATATTAATGCAAAAAGTTGAAAATGTTCATGCGTCGAGTGGGATTCGAACTCACGTCTCCAATGGTTCTCCGGACCAACACGAGCGACCTACCAATAGGTTCATTGACGCTCCGATCCGACATCGATTTTTTCAATCAGTTGCTTCATTTTTATTTATTTATTTATTACAAATTAGCATGAAAAGCTTAACCTTACGTGCTAATTGTTACACATTCATTTATTATTTCAACTTCGCTTTAATATTTACATTTAACAAGCTTATGCCAATAATACTTACTCTTATTTTACTCTAGTTTTTATCCTTAAGGGTCAATTCCAAAGATCACTTGTCAACAAAAATGACATAATATTTTTTTTTTCTGTTTCCGCGATTATCAATAATTTAAATAAAACAGTTCAAAATAGATTATATCGCGTATATTATCTCATTTAAGTTCCCGACGTTTCGGAAGCTTTTCACCTTTCGTGTTCACGGGTCGACTGAGAAAGTACATATTTTCCCCTGTCAAACTTCCCACTTTAAGAAAACAAATAAAGGTGTACATACATGTTATGTTCCATGGGCCTAATGAAACGGCGGGAACTCAAATTAGATAATATACGGGATATAATCAGTTTAAATTTAAACCAAATAAAACAATCCAAATCGGTCAACTGTTGAAATTTCGCTTAGCAAACATAAAACAAATACAAACGGCGACTCTAGAAGTTTATTCTTGACTAGAAGGTGCCTTCGTTCGCGGAGGAGAAAAAGTCCTAACCCCTCTTTTTTCCCTCAGCGTAGTCGGATAAAAAGAGTCCTATAACAATCTGGAGACACCCAGCTACCCACACGGGTAGCTGGGCTAAATGGATTTAAACTATTTTTGGTACACACCAAAAATAGTTTAAATCCATTTATATAGAAGTCGGTTAAAAATGACAATTAGCAGGCCTTACCTTCTTTTTCCATCCATACTATATTCGGAATCAAAGAAATTTAATATTACTATAGCATTCAATTTCCAAACGGTCTGATTGTAGTATGGCGAAAATGATTCAATCTATAGGCTATTTATTCCTGTCCTAAATAGTAAACAACATCTAACCTAAACATATGCATTAAATGGCAATACTCGTACTAGCTATTTTCTCGCAAGAAAATAAATTTAATGTATGAGATTAGCAATGTGGCACTAAACATATAAATTCCTGTTACTTTATTTACGAGAAAATGGGACTTTAAGTCAAAAAAGTGTACTTTAAGTTAGAATTATAGACAACACAATTTAGGATCAGTAAGGATAATAAATAACCTATACCAAGGACTATTAAAACAAAGAGAAATAATGACAAATACCATACTTGCGATCGTGCTTCGATCGCAAGGAGATATTCTGGCAAAAACTAGATGTCGCTTTAAAACTAAACAATTAACGATGTTATAATTGTACAAAGAAACAACGTAGTAAAATAACAATTGGTTCGTAAACAGCCAATAATAAATAAATTGTAACATTTTAATACTGTGTCACGCTTGTATATGTGAAAAATTGTAAATAATAAATCTTATTCATAGATGGCGTTCTGCATATAATATCGTCGTCCAGTACCCATAACACAAGCGTCGTTGAGCTAGCCATGGGACTAGTTCGATTTGTGTAAAAAATGTCCATAATATTTATTTATTTACATATCGGGGAACGGCTTTCTGTATGGAGATGGTCAATCCTCTTGTTTTAATGGTCCTTGCCTATACACAAGTACGAGTACCAACGCCTTTCACCATTTTAAAATAGGAAAGATAAATTAGCATACATTATAACAAAATACCCAATCTCTGTTTTGACATGTATCTTAATTTATTAAACCAAATATAGATTTTTATAAGAGTATGATTGATTTAACACTCACTACCGAGATTTTCGTAGCAATACGCGCGTAGCCGATGACATAGGATAATGTGTATGTAGCGAAAATTTACTAAGAGCAGAGCGCCCGCCTGAGGGCTCCCGGCCGTCAAAGAGTTAATGTATTATTTGTCAATAATAATAATAAACGTTTATGTAATAAAAAAGTCTTATCGCTAATGTTCATTCATCCTCTGCCAAACCACATGGGCAGTTAATTTGAAGTTGAGGCTACATATATTTTAACTAAGTAATATTTGCTAACCACACTACACTTACACTAAGTTAGGTTACTTACGCAATAACATCAAGAACACAATGATGGCATTTGTTTTTTAAAACATTTACTAAAAGCGTTTGATTTTAGAAGACTGCTTTAAAATTGTTATGTATGAAATATACTTACGACTCTATATTTCTTAGACTTGAAACAAAACAAAAACAATTATTAGTGAATGACCACACTTTGATGGAGACGACACATATTTTTTTCAATGATACAAATCGATCCGGATTCTTAAGACTAAGATAGTAACCGCCAACTGAATCCATTGGCGGTTACAACGTTTTAGATTTTTGCCATCGTATGACACCCATTGAAAATTAAACACTAGAAACGTTAAAATCAAGATTCAAAGTCAGAAATAATTGCAGGGCGTTGTGTGACGTCACACGTGTATGGAGGAGTGAGGAGTGTACAAGCATTTTCATCTTTAGGCCGTTAAAAATTGCGATTAAGTGATACGTTATTTTCTTCATTGAATTGTAAAGAATCACACGGTAACCTTTAACTTTCTTTTGGAGATGAATAAAAATACTGTAATTTTCACACAAAAAAAGTAGGATTTGACCTATTTTAAGCTGGTATTAATAAGTAACCGACCTACCTTGTCGTTGCTGCAGTACATTTTGTCAGGAATGAACACACAGATCACTTTTGACGGAACCCCTGTCTCATTCTGCAAAACAAATGATGAGTTTTAGACCCTTAAGGGGGTGAAATAGGAATTGAACCGTTGTATGAAAATCGTTCATTTGTCCCAGTTGTTCAGTTCATTGAACGTTTGTATGGGAAATATGTCGTTTTCAAAGTTAGGCGCTTAAAACTTTGGTCACAACCTTCTGATGTACAGTAAAAAACATCGATAAGGGCATTTTTGGAAATTCATCCCGTAATGGGGTTAAATTGGAGTTGAAAGTTTGTATGGAAAACCTTTAATTATTTGAGTAACTGTCATAATATTTCGCGCCTAGACTCTTTATTTAAAACTTGGAAAACTAATTTCATCATTATTGGAAATTCATCCCCTAACGGGGTTAAATTGGGGTTGAAAGTTTGTTTGGAATACCTATAAATAATTGAGTAACTGTTATAATATTTCGCGTATAGAGTCTTCATTTCAAAATAAGAAAAGTGATTTCAGCATTTTTGGAAGTTCATCCCTGAAAGGTGTGTAATAAGGAGTAACAGTCTGGGACGAAAGTACAATGGCGCATAAAGGGTGTTTTGAAGCGCTGAATAGAACTTTGAATGACATTAGAGGGAACGGTGGTATGATGGATGGAGTCACTATGTTATTAGCTGCAGACTTCCGTCAGACTCTGCCCGTAGTTCCGAAGAAAACTTGAGCTGATGAAGTTAAAACTTGCATTAAGACGTCAAATATTTGGCCTTTAATCAAAAAACTCCGCCTTAAGATTAATATGCGAGTGCACTTCAAGGGCGATATTTCCGCTGGAGTGGAATTCTCTGACCCTCTCCTTAAAATAGGAAATGGAGAATATCCCGAAACTGATGGAAGGATTACAATTCCATCGGATCTTGCCTTAGTTGTGCGGACCGTTGACTACCTAATCTCTCAAATTTGCCCAGATGATCAAAATCTACACAGCAAGTCCATGAAGTGGTTGTGTGAACGAGCGTTTCTGACACCTAGGAACGACCAGGCTTCCGTTATTAATAACTTTATTGAAGTCGTTCGGAGGTTCAGAATACGAATACGAGTACAAGTCTGTAGACTCTGTAGTGAACACGGATGATGCCATAAACAATCGCGTAGGGTTTTAAATGCACTTAGCCCACCCGGCCTACCTTTTCACATAGTTATCTTAAAAGTGGATGCTCGATTAATGTTCCTGCGAAATCTCAATCAGCCGAAGAGTATGTAGAGGCGCACGTAGGAGGATTTTTTGAAATTAGAGCTATACCTACGCGGACCAAGTCGCGGGTAAAAGCTAGTAAGATATAACTAGCTAAAAACCCCACAAATGTCCTTTCGCGTGTGGTGTAAAAGTTATGCTTTCCGGTATAATAACATTCAAGTCTGTGGGATAGTTTGTTTTACTTGCACATAGCTAAAACCCGGCCAAGTGCGAGTCGGGTTCGCGCACCGAGGGCTCAAAATATACACTAAAAACGGCCGTTTTTATGAAAATCCAGTTTTAGCAGCCCTAATAGTAAAGATGACAAGGATGGGAACATTGAAATAAAACAATTTAACGGATTATATCGCGTATATTATCTCATTTTAGTTCCCGACGTTTCGGAAGCTTTCCAGCTTTCCATGGTCACGGGAGGACTGAGAAAAGATGTATTTTCCTCTGTCAAAGTTACAATTTGTGCAAACTACCCATTTTTTGAAAAAACACAAATAAAGGTGTACATACATGCCAGACGGGCCTAAGCTGTAAAGACAGTTACACATGTGCCAGAAGGGCTTAATTATTTTATTCTAATAATTTACCAAGCAGCATTTCACAAATGAGGCGTACTGAGGAGAAAAGAAACGCTGCAAAGAAAAACTCCCAGGCTACCTCATTACTAATTATAATATTTTAAAAACAGAGACTATTAAACTACTTTAAACAGATAAGATATTTTACACCGTTCCAGAAAGTGGAAGTACTTTTGTCAGACACTACAACATACAAGCTTGTTAAGCGAGATCCAACGGCGAAAGTAATAAAAACGACAGCCGAGCTGATAAGTAAGCACTCTGAAAATCTTAATCTGGATGTGAAAAGTTTAGTGCCTTCTTGCCCGGTGCCACCAAAGTTGTACGGGTTACCAAAGATACATAAACCTGGTGCTCCGTTACGCCCTATAGTGAGTCAAATCGATGCTCCTACCTATCGATTAGCTCGGCACTTAGCAGGTGTGCTTTCTTTACTGCGAGGGAAGACGGAAGCATACACAAGGGACTCATACCATTTTGTCAGTGAGATTAAGGATTTGAGACTAACTGATGATGAAGTTATGGTCAGTTTTGATGTCCAGTCTCTCTTCACATGCCTACCAGTTCAAGAATGTATCGAAATTGTGAAAAGAAGATTGGGTGAGCAACAGATGGCAATAGAATATGCTGAGTTATTACAACACTGCCTTACATCTGGCTATATGCTATGGAATGGTGAATTCTACGGGCAAGTTGATGGTGTGGCAATGGGGTCTCCGGTGTCTCCTGTTGTCGCCGATATTTTCATGGAAGACTTCGAGGAGAGAGCGCTTTCATTGGCACCTGTCAAGCCGAGGATCTTTAAAAGATACGTAGATGATACCTTTACTATTTTACCTTGATCTAGTGTTTCAGCTTTCTTAGACCATCTGAACTCCATGCATAGTAAAATTAAATTCACTATGGAGTTGGAAAATCAAAATTCACTTGCATTCTTAGATGTGCTAGTAATTAGAGGTCCTAACAATGACATAGTTCATACTGTATATAGGAAACCTACGCATACAGATAGGTATTTGAATGGCAAATCTCACCACCATCCCTGTCAACTTGCTACAGTGGGTAAATCTTTGTTTCAGAGAGCCAGGGGTATCTGCGACGATCAACATCTGACTGCTGAGTTGCAGAATGTCAAACGTGCGCTTCGAGCCAACGAGCTCCAGATACCACGTTCCAAGCAGAATCCCAGTATGAAGAAACCAACAGTCGAGCGTAAACCTGCCGTATTACCATATGTGAAAGGGGTCACAGACAAGATCGGAAACATCTTGAAGCGTGCTTCTATAAAAACATATTTCAAGCCGTTGAAGAAGGTGTCTCAATACCTTAGACCCGTGAAGAGTAGCACCCCTTTGCAGAGTGCAGGCATTTATAAGCTAGACTGCGAGTGTGGTCTTTCATACATTGGTCAAACGAAACGCAGTGTATCAACCCGGGTGAAGGAGCACATAGCAGATGTCAAGCACCGTCGGTGTAATAGGTCTGCAGTCTGTGAACATGTCATTGACAAACCAAACCACTCAATTAAGTTTGATAAACCTTCTATCCTTGCCAAAGAAAAAAGATATTTTCCCAGGATGCTACGCGAGGCTATTGAGATTAAAAAGCATCCTAATTTCAATAGAGAAGATGGATTGTCACTACCTTAGACCCGTGAAGAGTAGCACCCCTTTGCAGAGTGCAGGCATTTATAAGCTAGACTGCGAGTGTGGTCTTTCATACATTGGTCAAACGAAACGCAGTGTATCAACCCGGGTGAAGGAGCACATAGCAGATGTCAAGCACCGTCGGTGTAATAGGTCTGCAGTCTGTGAACATGTCATTGACAAACCAAACCACTCAATTAAGTTTGATAAACCTTCTATCCTTGCCAAAGAAAAAAGATATTTTCCCAGGATGCTACGCGAGGCTATTGAGATTAAAAAGCATCCTAATTTCAATAGAGAAGATGGATTGTCACTACCACCAGCTTGGGATCCTGTAATACATCTCATCAAGGAACAAGCGAGACACAGGACTGCAAAACCTTAATTTCCGAACGGTGTAAAATATCTTATCTGTTTAAAGTAGTTTAATAGTCTCTGTTTTTAAAATATTATAATTAGTAATGAGGTAGCCTGGGAGTTTTTCTTTGCAGCGTTTCTTTTCTCCTCATTTGTGAAATGCTGCTTGGTAAATTATTCGAATAAAATAATTAAGCCCTTCTGGCACATGTGTAACTGTCTTTACAGCTTAGGCCCATCTGGCATGTATGTACACCTTTATTTGTGTTTTTTCAAAAAATGGGTAGTTTGCACAAATTGTAACTTTGACAGAGGAAAATACATCTTTTCTCAGTCCTCCCGTGACCATGGAAAGCTGGAAAGCTTCCGAAACGTCGGGAACTAAAATGAGATAATATACGCGATATAATCCGTTAAATTGTTTTATTTCAATGAGTAATAATCGCGGAAACAGAAGAAAATATTAAGGATGGGAACAGCTATTAACAATAACTAAAAATAAAATAACTTAAATAGGTACCTCATCTCCAAGATAATCTTGTCCTAAAATCCCTATAGCAAAGAGCAAACAAATTATAAGTACCACACGCATCCTGACTGTTTATGATACTGACAAGCATGATACGTAGATATATATATGTATAAGTTATCGATCCTCACCGATATCCTACTAATATTACTAATATAAAAAATAGTGAATTTGCTTGTCTGTTTGTTACTGAATGTATAGCGTCTTGGAAATTGAGTAACAAATAGATTGAGATGACATTGGCACACAGAATCACGACTCGATTTAGGGGTCTGGAGGCCCTGGGGCTAGGAATAAGTGGAGACCCCTAGTAATTTTCCAAATATTACATAAAAAAAAAGAACATTTGTGGGGCTTCTCACTTGTGGAGGCCATAGAGGCTGTAGCTCCGGTTGCTTTTTGCGTTTAAATCCGGCCCTGGTAGATCAGATTATGAATTAAACATAGACTACTTATTTCTATGAAACATTTTATTTTTCTGTGTTTACAAAAAAATGTGTTTCATAGAAATAGTTATAACAGCGCCCATCTCTTCGTTCGATTTGACACTGGTGTAAAGGCAGGACAGTTGGAATGAGAACAGGTGTAATACGTGTTCTCATAAATGGCGCTAAAGTTAAAATTCCCTTAAAAAAAATGTTCGCAGGTGGAAGGGTTGACACGCTCGACGCGGAATCGAGAGAAACCGGGTTCGAATCCTGGTGTGACCACGTGCGAGAGCAATCGTATTTTTCTTTGCGCTTTGACTTGTCTCTATGTCACAATAGCGAAGACGCCTTAGACCAGGCGTCGGGAACCTTTTGAGACCAAGTGTCAAAAGTTTAAAAATTCTGAATTTTTCAATATTACAATTTTTTTGCAGCGTTTCTTTTCTCCTCATTAAACCTGGTGAAATATTAAAAATAAAATACTTAAGCCCTTCTGGCACATGTGTCTTTACAGATTAGGGCCATTAGGCCATGCCAGCATGTATGTACACCATTATTTGTTTTCTCAAAGTAGGTAGTTAGCACAAATTGTAACTTTGACAGAGAAGAATATATCTTTTCTCAGTCAACCCTTGGACACGAAAAGTTGGAAGCTTCCGAAACGTCAGGAACTCAAATGAAATATAATCCGTTTAAATTGTTTTATTTAAATATTACATTTGTTATTCAAATTAAAGTAAAGGAAAAAATCAAAGCGACCTTCTAAATTGCAAACAGGATTCGAACCTGCAACCTCTTCTTTAACGCAGAAGTGCTCTGACCAACTGAGCTATCGCAACTTTACATACGTGGCTCGAAATTTTCTAACACGGCTTGCCGGGGCCCACGCTCTGCCAACTGAGCTATATAGTCTTCTAGTCCGATCCCATTCGACTCCCGATCGGGGCGAGTGTTTGTTGGTGAGCACTAATATTTGTTCCTGGGTCTTGGATGTTTTCTGTTTTTTTCGTGATATTATTATTTATCTTTATATTATGTATATAGTCGCCTAGTGTCTATTTATTTGGGGTATCAACAGCAATACAAAATATAAAACATGATTTTAATAAAAACACTACAGCAAAATTATCATAGTGGCTTTGCTTAGTTGGGACTAAGTCGATTTGCGTAAAATCTTACGCCAGTCAATTTAAGACGAAACAATAAAAATAATGTATAGTAACCCCTGATATTATACATAATTTTTAATGTTTCGTCGCCTTTTGGAAGTCGCATCGCGGGAAAAACTTAGTCACTTCATAAATTACTTGTTTTTATTTGCCATGGCCGATCGATTAAGGGCCGCGGCCTAACCAATTGGAATTAAAAACGTGTTATGTTCTTCTCTCGTTGTTCACATTCACATGTTCCATAATTACTTATTATCGTTACAAGTAATTTTCAAATGATAAGAAACCCGCTGCCACAACATGAAAAGAAGTGATGACTCGAACGGTTGACATTTTTTAAATCATAGATAAGAATACTCTCGTTCAAGACAGTTTTCAAACAAAATACTCACGAGAAACGAAGGCTGGGTCAAGGAGGCCCTTTATCTCTGCTGTTTTTTTAATATTGCAACCATTCATATTTGTAACAATATTTTTAGATACTTAAATAAATCCTTCGTCTATAGCTTTAAACTTATGCACACGTGGTTTTATTACACGTGTATCCAAATTAGGTTGACCGATTTCAACAATTTATATAAAATAAAATGAATCAGAAATGAGAAGATTCGTAGACGTACCAAGGTCACTGACATAGCAAACAGGGTAAGCAAACTGAAGTGGCAATGGGCAGGGGACATATTTTGAAGAACCGATGGCCGTTGGTGCAGAAAGGTTCTCGAGTGCAGACCTCGTATCGCAAGCGCAGCGTGGGAGGCCACCCGCAAGGTGGTTAGGCACACAACGACGACCTGGTTAGGAACACAAAAAAACGGGGCTTAATCGCGTATAAATATGATTTATTTAATTACCTTTCGTTGGTAATTCTTCGACGTTTCGGACGTCGCGTTACGTCCATGGTCTCGAAGGAAACTCCTAATAAATCATATTTATACGCGATTAAGCCCCGTTTTGATGTGTTGTGACAATGAGTGAAGATCGTGTAAGTTTAGACCTGTGTCCAGCAGTGGACGTCCTATGGCTGAAATGATATTGATGATATACAGGTAGCTTCTTCCACCCACCCCTTCCCGCCTAGAAGGTGCTTTCAAAAGAGCTAGATCAAAATAAAACCAAAAAATCACTAGCAGTCAAATGACATTTTATTAAAAGAATTGCAAATGCAAAGATCATTTTCTCATCTTACACTAAGCGGGTAGTTACAAAACATCATCTTAACGAGGGCCTAAATTATCGATACTATATCGAGGCACGGGGACGGGGGGGGGGACGGGGGGGGGGCGACGACAATAGGCTTGTGTCCTAAAAATATAATCAGTCCGTCAAGTTAGATTATCAGAAAATATTGGACACGTATTTTTTATTTCGTCAATTAAACAAAAAAATATGAAGATGTAGCCCGTTAAAGCTCCCCGTGACGTCACGCCGTGCGAGCATTTTTCGCAAGCTTTGACGCGCTTTATTTTTCTTTTTTTGTTTGAGTGACAAAAAAAAATAGTTGGCCAGTATTTTTTGATAAACTAACTGACGGACCAATTAGAATAATAGATTTTTATTTTTTTTCAGGAAACTAACCTATTTGACGAGTCGCCGGACTAACCCCTTTGCCGCCACGCACCGCGCCTGTCTTACTGAAGGCGACGTCTTAGCATAAGTAAGACCTATACCAAGTTAAATTAAGCTTGCATACTGATGTGCGAATTGCGGACTTTCCAAAATGCTTAAAAAAAGTCTTTTAAACAGGTAAGTTAACACTAGACTTAAGACCTTTTATATACTAAACAATGCTTAAAAAAGGTCTCATAAACATGTAATAACACTAGACTTAAGACCTTTTTTTAAGCATTTTGGAAAGATTCCGCAATTTGCACATCAGTAAGCTTGCACCTGGGGCCCGTTTCACAAAAAATCTCTTTCCAACAATATGTATTAAAAAAAAACTTCCGCTTGTAATACCAGTTACAAGCTTTTGTGAAACTGACCCATGGTATCTTTAACGCCACGTAAATAGAAGTGCCTAATTGTGTGTAAAATGGCATTTATGTGGAGTCAATAGACTTTTTGCTCTTTTTAACCAAAAAAACCACGTACTAGGTCATTCAGCCAGTAGCGACGTACCACAGATACAAAAGATTACATTGACTGGCAGAATGACACGAATAGCGTGATTTTTGACGTGATAACGTCTTATAAATCGATGAACACCGGTTGCACGCACGAAAAAGCATGACTCTTTGTCACGTTCCGCCTGAGCCGAGCGTGCAAGCGAGAGCGCGGCACAAGCGATAGAGAGGCACGATCGGCTTAAGCGTTCGGCTTGTGAATTCAAAAAAGTATGTACACCGACTTTACAGATAGCCAATTTTTTTCTTTACCTTCTTTTAAACATCATAAGGTCGGGGTACTTCAGCCCTGGGTGGTAACTTTACCCAAGCCAATAACTTTGTCTAGGCTCTCTTGCATTTAAATCATAATGTATCGCCATGAAGATATTCTTTAACTCCATGTTAAAAATAATGTATGTGGATGTATGTTCATTAGGTTCGGTATGTGCCAAAGTTACCCATTGAAGGTCAAATTGCCCCGACCTTACGGTACCTAAAAGAACAGACGATAAGAGTTATCCGAATCCGAGAAATCTCGGACTAAATTCGGATAACAGATGCTTGTGTAACTCGTCAAGTAACATTGAACTCACGGAATACGCTGGATAATAGAGAAAACATTAGTCGACATAATTACCTAGAACAAAAAAGTTAGAATCTTTACACACCGCGTTTTTAAAACTTGCCGTCGCAGCGCGTTTCAAGAACCCGTTTATAATTCCACAGCTGCATACTGACTCGCGTTTGTATCGTCGACGGCGCGTTTAAAAAACGCGATTTGAAAAGCCCTTGCATCGATTTGATCTTTAATAATTGTTCATATTTAAATACGCATATTGAGTTTATCACTTGACGAGTTATTCGAAAAACTATAGGCCCATGAGTAGAGGTACTATTCTAAATAAGTGTAAAATAATATAACTAATACATTTAAAGTCAGTCATTATCACACAATATGTTATAAATAAGTTATTTATAACTAAATCATAGCAAATATTCCGTAACGGTGGCAACACTAACCCGTTATAAAAAACCAAAGTACAATTGAATAAAAAACTGGCAACACAGAAAATGTTAAACGGTTTTAGTTTTTGCGCCTTGTGTTTGGTGTGGCGTTGCATACATTTAAGGTGCAAACTCAACTTAGTATGTAACTGATTCATCGCCGGCAGTATCGGTGTGGGCATCAGAGTTAAGGCCAAGCTCATAACTTTATGTCATATATTGACAGCAGAATTTTTAAATTAGTGTTCTTTTTCGCACCGATAGTTAATTCAACAACTATGTATATCAGGGCCAAAATCAAGTGAGCGTTAGATTCATAAACATTAAGTCAGCCTTCTCGCTCGCGCTTTAGAAGAAATAGCAAGTGCAAGCGGCTGGTCCGTTTATGATTCTAACCAGGGGCGTATTTTGAAATTTGCCGCCCCGGAGTTTAAGGAAAAACCGGCCAAGTGCAAATTGGACTCGCGCACCGAGGGTTACTACGCCGCCCCGGGCCATGGCCTCCTTGGCCCTATGGTAAATACGCCCTGACTCTAACGGTCAGTTGATTTTGGACCTACAATAACTGCAACTGCACAATCGACTAACAGTTTCTTCTAATGGATTTTTAAAAGAATTTTTATTACAATAAAAGCAGATTTAAATAAATGTTGTCTAACGGTCTGTAATGTTATATAATTTTATACATCGACGAGATGCAACTATAATATAACGTTTAACATTTTGTGATTGAAATAATTAGATGAAAACCTAAGAAAATAATATATAGATATAAATTTCTATTGCATTCCAAGTCTTCCAACCCCTGTGTTTCTCTTAGGACCTATTATGCACACCGCATTTTTAAAACGCGACGTAGCAGCGTGTTTTGGGGACGCACGTCGGCAGCGCGTTTTTGATTACACAGAGCAGTTTGTTTGCGCTCGTAGCGATATCGCGCGTTTTCATTGATACAACGTAACCGTCATCACCTGTACTTTTTACGTCGCGTCCATATCAATGTAAAAATGGGAGCCCCCGGGTGAAGGAACGCGGGCGGTGTGGATAGACCCTTGCCGCGGATGATTTCGCAGTTAAACACTCGGTACCTATAAGTTGCCAGGTTTTTATTTTTAATTCATTTTTTTAACAGGATTGTGATGTAAATGCCGACGTTTTTACTAAAATTACTAACTATTCTGGCACTACGTAAAAAAGTGTTCCAAAATGCTTTGCAAAAGAGACAGTGAGGTTACCACTCACGATCGATGGAATGGATTAGTGACGTGGATAGTTTCTACCACAGCCAAAGCTCGACCAATCGATCGATGTCTATAGATGGTATCGATCGATGAGATCTCAAAATGAGACTTACCAGTTAAAAATATAACCTCAAAATGAACTTTTATTTGCAAAAATTCGTTTTATCTAAAATAACATAAGCGGTATTTAGAATCGAGAGGTTATCTAATTTATCGAGAGGTTATTTTATTTTAGATAACATTCACAGCTTTAATCCAAAAGAAGTGCGTATTGAGGTTGTTAATGAAGTTAATAAATGAGTCAAGTTACTTTAGACAGACTGTGGTCAATCTTATATATTATATTTAAAGCTTATAGCCACTTATAAGCTTAAAATCAATACATTCAACCATATTTCTGACGTCGCAATGTCTTCTTAAGAAAACAAACTGTGTTTTGAGAATAAAAGAGTTTTAATAGCATTTGGATTACATAAGACTGACCACAATGCTCCAAAAAAAATTATAAAAAACTTTTTACCCTCAGATTGGAACACTTCATACAAAAATTAAATCTACGCCGGTTAGACCGACTCTAAACGATTTAAATACATTTCAGTTAAAAAAGTGTAAAAGCTAGGCTATCTTAACTATAGGATAAAAATGAGATTTCAATTATAAGCCTTAATACTAGATCCCTTAATTTTTGACCAGTAGCGCCATCTAGTGTGGTGTAAGAAATACTCGACTCACTTAGTAGTTTTCTACGTAATTATAAAAGATTTCGAAGATTCCAAGTCTGACGTATATATACAATTTCTGTCGAAAACTCCAACAGTCACTGATCTAGAGAGCGATCTGTATCGCCTTCTCTTTCAACAAATTCAATACTAACCGGTTGTGTTAAGTTTGCACCTAGTCTGTATAACGTGGCATACAAACGAGGTGCAAACTTAGATTATCCAGTTTGCCACGACTCATCGTATTCAACTAGGAAAATAATTATTAAGTATATGAAATATTCAACATAGGGGAGATTCAAGGGAGGACTTATTGAATTATTAGGATACAATTTGGTGATATTTCTGACACCGCTTCTTAGGATTTTTGATAGTTGCTAAAAAACGAAAAAAATAAGATATTTAGGGCTTGAATTTTTTACAAATATTTTTTTGTAGGCCGAATATTCCGCTTTGGGCTATCCCAAGATTATTTCGTGGGGTGGGCACCTGCGTATGCGCTCAAAAGTGGCCCCCCTAAGCATAGTTAGTCCCGGTAGAGGACCTATCCACTTTTTGTTTGTCTTGAGCCACGCCCCCCACGCTTAATTTCTAAATATAAAATGAGATAACTATTATCCGGACAGGATTTAAACCCGCGCCCTGTGGCTTAAGGTTTACAACTTCGCCAACTGAGCTATCGTATCAATTGCTCTGGGCAACGGAATTTTCTATCGCTTAATACTAAATGTTATAAAACCAGCCTTAAAGAACCTTATAAGGTACGGAAGGGACTAGTCACTAGGCTTAACCTAAACTTTAGCTGAGGGCGTAAAATTGCTGAGTTTTGGCGGCAATCTCTTAACATATACGGACAATAACTCAAAATTAACGCTGCTGCGCAAACATTAGGATTAGAGATGGGCCGACTATGGATTTTGCCGACTAGCCGACTAATCGGCGCTGAGCTGGCCGACTAGTCGGCAACGCCGATCATTGGTTTCGGCCAAGTTCGGGTGCAATCGGGAACGTTCGTTTCAGTTCTCTAGTCGCGCCTCGTGCCACTCGTCGTGTGTTCATGTTTTGAAAAGTTTGTTTTGTTTACGTTTTAGTGATTTACTTGTTACACCAGCCGGTGTGTTTCGTATTATAGTAAAAACATCAAGATTAACAGTGAAATTATCTAATTGTCTTGTTAGACAAACAAAAAACTTGAAGCAAATATTGGTAGTTTATTTTCTTTCCAGTAAGTCATAATGTGCCGTATATTCGGTATCTTTTGCCGACTAGTCGCCGACTATAAATGTGTCCGGATAATCGGCTTTCCCGACTAGGCGATACATCTCCAATTAGGATATACTTACATTCAACGTTCAATTGTGTTGAGAGATAATCGTCGATAATAGTCGGCCAAATAATATTTCCTGAACTATAACAGTGTTATTTTATTACCCCTGCGCTCTTTTTGATAAAATACTGTATAAGGTACATGCATGTTTTTTTTTATCGCTTTTCTCAACATAATATCAATACCGTAAAAAAGATTTCAAAAAGTGAAATGAAAATTAATATTCGACAAGACAAATTCGACAGCAATTTGACAGAGAGGTCCGACATTGAACCGTTACGTCATAGTGCACTCGGGCCATATAAACTCCATATTAAATTCTGTTTTTCTAGAAAGAGATATTATTTAGAGATATTAGTTATTCGAAGAATTATTTTTGTCTACTGTTTGTTACATGAATGAACTTTTTATAAAGTAAAAATAAAAATTCATACATATTCCCTATTATGTATCTTAGTGACATAAAAAGCTCCTTTCCATATCTTTGTGATATACGATTAGCGCAGAATTTTAGTCCAAATCGTATTTTCACGATATTCTGAGTACTTTACTAGATCTCACGGCAAAACCAGCATCTTTATGCATCTCAGCCGTGACATTAACTCTATCAACAAGACTTATATCTATAAATGCGTCGTCTGGTATCTCTGGCAATGTACAAGGAACAAACTATACAATACATGAGTGAATTACATAACGCAGTCTTAGAGCATAATAAAAATAAGTCGGTCTTCTCTTTGGACCAACAATAGCTCCATATTAAAAACTAGAAGCAACTTCGTCAGCGGGGGAGGAAAAAATCATAACCCGTTTTTTTCAGCGTATGCGAGTTAATAGTATCCTATAACCATCTGGAGATACCCAGCTACCCGTGTACCAAAAAAAAGTGGAAATCTGTTTAGCCGTTTGGCGTGATGAAGCCACAACATACGAACATACAAAAATAAAATGTGTTGATTTAGTGACTTTCAAATAGTCCGTTACAATATTTTTTTAAATACCTACCTTCAATGTACAGACATTTCATTTTTACAACTTTATAATATTATAGATAAATGCAAGCATTCGCCATAACGCAATCATATCAAAAATTGTGATGGTCAGTAATTATAATTTAAAATGAATTTAAAAACTGTGTAATTTGTACTGTAATTAAGAGTGGGACAGATTCAATGTTGGAAAAGAGAAGAACAACTCGTGTACAAATTATCAAAAAAGAGGACTCTGTAATTCTTATTTTTAATGCACGATCAAAATTTAACCTCAACGGACCTACATTTGCTGTGATTACTGCATATTAGTTTAAGTGTCAGTGACTTTTTACGAAAATCTCGATGTTTTACCATCATCTCTCGTGATTTTAAAAGTGAATTTCTTCACTAAGAAACTATATTCTTATAAATACAAAGATCTAAATAAAAATGCTTAAAACGCAAAAGATCTTGTAACAAATAGTGAAAAAAAATTGAGACAAACTGACTGCACCCTGTAGCTCAATTGGCAGAGCGTGCGCCCCGACAAGGCACTGGGTCAAATCCAGTCGGAGTCTTGAAGTTATTTCATCATTTAGATTTAAGTGTCAGTATTTTTATCGATAAAACTTACCCTGACATTTAAATAAAATAATTTAACGGATAGCGCATATTATATCAGTTGAGTTTCCGACGTTTCGGAAGCTTTTCAGCTCTCCATGGTCACGGGTTGAATGAGAATTATATACACGATATAATCCGTTAAATTGCTTTATTTAAATGAGTAATAATCACGGAAACAGAAGAAAATATATTGTCTCATTTTAGTTCCCGACGTTTCGGAAGCTTTCCAGCTTTCCATGGTCACGGGAGGACTGAGAAATTTTTTCTCAAGAAGAAAATCTTACACTAATATTACTGGTTACACGGGTTCTCATTCTTATTTTGATGACATTACTGTTATATAAACAAACATTACTGTTTAAATAATCAAGATGGGAACTGTCAGATTTTGATCATGAATTAAAAATTAGAGAATAGTTACATAGAGAAACGCTTCATAAAATACTTTAGCCCTCTAAAGAAAATTGTTTCTGAGAAGTGTTTATTAGTCTAACGTGTGTATCTGCGTCTGTATGTGGCATTTTGGTTCTCAAAGCCATCATGTAGACTGTAATTTTTTGATAATATCGTTTTTTTATTTGCTTGATATAGCTTATATTTTTTGAAAAGCATTTTTCTCAGAAACTTTTCTTTAGAATTCTCACAAAACGAACCTAATGATTTCTATACCACTTCTCAAAGACCATGAAATAGAAATGGGGTTTTAGAGAAAAAAGTTGTTTATGAAATGAAAAATTCTACAAAATGTGTGTCTACGCAATGGAAGAAAAGTCTAGAAAGTTTTTTTTCCAAACATGTAAGTGTAATGACATACCAACTATCTTGAAAAAAATAAATACAGTGTTTTATAATAAAAATGCTAAGAATAATAAAATAATGATTAAATAAAAAATAACTGCAAAATATAGCTGTCGTCTATAGCCGACAAAGGTATGCATTTTTTTTAATTCCATTATGAAATAAAGATAAGGTGCAAGTATTTCGTCGCCAACATTTTTCTCAACTGTAAAATTAAAGATTAAAATCAAAACTACATCAAAATTCGATCAATTTAGAGCCAAATGGATTTCTTATTAAAATTTATAAAAAAATTCGTAAAATTCTAATAACTTAAGTACTATTGTGATTAGGACGTGCACATTACTTTAATTTCGGACGATCAATTAATTACATCAGGCGACTCGTGACGGCCCGGCGACGTTCGCGACAACTGCTATATGTAAAGATTTTTTTTAATGCCGTTTGTTCGTGCTGAAGTGGTGTTTTGAATCGATATTCTTCATAATTTTGTTGAATTAAAATTCTAAACAATGCTTTTTATAATATATAACACAAATTTTAGTGTTTCTGTTTTTAGTGTGGCAAAATTAATATGCTAGCTCGAAAGATAGCCCTGACCTCCCGATGAGACCTTTAATCAGCGTCGCTTGGCCGATTTTTATTTTAATAGCAATAAGTGATCGTTTTTTAATAGCAAAACCTGCGGGAAAAGGTTCTATACAAATATATTTTCCCTATATTGTTTTTTTTTTTTAAGTTCTGACGATATATACAGGTACAGTAAGGGAAATTCAAACACGTACCTTTTACGCTCTTGTCACAATGACAATAAGGTACGTGTTTCAGTTTCCTTTACTGTATATATGTCGGGATAGGGTATAGATGTTAGCTAAACACCACATATGGACAGCTCAACACCACATTTGGTCAGTTAAGCACCACATTTCGACAGCTAAACACCACTTTTGGACAGCTTAATCCAACACTTGGTCAGCTCTACACCACATATGGACAGCTTAACACCACATTTGGACACCTAAACACCACATTTGGACAGCCTAACACCAAATTTGGACAGCTTAACTTTGGGCCGCCCCTAGCCACCAACCTTAACTAATATGGCTACATCAGTCTTACGTCTAATCTCATATGTACATCAATGGCAGTATCATTTAGCTTCAGTTTTCTTAAAATTATAATTAATAATAATATGACTTAATTATTTCCGAAATAATAACGGAATTCGATAAATGTAAATGCATCAAAATGAGATAAATATTTTCTAAGGCTACGCTTAATACTAATTTATATATGAAATCAGATTCTCTAAGTTTATATAACGGTTGACTCAATTTTGCACCTGAGGCCTGTTTCATAAACGCTTGTAACTTGTATTACGAGTGGAAATTTCTTTCCAATAATATGTTTTAGAAAGTGACTTCCACTTGTGACACAAGTTACAAGCTTTTGAGAATCGGGCTCCTGGCATAAGGTGCAAATTCAACTTGAAATTAAGTCGTTTTCTAGGCCTTCTTTCATAAGTTATAATAATGTTATAGTAAAAAAATTTAAGTTCATTAAGGATGCACATAAACTTATATTTACAATTTCCTTTGAAGTTATACTTTTTTATATTTGTCCTAAATGATTGTTGAGGAAAATTGTGTGGTAAATAACTTAGTACCTTAACAAAAATGACGTGATTTTGCTAAAAGAATTTGAATAAATCCTCAAATTGTCCATTAAAGTGCCGTTAGGTTATGCGGCAGTGAAATACTAATTTAATTTTCAGTTAAAATTAAAACCTGAAAAAGTAATTCAAACTCAGACGGTATAAAAAAGTCAAACTCGATCAATTTAGATCAATATTTTCCGTGCAGAAAAACAGATCCATTTACATCAATACTTTCACTCTTGTGTAATACATAGGTACGATAAATATATCACTAGTTGGCAGCGAAGTCTTGTTACTTTATGAAATAAACGAGCTTTCTATCTTTCTTTCAATATTTTCGTGCACCAAAACTAGATCAATTTAGATCAATATTTTTCATCCAGAATAAGAACTTAAGCGCCCGAAAACAGCTCGTGGAATCTGAAATGCACTCCTTAGACTTCAGGGTCCTCCTGAGGAGTTTCTTCAGCAGTAACGGCTTGCAGAACGGCGTCAACTTCGGTGCAGATAGCTTCGAACTGCGGCCGTTCAGCGGGCGATGCACTCCAACACCGCTTCTGTGAATTGTTAAACACCATTTATAGTTGTTTTCCATGATAAAATATTCTTGAAAACGAAATAAAATCTATTTCTGAAATTTATCTAGTCTCCAGCTGTGACCTTAAATTGCTTTGTGGCACAGTTTGTAACGGTCGAGAATTGACAGCACTTGTATTATTTTCCCATGACCATCTTATCGTGTTTATTTATAAAATTAAAATCATTTATCAATCACCTTTGGCAATTGTATCTCTTAAGAAGTAGTGTACGAACCTAACTCATCACGTCTTCGATTTCGAACATTGCAAAAATGTATTCATGATTCCGATTAACTATATAGCAAGGAAATCGTTAAGAAAGTTTGAATATCCCTTACTAAAACTAGTATTGGTTTCACACTTTGTATGATTGATTGACAATCCTCTTGCTTTAATTAATGGTGTCAAAGGTCAAAAATAAATATCTTGTGACAATCCTACACAAATCGACCTAGTTCCAAACTAAGCAAAGCTTTACTATGGGTACTAGGCGACGATATGCATACTTATATAGAGAAATATAATACTTAAAATACATAGAAAACTTCCAAGACCCAGGAACAAACATTCGTGCTCATCACATAAACACTTGCCCTGGCTGGGATTCGAACCCGGGACCGCCAGAATCATAAGCCGTTGTACAACCAACTTGGCCAAATGTGTCGTCATTGATGATGATGGACTATACGAGTAGAGTGTGATTGTAGCGCCATCTACGCTTAACTTTGCGTTTTCTGTCCTGTTTTAAGAGTCCCCAGTAAGCTCGGTTCTCCATACAAACGTAGTTACGCTCTCATTTTAAAACGACAAGCTAGTTTGCTCTGAAACTTTGTACTTAGAATAAGTTAAGGTATATGCAGGTTTGTAATTAGTTTATGTAGCTTCAGATACCATAGTAAAAAAATACAGTGAATTTAAGTTTTTCATACAAAATATGTTTTGGCTTTATTTCGTTTGTTTTATAAACATGAGCCATATAAACTAATTACAGGCCTAGATATACCTCATGTCATTGTATATGCAAAGTTTCGTTACAATCCAACACGTAGTTTGTATGGGAAGGTGAAATTCGGCTGAGCTGAGCCGGGGACTCTTAACAGTTCGCAAACTCACGAGTATCCCGGCGAGCGCGTCGGGCATCGAACCCGGGACGGTCCACTCGAGAGTTCCGCTCTTGAGCCGCTCCATCACCGAGTTGTCGTTCAGCTTCGCGAATGGCAGCTCGGCCTTGTTGTATATCTGCAATGGACATTAATGTTAATGAGTATTATACGACACACTATCGCCATCACTGGTCAAGTAGCTGTACTAAAATTATAAAAACTAATCCGGTTTAACTTAATTTGCACCAAGTCTACGAAATCAGATTAAAACGTGATGCAAGTTTAGCATAGTTGAGGCATGGACACTGACTATCACTTCCAAAAGATTACGAATAAGGCGTCATACTGACGTTTACAAAATACAAAAAAATACGTCAACAACTAGAAATTCGTTACAGATGCGCCATCATCGAGAGTGCCTTCAAGTATTGACATATTGGAAGATTTGTTATTTATTTAAACATTGCAGAATCAACAGATTTAGTAGTAAGTTGCCAATATACAAGCTCTTTAAACTAACACACTCCTTCAAAGAATACGACAAGACAACAGCGACATCTGACGTGGAAATAAACAATTACCTTCATGGGTAAAAAAGAATAGCGCTCTAAACCTTTTGCTACTTACCGAAAGATGGCGCTAGTATATTGAAAAAAAAATGGTACTCGCCTCCCACACGGTAGCCGCGAACATGTAGGCGTCAGACTTTGCAGAGTATTCGCCTTCAAGAGCCGCTTCGGCCGGCAACCAACGAAGCGGAATCACCTGAAAAAAAAAACAACTTCATTATTCGATGCCCAATCAAAATTACACGTATTTCAATAGAAAACTTCCGTTCTAGTTTTTTTTTATAGTCTTAACCTTGAGCACAACGTGGCAAATTATGTAATTATTATTTTGTTAATATTTATTATTTTGTATGTAGCACCTACTCAAGGGACAATGACGTCCCGGACCATTGAGGCGTGCATGGGGCCGAAGCCTACGCGTAGAGGCCATTCCACAATTTAACGCGGGTGCTGTTCCTGCCCGCGTCGTGGGACGCGCGCAGAGACCGCACCTGCTATATGTAAGGACTATTGTGGATTTTTTTGTATACTACTAAGGTGGGGGCAAACAAGCGTACGGCCTGCCTGGTATTAAGCAGTCACCGCAGCCTATGAACGCTTGCAACGCCAGGGGAGTGTTGCCTAACCTTTAAGAACCTATTCACTCCCCTCTTGAAGAACCCCAATCTGTAACCTCCAGAGAAAACCGTGGTAGGGAGGTCATTCCACATTCCATTGCACAGGATTGATGAGACCTAAATGTATTGGGTTACAGAACTGATATGATGGACTAAAAACTTGGCTATTGCTTGAAAACTGATTTTGGCACTTATAGACGATGACCAGTGGCGTAATCAGGGTTTTTGATCAGGGTAGGCAGTTAAAATGTTTTGATTACATGGGTAGGCATATGCAGTTAAGTCTGTTTTTATACGGAGTCATGGTCGTTCAGGGTAGGCAGTGCTTTTGTGCCTTTGTGCCATTAGATGGGTTCCCGTAAAAAGGGTCAACGGGTAATCTACAGATGGCTATAGGAGACTTTTTACCTAGCTAAGCTAAAGAAAAACGGAGGATCATGATTTTCTTGTACTCCGCTGACGTAGTTGCATCTTCTAGGAACGTTGTAACGAGGCGCATTACGACTCGTTGCTTACGAACTGTCTGGCTACGCGCAGCTTTTTAATATTATTCTTCTGACAGCAAATTCAAAATTATTTTAAAATTCCACACTCGAACACACGCTCGAGCTTCATTCAATTCTGTACTTCAGACCTGATCAGATGTTTTTCTAAGTGTCTCACTATTGAACATTGTTCTTAAAATCCTCAAGCCTAAGCAAAGCATAGTTCCTTTAATCCGGATCCCGTGACACTGGCGCCCAACGTGGGGCATAAAGTACCTGGTCGTGCCGCTTGTAGTAGTGCGCGGTGTCGGGGCCGCGCGACATGGCGGCCATCGTGAGCTTCAGCCGCAGCGCTGAAGACACGGCACAGTTGCGAGCCGCGATGTCCCTGCAATAAATAATCGTTTCACCTCACTAGCTCGTAAAACTTCCCTTTATACCCTCCAATCTGCGTGGAAAAGTTATTAGAAGTACGAATTTAGTTATTTGTTGTGCATGGCTGCAAATGTTATTTGGCGTGAGTGCTTGAATTGAAAGACGAGTAAGCGAAGGAATCTAAAATTAGATCCCTAAAATTAATGAGGCTTTCAAGGCACAAGTAGCCAAACAATTTTGCAGCCGTGCCCGAAACATACAACTTTTCATCTCACTACGGCAAGGAAAATGTGGGACTTAAGAAAAGCTATGAAATTATAACAAACTGATTATTTTTTAATTTAAAACTAGTGATTATGAACCTACGAAACACACTCATAACAAAAAACAAACAAACTTTAAATGACTTTTCCACGACACCGGATAAAACAAACTTTTCCACGCAGATTTTGCGCTGTAAATGGAGCTTTCCCGAACGCGTGAAGTGAAAAATATTATTTCACTTCCCCTGCTCAAAAAATACGTCATATTAGCTTCGCGAAGCGAGACTAAAATAGTACATTTAGCCCCTAGGGTTTAAAAGAAAGCCACATAATCCCATAAAAAATTCTATGACACTGAAAAAAAACATGCGGCCAGCTACATACTCCTTACAAATAATTAAAAACAAATCAAACAACCTGATCAGATCGGCCAAACTTTCTGATAGAATTGCTTAAACTGAACTATTAGTTTCTCATGAAATATACAATTTTAATGTTGTCTTTTTTATTTTCTCGCAATCGAAGTGAAAAGCAGTGTTTAACAGTTTGTCTAAGAGCCATTATGGCACTCAGCCATATTTGTCCTCGCTCACTTCATGAGCTCGTCCAAATAATCACTTCGTGTCATAATGGCTTATTTTAGCTCCTTGCCAAACAATCTACTATTATATGTTCATTTGTTATATGATCTTATATAAGATCGCGTGGCCGGCCACTCGTTTAGTAGCGTCAATGTTTACGACCTGTGCGTGCGGGAATTTAAACAAGGAAACAAAATATATCCCGGTCCAAAAATGGTAACTTTTTGCGTAAAATGGAAGAATAGCAGATCTTTTATTTACAAAAAAAAGAAGGCATAACATAAATTAAACAGTGGATGCGAGTCCATTTTATACTGGCCATTAGGAAGTAGTTCAATATTTTTTTCCCTTTTGATGAAATGCAAAACACAATTGTGCTATTCCTTTCTTTCGTGTAGGCCCGAGTCGCTCTGACTGACCTGTGCGTGACCCTCGAGTCGCCCTGACTGACCTGTGCGTGAGCCTCGAGTCGCCCTGACTGAGCTGTGCGTGAGCCTCGAGTCGCCCTGACTGAGCTGTGCGTGAGCCTCGAGTCGCCCTGACTGACCTGTGCGTGAGCCTCGAGTCGCCCTGACTGACCTGTGCGTGAGCCTCGAGTCGCCCGGACTGACCTGTGCGTGAGCCTGGAGTCGCCCGGACTGACCTGTGCGTGAGCCTGGAGTCGCCCGGACTGACCTGTGCGTGAGCCTGGAGTCGCCCGGACTGACCTGTGCGTGAGCCTCGAGTCGCCCGGACTGACCTGTGCGTGAGCCTGGAGTCGCCCGGACTGACCTGTGCGTGAGCCTGGAGTCGCCCGGACTGACCTGTGCGTGAGCCTGGAGTCGCCCGGACTGACCTGTGCGTGAGCCTGGAGTCGCCCGGACTGACCTGTGCGTGAGCCTGGAGTCGCCCGGACTGACCTGTGCGTGAGCCTCGAGTCGCCCGGACTGACCTGTGCGTGAGCCTGGAGTCGCCCGGACTGACCTGTGCGTGAGCCTGGAGTCGCCCGGACTGACCTGTGCGTGAGCCTGGAGTCGCCCGGACTGACCTGTGCGTGAGCCTGGAGTCGCCCGGACTGACCTGTGCGTGAGCCTCGAGTCGCCCGGACTGACCTGTGCGTGAGCCTGGAGTCGCCCGGACTGACCTGTGCGTGAGCCTGGAGTCGCCCGGACTGACCTGTGCGTGAGCCTGGAGTCGCCCGGACTGACCTGTGCGTGAGCCTGGAGTCGCCCGGACTGACCTGTGCGTGAGCCTGGAGTCGCCCGGACTGACCTGTGCGTGAGCCTCGAGTCGCCCGGACTGACCTGTGCGTGAGCCTGGAGTCGCCCGGACTGACCTGTGCGTGAGCCTGGAGTCGCCCGGACTGACCTGTGCGTGAGCCTGGAGTCGCCCGGACTGACCTGTGCGTGAGCCTGGAGTCGCCCGGACTGACCTGTGCGTGAGCCTGGAGTCGCCCGGACTGACCTGTGCGTGAGCCTCGAGTCGCCCGGACTGACCTGTGCGTGAGCCTGGAGTCGCCCGGACTGACCTGTGCGTGAGCCTGGAGTCGCCCGGACTGACCTGTGCGTGAGCCTGGAGTCGCCCGGACTGACCTGTGCGTGAGCCTCGAGTCGCCCGGACTGACCTGTGCGTGAGCCTGGAGTCGCCCGGACTGACCTGTGCGTGAGCCTGGAGTCGCCCGGACTGACCTGTGCGTGAGCCTCGAGTCGCCCGGACTGACCTGTGCGTGAGCCTGGAGTCGCCCGGACTGACCTGTGCGTGAGCCTGGAGTCGCCCGGACTGACCTGTGCGTGAGCCTGGAGTCGCCCGGACTGACCTGTGCGTGAGCCTGGAGTCGCCCGGACTGACCTGTGCGTGAGCCTGGAGTCGCCCGGACTGACCTGTGCGTGAGCCTCGAGTCGCCCGGACTGACCTGTGCGTGAGCCTGGAGTCGCCCGGACTGACCTGTGCGTGAGCCTGGAGTCGCCCGGACTGACCTGTGCGTGAGCCTGGAGTCGCCCGGACTGACCTGTGCGTGAGCCTGGAGTCGCCCGGACTGACCTGTGCGTGAGCCTGGAGTCGCCCGGACTGACCTGTGCGTGAGCCTCGAGTCGCCCGGACTGACCTGTGCGTGAGCCTGGAGTCGCCCGGACTGACCTGTGCGTGAGCCTGGAGTCGCCCGGACTGACCTGTGCGTGAGCCTGGAGTCGCCCGGACTGACCTGTGCGTGAGCCTGGAGTCGCCCGGACTGACCTGTGCGTGAGCCTCGAGTCGCCCGGACTGACCTGTGCGTGAGCCTGGAGTCGCCCGGACTGACCTGTGCGTGAGCCTGGAGTCGCCCGGACTGACCTGTGCGTGAGCCTGGAGTCGCCCGGACTGACCTGTGCGTGAGCCTGGAGTCGCCCGGACTGACCTGTGCGTGAGCCTGGAGTCGCCCGGACTGACCTGTGCGTGAGCCTGGAGTCGCCCGGACTGACCTGTGCGTGAGCCTGGAGTCGCCCGGACTGACCTGTGCGTGAGCCTGGAGTCGCCCGGACTGACCTGTGCGTGAGCCTGGAGTCGCCCGGACTGACCTGTGCGTGAGCCTGGAGTCGCCCGGACTGACCTGTGCGTGAGCCTGGAGTCGCCCGGACTGACCTGTGCGTGAGCCTGGAGTCGCCCGGACTGACCTGTGCGTGAGCCGCTGGGCGGCGAGCGCGGCGGCCGCGTGCGCGAGCTGGCTGGCGAGCAGCGCGCGGTGCTGCGCCGACAGCGGCGCCGCGCTGGCGCCCGTGGCTCCCGTGAACTGGGCCGCTTGTTCCGCGGACCCAGTCGCTTGGAGGAACGTTTTCAAGTCACCCTGAGGAATGAAAAATAAGTCTCGGTCATGTTCGTAAGTAAAGTTAACATCGTTCAGTACGTGTCGCTTGAGTATAGGACATGTCATTTTGGTCAAGTTGAGTAAAGGTCTACATATTTTATTAGGTCTTCGGTAATCCTACAAACCTACCGATTGCGCCATTTTCTACAGTTGTGCTATAGATCCTACCAACTGCACCATTTTCTTTAGTCAATTGATTGCAATAAACGTTTGTTTCGAATCTTATAGACCATATGAGGCCCAAATACGCCAAATCACTTTTACTCCGCTTCAAACACGACACTACGTCAATTGCTGATTACTGTAATTTGTAAAATAATTACATACACCTAACATTTCACTATTTACTTAAGCTACTGGTTTACCTATACGGTACATTTGGTTAATGCGAAACCCTAAGGTTTAAATGGAAACGATTTCTTTCGAAGCTGAACTTCAAAAGGAATTACAAAGATAATGCTTAATACGTAAAAGTTGAAGTTCTAGTTATACTTAGCCAATGCACTTACCTGGGTAACAAAGGCGTTTTGCACCTAAACAATATTATTATCTGCTTCTGTTCTCGTAACTGCTAACCAATTACAATAAAAAAAATGTTAAAAGAGCATTTAATGCACTTTGAATTATCAACCATATTACTCGGTCAGTAGGTTTAAAATGGACCGACATCATCCCATATAAAACACTTGAGTAATATTTATGGTTACTATTATGAGTGCATGTGATCTACCCCAGGAAATGGAAAAGGTGATTTTACTACAAGCTCGTTATTTAATTTGCGCATAACCATTCAATTGTATTGTACTATTTAAGCTCACTTGAAAAAGTAGAAACTATACTTGTTAGCCGTATGGCGCAGTCGGTAGGATCAACAGACGCTATCATGATCTGTATATCTTAAGTCACTTTAATATAATAAGACTGCTTGACACCCTCTCGTTGTTAAACACATACCCAGTCAGTGTGCTCAAGGATCATCAGATGAGGATCTGCGTCGCTGCAGAGCGCCAGCAGCCTCGCGACTCCCTCGTGTCGCACGCGCCCGAATAACTCCAGTTGTCGCCGGAATTCCGCACCCACCGCCTGGTGACGAAACGCAAGGTAGATAAGAAAGGGTTATTCGCAAAATAACATAAGTAACCGTCATTTTGTTCTCCAATAACTATAAGGTTGTAAACATAACACGTTTATACATCGAAGATATATTAATGGTAATTGGTGTAGAAGAACCACAACTTTACATACAAATTATGCCATATGGCAAAAGTGTGAAGCCCCAAAGGTTGTACTATAGTTAGCTGTAATCTACGTCCCGTATACAACGAGAGGAAACTGAAATATTCATGTTCATATGGTTTGTTAGTCACATAACGACAACTATAATTCCATGAGTTAACAAGCAACATTTTATTATTTTTACGAACAAAAACCAATGTACCTCATCCTTAGTGGAAAGCGCCTTGACAAGCACAGGCCGCAGGCGCGGCGCGGCAGCTGCGCTAGCGTTGCGCGCGCGCTTCAGGGCCGACACGTCGAGGCGCGCCAGCGACACCTCGCCGAACTCACCGCGACCTGGAAGTTACGACAAAGTTGGTACCGTCGTTGGTCAGGTAATGTTTTACAAACTTTGCGTCAGGTTGGGGTAGCACGAATACAGTCTTCTTCAATTTAATTTAAGAGCTACGCTATTGTCGGTGCAGCAATCGCCAGCCGTTTCTTTCTTGGGCTTCCTCCTTCACTTCTTGGTAAGACATGACTTTAACCTTCTTTTATTTGCTCAAAGTAATTTCGTCTTGGCCTTCCTCTACCTCGCTTTCCCTCGATTTTTCCTTCTATGATATTTTGGAGGAAAAATTTCTTTTCTATTAGTGTTATTATTGTCTCTATTTTCTATTAGTGTTAGTATTGCCCATTTCCTATTCAAGACCTCTTCATTTGATATTTTTTCCTTGCAGCTTATGCCTTCCATCCTCCTCCAGCAGCACATCTCAAACGCCTCCAACCTCTCCCTATCTTTCTGTATCAGGGTCCGTTTAACTGCCATAGAATGCTACACTCCATACATATGATTTTATAAACTGTTTTCAGTTTTCGTTGATATTTTGGATCTGAATATGTTTTTGTTTGTTGTTAAATGCCTGTTTGGCCATAGCTATTCTAGCAATAATATCTTGACTAGATCTTGATTTACTGTTGATAATACTACCTATATATTTGAAATGTTCAACTTGTTCAATTCTTGTGTTCAAAAGGCTATTTTTTGATTGGAGTTTCATCACAAAATATATACACATAATACATTTTACGTTTTCTTCATTACCACGGCATAAGTGTAATAGTCATTATGCGAGCGTTTTTACCGCCTCTCTTTCGTGGACACATTTTTGTCGAAGTGGCCGCAGATTTTAAGATATTTAATAGAGGACCCGGACTTCTAGGAAATGGTTTGAAATCTCATTAAAATCTATAGACATATTTAGATTACTTTAGCGGTTTATCACGTTATAAAAGCCGACGAACGTACCAGTACTGCCCGACGTGTTTCGGTCCATTGCGAGTACTTTAGTCACGAGCGACGAGTAGACACCGAATTATTATTTATTTTATTTTTAATTTAATCTTAATTATGTTAGTCTCACAGTAGTTTCTAGTTGAAATCTAGTGATTTCCCAGCAATAATGTGTACGTGGAAGTCATGCGAAACAACCACAGTATGAATATTCTAAGTCAAAACACGCCAACAGCACCTTGCCAAAAGTCGACACGACCTGTGAGATTACAACAAAATTGGTACCATTATCAGGTACATGGTTGGTTGGGATAACATAAACACTCTACTCAATATTCCTCGTTAAATAAAATAGAAATACGATCAGTCATGACCATGATAGGAAGTTAAACAAATTAGGACTGGAAATAAAAATATTTCAAGTACATACCCAATGTGATTTGCTCAGCAAGCAGATTCCGAGGGGCGGCAAGATGCTCAAAGCCTCGCCGGGACACGCGAGATGCACCTGACACCTCTGAAGTGTCTGCCCCTGTAAATACAACACTCAGACTTAAACTTCAGACACTCAGACATTGGCAGACGCGGATTCTACACAACATGGCTTGATATATCGAGTAATTGATAGAATTGCTAAATAGCGCTTAAACAAACAGTTATACACTCCATCATTCATCATCATCATTTCAGCCATAGAACGTCCACAGCTGGACACAGGTCTCCTCGATACATTTCCGCATGGGCCGGATAGAGGCGGCTCGCCTCCAGCAAGTCCCTGCAAGCCTAACCAGGTCGTCCGACCACCTTGCGGTTGGCCTCTCACGCTGCGCTTGCCGGTACGCGGTCTCCACTCGAGAACCTTTCTGCCCCAACGGCCATCGGTTCTTCGAACAATGTGCCCTGCCCATTGCCACTTCAGTTTGCCTACCCTGTTTGCTATGTCTGTGACCTTGGTTCGTCTACGATTCTCCTCATTTCTGATACACTGGAGAGTAAAAATTTCGGGTCCTAATGGTGTGACTTGTAAAGTTATTTTAATCCTATCATGATCTATATTTAATTTTACATTTAAAGTGCAAAAAAGCAATTCCCAGGTTTGGATCGGGTTCGTAAAAACCCATGAGACCCCACCCCACCCAAAAGTGTTAACGGAACGAGATATCGTTAATATCTTAATTTATGGATATTGATATTTTTGTGATAGGGTCGCAGAAATTGCTAATACAGTTTGGTATTGCGAAGATTAGTATATTATGTAAAAAAAACTAGTGTCAAATAGTATTAATGGGTGACTCGACATCTTTGCTCTCGAGTGTATGAACTTGTCTATTCTTCTGTAGCGGTTTGCTTGATAAATGCTTTAGGAGAGTTTTGTGGGTGACTAAACATAGCCTTGATTAGGTGATTTTTATTGTTTTATTATTTTAATGGTGACCTGCAATATATTACAAATTTGTGGTATATTATGAAACAGTCAGGTATCAGCTGTACCCTACCGATACCGACTTATTTTGCTCAACGTACTAAGCAAAAAGAATGCGTGTAGCTTTGTCAAGCAGTAAAACTCAACCGTTGAGAAGAAAAAAACGGCGTACTCGTATAATGTTGAAAACTTTTGTTATAATAAACCTTAAACAATTCAGAATGATAACGTTAAAAGTGTGTTTATGATTTTGATAGGCCGACTGTATGGGTGTACATGTACGAACCGCTGTCTCGATCATGTGGTAGCTTGCCGTTGGGTGCCCCATTGGCCTTGGGTTTGTCCTCTCCCTCCTCGACTAACTTTTCTCGTCCCTCCGCCATTTCTAGCTCTATCTTTTCACCTGGAAAAGACAAAAAAATCATATCATCGTGAGCTTCATGACTTCACTTATACTTAAATTGGGTAGATTTCCAGGTGTTAAGAGTAAATATGATGATAATTATAAAAAGTATTCTCTGGGGTATCGCAACTGTCCGAGACATCGGTTGTCGCGCGACAAAGCTTCACCCATATTTCTCGAACTGTATTAAAAGAAAAGAGACTGAGAATCTTAGTGTTATATCTTTTTTTTTCACTAAAACCGCAGCAAGTAACCGAAAATCCATGTTTTCAAGCCCGATAGTAACGAAAGAACAGATACGAGCTTACAAGGGACAATACCGAAAATTGAGATAGACGGTTAACAAATTACAAGACTCTTCTGAGGTGGATTAAAAATTTAGGACCGAGAATTCAGCAACTGTAGTTGCATGTGACCATTCTTATTTCAAGTATAAATAGAGTTCAAACCAAAATCACAAGCACGTGAATAAATAAGCTGATAATGAAAAAAAAAACATGTAAAAACTCAATCTTTAAATCGTGTTCTCACCGCGCAGCCGGCGTTCGCGTCTGCGCCGACGACAGTACAGCATCAGAGCAAGCACGAGCAGCATGTAGGCAGCTGCCACCCCTGCTGCCACCAGCACCGCGCGACCAGCTACTCCTGAAGCTTCCCCACCACCTTCAGCGAAGTAGCCCTCTGCACACAAACACACTCATGTTACACTCTTTATGGTGTAACGTTGCACTTACTCATATTGTAAATAGGACTAAATACATACATATTACTAAAATAAATTAAAAAAAAAATCGAATAAAAAATAAATAAATATATATATATATTAACCTATTAATAATTAAAATAAACATAATTCAGCTAAGAACTAACTTATAAATAAATAACCTATCGCATTACCAAAAAAATAAAAATGTAAATAAAATATTGCATAGTTAGTCTGCGAAGACTCATGCACGCGATGTTACTCTGTGCTCCTAACAGTAGCGAGCGTCAGCAGTTTTGTGCCGTTTTTTTTCTCGGCGCTGGCGCAGCGCGCTCGCACTCTGCATTCGACTGTCTTCCGCAACGGTTCCTTACAAAATTATTGCCGCGTTCACTAGCCTCTGTTAAGCAAAGTGTCATCTCCCGCGAGCTCAATAATTGAAACATTAATTTATTCTTTTCGGCCGTTTGCAAGTCCTTAATAACTAAATACTATGTAATAAAGTGCATCAGAGCTGTTTAACGTCGTTGTGTCTTACCGAATGGGGTGCAAATTTACGGTTGCAGCCGGTTTCCTGATATAAGGAACAATTACCGGCCCATGTCACCACCAACCCACCGTAGCTACCTCCGGCGCTTCCTCGGGTCGCTTTCGTCACCACCAGGACCCGCTTTACACATTCGCTGCTTCGGCTCGCTAGGGGAGTACCTTACTGCGCAGTAGGAACCAGACGGCACCTCTAAATTTAAATTAACCGGACCCTTAACCACGACCTTTGTTGTTTAAAATATAGGTGATACAGAAGTTGTTGTTTCCTTCCATCTCCCAACTCAAAGTGTCACAATGTGTAGATTCGCTTAGTTTTAGAAAGAGGGTAGAGATAGGGATTAGCTGTCTCACACGAAGAGAGCATATCTGGAAAAGTATCTCACGTAAGTCGACTCAATGCCGTGTAGGGCCACTTAGGTATCGATAAAGTGATATCGTATAAGTGGATCCGAGCAAACTTCAAATTAACAATTAACAAGGATTGTCGCAAAATCGAGTGTCGTGATCGTATCCATGATTAATTTATTAAATGCGTAGATAACTTATTAAATGTATGAAAGCCGCAAACCAATAACAGTGAGTTCATGGGATCACAAAATGGAATATGGAAGGACCATTCGTTACACCAAAAGCCATTCCTTTGAACTTATACATCACTAAACCCATAAATATTGGGATAGTTTTTCATCGCCAAAAACCACAAGTTAAGTTGGAGACAGCGGTAATGGAAACGCGGCGAATTAAACTGTGTTGTCCAAATGAATAGCGAAGAACTCTTAACTTTAAGATTAGATTGTGTTACCCTCGGGAACTCTTTTAAACATTATTAGCTTGTTAATTATTGTCATAAGGTATATATACGAATGGATCTTTATAGGCTCGCGTCACGCTTTCTTCCTCAGTATCAATATTGGCCACGCTACTGCTCAGACTAACAGCTCACAGATGACTCTCGACGGTATGCCGCCATGAGCGTATAAGTCTGGGTTACGCCTTTTTAAGGCGAATTCGAAAGCAAAAACACAACGCTTCGTCTTCTCAATTTCAACCAAATAAGGAGTAGGGGATCGGGTGCCGTCGGTCCGTGGAGATTTTAGGTGCGGTCTCGGGTTTGCAGATTCATGAAAATGGGTCTGGGCTGTGGACCATCATTTTAGAGATGGCGGGGCATTCGAAAGCGATGTTTGTGACCTGTTACCTGGATGTACGGTTAGTGTCAGCTCGCTACGGGCGAGTCCGGCGGCACTGCCCGCTGTGCAAGCGTAGTGGTCGGAGTCTTCGAGACGAGCGGACCGCACCCACAGAGATCCATTACGCAGCAATAACATCCTACGAAAATGACTAATTTATAACAAATTTCAAAACATAACATAATATACCAATTTTCAAGTCAATCTCACCTTTCAAGTGGTTTATTTATAAGTAAGAAACAGGAATTAATGAAGTATACATATGACTTTTTATCATCGCTACGTTTTAGAACTGTCATATTCAGCCATAAAATTTTTTTTTAAGTAAGTTACCTGGCATGAGAAGCATTAACACCTCCTTCTACGTCGATCCCCTCTTCTGCAAGCAAAAGAAAATCACATGTCTTAAAATAGTTGGACCAAGAATATCACAAATCCCACCAAAAACATTTCATGTAAAATTGGCAGCCAAAACTCACAAGCTCATAACGCTTTCGCTGTAAAAAAGTTATCAGATCCCAGGAAAAGCCAAGTCCTCCAGCTCTGACTTTACTGACCCTACACCTTATCTTAAAAAGTATGGCTTCAACTGGCTTGAAGCCCCTAAGCCCTGATTTGACTAACCCTACACCTTGGTTTCAAAACTACCGTGCCCCAGATTTTTTCTGTTCTTCGTATGTAAATTCTAGGCTCCATTCCAAATTTCAGCTTTTTAGGGCATCGGGAAGTATTTCAGTTTTACTAGTTCTGCACCCCCTTTTTAGGGTTAGCAGGGTGAAAGTTACAGATTTCTTGATTTGACTACTCTTCGTATGTAAATCCTAGGCTACATGCCAAATTTCAGCTTTCTAGGGCACCGGGAAGTATCCTAGAATTTTGATACGTGAGTGAGTGAGTGAGTCAGTGAAAAAATCAGCGTATTTAAGGTATTAATAAAACCTAAAGTATGAAAGCTAGATCAATAAAATTTTGTGCATTTGAGATTTTGGGCTCTCAGGTGTTAACTGCGACGAAGAAGGGTTTGAAAATGAGACGAAATGGTTCGGGAAAAGGTAGGTAGTACCCTGTTTCTTTTTTTTTGTCGGTTCGCCCTCGGGCACTACCATGCCCCAGAATATAGCGTTTTGAAGACCTCTTTCTTTCCAAACCAAGAATCAAGAAAAAAATGACTAGGTATATTTTGTTTGTACTCATGTCACTAGATTGTTCATATTGCTTCGGCTATCTTTTTTTTAGCTGAGGCGGTCGGTGACATGCCACGTTACAATGTTGGTACTAACTAACAAGTACCGAATGAAAGCGAACGTGTAACCATTTCAATAAAGACCTTGTTGCACTATACTTACGGTACGTATGCAATGACAGGTGAACTCATGCTCTCTCGCTCATGGCGACTGGTACGGCGCCAGACAAAATGGCGGGCGCCGGAGCTGCCGGCGTCGCGCGCTAAATTTTGGCCAATGGGGGTTGAAGATTTTACCCGCGCAAACGCGCTGCCTTATAATTGGTTAATCTGTTTTCAAAAATTGCTTTCTGCGCAGGTACATCGTTGTAACTTATTATATTTGTGGTACTAATTACTAACGTTGGTGGTGAAGGATGGTGAGGTTGCGGTCCCAGTGCGTGGTCGGGGGCGGGTCGCCAACAGCCCGGCAGTTCAGAAGTACGGACTGCCGCTCGCTGACGTGCACTTCGGTTCCCGGCAGAGGCTCGATCACTTTCGGTAGCACTGGAACACAAATCATTTTTTTTGTGAGACTATACATATAGACACTCAATATTTATTTTTATAGACCTCTCTGTAAATCACATCATAGTAAATACAGAACAATATATTCAAATTACCAAATACGAGAAAGTGTTAAATAGAAACTGAATTATCATCATTGCCATGTTAGAAAACTTATTTTCACCTTTTAAAGACTACACACAACAAAACCATGAAAAATAGTAAATTTTTGCTTGAAGACAGCACTTAACACATTCACTGTCAGGAATCCGCTCTGTTCGTAGAAGCGTAGCGCCATGAGTTTCCTCGTATGTAGAGGAAAGTGCGTAGCGCTACGAAAAACTTGGCAGCGGAAGTGTTAACTAGGTAGAAGTCACGACTGACGCGTTTGAAGAACTTGAACAGTTAAGTGAATACTATATGCTGTGAGTAAATGTTTTTTCTGTTTATTATAAAATCAGACATGTAAAAGTGCCTCGAAGCCTACTCACAGAACAAAGATTTGAATTTGAATCTTGGAGAATTACGCAGTGAGTTATACTTAAAAATATATATTTAAGATAGGCTAAGTACAAATATTGTAATAGATAAGAGTTGATTTGAAAAAAATACTGACCGTTTGTTTTGGCTTTCTTTTCAACAGTGATCTGCTATTGGGAAATGCCGTAGAATCAGACTTGTAAATGCCCTTGTGGCCTACTTGCAGAATGAACTATTTGAAATTTGTTTTTTTTTGTACCAGAGGCGAGGCGTCAGGAAAGTTACAACGGAAGCCGAAGCGTATTCATTTACTCATATTTAATGATAAAGGTGGTTATAAGGGATCTATATTGGAATCCCTAACGTCGTTTGTCCTAGTGTATCGTTTGTCCTAACGCATTGTTTTTTATGAAACTGTAAACTTTTCAGAATTTTTATAAAAAAAACCTAACCTTACCTAATCTATACGATGATCTTTTGAAAAATCCTGAAGAATTCACGGTTTTTGAAAAAAGAAAAGTTAGGACAAACGATACATTAGGACAAACGACATTAAGAAAAATGACATTAGGGATTCCGAAGGAGACCCGGTTATAAGGCTTTCCTTGTAGGGTTGCCATCCGTCCGGGTTTCCCCGGATTTGTCCTAGTTTGGAGGCTGTCCGGGCGGGTTTTTAAAATGTGTCCGGGTAAAACGGGTAAAACCCGGACTCTCTTGGAATCAAGGACGACCTTATTGAATTGAATAAAATCTAACATGTCTGGGGAAAATGCGAATTCCTCCAAATATTCAGGATTTTTGAAGATTTTGTCCGGGTTCGGCTATAATCAAGATGGCAGCCCTATCCTTGGGCAACCCTGTGGGAATCGGCTTATATGGACGCCACGCCACTAATGTGTACTGACCAACTACATCCAGGTGTATCTCGGCAGTGATGACGTCATCCCCGTCAGTCGCGCGACAGGTGTAGTTGCCGGCGTGTCGCTTCTCTGTCGCAGCGACAAGCAGGGTACCGTTCGCAGAGCTCACGCCCTCTGGTAGTGGATCCGATGAGTTCTGGAATGTTCACACATAACTATGAGTAACGAGGAATTTATTCATGATTGATTATCTACTGGAAGGCGCCCGCAACTTCCTTCGCGGAGGAGAAAAAGTCATAACCCCTCTTTTTTTCTCCAGCGTAGTCGGGTAAAAAGTATCCTACAACCATTTGGAGATACACAGCTACCCGTGTACCAAAAATAGTTGAAATCCATTAAGCCAATTTGGCGTGATAAAGCCACAACGACACATACAAACATACAAAAAATATTATTTCTCTTTAGTGACTTCCAAAATCCAAATAGTCCCTTACAGTATTTTTTTTGAAAATATCTTCAATGTACAGACATTTCATTATCATAGTGTAGTTTGGACTATACAGTGAATTATCTTTTGCCGTTTTGCCTTTATGAACAGGCTTAAAGTTGGTCGAAATGCTAGAGAGAGCTATGCTTGAAGTTTATTTACGTGATCGAAAGATAAATGAAAAAATTGCTGTTTTCGCCAATTTTATGTAGGTCAGATCGTTCCGAGCTGTAGTTGTTCCTTTTGCACTGTTATACGGGGGATTTGAAGGCGATAGCAATAGTTTTTAAAAGTACCTAATTTCCAAAAGACCTTTTGCTAGTATATCCTCTTAAATGAAATATTCTCTATCGGCTATAAGGCGAGACAGTTAGGATACGTCATGTCACGTCCCTTGTCACCCCTCCTGTACCGCTCCCATACCTCAGGAACAGCTTCAGTTAAGCGTTAGACCTAGAAGAGAGTGAGAAAGACAAAAGATAAAAGTAAAAAAACATAATACTCACGAGAAACCATTGCACGGTCGGAGAATGGCCCCCGGACACTTTGCAATGGATTTTCCCGGAGCTGTTCAACTCAAGCTTCTTGCTGAATGGTCGAGGCTCGAAGCGAAGTTCTTCGGTCACTAAACAGAAACACGTATGAGTTCTGTTAGAGGCCGTCCACATATTACGTCACGCATAATTTTTACTTTTGGGGAGCACTCCATACATGTTTTTCAACAAATATCAATGTGTAACACACATTTCGACAGTTCTTTTCAAAATTTTATTTTATTTTGTGCTTACGTTCGGAAACACTTGCTCCGAAAGTAGCATAAATTGTGCCTATTTTCTATATTAAATTATTCAAAATGAGAAAAAAAATTACAAAGATAAAACTTAATAAATACTTTCAAAAGATTGTTTTCAACATGATAGGATATACGGTTTTTGAGTTATCGCCAAAAAAACTGGGTTTCTCAGAAAAAGGACGTAACTGCCGTGGAGATACCCTCTTTTGGTAGTGCCCTTTTTACACGGCCTGACACGTCTGGCATGAGCCTCCCCTAACGCTGTGACGTAATATATGGGTGGTCCCTTATAGGTAATAGGGATGTTGACAATATTTGTCAACTTTTTTCTGTGGCATGTTATAGAACGACCTTTCAAAAATTATAATATAAGTGAAAACCCTGCTTGAATCTCATAAAGACTTCCCGAGATAAAACAATGTTAGTCATATTTTTGGACTTACCCAAGTAACGCTCCATGCTAAAAGCCTAGGAACTTGTGAAGTCACATACGTTGGTTGAACCAACTATTGTCAAACTAGCGAGCGGTTGACTTTTGTTTTGCATATTGATTATAGTTGAATCGTCGAGAGCGTGGAATTGCATATGTAGTAGTATTGTTTGTTTACAGGCATTCTATATTTGAATTTTCTATTTTCTTGTACTATCAGCATACAAAGAGGTTGTTATATATATATATATATATATCGAAGAACTAAAAACAAAAATAATGTCAGTGTGAAATTGTCAATATTATTTACGTTGTGCGTATATTTTTACATCTGATTTGATTGTATTCTCAATTAATTATTGTGTCCGCCCGTACGACTACGAATAATTTCTATATTTTAAAAAAATATGGCTGTAAGTAATTTTGGTCCCATTGAGAGTCAAAGTAAGCAAATAATTTTCAACTGTTATAAATATTTTGAAAATGAACTGACGAAAAATTTAAACTTGCCTTACACCGCTGCCCAGTTAGTTGAAAAAGCTACAGGTGTTTGTCTCTCTACTGTTTATAACATTGTGACTGAGAGCAACAGCGAGAAATTCGCAACAACAAAGAAATTCACCTCCCCGAAGAATAAAAAGTTGCGTCCTTGTCCGTCATCAGCAGTAGACGATTTTGATCAGGAAGTCATCCGGAGAACTATATACAATTTTCATCTGTCTCATAAGCAATTTCCAACCTTAAAGGGACTCCACTCTGTGTTAAAATCCGATATAGATTACAAATTTGGCATTTCCACCTTACGAAAACAAATACAAAAATTAGGATTTAAATGGAAAAAGACCGAGGACAACCGAAAAATATTAATGGAAAAACACAACATACGACTGCTAAGAATAAATTACCTTATCAAAATTGCGGAATATCGATCTCAAGATAGACCACTAGTTTATACTGATGAAAACTACATCCACACTTCACATGTGTCCGGAGAAGCTTGGACCGATGGAACAGAATTTGGTGTAAAAAATCAAATCAGTACAGGCCAGCGGTTAATAATAGTGCACGCAGGAGGAAAATATGGTTTTATTCCCAACGCTTTGTTAATGTGTAAGGCAAACCAAAAAACGGGAGATTACCATGACCAGATGAACTTTGTCAACTACGAAAAATGGTTAAAAGAAAAATTAATACCGAACCTCAAACCGAATAGCGTACTTATCGTGGATAATGCGTCCTATCACAACAAACTTTTGAATCGTGCTCCACCGTCAAATTCTAATAAACAAGAAATGATGGATTGGTTGACAGAACACAACATTTCGTATAACCGGTTGATGTACAAAACCAGTTTGTATGATTTAATTAAACAAAATAAAGAGCAGTTTCGCGAGTACCACATAGATGCAATTTTAAAAGAACATGGCCACTCCGTATTACGATTGCTACCGTATCACCCGACATTCAATCCGATCGATAATATTTGGTCCATGGTAAAAGGATATGTAGCAAAAAGAAACGTTTCATTAAACATGCAAGGCATTATGAGTTTAGCAACTGAACGAATGAATACCATCACTGCTGAGGACTGGGAAAATATTTGTCACCACGTCGAAAGTGAAGAAAATAAATATCGATGTCAGGAGGGAGAAATGGATCAAATAACAGACAATTTTATTATCAATACTTGTGACAGCTCAGATGAAGAACATGATAGCGAATAAAAGAAAAAAACAAAGGACTACTACTTATTCCACTTCTTGGGTATGTCATTTTATTAAGTTAAGAGAAAATTATTCTCCTTTTGTTGCAAACGGTACAACCACTACAAATGCAATTCCATCTTCTCGATAATTCAACTATACTAGCTTCTGCCCTCGACTTCGCCCGCCTTAAATTCGTTTATCGCGGATAAGGCTATTTTTCCGGGATAAAAGGTAGCCCCGGGATTCATACTAACTCCATACCAAATTTCATCCAAATCGGTTCAGCGGTTTAAGCTTGAAGAGGTAACAGACAGACAGACACACTTTCGCATTTATAATATTAGTATGGATAATAACAAGACAATTCACACCTGGAATGTGTTCCTGAAGAATAAGTAAAATACGTTTACCATATGGCTCTGGAAACTACTAGTTTATAACAAAAATGATTTCATAAAAATTTTGTTGCCCCATCATGTTACGTCGCTATTGAATCATAGATGGCGTTGGTCGTCATACATTGAACTAAGGATGGTCTACCTTCACAGGTAGTTACAAAAAAATCATCACGGATCTCCAACAAGCTATGTTATGATGACTTGCCGCTTGTTGAATCTGATTTTAACAAATTTATCAAAGAGGAACCAAGTCGTTCTTCTATTGCATCATATATGGCGTGAGTTGCTTTAAGTTTCATTCAGCTATTCGACACGAGATGTCGCTAGCCGTCAAGAAAATCGACGCAATCAAAAAGCATTCCAGGAAGTTGTAAGTCGACCAAATTACTATTTTCTCATAATAATTACCATTGTTAGCAGCTCGGTGTCTCCTATTATTCTTGTGTTTGTGGAGTCTATGCGTTGAATGGTGATCGATACCTGTAAACAAAAGAATGTATGTGAGAAACAGTATAGGTAAGAACATCATGGATAAGAATAAGAGAGCCGAAAGCGAGGGTAATAAAGACGCGGCCTGATGTTTTCTTAAGTAGAGACGAAACTCACGAAATATATAACCCATGTCTAGCGCTTACAAGTTATTATTCGGATTCCGTATCACAAAGTGTACCAACCATGGGTACCAAATGCGAGACGCACTCGCGCACGCAGGATTCCGTACCATCGTGCTCGCAGAGCACCATAGATTCCTGCAATTGGGGTTGCCAGGTAAAAAATCAAAAGTCCTGAGGAAAAGCCCGATTTTCAGAAAATTGTTCTTAGATTGATACGACACTTATCAACATTTTTTGTTTATTTCAATTGTAATTTTTTTATTTAAGAAATCCTCTGTAACAAAAAATTGGAAATCATAAGATTATCAGAGTCTGGCCGCAATACTGACATGAGACCAGAAATCTTACAATCTCAGGGCAATTCTTAAATATGGTAACCCTACCTGTAACGCAGCAAAAGCTTAGGGTTTAATTTTTCGCTATATCCCTAGGGTATGATACCGTAATAATGGTACGTGACTTATTAGCCACACTAATCACGCTTTGTAAACCGATATGGCAACTACTGATTACTATGACTACTTCGAAGTCTTAGAATTAATGCAACCATTGCATTTCTGTTGAAAAACAAAGGACAGTACGCATTAAATATTATTTGAATCATCAAATCTACACTTATAAAACAGTACCGTAAACTCAAATCATGTACAGTCTACACGCATATTGTATATCCTCTTCAATGTGTTCAAAATATCTAACTTGCAGCTTTTTCAAATTCAAATCCTTTATTTGCTAGAACACAGTTTTATTAGGTCTTATATATGTAATTGTATATTTCCAGTGTGCTCAGCCTGCAAGCAGGCGTGCAAATATTTTAGATGCTAAATTCATGCTAAATTTTCAATACTAAATCTTCATATTCCCATAACTGCAATGATATTCGAGATAACCCGGCGTGCACTCTCATAACTACATCGTATACCATGTAGTTATGAGATCATTACAGTACAGAACCGGGCCGCCATGATATCTTGGTAAACATGGCTCCTCGGTTGCGCGGTTGCACATGAAACATGACAGCAATTTAATATATGGATGTAGATAACTAGTGTATGCAACTGAGGCCTTATCAGTTGCATGAAGTTATATTTTGCTGTCGCGTCTCGCGCATGTAATAATTTTTATCAACGCGCATATAGTAAATCCTCTTTAATGTGTTCAAAAATCATAGGTAACGACCGCGCAAGGCGGTTCATAACTACATCATATATGATGTAGTTGTGAGATCAAGTACAATTTAAGTGGTGAACGGTGTTGGTCACACATAAATTGAAAAATTGTGTTATAACATATTTAGGTATAAAACTATAGTGATGACTGTTTGTTTACCCAAATAAATGAAAAAAAAAAAGTTTACAGTACTGTTCCGGGCCTCCGCCGCGCGGGGGGATCGCGGGGTCTATTTCGGTAAGCATGGTGAAAGAGTTTATTAAAATATGGATCTAGATAAAATAGTGCATGCAACTGTCATCATATCAGCCCAACGAAGGACGTTGCTGCTGGACTAAGCCCTTCCCCAAGGATTTCCATAAGGAGCGGTCGGTCGTGCGCCGCCCCCATCAAACGGTGTCCCGGTTTTCGCAACTGTAACTGTACATAATCAGGCCTTATCACGCTCGTGTGATCTTATAATCTAATGTTTTAAGGCCTCACTATCTATCACTTGCATAATAGTTTTTTATAAAATCGTTATATAATGTATGCTTTTGCAGTTGTGTACCGCGTTTAGGCCACGAAGCCTGGTGAGTGGCCTAATTAAGGTATGAGACTTAAAAAGCTAATTATATAACTATTGTATACAGTACTTTTTCTACGAGTAACCCATAAACTACAGTAAATGAAAAATAGATAAAAAAAATGCAATAAAACTGCGTTTTGTTTTAATTCATTATAGTTCTGTGCGGAGTTGTATAATATAGGTATTACAGTTGAGTGACATCCATACTCCATACTAATATTATAAATGTGTTAGATATAAACATGTGCGTGTGCGCGCTGCACCTGTTTGAGATGATTAAACAGTGTTTAAGGGGCTCCAAGCGTAAATGTACGATTTTTCATGGTTTTTGTTTTGTATCTAGTCCCTGGAATGGCCAAACTTCGATTTAAAGATCTTTATTTTATTTTCTTCTGTTTCCGCGATTATTACTCATTGAAATAAAACAATTTAACGGATTATATCGCGTATATTATCTCATTTTAGTTCCCGACGTTTCGGAAGCTTTCCAGCTTTCCATGGTCACGGGAGGCGATATAATCCGTTAAATTGTTTTATTTCAATGATCTTTATTTTCTCAAAAAGAATAACATTCATTCACTTATATGAGAAATAAGTTGATACATTATAGTGTATAAAATAAACTAGAGTAAACTAAGTAGTTCGGATATGTTGGTGGGTTTAACAAAAACAATAAGTAACATTTAAACAACTAACCGGGTAGACGCAGAATGCATGCGGTACATAGAACATCGCTGCGCGGGCGCGCTGTCGGTATGCGCGCGCAGTACGGTAAACGAAAGTGGTGTATATGTAGGTACTAGATAACGCAATTACATTGATATACAGCGTTTGGAAGCGTCTTAACTTAACAAATGCGTAGTAGTACCACTTCACCCTATGATTATTTGTTGTTAGTTTAACGTATGTATTAGTATTGTTATTTTGTGTTATTAGTTTATTATTATTATTTTATTTGATTATTAGTAGTAGTTTATAGTTTTGAAGCCGGCATGCGTATTCGATTACGTGATAATTTCAAAAACAGTATTTTTAGGTTCTGCATTATTTTTATTTAACCTTACTTTCTTTAAACTTACTTTCGAAATATGGTTTATATAATAGTTCAGTTTCTACATAACACTTTTTTGCATTCGAAAATTTGAATATATTTCTATGTAATTAATTATGGATTTTTACAGATTGCGTATCTAGTCTCTCAATAAACCTTTGATAGCCTCAAAACTTATGCCTAATTGTTCATTATGAAAAGACCTAACTTGTTACGCAGGCATTTTCTTTAAAAAGCGTGTATTTTTTGAGAAAAGTGGCAAAAACTGGTTTTTCGTCGTAAAAATACCAAAGTTTGATGGCATTTATCTTAGTTTCGGTGACTCTTGAACATAAACTGAAACAGTTTATTGGTAAAGACGGTCGCTGTCAACATGATGAGACATATACAACACGGTAAAGCGAAGAGCTGCAGATCGAAGGTCATTGCTAGTTCGCTTGTTTGGCGGTCGTGTACCTCTCCCGTGACAGTTAACCCCATATACAACACGTTTCGACATTACTGCTGCTGCTACTGACTCGCGTTTCGATTTAAAATGGTCACGGGAGAGGTACACGACCGTCAAACAAGCGAGCTAGTTAAACACTGTGTAATCATCTCAAACAGGTTACAGTATGCAGCGCGCACACGCACATTTATATATCTAACATCCCTCCACCTTATAGCTAGAACTAAATATCTTAACCGCCCTAAACTAAGTCCACACTTTGACTATCAGTGTCCGGGTCATCGTCCTGCATTGGCGTAGGAGTAGCAAACTGTGGGCTGATCGCCTGACGCCGCCTAGAGCCTACGTCCGGTGGCGGTGTGACCGGCACCTGGCTCTGACCTGACTCCGGTTCTTCTAACCCAGCTGTTAAACTACCTCTTTCTCCCTCTTCTGGCGAACCCGCCTCATCTTCGCCAGCAGCGGTAGTCGCTGCGGCGGTAGGCGTTGCTGAAGTAGTAGGCGTCACCGCGGCAGCAGGCATTGCTGCTGTAGCAGGTATAGTTGCAGCAGCTGGGTTTGCCATGGTCGTTGACATCGATGCGTTGTCAGTTATGTCCGGCACGACGTCTGGATCCCACTGCGAGTGATTACTTTGAATGGAACACGGACGGGCCCTTATCTGATCAATGTGCCTCGTCACCTCGCAGTCTAAATGTGGTCTCTGCCAATTTGTTGCCTTACGAAGCTCTCAATCCAAATGATTTTTTTATTTGTATATTTTGTCCTACATAAATGCGAAAGTGTGTCCGTCTGTCTGTCTGTTACCTCTTCACGCTTAAACCGCTGAACCGATTTGGATAAAATTTGGTATGGAGTACTTTTTATCCCGGGAAAAAACCCTTATCCGCGATAAACGAATTTAAAGCGGACGAAGTCGCGGGTCTAGTCTTAAATATTTTAGGTCACTACACAGTCCCTTACAAATAGTTTAATTAAAGGTTCTTACAAATGGACGTAGAAAAACCTCGCCTAATAAACTAAGAAATAAATGTCTTTGATCCGTACTTCATTGTAGAACTGAAGCTCGTCCATGAAAGCTTCGGTTATTTATAACCGGTTCTGAAAATAACCGACTAGTAACAGTGGGCGTCCGGGGCATAAACACCGGCGTAAACACGGCACATCAAAGGGTACGGGTGTAAACAAGTCTAGCACAGGTGTTTTTTATGTCAAATAACCGAACATTTGACAACGATTAAGATTTGACTCATAAAGGCCCTTTGCATTTTTGAATACCGATTATTTCCGAAAATATTCACTAAATCCAAAAGGTATTTTAGGAACCTTTTTGTTTTAAAAAACAACACACGTTGTTGTCTGCTGAAAAAAAATCAGCTTCTGTTGCATGTATGGAGTGCTCACAGCATCGTTCTATTACTAAGGTGCCATGAGAATGCCTACATCTAAAATGAGCTTTAGATCCTACCGGTGATGCTCATGGCCACACAGAGAAGATTACGTTATACCACCAGTGATGCTCATTGCAGACAACGTGTTAAGTATGGATGTACATAACTAAAATTGTTGTCTTTTAAACACTCCGCTACCCAAAGGTTGTCTAGAAGAGATCGTTATTTAGCGAAAAGACCGCCTGTTGTTTACATCTGCTACTTCGAATGTTACTGTCATGTTCTGTATTTCTGTGTATCTGAGGTGTGCAATAAAGAGTATTTCTATTGTATTGTATATTTATCTCGTAACATCGCAGATTACTTCGTACATTATTTCTTTGGTAGCGTCTCACAAAATATGATTATAAGTTCTTAACCGTTTTGTGAGGGCTCAAAAGCAAAAAATTATAACTTGAAGACTAAGTATACCTTTTCTACATCTAAAATCGATCCGTTACATTACATACCAATGCTTTGAAGTTTTAAATGTTTCCGCCAGTAAAAACACAGTAACGACTTTACTTGGAACTTGTTGAGTGAAGTTGTACACATAGTGACGTATGTAATGTGTACACTTGTACAGTGATGTGAGACGCGCATGTTGACGGACGATGCGCAGGAACCGATAACTTGACGAGACGATATAACACGTCATCTTAATCGCTGACTGAAAATCAATGTGGCATTATACAAAACAAAATCTAAAATCATTCAAATGGTGACGTTCTGCTATTTCACGAGAATTTATAATTGAAGCGATTTTTAATAAGGTTCCGTACGCAAAGGGTAAAACGGGACCCTATAATTAAGACTCCGTTGTCCGTCTGCTGTCCGTCAGTCACCAGGCGGTATCTCATGAACCGTGCTAAGCTAGACAGTTGAAATGTTCACAGATTATGTATTTCTGTTGCCGCTATAACAACAAATATTAAACAAAGTATAATTTTATGTCTGTCTGTCTATGTCAGTAACCAATATAAAATGATCAAACACCGCGTACATTAAGCTTAAGAGTAGGGCTCTGCTAACACGGGATTTTCATAGATACGTCCATTTGTAGGGTATATTTTGTACGGAACCCTCGGTGCGCGAGTCCGACCCGCACTTGGTCGGTTTTTTGTATAGTGTTAGTTGATAGGATTTTGGAGCTAAAGGGTCGTATCGCATTGTTAAAAACATAATAGAAGGTGAAGGGGCAAGGGGCGAAAACGAAAAACATTTAGATGGATAAGTTTAGGAGTTTGATGGGATTCGACGCTGGGTGGGTTGTGAGGTGATTCGTAGACGAACCAAGGTCACCGACATAGCAAACAGGGTGAGCATACTGAAGTGGCAAAGGGCAGGGCACAGGCCGTTGGGGCAGAAAGGTTCTCGAGTGGAGACGGCGTACCGGCAAGCGCTGCGTTGGAGGACCACCCGCAAGGTGGTCGGACGATCTGGTTTGGGTTGCGGGGACTCGCTGGATGCGGGTCGCCTCTATACGGCCCATGTGGAAATTTATTGAGGAGGCCTGTGTCCAGCTGAATGACGATGACGACTCTGGGTTCCTAACGTCTAATAATCCTCATCTTTGACGTTGGAAGGCGCACGACCAGTCGTTATGGAAATCCTTGGGAAGGCCTTTGTCCCGCAATGGACGTCCCTGGGCTGACATGATGATGATGATGATACTTGATAGATAATATTTGAGTTATGAACTTTCGACCTTCGGAGTAACCTCTGCTCCCACCGAGTCTTCCTGTTCTTGTTCACCATTCAGCCACTGCCACAGCGGCTGCCGGTTCTACATGCCACGCGCTTCGCCAACAGTGCTCAACAATCTAATCTAATAGTTTATTATTGGCGAGATGGGGAAATGAGGGATTGCCGGACGAGTATAAGTTGGCTAGGCCGAGCGACAGCGAAACCTTGCTATATACGAGTCAGGCAATCCTCTTTCTAGCCGAGGCATAAATAGTCCTTTTCTCAAAAATGAAATAAAACAAAATTGTATTAATGAAATATTTTCGCTATCCCGCCTTTTATATTTTCAAACAATCAAAACTGCCAGTATGATATATAGATACGGATAAAAACGGAGCGATTTTAGAAAAAACGACACTTCTTAATTTGGCTGTATACTTCTTGTGCCTTCATTATATATAGCCTTTTCATATATTTTTACAATTTCACAACTAGACAACATTGAAAATATTTTCAAAAAAATAAGTATAAGGACTATTTGAAGGTTACTGAATGAATCTTTTTTGTTGTTAATTTTTTGTATGTCTGTATATGTCGTTGTGGTTTCATTACGCCAAAACGACTGAACGGATTTCAACTACTTTTGGTACACGGGTAGCTGGACATCTACAGATGGTTATAGGATATTTTTTACTCGCCTGCGCTGAAAAAAAAGAGAGTATGTCTTTTTCTCCTCCGCTGACGAAATTGTGTTAGCTACTTAACTAACTTTTCATCAGTCATAATATTCATATACGCATTCCTTTTTTGCTATTAGTACTTTTTTTTAGGTTTGTGCGTCTACATACATTGCCACTTGAACCATGCAATCCAGCGAGCTGTGTGCATGAGCAATGCCATGATACTCAATTGGGATGTACCAATTTTTTAGAAGATATGGCCATTCAAAAACCATTTCGCGGAATAGGTTTAATAAACCGCTCAATTATCAGATTTCAAAAACATGATTTCTGGGATCAGGTCATTGGTGTTTTTAATTTTGACTTTTATTTGCCCTTGCCAAACCCCAGCGCAGAGTCATCAGTGACGTCACTCTAAATATCTCCTAGGCAATGAAAAAGAAACACATCCAAATAACGCAAGAATTTAGTATCTTAGAATAGCCTATTTTAATGAAAAATAAAATAAAAACCAAGCCTTTTTTTGGATCATCGCAATTATCAATTCATGACTTTGACAGATGATCATTACAAATATGGGCCGCAAGCCATACGTTGCGATTAGATGACTGTAGTCTGTATAATATACATAAACATAAGGAAAGCCAAGCATTTTTGTTTGTAAAGGATCAGACCTTATCAGAAGCTACGTCGCAAGGGCGTCAAAGATTTTATTGTGAGTAAATATGATTTACTAGCATTTTGATAAAGGTGACACCTATGAAAAATAGCGACATCGTTATTTTATACCGGTAGCGTACCTTTATATTTCAACCTGTATACCTCTACCTTTGTAACGATATTATCATTCAGTTGTTTTAACGTGATGAAGCCACAAAGAGATAAGAGCGTACAAAAAATATATTTTTAATTCAGTGACCTTACAATATTTCGTATCATATTTTTTTTTTAAACATCTTCAATGTATACAGACATTTCATTATCAACGTTATATCTTCAACGTACGGCCATTTTATTTTTAACCCCCGACAAAAAATAGGGGTGTTATAAGTTTAACGTGTCTGTGACTGTGTATCTGTATATCTGTTTGTGACATCGTAGCGCCCATACGGATGGAGCAATTTGAGCGCGGTTTTTTTTTGTGTCATATATATTTTTATTCCGAGTGTTCTTAGCTTTGTTTGATGAAAATCGGAGCACTCGTTTCCAAGATATTCAGCTTTTTTACAATAATATCCAACACAAGCCTGAGTTTGAACTTATAGTAACCCCATAATTATCGGTTAGCCGTAAGTCATAAACTGTCTGCCCGTCTGAGCGTCGGTACAAAACCATAAACAAGCGAACTCGGCTTAACTTATTGTTTATGTGTCTCGACTTCGGTTATGTTTATTGTTTTCAGCGACATTTAAAAACCTTTAAAACGTTGCAGTTTGAAAAAGGAACAGCGATGTTCGACACTTTTGGCGATATTAAAGTACCTTTTCACTGACTCACTCAAAAGTTTCCTTTACAGCGCCAAATCTGCGTGGAAAAGTTCGTTTTATCCGCTAGCGTGGAAAAGTCATTTGAAGTTCGAAGTTATTAGTTTTATGTGTTTATTTGTTTGTTTTGTTATGAGTGTGTTATGCGTAGGTTCATTTTCAATGGTTTTAAATTAATAAATAATCGGTTTGTTATAATTTCACATTTTTTCTTACATCTCACATTTTCCTCGCTGTAGTGAGGTGAAAAAATGTGTGTTTCGCACGGCTGAAAAATTATTTGGCTTCTCGTGCCTTGAAACTTCGTTACGATCAGGAATCTATATTTGAACCACTCTCAAAAGTATAAGAAGAGATGTTACAGCTAAAAAACATTCGGACGGCTTGAGAACCTCCTTCTCCTTTTTTGGGAGTCGGTTAAAAACTCATTGTGTACTTGTTCAAACGATTAATACATATATTGTTTAAAAGTACTTTGAGTGTGTACATATCACAAAGCGTAGGTACCTTTGTTTATACTGGGAAGGAGATAGGATAGATTTTATATCATCTCTTAAGGGGAGGTGGAAGTTTTGTATGGTGAAATCAATCATTAAATGATAGGCTATTCAGTTTTAGGTTACGCGGGCGCAGCCGCGGGTAAATGATAGTAGTTTGATCATCAGTTGTTTTTTAAGTATGTTGAGATTTTTTAATCATTTAATTGATAACCTGTTAGCACCAGGTGAACATGCTAGTAATTTTAAACGAAATCAATGTTAAAGGCACTTTAAAGTACCCCATTGGCTACCCTAGCGCCCCTAGCGGCGCCGCGTTGGACTAGACCCGTAATGGCGCCGGTCGCTATGGCAACGCTCGTAAAATTTTACGACCAGCGCCCCCACGCGCGCAAAACGCGACGCCACAAGCCTCCGGAAAGAGAGTTCACACACTGTCCGATACGATCAGACGGCGATCTGATATCGGGACAAGTAAGTAAAACGCGTGTAGAGTATTTTGCCCTATCCAAGCCAGAAACACAAGATCACATCGGTGGGCCGATGCAATCGAATTTGTCGACCAGATCAAAGAAATTTATTCCTAAGGGCATGGCTCTACAGTTAATGTGTTTAAGGACAGTATATACTAATGTCGTAAAGATGCGAGACTCACGATTCAACACGAAACTTGCAGGACTGCCCCATATGACAACAGAAGTTTTGGCAGTCGATATTCTATTTCTCGAAGTTGATCGGGATCAACGCGTATCGGACAGTGTGAAAACGCTCTAATCTAACGCAACGCAAGCCTCTGTATTAGATTAGGCAGCTCAATTTCATTTCAAACTATTCGATTAGGTGAAGTGTTGACTTGAGGGCGATATATTACTGCGCAGGCATTTTATACGTTTACTGAGGGCCACTTTATTTTTGTTGCGGTTTTTGCAGTAAAGTCTGGAGGATACTTTACACTCTTTTTATAGGATTTGGAAAGCTTAAGTTGGGTTAAGCACCTTTGGACGCTTTAACAATCTTTTAGCAAAAGGAATCTCCTTATTCCTTTGTTTTTTTACGAACGTAATAAATAATTCAAAAAGTCGAAATTTACTAACACAATACGAAAATTCTTTATTGCAAGAAATTACAAGAGAAACAGTATGTACAATTAAACCTTTACATAAACTACGGTAAACAATAGGCGGTCTTATCACTACAGAGCAATCTTTTTCAGACAACATTTGGGTAATGGAAATAAGAAAAAAATATCCATGTATGAGTAGGTGGTGAGTACTGGTGAAATATCAACATAAATAAAAACAATATAAAATAAATAATTTAAAAGGGGTCATTCATTTCCATACAAAATTTACTATAATAAATATAAACACATACACGTGAATACATACATACATAAATTAACTTTTTAACAAAAAATAAAACCGACTTCAAAAAACGCTAACATAGCGTAACTTTTTAACAAAAAATAAAACCGACTTCAAAAAACGCTAACATAGCGATTTTAAACAGTCGGGAGTCGGGACCCATTATTGAGAATATTTTGCGTCGATCTAGATTTCTTATAGTTCCCGGCTGTTTATATATGTTGCTGCACATAAGAATTTATTATTTTTTTTATAGTATCGATCATGAATCATGAAACATTTCGCCACCATAACCAGTCCTACGCCGCTCGCCTCCAAGACATCTAAATTATACAATACAATACTCTTAATTGGACACCTATAGAGAATAACATTAAATCTAAAACAATATGAACATGGTAAACAACAAGCGGTCTTTCATCTTTCAAAAAACTTCAAATCCTTCCTTTGCCATGCCTATACATAAGAGAAAAATGTAATTTTGTCAGATCACACTCGTACTTTAAAATACGTCCCGAAGTTCGTTCGTGAAATGAACCTTTTATACTCGTATCACCCTCGAAGTCACAAGATGATCGACAAGAAAAACGTATTCAATATGTGCATTGTTATTTATAATCCTCTCCCGTAGGAACTAACGTTGCTGAAGGGAAAACGCCTTTAAACGTAGTCTAACAAACTGGCTCTTAGAACGTTATGTTTGCAGCGGAAAGTCGTATCTCCAACACCAAATAGTACTAGAATAGGGATGATACATTTTAATAATTAGTCTGTCATGTTGATTAATAAAAAGAAATGGAAACATATTTTTTTTACGTAATAAAATAATAAGACAGGGACAATCTTACACAAATCGACCTACTTAGTCCCAAACTAAGCAAAGCTTGTACTATGGGTCCTAGGCGACGATATACATAATATATAGATAAATTATAATACTTAAATACATAGAAAACATCCCAGACCCAGGAACAAACATTCGTGCTCATCTGAACCAAACGTGTTGTCATAAAGGCGATACATTGAGTCAAAATGTCGCGTGACGTCACGAGTTATGACGTCACGAGCCCCCACTCCTAAACTTAAATGCGATTTATCTTGGTATTTTTTGTTAATTTAAAAGAGGAAAAAATACCTACCCAATATTTTTAGGGTTCCGTACCTCAAAAGGAAAAAACGGAACCCTTATAATCTCACTCGTGTGTCCATCCGTCCGTTTGTCACAGTCAATTTGCTCAGAAACTCCTGGACCAATTGAGTTGAAATTTGGTACACATACGTAAGTCTTTGACCCAAAGACGGACGTGTAACATGAATAAATGAATTTTAAGCGTTAGGACTTTTTGGGGGTAAATTAGAGAATAAAATAAAAAGTTTTCATACCGTGATTTTTTTATTTTTTTACTGTGATTAGATTTTGTTTTATTAAGGAAAATGTGAAAAACAACACCATTCCCCCCCTTTATGTCCGAAGTTTACCAAACGAAAATTTTGAAAATTTCAAAATTTGGAAAAATAAACATAAACATAAACAATACACGAAAATTATAACTATGTCTCCAACTATTTTTTTTTTAATTTTCGAAAACCTATTTGAACAACGCGGTTGCGTTAAGTTTGTACCTCATTTGTATGCAATGCTTTAGATATCAGGTGCAAACTTAACTCAACCGGAACGAGGTAATAATGTAACCGGGTAATAAATTTTTCTTGTGACTTTAAAATGTTTGAAAATTTGTAAATTGTAATTTTTAACTCTTCCGACTCAAACGGTCGCTGACCCCTGCCTTAGACTATTCCTTGCTCTACCCTCTTGCTCGTATCTCAGAAGTAATATGCCAATCTACATAATTGTAAATAAAAGTGCGTTCACATTCGCCATAACTTTTTTACGATTTCAGTAATGAGTTTGCCGCATAAACTGAATATTACTTAGGTTCTAACACAAACGTGTGTAAGCGACACGCTTCTGTATAACCCAGTTAGATTAAGTTTGCACCTCGTCAGTATGCGACGTCATAGATATTGGGTGCAAGTTTAACGCAACCGGGTAGTGGAACCATGATATTTTGTAGAAGAATTCTTCGTTTGGGGTCCGATTCCATCACACCGCGACATTTTACGCCTTTCAGCGTTGTTTACGACCAGGGGCGTTTTAATTATAGCCCAAAATGCCACTGTCTAATTAAGTTTTCGAGTTTATTGGGCTATTAGAACGTTTTTAAGTTGCGGCCTGGAAAATTGTAAAGGGAACGTGTTTCTGTTTGTGTTCATGTTTCACGGGGGTGTGTGAGGAATTAGCTAGCTCGACGTTCAATTAACGCCTCTTTTGTATCGCTTTTCACTATTTTTGTACCATTTTTTGGGTTCCGTAGTCAAAATTTCGTCATATCCGTCCATATGTAACAGACATTTCACTCAAAAAACTATAAGATGTATATTGATGACATTTGAAGTGAGGTGTCAAGTAGAAGCCGCTACGTAGTTTGATAGTTTAATGACAGAAATAAATATTCCTATGGGGGGGCATTCTATACATTTAACAGAAGCTGATTATTTTCAGCAAACAATAACGAGTGGCACATTTTTCGATTGTTCTTCGAGAGACACTTTAAGGAGCGTCCAAACTTGTATCTAGATCATCGTCGCGTAGCATGATCGCGTGTCACGATCACGCGTTTGGACGTTGCGCCGATCCGATCACTCGAAATCCATTTGCTACGCGTATCACACACTTGTATCGAAAGAGTGCGGCATTATCGGCGCGCCGACAGTAAGCGTCCAAGCAGCGCGATACGCAGTCATGCTACGGCACGGTGATCGGATACGAGCAAATGATACAAGTGTGGACGCACCATTAAGGTTTCTAATTTTTTTTTTGATTGAGTGCATATTTTCGGGAATAATCGTTCCAAAAGCAGCATACATTATTGTTTTGTGTACGACTATATACGCTGAAGCAAAAAGAGGTTTTTTTCTAGTAACCTTTAGTACTTCAACGCAACGGTATCATAAGCAATGCGATTCATAACTATATATGCATAGACTGGGTTTTCTGTGCGTCTTACCCTAAATGTTTGATGCCGAAGTCGTAAACCGACGCCTTTACCCTAATTCAGCAAATGTCATAAGCGGTACTTCGGAGTTTAAGTAACTCGACGAATTATCTTAGAGCTGTTACGAAAGAGTTATGTTTGTTTCAATATGGCGTCTTGAGCTTAGAGGAAAATACAGATATATATGTGCCTAAGGGGCTATTCATAAATTACGGCATTTGAAATTGGGGGGGGGGGGGGGGGGGACATCATCTTTCGCAACTATAAAAAGTGCTTGCTGAGTAAAAAAGGGAATGAAATTCGTGTTTCTATAAACTGTTGATAAAAACGCACTTTTTGGAAATGACATCATTTTATTTGGTAGGGGGAGAGGGGGTCATTCGAATTATGATGGTTGGGTAAAAAATCATCAAAAATAGATGACGTTATGTATGAACAGCCCCTAAGGCGTTGAAAAATGGATCACTAAATATACCTACCTAGGTGTCGGCCCCTATCTTCTGACGTTCAGTCAAATTTTGCGTTACGTAATATATTGACGGCCTGATAAGACTGTATACATACCTGCATAGATATGTAGATGACGATGATGATGATTTGATCATTGATGATGTGTAAGTACTTTACCAATACATTATTATAACGAAAGTGTTGGTTTGTTCTTCTTTCAAGCAAAACGAAGTAGTCTTCAGGGAATCATTACAGCCGCAGAAAATAGCTACTAGTCAAACATTCTTAAACCTGTCATTCTAAATGTTGTCACGTCAACACTCAGTTTGTGTCCATTGTATGTTAATAGATACCCCGAATACAAACATATTTTTAGGTTATGTTAAGACAGGTTAAATTATTTCCCGCGTAAAAAAGCGACGTCGCGCTCAGAAACTCATGAATATACAGCCAAAGTTCAAATAGCCAAAGTAACCTATAATTATCTTCAAGTTAAAAGTTTCACGTCGAGCCTCTATTGATTTCTGGAAGTCTACAGACAAAAATAGCCCCTTTTATCTCGGTAACAAAAATAAACAATGTCAAACAAGAATACTTGCACTAATACGATGTTTCCGCACATTAATTAGCCGAGACAGCGACATCTAACGGCGGGCGGCGGAACTACGTGACAGGAATGAGCTGTATTTTCCTGCTCAAATTATTGTCTCTGAAAATAAATGAGCCGTCTCACGAAGTTTTCGTCGCAGTCTCTGTAATAAATAAAGTTGTTTTTCAATAATAAAGAAAGTAATAATGTTTCGTTGGAAAAGTTATTTTACTGATATTTTTATGGCAGATCCTGGGTGGCTGAAGATAACGGCGGCAGTTTGATAGCATTTAAAGTTGGTTTAGTGCTTAATTTTATGTATAAATTTACTTAAAGAAATTAAAAAGAAGGAAGATAAATGCCTCTTTGGCTATAAAATTTTTCTTTGGCTAGCTAATATTGCTTTGTTTCGAAATATAAGCGCTAGCTTAAGAGTCCCCAGTAAGCTCGGTTCTTCATACAAACGTAGTTACGCTCTCGTTTTCAAACGAATAGCTAGTTTGCTCTCAAACTTTGTACTTAGAATAAGTTTAGGTATATGCAGGCCTGTAATTAGTTTACGTAGCTTCATATACCATAGTAAAAAAGAAACAGCGAATTTAAGTTTTTCATACAAAACTTGTTTTTGCTGTATTTTGTTTGTTTTATAAACTGCAGGCATATAAACTAGTTTCCGGCCTAGATTTACCTCATGTCATTGTACATGCAAAGTTTCGTTACAATCCAACACGTAGTTTTCAAATAAGAACGAAACTCCGTTTGTATGGGAAGGTGAAATTCGGCCGAGCTTACTGGGGACTCTTAAATAAATAAATAAATATTACGGGACATTTTTTTTTTACACAAATAGAACTAGTCCCATGGTAAGCTCAATAAGGCTTTAATTTATGATAAGATGAAAGAAAAAATAAGATTATTATCACCATTCCAGGGACTAGACACACAACAAAAACCATGAAATATCGTTCATTTTCGCTTGGAGCCCTTTAAGACAACCGCTACATTTTACCCCCAAAAAAGCGAAAAAGCACTGTTCCCCAAGAGATATCATAGTCACACGGACGAAGCCGCAAAAAAAATTGTCATTATCATCATCATCAGCCCGGAGTCTTCCACTGCTGAACATAGGCCTTCCCCAATTCACGCCACCACACCCGGTCCTCAGCTCTGCGCATCCAACCGCTTCCCGCCAGTCTCTTCAGATCGTCGGTCCATCTGGCGGGGGGTCGTCCCACAGGGCGAGTCGTTCGAGGTCTCCACTCCAGAACTCGTCTGCCCCATCGACCATCGGCTCTCCGACAAATATGCCCCCCCCACTGCCACTTCAGTTTGCTTATTCTGAGCGCTACCATCATAGTCATTATACCCACATATAAATAAGTAAGTATAAGCTACTCAACACGTGCCTTGCACAAATAGTTTTTATTTCCTGTTAACTTGTGACCGTCCGAGGGACAATTCGATACATCTGTGCTCCGCCCATTAATATTGGGAAAATAAAAGCAGCTGCTGTTTTACTGACATACTTTTACTGCGGACCTTTTTCAAGGTTTCTCCACATTCACGCGAGCATCATAAATATTCTTCTCATCTTGTTCTTTGAATTTTGTCGGTTTTAGGCGCGAAACAAAGGAGCGGGAAGGCAAACACAGACGAGATTGGAATTGTCGCGCGAATGTGGAGCCGGAGAAGTTCTCTCCGAGATTCAGAATCTCGGCGAGGATCTCGCGTGAATGTGGCGATAAAATGAGGAAAACAAATCGTGACTGTGGAGACGATTCACATATTCTTCTCGTCTTGTCCTCTTAATTTTGTCGGTTTTCGGCGCGAGACAAAGGACCAAGAGCGCAAGAACAGACGAAAACTTAAATTCTGAATGTGGAGCGGGGAAGTTCTCTCCAAGATTCAGATTCTCAGCGAGGATCTCGCGTGAATGTGGCGAGAAAATGAGAAAAACAAAACGTGACTGTGGAGCCGATTCACATATTCTTCTCGCCTTGACCTCCGAATTTTATCGGTTTTAGGCGCGAGATAAAGGAGGGACAACGCAAGAACAGAGAACTTGAATTCTCGCGTGAATGTGGAGCGAAGAAGTTCTTTCCGAGATTCTCGGCAAGGATTTTGCGTTAATGTGCAGCGACCTTTACAACAAATTAGTTTCTGACGTCGACTAAGGTCTCACCGGAAGATCAGCGCTGGCTTCCGAGCTAGCATTATACTGAGGTGGGAGCTTCTTGTGCAATGCTATAGAATGCTCTTCTCGTGGTGTGGTCATACTAGTTAAATTAATTGTATTTGCACTTGTTTCTTATTTAAAAATTGAACTGCTACTTAAATAAAACAATTTAATGGATTATATCGCGTATATTATCACATTTGAGTTCCCGACGTTTCGGTTTCTTTTCAGCTTTTTAATGTGTACATAAGTATTTGTACGCCAATCTGGCAAAAAATAGAGTTCACAAGCTTACTTTAACACCTGTTTATACTCACCTATGTTTAAGCAAATAAATGTTCTCTCTCTCTCTCTCTCTCTCTCTCTCTCTCTCTCTTTCCATGGTCACGGGTTGACGAAACGTCGGGAACTCAAATGCGATAATATACGCGATATAATCCGTTTAATTGTTTTATTTCAATGAGATAATAATTACGGAAACTAAAGAAAATATTTTGAACTGCTATTATTTGTTATATCTACGAATAAAAATGTTTCTTCTTCTTTACAAAATTGACTCTGTACATTGAATATATTTTACTTAAAATAACTTTTGACACTTCTACAAAGAAGATGAAAGTATCGTAAAAAACAATTTCAAAAAGTGAAGTTAAAATTAAAATCGGCCAAGAAATACGCATGATATAGGCATTTTAAACTACTTACTTAGACTGCGATTTGACCGAGAGGTCAGACATGTGCTGTTACGTCATCCGGACATATATAACCTCCATATTAAAATCTGTTTTACTAGAAAGAGATAGAATGAAATGTTTGATGGCTTAAATCTTGGTTATTTTTATAGTAAAGTATTCGGAAAATCATTTTTCTGTATTCTTTGTTACATGAATGTGCTTTTAAATAAGCAAAAATAAAAATTCCTGCCTATTCTCTATTCTTAAACGGCTGAAATGATTTTTTTGAACCTTAACTAAGAACATACCCAATGAAATCACCTTTCAGACAAAATAAATTTCTGTCAAAAATTGTGACAAGCTTTATTTATTTTCGAATGTACTTTTGATTAAACATCTATCATCGAGTCGATTCTAAAGAGCCCAAACTCGATAGGTTTGCGTTATTCTATTACAGAGTTCCTATGACCACCTTCCGGCTCCATCATCAGATCAGCTCGATGGTGTCATAATATTGTATAACTTACATGACTATGCCAAATTTTAGCTCAATTGGAAACCGGGAAGTGAGTCAAATTTGACTGGCTGACAACCTCCATACAAAAAAACATTCCTCGATGTACAACGCCATCTATGAATAAGATGTATTATTTACGATTTTTCAAGTTTGCAAGTGTGACACAGTATTAAAATGTTACAATTTATTTATTATTCGCTGTTTACGAACTAATTGTTACTGTACTATGTTACTTTGTGCAATTAATATAACATCGTTAAATGTTTAGTTTTAAAGCGCCATCTACTTTTTGCCAGAATATTTCTTTGCGATCGGGGCACGATCCAAAGTGGGGTAATTGACAGTCCTCTTGTTTTAATGGTCCTTGGTTGTTGTATATATTTATAGGTGTACAGTTGGCATCAAATACTTAGTTTGTAACATCCAAAGCGCAAAATCTATCGCTACTCGTCTTTATTACTATATACCCCAGTTATTTTACGGGTTCGCAAAACATTAATTCATAATAGCCTGATTTTTAAATTCCAATTTTATACCATAATCTAAGACACACACATGAATCCAACGAAATTTCCACCCGGAAGTAGGTATATAAAATGAGTGTCATAAAATACTTTTTTTTAATACTAAAAATGGTAACAGTATTTTTTTTGTGTAAGCGTAACAATATTTTTATCTATGATCAGTAAAAAGTGAAAACTCACAAAAATATTACAATAAAAGCCACTAAATGAACAGAATGTATGGCTTTGCTGATATGTGTTCTGAGTTGACAGAAGTAATAATAATAATTAGGATTTTTTTTTAATGAAGCATCCTTAATTAATATTGGTGCGATTCCTCTTTTATGTTACAGAGCAAATATTAGTTTACCAATATGAAGAAAAAAAATTTTGTTTCATTTTCATTTCGCCATACTAGCGGTCTGTAAAATGACTGAACTAATAAGCATAGAGATGTCTGCCGATATATTTGGAGCTTTGGATGTTACTAACTATTTGTGCTGACTGTACCTCACACAAACTAATCCCAACAGCCATAAGCATTAAACTTACTATAACAAACTAACATCTTAGAGCACTAAAATGTAGTTGAGACTAGTCTGCGCTTCTAACTCCCTCCTTTAAAAACGACACAAGCGCCATTGGCTTTCAATGCACATAGGGCTTTTAAGCTTTAAAAGATTTATATTCAAGCAATAACGACGTAAGCACCGTCGCATCTTAATGCAGATGCGACTTTTAAGACTCAAATGCTTCGAAATTTCTATAATAGCTACGTAACCGCCGTTGTATCCTAACGCACATAGACCTTTTAGGATTGAAGAATCCTGACTAAGAAGTGCTTTTATGTTCACGTAATAACGACGTAAGTGCCGTTGCATTACCAGTTCACTTAGGACTTTTAGGTTTGAAAAGTACTTCTATCTTGCAAACGTATATTTCAATTAGAGTAACTATTTTAGTTTCCGCAATCCATTAGCTAGTTGGCTTGGGTTGTCTGAACGGATTTGTTTGAATATTTCAAAGAATTTTCAAGGTACCTACTTAGGCTTTTCTACGCTTTCGATTATAATATCAGTAGCAAAAATGTTCAGGAAAAGCTCCATAAAAAACCGGCCAAGTGCGAGTTGGACTCGCGCACCGAGGGTTCCGTGCAAACTTTCTCTTAATCTAACCTTACGGCCCGGTTAAGTTAAGCACCTGGTATCTATAGCGTTGCATATAAATTAGGTGCAAACTTAACGAAAACTCACTGTTTTTTGAAAATTAAAAAAAAAAAAAAAAAAAATCTGTTTTTATAGTATTTAAATAAAAAAATAAAATAAAAAATGATTTATTGCCACAAAAATAAAAATAACACATTGGCATGCCAGAATTAAACTAAGTACCTACACTATTATGAATTAAAATTAGGGATGTGGCAACAGGCTCAGGCTGAGCGTATGCTGTGAGCCAGGGTCGGCTGCACAGCGCTGTTTTTCAGCCTGCACCTTATGCATAGATAGTTAGTTAGTTACAGTAGCGGAGAAGAAACTATCATATTGGTGTATTTTACAAGTTTTGTAAAGTGAAAAAGCCAGACGCGATATTTTTTCTCCGGTACTGTACATTCCATAGCTCATAACGAGGGACACATTGTCATTGCTTTAGCTTAATTACCTACATTTATTTTTAAACAAGGGACCAATTAACAATAATAATAGCTATAATAATTTAATGGTTGAATTTAGTTTGATACATGAAAAATAAAGTCATAAAAAAAAGTTTTGTTTTTGTTTTTTGTTTTTTAAATGGTCTTTATTTCAACAATAATGATATACAAAATACGCGGTATTTGACTGTTAACATTCGACAGTCCGGTACAAATCATGCGTTAACAAATACTTTGTCAGACTGCAGCGCCTATAAAAGTTGATCACTTAAAATTTCTGTTGGTACAAATTTAACATATCTTTAGAATATAAGCATTAATTAATTACACACATAAAATACATACTGTGAATCTATTAGTTGTAAATTCACTTCCGGCATCGAATAATTCACTATTTACACAAAACACTAAGACAATTCGACACCATATCGATTTTCGGGTGGACGTATAAAATCGCGCTTGCGCACTGTCCAAGTTAATGAGAGCCTTCACGACCACCGCAGCCGCGCGGTGATGCCCGATAAAAAAAAGTAAAGGTACGAGTACAAATAAGTGCAAAAGCAAGTAATAAATAGTTAAATTAATTTTGAGACATGTTCATATAAGAGAAGAGTATCCTGTGGGGGGGGGGGGGGGGGGAGCAACAGAGCAACAATAATTACCATTGAGCTGTCTTAAAAGTAAAACTTTTCGCACTTTACCTTTAAAGGTTGGCAATGACATCGTGCTAGTCCGGAGAGGTGAAATTTGCTGTTATAGCGGCAACAGAAATACATCATCTGTGAAAATTTCAACTGTCTAACTATCACGGTTCGTGAGATACAGCCTGGTGACAGACAGACAGACAGCGTAGTCTGAGTAATAGGGTCCTGTTTTACCCTTTGGGCACTGGTTCAAATCTAGTCGGAGTCTTAATTTTTTTTAATTATTTCGATATTTGTATTTCAAGAAAACAAAATCGCCAATCTTTAAGGAACTTCCGATAAAATTGTATTGCCAGCTATCTAGGGCAATAACATAGGGATTAAAAAACAATTCCGATCGAGACATTTTTCTCGGAGGCGGATATACCTGGGGACAGGGTTGCCAGCGCAACACAAAAATATTACAAGCGTTTGTTTAGTAACTCCTCCTATAATTATTTGTTGGCGAAGGAGAAGAATGTCATAAACCTCTTCTTTGATTCAGCGTAGTCGGGTAAAGCGTATCCTATAACCATCCTCAGACGTCCATGTACCTATTATTGTACATAATACCATAAACTCCTACCGTTTAATACTAAATATAATAACAGAAGGAAGATAGGCAGCGTTGCATTATCAAACAAAAGCCTCTACAATAAAACTAACAGAGAACTTAATTTCTACCCTAAAACTTACTATGAATGCAAAAAGCTTCTCAAGAATTGGATAAAATTGAGGACATATGATGAGACTGAGTTGTTATTAAACTGATTGAACTGGATGTGATCATGACATACAAGAACACACACACACACACACACACACACACACACACACTAACACACATAAGGACAAACAACTTAATATTATCATAATATTATATCAAAGGTTCCTTCATACTCTCTTGTCTGATACTAATGCTACATATATTTAGCCTACGAAGTTAGTATTAACATTGTTTTTCAGGTTGACTCTATAAACCAACCTTAGCTTTTAAAATTGAAAGTGTTACAATTTTTCTTATTTTACTTACGCTTCTGTTCTTTTCTAACTTATTTACACAAGAAAGATAGTTTTTTGTACTTGTTTCACTTCTTTACTGTATATATGACTGTGCACGTACCTACTTAATATTATTTTCTACCTCAATGAAGAGCGGCACTTCCCGACACAGGCATTATCATGCTTAATGGGAGACCCCATCCCTTGTGTTATGTAATTAAGTGTTGTAATGAAATAAAGAATTTTGTATTCGTATTTGTGTACCGATAATGAGGCTGCAGACACATATTTTAAAAAAAATACGTTTGCAAAATTTTATTCCAAATCAAACGTTCAAAATAAAAGCCAGCCAAGTGCAAGTCGGACTTGCGCACCGAGGGTTCCGTACAAAATATCCGCTACAAATCGCCGTATCTATGAAAATCCAGTGTTAGCAGAGCACTACTCCTAAGCAAAATGTACGCGGTGCTCGATCATTTTATATTGGTTACTGAAACAGACAGACAAGACATAAAATTATATTTTTATAGCGGCAACAAAAAAAAAATCATGTGTGAAAATTTCAACTGTCTAGCTATCACGGTTCATGAGATACAGCCTGGTGACAGACAGACAGTACAGTACCGATTTACTTGGTAAATACGTCGAACATGATCATATTTGACTTATTCAATTAACTTTCAGTTAAATACAACTTAATTTAATTGAAATTGTACATTTACCTTTAATTAAAACCGGCAAATGTAACTGCTAAAACGATTTTAATAATTAAACAGTTTCGGCTGAAACATCGCACCGCGGTCACATTTCAGTACATTTTACAAGCTTTTATTTTTTAGAGTTCCGTAACTCTAAGGGTGTCAACGGGACCCTATTACTAAGCCTCCGCTATCTGTCTGTCTGTCACAGGGCTCAAGAGGCACATGAAATCTTCTCAGAATTTGTATTACTATGAATTTATTACCTGAACAACATTATACATTAACTACTTTTTTTATGACATAGGAGGCAGACGAACAGACGGGTCGCCTGATGGTAAACGATCACCGTTGCCCATAGACACTCGCATCACCAGAGGAGTCACGAGTGCGTTTCCGGCCTTTAATCCTATTTACTTTGAAGATATTAAAAAAAAAAGATTGTAACGGACTATTTGGAGGTCAAAGAATCGAAAAATATTTATTCAATTTTTTGTATGTTTGTATATGCAGTCGTTGTGGCTTCATGTGCCAAATCGGCTAAATGGATTTCAACTATTTTTGGTACACTGGTAGCTGGGTGGTTATAGGATACTTTTTACCCGACTACACTGAAGAAAAAAAGAGGGGTTGCGGGCACCTTGAAGTAGGCTATACATTGCAACGCTAAGCGGACGAAGTCGCGTGTCACTACTAGCTAATAATAAAAATCATAGGGGGCCCCCATAGATATAGAAGAAGCGTAGTTTTTTGAGTCGTTTTTTTCTTAATATTTTGAGTCGTACCTGTACCTTGGGAGATTATTGCCTATTGGTGAAAAATTTAAGTAAGTCACCTGTTGTACGTAGTACTCGTAGAAGCGTATCCGTATAGGCAATTTGACGTTCCATAATAAAATAAATAAATATTAAGGGACAATTTCACACAAATCGATCTAGCCCCATGGATGGTAAGCTCAATAAGGCTTGTGTTATGGGTACTAGGCAACGACGTATTTAATAGATATATTACTTATATACATAGAAAACATCCAAGACTCAGGTACAAATATTTATGCTCATCACACAAATATTTGCCCTTACCGGGATTTGAACCCAGGACCTCAGCTTCGGAGAAATATTAGAAAAATAACATATGTTCCATATCAATTTTCTACAAGACTACATATAAGAGGGGCTTTGCTTAAGTTTTTACCTATAACAAAATGTTGACAACCGATACCAATATCCGAATCAACTGTCATAGCCAATACAAAATAATGATACTTGGTTCTGATTCCGCGCGTCATTCGCGTTAGGTAATAGGGGGGCTGATTGTGGTTGCGGGGACTCGCTGGATGCGGGTCGCCTATATCCGGCGCATGTGGAAATCTATGAGGAGGCCCGTGTCTAACAGTGGACGTCCTATGGCTGAAATGATGATGATTTTGAGTCGTAATATCTTTTGAACCGCAACAAATATACACTCGATATTTTCACAAATTGTGTACTAAAGTTGCTATAACAACAAATAACATAAACAACATAAAGTTAAACATTAATGAAATAATGATCTGTAGTCTCTTGTGCCGCCATGGTACTCCTACAAGTCTTGTGGTCCATTATGTAACAGGTTTAGTCTTACGCACTTGGCCGATAAATGTCTTTTTTTCAGCCATCGATAACCCTGTTGCATAACCGCGGAGGCCGAGTCCGGTCACGTACGAGGCCGATCCCCGGCCCCCCGCGAGCTGCGAAACGGGAATCGAACTCGCACGCCCTTTTGAGCACGCTCACGAAGTCTCGACATCGAGACAGGCGAGGCGCAAAAAAGTACACCTGAAGTTACGTGGGGGGAGTTCCTAAAACCTCACCAAAGATCACCAAGGGGAGGGGGTCTAAATAAAAAACCTGGCGTGATTTCCCGTAGCCGAATTTCAATTTAGACAGTCGATTTTCGCCTTGCAGCTCTATAGCTGCAGCTGCTTAAGCGAAACCTAGTGACTATTCACCAGTGTAAACCCCGCTTAAGGCTGCGTAGACTATCTGTCTGTGGCAAGGATCTTAAACCATAATAGTTCCTAGCTTGTATGTGCTCGTCCTACTCACTGCGTTTGTGAAAAACATATCACAATATGAGTGAGGAACAAAAGTTGCGCTTTCTTACGCGCACCAAAAATTTGAAGCCAAGTTTCTGTCCTAAGCAGAAGATAGAGCAGCACTGCACTAGGAACCAGGTAGTAATTTTATTTAATAAGCTTCCCACTAAACTAAAAATTATTACAAACTGTGATGCGTTTAGTAAACATTTGAAAACATATTTGTTGAGAGGGTGCTTCTACAATTGAAGAAATATTTGCACAAGATTAAAAAACAATGTTTTACTAATTACTTACCGGGCTAAATATATTAATATATACAGGAGAGTCGTTAGACAAGCCAAAAGGTTGGCTGTACTTTTAGAGATTAGTAAAGCGAAAGATTCGTCCAAGGATATCTGGAAAATTGTAAATAAACAACGCAATAAATTTCATAGTCAGAAGCAAGATAATTTAGTAATTAAATCAAACAATAAAACTGTTACAAATCCTCAAGAGGTAGCAAACCTTTTTTCATTACATTTCGACCACTGTAATATCAAGAGTACTAGCCTTTTGGCTTCAGCAGTTCAGTTTCTGAAGCAATCTACTGAACGACGGTATCGAGACATTGCCTGGAAGCCTTTTTCGTCCGCAGATGTAACTAAAATTATCCAATCCATGGAAAATAAACGTTCTTTTGGGTTTGATGAAATTCCAATCATTGTAATTAAGAGTTGCATAGATATCTTGTCGGGTCCACTAGCTCATTTTTACAATAAATGTTACGATAATGGCGTGTTTCCCGATCAGCTAAAAGTGGCTAGGGTGTTGCCCGTCTTTAAGAAAGGTGATAAATTGGACCAACATAATTATCGTCCTGTTTCGTTTCTGTCGATTTTGTCTCCCAAATCTCTTATAAATAATTTACGGCTCAACTCTGCTAAAACCAAAATCATGCTTTTTAATCATAACTCAAAAAAGACCGACAAGGTCAATGCAGTTATGAACGGCTCTTCCCTGGAGGTGACTAATAAAGTCAAATTTCTCGCTGTATACATAGACCCAACAACAACATTAAATTGGAAACAAGAGTTAGATGCTGTTGAAGGCTCTATACATTCAGCTTGTTATGCCCTGAGAAGCCTTAAAGAGGAACTCACGATTGATCAACTAAAAATGGTCTATTATGCTCTAGTTGAGTCGAGATTGCGGTACAGCATCATGTTTTGGGGAAATAGCTTCCAATACAACATAAATAGAGATCTAGCTGCTCAGAAACAGGCAATAAGAACTATAATGAAAATTCCTCCGTGGATCTCCTGCAGGGAACATCTTGCTTCGTTAGGTGTTCTTACGGTTCCATGCTTATATGTTTTTGTACTACTCACGGAGCTTATTAAGAATTTATCGAAGTTTGACTCATACGAAGATCAGGAGACGCGGCTTCCAACACGTACTAAGAATTTAAAGCTCATTTTTTGTCCCAAGCGAAAAATTGCCGAGCATTGCTCCAGAAACCAAGCAGTCAAGTTTTTTAATAGGTTGCCAACAGAACTAAAAATCCTTAAGAGCTATCGACTTTTTAATCTTAAACTAAAGTCATTTCTGTTGAGGGGGGGGTTTTTATAGTGTGGATGAAATTTTTAATGATTTTTAGATATACGAATTAGAATTAAGTGAGATATTATTCCTTTTGTACCACTGTTTTTGTCCTAGATTTAAGTTTAAATTTTATTTCAAACACAATCTTTGTATTGTTAATGAATAAATGCTATCTATCTATCTATCTACTTACCAATAATCAATCAAAATAACTTTTAATTTAATTTTATTTTTTTCTCTTATTAAGAGTATGTACTAATTTCAAACACAATCATTGTATTGTTCATGAATAAATATTGAATTGAATATTGAATTATTTTCAAAAAATGATTGTAACAGACTATTTAAAGGTCACTGATGACGATTAATTTTATTTTTTGTATGTTTGTATGTGTGGTTGTGGCTTCATCACGCAAAAAGGGCTAAACGGATTTCAACTTTTTTTGGTACACAGGTAATTGGGTATCCCACAGTCTACGATGAAGAAGGGGTTATGACTTTTTCTCCTCTGCTTACGCAGTTTCTTTTGTACTAGAAGGTGCTCTAGTACCAAATAAAACTGGAAATTATTGAAAGTCCCCGTCGCCATACTAATAATCTTGGGAGTTTTTTTACGTACAAAAACAAACTTAGAACACAACTGTATAAATAAGTAAGTAAAATCATATTTATATAAATGGACGCAGGGCGAAAAATATATTTTTCCGCACTAGTGACGTAGATTTCTCCGGGGACCTCCTGGAATGAGGTTTTGATCACCTCTTGGGCGGGAAGCGAATATTCACATTGCTTCCTAATGATACGAGATAAGAAAAAATATAGCATAACATCGAAATATATAATAATATTTCATCTTTTCTATTTATTCTTCACATTGATCGTCGTCTGATTCATATTTTCAATAGTGAAGATGACTAAATATACCCGTCATGTAGAATTAATACAAAATATTGGATTTTTTATATAATCACAAAATAATGGCGATCCTTTGAGTCATAATGTCGCGTGACGTCACGCTTAGGTAGTTTATACCTAGTTATGACGTCACGAGCCCCCCTTCTAAACTTAAATGCGATTTACCAATCTGAGTATTACTAACTTATGGAAACAATATATTATAATTATAATTTGACTTCACATAATAAGCTTAATATACTTAAGTAAAGGAGTAAGTCAGAGTCTTGCCCATCACTAGTAAATTCATCATTCAGAGACAATTTCAATATGGCAGCTTGTTTACTGTTTGCTTCTTATTATCTAACTGACGGATTCTGAGTAGGGTCACCCTAATTTAAGTAACACACAGGTTTTATTTATTATTCGACAGCGACACTAATTTTATTTACATTATATACTATTCTTTGCAAAGCCCAACTGTATTAGCAATTTCCGCCATCCTATCATAAAAATATCACTGTCCAAAAATTATGATTTTCCTATATTTTGCTCTATTAACGTACTTTAATTCACAAGTTTTTTCGATTCCGGTTTACATCTGAAAACGTATTTTTTTTACGTATCGCTTTTACAGTTTAGATGTAACATTAAATAAATAACATGTCAGGATTAAAAAACTTTACAAACCTGCACTATTTTACGACATATGACGGTATTTTAACGCCTCGATATTTATGCTCTCGAGTAAATTAATTAAAGGTTTTTATGTATTATTGTATTAACTTATATTTGATTTTACTTTTTTTGTGGCTAAAGAGTCGGATGCACCATACAGAGATCCATAAGCAAGAACAGATGACGAACTTCGTTGACTACTGGTATGGACGATTAGCTCAGTTGGGAGAGCTTGCTGCCCCGGTCTGGCTCAGGCTCAAGGCACTGGTTCAAGTCCAGTATCGTCGAAAAAAAATTCATTGGTTTCTGATCTTTGTTTATAATTATATTTGAATTTGTTAAACTAAATTCTAATAGCTAGTTGTTTTAACTTAAGGTGGGTGAGGTCGAATTACACAAGTATTTATTCCTATGTCAAACTTTTAAATCTACATAACACCAGCGGGTCGTCTCTTTTTGGCAAATAGGTATGCAATTGCGAGGGTGATGTATTATTTATCACGTGATATTCACGTGCCAACATCATAGATACGCTGCTCTGACCCAACGAAACATAAAAGCGTTTGTGACATTTCATCCCAAAAAAGACCAAACAGAAACGGCAAACAGCAAAGTAAAACAATCCAGACGGACCCAAAAAACGTTCTAATCCGCTGACGATTCAATATGCAGCAAAAACAAAACGCTGGCCGGCTTGTCAATTATTCCAGTCCGGAATTTTTGCGAACGCAACACAATGGTCCATCAATCCGCGCAAAAACTGGCAACACTAACGCTGCTATAGGGTTGACAGATGGCTGAAATTCTACCGACAGACCGTATGAGACTCCAGGTAAAAAACAAACCCAAATAATTGTACTAAATTTTAATTGCACTTTTACTATAAGCTGGCTGTAGGCGGGCCCCGTGCAATTTTTGTCATGTTAGTCGGATAAAAATAACAGGCAAATTTTAACGTGATAACGTCTTATAAATCGATGAACGCCGGCTGCACGCACGAAAAAGTGTCACGTTCCGCCTGTCACGATCGGCCTAAGCGTTCGGAATGTGTTACATCTATTTCTCTTCCACGTTATCGCCTAAAATTATCGTCCGTAAACCGACTTTACAAACAACCATTTGCACAAAGTAAAATTATCTTGCAAAAGGTTGCCTGAGTGAACCTATACCAGTCAACCTCGAGGCTAAGCAGACCGACATTTTTTCTCGACTTCGTTCCCAAATTCACGACATTTTTCGAATTGTTATTTATTATTAGGACCCAACTATATTAACCCCAGTTACCGAAAAATGGACGCGAAAAAGCGCGCCAAACGGACATCTTTGGTTTTTGAATTGAGAATATCTGAATAGTGGCGATCCTCTGTCATATAAAGGACACAATATGCATATACTACGCACGTTTCCGTATATTTTTAATTAATTACTTTTTTTCCGTGTCTGTCCTGTCACAACGATCACAACGTGTTACGAAATAAATACTTGCCTCTACTTTTCACCCAGTTTTGACTATCTATCACTTTTGTTTTGATTGAAACTCACCAAATCTACAAAATAATGAATTTTCTTTATGATAGTGGTACATGTCACTATCATCAAGACACTGCCGACCTTCGATTCTGATATAGAATATTACTTATAATATTGCAAATGTACAAACAATACCTCTTTATAATATTAACATAGATCAATAAAAATAATCAGTGAATCAAGCCGCGACATCTGTCTAATCAACGTATCAATACGTAGTTTTATGACATACAACATACAACTTTGTGGCAAACTATTGTCGACTAACCTTCAAGAATAGTACATTTTCCTGAATACAAACAGTAACTTACTACTCTTTTTTTTTCGTCTGGCCGTTTTTTATTTTACTAACTTAGATTTTACTTTCTCGTAAGGACTTCTAATTGCGGTCAAATTGTCGCGTACGACAGCAGGTGAGCATTTGGCGCGAAATGTCATTCTAATGGCGATTATGTCTGCAATGAGGGCGGACGGCGAGGACCGGACGAGGGTGAGTGAGCTACCTCTTCTTTATGTTGATGTCGACTGTTATTCATATGGTATGGAAGTACTATGAAACTGTACTCGTATCGCAGTAGATTACCATATAATTTGGGTCCAATAAACGCTAGTACAATGTACTCTTGAGTAGTGTCATAGACATGGTGCGTAGAAATTGGACAGGAGCGAGCATCTCTCGCCCATCGCGACAGTCGACTCTTAGTTGGAGAAAACGTGGCGGAACTATGGGGAAGGTGGAGGTTCCCGGGGGGAACACAGTTCCCCCTGTCCGGCGAGTGCCAGGCTATGATCAAGGCAAACTGTATTGACCGACCAGGAGCCTATGATCCAGGGGTGGACAGGGAGCGTGGGATCTCCGAAGAGACAGACCTCCCTGTACCACAAACGTGGAAGGCACCCGGGCACCAATGTGCTTAGACCGGAGCGAGTTGACTGTGTTGTCCGGCCTGACCGATGGCAATGAATGTGTACAGTGGCATAGCCACAGCTGAGTAATCATACTATCTTGCTATGATAATACGAGGCCAGTCGATTCGTGTATCCATACCCTATGAGTATATTATATGTGTGTGTAACACTAATCTCATAAATAAATCTTTGTTGCCCCAATTATAATTTATGTGAATTCAAGGCATAATGTGTTATTATCTCAAAGTGGGCGACACAAATGCCCCTCTATCATCAATTAAAAAAACTCCGATATGATCGCTTCTTCACGCTAATGAACTTTTTTTTTAACTAGATGAAAATAATCCGGACAAACTCAATGGCTTAAAATTTACCGGTAAATTTTAAAGTATATATTAGACATGCAACGGTTAGTTGTTTGGCCGGATACCGAATGTCCGAAGGAACCGTTGGCCGAATAGCCGGATATCCGGCCGCCGGATATTCCGACAAAAGATTTACTTACAATTAAGCTAAGTCGAGCGCGCGGGCGGCACTTCGAGAATTTTAAGGTCTGTGGTAGGAAGCGCACAAATTGGCTAGCTATTCCTCACCATCATCATCATTTCAGCCATAGGAGGTTTACTGCTGGACACAGGCAATACATTTCCACATGCGCCAGATAGAGGTGACCTGCATCAAGCGACTCCCCGCAACCCTAACCAGGTCGTCTGATCACCTTGCGGGTGGCCTTCCCACACTGCGGTTGCCGGTACATGGTCTCCACTCGAGAACCTGTCTGCCCCAACGGCCATCGGTTCTTCGAACTATGTGCCCTGCCCATTGCCACTTCAGTTTGCTTACCCTGTTTGCTATGTCGGTGACCTTGGTTCGTCTACGAATCTTCTCATTTCTGATTCGATCTCGTACAGAGATCTCTTTCCATAGCTCGCTGAATGACTCTGAGCTTCCAGTTAGGCAGGTCAAACTTCCAGAAAGCGATCAATCGACGGATCCAACTCGGATGGGCAGCGTTTGGGAAACTGCGAAGTGTCTTCTCGTCCAGCATACCTCAGTGCTTGAAGACGAAAGTCTTCAACCAGTGTATATTACCGGTAATGACCTACGGAGCGGAGACATGGTCTCTAACATAGGCTAATGTAATTAAATGAATTGTACGAATTATGTGAATTATTAATCTGGCATTAAATAGCGATTTTTGGTGGTTTATTATTTATTCACGTCACTTTTAATTTTAACTGTGTGCCATTTTACTATTCGGTATCCGGCCGGATAGTACGCAACTATCCGGCATTCGGTCGAATAGTAAATTTGTGCCCGGATAGGCCGGATACCGAACAGTGGCCGAATATCCATTGCATCTCTAGTATATATGTAATTTAATTATGACATCTAAATACATCAACTAGGTATACGACCATTTATCAAGTAACTAAAAAGAAATCAAAAACAAGGTTCTGAAATTTCTCCATGTCGTACTCGTATTTTTGGTCGAAACAAATTTCGATTGATATCTCCTATTGATATCCTAGCTCAGGCTGCATGCAATTTTGCATGTGTTCTAAAGTACTCTTCACAAACCCTCAGAACACCTAGAATATTTCCATATAAATTCTTCAAGCAAACATTAATTCAAAATCCGTTGTACCATTTCAAAACGTCATATGCGCATTGAAAATACTAGTGTACATATGACCTTCGAGTTCCTTGTCGTTTCGTTGTTTATAGGTATAACTGGTACTGCTATTTTGGAATGACGTATCTGCTTTGGAAATGCTAGTGCAGTTAGGCCGTTTCGGTTGCGTGTAGGTTAGTTGTCTATAGGTAGAAGTTGGTGATAGTTGTACAAAAGAATGCTCCCGTATTCATGGTTGTGGGGAGGCGACGGAGCGTGCACTACACTAGTCGATGACGATGACGTAGTGATGCGGCGAGAGGTGATGGCTATCGATATCGATAATCATAATTGGGATGAGCCAATTTTTTACAAGGTATGGTAATTCCAGGGATCGGAACCGGTATTTTTTAAATCTTCTAAAATACACGCTATTTCTGGAATGTTTTAATACTGCATTTAGGAGAAGAGAAATTAATCACAAAACACCTGGTTTAAGTTGTAAAATTTTACTAAAATATACGAAAATCTCGTTATTGAACGAAAAAAACGAATCGTTATTTCGGATATTTTGTATGAAAAAAATACCGGTTCCGTTCCCTGGGTCATTCAAAAACCATTTCGAGGAATAGGTTCAATAAACCGCTTGCAATTATCAGATTTCAAACATATGATTTCTGGGATAAGTATTCGTGTTTTTAATTATGACTTTTATTTGTCGCTGCCAATCCCTAGTACGTCAGTCAGTAGTGACGTCACAGGAAATATCTCATAGCCAACAAAAAAAATTACGCAACATATTTTAAAGACTAAAATATATAAAAATAAGTGCATTATTTTTGGCTCATCCCAATTCATACATTTCACAGCAAGTTTTGTATACAACAAAATAAACTCCGATTTATAATTCAATTCCAAACTGACTGTAGATTCTTGTATAGGCCTTTGTCCAGCAGCCAACGTCTTTCGGCTGATATGATGATGATGATGATTCTGGTGCACGAATCGGTGAATAAGAATTCAAATTCAGAACACCACTGTTGTATTGTTTAAAATCATTCCAGATAGTCAAATTTAAATCTTATTTCAACCATTTCTCAATTTTCACAAAGTTCAATTTTAACGGCCAAGTAAATATTTCATAATGGCATAATTTATACCAGAATATATAGAATATGTCAAGGACAAAAAGTAAAATAAGAATAACACATTTTTGAAGTCTCGATTTTTTTTATTACCACAGATTCAAATTCGTACATACAATTGAACAGATAAAACGATCACGAACGGAATACTCACAGGCCGTCATTCGTCTAGCACAAATTTTCACTAAATTGCAAGCACGAATACGAATGTGTAAATTCAATACATTTAGTTTGGTTCAGCTCACGTACATGACCGTCACGTCCGTCTTTTTGGTGAAGAACGGCATGTAGAGAATTAGATATTTAACCAAGGCGCCTGAACCCCAAGTATTCGTTTTTTCATAAGTAAACAACGAAGGCACATATTAATATCGAAATTGTTTAAGGTTGGAATCTTAGTATAACCACAGAACAGATAATAAATAATCCAGCTTTTTTATATATACACTAGAAGATGCCCGCAACTTCGTTCGCAGAAGAGAAAAAGTCATAACCCGTCGTTTTTTCTTCAGCGTAGTCGGGTAAAAAGTATCCTATAACCATCTGGAGCTACCCAGCTATACCCGTGTACCAAAAATTGTGGAATTCTGTTTAGCCGATTTGGCGTGGTGAAGCCACAACGTCACATACAAACATACATAAAATCCAAAAAAAATATTTTTCTTTTTATTGACCTCCAAATAGTCCGTAACAATCAATTTTTTGAAAATATCTTCAATGCACAGACATTTCATTTTTAACTTTATAATAGTAATAGATATTTGCATATTTCTTAAACTTTTGCAGCAGTCCATTTCTCAAAGTCTAATACCTCTCAACACGTTTTCGAGTTCTTACTATGACGAAACGTCGCGATTAACCGTTCTGTTCTCGAAATAATGTTTAGGTCCTTTAGAAAACTAAAGCATGCTAAGCTGCATGTTAAATATGCTTTCACTGTCGTCAGGTGATACACTTTCGTATATCGATATTTTCCCATCCCTAGTTAGGAAATAGACACTGCCACTTGATGACTCCTTCGCCACGCATTGAGAGCGGGGAAACACGGCCCCATTATGCCAGGAAAATATTTTAGGGCAAAATGTTTTGTGCAAACAGCTCGTCCACTTTTAATAAAGGTGTCATATTTGCCACGTAATTTCCGTAGTTTAATTAATGTTTCGGACCCGGTCGACTTCAAGTGAAGTACTAATAAAGAAAACAAGTGGTTTTACAAGTCTTGAAAGACAGTTTCATTATATATGCTACTGGAAATGTACGTTAATCATGAATAATTAGATAGGAACCATACATTGAGAACGGGAAAACATTATGCCAGGAAAATATTTGAGGGCGAAAGCTCGTCTACATTTAATAAAAGTGCAATATTTACCGCTTGATACTGCGGTCATACGATCAGTATATGAATCTAAAAAAAAATACTGATGAGCGGTTCAATTAATACTTAGAATTTGAATTTAAATCAGCTAAAACGACATAAACTATTTTTTTTTAAATCTTAAAAGAGACATTCAGTATGTATTTTACCTAAAAAAAATAAAGGAGATGGACCACTTTGTATTGTATGGGAGTTGGACCAAGTGCTTCCCAGACTAAACACACAGTGCATTATGCTCCTTAGGCGAACACTAGACTGTATACTAAAGCGCTTTAAGATCTATCCCAGGACAGGGGGCGCCTAACAACGTCTTGATGCCTAGCTCCCCCCAAGAACCAAACTAGAGACATAACGTGCGCAAAACAGCCAAGTATTCTCCGGCCCGTGAAACATGAACAATAGGCTATATTTTTTTATGGTATGTTATAAAACGGCGTCTTAATAACATAAATATTGGTGAAAAAACTACTCTAATATCATAAAAACTCCCCGAGATACAACGACGTTAAAAGCACATTTTTGGACTTGCCCAAAAAACGCTTCATACTAAAGCCTACAAGCATGTGACGTCACACGCTTGTATCTTGTGTAGAGAAAATAAGAACTTTGTTCTGCAGCTATGTTAAAACTTGCGTTTTTCGTAACGGTTTTATACTAAAAATTACAATTTTTTTATGGGTTATTGAATGGTATTATTTTATATTGGTTAGCTGCCACAATAGATCAAATCTGGTAGAGGCGGCATACAGAAGGCCCACAAATCAACAATAATAATGGTATTATTAGTAGGTTATTAATACTATTTTCTTCTGTTTCCGCGATTATTACTCATTGAAATAAAACAATTTAACGGATTATATCGCGTATATTATCTCATTTTAGTTCCCGACGTTTCGGAAGCTTTCCAGCTTTCCATTGTTACGGGTGAACTAAAATGAGATAATATACGCGATATAATCCGTTAAATTGTTTTATTTCAATAAGTTATTAATACTTTCATACTCTTAATGGGAACCCAACTTTAAAGACTCATAAAACAAGCTACACGTAACGTATTGTACTAAAATTTTTAACGTAGTTTTTTATTTTGCTTGTTTAATCAGGATCTTATAAGTATAATTTTTAAAAAAATTTCTACTGTCAAATACCATATTATTTATTTATTTATTCAATTCAATAACTTAAATCTATCATTACAGGCAGACCCAATAGTTTCGTATGCACTCTAACCCACGATCTCGATTGTCCTCATCGATTAATATGTGTAACAGTGTATGTCTACTCTATGTCTGCGAAGTAAATCCAAAAGCGCTCCCTTTAAACCTTAAAAACAAAAAATCATGTTTTTTTTTATTTCTCTTGGACCAATTTTGAAAATATATGTTTTTTCTAATAGAAAGTAACGCAAGGAGCTCGTTAGAGGTATTTTCATCTCTGAGCAGCATTTGGTCCAAACTTTGTCAATCTCCTTATTGAAGAATTCATTTGAAAGGAATCATACATTGAGAGCAGGGATACACGGCCTCACTATGCTAGGAAAATATTATAGAGCAAAATGTTTTGTGCAAACGTCTCGTACACTTTTAATAAACGATGATTGTACAAATCTTGTCCTACTGTAATGCCTACTTCATCAAATATAACGGAAAACAATCTGACTACTAGAAGAGAGAGATGAGGAGATTCCAAAATCATTTGTTAGAAATATTTCTCCTCATGGCGTGCAAAGCGCCGCATGCGTCTCATTGCAAAAACCTCTATTTATAAAAAAAATACGTATGCAAAATTTTATTCTAAATCAAACGTTCAAAATAAAAGCCAGCCAAGTGCAAGTCGGACTCGCGCACCAAGGGTTCCGTACAAAATATACGCTACAAACGACCGTATCTATGAAAATGCAGTGTTAGCAGCGCCCTACTCCTAAGCAAAATGTACGCGGTGTTCGATCATTTTATATTGGTTACTGACATAGACAGACAGACATACAATTACACTGTTTTTAGTATTTTTTGTTATAACGGCAACAGAAATACATCATCTGTGAAAATTTCAACTGTCTAGCTATCACGGTTCATGAGATGAAATGAAAATGAAAAATAATTATTTGTTTTTTTAGTAGGTACTAATTTTACAGTGCGCTGGTGACCCCTTTTTAAGTAAATGTAATACCTTTGTTAAGGGGTAACGCTCTTCCACATACAGGTATCGAGTATTACAGATGATATACCAGCCGGGTGACAGACCGACAGACAGACAGACAGGCTGACGGACAGCGCAGTCTTAGTAATGCCCTTGTGGTCCCGTTTTACCCTTTGGGTACGGAACCCTAAAAACCCTTAAGAGAGCCCTTATAACTCCATATTTTAAACTTTATTTCACGCAGCTTGTTTTGTACCAGCCAATATAGAAACGAGCAAACTGGATAGCAACGCAGACAATTTTTTACAGTTTCAGCTAAAATAACAGTTGAACTCGACCTCAGCGCTGAAATAACTAGTTTTTCAGTAGAGACGGGTGATAAATAACCTAACAGTGAAAAAATCACAGTGATCGTCCGTCTAAGAGTATTACTATGGCTTGATCCGAATGAACAACTTGACATAAGATTAATGGATAATATCCATGCTATTTCGCGAAGTGTCTTGGTTAGATGTAATAAGAAGTTGTGCTCAAACATATGCTTATATTTTCATGCAGTTTTCATAAAAAATGCGCAAGCAAATACAAGAAACCATCACCAAACAATATAATCCTGCAACGCGGGTTTCGCCTCTCTACAAGGCATCAGGAGATGCTGGAGAAGGGGAGTTATTGACGAAGTGGCGTCCACCCGAGAATCCGATCCCGACGACTGAGACCCGACTCTTCTACTCCATTAATTTAATATGGAATTCCACAGAGTAACGACTGATTCTATCTATTAACTTTACATAATCAATGTGACAAAATCACGGTAATACTAATAAATAACATAACGATGAAAAAAGCACAGTGATCGGTTATGTACAAGTATCACTGTGATTTGATACGAAGGAACAAAAACTTTAGACGGTCTCGTGGGGCGCTCCTCGGCCTTGTTAGTCCTGTAGTCACCATTTAGTGTATTTTCAGGTAACTGTCATATTACTCCGTCCTAAACGAATCTAGCAATGTGCAATGTAAGCTATGCATAGAGTTTCTCTGCGTGATAGAATTTCAAAAGAGGATATCTGCAGAGAAACCAAAGCAACCGACGTAGCTCGCAGGTTGCATTGTTGAAGTGGCAAATGGGCGGGCCGTGTAGCCCGGAGAACGGATGGCCGTTGGGGCAGTAAAGTCCTGGAGTGGCGACTACGACTACGAAAGCGCAGCGTGGATGGCCCCCGACTAGGTGGACGGACGACTTTGTGAGGGTCACGAGGAGTCGGTGGATGCGGTCTGCGCAGAGGTCGCACACTGTGGCGGGATATAGAAGAGTCCTATTTTCCGCACTAGACGTCCGTGGCGGATACATTTAGTAATGTGACCAACAAGGATGACAAAACCACGGTAATATCAATTGAAGGATCTGAAAAAGTAATTTTAACCAGCAGGCCTGTAGTGGTCGCGTTTATGGAAAGAGACGGTTTCATGACGAATCATAGTCCCGCTGGCCTATGATTCGTCATGAAACCAGACCAGTTTTTTCCGAACTGGAACGCCAGTCACAGCGATTGAAATGTAATGCTACCATATGTCTATTTTTCAGTCTGTTTTCAATTAAAACATAATAAAACGCGAGTTATCTCGAACTAGGATTGTTATAGTTTCAACTTCTTGTGATTGGAATCGTTGTTAACTTCAGTGCGAGAAGCTCACAAATAACTGGAAAATGATGTTCTAAAGTAGAGTTCAGAATTAGGTGAACTAAACTGATAGTTGATAATGTTACTAGACATAGGAAAAAAGATAGTCACAGGTCTATGTCGATACGAATATGTGGATAACTAGTTAACTAAGATAATATGTAAAGATTATGGACGCAAAATCGCTTTAACTAAACAGTCATGAGGTACTCGCTTCGGTTAAGGCCATCACACGGGACTCTGGGATAGTTTGAAACAAGAATTACCAGATTGAACCGGTTATATTGCAAGTTAACTTTAAATAGCGAAGCTTTGACTATAAATGATTCCATTGCCTCGGGAAATCGTGAATATCTTTACATGGTTTTAGATTAGATAACTTAATGTATCCTATCCAAGTGCTTATTACCTTTGAGTAAACTTATTCAAATTACAATTGCTTAGGGCAGATCAAGTCCAAACTTCGAGTTAGAACGGGGGTCACACATAGAATGATATTTGTGAGGGAGTTTAGTAAAACATCCCTGTCGAAAATAACTATAAAATTGTTAATCATATAGCGAAGTAGCTCTTGTTTTTATTTTATTGTTTAATTGATTCATTTACTTACCTTTTTATTGTTGCATTATGTATTAGTAATAAGTTAAAATAGAGAGTGGGGATATAAATGTGAAAAAATAATAAAATATATTCTTCCGACCTCTAAACTAACTCAGCCGCACATCTCGGGCGCGCGGCGCGCCATGCTTAAGTATGACCCTCCGGCCGCCATATTTAATTCGCATTTACACACCGAGGCAGCAACATATGCCAGAGTTCCAGCAAGCTGAGTTGGCTTACTTGCCTTTTAATTTATACACTGAAATATGTGTTTTCATTGATCTCCTGATAGTAACCAACGAATTCAATATACAGTCCACAAGTCGATTCCGTTAGTCCCACTTTGTCGATTCTAGTTTCGGAGTTACGGGTAGTTTAGTGAAATATGGCAAAACCTACCGAAAATCGACTTTCAATGAAAACTGATAGAACATACTGTAATAAACCTATGATTTTGGTGTCGACCCATAAATGACCAATTTAAGCACCTTTTTAAGGCCTCAAAGTTTAGTGCCCAGCGTCCCACTTTGTCGAATACCAAAAAAATCCTCGATATCATATTTGTGCCTGTTATAATAATAATAATAATAATAAGTCTTTATTTTCAGATAACTATGATCCATACATTATTTTTTTAGTAAAATACTTATACCTATGTTAGTTTAAAAATAATAATAAATACGTTAATACATTAAAAACAAATTTCCAATAAAAATTCCATCAAAAAAAATTCCATCGTTATAGGGAAACATTTCTACTTTGTGAATATGGAGTTATTAATAGAGCGTAATATAACAAAGCATAAGCTATCTTTCGGTGGAGAAATTATGTCTCTAAGTGCTATAGTTATTTTTTTTAATTCTTCAAACTTTTTGATTCATCATTAAAGTCATATTTATAAATGTATTCTCATGCTAAAAAAGACAGAAATAATTCTATGGATCCCTTTAGTTAGTTATTATGTCAAAAAGTTAATAAAAAATGAATTGAAAAGTACAGCATAAAAAAATACGGATAAAAAATAGTTTGACAGGGGGCTAAAATAAGCCATTATGACACAAAGTGACAAATATATCTGAGTGTCATATGATGGCTTTTAGCCACGTGTTAAACACTCTGCTTTTCACTTCGACTGCGAGAAAAGAAAAAAGACGACATTAAAATTGTATATTTCATGAAAAACTAAAAGTACAGTTTGAGCGTTGGCCAATTTGATCAGGTTGGTTTGTTTGTTTTTAATTATTTGTAAGGAGTATGTTTCTGTATGTTCGCAAGTTTTTTTTCAGTGTCATTGAAGTTTGTTTGGGATTATATGGTTTACTTTTAAACCCTAGGGGCTAAATGTACTATGTAGTCTCGCTTCACGAAGCTAATATGATGAACTTTTTGAGCTGGAGAAAAGAAAAGAAGTAGGGTTGGGTAACCATCGATAATGGACTTTTTTATCGATGATTCCGCTAACTAAAAAACAGTATTATTTAAAAATATATAAATAACCGATAGATATAAAATAACATTTAAAAATAAATAAATACTAACTCGAAAAACATTACACCTATGTTTTAAAAGCTGCTTTTATACTTGTAGTATAAAATCAGCTTTTTCGTCGTCGGAAATAAATTCCGTAAAAAAAGATCAAACAAACGACATCAGTATCAATGACTATTAGATTAACAATAACAAACCTTTATCTCATTCATAAAATGGGATAAATATACCAAAAACATACTTTTCACTAAACAAGCACTAAAGTTTAGTAAATCGACAAAGTGGGACGCTACCTATAGAAAATCACTAAACTTTATAATGCATAAAAAAGTACTTAGAATTTGATATTAATACTTTTTATACTTGATAAGCGTGTTTTTTAAGTAACCTTATGTTATATATTAAAATACACTTTTCATTTGTATTTTTATGACATAATAACTTACTAAAGGGATCCATAGAATTATTCCTGTCTTTTTTAGTATAGGAATACATTTATAAATACAACTTTAACGTTAAATCTGCTCGTCGTGTTATAAATATAGAAAATAAACCCATATTCAGGATTGACATATTTTCGTTCTGTTTTTATGTTTAAGCCTCCGTAACATTCAAACTACTAAGGTTATATACATGATTTTGACTAATTTGAAATCCTTAAAGTATGCCAATTCATTTAATACTAACCACTCCATAACTTCAAAGTACAAGTGTGTTTTTTGCCGTCCCAAACTTTAACCAACGTTTTCTCAATTCTCGCTTTTGCACTTTTGTAAATTTGAAGAATTAAAAAAAAATAACTATAGCACCTAGAGACATATATCTGTCACCAAAAGATAGCGTATGATCTGTAGTATTAGGAACTAATCATAACTCCATATCGACAAAGTGGGACCTTTTCCCAAAAACAGTCACATTTATTCTGTAAGTAGCGGCCTACTTACACCCAAGACCCAGGAACAAATAATCACGTCACACAAACACTTACGCCCTGGCCGGGATTCGAACCCGGGGCCGCCAGCTTCGTAGGCCGTTGTACAACCAACTGTGCCGAACGTTTCGTCAATAAAGAGTATTTGTATTCGTCAATAAAGAGTATTTGCATTTTAATTTTATTATTACCTTGCAACTCTTTGTGCTATTGAAGATAGAAAAAATACAAAACACCCTAAAACCGTTTTGTTCAAAACTATAACAAATTCCATTGTCCTTTTACACAGTTCAGGACTTACATAACTCGACTTTTTCACTAAAATCATCGCGTAAAACTGGCATAGGAAACAACGGGCCGAAATGAAAAGGTCCGCCATATTGGAAGCGGAAACGGAAATCATTGTTTGGCCTAGCTTTTCGGTTTTTTTATCAGCGTCGCGTCATGAAAAATCCAGGCGCTTGTTCATCGATAGAATGGATGGTTAGAAAATGTCGAATGGTTTTTCGATGTTGTCGGGTTTTTCATAAGCTTTTCTGAAAAAAGTGCATTTGAAATAGCTGTTTACCTATTACTAGCCTCTGCCCGCGACTTCGTCCGTCTTAAATTCGTTTATCGTGGATAAGGGTATTTTTCCGGGATAAAAAAGCCTCAAACTATCTCCATACCAAATCGGTTCAGCGATTTAAGCGTGAAGAGGTAACGGACATCGGTATGCAATCATCTGCTGCTATATACATTGCAACTTTTTACTTTCCAATTTTGTTACTAAGATTTTTCATAAAATAAGATAAGCAATGAAATTTATTCCACGATAAAGATTACCTACTCGTATAGTAGATTGTTTGACAAGGGGCTAAAATAAGCCATTATGACTCGAAGTGATTATTTGGACAAGCTCACGAAGTGAGCGAGGACAAATATGTCTGAGTGTTATAATGGTTTTTAGCCACGTGTTAAACACTCTACTTTTCACTTCGACTGCGAGAAAATAAAAAAGACTTAACATTCAAATTGTATATATTTCATGAAAAATTTAAAGTACAGTTTGAGCAATACAATCAGAAATTTTGCCCAATCTGATCAGGTTGGTTGGTTTGTTTTTAATTATTCGTAAGTAGTATGTATGAAGTAAGCTGGCCGGAAGTTATTTTTTTCAGTTTCATAGAAATTTGTATGGGATTATTGCTAAATGTACTATTTTAGTCTCGCTTCTCGACGAAGCTAATACGAGTAGATATGGCGTACTTTTTGAGCAGGAGAAGTGAAAACAAATTTGCTTATATCAAAATTATAAGATATTATATCATGATTGTCAAAACTAAGGAAGACAAGTACCTATTCTTTTTTTTCTTAGTAATATTTTGTTTAAAAGGCGGTCCCAACTTTGTTCAAAGCAAAACACTCTTTTTTAGCTTAACGTAGTCGGGTAAAAGCTATGACTGTCAGTTGATGCTTAGCTACCCGTGTACCAAAAAAATATTGAATTCCGTTTAGTCGTTTTGGCGCGATGAATACACAACGACACATACAAAAAAAAAATTATTCGATTCAGTGAGCTTCAAATCGTCCGTCGCACTTATTTTTATGAGGATATATATTTTCAATGTAGGTACAGAGATTTCGATTTACAACTTTATAATAGTATAGATATTATTTAAAAAAATTGAACGATCCAGTACACTAAGTAATATTACAACCAAAACCACGAAAACCATGCGAAGTCAAAACCGCTGTTACTATAAAAGCTATTAATTAATTTCGAGGAGATGCTCAAAGTTTGCGACCAGTGATGTTCAAACTTCTAAGCTAAGTGTAATTATCAATTCAAAAGTTTTAATGAAGACAAACCCGCGATACATATCAAGTTAATGGACTGTGCTTTCATCACGGATATACATATGTATAATTTGAACGTATATATAAACTGTTTAATGCTTAGATGCAATATTATTCCCGACGTATGTTCAGCTTTTAGCTAGCTGTAAAATGTTTTTATTTTTTGCACTGCCCTCGTAATGAAGAATGCAACAATAGGGAATATGCATGAATTTTTATTTTTGCTTTATTAAAAGCTCATTCATGTAACAAACAGTAAACAAAAATATTTTTTCGAATAGCTATAAAAATAACCAAGATATAAGCCATCAAACATTTCACTCTATCTCTTTTTTGCAAAACAAAATTTAATATGGAGTTTATATGGCCGGAGTGCACTGTGACGTAACAGTGCACATCGGACCTCTCTGTCTAATTATTAGTTTAAAATGCCTATATTATGCGTATTTCTTGGCCGATTTTAATTTTAATCTCATATTTTGAAATAGTTTTTACGGTATTTTAATATATAGTTTAGAAAAGCGATAAAAAAAATTCTTTCCTGTAGTCAACATAAGTGATGTCAGAATTTTTTAAAATGCGTAGGTAACATTCATGAATACTTATTTTTAAGCTTTTGGCGATTTTAAAATGATCAAAAACTAAGAATTAAGGAGGCCGTTTGATCGTATAGAATAATGACGGCATAAACCTTTTTTCCTTTGAAACTTCATAATTCCTGACCGTTTTGACAGTTCATAAAAAGGAACTGATTTAATCAGTCACTCAAGTACCCTATTGCAAAAATATCGTTTCGAGAAAAATGCGATTGAAGTTCACCGATATTTTTTCAGTAAACAGTCATGATATAGTTAAAAAAACAGCTCTAAACTGTTTGTCAGCAATGTTTGTGAGCGTCAGCAAATCGCTGTAACTTCATTAGCATGAATAATGCGACAGTGAGGCTTCAACTAGGGTTGCTGACGATTTGTTTAACAAGTCTATTTTTTTATTTAAAATTAGATGGTGACTTCGAACTGAACTTAGTTCGCGCAGGAGAGAAAGTCGTAACCCGTCGTTTTTTCTTCAGTGTAGTCAGAATAAAAAGTATCCTATAACCATCTGTAGATACCCAGCTACCGGTGTACCAAAAATAGTTGAAATCCGGTAAGCCGATTTGGCGTGATGAAGCCACAACGACACATACACAAAATCCAAAAAGTCTTACAATATTTTTTTATGAAAATATATTCAATGTACTTCCACTTTTACAATTTTATTAGTATAGAAGTGTCGCAGCCACAAGTAAGTACAAACGGCTTACTTAACACCACGAAGCTTTATCTAAGAATCAGTACAAAATAACTATATCAATGAAAAAAGTAAAATTCCCAACACAAAAATACTCTTGTTTCTTTCCTTTAAAAGTTCGTTTATATTTGTATTTTCTCACACTATGTTTATCGCGATTTTTTTATATAAAAATAGAATACGGACCAGACATTGACATAAACTACCTACTATTTACCGTACCGTACGAAAGTTCCATAACATACATTACATACATAGAATCACGCCTCTGTTCCAAAGGGATAGGCTGAGATCACTTCTATATACTTGATACGAGAAATGCATACATATACATACAGAAAATTCCATGACATCCAAAAAAACTCAAGTCAAGCAAAACTACTATAAACTTAATGTCCAAACAGTTAAATAAAGAATTAAATTAGATTGTTTAAAAAGATTTATCTTTGAACAGAATTTGCAAGAAACGCAAATTGCTCTAACTTCGTTACTGTGAATTACACTGATGCTTCAAACTTAGGGTTGTCACACGGCGGTAACTTGACTATTTACGATATTTATGTAGGATGCATGAGCGATGGATGCTTAGAACGGAACGCAAGAAAGAGATAGAATGTATGAGTGTGAGCGAGAGTGTGATACTAGGAAGTAGGTTTAAAAATGAATATGCATGATTTGCAATATGGCCGATGTGCTAGTTTGTGGTACAGAACTTTAATTAAACAAGACCAGTGTTTTAAGTAACGATCCATTTTATTTCCACATCCGCAGTCCCACATTTATATCATTATTATTGATTTAATCGCTTTTTCGACACGTTTTAGGTAACAAAGCAAAATAAACGTGAAAACTTGGCTATACATACTTCTTTTCGTTTCAGAGCAGAAAAATCGTCATTCGTAGTCTGATTTCAAGAGAGCAATGGAAGATGGATTGAAATAATAATAATAATAAGTAGAGCTAACTTTATGAACGAAATAAGTAAAGTAATCATTAATCCGTTATTCTATGTAAACGAAGCGAATTTCAGTGTAGTAGGCAGGTAACCTTTTCAGAGATTCGTAGTCGTAGACGAACCAAGGTCACCGACATGGTAAATGGGGTGAGCAAACTGAAGCGGCAATGGGCAGGGCACATAGTTCGAAAAACCGATAGCCGTTGGGGCAGCAAAGTTCTCGAGTGGAGACCGCGTACCGGCAAGCGCAGCGTGGGAGGCCACCCGCAAGGTAGTCGGATGATCTGGTTAGGGTTGCGGGGACTTGCTGGATGCGGGTCGCCTCGACCCACGTGGAAGTCATTTGAGACCTGCGTCCAGCAGTGGACGTGCTATGGCTGAATTGATGATGATGAATCTTTTGGGGATTAACGAATGTTTATTGTTCGGCGGTAATTGACAAGTGACACTATACAGAATGGCTTGAAACACACTTCCCTTAGCTAAGAGGCTTATATGTAACTACCTTCTAACCTTTGGCAGCCCTGCCAAAGGTCGCCGACGGTCAAAACCATATCGCTTCCCCCATACTGCACTCATTATCTACAATTTAGCATCGCTATTCACTATGGCTGCTTTCCAAATTTTAGAATCGCGAGTTTTCATTGTCTACAGATATACAGGGTGAACGATGTTACCAAATTCACACTGGCCATATTTGACAAAAATCACAGTAAAGAAATTTCGCATCAAAGGTTTTGGAAGCTGCATTGGAGCCTTGGCCACGCAAATTTACGCATTTCGGTAGTAGACCGTGGACATTTCAACAAGACTCGGCCCCGGCTCATAAAGCTCTTGTGAACCAAAAATGGCTGAAAAACCGCGTTACACATTTCATTTCGTCCAAACAATGGCTTTTGAATTCTCCAGACGCGAATCCGATGGACTTTTCTATCTAGTCCATTTTGCAGAGCAAGGTGTAGACAAGAAAACATACCAGTATGGATGCACTGAAGAAAGCGATAGTATGTAATTGGCACAACATACCGCAGCGCAGGACCACATTCGTGCAGCGTGCAACTCATTTTTCGACTGTCTGAAGGCCATATTCAAGGCAAAAGGTGGTCATATCGAGTTAATAGTACATTACTACAGAGGCCGGGACGAGGGGTTGCCGACCAAAGACATATAGACGGATAGGTCTGAGGCGGGCAACCCAATATTTCCCGCCGAGGTATGTATAGTGCTTTTTTCAAACATGCAATGAAATAAAAAACAAAAAAATCTAAGTTTTATTTTTTAATACGTATAAGGCAGAATGCCATAATGCCTGTGCCACAAATTTATGTGGAATGGAAATTAAAAAAGACGTCCTTCATCGTCATCTTAAGCATCGATACGAACTTCACTGTTCTTTCACTTACGATGTGACCAACATCTGTGGTCTTTTTGTTTAAGAGTAAACCTTATTTTGTTTGACTTAATCACTAATTTAGTGTAAAAGGCATATGCACTTACAACGCCTTACATTTCGGAGTGGCCGTTGTAGCCACAGTTAGCAATGCAGATAATGAGTATTGTTCATCGGATACAAAGCTAAGCGGATTCGCTCTAGAAAAATGTTTTTTACAATACCCTTAAAAAAAACAATCTAATAAATGGACACCTGGCTTTAAAGCCTAAAAAACATCTGTTTTAAACAGCCATTTGAAAAATCTGCGGTCAAACGCTTTTAAATCAAAAGTTTCATTAAAAACTGCATTTTACCTTCGAATCCAACGGAAGCGTGGAGGCCTGAAACAAAAATAAATTCATGTGAAATTTAATGTAAATCTTCAACCGGGCGTAAAAATAAGTTGGTCATGCGTTTAGTTTTAATTTAATTCGGTTCGGAGCGACGTGCAGTTTGGACTTACGTTAAGTTGGGGCTACACTAACCAACAAACCAGAAAAAAAACAGTTTATGGAATTACAGCAGCTTCGCTGCCGTAAAGTTAGAGCTCGATACATGCTCAAACTGCAAAATAAGCGTTATCTATACATATGCTCCATCGTACCTGGGTCAATTTCAGAGCGTTTCAACCGCACTTACTAGTCACCGCATTAATGGTGCCTTCTTTTACAGATTCGAATGAGAATACCTCCTCTCAAAATGCTATTCGAATCTGTAATAGAAGGCACCATTAATGCGGTGACACTAATGAGTGCGGTTGAAACGCTCTGAAATCGACCCACCTCCTGTCAATCGATTCGTTATTACCGCGTGACAAAGGCTCCATTTTAACTGACGTCAAACACAGGATTTCATCAGGAAGGATATTGTGATTTTTCTGCGTAGCGTTCTAGATTATTAATTTATATTGATATAGATTTGATTACAGGCAAGTATCTTATTATGATTTTCATGCGCTTGTGTGTGACCAGCGCCACAGAAGGCTCTCTGTTTTGATTGATCGCGTGCAAGCGAGTGAGCTAGCAATGTTCGCAACCATTGCGCCGCTCGGGAAGACAACATTCGCTTTTTACGCACGATGCGCGTAAATGTATACCGACTTCCTAAGGACCGCTGGTAGGTACTTTATGGTACCTGCCAGCGTTTAACGGCGCAGTGTAGAGCCAACTTAAAGCAATTAAACGTGCGCACTCCAGTTTTGAAGAGCGCGCGGTGGCACTGCTTGTACTTTCGCTGTCCGCAGAGTAACCACATAAAATAATTATTTGTTATATACAAATCTTTTTTTTATGACATAGAAGGCAAACGAGCAGACGGGTCGCCTGATGGTAAGCTATATTATGATTTTGCTCGCAAGCTTGTATTGACAGCTATGCGGAAGAATCTAACCTTGAACCACAATCGAAGCGCGGTCCAAAATAGATTCCTGAGCGCAGCGAGGCTTTCAAGGCACGAGACGTCAAATGATTTTGCAGTCGTGCGAGCCACACGACTTCTCAGCTCACTACAGAGAGGAAAATGTGAGATGCGAGATATACGAATCTTAGTTATTAAAATAATATAATTAACGAGTAAGTTTTCTTTGCAGCGTTTTTTTCTCTTCAGTAAGCCTCATTTTACCCTGGTAGTGTATTTTATAATAAAATAATTGAGCCCTTCTGGCAAATGTGTAACTGTTTTTACACATTAAACCCATCTGGCAAATATGTACACCTTTATTTCTTTTCTTAAAGTGGGTAGTTTGCACAAATTGTAACTGAACGAAAAAAAATTTTTTTTTCTTAGTCGACCCCGTGAACACGGAAGCTGTAAACCTTCCGAAACGTCGGGAACTCAAATGCTATAATATACGCGATATAATCCGTTTAAATTGTTTTATTTAAATCAGTCATATTTATCTATACTAATATAAAGTTGCAAAAAAAAATGTTAATGTAATTACACACGGTGCTGCTCGCCAGTTCTGTTAGCTTGAACTTGGCTTGACACGCTGCCGCGTATCTAGATATTTTGAAAAGAAAATTTAATACAGACTATTTGCAGGTCACTAAATTGAAAAATATCTTGTTTGGATTATTTGTATTTTTGTGTGTGTCGCTGCGGCTTTATCACGCCACTACCGCTAAACGGATTTCAATTATTTTTGGTACACGGGTAGCTGGGCATCTCCAGATGGTTATAGGATACGTTTTACTTGACTACGCAAAACAAAAAAGAAGGGTTATAATTTTATTCTCTTCCGCTGACGAAGTTGCGTTTAATAATTTTCATACTATATTATCGTTACTTGGTACTAAGGTCACTCTACGGTGCGCCTACCATGAGTTCGGCACGAGCGAGTATCGAGCTCTCGATGACGATCTGTCTCTTTCGCACTATTAGCGCGTGCGAGACAGGTGCACTGACTCTCGATACGAGATACTCGCTAGCGCCGATCGTAAAATCAACTCTTGGTAGGCACAGATCCCTTCATTACGTATTCGATTTCGATTTCCAAATATAGCTACCCATTGCTCTTTTCCAAAATAGTCACGACTTTTCAGCAAATTATTTCCGAAGAGCTACCATGGACACTGAAAGGAAAACTCCACGTCCACTCGTAAATTAACGACTAATATACCTTAGGACATTTTTTCATCAAAAGAGCATCTCGTGAAATACTTTTTTCCACTACGCCGGTTTAATAGAAGAGCACTCAAACTATACCTTCAATATAACCAAGTTTTAAAATAAAAAAATCACCACGGATTTTTTTAAATATAACAGTAGCGACCCGTAACACGTTTTGAGTACTCGCGACGGCTGAAAGCGGGGGCTCGTTCGAATTTCTAGTTTACGGGGTGGCTTGAAGGTTAGTTTTTCTATGAAGATCGGTCCGATTTTCCTATGGGTTTGGTAGGGTCCAAGGGAAAAGCGGTAAACGACGAATATTCGCAAAAAAGTCCGTTACTGCGCACGGATTATTTTGAAAAAAAAGAAAAACACTTGTACGACACATACAAATATGTGTCGTTGTGGCTTCATCGCACCAAATCGGCTGAACGGAATTCAAAAAAATTTGGTACACGGGTAGCTCTAGCTGGGTAGCCGCAGATAGTTATAGGATACTTGTTACTCGTCTACGCCGAAGAACCAAAAAGAAAAAACGAAGTTGCGTGCACCCTTTATTATTTAATAAGAAAAAGCGCATCGAGATGGCCCCCAGCATGACCAATGTTCAACAAGTATTTGAATTAGGGTAACTCCGGGGTAGATGGCCATAGTTTTTTCCAAGACCGATTAAGCGGAAACTATGAACATTAGAATTTTGATTTTAGTTGAAAATTAAACTGATCATCTATCTAACGTAAACGAAACCGCAATCATTGTTAAAACGAAGCGAAAATGGTCAAACAATATTTTGAAAACAAATTAGGGTTGGCCATCTCTCCCGGATATGTCCGGGAAAGATGGCCATAACATTGAATATGAGTAGATTTCTAAATGTTTCTATTTTTGTGTACATTTCTCTCCTCCTTTTTAATAAAATTATCATTTTTTTAAATTCGGTATAATTTTAATAAACCCACAGTAGATATTTGTACATAATAGTCAATTCTTCATTATTCTGGATTTATAGTAATGTATCTGCATCTCTCGCATATTATGAGTTCTAACTGTAATGATTATAATTAATAACATCTATTTCTTTTTTTTTGCATCTGAGATCCCAGTTCATGGCTTTCCAGTAGTAAATAACTGACTGCGGCCATCTCTCCCGATGTAGCCGGTTCAGTATATCAACGAGTAAAAAAAAGTACTGAGCCCATTCAAGTTATTTTAAATTTAATATGTACGAAAACCTCCGTACTTTCTTAAATAATCATTATTATTGGGCCAGTTAAAAAACAAATAGAGTTACGTTATATACCGGCAATCTCTTTATAACCTTTCAAGTAGCGTAATTTAAATAAAGTTATTTTTCATGAGAATTTTTCTGTTGATCTACTTGTTTTCCACTTATATCAAGTGTTATCTTTTGAACGAATAAAGTTTACGTGAAACAAGCGACATTAACATCCTGTAAGTTGGAAAATAATCGACTGGCCATCTTAAACTTATGGCCATCTACCCCGGAATTACCCTAATGAATGAATGATTTTTTTGGACAGCGGAGGAACAGATTCATTTTCGTACAGTCGCGAAACGAAAAGGAGTTTTAAAATAAACAGGCTTTGACTCCTTTAATATTGGAATTCTTAAATGAGGCGTCATAGATTGGAAATTAATATTAGTTTTTCTAGATGTGTCGGGGGTTTTTCATCGGTTCACGGATTAGGGGAGACCGGATTAGGGTAAGGTTGTCACGGGTTGGTGGACACACGACGGCCATAACAGAAAACTGAAAAATCGCGAGGGCTTTATATAGGAGGAAGATATCATCATCATCATCATTTCAGCCAGCCATAGGACGTCCACTGCTGGACACAGGCCTCCTCAATAGATTTCCACATGCGCCGGATAGAGGCGACGCGCATCCAGCGAGTCCCCGCAACCCTAACCAGGTCATCCGACCACCTTGCGGAGGTGAGGGAGATATAGCTCTCGCGATCTTTCGACACTGGTTTATTGTCCATTATGGCCGCTGTGACAACCGACCCGTTAGACAATCTTAAACCTTACCCGTTCTCCCCTACTTGTTTTTAGGGTTCCGTAGCCAAAATGGCAAAAACGAAACGCTTATAGTTTCTTCATGTCCGTCCGTCGGTCCGACCGTCCGTCCGTATATCACGGGCATTTTAGTCAAAAAGATATATATTGATGAAATTTGGAACATAGGTGTCTTGTGTGAGCCGCTACTTAGTTTGATAGTTAAACAAAATTATATATATTTCTAGGGGGGGGGGCACTCCATACATGTAACAGAAACTGAAAAAAAAAATTTTTCGGCATATATCAATGTGTGGCACATCATTCGACAGTTCTTCTTAAAACACTGAAGTTTGATTTTTTTTTTTGATTTAGTGAATATTTTCGGAAATATTCGCTCCGAAAGTAGCCAAAATTGTGCCTCCCCCCCCCCCCTCCCTATTCTCTAAACAGTATGTTCAAAAATTATGAAAAAAATAACAAATATATATATACTTAATAAATACTGTTTACTGTTTTTAAGTTATTGTCAAAAACTGCATTTCTCACCAAAAGGACGTAAGTGCCGGGGAGATACGCTCTTTTGCTAGTGTTTTTTTTCATATCGTATTTTTTTCATCCGTCGTGCATTTTTTATATAAACGGCTGCGGAACCCTACATTGAGCATGGTCCGACATGCTCTTGGTCGGTTTTTTTTATGTAAGATAGGCAAGCATTTGACTTCAATCTCCACTGTTGATAAGCGACGATGAAGCCGACGATGGAGCATGCTAGATAGTGTCTATTCACTCTCGTCTTGAAGAGATCCAAGTTATATTGTTCCGGAAAAAGATATGCTGAGAGAGAATTACACTCTTTACAATACAGTACAAATACTCTTTATTGCATACCTCAGATACACAGAAATACAGAACAACAGGCTCTTTAGTCCTTTTTCTGTTTTTCAAAACCGAGTCGCCGCCGCCTATGCCTTCCGCCCCCTCGTTAGAAGCAGGGGGACTCAAGCTCGTAAATATGTCGGGTTTTATAGTTGCGCCCCTGCGAGGGGCAGGGGTCGTCAATGGGCGGATTCCGTATTTTCCTTCTTTGTAAGGATTGTTACCGGTGACTTGATTGCTTATCTCGGGATAATGGTAGTCTAGATCGGATCTGTTAAGTTTATTGTAGACTAAAATATTGCCAATTTTGCTTAGTTTTGCTTTCAAGATAGTGAATTTTTGCCAATAATATTGTGTGGGTTCTTTTAGGTAAAGGGTCGTTTTGATTTAAATTTACAAGGTATTCAGATATTAGCACAACAAAACGGGGCCTAAATTCACGTTGCGGTTTAGGGTTCCGTACCCAAAGGGTAAAACCGGACCCTATCACTGAGACTCCGCTGTCCGTCTGTCACCAGGCTGTATCTCATGAACCGTAATAGTTAGACAGTTGCAATTTTCACAGATGATGTATTTCTGTTGCGGCAATAACAACAAATATACTAAAAACAGTATAATTTATGCCTGTCTGTCTATGTAACCATTATAAAATGATCGAACACCGCCTATATTTTGCTTAGAAGTAGGGCTTTTTGCTAACACTGGATTTTCATAGATACGGCCGTTCTAAGCGTATATTTTGTACGGAACCCTCGGTGCGCAAGTCCGACTCGCGCTTGGCCGGTTTTTTTGTCTATAAAGTAATACACCATTTAAGTCCTGTGAATTTTACGCTTACGATAAAAATTGTGAAAAGTATCCGTAGTTTCAGAAAATATTTCAACTTTTTGTAATGTTTTTGAACTTGCTAGTTGCTGCACATCGTTAGACCCTACTTTTCGAAATTGATTTTTCTTACTCGTGTAAAACGAGAACAATGATGGCAGCTGCCTGCTCTGTCAGAACATCAGGCGAACCGTATAGCTCATTCATCGGGAGGGATTGTTCTCGCCAATCAATCGAGAGACGCCGTACTAATTCCACATTTTAACTATTCTCGACAGAATTAATTATCTCTTACAAACCGCGTTATTTCTTGGCATCTAACTCTTTCAGACTAATGATCACTCATCGGGTGGTGTTATCGACGCGAATCTCTTGGAGTTCAGATAAATAAATCCTTCTAGATCCTAGCTGATGGTGATGGTGAAGCTCACCCATCGGCACTTGGCAGAGATTATTGACGCCACTCTTAATATCTTCATCAACGGAGACTTACTAATCACAGATTCAGCTAGATCTTTATGTCCTACTATACATTATTGTTAATAGAATTTAATAATTTCTTCTCTCTAAGTAAAGCAAAGCTTTTTATTTGATGTGTGATGACTGTCAGTGTCAGACTCTCGGACGGACTGTGAAGCTCAACCATCGGCAGGGATTAGTGGCGCCATTGATTGCATTGGTACCAATTGCAGATTCAGTCAGATCTTTATGCCCTAGTATATATTATTGTCAAAAGAATTTAATAATTCCTTCTGTCTTAGTAAAGCCAAGCACGTTATTTGAAAATGAGTGATGACTCTGTCAGACTATGACGGACTGTGAAGCTCAACCATAGGCACTCGGCAGAGATTATTGACGCCACTCTAATATCTTCATAAATGGAGAAGTACTAATCGCAGATTCAGCTTGAACGTTAGTTCGACTATACATTATTGTCAATAAAATTTAATAATTCCTACTGCCTAAGTATATGCAATTTATCCTTACTTACCTTAAATAGGAAATAACATTCTAACCTAAAAATATACATTGACTGCCAATACCAGCTGATTTCTCGCAAGAAAATAAATTTAATGTATGAAATTGACAATGTGGCTTTAAAAATATTAATTCTTGTTACTTTATTGATGAGAAAATGGGAGTTTAAGACAAAAAAAGGTTTACTTTTAGGTTAGAATGTTGTTTACTATTTAGGACAAGTAAGGATACATTACCTATAAAGCAAATAATGTTATTTGATGTGTGATGACTCTGTCAGACTATCGGGCGGATTGTGAAGCTCAGCCATCAGGTTGAATATTGACGCCATTCTATTTCTGTCTTCATCCATGAAGACTTACTAATTGCAGATGCAGCTAGATTCTTCTCTGTCCCAATGAAAGTTCGTATTCATAAAATGTAATATCCAAAGCAGCAGCAAAGTTTCGCATTTATGACACTCACTCACTCACTCACGATCATCAGAATAGAACTACTACTTCCCATAAACTCAGAGAGCTGAAATTCGGTACAGAGTTAGGGTTTAATGGCACTCATGAGTGCTCTGACATATGCTGAGTGGACTCCATTTTTGTAAACACAAATATGATTGATTATAGCTCCTAGGTTTAGCTTTAAGTCTAGGTTAAGTCTATACATGTCACTTTTCCAATGTACTGCAATTTTTGTTGTTGTTTACAAAATAAATGTATCTTCTTCTTCTTCTTCTTCTAATGGCCACACAAAGGGAAAACTATAAAACTAGGATAATCGAAGATCTGGAGTACCTGGTGACCCTGATTAGAAAACACAAGAGGCCAACCAAACAATTAGAGATCGACATACAGCGTTTACAAAAAATATTCAACTTGGTGGGCCGCTTCATTTGATGTCAAAAATCGAAGGGCTATGCCCACGTTTCTACAAAAATAAGTGAAATCCCACCAAAAACATTCTGTAAAAAAGTAGCCAAGTCTCGATGGAGCTGCTTGTTTATCTCTAAAAAGTAATGAAATCTAGACAAAGTCGTGCCAAGTCTAAGGTTCTTTACTGCGATTTTTTTATTATTATAGTAAATGTTGTGTGACTTGGCCATTGAAGGGTTCACAAGGGTACAAAACCAGGTGCTCCATGACACCGTCCGACGTCCGACCGTCAACGATTGGCGACTTGGCTAGTTTTTTACAGAATGTTTTTGGTGGGATTTTATTTTCTCTTTGTAAAGGCAAGCACGTTATTTTTCATATGATAACTGTAAGACAATCGAACGAATTTCGAAGCTCACCCATGAGTAGAATTTAATATTAAGGACATCAGAGGAGACTTACTACTTAATTCGAGATTCAGCTACTCTATTCTAATAAAAGTTCTTGCTCATAGAATTGAATAATTTCTTCTCTCTAGGTAAAGTCCAGCATCCTATTTGATGTGTGAGACTCTGTCACACTATCACACGGACTTTGAAGCTCACCCATCATCCAGAGACGTACTAATTGCAGATTAGATATTTATGTCTTATTAGTACACATTATTTTCATTACAATTTAATAATTTCTTCTAAGCAAAGCTAAGCACGTTATTTAATGTGTGATGACTGTCAGACTATCGGAACGGACGGACTGTGAAGCTCACCCATCAAGAGGAATTATTAACGCCACTCTTCATCGATGGGGTGAGGTATTAATTGCAGATTCAGCTAGATTATTTTCTTCTCTGCCCTGATAAAAGTTCTTGTTCATATAATTTAATAATTTCTTCAAGTAAAGTTAAGTAAGCTTATTTGATTTGCGATGACTTTCACGCACCAACAGTGTTTGGATTGTGATTTTTCACATTGAGAAATTGAGATAAATTATAGCCCCGAGGATTGTTTCATTGACCTCTTTTTCCTGATGTTTCACGGTTCCGAAGGATAGGCAAAATATTTTAGCCACGTGGACAAAGCTACGGGAAAGACCAAGTAAATTCTAAGTAATTCAAGTCTTTCAACAACACGTTGACGCTAGAGAAATATACAAATATAACAGGGCGACTATAACGCTTAATATTTTTCCAACGTCAATATCTACTAAAAACACAAACCTACCTATTGAATACAATATCTATCAATCTATCAGTCACAGACGTCCCCTGCTGAACATAGGCCTCCTCCTATAGCTCGCCACAGAGTGCGATCAGGATCACAGACCGCATACACCGTCTCCCCGCGACCCTCACGAGCTCATCCGTCCACCTAGTCAGGAGCTGCAACAACACGCTGCGCTTTCCTATACGTGGTCGCCACTCCAGGACTACTGCCCCAACGGCCATCCGTTCTCCGGGATACATGGCCAAATTTATATAATAAATAGTTGTAAATGATTTGTTTTTATGAAATTAAAAGATTAGTCTCCGAAAAAGGTAGCCTTCCTCACCACACTCATTTAAATACGTCGACAGCCTATGATTATGGCAGTTTGAAATGCCTATCAAGAAAAAATGGACCTTTAAACTTTTTAATTAAAAAAGCAATAATCATAAAGCCCCCAGAGTTATCTGCGGCCGGGTTAGGAGCGAATTCCATTGTGAAGTTCGGCCATATTGTTTTAGCCTAAATGACCCAGAGGATGAATATTAACACACTCGAGCAAAAATTAGGGTCACGCTAATTTAATTAACAGACGAAGGTTTTTTTTTTATTATTTGATACTAGTTTTATTTACATAACTAATCTTTGCAATACCCAACTGTATTGAAAATTTCCGCGATCCTATCGTAAAAATATCAATATTCGAAAATAACGAGTTTCACTCCGTTAGCGTTTTTTTTCCTGATTGATTTAAACCCAAAAACGTATTTTTTTTACTTTTCAATACATTACACTACAAATACTCCTTATTGCACACCTCCGATACACAGAAATACAGAACATTACATTCATATCCGAATAAGCAGCTCAACAGGCAGTCTTATCGCGAAATAGCGATCTCTTCCAGACAACCTTTGTGTAGAGGAGTGTTTAAAAGACAAAACTGTTATTTTTGCAGTTTAGATGTATTTAATAAAGATCATGACAGAATTAAAAAATATATATAACCCTCCACTATTTTAGGAAATACTATAAGGTCCCGCAACTTCGTTCGCGGAGGAGAAAAAGTCATTATCGATATTTTTTTCTTTCGCTTAGTCGGGTAAAAAGTATCCTATAACCATGTGTGGATACCTACCCATGTACAAAAAATTGTGAAAATCCGTTTAGCCGTTTTAGGGTGATGAAGCTACAACGACACATACCAACATACAAAGAATCGAAAAAAAGTATTTTTCGATTCAGTGACCTCCAAATTGTCCATTTCATTTTTTTTTTTATATCTTCAATGTACAGTACATTCAGTTCAGTTCAAATATATTTATTTCTCTAAGATTACAAATCACTTAAGCGAGAAACAAACAATATTTTAGTAAGTATAGAAACATTAGTTATATTATAAGTACATAGTTCATTTATATGAGTATAACTTTTTGCATAACAAAAAGGATTATACGAGTATAGAATTCAATTTGTATGGCTCGGTACACTCGCGAGGGCGCGTGATTTAGTTCTTATTTTCATACTGTTAAAGTTTACGCTTGGCAAATCTAATCAGTGAGATTTCGCGAGTGGATCGATCCATATCAATTACTTAGGTTAGAAACCTATTAGTGTGCAGCATAGCCGATGACGCACTGCAACATGCATTGAACCAGTGCTCGCTGCTGATATAAGGCGGCATGCATACTGGATAACATGTATTTACAAAGTAATTGTGTGTTTAGTTTTCTTTCAATTTCTATTACCATTATATTATTATTTTAGACTGATTCGATTTCTGTGATATGTAATGTTACAAATAATATATATTAGCAGTAAATTTTACAATTATATTAATTTTAATATAGATAATAGAAATATAATTTTTATTAAAATTACTATTTTATGGTTAATTTAAGATGCTATATATAGCTACCCAAAATGCATGTTATTTATTTATATTTGATTTTAAGCTTTTTAGAAACGATTATAAAATGTATACATTTGCACAATTATAGTTTTAATTTTATTTTATTATTATTTTGTTATTTATTATATAACGCTTTTGAGATCTTATGCTAAATGGGGCCGTTTAGGATGTGGCACTTAAGTTTCTTTTTGAAAATAGACAATGACTTGGTATTCACTACATCCCTTGGCAAAGTATTATAAAATTTAGCACCTTCATAAACAATACTTTTCTTACCATAGTTTGATGTTCTTGGCATTCTTAGACAAATATGGTGGGCTCGTCTCAGCAGTAGTTTAGATATGTTTTTATTGTTGGCTTTAACTTTAAAATTAATTTGTGTGTGGATGCTTTTGTTAAGTATTTTTCGTACAAGGACACATGTGTTATATTGGTAACTTTGTTTGATACTCATAATTTTTGTTTCCTTATATATTTTATCTGTAGATGTTAAGAAGTTGTAGTTAAACAGTAGTTTTATAAGCTTGTTTTGTGCTATTTGTACTGTTTTAAGGTTTGTTTTTGCAGCTGTTCCCCAGAGTTCAACTAGGTAGTCAATGTGAGGTTTTACTAAGCAGTTATATATTGTGTAGCGCACTTTTAAAGGGAAACACCTGACTATAGATCTTAAGGACCCCCTGAGGCTTGATATTTTTGAGACAATTTTCTCTAGGTGCGGTTTCCATGACAGCCGCTTGTCAAGTATAAGGCCAAGATACTTAATCTCGTCCACTTCGTTTAGTGTTTCACCATTTAAAACTAGGGGGGTGTGTTCCAATATTTTCTTATTTTTGGGAGCAAATATTATATAATCTGTCTTTGTCGCATTTATAGTTAGCAGATTACATTGGAACCACTTCTCCAATAAGACTAAGTCCTCCTGTGCTTGCTTGACTACCATATCAATCGAGCTACCAAAGTAAAATAGGCAAGTGTCGTCAGCATATAAGGTGATGTGCCCTTGTAGGCGTATTTCATGGATGTTGTTAATGTAAATTAGGAAGAGCAGGGGTCCTAATATCGACCCCTGTGGCACGCCGCAACTAATGGTTTCTGGTTTACTGACATTGTGTTCTAGTTTGACAACCTGGCTACGATTAGATAGGTAAGATTTTAGCATTTGCAAAGCTATATCGGTTACCCCAATAGCAGCCAGCTTAGCAATTAGTAACGGGTGACTAACCGTATCGAACGCTTTTTTTAGGTCGATGAAAACGCCCAAGGCTATTTGTTTTTGATCTAATTTATTTTTAATTTCGGTAACAAGATCAATTGTTGCGGACAAAGTATTAGATTTTGGTCTGAAACCATACTGTCTTTCAAAGAGAAAGTGTATATCGTTTAAATATTGTGTTAGGCGGGAATGTAAGATTTTTTCAAGTATTTTGGACAGCGTTGGGAGTACAGATATTGGCCTGTAATTGCTAGTGTCATGTTTATTGCCTGTTTTGTAAACCGGAGTCACTTTCGCAACTTTAAGTGTTTCTGGAAAGCATCCTTCCCTTAGGCATCGTTTGATACATTTTGTCAGTGGCTCAGCTATCACATTTTTAATAGATTTAATTATCTTTGCGCTTATACCATCTATTCCGGCACTTGAATTTAATTTAAGGTTATTAATTATTTTTATGACTTCATTAGTACTAGTAGGCTTAAATTCGAGCAAACCAATATTATTTTTAGTTTGATTATCATTTATATTAATAGTACAATACTTTTGTGGAATTTGGTTTGCCAAGTATACTCCTATGTTGGAAAAATATTGGTTAAAGGCCTCACAGATTTCTTGTCCGTCAGTGATATATTCTGTACCTATAAGTAGCCTTGAAGGGATCATACTGTCGTTTCGTCTATTATTATTTAAGTTGTTTATTAATTGCCACATTTTTTTTGGCTTGCCCTTGCACCCCTGAAATTCCTTGTGGTAGTAGTTGCTTTTCGTATTTTGGATTTCTTCAAACACTTTGTTCCTTTCCCTCTTCAATGATTCTCTTAGCTCCTCGTTGTTTGGTTGAAGTTTGTGCTGCGTCCATAGTTCGTTTTTTTTGTTTATTTTAGCTATTATCGTTTTGTTGATCCAGTCCTTCCTGGGGGGGTTTAATATTTTGGTTTTAGTCCTTCTACTTTGTTTTAAAGCCAAGTTAATACTGCCTTCTAATTTTTCATAGTGATCTCCAATGCAATCAAAATCTATATTTTTTATCTTATCGTAGAACTGGTCATATTCTATTGCTTCATATTTAATTTTCTCGGGAGGTTGTGGTTGGTATTGTTTAGCTTCTAGATATATTTGCTTGTGATCTGATAAGGCCGATTCTATGATGGCTAAATGGAAATTACGTTCTTTCAGGTTAGTAATGACGTGGTCTAATAGTGTTCTTGTGGTAGATGTCTCTCGGGTGCAGTACTCTGCCTGTATTTTATTTAATAAACCATATCCATTTTCATTCCATTTTTACAATTTTAAAATAGTTTAGATATATCGGGATTTTGGTTTCAGAGATTATAATTATACATCGTATAGAAGTTCAATGATATTTACCCATATAAATAAGAAAATATATTTTGTTACTTTTACGCAACAATAAAACAGTCGAACGTGATTCTTTGTTTTTTATCTTAAAACGCAATTCTTTGTGAATAATCCTACTTATTTGCGTCAACCTATATCGAATAGCCTCACCATTGAGGCCGCCGGGATGGACTTGTAGTGCAGTCTAACCGCAGAGTGTGCCACGTGTGACGCACTGCCGTATCTTTAATTCCATAGTTTTGAACTTGTCTGCCAAAACAGATAAGTTAGTACCTACACTGGCGCCATATGATTGCATTGAACCCTGCTGCGAGCTACCTGAATAAACTCTAGAAGAGCAACGTCACAAGTGACTACAATTCGCAGTCACATATGACGTTATTGACCTGCAGCTACCTGGCAGGGATTATGGCATTCACATCCAAAACATCACATGTGCCTACAGAAACCGTAATCTTAGGATGTTTTTCAGCTTTGTTGAATTGGAGCGAGCGGTACACACTGGAAGGAAAAGGTCACAACTGGCGGTACCACTCAGTCGTATATGACGTTGTTGAAATGTGCATATGTTTTTGTTTTATTTGTGCAACATTAGCGCTGACAAAGAATTTATCTTGTTTTTCGACAACCGTTTATTTATTTTATATTAATGGGTGTAGTTAATAACGATACGTTTTTTAGTTCTGGGGAAAGATTTCTATTGATTGTGGCAAAACCGAAATGAATAGCAATATAAGAGAGATAATAACACAAATAATTCATCAATAGTAGGCGGAATTGTATCAATTTCGGTGACCCAGTATGTTTTTGTATAATTTTCATCCCCCTCTTGAAGTTATTTTTTAATTTGCATAAAATAATATTGCAAATAGGATGATAGAGTATTTACAAAAAATAATTCCGCTGTCAGAATTCTTAACCAATTTAAATATAAAGAAGTTTTCAAGTCGGTTATTTGTACGTGTTTTTGGCATTTTTATTTTAAAATGCCGGTATTGTCAACTGGGACAAATGCGTCTATGGGACACGTCTTTTAAACATTTAACGGTATCCAACAATTTACAACTACCCGTAACTTCTCCGCTCAATGTTTGGCACGGTTACTAATGCAAAGCGAGCGAGAGTCAATGTAAAGTGTTCCGTTTCTAAGAAGTCATCAAAAGACGCATTTTCCCAATAGACGCAATTGTCCCAGTTGATCCTACCTGTAAAGGGAAAAGTGTATAAAGCCGCAGTTCGCCCAGCTGTGGTGTAAGGTGCTGAGTGCTGGAATCAGCAACTGGAAGATAAAATTTATGCTGCTGAAATGAGGATGCTGCGTTGGGCCGGCAGTGTAACATTACCTAGTGGACCTCATCCGTAACACCTTCCATGGCAGCTTCAGAGATCCTCATCATCATCATCATCATCATTTCAGCCATAGGACGTCCACTGCTGGACACAGGCGTCCTCAATATATTTCCACATGGGCCGCATAGAGGCGATCCGAATCCAGCGAGTCCCCGCAACCCTAATCAGGTCGTCTGACCACCTTGGGGGGTGGCTTTCCACGTTGCGCTAGCCAGTACGCGTTCTCCACTCGAGAACCTTTCTGCCAAAACGGCCATTGTAAGACCTATCCCCGAAAAAGCAGAGCCGACTGAGATGGAATGGGCGGCGGGAACCTGAACAAATGACGCGAAAGGTGCTTGATATGCCCCAGATCCCATCAAAGATGACACAGGACCGAAATTCCCGGCGAAAACTTACTAGGTGAGCCGACCCCAAATCATGGTAAAAGGAGAAGGAGATGATGATGATGATGACTCCTTATTGAACGAAAGAAAAGTTATCCTACAAAAGGCGGACTTAATGCCATTAGGCAGAAAAAAAGTAGGCTGTTAATAGTAATTATTTAAGACTGAAGCGCAAGCGTCCGTTCTGTAGGCTACGGTGACTCATCAGGCAGGCCGTACGCTTGTTTGCCACCTTAGTAGTATAAAAAAAAACAAAAGTTGTCAGAATCGCGCAGACGAAAAGTTTAAAAAGACATCGTCGCGGCGAACCCTGAAAGTTGCCCCGCCCTCGGCGTTCTTGGGGTTTCATTAAAAGTGGAACCATTTCTTGGAAACAGTTTTATTATTAAACTTTTAGACACTTATGTATAGATGACCGTTTTTTTTCCTTTTTTATGGATTATCTATGTGATTATAAGTAAGCAGGTCGCCGCAACTTTGTGAGCGGAGAAGAGTATATAAACCTTTTTTTTAGGGTTCCGTACCCAAAGGGTAAAACGGGACCCTATTACTAAGTCCGCTGTCTGTCTGTCACCAGGCTGTCTCTAATGAACCGTGACAAGACAGTTGAAATTGTCACAGATGATGTATTCCGGTTGCAACTATAACAACAAATACTAAAAACAGTATAATTGTATGTCTGTCTGTCTATGTCAGTCACCAATATAAAATGATCGAACACCGAGTACATTTTGCTTAGGAGTAGGGCTTAACACTGAATTTTCATAGATGCGGCCGTTTGTAGCGTGTATTTTGTACGGAACCCTCGGCGCGCGAGTCCGACTTGCACTTGGTCGGTTTTCTTCGCTTCAGTGTAGTCGAGTAAAAAGTAGGTATCTTATTTATAACCATCTGTGGCTGCCCAGTCACCCGTAACTATTTTTTGATTCAGTGACCTTAAAATAGTCCGTTTTTTTTTCTTCATAATAGTATAGATAGATTATTAAAAAAATGGTTTTCTTCGTATTTAACAACTTCCTGTTGCGTCCTGCCGTCCTACCTATTCCGGTCACTACAGATAAGTGGTGTGCACAGGTTTTATGGCCAAAGTAGACGGTTTTTCTGCGCCTATATGGAGCCACAGTCGTTCAGGGCTTCAGGCTAGGCAGTTTATCTGTGCTTATATGGAGCCATAGTCGTTCAGGGCTTCAGGGTAGGCAGTTTATCTGTGCTTATATGGAGCCATAGTCGTTCAGGGCTTCAGGGTAGGCAGTTTTTTGTGCGTATATAGAGCCATGGTCGTTCAGGGCTTCAGGTTTGGCAGCTTTTCTGTGTATATATGGAGCCATGGTCGTTTAGGGCTAGGCAGTTTCTCTTTGCCTATACTCGTGTGGAATAAAGCTTCCTATCCCAGGATTTTTAGTATGTTAGATAACGGGATCCCGGGGTCTTCCATACTAAAAATCCTGGGATTAGAAGCCCTAGTATGGACCGCACGCCACTGCTACAGATTAGTAATTTGAAATAATGCTGTTTTGTGAGGTGTGCATAATAAGTAATGATATTGTATACAAATATAAAGCTGATATCATTCATAACATTCTGAGAACGAAAAATAACAAGTTGATACTCCAAGTTCTGAGATAACTTGCTTGACAGGGGTATCAGACAGGCAGACATAATCATAACATTGTCACAATGGCTCCTTACTTAAAACAATATGAGAAGGGGCAGCCAAATGCAATTAAGATATAAATATCCGGTTACTTTGTTTATAACAATCACTTTCTATCTCTAATCTACATTATACAACACATTAGGCTCATTGGGTTATACAACCCAGTGGTCTGGATGATTTTCAGTCTATACTTTGCGGCTAATTGTATACATACATATATTTACTAGAAGATGCAACTTTGTCCGCTAAGGAAGTTTTTTTTACTTCATCCCCTTGTTATTACATCAGTGTAGTCAGATACAAAGAATCCTATAACCATCTGTGCATGACCAGCTACCTGTGTACCAAAAATAGTTGAAATCCGTTTAGCCGTTTTGGCGTGATGAAGCCACAATACATATTAAAAAAAAACTTGATATAGTGTCTAACGTCCAGTTCAAAATTTTTTGGAAAATATCTTCAAATATTTTATAGTATAGTATAGATTATTGTTTTAACAAAATTAGGATTTCTGTAGGAGCCACAGGCTGTTTTGGCATAGATAACAACCTAATTTTTTAAATCCTTGAAGCCTTTCTTGACAAGTCTTTATCTGTAATTGTTTTATTTCTTATCTTTACTATAATACCTATTATAATTGTGAAAGTAAGTCTGTCTGTCTCTTTACCTTTTTATGTTTAAACTGCTGAACTGATTTAGCTGAAATTTGGTATGGATGGACTTAGTTTGAGACAATAAGATAGGAGGGGACATGATAGCTTTTATCCTGGAGGTCATCCCTTATGGACGAAAAAGGGGGGTTGAAATTTGTATGGGTAATCTTTGTAATGTAGGCCAAAGAGCAGGTAAATGCTAGTATTGTGGGATTTGCCATACAAGAACTCATACAATAAACACATATTATTCAAAATGTGAAAAGTAGGTATGTTATTCTACATATATGTAGTTATCTATCTGCACTCAAATTGTGGACATATTATGCACACTACAAGAGAAAACATTGACATCATTATCACTTCCAAGACAGCCTACACAGGTAATACTGAGTACAGTCAGCAGCAGAGAAACGTGACCCCTCTACCATATAATGTTAGTATGGGGTTACTTTTCTCTGCAGCTGACTGTACCTACAGTGTATATGCTGTTAAGTATAAAGATATTTACATCTCATTGAATCTTAATTATTTAAAAAAATCTACCTAATTGTTTTCTTATTGTAAAAGAATAAAAGTAGAAAAACTTTTAATCTAAAAAAAAAATATGAATAATTTACCATATAAAATCACTGACATGATAAAAATAATGAACAAGTTTTTTTTTTTTTTTGTAATGTTAATAGTAATAGCTAAAGAACTACATTATTTTTACACTGTGGTACAGATACTTTATAGTCAGACGTTCGAATAAAGCACCTGCTATAAATTTATTCGAATACCGATATTATTAGACATTGCACCGTCGGAACAAACACCTCTCAAAACGCATCTCGCATACCTAAGCGAATTCTAACGAGAAACAGTCATTCTGTATTCATACTGCATGTCCACACAAAGTAATATTGTCAACATCAAAGAACCGCATTTAAGCGACAAATTATGCACACAACCGATGAAAACTCTTTAATATCTGCAGCGAATGACCATAAAACTTAAAAATAGCACCGCAAAGGGCGCTCAGGATGCGACTTACCGGATAAAACCAACGAAACGAATAAAACCGCTCTCAGAAAGCACATCATAAAACACTTATCACTGAAACTGGTCACATTAAAAAGTTAACATTCGATTTTCGAATGAACTGAAGACATTTTTAATTGAAGAAGACGTTGGAAGTGGAATGTTGGGTTTTTGGAAGCCGAAATGTAAATATTATGCACCAGTGACACCGGCGTCCGGCCGGGCGGCGCATCAAACGATGAAAACGGCAAGCTCGAGCTTTGAAAAACCGCTTTCACAGACAGCACACTAACGTAGTAAGTGGTGCATCTCCACACACACTAGCAAAGCGGAAGGATTCCAGACAGCAGCTAACTTCATTGAATATTTGACAGTTCATTCACACCGCCCACGTTCTGAATCCAAATCAAGTATGACCATTTTCTTTTAGTAAATAATTAGTAATACTTTTTAACTACGAAAAATAATAAACAAATGCATTGCTATGACGAGCAATAAATATTACAAAAGTGACATTGATCTGATATTACTTCAAAAGAGTATAATTTATATTATTTTGATTCAATCATATTTTGTGATGTAAACTCTGAAAGAAAAGTTTCGGAACGTTGCTGTAGTTTACTACATGTTCCGACAGGGGGCAGCGTTTCCATACTTCTGCTATTCAGCGTTAGATGGCGTTGGGAACCATGTTTTGACCAACTTTTAAAAGGTCATTTCAATACGTTCCTGCAACTGTAAGTATAAAGACTTGCAAAAGGTTATCTTAAATACTTAAATAATTAAAGAAAACACAACATTTATTTACACATTCTTTTTATTACTAAAATGATGCTTGGCAAAAGTTTGTGCAACAAGCAATGGAAATACCAAAGTAGCATCTGCATACAGTTTTACTGGAGTAGCATTTGCTTTGATCTTTCCCCAAGATATAGCCTCATCCGGTCTGGCGCCAGCATCACTACCATCATACTCACTAGCAGTGTTAACATATACAGCAAAATCAGCCCCATTTCTCATCAAATTTGCATTACAAATGTGATGTTTAATCACTCCGCCCCCAAGGATAACCATTCCCGTATTGTTAGCCTTAACTGCCATAGTGTTTAGTCTTCTTAAGTCTCCTAAAATATCAATAACAAGTCCGGAACGCTTGTAAGAGTGGAAATACATCATGTCACCCAAAGAACCGTCTGTCAGTGCTGGACTGAAGACAGGAATATTGTTCCGCCAAGCCCAGTAACATACCGAGCTTTCGTCATTGATTTTCTCTCCAAGTTTAGCTATTATTCTTGACGGAGACCATACGGTACCATCTCGTATTTGCTCATCAAGCATTTCATCTAATATAGGTGTGACCCATTCTTCAAACCGACAATAATTATCATTGGGCACTAAGAGATTCCCAATTCGGTTGATTCCACGCATTCTTAGAGTCTTCCCGCTTAGGTTAAAGTCGCCTACATATGTAGGAGCGAGGCATTTGATGAAATCTTCCTCCACACCACCAGCCGTTGTTACAATACAATCAACAAGCTTGTTTTTTACAAGAAATCGGATTGTGTCCCTCAAACCAGAGGATATCATGTTAGAGGTGAAGCCTAGGAATAAAGTGCAGTTGGTTTTCTTCTTGATAAACACGTCCTCTTCGTACGGGTCACAGGTTTCTTCTGTCAACGCGATAGCTCGGCATTTGAGCATTTTATTAATTTCTGCCACCGCTTTTCCGAAGTTGGTGGCTTGGAAACCGGAGTGAGTGTAACTCTCGAGTATCTTGTTGTAGTCTGTACCGTGTTCCCAATCGTAACCAGTTACTATAGGCGTTTCCGCGGGCAGCTCTTGGCTGGGCTGAAGCACAGCATTGAGAGCCACATCAGGCGCGAGCACCTTTTCCTTCTCAACTATAATGCGATCCATAATTGAAATATATGTCTTTTACAATTGAATACGCATATCAAGGTAATTATGAAGGTTTTCTGTAACAATAACACGACACGATACCAAAAATGCGACGAAAATATCGTGCGTGACACTGACAGTGACAAACGTCAGAACAGAAAGCAGCTGATGAGTGTTGCCAAGGCTCGATCTTTTTGTTTTACATTTTCTATTTCATGGCCTTCAAAAATAGTTCAATTCAGGAAAAACATACATACATCGACTGTTAAACACTGCTTCCTTTGCGTCGCGCAGTCGGGTAAAAATGTAATGGTTTGAAATGTGAATTACTTGAATGATAAACATTTACGAGTACAATATTTTTGTTCTGTTTATTGTTGTGGATGAATAAAGTTTTATCTACCTATCTAACTAAAACAACAAAACGAGATTCAAGTGAGTCAAACTATATACATACAAACTGAACCTCCTCAACCCTCCACCGTAAGTACGATTTTCGGACAATATGATAAAGCGTGGCACGATTATTTTGGAAAACTGAAGAATAAATAGTACTATGATAATATCTTCTTCTGTTTCCGCGATTATTACTCATTGAAATAAAACAATTTAACGGATTATATCGCGTTTATTATCTCATTTTAGTACCCGACGTTTCGGAAGCTTTCCAGCTTTCCATGGTCACGGGAGGACTGAGAACCATGACCATGGAAAGCTGGAAAGCTTCCGAAACGTCGGGAACTAAAATGAGATAATAAACGCGATTATTAATCCGTTAAATTGTTTTATTTCAATTAGTACTATGATATTAAACTAATAAGTAGGAAAACAAAGATTCGCATTTATAAAACGGTTATCCGACCGATCTTGGTTTATAGCTGTGAGGCACTGAAAGAGGAGAATAAGCTCTTGGTCGCTGAGAGAAAAATCTTCTAAAGATTCTGGGACCGACCTGAGACAATGGTAGACGGAGGGTGACGAAGAATGCCGAGATAGAAGACCTCGTGGGTGAGCCAAATATTGCTGGGGAGACGAAAGCGGCTAGGCCATTTGGAGAGAATGTGAGAAGATCGGGCTGTGAGACGAGCTTAAATTTATCTGGCGGCCTTGTAGCACGCGGCCGTGGCCAGCGGTATATAAAAGGTAGATGGGTTGGTAGGTCGGTAGGTAGGTGGGTGGGTAGGTGGGTAGGTAGGTGGGTGGGTAAGTGGGTGGGTAGTTCGGTAGGTAGGTGGGTGGGTAGGTGGGTAGGTAGGTGGGTGGGTAGGTGGGTAGGTAGGTGGGTGGGTAGGTGGGTGGGTAGGTGGGTAGGTAGGTGGGTAGGTAGGTGGGTGGGTAGGTAGGTGGGTCGGTAGGTGGGTAGGTAGGTGGGTAGGTAGATGGGTAGGTAGGTGGGTGGGTAGGTGGGTAGGTAGGTGGGTGGGTAGGTGAGTAGGTAGGTGGGTAGGTAGGTGGGTGGGTAGGTGGGTAGGTAGGTGGGTGGGTAGGTGGGTAGGTAGGTGGGTAGGTGGGTAGGTAGCGTTCGGCTTCTCTTCCACGTTATCACGTAAAATTATCGTCCGTAAACCGACCATACAGACAACTAATCTTTTTCTGCAGCATAGTCGTGTAAAAAGTATCCTATAACCATTTGTGGATGCCCAGCTATCCGTGTAACAAAAATAGCTAAAATCCGTTTAGCCGTTTTGGCATTTTTCCAAAATGGTGTACATAACTTTATGCAACTTAAGTTAATTCACCAAACTGGTAAGAACTGGCTTGCACCAAAATTTTAACCTAGAGTTAAGACTTAACCTAGAGTTAATCTGACAGTTCTGGTATGAATCTGACAGGAGTTAAATCTAACTCGGAGTTAAATTCGTTAACTCTGGATTGCGCAAGTGGTCTTAAGACAGTTTATTGGCGAGATCGCGCTCATATTCATTATTGTTAGCTATATGCACCTAATAATATTTACCTTACAACTATAAAAACATCCAACAAAATATTTTTCGACTCAGTGACGACATCATTTTCCCGCATATACTCCGCATGCTTTACTCAATAGTCCGCATTACTTTTCGAAAATATCTTCAATGTACCTACATTTCAATTTTACAACTATAATACATTACTTAACCCCACTTTATGTAGAAAGCACATTCCTGTCCACTCCATCATTTCATCTAAAATATATTTTTATAATAATTCATAATAATCACTCGCCATATTACTTTGTCTGACGTAATATCACTTCAGAATAAAAAATACAACTCACATTACCAAATCGTTTCAATTTGAGTCTTAAAGACGAACATATATAGTTGGTTTTTGTTTACAGATCTTGACTGTAGTTGAGACTCTTCGTTCTTAAGGCTGCGCGTGCGCAAGTAAACTTTTACTTTCATTAATCTTAGTTAAGGTAGTATTAATGGCCCAGCTTTTAATGCTTTAGGGTTAAAGCAAATGCAGTTAAGCGCGCTTAAACGGAGTTGTTAAATTTGTAATAGTTATTACGTGTTTAGATGATGGTAGGTAAGTTTCCTTTATGCCAACTAAGGTATTTAATTTGCTGTGGCAATCTTTAGTGACGTATATCTTTCGTATTTTTCCTTAAAAAAAAAAATCTTTCGTATGTGTGAGGAAAACATGTTTCATAACTACTGTAACCTATCCAACTACAGTTCACAAAGAAAATAAGAAGATTTTGACAAAATATACTTTAGAATTATGAAATGATTGTGCTTACGAACTCATTATCCTAAAGATTATTATAAAGATTCTGTGAGAATAATCTGTCAAAATTCTGTTTCATTGACGTGACAGAATATTAGGGTTACACTTTTGTTCGGTTTTTATAAATGATATTTTTTTATTATGGGGAATTATGTAACATGTAAATAAAATACTGCCATTAAGTACTACTCCATACAAGTCCTATTCAAGAAACAAAAGAAGAGCTGAAGGGCTACTTTGAAATTCGATATTTGAAGTTCGTATCGCGCTATCTTGCTCAATAGCGAGAGGGATGGCGCGATACGAACTTTGAATTTCGAGTTTCGGAGTTGCCCCTCTGTACTATTTAACGATGAACTGCGATGACAAAAGACGTATGTGTTATATTTCACTTATGTATCTGTGCGTTTGTCTGTGGTATCGTAACTCCTAAACCGTATTTTTTTTCGAAAGGTGACTTCATCGGGAGCTATAGGTATTTCAAGAAAGTCGGTTCAGCCTTTGCAAAGTAATCCGCTTTTTTCCTGACGGGAATTCATCTCGGTCTACTAACATGCAGACACAATGTGTTAAGATACACTTTATTTTATAAAATGGCCCAGGTGCGTAGACCGGCAATCACACAGTCAGCTAATATTTACCGATTGGTCATAAAAACATCTTATCTCTTGTAATTTATATTTACAGACATAGCGTAACTGTTATGTTTTAGTCATAAAGATGAAATAAGACCATAAAACCTTATAATGTGATGTTTTACTTGTCATAAAATCTCATTTTATTTCAACATAAATTATTACATAATGCAGGAAAAAGTAAATGGGAGATTTAATTCCTTAACTGCACTGCCTGCCTTTCCTGTAGTAACGGCTACGGAACTCTACACTGACTAAGTCCCGATATGCTCTTGGCCGGTTTCGTATTATTCTTTTTTTTATCAAAGGAGAAGACACTTTGTTGTTAAGTTCTTTATGTAGAAGTCACTGCACTAAATATTACAAAAGTGCTGCAACACTTACGACGTCTTTCAAAACAAACAAACCTTCATTGTCCGTTACAGTGCGAATATGTCAGTCATGTGTCCAAGTCGTTATTCATCTGTTTGTCGACTTTGGCCATCGGCGCGATATGTGTTATTAATTGGTTTGGAAGTTTAGCGACATCTAGTCGCAGGGCAGCCATTTTGATTATTGCCGAACCTGGACAAAAACTTCGAAAACCTCTGATATTCGGAGTAATTAAATTGCATGTATTCCCCGGAACGTGTTAAATTTAATTCAGTTCTTAAGGTTTCCCTTGAAACAAAAAATCGGGAGCCCCCCAGAACGCCCTCCAAACTAGGACTAATCCTAACAGACCGATTCCAACCGGATGGCAGCTCTAGTCGTATCTCACAGATGGAACAATCTTTTATGCCTCTTCGCTCATGTGGGTATTGCTTGTCTATCGAACCTCTCTATGTTACTATTTGGCCCATGCATGCCAAATACTAGTAATGCATATACGCAAGAATGCATAAATCACGTTGATTCGATGTACGTTGCTGCGTTATAGCAGGGTTAGGCTACCTATAGTGTAATTCTTTAGGTATTTAAAATAATGGAAACTAACAAACTACGTGACTCGTATCATTCCGTCAAGGTACTCTTCTGTATCTGTGGTACAGTCAGCAGCTTCAATATCTGCCATAACAAAGGTAGCGAAAATATCTGACACATCTTAACGGCCCTTAGAGTCGTGTCAGATATTTATGCGCGTTTTTTTTGTGGCAGATATTAATCCTCGTGACTGTACGGCGCCATTGCTTGAATCAGGGGCGGATCGTGAATTTGTGGGGCCCTGGGCTAATAATGTTTAGTAAGTAGGCCCCACTTAGTTTATTGAACTATATGACGGTTTTTTTATTTAAAGTTTTTTTTTAGTTTGCAATATCGTCTGTTGTTTTCAATGGGGACTGGGGGCCCTTTGTATCTATGGGGCCGTAAGTAAGGGAAGTAAAGTTGTAAGTAGATCCGGCCCTGGGTTGAATGACCCGAGTCACATGATTATTTTTTTTCCCTTTAAATACCTAAAGAAAGATTACTATAATAAATCGAGAAATTAACAAACTGACAATCCAACTAACACACTTTCTTATTTATTTTAGAGTACCTAAGCAAGCATTTTACATATTATTATAATGCGTTTTTGTACAGTCTAGGGCCTTCATCATCACCAAGGGCCATCACACCATAAGTTGTTCACTTATTGTTGCCCTTGACTGTACACCATAATACATTTGAAACAGTACAAAATTTCAAGTAAATTCGACCACAGAAAGTCGGTGAAAACTAATTTGCAATATACTTACCTAAAAAAGAAATACGAATTTGCTGATAACAAAAAGCTTACAAAAGTAACACCATATTAAAAAAATACTTCGACTTTGAAAATATGTAACATCGAAACTGGTTATATGTACACAAATTATGTTATGACGATTTGTTATATTTTTATACGGTTTCAAAATGAAGCCATTCCAAAATCCGGTTAGTGAATCCGAACGTGACGCAACGACTTGTCTAATTATCGTATGTAACAGTAATTCGAGTCATCCGGGGACTTGATGAATTGCGTGGCCGTTAGAGGTGGACGTGTAATGTCATGATGACAAAATCATAGTGATCGACTGTCGTAAATAATCACTGTGACTTGTCACGAAGTAACAACCTAAAAAAATTCCTTCACTCCAAGTGATATTAGTTCTACGGGTCGCGACACCGTAATACGCTTTTAGCATATTTTCAATAAAAATGTTAAATTAAATTACTCTGCCTGAAAAGTATTTAGGGCCTATGCACACGCATTTTTTAAACACGATACGCACGCGAGTCAGCGTGTTGCTCTTTGGAAAGCTCTATGAAATGAATAACGCGCTGCCTCGCCGGCGCGTTTAAGAAAAACGGTGTGCTTAGACCTTTAGTGTGAGCAACAAGAATTACATACCTAATCAGGGTATAAGGATCTGAAGAGTTTAAGGATCATTTCCTTATAATTATATTACAGTGATTTTGTTGCATTAACCAACTTGAACGTGACAGTAAGAGGCGCGACAAACACAGTGATATTACACAGTGATTTTTTGGAACTGCAACGATAGTCACGGTGATTGTAAGTGTAATTATTTTGCTCTCTATAACTCTAGTGACCATTGAGACATGATACGGCATGCGGAACGTAGGTTTCAACGTGATAAGTTCTCCACTGTTAGGGCAGTGTAATCGCCTTTACAGCTGTAAGAGCGATTACCTACATAACTATTTACTCATGTTACTAGCAGTCGCTATTGCATTTTTAGGGTTCCGTACCTCAAAAGGATAAAGAAGAACGTTATAAGGATCACTTTCTTCTCCGTCCGTCGGTCTGTACTCAATGGGAGTAACGTTGCCTGCGAAGCTGAAGGTCCTGGGTTCAAATCCCAAGCAAATATTTGTGTGATCAACATAAATATTTGTTCCTGAGTCTTGGATGTTCTCTATGTATATACGTAAAAAAAATTATCTATTCAATACATCGTCCTCTAGTACTCATAACAGAAGCCTTATTGAGCTTACTGTGGGACTAGTTCGATTTGTGTAAAAATGTCCTGTAATATTTATTTAGTTATTTTCCTTAGCTCTCTTACTACTTAGGACTTTGTTATAACACTGGCTCTCCAGTTAGTATATACGGTAAATTGTCAGTGTGTGGGTGTTTTTTAATTGTGTGTGTTTGTAGAAGTAGGAATATTTCCGTAGTGTGCTTTACGTGTTTACCTCACCTCGCTAAAAATACATGAACAATATGTTCGGTAACCTAATGACACGGCCTGTCATCTCCATTAGTAATTTAACTGAGAGTGACGTGAGTGGTTAACTCAGACCATTTGGTCTAAGTTAACCACTCACGTACAGTTAATATCAGTATACCCACATACAGCATTAAGTAATATCTGCCACATTAAAGCGTACAGCATTAATATCTGCCACAACAAAGCGTACAAGCATTAATATCTGCCACAACAAAGCGTACCACATTAATATCTGCCACAACAAAGCGTACAGCATTAATATCTGCCACAACAAAGCGAACAACATTAATATCTGCCACAACAAAGCGTACTACATTGATATCTGCCACAACAAAGCGTACAACATTAATATCTGCCACAACAAAACGTACAACATTAATATCTGCCACAACAAAGCGTACAACATTAATATCTGCCACAACAAAGCGTACCACATTAATATCTGCCACAACAAAGCGTACAGCATTAATATCTGCCACAACAAAGCGTACAACATTGATACCTGCCACAACAAAGCGTACAGCATTAATATCTGCCACAACAAAGCGTACAACATTAATATCTGCCACAATAAAGCGTACAACATTGATACCTGCCACAACAAAGCGTACAGCATTAATATCTGCCACAACAAAGCGTACAACATTAATATCTGCCACAATAAAGCGTACAACATTGATACCTGCCACAACAAAGCGTACAGCATTAATATCTGCCACAACAAAGCGTACAACATTAATATCTGCCACAACAAAGCGCGCATAAATATTTAATACGACTTTATTTCTAGGGCCGTAAGGACGTGTCAGATATTTTCGCCCGCTTTTTTATAGCAGATATTGATGCCGGTGGCTGTAGGTGTACTGTTAGTTTGAACTAACTATTTGAAACAAGAATGGTGGCATGCAACTATAGTTGCAGAAAGCACTTGAGTAGTTAAGAAACAGGCAAGATTTTTTTGTCTGTATTGACAAAAAAAAATCTTGCCTGCCTTGATCAAAGCAAAGGGATTCGATTCTTTCGGAATATTTTTATTTTATCTTTATCTATGGAATTTCGATCAATGGAAATGAACAAGCAGCACTAACATAAATTATAACAGTTTCTTACAAAATTACTAATTAATATGAAAAATACAAAAAGAAAAAAGTAGTAATAAGGAAAAACAACCAAATTTGTATTCAGTTGGCAGAGCGTGCGCTCTAGCAAGCCACAAGGCACTGGATCCAATCAAAGTCTTGAATGTTTTTCATTATTAAGATCTTTGTATTATAAGAATTTAATTACTTAGTGAAGAAATTCACTTCCAAAATCACGAAGATCGTTATAACCATCACGCTTTTCGTAGAAAAAAAAAACAAATTTGTATACGCTTATTTACAAAAAAATCTGTATACAAATTTCTCCACTCCCGACATGAGTTCTGCCAATAGATTGGAAAATACCAACATGACTACTATTTATTACTAACCAAGTTTTTAAAGAGCCACAAAAAAAATCTTGCCAGCAATAAATAGTACTTTTTGATAAAAAAAAATTTATTTTCAGAGCCGCATGTGGCTCGCGGGCCGCAGGTTGTCGACCCCTGACCTAAGGGATGCGTGGTTAAAATCTTTCGGATCCATCGCGGGCACTTTGTATATCTCGTGTACTCGTAACCTGGCTTGTTATTTACAAAAGACCAGTCGCGTTTAGTCAGGGTGACTTGCAGCTTTGTTTTTTTAACGAGTAGCCTCGGGCGAAAGTAAGTGGAGCGGACTTATTATATTATCTACTTACTCAATAATTTTGAGATATTACGTATGGAAGCTCGGCAGCTCGGCACTATAGGATATTTTTGTATGGGACATCCGGATCCAGACCCGAAAAGTCTTTTGCAGTACCTAGACCACATTACCACATTGGCGCTCCGAGACTGGTCGTAGAGTCGCCCTGGGGCTGGGAGCACTGTCTATCTGCTCGTTTCTCTGTCTATCCATAATAGAAGGTAACTCTTAACCGTAATAGGTGTAATGGGTATTAGTTATTTACATTTGCTATTACAACGAATAATAAAAATGAAATTAAAGAATATGGGAACCATACAAGAAACGTGTTTTTTTAGGTATTTTTTGCGTACGGTGGTACGGAACTCATCGTGCGCGAGGCTGACACGCACTTGGCTGGTTTTTTATTTGTCCAACCCGCGCATCTTACCTAAATCACGAAGTACCTTATCGCCTTAATTACGCAACACAGGTACACCACTAAGTAATAAAAAACAACCCATCTTAAACTCCCACGCTGTTAAAACTTGAGTCTTGTGGCAATTCGAATCGAGTCGTTATTCTTTGTACCTAAAGGCCTGCAGTTGAAACCCGTTTATGTTGAATTCTCTTTTAAATTGTAGGTTAAGATCCCGCTGCAAATACGCTCTGTTTTTACTATGAAATTTGGTTTAAATCAAAGTTTACACAAATAATACCGCAGTCCGCAATAACACTGGGTTGACAGTAAATTTTTCGCCCTAACCTAGTTAAACCCGACTAGCTTGCCACCAGCACCTGAAATAATGACCACGACCACTCGGCCATGAGTGAAACCGACGAAAAAGAGAGAGACAGAGAGCCCCTCTAGCTAGATACATATGTGACTCCAAAATTGTAATTATTTTGTCTATTGTGTACAAAAATATATAACGGCTCTCAGAGATAACCCAATTAAAGTAGTTCCCGCAACTTTTGCGCTGTCACAGCCTATAAGTAACATCTTGTTAGGAGACTACATACTAGAGTTAAAATCAACTGAGCGATAGAGTAAATAACATTAAGTAGGCCTCCTCGCTCGCGCTTTAGAAAAAACAGCAAGTGCAAGCGAGTGGTGCGACTTAGTGTGCATTACTCTAACGTTTAGTTGATTTTGGTCCTACAATAGCTTCCATTCGGTATAATAACGGTCGAAAAAACAGATAAGTGCCCCATCGACCGCTGTAGAATCTGCAACATGCTGAGGTTGGCACTATGTGCCTCTTAAGGAAGCTCAGAGTCACTCAGCGAGCTATGGAAAGAGCTCGGGATCTCTCTACGAGATCGAATCAGAAATGAGGAGATTCGTAGACGGACCCAGGTCACCGACATAGCAAACAGGGTAAGCAAACTGACGTGGCAATGGGCAGGGCACATAGTACGAAGAACCTATGGCCGTTGGGGCAGAGTGGACACCCCGTACCGGCAAGCGCAGCGTGGAAAGGCCACCCGCAAGATGGTCGGACGACCTGGTTATGGTTGCGGGGACTCGCTGGATGCGGGTCGCCTCTATCCGGTCAATGTGGAAATTTATTGAGCAGATCTGTGTCGTGTCCAGCAGTGGATGTCCTATGGCTGAAATAATGATGATGATGCTGAGGTTAGATTGTCTAGTTTTTCGTACCCCGTCATGGCTATACTGCTGAAATGCACATTCATACAATCACGCCTTTTGCCCATTACGGGGTAGGCAGAGACTACCTCCTTCCACTTGCTACGGTCCTGGCATACAACTGCCGCCTCATCAACATTTATTAATCTCTTCATATTGTGCTGTCACAACCCTTTTACTTTGTCTCATTCACACACAGAATACCAATATTTCTCGTATCCATCACCTGAAATAGTTCATCTATTTTATCATTCATACCTCCCCTTACATTTAACGTAATAAAGCGGCTCTCCATAGCCCACTCTTCTCTCTCGCTGGGACCGAGACGTAATGGGTTGCGAACCACATCGCCGCCATTTGCGTTCCCACGAGCAGCTAGGGATAAAATATTCGAACCCAGCAGAGCCCCGCATACCAGGTATGGGTTTAGCCTTATTCTGGGTTCACCAGTCCCAGGGCAATTCGGCACGCTAACGACTAGACTCGCCTCTAGCCACGCATCCATCGGCACGGCATACCTTGGATTGCCGAAATAGGAGGAAGGATAACAGGGTAAAGAAAGGAATTGTAGAGGTACAAATTTAGACAAGAGAAGGGTTAAAGGATGCTACCGTTCCGGAAGACTATGTATGAGCCAGCAGCAGCTCGGGGAGCCATGGTCGCATAGCCGTATACCATAACAAAAATGCCGGAAAGGCAACTTCGTATGAGTAATCCCTGACTTAAATGCACATATGGGATGTTATTGCAGCGGTGCTGAATAAATACACGATGATTCCTATATAACACTTATATTAACTAGATACGAAAACTATTTAGAATTTAAGAAGGCGCGTGAAAACGAAAGATAGACTTTAGACGGAAGAAAGAAAGAAAGTAAAGTGTCCAAAATGAACTGTTATGGCCCGGTGGAGATTTTGCAGATCTTCAGTGTGGGAGGTTCAGGGTTGCCACACACATGTAGAAATTAACAGTGGGATCTTAGCCTATTCCGTTGAATTCTGTGAGTAGAAAGCAACCTGTCGCACTAGGCTATCACTGCCGTTGGCCCCGATGCCGTAATCTTTCGGGTAATCTATTAACCATTGGGTACTCGCGGATCTCACTCACACCGGCACTACATATTGGCACGAGTCGAAGCGATGCCGAGTTACATCGAAGTTATTAAAAAATGACCTACAAATCGATTCAAGAGAACCCTTACAGAATTACCTATTATAGTGACCTAGCTGAAAATTTCAAGTTTTTGGATTTGAACGAAAAATTCTATGAAAATAAACATGGTCGCCATTCAAGGTGTTCGATGGTTGAGCACTATAATTCTAAAAGTGTGAAATGTTTTGACTCCCATCACTGACCACCTTGTATTTGATAATATGTGTCTACATAAGTCTAAGCGCCGGCTACATTTTTTCTCTTTTTCCTAAGGTTCACAGGTAGAGAATGCCTCATGGCATTAAGTTTACTTTTTGTACGATAAGTTTTCATTAATGAAATAAAATAAAAAACATTTTATTCCAACAAACAAAATTTCATAGCCAATTTTTTTTATTACAATTGTCATTCTTAAGATTAGCATGCTAGCAATAGCTACTTATATCTAATAATAATCGAATGTATTAAATACATCCAATAATTGTGTATGAGTACGAATATGAGTATTTGTAACATGATAAAATATACTGGGAACTATTAAAATATTGTTAAGTTGTTAGATTTCATACCCTTTCTGATAGTACCTATCATCGGTTGGTTCTGTCATCGAACTTATGTGGGTTACCAAATTACAACTCAATCGGACCCCGGGAAGTGATTCAAATGTACCTTGCAAGATTTGTTAACTTACACATACAAATGTGTGTAACAGCTTATAGGTAATAAAAAAACCGGCCAAGAGCATGTCGGACCATGCTCAGTGTATGGTTCCGCAGCCGTTCATCCAAAAATGCACTACAGATGAACTAAATACGATATGAAAAAGTGTACTGGCAAAAGAGCGTATCTCCACGGCACTTACATCCTTTAGCTGAGAAGCGCAGTTTTTTGGCAATAACTTAAAAACGGCATGTCCGATCATGTCGAAAACAATTTTCGTTGGAAGTATTGATTAAGTTATATATTTGTAAATTTCTTAATATTTTTTTAACATCCCGTTAGAAAATAGAGGGGGGCGGAAACAATTTTTGCTACTTTCGGAGCGAATATTTCGAAAATTATTAACTAAATCAATTTTTTTTTCATAAACCTTAAAATGTTTTTAGAAGAACTGTCGAAATATATGACACATAGATACTTGCTGAATTATTTTTTTTTAGTTTCGGTTACATGTATGGAGTACCCCCCCTAGAAATACATATATTTTTTATTTAAGTATCAAACTAAGTAGCGGTTTACACAAGACACCTATGCTCCAATCCCGTTCATCCAAATAAATGCACTACAGATGTACAAAATACGATACGAAAAAGTGTACTAGCAAAAGAGCGTATCTCCACGGCACTTACATCCTTTAGCTGAGTTTTTTGGCTAGACTTTTAATTTTTGCCCCCCCCCCCCCCCCCCTTTGTTTTGTAATAAAATAATCTACTACATAGATGAAATATAATTACTATTAAAAAAAAGCTTCCACTGAAATTAAAACGGCACCTGTATTTAACTTTTGGAACACGCTTCTTTTTAACCGACTTCCAGAAAAAGGAGGAGGATCTCAATTTACGGAATATTTTTTTTTTTAATAAGGTTGTTTTAAAATTTATCTTTCAAGCGTATTGTTACTATCGTAACAGAACAGAGTCTGTTCTGCAACAAGAACTCATTGCAAATATACCGCCATTTACACTTTGTTTCTTCATGAAACTACGAGGTTTTTAAACATACTTAACTTCAATAACATATGTGATGACATGAATTTTACGGCACTATACTTTAGTTAAAATAATATAATAAGCAAGGTGGAACTTTAGAATACCCTCCTTTGGAAAATACTCTACTTTGGATGCAAATTTCCGTAAAAACTTGCGTTGCTAGTTGTTTGAAAGTCATCAGGGATGAAAATCTATTATAATATCATATAATATGAAGAGATAGTCAATTGATACATAGAATAGGCTGAAACAAAATAATCATTGTTTGTGCCTGGATCTTTGTCTGAATATTGTCTATGAATACCTACACTTATAGCAATCAAAATACTGATTCAATATTAGTATGGTTATTAAATTATATAGTTATAAAAGAAAATTTACAATTGACTGTGTATTCATAAAAGGTAAGGTAAAAGAAAAATAGTCACAAGTTCTCTTATAATGACACTCCTCAAAAGCAGGGTTTTCTATTTTTTAATTACAACCAATTAATTACTACCTATACTTACAACTAGAAATAATACAACTTTGAAATGAAAAATATAACTTTATTTCTTACATCACTTTTATTTAAGATAAATAACACAATTTATTGATATATAATTTAATTAAAATCTTTTCTTAACATTTTGTGGAGGGTATAGCTTAAGTATTCATTTCCAAAATAGGAAAGAGGATTGAAGCTTCCCTTCAACAAAACAGTATTATAAGCGAATGCAATTAATTACAAATCTGAGACTGGTTATCATTGTAGGCGAACGCACTTTAACATTTACCTTTAACTGTTTTACTAACTTATCATTTCTTGACAATTCAAAGACTGAGTGATGAAAAAAATATCGTAAAATACTGTCACAAAATAGCGTATATGCAAAAAAAAACAATACGTGATTGAGTCCCGTTTTGTAACATAAAAATGTAGTTATTTACTATCATAGTATCGAAAAATATAAAATAAAATATACTTAATGCAATGACGCCCTGTTTAACAACTAATAAACATCAGTGTAACCCTATCACCACTTACTTCTGTCCTTAATTGGTATAGCCACAGGTTTTCAATGGGATTTAAATCTAGCAGGCCACGAAATGATATTTATGTTATAACGCCGGCGAAAACACGCACTCACACTTTGGGAACGATGTATAAGACAATTATCCCGCACAAATGAAATTATGGGTAATTCTTCCTCCTGATACACATTTTGAATCATGGTCTCCTCCAGCACATTGACGTAATCACCAATTAGCCCTACTGGGCACTCTGACGAGTTCTCCCGGGTCAGCCCCGCTCATCCAACGCCACATATTCACTGTAATGCGACCAGATTGCACATTGGGCACTACTTGATCGTTATTATAACGCGTATTATTTCGACGCCATAAGCTTAAACGTCCGTGTTGAATAGTGAAACGTTTTTTCGTCAGTGAAAATGACATTACTTCAATCGGCATTTAAGTATTCTCGAGCAAACTTTAGTCTCGCTTCTTTGAGCTGTGGAGTCAGCAAGGGTTTGACTGCATGCTAGCGAGGATGTAAACCCTCACTGTGTGGAGAACACGGCGAACAGTGTCCACGCCTGTGTTAAATAAACGGGTGTAATGGGTTGTTGGTGGAAAACCATTTTCTTCATATTCCTGGACCATGCTTTGAAGCTGCTGTGCGCTTATAAGTCGAGGTCTACCGGTCCTTTGGCGGTGCAGATCCTATATGATCCTTCCTATGTGAATTGTCGCACCCATAACACAACTGTTTCCTCTGTAACAATTTTCAGAAATGTATAATCATTATTAAATTAGCATACAGATATAACTAATATAAAAAAAATCTAGAAAGAAATGTAAACAATAATACTTACGCTTAAACCGGTGTCTGTGGCAATTTCTGTAAAAAATTTGCCTTGACTATGCAAAGTAATTATTTGTAACATTGTGGTCAAAGTCAATATTGCAACGAGTACCCATTATTACAAAATAAAAGAACTAAATAAATACTAAAACTCAATCAAAAATACAATTGAACCGACAGCAGCCGCAAGGGAACGAACGAACAGTTTCTTTGTATAAAAACTATTACGGTACGTATATTCATAATCTTAAGTCTACCCTCTAAGTATGTTACTTTTATATAATTGTTGCACTATTAAACAACGATTCAACATGTGACTTAATTATAAATATTTATTTGTTTAAATAAAAATGTTTTGTTTAAGCAGCTGTTAATTAATCTCAGTAAAAAATAATATAAAAAAAACTATTAACACTAAACGCATGCCTTGCAAAAGTACGTGATTAGTGATTACAAATACGGTTATAAATTTCATCCAATATGGCTTGATGGCTAAGGGGTTTAATGAGTTGATCTATACGGCGAATTATCCGGGTTCAAATCCTCTCGAACGGTATAGGAAAAAAGCGTTTTTGTATTTTGTGTTTGAATTAGCAAAATCATCGATGGCCTTGGTGATTGACGGTGAATCTAAGTAATATTATTTAATTGAAGGTGCATTCAAAAATATTGGATTCTAAAAACACGTTCCATAATGTAAATTGAATATTTGAATGACTTGCCGTGTGTGTTTGGCGATCGTAAGTTCAACCGAGTTTTTTTTTTTAATCAGAATCAGAATCAGAATCAGATCGTTTCACTGCAAAGCAAACTTTCTGACAAATGTCCATGCAATTATGCTGTCCAGTGTACGGAACCCTAAAACGGCACGGCAATCTTAACAGCAATGTTCAGTGCCTCTATTAAAATGGCTGCGACCAGTTTCATTCATAGTCAAAGAAACCTAACTAGTTTGGACCATTAATCTTAAAAGAGACGCAATGAAATTTGACCTGCATAGGTATTATGTTTTTGTATAGTATTTTTAGGGTTCCATCGTCATTACTCGTTTTTCAAAATGGAATATGCATGTTTTTTTTCGCTGTATTAAAAGGTCATTCACGTAACAAACAGTCGACATATAATTTTTCGAATAGCTATAAAAATAACCAAGATATAAGCCATCAAACATTTCATCAAACACCTTTTTTAAAATTGATATCTCATCTGCTAGGATTAAACGCATCCAAAGTGAAAATTTTGTTTAATTAAGTAAATAACAATTACATAATTAATATTAGTGAAATATTGTCTAAATTATATCGACTATAATATAAAAAAGTAGTAGTACCAAAAATCGGGACCCGTTGGCGTCCAAATGTAAAACTCAGGAAATCCCAATTGAAAATATACGTACGTAGGTATTTTTTTAGATCTACTCTTTTAAAATCCATCATTGGTTAAATTGGTCGTATAACCACTGGATCACAAGTTCGCTACATACATACTTACATGCATATAAATCGGTCCAAACGAGGTCACACAAAAGGATGTACCTTTTGTGGGACCTCGTTTGGAAAGAGTTCACATTTTAGTTAAAGTCATATTATATAACATAACACTTCCAAAATATCATTAAAAAGGTCAAACTATTTGCATATTGCAACATTGTAAGGAAATTTAATTATCGCTGCAATAACTTATTCCTCCTTAAACTTTAAATTTACCCAGGTTTTGTGGTTTTATACATTCACTTTCGACCATAAAGTACCTAATCGACTGCTTTCTGCGACACAGCGATACAAGACTCATGCATTTTCAAAGTTATGCCATATTTGTGTCAAAGGTCGACCAATTGAAGAAATCGACATTTAAAATTTATAACCATATGAAGTTAAGTTATCTTATAATCAGCTATTCGAAGCTCATAAAAATACTAGCTTTCGCGTATGGCCCCGCTCTTATGGAAATCTCGAAAAATGTATCTTTATTATTGATCTACTTTATACTGCACTACCTTCCTATCTTCTACGTTTTCGTCCATGAAGGAGATAAGAGTCATAACCTTCGTTTTTATTTAGCATTATCTGATAAAAAGTATCCTATAACATTTTTTTTTATACTTATCTATAGTATTATGAAGTTGTAAAAATGAAATGCGTGTTCATTGAAGATTTAAAAAAAAGGATTTTAAGGGACAATTTGGAGTTTTTTTTTTTTGATATTTTGTATGTGTCGTTGTGGCTTCATCACGCCAAATCAGCTTAACGGATTTAATCTATTTTTGGTGCACGGGTAGCTAGGTATCCGCAGGTAGTTATAGGATATTTTTACTCGACTACGCTGTCGAACAAAATTTTTTTCCTCCGTGAACGAAGTTGCGGGCACCTTCTGGTGTATAATAAAGTGTTAAAATCTGTCCAACGGTTTATACCTGATAGGACAAGGAGCATCACGCTGATCAATGGAAAAAAACCAGTAGATGCAATATACAGACAATCATGGGAAGTGGTGCCACACCTGGACGCGCGCCCGATGAAGCGCCTGTTGTCACTTGACAGGCCTGCTCTACGTATAATCGTAGACACCATCACTGGACACTGCCCACTTAACTAACATTTATACCTTCTAGAAATAACCTAAAGCCCCCTGTGCAGGGGTTGCCTGTTGGCCGTTGAAACAGCTCCCCACTTGATCCTGGAGTGCGTCGGCGTAGCTAAACAACAGACTAAAATCCTCATAGCACCGAGGTCACTCCGGCAAGCCTGTGTAGCCATCAGAAGGATCCTGCGCTTCTGGACGGATTTAGACTCCTAGGCATAATCCCGACTCACAGTGGCCCGGCATTCAAGGTAAGGCACGGTTAAATGCGGATGGAGCCCATGACCATAATAACCTGATGATGGCAGGAGGACACAAAGGTATATCGAAATACGTTGTCTGAAAGATGGAGTCACGTTGGCGTCTATTACCTATGCATATATGGTCGAGCGGGACTATTCCGTCAGTGGGGCAATTACCTGCAGAAGAGAAAAAAAAAATACTTGTGAATAAAAACTTTTCGATATCAACTTCAGAACTGAAGTTAAAGCCACTTGACGTAACTGTCCCACTGTCGGAATAGTCCCTTACCTTTTATACAAATACAAAACTTTATTGATGACACCATAGTTACATGTCAAGTAATAAACTAGAAGGTACCACTTCTAATTTATAGATTGAGTAAGTTTATCGGTTAAGTAAGTATATTTATTAAATAATTGGCCGGTGAGCATATCGCAATCACTAAGGTTACAATATTACACATATTTCAAATACGAGTAGTGTCAGTCAAGTGAAGTGAAGCCAGTTTTACTATCGTATGGTGATGGTGACTCAATCGCCTCTCGGTTGCTTTAGAACATAAAGAATGTAATTTCTAAACAGTATTTATAGGGCAGCAATAAAAAATATCATGACTGCCTATGTAGACAGGTATTTTTTTTTTGAGTTTTTACATAGTACAAGTTATTTGTATTAAAATTTGCACGACATTTTTTAACGATGCTTTTAAAAATAGTCTGTGTTTTGAAAAAAAAAAACTGCTTCCAAGTATCCAATTTGATTCTGATTTTGCATATTTAAGTAAGATCGATGACAATGCTCCACATGCTGCACTTTTTGCCCACCAGTTATAACTTGGCACGGTGAAAAACTGCGGTTTTTGAACCAGACTCAAAGGCTATTATTTGCTTTTTGTAACAGGAACAATGGAATAACTAAAGCTTGGGAATCTATCCCTGTGAAAGGATGCTACTTCTCATCCTACAGTGGTCTTGGACGTAGTTTCCAGGAGGTACTCGGGTCCTCTTGAGGGAAGCTGCTGCTGCCTCTGTCGTGGTGCCTCCACCAAGGCTTTGAATGAAAAATGGTTTTTGTTTTAACAGACATGTATTATGAAATAAGTTTTTCGACACAAGTCAACCAATCCGATACTCTATATAAAGACTGTCGTTTCATTACAGAGTTCTTACGGTCACATTATGAGTATCATCAGATCAATGGGTCTATTATTAAACACTCTTAATTAAGTCCTTCCGCGAAGTTTAAGAACATAGGCCGGCACTATACCTATTCCGACCTCTCATGATAGTTCGTTATCACACGATCAATGATAAAGATGATAAAGCTTCCGTCACTTTAGCACTCACATACTTGGCAGAAAATGATGAGAAACAGATAAAAGCAACCAGCATAGGCCAGCAGGTGTATGACATCAGTATATTGCATTGTCATCCGATTTATCTATCCAAACTTCAGTTAAATTGAACTAATTAAACTTGCAAGATTTGATAACCGACTCATAGATAGACACCCAGAGAACACTTTCTTGCATTCGGATAGTAGGATACATTTTTATGTATTTAATTATGGATTTTTACAGAGGGTCTATACAAATAAAGATCGTGCATTTGCACTCTCGATTAACCTTTAATAGGCTCAATTTTGTCGTATAAATAACAAAGTTTGATGGCTTTTCTCTTAGTTTTGGTGACTAGTGATAAACTGAAACAGTATATTGGTAATGACGGTCGCTGTCAACACGGTGAGTCATATACAACACTGATAAACGAAGAGCTACGGATCGAAGGTCATTCAGAGCTGTAAGCCCGACTACCCAACTCGATATCCGACTACGCTGACGCCAAAAGAGAGTTATGGCTTTTTCTTAAGTTGCAGGCATCGTCAAGTTTTTTTCTAATTCTTTTGAAATTTAATTAGGCTTTGAAATCGTGTACAGATTTGTGTTTTTATTTTAATAGAAGTAGATATTAAAAAGTGTCATGAGATATTTTTCAACATACGCATCAGTGTAACACACCATCAAGTACACAAACCAGTACATGGCGCCATGCAAGAACCGCCACAAACATGACTCGCCATCAAACTCACTCAAGCTCAAGCTCCAGTTACGCAACATTGTTTATAAGATTCGTGGGAACAACGTAACGAGTAATTAGCCAGTTGTGGACCAATTAAACCGGTTTGACAGAAAGTGTCGGAAGTCAGATGTAGCTGATTATATTGTTGGTCACGCCGCAATGGCTGATAAATTATCGCAGGGTATTAAATGTGATAAGAAAGAGAATTTTGGCGCCGGTGTCTAGCTTTTTCTTTCTATACAAGTGTTTTGTACAAGCTTTTATTTAACTTGCAATGTATGTTTGTACGGGTTAAATCTTGCAAGTTAAATTTGACCGGTTTCCGATTAAGCTGAAAATTTGCATTATTTGCGCCCGGTTCTTAAGATGGCCCACTATCAATTATTTTTCATTTTTTAAAGTTCGAATGAGCTTAGTAATACAAAACGTATAACGGCGTCACAATCAATGCGCTGTATTTACCGAATATTCCTGATGTATCTCTTTTGTATTTTATATCCAACAAAAGATACTTTAATATGAACATTGCGTAACAAATTGCCAACCGTTCCAGAGTTCCTTGCTGAGTCGTTGATGTCTTTCACATAGCAACTTTTTGTGATGAGATCAAGTAAGGTAAATGCGCCAGTGTTCGAGACTGTCCCATCACCTTCATAATCATAATTCATAGCAATAAAGCAAACAGGGTATCAATTATTAAAATTAACATGTCAAAAATTAGAACGCTATTTATGTGATTCAAAAATAAAAATGAGAAATAATAATGTGCAGTGCATTTTAATTATTTGCACAGCCAAAATTACTTGTTGTGGAATCGTATTATTGTAAGTTAAGTTAGGTTTGGTTTGGTTTGCTGAACGATTAAATACTAGCCATTAAAAATCACGTTAAATAGAACGAAATATTATTAACCAAAGCACAAGGACAATCTTACACAAATCGACCCAGTCGCAAACTAAGCAAAGCTTGTACTATGGGTACTAGGCGACGATATACATTGTGTAGATAAAAGGAACAAACATTCGTTCTCATCACACTGACAACTGATCTGTACCAATAACCCATTATTACTTTTTAGACTTGGTAAAATAAAAAATGGCGAAATCTGAGTAAGCAATAGGGTAGTTTCCTGGGTAAAAAAATATATTATTCTAATAAGTCCGCAAGTTAGTAATGAAACAATATTGGACACATATTTCTTCTTTTGTCAATCAAACAAAAAAGACATAGACTTCCACCTGAAAGGCCGGCAACGCACTTGTGACTCCTCTGGTGATGCAAGTGTCTATGGGCGACGGTGATCGCTTACCATCAGGCGACCCGTCTACTCGTTTGCCTCCTATGTCATAAAAAAAGAAAAACGTTATACTAGACTAATTATATTTATTTAGGACACAAGCCTATTGAGACAATTGCAACCAGATACAACATTGTACCCAAGAGGGTACAGTGAGCGCGAAGGGGTTAAAAGAAAACTAATCAAATAACTCCTAAAATTAAAATTAAATTCCACATCTATATACGACCTGCGTGACATAATGCCCATAGACAGGAGAGAAAATATGCCACATCCAGACAGTTTTCATTATCTCCTCGTCAACATTAAATTATCTAGCCTTAATAACGAATTTAATTACGAAATTGGTTCAGTTTCATCATAAGGTAAACGGATCATTTTCCTGCGAGGGAAAGCGTGTGGGAACCTAATGAAAGTTATTGATATGACGAGCTGAGGTCTAGAGTACAGTCGGATTTCTAAGCTACTAGGCTTTAGAGAGCCACATACGAAATATTACAATCATATCTATATGATTGAAATATTTCGTATTAGCTTCTGCCCGCGACTTCTTCCGCCTTAAATTCGTTTATCGCGGATAAGGGTATTTTTCCGGGATAAAAAGTAGCCTAATGTTGTTCCCCGGGACTAAAACTATCTCCATACCAAATTTCATCTAAATCTGTTCAGCGGTTTAAGCGTGAAGAGGTAACAGACAGACAGACAGAGACACTTTCACATTTATAATATTAGTATGGATGGATGTGGCATATATTTTTTAAACATCTTCAATGTGCAGACATTTCATTTTTATAACGGTACATTGAAGATATTTATTGTAGAGAAATATATTGTAACGGACTATTTCGAGGTAACTGAATAGAAAACATTTTTTTTTTGGATTTTTCGTATCTTTGTATCACAGCTGGTAATCTTCGTATAACAAAACGCGTACGTTAGAGCCATGTTGTTTTTAATCTTGACTGACGTTTTTCTCTGCTGTGATTAGCTGTTGGGTTGTCAATACAGTCGTCTTGTCTTCTATATATTATTTATCGAAATTCATTCTGTCACTGTCACAGTAATGTGTTATCGAGTGATGTCGTTGTGTTTATCCTGTCTTGCTTTTTGCAAAATGTTTTAACAGTGCTGTGTTTGTTGAACTTTGCGAAAGGACGCTATTTTCCACCATTTCCCGTGCTCTGAGAAAATATTTAGTGGTTGAAGTGTTTAAATCGTGATGATCTTGCAAAATTATCGCCCGCAGAACTAGCAAACATTATGTGCAAGATTCATTTTGTTTATTTGACTGCGCCGAGCACAAAACTATTCTCAGTCATTTCATTGCTCTGATTGTCCGATTTACAATAATGAATTGGTACAACACAACCAACAAAATATTAAAGGGGACAGACGTAGTCATTGCAATACAGAAGATAGCTTACGACAAATTCAAAAAGAAATTGAAAAATAAATCTTTTAACAAATAATGTGTGTTTTATTTTTTTGCCACTGAGGTATAATTCTCAGCATATAATTTGATCACGTAAATACAATTACTGAAGTTATTAGTTAATGGGTCTAGAACGGATTAATAAAGAACATTTACAAACCTCCTATACGTCAGGCCCAATTCAGAGACCCGATGGCAGTTGGAGAATTAAAAAAAAATGCCGAAATTGCAGATCTTGTCGCGGAACCGGATATCGACTTCGTTGGCTTGGTGACCAAGACACATCTTGGGTCACTGTGCCAGAGGAGTAAGTAAGTACCTAGATATCTTACGGAAACACAACGTTAACGCGAATTAGCGAATGATTCAACGCCATCTGGCGACTAATTGGATCCCTAAATAAAACGGATACGCCAACACCCTCTTTCACTCGTTCACTCTCATTGACATAAGGTGCGTTGGAGTAAGACGGAAGTAGAGGAAAGACTAAAGGCCGAGCCACGACGGATGCGTGCGCCTGGCGCATGCACGTAGACGTGCGCGTGGCGACCGCGTTGTAAAATACGAATCCTCATAAGAGATGACACACCGCATGCGTGACGTGTGCGTACGCAGCGGTGTGTCATCTCTTATGAGGATTCGTACACGTCACGCACACGCATTCGGTGTGAATCGGGTTTCAAACTTTACCCACAATGCTCTTACAGGCTTTGAAATAAAGAAATTCCTTTCGAACTTCCCCTAATTCTATCGCGACCAACGCACCTTATAGAGAGTCTTTCAGCAATAAACCCATTCGTAAACCCGATCTAGCTTCGATATAGACATTAGACATGTAAAGAGAAATCCGTGCATATGTAATCCATACCGTAAGTCTAGACATGTGGGCAGATCTGCAGGTTGAGAGGGAAAGCAGCCCTACCCGTAGGACCTGATACAGTCCGTTCACCTTACTTTTTACACACATATGTCTAACACATTCAGATACACATTACAGACGAGATGGTGCCCGCAATTTCGTTCGCGTACGAGGAAAAAGTCATAACCCCTTGCTTTATTGGGGTAAAAGTATCCTATACAAACGGTGCTTTGTAGTTGCAGTGCTATTTGGTTCAATATAGATGTCAAATTAAAGGCGACTCGGAGAATATTAAATAGGAAAGATTGATACTAAAGGTACCCGCAACTCGCGAAGGAGAAAAAGCAACAACCCTTTTTTTTCCTTTAGCATTGTCCTATCGTATAACCATTTGTGGATGAACCACCAAAAATAGTTGTGATCCGTTTAGTCGTTTTTTCATGATGCCAAAACGACACATATAAAAAATAAAACAATAAATATTTTTTGATTCAGTGACCTCCAAATTGTCCTCTTCGATCATTTTTTTGAAAATATCTCTAATGTCCAGATTTATGTATTCATTATGTAGACATTTTACAACTTTATAACACATAGTATAGATTAATCGACGGTACTAAATTTACAAATATCGGGGGGCACCGTGCCCCCGCCAAGTCGAGCGCGAAGCAAACACTGCCGTACCATCCTTTACCGGAACCATTTCGCCGCATTTTCAGGCCCCTATTTGAGAACCTCTAGATAAGACCCAGAACGCAGTAATTTTCGTCATCCAGTAAGCTATAATCACATACTTAAAATCCAAAATTTCAAGTCTGTAGGTCATTTAGTTCCGAAGTTAAGCGAAAGCAAAGTTTCGCATATATGACACTCACTCACTCATCATCATCATCAGAATATAACTAGTACTTCCCATAAACTCAGAGAGCTGAAATTTGGTACAGAGTTAGGGTTTAATGGCGACATAAAGGGAAAACTATAAAACTAGTATAATCGAAGATCTGGAGTACCTGCTGACCCTGATTAGAAAACACAAGAGCCCAACCAAACTATTAGAGATCGACATACCGCCTTTACAAAAAATATTCAACTTGGTGGGCCACTTCTTTTGATGTCAAAAATCGAAGGAAAAAAATGAAAAGAAACATTTGTAATAATAAAAAAACTACTCCTAAAAAGAAAAAAATGTGTCAAATAAGAAAATCTAATAAAATACATCAATATGCTCACGTTTCTACAAAAAGAAGTGAAATCCCACGAAAAACGTTCTGTTAAAAATTAGCCAAATTGTGGATTTCATTTTCACAACTTTAAAATAGTATAGAAGACATAACGCATGTTCCTAGCATGAACGAGTAAGACAAGAGGATGGTCAATCGCTTAACCTACCTCGGATCTATATACTACTTCTACGGATCGGCAAAGGGGAATTTCCAGTATTCAAACTAGATGGCGTTTTAAAACTAAACATTAACGATGTCATAATTGACCAAATAAATATAGAACAAAACAATTCGCTCATAAACTGATGTAATAGTTAAACAAACACTGTGTCATGATGTAGGTAATAGTTGAACAATATACAATACTAGAAGGTGCCCGCAACTTCGTTTAGGGAAGAGAAAAAAGTAATATCTAACCCTTTACTGTCAGCGAATTTGGATAAAAGGTACTAGGGTACTTTTTACCCGACTAGGCTGATAAAAAAAGAGGTGTTACGATTTTTTCGCCTCCGCGAACGAAGTTGCGGGCACCTTAGTAAGGAATAAAGAAAGAATCGGAATGCGACAACTGAACATACAGATCTCTTGGAAGCCCCAAATGACAGGTAGTGGTCGCGATTGGAACTGGAAAACATAAGCGAAATAATTTTTACGAAGCATAACGAGTCACGAAAGAACTTATTCTACGTTCATATTTTATCATTTTATTATAATATTCCAAGAAAAATCTCAACAGCACGTGGGCTCTTTACAAGTGGAATATCATTCGGAAAATTCGCGAACGATATCGCGTGAAAATTTTAGCATAGATACTCAAAGACATACGTATAAAATGTAATACAGCACTTTTAAACCTAGCTTAGCTACCTACGAATAAGCTTGTGTTAAACTGTTACCTAAGTCAAGCGTACGACTCTCAATTTCATTCTAAACTACGAACTATCCCTTCACAGCATTTCCCTAAAGCTTTTACTGCTCGCTCCGCCACCACAGTCTCTACGGCGCATGCGTGGAAACCGCCCGCTCGGAGCGCATAGACAAACGGTTTATTTTTTAAATCGCGTGCGTTCTCTGCTGTGTGTGTTTGAATTGTGGATTATTTAAGTGTTCTTTTTTTAACGGTGAGTTTTTTGTGTATATTCAGAGAAAATTTGGTTTGCTGAAAATATTAATTTTATATAAGTATCCTGGTTTAATTTAATTTCATATAGTTACTTCATTGGTTATAGTTAACCAATGAAGTAACTATATGAAATTAAATTAATTTAGTAATTTGAGAGATGTTTTTACTGTCTCATAATTATTTCAAGTTCTTAAAACGGGTTGATGTTTTTTTTATTTTTAACTATAATTCCGGGAGGTCATTTAAGATTAAAAATTAAATATCATCTTATGATTTTTTTTACCTTAATAGTGAGGACTAAATTTAAATATTTTTTTATTACAATATTAATCAATACCAATATTATATTATAATTAAAAAGTGTGATGTTTTCACATTAAAAATGTAAACAAATCTTAATATTTTTAAAGTGCAATATACGAGTAATAATACAACAACGCGTGTCTAGAATTAAATGAATCAGTACGGACATTAAACTTGATTGCGTGTTGATTTTATCACATTTTCAATACGATGTTTACCCGTAATCCAAAATTAATTATTTCACACAACCTAATTAAAACGAAAGATCTTAAAATATATACATGGAATGCACGAGAGCGCAGTGCAATATTAAAAAAGTGGAAGGGCGTAAATAATCTACCTATTTGGAAAATAAGCGAATCTTCAAATGTTGTTTTCATAGCTCGGCTGAAAAATGTGTGCCTAATCATTGATTACATTTTTGAGCTCAGTAATCAGTTAGGTTTAAAGTGCATTTTATCGAGATTAGCACGGAACTTTTTGCTTTCTACTTAAATTCCCTTTTGGACCCTAAAGGCGTCCACTGCGTTGGGCGCCCGCGACGAGCTATTTGTCCAAGACGGAGTACGGCACATATCCCCACGACGGAATTTTTGTTTAAGACGGAGCACGGTGCGGTGCGGCCCGGCAGGCGATTAAATACACATGATTTTGAAATATGCCAAAATCATGAGGAGCATATAATTCAAAGCAAGTTAGATTTTAATGTAACCTTCAGGAGCAGAAGAGGAATTATTTCGATTACCTAAAAGAGTAACAGCTGAGTGTTCGAAACTTTTCGGTCCACTTCAAGGTAGTTTCGTGGATAACGCTCATTTGGAGGCTTATAGGCTTGAACCTTAAAGCCTCCCGAGGCTTAAGACTCGATGCTATTTAAGAACCTTGGTGGTTTCATTTGCCCATATGAATGCAAAATATTGTCTTTTCGTCACTTGAGTCTTTAAGCCTCGGGAGTCTTTAAGCCTCAAAATGAGCGTTATTCGCAACACTACTTCTAGGATCTTACTTAATAATGAACGCGTTGTGTCGCTCTCTTGGAGTATTGTATATATTGTATGTATGTGTATATAGTAGAAATATTTTTTTCCTAATAGACTTGGTCGCTTCTACACTTTAAAAGTGACAATGTGTTCCGCCTAGCAAGTAAATTATTGTCATGCCGCATTCTAAAATTACCGGCGTTCATTGTTGATGAAGTTGTTATTAAATATTTATGGATAATGACACCAATTTCAGTTAAATTATTAATTGACACATAATTTCGCTATGTCATCGCTCTAGCAGCCGACATTTTACTTAACCGTATGTTTTGGCATCGGAGGCCTCTCATATCGTAGAGAAACGACAATTATATTTTTATAGGTAAGACTAAACATACTTTTGGTACATTTTTTCAAATGACATGGTCATTTCAGACACCTTTATTAGAAAATAATTTCAAGTAACATTCATTTGGTAGAATATATTTTTAATAGAATGCACTTTCAGTATATATATTGTAATTTTCGTATTAATTTCCGAAATTTAGATTCGATATTGATTATTTAGTGCTTACTAGCACATCACAACCGAGTTAAGTCCGTTCATACTCGTAGGAGGCGCAAAGCGAGACTTCGTCGATTCGTCGATTTATTGGCGGGTCCAGTTTTTCTACCAACTGAATATTAAATATTCTTATCATTGCCATTATATTAATAGTTCATTATAATAAGTGGACAGTATGCAAAATAAACGGTAACATTGTTATATCAATTGTTGGCATTAGAAAGGATACATTTTATAAACGATGTGAGTCTAGTCACTATATATAAATTCTGGTGATTAATCCTATGCAATAAAATTATACATATGTTATTCTGTTCTGTGAACGCTATATCATTTGCTTTTCTACAAAAAAAATACCATCCATTGTCATCGGTATTTTAAATGTTTGCAGTTTCAACTATAATATATGTGACAATAGAATTTGATTAAATGTGGTTGGTGAAGTTTTTTGAAGAAATGTTAAGTATTTATGTATTTTTAACAGTCGTTGTCATGAAGATATAGAAACAATTCTTGATCTTTTCCCCCTCTAGTTTACCGTCTCTAGTTTTGTGTCAATGTATCGCGAATGTGTTGTGCTAGCAGTCTGTTTTTTCTTTCTGTTTTTAACCTCCTACCTAAGTAGAGATTATACGTTCAGGTCATACTGATTTTTAGTATGCGTCTTTCCTGTGGACACCCGATAGTTAAGGGCTTTAAATACTATTTTTTCTTAGTGCCCTATAGGCGATGTACAAATTGATTAATACTCTAGATCTAAGCGATTAAAATATCAGTTATATGTACCCAAGCCCTTAACTATTGCGTTGTCCACAGGAAAGACGGCTAAATTCTAGAATCAGTATGAACCGTTTATGAGTATGTAATGTGACAAAGTAGCTCCCAATCGCGTAAACCACTTTTATGTTCTTCTACTAAATTCTTCTAAGTAATTAACTTTATAAAAATCACGAAGATCATTATGTTAAACATTAAGATTTTCGTAGAAAATCAACACTTTTATTTTGTTATTTTAATGGAAAGCTGGCCATTTCGTGGTAGGTCAAACCTATGTCAGAAGAAAGACGGTTCAGTTCAAACCTATGTCCGAAGAAAACCAGCCAGTGTTATAATAAACGGTGTTTTTAGATTTGTAACAGCAGATAATTATTCAGTTAGTTATTTATTAATTCAATCCATGGCTCAGTGATCTTAAAAGTTATTTGTCTCCAAAATTTGCTTCAATTTAGAAAACAACAAACTATTCTAGCATTTTTAATTTTCAAACATGCTAGTCTTACAAGTTACTAAAAATAGTATATTTCCTTACGCGTTGTAAAAAATACGCCACAATCTATTTTGTTAAATATGACAACAATAAATTAAGAGCAATGTTACACATTGACTATAGTATAGGCACACTTTGCTCCTCCTTACTACATGTTGATGAAGCAAAGTTAGGTCATATCTCCACATTAAATGGTAATTAGCAGAAACTAATTCCGGAACAAAGAAAACAGTGTTGTGACCATTTGTCACCTCATATTTCAGGAGTGTTCTTAATTTTCTTGACTTATTAACATAAATCAAATAACAAACACGTAAATATGTTTTCGGGATTAAAGCATACTTATAAACTGGTCCTACTTTGCCTCCCCCAGGATAAGTATGATACTTATCCTAGGGGGAGCAAAGTAGGACCAGTTTACGGTACAGTACTTCATTTACTACTTATAGTTACTAAGTTAATGAACTGCCTGCTAGATTATAAGACGGACCTGGGTATTATGGGCGTGGCAGATTACATGCCGTGTCAGTCAAACTGAGATGAACGGCAATACACCATGACGAATAAGACAACTCGATTAAATCTACACGATATTACGAAACACCTAATCTCTTTTTATGAAAGTTATCAGAATCATGCACTTTATATGCCATGTATCAGAAGTTCGGATGTAATTTTATTATTAGAGCATTTTTTCACCAGCTAGCATTCACAAAATGTGCGTCTGTGTCGAAAGCAGCGCTAATGGACTCGTCGTTATATACTATCCAGATGGGCTAGTCTGAAACCCGAAAAACGAAGTTCGTAAGGCGCCATCCCGCTCACTCACATACCTACAACTTAACATGAGAGCAAGAGGGACGCCACGTTACGAACTTCGAATTTCGAGTTTCGGAGTAACCCTCTAGACACGTATAAACTATTAGTTTTAGTAGAGTAGTAGATAGTAGATTAGATCCATACTAATATTATAAATGCGAAAGTGTGTCTGTCTATCCGTCTGTCTGTCTGTTACCTCTTCACGCTTAAACCGCTGAACCGATTTGGATGAAATTTGGTATGGAGATAGTTTGAGTCTCGGGGAAGGACATAGGCTACTTTTAGCTACCCTTATCCGCGATAAACGAATTTAAGGCGGACGAAGTCGCGGCAGAAGCTAGTTCATCATAATTTACAAGTAAAAATTTAATGCATTCACAATAAGATCGCCGATTCGTTACAAAAAAATCACAAAAATATTATATTAATATTCAACCTGTAACGGGGTTAAATTGGGGTTGAAAGTATGTATAGAAAACCTGTTATCAATTGATTAAGTGTTATAATATTTCGCGTATAGACTCTTCATTTAAAACTAAGAAAACTAATTTCATTATTTTCTTCTGTTTCCGCGATTATTACTCATTGAAATAAAACAATTTAACGGATTATATCGCGTATATTATCTCATTTTAGTTCCCGACGTTTCGAAAGCTTTCCAGCTTTCCATGGTCACGGGAGGACTGAGAAAAGATGTATTTTCCTCTGTCAAAGTTACAATTTTGTGCAAACTACCCATTTTTTTGAAAAAACACAAATAAAGGTGTACATACATGCCAGATGGGCCTAAGCTGTAAAGACAGTTACACATGTGCCAGAAGGGCTTAATTATTTTATTCTAATAATTTACCAAGCAGCATTTCACAAATGAGGCGTACTGAGGAGAAAAGAAACGCTGCAAAGAAAAACTCCCAGGCTACCTCATTACTAATTATAATATTTAAAAACAGAGACTATTAAACTACTTTAAACAGATAAGATATTTTACACCGTTCGGAAATTAAGGTTTTGCAGTCCTGTGTCTTGCTTGTTCCTTGATGAGATGTATTACAGGATCCCAAGCAGGTGGTAGTGACAATCCATCTTCTCTATTGAAATTAGGATGCTTTTTAATCTCAATAGCCTCGCGTAGCATCCTGGGAAAATATCTTTTTTCTTTGGCAAGGATAGAAGGTTTATCAAACTTAATTGAGTGGTTTGGTTTGTCAATGACATGTTCACAGACTGCAGACCTATTACACCGACGGTGCTTGACATCTGCTATGTGCTCCTTAACCCGGGTTGATACACTGCGTTTCGTTTGACCAATGTATGAAAGACCACACTCGCAGTCTAGCTTATAAATGCCTGCACTCTGCAAAGGGGTGCTACTCTTCACGGGTCTAAGGTATTGAGACACCTTCTTCAACGGCTTGAAATATGTTTTTATAGAAGCACGCTTCAAGATGTTTCCGATCTTGTCTGTGACCCCTTTCACATATGGTAATACGGTAGGTTTACGCTCGACTGTTGGTTTCTTCATACTGGGATTCTGCTCGGAACGTGGTATCTGGAGCTCGTTGGCTCGAAGCGCACGTTTGACATTCTGCAACTCAGCAGTCAGATGTTGATCGTCGCAGATACCCCTGGCTCTCTGAAACAAAGATTTACCCACTGTAGCAAGTTGACAGGGATGGTGGTGAGATTTGCCATTCAAATACTTATCTGTATGCGTAGGTTTCCTATATACAGTATGACCTATGTCATTGTTAGGACCTCTAATTACTAGCACATCTAAGAATGCAAGTGAATTTTGATTTTCCAACTCCATAGTGAATTTAATTTTACTATGCATGGAGTTCAGATGGTCTAAGAAAGCTGAAACACTAGATCTAGGTAAAATAGTAAAGGTATCATCTACGTATAATTAAGCCCTTCTGGCACATGTGTAACTGTCTTTACAGCTTAGGCCCATCTGGCATGTATGTACACCTTTATTTGTGTTTTTTCAAAAAAATGGGTAGTTTGCACAAAATTGTAACTTTGACAGAGGACAATACATCTTTTCTCAGTCCTCCCGTGACCATGGAAAGCTGGAAAGCTTCCGAAACGTCGGGAACTAAAATGAGATAATATACGCGATATAATCCGTTAAATTGTTTTATTTCAATAATTTCATTATTATTCGAAATTCATCCCCTAACGGTGTTAAAGAGGGGTTGCAAGTTTGTAAGGAAAACCGGTAATTATTTGAGTAACTGTTATAATATTTCGCTTATAGACTCTTCATTCAAAATTAAGAAAATCATTTTTTGAATTTTTTGAGATTCATCCCCTAACGGCGTTAATTAAGGTTGAAATTTGGTATGGCAAACCTTTAATTATTTGAGTAACTGTTATAATATTCCACGTACAGACTCTTCATTTAAAAATAAGAAAACTCATTTCAGCATTTTTGGAAATTCATCCCCTAACGGGGTTAAATTGGGTTTCAAAGTTGGTATAGAATATCTGTATACAATTGAGTAACTGTTATAATATTTCACGTATAGATTCTTCATTTAAAACTAAGAAAACAAATTTCAGCATTTTTGGAACTTCATCCCCTCATCATTTCAGCCATAGGACGTCCACTGCTGGATACAGGTCTCCTCAATAGATTTCCACATGGGCCGGATAGAGGCGACCCGCATCCAGCGAGCCTCCGCAACCCTAACCAGGTCATCGGGCCACCTTGCGGGTGGCCTGTCCACGCTGTGCTTGCCGGTACGTGGTCTCCACTCGAGAAACTTTCTGCCCCAACGGCCATCGGTTCTTCGAGCTATGTGCCCTGCCCATCGCCACTTCAGTTTGCTTACCCTGTTTGCTATGTCAGTGACCTTGGTTCATCTACGGATCTCCTCATTCCTGATTCTATCCCGTAGAGAAATCCCGAGCATAGTCCTTTCCATAACTCGTTGAGTGAGTCTCTGAGCTTCCTTAAGAGGCCCATAGTCAGGGACCACTTCACCCCCTAACGCGGTTTAAATGGGCGTTGAAAGTTTGTATGGAAAACCTGTAATTAATTGAGTAAATGTTATAATATTTAGCATATAGACTTCATTTAAACTAAGAAAACTAATTACAGCATATTTGGAAATTCATCCCTAAACGGGGTGAAATAAGGGCTAACAGTCTGGGATGAAAGTACAATGGCGCACAAAGGGTGTTTTGAAGCGCTGTATAGAACGTTGAAAGACATTAGAGGGAACGATGGCATGATGGGTGGGAGTCACTATGTTGCTAGCTGGAGACTTCCGTCAAACTCTGCCCGTAGTTCCGAGGGGAACTCGAGCTGATGACAGTAAAACTTGCATCAAGGTGTCAAATATTTGGCCTTTAATCAAAAAACTCCACCTTAAGATAAATATGCGAGTGCACTTTAAGGGTGAGATTTGCGCCTGAGAATTCTCCAACCTTCTTCTTAAAATAGGAAATGGACAATATCCCGAAACTGAGGGAAGGATTACAATTCCATCGGATCTTGCCTTAGTTGTGCGGACTGTTGACGACCTAAATCTCTCAAATGTACCCAGATGTTCAAAATCTACACAGCAAGTCCATGGAGTGGTTGTGTGAACGAGCGATTCTGACACCTAAGAAGGACCAGGCTTCCGTTATTAATAACATTTTAGTAAAGTCGTTCGAAGGTTCAGAATACGAATACAAGTCTGTAGACTCTGTAGTGAACACGGAGGATGCCATAAACTATCGCGTGGAGTTTTTAAATGCACTTAACCCACCCGGCCTACCTTCTCACATACTTTTCTTAAAAGTGGATACTCGAGTAATGTTGCTGCGAAATCTCAATCAGCCGAAGATGTATGTAGAGGCGCACTTAGGAGGATTTTTTGAAATTCGAGCTACACGCGGACGAAGTCGCGGGCAAAAGCTAGTAGATAGATATTTACATTACTTGACACTCGTATTTGAAAACGAGAAAAGTATTTGCTAAAATAACTGACTTTTAAGTTCATTGAATGTAAGTGCAGTTTGACATCGTCACTTAAATAAAACTGCAATAAAAATTCCTCACATCTTCAACCTATCATGACAGAGGATATTTAAGCCGACATGTATAATGTATGTGTGATATAATGTCTCGATAGCTCATGTAGCATAATGAGATCACATACCTGGGCCGTGTTCGTGGGTGGCAAATTGATGGTTTTGCTCATGTGTAACCATTCCGTCACAGTTAGTTATGTAACTTATTTCTTAAAACATAGGTTAAAACGTCGAAAAATTACCAACAAAAGGTTTAAATAAATCATATTTAACACAACAAACGGGTGTTATTTCTCATACTTCTGCTCCACCTGCGTTAACGTTAGTGTTAATGTTAATGTAAATGTGGAAAACTACACGTTAATTAATGCTCAATAAAACCTGTGGCCACATTAGCGGAACTGTGCCGTTAAAGGCTATTTAACCCTTTGATGTGTCGAACAAACCGCCACCCGAGCTATCGCTTAACGTCTAAAGTCACTAACAATGCCGCATCCCTTTTAGGGAACTAAACTGTTGGCCACATCTGTGTAATGTCATGTTTAACGCCTTTATTAGCACGTTACGACGCAGGTTGAGCAATAGCATTAAAGCAACTTGGTATAGTTGAATTATCGAGAAGATGGAATTGCATTTGTAGTGGTTGTACCGTTTGCAACAAAAGGAGAATAATTTTCTCTTAACTTAATAAAATGACATACCCAAGAAGTGGAATAAGTAGTAGTCCTCTGTTTTTTTCTTTTATTCGCTATCATGTTCTTCATCTGAGCTGTCACAAGTATTGATAATAAAATTGTCTGTTATTTGATCCATTTCTCCTTCCTGACATCGATATTTATTTTCTTCACTTTCGACGCGGTGACAAATATTTTCCCAGTCCTCAGCAGTGATGGTATTCATTCGTTCAGTTGCTAAACTCATAATGCCTTGCATGTTTAATGAAACGTTTCTTTTTGCTACATATCCTTTTACCATGGACCAAATATTTTCGATCGGATTGAATGTCGGCTGATACGGTGGCAATCGTAATACGGAGTGGCCATGTTCTTTTAAAATTGCATCTATGTGGTACTCGCGAAACCGCTCTTTATTTTGTTTAATTAATTCATACAAACTGGTTTTGTACATCAACCGGTTATACGAAATGTTGTGTTCTGTCAACCAATCCATCATTTCTTGTTTATTAGAATTTGACGTTGGAGCACGATTCAAAAGTTTGTTGTGATAGGACGCATTATCCACGATAAGTACGCTATTCGGTTTGAGGTTCGGTATTAATTTTTCTTTTAACCATTTTTCGTAGTTGACAAAGTTCATCTGGTCATGGTAATCTCCCGTTTTTTGGTTTGCCTTAAACATTAACAAAGCGTTGGGAATAAAACCATCTTTTCCTCCTGCGTGCACTATTATTAACCGCTGGCCTGTACTGATTTGTTTTTTTACACCAAATTCTGTTCCATCGGTCCAAGCTTCTCCGGACACATGTGAAGTGTGGATGTAGGTTTCATCAGTATATTTTTACATCTGATTTGATTGTATTCTCAATTAATTATTGTGTTCGCCCGTACGACTACGAATAATTTCTATATTTTAAAAAAATATGGCTGTAAGTAATTTTGATCCTATTGAGAGTCAAAGTAAGCAAATAATTTTCAACTGTTATAAATATTTTGAAAATGAACTGACAACTTTTGGTTGTCCTCGGTCTTTTTCCATTTAAATCCTAATTTTTGTATTTGTTTTCGTAAGGTGGAAATGCCAAATTTGTAATCTATATCGGATTTTAACACAGAGTGGAGTCCCTTTAAGGTTGGAAATTGCTTATGGGACAGATGAAAATTGTATATAGTTCTCCTGATGACTTCCTGATGAAAATCGTCTACTGCTGATGACGGACAAGGACGCAACTTTTTATTCTTCGGGGAGGTGAATTTCTTTGTTGTTGCGAATTTCTCGCTGTTGCTCTCAGTCACAATATTATAAACAGTAGAGAGACAAATACCTGTAGCTTTTTCAACTAACTGGGCAGCGGTGTAAGGCAAGTTTAAATTTTTCGTCAGTTCATTTTCAAAATATTTATAACAGTTGAAAATTATTTGCTTACTTTGACTCTCAATAGGATCAAAATTACTTACAGCCATATTTTTTTAAAATATAGAAATTATTCGTAGTCGTACGGGCGGACACAATAATTAATTGAGAATACAATCAAATCAGATATAAAAATATACTGATGAAACCTACATCCACACTTCACATGTGTCCGGAGAAGCTTGGACCGATGGAACAGAATTTGGTGTAAAAAAACAAATCAGTACAGGCCAGCGGTTAATAATAGTGCACGCAGGAGGAAAAGATGGTTTTATTCCCAACGCTTTGTTAATGTTTAAGGCAAACCAAAAAACGGGAGATTACCATGACCAGATGAACTTTGTCAACTACGAAAAATGGTTAAAAGAAAAATTAATACCGAACCTCAAACCGAATAGCGTACTTATCGTGGATAATGCGTCCTATCACAACAAACTTTTGAATCGTGCTCCAACGTCAAATTCTAATAAACAAGAAATGATGGATTGGTTGACAGAACACAACATTTCGTATAACCGGTTGATGTACAAAACCAGTTTGTATGAATTAATTAAACAAAATAAAGAGCGGTTTCGCGAGTACCACATAGATGCAATTAAAAAAAAACATGGCCACTCCGTATTACGATTGCCACCGTATCAGCCGACATTCAATCCGATCGAAAATATTTGGTCCATGGTAAAAGGATATGTAGCAAAAAGAAACGTTTCATTAAACATGCAAGGCATTATGAGTTTAGCAACTGAACGAATGAATACCATCACTGCTGAGGACTGGGAAAATATTTGTCACCGCGTCGAAAGTGAAGAAAATAAATATCGATGTCAGGAAGGAGAAATGGATCAAATAACAGACAATTTTATTATCAATACTTGTGACAGCTCAGATGAAGAACATGATAGCGAATAAAAGAAGAAAACAGAGGACTACTACTTATTCCACTTCTTAGGTATGTCATTTTATTAAGTTAAGAGAAAAATATTCTCCTTTTGTTGCAAACGGTACAACCACTACAAATGCAATTCCATCTTCTCGATAATTCAACTATAAATAATATTGACAATTTCACACTGACATTATTTTTGTTTTAGTTCTTCGATATATATATATATATATATATATATATATATATATAACAACCTCTTTGTATGCTGATAGTACAAGAAAATAGAAAATTTAAATATAGAATGCCTGTAAACAAACAATACAACTACATATGCAATTCCACGCTCTCGATGATTCAACTATATATGCGTAAGTTTCTGTCAAAAGTGATGTACTTGGGACAAGCTTTACTTCCGTCTGTACTTTTTATGAAACATCTATCAACTACTCAACGAGACGATTCTAAAGAGCCCCAACTCGGTAAGATTGCGGTATTCTATTATAGAGTTCTGTTCTTATGACCTTCCGGATCCATCATCAGATCGGCTCGATGGTGTCATCATCATATTGTATTGTCACCTGACTTACATAAGTATGCCGAATTTTAGCTCAATCAGTAACCAGGAAGTGGGTCAAATTTAATTTGCAAGACTTGTTTACATAGAAGGTAAAAAAAACATAACCCTCTTTTTTTCTCGTGTGGTATTATGGGTCTCGATTTCTTATGTGACATAATAAGATCCGTGCCGATAATAAGACCTGGGCCGTGGTCGTGGGTGGCGAATTGCCGGTTTCGCTCATGCGAAGCGATTCCGTCGCGATTATGTAACAGAATAAAAAAATCCGACTGAAAGGATTGTGTTGAGGCATAGTAAGGAGTAGTACTCTTGGATCAAGATAACATTTTAGGAGCTACAACGCCACAGACAGACACACACGTGAAACTTATGACGCCGTACAACACACAAGAGATGATAATTATGTGACTTTGGAGCTCGAAACTGGGTCCTAAAATAAAGGTATCAGCGATGTGTACTTAACATGTTTCCGCGATCATTACTCATTTAAATAAAACAATTTAACGGATTATATCGCGTATATCATCTCATTTGAATTTCCGATGTTTCGAAACATGGAAAAGCTGAAAAACTTCCGAAACGTCGAATCGAAACTTAGAGCTTTTAGAAGTGGGTGAAATTGACTTATAATAATTTAAAGAAGACGAACAAATAAATATGTAAAACAAGATTTAAGCAAAACTAAAGCGCTTACTTGAAAAATCTAAATAACTTAACTGTACACAATTAAATGTGAGTATATTGCTATACTCAAGATATGAAATTGGAGCACCTAAATAATCCAAGAAACAGATACATAAAATTAATAAAAAAAATGCGCTTAGAGAGATTGAACCTGTAACCGTACCGCTAGGCTTGTACGCTGTATTACCAACTAAGCCAACCGTTTCAATTAGCCTGTAATCTCAACGTAAACATACTACGGCGCAGTGTTATCAGCAGAATTGCTTATATATCTTTGAATCATGTGCAACAGCCGGCATAATGAATAAACGCACGCGACGTGAGAGCGATGTGCCAACAATGCTGCAGGAGACGGTAATCATACATTACACACCCACGGTGGTTAATGATTTTTCAGTTCTCAGATATTTGTCGCACGATAATCAGTGGCGAGATATATGATCCTTATATTTAAGGCATTCGTCGGCCAGGAAACATAATTTTCTCCGTAGCGGGCGGTAAATGCTATTTACGGTGCCGGGTGACATAGATGACTATTATATGTCGTACAGCTCGTAGAACATATACTGGGGCGTATTATTAGCACGGATGGCCGATGGAGCCGACGAGTTCTTGAATCTGAAAACGCGGAGTGGCTACTCCATCAATCTTATTCCTCTTCAACCTGTTACCATCCGTAGTTGCAAATTTGTCTTCATTTGCAAACCATTATCTTCAGCTATCTGTAGCCAAAACTGGACATATCATCAGCCCATCTCGCTGGCTGTCGGTCTGTATTTGTACACCTTGTGGCTCCAAATGTCCAACCGGGGTGGGTTGGACATTCTTTTGGTAATCATCTAGGATATATCCGTCAGTCTTTTACCTCTTCGGATCTCGGTGTTCCTTACCCTGTCTTGTAGTTTAACACCGTCTGTATTCATTGATGATCTCGGGAACACTGGTGACGCAGGACCAGCCAAAGTGCAGGTTTGGGGAAAACCGCATGTTCAACAGTGGTCGTCAAGGATGACAATGACAAGAAGACAATATTGTCTTGTAAAATGGTTTTGTGCATAATGGAGTGTTCGTGTGGCATTGTCATTATATTTATTTATTAGGTTTGCCAACAGGTACAAGACTATACAATAGGTATATATTTATACAATAGGAACTTAACATAGAGTATTTACCCAATTACAGGTAAACACAACATTCTTTATAGAGAAAAAAATCGCATAAGTTAACATTTGACATTTAGTACCTACGCTTAAGAACAATAAATGACACTGTACAAATTAAACACGTAGAAAATATATCTTAATAGTAACTATTCTAGTTCATCGTCATTCATCACATCAAATATTAACCTTTCCCGGGATTCGAACCCCGAGCCATCCTCACAGGCATTTACTAGATTTAACCGCATCTGCAAAGTCTTGACTTGCATGAAATTTACCGTAATCTTCTGCCTCATGTTGAGGCCCGGAATCTATACTTTTGGCAGTCTTACCCTTCCAAGATCATCAAAATCATCAAGATCATCAACGGTTGCGTCTCGGGCTAAAGGTAGTTCGTATCACGCAAGGAATACCTAACGAAGCGTTGCTAGTTGGAACTAAATCATCTCACTATATTGTTTGTTACAATAAGCGATAACATAGCATACAACAATTCTATTGTCCAATACGTCACGTAAAGGTGCGTCCACATTTGTATCATTTGCCCGTATCAGATCATCGTCGCGTAGCATGATCGCGTGTCACGATCACGCGTTTGGACGTTGCGCCGATCCGATCACTCGAAATCCATTTGCTACGCGTACCACACACTTGTATCGGAAGAGTGCGGCATTATGGGCGCGCCGACAGTAAGCGTCCAAGCAGCGCGATACGCAGTCATGCTACGGCACGGTGACTGGATACGAGCAAATTATACAAGTGTGGACGCACGTTAAGCGGCCCCACCGCATGCGCAGCCTCTAATCTCTCTGCAGTTAAAGTAATTGACGCGAAATTATCAGCCAATCTAAAGACTAGAAAATACTTAGCGTAACTATTAAGTCATAGGAATGTGGCGGCAAAAACTCTGTGTAATCTTGGCACCTTTTATGGAAGAGAAGCGTATCTGACATGGATGTGTATAAGGAGATGACGCGTTGTTGAACCAAGCTGCGTTGTTATACATAAGTGTTTTGAAATGATGGGTGGGTGGCGTTTGTCATTGTTTCGCTTGTTTCCATTAAATAGTCACACTATGAAAGCATTTATTTTGATCCTGATCATCTATACTATGGGCATGATGTTGATGACTGCGTATGAAAATCAAAATTCTAATTAGCCGTCTAAATAATAAAAAAATATTGGACACATATTTTTTGTTTTTTCAAAATAATAACGTCATCATCTCTATTATTGTTAATTTACCGTCACGTAAAGGTGTACAAGTGTGGACGCACCTTTAGAGTCCCCAGTAAGCTCGGTTCTCAATACAAGGGTAGTTACGCTCTCATTTTCAAACGCCTAGCTAGTTTGCTCTGAAACTTTGTACTTAGAATAAGTTTAGGTATATGCAGGCTTGTAATTAGTTTATGTAGCTTCAGATACCATAGTAAAAAAGTACAGCGAATTTAAGTTTTACATACAAAACTTGTTTTTGCTGTATTTCGTTTGTTTTATAAATTGCAGGCATACAAACTAGTTTTAGGCCTAGATATTCGTCATGCCATGGTATATGCAAAGTTTCGTTACAATCCAACTCGTAGTCTTAAAATAAGAACGAAACTCCGTTTGTATGGGAAGGTGAAATTCGGCCGAGCTTACTTGGGACCTCTTAAATGGCTCCTAAAATTAACGTAAAATAGTTCTAGGCGAAAGCCTTGAAAGTACGCTCTAATTTGATCTCTCCGACAAACTCATTCAGACTTCCGTTATCTTCGTGAACCACTTTATTATACACTATATTACTCAATGACTTGTTAATTACATACAAACGAAATTCCAAATAATTGTTTACCAATTCTGCTAGTACATGATTTATGCGATACTGTCACGCAATATGGAGTCGTAAAAACGACGCTATACCATTAAATAACGCAATTCCGGGTAGAACATAAATCTTACTAGTATAACGAATTACGGCTTCACTCGAGTGAGTAAAAATTTGATATTTTCTCGGAATTTACTGCATAGGAAGCAAACAAGCGCATTCCAGTAAAGGTAGAGGATAATTCGCTTTTCTTTAGATAATTAGCAATGGTAAAGTACATCAAATTAACGTAATCGACGGTGAAAGGAGAAATGAGATAAGCGACAGCTTAGTGGCTTTTAATAATATACCCAATTAAATAATTCTATAAGGTGGATAATTATGTCTCGAAAATATCGCTTATCCCATTTCTCCTGTCCACCGTCGATAGATAGAGTCCTCATCGATTTTGATAACAGCGACCCTAAACAAACATTATGAACTTCGTTTATTGTTGGGTCTGGCTGCCCGAACTTACTTTTAAATATCCTCGCACGTGTGGCAGTACAGTTGGCCAGCTAAGTTGCATTTGTATGTATAGGGTTTAGGTCTTTCTTCACATAATTGGCATTTTACGTTTAGATGTAAAATAAAAACGTTAGCGTTGGAAGACGCTTTTCCTCGAACCATTTTATTATATTCATAAATTCTATTAATTACCATCAGTTGATAACTGTGCTACTTAGTTAATTCCATGTCATAAAAAACGTGATAACCGTCGTTGCTAACTTCGTTTATCGTTACTAACGTGAACTAATACTTACAGAGTAATACATAAACCAATGCATGTCTTAGTGGGAACTGTGGAGCTAGATCCATGTTTATTTGAGAATTTTATGATAAAGTGGCTATTATGTACCTACGTCTATTCCTTTTTGTTCTCCAAATAAATATAGTAAAATAAAGTATAATGTCCATTAGTAGGTAGATTGTAGTTGATAGTAGCGATTAGAGACTAAAAGACGTAAGGTTTTTAGTGTAAGCGAGTTCTATAAAAGCCCTGCTTTAACAATTGAAAAGGCTCCGGCCGAGCCTCGCCGTCTTAATATTGGCTAAATTTAATCTTTATCGAACTTAGATCTGAACCATTGCAATACCTGAAGAAAATCATAGTAAAATTGATCCACATAAGCTAGAGCTACAATTCAACACAGTCAGACTCACAGCCTCAAATCAAACCATTGACACCCATATTTTTGCTCCGGGCTTATAAAAAAAGAAGGTAACAAACAATAGGTAGCTAATTAATAGAGCAGTTGATGCCTTGAAAATATGTCTAAATTTTTTTTGGGAAGCTTGAGATGCCTTAGGATTCTAATAAATTATATTATGTAAATTAATGAAGTTACTGTTTGCACATAAGAAACAAAGCCGACTGAAAAACTACTTTTAAAAATTTTAGTCTGTTTTGTGCAATTCTCAGATTTACACAACTTCCGGTTATATGAGCTGATACTTCCGATTATGTATGGAAGAAGTTAAATTAGCCGGAAAATCAATTCGTAGCTGTTAACACCCGGATTAGGGAGAAAAAACCAGTCTTGTTTACATTGTAGCATAAAGTGAGTGCGTAAGAATACGGAATAAGTTGCATAAACCTAATAAACTGGCTGAGACAGGGAGTAACTGTTATAATTAGCGAGTTTCCTGAGAGAAGATTAATTATATCCTAACATGTGTAACAATGGTAAGCTCGCCTTTCCACACTTACGTCATCATCTATCTATCTATCAGCCACGGACGTCCACTGCTAAACGTAGGCCTTTCCTATAGTTCGCCACAGGATGCAATCCTGCGCAGACCGCATCCACCGACTCTCCGCTACCCTTACGAGGCTATCCGTCTACCTTTTTCGGAGGCTGTCCTACGCTACGCTTTCGTATGCGTGGTCACCACTCCAGGACTTTACTGCCCCAACGGCCATCCGTTCTCCGGGCTACATGGCCCGCCCATTGCCACTTCAACGATGCAATCCTGTGAGCTATGTCGGTTACTTTGGTTCTTCTGAGGATATCCTCATTTCTGATTCTATTTAGAGAAACCCCCAGCATAGCCTTTTCCATTGCATGTTGCGCAACCATGTCTCTGTTCCCCAGGTCGTTCGAAGAGCTTCGTCTTCAAGCACTAGAGTATTTTTGACGAAAAGATATGACGCAGCTTTCCGAATTCTGCCTAACCGAGTTGAATTCGACAATTGACCTCTCGAAGTTGGACTTACCTAGCTGGACAATTTGTCCGAGGTACTTCGTCATAATAAACTTCAAACAGAAGATAGAACTTATTGATTTTTCACCTTTTATGTACAATCAAATGTTAAGATACACTGGGGATGTTTTTGCAACAATTCTAAGTGTTATCCCAAATGTTTGGCGCGAATTGTATAACAATCACTAATGTTTGATTAATGATTACATCACATGAAGCGATAAGTAGTGTTTCATACATAGCATAGACAAAAGACAAGCAGAACCTTATTCGAGAGAGAGAGAGAGTTTATCATAGAAACTACCATTAAACATATAAAAATATGTTTATTTGAGTACAGTCAACATCCCTATTAACACACTAACTAACATATTAATCTGACGATAATTTTGATTTCTTATTACCAGGAAACAATTATGCCCAGAAAAATTGGTTGTTGAGAATTATCCTGCATACGGCTATCTCTTTGTCGACATTCAATTTTTTATAAATATCTATGAGTAGATAATATGATCCAAGAATGCTTTTTCCAACTTCTGACCGTCTACGCTTATTTATTTATTTCCTTATTATTTCCATTTAATTCAATAAATTTGAACTAAATTGAAATAAAAGAAATAAATTTTCACTCTGTCACGTAAAAGACAGTCATTTGATAGTTTTATTTGACCACTAACTGTTCCTTAACTGTGCAACATAAAATAAAATTGCCCAGCTAAGTAGGTAAACAAAATTTATTTTACGTGTGAAAATGATAATCGCGTTTTCACACCTTGCGTTTACTCGACATTAAATTTAGTGTAACTACTAAAGATACTTAGAACCATTAATAACATTACATAAAACATACTAATAAAGATATGAACTACAGATATACGGGGTGTTTTATCCGATTGCGTCAGAAAGAGTTATGTTTTTAGAGAGTATGTATAATGTATGTAGGTATGTATGTTGTCTATTTCTTTGGCACTTTGCAGCCCAAACGGCTTCATGGATTTTGATGTATGAGGTTGAGCGACCCGTCGGCGGCAGTGGCGTGCGGTCCGTAGGCACAAAGGCACTGTATACCCTGAACAACCACGGCTCCATACAGGCACAGAGAAACTGCCTACCCTGAAACCCTGAACGACGATGGCTCCATATAGACACAGAAAAACTGCTTACTAGTCGGTGGGGATAAACAGAGCATAAAGTGTTGGAATTAGGGTATTAAGGATGGGAAGGAAGGGACGTTTACGTCTACATTTCTAGAGAAATTAGCTTTATTTAACCAGAAAAATGTTCCCTTAAAAGTTAACGTAAATCGGACAACACGCTGTATAACGTTACAAGTGTCAATCAGTAACGTTAACGACTTAATGTTTATGTTGGTTGGCGGTCGAAATAATTGCAACTTCACAGTACCAGTGGTACCATTACGCAGCAATGTGGGGAAATAATTACTTAATCGCCCACTTTATTTATTTTCATAGTTGATTACTATTAGTTGACGATTTATTTTAAATCTTTATTAAAGAGCTTTATCGCATGACGCTTTATGTCGCTCCATTGAACCCTCTATGATACATTATTCGAATTATTTCACTTACGTCAGCTGTCACTTAGGTCAGATTTTTTTAGATACCTCAAAATTTATGGAATTGCATATTGGCTCCGTGCACGAGTTCAGCTCCATAACTGGCTTCCACAACTTTGTTGCCTCTGACGTTTTGACATTTAATCGCGACGTTGTGACAAAATATTATTATAATCCACAATTATCTAATAATTTATTTCCGAAATTACTGTGATACCTTAATTTGGGTGGAGAAAGGGTTGTGAAATCAATTTTCTTCATTTAAATCAAATGGGGTAAGTAAAATTGTTTCAAAAAGTGTGTTATATTTTGAATATGTCAGGGTTTCTTACTTAATTTTTAGTTGTAGTTTTACTGTTAAACAAAAAGCTAAAGCTACTTTAATAGTTTCATTCAATAATAATAAACATACATATTTGTACCATACAGGTACCCGCTAGTGATAAATTAAATATCGTTTTTAGATCGAAATGAGTATTATTTTAAGGTTCAAATTAGGTAACCAAGTCTAAACAAATTACTTTGAGATATGACAGATAACAGCTCCAACATTAGTTTTACTTTTGGCCACTATGAGCGCTGCGATCGATTATATTACCCCAACCTAGTACTTCGCACCCAGCGAATAGGTCAAAAAATCAAAACGGGTGACGTAAGTGGAATAATTCGATAATTCTACAGCTCATCGATTAGTGAGACCCAGGCAGTGAGCCAGTTAGTGACTTAAGCAGCACCCTGGCATTGTGCGATTTGTGCGCTGTTGCAACCGCCTATGTCTATGGACATATTATACTAGAATTCCCCACATCGATTCTGAACGACTCACTACTATTACTTACTATTGGTTTAGTCAGTGTACTTATATATTCACTGAATTATTATAGTTATAGTATGTACTTAATGGACTCGGAAACAATATATACACTAATAATAGTAGCCTCGATTTGGAACATAAATAGTAATTGGTCAACATTACACTACAGGGAACATGCATGAAATATATATATTAATTCATCGCCTGTTTTAAAAAAATATCAAAATACCGTAAAATCTATTCCAAAAGTGAAATTAAAATTAAAATCGGTCAAGAAATACGCATGATATAGGAATTTTAAACTACTAATTAGACAGCGATTTGACAGAGAGGTCCGACATGTACTGTTACGTCACAGTCGTCACAGTCCACTACGGTCATATAAACTTCATATTAAATTCTGTTTTGCTAGAAAGAGATAGAATGAAATGTTCGATAGCTTATATCGTGGATATTTTTATAGTTATTCGAAAAATTATCTTTCCCCACTGTTTTTTACATGAATGAGTTATTAATAAAGCAAAAAGAAAAAAATATGCATATTTCCTATTGTATTACTTTTTTTTATATTTTAAATCATTTTTTAGGGTTCCGCACCCAAAGGGTAACAGGACCCTATTACTAAGATTTCGCTGCCCTTCTGTTGCGACCAGATCCAATTTTCACAGAATGATGTATTTCTGTTGCCGCTATAATAACAAATACTAAAAACAGTATAATTTTATGTCTGTCTATCTATGTCAGTAACCAATATAAAATACTAACACTGGATTTTCATAGATACGGCCGTTTGTAGCGTATATCTTGTACGGAACCCCCGGTGCGCGAGTCCGACTCGCACTTGGCCGGTTTTTAAAACTTTATAACAGTATAGACGAGGGAGGCACCGTTCGCGCCACGTACGAGTAACATTCTTGTTATGTATCATGCTTGTTATTGCTAATAAATTCTCACTAATATGGCAGTGCGATAAATGGGAGCCCAGATTGATCATGATCACGATTAAATACTTAGTATGCGTGTTTAACAATAGTTAGCTAAGAGAACATAGCTTTTTAGTATTTCAACGTTTAATTTCATACCAAAAAGATATATGGATGATGTTAAATCATTTTTAATGCCCATTAAACGGCATCTGGGCTTATAAGTGCATGGAGAGAAGTCAATCTTAAAACGGGATGTTTTCGCTTCATATTGGATTGATTTTTGTGAAACTACTACCTACTAAATTAATTTAATATTGAGTACTTCTTCTTCTCTCCTTTTAATCGATCGTGGATCGTGGATCGTGACTCCTTTTATGACTCTGAATGATTTGCCTTCAACTGATGCGGCCCGTCGTCTGGTGCAGGGCGGCGCTGCCTGACTGGTTACTCCAGCTGTTCAGAGATCTGGTCCAGCCATCTCTTCGGGCTTCGGGCTCTGGGTCTTTTGCCTTCGACCTTTCCAATTGGGTACTTAAACTAAGATATATTAACTTTTTAACAAAAAATAAAACTGACTCCAAACAGAAAATACTAAAACGTAAAAAATATATTGCATAATGATGGATTACATATTTTTTTTTATTTTACGTCACCCCTGGCCATAATGTGAGTTTTACCGCACGCGACGCGTACGTTTTAGAGCTCGCATCATGGCCAGATGAAGACGTAAAATTGTGTACTCACCACGGGCATTAAAAAAGAAAGCCCTCTATCGCATATTCACAACCCTCCCCCGCGGCTCGGGTCACAAATACCTGCGATTTCGTGCTTTCTTTCTTTTACAGCTCTTGGTAAGTAATGAACTATTCTTCAATTTAATTACAAGTAACTGTTTTTCTACTCAAGCCATACAGTATATACAATTGATATTATGTTGTCCTCCCCTGTCCTTAATTAAATTAGCGTCGATCATTTACAATATTATTTGTACCTATAGCCCGGCAAGTTTGTTTGTGACACTCCCATGGTGGCAAGGTCATCGTACCCCGCCGCGCGCACGCTTCATACCCACCCGCGCTCTCTTTCCCCCCATCGCCCGCAGACCATGAGGGTGTCACGAACGAACTTATCGGGTTATAGTATCATGTTTGTAGATCGCAAGCCAATCTAGGAAATCAATAGGATTATTATCTTACAATATCCATCTTGGCGGTCAATTACTAACAGCAATGAAAGTTAGTGGTATTTACTTTTCATTACACCAGCTGCGGTCACTTTTATCTACGCTTTATGATTTACCTAATGAAGTTATAAGAGAATCAATTACTGTATCGCTTGGTCCCGTGCATATACATATTCTGTGGCCCTGTGTTAACAGATGATATCGTAATCAGTTAATGAATATTAACAGCTAGAACTACTGGTAGAACATTTTGAGTGTAAGTTAACTTTTTTTATTAGGGTTCCGTACCTAAAGGGTAAAACGGGACCCTATTACTCAGACTCCGCTGTCCGTCTGCCTGGCTGTCTGTCTGTCCGTCTGGCTGTACCTATCTCATGAACCGTGATAGCTAGACAGTTGAAATTTTCCCAGATGATGTATTTCTGTTGCCGGTATAAGAACAAATACTTAAAACAGTATAATTGTATTGTCTGTCTGTCTATGTCAGTAACCAATATAAAATGATCGAACACCTCGTACATTTTGCTTAGGAGTAGCTCTGCTAACACTGGATTTTCACAGATACACGCCTTTGTAGCGTACATTTTGTACGGAGCCCTCGGTGCGCTAGTCGGACTCGCACTTGGCCAGCTTTTTCCCTTATTTTCATTTATCTCCGGTACGCATTTTTAAATCATTTTAGTTATGAAATAAATAAAACCTAATCGAAAACTGGTAAAGGTATTTTAAGATATTGTGTAGAAGTAGAAGGCGTCCTCCAATTCGGATCAAAATTAAACACGATGTTATCTTCTGAGGTTGCCTTTCCGGCATTTTTGTTATGGTATACGGGTATGTGACCACGGCTCCCCGAGCTGCTACTGGCTCATACATAGTCTTCCGGGACAGTAGTATCCTTTAACCCTTTCTCCAATCTAAATTCGTACAATTTCTTTCTTTACCCTGTTATCCTTCCTCCTATTCCGCCAATCCAAGGTATATATGCTGTGCCGATGGATGCGTGGCTAGAGGCGAGTCTAGTCGTTTAGCGTGCCGAATTGCCCTGGGACTGGTGACCCCAGAATAAAGCGAAACCCTTACCTGGCATGCGGGGCTCTGCTGGGTTCGAATATTTTTATCCCTAGCAGCTCGTGAGAACGCAATGAGTTTCAATAATTTCAAAAACCATACTGGCGGCGATGTGGTTCGCAACCCATCACGTCTCGGTCCCAGCGAGAGCGAAGAGTGGGCTATGGAGAGCCGCTTTGCTATGTTAAATGTAAGGGGAGGTATGAATGATAAAATAGATGAAGTATGTCAGATGATGGATGCGAGAAATAGAGAGATTAATGAATGTTGATGAAGCGGCAGTTGTATGCCAGGACCGTAGCAAGTGGAAGGAGATAGTCTCTGCCTACCCCGTAATGGAAAAAAGGCGTGATTTTATGTATGTATGTTATGTTCCGCAAATTGACTTACACCGGTCACCGAAAATGCGGCGCGGCGGTTGAAACGTTCCGAAATTCACCCGATTAGCGTGTGTCCAATTTTCGCTATCAGTCATCAAGCATGACGTCCGAACCACGCGCTTCGCTTTCCGTCTTGTGCACACGAACACATTAGTCCGAATTAACGTTAACACGTCGCCTGACCAATTATGCGAATATTAATGCTTTCATTCAATCATAGTAGCAGTTTCACTAAAGTGTTTGATGTTTTGTTTACCTTTTTTAAAAATACGTGAAAAGTTCACACATTTTTTTAGGGTTCCGTACCTCAATCGGTAAAAACGGAACCCTTATAGGTTCACTTTGTTGTCCGTCTGTCCGTCTGTCAAGACCCTTTATCTCGAGAATAAATAAATAATAAATAAATATTACGGGACATTTTTTACACAAATCGAACTAGTTCCATAGTAAGCTCAATAAGGCTTGTGTTATGGGTACTAGACGATGATATATTTAATAGATATATTTACTTATATATACATTGAAAACATCCATGACCCAGGAACAAATATTTATGCTCATCACACAAATATTTGCCCTTACCGGGATTTGAACCCAGGACCTTCAGCTTCGCAGGCAACGTTACTCCCGCGGAGCCAAACCGGTCGTAAAAAGAGAACGCGTGGAGGTATCGAGTTGAAATTAACACTATATACTCAGGTCTACAGTCCCTTGAAGGTATGAAAAAATCAAACTTCTACATTAACGTAAAAAAAAGATACGGCCATTTATGCCGCAAAAACGTATATTTAGTTTAGACACTCTCAACTGAATCAAAATGATAGGGTACTTCCCGTTGACATAGAACTATGAAATTTGGCAAGTAATATTGTGTCATACTACAAATACATACAAGAATCTAAAAACTAATTCAATCATAAAAAATAACATCTTTTTCAAAAGACATATTTGAACAGCCCGGTTGCGTTAAGTTTGCACCTCATTTGCATGCAATGCTATAGATATCAGGTGCAAACTTAACTCAACCGGAACCGGGTAATATAACCGTATAAGGCAGGTATACATATAGGCCCACCGAATAGTCTGTATCGGCCAAATATATCGTCACACATTTTTGTGGCTATAGTAATAAAGAAGTGTTGCGATTTGCGATATATTTAAGGCTTTAGATGGTTCACTATATTCGAAGCTGACTGTACACGAGAGTAAAATATTAGGTATTCAAAACCTCAATATTTCTCTGATATTCTATTTTTATTTCTAATTATAACGTACGGCTGATCCGAAATTGTCAAAAGGGCGATATCTATGATTAAATACGAATATTTTGATATGATTTTAAACCGAACCGAGCCTAACCGGTTGTGTGTGCACGTCGCGAGTGCGTGACGTGCGCGTGGCGTGCGCGTTGTAAAGTAGGAATCCTCAAAAGACATGATGACGCACCGCTGCCTACGCACACGTTACGCAACCTGTGTCATCTCTTATGAGGATTCGTATTTTACAACGCGCACGTCACGCACACGCATCCGATGTGGCTCGACCTTTTAGGGGCTAGATTATAGCGGTGACGAACGCGACAGCACTGCCATCAGCGCTGATCCCACAATTCGCAAATTTTGTGAATACCATAGCCATAAACAGTGTGATTGTGATTAAATTTTATTTTTAAAGTCCTATACTTACTGTTTCTAGTCTATTGTCTATGACTTGACGAAAACTTAACTGAATAACTTACTACATGCACAGCTCGAAAATAATACTTTACGTAATACTAGAAAAGTTCACATCATTGTACCCATTGTCCACTAGAAAGATTAGAACAATTAAAATTAAAGTAAACTATTATTTTCTGCTTTTATGAAATTACGGCTGCATTTTAAGCAACACTGCGTTATTACACGCGATTGTTTTATATGAAAATGAGAACTGATTACGGTAATATTATCCGTTAAGTTTCTTATCGTTTAGTTTCCTATGTTTTAGGCGTTTTTTTTACATCATAATCATAAAGTGACAAGGGGTTATGGCATGGTAAACTTATAATATCATCATTGCTTTGAAAACAACTCGCATTTCATTTTGGTTCAAGTAAAAACGCAGTACAATAAGTGTATATGCACTTAGGTATGTTGTTATTCCGGGAGTTGTTTAGAGATATATTTTGTTCAAGGTAGTGACGATATGTATGTTGGTTGGTCTGTATCGTAATGGTCAGTACCACTTTTACCAAATGGCCCGCGGCCCGTGTTTATAGGGCCCCCTAACCTCACGGTCACGGCGGCCCCGAAAAATCTTAGATAACGTCTTATATATAGTCCATCGAGATATCTAATTGTTGAGTGAGTTTTTTTTCAGCGAATATCAATGTGTGGCACTATATTACGATAGTTCTTTCAAAAAGAACTTTGACTTTTCTAAATAAATGTCCGAAAAATATCGCTCCGAAAGTAGCATCAATTGTGTCCCAAAAAAATTACAAAGATAGAAGTTAATAAATACTTTCCTTCTTTTTCTTTTTATACCGTATATTTACCGTTATTTGAGTTATCAAAGAAACAAAAAGACGTAAGTGTCGCGGGGATACACTCTTTTGATAGTGCTCTTTTTCATATCGTATTTTTTTACATGTAGATGCCGGTAATGCATGTTTTTGTATGAACGGCTGTGGAAGCCTACACTGAGCATGATCATGGTTCGACCTCCGACCAAGAAAAAAGATAGACATGACGTTACGAACAATCTTGTGAAGCCCTTTTTTGGCATGGTTTTGACAAATCAGAGAACTTCGCACACATGGTTTGTTTGTATTTGTAACGCGTGAAGTTGGCTTCGGCATGGTTTTTTGTGGCCTCACTAGATTGTTCGTAATGTCATATCTATCTTTTTTCTTAGTCTGAGGGTCCGAAATGCTCTTGGCCGGCTTTTTCAATGTGTGCATTTGTACAAATAGGAATAACTCCGTAGTGTGCTGTACGTGTTTACCTCGCCCCCCGCTAAAATTGCATGACAAAATTGCTCGGTAATGACACGACTTAACACTTTTTGACTTGCACCAGCTGCAAGCAAACATATGATCTCTCATGCTCAAATACAGAAAAACTCTATAATCTGATGGACAAAGAACGTAAGGCATCGTGGATGTGCATCACATGCATCAGGAAAAAAACTTTTCAAATAAATACTAGTAAGACAAAGGTACAAGGAAAAGGCATCCAACCCAGTATATCGTCGTCTACGCCCAAACCTAGTATATATGACACAAAACCTGGCATAGAAAGTACCATGTTACAAGAACATAAGGATAATGAACTCCCAGACAATATAACATCAAGAAAAAAAGGGTTGCCATTACATAATTCCTTCTTTACTCTGCCTCTAGAAGAAGAACTAAACAACCCATTATTACTATTACTAAATAATGATAAATTAAATACAAGCTTACCCGAAATAACTATGAGCGGAAACGAGCAGGGGGATCTAGAAATGTCCGATCATAGTCTACTTAATAATAGCAGGCACATTCTTCCAAATCTGGACACGCAAGTCCAAAATATTGTCATCGAAGAAATGAATATCCAGATTCAAAATCTCAAGGAACAGTTATTAAGTGCCGATAGTGAAATACAAACATTGCTAGGTGAAAATTATGCACTTCAAGATGCTTTATCGGAGACTCGCAAAAAGTGCGACTTTTATAAGAAAATTCTTAAAAAACCAGCTTCTGCAGCATTGATTAGGACACCAATGACGGGACCGAAGAAGGGCAAGCGAAGGAACCCTACAAAATCTGAACCTCTCAGTAATTCCTTTATACTATCTGAATCTCAAAAAAGTGACATCGGACCTTTCGAAAATATCACACCTATATCTGCATCGCCGCCGTCATTCAAGAATGAACAGCAGGCACCATCTTCTATCAAGCCAGTTGATTCTATGCAGTCTACAAATGTTGCAAAAAAGGTGAGGATCGTATTAAGGATAAATTACTGTTCATACGCAGTAATAATAAAAACAAGATTACGTCGACAATCATAAACAAAGATTATTTCCAAAATTTCTCTTTCTGCTACCACATCACACCCGGTGGTGGAATTAAGGATCTGTTCAAGGATCTGGATAGCCGGTTACGGGATATGGTCAAGCGGAACTACTGTGTAGTGCTTATTGGTGGGGAAGATTTTAAGTGTTCTGCGGATCTTAGTGGATTAGCACAGTATATAAAGGAATCTGTTCAATGTGTACCCTTTACAAACGTCATCGTGGTGTGCCCTACATATATTTGTGGTAAAAGCTTATATAACGCAAGAGTTGAAAAATTCAATTATTTGTTGCTCAATGATCTGTAAAACCATAAAAATTGTTTTTTTTTGTGTATGAACCTAATTTGAATGTGTCATTTGATATGTTTTCAATCAAATCAGGGCGCCTGAACAATTCTGGCATGAAAAATATAATTGAAAACTTGCAGTACAACATTTTTTGGCTCGGAAATTGTCATTCGGTTAACTTAAACCCTGAGCAAACCAGAGATGACCATTTTTTCGCCCCTAACAGCAGGGAAATAATAAATATTTATCATCAAAATATTTGTGGTATTTCGAATAAAATAAATGAAATTGAAGTGTACGTTAATGAACACACTCAAATGTTGTAGAGCATTTTCTAAATAAAAACTCAGTATTATTAGTATACAATCTGCATAATTATAAATTGGCTACTTTCAACAGTAGACAAATTAAAAAAAGAGGGGGGACACTTATTCTGGCTTTAAATAAAAGAGATACTGAGGAAATTACAATATGCAATAAGTTGTATTTGTCGGAAAGCTTCGAAATCTGTGGTGTGAGGGATACTGCTACAAATGTCCATATATGTTGTTGCTACAGAAGTCCGAATGACAAAAACTTTGAAACTTTTATGACACAGTCTGAGTTGCTTTTGGAACACCTCTTCAACAAAATGGCCATTATATGCGGCGATTTCAACGTTAATTTATTGGAAGATAATAAACATCGTAAAGAATTTTTAAGTCTGTTAAAACGTTACAACTTTATACATCTTATTCATAATATTACATTCAGAAGGAACGATTCTGAATCATGTCTTGATAATTATGTAACTAACATACCTTTGGATTCAGTAGCGTACACAGAGGTTGATCACAACGGGTTAGCAGATGGTCATGCTGGTATTTTTTGTGGATTATGTGTTATTGTGTTTGTGGATTATTGGTTGTAAAGAAAAACAATTCAAACAACAACAGACTTCCACTTGTAGTAGAAAGGCGGTACATTACTAAAAAAAACATCCAGACTTTTAAAGATATCCAAACCACCGTAGATTGGCACAATACTAATATAAACGATTTTTAAATAAGTTTTCAGATATTTTTGATCAGAGCTTGAAGAAATCTAGAAAATAAATTTATCGAAAGGATAACATCAGGGTAAAATGGATCACTGCAGGAGTGAAAGTAGCTAGTAAAATGAAGCGTGTTCTCTGTAATATAAACAAATCAAATTGTGATGTTTCTATTCTGGAGTACCCGGGCTAAATATATTAATATATACAGGAGAGTCGTTAGACAAGCCAAAAGGTTGGCTATATAGTTAGATATTAGTAAAGTGAAAGATTCGTCCAAGGATATCTGGAAAATTGTAAATAAACAACGCAATAAATTTCATAGTCAGAAGCAAGATAATTTAGTAATTAAATCAAACAATAAATCCGTTACAAATCCTCAAGAGGTAGCAAACCTTTTTTGATTACATTTCGACCACTGTAATATCAAGAGTACTAGCAATTTGGCTTCAGCAGTTCAGTTTCTGAAGCAATCTACTGAACGACGGTATCGAGACATGGCCTGGAAGCCTTTTTCGTCAGCAGATGTAACTAAAATTATCCAATCCATGGAAAATAAACGTTCTTTTGGGTTTGATGAAATTCCAATCATTGTAATTAAGAGTTGCATAGATATCTTGTCGGGTCCACTAGCTCATTTTTACAATAAATGTTACGATAATGGCGTGTTTCCCGATCAGCTAAAAGTGGCCAGGGTATTGCCCGTCTTTAAGATAGAAGAAGAAGAGGTGATAAATTGGACCCACATAATTATCGTCCTATTTGGCTTCTGTCGGTTTTGTCCAAAATCTTTGAGAAACTGATTAAATCCCGTCTCACAAAACATTTGATTGATAACGTTATTATAAACCCTAGACAATTCGGTTTTCAGAAAAGTATAGGAACCATAGATGCTATGAATTCTCTAGTGGATGATATTGTGTTGCAACTACATAACAAGAAAAGGGTAGCAGGACTATTTCTCGATCTCAGCACCGCTTTTGACACCGTGGATCATGATATTCTATTGCAAAAACTGGAGTTTTACGGCATCAGAGGAAAGGCTCATCTTCTCTTACAGAACTACCTCTGCAATCGTAAACAGTTTGTGGAGCTAAAAAGCATCGAAGGTGGATTTGAGGTGCCTATTAAATCTGAGTCGATACCAGTAAAAAGAGGGGTTCCACGAGGATCTATTTTGGGTCCCATATTGTTCATTATTTTCACAAATTATTTATCGAATTACATTTATAGCATAATTCCTGAATGCAAGTTAACTCTTTTTGCTGATGACACTAATGCAATAGTCTCAGCAAATAGTATATTAGAGCTTAATATATTAACCAATAATGCATTGCTGGCTTTTCAAACTTGGTTTAATATAAATAATTTACGGCTCAACTGTGCTAAAACCAAAATCATGCTTTTTAATCATAACTCAAAAAAGACCGACAAGATCAATGCAGTCATGAACGGCTCTTCCCTGGAGGTGACTAATAAAGTCAAATTTCTCGGTGTATACATAGACCCAACAACAACATTAAATTGGAAACAAGAGTTAGATGTTGTTGAAGGCTCTATACATTCAGCTTGTTATGCACTGAGAAGCCTTAGAGAGGAACTCACGATTGATCAACTAAAAATGGTCTATTATGCTCTAGTTGAGTCGACATTGCGGAACAGCATCATGTTTTGGGGAAATAGCTTCCAATACAACATAAATAGAGCTCTAGCTGCTCAGAAACGGGCAATAAGAACTATAATGAAAATTCCTCCGTGGGTCTCCTGCAGGGAACATTTTGTTTCGTTAGGTGTTCTTACGGTTCCTTGCTTATATGTTCTTGTACTACTCACGGAGCTTATTAAGAATTTATCGAAGTTTGAGTCATACGAAGAGCAGGAGGCGCTTTATCCCGCTCTCCCTACTCTCTACTAAGAATTTAAAGCTAAAGTTTTGTCCCAAGCGAAAAATTGCCGAGCATTGCTCCAGAAACCAAGCAGTCAAGCTTTTTAATAGGTTGCCAACAGAACTAAAAATCCTTACGAGCTATCGACTTTTTAATCTTAAACTAAAGTCATTTCTGTTGAGGGGGTGTTTTTACAGTGTGGATGAAATTTTTAATGATTTTTAACCGACTTCAAAAAAAGGAAGAGGAGGTTATCAATTCGGTTGTATGTTTTTTTATTATGTTTTTTTTTATATTTGTTACCTCAGAACTCCGTTATTTACCCAACGATTTGGAAAATTATTTTTCTGTTCATGAGTAGGTATATACAAATTGGTCCCATACAATTTTAGTGAAGATCTGATGCCGAGATTTATGATGAATCGAAGGAATTCCTCGATTTTTATGAGCACATCTATGGCGATTTCGGTATATATTACAGTAATTTAAGCATTTGCATTTGAAATCACCATTTAGTGGAGAAAAACCATTGATGAAGATACCAGACATCAGTTACCACTGAGGGCTCTACCAGTGTTATTTAATTCGCGGATCGCGAGTCGATTTGGAAAATTATTTTTTCGGTTAAGAGTACGAATCTCCAAGTTGGTCCCATAAAATGTTGGTGATGTTCTGATGATGAGATCGATGAGGAATCAAAGGAATTCCTCAAATATTATGGGCACACCTATGGCGATTTCAGTGTTTATTAAAGAAGAACAAGCATTTACACTCGAATGTCATCATTTGGTAAAGAGAAACTGATGATGAAGACACAAGCCACCAGTCTCACTAATAAGGGCTACGCCAGTGTTATTTTATTCACTAATCGCAATATAATTCTTATTCATATTTTGCTTAGAGGCAGAAGTTAGTTAAGATCAGGGTAGCAAAGTGGAACTGATAGTGGAAAACCAGAGAACTCCTTAACGATTAAGAGTTACAGGATAATTATTAAAAAATACATGTATTAGAGGTGCGTACGTTAAGACTGTTAGTCATATTCTTTATAGTGTGTCTCTGAGGTGGACTCCTTATCACCAAGTCAGGATCTGATGATGGGATCCCAGGGAAATCGAGAGAAACCCTCAAATATTATAGGCAATAACAATGTTTTGTATATATTTTTCTAAAGTTATTCAGTTTTTTTCGTCTGCTTTTCATCATTTAATGATGCTGAGCTGATGATGGAAGGTACAAGTCCTTATTAACGGTCAATAGTTGCGAGATAATTCTTTAAATATTATGGGTAAGTTGAGACTGTTAGTCGTATTCTTTTTTAACCAGCAAGCTACTGGACTTAACCATTTTGACCTAGCCAATTCTTATCATTTCGATTTTTATTTACAATCAAATCTGGGCTCTAAAAATACTTTATATCACTAAAATCCATCACTAAAGGCAAAAAATTAAAGTTTTTTAATAAAAAAAGAACCGACTTCAAAATAAACTAAAAAGCCAACAATTATCTTTTCTGTACGGTACGGATACATCACATTGAATCACCTTTTGAAGTCGGTGCCAAACCTGAAGTAAAGTTCTTAGTCAACAAAAATACGAATTACTATAACTAAATATATAGGTAGGTAATAACTAAAGGCTCGCCGCCGCGGTTCTTGCGTGCCATCTCTGTTAATAGTAATAAATGAATGACACCGACTTCAAAAGGTGATTGAATGTGATCCGTACCGTACATAAAAGATTATTGTTGGCTTTTTAGTTTATTGTGAAGTCGGTTCTTTTTTTATTTAAAAACTTTTTTAGATATACGAATTAGAATTAAGTGAGATATCATTCCTTTTGTACCACTGTTTTTGTCCTAGACTTAAGTGTAAAATTTATTTCAAACACAATCTTTGTATTGTTAATGAATAAATGCTATCTATCTATCTATCTTGTTATTTCCATTTGTTAAATGCTCTAAGGTAAGAATTAAGTAAATGCACAATGCTATAACGGCGTTAGAAGTAATTAGGTACATACGTTTGCATGCTACATGCTTTGTAATGTAATGTAACCATTAGCACTTTTTTCCAAAAAGAACATGATTTTATGGTCAAAACGACCACAGTTTAGAGCATGTAATGACGGATTATGTAAAATCCAGCGCTAAACAGTTGTATGGTCGGATGTAACCACAGTTTTCCCTGCTATGCACTTGCGGTCAAAAGAGAGACTTCGCCAAATTGCTTGAGATGCTTTGAAATTCCTTACATATGCCGACTTGTGTCTTATCCCTGGAACTCTGGCAGGTTTCATACAGATCCAGACTGTGTTACCTGAAAGGCAACTCAATCAAATCTAACATATATATATGCAATAATTTGAATACAAAAAAATATATTATTAGTATTTGACATGCTTACACCTTAAAGCTATGTGTATGTAAATAACAAATAATCGTTAAGAATATATGTTATATTTTAACTTTTACCAATTTTCACATGGCATAAAAGCCGAATATATTAAGGATTAAAATATTTTATTTTATACCACCTTATGTATTTACCATATATTCTGTGAATTAATGATGATTATTGATTATGATTTAACAAAAAATACATAGGTATATAAACAACTAGATGGTGCCCGTAACTTAGAAAAAGTCATAACCCCCGTTTTTTTTCTGCAGCGTAGTCGGGTAGAAAGTATCCTATAACCATCTGAAGATACCCAGCTACCCGTGTACCAAAGAAGTTGAAATCCGTTTAGCCGATTTGGTGAGATGAAGCCACAACGACACATAGAAAAAATCCAAAAAATATATTTTTCCATTCAGTGACCTCCAAATACTTAGTCTGTTACATTTTTTTTTTTTAAATATCTTCCATGTACAGACATTTCATTTTTACAACTAATTAATACTATAGATTAAATTAATATTGACTACAAGTCGAGGACCACTTAAACAAGATGACAAGAATCGTGCCCCGATCGCAAGATATTCTGGCAAAAACTAGATGGCGCTTTGAAACTATACATTCATCGATGTTAGAATTGAACAAAGACTAACAATCCTTAGCCTCACTCCTATATTATAAACGTGAAAGTATGTATATACCTACGTTCCACTTAATCTCAAAAACTACTGGACGATTTTTTATGAAACTTTCCAGTTATGTACCTCATATATCAGAATAGGACATAGGCTATAATGTATGCCAAATTTCATCCCTTTTAGGGACGAAAAAGGGGATTAAAACTTGTATGGACAGTCAATATTTTTTTACGCTAGGAACTTGAAGTCTTGGTAATATGCTTCACTTTTCAATTAGTAAAATATCGAGTTTTGGGGAAAGACATAAGCTGCTTGTTATCCCGGAAACATACCTTTTATCCGCGATAAATAATATAATAATAATAATAAACTGCTAATAATAAATAAATTATAACATTTAAATGCTGTATCACGTTAAAGTCGAATAATTATTTAAAAAATCTCATACATAGATATCGTTGTACATATCGGGGAACGGCTTTTTGTATGGAGATAGACAGTCCTCTTCTTTTAATGGTCCTTGCTACAGGTCAAGTACTCAACTTTTGCCATTCGTTACCAGATGACAGCAGTGCCACCATCTTTCTTTGCAACTGTTAATGAATATTTATTTGTTTCAGATACTTTCGTCGACAAAGGAAGAAAACATCAAACCTGAGTACACACTGGCTCCAGTACAATCATGGTTCGTATACTTATCTGTTCGAATGGTTTGGCACTCAACTCGGCTAGACTGATATTAAAATCAAACTCTTATACGTCTATATTTTAGTAGGGGGAGGGAGAGCAAATTTGTCATAAATTGTCTGTTTATGAGATTTTTTCAATGGCTGTTTAGGATTGCAGGATGGTGAGGGGTGGGGGGGGAGACCCCACTAGCACCTCCAAACCATAGCCAGCCATTAATTTGACATGCTCACTAATCATTGATTTAAAGTAACACGATTTTCACTCATTATCACAACTCAACAAACGGGGCTTAAACGCGTAAGTATAAATAAAGGAACTATTTCCTTTGAGAACATAGACGTAACGCGACGTCAGAAACGTCGTAGAATTGCCAACGAATGGTAATTCAATCAATAATATTTATATGCGACTAGCTCCTGCCCGCGACTTCGTCCGCTTTAAGTTTGTTTATCGCGGATAAAGGTATTTTTCCGGGATAAAAAGTAGCCTATGTCCTTCCCCGGGACACAAACTTATCTCCATACCAAATTTCTTCAAAATCGGTTTAAGAGTGAAGAGGTAACAGACAGGCAGATAGACGGACACACTTTCGCATTTATAATATTAGTATGGATTAAGCCCCGTTTGTTGTGTTATGATGTGATATGCTCACTAATATCAAAATTCGTTTTCTTCTTTGTATTTTATTGGGTAAACTTCAAAAGCTTTTTTCCGGCGCATCCTCCATAGGAGTGATGCGCCCACTACAGAAAATGGCCCCTCAAAGGCCAAGAGAGATCATAGGAGTCAAACAAAAAAAAATCAAATGCAGTTTAATGAAGTAATAACTATATGTAGAATACTCAAAAGACGATTTTCCTGATATGTTAGATTTTCGGAATTTATTAACAATAGATTTTTAAAACTGGTGCAGTCACCAGCATAAATATCTGCTACAACAAAGCGCGCATAAATAACAATGGCAATAAAGATATATAATCTACTCGCAGATAACATAAAAAAATAAAAATCGGAAAAGCAATTTCATAAATTATTACGAAACTTTTTAGTCGATAGGAGCTACTACACCTTCGAACAATTTTTCGATGATAAAAAAACATAAAAGATACTATATATAAAATATTTATATATAATGAACTAGCTGTTGCTCGCGACTCCGTTCGCACAGAGATGCAATAAATAGCATACATGTTATTCTGATGTCTAAACAACTTTACTGGATGGTTTCGTTGAGATCCGTTCCGTAGTTTTGAAATTAAGAGGAACGTACATACATCGGCACGAGCTTACGTTTATAATATCATTATTAGGATTTACTAGGATTAGGATCATGAATAATAATACTTCGGTCTGCCTCTATCAATCAATCAATCAAATAATGCTTTATTCAAGTAGGCCTAGTTACAAGCACTTTCGAATTGTCAGGTACAGTACATTAGAGAAGTGTTTACTTGGAGAGATACAATATGATCCAACATTTGTTGCAAGGATTAGGGAAAACCCAGAAAAACCTAATCAAATCATTAAACTTAAGTATAATATTATTGATAGAAATTATCATTTTAAAAAATAAAATAATTATTAAAAAAAAATCCAAATGGATTGTCAATAAAAAAAAATCTAGAATGTGTCTAGAGTAAAATTCTAAATGTCCGAGTATATAAAACAATTAAGATTAAAATAATAATAATACCTCAATAGGTATTCGTTAAAATAATTATACATATACCTACATGAATCCCACGCGGCTTCATCATTCATGTAGTCTTGTGTGCATAATAAGCTTTAGAAATTAATTTTCGTTTTACAATATATTTTATCCACTTTATTACAATGCCCTCCAGGGTTCTACGTATGGTAACTACACATCCATACTATTCCTATGTATACATTTTATGGAATTTGCAAATAGATTTAAAGGATCATGTGTATGCAATTAATAAAATAAAATGTGATTTATTTAATTACCTTTCGTTGGTAATTCTTCGACGTTTCGGACGTCGCGTTACGTCCATAGTCTCGAAGGAAACTCCTAATAAATACTATTTATACCCGTTTTGTTGTGTTGTGATGATGAGTGAAGATCGTGTAAGTTTAAATCAATGAAAATGAAATGGAATGAAATATCTGACACGACTCTATTTCTAGGGCCGTTTTAGGACGTGGCAGATTTTTTCGCTCGCTTTGTTATGGCAGATATTGTAGCTGTCGAGTGTATTTACATGGTAAATATCTCCATGCCTGAGACAGTCCTATTATATTTAACGCGTTCAACCATAGTCCATAACATAAATGTGACAAGCAAGCGTATAGCATTTAACCAGTGGAGATGCCATACATTCCCCTCCGGTAAAGTAGCCGCGAAATCGCGGGTCGATTTATCAATAAATCAATCAATTCATTTATTTGTCAGATAACAATGATCCATACAATTTGTTAGTAATAATAACTTAGGCTACGGTGTTAGTAAATGCAAATGCAAAGTTTGTCTAGATTTGGTAAAATACATATTTTCTGAATTAAATAATGTCATATAAAAACTTAAAAATAATAATAACATTGAAGTATCACAGACTGTTTTGGAAATAGATACGTAAAATTTAAAATTTATTTGATACAACAATAAATATACATTTAAAAAAATTAGATAATTCTTGTAAAATTTTAATTATATAAAAATAAATTGTAATGAATAAAATTGTGTAGTTAAATTAAAATAAGAATTCTCAATAAATCGGCCAACAAATGGAAATTTAAATTAAAATTAAAACTAAGAAACATGAAGCTTACACCATTGTCTCGCTATGGGGCAGTCTAGCCTGTTCGCAATCACATCTAGGATACTGTTGGGGCGATCCCGTCAGCGCCGCATTATAGATGCTGCACGTTTTCTCATGACGGCATGAAAGCCGTCAATTCGCGTCCCGGCGAACATGCCAGATGCACTGCAATACCTAGGACGACCCAGCATCATCCTAAGTGTGTTGTTGTACTGAACGCGCAGAGCGTTAACTGTCCTAAGAGTATAATTGACCCACAGGCTGCACGAGTAAAAGGACTGGCAATAAACCTTAAACAAAGTTATTTTTACCTCATTCGTACATCGTGCAAACCTGCGAGCTAACATATTCCCCCGGACTGCCAACGCCCTCTCAATGTCCAGGTCATCCGAGAGAGACTCCGTGACCCAGTGACCTAAGTATTTAAACTTGGTGGTTCTGACGAGGGGTATTCCATACAGCTGGATTTCCGGTACTCTATCTACTTTATAAATCGTCAGTGTGTGAGTTTTCTTTTGTTTTGCTCGTCCAGAAATCATGTGATCATATTTGGCCTACTTTTGACTAATGTAATTTTTTGTAGAAATATGAATATTTCTGTAGTGTGCTGTACGTGTTAACCTCACCCCCCGCTAAGAATGCGTAAAAATTATATTCGGAATGACGCGGCTTTGTCATCTCCAGTAGTTTGCTCTAAGCAAACAAAATGTCAATTTTAACTTATTTAGTGCTTATTCGAGTACGTCAAACATCACATTATAATTTTACTTTCAATGGGGAATGGATGAAAATTTTCAAAAATCTTGAAATTTTGTTTATAGGTAGGAATAAGCCTCTCTATTGTCAGAAAAAAATACAGATTTTTCTGTGACTTGGAAAAAAATAAAAAGATGAAAAGGTGTTGGTGGGCCTATATGCCCGCCTTATACGGTACGGCAAGAATAACATTACATTTACAGCCATTTTAATTGAAAATATCAATGCTGCATTTGCCGTATCAATGCTGCATCTGTAATTTTTTTCTGACCATAAGGAGGCTTATTCCTACCTATAAACAAAAATTCAAGATTATTGATAATTTTTATCGATTCCCCATTAGCAAACAGATCTGAACTCCGCATTTTTAAAGTAAATTATTTATAAAATGATTGCGATCGGCTTCGGCTGTCATCGACTGGCGTAGAAAGTCGTAAAACGTAAAACATTGCTTACTAGCTACGCCCTGCAGCCAGCCCCATTGAAATGTTTATAGTCGATACGTTAAGGACACGCTTTATTGTATATAATAATTCATGCCAAAGCCCTGTCTCCTGTTTTGAAATGGAGACATTTTAAGTAAGTACTTTCACGGTAGTTTACTCAGGGTACCTGAGTTTGAATTCTGTACTTGAGTTTTAGAATAGCTGGGCTTCGCACTCAGGAACGGCCAAAAGGATTTAATTAAAGCAGACATATATGGTGCAGACTCAATCGCCTGAGGACTGGTGTCGGAAACTGTGCGTACCTCTAGCACAAGTGGGGATGGAGCGAGTCAGCAGCCTGTGAGTGCGGACTCACCGGAACAAACAATACACCACAGAGTATTCCAGTGCCCCATCACCACATACAGCGGACCAGCTGAGTACTTTAAACACCTGACAAAGGATGCGAATTTATATTTACAGCACTGAGTTTAAATATTTTTAATTTATATTTACATGTAAATTAACAGTGTGTAACAGACAACGATAAATAAATAAATAAATCAGTGGCGTGCGCTCCATATAGGCGCATGGAGTCTGGCTAATGAAAGATGAGACTGGAATTAACCGCGTTTAAAAATGTAGCTCCGGTGTGCCTTATGAGCTAGAGTTAAACAAATTTATTGATTTTGTCATTAATTATTAAGTTTTTAGTTACTGAGAAATCACTCAAATTTGTTTATATTTAGCTCATACAGGCATACCGCAGCTACATTTTTAAATCTTGCGGTTGATTTCAGTCTCATCTTTCATAAGCCAGACTCTAGGCACTGACTACCCCAAAATGACCATGGCTCCATACAGGCTCAGAGAAACTGCCTGCCCTGAAGCCCTGAACGACCATGGCTCCATACAGGCACAGTGGAACTGCCTACCCTGAAGCCCTGAACGACCATGGCTCCATACAGGCACAGTGAAACTGCCTACCCTGAAGCCCTGAACGACCATGGCTTCATATAGGCACAGAAAAACTGTATACCTTGGCCAAAAACCCTGTGTAAGCCACTGTTGGGCATATAGAACGAAGAACCGATGGCGGATTGAGTATAAAAGTTTTCGAAATAACACAAACGGAAGACTCTGTGTGGTTCAGTCTCCTATAAGATGGACGGTTTAGGTGGAAAGCCGATGGAAGTTGAAGCGGTGCGATTGTAGGTTGTGGAAGTCTTTAGGTAGACCTATGTTCATGTGACTTGTGTTCGTTTCTATGGTTTCCAAACGTGTTGACGTGCCATACTGTGTGACGCAGCTATTGAATAAGGGATTGACGTGACTTTTTTCATAGAGATATTGAAACCCTTCTTCAATTTCCGGAGTAAACTTTGAACTTTCGGAAAGCAAAACATCCTTGCCACGCGAGCCAAGCCTGGGATTCTTACAAAATCACGAAGAACTAAGAAGATTAGATCAAGTTAAATTTGAATATTTTTTTCATTTTTAATCGTAAATGACCTAGTTAACAACCGGGATGATTATACACACAAACAAACGCACAGGACGGAATCCGTACGTCCCTATAGTCTTTTATTAAAAACTTTGTTTGCGGCACTAGTAAACAAACAGTATGTTATAAACGACGTCTTAATAATAGAAATATTGGTGAAAGAACTACTCCAATACCATAAAAACTCCCCGAGATACAACGTTAAAAGCACATTTTTGAATTTTCCCAAAAAAACGCTTCATATACTAAAGCCTACAAGCATGTGACGTCACACGCTAGTATTTTGCATAGGGAAAATAAGAACTTCTCCAGCTATGTAAAAACTTGCGTTTATCGAAACGGTTTTATAACAAAAATTACAAATATTTTATAATTTATTGAATGATATTATTATTATTGAAATAAAACAATTTAACGGATTATATCGCGTGTATTATCTCATTTTAGTTCCCGACGTTTCGGAAGCTTTTCAGCTTTCCATGGGCATGGGTGGACGGGTGGAAACGTCGGGAACTAAAATGAGATAATAGACGCGATATAATCCGTTAAATTGTTTTATTTCAATGATTAATAATCGCGGAAACAGAAGAAAATATGATATTATTATTAGTTATTAATATTTTCATACCTTATAAATAGACTTTCCAACCCAACTTTAAAGACTCATAGAACAAGCTACACTTAAGTTATAGAACTTTTTAACGTAGTTTTTTATTTTGCTTGTTTTATCAGTATCTAACATAATTTTTACATGTTTTTACTACTGTCAAATACCCCTTTGTCTATTACATTACAGAACATAAAAAAATTAAATAAAAAAGAACCGACTTTAAAATAAACTAAAAAGCCATAAATAACCTTTTATGTACGGTACGGATCACATTTGAATCACATTTGAACTCGGTGCCAAACCATTCCTTTATATTACTATTAAGAACCGCGGCGGCGAGCCTTTAGTTATTATCTACCTACATATATATTTAGTTATAGTAATTCGTATTTTTGATGAATAAAGAACTTTATTTACTTCAGGTTTGGCAACGACTTCAAAAGGTGATTCAAATGTGATCCGTACAGTACACAAAAGATAATTTATGGCTTTTTAGTTTATTTTGAAGTCGGTTCTTTTTTTTTTTGGTTTTTAGTGATGGATCTTAGTAGTGATATAAAGTATTTTGTAGAGCCCAGAATGGGAAGATTGAGGAGGCACTTTGCACGCATCTCGAGTCTTTGGAAGTAAGAAATGTAAAAGTTGGTTAGTTCATATCGTTCATATTCATTTGTACCTTCCATCATCAGCTCAGTTTGTTTGTCTGATGATGACAACCAGACGAAAACAACTGAATAACTTTGGAAAAATATATACAAAACATTTTAAGTGCCTATAATATTTAAGGGTTTCTCTCGATTTCTCTGGTATTCCATTGATTTTTGATTTTTTTAACAATTACTATCCTGTAACTCTAAACCATTAAGGATTTGTACCTTCCGTCATCAGCTCAGCATGTTGAGGTGATGACTACCATATGCAAATACTTAAATAGCTTAAGAAAATATATGAAAAACGTTATAAGTGCCTATAAAATTTGAAGATGCCCTCGATTTCCCTGGGATCCCTTCCTTAGATACCAATTTGGTGCCAATGGGACCACCTCAGGAGTATAACATTTCAAATAAAAAAAGAATTTTTAAAATCGGTCCACAATTGGCGGAGTAATTGGTGAACATACATAAAAAAAAATACAAACTATCGAACATATAACCTCCTCCTTTTTTGGAAGTCGGTTAAAAAGTCTAAAACCCTATGACAAAAAGACAGCAAACGCTTAGTAATAAGGTTCCATATGATACGGGACTCTAAAATCCAGCCAATAAACCATATTGACGGGATATCGCATGTATTACTTTGACCGATGGCTTCTGCAATCTGCATACATTACTTGGAAAATATGTTCCAGTACTTGGATCTAAAACCCTTATTGAGTACATGAAATGACAGAACGATAACATATCCAGTACAATTAGCTTGAGACAACTTTCGTATAATTAAAATAAGAAATAGAGACTTTAGAAACCAGTTAATGACCTAGACCACTGATACATAATAATCTTGACATAGACACAGATTACGCGACCACTATGTAAATGAGGCTATAAATAGGTATATAGGTCTATAAATAAATATCTAAGGCGTGGAAATGAAAGCTAAAGGTGAAAATTATGATACAATTGCGAGCTGTGAACATTTAGGTCATTTTCCTGTTTTACGTTTATTGGTTCATTGGTCGATTACTGGTAAATGTTTCAGTCCTCGATAATGTCCCATTAGTCGGTAATAGCTTCACAACTTTAATTCAAAGCGATAGAGTTTATAAACAGGTTGTCAATTATTGCAATTAGGGTGTCAGAGATGCGAAAGTTTACCTTAGTGTTTTGTTTATGGCGGTGTTGCTTTTTTTAAACTCTATTTATCATCATCACCAGTCTTCATACGTCCCACTGCAGCACTGCTGATATAGCCTTTTCTCATGGGTGAGAGGCAATACGGATTAGAGAATTCACATACACCTTTGAATTTCTTCGCAGATGTTTGCAAGTTTCCTCACCCCTCTATTTAAGTTTATCTAGAACAGACGTAGGTGTTATGTTTTTTTAAAAGGAACGAAGATACAAAACATGCCATCGACCAAGACTGTCCGGTTGTCTATTTGGGATGAACTTTAAAAGTAGTGGTCCAATTTTGAAGCAAGTTTCATTTTAACGTGTAGGTAACGATTCTTCAGGATGGCAGATATAATTTACCTATGTTCCTCACGTTTTATTGTTTGTGTATAGAAAACCTATTAATTGCTATGTTTATCACTATCTAATAATAACGTGACTGTATAACACGTTTGTTTGTTTTCAGTGGGCGCGAGTGTGGATGGCGCTGACGATATCTGGCGCATACTCGCAGACTACTCACACGGTAAGTGCCTAAACATAAAAAAAGAGAATATATAGAAGATAATATATATATATACATGACACACAAACACGTGCCATGGCCGGGATTCGAACCCGTCAGCTTCGTAAGCCGTTTTGCAACTAACCAGCACCAACATAGTCCACCACTTAGTGGCATGTACAGGGTTATTGTCAAAGGTCGGCAGTTTTCTGTGCCTACATGGTCAGCCATGATCGTTCAGGACTTCAGGGTAGGTAGTTTCTAGGTACATGGAGCCTAGGTACATGGAGCCATGTTCGTTCAGGGTAGGCAGTGCCTTTGTGCTTACATGGACCGCTCGTCACTGCCACTGCTTAATCCAGTGTTAAGTACATCACACTTCATATTCTTTACGTCATCCATCTTCGAACATATGCGAACCCAAAGTCGCTCATAAAAACAGATCATGTGCCATCATCATCAAATAAAATTTTCAGAAAACGTTCCGTCACCAGCTGACGCTACTGTGCTGTCATGTGAGGTCTTTTTAACACATGTCTAAATCCACGATTAACCAGCCCAGGAAAATTTCAAATTCATAACCTAAGTTTTTGTCTTAAACCGAAAGTAGGTACTTTCATTTCGCATAATACTAATACAAATCTAACATACCCATCTACCCATTTCCCAAGCTAGAGATGTTATTGAGATATACGCAGAACACTCAAAACTGGCATTATCAGCCGGTCACAATGCACGTTACTTATAGTCACCATTAAATATTTGAATTTGGAATAGTGTATTTAAAAAAGTACAACCTTTAGATTAAATTAGCGGTTCTCTCTCTCTCAATCACTCCCTCATTGCTGAGGATCCTGACTCCACTTCAGCTTGTCAACTGCTTCATCGGTTAGCCTCCAGCTGCCTGGTATAGTGCGGCGCTAAGTTGGTTTGTTGGTCCGTTCTGAGATCTGATCAGACCTACGATTTCGGCTCCGGCCTCTAGGTTGTTTTACTTCAACCTTTCGTGTGACCATCAGACGTTCCAAGTTAAACTTCATAAAGGAATTAGCGGTTACTCACATCGTAAAAAGCCGAGTACTGCTCCATATGTTTCGATTCATTATACGAGGACCTTGGTAATGAGCGACAAGTGGACACCGACGTGGTCCGCCTCGCACTGACAACGACGTGACGTTTTTACCATTTAAGTAACCACTAATGGAATCCTTAGCTGAATATCACGGTAGTTTTCTAGTTAAAAGTACAAAGTATTTTTTTGGGATCAATTACTTTTTGACGGGGAATCAATTGATTGAATTGATTTATTCTTTACGCCTTACTAAAGACAGTCATTTGCAATTAAAAGTACAAAACTACCTACACCTAATAGCCCTGTATCGACTCCAAAAAACTCCTGGACTGATCAAAAGCGTTCGAACCGAACCCGGTGCAGCGGAGAAAGTGCCGCACATACGTCGAGGGCCCGCTTCCTGCTCGTACTCGTACAATGGAATCTGCATAAACTGGATGTAAAATACAAGAGACGGCGAGCCGTAATAACACTACAGTAGATAAAGCAAAAAAACAACTTACAGCAGTAACAGGCCAGAAAGTAGAAATTGCTGTCTAGGTAAAAAAATATTGAGACAACGATACAACCTTTGAAGGAACTAGACAGCGGATACTATTTTGAACATCATCGTCATCAAAGAACGCCACCATGAACGGTCCTGAGCCACGATGACCTTTTAAGAAGTCTCAAAGTCATCCAAAGAGCAATGGAGTAGTAAAACTCGGAGTTACTCTGCGAGATCGCACCAGGAATGAGGAGATCCGTAGAAAAACCAGAGACGGATCTTCTTAAAGGCTATTTGGGCTGCAGCCCAAGACCCCAGGATACAAAGGGCCCCCAGCTCCCATTTAAGACAATTGACCTAAAAAAAGTTCCCACTTACTTACCAAGCAGTATTAGCCTAGGGCCCCACAAAATCACGATCCGCCCCTGAGAAGAACCTGAATAACTCCTCGTTTTACGTCTTCCGTACTAGGACTTACTACTTACGTAACATACGTGATATATATTTTCTTTAGCATAAAACACGCGGCAAAATGTGGAATTTCGGTAGAAACTCCAAAACCTATATATAAAAAATACTGCTGAACATATAGACGTACCGCAGTTTGATTTTGTAATGTATTTTATTCAATAAATATTTATTATTTGAATAAATTTCAATTCTTATAACGTTAAATACCTCCTTAACTATTAATACTATGGCGAACCTGTTGTCACCTGTAATTCTCCATTACAACTGCATTTATCTCTAATATCAATTTCTACGCTAACTTACCGCCCAGATCAAAGAAAAGTGCAAGTAACTTACACCACACCGCGCTCGCTCGCGCGTGCCACAGCGACTATTAATAACAATCCGATCTTATTGTCTATTGTTTATTATCTATGCCCCAGCACTCTATTATCTCTTCACAGCTGTTCGCCGCCATTTTTTGCGTTAATTAGTGATATGGCGTAACTCTTTTGTTTTAACTAGTTTCAAACCGTAAATTGGTTTGTGTGATGGATGGGCTGTTACGAAAATTTAGGCGGGAGTTTGCTTTTCATTTGTTATAAAATTTTGATAAAAAATTTGGTGTTTCGTATCAACTCTAGAGCATTATTGTCGCGTAAAAATAATATAAATCTTATTATTATTTAAACCGCCCTTCCAGGGTCATTTAGCAGCGGTTCTCAAAGTGTGCTCCTCGGTGCCCTGGGGCTCCGTATCCGTAAAACATCTCAGAGGGCTCCTACGGAATAATAAATATGACAGCTCTTCAAATTTCGTCACATTTTAGTAAAAATACAGGACATTTTATGCAATCACTTTAATATTTTGGGCTCGATACAACATGCCGTTTTTAAAAGCGTCATCGTCAAAATGTTTGAGAATCACTGATTTAGTGAAACTATTCTGGGATCACCAGTGGTCGGTTGGCCATATTATGGACTTAATGGAACGGGACGGAACTACTGAGACAGGAATACTGTAGTAAGATCGTTTATGCGAACTAATACCTCAGTAGATCTAGATGTAACTTTAACACCCAACATCTATACTATTGTAACAAACTATGTATTTGGCTCTACTATGTATTTACTATCCCGATTTTTTTAATATATTGTATATTAGTATGTGTCGTTGTGGCTTCATCACGCCAAATTGGCTAAACGGATTTTTTTTCCAGAAAATATCAATATGGGTCACATATTTCGACAGTTGTTTTAAAATATTTTAAGGTTTCTAAAAAAACTGAACATTTTCGGAAATAATCGCTCCGAAAGTAGTATATATTGTGCAATAAAATTTGTTTTAGTACCTTCTATGGGGACTGATTATCTTTCCGCTGTATTCAATTAAATTTCTTGCATACAGATTAGCTTTAGTAAAAGCTACTAAAGCACAATTTTAAGGGCCGTTGACTAAACCAACATTACGCAACGCTTATATAAAGCTCTAAGCTCCGTTTCCGAGTGAAAGGAACTTCCTAGTCTGTCTGTCCGAGTGATTGAGCACCTAAACTGCGGCTGACAGGTGGTTGGAATGGAATTCCTTCCTGATGATTGTTAAGTTTAGTTATGGCATTTGTCGTAACTTCCTCCCGTGTTTATTAAGTCGACGACGTACAGTCCAGTGCGCCTACCATGAGTTCGGCACGAGCGAGTATCGAGCGCTCGATGACGGTCTATCTCTTTCGCACTATTAGCGCGTGCGAGAGAGGTGCACTGACTCTCGACATGAGATACTCGCTAGCGCCGATCGTAAACTCAGCTCATGGTAGGCACACAGATGTTTCTTACGGCGATTCCGTTGCAGAGAGGTGTGAGACAAGGAGATGTAATGTCTCCGAAGCTCTTCACCAACGCAATGGAAGACGCCTTCAAGCTCTTGGAATGGCAAGGATTCGACATCAGCATCAATGGCGAGCAATGGGCAGGGCACATAGTTCATGATTAGGGATCTCTTTTAGTTAACATTAGTAATTTAACTTATTTGGAAATAAAGCCGAAGAGTAGGCGCGCTTTCGCGATTTAAAGACATATTTTTTAAGGTTCTGTACCCAAAGGGTAAAACTTCGCTGTCCGTCTGTCTGCCAGTCTGTCTGTCTGTCCGTCTGTCACCAGACTGTATATCATGAACTGCGATAACTAGACAGTTTAAATTTTCACAGATGATGTATTTCTGTTGCCGCTTTAACAACAAATACTAAAAACAGTATAATTTTATGTTTGTCTGTCTATGTCAGTCACCAATATAAACTGATCGAACAGTTTGCTTAGGAGTAGAGCTCTACTAACACTGGATTTTCATTGATACAGCCGTTTGTAGCGTATATTTTGTATGGAACCCTCGGTGCGCGAATCCGACTCGCTCTTGTTCGTTATAGTGAACCCAAGCGTTTAGAGCTATACGCAACACTCGAACCATATCATTACCACCCGGAGACGGCATCTCCGTTGCTTCCTACACTTGTATTGTAATGGCACCGGTTCCGGAGTCATTAAGAACGAGAACGCATCAGCACAAAAACTGTACTCGGATTTCCTTTAGTCTCAGTAATGGTTACATACTGCCCTCTATCTGTGTCTTTATAATAATTACTAGAAGAGGTGCCCGCTTCGTTCGCGGAGGAGAAAAAGTCATAACCCCTGTTTCTTTCTTTTGCGTAGTCGGGTAAAAAGTATTCTATAACCATCTGGAGATACCCAGCTACCTGTGTACCAAAAATAATTGAAATCTATTTAGCCAATTTGGCGTGATAAAACCGCAACGACACATACAAACATAAAAAAAATCCAAAAAATATTTTTCTTTAATTCAGTGATTTCGGCATGCTACAGTAAAGAGTGAGAAAATACATTTTACTTTAGTAAGAAGAAATTTTAATTTGCAAATTCATTATTATAAATTATCATTCAATTAATGTATATATATTTATTAATTTATACTATTAAAATTTTATTCCCATTAATTTTAAATTTATTAATTACAAAGTGGACACATTCTCATTACATTATTATTTCATATCTCTATTCTACTGGGTTGCCCATTTCTGGGTCATTAAATAGAAAATAGTGGAAAACTATCTCATTAAGATTTTACCTGCGTATCTAAGTGTCTATGTATCTGAGTCGTGGCGTCAGGATAATTACAATGGAAGCCGGAGCATATTCATTTGCTCATATTTAAAGAAAAAGATGGTTCCAAGCCTTGCCTCGGGCAACCCAGTGGGAATCGGCTTGTATGGACGCCACGCCACTGCTGTGTATATGTGTGTCTGTATGTGGCATCGTAGCTTCTAAATAGATGAATCGATTTAGATTTTGCCTTTTACGTTCCGAGAATTTGTTAGATGGAAAAGCTATCAGTAACTGAGTAGGTACTGTACAGACAGTAACAAAGATATTTTATCAGTCGACCCTGTGAACACGAAAACTGGAGCGCTTCCGAAACGTCGGGAACTCAAATGACATAATATACGCGATATAATCTGTTTGAATTGTTCTATTTAAATAAGATAGGACCTTCAAAAACTGCTTTGAGCGGTTCTATTCTCACCATCTTCCATTACGTTACATTCATAACGTTTCATGTACATTAACATTGGTATGTTATAAGTACTATGTACCTGGAAACCAGGCATGTGGCTTTCGTTATCAGCTTGCGGAAGGCCCGACCTAATGCAGGACTAAAAAGCTGCTAATTCATACCTGTGTAAAGACATATAGGATCTTTTGCTCCCTAGCCTGCCCGCGCCTTATACGATGTGTGAGAGTAAAAGTGCCCGGGAGCACATGAAAGCGAACATTTCAAAGGCAATGTCGGGATTTTTCGCTTGGAAGAATAACGTCGGATAAGCCTTTGGGATTTATGCATATACGATGTTTTGTCTAGAAGTGAGCGGATACAAGTTATACATTGTAGATTCTATATATGTATTTATAAATAGCAGCGCCGAGTTACTTTTGCCTTGTGCCTTGGTGTAGAATTGGTTCATATTCATGGGGATTTTAAATGTTAACACGTTAGTGTGAAATTTTAAAATCCCCTTGCACACATGATATTTTGGGAAATTCATCGATTACTTAAAATGTTTTCTACTATGGCTTAATTCTCAGATACAGATATAAATAACTGTTTCATTCGACTAATAAGTTTCTCTCTGAAATCGTAAATTTTCAAAACTTTTATAAATCTCCCTTTTTTATATAAGGAGGAATCCTCACTTGGATCCATCTCCACGGAGAAGAGAGCGGGTATGTCGGACTTCACTGAGAAGCAGCAACCTTCCGTACTATGCAGGATGATCAATCCAAATGGGTCAGTATGGAGATGTTAGAAACTATGAAAGATAGCGAAATCCGTTCTTAGGAACCTAGCGTCGATTTTAGTAATAATGGCATTAATTTTTTTTTTTAACTCATTAACTGGAAATCGAACCTGGTCAAAATGTCTATAAACAATGTTGTAAATTTTGCAAGTTTTTTCGTTGTTATTGTTGATGATATACTCAACGCTTGTCACATGGCTCTTGTCTCTTCGCATCACGTGCCCTTAATACCACGCTCATACAACATGTACATTCATATAAAATATCATAATAATGACTGACATAATGAGGTACCGTCACTTGATCTCAAACAGGTTGCGTTAAAAAGTTCGTGTAACGCAAAGCATCGTAACTTATGTAACGCAGTGGGTCAGAGCTGTTGGTAAACAGATTGGTACGTTTAAGTGATACTTATAAATAAGTGAATTCGTTTACTCATCCGGTCAAGCGATTAGATACGACGTGATGTTTTTATATAATCTTTGTGGCATTGCGGAGCCGATTGGTTCTGGTCTTCGGATTGCTACACTGAGTAAGGCGCTCTACGAGTCGCGCTTGCATCACTCCACCGTGGCTGATGATGTGGTGGAGTTTGTCCGCCAGAAGACTGGCTTCTCGCTGAGGGTGCACCAGCTGCAGTCCCGCCACTACGTGCACTTCAGCTCGGCCGCTGCAGAACACCATGGCATGTGCAGACTTCTGGCCGAAGGGTGTAGTGTTTCGGCAGTTCCGGGGCAATCTGTCGAATTCTACACCAGATCAGACGACGCATTGAGCCACGGAGTGACGTCGCCTAAATCGAACTATTTTTAAGTTTTTCTATATGTTTTTGTTTTTGTAGTTCACGGTGCCTTGGTTGTTACTGTAATGCGGTGTAACTTTTTGAATAATAAATAAATATCGGCAGACAATGACATGAGTAGATGCGAGTCCGCTTAGAGCATTTAAAAATTTAAGATAACAAGCCTTGTCATTACTAAACAGATTTTTCAAGCACTGGGAGGAGAAGGTAAACGCGTACAGCACGCTACTGAAATATTCCGTTCCTATCCTATTACAAATGCACACAGTTAAAAAATACCTATAAAGAAAAAAACACATACACACATACACACACACACACACACACACACACACACACACACACACATACATACACATACACACACACACACTGAGAATTTATCGTACAAACTGACCAGATTCTCATAGGGTTAAATGTTCTATGCGATGCCGAGGTACATTGTCGTTAATCAAAAAGTATGGCACACCTTATGTAAAAACGGCAATCTATATCACTTTCGACTTAACTTGCGCCAAAGTGCTGTAATTGCAACATTTCATTCAAGATGCTGAAACTTTTTCAGTAGCTCTAGACCCGGTGTCATTTTTAAAAATATTGTTGGGGCTTTGGAGAATTAGGATGAAGTCGTTTTTCGCATAATTATGTAGGTATACCGTGTTTTTCTAAAATAATGACGCTCAGTTGGTGTCGGTGCATGTCGATTCTTAGTTATCTTAAGACTAAGCTAATTGTACCTAGGTACGCAATCTGCGCCTATATAGTGGTAATGAGTGATTCTACATAAATGTTATTTGCCATTTTGGGATTTACGTGTCTTGCAATCGGCAGCATAATGCCGATGACGTGTTAGACTGTTAAGGCTTTACGATGCAATTAATGTAATTAACATAGACCAAGCTTTGCTCGGTGAGGCACGAGCTTTTGTTTTTATTAACTTTCTTTGTCGTAAGCGCGGCAGAATAAGTAAGTAAGTAAATGGATAAAATGAGAACACCAAAAGTCAGAAATACCTATACCCGGATTTTATAAAAGTGTTGGATAAAATATTCATGAAAGGTCTAGTGAGGTTAGTATTATACATATTTAAAATGAAACGAAAAATACTTGATTAAAATAGTGTTTGCCGAGGGAAAACAAAGAGACAATCATGTTTCTGATAAATTAAATTTTCGGAACTATGTTGAATATCTATCTTTAAACGTACAATTATTAGTTACATGTATAATATACGTATGTGATTGGTTTCCCGGAAACAGCTCTAACAATTTGGATGATATTTAGTGCGTGGGTCCAGTTTGGCTTTTCAAGTTCACCTAGATAGGTTATAACCTTTATTAACCTTTCGAGCGCCACAGTCGGCAAATCCCGTCATCGAAAATTAGTGTCACTGATGCCAGCATAGTATATGCTGACCAAATTTCATAGTCCAAAAACTTAGAATATAATATCAAAACCTCATTCTGCAATCACTATTTTACTTTTAAAGGTTAATTTTATTTTATTGCTGTGGCGTCGTATTACTTCGCTACTTGGCGGTCAAAAGGCACAACAAGTCGTGCACACATTAAGCGAAACTCGGTCACCCAGGTTCTAATAAATTAAAATCAAACTCGCAATCCATATTCGTCCCGCACCAGCCCACCTTTATCGCCCATACAATGCAAAATAATACCTCTCGATCGCTTCCGAGTTCCAAAATAATTATTGATAATAATAACTCTCACTATTGCGTCACTATGTGTTTTACGTAACCACAATCACATGGATATTGAATTGTAACGTTATATAAATTGTATTAGAGTAATCTCAATCTTCGGAAGTAGACCACCTGTTAAGTCATATAGGTGTAAGATCGATTGTTTGAGATGCAGCGAGAAATGAATAATATTGGGGATGTTTATTACATACTAGTTAAGTACGGTCAGCTTCAGAGGAACTTGACCCCCAGCCATATAAAGTTTGTATGGTAGGGATGCACCTTTGTTTGTTTATATTTTTTAATGTATGAATATTACACAATCTTTAGATCCACTGCAGTCTAAGTCGGCTTAGACTGCAGTGGATCGCAATTATTTTTTCTTTCTACTTAGGTTTTTGTATCAATATAGTACCTATATTGTTTAAAAAAAAAAGTTTTATCGAATACTTTATTTCATCAAAAGCATTTTTCTGTAAAACCAATGATATGTTGGGATAAAACAAACCTAACCTAACGCCTTCTACATGATATTATTAAAAATCATAAAATTTATATGGTTTTAGGGAAAAAGTTTTCGATGAAATGAAAATTCTATAAAAATAAACCAAACGACTGTCGATGAAGTGGAAGGACACCGTTTGATAGACCACCCTACCCACCCATCACATTATAGTTATATACTTTATATACTTTACTCTGCAGCTGACTGTACCGTACGTCATATAGACGGAACTAATTTAATTAGCCGTACAGTTCTTACTTCGCTACAGTTATTGCCCACTTTAAATTTTGGTGTTGAAACATTGAGAAAAACATTATTAAACGGTAGGAAATAATATATTTATTAATAATTTTGTTTTTTCTACGTTATTCATAGTATTTTTGACGACACGTTTGGCTCAGTTGGTGGCACAACGGCATACGAAAATAGCGGTCCTGGATTCGAATCCCGGCCAGGGCATGTTTTTGTGTGATGAACACGAATGTTTGTTCCTGGGTCTTGGATATTTTCTATGTATTTAAGTATAATAACTTATATACATATGGTCGCCACAAGCTTTGCTTAGTTTGGGGCTAGGTCGATTTATGTAAGATTGTCCGTGGTATTTATTTATTTTATTTTTGATACCAAAATCAATGTGGTTATTCATTGTATTATCGTAGGCAATAAATGTACGTTTTGCCCTATATGGCTCAAAAATGTTCAATGAGAGAGAATTTCGATTAAAGTTTCAATTTCGAGTCAGATTAAATCTACGCGCAATACGCTATAATTTAGTCTTAAGGAAACACCGAGTGATCCGTAGTCACTGGTATGAATATCTGCCACAAAAAAGCACGCATAAATATCTGACACGACTCTTTTTCCAGGGCTGTTAAGACAGATTGGCAGATATTGTTACTGGTGTCTGTACAAAATATATATACACTTTAATAACAAAAATAATGTAAACTGTTGTTAAGCTAAATACATACGCCATTTAATTACATTATTTCATATTACACATATTTTTTATTTATATAACTTATTGGACTTTTGAGCAACAACTTACCGTAAGCTTACCAGGGGATTGTTTTTACTTTAGTAATCTAACTGCTCGTTTGCCCCCTATAAACTAAAAATTAAAATTGTTAATTAAATGTTGTAATTTTGGTAATTCTCAGAAGATACAGCAGCATGGTGGTAGGTACGAGTGGGGCTGGCACCTGACGCCGCAAGGAGACGGCACCGCGGGACACTACTATGTCAAATTACCACAGGTACACAAGTAACACCTAACTGTTTTTTATCGTGTTCCTTATTACAATTTCGTATTGCGCTATTCCATATCTGCAAAAATAATTTAACCCGAGCGAGAGAGATGGCACGATTAGAACATCGATGTAACTTCTCAGATCAGAGTCAATGCATAGAGGAGAGTTGCATGGTCGCTGGCCCAATATTACAGGGTTCTATGTTACATTTTAGGGTAGTTAAAATTACTATGACAATGTTTAAACATCAATTCGTTAAAAGTGAAACAAACAAACACATAACTGTTTATTAGTTACTTAATAACAGTTTGAGTGTCAAGGTGTTAGTTGTCAACGTAACTAAACGTTGCGTTTACGTGTCCCGTATGAATATTATCATAAACCCGTTCGAGATGTTTGTGCGTGAAAAGAAATCTTACACTTGCGAGTGCTGCCCAAGGGCATCGACAAGGCGTGACAGGGCGGGGTAGCTGTCCCCCCCCTGATCTTCATTAGGTACCCACAATTCATATTCTCCTTGCCCTCCACACGAAGAGGAGATGGTGGGATGACCCGGATGCAATTCTGGACGAGTGTTAGGAACATGCAGTTCACCGGGACGAGTGGCGAAAAAGAGGAGAGGCTTTTTCCCAGCAGTGGGACACACGTTATAGGCGAATAAAAAAACATGTTTGGGAGGTTGTTATCAATTGACTGGTACGATCTTATGGACAGGTAGGGGGCCTCTGGTCGCTTGCATATGCCGCTGCGTTTCTCTCAATGTTACCTACGTACATCTTCAAAACTACTATTACCACAAAACATCAGTAATGTAACAATATGTCATCGTCTTTCAGAGCGAACAGCAAGTTCGGTACGTGGCGGACGACAGCGGCTACCACGGCGCAGTCTCAGTGAGCACTGGCAGCCACACCGCCAGCATCGCGCTGGGGGAGCGGGCACTGCAGTTCTCTGACACCAGTGGTCAGGTAAGATGAGACCATCAAATCATGACTGATGCTTCAACAGATATGCGAGCAGCTGGAAGGATGATGATAGCTAGAGGCATACTTCACCAGTAGTTCGAAATCAGATACCGTGGGAAAGTGTAACACAAGATCTGAAATGCTAGGGCAGGTGAAGATAAATTCAAAATTTGTTGACTAGTACAGTATAAGTACCTAAAGCTTACACATAAGACGCATATTCAATCTCATGGCAGTTAGATGTCTACAGCAGCGTGCAACTTGCTAGTAGTAACTGATAGTGTACCACGGTGCTCCGTGCAGTCTCAACGATCAGCGACACACACCACCAGCATCTGGGGGAACGGGCACTGCAGTTTTCTGATACCGGTGGCCAGGTAAGGAGCGAGCAATGAGGCAAAGACAATCAACGACTGTGCCAGATTGTCACAAGTACGGTATTTGGTGGACGACAGTGGCTATCACGGCGCAGTCTCTATGAGCACCGGTTGCTCCACCGCCAGCGTCGCGCTTGGGAAGCGGATACTGCAGTTCTCTGACACCAGTGAACAGGAAAGAACACTAACACTAAGACACTAGTGATAGATATACCATAAGCGAAAGATCTTACCGCAGTATCCAAATGTGTTACGCAGGTAAGAAAATATCAATAAAACCAACCGGTGAAGAGATACGCACAATGGCGCAATCAGGGACTTAAGTGAACTTAAGTTCCAAAATTCATTAAGAAGCGCCATAAGTAATGCGAGCTCGTAAAAGATATGCTAGAAGCGGGAGTCCATTGCACATTAAATAAATAAATAATACAAATAAATCTTTATTAATAGAAACTCGATGATAGTAATAAAACTTATTATGTCTACATAAATCAATACACTATTCCTTGTGCCTAGGAAAACCCTGTATCTCAGAAGGTGTCGAATTAAATACTAGTAAATAATGGCTTAATAACATAATAAAGTAATAAATAAAATTGACATACAAAGTATATTCTTAATTTAGGTGCGACATTACAGTGTCAGCGTCAGCACAATTGGAAACTCGGTCGTAGTCGATATTGCTTAAACCATCTTTAACTTTATTAAAATCCTTTTCGAAGTAGAACAGCGCAATACACAATAATGAGCGGCGCTCTTAGAATTGATATACCTCTGCTCGGCCAGTTTCGTGACCGATTGGAAAGGTCACTCATGTCTCCGTTGGTAAAGTTCACATATAAGATAGTAAATATGTGGCCGATGAGCAACCTCAGAAAAGCCTAGTTAACGCTAACACTATGAGAATAGCTCATAGATCACTAATGACATTCGAACCAACTGATGGTTGTTCTACGCTGAGAGAAATTTGAAAAACTTTCCATTGTTCATATTGAAATCTCGATTAGGAGTTTTACCTATAAAGTACATTTTTGTTTCAGTTGCCGCCAACACAGCTGCTCCAAGTATCATCGCCCAATGCCACACAGGCCCAAGCGCAACCCTCCGCTCCAGTCAACCAGTCCCCGGTTGAAATATATCTTCTACAGCAACAGTTTTCTTCTCCCAGTGAACAGCTAACTCAAATTCCACAAGCAAATGTGCAATTAACTACAATACCCAACTATTACTACAACAATAATGTTCTGGTGACGCCTGCCCAATACAGCATACAAACTCTACACCCTATCCAACTAAATGAACAAATTAGTGACAAAGTAACGAATTTCGAAATTACGAATGAAGGTGCAGAGCGCTCGAATCCTCTTCAAACTAAAGAGGATAATGCTGAGCAAGATCACGAACACCTTACAACGAATGTAGTCCAGGTGTTCAAAGATCACAATTGCACTAATGAAGAAGATAACAGAACTCCTAAGGAATACAACAACAATATTCAGAAAAATACACGTATCTATGCTGAAACACCGAAATATGACTTTCATAATATAAATGGAAATTATGGAATAAGAGAAGGCACTGAGAGCCCTTTATCATATCGAGGTGCAGTACATTTCAAAGTAGAACCCCCTCGAGGTAATGCCAGGAGTGAAAGGTATTATTACAACGAAGTAGCTTCTTCGACCGTCTCCAGTGTAAGAACCGAAGATGAACGGATTTCGAGACTAGTAGCTTCGACACAGGATATAATATCAAATGAAGATCTACTAAAAATAAACCATGCTGCTGAGAAACCAAGCAATGTACACAATGATGATATCATCAAACCAAAATCACGGTTCAGTTTAAAAGCAGAACAAACAAGGTATGACCACATTAATCCCGTAAGCACCCCAAAAAGTAAAATCACTGTAAGAGCTAAAATCGCAAACATCGTTAACAGTGACATTGAGCATTTAGAGAATAACCAGGAGAAAGAAGAAGTTCTGAAAACAAATTCAAATCAATACACGTTTGCTTCGCCTATAGTTGTTCAAGACTCAAACTACGATAATTACAAAGAGCAAATTGTTAACAACCTAGTTTCAACGATGGTTCCATATTTGCAAGACGGTTACGAGATTGTGGGAGTAAGAAACAGTTTAGACGAGAATTATACAAATAGTGATGATAAGCAAACTTCTGCGGAAGACCTAGTTAATGTAACACCGAGACCAGTAAGTCAAAAGTATCTAGCTCCTATTACAGTTGCTTTAAGACTATTCAATGCAAATGACTCAGGAATTTTCAACACAGTCGAAGATCACGATGTCTCAGATAGTGAAGTAGTAACCGATACAGTGAAAAGCCCTAACAAAGAGAGGACTGTTGTAGAAATTCAACAGTCTATTCCTTTAAGTATAACTCACATTAACGATATTGAGGTACATAAGTATTTAGAAGAGGGAAGGAGTAATGACAAGGGCCCACTAGATTTGGCAAAATCTTTATATCATACTTACATTGACGCTTTAAGAACTAAAGATGAATACAGAGAGAAGAATCATAATAGCGGAAATTTGGATAATGATAATCAGCCAAATGATTCTAGAGAACATTTAGAACCGAGTGAAAATATGCAGACTGAAGTTGAAATAAGACCAAATGACGACACTAGCAATGAGAGAAATGAATATGCAAGACCTTATTACAATGCTTACAATGTAAATCAAGATCAACAAATAATACAACCAATAATTATTGAAAAGGAAGTACCGATTACAAAATTCGTTGACCGCTTTATAGAGAAGGAAGTACCGTATCCAGAAAGAGTGGAAGTTATAAAACATGTCCCAGTCGATAGGCCGGTAGCTGTTCCGGTGCCTTATGAGAAGATCGTCGATAGACCGGTGGAAGTGACTCGTTTTGTGGACAAGCCTTACCCAGTAGAAGTACCACATTTATACCCGGTACAAGTCCCATACCCAGTAGAACACAAAGTTTATGTCGACCGCCCTATACACATCCCGTATCCAGTTGAGAAGGTAGTGGAGAAACAAGTGGTTCATCGAGTACCAGTACCAACGCCAGTCGCAGTCCCGGTCCAAGTGCCCGTAGAACAAAAAGTGCTATACCCGTACCCAATAGAAACCCGCGTTCCTTATCCTGTTGAAGTAGAAAAACCAGTGACTGTTGAGAAAATAGTACATAAAGAAGTGCCTGTTCCATATGAAGTTGAAAAGCGTGTACCTTACCCAGTGCACTATGAGACCAAAGTACCCGTCCCTTATCCGGTAGAAAAGAGAATACCAGTTCCAGTTGACAGAATTGTAGAAAAACCTGTAACCGTTACAAAGTATGTTGACAAACCGGTGCGTGTGGAAGTACCTGTTCCACAACCAGTACCGGTGGCAGTGCATGTACCTCAACCTTACCCGGTTGAAAGGATCGTGGAGAAGAAAGTGCCTTATCCGGTTCACGTTGACAGGGTTGTTGAGAAGAAAGTCCCCGTTCAAGTCCCGTACCCAGTTGAAAGAGTTGTCGAGAAAATTGTCGAAAAGCCTGTAGTTGTAACCAAATACGTCGACAAGCCTTATCCAGTGGAGAAGCACGTTCCTTATCCAGTTGAAAAAATAGTGGAGAAGAAGGTGCCGTATCCGGTTGGAGTACCTGTCCATGTGAAGGTTCCATACCCTGTCGAAAAAAAGGTTGAAAGACCTGTCTACGTGCCGTTCAGAGTGCCATACCACTTTGAAAAACCTCAAGATTATTACACGTACGGCCATGGCAACGAACAGTCTCACAATTTTCCACAATATCAGAAATACGCTGAACAACGGAAGCAAGCTAGCCCGGTAACTCAGTTAAATTTGAACGAAGTAAACAACTTTGAGCAAAAAGCCAAACAAGCGTACGCTGCCCAATACAACCAGTACGTGAAAGAAAGAACGAAACCAACTGCGCCAGTTCAGACCACTCACTGGGGCAACCTCTACGCATCTTCATATCAGTACATAAACAACACGCCAAAATTCGAAATCCAAAAGAGCCCAGCTCTAACGAACTACATTCACTATGTAACAAACAATAACGACCATAACCAGGCCTTTGCTGTCGCGCAGCCGACGAGTAATAAAAACTATGACTATTATGGCCCGCCTCCTGTATCTCGCAATGAACACTTTTGGGAACAAAATAACAATAACCACATGGCCGAATTAAAATTGCGAAGAGCGGATCGTACTCCTAAGGTATCAAATCTAAGGATAGAGTATGGTTTCAAGCCACCACTTATTCCAAGCACTGAAATCGATCTAGATGGGGTGCCAGTTAAGAAAGATTAAGGCTAGGTTTAACCAACATGGAATGAGGTTTATTCCTAGAATTAATGTCAGAATAAGCCTTCTCTCAGCTTGGTGGAATCTAGCCTAAGTCATGTTCTTACGAGTAAGTCCGTAACAATACAGTTTCTGCATGGGTTTACTGTGATGCTATTTGGTTACAGGTATAGTTAGCCCCATTGACTATAAGTTCAAGTCGCCAACTGTATAGTATCTTTATATTAGTCTCGTACTTTCTGTGTAGCACAATGAACATGTGGAGTTAATATTATCCAATCTGTATTTTTGCAGGTTAAATGATTTATTACGATCAGTTCTTGCCACCCATAAGTAACGCACTGAAATGTCATAAATTACTTTAGTTACCTCGGCCGGTTTAGGGTTTCTGTACTCGTGGTATGTTGGTTTGTTCCAGATGCAGGAAGTGTGTTTTTCTGTTACAACTGTAAGTAAAAACATGCTTACCTCTCTTCGACACAGATTGGACTGCACATTGTGTCTTGAGTGCCTAAAAGTATTTTCCGTGACTGTAATCGGCTAGAAAGTTCTAACACATCGATGATGCATTGATTTAGACCTCTCATTCGGTCGTTGGCATTTGGAGATCTAATTATGAATGTTGTAGCGGTCAAGAGGAAACAATGCCTGGCACGAAATTAGACCGAAGATGCTACCTAAGTGTGCTACTGCGCAAGTATAAGGCAAAGCGGAATTGCGTGGAGACTCGAGTCACTCCGTTGCTATGGTTACGCGTCTCCGCTGCATAGAGCACCGCCAATGACGCCTATTTTTGCGAGTGCGCAGCGTCTAGTATCGTGACCGGCACAGTACTAATACTTTAAAATAATTAGACATTCTTATTCCAATTAAATTATCCCAAGACTTGAACGGTTTGTGGTACCACTAATGAGGCTACACAATTATATTTAATTGTTATTTCTGTACATAGTTTAGCTTCAATTAAGTAAGCTTGTTTTTGAAAGAACAGTGGTTCAATAATTTAATCATTTATTTTGAGATACGATCGTGTGTTCAGAGATAAAATCAAATAATACTCAATTGTAATTAATATTCAAGTCATTTACTAACTTATTCAATTTTAGTTATAAGTTCTTATGCTTTAAAGAGATGTAAATAATAGAGGTATGTTTGTTGTAACTTATTTTCAATAAATGATTATTCATTATACTATTTTTTAATACTCCACAAATCTCAACACTTTCGCTGCCAAGGTTTTCGTAGCGCTACGCACTTCCCTCTACATACGGGGAAACGCATGGTATCGGCTATGCGCTTACGAGCAGAGCGCCCGCTAGGCGGGTTCCTGGGAGCGAATGCGTTGAACATTAAACACAAGATGATACATAATATCGAACAGTATAAATATCTTATCGAATTATGTCATTTCGAATGACTGTCTCTTTCTAATTCAAGGAGAACGAGACGAGAGGAACACTAAGAGAGTATTACGAGTAAATTCACTTTGTCGAAGTATCGCACGTAATGCCCCCGGTGCAAGCGCCCATAGGCTACGGTGACCGCAGAACATCGAACAGACCATGGGGCAGGGTGGGGAACAGTGGGCCTCGTGGGGAACAATAGATCACTGCCCACATTTTAGGTTTACACGTCTCCTTGTTAGTATAGTTCGCCTCTTCCCAGGAGACTTTTTCACATCGAGCCCTAATCTTTCAAACAAGGGTCATTGTCTCTATTATCGCATAGCCTCTAGCTACCGAGTTAGCACGTGCCACTATAAGATTTATATTGAAAAACAAACGGTGTGGTCATAGTATTAAGGTATAAAAGGTAAAATAATATGATTGCGGTATTGCTTCGAGGCGGTCTATCGTCCTACACTACCAAAACGTAATATCTACAATATCAGTGTCATTAAATTTGAACGTTAATACTATGATAATACCGTTTGTTTTTCAATATGAATGTTGTAGTGGCACGTGCTAACTCGGTAGCTAGCGGCTATGCGATAATAGAGACAATGGCATTTATTTGAAAGATTAGGGCTCGAAGCGAAAAATTCACCTGGGAAGAGCCGAACTATACTTTACTTTGATAAAGTAATTACACAGAGGCAAGTTATTATTTCTCTAAAATATGACTTTTCGAAATCCACTGTTCCCCACTTTCCCCTACGCTTGTTAACCACCTTAGTAATAAAAAAAACAAGCAGAACAGTTGTCAGCTCGACGCCACATTATTGTTGGGGCCGAAGTTAAATTTTGTAAAAAATTGTTAAATGCTGTGACAAATTAATTTGTCACAGTTGATAAATCTGTGCTTCTGATCACGTCGACCAATCCGGGGATTTCTTGTATCGTCCCTATCGGGATTCAATTTTCACTCAGGCCCGACATTTTATATGGGAATATCGGGATTCCAATTTTACTCAATCCCGAGATTTTATATGGGCAATATCGGGATTCCAGCTAACTGAAATCAGGGATTTGCATAGGGATTTCTTTGTGCGGGCAATACCATATAATAATGAGGGCCGAATTCACCAACAATCAATTTACACGAGAGTGGCTAACCCAGTATAAAATAAATCTAACGATTTACTCAATGGTTAACTTCATTTCCATTTCACCACGCTAGTCCACGGATAACAATCTCTCGCATAGTTACTAAATAACGTTGAACGAATGAATTGAATGAAATCGCAATGCACCCAAGTAAGATAGACAATTTGTCCCATGCTTGAGCAATGGTGCTGAAGTATTTTTTAAATTTATTCGAGTAATACATCAATTGTGAAGTAAGTATTGAATTCACTTGACAGTAACAATGATAATACTAATCTACGTCTAACAGTTTACTCAGCCAAAATTGGCGGTGTAAGATTATTCTCTAGTTTAGACATTTTATCTTTAGGTTAATTATTGGCGAAACGTAAAATTAGTTTACTCACGTGTAATTAATGATTTATTATTGGAATAAGGCTTATACTACGTCAGTGAAAAGACCCTTAATAGTTTAAAAAACATTAGAAAAACACGCTTTACAAGACTTTTCTAAAAAATCCAAATACAGCTATGATACGATGTTCCATCATGAAGTTCCAGTTCATATGTTCCGGCTCCATCATCAGATCAGTTCGACAGTACCATATTATTGTATTATCATCAGAACTACATATAGCTGCCAATTTTCATGACACTACGATCCTTGGAAGATGGTTTAATTAGTTAACTTAGATTCCATTACATAGTTAGTTACATACAGGTCGACCTAATAAAAGCGTGTTAAAAATCCCGAGATTAGAAGAACTTGTGTGGATTTATGCTAATGCCATTCTGAGGGTTAAAAAAAATACAAAAAAACGGTAATGGAATTAAAAATAAAATTTATTTCCACTTGAATATCTCACAAAACGCCGTACCACGCGTCAACCTCACAGGCAATGGTCGACACTACTCTAAGTTATACCATAAAACAAAGCTCATATATATAAATATATAACTACTGTATGTATATGATGTACCCCGGTTCTCATCGTGCTATCCGAGCATCTTTTCAGCACACGGCAACAATATTACAAAGATTTGCTATTCGTACATCAAACAACTTAAAACGTTGACATTAATTGCAAATATAACTTGGTAAAACAACGGTAGTTGAATTTACAATATTTTCATGTTTTAACTTTGTAATAATGATCCCATGTTAATGAAAAGAGAAAGGCGCCTAACATCGAATCGCTTTACACTTTAAAATATAAAAGTCACTCTCATATATTCGCCATTTTCACAAAAAGAAAAACATCGAGACTTTGATCATTCTTGCTCTAATACATTTGATATCTAGGAGAGTTAAGCTAATTAGGTCTGGTAGGGCAGACTGGTGGCAAAATATTCCAATTTTGTTTAAAGGTACCCCCGTTTTCACAGCCGAATTTTCGAAGGTGAATTATAAAAATGAACATTTTAAAGTTGGAAGCATATTGTATGCACCTTAAAATTATAAGAGATAAGTAAATTGCTGACATTTTTACAGTTTTTAAAGCGAGCGCTGTCGGTCCTTTCAGGCCAAAATTTCTGTGAATTTTGAGATGAATGCAATTTGACAAGTCAAATTTGTGATTTCTTGTAAAAGTATAATACTACACTTAATTAGATAATAGAAAACACGCGATCGCCTCACGCTCTATACATCCATACCTACCTTAATTTATTAACTAGTAAGTATGCGAAACATCACACACAAGTACATAGAAAAAATCAAAGCATCACACCAAATCACAAAATAACTGTTAATTACAAAATGAAAGGCTGTATTCATCGTGTAGACAACCCTAGAAACATGGAGCAAATTGTTCTATTACCCTTAAAATCACGGCTAAGTTAATTTCAGTCTGATCCCATAGAATTAGTACGCAAAGCTCTTGAAACTTGAAAGTAGTTTACAAAAGAACATTACCCCTAACGTGTTGACGTAACATTAGGGTTAAATTCCTCTAGGGTTGCCCACTCGACGATATATTACAATCAGATTTTTTTATACCAAGAAGGAAACAAAATTTTGACACTTTAATGATCGATAATGAACATTATTGCTATAACTACAAAGTCCATAATACTTTGATCACAATGACGAATACACATCTAACAATTCAGTGTGATAACGATAACCTATAGATGCGTTTTAGAGCGAGAGTGTAATACCTGCTACCCAAACAAGAGAAGGAAGCAGCTGTGCATTGGAGAGAGATAAACATATACTTCTCAGTCTGTCGTACAGTTGCTTCCTTCTCAGTCGGCCCGACGGTTGAACTAATCATTTTCCGAAGATAAGGAAATGGCCACAATGTCATTTTCCTGTTCTTAAAAAATAAAAAAACAAACGTATTTTAAAATTATTAATTTCTTTAAAATATTTGTTGCAGTAAAAAATAAGTGTTCATTAGTAATTCACAATTTTTAAAAAAGGTTGCCCGTTGCTACGGAGGCATCTACCAAGCGAATATATGTTCAACAATTGGAGTTGGTATTCAAAATCGTAAACCGAATTTAATCCGTCGAGCCTAAAGCTTAAAGTAATAGAACAGTTTGACACTTTCTAATTCAGCCTTATAATTAGAAAGAGACATCGGCGACCGCGCCGACTCGCGCACCGGCCGAGACGAGTGTGTAACCGGTTATACAGTCCACTACTTAATTATATATCTACTTTTCCACCTTCCGAAACTGGAGCCATATCTTCGTAGACGACGGTATAATGACTCAAGACACAGTTACTCGTACCATCGCTCGACACCCACATTTTGTATATTCATATTTGTCATTATTGGAAAAAATATAATTAACGCTAAGCTAAGTTTATCCGTTGAGCCGACACTCACTTTGTACATTATACAACACGATTAACATAATAGTAATATGTATCGAAGCACCGGCGGTCCGCCCGGCCGGGTGAGTTTCATAAATTATGTCTTTTTAAAAAACAATTTCATACAAATGATAAAAAATCACGCCTCCCATAAATTAAACGATAAAAATCGGTAAACATTATACAACAACGCCGGCCGGACCGCCGCTAGATTAAAACGAATAAAAAAAAATAAGTAAGAAAGTCCACGAAACGCACTAACACGACAGTATCGTACGGAGGCGCGGAGCGAACCGAACGCGCGTCGCTTGGCACAGACCGTCCACAAATAAAACTAACGCCGCAATTCATTTATTATCATCTAATTTCCGCGCTCAATTCGAAACGGCACGCTTTGCGAGAAATCCTACGGAAAATCGTACCCGGGCCGCGGCCTCGGAGGTTTTTCCGGATTAGAAGTCGAAGAGTTCCGGGGGGGGGATCGGGTGGGTGGGGAGGCAGTCGTAGGGCGGGGTGGGCGGGGTGGGCGGGGAGGGCGGGGACACGGCGCGCGGCTGGCGGCGCAGCGTGTGCACGCTGCAGGAGTAGGACTGGTGCGGCATGCGCGGCCGCAGCGGGGCGCGGCCCGCGTCCAGCTCCGCGCTGTCGGCGCGCAGCGACAGCGACGAGCGCGGCTGCACGGTGCGCGCCGGGCTCGGCGACAGCGGCGGCCGCAGGTAGTCGCTGCGGGCCAGCGACAGCTCGGCGGGCGTGTAGGCGGCCAGGAAGTGCGCCAGCGCGCCCGACGGCGTGCGCAGGCCGCCGTTGGCGACCAGCACCATGTCCTCGGCCGACAGTCGCAGGCTGTCCGTGCGCGGCGGCGGCGGCGGCGGCCGTCGCTCGTCCGAGCTGGAGCGGGACGGCGACCGCGAGCGGGACACGGACACGGAGGGGGGGGCGCGGCGGCGGCGGCGGCGGCGGGGGGCGTTCCCGGGCAGTCACAGTTTGAGTTCGTTCGCGATCTTTGACGCAATGTTCTTGAAGCCGATGCTGGTGCCTGTGAATAAAATATTAAAGTCGATTTGATAATCGGCCTCGTGAGATGGCTCAGAGTCACCCGAAGGGTGGTGGAGCGAGCTATAGTCGTAGTCTCCTTGCGTGATCGAATTAGAAATGAGAAAATCCGCAGAAGGACCAAAATCGTCGACATAGGTCAGAGCGTTGCGTGACTCAATTGGCAGTGGGTGGGGAACATTGCTCGTAGAACCGATGGCAGCTGGGGCAGAAAGGTTCTTCGATGGCGACCGCATATAGGACGATGCAGCGAGGGAAGGCCCCCAACAACGTGTACCGATGATCTGGTAAAGATCGCGAGAAACCGTTGGATGAGGGTGGCGCACGACCGGTTTTAATGGAAATCCTTGGGGCCTTTGGCCATCAGTGACGTCCTTAAGCTGATATGATGATGAGTGGGTAATGAGTTTCGTCGAATTGCACCGCGACCAGATTTTTGAACTATAGTTCTAACATTGAGGTAATTTATCTGGCTAGATAGTCTAACTGATTATTCAAGAAATGGGTAAAGAGTTCACGAACTATTGCTAACGATGCTGACATCCTGTATTTCCTTTTTATGCTTCACCGAATATCACACCGTATGCTCTTCTACAAACATCAGTGTCGGTTAGCCTCCATGTGTTAGACTGATGTCAAGTTTAAAGCCGCTGAAACCTTACAAAAAACGTGCAACCGTCGGGAGTGTTTAAGCGAGACATTTTCAAAAATAGACTTAACTCCTAACTGAACTCAATTAGTAACTAATTGTCGATTTGCATCTACGGTAAGTGAGGATATTTGAACAGCTGGAGTTGTCTTTGCCCTGAGCATCTTTTTCAGAATCTGACTTTGAACTGTGTAAGTCTGACGCGGCCTCCTCACCAGAAGCGTAGCCGATGGCGGCACTTGATTCACAATATCAGGTCCTGATCCTCAGCAGCGAGGGAGCGACGAAGAGAATACTGACCGGATATCCGCTTGAAGCGCACGCCGTTGAGCGACAGCCGCGGCAGCTTGCACACCTCAATCTCCCACTGCACCAGCGAGTCTGCGTTCGGGTCGCCGTGGACGCACAGGAGGAGGAAGCGTTCGCGCTGCTCGTAGTCGCAGTTATTCGCGTCTAGAACCTAGAATAAATAAATAAATACTATGGACAATCTTACATAAATCGACCAAGTCCCAAACTAAGCAAAGCTTGTACTATGGGTACTAGGCGACGATATACATAATATATATAGATAAATTATAATACTTAAATACATAGAAAACATCCAAGACCCAGGAACAAACATTCGTGCTCATCACGCAAACACTTGCCCTGGCCGGGATTCCAACCCGGGACCGCCAGCTTCGTAGGCCGTTGTGCAACCCACTGAGTCAAAAGTGTCGTCAAAATAGGCATGATTATAGGCACGTTAATATTTTTTTATACTACTAAGGTGGCAAACAAGCGTACAGCCTGCCTGATATTAAGCAGTCACCGCAGCCTATGAGCGCTTGCAATGCCAGGGGCGTGTTGCCGACCCTTTAAGAATCTATTCACTCCCCTCTTGAAGAACCCGATCATTCCACATTCGGAGTGTGCGCGGTAGAAAATTCCTTTGATACCGCACGGTGCGCGACCATTTTGGTTCCAAGGTGTGTGGATTTTACGGGGAGATGCCCGGTCGGCCGCCCTACTTAGATACCGTTGGGCTGATGCTGCGGAAACTGATTTACGCGAGCTTAAAGCTTGCTCATGGGAAAAACACACACAAGATAGGGAGCAGTGGCGTGCACTTTTATTGGAGGCCAAGACACACTTTGGTTCACCGCGCCAGAGGAGTAATTAAGTAAGCGGAGTATGAAATTTTCCCTAAAACTTGCAAAATTTGTGAATCACGCGACAGTTTCAAAATCCGTTTTTATTTCTCTATTTAGAGGCCACCTGCGCATAACGGGTATACTGAATCTTTAGAGCGTATCAAACGAAGCCATCAATTGCCCTTGATGTTGGATATGGCATACTAGCTAGGTACCTCTAAAAATAATTAGTAACTAAAACCTTGTGTGTGTTCTTACAAAGCCATAATGGCAACTACAACTTAACACGGACTCGTACTTGTTCTTATCTTGTTAGCGAATTCATGAATGTAAAGTACACACGCTTTATTATGGCCATTAATTTAATATTAGTTCGTTCTTTTTTACACCCAAAACAATGAGTATTTTTTTGGATATGTCGGGTTTTTCTTCGGTTCATCGATTATTTCTCACAGTCGAGCGAAAAATAAAGCCACGATGACTCAAGTTATATTTCATACTTGCACGAAGATTACATATGAGTTGGAAAATGACACTGGCTAACGTTAGGTACAGTTATCGAGCTCGATATTCTGGGAAAATACAAAATTCCGGAGGGAACACTTCAAAACCGTCCAGAAGAATTATCAGAAGCCATATTTAACAGTGATCATACATCGGTCATAGAATTATGTGTACTTATAATAAATTGCGTTAGTTGCACGTCTGTGATACGCGACTCCTCGTCTCACGACAAAGATTTTTTGTCTCTTTCCTTTCTACACAGTGCGAGAGAGACGGCTGATACTATGTCGCACAAGAAGCAAAGTTGCGGAGAGTTACGCTAGCCGGTCTGATAAACCTATCTCTAACGTACCTTGCGAATTTCAGCCATAATCTCGTTGGGATCCCTGGAGGAGGTGGTCTTCATGCTCCACGTGAAGCGCAGCACTCGTGGCTTGACTTGCTCGTCGTTCCCTTGTCTGTGGCATACATATATCGTCACGATGTTGTTTTGATGTAGATACTGTCACTGATTGTGACACTTAACCATGTTATTATACACAGATCTCCTGCGGATCTCTCATGCACAGTATGCACCTAGGGCAACACATCGCGTCCACAGAAAGGATACAACTCACTGCCTAAAGAGTTATTGGAATTCTTGGACTCAGGCTTCAGCGCAATGCATATAAAGGGCTGCCACATAAAATCAACTCTGGTCAAAGCGTCATACTAAGGCCCAAAACTACCCATAAAGTGGTGCCCAATGATGTGCCATGGGGACAACTCGAGAATTGTCGAAGTCACAAATTGACAATCAAATATCGTTTTAAATGATTAATATGTAACCTCGAGAAGGTATCTCAATTGTACAAGTCAATCTCAATTGTAAAAGTGATTATTATATTAGTGACATAAACACGGCGATCATTTAGTAGGTACTATAATTGAGTGTAACTTCGAGATTTTTCGAATTTTCCCAACGGCAATTATATATGCACTATAAGGCATTATATTATCTTCTATCTGTATTGCTGTTTGTATCATTATTGTTTGCGACACTTGGGTATAACCGTAAGTTTAGACAGTATTATACCATGGATGAGTCTAGTCAAATTAAAATGTCCATTGAACACATTTCTAACCTTAAAAGAACTAATATTTTCTTCTGTTTCCGCGATTATTACTCATTGAAATAAAACAATTTAACGAACAATTTGTAAAATGCTGCTTGGTAAATTATTAGAATAAAATAATTAAGCCCTTCTGGCACATGTGTAACTGTCTTTACAGCTTAGGCCCATCTGGCATGTATGTACACCTTTATTTGTTTTTTCAAAAATGGGTAGTTTGCACAAATTGTAACTTTGACAGAGGAAAATACATCTTTTCTCAGTCCACCCGTGACCATGGAAAGCTGGAAAGCTTCCGAAACGTCGGGAACTAAAATGAGATAATATACGCGATATAATCCGTTAAATTGTTTTCTTAAAAGAACTGTTTGACTAAAACCACTGAGTACGGAATCAATAGAATGTTACTGTCTGTCATGTTGATTCTTTAATTTATACGGCAGCATGTTCGTTGTAATTGTTATCAATGTACGAGAAGAACGTCGCAGCATCCCCAGCACCAAGGGTTACCATATCTTAGGCTTTAACCTGCGTTTACGGCTGGACTTTCAAAATCTCAGGATTTTTCAATGTGATACCAGTGGATAATTAGTTGTTTTTTTAAACGAGTTACGATTAACAAAAACAAAAATATTAAGGTGAGTAAGTATGACTGGTGACAGAATTTCAGGACGTTTTATATGAAAATCTGGTTTTTTGTCCAGTCTTTGAAAATGTATGAATGCGTGGTGAAAATCTGTCGGATTCCACGTAGGCACCGTGTATAATGTAGACTGACACACTGTAGCACGTATTACACCTAATTTAGTGACCAATGACGAACGCAGAAATATGTTGATAAGACAGTGCAGTGCATCTCGCTCCGACATATTGCTGAATCCCTGTCGTCAGGGACTAAATTAGGAAGGTGTCATACGTGCTATAGTGTACCTAGTCTACATTATAAACAGTTTATCGGTAGGTCTATTGGCTAAGTCGATTCTGACTTACTTAAATGGAGCTTGTGTATCGAAAACGTTATCAGGGTGCGCTACGCTATCATTGTGTGACTTTGCATTGCATTTATTTTTTTATTTGTTTTCTCAAAATTTGCGCGACAGAGGCGTCATCTACACCTCCGTCACACATTTCCAGTATGATATGGTGTGTGTCGACAGTCTTATTTTACAGTCCAAAACTGTTTAAAAATTGCTGCACTAGAGGGCACCACCGTAGCTAACAATATGTAACAGTTTATATCACACCGTGGTAAAACCGTCATTTCCTTGTAAAAGAAGCTACCTGGAACAATATTTTGGATATTATCTTGTTAACATTCTTCCTGGTGGTGCTTTATTATGGACAAAATTGTGGTTTTAACAAAATTAAGTGCATTTTGAGATTCGAAACGTGGTTAAAAAAGACATTTTGGTTTGATTAGACAATATCTTGAATATCGCTTCGCAATTAATAGAGAATATTAAAAATACTATTTATTGGTTTGTTTTCTTCGATTAGTGCAGTCGAATCGCCTAGTATTGGCAGGTAATTCGTAGGAATAACAGTAAAATCAATACGGGTATACATACCCTTTACATTTATCGACATTCATCTACCAGTGATGGGTTTAAAACATAAAACAATGATTTAACGTAAAACCTTGTCAATTCAATTCCCATGCTGTGAAAAGTTCAAAATAAAAGAAAACAAAACATAACCTCCAACGCCGCTGTCCTAGTAAAAAAACAGAAAAGGAAATTTAAAAAAAATCATGGTGCTATAGAACAAGGTATGTTATTTTCGTGCCGGTACGATCACGGTGGCGCTTGATGACGTCATTAGGTCATCATTGACCTTGACCACAGAATAGAATCGTAAAATTACAGAAGGCTCTCTCTTTTCATCTTAGCGAAAGCCGCTTGAAACCGCGTACGAGCGAGAGCCAGCGATTTTTTCCACATTTGACGGCATTTCAATTTCCAAGTAGGTAGGTATTATTAAATCAACCGTTTATCAGGTAGCCAAAAGCATTTTTTTTTATATTTTTAGAGCTACTAATTTTGAAGATATTCGGGGAAATACGAAAGTATATCCTCTAAATGTTTATAACCTCTAAAACGTTATTAACGAAATTGTTACAGTCGCAGTCCACAAGAAAAACAGTACTACAATTTCTGTAGTTTATTCGACAGTCATGTTAGTAATAGTTCTCCTGTATGTTTTTCTTTCACCTACCCTCTATTTGTCGTCTACGCTCTTTCAGAATAATGTAAAAATGTGATATTTGCTTCTGTTTCCCCGATTATCACTCATTTAAATAAAACAATTTAAACTGATTATATCGCGTGTATTTTGTCATCTGAGTTCAGATTCAAAATACACGCGATTTTTTTCAGGAAGCTTTGCAATTTAGGTGTTCACGGGGTCGACCGAGAAAAGATATATTCGAAGGGAACTCACATGAGATAATTTTAAATTTTAATTTTAAATTGTTTTATTTAAAAATAAAAATGATGTTGTATTTATTTTTTATCCTCCTATATATGATTTCATATTTCGTTGTCAAGTCTAAATTTTCTATATTCAAGTAGCCCTAGCTAGAAGCACTTTTGAATCGTTAGAGAACGCTAGTGATTGCGCACGATGGTCGTCAATGTATGTATGTTTACCGAACGGCCTCATGACCGAAGCAATCGGTAGGTACTTTTAGTAACGCTATAGCGGAGTGTGCCGCGCCTGTCGTGACGTAATCCTAGTCCATCACCGCGAAGACCAAATCTTGTTTTATTGCACCATGTAAAAAACGTAGGATAATTACCCAAGCAAGGTTTGTGGACTAGCGCCTACTGCATGCTTCGGGGTGGTGGCGTCCAACGGCCTAAAATAAAACAGACACATCAACTAACAGAGGGCGCCACTAGGTGCCTCTTGGCGTTTGTATCGAGCTGACTCCATATTTTCTTTTTTTTTGTTAAAACTTCTTGAAGAATATTGTCGTGTAATTTCAAAACACTAAAAACAGATTAAAATTTTGTATAAAAAAGAAACCCGTAAGTTTAGGTTGTTAAGAACATAAAAGTTTTTAAAGTTTTGCGTTCAGATTGTTTCTTCCGTAACCCAAACTCGCGGTTTTCAAATGTTAAAAGCCAATAGGGGTTTTTAAATAAATTACATAAATACTTTCATTTCAGCTGAATACAAAAATCCAAAACAAAACGGGTGCAGAATGAAAAGTAAAAATAAAAGCACGCTGTAGCACACAAACGCAAAATGTTTTATAGAACTTGTAAAAAAAACCTAACAAAACACATGCCCGAGGCTTACCTTGCTCTTACTAAAACTGAAATAGGAAGCATGCTCACCCCATTTGCGTAAAAAAGGTACCACGATTCAATACTCTTCATTTTCGTGAGATTCAACAATACAATATGCAAAAACACAAGATTAGTCAAAATGGCGTTACGGCTCGAAATGGATTTAGCATTTAAATTTTTGAATAAAGCAAAACTGTTAATCTCAGTTAATCACAAAGTGATCCATCCGATTTTATGACTATTCCATATTTACCCCTCATTTTTAAACAATAAATAAAGTTATAATTATTAGAATAGGTATATTGTGACAACAAGGACTAAAAATACATTATGACTAAGAGATCCTGTAGGTCAAATAGAAAATAAAGTCAATAGTAAAAAAGAAAATATTTCCAATTTCACCAAAATAAGAGAATAAAATATGAAACCTTTGCTCTTTCTACACCCTTACAATTAATTTTCTTGAATGAATTTACAAAAAAACATAAAATCGGTTGGAAAACATATTTCACACAAAACTTTTAATCAATTTAGAAAAAAACATGGTCATTGGATCATGCTGTGGCCTGTGGAGTATTTCATTTTTTACCCAAATAACGTTGGAAATTTAGATCAAGTAGCAACCAAAAAAAGATGCCTGGAAGAGTTATTTCGCTTCTTCTGAAAATGTACAACACGCAAAATGATAACGTACACACGCTTTTTAATAGTTTGTACATTTTTCATGATGCACATTTTGGTCCAAGTAGATTTTGCGTATATGTACATATTGATTGTTCGACAATTTAATTTATTTTTTCGTAGTAACTTTCTTTGTTATCGAAACAGACCAGAAGGATCTATTCACCACTTTTCTTCGAAAGTAATCGTTGTGGGTGAGTGGAACAGTGCTATACGAACTTCGAATTTCAAACTTCGGAGGAGACTCTCCGACAACATAGAATGTGTACGTTTGGTTTGCTAGCGGCGGTAAATGACATCATGTCATAAGGGGCACAGCACTGACCACGTGATTTGACGTCTTTGCCACTCGAGAGGTTGTTTGTTAGTACGAATGAATCCCTAGCCCAACAAAATGTATCAGCAAAAGTCCCTACTGTACGAGTAGACCACAGCACGTCCAAACCATTTCACCCACAGCCCCGGCCGCGCCTACCTCCGCTGAATGTCCAGAGAGGAAAATATGCGCGGCTTCTGCCGACCAGTCGACTCCCCCAGCACGGACAAACTGTCAAAAACACCTCAATGTCTAAAATAGTGCTACAAAAACGCACAACTTTTCTGTTCAAACTTTTCATTTCACAATTTCATGTTTCGCTTATAATCCAGATTCCTTGAATTGTATCCTTTAAGGTCGTTTTCGAAAAAACTGAACAGGTAAGGACTTATAACAAATTTTGCATCAATTCCTTTCCGTCACAAAAGATAGTCATACAGCTAATTATTAGTAGTTTTAGACAAAGGAATCAATACAATTTTGTTAACATTTATTGAAAACGACCCTTAAGTTAACGATATTTAGAGTTATCGAAAATTATGCCCACAGACAAATATAGTTATCAACGAGTATCAATGTATGTCATTTCAGTCCATTGTAGACTACATAAACAGTATCTAAACAAACGTTTTCCGTACTGTATTAAGCCAATACGAGAGCGACACTCGTGCCAATAAAGTCAGAATGAGATGAAAATATATGGTGCTCTTTCTGACGTATAACTGCGTCCCACCTGCTCGCCGATGATCGGCGATCGTACGGGCCATTGATAGGTAAGCCACAAATTAAGATGCCTAACGAGCACCTACAAAAAACAAAATATAACTTCTTTGAAAGATTAATACATTATCGACTCTCGTTATGCTGAACTGCAGATTACAAATACACAAGAAATAGCCATCATAAATACCTACTCAAGTATGCCATTTTTCTCTTGGTCCATTTTAAAACTACTGAGTAAGTAATAGGGATGATAATTCAATAAATATTCATTGCACTTCTGATATTTTTTGGTAGTAATTGGTTTGCGGTTAAGAGAACACAATCAGATAATAGTATTGTTTAGGTTTGTTATCTAGTTAAGTACATTGGCTCACTTTAAATAACATTAACTATACAACGGCAATACAACTTAACTAACTTTCAAGTAGGCTTATCTTGCGTAAACAATTTTTACGTATTTAACTTGTTTGTGAAGAAATGAGGATTTAATCTGAGACACTAAGTTGTGAAATGAAAAAGTGAATAACTACAGTTTTCTTACATCACCAGTCTAACAATAATTGCATACTAATTCTAGAAATAGCTCTCTACGGAAAACTTACTATATAAGTAACATATTTACTGTCGCTTTGTGACGGTTTTCGATTCGACGCAAGAGTTAGTTCCTGTAGAGTTATCGCTTTGTTGTGAACGCAAATCTTTCTTGCGAGTACGTGTGGGTCGGGCACCCAATAGATGAACCTTTTAAGCGCCAAGCAGCGAGGTAATACGATGTGGCTCAGACATCACAGCTATAAAAAAACTGGAACTCCGACACAAAAGAGCGAATGCAGAATGACCTATATTTATTGGGTTGTTCTAAAAAAATGTACCTACTTAAGGGCTTCAAACAAAATTTTATTGATACCTTTGTGTAAGGAAAATTACCCATAGGTATGTGTTGTATGACTAACTTTCGTTACACGAAGGAATGGATTCATAATAATTTGTTTTAATTAAGCCCTTAACTGTGTACAATATCGTTTAAAACGACCCTATATCCGTGGTATTTGATCAATCCAGTTTGGACGGCAATAGCCGACATTGGCGCCAGTGGCACGAATTTTCGATGACGTTTACCGGCTTTGGCGCTCAATAGGTTAACGCCAGAATTTAAGTTTTTTAAAAGTTTCATTTCAAACCTGCCTTTTTCATCAATCTTCTAACCTGTTGTAACCCTGTTTTATGTCAGCTACGTCCTCTGATGACCAATGTTGTTTCATACCTACAGTGATTTATCTACTCATATTTAACTAATAATATCTCCATCTCCAATTGTGTACATTAAACCGAATGCTTTACTTAATCGTATTATACGCACCAAGAGTTTTGTAGGTATAAATAAAACGCAATATTAATGTTATTGAAAAACCTGATTATTCGGAGAAGCGCAACACGACCGGTATCACAAAACATGATTCAATTAAATTTGGTTACAGACTCGTGGTACACCAATTAAAAATACTTTTACAACGAATTTTGGCATTTTCTTTAGGTCACAAACATCGAAATGATCATACAAATCATGTAAATGCAAAAATGCAATGGCCGAAAACGATTATGATTAATATTTGGGAAGTAATTAGGTCGAAATATTTTAATAACAATGTCAAGAGCCTGCATTGAGTTTTAATGCGTGTACTTGATGTTCAAATGTTTCAAACAGTTTGGAATAATACTGCATTTTTTCGTACAGGGATGCAATGACCGAAAATTTTATACGAAATTTTTTGTAGTTTGAGTCAGTCGCATTATGAATACAATTTATAAAAATCAATACACGTATAAAATCCAACACAGTTACAGCTTACAATCAATGGGATTAAACTAAAAATGCGATGCAAAGCAAATACAATGTCAACTGAAAACGCCAAGGGATGAAAAAAATCTCAAAATATAAAATTACTAAATTATATTAATCTAACTAAACTTAGCTACTACATTAGAATGTATTGCATTTATCCTTTCAGAAATAATAACTGATAGTATTTGTTTAAATTTAAGTAGAAAAAATGCTCAATGAAAAATATATAATGCACTATCGTGTGCCCGTCTTCCAGGTGTATATAAAATATATTCGTTACTGGTTTAAAGAAAAACATTTGTTGTTTTGATTTTTTTCTTAAGTAACTTTTGAAATCAAGGTAATGTATGCGTGTATGTAATTAAATGTCCCAATTTGAAGCAGACCAGCAACAATCTTTACGACTATTTTCAGCACACCATGTGTTGAGGGAGCACCTTAGATTTGACATAAATATGGGATACTTCGATCTATACACGATTGTGTTGTATACATTGCCAAAAATATAATAGACATGAATAAGATCCGAAAAGTTTTAATCAAAATACATGAAGTACATCGGATATATACGGCAAACAATTTAGCGCGTGCGAGAGAGGTGCACTGACACTCGATAGGAGATACTCGCTAGCGCCGACCGCAAACTCAGCTCATGGTAGGCACACTGTGCTCGAACATTGAGTGCGGATGACGTCAACCGACACATAGGTGATTTCAAATAGTCTTTCCGTAAATAATTACCACTTATCAACCTCTTTAATTAAATGATATCGCCACTTGAAATGAGCAGTACATAACGTCTTTGACTGACATTGTCATTCAGATTAACAATAAATAAATTGACGTTGTGATTGTTTAGTTGTTGTATTTAAAAAAATATATATGTAAGATTTATTAGAGAAATAATATATACATATAAATAATAACATAAAATAGTTTTCTTTGAATTTATCCATACTAATATTATAAATGCGAAAGTGTGTCTGTCTGTCTGTTACCTCGTCACGCTTAAACCGCTGAACCAATTTGGATAAAATTTGGTATGGAGATAGTTTGAGTCCCGGGGAAGGACATAGGCTACTTTTTATCCCGAAAAAATACCCTATTCCGCGATAAACGAATTTAAGGCTGACGAAGTCGCGGGCAGAAGCTAGTGATTATATATAACACTAGAAGATGCCCGCAACTTCGTTCGCGGAGGAGAAAAATTATAGCCCGTCGTTTTTTCTTCAGCGTAGTCGGGTAAAAAGTATCCTATAACCATCTGGAGATACCCAGCTACCCGTGTACCAAAAATTGTGGAAATCTGTTAAGCCGATTTTGCGTGATGAAGCCACACGACACATACAAACATTCATTTTTCGTTTTAGTGACCTCCAATTAGTCCGTAACAATCAATTTTTTGAAAATATCTTCAATGTACAGACATTTAATTTTTACAACTTTATAATAGTATAGACAACTACTTTTATTCTAAATAATCGTAGGTACCTTATGCGGTACTAACAAGTTTTTTAAAACTAATTACTTACCACATCATCCTGTGTGCAAAATTACGTCATTTTTACGTCATCCGCACTAAATGTTCGGGCCTTGAATTTAACGTACGTGTGACCACGTTAACTCAGCGGTAGTAACGTTGGCTGCGAACCTGACGGTCTTAAGTTCAAATCCCGGTAAAGGCAAATAATTTGGTGATAGACATAAATATTTGTTCCCGAGTATTAGCTGATTCCTCGGTATATAAGTATATATCTATTAAATATATCCTCATTTGTGAAAAATCGTCTCCTAATATTTATTTATTTAAGTTGAAAGACAAAAAATACCTGGTAAATAGTCTGTTCTTCGAAGCATTTATCAGTATTTGAGCAGAAACCACTAAATAATGTAGATATTTATGTGGATCTTCGTTTTATTCACCTCAAAAGAGTTTTATTTGTAAACATTTCGCTTGTATATATCCAATGCAGTCCATTAAAAAAAATGAAATAAATGATTACACATTAAATTTTAATATAATTTTGAATAACATAATTATTATTTTTATTGTGATATAATTCACTATTCAAGTCAGTCCAGTGACTGGAAAAATATTGATCACTTGTGAAATAAAATAAAACATAAACATATTTAAACAGAAATAAATAAATTTACACAAAATATCATTACGTATATTTCAACAGAAGGACTATATCGCTATATGTAGTATATGAAGAGTCAAGATCACATATACATATCTATCGGACAAACCTATTTAGTTTTTTTTGTTCACACTTAAACACACAAAAATGTCAAATGTACAAATATGTACAACGTTTAATTTCTACGCGAAAACACATGTAATATAGTACGGAACCCTAAGGAGTTGTAAATATGGAAAACTGTGGAATAGGCCGCTAACATGTATATATAAGTGATTTATAGATTAATACCCTTAGCCAGGTAAAGTACTCAATACGTAAATCGACAGTTCAAAGTACAAAATATTGTAAGCGCTAATAATTTACAATTCAATACGACTATATATTTATTAATACGAAATCGTCTTGGATAGTAAAATTTTGAACATACAATATTCAAATGTTGTTTAACTTTCGATAAGGTACACATACTAATATATAGCCAATCAATTTCACCAGTATACTCCAGAAATCTAACAGTTTTTAACTTTAAATGCAAAAGAGAAAACTGCTAATGGAAATTTTGGAGCCAACGTTGTCCGAAAATCAGTTTACTTCATTTCACATTAAAAGACAATTTAGCATAATTGAATGTAATTATAAAACGAAGTATACTTGTTTTCGATGTCATTCCAATCAGACGTCTATCCGATTCGATTGTAAGTATAAACATATTATATATTAGACAGATGGCAGGTATACGAGTGTGGGCACAACATTCAGAGATCTCAAAGATCGGAATATCACTAGCCTCTCATTCTAAAAACTTGTTTTGGCATATTTGACACATATGCTATAATCTACACACCTAATAGTTTAACATTTTTGGGATGCATGTAGTGGGTCATACCTATATGTTCTTGTATTTTGAAGTGTAACATAGTCGTTCCAGTGTTCTCTATGTGGTAACATCTACTGAGTATTTGTACCAAAGCTATTAGGATCCGCCACTTATAATCTAAACAATTATCTTTATATACTGATATATCTCACTCACTCCTTATAAATAGTAGGTATACGTTGTGATGGATAAGTCAAAATTCCGATATAGATAAACAAAATATAAAAATCAATCATCTGTCAGTTCTTTCAACACAATTGACAAAGGTGAACCTAAATCATTTCTATTTCGACGAAATTTTACGATAACGTTCATCAAAGAGGTGAAAATCAACTATAGAGTAGTTTTACATACAACTATTGCGGAATAATCGACTGTATATCATCACAAGTATAGTATTTAATTGCATTTGTGGACCATTTCGAACAGCATAAGAAAATACGACTAAGAACATCCAGTGGGTAGAAACACGAGGGAAATATATAATATATGCTGTATTCAATATTCTTTCAAAATGGTCCACATCCGAAGTCCAACAACGACAAAAGTTTTACTGAAAAATCTAAATATAGCGTGTATAATAATACAAATATACAAAATATTTATTTTTCAGTCGTCGACATTTTTTAACAATTTAGGCAGAGTCCGAAACGTCAACAAGAAGAACAAAATATCAATAGGTAAAAGGTTTGTGCTAGTTTGTGAACTTAAATACATGCGGAACCCTGGAATGTAGAAAATTCGTTCCAAATAAGAACTCGATGCACTTACAGCTAAGATGAAATGCGGTCGCGACGGGACTAGTTTTCCCCTACATGCCATTTCACGAAAAAAATAAAATCAAATACCTTATACCTAACCTCCTTTAATGTACTTTGAAACCTACAAAACATACAACTCTCGTGTAAAAATATACTTCTCCCGTAGTAATATAGTTTCATTAATTTCTATAAAATAACATGTAGAAAGAAATGTCGTCGCGATTAACGTTCACTTATATGTTAAATATAAATCGAACTCGAACATAATAATGTCAACTAAAGTGGACCGCTTACAATAGTTATAATATAATACAATGATAATGTTTCAACAACCTTTACGAACCGCCTTACAGGGTAGCATTGGACACGACGACCTTCCAAAGTCTCGCAGAATGACTAAAAGATCAAAAGAACTTACGGACCTTTTAAAATATGGACGGTAAAATGGGACCGAAATTAAGAGACTCAAAACATATCCAACGCATCTTTTACTACTCTGTAAGGTATTTCAAAACGCTCTGTTAAGGATTTGTTTACACTTAACAGGGGGTTTAAAAGTAAAATTTTCTATATTTTTTTATATTAACTCTCCATAAATCTTCTTATCTTTGCTGCGCGGTGCTCACGGGTTCTGATTCAACCTGCGTACAACGGAACGGGTGAGCGAATCGACCAATCACGGGCCGAATCACCCCCCTCTTCTGTCTCCGGCTCACTTTTTTTAAACATCTTGATCTTAGTGCCACTGATTTTAAACTGGCCATTAAAAAGGCCGAAACGTATTCTCGCGCCGAAACACAGATGCACAATACTTCTACACTCACTAACTCCCTCCGTTTGATAAAACATAATAAAAAAAACACGTCCGTCACCTAGCAACACTCAAGTTAAAAGGGTTGTGGATAAGACTAGAAGCGAATCGATACTAAGAAAAAATTGGTAATAACGCGACCGTCGTCGTTAGTACAAGCGTACGATTAGGAAAAAATATAATCGTAAACACGGGGGATGCACGAAGGGCGTTACTTTAATCATAATAATAAAAAACAAATTTTCGTACACCTCTCGGGTCTCGGGAGCCGGTAATACTTACATACTCGACGTTTCGCGTCACTAGTTTAAATTAAGCACTACGATAATCTACGGACAACACTCAAAGCTTGGCAGTACAGCTCTGTCTTAGCACACTTTCATTTAGCAAAATTAAAAATAAAATAGCATTTCTTTCGTTAGAAAAAAAAGGGGAATACATCATGCTTTGACAACTAATGAACTAAGACGGTCGGCAAGTCTGTCACATCACAAGGACACGAACGGGGATAATTTTGCGCGCTAACTCCAAGAGACGGCATTTATGTACATAAAATCGAATGTGCGTACGTATACTACTATTGAGAGAAAGGGAGATAGGAGGTTTGAGCATCGTGCATCCCCTGTATTTGACGCGAGACCAAACACAACAATAAAAATAAAAATCAAAAATAAAATCGGAGCTCGGATTCTTTCGAGGGAGACAATTGAGCACCAAACAAATACAAGTGAAAGTATAAAAACACAAAAATGAGCCACAATCACTAGACAATACGGATGGTTAATCAAGTGACCAGTTAGAAAGTGTGTCGTAGAAAATGGTGTTAACATTTTATTTACATAAACTTCGTGAGTAGGGAGCCCCTTTGAGATGTGCCGCAGGTACAGAAGACATGCAGGAGGTCTCTCAAACAGGGCTCGAGTATAGCACTTCTGTACGTCTTGTTTCCACAACCCTTTTAATAGTTCAGTCACATCTGGGCCCCAGGTCGGGCGCCACTTTAACTATCTTAGATAAAGTCTACTCTATTTATGCATGGTGATGATGATAGTGACAAATAATGATATGGTGTGCGTGGAAAGCTGTGCCGAGCAAACATTGATGCGTGGCAGTGACCTACTTACCTTGTGCAATATAAAAGGTTTATGCGTTTCTTCATAACATGCCGCTAAAGTTACTCGTTCGAACCAGAGATATGTTTAAAAAAACAAGTTCTAAATAATTACACCGGACTAAATAGGGGTATTATTTATGTTTATGAAAGTACAACTTCCTATTTTGAAAGTGATCTACAGTGGCAATGATACTAAAAACGTTCATTTTATTGGAAATCGAGTCCAAATAATATATTTATGACAATTCATAGAAACACATAAATCTTTTATAAAATACAGGTGATATAATATTTCTAGCATATATGTCAGCTTGAAGCGTCGTAGCGTATGGAAATATAATAAATAATAGACAACACATAAATTATACGGCGACGGTAGACTGGTTAGTCACACGATGTTAGTCGTTAGTATAGAATGGATCTGTAATGGGTGTTTAGTGTTTTGGTTAGTTCATATAAGGCTGTTGGCAGGGCGCTATTTCACACTAAATAATAATGATATATCGTAATCATTTATAAAGACGAAAATATTAAGTCTTTCTTTGCTGTACAATAGTAACCGAAGCTCCAAAAATTAAATTTTGTTTTTCAGAATACAGTTTGCATGATAAATTGGTAACGTACCGGCGGCGAAAAATTTAGTATATTCTTCAGGAACACTAAATTTCTTCTGATATTGAACATTTTAAAGACTAGATAGACTATCACCTATCTCTAGCCGGCTTCGTCTCCTCTATTAAATCGTCCCAAACCAATACCGCCTCGCCAACATGCCGATTAGAGTGATATAAAACCGCAACCTCACTATCGGCACACTCTTGACGCACACGTTTACGTCGATCGTGTCGATAGCTCAGATGCTTCCGAAGTATCCTCGCTCAAAAGGGCGTAACCGACGCGTTTCTCGTGCGGCGCTACGTCCTCTTGCCGGAGGTGTTAGTGTGTACGTACCGTTTGGAGAATCTCGAGGAGAGCTTGGAGAAGAAGGAGGGCCGCGCCTGGTGCGGGGAGCCGCCGTCGCCGTACGCGCCGCCGGCTGATGCACCGCGTGATCGCGTTTGACCTGCACCAATAACATCATGACATGATTTTCTGGACATATTCCCGATAGCTGCCAAATTACACCAGAGACGAATGGTCTAAACCAGTGTTCTTTAGAAAATAAAGAAACGGTTTTCGATAATTCATCCCCAAAAGAAATCGAGCAGAAGTGAACATTTGTAAGGAAATAACACTTCTTCTCATTAGTATTTGCCCACTTTTTATTCTTTCCATACGACTGGATACAAAAATACTTTGAGAATTATACTGATAAGTCGGAGTCACTTGACAGTTTTGCGTGCAGTTTGCATTTTTTATTTAGTTGACTTATGCTCCTTTAAATGGTATTTACGATAGCCTTGTAAATACATCAATTGTCAGCACGTGGGCTTGTGCCTTAAAAAAATCAAATAGAAAATTGTTTTATTTTGTATAAAACAGTAGATAGTGGTATATTGAATCGCTGCTAAAACTAAAATTTAAAAAAGGATGTATTCGGTACAGATTTAAAGCTGGAGTCGACATTTGATAAAATCAACAGTTGTTATGCAGGACAGTAGCCTTCTGCAATTAGGTGTAACGGAGGGAAAAATTTAACACGAACGAGTCTCACAGGCATTCTTTACTGGCGCAGTCGGTAGGATCAAAAGTTGTTTTTAGATCATCATTGGATGGATAGTCGCTAGGATAGGAAATGAGTCAGTAAGTGGCTGTACATCAGATGGATGACGTAAGCGACATACCGGAGTGGAAGGTGGAGCGCGAGGGCACGTTGCGCGGGAACACGAGCTGGTTGGGGAAGTCGCGGCGCGCGCCCGCCGCGCCCGTGCTCGCCGTCGTGCTCAGCTGCGTGTTCAGGCTGCAAACAAACAAACAAACATAAAGGCTATGTTTCACTTGACATTTCTAGATCCTTCTTCATTAAGGTCACAATTGGTAGTACTTTATATAGCGAATTTTAATAATAATATCTCCAAAAAAACGGAATCAGTAAATTGTACATATGTATGCGTCATTGTATAAAAAAGTCATCTGCTTGACAAAAATAAATGCTTTATCTATGGATATAAAGCCCAATTTTTCATCTGAACATAAGAAGTAATAAATAAAAAATAATAATTCACACGTACATACATAAATATAGAATAATAAACATAAATAAGAATAGAGACCAGAAACTGTTAGTCTCAATCATTAAAACAAAACACTTCACTTACCTTAAGCAGCATTAAAAAAACACTCGAAAGCAAATCGTCAAAAAAAACGAAGTTAGGTACTGATAGCTCTAAAGTATAGGACCATCGAAAGGTGATGAAATGTGCCCGAACCAAATAAAAATCTAGAAACAGCTAAGCTGGAAACGATAAAAATGTGACTCACTGAGCAAAATCGAAAGCATAAACAAATACTCCGCCATAAGGTCAAAATAAAAAAGCACTAAGTGATGTGCGTTTCGAAAATAAAAAAGGCCATAAAACCGTGCGTCAGCTACGAACTCACAAGCCTAAAAAACCAACAAATCACATGGATCATAATAATAAAGGTGACATCAATGAAATAATCATCTGTTTAAATATTTTACACCATCTTAATCTCTCATATGCCCTTCGGCATAATTATATCCTGCTCCTTTATATAAATGTCTTGCATGTGTGTGAATCCCAAAACAATACTATAGCAAAATTATTCATATATCATGTGAGACGGTATCGCAAAACGAAGTGAGCTTAATTGAACGTTTTCTTATCCCTTTATTAACATCAGTGAAGAAAAATATTGCAATTTTTACCCTAGATATCACGCCAATTGTCGAGTTTTCTTGAAATTTACGGATAACAAAATTTTTATGCCGTTAATAGACTATTTGATATCGGCGCATAATTAAACAATACAGCCGTGAAGATAACTTTATTTATATTTGGCTGTCTTTATTCTCGTATATGCAGTTTATAGGATCACTCAAGTTTTAAAATTCATTTGATGCAAATTTTAGAATACACTTTCCAAATATTTTTTTCTCTAATTTACGTAGATCCGCGATCGAAGTACCCAATACTCCCGACAGATGTCGCTTATCAGACATTTGATTGATGTCACCGTGTCCGCGTGACTACCTCGGCCGGGGCTGGGCCAGGTCCCTTGCGGACGCGTTGTGCGGGCTGTTGTCGGCGAGCGGCGGCTGGCCGGTGGCGGAGCTGATGGAGGCACTCTTCACGTGGGTCTTGGTGCCGGCGCCATTGCCGTTCGTTCCGTTCTTGCTCTCGGCCTGGACCGTACTGTCCGATTGCAGGAATTGCATGCTGTTAGTGGACATTTGTTAGATACGTGCCGTGTACGAGATAGATATGGGTCGATCAACTTTTTTCTGTATCCGCTTTGATGGTTATGTCTCCTTAGCCACTCTTTAAAACTATGATTTTACATATATTTTTTGCCAATGTACGTGGATTTTCCAAGGGCCCATCTCGTCAGTATGTTAATAGCCTAGATTTATTAGTATTTTACTGAATAACTCTGCTAGAGTCTGGGCGGAAAGAGAAGAGTCGTGGCAGAAACGGATGAAGTTAACATAACACATAACACCTGTCTTATAAAAAATAAAAAAAAACTTCTGTTGTTTATATGTCATTGCGTATTTTTATATACAGAAACCGCAAGGTTTATGTATAAAATAATATTGAATCGTGGTAAAACCGTGCGTAGTTCAACAAGGGATATTATATGTAATATTATTTGGTTTTGTCAGCGGAAAAAGCGGCTAAAAGCCCTACTATCGACTTACAAAAAGTCACAGATCGAGTGTCCGCTTTGACAGGTATTTATGTTGTATTTAATATTAAATTATTACCTATTTAATAGTACCCCTACGTAATTAGTCTCCGACACAAAATCGGTAAATATATTCATTCAAAATATATTTATTTACATAAACATACAGGTCATTCATGACCTAAATATAAATAATTACGTGACAGCGTTGTCCGCATAGATAAAAACATAAAATAGCACTGGCACGCCCTCAAATCCTACGACTCTTCTCTTTCCGCGCAAACTCTACTATTGTCTCGGAGTTAAGGGACGGAATAACAATAAAAAGTTGATCCACCCAATGGGTTGTTGGCGTAGCGTAAGTAATGCGCCCGATTTGTTTCGATCGACGAACGTACGGTACGGTAATGACGAAATCTGATGGAATACCTAGCCAGTTCCTAAAACGGCTCAAACTCAAAAAGAAAACTCACGGTCCTGTAGTTGATAAAAAAACTACGCGCTTTGCTTAGCCACGTCACTGATCAAGACTTTTGTAGATATTTTGATTTCGTATAAAAGTCATATAGAATATGAAAGGTATATGTTGTTAGTATAATTTGGAATAAAATATAGGTTATGTTCTAAGAATACTTTCAATATAAATACATAAGTTTAAATTACACTCAAATTATAAAAATACCACCAAGAATACTTTCAATATAAATACATAAGTTTAAATTACACTTAAATTATAAAAATACCACCACCGTATATTCGCCAGATGCTCGTTAACATTTCATAATATGTAAATACATGAAAATAGTATAGTGAAGATAATAGGTATAGCCTTACTTAAAAATCGTTCTTAAATCGTTCTTCCTAGTTATTCTCGTTCATTTCACGCCGCACACAGTGTAAGTGAAGAAGGAAAAATATTGCGCAGTTGCAATATTTTATCCTTTCTATGTAGTATACGCTTCGTAGTAAAACTTCTAGTTTTGTCGTGTATGTCACAGTAATTTTCACAAATGATCACAACGGCCGTCATGGTGCGCGAGCGCGGCTCGGGCTTGGGCCGCGCCGTGCTCTGCACCTACCTGTGTGAGTGTACATCGGCGACGTGCAGTAGCTGGCACGTACCTGGGCGCCGGCGGCGGCGGGCTGAGCTTGGGCGGCTGCGCGTCGTGCGCGGAGCGGCGCGCGCCGGGAGCGCCCGTCATGGTGCGCGAGCGCGGCTCGGGCTTGGGCCGCGCCGTGCTCTGCACCTACCTGTGTGAGTGTACATCGGCGACGTGCAGTAGCTGGCACGTACCTGGGCGCCGGCGGCGGCGGGCTGAGCTTGGGCGGCTGCGCGTCGTGCGCGGAGCGGCGCGCGCCGGGAGCGCCCGTCATGGTGCGCGAGCGCGGCTCGGGCTTGGGCCGCGCCGTGCTCTGCACCTACCTGTGTGAGTGTACATCGGCGACGTGCAGTAGCTGGCACGTACCTGGGCGCCGGCGGCGGCGGGCTGAGCTTGGGCGGCTGCGCGTCGTGCGCGGAGCGGCGCGCGCCGGGAGCGCCCGTCATGGTGCGCGAGCGCGGCTCGGGCTTGGGCCGCGCCGTGCTCTGCACCTACCTGTGTGAGTGTACATCGGCGACGTGCAGTAGCTGGCACGTACCTGGGCGCCGGCGGCGGCGGGCTGAGCTTGGGCGGCTGCGCGTCGTGCGCGGAGCGGCGCGCGCCGGGAGCGCCCGTCATGGTGCGCGAGCGCGGCTCGGGCTTGGGCCGCGCCGTGCTCTGCACCTACCTGTGTGAGTGTACATCGGCGACGTGCAGTAGCTGGCACGTACCTGGGCGCCGGCGGCGGCGGGCTGAGCTTGGGCGGCTGCGCGTCGTGCGCGGAGCGGCGCGCGCCGGGAGCGCCCGTCATGGTGCGCGAGCGCGGCTCGGGCTTGGGCTGCGCCGACGCGGGCCGCGCCGTGCTCTGCACCTAGCGGACCACATCCATTAGTGACGCATGGGACACGTCGCGCCCGTCACCGACAAGGGTGAGGACGTTCTAGACGAGTCTCGAGAACCATCGTCCGACCTACTAAATTGGCACCGCCCGCGGACTGAGTGAACCGCCTCGCGATGTAAACGCACAGGTAAGTAAACATTTCTTCATAACTGCAATGATATTTGAGATAAGCCGGCGTGCAGGCCGCGCTGCAGTCGTAACTACATCGCATACTATATTCACGATCTCTACTGTAATGACATCGTATTCGGTGTCAATACAGTACAGCCACCGCGGGGCGGGCGCGCCGTGATATCTCGGTAAAGATGGCCCCTGTTTCATGTGCAACCATTGAGTTGGAGGATTTTTTACTCGTGTAATATAAATCTGTGAATTAAAATTCCACGAATCACACTAAAAAGGCATACTTATTAGATTGGAAAATCACTCTATACTCTATGGTTTATATTATATGCCACTGAACTATAATGACATAGTATACAACCCTGCGCAGAACTATAATGAATTTCAAAAAAAGAACGCAGTGTTTATGCAATTATTTTTTTTAGCTGTGTTTCATTTATTGTAGTTTATGGGTTACTCGGAGAAAAAGTATTGTATACAATAGTTATATAATTAGCCTTTTAAGTCTAATCCTTAATTAGGCCACTCAGCAAGCTTCGTGGCCTAAACGCGGTACTCGACTGAAAAAGAATATACAAATATGTAGATGTAATATAAATCAACTAGTGTATGCAACTATACATTATAAGGCCTTAAAACAGGAGTGTGGTTTTATGAAACGAGCCGAAGGTCAGTTTCATAATAAGATCACACGAAAATTTCATTATGTATCAGTTGCATAAAGTACTATTAAACATGAAACGTTACCTGCATCTGGGCGATCCGTACAGTATTCTCCTTGATGGAGGCAGAATCGATTGTGTTCTGAAAAAATTGCGGATATCATTATCGACATTATTACTTCTTTTATTTTGTTATCAACTATTAAATAGGCAATGTCACAGGCGTTTCAAACGCCATCTGTGTCTAGTCATAAATATTGAAATAATGAGCGACGCTAAGCAACATACTTTCATATATCAATATGCTGAGTCATAATTGATCGAATTTAACGCATATTTTTAGCTTGGAACTAAGGACTAACATAATTAACTTAAAATTATAATGTTTGTAAACAATCGTAACCAATAATTATGTGCCGGTATTTTTGTCAAATTATTATAAGTAGTTTAACTTGAATAAGATATGTACAATGTCATAATATTTATACCAATTTATCCTGTGAGCATTTTGGCTTGACTGTAAACGCACGAGACGTTTAATATAAATATATAAATAAATGAGAAGACGTACCTGTCTTTTGAAATTAGATGTGGTTGTCGTGGATGTTGACGTCGTGTTGTTGGCGGCACTAGTGGTCGTGCCGACTGGAATATACCACAACAACTATTAATACAACCCACTAAACCCCGTCGAAACCGCTTTGCTGAACTATTCCGGTTATATCCCCAAGATGCGAGATAAAACAATGTTAACAAAGTCAAAAAGTCGCTTACGCTGAAGATATCGATTGAAACGTGTAACTTTCAATCGATTTTCACTCAATCTGGTATAAATATGATTTATTTAATTAATTGCCTGGCGTTGATTATTGGACGGATGATCATGTTTTGGAATACAAATTGTAGATGGGGTATTTATTATTTTATTATTGTTAATTTGTGGGCCTTCTGTATGCCGCCTCGACCAGATTTGATCTATTGTGGCAGCCCTTTATTAGAGTTCACTACTGAGGCCCGTTGAGTCTAGGAATTCCCAAATTCTTTGGGCAGTGAAATGTTGTATCTCTTCCGGGGGCACGACATGTTGCCTAGATACTTCTTTTCCTAATGAGTGGTCCACAGGAGCAGAGGATATGCATTGCAGTCTCCTCTGTCTCTTGGCAGAATCTGCATGCTGCGTCCTGTTTCATACCCATTTGAAACAGGTGCTTATTTAGTTTGCAGTGACCTGTCAGGATTCTTGTTATTGCGCAGGTTTTTGGTCTTTTGAGCTGTAGTATCTCTTTCGACAACTTTTGCTTGAATCCCTTAATTAAGGTTTTCGAGTGATTTTGTCCTTTTACGAGCCTCCATTCCTCGATTGCCTTAGATCTATATAAGTCGTTGAGCAGAACGTATGCCTTTCGTTTTGTGATCCCACAAAAGGGTTCTGGGCCGACTTGGGGCAAGTCCGCGCCCTTATTGGCGAGTATGTCTGTTCGTTCGTTTCCGTCAATGTCGGAGTATCCTGGTACCCATCTAAGTATAACTTTATTGGAATTAGCCAGGGCATTTAGGTTATTTTTGCAGGTTTGCACTAGCCTCGAGTTAGTCTCTAGGGATTCTAGTGCAAACAGGGCAGCTTGACTGTCCGAGTTGATGTAAATGTGATGGTGTCTTAGGTTCTTGTCAAGGTTTATCTCCGCGCATTTATTTATGGCAAAGGCTTCCGCTTGAAAGATTGAGGCCTCTGTATCCATGCTGACGCTGACATTGAGTTTTGGTCTCTGTCCATAGACACCGCATCCCACATCTTTTCCTTTCTTGGATCCATCCGTATACCAGATGTGACTCCCCTCTGTAAAAGACATTTGATTGTTTTGCCATTTGTCTCTAGGGGGTATTTCCACTGAGTAGAGTTGTACGAAGTTATTTTCAGTGGGCATGTCATCTGTAGGCATGCATAGAGTTTTGATTTCAAACACTGCATCCTTGATATTGAGTAGTGCCTGAGAGCGCCATTTCGTATTTGAAAGGGTGCAGATTCTATAGATGCACTGCTCAGCCTCTTTCCTCACTTGCAAGTGTAGAGGTGTTAGGTCAAGCAGTGCATCCAACGCCGCCCCCGGTGTTGATGATAGGGCTCCCGTTGCGATAACGCAGGCAGCGCGTTGTAGGCTGTTTAGTTTTTGGATGGCTGTTTTTTGGTTGGTTTTGTCACACCAGACGGCGGAGGCATATGTGATTATAGGCCTCACGACTGCCGTGTATAGCCACATCGCAATATTGGGTCTTACCCCCCATCTTGCTCCTGCCATTCTACAGCATGTCCACATTGCCATTTTCGCTTTTTGAATTATGTTGTTCAAATGTGTGTTCCAAGTAAGCCTTTGGTCAAGTGTAACCCCTAGATACTTGGCTTCTTTTGAAAATGGTATAGTCTGCCCGTTAAGCTCTAAAGGTTTGAGCTTGTCGAGCTTCCTCTTCCTTGTGAAGGGTACTATTATTGTTTTGTTGGCATTGATTGACAACTCATTTTCTCTGCACCATTTATTGATGGTTTTGAGAGCTCCTTGCATTATGTTTGAAATTGTGCTGAGACATGGGCCTTTGACAATGATTACTAGGTCATCGGCGTAACCCTGTACATCATAGTCATAGCCTTTAAGCAATGTAAGGAGTTGGTCCACCGCTAGGGTCCACAGTAGTGGTGATAGAACGCCTCCTTGTGGGCAACCCCTTGTGGTGTAGAATTCGTGTGTGATAGATGGGGTAATTCACTTTTGCTATTGACCATTGGCAATGCTATCCCTTTTTAACAGCGGATATTAACTGGAAACATATATAACCAAACGTCACACTCCAGCGGGCATTTTGCGGGCACGTCAGATAGTAAGGTTCACAAGTGAATCAATCAATTTTCGAGTTGTCATAATAGGGTATTTCATTTGTACTTAGTATTTGTTACCTAGTATTTGTAATATGCAATTCCAAATTCCTTAGTAACTAATGCTATAGCATTAGTTTTAAGTAATTTGGAATTGCATATTACAAATACTAGGTAACTAATGCTTTGAGGAAAGTTTTAAGGAATTTGGAATTGCATATGACAAATACTAGGTAATAAATACTAAGTGCAAATACCCTATTCTCACAACTCGAAAATTAATTGATTTATTTGTGAACTTTACCATCTGACGTGCCCGCAAAATGCCCGCTGGAGTGCGAAGTATGTATATAGTATAACATATTACAATCACCCACAGCGTAATTCAAGGCCAAATTTTCGGCCTCCCAACAACTGAAGTCACTTGCTATATATGTAAGTTTCATGTACTTAACATGAATAAAACACTGGGGATTGCAAAGCCAATAGTCATTTGGAAAGTGATTTGACTTTGAGTTTTGTCACTAATGACTTGCATCTCATTCTTCAAGTTGTTAGAAACAGTTAAAAGTCGACTTTGAAACTTTGATTACATTCTTTATCTTAGCTCGTGGGTAAAAATCTAAAAAAAGTAGCTGGTTATTTTAGTCTTTGTCAGCAAACCTAATAATATAAAATAGTGATAGTTTGCCAGTCAATATAGGAAAAATTACCATATACCAACTAACATAACCGACTCCTTTTAACGTTGGACATTCATAATGACATTATTTATTGCGATGACAGAGGTAACACTACAATATACAAATCATATTGGAGTGTTGTCCTTATCACAGCAATTTAAGTGACAATGAGGTATCGAAATCGAAAAATCACGAGCATCGTGTATGAGATGCCATCACAAAAACAAAATCTCAATCGCTTACTCCGAATTTCGTATCGTGCCATCCTCTACACGAATTTCTAGTTTTGAACTTCAATTAAATCCCTCTTGTCTAACGTCATAATTGACTCATTTGAGACGTATTTTGGCGTCAAATACTAACATACACTAGGATACATCTACTAAATACTACCATGTAGTAGTGTTTATTTGACAGGGTGACCTGCTGGTGATTTTTCCATTCCAATAAAAACTCAGGATCACAACTGACCGACGGTGAGATTGCCGCATTAACAAATACCACAACATCTTCATGCATTTAGAACAACATGCTTGTCTATATTATCACTTCAGTGACAGAATCAGGAATGAGATATATCTACATAGACCTACTGTTTCTTGCTTTGTATATTTTTTACCAAATATCTATAATTTCTATTCCGGTTTCTGACAACCCTGTAAGATCCATGTATCAGTATTTTTCATTTTGTGTTTTAGATGTTTATTATAGTTTATTAAAGCAAGCGAATAATATTACGTTATTAATATTAAATACAGCACGCACACGAATTGATCGTCGTTTCTTAAGTCTAAGTCTGCACAGATATAATCTGAAATAAAACAACCCCAACATAACCGTCGCAATCTATAGTAATTTTAACGGTTATGGTAGGTTTGGGAGATCATTTAAATGAAAAGTTGTGCTGCTCTGTCAGACTTAAATAATGCGAATATTTCCGTCATTTTTAAAATTCGCCACACGGAGAAAATTCGCAGGAGCATTATTGATGCTTAAATCTAAGGTTTTTTACGACGATTAACTCATACAGCTTTCGGTATTACAATAACTTATGCCAATATACAGATAATGAGTCTTGTATCTAGGAAGCATGGCTCGTCCCAATGTGGATGAAAGGATGATGGTTAGAACATAAGCACACGCCACATCTGGTATTAGTTCTGATTATAACTAAAAGTTCTAAATATACTATCCTAATGGCAATGTTTCATTTGAAATATTCACATATTGTGACAGGGTCGACTAGACTTACAAAATGTAAGGATCTGAACAGTATTTTTCTGAAATAGATGGATATAAATATACAAAAAATCTATCGGTCAAATATCTACAGGTGGATATAGATACCTATTCATTACTTTAACATTGTATTTTCATTTTTGTATATTTGATTTCCAGTGTCCTAAATTCTGATATCCTAATCGTATATTCATAATAGAGTCAATTATGTCATTGTTTCTGTGTACCTACACTTTTACAAAACTTAAACAAGCTGTTAAGCTGCTTGCTAGCTACGACGGCTTCAACCAATGAGTACATATCCACTACAAAAGTTTCTAATAATCAATAGTTGAATATCGTATGTTATTTTGTCAGAGCTTTTCATTCTACAAAATGTATTCGTTGACTTCTTCTTATTTGGATGCTTGCGAATATGAGGTCCCGGATTCAAATCCCGTTAAGGGCAAATATTTTGTGTGATGAGCATAAATCTTTTTTTCCCGAGTCTTGGATGTTTTACATGTATATAAGTAATATATCTATTTAGTAATATATTGAGCTTACCATGGGACTAGTTCGATTTATGTAAAATTGTCCCGTAATATTTATACATTTATTATTTATTTTATTCACTGTATCAAAACAGATATTCTGGTAGAGAAACAAGTAGGTATACAAAGTGAACTAACTGATGAACGCTACATGCTTTGTAAAGTACTAAAGCGGGGGCAGCGTTTAGTCTACTCTGGAATATCACTATTAAATAAAATTTTAGTAATCGTGACACTCCACGGCGGTTAAATTCTCTTTAAATGTGAAATTTCTAAAGCGCCGATAAATACGCTCGTAAAAGTGGCCGGGTGTCCTATTTACGTCGATGCATATCAAAGTCACCTAAGTTTAGGTGAGTAAGTAACGGAATTTGAGTTCCTTCAAACAAGGAATATATAAAACGTTATATAGCTATCGTATCGGCATCAGAGTCGAGACGAATGATTATTACTGACACATCTGTATAAAGTAGGTACTATTGACAACAAAGTAGTAAATGGGATTGAATACGACTTATATTTTCGGGAAAGTAGGCAATACAAACATATATATTATTTTCTTAGGTTTTTCACCTTTAAATGTTACCGGTCCGTTACAACCAAGTAGCATAATGCGAGGTTACATATTTTGACTCAATCTCACATTGGCTTATTTCCAAAATACCAAAAAACTTAAATAAATTTATTTTCAATATAATAAATTGTCATAATGACGTTTACATGTTACATCCGATATCCAAAATGTATAGTGAGTAAAAAGGACAATTTGTTCAAATGCCAAATTATCATCAAAACTGAAAGTTAAAACGCAATAGTTTCATAATTACCAGAATTCAAACATACCTTTAACTGTCAGGCCCAAAGATCAAAATGACATTGTCTCATAATACCTAAAATTTGGAGTAGGTACATTAAAAATTGACTAGTAGTAGTAAACTAAATGAAAAATATTTTTTTAGAAACTGAATGAAACCAGTAATTTGACAGTTACTTTAATGACTCACATGAAAATTTAACAATCACATGAAACAGTAATTCCGAAAATTAGACATTTTTCCATATGAACTGAATTTTAGGTATTTTGAGCATTTGATGTTTTAACCTTGTGAGAGTTTTGTATCTAAGTTTAAGACATTTTGGGACGTGGTTGAGTTGAAAATTAGTAAATTCACTATAAAGTTAATTTAAATTATAGTTATATCAGGAGTATGGTATTTAAAGAAATAGGTGTAAGTCATTTAAACTTTTAGTCATTTTGAAACTAGTCTTGTTTTGACAATGCGACGTACTAGGAACATGGTATTATGATATTTGGTTGTAGCGAATCGGTAACCTATAAATGACAGAATTTTTAATTGATCAATATTTTGAGTCCATATTTAAAAATTAAACGATATTATAGTCCGTCTAACAACGTTTACTTAAATTTGATTATTTTAAAAGGAACATTATTGTTTCCCGTTGAATTTGCCATAGTCGTGTGTTTGACCTCAAGTCCGAGGCAGACTTATACCAAATTTCTACAGTTCTTCCCGCAATCGTAGTCGCACGTGGCCACTCTTTCAACTATACATGGAGATCAAACCAAATCACAACCACGCGAGATGTTAAGGACATCGTCGACTTTGATAGGCATCGGCGTCTTCGTGGAACGTTAACTAGTGAGCAGTGTGTGTGTGTGTGTGTGTGTGTGTGTGTGTGTGTGTGTGTGTGTGTGTGTGTGTGGGGGGGGGGGACGTACCTGGCGCGCGGAGCACCTCGCCGCCGGAGCTGGCGCGGCGCGAGGCGGAGGGCCGCGCGGTGGCGCTGATGCTGCGCTGCACGCCGCGGTGCGACGGCGAGCCGCCGCCTGCACACGCACCACGCACACGGTCACGCCACGCCGCCACCGCCCCGAGCCCGGCTCTCTGACGCGACCCGACATAGAGGAAACGTTCCACCTACTGTTCCACTGATACTAACCGGACAATTACTCCGTAGTATTTTTTTTATCTATTTAAACGGCTCCGTCGCCGATTCCTAGTTTCCCCTACGCGTCTCGATAGCCTATCCACGACTTTTAACGACTATCGCGTTAGACCCGTCATTTATGTTTAATGATGTGCACAAACCGCGAGACTGATACCTTGGTTTTGATGTCGGTATAGTTTTCTCGTGTTATTTGCGATGCTATAGGCCGACCGCGAGACTAGTTCCTTAGCCCGCTGTTTGAGAGAAGCACGAAGAGAGGGCGCCGTGCCGCAAATTAACTAATAGGTATAACTAGATATTTCACTCTCGCGTGTTTTCGTACAAAAAACGAGAACTCCCACGCTAGCCGAAATTAACCGGTAGTAATAATACGAAATATGAAAGCACTTTGTTCCGACCGATCGAAAATGAACACTTAATACCCGAAAGTAACAGACCAGACCCAAAATGACTTTATCACCGCACGATTACAGATGGAACTTCAAATATAGTTTTGAATATAAAACAATATAATATATTTTAAGACCACAGGAACAAAAAGTGTCATATAAAACGTGGCCGACTAAACATATCGAAACGAAAACGATCACCATTATGTTTAATTTCCATGAGACTAATGAAATAGACATAGCAACTTACTTTATCTGACTTCGACTTAATAAAAAATTCCTCATAAATAGTTTTGTCATAAAAACAAACATTATTGCAATTTGTCCGTAATATCCACAAAAATTACTTCAACCCTAAATCTAATCGAACTAAAAAAGATTCGTACCCCCAAAAACCTATATAAAAGTAGGTACATATCCTAATATTTCTATTTATATCAGCGAATCATATAGTCGACCGATCACACAGAGTATAGTAGAAACGGTAGGCGGTAGTGGTGGCGGACGCGGCACAAGCACACGGACAACAAGCGATGGCCCAAGTGACCCGGCAAGCAAGCTCTACGCCCGATTATCCTATGCTAAGCGTTAATGTACAATACGGGATATTGAAACACGCATTTTTTTCGCTCTTGTCATAATGACAATTACATCTTTCAGTTTCCCTTACTGTACGCACTGCCTATGTACAACTATGGCTTGTACAAGTTTTACTCTCAATAATGGGATAAAACTATCTCAAACGAATCATATTTACTAACCCTTAAAACAACGATATTAATAAAATGCACAAGTAGATATTAACTTTTTGTCAATTTAAGACTGTGTTAAAATTTATGTGGATTTGATTTATACCCAAATCAATTCATAAACATATTCATCTGAGGATTAAAATTGTCTGTAGTAATGAGCTAAGTATTTTAAAATCAAGAATATGTCTGTAGAATGGTTTTGGAATAATACAGGTTTTTTAAACTGGTTCACTTTGTATAATATTTACTAAACAACACGCACTAGTTTTTATAATTCGTTTAAAATAGTTTTACGTCTTTTTGCGTTTATTCTACCATAAATTGTATATTATAATCAAATCAAATTATGTAATATAAAGGCATTATTTTGCTGTTAAAAAAGATATCGTTTTTAAACGGTACAATTTTTTTTGTCATAATCCCTAATGACAGTGCCTAAAATTCGTTATGATGGATCCCATATGTTGTATCCCAGTTTCTATAATGGTAACAATTCGTCAGGCAAACACAAATCCGGCGACAATTTATCAACAATATGTCTGGATACTGAAAGTGGAAACCGATACAATAATTTAGTGCCACATTTTATACTCATGGTTCAACTATCAGTGGGCAAACTAAAGTATGATACTAATTTCCAAGGTAAAGACTGTACACGATAAAATCGCGCCATGCCTGATCTTTCTCTACCAATTGCTTGTTTAGAAACAGGTCTTTTTTTAAATAATGCATAAATATAATACTACAAAATAAAAATACAATCATATCATAATGTATGATCATGTGAAATCTTTTGCGTTAATACAATATGAGTATGTTACTCATATTTTTTTATGCAATATTATTTGACAATGGTCATTCACTTTCTACTACTATACATTTTTTTCCATTTTAACAAGTTAATTTACACTTTTAAGAATATTATCCGTCCAAAATAAGTGTTATGAAACGTATGTTCGATTCATTTCTACACATGAATTTCAGAATTCACAGGAGAGAGCGCAATATTCACACACGCGAAGATTATATTATCTTGGAATACCATCGACTAACATTTTGCTTTAAGGCTTAAGTATTTTTTTCTTCGATTCGAATTCGAAGACTCTTAGAAACACTTGAGAGTTTACAAATGCATCGAAGTTTATCACAATATTAAAACGAGACTCGTTTTATGTCTATAACATTCAAAAGTTTCTGAGAGGCATGCATTTTTTTCCCGATAGTATATGTTATGTGAACGTTATGTAACCTATATCAGATCCAAGTAACAATATATTCATACGACGGAACTGTACAAATGTCACTTCGAGTGTTCGAGAACGATATTCAAACAACAATTCAATATAAAAATAAGATATTTCTAGATTCCGAGTTTACATAACGAATAAGTACTATCGGCAAAACAAATATAAAATGCACACTTTTGAGAAACTTTTTTCCCAATTGAACATCGCGGACGATCGCCATTCGTGGAAGACTAGGTTCGGACCTAGGCGGGCCGACATAAAGGCCGAAGATGACGAAACTCTCAAATGTTTCTCGGACATCTCAATAGTATGTCTATATTATGGTTTGCGTGTGTAAAATGTGTGCGTGTGTATACGTCTGCATCCGTTCGTGTGGGGTGTATGCAGTGTGTGCGTACCTGCGTGCGAGTTGGGCGGCTGCGCCTGCGCGGGCTGACCCGGCGCGGCGGCGTTGCGCAGCGACAGCGACGAGCCCGAGCGCGAGCCGTCCGACTCCGGCTGCCGACAGACCATCGTTATACCATTTGTTGCTCCACGGTGAACTGTTGTTGCAATACGGGCCGTCCCACGGCTAAGCGACAGGTACTTTCGCTTCATGTCGCATAGCCGTGGGACACCCTGTATATTGTAGTGCTCTTAAAATATACGCAGGATGTATTATTATTATTTAAACTTTACTGCACAATACAAGAACTAAAAAAGGCCAACTTAATGCCATAAAGACATTCTCTACCAGTCAACCATTAGGCTAAACAGATAAATTATTGATTCGGGGTATTGATATCAAAATGTATGTCTATAATTTTAAACATACGCACAGCCATAGCATTGAAATTAAATACGGAACGCAACGAAACATGCCGGGATCCTTGGCCACTCAAAAATGATGGAACGGCTTCCGGGCACTCAACAATTAGAGAGCTACTTGGACTGTACAAAAAAGTTGGCGACACGTGTGCCCTTTGATAAAAACACACTGACAGAAAAAAATCTTTTTCACGACATCCTCACGTGATGCAATACAAGTAAGATCTTGGAATACGAACTGAAGACGATATGGAACCCTTGCTAGTACGCGAAAATATTTTCCCATCCAATCTAATTCTTGATCACGCAAAGTCATCTAAAAATCGGTCTATAGGAAGGGATTTGAAATGAACAAATTTAAAAGCACGCATTTCCCCGACCAGCGAGTTTTAAATATTTATTTCCAAAATCTTGACCGCTAAATATATCCAGCGATATCTGTTTTTACCTTGTCTTTAATCAGTGTGAACATTACACCATAAATCGACTGCAATAGACGCAAGGGCCTATAGTAGAAGTAATCAGTGTTATGTCCTATGAAAGGTTAAAGGCCGAGCCACACCGCAAACATTACTCTGTCATAAAAACTAATGTACACACTTTTACTTTTCATGGCCGAAAAAATCTGATCAGCTTTACGAACCAGAACTTAAATGATAGTTTAACTTCTCAGCCAAATCTTCAAATTAAATAAGCACTATGTAGCAAAACGGCAAATTTAACTTGCATACTATTATAAGGTTGTAAAAATTAAATGTCTATTGAAGATATTTTCAAATAATTGATCGTTACGGACTATTTGGAAGTCACTAAAACGAAAAATATTTTATTTATATTTTTTGTATGTTTGTACGTGTCGTTGTGGCTTCATCATGCAAAATCGGCTACACAGATTTCTACTATTTTTGGTACACGGGTAGCTGGGTATCCCCAAATGGTTGTAGGATACTTTTTACCCGACTATGCTAAAGCAAAAAAAGAGGGGTTATGACTTTTTCTCCTCTGTGAACGAAGTTGCGGACGCCTTCTAGTATTTACATAAAACTAGACACCATGGAGTTTTTAATCCACGATTATAATAATCCTAGAATACTCAATTCCTGGGAATGCGGACGAAACCACAGGTAAATGTTATTTATAAATAAGAAACTATTCTTTTGAATACTCACGTCGGTACTTTTCCTTCCGAGCAGCAAATATGTGGCGAATACATCGTCATACTTGGCCTCCGCGAGCGAATATTCGATCTCCTGTCGATTGTACCCCAGGCACACCAGCGCTTCTGTAAACACAATAGTACGATATTAGCGCATGATAAACTTGAGTTCACAATTGTACACGACTACGGCATTCAACTAGTAATACAACATTTGACAATCACAAAAAGAGGGGGTTGAATTCTATGAAATCTTCTTTGACGACCTCTAGAATATTTCTCATTATACATTGAAAGCTTTTTGATTTAGTCGTTTAAGACTAATTATATTGTAACGACGTCCGAATAAAGCGGTTAATTTGATGTCGTTTTGATACCAGTGACTAGTGGTTTTACTATGACTAAAATATACTATCACGTGACAAAACTAGAGAGGAGACAAGCGAATCATCATTATGGTATCTTTAATGTATTCAAATAAATTAACTTATTGCTTTAGAACGACTTTCTTGAAGGCTTAACCTCCTACTTGCCTAAGTAACTTATGGTTCAAATTCTAAACAAAAAACCAATAATTAGAAGAGGTAAAGATAGTAGTCCTCCCTAAGACATATGCCACTTTATAAACTTAAACTACACACTCGCACAGTTTGTCTTATAAGCATGATGTCCTAGGCTAAAATAATTATTGCATGAATTTGCAGATATAAAATAGCAGATAACAAAACCATGACCAAAACAATGATAAATAAAATGGACAATACCTTCAATAATTTCGATATTTGAAAAAAAAATATAAACTCATGATCACTTCAAAATAATAATTTGGTGAGATAATATAAATAAAAGCAAGCATTTTGGTACATATCTAACACATACAAAGCTATGGTCACCTACCAACTTGAGCTGTGCCGATTGCGAAGTTGGCATGGAATACAAACAAATATTATTCACACATAGTCCGAATGTGAGGCAAAATAATAGCATACAGTGGCGTGGCTTATTTTTTTTTCAAATACACTCATCTCTTTCGCACTTAATGAGAGTTTTCTGAAGTCGAGAAATCATTGACTGTTACGACTATGGCAACGGTCTAATTGACAAGAAGTGAAGAAATCCGCCAATCACGAAACAGGATTTTGACACTTATCGTCAGATAAACCTTACGTCGAGATGGCAACACCCAATTCGATGACAAAAATTCAAAGCGCATTAACAAAAGAGGAAACCGTTCTTTGGCGATTAACTCAAACGTGATCCAAGGCAGCCTGTTAAGCTATTAGTAATCAAATTGTATCGAGAAAACAACCATATCGAGCTAATAATACGCCACACCACTGTAACTATGTTAGTGTATTAGGCATTCTGCGTGAGGAAAGCATGTCGAGTAACAATGTCAAACCTCCAAACGATTTAGTATGTTTGGTACACGTTATAGTTGCTGAAGATGTGTAGCTTAGCTTAAATAAGCTCTCAAGCTGCACGTGAAATGGGGATCCTTCAATTTTACCAAACTATTTTTCCCAAATTGCCACAGTTCCTAACTGTATCATTCCCAACCCGCGCTTTCCTCCGAAACCGAAAAAATCTAGATATTTTGAGTCATTGTGTAGAACCCAATAGGTTTTATAGAAATTCCGAAAATTTAACGGTTTCCAAAAAAAAGTAAGTTTGCGAAGTGAAATATTTGTGAAATGAAACAGTTTGGGAAACATAATTCGCTGATTCATAAGTAACCCCGTGAAATGTTGCATAGCAAATGCAATTGCGCCTTCCGGTCATAGTTCAGACTTATGCAGTTTAGTTTTGGCAATTCTGTGTGGATTTTAAATGGACCAATGCCTCACTGGTGATAAAGCGTTTATAAAAAGCTTTCATAAAAGCTACATGTTCAATTGTGTTAATACATAAGTCATTCTTTCTCTTCAAAGACGACTGACGAGAAATAAAGTATGTTCTTTTTTGGAGATTAATGAGTTTTGACTGTCTCCCGAAGTAATGACCTGGAGAGTGACATGGGCTGTTATCCCTGGAATACCTCGGTTAACCAGCCAAAAGATGTTGCCTGGGAAAATTCTAGTCCACAATAGTCATACTAGGGCTCAACGTCTCAAATCGGCTATGTGTTCATACACCTGTCACTTGATGCCTGCTAGACATAACAGTCCCGAGTAGACTCAGGTCAACCATAAGCACGGTAGTCCTAATACCTATCTGCTTGTGGACCTTATGATCCTGTTGGGGCTTAAGGTACAACCGCATCGTCATCCTCCAAGCCGGTGTTTATGCATCACTTGAAGCTATCCAGCGGGACAGAACGACCAGTCGACTAAGGTAGTCCATAAGCACTGCAGCCACGTACCCATCCGCTTGTGGATCTTATAGTCCTGATGTGACTCGACATACGGCCGCAGCTCGTCGCCCTCGTAGCCAGTGTTCATGTTCATCCACTTGTAGCGCATGATGGACCAGATACATCTTGAAATTCCTAACTAGTTTTTCAACGTAGAACGGTCCTAAATCCGCTCAGGTCGTAAATCTTTTCTTCTTTGATATGTGCTTTTGGCAGGGTAGTGGTATATACAAGTCACGTACCTATCCGCTTGTGGTCCTTATAGTCTTGCTGTGGCTCGACGAACGGCCGCAGCTCTTCGTCCTCGTAGCCGGTGTTCATCCATTTGTCGCGCATGATGCTCTCCAGCGAGGCGCGCTTACCGGGGTTCAGGACTAGGAACTTCTTGAGCAAGTTCTCGCAGTCCGTCGACATGTAGAAGGGTATTCTGGAACGTATTAAGGAAACTAATGTTAAATGGCTGCATATCTATAGCTGCGCAAATTCCGGAGTGACCAAAAAAAATGATCACTTTTCTTCTATGGAAGGTAAGATTTGAAGAAAGTTTCTAAAATTTGAAATTTTCTAATAAAAAATCTTTAAGAAATATCAGTCATCTTTCCTTGTAGCATGTTACGCATCTTCGGAAACTTGCTGGCAGCACATCAGTATGCATATCTCATATAAGGCCGTAGGAGTTTACCTCCTGAACCTATCCAAACAAGGTCTCACATGGCACTCCCCGGGAAAAAGAAGTCCACCTCACACCACTTGGGCACAGTATTCATTGAAATAATGTAAAACGTCGGGCACCGATTATGTCAGTGGAATAATTGGCGTCAGACAAAATGTTTACCTGTACTTCCCTCGCAGAACCCTCTCCCTTAGTTCCCTTAGGGTCGACCCGTCGAAGGGCAGCGATCCCGACACTAGAGTGTAGAGGATCACACCTAGTGACCATACGTCCACCTCTGGACCGTCGTACTTCTTGCCTGGAAACAACATTAAACACATTATAATACATTGCTCAAAGGTTAATCGGAAGAAGTTTCTCTTTCTACAAAGCGCTAGAAAGACTTAATCGTTGTGATCGCGAAGTGATAGCCCAAAAAACAGGTAGAGCCGAATAGAATTTCACCGGGATGAAACCCTTGAAATATTAATTTTGAAAGCTTGTTTGATAAAAGTACTGAAATTAAAATTGTAAGGTGAAAAATAACTAAGGTTGAGAAATGATGCAGGGGGATTTGTTACTACGTTACACGCTCGTATTGGTGACAATTGGTGACGCTCCCCGCACAGCAAAGGAACATCACTTGCAAGCATCGCGTTCGAGTGGAAGCAGCCGGACGGAAGGCGACATCGCGGTGAGAATAGGAAGGCATGGCATGAGCCTCTATAAAGAGACACTGCCCCTCTGGGTTGCCTTTGAACAACAATAATAGTAGGTGTTACCTTGGAAGAGCTCTGGCGCGGCGTAGGGCGGGCTGCCGCAGAAGGTGTCTAGCTTAGCGCCAGGTGTGAACTCGTTTGAGAACCCGAAATCCGCTATCTTAATGTTCATCTCGCCGTCTAATAGGAGATTTTCCGCCTGGAAATGAGTCAAATTTCATTTGAAAACGATATCTTAAAACATATTACATGAGGCTGAGTTTGCGGCGCGGCTAAGGGGTTATAGTAACACAATATTATATCTCTTAATTTAGACGTCCTTATATAATCGTACACTAAACGTCTTCAGGTAGACGATCTAGACGAAACCATACAAAGCCAATGATTACGTTTCGGTGGCTTATGGACCATGATTAGTGCAGGTATAATTACTTATTTAGCAAATTTATTAAGCAGCAGGTATCATGGTGTAGCAAAGAAATGCTACACCATGATATTTGTATTATTCTTGAAGTATGTCCCCGGATACATTATTTGTGACAAGAGAAGTCGTATTAAGTGTAATTTCATAACAATAAGGCTTTCCGTTTAATTGAGTCGTCGCTTGCACGTCTTCCGGCTACACATCAAATTACCCTACCCAGTTGTGGTTGAGTATGTTCCTCGAGGAGTTAAAGAATCCAAGAAGATTCTCCTTGAGACCTCCGTGTATGATGCGATTCTGATGGCAGTACTGCACGGCGGATACATTTGTCGTAACTCGGCTCACGCCTTCTTCATCCCTCCGTGTAAAATACCAAGGACATACATAATTTGAAGCTCGTAAAGCGCCGCCCATCTCCCTCTCACGCTAATGTATATTTGAATGCGCGGGACGAAGACGATACGTGACCGGCAGTAGTAATGGTATGGGTACCTTGAGATCCCTGTGTATTATGCGCTTCTGGTGGCAGTACTGCACGGCGGACACGATCTGTCGGAACTTGGCTCGCGCTTCCTTCTCCTTCATACGGCCGTGTAGTACCAGATAGTCGAACACCTGAAAAATTACAGAACAACATTTATCGCAACAATTCTTATGACAAACGTCAAGCGTTAGAAATCAGCACGACGAACCCGATAATGTCTGCTTTAGATGGCTAAGTTCACTCGGGAAAAACAGCAACTAAAATAGAATTGAACAATCTATATAATTCATGAATCACTCGAAAAACGAGTGTTCAATTGAGAAGATGCGTTTTACCGTTCTAGTGTTGTAGGGGTGCCCCATGTCGTAACCATTTCAACATTAGTTAAATGATTAAAACATGGAATGATGATGATGATGACTATGACGTGAATTTCTGCAAGGCACTGTATGCTCTGATATTGCATTAGACTATATAGATCCTTTCCATCAGATGGCTCATCAGCTCGTTTGCAATCATTACTAACCTCGCCTCCCGAGGCGTACTCCATGACCAGGTACAGAGTCTTCTCCGTCTCGATCACCTGGAAGAGCTTCACGATGTTTGGGTGGTCCAGCATCTTCATTATCCGCACCTGAAATACAAACATACGCATTCAATATTGGTAAAAGACAACGACATACGACAACGGCTGACAAAGCTGCTGGCTTTGACGTGCTGCCGGTTTAGCTCAGCAGGAGTAACGTTGCCTGAGAAACTGAAGGTCATGGACTGAAGAAGCATCAATATTAGTTCTTGAGTCTTGAATGTTTTCTATGTACATTTCATTGAATACTTCATTTAGTCGGCATATCATTATATCGAAAGCATTTTTCCCTGAAACCATTAATAATTATGGATTGCTATAAAACAAACCATACCTAACCTATCGGCTTCTACATGATGATATTTTCAAAAATCATGAAAGTTGTACGGTTTCATGGGAAAAAGTTACCGATGCAATGAAAATTCTATGAAATAAAGCATTCTAGGAAACGTTTTAGATTGTACTTAAATTACTGTAAAAACCAACAATCAGGTTCACGATTGCAACCAAACTGTCTTTGAGCAAATTTAATGCGAGTGAAAAGATTAATGTGAATTTCAGCGCGCAAGCGAAACTTCCAACTTCATCGGCAATAACATGTCGGATTTTGGCAAGCCGAACCCATTGTTATTTTGCGTAGGATGAGTTTTCACAGTAATAAATCTCGAAAGACAATGTACCTATTGAATTACAAATTGTTTCAGTAATGTCAAAGTCAAATAAAGGCGAAGGCAGCTCTTTGACCATTGCTAAATCTAATTTTGAACACAACTAAGAAGGAAGGGTTGTAGTGGAACAAGGGTTAATGAGAAGCTTTTGACGATTTATCAAACAACTACATCAGACGTTCCGCTTGGGAAGTTAAGAGGATCTAATACAAGCAGATCAGAAGCAGTGTTATTAATTTTTTACTGTCGTAAAACCTTAGTTTTATCAAAAGTATGGCACTCACTTACATCTTCCCTCCAAGAAATATAAATCAAGCATCTCGTGCTGATACGTCGATACGTATTGATCGTTCGTCACCCACAGGCACAAGTAGAGGTAAAGATAGATAGATTCTATATTGAAGAGCAAAATGAAGGGATAACTTTAAGTAGAAATTGGCACACAAAAGGTTTATCGTCTCACCTCTCTGAAGAGTTTCTGCAGCGAGCCAGGATTTAGTTGGGTCTTGTCTATGATCTTGATCGCCACTTCCTTGCCGGTGGGGACATGCTTCGCCAATTTCACCTTCGCGAAGTTACCTTTGCCGATGGTCTTGAGAAGCTTGTACTTTCCTGGAACAATGCGGAGGAAAAGTTAAAATAATGTCGCAACGACTGCAATTCAACATGCAAACCGTCTGGCGTCATTATTGCTGACAGATCATTGAAATGTATAATATCACAAGATCATTGAGACACGACGGTCATATAATTCGAATAAATAAATAAATATTAAGGGACAATTTTACGTAAATCGAACTAGTTCCATGGTATGCCCAATAAGGGTTGTGTATGAGTACTAGAAAATGTACTTAATACAGTAATATAATTTATTATTATTATAGTTGTAAAAATGAAAAAACTGTACATTGAAGATGTTTTACAAAATAAGCGACACGAAGCTGTTCGCTGAAACGAAAAGAAAAAATATTTTTGTATGTTTGTATGTGTCGTTATGGCTTCATCACGCCAAACCGGCTAAACGGTTTTCACCTATTTTTGGTACAAGGATGGCTTCACAAATGATAATAGGATACTTTTTACCAGACTATGCTGAAGCAAAAAAGAGGGTTATGGTTTTTTTCCTCCTCCACGAACGAAGTTGCGGGCACCTTTTTTTAAATACATCGAAAACATCCTAGACTCAGGAACAAATGTTTATATGCTGATCATACAAATATACCCACTTACCGGGATTTGAACCCAGAACCGTCAGCTTCGCAATACAGCGCCACTCCCGCTGAGCAAAACCAGTCAATTCAAATTACGCGTTGCCTATAGTACCTATTACTAAATTCATTCAGTTTTAGTTTTGGCGAAACCACTTAAATAGAATCTGTCCATCATTATAGAAGCAATTGTTTTGGCAATGTCAGCTACTTATACAGATAATAAAGGAAGAGAATATAATTAATTTGACAGCACAATATCTTATATTTGTCGGACACAGCGAGCGCTTCACGAGTGACGGCTACTTCCCGCTGCATAAAAACAACTAGATTTGTGTTATAGTGCATCTAGGTTAAGTAGTTTTACCGTGTTCCAAGTTTTTCATTTCCTACTTATCATCATCAGTCAAAAGACGTCCATTGCTGGACATAGGCCTCCCCTAAAGAGCGCCATCATGAACGCCCGCGGACTCCAGCAACCTTTATCAGGTCATCAATCCACCTTGTGTGGGGGGGGGGGGGACGATCTCACGCTGCGTCTTCCAGTGCGTGGTCGTCACTCAAGAACTCAAACGGTCAGTTCTACGAGCAATATGCACTGCCATTAAGTTTTGTTATACTTCGGGTTTATCTTACTAATACATTTGTTCACTTGGTAATGTTATTAGCTAAGCGTCCTAATGCTTGGCAGCTTAATTACAATAACTGACACCTACTTTATCATCTCTACTGGTACGAATTAAGGTCGAAGGTGCCACGCCAACTAATAGGACAGTGTCGGACACTGGGACATTTACTTTATTAACTACTGGTCCCGAGGGTAGCAAGCAACCTTATCCTTCGAAGTAAATATTAGCCGATCTTCGGTGCATACGTCTAAGCAAAGAAACACGTCGATATATAAGGTGCTAATGCTAACAAATTAGGTACTAATACTTTCAGAGATGTTAAAACAATTAACTTTAAATAAAAATTAAGAAAACTTTTTGTATAAAATTTTCTTTTTAATTTAAGGAACAAAGTATAATTTAAAAAAATCCGACTAAACATAACCATCCTGTGCATTTAACTGACAAGATGTTTTTTATACCATTGACACTTTATATTTAAATGAAGAGACTGGCCACTTTTTAGCCAATTAAGCGTCAGTCAGGTCAGGAGGTTCCATATGATAATCAAAGAGGTCTTATGCACTAATAATCTCATTAACAGGGTGTTTTACATAGCAAAGTTATTTCTCCAAAAACTAATATAAATTGTTACCTAGCGACAAGCTCTTAAAGTAATGCCTATATAGTTCCTTCGTGATGGATGAATGAAAAAAGAAGAAACGCGTTTCATTAAAATATACCGAAAACGATTACCTGCGGGTTGAATACACTTAGCCATTCCACATTTCAAACATTTCCGATACCCATAATATTGGAAAGGATATAACAGTCGCTTAAAGGAAACCCACATTAATCCCGAAGCAATAATCTCGGAAAGGGCCAGACCCTTCGAGCATCGCTGCCCTTTTTCATTTGTCAAACATGTTTCATCCGAAGGCATCTCAATTATGCCATGATCGGGTCAGGGGCTCAAGGGCAAGGTCTGTCATCAACTTCTAATATTATATGTATTGACAGTTTTATTGTCCTTGACCTTATTGGCGCAGCCCTGTGAGTTTCACAGGGAATGGAAATTTTGATGAAATGATACATACCATTTTAAATTTGAGAAAAGATTGACGCTATCTCTCGGACGATGTATTCTCGTCTGACTGAAAGTGCTGGACTCGTGTTTAATAGTAAGAATCAAAGGTTTTTCAGTGTTGTGGCAGTGTCACGACTCACGACGGCACTTCTCGGCACACGGAAAATTTAACCTTTTGCCCTTATAATCTGGGCGGAACTTGCTGTTTGCGTTCGGCGACGAACTTGTAACCTTTTTCTCACCTCCGCGGAGGAAATTGCTGGCACTCATCTAGAATAACTTAAAAAGATGCGAACTCACCAATATGCGGCTCCTCTGAGGCCCTAGATCGCGAGGAGACCCGCACGCTGCCGGTCGCCGAGCCGCCGCCGCCCGCGCCCGCGGACGACTCCGAAGCGCTCTGGAAACACAAACAAGCACGTTAATACCAGTACCGTTTTTAACACAGGGCACAGGGGGCAGGTGCATGACCCTCAAACCACACGAGGGCGTCGAGTAATCTTAGGCGCAGGCTTCACTGAATAGTCATAGGACGAGGACGCGGCGCCCCTTTCGTACAAAATGTATACTTAGAAGCGTCGCGCCCCGACGCGTCCTCGCCCCGTCTCGTCTGTCTGTTTTGCAGCGCGACGCTTCTATACATTCTGTATGAAAATTAATGAAAGGGGCGCCGCCTCTGCGACGCGTCCTCGCCCGACCTCTCTTCAGCCTGTCCTGCACCTTAGACAACATTTTTTATAGTCTACGAGGTCTTTCGAAGTGTTCTCAAAATCTGCTTCTTTCAAATTACTTCCTCTTGCAAACTCTATAATAATTTAATTCTTTCACTTTTCAGTCTGTTCGGTTGTGCAACTTTTTGCCAGTAGAATTAAGACGACCTAACTCTGGCTCTAAATCTGGTTTTATGATTTTATGGTTGAATAATATTAGCATACTTACCTATTGATCATATTTATTAATAATGTATGCATCTGTACATGTTTGTGTTTTATTTGTATTTAATTTATACTAAAATCGGCAACGTTGGTACGGCCACGTTTTACGGAAACCGGCAAATTACGTGGGGAATACATGTCTAGCCATGCTGCCTCTGACGGGCCTCTGGTAGGAGGGGTAACCCAGAAAATGCTGGCTTGATGTCGTAAGGTTTGACGTACGATCTCACAATAAGGGATGCCACAGAAAGTGCAAAGTGGAGGAGAAAAATCCGGTAAGCGGACCCCGTTGTCGCCATACCCCTCGCCTCTCTCTTACCGCAGGCGACGTCTCCGTTGAACGGCAGAAGTGTAATAAATAGTAAGTGTAGTCTCTAGAAAGAAACTGCAAGAGCAAGCAATCGTTGAAGGTAGAAAATTTAGCCTCGAATTAAATTTACGAACGTTGTCCGAAAAAAATACAATTAGCGGTGTTCACATCAACCTTATCATCAATTGACATGCCCGCTCAATGTATATCATCTTATACTATAGGCGCTAGAGATAGCACGCACGTCGGGTGTTTTCTACGTGGACGTGTACCGGGTTATAATTTTGCACAATTTTCGGCTCAGCATCGGCCGGATTATCCCCAAAGGATAATAATCACCGAACACAAAGGACGAGCGTAAACAACCGTTATCTTTTCTTGGCACGCGTCCTGATTCCGGTACCTTCATCTTACCGAAGGTTTGCTCAGGCCGTCGACCCGCGGTCCTGAGATCCGGTAAAGGAATGTTTCCCTACACGTGCAAGGGCAATCGATATGTTTTGATCCTAAATTTTCTAAACTGGTTTCTTCTGTGTTAATTTATATTAAACAGAATAAATGAGCTGACCTTTAATATGCCGTATTAAATATTACTTGGGACACACGTGTCTTTCTTTGAAATTTGTGTCTGTTAGTAAAGCGTATCATATACAGCACTTACGAGAAAATAAATGACGTACGCATAAGGTGATACCGATACCAATGGTTTGTATGGTATCACATCCATGCAGATATGTGTCAATATAAGGCACACATATCAGCAAGAAGGTGAATTTTGCAAATTATGTACTCGATACGATTTCAGAAAAATCGAATTACTAATATCGTTACCTTTTGGTTTAAAAAAGAGGTATACCAGCCGTGCTAAACAAATTCAGTATAGTATTTCCCTTTGATAATCCAGGTAAACAAAGTATCTAAACGCTGACGCATCCGCCCGTTAAAATTCTCATCCAAAAAAAAGTCGTCGTTATACAAACCGACATATATATTTACAGATGATTGAAGTATTCATTGTGACGTTCGAAATCAATAGAGAAATAACTATATTGGTTATTTTTCAGGAAGCTGAAAGCTATCACTTTTTTTTTCAATTAGCTTCTATGAAATAAATCCCCCTCTTATCCATCAGAGGAGGCCTGTGTCCAGCAGTGGGACAGAAATATAAATATACGAGCTCTGTAACTAAAATACTTACATCGATATATGCATGCAAAATTATAGGAAAAATCGTAGGAAATCGTAACGAAATAAGTTTAAATACATCTTTTATAAAAATGTCACCAGCAAGAGAGCTTCTGTAAAAGCCAACGAACTGGGCACCCCGCCCACATTATGCACCGAGGCAAAAAAACCTTTCCAACTTTTTTTCTCCAAACGATAATGGGCGTCGCCACCAAGTTTTTCCCATTTCCACGGTATCGTAACTTAATGGTGCAGAGCTTTAAATAAGTAATGCTATCGCACTAGGGCTATTTTTGTAATTTTATAACCTTCGGTGACGTGTTTCGACTTATGAGGAAGGTTTGGCTTTTATAGAAATACTAGCTTCTGCCCGCCTTAAATTCGTTTATCGCGGATAAGGGCATTTTTCCGGGATAAAAAGTAGCCTATGTCCTTCCCCGGGACTCAAACTATCTCCATACCAAATTTCATCCAAATCGGTTCAGCGGTTTAAGCGTGAAGAGGTAACAGACTAACAGACAGACAGACAGACAGACAGACAGACAGACAGACTTTCGCATTTATAATATTAGTATGGATATTTTATGTTCGTTCCATGCTCAAAGTAGGGGACTTTCTGGAAGTTTGTACGAGTATAATAGATTTAGGAATAAATGTTTAATCATGATTAAAGGAAATGTTAGGCAGTCAAACTCCACTAAATCATTCGGATTTCACAATGTTATTTATGGAGTGTTTTCTATAAAACAGGTTATAAAAAGACTTTTTAAGCTTTCTATACCTTTTCTCTATTTTTTCTTTCGTTAAGTTGCGAAAACACGCAGCTTTTTCAGTCACTAAAATCTTTTTTTAATACTAATTTGGTGTCAAACAAGCATACGGCCTGCCTGATGATAAGCGACTCTTTAAACGCTTGTTTACTCCCCTCTTTTCCTCTGCAAATTCTCCATACATTTCACACACCTGATGTAAGTACCGTAGGAAAATTTCCATAATTGCCAAAGTTTCCACGTGGGAAAAAATCGGTAATTTTTCAAAAATCACACTGAAAACTTTCCAAAATGAAATATTTATTTTTTAGTTTTCAGATATTTCTTTTTTAGAAACTTTCAAATCACAGACAGCCACCATAAAATCTGTCACCAAGACTCCTGTGGCTGAGTGCGCTCGCAATGCAATCAATAAAGACCGGTGCAGAAGAATTGCAAAAGCATCAACTAAAGATGTGGACAACGACCACTCTGTCAACGACTAAGAAGATATATATAGTGTAGGAAAAGAATCCTTCTTCAATTTGTCATCCTATAAGTATTCCTAAGTTGGTGCAACTCATTATAGTCATTACACAGAATGCCGAGCGACCGCAGATTACACTACCTCATACGTAAGCTCCTTGCAAGGCTTCCTCGCTCTTTATTTTTAAAAGGTTTGCATTGCTTAGACTTTTCAATGCTCTTTATAAATTATGCAAGACGCCGCATTGAAAAAGGGGAAAAGAACCTTTTATTTGAAATCTGTTTTATGAGAGTTCTGGGAAATATGCTCGATACACTAGTCAATTTAGCGGCGATTCCTTTGAGCGCTTTTCTAGGAGTATCCGCAGAATACTTGTTCGTGGAAAATTTGTTTGGATTGTTTGAAATAATATTAAATTGAAGCGTCGAGAACGCACTATATTGAGTATTAAATCCTCCGCTGCGCTGAGATAACACAGAGAGCTGTACATATAATAAATGCACAATCGTTAAAAAAAGCTTTATTTTCCACGCCTGACGATTAATGGCGTAATCTTGAACACACAGTGATATAAAACCATTTTTCGATGCAAAAACTGACATCAATTATGTAATTTTTTCTCACAGTGCGAAGCGCAAAAGCTTAACACCTCATGAATCATGGCCAAATGGCAGTTAGGCTATAAAATGGCACTTTAAAGCGTTTGTGCCAAGCCAAGAGGATATGCCAAAGCTTTGGCGAAAATGGGTATTCCAGCCTCGTGCTAATGTTGCACTTAGGTCACTCGCATAATATGTGATTGCCTTATGCGATTTTCTGATGTTTCACAGAACGCTATTTTCAATAATCTTTAGAATATTACAATCGGAAACGCTGACCGGCCTGTTCGATTGCACCTACATGGAATAAGGTTTATTTCAACAATTCATGTCAAGTGTCCGTGCCATTTTCATACTTAATCTCCGAACAATTTGTCACGGTACAAAATAGCTATAACTATAACCCGACTATCCTACCTAACATTGGTAATTTAACAATGCTAACGCAAAAAATCTGCTTTATCTAAACGAACAAACAATATTATTCGATACACTTTGCACTTATCAATACTAGAGTGCATAAAAATAAGAAATTCGTTTTTATTGTTATTGTACTTTGTAGGAAATGTAAAGTACCAGTAACCAGTTTGTAAAAAATTGCTAACTCACGTCACGATTGGAGCTAGTCAAAGAACTTGTTATTTTTCTGCGTAACCAGCTAGTTTTTAACGAGAACCCTATTAAAGGTTGTCAAGGGTAAGGCTGTCTCCGTTTTCAAAGTGAAATTATTAAATCGTTGGAAAATTGCTTGCAAATATATTGCAATAAAGCAATAATTTTTATATATTAAAAATTCTGCTCTTGCTTTATATTATAAACTTTATAATCAATAAAATATTTTCCTTTTCTTTGCTGTGTTCCCTCTCTTTAGTACCATTTACAGTACGCTTGGTTACACAACAGCAAAGTTCAACTAAAAAGTTTTTTTTTTGCAATATCACATCATAGAGTTTTACGGATTATAAAAACTAGTCTCCTAGAGTCTAGACTGCCTGGAAAAAAGTATAAGATATTCTATCCGTGGGAAACTCGGGAAAGAGATAACCATTTATGTATGAAGTTAGCTCATGTATTGCGAACCGACCGCAAGCAGTCAAGTGAAACCGAAGGAAACTGCATGCTAATTTGCGGGCTTTCCTTCCGTTTGTGGCTCTAATTATGGTTACATATAAGTTAGCTCGATGGAAAACGAATAGAAAGATATATGTTGGACGTTAAATCATAAATTGTTCAACCCGACAACGACGTGTTCGTGATTTTGGTCTAAAATATATTTTAACTAGAAATAGAGTGGTGACAAGCAGCTACATTTGCGAAAAGCACTAGAGTGGTTATTATTCGTAATATGAAAGTTTATGAAGATTATATTTTGATGTTCGTTACTCATTAAAGCGGCAACTATCAAACGAATATCGCCTTCGTACTAGTCGTTAAGCAAAACCTTTTGAATCAGTTTAATGAGAGGATTACCCTAATCTTTATTATTAGATAAATACATCCCTTCTTAAAGATATAACACTCTCCACTATACCAGTAGGTACTCAAGACTCAACGTTTTCTGCACATAGGTAAACAAATACGACTTCATTATTGATGTCATTGATTGGAAGTCAAGGGCCTGTTAAATGTTATTTTCTAATGTCGTCACCATAATAATGAAATAATGACCTTTTTTCTGTTAGAAGGCCGCAAGGGCACTTTTACAAGACTAAGCCTACCGGCATTTCCCAAAAGGAGACCAATGTTAAGAAGAATAGCGAAGGATACTCAACGGTCAGTATTTTTTTCTAAATAATTCTTAATTATCTTAACGGTCTTCTGCCAATTTAAGACTAAGTCGCAGTAACAGATAATGTTGCGTATGTATCACTCAACGGACGGAAGAAAAGTAACACGGTACCTAATCCACAATTGCTGCTACCTCTATTGTTGACATCCAAATTACTTATTGTCAACGGAAAACCGTAAAGCCTGACTTGTGCAGACCTGTAGATAAACAAGACAATGAACCTAAGCGTAAACGTACCTAAGAAACATTCCTATTTATATGAAACTACAAGTGTCTCGTTACCATGAAAAATAGCTATGCATACCATATTTCATGACAATGGATAATCAAAATAAATATATGTAAGAATATACGGAGAGAGAAAACTCAATAATCGTAAGTATTGTGACCGAAATGTATTACATTGTTTTGACTAGTAGTTTACACCATTTGGCATATAAAAGACTGAGAGTTAAATTATTGAGGTTCAGTAGCGGGACTAGCGGGCACAAGCTCAGGGTAGGCAATTCTTAAGCCGTGGTTGTTCAGGATAGACAGTGCAAGTGCTGACCACATGCCACTATTGATGAACAAATGAAAAAGTATAGCATTGATTAGCTAAGCTTAGTTAAAAACTATATCTAATTTGGCCATACATTTGATCCTCTAAAACACCTCTGAAAAACCGGTCCCGGTCTTTTTGTGCTGTACACTATGTCATTTCATTATACGCTTGTCTGGACCATTACCTTAAATGTAAAGTTTGTTCAATAAATAAACAAAAATAGCTGAAATACTTAACAAATGCCTTTCTTGCATGTAAAGTGTACAGAATTGATACGGAACTTAAGTGAATACGGAACGTTTCTTTGTTTATATACGCACAAAAGACAACAAGCTCGGCACTTGTTCTTCACGCGAAGGCCGCTCTTACTTAGGGTCCGGCCACGACAAAGTGCGACCGGGGCGCGGCAAGCGAATTCCACACGGGTAACGAATGGCTGACGAAGGTAACTAGTCTCTTCCTCGTTGGCAGTGGAACAGCTGCGTCACCAGCTCAACTTTATTGGGATCTTAGCTAATGAGCACATGCGTACGAACTACGAGTACAAGCGTGAGTAGCCCCGAGGGCATCGTAGGTGACATTGTAGGTGATGCCAACTAACTAATGCCAGTCTAACACAACTCTCCGCGACTATGCTTGTCGCGCGACATAGCATCACTCGTCTTTCTCGCATTGTATTAAAAGGAAAGAGACAGACAATCAATGTCGCGCGACTAAGAGTCGCGTATGACAGTTGTGCTGTGCGGTGAGCGTCTCGACCGCGCAAGGAAGAGAGAATTCGCTTGCCGCGTCGCTAGTCGCGCATTTTCGTGGCCGGGCCCTTACATCTACAAAGCCTGTGGTCGCGTGTGTCGCTCCCGTATTGGCTTAGCAACGATGTAACACTTATAGTTTATAACAGAGTTAAAGGCTATTGTTATCGAATATGTAGAAGACATACAAGGAGAGCATTTCTTAAGTTTTTTTACCTATATAGTAAATAAAGAGTACCCCATGGAACTTCTCCATCGCCTTGGCTACCCGTCTCCTGCGCCACAGCTTGGACAGGAACACCGGTGCCATAAACGGCAACATCCGGTGACGCATGGTTTGGGGATTTATCTTGCCGCCTGCACTGGACCCCGCGACGCTAAAACGTACTAGCGTTAACGCTAGCCACTACACTACTAGAACACACGTAGGTTTTGCTATCACTATTATAAGGAACTTTAACAACACTGAAAATGACTAACGTTCTATGGAACCACTGGAAGACCGCGGAATAATACGACACTGAAATCTTGTTAGTTTAAATGGGATGTAAATAGTATTTAATATCACGCAGTTATAAATTCACATCAAAAATATATTTCCCACTAACACTTTGATACCGTCGACGAAGCACTATTTCATTAAATTCGATACGTTCAAGACACAATTTTCACAAATATAACTAACATTTCACCGCTCAGAACACATTATAACTTGATTAATTTCGCTTAAGATTTACTTTTTCGCCTTTGAAGATTCGAATTTCCATCAGAATTCAGCCTTGTGTTGATTCAAAGACCGATTCTGAAATCAATTTACGTGTCGAATATTCTAATAAAATCAGCCAAAACGTTTCACGAAATAACGTTATTGCGTTCAAAAGCTCTACTTTACGCAAAATAATAGATAACCTAACGGTTACAAACGTTTAAACCGACTGTCAATTAATTGAAGAGTGAGGAAAATTAATACCGATAACAGAAAGTCTGTCAGGAGTCAAATTAATTAGTCACAATAACATTTATTAATTGTAATAATGAAACTGCCACATTCGATCGGAATGAAGTTAATGTTCGTAATAACACAATACTGACAACATGTCGGACGAGTGTGTGAAAGACAGATAGTGTGTTTTGCATAATAAAAATTACGAAACTGTTATCTGAAGACGGTGACTGTTTACAATGACCTCTGTGACTTAACTATCGTATTGTGAATTTAATAACGAGAGTTATTGCAATACTCGAATCAATTATAGCAAATGTGGTGCAATTTAAATTCAACAAGATGAAAACGATTCCAGCAACTGGAAACAAACTGGTGGAAAATATAATCTGAATACGACAAAGTTAAACTAAAATAAAATTAGGGCAATTAAAAAAACCATTATGCTACTAGTGCTCCGAGTGGGACAGATAAAAACTCCGCAGAAAAGAAAGAAATCCGAGCGAAGTGCCTTTTACTGGTACACAATTAAGATAAAAATGTCTATCAGGACATTCTTTTTAGATACCATATCTTAGTGATTTCTTAACACGAAGGTGTATTGAAGTAATTGGATTTTAAAAACTACACTATTACAAACAAATTAACTTATTAGGTACTCAGTTTTTGGCAGGAAGTTTGGCGCATGAAAACATTCGTGTACTTAGTAATGTTTATTGTTTATATAATTATAGTTTAATTAGGCGCGCGAGTATAGGTAACGCAGCCTGGGCTAGCGTAGCGAGGGGTCGCTAGCTATTCTTTTTCTTTTTTGCATTGAATCTACTGATCAATGATGTAAAATTGAATTAATCAAATGTACTGAATACTCGCAGTACCCAAGAATCTCGTTCCAATTCTAAAACCACTCTGAAAATAAAATTAACGGATAGAACGGTTCGAGCGGTTGGTTCCAATTATGATCAATGCGAAGAATCTGTTTGCACAGTTAGAGTAGTTTTTTTTAACTTAGTATGAACTCTATTCAATTATTGTAAAGCAAACATCGTCAGACTAGGATCAGATCAGAGTATAAGTACTACTAATAGTGTTACAGTCCGAAAACTGTGGAACCGATGGTTGCTTGGAGAGAAAAGTTCCCAAACTAGATGGACCGATGATCTGGTGGTTCGCGGGTAACCATTTCAAGAAAGCAGCGCACGATCGGTCGTTATGGAGATCCTTTGTCAAGTAGTGGACGTCATTCAGCTGACATGATGATGATGATGACAGTCAAAGATAGATGTCTGACTAGTCTAACTGGAAGATGTTAATAATATCACCCATATAGTATAGTAGAGTGGCATTGAAAAGACATACCTTTTCTTAGACAGTAACTCTTTAAATTCCATAGTCCATGCTATAAGGCGCGTCTTCATGGATAAATTATACATGAGCTTTAAAGATGTCGGTCTGACCTGAGCAATCAATCAAAACCGTGACCACAATAGAATGAAAATCTAAATTCTACATACTTTTCTAAAATAAATTTAACTCACGTAATTCAGTTAAGGTTTAAGTTAACTCAGTTGCAAGCACTATTCCTAATCTAGTCGGGAGAAACTTTGAATGGCTTACCTAAGTTAGGGCGCGTGAAGAATTTAAAATTCAACGAACTCAAATGGAAAAGGTAAGGCTGGAATACAAAAAAGGCTCTGTTCAAACGAGGTTTACTTTGCGGGGACTGTGATGTGTTTCGACGGCGCCATTTTAGTGGCAAGTGTATTTGTTTTGTGCTTCTATTTTGGATGCCGTGTTATCACCAATCCTGAAGTGTGAAAGAAGGTATAATATAAGTAAATATATGAAGGTTTGTTAGCAAACAGAATAAAACCAATTTACAGTTTCTAGTGAATAAATGTTTTTTTTTTCTTTGAATTACACGCAAAACTATTAGGGTGACCATTTTGAATTGCTGGTTCGTATCAGTAAGCGAATGAGTGGAGTTATATAAATATTCAATTTTAAAATTAAATATCTAAAAAAAAAACTCAATTATAAAGAAAATGCTTATGAAGAATTTGTTGAACAAACAAGAAATGATAGATAAAAATACACACCTATATGGACCTTTCGATATGTAACTGACATACTCTTTGTGAAAATATATCGAAGCGATATAATTGACGTAGGTTAAACCGTCACCCGCCGGGATTTTTCCATGAACTCGCGGCTCTATTTGGGTATCGTGCAAGAAAGTTTGAATAGAAAAACTCTTGAAAATTTCAAATCTCAAAGCCTCTATAAAAAACAACAAGGCTGTAATCGTAATAATTCAGTTACTTCATAATATCATCACAATGAGAGTATTGAATTCGATTACAATAAACGAGACAAGGTTTTGAGATTGGACTTTGTAAAATTAAAGAACCCTATGGATATGGATAATATAAAAATTGTTACAATAAGATTCTTGTACGTCGTCTTGTTACGTCGAATATCAAAAAAAATGATTGATTTGTTGCGACGAATTGAGAATCCCCTCCTTTTTTGAAAGTCGGTTAAAAAGTTAACAGGTCTATTATTGGGAATAAACTACTCCAAAGTAATTTGTAGATGTACCCTTGTTTTAAAGAAGGGCATTTTTTTCGCAAATCGTTTTGGAATAAAACAAACATAACGAAATAACTTTGAACTAATCTGTCTCAAAAATCATGAAAAAAGGTTTTTTTTTCTACAAAACGAAACCTTAAATGAAGCATTTGTCGATGAAACGGGAGGATCTCTAATAAGTAACTTACGAGTACATTAGATACAATGGAACTGCGAGTGACGTAAATTACGGAACAAATTACAAATCAATAATTACGCAAGTATTAAAGGATTCTTAAGCCTTGTCGCACAAAGGCGGGTGAAACGACTATTAGCAGACGCCCTTTTGTAAAGCTTGTCATTTCGCCCATTACTGAAATTACGACATTCGGGTAGAACTGAAAATACAAATAGTTTAAGCCGAAGTAATCTGCTTTGAAACATGAGCGTGTAATGAACCAAATAGGTACTCGTAGTTAAGTAAATGAGTACAAGAAGGTGGCCCGCAACTTTGTCAGCGGAGGAGAAAAAAATCATAACCATCTTTTTTGTACAGCGTAGTCGGGTAAAAAGTATTCTATAATCATCTGTCCAGCTACCCGTGTACCAAAGATAGTTGAAATCCGTTTAGCCCTTTTGACGTGATCAAGCCACAACGACAGGAACAAATTTAAAAAATCTTAAAAAAAATAAAGATCTAAGTCGAAAAGAAAAATTAATTGCGATCCTCTGCAGTCTAAGCCGGAATCGAACCAGCGTCCTAATCCGTTAGACCATCCGAACGCTTGTGATTCACAACGCATTAATCCTGTACCTTCGGTGACGGTACGTTACTCACGACCTTATGTACCATTAATTTCTTTTCTACTTAGATTTTTGTATCAATATTGTACAAAAAATATGTGATGTTTTCACATTAAAAAACATAAACAATAAAAATTGAGCTTTAATATTTTCTTCTCTTTCAGCGATTATTACTAATTTAAATAAAACAATTTTAACGGACTATATCGCGTATATTATCTCATTTGAGTTCCCGACGTATGTTCAATGTACAGACATTTAATTTTTACAATTTTATAATAGTATGCATAATATTTGTTTATTCTATACTATTATAAAGTTGTAAAAATGAAATATCTGTATATTGCGGATATATATATCTGTATAAAAAAAGTGATACGCCTTTATTTGAAGGTCACTGAATCAAAAAATATTTACTTTGGATTTGTTTGTATGTTTCGTTGTGGCTTCATCACGCCAAAACGGATGTCAACAATTTTTGGTACACGGGTCATCCATAGATAGTTACAGTCTAAGTCTAGGCTAGTTTAGGTTAGGCAGTTTAGAATAAACGAAAGAAGCCAATAAAAAAAGTAAAACTGGCCTCGGCTCGAGGCAGACGATCAGAGAATCGATTTATTCTATTACCGGCGGCGGCTTCATTATTCAAAACGTCATTTGTATTAAGTATCATTCTCACGAACACATGTTACGTAAATCTGGGCACGTCACTGCTTACAATCGATGAAATTACACTTCAATTAATATAAAGTAGAGCTTTTGAACAATCGATTAAACACATCGAAATGAAACTAACAAAAAAAAAACTATACGACGGAATCAGCGAATTAGCAAAGTCATCTCAAATCGTATCAGGTATTGATGTATCGAGATGTCTTCGATAAGATGACACAACAATTAAAAAATTTGAACACCTGAACAATCGCGTATACACTCATAGAAAACGTAACAAAGAACAACAGTAAATCCCATTAGGTATTCAAGCTGTCTTCAATGAGGTTACACACGAATTTAAAAATAGAACTGAAAGTTCGCGTAACACACGCACAATTCAAACGTAAAGAACAATCACGCGTTCGAGGATTAAGAATGCGAGAGTCATCGCAAAATCGTATCAGGTATCCATCGATGAGACTACGCGTCAATTAAGAACTTTTAAGCACAGACACACTCGGAACGTAAGGAACGATCACGCGTCGAAGATCTAGGGATGCGAAAGTGATCGCAAAATCGTATCAGGTATCGGTGTATCGAGATCTGTTGCCACACTGACATGGGACGAGGGTCACAAGGGCGGGTGCTATTCTCAGCCCAGGACTAGCGAGGCATATACGAGGTTGACAGCGCGTGATTAAAGGCTGGACAGGCGTTATAACCTAGTTGGGACTAATTATATTCAGGGACGATGTCGCACGTATCGATTCTGGCTGAATTTTTAATTGAATTAACTGTACAGCAAGCCAATTAATGACGCTGAACGTTCCACGCGGTTTTCGTGACAGTTTACATATTCATAACGAAAAGGTTTTAGAGATGATGGTGAGGAGAGGATGAACGGATGAAGATGGCCAATTTGTTTAAGAACTAAAAAATATTTTTATTCAATTTAAAGGTATGTACTTTACGTGGAATCCTATCAACAGTCTTCAGTCATGACTGCACCATTTATAATCATGTACGAATTAAACCTGTACTTAGTACCTTATAGGTAGATGTCTGTAAAAAGCTGATAATTCTCAAACGCCTGAACCGATTTTCTTCAACCGTTGCTAAGAATACTCTAGAGAAAGTCACAATTCAGACAAAAACGACAGAATCCAAATGGGTCCATCAGTTTAGGAGCTATGATGCCGCAGAATGACACATAAATCACACGTCAAATTTATATCACCCCACTTTTTACCGGGGTTTAAAAAGATAAATTTTCAGTGCCAAAAACATACACAGCTCTATTAATCTGCATAGTTCGTATTATAACGAAAATACCAATACCTAGATATAAAGTGACCATTTCTTAAATTCAATCTATAACAAACTGCATACTGAAGACCCTTTAACTGCACGATTCTGTTACATTGCATTAACACACCTAATCTACATATCAGACAACGACATTGCATGCGTCTCGCCTTTCCGCTTTTGCCTTTAGATCGTCTAGAAGTTATCCAAGTAGTGTAAATATGAATAAATTAGTATTAACACATTGCTCGCGATAAAAAAGTGAAAAAACATTACCGCTATATTAAATAAATGTCAAAAAACTAGTGCAATTATTTCAGCTTTATAGCTTAGAGAAATTCCATTAGAGGACCTTTCGCGCCGAGAGGTAATATTTCAAAGGTTAAGTGAAATACGATGAACATTCTGGACTGAACAGACCGACGTTGCGCATTTTAAATTGTTTCAGTGAATTCAGTAGGTTCTGGTTTGTCGGGATAGTTGGCGTTTGCTGCTGAAATTCACAAAATTTAACTTGATATGATATTTTATAAATTTTACATATTATGTAGAATTCTGAGTTTTGTGTGTCAAGCGAAGGGTGCTGTTTATGTATCAAGCAGTATATAGCGTTTGCAAATGCCATATCTTAGACTGGATTTATCCAAACTGGCGAATAGGAGATAAGGCTTTTTCGAAGATTAAGTGACAATATGATATATGTATTAGAAATTTGACATTACCTGTGAATTATCTCTAAGAATGTTAGTCGAATCGTAACTAATTTTAGTAGAAATACATTTTCTAACGTCTTAAAGTCACACAAAATGTGGAAATTTATTTGATAAGCACATTTTTAGGTTATAAATGTGCTTACAAAAAAAAGACATTCCAATTGCTACATTGCATACGTAATTTTAAATAAGCTTTGTATGCTTTCGCAACTCATTCCCGAAAGACGCAATCATCAATCAATTGAAGGGATTTTTTACAAAAACAACATAGGTGATCGCTTTTAATAAAATTGAGAAAAACTACAGTTTTTTCTCACTTTAAAGCAAATAATATAGATACATGGCAACAAAATCCGGAAGCACCTTCATTTGTTTTAATGATTTTTTTTCTTTAAAACATTACAAAGTATCTCCATCACTTATGTTTTTGTTAAAAGTTTATGAGTTATGTTGTTTTTATGCCAAATTATTTTAACACATGGAGATCTACTTTACTAATTCATGTTAATGTCGTATTAATCACTATCAGATTAGTTTATTTTAATCCTCTATTTCGCGGTTATTTATTGATTTTAGTATCCACTTTTGGGTGGAAGGGTGCAATTATTTTTACGGGTAGATTTATGACAAGTGGTCATTACTGTAAAATATCGTTTTAACACCTGTAGCCTTTCCTACGAGGAACACAATGGCATCAAAAACTCATATCCGCTAAAAATTATAGTTTCGGGTGAGGTCCAACTTTTTGGCCGTAGCTAACCGTAGTTAACCATAGAATAAAGTGTAATGTTCCGTTGTGCGACGAAAATATTTAATACAGTTGTATTGTTGATTGTTAGTCGCACAACGGAAAGTTTAATAGATTTTTTTATTACGTGTCTTATTTTATGGGCCTCACCCTGAACGTTGTTTTTGTGAGGATCCCTTCAATTATAGAAATTTTATCAACTAAATAAATATTCCTTGTAATAAAATCTGTTTCTCAAATGTTGATGACGAAACTTTTCTACTGAAAGTTCTCAGTATATAATATACAACCTGTATCGTTGTAGTGGTCTGGCTTCTTGCGAAGTCGATTACCCCCATCTCAAACTTGCTCTTACCTGCAACAAGAAATATCAAAGTTAGCAAAACTCATAGTGCTTTAGGATTTCACAAGCGAGAATATTGTAAAAGGGAAAAAAGTAAATGAGAAATTAACAAAGAAATAACAAAGTGTATAGTTTGTGTGCGACCGTTAAAGTTAAAAGTAATGGCCGTCACCTGGACGAAGATAAATTTGAAATGTATCCTGTCTAGTCGTAGTTTTTTAATAAACATACATACATTTAAACTATCACGGTTTGTACATAATTTAATTTAGTACATAAAGGTAAATAAACTAATTCGCGTTACGTTTTTACTTATATTTTGCTAATGTCGAGTCTCGAGAGTACAGAATCAATAATGACACCATAAACACACGATAAAATTTTAAAATTACAAGGGCAGCAAAAAAACCAAGACAGAACATACAAAAATAATTTTAAAATATAGCGCAGTAAAACGAAGAATTTTCAGGTATCATGTACGGAAGAATGATGGTTTCGGTCAAATGAAAGTTGAGAATGACGTTAGTGTACTCGTTCCAAATCTATGCTTAAATATGGCAATGGTTACATCAATCAAAATCATCAAATCGAATCGAAAGAAACAAGCAAATTTACGATTATGATGCAATTTAATTTATGCATAGTGTGGGTTTAAATGGTGTGGTACAATTAAGCTTATTCGGTGCTCCATCAAGATCATATTTGAAAATATGTACAATACTTTGAATCTTACTCCCCAGACGTAAGTTCCAAAAAGCATATTTATTCCCTATACTACGGCCGTGACGGTTTACGAGTTTCTTAACACGGCGTTTAGGACAGATTAAAGCAATGTTTGAGCTATTACCCTGTTAAATTGAGGGTAAAGGCACTGTTTGACTACGAAATAAGCTTTGTCAGATTAGGAATGCGAATTTTGAGAATAGTAGTTATAGTGTAGTTGAATTTGAGTACAAACAATTCATTTCTTGATGAACGTAGAAACTCTCTTTTTTACGATCATCAGCATAAGATCCTGATACAATACCGACTAAAATCAGTGCTGTATTATTTCTACATTCGCCATCCAGGCCATCATGTATAAAGTAACAGTCGCATAATTTTCAACAAACTCTCCTACGAAAACTTTGATGAATGTGTAGATAACTCTAATGTGGCAGTTAATGTCAGTCAGTCATTAGTAATCTAATCTATCTGAAACTTTCATCATAGGTAATTATCTTAAGTCTGTCTAAAGCTCCATAAGGTACCTATGTTAACTGGCCCGAATCTGCCGCGCCAGCATAACAGGTCATGACATGACTACGCATTTCACGTGACACAGTATCACTCGTTTGTCTCGCATTGTATTGAATGGAAAGGAGTAAACAACAATTGTCACAATCCATCCAACCGTCCCTGAAAAGGTTTGCTTCTCAATTTCGCACACCTTACTTACCTACTACGTAAATATACAACCTATGTTATTGAGTTAAAAAATGGGGAAAGAATTAATGAAACGACATGACGATTGTGTGCGCTGGCAAATGACAATACGGCTAAGAGGAAATGTCAGGTCAAAAGTGTCGTAACACCAAGTCCAGACCTTGCTGGTATCTCCCGTGACAATAGAAAGCGCGAGTTAGTTTCAAAGTTGTCAACTTCGATACTCGCAATTCAAATGCCTGTTTGAGCTTGAACTTTGCTTGTTAGAATTGGTAAAATTATAGAAGTTTGTAACGAGGCGCATTACGACTCGTTGCTTAAGAACTGTCTGGCTATGCGCAGCTTTTTAAAATTATTCTTCTGACAGAAAATTCAAAATTATTTTAAAATTCCACACTCGAACACACGCTCGAGCTTGATTCAATTTTGATCTTCGGAGCTGATCAGATGTTGTTCTAAGTCTCACTCTTTAACAATGTTTTAAAATCCTCAAGCCTAAGCAGAACATAAGTGCATTATTCCTGAAACCTTAGTGCTTTGAGTGAATATTATTTATTTGAATACATAATATAAACTTCTAAATAATAATCTACAGAGTAAAACCATACTGTTGATCCGCCCAACGTGGGGCGCCAGTGTCACGAGATCCGGAATAAGTAAAACAGGAGACCAGGGCCAGGATATTTATTGTTGTAAAACAAAGTAAAAGAAAAAGGCACGTTTCCGTGCCTAGTGGTATAAATACGTGTCGTCAACGACGGATCAACAGTATGTTTTTACTCTGTAGATTATTATTTAGAAGTTTATATTATGTATTCTCGCCACAAAGACAAGAGTTTTGAACATTTCACTTATAGACTATAAAACCAAACTACAAGATTTTTACAGAAATAACGATCTATTACGAGTGAGTATTACGAAAACATCACAAGTTGTTTATTATCACAAAACAAAAGATACAAATAACAGCCAGAGGGCCAGAAGTTGCAAAGTTTTAATTGCAAGGCTCTCAGTTCTCTTTACATCAGGAAACCATCTAATTACGAGCAAGAAATGGTTAACCGTGCAACGGGAGTGAGGTATTGTAAACAGAGAAGGGTTAGACGTAGGAATTAATTCTCGCAAACAAAGTGAGACAATAGAAACATTCTTGGAGCGAATAAAATTTCATTGGACGGTGAACATTTTTAAAAGGTGAACTTCGCAGGGAATTTATTTAAACATGCAGCCTATTAAGGCAATAAACAATGATATACATTCTTGTTGGCTTATATTTTGCTTTGCTATAGAATTGGGATCGACAAAAGAGCTATTTGACTTACATATAATAAGTAAGTATTTAAGCCCGTGTTTGCAGTATGTCTTGAATCTATCTGAGCATAAATACTAACACTAGCACTCAAGTTACTTAATTTTGTTTGGCCAACTTGCTAACAACTATGGACCTGTTTCTGAATATTTAATCTCTGCTATAAATGTAATTCAATTCAAAAATCTCGTTATCGCCTCGTAAAAAAAGATTCGGAGTCCTCTTAAAACAATTTGGAAGTGTCCAAATAAAACGTATCCGATACAGCCGTACCTATCTTCATAATGAACGGGACGATTTCTAGAAGTCGTTCTATAAGCACGCGATTAAGCAATTAGTATTTGTCACAAATAGACTGTACGATACATGTAAATTAATCAATTCACTTGGCTATACTATTTCTGAGCTGTTCCGGCGAATAAACAAACAAATTATAATCAAAATTATTTATTTCAACTATGTCTTACTAATACTTGTCGAATAATCCTCTTAAGTCTTCTTGTGTTAGGAGATATTCGCTCTTTCATTTAGGTGTCTACAAGGTTAACAACATATATGTATGTCTAAATCTTTGTTTCTAATTAATAACTAAAACTTATATATGATATTGGTGAACAGGAATATATCCCTCACAAGGATGAAATCATCTTTTATAAGTTTTAACTCATGAAGATAACGATAACATTGTGGGTAAAGACATGTTAAACAAAAAAGGACATGGTAGTTTCAGGACTAAAAGACGACCTGTCGTATTCAACTTTCACCTTCAAAGTATATCACTAAACTGAAGACATTGTACTGATCGAGAGCACAATTCAGTATTAAGACAATACCGTCTGACTGAGAGATATCTAATCAAACTGAAATTGGTTCCAGCAGTCACGCTCGACCGACAGTGAAATTTGGTAGACGTGATACTTTCGGCAAAATGGTAGATCAAAGTGAAAAGCTGCGCGGATTCAATAAAAAACGGTGGATGAGTCATGCATAAAAAGAATGTCAAAATAGACTACAGAGATAGCCGCGGAATAATGAAAAAGTCTTAGGCTGTAGCAAAAATTGGGTAGACTAGGTCTTTGCGTATGAAGGTAGAGGGATGAATATCGTTCGCATTGGTTCTGTTTGGTATATCCCGGCGGTTGAAGATGTGACGGCTTTATACACAATAGATTTATTTTTCAATACTGTGCGTACAGTCACTTAGAAATCGCTGGTAAATGGTATAAGAGAGTGTCAGATATTTTCGATCACGTTGGATCGTGAAGTATAAATTTACGTCCGCAGCAATATTTTCAATAAGCAGTGCTCTCTTGCTTGTGGTACGCACTTAGTAAAGGAAGACAAACAATAGAAAATAAAGGCATTGCGATTACCCTCAGTGCCGCTCCTTTTAGATAATGCAAAAAAATGCTCCTTATGCTCATGTAAATCCTGGGCTAGTAGTATAATCCGCGTATCTGTGTTCTGCGTTTACAAATTTGTATCACACACGCAACAGTTTATATTGTACAGTCGAGGTCAAAGATATATTTACAATTGAGAGTTCCAAAAATATCTTTACATTTAAATAAGTTTACACACAGCATGACAAATACATGCTTACAATGTACATGACATTATAATTTTTCCACTCAATGCGCCAAAGTTATGTTAGCAATCTTTTTTCCATAGAGAAATTATCACACATTGTGACAAATATTACTTTACATTGCACGTTACAGAACAACATTTCCTGTCAATGTGCCATAAATATATTTACATTAGAAGTGACACTTGAAAATTTACGTTCAAACATACATTTTTTTACGTACACCTATTGCTACAAACATTTGTTTACAGGTTGATTGAACCGTTCTTAATTTGAATATTGACATTGAATTGTCATGTCATATGAAATAGTTCTTCCTTTATTTACATCATTTGCGTCTTATATTTGTTAAGTGTGAGTGTGTCTGTCTGTGACATAATAGTTTTCAAGTGGACGGACCTACATCGTCTTTATATAGTTTTATCTTGCTTTAAATAAACAGGGGATTCAAGAAAAGATACCTGGTAACAAAAAAAATATTTCGGAATTTCTTAAGGAAATATATTTCTGTAACATGTAATGTAAATATATATTTGTCACAATGTGTGACAATGATTTTATGAAAGAAAGGTTGTAAACATAACTATGTAGCATTGAGTGAAAAGATGAAACTGTCACATGCTTTGTAAGCATGTATTTGTCATGCTGTGTATAAACTTATTTAAATGTAAAGATATTTTTGGAACTCTCAATTGTAAATATATCTTTAACCTCGATTGTACCCAGGCTTTTCGCATTTCCCCGAATTCGAATTTCCGAGATTTCGTAATTGGCTCCCTGAACAGCCGCCACGTTCCGTGTAACGGGTCAATCGATCGCTATGACATTTTAGTTGCATAAGGGTCACGGTCAACACCATAGTATGGCTGTTTTATCCCGAAGAGTTGAATACGTATAAGAATTAACTTAATACTACTAAATGCCATGAAAGACCAAAAAATCCTCGTAGGCAACTGGTTGTGAAACATAGTAGGTACTTCGTTGGCATAGTTACGTCTCATGAAATACTCTTTACAGCTACGATTTTAGACGATATAAAGGCAAGACTTTTTTTTTCTAGGTAATATGGGTCCATATTTCAATGCCCATCTCGTCAATATGTTAATAGCCTAGAGATTATTATTTTTTTCTACCTAACCATCACTATTGTTTCCCGATGGGAAAAATCCGTAAGTCCTCGACGAGTGCTGCAGGATCTCTTAAGGTTCGTCCACACTAGTATCATTTGGTCGTATCCAATCACCGTGGCGTGGCATGACATATCGCGATGCTTGGACGCTCACTGTCGGCGCGGCACGCCGCACTTGTCCGATCTAAGTGTGTGAGTGTGTGATACGCATGGCAACATGGATATCGAGCGATCGGATCGGCGCAACGTCCAAACGCGTGATCGTGACACGCGATCATGCCACGCGACGAAGATCTGATCGAGCAAACGATACAAATGTGGACGCACCTTTAGTGGCGATGGAATAAAAGTGCACTGTTTTGGCAACTGCCGTAATCCAAAGATAGAAGATGGAATGCAAGTTTGTTACAGTGGTCGTGAATATTAACAAAGGGGTAAGATGACAAAACTGTGAAAAAGTTAAATTTGAATCTCAAATAACAGTTTTTACATTCTTACTGTTTTTAAGATTTAGGTAAATTAAATATTTTTTTCACAAAATATGAATTTTGCATAATAAGTAATATACATTTAGATGTTGAATCAATAAATGAATTAAAATGGGAATTTGTTAAAAAAGAATAAGGATTAAAAAAAGTTTTTAGCACCTGACTCAAAGGACAGAATAGCAATAAGAAAAGTTGTTCCAGCCATTTATCGCATTTAATCGACCGCCACAAAGTAGTAGCAATTGTTTATAGCCGCTATATTCCCTAGTAAACAAACACGAAATATTAACGTATTTACACATGAAAATACGCATTTTGAAAAACCTCACGTGAGGTAAGGAAGGGATATGGTTGAGCCAAATCTCATTAGAAGGAGGCTTGAGAAATCACCAAGTCAAATTAATGTATGAACGTCCCTAAAGCTACGAAACTAGAATAGACCATAAGCGTCTAACACGATTTGAACAGTAAAACACGGGTGATTTAACTCTGCACTAAACAAGACCCAATCTCCTTTATTCCTGGCAAGCTTTTAGCTAAAAGAGAGTTAAATAATTCATTAAGCCCCTCAGACGATCGCACCTCACGCGTGCAAATAGAACACGTGTTTACATTTCCGACCCGGTACACTTACGTACGGGGACAGCATCCTAACCTAAATACGTTTTAAAACTGGCATACCGCATGCAATACCCAACCGTACAATTCCAAAACATTTTAAGTGAATAGTGGTTTCAACGACACATACGATGTTCTAGCTATCGCGTGGCCGCTTTTCGTTTTACAAACAAGGACGTAAATGCCGACAATATTCTTGTAAAATACTACGTTCTTAATAAGTAGGGGATGTATAGCCGTTGCTTGGGGCAGTGACCCGCTTCCGTTAGGAAATGGTTCAAGTGGTTGGTTGCAAAAAATCTCCCCTTTACCGTCAAAGGGAGAGGAATCTCCGGCTACTAAAATTAAGTTCGCCGGTTTCGAGATTGCGAAGTAGCATTTAGGAAACTTGGCACCTTCTCGCGTACTTTTACATCTTTGTTTTAATTTATCAATTTATCGAACTGTGTCACGCTGAACTTGGTTGCTACTTATAAAAAGCGTAACATAAATTTGTTTGCGGCGTTAATTAAATTCGCCCTAATTCTAACATAAATTATTGAATTTCTAAGGATAATTTAATAGGGAATATGCATGAATTTTTATTTTTGCATTTTTAAAAGCTCATTCATGTAACAAACCGTAGAAACAAATATTTTTCTAATATCTATAAAAATAACCAAGATATAAGCAATCAAACATTACATTCTATCTCTTTCTAACAAAATAGAATTGAATATGGAGTTTATATGGCCGGAGTGTACTATGACGTAAAAGTACATGTCGGACCTCTCTGTCAAATCGCTGGCTAATTAGAAGTTTAAAATGCCTGTATCATGCTTATTTCATGGCCGATTTTAATTTTACTTTTTGAAATCGTTTTTTGAAGTACTTTGATATTTTGTTAAGTTATATACTATAATATTTTTTATTATAGCTTTTGTTCGCTTCATGCATATTCCCTATTTTGTCTTGAGAAAATATTAATTTAGCATAAAGACTATGACACTACGTGAATCGTAGTCGAAATCCATTTAGTCAAATACCCCGCAGTCCAAGTGAAAAGTAAATACTCACCTTTCACACGGCAAACAACAAACAAAATACATAAAGTATGCGACAATTTGCCACATGAGTCCTCACACGGACGCCTCCCTAGGGAGTTTAGTTGGCTTGAGAATTTATGTAAATACGAACGCTCAAGTCCCGCCAGGGATTCGAAAAATCGTAGGTACTGTTTTCAGGTGGTTTACATTAGAGGTTTTGTTTAAAGGTGAATACAGATTTGCTTGAGTTGTGACGTCACGCGATGAAATAAAACCGTGCAAAATTAAATGCATAAACTACACACAAAGCACCGTATATCGGACGACAATGACGATAACGACGAGCAAATATGTAGTCAGCAGGCAGCTTAGCAATCGGGCAAATCTGTAGGTTAAAACATATTTGAAATTACGTAAAATGTAATTGTAGTATCTTGTCTTAATAATATGATTAGGGGTTAGTGGCAGGTTTAAATTGGACCCTTCCTCCTTTCAGGCGTAGAAAGGAACCATTAAACTATAATGATTACATGCCGTTATGATTGAGACTTAAGTAACACGCGAGAGAAATGAAGACACTTTAGATAAACTAGCTTTCAACAAGCATGATTCTTACAACAAGAATCCTATGATTACTTTTAAAATGAATTTACATTTAAAAAATGGGATGAATCCTCAAATAATTATTCAAAAATCTCTAGGTATAAATTTTTGAAATCCTTAATATTAAAATTTATTAAGTAATCAGTTTCGAAAACATTTTATCTCAAAGCGACTAAAAATAACTATAGAGTATGATCGGATCGCGCCCTTTCACCTTTAGGCACAATCAGGGCATCTCCGCATTAACGGAATTTGAAAGCCATCTTGTTTCATTTAACATGCAGATTTCTGTTAACCTTTCAGTTTTGCCTCGGAACATTACTGACGGAGCAGAGGGAAATTTCACTTGTTACTGTTGACAAAGGATTACGTAAGTGCGTGACGGAGGGTACATCGCCCACTTTTGGGTCTAAATTATATATACGATAACGCTTTGTGAGGCAAATAGGCTTTTACTGTTTAATGTAGAAAAAGAGACTGATATACATTATACAATGATCATTAAAAACACTGAAATCGATAGCAAAGATCCGTAGCAAAAACAAATTACTCTTCACATTAACGACGTTTTGTCGACGTGGCTTGTAAAAGAAATTTGGGGATAAATTTCTTTCCTCGTTGTCGGATGACAGTGAAAAACTGTAGTCGCGGAAGCCGGAAAATTGTATCCGATCCAGCAACCGGGATTAAAGGCGGAGACGGACTGAGTTTTCTTATAGTAATAATGGGGAAATGACAATTGCAAGCAGACATTGTAAATTTGGTAAAAAAATGCATCTAAATCGAGATTGCCTACACCTCCTGTACTTTACCATGGGTGTCTGCCACGAAAATAATACCAAATTTGCGGTATTCAATTATATCTGAACTTTTTTAAAATTCACAGATTATGAAAGTTTTTTAATAGACACAACCATATCCTGTAGGCATCATAAAGCAAATTGAAATCGAGTAAATATATTAACTAACACAATCATATTTAATACCACAAATGACAAGAACAAAGCCTTTATTCAACTAAAATATCTAACGCGTTTCGTTTGTACTTAGCCTTAGTGAATTCAGTCTAACACAGCTCAAACTTCATTTAATCAATCTATTCGAATTATTTACGACAACAAAATACTTATCTAAAATTATCGTCTACCATGCAAATATCCAGACGGTGTTTAAGTCTGATAAAACCAATAATGCTTCACCAAGCTTACAATGCAAATAAATCAAGGCGACGTTTCAAAACTATGAGCTTTCAATTACAGTCCAGTTTGACGAAACTTTCAATCGAATTATAGACTTAGCGCGGCATTTTAATTCTGCTATCGCATATAAAGGAGGTTAATAACAACATTTTTATGATTGAGAATGCAAGTGTGCAAAGATTATATATTCGTTTGGTGAAATGATACCGATAGTGAGCGTCCAAGCAGCGCGATACGCAGTCATGCCACGGCAGGGTGATCGGATACGAGCATATGATACAAGTGTGGACGCACCTTAAGGGCCCGACTACGACAACGCGCGATTAGTGGCACCTCGAGCGTATTCTCTATTCTTCATTAGGCGCTCACCGCACAGCAGTTACTTGGTATCACACACAATGTATTAGGAATTCACTTGCCGCGCCGCTGGACGCGCGTTGTCATGGCCGGTATTCATCCAAGCACCCGACTTCTAAGCGTGTTTTTAGGACAAATGGCCGAATTTATGGATAAATCCCGTTAATATCCTCAATGCCTTAACTTCTCGCCTCACCTACGCTCAACTAACGAAGATTACTGGGTGTAAACCCGAACATATGTCCTCTGTAATCCGAGATTTGTCACGTCAGTGTTCAGTCGTGCGTCGACATTTAAGAACAAATCTGTGGACGTGTTTGAGACGCTTTATTGAGCTCTCGGGACAATAAGGTGGAAATACGTAAATCTTATAGAAGGGACATTCTCAAAGGTTATCAAAACAAAGCTTTGAGTGAATAGAGTAAAAGTAAACATTGAGATTAAGATGATATAAAATAAAGTCTACAAAATGTGACAATGGTTTACTTTATGCCTGAACCAAACCTTTCAATAAGAGTATCGCGCTTCAAAATATTGGTGAAAATTAAAAGGCTTTTAATGAAACCATTGTACATTATTTTGTACGAGACTGAGAACGAAACAAAAGAGTGTAGCTTTTATAAGATATTCCTTAAATTTATGTCTGCGCGAAACAGAACCATCGAAAATATCCAAATTTATTTTAAATTAATTTCACATTACATGGGAGTCCGTTATTCACTTACTTGTCGCTGTCGCCAGATGCTTCAAAAATAATTTAAACAATCTACAACTCAAAACAAACAACTTCTAAAGCATGCAATCTAAAAAAAGGTTTTGAAATTAGTTGATTCACCAAATATCTGCTTTTGACACCCATCTTCGTCGTCGTCTTCGCGTTGCCAATTTTTTACCACTTTTTTAAAGTCTTTTCACTCATTGTCAATGTTCACTGCACTATGATTAAAATAATTTATAGCTGTGAATAATAGAAAAAAAAGACAATGAAATCAAATTATTCGCCAAATAGTTATGTAAGTACTTAATTTATATCATTCAAAATACTATCGCCGTTGGATATGTTTGTAAAGCGTATTTGCTACATATTTCTATTTCGTTTTAATGTGTGTTAATGGAATAACATTATAATTCGATCATGAATGCTTGCTATTTAGATTATGTTATGAAAAAGGCATAAAGCAAGATGTTATGTTGTAATGTATGTTATTAAAAACTTTCAATATTAGCTGATTAAGAAATGATTAAATGTCTAATAAAACGTTATCTTCATTACATTACAACTAAGATTCGAAATAGTCTTTTAAATTAGATGCTATGTTTGTTTCATAAAGCCTTTGAGAGTGAAAGCAAATATTTAACATTCGACAATATTAATTTGAAGTAAAGTTCACTTATCTTATTATTAAATTTCACTTAAATGAACACTAGAATTTTCAAATTTTTAGCAGTATTGTCAACCTGCGTCATTATTCATTTTATTTACCAGACAGTCAAAAACCTGATAATGACAAATACAGATACATGATTGGATTGTATGTGGATATGTATTCAATAGCTTACTAAATTTTTACAGTATGCATATTCAACCATCCGAAACCTGAATAAAAATTTTCATTTTCCAACTCTGTTAACAATTTAAACCAAGTTCCCCATAAATATACCGACATGCTTAAATAACAAACTCATTAGGATGATTTTTTTTCTCTTCTTCGATCTAGAATAACCCTAAAAAATGAAAATATAGGTACGCTTGAAACTATAGTAAAATGAGTGATTTTCGCCAAGTATCAAAAAAGAAATTGACTTAAATCATTCCGCTGATAGATTAAAAATTATGTCTCCAGTTACGAAGCAAATTTTCGATGTATAAACGCCTTTCGGGATATAAGTACAGTCGGGCAAAGATAAATAACCACAAAAATTTCCAAAATATGTAAACATATAACCGTACTGCCATAATAAGACCTGTATACATATTTTTGAAATTTTGTGGTGTATACATATTGGTGCCCTTGACTGTACATACATATACACCTACCACGTGTAAACTTCATTAAGCAACGAACAAGGTGAACCATAACAAACAGGATTATGGCGTCGATTTCGCTTATCAACAGTTGTTTCAGGAGCGAGGAAAACACTTTTATTTTTCACTAGAAGGCCCCCGCAACTTCGTCAGCGGAGGAGAAAAAAATCATAACACACTTTTTTCTTCAGCGTAGTCGATTAAAAAGTATACTATAAGCATTTGTGGATACCCAACTGCAACTTCCTGCGGCTAGTCAGAATAAAACTCGGAGCTCCAGGATTTAATGCCAATTTTGCAGAGTCAGCTTATGAGTTCTATTACTCATATCCACATTAGGTCTAATCCTAGGACTAACAATACGAGGGTTGCTACTTATATATCCGGAAACAAAAAAACAAACAAACGTACACGGCTGAAAATAGTTTTATTGTTTTTCAAAGTATTCCCCTTGATGATCTATGCACTTTTGCATTCGCGTGAACCAATTTTTAAAGCACTTCTGCCACTCCGCCTGAGGTACCTCCATAACGTGTTGTTTGAATGCGTCGACAGCATCTTCAGCGGTCGAAAATCGTTGACCGCGTAATTTATTCTTTATATTTGGAAATAAATAAAAATCGTTGGGTGCCAAGTCAGGGCTGTACGGCGGATGACCCGTTAATTCCACATTTTGACCCTCCAAAAATAGAGTTGTTTCGCGTGACGTATGACAGCTGGCATTGTCATGATGAAGAATGATTCTTCGTCGCTGGTTAGTTTTACGAATTTGTTCAAATACTTCCGGTAAGCAAATGGTCGTGTACCACTCTGAATTAACCGTTCTACGGTTTTCTAGTGGCACTGTAGCTACATGGCCATTAATACCGAAGAAGCAGGCCACCATTTGTTTCAATGTACTTTTTGCACGAGTAACTTTCGTAGGGTTCGGCTCATTTTGAAACACCCATACCGTTGATTGTTGCTTCGTTTCGGGATCGTATGCATAGATCCAGGATTCGTCACCTGTATAGATGTTATAAACGGCTTTTGAGTCACCACGGTTATATTTTTTTAACATTTTATTGCACCATTCGACGCGAGCATGTTTTTGCTCATTTGTTAAGTTGTGGGGTATCCAACGCGAACAAATTTTTTTTACAGCCAAATAATTATGTAATATGCTATTAATGCTGGTCATAGAAATACCCAGAGTCGCCTCTATCTCGCGGTACGTAACATGTCGGTCGTCCATTATAAGTTTTCGCACAGCCTAGATATTTTGTTGTACAACGACCGATTTCGGGCGACCTGCCTTAACTTCGTCCGTAAGCATACTACGTCCACGATTGAACTCACTAAACCAGTGATACACAGTAGTTTTAGATGGGGCTTCATCACCAAAAGTTGAAGTTAGTTGATCTATGCACTGTTGTTGCGTTAAACCACGCCGAAAATCATAATAAATCATAGCACGAATATTTTCACGAGTGAGTTCCATTCTTGCTGCGAGATGACATTTAAAACCCGTCAAAAACAAAACACGAGCGTTAATAAGGAAGAAAAAATATACCTTATATACTTAAAAAAGTTCAAATTTTACCATGGCGGTCAAATATGCTATTTAAGAAGATTGTAATCCCGGTTTCCGGATATATAAATAGCAGCCCTCGTATAGATAGCAGCACTGAAATGACTTTTACTAGTTCCTCTCTATTACAAATGAAACTTAACGCAACTACAATGTCTCAAGTGCAAATGGGCAACAGTTCTACAGTTGTGCAGATACCAAATTGAGCCAACAACCCGTGTACCAATTCAATTATTGAAATATATTCAGCCGTTTCGGCGTGATGAAGCCAAAACGACACATATTTTTCAATTCAGTGACCTTCAAATAGTAAGTTTCACTTTTTTGATGATTTTTGAATGTACAGATATTTCATTTTTACAACTTTCAAAAACAGTATTACGAGTATGTAGCTCTTATTTTTTATTTTGTTGAATAATACTTTCTCTCGTTTAAACATACGTATATATTTAAGTGAAAAATAATCGGAAGGTTGGAAGGCATCCGTGAATAATACACATGAGATAAAAAAAATACACTGAGTTACAAATATATTATCACAATTTCGTATACAAAATAGTATGTTGTAACAGTTTAATAATTTAACATATTTCATTTTTTCGGTGCAATTGGTGCCTTTATATTATGTCTAGACTAAAACATATATAGAGTCAGTAGTTTCATGAGAAAAAAACAGTTATAAATATGCTTTAGTCAAAGTTACAAATATTTACATGATGATCGTCAAATAAAAAATAGAATAAAATAAAACATGTCGATGTAGCTGCTAACGGCAGATTACGTTTGACGATTTATGAGGTGTTTATAAGTAGCAAAATTATGGTGAAATCCAGCCGAAAATTCTTCAATTGCAGTAACGAAATTTAACTTTTACTTTGGGCCTATAGATACTCGTGGATTTTTACGCATAGCACTTTCATCGTTATGCTGTGTCTGACATTTTATAACATCAACAGTAAAAGCGAATTCCCATTTAATTCACCCACAGAGTCCGCAGACATTTGACGAATGTAATTTCGAAATACTTCAATGTCATTCAGCGAACTGGACACCGAATCTGTTCCGCCCACTACAATATAATTCTGGAAGGAGCGATTAACCCACGCGAATGGACTTTGGCAAAAGGCTATATTACTTCCATACTGGTTTTAAAGGCGCCTTTTCGAGCTAACGAGACTCGTTGTCGGTTTACTACAGCTTTTGGTAACTTATGTCACTATAAATTTTGATTGACGAAAAGTGTATGGAGTTGCTAGTAAAAAATATATCAACTTGAGTCAGCGAAACTATTGTGAAATTTAACCTTTTTAAGATTGAATATAAGCAAACTGAACTTAAGTTTGTTGCATTGAGACTAAAGCGAGGGTTATCTCTCATTATTTTTCCTTACGTAATCTCATGTCATGATCATCATTATCAGCCGAAAGACGTATACTACTGAGCATAGAATTCCTCTAAAGTCAAACACCTTGGTCGCTCTTGCGTATGTATGGTGGCTGGAGACAAACGAGACCCCTGCCTGAGATATTTGTATGGCATAGAAGAGGTTACATCCTTGTACTGTACTCCTTAGGGATGCGTCAAAAAATCCTTGAGTAATTCGTTTTGCTTACTATCTCTGCAAGAGCAGTAGAATACAATAAGCTTAAATGGCGTTCATATAAGCAGGAGCCAGTACATAATGGCTTGCCTCTAAACAAGAACGCCTCGCCGCTACAGGGCATAAAGAAAATAAGGTTGCTGTTAACCCGCCTATTCCATAAAAAAGTCGTGAATATTCACCTTACCCACTAGCAATTAGCGGGTAATTAAAGAGGGTGTGTCTCGAACAGTAGCCCAGTTGAGTTGACGACGCAACTAAAGAGGTTTGAGCATGCTCGCTACGTAGTAGCATAGTAGTGCCAGTGGGCTGCAAGTATAGTACCCTCTTTATATCTTCTCACGTGAGAAGATATAATAAGATCAGTTATTTTGCCATGTCTATCCTTTCTGTATACATTTCAATGTTATTAACACATCTGATTAATCCTGCAATATCAAGATTAGAAAAAAACTATAGCGAACCGTTGTAATCAAGATTGTTTTAATTTACAGAAAACAGAATAGTAATTTTAAATATTTAACAGCCTATGATAGTCCCTTCCCTGAAGGTTCCACGTTTGTGGTTGCATTCATTTAGGAAATAACATTAAAATAAATAAATACCACGGATGGCAATAAACGACTTCGAATCAATCTAAAAAACTTCCCGTGTCGATTTTCTCAGTTATATGGATTACCTTGAAAATGACTATTGCCTACTGGGATTTAATACAACGCAATCGGAAAAGCCTTTCTTATATAACTACAAGCACTTTAAAATCTCTGAAGAAACTACTAAGCTTTAGATAAATTTAATAAAGTGCGCTCCAACGCTTTGTCAATATGACACTGAATTTAATAGCCTTCCTTTGCTAGTTTCCCGGCAAATACGGAGTAAGCGGGTCGCACTTCTGTTCAACTTAAATTGTTTGCTAGTGTGCTGCTTGCAACATTACTTACTTTACCGGCTAAGTGGCAGTTTATGAGCCATTAGATATAAGTTCTGAGGATCGCGGGGAGCCGCTGGATGGATAATACACAGTGGAGATTTTTATGGAGGCAAAAGTTCCACCATGGACGTCAACCCACTGAGATTAAACTAAGATCCTCAACTCTCGAAGCTCGACAAACCTCTTACACCGCTAAGCGACATATACTCTTGATTTAATTCCCCCCTCCCGCATTTATAGAAGTCCTTTCTCACTGCCTTTACATTATTAGGTACTTTTGTAAATAAATTGCATACTATAGAAACCAAAAGTAAGTTGGTTGCATTATATACAGCTTTGTAACGCAAGTACAATCAAGTGTAATTCATATACATGCATCATTTAAATCAAGTGTAATCCTGAATTTCGTTATTCTGGCGAGGTAATTAAAAGACCCGGTTGATTCTACTCAATATGCAAAGTCGCTATTATATCGCTATCTCTATTTAGCAGCATCGGGGGGATAACAAACGTGTTACATTAATGTTTTGTGTCGCCTGTTGTACAAATAAAGAGAAAAAATCAGGTTTTGAACGTAGTGGTTTACTGGAAACCTGAATTTTTCGGCACGTTACTCCAGTTCAAAGTTAACCAAGTATGTAGGTCGGACGCGATCGATACAGGGTGCACTCTGCACAACGCTATTCGGGCTCCCGCATATTTCGTTAGTGCCCACTATATACACATACTAAATTTAACTTTATTAGGCTATGGGATAGGAAAAGCTTCTATTTAGTATATAGCAAATGTCTTGTTATACTCTGACTTTACGTCACGCCTAATTGTACAATGAAGTCTAGGGTTCGATAGTTGTTTCCGCATCTCTCTAGTAACTTAAAAACATGAAGGCCAAATCGTATTGGTAGAAACACGGTTGCATCTGCTACACGTGTTTTAACATTCGTGGAAATACACATAAGTAGGTCGTCAGTTTACCAGTAAATCACAAATATATAATCGTTTGTAATACTGTCTCGAAAACATTCAGCAATTTGTTAGAAATTGCAACTTTGTCTTGAAAGGCAGGTTATCCAGCGTCACAGATGTCTTTATTATTTTCTAGTAGATCAATGGGGGCTTTTTTCTTCACAAATCACACAGTGTGAACTAACCATCTAGACGTTATTTTACATGTAAACAAGAAAATCACGACCACATTTATTGGCCATGTAAAGGGAAACGATCTGAAAACGGGTCTCAATAAATGGTATATCGACGGTTTATGTAGGGAAATAAAATCCGTTTCAACATCTATGGAGTTCCTCAAAATGCATTACATATAGAGAAATTCACAATCTGTACATATCAGATACTTATGGCTAATGACAAAAAGGCAAGTTGACTTACTTCTAGATATCAAAAGGCTAGTTTAGCTTCAAGATAACCGAGCCCAGCATTCAGAGTGGCCAGAATCAATTACGATAAAACAAATTACCCATCACATAACGTATTCAAGAACTGTAACGTAGGGCAATGCCGAGTCCACACATTCGCGACGCGAAAGCACTGCAGAGCTCGTAATTCACACATTCGGGGAGCTAAATGCTTTTTGGATCCCTTTGATGTTGTAATATAAAAGGAGGAAGAATCGTTACTCGCGCTACGGAAAGCAGGCACTGAAAATATTTGAACTCCTTTTTGGCGTCACTCACTCGTGAAGTTATGCTCCTCATTGGTACGGAGTAGTATTTGAAATGTTCTGCAAAAACTACATCCTATTTCGCAACAGTTTTTATGCTTGAGATGATAATATGATTTTCAAATCTTAAGGCCGAAACACACCGGATGCGTGCGCAGCACTTGCACGTCCGCGTGTGCGTGGCATGCGCGTTGTATCGTATGAAATATCATAGTAGATGGCACACCGCTTGCGTGGCGTGCACGTGCGCAGCGGTGTGTCATCTCTTATGCGTATTCGTACTTTACAACGCGCACGCAACGCGCACGTCTACGTGCACGCCACGCACACGCATCCGGTGTGGCTTGGCCTTTATGACGACTCGGCAAATATTCTGAGTATGTATGTGATCAATGTTAGACGTATAACTCTCGTATTTCCGTTTAGATTTTAATGCAGCGATTCTAATCCACGTCCTTTTTCAATATCATTCGACCATCTGCTTGTGACCTTACGTTCCAGTTTTTCTTTACTTACTCCAGAATAACGTCTCCTGAGTCCATCTATCATCTTCACTGCGAGATTTATGACCACTGCCATATTAACAGTGCTATACTTTTTACCAACATCTATAACTCGCTCGGTATTCTACCCCGCAGATTCCTAGTATTGCATACCATATCTTGCTGCTCGCTGGCTACACATATTACAACTGCCGGTTGGCATTGCTGTATAATATTATACCGCTAGCTGCTTTGCTCAAAGGAGACAATATCGATTTCACATACTTGTTATGTGCATCATGCGGTTTTTGGTCTCCTTTTATTAAACTGTAATGATCTGGTATCTGAAATATAATCCTATACTAGAATTTACTTGGCTTCGCTTGCGTTACCGGATATTAAATAGCCCATGGACCTGATCTGTGTGCCAAGTTTTATCTAAATTCGTTCGAGGCTTCTTTCACATTTGTAATATTCAGTAGTGTTAACTTGATCAAAGGCAAAAAGGATTTTTTCAATACGTGTCACTCGTGTGGACACAGCATTACGATACTAAATTCCAATTACACCAACTGTCTAAGTAGTTAGCGAGACAATGCGTCAAGTTATCAACAAGTTGTGATATACTGGACGTAATGCGAACTGTGATTAATTATATTAGATACCGTCGAGAGTTTGGTCCAATTTCGAAGTCCTGTCGTCTTGATTACGTGAAAATGGGTCAGAATTAGATACTACAATTTCACTTGATATTCATTTAATAAATTGGTGACTCTAATTGTAATAAAATAATATACCTAATGTATCACCATTGAATGATAAACTTATTGAATAGGAAATAATGCTTATAATGTATGCTTACAATATAGAACTAAATAGTGAACGTACTTATTATATACTCTGTATTAGGTACGCATAATTTTATCATCATATCGTAACGCTATTTGATGCGGCATGGTATTAAGTATCTTTCATAATATTCAAAATTAAACGAAAAAAGGCAAAAAAACTTGTTTAATTATCTGAAACAATCACAAATTGCCCGAACGTTCCAAATATACCATCATCGTTGATAGCTTCACACCCTTTAGTAGTTAATTAAATGTAATTTAACCATAAATTTCAACGAAACCACAAACTCAACTCGACCATCGTCACTATGACGTTATCATTGTTATTAATCACAACTATTACCACTTTTATAATGAAATAATGAAATGAAATAATGATCTTTATTCTGTAAGTAGGCCACAAGGGCACTTTTACAAGTCTGACTCTACGGCGTTTCCGAAGAGGAGACCACTGAAGAGAAGAAAGCCGAAACAAACTCAACAGTCAGTAATAATATTCTTTTTCACTTCTCCTGCTCAAAAAGTACGTCATATTAGCTTCGCAAAGCGAGACTAAAATAGTACATTTAGCCCCTAGGGTTTAAAAGAAAGCCATATAATCCCATACAAATTTCTATGACACTGAAAAAAAAAACTTGCGGCCAGCTACATACTACTTACGAATAATTAAAAACAAACAAACCAACCTGATCAGATTGGCCAAACTTTCTGACATAATTGCTCAAACTGCACTTTTAGTGTTTCATGAAATACACAATTTTAAGTATTTTTTATTTTCTCAGTGAAAAGCAGTGAGCTCGTCCAAAAAATCACTTCGTGTCGTATTGGCTTATTTTAGCCCCTTGTCAAACAATCTACTATTGATAACACTCAGGTCAATCCTACTATACTTTAAGCACGCAAGTACTAACTTCGCTTAATCAAGGAATCCGTTGATTATATAAGAATCAGTGGTGGGCATTCGATTAACATTCCAGCATTGTTTACGGAGCACTCCCGATCCGCACTCTTATCTCCATGTTGTTTAACACAGACGTATGTGTAATAGAAACACATACGTGTATACGACGTTTTCAATCGAAAATGTGCTATGTTTTGCTTTCGCCTACGCTTGCCCGGATTAAATTCTGTAAAACTACGTTAATTAGCTTTCAACGGTGTTAATTTACAGTCGAATGCGTTCAATACTCTATTAATTGATGTACGGGTGATGATAACGGGAAATTGTGAACATGACGATCAATCAAACAATGTTTAACTATAATGTTTCCATCAACGTGTAAAGGAACGCTCTGTTTCTCTCTATCTGTCTCTCCTTTACAATGAAATATTTACAGAGGCAGGAAACGAATTCATTCGAATTCGATTCGAAACATACTCGTACATTATTGATCTTAGCCGTCCTTAATAGATGTCCTGGTGATAATACCAGAAGCAGAACCCATAGACGAGCGATGCTAATTAAAGTGTTAAACTCAAGCAATATCAGGTTGGCGGAACTTTGCTCCATTAAGGAGATATATGACCTTAAGTCATATCAATTATGCGCTAATAAATACGAATAGGTACCAACGTCGGACATTCCCTTCGCTGTCGTGCCACGCCCCCTAGGAATAAATTTGTATGGACTTAACCGCAGATGTGCATTGCCGGCAGTAAATACGTTCAAATTACGCAAATTACGTAAAACTTGGTACGTACACGTACGTGTAGATAGTACCATGAATAAAGTTATTTTTAACACCTGTTTTCAAAGTAACAGATCATTTAACCTGCCAATCAACCAAAAGGCATCCGAAAGCATCCACAGAGACGGGCACTAGATCGCGTAACAACCCGTAACAAACGGCCCTATCTCAGATCAAAAACCGAGGTTCATACTTTTATCCCTTTCGCTCTACTGTTCTGAAAGATTTGAGTGAGAGGAACTGCAGGATTCAAAACTATTTCTAACTCGAATAGAGGTCCAGTTCGGAAGCTGTTGTTTGATCACGTACCGCTCATAACTCCGCCACCGAGCCGGTAGGTAGCTTTGGAACTAAGTTAGATAAAACTGGGACGTGGACGTCTAAATTAACTACGTGTATTATATTAGAGTTTGACAACGTGTTTAGTTGTGTTGGTGGTGTAAGTGCCTGCGAATCTCACGAACACAGCAAAGACAAGAAGTTGTATGTCTTCTTGTTCTTGTTGTCTCGTTCTTATGAGGGATTTCAGTTATCAACGAGGGAACTGAAAAGTCCGAAAAAAAATCCGGATTAAAAAAAAAGTTCTAAGCATTTTGTTTTGTCCATAGTCAATGTGTTTTTTTTTTAATGAAAAATTGTATCAACTGAAAAAACACATCCCAAGATTTTCAAATTCCGGCCGCAATCCTGTCATTACCCCAAAAATTCCGAAATCTCAGTAATACGGTAACCGTATCTAAATCCCGAGATATGTTAACCCTAGATGAACATAAACATATACTTCTTCACGTTTCCTGGTCTAAGTATCTGTATCGTAATCTTACAACTCATATTTAGTACAATCAATTCTAAGGTTGAAACTAGATTGATTTATATTGCCCCCTTATACATACCTATTACGTTACTTATTTTAATGAGACTGTTGCAAGTGTCCTACTGCTGGGCAAAGGCCTTCCTTCTTCTCCTCTAGTATCAGACTAAAGTAACACTGTTTACGTTAGTTACAGATTAAATCGTATCATTGTAGCTAAAAGTCCAGTCTGGTTTAAAGGGAAATCAAAAAACACTCGATCATATTCAATCGGAGCGCCGCCCGTTCACAATTTAATTTCCGTTGTAGGTCTAGAACAAAAAACGATACGCGTTCTAAAAACTGGGGATACAGGCTGTACTGTTTAATGGTTTCGCGAATCGTAAGAGGAGACGCCGAAATGAGAAGAGGAGTGCTTCATTAACTCGGTTACCTAAAATAACTCTTTACTGAAATGCCAATCTCGTGGCTGTCACGTGGCTCCACTGTCACTCCCGCATGGAAACCTACCTAAAGCAATTAACAACATAATTATCAAATTTCCAAGTAGTATTAAATCGACACCCATTTTGTTAATTGAAGGAACCGAAAAATATATTCTTATTTTTTTTATTGCAACTAGTTTTGAAGACATTCGGGGAAATGTGAAGGAAGCACACGATTCTCTAAATGACGTCACTAGGTTTCTATCACACAGTCACATTGCACAAGAAGAACAGCAGTACAATTTCTATACGAAATCCGCCTAAAAATAGTGCTGCTGTATGATTTTCTACGCTGTAACTGTCACCTACGCTCTTTCAGAACGAGGAACTTTTAAATTGTTTTATTTTTATTTGTAATCGGGATATTTTCTAAAAAAATTAAATTCTTTTTAATTTGAAATAAAACAATTTAACGGATTATATCGCGTATATTATCTCATTTTAGTTCTTTTTAATTTCATAAAAAAAAAACGTCAATTATAAACAACACTGCGACAAAAGTTAGCTCACATATCGTTTAAAATATGAGCTTTATTTCTTCTTTCAAAAGCTACAAGATCTGGTAAATTAATGGGAATCCGCAAGTATGAAAGTGATTTTGTGCAAAGTTTTAGATATAGGCATGGGTACCCAATTTTTGATTCCATCTAGATTTTTAAAGTCTTAATGCTTAACCCGTAAATACAGACCGGCAAATTCTATTCCTTTTTGTCAGCACAGATTCAAGGGTATAGAATGAAGCCCTCCATATTAAAACCCAAATATCACCAGCACCCGAAATGTTAATATCAGGCGAATTGTTCCCTGCGCGAAATTTAATATCCATTCTAGTTCGCTTGGAAATGTATAACTATATACTTATATATAAGTGGCTATATACGATTGTGTCTACCCGTTTATTGTGACTGACATACCTAAATATAATACCTACATAACAATATTAATTATAAAGAGATTTTCATGCATGGTGTCGGAAATAAACTGTAATGGGGTTTCTTCACTGTATAGCAACGCTAAGATGGAAAAGTTTCTGTCAATTTTTTTTGTGACAAGCTGGTATTGCCGGCATGCTGACTATACTTTTCTTTGATCGTCCGTCAACTATTCATCGAGACGATTCTAAAGAGCCCCATCTCGGTATGATTGAGATTATTTATGACAGAGTTCCTATCACCACCAGCCGGCTCCATCATCAGATCAGCTCGATGGTGTCATAATATTGCACTGCAATCGCATACCAGGAAGTAGTTGAAAAATGGACTGCAAATCTTGAAACCACAACGTATGTATGTAAACATACGAAAGTTGTAAGTTAAAGAAAAGCTTGTAAATAAGTAATGGGAGGCTGTCATTCCATTTATCGAATTCTATGGAGATTTGTGGATGTCGCAGAGTTCAAGTGATGATGTAGAGGAGGTTTATCCCACAATTCCATACCGAAGTGGAAATCTTTCTAAAATCAAAAAGGATCTTTGTTCAATCGTACACTATTCTTATAAGTGGTTAAATGCCAATGTTTACTTACTTAGTTTAAAATTTGCCACTAGATGTCGCCAGTAAATTGAACGATCATTTCTAGATCGCGCTGTTAAGATTTTTCTTGGAATCATGGCATCCGGCGGGCAAGTTTTGTTAGTTGTACAATTTTTTGTGTATACCTGTGCGTTGATATTAATACATAGTTTGTTTTGATATCAAAGTGGTTTAAATTTTTGAGACCTTCTCGAACAATCTTCTGTATATTATAAAGTAGTTTGTTTTGAGAATAAGATTTCATACCATGGTTGAGCTAAACTTATATTAATCTACATTTATGTAATGATCTGTCGATCATAATAGATTTATGATCGACAGATTGAATCAGAAATTCAAACTATCAAAACGGTCCGTTCTGTGAACTATGGAAAAAAAACTCAGTAATCAATCCTCCTCTATTGAGTTTAGATTTGTTAATTATATTTTTGATTGCTGAATTTCTTCAGTCGTAAGTATGAAATAATAACATATTGAATTCAATGTAACACTTTATGTCTGTCAGGCAAATAAGCCACGAATGGCTGGTAGAGTTCCGATTCTGAATACATCCCTTAAACGAGACTTAAATCAATGGAACCATATTAAACGGGTCTCACGCGAAGGTTTCGTATCTCGTCCTACATGCTCAGTGATCAAAGAGGACCAGACCATTCAATATTCAATTTCACGTACGCAAAAGCTATTAAATACCTACGAAGAAATTTAAATTTGAAACTGAATTAATTCTTAACAGGCAAATTTATACAATACAATTATTACAAATCCTTAAGTGAAATGTATAATTCAAGTCTCAAAAGTCCCGAAGCATAAATCTTTATTTTATGAATATTAGTGTATCTTGTTAGAATTTTATTTCCTTTAGTCTAATAACATGTTAACAAGCAGTATAGCGATTTTCTACCGACTTGTCCTGAAAGGCATCTGAGAATTCTATAATTCAAATTGTTCTTATTTGTATCTCCTTTTCTTCTATAAGATTATTTAGAGGTTTAATATTAGCTTGTTAAGATATAACTGCTTCAAGTAGATCTTACGCAAGAAATTACACAGCTTTGTATCGCTTGCACAAATATAAATTAAGGATTGTCAATTAATATAATAATTTGTAAACCACTAATTAACTAGCACAAGTTAAGAAAAATATACGCTCATTCAATAAAAGGTACTGCTTTCTTATTATTACGAGTAAGTGTATTTGTTACTTTGTCTTCTTTCACAAAGCAATGTTACAGTGGATCAGTGTTTTTTTTTGTATACCTACACAGTGTCTGGGCCTAAATGTCACTAGGCTACAAAATCCGGGAAAAACACAAACTTCCCGAACGTTTAACCAAACAAAAATGCGACGCGACCGTAGCCGCAGACAAACCTAGTCTAAAAATATTTCCCAACAAAACTGTGAAACTGCATACGTATAAAATATTATTAGGTCCGCAATATCGTTTCAAACAATTACATCCCGCTTTCAATTTACAGACAACCGCGTGGTCCTGTGGAATGAAAAAACAATAATAGCCTTCCATTTATCTGTAGCCAACGGTCATAGTCGACGTTACCAACCCTAAATTGGTTTAAAGCGTGCGTCATTTTATTAGGGTTCAGGCAAGGCTTTTACAGAAAACCAGGCCAAGGCTTTTAAAAAAATCGCCTACGTCATAATAAGAAACAATTGACGGAACCCAATAGGTAATAAATGCAATGAAACATAGCTTTTCTACAGCCCCTCACCCTTACCCTTTTCCTAGCCATATCACAAGCACAACACTGTACGAAACAAAAACACCATAGTTCATTCAACAGTAAATGGGGGAACAGTGTTGAAATGAAACGTCCGCGCGCGATCGAATTTGGATTTGTACTGCGGAAAGCGAGGGTGGGGGTGGCGCCCGCCCTATATTCCGACTGACAATCGAAAACATCTCAAGCACGCCCGGCTGCATAAATGAAACTGCACTCAATCCTGTGCACGGAGGACCCAAATTTGGAAGTTCATTGGGATGAGCGTGTGAAGTTTTGTGTTAGTTGCTTGATACCTTTGCGAGGAACGTTAGTTGGGTTTATTTTGCTATATGATGTGCATTTAGGAGGTAATCCTTCTATGATTCAAACTTTACAGAGCTTTTCACTTAATTAGTTTGTTATTTCCTAGTATGGTACAGTTATTGAACGCTTTAGATAATGGATTGCGATGAGATATGAATATGAGTTAAAAGCCAGTGTTTATCAGCGTTCATCATCTAGGAAAGTATTTCTTCTAAATGGACACGTACACGTGTTTTGAGAAAAACAATAGCTCATTTTCAGTGGAACTTTATTCACTGAATCAAAACTTATGAAGCGTTTTGAAAGACAAAAGAGAAATTAATTAATACACATTAATAACTTCAGTTTTTATTTAAGCTTACCAGAATTTTCGACACATTCTTTCAGCAAATAATGTAAAACCTTATTTACGCAATATGAAATTTTCGGAGCTTTAAAATACCTATCGAGTTTACCTATCGCAGGTATTTGCTGTAAGAGCGGAATTTATATTTGATATTACCTCGCTTTTGAGTATATTTAATAATGAAAACTGATTTCACTTGAATTTATACTCCCTAAATACCGATATCTTATTGGCATGAGATTAAAATGGGTATATAATTGTGATGAAAAGCCTGAAGTAACTACTAATATAGGTTAAACGTTACGAAATATCCTTCCTGTGTGCAGTAACATATCGGTATAGACAAACTGTGTTTTTAGTAATAATATGTGGTACCGTAGAAAGATATAAGTAGATGGTAGTATCTAAAGTACCTATAGGTGAGCTAGAGCAAAATTTGGCTGAGAATTTTAGTCAAGTCGAAGGAAATTAAGTTATATCGCTCTATTAGTATTTCCCCTTAAACCTTTAGCCACACCTACTACACACTCTTAAAGTACAATACCTGCCAACCTAGCTTTATTTATATGAGTGGTTCACGAAAACTTAGCAATCAAGGAATTTTTTCGCGCTAAACCGACAGCAGGGACAGCGACATTGATTGACAAATTGACAAGCGATTTGTCAGCTTACTATACAAAATTCTCTGTCAAACGTTTTAAGGCCGACCATATCAATGCTAATGCCAAATCGAGTCATATCAATTTAATAATATCGAGTTCAATTGTTCATTGAGGTTTATATTCGATTGGACGTTGCCGGAAACACATTTGTAGGAAGTTGGTACGAGGCACATATAAATATAATATAGCTGCCTGGATTGACTGACAGAAGAATATTTTCCTTATACTAAGGGTTGATTTCACCAACGTAGTATAAGTCTTTATCCAACAACAAATCATTAATTACTCGTAACTAAACTGATTTTACGTTGCACCTATATTTAACCCAGGGATCGCTACCGAGGATCGCTACTTTAACATGAAATATCTTACCAAACTCTCGATATTTTAAAATTTCTGTTAAATAGTATTTAGTTAATCATTATTTACTTTGAATTGCGCTCATTAATATATAAAGAATTCTAATACTAAGCGAGATACCGAAATTGAATACCGGTTATTTTGTATGGAAAGAATAGTCGTATTCGATCCCTGATTTAACCTATGGATAAAATCTCTACACTAGAGTAAAATCTTATACCGCCAATTTTGGCTGAGTAAACTATTAGACGTAGATTAGTATTGTCAATGTCACTGTCAAGTGAATTCCATACTTATTTCCCAATTGATGTATTTCCCGAACAAATTAATAAAATACGCAGCAAAATCAATCAATTGATTCCTTCAACGTTACCGAGTAACTATGCTGTGAGTAAGTTATCCGTAGACTAGCGTAGTGAAACCAAATTGGAACCATCGAGTAAATCGTTAGCGTAAAGTTATACTCGGGTATATCCTCTCTCGTGTAAATTAAATGATGGAAAAATCGTCCCATATTAGCCAACTTGATTGGCGTATTTTCTTTGATCCAAGATTTCGCTAAATAATGTTTTATAATGTAGTGTTATATGTTAAAAACTATAGTTATTTTTTTGTGTACAAGGGATATCATAATCACACATGCTTTGAATGTTTGCCCATGAAATTTGTGCGTAAAACAGAACGTAGAATATATCCCAAGGAATTGCGATAAAAATTTATTTTGTAAACATAATACCAACCTCAAGTACCAACTACCAAATAGACATATAGCCACAACGTGTCTCAATATCTCCAGCCACTTAGTCATACCAAGTCACGTTCTCTACACAGTTTATAACAGAGTATAAAACACACACGATTCTAGAGATACTCCGTATAAGTCTAGCCTAGCGTAAGCGCACCCGAGAGGATCTAACTCGTTACATATTCAATAGCCAACCACTTGACTATCGGTTATGGTGATACTTATATAGCTATACCTCAAGGAATAGGCACTGTCGAGTCGACACACCATTATGGCTTCGAAAATTAACCATTAATGTCACAGTATCAGCAATAGAAACCCTAGATGAAAACTACTAGGATAAGTTACTTCACGGCCTTAGATAATTCTAAAAGTAATATGCGTCGTTGATATACATTACTGTTTAGATACCTCGAGCATTAGCCCTTTAAGCATTATAATAGAGTTGTAAATTGGTATGGGAGCACCTTAATGAGCGCCTGTTAAATATTTTATTAATGTAAAAGGCCAAGGCTAATGAATGAAATGTATAAAGAAAACTTGAAAACTATATTCATTAGGACAGAAATTGCAGTGCATAAATACGAGTAGGTATGTTATAATATTTACTTTTGATACTAGCTTCTGTGCGACTTCGTTCGCGTAAATTTGCGAATTAAAGAAAATCCTTAAAAAATATATATCAAGTATGCAAATCATCAACGGTTGACGCAGAACGTTGTTCACAGCCTAACTAATTAGTTATGAATATATATCTTGTATACCTACTATAACATGTCAATACTTGTTTACAGTGTACGTATGAATTGATATGAACGTATAGGTGATATATCGGTTTTATGTAACGTCCAGTGGTCGTGAGTCTCGCGGGAATATTTCCGACAGGAAGATGTATAGCGATTGTAAATGGGGAGGATTTACCGACTATTTAAAATTCACGGCGACGTATCAACTACTAGTGGTTTTTATTCAGCTGTTGATTGATGAATCGATGTTTTTGTGTAAAAAGATTTTGATTTTCACGCTAACTTTGACAAATATTACAAAATTTGGAAAAATTAGAGGTTGAATCAAAGGATCTCTTGCGTTCTAAATAAAGTAGATATTCAAATACGTCCTACACCATCTCCGACTCTTTTTTACTTGCATCGTTAGTGTAGCTTCGTATTACAGAAAGAATTTGAATCACAACCCATTCTAAACCTCACCCATGTAAAACTCGAATCGACGCTATTTATTGCGCAATACACAAGCAAAAAAGGCGTGCCTTTCAAGTGGGATCGATTCGCGTTTTGTTCTCAACAATAAAACAATTGGCATCGGTCATTTAGCGGGTTAAAGTTCCTTTGCTAAACCATGGCAATGGGTGACTTCAAACCCACTTTGAGCACTTAGTGATTTAAATTCTTAGAGCAGTGTTTGAGGCCTCAATTCCCTGGGGGGTCGCGATTCGTGAAACTTTTTTAAGGGCTAGCACTTACTTCAGTTCGGATGTGGATTTGACGGCCAGACAAAAATAGAAACAGGGGCTAGGCTAGGGATGTATGGTCAGGAAATCATCATCAGTCAACCAAGTAACGAAATATTTTATTTTATTGATTGGGGCTTTGTGTGTGGCCAACGTCACATAGGGCTAAAGTAACCCGAATTTACGGTAATCAATTATGTTATGAATGTATCGTTGTTGGTGCAGTAACGGGAGGTGCCCATGCCCATACTGCATAAACGAAAAGTACTTTTAACAATAACTCTTATACTTTTTTGTTTAATATTATGATAATAATCATAATATTTGCTATTTATTAGTGGATTACTCCACTAGCGTTATTATGGACGATTAGCTCAGTTGGTTAGAGCGTGCTGCCCCGGTCTGGCTGAAGGCACTGGTTCAAGTCCAGTATCGTCGATTTTTTTTTTCATTTGTTTCTGATCTTTGTTTATAATAATAACTCATATAGTTATAAATCTTAGATATCAATCGTTTCTTCTCATTTGTGTTACGGATAGCACATGCCAATTATGATCACTGGCAATGAAATAATAGAGAATGTCATAAATAGGCTTCAAATACATGTGACCTGTAACAATCAGAATATCTCGTTTCGAAATGAAAATTCTTCCAGTGATATTGATATTGATTACTTGTATAGGCAAACCGCACGTAGGGATGATGACTAAATTTGAATACCTAATTAGTCCATCATGAAGATTAATAAACAATATTAAGACGTATTTTTTATTTTTTTACGTAAACGCGATACATAGAATGCAAATGTCGCGTGACGTCACTCCTAGGTACAAATTGTACCTATGGGTGATGTCACGAGCCCCCACTCCTAATCTTTAATGCGACTTATCTGAGTATTATTTTTTTGAGAAAGCAAAAAATACGTGTTGAAATAAGTGTTTTTATTTAAATGAGTAATAATCGCGGAAACAGAAGAAGAAAAAATACTTGTCAATTTTTTTTTTATTATCTTACTAACGGACTAATTAGAGTTTAGATTTTCATACTAAAATATGACGGGTGATCATACCTATTAGGAACAAAAGTGTGTACAAACAACACTGGGAAGGGGAAAAAATGCTGACGAGTCCCGTTAACTGAAACCGCAGGTATAAATGTGGGGTCAAGTCAAGTCCTACCGGCGATGAGTATACTCATTGTATATACACTCCTCTTACTTTGAATTTTCAAAAATTTCGGGTTACCCTAATTTAAATAACAGCATTAGTTTTTATTATTATTTGACACTAGTTTGATTTACATATTGTAGGTATTCTTCGCAATATCCAACTGTATTAATTGCCTAGATACTATAATAAAAATATCCATATCCAAAAATGACGACTTTTGAGATATCTCGCTTTGTTAAAAAAAAGTTGATCAAGTATTTTTTTTTTATCGAGCATTAAAAATCGTATCAAAACTTTTGAACACACGGTGCAAAGGGTGCATTCCACCAGATTGTGGGGTACGTGACGCAATTGTTTTCATACTTCTAAAAAAGTTAGGAAGCGACTTTTTGGTATGTCAATATTTTATAACTTGGCTTTCGTATTGGTAGTAAATTCTTGGACTTTTTATATGTTTTTAAGGTAGCTGTCATAGCCGTCACGTACCCGACAAAGTAGACGTTGCGGTGGTATGCACCAAAGTACCTATATCACAACGCAAGGTTTTGACGACCTGAGATAGACTTAAATTTTCAATTATTACATGTATGGTCACTAGAATTTTGCATGGAGGGAGTTATTTAAGATACAAAAAGCTAAACACATCCAATTTTGTTCATTCATACTACAGAAATACCGGCACTGTCGGCTTTCGGCGATTCATCTTGCGGTTGGACCAAGTCGATCGGGAGACGGAATAATTGACCATTGACGATACGAAAAATTCCAGCATTCCATGCTCCTAAAGAAGTATTCATTAAAATAATTCGATCCGTATAAACGTTGCGAGATTTATATGGCTTTTCAATAAGAACTTTTCATGGCAAGTAAAATACCTGTAGACGAATTAATAAATCTATAAGCAAAATGCTAGTGCAAAATAAGTAAAAGACAAAATACCACAACTGTTATATGACATAAAAGATACCGCCCGCGTTTTAGAAATAGTATATGGATATAAACAATAATTAACAGATATATCTGGAAAACATTAACACTGTAAAACGGGTCTTAATCATATAAGTATAGTATGTTTTTACGCCATCCCGGGCCGTAAATAGCATGTACCGCCACGGGCAGAAAATTCTCCTTCCTTGCCCAGCCGATCTAACACAACACTCCGCGACTACGCTGGTCGCGCGACATAGCATCACCCGTCTTACTCGCATTGTATTGAAAGGAAAGAGATTGACAATCTTTGTCGCGCGACAAAGAATCGAGTATCACAGTTGTGCTGGAGGTGCAGGATAGGAGATGTGAAACTGTATTACACACCACGGGCCGTGATAAAGAATGTCTAAAATAGCAGGGTTTATCGCCCTCATCACCGACTCGTGCGGCAAATATATTTTTAAAATTAAACATATGTAGAAGTAGATATATGCATTTTTCTATACATTGGATATCAATGAATTATTATAATTGATTTATTTAAAGACAACACATCTGGATAACTTGCTGCACAAAACGAAGTCACAATCGCAAAACTTTCTCGGTAACACAGGCCCTCTAATTTAAGAACTTAAGATATGATAAATTGCTCTCAAAGACCGGCGTAACCCAATAACGAAGCCTCGAACTGGACTTATTTAACTAACGGCTGCTATCCATTAGAAGTTCGCACAACTACGAATCTCGGAAAGTTGGAGAACTGTGGACATAGCGCTCGAGACGTCCCGGCTACGAGGGCTGCTATTTATATATCCGGAAACCGGGATTACAATCTTCTTAAATAGCATATTTGACCGCCATGGTAAAATTTGAACTTTTTTAAGTATATAAGGTATATTTTTTCTTCCTTATTAACGCTCGTGTTTTGTTTTTGACGGGTTTTAAATGTCATCTCGCAGCAAGAATGGAACTCACTCGTGAAAATATTCGTGCTATGATTTATTATGATTTTCGGCGTGGTTTAACGCAACAACAGTGCATAGATCAACTAACTTCAACTTTTGGTGATGAAGCCCCATCTAAAACTACTGTGTATCACTGGTTTAGTGAGTTCAATCGTGGACGTAGTATGCTTACGGACGAAGTTAAGGCAGGTCGCCCGAAATCGGTCGTTGTACAACAAAATATCGAGGCTGTGCGAAAACTTATAATGGACGACCGACATGTTACGTACCGCGAGATAGAGGCGACTCTGGGTATTTCTATGACCAGCATTAATAGCATATTACATAATTATTTGGCTGTAAAAAAAATTTGTTCGCGTTGGATACCCCACAACTTAACAAATGAGCAAAAACATGCTCGCGTCGAATGGTGCAATAAAATGTTAAAAAAATATAACCGTGGTGACTCAAAAGCCGTTTATAACATCTATACAGGTGACGAATCCTGGATCTATGCATACGATCCCGAAACGAAGCAACAATCAACGGTATGGGTGTTTCAAAATGAGCCGAACCCTACGAAAGTTACTCGTGCAAAAAGTACATTGAAACAAATGGTGGCCTGCTTCTTCGGTATTAATGGCCATGTAGCTACAGTGCCACTAGAAAACCGTAGAACGGTTAATTCAGAGTGGTACACGACCATTTGCTTACCGGAAGTATTTGAACAAATTCGTAAAACTAACCAGCGACGAAGAATCATTCTTCATCATGACAATGCCAGCTGTCATACGTCACGCGAAACAACTCTATTTTTGGAGGGTCAAAATGTGGAATTAACGGGTCATCCGCCGTACAGCCCTGACTTGGCACCCAACGATTTTTATTTATTTCCAAATATAAAGAATAAATTACGCGGTCAACGATTTTCGACCGCTGAAGATGCTGTCGACGCATTCAAACAACACGTTATGGAGGTACCTCAGGCGGAGTGGCAGAAGTGCTTTAAAAATTGGTTCACGCGAATGCAAAAGTGCATAGATCATCAAGGGGAATACTTTGAAAAACAATAAAACTATTTTCAGCCGTGTACGTTTGTTTGTTTTTTTGTTTCCGGATATATAAGTAGCAACCCTCGTATATATGTGTACATAGCCTGCCAGTTCTCACGATCCAGATTGGAACCTGCATGTACTGAGTGCAAAATACTTTCTGGTTAATAATTCGGAGCAGGCAGGTACGGTATCTGATGGGAAGTAACTACCTCACACTTGAATATATGCGACACTAAAGCAAGCTTTAACTGATTGAACCCTATATGTGTGGTACATCGCAAAGAAAACACATCAGAAAGAGAACATTTCAAAGCGAGTAGGTATGTTCAAAAAAATCCTGTAGCTAATCATCTTTAAGCTCATCTTTAAACCCACATTACGGCATTAGTAAGTAACCCAAGCGTTTTCGTTCTTGTAATTTAAAACCCTCAAGTCTATTATCAAGTAGACTGCGGGATCAATTGCCTACTACAGTGTACAATTGCCATCAAATATATATGTACATCAGGGTGGTCCAAAATATCTGAACATGCACTCTAACGCCTTGACAATGGAGTCGTGGTCAGATATTTGTGAGCACCTTGTTTGCTGTGATATATCTGATGGCGACTGTACATAAAAATACTAAGATTCACTTCGAAAGAATACGCAATCAAAACTTTTTCCATTGAAAAAGTAATAGACAGACTCAAGAGGCAATCTTGCAATTTCGAAGGTTAACTAACAAGGAGCAATATATATGTCACTGTTATCGTCTAGTATTAATCAGAAATATTTCTAAAGTACTAGTAACAGCTAGTTTTTGTTAGGTGTGTAACCGCAGTATATGGACTCCGAAGTTAGTGCGCTAACGTCGTCTATAAATTTAACGCGTTCGTGAGCTTGTTTAAAATACTTTTCTTCGGTAATATCGTAAGTCTTTTTTGTGACGTTGTGATTACGTTACTCTTCATATACATAATACTGATAATTTATAAACAAAAGGATTTTGAAAAGAAGGAGGCAGTACCATACATAGCAGAGTACCGAAAACGCGAAAAGCTTTATCGTTGTCTTTCGGATACATCAATACATGCAACTATCGCCAATGACTGAGTTAAATATGAAGATAACTGAATGAAAACAGACAATTAAGGGGAACTTGAATAAAGAAACCATATTTTTAATCATCCTATAGTAAATTAAATGCTACTATCCAATTTTTTTCACTTGAATGAAGATAAAAAGTATAAGAACTATGTATTTAAACGTACTTTTACTAAGGCCAAAAATGACAGACTTGTACAGCTTCATTGCCCGCTATTAACGAATGACGTCATAGCTTATGCCCATTTTGTATGGGGTGTTCTGAGGCTCGGCAGATATTGCCAGACTTTGACTGTAATTTCTGAGGTACCTAATGCTTAATCCCTGTTATGTCATTTTAATTAGTCATATCCTCCTTATAAAAAACTGAATTCATTGACATTATAAAAAAATGGACGCAAGTACATACATGAATTTTCTTTATCGCATTTCTTAACAAAATATGAAAATACCGTAATGAAGATAAATTAAAATCGGCCAAGAAATACGGATGATATAGTTATTTTAAACTGCTCATTAGACTGAGAGATCTTACATGTACTGTTACGTCACACGACATTAAGCCATAGCATAGGTATAAATTCGAGATATAATCAATTTTGATAGCGTATATATTGGTTATTTCTATAGTAATCCGAATAATTATTACTGTCTACTGTTGGTAAGATGAATGAGCCTTTTTATTAAAGCAAAAATGAAAATTCATGCATATATTGTCTTTATATGGAGCCTAGCTACAGGAACCTGACCAATCCAGAAAACAATATAATAAAAATAAAATAGTCCTAAATACATAACTTTAACACATGAGCACAACACAGCAAAACCGGGCTTAATCGCGGATAAATATGATTTAAATCAATGTTTTAACACATGAAGCACATTGACCGAACAATTAATGTAAGAAAACAACCCCAATAAGGTTCTAAGATGTCTTTTCAACTACTAGTTTACAAACCACACGTTGACCTTTATTGCAGCACAACTCCACGTGTACAGCTACAGGTTTGGGACATCAGGACATTGCAAATGGCGGCGCATCCATGCATAAAGGTCACCATCTCCCCACGTGTACAATACACGAGGGCCGTGTATCACGAATAACTGAAAATCCGTGTGGTGGGAGATGTTTCGCTGCATATGCATATGCGTTTCGATTGAACTGTTTCAAATAACGATGCAGATGTTTGTATTTGATGCATTCGTTTGTTTGATCTATTCCGAATTGATTGCGGTTTCAATAAATACCCTGAGGGAATAAACACGTGATTCGAGACATTCGAGTAAATAAACCAATCGAAAGGTTTATAATCTCCATTTTTATCAGTCACAGTCCCAATAGGATCACTACAGGATATTACCTTTCCCTAGATATAATTAAAACTAGATTTCCATTATCCCTGCTTAGCAAACTAAGTGATTCCCTTTTTATAATATGTATGTGGTAACGTGTACATAATCCACATACTTTACTTAGATAATTTAAGGTCGATATTAGTAAAATGATATGTTCCAAAACAATTTTGTACACCAACTACATACAAAAAGGGTTGTTAAATGTTTTAAACTATAATTCTCCCTGTAGTAGTATAGTATTCTTTATTACGTAACATATACATACAAATTACCCTAGCACGGGTATATATAGACCCACAAACACAAATTAATAAAACGCCTAATGTATTTATGATGTCCGGCTAATCCTGCTAATCGAATCTAGGTGCCCCAAGTGGCCAGCTTAAGGAAGTTCAAGAGATTGTGTAAAGGTCAAATGTGATGATCAATATCTCATACGGGGACAGTCTTTAAAACTCATGAATTTTATAGTTGCATTTTGAATCAAAAGCTAACTCAAACTATTTGGTTAAGTATAATTTTAATTTATGATGAAAGTGATAGAATTCGAAATGTACACAAATCGCTATTCAAAGCAGCTGATAACGTATGCACTGAAAGGATGGTCATACATTTCCGAACTAGATGGCACCGTTCACTTCGAAGTAATTGGGTAAATGCGGTATAAAGATTGGGAAAAATCGAATGTAACAGGCAATATAGGTCATGTAGAAGCTAAAGAGTTTCAAGCGATAAGAAACACTGAAGAAGGCACTGCTCAGGTTTCGCGGTCGGTGGGGCTTCGGCGTGCGTCACGAGTCGGTTAAGCCTCCGGCGGTTACTCGTGCACTCCCTGTGTCTAGTTAATTGTACACGTGAATAATTGATCTTATACTAAAAAGGATCAATTCAACTAACTTGACATTAGGTCCTACGTAGCCATCCTACATATCAATGTTATTATGTTAGTTAATAACTGAATATAGGTTATTCTTACATAGATTTTACTATCTTTTTGAATTGAATTCAGTTACAGCGAATTTAAAATATCAGATCCGGACCATCATCAACAGTTAGGCAGGCGTTCAAGAGATCCTCGCTGATCCTAGATTTGTTGTTAAGAACAATAATTAAAATGCATACTTTTACACAAATTTTAAAAAAGAAACAGTGTTAAAGACAACTGTAACTATGTCACCATCTAGCCACACATAATTCCTATCGAAACATCAGTCAATTATATATTTGTGGAAACAAATGGAATTCTGTACAATCTGCAAAAAGCGTCAAGACAGAGACGACAACTTCCGCAGAGCACTATCAGTTTTTCTAGGTATTTTGTTTGATTTAATAATAGAACGCCAATAAACTTGAAGAACTTTGAATAATTTCCTTTCGATGAGAGCGTGGGATGTTATTCTCCCTTCCCAATTGATACTCATTTTCGTAGAAAATGTAGCGAGAGATTATAAATGACAGGAGTGTGTCAGCATATACCAAAAATAAATTACTAAATGAAGCCTCAAGGCTCTTCACTAAAATGATATTGGCCAAATCATAACGTTGAATACATACGAATTCATACCAATTTACAGATAAATTGAAACCAAGGAATGTAAATAATGCAACAAAAGCTAAATCATTTAATATATAACCAATAAAACATTAAACCTACACATTGGACGAAATCGTACACCCGGTATTACTGTGAAAGTTTTTATATTCACTTACAAACGTTGATGTCAGTTTGATTCATATCGGCAAAATTGACTTCTCAACGATACTTTGGGCGAAATTCTGTTGGAAAGAGAATTTGCAACTTAGTAGGATTTACTCGGAGATCGTGTAAAGGGAACCGTATAAAAGTTTAGTGGCTGTAAGCCAAGCGCGGCGGACCTATATCGCGGGGAATAAATTTACCAAAGAAGAAAACCTACAAGACCCGTTCTACTTTCCTTTGTGAATAACCGATTATTTTCAGCTTTTGTTTTCCAAGATTACTATCGCATATTTGTCTTTGATTTCTGTAAGTAATCGCTTATTGCCGACAAGGATAATCCGGATTTTTGAACCCAGCAGATATTTGTAGATCACTATTCAAATTCTATTTTTGGTGCTTAAATAACACAAATATTACACGAAAAAAACTATAATTATATCAGTAACGTTTGACCTGTCAGGACTATTCCTAACGACCAAGCCCTATTATTCTTAACATTCCGACTCTCTACTATTCCTAGCGGCTAGACCCGACTGACTTTTGCTTCCACATTGCACCGTAGCTTTACTCATCTCTATATCGCCTTGGGTTTGTTTGTCATTGTCACGATCAACAATTCAAACTCCCATATTCATAGCTGATACCTTTTCCTGACCGACGTGCCCACATCCTCCATCATAGCTTTGTCAGTTACCCTACCTCAACACTTGTTCACTAAACATCGAGCCCAGTTGGCCCGCTGCCAGCCACACCTTCTCCTCAAACAATGCGACGATTGCCGACTCGTAAACTCGCACATCTGACAAATAAAACACGGAAACTGGATGTTCTTGGGTGGGGTTTGCTCGTGAATGAATTTAGATGGTATATAGCAAATACTTATTTGATGCCAAAAAGTTACAAATGAGCTAGAAGCGCATTTTATGTAAAGCTGAAACTGCAGCAACTCCCAGTGTACAGGGAGATGCATTGTCACCGTATTTGCCCTGGTGTTGTGAGACCTCGTGTACATGGACTACCAACTCTCTTACTAGTAGGTATAATTCACACCGGCACCTAACAAGTCAGTACATTGCAGATTTGCAGCAGAATAAAAACGAACGGTAGGCACCAGCCTCTAGTACAATCAGACGTGTTTAACGCCCTCGGATATTAAGTGACAGTTAGAATCTTGTCCCGAGGTCCACATTTGACCCAAATTACACTTTCAAATAGCTCAAAGTTGTTGTAAAAGCTCGTTGCACGTAATGCTGTTAGCGGAATGAACTGCACGAATTGTTACATTACGGGAGTAATCTCGTGAGATTTCAGCGGGAGTTCCCGGGTCTCCGGTGAGTTATGATCGTACACTTGTACCGTCAGTTTGTTGACTTTATTAAGTCATTTCATTAGTTATGTTATGAGTGTGCCTAATAATTTAGCAGTTGGATAAGTGAAATATTTTCGGTTAAGCATGCTGATTACGGTATTTCAGCACTATAGATAATCTGTAAAAGATGAAGTTATTCTTTCCTATAACTCAGACTGAAAGGAAATTTCGGAAATGGGACAGTTTTCCAACAGTGAAGAAATTTACAGTTTCACCTTTTTCCATGCAGAGCAAACAATCTATACCGATCAGGGTAAATATCTTGCAAAAACTAATTCTGATAAGGTCTAAAAGCATAATAAACCGACGACCGTTCATGATGTAGTAACGAATCCTCTGACACACACTTGTCTATTTTCATCAGTAAAAATAAGGGTCTATTTTTTTATTAGTAAAATTAAGATAAGCCCGACTTGACGTCAGGGTTATTGTTGGCGAATTGAGGAAAGGTCAAGGTGAGCCTTACCTTAATAACCTTTATACTGTTTCGCATTTTCAGAAGAAACAAATGCAAACAAGATGGGATGGATGTTGAAGGTACAGGAGCAAAATTTGACGTGGCAAGTCAAACATCATCGTTATGTCAGCCCAAGGAACGGACATCCAATGGACAAAGGCCTTCTCTTGGATCGCCATAACGACCGGTCGTACGCTGCCCGGATCCAACGATTTCCCGCGATCTTCATCTATTCATCGGTCCACCTTGTTGGGGGCCGTTCCACGCTGCGTCTGTTTTACGAGCAATGTGCCCCGCCTACTGCCACTAGTCTAGAAACTCTTTGAGCTTTGTCGACAACCTTGGTTCTTCTGCGGACTCCTCACTTCTGATTCGATCAGGCAAGAAGACTCCTAGCATAGCTCGCTCCATTGTCCTTTGAGTGACTTTGAGCCTTCTTATTACATAAACATATGTCCGAGATATTGTTACTGCATGACTACTGTAGCACGTGCTCTATTGAAAGTAACCGTTTTGATACTGCTTAGAAAGTGGATATGACAGCGCGAGAATATCACCGTTATTTATCTGATTATATACATGTAGCAATATAGTCATATCGAGTGTAAGTACCTACCAGTCACTCATGGCAGCCAATACCGATGTATTATATCCGTTGCATAGACCCGTGTCATGGCCGCTATCTTTTATTGGTCACAGGTGATGTGTAAATCGCAGGTGAGCGATGAATTATGTTTACTTACCCACATCTTTTCTTTCTCAAACAGCTGAAGATAAATAATCATTACTTAATTTTCCATTTAATTAACTTGTTTTGCACAGCTCTAGTGCACGAACAATTTAATACGGCAGATTCTGAGTGTCAAGTCGAATTTAACCCATGTAAAATAACAAGCGCCTGCTCTATGAATATTGAATGAAGTAAAATCGTATTCGAATTTAATAAAACTTGCTCAAGGGAGATTAACTCGTAAGCTTATACGAGTGACTCCACTTTGACATTGAATATTAAGCGAAAAACGTTCGTTACTATGTCATATATACACCTAGAGTACCTAGACGGTCGTATTCCCGTTAGTATTCCCCAAACGTTACTAAACGTTTAATCCTCATTTAACGACGTCAATTGTTACCCCAAAGGGATACTAAAATCAGACTAACGTTTATTAACTTAGGTAAATATCAGTTAAAAAGAAGATCATGTTGGTATTAATATATAATGAACACTGTTTCATATGAATTTAAATATATCTTTTGTCAACAACTTTTGTTAACAGGTCGAAATGATAAAATTCCGACACATTCAGAATTAGGCTGAGGATCTTCATACGCCTGAACCGATTATCTTGAAGCATAGTCAAGAATACTCTTAATCGAGTTTTATTTCAGAAAATAATAAATCAAAATGTTTCTTCCGATTACTTTACGAGCTACAATGTCACAGAGACCAAAGATACACAAGAAAAATCTATATATATATCCCCTTGTTTTTGAACGGGACAGATAAAGAGAAAAAAGATAAAGTAAAGGTAAATAATAACAAATGACGCTTCATGTAGACTAGATTAAAAAACGAAGCAAAACAAACCAAAGCGTGTTGTCTTTATCTTCCTAACTGAAAAACCAGCATAAATTAACGTCCGCATCACTAAAAAAATATTTTCACGTCGTAAATTTCCTTCATCATGACATAATAGCTAGAAGTATTCGTTGAAAAAATTCGCCAAGTTTTAATCTTATCTGTGATGCTGTCATGATAACTACTAAAATGTCAAGGTTGTTTACCAGCTTTTACCTTAAAGAGAGTCAGCCGCGATAGCCTCATAGTTGTAAAACTTAAGTGTTATGGTTAGAACCCGGTTACTAATCAATCGTAAAGGATGTAACTAGAATGTCATTTTTTAATTTATAAGGTCGCAAAACTTTTTCTTGCTTTACGTGAAACATATTGACTCATGTCTTTCACTAGGTCACGAATATGAACGTTAAGCTGACACATCATTATCATCTGTCAGATTGTTTTATGAGTACTTTAGTTTATGGTTTGTAATAGACAAGAGCATCAGTATTAAAACAAAATCTAGCAATGTAACGAAAATAGCTCCACCAAATACTCATCTATACTATTATAAAGTTGGAAAAATGAAATGTTTGTATGTGTTGTTGTGGCTTCATCACGCTAAATCAGCTAAACGGATTTCAACTACTTTTGCGACACGGGTAGCTGGGTATCTCCAGATGGTTATAGAATACTTTTTACTCGACTATGCTAAAGAAAAAAAGAGGGGTTATGACTTTCTCTCCTTCGCGAATGAAGTAGCGGGCGCCTTCTAGTACAATATATTAATACTCGACCAGTATCACGGTTTGGATCTTGCAAGTGTAGAAATCTTGTTAAAAGTCACTATCACAGTCGACACGATTGACATGTAAATTGGGGGCTTTGATCTTTTCGGAGCAGGCTTCGTCACTACTTTTTTGCTTTTACAAAAAAAATCGGAATTGGTTTTTACTAACTTTATTGGAGCTATGGGCGAGATTTTCGTGGTTATCAGAACAGAACGAAAAAATAATGTACCGTGGTTTTCAGTAAAAAAAGGGCTATAGCTTCTAAGTTTAACGCATTTATCTGTGTATAAGAGTGTCTATGGCACCGTGGCTTCTAAACGGATGATCCGATTTTAATATAAATTTATTTTGTTGGGGCGCGCGCGCTTCTCAGGCTGCTTCATTTATGTTTAATATCGTTTCAGAAATTATTTTTATTTCATAACCGCATCTTGCAAATTCGTCAGACTCTTCAATCATCACCTCCATATAATAACAGCATGCCTTATAAATGGCGAGATTTTCCCTAACGACAAGTACGTGTGTAAAATATAAACAATCAATTGTAATTCCAACGACGTTCGGGCGTCGGTAAAAGTATGCAACCTTGACATTCGTGTTTGTTCTCAAACGATGTAACACGTTACTAAACTTACCTGACTTCATCTCTGTTTACTTCGAAGTCCATTGTTGCTTACCTGTGAATGTAAAAAGAGGTTATTAGTAATGATAAAGTAGCTATTTGCAACACAAACATAACGAACGTTTCCTATTGTTCTGATTATAAGTGTGCCTCGCTGAACTACTTCAATCTTGATCAAAATAAATTTTTCATCGTTACCAGATAATATTCATGTCTGTCAATTTTGTGAGTCTTTATTTTGGTAATAATCGATTCCGAGAATTGCGTGCGTTGAAATATTATGAACGTGTTTATCAACTAAATATGCTTAGAATATGCAACTATTATGGACTAGCCGTGCTTAAAAACACTGTACCTCTATATATTTCTTTCTTTGTAACCTAAACGCAACAAGTCGATTATATTGTTGAGTAGCAGTTGCCCGCGACTTCGTCCGCGTAGAGTTACAATTTATAGCCTATGTGTTATTTTGATGTATAAACAACATTACTGAAAATTTTCGCTGAAATCTGTTCAGTAGTTTATAAAATTAAGAGTCGAACGTACATAGATATGCGAGTACATACATCCGCACAAACTTTCACGTTTATAATATTATTAGGACTCCAATACAAACTCTCACGACGCTTTGTACAGGCTAAAATTAAATTAATAGTTTCAGTAGAAATTCTTTGAAATATTGCGTAATATTAACCTTACCCTAGAGATCCATTAATCAATTAAATGGCTTAATTACAACTTGGAGGGGTGCGACCTTGGCCTACCTAGAATTTACTTCTAAATTGAATATTTGTATATTTCGTGTGTTTCGAACGCTTGGCGTTAAAATTACTACAGTTGAAATACGCTTGTAGGCATACATAGACAGAATCCATAGACGGGTTCATATAATTTATAAACACGTTATTTCATGCTTTCATTTTTATGGGTTTGACCACAAATATAATTATAACGTATTTTAATACGTCCAAAAGATTAAAGGTGTTTTCAATATTTTTATAAGATCGTTTCGTTTCGAAAAGTTCTAACGTGTTCAATGTAAATTATAAACGAAGGGCCACCTTGTGGGCAAATCAACTTTCATTTACAAGATGGGCGGTCATTATAAAGTAATATTAAAAGGCAATAAATCAAGTGCTTTATTTATGGTCGGACGTATTTTAATATTATACCGTAAAGGACTAGGTCATCAGTTTTTTTTTACTTGTATAATTTAATATTATAATCAGCAGTATTAATATTTGAATACTGTTAGATTTCCGAAATGCAAATAGAGCTACTTATAATAAGGACGTTTAATTACAAAGTTTTAGTGAAGAGAATTTATGTAAAGTTAAAATCAGCATTAAAGCATCTATGAACACACCTGGTCACTCTAATTTTCTTCTATAATTTGGGCGATTTTTTAAATGGTTTTAAAGTAACGCGGTAGCAATTTTGCATGTATCAATATGCCTATGGTTTTGACTGTATGAACCGCAGATTTTGCATTGTAGGTTGATAGTATTGCTCGTTAGGAACGAGTGTTTGAGGAATTAACAGTATAGAGTACATAATTGCGGTGTTGAACATAACAATTGACAACTACAGCTTTGTATAGCATATTCGCATCCTTCCGCTAATTTCCTTTAGAGCAATCGCGAATTGGTGCAAATAATGCGATTTGTCCATGGGAACTGAATTTATATTCTACAGCATAGTTAATATATAAGGCGAGGATGTCCAACGACATTGCTACACAAATACTTCGTAACAATTCACAAGTTTCCGACATTCCTGTAGAATATTTGAAGTCGCGAGCGAAAGAGACCGCTTCCTGCGCACATCTCCGTCCTTGAGGGTCGTTGACACGTTACATGTTACTGAAATACGAACTTGACAATGGCTTACGTTACGCAGTTAAGTCATAAAACAAGTTTTCACGGATTTGTTACAGTATGTTATGCACAAAGGATAAACGGTGACTTGGGTGAGTCAAACATAGAAACGTTCACAGACGGCCACAGTATTACCTGTATGGATGATCGCGGCGAGACGGGCGAGGTCGGCGTCCGTGGTGAAGGCGGTTCGGCCCTGTGCTCCGCCAGTACTCTATGCTCGTGTTTTGTCCCGACTACGGAGTTTTTGACCTTCTCCATCCGCGCTTGAATCGCTTTTCGGGATATAACTCTAGTCTTTTCTTCCTTCGCGCCGCCGTCGGCGAGTTTCCGCATGAGACGGGCGGTAGCAGCCACCTGATGCTGCTGGGTATCGGAATGGGTCCTGGCAAGTCTGGGCGCCGGCCGCACTGTGGGGGCGGTGGCTCCAGTGCTGCTCCGGGTCGTTTCATTCCTATTAAACGGTGCGACGTCGTGTTCTGTGTCGGAATCCGCCGCAAGGTATCCTCCTCCGCCGACGGAGGAAACGCCAGTTCGGAGGAGATTCTCATGCTCCGCGTAGCGCACTCTTTCGTCAACTGCTAGGGTGCCATTCTGGGCTCTCTCTAATCCACGCTCCATTTCGCCGATCTGTCTCTCCAGTGTGCGTAGGACATCGTCGGAGGGTGGGGTGTTGGTTTCGTCAGGAGGCTCGGGCACTTGGAATGATTTGAGGTGAATGGGGTGAGCTCTGTTGAATTCTAAGCGTTTGGGAGCGATGCCCGAGGAGGTAACTTCGTACTGCGTTCTCGGCGGCTGTGGGGTTCGCTCCAACATGGATAGAGACACAGGAGACGGCGGCGGGGCTCCGTTGACGGCTGGCTCGTGGTTCTCGGACGCCGGGGACGTCCGAGGAGCCCGAAAGCTCTTCCTCATGAAGTCCTCACGTGTTAATTTCCGCTCCATTTTAGTTTGAGATCATTTCACTAGTATTTTTTTAATAAGTTTTAAGTTCGCATTTATGCATAAGTTTTATCACAGTTACTATCACTACTGAAAATAGTCTATCATTCGTAGATCTGCAAGAAAGTTAATGTGAGACTACTAAACCGGCATGCTATAACCACACTGAGCGATTATCAGTGTAGGGATAACATGTTCGCCTATTACACAAACGTGATAGATTATATCTACCTACATCCGATAGCTATCGATAATCCCAGTGTCTACTATGAATAGCGGGCATGCCTTGGTGATAAAGAACCTACCAACATCGATCGTTTTCGCCTATTCCCCGCTTGACGTCATGTAGACATTTCACATCTAAAATTCAGTGATTGACGCACTAGCTCCTATTAGCTGTAGAGGCGACGATAAAATCGATTGCACGAGAGGCTAACTCTGTACCATAGCGATAGACAAATAATTTAGAAAAAAACAAATCGAGTGACACTATTCATGCGTAATGTAATAAAAAGAAATCAGACAAATGTCTCACAAAAAGTGAAATCACTTGGACGGACGGGCGTAACGAGTCGTAATCCGATAAGAATAGACTTCGGGAAAACAAGTGCCGACGATCAAATTAAAGTCGCAGCGTAAAACGAATCAAACTATAAATGAGACTTTATTACGACCATCGACGGAGCTAAACTAAAGGATATTGTAAGCCGATAGTAACTTGAGACGTAAAAAGTTCCAAACGTAGGCTGGAGTGTCTATTTCGTTTTAAAACCACAAGATTGGAATGACGAGATATCATGGAGCTTCCGCCTTTCAGCCACAACCTTCATAATAAGTAGCTAATTAGTGACAGTGACTGATTTTATGGAAGTACGACAGATAATCAGCGATTGACAAGGCGCTCGGAGCAGATCTGAGTCGAAACGTAATATACAACTTGAAGGAAAGCCATGCATTAAGAAATTATAAAGTAGCATTTCATCGAAACCGGTAGCACGTCTGCATCAGCAATACGGGAGCGAGCGAGAGAGCAGCTGCCAGTCCATCTGCAAAGAAAGAGATAAAACGACTATGTTATTTGAACGATTATTCAAAACCGTTCACCGGGCACCCAAAACAAATGTAGCACATAAAGCTGTCGCGTCCACCACACCTGTATCTGAAAGAGACGAACAAGACCGACACCATTACACTTGAATAAACACAACACAATAAGCGAGACACAAAACAATTTCAGCGAAATGATGATACGATACGTCCATGAATAAAATTGAGTCTCCCTGATAAGGCAGTATAGATACGCTATCTGCAGGTTATCAAGAGATAAGTTTATCGTGAAACGAACGATGTACTTAATCGTTTGGATAATTAAATCTGGCATGTATATATAAAAAAGGTGTGTTGTAAGAGTAAATAGTATTGCGGGCCTTATATGTGAGCCGAGGTTGCAACAGATGGTGAGTGAAACGCATGACTCACAAATCGTGAGTCTCGTGTTTTCGTGCGATTTCGTGTCGTAGGGACAAATGGGATGCAAACTATAATACGCTTAAAATTGCACCCAACAAAGACGTTGTTTGAAATAAGGTTAGTAAAAAAGAAGTTCTCGATTGTAGGTTATTATGTATTTTTATATGAACATTATTTTATAATTTGGTCAGCGTGGCTTGGCCTTACTTTTTATGACTTTCAGACACGAATGAATCACAGTCGGAGTACAATAGTATTATTTATTATAAAAATAGTAAACAATAACAATTAACCAACGAATAATGGTTTTTGTTGGTCGATAAACCATGACATCTAATCCTATGATAATTTATCGTGTCTGATGATGTAAACTTCCTCTAGTCTTGCACAGTAGTTTATTAAATTTTCAAATATAATTTTCTTGACAGGGATCCGACAACTGAAAAACGATTAAATCTGAGAAATTCACCTAACAAGCAAATTTACTACGCGTGTGTTTGTTTGTTTTTTACGATATAGCTACATACACCACCATCATGTAGTTTCAAAGACCTGACGTTGCATTTAATGATTCCGTAGAAATGTGTTGCAACGACCGAAATAGCCCGTGCAAATCCCTATTTATACACGTCGGCGGTTATAAATAGGAAGCTGATTCAATCCAATTCTATTTATACGGCCACTAAATCCCCGACCACAGAAATTGCACTGGAAAGCACGTTAAAGTATTGGGAGACACCCAAGTTTACTAAGTGGATATCAGAGGTCCTGATTAGCTCAAAGCAAGAAGATTTCAGTGGAATGATGGTGACGTTTTTCACGCTACAAAATAATAAAGCAACTGTCACTCTCACGCTTACATACTTGTCAGAAAGGTGCTTTGCCATTTATCTATTGCGTGTTATACGTCACATCGTCCCGCAGGTTTTGCAGACTAGCACAATAAAGGCATTCACTTCCGAGCCAAGCCCCCAAGGAATACATTTTTATGGAGTTAAACGCATATGCACTGTCGGCAGTAAATGCGTTAACGGGAAATGAGTGTATCAACGTAGAATTGAAGTTGATTTCCATGTAAATTTTCGTATTTGCCGAACACCGTTTTGCTGCGCACATAAATTATTTTCGATAACTGACATTGTCATGTCACTTAACAAGCTTCCATTGACATCCGTCTGATTTAATAATAATAAAGGTTCATGTTCTCTCAAACTGATCTGTTTTAATACTGATTGTCATTTTTGTCATTTTGTTATTTATTGAAGCATCTCCTGTCTGGAATATTTACCTACACATCATTAAGCGTATGATAAGTTTCGTTAAATTAGAATCATGTTTTATTATTATGTATAAATAGTAGGTAGGTATCATTTGATGACGATCTAATCGGTAAGCGATAATGAATATCATAATAAAAATAAAAATAAGCAGACAATAAGATGATATTCAGACTCTAGATCTAATGCAACAATCCATAAGGTTATACACCGTTGTCTCACATTACAAAGCTTGAAATAACTGTAACGCAAGCCCTAGTCTACCGCAGACTATGCTAAAGTGTCACGTGCAATATCTGCCGTACATCAAAGGCACTGGGACGATAGTTGTATGAGAGGAACAACAACATGAGAACCGCAAGCTTCCGCTATAACGGCGGTGTCTGCTTGCAATCTGGAATTAATCTAGACATTGACGGCATAGATTAATGCTATTAGACATCCATCATATCCGAATTCCCAAAATTTTAGCAGGAAACTAAGCCTGGCTAATCTTAAATACCAATCTCAGCATAATAGAATTATTATCAAAGAGAACCATCTGTCAATTGGAGTTCGAATGAAAATGACGCTTGCATCCGTCTCACTTTCAGAGACGGATGGACAATTGGACATACAGCAGTTACAATCGAAAATCTCCCGTACTTTGCTGGGCACGAAGATCTCTTTGTCTGAGACATAATATACTTGGAGTACATCAGACTAAATCGTCGTCGTTAGCATAGATGTTTTTACAAACACAACTCAAGCCTAAATACCGTGTATTACACGAGCGCCTATTAGTTATACAAGAAGCAGTTCCTTTTAAAGCATAACCAGAGATTAATGTTGTAATATTAAGCCTACGCAAATTAGCGAGCGTTTAAAGGAGCATTTCATACCGGCCATTTTGTTATTTTTTGCCGCAGAGGCCTTCGCAAACCTGTTCCCGTCTCCTTTTGAGAAAAAGGCAAAAGAAACGCGTCTCGGGCGGTGGTTTTTTTATTGAACTAAGATAATAAAGAAAGCAGATATCCAACTTTCTTTTAAACTAGTTCCTAATTGAAAGATAAAATTAAACGCAACTTGTGTAAATAAAAATGATAATACATTTTTCAGCTGGGCCTAGTAGCGTAATGAAGTTCTCATTCAACATGACTCATCGCAACCCAATTTCACATCACGGTCGTTTGATCCAATGCGAGTTGATTGATCAAACGTCGGTTCAGATGTTTAACTCTTAATTTCTGAATATGAGTGAAGTTGGTGCCAATGTTTGGGCATAAGATTTCGCAGGTATCTGTTCTGTTGGATTGTGGGCAACACGGCACGAAGGCAGCAATCCATCACGAACGTTACGCGACCCCGTCTGCGCGGTCGATGCTTCCATCAAGAGTCTGTGGTGTAAGTCAACAATTCCGCAATGGCATAAATAAATATATAACGAGTAACTTTGTACATTTAATGCTATTTTATCATAGCGGTACTGCATATATCGACAGATAACTTTCATCACGTTTTATAAACGAAAATTACATGAATATCGATTATGACATTCTAGCATACTTCTAGACTAAGTACTTTAGCGGGAATTCCTAGAACAGTTGTTATACTAACAGATTAATTGACATGACGTGTAAGATCATGTGTATAACCATTTAGTCATTAGGCAGCCTTTATGATAGGTATTTTTACGTTGTGCGCTGTACACGCGGCAGGCAAAATCTCCGAGTATCGTGTTAAAAAGTTGTGTAGAAATAATGATATAAATAAGTGTTAATATTGATTTTTTACGAAAATCTTGATGTTTTACCACCACGATCTTCGTGATTTTTAATGGCAGAGTTATTTTTTTTGGCAGAGCGTGCGCCCCGGCAAGGAACAAAGCACTGATTCAAATCCGGTCGGAGTCTTGAAGTTTTTTTATTATTTAGATCTTTGTATTTCAAGAATGTGTCAATATTATTATCATTAATGTGTCACTTGGGTCTTCCCTACAACTTTAGATGCCTAAACACCAGAACTGGTAACATTTAAGTTTACACCATGTATTCATGATGTGGCATGCAAACAAGAAGAAACCTTAGTCAGTATTTGGATCTTCGCTGGTCGTTCGTCAATCAGACCACCATCAGAGGCTGCGGTGCGCGAGCGCCGCCGGAGCGTGACTCACGAGCATCGAACCGAGATTCGCACCCGTCCCTCTCTAAACCAGTATCCAGCTATCACCATCTCGCTCTTCCATACGGGAGACACCACGCAATCGTTTGATACGTATTACGATTAGATAAAAAAATCGCGACTTTGTAATATAAGTTATTCAATTGTGTTAAAACCGGATTTTGATGAAGACTTGCGTTCAATGTGTTGAGCTTTGATAACATCTGCAGACAATAGTTATAAGGCATTCTTCTACATCTTAACACAAGTAGCCTATCCATTTAGGAATCTTCTTGTACTAACCCGCGGGGGATTACTATAAAAATACATGATTAAGACAGCTCGTTACTAACGTACATTGTATTTACTTTTCAAACAAGTCATATTCCTAAGTACAGTCAATGCAATATTCGCTTGAGCATATCAGGTGCAAATTTGAATGCCGTCACATGTGTATCATTATGTGTGATGCTGCGTCCCAAACACATATTGACTAATATTCTGCTTGGATTTCGCAATTATCACTCATTGTAATAAAACCATTGTAAGGGGTGATCATATCGCGTATAATATACGCCATATATTCTATGTCTTGAACTGTTTCTCCAAACTTTATACCAGTGTTTATTCTCGTCATGTCTTGGCGAGAGTGTACCACCGGCACTAGAATTAAAGCAGTTTATAAAAGTTTTTCCTTGAGTATTTCACGGGGACTTTCGACTCCAAAATTAAGAGTATCTCACGTAATTTACGATATAGTCCGCCGACATGGCTGGAAAGCAGGAAGCTCACAACTCGGCATCCTCTCATTATGAGTGTTTAGCCCGCATTGTCAACGAGTCTGACCCGGGCATAATTACCTCGGCCCGGCCGAAATTACGCATAATAACTTTGTTACTTTCAATTGTGTACAGTTTTAATAGCCTTTCGTTGACCTCGAAAGTTTAACTGTTAATTTTCTAATAGGGTACCTATGTAATTGTGAGTTTAATTAATTTTAATATATCTGTAGCAACATTGGTATGACATATACGACTCATGTAAGTATTGTCCGAAAATTCTTATAATACTTGTGAATCGTGGTTAGATAGGACTAAGATTAGGCAGTGATATGCCAATAAAATACATAAAGCACACCTAAAAGGGATGGAGGGGATACTAAGAAGCAAGCTATGTGCTGGACAAAGGATGAAATTGTGCTGCCTATTTATCACAATATAAAATAAATAATAATTGATGCTTTCTTCAATACAAAATAAGGAATAAATAGGCTAAATAATACGGATTTCATTAATTTCTTCATCTACACACTTAACTACCAACTACGACTAAAACAATATTATCGAAGTATACCTCCTTAATATTTAAATAGATACTTCAATTTCAATTACATAAGCAGCAAACCGACATGTCATCCCCAGATATTGATTCCAAACGAGCATGTACTTGATATAATTGGTAAATCATCGATTGTTGATTGAAAGTGTGAAAGTTCAACGTACAAGGAGGGCTCTGTGGTTAACGATTTTGTCCATGATACAGCGGAATGTACCCTTGCTAATCCGATATAAGGCTTTGAAGGGAGCTTTACGGCGCAAGTGCAATTAAAAGGTAAAGCTAAGCATTTATAGATTACACAGGGGATAGCCGATGTAAGCTGTTCTTTTGTGTATAAGAGAACGTATATTTTGGAGTTACGAACGGTGAGTAGTAACAACATTTGTTACACAAACACACGAACTTCACGGCATAATACGTTCTCTTTCTTATTCCGAATACGTATTAGAAACGAACATGTGTCCAATCGATTCGACTCAGACCATTGAAATTAAGAAATGGCTGTAACTAATATACGCTTTTAATCCACACGCCAAAGAAGGATCCAAAGAGGACTTTCACGTCTTTAAAAAAATCACGAATCTATAGCGAAGCTAAAAAAAGTATTAAGAGTGTCGCACCGTAAAACCCGTTCGTCCGTAAACGGGCGGGTTTTGGAGAAAATAAACATAATGCTGGATGGTACCAGTCATTATGACGTAAGCGATGTGGGACGGAGCGAGGAGAAAGTTTTACATTGTTTAGATTTAGACGCATCAAAATATTGTTATCTACGAAACATTTTGTATATTCATAGTTATGTCCGGATTTAAGCCCTCTGTCGCATAGTTCAATCTTGATGTATTTGGTATTTATACGTAAAACGAAAACAAAATCTAGCAATTCAAAATGGAAAATGTATAGAAATATCAAACGCTTACATGTTTAACGACGCCGTTATGAGATCAATATAACAAAAATATGTTGATGTCATTTTATATGTATAGATGGCAATAACCTTAATTTCAAACTAAAACTTAATTCTGAAGAAAAAAATCGACTACCAACTCTAAAAAGCAGTTTTAGGTAAACATTGTATCAGACTATAATCTTTTAAAGTAGTACCCCTATATTGCATAAAAACAGTTAAACGTAATGACATTTATGCTTACGATGGCTTCTAATATGGCGAGAAATGTAATACTAAAAACTATCTGAGAAAATAAGACAAAAACCTGATCAAGCTGAAAGAGAAGAATCCGTTCTACAATTAAAACTCCCTTTTTTCAGTCGGACTATTGGATCAATTAAAGAGGCCATATCTGAATCGAATTTTCCTGCAGAAAAAGTAAGGGGCGAAATGGGAACGATTAATTATTCACCAACATTCGTTCTTAGGGCAATATCCGGTGTCTTAAATTATTCCTAATCTTACAGAAGATGATTAATGACTTTTTTATTAATGCCTTCAGGGTTATACACAGTGTAGTCCTAAATTAAAATATGAATAATATTTACTTTGGAATGTCTAAATGAAACTTTTGCCATATTATTTAAGCGTTATAGTCTCCTATAAAGTTTTGTGTTATATTATAAATTATTTCTACCATTTCCACGATACCTATATGACTATTATATGACAGTACACACGTCCTCAAAACAGGAGTTAATTTCAAAGTCAGTGTCGTGTGTTAGCAATTAAAATAGTGACGGACAAGATGCCGTAACGAAATCTTTAGCCAATGAATCATCACGTATGTAACATGTGTAACGATATAAAGACCGGAAGACTTTAGTGCCCAGTGTGTTATTTTGAAATAACATTTTCGGTCATATTGTAGGTCAGTATCATCCGTAATTAACAAAATGTCTGTACATTGAAGATATTTAAAAAAATATATATTGTAATGAAATAATGACTACTTGGAGGTTACTGAATCCATTTATTTTTTGTATGTTTGTATGTGTCGTTGTTGTTGTGGCTTTATCACGCCAAATCGGCTAAACAGATTTCAACCATTTTTGGTACACAGCTTTGGTTTGGCTGGGTGGGTTATTTATAGGATACTTTTTACCCGACTACGCTGTCGAAAAAAAGAGAGATTATGATTTGTGGGCACCTTCTATTATATTATTATTATTAGCCTATTTTAGTGTCCCACTGCTGGGCAAAGGCCTCTCCCTTAGATCTCCACGAGTCGGGGAGACCTTCTATTATATAATAAAGGTTATTTAAATAACAATGAGGCAGCTACATTTCTAACCAAATGGCACTCCTCCGCATTTAAACCCATAAATATAAAAAGTGCAATTATAACATTTTCGATTCAACAAAAATGTTAATCGAAACTTTCATTAATTTCTAATAATTGAAAGTGTTCGGAGATTACTTTCAACGCAAGCGTAACAAGTTCACTAATGAACTAGGTATAAAACAAATGTACAAATCTAGTATTAGCCCGATGAAAAAGAAAGCTAGATCAGAGCTAGCCGGTTCTGAGCTGGAACCGTACACGTGTGAGCAGGCGTATAAACAGTTGTGTGCACCATGTTAGAACAATACGTACATTAGTACATTAAGTATCAGCCAATCTGTGTATGATTTGTTGAGCGTATCTTTGTATGTGCAATACCACGTAAGATACATTTTAACCAGCCGACCTGCCTCTGGAATCGAGGTTTGACAGAAGGCTAACTCGCGTTAGCGTCAACGACTGATGACCCGCTCTCTGCGCCTGTAAAATTATCGTCGTTGTCAGGAATACTCTGCGAATACCATTTAACAGACCATGGTGACATTTATTGCACAGTACTAAATTAAGCGTCTGCATATTGAAGATATTTTCAATAAAATATTGAAACCGACTGTTTGAAGTTCCAGTGACCTTCGATCGATATTTTTTTTTTTAGATTTTTGTGTTTGTATGTATGTGTCGTTTTGGAAAACTGCTAAACGGTGCAACTATTTTTGGTACACTGGTAGCTGGGCATTCCACAGATGGTTATAGTATACTTTTTTCTGCCAACTCTGAAGAAAAAAAAGAGGGTTGTGATTTTTTCTCTCCGCTGACGAAGTTGCGGCCTCTCTAGGCCTAAAAGCGTTTAAGAAGTCGCTACCTTGATTCATATACGAGTATGAAATATAAATTTTAGAATACAACTGTATTTACCCGTTAATATAAAATACAACAACTTGTACTACAACTAGAACATGTAATACGTTTCACGCTTGTTGACCGTGCGTAACACTGAATATAGCCTTGTAATATACTAATAATTGACTGAGTAAATAATGTTCATAAACATTATAATTTAGGTCAGTTATCACTTATCACAAACATTTAGGTTTGATATTGAAGAGAGGTGGAAATTGCAAGACGGGGAAATAAGAACGATAACCGATAAGAACCAAACCAAAGTTATGTCGCTAAGGTACGGCTGATAAAACAATATGCACAGTGAACATTACTGCTGAGTTGTAGAATAACCGGTCTTTGAAGCGTTTTGGTGAAGGCTTATATCCAGCTGTGGACGTTTTTCGACTTTTGGGTAGCCATCCCTACGAAAATAATAAGGATTCCTGCTTACTTCGCGTGTGTCATTTTAGTACGGATCAGTCTAGTACAAAGAGACGTATCCACTTTGTTCACCTTATTGCAATGTAATAGTGTCGAAAATTAAAAACATCGTTTTGTAGTTCAGTTTAAGTTGTTAGTTTGATACATTAAAATCCCGTCAGTAGAGTTATGTTTTGTGTTACTCTTTACCAGACTGTCAAGCCTACGAAAAAGATTAATTAATCAATCACGATCTAAATTGTGATGTTCAGAAGACGGCATTATACTTATTTCACCCCTGCGCGTGGCCTGCCGGTGTAAGTTTGACCAGATGAAACGCGAACGAAGCAGTTCGCGTTTCTTCTGGTCAAACTTACACCGATATATTACAATTGAGAGCATCAACAACTAGGTTAACACGTGTTATTATTTTCGCACAGCGTGCCGCTCCGTCTGCGTCGGTCAGTGCAACGGTACACCGTAACGGTACAACTATCAGATTAATTGTGCCAAAATTTGGAACGTCTCGACGCTTGGACGACGGTATGCTGCTTCTTTTGAAAGTCGATTAATTTTGATCGGACATTTGAACATTTTATTATTTTCAATCGCAACAACGCTGATGCGGCCCGGTAATGACGATTATTGGGATACACTAAAGGAGTTGAAGTTTTTTGCCAGATGATAATAAATAAACTCTAATATAATATTTTCTTCTGTTTCCGCGATTATTACTCATTGAAATAAAACAATTTAACGGATTATGTCGCGTATATTATCTCATTTTAGTTCCCGACGTTTCGGAAGCTTTCCAGCTTTCCATGGTCACGGGTGGACTGAGAAAAGATGTATTTTCCTCGGTCAAAGTTACAATTTGTGCAAACTACCCATTTTTTGAAAAAACACAAATAAAGGTGTACATACATGCCAGATGGGCCTAAGCTGTAAAGAATGAGGTAGCCTGGGAGTTTTTCTTTGCAGAGTTTCTTTTCTCCTCAGTACGCCTCATTTGTGAAATGCTGCTTGGTAAATTATTAGAATAAAATAATTAAGCCCTTCTGGCACATGTGTAACTGTCTTTACAGCTTAGGCCTATCTGGCATGTATGTACACCTTTATTTGTGTTTTTTCAAAAAATGGGTAGTTTGCACAAATTGTAACTTTGACAGAGGAAAATACATCTTTTCTCAGTCCACCCGTGACCATGGAAAGCTGGAAAGCTTCCGAAACGTCGGGAACTAAAATGAGATAATATACGCGATATAATCCGTTAAATTGTTTTATTTCAATAAACTCTAATATGTAAACAGATACAACAGCAGTTCTATGGTGCAATCACTAGCACAAGATAAATGTTAAACATGGTTACGGACATATGTAAAACATGTAGTAAACTTAATGATTGTATCGTTGTCATAATTATCATGTATCGATTTATGCCGATATTCGCGCGTCATTACAACGACAACAACATGTTAATCACGACCAATTACAATATACACGCACGGTATTGTTTGCGGCAGAACTGCAGCATTCCGCAATGCTGCCAGCATTACTAGATCAAAACAGGTTACATTTAACTGTGCCACGTCGCCCACCGGGGCACTAAATTTGCTATCTGTGGGCGGTTCCAGCGAAGGCAGTGTGTGCCTGTGGGTGTCTTAACTGTTAGAGCAGAGAAATACGATCACGAATGAAGAACACATATGTAATCTCACTCATCAACGCTCTGTTTTGATACTTACCATTTGATTGTTATAGTTGTTAAAAGCGTCTGAAGTATAATACACACCAATGACATGTTAAAGCGTCGTATTCGTTAATGGCACATGATTTTATATCAAGCTTTATTTAAGGCGATAAACAATACCGCCGTAAATAGGTCATAACTCTTATGTAATCTTATTTAATAGAGCGCGTTCAAAATTACGATCTTGTTCTCTCGTGCCACAAAAATCTCATAAAACATGAGATACCCACAAACTTGTATATTACGAAATATTCATTGAAAGTAAGTACAATAATGTTGAAAAATTGGAATTCCAAGACGTTCTCATAATAACTTAAACATTTCTAGTTGCGCAAGGAAATAGAAAGACGAACAATGGTGAAATTTCGTACAAAGAACACAATAAAGTTTTCACGATGTAAATAGACGTGTGGTTTGCGGTAAGCGGGCAATCCTAAAGGAGACAATGCAAAAAGTATTTTCAAAGAGAAACTTAAAACCGTGATATATTTATATATATGTGTGAGACTACATTTTAGAAGCACCAAAGAGTTGAATAATTATTTTAAAGAAGCTAATAATTAACCAAATTAGTAACCGTTATTTAGTGTAAATTCTTACGCCAAAAGATCGAAAACCGTCTGTGTTTGAAAAACCAATGATGGTATCGTTTCACGCCAAATATGGTAAATAGCAGAAGTTATCAGATAACTTGAAACCCTTTCCTTTATAAACTACACTTGAGATACGTACCCATTGTTTTTGCGAGGGTTATACCGATTATCTCTATAGGAAAATCAAAATAACTACAGGTAAAAGTGGAATTAGAGAGGTCGATTTAACAATAGGAACAAAGCTAGTTCCATTTCTACTTGTTAAAGTGCAGGTAGATATCGAGTATTTATCTCTGAAGTTAATGAGTAATTGTAAGCCCTAGGTAGTTTAAGTTTACAGCAACATTGTTGTAAGCGGTAATGAAATTGTTCAAAACTGTACAACTAAGCGCCAAAGTAGCAACTAAAAGTAACATAGTTTCTAGTTAATTCTATTAACCGTTAACAGATTTTGTAGAGTTACATCCATAATAATTTATATTGTATAACCCAACTCTCAAAATTATCAACTATGTACACATCCCATTGTCTATTCGTACTTCTGCTATGCAGAAAGCAATGACTATCTTGTTCATTATTTTTAACCTTACCCATATTATCATAGAATACACAGAATGCGATTGTTTGTCATGATTTCCCTAAAAGGAAAACATATCAATGTGATTCTTTACAAATACAGAATATGGCACGTATAGTGAAATAAAGGATAATGAAGGAAGGGCGTTCGGCACCCATGTGATGACGCAGGCAAAACTAGATTGTAATATTTTTTGGATCAAAGTTAAATAAGCGCAACAAAACAGAATAGCAAAGGCTCAGCCGGCAAGTTACCAACCTCTAACCAGCCCAGAGGCATATTTAACGTACCTAAAGTTGTTTGCTAGAGTCATCGAGGGAAACGGGGAGTGCGTCGCACGGTGCAAATATTAGTCTTCCGCACTTTGTCCCAGTTACCGTTTTGGGAGGGATCCAAACTGAGGTGATCAATGTGGTGTTATGATAATCTGAGCCTCTTATAGGTAACGCGCTGGCTGAATGTCAATAGCTGATTTTGCGTCGTCTCGGTTACAAATGATTGATATGACGCTATTCTTGAGATACATTATTTTTTTATTACAATTATTTAAATTGTTCTTGATTCCATGAATCTGTTATTCAACATTGATGAAGCTTTCAATCCAGACAATAGAGCCTGCCCAAAAATTGACAGAATATGCCAGTTAAGCGGGCGGTTCTCACAACACAATCCGTAGAATAGTCTAGTGAGAAGACAGATATTGTGGTGTGAGTGTCGCCTAACAAAAGGACAAAAAGAGGAGAGATTTTGCGAGTACCCAGAAGTATTTCGAGGCACTGCCATTAGATTCTATCATACAATTTACGAAGGTAGTATAACAAAAGCATACAGTAAGAGTGTGTGTACTTTCTCAAGTTGTACGGATTATCTGTAACTAAACGTAATGAACGGTATACTCGGTAACTGCACTGATAGTGTCCTCGCAGCTATCTGTTATCAGATAAGAAGGTACTTGTTTGCCTTCGCTATTGTAACCGGCGTGGCCTGTGGGCTCGGGCTTGGTGTTACTCACAACACTTTACAAACACAAAGCGGTGTAATCCCATTCTAACAAATACCTTTGGCTTTGTCAAAAGTTTTTTGGCTAAACAAAACGGGTCAATATATATGCAAGAACCTGGTTGCATTTTTTTTTATCTTTCATTGAACTGAGACCTCCATAACAGTAATCGGATTAAGTAAGGGGAAACCCAACGGGAATGGAATTCGCGGTCACTCGGAGTAGTAGGACGGAGGTAGGTTGAAACGGTTCAACTCACCTTAAGGAGTTGCAGTTGCAGCTATCCGTTGTGGAAGTCTTTGAGGAGATCTTTGACCAGCAGTGAATTACTAACTAGTCTTGAGAAAGTTTCTCAAGGTTTCGGTTTATCTTTAGAAGTATTACTAACAACAAAAGAGTTTATAGTATCATCAAAGGTCCATTCTTTACACTTCCTCCAAACTAACATTTCGTGTATTGTAGCTAGCCAACCTACTACGTATGCAAAGATTTTTTTTGTATTTAATATTATGAGAATAACGGTAAAGTTCATCAACCTGTACCTATGAGACTTAATGAAATCGAATGGAAAATCAATAATCGGACAATACTTGCTTTTTAATCACACGATTCCAACGAATCCGACCAACGCTAGCATAAAACAGCAAACTTTGTTTACATGGAGACTATTTACTCAGGTGTAGTGAAAAATAAAATATATTCCAGAACTATGACCATGTTATGCAAAGTTAGTGACACAACACGCGACTATTTCTAAAGTATTCTAGTGTATTGTATTCTAGAATCGACATCAAAGTAAATGTACGATTCATTTTCCAGCAATGGCTGGGTTTTCTCGCACTGACTCACACGTCAAAATTAATCTGTAATTTTTTTGCTACTACAACGCATGTTATTTCCACTGATCGTAATCATAAGTAAGTACAATAGTATAGTAGCAGTACTAATGCAGAACTATTAAAGTACCGAGATATTTTAAGAACTCAAAAATAATCACGTCAATAATATATCAATAGAAGTCACATCACGTTTTAAAAAGAATAGTTTGCAGTGTGCACTAAAAACATTGTCTTGTATTGTTCTTCAATGCTCTTGGATCTCATGTATGTCTTCTTAGCAGTCTAATAGTTTAGCAGCAGCGTATTACTTAACAAGTATTTTGAGTAATTATATGAGGGAAACTATTAGCAATTCCGTCCGCGTCTGTTTACAGAGGCATACGCGTCAAACAAACGCGGTACCGGTCGTTCTTGTGCCAGTTTGTCTGCCAACAGAGCCTTAGACAACTTGTGTGTTTACATACATAAAACATACCCGGATCCAGGTAAACGTATCATCGGAGATTTAAGAGTCATAAATTGCACAGTTAGCTAAGAAAACTTCTTCATGTGGAAATAGAAAGAAATAAAGAACAACAGGATTGTAGTTGAAAACTCGTGATGATAAATTCTTATTACTTACAAACGTCACGCTCCTCTTTAATATAAAAGCTTGCTCTTCCAAAGAGTAAATCTGCTTTACTCTAAAACTAGGCTGGAGAAGTGATATTAAGCCTGCAATGACAAATTGGTTCAGAAACTTTTGTCACGGAATTGCTCCAACTTTCCAACTCCTCAAACGAATACATAACGTGAAACTAGCACAAGAATAACAGATTCGTCTCAAACTGGACATATACACGCATCGAATAACGTATCGAACCTCGCCGTTGTAACCTACAATCCGCAGTGTAACGGGGTGGTCGAATAATGACATATCGCATTCTGTACAGTAAAGGAAATTAATTCGCGTACCATACAGCAGAATCCTGTCGCAGTGACTATCCAAGTCACTCAAATTATCGTCATACGTCATGATACTGCGAAAAGGTTCTACGGTGGTACGTGAATCAATTTCTTTTACTGTAGGTGGTATGTAATTGGCCACAAATATTTCGTATACGTAGGAGATTTGCTGTAATAAGCGGTCAGAGGCAGGAGGCGGGGCGTGCCTCTAATTATGCTGCTTTTGGAGTTAGGCACAGATCATAAGGCTGAGTTCGCGGGTTATTTTGAAAGCCAAAAGAGGAGTGGAATGTGTAATAAATCTAAAATAAGCCTGTTCAAATGATTTCAATTTTGAACTTCGTCAACGTTATTATATTATCCCCCGGCGAAAAAAGAGTATCTGTGTATCTGGATGTGGCATTGTAGGATTTTTATTTTGCGTTTTTGTTCGAAGAGTTATTCGATAGTGTGTGTCGGGCATTTTCGTCTAGACAAGCATCAAATACTAGCTTAGTGATGGTCACAAAACCGTTTATGTCAAATAGCATATGTTTCGTTAAGAAATTGACAGATTAAACGTTATTTAAGTTCCGCCTTATCAACTTGTTGCAGTCCACTGTTGGACATGGGTCTCTCCAAGCGTATGCCACTGAGCACGATCCTCAGCCTCACTCTTTCACCCGCCACCACCCCACCTGAGGACGTGCGATGCTTCTTTTGCCGAGACGCGGTCTCCACTCGAGAACACGTCCAACGGTTGTCGGTTTCAATTTGCTAATTGGGGCAAGCCAGTAATTTTGGTTCAGTGACGGACCATCTCATTTCTGAAACGATACCTCACACCAAGCATAGCCCTCTCCACAGCTCTCTGAGCAAATTTGAGCTTGTGGACTAGTCGTACCGTGTCCACAGCTCGGCACCAAATGTAGATGCCACTGGTAGGACGCACTGGTGGAAGATAGTCTTCAGGCTTTGTGGTATGCGTAACGTGAAGATTTGACGAAGCTTTCCGAATGCTGCCCAGCACAGCTGAACTCTCCTAGTAACCTCCTTCTCAAAGTGAAAATGCCCGTTCTAACTTTGATTTCATTTCATTCAAGAAAATCGGCTCAGCTGTTTGAAAATTATCAGCTTTTGTCTACATGTGTCGGAGGTTTTATATCGTTTCAAAGATTATTTCTGTTAGTTACAGTTTCGACTTACAGCTCAAAACACGCTTACAATCATCTGTGTACCGCTGAATCTGTCTAGATGATGCTTCATATCGTTCTCTTCGTCAATGTCGACAGTGTCAATTTCGCAACTTGTCACAACAGCTAAAAGTATTGTCTTTCGGGAAGGTCAGCATGAAACGATCGAGTAACGACAGCAAATAATTAAATATTTAACACGACTAGTTATTCATGTTAAGGTTGCCCGACAGCCTCTGGCGAGGACGGCGCGGGCGAGTAAAGGTTTTTATTCAACTGCCCGTTATATTAACTCCCAATAAGGTGTACTATATTGAGCTGGTTGTGTACAATGTCTAACACGTTCTCGTGTAATATGTAAAACATTACGATCCATTTGATTTATCGCAGAACATTAAACCTACTCTATTGTTTTCTGCATTTGAACACCTAGTTTAGCAAGGTATGGATAGGTACTTGCCTATTTGAACGATTGAATCTGCTAATACGAAGTACACTTACAATACTAGTATATAACTACTCACATGTATGGAGTTCGACCTGAACATCATTTATTTACCTTTAGTAACCCCCTCACCTGTTTAACAACTCTTCTAAATAGCATAGGATCAACAATTCTACATATGCAAATGCCTACATTTGATAACATGTTGTCTACCAGCAATTTCGACTCGGCTCACGTTTTCGATTACTAATTATCAAACTAATCGTGATATCTTAAATGAAATCTGCCGATAAAACCCTATTCTCACACAATTAAAACCTGATTAGAATTTGAAAGGTGCAAACGTTTAACATGCCTTTATTTCATATTTGTTTAAGACCAATTACACCATGTTCTGTTAACGTTAACAGCTGATTACGGCTGATCACTCTTGTCAAATTGTCGGCGTTGATAGGTGTAGTAATATTCCATTACAGGCTAAAAAACCATGGTGAAATTACGGCTAAAACTAGGGCGATTTTCACACATTACATTACATATTCGTACGCTATTAAGTTCCGTTTTGTGCCTTTACGTCGCTTGTATTTTTAACTGCCTGACTAACCACGTTTAGTAGAATAATAAAAAGTTTGTAATTTTATATTTATTAACTGATTACTTTTGATGGAATATGCAAATGATTCTGACTTTTAAGTTACCATCTTTGATAATGCCATGCCACGAATTAAAAAAATACTCTACAGCATCTCTAAGAAATTGCTAGAATAAAACGAGTTTGATTTATTCGCAGTAACCATGTCGCTGATAATAAAATACATTTAAGGTGTACCCCTTACATTTCCTAAAATTGTCTTAAGAGTTTTCGCGTTGGCTTTGGCTCCGCGCATGCCTCCCTAAGATCAGAGACACCATGCTCCCGTGAGCTGAGCGCGTGCGAAATAAATTTACAATTATGTTTGTTTTGTTTGTAACATATTATCCGTATTATTAGAAACAATCCTCGACTTAACGACAGCAGGTGACATCACCTGGTCTTATCGTTATCAGAGCCTTTGCGATCGCCGCGATAACCGACAGTTCCTTTTTAACACGATATGAAAGTATTAAGTGTTCACCAAAATATAATATAAAAAATAATCACGACATATTTCAAAACTATACATAAAAATGGGAAAATTTCAGTAAAGACGTCCAATGACAGCTATTCAAAGGGCACTTTTAGCGACCTAAACAAAATATTAAACAGTGATAGAAGTTTTAATGCTTGTTTATATAACTAAAAATAAGGTATCTTTAAAATATAATACTTAAATCGCTGTAACAACAGAAAATTATAAGCAAAACTGAAAAACCAAGGTAAAGGTCGCGCAAAAGAGAACGTGAAACGATTAAAGCGCAGTAAAAAGCTGTAATTACATCGCATTATTTATTACAGAATCATAGCGATTTAGCAATCGAAATAATGCTGATCCTTAAGAAATCTGATAAAGGAAGAAATCTATTAATCAACATGCTACGAGCCTGATAGTCTTATTTGCCAATGCTAAAATACTTTCCTACAATTTTAAAACAAAAAAAGACGAGTTTATCCAAAATAAGTTCAAATACAATTAATGTATATCGAGATTAATTTAGAAAACTTGTTTCTTTTTTACAAAACTTGTAAATGTACGATTGTTGTAGGTTTATACTATTACCATTCCCAGACTTAGATAATTAGGGTCGAACAAGGTGTATTACCAAACCGAGATTCAACTCCCACACTTTCCTATTGCGCAAGCATAGAAAGCCATGACACTAGCTTTTACAATCATGGGTGTTATGCGGCTCATTAAAATGTTAATCGAAAGCTTAACACTTGAAGACAATACGGTGATGGTCACGTGAAAGTGAATAAACACAATGATGTCTCATTCGAGCATGTGTTAACTGCAAAAATACGACAAGATTATTAATTTACGAGTGATAAATTAGTAGTCAATGTTCCAGACAAGCCGCTTACGTAAACTTAGGTTACAGTATCGCAGAACATAAATTATATTACAAAAGTGCCAGTCAATCTACATTGATTGAAATTTATAGTCGAATATTTAAATATCAAAATAGGGATATCGATTAACGAGTAATCTATACTGTAACCGCAAAAACCCATTCGAATGTTGGCGAGGCAGGACGAACGGCCGGGCTTGTACAAGGAGAACAATACCAAATAGGCAATGCAAACCAACCTGATTCCAACCTTGACAGTATAAAATGCTGGCGATCGAAACGATGCAAGTTAAAAACCTAGAGCGATTCTACCAAGTATAAAAGTAAACTAAAGTAAACATGTGATTGGAGCAAAACAATTCATCAAGAAGGAAGTCAATGTTATTTCTAATCTAGTATAGATTAGAAATAACATTGACCTACGGGTGGGTGATGGTTATAAAACTAATAACAACTTCAATACGCAATAAATGATACAACAGTGCAGGCGATTGGATACTTTGAAGCAAAAACAGCTAACCTAAGTTTAGTAGTGTCTATTGGCACTTAACATAGGATGAGCTACATACATCTACGCCTTGCAATACAAGCAGATCACGATTTCACGACCGCTTTGTAAAGAGAGCAGACTGAGAAGAAGCATTGGCGTTAAGTAGTAAAAGTTCTTTAATGACCAATGCGACCGCCCAAAGCGACAAGCTCCTAACTTAGGCCACCCGACAGCCGCCAAACCAGCTCAATTGTACTGTTGCAACGCCGGATATCAAGGTCCAGTTGCCGCAGTTTCACCCGGCCGAAAAGCCTTCCTCCGGCAACCGATCGAGCGCGACGGGAACCTCCGAAAAAAAATGAATTTCCTCGAAACCATGAAACTAACAATAGATAAATTTTCCTTGACTTTACTGTTGATTCTGAGAATGTAAGGAAATGAGTCAATACGTGTCAATAGACTTCGTCGGTCTACTGGCTAAAAGATTACTGTAAGCTATCTACGAAAGACTCCTTTTACCGATAAAGGCAAACCTTTCCCAGTTCTTAAGCACTTTTACACAGTCACTGCGTATCCGAAGTTATCAACCGGAGCGCCGAAGCGCAACACAACGGTATCCCGGCGCACAAAAGCGCACGTAGCTGAGCACTTTGATCTCGTCACTTTAGCACTATCACCATCACTGTTGGGCACATCACAAAACCGAGATTATTTGCCGAAGCGGGCAGCAACACATCCGCTTGCCACGACGGTTGGGGGAAGACTGGCGCGACCGTGCGCCCGCGCCGGTCCGACGGTTATCAGCGAGGGCCAAAGGGGGGTGTCGGATAGAAAAGACACACGTGACGTCGGAGATAAGCGGCTGAAATGCGCGATTACCTGGGCTAATTGTTCTTGCTACCATACATTAAAGAAATATATGAGTATATTTGGGAAATTCTATTAAGAAAAGGCTTCCACGCTCCTCACTAGCGATGTCATCACGACAACTTCTCCCGAAATTCTCTCCACGAATGGGAACTGTAGCAAACATACAGTAATTAATTATCGTCACATTACCTTAATTAATATGAGCTATTCACAGAATGGTTACTCACAAAGCATAATTTGTCCGAACCGTCGAAACGTGAAATCAGTGGTTTCAGTTGGCAAATACACAGTGCGCAGCTTCACTCAACATGTAATCGATTCGTCGTTTTACTAGTTTGATACGTGTAACTCTCAATTACATTCAGGTATAGCACAATTTCCCAGTTTCCCAGATTTAACAGACTGGACGTGAATATAGTGAGCAATTAAACTTTGCTACGTGAAAGTCTCTATTGAAAACGATAACCATATTCGCAATGCACATAAGGATGACAACGTCTAATAAAGCTAAATTGTTTAGGAAACGCGTCATTCTCCCAAATGGAAAAATAACGACAGTTTTTTTATTACACCCACATCGTAACTTTTATGTATTGACATGTTATTCTTTGCACGGGCCCGCGACATGGAATACAATGACTAGTACAAAACCAAAATGTCTTACCGATTAGAATAGTACTTTATAGAAATAACTAACTTACTTAAATCACAATTGATTCGGAACTAATAAAATCAAAGAGAAATCCACAGTGGGTAGCCGAATTACTTTATTTTCCAAAAGCCACTGTGTAACTGCAGAGTGCAATAGGTTTGTACGAACAAACTTGACCTTTGTATTAACGAAATCAGTGTTTTCCTCTTGTTATGCTAATATACTAATGTGAGACTTTTTATAAAGTGCTTCAAATTGGCAATTATCTATTACAAAATCTAACATTTGTATATTAGTGCACCGTGTATTCATTTGAAAATTAAGACCACATATTGTAAAATAGGATAGAACGGCCAATAAAAAGCCACTATTGCAACGATCGCTCGATAAAATCGTATTATACGTCACTGCGGCCACGCAGCCGTCCATACTGTTTTACAATTACGAAAGGGCGTATATTTCACTGTTACTGCCATTAAATATGACATTTTAATGATGCACGTATCACAGCAGTTGCTCATGACTCATCAGAGGCTGCGGCGGCGCGTAAAAACTCGTCATACTCCAAGCTACACGGTTATACCTCCGTACCGAGGCTAAAAAGGCGTAAAAGTCGACAGTAAACTTGACGTACCGTACATAGTTTCATTCTTATTTTAAAACAATGGTATTACGATGAAAATATAATACATATACGAAAAGACAATAGATAGGCAGGTACTAGTTTTTGTTGCCAGAACTTAGGATTTAAAAAAATTGCATGTTGAAGTCTAACGTAAATAAAGACTAACTTAGACTCGGACCCAAAAGCTGTTCAGTCTTTATGCATCAATATGAGTCAGTCAGGTAATCGCTTTACAATCGCCTCATTCAAATCTCTAATTTGTATGTCTCATCATACCGACATGTTATTATTCGAGTCTTAACAGCTTATGTCTATTATTATTAGTAATTTTGTATTAAATTATAAAAGTAGTATAGTAGATGTAACTTTCAAGGGACCAGGGTACGCCCTTTTAAACATCTGTTACTTTCAACATTACGAACTTACTTTTGACTTTAACTTCGAATGTTTACTTTAAGCGAGTTTAGAGGCTTATTCAAACAATAAAATATACCCACGCTTTGATATCAAATATTAACTCGTAATCAGATATTCACTACATTTTGCCGTAGCTTTCCCATGCGTGATAATTTAATTTGACATTTAAGTCTAGTAAAAACTCGCATAATATTACAAGGATCAAGAGTTCCCTAACAAGGCACGTTACTTACCAAGGCACCTGATTAATATCTTGGTTTTATTTATTTCTTACTAAAGAAATTAAAACACCAAAAATTCACTCTTCTAAACGGCCACAAAGAAAAGGATACTCAGAAAATCAGATATGAATGTACAGTAGGTAATAGGTATACCTCCCTACAACAAACAGTTATCCTAAAATAAAACGAAAACCTCGTTGTGATATGCAGTTGCACTGCACCCATATGACAACTCATGCCTTGTGGCAGAGAATTTCAGTAACGTTTGTTTAAGTACAGATTTACTAAGTTGAAACAGATATGGGTTATTCACTAGAATAAGAACTTTGTCGGACACGTGATGGCTATGGCATCTTAGAAGTATCAAAAGAATGGCGTCACGAATTCGATATTCTAGTGGAATGCCCCAATGCAGTTTATTTAGCAGGCGAGTTAGTCCATCAGGTGTCCATCGGCTTTTTACTCGTGTTATGTTAATTGAATGAACCCATGCGTTATGGACGGTCGCCGGTGCGTTAACAATGGCCCATTACATGCCTTAAATGCAGTTTCTCTTTACTGAATAAATTATAAAAGGGGCGGGAACGATGAACTTTACCTGTTAGGTGGAGTTCCATAATGGATAGAAACACTTTAGGACAGACAATACATTATTAATTACAAAGCCGGACTACTATCAAAGCAAGTTTAAATAGGCAAGATATTCCAAAAGAACATGTTTTACTTTCTTATGTACTTCTAAGTAGTATATGCACTATAGGTACAATTAGCCTCAAAAGTAGCTTAACATTTTTGCACTCTATCACCGTACTAAAATGCCCATGGAGCTTTTGAGGCTCACTTTACGCGCCTAATACAAAGAATACTGCAATGTTATTATCCGTCCGTAATCAGAATATGAATGAAACTACCATTTCATAAACATATTGAGGTATACATATAGAATAACAAACAAATCATTTTCCATTCTGAAATTCATCTGAAAAACCACTCTTATAATAATAAACTCGCCCTGGAGTAACCAAATCGATGAAAATGAACAAGATCATGCACAATTAGTGCACATTCGCCCGGCCTATTCCAAAATGTACAACCCAATTTAGCTGACTTTGCACCTTGTGTGTATGCAACACCATAGACACCAGGTGCAAACTTGTCTCAACTAGCCAATAATTACCAACCGAGTCGCCCATTAGTTCCAATTTGTAGCGGACACTCTAATACCATGGTCGATGACTTTTGATTATTCATCGCCGTATAGTCGCGAATTTGAAGCTATTTTCGCACCTGATATTGTGTGCATAACCTGTCTGTATGGTATAGAGGCAGTTAGGAATTTGTACAGCCTAGATTATAACGAAGCAACGGAATAATCGAGGTCGGAATGCAATTTCAGAACGTTTTCACCCGCTTCCATTTCAGTGCGCGCAATGAGACTATTTTCTAAATTTCGGAATATAAATGTGCTGACAATTTGGGCATGAAAGGAGAAGGGTTATCTACGTCTACACAATATCTTAAAGTGCTCTTAGAATTTTCCAGGGAAGGCACCATTTTGGCGGCAATAATGACGGTTGAAATTCACTCATAGGCTCGGAAAAATATTCCTACGGTTACCGAAGGTTTTTTATATGTCCCACGAACTAGTTTCAATCTACGTACTAAAATCTGACCAATTTCCTCCACCGTCGACGGCTTGCCAAGCCTTCGAGCCTTACGTTCTCACGCCAAACGACACGAGTTGGCATCCGATGCAGGGTTCAAAGCCAACTCAAAGGTCTGCTGGTTATTAAATGACCACTTCGAGGAATGATCGATGTGGAGCTGAATATTTTAGACGGCTGCAATCAATTTGTTCTGTTTCAACTGCGTTTGGAATTTAAAAAGTTAGCCGTTTTGTTAGATAAGGTAAATAGTGAAAAGTTCAAAAAACCCATCACTCCGTAGCTAATGGTGACCTGTAACTGTTACCTGGCGACAATCAAATCTATTCTAGATGTATTTGTATACAAATAATCTTGTGGTTTTTAAATAATGATTATGATTAAAAGGTTTTGGCTGACTCTCGAACTCACCAATGCTCAGCCCACACTCTAAGACCTAGGACGCTGTAATTTTGTACAAAGATTACCACTTTAATTAATACTCGTAGCCTGAATCATTACCAGACACCGGTTTCGCGGGGGCAATAATGTACCAGTGCTAGTGATTAATTAAAAATCGACTAAGTTTATCGACATCGATAAAAATAAATTTTTAATCATTATTATTATAACTAAACTAAGTTTGAATACGTTTAACTATGTGCAAACCTCTTTCATTTATACTTATCGCAACTATAAACAACCGATATCTGACATTGACTGTGTCGAGTCACTTTTGACAACCATTGAATCGTTGAATAATTCATCCAGTACTACAATATTATTTTGCATTCCGATCGTAAATTCAACGTGAATGTAAAATTCATATATCACGAAAAAAGTTTTCCGTACAAATCCCATTTTCATCAATTTTATATCTGATTGCATATTTGGGAAATATGGTTCAGAAACATATATTCCCAACGAATCAGTTTTGAGAAAAACGACCTTAGACATCGCTTATAAGGAGACGATGAAACAGATTAAGACTAAACTAGGAAATTCTAGAATTTATGTGAGTGTAGACGAAAGTACAGATGCCAATGGGCGTCAGATTGGGAATGTAATAGTTGGAGCACTATTAGAAAATGAAATAGTGTGTCTAGAGGAAGTAAATAATGTTAGTATAACAAATCTTATTCAAAATGCCCTAGAGACGTTGTGGGGAAGGAACCACAACAATCATGATAAAGTTTTGTTGCTTCTTACGGATGGCGTAGCCTACATGGTGAAAGCTGGTAAGAATTTGAAAAAGGTTTTTCCGAATTTAGTACACGTCACATGTTTGGCACATGGAGTAAATAGGGTGGCTGAACAAGTGCGATTATTGTTTCCTGCTGTAAATAATTTAATTGCTTATACAAAAAAGGTATTTCTGAAATCACCTAAAAGAATAAAAATATTTCACCAAATGTTACCGAACGTTCCTCTGCCACCACAGCCGACGATAATACGATGGGGACCATGTATGAAAGCGGCTATTTACTATCATAAATATTTACCAGCCATCTAGCAAGTCGTACGAACATTTAATAACAAAGAATCAACGTGTATATTAAAAGCAAAACGGGCAATGAATGATATAAACATTCTCAACGTCGGCATTTCAACTTTAAAAACATTAAATGATTTGGTATCCGGAAAAGAAATAGAACTGAGTCATATAGCAGAAATTCATCAATACTATAAATTGTTTGAATTTGCTCCAATTACTACAGTTGACCTAGAAAGGTCAATTAGTTGGCTAAAATGGATATTGTCACCCAGGCGACGAAGATTAAAGGCTGAAAATGTGGAGAAAATTTTGATTGTATATTATGAAAATTATATTAAATATTAAAAAGTTTATTACGCAAAAAGTTTATTTTTGTGTATGTAGTTTTCTTCTTCATTCAAATTCTTGAAATTATCCAACGGTTGTACATCATTTTTATCGATATCAACTAATAAAATTAGTTTAATGTGTCCTCGCACTATTAAACGTCAGTACAGACTTGCCCCCGCCAAACCGGTGTATGAATATTACAGTGGTAACCAAGAATATAGTTATTATGTTAAAAGAACCGACAAAAAAGCCAAAAATTGCAAAATCCATAGAAAGTTGAGACACTGCGAATATTCTTTGATAATGTGCATAAATAAATCCAAAGTTGCGGTATCATAGACAATAGGTACATTCCATAATCTATAACAGCTAAGTCTAGGGATTAATATCAACTTACTAGCAAAGCTTTTAGTGGACAGCTGCGGCATTCAATCAACTTTAGCGGATTACCTCTAACTGGATGGCAAGGTTTGCTCGTTTAGTCCTCGGTTTTAGCCCTATTTAGATTAAGAATTATGTGTTTTGCGGTTTAAATGTTAAAAAGCATTAAGTATTATAAAATCTTCCGTACTATAAATTCAATTTTCCGTACTGCGATTCCAAAACAAAACCTTATCAGCGTGACACAAGATTTCAATGTTAAGTGAACATAGTTTTCTCTCGGACGACGTTGCGTACAGATTGTAGTTATTCCATACAAATCAAATTGTTCCCTAATAGGATCAATCAACATTTTTCTACACTCGTTGCTATGGTTACGCCTCCTAAGTCACTATTTACAACTACGATTTTAAACGTCATAAAGGTAACTACAATATTTTTTTCAGCCATTTCAGGTCTATTTTTCGTCAGTATGCTACTAGCCTAGATTATTAGCATTTTTATAAGTATCTCTGTCACTATTGTCCCCACAAAATACATAGTATCTATTCTTTGAGGCACTCTGAATATCCTAAAGGTGTGAAATAAGGAAAAACAATTGTTATGAAAAAATGGAAATTATACGGGGCGGAAACCAATAAAAGAACGGCTTTCCTAATTGCGATTGGCTCCAAAATTGTGCTGCAGGTAAAAAAAAACTAAAACACAGAGTAGGCATTGCCAAGTATGTGATTTAACTGAGTATATCCCTAAGCTTGCCAAGTGGACTAGTTTTTAGGAAACGGTGCATAAGCACTTTGAACGGAATAAGAATTACGTACTTATGCCGGAGTAATCTTGATATTTTTAAAACGAAAAATAATTACTTCGATAAGGAATTTTTGTTTTTTTTTTAAGTATTATGTATGTAAAGACAAACACCAAGATACTCTTGCTTTCATATTTATTTAACTTGGCTTAGTAGTAGTTACTTTTTAACCGGACGAAATAATAGTAGTTACCTAGTGATTTGTTAGGGCACAGGTTAACCTAAGTTTGCACCTCGTCCTTACATGCATAATTTTACGTTGCAAACTTAGCTGGACTATAATTAGTTCAGCATTTCTGTGGCGTCATAATAGGATAAGGATTTGCTGGTATGTTTTATTGACATAAACACGTGACAATTGATCGATCATTGCACTAATGAATAATGTACACTCCTGTCGCTAGTAATTCTAAACACTACATTATACATAAACTCCAATCATTCAATCGTACACTTAACGCAAATAAAAAGACATATATATCGTGTTTTTGCCTCTGGAATATATTTTTTTGGCTCGTCAGTTCGTTGACCGTATACGCAAAAAGTAAACTCGGCGTCCATCGACCATTGTCAGCCATTCATTGCCGATAATCGTTTAATGGTACAACCCGCACGGTTGCCGAGCGTATTTGTGGAACGACTCGTCGTTTGGTGAAACTACACTCGTAAATAGTCACTTGTAGATGCTATTTGCTGGTATTTTCAAGATGGTCAAGGGTCTAATGTACACTGTGTGTGTAAACTGTTCTTAAGATGCGATCCGCTATGGTACGGCATTATGACAAGAATCGGTAACCAATGTATCGAAACAGAGTTTAAAATGTAATTTTGACATATACAGCACGTGGATCAGACATCATTACATAAAACATAGCTTTAAGCTTATAGGACATCAAAAATTGGACAAAGGCAGACACAAAAGGTGGAAAAATTAGCAGTGGAAATACATGTCAAAGGGAGAAAAATGGCGTTTACCCTGCAGTGGTTCACGAAAATAAAACAAATATACGATACCCATTAATCTTCTATTAATACCGGCTTTTCCTAAAGTACATTATAAACACGTTAAAATGTACACAAATGCTCAGTTTTAAACAATACAGAAACGTCGCAAATGGCCAAACTTACTAATTAGTTGTTATGAGTAATTATAACTAATAGCCACCGCTCCACAAATTTTGCTAACACGGATATGATGTCATTTAATTAGGTATGTACAGTATTACGAATAGCGTTATGTTACTGTTTCACAACGCCGTATGCACAGTTATAATTGATATAACAAACAATAATATTAACTTATTAGTCAATCATTTCTACATACATGCATGTATGCTTAAAGCAAAACAATTAGCTTTGTTACTTAATTACTACAGTGTTACTTAATGTTTAATTGTGTTTAACAAGTGCTACCGAATGAAAAACGATCGGAAAATGTCAGTGTTCACTCCAACATCTGAGATACTCTTAGCGACACCTAACGGCAAGTTGCAATATTAACTCGCCGCGCAACACAGGCGCCGCTTTGGCTGAGCCAAAGTTTAATTTCCAATATGCCTGTAAATTACGCCGTATTTACATCCTACTGTTCTTAAAATATTTCAAATAATAGTAAACTATACACAACGCTAAGTTTATACTTATAGTTAGTGGTATAATTGTCGTTATTTCATTTTAGTTTCGCTATTCACCGACAGGTGGCGCTAGTAGTATTGTTATCGTACATGTTATGTATGAGAGTAAGTTTACGTTTAAGTACACATAATTCACACCACATAAAATTCCTAAATATACGGTAAATTAAAATAGCAATTCATTACGAATCACATGCTAGTGAGGCGTGTAAACGATAAAGGTACCACATAAGGCCTTTCACAAACTAATCGCAATAGTGTTAAGCTTTTGCTTGTTAAGTAAATTATTAAAATCCATTAGTAATGTAGACATTACGATGAATAATTTATTAACTATTTAGAATTACAATTATTAACGTAAATACAAAAAAAAATCCTTTCTCGGAAAAAAAATCTAGCCAGGGAATAAACATGATGTGTTTCTTCAGTAACAGGTGGAAAGACTGATGATATTGTCAAACTGGCAACAGAACATCGCAAGTAAAAACATATTGCAATACCGAATTTCAGCAGAAAATCATCAAACATAAAGAAATAAATAGATCATGATTCGTGACCATAAAATTAACATTTTTCATCGTTACTTGCGAATTCAGTTAGCATTTCTTTAATTGAAAAAAATGGATCAACTGACCAATGACTGAAAGACTTACTGGCCCCATTTTTCACCTAATGGTAAGTGATCACGATACCGATTAAGTAGATCGTTGGTAACTTAACTTTACTTAATAGTTTGTTTTTTACGTCTAGTACATTACTAGCATTGTAAAATCTACGTAGAACTTATTGAATTCTTTCATATAAGTTATCTTCTAGTAACCTTTATGAAAGAATTAAATTGCGGCCACCTGCCCGCAACTTCGCTGTGAAGAGAAAAAGTCATAAGTATAACCGTCTTTTTTACTTCAGCGGAGTGGGGTAAAAGTGGACGACCAGTTACCCGTGTAGAAATATAAAAAAACACGTATTAGATATGTATTATAAATATAGTGACTAAACATACATTCTCTTAAGCTTGTATCCGGAACTGTGTATATTTTAACTTGCTACCGTGTATTGCAATATTTTCCATCAACAAGGAAAGTAATATGTAACCAGACACATGTTGTGATAATATGCGATGCTTACTTATGTTATGTTCTTTAGTAGTAGAAAGTCACTAAACAAAAACATACAATATACTATTACTCACATTTTAACGTGGGAGGAGTTTACATTTATGACCGAATAACGGGGGGTTACTCATCATTTATTTAAGAGCTAGGCTCAAGTTGTCGTAGCAATTTCTAGCTTATTGTACATTTATTTCGCTTTTTACTTTACTTCCTTGTATTATGAAGTATTTGTTTTTTGGTTTTATTTGTTCCATGTATGTCAAGGCCTTCCCCTATTCCTTTTGCCATTTACTTTTCGCTTGATTATTCTCTTCATTCAGTTACTAAGCAACCAAAAATTAAGAACATACTAGCGTTGACCCTCTCGGTCTAGCACAACTCTCCGCGACTACGCTTGTCGTGTGATATAGCATCACCCGTCTTCCTCGCATTGTATTGACAGGAAAGAGACGGGCAATCTTTGTCGCACGTATCACAATTGGGTTGCACAGTGATGGAGCACCAGATGTCTATCCACCCGTGCTTTAAAACATCACGGAAAATCTTGCCAATTTCCAACATTAGCACTTTCACAATGAAGATTTTCGTAGAACTTCGCGTGGAGCCGATAACATAAGAAAATGCGTATGTAGCGAAAACTTGCTAAGCGAAGGGCGCCCTTTTCGCGGGTTTAAGGCACTCAAGTGTTAATACAACCATTGCGGGGTAAGATATGCCTTTCGTACCATCTACATTTCTACCGACATAACCCCCTCAGTATCGAAATATCGGGAACATCAGAAGCATTATTTATCAGAAGACGTCTCGGAGAGAGCTCATTTCCGCTCGGTGTCGAATACACGACAAATCTGTTTAGCTTTTGATCCAATAAAAGGATTCCTAGTGACGCTGACGTCATTATATAAGCCATGACACGTGATAAGGTATTCAACTACAATTCTGATAATGTAGACGGAACATCGAGTTTCATTGAGATTCCGAATTAAAAAAGAGGCACGCAATTTTCTAATTAACGTATCGAGCGTTAAATCTCTTTATGGCGTACTTCAACAAAAAAAAAACAAAAATACAAAACAAAAAAGCAGTAGTAGGAGAAAAAGCTTCCACGTCGGCGGGTTTAATTGATGTATTGGTTGTGAGTCTTCGTCCCATCTCGGGTTTTCAGGACTAGTTGATAAACAAAAAATTACCCACTTTTCATGTCTCGCATTACCAGAAACAATAGAACCAGCCACATTTCTAATTCAAGTCTAACGAAGTATTAACTTTTCAAGAGTCTACTTTCTAAGTTTCTACGAGTCGATCGTGGACAATAAAAACTAGCTAGACAGTCGAAATGGTTTTAAAATTTATGCAGCTTAATAAGATACGTTTCGAACTGTTTCCGGTATTAATTTGGATGGTATCAATCAATCTTTGTATAGTAAAACGCGGTCCAGTATGCAGATTATTATAATAATATTAGTCTCCGGGTCATCCGTGAATGAATAAAATTTTGATATGTTACGAATGTCAAGATTCCGCAGTGAGTTGGCTGACCTGTTATGTTTTTATTATGTTACTGAAAGTTGTTGATAGAAACTGTACATTGAAGATATTTTCAAATAAATGATGGTAACGGACTATTTGGATGTCACAGAATCGCGAAATCTTTTTTGTATGTTTGTATGTATCGTTGTGGCTTCATCACGCCAAATCGGCAAAACAGATTTCAACTATTGTTGGTACACGGAACCTCCACAGATGGTCAGAGGCTACTGTTTACCCAACTACGCTAACGAAAAAAATGAAAGTTATGACTTTTTTCCCCCGCGAACGAAGTTGCGAATCTTCTAGTACTAAATGTACACATTTTTTAACTTTGTTGCATAGAATTTTATTATGGTGTAGTACTTTATAGAGATATACTATTTTATAGTATAACATATAATGCACTTGCGAAAACAATGGCGTCTAACTACATATAAACAAAACAAACACGAGAACATTACTCGGTAGCACTATCATCTGTTCGAAGTTTGCTCTCGCACAAAACTGTTGCCATTATCACTGATAACGCCTGATAACGGTTGCAGATTACGTACTAAATTTAACCCATTCGGTTTTATATCAATACTGTATTCAAAAGAAAAGGTGATTACATTCGTTTTTTACTAACATCTATTGTATATTGCTTTAGGTATTTAAAATAATGTAAACAAAAAAAACGTGACTCAAGATATTATTTTGTATCTGGTAGACTGACACGAGTCACGTGTTTTTTTCTTTGTTTACATTATTTTAAATACTTAAAGAAATAGATTGTAATCCTATTTATTCCTTTACTATTTTATTACTTATGATTATGATATGTACGAGGTACTAAATAATGTAAAGTAAATAAGACACCGCAATGAGATTGTTTACTGATTACGCAATATCAACCATCGAATTTACAAACTAGAAGATGCCCGCAACTTCGTTCGCGGAAGATGAAAAAGTCATAAACCTCTTTATTTCTTCAGTGTAGTCAAGTAAAAAGTATCCTATAACCAATACAAACGTATGGATACTGTTACCCGTGTATCAAAAATAGTTGAAATCTGTTTAACCGTTTTGGCGTGATGAAGCCACAACGACACATACCGAACATATACACAAAAAATAAATAATAAATATTTTTCGAATCAGTAACTTTCAAGTAATCCGTATCACTTATTTTTTGAAAAATTACTTAGGTCAATGTGTGTATGTTATGTACATATACACTGTATTGTACATAAAGGATTTTGATGTGATTTTATTTGATAACCAGTCACAGATACAATTAAGAAAGATGATACAAGTACCTACAAAGGTGAAATTATATTATTTCAGTTAACCTTTGAGCAAGTGAGTGAAGAAATGAAGAAGTATAGACAAAATGTGAGACACGATGTACAAAATGTGTAAGTCAATGAAAGACAAAGGTCAATGATAAGGCATATAACAATAAATAAATGAATGAACAGACGATTACTTGCTGAATCACATAATTTTGTAGGTTTTATTAGTTTTTTTATTTTTATTTACTTTTTAATAACCTGCTTAACCCGTCTCGGATTTGTAGCGTGAAGGTTGTAATGACATTTAAAGACTTACAATATGGTTACAATTTTCACGGTGCGCTAATCGCAAACATAAACAGTCAACAAGTGTAGGTACGGTCAAGGTATTTAATGTGTGTACCCTTTCGTACCATATCATAGTGACATTGATATGGAATCTCTCTCGGGTTTCATATTGATTTTGACTATGACAAGGTACGAAACGGTATATAACTTAAATTCCTTGACTATACCACAATAGAATTGAAGTATCCAATATTTATGTAATAGTGATCTCTGAGTTTGATAAGACTAGTGGTAAAGTTTAATCCCGCAAGGATGACGAAGTAAAATTTCCAACTAGGTATGAAAGTGTCTGAATGACTAGTAACTATCATTCAGTCGACCACAGGAATGACCTGGTGAGCAAAACCGACCACTTTCACGGCAAACAATGAATCATGGAGTGTGATATTTAGCACAGCATTTGCCTATGTGGTAACTTTTACTGCATCACACTGTTCAATGGCCAATTGTACTGTAAGCATGCATTTTTAATTTAATGGGGGAAAATGAACTGACGGACCGCCTGATGGTAAGCTATCACCGTCGCCCATAGACGCCTGCAAAACTCTACTCTTTATCCAGAAAATATACAGCAAATATACAAAGAAAAACTACAAATAAAGGTAGACAAGTTTTGATCTTATCACGAAATAACGATTACGGCTAAGATTATTAAAAATCCAAACAAAATCATCACTGTACACAGTCTGCACAGAAATAGTCTAAAATAAACTGGAAGCCCCACCATAACTGTCAATAATCCATAGTAATTTTGACACTTGTGGCGGAGTTGCTAGACAATTTCAATACAGAGTTGTGCAATAAGATTTTGTCAGACTTAAGCTTGCGTTTTATGCGAACCCAAGACAGGATACAATTATACATAAAACACTAGCCAAGGAAATTCCATTTGCAGTAAAACAATGTGTAAAGTCACAGGTTATCGCGGGGTAATTCTCCGCAATTTGACGGCTCAGGCGAGTATTTTGCTCGACAAGTTAGGTCTATTACTAAATTACTACGACATGAAAGCTTTGCAGATAAGTGAATTAAGGCATTGTATTTTTGACTAGAAAAGAAAATGAAGCATTACTGGCCAGCCAAATGCCAAAGAATAAAACAAGTGGGTTATGTAAGAGAAGGCGTCAACCGATGAGACTATTTAACTCTAATGATGCGCTCATGTTTATGACTCACAGACGTTTAGGCGGCACTGGTATTCTTAAACACCTAGTCAGTAATGCTAAATTAAAGATAATACTCAGACTAAAAACGTCTGATTATTTTAGTATCTATTTATATGTGTATCTGTAGAAAAACCATTTTTTTCCAGTCGTCAACACCAAGTGTGTGAAGAACATTTCTATTACTAAATTGACTCTTAAGTTACGGCATCCCATGTTATTTTCAATCTTCGAAACAAAACGCGAACGTGTTTCTTTAACCTATATAACTGTTCCACTTCTAGTCAAAGCCCTTTCCTTCCTGCCGCTCTAGTCACATTGATTCAGTACCGTTGCGAAATAGGTCTTGGCCCTTTTTTCCTTAGGTAGTACTTAATAACACGACTGATTAGTTCTGCATCGAACAAATTTATCGAGACTGCGGGTTGCTATCATATTAATAAGGAAGCACAAAACAGGATATTCTTTGACCATCTGATTGTTTATTTTCTAGTTTGTTAAGTACAATAGGGAATCATGCATGAATATTTAATTTTGCTTTATTCGAAGCTTATTCATGTAACAAACAGTAGAGATATTTTTATTTTAATAATTATAAAAAATACCAAGATATAAGCGATCAAACATTTCATTCTATCTCTTTCTAGCATATCAGAATTTAATATGGGGTCATATGGCCGTAGTGCTATGACGTAACAGTACATGTCGGACCTATCTGTCAAATCGCTGTCTAATTAGTATTAGCATAGTTTAAAATGCCTTTGTCTGTGTGATATTCATTTTAATTTCACTTTTTGAAATCGTTTCTACGGTATTTTATATTTTGTAACGAAATGCGATAAAAAAAAACATGCATGTACTCTATTCAATCAGAATATTTTTAAGGGTCGTTACAGGCGGGCTGCTTTTCAGCTACTTTCAGGCTGTAAAAATGCAGTTTGGATGCAGTTCTCTTGCAGTCATCACAATCGTACTGCGCAGTTGGTTTTGCAGTTTCGATGCAATTGTGTCAACTACATTCAAACTGCACTTTTGCAACCAGAAAGCAGCTGAAATGTAGCTCCTCTGTAACGGCCCTAGGTCCACTTTCACTTAGTTTTCACCGGCCAGTTCGCGTGACAACCACAAACGTCAAATCGAACCTAAGTAACCGGCACGACGCATTAAAAATAGGCTCGAAACACGTGCGGCCGTTAATAGAAGGCGTTCAAAGAACCGCATAATGTTTATTTACCAAACGCTAACCGGTGAATGAGTTCTCGGATTGTGTAACGTTAGTAAAAGGTATCGCGGAGATCGTTCCGATATCCATAAGGGAATTGCTAGATTGCATTTTAATGGATGGTGTTTTTTTTTGACGTGATAACGTCTTATAAATCGATGAACGCCGGCTGCACGCACGAAAAAGTGTCACGTTCCGCGTGCAAGCGAGAGCTCGGTACAAGCGACAGAGAGGCACGATCGGTATAAGCGTTCGGCTTGTGACGCATCTATCTCTTTTCCACGTTATCACGTAAAATTATCTTCCGTGAACCGACTTTACAGACAACCAATTTTTATTAGCATATAAGTGTCACACTGCTGGGCAAGCCTTCAGATCTCCGTAGGGTCCTTTGTAACAGATAAAATAACGGTTCGCGAATTTATCGTCCGTGCGGTGTGCCGATAAAAGGAAGGAAATATTAGGGACAAAATATTCGCGAACCGTTATTACCACTAGACACTATTATTACGTATTAAACGCATGACATTTGCAGACACAAAGGGACTAACAGGTTATACGATAAAAAAATATCCAGCTACTCAAATTTACCAAATACATATAACACTACCAGTTACATGACTTTTTTGGTTTTCTATCATAAAGAAAGGTCTGAATAAAGGCAAACGTTTTCAATGTCTTAAATTATAGAAATCGTAACTTGACAAATTCTTCAATGTAGTAAGTTTAAATATGTTTAGTGTTATGAAATGATATTGAAAATCTATTACTACATATGTGTTACGTTAAGTTTCTCTCATTCTGTATATACGCTGCTTCGCTCGACTTGAAAAGCTCAATACCCAAAGCGAAGTCATCTATACAGCCGATTCGTATTTTTTATCAGATGCATGTTTTATGCTAGATGCACTGGCAGCTTGCCTGCAATTTAACATGCTCGGGAATACCAGACGGGTGTTTTAGTAATTCCCGCTTCGCTTTAGGGAAGTGGGTTAACGCCTGCCCCGGAAAACTGTGAAACTTAAATGGAGGTTTCTTTTTTCATGCAGATGCGGTGGCGGCTCTTGGTCTTGTCTAGACAAGTGCAATGTCAACGTGACGTATCCGTATTATATGCATATACGTAGAATGGAAATTAATGGTTGCTAAATTTTGATGAATTATTTATTTCGTATTCAGAAATACTATTGTTTTTTGGTAACGTTACAGTATCTATTAAAATAAAAATTGATTACCTACTATGAGATATCGCTATCATTTCTATGCTGCAGCCGCACTGCAAAGTTGCTGCTCGGCATCGGCAGGACTTAAGTACTCATGAATGTTTTGACATAAGACCCAGTCGTATATTCAACAAAAAAAACTTATTCCATTAAGGAGTCTCATTTAACATACAGCCATGGGAAGCTGCGGCTGTAGTGTTGTGAGATAGAGTTAGATTCGAGTTTAAAGGCTTGAGCCGTAAAGACTCGTGGTCCTTTGAGGTGGGGAAGCCGTCAAAGCGACTTGTTACCACTTGTTATGCTTTAAGGAGTCTCTACAGCTCAAGTTTTTAGACTTGCGAATATCTAAGACTCAAATTCATTCACTACCTCAAATTCACAGGTTGTGATTTTCGAGCTTTGTGCACATGTGGCACACGTTGTATACCTAAGGTTTCTTTTTGCGGGAACTGATCCCATGTTTGCGATAAGGTGAGTAAACAATGTATTTTCCGCTCGATTTGCTGAAAAACGCACAAAGTTCACCATGATTTACTGTTATTGTATATGGCTGCAAACAGTTGTGTCTTTTATTTGGGTATGTTGCCATTTCAATTTTAACTTTATCAGTATGAGCGCAACGTTGTGTTTTGCGACGTTTGAGTGGTTTGACCTGGCCATCATGAAAACACGAAGGCGCGTAGCGGAAACAGGAACTGTGATCGAAATGAGAACGGTTTTTAACTACGTAAATACCTGTTGCGTAGGACGTTACTTGAATAAAAGTAGTACCTACCTTCTAGAGGCGTGGCGTCGGGAAAGTTACAAGGGAAGCCGAAGCGTATTCATTTAGTCATATTTAATGAAAAAGGTGGTTATAAGCCTTTCCTTGGGCAACCCGGTGGGAATCGGCTTATATGGACGCCATCCCATTGCCTACCTTCAAAGTTAAGGTACAAACAAAAGTTTAAACCTCAATTATTATTTTTAATACTAATAAGTCCATGGATAACCCCGTATGAAACGTAGTACCACAGAATAAGTAATAGTTGGTAGTACGTTGTACTGTACTGAAAATTGGATCAATAAATAGGTAATCAATATTTCTTACCTCTCTTTCTACTATGGGCATCAAGTACAAAGTCGAATTCCATTACCCGTTTAGAACTGAAATATATGAATTTTAGTCGGATGGCGAACCTCGCCGCTGTTGCCAACATGATTATCAACACAACGGGAAGGCATGTCGTGATTGAAGATCGACCCCGGAGTCTTTCTCCACGAAAGCAAATAACAGGCTTCAAGAATGCAGATTTGCTATGATGATGCCGAATTATAAAATAAAAAGAATGGAACTATATTTGTTAGCAGTATAGCAAAAAAAAAACGCCGTAACTCTCAGCTATGTTGGTTTTCGGACCATTTTGATGCACAGCCCTGTGCCAAATTTCTAACTGAATTCAAAACTAAAGAGAGACTATGCTATAACTGACACAATTCTAGAATGCACACCCACTTCTAAAGTAGTTTGGACAATTCAGATGCCATCCTAGAGCTTTGCGGGCCATTTTAACCCAGTTTCCTAAGGCGATCGAGCGCAAATTTTCGGTACACACGCGACTATGAAATGCATTTAGATGCAGCCATTTGAGAACTCGGTCGGTGCGGTAAAAGTGATAGTGTGACTAACAGTCGTTTTGCGATGATGAAATTGGTTCACATTTTATTTTTGTTGTTTAAGTGTTCTTTTGGGACATTAAGGTAATTCTCCGTTGATTTTTTGTGTGTGTTGTTAACCTTAATACGCTATGACCATTTATTATATTGTCTTCATAATTTAACTTTGAAGTGTCAGCAAAATCTCGAGCGATTGATCTAGTGTTTTGCTTTATAAACCTTGTTCTTTATCGAATCATTAATAGGAAGAAAAATTTCATAGTAAAATAAATAAATATGTTTCTTAGTTCCTTATTACGACTTGAGTATCATATCAAAAACAAATCGATAACAATTTGATTTATTGCCCTGAAAACTTTGACTTATTCTATAATTAAAGCGTTACATAAAATCTGGAAGAGATAAGTACAGGTAAAGACGTTTCCCTGAATATTAAATCCATATTTGGATAATAAAAGCATTTTTTCTCCTAACAATTTCATCTCCGTGATTTCCTTAGATTTAAAAGCGAACATAGCTCCAACTTTCAGTGTCGTCTTTAAAAAGATTTTTACAAAGTTTTGTAAAGAAAATTACGGGAGCAATTTTTCACCGCGGAGGCAGCATTTTATTTAGCTCGCCAATAAAATGGGACGCTGGGAAACCTCAGTCTTTGCTAGAAAATTTTAAATTAACGTACTCTAGGTATCGTCAACTTAAATTAAATGGGACCAAAATGTCTGTCAGGTAGCGAGTTAGCTACCTGTACCGCTATGAAGGACTGGACGAACTATCCGAATGATCCTTGACACTAGTGTGTGTCTAGGACACTTGTGTCGTATATTTAACGTTAAAAATCCACAGAATGTACATGTAATTAACGCATTGATTATGAGTGCTGTGAGTGTAACAAGTCTTGAACCATTTAGTGCCCATTCTGATTGCTATAACACACATTACGTGAATTTATAATGATCATTTTGTAAAGCGTATCGGTATCAATATTTTAATTCAATCACGTATCTACCCTATATATTAACTTACGAATGTCGCTTGACACTTGGTAACCGATACTTCAAAGAAAATAAACATTATACGACGTGTCAATGCACACCATATTTGTAGTATCGACCTTCGCAACAGCATTTTATCTGACTAACTTAAACAATTCTCTTGAAGAGCGTAAGTCACAAAGCTGACTAAGATAAAGAGATTCTAATGACGCAAACTGACGTCATTTTTTAAATATAAACAATTACCTTAAGGCTGTTAGACTAGTTTCTCTAATAGCTGGACGTATTAAGTAATAAATCATTAAAATTTCTGAACACTCGTCAACGCCGGTATTCTCATATCAGTTACAGTAAATTAGATATAGCTAGTTTGTAACTGTCTACATAGTTGGTAATTAGATCGAAACATCGGCCAATACTAATCCAATAACAACGTTATTTGCTCGAACTTCTTTGCCGATAAAAACGATCGATTACGTGAATACGTTCGCAAAAAGTTGAAGTTACTCTTGGAATTAGTTTAGCTATTGGTGTTATAACTATCCATACCTTATCCCTGTGCGAATGTCTGTGATGCGTAACCGGCGGTGGGTGCTGCGGCGGCGGCGGCACCTGGTCGCGACCGGTGACCACCACCGGCAGACCATCGACGATGGTTACCATCACTCGCTTGTCGGCGCTGCGCCGTCGCTCGGCCGAGTTCCGTCGGCGACGCTGTTCGTCGGTCACCGGTCTGGTGAACACGGTGCGTCGATCGACGAAGTTGCCGCGAGGATCTCCTTGGTTCTCAGCAGCCCTGGTAGCCGGCGTGTGGCTCTTGGAGCGTTTTAGGAGCCTCATTACGTGGGACTTGAGGGCGTCGGGCTTGCTGACCGGCGGGGGCAGGTCAGGCTTGTGCTTGTACGATTGGGAGTGCGCATGGTGGCGTTGCACCGAGACCGCGTGCCCCATGCCTGGTGGTATCACGTTGGAAAGGCTCTTGACTGCGTATGCAGCGTCTACTTTGTTGCCGGCCACGCACGACACTTCGTACATTCCGACGCTTCCTTGCACCGCGCCCGTACAAACGGGAGAACTTCAGCGAACTCGTTTGTTTACAGCACAACCATGTTAATACGTAACACTGCAATCCTTCACTTACACACCCATTGTGGGATCTTACTTGGAATCACACACGCAAACACTGATCGCTGCTTACATTTGCAAGCTGGAGTTGTATACGAGTGTCGCACGCGATACCTTTTGTCGGGCGGACCGGCAAACAGAAAAAAACTATCGAGCATCGGAATAAAAAAGTAAACAAAAAGCCGCGTTTTTATCGGACACCGGTTGGAATGACTTCCTATCGGGAACAATTACGTCATTGGGTGTTGTTAATTAAGTCGGTAGTCCAATCACGTCTGGCCGCGCGTCCGTTCGGTGCGAGCGCTCGGTAGATACTGGCACGGCATACGCACGGAGCATTAGGACAATCGTTCAATGATAGAGGATGATAACAACGGATGCGTAGAGGCGACTGTCGAGTCCGATCTAAGCCGCTAAAGGTCAATGTTTTGATGGAGTCGGTGAGTTATTACGATAAGAGGGTGAGACGATCATTCGCACGTAATATTTAGCGGTTAAAAGGCATCATATTTACGAGCAGATGAGGGTTGAAGGTGGATGGCGATAACGAGATAAACAAAATTTACATGAGTAAGTCGTTTTACGCGGAAGCGGTTGACAAATAGCAGGTTACATTAGCATTTCATCTCCTTTACGGGTTGGGTACAACGTGAAAATTTTGGCCGTGGACAAAATGCTAAAAAGCATTTTTGTCGTAAAAAGTCAAAGTGTCGCACTACGAGGGAAGATTACCCAGCATATCGCGTCAGATAACGCTAACCGCATTATCTTAAACGGCGTAGTTAAGAGCGCTAAGCAAATTCCTCGCTTTGCGTGGGTAGAAGAATTTCCTTTGTCGAAACGATAAGTCACAGGTCTTGGGCATCATCACAGAGCTGCGATGTTTCGAGCTGGGACAAAGCTTGCAAATAACAGGTAAGATAACGGGTTGACAAAATAACGCTGCCTTATAATTAAGACAAGGTTGGTAAATATTTTTACAAAGTCGAATAATTTCTGTGAGTAAACATAAATCTTACAACAAAAGTAATCCACTGAGAGTTTTAACTTATTATTACCTCATTCGTTATAGTCATATTGGAGTGTTCCTAGATTATTCTCAGCATTATCCTAAAAGCCGTCCTTCACGGTATAATAACACGCGTTCCTTTCATTTTACTCATGTCAAGGGTGATCATAAGATTTCGCGATTGAATATCAACGGAACAATTTCAGAAATAATTTTAAATGAACGAACTTGTAGAAGACTTGAGATGTTTTTAAACCAATTCCAACGGTAAACAGTTGTGAAACATTAACAGGCGTTTAACAATTGAAAATTCAAGTGTTAATGGAGAATTTTATGCGTTTCTTTGTGTCTAATGACGGATGAATCATAAAAAATCACTACGGAATTGTACGATCGACTTATCGTAAATGTATGAATGGAGTGATTCATTGAATGTCACGTTATGTATTTATACATTGGTAAACGCTTATCGCAACTGGTACAAAAACTCCAAAAACCTATTTTACGAAGGAAATCCTTTGTTAACATCCTTTTGGTCAAAACCAAAAAACAAATTAAATGCAGTGTATCAGAGTTCATAAAATTGAATCATAAGTTATATTTAATAGTGTGCACATATTGTTGATTTAAGTATAGTTCATCGTTGTAGATTTAGAAGTTACTACCTATCATAATTATAATTGTAGGAACCAAGATAATTTATACCTATATTTATGAGAACTGTTGGGTATATACTTATAACACTGATTAAAGACTTGTCATACATTTATGATTTAAGTATCAGTAAACTGCATTTTCTAAGTATACAATTATTAGCAGCATTCAACCGTCACATCATTTTCTTGCTTTCGTTTTATTGAAATAATTCCAACACTATTGTCACATGTTGTCTCGTATAAAAGACGTCTAGTCTAGGATGCAATTAACTTTGCGGAAACAGATTGAGCCATTTATAAAGAGACGTCGCGGTTACAATTTAGTCCGACCATGTTTACGACAGAAAATAAACCAAAATGAGTTACCAGGCCTACGAGTCGTATAAAACACGATTATCTACGACCGGTTGTCAAGAAACAATACTGGTTGGTCAGCAAGAACTTGTGCAATGGTAACTTTTTCAAGAAACCAAGCTAATAGCATCGATAAATTGTCTAATGTAATATTAGTTTGACACGCGCGTTGCGACGTGAGAACAATGCGTTAAAGAGGGAGACTAAAAAGCATTTGGACTAAGTAATTCAAGCTTAACGGCTTTTTCGCACTAAGAGCGAAATAAATCAAATAACGCAGGTAAAAGTATCATAATTCCTTTATATAATTCACTTAAACCTTAAAGATTACTTTCCCTGGCAAAAATAGGTGAACACATTGATATACGAATAAAAAACGATATTTCAATAATGAGCTTGACTAAGTAAATAAACAAATTATAAAGATGATTAATCGTTATCCCTTTTTAGGATCTTAACAAGTTTGCTTCGCGTTTAATTGTATGTGGTTATTTATTTCCTAGCATTGCCTAATTACTTCCAAGAGACACTAACGTATTATCAAGTACAGCATCAGGTAGATAATCAGCAAGAGTTAGTATGAGTCATTGCAAACATCTATTTATTTATTTACACTTGATTGCATAATACAAGAAAGTAGGTACAAATGCGGAATTAATGCCAAAAGCCAAATCTATCTCCAATACTATTATTTCATATTATCAATAAGATATAATTTTGGCTAACCACGGGTGTGGTTGTTACTTCAGCCCTACCCGTACCAAGTACTGCGGGGATATAGGTTGGAGTGGAATACTTATCTAAAATTAAACGTCTACACTTCAGCCCTACCCGATAAGTATTTCCGATACAAACTCGCTAGAGACCCGACCCGCAACGATGTAAATTATTAACAGATACTGGAGGAATCGATTATTCATATATGAAAACGGGAGAAAAGTAGCATCGACATCTAACATTGAAAAATGTGGCAGGATCCGATTCATACTTCACAATATATATTGCACCGCCTATTGTACTGTTTCTGTTGTTGGTGTGAAATAAAGAATTGTTGTATTGTATTGTATATATAAGTAGTCACAGAGTATAAATTATATGGTTAGTGATATTGACTTCAGCACAGCCGTAATACTTGCTTGATCGTGACCATGCACTAGCTCTCCATCCGCGGAGTCTCTCGTCGGTAGGAGTGTCGCTACTTTTCACTAGTTTTGCATTCATTATTTTTCTATAGAACCACTACGTCTGTAATTATTAGATACTTTCGAGTGATGCCTGAATTCATTATCACGATCACGAACAACCTTCAATTTTATTCCATAAAACGATTATGGTAGCATTATGATCGGTACACAAACCGCATACAACCCCTGAACCGAGAGAGAGCGGTGAAAGCGCACACGCAAACAATCGATCATTGACGAGTAAGTTTACGTCATTGGTGTTTGTGGGTTTCCCTTTGAATGCGTAAGTGCCAATACAAATGACATGTTGGTATTTGGCAATAGGAATTTGGGTAAGTTTATCGTTTAACATTTATTTAGCACATTTTTCACTATAGTTATCATTTCAATGCAATTAGCAGTATTATTGAAATGGTAAATTATACATTAAAAGATGGTTTCTTGCACCGGTGAAGCGTTCTTAGAAACCTAATTCCCGATGGCGTTACATCACAATTAGAAATGTGGATATCACAGCAGACCTACGTCACTTGTATGTAGCCTATTGGCATTCTGTGTCGGACTACTACGCATATGCTCTCACTTTGTTATGGTATGGAATTATAATGCAGGGTAGATTTACTTTGGCATTATACTGCGATAATAACTGACGCTTAATCATAGCTTCTTTATTCAGTGTTAAATACTATTGTCGTGTAGGTATTTAAACGTTCCGTGAAGTCGTATATGGATATCACGTCCAAAGTATACCTACCATGTTCAATGGGAGTACATAAAGTGTGTGGGACTTGTGAAGTTCCTCAGAGTAATAAGTGATAAAATTCAAATATATATTGCTAGTTTCATTCCCTGTTGGTACGGAAACGGAAGCACTACTTGGAAACTCCTTCTAAAACACGGCTGTTTCCCAAACTTTGGCAGCTCCTACAAAACAAAACATTTGTTTACTTCAACACTTGCACCGGAATGGATTCAGTGGCCGAAACATAATGGTCCTCGGGAAACATTCCGCTACTACCAACGAGAATTTATATTCAAAACAGTAAACGTGAAACAAAAGTGAAATATACGAAACGCACGTTTCGCTTTTTGTTGACAAAACACTGCTGTTCATAACCGATCACTAAATCGATGGCCTATAAAAAAAAACACCGCAGATAGCGAAAAAGTAGACTACGTAAACCTTAGCGTAATGTATTCGAAAGATATACCCCGTATTATGTATGATTTATCGGAAACACAAATGGCATCTTTTTCCGCAAACAAACAATTGTTATTCAAATCGTCTTTGACGCTGTCTCGGAGAAATAAGTATTTATTAAATAAACCAACGAAAAATCTAATGCAAATCAAGCAGACGTAGAAAAAGAACAGCTAAAACCAGACGTTCCTCTAGGGGTTTAAGATTATATGAGACTATGTCGAGAGACGACGGCGTTGTCTTGAAAGTTGAATCCCTGGGTAAATGGTTAAGTATGTATGAGTACTCCCCTGATAGATTGAACTTTTGAAATTAAATTTGCATTGGTCTGACGAGTCATTAGAACAGTATTACTTTTAAAAGGGCTCTTAATTTAGCAGCACTCAAGTTTCATGAGACTAGTTTTGACCTCATGCAAAATACATCTTACTACTTACGCAAAGATTAACTTTCATAAGGTCATCTGTAATAAACGTCTGGCTTTAATTGGTACATATTACTTAAACTCTTGTCTATCTAGATGATAAAATAGTTATAATAACCTTTTCAGATTTGCTACTATTTCGCTAAATATCAGAATGACAGAAATCCCTTTTCATCGTCATCGCACAATACAGTCGGTTTGTATTCATATCGTAGCTATATCAATTGTGCCTCGTTCAACGTGGCTTGATTTTATGATTCACTGAAAGAGTGCTAAACTCTTACTAGCCAAATCTGAATGGTTTTTCAAATATATAAAACAAAACAATTTTAAGATAACCACATCCATTAATATGACAAGTTAAATAAAAAAAAATAAGTAGCTAAAAATGAGATACAAGGATGTAGCAAGTTAATCAATCCATGAGGATATTAATATATGGCCAGATCACCACGGGTTGTTATGTGAGTGCCTATTTTAAAATAGGCAGAGAATGTGTGTAAAGAGGACCATACGTTGTTAAGGAGTCTTTAGCGTCAACAGTAAAGCAACTCGAGTTACCTATTAAGTAAAGAGTGTTACATCTTTCTTCCTCAATTCATACTTTAAGCACTAACTTGAAGACAACATTCATCACGTTAAATAGTCGAGTCATCACTCCAAGTTGTATCAAACGAGGCACGACGGGGCGTGATATTCTCTATTGTGCTTTGGTCTGTCCATCATCTCAAGGTCCTCAGAGACGATATACTCGTAATATAATGATAGACGTGTTACGATAAAGGGACGAGCTAGGAACACTTTCCGGCAGATAGCGACTTTGTGAGAGGTATTTCGGGCATGATCGGCGAGACAGATAGGTGAAGTTAACGTGAAAAAGAGTATGTGATTTTTGTCAAAAGCTTTCAGATATTGCTTTTTGTTATTGCAAAAGGACGTGACAGCTCAATATCGTACATAAAGAGGCTTTTAACCTTATAACACTTTTACATCGTATTTTGAGCAATTTCACGAATTCGCGAGTGACAGACTCGACCATAATTGCGAGATAAAATTCTAAGTACGTTTCAGAAGTTGGAGAAAGGGGGTATTTTAAATGACAAAAGGAACGCTGTGCTTGAATTGTACGTGAAAAGGGTGGAGATTAAAAAGGTATCACGGCTCACCTGTGCATCACCCCAAACCAGACGGAGGGTAGATAGAGAAATAATGAGTGGGGTGAACACAAACAGAACTAACTATGGAGTAGTGCCTCCGGGTAACAGACATAATATTGCTTTCAGTTGAACCCTGCGGAATATAACAGTAATACTCGGCAAATTGTAAAGCCTCTTCGGCCTATGGAAAGTAAGCGGCCTGTGCATAGCCAGTAAAGTATTCTATATCGTGCACCACAGGAAGACGATTTCAACAGAGATAGTGTAAAAGATGAGAACCTACTAGATAATTGAAACGTAGGACATGAGAGTACGAATCAGTAGGTCACTTATGCGAGCACTGCACTCACTGTCAACGTCCTGCACATATTTTGCTTTAAACCTACAAAAAATGCGCTCCTAAGCATTTAGTATACATTCTGTTCTTATTTAGAGACTATGGATATTTAGGTTTAATAACTAGAAACTATAGGCATTTACATTTAAAAATGTACATAGACTTTGTAAAGTTTATTTGTATTGTACATCTTCAATTTATTAGTTTTTATTTCTATTTTCTACGTATTAAGATACGCGACTCCTCCTTACGCGAATTTTCAAGTATCCTTCTTAACCATTAACCTAAAAGTCAAGAGGGACAATTACATTTAATAGTACCGTTTAAAACGTTTTCAGGATCAAATCGACGGAGACTTCATTTCGCAAAAAGCTCTTAACGTACTGAAGTTACTTCTCTCCTTCTCTTTTCAAATTAATTGCTTAGTAAAAAGATTTGTAATTCCACTCAAATCTTGTACTACTTGGTATCTAAGGATACAAATATAAAAGAGGCTGTCAAAAATCGAATCGGCAAATATTAAGCGCAATTTTTTCAGTTACAACTAATGTCCATTTATGAGAACATTTAAGTTGCGTTTAAATCGATCGATTTTATTGAATACCATCAATGGTATAAACATTAGAATATAAATCTCATAAACGTTCGTAAATGAAGACTCTTCATTTAATGTGTTAATGTTATTTTTACCAGTACATACACTTGACTGTGCTGTATCGATCGATTTCTGCAGTAGTTTTACCTTCCATTCGAAACAAAAATTCAGTATCAACGAAAAACTAAAACAAACACACACCAAAGAACCAACAACATCCAAACGTAAAGCGGACTATCGAAGTTGTCGCAACAACAACGGCTAGAACTAAAAGGACACGTTTTGATAGAGGTCCATTGACACGTTCGTCTTTTGCAAAATCCAGACGACGCTTGTACTGAAAACAGCGAGGAAATGAAACGTCACACGGTGAAAACCCTTTCTGTTCGCCGACCGACTTGTTTGACGGTTTTCTTTTGTCATGCAAAAACTTAGATACCGGACGACCGCTGTCGGAAAAAACGCTCTTTAACTAGAAAACCAATGTTAGAACGAAAGGTTATGAATAAAAAACATACAAGGCAGCATTTTATAAATAGCCGCTGTATATTGTTTGGGGACCTTTTACAGTGATTGGTTTCCTGTTATCTCTGAAAAACGTCTCGCTCTCTTGTACCTATTCCTTTTACCCTTCACAAAGTCGTTGCGCTTTCCTAATCATTTACGTTCAGAGAAACTTGTAATAGAAGACCTAAGGTTACCTACGTAGCTCTAGGAATAAGCAAGTTGAAATGGCAACGAGCTGGGCATATAGCATTAGGACGCCGATGGATGCAGAAGGTTGCGACAATGGACGTCTAAGGGATGAAACACAATGAAAAACAATGATGATGATGATGATGATGATGATGATGATGATGATGATGACGATGATGAAACTAGTAATTAAGGAAACAGACCAAGCTTTTCTACAGGCGCATTAATAAAAACAGTTTTCCTTTCAACTTAAGCCGCGTTTCAGAAACACAGCTAACACTAGAGTCTTCGCATTGCTATTACAACTTGACAACCGGCAAACCAACTCCGAATACTAAACCCAAGCCACTTTAACTGTCAATGGACGAACTATATTTCTATTAAGATGCACAGCGGTCCGATGTATGTAAGTAGGTGATAACGATACGTGACGAAACTTCTATACGCATAAACCAATTGAATTCGATGAATGAAGCGCTGAATGTGAATACGTTCTGACGTCCATGAATAGATCCAATGATGTCTGGTTAAAAGAACCCTTTCAACTAAAATCGAATCAGTTCATTTTTATTCGACTGCGTCTTGGATAAAAGCCTGTCTATGCTAGTTTGTCTTACAACCCCTAATATTACTAAATGCGCTATTCATGTCTGTTTTGAGTAAAATGAGATATTAAACTGCTATTGATATTCTGATATTACTCAATACATAATGAATTAGATTTGATTCTGATAATTTTAGTTTTACGAACAGAAATACCAACACAACTAAGGTGTAAATGAAGATAAATTTCAACTGACCAATTATACATTTAACACAGAGAAACGGCAAGTTTTCTCAACAAAAAGGATAATAAAACCTTGCCAAGTTACTGTCCTCATTTATTTTACAATATATTCTAACATAAAACTAGAAGAACGACTATAAATTAACTCCTCAAAACGCAGTTGGAGATCAAAACACCATAAGAATTAAGTTGGCTACGAGCCAAGTCCTAGCTAATACGCTATATATGTATGATTTCCGCTTGTTCTTTTATTATGTTCTTAGTTACAAAACAAACTCTTATACGTGTATAATAAAGATCAAGTTGTAGTGCAGTCTCTCATGCATAGTCATCAGTGGTATTAGAGTCTATAATAATAGGCGATTATCGCAATACAATAGCATGGCATTGAATGGCGTTGACCGACTCATTTGCATTGAAATTATTTGACGAACCTGCTAATTAATAATTTTGGTACAAAGGAACGAAAATACACGTTTTCGTGGTATTAAAGAGTAATTACTAAGCACTACTTAAAGTAATTAGCTCGCATTTTTTTAAGATAAGGAACGACCTACATCGGTCACCCGATAGTTAATGGATTCTAGATACCCGTAGACAACTACAACCTAAAGATTGTTGAACGTGTAAAATCGAAGACAAATTCGGTGTTATTGTTCCAATGGCTCCTGACACGGTCGCTAAATAAAACCATCAGAGTAATTACAGTATGCGTTAACAGGATCGTTTATTCACTATAAAAGCCATTTGTCGCCGGCGTTGTGGTCAAATTGCGAACAGGATTGAATAATGAGAGCGACGACGTCTGAGCACCGTAAATTCTATTCTACCTAAAGGTAGGTAGTTTTTACTTGGGGAGTAGAATCTTTATCCTTGAGACAATAGATGAACACAGTGAATCACTAAAGAACTGTGTAAATTGGAAAGTGTCCTAACAAAACCTCATTTTCATATACCTGATGTAACTCAAGTTAACCACTCAGGTGAGCGGGAATGTTTAGAGAACTCTGTCAACCTGCTCGTGACAGCAAAGAGGCAATTAGGTAGCCTTAAATTAACACAGAATGAAGCTTTGTTGAAACTTTTATACCGAATGGGAGACTTTAATTTAAAGTTACATGAAAGGAATCACGTTAATTTTAATTCAGTCGGAGTCTTGAAATTTTTTCATTATTTAGATCATCATATTATAAGATTTTACAAGAAACTGTAATAAAATAAGTAGCAATGGTCTTTTCATATTGTTACAAAATCGATAACTGTAGGAGACCAAATGTCTGAAAATGTGTGTGTAAGTGGCACTCGGATGAGAAATGCGGAACAAATTCTTCCTTGACATTGATCTCATTGGAGGATGTCGCACTGTCATGACCAATTAGCTCATGCGCTGGTCATTAGATGGAACTTTGTTCCGAGTTTATGGCATGCGAGGAACTTACATGGGTGAATCGACTTTTCAGATCCACGTCTCTGACGTTACCGAAAATTTCTATGGAGTTAGCAAGACATTGGATTACTAATATAGTATTTTCTATTTATTCGGTTTAACAGACGACATTCAACAGTTTAACGTACACCGTAAATTTAAACAAAGAGATACCGTTATTTAAAGGCGTCATTTTACGATGAAGTTTAAAGCTGTGGACAGATTTATATGGGTCTAAAAGTTGATACACCCAGATTGCTGCTCCTCTTGGTGTTGCTACTTCCCATCAGGAGGTCTCTCTGCCCGCTTGCTTAATAAATTAAAAAATAGACAGACCGCAATCAAACAGTTACCATTTATCGAAACCAACGAAACTATCAGAAAAAGCCCGGTCAGTGTGTTTCGTTCACAATGGCGCGACATCAATGTGAAACAGAGCGTTAACGGATCGGAGAGGCACGTTCAGTGGCGGGATGTGCACTTTGTTCGGTCCATGTTGACAGATGTGAAAAAAGGTGTTACAGTTGACTGTAAAGATAAACTCATCTTAATGATAACTGTATACGGTCAACTGTAACACCGATACCCATTTTATTGAATCTGTATTGTATTAATGGTATCATTCAATTTAATCATCATTCAACTTAGGCTAATTGTAAATAAGTTTAAGATTTGCATGCCATACTGTGGCGGAACATGCATGAATGTAATTTTATTCTATAAAAATATGTAATGTGAACATACATACAAGCAAATAAATAAATTTGAAATTTAAATTTGAATCCTATCGGATAGATCTTTTTTTTCATACCTGATGACAATAAGGGTGTTCTGAGTTTTACGTGTGTTTTGATTTAGTTTTCTGTGTTTGAAAGGTGTCTTGATCGAGTGGTTTTAGCAATGAATAAAGATATAGAAATAAAAATAAAGATTCATACTGATCAGTTTTTTAATGATATAGTTAGATATCTTGAAAAATACGACGCAATAAATAACCTCATTCTGGTACATCCCTATTATGTACTCGTACCAAGCTTTGAGAGCAATTAAAACTCAAGGGCCGAAAAAAACGCTCAGCGAAAAGGTCTAATTTAATATAACGCGCAAAAGGATCATTTATCGGAGAAGTAATTCGTGTAAAAAATATCTGCCGGAACTTTTCAGGTTCATAGCTAATACGAAAAATCACTTTTCATCCTCGTGAAATAAGATTCGGTTTAGATTAACAGGACTATGTTATATACAGTCTTGTAAAATTTGGAGTAAAACAGCGAGAAACAAACTAAAATTGTAGTTTTCATTAAGGTTAAATGTTTGTCAATATTTTAAAAATATATTTTGTACGATCATTTAAGAATAATTTCGTCACAAATACCTTTGTAATGTATTATAATATCACTTTAATTCGGTTCTTACTATAATCTAATACAAATATTAATTTCTATGAAGGCACATATGAACGAAATCGTTAAAGGCAGCGAAGACACCGAGGCATATAAGTAAACCCCTAATAAAGTATAACCTAATCGGTGCTAGTAATGTAATAAAAGATGAAATTAACTTATTTAAGCCTATTACACAGTAACGTGATTTAACTATTGACGGACAACGCACATTATATACCGTTAAACGAATTAACATGAAATATGAGACACATATGCCTTTAGTTAGAGATCTAGAGGTACGAGGACACTAAGGAAGGATTGGATGATATTTCGAGGCCGACTGAGCTCGTTAACAATATAGTAATAGACCAGATGGAAAACTAAAAATTGTTCCAACCAAACAAAACGCCGTAAGCAGGATATTGTAAATGAGTTTCCAATAAGAAACGGGGCAACACAAATCTGTACGATTTGTTCTCGTGACGTCCGCCAGATAAAAACATACGAACGTTCGGAGTTAACGGTGCTGAGAGGTAACTCCAGAATTCGAAGTTCAGATCGTATAGTCTCTCTCACTCTCGTGTTTAGACTGTACTGAGGGAGTGGGACGCCGTGATGCGAACATCGAATTTCGAACTCGACTCGAGTAACCCCCATGAACAAGGAAATCGTTAGATTACTCTTTCAATGAAACTTATACGGCTAACATCAATATGATGCCAATGGGCTTGCGGTAGAGATATTGCTTTGTTTTAGCTTCCTCATACAAATATTACATTGCCACTCACTTGCTTCAGATTTAGGATTGAACTCTATTTTTACTTGAAATAAGACAGGTGACAGGTGACTAGAGTTACCGAAAGCAAATGAGTGGCTAACCAGAAAGTGCCCACAACTGCGGCCGTAGAGGAGGAAAAGTAATAAAGTTTTTTTTAACAATATGCGGGTAGCATCCTATATAACCATCTTCGCATGTTCACTGTTCAGCTATCCCTGTACTAAAAATGATCTAAGTCCAACCATTTTAGCGCGATGTGGATACAACGACAGACATGCAATAATCAAAACTATTTCGCTTCAGGGGCTTTCCAATAGCCTATTTCTATTTTTATTAGATATCTTTATCGTACAAATATGTCACTTTTACAATTTTATAATAGTATAGACATGTTGCGCGTATGACGAGAAATATAATTTGTTTCTGGGATTTTGTAATAAACTCAAGTAAACGTTGCAGAAATTCGCTACCGCTGTTTTATGACGTAGAAATATTTTTCCAAGCGACTGCGAGATATTCCTAAAGGAATTACAAAAAACTTATCCACGCAAACGACGGCAGGACAAAGTTTTAATTAAAAACAGTGTCGTGCGAAAGGAATTACAAGATGAACAGCGTAAAATCACTCAAAAGCCAGATGAATATCTTCCTGGCCATTTTCGACCACACCGTTAGACTGTCAATTTGAGCTTGAATACTTAAATAATCAGTTCGTCATTGCAAGAACAGCTTAATGAAGACAAAATGTCAAATATCATCGAGGAAAAACACGAACGCCGTTGCGGAAGACATATATCTCATGATGGACAGAAAGAAGTTAATGATGTAAGGAATACGGATACATTGTCAGTGTCATCGGATTGGTACTGTATTAAAATCATCAAAATCGAATGTCGATTTAAAAAATTCAAAAAGTCAACTCATACTTGGACTTAATACCGATAGTCGAGATAGATGTAGCTAACTGAATCTCTTTTTGGACTAGATTGACTAGATAGATTAGGTGGTCCCAACTTCACTTCGCCGTTGTTACGTTCTGCTCTTGCATGGCAGACGTAGCCAAACTTATTTGCACCCGTGCACAGCCGAGAGATACAGCAGGCGTAAACAAGGCAACGTAAAAATAACGTTAACGGCATTAAGATGCAGCTAATTGATTGAGAGATAAAACAGAAGGCAGTTAAAAAGGAATGGTTAAGATCTGGTGAAATCGTTCAATTGCTTTGAAAATTAAATTTAAACTATTTAGACTAAAAAAAGAACGTGGGAGGACCCACGATTGTCAGTCTCCTCAGCTCACCACTGCTTCAAAAGGGGTCGAATCTCATACAGTAATTGAAAGAAAAAGTAATGAATAAAACACAGAACACTCAGATTTCAAATCAGAGAGCGGTACGGTTCTTGTGATGAGTTTCCTTCAACGTCTGCGCACTTGAATTGTAAAATCATTTTCAAGTGTCTCAACTCAATCACTCTTTGAATCGCGCCCTTGATCAGGCTATTATTTAATTTATTTCTATGCTAGCTGAGATGCATACTAATAGTCCATCTATTTTGTCGTAGGTACCTAATCTACAGTAGCCACAATTGCATCTCGCGTCATAGTCACGATTGTAAAGGGTTTCGCCACGAACCCACAACCACTGTTTTTTCTTCACCACGCTCGACTTGCGCTTGCGTCCTCTAGCAAGGCCGATCAGTATTTCCTTGATGACTGATCGTGTATCGGTTTAAGGAATGGACTTCCTTTCCATTTGCAATAGGACACGTTGATTGCTATGGGCTATGATTTATCTAGTCTGCCCGCTATATTGAGATATTTTAACTGTAACTTACGATAGACAATGTAATTATTTTACCTATTCATGTGATGTGAGACCATCAACATCAAGTTGAGTTCAGCCATTCTGATCGAATCTATGTATAATTGAAACCTGTGAATAGCTTGTGGAGGCCTTACAATACGAAGATGCATATCGGCATAAAGTAAACAACATTCCTCAGACAAACAGACCTAATGGGAAAATGTACAATAACATCGCAATGGCAACCTTGAACGCCCACAGTATTACCGAATACCGAAATAGCTTCGCTTTCAGTTTCCAGCTAATAATAAGTATAGTATATGAGTAAATTGGGATTCCACGTAAATATTGGAGATTTTATTACATTGGCATTATTGATATACGTTGGCTCGGGTCCAAGTTAACGACAGGTGGTCAATAATCGTCACCGGCCCAAATTTAACGTTGAGGTGTTTGGGTTGCGCCCACGATCCATCTGTCTCTTGCATACTCAGGAGAATCTAAATACATACATAACAATTTTGGTCATAAAGCATTAGATATACTGTATGGGATTATTTCTAGAAACATCGCCCAGATGTTGCTCCACTTTAAATAATTACTTAGATACTGTCAGCTGCAAAAAGATATACACGATTAGTCCGTTCAAAAATATCTTCGCCAAATACCCATCAATAGAATTGAGTTCCAAAGTAACTGTTTGAAGCATTTGACCAAAATCTGGACTATTCAATGATGAATAAGAGAAATAGCAAAGCAAATTCAATGAACATAAACTCAGGTAGTCCTATCTTGTCATGATTGCAGCTTTAGTGAAGGTAAAAACGAACAACTGTTTAGTGAAAATATTTATAAGTTATTTCTAATCTATCCATTAATGTGGCTCTTATTGTTTTAGACCCTTTGACATAAACCCAAGTCTCATGTATATTGTTCAAAGAGAAATTTAATGGAAATATTTCGAAAACTTTACAGACTAAAAGGTTCTAATCAAATTTAGCAGAATTTACGAAAAATAAACTAAATCTGACGAAGAGGATACAGCACAATTTAATGTAACCGAATACTCTCGAACAGCAAAGCATATTTGGGACAAACAATCATATGACACCAAAAAGAACAATTTGTCGATACGTCTTATGCGAAAATTGACTGGGGGACGAATACAGCGGATGCTATGGTTAAGTTGCTAAATTTGAATTTATGCGTCCGCTATACGACTCATGCGAGAGTAGTGCTGAAAAGGGAACGATAACAACAAAAATCTTTGAAATTTATCAAATGTCATCTCAATTCATTGTTCAAAACTTCGAGATTAGGTTTTAGTTGTACTTCAAATACCTGCCAAAGGTAAACAACATCATTATCGGTACCCATCCAATTATGGGCACGTTCAACCTTGTTTCAAATCAGTGACAAATGTGCACAAACTCAGTGCTTAATTTTAACCTTAAGAAGTAAATGAATGCTTTGTTTACCCTCCCAATATTATAATTACGACCCTAAATATTACCGAATTAATACACAGAATATGCAAGAAGTATAGTATAGACACGAATGTGTAGTCCACGTTATGCTTCGTTAATTCCCTGATCATACGGACGTTGGCTCCATTGGTAGGAACTCGCAGTACCGAGTTATCGGATATTGAAATTATGTTCACTTGACTGTACGAGTACTAAATGGCGTAATATTGTAGACGAGAAAGTTCTTCAATTGAAAAAAAAAAAATCGCAATAGAATCTCTAGCATTTATTACGCATGAAAAAAAAACATTGTAAGATTCATGTCGTGTAAATAACAATTATTTTTTATTCCTCGTAAGCGATAGAAGTAGCTTTTCTCGGTATTTTTCCTTAAACCATCCTGAAATTTTCATTAAGATATGCATAGATTGAAAAAACCTTGTCGAAGTACCAGCCTAAATGTATCCATATAAAATGCCAACACGTGTAACAAACAAACATTCCGGCCACGTATGATCAAAAAAGAATTTCGCTCGTGGAATTTCGTCTATTATATTGGTAAACAATGAAACTAGATACTGGATGTAGCAATATTAATGATGTGCTTGTTACGTCAATCAAATCTATATTGTCTGAGTGAAAGGGCTAGACAAATGAAATGATAACCTTCAATATTATTTATGTCTTGAAAGGAAATTGACCAAATGAAATATCGGTGTCAAATCATCTAAGTCATTGAACATTAGGATCATATCTAGGTACGCTTCTCAACAGTTAAAAAGTTTATAATTGATATTTAAATAATTAATACACAATTTAACTTATATTTAGCGTAAATTGAACTCTCTAAGCATTGTTGGCTCACACCTATTTACAATGTTTATGTGCTGTCATCACTAGAAAGGGTCTTTTTATTGCCGTCCATTTTCGAAATATGGGCTGTAAACGTGTTTCATTTCATTTTAGAGCCAATCATTTCCTTGTGACACGGTTTAGATGCTTGGAAAAGTGCAGAGATATGTTCAAATGGAAATATTCTTGTCGAAATAGCTTGTAATATATATTTAATGTTTACTTGTGATTATAAGGCCTAGATACAAAAAAGCTATATTGATAAATTGCCAAGGGTTGCATGCTTCGTTACGTTACTAATTATACTGCAGTGCCTTTTATACTGATTTATTGCTACGAAAATACATAAATCAACCTACAATTTGTAACATACTTTTGTTAATCAATGTATCAAGTGGTGGATATTTTTTACTGACATTGATTCAATTTTCGTCGAAAAGGAATAACTCCGATAGGTAATAATTGCATTTGACGTCCGTAATATTCAGTCGAGTTGTATGGAATTCAATCAACGATGCAGTAACAAATACAACTGTGTAGCTATGCCTCTTTAAGTACAGAAAGGGTATAAATATCTGCTGGAATTTTGAAAACAAAAGAGTGGACTTTCCAGGATTATATTCATATTATCTGTGATAGTATCGATATGTTTCTGAACATTGATCCATGCTTCGATTTAGTGTTAGGGTGCCGACAACGCAAGAAGCTAAGAAGAATAAAAATTCAACAGATCTAATCTAACTCACGCATGCAACACCATGCGAGGATCTCTAGCTACCGACATTTAACATATTTTATGCTAATTTCAGTTGCGACGTTGAAATTTAAGTTCTAAGTTGAATTACTAATTAATAAAAATACTGTGTATGGTATAAAATAAGCGCTAGATGGGGTATTAAATAATATTGATAACTTTATTAAGGTTGGGATCCCTTCTGTGCCCGTTACTCAGAAGAGCAATTTTAAGACTTACGCAAACTTTATATTTCGAGTTAATAACATTGATTTATTGCCTGAGGCTGTCGTTGCCATGAAAATAATGAATATAGCTTACAATGATGTCAGGGAAATACAATACGACTCGACAACAATGTACAGAATAAGATGGTAAGAGACATCAGACGATCTTCAACTATACAAAAAATGCCAATCTGAAAATAACGAAAATGAAGAGTAATACCTCTTTTTGTATAAGGAAGTTTAAAACTTATTGTTATGATCGTGAAGATAATTGGGCTAGGTTTCACCATCGATTTGAACTTTATCTTATAATGACAAAGTCCATCAGTTAAAGATATCTTGTGTAAATACTACCCTTAATAAGAATATCAAAATCACTTCAATGCTTATAAACATACATGCCACAGCCCAAACATTACGATTTGGTTTCCAAGTTTCCAATGGAGGTAAGGACACAACGTGTGTTGTAAATAAAGAGTACCTACCAAGCAACGGTGGACGTAGTCGTAAATACGCTCGGTTTACGGTAAGGGGCGATGCTTATCCGGCTCGGAGGACCAATACGGATGTTTTCGAATATTTCCAGATGGCTCTACGGGAATTGGGCTTTAAATCTAGCTATATGGCTGCAATACGCCGTGAATTCTGTTTCGAGTAGGTACCTAATACTTATAGTGTTTTTTTTTTTGTTCACAGGGTATTAGCATCTTTAGCCTGCACGTGGGCAGACGCTATTTCATACAATCACTATACCTTGAATCGATTGGGAATTTATTTGAATATAATTTAAGTGGTAATGAAATCGGTGGTAACATTCGTTTTCAGAAGCCTAGTCCGAGCTCATGAATATCAAATAACTTGTCTAGAAACACAAAGAGTCAAAGACATTTTCTTATAATAACTTCTATTCTCTAGGTGGAATTTGCAGAGCAGTAAGAATTTAATATTAAAAATCACAAGAAATGACAGTCGTAATTCATAAGTCACCGGTTTTGTCAAAAATTCTATTCGCGGGAAACAGTCTATCTGTGATCATGAAAAATACCGAGGACGGGTCTTAATCCCTCCTTATTTACTGCCCCTGAGATAAGGTTATTTTTCGTTATTTCCTCGACTCTCTTTTTATAACTATGTATAGTGTGTATAAGAGGGAGATGCGATACGTATGCAAATGTTCAAGAGGTTGAATGATGCTTAGTCGTCGCTAACGATGTAGGGAGACGTCGAATGCGTGCACATTATGTATCAAACTTATGGAGAAACATGGAGGGTAAAGTGTCTTTGTTAGTAATATTACAGCACCGTCTAGTCTGGCTATAAAAAATGCAACAATTTAGAATGTTATCGCTTTTATTATTCGATGTAATGTATTTTTGACTTCACGACGATTGTCTAAATTTTAAAGGCCATCCTATATCGATCCGCTCTAATATCGCAAAATCTTTAATATAGTCAATAAGTGAGTCCATCAGTGCCTTTTAAAGCAAATTTAGCAATCTAAAGCAAATCGTGTCACCAGACGTCAATTAATTCGATACGCCATATCCAGTACGTCACACCGGTCGATACAAAACGATATGGCTCGCCTAACCGGTATAACATGCCAACTATCTCATTGAAAACCGAGTGCAGAAGGATATTGGCACTCAACTTGCTGAATCGAAGATAAACCATATCATTGTATTGTATACTAAACTGATGAGCGACTCTTTGACTGAATCTAAGCCACATTTTAAGATTCCTTTCTTTATCGGTACAGTTGAAAGAGTGGTGGCAATGCCAAAATTTTATCAACCCGAAACATTCAGCCTCACCCGCCTGTTTATGGCAATTCATTGCGTTTTTGACTTGGTCTTATAGTTGCCTTCTTCCAAATATATCATCGAGCAATATTTATTTATTCTCAATTTAGTAATAATCTTTGAAATATGATATGTATGTACATTGAAATCTAATTCACACGACGTGTCAAGGTATCAAATCAAAGCAATTTCTAACCCCACCTGCAATATCATGAGTAATAATGACAGGCTCAGCGTTGATTGCATCTAGGCTTTGATCACTGCAGTTGCCGTGTATCCAATCATAAGCTAACTTGAGTTGAACTTAACGCTCCTCTTGAGTCGCTAATTGGAAAAGAACGCTTCATGTAGGCAATATGGAATGATTACCTATCTACTCTTAGCTATGTACTTCTAAAGATTCTTAATAAAGAAAGTCTCTCTATTTTTCAATTGCCTGGAACCACCGAGTCGCAGATAATAGAAGAGATATCAATGTAGCGAGCGTCCACTCCTCGCAAAGTCCCAAAGAGTCTGTCTAGACTAACCCTTCTAGTTTTATTTAATAATGTAGCACTCCGCTGAGTTTCAATAAGACAATATCCCTATTTTAATAAAAAAATACGTACAAAATTAAAACATGTTGATTAAATCGTTGACCGGTGGAAACAATGTTTGGAATGTTCATTGTTAACAAACGGAGAGCGCTTAATATTTTCAAAGGGATAACAAATTTAAAGCCTTTATGAAAATATTTGAAACTCGTTATATGTACATAACTTGAACGTGTGCGTAAAACATCCAAGAGCTATTTACAGCTACAGATTTTCCAGCGAAAGTAACAGAAATGTTTATTTTGTGTATTAAGACAACTGTCTAATTTATATAACAGACACTGTTTTCACTAGACGCTTCTGGTCTAATCCTAAATAGATGTCTATCAGTAGTTTTAGAGTGATCACTTAAGATTCTTGCCGTGACATCGACAGGCTGTAGCACATACATCAATAATATTTACGATACCAAAATTACATTAAATAAATAAGCCCAAAGCCTTAAAGACCATGCGTGAAAACATGTTAATGAAATGCCACAATGGGGCGTTATTGGTCCTGAATCTAACACCGCCGGAAGGAGAATTATGTGAGGAATGTCTTTCCATAGCGATATTATGTATTCTTGAACACCTCGTGTGTGCCTTCAAAATTGTTTTCCTCCATTGCGTAAGCTGGCACGATGCTGGCCAGGTGGCTGCCTTAGGCGGTAAACCATTAGGCAATTACCATAATGAGGCATCCGCTGATTCCTAGAAACCGTTTGACACTTATCTAGGCTCCGAGTGGCGTGTCTAATGTTATGACTGCGGCAGTTAATGACGGGTACAACTTATATGCGTATGTTAGTTCGTATGGAATGTTGTCAGAGAATAGAAGTCATTTGATTGATTATATTTCTAACTGGAAACCGACATCCAATATGTTTCGACGAAAACTGTTGTTTAATATATATTAAACAACAGTTTTTCGTTCAACAGGATGAATTCGCGGGAAGAAGCTAGTAATCTATATAGATTACAGCTTCTGCCCGCGACTTCGTCCGCCTTAGATTCGTTTATCGCGGATGAGGGTATTTTTCCGGGATAAAAAGTAGCCTATGTCCTTCCCCAGTACTTAAACTATCTCCATACCAAATTTCATCCAAATCGGTTCAGCGGTTTAAGCGTGAAGAGGTAACAGACAGACAGACAGACAGACACACTTTCGCATATATAATATTATAGTATGGACTAGCTTCTGCCCGCGACTTCATCCGCCTTAAATTCGTTTATCGCCGATAAGGGTATTTTTCCGGGATGAAAAGTAGCCTATGTCCTTCCCCGGGACTCAAACTATCTCCGTACCAAATTTCATCCAAATCAGTTCAGCAGTTTAAGCGTGAAGAGGTTACAGACATACGGACATACAGACAGACACACTTTCGCATTTATAATATTAGTTTGGATGCTCTTCAACTCTGTGAGTTTGTAGCACATTACTGTGTACACTACATTGTAACACCATAATAAAAAAAAACTGTACGTAATATGACACGAGATTGTGAGGATGTGCATAGTACGTATACGGTTCCTCAGGCTTTGCATGACATGAGATTATTCTATGATAAGCGTAAGTACTCAAAATACATGAGTTTCTCCTGTTCGTGAATAACTTTTAACTCCTCACCTAAAATAAAGTACGACTCGTACGCCATTAACATCTCAATTTAGAGCAAAATTTTATTTTCTAATTAAGGTAATTTGTGAGACTGTGAGTTATCAAAGCGGGCTCTGAGCCGTTTTGCACTGGACCCTCGTCCAATTACTAGACGTTGACAAAGGGCGTTAGCGGAACTTCCGTGTGATTTTTTATGCTTGAAGGATTAGACCTTGTTTGGAGTATTTGGATAAACAATTACAAATTTTGCCGTATAATTGACTGTAAAATAATGTCCTGTGATGTAACATAGTTTATTTATAGATATATTTTTTTCATTGCGGTCCATACGGCTTACGACTGCACCCATATAGGCAAACCATTTATGTTTTCGCGATTCTCAGCAATAAGGCAACAAGGAAGAAGACGAAGAGATATTTGAAGAATAAAGTGTCATAGCGTGCTTCCGATTCCAAAAAAATACAAGTTTTTTGTGTGACACGTGAGGTCGCTTGTCACAAAAAGTTAATCTTGTAAAGGGGTGGATAACTTTTCTTATTGTTATTCTAACGAACTCAAGAGACGATAGTTACAAAAATGGTAATATTCTGGGCCCTTGAAAAATTAACCTCAATTAGTTAGAAAAAAAAAATATTGCCTTTATATCGTTACATAGTAATTTTAAAGAGTGACCCAGGAGACGTGGCAAGGAGGTAAAGAAATAATCTGATTTACCCAAAATCCTTGCTAACTATTGTGTATATTTACATCTTCATCATTGTTTCAAAACAAAAAAAAACTATGACAATATTGCATTGAATACCGTGAAACTAAAACTCGTCCTGCCTCAACAAAACACAAAAAACGAGACAGGTGTTCGAAGCGGTATGACGACCTTGTGGGATTCCTCACTTTTAGATGAGATCGGATCCGTTCGGAGAAATAACGCTTATCCCGGATTAGACGCCATGTTGAAAAATTGGAGGCAAATCCGGATGAACGTCAGGCTTACAGAGGGAGCTACGGTGCCTAGAGTCATCACCTTGTTTACATTGTTTTATGTAATAAGTAGCAAATGAAGATGAACCATTTGATCAGAAGCAAAGTTATCTATGATTGTTACCTATGATATATGGTACACGAAATTTGTCATGGATTACACTTGTCGCTCGACATACCCGTCTTTCTCACACTAAATAAAAAAAGTAACAAATAGTGTAGTATCAATCACATAAAGTGAAAAAGACATTACTCGCTCTTCTTCCCACATTTGAGCGAAGATCTTCCAGATTGCATCCACCATACTTTAATAACTCTCCAGAGGGATTGTCAATGCCCACCGCTTTTTTTATTTTGATGTTGTGTTCGATGAAAAAGCAATGTATAGATAAATTTAATCATACGCAGTGGGATTTAGCCATTTTCTTTGTATCACCTGCCAGGGCGAATCTCCGAGCGTTTCGACCGCTCGGTTCAATCCTCATTGTTGTCTCACAATTATCCACAACGGAAAGAAAAATCTTGATAAAAAAAAAAAAATAATAAAAAAAAAAATTAAAAAAAAAAGTTAATTATGAAAAACATTTATTTTAACAATATTTGCTGAGTCGACGACAATGACGAAAATTAAACGCCGTAAAATCGCTGAAGTTTGGCCCACCAACGTTGCATCAGTTCTACTGAGAAAAGGAAAGTAAAAACCATAGTACGGCAATTTATTAGGTATATAAGTGATACATGTTATGTTCGACATGCATATTCACATGTTGATGTCCGAGTACACCATGTGTAACGAGCAAATAGCAGTACTAGAGATGCAATGATTTCATCTAATTCTATGTAATTGTCAGTTCGCTTTCACTACGAATACAAGTTATGGGAAACAGGTAATTGTAACGATAAAAAACCCCTGACTCGCCCGGAAAAAAGCTGATGGTCTTCAAAAGGCTGAGAACATGTGATATGGAATCATGATCGACGTCATCAACACTCTCGATTAAGTCACCTTTCATTCAAGAACTCTAATGCCCTCAAACAGACACTATCACACCTATTTATACTTACTTATACATCTCTCCTTATTTTCTAACTAGAAGGTGCCTGTAACTTCGTTTGTGCAGAAGAAAGTCATAACCCCTCTTTATTCCTTTAGCGTAGTCGGTTAAAAGGTATCCTATACCCAACTGGAGATACCCAGCTACCCGTGTACCGAAAATAGTTGAAATTCGACACATACAGACAATCGAAAAAAAAGATTTTTTAATTCAGTGACTTCCAAATAGTCCGATACAATCATTTTTTTGAAAATATCTTCAATGTACAGACATTTCATTTTTACAACTTTATAATAGTATCGAGCTGGCATTCAGGGTCACTAAACGTTTTTCTATACTGTGTTGCCATGGTTACGTCCACTGAGTCAATCTTTAAAACTTTAAAACTACGGTTTGAAACGATATAAAGGCTATAGACACGTTTTTTTCCAGACAAAATAGGTCCATTTTTTCTGGGCCCACTATTGTCTCCCGACTCACGGACGGAAAAAAACAAGAAAAAGTTCAAACATAAGTAGTTTCAATAAAGTTTGAATTTTTATAAAACAAACCGGCCAAGTGCGAGTTTGAGGGGTAACTCCGAATCTCGAAATTCAAAATTCGTAACGTGCTATCCCTCTCGCTCTCATGTTAAGCTGTATTTGAGTGAGCGGAATGGCGCCATACGAACCTCAATTTCGAGTTTCGGCGTAGCCCCTCGCTCTCGCACAGGGTCCCCCGTACAATCTTTCATTGATCCCAACTTAACTGTTCATTTAAGTTGGCACCTAATAAGGTTGTCTGGAAGAGATCGCTCTTCCAGACAGCGATAAGACCGCCTGTTGTCTACCGTATTTTATGTTAAGGCTCTATTGTGCCTACTGTTTCGGTTGTTGGTGTACAATAAATATTTGTTGGATTGTATTGTATTGTTATGGCGTCGCATGCAAATGAGGTGTACACTTACAACACTTCTCGTTTTTTCGTCGGCGGTCAATAAAACGGCAAAGAATCCGCAATAGCAAATTCCAAGCAGGAAGCAATGAAAACGGAGACCACGTTTTCCGTTGATCTTTACCCTTTTGCGATAATAATAACAGCACGCTTTCAACAGTCTGTCTCAGAACCGGTATCAGTCGTATAAATACACCTGACATTTCGACTGCTAGCTCACTAAACCTCTTACTACGACTTAAGTTGATGATCAAATATAATCCTTATTTCACACTGGTCAACCTTGCTTTGGGAGTGTATAACTTAGTGAAATAAAACATTGAGAATGTAAACCATCTGTTTTGAAGCATAGATACTGAGGTTTGAACCTTTTGTAGGTGCAATACAGTCTAATATAACTGTCTAAAGGATACTATTGGTTGGGCAGTGCGATTATCGCAGTCGGCGGCATACAGCGTATTATGTGCTGAGTAAACATTTATAGTTTATTCTAAATCTAGCTTTTGCCCGTGTTAAATTCGTTTATCGCGGATAAGGGTATTTTTCCGGGATAAAAAGTAGCATATATCCTTCCCCGGGACTCCAACTATCTCGATACCAAATTTCATCCAAATCGGTTCAGCGGTTTAAGCGTGAAGAGGTAACAGACATACAGACAGATAGACAGACAGACACACTTTCGCATTTATAATATTAGTATGGATTGTTACATGCTCAATAAAGTGGCACTTTGTAAGAAAGACACGTGTTTTTAGAGTAGCTGCATCACAAGATGGCGTAACTATCGTCGCCCATAATCAATAAAACGATTGTATGGAGTTGGCGATCAACTGAAGATAGTAAAAAAAAAACATTCCGTCGAATTGAGAACCTCCTCCTTTTTTTGGAAGTCGGTTAAAAACTCCAAATATTTTATTGTATATTTATGCAGCTATTCTAAAGGCACAGTTTCTTTATTAAATGGCTTAACTAACTCAAATAAAAATGAAATTTTGTTGCGAAATGGTAGTTTCTATGATAGAGATCCAAAAAAAATTTAGTTAGATACCTTACGTGTAGCAAGGACCATTAAAACAAGAGGACTGACACTTGCCATACTTTGGATCGTGTTCCGATCGCAACATTTAGTTCGCAATTAGCTAATAATAAATAAATCGTATCATTTAAATACTGTGTCACGCTTACAAAGTTGAATAATTGTAAGAACAAAAAAATAAAACCGACTCCAAAAAAAACTAAAAAGTAAAAAATAACGCCATAATTCAGTTTCTTCAAATTACTTACAAGTAACCGTTTGTATACTCAATCTATACAGTATATACAATTAATCTTATTTTGGCGTCGGTGCCATATAAAGAATGTGTAAAATATTGAAAATTGACGATTTTAGAAAGTTGTGACACGATGGCACCGCCTCCAAAATAACATTAATTGTATATACTGTATAGATTGAGTATACAAACGGTTACTTGTAAGTAATTTGAAGAAACTGAATTATGGCGTTATTTTTTACTTTTTATTTTTATTTGGAGTCGGTTTTATTTTTTTGTTTAAAATTTTATTTATTTTACACTTTTTAGTTAATCGTTACTTAAAAGTGTATCTCGCGACGATTCGAACAAGCCCAAACACGGCTAGGATACATTATTAACCGACTTCCAAAAAAAGTAGGAGGTTCTCAATTCGACGGAATGTTTATTATTTTTTTTTTTTTTATGGATGTTCACCGATTACTCAAAGACTATTTAACCGATTTCAATTTTTTTTTTTTGTTTTATAGAAGGTACTTTCTAGTTGGTCCCATTTAATTTTGGTGAAGTTCTGATGATGGAATCCATGAGTAATTGAAGGAACTCCTCAAATATTGTAGGCATACATATAGCGATTTTGGTATTATAAGAAAAATAATAAGCATTTGCTTACACAGGATTTTACATTTGTAACAACGGGACAGAAAATGCAAAACTAAGTGTAGATGCCGCCACAAACTTACTCCGTAAATAATACTAATTGTTTTAAGAGGTAACTTTAATCTTTATACTACTAGCTTTTGCCCGCGACTTTGTCCGCCTTAAATTCGTTTATCGCGGATAAGGGTATTTTTCCGGGATAAAAAGTAGCCTATGTCCTTCCCCGGGACTCAAACTATCTCCATACCAAATTTCATCAAAATCGGTTCAGCGGTTTAAGCGTGAAGAGGTAACAGACAGACAGACAGACAGACACACTTTTTAATATTAAGTATGGATTATAAAGTTGTAAAAATGAAATGTCTGTACATTGAAGATATTTTCAAAAAAAATATTGTTAGTACTATTTGGAGGTCACTAAAACGAAAAATATTTTTATTGGATTTTATGTATGTTTGTATGTGTCGTTGTGGCTTCATCACGCTAATTCGGCGAAACGGATTTCAACTATTTTTGGTACACGGGTAGCTGGGTATCTCTCTTCCGACTTTTTCTCTTCCGCGAACGAAGTTGCGGGCGCCATCTAGTATACATAATATACCAAAACATTTTGGCTGGTTTGCCATGAGTCACGTATTTTCGATTATAAGACATTTGAGGCTCAATTAACTGTTCTAGGAGTAATCATAAAAAAATCAGCATATTATGCACAGGCTTGTTCAGGGATCTTTTTAATTTTCTCTGTCTCCTTCTAGCCAATGATATTTACAGCAATTAAATTGTAACCTATCTCGTCACTATAGCCGGATATCAAAAGAGTTGGTATGCTTAAAAAATATGTTAAGATGATTTATACCTGCTTAACTGGCAACGTCGCATATTTCTAGGTTTTGCTTCATTATTTGGAGAAATATTAATGTAACTTGAGCATGTTTTCAATACATTCATTACGTTTTCGGTAGTTACGCTGGCACAATGCAAAATTATATGATATTGCCACAACTAAAGCTCTAAAAATGAATTCATGTCCATATCTTGTTTTTTAAGAAAAAAACCAAAAGCGATGATTAGGTAAATTAAACGCATCATAAATCCAAAAGACGCAGGGAAAGTATTGAACATAGTGTTAAGTTTCATTCAAGTACCACAAAATAATGAAGCAAAATGAAAAAATATGCGACGTTGCCAGTTAAGCAGGTATAAACGCTCTTAATAAATGAGATAAATAATATGTGCCCATGTTAGACATCATCAAGTTATGGGTTGAGCACTCGGCAAACGCATTGGTTAGGGGCATTAAATACGTCAAATTGAAACAACAGCATAGAAAAATGAAACATTTTAATTATAAAGAATTAAACGTATGAACAGCAAAGAAACATTCCAAACAAAAAGCTGGAGAACCATCACATGCACAGCACTGGTAAATTGTGTTGTTTCTACGTCCTAAGACAAGCATACAACGTTTACAATCACGCCTTGATGTGACTTTCACTGTTTTGTTCTCGGCTATTCGTCTATTAGTGCTCTTGTCTATCTTGACCAGCCTGTGTGAACTGATCAGCTTCTTAGGAAGATCTGAGATCACCGGCAACAGATGCTCAATGACCATTAGTCGGTACGCGTGGTAGTTGTATTTCGAGTTCGAAAACATATTGCACAGTTTATTCGCGTTCAAGATACCCACCAATAACGTGTATACGAACAATTTCTTATGAATTGGCAATCTGTTAACTTCACACGGCCAATATTTGAATATATCATCATGAGGATCTTTTTTCATCTCATTGTAAGCTCGCAATGGTTCAGGCAAAGAATTAGTTTCTTTTTTCTGCGTTTCTTTCTTGAACTCCGTCGTTACAAAGAAGGTGGCGCCACCAGGAGATTCATGCTTTCCTACATGAAGACCTTCAAAAAATAGAGATTTACATTGGCCATTTTTAATATGAGCATTGACTAAATTAGCTGGGACCTCTACGCGAGTGTGATTTAAAATACCAGTACAGTAGGTATTATTTCGAAGAAAGGCTCTTGCAACCATAGGTGTAATAGTTGTCAGCTCTTCGTCCACGTAAACCGCGTGTCCTGCATCCATGTTGTCTTCTAAAATTTGAATCATAATTGTTTCTGCGTCTTTGCATACTGCACGCCTGGAGTCAAATACAATTTTTACGATTGGTCCGTCGTGTTTATATAACATAACTACCTTTACAGGGAATTTCTGTTCAACGTCAAAATCAACTTTTTTAACACCGACACTCAAAGTTCGTCCTGGATAATAAATACTCTCCATAACGCTATTGAAATGATCAGCCATTGGGTGATTGAGCACGTGGCAATGTTTCTGATATTTTTCGCTATTAGGAAATGTTAAATATTGCTGAATCGCAGTGAATCTTTGCGGCGTCATGTAGTCAGGGAAACATGACTTGTAGAGCCTGTGCTGTCTCCAATAATCGCCTAAATACTTAAGCTTAGCCGTACCCGTGTGCAAAAGTAGACCAATAAAGATTTTTAGCTCAGCTACGGTTACATCTGTCCAATTACGCAGATAGATAAAGTCAGGTTTGCGGTCCTTTTTGTTAAATGCGTTTTCATTAGTTGCTTCCGCTATTGTACGTAGATAATCATCGTCAATAAAATAATCAAAATACTTAACTGGGTTGCGCGTTGGAGGTTTTAGCCAGGATTGTTTTTTTGTGAAATTAATATTTCGCATCGAACTATCATCTCCGACCCATGGCCCAATATCGATATCTTCCATATACTTAATCGATGTCGAGAGAGTATTAGGTTTTTTTTCGTTCCTTAGTTCTTGGCTGGCCACACTAGGTTTTTCTGACATAGTTAACTCAGGTTCAGATTGGAAAGGTTTCTCACTAGCTACAGTTTTCAAAATGACAAAACCGGCTGAGCTAGGATCCGTTATTACTTCAGATTCATCCGTCAAATCCAAAGGATCTTCAGCGTCGGCTTTTTCTGTTTTCACGATAAACTCAACCTCTTCGCCACTGTCGACTGATTCAGCATTTTCGATTTGCTCATCGTCACTATCAGAAGCTTGTACACATGCGCTAGTATTTGAAGTTCCTAGAGCTTGAGCTTCGATGCCTCCGTCAGAAACAGCAGTAATAATAAAATACCGCTGGTCGGTGTTATTATTCGATATTAGCGGTTCGAGGCGACGCATTTTAACGAACGTCGGTGCAGTCAATTGTTCCCTAGCACGTTTGGACGGTCCAGGAGGTTCACTCATGATCTTAACTAAATAAATAAATTATCGTACAAGTAAATTACTCTTAAAAACGCACACGTGAAACCGACAGCGCGCTCCCGTCGATGATTCGCACTGTACTAACGCTTGGCTTGGGTAGAGGGAGACGTGTATAGGACGTGGCGCGTTGACGTCACGCGATATCGCGACGGCCTTGACTGAGCGCGACAGGTATACGATTTAGCTGCGCGAGTGTGCGAGACGCCAGATATAGCCACGAGCGTCTGCCGGCTGCGATGCTCGGATCCACCACGCGAAAGCGCGTTATTATTATTTGTTGAAATTACACTGAAATATTTTCGTTTACGTTACTGTTACCAAGCGGTTATTTTCAGTTATACGAACTAATCTAAATAGACTAAGTATAATACATTTCATGAATAATTAAAATAGTAACTTGACTGTTTACCGTTTTTTTTTTCTATTGCATACTACTTACAACCTGCCAGATATATTATACCTATTCCTGCAGCTCTTTGATGAAATTATTTACAACTTAGATTGTTTATCTACATTCAGATTTTACTCTCAGTGCTTTCATTATAAAAGATGCATTATTAAAATATTACACTTAGTTTTAAGTCAATCCGATCACCAGAAGTGGGTGAAAACGGTCTTACAAAAATTTAATTGAACCAAAGTGACATATGTAAATACCTACGTACCTACGTACTAACAACGTGAAGGTTTTAGTAAAATACAAAGGATTGTAATAGCTATCGAATAATAAAATTAACTGAATTCAAACTATTCACAGCACATCTATCCATACTAATCCATACTAATAGTATAAATGCGAAAGTGTGTCTGTCTGTCTGTTACCTCTTCACGCTTAAACTGCTGAACCGATTTGGATGAAATTTGGTATGGTGATAGTTTAAGTCCCGAGGAAGGACATAGGCTACTTTTTATTCTGGAAAAATACCCATATCCGCGATAAACGAATTTAAAGCGGACGAAGTCGCGGGCAGAAGCTAAATCGGCTGTTTAGCCGTAAATCGGCTGTAAATCCGTTTGGATTTCAACTATTTCTGGTACACGGGTAGCTGGGTATCTCCAGGTGGTTATAGGATACTTTTTACCTGACTATGCTAAAGAAAAAAAGAGGGGTTATGACTTTTTCTCCTCCGCGAACAAAGTTGCGGGCGCCTTCTAATATTATGTTCTTATGGTAGATTTCCGTCTCAAGGGTACATTTTAATTTGAATAGGACCGCCCAAATGTGCCCTAATTGCCAAAAAATTTAAACAAAAACCGTCGACTGGATACTCTCATACTTTAAAGTCTCTTGAAATCTTAATCATTTCTATACAAATAACCGTAGCCGATAAGAACTTAATATTCTCTTCGGTTTCCGCTATTATTAATGATTTAAATAAAATAATTTCAACGAAGTATATCTATAAAAGCCTACAAAAAACCTACAATTTAGTAGAATCGATCCAGTATTAGTCTAATCCGCCTTAAGCCGCCTTTTAAAATCGATACCAGGAGCATTGCAGATTTGCCGCGCGCCATAAATCGATGATCGATTATAAAAATGGCCGCCACCGGCGCTGAAGAGCAAACGAATATGTGATGAGTGGCAGATGGAGAACAGACGACGAGATGGCAAATGGTCATCGTCACCGATAGATATGTGCATCACCAGATAACATGCCCAAATGTTGCCAACAATCACTTGGTAATCGTTGTTATTGTTACTGATTCTTATATCAACATTATACGTAAATTATAAATGAAGCTACCCGATCGCCAATCATTTTTGGTATAGAGATAAGGTGAGAAGAATAAGAATGAACGAAAAGGTAAAATATGATATGGAAAACGTATTTGATAACATTAAAGTACAAAAAAGTAGCCCGTGCCATTTATGGGTGGATTTTTTTTTTAATCACTCGGCACACCTTGTCTCGGTAGTATAAATGGTTAGGATTCAATATTGAGTGCATATTTACAAATAAAGATCTACTTAATCTTAAGGTGCGTCCACATTTGTATCATTTGCCCGTATCAGATCATCGTCGCGTAGCATGATCGCGTGTCACGATCACGCGTTTGGACGTTGCGCCGATCCGATCACTCGAAATCCATTTGCTACGCGTATCACACACTTGTATCGGAAGAGTGCGGCATTATCGGCGCCCCGACAGTAAGCGTCCAAGCAGCGCGATACGCAGTCATGCTACGGCACGGTGATCGGATACGAGCAAATGATACAAGTGTGGACGCACCCTTAGGAGTAAAGCACACCTATTCAATATTTATTTGTACTCGAAGCTAATTTATGACCTAACCAAATGATAAAAACAGAAAATAAAACAAACATAACATTTTTGTAAGGCGTATTACGGCGACAAACGATTTTCATTCCACTGGGCATTTGAGCTAGGTAAGAGTTAGTCTCGAACGTTTGTCAGATGAGATCTTAGGTAGAATAGGTGGGTGGGTATACGATAGGAAAATGATTGGTGATAGTTCGCATGTTTTTAACCCCCGACAAAAAAGAGGGGTGTTATATTATGATTGATTGCTCACATATAACATACGTACCTAATTAATATTATCATCTTACTTAACGTAGAATAAAAACGTGGAACGAAAACCTCAATTACTGAGCATACAGGTATCTTCCAAAGACTTCTTTAGCTACAGCTATACACGACACGACAATAAGCAACGACAATAATTACCGTAATTATGTAATCAGAAATATAGCTAAATTGTGCCTAAACAAGTTTACTTCGAGAAAGTAAACGCACATCACTAAAAGAAACAATTCTAGTAATTATTAATTCAAGTGTGCACCAGTGAATTAAAATCGCATAATGTTCGATCAAGCACTAAGCGATTATAGACGAACCGATTAAATTACACATATTTCGATTTTGACGCAATACATATAACATGCATTTAACGTAACACAGAGGGGCTAATCTGATATTCGATGTTCGTAGTTCGTATCCCTCTCTCTCGCTCTCATGTTAAAATCTATTTGAGTGAGCGAGATGGGGCAATACGAACTTCGAAAGTCGAATGTCAGAGTTGCCCCTTAGGATCAAAACAAAGTCCGCAATCCGTAGCAGGAAAAACTACGCAAATTAATGTGAATTGCGAACGCGCTTATTAAGTCAAACTAATTTTCTTGCGACAAAGTAATTTACAAGCGGAAATCTCTATCCAACAATATGTGTTGAAAAGAGTATTCCACTAGTAATACAAGTTACAAGCATTTGTGAAACTGGCCCCTAGTATAACAGTAAGTGTAAACAAACCTCGACAAAAAAGAGGGATGTTATAAGTAATGTGTATGTGTGTCTGTCTGCGGGATCGTAACTTGAACAGATGATCAGATTTTATTATTTTTTATATTTGAAAAGTGATTTGGTCGAGTGGAGTCCGCGTACCGGCAATCGCAGCGTGGTAGGCCACCCGCAAGGTGGTCGGACGAACTGGTTAGAGTTGCGGGGACTCGCTGTATGCGGATGTCCTCTATCCGGCCCATGTGGAAATATGTTGAGGAGGCCTGTGTACAGCAGTGGACGTCCTATGGCTGAAATGATGATGCTGACGATGATGATTTGGTCCAGTGTTCTTGGCCATCATTCTAGAAAATCTGTTTAGAAGTTTGAATATTATTACTTTTTTATCGACATGTCGGAGGTTTTTTTTATCAATTTTATCATTTTAACGGTTACTGGTTATAGGCGCAAACAAAAGAATGATAACTACCCGGTCCATGCACAAAAGACTAGGTTGCGTTGGAGTGAGATGGAAGTAGGGGGAAGTTCTAAAAGTGAACTTTATTTCAACGCCTTGAAGAGCATTTTCGGTAAAGTTTTAGTTTTTCCCATACTCCCGCTGCCGCCTTACACCTTACAAAGTATAAATGCAATATAGGAGTAATTTGTCCCTTCAGATAAAAAGATGACCGATTGTTGTTGGTCGTGTTAAAGTCGTGTAAAAAATGTAACCTACATCTGCTCAACTGTTATCGGCGTTGACAGTACATTTGATATCATAATTATAAAAAAGTTACATTTTACTACACCTACGCATGAAACGACATCTATACTATTATTAAGTTGTACAAATGAAATGTCTGTACATCGAAGATAATTTCAAAAAAAATATTTTAACGGAATATTTTGGGGTCATTGAAAATTGAAATATTTTATTTTTTGTATGATTGTACGTTCATACGTGTCGTTGTGGCTTCTTCACGCCAAATCGGCTAAACAGATTTCAACTAATTTTGGTACAAGGGTAGCAGGTTATCTCCAGATAGTTATAGGATACTTCTTACCCGAGTACGTTGAAGAAAAAAAGAGGCATTATGACTTTTTCTACTCCGCGAACGAAGTTGCGGGCACCTTCTAGTAATTGATAATATCAAATTATTCTAGCCGCAACATCTTTAATACTCACATCTCCGATTCCTTTTACTTACCGAATTCTGCACTAACACAGTTATTGTAATGAAATTCTATTCTGAAACGTCTGAAAGCGCTCACCATCCGCGCATTGTATAAAGGCTCGAAACAAACGTGTAACTGACTGAATGAACATTCTCTGTAAACTATTCTCGCTGACTCTATTCACGTCATGTCGGGCCAACATGAGCTGTATTACAATGGCATATGATATAAATTTCATGAATTTATATGCCAACTTTGTTGGATTTCATGAATCGAATAAATAATTTAACGGTAAAATTGAATATCAGCAGCGGCCGGATGTATTCGAATGTGGAACTAGGGTAGCCTAGTGTCGTTTGATAATTGACTAGTAAAACGTCATGAAATTTTTTACCGTGGGTAAAAAGAACGAGTATCGATGTTTATTTAATGTCGCTTAATCGTAACTGTGGAAACAACAACTCATAGCATAATATACTTACACACTTCACATTTATCGTAAAACTGGAAAGTCTGTACAATGAAGATACATATTTTCAAAAAAAATGTTTGTAACGGAGTATTTCTTTTTCTTTTTTGTACATTTTTATGTGTTGTTTTGGCTTCATCACGCGAAATCGGCTACACGGATTTCAACTGTTGTTGGCACACGGGTAGCTAGGTAAAACACTTCTTACCAGGTTGTAGGATACTTTCTATAACCATCTAGATGGTTGTAGGATCTTTATACCCGACTACGCTAAAGAGAATAAAAGGGTTATGACTTTTTTCTTTTACACGGACGAAGTTTGCGGCCACATTCTAGTACTGTGCAAGTATAAGGATTAATTAAAAGCTTAAAAATATTGTTAATATATACGTACACAAGTTCTAAACCATAGTCTTCTTCGATCTTATCATTAGTTTATGAACTCAACATACCTAATAAGCAAACGTAATATCATCAGTGGTCGGTAAATACTGAAAGGAGAATCCAAATTAGGGGTTCAATCAGTCGGTAAATCCGTCCATCGGTCATGGGGCATGTTCGTTATGAATAGACAGGCCCACAGTAGGCCACGACTTCTATTCAACACGTACGCAACTCAGGGAGCTACCAATTGACATCGATTTATCTATTCGTCGATTGGTATTACATATTTTCCAAAGCGCTGCTAAATCTAGACTTGTACAAGTTATAGTTAACGTGGCTATTAGCACAATAATTTTAAAATTTAGATGATTTTTCGATTTGAATGTAGTGTCGACCGTTTAAAAGACGTCTATAGATTGATTGAATTGATTGATGTGGGAACAACATAACTCCTATGATGCTAATAATATAAATAATATATTTAAGTGAACATTTCGAAAACTATCACAATTATTTAAACCTAGCGAAACGGTCTAATGAAATATAAAGAAAGCGAAATATCGCATTGTTTAAAGCAAATACTCTAAAGTACGGACCGTGTTCAACGTCCCGTGGAACGTCACTGAGAAGGATTTACTGATTGTACACCCAATTAATTAAGAAATTAAGATCGTAACTCATGAATTAAAAATGCTATATTATGTTCGAATTACTTGAAAACAAACATAAAGTACACATTACTAAGTAGGGTACCATTAATTCGTAGATACATTTAGTTTACACCATCAAAATCAAATAATTTACGTTAAAAGCAAGTGAATAGCCACCTATACATATACGAGACACAGGGATACTGTTTATCATTTAATGAGATTTTGGAACTTAAAATATTTACTAACTAATGTGTAACTTTATATGGCGCATGTTTACTGCCTTTTTCCAAAGATATGTTTTAGATAAGAAAGACAAGCTTTTGTAGTGACAATATTTAAGTATCAGCTACACTGAGTTTAGATTACCTTTTCTTCCCTATAGTTTTACGACTTAAAGGAATAACATAACTTTTATGATTCCTTTTCTATGTTTATAATTTGAAAACTATTAATATTTTTGACAGTTACGAATAAAAAAAAATAACATAATATTTTTAGCAGTCCTACTGTATACCAGAACTACTGTTGTTTTATCCGCCGAAAGAATGACGTAATGGCATAATACAATGACGGAGGAGGGCGTGCAAAAACTAATAATTGATGGTTAAGCCGTTTGGACGATAATTGTTGCTCAATTGCCTCTAAATTATGTCCAAGGTTGAAACTACAAGCCAAATACTACGGTTTAAGTTTGTCGAAACTCGACGCACTTAGATATAGTAAGATCTAGAGCACATCATTGTTATGTTATGACCATACCTATACTCGTATACTTATTACTCGTATATGCTTTCCATTGACGGGAAGCCATTTGACACATGTTTTCTTTTTTTACCAGCTAGTACAAAGCAATTTTACACATCCAGAACGTATACTCTGTGAAAGAAATAAAACATTTTATGACATCCCATGTAAGCGAATCTGAGGAAAATACTAAACAAAATCCTGATGGGTTAGTCCGTCTTCCGTGCAGAGCACGTAATACATAAAGCATCGTTCTAGAAGCATCGTGGGGGTTAAAACATTTCGCTTCCTGGAAAAGCAAAGTTTTATCGGTCATGCTGGGCTTTGCAGACTTTGCGAGGATGTATGGCGTATCCTTTGTTGCAGTGTTTATAGGCTAAACAAAATAAAAAATAAATGCATGGTAATGAGGTGCACCGAACTGCCTGCCTTTTCGTCAGGGTTTATTATCACTTTTTGTTGAATACCTGAATTGATCTCCTAAAATGTTGAATAACCGAAACTATGGTGTACTACTCTTCTTTAAAATACCTAAAGAAATGATGTTTAGCTAATCCACGGTGGACATAACAGAATATTTCAAGAGTCAAACACGTGACGTGTTGTTTTTGTTTTCATTCTTGTAAATACCTCTATAAATAGACTATATAACATTTCGGTAAATCCCATTGACACCTGATCACCTGATTGACTCTTAATAGCTAAACATCATCTTCTAGAAAATAAATCTATACAAAACGCACTTTAATCGTACTCAGGTCAGTCGTTGATATGCCATTCATATTATTTAAACATATGACACGCGTTACGTAGGAAGTTAAAAACTTTTAAACAAAAAAATAAAACCGACTCCAAAAAACTAAAAAGTAAAAAATAACGCCATAATTCAGTTTCTTCAAATTACTTACAAGTAACCGTTTGTATACTCAATCTATACAGTATATACAATTAATCTTATTTTGGCGTCGGTGCCATATAAAGAATGTGTAAAATATTGAAAATTAACGATTATAGTAACTTGTGACACGATGGCACCGACTCCAAAATAACATTAATTGTTTATACTGTATAGATTGAGTATACAAACGGTAACTTGTAAGTAATTTGAAGAAACTGAATTATGGCGTTATTTTTTACTTTTTAGTTTTTTGGAGTCGGTTTTATTTTTTTGTTTAAAAGTTTATTTATTTTACACTTTTTAGTTAATCGTTACTTAAAAGTGTATCTCGTGACGATTCGTTCAAGCCCAAACACGGCTAGGATACATTATTTTATTACATAGATCTGGTGCCTACCTTCCGGCTCCATCATCAAATCAATTCGATGGTACCATTCTCATCAGGAATATTTAAATTTGTGACTATGAAGTTGCTTAGCTAAATTAATCAAGATATTTTGTCGCCACCCGTAAATCATTTATCATTGAGGAGTTCCGATGGCATTCTGTGGTCTTCTGCATCAGTTCCACTTCACCAATTTACACTTTCTGAATGCAAATGCTTATTATGTTTCTTATAATACCAAAATCGCTATATGTATGCCTACAATATTTGAGGAGTTCCTTCAATTCCTCATGGATTCCATCATCAGATCTTCACCAAAATTAAATGGGACCAACTAGAAAGTACCTTCTATAAAACCAAAAAATTATTTTTGAAATCGGTCAAATAGTGTGTGAGTAATCGGTGAATCCATAAAAAAAAAAAATTAAACATTCCGTCGAATTGAGAAGTCGGATTTTTGGAAGTCGGTTAAAAAGCGATAATGTTGAACGATTAGTTTGCAGAATTTTAGAAAGAATTCCCTCATACTTATAACATACTACAAGTATGCTGTAATGCAAAATATCATCAATAAAATTATATTTCTAGTACGAGAAGGATGGATGATATTGCATACAAAAACATTCCGTCGAATTGAGAACCTCCTCCTTTTTTGGGAAGTCAGTTAAAAAATAAGAATAGCCAATAGGAAAAAATTCCATAACAAGAAACATTTTCTTTTAATCTATAGATTGAACTGGTATTGACGTCCTCAAATATGTAACAAACCAAACATAAAATCTTAATTTCTTTCCTATACCAATTAAATGTTAATATTACAGTGAAGAATAAAAAAAAATATGCATCGAGCACAATTTGAACCCACGTCTCCAACGAGTTTCTATGCTCTTCGCTTTAATATTTACATTTAAATTAACGGTAGCAGGCATTTCGGCTTTGGTAATAATTTTATACCAATAAAACATGTCTTACCGTACAAACTTGCACATAGCACTGCATATGGAAACTTCCTCCTGTACGCTGTTTACCAGACACATAAGCATGAATATACATGGCTACATTTACATAGTTGGCGCAGCTGTCGGGTCATTTAATTCAAAGATTAACCGAGACAAGACGTGCAAGATAATTACTAAGATGGTCCTTGTTTTCTCCTTGGCTAGTCATAAAAGTAGCTATAAAAGTAGGGGTCAAAGCGGATTGAGAAATTCAAGGCGACGTTGGTCCGGCAAACCAAAAATACCGGGTTCGATTCCTGGTGTGGCCACGTGCGAACGCAATTGTGTTTTCTTTTCGCTTTGATTTTTGTATATATATCACTTCTTAATATCTGTTAAAAAGCATAAACGTTTATGAAATTTTGTAGACATCATTCTTCTCACTTGCGTTAATGTGATTCATATTGCTTACAACTACGTATACGTTATACAGTCAATAACAAAAGTCGCTATGAAGAGTAACACTCAAAATTATCTATACAACCCTTAATCCGTAAGCAAAACAGTAGTATCGCAGATTATTTTGAGCACCTCGTCTCGGTCACCTAGGTACTTCGGTACGTTCGTACGGTCGGCCAAGAAATTAGTGTACCACTTTTCGATTCTATTTCATGTTCATTGAGGTTCAAAAGTGTTTCAAAACTTGGCCGATCGTAAATCGTCTGTAACTCAAGACGAAAAATGTTTTTCGACATTTTTTTGTAAATGAATTCACGATTCGAATCCTCAAGGAAGATGCAACAAAACAAATGAAATATAAAATTGAGCTTCTACAATATCTAGTAGTCTACAATAGTAAAGATTTCTCCTGATTGTTGGATTATACTAGCTGCATATCCAGACTTAGAACGTAAGTATTTTAATACCTAAACAAGAATTAATGAAAGTGGGTGAATCAGAAGCGGGTTACTCAGTTTTCTAATTATTATGATCTAGTGTGAAACAGAACTGCTAAGAATTACCTCCACGGACAAAAACTCAAAATCATAACAGTCAGCGAGTCGCTTCAACATTGATGAGATTTAAAAAAAAACGCTTCAATATGCCAAGGACCACGTAACCACCTCATTATGCGAACGAATTAAACTTATCTAGTGTCGTCAGAGGCGGATCTTCTTAAAGGCTATTTGGGCTGCAGCCCAGGGCCCCAGGATACAAAGAGCCCCCAGCCCCCATTGATGACAATTGTACTAGAAAAAACAATCAAGTAGTTCAATCAATTAAGTGGGGCCCACTTACTTACTAAGCTGTATTAGCTCAGGGCCCCACAAATTTACGATCCGCCCCTGAGTGTCGTGTCGCGTTTAAAAACGATGTTTATGCAACGTATGCAGATCTGGTCTCCAGCGACCCTCCTCGCCTTGACCGGGATGGCTCATGACAGTCATGATGCAATCTGATAGTGACCTATATCTAAATTTAGGGACGGCGGCCGGGAACAATGCTTTAAGGTCATAAATTAGAGGTCCATGTACAGAATTATGATATAGTTTTTGTAGTTAACATTCTGAAGATAGAGACATATCAGAAATTTTACAATGAGGTTCATCGAAAGCGTTTGTTTCTAGTTTTGATTGGCAGTTTATTTGACAGTTCATACGCAGATCACACTAACTGTGTCTCATAATACTTGAAATATATTATTTTATCGAATAAAATGAATAATTTCATTATTTGTATCTCAGTCACTTTACTTTTATAATTAAGAATGAAACTAATTTAATCTACGATAAATCGCTATTGGTAAATTACTGAACAAGTAAAATAAACATGAAAATTACTACAAATAATGTCACAGTTATCATTCGACGCTAAAGGTCATAAATTAGAAATCCCTACTGACAAAGCAATAATTTTCGTAATATAAAAGCAAAGGAAGGTTTATTTCAATTCAACGTTATAATGTATGAATATCCCATAGGAATAAAGTAAGGACAGGAAAATAAGTTATGGAATTTATGTGTTTTAGACGAATTCATCTTGTCGCAACATGTAGAGTTGGTTATTTTATCAAGTCTGACCTATCAACCCTTTACTTGACCTCAAGAATAAAGGGTAACTACATATACGAGTATATCTATTCAACGGCGGCGTAGACAACAAAAGTTTCTTTTCAAAGTGTCAGTTTGACGGGTCTGCAAGAGTTTTGCGCCCCCGTTTCCCTTGACAGCAAAGCGTTGACAGTTGCAAACTGTTTAAATACGTGCAAGTCTATCAATGTCTAATTTACGAGTAGAATGCTCCGAAACAATGAAGTTTATTTAGAGGTGTTTACATTTTACGCGTCGATACTTGGCAAATATTTGGTTGAATCAAATGGGCTAGTAGACAATGTAACTTTAACTTTAAATTACAATAAGCAATATTAATTGACTAGTTTTACGTAAATTGGGCTGTCTAGAGACTCGTGAAATAAGAATTTCATGTATTACTTTCAAACTAGTGGCTCAGTGCGCTGTAGACATCTCAAACCTTACAACCCGCCATTTTGATAAAATTCCAAATACTGAATCGACAAAAATTACATTTGAATCAACCCACAAAATTTGACGAGAATCGGTTGAGAAATACGAATTGTAGGACCTTTAGAGGAGAATCCGCCGAACATACAACAAACGGAGACCTCTCTGGCTGCTCTCGCTCGGTCAAAAAATTGATCAGATTTTACAGTTCAACTGGACTAATACTATATAATTGAAGCTACATTAAATATCAAATCCATGGCGGGATACTGGAGAATAGCCCTAATATTTGTTTTTAGAAAGAAGCTCAGGATCAGGACTGTAGCACAAGGAATTTTCATATTTTTTTGGTAAATAACACGATAAGGACTAAATCCATTAGTCTATGCTGCATTGCATGCTCGGTAAGAAAGAAAAAGATCACACTGTTGATCTGATTATGTTATGACACTTCTGTTTAAATAAGTAATCTAGAGTCATTAAATATAATTGCGTCCTACAAAGACGCGAGTGACTGCAAACGTTCTTTGAATTCTAATTGAGGAATCACAATACTGATAAATATAACTTTAGTGCCTTTGTAGTTGTCAAGTATTAGCTGCTAAGTCTGATCAGATGATACAAGTGCGTTGGAAAAACGTACGCGCAGTCATGCAGAATTAAAATTGATTGTGCTTGAGTAACCTATCAAAAGTTCGTACGTTCTATGCAGAAGCTACCTAAAACAAACGAATCTTTGTATTCTAAACAGTCGCAGTAAATGTAATAAGCTTTCAATAACCCAAATACTACACTATGTTAATCAGAAATCGCTTAGTCCATGATACCAAACATAAAGCGCTAAATATACCACCTCTAATTACTAAATCATGCAGGACCTACACTGTCACGTCGTCTAAACCTTTCGAAGAGCAATAAATTTCCCGACGATCGTATATGTCAGTTCTCACAATACAATGATTGAACTAAATTCACAAGTGTTAAGAGCTATTTTTCAACAGACAGTAAAGTGTCACAGCCTGGTAGAATCCTACATGGAAAGGGTTTCAACGCGGGCGTACGCGTGCAGTATTAATAAAGCATACTAATGGATTCGATCGAAATATTGGGCCATTTTTACGAATGTTTCAACCGCTGTGACATTTGGCAAATTTTGTGACATTTGTGCGTTCTACGATTCGTAGACTTTTGGGAAGTGATGTTTCGGGAAGAAAGAGGCATAGATAACAACATTAACAACTAACATGGACGAAATCTCAGGAATTGCATCGGAAATTAATAGCAATTGCAAAAAACTAATGTCCTAGAATAGCGTGCACTAATGACTTAGTGATATCTGGTTGTTAAGTATAAATATGCGGACTTGACAAAGAAATGTCAACCGCGAGCAAAATGCGAGGAAGTGGAATTGGCTGACGTAATTTAACTTAATCACCCGGTTCAGTGAAAAATGCAGCAAAAAGCGAAGTATCTCTTAACGGATAAGCGGGCAATTTAACGCATGATAAGTCACTAATCGTAGTTGAAAAGTGAAATGATTTGGTAGAAAACAATTGTAAATAGGTGAGGCATGCGTTTGTATAACTATATAGAAGACGCACAGGACTTTAACGTTACGTAGCTACCATACGGGTACATTCCCCTCGGCAATGTACCCGCGAAATCGCATGCAACCGGCAGGTTTATACAATAAATTGTCAGGGTGTGGGTGTTCTGTTTGTAAGTGATTTTATTTATTGTGGCGATTGTCTTTGTCTGACTACTTTGGTTTTAATACTTTGGCGAGAAGAACATTATCATTATTTCAAAATAATCTATCCCTAGATTCTGAACATGAACTTAATAGATTATTTACGAACATACATATAGTACGTGCTGTAAAACTCAGCTCTTTCTATGACCCGCATCGCATACCCCAAAGCAGTATCAAAGTGTCCACCGGACTGTATAAAAATGCTCATTAAACCTAAATATAACCTATAGTGACTAAAGCGGGTTAAAAATGAGTGCTTTAATCGGGTGTATAATTAGCAGTGGTCGGTTAGTTGCTTCCACGGCACCTCATTGTCACATTATGGTTACGGACGGCCGTAACCGGACAGGCGGGTTGACAATTCAGATTGCGTGCGACTATGTGGCACGTAACCATAGCTCAACGTTATTGCTATAGGTTATACCAGTTTATAATATTGTTATTTTAAATTAACCTTCATACATCGCCGTTGCGACATTGCGAATATTTTACGTAAAGAACTTTTTTCTTTGTGAAAAATGGGGTCACACGTGTTTCGGTCTCATACATACAAACATACAATCACGTCTTTTCCCCAACGGGGTAGGCAGAGACTACCTCCTTCCACTTGCTATCCTGGCATACAACTGCCACTTCATCAACATTCATTAATCTCTTCATGCATGCTCACCGGTTTAGAGTACTTTTCACTTGGCCTTTTTTAAGAATGTTTCGGTCTTACCTGATAAAGGGTGAAAACCAAGGTCCAAGATGAACCGCGCTAATCCAAATGAATACGCATCCGCACATCTTGACTTAGAGAACACGTTTAGTTTGTCTGTATCGTTGTCGGTCTGTCTTATGATAAACTAATTAGTCGCAAATGTAAACTATTCGAACTAGTTTGGATCTTTCAAATCGCGAAACCTTCGCGTAGTCCAACTGTTTAGTAAGTAAAACACGAATTTGAGACTAGATTAGGTATGAAGCTCCGTAGCGCATCAGAATACTTCATAAAAACTGATTTTACGAGCTTTCCATTCACCAAATGTTGTTGTTTCAGTGAAATACAACGTGGTCTATTTGTCTTATGGTTCTTTATTTAGTCCAACGAGTCTAAGGCAGTCTTTGTTACTATTTTAGTTGGAGATTCAAAAGAGCATGCCTCACTAAAAAATCCTTAGTCAGTTACTTCCTTCTTCGTGCATTCAAATCAGTATTATGACTATTCAAGTTATGATTGGCGACCTTAATTATAGTACCTACGTGCCCTTCCTACAGCAATCTAAGAATAAATTAATAATCTACTTCATTTGCACGCGCCCACAATTGCAGACAGAGGTGCTATTAAAAACAAATCATAATGCAATATGATTACACGATACACGATAATATTCAAATTTACTAGAAAAGATACAATACAGTAAATAATTCTTTATAGCACACCTAACAAAACCAGAGCACGATAAGTGTATAGTAGGTAACATTTATAGAATGACATTGGTATACTACGAGGGTTGCTACTTATATATCCGGAAACAAAAAAACAAACAAACGTACACGGCTGAAAATAGTTTTATTGTTTTTCAAAGTATTCCCCTTGATGATCTATGCACTTTTGCATTCGCGTGAACCAATTTTTAAAGCACTTCTGCCACTCCGCCTGAGGTACCTCCATAACGTGTTGTTTGAATGCGTCGACAGCATCTTCAGCGGTCGAAAATCGTTGACCGCGTAATTTATTCTTTATATTTGGAAATAAATAAAAATCGTTGGGTGCCAAGTCAGGGCTGTACGGCGGATGACCCGTTAATTCCACATTTTGACCCTCCAAAAATAGAGTTGTTTCGCGTGACGTATGACAGCTGGCATTGTCATGATGAAGAATGATTCTTCGTCGCTGGTTAGTTTTACGAATTTGTTCAAATACTTCCGGTAAGCAAATGGTCGTGTACCACTCTGAATTAACCGTTCTACGGTTTTCTAGTGGCACTGTAGCTACATGGCCATTAATACCGAAGAAGCAGGCCACCATTTGTTTCAATGTACTTTTTGCACGAGTAACTTTCGTAGGGTTCGGCTCATTTTGAAACACCCATACCGTTGATTGTTGCTTCGTTTCGGGATCGTATGCATAGATCCAGGATTCGTCACCTGTATAGATGTTATAAACGGCTTTTGAGTCACCACGGTTATATTTTTTTAACATTTTATTGCACCATTCGACGCGAGCATGTTTTTGCTCATTTGTTAAGTTGTGGGGTATCCAACGCGAACAAATTTTTTTTACAGCCAAATAATTATGTAATATGCTATTAATGCTGGTCATAGAAATACCCAGAGTCGCCTCTATCTCGCGGTACGTAACATGTCGGTCGTCCATTATAAGTTTTCGCACAGCCTCGATATTTTGTTGTACAACGACCGATTTCGGGCGACCTGCCTTAACTTCGTCCGTAAGCATACTACGTCCACGATTGAACTCACTAAACCAGTGATACACAGTAGTTTTAGATGGGGCTTCATCACCAAAAGTTGAAGTTAGTTGATCTATGCACTGTTGTTGCGTTAAACCACGCCGAAAATCATAATAAATCATAGCACGAATATTTTCACGAGTGAGTTCCATTCTTGCTGCGAGATGACATTTAAAACCCGTCAAAAACAAAACACGAGCGTTAATAAGGAAGAAAAAATATACCTTATATACTTAAAAAAGTTCAAATTTTACCATGGCGGTCAAATATGCTATTTAAGAAGATTGTAATCCCGGTTTCCGGATATATAAATAGCAGCCCTCGTAAAACTGTTAGATTGAAATACAGTCTAAACGTGGTTCTAGAAGCGTGTCATTTTTCACAGAAGTTCCTTAAATGCCACATGTGAGCACCGAGAAAGGGTTTCTACAAATATGTGTATCAAGTGTAATAATGTGAGTAAATTATCACCACATGATCTTGGTAATAAGTACATGTTCTCATAGTTAGCACTGGTTTTAAATTACTTAAAAAAAAAAAAAGTAGGTGCCTGGGTCAAAGCGGATGGGGAAATTCAAGGCGCACAGTGGGTACTGTGATGTGAACCCAATTCAGTTTTTCCTTGCACTTTCATCTTTGTGTCGATATATATGTGTTGACATTAACTGTCAAATATCAATATGAATGAGGCAATGAAGAATATAATTGATGATTGATTGATTGATTAAAGAATGACTGAAGGTGTTTTTACGATAAGTTGAGCCCTCGTTAAGCTTGCGTCATTGTAACAGGTAGATAACGTTAAGTGAATTTTGCCTCGGACCTTTGGCGAGATTAAAAGTGAAGGTCGGAGAATTTCGTGTGTTGTAAGGGATACGTAATGTGATAAGCTTATAAAATCTACTGTTTTATAAATATCAAGAGCGTTTAACATTTAAAGCTTAATCAAGATAGGTCAGGTCGCAGTAATTTTATCAATGTCTTGCAATGTTCGAGTGTTAGGTATTACGCAATCCATTTGCTTAGCTTAATATTCATCTTGAACGACTTGAACTACGGCGTAACTTTTAAGACTTGTCAATATTATAACTTAAAACTCGTTCAAATATTGACAAATTACTTCCTAGGATCGCACTGAAAACAAAACAAAAGTTTCCAAAGTAGAATGAAAGCTTTTATAGCCTTTTAAAACTTTTGCAAAAGTTTCTAGCAAGTCTTAGTCAGCATTCCTAAAAGTTATTTCAATTCCTTCAAGTTACTTTTGGGTAGGCTTGATTTTTAACAGGTAAAATAATAAAAGGGAAACTTTATTAAGTAAATAACAACAGGATAATTGTTATTTTCAATAAAGTGATTCAGTATTTAAATGACTTCACGCTTAGGTATATCAGAACCATTATCATTCAGCAGTTAAGTTATAATAACAGGATATAAACATCAATCTTATTTCTATTATAAGACAATCTTATCTTTATCTTATAAACAAACGCAATGTTATAAATAACTTATTAACGATGCAAATATTCCTACAAGAAACCGGTCCGACCTTCTCAAGAACGTGACTCCAATACAACGAAAACGTACTTGTAAAAAAAATACAAACCAAGCTTACAAACGTATCCGAGCGCGGCACAGCACAAATTCACCCTTAAGATACAATCTTAATTCAAAAGACTGATCAAGAGCACTTCACAACACACAAATCCAAGCGCGTGAAAATCCGTTGATGAGATTGGTTAAAATCCGATTGTAGTAGGTACACACGTGGTTTTTGATTCGTCGATTTGAATTCGTGATTCGTTCGAATGGGTCCGCCGCGTGCAGCGCTCGGGCGAAGTGGTATCGGACTGCCGTGCCGCAGAGACCCGAGCAACCAGCTAGTAGTACGAGACCCCAGGTTGTGAGCACAACTAGTGTAGGCAGAGCTCTGTTGGCCACGCCCGAATGTTTTGATGCTGCATTTATTTACGCTGCGTATGTGCCGCTCAATGGATTAATTCAAGCATTTTGTAAACAAACGGTCAAGATTATACAGGTATCGTTCATCGACCAAGGTGTGTGCTTGTGTTTCGCGAGTCATAACACTCATTACGAGCGCGCAGTAAAAACTAACAGACGGTATATTGTTATTAGAAGGTATTATAAAGTAGGTTAAGGAAACAAAATGCTATGTAGGTGCATATTTCACTGTAACACGTAACATTGTTGATTTCAATATTTATTACTAAATCTCAAACCTAACAACTTTTAAACAAGCGTTCTTCCAAGTGATTGAGGACTTATCGGCGTCGTGGCCAGACGGGTGGCTGCTAGGGACACAACCCTTTGAGGGGCGTATTTTGTCGACCCACACAGCATATGAGCTGCTGGAAATAAGTCTAAGGGGCGCAAAATCAAAATGTTGCCAGGAGCGCTTATCACCGCAACGACGCTGGGACTTATAAAGTCCTTTGTGGCTCGTAATCTTTGCTCATACTGTAATAGCCAGTGTCAGTGTAAGACTTACATGAATCATATATTGCACATGCAGACGCTCAGAGTTATTACCATTATTAGTACCTATGCCCAGCCACTTAGTCTGAGACGGGTCTGTGTGTAACCCAATTTCGCTTACTCGTAAATTAAACTAATGTGTTTAGCTTTGTGCTATATTCCATATGGCTAGACTAGGTGTGTCTCGCTTGATTTATTAGTCGGAAGCGAGAGAGCTGGAGATACAGACATTGTTTGGTTGTGAGATATTTATTACCGCGAAAACAACGCTACATCGAAAGCGATATTGCGGCTAATGAAATTTGGAAAATGGTTTGTTACTTTGTAGAAATTGAATACAGAACAAAATTACTGAATTTTGAACTTAAAGCAAGCGGAAAAGATTATTTGATTGTTTATGTAATAACTAAATGTTATGTACATAATATGATGGATATAATTTACTATGATTCTAAATTACAGGACATATTATAGATAACCGATTATGAATATGTTGAGGAGTTTGACAATTTTTTTTTATTTCCTATACTTTTAATACGTGGTAACGGACTATCAATTCACACTATGTGGTAGTAGAAATAGTAACTCAAAATGTAGGAAAGGGCAGTTTCTTTTTGTTTTCGAAATGTCTCCCGACAGATTACCACCTGATACAATTAAGGGAAGTAAATTAAACACGGTGTAGAAGAAATAACTGCGAAAATAGTTAACTATGGGTATATACTATAGGTATCTAAACGCGGCATTTATACCATCGTAAGAATCACAACAAGTGAAAATTATTTTGGAAGACGTAAGTCCGTACAATACTTTATATCTACATAGTGTTAACAAAGTTTACTGTAGCTACATGCTAAGTGACAGCACACTTATAATTAAATGAAACCCAATAACGCAAGTATTACAATATCCTCAGGACAATAAACGCCACTATAAAATACCCACGTGCAAGCATTGCACGCACGTGACGCAAGTATACGTTTAATACCATTAGCATCTACTTACTACATACATATGTTATTTATGGATTAGCATCACTGACGTCTGATTAGTTTTTTTGCAACACCGACAACATGCGGAAGATTGCACGTAGCAACTAATCATATGAAATCACGATAGCTATATTAAATACACGTTCCAGCTATGAAGCAAAATGTTACAGTCGGATATAAAATTGCTGTAAGTAGTTCCATAACACGAAATCACTAATATATTTTGTTTGACTTTTTATATGTATAAAAAAACCTACCCTAAGATCGAAATAAAGTAAGTGAATAATCGACCAACTTGGATCATAGGAATAGGAACATGACATGACAAATTTTAGCTGTTATTATGCTGTTAAAAACGTATTCACCGCCATTGACACGTCTACAATCACTATAGATAGCAAAAAAAAACGATGTTTTCAGTATGAGGAAATTTAATTCAAACTCCCTAGCCGAGTATGGTCACGGATCCGTATAAAAGTCCGTACTATCCGTATCTTTCATACAAAAAAAAATACAATTAAAATACCCTACGCTGAACATATTTTTTTAGGCCGTGGCGTTGGTGAACCAGAGGCAAAATAAAAAAAAAACTAAATCAATGTACAACTAAATGTTCATAAACTCGACGGCCAACAATAGCATGGAATGGAACAGTAAGTGATTTGTTTGTCGACTCCACCGGAAAAACTTGTTGACGGACCAATAAACTCTTTCGATAATCGTACAAGCTGTTAACATTGTGGCGATCGATAAGACGTTTACAACACGGTGTAAAAATGCACCTAACAATGTATTTAACAATATAAATCATGTGGGGATATAGGTCGCACTCGAGCTATGCTTGTTTTAGAAACGAGTTTGCATTTGCGGTTTATTGATATTATCGCGTATCGTAACAATATAAAATAACACTACTTTAATCCAATTAACATAACACACGTGAAAGTTACGGCTTATGATTATTTCCCAACATAAAAAACCAACGTATTTCGATGGATATAGTGCATGGTCTTATATCACAGACTGCCCTCGTTCGCGGAGGAGAAAAAGTCATAACCTTTATTATTTTCGACAGCGTAGTCGGGTAAAAAGTATCCTATGACTATTTGGAGATACCCAGCTACCCGTGTACCAAAAATAGTTGAAATCTGTTAAGCCGATTTGGCGTGATGAAGCCGCAACGACACATACCTACAAAAAAAATCGTGCTATTGACCTCCTAATAATCCGTTACAATCATTTTTTTTTTATGTCTTCAATGTACAGACATTTCATTTTTACAACTTTATAATAGTAGATGACAAGTCAAATTTTGGCTAAGACAAATCAAATATACTTCAAACGAAACCAATTTTCTAAGCTACCAAACAAAGCTTTTAATTCATGTTCGAACTATATTAGAGCGCTCGGAGCGTGGTTTCACAGTCAAGGGCTAGTAAAATAAGATTAATAAGTTAGAAAAGCTAACTTTACTTTAATACGGAAACTTATCTACTAAGCTCCAATCCAATTTTACAAGGGGCAATTAAATTTTCCGCTGACTGGCGCCGGATTAAGCCAATCGCCATAAAATGTCAGAGTTAGGGAATGAAGTGAAAATCTGTCGGCGATCAGAAGTAACAAATCGAGGGCTGTCAATAAGAATGTGATGTATTCTCCATTTTTATACACACTCATCTTCTTCGTCGTTTTCACCCTTGACAGACCATCATTTCAGGTGCATCCTTTACGTCACAACTCAATTGCTCTCTGTCTTGCTTGTGGTAATCGCAAATTTTATCTAAATTGAATCATAATAATATATCCAAAACCTAAACTATAAAGAACAACTTTCCAGTCCCGTCACGTCACAGTGAGACGGTCTCACCCACCAGTCCCATTGAAAATTTCTCTAATATATGATAGATTATTGAATTGACAACATTTCATTTTTTTCGATTTCCTTAAATCGAAAACCATTTGGAGAAAAACGCCTCTAGAACACAAAAAATATTTTTGTAGATTTTTTTACAATAGTTTTGGCAAAAACTACCAAAATAGCTAAAACGGAAACTGACGTCACGCAGCTGATCCAATATTGCCACTATAAAAATAGTTTTCTTCCGGTTATCCGTTTGACATCTTGGGACGCATGACACTATTGACAGTTAATTTCACTCGAATATTATCTTGTACTTTTCGTATGTTTTCTGCCTTTGATTTCGAGCTTTTCAACGACTCGGCATTGCCACGGGTCCGACGGACACCTGCTCTCTTTATAATGCGTAAGTTCGTTGGGCAATTTCTTTAACAACGACTCCACTTCACAACTTTGATTTGACTCATATACTGCTCGGTTTCTTTAATTTTCTATGACTCGGCTATTAAGACCGGACTTGCGAAACGCGGAGGGATTTGTGCGAGCTGACAACACTAATAATTTGCCTCGAAAGGAGACTGTGTATATTGATGATGGAGTTTATGCAAAGCTCGCATAAGTATAATTTCTTCTCTCATCAGAGGTCTCAAATACGGGCTAATATGGGCTACGTAGAAATAAAGCGTCCTAATGATATATTTTTTATTAAATGCCGCATAACGCCGGAGCACATGGTGCCCATCAAAATGTACCAAGTACCTATCTGCACAAGTAGATATAAGAGAATAGGCGATATACGACTGTTGTTCATACAAGTTTTCTTAAAACAATATCTTATGCGTGGCATTTTCTACATAATTATTGAATTAATCACACCACTGCGTTTATCGTTTTCAAGTTTTGATGTTTTTATCTTGACGCTATGACAACTGCCGTCATTGTAAAACTGATTGAGTTCACTAAAATGACAAAGTTCGCATTAAATTTTGTTGTTATTTCAAACGTTTTTTTAAGTGTGTGAAACAGAGCTGTGACGTCATTTTGCTGCTAGTTAGACGTTTGTTACACACGCCCTTTTTCATCAAACTAATAATATTCATGGATTTTTGCAATAAAAAATAACATTTCCGCAAATATTAAAAAAATACGTGTATGTTAAAATTTTGCCTTCTTTCGAGTTCGACAATAAAAAGAATAATTCAAAAATATGAAATATTGTCACTAGCAATTCTAACCAGCCGACAGACCTGAACGCCCGCGAAAAGCCTAACTATAAATTGGTGCATAATAGAGACAAATTGCGTTTCGAATAGGTCAAGATTCTCTTTGGGTAGCTGAGCGAATGTAGCAAGTTATTCCACCTAATAAGAAAATAGCCAATACACATGCATGACATGCATATGCAAATCTCACGATTTTACTATAAAACTTAGCCACTAACAACCTGATTCCATGTCTAGATATGCGTGCTCTAAATGTGTGACAAGGATAGCACCATCTCATGTACTGCTGCAAGTAATATATAGTAATCGTCTTCGGTTGGGACACGGAATATAATAAATAATCATATCCTACTAATATTACAAATGTGAAAATTTATGAGAAGTTTGTATTTAATAACGCGTTAAAAATCCAACGGATTTATAAGAAATTTGGCGTAACGATAGACCAGGTCATGGATTAAAACATAGACACTTTAATTCCCAGTAACGCGAGCGAAGCCGCGGATAAATGCTAGCTGGTTAATAATGACCAAACGATGAGCGGTGAAAAATCCAATTCGAGAGAGCATCGAACCAACGCGGATGCGCTAACTGGGGAGCCATTAATTGACTCGCTACCACGTGCATTCGATATAGATTCTAGATTGGTAAATCGTTCTGTAAAAGGGAGGACTTCATGCAATTTCCGGAAGGCAACACGACCCTGTCGCACCTGACTCGTCCAGGCTCCATTGATTATCTCATAATGAAACGCTAATAAAATATCACGGGACTTGGCGCACAAAGCATTGACCACAAAGCAAACTCCCAAAGGGACTATCACCTTGGAATATTGGATTGGCAACGGTAACAATCCTCGTCTCTAAACAGTTCTCATTCCGATTTCCGCAATTTAACGCAATCATTCATACACGTTACGTAATAACGTAAAAACCAGTGCACAAACTTCCTTACACATTGAACAATGAAGAGGCCCATTGAAACACATCATCCCAGAATAGACGGCTTTACATCCTCAATCGGTCACCCAACACGACGCTCGTGGCTGATACTGTAGTGGATAATTGGGCCTGTCCGCCGGCCTTGACGATGGCTCAAGAGGATTAGGTTGACGCGGAAGGCTGTCCTATGGATGACGAGAAGTGCCATTGGGAATTAAGCATTTGACGTTTGGTTTAGTTGGAGATAAGGCTCATCGCAAAGGGCAGACGATAAATAGTGGCATAAGAATATTTTGGCTTGAGTTGTTTTGACTTGCAGGGGAATGTTCTTGTAACACTTGTAACACTTGTAACTGATAACCTAAACTGTTTGTAAGTTATTCATTATCAAATACCACGAATGACCTTAAACGTTTGCAAATTAACTCACGCGTCGGAAAGGAATACAAAGGCAACACCGCGTTAGTATGCAGAGGATGTTATAAATTCTAATAAAACGATTGAATTCATAAGTTCCAATCCCAATAAATCACTTAGTCGCGGTACAGCTATTCTTAGAACATGGACCCTAGGCCAACCTTGCCACTCTAATCGAGTGTTGAGACTGACACTAGGATCCAGCGGACACGTAACTTGACAGATTAGCTCGATCAAGCTGAGCTAGATCTGAATTTGTTATGTAACCTTTAAATTGGATAAACCCAGAAGCCAATTTTTTACATGATATACCTCTGGGTATGCATGCAGCTGGGCATGTATGCATATATTAATACATTAATACTAGAACTACTAAGTAGACTAGTTATTTGGAATCGGTGAAGAAAATAACAAAAAAAAAGACCCTGTGGTTGATACAAGAATGATACTCAGATTAGCGTCCAAAAATCCCCACCCGACTTAGATTGCAAACCATGAGAGCAATTGTTGGTTTTGGCAGGATTTGTAGAGATAATTGATACAAAATAAAATCACGTGAAGCTACCTCATGAATTGCACATGAGGAAGATAATAGAATCATTTATATAACAACAAACAAACGACGACGCATAAGGCTGCAAAGATTAGAGAAATAGCGTCTAGACAGCTACGAGGCTTATACAGCTAGTTTTATATTTTTTTCCTCACTTTAACGTGAAATGTCGCCATCACGAGCTAGACCTTACTTCTCTGATAAACTATAAATTTAAGTTTGAAAAGAGAATTTCTATAGGTAACGAGTAAGCGACATGTCTGGTGACATTGAGTTTCAAACTTTGTTACGTTCTGATTTATCTGGTTCGAGTCAGCTACAACTATAAATATAACCAAAATTGTATTTTTTCTCTTTTGAAGCGTCGATATCTGCACTGATATTAATGAGCCGTAAAATGTATTACCTTTAAAAGAAAACTGGTTACGCGTAATAAATTCAGAATTAGCAACAGGGAAATTGGCTATTAAAATCCAAGGTTTTAAATTCAAGTTTAAACGTAGAAAGTGCGTCAACATGACAATTTACTTCCTATCTGTACCATTATCTAATAGACTATCTAGAGCTAACAGTAACGACAACACGAACGAATGTTTAAACGTGATAACCGTATTTACCAAAACGAACGCTGGAAATTTCCCGATAGAATTGGTATCCAATCACAAGAGCACCATTTTGGTCATGTTCACTTAAAGGGGTGTTAGGAAGATCTGTAGGGCTGTGTATCATGCTAATATGCGAGTAACATGTCTAGGGCGTTCAGATGAATATGCAAATTGGATATTCCATGAATAATTCGGATCCGAATAGCTTAAATCTTATGAATTTAACCCTATAAATTCAGGAGTCCGATCTCCAATAATATTTGATTCTGACATGCCCTAAGCGGTCTGGAGGATCACACGAGAGGGGCAATAAGTAAATTTGATTTTGGAAAGCGTTGTAAACTAATTTATGCCTCGCAGGTCGTTGAACTTATTTTGGTTCAGGCGTCGATATCCAGGCACGGAACTCAAATAGCGGCCCAACTTTTAGATTGGATCAGAGATTCGCTAACTCTTTCATTTTCATTAAAACTTAAGGATAAACAGTCATGCTTAGGAGTTTCAATAAGTAAAGGGATACCTTTAATTTAATAGATATAAGATCTTAATAATTTCTACTCCTGGCACAATCTGAAAGTAATTTGTTTGCAAATGAGATACCGAGGCTGATGATTGAATGAAAGAGAGTGCTAGAAAGAAAGCAAAATTCCTTCTAATTGTAAGTAAGTTCGTTTTTAGGTAAGTACTAAGCTTTGGAAACAATGTAACGATTTAGTTTTTGAAGTTTTGTGTTGCATTATTTAGGATTCGTTTAATAAATAATTGAGTAAATTGACTTGGGAGACTTTAAGTGCCACACTACTGTTTGAAATGAATAAAATAGTACCTTGCTCTAATAATTAACAATATGTATATGTGAGATAGCTTTATATAATACAATAGGATCCCACGGGTTGTGTTGCCTCTTTGTGTTATGTAATGAATACCAATTAATCTACGTTGAGCTTTGGATTACATATGCTGTAGCATCAAATTAATCCAGTAATTTAACTAATGACACAATTATTATTAAATCACTCTATTGAGATCCTTAGCAACGAAATAAGCACGAAAACTCAAAAAGATAAAGAATAGTAAGATTAAATTAAATTAATTGTGTTTGATTTTTGTAATTGATACATAAAAAAACCAATACAAACTGTCGAACACAATTTAATAATCTGCTGTTCGACGATCTGTCACCTTGACATGATCGCTCCCGCGCAATCATCCAATTGGCGGAAAACCGGACAAAATGGCGGCACGTACGTCAGCTTCATTGCGTTTTGTTTTCTCTGACACTTGCATTTTTTGCGCGTTACGAATTTAGATCAAATTGCCAACTAATACTAATTCGAATAATATGTTAATGAAGCTGGATAAAAGCGAAACGTTAGAAATCTGAAATCACATGTTTATCATTACGATACACGATAAGGATACTATGTAAACATACTGTATAGCAAAACAATCAATATTATATTTGCGCTAATGATAAAACTGAATCAATAGTACGAACGCGAGTCGCTCGTAGCGCCATCTATTATGCAGTAGCGGAACCGCTTCGAAGCGCAGGGGGCGAACGAACTACGCCAGGTCGTATAAAACATTCAGATACTCCCGCCTGCGGCGCTAGCGAGCAATTAAGATATTAAAACCAGTTTCGTTTCATCCCAGAATCACAAGTATTTATCAAAGACCGGTGCCACTGGCTGAAATGAGGATGCCATTCCGAGTATAAAGGGTTAACGGTGCACATGGAACTTTTTCAATTTTCCAACGATGAATTCCAAACTTTCTTAATATCGGATGGGAAACAACAGCGTGCTGGGAAGAGCGCTGCAGGATTGTGTAAAAATTGTAGATATATCCTTGTTGAGAACTTTAAATCAATAAATTATGTTAGCTGAGCGCCTTTAAAATGTTGGTTCAGTGCATCGCATTTCAGAAGGGTGGTCTTAATCCCCCCATCACATAATCATCAGCCAGGACATGCAACTGACATTAAATATCAGTAATTAAATGTGCATAACTGACATTGTTAAAAATTGCGTCTTAATGACCATTGAAATTGTCAAAAAACCATTAAAATTGTTCACTCCCAGAAATGTGAATACCTTGCGACATACTGTACTCTTAGAAATACTTGCATGTAATTAAGGACCTATATCTTGGATAAGTTCGTACGCGATGTCATATACACCAGACAATCACTTATCTCTGCCAGGTACTACTTACAGCTATGAGGCTCCTAGTTACCATATCGATTAAGTCTTAAGTTCTAAACATAGCTATTTCCCAAGTATTTATCCCCATACCTTCGCTAGTTTCAAAAGAGCGTATAAGTCTAGGACAGTACTGAGCTTTAAGTCCTTTGGGTGTAGCCCCAAGCAGTCGTTCGCTAGTTGCCAAACGGCGTATGAGTTTAGGAAACTCTTGCGATTTATGTCGTTTTCGTATCATATGTTCCAGAGTGTTTGCACCAGCAAGACGTGTAACCGCAACGCGACCCCGCTTCTCAAATTGCTATTGCAAACTAGGCACGTATGCGGGGTAAATAGACAACGGGACGCAAACAAACTTCAATTACAGTTTGCGATGGAAAATTAACCTATTTTCACTGTTTATAGAACGTACACGTGTTGTGCGTTACCGCCTGATGAATTCGCGTATCTAACACATCTCGCCAAATTTTATCGGGAAATCGTTTGATGAGGGCGGCGCACTTGTCGCCTTGGAGATCCTTCGGAGAGGCCTTTGTCCAGACATACATACTTAGAATCACGCCCCTTTCCCATAAACAAAGATCATTTCTATCCACTTGCTACGAGATTTGCATACATATTTCGTTTCGGCAAGTATCATTAAATTTCTCATTCATGGTTGTCTGTTTAGAGTAATCTTAACCTGGCCCTTCTTTAAAACGTCCACTATTGGGTCTAAGAATGTCCTACTACGATACCTAGGTGCTCTTCCAACATTTCCAGTCACCCTCGCTTCACATATACTTTTCCTTAATATTCTTCCCTTCATCCATTCAACATGACCAAACAAGACGTATTTACGCTTATTCTATGAAACTCGAATAGAACATTGTTAGGTGTAATCTTTTGTATAACATAAATAGTCATGTCATACTTAGACATGAGATAAATATAATAACGAGTGAATTAATGACTGAATAGGTTCTACATGACTTATTGTTTGGTTTATACGTGCATAGATCGTATATGCTGCTGTGAGAAAAAAAATGCTTTGTCACCAACTACCGGTCGTGTGCCAAATCTCTATAGTCAACTTCTAATTGCCTGGAACCACACGACACCAAAAAATGATTTCCTTTCTTTAATCGGTAGGACATTTCATTAATAGAAGATTACACATATTGAAGTTCAAATGTGGAATCGGAAGCCTTTTGCAGATGGTACCACTATTTCAATTTAATTGAACAAACAATAATTGCTCAAGTTTAGAACCCGAGAAACAACTGCATTACAAACCGTGACTGCGCTTGTGCCGTGACATAGCATCTCCCGACACTCACCTTATACAAAATAAAAAGAGACAGGTAATATTTCTCACGCGACAAACGGTCTCCTGGCGCAGTTGTGCTCGTGATCCGCATTTTATTAAAAGCAGCAAGCAAAATTTCATACAAAAAACTAGTGCCAAAATTCGGAGTCCCTTAGCTTGGTACAGAGCGTGCGCCCCGGCATGGCACAAGGATTTGTATTTATAATATAGTTATAGTCCTTAAATGAAAAAATACCGGTCCACGAGCCTTGTGCGCAACATGATTCATACAACGCAGCAAACGCATCTAATTTCATAGTCGGTTAGCGCCGCGTGCGCCGATCGGCCAATAGATAAGTTTGCTATTGCGCCTGTCATACACACACGTAACTCCTGAATGGGCAAGGATCATTCACCCCACTAAGCTTTGTGAATGGCAAAAAGCACTAAAGATAATGATAACTGAAAGAGATCCCTTAAAGGGATGCGACCGGTTTTGTTTCCAATCTGTTTACAATTGTTTTCGCGTTTTATATTTAAACAAGTGTTTACTCTCCGAAAATATAATGTACTCATTTTACTTTCATCTTTCCGTAAACATTGTTCCTCTGAATTTTCGTTTTTATAAAATGCAAATTTTACAGCAGATCCAACTTCCTTGCATTTTCTCTTCGTCGAAATTTTCCTTTGGCGTAAAATGCTTTTCGGTAAACGAAATTCCTCGGAATTATTAAATATACCGACAAATCTTCCGGAATTTTCTTACGAGAGTTTCCACACACAATATTTAACTTAAAATGCAGAATTTTCATTGTAATCTTTTGGATCTGAGCCGCTTTTAAGAATTGCCTGCTGACCTAGTTCTGCTGCGAAACTTGAACATTAGCATTACCTTGGGGAGTAACAGAAATATAATTTGAGCAGAAATTTGTTTTCCCCCCAGACGTTAGACGTAAAATGCAAGGCGAAGCGTAATTGCATGTCTCTACAGTCCAATCTACGATTTACCCTTGTAACACATTAAATAGGACGATTAGTTCGCAAATAAGATACCAATTTTATCTAAATGTAGGATATAATTATAAGAGAATGCGAAGTGGACTAAATAGTTGTCCAGTATCGATCAAAATGAGAAAGAATTATGATGCAAGTAATAGCCATTGTCATTTGATGCTCCTGTACAAACTTAATTTATAGAGTACATAGTTTTAATGCAACGTTGGGTTTATATGAATAAATAATGTTTAAAGGAACATGTTAGAAAAAGACATGCATTTTTCAAGGACATTACATATTTTAAAAAAAATGTGCGTGACTCAACACACCTGTGGTAAAATAAAGATGACAAGAAGCTACCTCACATGACACTGCTTTTGTCATCAGTCATCATAAATGTTTACGGAATGCTTCGCCTTCATAAATATATTTTTTATCGACCAACTTATAACCTAGGCAGAGGATATAAAGATTTAACTGAGGAAGATATTTCAAAAAGAAAAGCGCTGACTTTAATCACAAACATCAAAGACGTCCACTGCTGGACAAGCACCGTCCCAAATATCACCGTTAAAGCGACACCGGGAAGTGAAACGAATTTGTAAATCCGATTCCGCTTTCGGAGTCGAGTCCGCTTAACGTCTCTTCGACTCCTTTGAAGCCTTCAAACAAAGTCACTCCCGACTAGCTGATTAGCGCTTACCTCGCTCCGCTCCGCGGTTACGAAATAAACCGATCTTTCATGCCGGTAGCACACCTCCGCTGCGAAACCGCGAAACGCCATACAGAGCCCGCGAATCTAAACCGGAACTTTCTTGGGTTTGACGTTTCGCGGCGGAGGTGTGCTACCGGCGTCATTCAGCTGCGTAAGTACCGGTAGGTTTTTGAATCCTGCATAGTCACTCCGGACTCGCTCATTAGCGCCTACCTCGCTCCGCGGTACCGAAACAAACCGATCCTTCATTCAGTTCCGTAAGTAACCGGTAGGTTTTTGAATCCTGCACACCAAGTCACTCCGGACTCGCTGATTAGCGCCTACCTCGCTCCGCTCCGCGGTACCGAAACAAACTGATCCTTCTTTCGGCACCGTACCGATAGGTTACCTGGTCGCAGTTGGTAGCTCCTCGGACTCGATAAGATTTAAAAGGTGCCGATAAAGAAACGGGTACGAATCATTTAAATCTTCAACGCCGGATTTACCCAGCTCTAATCACCATTGGGTGCGGATAGCGTAAGACCGCGTCATCTCATTAGAATAGTCTAAAAATATTAGTATACTCTAATCCCATTCGACAAACCGTCAAGTTCGCAGCGCGGGCGCACCGATATGAAGATGACGTAAGCGCGGAAGCTAAGGACGTGCTCCCACCGTGAGGTGACTAACCTGCGCATTGTCATATATGTGGGTTGGGATCGTGCTACTATAGCGACGAATGACGAAGATGAGTCGAATAAAAAAAATACAATTGTTTTTTGTGTCCGCAATTAATTAACTATACTTTGTTTTTCTATCCATCCAGTCTGTTCTGGCAGTTTTTTATTTGTTATGGACAGTACTTCAAAGCTATTGGGGATTCGATTTGCGCTATTATAGTAAATACTTATGAGGAACCTAACGATTCTGGCATCAAAAAAGACGCACAACTCAATCCTAGCAAGACAAATACCTACCAATCGTTGTTTTAGATAACATTAACGCAACGCGATTAGACATAAAAATATTTTTGAGTATACGAAGAACTAACAACCAATCAAACAGACTTTTTTTGCAGAAGTCACTCTGTAATAAAACTACAACGGCAGTCTTACACAGAAATCAAAACAGAAGGCTACCTATAAGAAGACAATATTATTAAGATGTCTATAGACACAACCACTATACATGTTGTGTCCTTTTCACATATATATATCCGTTTAATGACGTAGGTCAATCTCACTACTTAAAAACACCGTAACAGTACTTATGTACTTCTACTAAGTACACATCTATACTATTATAAAATTGTAAAAATGAAATGTCTCTACATTGAAGATATTTTCAAAAAAAATATTGTGACGGACTGTATGGAGGTCACTAAAACGAAAAATTTTTTTTTTTTGGATTTTATGCATGTTTGTATGTGTCGTTGTGGCTTCATCACGCAAAATCGGTTAACAGATTTCCACAATTTTCGGTACACAAGTAGCTGGGTATCTCCAGACGGTGAATGAAGACGATGAAATGATTGTATGCGTCTTTGTCGCTTCATCACGCTAAATCGGCTAAACGGATTTCAACTATTTTTGGTACACGGGGTAGCTGGGTATCTCCAGATGGTTATAGGATACTTTTTACCCGACTACGCTCAACAAAAAACGACGGGTTATGACTTTTTCTCCTCCGCGAACGAAGTTGCGGGCATCTTCTAGTGGATAGGTATATATATGTAACAATTGGCAGTAGTGTGAGTTACGTTAATCTTAACACGTAGTTTCACATGGAAGGTTTTAGATGTCGATTTTCGAGTTTATTTATATATGGATGATGAAACCGACCGGAGGTTAATAACTGGATGAGACTCGATCCTTCTTCGTCGTACAACTCGTACTTGCGAAGCATATAGGAGCCCAAATATTGCCCAATTTCACACTAATAATTATCTATACTATTATAAAGTTGTAAAATGAAATGTATGTAAATTGAAGACATTTTCAAAGAAATAAGTGATACGGACTAAATCGAAAAATATTTTTATTTATTTTTTGTATCTTTGTAGGTGTCGTTGTAGTCATAATTACATTAATACGATCTATATTTTCGAAGCCGACGTTTAGATGTATGCGGACGAATATGTCTAGCAAGAGCCAAACTACAGGTAAACAGTCTATATTTATCATAGGAAGACACATGACATTGCTACGGACGAGAAACACGTATTACATGCAGTCCCGTAGTATTGCCTGCTTCATCGATCTCTTCTTAGAAGCTACATTAAGAGTCCGCAGTAAGCTCGGCCGAATTTCACCTTCCCATACAAACGGAGTTTCGTTCCTATTTTAAAACTACGTTTTGGATTGTAACGAAACTTTGCATATACAATGACATGAGGTATATCTAGGCCAGAAACTAGTTTAGGTATATGCCTGCAGTTTATAAAACAAAATATAGCAAAAACAAGTTTTGTATGAAACTTCGCTGTATTTTTTTCTACTATGGTATCTGAAGCTGCATAAACTAATTACAGACCTGCATGTACCTAAACTTATTTTAAGTACAAATATTCAGAGCAAACTAGCTAGTGGTTTGAAAATGAGAGCGTAACTACGTTTGTATGGCGAACCGTGCTTACTGGGGCCTCTTAAGAGTATACACAAACAAAAATAGGGGAAGCGATAAAGGAAACTCGCCACATCCAGAAAAAACTGATTCTCAAATAGCTTAACTCAATGCTCTTCAATCATAGCTAAGAAGACTTTCGATAGTTACCTACCTCTCAAACAAAAATAAATCAAAATCTCATTATCCCTCTAAGAACTGCGATGGCAATAGCTAACGCTAAACAATCATATACATAGCCAAGCTGTTACATTCACCATTTATAATTCGTATTCAATTATTATACTAATCAGTAGCAGTTGTGAATCTGATACCAAATACATCACTAGGTAAGGAAGATGTTTGCTATGAACTTCAAGACAGAACTTAAGACTTCGGATAGTTCTTCCAACTAGTTTATAGATCCCGATGTTGCTACCTTGATAGTGAATTCTAACTCCGCTAACCCTCTTGAGATAAATTGCCCTAACAGAGGCATTTTCAGTAAATAGGAAATGCGTCGATGCGACTAATAAGAATAAATTAGTCTGTGGCACGTTCTGAATTACAACTCCATCATCCAACTAAAAATCCAACAAAAATATTGACATCATTAATTAAAATAACGTTGATAAAGAATTCAGGGCTTTTACTTTCAATTACCTTTTTAAAAACTAAGTTACAAGCAGTAAAGGTTCTATTATAAAACATATTCAACTAAAAAAACCAGCAAAAATACTGAAATCTTTACTTAAAATAACGTAGTCAGAGGCTTTTAGTTTCGATTACCTTTTTAAGAACTAAGTCTCAGTAAAGGTTCAATCATAAAAGATATAGTACAGAAGTCCAAACGATGCCACAAAATGTTTTATGAATTGCTATCAGACCTTTAGTGGCTGGCGCATAAGTCATATTAATTTGTATAATGGACGATCGGTTAAGCCAGTGTGTAGGCGGTATTAAAGTAATTAAATTAATTATTAATACGAGTAGAACATTAGGTGAGTTGTTTTGAGTTTCATTTCTCACGGCTCTGTGTTCAATGCAAATGTGGCCCATTTCTATGGTTATTTCCAAGTGTTTTCCTTCTTCGTATAAATGTTATGCGAGCAGTAATTTTAACATAAGTAAAGAAAGAATAATAAACACGCTAATATTGCACTTGCGAACAAACACGGAAGCTTAACTATTTTGGTTTAGTGCCCCAAGTGATCGTAAAGTGCGTTCACATTCGTTCCAGCCATCGAGACACTGCTTTCTTTAATACAATTACGTAATATCACGTGTCAGTCCTTTCCTTAAAGTTTCATATATAGCTATAGAAATCTTCAAGCTTGGCCCTGTGACACCGCCTTGTGGCACACCAATAACCTACCTGCGTGACTTAGCGTAACGTTCCATTATTTCATTTGATAAGATTCCTTGCCGGTAATTTGAATTTCAGGAAATAATTTTCCTTTGCTACTCCCCCGCGGTTTAAGGTTTTTTCTCGAGATGTTATTCCAATTTAGAAGGTAGGTACTCTACTTTCCAATCCCAGAAGCACTCTCCATTCCATCCGCACTTAAACTCATCGCAGCCCGTTTCGGAATAATGAAGCGATCATAACATAACTACATACAACTTGGAATTTCATTCTTCCTTAACGCAGTAAAAATCCACGTTAGATAATTGGTATGGTAAACCATACCTTACCAACGGAAAACTTAATTCTGAGATAAAGGAAATTACGGAAAATGTTGAATGTCTCATTAAGAGTTCCTTTGAGAATTACACGTGGTGCGATCTAATTGAGTTCGCTAACAACCAGGGGCATATTCAGAAAATGAGGAAAATAGGACTGACTATTGTTTCAAACAAGAGTGTTAATGTGAGAGAAAATATATTTTCAAAATTGAATCGTATAAATAGTGGATAAAATATCAGATAACATTCCACCACGGTTACTCGATGAAATGCCGTTCAGAGTTATCGAAATAGATTTTTGTTATTTTAGTATTGCCCGTTCCACTTCACGCCTGAAATGGGGATAATATCCAAATTATTAAAGGGAATCAGATTTCCTTCGAAACGATTTTGATTGAGTTGTATTTGGAGTTGGGAGTTCTTCCAGGAGGACTTCTTTCACGACTTGAATTATACGTAAAACCTTATTCTTTGACAGATTACAAATCAAATGGCTCTGCCAAAGTTATACGTATAGAAATTTACCACACTATTCCTCGTGTTTGCTTTTACTTCAGTCCTCACATTCCGCAATTTGCCTGCATTACACATACTGCTTACATTACGGTTAATACCTGATCTAGATTTGAAATCATTTTAAAATTAGCAATCAAATTATATTCGCTTATAACGGATACAATAACAAACGGCATGCGATATCCCGACGGAGAGCGTGTGACCGCAAAAAGCGGTATTACATAAAACATTGCACTGACTGCAGTTTGCGTAAGAGGCATAATTATAGCTGGCGGACTAGAAAACGCAGGCTGAGAAGACATAATCGCTGCGGAAACGTAGGAGCCCTCGTAGGTGTTGGGAAACTTATATAAGCGTGTAAATATTTAAATAGCTGAAACTAAGATCGAGTCTCGAGGATATGCAGTGCTTGTTAAAGGATTTAGGCGCAACTTCAACCGTATGCGGTATTATAATTTATGGGAAAGCTGGGTCGTAGGAAGTTATATATGAAAGGATTTATACTGTGTAAAATAGAAACTAGTAATTTTATTGATCGATTAAAATTAACTTTACTCGAGTCACATTTATTGTCCCAAATAACGATTTAATTAACGCTTTTATGTTAGATAATATTATTTATTATAATCGTTTTTCATGACCTCAATTAAAATAATCGTGACCAGCAGTAAAGGAACCCTGAAAACTCGTTTCAAAACATGCCAGCCACCCTAGGCACTTATTATAAACCTAGATTATTTCAGATTCATGCAGCCCCCACAACCCACATGGGAGAACTAATGGAACCGAAATTATGCTATATTCTCCCTCGTAAATCCGTGTCCGAAAATCTAGTGATTAAAACAGAAGGTCGGAAAATTTCGAGTAATGTGTACACATTTTCTAACATAAAGTTTTGAGTTGCCCAAAACTGCAATATAATCAAATAGCATATTGTGCTTCTGCCCTAGAAGGGACGACTAACGCAAATTTAGTTTGAAATATTAAATACATCTGTACACTTCTATTTAGTATATTCGCTTTAGGAGACTACCGAATTGAAAAGCAGTCGTAGATCTGACCAAAGTCGGCCTTAAAACTTCTTATGAGCTCATTAGAAAGCTACCTGTAGCTTCAGAGTTTGCGTGGAGTACTTCCTACCGATGAAGGACATTCAGCAGGATTACAATCTAAGGCAAAATTTTAAGTCTATATCTTTTACAAAAGGACGTAAATTTGCTTTGAAGTTCCATAAAAGATTTACGCGCGTAGACATGACTTAAGACGACCGCAAAAGTTCTAACTATAGCATTTGCGTCGAGTACTTACTACTCTTGCAGGGGTCATGATTCTATGGCAAAAAAGTCCATCTTTTACTCAAAAACGTAAATTCGCGAAAAAAGACAAGCATAGACGGGACCTAAGACGGCCCAAGAGCCTAACACTCCATCCTTAGAACGCATTGGAAACCTAGATGTAACTCCAGTATTTGCGTACAGTACCTCCTCCTATCCTAGAAAGGGTCAACATTCGAAAATAAAATTAAAAACCTCTATCTTTAATTCAATAACGTAAATTGGCTTTAAGACGCCGCCCAACAGAAACAGGCGTAGACGTGACCTAAGTCGGCCCTAAAAGTCCTAACACTCCATCCTAATAGCCCATTAGAAAGCTAGACGCAGCTTCAGCATTCGCAGCGTACTCCCACGCCTAAGGACGCGAACTTGACCGCGGTGACTCATCATACCGGTTCCTAACTATATGCACGATACGATATACATAGTTACGATCTCCGTCGGTGTTTTGTAATGAGCTTTTTGTGATGGCTCCTCTATTCTAATAAAACGTGTGGATGTATTCTAATGTTTCTAATGAAGCGTTAAAATTGGAAGCTTTGTCTGTACAGATCTAAAGTTGACTACCAATCTAACTCTGTAGTTTATATTATAAGCAAACTCTGAATTATAAATGGCTGTCCCTAGAGTATGTCAAGACTCACGTTTTCCAATATTAGGGACTGTTAACAATTACTCCCGAGTTATTAAAAAGATACCTTTCCGGGTTTATTTGGGATAGGCAAAATGTTATCTCTGATTCTGCTTTAAAAACTATTACTACTAACGATCCCATGTAATTTTACTGTATATTCTAAGCATATGCTTAGTCAAATTTAAAACGCATAGATAATACTGCATAAGATAGCCTACGCCAGTGCTCTAACGAAAACAAAGGCGGTGCACTTGAAATAGAAGCATAACACAGTTTTATTGCTGAAGCTAAAAGAAATTACTCCAGAGTTGGTTCATTCTATTTGAAGAGTATTTCGATAACGATAACAATGCGAAAGTATGCTACGTATACAAGGTCTAAACATTTGTGATTTAATTTCATAATAGTCCGGTTAATCAGTCATCTAATCTTTAAGGTCTTGATTTAATCTAATATGATACATAGTTACACAATCTCGGAGAACCAACGGCCGCTGGGGCCAACAAGTTCTCGAGTGGCGACCACGCAACGGAAGACGCAGCGTAGCTAGGCCATCAACAAGGTGATGAAGATCGCTAGTCTGCTGAATGCGGGCGACGCAGGACCGTTCGTGGTGGCATTATTTGGTTTATGCCAAGCAGTGGCCGTCTTATGGCTGATAATGATGATGATCACAAAACCTAAAGTGATAAAGTGAAGAAATATACTTCTAGGTCAGCCATATAGCGCAGTAGTTTGCATAAAAGAAAAACGTACTTTCGCATTAATATGGGTAAGAATGTCGCGGTTAGCAACGATCATCTAAACCACTCGACTCAATAATGACTATAATGAAAAAGCATTCCTACACAGATAGAGCTGTAATGTTCTTTTATCAGTCGATGTCGGGTCGGCTGACTCAAAACTAATCAACTAGGAGGCCCCCTTTAGCCAATAGAATTGCGTTTAGTTATACTACATATGTGTTCGGTTATATGGGTATAACATTAAACAGGATGGTGTGATGAATGAAGTAATAATGAGAACAGGTGATAATAAATACTTGTAAAAATGTTGATCAAATTTCCAAGCAATTGGCTATCTTTTTAAGTATAGGAGGGAGGGAGAACTGAAAAGACTGGTTAAAAACATTAGTCGATAGAGTAATGATCTTGTCCAATAGGAACAAGGTAGAGTATTAAAAAAGTACCTGTATAAGGACTAATCGTAAGATTGGGGATCAACTTCCAACTATGGATGTAGATTTTTTCACTAGACGAATACTTTTCTTATCAATACAGATATAGAAATGCGTGCATAATGGCTGGATCATTAGGCTTTGGCAAAATGACTTGCAAATCGTCCAACACATTCATGATACGCAATATTATATACAAGATGCTTGTAATAAGCAATAGGTTTCCCCCTGAGTATCATTCCAACGCGATCCAGAGCGATCGGTACGCCAAAAAAGCGATGGATGGATTGTGTGAGAGAGAACATGAGAAAGAAAGGAGTAAGCACTGAAATGACGAATAATAGAGATAAATGGAAGAAGAAAACAGCCGACCTTACAATTTTCATAATTCTTGAAAAGATCATCATGTAGAAGCCGTTAGGTTAGGTTTGTTTTATAACAATCCCATATTATTAACGGTTTCAGAGAAAAATGCTTTCGATGAAATGATACGTCGACGAAATGAAGTATTCGTCGATAGAACGTCTTTCGATAAAATAAGATTCTGGCAAAACACCAGTCAAGATCTGACTTGAAAAGCTGCAACGTTCTATAGTCCTGATTGTACAATACTGTATTCATATTACTGTAGGATATTAATCAACTTTCCCTTACTGAATACCTAACTGTGTATTGCTAGTTGTCTCCTGTCGAAATGATCGCTCTTTAGCGATAAGATCGCCTGTTGTTTGCCTTGTAATGTAACCTTCTTTTACATTTTCTTTTGTGATTCATGCATCATAGAATTTGTATTGTATCTTCTATTCATCTCAAGTTATACAATAAGGATCCTGGTTGTATTGTTACTTTGCAACAGAAGTAGACAATCAAAGTTTAGAGACTGATAACTAATATTATAATCAAAATTACGTAATGATTGGGAATTTACGCCAACTCATTAAAGAGGCTGGGATTTCCCTTAGGAAGTCAGTTTCTGTGATCGAATAGCACGATTTGTCGCAATTTAATTTATCTCATGGCTATCGGCATCCCTTTCTAAACAATATAATATGTACAGGACGTACGTCGTCACGGCCAGTTTTAATCAATTCTAATTTGTCAAACACGTCTTTTTCTATTTATTTTTTTTGTAAAAAAGCCATAATTCCAACCGATCTTAATCAGAACTGTTCCTTGTGCATTGATTCGCATCATGTTTCCTGAAGTCTGTTAGACACGAGCAGTTGTGGTGTTTTTTAATCTGACATTGTAACTTTTAGACCCTAATATGCTGTAATACTGTAACAATGTTTAAGGCAACGTGATTTTTATTAGGACGAGGCATGTTCAGGCAGTAATAAAAAGGGCAGTAAAAACAAACCGGGATTAGAGGGGTGATTGTAACGCCGGCCGGTATTTTTTTAATCTAGTAACATTTGAACGGCTACTTTTATATTGCAAAATATTTTTTTAGTACTGAGAAGTACGAAGCATTATTAATCCTATTGCGGACTTAATAATACACGAATCAAAAAATAAACAAATCGTTAAAGAAGCAGCCTCACTCACCGGCACTTTGCCGTTTGTTAAAATTGTTGGAGTCTTTATAGACTTGAGTGAAACACGAATAAAATGCAGATGCTATGTTGTAAAATGGGAATGAATCAATGATGGAAGATGCGAAGCCAGCATTAATAATGAATGAACATTGTCGAGTGAAAATAACAATATCTTGATAAATCTCATTTTCCTTCAAACCAAAAACGTCTTTGCAGTTAAAAGAGGCAATGGCTAAGGTCAGAACGTTAATAAAACATACGTGTATCACGTAAGCAACTAATCAACATAACGAGAACATCTAACTAGTCACGGAACAAAACGTTATCTTCAATTAGAAGAACTCGGAGCCCATAAATATTAATTAGTGCAGCACGAATTTTTTTAACTTTATCGTGAGACGTATGAGTATCATTATTTTGAAGTGTTAACTTAACATTATTCGTTTAGTTCATAGCGGCCTCGTATAGAAAATCGGGGCGTTAGACGGTCTCCCAAAAGGTGGTGACGTAGTCGACCATTTTTGCTCCCTTACATGTACAGGTTAATTTGCGTGCAGAAACAATAAATATATCTTCGTGTCAACGAATGCCAAAGACGCTTGGTTAATGTGGTTGTGGTTGCTAAAGTGGTTGGTAAATGAGTTTTGCTTATAGGTCTATTAGAAGCGTTTCGATTACAAGAGATCGTGATCGCTTTATAAATATAACTGATATTCTACAATACAAGTGGGAAAAGAATCCAGACTAATATTATAAATGCTAAAAGTAACTATGCTTGTATACCTTTTCACGCTTAATCCGCAAAAGCGATTTAGATGAAATCTGGTATGGAGAGACCCTGGTATAGCTAAATATAGCAGCATTTTCATTTGGGGACAAAAAGAGGGGTGGAAGTTTGTATAGGGAATCAATCATTAACTAAACCATAGGCTACTCAGTTTTTGGTAACGCGTTAGTAAGCAAAGTTTGTTGTATGCCTGCCTACGCCAGTTCAGGCCGTCTCTCGAATTAGGTACTTCAAGTTACCACGCGTACTTGTCTTTCACGGTGCGATTTCGACCGATCGAAATATGGAGTTTATCGGGCAAAGGTGAACTTTAAGAGTCAATAGAATGTCATTGACCTTATATGAATATAAGGCCAGAATAACGTAGTGATTCTATCAGATCAGAAGTTTAGCTCAAATGTGCATTAAATAACTGAAATGCTGGACAAAGATACTTCAACTTCCGATCCTTTAATGTACCTTACTCTCTCTTATAGTTATGAGTTAGAAATTGTTGACGTAAAGCACCATAAATTTTCAGCCTTTACTTTAATATTGACAAACAAACAAGTTTCATGCCAGAGAACAGCATGCTATTGCGTAACAAGTTCCCATTTGGGTATCTTTGGATTTTTTGTACAATACTGCCCCACAACGCATCACTTTTTATAGTGAAAGAGTAAATTGTCAAACTATACGATGTGTAAATTCCTGGCCCAAAATGACTAGGTCAAAACAATCGTACCCGCATAACTAAACGGTATGTTTGTAGTGCTAATGTCGCACTTCTCATTAATATTTATTAAGAAACATTGATACGTATGCCGCCCTCCAATAGTGCGTTGATCTATTGTGTAGCCGTTTTGGGCACGGCGGCAAACAATTTTAAATTTACAGTTTCGACAGTTTGATCAATAGTTGAATGACTTATGCATTGTCTAGATTTTCTTCAACCAGTGCGTATTACCGATGATAACCTACGGAGCCGATACGTGGTCTCTAACTATGGGTCTCTTAAGGAAGCTCAGAGTCACTCAGCGAGCTATGGAAAAGGGCTATGCTAGGGATCTCTCTACGAGATCGAATCAGAAATGAGGAGATTCGTAGACGAAACGAACCCAGGTCACCGACATAGCAAACAAAAAGGTTCTCGAGTGGAGACCACGTACCGTGCGGGGACCGCTGCGCTAGCCCCCCCGCTTAAACCGCTGAACCGATTGGAATGAAATTTGGTATGGAGATAGTTTGAGTCCAGGGGACGGACATAGGCTACTTTTTATCCTGGAAAAATACCCTTATCCGCCATAAACGAATTTAAGGCGGACGAAGTCGTGGGCATAAGCTAGTTCTAAATATATTTATGAAGTCGTTCAATCCATTGCCCCATTATCACGTGAAAGAAGGACAAACGCCCCTTAGCCGACTTAACTCCTGAAACCATATTTTTTTTTCAAATAATTAAACAAACCTAATATTGGGTTCTACTTCCTACACAATATTCAACAATCGGAAAAGTTTTCGGTTTCGGAGAAAAGCAGTTCGAAAATGAGGTTTGAGAGAAATTAATACGCATAAGGAAAATATTTTGGTAATCGCGGACAACATATGTGAATTAAAATCGAGTGCAGAAATTAACAAATAATTGTCGAAACAATGGGATCTTTATTTAGCTGTCTATTACAATAAAACCACCATGCGTATCGAGTGTATACATTCTCATCAGTGACAAAAACATGGTAAACAATAAAAACCTACTTACGTCCATATGTTTTCCCAATTTCGCTTCTTTTAACAGTAATAATATGGCATAAACGAGGGTACCAAAGGCAAACAAGCCCAAGTCCTATGTAAACGTTTGTCAATATCCTCGGCCTTGCTTCACATCGATTTCATTCATATGCTAGAAGCTGAGCTGAGACATTCACTCTAGTGAGATGGGAAGCTATCCATCGGGGAAATCTCATAAGTATGAGACAAGGCTTGGAATATGAGATCATTGACCCGAGACCTAGTTTGGTGGAATTAGATCATATGACACATGTTATGAAGTATATGCGTATTGGATTAAATCATTAATTAGAGCCACGAAGAAATTGAGAAACCGCACTTGCACGTGACATTGCGATGTAATCAGAATGTTGTCACCAGTTTTAAGTTTTAATAACAAAAAACAAATTATTTAACTGTCTTTCTATTTCTAATCTTTCTATTCAATTTCACTTTTATGCAACACAGACAGCGTAATATGGTCCATGCCGCATGCAGATTTGTTTTTTTTTAGCCATTGCATACATTATAATTTTTTCCTGTGTCCTTTTTGTTCTTTTGTAGTTGATAGATTAAGTATTTTTTTATGAAATATACGATATAGTTATTTATTTAATGATATTGCTATTTTCAATGGGTAAAATTGTAATATATCTTATGGCAATTGAACGAATTAAGCTATTTCTAGGTTAAATATTTTATGTGTTGATATAAAGTTAAAATGTGCCCTAAATACGTACACGAAATCATTAAACAAAATACAATTACTAAAAAAAGGTGAGAGCGTGTTCGAAATTACCCACAATAAATATCGCGAGCGAGCGAAGCTACTTGAAAGCTAGTATTAAAGCGATAATTCCTTAACGAAAATAAATATCTTACCGACCCTTTTCGCTCCCAATTAGCAATAAAGCATCCAGCGGGGCTATAGACTTCTTTATAGTACGCGCGTGCTCATCAGGGCTTATTAACTTGTAAGGAACACTGGAACCGATTGAGTTTATGTAATAAATAAGCGCACACGGTGTTACGTGTGATGAAACTATACTTTCAGGCTTTAGAGTAAAGTTTAGTGAGTTATATTACTTATTACTTGACTCAGTAAGAGCTAGCGTACGTAGCACTCGGGACTATTTTGTAGTCTACGAGTAGAGTGACAAACTGCTAGCAGCCAAACTGGCCGAAAATAAGCTTTTCTTTTTAATTAATTTATTAAACAAAGTACATATTTCTTATTTCTGGACAGTTTCCTGCAAAACTGTATTTGTCGCGTGATAGGTACGGTCAACCAAATGTAATGGAACCCTCCACTATAGTACCTTGTCGCAAAAAGTGGCCTTTCACTGATTAGTCAGTCAAAGTAGTCTCTGTGAAGTTTATTATGAAAAAGTTCTACAGTGGTTCCGTTTTGCCTGTTGATTTGCTGCGATTGGTTGACTGTACATTCCGTCTCTCCCATACTGTATTGAATAAAAAAGGCGGGCAATATTTATCGCGGGAGAGAGTCGCATCTCAGTAAATTATTTCGAACGACTAAAGTCTAATGCTTCATAAGATATATCGCTATAAAATGTACTTGTGTAATAATCGTCGTCGTAATAATCTTTGGTCAATAAAGAATTATGTTAAAATTTAAACTCGTTGAGCACATTACCAGTCTCAAAATTCTATTCATTAGTGAAAATTCAAATTAAACCAATACCACAACTAGCATTAAGTGACTTTGCTCCGCACTTCGTAACTTGTAAATATAGAATCGCAAGTGGTTCATTGAGAACTTTACACTTAATACCCGTTCAATCATGCGTGATTATTACCAGAGTGCCTAAACTAACAAATATGGAACCATACTGGAGGTATATGGTTAAATATTCTCGTCAGGTAAGAATTGAAGTTACCTTACAACAGCAGAAGAAACTTTTCACCTGTCTCCAGCGTCGAATACGGTAAAACTTCGAGTTACAATCTTCCCAATGGAGCTTCAAATTTTGACATAATTCGTCGAAACATCGGCAGAGAACTTCATGCCACAAATTCTCTGGCGCACACCTCGACAAGTTCATTTTAACTGGAGTCTCGAGGAAATTTGTAGATTGTTACACTAAGAATCGGACAGAAAAGCCAGCTTAAATTGATTGCCATTTATCGAGAGAAAAATTGCGTACGTGGCCAGCATTTCAGATAATTGAACACATTACTTTAATATTTGTATTTCGATATAAAAAACATAATCCACAACCACGATATCTGTATGTATGTCGACCTGTTCACGATTATTTCTTCTGGATTCTTTTAGATAAAGTTGTCACTAACGGGTCGCTTGACTTTTGCAGGTCGTTTTGGTCTACAATTTGTACATCCAAGCGAAGTGCGAAGCGGGTTACTGTTGTTTATTACTTATAAAGCGATACATATTGCAGAATAAATCGTAAAGGAGCCGCAAAGCTCTAGGGCACTAGTTCCGGGCCCGAGCATAGCATACTTTACAAAAACGAACAAATAAAACGTAACTAACATTCCAAACATACCATTGACAAAGTCAAAAATAAAATGAGCCTAAAAGGAGGCTCGCGTCTAACGAGTTTTAAGGTAATCCCAAATGAAACCCTCAAGGGAAATGTTTGATTAGGCACATTTAAAATTTAAACGTCAAATTGCGGTCCGTGGAAATTCTAACCCTTTTAAAGTTACTTTAAAGCCGCCCCGATAAGTCTTCGGGGGGTTGGAATTAAAATTTACATAATTTTATTAGGTGTAGGTTTTCAAGGAAACGTCAATCTGTACGGTCACGGCGAGAACGTCAGACGTGTTTTCGATATTAAAAATTTCGAGTCATTACGTTCAAAATGATAAATTATTTTTACTATGCAACTCCTGTATATTTATCAGCAGGAGTTCATTTAATAAAACGTAAGTAAACAACACAGCAGAAGTGCTAGACGTTTTGTAAAATGTAAACATAAACAGTTCTAAGCTATGCTCAGTTTTCCTAGTGCACTTAGGAACCATGCACCGTACAAAATCCTCATCACGTTTAGCAAACTGCACTTATAATGGCTCAACGAAAACGGGCGTAGTTACTAATGGACCATTAAAACTAGGTTACAAATCGATTAAATTCGCGATAGTTGTTAAAGAAAGTTACTTTTTTGCCCAGTAACGAGTACCTTCCACTGAGCTGTCAACTCTCTCGAGCACCCTTAAAAGGCATCGCAAAACTCGCTCCGTCACATATCAAGTTGCTTCATACGATACTACCCCTACCACGTGCCAAACCGTTACATATACAAAGAGAACCGTATTTCACACGTTGGTTATATCAGTATCGCCTTTCTCTTGTGATAATTATCACTTCAGAATCTGTAAATGTACTGTTTTGGATGTCTATCCAAAACTAATTACCAAGTCCATTTGGACTTTAGATGAAATATTATTCAAACCAGTTTGAACTTTATTTTTAAGAATTCGTAACGTACGAGTACTTAATCGAATCAGGCTCAAACGAATCACCGAAGCTTAGTGGAGTGCACAGGGTTTTTGCCCAAGGTATCCAGATTTTTCTGTGCCTATATGGAGCCATAGTCGTTCAGGGCTTCAGGCTAGGCAGTGCCTTTGTGCCTATATGGACCGCATGCCACTGCCGAAGCTCCTATCACAATCATCAAACCCTTGGGATTCCTTTGTTCACAACCAACCGAGATTTCTGTAAGAACATGGATCCCTTCATTCGAGATTTCATCGTCAACTTGTGGTACAGGCTTAAATTACGAATGCGGGATGAGTTTTTTGTTATTCTTCTGAAATATCCGTTACGACAGTTAAATTGCCATTAACATATTCGCGCTTTTGTGATGTCATCCGATGCTTATTACGTTGCTTCAGGTATTTCGTTGCGCGGTTAAGAACTTCAAATGAAAGAGCGGCAAATTATTGAAGAGCCAATGTCTTACAAAAACGGTTTGATGAATGATAACGTTGCCCGTACGTGTAAATGAAAATACTTTCATGCTGAATTTACAAGGTATTGACCAAAAGATCTTTATAGTGAGCATAGTAGCGGTCTTTTATCAGATGAAGCTCAACATAAATATGACTGCTATGACGCAATATGTTTTCTGTACCTTTATTATCCAACGTTATCCCCGTCATATTTATTTTAAATAATGTGTATGAAACCGCGAGAGTATAAAGTGTAGGTACTATGGTCTTAGTTTATCCTATTAATCTCAATCTAAACTTACACGATTATCACATCACAACACAACAAAACCATGAATCGATCATTGCATCAATCAGACATACTTATATATATTAACTTGAATTGTTACATAAGGCACATATTCTTGAAGGAGCATCTTAAAGTATTCCGACATAATATAGAATGTCTGCAGCCGAGGTAATTCGATATGTTAAGGCCATCGCGCAACAGGTGGAGCAACGACCTGATCAATACTACCCTCCAGTGCAGAGCCAAATTGCCTTAGCGAGTCTCCGTCATAAATAATGAAATTCACGGGGCCTGGCCGGAATACTGAAGTCAGATCAATTCCTTCTTTTTGTGACAGAGCTTAAACAAGATTCTTTCTCTTTTTCGCTGTACCTACCTAAGTTGATTTTATTTTTACGTTACTAAAGTCTTTTCCAGATTCGTCTGAAGTCAAGTTATGGGGAGTATTTCTCTGATCATTTCAACCGCTGTCCTTTGTCACATATACTGAAAAAAGAGCTACAGCAAGCATTCGACTTTCATACCACTTCTTTAAATTTGATTGTGACTTAATTATTTTATATTTAGGACACAGGATTGTCAGCAGTTAAACTGGCCTGAGAAATACCTTGGACATATTGTTACCTAGACATGACCCCTATAGATGGCGAGGCATCAAGCCTAAGCAGATTGATATTAACGTTAAGAATTTTCGATTTATATGGACAACTACTAAGAGATAGTGCCTACCTCGATGCGAGTAAAGTTTCACAGAAAATACCCAAGAAATTAAATAAGCAGCAATTGGTGTTGTGACTTGTTACTGTCTTAAAACCTTTTTGGCATTTGAGTAAACCTGCAACAGGGAAAGTTTGGAAGCAACAGTACAATAGGGTATACAATTTATGTAAAATACTACAATTGGTAATACGTACCCAGAAATTGGCAAGCATAGGTGTGATAATATGTTACCTATTGTAAACATAATCAAGCTAAGTAACTTCTGGGGTTAAACGACAAATTTCAGGAGCAGTACTTAGTAAACAGGCTACAATTTACGTAACTGCAATCCCTTTACGCGATATGAATCTCTCCTAATCCCCGATTTTTTCATCACATGCCATCAATCTTGCGTGCTGATACCAGACAGCGTATCGTGCATAAATCCTACAAGTTCATGGAATACTAAAACGAATTGAACTATTCCTCTCTTTGATTGCGATTCTGAAAGTCGCCGCGCGCATTCCGACGAGAGTTTATCCAATTAAAGCTATTAGCTCATTTTCTGTTCAACAAATAGCAGTTGAAATAGCTCGCGGTATTCCTGTATCCTCACTTTGCAGGAGATACAATACAACACACTAGGTATCTTCTGTTAAGTGTACCCAGATACAGCCAGTTTTATGTGCTGCAAATGAAACTAAAAGCCCATGATTGTTTAAGTAAATAACTAAACTGAAATCAAGTCAATAGCATCTTTTGTTAAGTATACCTAGATAAAACTTGCGCTGTAAAATATCTAAAACAAAACTCCAGTCAATAGCAGATTACGTTCGTGTGCTACATTCGTATATTTGGAAACAGATGTAAAATATGTCTGTGTCAGGCATTTATCCATTATTATACGAATAGGCGGAAGTCAATCTCAGTTCCATTCTATAAAGCGCAGCATAAAACTTTTATACCCTACTTTCCAGTATTTCCGTCCTGGTTTATTATTTGCAGAAACTGAACAATATTATGGCTCCCGAAAATGCTGTTCTCTTTAAAGTTTTCCTAGTATTTCTATGAAATAAATTGGTAAAAGTCACGTATTATTCAGGTCCGCTTTTAGAAGGTTAGACTTAGGTCAATCGAATCCTAATAACGTATTTATTATTTATTTTAACAAGAACGTCTAGCAAATTCTAAATATCTCGGTCGAACAACTATCCCCAAAGATTTCTGAAGACTTACCCGATGATATAGAAAATTATACGTCACAAAAAGGCCGAGAAATGTCCAATGTTTATTCTATACCCTTCAAACGATATTACACAACGGTACACATTGCCTCATGTCGCGGAGGGACGCCATAAAAAATCAGTGAAAGACTGTTTTCAAAACAACTTCTAAGAAATTACGCAAAATGACACAAAGTGAATAAAATTTCGCAAAGAAATTGTATCGCTTCTTTTTGTATTACGAGTAGCTTTTATAGCTTTTAAGGTTTGTAAAGCTGAAGTTAAAAACTGGTCGATTTAGATTTAGTGATTTAACGTTTTATGCAGGGTATACAATACAATTCAATAGTAGATTGTTTGACAAGAGGCTAAAATAAGCCATTATGACACGAAGTGATTATTTGGACGAGCTCACGAAGTGAGCGAGGACAAATATGTCTGAGTGTCATAATGGTTTTTAGCCACGTGTTAAACACTCTGCTTTTCACTTCGACTGCGAGAAAATAAAAAAGACTTTACATTAAAGTTGTATATTACATGAAAAATAAAAAGTGCAGATTGAGCAATTCGATCAGAAATTGGCCAATCTGACCAGGTTGGTTTGTTTGTTTTTAATTATTCGTAAGTAGTATGTAGCGGGCCGCAAGTTTTTTTTTTCAGTTTCATAGAAATTTGTATGGGATTATATGGCTTCATTTTAAACCCTAGGGGGTAAATGTACTATTTTAGTCTAGCTTCGCGAAGCTAATATGACGTACTTTTTGAGCAGAAGAAGTGAAAGCTGAATTTTCATGTGAGTGTGCCTAATTCTGCGTTACTTGAGAATGGATTCGATCGTCATACTTGTGAAAGAATAGATCAGCAACCAAGAACTAAAGGAATTGCTCTGCCTGAACCCCATGTGTTAGCGCCAGTGTCAATGGCCAACACCAATCAGGTATACTAAGACACTACCTACTAAAACTACCTATTTAAAATTCGACTGCCTACTTTGACCTAAAACCCTGAGTGCTTGAACCCATCATAGCGTTAGCGTCATAAGGTCGAAACTGCCACAAGGCACAGCCTATCATCAATGGCCAGCACGTTAGACAAAAGACATTTCGACTGCCTACCTAGACCTAAAACTAACTCTTTAAACCTCACGCCATGTCTTAGCGTCATTAGCGTGCGGTCCAAACAGCTACGATGGAATTTTTCTACCATCAATGTGTTTAATTGTAACTATACTAGCTTCTGACCGCGACTTCGTCCGCCGTCGTTTATCGCGGATAAGGGTATTTTTCGGGGTAAAAGTAGCCTATGTCCTTCCCCGGGACTCAAACTATCTCCATACCAGATTTCCTCCAAATCGGTTCAGCGGTTTAAGCGTAAAGAGGTAACAGACAGACACACTTTCGCATTTATAATATTAGTATGGATTTTTCCTCGATTTAATTATCGTGTAATTTACAGCTGATAATGTGCACAGGTTGCACATGGATCAGGAAATTTAATTTTACACGCCTAATCGGCAAGTAACACAGCCGCTCTCTATATTATAACTATCACCTTGTATTGTACAATTACTTGTAACTGCAAAAAACGATTTGATTTATGGCCAACACTTCATACAGGTACTAAGATTACACCTGTACTCAAAAAACTTCGAGTACTGAAACTCTATGCTAGCGCAGTATAGACAAAGCAGAATGATGGCGTACCTAATCGCATCGTGAGTTCCATTCTCTGCCCTTACCTAAAGGTAAGACGAGAAAAGCGTAAACGTGTATTTTGTAAATTGTCATTCTATTTTTGGCCACGGATGGGACGCCTCGTTATCGATTCGCACTGACGTCATTTCTCGGCGACTAATCAATTCGTATATTTTGCATCGCTATGATCGTAATATTGGCGACACAAAGGTTTTAATGATATCCACAAATCAATTCCAAATCCACGTGGAAACATTAAGATTATCATGCCGTTTCTAAAAGAGCTTATGTGCGTGGGATGTCGGGGTACCTTGCATCTTTTTCCAATGGGGGAGTAATGTAGCAATATAATTTGGTCACAACGCTAAACGACATAAAAGCTATGTGTCACATACAACATTTTAAGTAGGTACCTATATGCAAATTATTAATAAGACTGTCGTTTAGCAACATTCATTCTTATTTGCGAATTCATACATGGCTAAAGTTCGTTCAAATACAAACTGACATAACTACTCAAACTTAAGGTACATGTTCATAGCCGACCGCAGACAGCAGCAGCAAGCGAAGTGTCGTGACGACATTTCTGGTTTCTATGACAATGTATGGAAGCGACGTGTCGCTACGCAAGGTACCTATTTATTGCATAGAAATACATAGAAACCAGTGGTGGGGCGGCGACAGCTGCTATCTGCGGTCGGCTACAAACTTGTACCTTTATGAGGTTTGAGTTAGAGCCTCTCAAGATGCCCTAACTGCTTGAAACCTTTGGCAGTTAGTATTTGCTACTTTGACGGTGGAAAACGATGACTTCGTCAGAAAGCACGATCACGTATAGAACTTAATACCTACCAGCATGTGTTCTTGTTAAATGACAAATCTTTTACATTATAAGAACTGAAAATCTCGCTCGACTAATGTTAATACCCGGCTCTTTGGACTTTTTAAGACAATGTGTGTTATGATATAACGAAAAATGCGCTGAAATTGGGATAACGTCGATTTGTCTAAGAGTCCCATTTTAAGGGTTCTGTCCCCAAAACGTAAAGCGGGGCCCTATTACTAAGACCCCGCTGTCCGTCTGTCTGTCCGACTGCCACGAGGCATCTCATGAACCGCGATAACCGTGACAGTTCAAGTTTTCACAGATGATGTCTGTTGCCTCTATAACAACAAATACTAAAAACAGTATAATTGTATGTCTGTCTCTCTACGTCAGCAACCAATATAAAATGGTCGAACACCGCATACATTTTGCTTAGGAATAGGGCTCTGCTAACACCGGATTTTCATAGATATGGCCGTTTGTAGCGTATATTTTGTACGGAACCTTCGGTGCGCGAGAACGATTCGCACTAGGCTGGTTTTATTTAACATTAACAATACTGTGCTGTGCAAATGTTTATGACGTTGACATCACAAAAAGGCATGAAACCGTTGACGACCGGTTTAGCTCAGCGGGAGTAACTTTGCCTGCGAAGCCGAGGTCCTGGGTTCAAATCCCGATAAGGGCAAATATTTGTGTGATGAGCATAAATATTTGTTCCTGAGTCTTGGATGTTTTCTATGTATATAAGTAATATATCTATTAAATATATCGTCGTCTAGTACCTATAACACAAGCCTTATTGAGCTTACCATGGGACTAGTTCGATTTGTGTAAAATTGTCCCGTAATATTTATTTATTTATTTAATTTATTTATTTAAACCCATCATTTGTCAACAAAAACCTTTTTGTAGCACCCAAGCAGTGCATTTCTCTGTAGATAAAATAGTAGTTTATTTTCGTATGGATCGTGCGGGCCCACGCGGTTTCCTCGTCCGACGTAAATATAGCTCTTGCATCCCGTGACATAACTTGAGACATTTTTACCGTTACGCCCTTATAGTTAACCGGCTAAATTGCCATAGAGCTTTTCCTTGATGCGGTTAAAGCAATTAAAACGTTTTACTTTGCAACCTTAAGGCAAAGGCCAGACGTACAATCAACACGTGTGATCTACTGATATTTAACAAATATCGTGATATTTATTGATCGTCTAGTCTAGTGTATTGGTGGATAACAATAATTATAGCGGAAATCTAGATTTCTGAATTCCCTAATAGCAGTTTGTGATAAATATTAACAACCGTCAATATACTAGATTATACGATCAGTAAATACTGTGATATCGCAGTCTCCATAACCATTACACGATTGTAGTCTACAAAACACGTACTGTCGTGATACATATTGAACGTGTAGTCTTGCCTGTGTAATGCGTGAATGGAATGAAATCCAGCAGTTTTTTTTATCACATTTATGGATTACAGTGTATATTGTACGTCTAGCTTTCGCACAATAGTTACACACTAACGCGGGAAGCGAACCTGTCAAAAACCCGAGAATTTAAAATTTCGTGAACATTATCTTCTTTCTTTCTTTCTTTCTTTCTTTCTAAATAATTAGCTGTAAGACCTATACTGGCAGTTTTCGTGTTTCGTTATTTACAGAGAATTTCATTCTGATACCTATTCATTAAGATAACACAAAGCGCTACCAACACTTAAACTACAATACGAAAACCATGTCTACTGTTACATTGCTTACACTTATTACTGCCACTATATTTTTTTAAAATCTGACTATCTAATTAGGTAGTTATATTCAGTGGCGCGCGGTCCATATAGGCACAAAGGCACTGCCTACCATGAACAACCATGGCTCCATACAGGCACAGACAAACTGCCTACCCTGACCAACAACCTTATATACGCCACTGGATATATTAATTAGTTAATGACTTTCAACTAATCAAAGGCTGACGAGTGACTGATGTCCAATCGCCCAGCCGAATGACACTTCCGTCTCACTTCACTCCACATTTTATCACTCATTTACCGACTAGGTATCTACATATTTGCAGATCCCGACACATGCTGACTCAGTGTTGATTTCAATAATAAAATTAAAACGTATGCAAAACCGCACTCACAGCAAATAGCATTTATGCTAATGCGTTCACGATACGAGTTACGTTTTGCGTGACTCCCTAACCTAATTATTTTGTATCACAGTTTTGATGAAAAAACGTAAACAATGAACCCACCCATGTTTAATACATACCTTTGAAAAAATCTTAATTAGCACAGGGGTCAAAGCCGATGGGGAAATTCAAAGCCTATAAGTACGTGTTCGCTGGTCGAGTGGCTGAGACGTTAGACCGGTAATACAAATGTAAGGGTACTATTTCGGATGTGACCGTCGCAATTATTGTTTTCAGGTGTCAAAAAGGTTTAACGGAAGGTTTAACTTCAGGAACGCAAATTTATATAGCTCGAGTGGTAGTATATGCACGATCAATTCGGACATTCAACAACAACGGAATGTTTGTGCCTGGGTCTTGGATATTTTATATTTATTTAAGTATTATATCTATATATTATGTATATCGTCGCCTAGTACCCATAGCACAAGCTTTGCTTAGTTTGGGACTAGGTCGATTTGAGTAGGATTGACCCTAAAATGTATTTATTTACTTAACATTAAGTTTATGAGATGTGAATTTTATATATTGTCTAGATATACATTATGTGAACTTAGAATCTACAAGTAACTAGATTATTTTTACATCATATTGTTTTTTAAATATATTTTTTTAAACACTCGTCGTAACATTTATACAGTTCCCTAGTATGAATACATTTTAACTTTGGTCTACATAGATTGGTAAGAAAAAAACATGACATTGAGAGCTAACTTTTAAATGCTTCTTACTTATCTATGGACGTATTGATATGTCTACTAACGTAGACCAGAATAAACGTCTGCTTATCCATGGGAACTGTACAAATGTCACGAGTGTTTAAAAATATATATAATAATCAAAACAGTATTTTTATAAAATTATTGTTAAAAAAAATAGAATTCCCATTTGAATATGTTTGGGATATCGACGATTCTTTACATGGAAAATGGAGAAGAAATATGCGTAGAAAATCGTATCATGATGTAATGATATTAACATAAATCTTATGAGTTAAGCTATAGACGGCACATAAGACGTGAAATTGAATCAAATGATTCATTGTAGACATCACAAAGGCTGTTGGAATACTGGCATTATTGTGGGTAACAAATGTAACCCATTTATGTTAGTATGTAACAAAAATAAACAAGTTTAGTCAAAAACAATTCACATAAAAGCTCAAAGCTAACATAGAGCTAAATCGTTCCCCAGTCACTACTAGATCTTATGTACCACAATTTGATCAAATAAACTCCTAACTTCAATTTCATTGGAAAGTCTGAATAACTAGTTTTGATTGATGAATTATTTATCACAATCTATGAAAGATAATAATTCACTGATTTATATTTCTAAACAATCATAATAACTGTACTGCTAAATTATTATTTATACTTTTGGAGAGAAAAAGAAAGACATTACTATTTTCATAACATTACAGTATTTTTATCATTATGAATCACTTGGTTAAGTATGGTGGGTGTGTTCCAATTTATTGTACCCAATTTGAAAACAGATGCTACATCACATCTGCTGCGATAATAATATGCGAGCTATAAATTTATCAATCCCTATTGTGTTTTTTATCTAGTCATACTAAGCTAAGTCAGTCTCAGGCAGAACTCAAAAAAAGTTTAAATAGCTATTGCTATAAGGAACTAGGAAAACAATGCTACATTACCTATCCATGACCTTAGAGGTCTGTTTAGAGAGGGAAGTAAATATATTATGTAAGTACTGGTATTACCATCCAAAAACAGAGACTTGTGATTCATGAGCACTAACATTATAAGTACTTAGCATTTTTTACAAGCTGGTATGTTTGTTAAAACCCATTTTAAATACCTAACGAAAAAAGAGGGATAACGACTTGCATGCTTTCCGCAACTGTAGTTGCATGTCACAGTTTTTGATTTAAATACAAATAGAGTTAAACTTAAAATCACAAGCACATGATTGGATATTTTAAGTTTGACATGTGTGTCTGTGGGTCTATTATTGTAGCTATATATACAGGATACACAGCAGAGGCGTGGTATGAGGAAAATTAAAAGGGAAGCCGAAGCATATTCATTTACGCATCTTTAAAGAAAAAGGTGGTTATAAGCCTTTCCCTGGGCAACCTGGTGGGAATCGGCTTAAATAGACGCCACGCCACTGATATAGAGTCACTGTGGCCGAAATTAGTCAAGACTATCATCATCATCATCAACATAGCTATAGAATGGATGACAGGTCTCAATGAAGAGTATTCTTAGCTATGATTTTAAAAAATCTGTTTCGCTGTTTGAAGATCATCAGACTGTTTCATAACTGTATTGGGAGTTTTCTATAGTTGCAAGAATTACTTATCAATATGTAATCTAAATAGTTATAACTGCTATGATTCATCAGTCTGATTATACTTAACTGCACCTATAAAGAATTATTTATATCTAATTATATGTCTTTATACATACAGTAGTAACTTATTAAAACTTTTTTGTTTGTATATTTTATTTAAGTGTGTTCTGTTTATAAACTACTTCAAACTGTCAGTTTTACAAAATAGCAAGAAATTATTATGCCAAATGCAATATTATGACATTGTTATATATAAAAGAGCATACTTTCTGTTACTTATTAGTTCTTATAGATACAAATCCAATTGTAACATAAGATTATTGATATAACAACCAGCTGGGTTTCAATGAAATTAATAAAGATGGTAGTTTATATCTGTTAGGTAAGAAACAAGTTGCAATTAGGCACTATTCTAGACAGATTGCATACAACTTCCTTAAGACTTGAGTCACAACATGATAACAATGGTACAGTCTGACAATCAGACAAAAGATAAAATGTTTATGTATATGCTAACTGAAACAGGTAATAGGATGAGTCAATTGAACCTTTAAACTGTTGTCTGTATTGATATTACTGTCAAAGTTAAAGCAAAGGTTGTATTTAAACTTTATTGCCCTATAATAGAAGTGCAAATCCACCACAATTTGTTGGATTATAATATAATATGCTTGTTCTGGTATGTTTAAGTGATGTTAGCAACAAAAACAGAGCACTTTCATTTGCAGTTGTTTCAAAGATAACAGATAAATAGATATATAAAAACTTTATTCAAAAACAGCTGCTCAGAATTAATATAATTTACTAAATATCAACTAGAGAACCTTCTAGGACACCTTTAACTAATCATCTACTAGGATGTCTTTAACTAATAGTCATTCAGTTGAGACTATGATGATAATCGACTGGGATCAATAAGAATGTATAACTAATAATTAATAAGGATTATTATATCACTGTACACATACTTATGCAAAAAATTTACAATAAATTATAATGAAAAGATTTTCTTTAACCTATAATTCATGTTTTTTACTTTTTTAATTAACAAGTTACACAGCCTGATCAGAGACAAGCTAGAATACTGAGATAGATGAATTTTGTATGTCATAAATTTATTTTTATAGCCAGTCCGCCATGCTACGTTGATCACACTTTCTAGACACGGGCCTAGGCAATTGTGGTTTACACAATGCTTGTTTCAATACTGTAATTTATTTACTGTTAGGGTAAAGGAATTGAAATGAGTAAATCTGAAGTAATAGGAACAGTCTGATGTATCATATGCCCAGAGATAAGTTTATAGGACATAATTCTGAATGAAAAACCAAAGATAATTATAGCAGTTCCTAGTACTGCAGTGCCCAAAAGGATTTACTAAGATCTGCTATACCCTACTAAGACTCCTGTATTTAGGATTAAGTTACATATATAAATGGTTACCATAAATAAATAAATTTTTATAACTATGACACTGTATTTAAACCACTAAAATAGAAATTTCAATAAACAATATAAGAGCTCTACTCTAAGAAAATGAGTAAAAAGAAAACATTGTAATCCTTTGACATTTATATTTGTTTATACTTAAAAGCTTGCATTATTTGTATGACAAACTTGCATGTTATCTTATGAAAATGACACTTTGCTTATCACCTATTTACTCTCATGGTTTTATGCAAATAAATAAATGATTTATACAAATTACATTTACCTAGTTCAAAAGAGCATCAATTTTAACTTGGAAATAACAATCAATTTATCCAAAGAGTAACATCATTAACTAGAATTCTATACTTTTATGTATAAAACTATTCTTCAAAACACATTATGAATATATTCTGAACTAATCACACATTTGTTTATTTGAACAATTGGGCACAGTGCAATTACAACACATTGTATAACAACTGTTATCTAAATAATTATTATTGTTTGGCACTTTTTCAGCAATTTAAGCGAACTTCGTGAACTTTGTTTTCAATGACTGGGGAACATTGCAAAGATGATGCACTTACCTTGAAGATGGGTCTGGCATGCCTCGGCTGGGTAGGGGCAGCCGTCGTTGTGGCAACTACCGGCGCCGCCGCTGGCGCCGTCACGTGGTCCGCCGGCAGGGACTCCGGCACAGTTTGCAGAGTCGGCCGCATCGTAGTCGACATTTTCACCAAAACACACGAGTTCGACCCTTAACACTGAGCTAGCCCTAAGCGCTCCCTCGCAGCTCGCATCCTCCGTGCCACACGCACCTGCAGACCGCCCTGGCGCCTCAGGCCTCCACCAGGACGCCGCAACACCACCCGATCAGAGTGAACCGATCGCCGACCAACAACGCCCATCTAACCGCATTTTCCGCCAGAAAAATACATAGCTTAACCGTTTAGAGTGAACTGAGACACGATTCCCGATCCTATATAACTTTTAGGTATATGCTCGCGATCGTTGTGATGGAAAACGGAAATAGACACGCAAAAAACTATTAGAAAGCTTACGGTGTCTTCTGTCACATAAACACTATCAGGGATTTCGGCGTTTTGACTCTAAACCGACGCGTAACACTATTTTTTCAACGCGACCGGCTCCCAGAGGGGCTAAGAAAGCGCCTGTTGGACAAATATTTGTCCATTTAATAGTAAAATTGTTAACGATAATCACATAACTCCGCTAAAAGTCCTTAGTTCTTGAATATACTCTCAAGATGGCGGATTTTACCTACTCCTCGTAAATGGGCACAAGGCTGACACGAAAACATCAACCGGCTCTCTATCATTCCCTGTCTATTACTAACGATGTAAAAGAGATAGTGATACGTGAAAAAGTTCAACGGAGTTTTAATGATACGTCAGAAATTCTGCCAATAGAGCATGCGCAGAAATAACGAATGAACGCATCTTGAACGTATCTTTGCGTTTCGTCTCTGCGTGTTTTAAGAGATTTTTCTGCTCTTCATAATTTCAGGTTCTCTGTTTTTTTGAAAATTAAGAACTAAAATACTCATGTTATTTTTTTTATTGTTTCTTATTATAAAACCATGTATTTGTAACCGCAATAACTTTTAACTGTTATTTAAGGGTGTTGCAAATAAGAAAGTCTTACGTATTCAATTTATGACGAAATTAATGAAATGCTGGTTGCCGAGAGTATCCTTTATTATTGTTTAAGTTTTCATTTATAAAATTGATTTATTCCAGTATTGCGTTGTTAAATTATTTGACAGTTAGGTTAACATGCATTATGAAAAACCAAACGCTATGATAACAGAAAAAGCCGGCAACACTTGAATTTTTGTTTCATGGCAGCATTTTGGAACGCCATTTAATAAAGATGGCTGCCTTGTTGTTGGCGACTGTTGGGCGCTTGTTTGGAAATTAATGTTTATTTCTTTGTATTATTATGAGTTCAATTGATTAAGTTAGCATCATTGTGAAGATAAACGCATGATTTAGTTAATTGGTAAGTGTTGTACAGCCTTTTTACGCTACAAGTCAAATTACAACACAATTGTTATAACCAACCATTCAACGCAACGTGAGGATTTCTTGTGCTTTCTTTGTAAGAATCTTCAAATATAATTTTAAGATTACGATATGTTTTCGTTTATTTTGTCATTGATATCACGATATTAAATGTAATGTAAAACAATTATTTACATAAGTTGTGACCTTAGATGCGTAAACGCTACTCGAGGAAACAAAAGGACAAATTTGCAATATCTTGTAATACCCGACCTGTCGTTCTAAATGTCGTAAATACTGTTATGTTATTTTTTGCTTTTAGCAGATAAACGTTCTCTCATTTCGTATATAATAAGCGTGGTAGTAATAAACAAATAGCCCATAGCCTGTGGCAATAAAAAGTAGGTGAATGAACTATAATGTTTGGTGTCGTCGTATGTTTGTTTCGTCGAAATACTTTCTAGAGACCATGGTCTGCCAACATAATGCCAAATTAATTTATACCCTGATGAGGAAATGCTTAGTCATACCAAAATATTTATTATTGGTCACTTTATACGTGTACCTATTTTATAGCTTGTTTATTTACAGATGTCTGTCCTTGTATTGATAATATTATCAGTACCTTCTCACGTCTCTACACTCTGGAAGGATATGATATAATATGAAATGAAATATGACTTAAACAGCTTCTGTAGCAAAAGTGCTTCAATTGTACTCAATTTCACACACAAGTGTTAGTTTGTAGGTCATGGTTTGTGTCACAAAGAATTTAGCTTTACCTCGAAACATACAGAGATAGAAATAGGACAGAAAATTAATTTATCATTTAGAGTTAAACAATTGTTCTCTAGGTACTGAAATGATATTGTGTACACAGGTCTAATCAATTAATGTTACAGTTCAAACCGTTAATACTAAACAACTTTGACCTTTGGAACAAATGTTCATAAATGGAATAATACTGCACTTTGAATTTGAAAAATTCCTTTGATAGAAAAAAAAATCGTTACCCTTATGATACTTTGAATATCTAAATATTTAAATAACAACAAAATATTAAAAATACTTTACCATAATGGGGTGCAAATGCACAAAAGAGAATACCATCCGAGGCCACATAGAGGAGCACAAGGATCATGGACATGGGTTGAACCGGTTCAATGTAGCTTGGGGTGTAAGAGAGATTGAGAGAGACAAAATATTGAACATAGGGTAGTATAAGAATATGGTCTGGTTGCCCCCAGTAGTTTGACACTAAGACATCATCCTAAGAGATTGCAGTAGCCATCCGTACAATGGCTGTTGTGATTTTTTTGTCCAGGTCAGAAAGACTTTGGGGAATTAAGTCAATTGTTAACCTATTGAGTTGAGCGCTACAGTCAGCAAATCAGATTGTCGGAAATTTGTGCCACTGACATCAGCGTTAGCATATGCCAATCAAACTTCATTGTTCAAAGACTCCGAATATAATACAATATCTTGTTCTCCAATCATTATTTTATTTATAAAGTTTCATTTTATTTTACTGTTCTGGCGTCAGTGTCACATCATATTACTTCACTACTTGGTGGTCAAATGGTTAAAAGATATAAAACATACCATGTGCCACTGCATTCCATCGGTGATGTACTGAGGCAGAGCAGTTACATAGGCAGAGGGAATATTTCTACCACCATGTTTTCTTTATTTTTTTTAAATGTTTTTTTTTTTGTTTTCTGAAAAACAATAATAAACCCTATCTATAAACATAAATAGTTTTGTTGTATCAGTCGTATAGCTGATTATGCCCTATAAAGGGTTAAAAGATATTAAACATTACTTTGATTTGCTGAATTACCCGAGTTACATGGTTCTTCTTACCTTTATTTAAATACTTAAAAAATAGTTTATAGTACTATAAAAATCACAATTAAAAAATATATATCATATCATATCATATCATATCATTTATTGCGTATCATGTTCATTTTACAATGGATGGTAAGGTAGTTATTATGTAGGTACATATATATTCATGTAGACAAATTTACTTTCAGATGATAAATCCAGGTGGGTTCGCCCCAACAGTCACCCTCCAGGAGAGCCCTCCATGTCCCACCTTTAGCATAAGTCTACCTTAAGGATCCATTAATTAGTCAAGATGTGGCCTGCACCACAGTACTCCCATACCAACCAGCCCAAGCCTAATGAGCACCAGAACCAGCAGAACTTGAAGACACTGGGAATGACGTCTGCTATTTCCATGGCAGGTATGTTGATTTTTTTTCTATTGTGATGGTGGCAGAAAACAATGTTATGATAGTGTTTTATTCTGTGCTTATGGTCCGTGCCAGTCATTTGATATAACTATTTTCTAATGTAACATTTCGCATTTTCATATTATGTGATTTATTTGGCAAATAATACTTCCTTAGGATTATTAAAGGTTGGGTTTGTTTTATATTATAAAATCAACAACCCACATTTATATCAAAAAGTACATTACTTTTATGTCAAATATTATCTTCAACTAAAAGGGTCATATTAAACAGTATGCAATCTCTGACTGCATACTGTTTAACAAATTTGGTATGGAGATAGTTTGAGTCCCGGGGAAGGACATAGGCTACTTTTTATCCCGGAAAAATGCCCTTATCCGCGATAAACAAATTTAAGGCGGACGAAGTCGCGGGCTGAAGCTAGTATGTCATATATAGTCAGAACAGTGTGAATTGGCTTCATTTCTTTTCAACCAATGTCTTTTTATGGTCGGTTTTGGTGGCTGGACAACCTGGTTAGGGTATCCGAAATCTATTAAGGAGGCCTGTATCCAGCAGTGGTTGTCCTATGGATGATAAATATCTTTTTGCAAAACGGTAGTAGTAGTAGTAGTAATATTTTATTTTATTTATTAGGCAAACTAAGCAGACAACTTTCATTTATATACAACAATAGCAAGATAAAGGCAATAATGTTATCCAAAACAAGAATACACGCATGGTTAATCAGAGTTAGAAATCGGAAGGAGCGCGAGAGTATTTCTGCAATTGCCTTGCAGGTTTCTGAGACGTGGTTCCTGTTTTCACACACTCACTACTTGAAATTTATCGCGGTCGTCTATATTTACTTTATTTTTTAATACAGCTGCTCAAAAAGTGCTACTTTACGTAGCTGTTTAGCGTGCGGAAAGTTTGTTTTCGCGAACTAGTGCTTTCCAATTTTCAATTTTTTTTTTAATTTATACTTGTTCCAATTCATGACTACTTATTGATGAGTGTTAATATTAGTTTCTTTTAAAAGTCGTAATCAACATAAAAACCTACTGTTAACGTAAGAATACGAAAAATATACATATTTCATAACTAGCTTCTGCCCGCGACTTCGTTCGCCTTAAACTTGTTTATCCCAGATAAGGGCATTTTTCCGGCATAAAAAGTAGCCTATGTCCTTCCCCGGGATTCAAACTATCTCCATACCAAATTTCATCCAAATCGGCTTAGCGGTTTAAGCGTGAAGAGGTAACAGACAGACAGACAGACACACTTTCGCATTTATAATATTAGTATGGATATGGATTTATTACGTACCTTTTCATCATTATAACACATATATTTTTTAATATTGAAAAACCATTCTTATTAAGTTGTATGAATGGAACGGAATAGCTACTGAAACGCCTGTCAAAGAAAAGGCGTTTTTTTTTACAGCATGTTTAAAGTTTCGAATTCCTTACTTGTTGTTTTTCTTATTTCGTCTCACTAGCACTGAAATGTACTATTTTGTTGGGCCTTCTTTGTAGTGGCGGGAATAACGATAGCAACTCATTATTTATATTTTTTTATTGTAGAACTACATATATCTTAAATAAGAAAAAAACATATATACAAGTTAAACCCAAATAAACTAACCGATTCAATACAACTGCGTTATAAAATGTCAATATCGGTCCTGTCAACAACCAATTTGAAAACATTTCTTCAAAATTAAGTCTTGTTCTCTCTTTGTTTACATGGTGATGTTCAATGATTTTTAACGTCAGTTGTCAAAAACACATCCTTGCCAGTAAAATAAATTTGAGATAGAGATTTTTTTATTTGCATAAACATGAGTATAAATAGTATTATAAAGATCTTAGCTACAATAAAATAGTTAAGTCCGTCATTTCCAATTCCGTTTTTTTCGTCAATTCATTCACATTATAATAGCATTTTTCATTGTTGCTTAAATCTACTCATACTAGCATCCCTGATTGCCTTCGGTATCGTATTATAAATTTTGGGATTAGTAACACTGAAAATCCGTAATATGGCGAGGGTTGTTAAGCAACTTGTAGGGCATATTTAATTGAACTACTTAAGAGTAGTCAGTGCATTAAATGCACACTCCACAATTTATTTAAATAAACATATTTACCTATACATAAAGGCACATAAAAAGGTTTTAAAAACAGCTGACCTCAGCCAACAGGTTTTTTCCTTAAATAAGTTGTTTTGATCTCTGCACCGCCTTGCAACCGACCTTGGTGCACTGCAAGATTCCAAATAAGGCAGAAGGGTGCTATGACCCAGTTCAAGAAGATATTTTGACGCTCCAGTGTCCCTACAAGCGTAGTTATGTTCATGACAAGTTTGATATTATTTTTCTCTACAATAAAAGAAATAGTGCCTATTCTGTTTTGATGTAGGCAGTTAAATGGCGTGACATTGTCCTTAAGATTAAAATAGACCTAACGAAGTCGTAATTGAATTATTACACATAGACATGAAAACCAGAGTTAAGTTTATCTTATCTTTATTATATGATAGATCCTGTTGTCTTAGACTTGAGCCTATTTCTTTAATAATAAATTAAATTAAATGTCTCGAAAGAGCCTCTGTATTGTTGGCTTCGGCCCCAGTCATGCCTTCCAAATGACCGGGCCCCATGGCCCGTGACTCACGGAAGTTCAGACAACATAATAATAATAAATAACACAGGGACAATCTTACACAAATCCACCTATTCCCAAACTAAGCAAAGCTTGTACTATGGGTACTATGCGAAGATATACATAATATATAGATAAATTATAATACTTAAATACATAGAAAACATCCAAGACCCAGGAACAAACATTCGTGCTCATCACACGAATACTTGCCCTGGCCGGGATTCTAACCCGGGACCGCCAGCTTCGTAGGCCTTTGTGCATTTCACTGAGCCAAACGTGTCGTTTGAAAAAATATTTCTTTCCCTCATAACAAATTTGGTGCTTACGAGAACGAAGGTCTGTCTGCATACTAGAGTGGAGTGCATGTGAGTTTTATATGGGAAAATATGTTTATCTATAGACTCAGGTTTCTCACCAAAAATGTTTATTTTAACCAAGTAAGATTAAGTTAAAACTTTTGCAGTCATGTTGAAGTAGAATACGTATTTTTCGTTTTCATTCTCAATAACCCTATTGAGGTAGTGAACAATAAATTATGAAATTGTATAGAAATGAAAAAGTATGTAGAAATAAGCATATACATTATTACTGGATATCCTTTTGCACGATCCAAAGTATGGCGATTTACGGTCAGATAAACTATTCTGATTTTGAGTTATAAATACATAATATGATTGTTTTAATAAATTGAAATAAAAATCGATATTTTTAATCGGTGTATCACGTGTCTGAAACATGAGCCGGCATTGTGTGACGTCATAACGGCAAAATAATACTCTGTTATCTTTCAGTCCAGTCATAAACAGCTATCATATTTGAAAGTTTGAGGTTATGTTTTGATCTCTAAGTGTTGTTTATATCATTATCACGTCATGATTTTATTGAACATATCAGACAGCGTTTTCACAGGAATAAAAACAGTTTAAATTTTAATGTACATAATTTTATGGCAAGAAAGCTTATTTTTTTGAGTAGAAAATAAACTTCTACTTTTTCAAACAGAGTAGAATTCAAGCTGTGTTTTACACTTTTAGGTCCAAAACCGATCGACATCGAAAAGACAAACGAGCTGAAGGATGCCCTCATTCCTTTCAACGTGTTCGAAACCGACGCGGAGATGGACCACAGAATGGAAGTACTCGGGGCGCTGCACAGGCTCGTGAGGCAGTGGATACGCGATGAGAGTATGCGGAAGAACATGCCCCCCAACGTAGCTGATACCGTCGGGGGGAACATATACACATTCGGCTCCTACAGACTTGGGGTAAGTGCTTTATACAGACAAAATAAAATAGAGTATGCGGAAGAACATATCCCCCAACATAGCTGATACCGTTGGGGGGGACATATACACATTCGGCTCCTACAGACTTGGGGTAAGTGTTTTATACAGTCGAAATAAAATAGTGGATGCGGAACGAGGATGCGGAAGAACATGCCCCCAACGTAGCTGATACCGGGGGCTGGGAACATATACACATTCGGCTCCTACAGACTTGGGGTAAGTGTTTTATACAGTCAAAATAAAATAGTGGATGCGGGACGAGTATGCGTAAGGACATGTCCCCCAACGTAGCTGATACCGTCGGGGGAACTTATGCACATTCGGCTCCTACAGACTTGCTGTAAATAATAAATAAAAGAGTGGATACGGGACGATTATAGAGATTAAATAAAATAGTGGATATGGGGCGAGTGGACAAGATTTTGAAAGTATCACAAAATGGGCACATGATAACGGTATCATCCTGAACTTCGCAAAAACTAGATGCATGCACATACATTCTCCATACAACCAGAAAGCAAAAACTGTTGCAAGGGAAAACCTAGACATAGTAGGACACACATATGACTGCTTACATGTAAACAAAATTACCTGTAAATGTACGAAACTAGAGTATGTTGAGACTTTCAAGTATTTAGGCTTAATTATTGACAAGAAATTTAACTGGAAACCGCATGTAAGCGATGTCTGTAATAGGTTAAGATCTGTTCTGGGGAAGTTCTACCAACTAAATGTAGTGTTAAATAAGAAAGCACTACGAGTCGTGTATTATGCGCTCGCTGACTCGCTACTTAGTTATGGGCTTATTGTGTATGGACGAACGTTTAGTACTTATATTAAAGATGTAAAAAATATACAGATAAGACTGATAAAGTTCCTCGTAAGTAAAAATGTTAAAAATAAGTGTAATGGAGAATATGACAAGTTATTTAATTTATGTAAAATTCTACCAGTTTATAAAAAAGTTAATGATGAAGCACAAAGTGGCTAAAAATAACAGAATTAATACTAGAAGTGTTACACAGAGAAAATTAATTCAACCGCGTGTAAAATACTACTACGGTGAAAGGACTTCAAAATATTTAGTACCAAAAATTTTTAATAAGATTCATTTACTTAGACACGAAAGTAAAATAAGTAAAACTGTTTTAAAATCAAAACTGAAGGACTTCCTTCTCGAAGATAAGCCAGTGTCATCGTAAACACGCTGACGCGCTGTCCTCGAGGACGAAGTACCTACATAATAAATATGATGCGTGTGCAGATTTTTCTAACCGGCTCATTTGTATATCATGTAGTTAAATAATTAAGTTATATTAAGTGTTTGAAATCTGAGCGCTTCTCGCCATTAAACGTCACAGTTTGGCGAGTAATAATTACTTTATAAAATGTTATTTTTATAAGTTAAATAAAAATAAATAAATTGTCCCGTAATATTTATTTATTTATTTATTTATTTATGGATAAACGACGAGAGTATGTTCTTACATGCCTCTCAACATAGCTGATACCGACGGCGGAAACATAAATCCACATTTCCTTCGGAATGTTCGAATCAGACGCTGAGATGGACCACAGAATGGAAGTACTCTGTTTACTACACTGGCTAGTTAAGTTGTGAGGCACTTGATATGCGATGAGAGTGTGCGAAAGAACTAGTATTTCCGTTGTGCTTATTACAATAATCGATAGAAAGCTAAAATCTCTGTAGAAAAAGTTCGCGATGCGACCAAGGTTGAGGATCACAGTAGATTGACGGATCTTGGTGCGGCTGGTTGCGAAATTAGACGGTCGATCCAGATCATATCAGTCCACTGTTCGATATCGTAGGATGAACACACTTTCGCTCCCACGAAATGGATCTGAATAAGAAAAAAACTTGTGCTGAAAAAGGAAGCGTGTGCTTGTGGAGAAGTATCCGGCATCTTTGACGTCGATGGCACTGGCGGCCACGCAAGCACGTCGCTGTTGTCCAACTCCTTCATGGTGCGAACGCAGACTGACGTAAATTGTCAATATTTCACATTAGACGCTTACTCTGAATCGCGAGCAATAGATCGAGATCTTGATTTCAAAAAATCTCATCTCATCTCTCATCAATCTAACACGTTACCAGTGGCGTGGTGTCCATATAAGTTGATTCCCACCGGGTTGCCCAAGGAAAGGTTATAACCACCCTTTTTCTTTAAATATGAGTAAATGAATACGATTCAGCTTCCTTTGTAAGATAGATACCTGAAGGTGCGTCCACATTTGTATCATTTGCCCGATCAGATCTTCGTCCCGTGGCATGATCGCGTGTCACGATCCGATCGCTCGAAATCCGCGTATCACACACTTAGATCGGACAAGCGCGGCGTGATCGCCGCGCCGACAGTGAGCGTCCAAGCAGCGCAATACGCAGTCATGCCATGCCACGTGATCGCATACGAGCAAATGATACAAGGGTGTGGAAGCACCTTGACGTCACGCTTCTGCACGTTACACAGTATATCTGGATCGAAATCATTGATCACGTCACGATCGAGGATCGCAATCTGGATTGACCGTGTAACTGCTGCCTAAAATGCCCGTTTTAACATAGCTCTGCAAATTATCAGCGAACCCACGTTAATTTGTTATTGTTTTCAGGTCCACCATCGCGGCGCCGATATAGACGCTCTGTGCGTGGCCCCGCGACACATCGACCGCACCGATTACTTCCAGTCCTTCTATGAACTGCTCCGCCAGCAGCCACAGGTCAGTGTGATATTATATTGGACTAGAAAGTGCCCGCAACTTCGTCAGTGGAGGACAAAAAAATCGTATCACCTTTTTTTCTTCAGCGTAGTCGGATAATCTGTGGATGTCCACAGACCCCACCTACCCGTGTGCGAAAAACAGTTGAAATCCATTCAGCCGTTTTGACGTGATGAAGCCACAAAGTTTTTTTTTTTTCGGAACATTGACGTACAAATAGTCCGTATCGCTTTTTTTTAACCGACTTCCAAAAAAAGGAGGAGGTTCTCAATTCGACGGAATGTTTTTTTTAATTTTTTTTTATGGATGTTCACCGATTACTCAAACACTATTTGACAGATTTCAAAATTTTGTTTTTGTTTTATAGAAGGTACTTTCTAGTTGGTCCCATTTAATTTTGGTGAAGATCTGATGATGGAATCCATGAGGAATTGAAGGAACTCCTCAAATATTGTAGGCATACATATAGCGATTTTGGTATTATAAGAAACATAATAACCATTTGCATTCAGAAAGTGTACATTGGTGAAGTGGAACTGATGCAGAAGACCACAGAATGCCATCGGAACTCCTCAATGATAAATGATTTACGGGTGGCGACAAAATATCTTGATTAATTTAGCTAAGCAACTTCATAGTCACAAATTTAAATGTTCCTGATGAGAATGGTACCATCGAATTGATTTGATGATGGAGCCGGAAGGTAGGCACCAGATCTATGTAATAAAATAATGTATCCTAGCCGTGTTTGGGCTTGTTCGAATCGTCACGAGATACACTTTTAAGTAACGATTAAATAAAAGTGTAAAATAAATAAACTTTTAAACAAAAAATAAAACCGACTCCAAAAAAAACTAAAAAGTAAAAAATAACGCCATAATTCAGTTTCTTCAAATTACTTACAAGTAACCGTTTGTATACTCAATCCATACAGTATATACATTTAATGTTATTTTGGAGTCGGTGCCATCGTGTCACAACTTACTAAAATCGTCAATTTTCAATATTTTACACATTCTTTATATGGCACCGACGCCAAAATAAGATTAATTGTATATACTGTATGGATTGAGTATACAAACGGTTACTTGTAAGTAATTTGAAGAAACTGAATTATAGCGTTATTTTTTACTTTTTAGTTTTTTTTGGAGTCGGTTTTATTTTTTTGTTTAAAAGTTTTTAATATCTTCAATGTACAGTGAGGGAAAGGAAACTTAACATTTTCGCTCTAGTCACAATGACAATGAGGAATTAGGAACGTGTTTCAGTTTCCCTTACTGTACAGACATTTAATTTTGACAACTGTATAATATTATAGATGACTGGGAAGTTTCTTGTGGGCATTCTTCTCTTGAGATGTCAAATTTGAAGCCTTAGTAGATTTAGAATTGCGAAAATCATGGAATGGTTAATAGTACAAGTAGGTGCTAAAGTGTCCACTTACAGAATAAACTTTAAAATTGCGTATTTGGTATTTTGACAATTTAACCCTTCCATTTTGAATCCATGAGAAACATATGTGATAATATTATAAAGTAATGCTCTTCCCAGACAGTCATTATTTTATTAACATGTAAAGTCAGCTCACAAATATCTTAGCTAGACTTTATTACCCGTTAATAGAGTTGACAGAAGATATTTTTCAACTGTCTAATAGGCATGATGACTGGTATGAAAATTCTAATTAGTCCGTCAGCTAGATAATAAAAAAATATTGGACACGTGTTTTTTGCTTTTTCAAAATAATAAAAAAATACTCAGATAAATCGCATTAAAGTTTGGAGTGGGGGCTCGTGACGTCACTCCTAAGTAAAATTTGTACTGAGGAGTGACGTCACGTGACATTTTGACTCAATTCATCGCCTTTAGTTATCGATTATGTAAAAAAAGAAAAAAACACGTGTCTATTTTTTTTTTATTAATCTACTCTACGGACTAATTATTAAAATTTTGTCATCATCCCTATTGTGTATATTTTTGGTCACTGACTGTGTATATGTCACGTCTGAAAATAAGTATAGGCAACTTATATACCCATAGTACAAGCTTTGCTTAGTTTCGGACTAGGTCGATTTGTGTAAGATTGTCCCTTATATTTATTTATTTATTTAGTGAGCAAGGTGCGTTATCGTTAGACATCGGAAATTTGGATGCTTTTATACCTAAACTTTGGCCTCAGTACCTACACCGCGTAGATGTTGACTAACATGGAGGCGGACTCTATTTAATTTTTGTAACAAAATTCCCGGGATTTACCGGCACACTAGTATAACATTAATAGGTGCATACGTATCAAGGTATTAAAAAAACTATTTTAGTAATTCCTGTTTACAAAATTGTATTAAATTCACATGTGTTTCATTTAACTAATAGACATTTAACGTCATAACCTAAATAATTTTAATAGGACCTTTTCATGACGTTTTGTATAATCCCGGGTTCCCCGGAATTAAAAAAATCAAATATTATTTTTAAGAAGCCGCCTCTGTACTTGCTTAGCTTTTTCCCGGATTTTGCTAGTTGTAGGTATAAAAGCATCCGAATTTCCGATGCCTAGTTATCGTATACATATTTTCAGACATGGCTGTACAGCTATGATAATTGATAGCTTCGGGCGTTACTTTGCGGAATTCCATATTAGATTAGAGGATTATAGTTCCTTTGATTTTCTGCCAAATATTTCGCGGTAAAGCAAAGGGACTATAATCCATTAATGTACAGCTATGGGCTTAAAACAAATAGTCGACATAAATTAGACGAAGAGCCTTGGACATAAGTGTTTGGATTCGACAATCCAAATAAATGTTTCTTTTAACCCTGACCTAAGTCACGACTATGTATGTTGTTGTTTGTTTGCGCTCCTTATACGATTTTTACGAACTATTGGTTTCTGGAGGTGCATTTTCTCAGAGTGTCTTGCATTGGCCGCCTTTTCGTTCGTAAATTATCCAAGACATGATGTTGCTTGCTTAGAAATTCTACATCTCGCTATTGAGATACTGCAATTGCAAATTAATATTGATATAATATTATGGAAGTATCAATGGATAAGCCCCTGAGGGGGTAGAATGTTAACTTTATAAAGGTTGCTAGTGATAGTGGCATCTTTTGGAGACCAATGTTCAGACTTCTTTCGATTAGTTTAATAATTATGACAGAAGTGCAGCTTGTTAAAAACTATAGAGCATATGAGAGGGAATAATAATAATAAATAAATATTACGGGACAATTTTACACTAATCGAACTAGTCCCATGGTAAGCTCAATAAGGCTTGTGTTATGGGTACTAGACGACGATATATTTAATAGATATATTACTTATATACATAGAAAACATCCAATACTAAGGAACAAATATTTATGCTTACCACACAAATATTTGCCCTTACCGGGATTTGAACCCAGGACCTCAGCTTCGCAGGCAACGTTACTCCCACTGAGCCAAACCGGTCGTCAAAATGTTTGGTATGCTTATGCGACATTCTTCTTTTACAAAATAACGCCAAGGAAAGATTTAAGGCAAGGAAGGAACGGGCAGACCAAGATTAGGTTACACAAAACAATACAGAAGGAAGACGTCATGTATAGTAAGAATCTTTTATCGAGACCGAAAGTTTACTTTAAAGTGGATGCCACTGTATGCAAACACTTGTCACAGAAAGGGCAACTTTATATTTAAGGCTAGAAGATTCACATAATAAAGGCTTCTAGAGATGTTAACAACTTATTTTACTAAGGAATAAGTAGACTAACACTTTACAATGAAAAACATTGGTTTCGGTCTCGAAAAAGGATGCCCACGGTATAGAGATCAAGGAGGTGGCTATGGATGTGGTTAGATAGAGACGGCAATACGCTACATCAGTTTCACCAACAAGAGTCTTTAATTTACGATGGCAGGTCCGAGACCTTCGCGCCGTAGAGGATGCCTTCGTGCCAGTTATCAAGATGAATTTCAACGGTATTGAGATTGATTTGCTGTTCGCCCGTCTTGCTTTGAAGGAAATTCCAGGTACTGTTCCGCCATTGTCGTTCATTCATTAAAAAAACTTAAAAATAATGTATATATATTTACTTATATGAAGTAGTTAACATAGTGGTTCCAATTTGTTAATTACTCGAATTACTTTAGAAGGTAGAAATCGCGTGTACTCATTGCAAGCTACCATAATATTTGCATATCGTTTAATTACGATTGAATACTGTACCTACCATAAACAATAATAACACACTGTAACGAGATATAAAGTATTCTGTAAATAAACATTATTCTATTCTATTGTATGCATTGATGTTTAAAACTTTAATGGCGATGAAAAATAATAAAAAATACAATTTGGTCATTGTAGAGCAACATCTTTAAATTAATTGTAGGAAAGTAGGTCTATTATTTATGTAATATAGTATTTTGACTGCTCATGTGTATCAAAACTGTTTGTTTCGGATTAAATAATATATTATGTAAAGCCCAACCAGGAAAATAAAAAACTTCGCCATATTGCGGAAAACTATTGGAACTAATTTCTTCAACTGGCAATATAGTAACTTTACAGTCATTAAACCCTTCTGTCAATTGTTGTAGAAGTGAGGTGTTGATTGTGCGTAGGTTTCTGGGATATTGTGAGTTATTTGTGCGTTAAAATGCCGAAAAATATTAAAAGTGACTGAAGTAATTTACAATATGATGAAGTATTTGTCGAATAGAAAGTCTGTAGGATTAGACTCTATTCCTCTAAATAAAATCTCCGACCGTGTTGTCAACATGACTGGTGGGTACGTCACACTTAGTGTTCCTATAATTATTGCTAATTTAACGCCCCCAGAGCAGGTATTCTATTTTCCTGGTCGGGCTTTAAATGAACCCCAAGAATTATCATCAATATATAATTTTCAGATTCCTTCGACCTACGCGACGACATGCTCCTAAAGAACTTGGACCAGAAATGCGTGCGCTCGCTCAACGGATGCCGTGTCACGGACGAGATATTGCGGCTCGTGCCGAACATAGACAACTTCCGTCTCACTCTGCGCGCCATCAAGCTGTGGGCCAAACGTGAGTCATGTAACGTGGCGCCATCTACACACTAGTGCCTCTGTGAGCTGTACACCTTACGAAAAAAATGTGAATCGACAAAAAAATAACATAATTATCGAACCGACTCACAAAATTTCACGAGAATGCGACCTGTATAGGAGATCAGTTGGACATCCTAAAGTTCTTACTCAGTTTTTGAGTATCATTAGGACAGCTGGCTAGGAACCCTCAGAAAACTTGATCCAAAAAAATATATGTATGTGAACGGTCGCCGCGTCAAACTAGATACTGCACGTCCTATCGAATACCTACATTCTACACTTTACACTAGATCAACACAAGGTAAATTGATATAGTCAGGGCCAAAGGTACCACAAAATCTCAGAAATATTTATTCAAACATTATTACTATGGCAGTAGATTAGGTGTGTAAAGAAAGAAAGAAAGAAAACATTAATTGCCACACCAAAAATAAATTAGGTACGTGAACAAGTAACATATATGAAAAAAAAGATGGATAAAAAAGTTACCTCAAATATTCCGCGTGACAAAAGGAACGGACTCAGCATGCGCTGCGGCAGCCTCGCGCCGGCGCAGCGCTGGTTTTCAGTCCGTCCCTTTCCTCACTGAACCACATTGACTCGTTTCACGGGTGCGGGTGTATTATACAAGCAAACATTACATGTGCATGTATGTGTGTATACATATTTTTGAAAATATGTACCCGTATGGTGACTGTACAAAAGATCAATCACAGAGTAAAAAATCATTACCATCTACTGCGAGAGTCCAAGACGCTCAGTTAACTGCCTTCCCAGTGCCTTCACTGTTAGACAGCTCTAGTAATCGCGCACGAGATCCTAAGACACAAGGGTCACAGGTGAGAACATGGGCCTCGTCTCGACTTCAGTCTCACTTTGCGAGCCATCGAGCTTTGGGTCAAACGTGAAATTTACTAACATGAAGCACAGACGAAACGTGAGTAACATCTCGTCCATGCTCTCAGGTGACGGACATAGCCAATTTTTGCTACGAATGTGCCACAATTGCTGTAAGTCAGTACCCCACAGACAATATTGTAGTTAATAACGACGACGGTGGGTCTAGCTCGTAGCGTTTTGCATGAAGCTCACTTTTCTCTTTAAAGTCTATATTTTTGCCGCCACTGTATGTCTTCACCTCGGTCGATCTTGGTCGATGTAACATGTTCGCATAGAGGCGTTTCAGTACATCTTTGTACCATAGAAATGAGAAAGGCTTTTGTTGGGAGAAAAAAATGTATTTACTATTTCGATTCGGGAGATTTATTCTACAAGTTCCTCTAACTCATAGCAACTGAGCTGACCATAGAACATTATTTGCAGGTCACGGCATCTACTCGAACACACTAGGCTATCTGGGCGGCGTGTCCTGGGCGATGCTAGTAGCTCGCACATGCCAGCTATACCCCAACGCGCTGCCGGCTACATTGCTGCATAAGTTTTTCCTCGTGTTCAGCCAGTGGAAGTGGCCGCAGCCTGTATTGCTCAAGCAGCCTGACAGCGTCAATCTGGGCTTCCCTGTGTGGGACCCGAGGGTGAGTCATACTTGCATTTTTTTATAAATTAAATCATTGTCATACACAAAAAAGTGAAATGGTCCCAAAACTGAACCCTGCGGTACTCCGAACTTTATAGTCGAGCCAATTCGTTTGATAATCGAATCTAGTCGAACCACTTTCTGGATTTTTAGTTTAGGTAAATCATGATCATGACAAAATTTAGTGCTTCGTTCGAATGGTCGTAGTGCTCAATAACTTGTGTTGAAAGATATCATGGTCGACGCAAAAGTAGCGATTAATAGTACGGTTTCAAAAACCTTCTTTAAGATGCTATCAAACCCAGGCGTCCGAAAAACTAGGAATTCCGTACAAGGTTTGACTTAATCCTCAATTCTCTGAAAGCGAACAGTGACTCCGTCCCGATCGGTCTTGAGCTTTTCGTCTTCAATTCATGCTATCCTTTCGAAGAGACCATGGGTAACTACCTATTTTGGCATAACGATTCAAATAGGGTATTGGCCTCCGAAACGAGAGCTCGCCGCTTATCCCGATCGCTTTCTGCAAACTCAATAGTTTGGAGAAAGTCAATACTTGAACTTGAAGCTGACGCAGATCCGCCTCCACTGTGTCTTCCCAGCGGCATCTGGGCCGACCGACTGGGAGGCGAACAGGCGGTCGTCCCAAGTACGATCTCTTGACGGCCCGATCTTCACCCAGTCTCTGAAGGTGACTTGTTCGATCACGAACGAAGACGCGAAGCCATGACTGATCAATTTATTTTAATTCCATACAGGTAAACGTGTCTGACCGGTTCCATCTGATGCCGATCATCACACCGGCGTACCCGCAGCAAAACTCCACCTTCAATGTGTCGGCATCCACACGCACCGTCATCATGGAAGAGTTCAGACTAGGTCAGTGTCAAATAAATAAACTATAGGCCTCAATGGGCAATTTTACAAGTTTGATTCTGTCAATGGTGATTGGTCAGAAGAAACTCTACGTACAGCTTAGCAAACTTTGCAAATGGTTGTGGGCAGACAAATACCCATTTTTTTTATGATAAAGGTAAATTTGATTGCACTCCCACACAGGGCTGGCTGCCCTAAGGCACCATGCAAAATGCCGCTCATTTTTGACACCGCAAGAAATGCCGCCCTAATGCCCCTTGTGTATGCCCCTGGGCTGTCAACGTTACCAAATCTACATCAATACTATTATATAGTTGTAAAAATGAAATGTTTGTATAAGTCGTTGTGGCTTCATCACGCTAAATCGGCTAAACGGATTTCAACTAGGGTATCTCTAGATGGTTATAGGATACTTTTTACCCGACTATGCTAAAGAAAAAAAGAGGGGTTATGACCAGTGACCGGAATTAGGTGAGCTAAAATACCTAAAGTTCGCGAGTGGACATAATGGAGAGTGGTTACAACCGGATAAATAAAATATTTTATTAAATATTGGATTCCGGGTATTCGATATTCATCCGGGCACTGCGTGTACTAGCTGTAATGATGAAAAATGGTTACATTCCAGCCATAAAGTTGAAATATATTGTAAATTAGTAATCTGTATTTTCCTATTCATTGTCAATGCTTGTCAGAGTGGCGTATTAGCGTCAAAATAGTGTGTGCTACTAGTACTAGCAAGTACGTATAGGGTTAAGTACATACTCAGGTAACTCACTCGCTTCTGAAGGTATAACATGTGGTTGTCCATATTCAAATAGGCCTTGTGGCGGATTTGTCATTAGTTTTCTGTGTGTGTGTAATAAAAGGTAACATTAACAAATAAAAAAACGTTAACAATTGAGAAACCTTTATTTTTATACATACAAACAAATTCTTAAATATTAAGAATCTAGTCCAATAAAATGTCCACTTGGCATATTTAAATTAGGGTTGACTTACAGTATGAGATCCAGGTGAACGAATATATGAAACGCAGCAAATCGTAATCGTTAAATTCAGGCCAAGGTCATCATTTGAAGAATGTCCAGTATACCATAAAAAAAGCCAAAGTCAAAAACAAATCCTTACGATAAATCCGATAAACCACACACGCACTAGCTCAACTGACCAGGGTTCAGTAGCGAATGAGTCCATCTACCTATCTGAGTATGAACTTGACCTTTTACTATCTCCCTTATCTTTTGAGTACTAATTGTTTACACCGCTTGGCTCTAACACGCTCCTTTGAGAGTTATTAATAAACAATGCGTGGGGAAACCCATATTATTCGTCTTACTATTACTTCTTACAAATCTTGTCTCCTTTTTACTAAAAACTAACATTAAACATGCTGCACTGTAAACAAAACATGTCACGTTCAATATTATGACAAGTACCCGAATAAATATCGTATACCCGGAATCCAAATAAAATATTACATTTATCCGGTTGTAACCACTCTCTATTATGCCCACTCGCGAACTTTAGGTATTTTAGCTCACCTAATTCCGGTCACTGGTTATGACTTTTTCTCCTCCGCGAAGTTGCTGCATTACATATTTTTGCATTTGGAAAAAGGTGGCACAATACTATAGCAAAAAAAAGAAAGCTCTTTATTGACATTTAACTCATTTAAGATTCAGAAACCACTGCGACGAAGTCAACTTGGACACTAATGACAAAAACGTCGGAACCGCCGGTTTAATACTTACAATATATAAATCAATCGCAATATACAGCTAATTAAACCTATGTAGCAAAAACACCAATATAAAATTCAACTCCGGTTCAATAAAATGTGTTTGATGTAGCATCGAAAAGGTTATTATAGTAATGTAATCTGGCTTCCAATTTTTTTCAGGTCTTGCAATAACAGATGAAATAATGCTCTCGAAATGTGGATGGGAGCGACTCTTCGAAGCCCCAAATTTCTTCTCCCGCTACAAGCACTTTATAGTGCTGCTGGCGTCCTCTGCAAATAAAGACGATCAGCTACAATGGTGCGGATTGGTCGAGAGCCGGATCAGGCATCTCATCAGTTAGTATCTCTAAAGCGTATATTACACTTATCCTTACTAGGATGCTAATGACAGGACAGGAGACGATGTAATTCCCCTCTAATGCTAAACGTGATTCTTTTTAAATCTATATTGAAAAAAATCGCATTGCAAAAAAATACAGTATTTATATAGGTACTGTATTTTTTTATATCACAAACATTAAATTGAGCCTAAAAAGGTAAAAAATAAGTATCTTTTTTAGATATTACGGTGGTGAATTAGTTTAGTATTTGTTTCTAGCCTATACGTAAATTAAACGGTACCTTGTGATTCTTTATGGTTTAGTGAAGTAAAAAATGTATGACAACTATACACTGAAACGCACTTCTTAACGGCCAAAATTAGCAAGATGCTTCTTTCTTCATACACTTGTATGTGTTGTCTGTCGTGTGACGTCACTTGACACACTAGGTTTATGTAGCATGTAACGACCAGCTATCATATCTGACTTTGAATCTAGCTTTTAAAGTTTCTAGTGTCTAATTTTCAAGGGGTATACATATACATAATACTATTTCCACTTAGATGGTTGGCAGTCTACAACTGTGCGTTTTCCTAGAAATTTCCTGCCTCGCACGACTGAACTGTGGAATAAATTTCCGCATGCAGTATTTCCAGACCGATGCGATCTTCAAACCTTCAAGAAAAGAGCGTACTCCCACCTGAAAGGCCGGCAACGCACTTGTGTCTCCTCTAGTGATGCAAGTGTCTATGGGCGACGGTGATCGCTTACCATCAGGCGACCCGTCTGCTCGTTTGCCCCCCTACGCCTTAAAAAAAAATACATTTCTTAGTCATAAGAAACATGCTCAATTGGTATTGTTGAAAAAAAAAAAAATCCCAATTACTGACTTATTAATGTAGTTGTCAGTCCATCCCCAGAAAAAAAAATATCGCCTACTAAAGGTTCTATAGTTTTGAATATACAGGTATATCTATAATCCGGTTTTGGTTACAGCAACCCTAGAAAGAAACCAGCACATCACCATCGCGCACGTCAACCCAGAGTGCTATAACTCCGTGCCGCTCAACATCAACAACGGACAACCTCTTGCCTTGCCTCCGGGTAAGTCGAAATCTAAAGTCTATTGTACACTAAAAGGAAGGACCATTAAAACAAGAGGACTGACATTTGCTTTACTTTGGATCGTGTTCCGATCGCAGGAGTTATTCTGGCAAAAACTAGATGGCGCTTCAAAACTAGACATTTAACGATGTTATAATTGAATAAAGAAACATAGTATGGTAACAATTAGTTCGCAAATAGCTAATAATAAATAAATTGTAACATTTAAATACCATGTCACGCTTGCAAAGTTGAAAAATTGTAAAAAATAATTATTATACATAGATGGCGTTGTACACATCGGGGAACGGCTTTTTGTATGGAGATTTGATTACTACTATTGACTCCTCGGATGTTTAGCTATCCTTGTACCTAAAAGCCGTTTTGACGTGATGAGGCCGCAAAGATATATCGACCAATAGATACCGCTGTTATTAACGGATTGCGCTTAGTGCTTGTAACGGAACTGAATTTTATAATATATCGGCCACACTGGTACTTTTCCGTAAAGTATGATAAAAAATATGATATTTTGAAAAAAATAAACGGAACAAGAAACTACAATTTGGGAAGATGTATAAAGGCAAATTAAGATCTCAGGGTAAATGGTTCATAGTTTTAACTAGTCGTTTCTTCGTCACTATAGGGCGCTGGCGACCATGTTTACAATTCTTAACTTTATGAAAATACTAGAAGATACCGCAACTTCGTTCGCGGAGGAGAAAAAGTCATAACCCCTCTTTTTTTCATTAGCGTAGTAGGGTAAAAAGTATCCTATAACCATCTGGAGATACCCAAATGTAAATCTGTTTAGCTGATTTGACGTGATGAAGCCAGAACGACACAAACAAAAAAACAAAAAAAAAATCGATCTATTGATCTCAAAATAGTCCGTTGCAATCATTTTTTGAAAATACATACGTTCAATATACAGTCATTTCATTTTTACAACTTTATAATAGTTTAGATTCAGAATCTTGAGTGTTAGTGAATAATGAAGCGACAATTTATTCAATATAAAATTTTCAATAATATGTAAATATATTTCAGGTGCCCCTGTTCCAGATCCCGGTACTGAGGTAAAAAAGAATGAGAACGTAAGTTAATTACAACACTATCTCGTAATCTTATGAAAACCAATACGATATAATCAAAAAAACACATTAAAACAAAGCCAAAATATTTATTACGGTCACCCCTATTCAAATTCTATAAGATTGTGAGCAATTCGTGTATACACGTAATGTAAGTATATATTATAAATGTAATTGGTGTCTTAGAACTTTCTCTAATTTAATAAGATTTTGAAAAATAAAGTAAAATTGGCTGAAACGCTCATCAAAACTGGCTGAATCACTCCTGTAATACTATATTTGACAAACATACTTTGGTTGAAAATTTCGAAGTCTTGGCCTTCCATATCTCCGTTGGTTAAGGCTTCCGTGTTGAGCCGGAATACCGTTGAGACACCAGTTCGAATCCTGCGCGCCTATAAATGTTGCGGCTATCACGCAATGAAGAAATGATAAAGTATCCGGGTCATACTTGTTCTAGAATTTAGCCGTCTTTCCTGTGGACAACGCAATAGTTAAGGGCTTGGGTACATATAACTGATATTTTTATCGCCTAGATCTAGAGTATTAATCAATTTGTATATCGCCTATAGGGCACTAAGAAAAATTACTATTTAAAGCCCTTAACTTTCGGGTGTCCACAGGAAAGACGCATAACGCTAACTCATATTAAAAATCAGTATGACCCATCCGTCACCCTCGCATACTATTCAAAAAGCGACTCCTGCACCCAACTGTGCCACGCGACTCTTTGTCGTGCGACAAAGATTGTCTGTCTCTTTCCTGTCAATACAATGCGAGAAAGACAGGTGATGCTATATCGCGATAAGCGTCGTCGCTTGTGCTAGGCCGGCGCTATAAAAATGCAATCATCATACGCCCTCTGTTCAAGACAAGACATAATTGACTGAGCGAGCGTAGCGTCTCCGTTTCGTCTTGGGCAAAAATGCTTCCGTATCTCTGTCTGGTCATAGATGTCAATGATTTTGGAAAAAGGAAGAAGTTTGAACGATTATAATGGGTAGTAGTAATAGGGGAAATCTCCCGTCTTACCACCAGGGCAGTTAGTTGTAACATGGGCAAAAAATTATACCCGTGCTACTACTGGTAGTAAGATGGGCACGAACGGGTAACGAAGGGGCGAATGTTCGACTGTTTTCTTCTACAGGTCGCATTTTTTAACCAATTCTCTTGAAATTTTGTGAGCAGGTTCGATAGTTGTGTTTTATTTTGTGCGTTAGATTAGTTCTCAAAAACAACGGTGTGCAGTTCATGTATTGCCGACCCTAAAAGACCTTAGCTCCATATAGGCACAGAAAAGCTCCCTACCCATGTGGTCAAAACATTTGAATTGCCACCCTAACCAAACACCCTGTGTACGCCACTGGCTCACAAAGCCACTAGTTAAAATATCTCACTTTAGTAAAAAATCCGAGAATCCTCCGGTAATCAAACCTTTGTTACAGGGTGAAGTAATAGCGAACCACTGCTCAATGTGGTTCATCGGCCTTGTCTTCGAGAAGACCAACCTCAATGTGGACCTGACATACGACATATCCACGTTCACGAAGAGCGTCCACTACCAGGCTGAGAACACCAACATGCTCAGAGAGGGGATGGCTATTGAGGTGAGTTTTACTATCACTTATCAGACTTTTGCAGTCCATTGCCTTGGTCCCAAATTTGAGGATAAAGTAGGTCTCGAAAAAGGATTCCTACTATAATTTAAATAGAACCATATTTACGTTTTGTACCCTTGAACAAAACCACTATCTTTCATTGTGAAGTTTGAGACCAATTCTTTATGTAAAAGAAGTTGTTAACACCTGTACAGGCATTTCTTTTAATGTGATCCTTCTTGCCTTAAGTATGAAGTTGCCCTTTGTATGACAAAAGTGTTTGCATACAGTGGCGTCAACTTGAAATCAAACAATCGTGGTATTAGTCCACAATGAAGACGTCTTTGTTCGCGAGTAAAGCCCGACCAGGAAAATAAAACACCTGCTCTGGGGGCGTTAAATTAGCAATAATTATAGCAACACTAGTATGATGTACCTACCAGTCATGTTGACAACAAGGATGGAGATGTTGTTTAAAGGAATTGAGTCTAATGCTTCAGACTTTCTATCCGACAAATACTTCGTCATATAATAAATCACTTTCCTTAAGTGACTTTTAATATTTTTCGGCGTTATAATGCACAAATAACTCATAATATCCCAGAAATAGATCACGCACAATCAATACCTCACTTTGACAGCAATTGACAGATGGCTTTAATGAGTTCTGTAAAGTAGATTTCCAGTTAAAGAAATTAGTTCCAATAGTTTTCTGCAGTATGGCGAAGTTTTTTATTTTCCTGGTCGGGCTTTACAATAGTAATCGCTTTCGGTCTCAAAAAAGGATTCCCGCTATATCTGATTGTTGCCTCGACACAACTTTTGAAACAGTTTACCATTGTTGCGTGCTGTCCTGAATTGGTTTCACGTCCGCATCATGAGCCATTCTGTCAAACTCTAGATGGAATGAACATGGTTTCAGGACCAATCAAGGATACAATTTGTGTAATTAAAAATTTCCCGATTTCAACGTAGAAGAAGGACTTTTAAAGTTTTCTTGATACTGCATCTTATTAGAGGAGAATTACTTACTTCGACGCATGAGAATACGTCGCCACCGCAAGTGGTACCTTGAGGTGCACAGAGCTTTGGAAGTTCGAACGCTCATTTTATAGCAGCGCACTAACTACTTATGAACGTAACTGTTCCGCTACCGAGAGTGAGATATTGACAGTTGTGTTCGTAGTTTAGCATTTCTGGCCACATTTAGAGAGAAGCAAGTCATTTAACCCTTAGACGCATGAAGTATCAGTAAGGGTACTGAAAGGAATCAAGTTTGTTTCGTTTTAGTATCATGATTGATACCTCATGAATCGAAGAGTTAAGATGTTACTGTTCACGGGAGCTTAAAATGGTTCTTGATTTTTAAAGAAGCCCAGCAAGTGACGGTTATGCTCCCGACTTTCGCCCTATAATTTGACTTAAAAAGTGATGTATGGCGTACAATACGGTGCCTGACGTGCTTTCTAGAGCAGTTGAACGAACTTAGTGTAACAAACGAACGTAGTTTAATAGCATTTTTCATGGTACACCAGGGCGGCACTGAGGGTCAGTTCCGTTTTGACGGCATCTCAAAGCGTTCCAACACCGTTTGGGGCTTCGGCGTCTCGGTGTAATAATTATTGTGTAGTAAAAATTCGACGTCGTTCCAGGTCCGCCACGTCCGCCGCAAGCAGCTGCACCAGTACCTGTCGGCGTCGCTGCTGGTGAAGCGCGAGCGCACCGCGTCCGGCACCAAGCGCAAGCCCGACGCGCAGCCGCACAAGCCCGCGCCCAAGAAGACCAAGCGTCTCTCCGAGAGCAGCGTACGTATCCGTGGGGCTGGGGACCGCGGACTGCACCAGTACTGTCGGGTCGCTGCTGGTGGTTTGAAATGCTCTTTGAGCGTTTTCACAGTTCATCAACAGGGACCGATTCGATCTATCAGCCGGGAGTACCCAATCAGCAAGTAGAATATACATTTTCGGGATTTTATGAGGTTCACTATACCGGAATTTCAGTATAGGTCATATGAAATTGATCGCATAATCCCGTGTGCACCATCGATAGTACCTACAACGCTATTAAACGTTTTTTTTTTTTTCAATCCACAGACGGACGAAGTCAGCATCCTGTCGTACAACGAAGACTCGAACTCGTCCAACGTGTACGAGCTGAACCTCGTGAACGGAGCCCCGGCGGGGCCCGCGCCGCCGGCCGGCGAGTCGGCGGCCGGGCCCAGCATCGCCTGCACGTAGCAGTACGAGGAGTGGCGCCGCCGGTTCATCTACGGCGCGGCGGCGCGCGGCCCCGGCCGCCCCGAGCCGCTCAACTAGTGCGGGCTACACGCACCGGCCCAGCGTCGCCTGCACGTAGCAGTACGAGGAGTGGCGCCGCCGGTTCATCTACGGCGCGGCGGCGCGCGGCCCCGGCCGCCCCGAGCCGCTCAACTAGTGCGGGCTACACGCACCGGCCCAGCGTCGCCTGCACGTAGCAGTACGAGGAGTGGCGCCGCCGGTTCATCTACGGCGCGGCGGCGCGCGGCCCCGGCCGCCCCGAGCCGCTCAACTAGTGCGGGCTACACGCACCGGCCCAGCGTCGCCTGCACGTAGCAGTACGAGGAGTGGCGCCGCCGGTTCATCTACGGCGCGGCGGCGCGCGGCCCCGGCCGCCCCGAGCCGCTCAACTAGTGCGGGCTACACGCACCGGCCCAGCGTCGCCTGCACGTAGCAGTACGAGGAGTGGCGCCGCCGGTTCATCTACGGCGCGGCGGCGCGCGGCCCCGGCCGCCCCGAGCCGCTCAACTAGTGCGGGCTACACGCACCGGCCCAGCGTCGCCTGCACGTAGCAGTACGAGGAGTGGCGCCGCCGGTTCATCTACGGCGCGGCGGCGCGCGGCCCCGGCCGCCCCGAGCCGCTCAACTAGTGCGGGCTACACGCACCGGCCCAGCGTCGCCTGCACGTAGCAGTACGAGGAGTGGCGCCGCCGGTTCATCTACGGCGCGGCGGCGCGCGGCCCCGGCCGCCCCGAGCCGCTCAACTAGTGCGGGCTACACGCACCGGCCCAGCGTCGCCTGCACGTAGCAGTACGAGGAGTGGCGCCGCCGGTTCATCTACGGCGCGGCGGCGCGCGGCCCCGGCCGCCCCGAGCCGCTCAACTAGTGCGGGCTACACGCACCGGCCCAGCGTCGCCTGCACGTAGCAGTACGAGGAGTGGCGCCGCCGGTTCATCTACGGCGCGGCGGCGCGCGGCCCCGGCCGCCCCGAGCCGCTCAACTAGTGCGGGCTACACGCACCGGCCCAGCGTCGCCTGCACGTAGCAGTACGAGGAGTGGCGCCGCCGGTTCATCTACGGCGCGGCGGCGCGCGGCCCCGGCCGCCCCGAGCCGCTCAACTAGTGCGGGCTACACGCACCGGCCCAGCGTCGCCTGCACGTAGCAGTACGAGGAGTGGCGCCGCCGGTTCATCTACGGCGCGGCGGCGCGCGGCCCCGGCCGCCCCGAGCCGCTCAACTAGTGCGGGCTACACGCACCGGCCCAGCGTCGCCTGCACGTAGCAGTACGAGGAGTGGCGCCGCCGGTTCATCTACGGCGCGGCGGCGCGCGGCCCCGGCCGCCCCGAGCCGCTCAACTAGTGCGGGCTACACGCACCGGCCCAGCGTCGCCTGCACGTAGCAGTACGAGGAGTGGCGCCGCCGGTTCATCTACGGCGCGGCGGCGCGCGGCCCCGGCCGCCCCGAGCCGCTCAACTAGTGCGGGCTACACGCACCGGCCCAGCGTCGCCTGCACGTAGCAGTACGAGGAGTGGCGCCGCCGGTTCATCTACGGCGCGGCGGCGCGCGGCCCCGGCCGCCCCGAGCCGCTCAACTAGTGCGGGCTACACGCACCGGCCCAGCGTCGCCTGCACGTAGCAGTACGAGGAGTGGCGCCGCCGGTTCATCTACGGCGCGGCGGCGCGCGGCCCCGGCCGCCCCGAGCCGCTCAACTAGTGCGGGCTACACGCACCGGCCCAGCGTCGCCTGCACGTAGCAGTACGAGGAGTGGCGCCGCCGGTTCATCTACGGCGCGGCGGCGCGCGGCCCCGGCCGCCCCGAGCCGCTCAACTAGTGCGGGCTACACGCACCGGCCCAGCGTCGCCTGCACGTAGCAGTACGAGGAGTGGCGCCGCCGGTTCATCTACGGCGCGGCGGCGCGCGGCCCCGGCCGCCCCGAGCCGCTCAACTAGTGCGGGCTACACGCACCGGCCCAGCGTCGCCTGCACGTAGCAGTACGAGGAGTGGCGCCGCCGGTTCATCTACGGCGCGGCGGCGCGCGGCCCCGGCCGCCCCGAGCCGCTCAACTAGTGCGGGCTACACGCACCGGCCCAGCGTCGCCTGCACGTAGCAGTACGAGGAGTGGCGCCGCCGGTTCATCTACGGCGCGGCGGCGCGCGGCCCCGGCCGCCCCGAGCCGCTCAACTAGTGCGGGCTACACGCACCGGCCCAGCGTCGCCTGCACGTAGCAGTACGAGGAGTGGCGCCGCCGGTTCATCTACGGCGCGGCGGCGCGCGGCCCCGGCCGCCCCGAGCCGCTCAACTAGTGCGGGCTACACGCACCGGCCCAGCGTCGCCTGCACGTAGCAGTACGAGGAGTGGCGCCGCCGGTTCATCTACGGCGCGGCGGCGCGCGGCCCCGGCCGCCCCGAGCCGCTCAACTAGTGCGGGCTACACGCACCGGCCCAGCGTCGCCTGCACGTAGCAGTACGAGGAGTGGCGCCGCCGGTTCATCTACGGCGCGGCGGCGCGCGGCCCCGGCCGCCCCGAGCCGCTCAACTAGTGCGGGCTACACGCACCGGCCCAGCGTCGCCTGCACGTAGCAGTACGAGGAGTGGCGCCGCCGGTTCATCTACGGCGCGGCGGCGCGCGGCCCCGGCCGCCCCGAGCCGCTCAACTAGGCTCCGCATGCTGGGCTTGGACCCGAAGCAGCAACACGCTGAGACAGATACGAGGGTCTGCACTGCGAACTAGGCTCCGGACCTGTGTGTAGTGCAAGCGCACTAGCGAACGCTCGGACTTAGATGTCTGACCGCTGGGTATGTCGAGCGGCTGTCGGTGCAGCGTTTTAGATGAGTTGTAAAGTGATACATGTTCGATAGCTGACGATTTTAACTAGGAAACTACCGTGAGACTTATTATTTAGATTACAATAATAGTTATGCACATGTTGAACAGTACTAGGCTTTTACGGAAGTGTAACAATTATTGTTATCTAAACCGACGGTGTTTTCAGTTGATGTTCACTCTCTCGTTTTTTAAAATCATTTTTTCGAGATAACGTTGTGTAAAGGCAATATCATGTTTTGAACACTTTAAGCTGTCAACTTCCAAGTTATCTAAGAATAGTTTCATATTTTAATACATATATACAATGTGTAAGAATTATACTCCTTAGGTACTTTAACAAAAGCAAAAAGTGACCACATGACAGCTCAATCAGCCAGTAAAAAAGACGGCGTCGATTGGCTGAATAACTAGTTTACCGTTTTATAAATACCTACAACGACGTACATTTACATCACACAAACGAAATCATTTAGTATTAACTTCTTTATAAAGTCTTAGAGCTTGTTGGGTGGCGTAAATCTTGATGTCAATAACACATTAATGGACGTCCGACATCTATCGAAAATGTCGATCCCTTTACACGATTCTCTCCAAGCTGCTGTAAAATACTTCCTGGACGTAGCTTCGCACTTGTACGTGTGGATCCGGGCATATACGCATCAAACTACACTGGATGTTCATGAATTATAATCGAGTGTGAATAACCTCATGGCTTAGTGGCAGAGGCATTGAAATGTCGTGAGTGACTTGTGATTATAGTGATAAGGTTTGTTTTGGTGCATTGAATTTGATGACGTCTACCGTACATGGTAAGTGGTTTGACTTTTATGACAGGCACTTTATTATGTGGAAATGAAAATTAATTAAGAATTTTGAAGTTGAGAAGTTTTACTTTATAAACTGCTCTGAAAGAATTTTGGATTAAGTGCCGATAGCACTGATTTATGGCGTGTACTCATATTTTAATAGATTATTGGCACACATCGAATTCAAACGGGCATTGAGCTGGCACGTCAATCAGTAAGGTTGATGATGGTGGCATAACCAGACTTGTAATTGTTTGGTACAACATACATCATGTAAACTTATGTCATTTAAAATTGGTTTTTATTTTCACTCCTTACAGACGTGCCCGCTCAATACACGTTCGATTTTGAATTGCCATTGGTCAAAACTGGAAATTCCATCTATGTACATGTCACATATGAAGTTGATTTATACAATCACCGGAGCATTTTCATTTCTTGTTTAGTGAAACTGCTTTAGTGTTGTATTCCGTTGGTGGATTTTTCAGTAATTACACAGATTTGTTGCACAGCCGATATATATTTTTTAAAGCGGCAACAATCTAGTAATTCTATTAGGGAGATCGAAGAAAGACTCCAGAATACGAGTTTATACACAATAATTATTATAGTATGTGTGCAAACAGTATGTAGAAATTTTATTTGAAGATTATGACGAACTTGATTTAAGTGGATAGACGTCATTATCCCAAGAATGGCATTTTATAACGAAGTGTACTAATGAAGCAATCATCTCGAGGCGCACGCCACAGAATTAGAAATAGGTTTGAATATTATGTATTAGAGTAAATTTTTATCGAAACGAGAAAATTAAAAAAAAAATGCCTAGAATTATATTTTATTTGGTAATGCGACGAAGGTCCAGTATTTGTTGTTTTGGGTTTTATTTATTTTCAGGTCGTCGGGACGGGGACGACAAGAGCCGAGTAAGTTTGACGCAGTGAAATCTAAAGGCATAGTGAGACCATTTGCAAGGAAACGGTGGTGTGGCGTGAGAAAAACTTCATTGTGAATGGCTTCCTTTATTAAGAAGTGCAGTCAGACAGTATCTTAAGCATATATATCCATTCTTATCTATTAAACAATTTGCTTACCTGTAACATTCAAAGTGCCAAATATGTCGGCACACATCAGCGTGTTCCGATATTTTTGAGTTTTTCTTTATTACGGAATAGATAACATTTACTGCTAACTGTACCTTCGTAAAATGTTTCTAAAATTACTGATTTTGTTAATATTGCCTTCTATACTAAAGGATTTCAGACGCTACTTCACAGAAAGCCTATATCCTGCATTCACATTGTTTTAGCTGACATTTAAGACTGAAATCATATGTATAAGTAAATTTTCCTTTTTTGAGACATAAGAACAAAATATAGGTTACTATTTTAAAGTTATACATAATTTTTACCTATATTTATAAATAAATAACTTTTGAGCTAGTAATAATTATCATGTTTTGACATAGAAGCGTTTTTTATTTAATGCATTGTCTTTAAGGATGTTCAGAATTGTTAGCATTATCATAACTTACCACATTTTCGGGTTCTTTGTTATGATATTTCGTTAGCGAGATGTGAAAATCGCTCATTAAGTTCATTGTTGTTATTAGAAAGGAAATAATTGAAACAGTAATTATTATGCAAGTTTTATTATTTTGCTATATGAGTACTTTTTTTCAGAGAATAAACCGGTTTTATTATTAATGGGAATAAACCAGTTTTTACCGGTAAAAAACCGGTTTTTACATTACCTAATGTTGCCTCACGAGGCTGATATACTACTGAAAACTATCTAGTCGAAAAAGGCCACTACTAACACATCTAAATGCGACAGAGTGTTTGTTGGTTTGTCTTTGCGACTTCTGCAGGGTTAGGAACATAGTCTAGATGTTATCCAGGATAAATATACTGCGCAAATAAACCTAGTTTTTATTGTAGTTTGTGACCAATTGCTATGAGTTGTGATAGAAAGTAATGTACTTACTTTAGATAGGTTTTTTTTTTCTTGCAAATGGTTGAACGATTGAGAGTACAAAGTGGAAGAAATAAGAGATATTATGCAGGTCTATTTATAATTATCAATTTCTTTCGGTCCATCTAAGCGGCTTTCGACTTTTTTGTAATGTTCTTTCAATTCGTATAATAACTATTTCATAAATATTTTTTAAACTTATACATTATCTCGAAAACCGGTATTCTCTTCTTACAAAATAACCGGTATTTTTTTTCGTTCAATTACGAAATTCTCGTCTATTTTATCAAAATTCCAGAACTTGAATCAGGTGTTTAAAAAATATTTATCTTCGCCTAAATGCAGTTTTAAAACATTCCGGAAATACGGTGTATTTTAGAAGGTATACAAATACCTGTTCCGATCCCTGTAATAAAGTATCCTTTAATAAGCAGAGCTCGGAATTATTGCAGCAAAACTGTATTAAATTGCTTCTAGACATTCTGAAGGGTTACTTTGATGTTTGAAGTTTCTTACAGTGCCGTCCCTCACGTTCTCGTGTTAAAATAGTATTTGCGTGAGTGGGATGGCGCAATACGAGATTTGAATCCTTCAGGTTCAATTCGTCCACATTCCTTTGGACCAGTCGGGAAAGTGGACTAATTAGAATTTTTATTTTCATATCCCGTCGTCATACCTATACCACTGATAAACATATCAATTAAATTTTCTAAACATAAGTCGACCATAAATCTAATATTTTCCCTATTTCCCACCATAATACTGAACTGAATACAACTAATACCATGAAGTAAAATAATAAGTAGTTAGGAATGTAGTAATTGTTTTTCAATTTCAACGCCACTAAGGGAGTTCAGAGGCAATTATGTGTATGGAAGAAGTATCAAAATGGCGGTACTAACGTTACACGTTGGTCACTCCACATACACACATTCGTCGAGTTTACTAATACTAACCATAGTAACGCCGTCTATTAATACAGCTTACTTACAGAGGACTTCTCTTTTATTAACAGCGGTAGTTTTGTCAACCAAATGTGCTATACCAACCAAGTACATTCTAATAATAGTGCTTCAGGCCGAGGCAGAATTTTGCGTTTTTTGTAACTTTGGTTTGTAAAAAGGCCGCCTTTTATAAATACCTCCCGTAAACAAAAAGGTGAAATTTCTATGAAACATTTTTTTCGTGTTTCTGTGTTTTTAATGTGGGAAAACTAACACCCACATTAGTATCTATTGTGACATAGATACAAGTCAAAGCGCAAAGAAAACGCTCGACGCGTAATCGAGAGGTACCGGGTTCGAGTCCTGGTGTGACCACGTGCGAGAGCAATCGTATTATTATTTGCGCTTTGACTTGTATGTATGTCACAATAGGAGGTGAAACATTTGTACTCAGATAAGTACATTCGGCAGTTATTAATTTTATGCGGTTAAATTGTCAGGTTTGAGTTACTATCATTAATTTGTACTTATGAGGGCTTAAAAGTATAGACACGTAACTTGGCGCCTGTTAACATTTTGATTAGTGATTGGTGCTTTCTTACTTGCATTTAGTAGCAAAGGTATGAACACACACGTGCGCTGATCGATCACTAATCAAAGTGCAAACGAGCCTTTATACGGTGTGACAAATTCTTCGGATTTTGCAATTGTAGGACAGAAGGCCGCTTAGATGGTATACATGTTTTGTTTTCGTTTCTTCGACTTCTGATAAATTCAGTGCTTTATTTTCGGAACTTGAAAAGATATTTCGTTCTTTGGGTAATTTATATTTTTCATATAAATCTTCGCAAAAAATATTCTAATTGAATCATAGCGACCTAATTAAAAATTTGGAAAATTTACTTTTAGTTATTAAAAGACCTTGAATGAAGATGACTTTGTTCAACTCTGTTGAACGTTTAAAAAAAAATCAATTAAGTCACTATAATTCTAAGTTTGTACTTATTTAATATCCAAAATGTATTTTTTTATGTGTAACGAGATATTTGGACGTTACAGACTATTTGGATGTTGACTGCACAATTCACATGATATTTTAAACCCGTCCACGCTTCGGAGGTTCGGCGAATATTCGTTATTGGCGTCTCTTTCGTTTATTACGATTATGAAAGGCTAACGCGAACCCTGGGCCGACCCCCCGAAGTGTGGCCGTAACATAAGCGTGCACGTGATATTATGTAGTCGCAGCCACACGGATACGGATTACGCATATAAAATATCATGATAGTCGCGTTTCAAAAATGATATTGCATCCGTCCCTCTCGCGATCACATACTTGTCAGTAAGTGACGGGTGCGTTGTCATCTGCTATCGTGTGATAACGATAACCACATACGCAAGTGGTAGATGGCGCTAGTGGCTTCGTCCCAACTGTTGACAGTGTTAACATATGAACTAGAGCACTCTGGTGTCAAATTGGCCCCTCCCCTCGGGTTATTCCTACGTGTTACCACCAACTTGTTAGCAGTGGTAACAAGTTGGTGGCAACCGGTGGGAGTAACCCCTCCCCTCATTGTCGACAAGCCCCATATGGAAACTAGCAGTTCATACATATTGCTTACAGTTGTGCCGTTTACAGAAAACATTCTCCGCTTTGTTCGGGAAATCTTCTCGATTGAGAACGTTCCCGACAATGAGAACGCATTAGAATGTTAATATAGATGCTTAAGTTGGCTAACCCCCTGTAGACTGTATGAATGTATAAGGGCATTTTCATTTCAATATGTACAGTAAGGGAAACTGAAACACGTACCTTTTTAGTCCTTATTGTTATCGTGACAAGAGCGTAAAATATACGTGTTTAAACTTTCCTTACGGTATCTACCTTTAACTAGAAGTTTGAGATAGTCACGAAACTGCCAATTAGTATCAAATAGCATGTTTGGCTACAATATTGACGGCACAATTTGAAATACATATGCGAATGAAAACTGCAAGGCGGAATGAAATCCCGTGCAAGTCTGTTTCAACTTTTAGACGTTTCGACGCCATATTAATTTGGTTGTTACAGTCGAACTATCTATAATATTTTCTTCTGTTTCCGCGATTATCACTCATTTAAATAAAACAATTTTAACGGATTATATCGCGTATATTATCTACGTTCTTCCCCACGTTTCGGAAGCTTTTGAGCTTTCCGTGTACACGGGTTGACTGAGAAAAGATATATTTTTCTCCGTCAAAATTACAAGAACTATATAGTTCCGTATTTGTGTTTGGGGTTTTGTATCTATGTTTTCAAATTACCTATAAAGGTAAAACGACTTGCCGTCTTAAGGGAGCTCCCAGCTCTGAATGACCTTCGATCCGTAGCTGTTTACATTTTCGTGTTGTATGTCTCATCGCGTTGACGACCTTCTTTACCAATTTACTGTAGGTATCGGTTTACGAGTTCACAAAGTCACGGAAACCAAGATAAACGCCATCAAACTTTGTGGATTTGCTACTTTTCTTTAAAATGCACATTTTTTTATAGGAAAAGGCTTGCTTAGCGTTTTAGGTATTTTCATAACGAACAATCAGTTTAGAGACTACACACGATTTTTTTATTTTTATAGACCTGTGAAAAACAAATAAAAGAATACTCAACTTTCCGAATGCGAGAAAGTGTTAAATAGAAACTATCAATTATACCATGTTTGGAAAGTTGTTTTCGCCATTCCAGGGACTATATATACAACTAACACCATGAAAAATCGTACATTTTCGCTTGGAACCTCTTAGTTTTACCTTAGGCACTTACACTGCAGTAAAAAATCGTTTAAGTCGTTTATTTATTAAATATGATCGACGAATAAGGCGTGTATAATTTCAGTAATTTTTTTGTAATATGTTTGTCATATTCATGTTATATATTATAGAACTATTAATATGTTCATCAATTTAAACTAGATTACTAACATTAAGACTTATTTCGGTTTAACCTGGGCACGTCGACAAATGTTTCATAGAACACATTTTTTCTTGAAGTAGAGTTCAAAGCATTTTTCGCTAGAACCCATAACTGATTTGCGATTTTTATAATTATAGGACTAACCTTATGTCTTCTCAAAAATCATGAAAAATGAAATCGCTTCAGAGAAATAATCTTATGTGAAATGAAACATTCTATTAATGTCAGTCAGATTTATATTACATTTTCAAAGAACGAAATTTCTATTCAAGTTATGGTTTCCAAGATTATTTATTTCTCGAATTTATTCCCAAATTACCTTTGTACATACACCGTAATAATATATATTATGTACACTGAATGTTGCACTTTCCTTACATTGTAACTTTAATTTAGTTTATTAACGAAAGTTATTCCACCTAGCTGTAAGACTCAAATGTAGTTGCCGCTAAGGACCTTCTTGGTAATTTTAAGTTGTATATAACGATAGCCAATTGATTATTATATATAAAAAAATATATATATCTGAGAAAAAATGAAAACAAAAAAAATAAATATCTACAAGAAAGGACTGTATGTGTTTATTTTCAACCCTAAATCCCATAAAGTAATGATTTATTTAGAAAAGGAAATAATTAAATAACAACTTCAAGGGGAAATGTATATAATATATGTATTTTTTTTTACATGTCCACCAAATGACTATAGTGCTGATGTGCCAACCGTATGCCATTGGTTCAATGAATTTGCTCCCTGGATAACGGGGTTGATAATAAAGTATCTGAAATAAAGATATGGCTCTTTCCGTATCGGGTTTGATAACTTGAAGCTATTTCTAGATAGCGCCACTGATAAGTGTTGCTTTACGGCCCTCGCCATGTTGCGGATTTTCAGTGGTGCAAGTGGTAGAGGGGTTTGACAACAGACGTTAAGTCATTGAATTTGTCCAATGTGAACAAAAAGGAAATAAGACTAAATATTTCGCGATTATAGAAGAAAATACCACAATAATGCCATAAAAAAACCATCATATTTAAATCAGAAATACCACTTGGTATTTCTGATTTAAAAACCGTTTTGCGAAAAGACATAAGTTTTTCAAATATCAACATGAAGCCAATTCACACTGTCCATACATGACATGCACGTTATTGTCATTTGTAAACTGTTTTGTAGCGACACTATCACGTTCGTACGAACTTTGTGGCGAAGTTTGAAGTGAGAAATTAGCAATGTTTAAACTAATTCGTTCTTCTCGATGTCTCATTCAGTTCTAGAGATCACTGATTAGTGCAAGTTCTTACATGTTGCTAGTATGTCAGTATGAACTCTCACTAATAAGTGTGAATCAGGCCTATTCGCAGCCAAGATTTTCGTAACGCTACGCACTTTACATACGGAAAAACGCATGGTATCGTCTACAAGCAGAGCGCCCGCTAGGCGGGTTCCTGGCAGTATTAAAATATGGTAAACAAAAGCTTCAGCCAGTGGCTTCATACCGCAGATAAAAAACTACCTTGATTGGCAGAATTACATGAATCACGTGGTTTTCTTATTTACCTTTCAAACATCTAAAAGAACAGAGAATAATTTCCTATGAATGAATGAATGACTTAACTAGACTAACTAAAACTAATTTCAGACTTGGCACGTCAAGTGTATTCACGTTTGCCAAGTTTGTTCCTAGGGGGCGTGGGTCAGTAGTGTGTGTGTCAGGAGAATAAGGTCTGAGGGGATTACTCCGAAGTCAAAAATCTAAAGTTCGTTTCGCGCCGTCCTACGTCCTCAAACACATTATCACTAACTCAAATCTCGGACTTCGCAGTAACGCCACTGATACGCCAATGTGCACATCGCTACTGACGTCGACGAACGATCAGAGGTTACTCCGAAGTCCGCATAGCGCTGTCCGTGTCGCTCTTTTACTAACTTATATTTGAGGCGAGGCCTTTGCTCTTCAATCATACAGGGTGTCCCTAAAAGTAACGCCAAAATGAAGAGGGGCGATAGAACAGCTCATAAGCTACCATATTAAGTCAATTTGACCTTAAATAAAAAGTTCATGGTTTTCGAGATATTGGCACTTAAAAAAAACTTAATGTGGTAGCTAGATGAGCTGTTCTGTAACCCCTCATCATTTTGGCGTTGATTTTAGGGACATCCTGTATACCAGGGGCCTGTTTCATAAACGCTTGTAACTTGTATTACAAGCAGAAGTCTCTTTCCACCAATATGAATTAAAAAGAGACTTGCACTTATAAAACAAGCTTTTGTGAAACGAGTTCCAGGATTCAGAGAATCAGTAAAAAACAAATATTTTATTGATAGGTTTTATTAAATATCTAAGCTAACGAGCAAATTTATAAATTTTCTCTCACAGTATATAAACTTAAACAAATATATGCAACACAATTTCGCTTGATGACGGATCCGTACCGTCCTGGATAAAATTTAATAACTACATGCAGTCTTTTTATAAATTAAGTTACCACTGCCTGATATTGATTCAAACGCACAAATTCAACCAGAGGGCTTATTGCCTAACGAAATTTTGACACTTGGTATCCGAATCAACTGTTATAGCCCATACAAAATCATGACACTTGATTCTGATTGCGATCGTCAAATGCGTTAGGCAATAGGGGGTGACTTATCTTACCCCCTGACCTCTAACGAATACATAACGAAAAGATAATATTCAATTCCTCATACTGTTTGATTACTATAATTGATATTGAGTACGAATGTGTTGTGGATACTAAGGCGACAGTCATCGTCTACCAGTAAACTTGGTTACATTTGAAGCGGTCTTAGTACTCAGAAGACCCAGTTAGTCACCAAACTCCGTGGCCTCTTGGGCCTCCGATTTCTTCCTGCATAGTGAATTTAAGGCACAACCTCAAGTGACATTTCAAGATGTCTTAGTATTTAATTCAGGACCGAATTAGACACCAAATTCGCTACTCATGATATCCTGGCCTAAGTGGCCTGGCCTCTACGATTTCTTGGTGGTATACGACGAAAGAGGATCCCATATGAGCCTCCTCTTTCATCTCTTAAGATTTTTGTGTGGCCTTCAACTCCGAGATCTCTCCCTGTATAGACACTCAATGGGGAATGGATGAAAAAATTCAAAAATCTTGAAATTTTGTTTATGGGTAGGAATAAGCCTCCTTATTGTCAGAAAAAAATTACAGATTTTTTTGTGGCTTAGAAAAAAATAAAAAGATGAAAGGGTGTTGGTGGGCCTATATACCTGCCTTAAAATTTTCATCCATTCTCCATTCCTGTATAGGCACCGGCACCGTACTCCAGTGCCCCTTCTGGTCTTATTGACATCTTATGCGACTCTTAGTTCCAGGATTTATTCCTAAAAGGTCTGTTAAGACCTCTTTAGTAGCCTTTAAAGATGTCTTAGTAACCTAGGACCGAATGGGAGACACCGTCAACTAGTTTTCGATTCCACTATTTCGTGGTGGTATTAATTGGTTTCTTATGCGACCTATCTTCAGGATTTCTTCCTGTACTGTGAATTAAGGCACAAACGGCAGAAGCCTCCGTTTAGCAGATTCTTAGTACTTTAGAGGACCCCATAGGAAGCACCAAGCTCCTTCACCTCGTTAGCTTCTTGGGCGGCCTTCAGCTCCAAGATCTCGTTCTGAATGGAGACGCTCAGCTCCTGGATAGGCACGGGTTCGGTCCTCCAGTACACCTCCTGGTATTTGGAGGTGCGGTTGCGCCGTTTGTGCGCTTTTAGATGGACCTGCAACATTAAGTCAGAGTTAGACTTGAATTTCACGTATTTAATTTAATAATTAAATTTATATTAATTATATAAAAATAATGTAAACAAAAAAAACACGTCATTTAGCCAGTGGGGTTGTACCATACACACAAAATAATACTTTGAGTGGCGGAATGACACGAGTCACGTGGTTTTTTGTTTCGATTCATATAAATACCTGAAGAAATAGACGTTTACTGCGGTATCAAATTATATGTATTTGCATGAATACGGTTACAAGATCTTAAAGCTACAACAAACGTACATGCGTATTCAACCTGCATGCAGGTGTATCGAGGAGTAAAGAGGATTTTTAGAAATAGTTTTGGCGCAGGGGGCATCAGTACCACTGTCGAGACAGGTAATTTTTTCAAGATCGTGTGCCGAGAATCGGGCATCAGTAGTGTCAGTGAACAAAACAATTTTTAAATAATTTATTACAGTACATTACTTACTGCTGTAAAAGAATGAAAGCCGAGGAGGATCAAAATAATATCTATGGCAAGGGTAGATTCAATTCCGAACGAACTGAGCAGAGTCGTGCCGTTAGCTACAGGTCTATCGCTTAACTGAGTCAGTTCTAAGGTATGGGAGCGAGACAGGATACGTCACGTCACGTCACTTTGTCACCCCTCCCGTACCGCTCTCATACCTCAGGGACAGGCTCAGTTGAGCGGTAGAGCAGTCCCAGTGCGGCGTGTACCTTCTTGATGTGCGTGTTGACCATGGAGCGCAGATGGAACAGCGAGGGGCAGAGCGGGCAGCGGCGCGAGGGCGCCGAGTGCGCGCACTTGGCGTGCTGGTTGCGGCGGTTCACCGACACGAAGCCGCGCCCGCAGATCTACACACACGCGTCTTATTGCACGCCTCACCAAACAGTACTAAACAAAAATACTGGATTGTTTGACGAGGGGCTAAAATAAGCCATTATGACACGAAGTCTGAGTGTCATAATGGCTTTTAGCCACGTGTTAAACACTCTGTTTTTCACTACGACTACGAGAAAATAAAAAAAAACTTAACATTAAAGTTGTATATTTCATGAAAAACTCAAAGTACAGTTTGAGCAATTCAATCAGAAAGTTTGGCCAATCTGATCAGGTTGGTTTGTTTGTTTTTAATTATTCGTAAGGATATGTAGCTGGCCGAAAGTTTTTTTTTTCAGTGTCATAGAAATTTGTATGGGATTATACGGCTTTCTTTTAAACCATTTATCTTTATTTAGCCCCTACCTAATAGTACTATTTTAGTCTCGCTTCGCGAAGCTAATATGACGTGCTTTTTGAGCAGGAGAAGTGAAAAAAGACATTCTAGGAGGTAAATGGCAAGAGATTGCGCAGGATCGGGTAAAGTGGCGTACTCTTGTGTCGGAGGTCAAGACTTAAAAGCCAAGATATTTTGGGTCGCTGAGCCAGCACAGTTAGATAGGGGACGTAAATAACAGGCGGTCCGCTATCGCTAAACGAGAATCTCTTCCAGACGACCTAAAAAAATTAGATGAATCTTGGTAGTGGCCGTAGTCATGTCTCGGTCGACTTTTGGGCCGCCGCTACTCCCGAGATGCGACGCCATGTAGCTGTGTTTGGCGGAGTGAGAATTGTCGTTGATACTAGGAAGTGTCACAGATTTGATGAAGTCTGTCCACCGTGTAGAAGAGCGCCCCCGAAATATTTCGCCCTCGACTTTCCCTTGCACCTTCAGAACGCTCTTCGCTCACTGTTCAGTGGATATGGTACAGTCAGCATCAAATATACTGTAGCATCCAAAGCGCCGTCTATTTCGAGAAAGAGGTCACTCGTCGAATCTATCTTGGATGGGCAGCTTTCGGGAAGCTATGTTATATTTTTTCGTCCCAAATACCGCAGTGTCTTAAGACGAAGGTTTTTAACCAGTGTGTGTTGCCAGTGATGACATACGGCACTGAGACGTGGTCACTCACAATGGGCCTCATAAGAAGGCTCAAAGTCACTCAAAGGGCAATGGAGCGAGCTATACTCGGAGTCTCTTTGCGTGATCGAATCAAAAATGAGGAGATCCGCAGAAGAACCATGGTTGTCGACATAGCTCAGAGAGTTGCTACACTTAAGTGGCAGTGGGCGGGGCACATTGCTCGTAGAACCGATGACGAACAGGACGACGCAGCGTACGGAGGCCCTCAACAAGCTGGACCGATGATCAGCTGAAGATCGCGGGAAATCGTTGGATGAGGGCGGCGCGCGACCGGTCGTTGTGGAGATCCTTGGGAGAGGCCTTTGTCCAGCAGTGGACGTCCCTGGGCTGATATGATGATGATGATGATGATCCAAAGCGCCAAATAATGATGTGTCGCGATATATTTGGCGCTTTGGATGCTACAGACTATTTGATCCTGTACCAGTTTATGGAGGATTGTTACCTTTACGCTTCTCAGCTGGCTTCTGCAACTTTTCTTCTAAACGATCTTCGCTCAATTGTCAGAGTGGACGTGGTCGGTATATATACCTATCCACGGAGGTTTATTACCTATTTTTCTCCACGCCACCTGTCTCGAGGTGTTTCTCCACTTGGTATTATGTACAGTCACCCACGTCTGTAGATATTGATAACAATGCGGGCGAAAATATCTGACAGGTCGTAACGAGCCTAGCAATAGAGTCGTGTTATATATTTATGCGCGCTTTGCTGTGGCAGATATTAATGATGGTGACTACATCGGTGCAAGGGCACGCTGCTAACTGTTTAGGTCAATTCTATTAGAATATCGTGATTGCCCTCTGCCCTTCCATCTTTCTTCAACTTAGATGCCGAGAAATGATAACTGAAGCCACAGCAAACCACTTACGTCACAGATGTGCGGACGTTCGTTCGTGTGCAGCCTAGTGTGCCACATAAGAGCTCGTTCGTCCATGAACTTGCCCCCGCATAAGTCACAGCTAAACTTCTTCTCACGCTTCTTGGCTGGCTTGGTTTCTAGCTTAGGTGTTACGTTTCTATAAAAAAAAAATATTTTATTAATAACTTCGTTTGCGGCGGATAAAGGTCATAACCCCTCTTTTTTCTTCAGCGTAGTCGGGTAAAAGTATCCTATAACCATCTGGAGATACCCAGCTACCCGTGTACCAAAAATAGTTGCAATCCGTTGAGCCGATTTTGCGTAATGAAGCCACATCGACACATACAAACATAGTGACCTCCAAATAGTCCCTTACAATAGTATTTTTGAAGACATTTCATTTTTACAACTTTATAATAGTATAGATATTAACAACATAAATTTATATTTAACCTTTTGAGCGCCCAACGTGTTGACGGAAAACCGTGCGCAACACGTCAACAAATAAACCAGCTGTATGATACCGTATAGCGGCAAATTACGTCATGCCGTCTGAGGCACAATAGGGAATATGCATGATTTTTTTATTTTTACTTTATTAAAAGCTCATTCATGTAACAAACAGTAGACAAAAGTAATTTTTACAATAACTATAAAAATAACCAAGATAAGCCATCAAACATTTCATTCTATCTCTTTCTAGCCAAACAGAATTTAATATGGAGATTATATGGCCGGAGTGCACCATGACGTAACAGTGCACGTCGGACCTCTCTGTCTGATTAGTAGTTTAAAATGCCTATATCTGGCGTATTTCTTAGCCGATTTCAATTATAACTTCACATTTTGAAATAGTTTCTACGGTATTTTGATATTTAGTTACGAAAAGCAATAAAAATACTCATGCATGTACCCTATTATCCGTTGACGTGATTTGCCATCTTTGGCGCTCAATGGCCATTAACCAAACTAAAAGGATATCTGCTCACGTGCTCGTGATTTTGGTTTGAACTGTATTTATACTTGAAATAAGGATGGTGACATGCAACTTTGCGGAAACCACTCAAAATTTATAGGATACTTTAAATACGAAAGACTTTCGTCGGAGCGTAATCGGGTAAAAAGTATCCCATAACAATCTGTGGATGCTCAAGTACCAAATTTTTTTTTAAATCCGTCCCATTGTTTTGACGTAACAATAAATAGCCGCAAAACACATACATACACACACACACAAAAACGATTAATTTCCTGAAAATAGTCTATTTCACTTTTTTTTAATATCGTCAATGTCATGGAGTCGACGCCGTGAACACGAAAGCTTTAAAGCTTCCGAAACGTCGGGAACTCAAATGAGATATAATCCGTTTAAATTGTTTTATTTAAATGAGTGATAATCGCGGGAAGAGAAGATAATATTATAAACTTACTCGTGTTTGTTCTGCAGATGCATTTCATGCTTCTTTATATGGCTGTCGAAGCTTAATTCCCCCTTGTACATCTTACCGCAATAATAGCAAGTGTACTTCTTATCATGCTTCTTGTCGTAATGCTGTTTGAGATGATCTTCATCCTCCAGGACCTGCCCACACAGTTCACAGATATGGGAACCTGTATAAACAATTAAATAAATCACCTTTATTCTGCAACTAAACTCTGATTTTTTATTCAAGACCAAAATCTGAGAGTTCTCATCTTGATTATTTCATCAAAAAAACATTATTTCATACAAATATGAATGAGAAATCGTGCAACTAGTAATATTAGTGTAAGTTTTATTGATAAAAATACTAACACTTAAACCAGTATGCAGTGATCACAGCGAAAGTGCGCCCGTTGACGTTAAATTTTGGTCTTGAATTAAAAATCAGAGTATAGAAAGTGCCCTCAACTTCGTTCGCGGAGGAGAAAAAGTCATAACGCATCGTTTTTTCTTCAGCGTAGTCGGGTAAAAAGTATCCTATAACAATCTGGAGATACCCAGCTACCCGTGTACCAAAAGTAGTTGAAAACCTTCTAGTTTTTTTAATAAAAGTAATGACGAGATCCAGGTTTGAATGAAAGGTGGCGGTTTTTTCGACACATCAAAGGGTTTTTACGGCGGTAACGGCGCAGTTCCGCTAATGTAACCACAGGTTTTATTGTCCAGTTATTAACGTGTAGTTTTTCACATTTACATTAACATTAACGTTAACGCAGGTGGAGCAGTAGCACAGCATTGACTTGTCAGAAAAGTTTTCGGACTTCTTCTCCGCGAACGAAGTTTCGTGCACCTTCAAGCATACTTATATAAGTAGATAGCAAACATTGTAAAAGTGTGTATTTATACTACTTATTGTATTTGTTTAATGTAAGTACAATATTTCAATTCCAAACTGCTTTGCGCCACCTACTTATATGCAAAGTTTCCTTTTCTCAACGCTTCCCACTACCCGAAGGTTGTCTGGAGCAGATCCCTGTTTAGCGATAAGACCGCCTGTTGTTTACTTTTCTCCTTGTATGTATTATTTTCTGTATTCTGTTTTGTGAGGTGTGCAATAAAGACCAACACAAACAGTACAATAGAGCCTTAACATAAAATACGCTGGACAATATTTATGCTCATCACATCACACAAATACCTGCCCTTAGCAGGATCAGAACCCAGATAGGTTACTCCGAAACTCAAAATTTGAAGGTCGTAACCTACTGACCCTCTCACTCTCATGTTAAACTGTATTTGAGTGAGTGAGAAGGCGTTATACGAACTTCGTTTTTCGGGTTTCGGTGTAGCCCCTCAGGACCCTTAGCTTCGCAAAGAGTGTCACTACCGCTGAGGTAAACCGGCAGTCAAATAAATGTAGAAAGTAAATTCTTACCTTTCATAGACTTCCGATAGATGGCCTCATGTTTCCTGAGATGGGAGATGATGGTGTCTCGCTTCTTGAACACCATGTTGCAGATAGCACAGATGTGCGTGTTCGTGTGAGTTTTTACATGGTTGCTGAACTCTTGCGCATCTTCCGTTGTTGCTCTACAGACCTGTACGATTGGCGTTTATAATTAATAATAAAACTAGAAGTTACAGTCAGATCAAATGGTCTTTGATCGAAACGATCTTTTGCGTAATCTATATTCTCTTCTTTTTTTTTACATATATTCTGATTGTGCAAGAACATTCAAGCAAATAAGTTTTCATATGACATCATAAAGTTTCAAGGGCTCAAACTGTTGACTTCGCGCGCTCTTCAGAAAACTACTGTCGGCAATCGAGTACATTTTGTTAAAATATTCAGTGCTTTTAAAATTCGAGGCAACTACTTACAAAATAAGTAACTGACATAAGCTAATAACTAATCTAAATTTAAAATATCTTTTCTGTTTCATAGAAATAAAACGATGTTACCAATCCGATTGTCTGTCCGTCAATGCGTATTTAAAAAAACCTACGTCCCCATTCAATGTCAATGTGTAGTGCAAGACCTCTAGAACAACTGTGATAAGCAACTCTTTGTCGCGCGAAGTCTCTTTCCTTTCAATACAATGCGAGAAAGACGGGTGATGCTATGTCGCGAGACCAGCGTAGTCGCGGAGAATTGTACTAGATCGGCAGGTATGACTGAGGTTCCAGATACAATTTATTTTGTCATTATCATCAAATAAGTTCCTCTTATTTTTTAAATTCAAGTGAAAATTTTCCATAAGACAAGGAATTTCTAGACAGAAGAAAGGGAACTTCTAATGCTACAGAATCAGTTTTTGAAAAACAAAAGAGAAACGGCGAAAGATTTAACAGTAAGTAAAACACTTTTTACACCTACACTACACCTACTATTGTTTATTATTCCCTATTAGGGAATATGCATAATCTTTTCTTTTTGCTTTATTAAAAACTCATTCACATAACAAACAGTGGAGAAAAATATTTTTTCGAATAACTATAAAAATAACCAAGATATAAGCCATCAAACATTTCATTCTATCTCTTTCTAGCAAAACAGAATTTAATATGGAGGTTATATGACCGTCGTAGACTGTGACATAACAGTACATGTCGGACCTCTCTGTCAAATCGCTATCTAATTAGTAGTTTAAAATGCCTATATCATGCGTATTTTTGGGCCCATTTTAATTTTAATTTCACTTTTTTGAATAGTTTTTACGGTATTTTGATATTTTGTTAAGAAAAGCGATGAAAAAATTTTATGCATGTTCCCTATTAGAACCTGCAAGCATTCCATCAGAAAGTCCAGGTACAACTTCATTTGTTAGTATCACCAAATAAGTCATTTTTGAATATCAAAAAGTTGATTAAAAGTATCCTATTTCTCTGCATGTCCTGTGCCAAAAATTACGTGATGGTGACACAGACACATACTTACATACAAAATATCCAAAAACATATTTTCGATTCAGTGCCCTTCTAATAGCTTATTTCACTTTTTTTAACATTTGCAGAGTAAAGTGGGGTCACATCTAAACATATTATATGGTAGCGGAGTCAAGTTCTCTGCAACTGACCATAAAGACATCATTTGTACTACTTTATAATAGCATAAAATAAATAGAAGATATATTTATTATGCTGAGATATTATTTTAAATTTCTCTTCTATATTTAAATTATATCAATTACAATATTAAATAATAATTATGTCAGTCAAGACCTGAAAAACAGCTCCCTGTCGGTCCCGGTGCATATGTGCCCATAGTGCTGGTGGCATTTCCTCGCCGGATAGCTATAGACAGCCTTTGCACCAGAAACGATTTGGAGCGGGGGTCTTCCCCTTTTTGTCTAAGCCGACGCCCTATGTCACAAACAAACCGTTTCGTGTCTGCCCCCCAACAGCCCGCCGTTTCCACCTCTACAGCGATGAAAATGTATGTAAAATAAATTAGTAAGAATACAAACCTGGCAGACATATAAATCAATATTATGGTCGGTTTTCATATGCTCCTTCAATTTTGCCACAAATCTATACTTCACAGGGCATTGGCTACAAAACATGTACAACATTGGTTTCCTTTTTCTCCGCTGCTTTTTTTTAACTACCTCTTGCTTTTCAGAATATCCAAACATCTTCATATACTTCTTTTCTTCATATTTATCAACTAGAACTAGATTGCCATCTTCTTGCTTCAGAAAAGATGGTTTACTATCCTCATTCATGACTACCACAATTTGTTTGTCATCTTCTGTTTCAGTCTTCACTACAATATTTTGTTCGTTTGTTTCCTTTTTAATGCTCAAAGTGATTTTCTCATTATCTGACACATCATCAGCATTTTCACGGCTATTCTGAAGAGCTAGGCCTTCTAAGTCATAGTCGTATGGCTCAGTATTGGGAATAAACATAGGCAATGATATGCAAATTGAATCCTCAGAGTTTTGCAAGTCTGTATCAATGAAGTCCATGTTCTGTTGCAGTTCTTCTGTATAGAAATTAAGGATTTCTTGGCTCCTCCTGGCTGAGAGAAAGAATTTGTAGGCAGCGGATGCAGTTATAAAACAATCTGAACACACCCTGTGTTGAATTACATCTGAAAACTGGAAAAAACACTGTGTAATTTTTATAGAGCAGAAAACACATTAAAATTTGGGATTTATTAGATTAGGATTGAATAATGTTTTCAACTTGTCCGACTATCAATTTTTTTTCATATTTTTTTTTTTAATGCGACTGACAAGTGATTATATGCTTTTTGACTAGAGAGAAATGATAATATTGCTAAACATAGATTTTATGACTGCTTCCATGACATTTAGGTTACTTATATTTATGCAACTAACTTTACATGTTTGCCTAAACGCTTAATCAACACCCAAAACGAAAAACCAATTGATAAGGGGAAATAGTTTTCCATTTCTTATAGCCAAGGGTTTCTTACAATATGTATACAGGCTTTTTGAAAAATATCCAGAAAATGCTTTCCTAAAATAGATACTAAGTAATATTTTTTGGTTGAATTTGAATAAGCGGCGTTTAGGCTAGTAAACAGTATTAGACATATTAAACCCTCGAAATACCGCAGGTATTTCTAATAATCGACAGTCGATAAAAAATATTGAATCTCCTGTGACAGCAGAATTTTCCTTTGAATTTTCCGCCCCTTGGAATGTTTATCAAAAATGTGAGGGATATACAAGAATTATATAAAAATGCCGAAACTAACCTTAATCTGGCAAAGCAGTTCGAATACGTCTGCAATGCAATATTCCCTGCCGTCTTTGCATATTGTAGTCAAAATATGTTCACTTAACTCGTCCAGCGGCTTCAAGCAAATAAGACACAAATTATCAGCCAAGGTTCCGTTTACGATGTGTTGGATAACAACTTTAAGGTCCACGGAACTTGCCATAGCGTCCTGACGAAGAAAATGTTCCTGTAACACATTTGAATTTTCTTACGAAAGCTCGTAAAAAAGACGTTTACAAAATTCTGAATTTACCACTTAACCGATTATAGCTGCGTTCTAAAGTAGAAAATAAATTACCTCGCCCGAACGAGACTTGGAAGCGATCGTTGAAAATTATTTTACCAATGGCCGACGAATTTATTGCCAGATCAAAGTTGAGAACTAGGAATACCTGTTAAAAATACCAAGTATTTTGTCTAGTACACAGATAATGAATTTGGTAAGTTCTGATTTTATGCATTGGCAATACCGAGTTACAATCTGTCAAAAATAATTATTGTTCGCTGAAGGAGTGGTGTTGATTTTGCAAATGGACCGCTTTTCTAATTACTGCTCAATTTCTGCACTCAAAGCAAATAAGGAAAAAACCACCGAAGAATCTCCTACTAGGCACAGAAAAGCCGACATACGAGATTGCGTATGAATGCTAAATTTTCGACGTTCTGATTATAGTAATTTTCGCGATGGAAGGTAATTGTGAATTATTGAATAATAACACAACATACAATTGACTGAAATTACAACCTCGATCGCAATTAAGTTATTATGTTATAATCGAGGATGTTTAGCGTTGTAGTGCTAGCAAAATTCAGTGCTAAATTAAACTCGTATCAGATTGCATCCTGATATCCTGATATTCTTCTGTTTGTAAATATAGTGCTAAATACTACCTGCTATTATGATTACGACTGTAAATAACACTTGGTGGCGCGATGAGGGTAGAAATTTGCATATGAATTACCTTACAGTATTCAATGTTTAAATATTCATTTGAATTTGCATAATTATCAGACAAAAGGCATTAATTACTGCAACATTTTTTTTGTCACACTAAAATGTTCCAATGCTTATCACGTTGAAAAAGATCCCAGTTAGATTGTAATCTGTACCGTAACCATTTCCATTTTTATTTCATACCCCTATATATTTTTAATTGTGTTTTTTCAGACACTATGGCCTTAGAAAATACCCTCCAAACAGACTCGAATTATGAGTTAACAGACGACGTAACAATAAAAGAGGAGTTAGACAATAACATAGTTATAGAAGAACACAATGTAGCATTACAATTAAAAAAGGAAAAAGATGATAATTATCAAGACATCCAACTAGAAGTCAAAGAGGAACCAGAACCGGTAAATTTCAGGAAATATATTGAGAATAAGATATTAGAAGAATTTAAAGAACAAAGTGAAGTAGATTCAATACTGCCCATAATGGACCCTGAAGAAGAATCCTGCTTGAAGCAGGAACGTTTGGAAGACGATGCAATGATATCATATGATTACCCAAACTTTGATGATGTAGCGAGTGTTGGTACAAGAAGTATGGAGACGGGGAGCGTCGACAGCAATGATGCCACGGCTCTTGGGAATGTGGAGGCCTGCCTTCAGGAGGATAATGTCAGCGTCAAATATGAAAATCACGATTACGATGTGAGTATCTACTATAATTGTTTTATAATTTCTTCAATGCCATAGACGATTTTGTTGCGTCACTTGAGGAATGGTAAGAAACGTGGTCGGGTAAACCACCCTTATATCCGTTCCTTCAGCCATTTTCTGTATTCAAGTACTCATAATATCGAAATCTGTTACATTAGGTGTTAACATTGATTTTTTCCTATTGTGAAATTTAATTGACTTTCTTATTTGTATAATAATTTTGGAAAATACTTAGTTGTTGAATTATTAGGATGTTGTTTATCGAGACATAGCAATTTTACCTTATACTGGATGTTCAGATATTATTGGTTATATCTGGAATCAAAATCAGATATTTATTTGTAAACATAAGTTCATAACAGGTCTATATTCAATAAAAGTATCACTAGGTTTAGCCGTTAGGCATACAAATATTTCACTCAAGATGGACCATGCAGTGAATTAATTAGTGTTGCCTATAAAATTACAATTCTAAATCCAATAAATATTCCGCTACTGAAAATAGGCTTTTTTTACTAAAAACGCAAATAAGCTTATTTTAAATCTAGTGTCAAAGTGCAATTTATTGTAAATTCTAATACTAGGAATTCATTGAAATTTAACACTGGTCAGAAATAGTAGTACCTCATGATATATCTAATGGCGAATGTTCCTACACTGAATGCAATAAAGTTATATATTATATCATAACTCTAGAATTTTAATATGGTTCCAAGAGATGCAATATAATACTCCACTAATCGGTATCAGTATTTGGAGTTTTTTTTTTTGCAATGTATATACCCGATAGTGATGTATCTAGGTATATGTATACGGAATATAATTTACAACACATTTTGTTAAATAATAATATAAGAAAGCACGACATATATTATGTAGAAATTAATATAATGCGTACATCAATATAAGGCAGCTAAAATAAAGCGTTACATACAAATCGTAACAAGTCATCTTGTACAGTCAGCGGCAAATAGTCTCCGCGCATCCAAAGTGCCTAATTTATCGCAACACATCTTTATTTTTATAATAATTTTATTATTTTGGATGCTACAGACTTTTTGATGATGACTGTACACCATGCCAACTTTAGGTTTTGCAAGTTTAATTATGATCAAATATTTGAAAGCCATCCTTATCCTTACTATATTATAAACGTGAAAGTATGTATGTACGTTCCACTTAATCTCAAAAACTGAGAACAGACAGAAGATGAAAATTTGTATGGACAGTAAATGTTTTTTTACGCTAGGAACTTGAAATCCTGGTAATATGCTTAACATTTAAATTAGTAAAATATCGAGTTTTGGGGAAAGACATAAGCTACTTTTTATCCCGGAAAAATAACTTTTAACCGCGATAAACGAATCTAAGGCGGACGAAGTCGCGGGCGGCCGCTAGTTCTTATATATGTTTGTCGTAGTCCTCGACGTTATTTTTCTTAATAAATTACATGATCAGGCGCAGTCGGCTACTTGCAAACCATAATTTGGAACCTAACTAGGAGAAATGAGTTTCCATCATTTTTTTAGTTACCACTTAGTTATTTTCCATTCATTGAAATAAAACAATTTAACGGATTATATCGCGTATATTATCTCATTTTAGCTTCCGAAACGTCGGGAACTAAAATGAGATAATATACGCGATATAATCCGTTAAATTGTTTTATTTCAATGAGTAATAATCGCGGAAACAGAAGAAAATATTATTTTCCATTCGTTGATTTAGATGATCATATATTAATATTCCAAACTCAGGTTAATCAATTGATGCTCTACTCTACTAGTTATTATATTTTCCAACAAGATACTAATCAGAAAAACTGTTTCCAGGATCCCCACATAAACGTGAAGGAAGAAGCAGACTTAACAGTAACAGAAACACACCTCATATCAAATAAAGTAATCAACACCACTTCAACAATAACCAACCCGCAGGACGGGCTGATTGAGTCACAAACAACCAAGACACTAGTCATGGAGATCCATCCAATGTCCCATGCTGGCAGTATTCCCCTGTCCAAAATAGGCAACCCCGAAGAAATCTTACCCACCAATGAAGTAGAATATGAAGACTTTCTCCTAAATTCCATTACAGGAAATGAATTATCACTCGAACAGGAGGCCTATGGACTTCTGAAAGCAAAGAAAAGAAGAATCAATGTGAAAAAATCTCATCAATGTCCTAAATGCGTGAATATGTATCGAACTCCCGCAGCCCTACAGAGGCATTTGATGGTGCATGCTACCATTGAGAATCGCGCTATGGGAGTTATTAAAGGTCAGAAGACTCGGCGGCTGAATAAATTAAAAGCCGAGAAGGAATATCGCAAGGCAACGAAAAAAGAAAAGAAAAAAGTGAAAAAGAAACCGGTTGAAACAGTGAAGAGGGAGGGCTATGAGTGCACTTGCGGAAAGGTTTTCAGAAGAAGAAGTCGCATGGAAACTTGTTTGAGATCCCACAACCTATTTGCTGAAATAAAAACCTACCCCTGTCCGACATGCGCAAAGAGTTTTAACGACAAAGCCGAGCTAGCACTGCACAGGAAACGATTCCACGTAAAAAAGAAATTCCCCTGTAAATTTTGCCCCACAGATTATAACACGCCTAAAGAGTTGTTCAAACATTTACAAGCACACCAAAAAGTTCAGCTTATGGAGTACAAAGTTATTTCAGAAATTGTTAAAGGTAAAAAGAAACTGCGATGTTTCATGTGTTCAAAAACTTGTACAGAACTTTCTGATCTAAAATCCCACGTTATGGAAGACCACAAGGAGCCTTATATTTGCCAGCACTGCCAGCACACTTTCCCTAAAATAATCGACTTCGCTAATCACACGAAAACATCGCATCCTGAGGTCGAGGGTCAGTCAGTTTTGGATGTTCTGGAAGCGTTCTCAAAACTGGTACAAGCATGGAAATGCGAGGAATGTGAGCTACAGTTTCACGAGGCTGACAAATTGGCAATGCATCAGGTAGAGAAACACAGCCGCGAAGTCAAATCCGAGCTGCAATTCCAATGCACTGATTGCCGAAGAGTCTTCATCACACAAAAAGGCTTAACATCACATAGAAGAGTGCATCACAATACAGCGGAACCCGAAGTCAATGATATAGTTGAACAAGGAATAATGTGTTTAGAATGTAGGAAAATGTGCAAAGATATGAACGCATTGACTTCTCACATGCGATTACATTCCCCTGAACGAAAATATCCTTGCAAATTCTGTGATTTTCGCTTCGCAACACCTGAAAAAAGAAAATCACATGCGGAGATTCATACGGGTGATATGAAATATGTGTGTTTCATCTGCGAATATCAGTGTACGTCTGAAAATAGACTTAAACAGCACAAAATGTCAGCGAAGCATTCTAATATGAAGGAATATTTATTGACCGGCAAGGTAGACAACGGGTCGACGTCCCAACAGGAGGAAATCAAAGCTACCCAAAGCAAAAGTGTTAAGAAAAAGCAGAAAGAACAGGAGAAACAGGAGAGTTCAGAAGAAACTGAAGCCACATGTGAGGTGTGCGGTGAGAAGTTCCCTAGTGAAAAGAAAATGTTGCAGCACAAGCAGACACATCCGTTTATAGAGTTCCCGAATGATGATACGCCGAGCAGGATATTTTTCAAGTAGCCGCCACTTGCCTGAAACTTGTTATTTTTAGTACTAGTGTAATTATTACTGCCGCGATAAATTAAAAACGCATACACAACATCGAAATAATTGGAAGCAGCTACTATCTTCAAAAGCTACAGACGTATCTATGAATTATCGTATGAACTACCGATGTGTTTATTTCAATACAATACAAATCTTTGTATTGGTAATTTGTAATGGGGAATGGATAAAAATTTTCAAAAATCTTGAAAATATTGTCAGAAAAAAAATACAGATTTTTGTGTGGGTTAGAAAAAAATTAAAAGATGAAAAGGTCTTGGTGGATCTATATGCCCGCCTTATATGGTACGGCAAGAATAAAAGTACATTTACAGCCATTTTAATCGAAAATGTCAATGCTGCATATGCCGTACCGTATAAGGCAGGTATATAGGCCCACCAACACCTTTTCATCTTTTTATTTTTTCTAAGCCACAGAAAAAAAAAACTGACAATATCCTTATTCGTACCTATAAACAAAATTTCAAGATTTTTGTAAATTTTCATCCATTCCCCATTGCTTGATGAAGGTTCGTATTTCATTGCCGCCAACACATAACCTTACTACGACGATTCATTGAGAGCGCCGTTAGAACATATATTACCTAGTTGTGGCTGCAGGTTCCGTTTTTTTTGTTCAACATTTGTTAAGTTTATTTTTCTGCATATGGTGTTGAATTCATATCCCAATTTGGTTTACCAGGAGAAATAGTGTGACTACTTCCTGATTGAATTTAATTTGTACTTGGTGTATAAAACTTTGCATTGAGATGAAGTGTCAACTTAGTTTAATCGGGTAGTAACAATGTGTATGGTACACACACAAAGCCATAGTATTTAAACGATCTTTCTTTTCGTTGTAGTTTTGACGTTTAAGGTTTTGGGTGGGGATGCAACTAATACTTATTGGTTGGATACCGAATATGGCCAAGAGTATCGTAAGCCAGAAATATTTTTTTGCATTTTAATGAACCAGTTGCGATTTGTTACGGTGTAACCGCAATGCAGGTGCCGTTTCAAATACGTATTTACAATTTTAAAGAGACATTAAATCTAATTATTTTTGATGTGTATGTATGTCGAATCTTCTCATATTTTTACTAGTCATTGTTAAAACCACTATTCAGTATCCAGCCATATACCTACTCATTATACGGTAATCGGCCGGATGCCGATATCAGATACCGAATAGTGGCCAATTACTTGTTGCATCTCTAGTTTTGGGTTCGATTTTATTTTGAATTTGTTCATTATTTTAATCATTTTATCTTTTTGTAGATATCAATATTTTGCCTACTTACTAGTCTCTCTTGTTTTTGACACTTGTGGCAAAATTAGAATCTATAAATCGACGGATAATATTGTCAGAAGATGGTGTTGCCAGGCATTAATGAAACTTAAGAAAATCTAAAGTTTCCATACAAAATATAATAATTGCGCATCTAATCAACCGGTGCGAAAGATGTATTAGTATATGTGTATTAGTATAAACAAAGATCAGAAACAAGTGAAAAAATATAATATTGCAAATATTGTGATTATTACCATAATATTTGTAAAGCAAAAAGTATATGTGTATTAGGTTTGTTTTTACTGTGCCATTAAATAACCCAAAATTTAATACTAGTGACAATGTCGATTTATAAAAGTAAATTAAAAAAAAGAAACGTGATGTCTGAGTTCCGCCTAGTTCTTTAATAAATCGGGAATATAACATTTTCACTGTAGTCGTTTATAACTTAGCTTTAAAATTAGAATTAGCGTATTTTTTAAATATCGATAAGAACAGGACTATCCATACTAATATTATAAATGCGAAAGTGTGTCTGTCTGTCTGTCTGTCTGTCTGTTACTTCTTTATGCCTAAACCGCTGAACCGATTTGGATGAAATTTGGTATGGAGATAGTTTGAGTCCCGGGGACGGACATAAACTACTTTTTATCCCGGAAGAATACCCTTATCCGCGATAAACGAATTTAAGGCGGACGACGTCGCGGGCAAAAGCTAGTCCACTATATGGCAACATTTGTTCATTTGTGTATATTGTTGTCCGTTGAATTATAGTTTCTAGTTTAAGCTATTGTTTAATGTTAAGGAGGTTTTGTTTAATATTATTTACCTATATATTCACGTCCGCAAGCGGTCCGTTTTCCCTTCAGGAATGCCAAGTTGCCTAAAACCGACAGAAGTTGATAAAAACTCAAATAGTATATTAATTTCCTCGTCTTCGGCTCGTGCTAAGATTTCTAGAGATTTGCGGCTGTCTTGCCTTGGGAGTGCAATGTACATTTTGGAAAGGTCAGTGTACCTTTCCAAAAGGTACACTGTTTGTAAACAGAATGGAACATAAGATACAAATACTACAGATCTATAGATACTCCCGAGGGTACGATACAAAATTCGAATTGCAAATTATTTATTTATTAAAGATATTAAAAAAAAAATGTGAGACAGACTACTGAATCGAAATTTATTTTCTTCGCCCTTGTATATGTTTTTGTGGCTTCATCGCATAATATCAGCCAGACGAATTTAAATCATTTTAGGTATGAAGATAGCTGAATATCCGAAGAAGCATACTTTTGACCCGACTAAGCTGAATCAAGTAAGTGGCTCAAGCGCTAGCTGGTGATTTTTTGATAAAAATAAACCCTGTTTAAACCGGGAAGGGCTTTGTTAAGTTCATGATTATTATTTTAAGTGTTTTCTTAAGTTAAGTGGCAAGCTAGTCTTTATACTCACAAGTGATAATATCGTTTCTATAGGCCTACGTTTAACCCTTTGATCAGCGAAACTCAAAGTGTGCTCCGCGGAGCCCTAAGCCCCTGTGGAGGCTCCGCGATAACAATATTGGCTCCGGTTTCCATGGTCCTCCCGTGACCATGGAAAGCTGGAAAGCTTCCGAAACGTCGGGAACTAAAATGAGATAATATACGCGATATAATCCGTTAAATTGTTTTATTTCAATGAGTAATAATCGCGGAAACAGAAGAAAATATTAATATTGGCTCCGGTTACTATTAATGGCGTAGTTTTTATTAGGGCTCCGTCAAATATTTCTCTTTCCATAAGGGGTCCATCTTCAAAAGTTTGAAAACCGCTGCCATAGATGCTTACCATAACAAAAATAAATAAAATAAAAATGTACATTAATGATATTAAAAAAAAATTGTAACGGACGAGATATAATGATGGTCGGGTAAAAAGTATCCTATAACCATCTGTGGATACCCAGCTACCCGTGTACCAAAAATAGTAAAATCTGTTTAGCCGATTTAGTGTGATGAAGCCACAACAACACATAAACATACAAAAAATAAAATATTTTTCGATTCACTGACTAAATTCCAATAGTCCGTTACCATTTTTTTTTTAATATCTTTAACGTACAGACATTTAATTTTTACAACTTTATAACCGTATAGATAATTTGTCAAACTCGTTAGAAAGTCTCAAATTGGCGTGGTTTTCTAATTAAGTATTTACAGAAATAAAACGCATACGATATGCATCTAAGGGTTAACAAGCGTCGTTATGTGCGGTAACAGGCGCGGGTCGTGGCGACAAAGAGGTTGCAGGACACCTTTCTACCGCTCCCCGCCACACCCCCGCGTACACTTACCGCGGGCGACGTCTCAATTAAACGGTGTATAGCCGTATAACAGAAGCGATGTTATTACAATATGTTTAACATGTGCCTGAGTAATGTAAAAACGTGAAAGTACTTACTTCGATTGGTTCGAAAAGTCGAAAGTTCATATTTTAAAAAATCCACGCCATGTCAGTAATTTTTAATTTTCCCATTCATTTACAAAGATTTTCAATACTTCTTTTATTCCCTGATTCCTTGATTGCATAGTTATGATGTGTATATTTAAAGCTGTTACCTTCGACGAAAGGTGAAGGAGATTCTTTATTGAATAGGAGAAGCTAAAAATTGCTGACGTCAATGTGGCACTTTTTTGATAATGTTCATATAACTATACTGGTACACAAAGTTTGTAACGACATTTATAGGTATAGAATTGATGTCTATGGCTACGAAATATTTTACCTTTTACTTGCAGCAATTTTTATACTTCTTAAAGACTGACAATATGAATTTCATAGTTTGCTTCATTGATATTTTGTTTTATGAAGGATTTGTTGCCTGCGAAGCTGAAGGTCCTGGGTTTAAGTCCCGGTAAGGGCAAATATTTACGTATGAGCATAAATATTTGTTCCTGAGTCTTGGATGTTTTCTATGTATATAAGTAAATATATCTATTGAATATATCGTCGTCTAGTACCCATAACACAAGCCTTATTGAGCTTACCATGGGGCTAGTTCGATTTGAGTAAAATTGTCCTGTAATATTTATTTATTTAATTTATCTGTGAACTAATTTGCCTTTAGCATACTACAATGATTTGTTTAAGACGCTCTTCTAGAAAAAAATCACATAGTCTGTTATGTTCTCAAGCAAATAGTTTTATTATTATTTGACGTGGGTTGCACAACGGCTTACGACGCTGGCGGTCCCGGGTTCGAATCAGGGCAAGTGTTGTGTGATGTGCATGAATGTTTGTTCCAGGCTCTTGGATATTTAAGTATAATTCTGCTTAGGGACTAGGTCGATTTGTGTAAACTTGTCCTTGGGTTATTTATTACTAGCTTCTGCTCGCGACTTCGTCCGCCTTAAATTCGTTTATCGCGGATAAGGTTATTTTTCCGGGATAAAAAGTAGCCCATGTCCTTCCCCGGGGCTCGAACTATCTCTATACAAAATTTCATCCAAATCGGTTCAGCGGTTTAAGCGTGAAGAGGTAACAGACAGACAGACACTTTCGCAATTATAATATTAGTATGGATATTTAATATCAGAGTTCGCCTTTTGGCGGGTCGTACATTCGTCGTACATCAGACAGCTACCTTCCACGGGCAACCACGCTGTATCCTCTAGTACGTGGTATTTGTAGACAATGTGATACCTTTTGCCTGATATCGCATTTACCTGTTTTCAGGTTTTTGCTACATTTTTGCAAAACGTCGTTACCAACTTTGTAAATGAACCACGTTCAAATGTATATATTATTATTATTAAATAGATATATAAAGAGGAGAAATAAAACGGTTGCATATTTAAAAACCTATTTATTATCACAAAACATGATAAACACCCCTCACTGCCCTCATCACAACATTTGTGACTCCCACGTCTTTATAATTAATGACATACACTTACGAACATTGAAAAATGGTGCACATAATCTGTATACCAATAGGCATCATGACGGGTATGAAAATCAAAAATAATAAAGTGTCCGTCAGCTAGATAATCAACATATTGGACACGTATTTTTTGCTTTATGAAAAAAAATATACTCAGTTAAATTGCATTAAAGTTTAGGAGTGGAGGCTCGTGACGTCACTCCTAAGTAAAATTTGTACTTAGGAGTGACGTCACGCGACATTTTGACTCAATGTATCGCCTTTATTTATCGATTATGTAAAAAAATACTGGTTCAATATTTTTTATTAATCTACATGACGGACATCACTGTAATTATTACAATTTTGTCATCATCCCTATTCTATACAGGTGTACGGTCAAGGGCAAACATAATTAAACACCACAAAATCTCATAAATATATATCCAAACCTTATTAGTTATTTATTACTATGACAGTAGAGTTGGTGTATACATATTTTTTAGACTTTCACTGTGTATTTATCTTTGCAGTGGACTGTACACGTTTTCAATGCTCGTAAGTAAACAGGTAGGCAATTGTAAACTTAGTGTATCAACATATCACAGGCGAGTCCACCCACCTATATAATTGCGCAATATAGATAGAGTATTACACAATATTATTGAGTGTGTAATGTCAAAATTGACGGTGCAATGGCGAGCAAGTTTCAATTGGTTTGGTGTAATTGTGTTAACCGTCTTGCGAATATTTTGAAAAAAAAAAAAAAACAATATTTTAGGTGGTCCCGCCTCGGAAATGGTTTAAAATTTCCTTCAGTTACCGGTGACTTTCAAATCCGATACGTCGTCTGATTCTCACCATAATAGATATACATAGAACATTCAGAATAAAAATGTAGATTATTATTATGACTATTTATAATAATAGTTATGAACAAAAAAAACGTCTAATCCTTCCATAAACTTCTTTCACATTACTAGAGCGGTACAGTCGCCAATGTGGCAAGAGTTACTTAGAAGTCTTAGAACATTAGCTGATTTGAGACTATTTGGTATTTATCTATATTAACCAAATCCCTCGTGAAATACTAGAAAAGAAAACTTATATTTCATACAGATTTATTTTAATACTAAGTGCCCTTCATTGCGACTCGCTAAAGTTATATTATTATTTTATTTTGTATCCGCGCTTCAGTAAAATGCAAGAAGATTATGGAGATCTTTAAGACTGGCGTTTATTTATTGTGATGAAAACATTATGGATAAACATCGCAGCATACAATACATTTCATAATAAGGAGTATCGATAACATTGATCTAATTACGTTCCACATCAAGTAAAAAATCACAAGTGTTTCCACTTTTATTCCTAAATAGCCTTCGTAGCCACAGATTATACTTATTCACAGTCAAGTTTTTCGTTCTCGACTCTGTCCTCTAAAAGGGGGCTCTTTCCATCTGTTCTATATTATGTCGTCATAGAACTGTTTATTTTAAAACGCTTATGTCCTAACAGTTAAATCGGACAACTATTGGGATAAAAACTGTAATATATAAAACTATTAGAAATTGACGTTTTCCTTCAATCTGTGTTTTCCAATAGTTAATAAAGAGAAATGACAATTTTTCAAACAATTCTATGACGCCATAGTTCTATGTAACAAATGGGCAGTATAGTCAACAGCAAAAGTAGATGATAATTTTAGTTCCTTGTCACTTTCACTACTTTAAGGCATCCAAATTGTTACGTCAGCGGGACAAAGTACAAAAACGATCATCTACTTTTGCTGTTGACTTTACCCCTCTAAAAGTGGCATACCATCAAGGTCATTATAGATTTATTTTTTAAGTTCTTAACAATCTTAAATTTATAATGATAATGATAAAAGAGTGCTTCTAATCAGGGGCGGATCATGAATTTATGGGGCTGATACTACTTAGGGGCCTACCTAATTGATTGAACTACTTGGACATTTTTAATTTAATTTTTTATCGTTTATTGTTTTCAATTGGGGCTGGGGGCCCTGGGCTGTAGCCAAAAAAGCCCTTTAGTAGATCCGCCCCTGCTTCTAACCCAACTTCGGTATTTATTGTTTGACAAGACTAGACTTGTGAATCTAGCTAGTGAAATAAGGACTCGACATGCAGCGATATCCTTTACGCGTGGCTTTCAAAAGGTATGTGTATTCAAATTGCCTAGTTTCCAATAAGGAGTTAAGTCTGTATGACTGGTAATACGAGAGTAAATCACTGGCGACGCGTTTGGTTTGGCGCAAATTCATAATTCGTTCATAGAGCATTTATTTAATTTTAGTTTCTATGAGTACATCAGAATCCTGGCAGTGCTACGACACTCGATCAATGTCTCTGGCCTTGCTAGCGGGTTAAAATTCAGTCCGTTGCCACGCGCTCACTCAAGCAGCTGACTAATTCATTATATTTCAAGGTAATTTTCCATTACTAGTAATGGAGTCTCGTATTAGTGATCTTGGGTTATAGTGATTTATATAGTCCAAATCTGTAGAAGTTAATGCAATCATATGATTCTACTATACTAAGCAAAACATGGTTAGGCCCTAATTTGTCCTCTCATGCATATATTTCTTGCTTTATCGAATTAATTAATAAATACTCAGATACATTGCAAAATTTAGAGTGCGGACTGGTGACGTCATAACTAGATGTAACTGTACCTAGGCGTGACGTCACTCGAAATTCATCGCCATTGTTTTTTTGATTACGTATAATCGGAAAAAAACGTCTCCAATTTTTTGACGTGATAACGTCTTATAAATCGAAGAACGCCGGCTGCACGCACGAAAAAGCATGACTCATTGTCACGTTCCGCCTGAGCCGAGCGTGCAAGCGAGAGAGCGGAACAAGCGATAGGGAGGAATTCATAGAAGTATGCAATTTTTCCTCAATGTTTTCTCATGACGTTATCTCGTAAAATTATCGTCCGTAATCAGACTTTACAGACAACCAATTTTTATTAGTCTGCATGACGGACTTACAATTAAAATGTTGTCACCATTCCCATACTATCTCTTCTCGTTCATCTTACTAAACTGATGTACTCATGCTTTTTAGTTACGCTTCCCGCCGAAAGCCTCATTTGGAAAACCTCCGCCCCACCAAACGCACCCAACACCTTAATAACTGAACACAATCTTCCACGGCTTGGCCATGCTGGCTCCTGGTTTTCTGACCACCAGGACGTCGTTACCTTTATGCAAGGTCATCTGAAGGGCGAGTTGCTTGTCTCCCTGGACGAGTTTGGCGGTTTTGGGGGGAGATTTGATGCCGGCGATGACGATGCGCTCAACCCAGGCCCGAGTGGGGTAGCTGGCCGCCGAGTCGATGAAGCTGGAAGATTTTATTTTTATTTATTAAAATAATTACACAGCATTACAGTAAAATAGTGTGAAACTGTGCACTGTGAAAATTATATAATACTAGCTTCTGCCCGCGACTTCGTCCGCCTTAAATTCGTCCGTCCGAATAAAAAGTAGCCTATGTCCTTCCCCGGGACTCAAACTATCTCCATACCAAATTTCATCCAAATCGGTTCAGCGGTTTAAGCGTGAAGAGGTAACAGACTAATATTAGTATGGATAACAGCGTCGCCTCACAGAACCTGAGACATAATGAAATATAGATCTTTATTCTGTAAGCAGGCCGCAAGGGCACTTTTACAAGTCTGACTCTACGGCGTTTCCCAAGAGGAGACCGCTGAGGAGAAGAAAGCCGAAACAAACTCAACAGTCAGTATTTTTTTCTAAATAACTCTTATGTCTGTTACAATTTCTGGAATTCGCTCCCTCTTTCTCAGACAAGCCCCAAGCAAGGTAGTTTTCAAGCGGATGCTACGTAGGCATCTGCTGGAACAAGAACTCAAGTAGCGTCCATCTTCCATGCAGTAGCTGGTATATTTTGTATTTATTATTTACATGTAATATATATATATTGTATACCATATATAGTATAGGTATAAGCAATTATGTATGCATTATTTGCTTGTGTGTCCTAACGCTCTCAGTACTGAATGTTTTTCCCCACTGCACCATTTTCATTCTTCTCTGTTTGGCCCTATGGTTGACTGGTAGAGAATGCCTTTTGGCATTAAGTTCGCCATTTTTACTTACTTTTATTTGTGCAATAAAGTTTAAATAAATAAATATTTGTACGTAGTCTAAATATATGTTTTTAGTTTAAACCCAAAGCGTAGTTCTCCAAGAAAACATAAAAAATTATAGAAGATAAAAACGCAAAATATGATTTTTTATTTACAACTTACGTACGTGTACCGTGTACCGGGGGGGGGGGTCATTCCCAAGATGATGTTTCGCATCTTTAGAAAGTGCTCCAATAAGTAAAAAAAGGAATGGAATTCGTGTTACTATTAATAGTTGCTAATTTTTTTTGGAAAGGACATCATATCATTTGGTTGGGGGGGGGGGGTCCATTCGAATTATGATGGTTGGATGATTTTAGGGGGGGGGGTGAAGAATCGTCAAAAATAGATGACATTATGTTATGAACAGTCCCTAAGAGGTCAGTGGTCTTTTCAGTATAGTGACACACTCACGAGTAAGTGATCCCGCTGGGCTCGTAGTCGACGCGTGCGTAGATGTACTTGTTGTTCCTGTGCTCGTACGTCTCGCCGTCGTCGATGTACAGCGTGCCGTGCGCGGTGTTCTAAATAAAATAAAATAAACCGGTCAAGTGCGAGCCCGACTCGCCCGAGGGTTCCGTACAAACTTTCACTTATTCCGACTTAACTTGCTGAGTTAAATTTGCCTGTGGTATCTATGGCGCCACATACAGTGCGAAAAGAGTAGTCATTAAATAAAATGGAACTAAAAAAACCCATACTAAATTATTGCCATGTTTAAGCATTTTGCGTCAAAAATGTGACAGTTACGTAGAAAGTGGCGCCCTCGTTTAAATTCTACTCTTTTATGTCGCACTGTACACATGAGGGCCAAACTTAACCAAACCGAGTTATTCAAAAATGATTTTTGGTGATTAAAAGTAACACATACAGACATATGGTTATAATTCCAGATAATTTCAGATTTTTCGCTTAGTAAACTTCGTAGATAAAGGGAGGGAATGGTCTTTTTTCCACATTTTCTACAAACGAAATTTAAGCAAACAATTTAAAAAAAATATTCATATGATACCTTATTTGAACCAGTAGCTAGACTTTAAATTTTTGAAAATTCGTAAACTATCAAGAATTAGGCAGCTATTTGACAGAGAGGTCCGATATGCACTATTACGTCACATTCAACTACAGCTATATAAACACCATATAACATTTTGCTTAGCTAGAAAGAGAAAGAATCAATGTTTGATGGCTTATATCTTAGTTATTTTTATAGTTATTAGAAAATATATTTTTCTCTTAATTGTCAATTGGTTTATTGGTTGGCGTGTGGTGCACGGTTTACCGTCAACACGCTGGGCGCTCAAAAGGTTAGAAGTACAAGCTTATACTTTTCTTTATTCATTATAGCTCACCGGGTTTCATGTAGCCATTCCCGGATCCACGTTTCCGTGTTCACGGTAACGGTATTCTGGCCCGTTCGGCACGTGTAATTAGGCTACGTATAAAAGTTACGTGTACCCGTGTACACGGATACACGTATCTTAAGTATACACGAATCCGATCCGCTCGCGACCTTTAGTAAAGATTCGATGCGTTGTATCTAAGAGCTATGAATGAAAATGTATCGTGAGACTCGTGCTTCTAATTTCAGTTTCTTTGCTTTTGCATTTAAATTGTTTTCAAGAGTATGACCATATAAATATTTTGTGAGTTGTAAATAAAATAGAACTAGTTATTAAATGTTTTTATGAATATGTATAATAAAATGTCATAAACGGAATTAAGACATAATCACCCGGTTGCGTCGGTCTGCCTGTTTTGTTTTTTATTACAATCATAAAAAACACATTTAGGTATTTATATTCGTGTAAGGCACGGACGGATTCGTTTTTTTTTTAATGACAATATCTGGTTACAAAATAACGCCATTCATTACTTAAATATAATCATTATAACTAAGCAAATCAATGCAAAAAAAATAACTCAAATTTGATTCAAATAGAAATAAACCCCGTTCGTCCCGTTCTCAATATAGTAACAATTTCTCATTCAATAATAGCCCTTATATGTTTTTACTCCAACCGGCCCGGGCGGTCCGGCCAGTATTTAATACCCGATCGGAGCCGAGAGCCGCGGATCCGAACACCAAACGCAGACACGACAACGTATCCTGGCGTGTTCGTGTACCTTGGGACCTTAGTACCGTCGGGGTTAAGCACATGGTTCGGCGTGTAGCACGGATATCGGGTGCCCTAATTCATAAGGCCCATTTCCTACTCACATTAGCGTCCAAGGCGACGACGAAGGTGTAGGGGTCGTGTGCCATGAGCGCGGCGGCACGTCGCACGCGCTCCTTGCGCGGCACGATACTGCCCCCGCGCTGGTACACTGGGACCTGGAAACAATTACGAACATTACATTTTTTATTCATTCTACTCAGAAATAAGAGTATTATGTAACGCTTGTTAAGTTTGCATGCCATAATAAAGCAAATATTTGTATACCTGCATGTGCGGGTCAAACATAGTGGATCTAAATGTATAAAACATGACACCATATACCTAATACAGATTACCTATGTTTCACAAATAAAATTATTTCCGATTCTAATTCTGCATTTTAATTACTAGGTACCTTCTCTCTTCTTCTCTCTAGGCAACTTCGTCAGCGGAGGAAAAGATCATAAGCCTCTTTCTCTTTTTTTAATAATAATAATAATATCTTTATTTGCTTGAAATGTGGTACAACAGATGATACATTGCAAATATATAGTAATAAACACGCACATTTCACCAGCAGCTGGCACGCAAAACATGAAATACAGTAAGATGGTTACTGGAACCGCCAATTGCAATATCGGTTGCAGTAAAAATAAGTAGGTAATTATAACAATGTCAACACCATTATTCTAAATAACTTAAATGTCTACGGTATACATTTATAATCGAGATTTAAAGTTTCAATATCAATACTTTCAATTAACTAAAATACAAGAAATGCAGTTAGAGCTTCCACATAATCAATATAAATTCAATGTCATGCTTATAAATATAAATAGCCAGGTCTATATTCTACCAATATCTAATCTAAATTTCTAGGTCAATATATATGTATTTAATGTCAAGATATAAATATTAGATGTCAGATCTATCGCGACTAATAATTAATTGGAACTAACTCAAATGTAATAAATAATCAGTCAGTCTTTAAAATAATTGAAGTATTCGTCAATACAATAAAAACATTGTTCTATTAACCACTTTTTCAGCTTGCTTTTAAATATTTTTAGTGGCAATTCTTTAATGTCATCGTGCAAGCGATTAAAAATACTGATTGACATGCAATAGGTACTTTTTCCATATAGTTTCGTTTTTATAGCAGGAATAACGAGACGATTTGGGTATCTAGTATTAAATTTACATATGTCCTTATTCCTTTTATATAGCTCTGGATGCAATTTCACAAGTAAACAAACCTCATATATGTACATGCAGGGCACAGTTAAAAGCTTCAGCTGTTTAAATAAGGGTTTACATGATGTCAAGACATCTACGTTACATATCGCTCTGACGCACTGTTTTTGTGCTATTAAGGCTCGCTTTGCGTGACAAGAATTGCCCCAAAGAAGGATACCGTACCTTAGTTTAGAGCAAACATAACCATGATAGGCCTGTATAGCTGACTCTTTGGTGCTAATCTTTGTTAGTCTCCATAGAGCGTAGACATAGGAATTTACTTTGCTACATAGTTGATTTATGTGCTCACTCCAACTAAACTTATCATCTAAGTATATTCCTAAGAATTTAGTCTGACAGGATTCTGTCACAGCCTGATCTGAAAAGGTTACTGCAAGAGGTTGTTTGTTAGCATTCCTATTCACAAATTGTATAAATGTCGTTTTATTTATATTAATATTTATTGCTCTGTAACCATGTTATAATTTTCAACGTAGTCCGTATAAAAAGTATTCCGTAACTATCTGCGGATGACCAACTACTCTTGTACTGGGAAGGTATAATATAAATCCTTCACACTAGTATACGAAACAGATAGGCATTTTAAAAGGGGACGATATATTTAAAATAAGAATAACGCCTGTCTCGTTTTATTTGTGTCACTAGAAATTAGTCCTAAGAGTCCCCGGCAAGCTCGGCCGAATTTCACCATTCCATACAAACGGAGTTTCGTTCTCATTTCAAAACTACGTGTTGGATTGAACGAAACTTTGCATATACAATGACATGAGGTATATTTAGGTGTGATCAGTTTATATAGCTCCAGGTTACAAAACAAACTTTTTACGAAAAAACTTTAATTCGCTGTATTTTTTTTACTATGGTATCTGAAGCTACATAAACTAATTACAGACCTGGATATACCTTTACTTATTCTAAGTACAAAGTTTCAGAGCAAACTAGCAAGTCGTTTTAAAATGAGAGCGTAACTACGTTTTGTATCGAGAACTGAGCTTGCCGAGGACTCTTAAATCAAGTTCCGAATAGAAAACATACCCAAAACTCCGATATTTTATTACTGAGCTAAACCCCCTCACATTTGGTGGAGGTGCGGGGTGTGTTTTCTATTCAAATTCAAAAATGGTTGAAATTCATTCAACCATTTTGAATAGTAATATGTTTATTTCTAAGAAAATGTTACATTTGTGAATTGACGTGATGAAGCCTGAAAGACATACGACAAATAAATTTTTCGATTCCACGACTTTCAAATAGTCCGTATCAACAGATTTTTAAATCTTCAATGTACAGTCAGCGTCAAATAGTGTGTAACAGTCAAAGCGCAACATGTATAGGGCGTCCAGGGTACACGAGCGATAATATCCGAAGAGAGGTTAAGGCCAGCCCCGGATCAACAACTTTTCCGCAGCGGGGCAAACATTTGTCGTAAATTTGGCGCCCTATGGAAATACCGCTCGGGGCAGGTACACCGGGATTAGTCCTTTGGTCCTTGTTACGAGAAAGAGAGTGGCTGACGATTGTGTTCAGCGGTGTACTCTTGGAGAGACATGTCAAGGAGTGGACTGCTATCGGTTCATAACGTCCTGTTCCGCCGGAGGCCTAGGTGCCAAACTTTGATCTTGTTTTTCTGTACCTTGGAGACGTTTTCAGCAGGTTGAAATACCGTTTCAGGACGTTTCAGAGGGTGCTCTCTACCAGTTTATCAAAATTTCACCCCAGTCGCCGTTGTTTTCAGGCTCCTGTAACATGTTTTCAGTCCGTTTCAGGCCACCCTCTATCAGATGACGAAATAACCTGAAAACCCGATTTCAGGCGTTTTCGGAACCACCCCTTATGGGCCTTTGTAGTCCATTTCAGTATATGACGAAACTTTCAATATGAGTGAAAGAGACAGCTATACTGAGAACATACTAGAAGGGTGTGACAGAGAGAACACGATTAACACAAAGATAGCAGTACGCCGGCCATTCGCGAAAAGAGTGAGCAAGACGGCAGTCTGAAGGTTCCCGAACAATCTTGTACTAGGTACGAGGGTTGCTACTTATATATCCGGAAACAAAAAAACAAACGTACACGGCTGAAAATAGTTTTATTGTTTTTCAAAGTATTCCCCTTGATGATCTATGCACTTTTGCATTCGCGTGAACCAATTTTTAAAGCACTTCTGCCACTCCGCCTGAGGTACCTCCATAACGTGTTGTTTGAATGCGTCGACAGCATCTTCAGCGGTCGAAAATCGTTGACCGCGTAATTTATTCTTTATATTTGGAAATAAATAAAAATCGTTGGGTGCCAAGTCAGGGCTGTACGGCGGATGACCCGTTAATTCCACATTTTAGGTTTAGGTTTAAAGATCATTTATTCTCATTAAGAATTTTACAATTCACTTATTATGAGAACTTAAAATTATACTTATAATAAACAACGAGCGTTAGAAAAAAGTAAGAAGGTACTTCTATACAAAATACGCGGACAAGTTTTACTAATGTATGCATACCCGTTAACTAAGCAATGCGTTCATGCGATGCGCTCACATTGTAAACAAGATAACGAATGTTACAGAGATACTCGGCCTGGAAGTGGCTTAGCGTAGTTGGTTATTGTATGAAGTATCTAGTATGAATGTAAAAACAAAAAATATTTTACAATTATTTATTTACATGTTTAAAGTATATATATTATGAAGTGATAATATATATGGTTTTTTTTTTTTTTAATTATTATTATAATTATTTTATTTTTAATTTTACAGTTTTGTTTTATTTTTATTTAATGAATTATATTGAAATATTATGCTTACTTCGTTTTTTTGAAGAAATTAGTATCAAATGCACATATTATATCTAGCTGTATATATTTCTGACGTGTTGCATAAGGCTTTTTTTAAAGCGATATATTGACTTACAATGTTTTATAATTTTTGGTAGCTTGTTATAAAGCTGAGCCCCTTCATACAACAGACTTTTTTTGCCATAATTGGTGCGTGATGACCGTAATATTATATCGTTTGCATTTCGAAGATGAATTTTTTGTTTAGTTTTCTTTTTGTCGAAGTTCATTTGGGTATGTATTGTTTTATTAAATATTTTACGAACTAAAATACAAGTCTTATATATATATGATTGTTTTATATTAAGCAGCTTGGATTCTTTGTATATTTTACTCGAGGGTGTTAGATAGTTGTACTGAAACAGTGTTTTAATTAATTTGTTTTGAGTTATTTGTAATGACTTAAGATTACTTTTAGCAGCTGTTCCCCAAACTTCAACCAGGTAGTCTAGGTGAGGCTTGACCAACGCGTTATAAATAGTGTACCGAACCTGTTGGGGGAGAAATTTAGCAGTACTACGTAGTGCTCCTGTTACGGATGATATTTTAGTTTTGATTTTTTCTATATGCGGTTTCCAATTTAGGTTTTTATCCAAAATAAGGCCGAGGTATTTTTCTTCATCTACGTTCTTAATAATTTGACTGTCTATTTTTAAAGGATCGTAATCAGTAATTTTCTTGTTCTTTGCGTGAAAAATTATGTAATTCGTTTTATCAATGTTAATTGTAAGAAGGTTATCACGAAACCAGTCGTTAAGAAGATTAAGGTCTTTTTGTGCTTCTTCTATAACATTAGTAATATTATCACCAAAGTAAAATAAACTTGTGTCATCGGCGTATAGTGTGATATCTCCTTTTAGACCCACCTGGTAAATATCATTTATATAAATAAGAAATAATAAAGGACCCAGAATGGATCCTTGAGGCACACCGCAGGTGAGTTTTTTTGGGCTACTTTCGTGATCACCTATTTTTACAATTTGATAACGGCTAGATAAGTATGATTCGAATATTTTGTATGCAGTTTTCTTAATGCCGATTGAGCTAAGTTTGTTAAGTAGCATCTCGTGACTAATTGTATCGAAGGCCTTTTTTAAGTCTATAAAGACTCCGAGTACTATTTGCTTTTGGTCAATGTTTACTTTAATTTTTGTCACCAGGTCTATGGTAGCTGAAAGTGTGTTTGATTTATTTCTGAATCCGTACTGTTTTGTGTACAAAAAGTTTATTGAATTTAAATATGTGACAAGACGATTATGGATTATTTTTTCAAAAATTTTTGACAAGACCGGAAGTATCGAAATTGGTCTATAATTTCCTGGATCAGATTGTTTTCCTGTTTTGAACAGAGGCGTGACTTTCGCGATTTTTAAAGTATCGGGGAAAGTTCCCGTTTCTAAACACTTATTTATACATCTAGTCAGCTCATCAGTTATAAGATCTTTTACGCATCTGATGGATTTTGCGCTTATGCCATCCAGTCCAGTACTCACATTTAGTTTTAGATTATGAATGATGCTTCTAACTTCGTCTGATGTAGTTGATGTTAAATATTGCAGTTCGGTGTTTGGTACTTCACTTCTATAAGGAGCAAGTGTTGAAGTCATTTGATGTTTACTGGTGATTTCATGGGCTAATTTGGTCCCAATACTTGAGAAAAATTCATTGAAAATTTCGCAAATCTCCTTTTCTTCGGTAACATTCTTGTCATTAATTTGTATGGTTGTAGGAACAGAAAACTCTTTTGTTTTATTAGCAGTAAGATTATTAATTAGTTTCCACATTTTCGCCGGTTTTCCTTTACATTCGTTGAACTTTTTGTTGTAGTATACGTCCTTTGCTATTTGTATATTCTTTGTTACCATATTTCTTGCTTTTTTAAACTGTTCTTCGTTTTTTTTGTTATAGACATTATTTTTAAATTTTCGCCATAGTATGTTCCTGTGATCTATTTGTTGTAAAATTTCTCTGTTTATCCAATCTTGTTTTGGCTGGTTCAGTGTTTTAGTCTTATAGATTTTGCTTTTTTCGATGTTCAGGGAGAGTTTCTTTTCTAATATAGCATATTCACTGTCTTTATTATTACTGTCATCTGCTTCCATTCTTTCGTATAACTTATCATAGTTTATTGCCGAATATTTAAGTTTCTTAACTGACGGAGGTTCATATTTCTTTGCTTCAAAATAAAGTTGCTTATGGTCGGACATTGCTGAATCCATAATTGCTATGTGAAAATTGTTTTCCATAAGATTGGAGCAAACATGGTCTATGATGGTTTTTGTGTCAGAAGTTTCCCGTGTACAATATTTTTTATTTATTTTATTTAAAATTTTGTATCCATTTTCTAATATGACCTTTCTGTAATCGTTAACCTTATTGTCTTTACTCAGCAGATCGAAATTAAAGTCACCGAATACAATAGACCTTTTATACTTTTGTAGTTGCTGTGAGAAAGTTTCAAGAAATTCATTGACGTTTCCATTAGGAGGTCTGTATACAGCACTAATATTAACGCTAAATTTACTTATATATACCCAGAGAAAATGATTGCCATTTAGTGATAGATCCTCAATTTGGTTATGCTTTAGATTGTTATGCACATAAATTGATACTCCACCGCCTCTAGTCTTGGTTCTATGGTTAAAATAGTGGGTGTAGCCGTCTAAGTGCATTCTTTGTGCTTCTTCTTTGGTTTTAATCCACGTTTCGGTTATTATGATGAGATGTACTGTATAATTAAATGATTTTAACACACACTTAAGTTCATCCAGTTTACCTGGTTTCACTATACTACGTGCATTGACGTAAAAACATTTTAATGCTCCTTTAGTGGTCGTAATAGTTTGATATGTATCAGTCACTTGGTATGTTATGCTGCTAGATTTATATGTATCCACACTGCTAGTCGTTTCTAATCTTCGTAGTTTTTTGAAATTATTCTAGGAACTCCTTTTACATATTTAATCGCCAAATCCTTCTCCCCATTTCCAGTACGAAGCGCAAGTTCACCTTTTACTTGTTTATAGAACTCTGTTTGCTTTGGCGTCTGGTCTCCGAATATTTTAATTGTTTTGTTTTTCAGGTGGTTTCTTTTTTTCAAAATGCTTACAGCAGTCTCCTGTGTCGCAAAACTTACTTTCAGAAGTCGATTTTTGCCTTCATGTGGTTTCCCCAACCGGAAAACCTTTATAGGATCTGGACAAGAAGGATATATTGTTTTAATAGTTTTAATAAACTCAACTCTGTCTTTATCATCGTCTTCATTTCCCTCAGCTTCTCTCGGCTCGGGTAGCCCGGCTACAATAACATTTTTGGCTCTTTGGTTGCGATCGTTAATTTCAAACATAATTTCTTCACACATAAGAGATGCATTTGCTGTGCCAGTCCTGGTTTGTGTTTGGAGTTGCTGTACATTTGATTCTAAGGTATCCATCTTTTCTTTAGTTTGGTTCGTGGAGTCGAGTATAGATGCCAGTTCCGTCTTAAATTTGCTATGTTCTGCATATAGTGTATTTACTGCGGTTCTCATGTCGCTTATGTCGGTTTTAATTGACGTAATATCCTCGTGAAGCTTATTAATATTTTCAGTTTGCGTATTGTTTGAAGTTTTCAAATATGACATCATTTCTGACATTTGTTTTCGGAGTTCAGCAAGCTCGGTTTTAATTTCTCCATTTTCATCATTCTGCTTCCGTTTGTTACGAAAAGTAACTTGTGCGTTATTTGTGGTTTCATGATAAAGGTTTGCACTGGTCAATTCCGGAAAAGATCCACTGCGCTCTGCGCTCGGGCCACTTCCAGTAGGAGAACGCGTACCGAACATATTGATCTGTGCGTAGTAGGTACCTATACGAGGGCTGCTATTTATATATCCGGAAACCGGGATTACAATCTTCTTAAATAGCATATTTGACCGCCATGGTAAAATTTGAACTTTTTTAAGTATATAAGGTATATTTTTTCTTCCTTATTAACGCTCGTGTTTTGTTTTTGACGGGTTTTAAATGTCATCTCGCAGCAAGAATGGAACTCACTCGTGAAAATATTCGTGCTATGATTTATTATGATTTTCGGCGTGGTTTAACGCAACAACAGTGCATAGATCAACTAACTTCAACTTTTGGTGATGAAGCCCCATCTAAAACTACTGTGTATCACTGGTTTAGTGAGTTCAATCGTGGACGTAGTATGCTTACGGACGAAGTTAAGGCAGGTCGCCCGAAATCGGTCGTTGTACAACAAAATATCGAGGCTGTGCGAAAACTTATAATGGACGACCGACATGTTACGTACCGCGAGATAGAGGCGACTCTGGGTATTTCTATGACCAGCATTAATAGCATATTACATAATTATTTGGCTGTAAAAAAAATTTGTTCGCGTTGGATACCCCACAACTTAACAAATGAGCAAAAACATGCTCGCGTCGAATGGTGCAATAAAATGTTAAAAAAATATAACCGTGGTGACTCAAAAGCCGTTTATAACATCTATACAGGTGACGAATCCTGGATCTATGCATACGATCCCGAAACGAAGCAACAATCAACGGTATGGGTGTTTCAAAATGAGCCGAACCCTACGAAAGTTACTCGTGCAAAAAGTACATTGAAACAAATGGTGGCCTGCTTCTTCGGTATTAATGGCCATGTAGCTACAGTGCCACTAGAAAACCGTAGAACGGTTAATTCAGAGTGGTACACGACCATTTGCTTACCGGAAGTATTTGAACAAATTCGTAAAACTAACCAGCGACGAAGAATCATTCTTCATCATGACAATGCCAGCTGTCATACGTCACGCGAAACAACTCTATTTTTGGAGGGTCAAAATGTGGAATTAACGGGTCATCCGCCGTACAGCCCTGACTTGGCACCCAACGATTTTTATTTATTTCCAAATATAAAGAATAAATTACGCGGTCAACGATTTTCGACCGCTGAAGATGCTGTCGACGCATTCAAACAACACGTTATGGAGGTACCTCAGGCGGAGTGGCAGAAGTGCTTTAAAAATTGGTTCACGCGAATGCAAAAGTGCATAGATCATCAAGGGGAATACTTTGAAAAACAATAAAACTATTTTCAGCCGTGTACGTTTGTTTGTTTTTTTGTTTCCGGATATATAAGTAGCAACCCTCGTAGAACGTCCCGTTTATGTCACAATCGAACGTTCCATATGACCTCAGTATAAATAAGAGCGACACGCCGCGCCGCGATTCAGCTTTACTTTGTGAAACCGAAGCGATAACATCGGAAAGGAGCAACTGCGACTGGACAGTTCAAGTGTGAAATAAGTAAAAAGTGTTTTTAATGGTGTTTTGTGTGTAAAGCCCGACCAGGAAAATAAAATACCTGCTCTGGGGGCGTTAAATTTGCAATAATTATAGCAACACTAAATATGATGTACCTACCAGTCACGTTACAATAAGGTCGGAGATGTTATTTAGAGGATTAGAGTTAAATCCTTCAGACTTTCTATCCGACAAATACTTGGTCATATTGTAAATCACTTTTCTTAAGTGACTTTTAATAGTTTTCGGCATTTTAACGCACAAATAACTGATAATATCCCAGATATAGACCACGAACAATCAACACCTCATTTTGACAGCAATTGACAGATGGCTTTAATGATTTCTGTAAAGTTACTATTGTCAGTTGAAGAAATTAGTTCCAATAGTTATCCGCAATATGGCGAAGTTTTTTATTTTTCTGGTCGGGGTTTAAACGTAGTGACCGTGTAGAAAAAAAAATCTACTCTTGTTCATCGGTTTAATAGTAGATTGTTTGACAAGGGGCTAAAATAAGCCATTATGACACGAAGTGTGTGTCATGATGGTTTTTAGCCACGTGTTAAATAAACACTCTGCTTTTCACTTCGACTGCGAGAAAATAAAAAATACTTAACATTAAAATTGCATAAAAAATTAAAAGTACAGTTTGAGCATTTCGACCAGAAATTTTGGCCTATCTGATCAGGTTGGTTTGTTTGTTTTTAATTATTTGTAAGTAGTATGTATCTGGCCGGAAGTTTTTTTTTAGTGTAATAGAAATTTGTATGGGATTATATGACTTTCTTTTAAACCCTAGGGGCTAAATGTAATATTTTAGTCTCGCTTAGATAATATGACGTACTTTTTGAGCAGAAGTGAAAAAATGCTTTTCAATCTCGGCCCCACCCCCCTCGTATGTATCAGCACGTCACCTTGGCGATGTTGACCTCCTGCGTGAAGTAGCCGTCGGCGCGGTGCGCGTGGTACGAGTCCACGTCGTACCACAGCGTGCGCGTCGCCTTGCCGGGCAGGAACACCCGCACGCTGCTCACTCCGGGCTCCACCACGGGCCGGACCAGGAACGAGTCGCCTGAGAATAGGGTACATGCATCAATTTTTTATTGCTTTTCTTAATTTAATATCAAAATACCGTAAAAACGATTTCAAAATGTGAAATTAAAATTTAAATCGGCCAAGAAATACGCAAGATATAGGCATTTTAAACTACTAATTAGATAGAGAGGTCCGACTTGCACTGTTACGTCATGGTGCACTCCGGCCATATAAACTCCATATTAAATTCTGTTTTGCTAGAAAGAGATAGAATGAAATGTTTGATGGCTCATATCTTGGTTATTTTTATAGTTATTCGAAAAAATATTTTTGCCTACTGTTTGTTATATGACTGAGCTTTTAATAAAGCAAAAATTAAAATTAATAAATATTCGCTATTAACATTCAGTGAACACGTATTTTTCGCTTCTTTTAAATAAATAAAAAATACTCAGATAAATCGCATTAAAGTTTAGGAGTGGGGGCTCGTGATGTCACTCCTAGGTAAAATTTGTACCTAGGAGTGACGTCGCGGGACATTTTGACTGAATGTGTCGCCTTTATTTTTTGATAATATAAAAAAAGGAAAAATACGTGTCCTATATTTTTTATTAATCTACATGGCGGAGTTATTATTAAAATTTAGTCAATCCATGGTACAAGCTTTGCTTAGTTTGGGACTAGGTCGATTTGTGTAAGATTGTCCCTGTGTTATTTATCTATTTTATTAAATTCTTACAACTTTGTAATAGTATAGATTAATTCACACCGATCGTCCTGGGTGACTTACCAAGCAGGTACTGGTCGTCGATGTTGAAGGATTCCTCCTCGTCGGGGTACTCCTGGAACACGGGCCTCATGATGGGCAGACCGTCGATGGAGTGTTCGTAGAAGAGTGTGTACCTGCAAATTATATTAAAATTATTTAAATAAAAAAATACGTTAATTTACTATTCGCCCCACCTGAGGTAAATAGGCAATAAATGGCCAGAACTTTTGTGTGAAAATACTTCAGAAGTATTTATAACATTGTAGTTATTTTTAAAAGTCAAATTTTTGTACAACAGCTACACACTTAACTGACTATCTGTCGCCCTTAGGTCAATATCAATAACGCTAATTAAGTATGTGGCCGATGGTACATGGGGCGTTGTAAAAAAAGTGTACCTAGTTAAGGGCTTGAATTAAAAAAGTTTCATCGATAATTACCGGTATATAATAGGTACAAATTTTGTTTCAATAAAAGCCCTTAACTAGGTAATTTTATTTTGGAAACTACCAAAATATCTTTCATCTAAGTCCTTGGCTATAAGAAAGAAAGAAAGAAAGAAAGAAAGAAAGAAGGAAAGAAAACATATTCATTCAACGCCAGAATAAATAAAAATTACAAATACCAAAAACAAATGACGACACTGAAAGGGGTCACCACTCAGCTTTATGCCACGGCAAGCCTCGACGCCCATTTTCGGTGGTGCCATGTACTTGTGTGACCGGAGAGTGGCCAGTAATAAGTGATTCACCCTATTTTCCGTCGTCGCAGCAATTGTTTTTAGGTGTCGGGTTCGACGGGTATTTGACAACGGAAATACTAACATCAGAGTCGCAAACTCAGGTCTTGATCATAAATTTAAGAGTCAAACTCTTGTCGGTGTAGTTAATGAAGCGTAAAGCTGTTTCCATCACGCCAGGGTCCCTTTACGATATGGAGCCAACCTTCTCTTTTATTACAAGCTTTTATTTAGTTTAACCTGTCCTGTTGTCTGTCTGTCGGTCTGTAATCAAATCTAGCAAGTTAAATTTGACCCACTTCCCTGTTTCCGATTGAGCTAAAATTTTGCATACTTATGTAAGTTCGGTGACAATGCAATAGTATGATACCATCGAGCTGATCTGATGATGGAGCAAGAAGGTATAGGAACTCTGTAATAAAATAATGCAATCGTATCGAGTTTGGGCTCTTTAGAATCGTCTCGGTGAGTAGTTGATAGATGTTCAAGGAAAAGTACAGTCAACGATAAAAGCATGTCACAAAATTTATTTTTTTCACAAAAACTTATTTGTTTCATGTAGCTTATCCTCGGTCTTCCCCGTCTTCGCTTGCCTTCAACCTTTCCTTCTTTCTTCTCTCTATTAAGTTCGTTTTTATTAAGTTCCTCCTTTCCCGCATCCTTCCGAATACTTCTTCATTTTTGACTTTGTCTGTCCAACTAGTCCTTTCCATCCTACTACCACATTTCAAAGACCTCCAGTAAGTCCCTATTCCTTTGTGTCATGGTTCACGCCTCGCACCCATACAATGCTATACTCCAAATAAGAGTTTTATGAGTTTATTTTTAGCTTTGCGAGATATGTGCGAGTGTGACTCACCAGTAGTCGATGAGAGCGTATCTCCTGCGTACAGCGTCTCTGATGAGGGCGGTGGTGGCGGGCTCGTAGAGCCAGGGCTCGCGGCGTTTGGTCTCGATGTGCGAGTGTGACTCACCAGTAGTCGATGAGAGCGTATCTCCTGCGTACAGCGTCTCTGATGAGGGCGGTGGTGGCGGGCTCGTAGAGCCAGGGCTCGCGGCGTTTGGTCTCGATGTGCGAGTGTGACTCACCAGTAGTCGATGAGAGCGTATCTCCTGCGCACAGCGTCTCTGATGAGGGCGGTGGTGGCGGGCTCGTAGAGCCAGGGCTCGCGGCGTTTGGTCTCGATGTGCGAGTGTGACTCACCAGTAGTCGATGAGAGCGTATCTCCTGCGTACAGCGTCTCTGATGAGGGCGGTGGTGGCGGGCTCGTAGAGCCAGGGCTCGCGGCGTTTGGTCTCGATGTGCGAGTGTGACTCACCAGTAGTCGATGAGAGCGTATCTCCTGCGTACAGCGTCTCTGATGAGGGCGGTGGTGGCGGGCTCGTAGAGCCAGGGCTCGCGGCGTTTGGTCTCGATGTGCGAGTGTGACTCACCAGTAGTCGATGAGAGCGTATCTCCTGCGCACAGCGTCTCTGATGAGGGCGGTGGTGGCGGGCTCGTAGAGCCAGGGCTCGCGGCGTTTGGTCTCGATGTGCGAGTGTGACTCACCAGTAGTCGATGAGAGCGTATCTCCTGCGTACAGCGTCTCTGATGAGGGCGGTGGTGGCGGGCTCGTAGAGCCAGGGCTCGCGGCGTTTGGTCTCGATGTGCGAGTGTGACTCACCAGTAGTCGATGAGAGCGTATCTCCTGCGTACAGCGTCTCTGATGAGGGCGGTGGTGGCGGGCTCGTAGAGCCAGGGCTCGCGGCGTTTGGTCTCGATGTGCGAGTGTGACTCACCAGTAGTCGATGAGAGCGTATCTCCTGCGTACAGCGTCTCTGATGAGGGCGGTGGTGGCGGGCTCGTAGAGCCAGGGCTCGCGGCGTTTGGTCTCGATGTGCGAGTGTGACTCACCAGTAGTCGATGAGAGCGTATCTCCTGCGCACAGCGTCTCTGATGAGGGCGGTGGTGGCGGGCTCGTAGAGCCAGGGCTCGCGGCGTTTGGTCTCGATGTGCGAGTGTGACTCACCAGTAGTCGATGAGAGCGTATCTCCTGCGTACAGCGTCTCTGATGAGGGCGGTGGTGGCGGGCTCGTAGAGCCAGGGCTCGCGGCGTTTGGTCTCGATGTGCGAGTGTGACTCACCAGTAGTCGATGAGAGCGTATCTCCTGCGTACAGCGTCTCTGATGAGGGCGGTGGTGGCGGGCTCGTAGAGCCAGGGCTCGCGGCGTTTGGTCTCGATGTGCGAGTGTGACTCACCAGTAGTCGATGAGAGCGTATCTCCTGCGTACAGCGTCTCTGATGAGGGCGGTGGTGGCGGGCTCGTAGAGCCAGGGCTCGCGGCGTTTGGTCTCGATGTGCGAGTGTGACTCACCAGTAGTCGATGAGAGCGTATCTCCTGCGTACAGCGTCTCTGATGAGGGCGGTGGTGGCGGGCTCGTAGAGCCAGGGCTCGCGGCGTTTGGTCTCGATGTGCGAGTGTGACTCACCAGTAGTCGATGAGAGCGTATCTCCTGCGCACAGCGTCTCTGATGAGGGCGGTGGTGGCGGGCTCGTAGAGCCAGGGCTCGCGGCGTTTGGTCTCGATGTGCGAGTGTGACTCACCAGTAGTCGATGAGAGCGTATCTCCTGCGTACAGCGTCTCTGATGAGGGCGGTGGTGGCGGGCTCGTAGAGCCAGGGCTCGCGGCGTTTGGTCTCGATGTGCGAGTGTGACTCACCAGTAGTCGATGAGAGCGTATCTCCTGCGTACAGCGTCTCTGATGAGGGCGGTGGTGGCGGGCTCGTAGAGCCAGGGCTCGCGGCGTTTGGTCTCGATGTGCGAATGTGCGCGGAAGAACGGCTGGAAGGCCCCCGCCTGCACATAAAAGCAAATTTGTCAGACATGAATAATATGAAGTATGCATGAATTTAAAACCCATAATTATTTTAGTTATTTCAGTTCACTTAAGTTTTGCAATTCTTCGAGTTATGCCGGTTACTCTGGTTCTTCTATGGATTTCCACATTCCTGATATATATACCTTTAAAAGTCACCGATCGCAAAAACGACGCCCATGGCGATGTTTAAACTGCTTTTTGTACTATACATGTTTGTTACATTTTCTGAACTTGAAGAAGCCACTGAGCGGAAAACCGACACCCATGACGGTTTTTTTATGATCTTTAAGTCTGGTTATAGGTGAAAACTTAAGTAAGTAACCTGCTGTATGTTGTAGTGAACAAAATCGATATGGAACTTATGTCAGTTTTCTAATATGGAACGTCAAATTGCCTATACGGATACGCTACTACCCAAATACAACAGGTGACATACTTAAGTTTTCCACCTATACTACCTATGATTAATACAAATGCATGGCAATTAATAGGCTATTTGCCAATTTTTTTATGGTATGTTATGAAACGACGTTTTAATAATAGAAATATTGGTGAAAAATCTACTACAATAGGATAAAAATTCCTCGCGATACAACGACGTTAAAAGCACATTTTTGGACTTTTTCAAAAAACGCTTCACTAAAGCCTGTAGAAGCATGTGACGTCACACGCTAGTATCTTGTATAGGGAAAATAAGAACTTTGTCCTGCAGCTATGTTAAGACTTGCGTTTATCGAAACTGTTTCATAACAAAAATTACAAAACATTTTATGGGCTATTGAATTGTATTATTAGTTATTAATATTTTCATACTTTAAAAATGGACTTTCCCACCCAACTTCAAAGACTAATAAAACAAGCTACACGTAAGTAGTATCAAATACCCTATTCTGTTTGACTGACCTGGTACCAGCGCGTCATGAGCTCAGGCTCAGGGTACTTGAAGAACCCGCCGACATCAGAGCCGCAGAAGCTGATCCCGGCAGCGGCCATGGACACACACATCGGGACGGACACGGCCAGGAAACCCCACTCGGCCATGTTGTCGCCTGTCCATACGGCTGCGTATCTGATTAGAAAAAAATGATTAGAAATTTATCTATGCAATGTCCAAGGATGAACGGCAAAAGTGGTGAAACTTGGAGGTGCATTCCACCAGAATGTGGGGTACGTGACGCAATTGTTTTCATACTTCTAAGAAAGTTAGGAAGTCAATTTTTGGTATGTCAATATTTCATAACTTGGCTTTTGTATTGGTAGTGAAATATTGGACTTTTTATACGTTTTTAAGGTAGCTGTCATAGCCGTCACGTACACGACAAAGTAGGCGTTCTGGTAGAGTGCACCTAGAACCTATCTAGGTCAATTTGGGAGCCCAAACCATATCTACATAAGAGCCGTTACCGAGAAAACTATCATATTATACAAGAATTGCTCGTTTAAAGTAATAGGATTTAATTAAATTTATAAAATCGCCATTTTTTTCGATAAACGATCCCAAGAAAGTGGAATCTGGTACAGGACTATTCAACCTGAATCGTTACGGTCTCCTTGGATAAACCACTGGTCTATTACACGGCAAGATCTTGTAGTAGCGATGAGACTACGCTCTGGACACGTCCCTACTAATAAATTTAAATTTTTAATGGGAAAATCTATTACTCCCAACTGTATTGATTACGGGGTCATTGAGGACGTATATCATGTCTTAATGGAATGCGTACGGAGGGGGTCTCATCGTGCAACCTTCAGCACTGGAGACTGTAATGCTGGGTTCGCCAACCCAGAATCAGAGCGAGCCAAATTGTTTTATAAGTTTTATAAAAAGTGCGTTCAGTAAATTGTTATTACTTTAGAGAACGTATGGAGCGGCATGATCGTTCAACGACCAAGCTCCTTACAATTAAGATGAAAATAAAAAAATCGCCATTTGATAATTTGTTACTAATTAAGATTTTTCCAAGATCGCTCAAATCATATTTGTTTGTTACCTGTACATTTATAGGATAAGGATTGACGTCATTTTTGGAATAAATATTATTGGCCAGAGTGTGAAATTGACTTCTATTCCCGACAAATGCACAGTTCTCGATTCGATGGGAAAAACTATCGAGTTCCTAGAATGTGCCCGCAACTTCTTGCGCCGAGGAGAAAAAGCTGTAACCCTCTTTTTTCGTCAGCGTAGTCGCGTGAAAAGTATCATATAACCATCTGCGGATAACCAGATACCCGTATCCCAAAAATAGTTGAAATCTGTTAAGCCGATTTGGCGTGATGAAGCCACAACCCCACAAACAAACATACAGTAAATCCAAAAAAAACATCGGTTCTGTGAATTCCAATTATTCCGTTACAACATATATTTTTTAAATATCTTCAATGTACAGACATTTCACTTTTACAACTTTATACCGTATAGAAGTGACAGCTTCGATCCGACTATAGGTGTCTGTTTGTAGTATAGACTAAATCTAGGGTGTTATTGGTAAGTTTACCTCTGTGTGGATGTACCACAGGCCCTACTCATTGTGCAGACTAGACTATTGGTAGACTTTTATTCTTTTTCTCTTTTTTTTTCTTTTAAATTGATAAATATTACGGGACAATTTTACACAAATCGAACTAGCCCCATGGTAAGCTCAATAAGGCTTGTGTTATGGGTACTGGATGACGATATATTTAATACATATATTACTTATATACATAGAAAACATCCAAGACTCAGGAACAAATATTAATGCTCATCACACAAATATTTGCCCTTAGCGGGATTTGAACCCAGGACCTCAGCTTCGCAGGCAACGTTACTCCCACTGAGCCAAACCGGTCGTCCGGTTCTTACCTCTGGGTGCCAGCGAACGCGGAGCGCGTGAGGATGAAGGGGCGGTACTTGCCGTCAGCGCGGTCCTTCATGCCCTGGTTGGTGGCTCGGATGTGCCACAGGCCGTACTCATTGTGCACATGTCTGAAAAAAAAAGATCGGTTTTAGGATTGCATAGCAAACAAGGATTCATTATACAGGTCTAACGCTTAATGAGGAATGGATGAAAATTTTCAAAAATCGTGAAATTTTGTTTATAGGTAGGAATAAGCCTCCTTATTGTCAGAAAAAAATACAGATTTTTCTGTGGCTTAGATAAAAATAAAAAGATGAAAAGGTGTTGGTGGGCCTATATGCCCGTCTTATACCGTCTTAACCCAAAAATTAAATCGACAAAAATTTTACACACTTTTTATGCCATCAATATTACCTGTGTTCCCAGAAGGAGGCAAGGCCATCATGTCCGTCTTGAGGCTCCTTGTAGTGGCGGCAGTCTTTGGGCATCGTCACCTCCGGGCCGTTGAACACCTACACACAATTAAAAGAAGTCATCTTATGACTCATGACTAAAGTCTTCAGATTGGCCCGGAACATGTCGAATACTCGGCTTTTTCGTAATCTAAGTATGTCTGAAAGTCATGGTAGTTTTCCTGAATAATTATTATGCTATTCACGATAAAATTTAAAGATGGAATCGGCAACCCCCACATTTGAATAAGAGATTTCGCAGTACATTGTTTTTGCTTCTCCATAGTTAGGAAAGGAACCAAAAATCATCGATGGCTATCCAGGTATCCCTGAACCGAAAATGGTTAAAACCCGTCCAGCCGTTATACATAAATCCAAATAAATCACGAATAAATTAGTTAAGGTCCAGACGCAGCCCACTCACATTAGTCATTCATGTTGTTCCAAATGTACACGACTGTCCTCCAGCAGGGAAGTTCTGGAACCGGTAGCGCTCCGGGTAGTACTTGCTCGTAGTAAGGTTGAAGAAGTCAAAGTGAATAAATTGAAGCTCAGAGGCAGACTACTAACGCTAGGCTCATTCATGTCATTCCAAATATGAACGTCTTTTCTGGAACCAGGGAAGTTCTGGAACCGGTAGTGGTCCGAGTGGTAGTTGCCCGTGATAAGGTTGAAGAAGTCAAAGTGAATAAATTGAAGCTCAGAGGCAGACTACTCACGCTAGGCTCATTCATGTCATTCCAATTATGAACGTCTTTTCTGGACCCAGGGAAGTTCTGGAACCGGTAGCGGTCCGAGTGGTACTTGCCCGTGATAAGGTTGAAGAAGTCAAAGTGAATAAATTGAAGCACAGAGGCAGACTACTCACGCTAGGCTCATTCATGTCATTCCAAATATGAACGTCTTTTCTGGAAACAGGGAAGTTCTGGAACTGGTAGCGGTCCGAGTGGTACTTGCCCGTGATAAGGTTGAAGAAGTCAAAGTGAATAAATTGAAGCACAGAGGCAGACTACTCACGCTAGGCTCATTCATGTCGTTCCAAATATGCACCTCTTTGCTGGAACCAGGGAAGTTCTGGAACTGGTAGCGGTCCGAGTGGTACTTGCCCGTGATAAGGTTGAAGAAGTCAAAGTGAATAAATTGAAGCACAGAGGCAGACTACTCACGCTAGGCTCATTCATGTCATTCCAAATATGAACGTCTTTTCTGGAAACAGGGAAGTTCTGGAACTGGTAGCGGTCCGAGTGGTACTTGCCCGTGATAAGGTTGAAGAAGTCAAAGTGAATAAATTGAAGCACAGAGGCAGACTACTCACGCTAGGCTCATTCATGTCGTTCCAAATATGCACCTCTTTGCTGGAACCAGGGAAGTTCTGGAACTGGTAGCGGTCCGAGTGGTACTTGCCCGTGATAAGGTTGAAGAAGTCAAAGTGAATAAATTTAAGCACAGAGGCAGACTACTCACACTGGGCTCATTCATGTCATTCCAAATATGAATGTCTTTTCTGGAACCAGGGAAGTTCTGACACCGGTAGCGGTCCGAGTGGTACTTGCTCGTGATAAGGTTGAAGCAGTCAAAGTGAATAAATTAAATCCCAGAGGCAGACTACTCACACTGGGCTCATTCATGTCGTTCCAAATATGCACGTCTTTGCTGGAACCAGGGAAGTTCTGGAACTGGTAGCGCTCCGAGTAGTATTTGCTTGCGTCAGGGCTGAAGAAGTCCAGGTAGCTTGAAGAACCGGGCCAGCACCAGCCTGACAATTATATAAGCTTCGAATAAACATACGGGTTTTCTTAGCGTTTGACTAGCAGTGTACAACTGAAACTGAACATCTAGTAGAATATTCCTTCATTATCAATATAAGTCAAAAAACCTTAAGGAAGGCTCATATCATATGAAGTAATAGTTGGTCCGTATAGACGATTCGACGTTCCATATGAGGGAAAAACATAAGTTCCGTATCGATTATATTCACTATACTACTAGCTATTTTGCTATAATGATAATGCCACACAGAAATAATGTTCAGATGTTCACTATTAATTTATATTTATATTAAATAAATCGCGAGTGTATGGTGTATTAGGCGACAAGCAATTTTCTTTCAGTTGTGACACACTTTATTTCACAGAGCTTTATACCTGTCAGGTTAATCACCATTTATCAACAAGCTATTACTGAACGACTGAGCTACAATTTCAAAACTTAGCATTAGAAAACTCAAATACGCCAAATATTAACCACTGCTTTCTTTCAGTTCAGTAAGAACAACAAGTGACATCAAATGGTGAGGAACTCTCATTCAGGAGTGTTATATTTTATTTCGTTATTACTCGGGTACAGAACTTCAGTATCCTAAGGTGCGTCCACACTTGTATCATTTGCTCGTATCCGATCACCGTGGCGTGGCATGACTGCGTATCGCGCTGCTTGGACGCTCACTGTCGGCGCGGCGATCTCGCCTCGCTTGTCCGATCTAAGTGTGTGATACGCGTAGCAACATGGATTTCGAACGATCGAATCGGCGCAACGTCCTAACGCGTGATCGTGACACGCGATCATGCCACAGGACGAAGATCTGATCGGGCAAACGATACAAATGTGGACGCACCTCTACGTACCTAGGCCATTCTGTAAAAATATTTATCATTATCATCTCATCCGAAAGACGTCCACTGCTGGACAAAGGCCTCCTACAAGGATCTGTTTTTTGTCATTTGGCTACGGAACCCTAAAAATCAAGATTTTCGTAAAAAATCAATGATTAATCATAGTATATATTGTTTACATTAACCCGAATTGAACATTTTGGATGAAATTACCAGATCTATGGCACTCTACCATTATGCCTGCACTGATACTGTTATTAAATGTTCGATGTCTGCTCATAACACATCATCCGGTTCGTAGTCGGCACTCCAGAACTAGAGAGGTTACTCCGAAGTTCAAACAACTAAATTCGTATCGTGCCGTCCCTCTTGCTCTCGTGTTATAGTGTGTTTGAGTGAGTGGGATGGCGCCATACAAATTTCGAAATTCGGAGTAGCGCCTCTGGACTGTTATATGATAAACTGACCTTCATAATCCTTCCCATCCTTGTCCTTGACGTAGTATCCGTTGTCGGTGGCATCTTCGTGCAGGAAGTAGCCCGCCTCGCGCTTGATGTGCGGATCGATGATCGTGATCAACTTCCGGCCTTTGGCAGTCAAGTTGGCGACCATTTCCGCCGGGTGGGGGAACTTCTCGGCGTCCCAGGTGAAGTACCTGATAAAAGTAATAAATCATTTACGTATTAAAGAAAATGTATTTTGCTGCAGATTTTTCATAACCGTACCAAAGAGAATAATAACCACTACGTTTTAAGAGGCGGGACTCACATACTAGCCAATAGAATCAATTTGCGTGGCAAACTGATACCAACATGTACGTCAAAAAACCGTCAAACAGCAGTAGTACCAATCTAACAGACTAAATAGTGTAGTAGGCTATACGCTTGCGATTTTTATCAATATCGATAAAATGGACTGGGTTGGAATATAGGCTCATGTCAACAATTTTTGTACTCGAAATTTGGTTTAGGATTGAGTCCACGTTTAAGTCCTATGTTGTACTGTGGATATTTATTTAAATGTGCTAATAGGTTCAAGGTTGGACTTAAATATGAACCTGAAATAAAATAACAAGCTTATTCTTTTAATGTAATTATTTATTGTTTTACTAGCATTATTACATCTTCTTTTGAGGCTTGGCCCACTGCCTGCATCTGAAAATATTTCATAATTACAACAGAGATATATTTTCTTATATCTAAGGTCAAAATATTAAATAAATACTACTCAACACATAAATGTAAGAATCTTCATATGTTCTGGTATAGATGGCAGTAAACTCTTTAGTTGAAACGTATGTACGAAGTATTTTTATGATCATATTTCATGCAAGTTCTCACGCAATTCGAATTATTTTTTATAATTATTTCCACTGATAAACAAATAAGCCTATAGTTATCGATAGTTACAGTACATCCCTACCTAGTACGCAATGAAAATAGATACAAAATATATATTTTTGTTTATTTATTTAGCATGCTGTACTTAAATATGGCTAAAAGAATCTAAGGCAATACTTACCGGCCTTCATCCCAGAGAAATTTCGCCATAAACATCCTTTATCGCAATTTTCATGACTAGCTCGATTTCCACAAATTTCACATGTGATAAACCGTCTTTTCGGTGGCAATTTCACAAAATGTATTCACTAAATAGTGTTCAATCACATTTCACTATTTTAGATAACAATTAAGAATAATTTTATTCGAAATCTAAAAACAAACATATAAAACACGCGAGCCGCAATGACAAGCACAGCAATATGGTTGACAATGTATGACATGACAGATAAACTGTACTGATGACGTACTGGTTCAGTGTCATGGCAACGTTTTGCCATGCAAAGTCCGTATAAAAGTTTTTTGTTCCGTGCGTATAATATATAACCTTAGCGCCATCTATGAGAATATGTATTATATACCTTTCAATACAAATAGGTACAGGGGTCAAGGCGGATGGATAAATTCGATGCGTACGTCATAGTACTCGCTAGTGAAAGGGAAACACACCTGACGCGTAATCAGGAAGTCCGGGTTCGAGTCCTGGTGTGACCACGTGCGAGAGCAATCGTATTTTTCTTTGCGCTTTGATTTGTATCTATATCGCAATAGATAGTAATGTGGTGTTAATTTTCCCGCATTAAAAACACAGAATCCCAATAAACTTGCGGTTCATATAAAAAGAAGCAATACCTAGATCTTGCAAAAAAATTAAATAACCGATAACCGATTATAAATTTTTCTATAACCGATTATGTAATTCGGCCGAAATAACCGATTTCATCGGTTTCGGTTAAAACCAATTTGCATTCTCTAGTTTTTTGTATAGTTACTTACTTCTTTCTGTCAGTGTATTCAATATCGAGCCAGATGGCGTCCATGGGGATGTCGTGGACGTCAAAGTTGTCGTCGACCTGCCGCACGTCATTTTCGTCCACGTAGTTCCAACGGCACTGGTGGTACGCTATGGAGAATTTCTGTTGGACAATAATTTTGAGTTGTATAAGGGTACCTTATCAATTTTGTTCTGTACCTCACTGTTACGTCACTTGAGACACTCTTTAAAACTACGATTTTAAATGATACTAGATGGCGCCCGCAACTTCGTTCGCGGAGGAGAAAAAGTCGTAACCCCTCCTTTTTTCTTTAGGATATCTCCTAAAGAAAAGCTACTCCTGTAACAAAAATTGTTGAAAACCGTTTAGCCGATTTGGCGATGAAGCCATCACGACACATACAAACATTTCATTTTTACAACTTTATAATAGTACTAGCTACTGCCCGCGACTTCGTCCGCCTTAAATTCGGTTATCGCGGATAAGGGTATTTTTCCGGGATAAAAAGTAGCTTATGTCCTTCCCCGGGACTCAAACCATATTCATACCAAATTTCATCCAAATCGGTTCAGCGGTTTAAGCGTGAAGAGGTAACAGACAGACAGACAGACACACTTTCGCATTTATAATATTAGTATGGATAGATAAGAAAGTGAAAGTTTGTACGGAACCGTCGGTGCACGAGTCAGACTCGCATTTGACCTGTTTTATTCTGAGCAACTCTGACTCTATTGTCTGAGTCACGCACGGGACAGAATAAACAACAAGAATAAGCTAGTTGATCCACTCATAAGGTTGAAACCAATTTTAAAATGGAACTTTAAGGATCGAAGTCGAATCACATGTGCAAGGATACAAGGTTTAAAAAAAAAATACTAAACGATGCCCGCAATTTCGTTCGCGGAGGAGAAAAAGTCATTACCCCTCTTTCTTTTTTCATCATAGTCGGGTAAAAAGTATCCTATTACCATCTGAAAAAATCCGTTTAGCCGATTTAGCGTGATGAAGCCACAACGAGACATATAAACATACAAAAATAAAAATAAAATTAACCTCCAAATAGTCCGTCTCAATATTTTTTTTGAAAATATCTTTTATTTATGTACCGACATTCCATTTTTACAACTTTATAATAGAGATGAACATGTAGATTTCAAATTTCAAAAATTAAATTTGACCGACAAGACTATGAAATTGTGATAACGATATAAATTAAAAAAAAAACTTACAGGGGGAAGAGGGGCGACGCCTGTTAGACGAGTGTACTGACGGAAGACGTCCTTGGGTCGGTTGCCGAGAAACACAAACGCGTCAATAATGCCAGACTCGCTGATAAACCTGTTGAAAAAACATCTTTTTTAGAATTCGTCCGATCCGATGTATAAAGCTTTCACGAACTTTACTACTTACCTAGGTCTCTGCGGATTTGAGTTAACTATGTTTAAAGTAAAATCAAAAGGTATTAATAGTACACGGCGTTTTATTGCTGTCTCCCTCACTCGCACCTGACAATATAATATTGTCAGTCGTGTTCCATAAAAACACGAAGTTTGCCAAGTACTATTAGTATTCTGGTTTCACTGTACATGACCTCAACCTACCTTATTTACCTGGCGTCAACCTACCACTTCTGCACGCAGACCTAGATTGATGGATGAAGAAACCACGGTACGGATCCCGGCAAACTTTTTAAACAGAAATGGCGGATCTGCGCATGTACATTTGTACGTAAATCGGTTACTGCGCAGTCAAGGTTATGCTCAAGAAGCTTTCGGGCATTTATACACTCGGCGTCGCTGACGTCTGTCGACATCTCTGCATGTATTAACAATGTTAACCTGGCGTCAACCTGCCGCTTCTGCACAGAAACCTGGTTGGCTAGTGAAGAAACCACAGTGCATTCAACATGGTTGATGACGTATACTCGTATCCAGATTCTTACCGTCTTGTATCAACAATGTTTATCTATCGCTTTGCCCAATCTGCGGCGGCCTGTAACCAGGTCGGCTAGTAAAGAAACCACTGTACATTCGGCATGGTTGGCGGCGTAGATCCAGGTCCTTACAGTAGTACCACAAATATACGTTACAACGCTGTACCTGCGCAGAAAGTATTTTTTGAAAACAGATTAACCAATTATAAGGCAGCGCGTTTGCGCGGGTAAAATCTTCAACACCCATTCGCCAAAATTATGCCGGCAGCTCCGGCGCCCGCCACTGTCTGGCGCCGCGCCAGTCACCGACAGCGAGAGAGCACGAGTTGACCTGTCATTGCATAATGTACCATACGCATAGTGCAACAAGGTCATTATTGAAATGGTTACGCGTTCGGTTTCATTCGGTACTTGTTAGCACTCGTCCGCGTGGCCAAAAATTGCCGATGTAACTTATTCGTGGTTCTACTGTACAGAGTTGTAGTAGCAATGTTTACCTGGCGTCAACTTGTCGCTTCTACCCGCCGCCAAACAGGTTGACGAGTAATGATACCACAGCGCCTCCGACGTGATTACTAACGTCCACTTAGGTCAGTTCAGTTCAGAACAATGTTTACCTGGCGTCAACCTGCCGCTTCTACCCGCCGCCAAACAGGTTGACGAGTAATGATAACACATCGCCTCCGACGTGATTGCTAACGTCCACTTAGGTCAGTTCAGTTCAGAACAATGTTTACCTGGCGTCAACCTGCCGCTTCTACCCGCCGCCAATGAGGTTGACGAGTAATGATACCACATCGCTTCCGACGTGATTGACAACGCCCACTTAGGTCAGTGCAGAACAATGTTTACCTGGCGTCAACCTGTCGCTTCTACCCGCCGCCAAACAGGTTGACGAGTAATGATACCACAGCGCCTCCGACGTGATTGCTAACGTCCACTTAGGTCAGTTCAGTTCAGAACAATGTTTACCTGGCGTCAACCTGCCGCTTCTACCCGCCGCCAAACAGGTTGACGAGTAATGATACCACATCGCCTCCGACGTGATTGCTAACGTCCACTTAGGTCAGTTCAGTTCAGAACAATGTTTACCTGGCGTCAACCTGCCGCTTCTATCCGCCGCCAAACAGGTTGACGAGTAATGATACCACATCGCTTCCGACGTGATTGACAACGCCCACTTAGGTCAGTGCAGAACAATGTTTACCTGGCGTCAACCTGTCGCTTCTACCCGCCGCCAAACAGGTTGAAGAGTAATGATACCACAGCGCCTCCGACGTGATTGCTAACGTCCACTTAGGTCAGTTCAGTTCAGAACAATGTTTACCTGGCGTCAACCTGCCGCTTCTACCCGCCGCCAAACAGGTTGACGAGTAATGATACCACATCGCTTCCGACGTGATTGACAACGCCCACTTAGGTCAGTGCAGAACAATGTTTACCTGGCGTCAACCTGTCGCTTCTACCCGCCGCCAAACAGGTTGACGAGTAATGATACCACAGCGCCTCCGACGTGATTGCCAACGTCCACTTAGGTCAGTTCAGTGCGGAACAATGTTTACCTGGCGTCAACCTGCCGCTTCTGCCCGCCCGTAACCAGGTTGACGAGGGAAGAGACTACGGTGCCATCGGCGTGGTTGACCACGTCTACCCAAGTTTCAGCGGAGTTGTGCCAGAATATGCCTGACGTGCGCTTGACTCTGCCGAAAATACAAGATTACATTTAGTACGAACACCATTTATCTTATAAATACATTCAAAGTCAGTCTTTCATTCGCATAAAATATGGTACAATAGGTGATAAATTAACAATTCCAGTGCTAAAACATATTTTGCTACATAATAGCATGAAAAATAATCTTAAAACTGGACTGTTAATAATGTCTTTACAGGTCCTCCAATCTCACCGGGGGCTCCGACAGATGATCTTAGACGACTTTTTTTTACAGTCAAAAGAGGTCCCAATCATTTCCTTTCCCCCTGAACGCCCCCTAAATTTTTCAGTGCCTGAGGGCCCCGGCATGTATCATAACGGTTTTGTGTAGATCCTAATGTTAGTAACAGTGAGACATCAAATTGAACTTTAATAAATGAATACCGAAAATTACGCTGCACTCAATTTTCATTCTAAAAACTATGTATAGAAAAATAGGTATGTTCAATGTACAGGCACAAACTGGATAATGGGCCCCTGGATAAGGATAAATATTGGAAGGTTAATTATCCAGAATGTGCCTGTACAGAAACTTTAGGGTCGCTTTTGACAAGGGAGCCTACAGCTCTGTTGTAATTTTCTAAGTGATTTTAGTAATAAGATTTGACGCTAGATGGCGTTAATCCCTCCAGGGTGATTTGTGCATAACGCGAACGAGATGTTTTCGCGATATGCCATAAGGGTTTGGTATAATTTTTGAGTATATATTTTTCTCGCTATATTGTATTTTTATGGAATTTTGAATCCTACTTTACTTTAGAGACCCGAGTACACCCTTGTACACTAACCTTAAGTTATGACTTTCAATCAGGATATCTGTTACGAGGAGACCTAAGGTAACAGATAAACGTCTATGGGACGGAATCGTGTGTTGGAATGGTGATTAAAGTTTTAAAGTATGTAATCTTGAAGTGGACACGTTATATCTAGTACAGTCTCCAGCATCAATATCTGCCACGTTAGGACGTAGAAATAGAGACAAGTCAGATATTTATGCACGTTTTTTTGTAGCAGATATTAATGCTGGTGACAGTACCATCATTCGTCTTTCAAGTCCTCACCCCAATAAGTCCGTTATCAACTCACCCGTGCGCATACACGACGGGAACGGCGCCGTAGATGGACATGCGGCTGTCCAGTTCAAACTCGAACACGTCCAAGTTGTACAAGCGGTAAGGCTCGCCGCCGGTGGTGGTGCTGAGGGCGAACTTGTCCGTGTGCTCTGGGATGCCTGTTACGAAAATAAACAGTTTTTTTATAGGCTAATAGACTGTTAACGAACTTTTTTCTGAATAGAATAGAATAGAATAATTTATTTGTGGTAGTTTATAGGTGGTCATTATAACTATTATAATTGTTCGCATCACATGTTTAACCTATTATGGCATGCAAATTATATTTTTTTCACAACAATTTGTTAAAGTGTCCAGCATCTGTGGTATGTTAAAGAAGGCTCTCAATAATAAAAATATTGATGAAAAAACTTCTTCAATCTCATAAAAACTCCCCGAAATACAACAATATTAAAATTTCATTTTTGGACTTTTCCAAAAAAAACGCTTCATACTAGCCTACTAGCTTAGTGACGTCACACGGCTGGTACTCTTGTATGAGGAAATTAAGAACTTGCTCTGCAGCTACGTTAAAACTATTCGGAAAAGTTTTCAAATTTAGATATATGCGAGATTCGGTATTTTTTTATAGTATACTCTTGTGGTCAAATATAAGTTTCTGTCAAAAAAAAAAAATGTGACAAGTTTCTATCGCTGACTGTTTTCCTTGAACATCCATCAACTCCTCACCGAGACGATTCTAAAGAGCCCAAACTCGGTTGGTTTGCATTATTTTACTACAGAGTTCCTATGACTACATTCCTGCTCCATCATCACATCAGCTCGATGGTATCATTTTTATCTTAGTCACCACATTTTATTTCACACCACAACGTTCTCTAATCACACTATACCTAAATCTATTATTAAGCCACTCGAGTACGTTCCGCATCTGTAATTCATGCCACCATTCTTATTTCAAACTGAGTTCAAAACAAACTCACGAGCACGGGTGTGGACAATAAAGAAAAAAAAAATGCCAAATTACAGTTAACATTATTTTTTTATGAAAATCTTGACGTACCATCACGATCTTCGTGATTTTTAAAGTGAATTCCTCCACTAAGAAACTATATTCTTAAAATATAATGATCTAAATAGGGCAGAAATCTCAAGACTCCGACCGTATTTGAACCAGTTCCTTGTGCCTTGCCGGTGCGTTCGCTCTGCCAATTGTAAAGTTCGCTCTGTTAGAGTGAAGATTTAGTTTCATAAATGCTCACCAGGCGCGCTGACGGCAGAAAAGCCGGTTAAAATACAAAATGCAAGGATCTTGTAACAAGAAGTCACAAAATTTTAAGACAAGCTGACTGGGCTCTTTAGCTCAATATGAATGATGACGGGGTATGAAAATCAAAATTCCAATTAGTTCGTCAGTTACTTAATACAAACATATTGGACTCATATTTTCTGCTTTTTCAAAATAATAATAATAAATATCAGGGACAATCTTACACGAATCGACCTAGTCCCAAACTAAGCAAAGCTTTTACTATGGGTACTAGGCGACGATATACATAATATATAGATAAATTATAATACTTAAATACATAGAAACCATCCAAGACCCAGGAACAAACATTCGTGCTCATCACACAAACACTTGCCCTGGCCGGGATTCGAACACGGGACCGCCAGCTTCGTAGGCCGTTGTACAGCCCGCTGAGCCAAACGTGTCGTCCAATAAAAAAATACTCAGATAAATCGCATTAAAGTTTAAGAGTGGGGGCTCGTGACGTCACTCCTAAGTAAAATTTGTACTTAGGAGTGACGTCACGCGACATTTTGACTATCTGCTTTATTTTTTGATAAAGTTAAAAACGAAAAAATACGTATCCAATATTTTTTATTTATCTACAAAACGGACAAATTTTTAAAATTTAGTCATCATTCCTATTGACAGTGCCTCGGCAAGGCACAAGGCACTGGTTCAAATCTGGGCGGAGTCTTGAGATTTTTTCCTTATTTAGATTTTTGTATTTAAAGAATACTAGAATGCGCCCGCAACTTCGTTCGCGGAAGAGAAAAAGTCGTAACCCTTCGTTTTTTCTACAGCGGAGTCGGGTAAAAAGTATCCCATAACCATCTGGAGATACCCAGCTACCCGTGTACCAAAAATAATTGAAATCCGTTGAGCCGATTTTGCGTGATGAAGCCACAACGACACATACAAACATACGTAAAATCCAAAAAAAAATATTTTTCGTTTTAGTGACCTCCAAATAGTCCATAAAAATCTTTTTTTTTTTAAATATCTTCAATGTACAGACATTTATTTTTACAACTTTATAATAGTATAGATGAAATTATAGTTAGTTTATAAAGCTTACCATAGACATGGTCGGCGTCGGGGAAGCTGACGTCGAGAGAGATAGCCTCGTTGCCTCGCGGCTTGCTGTCGTGGTGGGATTTGAAGTTTTCGCCGCGATTGCTTTCGTCATCCTGTGTTACAATCAGTTTTGGTAAATAAATGGCCTTAAAATACGGTTTATAATTGACATACTTCGCACTAGGGACTAAATACCGGTAATATTACCATGCAAAAAAAACGATAAGTATTTACATAATTTCAGTTCTCTCTTTTTTAAATCAGCGTAGTTGTTGAAATAAACAGAAGAAAATATTATTCAGCGTAGTTGGTTAAAAATTAACTATCTGTGGATACCCAGCTACCCGTGTGCTAATAGTATTTTATGCAACTGTTGTATAATAGGGGTCAAAAAAGACGAGAGGCGTGGGTTGCGAGTCGCAAGTAAATACGCCACGAGTGTTTTTTGACACAATTATACAACGTTGCATACAATAGTTTTTCTACGACTAAGGGGCCGTTCACTAATTACGTAAGGACAATAGCGAGTATCGCAAAGAAAAACGCCACGAGCGTTTTAGACCGAATTATACGACGTTGCAAACAACAGTTTTTCTACGACTAAAGGGCCATTCTTTAATAACGTAAGGACAATCGCAAGTATCGCAAAGTAAGACGCCACGAGCGTTTTTTGTCCGAAATATACAACGTTGTATATAGTCTTTGGTTTTTAAACTGAGCGAATCGGCCATTGTATTCTTTAAGCCGATTAGCTCAGTTTAAAACAAAAGTCTAGATACAATAGTTTTTCTACAACTAAGGGGCCATTCATTAATTAAGACAGATTTTTCGAACCCTTCCCTCCCAGGGATCCCTACGTAATTAAAACACAAAAAGTCTAAATATTTATATTTGTGCCGAATTTTTTCTAGCAGCAAATTGTTTGATACTTCTTGCGCCACGATACCAATTTCTTCGGTAGTAAGTACAATAACGCTCGTCTTCCTAAATTTTTCTCACTTTCAACAGTTTATAACAAGACAACAACCAACAACTTCAAGATGAGTAAAATTTAGCGCCTCGAAGAAAATTAAAAAGCGAGCTGTCAATCAATATCTATGGCTTTCTTATTTTTTAAATTCTCGTATTATAGTTGCCAGAGATGAAAACATGTTGATAAAAAAAGGCGATAAAATGTGTACGTAAATTGTAAAAAAAGTTTTATTTTTTTATGTTGGCAGCAATGCATTTACGTACATTATTATTTTTTTAAATTTAAAACTGTATGAATTAGGCGGTTTGTTAAGTTGGTAATATAAATTTACTTTAAGACTCACTGAATATAAATTATTAGATTGAAATTTTGTACTCTGTGGCACCAAGGAATTCGTTAATAGCGACATTGTGACACGCTTAGCAATGCTTTTTTGGGAAATACACTATAGAGATTTGCAAGTCTTAAGTAATATATATCTTTATATTAGAGTTGGTAACCATTTAAATGACAGAAAAAGAGTAGAAAATAGTATTTCGTGCAGTCGTTATATAATGTATGCTTTTTCAGTCGAATACAGCGTTTTAATGGGGAATGGATGAAAATTTTCATAAATCTTGATATTTTGTTTATAGGTAGGAATAAGCCTCCTTATTGTCAGAAAAAAATACAGATTTTTCTGTGGCTTAGAAAATAAATAAAAAGATGAAAAGGTGTTGGTGGGCCTATATACCTGCCTTATACGGTACGGCAAGAATTACAGTACATTTACAACCATTTTAATCGAAAATATCAATGCTGCATTTGCCATAAACAAAATTTCAAGATTTTCGAAAAAAAAAATATCCATTCCCCATTAAGGTACGAGAATTAAAAAGCAATCTATATAACTATTGTACATAATACTTTTTCTACGAGTAAACTACAATAAATTATACATACATTAAAAAATGCAAAAACACTGTGTTCTTTTTTCAAATTCATTATAGTTCTGCGCGGAGTTGTGTAATATTTTATTATAGTTCAGTGGCATTTAATATAGACCATAGAGTATAAAGTGATGGTCAAATCTAAACATTATGCCTTTGTAGTTTGATTCGCGGATGTAAAATTCGCAGATTTATAGTACACGAGCAGAAAATAAAAAAAAAAACCGTTAAGCGGTTTTGGCGTGTTGAAACCGCAACGACAAACAAACTAAAAATGAATATTTTTCGATGACCTTCAAATAGCCCGTTTCAATTTTTTTTGAAAATATCTTTACTGAACAGACATTTAATTTTTACAACTTTATATAATAGTATACCTAGATATCATGAGTGGAAGTTTTATTAAACACAAAAATGTTTCTAAAGCGTTTGTCATTATGTTATCTTCCATACTAATATTATAAATGCGAAAGTGTGTCTGTCTGTCTGTTAACTCTTCACGCTTAAACCGCTGAACCGATTTGGATGAAATTTCCTATAGAGATAGTTTGAGTCCCGAGGAAGGACACAGGCTACTTTTTATCCCGGAAAAATACCCTTTTCCGCGATAAACGAATTTAAGGCGGACGAAGTCGCGGGCAGAAGCTAGTACTATTATAAAGTTGTGAAAATGAAATGTCTGTACATTGAAGGTATGTTCAAAAAATATATTGTAACGTATTTATTATATAAGTGTATTTGTAGGTCATTTTTTTTTTTAATTTTTTGTATGTTTGTATGTGTCGTTGTGGCTTCATCACGCTAAATCAGCTAAGCGGATTTCAACTATTTTTGATACACGGGTAGCTGGGTATCTCCAGATGGTTAAAGGATACATTTTACCCCACTACGTTGAAAAAAAGAGAGATTATGACTTTTACTCCTCCGCGAACGAAGTTGCCGGCACCTTCTATAATTGATAATCATAAACATAATGTAACAAATAAGTATACCATCAAAGCGCAGTATTTACTAAACAAACGGTCACAAGTACAGTTCATCCCGCACGTATGCACCTTTTGACCCCTGGCCCAGTCAACTCAATTAATAATCTATAAACATGATTGATGTAGAATAAGATTTAACGATCTCTATACATTTTAGAAGACTATAACAAAATACTAAGGTATTACCACGGCTTTACCTGCATATATGTGAATGAGCTTAGTAAAACGTCCCACTTTGTCGATTCTAGTTACGGATTTACGGGCAGTTTAGTGAAATATGGCAAAACCTACCGAAAATAATAACTTACTAAAGGGAAAATTATTTCTGTCTTTTTTAGAATGACAATACATTTATAAATACAACTTTAATGATAAATCTGCGTTTCGTGTTATAAATATAGAAAATAAACCCATATTCAGGATTGACATATTTTCGTTCTGTTTTATGTTCAAGCCTCCGTAACATTCAAACTACTAAGGTTACATACATGATTTTGACTAAATTGAAATCCTTAAAGTATGCCAATTGATTTGATACTAACCACTCTATAACTTCAAAGTACAAGTGTGTTTTTTGCCGTCCCAAACTTTATCCGTTTTCTCAATTGTCGCTTTTTCACTTTTTCAAATTTGAATAATAAAAAACAAGAACTATGGCACCTAGAGACATATAGCTCTCGTCGTAACTCTCATATCCTGTCTATTCTGTATGGCGTAGGTACTTTTTAAACCCGCCACTTCCCGCTACCTTAAAGAGCGTTTCAGTTATTTGCGATCCGTAAGGTCCGCTCAAAATTTGCTTCTTGCTGTCCCCTCTTCATCCTCGAAATTTTTCAATAGTTCTTTCACATTCCAGGCAACTCTACTGTGGAACTCTCTACCCCATTACTTAAAGCGTGCCCAGTCCCTTGCAGCATTGTAAGTCACACCTTAAAAAACATTACCTGTCTCTCCCTTAACACACTGCTATTGAAATCACTTTCTCAACTTTGCGGCTGACACTGTTATGGTTATTTATTAATTTACTTTGCATATGTTATATTTATTATGTATAAGTATTTATGTATGTTTATTTACGCAATCTTATGTGTGTATGTTTATTGCGTTTACATGTGTCTATATGAATTTTTTGTTTTGCTTCATAACTGTTTCTCGCCACCTACTCAACTAAAATTGTTGTCTTTTAAACACTCCGCTACCCAAAGGTTGTCTGGAAGAGATCGCTATTTAGCGATAAGACCGCCTATTGTTTACCTCTGCTAATTCGAATGATACTGTCATGTTCTGTATTTCTGTGTATCTGAGGTGTGCAATAAAGAGCATTTGTATTTGTATCATTCACCAGAAGATAGCGTATGATTTGTAGTATTAGGAACTACTCATAACTCCATATCGACAAAGTGGGACGTTTTCCCAAAAACAGTCACATATCCATACTAATATTATAAATGCGAAAGTGAGTCTGTCTGTTACCTCTTCACGCTTAAACCGCTGAACCAATTTGAATGAAATTAGGTATTGAGATAGTTTGAGTCCCGGGGAAGGACATAGGCTACTTTTTATCCCGGAAAAATACCCTTATCCGCGATAAACGATCATCGCTCTGGTACCATGTCCAACCCCTTCACCGTACAGGTAATTAGTCTCTGAAACGCCCTTCCCCTCAGTATACGACAAGCTCAGAGTAAATTCTCCTTCAAGTGTAAGTTGCACAAGCATCTCTTGGGAAATCTTCAAGATTAAGAGTCTTCATAGTAGTTTATAAGCAGGTACCTATATGTATGTATATATATATATATGTATCATGTTTATATATATTATGTATTATGTATAGTTTGTATACTATGTAACTTGGGTGTCTCGCCCTTGTAATTATTATTTTGTACAAGTCTGATACCGATATCCCGCACCAATAATATCTCTGTTTAGCCTAATGGTTAACTGGTGGAGAATGCCTTTATGGCATTAAGTCCGCCATTTGTACTTTCTTGTATTGTGCAATAAAGTTTAAATAAATAAATAAATAAACGAATTTAAGGCGGACGAAGTCGCGGGCAAAAGCTAGTGTATCATAAGGTGCTAACAAATTGGGTACCATGATTACGTCTACTGAGTCACTCAAAACTACGATTTTGAATGATAAATATTAAACAAAAATATTATTACACTGCGTGGAAAAGTCATTTGATGTTCCAAGTTATATTTTTTATATGTTTTTTGTTTTGTTATGTTATGATTGTGTTTTGTAGGTTTATTATCAATAGTTTTAAATGAAAAAATATCGGTTTCTTATAATTTCATAGTATTTTTTATAATTCACATTTTCCTCGCTGTAGTGAGGTAAAAGCTCGTGCCTTGAAAGCCTCGTTACGCTCAGGATCTATATTTGAAACACTCGCTCCGTTCTTGGTTCAATTTTAGATTCCCTTATTCGGATCCCCTATCTTGATCGGATTCCCAAAATTAGCTTACTCAACTTTCAATGTAAGCACTCGCCCCAAATAAAAACTTTGCAGCCTTACAAAACAAATAACTGTATTCTAGGCAATATAGGACCATTCATTAAGGGCCCGTCTCGTCAGCGTATTAGCATTTTCCTAGGTGACTCTGTGACTATTGTCTCGTGAATATGGAATATATACATGAATTTTTATTATTTAACTAACAAGGCCGTAACCCATAAGGCCGGCTACATTTCCCCGCTGGATAGCAATGCTGATCCTTTGGCCGAGGAATAAGCCGGCTCTATGGTCTGCTGTATTTTCGACTAGTTTTTTTTTTTATTTGTCCAAAAAGTTTATGGGCATCGGAACTCCATGGCCCAAGGGACTCAACTGCAAACGCCGCAAATACATGGTTGTTTGTGAGACCCTTATATTTGCGGTGCTTTGCGGCCTCGGCGGACGCTGCCGCCCCGCCGGCTCTCAACGACGTGGTGGCTAGATGGGACGGTGCCATGGTGTCCACGCAAGTGGCATCCCAGACAAGAGGTCGTCCTAACTTCCATGATTTTTTGTTTTTGATTTATTAAAAGCTCATTATGTAACAAACAGTAGAGACAAATATTTTTTCGAATAACTATAAAAATAACCAAGATATAAGCCATCAAACATTTCATTCTACATTTTTCTAGCAAAACGGAATTTAATATGGCCCAAGTGTACTATGACGTAACCCTACATATCGGACCTCTCAGTCATATCGCTATTTAATTCGTAGTTTAAGGCGGAGTCACACCGGATGCGTGTGCGTGACGTGCGCGTAGACGTACGCATGGCGTGCGCTGCGTACGCACACGTCACGCAAGCGGTGTGTCATCTCTTATGAGGTTTCGTACTTTTACCGCGCACATACGTATTTGTTGGCCGATTTTAATTTCACTTTTTGAAATCGTTTTACGGTATTTTCATATTTTGTTAAGAAAAGCGATAAATAATTTCATGCATGTACCCTATTACTGGACAGAATAACAAAGAAAAAGCTGATCAACCAAAAAATACATGTACTTTACAAACATTTCACAAATATAGACTTTTGTGTATAAATTAATGTTTGTGTAATAGTAGGGGTCGATTATGAGTCGAGACGCTATCAGTCACGTAAATCGATAACGGACAAGATCAATGACTATCTGGACAGCGTGTCAGTCGGCCAATGATATGCGAGAAAAATATGATAGCTTTTTACTATAAATAAACACTTGTACACCAAAGTCGCGTAACCTGGAAGTATGTAACACTATCTGCTCTTAGATAAGTGTATTTTTATCTCAGTTTCGTGTGTTTTCGTTTATAAATTTGTTCGTAAACGTCACTGCATTATTATCGACACGTTTATAAGACAAATTTGAAGTCGGTCGAAAGCGAGTAATGGAAAACATAAAAAAAACTACGTCATACTTTGAAGAATCCTTTCTTGATGTTCAAACTGCTGACCCGGTTATTTGTACTAGAAGCTGCATAATACCTAATAACTTCGTTTGCGGAGGGGAAAGTCGTAACCCCCCTTTTTTTCTTCAGTGTAGTCGGGTAAAACGTATCCTATAAACATCTATCTGTGGATACCCAGCAGTGAACCAAAAAAATTTCAAGTCGGTTAAGACGATTTAGCGTAATAAAGCGGCGACGACACTTACAAACATACAAAAAACAAAACATGTCAGTGAACTCCAAATAGTCCATAACAATCATTTTTTTGAAAATATCTTCAATAATATTATTTCATTTTTACAACTTTATAATAGTATAGATAAATGAGTACGAGAATATTTTGATAAGGTGACTGCCATAGCTGTCACGTGTCCGACAAAATTATAATTCTGGTGGAATGCCCTATTGAATGGAAACTCGTTCTAGGTTAATCCTTTGTTATTGAGAATAAGAACAGATAAACAAAGGGGGCACACGCGCTTAGATAACAACACTTATGTATTGTGTGCAAAGGTCAATGACCATGGAACACTTGTTGAGGAACCTAAGACATTATCATCTAAACGTGACCTTATGATATTGGTATCGTTTGAGAATCGGAATCCTAAGATATACAACACTATAGGTGTGTTGTATATCTCAGTAAGGCTGGGGGACAGCATCTCCGTTACAGGATGTACTTAAGTTAAGAAGCACCTAACCGCCAGTAGTATATCTCCCGATATTTGGGAACGCATGAGCCGTAAACGGGATGTATGGCGTTCCACTGTCCGCGTTAGAGTGAAGGAGTTTGAAGAAGCGCGTCTCAAAGCGCTGGATATTAAACGTCAAGAGCGCAAGGCACGCCCGAAGCCATCTTACGCGTACACCTACAATGACCGTACTGAGCTCCACTGCCCGCGCGTCGACCAGATATTCTCTAATAAACTGGGTTTTGCGAGTCATATTCGCGCCCAGACCGTCGTAGGAGTTCTGAGAGAACTTCTTAAAGTCGCTGGCATCGGATGCGATGAAGAGGACATCATCATCAACATCATATCTTAGATTTTAGGTACTTAAGAGATGAACAAAAAACCGGCCAAGTGCGAGTCGGACTCGCGCACCGAGGGTTCCGTACAAAATATACGCTGCAAACGGCCGTATCTATGAAAATCCAGTGTTAGCAGAGCCCTACTCCTAAGCAAAATGTACGCTGTGTACGATCATTTTATATTGGTTACTGACACAAAATTATGCTGTTTATATTCTGTGACCTAAAAATAGTCCGTTTATTTTTATTTTTATATGCATAATGTACAGACATTTCACTTTTACAACTTCGTAATAGTACTAGAAGGCGCCCGCAACTTTGTTCGCGGAGGAGAAAAAGTCATAACCCCTCTTTTTTTCTTTAGCATAGTCGAGTAAAAAGTATCCTATGACCATCTAGAGATACACAGCAGGGTTTATGATTATTTTTGGTACCTGTGTACTTAAAATCCTGTGTAGTTGAAATCCGTTAAGCCAATTTAGCGTGATGAAGCCACAACGACACATACAAAACATTTCATTTTACAACTATATAATAGTATAGATGTAGATTAGAAGTTTTCATGACTTTTCTTTCTTAAGACGGCCCATGCGCAGATACAAGGTAACGCTAAGCGCGGTGCAAGCCAAAGATTTTGGGGGATCATATTCAGAGCAAAATTTTTGTGTATCTTTTAGGTTTCTCAAGTCCTCTACGGTCCCTCCCTTTGCGACCGCCGCTGGCATCTTCCAGTACGTGGTTAATCGTAAATTCCACCCAATGATAAGACATCACCAACACTCACCTCACCGCCCTCCTCTTTAGCTCTCAGTGGTTCCACCACAAGTTGTGCGTTCCCGTTCAACACCACAGCCACGTCGCCGGACTGGAAATAATACATTACTGTAGTCTGGGTAGTAGGAGATTACCGTACCGGCAAACCCTTATTTTTCCTATTTGGGGCCCTTCGCACTTTTTTACTTTACTTTTAGGATAATAGATCAAATCAAATCATTTTATTTCCAAGAATTTGGTACATTTGGTTGGTATAAAGTGTCTTAGTGCGACATATTCGGCCAGTATTGGCGTAGAAATGTTATATTATATTATATATTGCTAACAAAACATGTCAAAACGGTATTAAATTAAAAGTACTTATTGTCAATTAACATCTCAATCACAATTTTTTTTTAATGAGCATGTCAATTAATATAAAACCGAAAATAAATTGTCAATTAACATGTTAATTTCTATTAACTAAAGATTTATTATGATAAACAGTTCAATTACTATTAACTAAGAATTATTGTGATAAACATGTCAATTATAAATGAAAATAATTACCTTACAAAATAACATGCACCTTTATAAAACATGTATATATATAACTGTGAAAGTAACTTCATAGTACTACACTAGACGGCGCTAACGGCTAAAGAATCGGATGCACCATACAGAGATCCATAAGCAAGAACAGATGACAAAATTCGTCGATTACTGGTATGGACGATTAGCTCAGATGGTAGAGCGTGCTGCCCCGGTCTGGCTCAAGGCACTGGTTCAAGTCCAGTATCGTCGATATTTTTTTTCATTTGTTTCTGATCTTTGTTTATAATAATAACGCTAGTGGAGTGATCCACTAATAAATTGCAAAAATTGTGATTATTATCATGATATTTGTAAATCAAAAAAGTATGTACATATATAATTTAAATAGAGAAGATGATTTTTTTTTCAATGATACGAATCCATCCGGTCTTTTATGACTAGAAAATATATGACACTCATTCAAAATTAAATACTAGAAACGTTAAATCGAGATTCAAAGTCAGACGTAAAGGCTGGCCGTTAAAACGACCCGTACAAATCGACGTCGGTTGAAGACCTTTCTCCTGCTTTTTTAATTGTTTATTTTTTTAATGTTATGAGTGGCAAACGGGCAGACGAGCCACCTGAAAGTGAAAAAGCGGAAAGTGGTCATCGTCGCCCATGGATATCTGCAACACCGGAGGAATCGCCCATACATTGCCAAGCTTTGAGAGCCCTGTTAACTCGCTTCGTGAAGAATCCCATGTTATAGCGCTCTAGAAACACCTCAGGGCGAAGGTCATTCCACAACTTGCAAGTACGTGGTAAAAATGAGCGTGATGCCCGTTTATTTTTGGGATGCGAAGCATCCAGATCTTCTATTAATGAGGCTCCTATGAATAGGTATTATAATAAGGAAAACATTATAGCGCAAATTAAATACATAATAGTGATTTCAAGCAGTTATATAGTGATATTGCTTTGTACTGCCCATTTTCAAGGTTTATATAGCACCTGACTATAATGGCTTTATAAAATGGTTAAGTAAACCTTTACATCAACAAATTATAGGCCAATTGGTCTATATACGTTATAGAGCAAGAAAGTGTTACTAAACGCTTTTATACAACCGGTAGGTTTCGCTAACACCTTTATACAACGTTTACTCAACCTTTTAGTTGCAAATGTCAAAGTTATAGGTCCAAAATGTTACTTGGGTAGGTACAGGGGAATATTTTATAAGAAAAAGGCTTAAACCCCGGGCACTTGTCCATAATGCTAGAACAAAAGAGAGGCCTGCGCACCGGACAGGTATTGATTCAGAGTCGTACGCTGGCGAGGCTTTAGATATATCCGAATCAGGAAACTCCTATCCTCGCTGATTAAACATTTATACGGAATCAATATATCGGATGAGATTGTAACATCGTAAAAGACAGAATAATATAAAAAAATCGAAAATTTCTATTATAAATGACGAGGTTTTAGGGATGCTCAACATGTAAAGGGCTTCTCATTTAACCTTTTAGCCGCCAGGGTCGGCAAATCACGTCATCGAAAATTTACGCCAGCGTCGGTATATGCCGACTAAATTTCATGGTTCAAAACTCTAATAAATAATACCTCGTTTTCCAATCACTATTTTATTTTTCAAGGTTCATTTTATTTTATTTCTGTGCCGACTGGGTCATCGTATTACTAAGCTGCTTGGCGCTCAAAAGGCTTTCTTTAAATGGGATGTTTACTAAAACAACATAATCTGACTACAATGATTGCCACTTCGAGCAGAATATTTCGGTTGACTGTATGTATCAAATAGTTAGTAATGTTTTTGTATACATCCTTCTGAATGAAGAGATTGTTGTTGGTCACAAATATTTGACGTTCTTGTATCTATTTAGTCGCATTAGTCAGTCACAGTTACAGAATATCAATTTTAAAGTAAATTTTAATGTCTCAATATGAATTATACCCGAATATAATAAAGCGAAAAACTAAAAATGTTTAAACCTGAAGCGGAAATCGAAGCGCGAAAAATATTCCAGGATTCCGGGTCCAATATGAAAGCTACTGACTTAAGGAAAAATCTGTTGGAAAAAATTTGTTCAGTGTCAAGGAATTTATACATAATAAGAAACAGCATGAATCTTGTTAGGAATAAGGTAGAAATCGCATGTACTTGGTGTAAGCTATCATAATATTTGCATATCGTTTAATTACAATTGAATACTGTACCTACCATAAACAACAATACATGGGTGTACTAAACATAAATTATTCTGCAAATAGACATATCCTATTCTATTCAGGTCAAAGTTTCTTTGAGAGAGAAAAGTGGAAGGGCATGAAGGAGGCCTTAACATTTAATCAATGCAATTTATATGGAACAATGAAAACAATAAACAAAAAAAAGTCTTCTTGAAAATTTAAAAGGAAATTTGAATATAATCTCATCTGACGTGACAATGAAGTCTAAGATGAAGCATAGAATAAAAATTAAGATCTCGACTTCAAAGAAAGTTACAATTTTCGGGCAAAAGTATATTACTGGGATAGACTTCATGAAGGAGCCGCAGTTCGCAAAATGCGATTGAATACCGCTCTAGCTAGGCATCAGTGGCGTGGCGTCCATATAAGCCGATTCACACCGGGTTGCCCAAGGAAAGGATTATAACTACCTTTATCTTTAAATATGAGTAAATGAATACGCTTCGGCTTCCCTTGTAATTTTCCTGACGTCATGCTTCTGCTAGGCATACATTCTTTTCAATTGTCACTTCACTAAAACATTAAGATTCACCAGCAAATGTCCGCTTCAATAAAACTCCATAATTACCTGATCGAGGAACTCAAACTTGAGGGGTTCAGCAGTGATGAGCACCTTGTGACCTTGGCCGTTGGTGACCGTCACCACGCCGCCCTCGTTCGACACCAGCTTCAGGCTGCGAATAATTAAGGCATTAGTAACTACACTCGAGATTATAAATAACTGGTACAATTTGTATGGAATTTCCGTACACAATTTTACCCGTTTTATTTGCTCTTGACTGTAGTTTACTGTTATCTACTTGACGGCCAGTTTAGCTCAGACCCTGCCTGCGAAGCTGACGGTCCTGGGTTCAAATCCAGGTAAGGGCAAATATTTGTGTGATGACTGATATTAATGTGCCTGAGTTTTGGTCGATTGTTTGAAAAATATTTTTTTTGTTATTTTAGTACTAATTTTACAGGGTACCCCTTTTTAAGTAAAATTAATACTTGTGTTAAGGGGCACCGCTCTTCTACATGCTCGTACAGGTATCAAGTAGTAACAGCTGTGTTAAGTAAAAAGGTAAGGTGATATAATGAATTACTTAATTCCAACTTGAGTTATGCTTTAAGTCTAAATAACTCTATACCCACCGCGCACAGGCATGTGTATACATATAATGTATAACGTCGCCTAGTACCCATAGTACAAGGTTTGCTTAGTTTGGGACTAGGTCGATTTGTGTATGATTGTCCCTGATATTTATTTATTTTATTATATATTTATTTTATTCTACTAAATACAACGTGTCGTCTAGTACACAATCAACAAGTTCAATATCTTGTTGCCACGGTTACGTCTTCTTAGTTACTATTTCAACTACGATTATAAACAATATAAAGGGAACTAAATTATTTTTTTCCAGCCAATACAGGTCCAATTTTGAGGTTCTCGTCGGTATGTTAATAGTCTAGATTATTATCATTTTTCTAAGTAACTCTACCACTATTGTCTTCTGACTAACCGGATGGAATAATAACAACAAAAAATGAATCCACCCAAATGTCAAATCAAATCAAACCAAAAATATTTATTTGTCTAGAAACAGCATCATACAGAAGTCATTAATAAAAAAAAAAAAGTATCTTGTATTCAGCCTAAGATAATTAGGCATGCAAATATTTGTAGTCTAAATTAGTAACATTGGTAATAATCAATATATTAAATCAGTAAGTAGTCAATGGAAATAACTTTAAAAAAATAGTAATTCATCTAAGATAATTTTCATGTGACGGCAATTAGTGTTCTAGCAGAGATGGGAAAAAATTTACCAACTAACAAATCGCGAATAACGATTAAAAATATCAAATAATTATTCTTAGTCGTATGAGTTCCGAATAAATTTATAAAAATAAATAAACTTTTATTAGAACGTTCTATTACATTAATTTTCTCGAACAATATTCAGGGCAAGTAAGGCGAGCTTGCACCAATATTTGACAGTTCTGGTATGAATCTGACTGCAGTTAAAATCTAACTCGGAGTTAAATTCGTTAACTCTGGACTGCGCAAGTGGCCCTACGATAGCTTCGAGCATTTAACCAATGGAGAATCCTTACGGATACATTCCCCTCTGCCAAAGTGCCGCCGAAATCGCGGGATCAGTTTGTGGGTGTTTTTTTGTCTGTAGGTGATTTTTTTATTGTGAGCGTTTCTAGAAATAAGAACATTTCCGTAGTGTGCTGTACGTGTTTACCTCACTCCCCGCTAAAATGCATGAAAAATGTGTTCGGTGATGACACGGCTCGTCATCTCCAGTAATTAAATGCCCTAAGATAGGTATTTATTTTGCACTAGAAAGCGCCCGCAACTTCGTTCGCGGAGGAGAAAAAAGTCATAACCCCTCTTTTTTTAGCGTAGTCGGGTAAAAAGTATCCTATAACCATCTGGAGATACCCAGGTACCTGTGTACCAAAAATAGTTAAAATCCGTTAAGCCGATTTTGTGGATGAAGCCACAACGACACATACAAACATTTTATTTGTACAACTTTATAATAAGACATTCTCATAAACATTCACGTTTATAATATATATAGGAAGATATTGACGACTGGTTTGGCTCAGTGGGAGTAACGATGCCTGCGAAGCTGAGGTCCTAGGTTCAAATCCCGGTAAGGGCAAATATTTGTGTGATGAGCATAAATATTTGTTCCTGAGTCTTGGATGTTTTCTATGTATATAAGCAATATATCTATTAAATATATCGTCGTCTAGTACCCATAACACAAGCCTTATTGAGCTTACCATGGGGCTAGTTCGATTTGTGTAAAATTGTCCCGTAATATTTATTTATTATTTATTTATATCAAAGTGTGAGATAATCGATGTAGCTTGGAAAGCGGCAAAATTGAAGTGGGACTGGACTGGTCTCGTCTGCCGCATGCCCCATGACTTGTGGGTTAAGAAGACCACAGAGTGGACGTCACATAGCTCACTACGGGGACGCGGTAGACCTCGTTAGCGATGGCGGGACGACTTGAACTCCTTTACAAGGGACTGGCCAGATGCTGGTTAAAATCAAGACCAATGGAAGAGGTTGCTTTTGCTGAGCAGTGGGTCATAACGTTCTTGTAATTATAATACCTAAGTCTGGGATTATGTTGACAGACCGCAACATCTCAAAAATGAATAACAATATTATTTATGGAATATCCGATTGTTATCTCTATTTCCTTTGACTTAGCAGCAGACATCTTGAATAGTTTATACAAGCAAAAATGAATGTCATCCTACTTTTTTTCGAGATTTCATCGTGAAATTTAATGGAATCAAATGAATAATAAATCATTCGTCGTTCGAACATTTGGTTGATTAATTTATTCGCAAATATTATCGTGATTCATTGATTATTCGATTAAAAAATTAAATAGTTAAGTAAATAAATATTCGAATAATTCCCATCTTTCGGTTCTAATCAAGGTTGTTGCACTGACAACCTAAAATCACTACCCGTGATAAATCTATTTCACACAGGTATGCACATAAATCAATAAAATTCACCTCCAATCACAACACAATTAAAGTGCTGATAACACGATATTGTTACCATTTCTTATCAAAAACCGTAAACGATCGCTAGTGGAATTAAATGCTTATTTCCTTTAATGTAAGACTAAATTCGGAAATAATATTATGAAACAAGGTTAATTCGTTTCCTCGTTGACGATTTTACAGTCTAATTATTAAGTGTAACATTTATAAATGACTAGTCATCTTTATTGAAATACAACAATTTAACGGATTATATCGCGTATATTATCTCATTTTAGTTCCCGACGTTTCGGAAGCTTTCCAGCTTTCCATGGTCACGGGTGGACTGAGAAAAGATGTATTTTCTTCTGTCAAAGTTACAATTTATAATTTAGTCATCTTTAACCCACCACGGAAAGGGGGGGGAGTTTATAAGTTTGACGAGTCTGTATGTGGCACCGTAGCTTTTGAACGGATGGACCGATATTGATTTAGTTCATCATTGAATTTCTATGAAAATGGTAACATTTTACCATCACGATCTTCGTGATTTTTAAAGCGAATTTCACTATAAAAAACACGAAAATCGTGATGTTAGGATTTTACGTTTTTCATATAAATTTCAATGTTTACAATACAGCGACATCTCTAGCTAACATTTGACAACTGTAAAGTTCGTTTTGTTAGAGTGAAAATTTAGTTTCATGAGGGCGACCCTCCATAGCGACACGCTGCCCACGCTACGTAGGAAATCACCCGCTCCCAAGTCCCCACACCTCGTACTTCCCCGGGAGCGTCTGTCTGTGACTATGACAATTGAGTTATGATATGACATTTGCTTTTATGCGTAATGTGGGACTCATGTTTATCGTAGCCTGGACCTCACCTCTCTCCCTTTGGCTCGCCATCCAAAGCCAGCTGGGTCCTGTAGCGAGGATACAGTGGATCAGCTTCGTCCAGCTCCACCCGGAAGGTTCCATCCACCAGGGCAGTCAGCTTCAGAGCATAGTTCCACTGTAGGGAAAAGTACATTGAGTGATAATGATAAATGTGCCAATGCATATCAAAATGAACTAAGTCTCTTTAGTATGCTAATCTGAAATGTATACTTATATCATTATTGAAAACAAGACTCAAATTCCATTAGTAATTTATGAGGACTTAGGCTATTTTGATATGTGTTGAGACAAATATTATTCTATAGGAGCAATAGATTTTGGGATATAAAGTAGCATGTATCATGGAGTTTTTCTGTGACATTGTCCGAAAAGATGGACATAACCTTGAGCAGCTGATGGTTACTGGGAAGATCGATGGAAGGAGACTGAGGGGTTGTAGCCCAATCAGATGGTCCGACTACATCCGTTCGACACTAACCACCAAGCTACATGATGCTCTCCATGACGCCAAGGACGAACATAGGTAGAGAAGCATCATCAAAGAGAAATAGATCTCCCATTGGGGGAATCAGAGCCCTCAGTAATATGGTTTACCCTCAGTAACACAATGCGGGGAGGAAGTATCATTGCTAAAGTGAGCAACTCTAGCTTATCTGTGATACACGACTCTTTCTCAGTCTGGTTCCTTTCCATACAGTGTAAGAAAGACGAATGATTTTATGTCAAACAACAAGCAATGTGTTGGCAAGTTGCGCTAACCCAACAGCTCATAATCTGTCTCTCTGTATACAAATGATCTTGTTGATTAAAGGTTGCATAGAAAAAGAAAAACCCTAAAAACCCACCTTTCATTTACAATTAAATATTTGATATCTATAATACATTATTTTGAGATTGTGCAATTTCATGGATTACATAAAAACATGTAATTCTATTTTGAGATCACCTGCATACAAGATATGGAAAGTGTTTGGCCTGTAGCCAGAATCAAAATTCCAGAACTTTGATATAAATTACTAGTAAATTGAATGGGGAAAAGTTAAAAACATTATAAATGGTAGGGTTTGTAAGTCCGGAATTGTTTTGTATGGGCAGTATCAAACATTCCAGAACCTCTGATACTGGCCATACTAACCAAATCCAGAACTGCAAATCCTAATAAATAGTGGACATGGTTGCGCCCGCGCCGCAGAGTGTTTGATGACCACTGGTAACAAATTACTAGTAAATTAAATAACAATGGCCACTGAGTGAGATGCAAGGCATAATTTCCTAGTTTCAATAATACTTTACATTAATCGTTTTACGAAGTTGAAACGAATATTACCTTTCAAATAACCCTCAAAATTATTGTACATTTGTATCTTACGATATACAAGAAAATAAAGTGTCACAAAGTCACAAAATGTTGTATGGATTGGAAAGTGTTGGCCCAGTGTGTCACAAATGTAACATGTTTTTGGTATATAAGTACAAATGATTCAGAATAACAAAAATTTAAAAAGTCAGTATTCCGACACAAAAGTAATGTACATTTAAAAAAACCGGCCAAGAGCATGTCGGACCATGCTCAGTGTAGGGTTCCGCAGCAGTTCATACGAAAAATGCACACTACAGGTGAAAAAATGCTATATATGAAAATGTGCTCTAGCAAAAGAGTATCTCCACGCCACTTACATCCTTCTGTTTAGAAGTGCTGTGATGTGGGGAGATCTCAACAAAAGGACGTAAGTGCCGTGAAAATACCAAATGCTAAATATTGGTAGACAGTTGTTGTCAACATGATAAGACATATATAACACAGAAAACTGAAGAGCTATGGATTGAAGGTCATTCAGACCTGTAAGCCCCTAACAAACATGACTGTTTTGTTTCTTTTTTTACTGGTTATCAGTCTAAAATATGATTCAGCCAAAAAAACTTTTAGTCATTATTATTCAACAAATACCGATGTATATATGCATAAAATATCTCCCTCTATGTTAAGCCTATCATAAGATATAATATGTTGCATGTTACATATGTCAGTTCAAAATCTTTTTGTAAACAATAGAGGAAATCACCATGTTATTTAAATACTAGTCTAATAAATAAAACATGAAATTAAATTACCAGTATAATCCTCTTTTCTGTTTCCGTGTCTACAGTGTTGACCTCCGCGGTGAGCACATTCCCATGCACAATAACTGTGTCCAGGTTCAACACATACTGGGACTTCTCAGGTTTGAACGACCGTAGACGTTTACAGAATCCCGACTGATCGCATGTCTTGAAATTGTTCCTATCCACTGCTAAACAGGCCGCCAACCCCAGCGCGAACACCAGAAGAGACCCCAGAGTCTTCATTCTGAAATAAACACCATAAAACTGACGTGGATAGTCTTTAGAGGCCCACAAAGACCGGTGTCACTGACCAACACCGCTTCAAGGACTGAAACATGATATTATCCGATTTACCTGGCGTATTTATACACCACAACCTCAAGGACAGTGCGATAAATACTCCTGAATTCTTCAAAACGCAAACATTGCCGGAAACACGTCGATAATTTAATAATTTTAATATTTTTTTGATAGCCCCGCACGCTAGAATTACGTGGAGAAAACTCGTCGTTTGACAAGTACAGTGCTGCCCGTGTATTAAAGAAATTTTACCTTAATCCGAGTTTTTATAGGATTATTTTAATAAGAAAATGTGGTTCTAGATTCAAAATATCGTTCAAAATAGCTATCACAGAATTTAAACAAGGATGTCCTTTACTAATAAGTAGAATTTCGATTAACCCAATAGACGGGTATTTTACATGTAATGGCAACTTAAAACTACAATTAGTTTTTTCACTATAAACCAACATAAAATTTAAAGGCATTTATAAGCTGGACTGCAAGTGTGGTCTTTCATACATTGGTCAAACGAAACGCAGTGTATCAACCCGGGTGAAGGAGCACATAGCAGAGTGGTTACTCCGAAACACAAAAATCGAAGTTGGTAACGTGCTGTCACTCTCGCGCTTATGTTATGCTGTATTTGAGTGAGCGGGATGGCGCCCAACGAACTTCGTTTTTCGGATTTCAGAGTAGGCGCTAAGAGGGCCTACTACGAAACCCGAAAAACGAAGTTCGTAACGTGCTGTCCCTCTCGCTCTCATATTTTACTGTATTTGACTGAGCGAAATGGCGCCAAACGAACTTCGTTTTTCGAATTTCGGAGTAGCCCCTCAGATGTCAAGCACCGTCGGTGTAATAGGTCTGCAGTCTGTGAACATGTCATTGACAATCCAAACCACTCAATTAAGTTTGATAAACCTTCTACCCTCGCCAAAGAAAAAAGATATTTTCCCAGGATGCTAAGCGAGGCTATTGAGATTAAAAAGCATCCTAATTTCAATAGAGAAGATGGATTGACACTACCACCAGCTTGGGATCCTGTAATACATCTACATCTCATCAAGGAACAAGCGAGACACAGGCCTGCAAAACCTTAATTTCCGAACTGTGTAAAATATTTTATCTGTTTAAAAGTAGTTTAATAGTCTCTATTTTTTAAATGGGTAGTTTGCACAAATTGTAACTTTGACAGAGGAAAATACACTTTTCGCAGTCCACCCGTGACCATGGAAAGCTGGAAAGCTTCCGAAACGTCGGGAACTAAAATAAGATAATATACGCGATATAATCCGTTAAATTGTTTTATTTCAATAAAATTTAAAGTCGGACTTAAATTTTATAAATAAAAAGGTATATATTTTTTTCAAAATACTTTTGTGTTAATAACTGAAGTTATCGAAATAGTTTAAATTATAAGTAGCGACATTGCACTTAGAAACGGAAATGAAACTGTCACTGTCACGTACTCATTACTGACGTTTTGGGGCTGGGACAAACAATGCACGATTTAGAAGGTTATTCCTATCTCGAAATTCGTAGTTCGTATTGAGCCATTCCACTGGCTTTCGTGTTAAACTATATTTGACTAACTAAAGCGGCGCCGTAAGGTGTTAGAATTTCGGACTTCGTATTGCGCCATCCCACTCACGCAAATATTACACGAGATCGATGGGGGCGTCACGAACTTCGAATATCAGAAGGATTACTCCGATTTCAAAGTTTCTTAAGCGCAATCTTTTCTATATTTGATTGGGCGGGACGGTAGATTACGAACTTTGAATTTCAAACTTTGGAGTAGGATTTCGAACATCAGAGGGTTACTGCGAACAAAAATACAGTTTAACATGAGAGCGAGGGTAAACTGTATTTGAGTGAGCGGGATGGCGCCATACGAACTTCGAGTTTCGGAGTAGTCCCTCAGAGCGGTAATGTATCTCGGCCTAGCTGACGCGCACCAATTATAGTGCCAATGCCGGTGCTGACTGTGACGTATTAGCATCTATCTACGCATTTAAATTTTTTGCAAATAATTCTCGCAACCCTCATCAGTGTAAAAGAATATACACGAAATGTACCTACTAAATTACATGGGCAAATAATAATTCGTGTAATAACTAATCCTTCACATCACTGGTGAAAGTTTTGAACACTACGATGCGAAAATAGTGATCCAATAAAAATCTTATAGATTCTGAACGTGCTTTGGTAACTGTCAAGTAAGAAATGTTATCGCCGGCATATCGCTATTATCGCTCATTATTTTCTAACATTCCAGACCTTTGTAAAGTTTTACCATTTCTCCAGTTCCAACAGTACCGTTCCGCTTCCTTTAAAAATATGACGTCACCAGCGAAATGGAAAGTCGAGAAAAACAGCATTTTAAACATGACGAAAGAAGAAAAGAGAAAACTTTATAAAAATCCCGACTACGTGACTCTGGCCAGTGTTGACCCTTGGGTAGATTATATTAAGAAGCTCAAACTCGAGTCTAAGAAGCACACTCTAGAAGATTTAGAAGTATTTAAACGTGCTCCCATTAACAATGAGATGAATACAGAACTTGCTGCAAAGGTTTCTCTTTTTCAAGGAGATATCACAAAACTTGAGGTACATTACTCTGCAAGTACTATCCGAAGTTTCCTTGAAACTCCAAAAGGCACTTTATTTTTATTCTTCTGGTAGTGTCTATTTCAGGCTATATAGGATAGCTCCCTATCACTGTGACCATAAATTATCTATTGTGCTCGCCATCTGCTACACTTTCCTGTTAAGTCCTGTTGTTGCAGAGAACTGCAGCACTTTTTTGATTCCAAGAGGCTTTATCTCTTCTGGGCACAGTAAATTTTTTCCCAGTACAGAGCTGCGGTAACATATTGGGGTGGGGCAGTCCGTGAGAAAGTGTAAAGGTATTTCTTCCACTATATGGCAGAGCCTGCACAATCTTCTGTCACTTGTCGCAATCGTCTCCATGTGTTTGTTTCAAAGGCACTTGATGCTATTCATAAGTAATTACATAGGTACAGTTTAACCACAATATTCTGTAATCTTAGTGTTTCTATGGAACACAAGTGACAAATATGTTGTCAGGTGTGAGTGAGAGTGGGACAGCAATAAAGAACTGGGGACTATTAATAATTTGGTTTTATTGTATATGGGTATAACTGGAACAGGTTCATTCACTATTTGGGTGATTCCATGGGCGTTTTAACCGCTGTCAGTCTGCTGGTTGTATTAATAACCATGTACCCTTAGATTGGCATTACCATTTTCAGTTATTCTGTAGAAGTGCAGGAATCCTAAACTAAACAACCGAAAATTCTAATAGAACCTAAAGTAATATGATAAATAATGCGACCAGCCGACTAACAGCGGTTAAAACGCCCATGGAATCACCCATTTATTTATTTTCATTGTTTCCAGGTTGATGCCATAGTCAATGCGGCTAATTCCCTTCTAAAAGCTGGTGGTGGAGTGGACGGCGCCATACATCGCGCAGCGGGGCCTCTGTTACAGGTAATGTAGTGTTCAACGGTAAGTCTTTTAACTAGACGACACAGGCCAGTGTTTCGTTGGGGAAACCGAAAATACTTGCATTTATTATTGCTAATAGTAAGATGAACATTAAAGTGTACTTGGAAGAAATGTATTTGATACAATCACACCATCAAGCTGATCTGCTAAAAGGCCGGTAGGTGGTCAAAGGAACCCGTAATAAAATAATGTAATCCTACAGAGTTCATGCTCTTTAGAATTGTCTCCATAAAAAAAATTATGGATGTTCAAAGAAAAAGTACAGTCGGCAATAAAACTTATTTTAACTGTGTGACACAGGCCAGTATTCTGTGACGTAGAAAAGGGTTCACATATTTTCAGTCATGACTGAAACTATGTGTACACTTCAGAACTAGCAAGGTTCATAATCCTATACACATTTTCAGATTAAATTATTTTTACCTGTTATGCTTTAATTATTATTTTATTTTGGTGACACGTTTGGCTCAGTGGGTTATACAACGGCCTACAAAGCTAGCGGTCCCGGGTTCGAATCCCGGCCAGGGCAAGTGTTCGTGTGATGAACACGAATGTTTGTTCCTGGGTCTTGGACGTATTCTATGTATTTAAGTATATTATAATTTATGTATATATTATGTATATCGTCGCCTAGTACCCATAGTACAAGCTTTGCTTAGTTTGGGACTAGGTCGATTTGTGAAAGATTGTTCCTGATATTATTATTTAGTATTATTATTATTATACTTTATTTATTTGTCGTCATAAGTTAGGTGTTTTACAATATGAATATAAAAAGTAAAATACAAAAAGCAAATACAAAATATAAACACATTGTAAAAAAGCATACCTAGGGTGCCGCTGGCAGCGGGGCAGGGCCCAAGCTACCGGTGGTTAGGGCTGCACAGAGAGGAACCTCCTGACGATGCGCGCCGTGTCCAGGATTACTGCCTTCTGCATCTGACCCTTGATTCAGCCATATAGCGAAAGTCTCTTAAGATGTTTGTCGAGACTCTTCGCTATAAGACCGTTTACCGAATCGACTATCGGCACAATGATCGTCGAATCAACATCCCACATGGCGGTCACCTCGTGAGCCAAGTTAAGGTACTTGCTGAGTTTGTCCTTCTCGGCCTTCACGAGGTTCTCGTCATGTGGGATGGTAATGTCGACGAGCATTGCCCGGCGCTTAGATCGATCTACCAGCACGATATCAGGCTTATTGGCTACAATAGTCCTGTCCGTGATCATAGATCGATCCCAATACAGCGTGGCACGACCATTTTCGAGAACTGGCATCGGTGCATACTTATAGTATGGCACCTCAGACCCCACAAGACCGTATTTAACAGCAAGTTGCTGGTGAATAATCCTGGCTACTTGGTTATGTCTGTGCAAGTACTCGCCGTTAGCAAGATGAGAACAACCGGACATGATATGCCGGACGGCGGCATGCCCGACAAATGTCGACCGTACCGTCCTTCAGGATATACCTCCGGTAGTTGTTCGTCATGATAACTTCGTCCGCAATTGCACAGGCAAAACCTTCGGTTTCCCCGAAGAGATCGCCGAAACGTAGCCAGTTCACCGACGCGAGCAGATCTACATCGGGCCCTGTAAGGGCCTTGTATAACCGCCCGTGTAGCTCCTTACTCTTCCATACGTCTTTGCGGTCTACGGTGCTAAGCACCGTTGGTCTGCGCCAGTTCTCGTTTGCCAAGGATAGAGGGGTGAGGCCTTTGTCTACTGCCACTACATCGCGATGTATCCCACACTCGTTGTTTAGGAAATTCTGCCTGAGACTGCACACCTCGCGATTATGGAGGTCCTTGGCGTTTAAAAAGCCACGGCCCCCACACTTACGCGGGATGTACAGTCTCATAACGGACGAGCGTGGGTGTAGCATGCAGTGTGTAGTGAGCAGCAGACGGACCCTCCTATCCAAGGCGTCCAGCTCGGTTTGGGTCCACCTTAGTATGCCAAAGGAGTAAGTGAGCAGGGGCATCACCCAAGCGTTGAAGGCGCGCGCCTTGTTGCCACCCGACAAAAGACTGTTAAGTACTTTTGTCAGGCGACAGAAAAAGCGCTCCTTCACTGCCTGCCTAATGACATCCCCATCCGCAATACTCAATGCCTGTGACATACCAAGGTATTTGTAGGTTTCAGTTTCGGAGAGAGATCTAAGAGACATTGTCTCGGAAAGCTCTAAATTCGTGGAATTTACAACTTGCCCCCGCTGTACATGCATGACCGTGCGGTGTGCACTTGTCTACACCAAACTCCATTTTGATGGCGCTACTGAAAGTATCTGTGACTTTCAGTAGCTCCACCAGTTCCGGTCGTTTTGGTGCAAACAGCTTGAGGTCGTCCATGTACATCAGATAAGAAATGATCTCACCCCCTCTCCGAAGCCGGCAACCAAGTCCTGAATCCTTCAGCAGAGTGCTGAGTAGATTCAGGGCTAGGCAGAACTCAGTGGACTCAAACTGTCGCCCTGAAAAATACCCCTCTTGATCCTTATAAAGTCCTGCGGAACAGGGCGGGCGTCTCGGCCGCCTGGTTGACGAAGGACTGTGGTCCACTGTCTCAGACATGCGCCTAAGAAGGATCTTAGAGCTGTATCGATTTTATACAGCTCCAAAATCCTCTCGAGCCATGAATGAGGCACCGAATCATAGGCCTTCTTGTCGTCAATCCAAGCGGCCGAGAGAGACCCTTTGTTCCGCCAAACTTGTTGACAAATGGTCGTGTCAATAAGGAGGAGCTCCTTAGTACCACGGGACCGAACCCTACATCCATTTTGAGAGAATGCCAAAACGTTATTCGCAACTATGTGCGTGTTAATTTTTGCTCTCAAAATAGATGTAAGGAGCTTGTACAGCGTAGGCAAGCACGTGATGGGTTGGTAGTTTTTCGCTTCCGTGGTACTACCGGACTTGTAGAGCAAGAAGGTAACAGTTGTTAAGAAAGATGGCAGGGAACCAAGCTCGAGGGCTTGTTGGAATTGTGTTGCCAGTCGTTCGTGTGAGCATCGATACCACTTAACCCAGAAGTTATGCAACCCGTCCGGCCCAGGACTTTTCCAGTTCTGAGCTGGGTTTTTGGCTGATATTAACAGCCCCCATGGATTCGATGGGCTCACACTCGCGCTTGACAACAGTCATCCACTCGCCCTCTGTGTGATCGACTGGCACCGACCAGATACTTCGCCAGAAATTAATCATAGCAGTAGGATCCGGCAGCTGCCCGTCGGTCACACGTTGGTCGGTTCCCTCCCACTTTCGGTATACCTTCCTTTGATCGCTCTGGAAGAGGCAATTTTGCTGGAATCGATCCGCACGTTCTCTGTAGCGACGGATACGGCTTGGCCACGTATAGACTTTCTGCTTCAGGAAGTCGATGCGCTCCGTGACACAGGCCATGTAGTCACGGGAACTGACATCAGTCCCCGCAAAGGCCTGCGCGACGTAGCGCATGACACGAGGTCGGTTGTTACCCCCCCCTGAAGCAGATTAGCTTTGCAATGAGAGTCCTGAACGTGCTGATACGCCGCACGATCCGTACTTTCCAGGCGGGGACACCACCGGCAGTCCGCGGTGCTCGGTCAGGGTCCGGGAACTTGACACGTGCAACGCGGCACACCGCAATGGCCCCGCAGTACATGATCGAGTGGGTATCAACTAGATCTTCGCTAGCCCGCAGATACGGGTCTAGCAAAGCGTTCAAGGCTCCCACTAGCGCTAAGTTACGTTTATTCGCGGGCAAGCGTGGTAATAGCGGCCTAGAGTCAGATGCGAATCGATACCGCTCAATCGTCTCTTCCAGAGTCCTCCTCAATTGCTCATTGGCCTGGGTACTTACGCTACTCGCGCATTGCTCGTCGTCAGAGTCGGGATCGATCGATACGGCGATGGCCGGTTCGAGGGTCTGGAACAGAAGAAGCATCCTGTCCCGGTACGCAGACAGGTGGGTTCCCCCCTCTGTAGCCCCATAGTATGCGCGCTTGACATTCTCGTTGTTGGCTTGAGACCATCGCATGCGACGCACTATACCACCGGTAGAGGGAGCCGTGGGCGGAGCAGAGTGCCCCGCAGGCCCCAAGCGTGCCGGCAGCGGTGGCCGTCCTCGTCGCGCAGGCGGTCGTGGCGGCGGAGGCGGCGGCCCGCGCTCATCGCTCGACTCACTGCTTTCGTCCGGGGCGGTGGCGTATTTATCGCTCGACGGTGATGCAGCGGAGCTGGCGGAGGCGGGCGAGGGTGGTGGGCGTGCGCTAGTATCCGCTAGACGTGTTTTGCTTCCGTGTTGTTGACAAAGGCGACATTTCTTGTCAGTTCAGGTTAAATTTCATTCTGGGGCTTTATTCAAATGTATACTTACCAGAAATTTAAAATACATATATCAAATGAGCCCACTAGTTGTAAAGCACGTAAAACAATCCAAACATGGTGATAAAATTATTTGCACACGATTTTCCAAAATATTATTATCAAAACACGTGTGACGTTGTCAGTGGTTGGTTTTTTTTATTATTATCATTATTATTATTTGACCTTTGACATTGTACAAACAGCAACACATTTAAGTGACTGTGTGTAGGTCTTATGTCAATGTCAATAAGGTCTACAGTGGTCAATTGTTATACATATGGTTGGTTTGTTTAAATTATGTTATGTCTGATCCTGGTCTCATCAATTCATCATCTTTTCATTGTTATGAAGTTAGTCACAATAGAAGTTTACATATTGTAGTTTTTGACGTGATAACGATAACGACTTATAAATCGATGAACGCCGGCTGCACGCATCAATAAGCATGACTCATTGTCAGGTTCCGCCTGAGCCGTGCGTGCTAGCGCAGAACAAGCGATAGAGAGACAGATCGGCCTAAGCGTTCGGCTTGTGAATTCATAAAAGTATGCAATTTTCCATCAATGTTTTCTTATGAGGTTATCACGTAAAATTATCGTCCGTAAACCGACTTTACAGATAACCAATCTTTTTTTACTAGTTACTAAGTTGGCAAACAAGCAAACGGTCTACCTGATATTATGTGTTAATGGAATGTTTTGGCCTTCATTTGATATTCTGATTGAATAGGTTAGGTATGGCCATCCTGAGTCAAATGTGTCATCTAAAATATCTACCTGACTTTTGTTCCTTCTTTATTTTATCATAATATGTATAAGAAAATATGCACATATATACATAGACTTATGTCCCTTGTTTAATTTCCAGCAAGAATGTAACACTTTGGGCGGCTGTCCGACCGGCCAGGCCAAAGTCACAGGAGGGTACAATTTACCTGCCAAATGTAAGTAACTCATTAAAATAGTAATCATATGAAAAAAAATGTTTCACATACCCCACCAATATCTTAATGAATTCAATACTTAGCAGCACAGCACCACCTCACTAAAATAAAACTGGCCAAGTGCGTGTTGGACGTGGGTACCGAGGGTTTCGTACAAAATGTACGCTACAAACGGCCGTATCTATGAAATTCCAGTGTAAGCAGAGCCCTACTCTAAAGCAAAATGTACACGGTGTTCGATCATTTTATTTTGATTACTGACATAGACAGGCATTTTTTGTTATGGCGGCAACAGAAATACATCATCTGCGAAAATTTCAACTGTCTAACTATCACGGTTCATGAGATACAGCCTGGTGATAGACGGACAGACAGACAGATGGACAGCGGAGTCTTAGTAATGGGGTCCCGTTTTACAGTAATGGGGTCCCGTTTTACCCTTTGGGTACGGAACCCTGAAAAAACATATAAATCAAACTGCACTGAATTTTAGTTTAATGAAAAAGACATTAAATTCCAACTGAAACAGTCAATCCTTTTATTTCCATGCTTAAATATCAATTTTGTATTAAAAATGTAAATATGTAAATAATTAAAACAGAGGCTCAAATGATTTTATTTGATTTGATTTATTTTTCAGATGTGATCCACACTGTTGGCCCACAGGATGGATCAGCTAAGGACCTCCAATCTTGCTACGAGAAATGTTTAGCATACCAACAGGAATATGACTTAAAATCCATTGCATTCCCTTGCATCTCCACAGGGATCTATGGGTTCCCAAACCGCTTGGCAGCCCATATCGCTCTGAAGACCGCAAGGAAGTTTCTCGAAGATAATCCACAGATGAACAGAATTATATTCTGCACTTTCCTGCCGATTGATGTTGATATCTACGAAACATTGCTGCAAATGTATTTTCCTCTTCAATGATAATGATAATGGATAAGATATGATTAACTGGCAACACTGATTTTTCTAATTATTTTAGTCGACTGAAGGACATTGAATCCATGGTCAATCAAACATAAAAAAAAAAAATTGTTACTAGTCTTGATCCTTTTGGTAAGTAAAACTTTGACTAGTGCTTTGTCTATTATTCGGTGGTTGTTTTCGATTTGAAATCAACATCTGTTTAAGAGGAAATTGTTGTATGTTTTTTCATTGCATGTTATACAAGGGTTAGGACACCATCTAAATATTTTACACGCACATAGTAGTCTCTAAGTTGTTTTTGTACGGTTAAAATACTTTTTTATAATAAAGAGTCTCAACATAAAGATACTTTCATTGATTTTTGTAAAACATTTTCTGTGCTGAATAAAATATTCTAAACATAGTAGAAATAAATAGTTCTGGCTTTTTAGTATGTTGTATAGAGTGATGTGTTGGGAGTACGGAGGTAATGACACAACGAGGCGTATTTCCATATAGGGAGTAACACGTGTTCTAACAGGCAATATGCGTCATTGAAGGTTTACAGGCCAAGTTTGCTCCATAAAAGGAGTTGCTATGTTTATTAATTCTTAGAGCTATTAAATACTAGCTTCTGCCCGCGACCTCGCGGATAAGCGTATTTTTCCCGGATAAAAAGTAGCCTATTCCCTTCCCCGGGACTCAAACTATCTCCATACCAAATTTCATCCAAATCGGTTCAGCGGTTTAAGCGTGAAGAGGTATCAGACGGACAGACTGACACACTTTCGCATTTATAATATTAGTATGGATTAAATAATGCTGTTATATCAGCTGTGAATTAGCTGAGACCACACACACCGCAGGAGCAGTTAGGGTAGAGTTAATTCAAATTTGTCACTTTCAAAAGGTGTGCTCGTTAAGCATAAAACTGCGGAATTTTGGGACTTAACCTTTTGTTCTAAAAGTCAGAAATTATGCGTGTCTCGACGATTTAAATGGTATTTTTTTAAAGTCAACTAAAGTTGCAAGAATCAAGCCCAATCGCAGTTCTATAAACATTACAGAGACCAAGTTATATAGCCCTTACAAATACACGCCCCCCTAAACCACTTTTTGCAGGTTATGATTTTGAGGTCATTTCCCCATTTTGTAGGATCCTCCTCTACCACCCACAATTGCACTTGGTTGTAGGTGCAGAACGCATGGAACAAGGAAGCCTCGGTGGTTGGGGGCAATTGTGCCAGATTACCCTTTGCAGTTGCTGCTGTTTTCGTAACCAGCTGGAACCTCAGGTCATGCAGTCTCTGAGTGACTGGATCACCTCCGTAAAGAACTACCAGACACTTTTCGCCAGGTTCCGCAATACTCTCATGCTTTGCTTCTGTTAGTAGGAAGATGGCTACCAGGTCTACTAGGTCCTGCCTCTTCTGAAAATAACCCCACTATGCCTTTTTCACTGCCAGAAACGGGCTACCGGAGATGTCACATCCTCTAAAAGCGTAAAGAAATAGTTCAAACCCCTCCCCTCGGTTGAACGCACTGGTCGCATATTGAATGCACCCTGCCACCCCTCACCTATGCCAAGCTTTTCGGTAAAATTTTACCGTTTTCGCTTGGTCTAAGGGGCTACTCTGAAATTCGATATTCGAAGTTCGTATCACGCCATTCCTCTCGCTCTTATGTTAAACTGTATTTGAGTGAGCGAGATGGCGCGATACGAACTTCGAATATTGAATTTCAGAGTAGCCCCTCTGTATAGAGTATAAACCCTAGCTGCGGTTGACCTTATGTTGTTGCATAAGGTTGCATGTTAAATGAACTATAAAAAGTACGAATATTTTGTTTTCTTAAAAACGCAAACTTAATGTCTTTTAGCGCTAAAAGTAAAAAAAAATCCAAAATTTATGTGTTTCGCGTGGTGTGCACAAGTGTTTCGGAGGCAGCGAGCACAAGTGTTTCGGATTTGCAAATTTGTATTCACACTGGGTAGTTAACTGGTTCATACAACATACCACTCATTCAGAACTATATCATGCTTTGCGAATTTAGCCTTTTTTTAGTGTTGATTTCTAATTGGCTATATTTTCTAATGACATGGAGACTAAATACTTTTTTGATTTTGGAATACGTATTTTTACCTGTTTCGAGTAATATCTGTTATATTCCCTACCTTTACATTGCAAATTGGATATATGCTACATTTGTCACTGGCAACATTAAAAAGTGATTGTCAAAATGGAGTTGATGTGTACTTAGGTCAGTCTTAAAAGATATTTGTTGAATTAATGGATTTCTCATCTCCTTCCATTAGCAATTTGTGTTATAAAGAATTGCTTACACGTTATTATCAACACCAAAGCCAGTCGCGACTTTAGGAATATAACATATCATCATAAAACCGTAATGTTTTGATAAGGCTTTACAGTCAACATTTATTCCACTTTTATTGAGAATGTCCGCTACGAGCGCTATAGAGAGCGGCGAAGAGTTGGAGAACGTACCTCTAGTTCGTATGGAAGACGTTCAGCCATCGAGAGACAGGAATTGTAAAGTAGAAGTGTTGGAAACCTGTGTTGTTGATCATGTAGAATACGACGATTGTGTGGTAAACGATGATGAAGACTCCAACATCGGGAGTATGGTGTCGATTCAGTCGGAGGAGGTAGTTGAAGACGACAGCGATAGCGCAGAGATGATCGTGCCTGAAGTTCTGGAGCCATTGGATGAAATTCCTATAGTAAGATTTTTTGAGATTCTTATGTGATACTCTGCATACCTAGGTATTGAAATGATAATTAATAATTAAATAATGGAGGTTGGAAGGCTGGCTCAAGACTGGGTATTTTGTTTAAGGCCAATGTTAACTCTAGTTAAAGTAGGTCAAACTTCTTGTGGCTTGCAGTTTTACTTACTACATGTGAGCAACTAGTTGCTCAATAAGGCTGGATCTGCTCATCCATTTTATTCATATATATTATTTATTGTAAATGATTTGCTTCTTCCTTGTCCGTTTATCCATTGACAAAAAGGTGTCCAATTGACCATAGTTTTGCAGAATGCAACGAATAAAGTTTTAGTAATGCAGAAAGCAACCAAACTCATTAAGATAAGACTTATAAGTCACTTAGACAAAAATTTGACAGAAAAATTACTCTGGTCAATTATCCATGTCTCTCTATATCTTACTCTACTGCTCTGTGTAATAAATCTATAGTCTCTATATCTTTGGGCATTTAACTTGATTGGCAGAATGACATGAGTCACATGATTTTTTTGTTTACATTCATTTAAATTCTTACAGGATTCTTGTCTTCCATCTTGGAGGGGCAACATGAATCAGTGTGGATCAACTTATTATTTTAATTTTTAATATAAAACCTTACCGTGGCTTATAAACCTTGACGCTGGCAAAATTGTCCGAATGGACAGAAGCCATTAAGCTTAAAAACTGAACTGAACTTAAATACTTATAGAAATAGACTGTAGTACAATACAGTAAAATAATGATTCCAGGATATAGTACCAGAGCAGAAACACACAGACCTAAAACCTCCCGACAGCTGGCCAACCCTTGAAATCTTACCGGGCGGTGTGATCAAGCATGCTGACAAGTGTGAGGACGATCTTAATGGCCAGTTTCACGAGCCAGAGAAAGTAGATAAGGGGGAGATGATGTATGCATGTGCGAAGTGCTCGCAAAGCTTCAAGTACCTGTTCTGTCTCGTGAAGCATGTCAAGTGGCACGAAGACGAGAAGAAAAAGGAAAGGGGACCGGATATGACTAAACTTAGTGAGTGCATTGAAATTTTGCTTTTAATTTAGTTTAACCTCGTAAGTCGCCACATACTTATATAAGTAAAAATTAAGGATACTAGTTCAGACTGATATTTTAACCGTATAGCAAGCAAGAGTAACAACCGAATGTACTTATCTGAGTACAAATGTTTCACCTGCGCTTATCTGTAGTTTTCTATTCTGAAACAACAATCTTGGTGTTACAAATCAAAATTACAAAAATGCAAAAACTGCTGTCTCGGTCTGAAGCACTATCCTTGGTATTTACTTGTTATAGTACATTCAGTATCTACCGCTGTTGATAAAACAGAGGACTTATGAGGTTATATTTTTGTACAATTTTATCCAAACCCTGCAACTCTTCAAGCATTTTTATTCGAGAGATATATTAACGGAAGATCAACAAAAGCGTAAACCCAGTATTAAAAACAAACTTTATTTTTCCAAAACAACCTTTAGTGTTTAAGTAAATTACCATTTCATCTAGTGATTACAATATGTCCCTTAATCCGGTGTACTGTCACCAGCATCAATATCTGCAGTAACAAAGCAGGCGAAAATATCTGACACATACTATCAGTCATAGAACTAAAGATGGCAGATATTTCTACTCTACAGGCTTTGTTGTATCAGATATTAATGCTGGTTACTGTATGTCTCGGCCTAGGGCTCCTCCAACAAACGCCATTGGGCTTGGTCGCTAGTTACTCTCGTAAAAAAAAACTTTAAAAAAGCGTAAATATACTAAATATGAATGCCGCATACCATTAAAATAAAATAAGTTCAGACAGACGCCTTATATTAAAAATTAAAACAGGCATTTATTCGTACTCCAGTAGTCTGCATAAAACTTAAACTGTACTGTAAACTAGTCCGACTTTGCTCCTCCTAGGATAAGTATGCTCCAATCCGGAAAACATATTTACGGGCTTGTTATTTGATTTATATTAATGAGTCAAGAAGATTAAGAACAATCTTGAAATATGTGATGACAAATGGTCCCACCACTGTTTTGCTCCGGAATTCGTTTCTGCTATGATAACATTTAATGTGCAGATTTGACCTAACTTTGCTCCATGAACATTTAGTAAGGAGGAGCAAAGTGTGACTGTTCAATGAGTAACATTGCTCTTAATTTATTGTTTTCATATTTAACAAAATAGATTGGCGTATTTTTTTATTTACAACGCGTTAGTTAAGCAATTTACTATCTTTAGTTATTTGTAAGACTAGCATGATTGAAAATTAAAAATGCCAGAATAGTTTTTTCAGTCACATAAACAGTATAAATAAAATATAATCTTTTAGAATTTGTTTATTTATTTGTTCTTAGTTAATTTTAGTGACCATATTGTGGTGCATAAAAAAAAGTGATAAGCAGTGATAACTTAAAACAATGGTAAGTATATATTTTCAAAATTATAGTTACATTAACGTGTTATAGATCTACCAAAATGTAGCTGCCTGATTCAGTAAGTGGCTCTAAAGTGATTTTTCCTATTAGTGACAAAAAAATAATGCCACAATATGGTCAGCTAAACTATAATTTTTGGTTGATCTATATTTTCCTCTGCTTTATTATATGTATCTGTGAATACTACTATTTTAGCATAGTAAATCTGTTTGCTGAAGTGGTAATACTAATTCATATAAACATCCGAAGGTGTCACAAACACGCGATTTACAAACTAACTCACAAGTGTCTTGAAGATGCATCAAATCTGGGTTGCCATCCGTCCCGATATATCGGGACCGTAACCGTTATGGACCTTCTTGTCCCGACATCCCGACAAGACCCAATTTTGTCCCGATTTCGCGAGTCGCTGCCGCCGCCACCAACCGTCGCTATCAAAATACTGTTGTTTTGAGCTTGACTCAAGTAGCGCCATCTGTTAGGGCAACATGTGAATGCAGCCTTAGTTAGTAACTGTTACCAACGCCATCTGTGAGACGATGCTTGTCATATTTTGCGTATCCATACTAATATTATAAATGCGAGTGTGTCTGTCTATATGTCTGTCTGTTACCTCTTCACGCTTAAACCGCTGAACCGTTTTTTATGAAATTTGGTATGGACATAGTTTGAGTCCTGAGGAAGAACATAGGCTACTTTCTATCTCGGAAAAATACCCTTATCCGCGATAAACGAATTTAAGGCGGACGAAGTCGCGGGCAGAAGCTAGTATGGTTACACTTCCGAAAAATATGGTGTGCCCACTACTTCTGCCACAGGTTCCATGTAATTTCGTTGTAAATAAAAAATAAATACAATATAAAAAAATATTTAATTTATAATAATAATTTAAATCGATAAAACGCAATACACACGCAAGTCAGTATACAGCTCTATGGAATGAGTAACGCGCTGTAGACGCGCGTTCCTAAAGTGCAGTGTGCTTAGGTCCTTATCTAATCTGAAATGGTAGTGTAGCTCCTTTAATTAAATAATCTGTAAATATCGCTGTGTCGACTGTACGTTGTTGATTGGGTTTTGTTGGATCTAAAAACAACTAAATTAATTAGCACACAAAATGTTATGTTCCGTTTTTTTAACCCTTCTGGAATTGACCTTCGTAGACGTAAAACCTAATAAGTTGTATGAAAATTCGTATTGCTTGCCCACTGGGCGACCAACCTCAATGGGGAATGGTTGAAAATTTTCAAAAATCTTGAAATTTTGTTTATAGGTAGGAATAAGCCTCCTTATTGTCAGAAACAAATACAGATTTTTCTGTGGCTTAGAAAAAAGCCGCAAAGCTTAAAAAAAGGCCTATATGCCCGCCTTATACGGTACGGCAAGAATAACAGTACATTTACAGCCATTTTAATCGAAAATATCAATACTGCATTTGCCGTAGAAGAAAAATCTGTATTTTTTTTTCTGGCAATAAGGAGGAGAGGATATAAACAAAATTTCAAGATTTTTGAAAATTTTCATCCATTCCCCATTACCACACTAATTAGCTGTAATTCATTAACATTTCAAATTGATTTATTATCGTTATCAATTGTAAGCAAGAACTAAAAGGGGACTAAGGGCAATAGCACTAGCGATTTGCGAGCGGTTTGCAAGCGACGCGATCAGTAAGCTTGCGCACAGCGCGCTCGCCGCGGTTACGCAGTGATTTCACCGCGATTTGCGAGCAGTTTGCAAGTGACGAAATCTGTGATCGTGCTCGCCTCGACTCTTCAAAATGTTCGTTGCGCATCCGCGGCGACGAGACGCACACGCTGCGATTATGTTACGCTGTCGCAGCGAGCATGTTGAGCAATGGCGTCGCTCGCAACTCGCGCGCAATTCGCTAGTGTGATAAGGCTCTAAGCTAAATGGGTCGGGCCGCGGAGCGTTTCGACCGCCGCTACTTTTATGTAACAAATTCCTGGTGAATAAAATGTCAAACGCGTCAGAGTTTTAGGCATAAGGTAGATGCAAGGCATCATTTTCTATTTCTATTTAAACATTTTATCGAATTTACATGTATGATGTAAAAGATTCGTTACATAGAAGTGCAGCGGTTGAAACGCTCCGTGACCCGACGCAAATATAATATAGTTATGAATATTATTATTTTTTGCAGCCGTCTATGAGAAGGAAATGATTAATATTAAGCGGGCGCGGCAGGAACTGGATAAGGAGCATAAAAAGAAGAAAGTTGAAGTGTTCAGCAGGTCCGTTGAATTTTTTGAAAACTATATTAACTTATAGGCTTAAAGCATAACTGAGTCTATTCTTGAGGTAAGAGAGCGGGACGGGAGGGGTGCGTATACGGAACGTCAAACGACGCGTCAGGCTTGTAAAGTGTTATTCTATGGAACTTGCTAACTATGTAAACAAATGACGTAACTTTGTTTTGTCACTGTTTCTCCTTGAATTTGCACACCACCTCATCAAACACCATTTAAACCATACACTATTGAAGCGGTCGCTACCGTGAAATACAAAACTATAAAATATAATAACTGTATCTTGGATATTTCAAGTTTAAAATGGTTTCATAAGTTAGGTTATTAGGACCTGGTGGAATGACGATTTTGTTTCACCCCTCCCGTACCGCACCCATAAGAGATTAGAGATAAATGCTAACTAAAAGTTACTGATTATTTAAATAACCGACAACTTCATGTTTTTTCATAGTGTAAACATGAACCTCTTGGCAATGAAAACGTATGCGAGGAATTTTCATTGAAAAATTTACCGCCGCTCGTTCGCCTTAGAGTGTAGTGAACTTTTTAATGACAGAGGGGAAATCCACAGACAAATTGAATACTTAATATAGAAATCTATATGTTTCAGTATTTATAATATATGTATTTGTATATTGTTACAGAATTGCGGAAGCCGTAGGGAAGATTGGAAGTTTTGATGAACTCTTTAATAAATAAATTATTACATAAAAAATGTTTTATTTCACTTTTCACCAATTCATGGACATCGCGTAAAGGCATCAATCGACCTTTAGATAAAGAGAAGTGATTGACGCCAATCAAATTGCTGTGAAATTATCCATATGCCACCCCATCTGATCAAATTGTCAATCAAATCAAACTTACGATTTTACTGTCCGATTTTAAGACGCAAATTAACTGAGTTGCGAAAAATCTAAAACCTCTTCTCATTAATTTCCAGCAAACCGTAAGAAATACATCTGCTTGGACGCAGGCAAGAAGAAGATGGTGCAGCGAGGGAAGGCAAAGAAAAGCACGAAAAGGTCATAGCTCTAGTTTACTGACAATGTCAGTCTGACGGATGCAATAGCGTCTAAAAATCCAAAATTCTATACCCCATACTTACCTATTAACTTAGCGAGGCACCGCGAATGTTCATCACTCATTATCATTGATTTAATCTTTTGATCGACGGCAAATCACGTCATCGAAAACTAGTACCACAGACGCCAGCGTCGGCATATACCGACTACAGTTCATGGTTCAAAAACTCCGAATATAATATCAGTCCTACAATCACTGTTCTATTTTTGAAGGTTAATTTTATATTATTGCTGTGGCGTCTGTACAGCGAAGTGTCTTCTCGTCCGGATACCTCAGTGCTTGAAGACGAGTCTTCAACCAGTGCGTATTACCAGTAATGACCTACGGAGCCGAGACGTGGTCTCTAACTAAGGGACTCTTAAGGAAGCTCTGAGTCACTCACCGAGCTATGGAAAGGGCTCGGAATCTCTCTACGAAACCCAATCAGAAATGAGGAGATTCGTGGACGAACCAGCAAACTGAAGTGGCAATGGACAGGACCGTTGGGGCAAAAAGGTTCTCGAATGGAGACCGCGTACCGGCAAACGCAGCGTAGGAAGGTTGCCCGCAAGGTGGTCGGATGACCTGTTTAGGATTGCGGGGACTCGCTGGATGCGGCTCGCCTCTATCCGGCCCATGTGGAAATCTATTACGGAGGCCTGTGTCCGGCAGTGGACATCCAATGGCTGAAATGATGATGATGATGATGTGCCGTCTGGGTTAGGTCGTATTACTTCACTGCTTGGCGCTCAAAAGGTTAAACTTACATAATTTTCACACTATCACAATACAAGAAACCGGAGCTTGTCGTTTATAAATATGATTTATTTAACACTTTCGCAACCAAAATTTTCGTAGCGCTACGCTCGTAGCTAATAACATCAGAAAAACCGTATGTAGCGAAAACTTGCTACGAGCAGAGCGCCCGGCGACCGGGTTCGCGGTGCTGAATGTGTTAATTACGTTGCATTGGTTACAGACCTGATGCAAACAAACTGACCAAAAACAAAATTCTATTTAGGCCGTCAGTTAATAATATAAAAAATATTGGACACGCATTTTTTGCCTTTTCTAATGAATCAAAAAAATAGGTACCCAGACAAATCGCATTAAAGTTTAGGAGTGGGGGCTCGTCATGTAATAACTAAGTAAACACACCTAGGCGTGACGTCACGCGATATTTTGCCTCAAATGTATTGCTATAATTTTTTGATTACGTAAAAAAAAGAAAATACATCGCGAATATCGCATCTCACAGTGGCGTGGCTAGCTTTATCTTTCAGCTCACTCACTTAAATGTTAACAAAACAAAATAATATATTCGATTTCATTGTACTTTTACATCTGGTGCTTACGCCAAAAACTCTACTTTCTCTTTGATGCGCGAGCAATAAATGCGTCCCTTATTACAAATAACGCTCATTGGCCGGCTCGGCGTTCGGCGCGTGGTTTTTCCTTGACGATGCAGGCCCTTAAGGCCCAAGCCTTTCGTGTAGACGTGGTGTTTACTATGACGTAGAACGGATCAATCAACTTTTTTTTCGAACTTATATAAGAGAAATGAATAGCATGAATTTTTATTTTTGCTATATTAAAAGCTCATTCATGTAACAAACAGCAGACAAAAAAAATCCGAATAACTATAAAAATAGCCAAGATATAAGCCATCAAACATTTCATTCTATCTCTTTCTAGCAAAATAGAATTTAATATGGAGTTTATATGGCCGGAGTGCACTATGACGTAACAGTTCATGACGGAACTCTATCAAATCGCCGTCTAATTAGTAGTTTAAAATGCCTATATTATGCGTATTTGTTAGCCGATTTTAATTTCACTTTTTGATATCGTTTTTATGGTATTTTGTTAAGAAAAGCGATAAAATTGCTGTAGCGCCTTGCAAAAACTTCTAAGTTACAGTTTGGAACTACTATCCTGACAAAGCCTTACAAAACTTGCGGGATAATTGTTTCCTCGCTTATCAGAAATTGTAAAATATTTTATTATAAAAAAAGTAATAGTTACTTGTGAACGATAATATTAAACTGGAGCTTCCATCAAATTACCTCAATCTTGGATATCTAATTTCTAAGGATTATATAAAACATTATCGTTTATAAGTAAATATATACTTATTTATATTTGGGTCGATATCTTTAGGAGCAAATTTTTTCCATGAGACACAAATTTTTATAAAAAACTTTATCCGGTTGCATTATTTGAAATTAATTTTAAAGAATCCTATCTCCGTATGTTTCGGCCCCTCGGTTCAATCGTCACTGTTGCCTTACAATTATCACCACAACCAAGGGCCACACAACAAGAAGACTGTCAATCTCCATACAAAAAGCCGTTCCCCGGTATGTACAACGCCATCTATGTATAAGAGTTATTATTTACAATTATTCAACTTTGCAAGCGTGATAGTATTTAAATGTTATGATTTATTTATTATTAGCTGTTTACGAACCAGCGGTTACTATACTATGTTTCTTTGTTCAATTATAAAATCCTTAAATATTTAGTTTTACCACGCATTAAATTTTTGCCCGGATATCTCCTTGCTGTCGGGAAACGATTCGATGTATGGATATTGCAGTCCTCTTGCTTTAATGGTCCTTGTTATTAGATATTAATAAAATTGAGTTTCGTTTTTTTCCTACGTTAGATATTAAAATTGATTTCATCACGACCAGTTCGGTTAAGAATACAGTGCGTGTCGTTCACTCATCCACTTTACCAACTCGTCCACGTACCAATTCAAAATTGTCCACTCCTATCTCGATAAGAATGTGAACAAGATGGGAATGTAAACGAGATGGGAATGTGAACGAGATGGGAATATGGACGAAATGAACCTGAACCAGATTGGGAAACATAAATAGCCCATAAGTTAGTAAAACAGTTGCCGAATAATTAATCTAAGTATTTGGTTCAACTTTCAGTAGCCATTACTATTGAATATCGTGTCACGTACACGAGTTTTAACCAAAATGAGTTGTTTTCGTTTATTTTATTGTTTACGAAAAGGTTTGTGTTTGATTAGTTTAAACGTTGTTTGGTGTTGTGAGAATGTTTTTAATGTTTAGTAAAACTGATCAGAAACTCGGATGTCCCTCACTGTCGTATGTTACAAGACTTATATGAGTAAAATGGCAACATTCGGCACTTTTTTTACTCATACATACGGTACAGTCAGCAACAAAAAGTCTGTAGCACCCAAAGCGCCAAATATACCGTAACACGTCTTTATTATTGACGTGATAACGTCTTATAAATCGATGAACGCCGGCTGCACGCACGAAAAAGCATGACTCATTGTCACGTTTCGCCTGAGCCTCAGACCAAGAATCCTATAGACTTGACATCAGCGAACACCCGTAAGAGACGGACATAACTGTTATGCAGCTAAATTAAGAACACGTTTAAAAATGGCTGACAGCTTACCATAAATAACCTACGTAATTTGGGCGGATAGTCATAGTTTTTTATTTGCCAGAATCATGGTAATTACATTGTAGATGGTGGATATAATTTGATAGTTCAACACAATTCACCACTATATTGGCATGCAAATATTTAAAGCTTTTAAATCCAAAATAATGAATAAATTTACACACGCATAACTGATGAAAATGTCAATTAGAATAAGATAAAAATAAAATGTTAACAAATTATTGATTATGTCTAAGAATGTCAACGAATTCAAAATTAAGACTTAACTATTATAACAAGCGAGCATTGCATAGTCAGACAATAATAAAAGATAGCTATCATATGACAGTCAAGAATACAAAGAAAATAGATAAGAATTCAATATAAGATAATTTTACAAAAAATGATTTGTTTCGAAGTTTGCCAAAAACTCGGTTGTGGCAGCGGTGGAAAAGTGAAACTATGACAAAGACAAAAAATAATATATTTCTCTGTCACTCTTGTTATAATTTGTATACGACCATCTCGTCCGGTAGTGGCATTATTATTTGGCTGTCTTGTCTAAAAAATTCTTGGTCGGAGGCCTGAGCCGAGTGTGCAAGCGAGAGCGCGGAACAAGCAATAGAGGCACGATCGGCCTAACGGCTTGTGAATTCATAAACTTATGCAATTTTTCATCAATGTTTTCTTATGACGTTATCACGTAAAATTATCGTCCGTAATCAGACTTTACAGATAACCAATTTTTTATGGGCATAAAGATGTGTACTTGACGATATATATGGCGCTTTGGATGCCACAGACCAATTGATGCTGACTGTACGTAATAAAAAAAAAACTGAGTGTTTCTGTGAAGTATTTAATGGGCGAGGACCAAGTTTTTGTCAAGTAGTCATTCCGTTTTCCTAATTTTCATTGATTCCGCTGTGACACGAAAATTATTCATACAATTTAGATGCCAACGTTCGTGTCACAACGGACTCAATTAAAATTAGGCAAATGAAATGCCTTAACTACTTGCTAAAAAATTGGTCCTTACCCTAATATGTATTAGGTATATGTGTATTTGACTTAGTAATTCCATTGCATCTATTGTAAAAAAATAACTCAAAGTACAACACAATACAATAACTCTTTATTGCACATGTAAATGATTGAATATCGAAGGAACTATCGATTAAATATGTCGACGTCAATTGTAAAAGTTAAACTACGGAAAATATTACGTATCTACAGTCAGTCTGATCAGAAGAATAGCATGAAAATCTCAAAAGAGCTTCTGTAGATATTTTTGAGATATTCATCCGTGTATTTATACAAGATTCCAAGAACTTCTAAAAAGTTTGTACATTTTGAGTAACTACATTAACTTTCACAAAAGCCGATAACTTCCTATTTATTACCAATTGTTTTAATAATTGGGAGCCTTTAGTTAATAATAATAATCAAGTTTATTATTATTTAATATACATATAAGTATCTTAGAGGTGTTCATTTTATATTTATCCCGGTAGTATAATCGTTATGTGAACTCAGAAACAACAAGTATTTTATTTTTATATAGGATAGGGTAGTTTCCTGGGTAAAAAAAACCTAATTAGTCCATCAGTTAAATATTCAAAAAATTTTGAACACGTATTTTTTCTTTCGTTAATCAAACAAAAAAAGAAAGATAAAGCGCGTCAAAGTGTGGGAGTGGGGGCGCAAGACGTCACGCCGTGTGTAAAACGGTCGCACGCGTGACGTCACGGGGAACTTTAACGGGCTATATCCTCATAATTTTTTTTTTGATTGACAAAAGAAAAAATACGTGTCCAATATTTTCTGATAATCTAACCGACGGATTAATTATATTTTCTTAGGACACAAGCCTATGGCTCATTCGAATGTTATTCAAATGTCATGTTTTCTATGTAAGCAAGGTAAAAATGTATTCACACGAGGAAACTACAAATTTCACAACAAGTGCTTAAGAGTCCCCAGCAAGGTCGGCCGAATTTCATCTTCCCATACAAACGAAGTTTCGTTCTCATTTTAAAACTACGTGTTGGATTGTAACGAAACTTTGCATATACAATGACATGAGGTATATCTAGGCCTGAAATTAGTTTATATGGCTCCAGTTTATAAGACAAACGAAATACAGCAAAAACAAGTTTTGTATGAAAAGCTTAAATTTGCTGTATTTTTTTTACTATGGTATCTGAAGCTACATAAACTAATTACAGGCCTGCATATACCTAAACTTATTTTAAGTACAAAGTTTCAGAGCAAACTAGTCAGTCGTTTTAAAATGAGAGAGTAACTACGTTTGTATGGAGAACCGACCTTACCGGGGACTCTTAATAAGCTGAAAAACAATACGAAATAAAAACTGTTTACAGATTATATTTCTGAGTTCACATCTTTACTAAAGTAGTATTTTTAATTAGCCGGAGTAAACTGACGTTTACGGACACACGTCGACCGTGATTACTTCATTATGGCAGAAGTACAGTATTTCTTATGAAAAAAAGTTACCATAATATCACCGGTTACACGTATTTTCATGTATACTTTTGTAAAATTCTTTATAAACAACGAAATATTCACGTTGACACACCTGTCAGTTTACTCCGTATAATTAAAAATCCTACTATATAGAAAGTTGTAAAAATGATATAAATGTCTGTAGGAATTGAAGATATTAAAAAAAAAGATTGGTACGGACTATTTGGAGATCACTAAAGCTAAAAATATATTTTTTTGTATGTTTGTATGTATCGTTGTGGCTTCATCACGCAAAATCGGCTAAACGGATTTCAACTATTTTTGGTACACGGGTAGCTGGGTATCTCCAGTTGTTTATAAGATATTTTTTACTCGTCTTCGCTTTCGAAAAAAAGAGGGGTTACCGCTTTTTCTCCTTCTCGAACGAAGGCGCCATCTAGTAACGTATAATTGCAACACCATGCTGAGTCTCAACCTCTTCTTTATCGTACACATTGCTGCACTCTTTGAGGGCACTTTTACTGTTGTGTATTAAATATATCACTCTAGTTGCCAACGAACTTTTGTCGTGTGTACTTTGTGGAATAAACGAGTTTCGAGTTCTTATTAAACACTAGAAGATGCCGGCAACTTCGTTCGCGGAGGAGAAAAAGTCATAACGTCGTTTTTTCTTCAGCGTAGTCGGGTAAAAAGTATCCTATAACCATCTGGAGATACCCAGCTCCCTGTGTAGTAAAAAATTGTGTAAATCTGTTTAGCCGATTTTGCGTGATGAAGCCACAACGACACATACAAAAAAATATTCTTCGTTTTAGTGAACTCCAAAAAGTCCGTTACAAAATTTTTTTTGAAAATATCTTCAATGTATAGACATTTCATTTTTACAACTTTATAAAAGTGTAGATGTTGGTAACGAAATGGTAAAAAAAATCACATTAAATTCGGATCGAGATATCAGGTTTTCCCGCGTGTATTTGTTAATCTTCGGAGATAGCCTCGTCTATGCTTATAAAACAGCAATGTCAAAGTCGATGTCCGCACGGCCGTTGAAGGTAGGGACATGTTTTATACACATTATTCTTTTAGAAACAGAGAGGAGTATTATGGAAGGATTTTTCGATATTCGAATTTGACGCGGACAAAAGTTAGTTCGCTTGTAACTTGTATTACAAACGGAAGTCTATTCGTCTATAAATCAAGTTACAAGCTTTTGAGAAACGAGCCACTGGTATAAAAATAATAAGCAAAATTTGATAGATGTAGGTACACGGTCTAAACAACTGTTCATAACGTAATAATGTTGGTTTTGTTTGAGTCTTTAATTTTATGTATATTTTATGAATACTATGCTAAGATTAAGAATATTATAAAGTATTTAATTTGGTTTGTAAAATTTCAATGTGCTGTAAATCTGAAATTGATGGTTTTATTTTCCACGGGGCCATTACTGTTGTAAATTATAAGTCAATTATTTTAAATAAAATTTATCATTTGTTGTAAATCGAGTTTTATTGTATTATATCTACATTTTAAGATCAAATCTGTCCAATAGGGCATATGCATGATATATATATATATTTTTTTTTCAATAAATGTAACAAACAGTAGAGAATATAGGTTAAGTTTATTTTGACGCCTCCCATAAGCGAATGACCCTCGATCCGTATCTCTTCACTTTTCTATGAAATCTTACGACAAAAAACCAGTTTTTGCTGCTTTTCTTAAAAACTATAGAACTTATTGAAAAACCGTCTGACAATCTTAAAATGAACATCATTACTCACTTATTGGAAGTCCCATGTCTAAGCGTCGCTTGACAAGCGAGCCTATACCAATTTAAGATAGAAAAAGGACTTTACGAATCTTTTTTTTTTCTCTTGATTTATTAGAAAGAAAGAAAACTCGTTTATTCCATAAAGCACACAGAACAAGACTTCGCTGGCAAAAAGTGTGATATATACATCGTACATCGTACCTATATAGTATACAAGAGTGAAAGTGCCTTCAGAGTCCAGCAATGTGTGCGATAAAGAAGAGGCTTTGACTCAGCATGGTGTAATTTGCATGTAGGCAAACTGCAACGCTGTTATTCTGTCAAAGCCCTATGGGAGCCCGATTTGAACAAGTAACTAACTATTAAGTATTATAACATTCAGCAAAAGGAATAATTTTGTATAACTTTAAAAACGAAATTTTCCGGGTAGCCTCTTAAGAGCATTTTCGGTGGTTTTAGACTTTCTCATACTTTCCTCTGACCCTTACGCACTTTAGTACTATTTTATATTATATATATTATAAATGTACGCTACCAGGAAAATTTACTTGGACAATTGAGCCATGTTATCTCTTTCCCCCTCATGTGCCACCTCTTCAATAACCAACCTTTTCAGCTGCATCAACTCTTCTCTCTTACTCTTCGCATTGTCTCTGTCTACCGTTTGCGTGAATTCTGGCACATTGTTCCCATAACTAGGTCTCGACATTTTCTCTTCTAGTTTGGCCAAGTATTCCTCTAATCTGTTTACCTTTTTCATTAATTTAGTCCTAGCTTCATTTATCACTTTATCTATATCCTTTCCTATTAATTCTACGTGCACTTTCGTATCTACATCCAATACTCCACTTATAAAGTTTTTCTCTGTAACTTCACGAAACTGAATGTCAGCACACTTTGTCAGATTCTTCACTATAATACTGTGCTCTTCTATATATGATTTCAAAGCGTTATTTGTTGTGTTTATACAAACGGTCGGTCTAAGTTTATTAGACATATTGTAGAATCCTTTTAACTGTCTAATTAAGAATATTGTGCTTAAGAATGTATCAACTCGCTTTTCCAAAGAACTATTTTGCCATTTATTGAAATCATCGTATTGCGGGTAGTCGTAATATTTCTGGTTATGGTCATTGAAGTTATAGATTATGCTTTGTTCAAATTGAGGAATTCTGGGTATTACATCATGTGTTAAATATATCATAAAGGGATTCAAGCATCTTAGTGATGCGTTAAGCACGGTGCTTAGAGTATGAGCGTGGGCGTGGCCTATTTTAGGGTCTTTATGCTCAAAACCTGGCTTAGTAGCTTCTAAATATACGTCACAGAATTCATTATAGATGAAGGTTCTTAAAGCTTTCGTAGCTAAATGGAAATCGTTGTTATCCATAGCCGTGTTGACGATACCTATCATATTCGCTAGCCTACTTAAAATCCAGCCGTCAAAGAACGTCAAATCATGTTTAGAGATTTCTTCCGGTAATTCTTTTAGTTTCGCGAATTGCAAATGAGTGTACCTAATGCTCTGCCATATTTTGTTGCAGAACAATTTGTTTGAATGGCATATGTTCACGTCAAAATTGACGAAATGCGACTTAATGTCTAGCGACAGTAGTGTGAACCTTAAGGCATCGACTCCACACTCCGGAATACCTTTAGTATTTGAAAAATTGCTCTTATGATATTCCAAAGACTTTGCCAATTCGCTTTTGCTTAAAATTCCATCCGCATGCATCCTCTCTGTTTTTTCTTTGAGCTTTTCTAAAGGAATACCGTGAATAACATCAATGGGGTCTATAACGTTGCCTTTGCTTTTGGACATTTTCGCTCCTTTATTATCACAAATGATCCCATGAAGCAGGACATTTTTGAATGGAAGGCTATCAGCCAATTCTAACCCAAGGATGACCATTCTGTGCACCCATAATCCCAAGATATCATGTCCTGTAGCCATCAGATTTAAGGGATAAAACTGCCTATAATCCACGCTGTCTTTATCTGGCCAGCCAAGAGACGAGAATGGGTAAATAGCTGAAGAAAACCACGTATCCAAAACATCGGTGTCTTTCTCCACTTCAATCCCATCCGATTTGGCACTTAGCAATGTCGCTGCTAGTTTTTTGGCTTCTGCTTCTCCAGTCGCCGCTACCCAAGCTGTATTATTTCCATAGCTACATTTATACCCTGGGATCTCCTGCCCCCACCACAACTGCCTGGAAATACACCAATCCCTATCATCTCTACACCAATTCAACCAATTCTTCACGAACTTCTCTGGCTGTATCGTCAACTCTCCTCTTTCCACTACATTCATCGCTTTCTTATTCAGTTCCCTGCAATTAAGAAACCATTGTTCTTTGGGTAGATACTCAATAACATCACTGGTTCGGCTGCAAACTGGAAGTGTCATTGAATGTTCTACCACTTTCTTCATAAGTCCTATATTGTCTAATTTATTGATGATTTCCTTCCGACAGTCATATCTTTTGAGTTCATTGAATTCATTAGAGTTGATCATCTGTCCCCGTTCGTCAATGACTTGATGTAGCGGCAGACCATGTTGTTTGGCGACTTGGTAGTCCACTTTGCTGTGGGCAGGTGTGATTTTCACCACACCGGTGCCAAATTTCATGTCGACGAAATCGTCAAAGATAATCGGTAAAACTTTACCGTTGAACGGGTGAATGACTCGTTTCGTCTTGAGATGCTGGTACCTGAAATAAATAAATAAAAAATCATTAAGTCGAAGCGTTAGCTACAGTAGATTACAGTTTTCAAAAAGGTGGAGTTTGGAAGTTTTCAGAAAGATGGAGAAGTTCTCGAAAATTCCCTAAAGGAAAAAAGGTTTTGAATTTCCGAATGAATTCCATGTCGATAGTTTCGCAATTTTTTAAACTTTCTGTCGGTGCATCAGCACAGTAGATAGATTAATGAATTGTAGCTCCCAGGGCTCAAATATATATTTTTATTATTTTATTATTATTATTTATTATCAGGCAGGCAGTTGCAGCAACTGATGATGCCTATATCCAATTTATCTAGTCTAAATTCTCTGTTCAGTGATATGCTTTTATCCAATTTGTTTTTGAAGGTATTGACATTTGGTGCCGAGATTACATCCTCTGGGAGCTTGTTCCATGCGCTCACAATCCTGTTGCCCAGAAAGTGTTTGTATGGGTTGTTGTGTGATCTACGAGCGACTAGCTTTAAGTGATGGCCCCTCAGACGGCTGTTGGTGTTACGTGCGAAGATTTCGTCAAAGTCCTTGAGGTTGTAATGCCCAGTCAGGATCTTATAAGTCTCAATTAGATCTCCTCGTTCTCTGCGGTCCTTCAAAGTCGTGAGGTTCAGCACTTGCAGTCTATCTTCGTATGATTTGTTCTTAATTTCTCGAGGTATTTTGGTGAAACTACGTTGGACTTTCTCCAGCATCTCAATGTCTTTGACAAAATAAGGGCACCAGACTTGGTAGCCGTATTCCAGTAAAGGTCTAATATAGGTCTTGTGTATCTTCAACATCATTTCTGGCGTCAAAATTCCGAAGGCTTTTCTGATGAGGTAAATCAGTCTCTTTGCTTTCTTGGTGATTGTGGTTATGTGATCTTCCCATTTTAGGTTTTCCGTGATTTGAATACCCAGATCAGTTTGCACTTTGACGGCCTTAAGTGGAGTATTTCCCAGCTGATAGGTTAAGCGAGGATTGCGGTTTCCTATATGTAGTACAGTACATTTTGCAGCATTTAGTTTTAAAAGCCATTCTGTGCTCCAGTTTGATCTCTTATTTAAGTCACCTTGAAGTTGGTCGTAGTCTACCAATAGGTTAGAAAATATTTTCGTGTCGTCGGCAAAAATACTAACTTGACATTTTAGACAGTGCGGCAAATCAAATGTATATATAATGTGCTTTACATTATATATCCAATACTGAACCCTGAGGCACCCCGCTATGGATCTCTCGTTCCCTTGACAATGATTCTCCAACTCTCACTCGAAAGGTTCTGTGTCGTAGAAATGCCTCTATCCACTTCAACATCTTCCCTCGGATACCCACGTGTTCTAATTTATGTAGAAGCCTTGTTGTGGGGACTTTATCGAAAGCTTTCTCATAATCAAGGTATATGACGTCCGTGGGATCCTTCTCGTTGAAGCTTTTACTCCAAGATGAAAGACAGGAGAGCAGGTTAGAGACAGTCGATCGATGCGGACAGAAGCTATGTTGCTCATCACTTATCACACTGTGTTGACCGAGGAAATTTCTTATATGTTTGACAACTATTTTTTCCATGGTTTTGCATGCTACACTAGTAAGGCTTATTGGTTGGTAGTTTGATGGTTCAAGCTTGTTTCCCTTTTTGAATATTGGGGTTACAGTGGCGGTTTTCCACAGCTCTGGTAGAACTCCCGTGTTGTATGATTTCTGCATTACTGATGATAAAAAGCTTGCCACTGAGTCACATTTCTGTAGGAGTAACAGGGATGACATCTAGTCCAGGTGAAGAATCCGGCTTCATTTTCTTAAGAACTAGTTGAATTTTGTCCTTGGAAAAAGTTAAATCCGAAATGCAGTCATCAATTCTTAGACATGGCTTCAAAAATGGTAGTTGAGTCTGTGGCTCCACTTGAAAAACATCCGCAAACTGGTCAGCAAATGCTTCAGCGATTTCAACAGCACGAGTTACCGTTTGCCCCTCTTTGTTGCGAACAACCGTAGGAATACAGGCCTTTGAAGTGACTTGTTGCCGAATATAAGAATAAAACTTTTTCGGTGCAGCTTGCAGCAGTTCTGTTTCATATAATACTCGCGACATGCGTTAATAAAACATAACACTGCACTCGCACGACTGAACTGTGGCATAAATTGTAGCCTGCAGTATTTCCGGACCAATACGACCTTCAAGCCTTCAAGAAAAGAACGTACTCCCAACTAAAAGGCCAGCAACGCACTTTTGACTCCTCTGGTGTTGTCTGCAGCACGCAGGCGACCTGTGTGCTTGTGTTGTCCCCTATCCCCCTGAGGCCTCGTGTATTTTTAAAAGTACTAATTAAAATTGAGTATCGAACTCTCATGAAATTCAAGGTTCGAAATTCAAAGATGCAAAAATCACTCTCGGCCTCAGGAGGCTATAACATAAAATATATATATATATATATATACATTTTTATGCCGTGCCGTGCCTTTATACGCCGTAATATGCAAATAGGTTACGCTAAATTTGGTCTAGATACACAACCAAAATCCTTTTCTTGGCCAATTTCAAATTTTTTGATAAGAACAGAGAAATTGTACCCCCGAACGAAATTCTGTAGCCTGTAACTGCACTGCTTTTCAAGACCCCGTAACAGGCCTCTTATAAAGGGAGCCGCGGTTACATTAATTTGGAACATTCTAAAACAAATGTTTGTATCAGCATAGAAAAGTGGGCCGTGTCATGAAAAAGGTTGAAAAGCATTGTCCTAATTTAATGAAAAACTTGTAAAAATTACCTAGGATCTTCAGGATGCACCGCTACAGCCACATCACCCAGCATTGTCTCAGGCATGGTCGTAGACACCACAATCTCCTCATTACTATCGCTCAACCTATACGCGAAGTCATACAGCAGTCCAAACTTCACCGGCTCATGATAACCCGGTACACTCAACTGTGTTGGACCATTTATTTCCAAATTATCCACTTCAATATCGGAGACAGTTGATTGGAGAGCATTACACCAGTTTACTAAAGCCTTTTGCCTATAAATTAATCCTTTTTGGAACAGCTTTATAAATGCAATATTCACAGCATTAACATGCTTGGGGTCCATGGTGAAAATTTCCCGGGTCCAGTCAAGCGAAAAGCCCATGGTTCTGAGTTGTTGGCAGATAGTGTTGCCATGTTTTTCCTTCCATTTCCAGACCTCCATGTTGAATTTGTCACGACCAAGCTGGTGGCGTGTGAGGTTGTGCCGGCTTTTTAGGTATTTTTCGACGACACCCTATAATGAAATAGAAATAAATGTCATATATGTAACTTAACCAATTTTTGTTGGTGTCATAATTTTGTTATACCGAAAACTGAATAAGATTGCTGTTTATTTCAACCTAATATCGTTAAAAGGTAGATCAGTACCTACAATCCCCACACGTAAGTTTGCATAAAATAGATAAAATTAGAAATTAATATCTTAGAGTAAAAGACATATTAACCAGAATATATCAGCAAAAGTGAGGTGGATTGGCCACATGATGAGTGAAAAACAGGTAAAATTGATTGTCATAACCCACTGGTTAAAAAAATGTATAGGGGCCTGAACTGGAGAAGAGTGGCTAACACGGTGGTAACACCTAGAGGAGGCCTTTGCAACAGGGTATGCTTATAGTATATTATTGGTTATAGGTTGTTGACGCTCAATGAAAAAAGATGGTTATAATTTTTTTTTATTAATTGGTGGTGGTGGCGGCTCAGCACTGTTAGCAGATATTAGTGACCATAATATTATTATTTTTTCTGTGGTCATTTATGATATCAGGATATCAATTGAATCATTATCACTGTTTTGTAACCAGAGAATCTAATTAAATCATCTTGGCATTTCATATTTTATAATTATGTAAACTTATGAATTAAAAAAACAAAGTTGACATTATCAAAGTAATAAATGTTTTTGTTCCCTCAGGGTCAGCAATTGTTAAGTTTAAAGTTAGTTTAATTAGTACCTGTGTGGCTATACCGGCATGGTCTGTGCCTGGCAGCCACAGTACATTTTGGCCTCCTGCCCTCTTCCTTCTGACTATGACATCTTGGACAGTGCCAGCTAGGGCATGACCTGTAAAAAGTAAGTAACTTTGTAAACAAGGTTTATTTGTGTAATTTGCATTATGTGCAAAGGAAGTGGTCGTCATCATCATCATCAGATTGTGGAGTGTGGTGCATATACGGAATACGGACACAGGCGTACACACAACAACTATGGCTTCATATAGGCAGAGAAACTGCCTACCCCTGAACAACCATGGCTCTAAATCAATGGCAAAAAACTGAAACCTAGTAACCGCCAACTGAATTCACTGCCGGCTACGACATTTCCGCTTCTTGACGTTGACACAAAAACTCTACACAATACTGTCATCAGCCTATATATGCCCCACTGCTGGACTGCTTCTTCTTATGGATGAGAATGGGGTATAGTCTCCAAGGTGGCCCAGTGCGGTGAAGGAAAATGTAGTGAAGAGGGGGCGTTTTTTTAGTAATAATAATAGTAATAATTGTATTTTATTGCAGGCAAAAACCCCTATCACACAAAAACCAGTAAAAGTAGAAATAATATTAAAAAAATATATAAATATAAAATAATAAAACCAATAAGACAATCGAAATTAAAAAACACTTCAATTATAATTATTTTCGGTTCGCATCCCGATGAAGAGACAGCCAGAACCTGGAAATTGGACTATTAATGTTGTCACTGATTGTCGCAAGGATCGAGTTTTCAGAACCGCGCAGCCTACCCCAAAATGATGCCACTCGGGATCTGGTGACGGCAAAGAAGTCGACGCGCTGCACCATGTGGGTAACCTCATCAGGATTCTGAAGGCGTTGTTATATAGAACCCTCAAGGTGTTAATAGCTTTCCTGGTGAAGTTAGTCCAGGGGTGGCTGGTGTAAAAGCTCTGGCAGTATGCTCTAAAGAGTGTCACTTTGACCTCTTCAGAGCACCCACCAAACTTGCGAGCGAGCATGTTGCACCTTACTGTCTACTAATCCTGTGATTTTCTGATTTTGAAGCCATACACTATCAGGACTTACAAAATACATTATATACATTTATTTGCCTTTAATGCTTGATTTGATTAATAATTATCATTTAAAAATTCTATTCAGCTATCGAACAAGCCATTCCAGTATTTATTGTTCCAAGCGTTAATAAATATATAATAAAGTTGTAAAAATGAAATGTCTGTACAGTGAAGATATTATCAAAAAAATTAGTGAGATAGCTAAGGATCCACATATGTTTATAGGATACTTTTTACCCGAATACGCTGAAGTAAAAAAGAGGGTTATATGATTTTTTTCTCTTCCGCGAATGAAGTTACAGGCGCCTTGTAGTATTCAATAAAAATAAACTATTATTGTGATTGATATCAGCTGATGAACTAACCTAAATGCAATTTTCCTGTAACATTGGGAGGCGGGAACACTATGCTGAATGACGGCTTATCGCTGAAGTTCTCTGGCATGAAGAGACCCTGGCTCTCCCATTCTTTGTACACATGTTTTTCTACAAACTCTGGTTGGTAAGCGGAGGCCGATAAGTTTGGTTTTGGAAGGACACGAGAAGTTTTTGAAATACTACGACTCCATAATCGTAAATGGGGTTTAATGCAGCAGTATTTTAGATGACGGAAATACATTTTGAGTATTATATTCTTGTAAATCTTTTAACTTTTTGTGTCGGTCTCCCCGATAGGATGTACTCATGTACTATTTGTATTTTTGACATTTGAACCACTGCGTTCCGTTTCACCCTTTTTCATTATTTTTGCGTTCGGGACATGTAGGTTATTCTTGAGCGAATTTTACGCGTCTAGGAACTGTATTGCGGTCCATTTTACGCATATAAATGCGTAATACCATATCGTTTCTACTGCAGTTTATTAAAACATGGAAAAATAAAAGAGCGAAAATGAATAAACAAAATATTATGTGAAATGTTCCTATTTTATCAATAGCTATAAAACTATTTAAATAAAACTATTTTGTGGTTCAGTGGCCGTTCTATCTTCTAACGAAACGTAGCTGTCAAAGTGACGCGAACGACCTTTTTGACAGTTCAATCAATCAGCCGGTTGCTTTGTTTTCTTTCTGCTCTTTTTATCAATAGACACCCGTCTATTATCTGCGATGCAATAAATCGGTTACTATCTACTTAAATACTGTTCTAGTTCCGTTTCATTGACCGGTGCTTAGATAAGAAAGTCCAATAGCTAATAGAAAAACTATGGCTATGCTGAATTATGTGAACCCTTTTCGTGTTTATCGTGAGTTTGTGCGTAATCCTATAGAAGCGTTTTTGCTTCACTATTATTTGGGGTACAAGAAGAGAACAGAGAAAGGGATAAACAGCGTAAAGGAGCTTCTATACAGGGCAGGGGTGATATCCGTGTTTGTGACCGCGATACTGTGGTTGTCTATATTTATGTATGTTGTTTTTTACTACACATACATGCCAAACGTTACACATATGAGGCCAGTACATCTGCAGTTCAAGTAAGTCAAAATATTGTTGTATAATATATTTGTAAAATATGTAACTCAAGGTGTATCTAAACGAAAATGCCCTTTATATCAAGTAAGCACCTGTCTTCTTATTAAAATTTAGATCATAGTTATGTTTCTACTTTAAAACACCCACCATGAAAAATATACTAATAATGAACACTGCTTGCAATCTAGTTCTAGTTAAGGCGGGCACCCATATCATTGATACAGCTGATACAGACGTAGCTACGCTCCTAGTACTTAAAAAAAAAAAAAAACTTTATTTCAGACCGGATGATCCATAGCATGTTAGTAACAATTAACTTAATACTAAATTAGTAACACTCAACTAATAATTGAAATAAAACAATTTAACGGATTATATCGCGTATATTATCTCATTTTAGTTCCCGACGTTTCGGAAACTTTCCAGCTTTCCATGGTCACGGGAGGTCCTCCCTAATATACGCGATATAATCCGTTAAATTGTTTTATTTCAATGAGTAATAATCGCGGAAACAGAAGAAAATATTACTCAACTAATAATTTTGTTTTTTTAAATAATAAATTCGGCAACACCCTTGATCTGTCCAACCCAAAACGATAAAATCGGACAATCGAATCTACACGCTATTGCCTGTAGAATGCTGTTGGCGCTTGCTCTCACCCTGCTTACTAGTGAGACTATCTTTTTGCTTATTATTGCCTGGAACCCGTCTACACGGGCTTTGGCAAACATGCTCGAGGCAATACACCTCCTCGGCAGCCCCAACAGCATTCTAAACGCATTGTTGTATTGGACGCGCAGGGCGTTAGAGGCTCGCTTTCCATACCTAACCCACAGGCTGCTCGAGTAAAAAGATTGCGAATAAGCTTTAAAAAGCGTTATTTTTACTTCATATGAACATCGAGCAAACCTGCGAGCAAGCATATTACTAAGAACCGCTAACGCCCTGCGCTCCCTCACAATATCCATATCATCTTTCAGATCACTCGTTATAATATGACCCAGGTACTTAACCTTGTTTACGACCGACAGCTGACTACCGCTTAGCCAAATTGGTGGTTCATAGTAGGGTAACTTTAAACAGTTCGGCAATGTCTTTATGTTCGGATCTGCCCTTCACACTCACGGCCAGGCTGCACATTCAAGCCCCTTGTACCTTTCCAAAAATCCTTAAATCTTTTATTATTGTGGGCCAGAGCCAGTTTATCCATTTTAAATTATTCCTGCCTGTCCTGGCACCACTTTAGCTTAGACTTAAAGATCCTTTTAGCATTTTGCATTTGCTCAAACAACTTACCATTTTTTTGTTTACCTGCTAGCACCCAAACTTGAAACTGCAACCTGGCCTCCCTATGTGCTTCAGCCACATATTTATTCCAGCCTACTATATATCCGCCTCTCCTACGCTTGTTACATTCACATGACGCCACCGAAGCATCTGTAAGTGTGGTAATAATGTCACGGTACATGTCATCAATTATTTTAAAATGGTCCCGATTAGAGCACATATTATCACAGCAATCTCTAAGAGTGTCTGGGAAATCTATGTTTTTCAGCCTGTTATTACAAAGCTCCTTATATTTGTCTTGCTGTTCGGGCTTTCGTTCACCCCATACAATGCCCTTAGTCAGATAGTTATTTGTCACAGGGATAACACATCTTACCATCGTGATATCACATTCCACTATCATAGGGAAATGGTCAGACCAATACACATCGTACATAATGGATATGTTTCGTATGGACGCACTTTTGGTAACAATGCAGTGGTCTAACCACCTCCTACACCCATTTTGACACACAGTTTCTGTTTTCCTAGACAAAATACTAAATGATTTATGGAGACCCAACAACAGCTAAAATATGTTTAAATATATACATTATTTCATTTTTTAAAAGGAATTCAAAATTTCATAGGTATTGTTAATACTGTAACATGGGAAACTGGGGGGTGCGAGGCTAGTGACCTGACAAGTCAAATTAGCTGCTTTTATGCCAGTGGAGTTCCGAGGGACTCTCACCAAGACCGTGCCTGCGAAATGCTGGGATAGTTTGAAGCTTGGTACAAAAAACAGAGAGTATGATATTACTTTACTTCCTTTCATTACAATAATTATCATCATCGTTTCAGCCATAGAATGTCCACTGCTGGACACAGGCCTCCTCAATAGATTTCCGCAACTTATGAAACTTACAACAACTTGTTTCAATAAAAAAAAATATAGGGGTTATATTTGCATATTATCTTTTGAGTGACCGACTTTCCTTTTTATTTTGTTTTTATGAATTTTAAAATTTGCCTAAAAATCTATAACTAGATTGTGTTGTGTATCTTTCTACATTTAATGGTCACTGTCCTAATATCAATATAAATTCAATATTTATATTAGGACACTATGTATCATAGTTAGTTTAACTTAAAAACAATTAAACAATCTTATTTACAAAATTGTCTGCAGATCATGTGACGAGCAGATGGGCCTGTGCTCGTTCCCATCTGCACACGTCCAGCTCACCAAGTACAGTCAGATGCTGATGTCAGCACAGCCGTACCGTGTGAGGCTTGTGCTTGACATGCCCGAATCGCCCATCAACAAAGAACTTGGTATGTCACTACTTCAGGTTACAACCAAAATTTAAAATATCTATACTATTATAAGTCAGGGATTACTCATATGAAGTTGCCTTTCCGGCATTTTTGTTATGGTATACAGGTATGCGACCCGGCTCCCCAAGCTGCTACTGGCTCATCCATAGTCTCCGGGGACAGTAGTATCCTTTAACCCTTTCTCCTGTCTTAATTCGTACAATTCCTTTCTTTACCCTGTTATCCTTCCTCCTATTCCGCCAATCCAAGGTATGTCGTGCCGATGGATGCGTAGCTATAGGCGAGTCTAGTCGTTACCGTGCCGAATTGCCCTGGGACTGGTGACCCCAGAATAAGGCTAAACCCTTACCTGGTATCTGGGGCTCTGCTGGGTTCGAATATTTTATCCCTAGCTGCTCGTGGGAACGCAAATGGCGGCGATGTGGTTCGCAACCCATCACGTCTCGGTCCCAGCGAGAGCGAAGAGTGGGCTATGGAGAGTCGCTTTGCTACGTTAAATGTAAGGGGAGGAATGAATGATAAAATAGATGAAGTATGTCAGATGATGGATGCGAGAAAAAGTGATATTCTGTGTGTGAATGAGACAAAGCGAAAGGGTTGTGACAGCTCAAAATGAAGAGATTTATGAATGTTGATGAAGCGGCAGTTGTATGCCAGGACCGTAGCAAGTGGGAGGAGGTAGTCTCTGCCTACCCCGTAATGGGAAAAAGGCGTGATTGTATACTATTATAAACTTTTAAAAATTGTATGTCTATCCATTAAGAAATTTTCAAAAAAATATGAGACAGGCTTTTTGAAGGTCCCTGATCAAACTAATTTTTATTTTTTACCTTCTAGTATAATATAAATTATATAATAATCAAAATTGTATCATAACCAGCCCAAAATATATTAGTATTATATTTCTTATTTGCAGGCATGTTTATGGTATGTGCTCAAATGAGAGCTAAGGGTGGAGTGCTGGTGTCCTCTTCTTGCAGATCGGCCATGCTTAGACACAGGTCAGTAATGAGCTCTTATAACCATTATATTTATTGATCTATTTATTTATTTTCTAAAACGTTTACATGACATTACAGTGCAAAACCAATGCGTCACGAAACTTAGCCTAACAGTTGAAAATTATATTTTACTATAACAGGTACCAAACAAATTATATTGAGACAGTTGAACACCTAGCATCCATCGCCTCACAAAATCTCAAGCATTCACTACTACTCGATGCCAGGAGCGCATTGAGCAGTGAAAGGGCGCGGGGCAGCGGCGAGTTCCTGCACGAAACGGTTCGCGCCGGCGGCACGGCCAACAAGTCGCATCGTCGCGGTCTGAGGGCTATGCTCTGGACATCCGGCACAAACAGCCGCACGAGACGTTCTACAAGTTCGGGACAGTCCGACTCGCCACGCAAGGCCTGACATGCAGTGACAATAAGTTGACAATTGCGCCTGACCTCCAAGGAGTTGTACCCAAGGGAACCGAGAAGATATTTTGTTGGATATAGATACGGGTAAAATCCAAATACTTTTTTATAAAGGAACCTTAAAAATACTTTTTGAACCTTCTCAAGAAGTAAGGCATACGTCGATTCGTACGGGTTCCATACGATCGATGATGTCTCCAGCTTACTCCTTACTAAGGCATTGTAAACCATTTTTATGGCCACCGGGTCATGGAAATGACGGAGGTTTCGGATTATGAAACCCAGTCTTTGAAAACAGCTCGTGGCAAGAGATGAAATGTGCTCGTGAAAAGTGAGCCGCGTATCAAACACTACTCCCAGATCCTTGACCGAGAAAACACGTTTTATAGGCTCAGCCCCTAGCATATACTGAGCATATATAGCAGTAGGAGAGCGGCTAAATGTACACATGCAACACTTGGCAGGGTTAAAATTAAGCTTGTTCTCCATACTCCACCGAAACACCAAGTCGATGTCCTCCTGTAACGTTTTACAATCGGCTATTTGCTGTACCCCATATACCAACTTCAGATCGTCGGCATACAAAAGACACTGAGCCGCCCGAAGAACCGATTTGAGATCATTGATCATGATATCGAAAAACAAGGGTCCTAAGATGGAGCCTTGACTGACGCCCGACCGGGTATGGTAAGGCGTCGAGACAAAACATCGATGTCGGACGAACTGCTGCCGATCACGCAGATAGTTGGCAAAAAAGGACAGTAGCTTGGGTGAAAACCCAATTTTATCCAATTTCCCAAGCAGCACGTCGTTATCCACGCGATCGAATGCCTTCGTAAAATCGAAATAGAGGACATCAACCTGAATACCATCATCAAGATGCACAGCAATGTGGTCCGTTAGTATCAACAGATTCGTGTTGACCGAGCGACTTGGCCGAAAGGCGCTGCGCGTCACACAAGAAGGGCCGAACCTGTGAGGATAGAGTGCGGTGAAGTATGGCCTCAAACAGCTTGCCAAGGGTGGGAAGAACGGCTATAGGTCTATAATTTTCAACGTCGGAAGTGACACTCGCCTTCGGGATCGGTCTCACTCTAGACACCTTCCAATTTCGAGGGTAAGTTCCAGACGAAAGCGCCAGGTTAAAAATATATTGTATCGGGAGCTTTAGAAACTCCATACAACCCTTAACAATATACGCCGGCAAGTTATCAGGTCCAACGAAGCTATTGGCCTTTAGGCGCTTTATCCCAGCTTCAACCTCCTGTAATGTTATTGATTTGATATCAATCCAGTTATCACTAGGCTTCCGATCGGAATTGTGTAACAAGGAGCGGAATATCAGGTAGAAGAACTTCCGAGAAATAATTAGCAAAAGCGCTAGCTACCTCTCTACCAACAAATTGTTCGTCTTTGAACTTTACTCGGGAGACAAAACCACCATTTGTCTTGAGACTGCCTATGTGCTGCCAGAAAGCGCGGGGATTGACTTTAACTGTGCTTTGGATTCGCTCAATATAGCTATCGTAAGCAGACGCTAAACTTTTTTTCACCTTTGACCTCAAAATTGCAAACTTTTTGTAAAGATCTTTATCCCGTGTAGCCTTCCACTCCCGGTGCAGATTACTTTTTTTTTGGATGTCACTGATCAGGTCAGCCGCGAACCACACAGGATATAGTCTACTCGAACCAGTTGGCCGTTTGCGTTTATGGATGTCGACATCGCCAGCACTGAGAACTTCCTGCCAACTTATGTCGGAGACTAATTTGTACAAAAGCTCAAAATTACTCTTACTAAAGTTCCGTCCGTATGTCACAGGCATTTTATTCAATAACTACAAGATGTAGATTGATGAAATTTGGAGTATAGGTGTCTTGTGGAAGCCGCTATAGTTGAATTATCGAGAAGATGGAATTGCATTTGTAGTGGTTGTACCGTTTGCAACAAAAGGAGAATAATTTTCTCTTAACTTAATAAAATGACATACCCAAGAAGTGGAATAAGTAGTAGTCCTCTGTTTTTTTCTTTTATTCGCTATCATGTTCTTCATCTGAGCTGTCACAAGTATTGATAATAAAATTGTCTGTTATTTGATCCATTTCTCCTTCCTGACATCGATATTTATTTTCTTCACTTTCGACGTGGTGACAAATATTTTCCCAGTCCTCAGCAGTGATGGTATTCATTCGTTCAGTTGCTAAACTCATAATGCCTTGCATGTTTAATGAAACGTTTCTTTTTGCTACATATCCTTTTACCATGGACCAAATATTTTCGATCGGATTGAATGTCGGGTGATACGGTGGCAATCGTAATACGGAGTGGCCATGTTCTTTTAAAATTGCATCTATGTGGTACTCGCGAAACCGCTCTTTATTTTGTTTAATTAATTCATACAAACTGGTTTTGTACATCAACCGGTTATACGAAATGTTGTATTCTGTCAACCAATCCATCATTTCTTGTTTATTAGAATTTGACGTTGGAGCACGATTCAAAAGTTTGTTGTGATAGGACGCATTATCCACGATAAGTACGCTATTCGGTTTGAGGTTCGGTATTAATTTTTCTTTTAACCATTTTTCGTAGTTGACAAAGTTCATCTGGTCATGGTAATCTCCCGTTTTTTGGTTTGCCTTAAACATTAACAAAGCGTTGGGAATAAAACCATCTTTTCCTCCTGCGTGCACTATTATTAACCGCTGGCCTGTACTGATTTGTTTTTTTACACCAAATTCTGTTCCATCGGTCCAAGCTTCTCCGGACACATGTGAAGTGTGGATGTAGGTTTCATCAGTATAAACTAGTGGTCTATCTTGAGATCGATATTCCGCAATTTTGATAAGGTAATTTATTCTTAGCAGTCGTATGTTGTGTTTTTCCATTAATATTTTTCGGTTGTCCTCGGTCTTTTTCCATTTAAATCCTAATTTTTGTATTTGTTTTCGTAAGGTGGAAATGCCAAATTTGTAATCTATATCGGATTTTAACACAGAGTGGAGTCCCTTTAAGGTTGGAAATTGCTTATGGGACAGATGAAAATTGTATATAGTTCTCCGGATGACTTCCTGATCAAAATCGTCTACTGCTGATGACGGACAAGGACGCAACTTTTTATTCTTCGGGGAGGTGAATTTCTTTGTTGTTGCGAATTTCTCGCTGTTGCTCTCAGTCACAATGTTATAAACAGTAGAGAGACAAACACCTGTAGCTTTTTAAGAAAAGTTTGGCCAATCTGATCAGGTTGGTTTGTTTGTTTTTAATTATTCATCAGGAGTATGTAGCTGGCCGCAAGTTTTTTTTTCAGTGTGATAGAAATTTGTATGGGATTATATGGCTTTCTTTTAAACCCTAGGGGCTAAATGTGCTATTTAAGTCTCGCTTTACGAAGCTAATATGACGTATTTTTTGAGCAGGAGAAGTGAAAAATACTTTATTCCATGTTTGTGTCAGGTCGCGACTGCACCAGTTCATCCGAACGGTGGTGTTCGCGCCGCTCCTGCTCTCCGGTGTCAACGAGGAGCGGCAGCAACTACATGTGGAGTTGTTCAGCGACTTTGAGGACGACCAGGTATGTGCCGATTTCTACTGCTATCAGGGGCGGATCTACTTCAGGGCTATTTGGACTGCTGCCCATGAATATGAATTCTCGAAGAACTACGCATTGAGTTTATAATCAAAACATATTTTTAGGATAGGCTAAGTACAAATATTGTAATAGATATAAGAGTTATTTCGAAAAAAAGACTGACTGTTGAGTTTGTTTCGGCTTTCTTCTCCTCAGTGGTCTCCTCTTGGGAAACGCCGTAGAGTCAGACTTGTAAAAGTGCCCTTGCGGCCTACTTACAGAATAAAGATCATTATTTATTTCATTATGAAGGGACCCCAGCCCTCATTGAAAACAATAAACGATATTGTGCTACTAAAAAAACATAAATTTAAAAAAAAAACAGTTTAATCAATTGAGTGGGGCTTACTTACTAAGCAGTATTCGCCCAGGGCTTCACAAATTCACGATCCGCCCCTGACTGCTTTACGAATTGTGCACAAAAGTAATGAATTGCTCTAATTCTAACACCATATCTTCCAAAACACACATGCACAGCAACAAAAATGATTACCTATACACATACATGGTGCCCGCGAAACATGGGAAATATTTTAACCACGCATTCCTGATTCAAAGTCAAATTCAGCAAAAAAACAAAAACTAGTTTTGCTTCTCTATGAAAATTATCCCTTTTAATAAAATGGTAACGATTATTTTTCCAAAAAAAAGGATGATTTTAGTTAGTAGTAGCTGTCACTTTGGTTTCTGTCACTAGCGACGCGAAACTTGACCACGTATGTGGCAACGTCGCTATCAAAAGAGCTTAATGCACTTTAGTCATCACAATAAATTGTTTACATGAAAATTGATAATATCTTCGAAACTAAGCCGGATTTGCCTGGGGTTCACTTAAATTTTTTAGCTCCTAATGACCTAAGGAATGCGTTGTTAAAACCTTTCCCATTCCTCGCGGGAACCGTGTATATTGCAATTTTAGAATCCATGTCGGCTGACAATTTTCAAACGGCTGAACCAATTTTCTTGATTTATTAGCTTATAACTAGGCATCGGAAATTCGGATGCTTTTATTCCTAAAAATCTGCCCGAGTACCTACACCGCGTAGAGTTGACTAGCGTGGAGGCGGACTCTATTTAATTTTACTAACAAAATTCCCGGGATTTACCGGTATACTGGAAATTAGTATAACATCAATAGGTACATACGTATCAAGATATTAAAAAAAAACTATTTTAGTAGTTCCTGTTTACAAAATTGTATTTAATTCTCGTGTTTCATTTAACTAATAGACGTCATAACCCAAATAATTTTAAAAGGTAATAAACCTTTTCATAAGTAATCTGTAATCCCGGGATCCCGGGAATTGAAAAATTAAAATATTATCTTTAAGAAGCCGACTCCATACTTGCTTAGCTTTTTCCGGCATTTTGCTAGTTGTAGGTATAAAATCATCCGAATTTCCGATGCCTGCTTTTATAACACTCGATAATATCACCTTTAAACACAAACATCTCAATAATAATCTGTCTATCCGTTCAAGTTGTCCTTCTAACATTCCTGCCTATCGTCTAAAATCGCTGAAATAATTTATACATTTCGTTATACCAGAACTTACCAGTGACTGACGCGTACGTGGAACTTCAATCCCGGCATGCGCAGGTGTACGCGTGCGAGCTACAGATCGAGGCGCACTTCACAGGGCTGCGGTACTGCATGTACCACTGGCCGAGAATCTCAGCCGCTATCGGTTAGTAACAATACTAAGGCCTTCATATAAACTTACACGCTCTTCACTCATTATCACTACACAACGAAACGGGGCTTAATCACGTATACTCGTAATAGTAGATTGTTTGACAAGGGGCTAAAATAAGCCATTATGACACCAAGTGATGGACGAGCTCACGAAGTGAGTGATGACAAATATGTCTGATTGTCATAATGGCTTTTAGCCACGTGGTTAACACTCTGCTTTTCACTTCGGCGAGAAAATAAAAAAGACAACATTAAATTTGTATATTTCATGAAAAACTAAAAGTACAGTTTGAGCAATTCTATCAGAAAGTTTGGCCAATCTGATCAGGTTGGTTTGTTTGTTTTTAATTATTCGTAAGGAGTATATAGCTGGCCGCAAGTTTTTCTTGTCAGTGTTATAGAAATTTGTATGGGATTATATGGCTTTCTTTTAAGCCCTAGGGGCTAATTGTACTATTTTAGTCTCGCTTCGCGAAGCTAATATGATGTACTTTTTGAGCAGGAGAAGTGAAATATGATTTATTTAATTACCTTTCATTGGTAATTCTTCGACGTTTCGCCTGACGTCATGAGAGTAGTGTGTCGGTCTAGTGACGACCGTAGTCTTCAACCTAATAATAAACATCAAGCGCGGGTAGATCGAAAAACTCGCGCGGCTAGAAGACGTTGATTCGCCGCTCCAGTTTCCTTCGAGTAATTAAATAAATCATATTTATACGCGATTAAGCCCTGTTTTGTTGTGTTGTGTTAATACTGAGGCCTAACCTAACAGGATGGCGAAATTTGATATAAGAATCTGGGTGAGTGGGATTTGGCTTGTGATCTTCGGCGCTACGCGAAGCTAGGCATTCGGCTTCGCAATAGTCACTTAGAGGTATAGTTAGTTTGACATGTTCCGGAATTCGCCAGTAACGAACGTGCAAGACTTTGTGAAATTTAAAAAATATCGTCTAAGGCCTGTTAGGCAAAAAGTATCAAATTCCACCAATCATATAACAGAATGTGAAATCAGAATTTGAATGTAGTCTCTTATATTATAGCTATAGTCGGCTGATTACGCCTATTGATTTCGACTGTTTTACGGCTTCTAATAACTATCATATCTAGGTCAAATCAGGCCTAAGCGTTTGTAGGGTAGGCCCGTAGCCGTTGAAACTTGGGCTCGCACCTAAGCCACTACGTAGAAGCTTGCTCATACGCCGCGCAATGATCTATGGTGTATGACCTATTGGATAAAAAGTATCAAAATCCACTAATCGCAGAACACACGTGTACAGTCACCAGCATTAATATCTGCCACAACTAAGCGCGCATAAATATCTGACACGACTCTATTTCTAGGGTGGTTAGGACGTGTCAGATATTTTCGCCCGCTTTGTTATGGCAGATATTGATGCTGGTGACTGTACTCGTTTGTTCTGCGATTAGTGGGATTTAAAACTTTTTGTCTAACAGGTCTTACGCCGTAGATCATTGCGCGGCGGGAGAGCGAGCTTCCACGTAGCGCCGTAGGTAATAAATAATCTCGGCCGATATCGGTTTGTCTCCCCCGGAAAGTCTTGTTACATGCGGAAACAGTCAGACCGAATTGCAACATTATGTGAATAGCTAACTAATCTTGTTGTGTTAATGTGAATTTGAGCATGAGAGTTGTGTTTGGGCACTACGCGAAAGCTCAGCATTCGGCGTCGCGATAGTTAACGCCAACCTGCGGGTCGCAGGCTGGAGTGCAAAAAAATTCAAGCTCAAAATTCCTGTATTAACAATCGATGAATCCATAGTATTAGATGTGTTCTTGCGAAATTTAAGCAATTGCAAGGATCATTAAAACAAGAGGACTGACCATGTCCATACAAAAAGCCGTTCCTCGATATGTCCAACGCCATCTATGTATAAGATTTTTTTTTTCAGTTATTCAACTTTGCAAGCGTGACACATTATTTAAATTGTACGATTTATTTATTATTAGCTATTTGCGAACTAATTGTAAGTTTACGAGTACTATATTTCTTTATTGAATTATAACATCGTTAAATGTTTCGTTTTAAAGCGCCATCTAGTTTTTGCCAGCATATCGCCTTGCGATCGGAACACGATGCAAAGTATGGCAAGTGTCAGTCCTCTTGTTTCAATGGTTCTTGAGCAATATGTAAGTCAATAACTTCAAGTGGCGCATTAGGTTTTAAATATTTGAAATTATAGAAAAAAATAGGCTTTTAAAAAATGTTTACGACTATATCTTTTTTTCAATATAAATAGTTATAATTATTAAAGGGACATAAATACGCACTAGTTTATATCAGTAACTATACTAGTTATGTATAATATTTAGTTTATTTCACAAATTTAAATTATATAAACCTTTTTCTAAATTTAGGTATCAGCACAAACCTGTTCTTCGTGTCGCTCATATTCATATTGAGCTGGTATCACTTGCAGGACGGATTGCCAGATTTTGTCAAGGTAAATTCAAACAATTTTTATAATTCAAATAATGTTACATGCAAAGAACGGAAAAATTGCGCGCGTAGTAAAAAAAACCGGCTACGAACGGTATAAAAAAACATTTACTTAAACCCAACTTAAGTGGCCGGTTAAGTTTAGTTTGCACCTGGTACCTATGGCGTCAGATACAATTGAGGTGCAAACTTAACGCAACCAAACTTCGGAAATGATTTTTTTAAATAAAGTATGTTACTTTAAATACCATAGACTTATACATACATTTTCCTGCAAATGGGTAAAGAACTATTTTCCTTATTTTTCCCAAAATTTTAGGCCTAGTAGTTTCGGAGATAATGGGGGGGGAAGGTAAATTTTCTTAAGTAGCTTCAAAACTATTTATTTTAAAATTATATAAAATGAGCCCTTTCATTTGATATGTCACGCGATATAGTTTAATATTTTTTAATTTACCCCCCGTTTAAAATTCGTTTATTTACGTTACACGGCCGTCTTTAGGTCACCGACTTACATGTGTGTGCCAAATTTCAACTCAATCGGTCCAGTACTTTCGGAGCAAACTGGCTGTGACAGACGGACGGACCGACACACAAGTGATTCTATAAGGATTCCGTTTTTTTTGAGGTACGGAACCCTAAAAACGGCCAAAAACATTGATTTAGGCTGAAAACAGTGTTCGACCGATGGTACGCGCGTACGCCCGGGCAGGCGTAGCCATTGCTGTAGAGAGCATGGGTGCGTTCTGACTGAAGCTGACTGTCAGCGCGTATCATCATTATCATCATTTCAGCCATAGGACGCTGGACACGGACCTCCTGAATAGACTTCCACAAGGGCCGGATACACGCGACCCGCATCCAGCGAGGTCGTCTGACCACCTTGCGGGCGGCCTCACCACGCTGCGCTTGCCAGTACGCGGTCTCCACTTCACCACGGTCACCACGGCTTTAGGTTATTCGAACTATGTGCCCTGACCCTAGCTACTTCAGTTTGCTTACCCTGTTTGCTACGTCGGTGACCTAGATTCGTCTACGAATCTACTCATTTCTAATTCAAATTCAACGCGTATGCGGCCACATGACCAGCCGTGCGCTCGTACCATTGGTCGAGCAGTTTCCAGCACATGGAGTTGAAAGTTTGATGAAAAGACTCAGGTGTGATTTTATTATTTTAGAGCAAGTTTGGAGACATCAAGACTGAAACCGAAGATGAAGACGACAAGAAATCGGTACGGAAGGTGAAGTTGGAGAGAACAGGTGTGTATTTATATCTAATGTAGTTTTTAGTAATTGGCAACATTAAGTTTTTCAAAGAAGTGATTTAAAAAAAAATTACATTGACAGCTAACTTTTAAATTTTTCCTAACGTAGACCAAAGTAAAAAGGTATTCTTAAAAGGGAATTGTACGAATGTCACGTCGGGTGTTAAAAATATAATATCCAAAAGAATTCGATTTAGAAATAAGGTGAAATACCTTATTTTTAAATATAAATAATAAAATAGATTCCTAAGTTCACATACGTATAGTATCGGGAAAAAATATAAATGCCTTTGTGAAAGTTTATTTTACCTATTTAATACTAATAGTATCGGTGATAAAACTGATAAAACGAATAAATGAAGGTTTCCGATTGTCTAATTCAATCGTCGGTACTTGACATTGTCACTATAACATAAAGTCATATGTAAACAACATCAATAATCTAAATATGATTATAATGCAGTGAATTAGCAAGGCTTAACTTTGACTTAACTTTTTAAAATCATTGTATAAAGTTTATGCAGAGCAGGACAACTTACTTTCGCATACTTCCGGCAATAACCGAAATCCTCACGGACTGTATATTGTATATTTTTTCCAGATTCTTCTATGTTCTTCGATGACGAGAGCCTTATGGAAGAACTGAAGCAAATCGAGGAACCAAAGAAGACTTAGATCCCCGTCTGATTTGAGTTTATACTATTTTTGTACGGCTTTTTATCTAATTAAGTCAATTATTCGGCGTAGCTAAAAACTATTTTGTTGATATTATGGCCGATAAAAACGATGAAATTAAAATATATTATTGAATGTTAATAAATAAAATTAATAAAAAAATAACATAAAAATTGTATAAACCTTTTCACAGTGGTTTTTAAGATGTTGAGGTATAATCGATTTCGAAATAAAAATATAAGGGATGTTTTAGTTGCCATATTATGTTTCAAGTGATAAATATGTACTTTTTTTACTGTAAACAGAAAAATAATTATTAAAACTAAAGCTATTAAATAATAATAGAAGAAATAATTTGGCATACATAAATTTCAGCAATTTTTTTATGCATTTTTGACCGTCTGACTTTTATATGTGACACGGCGTATAATTTAACAATTTCAAGACGCGCGTAGCATGCAAAGGGTTAGATGTTCGAAATGTCAAGTAAATTTTATGCCGATAAAAATGAATCGACGTATAGACTGAAGTGACCGCTCTCTTTGGTCGTTTGTTTATTAAGTTTATAAAGGGATTTATATTTTAACTTAATTAATATTGTTTAAAGATAAGTGTATAGGCGGTTGTATTGTAGGGTTCGAAAGTGAGAAAAATAATTATATTTCCCTTGGCACTTTGAATAATGTAATCGTGCTATTTATCGATAATAAATTAAGATATCAATGTATAAATCAAGTATCTGTCCATTCCAATTCGCTTTAACTTGTACTGTAATCAGAAGTGTACTTACCTTTATCTACTAAACCCGCTTTAGCTACTCGGCCGATATTGATAAGGAACATGTTGAAATTATAGTTAGAATGCAAACTTTCAAATCCTACTTGTCAAATAAATTGTTGTCTGTAATGAGTTCAATTCAAGGACAATCAAGATTATGCCAGATGAGGGGTTATCTGGCATAATCTCGATTGTCCTAATCATCATTTGGCCGAATTCATAATTTGGCATAATATTTCATTTCATTTCATTTCATTTATTCATGAACAATACAAAGATTGTGTTTGAAATCAATACATATCTACACCTAATAATATAAATATTTTTTAAAACTAGGAACATACATTAAACAATATCCTAATCCTGTACAAATATTTCGTCTATACTATAGAAGCACCCTCTCAACAAATATGTTTTTAGCTGTTTCATGAACGCGACACAGTCTGTAATAATCTTTAAGTTAGTAGGAAGCTTATTAAAGACTACGACTGCCTGGTTTCTTGCGCAGTGCTGCGTCGCTTTGTGTTTAGGACAGAACCCAGGCTTCAAATTTTTGGTCCGCGAAAGCAAACGTATCTTTTGTTCCTCGCTAGTCTCATATTTTATTATATTTTTCACTAGCGCAGTGAGTAAGACAAGTACATATAAACTAGGAACTGTTAGAATACTCCAATTTTTAAAGTGTTCTCTACAGGAGGTCCACTGAGGAAGGCGCAAAATGGATCGCAGCGCTCTTTTTTGTGCAAGTAAAGCTTTATTTATGTTATACATGTAGCTATTTCCCCAGAACATAATGCTATACCGCAACTTGGATTCGACTAATGCATAATAAACTGTCTTGAGTTGTTCCACCGTCAATTCATTCCTGAGGCTTCTCAGGGCATAACAGGCTGAGTAAATAGAATTTTGAATAGAGTCCAGTTCTTGCTTCCAGTTTAATGCTGAATCGATACGCACTCCAAGGAATTTAACACAGTTAACCACGTCTATTTTAGCTCCTTTAGTAATTATGTTAAGAGTATCAGTCCTTTTGGAGTTGTTCTTAAATAACATGATTTTCGTTTTTGCAGTATTCAGTCTCAAATTATTAATGTCGAACCAATATTGAAATGCCATAAACGCATACTTTGTCCTCTCTTCGAGCTCTGATATACTATTTGCAGATACGACTGCGCTGGTGTCGTCTGCAAATAACGTTAAATGGCATTCGGGTACGATGTTACAAATGAAGTTGTACAAGTCATTAGTGAATATAATAAACAAAATAGGCCCCAGAATCGAGCCCTGGGGCACTCCTCTTTTTACATTTATAATATCAGATTTAGTATCTATCTCTAAATTTTCGCTAGTATTTTTAATCTCTACAAATTGTTTACGGTTACTGAGGTAACTTTGCAAGAGCTGATAGGTATGGCCCCTTAAACCATAGAAGTCTAGTTTTTTCAAAAGTATGTCATGATCTACAGTGTCAAATGCAGAACTAAGATCAAGAAATAGTCCTGCAACTCTTTTTCTGTTATGGATTTGTGACACAACATCATCAATAAGTGAATTAATCGCATCAATGGTTCCTATATTTTTTTGAAATCCAAATTGTTTTGTGTTGATGATGGAATGTTCATTCAAGTGAGAAAGCAGGCGAGATTTAATGAGCTTTTCAAAGATTTTTGATAAGACCGGTAGGAGTGAAATTGGCCGGTAGTTTTTAGGATCCGTTTGAACTCCTTCTTTATAAACAGGCAAAACTCTTGCAACTTTTAACTGGTCGGGGAAGATTCCAGACTTGTAACATTCATTAAATAGGTCGGCAAGTGGCCCCGAGAGTATATCTACGCATCTCTTAATTACAGTTATTGGTATTTCATCGTTTCCATATGACTCCTTATTTTCCATATACTGGATGATCTTTGATACTTCATAAGATGAAACTGGCTTCCATAATATATCTTTATAGCAATTTTGGGTCCACTGTTTTAGACACTTATCTGCGGAGAACATATTACCCGTGCTCGGAATAGTACCATGATCAAACTGCTCAGAAAAAATGTTTGCGATATCTAAGGGGTTTTGTACCATATTCCCGTTTGCTTCAAGAAGTATATTTTTCTGTTTACGACACTGAAATTTACCTCGGCATTTATTTACGACTTTCCAGATGGCTTTAGATGATCCCTCAGCTTTACAAATTTCGCCTTGCACTGCTAACTTTTTAGCATGCCTAATAACTTTTCTATAAACATTTAAATAGTGCGCTCGATATTCTAAAACAGAAGTGTGACAACTAGACTTATTTATATTACACAGAACTCGCTTCATTTTACTAGACACCTTTATACCTTTCGAAATCCATTTGATTTTAATCCTATCCTTTACCATATTTTTTTTTTTCTTTTTTTTTCCTAAAACTTTGATCAAAAATGTTAGTAATTTTTTGTAAAACGCAATTTATACCCAAATCGTGCCAATTTATACTAAGTAATAATTGTCGGAAGGTCTGTACGTTATTTTCAGAGAAGTAACGTTTTTCTATTGTCACAGGGGGATGGATATTTTGTGAAGTATTTTTATTCACTGCATTGATTTCACAGGAAATAGCCGCATGACCATCTGCTAATCCATTATGATCCACCTCTATATTTGCAACTAGATCATCCGGCAAATTAGTAATAAAATTGTCAATACAGGACTGTGACTCGTTTCTTTTAAAAGTGACGTCATTAATAAGGTGCCTAAAATTATAACGTTTTAACAAGTACAAGAAATCATTACGTTGCTTATTATCTTCAATAATGTCAAAATACATTTTTTTCAGAAACTTTACAATTTTCAGGACTTTTTTAAGGCATTATCCAGTTGAATACATTAGGTTAGGTTTGTTTTATTAAATTTTGAAAGGTTTACGTGTTCAGAAATAAATGCCGAAGGCCGAATTCATAATTTGGCATAAATTATGATTTCGGCCAAATGATGTTTCGGACAAAAAAAAATGCGTAAACAAGGGGAAGTGTCTGTAATACTAGGCTTTAACTTATACACTGTTACGTAAATATCACAGTCAAGAAATATGTATCTAGTACCTTGTTACGTATATACATCCATGTTTGTAATAAAGTTTCCAATCGCATCGTCCCTCTCACCCTAATCTTTCGAATTTGAAGGGAGTTGGGGTTGAGACGAAATGTTTACAGCAGTATAGTTGAATCATCGAGAGCGTGGAATTGCATATGTAGTAGTATTGTTTGTTTACAGGCATTCTATATTTGAATTTTCTATTTTCTTGTACTATCAGCATACAAAGACGTTGTTATATATATATATATATATATATCGAAGAACTAAAAACAAAAATAATGTCAGTGTGAAATTGTCAATAATAATTTCTATATTTAAAAAAAATATGGCTGTAAGTAATTTTGGTCCTATTGAGAGTCAAAGTAAGCAAATAATTTTCAACTGTTATAAATATTTTGAAAATGAACTGACGAAAAATTTAAACTTGCCTTACACCGCTGCCCAGTTAGTTGAAAAAGCTACAGGTGTTTGTCTCTCTACTGTTTATAACATTGTGACTGAGAGCAACAGCGAGAAATTCGCAACAACAAAGAAATTCACCTCCCCGAAGAATAAAAAGTTGCGTCCTTGTCCGTCATCAGCAGTAGACGATTTTGATCAGGAAGTCATCCGGAGAACTATATACAATTTTCATCTGTCCCATAAGCAATTTCCAACCTTAAAGGGACTCCACTCTGTGTTAAAATCCGATATAGATTACAAATTTGGCATTTCCACCTTACGAAAACAAATACAAAAATTAGGATTTAAATGGAAAAAGACCGAGGACAACCGAAAAATATTAATGGAAAAACACAACATACGACTGCTAAGAATAAATTACCTTATCAAAATTGCGGAATATCGATCTCAAGATAGACCACTAGTTTATACTGATGAAACCTACATCCACACTTCACATGTGTCCGGAGAAGCTTGGACCGATGGAACAGAATTTGGAGTAAAAAAACAAATCAGTACAGGCCAGCGGTTAATAATAGTGCACGCAGGAGGAAAAGATGGTTTTATTCCCAACGCTTTGTTAATGTTTAAGGCAAACCAAAAAACGGGAGATTACCATGACCAGATGAACTTTGTCAACTACGAAAAATGGTTAAAAGAAAAATTAATACCGAACCTCAAACCGAATAGCGTACTTATCGTGGATAATGCGTCCTATCATAACAAACTTTTGAATCGTGCTCCAACGTCAAATTCTAATAAACAAGAAATGATGGATTGGTTGACAGAATACAACATTTCGTATAACCGGTTGATGTACAAAACCAGTTTGTATGAATTAATTAAACAAAATAAAGAGCGGTTTCGCGAGTACCACATAGATGCAATTTTAAAAGAACATGGCCACTCCGTATTACGATTGCCACCGTATCACCCGACATTCAATCCGATCGAAAATATTTGGTCCATGGTAAAAGGATATGTAGCAAAAAGAAACGTTTCATTAAACATGCAAGGCATTATGAGTTTAGCAACTGAACGAATGAATACCATCACTGCTGAGGACTGGGAAAATATTTGTCACCACGTCGAAAGTGAAGAAAATAAATATCGATGTCAGGAAGGAGAAATGGATCAAATAACAGACAAATTTTATTATCAATACTTGTGACAGTTCAGATGAAGAACATGATAGCGAATAAAAGAAAAAAACAGAGGACTACTACTTATTCCATTTCTTGGGTATGTCATTTTATTAAGTTAAGAGAAAATTATTCTCCTTTTGTTGCAAATGGTACAACCACTACAAATGCAATTCCATCTTCTCGATAATTCAACTATACCACGAATATAAGTTACATCGGCAATCTTCGGCCACGCCGACGAGTGCTAACAATTACCGAATGAAACCGAACGTGTGACCATTTCAATAAAGACCTTGTTGCACTATACGTGCGGTACATATGCAATGACAGGTGAACTCGTGCTCTCGCTCATGGCGACTGACTCGGCGCCAGACAAAATGGCGGGCGCCGGCGTCGCGCGAAACAATTTTGGCCAATGGGCATTGAAGATTTTACCTGCGCAAACGAGCTGTTTTCAAAAAATGCTTTCTGCGCAGGTACATCGTTGTAACTTATATTTGTGGTACTACTGTACATGCATCCTTAAATAAAAACAAGAAGACTGCCAAAAGTGGACACTAGATATAAGTACCGGGTCTTGTCTTCAGATGGCTAGCTGTCCTCGGATCACATTATTTTAGTGCTTCCTAATTGAGGTGTATCTTTCCTTTTTGTTTTTATTTATGGATTGACCTACATTTGTCTCTTGACTGTAGTTACTATAACTATACAAGTGTACTTACCCAATATTGCCTAAATCCTTGCTCTCCTTACCAGTAGATAAGTAATAGCTTTCTGCTAGCATTAATTTCTCGATGACAATTGTTTTTCCAGTATCAGCAGTCATAGAAAATTGCAGAGAGATTCAAATATTTTAAGATTACATTAGCGTTCTCGTGGCAGGTCAGGGGATGGGCCGGAACATATCGAGCAGTACTTATCTTTTAAATCAGCGGTCGGCAAAGCGGCCTGCGAGCCTCCTTCCCTAGCTACTGGCTGACAATGTGGTACCTTTTGCCTGATAAAGTCACAAATTATCAACAGTGCGGCCCGCGTCAATTTCGTCAATGATTTAAAAATACTTTTTAAATGGAACAGAACCGTTGCATTTGTTTTGTTTTATTCGATATTGAAAAAAAAGTCTATTTCTAAAGATTGTCATTATTTTATGTCACGAGGATGATTATTTAAATTGTTATTGACAAAATAATACAAATAAACTACAGTAGCTTTTACATGTAGCTTACGTTAATGATACGATACATGTGGTTTGATATTAATGCGTTTACATATGTTATTTTCGTTACTTGTTACTGTTAAAACATTTATTTAATAATTTTGGTATAGAATTTGTTGTTTCAGGTTTTTTCATCTCATTGAGATTCGAGAGGCGAATACCCGATTGTGGGACATAAACCTACAGCTATAGTTAAGTTTATTTTTGTATCGTAAAGATTGTTATATTTCACAATCAAATCTATCTACCTTTATCCAACATTTATTTTAGAATATAATCATATTAGGTAAACGTCTACATAATATATTGTGATCTTACTTACATTTTTTATGTGCAAAATATTTTTAATAAAGCTTTAAATAGGGTACAGAGTTTTATTTATGCAATAAATTTCTATAAACTAAACACTATTGGTTTTAAATATTCAAAAGTTTCCGTGATTATCACTCATACAAATAAAACAATTTTAACGTATTGTAACTTTGACAAAATATATCTTTTCTCAGTGAACCCGTGAACACGGAAAGCTGGAAAGCTTCCGAATCGTCGGGAACTCAAATGAAATAACATACGAGATATAATCCGTTAAAATTGTTTTATTTAAATGCTTATAATGTAGTTTAATGTAAAATGAGTACGGGTTATTGACACTGTACTGTCACTTAGAATTCCAATACCGGAAATACCCGGCCCGGTATTGTCCACATTGAAAATACCGGTACTGTAAACTAGCTGTCGCTTATAGAAGACGGTGGCAGTTAAAGGGTTAAATAAAACATTAAAATGTTTTGTAAAAGGTTTTTATTGATTGATTTCAGTTACGGGTATACAGTTAATCCGTAGTGAGCAATTTCGTGACAACCATGTAAGTCTTAAGTTGTCCTCATTTATCGAAATATAGGTAACTAAGTCTACCATCAGTTACGTAAAACTTATAAAATAATACAAGGAATATGTTACTCAGATAAAAACAAAAAATATATGACTAGGTAATCAAATCAGAAGGGCGTAGCGTCAGCGTAAACCACTAACACATTCACTGTCGGGAACCCGCCTAGCGGGCGCTCTGCCCGTATACTCGTAGCCGATACCATGCGTTTCCCCGTAAGTAGAGGAAAGTGCGTAGCGATACAAAAAACTTGGCAGCGAAAGTGTTAATTGCTTACCGCAACTGTAGATTTATGTAACCATTCTAATTCCGAATTTAAATAGAGTTAAAACTTAATCACGCACGTGAGTGGTTAACACAGGGGTCGCCAAACTACGGCCCGCGGGCCAAGTCCGGCCCTTCTAATGCGGCCCGCGGAAAGAAAGCGGCAGAGACCACGGTCCGGCCCGCGATGAGACCGCCTCACTGGGACGTTCCTTATGCGTTATCTAGGTACCTCCTGAAGACCAACACGAGTTAGCTAATGTATTACCCTATCCAGGCATAAAACCAAATTCTTGGCCTGCACGAATTTATATTAAGTGCAGTGTGGCCCTGAGTCAAAAAGTTTGGAGACCCTTGGGCTAACATATCGGCGACGGATCATAATTATTTTGCTGTCTTCTACGGCCCACGCAGATATTTTTTTGTTTTCATCTAAGGTAATACGTAATGCGGCTTCTATGATTTTTTTGTGCGTACATAGGGCAGGTACAACTTTAAACTCACAATTAAAAAAATGTTTTTACAACAATCGGGTAAAAAACTGCTAATTTCTCAATTCAGACGTCGCTATTGACTGTTTCAACTTTTCAGACTCTAAACTAGTAGAATTATCAAGTTGTCATTGTGCAAAAAAGATTACATTGTTTTCAGGAACTCTCAACAGTGAAGCCATATTATAGCTTTGTTTTTTACCTAATTTCACTTGAAATGGTCAGATAATTCTAAAGGTTCTCTTAATGTATAATTATGATCGAACCGGTTAATATTTATAATATTTGACATATGTTGTTGAATTGCAGATCATACATAAATAATCTCCGAAACGGGGGGAGTACGCGCGGCACGGTCATCATGCTCCGCCGCGCGCACACTTCTTACTCGCCCCCGCTGTCTATCCCCCCGTCGCCCGCAGACCATGGAAGTGTCACGAAAGAACTTGTCAAGCTATAGCAGGCATCAGTATTGCCGCATTTTAAACTTAGAATTTCCGCAAATATCTTTAGAGGTATTTAACGTTTTTTTGTATCCATTGGTACATAAATAGACAGCACATGTATATTCTTTAACATACAATTTTAAATATATATACGCTTGTAAATATAAGCGGCTACTAATATATACCTACCTAAAACCTATCGATTGTAGGACGATGTAAAAGGTAAAGACATTTAGTAAAAGTTCGCTACGATTGGTACATTTTAGGCGAATTACTTCCAAATTAGAAATATATTGGTCATTATTTTTCTACCGCCTCTCATTCTTGTATACATTTTAGTGGAAGTGTCCAGTAGAGTTATAGCTTGTTATAGTGACACCCCTATGGTCTGCGGGCGACGGGGGGAAAGACAGCGGGGGTGGGTATGAAGAGTGCGCGCGGCAGGGTTATAATGCTCCGCATAACACCCGGTGATTCCCCCCCGTCGCCCGCAGACTAGGACTGTCACGAACGAACTAGTCAAGCTATACTAACTTGTTTTCGACTTTACACTTAAGATGCACTCAACTATACGCGTTGTCAAGTATAGAAAGACAACGGTATTGAAAGTGTACCTACTGTCATCATTTGATTTCAATTTCCAATTTGGAAGCATTTCACGAGTCCACTATATTGGTACATTTATTAGATACAGAGATAAAGACTAATCTAGTTGTCAGGACGTTGAGACATTTTGATATTTTATAGTAGAAACTTTGATATAGTAACACAACTTTTCTTTAGTTGTGTTTTATTTAAAAGTCCAGCAAAAAATAGTTTAGTTCTTATTAAATTTTAAACCATATAAAATTCCAACCGAAAAAGAGCATATCTTAAAATTAAATAATCACGTTTTAGCATCCATATGTATTTTAGCGTAATTTTAGTTAAAATTACGAGTAATTTACCAAATAAAGTTGTAAATTATATAATTGAAAAGGAATATTAGGAATTGTCGATTTTTTCAGTAAAACTAGTATAATGTATGTACAGTCACGAGCTTCCATATATATTTTTTATGCAAGATAGGCAAGCATTTGACTTCAATCTCCCCTGTTGGTAAGCGATAACAAAGCGGGTGAAAATATCTAACACGTCTTAAGGGCCCAAGAAATAGAGTCGTGTAAGATATTAATGGTCTGGGCTGTACATTTTGTATGTATTTTTCACACGTTTTTGGACCTTTTAGTGACTTGATACTTCAACTGTAAATACTGTAATGCTTTCTGATAAAAAAAAGCAGGAAAATGATTATGTTGGTATTGCATTACATATATTTTGTATGCTTAGCTTGTGACTATCGTGGTTACTTATTAAGAAATGCTGACAAATTAAATTACAACAGTATTAATAAAATAATATTAATCACTTTTTTCTACTAATAGAGAACTATTTTTTTCAGGATGGATCGAAACTTGGACTTCTTACATTGATTTTTTAAAATCGAGATAAAACCTCAACAATTGATTCTAATCACATTCATTGATTATTTAGAACACCTATACACGACATGTTCCAATAAATGCCTTACATTTAGTTGTAGATTCTCCAAAATTCGGATCATAGTTAATTTTTTTATTTGATTAATTAACACTATCCAAAATTCGGATTATCATATATGGTATGTTACAATATACCATGGAACACCGAAGACAACATATACAGAACAACAATGAATAGACAATGTTTAGGTCATCATTATTTTTTACCGAAAATCGGCGGCTTGAAATTACTTACGATTTTTTTAATACTTATGAATGTATTAAATTATAGTGTCACTTAAAATTGCATTTATTACGTTTTCATAAAATGTGTGTGACAGACACAAAATATAACAACCATCACATTAACCAATTGTCGGTAAATAAGAAGGACCCATTTATGTAGGAGAGACACAAATCAAAACTGTAACTTTTGATTAACAACAAAATTCAGCGTTTCTTGAGTCTTTTTGAGTTGTGTAACTCTACATCCTTAAACAGTATTAGTGTACGCAGTTGTATAAACAAACCTTAGTTCTTGTTACCCATTAAATCACTTGCAATGACGGGATTAAATCTAATGAACGTTTTAGCAACTAGATATCCAGTTAGAAGTAGAATGAAATGTTCCTGTGCTATCGAAATCGACGGTTTACACAAAATGTAAGTAGGTACAATTAAAAAAAAAAGGGGGGATTGACCCGAAACTGGCGATTGATATTAGATAGCATATGTTTCGTTACAAAACTGACAGGTTACACAATAAAACATATATTTGTTTCGACTAACTCCGTAACTTTAAATTCAACCGTTTATATATTTTGATAAAATAATACTACCAGGAAAAAAATCAGAACACAATATTTTTCTTTTAAGGAAAAATATTAACCCTAAAATAAAGTAAAATAATAAAAACAAATAAAAATGTATAAAGAATTATGATTAAAATATGGTGTGATAATGTTTAACAACTTTAAAATTAATCAACCTATGAAAATAATTCTAGTTACAAATTAATTTTAAAATGATTACTATCGTCTAATAAATAAAAGTTATGTTAATTCAGTGCCGATTATACCAGAACACCTATCACAGACGATGAAAAATATAATTTCTAGTGCTGATCATACACTTAAAAACGTATTCAATTTGAAATAATGCGATATTACATTTTAAATGTATAGAATGCACACTTACTTTTATTACCCTACATTTAATTTAATGTAAGTAGAAATTATCGATAAAATAAGCAAATGTCGATGTGAAATAAACTTAGCTTTCCATTTAATTACAAATAACTGATTGATCAGTGATGAAAAAATAAAAATAAACATTTTAACCATGATAAACAAAGCGACTAAAGAAGGCTCTGAACGATTTTGCTAAGCCAAGTTATACACTTAGTACCCCAACACCTTGTAAAAATGTAGTTAAGTTGTCATTCAAACAGCCTATTTGTCTTTTTCTCAGTCTCTAGTTAAGTTCTAATTTTGAAAATGTAATTTCGTGTAAATGTGATTTTTTTAACGTCCTATTTTGAAAATAATTTTACCTACGTACCTACATTTATAATTCTGGTATTGTCTGCAATGAACCAAAATAAACCATAACAAGTAGATAAAAAATATTATTACGCAAACTTTTCAATTACGTACGCTTTTTCTTCATACACTTTGATTGAGGTTGCATTTGACACGTATAAATGTGACAGCTTTGACATATCTCACACTCGGTACAAATGACATATGTTAAACCCATATATGTACACGTGATACTTCAAGAGATTATTGTGGTCCATCTTGGACGGGTGGCATGAATCGGTGTGGATCAACTCGTTATTTTTAATATAAAACCGTTCCTTGGATTTTAAACCTTGACGCTGGCAAAATTTTCCTAATAGACAGATGCCATTAAACTTAAAAACTGACCTGATACTTCAAGAACAAAATGGGACGTATATGTCAAACTGACATGTGTCAAACTCTCGGCAGAAAATCGCAACCTTTTTTGCATTATATTTTCTGTCACGTATGGGTGACAGTGGTAACTAGAGGGTTAAAATACAGCCACTAAAGTATTACCAGAAACTATGACAGTATTAAATATGTATTATGTCATTATTGGCTTTGCGTCGAGCGCACGAAGTGATTATGTCAAAATTCAAAATGAGCAGACATCAAAATATTGGGAGTGAAATATAGGTATTTCTTATATCGATAAACCCACTTATCGATGCTTTTGTCATATAATAGTATTCGCTCGAAATTTTGTTTTTAAAAATATAATTTTATTGAGAGTATCTAAATGCAACCAAATATAACTTAACTATTTTCTTCTTTAGGTATTTTAAAAATATTTTTAACTATTTTCTTCAGTGTATAAAAGCCAACAATCAATGTTCTATGATTTGTGTTACTTACTTTATCGAGGTCTCCACAATGATTCTTACAATAAATACACACTTACAAAAAAAGCTGGGAGCGATCACTAGTTTAGGGGAAAATCCCTACATTTCGTTCTCAATATTTGGATATCCGAAAATGAGTGTTAAACTTATTCAACATAATAGATATAATTGCGTCTTTGGTTTCAAATCCCTTTTTCGTATAATTTTCTAATTATTTAGAAATTTGATTGAATTTACTTAGTATCTCACACAATTGAAAATAATTTTGGCTCTTAAAAACTCGATCGACGATACCGACAAAATGTTGATTTCGATTATTTTTACAACGTTATAATTTAAAAAGCTGTACGAATCTATATTGTTATTGATTCATACAACTTTTTAAAATTGAAGTCAAACCTACAAGTTCAATTTTTGCTTTTGCAAAGAAAACTTATAAAAGTAAATGACAGATGTCATGAATGTAGTGAAAAGCTTATATAGTACAGTCCAGGGCAAAGATACATATTTGATTTTGAATAAAAATGTGGTATTTCCACATTAAAAGTAAAAATTATAATCTCCTCGCGGCTGTCATCAGAGTGTCTACGACGAGTTCTACAATACTTCGGTCGCATTGCAAGGAAAGATGGTGGTAACTTCGAGAAGCTTATCGTGACCGGTAAAGTAGAGGAGAAAAGGCCTCGTGGACGCAGACCAATACGTTGGTCTGACCAGATTCGCACCGCTCTTGACTCTACAGTTGACAACGCCCTCCACACCGTCAGAGACAGAAACAGATAGAGGAAGATCGTTCGAGAGAAAGTGATGCAGAAGGGAGGTCACAACCCTCATTTCTGAGGAATACGACGCAAGAAGGAGGAGAAAAATCATAATCAATATTTATTTGATTCGATCTCTTCAATGAGAACAGCGCCATCTCTCCCACTGTTCTAATACTTGCTGGTACTATACGTAGCGTGATACGCAAGTCTTGGAGCGTGTCTAAAAAATTAGCGTTTAAAAAAGATGCGGTAGCTTAGTTGGGAGAGTACTTCTACTTAGAAGAAGGGGGTAGCAGGTTCGAATCCTGCTTGCAATTTAGTAAGTCGCAATGTTTTTTTTCCTTTGCAATCGAACTCGGTATTAATGCATATTAATTTAAAGATAAATACAGTGTAATCTCACTAATCCGGCGCTATTAAAAACCGGCATTTTTATAGTGAAAATGTCATACTTGTGTTTGCGTTTATTTGACATTTTTAACTATAAAATATTCTCACCTGAAAAAAAAACAAATACGTAAGCACGTGCACGTGATAAGTTTTGAGGTTTGACTGCTAGTCGACGATGCAGCGACCGAAGCGCACAGGTACAGAGGGGCGAGGGAGGCGTGGGTGCCGGATTATTGGACGTGCCGATCTATCGAAGTGCTGGATTAGTGAGATTATACTGTACATACCAACTCTACTGTCATAGTCATAAGGTTTGAATATATATTAGTTATAAGGTGTGAATATATATTTATGACACTGTGGTGTTTTCTTATCTTAGCCCTTGACTTTACAGTAGAGATCGCTGGTGCAAACAGCCATTGACAGAAATTCTGCCCCAAATGATAAAATATGTATTGATCTTTTTCTAACTAATATCAGCTTCTTGCTAAAAGGAGGTAACAGATCGTTACTGGTAAAGGTGAATGGTGAACTCGCCTTCAGCTAGCATTCCAAAATGACCTCCAGTGACGTCCATAGACTATATAAACTTGTATTCCTTATAAGCGACGAGTTTACGCCGAAAAATATGCATGTTCGACGATTAACATTTAAAAATTTGGCAGTTTGAATTTCGAGCGCCTGCAATCACGTTTTTTTGGCCCAAACAGCACCTTCATTACCAGGGTTGCCAGCCTAACTGGCGGTTGACGCGTAGCGTGAGAGCTCTGGCAACACCATGCCGACTGCCTGGAAAAATTGAGCGATCTATGTGAGCTTGTTTACAACGCCGTCCGAAGGTTTGAGTGTGATTGGTTAGGTGAATTAAGAGGGTAAGAATGGATGAATGGATTGAGAGATGATGAGATGTATATTGTATCCTATTTTTTTATCATTAAACACAAAAAAGAAAATAAGAATCGGTTCATCCGTTCGGTCGGTTCAGACTCACAGATACACATCAGATTTGCAGCAGCGCTTTTTTTTCGCCAGAAACTAAAAGTAAACGATAATTGTAAAATGAAAAAAAAAAATGTATTGCAAGCACAGTATAAGAATAAATTGACAGATCAATAGTTATTGTTTATGATAGAATTATTTTAGATTATTTAGTTTATATGCACCCATATAGTAAATCCTTTTTAATGTGTTCAAAACCCCATGGTAACTTGCAGTTACCGGGTAAATTCTTGTTTAATTTTGTTTTATTATTATTACATTTAGCTTGACATGTGTAACATATAGTAATATTGTGTTATTTGTATTTTACTTGTACTGTGTTTTGACGATCCCAACTTTAAATTCGTGTAGCTTGACATGTAACTCAACTTATAATGTAATTTAAATTGAGAAATAAATAATCTAATCTAATAAGTATGACAACTACTTTTAACTCATTTGACCCTAACAGGTCATGTTAAAAAATAAACATTATAATAAATACCGGTATTGGTATTACCGGTATTTATTATAATGTTTATTTTTGCTTACGCCTGTAGAACTACCCGTAAGCTGATGATGATGATTTCAGTGATATCATACCTCGTCGTCAGCCCGCTCATTAATCATCATCACTGTGGTACAGTCAGCAGAAAATAGACTGTATCATCCAAAGCGTCGTATATATGACGCTTTGGATGCTACAGTATACACCACATATGTTTATTCTTGAGTAAAATGTGTTGCGATATATTTGGCACTTGCTGGATGCTACAGCCTATTTGATCCTGACTGTACTACACGACCCACTTCGAGCTGTCGACGCTGGTCTCCCAGTCCTGTCCTTGGAGTCTACCCTCCCGGCTCCACGGCTAGTCATCCTAGCACGTATCTAGGCACTGAGCTTACCTCATTGTCGGCTCGCTCGTCGTCACTCCGGTACTGAATGTCCAGCTCAGAGCTGTTGATGCTGTTCTCCCAGTCCTCGGAGTCCACCCTCCAGGCTCGCTCGTCGTCGCTCTGGTACTGAACGTCCAGCTCAGAGCTGTTGACGCTGGTCTCCCAGTCCTCGAAGTCTACCCTCCCGGCTACAAGGCTAGTCATCCTAGCACGTATATAGACACTGAGCTCACCTCGTTGTCGGCTCGTTCGTCGTCGCTCTGGTACTGAACGTCCAGCTCAGAGCTGTTGACGCTGGTCTCCCAGTCCTCGGAGTCCATCCTCCCGGCTCCACGGCTAGTCATCCTAGCACGTATTTAGACACTGAGCTCACCTCGTTGTCGGCTCGTTCGTCGTCGCTCTGATACTGAACGTCCAGCTCAGAGCTGTTGACACTGTTCTCCCAATCCTCGGAGGAGTCCACCGATGACGCGTCCAGGTCCATTTCCGCTGGAAAAAAACGTAGTTTTATTATTCAGTATATACCCTGGCTGGGTTTGGCCACAATACAGAATTTCTCTTTTCGCACAGCGAGCCGCCGCCGCTGCTGTCCACGTAGCGGACCAGCATGTGCTTCTGTGGACACGCGGCACTCACGGCCGCACGCGGCACGACTCACCCACGAGCATGACGTTGTCGAGGTGGCGCGGGGCGGGCACGGCGGGCAGCCGCAGCGCCGTGGCGTTGACGGCGAGCGCGGCCGCGTGCCGCCCCGACGACTGCGACGCCAGCTCGCTCAATGAGCTGCCGCCGCTGCTGTCCACGTAGCGGATCAGCATGTGCTTCTGTGGACGAGTAATCGTTGAAGCGATAGAGAACGCGGACGCATCCAGAAAAAAAACAATAAATTTTCAAACCGCTGAACAGATTTTTTTGAACTGTAGCTAAAAGCATCCCCCATGAAGTCTTGCAAACACGAAAAACTAAATCAATTAAGTATTTTTCTACTCGTTTACTATAATCTGTGAATAGGAACTCCGTGAATCATACTAAAAAGTCGTACTGTTTAGATTGGAACACCACTCTATACTCTATTGGTTTATTATTAATCTCTATGGCTATATGACACTGAACTATAATGATATAGAATACAACTCCGCGCAAAAAATAATGCTATTTCATTCCGAATAGACATTACCTAATACGAAACAGTGAATTTCAACTTAAAAGCAGCTTCTTTTAAAGCTTCAAATGCCTTTTTCCTGCCCGCGGGCAGACATTAATGTTAATGCATTTATAATTTTAAATAAATTGAATTTTATCGCAGGCTAGAACGTCATATATATGTCAATAATCACAAGAATCAGAAGTGCTACTTTTATGTTCAAAATTCGAAGTTTGTATCGAGCCGTCCCACTCACTCAAAGACGGTTTTACCCGAGAGCGATAGGGATGGCACGAAAAATCCTCGAATTCCGATCTACGAGGTTTTGTTAACTTACTGGATGGTCCAGCTCACAGATGGGGTTGTTCCGCATGTCTATCATCTCCAGGACTTGGAGCGAGTTTATGTTGAAGTCCTCTGGCACACTTGAGATCTGTGAGATTATTTAAAATTATATATAGCAGACTACCCTTCCAGGTTTACCATAGACGGGTAATAGTATATGACAGACCTCATACAATCCAAGTACTAATATGTAGGTATCATGTAACATTCGAAAAGCTGGCAGTAAAGATATGGCGTACGTATAAAAAAGAAACAATAGGGAATATGAACGAATTTTTATTTGTGTTTCATTCAAAGCTGATTCATGTAACAAACAGTAGAGCAAAAATAATCCGAATAACTATAAAAATAACCAAGATATAAGCCAACAGACATTAATTCTATCTCTTTCTAGCAAAACAGATATAATATGGAGTTTTTATGGCCGTAGTGTACTATGACGTAACAGTGCATATCGGACTTCTGTCAAATCGCTGTCTAATTAGTAGTTTAAAATGCCTATATCATGCGTATTTCTTGGCCAATTTAAATTACATCTGTAAAAAAAACCGTTTATATCACGCTTTTATTAGGTCGACCTGTATGTAACTATGTAATGGAATCTAGGGTAGCTAATTTAACCATCTTCCAAGGATCGTAGCGTCATGAAAATTGGCAGCTGTATGTAGTTCTGATGAAAATACAATAATATGGCACTGTCGAACTGATCTGATGATGGAGGCGGAAGAAATTAACTGGAACTTCATGACGAAACATCGTATCATAGCTGTGTTTGGATTCGTTAGAAAAGTCTTGAAAAGCGTGTTTTTCTAGTGTTTTTTAAACTATTTTTTTTTTTTTAGATAATGCTTTTGCGCTTGGCATAATAACATATGAATAAACTAATTCATATTTTGCAAATAATCACACCTCATTATTATTGAGCTGCAGAAACATGAGGTCGCCGCACTGCAGTACAGACATGGGGAACTCCCGGAGACAGTTGTGCCGCAGGTTGCAGTGCACGAGGGCTTCCAGGCCTCCGAGTGTGCTGGGTAGGGACTCGATTTCATTGTGCTCCAAGGTTAGCCACCTGAAAGTTCATACATACATAGAATCACGCCTCTTTCTCATATAGGGTTATAAGATACACAATTTTGAAAAAAACCTATCAAAATCCCTAATCTATACTATTATAAAGTTGTAAAAATGAAATGTCTGTACATTAAAGATATTTTAGAAAAATTGATTGTTACCGACAATTTGGAGGTCACTAAAACGAAAAATATTTTTTTTGGATTTTATGTATAGATATTATGCGTCGTTGTGGCTTCATCACGCAAAATCGGCTAAACAGATTTCAACTATTTTTGGTATATGGGTAGCTGGGTATCTCCAGATGGTTATAGGATACTTTTTATCCGACTACGCTGAAGAAAAAATGAAGGGTTATGACTTTTTCTCCTCCGCGAACGAAGTTGCGGGCGCCTTCTAGTTTGTGAATAAAATTCCTGACGCTTGGGTCAAGTCGAAGGGGTAATAGTTCAAGGATAATGTCTACTATTAAGCATTGGCGTGCGGACCATATAGGCATCAAGGCCAGGGATCGAATCCGGTATTTTATAAATCTTCTAAAGTACGCGCTATTTCTGGAATGTTTTAAAACTCCATTTAGGAGAAGAGAAATTAATCAAAAAAGACCTGATTCAAGTTCTAGAATTCTAATAATATATACGAAAATCTCGCAATTGAACGAATAAAACGAATCGTTATTTCGGATATTTTGTATGATAAAAATACCGGTTCCGATCCCTGATCAAGGCACTGCCTACCCTGAACGACCAGGGCTCCATATAGGCACAAAGAAACTGCGTAGGCACCCTGTGCACGCCACTGCCTTAAGTTGCAAGTGTTAATTGTTATCTTTTCCAGAAAAAAAAAACATATTTTTTGTAATTTACAGAAGCTTTTTGTTGTATTAATAGAAATTATTCATTCAAAATTCTTGACGTGTCAGAAAAAATCCTGTCATCTCGTAGCCCTATTTCCCATTGGGCTAGGCAGAGACTACTTCTATCCACTTCCTTCCAGATTTGTATACTTTTTTCTCTTTGGCAACTTTTATTAAATTCCTCATACATGCTCGTCGGTTTAGAGAACTACTGACTCCACCCTCTTAAAACTTCCTTTATTTGGTCTAGGAATGTCTGTCTAGGTCTTCCTCTTTCAACAAGATGGACCGATAATCTGGTGAAGATCGCGGGAAACCGTTAGATGAGGGCGGCGCACGGCCCGTCGTTATGGAGATCCTTGGGGAGGCCTTTGTCCAGCAGTGGATGTCCTTGAGCTCATATGATGATGATATATTTTATGATGTGCGCAACAGAACAGCAATCAGATTTTTTTCACAAAGTCAAAAGATATTTATACCTACATATATCAAAGATATTTGGCCACAACAGTCATAAAACGCTTAGAGCATTTTAAACTGAATATGAAGGCAAAGATAAGATTACGATAGTTCAGCCATAAAGTTGAATGCATCATTCTCGCTTGCTTAAACATAAATTTTAAAGTAAGTCTATATCCCATCAAAAACAATACTTGTAAAAAGAAACCAAGTCTCGCAACTCAGTTCTTCTACCGTGAAAAGTGGTGAGATCCAAGTTGGTTAATTTATTCAGTCCCTAATTAAGGGTCCTTCTGTCTTAAGTTATGATGATGATGATGCACTGCAAATGTAACTTTGTGATGTGATGGTAATGACCTATTATTCCGTTATCTTATTTATATTAAACATATACAGGTACACTGATTCATTCACTGCAAATGTAACTTTGTAATCCTATATATTTATATGGGATTATTTATGCAGTTGGTGTATCTAATAAACTGGTCCATAATTTCAAATTATTTAGGCTTTTTGTTGATTTATACACTAAACACTAATTGTATTCTAAATTTCAAGCATCTATGTCTGCTAGAAGTGCCTTATACTTTTTATGATCGGTCAGTCAGAGAGTGAGTGACAAAATTAAGAAACTTTGGCTATTTATAATTGTTAAACTACTGCTTCAAATTGAATGAAATTTGAAATATACCATGTTCTTAGAATGCCAAAAATGGCCTGAAGTGCTTCGACGAAAGGATGCTACGGCCGTGCCGCTTCTTTTTGCGCGACTTGGTGGGGGCACTGCCGTGCCCCCAGATTACTGTGATCGAGTTTTTATGTTTTTCAAGAAATAGCCAGAATTAATAAGCTTTAAACCAAGCATTTACATATAAAACTACTTTCATTTCTATCCCAATCATAAAGGTTTGTTTAAACTATACCAATTGTTTTTCCGATTAAAGATTTTTTTTTATCTTAAAAGACTTAGTATATAATAACATGCCTTATAATATACGCCAGTGAGTGTTATTCACAATAACTAAATAGTGATGAATGGATAAAAAGCGCACTCTTGTGATCATTCATATATACTTAAAAAGTTGTTAGTTGAATTTTGTAAATTACTGATATTTTCAAAAAATAAGCTAAATGTTCACATAGAGTATGCAAGTTATGGCCCATTAAAGGAAAGTTTTAGTGAGAATTGAGAATTCAGTAGTTTGTAAAATTAAGGGGAATGTACATACACACATCGGCACAAACTTTCATATATAGTCATAGACATAATCATGGTAATTACATTGTAGATGGCGGATAAAATTTGTCAGTTCAGCACAATTCACCACTATATTGGCATGCAAATGTTTAAAGCTTTTAAATCCAAAATAATTAATAAATTTACACACACATAACTGATGAAAATGTCAATTAGAATAAGATTAAAATAAAAGTAAAATGTTCACAAATTATTACTTATGTCTAAGCATGTATGTAATGTTATTAGGATTAGCTGGGTTCAAATCCGATTATAAATAAATATGTGTTCCTGAGTCTTGGATGTTTTCTATGTATGTAAGTAAATATGTATATCTATTAAATATGTTGTTGTCTAGTGCGCATAACACAAACCTTATTGAGCTTACCATGGGACGAGTTCGATTTATGCATAATTGTCCTCTAATATTTATTTATTAGCAGTTACTCACATTGTAAAACAATGCATGCTCATCCCTAAGGTCTCATCCTTGCAATAGACAGAAAAATGTCAAGCACTACTCGGCTTTTATTCATATTCATATTCATTTATTCATAATAATATTAATATATATAATAATTAATTATTACATGTCAATATATCATTAAACTCTTTTTACAAAGTGAGTAGCCACTAATGTAATCTAAATACAACAAACACAACTTTGCATGTATAATATATTAAAAAACATTGATTACAGTTATCTCAAAATGTATCAAATGACAGATGATGATAATAAAAATAAATAAAACTCTGCCAACTAGTTTCCAAGGGAAGTTCAATGTCAAGTTCACATTGCGTTAAAAATAAAACTCACCTCAATTTTGACAGTTTGGTCATTTCCTCGGGTATAGTTTTGAGTTTGTTGCCTCGTGCTCCAAAAGTGTCCAACTTACTGAGGTTCCCGATCTCCTTAGGGATCTCCCGCAGTCCTATCCTATTGCACCAGAACGCCTCAAGGTTCTCAAGCTCACCAATCTCTGGTATCAAAACTTGTAAAGGATTGTAACTTAGGTTCAAATTGACGAGATTTTTCAAATTCCCTATCTCCGGCGGCAGCGAAGTAATGTTGTTATAATCCAGCGTCAACGTTGTCAAATTTAATAACTGCGTTAATTCCACTGATATAGTTGTTATTTTGTTTCTATGCAAGTAAAGGTGTTCGACTTCGTAACAGGTGTACAATAGGCTGGGTATTTCTGTGATATCGAACGCATTGAGGCTCAGTCTTGACTTTTTTTTCACAACTGCTGATTCTATTATGGCCAATATATGGTTATCACGGATAAATTTTAATATTGAACTCATTTTTGAGCTATTTTGGGTACATTTCAAGAGACTATTGCGTTTGAATTTGTTGTGAAAATGACAGGTGTAGTTGTAGATGTCAGTCGCCAAACATTTGAAGTTTTAAAGATGTTTTTTTCCACTACTCAGTCTACTGTGAAGAACTATGAATTAACCTATATGTATGCTATCAAATAATAATGGATCTTAATATGTACATGTCATGAATATAATGTCTAACCCACAGTATTAAAAGCATACAATGCAATTCACAAATTAAAAAATAAATGACGTTGCTCTAAAAAATAAATATAAATAAATCTTGTAAATATATTTAAACAAAATATAAAACGAAAACGTCTTTAGTTTTCATAGAAAGTGTTGCTAGGATAGTTGTATTATTTATACTAAAAATTTATTAATGTTTTAACAAAATTAAGACCACTTATATTTTTCATTTTATAATAACATTTAGATGTATACATTCAATATCAATATAATCTGATTTTTTAATTCTACCTAGAATTCAGTAATGCTTTATTACTATCGTGCGTTGCGTCGAACGTAACGTAGCGAATGTATTGATTTTCATATTTTCGCGGAAAATGTAGGGCCTAGTCGATTATATTAAAAATAAACATTTGTTACAACGCACTGAATTAAAATAAGAAATGACCATCTACAGTCAAAGAAAAATGTATTGCTAGCAAGTGATCTTGTTTGAGAAAAGTGATTACGTGTGAAACATTATTAAAATGCCATTTTATATTTTTAAGCTTACATTTACAATAGCTCTTATAGAGCAATGTTTTATTTCTGATACAAATGGTAAGTCACTGACTTAAGTAGCCTCAGAATAAAAAAAACAGCTTCGTAACTAACATTGTTGTTTTTATTATTAGCTCTACAGCAAAACAGGACCTTCCACCATGTACGTCGTTCGAGTGTGGACGACAGTTTTTTCAGAAATCAGAAAACACCATCATATCGGTCGTTCCAACCAGTCGCAATAAAATACCGAAAGTCATATCCTAGGGATGATCGTACAGACTACGACATTACCTCGTACGACTCCGAATATGGAGGCGTGGTATCCAACTTTACGTCTTCCATTTACGATGACAATCCTCCGTTGTACCCAAACCCGGAATTCTTATCCAGAAGCAATCAAGGTAAACATATTTAAAAATTCAAGCAAGCAACAGGTTTTTACTATTCGTGTGAATGAAAGTCAAAAGTCATCTTTTTTTTATCAATTAAGAATCTTGCAGTAAAAGCAATAACAAGAGAATAAAAGTATCAGTAACTCAACAATAATGCGCCTCTCCTTGAGAAGAGTCGCATCGCCTCGATCTTGACTAAAATCAGCTTATTTCTCGAATTCTTTTGTTTACTAGCTGTGAGCAAAACGGTAGACACTCGACCGATGGACACGGAAGTGGAGCTGCCTGATGACTCACTAGCTGATGCAGATTTGAAGGAGCATAATATAATAGACAGTGTGACATATCTGTATGGCTTCAACAACTGCCACAACGTGAGGAACGAATGGAAAATATTAGTGAGTAATAAGATGAACTAAAAAAAATTTACTTTTCATGATGTCCAACCACCCAGGTTAAGCTTAGCTTTTCTGAGCCTCACAGTTTACATATCCTATACCGAAACACTAAATCGCAGCCCAAGTAGGTACCTATATGTGTTCTTGTAACTCACGGTGACTAATGCACACGTCTTTTTTGTGAGTTTGTGATTATCTTTATTAGCTCAAGAATAGGGATGTTGACAACTTTTTGTTGTATGTTATCGATAAAAAATAATAGAAATAATGGTGAAAAAACTACTTCAATCTTATCAAAACTCCCCGAGATACAGCAATGTTGATGTCACTTTTTTGGACTTTTCCAAAAAATGCTGCCTACTAAAGCCTTAGGAACACGTTATTTAGATTTTATTTTGATGAGAAAAATATTGGTAACCGTACAGAAATTTATTATCCTCATGGTTAAATTATGCAGATTTACTCGGTTTATATGGGTCTACCACCCACAAATCCAAGTAGATTTTGAAGTATATTTGCTATTTTATTCTCTAACAGATTTTTATCACAAGTGGCATTGCTGTCATAATACTGGTCGCAACTGTGATGTGGTTACTGTGGAGCGATTATGCGGCTGAATTTCGAAAAAGCAGCAAGTTGTATCCCATCAACATCAACCTGTGTTGCTGCCTGGCGGCCTGCACGCTCATCTACATACAAGCTGTCATGGTAAGTCACAGATCTATCATAATCTTATTTTGCCACGGCGTCCCCCGACATGTCAGCCCCTAAAATATTTTCACCTCTGCTAGATTAAGTTTCGCCAACCGGTAACTACCACTCCCATTAACTCAGATCGAACCCGATATTGACCTGGTTAGCTGACAACACTTACTAGCTGGTTTCACTACGCTAGTTTCGGGTTATTAGTATAGATTGGGGACACAAAAAGTTCTTAGAGGCTGATTACCCATTAACAACATTAGCTTGCCTGTGATCCTTGTTTTAGTAACACCTAAAATATGGCGCAGTCGGTAGGATTTTAAATATAAAATGAATATTCTTTTAGGGAGTATCATCCCCGTCGCAATGCGAGCGCATTGCCCTCCTCCTGCATTACACTCACGTGTCTTGTGCTATGTGGATCGTGGCCCTCGCCGCAGCGGTGGCAGAATACTGCGTCTGCGATTCACTGCTACCACTCAAGTATATCTACTTGCTCGCGTATGGGGTTCCAGCGATTGTGGTTATGGTATGTTACATTTGAATATCCCCTTCTACAGAATACAACAGTTAGAACTTTACTATTTTCCCAACTTTTCTTTCTATTTTGTTTAATTTTAGTTATTGTATTTAAAATCTTTTTGTATATCTGTACATTTATTTTCCTTCTGATTTATTCTCACTTATTCCCTTCCCAAAGTATTCCTGCATCTGGTCTCTCTTCTTTTCTTTTGTTACACTTAACATCGCACGACCCAGAGTAATTTATGTTTATGAATTTCGAACCTTCTTGAATTTTATGAGAGTTCAACTTTTATTAGTACAGCTCAGTAGTAGACCTCAGGAGGTTTGTTTTTTTCTGTACTTTGTATTATAAGTTTACCCTTATCATCCTCGGGTCGTAAGGTGATAAAATAGACAAATTAGAGGCCTTAGCATCATAAATAAAGATAAATTGATTTCAGTTCAACTACGCCCTTTCAATGGAGCACTACGAGATAAAGCACTATTGCTGGATGTCCATAGAGAAGGGGATGGTCATGGGTTTCATGGTGCCAGCTATGATTCTTATACTAATCAACACCGGAATAATCATAATCGGGTTGCAAAGCGTAAATAAAAAGCAAGCGGAATTGTTGACAGCCAAAATCCAGGAATTAGTAGATCACCACTTGGCGCATTGGCCCACAAACGAGAATATTGGGAACAGCACTGGAAGTATTGATACCCTAGATAATATTTATAGCCCTAGTAGCAGCCGGAAGAACACGGATACTTCGGATAAGGATTATAATATGAGTGAAGATGATTGCCAGTATAACAATTTGGGAAATTCTAACGTTGATTTAGATTGCGATGGTGATATTCAGGTAATTATTAACGCATTTTGCGGTTCTTATTGTGTAAGTTTAGGAGGTGTCCAGTCCATTACGTGAGTTTTTTTAATAATTTGCTATTCGATTGAAAACCGTCATTTCTTCTTCAACTTACATTTCCAATGTTCCCTGCCCCGCGACCAAAAATGTACCCTCGCTACAGTGGCGTGCACAGTCTTCGGACTAGATAGGTAGTTTTTCTGTGCCTGTATGGAGCCATTGTCGTTAAGGGCATCAGGGTAGGCCATTTATCTGCGCCTATATGGAGCTATGGTAGTTGAGGGCAGGCAGTGCCTTTATACCTACCTATACGGATCGCACGCCTGGCTATTAGAACAATATCAAGCAAAAATTACTTCCAATCCCCGGGCATTCTGGCAACATGTAAACAGTCTGAAATCGAGGGGTGGGTTTGAGGCTCAGGTTGTGTACGAGCGAAGAGTTTTTGAGGGCATTGAGGCGGCCCAGGCTTTCTCGAATTTCTTCTCCAGTGTGTTTCTTCCTAGCATACCTGTCCTCGACCATGAAAAAACTATCCGCAACGATCGGACGTATACGGCCAATTCAGTACATATCGATAGTATCTCTCCTGAAGAGGTTTCACATTTTCAACCTGGCGCTACGTACCAGCGAGTACCCTTGTCAATGGAAGGTCACTCGTGTGCGCCCGATTCCCAAGACAAACGACACGGCCAGGGTTGAAAATTACATAATTTGAAGCTTATTTATGGTGTGCAACAGTTGACCGATTGTGAATCCCTCCAGGAAGACATCAACCGAGTTCATCAATGGAGGGTAGAAAATAAGCTTCTTTTCAACACTGGAAAGTGCTCAGTTATGACTTTCAGCCACGCTCGTAACCCTGTACATGCACAATATCGCTTAGGATCTGAACTCACTGCTCGTGTAGATTCTGTTAGGGACTTAGGCGTTATCTTTGATGCGCATCTCAACTTTCATGATCATGTAAGGGCACTAACTGCCAACTGCTATAGAAAGTTGGGATTCGTAATTCGAAATGCCCGTGATTTTGATAATCCCATGGCGATTAAACTTATTTAAACCGCTTTAGTCAGAAGCAAACAGGCAGGCAGAGAAGCAGAGGCAGCCTCTGTTGTCTGGAACCCTTATGAGATCACTTACGCCCTGCTTCTGGAGAAAGTCCAAAAAGCGTTTCTGCGTTTTTTGTACAAAAAAACTTACGGGTACTATCCATTCTTGTATCCTACTAAATTCCTACTTGGCTCTTTAGGATTTAATTATCTGGAGGTGCGGCGTAATCATGGCCTTCTCACTGCTGCTTGCCGGATTTTGCGAGGTGATTCGGATTGAGCTCAATTGGTGTCTTCACTGTTAAAATCGAATATTAATTTCCGGGCGCGTGATCGTCATTTGCTGGCAGTTCCGAGGGCGCGCAATGTGTCTTACAGGAATTCACCATTGGTCCACGCTTTAAAATGCCTGAATACGCTTCTCGCATCAGCATCTGATTGCGATGTTTTTGCAAGTAGCTGGAAGGGTATATGTGATGAATGTTTGAGGTTCTGTGAGGCGATGGACGAACGTCACTCTCTTGCTATTTGTTTATAATTGTTATATCTGCAACCTATGTCTGCTGTACTACGTGTTATTGTTTGTGTTATTATATGAAATTCACAGTGCCTTGGTCTTATGCTGTAATTCTGTGTAATTTAATTAAATAAATAAATAAATATGGACTCTATGAATTCAAAAGATAGGTTTGTATTCTCCTGATGTTTTTATCAAAGCTGCTCCTCCTTTAACATAAATATTGAAGATGATTGGACGCCTCCTAACTAATTTACCCAATTAAATTAAATTATCTTCAGCCCCGATTGTAATGAAATATTTATTTGTGTACAGCCTTCGTACGTAACAGCCTTGCAGGAGAAAGGGCTGTTGAACGTTCTCATTAGCATGGACAATCTTTCGATGAAATATAGTTGGAACGCCGAAGGAAACGAGAATGAGCTTAAGTCTTACCTGAACTTGTGTTTGGTTTTGGAACCATTCTTCGCCATAAACTGGGTGATGGGAGTTGTTGCCATCGAAAATGCCGGCCATTGGTCAACGCCTACCATCTATTTGATACTCGTTGTTGCTATGGTATGGGAATTACGTTTTAAATATCTCTTTTACAATATTTTTAATGCCCTTGTACAAAAATTGCACAAACATTATGATGCTGATTTTTTTTACTATTTCTAGTATGTTTACCTTTCGGCTACCATATGTACGACTCTACCTATCGTTCGCAACAAAACGACTAACCCGTGTTGCGAGGAAGTGCTGACGGAACCCACACCGACCAGAAGCAGGTAAACAGTGAAAATATTATAACAATTCTTAAAATACCTACTAAAATAGTAGTTATTTTTGATTTAGTGGCAACATTATTTAGCAACAATTTTATTACAAAATTAATGTTATTTTCAGAACAACGGATAGCATTCCTTTACTTGATCCAGCGATGCAACAGCCTAATGTGACTCCAGCGCCTGCTGATACTATAAGTACTATCAGCATATAAACTTAATCAAAATCTCAAGGTACTTGAGTACTTAAATTGAGTATAATTGACAACTCGAAAGTCGATTCGATTGGTTTAAAATCGCATACGGACTAAGTCCGGTGATTTTAAGGACGAATTGTGGAAAATCCTAACTTTTAGTTAGTCAATTTAACTTAAGGAAAATACCGGATTTGAAATTACCTCGCACCGCGCGAGGGCGAAAATAAAACAAAAAAAACGTTTGATCTCATAGATTTTAAGAAAATACAGCTATCAATTTACTACTTAAGTGCATTATATTATAATATACCTACCCAGTACCAACGTTTTGAGAACTTAAAGGCCATAAATATTAATAATCTATAATTAAGGAATTTTAAATCAGCTTTACAGATTTTGATAGTGTATTTGGTGTAACCAGTAAAGATTTTATGTCCACATAATTTAGAGTGATGGGTTGTGTCTAATTGTTTAAAATTGTTAACAGTCTAATAACTAATAATATAATTTTTACTTGTAAGGAAAAATAGGGATTTGGTTTTCATACATCTGTTTGATTTTTTAATAACAGTGATCGACTATATGTTTGTGTGTGTGTGATAAGTTCACGTTATTATTGTAGTTGTGGTTACAACATTCACTTTCTCAGAGAAAGGTAATTTATTTTGAAATCCGGTAACTATAAAATTATATAGCTCGCAGGTTGGATTTCAATTTAGAATTAGTAACCATTAGTGTGATCATTGATTATATTCAATGAAAACAGTTGAAAGAACCCTTTCAAATTCATGTAACGTTGCCACATCGCTATTTTTCCCACTACCAACGCATATCTTTAAAAATGTTGCCAGTGTGTAAAAAGAACAATAATTATTTAAGTGTCATTTTATTTTCTCAAAACATTTTCGATCTAAGGCATTTAAATATCCATTATAAGTAAGTAGATTCTGTATATTTATGTACCTAACGATACTTTAAGATATTGCGACCCACTAAACCGCGATGGACCAGCGAAGTGGGTTGCTTCGTTATATTTTCTATACGCTTTTTTATCAAAACTGAAGGTTTTATCTCAATGTCGACTGAACATGGTATAGCTGCTTCAGGAATTTCACAATTCATATTTAATATTAAATAGTACTTTAATCAAACTATGAAAGCAAGCAAGATTTTAGCTGCGTGTATGTGTTCTAATTTCCTAATAAGAAGTTTTAAGTAAGTTTTCCTAAACCTGTTAAGAGCGTTTATACCCACTTAACTGGCAACGTCGCATATTTCTTCGTTTTGCTCCATTATTTTGTGGTATTTGAATGAAACTTAAACTTATGTTCAATACATACCCTACATTTTTAGCATTTATATTGAGTTTAATTCATATCCTCATCACTTTTGTCTTCATTTTATTACAAAACAAGATGTAGACATAAACTCATTTTTAGAGCGTTGGTTGTGGCAATATCATGAAATTTTGTATTGTGCCAGCTTAACTACCGAAAACGTAATGAATGAATTGAAGATATGTCCAAGTTACATTCACATTTCTCAAAATAATCGAGAAAACCTAAAACTATGCGACGTTGCCAGTTAAGCAGGTATAAACCCTCTTAAGTATAATTTTTCAAATGTGATATCTCAATTAAGTTTTCATTTTCGCCCTGAATATTTGCTATTGCACAAACAATTATACTTAAATAGGTATTAGAGTCTGTCCAGTGAATCGTGTCACAAAAAATGGATATTTGAAAAATCATCAACTGGCAATTACTTAATGCATAGAAACGTGGTAGGCCTATAATTTGAAAGATTTTCTAACGAAAACTTAGTAAATAGTTGCCATAAAATAGTAGATTGTTTGACAAGGGGCTAAAATAAGCCATTATGATACGAAGTGACTATTTGGACGAGCTCACGAAGTGAGCGAGGACAAATATTTCTGAGTGTCATAATGGCTTTTAGCCACGTGTTAAACACTGCTTTTCACTTCGACAGCGAGAAAATAAAAATGACTTAACATTAAAATTGTATATTCCATGAAAAACTAAAAGTACAGTTTGAGCAATTCTATCAGAAAGTTTGGCCAATCTGATCAGGTTGATTTGTTTGTTTTTAATTATTCATAAGGAGTATGTAGCTGGCCGAAAGATTTTTTTTCAGTGTCATTGAAATTTTTTATCGGATTATATGGCTTTCTTTTAAACCCTAGGGGCTAAATGTACTATTTTAGGCTCGCTAAGCGAAGCTAATATGACGTACTTTTTGAGCAGGAGAAGTGAAAAGAATTTTAATAAATGATTCCATATGGTCAGACTCTATACAATCCCTAAATGATTTACATGAAGTATAGTTTCAGAAGATCAGTTTTGTCTTCAGCGTTTTCTTTACAAAATTGAATACTGTACGGTCGGCCATGAAATAGGTTACCACTTTTCTACTCAATTTCATGTGATTAAGGTTAAACAGTGGTAGGCCAATTTGGTCGGCCGTACAAATAAAATACCCCATGTCACTGTCTAAGTTATGTACCTGAGTAACTACACAACTAGATGGAATTACTTTCATCCGACGATAGGAACACCCTTGCTATTTAGATTGGTACTCACTTTAAGATATTATATTTATATAACTTAGGCAGTGAAACTATTCGTTTCATACTCTATGCGCATAGGTCTAAGGGTCTAAGAGTGGAGTTCAAACAGTTGGATTCAATAACTCAATGTAATTAAATTTTCTATTAATATTTCCCTTCTGCGAATAATTAAGCATAAATGTCTTGAATATTTTCGTCGGACATCGGGACATTTTAGTTTCGTCAGCTTTATACCTATGGTTAACAGTGCCGGATTAACCCATAAGCAAACTAAGCAATTGTTTAGGGTATCACGTCTTGTGGGCGGCACCAGAAACAGCACCAAAAAAAATTGCACCATCAACATGCCAGGCTGTTTGAAAATGCGCGCGTTTTAAATTATGGCGTTGACGTGCGGGCATATTACTTATTCTGTGGTTCGGGCTCATAACCCCGCCCGTTTGCTCGCTCGTCGTCGTGCATCGTCGGCATATGGATAGGAGGGAGGGGGACACCACACGCGTGGATTGCTTAGAGCATCAAATGGTCTTAATCCGGCATTGATGGTCAACTACTCTCGTACCTATTGATGATGTTTCAACTTTTTGATCTTCATTCCTATTAGCCTACATGTTCGCTGTATGTGACTTTACGACGACCTTTAATCGTCTGAATACGGATGTCCCTAACCTTGCAGATTTCTTACTGATATGATTTTTAACCGACTTCCAAAAGAGGAGGTGTTCAATTCGTCGGAATGTTTTTTTTTCTTTTTTTACTGTAACTTTGTAAAAAAATATGTATAGTTATTTTCAGCACTTATAAAATGCATCCTCCTATTTTAAAGTGAGTTATGTTTATCAGCTGTGCTTGGCGTCCCTGTCTGAAATAAGCCACACGGCTGTACTACTGTAATAAGGAGCACTTTTCTACGACAGTCTTATTATTGTTAGATGTACTCTACTCTAAGTGAAGTGTCTTAGATCGTAGTAATTCTGTTTGTGATAGAACTGTTGCCACAATAATTCGAATAAATGTTTTGACAAAACAGTATTTTCTTTTATCAGTAGGATTTTCATATGAATCGTAGTCCTTTCACGAAACACGTGTGTAAAGGGTTTTTCCCGCGTACAGCCGCATTTATACAACTTTTGAATAGAATGCGTTTCGGTTAGACGAAAGTATGGGAAAGTTCGAAAGGTGGACTTTATTTCAACGCATTTAAGAGCATTTTCGGTAAAATTTCAGTCTTTTCCATACTCCCGTCTTATATTTTAAAATATATTTTTTTGGTAAATTTTTTTTTTTTACTGCACTGTGTTTGCTACAAATATGAACTTGTAATAATGATAATCAAAGTCGGTTAATTCGTTTAGTTAGTGTAAAAGTTTAGGAGGTCTGATGCTACAAACTGAAAGACAGATCCTCAGATACTAATTTTTTTTTTCGTCCGTGGTTAAAAGAAGGTACAACTTAGCTTTTTAGAATTATATAAATAATATGTGAAATTAGTTTTTAAACCATTGTTTCACTTTCTTTGAAAGTTGATTCGATCTAGATTGTTCATCCTTGGTATGCCTTGTCCCGTATACCTGTAGTATGCCGGAGGATTGCAAGATTGCTCCTGTCGTAATGGCCCGGCGGGTACAACCAGCAAAGCTCTTAAGTGACCTGCTGCTTTGTCAATGTCAATAAGGTCTACTAATAGTCAGTTAAATGTGTGGCTGATGGTACAGGAATACGTGCCGCTTCGGCAAACTACAGTACGCCTACCATGAGTTCGGCACGAGCGAGTATCGAGTGCTCGATGACGGTCTATCTCTTTCGCACTATTAGCGCGTGCGAGAGAGGTGCACTGACTCTCGATACGAGATACTCGCTAGCGCCGATCGTAAACTCAGCTCATGGTAGGCACACATTTATAGATACGGATCCGGTACACTGCATACGAAGGGTTAACAACTGACCGTAGTTTTGCAGAAAGCGGCCAGATATTTTTTTTGTAGTGCAAAAAGCGACCAGTCATTGAGTTGAGAGTTATCACTTAGACAAAAAAATAATCCTGGTTGCTTCCTGCATAACTATGATTCAAGATATCTGTTTAGCCGTTTATAGATATCAACCAGTTTTTTTATTAACCCTCGTTATTTGCGTCTTATTGCGACGATATACGACACGTTTAGGCGTTTCTGGCGTCTTTGGCACGACAGCACACAACACGTTTAGGTGTTCTTGGCGTTCAAAGGGTTAATGGTTTCTGCAAATGCCTGATTTGGTATTGTCAGTCTATTACGCGCCTAGCCTCGTAAGTCTCCGTGTACTAAACTCTGATTTTTAATTCAAGACCAAAATCTGACAGTTCTCATCTTGATTATTTCATCAAATAAACATTTAAGCCATAAATAAGCAGCCAGTATGCAGTGATCACAACGAAAGTGCGCTCGTTGACGTTAAATTTTGGTCTTGAATTAAAAATCAGAGTATACATATGGTAAAGTGCTCGGCAAATAATATGACCATGCACAGTAACCGGCTTCTAAAATAAAAAAATATAAATATTAAAAGGTCGGTTCTTTTACATTTGAATCACCTTTTGAAGTCGGCGCCAAACCATTCGTTTATTACTATCAAGAACCGCGGCGGCGAGCCTTTAGTTATTATCTACCTACATATATATTTAGTCATAGTAATTCGTATTTTTGTTGAATAAAGAACTTTATTTACTTCAGGTTTGGCACCGACTTCAAAAGGTGATTCAAATGTATCCGTACCGTACATAAAAGATTATTTATGGCTTTTTAGTTTATTCTGAAGTCGGTTCTTTTTATATTGATAAATTATTTTTTTTGCTTTTTAGTCATGGATTTTAGTAGTGATATAAAGTATGTTTTAGAGCCCAGAATGGGAAGATTGTGGAGGCACTTTGCACGCATCTCGAGTCTTTGGAAGTAAGAAATGTAAAAAGTTGGTTAGTTCATTGTTTCTTCCATCATCAGCTCAGCATGAAATGATGACAACCAGTCGAAAACAACTGAATAACTAGAAAAATATATACAAAACATTGTTAGTGCCTATAATATTTGAGGGTTTCTCTCGATTTCTCTGGTATTTCATCATATCCTGACTTGGTGATAAGGAGACTACCTCAGGGACACACTATAAAGAATATGACTAACAGTCTTAATATACCTACCTATAATAGATGATTTTTTTAAATAATTAACCATTAAGGAGTTGTACCTTCCGACATCAGCTCAGCATAATGAGATGATGACTACCATATGCAAATACTTAAATAGCTTAAGAAAATATATGAAAAACGTTATAAGTGCCTATAAAATTTGAGGATTGCCCTCGATTTCCCTGGGATCCTATCATCAGATCCCAACTTGGTGGCAATGGGACCACCTCAGGAGTATATCCTTTCAAATAAAAAAAGATTTTTTAAAATCGGTCCACAATTGGCGGAGTAATCGGTGAACATACATAAAAAAATATATATATACAAACTGTCGAACATATAACCGCCTCCTTTTTTGGAAGTTGGTTAAAAATAGAAGTCTGCTTCAGCGCAGTTAAGTTATCTGTCGCGAATTATACAAATTTAAATCAAGTTTTGAAGCATCGTGTAATTCGAAAGGTTCGAATTTCAACAGTGAAAAACTCTCGCGGACTTACGTGGATATGGGATTAGTGAATAAATAAAACAATCGATTCGCTTATATCGAGTGTATTTCTGGATAAATTGGTTACAAAATACTAATCCGCCGACCAATAGGGCGGCCGGGCGCAAGCGGCCGCAACAGCGAGATGAATCTCAAACGAAAACTAGATCGCACATCGTAGTTATATATTACAATCGAAATAGTACAAAAAGCCGACCGGCGTCTTACGGTATCCCAACAAAAATGCTCGCGTCACTGAATTTTATTTAGTTTGAGCTTAACTTACTCTTTAGTTATTTTATAGGAAAAAATATATATAATTAGTATAACTTAAATTAGATAAACCCTCGTGTCCGCAGCTTATACAGTTCACGGTTCTGTACACTGCAGAGAAAGCTTGGGATGAAATGATATATTATAAAAAGAACCCATGCGAAGACTGCGCCGCGCAGTGTCCGGTGCGTCGGTCGTAGCGAGCAGCTCTACTGGCGGTCCGTGGCACGCAGCTTCTCCTCCACCGCTTCCTGCGAAGCCTCCGACAGATCGGTCGCTTGGATGTATTTCTGTACGCCGACTAGGGACTTCTTCAGAGCATCGAAAGAGCTGGAACAAACACATTATTAAATATTAGATCAGCCAAAACTTCGTATGCAAATTGACCGAGGCGTCCTTCAAGGAAATGCACCGCCATGTTGTTAAGATCATAGAAACAGCTCAGGTAGCATGGGATATCGTTTTTAAAACTGTATAATATGTTAATATGTTTATTAAAAACGATGTAATCTTTAGTATAGAGGTAAAAATAGTCGCCTAGCAGAACCCGGACTTCTCGTTGCATTTTTTGAACTGTCGTGGTGATTTCTCTTATCGTCTTTCAATGTATATATTCATTAAACTTCAAAATAGTTTATTAGTAACTTATGTTGTGTACTCATGTAAGGTACTTACTGGCAAATAATCTGATGATCTTTCATCGTTTTATAGACATTGTCACGTAAGTGTTAAATATTGGAAATGCCACGAAATAAGAAACGCATTGACTTGTTAGTGATAACACAGCCTAATGTTTACCTCTACTTTTAAAAATTGTATTCTGTACTGTATTTTATCGTTATATACACAATATCGGAAGTCGATAACTCTGACGGTTATATTCAGTGCCATGAGAATTTCGGGCACTGCATTTTACACAGAAGAACGAAGTACACAATCATATCGTTTACAATGCATATTTCAGAAAGTGCCTCTTTGTACGGGTAAGTCTACATAAAGTACTTATCACACACGTGCGCTAAAGTAATTTTACAATACATATATGGTCCAACACAGACACGTAAAGTGCTACTTGCCGAACGGGTGCATTAAGTAGCACTTAACGAGTCTGTGTTGGCCCACACAAACAGGCATTTTCCGAGCATTTGCATTATAAAACGTTGCAAGATACATGTGCAAAAAAGGCAATTCCAAACTCATTTCGTTGTAAAACCCTCTATGTTCGTGTACATTTTTGCTTATACTATTAAAATAAGGTGTAACCTTTATCTAAGCAATTATCTAGATAAATGCCCGCTAACAGTTTTATCAACACTACCGTATCGTATGTTGTTACTGACAATTGATACTAGGGACGAAAGGTGACGCTAATATCACAAGATTTTGTTTGTAGGACGAAACGTTTCTTATCGTATATCAGCGGTCGGCAACCTTTTAGTAGCCAAGGGTCACATACCAAGCTAACCAAATTGACGCGGATCGCACTTTGTTAATAATTTGTGAATTTATCCGGCAAAAGGTACCACATTGTCGGTTGTCAATAAGGACGGCTTGTAATATACATTGTTATGCAAAAAGCGCCTTATATAACGTGTTTACATTTCGCCTAAAAGCGACACAAGAATTATTAACAGGTAACCTATCTATAAATATACTAAAAAAAAAAAGTGGCTTTTTTCATACAAAATACGCAGGGAGGCTCGCGGGTTGCCTGTTGTCGAGCGCTAATGTAGCTTATTTTAACTTTACATTATTGTAAACTTGACAATGATTTATTTCAAAAGTGACAAGTAAGGTTGCCCTTGTTGTTACGTGTATTTACCGTATACAATAGGAGAAGCTTATCAAAGCCTACTTAGTACAGAGATGAACAGGAATAGGTATCGAAAACAAAACTACCTATGATTTTGACACTCAAAGATCCTTTATTTCGCAAGTGTTATAAATTGTGTGGGAGTTTAGTAAAACGTCCCACTTTGTCGATTCTAGTTTCGGAGTTACGGGCAGTTTAGTGAAACATGGCAAAACGTACCACAAATCGACTTTCAATGAAAACTGATAGAATATACTGTAATAAACCTATGATTTTGATGTCGACCCATAAATGACCAATTTAAGCACCTTTTTAAGGCCTCAAAGTTTAGTGCCCAGCGTCCCACTTTGTCGAATACCGAAGAAAATCGTCGATATCATATTTGTGCCTGTTATAGAGAAACATTTTTACTTAGTCGATATGGAGTTATGAGTAGTTTGTAATATAACAAAGCATAAGCTATCTTTCGGTGAAAAAATTATGTCTAACTGCTATAGTTTTTTTTTTTTTTTTTTTTTCAAACTTGCAAAGGTGAAAAAGCGACAATTGAGAAAACGTTGGTTAAAGTTTGGGACCGCAAAAAACACACTTGTACTTTGAAGTTATGGACTGTTTAGTATCAAATTTATTGGCATACTTTAAGGATTTCAAATTAGTCAAAATCATGTATGTAACTTTAGAAGTTTGAATGTTACGGAGGCTTGAACATAAAAACAGAACGAAAATATGTCAATCCTGAATATGGGTTTATTTTCTATATTTATAACACGACCCGCAGATTCATCATTAAAGTTGTATTTATAAATGTATTCTCATGCTAAAAAAGACAGAACTAATTCTATGGATCCTTTTACTTAGTTACTATGTCAAAAAGTTAATAAAAAATAGATGATTGTTTGACAAGGGGCTAAAATAAGCCATTATGTATGACACAAAGCGACAAATATATCTGAGTGATAAACACTCTGCTTTTCACTTCGACTGCAAGAAAATAAAAAAGACTTAACATTAAAATTGTATATAACATGAAAAACTAAAAGTACAGTTTGAGCAATTCTATCAGAAAGTTTGGCCAATCTGATCAGGTTGGTTTGTTTGTTTTTAATTATTTGTAAGGAGTATGCAGCTGGCCGAAAGTTTTTTTTTCAGTGTCATAGAAATTTGTATGGGATTATATGGCTTTCTTTTAAACCCTAGGGGCTAAATATACTATTTTAGTCTCGCTTCACGAAGCTAATATTACGTACTTTTTGAGCAGGAGAAAAGAAAAATACGAAATATGAATAGAAGGGTTGGGTAACCATCGATAATGGACTTTTTTATCGATGATTCCGCTAAATAAAAAACAGTATTATTTAAAAAAATATAATTAACCGATGATATAAAATAACATATATATAAATACTAACTCGAAAAACATTACACCTATGTTTTAAAAGCTGATTTTATACTTTTAGCAATTTTTTAGCGTATGTCCATACAAACGAAACCAAACCGTCAAAGTGGGACACTAAACTTGAGTCGGAAATAAATTCCGTTCAAATTCCGTAAAAAATGATCAAACAAACGACATTAGTATCAATGACTATTAGATTAACAATAACAAACCTTTATCTCATACATAAAATGGGATAAATATACCAAACACATACTTTTCACTGAACAAGCACTAAAGTTTCGTAAATGGACAACGTGGGACGCTACCTATAGAAAATCACTTAACTTTATAATGCATAAAAAAGTACTTAGAATTCGATATTAGTAGTTTTTATGCTTGATAAGTGTGTTTTTTAAGTAATCTTATGTTATATATTAAAATATACTTGTCATTTGTATTTTTTTATGCTGTAGTTTTCAATTCAGTTTTTCTTAACTTTTTGAGATAATAACTAACTAAAAGGATCCATAGAATTATTTCTGTCTTTTTTAGCATGAGAATACATTTATAAATACAACTTTAATGATAAATCTGCGTGTCATGTTATAAATATAGAAAATAAACCCATATTCAGGATAGACATATTTTCGTTCTCTTTTTATGTTCAAGCCTCCGTAACATACAAACTACTAATGCTACATATATGATTTTGACGAATTTGAAATCCTTAAGAGTATGCCAATTTATTTGATACTATCCACATACAAGTGTGTTTTTGCCGTCCCAAACTTTAAGTAACGTTTTCTCAATTGTCGCTTTTCACTTTTGCAAAATTGAAGAATTTAAAAAAAATAACTATAGCACCTAGAGACAAATATCTTTCACCAAAAGATAGCGTATGATCTGTAGCATTAGGAACTACTCATAACTCCATATCGACAAAGTGGGACCTTTTCCCAAAAACAGTCACAATTAGTCATGCACAGAATGTGTCTCTAAAAAGAAAAGAGTATGCATCTTTCGCTCACCGAGATACATATCACTCTTTTAGTTCATTCGGTTTAGATCGCTTATGGTTTTATCACTCATTCACTCACTGAGTTATTGAGAAGAATGCATCTCGCGCCGTTCGCGGGTTTGAATATTGAATCACCTGCCGGCATGACGTTTCACTCTGCCGGAGTGAGTAAATGATTGGGTAAACTACTGAACCGCATGAATCTGTACTGGACTAGAGAGTGATAGTAACTGATATACTTTATTTGCATCTTTCATTCGCAAGCTACACAATTCATAAATATTGTGAGTTCCACACATCCCACAAACTTTATAGTGATCGTGAAATTGTCGTTGTCTCCTGTCCTGACTGATTTTAAAAATGGGGCATAGTGCGGTAAGTATTTCTAGAATTCGTCATTATGACAATCGCGCCTGGTTTGTAACTTTTAGCTTCGAGAAGAAAGTTTTTTTGGGTTTTCATTCATGCCTATCTAAGAGTGGCTCTTATTCATACTGCTACTTGTATCAGAGCAACTTCGGCTTAATATGACGTAATAGGGTAGTTTCCTGGGTAAAAAAAAATATTCTAATTAGGCCGTCAGTAAGATTATCAAAAAATATTGGACACGTATTTTTTTTTATCAAACAAAAAAAGACAAAGATAAAGCGCGTCAAAGTTTGGGAGCGCATGACGTCACGTCTTGCGAACAACGGCCGCACGGCGTGACGACACGGGGAACTTTTAACGGGCTATATCTTCATCATTTTTTGTTTAATTGACAAAAGAAAAAATACGTGTCCATCATTTTCAGATAATCTGACGGACTAATTATATATTTTTTAGGACACAAGCCTATTGAAATGGCACTGATGTGCAACGTTTATCGATCACCTTATTTCCTAAGGCGATGTGCTGAGGAGTGGATGCTTACCTAGAGTACAACATCTTCTTCTTGACCTTGGCGGTGTCCGGGCACCACGACATCAGGAAGAGCTTCTGTTTCTTGCTCGCCTCCGACGTGCCTTGGCACTGGTGCGTGTATTCAAAGTCGAACAGGCCATATCTGGAATAGCCAACCACTTCTATTAGGATAAAACTAAAAAAACAGGCCAAGTGCGACTGGCGCACCGAGGGTTCCTCCGTACAAAATATACGCTGCAAACGGCCGTATCTATGAAATCCAGTGTTAGCAGAGCCCTACTCCTAAGTAAAATGTACGCGGTGTTTGATCATTTTATATTAGTTACTGTCATAGACATAAAATTATACTGTTTTTAGTATTTGTTGTTATAGCGGCAACAGAAATACATCATTCTGTGAAAATTGCAACTGTCCAGCTATCACGGTCCATGAGACTAGTGACAGACGGACAGCGGAGTCTTAGTAATAGAGTCCCGTTTTTACCCGACTGCGCGACGCAAAGGAGTGGTAATGTGTTTATCAGTCTATGTATGTATGTATGTATGTTTGTTCCTATCTGGCACTCTTGAGACCAAACGCTTGGACCGATTTTGGTGATTCTTACGTCAATCGATTTGTCTTAACTGTCCGAATGTCACTGAAGACATGAAAATGATGAAAACTCAAAATGGCGATAATGAGACGCCATATTGTGAAAAAGAAAAAAAATAAAATCGACGTATTATATCGAGTGGGGTATCAATGAATAGGGATTTAAAAATCATTATTAGGTTTCCTTTATCATTTTTAATTTGGAATTTCCAGTTAGGAACTATAACGATTTAAAGTTGATTAGCAAGCCGTTCTTACTAAATTTTCATTTCATTGCATTGTAATAAATCCGTGCAAGCTTCTCAATAACCCGCACGATAAAGATTGAGAAATTGTCTGACTTTTATAGTTTTAACTAAAAAGTATAAAATAAATATTAATAAATCAAAAAACCCGACTGCGTAAAAAACTAAAAAGAAAAAAACAAGTCCAGTGCCCTAGAAATTTGTTAAGTCATAATGGAAATCTTTCATGATTCATGATCGATATTCACAATATAACAAATAATAAATTCTAATATGGAAACATAGCGATTTTAAACAGTCGGGACCCATTGTTGGGAAGATTTGCGTCTACATTTCTTATGGGTCCCAATTGTTCAATTTTTTTAAAATGTTTTTACGCAATCGGGTTTTTGTTTTTTTAATATTTATTTTTTACCCTTTGGGTACGGAACCCTAAAAAGATAACTATACATTTAGAAGATTAAAGACAGACTAAGGATTATTCCTAAACAGTTTTTTGTTCATCAGTCTCAACTCAAGTAGCTTCACTGAAAATGAATACCTAACCCGTAAGTTCTTTGAGCTGTATCCAGTCCATTGCCATTTGAATTGATCTGCCGAGGTCAAGGGCAGAGCCGACATGAGCACTACCTAGCTGCAGGTAGTCTAGGACCTAACTGGTCGTATTTGGCGTTGCATCCGCCGTTGATCTAAACATCGATTTGTTATTCTTCACCTCGTCGCCATTTTATTAGCTGCAGAGATGGGATTCGGGTTACCTGCACTCTCCGGTGCCGCCCTGCTGCAGGTGCTCGAGGAACTGGTCATACTCCGCGTTGCGCTCGCCGACGGTCTCGACGTCGATCTGCTTCTCGTCGCGGATGTAGAACACCACGTAGCGGTGCTTCTTGTCTTTCTTTATCTCCTCGTAGGTCGTCTTGCACGCGTCCGATACTGTCACACCAGACGCCTGGAAAGTGAGAGGATTAGTTGTTAATTTGTCACTTAAATCCTTTGTAAAATTACACCACTGTACATGATTCAGTATTCATCGGACTAGATTGCAAAAATGGTTGCGCCTTTCGCTTGTCACGCTATAAAACCACCCTTAGTATTTTATTTCGCACTGTACTAAATATAAAAAAAAAAAACAATATTTGTTGCGCGCCCACGTGCCGTGTTTATAGTGAGAGCCAGATAATTCCTTATAATAATCATGGTACACTAAAGATTTTTTTCCTTTTACCTTGATTTAAGAATTTCCGTATTTCTAAATTCGCCGCATTTTTTTCTCCGACATATAAGCCAAGGAATAAGACGTTATACTGGATTTGAACAATCTTGTTTTGTCTACCAACGCTATTAATGTTGACAACGAAGGAGAGTTCGCGTCATCAGTTTAATGCAGCGTCCGCGTCTAAATATTCATAAGTTACATTAAACATGCTTTTCACCCAGGCAGCTTACGAGCACAATACAGGACCGTAAATATATCGCCCTCGGCATAAAAATATTTCAGAAATATTTTTAATTGTCATGTCATAATCTTCCGGCTGCCTAACGAAAATAATAGTCTTTTCCATGATTTTAACCAATGATAGAACAAGGAGAGTGTAAAGTATACACCCGACTATATTCTCAAGTACAGAATCATATGTCAGGTTTTGCAGTCTGACGGGCTTATTCCACACATTTCTTGGGTATCCAAGGAGACCGTAAGTCTACCACCACACAATACATTTCCCGAGTGTTTACTTGTCGGGTTAAATCCGTCCGACCTCCTGGTGCAAACGCATTTAGACCAGGACTGCAGTGTCGCGGTGTATTGAATACGCTCCAAGGTCGGCTCGTTCAGGGTGATTACGATTACGTCCCACGCTCGAATACAAGAAAATAATAAAAAAAGTAAAATGATGTAAATGTTGACTATGAGTTGCACTATGCCTATATATCTGTGAAGAACCGCTTAACTAAGTCAACTCTTTTGACACCCTGTCCTACTACATCTGAAGCTCTAAAGTAAGATTTTAGAATTAGCTGTAGTAAACTGACGTTTACGGGACACACGTCGACCGTGATTACTTCATTATGGCAGAAGTACAGTATTTCTTATGAACAAAAGTTACCATAAAATCACCGGTTACACGTATTTTCATGTATTCCTTTGTAAAATTCTTTCTAAACAACGAAATTTTCACGTAGACACCTGTTTACTGTTTGTTTACTCCACCTAATTAAAAATCGTACTTTAAACCCACAGAATAACCAGTTAACTGTTTATCGATATTTTTGGACAGCGATTGCTCTATTGTAGATACCATTGATTATTGCTAACGGGTATGATGGAAAAGCAATCTTTTCAATGTAAATAAACATAACCGTAAACGACAATCGAATTTTTGGTTCGAGTCCAGAGATATTGAATTATTTTGTCAGATTCAGATCGAGATTTAATTTTTTAGACTGACCGTACTTACATACTACAGCCACAGTATAATAAAGAGTACTACGTACAGTATGGACACTCCCTGAAAGTGCCGCCCACCCGCGCTCGGTTACCTCGCAGTTACTGGCTGAACTGTGAGTGGGAAGAGCGCGGGTGGGCGAAGCTTGCGGGCGGCGGGCGACGGGCGGCAGGGAGTGTCCGGCGGGAGGCACGGAGTGTCTACAGTGCTACAGCTAATTACGAAGAGATATGTAATGTAATTTCTACATCCATTTTGTCTTATAATTACAGATCTCAAGCACGCAACAGACAAATTGATGTGCACGTAACTTCACGAAATCTCGCAGTGTTCTTGATGTCGTGAATTTAATGTACCAAACAAGCACCATAGAGACGTTTATAATTTAAATTAAATTCAGTGAGTTAATAATTCTACATGTTATATTCAGTGAAGCTTAAAATTTTGAGTTGAGAGCTTCTCCGTTTAAGCTGGGGAAAAAAAATGCTCTGTTTATCTTTCTTGCTGTTCTCCGCTACAGGTGAACCGATTTACGTGGAATTTAGAGAGCGTATTCGATAATTATATGGATTTTTTGTTGGTTCGTTTTTTGGAATTTTTTCAAAATGCGGGAGAAGGGGGTTTGATAGACTCGCGAGGTTAAAGTCAGATCACTAGTCAGAGGCACTAGTCTATAGATTTTTGTCAAGCTAGGTTTAGACAAAATCCCTATTTAACTCCTCTGTCACTTTTTGTCCACTAAAGTGATTGTCATATCAGGGGTGGTTCTGTGACTCAGCCTATATCAACATTTTTTTTAAAGACATCAACATATTAACCGTAGCGTCCCAATATATTTATGAGAATATTATTTATGTTATTAAGAACCTAGAGTCTTTTACTAGGAATTCAGATATCCACAATTTTAATACTAGAAATAAAAACAAAATCGCTATTAGAAAGTTCCGCGTTCGTAAAGTAGCCAAATCATTCGTAGGCCAATGTATACATTTTTATAATAAGCTACCAGATGATGCTTTGAAATTATCGTTTCCAGCTCTCAAAAAGTACTTAAGAGTCCCTAATGGCAAAGGCTTATTATAGGGTAGAGGACTATTTAACAAACAAAAATGCATGGCCCAAAACAGAAACCAAATAATTTACTTTTACCGGGACACGGTTCTAATAAGGTGGCATATCAAACGTATGTAAGTTGTTTTAAATAAAAATCACTATTTAGCTTTTTTATATTCTAGTTTTTTTTTTTTTTTTTTACTTTTATAAGTTTTGATATGTTTCCTTGAAGAACTACGCATTGAGTTTATATTCAAAACATATATGTAGGTTAGGCTAAGCACGAATATTGTAATAGATATAAGAGTTATTTTGAAAAAATGACTGACTGTTGAGTTTGTTTCGGCTTTCTTCTCTTCAGTGGTCTCCTCTTGGGAAACGCCGTAGAGTCAGACTTGTAAAAGTGCCCTTGTGGCCTACTTACAGAATAAAGATCATTATTTCATTATTTATCAAGCACATTCAAAGGATAAGTTTTTAATACAAAGTAAAGTTTAATTTCCGATAAGCCAGTGCAAATAATGTGATAAGGATCCATAAAATTGCCGCCCACGAGCAATCAACAGATAATGGCAGGAAAACATGGCACAATCCACAATACGCTTGTCAACAAGTCAACTTTACGTTTTCCCTAATTGAGGCGAGATTCGCTATTAGATTCGTCATTTTAAGTGTAGTGTCCGTCTGTCTATCTGTCCGTCTTTCACCAGGCTGTATCTAAAACTGTATAAGTTGGGTGGCAAAGTCCATTTTTAAAGTACGAAATTATTAATAACTAATAATACCATTGAATAAACCATAAAATATATACAAATTTTTAACATACAAGTTTTAACATAGCTGCAGAACAAAGTTCTTAATTTCCCCAGACAAGGTATAACGTGACGTCACAATGTATTAGGCAATTTAGTATGAAAGTATTAACATTGTTGTATCTCGGGGAGTTTTTACGAGATTCGAGTATTTTTTCATCAATATTTCTATTATTAAGACGTCGTTCTATAACATACCACAATAAAGTTGCCAAAAACCCTTTTGACATTAAGTAGACAAAAGACAACTTCAGATGTATATTTCGGAGCCAATCGTCTCTATTCTATGGTTAAAGTGCAAAACATGCCACTGTAGCGAGATTAGCTATTAGATGCGTCATTTTAAGTGTAGGTACCTATACGCTTTACCTGAGACCATATATGGTCATGCAAGTGCGAAATCTGGTGATACATCACACTATTATGACGAATGCTTGCTGCTAGTCATTCCCTAATGATCGATTTTCGACTAGATACTCAGATCAGATGTTTTTCATTACCTACATGTTTATCATACCTACTTTGGTGACACATTACCGTGTGCCTAGATTTACTAACATTTCAGTATATGTGTGCAGATATTTTATCTAAATTTCAAGGGAAATACAAAACTTATGGTACGGTCAGTTGGCAATCTCCTATATTTACAGCCTATAATCCGGCCATTGGTCATAATAAAGAGGAAACATGGCAAAATTACATCTATACAGAAACTATAGCTACAAAGCTTCCTAGTAACATAGAAGGTATCTGAATAACGCTCTCTCGATATCGTTTACACGACATCAATCTCTTGTCATCTGACCACAACTTAGCGTTTCTATAAATATCATATGTCTGAATGATTAACCTATGACTCACGAGTTAGGTTATCTCGTCTCGACGGGATATCGGAAACGTTTATGTAAATAAATACTCATTGTTTTTCTTTGAAACGTGGAATAAGTAATGTTTGAACAGGTGGCTAGTTGTGCTTATTGAAAATAAAACTACAGCTGGTGCAAATTATGTACTGTCGTACTTTTTATTTCTATAACTCCATACAAGTTGTATGCTATAATCAAATGAGATGTAACAGACAAAGGTTATAGCGACGACACCAGACAAAAAGAAATACGTAGGATAAATTACATTACAGGCCACAATCCGGTTACTGGCCAAATGGTGATTATATGATATAAAGCCAGTGTCTAGACGACGATGTACAAAAATTATAATATTTTTAAATATCCCTGAAGTAATTTTACAAATAGCGTAAACGATGACTAAAGTTGTGGCCAGTATTTCAATAATTTGGCCAATTATTGGTAGTAGGTCTTATAGTCTTTATTTCGTCATCACAGGTAATCAATATGAGGTGACAATGGTAAAAGTTGTTAGCACTTCCGTGATGCACCTGGTGGCATACGAATAACAATAATAATTATATTAATCCTAGGTTACATGAATATTAAGTTAATAAGTGCGTCAATTGTCCCTGATATTTATTTATTTTTATTTCGTAGATAATTTCGTTATTTGTGCAGCATGAAATAGCTTGATAGATGAGTTATGTCCATAGATCTTTATCGTTAAGGTAAGATGATGTGTCATAAGTACGCTTTTTGATTAATTTGGCTTTTATAAATTGTTTAAATTTATTAATGTGCAGGTTATATGCATCTTTAGATAACCTATTATACCGTACACATTTGTCGCTAAACGATTAGTGAGCTTTGAAACTTGTAGTCGTCAAATCTCAAATTACAGTTACTTTGTAACAACTTATCCAGATTGTTCACCTGTGTGGCTAATGATATAAACTTCTACTCTCCGAGTAAAAACTGTGTACTGATTAGAATGAAGGAATAACGTAAGTATGGTTCGCAATACATGAATTAGAATCGGTACCCCTTAGCAACAGCTAACCGCACGGCAGAGAGTAAACCCGTTTAACATCTCCCCTCGTTCTGATCGACCTCGCTGATAACATCGAATTTGCCATCTGTCTAACCTACTAAACTTTAAACTATTTGAATAACTGAAGTTAGAACGTTTACAAAGTTCAGAGGCTTTCTACCAAAGATCGAAGATGTGTCTGTTATTTGGTCGGTAATCAAAACTATCGAATAGGATTTTGACGACGGTTTAATAAAAAAAAAGTATTGTGTTTAACCCTTCGATACACACGTATCAAAAATTAGAATATTGATATGAATATGACTAGTCTAAGTAAACAGCGAACCGCTTTAGAGGACCTCAGCTAGTTGTAATTGTAATTATATTAATTTTTCTTTTTCTATTACTTTAACTATATTATGTTACATTTATATTTTGATTTTGTCACTGATTAATGTATCGTATCGTAACAATTAGTTCACAAATAGCTAATAATAAACTTCAATAAACATCAATTTGAGACTTTGTAGCCGTCACAAAATGTAACATTGACATGAATTTCTAATTATAACATTTCAGAAATAAAACGCATGATATGATATGCATCTAAAGAATAGACAAAATAAGTAAATAATGATGACAACTAGTGTTTGTCGTTGTTCGTTGCGAGTTTTACACTTCATAATGAATCGCGGCCAAATTCCTAGTAAACTGGTTTTTACTACGTTCAAAAGTTTCCGATCAACAAATAGGCAGCATTTTTTGATGAAAAAACCATATTATAGGTTCAAATAATTGGGTTCATATTTAATCCCTCAAACACTTTGGTACAGATCCGTCCAAAGCATTTAAACCTTATGTTAAAAATTTATTGAACTTATATTTCATTGGCAACATTTTGACATTGCATTCTAGAAGTTAAACATTGAATCAACGTTGACACATCTTTCCAACTCTATCCGAAGAATGGAAGTGGGTGACGCACGTGCAAGATTTGTAGTTTTTAGAAATTTGATGATATTCTGGAATATGAGCATTCACGATCGCCCTCCTACGTGGCAGTATCTAAATAGATACTGTAGAGACATTGGCCGTAGCGCTAAAATTAGAGCTCTCATGCACACGTGCGCTATTCATTATTGAACCCTAGGAGGGATTCCGTCTAATCACGACGCAGCTATACCAAGATAAAAGCTGACTGAAAGTCAGCACCCCGGATTGTCGTGGCTGAAGAACAAATGAATGATCATGATCACGTTTCACGTTGTATTTTCTCAATTTTTTTTTTTTCTTAATTTCGTCCTTGTTTAAATAAAAACACCAATTTTCAGTTGCCGAACACATACGAATTGTTGCAACGAAGGAAAATGTTCTAGCGCTATGGAAATGGTCACAGGAGCAAAATGTAATTTGAAAGGTTCTGTTTTGGAAGCTGATCAACTTTTTCCTGTTTTTATTCTGTCCCGTAACTCGGGAGGACAATAGTGGCGGAGTTACTTAGAAAAATGCTAATTACTTGTATGTATTAACATACAGACGAGATAGGCCCTTGAAAAATTGCCTAGAAAAAAATGCCTATAAATCCTTTAAAATCATAGTTTTAAAGACTGACATAGAAGATGTAACGATGCCAACGAGGTACAGAAAAAGTTGATTGACCCTAAAATAAAAATATAAATGTTAATATTGAGCTTCACGAAGTTGCCATAGATAAGGAGAAAGTGTTTTAGAGTCGAAATTAATTAACGAAAATCCAATTAATAGTCGATGATCAATTTTCACTGCAAATACCTACTAGTGAACTTCTACATCAGAAAAGTTTTTCCTATTTTTTCTTTCTTGACAAAAAACAATTTTCTATTTCACTAATTGCAAACGATTTGCGGTGTTACCTATACCGGATATCCAGAGTCCTAAAAAAGGCTAAGCCACACCGGATGCGTGCGTAGCACGTGCGCGTGTGCGTGGCGTGCACAGCACCCATTTCAAACCGAGAGCTGCGCACGCGTGCTGCAGAGCTGTGCACGCAACGGTGGCGCACGCTGCAGCACCGTTGCGTGACTAGCCGCCTTTTTGTTTTGCATACTCTTTTCATTATGCTCGATAGCAGTTGGTTAGACGAAGAAGCTTTACTGCTTCTACTTTCAACTCAAAAAACTCGTGCAGCGCCAAAAAGACTTGTGGGTTCATGACATAAATGCAAGCAGACAAAAATACAGTGAATATCACGACCTGTGCCACTAACTAGAATCGTATGAAGATTTTTTGGTATATTCATATGTCCAGAGCTTCTTTTGAAGAACTCCATGGTTTATTGGAGCCTAGTATCTATATTGAAAAATGGTACGAACTACAGGAAGGCTAGTTCCCATAACAAGATTTTATACGGCGAGTTTAATAATGTTTGTTTTTGGTTATAAATACATTCGTATTTGCGCACAGGTTCTATATTTTTTCCTTTTATTAAATAAATACAAGAGAGCTGTACAGCACCTGCGCAGCACCGAGCAGTGCGTGTCCCGACCTGTTCGGTTCGCCGTCTCATAGGGAACGCCGGTAAATACAACGTCATCACAGCACTGCGCTGCGTGAGCGCGTGCACGCAGCACGCAGCCGGTTTGTCTCGACGGAGCTGCGTTGCGTGCAAGTCACGCGCACGTGCACGCCACGCAAGCGGTGTGCCATCTATCTACTATGACATTTCATACGATACAACGCGCACGCCACGCACACGCGCACGTACTGCGCACGCATCCGGTGTGGTTCGGCCTTTACTCATGACTATCATTAAATTATTCAGCTTATTTAGCAACAGTAATAATTTCAATAAAATCGTACCTAATTCATCGCCATACATTTTCCGACACCTTTCCTAAAATGAAAGTAGGTGCGGGGTCAAAGCGGATGCATAAATTCAAGGCATACAGTACAGTACTCGCTAGTTCCAAGGTTTGACACGTTGGATTGGACGCGTAATCCAAAGGTTCCAGATTCGATTGCTGGTGTGACCACGAGCTTGAGTGATCGTGTTTTATTTGCGCTTTGATCTTTTTTCCTATATCACAAAATTAACTAATATGGTACTAATTTTCCCACATTAAAAACACAGAAACTAGACCTTGAAACCAAAATCGATATGCAAATAGAGTTTAAAACCTAAAAGGATATATAGCACTTATTTATTCCATTACCGTACGTTCTAAGAACCACTACAATGACGATCGACTGACTCACTCGCGACCTCGACTCTTTCACTTCAAAACAGGTTTTATTTTATTTAGTCATCAAGTACCATTTGCTAATTATTTTATACCCAAGTCTAGCATGTATATTCTTTACATATACCTTCTTTAGGATCTTTCTAATGCCGCGCCACAAAGTTCATCTCGCTTTTGGATTTAGAAAAGTAAAACGTATATTTTCCAAGGGAGTTTTTAATTTTTAGACAAAGAACGCAGCATCACGTTCTCGCTTTTGCAGTTTTTCGTTTAGGGTAGTACATTTTGCGATAAGTAGGAATATGGAGTTAGGTGGGATCAACGGAATAATAGTCTTTGGAGAAGAAAATGCATCTATGCGAAAAATTTAAAATGACTTTGAAATAAAACAATTTAACGGATTATATCGCGTATATTATCTCAATTTAGTTAATAGTCTCTGGTTTTTAAATATTATAATTAGTAATGAGGTAGCCTGGGAGTTTTTCTTTGCCGCGTTTCTTTTCTTCTCAGTACGCCTCATTTGTGAAATGCTGCTTGGTAAATTATTAGAATAAAATAATTAAGCCCTTCTGGCACATGTGTAACTGTCTTTACAGCTTAGGCCCATCTGGCATGTATGTACACCTTTATTTGTGTTTTTCAAAAAATGGGTAGTTTGCACAAATTGTAACTTTGACAGAGGAAAATACATCTTTTCTCAGTCCACCCGTGACCATGGAAAGCTGGAAAGCTTCCGAAACGTCGGGAACTAAAATGAGATAATATACGCGATATAATCCGTTAAATTGTTTTATTTCAATGAGTAATAATCGCGGAAATAGAAGAAAATATTATTTAAAATGACATCCTAATACAAGGCATCAGATGAGGGGTTACTCCAAGTCTCGAAATTCCAAGTTCGTAACGTGCCGTTTCTCTCGCTCTCATGTAATGTATTTGAGTGAGAGGTATGGCGCTGTATGGCTTCGAATTTCAGAGTAGCTCAGATTCTTTACAGTGACTAAGTATGTAACAGTTTCGTAGCACTCCTGAAAATGCAGTTAGTTTGTAAGATATCTTTACTCAAATTTCCAGTCGATAAAAGTCCACTATGAAATTCGGCATGTAAATCTTTAGTAACAAATGTTTCCCAGCCATCGGACTAAGTTTGCCAAGCTCCATGATTTACGAACGTTCACCAGTGACGTTAAACGAACTCTCGCCTACGCGATTCTGAAATTGTAGAGAAAGGACCTTGATGATATTCAGATGCACGATATAATCTGTTACGTTACGTTTTATGTAACGATTAGACTTTCGTTTTTTGACGTTTCAAATGTTGCAGAATAAACTGAAGAGACATCTCTGATTAAGACGAAGATTGGCATTCCAGTCTTCTTTATGGCGTCAACTGAGAATATACCTATGAATTGTTTGGTTTTGAACAAGAACTAAGGCTGTCTTAAATTAACGTCGAACGAAATAAAATGCGATTGGATTTGGACACAATCAAAGCAAAACTAAAATTTTAACCTCGCATGCAATGAGAAAAATGTCATTACTAACGCTTGAAGTCCTTATTAATCAGCATATAACAGACAAACATATTTCAGATGATGAAGAATATAATTAGGACTATAAAAGAAATAAACGAGCAATATTGAATATTACAGTATTGTTATTCACAACGATGATGAAGATGTTGTGTTATCTGTTAAAAGTGATTTAGGCAATATTTCTCACTGTTATTTTCGACTTTTTACGTTGTCTGCGAAATAAAGAATTTAGCAGATATGCTAGCTTAGGCATGAAATATCTAAGTCTTCAGGTATTTTAGCGTTTAAATTCTATAAACATATTCTATTGCAAAACGTGGTCAGAATAGCTGAGCAACAAAATTGAAGTGAAATAGCTTTCAATTTCGGATTTTATGGACCGCAAACAAATTGCTCAAATCTAGAATTCCAGACAGTCATACTTTATTATAATGAAAGTCTGAAACAAGGTATATGAAATGTGCAGAGCGATTTGTAGAGTGAAGCAACTGCATATTCAATGATCATACAAAATGCATCGAGTTTCAAATCACATAGAAGCGCGCAGTGCGGTGCCTTGTTCATTAGCAGTAAATGAGGGGAGCCTTCGAGACACAGACTAATAAAACAAAAGAAAGATTGAATCTCATATCTAAAGTCATCTTAGCCGATGGATATACTTCCGAAATTTATGGAAACCAAACAAGAAATGATTCGGTAAAATGTTTCCGACGGGCTATTTCCTATCCGATCCAATAAAACTTTCATAAAAAACAATTTTTCGTGTCTTAGAAAGAGAATTTAACTTCTGGTTAAAATGCAGTTTTGAATATAGACAGTATCACCGAATAAATGTATTGGAATTGAGCTGTATAGCAATAAATCACGACAGCGTGGAGGCCGCATAAAAAGCAGTATTTATTACAATATCTAAAGCATCTCTTGACAATACAGAACAAATTTTGCTCTTGGGTTTCTGCCAGCGGCGTTTTACACTTGCGACATCCCTCATTCATCTATGTTATGTATTTATAACTATTTTCACCGTCCATTGTGCTTTCAAGCCAGATATACGCTTTGGCGAATTCTAGACTTGTTAAAATTGGTGACGAATCGGCTATTTTTGGAAGGGAACTCCCTATAGGTTTCTTCCTCTTACTTTTTTAATTATAACGCGTGACATATCGTTATCCGTCAGTCACACACAGTACGGAACGAAAAGAGATATAAATCGTGTGCAGTCAGTAAATGCTCAGAACTGTCCTACTGAACTTTCCGGCAAACTGTAGCTCTGAGCTTTTCCATGAAGGTAGCCGGTCTGATAAGGCTTAACTACTTCAGATACTAATAGTAAGCTGAAGAGTAAAGTAACTATCATACGAAATAAACATGGATAGCAAAGGGTAAACCTTTCTTCTACTGGTGCCTGGACTATTGAAACCTAGTCTTAGAAGTCACAAGGATAATTTTTTCCGGAGATAAATTTTGCCGAAATTACACAAGCGTGCCAAAATCGTCTACAGTTTATGTCATCACCCGAATCATTAAAAAGTGATGTCAAGCCTATAGGTATATGGGTTTGCTAATAGACTCCATTTTACAGTAAAGAGAAATGTTATGTGATGTGTAGACGAACATTGTGTGGAATTATTCGACATTTTTAGCCCCGGAAACAGTCTGCATACATACTATTGCCTATTCACGTTGCTTAATTTTATATTGCCGGGGCCGCCGCCGATATTGAATGACTTTTATCTTACGCTACGCGACACCATTCTTTTGATACTTCTCTAGTAATATTTTTGGTATTATTCATAACTCGTCTTCAGCATTGGCAATGTTTTCTTGGGATTTATATATTTTGATAAATGAAATAAGCTGCCGCCTGCTATAGCCGTCATGTCACGTTCACGTCAGTAACAAACTTGTCTAGTAGAAGACTTAATGGCATTATACGACTGGTTTATATTTTTTGTGCGACAGTAAATATATAAGTATGTATTACTACCATCGTGTTTAGTAAGCTCTTATATGGCAGGTCAGAATTCTGAAATTCTTTAAGCATAAAATAACAGCTCCACCTAAAAAGAGGTCCAAGTCGATCCCGAAAATAGGGTCAGACACCATGAAAAGCGTTTATGGTTCCGTGCAAAGGGAAACCCACATAGCCCTCGACTGTGCTATGTACAGAGACATTACAGTTGGTCACGATTCTCATTCATGAGGAAGAACGCAGACCTATGGCATATAGCATGATGCTAGCCATGAAAATGATATCAAAATAGCGATGTTTCAAAAACCAAACAATAATGATTGCACAACGAGGTCCTGATATTAAATTAGAAGTCTTTGAATAATGAAATTTGGTCGGCATGTGCCACAACAAGATGGTCAGATTTGGTCAGGACCGCGTAAAGCTGATTGGACGAGGGTTTCGCACAACCGGTGGATATGAAGATCCATAGGGGAGGCCTTTGGATAGTGCACGTCTTTAGGTCTGTATAATGATGATGATGATTCGTATTATGTACTATGTCATGATTCACGTCTACGTGCCGTAACGGTTTTGAAGTCAGATCATTACAGAATTAATTTTTAGTCGGAGCAGTGACCTCACCGATGCGTCACGGCTGACTAAGGTGTCGCCGGTACAAGCCTTGCAACAGTCGCCTGCTGTGGCGGAGCCAGCTTCCCCCACCTGACGCATACGGGCCAGCTTTGGAGCAACTGCCGCCCGGCCAAAACGAACCATGGTCAACCTGGAGGTCACTAAACAGGCTCAGAAGTCTAGTTGGCCGCTGCAGGGTAAACATGGCCAGATGGGGTTTGCTCCGGGACCACCCCAATGTGTCTGCAACACAGCACCACAAACCATGGCGCACCTGCTGGCGTGCCCGTTCTCCTGTTAGGAACAGGACCTTAGAGACGCGACGGCCAGGGCTGTCAATACCGCTGCCCACTGGGCATCCGTTATTTGAGGAACAGCCTCGACACGAAAGAAGAACAGCAGGGATGCACCATAAAAATCTGAAGATTGCGAGTGAAAGATCGAAATGAACTAAACATTTTTTTAACGTAATTTTAAGAGTCAGAAAGTCAAAAGTCCAAACTGAAAGTATGCCAACGCGCAATGGAGCGTAGCATTTTGGGTGTGAAAAGGACGGATCGTTTACGGAACACAACACTCCGCTTCGAAACCGGCGTAGCGGACGTTGGAGCAAACACCGCCTAACTCAAGTAGGACTGGGCCGGCCACGTAAGCTGTGCATGTACCAAAAATAGTTGAAATCCGTTTAGCCGACTTGGCGTGATGATGCCACGACACATAGAAATAATAAAAAAAATCATTCATGACCTTGAAAAATAGTATATTTTTTTATGTTTATGTACAGAAATTTAATTATTATAACTTTATAATAGTATAGATTTCGATGCAATGACCTCTATCCATCCGTTTCAAAGATTTTTTTATCTTTAATGTACAGACATTTAATTTAGGTATAGATATTTTCGAGTCAAATCTGTTTGTAACAACTCCTAGGTCACAATACAATTTAGATAATTACGGAGTTACGTTGTAGTCCGGGCAATGACCTTACCAGTGCGTCACGGCTGACTCAGGTGTAGCGAGCGCAGGCCTTGAGAGGGCAAGGACACTGCTGCCCTAGATGAAAAGGGCTCAAGTGACTTCAAACTTTTGTAGAAGGAAAATACAAAAAGGCAATGCCTAGATTGTACATAGTCAGTGGAGGTCAAACGGGAGAGGGTAAGGTCGAAGGGGTCACGACAAAATCGTACCCGTATGCATCAATTGAAAAACCTCACACAAATTATCAACTTACGAAAATGTAGTCCTGCAACCCAATTTTTTAGCTGAGGTCGCACGTGCGCGTGCGCGTTGTATCGTATGAAATGTGATAGTAGATGGCACACCGCTTGCGTGGCGTGCACGTGCAGCGCACGAATCCGGTGTGGCTTGGCCTTAAGTTGTCCTATATGGGACCAACTGTACCTACTTAGAGCACTACAAAGAAGAAAGAGGTAATTAAAGAACACTCCCACCGAGCATTACGGCCCATACAAATTAATGGCACTCTATATCACGCCGAAAGTATACATAAAAATATGAGCTGATATGTACTCCATTTAAATTAATATTTTCTTTTGTAGTTTTCGAAGCCGAATTAATGTAATTAAATATATCTGCTTTTAATTTTGTATCGCGATCAATACTAAGTCAGGTGACTCAGGAGACAATAGTGAGTTTTAGAAAAATATATACCTACTAGAAGATGCCCGCAACTTCGTTTGCGGAGAAGAAAAAGTCATAACCCGTCGTTTTTTCTTAAGCGTAGTCGGGTAAAAAGTATCCTATAACCACCTGGAGATCCCCAGCTACCCGTGTACAAAAAATTATAGAAATCTGTTTAGCCGATTTTGCGTGATGAAGCCACAACGATACATACAAACATACATAAAATCTTCTTCGTTTTAGTGACCTCCAAATAGTCCATAACAATCAATTTTTTTTAAATATCTTCAATGTACAGAAATTTCATTTTTACAACTTTATAATAGTATAGATATTGGGTAAAACAAAGTATGTTTATTGGCTTTATACCGTTGAAAGTCGTAGTTTGAATCAGGGCATAGGCACAAAGGCACTGCTACCCTGAAGGACCATGGCTCCATATAGCCATAGAGAAACTGCCTACCCATATGATTAAACATTTAACCGTCTACCTTGACCAAAAACCGTGTGCACGCCACTGGACGTAACCATGGCAACGCGCTATGGAAAAAAAAATTGACCCAGGTAACATTTTTATTCCTGTCCTCTCTTCTCTTCTTAAAAGTCGTATCTCTTCATTTCTGAAGGTAGCATCCGTTCTGAAAGGAAATCTACACATCTAGTCTTCCTGATTATGGCCTTCCATTTAGTGCAAGTCCAGATGAGGCGTTTTACGCGCGTATAGAAAAGGACACTATGCTAGGGTGAGAAGACGAACGCTCTTCTCATTGTTAATTCTAAATACACGTAAAACGCCTCACCTGGACACTAAGCCGTCTTCAGCTGCACTCAGAGCGGTGGAGACGGTTAGGGCCCGTGACGGTTATCTGGTCTGACCAGCGGTTGGGTGATCGACCGCTGAGACGCTATCTATCAACTTTGCCGACCACAACATGCTTGATTATCCGGATTCCTTTTCTCTACTGTTGTAAAATTAGATGATGCCATGAGTCATGCCCCTGTTTTGCAAGTATTTGATAGCAAGGGCGAGGCTAAAAGGATTTACTGTTTTAATTGACAAATGTAGATATTATTACATACATTCCTCAGAACACGAGTAGATTAGATAACTCAAAGATAATGGTCAACCTTATCCAAAAAGAGTAAAAATGGCGTATCATACCTACAGGTACCTAAACAAGTAGATATCTTACCAACATTAAGAATTATTTGTTGCATCCAGTTATATGTACTTCATTTAATTTATCCAGTTTAGAAAGGAAGACGTTCTGGATTATCAGGTTCTTTATTTATTACAGATTTAATTATAATCCTGTAGTGGTTCCATACAAATTACTCCTGTTCCATAAAAAATACATTAACCTTTGGTATAGGAAAGCACTGCTCAGTGCAAAGCATTTGAAAAGTCTATGTTAAAATGTTATTGAACTTTAACTTAATTGGAAACATCAAGTGTCTCAGAGGTATTTTTTATCGATAGTACGTAGGTATACATTATGTGTACTCAGAATCTACAAACATCTTATTGTAATAGCAAATTGTTTTTGGGCTATAATTTTTTAAACACTCGTCGCGACATTTGTACAGTTCCCTCGTATGAATACATTTTTACTTTGGTCTACATAGATTAGTAAGAAAAATTAAAAAGTTAGCTGCCAATGCCATGTTTTTTATGTAATTTTCTTACTAGGGAATCGGGAATAAATATAACATGTACACCTCTAAGAAACATAATGTTCTCAATTTCCAAATTTTCGACATTGCATACCTATGAAAGGATAAACCATAGACCTATATACTACTTTGTAAGGACTAGGGTAAGGGGCAAGACAAATGGCACCTGCGCGTAGGCCCTGAAATTTTTTTAGGGCCATCATGATTCATGACTCAGTCGTCGCTAGGCAACGTCAACGGGCGTTCGACGTCAGTGTAATCTGTGTCAAATAAAGATGCCTTTGTGTAACATGTTCAGACGGGCCTATCTTTCTATTGAAATAATTGGCTTAAGCAAATTTCCTGATGATATTGATCTCTAATGGACGATACTGGGATATGCCATAAATAAATGTAATATTTATATTTTAATTTCTGTCTGACATTTGGAGACACTTTACACCTCCACAATCATTATGTGTTGACCAGAGACTCTACATCTCCATTAAACTTAGTATAAGCTTTTTTACATGTATATATATATACAGTTATTTCTTATCCTTTTTATACTTTTTTTGACACCTAGAGACCCTTTACATATCTGGAAGTATAGATCAATATACATCTCCCTGTAAAGTGTGCCCAGGTATTTGTCTGTTGCATTAATATTGCTATGCACTGTAATGTCATATGGATTGCAAATGTTTTTTTTCTTTATTGTAAAATCAGACATGTAAAAGTGCCATTGAGGCCTACTTGCATGATAAAGATTTGAATTTGATCATGTTTTTAAATATAACATGTTTGAAAAATCCAATCTGGCATAACAGAAGTCACTGTTTACAACAACTTAATGCCCAAGTCGTAAAGATTAAAATGTAAATGTTAATTACTAACTGTACTTCTTAATGATTAATTCATGATTTCGCAAGTTTAGTGTTGATGTGGATATGGGAGGGGCCTATGGGTTTTTTCCAAGCATTGGAATAGGCAAGTTATATGGTGTTTGTATTAGAAAGCACACTTTGACCTATCAATTTATTCATATACATCTTATGCTTGCTAATGGTTAAGGTTGCTAAATAATCACAACCATTACTTGTAGTTTTTTTTTCAAAAAGATGCCTCTAGCACTGCATCTATATCTTTAGACTGTCGTAATGAATACAGTTGACTTCTAAAATAATTATATTAATCCTTAGACGCATATCATATAATACATTTTATTTCCGAAACTGCTTCATTGGATATTCATGTCAATTTGAGACTTTTAAGAATACAGTCTCGAAATTGATTTTTACTTCATCATTTCAGTAGTATAATTTTTGATAAGGCTTATTCAAATGATCCAAACAGTTAAAAGGTGAAAATGTGGGAACTACATATAAATACAAAGTTTGTTATATAAGGAAATGTATAGTATTTCCAATGTCTTGTCCACATTCATGAGAAAATTATTTATTATATTGATTACTCATAAGCATTCCTAAATACTTACAGCACCTTGGTATAGCTAATATAAAGATGAGGAGGATATATTATGGTTAATTTTATTTTAAGGGAAGAGCAGTTGCTATTTTGTGTGAAATTTAATGATGATTAACTCCATGCAATCAAAATAAATAAATAAATATTACGGGACAATTTTACACAAATCGAACTAGCGCCATGGTAAGCTCAATAAGGCTTGTGTTATGGGTACTAGACGACAATATATTTAATAGATGTATTACTTATATACAAAGAAAACATCCAAGACTCAGGAACAAATATTTATGCTCATCACACAAATATTTGCCCTTACCGGCATTTGAACCCAGGACCTCAGCTTCGCAGGCAAGTTACTCCCACTGAGCCAAACCTGTCATCAAAATAGATGTTCAATAGATGCCACGGAGTATATGCATGTTCTGTGATCGCAGTAACATGTGATGGTACTCTACTGGGTCAGTACATATAAATATCATTACAGCACAACTGTGATACGCAACTCTTTGTCGCGTGACAAAAATTGCCTGTCTTTTTCCTTTTAATATATGTGAGAAAGAAAGGAGATACTATGACGCGGGATAAGCATAGTCGCGGAGAGTTGTGCTAGACCAGCTGAGCCAAGGCCTAAGGATCTCTACAAAGGCTGGTTGCATGCTACGCTTGTCCAGTTTCCTGCAATCTTGATTAGAGTGACAGAGTGGCTGTATAGACTTTCACACCGTATGGCAATTCACTTTCTGGTTTTGTCAGTTTTGAAAGAACCAAATCAGGAATTGATTCAAGTATAATCTCATGGTAAGAACCATGGGCCTGAAGATGGGGTTTACTTATTCGGTATGAGTCTATTGGTTGTGGTTTCTCAGGTAAGGTGATGATGGAGGTAAAGACAGTTTTAGATGCTGCTTCACTATAAGGCTAAGCTATAATGACTCTCTCATAAGAAACTAGACTGGGGCCAACTTCAAGTTATGATTATTCTATAGACCTGGTGGTGATTTTACAGTTAAAATCAAATTAACCCAGTTATTTATTATAAACTATTATACACTAGAGAACAGATAGGCCAAAATTACCCACTAGCAAATCTATGTGATTGCAAACTACAGAACATTAACAGAACTAAAGATTGTTATTATAATCATTTTCATCCTGCAGCAGTTTATATGATTGTAGTCTGTACTGTAGGCTAATCATATACGGTGTTAGTTTTAAAAATCACATTTAACATCCCTATTACAAATTTACTAGCTCAGTAGTATTAAAACGTGATTCAGCATTATGTTGATACATAGGTTTCAATACAGACAAATAAGGAAATATAACATTGGCTCAACCACAACCTATAAATGTAGGCATGAGTCAGGTTTTCTGATAAGATTTCTATGTAGTTTTAAGGATACCTTCCAAACTTTGATTCCGTAATTTTAGAGTTTCGTCCATTCGAATATTAGATACGTTGAAAGCAGAAGATTTAGAGACGTGACAATATTTATAAGGCACGATAGCTTGCATGTATTAGCCAGTTAGTGACCTTGACACTGCGTTAAACGGGAGCATTACCCTTGGGCATTCTGCACCGACGCCCAACTTTGCGGTCTCTATTCACCCGAAATAGACGTGAAATGTATGTGACAAGCGCCGCCGACCGCTATACCATATATGGTAAAACTGAATGCGATTGCGCGGCGATGCAAACCCTAGTCAGTTCGATGCCCTCTCCACGCCACCGGCATCGACAACGTAAAATAACCTTCACAAACTATAAAATACAATTTCTTTCTATGATCCAGCAATCCAGTAACGCCCAAAATTCCACAGCCCGTCAAAAAAGGCGTTGCAGTCTCGGTAACCTTTCAAACATACGTGAAATCCAACACCGCTATTCCAAACCCAACATCCGACATCCACAACGGAAGGGCCAGCCCGTGACCAGCTCCCGTTTAATAACGCTAAAAACACAACACGTGGCATAAAATCACTGAACGGTGACAATTATTTTTACGAAAAGGCGTGCGAACTCGGCGGTGGTTCGTGCGAAATATGGCGGCACCGGTCTCACAAGAATTAATTCCATTGCAATTTCGGAATTATAATTCGATTTTCAACACACCCGCGAAAATTTAACACAACACGACTATGAAACACTGCAATTTATTCTCTTCACTTACCATTTTTAGATGTTATTCACGTAAAAATTTCACCACTAACTTCACCGACTCCGCGACAACAGCGAGCGACCGGAACGACACTGATCCGAACGGTTGGCTATCCGTTATTTTGCGACAGCCAATGAGCCAATGGGCGCATGTGTCAAATTGAGACTTAGTCAAAACACTCTCCAATTAGATTAAAATTAATTCTCAAGAGTGAAGTTATACCAAATTAAATGTAAATCTATTTTAAATATTTCCTTAATTATTTTCAATGTTTAAAATACTCGTTTAATTATTTGTTTTGAAACTGCTGACACAGTTTAAAAGGTGCCAACTTTGAAATCGTACTAACAACGTCGATGCTGCCGTGACAATAAATACTCGAATATAAATATATCTCAATAAATGAAAGTCACATCAGCAGGATGAGATAAGAAAATACTTCACACTTTCATAGCTAGAGATAAAACTAAATTTCTTGCTACTAGACAAGTGAGTCACTGATTACGACTAAATTTTAACCAATCACATTCCAGTATTCAACAAATGCCCATATATGGACAGACGGAAATAACTTCCAGTCGCCATTTTACATTTTGAAAATTTGGCGCCATTCCGACACTTAATTAAAAAAAATATTTTTTGAAAAATTTACTGTTGCTTTATTTGTGTGATATTTTATTAAAATTCTATGTGTCCTTGAAGGTTGTATCAAATCATAGCAGTCCTTTTTAAACTAAACTACGAAGGTAACATATGGGCGCATTTTGTCCCAGTCTGTGTTTCTGTAAGTTTTTTTTATTGTAGGTGTTTGTAGAAATATTTCCTTAGTACCTGTATTAATAATGCTTGGCATCCATATCCAGTCCATGCTTTAGGGATTTGTTCCGAAGTTAGAAATTTGTATGCAGCCGTCCGTTTCTTCAGTTAAATAATATTTACTTCTGTTTCCGCGATTATTACTCATTGAAATAAAACAATTTAACGGATTATATCGCGTATATTATCTCATTTTAGTTCCCGACGTTTCGGAAGCTTTCCAGCTTTCCATGGTCACGGGAGGACTGAGAAAAGATGTATTTTCCTCTGTCAAAGTTACAATTTCTGCAAACTACCCATTTTTTGAAAAAACACAAATAAAGGTGTACATACATGCCAGATGGGCCTAAGCTGTAAAGACAGTTACACATATGCCAGAAGGGCTTAATTATTTTATTCTAATAATTTACCAAGCAGCATTTCACAAATTAAGTTTGATAAACCTTCTATCCTTGCCATAGAAAAAAGATATTTTCCCAGGATGCTACGCGAGGCTATTGAGATTAAAAAGCATCCTAATTTCGATAGAGAAGATGGATTGTCACTACCACCAGCTTGGGATCCTGTAATACATCTCATCAAGGAACAAGCGAGACACAGGACTGCAAAACCTTAATTTCCGAACGGTGTAAAATATCTTATCTGTTTAATAGTCTGATTTTTAAATATTATAATTAGTAATGAGGTAGCCTGGGAGTTTTTCTTTGCAGCGCTTCTTTTCTCCTCAGTACGCCTCATTTGTGAAATGCTGCTTGGTAAATTATTAGAATAAAATAATTAAGCCCTTCTGGCACATGTGTAACTGTCTTTACAGCTTAGGCCCATCTGGCATGTATGTACACCTTTATTTGTGTTTTTCAAAAAATGGGTAGTTTGCACAAATTGTAACTTTGACAGAGGAAAATACATCTTTTCTCAGTCCTCCCGTGACCATATAAGCTGGAAAGCTTCCGAAACGTCGGGAACTAAAATGAGATAATATACGCGATATAATCCGTTAAATTGTTTTATTTCAATAAATAATATTTAGTCAAATATTAGCGGGATGGCACAATAGGAATTTTTAATTTCTTTCTTCGCAGTAGCCCTAATGGTACTGATACTTTCTTTTCTTTCGAGGGGAAATGAGTGGTTTATCAAATTTTGGAAACAAACACCTGAAAGGCCGGCAACGCACTTGTGACTCCTCTGGTGATGCAAGTGTCTATGGGCGACGGTGATCGCTTACCATCAGGCGACCCGTCTGCTCGTTCGCCCCCTAAGCCATAAAAAAAAAACTAAAACACCAATAAAACACAAGAACGATATAGAACATTTTTATCTTTCAAGCAACTTTGTACTGTTATTCATGTATATAGCTTTATCATACAGTCAAATAACACTGGTAAATATATAAAGGACAGAGAATATGCATACTGCCATACAAACTGGTGACTATGAAGTCATTTATCCACAGGAAGATTAACAGCACGATTTTGTATGAAGATTATTCAAACTTCTTTGTTAAAAAATCTTCTCAGGAAGGTCGATAGCATAGGTTAGTAATGCTTGTGAACTGACAAGGACCAAACACTTTCACTGTCCCTGTACAAAACGATCCGACAATATCATATAATTGCGTGACCGAATTGAGGACATGAGGACTGTCAATTGCCATACTTCTCCGATTTTTACTACGCCATTTATATATCTACAAGAATTATTATTTGCAATTATTTAACTTTGTAAGCACAGTATTTAAACGTTACGATTTATTTATTATTAGCTGTTTACGAACTAATTGTTACTGTACTATGTGTCTTTGTTAAATTATAACATCGTTTAATGTTTAGTTTTAAAGCGTCATCTAGTTTCTGCCTGCCCTTGCGGTTGGGGCACGATCCACAGTATGGCGACTGATAGTCCTCTTGTTTTAAAGGTCCTTATACTGATAACAATTGAATTAAGTTAACGCATCATGCTTGTGATACCTCTTATAAATACATATTGTAAAAGTTAATCCTAGTCATCTGCCTAGGCAACTCCGCCAACGCTCTTCTTAAGAACGCGTACGTAGAGTCCGAGGTTTATTAAATAGTACGACAGAATTATCATAACGCTGTTTCCCGTTGGTTAGCCGTTTCGAAAGGGTGCGTTCAAATATATGGGAATAAAGATGTTCATTTTCTAGTCATAGACATTTACCCCGGCAACTGTCAAAAAAATCTTACGAAGGTCAAGAGCGCGGGTTTTTATGCAGATAATATATTTTAACATGACATTGTGAAGCTTATGCATTGTCCACATATTTATTCAAATAATTGATTTAGGAAACGTGTCCGAAAATTTTCGTTACTTCTTATACATAGTATACAAGTTAGTCATAGTCATTTGCCCAGGCGACTCAGCCAAACCTCTTCTTAAGAACGCCGCCGGTTTGTATGTTTATTTTATATGCGTGACGTTGTGAAGCTTATGCATTGTCCACATATTTATGATACCTCTTATACAGAGCACCGTGTAAAAAGCATACAGCTGGCCGACGCCTTCGACTTTTGCGTAAATGACAATGACATGTCCCGAGCTACCTAACTAACACGGACTATGCCGGCCGGGCTCGCCCCATCCACGTCTCGCCCCTTGCACCCTGCACAATTGCTCTGTCTAGACGGCTTCGTCGGATGACTCTATTGATTTCTAGACTGTGTACATAGTATACAAGTTAGTCATAGTAATTTGCCCAGGGGACCCAGCAAGAATCTTCTCAAGAACGCCATAGCGTGTGTAGAATCCGAGGTTTCCATGAAGAGTACGACGGAGTTTTCCAAACGCTGGCGAATCATTTTGAAAGGGTACTTCTGATTGTGGGAAAAATAAGGGTTTTCCTTTTCTAGTCATATCTTACCTTTTATAGTCATAGTCATTTACCCAGGCGACTGTGTAAAACATTTCCTTAGGAATGCCAAGAGCATGGGTTTGCATGAAAAACATTTTTACGTGTTGACGCTGTGAAGCTTATGCATTGCCCACATATTTATGATATCTCTTATACATAGTATACAAGTTAGTCATAGTCATTTGCCCAGGCGACCCAGCCAAGGCCCTTCTCAAGAACGCCATAGCGTGAGTAGAATCCGAAGTTTGCATGAAAAGTACGACGGAGTTTTCCAAATGCTGGCGCACCATTTTGCAAGGGGCGGTGCGTTCGACCCAGGAGCAGATGTCGGCTACCGTGTAGGTCGCTAGGCGGGAGATGTGAGTCTTCCGCTTGCATATCGATTGGGTTAACCTGTAATGAAAAAGGGTATTTTACTGTGGTCAAGTTAAAATATTTCACGTTACACTAGTTACATTACAACAGTCTTATGTTTTGCCGCAAAATATTCGACCTCTGACTATGATGCAATATTATAGCATTTGTCACTCCCACAACCAAGACAAACCTAAAGAGAACTCGTACAGTCAGCATCCAATATAGTCTGTAGCATCCAAAGCGCCAAATATAATATATCGTCAACCGTCTTTATGTCCATAAGAATAAAGATGTGTAGCGATATTTTTGGTACTTTGGATGCTACACTCTTTGACGCTGACTGTACGTTAAAATCCATCAAGACGTTTAGTCTGCAGAGCGTGCCAAAGAAATACACATACCGCACATACTTACCTAGAATCAAAAACGTAACCTTCCTTCTGATGCAGTCGGTTAAGAATACGTCTCACCCTTTTTAATGAAGGTGAAGCATGCTTTTTTTAATGTAATAAGTGACAAAAAATCCAGATCGGTGGGCCAAGGTAAATACCGAATGCATCCCCCAGGATACCGGAACCGAGGCAGACCGAAAAGGAGATAGCAGGACGATTTAAACACATTTTGCAAGGGCTGGCGGGAGTATGCGCTGAATAGGGATAAATGGCGGAAAAGACGGAGGCTTTTGCCCAACAGTGGGACACTTCAACAGGCTAATAAAATAATAATAAGTGGCAAATGGGCGGACGAGCCACCTGATGGAAAGTAGTCATCGTCGTCCATGGATATGTGCAACACCGGAGGAATTGCCCATACATTGCCAAGCTTTGAGTGCCCTGTTAACTCGCTTATACGCATTTAGTATATACTCAAAACATATATTTAGGATAGGCTAAGTACAAAGATTGTAATAGATACCTATAACAGTTATTTAAAAAAAGTGACTGACTGTTGAGTTTGTTTCGGCTTTCTTCTCAACAGTGGTCTCCTGTTGGGAAACGTCGTAGCGTCAGACTTGAAGTGCCCTTGTGGCCTACTTACAGAACAAAGATCATTATTTCATTACACATTCTAGAAAATGCCTTTTTACTCCCATCCCATCTATTGACCGAGCGTTAGCGAAGGTCTCCGTTTCAGCTAGAAAATGCTTTCGTTTGCCCGTCTGTCAGGAGGTTCTTCTCTTCGGGTCGCATTTCTCAACCGATTCTCGTAATTTTGTGAGCAGGCTCGATAATTATTGAGTATTTAGGGTTCCGTACCCAAAGGGTAAAACGGGACCCTATTACTAAGACTCCGCTGTCCGTCAGTCTGTCTGTCTGTCCGTCTGTCACCAGGCTGTATCTCATGAACCGTGATAGCTAGACAGTTGAAATTTTCACAGATGATGTATTTCTGTTGCCGCTATAACAGCAAATACTAAAATCAGGATAATTTTACGTCTGTCTGTCTATGTCAGTATCCAATATAAAATGATCGAACACCGCGTACATTTTGCTTATGAGTAGGGTTCTGCTAACCCAACTGGTTTTTCATAGATACGGCTGTGTGTAGCGTATATTTTGTACGGAACCCTCGGTGCGCGAGTCCGACTCGCACTTTGCCGGTTTTTTGTCAATTCAGTTTTTTTTTTAATGGCGGAGATATGGGGTTGAAGGACTTTCGACGCCTACAGCTCACAGAGCTACTAGTTACACTTTTCAGGGATAAAGCATTGATCAGATCCAGGTTTAGCAACGTAGATACTTTTTTATCTCATGAGAACCCTGTATTTTTTAAATGACGTATCAAGATAAAATAAGTCTTATCACTCAATGATTTTAAAGAAAATCAATGACAATTCAGATATTGTCCAATATTTATCCACTTTGGAAAAAGAACATTAAAGCGATAAGATTACGTGTCATACACAACATTTTCCCACGTCTTTTGCGGGGTAAAACGGAATTTGGTAACGTTAGTGGTTATTCACTTCGTAAAAACCGACTACTGCTCGTGTAGCACTTGGAAAATCTACAAGATTAATTACATAGTAGTTTATAAGCAGGTACCTGTATGTATGCCTGTATATATGTATTTATGTATTATGTTTATATAATGTTATGTATAGTTTGTATTGTATATAATGTGGGTGTCCCACCCTTGTAATTATTAATTTGTACAAGTTTGATACCGATATGCCGCACCAATAATTGCTCTGTTTAGCCTAATGGTTGACTGGTAGAGAATGCCTTTATGGCATTAAGCCCGCTATTTGAGTGGTGTTTGTGAGGATGATTGCTCGCACATACAGAACACTCACAGTAGTGCATGGAACACTCACAATGTAAGCACAGAATTGTCAAACAATGCTTACTTCTTAATAGAATGTGCCGCTTCAGCCAGTCAGTCCTCTGTCGCCTTGTCAAATTGTGCTTGTGAAGATGATCGCTGGCACTGACAGAACACTCGCGGTAGCATTGCGTAGGATCACAATTTTACCACCGAAATCAGGAACAATGCTTACTTCTCAATAGCGGCCTTCAGCTAGTTGGTCCGCTGTGGCCTTGTCGAGTTATACTTGTGAAGATTATCGCTCACACCGAGAGAACACTCGCGGTAGTATTGCATGACACACACAATGTTACCACCGAAATGACAAACAATGCTTACTTCTCAATAGAATGCGCCGCTTCAGCCAGTCGGTCCTCTGTCGCCTTGTCGAGTTGTGCTTGTGAGGATGATTGCTCATACATACAGAACACTCGGGGTAGTGCATGGAACACACAACTTTGCCACCGAAATGAAGAACTAGCTTACTTCTCAATAGAATGCGCCGCTTCAGCCAGTCGGTCCTCTGATGCCTTCTCGAGTTGTGCTTGTGAGAATGATTGCTCATATATACAGAGCACTCAGGGTAGTGCATGGGACGCACAATGTTACCACCGAAAATGCGCCGCTTCAGTTAGTCGGTCCTCTGTCGTCTTGTCGAGTTGTGCTTGTGAGGATGATTGCTCATACATACAGAACACTCGCGGTAGTGCTTGGAACACACAACATTACCACTGAAATGACGAACAATGCTTACTTCTGAATAGAATGTGCCGCTTCAGCCAGTCTGTTCTCTGTCGCCTTGTCGAGTTGTGCTTGTGAGGATGATTGGTCGTACATACAGAAAACTCGCGGTTGAGCATGGAACACACAACGTTACCACCGAAATGACGAACAATGCTTACTTTTCAATAGAATGCGCCGCTTCAGCCAGTCTCTCCTCTGTCGCCTTGTCGAGTTGTGCTAGTGAGGATGATCGCTCACACAGACAGAACACTAGCGCGCGGTAGCACTGCATGAAGCACGGCCATCTGAAAATGTTACCATCACAGTTTTATTCTCTACAATCCATGCTACCTAGGGGCCATTCCAAAAAAAACCCGTACAGTCAACAGCATTAATATCTGCCACAACAAAGCGCGCATAAATATCTGACACGACTCTATTTTTAGGGCCCTTAGGACGTGTCAGATATTTTCGCCTGCTTTGTTATGGCAGATACTGATGCTGGTGAGACTGTACCCCAACTTTTTTCAGAATTTGGCAATTTCATATTTCTCTACTCAGAATCATAAATACTGTTATTCATCCTGATAGAAAAAAAAAGCGTTTTTCAGATCAAAATATCGTCAATTATTTTTAAAGGGGGCTGGGGGCCTTTCGTATCCATGGGGCCCTGGGCGGCAGCCCAAACGGTCTTTAAGTAGATCCGCCTCTGTTTGGGTCTTCTCCTTCTACCCGGACCCGGGGGTTTATTGCCTAACGACATTTTGACGCTTGGTATCCGAATCAACTGTCATAGCCCATACAAAATCATGACACTTGATTCTGATTGCGAGCGTCAAACGCGTTAGGCAATAGGGGGGCCGGTGGCGGCGGCATGACTAGACATTTGTTTCTGATGTAACTTGCTGGTTTCCGTAAAAATGCACTGTAATACTTACGTACTTCTATCTGGGAAAAAGTAACTGTGACTATGATTCACCCTTACCTATCTTCCAAAATCTCCTCCCGAGACACCAACAGGCTGTTCAGTATATTCAGAGACCCGTCGTAAAGCCGGAAAAACGCCGGCCACGCCACTTTGCATTTAACTCGCTTCGCGTTACAGCCTAGTATACAGTGCACCAGATGTAGCAACTCGAAGATGGAGTCTAGGAACTTGTAGTCGAGAAGGATCTGGAATTTATACAAGTATTCAAATCAAATCAAATCAAAATATTCTTTATTCAAGTAGGCCTAGTTACAAGCACTTTCGAAATGTCAGTTACATGAGAGTGAATGTTTGCTAGGAGAAATACAATATGATCCAACATTTGCTGCAAGGATTAGGGAAACCCAGAAAAACCTAAACAGATCATTTAACTTTTATAACATTTAACTATTCTTCTCAAAAGTGCTCAATATCTCTCCATTTTTAAACTTATGTTGTTGACAATCTTTTCTTGTTGTTTTTCTGTCTCATATCTCAGGAGACAATAGTTATGGATTTAAATAAAACAATTTAATTTAAAGTTGTATTATTTAAATAAGTGATAATCGCAAAAACAGAAGAAAATAACAGTTGCAGAGTTAAAGAAGAAATAATATATTTCTGACTTATTTACAATAAACACTTCGTACCAAATATACTACTAAATACCTAATTAATGGAAAATGGGATAAAACGGGATGAATAGTAAACCAAATGGCCTTGATCATATATAATAAAACCTAATATCATCATCTGAAGCTACTTCTTTATAATTCATTTTGAACATTTAGTTATAAAATCTCCTGTCTCGTTAATAAGTTCAGGTCACTAGATAATAAAATACACATAGATCTACAACGCGTAAGAGCCCGTTCACACGGACACATCTGATTCTTTGCAGGAACTGTTTTTTGTAGGATACGATTTAGTGGCAATTGGATTTTAATGCACGCGTTCACACAATTGCCGGATTCTGGAACCGTACGCTTGTGTGACCGCGTGCATTGAAATCCTATTGCCACTAAATCGTATCCTACAAAAAACAGTTCCTGCAAAGAATCGGATGTCTCTGTGTGAACGGGCTCTAAGGCTCTCAAAATGTACACATAGTCTTTAATCATAAAATAGGGTAGTTTCCTGGGTAAAAATAATATTATTCTAATTAGTCCGTCAGTTTGATTATTTAAAAAAATATTGGACACGTATTCTTTCCTTTGTCAATCAAACAAAAAAAAAAGATAAAGCGCATCAAAGTTTGGGAGTGGGGGCGCTTGACGTTACGCCGTGCGAAAAACGGGCGTCACGGGGAACTTTAACGGCTATCTTCATCATTTTTTGTTTAATTGACAAAAGAAAAAATACGTGTCCAATATTTTCTGATAATCTTACTGATTAATTATACTTTTTTAGGACACAAGCCTATTAAGGTAAGTTCTAATTGAGAATAAGGATAATAAAACAAATAAGTTCAAAACTGGGGAACAGCAAATTGCATGCCGTCTCCCAGCGAACAATTATTGATAAGTTAAATCTGTAGAGCACAGTAGTTACTGAAGTTTGGAGAGCATTCAACACGTTCCCTGTTCGTGTGCCCCCAATGGCGGGTCACGCAATTGCTTTTCAGGAGTCCATGGTTGGACTTATGACATTGTCAGATCGTTTTGTACGGGGACAGTGAACGTGGTACCGTACACTAACTTAAGGGAGGTAACAGTGAATTGCGCAATCGTTACTGAAGGTTCAATATCACTTACCCGTCTTGCAAACAACACAATTTCAGCCAACATCTCCAAATTACTCCTCAACACCTCACATACCGCATCTTCTACAATTACTTCCTTTTCTTCTAGAACAAGTTTCTCTCCTTTAACTTCCAAACAATATTCATAGTTATCCTGAATCCAAGAACGCAGGTTTTTGCATATTTTGTACATCTGTTTGGACAAAGCGGCGCATTTTGGTCCAATTATATTCGCCTTGAGACACTGGGTTGTGAGGTATTTTGATACTCTGTGAGAGGCTAATGTGTTCGAGGATTCTTCTTTTAGTGATTGTAGGTCCTGAAAATGTTTTTAAATAAAAGTTAGCGTTAATTATAATACAAATCATCATCATCATCATTTCAGCCATAGGACGCCCACTGCTGGACACGGGCAACCTCCATAGATTTCCACATGGGCCGGATAGAGGTGACCCGCATCCAGCGAGTCCCCACAACCCTAACCAGGTCGTCCGAATACCTTGCGCCACGCTGCGCTTGCCGCTACGCGGTCTGCACTCGAGAACATTTCTACCCCAACAGCCATCGGTTATTCGAACTATGTGCCCTGCCCATTGCCACTTCAGTTTGCATACCCTGTTTGCTGTGTTGGTGACCTTGGTTCGTCTACGAATCTCCTCATTTCTGAATCGATCTCGTAGAGATCCCGAGCATACCCCTTTCCATAGCTCGCCGAGTGACTCTGAGCTTCCTTAAGAGGCCCATAGTACACATATTATGATTGAGCAAAAGGTTGACAACAGGTGGCTACTTTTAGTTTGGAAAAATACAGAGTTCTCATAGGAATAAAACTTACCTTCAAAGATGCCAAATTACCCAAGTCACCAACAAAATGCTTGGCAAAACCCTCAACAGACGACAACTCCAAAATAAACTTCAAAGCGACACTTATATTCTCCAAACAACTTTCGCTAGCTCGCTTCTTTTGTCTATGATCGTACAACATAAGCAGTCTGTCTTTTATACTCCGCCATATTTTTAAAAATAATTTATCCTTGTCTTTGAAAATGTCGTGAGTTTGGAGTTTCTTGATATATCGTAGAGACACGTTTAGAAGATGGACAGATGATTCTATGTGTGGTGCTTTTGATTCTGGGTTTTGGACTGTTTGTATCTGAAAAATCAAAAATATCTATTTAACACATTTACTGCCACGAACCCGCCTAGCGGGCGCTCTGCTCGTAGTAGCCGATAACATGTGTTAGAAGAGGAAAGTTCGTAGCGCTATGAAAAGCTTGGCAGCGAAAGTGTTAAAATATTAAATTTGACTACAACTTTAATTGAGTGCTTAAGCACTCTAGATTCTTAAATCAATACACACTTAGGACTTAAGTGCATACATTATTTTAAAGTTACCACAAATAACATTAACACATTCACGACGGCGAGCCCGCTTAGCGGGCGCTCTGCTTGTAGCAAGTATTCGATACATATGGTTTTTTCCATGGCTACGAAAATGGCGGTCGCGAAAGTGTTAATCACACAGGGTAGTAGAAGGGTAAGACAAACAACCCTCTCAGGGTGTTTACATCCGAACATATTTAAGTCTTTAGCAAACAATTCAACAACAGTCACACAATTTCTATAACCAGCCGGTTTATCTTATCGCGATATAGCATCACCCGTCTTTCTCGCATCGTATTAACAGGAAAGAGAGAGATAATCTTTGTCGCGCGACAAAATGTCGCGTAGCATAGTTGTGCTAGAGGTGCAGCAAGGCCGTCAAGCCTATATTATAGGGAACACGCGGCGTCTTCCGGTTCGTGGTTCTCAATCGCAAGCCTGTATGTCCATCCGCCCATATACAACAGGCAAAGCAACTATCCGAGTCTATCATCTGAGTTAATCCGGATAATATACCGCTCAAAGAGTAGGGTCAAGGAATGAGGAAATTATGCAAAGGCTTTATAGAGATAAATGGGAGGTAAGGATCTATAATGGACAAAAGATGGATAGAGATGTAGCCTCGCTCTGCATTTTCTATCGCTTGTATAACAGAGTGCTCCGAGGAATTGTTCGGATTGATCCCTGCCGCATCTTTCCACAATCGTCCTACGCGACAATATTTCCATCCTCACCACTTAGATGGTTGGCACTCCACAACTGTGCGTTTTGCTAGAAATTTTGCTGCCTCGGGCGACTGAACAGTGGAATAAATTGTCACCGGTAGTATTTCCGGACGGATGCGACCTTCAATCTTTTAAGAATAGAGCGTACCCACCCACTGTATCCCAACTAAAAGGCCAGCAGCGTACTTGTGACTCCTCTGGTGTTACAGGTGTCTATGGGCGACGGTGATCGCTTACCATGAGGCGACCCGACTGCTCGTTTGTCCCCTCACATTTTAAACAAAATCGAAGGACAGAAATATTTCTAGCAACAGCAAAAGCAACTTAGTTCTTACGCTCGTATTGCTAGTGCAGAGACATGGGTCCTAAAGAAGGCTGACCGCAATCAAATCGACGCTTTTGAAATGTGGTGCTGGAGAATGCTGGGTATAGCCTGAACTGCCCACCGAACTAACATGTCAATTCTATCCGAGCTAAATATCCGAACTAGACTGTCCACTGTCTGTCCAGGGTACTGGAATACTTCGGTCACATCGTCAGGAAAGACAGCAGTAACCTTGGAAAGCGGGGTCACTGGGAAAATCGAAGGCAAGAGACCAAGAGACAGGAGCCCAAGCTGGACACACTAGATTCACACAGCGCTCGATACCACAGTACACGATGCTCTACACTCGGCAGGAGATAGAATGAGATGGCGACGCATCATCAGAGAAAAACTTTTCCGAGGACTGACCACGACCCTCAGTAATAAGGAAATCGATGTAAGAAAGAGGGAAGGATCTAAAATCTTCATCATCATTTCAGCCATAGAATAGGTCTCTTCAATAGAATAGGTCTCTTCAATAGAGTTCCACATAGGACGGATCGAGGCGACCCGCAACCAGCGAGTCCTCGCAACCCTAACCAGGTCGTCCGACGATATTGCCGGCGGCATTCTAACGCTGCGCTTGCCGGTGCGCGGTCTCCACACGAGAACCTTTCTGCCCCAACAGCCATCGGATCTATAATAGTACTATTATTTTTGATAATACTTACAGCATTTTCCATAAAGAAGTTCAATCCCGACCAAAGATAATCCAAATTCTTGCTCTCATTAACATCATTGGTTTCACAATACTTCGACAAAGTTAGCGAATACGCTTCCATTGAGTTTAGTGCGGCCATTTTGTCGTCAGAAATTACCGTAGAATCGTCAGGGTTGCCAGTTGCTTGAGTAAATAATTTGCTATTTTTAAAATCCATGTTTTTAAATGCATCTAACATAGTTTTGTGTATTTTTTCTTGTAAATCCGCTAATATAGATCTATAGGCGCTTGTTGTAATAGCTCTTTTCTCTTTAGCTATAATTGGAAGTATAATACAACTCATTTGGAATACTGGATCGCAAAAATACTCGACACTCGAAGTATTTTTACTCGATTGTTTCTTGAGAAGTATTTCAACGATACTTTTAACTATTTCGCTGTCCGTTTTTACTTTTTTCACTCCCGTTTCTAAAGTACTTTTGATTAGAAGTAGATTATTTGAGGTTTTAATTTTAAGTGTCAACAAATCTATGATTGTTTTGTCTTCAAATGAAAATATGAATTTCACTGGGAATATTTTGTACAAATCCGGATTTTTTGGACTTATTTCATATATACTTTGTAACACGTGATCTATATTTCGTTTAAGTTTTTTACTTGCACTTTTCTTCACTGCCAGCATTACAAAAATAGCAGATAATTGATACTTTTCCTCTAGATAGTATATTTGCAACTGTTTTAATATGTCAATCAGTTTAGCAACATCATTTTCATCAGTTACTGACAGATTATCAAAATATTCGCGTACATTGATATCTTTTAGAAACGTCTCAATATCGAAGGCAGATTTACTCAAAGCTTTTGTCAACGCCTCTGCATTTGCTAGGTTTTTAGTAATGTGCTTCAATGTTTCTAATACCAAAGCATTGAGCAAAGGTCTATTATCAACTATGGAGTTACTTTGAAGCACTATTTCACCATTCAGAGACAATTTCACTAAGTATTTAGACAATTGTTTTGCGTGACCTTTCTCCAAGTTTGCCATGACAACTCTATTTAAATAACTCTCATTTTCCAGTGATTCTGAACTTGTTAGTTGTTGTATTAAGCGTGATTTGTCTTCTGCTATTGATTCTGCATTTTCATCTGAATGTTGTAATTTCGCTGCCAGTATTTTGTTTGCGACTAAGTGATCCTGAAATGGGAAAGAGTTGTATGTTACATATCATTGATATAAAGAACAACACGATAGGAAACAGCTTTGAGTGAATGTTGTCCGGATTCAATTCATTTTACAGTAAGTTACTGTCAAATTTTTCATTTTTGTAACAAGCTTTTATTGCCAATTGTACTTTTCTTTAAACATCCATCAACTCACCGATGCGATTCCAAAGAGCCCAAACTCGATCGATAGGATTGCATTATTTTATTACTTACAAATTTCCTATGATCACCTTCCTGATTCATCATCAGATCAGCTCGATGGTATCATACTATTGCATTATCACCGAACTTAAATAAGTATGCCACATTTTATCTCAATCGGAAACCGGAAGTAGGTCAAATTTAACTGGCAAGATTCCACCCGAAAAAACATACATTGCAAGTTAAATAAAAGCTTGTAAAAAAAAGTCTAAAATAGCATATTTTGCACTGTTTACTATTTTAATACTAGATGGCGCTTTAATCTATTATAAAATTATAAGACACAGATGCCTTATAGGGGTCATGAAACTTATGAATCCAAAAACAATCTTAATAGCGCGATCTACCAATGAGTGAAATAGTATGAACATTGACAACAGCGCCATCTCTCGGCAGGTATATCTTTGCGGCCTCATCACTTCTAAACAGCTAATCTCAACCAATATTGATACAAGGATAGCTTAACATCCAAAGATCGTTATAGGACCCTTTTAACCCGACAACGCTGAACAAAACACAGGGTTATGACTTTTATCGCTTACGCGAACGAATTTGCAGGCACCTTCTAGTTTATAAGATTAGTAATATTAGTAGCATAGACTGTGAAGTAATAATAGAAAAAAAAACTCACCAAATGAACTTTTAAGTCATCTCCTTGTACCTTGCCAGCCAATGTTACCCACTGCTTTCCACTCAAACATGGCAATATTGGACTAAAGTCGAAAACTGCAGCCGAGTTGCCAGCTTGCACATCCACTTTAATGTTGCCATATTTTAAATTAATAAGCTTCAGCCTTGAGAAACTTACACAGAGTTTCAGGAAAGAATTTGCAAGAGTGGGGTTCTGAAAAGAGATAGTATATTAAAGTGGCAGTTCATCATCCAGAAGTTCATTTAGGAAAAACTAAAAAAAATCTGAAAGAAAAAAAAAAAACTGTGTCAAGCTTTTATTGCTGACTATACTTTTCTTCCAACACCCGTCAACTGCACATTGCGACGAATCTGCAGAGCCCAAACTCGCTAGGAGTGCACTGTTAAGGTTCCTATGATCTCCTTTCGGCTCCATCATCAGTTCAATTCGATGGTATCATATTATTGCATTGTCACCAAACTTACATAAATTTTAGCTCAATCAGAAACCAGAAAGGGGGTCTAATTTAACTACCCCTAACGAAGTGGACGGTGGACAAGTGGAGTGTCTATCTGAGGTGGTTAGATATAGGTAGCTCAAAACCCACCATCCTTGATAGCCTTTGTTCAGCAGTGACTGTTTGTTGAACCGATGCTGGACTAAACACGAAATATTCGGGGTTTTCCAAATATAAAAATACTCACATAATTAAGTTTCAGCACGCACTCTCCCAATTTCTTTAAGCATTCGGTTTCAAACTTGCCAAACGAAAGCCAGAACTCCTCCGCAATATGGCGCGGGACAGTGTGATCCGCCATCTTACTGTTCTCGAAGAAGCTAGACAAGATGGCTGCCAACACGTCTGATAAGGTTATTATTGATGGGCCTGGAAATGGATGAAGGTTTTTTAAGTATCATAAGTAAATATCTCAAGCAGGAAGAGAAAAAGTCATAACCCCTCTTATTTTCTTCAGCATAGTCGGGTAAAATGTATCCTATAACTGTCTGTGGATACCCAGCTACCCGTGTACCAAAAATAGTTGAAATCCATTGAGCCAACTTGGCGTGATGAAGCCACAACGACACATACAAACTTACAAAAAATCGATTCAGTGACCTCCTGCCTAATAGTCTGTTACAATATTGTTTTGAAAATATCTTCAATGTACAGATACTTTATTTTTACAACTTTAAAATAGATGTTAATAAGTCCAGTCAAAAACCCTGCTTTTGACGTGATGAACTAAAACATTATATTAGGACTGAGTGACAAAATTATTTCAATAAATATAATGAAATAGCAAGACAGATTTGTATGACTTCTCATCCGTTACCAACACTATTTACCACTCGCTAACTGGTACCTACATATGGGAATGAGAGTGTAAATATTAGTAGCATAATAATTTTAAATTGTAAATGTGTGCTTTGTCTGATACTTACTGACATACCCTTCTTCTAACATCATCAGACAGTGTACTTGGAAATCTTTCTGCAATGTCACTAGAAGTTCACTGCTTTGTCTAAACATCAGTTCAGAAGACCATCTTCCATACATATCTACACATTCTTGCGGTATGATGTCATTGCTTGTAATTATTTTGCTTTTAATCTTCTCAGAATCTTCCTCTTTTAATTTTTGAATCATTTCGAATTGTTCAGGGTTGCAAGCTTCCAAAATTAATTTTATGCTTGGTAGAATCTGGGTGATGAATACAGTGCCTCTGCTAAGTTTAAACAGGGTTTGAAGTAGGCATTTTAACATTGATGTATATGTTTCCATCATACTTGAATTATTTTTCTTTGCTGCCATTATAGGTGGCAGTATTTTTTCTAATTTTTGCTCTATCAAAACTGGATCCAATTTCAATGCTATGCTTATTATATTCATTGTAGTCTTATCGGGCTTCTGTTCTAATTTCAAAAGTCCCATCATAACTCCTTGTAGAAACCCCGTGAAGTTCTTCTTGATTTCAACTTTGGATATTTTCTCACCGAAAGTATCTGTTAGTCTAACACTAATATCGATCTCATTCTGTAATAATATCTCCATGAATTTTAAAAAGATATTCCTTTTGATTTTGTCATCATTCTCTTCAAATATAATCGGTGGCATAGACATGTTGGGATTCAAATATTTTTGCGTCATATTCAGTGATGAAGTAACCATTATATACAATGCAAATATTAATTGATGCTCACCTTTGAAACATGTCACAAACACATCCACAAAATTACACAAGAAACTGTGATCTTTTGATGTCCGTCCTTTTGGAAATTCGAAAAAAGTATTCATAATCTTCAAGACAGACTGTATGTTGTCTCCTTTTTCGGCAATTAATTCATCAATATTATCTTTTCTCACCAAGGTCTGTAAGAAACTCACGAAAAATGTCTTCTTATTGAGTGGAAAGAGGATGGTCTGACATAATTCTATAACCAAATTACGGTTATCAGAATCCAGTAAAGCAAATATTGTTTGTAAGTTTTCTCCGTCCAACAGCTTTATTATAAATTCAAGTTTTTTCTTTGAGTCCTTGTAGAGTTTCATTAGGTGGTTTAATACTTTTTGGATGAGAAGATTGACTTTGTCTTGATTATTGTGAATGTTTGTTAATGTCTGCAGTAGTTCAACAGATATCAGCAGGTTTTCGTCAATATGTTCCGTGAAATGTTTAGCCATTTTTTCATTTTCCATGAAGTTGAGGATTGATTGAACCTCTTCAAATGTTATTATACCATTTTTAACAAAGTCTGACACAATCTGTGAACACAAAATACTAATATTTGTAAAGAGTTTTTGGTGTAACTTATTATCCTAAAATATTATCCTTAATAATATTATAACTATAAATATAAAAATGTGATTATTGCCTTGTCTCTCAAGCAGCTATTGTGAAAAATTGCTCTAATTTTTAACCCTTACTATGTGGCGAAAACTCTGCATGGATCAGATATATGTTGTCATGGGCCTTGAAAGGCTTAACCTTTTGTCTGTGCCTGATAAGGATCCTGAACATTTTAAATCCTATTTTAACATTTCATACAGTTTCAATTTAAATTATCATACAGTACCAATTTTATAACATTGGATATAGAAGGCTGAAAGAGTGGCATGATAAACAAAATTAATTGTAAAAATAAATATAGGACTTCTTGATTCAATAATGACATGTTTTAAGTGTAATAATGAAATTATCTATGAAATAAAAGTATATTTTAATTTGAAACATAACATTATGTATTCCAAAGAGTCCATTAATTTTTCTTGGATAAATCAACAGTGGAAAGGAGAAATGGCATAAGCGACAGCTTGGTGGCATTATGTAATTATTAAACTCATTTTAAAATGTTTATAATTAAATATCGCGAAAATGTTATTTATCCCATTTTCCATTTCCACCATTGATATGACTCTGCCTATTTCACTCCCAAGTTTATAATCTGTGTGTCAATCCAAAAATCTGGTTGACCTGATGTTGAACAAAATGACAAACATTTATAAACATGCTTGTGAAATATGGGTCATGGTTTTGACACATTCTTTCATTTGTACTTTAACCCTGCATATGCTATGTCAAAAATTTGCCAATTAAATTAAAGCTAAATGAAATATTAAGATTGAGTTTAAACAGACCTGTGCGTAAGCAAATATGAATATTAACCCTTTTTCCTTAATTTTTAAGATTGAGTTATATCATACCTGTACCAGTTTGGTTTTCAACTCGCTACTTAAGTCATCTCCGGCATTGATCCACCCGAGGATGTTCTTTAGCTCCCCACCGGAGAGTCTGTTCTGCTTTGTCAGTCCAAACAACCATTCTGCAACCACCCGCTCCTTGGGGGCCGCAGGGAAGTGGTGGGAATGCACAACATTCCTGGCCAAGCAGAGGCGTTTTGGCAGTACTATTGAGCTGTCTTCTAAACGACGTTTTAGTTCTGAAAATTTTAAATTGTTCATATAAATTTATTTCTTCATGCAACTTTTTGCGTTTTATTTTGGAATATCTTTATTTAGTTAGGATAAAATCGTATCTTAACCTTTCTTCAATTATATTTCATTTTACAATTTAAAAAAAAGATTTTTTGGAAAAGTCACTCAAGTTTAAAATCAAGAAAAATTTTACAGTTTCAAACTACAACCTCAAATATAACTTGAATGCACTTTGTGTCATTAAAGTGATATAAATAAATCAAATATTATCGTTTAAAACGTGTTTTAATTCGGGGTTAATCCAGTCCCGCATCGTGTGTTAAGCAGTATTTTTAGTTTTGAAACTTACCGTTTAAGGGATTAAGTGCCATTTTAATGATAGTCTAGGCTACACTAAACAAAAGGTCACTTCATTTCAGTTAAATAATGTAAAATATAAGAGAAATTATGAATGAACTTGTGCAACTGACACACGTGCACTTGTTGTTATAAGCGGTTAGATATTGCTTTCGAAAGAACATGTAAACGACTGTCATATGATTTGAGCATTGTCTGCCTTTTTTAATTTTTTAGACCCTTTATTTTAATAATAAGATTGCATTATAGATTGCATTACTTTTAATGTGTAAAGTTTGTTTTTGCTTATATTACAGCAATACTTTTTTTATTTTAAATCGATTTAAATGATTTGTTAACTTTCAATGTTTTCCGTTGTTGCAGTATCAAAACGCTCAACTGTCAAATTGGCATCAGATTTTTTTTTAAGGAAATTGACATCAGACGAGTTGCTATTATGTTGCTATGCTTAAAAAATATATTATTAAAGGTACAATTTTAAACACTCGTACGAATACTATTCTTCAGAATTTGTAAGATATTTCATGCCTCAGTATACTTTTTCAGCAAATATCAACGTGTGGCAAAAAATTCGGCAGTTCTTTTAAAAACACTGAGGTTTCTAAAAATAATTTTTGATTTAGTGAATATTCTCGGAAATAATTGCTCCGAAAGTAGCATATATTGTGTGGGGTACACAATATATGCTACTTTCGGAGCAATTCCCCTATTTTCTAAAACTGATCTCCAAAATATCAATAAAATAAATAAGATAAAGCTTTATACATACTTTCAATGAAAATGATTTTTAATTGAGTTATTGCCGAAGAACTGTGTTTCTCAGTAAAATAACGTAATTGCCGTGGTGATACGTTCTTTTGCTAGTGCACTTTTTCATATCGTATTTTTTTTATCTGTAGTGCATTTCTTTGTACGGTTACACTGAGCACGGTCCGGTATGCTCTTGGCCGGTTTTTTTACCCGACTGCGCGGCGCAAAGGAGTGGTAATGTGTTTATCAGTCTATGTATGTATGTATGTAAGTATGTATGTATGTACTATCAACAGTATAATTGCATGGACATGGCAAAGACGATAATCGCTTGGCTGTCTTAAGATGCTGAGAGCACGTAGCTCTCAGCATTGCATGATGGTTACAAAAAAATAAACTAGATGGCGTTGTTATCAAAACGAACCATGAGATATTTTTGTTTGCAGATGATACGTCTCTAATTTTCAAAGTCGTACGAAATCAACGATCCTACAATGACTATATCTGTGAAGTAGTAAATTGGTTTAATGTAAATGATTTATTTTTGAATGAGAAAAAGACTAAATGTGTTAAGTTTGTCACGAGTACCGTAAAACACGAGCAAGCAAGCGTTATGGTTAAAGTTGAGCAACTGGAACTAGTTAATAGTACAGTCTTTCTCGGTATAACATTAGATTCTAAGCTCCAATTGGGTGCCCATATTGCTAATCTCTGGAATAGACTGAGTTCTGCAGCTTTTGCAGTAAGTAAGATTCGTCAATTAACAGACGTGATAACGGCTCGATTAGTGTATTTCAGTTATTTCCACAGTATTATGTCGTATGGCATCTTACTCTGGGGCAGTGCTTCCGATATTAATACTAAATTTGTTCTGCAGAAGCGGGCTGTTCGTGCGATATATAAAATGAACCATAGAGACTAGCTTAGAGATAAGTTTAAGGACATTAATATAATGACAGTGCATTGTCAATACATTTATGAGAATATTATGTATGTACATAAAAATATTACCCACTTTAAGAAGAACTGTGATATACATAATATTAATACTAGAAATAAGCATAAGCTCGCAGTGCCTGCTACTAGGCTCCATAAAATAAGGAGATCATTCATGGGTAACTGTGTGAGATTTTATAATAAACTTCCTAGCAGCATAAGTGAGTTGTCTATTGGTAAATTCAAAAATATTGTGATACGAAAAATATTTTCTAAAGCTTATTATAGCTCATAAGACTACATGAATGATGAAGCCGCGTGGGATTAATGTAAAATATAGCGTCATGTAGGTAAATGAATAATTATTTTAACGAATACCTAAGGTATTATTATTATTTTAATCTTAATTGTTTTATGTACCCTGACATTTACAATTTTATTCTAGACACATTCTAGATTATTTATTTCTTATTGACAATCCTTTTGGGATTTATCTTATTGATTATTTTAATTTTTAAAATGATGATTTTATCAATAATATTATACTTAAGTTAAATGATCTGATTAGGTTTTTCTGGGTTTCCCTAATCCTTGCAGCAAATGTTTGAACATATTGTATTTCTCCCAGCAAACATTCACTCTCATGTAACTGACATTTCGAAAGTGCTTATAACTAGGCCTACTTGAATAAAGAATATTTTGATTGATTGATTGATTGAACAAGAAGAATTTATTGCTTTGTTTGTTGATATGTAAGTCTCACAAGCACTAAAATTGATCTGTAATAGAATAATCTACTACATGGATGAAATATAATTACTATTAAAGAAAAGCTTCCACGGAAATTAAAATGGCACCTGTATTTAACTTTTGGAACACGCTTCTTTTTAACCGACTTCCAGAAAAAGGAAGAGGTTTTCAATTCGTTGGAATGTTTTTTTTTAAGTAAGGTTGTTTTAAAATTTATCTTTCAAGCGTATTGTTACTACCGTAACAGAACAGAGTCTGTTCTGCAACAAGAACTCATTGCAAATATACCGCCATTTACACTTTGTCTCTTCATGAAACTACGAGGTTTTTAAACATACTTAACTTCATCCTCACTTTAATAACATATGCGATGACATGAATATTACGGCACTATACTTTAATAAAAATAATATAATAAGCAAGGTGGAACTTTAGAATACCCTCCTTTGGAAAATACTCTACTTTGGATGCAAATTTCCGTAAAAAGTTGCGTTGCTAGTTGTTTGTAAGTCATCAAGGATGAAAATGTATTATAATATCATATAATATGAAGAGACAGTCAATTGATACATAGACTAGGCTGAAACAAAATAATCATTGTTTGTGCCTGGATCTTTGCCTGAATATTGACTATGAATACCTACACCTATAGCAATCAAAACACTGATTCAATATTAGTATGGTTATTAAATTATATAGTTATTACAAGAAAATTTACAACTGACTGTGTGTATTCATAAAAGGTAAGGTAAAAGAAAAATAGTCACAAGTTCTCTTATAATGACACTCCTCAAAAGTAGGGTTTTTTAAATTACAACCAATTATATCTATACTTACGACTAGAAATAATACAACTCTGAAATGAAAAACATAACTTTATTTCTTACACAATATTTATTTAAGATAAATAACACAATTTATTAATGTATAATTTAAGGAAAATCTCTTCTTAAGATTTTGTTGAGGGTATAGCTTAAGTATTCATTTCCAAAATTGGAAAGAGGATTGAAGCTTCCCTTCAACAAAACAGTATTATGAGCGAATACAATTAATTACAAATCTGAGACTGGTTATCATTGTAGGCGAACACTTTCTAACATTTACCTTTTACTGTTTTACTAACTTATCATTTCTTAAAAATTCAAAGACTGAGTGATGAAAAAAATATCGTAAAATACTGTCACAAAATAGCGTATATGCAAAATAAAAACAATATGTGATTGAGTCCCGTTTTGTAGATAAAAATGTAGTTATTTACTATTATAGTATAGAAAAATAAAAAATAAAATTAAACTTAACGCAATGACGCCCTGTTTAACTACTAATAAACATCAGTGTAACCCTATCTCCACTTACTTCTGTCCTTAATTGGTATAGCCATAGGTTTTCAATGGGATTTAAATCTGGTGATCTAGCAGGCCACGAAATGATATTTATATTATAACGCTGTCGAAAACACTCACTCACACTTTGGGAATGATGTATAAGACAATTATCCTGTACAAATGAAATTATGGGTAATTCTTCCTCCGGATACACATTTCGAATCATGGTCTCCTCCAGCACATTGACGTAATCAGCAATTAGCCCGACTGGGCACTCTGACGAGTTCTCCCGGGTCAGCCCCGCTCATCCAACGCCACATATTCACTGTAATGCGACCAGATTGCACATTGGGCACTACGTGATCGTTATTATAACACGTATCATTTCGACGCCACAAGCTAAAACGCCTGTGTTGACTAGTGAAAGGTTTTTTCGTCAGTGAAAATGACATTACTTCAATCGGCATTTAAGTATTCTCGAGCAAACTTTAGTCTCGCTTCTTTGAGCTGTGGAGTCAGCAATAGTTTGACTGCATGCTTGCGAGGATGTAAACCCTCACTGTGTGGAGAACATGGCGAACAGTGTCCACGCCTATGTTAAATAAACGGGTGCAATGGGTTGTTGGTGGAAAACCATTTTCTTCATATTCCTGGACCATGCTTTGACGCCGCTGTGCGCTTATAAGTCGAGGTCTAGCGATCCTTTGGCGGTGCAGATCCTATATGATCCTTCCTCTGTGAATTGTCGCACCTATAACACAACTGTTTTCCTCTGTAACAATTTTCAGAAATATATAATCATTATTAAATTAGCATACAGATATAACTAAAATAAAAAAAAATTAGAAAGAAATGTAAACAATAATACTTACGCTTACACCGATTTCTGTGGCAATTTCTGTCAAATTTTTGCCTTGACTATGCAAAGTAATTATTTGTAACATTGTGGCTAAGTCAATATTGCAACGAGAACCCATTATTACAAAATAAAAGAACTAAATACATACTAAAACTCGATCAAAAATACAATCAAACGGACGGCAGCCGCAAGAGAACGAACGAACAGTTTCTTTGTATAAAAACTATTACGGTATATTCATAATCTAAAGTCTACCCTCTGAGTATGGGAGGTTATTTTTATATAATTGTTGCACTATTCAACAACTATTCAACATGTGACTTAATTATAAATATTTATTTGTTTAAATAATGGAAAGCTGGAAAGCTTCCGAAACGTCGGGAACTAAAATGAGATAATATACGCGATATAATCCGTTAAATTGTTTTATTTCAAATAAATAAAAATGTTTTCAGTAAAAAAAAAAAAAAAAACTATTAACACTAAACGCATGCCTTGCAAACGTAGGTGATTAGTGATTACAAATACGGTTATAAATTTCATCCATGTCGAATATGGCTTGATGGCTAAGGGGTTTAATGACTTGATCTATACGACGAATGTTCCGGGTTTAAATCCTCTCGAACACGGTATAGGAAAAAAGCGTTTTTGTATTCTATGTTTGAATTAGCAAAATCATCAATGGCTTTGGTTTATATATGACGATGAATTTAAGTAATAATATAAGGTTATAAAGGTGCATTAAAAAAAACTGGATTCTGAAAATACGTTCCATAATGTAAATTAAATATTTGAGTGATTTGCCGTGTGTGTTTGGCAATCGTAAGTTCAACCGAGTTTTTTTTTAAATATTTTGATGTTATCAACGCCATCTAGTAAGATCTTATGAAACCAATGTCGCTACCGGATAGATGGCGTCTCGTTTCGCTGCAAAGCAAACTTTCTGACAAATGTCCATGCAATTATGCTGTCCAGTGTATGTTTGTTCCTATCTAGCACTCTAGAGACCAATCGCGTGGACCGGTTTTGATGAATTTTACGTCAATCGATTTGTCTTTACTGTCCGAATGTCACTGAAGACATGAAAATGATGAGAACTCAAAATGGCGATAATGAGACGCCATATTGTGAAAAAGAAAGAAATGAAAATTGACGTACTAAATCGAGTGGGGTATCAATGAATAGGAATTTAAAAAATATTATTAGGATTTTTTATCATTTTTAATTTGGAATTACCAGTTAGGAACTACAACGATTTAAAGTTGGTTAGCAAGCCGTTCTCACTAAATTTTCATTTAATTGCATTGTAATAAATCTGTGCAAGCTTCTCAATAACCCCCACCATAAAGATTGAGAAATTGTCTGACTTTTATAGTTTTATAAATAAATATAAAATAAAAAATAATAATTAATAAGTATAAAATAAAAAATAATAATAAAAAAAACAAAAAACCCGACTGAGTAAAAAACTAAAAAGAAAAAAACAAGTCCAGTGCCCTAGAAATTTGTTAAGTTATGATGGAAATCTTTCATGATTCATGATCGATTCTCACAATACGACAAATAATAAATTCGAATATGAAACATAGCGATTTTAAACAGTCGGGACCCATTGTTGGGAAGATTTGCGTCGATCTAGATTTCTTATGGGTCCCGACTGTTCAAAATCGCTATGTTCCATATCAGAATTTATTATTTGTTATATCGCGATCATGAATCATGAAAGATTTCCATTATAACCTAACAAATTTCTAGGGCACTGGACTTGTTTTTTTCTTTTTAGTTTTTTACGCAGTCGGGATTTTTGTTTTTTTAAATTATTATTAACATACACTTTGGTAGAGGGGAATACGTCCGTATTCCATCTTCAGTCGAAGCTTAAGCTAGATTCAAATCACAGTAAGGTATAGTTAAACACCGGTAAAGTGCGAGTCGAACTAACGCACCGAGGGTTTCGTACAAAATATACGCTATAAACAAAAAAATAAAACCGACTCCAAAAAAAACTAAAAAGTAAAAAATAACGCCATAATTCAGTTTCTTCTAATTACTTACAAGCAACCGTTTGTATACTCAATCTATACAGTATATACAATTAATCTTATTTTGGCGTCGATGCCATATAAAGAATGTGTAAAATATTGAAAATTGTCGATTTTAGTAAGTTGTGACACGATGGCACCGACTCCAAAATAACATTAATTGTATATACTGTATAGATTGAGTATACAAACGGTTACTTGTAAGTAATTTGAAGAAACTGAATTATGGCGTTATTTTTTACTTTTTAGTTTTCTTTGGAGTCGGTTTTATTTTTTTGTTTAAGAGTTTATTTATTTTACACTTTTTAGTTAATCGTTACTCAAAAGTGTATCTCGTGACGATTCGAACATCGAACAAGCCCAAACACGGCTAGGATACATTATTTTATTACATAGATGTGGTGCCTACCTTCCGGCTCCATCATCAAATCAATTCGATGGTACCATTCTCATCAGGAACATTTAAATTTGTGACTATGAAGTTGCTTAGCTAACTAAATTAATCAAGATATTTTGTCGCCACCCGTAAATCATTTATCATTGAGGAGTTCCGATGGCATTCTGTGGTCTTCTGCATCAGTTCCACTTCACCAATTTACACTTTCTGAATGCAAATGCTTATTATGTTTCTTATAATACCAAAATCGCTATATGTATGCCTACAATATTTGAGGAGTTCCTTCAATTCCTCATGGATTCCATCATCAGATCTTCACCAAAATTAAATGGGACCAACTAGAAAGTACCTTCTATAAAACCAAAAAAAAAAATTTGAAATTGGTCAAATAGTCTTTGAGTAATCGGTGAACATCCGTAAAAAAAATAAAAAATAAAAAAAAACATTCCGTCGAATTGAGAACCTCCTCCTTTTTTTGGAAGTCGGTTAAAAACCGGACGTATCTACAATAATCCAGTGTTAGCAGAGCCCTTCTTCTAAGCAACATGTATGCGGTGTGGGGTCTTTTTATACTGGTTATTGATATAGACAGACAGACAAAATAAAACCGGCCAAATGCGAGTAGGACTCGCGCACCGAGGGTTCCGTGCAAATTTTCACTTACCCTTACTTTATTACCCGATACCGGTTGAGTTAAGTTTGTACCTGATATCTATAGCATTGCATACAAATGAGGTGCAAACTTAACGCAACCGGGTTGTTCAAATAGATTTTTTGTCAATAAAAAAAAATTTGCTAGTTAGAGACATGGCTATTGCTACGGAACCCTAAAAATAGCATTTTCAGATTTTTTCGTGGGTTATGCTTTAAGAGCTACCTTCATACCTTTCAAGTTTCTAGGACAACTGGAAGTACCCTATAGGTTTTCCATGGACAGCAATTGTATGGAAACACCTTTTGATAATGACTGTATCTTTGGATTGCATTGACTCAGAGGCTTGATTTTTTTACAGCTTCAAGGGACCGTAGATATACTCGTAAGTATTTAATATTGATTTCAACTCCATACCTCCACGCGTTCTTAAGACAAACGGACAGAAGGACAGAACAACAAAGTGATCCTATAAGGGTTTCCTTTTTTCCCTTTGAGGCACGGAATAAAAAAAACCGGATATATTCATACAACTTGTACAGTTTACCAACAGTTTACCACTTTTCATCGCTCGTACCTTCAATGCGCCTAGATTAAATATAATAGCAGCATCTTTCAACGTCGTATTCTACTATAAGATAGATTATATATATTGCAGGCGCGCCCCTAATTCGCGGCCCTGACGCGCTTTTAATATTGTTGTTGTTGCATTAAAAGCTTTTATGCCGCAAGGATAAGTTGAGCATTATGTCTCAGTAAAAGGATTTCACAGTAAAAAGGATTAAGTGCAAACGATGCCTCCAAGGTTATGAGCCAGGTACACGGAAGAATGTTTAAAATTGTTGTTTTGGGTGTCCATCTTAATGGGCAATCTCGTTCACACTTGCGTAGTCTTAGCAGGTATAAAAGAGACAGCATTCTGATCTAGATTGTCGCTTTGGCTGAGGGCAAGTATAGTGCATTACGCACCAAGTCTCTCCCATTCTCTAATGGGGAATGGATGAAAAATTTCAAAAACCTTGACTTATTCCGACCTATAAACAAAATTTCAAGATAAAAAAATATATCCATTTCACATTGGTCGCGGATGGCATTCCCATTTGTAGGTTTGCGCCACCTCTAAATCCGATTACTGAGGGGCTACTCTGAACCCTCTCGATCTCATGTTAAACTGTATTTCAGTGAGCGAGATGGCGCGATACGAACTTCGAATATCGAATTTCAGAAGGCTCTGGTAAAGAGGACTAGATACTCAACGCAAAAGAAACTGGCGACTGAGTTCATAATGCTATCTTGTTCTCGCTTGCGTGATCTTCGCAGGTGTGAAAGAGATAGCATTATGATTATGATCTCGGTGGCCAGTTATAATATGTTCTGCGTTAAGTAATAGCCAAGCCTACCCTTCAGAGTCCGGTTGTAAAAAAAAAGTTAAGGTATGACTGTTCATTATTTTCCTTAACCTAGTTACTTATATATATCCAATTTATCCAGCATCTAATCCTGCTAATGGATTCACACAATAAAAAACAAATGCGAGTCTGCTTTATCTCGCTCAGCAACGAATTAAGGGATGAACGATAAAAGATTTATGTGGGTATCTGTTTTTTATATGACGAAGCTTAATTTTTCATATTAAAGTGCTTTGGGAAATGATACAATATTTGTACGAAAAACACTTAACATTATTATTATTATTTATTAACAATGATGCGCGATTCTTTTCACCTCACTTCTTTCTCTTTATAGCGCCAAATCTGCGTGGAAAAATCGATTTTACCCGCTAGCGTTGAAATAGTTATTTGTTATGCAAGGCTGCAAAATTGGGATTTGGCGCGAGTGCTTGAATTGAAAGCCGATTAAGCGAAGGAATCGAGTGGTTCAAATATAGATTCCTGAGCGCAACGAGGCTTTCAAGGCACGAAAAGTCAAATAATTTTGCAGTTGTGCCAAACACACAACTTTTTACCTCACTACAGCGAGAAAAATGTGAGATGTAAAAAAAACTATGAAATTAATCGGATTATTTTTAAGAGATCGGATTATTTTTTTATTTAAAATTTGTGATAGTGAACCTACGAAACGCACTCATAATAAAAGAAACAAATAAACATATAAAAAATATAAATTCGAACTTCAAATGACTTTTCCACGCTAGCGGATAAAACTAACTTTTCCATGCAGATTTGGTGAACTAAATGGAGCTTTTCTGTGCTCTGGGGTGAAAAGTCTTTTCGAAGTCGGAATTTTTAATCTTGAACATGTTTATTTATTTGTTATGCTATGAATGTGTTGTGTAGGTTCATTATCATTATTACTAGTTTTAAATGAGAAAAAAAAATTTGTTTCATTTTGATAGTTTTTCTTTTATGAAACATTTTCCTCGTTGTAGTAAGTCGAAAAGTTGTGCGTTTCACATGGCTGCAAAATTATTTGGTCTCGTACTTCTTGAAAGCCTCGCTAAACTCAGGAATCTACATATATGACATATACACATTCTACATATTCACATTCTACATAGTTATATACACATTCTACATATAAGTTCACATTCTAACATCGGTTCATAGTTCGGCCAAAGTAATTTATATCGGCGGCGTGATTATTACATTTCAAAGTATGTGAAAGTATGTTTGTTGGTTTCTCCCTCTTCCACAGAATAAGAAAGCAACATAATCAACGGGTATTTTTTTTAATTTTCAGCGGCGAAGGCGTGGGCATGCTTTTATTATAGAAAAGTCTACGATTCTCGAAAAATAGTCAGCGAAAACGTTATACATACAGGCAGAGCCGCCTAAAAAAAGTAAAAGTAAAACAGTAAAATAAAGTCATGTCAGTTTATAAGTACATTACATTATAATGTTAGGGTAGGTACGGAAGCGATAGGGCGCGAGGCAACCGGATTTCATACGTTATGCTTGATAAGCGCCTTCCTTCAGTGTAGTTATAAAATAAAATACCGCGTAAAACTGTTCATTGATTAGTGTAACTAGGTAATAGAATACAAAAGCCGTAAAAGAATAAGCTGCTTCGTACAATAGGAAGCAACAGGCGACTCATATTAATGGCCTCAATGTATCGCCGCGACAACTAAACGACCATTACTTTTACCCTTTTCAACTTAACATGCCTATCGCCTAGACGCCTAATTATAGATGGGCGATAACCTAAAAATAACAAATGAATGGAATCCATTCATGAAAAATATGGCCGTCCCTCAAACTTGCCTATAAAATGGTTCCCAATGCCAGCACATTGGGGCCACGGAGACGAACGGAGCATGCGTAAAAGAATCGATTTTCGTCTGACGTCACAAAATGGTCGACGCGGCAGCTCAGTATAAAAACTAAAAATTAAGGCAAAGGTCTTGTCCAAAAGGCTGATTCAGCCAGAAAGTGCGACGGGACGCGAGGTCTCTGTCTATTAAATGGTACAAGATTTGTGTAGTCTAGTGACTGGTAGCTAAGATGATTTTTCCTGTTGTCCTCAAGAGTTTATTCAAAATGTTCGACTCGACGTGTGCTGTTGTACTGAAATTAATGTGTTTATGTAAGTATACTTTTCAATGACTGACGTTTTTTTTTGTTTTTATAGCTTTAGAAGTAATGCAACGACTATTATGTGAAAATTCGGTTTTGATTTTGCTTATCAACCATCTTTCACCATTTAATCACTATGATCGTAGGCTACTGACAAAAGGCGTCATAAAAATGTCTCAATCATTATCAGAAATTAACAGTATATTTTATTAAATTATTAAATTAGGTAATTCTCAAATATTAACATAGGTATATGTTAAAAAAATAACAAATAGTTTTTAAGACAAAATGCAATCGTATTTTATGATAGGTATTTAAGAATAGTATTCAGTTTCATTCTTAATTAAATTTAAGTTTCAGTTTTCATAACGTATTTTTAAAAATATAGTTTGTGTGTTTATCGAGAACCGTGAATTTCGACTAGAGTACCTATTTCTTGTAGCACATATTCGATTTTGTGCAAAAAATATGTCGAGCAGTTGCTCCGTTGTTGCATGAAAGGAGATTAAATGAATATACCCTTTTTCTTTTGCTTTATATTTAAGTAATCAAATTCAAGATTTAAAAAACCTGGTATGGATTATTCAACCAAATGTGTTTCTATGAAACAAAAACTTAGAAAATTGGTTAAAAAAAATTGTATCTTCTGACAAATTAATAACGAAAATAGTTAACGACTGATTTATATTAAGATTGTATAAGATCATAAAACCTAACATTACTTACAAAATTCAAAATTGTTGAATATTTACAGACAATTACAGAATAGGTACATGTTGCTCGTGTAAAAAACCCGCGGCACTTTTTTCAAAACAAAATATCTGTTGCTTAGTAAGTCTTCGTAACGCGTGTATCAATATATCTATAGTTTATTTATTACTTAGATTCTACTTTAGTGATTGGAATTATTAATTTAAAAAGGCGCTAAAGTAAAATCTTACCTAGTTAATTTTATCTCAAAAAAGACAAGTGTTTTTATATACATATATATTTTTTTTCAGCCTTTTGTCTTGTTCGAAATTATTACATGTAGACAATTGGATTATTTTTACTGACAGGGTATATATACTGAATAAAACTTACTATATAAACGACATTTGTATGATATAAAAACCGGCCAAGTGCAAGTCGGACTTATACACTAAGGGCTCCGTACCACCGTAGGTACATAAAAAAGGCAGACTATAAATACGTTATATTACATGCATGTTCCTTTAATTAGGGTTCCGTACTTCAAAAGGAAAAAAAATGGAACCCTTATAGGATCACTTTGTTGTCCGTCTGTCTGTCAAGACCCTTTTTCTAAGGAACGCCCCCCAATATGAAGTAGAAATTATTATATAATATTGAAGTCTGCGGTCCCTTTGAAGCCGTAAAAAAAACAAGCTTCAAAGTCAACGCAATCCAAAGATATAGTCATAGGAAAAGGTGTTTCCATACAAATTGCCTTCCATGGAAAACCTATAGGGCACAGTTACAGTTGTTCTAGAAACTTGAAATTTGGTATGAAGGTAGCTCTTATAGCACAACCCATGAAATAAATCTGAAAATCTTATTTTTTATGCCTGTCTGTCTAAAATAGTAACCGTATAAAATAAAGCCACACCGCGTATATTTTGCTTAGGGCTCTGCTAACACTGGGTTTTCATCGATACGGCCGTTTGTAGCGTATATTTCGTACGGAACCCTCGGTGCGCGAGACCGACTCACACTTGGCCTGTTTTTTGTTACTAAATACACACCTCTGAGAAACATATTGTTCCCAATGAAACATTAGACAACTTAATTGTAAAAAAGATACAACGATCAATTGAAATCGCTGACTGAAGCTAACGTTTAGGTGGAAACCTGTCTTAGAAAAGTCAGCGTAACATTGTGTCTTACTTAAAAGGTAATAAAATTATTAGTCCGTCATGCAAATTCTTAAAAAAGAAATTTCATTTTTTTTACCTAATCAAAATAATAATGGGGATCTCAAGGCCTATTTAAACAATGGCATGTCGGAAAACAACGTTTTTCGTGGCTATATAAGCCAAGGGAAAGGCACACTGACTTTGTTTCACATCAAACCTTAGTACATAAATGTGAAGTATATGGCTTAAGAGGAGTGTCAAAAAAATGGATTGAGAGCTATTTGAGAAATAGATATCAGCAGGTTCAGCTGATGAGTATCGACTCAAACGGTGCCGCTTTTAATTGCCAATCTGACCCAAAACCTAATAACATGGGCGTCCCTCAGGGTAGTATTTTAGGCCCTTTACTATTCCTGATATACATAAATGATTTACTGTTGGTAACACGCCACCACTGTACTCTTTATGCTGACGATATTTCTGACGTAATAAAGTGTGCAGATAAAGAAAGTTTTAATGATGATATAAATCAAACAGTTAGGGACATAATAAAATGGCTTAAAGATAATAACCTGGCAGTAAATCTCCAAGAAACAACCTATATTCAATTCTATAACAGACATGAAAGCAAAGAAAAAATCTAGTGACTTATGGAAACCAAATTATAAAAGAATCAAATGATGTAAAATTTTTAGGTATAACGTTAGATAATAGGTGCTCCTGGAAAAAAACCTGTTGAGAATTTAAGTAGCAAAATAAATAGATTTGCATATGCTCTTTGGAGGCTGACTAAAATAACCAATCAACAAACCGCGCTTAAAGCTTATCATGCCTACGTGGGATCAGTGTTAAGATATGGTATATTACTCTGGCGAAATTCGATCGATATAAATATAATATTTATAGATCAAAAACAGTGCATACGTGGTATATGTGACGTTAGTCCCATAACGTCCTGTAAGCCATTGTTCCCAAAACTGAATTTATTAACTGTACCATCTCTTTATCTTTGAAATCTGTGTTTTTGTTAAAACTCATGCACACTATTTTAGCACAAAAGGCCAAGTAAGTAACTTTAACACGAGATATCCACAGAGGTTACAGTATCCTAAAGCAAAAACTAATCTATACCGTAGAAACTGTTTTCCAATGGCCATACGGATATTTAATAAATTACCAAACGATCTCAAGGATCTAAAACTACATCAATTCAAAAATAAATTGTACAATTGGTTAAAAGAGCAGACATTTTATTCAGTTGAGGATTAATTAAATTGTTGATTATTGACTTGTATTGATTATTGTAATTCATTGTCCATTTTATGTAAATTGTTTTAATTTGGTAGTGTGTATATTTATTATAATTTAATTGAAAATTTAATGTCAATATAATGTTTGACATGTTGAAATAATTTAATTGTGTATTTTTGCACGCCAGTGTTACTGGTTAGATATGTTAAGGGCTATACGTGTTTTTGACCATCTTTTGTATGTACCATATCTAAAGCAAATAATAATAATAAGTTCTCTTTATTGCACACCAAAAGAAAATAACATCAGAAATTTAAATCTAAAACAGTATCAGAAATGGTAAACAACAGGCGGTCTTATCGCTAAAAAGCGATCTCTTCCCGACAACCTTAAGGTAGTAGAGATGGCGCAAAGTAAACAACCAATGAGTAAGTATGTGGTGCACAAGAAGATGAGACAAATCATAAATTAAAACCATAAGGAAAAAGACAAAGGAACAATACAGATACATACAAAGATACTAGATACTACAAATAAATAATTTCATTTCATTTTCATTTCACACACCGACCGCAGGCTTGACAGATGTAAGAATGGCCTGTGTCCGGTGAACCGGTGCAGTACCGATGTCTTTTGGCAGTTAATGGGGATACATTGAGTCAAAATATCGCGTGACGTCACGGACTCTTCTTTTTATTCGTCGGTTTCACTCTTGGCAGAGTGGTCAAAGTCATCATTCAGGTGTTGGTGGCAACCCAAATAGCACACAAGCTGTATTAGAGCTTATACAGCCCTTATGACGCTCAAACTGGTTGTATAATGGCCGTATATAAGCTCTTATACAGCTTGTGTGCTACCTGGGAAGCTTCATAGCACGCCGCCATTCTTCTCTGATGGCCGCCTTCCTCGTGCATCCGTGTAGAGATGATAAGCCATTTACTGCAGCTTTTATTTGATCAGTCCATCCTTATAGGCGATCTTCCTCGTGGTCTGACATCACGGCTAGGTTGATACTTAGTTATGTCGTCAGGAGCTTCCTAAATTTTAATGAGATTTATCTGAGTATTTTTTTATTAATTTGAGAAAGCAACAAATTCACATTATCACAACACAACGAACAGGGTTTAATCGCGTAAGTATTAAAGGGTCCGAAACGTAGAAGAATTACCAACGAAAGGTACCTAATTAAATAAAATCATAATTATACGCGATTAAGCCCCGTTTAATGTGTTGTGATAATGAGTGAAAATCGTGTTAGTTTAAATCAAAAAATACGCGTCCAATGTTTTCTATTACCTAAACTGACGGGCTAAATATATTTTTGATTTTCGTACCTCGCATCATGCCTTTTATTCTAAAGAGAAACTGTTAGAACCCCGCAAGTACGCTGCGTACATGTCAAGGTCCCGACCTTCCTATCTTGCCTACATTTTGACCTTATTTACTCGGGACCTGCGACCCTGCAAGCGAATCAATAAAGTCTACCTATAAAGGTAAAGCTTATGATATGTTTCCGACAGTGTCTGTGCGTTAATTTTGACTGAAATAGGCTAGGTAACAGAATATAAAACGACTAGATTATGCTTCGAGATAATTATATCGTGAATATGACTTTCTTGTACTAATTTTCACCCTTCAAAACGGTGTCGCTCAAAATTTACAAAATTAATACAAAAAACCGTCCAAGTGCGAGTCGGACTCGCGCACCGAGGGTTCTGTACAAACTTTCTCTTAACCTAGCCTAACTTGCCGGTTAAGTTAAGTTTGCACGTAGTATCTAAAGCGTGGTATACAAACTTATCGCAACTATTTGTTATTTGGCTGTTAAAAACTGATTTTTAAATGTAAATTAAAAAATATATATATATTTATTTTATTCTGTTTTTAGCAATTGTTGTTATAGTGGGAACAGAAATACATTATCTGTGAAAATTTCAACTGTCTAGCTATCATGGTGCATAGCTAGACTGGTGACAGACGGACAGACAGACGGATGGACAGCGGAGTCTTAGTAATAAGGTCCCGTTTTGCCCCTTTAGGTACGGAACACTAAAAATTATATTATCCATACATTCCTGAACGCGCAATACTTAAACAAAAGAAAATAGTGATTCCATAGTTAAACTAACATGTTTAATCTATATATATAAACGTAAAAGTCCTGACTGACTGACTGACTCACTCACTTAAATCAACGCCCAGCCCAAACCGCTAGACATAGAGAGCTGATTTTTTCACAATAGGTAGCTTTTATGACGTTAGTATCCACTAAGAACGGGTTTTTCAAAATTCAGCCCCTAAAGGGGTGAAATGGGGGTCCAAAGTTTGTATGGGGAAACAAGATTAGATAGACTATTTTATTCGAAACTTCGCAGGAGTATTCGTAATAATAAATGAGTAAACACGCGTTTCAGGTTTTTTGAGAATTCAACTTCTTAGGGGATGAAATGAGGGTCCAAAGTTTGTATGGGGAAATCAGATCAGTTTCGTCTATTTAATTTTAAACTTCACATGAGTATTTCTAACAATAATTGAGTAAATACATGTTTCAGGGTTTTTGAAAATTAAACCTCTAAAAGGATGAAATGAGGGTCCAAAGATTGTATGGGGAATTCAGATCAGTTACGACTATTTAATCCTAAACTTCACACGAGTATGTTTAACAATAAATGAGTAAATACGTGTTTCAGGATTTTTGAAAATTCAACCACTAAAAGGGGAAATTTGGTTACAAAGTCGAAAAGCCGATATGGGTATTGTTTCTTCGGTTTATCCGGTCGCTGATTACGAAAACAACAACGATTTTAAAACCCGACGTGGCGGACGTGAAATGCTATCTCCCCTGTCGGGGTGCGATGGGGTTGAAATGTCAAAATATCAATATGGGTGCCGTTTTTATGGTTTTTTGGCACGTTAATTACGAAAATAGCATTGATTTTGAAATCCAATTTAGCGGACGTGAAATATCATCTCCGTGTTGGTGCGCGATGGGGTTGAGATATCAATATGGGTGTCGTTTTTACGATTTTTAGGGTCGTTAATTACGAAAATGGCATCGATTTTGAAATCTGCTGAGGTGTGACGGGGTTGAAATGCCTAAATATCAATCTGGATGTCGTTTTTATGGTGGTTTTGGCACGTTAATTACGAAAATAGCATTGATTTTGAAATCCAATTTAGCGGACGTGAAATATCATCTCCGTGTTGGTGTGCGATGGGGTTGAAATGTCAAAATATCAATATGGGTGTCGTTTTTATGGTTTTTTGGGATGTTAATTACGAAAATGGCCTCGATTTTGAAATCTGCCGGGGTGTGACGGGGTTAAAATGTCTAAATATAAATATGGCTGTCGTTTTTATGGCTCTTTGGTACGGTAATTACGAAAACGGCATTGATTGCTGGTGTGCGATGGGAATGAAATGTGAAAATATCAATATTGGTGTCGTTTTTATGGTTTTTTGGGACGTTAATTACAATACATTCAAGGAGAGGTAAGCAACAGGCGGTCTTATCACTAAACAGCGATCTCCTTCCGACATCCTTTGGGTAGTGAAAACACTTTGAGGTTTCTAAGAAAAATAATTGAGTTAGGGAATATTTAGTGTCCTTCCCCCTCCTTCTATTTTCTAAACCGTAAGTCGTAAAAAAATTACAAACGTAAAATTTAATAAATACTTTCAACGAAAATTGTGTGCAATAAGATCGGATACACGGTTTTTGAGATATTGCCGAAAAAGGACAAGCCGCATGAAGATACGCTCTTTTGTTGGTCTGTAGTGCTTATTATTGTAGTAACGGTTGCGGAACCGTACACAAAGCATGGTCCGACATGCTCTTAGCTGATTTTTACATTCAAAATGACCCCGAATTTGACGCGTCCGAAACCGCGGGTAATTTTTTTTATTCAAGAGTAGAAATCTGCATTAATCATAATCTCTTAGTAGTAGTAAGTCATTGCCGGCGTAACAATTAAACAATTATTGCAATCATTTCTTCTTAAAAAAAAAGAGAACTGCCTTTACCAAAACGTCGTATACCGAGAACTCCAGAAGGTAACAAATACTTTTTCAAAAACCGAATCTAAATCGGTTCAGCCAAACGCGAGATAATACATACATTCCTACTTAAGGGTCAAACTGAAAACCTCATTTTCTGTAAACTGTTAAAAATTACGTGTAGCGCGCAGGCGAAGCCGCGGGCAAAAGCTAGTATTATATGTGTATGTAGGTATACTTGCAATTAGTCGGTTGAAGTTGTCAATATTTTTTCCATATCATTAGCTCGGAAAAGTTCCGTATACAGCGCCAAATCTGCGTGGAAAAATACGTTTTATCCGCTAGCGTGGAAAACTAATTTTAAGTACAAATTAATATTTTTTTATATGTTTTTCTACTCCTGTACTCCTTTCTGTCATTTAAATGGTTAGCAACTCTAATATAAAGACATACATTACTTAAGACTTGCAAAACTCTATAGTCTATTTCCCAAAAAAGCATTGCTAAGCGTGTCACAATGTCGCTATTAACGTATTCCTTGGTGCCACAGAGTACAAAATTTCAATCTAATAATTTATATTCAGTGAGTCTTAAACTAATGTTATATGAAATAATTTATATTACCAACTTAACAAACCTCCGAATACATACAGTTTCAAATTAAAAAAATAATGTACGTAAATACATTGCTGCCAACTTAGAAAAAAAAAATTACAATTTACGTACACATATTTTATCGCCTATTTTTTTTCAATTCATAACATGTTTTCATCACTGGCAAGTATACGCGAATTTAAAAAATAAGAAAGCCATTGATATTGATTGACAGCTTGCTTTTTAATTTTCTTCGTGGCGCTAAATTTTATTCATCTTCAAGTTGTTGGTTGTTGTCTTGTTATAAACTGTCGAAGTGAGAAAAATGTAGAAAGACGAGCCCAATTGTACTTACTACCGAAAAAAATTGTATCGTGGCGCAAGAAGTATCAAACAATTTGCTGCTAGAAATATTTCGGCGCAAATATAAATATATAGACTTTTTGTGTTTTATTAAAAAGTGCTTAGGGGTCATTCATTAATTACGTAGGATCCCTGAGGGGAAGGGGTTCGAAAAAACTGTCGTAATTAATGAATGGCCCCTTAGTTGTAGAAAACTATTGTATATAAACTGAGCGAATTGGCATAAAGAATACAATGGCCGATTCGCTCAGTTTAAAAACCAGACTATATACAACATTGTATAATTCGGGCAAAAAACGCTCGTGGCGTCTTACTTTGCGATACTTGCGATTGTTCTTACGTAATTAAAGAATGGCCCTTTAGTTGTAGAAAAACTGTTGTTTGCAACGCTGTATAATTCGGCCTAAAACGCTCGTGGCGTCTTTCTTTGCGATACTCGCTATTATCCTTACGTAATTAGTGAACAGCCCCTTAGTCGTAGAAAAAATATTGTATGCAACGCTGTATAATTGTGTCAAAAAACACTCGTGGCGTCTTTACTTGCGACTCGCAACCCACGCCACTCGTCTTATTTGACCCCTATTATACAACAGTTGCATAAAATACTATTAATCCTTGGTTTTGTTATGAGTGTGTTTCGTAGGTTTATTATCACTAGTTTTAAATGAAAAAATAATCGGTTTGTTATAACTTCTCTCGAAACATCTCGTATTTTGTTATTGCCGGTCATACGATCATAGAAACAAAGCAAGAAAAAGTTATTTTCAGCCCACACGCTCGAAAATGTTCCCTTTACAGCGCCAAATCTGCGTGGAAAAGTTCGTTTTATCCGCTAGCGTGGAAAAGTAATTTGAAGGTACATATTTTTATATGTTTATTTGTTTGTTCTGTTATAAGTGTGTTTCACAATCGTGTTAAACAATCGGTTCATTATAATTTCTTAATTTTTCTTACATCTTACTGTTTGCTCGTTGTAGTGAGGTGAAAAGTAGTGTGTTTTGTGGCCTGATTTACGATTGGACGCCACTCGTCGCGGACTGCCGCTCTTGTGCATTTGTGCTGAAGGGCTACTCCGAAACTCTATAAAGGAAGTTCGTATAGCACCATCCCGCTCACGCAAATACAGCTTCATGAGAGCGAGAGGGATGGCACGTTACGAACTTCGAATTTCGAGTTTCGGAGTAACGCCTTAGGGTTCCGTCGACAGCGTGCCTGACTTGGTCCGTCCACCTCAGCGGTGCGGCGGCCAGGGTTTTTAGCCAAGGTAGGCAGTTTTTCTGAGCCTATAGGAAGCCATGGTCGTTAAGGACTTCAGCGTAGGCAGTTCCTCTGTGCCTATATGGACCGCACGCCACTAACCACGTGGTCCCAGGGAGTGACATAAGACAAAATAATTAGCAGTCCGGTTTTTAGAATATGTACTTATCCACTTAGGGTAAAACCTGGATTACTATCCGGCCCTACTTTTTGAAATTAATTTATATCTCTTGATACAAAAAGCAAAACTCTTTATTAGTTAAACGGCTTTATTATCTTCAAATTTGTGAACGGAATAAACATTATCTTTAATATTTCCAGTCTTGGCGATTTTTGTGGACCTCTAAATTTTGGGGCAAATATCCCATATAGGGGACAGTTGCCTAATCCATGCACATTACGTTTAGGATAGATGCACGGTCGAGAAAGAGGACATTTTACCACGCAAAAACTTTGATCGCACCTAACCGTCCCATGCAATCGCATAGAGACATTCAACAAGGTCAACTTAGTTGTAGTTGCAGTCTCTCGATAGATAAATAAAATAACATGTGTTTCATTCGCGAAACTCAAGTAATTGCAAGCGAGGCAAGTATATCCTCGGGGCCCTAACCCTTTAACCTTACACTGTAGTGATTTTGGTTTGGACTTTATTTTTACTTGAATTAAGAATGCAACTACGGTCGCGGACAGCACTCGACTGGTTTAGAAACACCTACTCGTCGATAATTTGAAGTTAATACGTTAAATTTTCCGAGTACTCTTCATTGTCGATCCACATCCGCAGGTGTGGTTGACACGCAATCAACAAAAGCACTTACGTGGCCTGCCCTGATATCCAAATGTGTTATTTGTGCTCAATTTGGTATTTCCTGACGGTTTAACTATAAAAAAACTATGTGACTCAGTTGTTGTATTGGAAGCTAAAATGAAACTGTAAACTCCCACCTGAAAGGCAGGCAAACGCACTGGTTTTACAGGTACACCAGAGCAGTCACAGGTACTGATGTGCAAATTGCGGAAACTTTCCAAAATGCTTAAAAAAGTTCTTCTAAACGGGTAACTTAACACTTGACTTAAGACCTTTATTCATACTAAAAAATGCTTAAAAAAGGTATTATAAACACACATTCCTCTGAGCTATTTTTTTTATCATCGTTCATCGAAAACGGCTAAGGACTGAAGAACAAAGTGAATTTGGTATAGTTACCTACTTGCCACGAGAGCGAAGCCCCGGAATAAATTAGTTTGACTAGGTACCTGTTATTTACGCGTAATGTGTTATTTTATAGTTTTAACCATATATTTATAACGTCTCGTTTCTGAATGTTGAGGTACATCCCCGAATCTATCATTATAATGAACAACTCACATTTTGAGCTCTTATTCACTATGTAAACGCAACTCGACAGAGTTCGGCTCGTCAAAGCTATAATTTGACTCGTAACAACAGTTCGTAATAATCACTTCTTTCCCTTGAGTTAATTTAATAATCCTCATGACGGACCAGTATATTTTGACCTCTCAAATACTGTACCCAGTGGCGCGCAGAGTTTTTGGCCAAGGTACGCAGTTTTTCTGTACCTATATGTAGCCATGGTCGTTCAGGGTAGGTACTTTCTCTGTGCCTATATGGAGCCATGGTCGTTCAGGGTAGGCGTGTCTTTGTGGCTGTATCGCACTACTATACCGCATGACACCTACCGGTCCATTATATCAGTGACGATCTAAATGCAGATTGACACGGATTTTCTGAATTACTTCCCTTTATGACCCGTCATTCGTAGGTTCCTCGTGCTACATTTATGGATTTCTGCATCGTATGTTCAAACCGTCGCTCTAAATATAAAATAGTTTCTTTGTGGCCCCGGTAATACAGATAATGCCAGAAAGCTTTGTATCGAAAAAATAACGGTACTTCGGCACTCAAGTGACCAAGTTCTAAGCGTCGAATGTTCAAAAGAACTTAGGGGAAACACTATAGAAGGTTAGGATCCCATTAAAAATGTCTGCTCCTATCTGTACCTCTAAATGTGGTTGAAATGAATGTTAGCACATTGCCAATCGCGAGCCCTCGGCGGGCGCTCAGCTCGTAGCAAGTTTTCGCTACATACTGTTTTTTCCATATTATTAATTACGAGAGTAGCGCTACGAAAATGTCGGTTGAGAAAGTGTTAATGGCAGTTTACACATGGGACAACACAATAGCACTGGGTTTTCAATCAAAATTTGCCCAAATTGAATTTTCCTCCACCTCTAAGAGCATTAATATCCACTGGAAGTGGCAAGCCGTATTATGAAAGAACTATTTTTCCATGTTTTTTTAGCGGTAAGGCGATGTACACATGTACAGCACACTACGGAAATATTCCTATTTCTACAAGAGCACTCAATAAAAAAAACTTACTAAGAAAAAAAACACACATTTACAATTCATTGTACTTATAAGCAGATATGACATCATCATCTGTTCATATACTCGTTTCTTTTATGGTACTAAAGTGGCAAACAAGCGTTAGGCCTGCCGTATGTTTTTGGCAAAGGGTAATTCGGTCCTATGCCTTATCCTGTGATTTTATGGTCTAAAGGTTGCCATTTGTAAAGTTCATTTGAATCAGACACCGAAAAAGTGCAAACGGGGGGGTTATTGCCTAACGAAATTTTGACACTTGGTATCCGAATCAACTGTCATAGCCCATATAAAATCATGTCACTTGATTCTCATCCTACCCTTAGTTACTCTTTAAATTTACAATTTTAGACGATATAAAGGCGACAATAATTTAAACCACATTTAACTGAATAAACAGTTTGGTAGAAAATTTCCATTGGGATCTTGACCTATATTAGGGGAAACGCAGGAGAGTTTTCCTTAGTTACTACAACTATATCTACATAATATATATAGTTGTCAAGGAAAACAATAGTTGTTAACAAAGTTACTCGACTATATGACAACAAAGCGACCCTGTCTCAACTTTCTAGCCGTAAGTACAGTGTTTGGAAGGGAAATAGATCGTACTGGAGCTCTATTTTTTTTGTTTATTTCTTTTAGAGAAGCGCTAAACTTGGGGCTTCTACGAGTAGGTCTTATCTTAATACTAAAATTCTTTCTACGGATATTTCGACCCAGTGGGTTATATATAATTTTTTTACGTGGAATTCCTTTGGCTTTAGGTACGCAATACCAAATTCCTTGATGCTCTGTCAGGCGAGGGCATTATATTCACCGAGTATGTGTTCCATTGTTTCTGCCTCCTCACCACACATTGTAGTATTTTCAGAAAGCCCTAGTTTGGTCAAGAGTCCTTTGTGAGGTAGGAGGTATTTGGCTATACATACACAGTTAGTTAGTTACGCAACGTGCAATGGAAAGGCCTATGTATCTGTATGCAGCTAACAAATTTCTTGGAAGGAAATAATATCTTGCCGACTATGCAGTCCGGTTTTCGAAAGAAACGTAGTACAGCTACAGCTTTATTAGACGTAGTCGATAACATCTTAGCAGCGCGGGATGTGGGGATGGGAACGATTCTTGTATTGCTGGATTTTTCACGCGCCTTTGACACCATAGATACAACACTCTTGCTCTCTAAACTCTCATACTATGGCTTTGATCCTTGCGCCATCAGATGGTTTAATAGTTACCTAACTGGACGTACACAATTAGTAGAGGTACGTGATTCCGATGGTTAATCTCTGGTATCTGATCAAGTGCCTGTGAATAGAGGGGTTCCTCAAGGTTCAATTTTAGCCCAATACATTTTATTTTATATTCCACCGACATTATAAAGTGTATAAGTAATTGCAGGTACCACATGTACGCAGACGATTCAAATCAAATCAAATCAAAATATTCTTTATTCAAGTAGGCCTAGTTACAAGCACTTTCGAAATGTCAGTTACATGAGAGTGAATGTTTGCTGGGAGAAATACAATATGATCCAACATTTGCTGCAAGGATTAGGGAAACCCAGAAAAACCTAATCAGATCATTTAACTTAAGTGTAAAATTATTGATAAAATCATCATTTTTAAAATTAAAATAATCAATAAGATAAATCCCAAAAGGATTGTCAATAAAAAATAAATAATCTAGAATGTGTCTAGAATAAAATTCTAAATGTCAGAGTATATAAAACAATTAAGATTAAAATAATAATAATACCTTAGGTATTCGTTAAAATAATTATTCATATACCTACATGACGCTATAATTTACATTAATCCCACGCGGCTTCATCATTCATGTAGTCTTGTGTGCTATAATAAGCTTTAGAAAATAATTTTCGTTTCACAATATTTTTGAATTTACCAATAGACAACTCAGTTATGCTGCTAGGAAGTTTATTATAAAATCTCACACAGTTACCCATGAATGATCTCCTTATTTTATGGAGCCTAGTAGCAGGCACTGCGAGCTTATGCTTATTTCTAGTATTAATATTATGTATATCGATTTACAAGTATATATTTCATTTAAGCCCAATGATATGCAATAAGCCGTTAACAAGTTAAATCAAGATCTAGATCAAATCACTCGTTGGTGCACTCAAAACGGTTTAATTCTTAATGCATCTAAATCAAAATTTCTAGTTTTGGGATCAAAAAACCAAATAGCAAAGATTCTTACTCAGGAACCCAATCTAGTCATTGATGGCGACAAGTTGGATTATGTAACAGAGGCTCGTAATCTAGGTGTGCATATGGATGGTATGCTGCATTTTGAAAAGCATGTTGCCGAGACTGTCCGTAATTGCTTCTTCCGTTTGAAAGTCTTATACCAAGTCAAAAATTATTTAAACATTGATATGCGCATCAAATTATGTGACTCCTTAATTCTTTCAAAACTGAACTACGCGGATACCGTTTTAGGACAGTGCTTGCTATCACGAACAAAGAGGCTTATACAACGTCTCCAAAATGCCTGTGTCAGATTTTGTTACCCAGTCCCTCCTCGAGCTCTCATCACGCCATTCTTAAACATGGGAGGTTTACTTAAGATGGAAGCTCGTCGAGCATATCACTTGGCTTCACTCTTGTTTGAAGTGATTAGGGAACGACAACCTCCATATCTCTTCTCTAAGTTAATATTTTCACGCGCGCACGAAAGACAGGCGCTCCGGCTCGTATGCCCGCGATACGGTACGGCGGCGTTTCGTGGCTGTTTTCGGTATGCTGCTACGAAATGCTGGAACAATCTTCCACCACCGATCAGAAAAGCCCCCACACTGTTTGTTTTTAAAAAACGGTTAAAACAGTATCTTCTGGCGCAACAAATGTGTGCGGGGGGATAGCTTTGCTGGATTTGTCACGACCGTAAAGTTAAAGGTTGATTGCAACTTATATAATAATAGCTTCCGCCCGCAACTTCGTCCGCCTTAAATTCGTTTATCGCGGGTAAGGGTATTTTCCGGGATAAAAAGTAGCCTACGTCCTACCCCGGGACTCAAAATATCTCCATACCAAATTTCATCTAAATCGGTTCAGCGGTTTAAGCGTGAAGAGGTAACAGACAGACAGACAGACACACTTTCGCATTTATAATATGATAGTATAGTATGGATAATGCGTCTTAAAGATAGGCTGGTCTAAGTACATATATATATCAGGGTTATTATGTTTATTTTGTCCATATTAATTTAATTTAATGTATTTACCTTTATACATATATGCCATTCACACAGGCACGCACATAAATGAGTAGGTACACAGCGTACATACACAGCACGCTGTCTCACACATGTCCTGTTCTGGATCCACGGAAGATCAGCGTCATGGCACTCATGAGTGCTCTGACATATGCTGAGTGGACTCCATTTTTGTAAACACAAATACGATTGATTATAGCTCCTAGGTTTAGCTTTAAGTCTAGGTTAAGTCTATACATGTCACTTTTCCAATGTACTGTAATTTTTGTTGTTGTTTACAAAATAAATGTATCTTCTTCTTCTATCTTCTTCTTCTATCCTCGGGGTTTCTCTTCGAGATAGAATCAGAAATGAGGATATCGGCAGAAGAGCAAAATTAACCGACATAGCTCACAGGATTGTATCGTTGAAGTGGCAAATTCAGTAAAGCCCTTGCGAAAAAGCGCAGCGTAGCACATCTACAGTGCCGACTTATCCATTTTACTAGCCAACTTGATTTCAAAAGCCCTCCCTAGCACAGATTTTAATAACAAAAACCTTTATTCATCTCTCAATAGGTACCAGAGAGAAAACCAATATCGAACAGTTGTGCCAACAGTTACGCTCCGCTTGCAAAACAAATGAAAGTCTGTTTTGTTCAGCGAACTCACTAGCTGGGTTTTTCCAATAATGCAACACGGTGTAAATAACTGGGCCTTTAGATATTGGCAAAGCAAAGCAGCTTGAAAATACAGTATAGGAGAGAAGAATATTTTTTCAATCATAGGTGAGGGCCAAAAAGGTTTTTTTTTAATGTCCCAAACGGGCTGACGAGCCCGCTGTTGGAAAGTGGCCATCGTCGCCCATGGATATGTGTAACACCGAAGGAATCGCCCATACATTGCTAACCTTTGAGTGCCCTGATAACTCACTTCTTGAAGAATCCCATGTTATAGCGCTCTAGAAACACCTCAGGGGGAAGGTCATTCCACAACTTGTACGTGGTAAAAATGAGTGTGATGCCCGTTTATTTTTGGAATGCCAAGAATCCAGATGGTGGGGAGTGGTAGAAGTTACTAGATTTGAAAAAAATCTCACTAAAAAATAGCTTAAATTTTTGATGATTTTATCCCCTTAACCATACAAACTCGATGAAAGTGAAACCAGTTGTATGAATCGATCCGGATTCCTATAAGAAATGTGTATATGATAGGGCAGACCAGGTGTCAAAAGACCGAAAGAGCTATATCGCTCCTCCTCTCTCTCTCCTCCTTGATAAAGCTCTCGCGATATTTCGACGTCACTCATGTCACAAGTCTATGGAGGAGTGAAGAGTTTACGAGACGAGTATTTTCTTATTTTGGCTCTTAAAAAGTGCGTTTAAATTTCTTTTGGAAAACAAGAAAAAAAAATTGAGTCTTAATATATGGCTGGCCATGTTGGCCGGAGAACGGATAGCCGTTTTAATAACTAAAAAAATCATTATATTTAAAAGTAGTAGTCTACATTTGTATCATTTGTTCGTATCCGATCACCGTGCCGTGGCATGACTGCGTATCGCGCTGCTTGGACGCTCACTGCCGGCGCGGCGATCATGCCGCACTCGTCCGATATAAGTGTGTGATACGCGTAGTAACACGGATTTCGAGCGATCGGATCGGCACAACGTCCAAACGCGTGATCGTGACACGCGATCTTGCCACTGAAAAAAGATCTGATCGGGCAAATGATACAAATGTGGACGCACCTCAAGGTGGCGTGTCTGGAGAGGTGGCCAGCGCTCAGTTGACATGATAGCCTGTGATGTCCCAGCTCGTCGACAAATGGATTGCTATTGTTGGATGTGATTTGGATCCCAAGAGACGTTGGTAAACACATCTTTAGACGTCTATAGGCTCGTTTTATTATAGACTTGATTAGCGATTACTAGACATACTCGTAGCCTAACACCAACAATAAAATTGTAAACGCTTAAATAGTTTCGCGATCTACTTACCGTCAGATTTCATTTTAGTTAGTTTAAAATAACTTCCCAATCAAGTCTTCCACAGCTTATTTCGTCTCTGCCCACATCTACCGCCCCTGTGATATAAATTCAGCTATTCTGTCTGTGACATTTAGAGTGAGCTAATAGATTCGCTGCCACCCCCGCCTGTCTAAATTTGACTTTATTCGAGCATTCATTCATGGAAGGTCACTAATAGCTTGGTAAATAATTTAATTAGGTTTAGGTTTTTTTAGGTATAGGTTGGAGTTGGTGAGTGGGAGTGAACTTTTAACTGCAACGTCATACGGAATTTATACATTGCTAGTCTTTCAGAAGGAATTGAGGCCAACAGAAATTCTCCAGTGGCGATCGCGTACAGAATGCAGCGTAGGGAGGCCCTCAACAAGATGAACCAACGATATGCTTAAGATCGCGAGAAACCTATGAATGAGGACGGCGCCGGTCGTTGTGGAGATCCTCAGGGGACAGGGCCTTTGTCCAGCAGAGGCTGATATGATGATAATGATGATGAACCTAACATACGATGTAACTCTAAGAGTAGACAAAAAGTGTAACAATAAGCAGGGCCTCAAGAACGGATGACGGTAGAGAGTTAAGATTTTCCAATAAAGTCCATGAATTAGAAGACCGTGGGGCTCCAACAAGGTCGGCTGAAGATCTAAGTATGGCTGAAGATCGGTGTGGATAAAGTAGGCGCGCATATGCTGTGGAAGTTTTTGGGATACATAAATCTGTTCTTTGATCAGCACTGGACATCCTCGTTCTAACATTATTATATTTTGACGACCGGTTTGGCTGAGTGGGAGTAACGTTGCCTGCGAAACTGAAGGTCCAGGGTTCAAATTTCGGTAAGGGAAAATATTTGTGTGATGAGCATAAATATTTGTTCCTGAGTCTTGGTTATTTTCTATGTATATAAGTAAATATATCTATTAAATATATCGTCGTCTAGTACCCATAACACAAGCCTTATTGAGCTTACCATGGGACTACAACAACAACAAAGACAATTCTTTATTGCACACCAACAACAGAAACAGTCCAATAGAGCCTTGACATAAAATAGGTAAACAATAGGCGGTGTTATCGCTAAAGAGCGATCTCTTCCAGACAACCTTTGGGTAGCGGAAATGACATGAAATAGCTAGAAATAAGTAGGTGGTGAGATAAGATTACATATAATACAAAAATAAATAAAAACAATCATACATATTATACATATACATATACTAAACATACATACTACTATATATATATATATATATATATATATATATATATATATATATATATATATATATATATATAAAGTAAGAAAGAAAACTATGATACAGTTGACATCAAAGTGATTAGAAAACCAGAAGCAGAGTTAAAAATAGAAATTATGGGAGAGATAAATAATGATCCTTTAACTTACTTTTAAAAATAGGCAATGACTTCGCTTGCCTTAAATCGAGTGGAAGAGAGTTCCACAACACAGTAGCCCGGAATGTAAAAGAATTTGTATAAAACTTTGACTTTGATGATGGAACAGCTAGAAGATAGTTTTGAGCGGACCTTGCTGATAGAAGATAACTAAAACGTTCTTTGAGATAGCGGGCAGTCGCAGGATGAAAGAGTATATTATAGAGAAGAGAAAGAATGTGAGTGTTACGACGAAGACGGATAGGGAGCCACTTGAGTTGTGAACGGAAACTAGACACATGATCATACTTGCGTAACCCAAATATAAACCTAATACACATGTTTTGAATTCACTCAAGTTTGTTAAGTTGCTCCTCTGAAAGATCTAGATAGGCAGCATCAGCGTAGTCAAAAATGGGAAGGAGTAGTGTTTGAGCAAGCGCAATTTTAGTGGCGACTAGTTCGATTTGTGTAAAATTTTCCTGTAATATATATATTTTTTTATATTTTAGTTTATGGTTTTTGTCTAGAAATCCACATGCAACTAAGACTCTTTGGGATGAAGGATTAGTGGAAAGGGCCAACGCCCGCCCTTTTATGTAAGGTCATGGCAGGTCAAGGCAGGCCTCAACATCCCTACGTAATACCAAAAATAGAGACTTCAACATTGAACGTGAACGGTCTTGTCTTTTTCTTCTTGAAGATCACGATTTGTCCTTCTCGTAAAGTTCTGTATCGGCCATTGTATTGTATATATATATATATATTCTTTCAATTCGGAAAAATCAGTTGGATAGCGTCGGCAGGTCAGTCTGTTTCGCTAGTCTGCAAAGAGGTTATTCGCCATATCACATTTACACGCACGAAGTCACAGTCTTACAAACCAACTCTTACTCCATAAAGTATAAAGTATCGTCTATGGTATTGTATGACAGTATATAGTTCGGCCATTTTTCACTTTGAAATTTTGTTCAATTTGGAAAAATCAGTCGGATAGCGTCAGGTCAGTCGGCCGCGTCTGCAACGAGGTTATTCGCCATTCTGCTACATTCAAAGGAAATACCAAATATATAACTTGGCTTTAATTAACTTAAGAAGACAAGTTACTGAATAAAATAACTATGTCAGGCATTTCACGTATGTGACGGGTCAACATCATAGACAAATATATACCCACATAGGAGATTATTTGTCACATTCGCTATATTATATTAAACCGACGTAGTCACAGTTTTACAGACCAGCCGCCCTACTGCCTAACGCGTTTGACGCTCGCAATCTGAATGAAGTGTCATAATTTTGTTGGGCTATGACAGTTGATTCGGATACCAATTGTCAAAATTTCGTTAGGCAATAACCCCCCAGGTCTTACTTACTCCATAAAGATGGGAACTGGTGTCAGCGAACACTGAATGAACCATCGATTTCCACTTGACCCGACTTAACCTCCGATTTATTTCGGTCTCCAATTTGCGTGTCTTGTTTTGACGTCATAAGCTCAGGGTGGTATCGAACTTTAAACGTAGCTTATTAAAGTAATATTACGAAATTAAACCTGTCTGGAAAAATGCGAGGGATTTCACGGCGCAGACGAGGGTAATACGATTTAACGGCTATGCAAATGGGGGTTGAAAAATGTTGCAGTCTAATTTTTATTCAATTCGTTGAATGGGGGATTAGGTTATGGAATATTGGCTTATGTCCGCGGCTTCGACTGAATTTTAATTAATATTTGTGTGTGTTTAACTGTAGCTTTTCAATCTATCATTATTGTAATCTTAACTAGTCCCTTCTAGTATAATATATACTAGAAGGTACACCAACTTCGTTCGCGGAGGAGAAAATATCATAATCCTCTTTTTTTCTTATGCGCAGGCGGGTCTAAATCCTACCATCAAAAAAACCATCGGGGGATGCCCAGCTACCCGTGTATCAAAAATAGTTGAAATCCGTTCACCCGATTTGGCGTGATAAAGCCACAACGCCATATACAAACATACAAAAAAATCCAAATACAATACTTTTTGATTCTGTGACCTCTGAATAGTCCGTTACAATTATAACCAGGAATATAATTAATGTTTAAATTTAATTTGAACTTCATTGAAATGTATAATTTAAATTATTTAAACTTATTTGATATTATCTATACTACCTATATACAAGTATCAGTAAAGTATTCCGTTACAATATGTTTTTTAAATATCTTCAATGTAACAGACATTTAATATTTACAACTTTATAATAGTCAAGACCAGCTGCCCGCTCCCGGCTTCGCACAGGTGTACTGCGGAAGAAGATAAGATCTAAACTTATCTTTGCTGTTTGGACCATGTCATGAAATATTTTTTTGAAGATCTCCCTTTTTAGGGTTCCGTAGCCAAAATGGCTAAACCGGGACCCTTATAGATTCGTCATGTCTGTCTGTCTGTCTGTCCGTCCGTATGTCACAGGCATTTTATTCAAAAACTATCATCATCATCATCATGTCAGCCGTAGGACGTCCACTGCTGGACACAAGCCTCCTCAATTGATTTCCACATGGGCCGGATAGAGGCGACCCGCATCCAGCGAGCCCCCGCAACCCTAATCAGGTCGTCAGACCACCTTGTGGGTGGCCTTCCCACGCTGCGCTTGCCAGTACGTGGTCTCCACTCTAGAACCTTTCTGCCCCAACGGCCGTCGGGTCTTCAAACTATGTGCCCTGCCCATTGCCACTTCAGTTGGCTTACCCTGTATGCTATGTCGGTGGCCTTGGTTCGTCTACGGATCTCCTCATTCCGGATTCGATCTCGTAGAGAAATACCGAGCATAGCCCTTTCCATAGTTCGCTGAGTAACTCTGAGCTTCCTTAAGAGGCTCATAGTCAGAGACCACGTCTCGGCTCCGTAGGTCATCACCGGTAATACGCACTGGTTGAAGACTTTCGTCTTCAAGCACTGAGGTACGCTGGACGAGAAGACTCTTCGCAGTTTCCCAAACGCTGCCCATCCGAGTTGGATCCGTCGATTGATCTCTTTCTCGAAGTTGGACCTGCCTAACTGGATTGTTTGTCCTAGATAGATATATTCGTCAACAACTTCGAGGACCGAGTTACCGACCAATACTGGGGTGGGCGCTACATGGACATTCGACATGATCTTCGTCTTGTCGATGTTCATCTTAAGGCCCACCTATTGGGATACTCTGTTGAGATCTTCGAGCATCGTACCGAGATCCTCCAGCGTCTCTGCCATGACCACGATATCGTCGGCGAACCGAAGGTGCGTGATGTACTCGCCATTAATGCTGATGTCGAATCCTTGCCATTCCAAGAGCTTGAAGGCGTATTCCATTGCGTTGGTGAAGAGCTTCGGAGATATTACATCTCCTTGTCTCACACCTCTCTGCAACGGGATCGCCTCCGTAATTTGGTCTTATACTCGGACCGACATACTGGCGTTGTTGTACACACTCCTTAGCACCTCGACATACCGACAGTCAATCCGGCATCGCTGGAGCGACTGCAGTACTGCCCATGTCTCGACGGAATCAAAGGCCTTCTCATAGTCCACAAACGCTAAGCAAAGTGGCAGATTATACTCCTCGGTTTTCTGTATAACCTGCCGCAGCGTGTGTATGTGGTCTATGGTACTGAAGCCTTTTCGAAACCCGGCTTGTTCGGGAGGCTGGAAGTCATCAAACCTGCTTGAGAGACGATTCGTGATGACCCTGGAAAACAACTTGTAGACGAGGCTAAGAAGCGAGATGGGTCTATAATTCTTGAGCAGAGTTTTATCACCTTTCTTGAAAAATAGCACCACCACACTCCAGTTCCATGCCGCTGGCGTGATGCCCTCGAGCAAGACGGTATTGAAGCGCCTTGTTGTTTTTGAGCTGTTTAAGGGCCATTCTAATCTCGTACAGGCTGATGTCCGGGATATCTTCGGTATAGTGTCCGCTAAGCTTGGCTCTCGGGTCTTTGGCCAAGTCATGAGCAGGTTTGGCAGCCGAGGTATATAACTGCCCATAGAACCTCTCTATCTCTCTCAACACCTCTGGCTTCGTCGAAACTACACTGCCGTCTTCTGTCTTCAGCTTCGTCAGCTGGCTTTGCCCAATAGACAGGTCCCTTGCAAACACTTTAGAGCCCTTGTTCCGCTCTATCGTCTCTTTAATATGGTTAGTATTAAAGATACGAATATCGTGCCGCATGGACCGATGGATCCGTCTATTGAGCTGCCTGTATACTTCAGCGTCTTCAGAAGTCTGCAGCGTCATCGAGCGTCGTTCAGCCATGAGGTTGAGAGTATGGTCGGATAGTTTTTGGGGTCTATCTTTGCGGCGGGGTCTGAAGAATTTCTTCCCCACCTCGTGGACAGTTTCTACCAACCTGTTATTTATATCGTTCACGGAAACGCAATTATCCAGGCAAGCGAAGCGATTTGTTAACTCCAGCTGAAAGTCTTCGGGGTTTTGTATGTGGGCTGTAGTTGGTCGGAGCGTAGACTTCATTAGGCAAGACCTTTCTAGGCGGACGTTCATATTCAATGTGCCTCGCACCATTCGGTGATCGCTACCGGTTTTCACCCTATTGATCACTGAGACATCATTGAATATTTGTCTCTTTGTGGATAAAATAAAGTCTATCTTATATCTCGTGGAACCGTCGGGACTCATCCAGGTCCATTTTCTGATAGGCTGCTTTTTAAAGAAGGAATTCATCATGAAGAGTCCCTCCTTCTCCAGAAATTCGGCCAGCCTCTGGCCCCTTCGGTTCCGTTGCCCAGCTCTCTGCCCCAGCTTTGCGTTAAAGTCTCCCATAACAACAGTGAAGTGTGATTTGGAAGCCTGTATGGCTCTACTGACGTCCTCATACATGGCCTCCACCTGCTCGGCCGACGTCCGTCCCCGCCAGCTTTGCAACTGGAGCCGCCGGGCACTTGGGGCCGTGGTAAAGTTGTCATTTTCATTATACTTAAACATACTTAAACAAATATTTCTAGGGGGGGGGGGGGGGGGGTGCTTCTGAAAACACTGAGGTTTTTGGACCAATTTCTGATTTAGTCAATATTTTCCGAAATATTCGCTACGAAACTAGTAAAAATTGTGTCCCCCCCCTCTATTTTCTAATCGGTATGTTAAAAAAATATGAAAAAATTTACAAATATAAAACTTAATAAATACTTTCTTCTGTTTCCGCGATTATTACTCATTGAAATAAAACAATTTAACGGATTATATCGCGTATATTATCTCATTTTAGTTCCCGATATACGCGATATAATCCGTTAAATTGTTTTATTTCAATTAATAAATACTACCAACGAAAATTATTTTCAACATACCGTTTACATCGGACATACCGTTTATAAGTTATTGCCAAAAAACTGCGCTTCTCAGCAGAAGGACGTAAGTGCCGGAGAGATCTGCTCTTTTGTTAGTGTTTTTTTTTCGTATCGTTTTTTTCATCTGTATTGCATTTTTGTGTATAAACGGCTGCGGAACCCTTCATGCGCGAGTCTGACTCGCACTTGGCCGCTTTTTATATCTCACTCACTCACTTTTTATACTTATGGAGATTTTCAAAGAAAAAATAATATTTTTTGTATGCATTTTTTTGTATATTTTCTTACGTACAAACATTGTCCAGACTATTTGTAATACAACAAAAAAAGATTTAGCTAAATAAGTGCAGCCGTTTCGAAGTCTTGCGCGAACACAGACATTTGTTCAATTGATTTTTAATTATATAGATAAAGATACTATAAGGCGCCCGCTACTCGTTCGCGTAGGAAGAAAAAATTATTACCCTCTTTTTTGCTTCGGCACCTTCTAGTTCCAAATATGAACGAAAAGAAAATCCGACGAATTTACCCTTCGTCAAGTTGCCTATGAATGTTTCATACAAAACTTGTGTTATCAGGGCCTAAATATTGCGTGAGGGATTCCCAAAGCCTCAATAGCCGGGGCTAAGTGAATAACTTGCGCTAACTTTTCCCATTTCAGGTTTTTTGTAGGGATTTACAGGAGTAAAATGTTCAACGTTATTGTATAAGTTAGGCTTTTCTGTATAACAACATTCGAGTTTGAGGAGTAAAGTTTGATTTACCCACACATTTTAATGTACAGCTAAAAAACTTCACAAATGCCCTTCTTCCATCTGTTAGTGTACAGCCGGTCTAGCACAACTCAACGCGACTACTACGTTTGTCGCGCAACATAGCATCACCCGTCTTTCTCGCATTGTATTAAAAGGAAAGAGACAGACATGGTTTTGGCTTTTACAGGGCCGATATGTCCACCTGTATAAAAGTACTTGAAACAATAAATTAAAAAAAAACAGACAATCTTTGTCGCGCGACTAAGAGTCGCGTATCAATCACAGTTGGTTGGTATGGTGCTGGTCGCTCCACATTTGCGCAAGAGCCTTGCAAGAAAGCGAGAAAAATAGGAGAACTGAAAGTGTGGAGCTGATTCACATATTCTTGTCGGTGCTCACCTTGAATTTTTTCCGTTTTTTGGCGCGAGATAATTTAAAGGCTCGGTCCTTTAACCACTTGACCGTCCAGCCCGCGGATTTTTAGCGATGCGAAGCAAGCCGCACGCTGCGCATCCACAACTTTCTATAAAAAATCTGTACCTTCTAAACTACACAAGCTATAAATGAAGTAAAAATACTGAGGTATAAATGAACGTACATTTATTCAAATACTTTTATAGGATACTAAAAATGTCCATGGTTAGTGTTATAGTCTCAAGGATAAACTTTTGAAATTGGGAAAAAAAATATGCTAAAGATTTTTAATTGACATTACACTGTCACATACAGATGATATTACACATTGTCGCAGAAAGTAGACATTCCTGTTCATTTTTATCTATAATAACATTCAAAAATATGCAAAAAAGACGTGAAATAATTACGACATAACAGTCACATCACAATCACGCGCAGTTTCACAAGGCACTAGCTAATATATTTTTTCAATTTATATCAAGCGAGCTAACATTGCCATCTATATTTTTAGAGCAAAAAATTTGGTTAGGCTATACGTTATTACAGCAATAGAATTTGTAAATAATGCCGCAATATTTTACTAGATGGCACTATAATCAACTGCTCCTCTTCCACACCTTGGGATAGTAAGGTATCCGCGGACGGTTAGGAGCATTTTGGTTTTGGATACTATGCTATCGTAGGACAGTCAAGTCGTTAAATTATCTCGTGACAGACAAGAAAGCGTAAATAAGAAAAGAAATGTGACGCGGAGCGGAAAAATCCTTTCCGAGGTCCTCGCCGAGTTTCTCGTAATGGGATGATTCCCAAAAAGTTGGATCATCATAAGTCGTAGTTAAACCCGATGAAAGTGCAATGTTCCGTTGTGCGACGAAAACAATCAGTATAGTTGTATGGTTAATTGTTCATCGCACAACGGAAACTTTCATAAAAAAAATATTACGTGAGTTAATGTGTGACCTTCTAGTTCATAGATAATATAAGCAGACGTAATTTTTAAAGAAAGAGAGACTTTCAAGGCCATCCATAGCCCGCCATGCAAATGGTTTAGTCCATTAGCTACTTGAATTATCCAACAATTATCCACCCTTTAAACGTAATGACAAGTTTTGCAATTAAGGTTATTAACTGCGGGCTTTTAATTGACAGACGTTGTTGCCAGGCAATCATATACAATAAAGTGCAACAATTATTTATTATGCCATTCTAAAAGATATATTAATCGTAAAATCATAAAAATAATAAAATAAAAATCGATTCAGTAACCTTCAAATAGTCTGCATTACTTTTTTTAAATATCTTTAATATACAGACATTGAAAGTTAACAACTTTATAATAATATAGATAAAGTACTAATCTTACTTCGGCGAATATGACGTCAAGAAACAGAGTAAATTTGCAACGAGATGGGTTAAATTAAGTTAAACGTGTTTCATCACTCGAATGTGGCTAAATCTTACACGATACTATTTATTTTGATTTTGAGAAGTTTTCGGTTAGAAAATATTAAGAAACTTACATTTTTTAGAATAAATCAAACGCATTTACACTAAAAACTGATAATATTTTGATAAACTTCACCTGAGTTTGTCTCCAACCTGTCCCCAAGGACAGGGGAAGGGGTTGAGCCAAATCAAACGAAATCTCGGCATTTTGGAAAATCGCAAAAAATGCCTCAAGTATACGTGGACGCCCCCTAAAAATAAAAACTTGTACAAAATACTGAGTTACATCGCATTAAAGTTTAGGAGTGGGGGGCTAGTGACGTCATAACTATGTATAAACTGTAGCTAGGGGTGGCGTCACGTAGCATATCAACTATTTTTTAATACGTAAAAAAAGAAGAAAATACGTCTCCAATATTTTTTATTAATCTACATGATGGACAAAGAATTAAAATTGAGTCATCAGCCCTACACAATGGAAGTGGCGGGTAAAATATACTTAGTAGGTAATAAAGAGAAAGCTTCAGCGGGGAGGCGTAGCGTAGGAAGGCAATGCATTTTTAAAAGACAGCTTCGCAAAGCCAACTGCTGCTATTTTTGTCCACACGAGACCCCAAGGAATACGCTTTGATATCCCGAGGCCAAAGCTTAAGTGGTTATCGGCGGCAGCAATGGAGTGGAATGGAATTTCTTATACAGAATACTTTCCTGTACTCAGTACAAGGTATTTTATGCTAACCATAAAAATAAAATGTCCTTACATACATGCGTGATTCGCAAATAATTAATTAATTTACTCCCACTCAAGGCGCATTAAGAATTTAAATTCAGAAGTACTTTATGGTTGAAATTATTTTTCTTGATCGAAAGCAATTACTTTTGTATCTGCGAACGGCTCAGACTCGGTCTGTCTGTTTCCTAAAATGTCTGCTTCTCAAAATGGCCCTCGTCCCACATTATTGTCCTATGATGATTCTTAAAGTGTCTGTTTGTCAATACGGCAGGATCTTATTTTTATCAATATGTTCACGGAAAATAAATAAATAGTAAGTGTGAACTGATTTTATTCTAAAGTTCGTACCTTCGGATTGGTCATGGTCGGATACATGATTTAGACATCACAATAAGCGAAAATTATAGGAAGCAGGCCTTTTTGAAAGTGGACATGCCATTATAGTAGGAAACAAATAGCAGACATTATAGGAAAGAGACATTCGTTACAAGAAGGCCATTTTGAAAAACAGACATTTTAAGAAACAGACTGAACGAGCCTTGGCACTGTGCACAAAGCCATTTATTTATATAAACTTTATTGAACAATCGAAAAATGTACAAATAAATGGCCATTGTCTTCATTGTGCAATAAAACTATAATTGTCAACTTTAAAGTGGATGCTGTATTGTACTTTAAAGTGAAAAAAATAAATCTAAAAACTAATAACACGTAAAAATTAACTAGTTGTAAATTCTGAGTTCACATAAAGTATAATATCTGGAAAAAATATAAAATACACACCTCTGAGACAATCAAGCGATAAGACGACGGGTGGAGTATGGAAGGAAAGAAACATGTTGCGCCGATTCCAAATGAATGGGATATGGGCAGGAGAATGATAATAAAATATAATAATAAGACATTTATTCACTTTTTGCATAGGTACATAATTGTACTTATAGGGTGAGGTACAGAAGCATGAAAAACAATGAAAGGGAAAGTGGCTTAGCTAATGTCAGTGCCAAGAGCCCACAATTGGTCACCGACGCTGTTATTCTGCCACCCCCGTAACTTATAATAACCAAGGACCATTAAAACAAGAGAACTGACAATCTCCATACAAAAGACCGACTATGAATAAGATTTATTACCTATTTACAATTTTTCACATTTACAAGTGTGACACAGTATTGAAATTTATTTAATATTGTTTTCGAACTAATTGTTACTGTACTACGTCTTATTGTACAATTATAACATCGTTAAAGGTTTAGTTTTAAAGCGCCATCTAGTTTTTGCCAGAATATTTCCTTGCGATCGAAGCACGATCCGAAGTATGGTAAGTGTCGGTCCTCTTGTTTTAATTGCCATTGTAATAACTAAATACATTTAGGACGAGCATCTTGTGCAATGCAATTTTTTCTGTATATCCAACAGACATGCCTTACAGCAGTTTTGCAATACTTTCATGGACTTGCTTTTTCTTACAGGCGGTGGCAAGTTATTCCAGCATTTATAGGCAGCGTGATGATGATAAACGATAATTTTATTTAAAACGATAACAGATATAAATGAAATGAAAAAAAAGGAAATGAAAATAATTGGTGGCTCTTGAGTCTTACTCCACTCAGGACCAAAATGTGCCAAGTTTCAAACCTTACTCATAAAGTGTCAGTTGTATCGTAATATGATCCCAACTACTACCAGGCTCCCAGAAAATGAGAGGATTAACCTTCAAAACATCCTCGGCACCTGTAAAAAGGTTTATGACCGTGTAAAACTTAACTGCCGCGTATGAGTTTTGTTACTTTGTCGAGATACATTTTGTTGTTGTGTACCAAATGAACGTACTGACTCGTATGCAAGCACATCTCGTATTATAATATATGTTTATCTACATCCATATCATAAGTTCTCTACAATATGTTTGGCAGCGATAAGCAAATAGACTATATTAGGAAATCTGTATCTGTGGGTGCATCGTAATTTTTACTTTACGATATCGGCAACCGATAGTTTAATTACATTTAAATTTGGAACAGCTGTCAAAACTCAAGTGGGTCTCTATTCTTAGTATCCATAGATATTAAAATAGTTATCGATACGAAACGTCAATTCAGTATGTTTTTTTAATATAAACCGCACGACATTTGAACTCGAGTGATATGAAAATAAGGACTTCATTCGTTTGTCTATGATTAAAAAAAACATTAGTTTTGACGGAGGATCGAATTGCCGCCATTAATGTTGTCATTTGATTGTTGGTGTTTTGCTGTTACGAGAGTAGAATTGTGAAAAGTTGTTTGTGATTTACATTTAAGTTGAAAATATGAGTAGAAGTGACTCCGAGAATTATATTAACACTCCGCCGGATATCGTAAATGCAACCACTCCAATCTAAAAAGTCTTAGTACTAGTAAAAAAGTACTAAGACTTTTTAGATTGGAGAACAAACGCACGACTTGGATGTGAATAAATAATTTGATTCTGTATTTGTTCAAGTTTATTTTTTATTGCATTATTTTAATATCTATAGTCTATTGATGTTTTACAGGTAACACTAGTAACAATGCAGGTCCATTTCCTACGGCTATTTCTGAACCGGTCTTAGAGAACTTATGATAATATGTGTGTAGATAAAGTAGTGTATGCATCTGTACATAATTAGGCCTTAAAACACTCGTGTGATCCTATTATGAAACTTGCTAACGCTCGTTTCATAAAACCACACTCGTGTTTTGAGGCCTCTCATTATGTATCAGTTGCATAAACTACTATTTCTTGCGTCATTTGATTAGAATTTTGCTGAAAATCAACTTAAGTAATTACTTATTGCGATAAAAATGTGGTTGAAATATTGTATAATAGAAGGTACCCGCAATTTCGTTCGCGGAGGAGAAAAAGTCATAACCCCTCTATTTTTCTTTAGTGTAGTCTGATAAAAAGTATCCTATAACGATCTGTGGATACTCAGCTACCCGCGTACCAAAAATAGTTGAAATCTAATTAGCCGATTTGGCGTGATGAAGCTACAACGATACATACAAACATACAAAAAAAGCAATAAAAATGTTTTTCGACCCAGTGACCTCAAAATAGTCCGCTACAATATATTTTTTGAAAATATCTTCAATGTATAGACATTTCATTTTTTAACTTAATAATTTATAATAGTAGATATTATTGATTAGTGGGCCCTCTGTATGCCGCTTCGACCAGATTTGATTTATTGTGGCAGCCTTTTATTGAGGCCCTTTACTATTTAAGATATTCGTTTTGTTGACATTTGTGAAAACAGTGTCAACAAATATAGAGTCTAATAAAAGAAAACACTAACGAACTGCATTCTAACGGAGATCAGTTAACGAGGGAGATCTCAGTTGATTCAATTAACGGCCCGGAGGGATTCTGTTAGAGCCAATCAGAACTGTAATGGAGTTTTGTTAATCGTTTTTTGGTGAATGCGAATGGAATTTATTGAGGTCAAATAATTTATTTTACGAAACATGTAGGGAACCTAGTCATATAAAGATAAAGATGAAATGTTTATTGCACAAAAACAATAGGTAAATTGTCAGCACTGGTTCATTTGAAAGTTTCGTGCATTGCACAGAAACAGGTACTGATCTGCAAATTGCGGAAACTTTCCAAAATGCTTAAAAAAGGTCTTAAGTCCAGTGTTAACTTATCGTAAGGAACCAGTAATGTACATGGATCCAGTCATGTACAAAATTGTATTTAAAAGCGAAAATCAAGAAAAAGGAGACAAAAGCAGTAACGACATTTGGATCATAAAGTATAGACTTTCCATAGACTAAAGAAAAATATGACATGCACGTTGACCATTTTGTTCATAAATAATAAGATAAACAAAATTGTGCTGCGGTGTTTTTTGTAGGTACTTATGCAATTTTCTTGACAAAATCGTTAAGAAGGTTGGGTTAAGTTTTTGTGTATATTTTCTAATTTCTTTAGATTAAATTATTTCGTAAGAAACGTAAGATATTGAAAAAATATTATTCTAAGGTTATGGCGCGCTATAACATAAATATAATTATTTAGAGACATTGTTTATTACTGGATCATATTTTTTGTTGATATCCAATCTTGGACCATTGTACATTGGTTCTTGGCAATTTTTTATGGCTAACCAGTGATGTACAATTTGTTAAATGAACTAGAAATTTCTCATCAAATTAGAAACCAAAACAATCGAAGCTGCCGAGAAAGAGGGTCGAAAAAAAACTTGTTTTTGAGGGCACAAATTTCGAAAATGGCGTCCATTTTTGAATTCAACATGGCGGACATCACTTTTAGTAAAAAAAATATCATGGAAGTCGTTTTCTAGGTTTTTGGGGGTGCGGATTTCGAAAATGGCGTCCATTTTGGAATTCAAGATGGCGGATATCACTTAACAAAAAGTCATCATGGGAGTCGTTTTCTAGGTTTTTGGGGGTGTCGATTTTGAAAATGGCGTCCATTTTGGAATTCAAGATGGCGGACATTACTTTTTATGAAAAAGTCGTCATGGGAGTCATTTCCGAGGGTTTGGGGGTGCAGATTTCAAAAATGGGGTACATTTTAGAATTCAAGATGGCGGAAATGACTTTTAACGAAAATGTCATCATGGATGTCGTTTCCTAGGTTTTTCGGGGTGCAGATTTCGAAAATAGCGACCATTTTTGAAATTCAAGATGGCGGACATTACTTTTATGAAAAAGTCATCAAGGGGGTCGTTTTGTAGGTTTTTAGGGAAGCGGATTTCGAGAATGGAGTACATTTTGAAATCCAAGATGGCGGCCATTACTTTTAGTGAAATCGTAATTATATGTGTCGTTTTGTAGGTTTTTGGGGGTGTAGATTTCGAAGATGCCGTCCATTTTGGAATTCAAGATAGCGGTCATCACTTTTAACGAAAAAGTCATCAAACGTGTTAAAAGACCTTCTTTAAGCATTTTGGAAAGTTTCCGCAATTTGCACATCAGTAGAAACAGGTATACAGAGATTCCAGGGGATCCCGCACGTGTCATGCATGCAAAGTTGCTTACAATAACTGATATTTGGTTTAGAAACAAAAAAATATAAAATAAAACTATGATATGGTTTCAGGATAAAACTATGCAGTAAAGTTGTTAATTTTTTTAAGTTCTTTTATGAGCAGCGCTTCTGTGTCGTTGTAGTCTAAAGAGAGTAGCCAAGAGAAGAGAAGTTTTCTTGCCTTACCCATTGAGCTGCCTATAATACATCTCTGTTGTCCTACAGAAGTGTTATAGGTTTTGTATCCAAGGACGTCACCGAAACCCCTGCCGAAAGCGGTATTTATCTTAGGGACCGGTAGTTTGCAAATTCGATTACAATATGTTATAGATAGGGATTGCAATCCGGTCCAATTCTAAGCATAATTTTGGACAGACGCTACTGCATCTATCCAAAATTATGCTTTTTGTCCAGTTTATTGGTCGTAAAGTAGACATGCGGAGCTGTTTCTGCAAATTAACTAATGAACCAATAGTTTAAACCTAAAAATCACCCTTATTAAGTCAAAAATCAGTCTCACTAGCCACTTATTTCATAGTAATATGAAAATTTAAGCATCTGCTTCAGTAATATTTAGCCTTAACTTAATAACAGTATAAACCTATTTACAGCCACACATGAACACATGGTAACCTTGTCTCATATTAAATATAACAAAATTAAACCTTCTTTATAAAAAATAAAAATAACACTTTAATTAAAGGAACTTTTTATACGTTTAATTGCCAAATCTAAGAATTTACCATTAATTTGGTGTATTGGATCATGATTTATGATCGTTCTTTTAACCTTGACCCCACTTTTCTTCTCTACTATGTAATATTTAATGTTTAATCAACTTTATTTATACTATAAGAGGTAACAACAGCAATAATAAAATACTATGCTTCCTTAATACCCGTAATATTAAACATACATAAAGAAAGCTAATCAGTAATCACATATCACATCACATTGCACTTTAAATAAAAGGTAAGATGCATGTTATAATTGTCTAAGGTTAATTGAAAAAAAAAAAAAAAAATTACTAATTTGGTCAAAGAAACATAATTAACTTTTAGACAAGATTAACGTCTCAAACAATAATTAAGAAAGACATCGTTCTTTAAAGCTTAACTAGATCTAGATCATATTGACTATTGATATTTTTTTCGAAACTCAAATTTTCAGCTTTCTTGCGTTGGGTAGTCTGTATGTATGTCTGTTGTGGCGTCTCTTCAGTCTCTTAGGGTCTACCGGATCCGGTGGCCGTCAAAAAGTACCGGATTACCGGATCCGCCGGACCGGATTGCAATCCCTAGTTATAGAGGACACGAGAAAGAAAGGAGTAAGCGCTGGAATGACGAATAATAAAGATGAATAGAAGAAGAAAACATGTTGTGCCGACCCTACATAAGTGGGATAAGGACAGGGAGATGATGATAATGATGAATAACACATCCATACTATCCATACTAATATTATAAATGCGAACGTGTGTCTGTCTGTCTGTTACCTCTTCACGCTTACACCGCTGAACCGATTTGAATGAAATTTGGTATGGAGATAGTTTGAGTCACGGGGAAGGACATAGGCTACTGTTTATCCCGGAAAAATACTCTTATCCGCGATAAACGAATTTAAGGCGGACGAAGTCGCGGGCAGTAGCTAGTCGACGATGAAGATGAGCTAAGTAGATGTGTAACTATTTGCTATTCGCTTTTTTTCTGAAATAAACAGTTAGCAGTTAGCTATAAATTGCATCTTTACGCAGATGAAGTCGTGAGCAACAGCTAGTTACATTATAAATGCGAATTGTACTTGTTTGTCTGTCATTATTTCATGACGCAATGAAGCAATTTAAACAACACGAACACGATCGCCGATAACGGCTACTTTTCATCCACGGACAAAGAAGTTTAAGCAAAAATAATATAAATCAATGTTAAATTTTTACATTTTCAAATGAGCAAATTTAATCAGACTAAATTTTATTGTGTGGTTTTTTTATTTACATACATCTAGTTACTTTCATAAAATTAAGAATAAAAAAAATCTTATCAATGTGTGGTTACTCCGTAAATTCTCAGAATTGTTATTTCGAGTCTAGAATGCTTACAGTAGTTGAATATCCGCAGTCACAATTTTCCATTGGTGTAGCAGTAGCAGCTATAGTGCTGTGCAAAATTCGTATCGATATCGATATTTTTTTATTGATGCTATAGACTTACGTTGCTAGAATATCGTATTTAAATTCATTTTATGTAAATATTTCAATAAATTTTAATACAATAGAACAAAACATGTTGTCTTCTGTTTCCGCGATTATTACTCATTGAAATAAAACAATTTAACGGATTATATCGCGTATATTATCTCATTTTAGTTCCCGACGTTTCGGAAGCTTTCCAGCTTTCCATGGTCACGGGAGGACTAGTCCTCAATTGTTTTATTTCAAAACATGTTGTATTAATTCGTTCATGTTCAATCGCCTTAGAAAATCGCACCGCTTTACTATTTTACTTACTTTAAATTATTTTAACGTCACAACTGGCCATAATGTAAGTTTGACCGTACGCTACGCGTACGTATAATGTAAGTTTGAGTTTAATTAACTCAAATTATGGCCAGATGAAGACGTTAAATTGTGTACTCACCACGAGCAGTAAAAAAAGCCCTCTATCTCATATTTACAACCCTCGCCTGCGGCTCGAGTCACAAATACCTGCGGTTTCGGGCTTTCTTTTACAGCCCTTGTAAGTAATGTTCTATGTTGTAACATAATTGTATAATATAACTAAACATATGTTTTAAGGTCGTTTTCATAACTTTTCGTATTTATAATTGTGTATATTTGTTATTATTATTGATATACAAGACGTTTTTAAGAGTTTCACCATTTTATTGAACGTAGGTTATTTTTTAAACATCGTGAGAACTAGTTTAAGCAAGACAACGATATCATATTTTGTATGAAATATTGATTTCGTATTTGACTCGCGATCCTTTTAATAAGAAGTCAAAATGTTCACTCTCCGTCCGTGCCCGTATCTAAAAAAATGTGTCGGTTTCAGAGAAAAAATGAATTGATATTAGTCTCAATATTTATAATAAACAAGCTTTTTTCTGCGACTTCGTCTGTGTACATTTAAATTTCAGAATATCCTTCCTTAACCCCTCGCATATAATGTCAAGAATTAGGCAGTCAAACTGAAGCTATATGAAATTTTAACATAGAGTTTAAATGCTCTGCACTGATAATTGCCTAAGCATACGAGGGGTTAATACATTTACGTCTTTAAAGGAGCATTTGTTTTAAATTTCATGTTGCATCTTCAGCTGTTTAGACTGTGCATAGTCTGTCAGTAGTTACGTCATGTTACTGTTTTATAATAATCCTCGTATAATTATTTTTTACCCGGCTACGGCACAAAAGACCGGGCTATGTTTTTGACGCATATCTATATCTGATATATTTTATTTGTACAAAGCGTTGAATATTCAGATGTTTGACCCAATTGGCAAAATACTATCGATGTAATGCCCACTTCACTATACAAATCATCTAAATTGTGCAGTCACTTTGTGCGTCTTGCCCAACCAAATACTGTCAGTCTGTTCATAACACACATTCGAAACAGCTCCTTAGCTTCTAAAAAAACGAGATTTTTAAGACTTTATTAATTTTCTAGCACCATCATTAGTGACTTCCTATACATTGTGTCTCATAGCCAAAGTTCTTTATTTATCTTTTTTAAACCATCACTTGTAATCAATCATTTAAGAACAAAAACCATATTATTCACTTGACGCTTATATGCGTTGACGACAGTGTTATTTCACAGAGACTCACTGCCAAGAATGAGTCATTGGAAATCACATGTTGAAATTGATGAGGCTGAGACAGATCTTTCCTTATACAAAGCTGTATAATCTCTAGATAGCACTGTTTGTAAAGATTTGTATCCCATTTCCATGATCAATTGAGCCAATTTCCACAATTAACCGTCACTGGAACGGTCAACAAAACAAAAATTGTAGTTCAAATTTCATTATTTCTTGTTCACACTATTTAATCCAACATTTTACAATTGGTTAAAAACTTAGAACACAAAATAGTGACTGCTTTTTAGAACTTTGTAATAATTAACAAATATTGGAGCTTATATCCCGCGAACTCTTCATCGTTTTTATCCAATACTTTACATACATACTTGGAACACAAAGTAGATTGGGAGATTGTGAAACAGTGACTTAAGAACTTCACTCTTATTGGTTGTGAGGCTAACTTTTAAGAACACTCCGTGTTGGTCACGTATGACTTACTTTTAAGAAGCTGCTGGTCATGAGTGAGTGTTAATGTGGTTTGTGTCGGCAGCGTTGCTGGTATGCACGGTGCAGGGGCTTCAACTGGACAGCCAGGCCTCTACGAGGAAACCGAGGGTCACCAAGTACAGCAAAACGACCGTCGTTCCGGGAGGAACGGTGGTGAGTATCTTATGAACGTATTTAAATTAAAAGTCTACTACTGATACTGCTTTATTTTGCTAAGTTAAATTTTCAATGAATGATTGTCACTCTATAGCAGTCTAATGCTGGACGAAGGTCTCTAGCAGCCTATGTAAAGATCTCAAAATTTGGATTCCATTCAGATAGCGTAACATTTAATGGACTCAACCGCGTAGCAAACTTATTTTGCTCGTGGCTTTATGGTAGCATATTCAACGAACACTTTGTTCCAAATAAATTCAGGTTAGAAAACAATCAAACTCAGGATTTATGTAGAGATTTTTTACCGACTAAACTCTCAGCGCTTAGTTCAAACCCTTCAAAGCGAAAACTCCCGTCCCTTTACGGTGCAGACCAAGAATAACACTAGCTCTTCCTAAATTCCCAATACTTCCACGGAAACGAAACCTCGTGGAACTTAGTTCGTTTGATCCTTTTTCAGCTTTTTATGTAGAACAGGCAAGCAAATCACCTCGATCACACGCGATGTTAAGAAACTAAACGCGACGTCGTTCCAAGACTTAGGAAAAGTCTCCCCTTCTCAGGCCATGCACTCTTTACAGAGCGGTCCTGATCAAGGTGATCTGCATCTTATCGTTCTTCCTTAGACAGAACAAGAAGACGCAATTGAGTTACTGTTTTGCTTTGAGATGACCAAAAACCTATAGTATATGAGCCTGCACCAGAGCAGATGACGCTGCTTGTTGCGGAATGCTTTAAAGATGGAATATTAGTTCGAAATTCCATTATTCTTTTTAAGGTTGTCTGGAAGAGATCGCTCTTTAGCGATAAGACCGCCTATTGTTTACCTATTTTATATTAAGGCTCTATTGTACTGTTTCTGTTGTTGGTGTGCAATAAAGAATTGTTGTTGTTGTTGTTGTTGTTGTTCTTGTTCTTCAACATCACATTTCTTTAGTATCTATTGTCTTCTCAATTTACTGTATCTGAATTTTCAGGAGGTACCAACAGAACGCAGCCTAGTAACAGCAACATACCGCCTGCAGGGCGGCGGCGGTGAAACATGCATCCTTCTCACAGTGGACGCGCTCATAGACATATCATACATCACCAAGCTGAACGAGCGAGCGGTAAGACACGGCAAAGATTACATATAACTGGAGCATCCTATATTATAATAAATGACCTGGTCTATCTGTGTGCCAAGACCCATCTAAATCTATTCGACGGTTACCGGGTTATTGAGTAACAAATCATCTAAACTACTTGTAAGTCACACACGACCAAGAAATACGAATACGAGTTTAAGAAGAGGCCATGTATCACTATAATATTCTTTGGGACTAGATTATAGGAACTCTGTTTTTTTCATTGAGTATGTATCGTCAATCATCCATGAATTTCCTAGGGGCTAAAATAAGCCATCATGACACGAAGTGGTTATTTGGACGAGCTCACGAAGTGAGCGAGGACAAATATGTCTGAGTGTCATAGTGGCTTTTAGGTACGTGTTAAACACTGCTTTTCACTTTGACTGCGAGAAAAAAAAAGACTTAACATTAAAATTGTATATTTCATGAAAAACTAAAAGTACAGTTCGAGTAATTCTATCAGAAAGTTTGGGCAATCTGATCAGGTTGGTTTGTTTGTTTTTAATTATTCGTAAGGAGTATGTAGCTGGCCGCAAGTTTTATTTTCAGTGTCATAGAAATTTGTAAGGGATTATATGGCTTTCTTTTAAACTCTAGGGGCTAAATGTACTATTTTGGTCTCACTTCGCGAATATGACGTACTTTTTGAGCAGGAGAAGTGAAAAAGAAATTAATGGAACAAGTGTACGTTTTTGGAGATACTGATGAACTATCATTAAAATAATGCGTGTTATTAAGATGATTATCCATCTGCATTTACCATTCATCATCTTCAACTACTTTTCCAATTGCAGTTACTACAGAAGAGACCCTTACGTAGTTTGAAGAGCTTAGTTCTGACTGAGTGGGACTCGTCTAACGTCTAAATATTATTTAATATTTACACCGTTTATCCATTTTACTCCTTATTTTGGTAAAGATTTGGTGCGCATCCAAAAAATAAAGGGCGAACCTTGAGCCACAAATCATTCACAAGTTGAGTTCATAATTTTTAAATTTTGCTTTATTAAAAGCTCATTCATGTAAGAAACAGTGAAGAAAAATATTTTTTTGAATAACTATATGATAAGAATAACCAAGATATAAGCCATCAAACATTTCTTTCTATCACTTTCTAGCAAAGCAGAATTTTGATATCGAGTTTATACGGCCGGAGTGCACTTTGACGTAACATGTACAGTCAGCGTCAAATAATCTGTAGCATCCGAAGTGCCAAAAATATCGCAACGTCTTTATCATTTTGGGCATAAAGTTGTGTGACGATTTTTGGCGCTATGGATGCTAAAGACTATTTGACGCTGACTGTACTGTAACGTAAAGGTGCATCCACACTTGTATCATTTGCTCGTATCCGATCACCGTGCCGTGACATGACTGCGTATCGCGCTGCTTGGACGCTTACTGTCGGCGCGCCGATCATGCCGCACTCTTCCGATATAACTGTGTGATACGCGTAGCAAAATGGATTTCGAGCGATCCGATCGGCGCAACGTCCAAACGCGTGATCGTGACACGCGATCATGCCACGCGACGATGATCTGATCGGGCAAATGATACAAATGTGGACGCACCTTAACGTCATAGTGCATTCCGTGTCGGACCTCTGTCCAATCGCTGTCTAATTAGTAGTTTAAAATACGTATTTCATGGCCAATTTTAATTTTAATTTCACTTTTTGAAATCGTTTTTACAGTATTTTGATATTTTGTTAAGGAAAGTGATAAAAAAACAACGGGTTGCACTCCGGGAGTACCGGCAGATGTGAAAACTTGAATATTAACGCGACAGGTCACGTGTCCGTCTTACGAATTTTCAATCTGTCGGTCACGTGACCTGTTGCGAGCTTAACTTTTTGTGTACGTGCACAGCGCCGCTAAAGAAGTTTTCACTTCAAAATTTTCATGTACCTTATGTACTCTATTGATTATGTGATTTTTTCTACAGGACGCGAACACATTTGTGCCGAACAACGCGAACGTTGCGGGGGTATGCAAGGAGGGTGATGCAGAGCAACTCGTCATCTCATTCAAGGAGTTTGCTCTCGAGTTCTCCTTTGCTAAGGTACTTACAACTAGCAAACAGCAAAGAGAATATAACCACTACGTTTTAAGAGGCAGGACTCTCATGCTAGCCAATAGACTCAATTTGCATGGCACACTGATACCAACATGTACGTCAAAGAACCGTCAAACAGTAGTACCAATCTAACAGACTAAAATAGCGTAGTAGGCTATACGCTTGCGATTTTTATCGATGTCGATAAAATGAACTGGGTTGGAATATGGCTCATGTCAACAATTTTTGTAATCGAAATTTGGTTTAGGATTGAGTCCACGTTTAAGTCCTATGTTGTACAGTGGATATTTATTTAAATGTGCAAGGTTGGACTTTCATGTGGACCCGAAATAAAATAACAAGCTTTTTCTTTAAGAGTAATTAGCTATAGTTTTACTAGCATTATTAGATCTTCTTTTGAGACTTGGCCCACTGTCTGCACCTGAAAATATTTTATTATTACAAAATTAAAATTTTCATATTCAAATTTCAAAGTTACATAAAATCGAAATTCTTGAAACCCAAAAAAAATATTTATTATTAATATAGTTAGTATACTTTTGAAGATACCTAGGAAAATGTGAAGGAGGCATACGATTCTCTAAATGACGTCACTGGTTATTACGCAGTCACAGCGCACAAAAATAAAAAAAATACGAGTACGCTTTTGCCTTAGTAAATAAATTCTAATATTTATTACAGGACAATTTTACACAATAGTAATAGTTCTTCTGTATGTTTTTTATGACTGTCACTTACGGTCTACTTATCATTCTTTTGGAATGAGGAACTTTTGAAATAGTTTTTTTTTTAAATATAAAATCAGAACTTGTTTCATATTTTTTAAATTTGTTTACATTTATTTTTATACTTATTTGATTAGAGTAAGCTGTCAATTCGGATATAGCTGAAATTTGAAGACCAGGCAGGGGCCCCCATTACATCGTAGAATTCATGAATGTTCACTCTCTTCCATGTTCGTGTTTAAAGGTGCTCCAAGTAGGCCAGGTGCAATTCAAGTTGCAGTTATACACAAGCATAAACGTCCTATAAATTATGTACACCCTAAGAACAAACCAATTGATGTTAAAAAATAATAATAATAAAAGATGTACGCGTAAAGAGAAGCGTCAACGTACGAAAAATGAAAGTCTAAAATACGTGCAAAGAAACACTTTTGAATACTTTTAGAAACCACATATTTTGCAGAATCCGTAATATTCTCTCTATGATACTTTCAGACGCCAGGGGGCGAACGCTGGTACTCCGGTAACATAAAACTAACCTACAACTCCAGTGCCAGAATTCTCGAGCATGCAGCGAAGCAAGGCCGACGCGTAGTTCTGACCACTGACTCCCGATCCTTGATGTTCCCTACACCCGTCGGAAAATCCTTCTTCTGCCCTGAGGAGACCGTCATAGATCTCATGGAGGATGAGACTAGGTGAGACTTTTAACTGTAAACCCAAATATCACTTACTAGTGCCTGAATCTGACCGCAGACAGACGTGTGATTGCAACTACTACTAGATCCTTGCTGATCCGTCATCCGAAGGTAAATCTTTATTTTACCCTGAGGAGATCGTCATAGATCTCAGAGAGGATGAGACTAGGTGAGAATTTGATTGTATACCACAATCTCGATGTTGATGAAGTTCGATGTTAGGATCTTGCTCTTAGGATCAGCAAGCAGCCAATTTAGAAATACGTGAAGTTCCTGACTACTGATTCTCGATCCTTGATGTATCCTACACCAGTCGGAATATCTTCTTCCACCGGGAAGAGACTGTCATAGATCTCGTGTAGGACTAGAATATAGGTGAGAATTTAATCGTATGCCCAACTTCAGTGCCTGGACTGGATCATGGAGTTTGCAGTGCGTTAAGACGTGTCTGGATCATTGACTCTCGGTGTCTGGTGTTCCTTACGCCTGTTGAAACATACGTCTTCTTAGAGACCTTCATAGATATCCTTAAGAAACGGACTAGATCCGAACTATAAATTACCTACTTAAGATTAAAGACAAATCTTAAGCATACATTATCTACTTAAGATTAAAGACAAATCGTAACTTGCCATTTTAGGCGTGGGTGCATTCAACCCGACACCTTTTTAAGGACCTATTAAAACAGCTGGTCGACACCTCACTACAGGTGACTAAAAGGCTGGCAGCTTCGATCAGCGTATCAGTAAGTATAGTAATTCAGTGAGGAAATATTGCCAGCATCTTTTGTACGATGGCCCTTTATAGATGTAGTTTAGTTTTCGTTCTATTTCATAATAATCAGTTTCTTTTTCGTTCCAGTCCAAACACCGGCCACCGCGCGAAGCTCTACCTCCGTCAAATGCGTCTCCAAGCGTTCATGTTTAAACGTGACGGTGAATTCGGGCCTCCCTGGCACTGTTCCGACTCCGCCCGAGCCCGATCTGAGACCGCTCCAGTAGCCGTTGGGGCAGCTCTGGCGATAGCCACCGCAGGTACCCTGGTTTGTTACGCGATTTGGCGTTATTTGAAGGTCAAGAAGGTCCAATATGACACGATGGAGTGAAGGGGCTAATTACGTTCTGAACGATAGGTTTTATTATTGGTCCTTTGTTCTTTCTTTTTTACATTTTATTTATTTTGTGGCCATTTGCATCCAAACCACTGCCTAAAGCATCTGGGAATTCCTGATACAACATGTCCCAGCAGTGAACTTAATGGATGGTCATAATTCAGCAATAATTAAAGCGCCTTTTAAGAGGTTAAAAAACAATAATAATCGACCAGATTTAAAGGACCGAGTTACATTAAAAATGGCGCTATTATCATCGTCTTAAATGTCATATTTTTCATATCGGTCTTCAATGAAAGTAACTTTATTACGAATAGGTACAGGCGCTTTCTACAAAAATCGATCATACTCATATTCATATGTCTGTCTAACAATTTGTTCATATATTTTTTATTCATGTTAATGTCGAAATACCATATTTTTTATTTATGAATATCGATAAGAAAGTCCAACTCAAATGAAAAATTAAATATGGTCAATGTAGAACCCGCGCCCTAGTACCTCCGGAGCAGTGCTTCGACCAACTAAGCCATCACATCGTTACGGCAATCGCGGCGATTTAACCGCCTCTATATTTTTTTGTTTAAATTGCTACGTTTACACAACTTTTCTTTTGTTTTTCAGAATTACTTTTTGGTTTGCGGATTGGCTATGCTTTCAGATACTTTGATTTGTAAGATAATGGGTTTTAGGTAAGTTTTGTAACGGTTCTAATGGTGTTAACTTCGAAAACGAGTTTAAAGAGAAGATAATAAGATGGTCGTTTTAGCATGATATCTTACAATGTTATACTTTTCATTGTTTATTTCTTTTTCATTGTTTTTTTTTGTTTTATGTTGGAGATGTAAGTTCAGAACGCATCGTATGTAAGTTAAGCTAGTGAGATCTCAAAACAAATTATGCCAATGTCGATAATTTTCTTAGAGCGGTAGACCAAACTATTGTCAATTTGACGTTTGACAAGTTGTCTAGTGAGATAGTCTATGGTTCGCACGGCTACCAACGCTAAGAGCAAATTCATCGTTGCCATATCAAAATTTAATAATCCGTAAAAAGTTGGTAGGCCTGTATTTTAAATAAATAAGAATTAAAATGTCCATTTCATACATGCGAATTGTTTACATTTTGAAAGGCATTACAGTATATCTAGTGATGTGAATTGTGTGAAAATATTTGTCGATGTTAAGAAAACATTTCACTCCAAGTTTTATTTTTATTTAGTTAGGAAGAGATGTTGATGATTAAAAAGGGTTTCATCTTATTATGTATGGACGAAAAACTAACTAAAAGGCAGCGAGCCAGAAAGAAAGTTAGTAATAGTTGTTTAAAAATGTTGTTGACGGTTGATTATTAATGTAAAAAAGTATTTAATCCCCAATCCTGTATAACCCCAAAGGGCCCATAGGTTAGTGTTTAAATATTTTACTTTAAAAAATTAAGAAAATTGGCTTACACTCATTTCGAATATCGAGATTATTATTTAGAGTCAATTTAATCGAGGACTATAATTAGATCATCATAATCATTATAATAGGTACATATCACACGATAATAATTATATAATTTAGCATTCATTGTAATTATATGGAGGATATATGATATATTATTTGAGATTGTTTGCGGTAGCGGACATTATAAAGAGTACGTGTACAAGCAATAAGTACGTTTTTATTGACGCCGGTCGTAAGACAAATGGCTGTATTCGATGTTGTATTGTGCGCAAAACTTGGTCTTTACTAGTGTCGCATATTGTATCGTAGAAATAAGATTAAGTGCATCAAGGCTCTAAGTAAACTTGTCCAATGATTTTTCTTAAATAATAGTGAAGTCAGTGGCGTGCACAGAGTATTTTTTTATAACATAGGAGGCAAACGAGCAGACGGGTCGCTTGATGGTAAGCGATCACCGTCGCCCATAGACACTTACGGTCAAGGTAGGCAATTAGAACTTTCTGATCACTCGGGTAGGCAGTTCCTCGGTGCCTATATGGAGCCATGGTTATTCAGGTTAGGCTGTGCCTTAATGCCTATATGGAGCACACACCACTGATTGCAGTCAGTCGCAAAACACTACGTGTGTTGCGTAAAAAAGGAAGATTTTTTTAAAAGTAAACCTCAATTTAGGTTAGTAAAATTGATGGTAAACAGACTTTAAAACGGCTATTTATTTGAATGTAAATGTAATTATGTTTGAGGAAATAAAGACTGTATTTTATATTAAATATAAACACATGCACACACCAACGTTTACAAAGATCCTTGTTGCATAGCATAGCTATTGCAAACTAAATGACAAAATGCAGTATAAAATGTGTAGGGGCTTTTCTTATAAAGTTGGCTACTCCAATGGCAATTTAGTCATTTGGTTCGGCAATAGTAATAATTATATATAACGGACTGTTTCTATAATAAGTTCTTCCTTTCGAGATTACGCGCGATTTTCGTATTTGATTGTGTGATGAAAAACTCTTAACATACCAAGATATATGTTGAGTTGATATGTATTGTGTTGTAATAAAGCTTTTTCCTTAAGTAATCCTATATATTTAATGTTATAGTAGATAGTTTGACAAGGGGCTAAAATAAGCCATTATGACACGAAGTAATTATTTGGACGAGCTCACGAAGTGGGCGAGGACAAATATGTCTGAGTGTCATAATGGCTTTTAGCCACGTGATGAACACTCTGCTTTTCACTTCAACTGCGAGAAAATAAAAAAGACTTAACATTAAAATTGTATATTTCATGAAAACCTAAAAGTACAGTTTGAGCAATTCTATCAGAAAGCTTGGCGAATCTGATCAGGTTGGTCTGTTTGTTTTTAATTATTCGTAAGGAGTATGTAGTTGGCCGCAAGTTTTTTTTTCAGTGTCATAGAAATTTGTAAGGGATTATATAGCTTTCTTTTAAGCCCTAGGGGTTAATATGAAGTACTTTTTGAGCAGGAAAAGTGAAAATATTTTTTAAAATTACTTTAAATTAATCACACCATATCTAACTAACCTTATGCTTCCAAACTATACCTCTGCAAACCGTATGTTTACTCTTTTTAATATAAGGTATACAGGCTCTAACACTTCTACGTTATATTAATCTTATTTGTAATTATATACTCAAATATATTTATATAATAAGCAGAACAAAATAACTAGTAATTAAGACACTAGTAGCCAAGTTTTGATATTTAAGCGCTACGTGTAAATCTTGAGTATAAACGCTTTATTTGTTTATTGTAACCTAATACTCATCAATTACTATTATACATATCGTTTAACACTAAGTTAATGTAACATGCGTTTTGTGATCACTGTGGTGTATGTTTGTATCTGTTTGTATGCGGCTAGTGTTGCATTTATCCATGGACGAATGAAATAAGAGGATTGACAATCGTCATGCAAACAACAGTGCCCTGATGTTTACAGCGCCATCTATGTATAAAAAATATTATTTGCTAGCGTGAGACTGTGTTTAAATATAGCAGCTGTTTACGAAGTCATTGTTAGTTTAATATATGTTTTTGTTTATATAACAATGTGAATGATTAGTTTTAACCTGCCCTCTAGTTTTAATGCTCGACGTTGCCTAACAGTCGGTATACGATCAGAAGTATAGCGATTGGTATGTCGATCCTCAAGGCTATCTTTAAACATGCACTCAATAATAAAATTAGAGACCTTGTTGAACTAAAGAAAAACGTCGTTTATGATCTTTTGGGGTCCGCGAGGGTGGGGACTCTAGGCATTTGCCCTGAGTGCCCAGTGGAAAAGAGAGGCCTGACAATCCTCTTGTTTCATTTACTCATGATATAGCTTAAGTTAGAGATATAGTCCCACAGTCCTGCTTGCTGTACATAGAGAGAGCTTTCGTTTGGCCGAGTGACAGAATTTCACTTTTATATTTAATCTACTTGGATTTTTCGATATATTTATACATACAGGCATGAAGCTTTTTTCGTCTAATGTAAATATTTATTGTCTTGTAAGCCACTTTTCGAATTTTTCAATTTGAATCGCACTATGGTTTGTATTTCAAATAATAAATTGTATCATTTTAAGAACTCTGAATATTTCTGATGCATTTTCTAGTAGAAAGATATTCTATTTTCCTAATGGTTTTGTATGGGACTCCTGTAGTTTGTTTCCTCAAAAGGCGTGCGATTGTTTCACGTGCAAACGCATTGCGATTGACGCGCATTATTTTATTTCTTATAAAGCATGATTTTTACGTTGAACGCAACGACAATCGCAGCCAAGAAAGCAATATAGCAAAAACGCGTGCGTTTGTCGCTGGCGTCCGTCGCAGCGGATACGCATGAAACAACCGAACACTATAGTTTGATAGCGTTACGAACGTATCGGTGCATTTGTATTTAAAAATAATGTTGTACTAAAATATTATATGCCATACGATTTGTCTTCCAGTAACATTGATCTTAAACAATAGCGTAAAGTATTGTAGCTTATTATTATACATATACATAATTATGGTCATAAAAGGTGGTGGTGTTATGGCATATTGCTAAGATAGGAGCCCCGAGAAAGCGAGTCATTGACTTTAGTCGTGTCTAAATTATAAGGAGTGTAACAAACGCATAACACCAATATATTAACAGATATTTTGGTAAATTCATAACATTCACCACTAAATAATATCTAAGTGACATATCTCAAATTATTGTAATTTAGTGCGTTCATTTATTGAATTGTCTTTATGAATAAATGACGTCGAAATGACTTGTGCTGTTATTAATTTTACCCCTACAAGTTTTATAATATAATTGATTGAACTATTACTACTTAGTTGGGTAAAAAGTATTATGACAGACGACGTAAGGAAGAATTATTTTAAGGCTGAAGTAAAAAGAGTTTGAAAACAACGCCATCTATGATGTTTATTTTGAAATAAGTAACATATCGACAAACCGTACGAAACGTGTACGTCCCTAAAGCGATGCAAGGCTAAAAGCCGGTGTTTATGGAGTTTAGAAAAGTAAGGAGAACTATCTCTATATATAAAACGGGTTCGTCAAAAGGCATTAAATTGGTGGCGCCACTGTAGCAAGTACGTAATATAAATTGCCATAATGCCAAAAAACTATGCAAGAAAAAATATTTTAAATAGGATTGAATATTTACATCAGAGATGAATGAAGGATTGAGTAGCGTTGCGATAAAAATGTTCTGGAATTGGTTGTTAACGTTATACTATCTTGCTACTCTACCGCTGCTCCGTGCGCCCGCGCGCGGCAGCACCCACACGCTAGGTACTTACCAAGGACGCTGCGGCGCCCTACCGCCTAGCACAACGATGACGGTAAAAGCAGACATGCTTCCGTTCAAGTTTAAAATTACACTACGCTACGCCCCTGTTAATCCGTCTTCCTATATGAGATTGTTTTCCTTACCATTTTTTATACTCCATGCCAGGGTGGTTAAAACGGGAACGAAACTTAGACACAGATCAGAATGATCATACAAGTGATAAAGTTGAGCCTAGAACCTCACCAAAATCACCAAGGCTGGGATCTAAATGTGGCCCAAAAAACCTCGCGTGATTTCTGGATGAGCCCTAATACTGATGACCAGCGACTCGGACTCGGACGACTCTGACTCTGACGAGCTTGCTGACAGAGTCAGAGCTTTACACAACTTGACGACGCAAGCTGTAAATGTTAGTACGCCTCATTTGTGAAATGCTGTTTGGTAAATTATTAAAATAAAATAATTATTTATTGTAATATATATAATAATTAATTATTGCCCTACTGGCATATCAGTAACTGTCTTTACAGATTGGGCCCATCTAGCATTTATGTACACCTTTATTTGTTTTCTCAAAGTGGGTAGATTGCACAAATTCTAACTTTAACAGAGGAAAATGTATCTTTTCTCAGTCAACCCGTGACCATGGAAAGCTGAAAAGCTTCCGAAACGTCGGGAACTCAAATGAGATAATATGCGCGATATAATCCGTTAAATTGTTTTATTTAAATGAGTCATAATCGCGGAAACAGAAGAAAATATTCTGTGTGTTTAGCCAGCCTAACTCCGTCCAGTAGCGCAGGGTCCTCCTGATGCCTGCACAGTATTTATTTATTTAAGGCCAACCAAGAATTGTTAACACAAATACAAATTTTAAAAGAAATAACACATGGATATATAGAGTAGTGTTACAATCACTTATAGGTTAGCACCACATGCAAAATAAGCGTAAACATTTTTAACACTATGTTTGTGACCTAAAATTAATGTGTGAAATTATAATTAAATTAGTGAAATACAGCACCGGATTGAATACTGGAAAGGTGAGGTTTGAGTTTATTTGAGACCTTTTCAGCACTTGAGAAACCTTATTTTCTGTATTTTAGGGTCGATGAAATAAATGTACCAGGTGGGTCGTAATGGATATCCGTGACGTCACTGCAACTATTGACAATTCTACATAGCCTGCATACTTCGGAGTTTGTACTTGATACTGATCTTCTAAGTGGCGGGCACAGGGGCGTAATGGGATTACGGGGACAACGAGATGGAGCACGAAAATGAAGAAGCGTTAGTAGTTGTGGGCAGTCTATTTTATGGTGGGATAATTTATGTATGAAAATAGCGTCTAATATTATGAGTATTACTGCCCGTTGTTTAGCTACGTCTACGCCGGTGCATACCAGGATCACGAGGGGAGCTGTTTCGTCGACCGACAGGCAACCCCTACACAGTGGACTGTCGGCCATTCCTAGAACGTATTTATAAATGTTTATTTCTATGAAACACATTTTTGTATGTTTATGTGTTTTTAATGTGGGAAAACTAACACTACATTACTAGCTATTGTGACATAGATGCAAGAGGAAAAAGCAAAGAAAAATACGATAGCCCTCGCACGTGGTCACACCAGAACTCGAACCCGGTACCTCTCGATTACGCGTTGAGCGTGTCAACCCCTTCACCAGCGAGCACTGTCCTGGTGTGACCACGTGAATAAGTGATCGTAGTTTTCTTTGCGCTTTGACTTGCATCTATGTACAAATTGTTGTTAAGTGGGCGAGTAGGGATGGATGTACGTTTTCGCACTTTTCTCGCATTCGAAGTGAAAAGAAGAGTGATTAACTTGAAGCTAAACATGATTAATACGAATAATAATTGGGGACACGAATATGTTTTTATTTTGGCATGGGTATTTTCACATGGATCTTTCCAGCGTGATATTTTGCTCATTTCATAATAGGGAATATACATGAATTGTATTTTTTCTTTATTAAAAGCTCATTCATATAACAAAGAGTAGACAAAAAGTTTTTTCGAATAACTATGAAAATAAGCAACATATAAGCCATCAAACATTTCATTGTATCTCTTTCTAGCAAAACAGAATTTAATATCGAGTTTATATGTCCGGAGTGCACTGTGACGTAACAGTGCATGTCGGACCTCTCTGTCTAATTAATAGTTTAAATTAAAATGCCCACATATTGCGTATTAAAAAAAAACATTTATTTCAGACTAAAGTCCATACATACGTATTCCTTGGCCAATTTAAATTTTAATTTCACATTTTGAAATAGTTTTTACGGTATTTTGATATTTAGTTAAGAAAGGCGATAATGCCGATAATAAAATGTCATGCATGTACCCTATTAATATATTTTTTTCTTTTTAATAATGTTATTTTTAATCCATGATATTTTAATATTTGTAGCTAGAATTAAATATTAGTATATCTAGTGCAGTGCTCTTACATAATTTCCTTTTTATTACACATTTTTATACACAAATGCATTGAATAAATGAATAGGTTTATGTATTTTTATAGCCTAAACGCGAATAATGTAAATAGTAGTGTAGAAGCCAAATTCGACACGGCAACCCAACGCCATAATTTACTGCCGTCAGTTCGCTAATTATAATTGGTTCCCCGGAGACAGTGAGTTTTTTACGGCCCCAGCAAGTTTGTCGTCATGGTTACGGGCTTACTCGTCTGGGGCGAGAATAGGAGGGTTGTGTGATTGTGTATAGTCATATTTTTTTAATATACGGTTTAGAAGATAGAGGGGGAGGAGGGAGCACAACATACGCAACTTTCGGATTCGGATGGGTTCTTCTTCAAAATGTTCTTGGAATAACTGTCGAAATGAAATGAATTCATTTATTAATAACAAACGGTTATAAGTCACAAATATTATCGTATACGTGTCACATTATAATTGGGATATAGGTACTTACTAATTTACTGTATATTACATTTAAATTATTAATACATAATAATTCACATTACTTAAACAACACACCCTATGAAATACGTGCCACACGTTGATCTTTGCTAAAAACAAATCTTTGCTAAATTCGGTTACATGTATGGAGTGCCCCTCCTAGAAATATTTTACCATTAAACTAAGTAGCGGCTTGTACAAGACACCTATACTCTAAATTGCATCAATATACATTCAGTAGTTTTTGAGTAAAATGCCTGTGACATACGGACGGACGGACGGACATGATGAAACTATAAGGTTCGGTTTTTGCAATTTTGTCTACGGAACCCAAATAACCGGCCAAGAACATGTCGCACCATGCTCAGTGAAGGGTTCCGCAGCCGTTCATACAAAGAAATAGATGAAAAAATACCATATGAAAAAAGGCACTAGCAAAAAAGCGTATCTCCGTTACGTTACTTTAACGTGGCAAGTCAGGGTTAGTCGTGGGTAACAAAATCACAGTGATTTTTTACAACTGGTACGAGAGTCACGGTGATTGAAATTGAATTGTAACGCTTTTCACCATCTCTAGTTAAGACACTTGTCACAATAAGCCCACAGATGCAGAAATTTTTTCACTTTTTAAATTTATTTCTCCTCGAATTGCGCTTAGGCCCTTATAGAATGAGGTAAGTTTTGTTTTATTAAAATCAGTGGCTAAAATTAAAAATAATTTAAAAATACAAAATACATTCCTCGTAAGTTTTCTAATATTATTAGATAGTTCAATAAAATTGGGGGATAAAAAAGGAAATGTTCTTCATTAAGTTCATTTGCTTTATATTATTCATAACTTAACTCTCTTAACACTAAGCACACAATCCATACTGCATACTAATATTATCAATGCGAAAGTGTGTCTGTCTGTCTGTCTGTCTGTTACCTCTTCACGCTTAAACCGCTGAACCGATTTGGATGAAATTTGGTATGGAGATAGTTTGAGTCCCGGGGAAGGACATAGGCTACTATTTATCCCGGAAAAATACCCTTATCCGCGATAAACGAATTTAAGGCGGACGAAGTCGTGGGCAGTAGCTAGTCCTTAATAATAAGATGAGCTAAGTAGATGTGTAACTATTTGCTATTCGCTTTTTTTCTGAAATAAACAGTTGATTTTTGTCACATTTCAGAACAAAAATTAGTTTGAAGACCACTGCCATGAGGGTTAATATTATTAGAGGGCTCATCCCTCGGCTTTCGCGGCCAGTTGCTCAGACATATGCTGTAATAAGGGGCGCAATTGGAAATTACGCGGAAAAATTTCACAAAATTGCTTCTTTGTTAACTTAGTGAAGTTCGTCGCCCCTTTTGATTTGAAATTATTAAAACCAATGAGTGTTAATTGATAATTGGGATGATGTCATTTTTTAATTCAGGTTAAAATTACAATACGCTGTATTTGTGTGTTGCCAAAAAACAAAGCAGAAATAGACGTCAATATCTATAACTGTAATCTATCCATACTATCCATACTTATACTTACTAATATTATAAATGCGAAAGTGTGTCTGTCTGTCTGTCTGTTACCTCTTCACGCTTACACCGCTGAACCGGTTTGGATGAAATTTGGTATGGACATCGTTTGAGTCCCGGGGAAGGACATAAGCTACTTTTTATCCCGGAAAAATACCCTGATCCGCCATAAACGAATTTAAGGCGGACGAAGTCGCGGGCAGAAGCTAGTTCTATTATAAAGTTGTACAAATGAAATATCTGTATTTTGAAGATATTTTCAAAAATACAATTGAAACGCACTATTTGAAGATGAATGAATCGATTTTTTTAAATTAAAAAAAAAAAAGATTGAAACGGACTGTTTGGAGGTCATTAAATCTAAAAAAATTTTTTGTATATTCGTATATGTCGTTGTGGCTCTTTGTGGCACGTTTACGGCACAGATAGCTGGTCATCCACAGGTGGTTACAGGATACTTTTTATCCGACTACACTGACGAAAAACCGGCCAAGAGCATGTCGGCCCATGCTCAGTGTAGGGTTCCGCAGCCGTTCATACAAAATAATGCACTGCAGACGAAAGAAATACGATATGAAAAAGTGCACTAGCAAAAAAGTGTATCTCCACGGCACTTACTTCCTTTAGCTGAGAAGTGCAGTTTTTTGGCAATAACTCAAAAATGGCTCGACAGATTTTATTAAATGTAGTTTTCATTGAAAGTACTTATAAGGACTCATTTTCATGAATTTTTCAATAATTTTTTGACCCATGGTTGAAAAGTTAGAGGGGGGGACGCTATTTTTTTAAACCTGCTGACTTTATCAAAAAATAATGTTTAGAGACCCTATTATTTTTAAAAGACCTATTCAAAAACATCCCACACACTAGTGTTGGAACGAAAATAAAAATTCACCCCCACTTTAGGAGTACGAGAGGTATCCGAAAAAAAGTATACCCGAATAATTGTTCAGAATAAATAAATAAATTTTAAGGTTTTATTTTACCGCCCCTCATATTGATCGTTTATTTTTAGAAAATAAAAATATATTTATATTTTAAATCTCAAATACGTAGTTAGCATAAGTAGTTTTTGAGATATGGCGCTCTAATAGTTGGACAGATAGACAGACAGAGTCGCACCATAAGGGTTCCTTTTTTACCTTTTTGGTACGGAACCCTAAAAAGAAGATACCTCAAAAAAAAGGTACCTCAAATATTCCGCTTCCGCGTGACAAAAGGAACGGACTCAGCATGTGCTGCGGCAGCCCCGCGCCGGCGCAGCGATGGTTTTCAGTCCGTCCCTTTCCTCACTGAACCACATTGACTCGCTTCATTGGTGAGGGTAGATTATCCAAGCATATATAAGCAAATAAGCATATTGTCTATGATACTAGTCTCTGTGCGCTGTAGACCTCGCGAGTCTTTTAACAGTTTTAACTCCAATATCTCCACCATTTTCAAGATACTAATTCCATAATCAGAACCCACAAAAAAAAACATATAATTGGGATATTGACTGTACTCAAATAAAATGAAACGACAGTTTCTATGATAGAAGTCCTAAATAAAAAAATCATTGTCCGACACGCTCTTGGCCGGCTTTTTAGATTTAGTTCATTTTATTTTGTTTTAGTTTAGTTATATTTTTAGATAATAATAATAATAATAAGGCCGCAGGGCAGCTTGTGGCGAGCTGTTGGGGAGTGACGACCCCACGGACCCGAGATCTCCTGAGAGTCGGTCAGGGCCCTCGCCTCCGGTGTGTCTTCATCGGCCGGAGTGGATACCCAAGAGGACCCGTAGGACTCTCAGCTCTGGCTTGCCTTCATTGGCTGTCCAGAGAGGAGCGTTAGAGCTATATGCTCCAGGGTTGGAAGTGTTAAAGGGCATAACGCCGTGAGTAACCTCGGAGAAAGCGCAGCACACCTCTCGACACCCCTGAGCCCTCACGTCCGTGTTGCTTCCAGCAGTCTTGATTGACGGCAATTACGGGGGCTCATCAAGTGAGTGGCGAGTCACCACCCGCCACAGATAACGATCGATTTGGTGGTTATGGCGGATGATATATTTCTATTGCAATAGACAAAAAAAGTCCATCCAAACTACAATTTCATAGACTGACATCTCTTTCCTTAAAATGCAATAGTTCCAACATCTGCTGGGACCTGCTCATGGACGTATTCTCTTATTGATATGATCAGGAGCAAGTCCCAGCAGAAGTACAGCCACAGCAAACTTCTCGAAAGGGCCTCTACGTGTGGGATCCATATCCCCACGCAAGCCTCTCAAAAATCCGGGACGTACGAGCCCGTGACTCAATGCGAGATACAAATAATAATAATAATAATCTTTATTAATCTCAGACTTACATTTAGTTACAGCATTGGAACAATAGAATGTCGCTTGACGACAGTAGCATCTGACGCATTACAGTTATAATAATTACTCGTAGGTATTAGTTGTCTACTACGCTACTGAAGGCAGGCATTTACACAGGTATTCAAAGAAATAATAGGGGCCCCCAAACTAGGCTAAGCCTGTATCTTGGGGTACCGGTTATAATTAGGGTGATAGTTACATACTAGTTAAGTCTTATTCATTAAACATTACTCAATAGAATTTATGATTAAAACTGAAATTGAACTAAACATTCGTGTAGACTTATATAAAGAAATTAAATTAGGTTTGTGTGTAGTTGAATGAGATGTAGGTAAGCAGGTCTTCTGTTGTCTGGTAATCTATAGTGAACAGCCAATTAGTAATTATAACTGTAGCTATATCCCTTAATTGGCAAAATTTGGAAATAAAATTGTAAACGTAGGGTCTCATAAATTCACCAAATCGTCTTGCAAATGACGTTTTAATTGAAGGAAGGGGTAACTGCAGTCTACGTCAGATTTCCTAGTACTTTTAAAGATTTGCGCACATCCAATATACTCATTATGATCACCAATAACTATTAACTCTCATATTACAAGGTTTGAGAAACACTGCATGGGGTGATGTTTGCCGTGAAATTGGGTGTGAAATTGCAGATCATTAATTTGATTAGCCCTTTTGATGACAAGTGCGTTTATCTGTGCATTTTGTAGTTAATGAACTGTCCCTTTAAAAGTTGGTTGGTTCAATGTCCCTTTATTTATTTGAGATGAAAAGTTTGCAGGTTTGCTTGGATGAAATCGATCTTTAGGGATAAAACCCTTTGTCTGGTAGTTGCAGATAGTTTGACGGAGCTAAATATTTTTGAAAATCACTATTTACAAATAGATAGTACTGATAAAAAATCTGATATGACACTTTTGGAAATATGACCAAAGAACGCATAAATAATAAAAGATTATTTGTTTGAAACATACTTCAAAAATACCTTTTTTGTATTTTAAAACCCGTCCGGATGTGTGTAGAACAAAAATAGCAGTTTAACCTTTAATTAGTGCTCCGGGCGCATGCGTGAGATTTATTGCCATAAAAACTACACGCACTTTCACGCGATAGAATCGTATGGATAAGACAATAAGTTTCTGACAAAAATTATGTTTTCCATACTAAGCTTTTATTGTCGACTGTACTTTTCTTTAAACATACGGATGTTTAAACAGCCGAGCCGATTCTAAAGAGCCCACACGATGTAGGATTGCGTTATTTTATTACAGAGTTCATATGAACGGGCGGTACCGGGTTCAAATCCCGGCCAGGGCAAGTCTTTGTGTGATGAGCACATTTCTTGGATCTTGGATGTTTTCTATGTATTTAAGTATTATCATTTATCTATATATTATGTATACCGTCGCCTAGTACCCATAGTACAAGCTTTGCTTAGTTTGGGACTAGGTCGATTTGTGTAAGATTGTTCCTGTGTTATTTATTTATTTATGACCACATTAACCACCATCGGCTCCAGCGTCAGATCAGCTTGATGGTGGCACAATATTGTATTGTCTCGTAACTTATATAAGGATGCTAAATTTTAGCTCAATCGGAAACCGAGAAGTGGGTTAAATTTTACTTGCAAATTTTTAGGTGGTTAAGGGCAAACGTGGAGACGAATCGCCTGATAGTAAGCGATCATTGTCACCCATAGACACCTGCAATACCAGAGGAAATGCAATTGCTTTGCCGACCTTTTAGGTGAGAGAACGGTCTTTCCTGTAGCCTTGAAGGTCGCATCGGTTTGGAAATACAAAGGCAACAATTTTGTCCACAGTTCAGCCGTGCGAGCCAGGAAATTTCTAGCAAAACGCACAGTTGTGGACTGCCAACAATTTAAGTGGTGAGGATGGAAATATTGTCACGTACGACGATGACGGAAAGATACGGAAGGGATCATTCCGAACAATTCCTGGGAGCACTCCCCGTTATACTCACAAGCGATAGAAAATGCAGAGCGAGGCAACATCTCCCCGCAGTTCCAAGCCATTGCACATGCAGCACATGCCAATGATCTGAAATGCCCTGGTAACTCACGATACAATTCGCTCTCCGTTGAAAGCGGTCTAGAGGGAGAAGCTGGTACTGGGTAGCCCCAGCCCACATATGAGAAGAGTATTCCATATGTGGGTGTACCGGCGCCTTGTAAAGCCATAGGCGGTGGGCCGGAGTGAAATACCGTCTCGACCTGTTGAGCACGCCTAGCTTCTTAGAGGCTAATTTGGCCTTAACCTCTAAGTGGCCGCGGATCTGGACTTACATATATATACATACTTACTAACACAACTTAATGAAAAGCATGTAAAATTTATAAGTTAAAAAGGGCACAGGCCCTTGCAGGGTTTATGTTCCTGGTATTGTTAAATAATGTAAGACTGATGTTCAACATGAAAGCAACAAACGAATTGAATTGTGAAGATCCTAGGGGGGAGGGCTTTTGTCCAGCTGTGACGTCATTTATCTGGTAATTGACAACATTTCAAATTTATGAGTTACATGTTTTGTATTTTTTATAATATAAAATTTTAATATGCTCCCTTTAAGTTCGAGTTTTAGTTTTTAGATTTAAGTATTTTTAATGAGTAAAACGATCACTACCCCCCTGGTGACCAACAGGCGTCACTGAAAACCAGCGTCACGGAGTAAACTCTATTGTTCCGTGGCATTAAGCTGAGTGGCGACCTTTTTAGCACTTCTTTTGTTTTATTATTGTTCACTTTATTTATTTGTAGTCATAAGTTAGGTGTCTTACAAAATGGATATAAAAAGTAAAAACCAAAAAGCAAATACAAACAATTTAAACACATTATAAAAAACCTAACCTAGGGTGCCGCCGGCAGCGGGGCAAGGCCCAAGCTACCGGTGGTTAGGGCTGCACAGAGAGGAACCTCCTGACGATGCGCGCCGTGTCCAGGATTACAGCTTTCTGCATCTGACCCTCGATCCAGCCATCTAGCGAGAGTCTCTTAAGATGTTTGTCGAGACTCTTCGCTATAAGACCGTTTGCTGAAACGACCACCGGGACAACAATCGTCGAATCAACATCCCACATGGCAGTCAACTCGTGAGCCAAGTCGAGGTACTTGCTGAGTTTGTCCTTCTCAGCCTTCACGAGGTTCTCGCCATGCAGAATGGTGATGTCGATGAGTACTGCCCGACGCTTAGATCGATCTACCAGCACGATATCAGGCTCATTGGCTACAATAGTCCTGTCCGTGATGATAGATCGATCCCAATAAAGCGTGGCACGACCATTTTCAAGAACTGGCATCGGTGCGTACTTATAGTACGGTACCTCAGACCCCACAAGACCGTATTTAACAGCAAGTTGCTGGTGAATAATCCTGGCTACTTGGTTATGTCTGTGCAAGTACTCGCCATTAGCAAGACGAGAACAACCGGAAATTATATGCCTGAGTGACTCCCCGGGACGGCGGCATGCCCGACAAATGTCGACCGTACCGTCCTTACGCGGGATGTACAGTCTCATAACTGACGAGCGCGCGTGTAGCATGCGGTGTGCAGTGAGCAGCATACGGACTCTCCTATCCAGGGCGTCCAGCTCAGTCTGGGTCCACCTTAGTATGCCAAAGGAGTAAGTGAGCAGGGGCATCACCCAAGCGTTGAAGGCGTGCACCTTGTTGCCACCCGACAAAAGACTGTTCCGTACTTTTGTCAAGCGGCAAAAAAAACGCTCCCTCACTGCCTGTCTAATGTCTCCGTCCGCAATTATTATTGTTATTGTTATGAATTTCGTGTCTGTAATGGTGCTAAATAAATATATTCCTTTCTTTCTTTCTTTCTAGCTACTAGTTTTGAAAATATACGAGAAAATGTGAAAGCATACGAAATTCCTCTAAAAGACATCATTAACAAAATTTTGTCAAAACGACCCACAAGAAGGACGCAGTACAGTTTCTGTAGTAAATTCGTCTTAGTAATAGTGGTTCTGTATGATTTTCAACTTTTCTTTTCATCTATGAGTAAACAATTATTCCACGACCGAGGGTATCTTCCATATTCTTTCCTTCCCATTTTTTAAAACCCAAACCCAGTAGCTATAATGAGGTGTCGGTGTCAAATGTCAATAAAATATAAAAATACCACAAAAAAGGCAATTTCTACAAAAAGGGTAACTTTTTATACAAATTCCCAAAGCATCCCTCAGTCATGTAGGGAATGCGAAGCAACATGTTACTTTTTTTGGCAATTTGTCAATAGTTTTTGTATCGATTCGAGTTTTGTTCCTCACACCTCATTTCGGTTACATTGGTATATGGAGTTAATTATGATTTAAACACATATTTAAATTACTATTTCCCCTTTTTTATGACCTTAGTGAAAGTTTGACCATAGCTACACTATTACAAAGTTGTAAAAATGAATTGTCTATATAACTCTATATATAAAGGTATTTAAAAAAAAAAAAACTATTATAACGGACTATTTGGAGGCCAATGAACCGAAAAATATTTTCTTTGGATTTGTTGTATGTATTTGTCGTTGTAGCTTCATCAACTTTTTTAGTACACGGCACGGGTAGCTGGGCATCCACAGATGGTTATAGGATATTTTTTATCCGATACGATGAAGCAAAAAAGAGGGTAGTGATTTTTTCCCAATCCGCGAACGAAGTTGCGGGCTCATTCTAGTGTTAAATATATGTTTTACCTCACTAGCTCAGAAAAGCTCCCTTTATAGCGCCACATCTTATTCATTGAGGGAATACTTACATGTTAATTTTAATTAACGAATATTTTAGTATTTATATGTTGTGTGACTAGTAAAAGTAATGCACGCTGCATGCTAGGTACTCAATGAATATTTGTATGCCACGAAATGGCTAAACATAGTGAAACTACTTTGTACCTCACCTCTGTATCATCCTTTGTTATGTTACCTTCGTGGGAAAGTCCATTTTATCCGTATAAGTAATTTGAAGTTCGAATTTTGAATTAATGATTTTTAACATGTCTATTTGTTTGTTGGTTATGTAGGTTGATTGATGAAAAAATATTTCTAATAGTATAACTCACATTTTGCTCGCTTTTAATGAGGTGGAAAATTGTATGCTCCCTTCGCTCGATGTCAAGGACCATTAGAACAAGAGGACTGACCATCTCCATACAAAGCCGTTCCTCGATATCTACAACGCCATCTATGTATAAGAATTATTTTTTACAATTATTCAACTTACAAGCGTGACACAGTATTGAAATGTTACGATTTATTTATTATTAGCTATTTGCGAACGAATTGTTACTATACTATGTTTCTTTATTCAACTATAACATCGTTATAAAGCAAAGCGCCATCTAGTTTTTGCCAGAATATCTCCTTGCGATAGGAACACTATCCAAATTATGGCAAATTTCAGTCCTCTTTTTTTTAATGGTTCTTGCTCGTGGTACAATTTCTATACAAAATGTGAATGAGTGAGTGAGACAAAAGAAAAATATTTCATTACGATGGTACGTCTGTACAGAGAAAGTTTAGGGAAGTTTAGGTCTCATCGTCTTCCTTAGTACATCCATGCGAAGCTGGGGCGGGCAGCTAGTAAATAATATTACAAAGGAAGTTCTAATTATGATCTATAGCAGTCTAGACTTTCCTACAGGTAATTAGTTTTTTTAATATTGAATAGGTGTAATACATATTCTCATAGATGGCGCTAAGGTTATAATACCTTTCAATAAAGATAGGTACAGGGGTCAAGGCGGATAGATAAATTCGATGCGTACGTCACAGTGCTTGCTAGTGAAAGGGTAACACACCTGATGCGTAATCAGGAAGTACCGGTTTCGAGTCCTGGTGTGACCACAGGCGAGAGCAACGTATTTTTCTTTGCGCTTTGATTTGTATCTATCACAATAGATTTTTTTATTTGTAAGTACTTTACACGCACCCATACGGAAGCACAGCGTAGGACGGCCCCCGACTCGGTGAACGAGTGTACTCGTAAGGGAGTCGGTGGATACGGTCTGCGTAGGATCGCATCCTGTGGCGAGCTAGGGGAGAGGCCTATGTTCAGCAGTGGACGTCCGTGGCGATAGATTTGTACTTTGAAATGAAATGAAATGAAATATATTTATTTGCAATAGACATAGTGAAAATAATGATCTTAAAATCTAACATTTGGAATCATACATCTAAACATGTAAGTCATGCAAATATTTAAGGAAGTCGTTTTCTTTTATAATTACAAAGAAAAACGGAAAAACTGCCAAGAAACAAGTAATCTAGAATAAATACTTTGATCATTAATGTATATATACATTTATTTATGTTATGTTATGAAATATTATTTATTCTTCGTTTATACAGAAAAGTAGTCTTTTAAGACTAAAACATTGTGTAATTGAATCATGTTTAAAGGAATGACATATGAAGAGCCTAGGGAGAAAATGATAGAGTATTTCTGTTTTTATTCATTTTAGGGTTCCGTACCAAAAAAGACAAAAGGAACCCTTATGGTGCGACTCTGTCCGTCTGTCTATCTGTCTGTCTGGCTATTAAAGCGCCATATTTCAAAAACTACTTATGCTAACTATTTGTAATTTGGAATATTTATAAACATGGTCAGCCTTCATGTATTGCATAGGAAATATTTAAAAATATATTTTTATTTTGAAAAAAAAGGACGAAAATGAGGGGGTAAAAAATAAAAATCCAGGTATAGGGGCATGTGGGGTATCGCATGAAAGGGCTTAACCTGCACTTTTTGAACAATTTTCTTATTTTTTTTATTGTGATCAGTTTTTGTTTTATTAAGGAAAATGTGAATAAAAACATCATCCTCCCCTTTATCTCCGAAGTTTACCAATCGAAAATGTTGAAATTATCACAAATTGTATTAATAAACATAATTATTACAAGAAAATTATAGCCATTTCTCCAACTAGCTAATTTTTTTTTAATTCGCATTAAACCTATTTGAGCAACCCGGTTGCGTTAAGTTTGCACCTGATTTGTATGAAATGCTATAAATATCAGGTGCAAACTTAACCAGTACCGGGTAATAAAGTTAGGGTAAGTAAAATTTTGTACGAAGCCCTCGGTGCGCGATTCCGACCTGCACTTGGCCGGTTTTTATTTATTTAAAGTTCTTGTAGAGTACTTTCTTATACCTTAACTCAAAAAAACACGGTACAGTTAAAAACAGATACATGTTATATTCGTAACTAAAATTTAATGAAATGATGACAAAAAGGACTGTCATTGTTTTTGCCCAGGGATCTCCATATTAAAGGTAATATTTAAATACTTATTGACAAGTCTCGCTTCTGGCTCGGCCGTTCTCTACAGCAACACTAGTCTAACATTGTTATTCAATATGATTAATATCCTTAGTAACCTGTTTTAAGACGTTGTTTAAATAAAATTTCATTAATACAAGTGTCAAATTCAGCCATTTTGACATGTTAGACAGTTGCATTTCGCGCACCGTCGGCACTCATTCGAGCGTGTACCGGATGATCTATTATTGGACAGAACTCTGTCAGATCTGTGACTAATAGTAAGTAAGTATAGGTAGTAAATAGGTCGGGCAGCTATGAGTCAATTTGGGAACAATGCAGACGCAGAGTTTCTTTGCGAGATCGAATCAGGAATGAAGATATCCGTAGAAGAACCAAAGTAACCGAGATAGCTCGAAGAATTGGAAAACTTAAGAGTCCGCAGCAAGCTCGGCCGAATTTCACCGTTCAATACAAACGGAGTTTCGATCTCATTTTAAAACTACACGTTGGATTCTAACAAAACTTTGCATATACAATGACATGAGGTATATCTAGGCCGGAAATTAGTTTATATGGCTCCAGTTTATAAAACAAACGAAATTCAGTAAAAATAAGTTTTGTATGAAAAACTTAAATTCGCTGTATTTTTTTTACCATGTTGTCTGCAGCTAGATAAACTAATTACAGGCCTGCATATACCTTAACTAATTCTAAGGACAAAGTTTCAGAGCAAAATAGCCAGTCGTTTTAAAATGAGAGCGTAACTACGTTTGTATGGAGAACCGAGCTGACTGCGGACTCTTAAGTATTGCCACTTAAATTTTGCAATAGTCATGTTGATTGGGTATGACAATCAAAATTCTAATTAGTAGCTAGATAATAAAAAAATATTGGACACGTATTTCTTGATTTTTGAAAATAATAAAAAAATACTCAGATAAATCGCATTAAAGTTTAGGAGTGGCGGCTCGTGGCCCGTGACGTCACTCTTAAGTAAAATTTGTACTTAGGCTTGTCACGCGACATTTTGACTCAATGTATCGCCTTTATTTATCGATTATGTGAAAAAAAAATACGTGTCCAATATTTTTTATTAATCTACATGTAGGACTAATTATTTAAATTTAGTCATCATCCCTATTTTCAATAATACAAACATTGGTGAAAAAACTATTTCAATATCATGTAAACTTACCAAGATATCCAACGTTAAAATCACATTTTTGGACTTCCCCAAATAAAGCTCCTTACTAAAGCCTAGAAACATGTGACGTCACATGCTCCTCTTGTACGGGGAATTTAAGAACTTTGTTCTGCAGCTAAGTTAAAACTTACGTATCGAAACGGTTTCATAAACAAAGTTACTATACATTTAATGGGTTATTCAACGATATTATTAGTTATTAATATTTTCATATTTTAAAAATGGACTTTCCCACCCATCTTTAAAGGCTCGTAGAACAAGCTACACATAAGGTATCGAACACAATTTGTTTTAGGATTTCTATCACAGACTACCATTTCGCATTATTTTTTTTATTTTATTTGAGTACAGTCCAAATCCCAATTTAGAAACAATGGAGGGTTATGCTCGCGGTTTCTCAGCTAGATCTAATCAGGAATGAAGAGAGCCGTTTGGAAACCCATATTAACCGAGATAGCCCAAAGCAGGGGAGGCTATGTCCAGTGGGTAGTGGCTTTTGGCCGATGATGATGAAGATGATGGTTGGAAACAAGTCTTTTTAGGAGATATACCACCTCCACCTATAGTGTGATTGTAAGACTAGTTAACTTCGACATACTGTTTGATTATCACCATAAAGCGAAATTTTGATGCGGTTTACGTCATAAGGAGGCAAATACACATACGGAATGATTTTACCTGTCTGTGATTTTATGTGGGAAAGGTCTAAGGCAAAAGACTCAGAGGCCGAAGCCCGAAGTTACCAGTCAGTGCCGCCCTGCACCAGGCGACGGACCGCATCAGTTGGAGGCAATCAACTGAGTGTCATAAAAGGAGTCACGATCCTCAGCAATGGGGGAATTATTAAGAAGAGAGTGGTGTTATGCAAAGGTAATAAAAAAACATGAATACGTTTCTGTTTTAACAGACTTCAAAAAAGAAGCAGGTTTTTTCTATTATATCTAATTATGACCATGAATGACGTTTTTAATTACTAACGTTTTTAGGGTTCCCTTATGGTGTGACTCTGTCTGTCTGTCTGTCCAACTATTAAAACGCCATATATCTAAAACTACTTATGATACCTATTTGAAATTTGGAATGTTTATTTTCTTTTGGTCAGCCCATTTGTATTTAAAAATATATTTTTATTTTCTGAAAAAAAAACGACTAAATATTTGGGGAAGCAAAAACTTAAAGTCTAGCTACTTGGTCAAGTAGTATATCATATGAAAGGACTTGATCCGCACATTTTTGTACATTTTTTTTATTGTGATTAGATTTTGTTTTATTAAGGAAAATGTGAAATAAAACACCATTGCCCCATTGACCAATTTTATAAATATTCCAAATTTCAAATAGATAGCGTAAGTAGTTTTTGAGATATGGCGCTCTAATAGTCGGACAGACAGACAGAGTCGCAGTGTAAGGGTTCATTTTGTACCTTTTGGTACGGAACCCTAAAAAGTATATTGTATTATACACAGACATATAAATGTATATGTGGTTGTAGAGATTCCTCAAAGCCCATAACCACTTAGATACGGAATCCGCATTGTGTAATCCGAAACCTTTGATAAGACGTTTCACATGGCGTCATTTCGCCAACCATGAGAATAGTAAATCGAACTATATACCATATTACATATACAATGGACTTTAACACGAATAAGTATGTTGCATATTGCAGTGGATTGGAATTTTGATGGTATATTAACAATGGTAGTTGTGAAGTTGGTGGTCTAGATTAAATGCTGATGATGAATTTTGTTTGTGTTGTTGCCGCTGTGTTGGTATTTTGCTTATTCTATGGGAAACATATATTTCAAAGCGCACATCTTTTTGTAGAATACATAAACATGAAAGATATCTGATAGGTTATAAACACACGAATAGGGAATATGCATTAATTTTTGTTTTTGCTTTATGAAAAGCTCATGTAACAAACAGTAGATGTCAGACCTCTCTGTCATGTCGCTGTCTAATCAGTCGTTTAAAATGCCTATATCATGCGTATTTCTTGGCCGATTTTAAATTTCACTTTTACAAATCGTTTTTAGGGTATTAAAAAAAATCGTGTGAAATAAGCAGATGTTAATGGATCATCTATTAAACTATTTTAAACAAGGTTTCTTTTGCGACTTCGTCCGTATAACAATTTTAGTCCATGACCCTCCTTTTTAAACCCGACGAAAAAAGAAGGGTGTTATGTTATAAGTTTGACGTGTGTAAGTATCTGTGCTTGTGTATATCTGTCTGTCAGTCTGTGGCATCGTAGCGCTTGGAAAGACTGCTGGATTTTTTGTTGGAAATGCAACTTGATCGAGAATGTTCTTAGGTATTTATTTTTCAAAAGAATCGGTTCCGCTCGTTTTAAAATTATCACTTTTTACTAGTTGTGTTGGGATTTTTTAGACGATATATTTTGCCTACTATTTGACAGAGTCCCCACACGCAGCGATAATATATATCATAGCTGGGTATCTTAAGATACCGTAAGATATATTACGATATATTTGACTATATTTTGCTGCAACTACAGGATGTTATTTTTTTGACGTGCGATTGGGCTCCAATTTATTTGTCTTCGATGACAATGCAACAGTATGGTCCCAAGGAGCTGGTCTGATGATGGAGTCCGAAGGTAGGCGGTGACATTGAGGATATGAACTCCTAAAGTACCTAAACAAGATAAACACAATAATAATATTTCGGATTATTTCGTCTGTCTTAGCAAACTCTCTAGTCCTATATGATATCCAGGGTCTGAAGATGGAGCTAGACGGTGGACAATGACAATAGGGAGGTCCATTTTTGTAAACGTAGCCACATCGATAATTTTGATCACCTATAGTAATAATCAGTGTCCTAAATTATAATTAATTAAAAGATGATTTACAGGTCGCTCTTATCGAATGAATTGTGAGCAGAATTTATAATGTTCATCATACATAATGCATTTCGCCAAACACAATCAAGAGGTTAAGCAATTTTAGACTTAATCTCTTTAAATAGTATACGAAAATACCAATTTAGCGAGAATTTGTGACAAAGTAACTCAGTTCAAAAACCAGGTTGATCAGATTGTGGAGTGCATTAAACATTGTTCTTGATATTCTAAAATACTAACTGAATTGTATAAAAGACAGATCATTGTATAAGTTGAATTTTCCTCGTTCTCTCGTTTTTTTGTGTGTAGTTTTGAGTCCAGGTTGATTTTAGTGTTGCTGATAAAGTAACATGCAAATCAAATCCGGAATCATAATCGCCCTCTGACAAACTATGCAACAAGTCATGTTTCACAAACAGCCTGTATATTATAAAAACGTCCTCTTGCTTCGCCGGCTACGAGCATAATGGCGGCAAATATATATATTTTGGTATCTTTCTCGTGTGAGGGGCTAAGCTATACTGTAAGATATCTTTCGGTATATTAATATATATTATCGCTCCGTCTGTGACGAGCTTAAGTGTCTTGTATAAGCCATTATTTAGTGTGGTAGTTAAAAAACATAAATAAATATTCCTAAGGGGGCACTTCATACATGTTACCGAAACTGTAAAAACTTGTTAAATTAAGTTAATCAGAAATAATTTTAGAATTAGACGCCAGTACTCAACTAGGTTAGACTTGCGTCTAAAATGCTAAAAGCATCGTTCCATTTTACAATACGTTTGCGTTATATCCAAGTCAGTCTTAAAATGTATTAAGCAGAAGGAATTCAATACATTTACTGACCCGAACGCTGAATATATTATTTGAACAATTAAATCCACTAAGACTCCAGTGATCTCTATCGAATATTCCGAAAGATAGCGCAAATGTGCTCTAATCTGTGCAAACATTGTAAATATTCGATTGTTATAATCTACAATTGATCTGCTCAAAACCAGAGACAAAAATACTTTAAATCACACAAAATAAAGCTCCAAATGCAATGTAAACTTATTGTTAGAATACCAACTTGACAATTTTTATATTGCCGCTAGAGTAAATGTTACAAATTCTAATTTCCTACACCGTAAATATCAAATTCGAAACAGAACATTTGAAATTCAAAAAAATGCTTATTCGTTTAGTTTGAATTTGGATTGTTTTTTTTTTTAAGATTAGGGGCAAAGGCGCGACGGTGTTAATCCTCAGTTACGAGTATCAGACAAAGGGACAATGGGTTGGGTGAAATGAACAGCTCTTTGTAAAGTTGAATGAATGCGCAATAGTAGTTTGGGACACTTGGGCTGCTGAGTGGTAAAATGACGCAGCTTGATTGTAGGTTGCATTTTGAAGTGTTTGTTTTTAGATTAATGTTTTTTTAGACTTAATAAATGTCGATTTAATGTAAATGTAAACCTAAATGGTGCAATGAAGCTCGTAATCTTAGAATTTGTACATAAATAAGAAAAAATTTCAGAATGTACATTTTAATAAAATCCAGAATTAAAAATCATGGGGACTTAAAAATCTGATCTAAACGCTTCGAAAAAAAAAAAAAAAAAAACATCTGGTACAAAGAAATGAAAAAAAAAAACTGCTTAAAACATTTGCGATCAATTTGGTACAACGATACAAGCTGACTTTTTTGTCCTCGTGATTAATCCTAGAATATAAAGTCAAAAACGCTTAGAAACGTTCCATGCTTGCGAAAATATTAAAGTTACAACACTATTCCTCGCAGCCAACATGGCCGCACAATTTGTCAATCCACAGATACTATTGCGCATTTCACCCCTGCTGTGGTGGCAACAATGGTGCAGCCGACAATGCGTCGTGTCAACACGCCCTAATGTGGCGCTTGACGTGTAAAGATTAAACTCGTCGGGTTTATTGAGAGATTTCATTATGTTGGACACTCGTTTGTTTCCTTTGGATGTAATAATTTTGATTATTAGCTTCGCCTCGCCCGCGTTACGTTTCGGCCACGACAGCGCGCGACTAGAGAGACGCGAGCGAATGCTCTGTTCATTGCGCAGTCCAGTCGCTCACCGCACAGCAGTTAGTTCGCATTACACGCATTAGCAATTTGTCGTGGCCGGACCTTTGCGGATAACTGAGTAGGTACCCTATACAGCATGATCAATCCAAATGGGTCAGTAGGGAGAACTCAGAAACTATAAGAGATAGCGAAATCTGTTCTTAGGAACCATGGCGTCGATTTTATATTTAATAATAATGGCTTCAATTTTTTTTTAACTCTAGAGAGTCTTTGCATCCAGGGAAATGGCTACATTTTGAACATTTACTGAAATACAAGAAATATCTTATTATTGAGTTTTTCTTTCAATTGTTTAAACAAGATTCCATTAAAAATGTGTTCCTGGTGACTTATGATTCGCACCATCAACAATAACAACGAAAAAACTTGCAGAATTTATAACATTGTTTACAAAGATTTTGACCAGGTTCGATTCCCGGTTATGTACGAGTTAAAAAAAACTCACTCACAAACTCACTTCAACCCCCGCTGCCCCCCCCCCCCCCCCCCCCTTCCCCCGCCCCTTGTCAAGCTATAGTCGCGCGTTGTCATGGCCAAACCGTAATTATAAGTTTTTTTAAATGTTCGTTTCATTGATTTCTTATACAAATTCCCTCCCCCCTTTTCACTCCCAGCGTTTATCCGTGCCACTGATGTGCAAATTGCGGAAACTTTCCAAAATGATTCAAAAAGGTCTTAAATCTAGTGTTAACTTACATGTTTATAAGACCTTTTTTGAGCATTTTTTGATATATAAAAGGTCTTAAGTCTAGTGTTAACTTACCTACTTTAAGACCTTTTTTAAGCAGTAATCCGTGCTAAGTAGAAAAACGGTTACTTGTAAGTAAATTAAAGAAACTAATTTATGCATTTTTTTTTGACTTTGTGTTTTTTTCAGTCGGTTTTATTTTTCGTTAGAAAGTTGATTTATTTTACACTTTTTAGTTACTAAATATATAAAAATATACATACATAAAAAATATTGAGAAAATGTATCTCTTGACAATTCAAAGATGCCCAAACGGCTAGGATACATTATTGTATAAAGGAGATCCGGTGCCTACCTTCCGGCTCCATCATCAAGTCAATTCGATGGTATACCTTCTAGCATTAATTAATTTAACTGATATGAAACACGGATTTAAGAATTTACACAAGAAAAACAACAGCAAATGGAAATATAATCGGCTAATCCTCTAAAAGATAAACACATTGACACTACAAAGCGAAAGATTTGCGGATTATTGTCCGTCTGTCCTCACGGTGTTATCTGTTCGCCATCTTTATTGAGAATCCATGTTTCTCACGGATGATTTGAAGGTAGGAAGGAATGATGATAAGGACGATGATTTGATGATAAGAAAAGGAAGTGTCTACTGTGAATTTTGGTTTAAAGACACGTGTGGCAGTATATTTTAACTGAATTCAAAAACCAGCCAAGTGCGAGTCGGGCTCGTGCACCGTGAGTTTCGTACAAATTATACGCTACAAATGGCCGTATCTGTGAAAATCCAGTGTTAGCAGAGCCCTTCTCCTAAGCAAAACACGGTGCTCGATCATTTTATATTAGTTACTGATATAGACAGACAGACATAAAATTATACTGTTTTTAGTATTTGTTGTTATAGCGGCAACAGAAATATATCATTTGTAAAAATTTCAACCGTCTAGCAATCACGGTTCATGAGATACAGCCTGGGGACAGACAGACTGACAGAGAAGTCTTAGTGATAGGGTCCCGTTTTACCCTTTCGGCACGGAACAACTTTTCAAGACAACTTTGAAGCCTTTCCCCCTTCAGCTTTACAACTTGAAGCGATAAGGATCGAATATGAAAATGAAATAAATATTATTTAAGTATTTGGCGCAAAATAGTAGAACGTTGGAATGTGATGTGACATGGTGTTGAGATTACATAAATTGGCCTAGGATTGGTGTCCTATACTCTAAATCTATCTAATGGACCCGGAGACAATATTATACTCTCCCCGTAAAGTGTCATCATCATCATCATCATGATCATCATCAGCCCTCCTCGGTCCACTGCTGGACATAGGCCTCTTCCATGGCATGCCACTGAGCTCGGTCCTGAGTCTTTTGTTTCCAACTGCTGCCAGCCACTTTCCGTATGTCGTCGCTCCACCTAGCTAGCTGCTAGCTAGCTGGAGGGCCTCCACACTACGTTTGCCAAGACGCGGTCTCCACTCCAGGACACGTTTGCCCCAACGGTTGTCAGTTCTACGACAGATGTGACCGGCCCATTACCACTTCAGTCTGCTAATCCTTTGGGCTGTATCGAAAACCTTGGTTCTCTGTCGGATCACCTAATTTCGGATCCGATCCTTCAGAGAAACTCCGAGCATAGCCCTCTCCATAGCTCGCTGAGCAACCTTAAATTGGTGTACGAATCGCACCGTCAGAGTCCACGTCTCGGCTCCATATGTCATAACTGGTAGGACGCACTCATTAAAGACTTTCGTCTTTTCAGTTTTGCGGTATTGACGACGAAAGTGCGGCGTCCGGGGCTGTAAAGTGTGCCTAGGTATTTGTCTGTACCATAATATTTGCTATGAACTATAATGTCATTATCTAGATTGTGAATGTTTTTCTGTTTTTTGTAAAATCAGACATGTAAAAGTACCCTTGAGGCTTAGTTGCAGAATAAAGTTTCGAATTTGGTATTTTTTGAATAAACTAGGTAAACTGGTCATAGAGGACACGGATGACCGATGGGGCAATAAAGTCCTGGAGTGACGACCACGCATAAGAAAGCGCAGCGAGGGACGGCCACCGACTAGGTGGACGGATGACCTCGTGAGGGTCGCAGGGAATAGAATAGAATAGAATAGAATAATTTATTTGCTCTAGATATGGTACAAAAGGTGGTGAAAAAAGATACAAAAGCACAAGGTCATATCTGACCAGCAATTATGCCATGCAAAAATAAGTATAATGATCTATATCATTATACTTATTCAAGGAACATGAAACATAACATGTCTGATTTCCAAATATAGTTCACATTATTTAAATAACTTCATTTTGACATTTCAATTTAAGAATAATCATTATTATCAAATTCAATAAAACCTATCAGATGAGAAAATTAAAAAATAATTAACAAACACTGTTTGAATTCAATGATAAATAAGTACAATTCTACATTTCAAAATTAAATATAAAAGACACCAATTAATTATCTAAATAAAATAAAAAAATAAAAATAAATATTACGGGACAATTTCACACAAATCGAACTAGCCCCATGGTAAGCTCAATAAGGCTTGTGTTATGGGTACTAGACGACGATATATTTAATAGATATATTACTTATATACATAGAAAACATCCAAGACTCAGGAACAAATATTTATGCTCATCACACAAATATTTGCCCTTACCGGGATTTGAACCCAGGACCTCAGCTTCTCAGGCAACGTTACTCCCGCTGAGCCAAAGCGGTCGTCACATAATCCTTAATTGAATAAAATGTCTTTTTAACCGACTTCCAAAAAAAGGAGGAGGTTCTCAATTCGACGGAATGTTTTTTTTTGTTTTTATGGATGTTCACCGATTACTCAAAGACTATTTGACCGATTTCAAAATTTTTTTTTTGGTTTTATAGAAGGTACTTTCTAGTTGGTCCCATTTCATTTTGGTGAAGATCTGATGATGGAATCCATGAGGAATTGAAGGAACCTCAAATATTGTAGGCATACATATAGCGATTTTGGTATTATAAGAAACATAATAAGCATTTGCATTCAAAAAGTGTAAATTGGTGAAGTGGAACTGATGCAGAAGACCACAGAATGCCATCGGAACTCCTGAATGATAAATGATTTACGGGTGGCGACAAAATATCTTGATTAATTTAGCTAAGCAACTTCATAGTCACAAATTTAAATGTTCCTGATGAGAATGGTACCATCGAATTGATTTGATGATGGAGCCGGAAGGTAGGCACCAGATCTATGTAATCAAATAGTGTTCTTGTTCGAATCGTCACGAGATACACTTTTAAGTAACGATTAACTAAAAAGTGTAAAATAAATAAACTTTTAAACAAAAAAATAAAACCGACTCCAAAAAAAACTTAAAAGTGAAAAATAACGCCATAATTCAGTTTCTTCAAATTACTTACAAGTAACCGTTTGTATACTCAATCTATACAGTATATACAATTAATGTTATTTTGGAGTCGGTGCCATCATGTCACAACTTACTAAAATCGACAATTTTTAATATTTTACACATTCTTTATATGGCACCGACGCCAAAATAAGATTAATTGTATATACTGTATAGATTGAGTATACAAACGGCTACTTGTAAGTAATTTGAAGAAACTGAATTATGGCGTTATTTTTTACTTTTTAGTTTTTTTGGAGTCGGTTTTATTTCTTTGTTTAAAAGTTTATTTTCTTTCAACGGGAGTTGGTGGATGCGCTCTGCACAGGATTGCACTCCGTGGCTAGGTATTGGGGGAGGCCTATGTTCAGCAGTGGACGTCCGTGGCTGATAGATAGATAAGGTACATCGATCCACCGCCCATTCTATGATCACTTCATATTGGTCGAGATGTTACATAGAACTGCTAGAATATCGATACCTTAGTCCACGTTTGTAGTAATTAAAACCAATGTTTAAATATATAAGTGCGAATTTCTTAAAAAAAAACAAACATGGGTCTAGCAGGCTAAGCGAATAAGAGTGGCCTCCGACGAAGGATTTGTTCATTCTTTCAGGTGGTTCAGTTCAGTGTAAGTAATATTTACCCTAAAATATATCTGTAAATGTAAATTAATGATTACATTTGATAAAAATAAGAAATATAAAAAAGTTGCATAAACGCACAACTACATATTAATAAAAAACTTATTGTAAGAGCTAGACTGCAATTTCAATTCAATGATAAAAATCTCGCACCTATGATCAAACGAAAACAGTTTTTTAAGCATCCGTGTAACATAACACCTATTAAAATACACCTGAACATTGCTGCGTTCTGATTGGTGGATATCCAGCGAGGGTGAGAGAGGCGCGCTTTGATTGGCTACCGGCAGTTGGGGGTGGAACGCGTCGGATTACAGGTTTATTAAAGCAGATTGGAGTGATTTAAGGATTTCGTAGGGGTGTTGTGTTAACAAGGGTTGAAACAATGTTGGTTTGAGGGTTTTAATTAGTTTTCGTGCGCAATAAAGCAATAATTCTAACTAACCAGTTATAAGTGAACCGATTAAATAAGTCCATTACGTCTAGACAAAACATATTTCTTTTGCTTTGACCTTAGGTTGACTGGTAGAGAATGCCTTATGAAATCAAGTTCGCCTTTTGTACGATAAGTTTTCTTTTGCGATAAGATAATTTGCTGACTGCTGAATTTTCTTGAATCATTCTAGCTTTCAAACATAAAAAACGAAATTAAAATCGGTTCATCGGTAAGATTTACGATGCCACAGACGAACACACAGATACAAATGCCAAACTTATTATGGCTCTGTTTACCGTCGAGGGTTATTGAAAACACAGGCGTAATGTTATAAAAATGAAATGGCTGGACATTAAAATATAAAAAAAAAATTACTTCCTTCCTTCTACTTTTTATCGTCTACTAGAAGATCCCCGCAAATTCGTTCGCGGAGGAGAACCGTATCTTGGCTTTAGAGGATATACTAATGGCCGATCCTCCATACAAACGTAATCCCCCGTTTCCTCCCTGGAAACTTAGAGCATTTTTTTTATAAATATAATCTATACTTACCTGTGCCATGCCCCTATGTTTTATTTTTCTTTCTATATATTTTTTATTTAAAAAATTAGAGGCCCTATAAAACTGCAAAATATGCCACCATCCGGTGCCATATGCACACGTTCAGTAAACAAATTTAACGAATATAAAAGAAAAACAGAAAATATAGAAGCATAGCCGAAGCCCTAGTTATAATATATGTAAAAAAAAACTAAAATTACCGAAAAATTGGTGAAACCCTGTTTTCGCCAATTTTTAACCGACTTCTAAAAATGGAGGAGTTTATATGTTCGACAGTTTGTTTTTTTTTTTATGTGTGTTCACCGATTACTCCGCTAATTGTCGACCGATTTTAAAAATTCTTTTTTTTAATTTGAAAGGATATACTCCTGAGGTGGTCCCATTGCCACCAAGTTGGGATCTGATGATGGGATCCCAGGGAAATCGAGGGCAATCCTCAAATTTTATAGGCACTTATAACGTTTTATTTTTACGTTATATATTTTTTTTAAAATCATCTATTATAGGTAGGTATGTTAAGACTGTTAGTCATATTCTTTATAGTGTGTCCCTGAGGAATTCTCCTTATCACCAAGTCAGGATCTGATAATTAAATACCAGGGAAATCGAGAGAAACCCTCAAATGTTATAGGCACTAACAATGTTTTATATATATTTTTCTAAAGTTATTCAGTTGTTTTCGTCTTGTTGTCATCATCAGACACACAAGCTGAGCTGATGATGGAAGGTACAATTGAATATAAACTAACCAACTTTTATATTTCTTACTTCCAAAGACTCGAGATGCGTGCAAAGTGCCTCCTCAATCTTCCCATTCTGGGCTCTACAAAATACTTTATATCACTACTAAAATCCATCACTAAAAAGCAAAAAATAAAAATTTATAAATAAAAAAAGAACCAACTTCAAAATAAACTAAAAAGCCATAAATAATCTTTTATGTACGGTACGGATACATTTGAATCACCTTTTGAAGTCGGTGCCAAACCTGAAGTAAAATAAAGTTCTTTATTCAACAAAAATACGAATTACCATGACTGAATATATATGTACGTAGATAATAACTAAAGGCTCGCCGCCGCGGTTCTTAATAGTAATAAATGAATGGTTTGGCACCGACTTCAAAAGGTGATTCAAATGTATCCGTAAATTTTTTTAGGTCAGATCGTTCCGAGCTGCAGTTGTCCCTTTTGCACTGTAATACGGGGGATTTGAGGCGATGCGATAGCAATCGTTTTTAAAAGTACCTAATTTCCAAAAGGCCTTTTGCTAGTATATCCTCTTAAAGCTGGCAAAATTGTTCTATTAGACTGTAGGTAGCCCATAAAAATATAAACTGAACAGAACTGATGTATTTCGTTCAAACGAGAAAAATGCATCCCGTCTCCATTCAATAATGCTAAATGTTCAGCAATTTTAAAGAGCAAACAAAGACGAATCGAATCTTTATTATTAAAAATCGGTTAAACTATCCAAACCGATCACTTATCCCGTATCAATATGATATCAAATAGTACCCTTATAAACACTTGTTGACATAACACGAACGGCGGGGCCTCTGTGCCCAAATAGGAGAGGCTCCACGGGAGGTCTATAGTTAATTTGGGCTGGCGCCATTATTTCTTGGAAAATCAGGTGTAAGTGAATAATTTTAATACTGCTTTACAGAAGGGTAGTAAAGTAAAAAAAAGAACCGAGTTCAAAATAAACTAAAAACCCAATAATAATCTTCTATGTACGGATCACATTTGAATCAGCTTCTTAAGTCTCAGCATTATGAAATGACGACATCAAGACACCAGGCGAAAACAACTGAATAATTTTAGAAAAATATACACAAAACATTGTTAGTGCCTATAATATTTGAGGGTTTCTCTCGATTTCCCTGGTATTCCATCATCAGATCCTGACTTGGACACTACCTCAGGGACACACTATAAAGAATATGACTAACAGTCTTGACGTACCTACTTATCATACATGTTTTTTTTAACAACTATCCTCTAACTCTTAACCATTAAGGAGTTGTACCTTCCGCCATCAGCTCAGCATGATGAGATGATGACTACCATATGCAAATACTTAAATAGCTTAAGAAAATATATGAAAAACGTTATAAGTGCCTATACAATTTGAGGATTGCCCTCGATTTCTCTGGGATCCCATCATCAGATCCCAACTTGGTGGCAATGGGACCACCTTAGGAGTATATTCTATCAAATAAAAAAGGATTTATAAAATCGGTCCACAATTGGCGGAGTAATAGGTGAACATACAAATAAAAAAAAATACAAACAGTCGAACAAAGAACCTCCTCCTTCTTGGAAGTCGGTTTAAAATGCTTTTGAAAAGAGTACCGACTAGTCCAATACATATTTTTATATATAGGTACTTTTTAGGGCACTGTGTGTGGCACATATTTCGATAACATTTTAAGGTTTCTAAAAATTGTTTTTGATAGGTATCTATACTATAATAAATTGCAAAAATGAAATGTCTGTACAATAAAGATATTTAAAAAAAACTGCTGTATTAGGAGGTCACTGAAGCGAAAAATATTTTATTTTATGTATGTTTGTATGTGTCATTGCGGCTTCATCACGCCAAATTTGTTTTTGGCACATGGGTAGCTGGGGATCTCCAGATGGTTATAGGATATTATTTACCCAATCACACTGAAGAAAAAAGAGGGGATATGACTTTTTCTCCTCCGCGAACTTAGTATAAATATACCAATCGGATGAAACTAACTTGTAGGTAAATACATATTACCTTCAAAAATATAGGTATAGCAAAATGCAAAAATGCAAAATATCATGTGACAGTCGCGCGTTCTTTGATATTTGAGCGGATATCCCTAAGTAAAATACTAACCCAGCATATATTATATAAGCAATGACAGAAAAGAAATAAGAACCGACTTTGTTTATTTGGGAAAAGTATTGCACATATACCTACCTACTGTATCTATCTATTCAAATAGCGAACGTTTTAATGATCGACTGAATATTTTCTCTTGAATCATAGCTAAGAGGAATTGACCATGAAGTGCCCTTTCAGACAAGAAAATCCAAATCAATCGGTTTATCCGTTTAGAAGCTATGATACCACAGGCTTACAAATTACATCTAGAAAAACTAATAATTTGGAGTAATAAAACAAACATAAAAAAAAACAGTTTTTCGCCACCTACTTACTCGACTTTTAAACACTTCGCTGCCTAAAGATTGTCTGGAAAAGAGCTAAGATCGCCTGTTGCTTAATTTTTATTTTATTTTTTGTATGTTTGTTTGTGTCACTGTGGCTTCATCACGCCAAATCGGTTTAACAAATTTCAACTATATTTGGTACACGGGTAGCTCGGTATCCACAGATTGTTATAGGATACTTTTTACTTAACTATGCTGTCGAAAAAATAGAGGTTATGACTTTTTCTCCTCCGCGAAAAAAGTAGCGGGCGCCTTCATAGTGTTTTCTATATTTCTGTAACTTTGGGGCATGCGATAAAGCGTATTTGTCAAAATCTAGTTCATGGCTGATAAGACTTTAGATTGGAAGTTAAAAATTATAGATAAACCTATCTATAATTTAAGAAAATCTGTTGAGTCGTTTGAAGTTTATCAGTATTTTTCTAAATGTGTTGGGGATTTTTCATTTGTTTAGATAAATTAAGAACCTCCCTTTTTAAGTCTGCTAAAAATCGGTACAAACTAGCAATAACCAGAAAACTGGGTTCAAGACACCGAGAACGAATCTAGACCAGACCATCCGTCCCACATAAGTACTAAGCAAGTCAAGCATTATTGATTTCGCAATATTTTACGTCAAGTTTTCGTTTATAAAGTTGTTTATCAATGAAAGCATTTGTGGTCGCCGATATTGGCGGTGAGTGAATGAACTGGGCGTGTTTATATAATTATAACCTAGATTTATGGAAAACTAGCATATAATTACAGCTTAGCCCGCGTTATCGAGACCCGAGTCCTAATGTTTTAATAATTGATTTTCCGTACTTCCACCCCACTCCAGTGGCGTGCAGTCCATATAGGCACAAAGGCACTGCCTACCCTGAACGACCATGGCTCTATAACACAGATAAACTGCCTACCTTGAAGACTTAAATGACCATGGCTCCATTCAGTGGCGTTCTGTCCATATAGACACAAAGGTACTGCCTACTTTGCTCGACAATGGCTCCATACAGAAACTGCCTACCCTGAAGACTTGAACGACCATGGCTCCATTCAGTGGCATTCGGTCCATATAGGCACAAAGGGGATCTATATCGGAATAGGGAATATGCATGAATTTTATTTTTTTCTTTATTAAAAGCTCATTCATGTAACAAACAGTAGACAAAAAGAATTTTTCGAATAACTATAAAAATAACCTAGATATAAGCCATCAAACATTTCATTCTATCTCTTTCTAGCAAAACAGAATTTAATATGGAGTTTATATGACCGGAGTGAACTATGACGTAACAGTGCACGTCGGACCTCTCTGTCTAATTGGTAGTTTTAAATGCCTATATCTTGCATATTTCTTGGCCGATTTAAATTTTAATTTCACATTTTGAAATCTCTTTTACGGTATTTTGGTATTTAGTTGAGAAAAGCGATAAAAATGAATTCATGCATGTACCCTATTCCTAACGTCGTTTGTCTTAATGTATATAGGTACCTATCGTTTAGCCTTACGCATTTTTTGTGAAACTGTAAACTTTTCAGGATTGTCATAAAACAAACCTAAGCTAATCTAAACGATGATCTGTTAAAAAATCCTGAAGAATTTACGGTTAATGATTAGACATTAGGACAAACGACATTCGGGATTACGAAGGAGACCCGCACAAAGGTACTACCTACCCTGATTGACCACGGCCATATAGGCAAGGTACAACTGCCTAACCTGAAGCCTGGAATGACCATGGCTCCATATAAGCACAGGAAAACTGCCTACCTTGCCTAAAAACCTTGTACACGCCACTGCCACCCCCCTTTCACCCCTTAAACCTATCGTCTGTGACTGAGAGTGTTTATTGTGACTACTAAAATATTCTAAATAACACCAAGCTTCTCGATACTAATAAAGTTGAAAAAATGAGATGTTTATGTGTCGTTGTGGCTTCATCACGCTAAATAGGCTAAATGGATTTCAACTGTTTTAGTACACTGGTAGCTGGGTATTCCCAGATGGTTATAGGATACTTTTTACCCGACTACGCTGAAGAAAAAAGGAGTTGTTATGACTTTTTATCCTCCGTGAACGAAGTTATATTCTAGTTATTGGAATAAAACAATTTAACGGATTATGTCGCGTTTTTCTCATTTGAGTTCCCGACGTTTCGGAAGCTTTTCGGCTTTCCATGGTCACGGGGTCACGAAACTTCGGAAAATCAAATGAGATAATATACGCGATATTTCATTCCAATGAGTAATAATCACGGAAACAGAAGAAAATATTACTAAGCTTATTAATTAAGTCTCATATTCACGTATATCACGTTGCTGAAGTCGTTCCCAGGCGCTTCCAAGTAACCGTCAAGTTTCGTAAACTCGACACTGGAATGTAACCAACAGTTCCCACAGATAATTAATTGGAATTAGACCCGATTTCACCATACTTCGTTACCGTTAACGGCTGATTACGTGTCAAATGGTCAACATTGACAAGCGTAGTCAATTAACTAACAGACAGAAATTAAGCCCTAAACTAAATATCATACTATTTTCTTCTGTTTCCGCGATTATTACTCATTGAAATAAAACAATTTAACGGATTATATCGCGTATATTATCTCATTTTAGTTCCCGACGTTTCGGAAGCTTTCCAGCTTTCCATGGTCACGGGAGGACTGAGAAAAGATGTTTTTCCTCTGTCAAAGTTACAATTTGTGCAAACTACCCATTTTTTTGAAAAAACACAAATAAAGGTGTACATACATGCCAGATGGGCCTAAGCTGTAAAGACAGTTACACATGTGCCAGAAGGGCTTAACTATTTTATTCTAATAATTTACCAAGCAGCATTTCACCAATGAGGCGTACTGAGGAGAAAAGAAACGCTGCAAAGAAAAACTCCCAGGCTACCTCATTACTAATTATAATATTTTAAAAAACAGAGACTATTAAACTACTTTAAACAGATAAGATATTTTACACCGTTCGGAAATTAAGGTTTTGCAGTCCTGTGTCTCGCTTGTTCCTTGATGAGATGTATTACAGGATCCCAAGCAGGTGGTAGTGACAATCCATCTTCTCTATACGCATCCATTTATATATACGCATCCATATATATATCCATTTATATATACGCGATATAATCCGTTAAATTGTTTTATTTCAATAAATATCATACTGTAAATCATTATTCCTTAATCCTATGTTTATAAGTCCGAATGTGGCAAAATAGAAATTATAACAGTGGGCAATAATTTTAGAATAGTAATATTCGATTGAACACAGCTGTATAAAACATCTCTCAAATCAAATGGAAAATAGTAAAAACTCGAATTTAGGGGAAAATAAATGTTACCTTATTCTGTACAAAAAGCTCTTTCATTCACACATTTCATATTTAGGTAACATTAGTACATGTAGACTAAATAAACGAATTTTCACATAAACTCCATTTTACCAAACGGCTAAAGGCCAAAACACAAACACCAAAAGGCGCGAGGCGGTACCTCAGAGGTCAGTTTAAAAAAAATATTTATTTTTTTAACGCGCGTTCAGCATTCAGCCAGTAAGCCCCGCCCCGCGCGCTCTCACTCGCACAGTTTGAAAGCCTACACCCGTGTCATTTGACCCCTAGTGCTCAGACTGTGAGGGTGTGTGAATGACAGTTATTTTTGTGCTGTACTGTGTTTGTGCAATATTTACGTCAATAGTGTTTGAGGTGAGATTATATTTATTTTTGGGTGTATATATTTATTATAGTTTTTCAATTACATTCTTGCCCGTGTTTAACTACTTACTTAAACAATAAAAAAAAAACTATGGTATCGGTACATTTGAAGCATATTTTCTTTAATTTTGAGTGAACACTGAAGCGTTTTTATTAACGCGGCACTTTAAGCGGATATTAAATGTTATTCCCGCTATTTGAATAACTATAATATTTTCTTCTGTTTCCGCGATTATCACTCATTTAAATAAAATAATTTCACGGATTATATCGCGTATATTAAATAACAATTGCAATCTAGAATCAACTTATTCCAACTGGTGTCGAATGAAGATATCTATTATGTTTTACCGGTTTTACGTACCCTGTCCTCCCCGTGACCACAAGTGCTGGTGTAAGCCGTTAAAATGGGTTTAAGTAACGTTTTCACTAGAATCTTATCAGTACCCATCAAAATAGTGTGTTTACTTTTTTTTATGCAAATTTTATTCAGAGTTTGCGATTTAGCTGTCTACTCAACGATTTACGTTTCTGATATCTATACTATTATAAAGTTGTAAAAATTAAATGTCTGTAAATCTAAAAGGAAAAATATTTTTATTTTGGATTTTATGTATGCGTCGTTGCGGCTTCATCACGTAAAATCGGCTAAACCGATTTCAACTATTTTTGGCACACGGGTAGCCGGGTATCTCCAGATGGTTATAGGATACTTAATACCCGACTACGGAAGAAAAAAAGAGGGTTATGACTTTTCCCCTCCGCGTACGAAGTTGCGGGTTGGTTCTAGTTATATTGTATTACTTGCAACGTTTTATCGACATGTAGGCAATTGATTCCACCTTTTATGATGTAGCTTTAAAATACTTGGATCAAGCTCAATGAATATTAAGGCGCCGTAGGTTCAGTGACGTTAAACGAACAGAGTTCTTAAAACAATATAATGCGTATGTTTATCATTATGTTTATGCGTATGTGTATTGTAATCTTATATATGAATAAATCTTGAGTCCTTTCTGTAGCGAGATCAGTGATTTAAAACATGATTAAGCAATTTTCGCTCTATAGCAAAAAAGAGACCGCTATTTGGCCTCATTAGAAATGGTTAAGTTAATTGTATTTTTTTTTAATAGGACGAGTAATTATACTATTTAATATAGTACCCAAGTAGATATACACATCAAAAAATACATAAACATGTAAAAAGAATTGTGTACACTTTCAAATTAAAATTTCAAAATAATGTCTTCTTAATATTTTCTTCTGTTTCCGCGATTATTACTAATTGAAATAAAACAATTTAACGGATTATATCGCGTATATTATTTCATTTTAGTTCCCGACGTTTCGAAAGCTTTTCAGCTTTCCATGGTCACGGGTGGACTGAGAAAAGATGTATTTTCCTCTGTCGAGTTACAATTTGTGAAAAGCTGCTTGGTATTAAAATAAAACAATTAAGCCCTTCTGGCACATGTATAACTGTCTTTACAGCTTAGGCCCATCTGTCATGTATGTACACCTTTATTTGTTTTTTTCAAAAATGGGTAGTTTGCACAAATTGTAACTTTGACAGAGGAAAATACATCTTTTCTTAGTCCACTCGTGACCATAGAAAGCTGAAAAGCTTCCGAAACGTCGGGAACTAAAATAAGATAATATACGCGATATAATCCGTTAAATTGATTTATTTCAATAATGTCTTCTTTTTCTCTTAGTGGCAAATCTAATACCTAGCTATACTCGTATTAAAGTAAACATAATGATTTAAAGAAAATAATGATTCGTTGATGGATGTCAAAATTAAGTTAACACGTACCATCTGTCGGTCTGTTTTGCCTTATCTCATAGAATGTTCAACAAGATTCTAGAAATAAATAAATATTAAAGGACATATTTTTACACAAATCGAACTAGTCCCATGGTAAGCTGAATAAGGCTTGTGTTATGGGTACTAGACGACGATATATTTAATACATATTTTACTTATATACATAGAAAACGTCCAAGACTCAGGAACAAATATTTATGCTCATCACACAAATATTTGCCCTCACCGGGATTTGAACCCAGGACCTCCAGCTTCGCATGCAACGTTACTCCCGCTGAGCCAAAACGGTCGTCTATAAACAGCTCCTATCCTATAAAAATCTTGCAAGTTAAATTCGACGATATAGTTAAAATTTAGCATACTGATGTAAGTTGACAATACAATGTTAGGACATCATCGAGCTAATTCGAATATTGGAGCCTAGTGGTGTTCATAGGAACTCTGTAATAAAACAACTCGATGCTACTTGTACTGAGTTTCGACGAGTAGTTGACAGATGTTTTAAAAAAAGTGCAGTCAGCAATAAAAGCGTGTTTTTTTATTACTTACTAGCTTCTGCCCGCGACTTCGTCCGCCTTAAATTCGTTTATCGCGGATAAGGGTATTTTACCGGGATAAAAAGTAGCCTGTCCTTCCCCGGTACTCAAACTATCTCCATACCAATTTCATCTAAATCGGTTCAGCGGTTTAAGCGTGAAGAGGTAACAGACAGACAGACAGACACACAGACAGACGGACACACTTTCGCATTTAATATTAGTATGGATTAATACTTAGAGTAAGAACGTACATTTTTAGCTACTGGAAGTGGTGATTAATTGAGGAAAAATTATATTTCTAACTGAAAGGCGAAACTTCGTTTGCGGAGGAGAAAAAATCATAACCCCTCTTTTCTTTAGCATAGTTGGTTAAAAAGCATCCTATAACCATTTTGAGATACCCAGCTACTCGTGTCCCAAAAATAGTTGAGTTCCCTTTAGCCGATTTAGCGTGATGAAGCCGTAACGACACATACAAACATTTCATTATTACAACTTTTTAGTAGTATAAATTAATTATTTGGTATCTCCCGTTAAGCGTAGTCTGAGCTGCCTAAAAAGATAAACAATATAATCGAGAAAATTTATATAAACATCTAAAAATATTTTTTAAATAAAACTAGCCAATAGCTGAGGAGCGAGGTATTTAGGAAAAAAACTAGTACCTTTTTGAAGTGAAATCGATCAAGCGGGAGCGCATTTCTATTTTTAAATTTAATTAATGTTTGTAACATCGGTCATAGCAGACAATACTCACTCGTGAAAAGTTTAAGTGTATATATAGATACGCTTCGTCAGTTACATAGACAATAGTTAAATTTATGATGATGACTTATTAGTATAGTACAGATGAGCCGAATATTCGGTAAATATTCGGTATTCGGCATATTCGGCAAGATTTCAGTTCGTATTCGGCCGAATGGTTTGGTTACATTGCCGGTAAAAAAAAACAGTTTTTCGCCACCTACTTACTCGACTTTTAAACACTTCGCTGCCTAAAGATTGTCTGGAAAAGAGCTAAGATCGCCTGTTGCTTAATTTTTATTTTATTTTTTGTATGTTTGTTTGTGTCACTGTGGCTTCATCACGCCAAATCGGTTTAACAAATTTCAACTATATTTGGTACACGGGTAGCTCGGTATCCACAGATTGTTATAGGATACTTTTTACTTAACTATGCTGTCGAAAAAATAGAGGTTATGACTTTTTCTCCTCCGCGAAAAAAGTAGCGGGCGCCTTCATAGTGTTTTCTATATTTCTGTAACTTTGGGGCATGCGATAAAGCGTATTTGTCAAAATCTAGTTCATGGCTGATAAGACTTTAGATTGGAAGTTAAAAATTATAGATAAACCTATCTATAATTTAAGAAAATCTGTTGAGTCGTTTGAAGTTTATCAGTATTTTTCTAAATGTGTTGGGGATTTTTCATTTGTTTAGATAAATTAAGAACCTCCCTTTTTAAGTCTGCTAAAAATCGGTACAAACTAGCAATAACCAGAAAACTGGGTTCAAGACACCGAGAACGAATCTAGACCAGACCATCCGTCCCACATAAGTACTAAGCAAGTCAAGCATTATTGATTTCGCAATATTTTACGTCAAGTTTTCGTTTATAAAGTTGTTTATCAATGAAAGCATTTGTGGTCGCCGATATTGGCGGTGAGTGAATGAACTGGGCGTGTTTATATAATTATAACCTAGATTTATGGAAAACTAGCATATAATTACAGCTTAGCCCGCGTTATCGAGACCCGAGTCCTAATGTTTTAATAATTGATTTTCCGTACTTCCACCCCACTCCAGTGGCGTGCAGTCCATATAGGCACAAAGGCACTGCCTACCCTGAACGACCATGGCTCTATAACACAGATAAACTGCCTACCTTGAAGACTTAAATGACCATGGCTCCATTCAGTGGCGTTCTGTCCATATAGACACAAAGGTACTGCCTACTTTGCTCGACAATGGCTCCATACAGAAACTGCCTACCCTGAAGACTTGAACGACCATGGCTCCATTCAGTGGCATTCGGTCCATATAGGCACAAAGGGGATCTATATCGGAATAGGGAATATGCATGAATTTTATTTTTTTCTTTATTAAAAGCTCATTCATGTAACAAACAGTAGACAAAAAGAATTTTTCGAATAACTATAAAAATAACCTAGATATAAGCCATCAAACATTTCATTCTATCTCTTTCTAGCAAAACAGAATTTAATATGGAGTTTATATGACCGGAGTGAACTATGACGTAACAGTGCACGTCGGACCTCTCTGTCTAATTGGTAGTTTTAAATGCCTATATCTTGCATATTTCTTGGCCGATTTAAATTTTAATTTCACATTTTGAAATCTCTTTTACGGTATTTTGGTATTTAGTTGAGAAAAGCGATAAAAATGAATTCATGCATGTACCCTATTCCTAACGTCGTTTGTCTTAATGTATATAGGTACCTATCGTTTAGCCTTACGCATTTTTTGTGAAACTGTAAACTTTTCAGGATTGTCATAAAACAAACCTAAGCTAATCTAAACGATGATCTGTTAAAAAATCCTGAAGAATTTACGGTTAATGATTAGACATTAGGACAAACGACATTCGGGATTACGAAGGAGACCCGCACAAAGGTACTACCTACCCTGATTGACCACGGCCATATAGGCAAGGTACAACTGCCTAACCTGAAGCCTGGAATGACCATGGCTCCATATAAGCACAGGAAAACTGCCTACCTTGCCTAAAAACCTTGTACACGCCACTGCCACCCCCCTTTCACCCCTTAAACCTATCGTCTGTGACTGAGAGTGTTTATTGTGACTACTAAAATATTCTAAATAACACCAAGCTTCTCGATACTAATAAAGTTGAAAAAATGAGATGTTACAATTTGTGAAAAGCTGCTTGGTATTAAAATAAAACAATTAAGCCCTTCTGGCACATGTATAACTGTCTTTACAGCTTAGGCCCATCTGTCATGTATGTACACCTTTATTTGTTTTTTTCAAAAATGGGTAGTTTGCACAAATTGTAACTTTGACAGAGGAAAATACATCTTTTCTTAGTCCACTCGTGACCATAGAAAGCTGAAAAGCTTCCGAAACGTCGGGAACTAAAATAAGATAATATACGCGATATAATCCGTTAAATTGATTTATTTCAATAATGTCTTCTTTTTCTCTTAGTGGCAAATCTAATACCTAGCTATACTCGTATTAAAGTAAACATAATGATTTAAAGAAAATAATGATTCGTTGATGGATGTCAAAATTAAGTTAACACGTACCATCTGTCGGTCTGTTTTGCCTTATCTCATAGAATGTTCAACAAGATTCTAGAAATAAATAAATATTAAAGGACATATTTTTACACAAATCGAACTAGTCCCATGGTAAGCTGAATAAGGCTTGTGTTATGGGTACTAGACGACGATATATTTAATACATATTTTACTTATATACATAGAAAACGTCCAAGACTCAGGAACAAATATTTATGCTCATCACACAAATATTTGCCCTCACCGGGATTTGAACCCAGGACCTCCAGCTTCGCATGCAACGTTACTCCCGCTGAGCCAAAACGGTCGTCTATAAACAGCTCCTATCCTATAAAAATCTTGCAAGTTAAATTCGACGATATAGTTAAAATTTAGCATACTGATGTAAGTTGACAATACAATGTTAGGACATCATCGAGCTAATTCGAATATTGGAGCCTAGTGGTGTTCATAGGAACTCTGTAATAAAACAACTCGATGCTACTTGTACTGAGTTTCGACGAGTAGTTGACAGATGTTTTAAAAAAAGTGCAGTCAGCAATAAAAGCGTGTTTTTTTATTACTTACTAGCTTCTGCCCGCGACTTCGTCCGCCTTAAATTCGTTTATCGCGGATAAGGGTATTTTACCGGGATAAAAAGTAGCCTGTCCTTCCCCGGTACTCAAACTATCTCCATACCAATTTCATCTAAATCGGTTCAGCGGTTTAAGCGTGAAGAGGTAACAGACAGACAGACAGACACACAGACAGACGGACACACTTTCGCATTTAATATTAGTATGGATTAATACTTAGAGTAAGAACGTACATTTTTAGCTACTGGAAGTGGTGATTAATTGAGGAAAAATTATATTTCTAACTGAAAGGCGAAACTTCGTTTGCGGAGGAGAAAAAATCATAACCCCTCTTTTCTTTAGCATAGTTGGTTAAAAAGCATCCTATAACCATTTTGAGATACCCAGCTACTCGTGTCCCAAAAATAGTTGAGTTCCCTTTAGCCGATTTAGCGTGATGAAGCCGTAACGACACATACAAACATTTCATTATTACAACTTTTTAGTAGTATAAATTAATTATTTGGTATCTCCCGTTAAGCGTAGTCTGAGCTGCCTAAAAAGATAAACAATATAATCGAGAAAATTTATATAAACATCTAAAAATATTTTTTAAATAAAACTAGCCAATAGCTGAGGAGCGAGGTATTTAGGAAAAAAACTAGTACCTTTTTGAAGTGAAATCGATCAAGCGGGAGCGCATTTCTATTTTTAAATTTAATTAATGTTTGTAACATCGGTCATAGCAGACAATACTCACTCGTGAAAAGTTTAAGTGTATATATAGATACGCTTCGTCAGTTACATAGACAATAGTTAAATTTATGATGATGACTTATTAGTATAGTACAGATGAGCCGAATATTCGGTAAATATTCGGTATTCGGCATATTCGGCAAGATTTCAGTTCGTATTCGGCCGAATGGTTTGGTTACATTGCCGGATATTTACCGAATAAACAAAGTAAATAACGGGCGTAGGTTGTTTCGTAATTCGTGGGATTGACATCCTATTTCAGCATTCCAAGCAACTACCAAATTGAGGTAAATATGCGTCAAAATATCAATACAATGATTTTGCAAAAAACCCTAGCTTAAGTAAGAAAAACCAGAATAGGAAATGTGCATAAATTTTTATTTTTGCTTTATTAAAAGCTCATTCTTATAACAAACAGTACACAAAAATAATTTTTCGAATAACTATAAAAATAACGAAGATATAAGCCATCAAACATTTCATTCTATCTCTTTCTAGCAAAACAGAATTTAATATGGAGTTTATATGGCTGGAGTGCACTGTGACGTAACAGTGCACATAGGGCCTCTCTGTCTAATTACTAGTTTAAAATGCCTATATTATGCGTATTTCTTGGCCGATTTTAATTTTAATTTTACATTTTGAAGTAGTTTTTACGGTATTTTGATATTTAGTTAAGAAACGCGATAAAAGAAATTCATGTATGTGCCCTATTGTTTTAATTAAGTAAGCCGAACCGAATATTCGCCAAAATATCGGTTCGGTAAGAGTTGAACCGAATGTTCGGCCGAATATTCGTATTCGGCAAACTCCGTATTCGGCCCATCTCTACTTATTAGGGTATAAAAGATACAGCCCTGCTGATAGATTGACAAAAGCAGATAGGCTCACAGCGGGTCGTTTCTTGTCGATGGAGCAATTTCCATTTCTTAGCCTTCTTGTTGATTTCCGGCATTAGCGGCAGTTTTACTTTTAGCGTTATCTTTTGGGTACCTCAGAAACCTAAAACTTAGCAATTTATATCAAATGGTCCTTGATTTATATTAATTATTTGGCACACTAAACAGTATGTATTAACTATGTGAAAAGAACTGTGTAAAACCATTTGTTTAATTAAACGCGAGCTTCAAATTACTTGACATTCGTGACATTCGTTGGTTATGAATATGAAAGTATAGACATCCTATGTGGATGTTTTGGAAACATTGTGGTTTTTACGTAGCGACCGAATTTTTAGTACATAATATTATGAAGCGCCGCGTGTCCATACAGCGGTGTTGAGGAAGAGAAAGTGATTGGCTTTTATGAAAACTTTGTGTGTAATTAGATAAATTCTATTGCGATCTTTATAAGACGTATTATGGCTTGGCGGTCCTGAGTTCAAATTCCGGTAAGGGCATTATTTGTGTGATGAGTATAAATATTTGTTCCTGAATCTTGGATGTTTCCTATTTATATAAGTATATATCTACTAAATAATTGTCGTCTGGTATTCATAACAAAAGCCTTATTCAGACGTGGCAGTCTGAAATTTTGAAGGGGGTCACTAATAATATAATATCTGAAGTAAATTAAACTTTATTGCACAATACACAGTTTTATTGCACACAGTATAAAACAAATGGAAGTCTTCTATTTTTTGGCGAAAAAAATGCATTTTTATTTTGTAAATTTTTATAAGATTTTTCAATTTGACTTCCGACGGCGCTTGGCCTCGTTGTGCTTAGATTAGATTAGATTTCTTTATTTCATAATATAAATTAAATTTTATTCAGTTAACTCAAATTTAATTCGGGTGCGTTCTCTCTCTCTCACACACTATTTCAACGTCTTTAAGAACATTTTTGGTAAAATTTCAGTCTTTCCCGTACTTCCGTCTTACCTCAACCCCAACGCACCTTATGATCGTCAAATACAAAGAAATTAACAATAAAATCATAAAAGTATAGATATGGGAATGAAATTTCACAGATGAAAAAGGTAAATGTCATTATCTATTAATTTTTTATGGTAGGCTGATTTAAAAATATACTTATAATAACTAACTACATAAAAATTTCATTATCTATCACCTTTGCAACGGAAATATGTAGTTCGATTTGTGTAAAATTGCACCCTAATATTTTTTTTTTATTAATGAAGAAAATTGAACTAGCTTACTAAGTAAACAATCTGTAGCAGGCGCGGCGGGTTTTTTTAACCATCTTCTGCCCTAGAAATAGAGTCGTGTTAGATATATATGCGCGCTTTGTTGTGGCAGATATTAATGCTGGTGACTCTACTGACTGTATATAGAAGATGGTTAAATAAACCCGCCGCGCCTGCTACAGATTGTTTACTTAGTAAGCTAGTTCAATTTTCTTCATTAATAAAAAAAAATATTAGGGTGCAATTTTACACAAATCGAAAATATTTTTTTTACAATTTTATAATAATAGATAGACTTGCCTATGGCATCTCCCAAGTCGCTGTCGCTGCCCTGCTAGGGTGTTCTTAAGGCCGACTACATTCTTCCGCTGGAGGGCAATGTTGATCATTCGGCTAGAGGATGAGTCAGGTCTATGGTCAGCTGGGTGTTAGAGCCATTTTGCTATTTAGGAACAGCAATAAAAATATGCTACGCCTGGGTTAGAATAGTTCAGGACTAGCATTCATCCGCGGCTTCGTCCACGTTATCCAGATTCATAATCCATACTAATATTATAAATGCGAATGTGTGTCCGTCTTTCTGTCTGTCTGTTACCTCTTCACGCTTAAACCGCTGAACCGATTTGGATGAAATTTGGTATGGAGATAGTTTGAGTTCCGGGGAAGGACATAGGCTACTTTTTATCCCGGAAAAATACCCTTATCCGCGATAAACGAATTAAAGTCGCGGGCAGAAGCTATCCATACTAATATTATAAATGCGAAAGTGTGTCTGTCTGTCTGTCTGTTACCTCTTCACGCTTAAACCGCTGAACCGATTTGCTTGAAAATATACGCTACAAACAGCCGTATCTATGAAAATCCAGTGTTAGCAAAGCACTACTCCTAAGCAAAATGTACGCGGTGTTCGATCATTTTATATTGGTTACTGATATAGACAGACAGACATAAAATTATACTGTTTTTAGTATTTCTTATTATAGCGGTAACAGAAATACATCACCTGTGAAAATTTCAATTGTCTAGCTATCACGGTTCATGAGATACAGCCTGGTGACAGACAGATAGACAGATAAACAGACAGACAAACAGAAAGACGGACAGCGAAGTCTTAGTAATAGGGATCCGTTTTACCGTTTGGGTACGGAACCCTAAAATTCGATACGTATTTTTCTTCCTTTACGGTGATACATTTAGTCCAATGTCGCGTGACGTCACTCTTAAGCGCAATTTGTACTTCGTTATGACGTCACGAGCCCTCACTCCTAAACTTTAATGCGATTTATCATAGTATTTTTTTGTTATTTCGAACAAGTAAAAAATACGTGTCTAATATTTTTATATTATCTAATGGCGGACTAATTAGAATTTTGATTTTCGTTCCCCATCGTCATGCCTATTAGTTATTATATATTTTAATCCGTGACTTAATGTATCTGTGTGCATCATCTTTATCTGTTCCACGGTTTACGAATTTTTGACTAAATAACAGTTAAAAAATTTTTGAAGGTGTGGATAACCTTCAAAAATTTTCGAATTCGTAATAATTGTTACATAGGATGGCTTAATCCAGGATTTTGGTTAACTGTGTACCAAATTTCATCTAAATCCGTTAAACGATTTTGGCGTGATTAAGTTATAAATGTTATAAGGTCAGGTGGGGTAAGAGAAACGGCTCAGGCTCGTTTGGTCCGTTTCCTAACATGTCTGCTTCCTAAAGTGACCTTCTTTCCACATTGACCGTTTCCTATGATGTCAACTTTTGAAAATTCTTGGAAGAAGACCAGTTTATGAAGCAGACATTTTAGGAAACAGACAAAACGAGCCTGAGCCAAAGAAACACCGGGGTAAGAAACGTTGTACATGTGATACTGAAAACGGACATATCATCGGCTAAATTCGCCAACCTCATAACTGCATCGGATCAAGTTTTACAGGGGGCACAAAAAACTAAACTACTTATAACAATATGGCGGTCGGTTATTGCGAGGTTTTCCATTTCGATTTTGGAACTTAAAATTTTAAACATAATTTATTTCCTAGCATTTAAGAGTTTTGCCATTATATGCGTTCAGACTTTAACTACCTATCTAAAAATGCCGAAACATTATTTAAAAAAAAGCGGCCAAGTGCGAGTGGGACTCATCAAGGGTTCCGCAGCCGTTTATACAAAAAAACACTACAGATGAAAAAAAAACGATATGAAAAAAAAACACTAACAAAAGAGCGTATCTCCCCGGCACTTACGTCCTTTTGCTGAGAAGCGCAGTTTTTTGGCAATAACTTAAAAACGGTATGTCCGATCATTTTGAAAACAATTTTCGTTGGAAGTATTTATTAAGCTTTATATTTGTAAATTATTTCATATGTTTTGAACATACGGTTTAGAAAATAGAGGGGGGGGGGGGGCACAATTTTTGCTACTTTCGTAGCGAATATTTCGGAAAATATTAACTAAATCAAAAATTTGTGTTAGAAACCTCAGTTTTTTTAGAAGTACTGTCGAAATATGTGCCACACATTGATATTTGCTGAAAAAAAAAGCCGCCCCCCCTAGAAATAAATATATTTTTTATTTAAATATCAAACTAAGTAGCGGTTTACACACGACATCTATGCTCCAAATTTCATCAATTACATCTTATAGTTTTTGAATAAAATTCCTGTGACATACGGACGGACAGACAGACAGACAGACAGACAGACAGACATGACGAATCTATAAGGGTTCCGTATTTGCCATTTTGGCTACGGAACCCTAAAAGAATGGAGTTACGAGGTTTGCGACTTAAGCCGACGATATGTGTCAATGGAAATAGAGTTGGGCCAATTGTATGGTTTCTCTTTCCCTTACCCGACCTGACCTTATAATCTAAATATCTCCACAGATCAATAAATCTAGTAGTAGTAAAATAGAGTTCCTACGTTACAGACATTTATTTAATATTAGTAAGATATAAGATAGGATACAATGTAGGATAATTGTTCTTAAATATATTTCATACCTTTTAACCTCTGCAGAAAAATCTAAGAATTTTTTGTAAATAATGAAATAGGTATTTTTACCAAATACTTCATTCGATCCATGTTATGCGGAGGGAAGAGAGTGACAAGAAGGGTGTTAGATATGTATGTGGAGGGATGTAAGAGGAGGGGTAGGTCGAGGAAAAGGTGGATGGATTGCATGAGAGATGACATGAACAGAAAGGATGTGAGTGACGAGATAATGGGTGATAGAGCGGTATGGAAGAAAAAAACATGCTGCACCGACCCCAAGTAAATGGGATAAGGACTGATGACTTCTGTCGGTCCTGGTAAATAGGGGATTAAATATGTACGAGTGAATTTACAGAAGAGAAGAACTGTGTGACACTAACATCACGTTCTGTTCCAGTCTTAAAGACATTTTGGGTATCGGTGATGAAATCCACGGCTATGGACCCATGTGCAAACTGCCTCAGCCCATCGAGTGATACCGACGAGTCTGAGACATCGCTGCCGCTGTTCCCATTTGATAACCAGAAAGGTCAGTCTAAATATTGTAATAGATATAAGAGTTATTTCGAAATTACTGACTGTTGAGTTTGTTTCGCTTGGGAAACGCCGTAGCGTCAGACTTGTAAAAGTGCCCTTGCCGCCTATTTACAGAATAAAGATCATTATTTCATTATAAATGATAGAAAAACTAGGTTATAACTAGGATAGGCTCTACGTGTCATCAGCTATGGACCCGTGTGTGAACTACTTCAGCTTATCTAATAACACGGACGATTTTGAGACTTATCTGCCGTTCTTCCTATTAAAACAACCAAAAAGGTCAGCCTAAATTGTATAAATATTGTGTGCAATATTCTAAAACTCCATGTATTAGTCTGTTTATACAAAACCGTCGTCAGAGAGGCCAAATTTATTTTTGTACTCACTGCAAGCTAGGTAAAGTAAAGAGCCGATAAACAGATCTAAATTATTTAATGCATAGGTGCTTTTAATAAAAAAAACGTTATGTTCAATAAATAAATAATCTCTGAATTTAGTGGCTCTTTAATTCAGCCTAATTTAGTAGCTTTTCTTTAGAACCACTATCATTCATTGAGTATTATGGTATGTGTACATAATCACTATAATCAGGTTTGGCACAATATTCACAAGATATAGTAACTGAATATATTAGGAGTGAAAATGTTATATTAATGAAAAATTGGAATAAAAATACTGCACCAGCAAAAGTTTAGCCTATAGCCGATTTATGGGCGAATTCAACCTCGATAGCCCTCATCATAGGTGTAACATTATTTACTTCTTTCAGACACCAACAAAATGGCATTCGAAAACTACCTAACACCGCAACGCAAGAAATTCCGAGATTGCTACGAAACCAAACTACCATACGTACGTGAATTCAAGGAACTGGTCGAACGCTTCAAGAACAATCCAGAAGAAGAAACATTCGACGATCGCATGCGTTCCAATTTCAACGAGGAAAATTTAAATTTCGTACCAAATGAGAATAACACTAACCTAACTTTGCTTCGCATGACGGAACAGAATTTCGAGAATGTTCCAGCTGGGAATGAGAGGGAACGAATAGCCCAGTCGTACTTTGCTGAAAATGAGAATACTAGACGGTGTTTGAACTTTAATTTTGAGCAAGTTCAGTGCGTTTGCGAAGCGCTTCAACAGAAGGGTGATATAGAAAAGTTGTCCGAGTTTCTTTGGAGTTTGCCGACCAGCGAGTTGTTTCGTGGAAGTGAAACGGTACTCAGGTATGTTGTCGGTTCCATGAACGTGTGAATCGGAGGATGTTCGGGTTTCACGGTATTTTCATGTTTAATGGTTGGTCATGCGAAGTGAAATATGATCAGTGTTGCCATTTTCTTAGTAGAGCTAAATGGGCGGGTATTCTTAAAGAAAATGACAATCGGTTTTTGAGGATGATTATGTAGTTTTATAGAAATCATAACTGGATAAGTAGAATTAGTGGCCTTCAATGTGAAATCTCTCGTCTACCCATAATTAACAATGCATAACTAAATATAATTATATATTCCCTAATTCCATTCGGGTCGGCGCAGCATGTTTTTTTACTACTCTGTCACCTGTCATCTCGTAAACTTTGAAACAGTTAATTAATTTTATTCAATAAGTATTTTGAAATTGGACAACAAATAGTGGATGCACAATCTGACGTGGTTCGATTCCTGGTTAAGCAAGCTTGGAAAAGAACGGGTCCTTATAGTGAAGGTTTATATTTATAGATATCTACCCATTTCAACGTATTTGTTCATGATCTTTTTTATTTTTTTATTAAATCAGAAGTGTTCGAAATTTCGGTGGCTAGAAACTATAGTTATTTTATCTATTGTTATTAAGTGTTAAATGGTAAAAGAAAATACGTCAGGTAGCCTAAAAAATATATTTTCCAGGGCACGAGCTCTAGTAGCGTACCACAGAGGCATGTTTCAAGAAGTGTACGCCATCTTGGAAGCTCACGCGTTCCCGCCAAAACACCACAACGCTCTGCAGACTCTGTGGTTCAAGGCGCATTACAAGGAGGCCGAAAAGGTGCGAGGAAGGAAACTGGGTAAGATAAATACCTAATTGTTTTCGAATATTCGTCATTATCATATCAGAGCCCTCATCCAAAGGTTTTTGACCTTGAAATTTCGACTTGGCCCCTATTTCATAAACGTGACAGGTGACAATAGACAACGACAATTCTACGTAAGTACATTGCTGGGTCGCCGAGTAAGTGTATGCCTGGCATCATGATGGAGAAGTAATGTATGCCGAATTGTCGTTGTCAACTGTCACCTGTCACGTTTATGAAATAGGGGCCAGATTGTCAGAACACCTTGTTGAGGGCCTTCCCAAGACAGTGCTTCATCTGAACTATTAGAAAGTTGTACAAATGAAATGTCTCTACCTACGTTGAATATATTTTCAAAATAATGATTGTGACGGACTATTTGGAGCCAAACTAGGAACGTCAATCAAAATTCTTTTTTTGGTATGTTTGTGTGTGTCGTTGCGATTTCATCAAGCTAAAACTGTTATACGGATTTCAACAAGTTTTGGTACACTGATGTTTATAAGATCATTTTTACCCTGCGCTGAAGAAAAATGGGGGTTATGTTTTATCCCCTGCACTGACGTAGTTACGGGCACCTTCTAATTACCTATTTGTTTATTCTTACATGTACAGGTGCAGTAGACAAATATAGGCTCAGGAAGAAATATCCACTGCCGAAGACTATCTGGGATGGCGAAGAAACTGTGTACTGCTTTAAAGAGAAGAGCAGGAATGCCTTGAAGGAATGCTATTACAGAAATAGGTAAGGATTCTTAACAAAAAGCGTATATATAGACTTTCGTACCCATTCTAGCAACCTTAATCTACTTATATAAGCTCAACCGAGACATATGCGACTAAATATGGAGCAAATTCGTCTTTTAACAATAACATAAAAACGCGTCATTTTGCAACTATTCCTGCTCATTTTAGGGTTCCGTACCAAAAAGGAACCCTTATGGTGCGACTGTCTGTCTGTCAGTCAGACTATTAAAGCGCCATATCTCAAAAACTACTTATGCTATTTGAAATTTGGAATATTTATAAACATGGTCAGCCCACATGTATTGCACAGTATATATTTAAAAATATGTTTTTATTTTGTAAAATTTTGGTGGGGGGGAAATTAAAAGTTTAGCTACTGGGTCAAATGGGGTATACGAAAGGACTGGATACATATGAAAGGACCTGCACATTTTTGATTTTTTTTTGGATTTTTTTATTGTGATTACTTTTTGTTTTATTAAGGAAAATGCCACCAAACCAATCGAAAATTTTGAAATTTTCACCATTTCTATAAATAAACATAAGTATGACACGAAAATTATAGCCATGTCTCTAACTAGCGATTTTTTTTTAATTTGCTAAAAACCTATTTGTATGCAATGCTATAGATATCAGGTGCAAACTGAATTCAACCGGTACCGGGTAATAAAGTTAGGGTAAATAAAAATTTGTACGGAACCCTCGGTGCGCGAGTCCAACTGGCACTTGGCCGGTATTTATTTATACTTATACTGCCAAATTTTAGGAAGAGAGGGTAGGAGTACTTAGTTTCAAAGTGTTCAGATTTTAAGAAATCTTTAAAAGATGCATTTCGCCACAGTCGCAATTGTCCCGGTTCACCTTAGACTTGGCTATCACGAAACGCGAGCGGTAATGAGGGTTTTTTCCGTGCATGTATCGGAATATTTATACAACTTTTGTATACTGAAAATAGAAACTTCTATATGTTTTGTTTTTTTTTTTATAAATTACGTTGCTTTAAAAATTTTACCTTATGTAATGTACAATGCATATTCATAATTCAACGATAATGAGAAAATCCTCGTGTTTTCATTGGAGTTTTGTTGTAAAATACGGTAAAAATAAGAATGATTTGTATATGTATAGTGTATGTGCACAAAATAACGAAAATTCGAGGCTACAGTAGAAAAAATACCTATATTTAGGTTATGAAAAACCATTTAAACAACTAAGTTTTCATATGACATCAAACAGTTTCAAGGGCTCAAACTTATGACTTCGCGCGCTCTTCTAAAACTACTATCAGCAATCTGGTAAATTTCATTAAAATATTGAGTGTTACTCCAGTTTGAGGCTACTACATATAAATTAAAGGAACTGATTTATGCCAATAACTAATCAGAATTGTGACACAAATACAAGTCAAAGCGCAAAAAAAAAATACTATTCCTCTTGCACGTGGTCACGCGTCGAGCGTGTCAACCCCTCCACCAGCGAGCACTGTGCCAATCAAATCAAATTTTCGCTTTGATTTGTATCTATGTCACAATAGATAGTAATGTGGTGTTAGTTTTCGCACATTAAAAACACAGAAACACAAAAAAAATGTGTTTCATAGAAATAAGTAATCAGAATGTTGAATTAGTGTTAGTAGTAATAACCTACCCTGTTTAAAAAAAAAAGGTACAACGTCAACAATACGTTTCAGACGCCTTTTTTGACCAAAACTACGATTGGGCTCTTAAATTGGTAAACATGTCGGGGAATCTGACGAAAAGACGCGCCATATGCGATCTTATCATGTTGCTTGTACTGTATTTTACAGCAAACTCTATTCGCAGGTACCCCACGCCGGACGAGAAGCGAGCCCTGGCGCGGAAGACTGGTCTGACCCTCACGCAGGTCTCCAATTGGTTCAAGAACCGGCGGCAGAGGGACCGCACGCCTCAACAAATCAATCGACCGTAAGTGTACTTATAAAATTTCATCCAGCCATTCCATAGAACTGTCGTTTCAGCCTGCTTCACGGCTATTGATATGGATTAGATACGGGGGGGTTATTGCCTAACGAAATTTTGACAATTGGTATCCGAATCAACTGTCATAGCCCATACAACATCATGACACTTGATTCTGATTGTGAGTGTCAAACGCGTTAGGTCGTTGTGGCTTCATCACGCCAAATCGGCTTAACGGATTTCAACTTTATTTGGTTCCCGGGTAACTGGGCATCTCCAGATGGTTATAGTTTACTTTTTACTCGACTAAACTGTCGAAAAAAAGAGGGTTATGACTTTTCTTCTCCGTGAACGAAGTTGCGGGCGCCTTCTAGTATTGAATATAATACTTAAACAAATAGAAAACACCCAAGAATCATCAGGAACAAACATCACATAAACGCTTTCTTTGGCCGGGATTCGAACCTGGGACTGTCAGCTTCGTAGGCTGTTGTGCAGCTAACTTAGCCAAACATGTCGTCATTGAATCAATGTTACAAACCATTATTTGTAAATGTTGTAAAGCGTTTAGGTACACCAACAATTCTCCATGCGTCAGTCATTCCTCTGAAACTTATACAACACCTAAAACAAATAAAGTCAAATTTATTGCTTCGTCTGAAAGCTCCACTGTTGTCCTTTGTCGGCCCGTGTAGAGGTCACTTAAATATTTAAAAAGAGAACATTCTAAATTCAATCTTAAAAACTGGGTGCCGTGAATTTAAAACTATAACGTTCGAAGTTTGAATATCTTTTGTTTTCAAAAGATATTGTTTATAAAGATCGAATACCTCAGTGAACTTGGTGTAAGATGATTTGAAGTTTATTAGGTTGAGTTAGAATACTGATTGCAATGTAGGGTGGATTGTTTGGGCAAGTTGTTATGTCTTGATTATTTTATTTATATCGATAGTAACGATAAGGTTTTGGTTTATTGGTCATGTAACTCAACCGAAGGTTTGTTTTGAAATTTCAATAGGGTTCCGTACCAAAAATGCAAAAAAGGAACCCATAAGATGCGACTAATTATGCTAATCCGTTTTTAAAATTACCTTACGACCATTTTGTTCTTTTTTCGAATTCCTGAATTATAAAAATATTAATATTAATAATATTACACGAAAATTATGACTAAGTGTCATATATACATTGTATATCTAGCATATATTTCATAAAACATTTTTGAACAACCCGTTTGCGTTTAATTTGCGTTCGTAAGGTGGTTACATACGTCGTATCCTTTATAAACAAACATTTTTGTATCAAGTTTGGCATTTAATAGTTCATATGGTTAGGTGATTATTACACAAAACATGTCTTTCGCATATGTAAAAGGGTAAGGATTATTTTAGTAAAGTAGTAAACTAATGAACAGGTAGATGGATTGCGACGATATGAGATGACGAGGTACAGAAAATTGAATAAAAAGTCCCGCTGCACTGACCCAAGTAAAATAATAAATTACGTCAAACCATAGACCAATCATATAAATAAATATTAGGGGACATTATCCAATCCAACTATGTCAAGCTCGATAAGACTTGTGTTATGTTATGAGTACTAGAAAAAAATAATTAAAAAGTTAGCTGTCCATGTCATGTTTATTTTTTAATGTTTCTTACAAATCTATGTCGACCAAAATAAAATACAGGGGATCCGTACAAATGTCACGATGAGTGTTTAAAAATAATAATGAATGATATAAAAAACAAGACGATGTATAAAATAAACTAATCGTATATTCTGATTGAAATAAAACAATTTAACGGATTATATCCCGTATATTATCTCATTTTAGTTCCCGACGTTTCGGAAGCTTTCCAGCTCTCCATGGTCACGGGTGGACTGAGAAAAGATGTATTTTCCTCTGTCAAAGTTACAATTTGTGCAAACTGCCCATTTTTGAAAAAACACAAATAAAGGTGTACATACATGCCAGATGGGCCTAAGCTGTAAAGACAGTTACACATGTGCCAGAAGGGCTTAATTATTTTATTCTAATAATTTACCAAGCAGCATTTCACAAATGAGGCGTACTGAGGAGAAAAGAAACGCTGCAGAAGAAAAACTCCCAGGCTACCTCATTACTAATTATAATATTTAAAAAACAGAGACTATTAAACTACTTATAAACAGATAAGATATTTTACACCGTTCGGAAATTAAGGTTTTGCAGTCCTGTGTCTCGCTTGTTCCTTGATGAGATGTATTACAGGATCCCAAGCTGGTGGTAGTGACAATCCATCTTCTCTATTGAAATTAGGATGCTTTTTAATCTCAATAGCCTCGCGTAGCATTCTGGGAAAATATATTTTTTCTTTGGCAAGGATAGAAGGTTTATCAAACTTAATTGAGCGGTTTGGTTTGTCAATGACATGTTCACAGACTGCAGACCTATTACACCGACGGTGCTTGACATCTGCTATGTGCTCCTTCACCCGGGTTGATACACTGCGTTTCGTTTGACCAATGTATGAAAGACCACACTCGCAGTCCAGCTTATAAATGCCTGCACTCTGCAAAGGGGTGCTACTCTTCACGGGTCTAAGGTATTGAGACACCTTCTTCAACGGCTTGAAATATGTTTTTATAGAAGCACGCTTCAAGATGTTTCCGATCTTGTCTGTGACCCCTTTCACATATGGTAATACGGCAGGTTTACGCTCGACTGTTGGTTTCTTCATACTGGGATTCTGCTTGGAACGTGGTATCTGGAGCTCGTTGGCTCGAAGCGCACGTTTGACATTCTGCAACTCAGCAGTCAGATGTTGATCGTCGCAGATACACCTGGCTCTCTGAAATAAAGATTTACCCAGTGTAGCAAGTTGACAGGGACGGTGGTGAGATTTGCCATTCAAATACCTATCTGTATGCGTAGGTTTCCTATATACAGTATGACCTATGTCATTGTTAGGACCTGTAATAACTAGCACATCTAAGAATGCAAGTGAATTTTGATTTTCCAAATCCATAGTGAATTTAATTTTACTATGTATGGAGTTCAGATGGTCTAAGAAAGCTGAAACACTAGGTAAAATAGTAAAGGTATCATCTACGTATCTTTTAAAGATCCTCGGTTTGACAGGTGACAATGAAAGCGCTCTCTCCTCGAAGTCTTCCATGAAAATATCGGCGACGACAGGAGACACCGCAGACTCCATTGCCACACCATCAACTTGCCCTAAATAATAAATAGTAATATAATAGCATATATATCATCTATGTATCTTTGGTAACCCGTACAACTTTGGTGGCACCGGGCAAGAAGGCACTAAACTTTTCACATCCAGATTAAGATTTTCAGAGTGCTTACTTATCAGCTCGGCTGTCGTTTTTACTACTTTCGCCGTTGGATCTCGCTTAACAAGCTTGTATGTTGTAGCGTCTGACAAAAGTACTTCCACTTTCTGGTTGTAATCACTAGTATCCATAACAACCGTCGCATTTCCCTTGTCAGCCCGAAGAATGGTGATGTCTGGGTCTGAGAGCTGGAAAGCTTCCGAAACGTCGGGAACTAAAATGAGATAATATACGCGATATAATCTGTTAAATTGTTTTATTTCAATGAGTAATAATCGCGGAAACAGAAGAAAATATTACGTATATTCTGAGTTTATTTAATTTATACAATCGTGAAAAATATAAAAAGCCTCTGAGAAACTTAACTTAACGTTCCAAATTCAAATCGCGTGCATATCTCATTTGAGTTCCCATTCCCGACGACAGGAGCTGTAATGAATAATACGTTAAAATTGTTTTAGTGCCTCTTATTCTTAGAAACTTATTAACTGACCATTGCTCTCATCATTAGCTGCAAACACATGTTAAAACTCAAAACTAAATCACAGTAACAAATTATTGTCACGCCCCCTAGAGCTTTGACCTTTTTTTACGTTCCATTGTTTTAAACGCTCATTTATCAAACAGTCACTTTTGGACTTGGCAACACTGACCACATGTGATTTTCGTTTGAAGTGACCGGTGGCAGTTAGTGACCTGTTATTTTTATAAAAAGAAAAAAAAAACTTTGGAGCAGACACAATTATTTAGTGCTTTAGTTACATCGTTTTTCTATAATAGCAATGCCATAATTTTTTATAGATATTGATAGGAAAAAAAAAGATTTAGAAATTGAATGCGCTATACTTGCTACCTACTGGATACCTACCTAGATGCTATTATGAGTTCCACGCAACTTCGTTGTTTGGACTAAATAAAATACCCTTAATAGAGTATATAACATGTTTTTTTATCGCATTTCTTAACAAAATATGGAAATTCCGTAAGAAAGATGTCAAAAGAGAAATTATTAAAATCGGCTAAGAAATACGGATGGTAAAGGATTTTTAAATTGCTAATGTAACACAGAGATCCGATGTACAGCATGTACTGTTATGTCACACCACACTTCGGCCACATAAATTCCATATTTAATTCTGTTTTGCTAGAAAGAGATATAATAAAATGTTTGATAACTTATATCTTGTTTATTTTTATAATTATTCGAATAATTACTTTGCTCTACTGTTTTTTTAAATAAATGAGCTTTTACTAAAGCAAACATAAAAATTCATGCATATTGTCCATTCAAGGCAACAATCATTCGCAATCGTCGCAAATTTATTTAGGCACTTAATATACACATTAAATTAGATTATGTATAGATTATGGATACTGATCCGATCAAAAATGATGAGTCAATATCACAATACAGATTCGTTTGTATTAATGAATTCAAATTTCCCTAGCTAGGTGTTCACAAAGAGCTTAATTGATATGTCTTATATCAATTAATCGTTGAACCAATTAAAAAACTTAGAACACAACTACAAGCCAGCTGGTAATCTTCAAACTAAACTTGTTGTTCCTTTCAGAAAAAAAATCGGAATCAGCTGATCTGTTTATAGGAGCTACGATGCCACATGCAGACGTACAGTACATCCACAAATACACTCGTTAAACCTCCATCCCTATTTTTTAGCCTGTGGTTAAAAAACCTGCTGAAATTAAAAAAATATATTATAAAATAGTACTTTATGCAATCGTTAATGTATGCTTTTTCAGTCCAGTTCCACGTTTAGGCCACGAAGCTTGCTGAGTGGCCTAATTGAGGTAGGTACGAGACTTAAAAAGCTAATTATATAATTGAGGTAGGTACGAGACTTAAAAAGCTAATTATATAACTATTGTATACAATACTAGAAGGCGCCCGCAACTTCGTTCGCGGAGGAGAAAAAGTCATATCCCCTTTCTTTTTCTTTAGCATAGTCAGGTAAAAAGTATCCTATAACCATCTGGAGATACCCAGCTACACGTGTAGCAAAAATAGTTGAAATCCGTTTAGCCGATTTAGCGTGAAGCTACAACGACACATACAAACATTTCATTTTTACAACTTTATAATAGTACTAGCGGCCGCCCGCGACTTCGTCTGCCTTAGATTCGTTTATCGCGGATAAAAGGTATTTTTCCGGGATAAAAAGTAGCTTATGTCTTTCCCCTAAACTCGATATTTGACTAATTTAAATGTGAAGCATATTACCAAGATTTCAAGTTCCTAGCGTAAAAATATTGACTGTCCATACAAATTTTCATCCCCTTTTTCGTCCCTAAAAGAGATGAAAGTTGACATACATTATAGCCTATGTCCTATTCTGATATATAAGGTACATAACTGGAAAGTTTTATAAAAAATCGTCCATTAGTTTTTGAGATTCAGTGGAACGTACATACATACTTTCGCGTTTATAATATAGTAAGGATAGATATACTTTTTCTACGAGTAACCCATAAACTACAATAAATAAAACGCATCTTAATAAAATATTGCAAACACACTGCTTTCTTTTTGTGAAATTCATTATAGTTCTGCGCGGAGTTATATAATAAACTAGCTTCTGCCCGCGACTTCGTCCGCCTTAAATTCGTTTATCGCGGATAATGGTATTTTTCCGGGATAAAAAGTAGCCTATGTCCTTCCCCGGGACTCAAACTATCTCCATACCAAGTTTCATCCTAATCGGTTCAGCGGTTTAAGCGTGAAGAGGTAACAGACAGACAGACAGACAGACAGACAGACACACTTTATGTATGGATGTTAGTCCAATGGCATATAATATAATATAAACCATAGAGTATAGAGCGATGATCCAATTTAAAATGTATGCCTTTTTAGTATGATTCGTAATATGTGAATAAGAACTCCTTATTCACATATTATATTTTCTCTACATCCATATTATAAGTTCTCTACAATATGTTTGGCAGCGATAAGCAAATAGACTATATTAGGAAATCTGTATCTGTGGGTGCATCGTAATTTTTACTTTACGATATCGGCAACCGATAGTTTAATTACATTTAAATTTGGAACAGCTGTCAAAACTCAAGTGGGTCTCTATTCTAGTATCCATAGATATTAAAACAGTTATCGATACGATACGTCAATTCAGTATGTTTTTTAATATAAACCGCACGACATTTGATCTCGAGTGATATGAAAATAAGGACTTCATTCGTTTGTCTATAATTAAAAAAACATTAGTTTTGACGGAGGATCGAATTGCCGCCATTAATGTTGTCATTTGATTGTTAGTTTTTTGCTGTTACAAAAGTAGAATTGTGAAAAGTTGTTTGTAATTGACATTTAAGTTGAAAATATGAGTAGAAGTGACTCCGAGAACTATATTAACACACCGCCGGATATCGTAAATGCAGCCACGATTGCAACAAATAACTTATTGTCAGAAAAATCGATAACCAAATTTAGTACTAGTAAAAAAGTACTAAGATTTTTTAGATTGGAGAACAAACGCACGACTTCGATGTGAATAAATAATTTGTTTGTGTATTTGTTCAAGTTTATTTTTTATTGCATTATTTTAATATCTATAGTCTATTGATGTTTTACAGGTAACACTAGTAACAATGCAGGTTAATTCCCTACGGCTATTTCTGAACCCATCTTAGAGTACTTATTATAATATGTGTGTAGATAAAGTAGTGTATGCATCTGTACATAATTAGGCCTTAAAACACGAGTGTGGTTTTATGAAACGAGCGTTAGCGAGTTTCATAATAGGATCACACGAGTGTATGCATCTGTACATAATTAGGCCTTAAAACACTCGTGTGATCCTATTATGAAACTCGCTAACGCTCGTTTCATAAAACTACACTCTTATTTTAAGGCCTCTCATTATGTATCACTTGCATAAACTACTAAAGTATACTTAGTACCTACACGAGTAGAAAAATAAATTCCCAATTCTAAGGTCAAGATAAATTATATCTCGCGTATTCAAATGTAAAACGAGAACGCAAGAGACGGCACTATGCGGTATTCGAATTTTGAAATTGTGAGCCTCGCACACTGGCTGGTTAACAAATAAAAACAAATACTAAGGACCAATGAAATCGTGCCTTTTGAATTTTGTTTTTTTTTTTCGGGCATTGTTTGGGTCATGGTTATACCTACCGGGATTTTATGTTCGGAACGTGCCGTTTCGTGCAGTATTTTTATTTATTTGGAGTTTGAGGTCACGTACCCGTCTAGACTCTAGGAGGTAACTAGGTAATCTCTTCGGAAGTGAAACTGAAACAGTAGTATCTATCATTTAAACCAGTGTGAAACGTAATTAAGTTATTAATTTAAACCGATTTCAAAAACCAAGTGATCAATTCATCTTTGCTTTTCTGTTGCTTTACTGTACGTACGTTTACTACGTATAAGAAACTGATGGTGGAAAGATTTTTTTTAACATACAAAAAACTCCAGATTACTCTTAATTTGAAAATATTTATATTTATGTACTTAAATTCGGTCGGGATTATCCGAAATTGTGTCTGAAAATACATACCGTGAACGAAGCTCTGAAATGGTTGAATCGATTTTGATACAATTGAGGAATATATCTATCACATCGTGGTTTACCCTTAATTAATACTTTACTGTTTACTATAATACTTCTTTGCTCTTGTTTATACTTATTATATAACTAGAAGGTGCCTTTGTTCGCGAAGGAGAGAAAGTCGTAACCCGTCTTGTTTTCGTCACCGTAGTCGGGTAAAACGTATCGTATAACATAACCATCTAGGGATAGGAGACCCACCTACTCGTGTGGTGTGCCAAAAATAGTTGGAATTCGTTTAGCCATACATACATGGGGGTGATTTAGATAGCCCTCTAGGTCCTCTACCTCCCAGCTTCAGTGTATCACTACTTCTTGGGACACCCTGTATATTTTTTGTTATAAATTGGTACATTTGTATTTATTAACTTGTATTACAAGTTGAAGTCTCTTTTTAATACATACATATTGTTGGAAAGTGATTTCCGCTTGTAATACGAGGTACAAGCTTTTGTGAAAGGGGCCCCAGATGTATATATGAATAACTAAATAACCGAATTGACTAAATGTGTGCATACGCTTGGGGTCGTTAATAAAAAGAACCCAATCATTACACTTTTTTTAATGCGTCAATTATTGTTTTTCTTTTACAGAGAGATGCTAGTACCAGCACAATATGCCGGTCCTCAGGGCGGGTTGAACCCCGCCCTCCTACCCAACGCCTACTACCACCAGCTGCAAGAACCTACCCACTACATAAGCAATGGACCGTAGGGCGCTTACGAAGATTAGTCGGTTCTAAATCGACCTACTATTAAGGCTCGACCACGAAAACGCACGATCGGCGGCCCGGCCATCGAATTCCTGATAAATGGCGTGCGATGCGAATTAACTGAGGGGCTACTCTGAAATTCGATACTCGAAGTTCATCATCACTCAAATATAGTTTAACCTGAGAGCGAGAGGGATGGCACGATACGAACTTCGAATTTCTAATTCGACCGCGCAATCAAGAGAGAATTCGCTCGCCGCGTCACTAGTCGCTCGCTGTCGTGGCCAATCTGTTAGTCTAGCTAATGCTTACCCAACCTACTATCGTCATCCTCGATATCCACTACTCGATGAAGGTCGATTTTCACCAGTGCGCCTACCATGACTTCGGCACGAGCGAGTATCGAGCGCTCGATGACGGTCTACCTCTTTCGCACTATTAACGCGTGCGAGAGAGGTGCACTGACTATACGGGATACTTGCTAGCGCCGATCGTAAACGCAGCTCCGGGTTAGGGCTGCCATCTTGATTATCGCCGAACCCGGACAAAAGCTTCAAAAACCTTGAATATTTGGAGTAAATCGCATTTTCCCCGGACATGATGGATTTTATCCAGTTTTATAAAGTCTTCCTGATACAAAAAGTGTCCTGGTTTTACCCGGACACCAGTTAAAAACCCGCCCGGACGGTCCCCGGACGGCCTCCAAACTAGGACAAATCCGGGGAAACCCGGACGGATGGCAGCCCGCCCTACTCATGGTAAGCACACAGATCATCGCGGTCGCAGTCGAGAATCTTTTGGCTCCAGTGGCCATCGGTTCTACGAACAATGTGCCACGCCCACTGCCACTTAAGTTTAGCAACTCTTTGAGTAGTCGACGCAGGGCCGGCTTTAGGGCCGGGCGACCTGCATGTCTAGCACAACTTACAATACGCACTTTGCAATACGCGACTCTTTGTCGCGGGACAAAGATTTTCTGTCTCTTTACATTCAAGCCAGTGCGAGAAAGACGGTGATGCTATGTCGCGCGATAAGTGTAATCGCGGAGAGTTGTCCTAGACCAGCAGGACGGCCGCCGGGGCGCCGCAGTCTAAGAGACGTTTGCTGTATGGAGCCCAGGGAGCCTGCTTCACCGCTCAATCAATAACTCGCCCAGGGCGCCTGTGCGTGTACGGTTAAGGCCAGCCCTGTGTCGATGACCTTGATTCTTCGATCTTTTATAACATTACACATAAATTATAGAAAATCCTCCTCAATCCTAATACAAAAACGGTTTTTTTTTTGTAATACTACCGTGTAGCCGTGGCAACCAATTTTTTTATGTTTTCATGACCATGGAATCAATGTCCTTTATGGAATTAACCTATACGTAGGTATGTTGTGTTGCCTGTAACTCTATAGCTTGACTAGTTCTTTTGTGACACTCCCATCGGCTGTGGAGGACGGGGGGAAAGACAGCGGGGACAAGTAAGAAATGTGCCATACCCGCCCCCGCTATCTTTTCCCCCCGTCGCCCGCAGCCGATGGGAGTGTCACGAAAGAACTTCTCAAGCTATTATTATTGCCCGCTGTGAATCTTTGTATCTTATACAGTTTTATTTGTAAAAAGCGCTAATGCGTTGTTGTAAATATTTTAAACTAGTTTTTAAGTGAAAAGAGTTTTATTTTGTTAACAGATTTAAGTATTATAGGAACTGATTTTATTATTATATAGTGAATCCTACTATTTTGAATGTTTTACCTCATTTAGTACCTTCTAGTGTTTCGATCGTAAGTTTTTATTATTTCTTACATATTTTTAGAGCTCTAGTATTTGACAGTGTACTTAGATGCCATATCGCCAGAACGGTTACTCCGAATCTCGAATTTCAAAGTTCATCCCTCTCCCTCGCATCTTAAACTGTATTTGAGTGGGCGAGATGGCGTCATACTAACTTCGAATTTCAGAGTAACCTCTCCGCTGTCAACCAAAACTCATTAAAATATTTGTCACTGCTTTTCAAAACCTCGTATCTCGGCACTGAGTGATACTGAAATGCAAGCTTTATTCCAATTGAGCATTTGTTAGTTAGTGAGTTTTGGTTGTCAATAAATGATATTTGACAAACTCAACTTTTATTTAAGTCTGATCCATATTTATTTTGATGTTGTCAGTATACTCATCGCGGATATGAAATAGACTGTAACACCCAGAGCATGGAGAATAGAAAGGTAAGGATAACCGTCTCTCTATATACAAAGTGTCTGTCAAAACAGGTTTAAGTGGTGGCGCCACCGTAGCAAGTGTGTAAATTTATTTTAGTAGCAAGAGCTTTGACAACAGATGTTGAAAGTCATTTCGCCCTCGTAAAATAAATTACCATAATCAAACGTCGCACTCCAGCGGGCATTAGGGAATATGCATGATTTTTTATTTTTACTTTATTAAAAGCTCATTCATGTAACAAACAGTAGACAAATATTTTTTCGAATAACTACAAAAATAACCAAGATACGAGGGGCAAACCGAAATGATCGGGAATTTAAAAAACTATGTGCACTATATACATAAATTATATTTTATTGTTTTTCGAAGTATTCTCCGTTACATTCAATGCACTTTTGCATTCTTTTAAACCAGTCATTAAAACAATAATTCCAGTTTGAAGTAGGCATTGCCAAAATGGCCGATTTATAGGCTTCCACAGCGGCTTCTGGGTTCTCAAACCGCTGACCACGCAATAAATCTTTAATTCTAGGGAACGTAAAAAAATCATTTGGACTCAGGTCAGGGCTGTATGGAGGATGGGACATCAACTCAACGTTTTCGTCGTTCAAAAATGTAGTTGTTTTGTGGGCGGTGTGGGAGCTCGCATTGTCGTGGTGTAAGATGACGCGGCGTCTCGGGTTCCCTTGGCGAAGTTCGGCCAGCACCTCCGGCAAACAAACTGTGATATACCAATCAGCGGTAACGGTTCTTTGTTCTTCTAGAGGAATTGTGGCAACATGCCCCTTTTTTGAGACGAACGAAGCCACCATCTTCTTCGACACGCTTCGAGAACGCACAACTTTCGTTGGTTTGACCTCGTCATCGAAGACCCATACTGCCGACTGGTGCTTTCTTTCAGGCTCATAAGAATAAATCCAGGATTCGTCACCCGAGACCATATTATAAACGGCTTTTGAGTTTCCTAAATTGTAGCATTTCAGAATAGATCGGCACCAATCAACACGAGCCGCCTTTTGCTCTTCAGACAAATTATGGGGTACCCATCGGGAAATCAATTTTCTGACACCCAACTCACCATGCAAAATAGTGTGAATTGCAGTCATTCCAATGCCTATGGTTGCCCGAATCTGCTCGTATGTCACATGTCTATCTTCTTTTAGTAGTTTTTCCACAGCCGCGATGTTTTCAGGCGAAACCGCCGTTTTCGGCCGACCTGATGAAGGTACGGTGCCAAGAGAGGCACGACCCCGTCGAAACTCAGCATACCACCGATATATTGTCGTCTGACTAGGTGCTTCAATTTCGTATATAGTAACAAGCTCATTGCGACATTCATCTGGAGATAAGCCACGACGAAAGTTATGGTAAATAATTGCACGAAAATTTTCACGCGTCAGCTCCATTTTGTTCATCGAGTTGTCAATTTAAAAATGGAATTAAAAAAATATATCGTTCTTTTTTTTAATTGTAAAAACGGCATCGTGATTGTAAGTCGCCAGTATGCATGTGACAAAAAAGGATTTAATGTAACTCAGTTTAAAGTACTCTATTCCCGATCATTTCGGTGTGCCCCTCGTATAAGCCATCAAACATTTCATTCTATCTCTTTTTAGCAAAACGGAATTTAATATGGAGTTTATATAGCCGGCGTAGACTATGCCGTAACAGTACATGTCGGACCTCTCTGTCAAATCGCCGTCTAATTAGCAGTTTAAAATGCCTATATCATGCGTATTTATTGGCCGATTTTAATTTCACTTTTTGAAATAATTTTTACGGTATTTTCATATTTTGTTAAGAAAAGTGATAAAAAGTTTTTGCAGGCACGTCAGATGGTAAGGTTCACAAATAAATCAATCAATTTTCGAGTTGTCAGAATAGGGTATTTGTACTTCGTCGCTGGAGTGCGACGTATGACCATAATAATGCCAGAAAATCCGCAACGATGCAAGAATAATTCTGGTGAACATGGTTAAATGTTTACATCAGAAGAATAACGAGGGGTTGAGTAGCATTTCCATATACATGTTTTGTATTTACTTGTTCATATGACCGGAACTGAGAAGCAACGGCTAAATTAATTTCATACGCACTTGCTACTCTAGCGCCATTTTGGACGAATTTGGAACTATTATTTACCGTTTTCTGCTAGACACTTTTTTATCTGCTTCCTATATGAGATTGCCTCTTTACCTTTCTATACTCCATGACTCAGAGTGTCAAATATATCACTAGTAACGCGACACTCATTTAACGCCATAACAATATTTGTGTTGCTATATTTTATACACCGGTATACAATATTAAAGTACCATTAAACTTTGAAAATAAACCGGACACTAATGCTTCAATCAAACTTATCGTAATCTATGTATCCCTGATTTGAGAAAAAGTATCCATTTTGATTTTTCATCTTGTAATGATTTTGAATCTTTATTTGCTACAAAAATGGAAGTAAGTATTGCAAAGGTTACTTACATGTATCTTAATCTATTATTATGTGTGAATGGTGCTGTCTATGTTTAAATGATTACATGTATTCTAGTCTACAACTAAAATAAAATTCTCAAAGAATGATTATTTGTTTTTTTACCTGTGTTTGAAGATCTCTAGAAATTAGTAATAGAAAATATCATTGTACTCATACAAATTATTTTATGTTGATAATTAAAAAACGATTTTACCCTTGTTACGTCAAATCATTCTAAAATTCTGTCGTGTACCAAGGACTATTAAAACAAGAAGACTGACAATTGCCATACTTTGAATCGTGCCCCGATCGCAATTAATTATGAGGCAAAAACAAGATGGCGCTTTAAAACATTTAACAATGTTATAATTGAGCAAAGAAAGATAGTACCTACAGTAATACTTCGTTCATATACAGCCAATAATAAATAATTCGTAACATTTAAATAAGTACTGAATCACGCGCTTGCAAAGCTGAATAATTGTAAATAATAATTATAATAGTAGATTGAAGAGTATATATAATAGTAAATAAATTTGTCCTGTAATATTTATTAATATTGTTTTTTATTAATGTTTATTGGTTGTATGAACGAAAAAAAAAATGTATTTAATTCCTAGATTTCATCATGATTTCATTCACATTTTCCGCTTCGAAATCTCAAATAATGGCTAGAGATTCTCAGTGCTGCCAGCGTATAAAATTATTTCTTGCTGCACCTTTAAGGTCCCTATTATTAAGAACATTACTAATCTCATCTCCCTGGAGAAAACTGTTGAAATAAACCATGTTCATAGTTATTAGTTTAATAGTGCAAGTAAGTCAATAAGTTACAGAAAAATATTCTAGTGGTTTTATTATTGTCTCAAATAAGCTTATGTCATGCGTCAAATTCGACTGTCATATGCGTTACAATACACTAATCTAGAAATGTCATGAATGTCATAATAAATTGCTGATTGCTGTGCTAATTTTCTTTGTTTGAAAAATCAATTCAGCTTTAAATCAAAATAGAAACACAAACAACGTCATAAAAGAAAATAATACGAGTGCAAGCAGTTCAGTTTAACAATAGTGGACATTTCATTTAAATGACGCAATTGCGGAAGTGACCTGAAGATGAGTGACTCGAAATCGTTCGTAAATTTTTCCTGTCAACGATGTCTTCAGCCTTTGAAGCTTGATGAGTCTTTGAACAACTTGGGGGAGCATACTATAGCTGATTTGACGCTTCAGATTCGTCGCAATAATGAAACTGATCTTGATATGCAATCATCGAGTCTGGAGCACTATGTGCCCCCGTTTCGTATGTCAGAGTCAGGGAATGGAGCGAACGGGTTCATGGTTATATCGGACGGATGGGAGACTACCTCGGTAGGCCATCAATTGCACGTAAAAGCAACTCTATTTGACTGTTTATCAAACAATTCAGATGTTGACCACCCTTTATGTGATGAATGCACGGACACTCTTTTGGAACTTATGGATAACCAGTTGAGATTAACCGAAGCAGAATGGAAGGACTATAGCGACTATTTAAAGAAGCTCGAAGATGACAAAGAAGACTTAAACTTGGAAGGACTCGAGAAAGAATTAGAAGATTGGAAGCAAGAACAGGACAGACTTTTAAAAGAATTATCCTCTTTACAAAAAGAGGAAAAAGCCATGAAAGACGAAATTGAGATTCAGGAGAAGGAGAAAGAGAGATTGGAAAAGGAGCAAGATGTCTATTGGAGGGAATACACAAGATACCGGAAGGATTTGATTATCACTGAGGATCAGATGAAGTTTTATGAATGCCAGCTTGCTTACACTCAAACACAGCTAGAAAAGCTCAAGAAGACTAACATCTTCAAGGCTACGTTCCATATCTCAGATTCTGGGCAATTTGGTATCATAAACAATTTTAGACTCGGAAGATTACCAACTGCTCCAGTAGATTGGTCAGAGATCAATGCGGCATGGGGCCAAACCGTCTTACTGCTCTCATCATTGGCCAAGAAAATCAACTTCTGTTTCCAACGATACCGCCTTGTACCATACGGGAACCATTCATATATTGAAGTGTTAGAGGATCAAAAGGTCTTGCCGTTATATGGTTCTGGTGGCTTTCGATTTCTCTGGGATACAAAGTTTGATGCGGCTATGGTTGCGTTCCTTGACTGCCTCCAGCAATTTAAGGAGCAAGTTGAGAAGGGAAATACGGGTTTCTGTCTGCCATACAGAATTGATAAAGGGAAGATTGAGGATACTGCGTCCCCTCCTCATGCCTATTCAATCAAAATTCAGTTTAATTCTGAGGAACATTGGACGAAAGCCTTAAAATATATGTTGACGAATTTGAAGTGGGCTTTGACCTGGATTTCCTCTCAATTTAGCGAAGATAAAATTGACCATCAATAAGTACCTCAATTTGCTGTGATATTAGATTATATTCCATGTAAATTCTAAAATAAATAAGGATATTATTTCGTTTCTTAAATTGTTATACAGTTAGCGTCATATAATTTTGAAGTCAAATGTAAAACTAGTGCATTCAACATTTCAAAACTACTTTAATTATAACAGTATCTTTAGGGGCTGCTACATATTTGAGAAACTGAATGCTTGCGTATTTTTTAACTTGACATACTAACATTGTATAATATGTGCCTGACATGATTGCCATCCTGAATGAGGGAACTACCTATAGGCCTGAGTTTTTTCTTGAGGTTTTCGAGCGATACGGGCGGGGTGACAAGTGACGTATATGTGTATAGCGAGACAGTTAGGACACGTCATATCACGTCACCTGTCACTCCTCCTCCCGTACCACTCTCCCATACCTCACGAACAGATGTTAAGTGTTAGACCTGTGTGTTGCTCTAAGTTTATACTTCGTGTCTAAAACATTGCATACAAACAATGTGCAAACTTAAAATGATTGGATTATACTGCCAAAAAAATCCATCTAGTTTTCTATTTTGCTCTTTTGGGATGGTAATCATTTTAAGTGTATAGATGCCACCAACTTAAATGTTCAATTGGTGGTGTTGAATTACATTGTGGTATTCTATAGCTGGGCCTGTGGTATGAAATGTGATGCAGTTGAGAATTAATGTTCATGATTAAGGCCGGTGGATAGGACTGAAACATTCAACAGTTGAGCAACCATTTTGTAATTTTAACTTTTTGAGCGCCAAGTAACGATGTAATACGAGACTCAGCAATAAAATAAAATGAAGCTGAAAAATAAAATAGTGATTGCAGGGTAGTTAAAATTAGACTATATGTCACTAAGACGATGTTCAAATTCGTTAAAAGTTAAACTTATAACCCTGTAATATTTGACCAGCGATATGCCGATGCTCGGTGGCACCAATTTTCGATGACGTGACTTGCTGATTGTGGCGGTCAAAAGGTTAAATACGATGTTAGAACTCCAGTTCCACCTGAAAAGTTAAATTGGTACTTTATAATGAATTCAGCAATAATGTGAATTTAAAGCTTAGGGAATCCATTTTGAAATTTACAATGGTAAGGCAATGTGGGTAGGTACGTTATTAGGACAGTAACAGTTGAGAAATGCCTTTGATTATACATATATGTCGTGATGAAAATTATTTAGCTGTGACTACAATTTAGGAATCTTAATATTTACAAAAGTGTAAATAGAGTAACTGAAAATACTAAAAATCTCTTTTATTATGACCTGAAACCTTTAAAGTTTTTATGTGTTAAAATTATACCAACCGTGTAATAAATAATCCTAATTAATATTCATAATAACTAACGTCAGTAATGCGATAACTGTTAGAACAAGGATTATTGAAACAAGAGGACTGTCAATTGCTATACTTTGGGTATTACAATTGAACAAAAAAAAATAGTACAGTAACAATTAGTTCGCAAACAGCTAATAATAATAAAATCGTATATTCGTAACATTAAAATACTGTGTCACGCTTGCGACTTATTATTTTAGGGTTGTTCCACGTTCCTCGTAAGACGCTTGCGGAGTTGAATAATTGTAAATAATAATTTCTTTACATAGATGGCGTTGTAAATATCGGGGAATGGCTTTTTGTATTTTAACTGTCAGTTCTCTTGTTTTATTGGTCCCTGGTTAGAACATTACCGAAATAACTCACATTCATATTTTAAAAAGCGCCACCTATTCAAACATTTGGGAACTTAGCAATAGACTCGGCGACTACACAGCAGAAATGCCAAAGAGATACCGTGGAGGGCTCACAGATAGCGTATAATTAAACAATTCATATTCCTAACTAAAATGGCATATCAGAGATTATTTTATTTCGATATATTCGTATTGTATATTTATTAGGGTTCTGTAGCTAAAATGGCATAAACGGAACCCTTATAGATTCGTCATGCCGTATCATTGTTACAGGCATTTTACTCAAAAACTATAAGATGTACATTGATGAAATTTAGAGCATAGGTGTCGGGTATAAACCGCAACATAGTTTGATAGTTAAATAAAAAAATATATGTTTCTAGGGGGGCACTCCATACATGTAACCGAAACTGGAAAAATAATCTGCAAATATCAATGTGTGTCACATATTTCGACAGTTTAAAAAAAACATTCTAAAAAAACTTCGAAGTTTCAAAAAAAAATTTGATTTAGATAATATTTTCTGTAATATTCGCTACGAAAGTAGCAACAATTGTCCCCCCCCCCCCCCTCTGTTTTCGAAACGGTATGTTCAAAGATATGAAAAAAAGCTTAATGAACACTTCCAACGAAAATTGTTTTCAACATGATCGGACATACCGTTTTTAAGTTATTGACAAAACACTGCGCTTCTCAGCGAAAGGACGTAAGTGCCGGAGAGATACGCTCTTTTGTTAGTGTTTTTTTTTCATATCGTATTTTTTTCATCTGTAGTGCATTTTTTGTATAAACGGCTGCGGAACCCTTCATTGGCGAGTCGCGAGTCCGACTCGCACTTGGCCGCTTTTTATTCTTAACTAGAAGGTGCCCGCAACTTCGTTCGCGAAGCAAAAAAAGGAAAAAAAATGTACATCCCAATCAAATCCTTACTTAAAAATTATGTAAAAAATAATAATGCGAGAAAGTGTTAAACAGACACTTAACTATCATACGTACCATGTTTGGAAAGTTATTTTTACCATTTCAGGGACTTAGATACAAAATAAAAACCATGAAAAATCATACATTTTCGCTTAGAGCCCCTTATAAACTACTAATAACTGAGTAGATTAACTCCAACTATTTGAATCTCCAAGAATTAGAATTAAGTGCGAAACCCATTTTACGGTAGTCAAACATCAAAGAGAGACGATATACAAACTTATATTTTCAGTTAAAATGTCGCTACCTATGTCCCGACCTACACAAATTAGTTCGTGTTTAGATTAGTTTTAGTTTTGTCCACCGGCAAAATTAAATTTGTCACGCGACCCTCGTCGCTTGCAGATATCGTTTAGTATGGAAATGGAAGAAATCGGAATCAACTTGAAAAAGTATTGGGTAATCCTGTTGGGGGTAAACCGTACTTTTCCATAAGGACGACCTCTATTAATAAAGATTACTTTAGACGCTGAAGAGAAGAAGTATACTGTCAATATCAAGGGCGTCTTTATATATGCGGGGGCCGGGCACTCAAAAATAGGGGGGGGGGGGGGGGGGGGGGGGCTGGAGCACTCAATTATAAAATTTAGAGACCTAGTTAGACAGAAAAAGTAGGTAGTTTAAGGGGTCCACTTATTGTTCTTATCGCAGACAAACATCTTGTTTAAAACATTAAATTTTTTAACTTGACAGCAATTTACAACTCTTGTGATAACTTTGATAACGATCCAGTACTCTTAAAATACAAATATCAAAATAATGAAAAAAAAATCAAGGCTTGGATTTCAACCATACAGCCTATTGAGCTACAGCGCCCAGTCAGCTTGTCTTCCAATTTTGTCACTATTTCTTACAAGATCTTTGCATTTTGCAGTTTAACCGGCTTATTCTGCCGTCAGCCCACCTGGTCAGCACAGATGAAACTAAATGTTCACCCAACACAACGAAATGTCCAGTATGTGTCATCATGTTCATGTTTATTTTAATTTGTGCGGCAGCATGTTTGCTGTTACCATCGTCATTTGTGCTAGGCGGCAGGATGCCACGACATCCTCGGCACCTAGCGTGTGGGGCTGCCGCGCGCGGGCGCTACGAGCAGCAATAGTGATCCTAGTCTTCACACTATTTTGTTGTTGCGTCAGTGTATCTACAGTATGTGGTAACTGTACATTTCGTTAGCTAGAGATGTCGCTGTAGTGTAAACATTCTTTTTTTACAAAAATCTTAATATTATAAACAAAGATCAGAAACAAATGAAAAAAAATTTCGACGATACTGGACTTGAACCAGTGCCTTGAGCCAGACCGGGGCAGCACGCTCTACCATCTGAGCTAATCGTCCACACCAGTAGTCGACGAATTTAGTGGAGTGATCCACTAATAAATTGCAAAAATTGTGATTATTATCATGATATTTGTAAAACAAAAACTAAAAATCTTAATGTTTTACAATCAAATCCAGTCGGAGTCTTGAATTTTTTTCATTATTTAGATCTTTGTTAGGTCGGGTGGGGTAAGGGAAATGTAATTTATTTCGTGGGGAAAGAGGAACCATTCAATTTGCCCAACTCTATTTCCATTCACGCATATAGGGCCGGATTTAGATGTGTCTAGGCCCTATGGCAACAAAGGAGTTGAGGCCCCCTTCCTAGCATCAAATTATTTTCCAAATAATATGCACAATTTTTCTCAGTCAAGTTTTTCAATTATTGCGAAACCAAATAACTTATATCATGAAACATATAATAATATATAATCGAAAATAAAAATTATACGAAATAAATATTTAGCATTAACAAACGGAATCTGCCGAGCTTTTTTAGAATAAAAATCGTTGAAATCAAGTTCCCGGAAAATCACTTTCTATGCTCAGGAGAGAAAGCTTCGATAGACGGTTTTATCCTCTCGCGAAGGTTTTTTAAGACGTAAAACTGGCTGCCCTTTTCTCCGATAATTTGTTAATCAGAATTCGGTATCGCTCTGTACTTGCTATGAAGTCTATTGTGGGGGCCCCTCTTTTGTGGAGGCCCAGGGCCCTAGCCCCGGATGCCCTCCCCTATATCCGGCCCTGCACACATCTGTCAGTTTTCAGTATCACATTTACAAGTTTTCTCCTACCCCACCTGAAAAAAATCACGATCGTGATAAAAAAGATTTTCAGAAAAAACAGTGATTCAGTAATCAAGTTAAAAATGTGGAAACCGTTTCTATCAATCCGTTTATTTTCAGTCTCATCAAATTTTCTCATTTACTTCGGCAGAGAGCAAAGCGTCCGTATGTCAACTAGGTACATGCTCTTAGTCTAAACGATTAGCTACTAGTTAATCTATAACTAGTTAGGTACATATTACAACTTCGGGTTAGTTAATTTGTATGTCACAATGGTCAATTCTAGTCCCGAAACCATCAACTAAGGATTATTATTATTTTTTTCTGGCTGTCCTCTATGATCTCTTTTGGCCAGAGAGGCCATTTTAGAGTTTCTGTAGTTGGCGCGTCACTCCTAGGATAACAAGCCTTTACAACTAAAACTTAACTTCAAAGAATGTTCGGCCGAGCAACTTACTCAATTAGTGCGTATGTTTGACTTCAAACATTTGTTAGGTTAGGACCGGTCCCTAGTTTGGCAGAATTCGATGCTCCAGAGCTCCAGATGAGAAAGATATCACCCTCGAGATATCATCATCCTCTCCCCTTTATTTCATCACTAGAAGATGCCCACAACTTCGTTCGTGGAGGAGAAAAAGTCATAACTCCTTCTTTTTTCTACAGCGTAGGCAAATAAAAAGTCCTATAAGCATCTGTGGATACTCAGCTACCCCTGTACCAAATATCTAGTTTTAGACAGTTTAAGCCTTGTGTCCAATTTACTGTGTAAGAACAAGAACCATTGTGTGGAACGCCTAGCTAACTGACTGAGCTTTTTGAATTACCACAGCTATAAGATAACTATATAATAAGCTAAATATTTGTATAAAAAAAATTGTAATAGGAATAAAGATTGTCATACCAACAACATAACACAAACATCTTTCTTTACTGTCCCAATTACTACCTGAAATTACTGGAAGGATTTATGCACCTCTTAAATATTATTTTGATTTTCTGAATTTTTGTCCGGGAGAGGTGATTTTTGTGAACTCTCACCTTTTCTGACTTTGTCATAGGAGTCCTGAATTTTGAGCCGAGGCCAGGCCTAAATATGTATATGTCAAATGGCCTATAAAAAATCTAGTTATCAAAAAAGTTGAAATCTGTTTAGCCGATTTGGCGCGATGAAGCCACAATGACACACAATAAACCCAATTTTTTTTTCTCTTTAGTGACCTCCACATTGTCGTTACAATAGTTTTTTTTTAATATCTTCAATGTACAGACATTTAATTTAGCAACTTTATATAGACGAAACAATGCTACGTCGAATTAGGGTCCTGGCTATAGTAGCTAAAACCAAGCCAGCAAAAGTTACAAGTAAGATGACGACTTAAGGCGATAAGCATAAGGTCTACATTTTAGTGACAGAAACAACGTTTAAAGGTCAATAATGGAGGCTGTTCGCTGACATCCTTTGGCTGTTCAAGCGTACTTGTTAATTTGTACTGAACTAAAATATCTGGTTTGAAGTTTATATTACAGACTATTGAATTACCTATATACTACAATAGAACCCGATTCTGAGGGGACCTACCAAAAAAAGCGTCTTAAACGGGAGATCAACCTCTACATGTGGTCGATATTCCGCGTATCCGCACGAAGCGCTTCGGTGCCACTTTTATCAAGGAGTGGAACTCGTTGCTTGCGAGTGTGTCCCGCGACCATTATAATGTGGGCGTGATCAAGACAAGAGTGAATAGGTTGTTTCTAGACGGGCATGATACATCCTCGGCCGCATCGTCACTTAACAACAGGTGAGATTGCGGTCAAATGCCCGTCTATCGTTAATTAAAAAAAAATAGTTTTAAATAACAATAATTTCTGTTTTACTTAAAGTAATTACTTATTTTAGTTTGACGTAGATATTGGGATGCATTCGCTACAACAAGATCTATACATATAATAAAGCTGAAGAGGGTCAAAACTCTGTACATGGAAGATGTTCAAAAAAAAATTGGCCGGGGATACTTAAAATCGATAAAAGAACACGTTCCAACAGTTTTTAGATTTTTTGTCTGTTTGTTTATTTGTGCGCGCATCACGTGAAAACGGCTGAACAGATTTTGATGCAAACTTTATTAATCTGTCGAAAAAATCTCCGGTCAGGTTATAGGCTACAAAAAATCAACTCCTAAAAGGGGGAGTAGCGACTACACTTGATTGAGTTAAGTTTGCACTTGAATCGTATGGCGCTACTTAGGACGGAGGTGCAAACTTTTCTCAAATATGTGCTACACGAGCAACAACTACTCTTGAGTACCTTGCTAAACTAACAGGTGGCGCTAAAATGAATACCTTGGCATTTTGCCAAATTAACTCTAAGTTTAGAAGAGGGGGTACGGATATCAACAAATTTTATTTAATAATACAACAAAATACGAGATAAGTGGCTCAGTGGTATCACAAGGAGGAGGCTCTCACGTGCAAGAATTTGCCCAGGTACTGCTTCAGGTTGGAGAAGGACTTCATATACAATACAATTTGAATAATTGTGAGCGCACCAAAGCAAGTTCAAGGCATGTAGCAAATTTAATTCTCAGCTTTATACTCTTCAGCGCAGGGATAACAGCCTGTCCACAAGACTTTTGTACAGTAGCGAGACTAATAACAATTTGAGATACTACATAGAAGGCGCCAGCAACTTAATAGGGTACATTCTTTTTATCGCTTGTCTTAACAAAATAGAGTTATAAAGATTTCAAAAATAGGAATTAAAATTCTGAAAAAAATATATAAGCATTTTGAACTACTATAGCTTGTCAAGTTATTTCGTGACACTCCCTTTGTCTGCGGGCGACGGGGGGAAAGACAGCGGGGGCGAGAAAGAAGTGTGCGCGCGGCAGGGTCATCGTGCTCCACCGCGCGCAGACTTCATCATCAAAAATAATTGCAATTCGTTTAGCCGATTTGGCGTGATGAAGCCACAATGACACATACAAAAAATCCAAAACCTTTACCTCCTCCACGAATGAAGTTGTGGGCACCTACCGTGCCCTCAGATTTTTTCTGTTCTTTGTATGTAAATTTTAGGCTCCATTCCAAATTTCAGCTTCATATCATATCATATCATTTATTGCGTATCATGTTCATTTTACAATGGATGGTAAGGTAGTTATTATGTAGGTACATGAGACCCTGCTAGGGCATTGTAAGTTCTTACATACTAAACACATTATTAATTTAAGATATTATGTACAACTGTTTTACATCCATAAAATGTTGTTTATATAATTATATTCTTATATTAGTATAATATAAGAATATAATTATATAAACAACTACTTTCTAGGACATCGGAAGTATTTCAGTTTTACTAGTTCCGTTCCGAGACCTGCGCCCCCTTTTTAGGGGTAGGAGGGTGAAAGTTACAAATTTCTTCATTTTACTATTATTTGTATGTAAATCCTAGGCTCCATGCCAAATTTCAGCTTTCTAGATCATCGGGAAGTACCCTAGAATTTTGATACGTGAGTGAGTAAGTCAGTGACAAAATCGGCGTATTTTAGGTATCAATACAACCTAAAGTATGAAAGCTAGATCAATGAAATTTAGTGTATTTCATATGTTCCCCGACTACATCTTAACCTGTGAATTTGGGCTCTCAGGTGTTAACTGGGACGAAGCTATGAGACTTTGAAAATGAGACGAAACGGTTCTTGAAAAGGTAGGTAGTGCCCCGCTTCTTTTTTTTCGTCTTGGCGGGGGCATGGTAGTGATTTATGTGCCTTATGTCAGTTAATTTTGATAGTTACTAAACTTTAATCAACTACATAGGTTCTCCTCTCTGTTCCGTTCGCTATCCAATATGTTACAAGTACTCGCCTTCATAATTACAGCTGTGAACAATTAATTTGCTCGCAGAAGATAATTAATGGGTGAGATTCGTTCAAACGATTTCGAATCGGGCTCTTCGCAACAAGTACCTACAGGGTGACTCTAAAATTATTATCGAAATCTTTGTTAGATTCACTCTTGGCAAAGTGGTAGAGCTTTTAACGTAATTTCAGGATTTAGGCACGTTTTACACCACGCCAAAGGAAAGGCAGCTGTAAGAGGTCAGATAATAGGGGTGATGACTAAATTTTAATAATTAACCCGTCATGTAGATTAATAAAAATATCGGACACGTATTTTTTCTTTTTAACGTAGTCAAAAAATGAAGGCGATACTTGAGTCAAAATGTCGCGTGATGTGACTCCTAGGTACAGTTTGTACCTAGTTATGGGATTACTAATGTTTGGCAAAAAACGTTCCCCAAAGTATCACATCGCAAACTTTGTTTCCCAAATTTTTATTTGGCAAAAACTCAATTTTAAAAACAACTTATCGCAATTTTAAAGTCAGCAAACCTTTTGGCAAGTGATTGGTTAGCAAATTGGTCATGTTCTATTTTTCCAAAAAGAATTTTTGCAAATGTATTGTTTGGCATAACATACCAATGCCAAAATATTGCAGCATGGCATTCGATTTATATCCCAATTTTAGTAGTGCGTAGGATACAAAATAGAATATGATTATATTTTGTTACATACAGTTTTAGGTTTTGGACCCATTTTGACGCTACGCTCGCTTCGCTTGCTCCGCTATACATGGTCACAACACAAACCTAACCTAACCTACAGATTTCGGTTTTTGACCGATTTTGATAAAGCAGCTAAAGGTGCGTCCACATTTGTATCATTTGCCAGATCAGATCTTCGTCCCGTGGCATGATCGCGTGTCACGATCACGCGTTTGGACGTTGCGCCGATCTGATCGCTCGAAATCCATGTTGCTTCGCGTATCACACACTTAGATCGGACAAGCGCGACGTGACCGCCGCGCCGACAGTGAGCTTCCAAGCAGCGCGATACGCAGTCATGCCACGCAACGGTGATCGGAGCATTTGCCAAACTTTTGCTATAAGATGTGCATGGGAAGTGTCAAATTTGGCAAAAAATTTGGCATATAGTTTTATGACAAAATAAAACATTTGCTTCATAAGCATTTGATTAATAAAATCTTGATGAAGTGAATCTTTGCCCAATGATAATTTAACCAAATGAATAAAATGCGAAATGTAACTTTGCTAAAGATTCGTTTGGGAAATGAAATTATTGCGATAAGTTATTTGGGAAGTCATATTTAGAAACATAATTTGCCAAACGGCAGTCCACCGTAAAAATCAAATCAGGATTTTTTTTAAAAGTGCCAAAATCTCGAAAACCGTGTTCTTTTTAGTAAGGTAAAATTTACTTCATATGGTAGCTTATGAGCTGTATTATCACCGCTCTTCATTTTGTCGTTGGTTTTAGGGATACCCTGTATTTTATTATATAATTTTAATATATAGGTCCTTACATATGAAATTGGCGTTACATATGGCAGAAATGAAAACGATTTTTTTTTATGATACTATTTTTTTATTTAGTCAAAGTATGTACCATGGCTATCTATGCACTTTTGCCATCTCGAAGGTAGTTCATTGATTCCTTTACTAAAAAAAATGTGTGAGCAAGAATCAATAAAAACTTTGAAGGCCGTTTGGACAGCCTCGTGAGAACTGAATTTATTTCCTTGCATGAAGTTGTCCAAATTCCGAAAAAAATGGTAATCAGTTGGAGCAAGGTCCGGGGAGTATGGTGGGCGTCGAAGACATTCCAGTCGCAGCTCCCTTAGTTTTGCGGTCGTCAAACGTGCCGTATGTGGTCGAGCGTTGTCCTGAAGCAGCAGTGGGCTAGATCGATTGATCAGTCTGGCTTGGTTAATGGCTAATGCTTATGGTTTTATCACTCACACGGAAGGAAGGCTGCTGCTAACTCTGACATGGTTTGCGATGGATCTGCTTCCACAATTGCTTTTAATTCTTCGTTGTCAACTTGTGTCTCCCGCCGTCCACGGGGCTTGTTCTGTAGGTCAAAATTTCCAGAATGGAAACGTTGGAACCAATAACGTACCGTATTTTCTTTTGCAGTAGCTTCCCTATACGAATTGTTAATCCTACGAGCCGTTTCTGCAGCACTGGTGCCGAGGTGAAACTCATATTCGTAAATATAGCGATATATTAAGTTCTCCATATTGTGAACAGAACGATGTGAAAGAAAAACAAATGACGCGATAACAAATAAATTTCGAAATTCGAAAACAGAAATACATTGTCTTAAATTTGAAATAAATTTGAATTTGGAATTCCTAGCCGAACGCCACATATTTTGAACCAAAGTTGCCAGTTCGCCAAACGCCAATTTCATATGTAAGGACCTAATATTATTATAGGCATAAAAGATACGTGACGATATACAGTATGTAAACTTACTAAAACCACCCCTTTAAGCCAGTTAGTTGATGGCCACGTCGAGTTAAGCGTCTTACGACATTGTTTGGTAGTGTCTGTCGAATATTTAAAATTTTCTCATTGTATAAAAAATATGAAATCTTACCTTTTTCAAAGTCGGTTAACCCAAAAAGTAACGTCCTGTGACATTTAATGTTTACGTCGTGACAGATGAACGCAAGCCCACTATATATACGTTAATACCTACTTGAAATTTCATTATTTTTCCATTAGTATAACTTCCTTTTTCATACCCGTTTTACGTTCTTATTAGTCCGTGGCAGCCAAATTATTTTCAATTTATCATGTAAACAGCATCAATTCAAGCTTATTTATTAAATGTTATTTCAATTATACTAGTGTTACTTCAATGTAGGTAAAGATTTTTTTTTCTTAATTATTCCACAAAAAAGTTTGGCTAGGAATGAAATGTCATGATTAATTTTCAATGAGACGTTTCTTTATTGCAATGAAATGAGGCTGTGAATTGTGCAAACTTTCAAGAAAATCTAGCGACGTGCTTCGCAAAATCCAAATTTGATGCGTAGCGTTCACAAAAACAGCCATCGTCGCTTGGTTCAAGTAACAACTAACTCGTATGTGTGCATATGGCCTTACTTTAACTGACATTGCATGTATGGAACTTGACGTTGTCTTGACAACCTGATGAAAATTTTACAATTGTAAACAAAGAATACGGGATGTTTAAATCATTAATGATATTTTTATTTTATTTTTTTATTTTAATTATACATTCTAAAAAGCGTTAGTATTTCCATAATGTATATACCACAACCTTATTTATTACCTAGACATGTCCGGATTTAAATAAATGGTTTTAGTAAATTTACATACTGTATTTGGCGCTTAGAAGCTATAAAGACTATTTTGATGTCGACTGTACCAATATAGCAACAATATGTCTATATTGACGAAAGTCATTGGCTACGCTTTCAGTTAATTGAGTGTGATCCCCGTGGCTGATTGAACCAATAGGGAAATCAAAGTTATTAAACTTAAGAATTCAAATGATGAAACTTTACATATGTAAAAGCATAGGTTAAATTTATTAGAATCGAATGGACGCGACTACATATATCTTCCCGTATAGTGTGCCCAGCCAGGTATATGTCTGCTGCATACATGTTATTACTGTGTATCTTGTTACTGTTTTTCTGTAAATTGTAAAATGAGATACAAAAAAAGTAATTTAAAAAAAAAACAAAAAACCCGACTGTTAAAAAACTAAAAAGAAAAGAACAAGTCCAGTACCCCAGAAATTTGTTAAGTTATACATGACATGATCGATACTCACAATAAAACAAATAATAAATTCTAATATGGAACATAGCGATTTTGAACAGTCGGGACCCATAAGAAATCTAGATCGACGCAAATCTTCCCAACAATGGGTCCCGACTGTTTAAAATCGCTATGTTCAATATTAGAATTTATTATTTGTTTTATTGTGAGTATCGATCATGTCATGTATAACTTAACAAATTTCTGGGGTACTGGACTTGTTCTTTTCTTTTTAGTTTTTTAATTACCTTTTTTATTTTATACTTTTTAGTTAAGATTATAAAAGTCAGTTCATTTCGCAATCTTTATCGTGGGGGTTATTGAGAAGCTTGCACAGATTTATTACAATACCATGAAATGAAAATTTAGTGAGACCGGCTTGCTAGCCAAATTTAAATGGTTATAGTTCCTAACTGGTAAGTCCAAATTAAAAATGATGAAAGAAACCTAATAATTATTTTCAATTCCCTATTCATTCATACCCCACTCGATATAGTACGTCGATTTTTATTTTTTTCTTTTTCACAATATGGCGTCTCATTATGAGTTTTCATCATTTTCATGTCTTCAGTGACATTTGGACAGTTAAGACAAATCGATTGACGTAAGAATCATCAAAATCAGTCCACGCGTTTGGTCTCTAGAGTGCCAGATAGGAACAAACATACATACATACATACATACAGACATACATACATACATAGACTGATAAACACATTACCACTCCTTTGCGTCGCGTATTCGGGTAAAAAGTGCCCTTGTTACTTATATAATTAAGTTATGATTTTGCATTTTTTTTTATTTAAACTTTATTGCACAATACAAGAAAGTACAAATGGCGGATTTAATGCCATAAAGGCTTGGAGTCATAAAGATGTTCTCTACCTGTCAACCATTAGGCTGAGAGAGAAATTATTGGTGCGGGATATCGGTATCAAACTTGTACAAGTTAATAATTACAAGGACACACAAATTATATACTAAATATACAAACTATACACAATAAGTAATATATATAACCATAATACATAAATATATATACATACATGGGTACCTGCTGCTGAACTACTATGAAGACTCTTAATCTTGAAAATTTTCCAAGAGATGCTTGCGCAACTTACATTTGAAGAAGATAATTAAAATCCATTTTAAATGAACAGGGCAGAGACATACAATACCTGATATGTATATATTTTTTTACAACTTTATAACAGTAAATATTATTATAAGAAGGTATATCTAGGTACACATTATATCTTTGTATCGACTAAGGTCGTTGGGTTCGCTTCCAGTTGATTGAGTGTGATCCCAATGGCTGATTGCAAGCCAACAGGGAAATCAAAGTTTAATAAGCTAAAGCAAGCTGAGGACATCGGTAGCTAACATGCGCCAAGTCTAACATACTGTCTAGTAAGTAGCTGTCATGATATTGTCCAGTATTCGATTGGATTACTTAAGAAATATATTAAGTGACTGAAATGAAATAATAGTACAATTGGGAACAAGGGCTGTAAAAGAAAGAAAGCCCGAAATCGCAGGTATTTGTGATCCGAGCCGCATGCGAGGGTTGTAAATATGCGGCTTTCTTTTTTACTGTCCGTGGTGAGTACACAATTTTACGTCTGCACTTCACCTGGCCATAATGTGAGTTTTACCGTACGCATACTATGCGGTAAAACCCATATTATGGCTAGGTGTGACGTAAAAGTAATTTAAACCACAAATACGTTCGACACTATTATCTGAACGCACTGATATCTATTACAAATTGAATTTTGTGATCGACCACTTTGTGACAGCTGCAGCTGTCATCCCAGACTTGGATTCCCAGTACGATCAGCAAAGAAATTGGTCTTCCACTTTTCGATTCTATTTTACATGTATAAAAATTCAAAAGTGGTCGACCCATTTCTTGGCCGATTGTACAATCGTAATGGCGCGAAGGCGTAAATGTACTGGAATGACGGCTGTCAAAAAGTGGTTGCTATAAAAATACAGTTGTATACCACAAGGTATGACTTTAAAAAAATAAAATGCAATAAAGCTTAAATAAAAATAATAATAAAAGCAAGAAATGGAACACTTATAGGATCACTTTGTTGTCCGTCTGTCTTTCAAGATATTTTTTTTAACGAACGCGTGAAGGTATCTAGTTAAAATTAACATCAAATGTCTGCGGCCCCTTAAACGTGCAAAAGAATCAAGCTTCTAAGTCAACGCAAACCAAAGATACAGTCATTAAAAAAGGTGTTTCCATACAAATTACCGTCCATGGCAAACCTATAGAAAGAAAGAAAACATATTTATTCAACGCCAGCATAAACAAAATATTTTCTGTCTGACGGTCTATGTCAGTATAATATAATGACCCCGCGCAGGAACCCTACGGAATCCTCGGTGCGCGACTCCGACTCGCACTTGGCCGGTATCTTAAAAAGGCATTCACTTTAAATTATAGGTACATATTATAAAAAAAACTGCTCTATAATCATTAGAACCTACTGAATATTTATGAGGCGAGAAGTAGTCATTTAAATGCATTGAAAATGGACGTGCGACTTCACAACGCATATTGTTTTGCGTAGTTGAGGAAGCAATTTTAATATTTAAACAAACGGACAGATATACACGGTGATTTTTTAGTCACTGGCCATATAAATTCCAGGCACTAGGTAACACTTAAGGAATCTGTTTTGGAAAGAAACATTGGCAATGACCTTCCACTGATAACATGGAGCGAAGGTAGGGTCATCATTGTACGTAGGTGACCATAAAGTTCAAAGTTTTTGAGATAACTTAGTGGTGATTTTATTCGAAAAAAATGTACTGGGAGATATTAAAAGAAAAAACACGTACTTAATTGTTTTTCACGTACTTTCTGGTGCTTTAATATGGCCAGTGACAAAAAAATCACCGTGTTATATTTATCTAAATAATTAGATGAGAGTAGGGGGAGTTAGGGCACCTCGATACGCCTTTTTTATAATGCGTGTAGAATACGTTAGTTACAATATAATGGGAACTACGAAAACTTCTAGTTAAATGTTTATCTGGCTTAGTTTTGAGATATAAAGATAACACATATACATATGAGATATAACATTTTTAGATTATGAGATATGTACATTAATGTGCCAAAAAAGCTTGGTTATTTATGGCCCAATTTCGATTAGGATGAAAAATATAATACATAGACTGACTGATGAATAACTGCATTATAAAAAAGACAATGCATTGTTTTAGTTTTGAAGCCAAAACAATAATTTGTGAAAAAAAAATGGTAAAAATGTCTGATTTATAGGAAATAACACATGAAACTAAGACTATTATGTGAATAAGGGTTCTAACTAATTTATAAACATGTTTGAGGTTGTTTTCAAACGTATTTACATGTGGGACTGAATATTTCGAAAACTTTTAGAGTAAGCGGCGAAAAATTGGCGGGAAACTATAGGTCACTTCGTGCTATTTTATTTTTAGTAATCACAGCCAATACCTTGTTTATATTAAAATATATAATTATTTTCAAAACTAAGCCGGATTTGACAGGGGTTCATATAACTTATTTTATAATTTTTGTGTACTTGCTGTGGACGTGACTTTTTTTTTCTGTATAAGTGTATGTTTTATTATTTATGAGTGTGTACTGCCTGTACAATAAAACTTTATTTATTATTTATAAAAAAATTGCTTGTAATGGCCTAAGGAATGCTTGGTTAAGATCTTTCAGGCTTGTATATTTTTTGCCATTTACTGCGGAAATATTGGCAAACAAGAAAAATTTGAAGCAGACGGAGGTTTGCATAGGGTTTTTGGGCAAGGTAGGTAGTTAAATTGTTTATTATCTCTGTGGTTACATGGAGCTATGATTGCTCAGGGTAGGTAGCTCCTTTGTGCATATATGGGCTGCACACCACTGGAAGCAGACTATTATAATGAAGTTAGTAAAGTCGTCGCGCCGGGCGTGAAGCTACGCAGGTGTATACGTTAAGTACTCGCGCGCTCATAAAAGTACGCTCGTAGTTCACTCGTAATGTCGTGTGGGTAGGGTTCCGAGGTATAAGAGACAGCGGATATAGAGTATGTAAACTTAGAACCCACATCTACATTTACATGTACATCCACATCTGCATCTACACCTACATCTACATCGACATCGACATCGACATCGACATCGACATCGACATCGACATCCACATCCACATCCACATCCACATCCACATCCACACCTACACCCACATCCACATCCACATCCATATCCACACCCACATCCACATCCACATCCACACCTACATCTACATCTAAATCTAAATCTACATCTACATCTACATCTATAGCTACAGCTACAGTTACATCAACATCTCCATTTACACCTGCAGCTGCAGCTACTTCAACATCTCCATTTACACCTGCAGCTGCAGCAACTTCAACATCTCCATTTACACCTGCAGCTGCAGCTACTTCAACATCTCCATTTACACCTGCAGCTGCAGCAACTTCAACATCTCCATTTACACCTGCAGCTGCAGCTACTTCAACATCTCCATTTACACCTGCAGCTGCAGCTACTTCAAAGTCTGCGTACATCTACGTCTACTACGTCTACATGCACATGTACATCTACATCATATCTACACTCACGTATACTTTATAATAATGGGTCATACTGATTTTTAGTATGAGTTAGCGTTATGCGTCTTTCCTGTCGACACCCGAAAGTTAAGGGCTTTAAATACAATTTTTTCTTAGTGCCCTATTAGGCGATGTACAAATTTATTAATACTCTAGATCTAAGCGATAAAAATATTAATTATATGTTCCCAAGCCCTTAACTATTGCGTTGTCCACAGGAAAGACGGCTAAATTCTAGAATCAGTATGACCCTAATATCGTAGGATATTATTACAACGTTATTATAATATCGTAGGATATAATTATAACGTTATGTTAATATCTGATGATTTTATTATAAAGTTAGTAAAGTCGTCCACGCCGGACCGGGTGTGAAGAGCAACACTGGTGTAAACGTTAAGTCCTCGCGCGCTCACAGACGTATACTAGTAATGTCGTGTGGGCAGGGTTCCGAGTCATAAGAGACAGCGGATCCAAGATCCAATGTATATGTAAGTTTAAAAATTCGTATCACCAATTACATCTACCACTTAATCTACGTCTTCACCTACATATTCATCTTTATCTTCAGCTTCATCTATATCCATATCCATCTGCATCTGCGTCGTCAATCTATATTTACATCTACGTCTCTCATCTCTATTTTATAATTGACATAGATATATTGATTTGTACATTTTGAGTTTACTTAGAAACATAGTTTTGGGATAATATCGGTTGATAGCAAATTAGCAATATCACATATTGGGTCCAAACCGTTGTTGAAAAGTAAATTAATCTATTTCACTATAAATAAGTAGAATACATGTTTCACAAAAAGTAGATTATTATAATAAAGTTAGTATAGTCGCAGGTGCAGAACCCTTCCCAAGCTCGCGCCACGCCTCTGTATCATCAGCAACACTTTTTGCCTCGCTCCTGCTCAGACTGACGGCATGCAACTCGCTCTGGATGAAGATAATCGACAAATGCAAGCATCGCCTTCAAGTCAAAGTTGGAGACGAAACAGCAGATGTCTTGATAAAGTATTCGAGAAATGTGTATCAGCGCGAATATAGAGCTGGGTCTCGTGTGTTTGTCGCTCTTCTTTGACCCTTAGACTCGTATCAACTAATGGTATTGAATGTAGAAGGCTACGCGAGGCTATTGAGATTAAAAAACATTCTAATTTCAATAGAGAAGATGGGTTGTCGCTACCAGCAGCTTGGGATTCTGTAATACATCTCATCAAGGAACAAGCGAGACACAGGACTGCAAAACCTTAATTTCCTTACGGTGTAAAAATATCTTATCTGTTAAAAAGTAGTTTAATCGTTTTTGTTTTTTTTTTAATCTTATAATTAGTAATGAGGTAGTCTGGGAGTTTTTCTATGCAGCGTTTTTTTTTTCTCCCCAGTACGCCTCATTTGTGAAATGCTGCTTGGTAAATTATTAAAATAAAATAATTAAGCCATTCTGGCACATGTGTAACTGTCTTTACAGATTAGGCCCATCTGGCATGTATGTACACCTTTATTTGTTTTCTCAAAGTGGCTAGGATGCGTCCCATATGTGGGATACCACTGAAACTTCCTACTAAGGAGGTTTAGCCACGCCTACCCAGTTCAAAACCGTCTTCCGAAAATACATGGAGCCTATGACTTACACCATAGGCCACCATGTAGCAGCTAACTCAAGTTAATAGATGCTCTTTGCATAATATACGAGACATTTTGCGATGTCCTTAAAGACTGTAATGTCGTACACAGATACACGCACAATTTAATACTTAAACTGCTTGGCTTTAACGGATTTGATATAAAGAAGAGATTTTCATGTATGCTCTGGGATAATTTTGAATTTGAAGACGTCATAACGCTCGCTAAGATAAATTTCCCAGTGTCCAACACTGTCCTATTCGTTGGCACCTTTGCCCTTAATTCGTAACAATAGAGGTTACAAACAAGGTGTTATACACTTTACTTACAATACATCGACCGTCTTTACCAAGCGTCAGTTTATCTTCACGTGTCACTGAAACCAAGCCATCAATTTTTTTTATTTTTACAACTAAATACCAATTTTTACAAGTTTTCTTAAAAATTACACGTTTCTTAAGGAAAAGGCTTGCATAGCGTGTTAGGTGTTTTCAAAATTAACAATTAGGCATGGAATTTCAGTCTATTTAAAGTTTATTTTGAAACTAAATACCCAATCTTTATTTTTATAGACCCCTCTGAAAAAATCATAATGAAATACATAGAAATATATTCAAATTTCCGAATCGATAAAGTATGCCATGTGTTACATTACAGCAGATGCTGCGAAATAGGGGATCGCCGGCCGAGTAGTTATAGATGGCCGAGTGTCAACGAGGCCGTCAATCCCTGTTCGCACCGAGGCTTGTATAGTGCTTTTCTGAAACATGCAATGAAATAAAAGAAACATATTTTTTATATAATAAATATATTTATTCATTATTTTCACCGCCGCATCGGCGGCGCGGCGCCCCCAGCGTGCGGCGGCGGCGCTCAGAGCGTATTGAAACAAAAGAAGTTCGCTTTGCAGGCCATGGCCCGCTATTTCGTATGTATTTATCATTATATGCCCCTTGTCACGCCCCATCCGAATTGTGAGACTTCGGGGTCTATTATAAGGTACACAACGTCAATATTTCATTGCATGTTTGAGAAAGGTTATTTTCACCATTCCAGGGACGAGATACACCGCGAAAACCATGGATAATCGTACATTTTCGCTTGGAGCCCCTTAAATGCTCTAACTAAGTATGCGATAGACTTTGCAAAAGTTGCACTGCGAGAGGGTGTTATGTTAACGCGGTACTCCCTGGAACTTTGCCGCTTTAAGCCAGTTTTACTGACACGGGAACACATTTACAGGACCATTCTGGGTAAATACTACTTTAGAGTTATAACTACAGTTTATGATTGCCATAATTCTTTTACTGCGGCAGTTGTGATTTATGGAGTTGCGGTTGGGAAAATTATAAAAAAAAACAATTTCTTTATTAGACTGATGGATTAAGTTCCTTTGCTTTTTCGCGAAATAGTGTGTTGGTTAGATGTGACAATAAATTATGCTTACATGCGCATATTTTCATAAAAAAATACGCATGCTAATACAACAAACCACTAACTCAACTCGAGTACATGAACCCGAAAAAAATACGACGTGAAAAAGTGTACTAGCAAAAGGGCGTATCTTCGTGCCACTCACGCCCTTTTGCTGAGAAGCACAGTTATCCGCAAAAACTCAAAAACGGTATGTCCAACCATGTTGAAAACAAATTTTGTTGCTAATATTTATTCAGGTTTTACCTTTGTATTTTTTTGATATACGGTTTAGGTAATTAGAGGGGGGAGGGCAGGGAAAAAAATTAAAACTATTTGGGCGGGAGCAATTATTTCTGAAAATATTCACTAAATAAAAACGAAAATTAATCCTTAAGATGGTTTTAAAAGAACTGTCGAAATATGTGCTACACAGAGATGATTGCAGAAAAAAAAAAGTCTCGGTTCCATATATGGAGTGCCTCCCCAAGATATTTTTTGTTGTTAATATATACTTAAACCTACTCCAAATTTTATCAATATACATTTTGTAGTTTATGAGTAAAATGCCTGTGACATACCTATTGGTACAGTTTTTGCTATTTTGGTTACGGAACCCTTAAAAGGAGTTAATTATGGTTCAAAGATTACGGTTCTTTATTCGTCCTAAAATTCAAGTCTTATGCATTATGCATGGAATTAAAGTATGCCGGGAAGTTGCCTGCACTATCAGACTAGCACAGCGGTTATATTAACAGCGTGATCATTTTAATAATTACTGTTATCCTGCGAGGTTAGTAAATTATATAAGTGATAATAAAGTTAAAATGAATATTGGAATACCATGTTAAGATTTTGTTGTGACCTATAATATATTGCATACCAATAGGCTATTTGACAATTTTTTTGTATGGTATGTTATAAAATGACGTCTGAAAAAACTACTCCAATATAATAAAATCTCCCCGAGATACAACGACGTTAAAAGCACATTTTTAGATTTTTCCTAAAAACGCTTCATACTCAAGCCTACAAGCATGTGACGTCACACGCTAGTATCTTGTATAGGGAAAATAAGAACTTTGTTCTGCAGCTATGTTAAAACTTGCGTTTATCGAAACGGTTTTGTAACAAAAATTACAAAACATTTTATGGGCTATTGAATTGTATTATTAGTTATTAATATTTTCATACTTTAAAAATGGACTTTCTCACCCAACTTTTAAGACTCATAAAACAAGCTACACGTAAGGTATCGATCGAACTCAAAATTTTAACGTACTTTTTTATTTTGTTTGTTTTATCAGGATCTTTTATAATTTTTAATTATTTTTTCTACTGTCAAATACCCTATTATGGTTAATCATGTTAACCTATTACCAACACTTTATTTAGATCTAAGTGAAAGTAACCCATGGTAATGTTTATTGCAAATAAATGATGATTATGATGATTATGATTAAGGTACCACGCATAGGAAAGCGCAGCGTAGGAAGGCCCCCGAGGTGGACGGATGACCTCGTAAGGGTCGCGGGGAGTCGGTGGATGCGGTCGGCACAGAATCGCATCTTGTGGCTAGCTATAGGGGAGGCCTTCGTTCAGCAGGAAGCTGCCCGCTACTTCATTAGCAGAGGAAGAAAAAAATAATGATCCTCTTTTTTCTTGAGCGTTGTCGGGTAAAAAGTATCCTATAACCGTCTGTGGATGTCCAGCTACGCGTTTACCAAAAAAAGGTAAAATGCTCGGATTTTGTTGGCGTGATGAAGCCCAGTTATATTACTACTCTTTGATGAAGCCAACAACGACATTTCAATAGATACAAAAAAAATCGATTCAGTGATCTTCAAATAGTCCGTATCACTTTTATTATTAAATATAAATAAATATCAGGGACAATCTTACACAAATCGAACTAGTCCCAAACTAAGCAAAGCTTGTACTATGGGTACTAGGCGCCGATATACATAATATAATGATAAATTATAATACTTAAATACATAGAAAACATCCAAGACCCAGGAACAAACATTCGTGCTCATCACACAAACACTTGCCCTGGCCGGGATTCAAACCCGGGATCGCCAGCTTCGTAGCCAGTTATATGTATCTTAAATGTATTTCATTTGAAAACTTCGTCATAGATTCCATCTTATACGCTATCAATAAAGAAAACCAGGTTTGCCTTTTTTACGAGACCGGTAAAATTTAAAAATATGATATTAGCTTATTTTTATTATTAATTGTTATATAGTTGATTTAAACTAACACGATTTTCACTCATTATGCTAGTTTTGACTTCGTACAGGAACCTACAAATAAATTGCAATATTTTCTGATCACAAATTATGTTTAATCTTCACATATTGCACTCCAGGGCCCCAAGATACAGGCTCAGCCGAGTATGGGGTCCGCCAGGTATATCATATATGTAAACATTGTTAACGCAAAAAACCCTTTTTTGACTTTTCACTAAGCTGTAGCGCGTGGTCGGGGCGGTAAAAGCAATCTGGTTAAAGCAGGCAAAGACGCGGGGCGCAGTTTATCTTGTTACCAGCCCCGACCGAGCTGAATGCCCGAAACAGCCACTTTATATCATACTTAAGTAGATTCATAAATAAGTTAGCTACATTATTTGTAAGATAAATAATGAAACAGGGTTTAATCGCTTGTAAATATGGTCCTATGGGGATAATATTGTGGGGTAAGCACACAAGAGCGGTTGTTAAGTTGTGTTTTGTTGTTTAATACCTGAAAACCGTATACGTTTATTTGAATATTTTGTTAAACCAATTGGCAGGGTGTGAAGTAGGAGGTAGAAGCACCAGAATCGATCGCAGCGTGCGCCGTGGCCGAAAAAGGTACTTTCGGCAGACGAACTGACACTATTCACTAGTGAAATTTACGTATCCGTGCATTATTAAGCAAAAATAAACGAATATGCGTCACGAAACCTGCTGCGTAGTAAGCTACGAGAACAATAGCAAAAACAGTAATAACAAATTCTATAAATTCACGCAACTAAGTTGTAAACGAGAAGAATGTTTGAAATGGATAGTCGCTGTAAAGAAGAAAAAGTAAGTATATAAAGTTAACTAATTTGGCAATGTTAAACTGAAAATAAACAAAAAGTCTACATTATTAACAATAAGTACTACAGTCATAAATAATCGTCTGAAATATATACGAATTGCGTTATTTGATTACATTTGTTTATTTCTCGTGAAGACAGTCATGTGAAAATCTGTGCGTGAATGCCTAAAATTTGATAGAAATTGCCATATTAGATGAAAAAGAAATGAGCTCAACGTTATTATCGACACAATATTACATATTCGCAAAGAATATATGTAAAGTACGATAATTCATTGAAATAAATTAATTGTTTGTTTACTTATTTGAAATAAGTCATTTCTCGTAATGACAGTCAGCCTTTTGACATTTTAGAGTCCGCCATTATTGCAAACGCTAGTTAGCGCTGTCATCGTGCACCCAGCCAATAGCTAGCTAATAAATTGTAATATTTTCAGGACAGTAAGCTGTGGCGTTGGTCGTGGCGGTAAGAGTAATCTGGTTAAAGCAGGCAAAGGCACGGGGCGCAGTTTATCTTGTTACCGGCGCCGGGGCCCAGTTAAGTGCCTTTAAAGGCCACTTTATAATGCATGTATCTATATACAGATACGTAATGTCTATAGACATTACGTAACTATAAAAAATGTGCAATTAGATACTTAAAGGTGCGTCCACACTTGTATCATTTGCTCGTATACGATCACCGTGGCGTGGCGTGACTGCGTATCGCGCTGCTTGGACGCTCACTGTCGGCGCGGCAATAATGCCGAGCTAGTCCGATCTAAGTGTGTGATACGCGTAGCAACATGGATTTCGAGCGATCGGATCGGCGCAACGTCCAAACGCGTGATCGTGACACGCGATCATGCCACGGGACGAAGATCTGATCGGGCAAATGATACAAATGTGGACGCACCTTAATAAATGTTTTACTTAGTGGACGTTTTTCAGATACTCGTATGTATCTACAATTATCACAGCGCCACAAAAAGGGGCTTAATCGCGTATAAATATGTTTGCTTTTGTCTACACATCACTTCAGAACGGCGGCACCTTATGGCTGATTATTTTTTTGCGTTTGAAATTGTCTGGTTTCTATGAATGAAAACATACTAATAATTGCATGGAAAAATGAAAATGTTGTATTTGACAATCTCTATAAAAGAAATGAGTGAGACGTAAAATATTAAAAAAGAATATATTACTTGGTCCATACAGTAAAAGTAAGCTTAGACCTCATCTTATTTCTTAGTACTGTGGAGATTGTTAAGCATATTGAGAATATTAAAACATCCACGCTAGTATACGGGACAAACAGGCAAATAGTCAAAAGTAGAATAACGCCTGTCTCTTTCTAAATTTTGTTCTAGCTTGACAAGTTCTTTTGTGACACCCCTATGGTCTGCGGGCGACGGGGGTAAAGACAGCGGGGGTGGGTAAGAAGTGTGCGCGCAGCAGAGTCATCGTACCCCACCGCGCGCACACTTCATACCCACCCCCGCTGTCTTCCCCCTCGTCGCCCGCAGACCATGGCAGTGTCAAGAAAGAACTTGTCAAGCTATAATAGATTTAGTTTTAAGCTAGTGCGCATACAGTAAACACATTAAGAAACTCCCTGCTTTTTATTGCTCTACCTCTGTCTTCTTCCCCATATACTATTACAAGTGTGCAAAGCCGCGGCGCACAGTGGTTCGGGTTGTATGGTTAATTGTTTTTATGACAGGCGGGCATTTTAAAAGTTATGAAATGTGATTTTACGAGTATCAATATAAATAGATAAAATAAATAAAATAAATATAACAAACATTAAAAAATGTGTATAGTTTGTATTAAAATCATCTAAAATGTACCATCAAATACAAAATAATTATTAAATAAATTAAATACCTCTTATAGGATTATCAAAGTAGATGTATAATATAAAATTACATTAAATAATGGTACTTATATACTTCAAGAAAATAAAAAAATATATAAAAAACACATTTACTTAATTATAATAAATCCTTTATTTCTTCATGCTCTCTTTCTGTTCTTTTATAGTTATGTTCGGCCCTTAAGCTATTAATAAAAGGGTCTGAAGATGTCAATAGCATGTTTATGATGTCTTCATTCGCAGATTCCCGTGAGCATTTCCTGGAATGGTACAATCTGTACCGACGATAATCCTTATTCCGAGCTTCTTGGGCTTCTTCACTTAGCATTCCAATTGGCAGAGCAGCAGCTGATATTATTCTACTTCCATGCATCAGTATTTTATGAACAGTGTTTGGCATGTAATACCACTTGTATAAGCGAACATATATTTTTGCTGTTTCATTGCAGTAATCTCCGAATTTTTCAGCATCTATTGTGGCACCCGAATTAATTGCATGTAAGATGACTGAAAACCGGCGAATTAATTCTTCATCTACACCGGTAACCTCCGCAACTACACTTGGGCTACTAAAAAATCTCCTGGAAGTATTGCCATCATTAGATGACCCCATACCTTGTTTCACGAAGTCAACTTTTAAACCCAATCTGTCAAACAGCTCTTTTTGTATTCTCTTTTTCTCTGCTTCTTTCTGTGGCCGTGTGTTTGCGTTTGTACTCCATTTACAAAAAGACTTTCTATAGGCGATGTGTAAAATACATTCCATAAATTTAATTCGGGCATGTAACGGCGATAAGCCCACTTTCAATGCATCAGGATTCTCTACTTTGTTTCGCACGAGATCTAATAAGTTCATTTCTGTAGGCCTTGCCTTGCATATAAAGCAAACAGCATTAGACTGTGTATCGGTAACCGTTTGTGCTATCTTGCCATCGATCATCGTGAATAACAACTCATGCTTTATTTTAAAGGTTTTGCCACTAATGCAGACAGAAGTCTCATGTAAATTGGATATTTCAGATTCCATTCTTGACCTTTCGTTATAGGTCAATTCAGTTGTTTCTTTACTAAATTGAAACTGTACCGGTCTACAAAATCTCGTAGAAGATGGGCTTTCATTTTTCCAATACATAGATGTATCGTCATCTTTGTTATGGGCAAGGCGAAGAGGGACTAAAGAAGTCAAGAACATGTTCGCATCTGTGACGTCTTCTTCTTTAAATTTCTGCTTGTATTCATTATGACCAGATGAACCATCACAGCCCCATTTGGAAATAAGAGTCATATCTTCATTCATGCTTGAAAGTTCATCTGCTGTTTTTGTTTGTAAAATCCTGGTTACATTGTGGTCCAGTAATGGTTGCAAGCTAACACAGGCATAATATTCGGTTACATCTATATGTTCAAATTTAGGGCAGCACTGTTTTTTTGAGTCAAGGACTCTATGATAGTTAGGAAAAATGTCGCAACCTATTTCTTTCGTCGCGTTTCTAAGCACTTCATACTGATGTTTTGTTAGAGCCGCATCTAACATCAAAGCCAAAGCCTTTTCTGGACTGAAGGCAGGATATTTTACGGGGTTTTGTCGAATTTTATCGGCAGCAGACAAAATCGCCTCTTCGGGATAGTTCTCACATAAACTTTTCACTTTTTTTCGTTTTGTACGGCTACAACACTCTTCAAAAGGTTTTTCTGGACGACCATTTCGAAGTCGTTTTGAAGGTCCTGGTTCGGCGTCTACGGCAGCATCAGCATTCGAAACTGAAGGCACCGTATGTATTGAAAACATACCACTCAGCCAATCCTTGTTTTTTTCAAAAAAATATTTTCGCGTCCTTGATGCAGCTTTCCACTTTTTCGTGAAAGTAGGTAAAAAGTGTTTAGTCAACTCAATACAGATTTGGTCTAGTATTGCTTCTGAAAGATTTGGATTTTTAATTTTCAGGTTTTCAATACACTTATGCACTTCCCGGTCACTTGAAATAGCAATTTCGACTAAATCTGCATACGAAATGCTGAAACTTGCCATGACTATAAATAATAACAGTATAACTTCCTCGAGTTGATAATAGTAAATGAAGGAAAAGACAATAATGTACGCATTTTATATACAAATCAAGCCATTTGTTAATTAACTACCCTCATAAATGTGTTTATCTATGTCATTATTTTTCCTACCTCCAAATACGCTGTTTAGTTAAATGGTCATTATTCAAAAGATTGCAGGCACCGGCAGCTGGAATCAATTAGGTCATTATTTTGGATAATTAAGGTATCATTTGTGCTATTTTTTGGTGAAAGGCTAGGTGAGGCTGGAAAGTAATACCCAATTGAATATTAAAAATTGCCAAAATAACGACCATGTTGTTTTAATCCAAGCCATACCCAAACCTATAGCCGAAATTACTGATATTATAAAACATAAAAATACCTTATTATATGGTTTATCAAATAAAAATAGCATTTTGTATACTTTAGCGCCGGTTTTAGAAATATATTACCAGAAAGAAACAACTTTTTTGACGGAAAATTTGTTAGTGTTCAGCATCATGTGTTTTGTATTATTTATTTACAAATAAATAATACACCAAAATTAAAATTCTTTCAGTATAGGGTTGTAAAAGTATTCTACTGTTAGATTTAAGTCAAATAAATAACTTTAGTTGATTTGTAATTTTCGGACTTTATTCCGCCCTTGAACCAATGTGCGGCGGGCAGCTAGTAAGTATAATTTACATACATACATACATACACACAATCACCCCTATTTCCCATTACGGGGTAGGCAGAGACTACCTCCTTCCACTTGCTACGGTCCTGGCATACAACTGCCGCTTCATCAACATTCATTAATCTCTTCATGCATGCTCGCCGGTTAAGAGTACTTTTCACTTGGCCTTTTTTCGGAATGTCTCCAATCTGATCGCGAAACATTCGTCTTGGCCTTCCTCTTCCAACATTACCACTTACATTCGCCTTGTAAATTTATCCATCCAGACATACTTCTGCCTTCTTCCTTTTCAATATATCTCGCATCCATCATCTGACATACTTCATCTATTTTATCATTCATTCCTCACCTTACATTAAACGTAGCAAAGCGGCTCTCCATAGCCCACTTCGCTCTCGCTGGGACCGAGACGTAATGGGGTGCGAACCACATCGCCGCCATTATGGTTTTCCCACTAGCACCTAGGGATAAAATATTCGAACCCAGCAGAGCCCCGCATACCACGTAAGGGTTTAGCCTTATTCTGGAGTCACCAGTCCCAGGGCAATTCGGTATAATTTAACTTATAGCTTTAATACAAGACCTACCTTCGTTCGTATACGGGCAGTCACAGACACTATTTTTATACCTTATGTAATTTCGTGTTAATGTACAATTCCCCAAATGAAATTAAACCTTCCCGTTTATCTATACTATTTTAAAGTTGTAAAAATGAAATGTCTGTACCTTGAAGATATTTAAAAAAAAACTATTGTAAGTGACTATTTTGAGCTCACTAAGTTTTGAAATGTTTTCTTAAAGAACTAAACATTGAGTTTATACTTAAAACATATATGTATTTAGGATAGGCTAAGTACAAATATTGTAATAGACATAAGAGTTATTTCGAAAAAAATACTGACTGTTGAGTTTGTTTCGGCTTTTTTCTCAACATTGATTTCCTCTTGGGAAACGCCGTAGAGTCAGACTTGTAAAAGTGCCCCTGTGGCCTACTAACAGAGTAAAGATCATTATTTGATTATTTCACTGAAGCAAAAAAAGAAAATATATTTTACCCGACTGCGCGACGCAAAGGAGGTAATGTGTTTATCAGTCTATGTATGTATGTATGTTTGTTCCTATCTGGCACTCTAGAGACCAAACGCGTGGACCTATTTTGGTGATTCTTACATCAATCAATTCGTCTTAACTGTCCGAATGTCACTGAAGACATGAAAATGATGAAAACTCAAAATGGCGATAATGAGACGCCATATTGTAAAAAATAAAAAATGAAAATCGACGTACTATATCCAGTGGGGTATCATAGAATCCCTAGATTTGAAAATCATTATTAGGTTTCTTTTATCATTTTTAATTTTGAATTACCAGTTAGGAACTATAACGATTTAAATTTGGTTAGGAAGCCGTTCTCACTAATATTTCATTTAATTGTAATAAATCTGTGCATCCCTATGTTTATCACCTATATTGCTATTCATTAAGGCTCAAGGTGACAACAGTGCAAGCTTCTCAATAACCCCGACGATAAAGATTGCGAAATTTACATACTTTTATAAATTTAACTAAAAAGTATAAAATAAAAAATTATAATTAAAAAAACAAACAACCCGACTGCGTAAAAAACTAAAAAAAAAAAACAAGTCCAGTACCCTAGAAATTTGTAAAGTTATAATAGAAACGATTCATGATTCATGATCGACACTCACATAAAACAAATAATAAATTCAAATATGGAACATAGCGATTTTAAACAGTCGGTACCCATTGTTGGGAAGATTTGCGTCGATCTAGATTTCTTATGGGTCCCGACTGTGTATTTTGTTTTTTATTTTTTATGTATGTATGTGTCGTTGCGGCTTCATCACGCAAAATCGGCTAAACGGATTTCAACTATTTTTGGTACACGGGTATCTGGGTACCTCCAGATGGTTAAAGGATACTTTTTACCCGACTACGCTGAAGAAAAATAGAGGGATTATGACTTTTTCTCCTCCGCGAACGAAGTTGCGGGCGCCTTCTTGTTTATAATGTAAGTATACCCACACTCACTTAGTTCCTCTAATGGCGGTGATGACGTCACAATCATGAGGCGCGAAAAAGCCATTTTATGACACAATAAAACGCGGCGGGCATTCAAAGGACACAATAAAAATGGCGCGAATAGAAATGTACAATTTGTACAAGTGGTATGTATGTATGTTTATAACGCCATAATATGCTGAACCAGGTCTCTCTTCTTATGCGTATGCTCTTGGCAGAGCAGTCGTGGTCACTCGTGCGGTTTGGTGGTAGCGCGTTGCACAATCTTCCTCCAATTCCCTCTGGCCTGAGCCAGGCAGGATACTGGTATCCAGAAACTTCAAAATAATTGATAGATTCTGGCGTTGCTTTGCGGAATTCCATATTAGATTAATGGATTATAGTTTCTTTGCTTTACCGCGAAATAAATTCTTGGTTAGATGTGGCAATAAATTATGCTCACATGCGCATATTTTCATGCAGTTTCCACATCTCTGTCCCTGGAAGCTGTAAAAAAACAAGCTTCTAAGTCAACGCCATCGTAACAAACAGTTATTTAAAAATGGTGTTTCTATAGAAATGCCGTCCATGGGAAACCTATAGGGTACTTCCAGGGGCGTATTTTGTTTGGCGCCCTGGGCCAATAAGTTTCGCGGCCCCAGAAGTTATGGAAAAAACCCGGTCAAGTGCGAGTTGGACTCGCGCACCGGGGGTTGCTACGCCGCCCCTGGCTGTTTGCCGCCCCAGGCCATGGTCCTAGGATAAATACGCCCCTGGGTACTTTCAGTTGTCTTAGAAACTTGAAATTTGTTACGTAGCTCTTATTAGCATGACCCATAAAATAAATCTGAAAGTCTTATTTTCAAATCTGGCTCTATGTCTATAACCAATATAAAATGACCCCACACCACATTTTGCTTAGGAGTACGGGTCTGCTATCATTGGATTTTTATATTTAAAACACGTTTTTAGCGTATAATTTGTAAGAAACCCCCAGTGCGCGAGTCCAACTCACAATTGGCCGGTTTTTTTAAAAAGGCCCGCCTTACATCACTAAAATTTGGTGTTGGTATCTGGAAGCTAACCATCCGGGATTGATCTGGTCCGTACGGCAGAGCACTAATTGACAAAGTGAACCGTGTCAAAGTGGCAAAATGGAAAGGTCTATTTACGTCACCGTTTACATCACTAATCTGATACATCGAGCTAATGGTTTGATACATTACCCCGATAACGGCAAACGACCGCCGTAATGGACCGGTCTTAATATAAGTGTACGATGCGATGATTCGTATAATTATGTTTTATTATATTTATAGATTAATGACCGGTCGGTTGTTTCAAAGCGGCCATAATCGTAGGTTATATGTATTTAATATGTTAGGTTTTATTCTTTGGTCGTCTGTAATATACGATTATAATCATCATCATCAGAATCATCATCAGCATCATCATCATATCAGCTAAAAGACGTCCACTGCTGGATAAAGGACGTCCACTGCTGGATAAAGGCCTCCCCCATATAACGGTTTCTCGTAATCCTCACCAGATCATCGGTCCAACACAGAACGTACACAGTTAAATAATTATTATAGGCCCAATGCATAACAGAACAGACTCAGTTATGCATTGGGCCTATAATAATTATTTAGCTGTGTACGTTCGATCCTGCAGTACGGGGTATTTGACGTTTCTGTACGGGATGATAGATATCAACGCCAATTTTAGGGTTAGGCAAAAGGTACCGTGGAACCCTATTGCTTAGCCTCCTCTGCCGGTCTGCCCGTCCATCAGTCACAGGGCTTCCAAGCAGACACAGCAACAAAGTATCAGTCTTATTCATCTCTATCTCTCTCTTGTCATCCCTTCATGAATGAGGAGGGTCTCCTTAGGAATACCTAATATCGTTTGTCCTAATGTGTCGTTTGTCATAACGCATTTTTTTTCAGAAACCTTAAATTATTAGGATTTTTCAAACGATCATCGTATAGGTTAAGTTAGGTCAGGTTTGTTTTATAACAATCCCGAAAAGTTTACAATTTCATAAAAAAATGCGTTATGACAAACGATACATTAGGACAAACGACGCATTAGGACAAATGACATTAGGGATTCCGATATAGATCCGACTGAGGATCGTGGTCATCATCAGGTTTTTATACCCTTAGAGTGGATGACTTGCCTCCATTTGGTTCTGTCCCTTGCGTCATACAAGTTACTACATAAATAGGGTACTTGACTGACAGATCAAATCAGTTCCTTTTTATTAACTGTCATAACGGTCAGAAAGTATGAAGTTTGAAAGGAAAACAGGTTTATGACGTCATAATTCTATACGGTCAAATTGCCTCCTTATTTTTAGTTTTTGAGCATTTTAAAATCGACAAAAGCTTCAAAATATTAAGTACCTATTCATTAATGTTTTCTACGTATTTTCAGAAATAACATTTAACTGCAAGCGTGACGTCATTTATGTTGACTACAGGAAAGTACCTAATTACGTGCCTTATGACTGAGCAAAACTTGGAGGAAGATGAGGACTTTTAATATTTTCGTAGATATAGAATAATAACCGCTGAGAGGAGCATACACAACTTTTTATCCCAAAAATGCTTAGTTTCGTTAAGGACACGTTTGGCTCAGTGGGTTGTACAACGGCCTACGAAGCTGGCGGTCCCGGGTTCGAATCCCTGCCAGGGCAAGTGTTTGTGTGATGACCACGAATGTTTGTTCTTGGGTCTTGGATGTTTTCTATGTATTTAAGTATTAACATTTATCTGTATATTATGTATATCGTCGCCTAGAACCCATAATACAAGCTTTGCTTAGTTTGGGACTAGGTCGATTTCTGTAAGATTGTCCCTAAAATGAATTGAAATGAAATGAAATGAAATATGATTTATTTGCAGACAAAGGGTTAGTTAAAGGTCTTAAATTATATTAGTCCACCTTTTTCAGCTGTTTCTAAACAGCATGCAAATGTGTTTTAACAAAAGTTTATACAGCAAAATTAATTATGTAGGTGAAGTGAAGTTGTACAATTTAGTATTATCACGATTAAGTATTGACAGTATTAATTAGATATTATATAGGTTCCTTATCATAATAGGGACTTAAAAGAAAAACCAGTCATACTATTACTAACTATGGATACAATATATGGTACAATACAATAATTGGTAATTTAATTCATGTCACAGCATCTTGCTTATAGTTTAAAAAATCCTTTATGTCATAAAAATTACTCTCAGATAGCCACACTCTTAAAGTTTGATTGAATTGTTTGCCTTCAAGTGACTTTATTGGATCGGCAAGTTATTGAAAATTAGAATGCACATATTATAGGCATTTATTTAAAAAGAAGGATAAAAAGTATCCTTACTACATTGGTGAATTACTGAAAAAAACCTAATAGTCGTACCTACGTCTTAATCGTAATAACAAGTCAAATAGAAGAAACAGCCGGCTAACGATTGTAAAAATAACCTAATTTTTCCTATCCAAAAAATCTGAAGCTAGATTTGCGTCAGCGATCATTTTATTTCACCTTTATTGTTATGGCCTATTAAGGATATCGTTCAGGACATAAACCTATATAAGAGAAGGCTGTAAACCTTTAAAGCTTTATACCTTTTGATGTACAGTTAACCAATTGGAATTCTAGGCCACTATAAAACTATGCCAAAGTAACAGCTTATATAAAATAATAAAATAAATATTACAGGACAAATTTTGCACAAATCAAACTAGTCCCACGGTAAGCACAATAAGGCTTGTGTTATGGGTACTAGATGACAATATATATATTAGATATATTTACTTATTATATACATAGAAAACATCCAAGACTCAGGAACAAATATTTATGCTCATCACACAAATATTTGCCCATACCGGGATTTGAACCCACTGAGCTAAACCGGTCGTCTAAACTATAATAAAGTTGTAAAACTGAAATGTCTGGACACTGAAGATATTTAAAATAAAAAAAGTTCTAACGGACTATTTGGAGGCCACTAAGGCGAATAGAATAATTTATTGTTTTTTTTTGTATGTTTGTGTCGTTGTGGCTTCAGCACGCCAAATCGGCTAAACGGATTTCAACTATTTTTGGTACACGGGTTGCTGGGCATCCACAGATGGTTATAGGATACTTTTTACTTTACTACGATGAAGAAAACAACCGGCCAAGAGCATGTCGGACCATGCTCAATGTGTTCCGCAGCCGTTTATACAAAAAAAAACCCTACAGATGAAAAAAATCGATATGAAAAAAGAAACACTAACAAAAGAGTGTATCTCCCCGGCACTTACGTCCTTAGGGAATAACCTAAAAACGGTATGTCCGATCATGTTGAAAAAATTTTCGTTGGAAGTATTTATTACCTAAGCTTTATATTTGTATTTTTTTTATATTTTTGAAGTTACCGTTTAGAAAACAGAGGGAGGGGGGGGATACAATTTTTGCTACTTTCAGAGCTATTATTTCCGAAAATATTCACTAAATCAAATTTTTTTTTAGACACTACACCCACAGTGTTTTTAGAAGAACTGTCGAATGATTAATATTTGCTGAAATTTATTTTTTTAGTTTCGGTTACATGTATGTAGTGCCCCCCCCCTTAGAAATATATATATATTTTTTATTTAACTATTAAACTAGGTAACGGCTTACACAATACACCTATGTTCCAAATTTCATCAATATACATCTTATAGTTTTTGAGTAAAATGCCTATGACATACGGACGGACGGACGGACGGCGGACGGACGGACGGACGGACGGACATGACGAAACTATAAGGGTTCCGTTTTTGCCATTTTGGCTTTGGAACCTCAAAAAGAAGTCAATATTTTTTTAGTCGTCCGCTGAAGAAGTATGGGGAACCTTCTAGTCGAACTCTCTTATATTGTACTTTGATCAGTAAAAAATAAGATTTTGAAGCATGAATAAGAATAAGAATAAGAATAAGAATAAGAATGCTTTATTTTGTGAAACATAGGTAGGTTAGGTGACTTATAAATTAAATTAAATAGTAGCACTATGTTTTGCCAAAGGGCGTACAAAATGGTTGGAGATGTTTGCAGGCAGCATGCAATACAAATTAAAATAAACACTTTTTACTCTATGTAATTATCCGTTAGGTATTCTTGAGTTGAATAGTATGCTTTTTTAACTAAAAATGTAAACAATGTTTTTTTAAATAATTGAAGATCATGCAAATTTCGTATATCTTTCGGTAATTTATTAAACATTTTAGGTGCCATTCCAAAAATACTTTTTGCAAGCAGGGCAGTTTTATGCGGTCCATGGTTAATTTTGTCCTGCATACGAAGACTGTTACACTTTACAAATTGATAACAATTAGTTTGTACATAAACAGCGGTCTCAAAGATGTAAAGAGACGGAAATGTCAGTACATTTCATTTCACAAAATATGGTCTGCATGATTCTGTGGGGTTAAGACCACAGACCGATCGTATACATTTCTTTTGGCCTTTAAATACTAAATCACTGTCTGTCGCATTGCCCCAGAATATTACACCGTATCGTAATGTGGACGTAACGTATGCATGATAAGACGTTAAAACTGTTGATTGGTTAACTATTTTTCTTAAATGATGCAGAGCATATGAATATGTATTCAATTTTTTGCATACAATGTCGATTTGATTTTTCCAACTCAATTTATTATCTAAACTTAATCCTAAAAATTTCGTAATGTCCGGTTCATCAATTATGTGATCCTTATATGCTATATTCAAGTTGGTAACTTTGTCAGCTCTTTGTTTGAAATTCATTATATTGGTTTTCCCTAAATTAATTCGTAGGTTGTTACAATTCAACCATTCAATTAGTAATTCTAGTGATCTATTAATTTTGTCCTCATAGCTATCTAAATCTTCTCCGGTAAATATAACGGTACTGTCATCGGCAAAGAGAACCATAGATTCTTCGATAGCCTGTGGTAAGTCATTTATATAAATTGAAAAAAGAAGCGGTCCTAAGACGCTTCCCTGTGGGACTCCGAACTTTATCACTCTGGAATCAGAGGAATGGGTGATTTGTCTCCTAGTTTTAAGACATACGTGATCTATTTGAGTAATTTGTTTTCGGCCTGTCAGATAAGATTCAAGTAACCTATGAACATTTCCACGAGCACCATATTTGTACATTTTGGCTAGTAATATATGGTGGTCAACAAAATCGAAAGCCTGCCATTACACATCAATTAAAATGTCTTACTTTATCTCTCTCTGTCTCTTTTTATTTGATCAAGATACTTGCGACAGAACTTATGGCACGACTAATGTGTTTTATACTCTCATTTTCTCTAAGTAGGAATGTGGGACGGGAAATACAAATTGTATGTGTTTGACTGCACCTTAGAGATCGAATACTTATTTTGGGCGAACATAACTGGCCATTACTACGATGAAACTTAAGCTTAACTAATAAAATTATGTATGAACTGGGCAACAATCTGTACATATAATAAAGCTGAAGAGGGTCGAAACTCTGTACATGAAAGATATTCCAAAAAAATATTGGCTGAACAGATTTTGATGCAAACTTTACTAATTTGTCAAGAAAATTCCCGGCCAGGTTATAGACTATAAAAATTCATCATCCCTTAAAGGGGGGGTACATTTGATTGAGTTAAGTTTGCACCTGAATCTTATCGCGCTACTTCGGAGGTGCAAACTTTTCTCAAACTATGTGCTACGAGCCTACGTGTATCGAGTATCTTGCCAAAGTAACAGGTGGCGCTAAAATGAATACCTTTTTGCCAAATCTATACTAATATTATAAATGCGGAAGTGTGCTTCTTCACGCTTAAACCGCTGAAACGATTAGGGTGAAACTTGGTATGGAGATAGTTTGAGTCCCGGGGAAGGACATAGGCTACTTTTTATCCCGGAAAAATACCCTTATCAGCTATAAACGAATTTAAGGCGGACGAAGTCGCGGGCAGAAGCTAGTTCAATATAATATTGTACTTAAGTAACAAATTTGGGATAGTTTTAGTATTAGGGTACTTTTCGAGAGCTCTTTGTAATCATGCTGTGCATACTTGTTTTGGATAAAAATTTTGCCAGAATGCCTGTATCTTGCTAATTTTATACTTAAAAAAATGTTGTCTGTTTATTGTGACTGATAAAAAAAATGATTAAGTATATTTATAATTAAGGGGCTCCAAGCGAAAATGGACGATTATTCATGGTTTTTGTTGCGTATCCAGCCCCTGGAATGGTAAAATAACCTTCCAAACATGTAATGCATAATAGTTCAGTTTCTATTTAACACTTTCTCGCATTCGGAAATTGAAATATATTTAAGTAATGTATATAATTATGATTTTTTACAAAGAGTTTTATGAAAATAAAGATTCAAAAATTTATCTCGTCGCTAAATAAACCTTAATAGATTCAAAACCAACGCCTAAATATTACTTATGAAAACATTTAACACGCTAAACAAGTCTTTTCTTTAAAAACGCGTATAATTTAAGAAAAAACACAAAAATTGGTTTTTCGTAAAAATAACAAACTTTGATGGCATCTTAGTTTCGGTGACTAGTGAAGATAAACTGAAAAAATATATTTATTTTCGTTTCTTTATTATTTTTATGTAGGTCACAATAGTATTTTATGCAATCCTTATATAATGTATGCTTTTTCAGTCGAGTACCGCCTTTAGGCCACGTAGCTTGCTGAGTGGCCTAATTAAGGTACGAGACTTAAAAAACTAATTATACAGGGTGGAAAGGCACGACGCTCCTTTCCGCAAAGGGGGGATTGTTTAGATTTAGTACTGTATTACCTGTAAAGAAACTAGGCTCATATTTGTAAGCGTTTTCAAGTTATAGGCAGATAGCTTTTAATGCAAAATACTGCAAGTGTCGGTTGACACTCATTAGGTTCAGTAACATTTAACAATAACACCAGGGTCAGTGACCTTTATCAAAACATCATTTCTACCCATAATATTTCCTAGTCAATATTACAATTGTGTGTGTACACTTACATGTAGGTAGATAGTACGTAGTAATAGTAGGGTTGTCACTAAGAAGAACATTAATTAATTTTAATATTTTTACTAAGTGTTCGTAACAAAAATCTAAACATTACGAATCGATTATCTATCATTTAAACTAACCGCCCTTTGCGGAAAGGATCGTTGTGCCTTTCCACCCTGTATAACTATTGTATACAATACTTTTTCTACGAGTAACCCATAAACATAAATAATAAATAAATAAAACATAGCTAAAGCCATAAATTTAAATGAAACATAGGTAAAAAAAATATTGCAAAAAAACTGCGTTCTTTTCTTGAAATTCGGAGTTATATAATATTTATATTATAGTTCAGTAGCATATAATATAAACTATAGAGTATAGAGTGATGATCCAATACTTTTTGTATCCCTTTTTAGTATGATTTGCGGAATTATTCACAGATTATAGTTCACGAGTTGAAAAAATATATTATAGTTAAGCCTGTCGCTGTCAACATAATGAGACATATACAACACGGAAAAATATAAAAGCTAACGCAATGAAAGTGATTCCGAGGTGTAAGATCTTTAAGTCGAACAAAGCATATACTATTTTCTTCTGTTTCCGCGATTATTACTCATTCAAATAAAACGTACCTACCAGTGGTCTTCGAACTGAAGCATTTAGTATACTTTAATAAATATTAGTTGTCTGTCTGTAATCTTCTTTGCGATCTTTCTATTATGCATAAAAGCTAGCTGTCAATAACTCTTCTAACACTTGGGGTGTCATTCTTAAAATTCGCAATCGACCGCCTTCAGTTCGTCTCTACGTCGTAGGTACATTGATTTAAACACAACAAAACTGGGCTTAATCGCGTAAAAATATGGTTTATTCAATTAAGTTTCGTTGGTAATGCTTCGATGTTTCGGACGTAGCGTTTAGTGGAAAAAACTTTATAAAACGAATGAGTTTTTCAATCTTCCCGCTCCTGGTGTTGATTATTAGGTTGAACACTAAGGTTATCACGAGATCGACATAATACACTAACCAGATCTGGCGATTTATTGGATGATGTTTCATGATGTTTTGTTTCATTTACTAATAACTGGATTCCACGAAGATGAAAGTTTGAAACCGTCTTCCCGGTTGGAATTTAGGTGTTTCTTGATTTCCATTGCAACGAAAGTAATCAAATAAATCATATTCATACGAGATTAAGCCCCGTTTTGCTGTGTTGTGTTAATGTAGTCAACTGCGAAAGTAGATGAAGTTTGTTCCTTGTCACTTTCACTACTTTAACGTACCTCAATATCATGGTATTGTTACGTCAGTGCGACAAAGTAGTAACATGATCATCTACTTTTGCCATTGACTGTAACATATTACAGATCACAGGTCAAAATATACTGGATCGCTAAGCAGCTTCTCCAAACGTTTTTTTTTTGTTTATTTAAATAAAACAATTTAACGGATTATATCGCGTATATTATCTTCGGAAGCTTTTCAGCTTTCCATCATCACGGGTGCACTGAGAAAAGATATATTTTCCTCTGTCAAAGTTACAATTTATGTAAACTACCCACTTTAAAAAAACAAATAAAGGGTATATGCCAGATGGGCTTAATCTATAAAGACAGTTACACATGCGCCGGAAGGGCTTAATTATTTAATTTTAGTAATTTACCAAGTAGCATTTCACAAATGAGGCGTACCGAGGAGAAACGAAACGCTGCAAAGAAAAACTCCCAGACTACCTCATTACTAATTATAATATTTTAAAAGCAAAGACCGTTCCGCAAGATCCGTTAAATTGTTTTATTTAAATGAGAAATAATTGCGGAAACAGAAGAAAATATTATTATTTTTTGTTTATTTATTTATTTATTAAACAAAGAACATATTTCTTTTTTCTAAGACAGTTTCCTTCAAAACTGTATTGTACAGTTTGACTGCTGGCACGAGTCTCTATAGTAATAATACTACAGTACATTTATTATTTATACAATATTAATATCTCTGCATTATAAGATATACGAGTATATTTGGTGCTAAATTTAAATTAAATCATGTCACTCAAGCGACTGCAGCAAATATTTTTTCAGGGCCTTTTTAAATTTGGGCTTGCTTGGCTCATGACGGATGTTCTCGGGCAGACTATTAAGGAAGTACGGAAGTCTTTTGTTTAATGCTCTATCTTCGAAGTAGTTCTTAATGCGTGGTACTTCGAAATGAAAAACTGACCTATGAAATCGAAGTTAAGGGCATGACCTATGAAAACGAGAGGTCGTGTTATAATACCGATGAGTCCGTAGTCTATTTTGTGAATGCTATAAGCTTATCTTTTTTTCAGAAGAACATAACATTTTATCTGAAAACCAGAGTGACACGGATCCATTTTATTCAGCACCCGTTAATATTCTCAATTCTTGTAAGCTTACGGCCTAGAATGGAATACCATTTACTGACTTTAGACATATTGGCATTCGGGAATCATGAACACATTTCGATTGCTGTATATTATAAAAAAAATTGTTTCACTTATCGAAAATATACTCGTAACCAATCTATTATTTTTCCGCGAAATCGTTCTATAGAAACAGGAAGATGAGTATTAAAACAAAACAATCGATCATAACATAAACAACCAAACTGTTTCAGACAGACATGACAAGGGTACTGCTTCATATTTTATGGGCCCCTGAAACTTTATATTTACTCATCTCTAATCTCTAATACTCATTTTATTAAAGGACGGACTCATCATTAGATAATATTACCGTGAAGGTTATAAAACTTTCACGCTACAATTCCGAAACTTTGATAATGATGTCCGTACTTTGATAATGAGTATTAGAGATGAGTACATATACGAGTTAAATGTAATGAATAAAAAAGTACAATACAATACAATAAATAACAATTCTTTATTGCACACCAACAACAGAAACAGTACAATAGAGCCGTCACATAAACTACGGTAGACTATATGCGGTCTTATCGCTAAAGAGCGATCTCTTCCAGACAACCTTTGGGTACTTAGTTGTTATATGTTTACTCTTTTATGTACCTTCATGTAAATATGTATAATTTATTTTTGTTGTGAATATAAAATTAAAAAATAAATCTAAAATATTGTTATTGCGTAATCTGTAAGACTAACACGGGGTTATTAAAGTTAGCTGATCGATATCCGCTAAAATGCAAGAACCGCTAGATGATAACATACGATTATATTCAGATAGTAATAATCTTACAATACCGTTAGTCTTTGTCGCATACCTTGAAGCTACAGAAATACAGCATATAAAAATACAGGAACAAATACCTATAGACAAATTATTTAAGATAAGACTGACGAGGAGCAAAGTAAGGAGTGTTGCGTGTCTTGCGGTAAATATGGCGACACGAACTGAGAATTAGAGTTATCTCATCGCGTAATCTACAAGTCTAACACAATCTCACTAAAGTTAGCTGATCAATACCGGAGTTTGATAGTATCGGCGCCGCTGATGAGGAAACTTGTCCACTTGTCTACTTAAATACGGACTTGTTGCCCGGCTATGTACATTAGAAAAACATATACCTATATCATTCTGAATCCATGTAACTAATCAGATATACTCGTATTATCAACATCAAATATACCATTGTGTCAATTTATATAACTACTACTGACATTTTATTAGTCATAATTACGTAACGGACTTAAATTATTTTGTGAAACTACTTAGTTTAAGGAAGTAATTATTTAGGAGTATCATTGACAAAGTACGACGAGGAGCGAAGCGAGGTGTGATACGTGTCTTGCGGTCAAAATGGCGATACCACTACTACTACAAGACTAACATGGGTTCATTAAAGTTCGCTGATCGATACATGAGTTTGATAAATCGGCGCCGTTGATGAGGAAACTTGTCCACTTGCCTGCCTTACTTGGATACGGACTTGTTGCCGGGTTGTGTACATGAGAAAAACTTAAACATACTTATATGGTTCTATATCCAATTATATTATTATTATTCATAAAATATCTGCTTAGTTATCTGGATATAGTACCATATAAGTATGTTTAAGTTTTTCTCAACGTGCCAGCGTGCGTTTTGCCAACGTGTCAATTGGGATAACAACTGTCTAATGACACCTATTTGTTTAAATTACTTTAGGGACGTAAATTACTTACTTAAGATACATTAATTTGCTTAATTATTTATTAGAAGCATCGACAAGGTACGACGAGGAGCGAAGCGAGGTGTGCTACGTGTCTCGCGGTCAAAATGGCGACGCCACGTACTCTACAAGACTAACACTGGATCATTAAAGTTACCTGATCGATACAAAATTTTCATAGTATCGGCGTCGCTGTTAAGGAAACTAGTCCACTTGTCTATCTTACTTCGATACGGACTTGTTGCCAGGCTGTGTACAAGGGAAAAACTTATACCTATTATGATTATAAAACCAAGCAGTTATTCTGTGTACAACAGATACCGTTTTACTCGATACAAGTAACTTCTTACATAGGTATTGAAAACTTGTAAAGCTTAAGTCATATCTTAGCACCACTTATTATATTTCGTTCATATATTTTCAAATTATCTACAAGAACAAATACTGAGAAACTACACAAAAACAAAGGCAAGCTATATCATCTAGCAGACTGCATATCTCACTAGTTAATGTGCTCATCTCCATACGATTAGATATTCATTGCATCCACTCAGTGCCACGATGTCGTGAATATTGTAATAATACTAACTATCTGTCGGTCTGTAGCTTTAAGTTTGAAAATTCAAAGTTAACTGAAAAAAAAGAGAAATAAAGTCCCAAAATATTCGTGCATTTTCGTGCTTACATTTCGGTATTTTGAAGTTTGAAGATTTGCTCTATCTATAGTATTATAAAGTTGTAAAAATGAAATGACTGTACATTGAAGCATTTAAAAAAAAAAGTTGAAACCGACTATTTGGACGTGACAAATGTCACAATATATATTTTTTTGATTTTTTTGTGTTTGTCGTTGCGACTTCATCACGCCAAATCGGCTAAACGGATTTCAACTATTTTTGGTACACGGGTAGCTAAGTATCTCCAAATGGTTATAGGATACTTTTTACCCGACTACGCCGAACAAAACTTCTCCTCCGCGGACGCAGTTTGCCGGCACCTTCTAGAAAATAATACTATTACAAACGCATTCAAGATAGCTATGGGCAGACTATGGAGCTCGGAGAACGGATGGCCGTTGGGGCAGTAAAATCCAGGAGAGGCGATCACGCATAGAAAAGCGGTCGTGGGATGGCCCTAGCCCGAAGTAAATTTGACAGTCCGTTTGCGAACGTAGAACTTTTCTGTATTGAGTTTTATCTGTGCCTCAGCATACTTTTTTCAAAATGGTCCTGTTCTGTGAAAGTGAATAAGATTTAAAAAATTTTTAGAAGTCCGGGATCTCCATTAAATAACTTAAAATAGCTTAAAAATCTACAGAAACTTTGACCAAAAAGTGTCCAGGAAAAACGCTTTAATAATGACCCAGAAACTCTGTTAATGTCGGTATATGTATATGAGTGGCCGATTTTTGAGTGCCTCACATATCTTCTTTTCGTATTATCTAAGCTTTGAAGCGCTTTGAATGGTTAGTCAGCGATAGCTAATCACGTGGATATTGATTTATACTTACACAAGTTTTACTCATCACAATTTAATAAAACAAGGCTAGATCGCGCGCGCGTGTAGTTGAAGATTTTTTGACAAGGGGCTAAAATAAGCCATTATGACACGAAATGTAAATATGTGTGAGTGTCATAATGGCTTTTAGCCACGTGTTAAACAAACTGCTTTTCACTTCGACTGCAAGAAAAACTTAAGACTTAACATTAAAATTGTATATTTCATGAAAAATTTAAAGTAAAGTTTGAGCAATTTTGAGAAATTTTGGCCAATCTGATCAGGTTGGTTTGATTTTTTTTAATTATTCGTAAGTAGTATGTAGCTGGCCGCAAGTTTCTTTTTCAGTTTTATAGAAATTTGTATGGCATTATACGGCTTTCTTTTAAACCCTAGGGGTTAGATGATACTATTTTAGGCTCGTTTCGCGAAGCTAATATGACGTACTTTTTGAGCAGGAGAAGTGAAAATATGATTTATTTATAATATTTTCTTCTGTTTCCGCGATTATTACTCATTGAAATAAAACAATTTAACGGATTATATCGCGTATATTATCTCATTTTAGTTCCCGACGTTTCCCGTCCTCCCGTGACCATGGAAAGCTGGAAAGCTTCCGAAACGTCGGGAACTAAAATGAGATAATATACGCGATATAATCCGTTAAATTGTTTCATTTCAATGATTTATTTAATTACCTTTTGTTGGTAATTCTTCGACGTTTCGGATGTTGCGTTACGTCCATAGTTTCGAAGGAACTGGAGAGGCGGGTATCAGCATCTTCTAGGTGCGAGTTTTTTGATCTACTCGGGCTTGGTGTTCCCGCTGTGGATTCCACGAAGGTGAAAGTTTGACACCTAATTCCTTTCTTGATTGCAATTGCTGTATGAACTATTCTACTATAGTAATTACGTTTCGTGGAAGGAACCTTGGGATTATGAAGCTCAATCTAGTGATTTGTTTACATGGATGACTGGCAATACAGGGTAGAGGCCTTTGCCCAGCCCTGGGACACGCTAAAAGGCTAATGAAAGAAGAGCGCTACTATTTTCCCTAAAGGCCGACGACAGATGATTATTACTTACATAATTTGATTTTCTACCTCAAGTTAATAACCATAACGTTTTTATTGCCAACTAGCCCATAAATATAATGTGTGTAATAAAACTTTACGTTTATTATTATTAAATTAAGGTAGAAAATTACATAGTACATATCAGAGGAGTAACATCAGGATAACGACCAGGGAAGCCGAAGCGAATTTACCCATATTTAAAGAAAAAGGTGGTTAGAAATGAATGAGCTTTTAATAAAGTAAAAACAAAAATTCATGCATATTCACTATTCTCTCTTCATTGCGCGGTGGAGACGCTCACCGCAGAGCAGTCAGTTGGCATCACACGCAATGTATTAGAGGATTCGCTTGCCGCGCCGCCTAGTCGCGCGTTGTTATGGCCGGGCCTTGACAATATGGAACAGCTAAATTGAAAGCTAAAGTCGCGGTATAACATAGTGCTACATTAACTTATTCCGTTTGGTAACTGTTTGAACAGTTGATTAAACTAACTGAGCTAAATTTAGATAACATCTACATTACTAAAGCATACAGACGTTACTGAAATGTTCCCATTGTGAAGACTAAATTGACAAATGAGAGATATACGAGTCTATATAATCGTGTTTTATGTTGCGAAATAATGAGATTTTAAGGTTTATTAAAATTCACTGATCGACATATAACTATAACCAACGGCACCAATCATGCACATGTTAAGTACATTAGTATATACCCAATAATAGACAACAAAGTTTTTTTGAGGCCTATCATTCATGGACTTTGCCAGCTACGAACATTCAGTGTTCTTAGATTTTGAAATACGACCAACACTCACTCTTGTTTTTTTCTTTAGTCATAAGCACTATGATGATGTTGTATCTGTGTGTATTTCAAAATAAATCATGAATTCTTTCTTTCTTTCTTTCTTAAAAATGTAGTATCCTTTACTAAAGCTTGGTTGGACGGAAAAAATTATAGAAGTGAGAGGGCTAGAAAACGCGCGCGATTTGCTGCCGTAAACCGCGTATTCCCTCAGTAGGGTTAGCGGGTGGGGGAGCAGCATAAAAAAAACTCTACACGTCTGAATCATTAACTTCCGATCCTTACACTTCTCAGGCTCCGCTGCTCCAGCGTTACTCTTTGGGGGTCGTCTAGGCGAATTGTTCGCAATCCCATGGCGCCCCAATCAACGACAGTGAGAAACAAGTGTTTTTAGTGGGTAGGGTCCTCTTGCTAGGTGAAGAACTGGGAGAAGAGAGTCCCACATAATCCCCCAATGCTGCCCACAGCGGGGGTGTATGCCAGAAGCGTGGCGTCCGGAAAATTACAAAGGAAGCCGAAGCGTATTTATTTACTCATATTTAAATGAAAAGGTAGTTATAAGCCTTTCCTTCGGCAACCCGGTGGGAATCGGCTTATATGCACGTCACGCCACTGGTCTATGCGTAAACGTGTGTGGACACACTTGTATCATTTGCTCGTATCCGATTTTCGTGCCGTGGCATGACTGTGTATCGCGGTGCTTGGAAGCTCACTGTCGGCGCGCCGATCATGCCGCACTCGTCTGATATAAGTGTGTGATACGCGTAGCAACATGGATTTTGAGCGATCGGATCGGCGTAACGTCCACACGCGTGATCGTGACACGCGATCATGCCACGCGACGATGATCTGATACGGGCAAATGATACAAATGTGGACGCACCTTAAAGCATTTCTACTCCAATCAAAAAGGTACAATAGTACAGCCTTATGTTTGCTTGAAACAGAATCCTATTCGTAACCATACAATTCTTGCAATGAAGCAAGATATCTTTTGCTCAATAATACAAAGACATAGCCATCAAAACGTCCACAGAAATCATCATGTCTTTATTTACACAGACAAAACCTTGAGGTCAAAGGTCACACTTTATCACCTGCCTCGTCATTACTTTTTTACAACTTTGACAGTCCAGTAGAAGAAGGACATAAACACAAATGAGTATAAAGTGTTTTACTTCCTTTTTCTGTTGGCGAATGTGTTGCAGTGTCACATTTTCCGATACATAAAGTGACCGTTTATGTGACGGTTTACGATGTCAATTGAAACGGAGTAATATGGAAGTTAGACATAAAAAGCTTAGGAAGACTGCGGTTACGTGACTTTTTAACTTTAAGGAGTCTCCGGGCTCTATTTCACCAAGTCAACATTTGTCAGTGACATGTCTGTTGACAATTCGGCAAATTCCGGGTAACAATTTTCAAGGTCTATAGAATTTTTTTTTTATTTATCTTTATTTCGTGTAACCATGGACACATATTGTATTAGTAGAACTTACAAACTAAAGAGTTAGTAGGTCAAAAACTTACATTTAAAACAAGACAACACTGACTGGGGAGTGCAATCCCTCACAGTGTAACATGTAGGGACAGTCAAACCTGTCCGCTATCATGCGTAGAATGCTGTTAGGACTGCGACGCACACGGCGCACCAGGGTAATATGTCAATATGTCAAAGTTGACAAGATTCTGTTAATCATGATGGGCAATTTATTAAAATAGACCGTACCTTAATTTAAGGACAATAGGCAGATTCTTGTCGTCCATCTTGGACGAGCGACATGAATCGGTGTGGACCAAGTCATTATTTTATTATTTTTGATATAAAACCGTACCCTGAATTATAAACCTTGACGCTGGCAAAATTTAATGGACAGAAACCATTAAACTTAAAATCTGAACTGAACTGAAGGACAATAGGCATGATGAATGGGTATGAAAATCAAAATACTAATAAGCCCGTCAGCTAGATAATAAAAAATACAGGACACATATTTCTTGCTTCTTCAAAATAATAAAAATCTACTAAGATAAATCGCATTAAAGTTTAGGACTGGGGGTGAGTGAGGTCACTCATAAGTAAAATTTGTACCTAGGAGTGACGTTGCGCGACATTTTGACGCAATATTTTTTGATTATGTAAAATAAGAAAAAATACGTGTCCATTTTTTTATTCATCTACATGACGGACTTATTATTAAAATTTAGTCATCAATTCATCATCTCTATTACGTCTGTTGATAATTCGGCAAATGCCGGATGACAATTTTCAAGGTCTATAGAAATATGTCAAAGTTGACAATATTCCGTTAATTTAACCATGACATGCAATCTGTCACAGACCGTATCTTAATGTAAGGACAATAGGGATGGTGACTGTACTCAAATAATTATAAAAGTTTGATACAAAATGGTAGTTTTTATGATGGAAACCCTAAACAAAAAATTTGAGTTCGATACCTTATGTGGAACTTGTTTTGTGATCCTTTAAAGTTAGGTGGTGTCCATTTTTAAAGTATGCAAATATGAATAAAAGATAATACCACTGAATAACCCATGAAATTTATGGTAACTTTTGTTATGAAACCATTTCGATAAACGCAAGTTTTAACATAGCTGCAGAACGTAGTTTTTAATTTCCCCATACAAAGTAGACGTCCTAGGGTTTAGTATGGAGCGTTTTAGGGAAAGTCCAAAAGTGTGATTCTAACGTTGTTTTATCTCGTGGAGTTTTTATAACATTGATGTAGTTTTTTCACCAGTATTTGTATTATTGAAAGGTTGTTCTATAACATACCACAGAAAAAATAGTCAACATCCATATTATGTTGTGAAACACCATTAAATATACCAAGTTAACATATTTGTGGATTTGACGGTTATTCTTAACATGAGATAAGCCTATTCCCATCTCGTAGCCATATTTATTAGCTAGCTACGAAATGGGAATTGTGCTTTCCCATCTTGTTTGCGCAAGCGCGTGTTTTCGCGATTTCATGCTTGGTCCCATAGTAAAAGATGCTCATGACACATTGAAACACCCAGGGTTTGCCGGTGACGGGGGGGAAAAGACAGCGGGGGTGGGTATGAAGAGTGCGCGCGGCGGAGCACGACGACCCTGCCGCGTCTCCCCCTCTCCGCTCAATCTCCCCCCCCCCCCCCGTCCATGGGAGTGTCACGATAGAACTTGTCAAGCTATAATTGTATTAATGGCTTGCAAATCCATTCACCAATAAACTGAATTGAGTAAGGACGTTGTGCTAACCCTATACCCTGATGATACTGAAACTAACATCATAGCAAATCCAATCATTCCATTACAGTCTTATCTATTCGTAAATAAGCAATTATCCTCAGATAACTCGGTTACGTCAGGGACAATCCGCACCTAGAACCGTGTCACAGTGACAAGGCGCCATTACTCAAACGGAATCATATGTCACGTTATTGCGATAAGGTTGTACGTAGGTATGAATTCATTTGGCTTGCTGTGCGGTCCCAGTTGTCTCCATGTGTTTACTGAGGCTGGTGTTTTTATTTGTTTCGGGATGTCGCGGGGATATTTGGCTAAAAAACAATGAATTCGCTAGAAATGAACCGTTTGTATCGCCGCCGCAAGATTTGAAGAATTATAAGGTATCATCTTGTTAACCCACCTAGAAACAAAATATCCTCAACGCCTGAATAGTCATAGCTATAAACAAGGAAAACATACGTAAAAAACCGGCCAAGAGCATGGTCGGACCATGCTCAGTGTAGGGTTCCGCAGCTGTTTATACAAAAAATGCACTACAGACGAAAAAAATACGTTATGAAAAGAAAACACTAACAAAAGAGCGTATCTCACCGACACTTACGTCTTTTTGATGAGAAGCGCAGTTTTTTGGCTATAACATAAAAACGGTATGTCCGGTCATGTTAAAAAACAATTTTCGTTGGAAGTATTTAAGCTTTATGATCGTATTTATTTTCATATTTATTGGACATACTGTGTAGAAAATAGAGGGGGGGGGGGGGGCGGGGGGCGCAATTTAAGCTACTTTCCGAGCGATAAAGAAACCTCAAAGTGTTTTTAGAAGACCTGTCGAAATATGTGTCACACATTTATATTTGCTGAAAAAAATAATTTTCAGTTTCGGTTTCATGCCCCTCTAGAAATGTATTTTTTTTTATTTAACTATCAAACTAAGTAGCGGCTTACACAAGACACCTATGCTCCAAATTTCATCAATATAACATGCATCTTATAGTTTTTGAGTAAAATGCCTGTGATAAACGGACGGACGGACATGACAAAACCATAAGGGTTCCGTTTTTGCCATATTGGCTACGGAACCCTAAAAACCAAGAGCATGTCGGAGCACGCTCAGTATTTAAAAGATAAAGGGAAGAATTACATTTTTACATAATTTAGCCGATTATTAATCTGTCGTTTGTACAAACTAGACCAAAAACGGAAAATGAAGACGCGTTTCCGGATAACTTTTCTATCGAGGAAATTTTCAACAAACATGTTTCCGCATTAATCTTTGAATAGGTTATATACTCAAAAAACACATATCTGAAATTTCTTTTTATTCCATCATTGCTGGCTGGTGGTGTGGGTATCTACACTCACCGACTCATACCTACACTATGTTAAAATTGATTAAATAAAAAAGATATTTAAAAAAATGTAACGGACTATTTGAAGGATATTGAATAGAAAAAAAATATTTTACATTTTTGTATGTTTGTGTATGTATCGTTATGGCTTCATCACGGCACATCGGCTAAATGGATTTAAATTATTTTCGATAGAAGGGTAGCTGGGTAACCATAGATGGTTATATGATACTTTTTACCTGACTACGCTACAGGTAAACGACGGGTTATGACTTTTTCTCCTCCGCGAACGAAGTTGCGGGCATTTTCTAGTTAACCATAAATTAGAGAATATCCTTGCAAATAGGAAGGTATTTGAATCTTGAGGTTTATTACTATGTAGAACAATTTACAACATGTGGGTGGGCGTTTAATATTTCATGACCAAAGTTTACGGTCGAGGCTGGCACCACGTGGATTATTTAATTATTTAATTAGGAATCGTAGACCAATCAACTAGGCTATGGCCAACTGTTCGAAAAGGCGGATCAATACGTGGAAAAATAATTATTGAATTTATTCTTGAAATACAAAGTTCCAAATAATGAAAAAAATTCAAGACTCCGACCGGATTTGAATCAGTGCCTTGTGCCTTGCCGCGGCGCACGCTCTGCCAGTTGAGCTACAGAGCCCAGTCAGCTTGTCTTCAACTCTTGTCACTACTTGTTTGTTACAAGATCTTTGTATTTTTAAAGAAAATATAGATTCTTAGTGATGAAATTTACATTAAAAATCACGAAGATCGTGGTGATAAAACATCAAGATTTTCGTAAAAAATCATTTATCGAATTTTTAAATTTATTTAACACAACTTTCAAAAATGTCAATAGCAACTTTTTTTTCCAACTAAAAATCAAATTGGGATGTTGACTGTACCTAAATAAAAATGAAATTTTGAAGCGAAATGGCAGTTTCTAAGATAGGAATCCTAAAAACGTGTAGCATGTTTTATTAGCCATTAAAGTTGAGTGGGAAAGTCCATTTTTAAAGTACGAAAATGTTAATCTATACTATTATGAAGTAGTAAAAATGAAATGTCTGTACATTGAAGATAATTTTCAAAAAAATGATTGTTACGGACTATTTGGAGGTCACCAAATCAAACGTGGCTTCATCACGCCAAATCGGCTAAACAAATTTCAACTAGTTTTGGTACCCGGGTAGCTGGGTATCTCCAGATGATTATAGGAAATTTTTTATCCGACTACGCTGTCGTAAAAAAGAGGTGATATGAGTTTGTCTCCTCCGCGAACGAAGTTGCGCCGGGCGTCTAGTACCTGATGATACCATTGAACCCATGAGATTTATGGTAACTTTCGATATGAAACCGTTTCGATAACCGTAAGCTTAAACATACGAGGGGCGTTCAATATATCCTCGGTATGGGTATGATCCAGTAGTATCATCATAATGTTTGATGATGGGTCATGTGATGTCACTATTCATTAATAAAATAAGCAAATAAAAAAAGGATATCATTAATTTGCTTTTATATAATAGCTAAACAAAGATGACGGTATGAAATGTGTACCGATGTCAGTAAAATGGGATCCTATTTTGATTATTGTTTAGGATGAAGTGAGCAAAATCTTGGTACAGTAATTGAGAAAATTGATTCTGCAAGATTGACTTATTGTGGTGACTCAAAAAAAAAAATAAGATTCATGCAATTACATTTTCAAAGAACGTGTCACTTGTCAAAATTCTAAGTAGTTTTTCTGACCGCCAAAAAAAAATTATATTAAAAAAAAAAATTGCGAGCCTACACTAAAAATATACGGATATATATATACTAAGGAAGAGTGATACGATATAATCCTAGTGCAACTAAAAATCTGGTCATAGAAAATATGAAGAAAACAAACACATCAATTTTATGACCTTTTCTGTAGACAATTCTTCAGATTACCTATGTCTGCTGCTCGGGGCCGCAACTTCTAATCAATAAGTCAACTTACGTGCAACATAGCCAAAATTCTTAACTAATATTTCCTATTTTCTGAAACTGAAAAGTCCCTAAAAAAATCGGTGCACCACCTCTGAAGCAAAAGGTAAGGCAAAATTCGCTCATAAAAACTTTTTTTTTCCTTGAGAATATAAATCAAAATATTTTAATACAATATGTACCTACGCATACAAAATAGGAAAGAGCCAAATTATTACAAAAAATATATATAATACGAAATAAAATAATAAAATATGAAGTCATATTTTTACACTGATACCGAGAATTTATTGAACGCCCCTCGTAGCTGCAAAACAAAATTCTTGATTTCCCCATTAAAGGTAGGAACGTTGTGACGTCACACGTTCCTATAAGGCTTTAGTAAGTATGGAACGTTTTTTGAGAAAGTCTGAAAGTGTGATTTTAACATTATTAAATCTCGGTAAGTTTTTATGAGAGTGACTTAGTTTTTTCACCAGTGTTTCTATTATTGAGAAATCGTACAGTCAAGGGCACCAATATGTATACACCGCAAAGTTTCAAAAATATGTATACATTTCTCTTTATTTATTTGTCGTCATAAGTTTTACAATATGAATATAAAAAGCAAAATACAAAAAGCAAATACAAAATATAAACACATAATAAAAAAACCTAACCTAGGGTGCCGCCGGCAGCGGGGCAGGGCTCAAGCTACCGGTGGTTAGGGCTGCACAGAGAGGAACCTCCTGAGGATGCGCGCCGTGTCCAGGATTACTGCCTTCTGTATCTGACCCTTGATCCAGCCATCTAGTGAGTCTCTTAAGATGTTGGTCGAGACTCTTCGCTATAAGACCGTTTGCTGAAACGACTATCGGGACAATAATCGTCGAATCAACATCCCACATGGCGGTCACCTCGTGAGCCAAGTCAAGGTACTTGCTGAGTTTGTCCTTTTCAGCCTTCGCGAGGTTCTCTGTATACATTTCTTATTATTAAGGCAGTAAGTTTTATATATCCGTATTTTGGAACTTTGTGTGGATAATTATCTGTGCCATTGACTGTACCATATACCAAAGAAAAAAAGTTAACATCCCCAATTGACATAAAAAATATTCTCGTTTCGTTTTTGTTGAAATTATCAACTACGCAACTAAATCATGGATATCTTTGTTCACTCTAGGATATAAGCTTTCATAGAGTCTACAATTTTGTGTTTCGTAGCACATGCCCTTGTTTCTTAAGATTGAGGGGCATTCTACCAGAATAAGTATGCCATTGGACACGGCTATAGCAAGCTGCCTTATCAAAATACTTAAAACCCTAAAATACGTTGTAAAATGTTTATGTGTCGTTGAGGCTTCATCACGTCAAAACGGCTAAACGTGTTTCAACTATTATTGTTACACGGGCAGCAAGGTCATCCACAGATGGTTATAGGATACTTCTTATCGGACTGCGCTGGAAAAAAACGGGGTAAAGACTTTTTTCCTCCACGTACGAAGTTCCGGGCACCTTCTAGTACATAAATTTAATGAGTACAAATTTCTTATACCTAATACAAGATAAGATGCATACTACAACTACATAAAGGACTAGGTAACCCACCTACCCAAGGTCGCTCATTGGCGGAAATGATCCCAAGATGCTGCAAAACCAACGCCTAAATATTACTTATGAAAACATTTAACACGCTAAACAAGTCTTTTCTTTAAAAACGCGTATAATTTAAGAAAAAACACAAAAATTGGTTTTTCGTAAAAATAACAAACTTTGATGGCATCTTAGTTTCGGTGACTAGTGAAGATAAACTGAAAAAATATATTTATTTTCGTTTCTTTATTATTTTTATGTAGGTCACAATAGTATTTTATGCAATCCTTATATAATGTATGCTTTTTCAGTCGAGTACCGCCTTTAGGCCACGTAGCTTGCTGAGTGGCCTAATTAAGGTACGAGACTTAAAAAACTAATTATACAGGGTGGAAAGGCACGACGCTCCTTTCCGCAAAGGGGGGATTGTTTAGATTTAGTACTGTATTACCTGTAAAGAAACTAGGCTCATATTTGTAAGCGTTTTCAAGTTATAGGCAGATAGCTTTTAATGCAAAATACTGCAAGTGTCGGTTGACACTCATTAGGTTCAGTAACATTTAACAATAACACCAGGGTCAGTGACCTTTATCAAAACATCATTTCTACCCATAATATTTCCTAGTCAATATTACAATTGTGTGTGTACACTTACATGTAGGTAGATAGTACGTAGTAATAGTAGGGTTGTCACTAAGAAGAACATTAATTAATTTTAATATTTTTACTAAGTGTTCGTAACAAAAATCTAAACATTACGAATCGATTATCTATCATTTAAACTAACCGCCCTTTGCGGAAAGGATCGTTGTGCCTTTCCACCCTGTATAACTATTGTATACAATACTTTTTCTACGAGTAACCCATAAACATAAATAATAAATAAATAAAACATAGCTAAAGCCATAAATTTAAATGAAACATAGGTAAAAAAAATATTGCAAAAAAACTGCGTTCTTTTCTTGAAATTCGGAGTTATATAATATTTATATTATAGTTCAGTAGCATATAATATAAACTATAGAGTATAGAGTGATGATCCAATACTTTTTGTATCCCTTTTTAGTATGATTTGCGGAATTATTCACAGATTATAGTTCACGAGTTGAAAAAATATATTATAGTTAAGCCTGTCGCTGTCAACATAATGAGACATATACAACACGGAAAAATATAAAAGCTAACGCAATGAAAGTGATTCCGAGGTGTAAGATCTTTAAGTCGAACAAAGCATATACTATTTTCTTCTGTTTCCGCGATTATTACTCATTCAAATAAAACGTACCTACCAGTGGTCTTCGAACTGAAGCATTTAGTATACTTTAATAAATATTAGTTGTCTGTCTGTAATCTTCTTTGCGATCTTTCTATTATGCATAAAAGCTAGCTGTCAATAACTCTTCTAACACTTGGGGTGTCATTCTTAAAATTCGCAATCGACCGCCTTCAGTTCGTCTCTACGTCGTAGGTACATTGATTTAAACACAACAAAACTGGGCTTAATCGCGTAAAAATATGGTTTATTCAATTAAGTTTCGTTGGTAATGCTTCGATGTTTCGGACGTAGCGTTTAGTGGAAAAAACTTTATAAAACGAATGAGTTTTTCAATCTTCCCGCTCCTGGTGTTGATTATTAGGTTGAACACTAAGGTTATCACGAGATCGACATAATACACTAACCAGATCTGGCGATTTATTGGATGATGTTTCATGATGTTTTGTTTCATTTACTAATAACTGGATTCCACGAAGATGAAAGTTTGAAACCGTCTTCCCGGTTGGAATTTAGGTGTTTCTTGATTTCCATTGCAACGAAAGTAATCAAATAAATCATATTCATACGAGATTAAGCCCCGTTTTGCTGTGTTGTGTTAATGTAGTCAACTGCGAAAGTAGATGAAGTTTGTTCCTTGTCACTTTCACTACTTTAACGTACCTCAATATCATGGTATTGTTACGTCAGTGCGACAAAGTAGTAACATGATCATCTACTTTTGCCATTGACTGTAACATATTACAGATCACAGGTCAAAATATACTGGATCGCTAAGCAGCTTCTCCAAACGTTTTTTTTTGTTTATTTAAATAAAACAATTTAACGGATTATATCGCGTATATTATCTTCGGAAGCTTTTCAGCTTTCCATCATCACGGGTGCACTGAGAAAAGATATATTTTCCTCTGTCAAAGTTACAATTTATGTAAACTACCCACTTTAAAAAAACAAATAAAGGGTATATGCCAGATGGGCTTAATCTATAAAGACAGTTACACATGCGCCGGAAGGGCTTAATTATTTAATTTTAGTAATTTACCAAGTAGCATTTCACAAATGAGGCGTACCGAGGAGAAACGAAACGCTGCAAAGAAAAACTCCCAGACTACCTCATTACTAATTATAATATTTTAAAAGCAAAGACCGTTCCGCAAGATCCGTTAAATTGTTTTATTTAAATGAGAAATAATTGCGGAAACAGAAGAAAATATTATTATTTTTTGTTTATTTATTTATTTATTAAACAAAGAACATATTTCTTTTTTCTAAGACAGTTTCCTTCAAAACTGTATTGTACAGTTTGACTGCTGGCACGAGTCTCTATAGTAATAATACTACAGTACATTTATTATTTATACAATATTAATATCTCTGCATTATAAGATATACGAGTATATTTGGTGCTAAATTTAAATTAAATCATGTCACTCAAGCGACTGCAGCAAATATTTTTTCAGGGCCTTTTTAAATTTGGGCTTGCTTGGCTCATGACGGATGTTCTCGGGCAGACTATTAAGGAAGTACGGAAGTCTTTTGTTTAATGCTCTATCTTCGAAGTAGTTCTTAATGCGTGGTACTTCGAAATGAAAAACTGACCTATGAAATCGAAGTTAAGGGCATGACCTATGAAAACGAGAGGTCGTGTTATAATACCGATGAGTCCGTAGTCTATTTTGTGAATGCTATAAGCTTATCTTTTTTTCAGAAGAACATAACATTTTATCTGAAAACCAGAGTGACACGGATCCATTTTATTCAGCACCCGTTAATATTCTCAATTCTTGTAAGCTTACGGCCTAGAATGGAATACCATTTACTGACTTTAGACATATTGGCATTCGGGAATCATGAACACATTTCGATTGCTGTATATTATAAAAAAAATTGTTTCACTTATCGAAAATATACTCGTAACCAATCTATTATTTTTCCGCGAAATCGTTCTATAGAAACAGGAAGATGAGTATTAAAACAAAACAATCGATCATAACATAAACAACCAAACTGTTTCAGACAGACATGACAAGGGTACTGCTTCATATTTTATGGGCCCCTGAAACTTTATATTTACTCATCTCTAATCTCTAATACTCATTTTATTAAAGGACGGACTCATCATTAGATAATATTACCGTGAAGGTTATAAAACTTTCACGCTACAATTCCGAAACTTTGATAATGATGTCCGTACTTTGATAATGAGTATTAGAGATGAGTACATATACGAGTTAAATGTAATGAATAAAAAAGTACAATACAATACAATAAATAACAATTCTTTATTGCACACCAACAACAGAAACAGTACAATAGAGCCGTCACATAAACTACGGTAGACTATATGCGGTCTTATCGCTAAAGAGCGATCTCTTCCAGACAACCTTTGGGTACTTAGTTGTTATATGTTTACTCTTTTATGTACCTTCATGTAAATATGTATAATTTATTTTTGTTGTGAATATAAAATTAAAAAATAAATCTAAAATATTGTTATTGCGTAATCTGTAAGACTAACACGGGGTTATTAAAGTTAGCTGATCGATATCCGCTAAAATGCAAGAACCGCTAGATGATAACATACGATTATATTCAGATAGTAATAATCTTACAATACCGTTAGTCTTTGTCGCATACCTTGAAGCTACAGAAATACAGCATATAAAAATACAGGAACAAATACCTATAGACAAATTATTTAAGATAAGACTGACGAGGAGCAAAGTAAGGAGTGTTGCGTGTCTTGCGGTAAATATGGCGACACGAACTGAGAATTAGAGTTATCTCATCGCGTAATCTACAAGTCTAACACAATCTCACTAAAGTTAGCTGATCAATACCGGAGTTTGATAGTATCGGCGCCGCTGATGAGGAAACTTGTCCACTTGTCTACTTAAATACGGACTTGTTGCCCGGCTATGTACATTAGAAAAACATATACCTATATCATTCTGAATCCATGTAACTAATCAGATATACTCGTATTATCAACATCAAATATACCATTGTGTCAATTTATATAACTACTACTGACATTTTATTAGTCATAATTACGTAACGGACTTAAATTATTTTGTGAAACTACTTAGTTTAAGGAAGTAATTATTTAGGAGTATCATTGACAAAGTACGACGAGGAGCGAAGCGAGGTGTGATACGTGTCTTGCGGTCAAAATGGCGATACCACTACTACTACAAGACTAACATGGGTTCATTAAAGTTCGCTGATCGATACATGAGTTTGATAGATCGGCGCCGTTGATGAGGAAACTTGTCCACTTGCCTGCCTTACTTGGATACGGACTTGTTGCCGGGTTGTGTACATGAGAAAAACTTAAACATACTTATATGGTTCTATATCCAATTATATTATTATTATTCATAAAATATCTGCTTAGTTATCTGGATATAGTACCATATAAGTATGTTTAAGTTTTTCTCAACGTGCCAGCGTGCGTTTTGCCAACGTGTCAATTGGGATAACAACTGTCTAATGACACCTATTTGTTTAAATTACTTTAGGGACGTAAATTACTTACTTAAGATACATTAATTTGCTTAATTATTTATTAGAAGCATCGACAAGGTACGACGAGGAGCGAAGCGAGGTGTGCTACGTGTCTCGCGGTCAAAATGGCGACGCCACGTACTCTACAAGACTAACACTGGATCATTAAAGTTACCTGATCGATACAAAATTTTCATAGTATCGGCGTCGCTGTTAAGGAAACTAGTCCACTTGTCTATCTTACTTCGATACGGACTTGTTGCCAGGCTGTGTACAAGGGAAAAACTTATACCTATTATGATTATAAAACCAAGCAGTTATTCTGTGTACAACAGATACCGTTTTACTCGATACAAGTAACTTCTTACATAGGTATTGAAAACTTGTAAAGCTTAAGTCATATCTTAGCACCACTTATTATATTTCGTTCATATATTTTCAAATTATCTACAAGAACAAATACTGAGAAACTACACAAAAACAAAGGCAAGCTATATCATCTAGCAGACTGCATATCTCACTAGTTAATGTGCTCATCTCCATACGATTAGATATTCATTGCATCCACTCAGTGCCACGATGTCGTGAATATTGTAATAATACTAACTATCTGTCGGTCTGTAGCTTTAAGTTTGAAAATTCAAAGTTAACTGAAAAAAAAGAGAAATAAAGTCCCAAAATATTCGTGCATTTTCGTGCTTACATTTCGGTATTTTGAAGTTTGAAGATTTGCTCTATCTATAGTATTATAAAGTTGTAAAAATGAAATGACTGTACATTGAAGCATTTAAAAAAAAAAGTTGAAACCGACTATTTGGACGTGACAAATGTCACAATATATATTTTTTTGATTTTTTTGTGTTTGTCGTTGCGACTTCATCACGCCAAATCGGCTAAACGGATTTCAACTATTTTTGGTACACGGGTAGCTAAGTATCTCCAAATGGTTATAGGATACTTTTTACCCGACTACGCCGAACAAAACTTCTCCTCCGCGGACGCAGTTTGCCGGCACCTTCTAGAAAATAATACTATTACAAACGCATTCAAGATAGCTATGGGCAGACTATGGAGCTCGGAGAACGGATGGCCGTTGGGGCAGTAAAATCCAGGAGAGGCGATCACGCATAGAAAAGCGGTCGTGGGATGGCCCTAGCCCGAAGTAAATTTGACAGTCCGTTTGCGAACGTAGAACTTTTCTGTATTGAGTTTTATCTGTGCCTCAGCATACTTTTTTCAAAATGGTCCTGTTCTGTGAAAGTGAATAAGATTTAAAAAATTTTTAGAAGTCCGGGATCTCCATTAAATAACTTAAAATAGCTTAAAAATCTACAGAAACTTTGACCAAAAAGTGTCCAGGAAAAACGCTTTAATAATGACCCAGAAACTCTGTTAATGTCGGTATATGTATATGAGTGGCCGATTTTTGAGTGCCTCACATATCTTCTTTTCGTATTATCTAAGCTTTGAAGCGCTTTGAATGGTTAGTCAGCGATAGCTAATCACGTGGATATTGATTTATACTTACACAAGTTTTACTCATCACAATTTAATAAAACAAGGCTAGATCGCGCGCGCGTGTAGTTGAAGATTTTTTGACAAGGGGCTAAAATAAGCCATTATGACACGAAATGTAAATATGTGTGAGTGTCATAATGGCTTTTAGCCACGTGTTAAACAAACTGCTTTTCACTTCGACTGCAAGAAAAACTTAAGACTTAACATTAAAATTGTATATTTCATGAAAAATTTAAAGTAAAGTTTGAGCAATTTTGAGAAATTTTGGCCAATCTGATCAGGTTGGTTTGATTTTTTTTAATTATTCGTAAGTAGTATGTAGCTGGCCGCAAGTTTCTTTTTCAGTTTTATAGAAATTTGTATGGCATTATACGGCTTTCTTTTAAACCCTAGGGGTTAGATGATACTATTTTAGGCTCGTTTCGCGAAGCTAATATGACGTACTTTTTGAGCAGGAGAAGTGAAAATATGATTTATTTATAATATTTTCTTCTGTTTCCGCGATTATTACTCATTGAAATAAAACAATTTAACGGATTATATCGCGTATATTATCTCATTTTAGTTCCCGACGTTTCCCGTCCTCCCGTGACCATGGAAAGCTGGAAAGCTTCCGAAACGTCGGGAACTAAAATGAGATAATATACGCGATATAATCCGTTAAATTGTTTCATTTCAATGATTTATTTAATTACCTTTTGTTGGTAATTCTTCGACGTTTCGGATGTTGCGTTACGTCCATAGTTTCGAAGGAACTGGAGAGGCGGGTATCAGCATCTTCTAGGTGCGAGTTTTTTGATCTACTCGGGCTTGGTGTTCCCGCTGTGGATTCCACGAAGGTGAAAGTTTGACACCTAATTCCTTTCTTGATTGCAATTGCTGTATGAACTATTCTACTATAGTAATTACGTTTCGTGGAAGGAACCTTGGGATTATGAAGCTCAATCTAGTGATTTGTTTACATGGATGACTGGCAATACAGGGTAGAGGCCTTTGCCCAGCCCTGGGACACGCTAAAAGGCTAATGAAAGAAGAGCGCTACTATTTTCCCTAAAGGCCGACGACAGATGATTATTACTTACATAATTTGATTTTCTACCTCAAGTTAATAACCATAACGTTTTTATTGCCAACTAGCCCATAAATATAATGTGTGTAATAAAACTTTACGTTTATTATTATTAAATTAAGGTAGAAAATTACATAGTACATATCAGAGGAGTAACATCAGGATAACGACCAGGGAAGCCGAAGCGAATTTACCCATATTTAAAGAAAAAGGTGGTTAGAAATGAATGAGCTTTTAATAAAGTAAAAACAAAAATTCATGCATATTCACTATTCTCTCTTCATTGCGCGGTGGAGACGCTCACCGCAGAGCAGTCAGTTGGCATCACACGCAATGTATTAGAGGATTCGCTTGCCGCGCCGCCTAGTCGCGCGTTGTTATGGCCGGGCCTTGACAATATGGAACAGCTAAATTGAAAGCTAAAGTCGCGGTATAACATAGTGCTACATTAACTTATTCCGTTTGGTAACTGTTTGAACAGTTGATTAAACTAACTGAGCTAAATTTAGATAACATCTACATTACTAAAGCATACAGACGTTACTGAAATGTTCCCATTGTGAAGACTAAATTGACAAATGAGAGATATACGAGTCTATATAATCGTGTTTTATGTTGCGAAATAATGAGATTTTAAGGTTTATTAAAATTCACTGATCGACATATAACTATAACCAACGGCACCAATCATGCACATGTTAAGTACATTAGTATATACCCAATAATAGACAACAAAGTTTTTTTGAGGCCTATCATTCATGGACTTTGCCAGCTACGAACATTCAGTGTTCTTAGATTTTGAAATACGACCAACACTCACTCTTGTTTTTTTCTTTAGTCATAAGCACTATGATGATGTTGTATCTGTGTGTATTTCAAAATAAATCATGAATTCTTTCTTTCTTTCTTTCTTAAAAATGTAGTATCCTTTACTAAAGCTTGGTTGGACGGAAAAAATTATAGAAGTGAGAGGGCTAGAAAACGCGCGCGATTTGCTGCCGTAAACCGCGTATTCCCTCAGTAGGGTTAGCGGGTGGGGGAGCAGCATAAAAAAAACTCTACACGTCTGAATCATTAACTTCCGATCCTTACACTTCTCAGGCTCCGCTGCTCCAGCGTTACTCTTTGGGGGTCGTCTAGGCGAATTGTTCGCAATCCCATGGCGCCCCAATCAACGACAGTGAGAAACAAGTGTTTTTAGTGGGTAGGGTCCTCTTGCTAGGTGAAGAACTGGGAGAAGAGAGTCCCACATAATCCCCCAATGCTGCCCACAGCGGGGGTGTATGCCAGAAGCGTGGCGTCCGGAAAATTACAAAGGAAGCCGAAGCGTATTTATTTACTCATATTTAAATGAAAAGGTAGTTATAAGCCTTTCCTTCGGCAACCCGGTGGGAATCGGCTTATATGCACGTCACGCCACTGGTCTATGCGTAAACGTGTGTGGACACACTTGTATCATTTGCTCGTATCCGATTTTCGTGCCGTGGCATGACTGTGTATCGCGGTGCTTGGAAGCTCACTGTCGGCGCGCCGATCATGCCGCACTCGTCTGATATAAGTGTGTGATACGCGTAGCAACATGGATTTTGAGCGATCGGATCGGCGTAACGTCCACACGCGTGATCGTGACACGCGATCATGCCACGCGACGATGATCTGATACGGGCAAATGATACAAATGTGGACGCACCTTAAAGCATTTCTACTCCAATCAAAAAGGTACAATAGTACAGCCTTATGTTTGCTTGAAACAGAATCCTATTCGTAACCATACAATTCTTGCAATGAAGCAAGATATCTTTTGCTCAATAATACAAAGACATAGCCATCAAAACGTCCACAGAAATCATCATGTCTTTATTTACACAGACAAAACCTTGAGGTCAAAGGTCACACTTTATCACCTGCCTCGTCATTACTTTTTTACAACTTTGACAGTCCAGTAGAAGAAGGACATAAACACAAATGAGTATAAAGTGTTTTACTTCCTTTTTCTGTTGGCGAATGTGTTGCAGTGTCACATTTTCCGATACATAAAGTGACCGTTTATGTGACGGTTTACGATGTCAATTGAAACGGAGTAATATGGAAGTTAGACATAAAAAGCTTAGGAAGACTGCGGTTACGTGACTTTTTAACTTTAAGGAGTCTCCGGGCTCTATTTCACCAAGTCAACATTTGTCAGTGACATGTCTGTTGACAATTCGGCAAATTCCGGGTAACAATTTTCAAGGTCTATAGAATTTTTTTTTTATTTATCTTTATTTCGTGTAACCATGGACACATATTGTATTAGTAGAACTTACAAACTAAAGAGTTAGTAGGTCAAAAACTTACATTTAAAACAAGACAACACTGACTGGGGAGTGCAATCCCTCACAGTGTAACATGTAGGGACAGTCAAACCTGTCCGCTATCATGCGTAGAATGCTGTTAGGACTGCGACGCACACGGCGCACCAGGGTAATATGTCAATATGTCAAAGTTGACAAGATTCTGTTAATCATGATGGGCAATTTATTAAAATAGACCGTACCTTAATTTAAGGACAATAGGCAGATTCTTGTCGTCCATCTTGGACGAGCGACATGAATCGGTGTGGACCAAGTCATTATTTTATTATTTTTGATATAAAACCGTACCCTGAATTATAAACCTTGACGCTGGCAAAATTTAATGGACAGAAACCATTAAACTTAAAATCTGAACTGAACTGAAGGACAATAGGCATGATGAATGGGTATGAAAATCAAAATACTAATAAGCCCGTCAGCTAGATAATAAAAAATACAGGACACATATTTCTTGCTTCTTCAAAATAATAAAAATCTACTAAGATAAATCGCATTAAAGTTTAGGACTGGGGGTGAGTGAGGTCACTCATAAGTAAAATTTGTACCTAGGAGTGACGTTGCGCGACATTTTGACGCAATATTTTTTGATTATGTAAAATAAGAAAAAATACGTGTCCATTTTTTTATTCATCTACATGACGGACTTATTATTAAAATTTAGTCATCAATTCATCATCTCTATTACGTCTGTTGATAATTCGGCAAATGCCGGATGACAATTTTCAAGGTCTATAGAAATATGTCAAAGTTGACAATATTCCGTTAATTTAACCATGACATGCAATCTGTCACAGACCGTATCTTAATGTAAGGACAATAGGGATGGTGACTGTACTCAAATAATTATAAAAGTTTGATACAAAATGGTAGTTTTTATGATGGAAACCCTAAACAAAAAATTTGAGTTCGATACCTTATGTGGAACTTGTTTTGTGATCCTTTAAAGTTAGGTGGTGTCCATTTTTAAAGTATGCAAATATGAATAAAAGATAATACCACTGAATAACCCATGAAATTTATGGTAACTTTTGTTATGAAACCATTTCGATAAACGCAAGTTTTAACATAGCTGCAGAACGTAGTTTTTAATTTCCCCATACAAAGTAGACGTCCTAGGGTTTAGTATGGAGCGTTTTAGGGAAAGTCCAAAAGTGTGATTCTAACGTTGTTTTATCTCGTGGAGTTTTTATAACATTGATGTAGTTTTTTCACCAGTATTTGTATTATTGAAAGGTTGTTCTATAACATACCACAGAAAAAATAGTCAACATCCATATTATGTTGTGAAACACCATTAAATATACCAAGTTAACATATTTGTGGATTTGACGGTTATTCTTAACATGAGATAAGCCTATTCCCATCTCGTAGCCATATTTATTAGCTAGCTACGAAATGGGAATTGTGCTTTCCCATCTTGTTTGCGCAAGCGCGTGTTTTCGCGATTTCATGCTTGGTCCCATAGTAAAAGATGCTCATGACACATTGAAACACCCAGGGTTTGCCGGTGACGGGGGGGAAAAGACAGCGGGGGTGGGTATGAAGAGTGCGCGCGGCGGAGCACGACGACCCTGCCGCGTCTCCCCCTCTCCGCTCAATCTCCCCCCCCCCCCCCGTCCATGGGAGTGTCACGATAGAACTTGTCAAGCTATAATTGTATTAATGGCTTGCAAATCCATTCACCAATAAACTGAATTGAGTAAGGACGTTGTGCTAACCCTATACCCTGATGATACTGAAACTAACATCATAGCAAATCCAATCATTCCATTACAGTCTTATCTATTCGTAAATAAGCAATTATCCTCAGATAACTCGGTTACGTCAGGGACAATCCGCACCTAGAACCGTGTCACAGTGACAAGGCGCCATTACTCAAACGGAATCATATGTCACGTTATTGCGATAAGGTTGTACGTAGGTATGAATTCATTTGGCTTGCTGTGCGGTCCCAGTTGTCTCCATGTGTTTACTGAGGCTGGTGTTTTTATTTGTTTCGGGATGTCGCGGGGATATTTGGCTAAAAAACAATGAATTCGCTAGAAATGAACCGTTTGTATCGCCGCCGCAAGATTTGAAGAATTATAAGGTATCATCTTGTTAACCCACCTAGAAACAAAATATCCTCAACGCCTGAATAGTCATAGCTATAAACAAGGAAAACATACGTAAAAAACCGGCCAAGAGCATGGTCGGACCATGCTCAGTGTAGGGTTCCGCAGCTGTTTATACAAAAAATGCACTACAGACGAAAAAAATACGTTATGAAAAGAAAACACTAACAAAAGAGCGTATCTCACCGACACTTACGTCTTTTTGATGAGAAGCGCAGTTTTTTGGCTATAACATAAAAACGGTATGTCCGGTCATGTTAAAAAACAATTTTCGTTGGAAGTATTTAAGCTTTATGATCGTATTTATTTTCATATTTATTGGACATACTGTGTAGAAAATAGAGGGGGGGGGGGGGGGGGGGGGCGCAATTTAAGCTACTTTCCGAGCGATAAAGAAACCTCAAAGTGTTTTTAGAAGACCTGTCGAAATATGTGTCACACATTTATATTTGCTGAAAAAAATAATTTTCAGTTTCGGTTTCATGCCCCTCTAGAAATGTATTTTTTTTTATTTAACTATCAAACTAAGTAGCGGCTTACACAAGACACCTATGCTCCAAATTTCATCAATATAACATGCATCTTATAGTTTTTGAGTAAAATGCCTGTGATAAACGGACGGACGGACATGACAAAACCATAAGGGTTCCGTTTTTGCCATATTGGCTACGGAACCCTAAAAACCAAGAGCATGTCGGAGCACGCTCAGTATTTAAAAGATAAAGGGAAGAATTACATTTTTACATAATTTAGCCGATTATTAATCTGTCGTTTGTACAAACTAGACCAAAAACGGAAAATGAAGACGCGTTTCCGGATAACTTTTCTATCGAGGAAATTTTCAACAAACATGTTTCCGCATTAATCTTTGAATAGGTTATATACTCAAAAAACACATATCTGAAATTTCTTTTTATTCCATCATTGCTGGCTGGTGGTGTGGGTATCTACACTCACCGACTCATACCTACACTATGTTAAAATTGATTAAATAAAAAAGATATTTAAAAAAATGTAACGGACTATTTGAAGGATATTGAATAGAAAAAAAATATTTTACATTTTTGTATGTTTGTGTATGTATCGTTATGGCTTCATCACGGCACATCGGCTAAATGGATTTAAATTATTTTCGATAGAAGGGTAGCTGGGTAACCATAGATGGTTATATGATACTTTTTACCTGACTACGCTACAGGTAAACGACGGGTTATGACTTTTTCTCCTCCGCGAACGAAGTTGCGGGCATTTTCTAGTTAACCATAAATTAGAGAATATCCTTGCAAATAGGAAGGTATTTGAATCTTGAGGTTTATTACTATGTAGAACAATTTACAACATGTGGGTGGGCGTTTAATATTTCATGACCAAAGTTTACGGTCGAGGCTGGCACCACGTGGATTATTTAATTATTTAATTAGGAATCGTAGACCAATCAACTAGGCTATGGCCAACTGTTCGAAAAGGCGGATCAATACGTGGAAAAATAATTATTGAATTTATTCTTGAAATACAAAGTTCCAAATAATGAAAAAAATTCAAGACTCCGACCGGATTTGAATCAGTGCCTTGTGCCTTGCCGCGGCGCACGCTCTGCCAGTTGAGCTACAGAGCCCAGTCAGCTTGTCTTCAACTCTTGTCACTACTTGTTTGTTACAAGATCTTTGTATTTTTAAAGAAAATATAGATTCTTAGTGATGAAATTTACATTAAAAATCACGAAGATCGTGGTGATAAAACATCAAGATTTTCGTAAAAAATCATTTATCGAATTTTTAAATTTATTTAACACAACTTTCAAAAATGTCAATAGCAACTTTTTTTTCCAACTAAAAATCAAATTGGGATGTTGACTGTACCTAAATAAAAATGAAATTTTGAAGCGAAATGGCAGTTTCTAAGATAGGAATCCTAAAAACGTGTAGCATGTTTTATTAGCCATTAAAGTTGAGTGGGAAAGTCCATTTTTAAAGTACGAAAATGTTAATCTATACTATTATGAAGTAGTAAAAATGAAATGTCTGTACATTGAAGATAATTTTCAAAAAAATGATTGTTACGGACTATTTGGAGGTCACCAAATCAAACGTGGCTTCATCACGCCAAATCGGCTAAACAAATTTCAACTAGTTTTGGTACCCGGGTAGCTGGGTATCTCCAGATGATTATAGGAAATTTTTTATCCGACTACGCTGTCGTAAAAAAGAGGTGATATGAGTTTGTCTCCTCCGCGAACGAAGTTGCGCCGGGCGTCTAGTACCTGATGATACCATTGAACCCATGAGATTTATGGTAACTTTCGATATGAAACCGTTTCGATAACCGTAAGCTTAAACATACGAGGGGCGTTCAATATATCCTCGGTATGGGTATGATCCAGTAGTATCATCATAATGTTTGATGATGGGTCATGTGATGTCACTATTCATTAATAAAATAAGCAAATAAAAAAAGGATATCATTAATTTGCTTTTATATAATAGCTAAACAAAGATGACGGTATGAAATGTGTACCGATGTCAGTAAAATGGGATCCTATTTTGATTATTGTTTAGGATGAAGTGAGCAAAATCTTGGTACAGTAATTGAGAAAATTGATTCTGCAAGATTGACTTATTGTGGTGACTCAAAAAAAAAAATAAGATTCATGCAATTACATTTTCAAAGAACGTGTCACTTGTCAAAATTCTAAGTAGTTTTTCTGACCGCCAAAAAAAAATTATATTAAAAAAAAAAATTGCGAGCCTACACTAAAAATATACGGATATATATATACTAAGGAAGAGTGATACGATATAATCCTAGTGCAACTAAAAATCTGGTCATAGAAAATATGAAGAAAACAAACACATCAATTTTATGACCTTTTCTGTAGACAATTCTTCAGATTACCTATGTCTGCTGCTCGGGGCCGCAACTTCTAATCAATAAGTCAACTTACGTGCAACATAGCCAAAATTCTTAACTAATATTTCCTATTTTCTGAAACTGAAAAGTCCCTAAAAAAATCGGTGCACCACCTCTGAAGCAAAAGGTAAGGCAAAATTCGCTCATAAAAACTTTTTTTTTCCTTGAGAATATAAATCAAAATATTTTAATACAATATGTACCTACGCATACAAAATAGGAAAGAGCCAAATTATTACAAAAAATATATATAATACGAAATAAAATAATAAAATATGAAGTCATATTTTTACACTGATACCGAGAATTTATTGAACGCCCCTCGTAGCTGCAAAACAAAATTCTTGATTTCCCCATTAAAGGTAGGAACGTTGTGACGTCACACGTTCCTATAAGGCTTTAGTAAGTATGGAACGTTTTTTGAGAAAGTCTGAAAGTGTGATTTTAACATTATTAAATCTCGGTAAGTTTTTATGAGAGTGACTTAGTTTTTTCACCAGTGTTTCTATTATTGAGAAATCGTACAGTCAAGGGCACCAATATGTATACACCGCAAAGTTTCAAAAATATGTATACATTTCTCTTTATTTATTTGTCGTCATAAGTTTTACAATATGAATATAAAAAGCAAAATACAAAAAGCAAATACAAAATATAAACACATAATAAAAAAACCTAACCTAGGGTGCCGCCGGCAGCGGGGCAGGGCTCAAGCTACCGGTGGTTAGGGCTGCACAGAGAGGAACCTCCTGAGGATGCGCGCCGTGTCCAGGATTACTGCCTTCTGTATCTGACCCTTGATCCAGCCATCTAGTGAGTCTCTTAAGATGTTGGTCGAGACTCTTCGCTATAAGACCGTTTGCTGAAACGACTATCGGGACAATAATCGTCGAATCAACATCCCACATGGCGGTCACCTCGTGAGCCAAGTCAAGGTACTTGCTGAGTTTGTCCTTTTCAGCCTTCGCGAGGTTCTCTGTATACATTTCTTATTATTAAGGCAGTAAGTTTTATATATCCGTATTTTGGAACTTTGTGTGGATAATTATCTGTGCCATTGACTGTACCATATACCAAAGAAAAAAAGTTAACATCCCCAATTGACATAAAAAATATTCTCGTTTCGTTTTTGTTGAAATTATCAACTACGCAACTAAATCATGGATATCTTTGTTCACTCTAGGATATAAGCTTTCATAGAGTCTACAATTTTGTGTTTCGTAGCACATGCCCTTGTTTCTTAAGATTGAGGGGCATTCTACCAGAATAAGTATGCCATTGGACACGGCTATAGCAAGCTGCCTTATCAAAATACTTAAAACCCTAAAATACGTTGTAAAATGTTTATGTGTCGTTGAGGCTTCATCACGTCAAAACGGCTAAACGTGTTTCAACTATTATTGTTACACGGGCAGCAAGGTCATCCACAGATGGTTATAGGATACTTCTTATCGGACTGCGCTGGAAAAAAACGGGGGTAAAGACTTTTTTCCTCCACGTACGAAGTTCCGGGCACCTTCTAGTACATAAATTTAATGAGTACAAATTTCTTATACCTAATACAAGATAAGATGCATACTACAACTACATAAAGGACTAGGTAACCCACCTACCCAAGGTCGCTCATTGGCGGAAATGATCCCAAGATGCTGCAAAACCAACGCCTAAATATTACTTATGAAAACATTTAACACGCTAAACAAGTCTTTTCTTTAAAAACGCGTATAATTTAAGAAAAAACACAAAAATTGGTTTTTCGTAAAAATAACAAACTTTGATGGCATCTTAGTTTCGGTGACTAGTGAAGATAAACTGAAAAAATATATTTATTTTCGTTTCTTTATTATTTTTATGTAGGTCACAATAGTATTTTATGCAATCCTTATATAATGTATGCTTTTTCAGTCGAGTACCGCCTTTAGGCCACGTAGCTTGCTGAGTGGCCTAATTAAGGTACGAGACTTAAAAAACTAATTATACAGGGTGGAAAGGCACGACGCTCCTTTCCGCAAAGGGGGGATTGTTTAGATTTAGTACTGTATTACCTGTAAAGAAACTAGGCTCATATTTGTAAGCGTTTTCAAGTTATAGGCAGATAGCTTTTAATGCAAAATACTGCAAGTGTCGGTTGACACTCATTAGGTTCAGTAACATTTAACAATAACACCAGGGTCAGTGACCTTTATCAAAACATCATTTCTACCCATAATATTTCCTAGTCAATATTACAATTGTGTGTGTACACTTACATGTAGGTAGATAGTACGTAGTAATAGTAGGGTTGTCACTAAGAAGAACATTAATTAATTTTAATATTTTTACTAAGTGTTCGTAACAAAAATCTAAACATTACGAATCGATTATCTATCATTTAAACTAACCGCCCTTTGCGGAAAGGATCGTTGTGCCTTTCCACCCTGTATAACTATTGTATACAATACTTTTTCTACGAGTAACCCATAAACATAAATAATAAATAAATAAAACATAGCTAAAGCCATAAATTTAAATGAAACATAGGTAAAAAAAATATTGCAAAAAAACTGCGTTCTTTTCTTGAAATTCGGAGTTATATAATATTTATATTATAGTTCAGTAGCATATAATATAAACTATAGAGTATAGAGTGATGATCCAATACTTTTTGTATCCCTTTTTAGTATGATTTGCGGAATTATTCACAGATTATAGTTCACGAGTTGAAAAAATATATTATAGTTAAGCCTGTCGCTGTCAACATAATGAGACATATACAACACGGAAAAATATAAAAGCTAACGCAATGAAAGTGATTCCGAGGTGTAAGATCTTTAAGTCGAACAAAGCATATACTATTTTCTTCTGTTTCCGCGATTATTACTCATTCAAATAAAACGTACCTACCAGTGGTCTTCGAACTGAAGCATTTAGTATACTTTAATAAATATTAGTTGTCTGTCTGTAATCTTCTTTGCGATCTTTCTATTATGCATAAAAGCTAGCTGTCAATAACTCTTCTAACACTTGGGGTGTCATTCTTAAAATTCGCAATCGACCGCCTTCAGTTCGTCTCTACGTCGTAGGTACATTGATTTAAACACAACAAAACTGGGCTTAATCGCGTAAAAATATGGTTTATTCAATTAAGTTTCGTTGGTAATGCTTCGATGTTTCGGACGTAGCGTTTAGTGGAAAAAACTTTATAAAACGAATGAGTTTTTCAATCTTCCCGCTCCTGGTGTTGATTATTAGGTTGAACACTAAGGTTATCACGAGATCGACATAATACACTAACCAGATCTGGCGATTTATTGGATGATGTTTCATGATGTTTTGTTTCATTTACTAATAACTGGATTCCACGAAGATGAAAGTTTGAAACCGTCTTCCCGGTTGGAATTTAGGTGTTTCTTGATTTCCATTGCAACGAAAGTAATCAAATAAATCATATTCATACGAGATTAAGCCCCGTTTTGCTGTGTTGTGTTAATGTAGTCAACTGCGAAAGTAGATGAAGTTTGTTCCTTGTCACTTTCACTACTTTAACGTACCTCAATATCATGGTATTGTTACGTCAGTGCGACAAAGTAGTAACATGATCATCTACTTTTGCCATTGACTGTAACATATTACAGATCACAGGTCAAAATATACTGGATCGCTAAGCAGCTTCTCCAAACGTTTTTTTTTGTTTATTTAAATAAAACAATTTAACGGATTATATCGCGTATATTATCTTCGGAAGCTTTTCAGCTTTCCATCATCACGGGTGCACTGAGAAAAGATATATTTTCCTCTGTCAAAGTTACAATTTATGTAAACTACCCACTTTAAAAAAACAAATAAAGGGTATATGCCAGATGGGCTTAATCTATAAAGACAGTTACACATGCGCCGGAAGGGCTTAATTATTTAATTTTAGTAATTTACCAAGTAGCATTTCACAAATGAGGCGTACCGAGGAGAAACGAAACGCTGCAAAGAAAAACTCCCAGACTACCTCATTACTAATTATAATATTTTAAAAGCAAAGACCGTTCCGCAAGATCCGTTAAATTGTTTTATTTAAATGAGAAATAATTGCGGAAACAGAAGAAAATATTATTATTTTTTGTTTATTTATTTATTTATTAAACAAAGAACATATTTCTTTTTTCTAAGACAGTTTCCTTCAAAACTGTATTGTACAGTTTGACTGCTGGCACGAGTCTCTATAGTAATAATACTACAGTACATTTATTATTTATACAATATTAATATCTCTGCATTATAAGATATACGAGTATATTTGGTGCTAAATTTAAATTAAATCATGTCACTCAAGCGACTACAGCAAATATTTTTTCAGGGCCTTTTTAAATTTGGGCTTGCTTGGCTCATGACGGATGTTCTCGGGCAGACTATTAAGGAAGTACGGAAGTCTTTTGTTTAATGCTCTATCTTCGAAGTAGTTCTTAATGCGTGGTACTTCGAAATGAAAAACTGACCTATGAAATCGAAGTTAAGGGCATGACCTATGAAAACGAGAGGTCGTGTTATAATACCGATGAGTCCGTAGTCTATTTTGTGAATGCTATAAGCTTATCTTTTTTTCAGAAGAACATAACATTTTATCTGAAAACCAGAGTGACACGGATCCATTTTATTCAGCACCCGTTAATATTCTCAATTCTTGTAAGCTTACGGCCTAGAATGGAATACCATTTACTGACTTTAGACATATTGGCATTCGGGAATCATGAACACATTTCGATTGCTGTATATTATAAAAAAAATTGTTTCACTTATCGAAAATATACTCGTAACCAATCTATTATTTTTCCGCGAAATCGTTCTATAGAAACAGGAAGATGAGTATTAAAACAAAACAATCGATCATAACATAAACAACCAAACTGTTTCAGACAGACATGACAAGGGTACTGCTTCATATTTTATGGGCCCCTGAAACTTTATATTTACTCATCTCTAATCTCTAATACTCATTTTATTAAAGGACGGACTCATCATTAGATAATATTACCGTGAAGGTTATAAAACTTTCACGCTACAATTCCGAAACTTTGATAATGATGTCCGTACTTTGATAATGAGTATTAGAGATGAGTACATATACGAGTTAAATGTAATGAATAAAAAAGTACAATACAATACAATAAATAACAATTCTTTATTGCACACCAACAACAGAAACAGTACAATAGAGCCGTCACATAAACTACGGTAGACTATATGCGGTCTTATCGCTAAAGAGCGATCTCTTCCAGACAACCTTTGGGTACTTAGTTGTTATATGTTTACTCTTTTATGTACCTTCATGTAAATATGTATAATTTATTTTTGTTGTGAATATAAAATTAAAAAATAAATCTAAAATATTGTTATTGCGTAATCTGTAAGACTAACACGGGGTTATTAAAGTTAGCTGATCGATATCCGCTAAAATGCAAGAACCGCTAGATGATAACATACGATTATATTCAGATAGTAATAATCTTACAATACCGTTAGTCTTTGTCGCATACCTTGAAGCTACAGAAATACAGCATATAAAAATACAGGAACAAATACCTATAGACAAATTATTTAAGATAAGACTGACGAGGAGCAAAGTAAGGAGTGTTGCGTGTCTTGCGGTAAATATGGCGACACGAACTGAGAATTAGAGTTATCTCATCGCGTAATCTACAAGTCTAACACAATCTCACTAAAGTTAGCTGATCAATACCGGAGTTTGATAGTATCGGCGCCGCTGATGAGGAAACTTGTCCACTTGTCTACTTAAATACGGACTTGTTGCCCGGCTATGTACATTAGAAAAACATATACCTATATCATTCTGAATCCATGTAACTAATCAGATATACTCGTATTATCAACATCAAATATACCATTGTGTCAATTTATATAACTACTACTGACATTTTATTAGTCATAATTACGTAACGGACTTAAATTATTTTGTGAAACTACTTAGTTTAAGGAAGTAATTATTTAGGAGTATCATTGACAAAGTACGACGAGGAGCGAAGCGAGGTGTGATACGTGTCTTGCGGTCAAAATGGCGATACCACTACTACTACAAGACTAACATGGGTTCATTAAAGTTCGCTGATCGATACATGAGTTTGATAGATCGGCGCCGTTGATGAGGAAACTTGTCCACTTGCCTGCCTTACTTGGATACGGACTTGTTGCCGGGTTGTGTACATGAGAAAAACTTAAACATACTTATATGGTTCTATATCCAATTATATTATTATTATTCATAAAATATCTGCTTAGTTATCTGGATATAGTACCATATAAGTATGTTTAAGTTTTTCTCAACGTGCCAGCGTGCGTTTTGCCAACGTGTCAATTGGGATAACAACTGTCTAATGACACCTATTTGTTTAAATTACTTTAGGGACGTAAATTACTTACTTAAGATACATTAATTTGCTTAATTATTTATTAGAAGCATCGACAAGGTACGACGAGGAGCGAAGCGAGGTGTGCTACGTGTCTCGCGGTCAAAATGGCGACGCCACGTACTCTACAAGACTAACACTGGATCATTAAAGTTACCTGATCGATACAAAATTTTCATAGTATCGGCGTCGCTGTTAAGGAAACTAGTCCACTTGTCTATCTTACTTCGATACGGACTTGTTGCCAGGCTGTGTACAAGGGAAAAACTTATACCTATTATGATTATAAAACCAAGCAGTTATTCTGTGTACAACAGATACCGTTTTACTCGATACAAGTAACTTCTTACATAGGTATTGAAAACTTGTAAAGCTTAAGTCATATCTTAGCACCACTTATTATATTTCGTTCATATATTTTCAAATTATCTACAAGAACAAATACTGAGAAACTACACAAAAACAAAGGCAAGCTATATCATCTAGCAGACTGCATATCTCACTAGTTAATGTGCTCATCTCCATACGATTAGATATTCATTGCATCCACTCAGTGCCACGATGTCGTGAATATTGTAATAATACTAACTATCTGTCGGTCTGTAGCTTTAAGTTTGAAAATTCAAAGTTAACTGAAAAAAAAGAGAAATAAAGTCCCAAAATATTCGTGCATTTTCGTGCTTACATTTCGGTATTTTGAAGTTTGAAGATTTGCTCTATCTATAGTATTATAAAGTTGTAAAAATGAAATGACTGTACATTGAAGCATTTAAAAAAAAAAGTTGAAACCGACTATTTGGACGTGACAAATGTCACAATATATATTTTTTTGATTTTTTTGTGTTTGTCGTTGCGACTTCATCACGCCAAATCGGCTAAACGGATTTCAACTATTTTTGGTACACGGGTAGCTAAGTATCTCCAAATGGTTATAGGATACTTTTTACCCGACTACGCCGAACAAAACTTCTCCTCCGCGGACGCAGTTTGCCGGCACCTTCTAGAAAATAATACTATTACAAACGCATTCAAGATAGCTATGGGCAGACTATGGAGCTCGGAGAACGGATGGCCGTTGGGGCAGTAAAATCCAGGAGAGGCGATCACGCATAGAAAAGCGGTCGTGGGATGGCCCTAGCCCGAAGTAAATTTGACAGTCCGTTTGCGAACGTAGAACTTTTCTGTATTGAGTTTTATCTGTGCCTCAGCATACTTTTTTCAAAATGGTCCTGTTCTGTGAAAGTGAATAAGATTTAAAAAATTTTTAGAAGTCCGGGATCTCCATTAAATAACTTAAAATAGCTTAAAAATCTACAGAAACTTTGACCAAAAAGTGTCCAGGAAAAACGCTTTAATAATGACCCAGAAACTCTGTTAATGTCGGTATATGTATATGAGTGGCCGATTTTTGAGTGCCTCACATATCTTCTTTTCGTATTATCTAAGCTTTGAAGCGCTTTGAATGGTTAGTCAGCGATAGCTAATCACGTGGATATTGATTTATACTTACACAAGTTTTACTCATCACAATTTAATAAAACAAGGCTAGATCGCGCGCGCGTGTAGTTGAAGATTTTTTGACAAGGGGCTAAAATAAGCCATTATGACACGAAATGTAAATATGTGTGAGTGTCATAATGGCTTTTAGCCACGTGTTAAACAAACTGCTTTTCACTTCGACTGCAAGAAAAACTTAAGACTTAACATTAAAATTGTATATTTCATGAAAAATTTAAAGTAAAGTTTGAGCAATTTTGAGAAATTTTGGCCAATCTGATCAGGTTGGTTTGATTTTTTTTAATTATTCGTAAGTAGTATGTAGCTGGCCGCAAGTTTCTTTTTCAGTTTTATAGAAATTTGTATGGCATTATACGGCTTTCTTTTAAACCCTAGGGGTTAGATGATACTATTTTAGGCTCGTTTCGCGAAGCTAATATGACGTACTTTTTGAGCAGGAGAAGTGAAAATATGATTTATTTATAATATTTTCTTCTGTTTCCGCGATTATTACTCATTGAAATAAAACAATTTAACGGATTATATCGCGTATATTATCTCATTTTAGTTCCCGACGTTTCCCGTCCTCCCGTGACCATGGAAAGCTGGAAAGCTTCCGAAACGTCGGGAACTAAAATGAGATAATATACGCGATATAATCCGTTAAATTGTTTCATTTCAATGATTTATTTAATTACCTTTTGTTGGTAATTCTTCGACGTTTCGGATGTTGCGTTACGTCCATAGTTTCGAAGGAACTGGAGAGGCGGGTATCAGCATCTTCTAGGTGCGAGTTTTTTGATCTACTCGGGCTTGGTGTTCCCGCTGTGGATTCCACGAAGGTGAAAGTTTGACACCTAATTCCTTTCTTGATTGCAATTGCTGTATGAACTATTCTACTATAGTAATTACGTTTCGTGGAAGGAACCTTGGGATTATGAAGCTCAATCTAGTGATTTGTTTACATGGATGACTGGCAATACAGGGTAGAGGCCTTTGCCCAGCCCTGGGACACGCTAAAAGGCTAATGAAAGAAGAGCGCTACTATTTTCCCTAAAGGCCGACGACAGATGATTATTACTTACATAATTTGATTTTCTACCTCAAGTTAATAACCATAACGTTTTTATTGCCAACTAGCCCATAAATATAATGTGTGTAATAAAACTTTACGTTTATTATTATTAAATTAAGGTAGAAAATTACATAGTACATATCAGAGGAGTAACATCAGGATAACGACCAGGGAAGCCGAAGCGAATTTACCCATATTTAAAGAAAAAGGTGGTTAGAAATGAATGAGCTTTTAATAAAGTAAAAACAAAAATTCATGCATATTCACTATTCTCTCTTCATTGCGCGGTGGAGACGCTCACCGCAGAGCAGTCAGTTGGCATCACACGCAATGTATTAGAGGATTCGCTTGCCGCGCCGCCTAGTCGCGCGTTGTTATGGCCGGGCCTTGACAATATGGAACAGCTAAATTGAAAGCTAAAGTCGCGGTATAACATAGTGCTACATTAACTTATTCCGTTTGGTAACTGTTTGAACAGTTGATTAAACTAACTGAGCTAAATTTAGATAACATCTACATTACTAAAGCATACAGACGTTACTGAAATGTTCCCATTGTGAAGACTAAATTGACAAATGAGAGATATACGAGTCTATATAATCGTGTTTTATGTTGCGAAATAATGAGATTTTAAGGTTTATTAAAATTCACTGATCGACATATAACTATAACCAACGGCACCAATCATGCACATGTTAAGTACATTAGTATATACCCAATAATAGACAACAAAGTTTTTTTGAGGCCTATCATTCATGGACTTTGCCAGCTACGAACATTCAGTGTTCTTAGATTTTGAAATACGACCAACACTCACTCTTGTTTTTTTCTTTAGTCATAAGCACTATGATGATGTTGTATCTGTGTGTATTTCAAAATAAATCATGAATTCTTTCTTTCTTTCTTTCTTAAAAATGTAGTATCCTTTACTAAAGCTTGGTTGGACGGAAAAAATTATAGAAGTGAGAGGGCTAGAAAACGCGCGCGATTTGCTGCCGTAAACCGCGTATTCCCTCAGTAGGGTTAGCGGGTGGGGGAGCAGCATAAAAAAAACTCTACACGTCTGAATCATTAACTTCCGATCCTTACACTTCTCAGGCTCCGCTGCTCCAGCGTTACTCTTTGGGGGTCGTCTAGGCGAATTGTTCGCAATCCCATGGCGCCCCAATCAACGACAGTGAGAAACAAGTGTTTTTAGTGGGTAGGGTCCTCTTGCTAGGTGAAGAACTGGGAGAAGAGAGTCCCACATAATCCCCCAATGCTGCCCACAGCGGGGGTGTATGCCAGAAGCGTGGCGTCCGGAAAATTACAAAGGAAGCCGAAGCGTATTTATTTACTCATATTTAAATGAAAAGGTAGTTATAAGCCTTTCCTTCGGCAACCCGGTGGGAATCGGCTTATATGCACGTCACGCCACTGGTCTATGCGTAAACGTGTGTGGACACACTTGTATCATTTGCTCGTATCCGATTTTCGTGCCGTGGCATGACTGTGTATCGCGGTGCTTGGAAGCTCACTGTCGGCGCGCCGATCATGCCGCACTCGTCTGATATAAGTGTGTGATACGCGTAGCAACATGGATTTTGAGCGATCGGATCGGCGTAACGTCCACACGCGTGATCGTGACACGCGATCATGCCACGCGACGATGATCTGATACGGGCAAATGATACAAATGTGGACGCACCTTAAAGCATTTCTACTCCAATCAAAAAGGTACAATAGTACAGCCTTATGTTTGCTTGAAACAGAATCCTATTCGTAACCATACAATTCTTGCAATGAAGCAAGATATCTTTTGCTCAATAATACAAAGACATAGCCATCAAAACGTCCACAGAAATCATCATGTCTTTATTTACACAGACAAAACCTTGAGGTCAAAGGTCACACTTTATCACCTGCCTCGTCATTACTTTTTTACAACTTTGACAGTCCAGTAGAAGAAGGACATAAACACAAATGAGTATAAAGTGTTTTACTTCCTTTTTCTGTTGGCGAATGTGTTGCAGTGTCACATTTTCCGATACATAAAGTGACCGTTTATGTGACGGTTTACGATGTCAATTGAAACGGAGTAATATGGAAGTTAGACATAAAAAGCTTAGGAAGACTGCGGTTACGTGACTTTTTAACTTTAAGGAGTCTCCGGGCTCTATTTCACCAAGTCAACATTTGTCAGTGACATGTCTGTTGACAATTCGGCAAATTCCGGGTAACAATTTTCAAGGTCTATAGAATTTTTTTTTTATTTATCTTTATTTCGTGTAACCATGGACACATATTGTATTAGTAGAACTTACAAACTAAAGAGTTAGTAGGTCAAAAACTTACATTTAAAACAAGACAACACTGACTGGGGAGTGCAATCCCTCACAGTGTAACATGTAGGGACAGTCAAACCTGTCCGCTATCATGCGTAGAATGCTGTTAGGACTGCGACGCACACGGCGCACCAGGGTAATATGTCAATATGTCAAAGTTGACAAGATTCTGTTAATCATGATGGGCAATTTATTAAAATAGACCGTACCTTAATTTAAGGACAATAGGCAGATTCTTGTCGTCCATCTTGGACGAGCGACATGAATCGGTGTGGACCAAGTCATTATTTTATTATTTTTGATATAAAACCGTACCCTGAATTATAAACCTTGACGCTGGCAAAATTTAATGGACAGAAACCATTAAACTTAAAATCTGAACTGAACTGAAGGACAATAGGCATGATGAATGGGTATGAAAATCAAAATACTAATAAGCCCGTCAGCTAGATAATAAAAAATACAGGACACATATTTCTTGCTTCTTCAAAATAATAAAAATCTACTAAGATAAATCGCATTAAAGTTTAGGACTGGGGGTGAGTGAGGTCACTCATAAGTAAAATTTGTACCTAGGAGTGACGTTGCGCGACATTTTGACGCAATATTTTTTGATTATGTAAAATAAGAAAAAATACGTGTCCATTTTTTTATTCATCTACATGACGGACTTATTATTAAAATTTAGTCATCAATTCATCATCTCTATTACGTCTGTTGATAATTCGGCAAATGCCGGATGACAATTTTCAAGGTCTATAGAAATATGTCAAAGTTGACAATATTCCGTTAATTTAACCATGACATGCAATCTGTCACAGACCGTATCTTAATGTAAGGACAATAGGGATGGTGACTGTACTCAAATAATTATAAAAGTTTGATACAAAATGGTAGTTTTTATGATGGAAACCCTAAACAAAAAATTTGAGTTCGATACCTTATGTGGAACTTGTTTTGTGATCCTTTAAAGTTAGGTGGTGTCCATTTTTAAAGTATGCAAATATGAATAAAAGATAATACCACTGAATAACCCATGAAATTTATGGTAACTTTTGTTATGAAACCATTTCGATAAACGCAAGTTTTAACATAGCTGCAGAACGTAGTTTTTAATTTCCCCATACAAAGTAGACGTCCTAGGGTTTAGTATGGAGCGTTTTAGGGAAAGTCCAAAAGTGTGATTCTAACGTTGTTTTATCTCGTGGAGTTTTTATAACATTGATGTAGTTTTTTCACCAGTATTTGTATTATTGAAAGGTTGTTCTATAACATACCACAGAAAAAATAGTCAACATCCATATTATGTTGTGAAACACCATTAAATATACCAAGTTAACATATTTGTGGATTTGACGGTTATTCTTAACATGAGATAAGCCTATTCCCATCTCGTAGCCATATTTATTAGCTAGCTACGAAATGGGAATTGTGCTTTCCCATCTTGTTTGCGCAAGCGCGTGTTTTCGCGATTTCATGCTTGGTCCCATAGTAAAAGATGCTCATGACACATTGAAACACCCAGGGTTTGCCGGTGACGGGGGGGAAAAGACAGCGGGGGTGGGTATGAAGAGTGCGCGCGGCGGAGCACGACGACCCTGCCGCGTCTCCCCCTCTCCGCTCAATCTCCCCCCCCCCCCCCCCGTCCATGGGAGTGTCACGATAGAACTTGTCAAGCTATAATTGTATTAATGGCTTGCAAATCCATTCACCAATAAACTGAATTGAGTAAGGACGTTGTGCTAACCCTATACCCTGATGATACTGAAACTAACATCATAGCAAATCCAATCATTCCATTACAGTCTTATCTATTCGTAAATAAGCAATTATCCTCAGATAACTCGGTTACGTCAGGGACAATCCGCACCTAGAACCGTGTCACAGTGACAAGGCGCCATTACTCAAACGGAATCATATGTCACGTTATTGCGATAAGGTTGTACGTAGGTATGAATTCATTTGGCTTGCTGTGCGGTCCCAGTTGTCTCCATGTGTTTACTGAGGCTGGTGTTTTTATTTGTTTCGGGATGTCGCGGGGATATTTGGCTAAAAAACAATGAATTCGCTAGAAATGAACCGTTTGTATCGCCGCCGCAAGATTTGAAGAATTATAAGGTATCATCTTGTTAACCCACCTAGAAACAAAATATCCTCAACGCCTGAATAGTCATAGCTATAAACAAGGAAAACATACGTAAAAAACCGGCCAAGAGCATGGTCGGACCATGCTCAGTGTAGGGTTCCGCAGCTGTTTATACAAAAAATGCACTACAGACGAAAAAAATACGTTATGAAAAGAAAACACTAACAAAAGAGCGTATCTCACCGACACTTACGTCTTTTTGATGAGAAGCGCAGTTTTTTGGCTATAACATAAAAACGGTATGTCCGGTCATGTTAAAAAACAATTTTCGTTGGAAGTATTTAAGCTTTATGATCGTATTTATTTTCATATTTATTGGACATACTGTGTAGAAAATAGAGGGGGGGGGGGGCGCAATTTAAGCTACTTTCCGAGCGATAAAGAAACCTCAAAGTGTTTTTAGAAGACCTGTCGAAATATGTGTCACACATTTATATTTGCTGAAAAAAATAATTTTCAGTTTCGGTTTCATGCCCCTCTAGAAATGTATTTTTTTTTATTTAACTATCAAACTAAGTAGCGGCTTACACAAGACACCTATGCTCCAAATTTCATCAATATAACATGCATCTTATAGTTTTTGAGTAAAATGCCTGTGATAAACGGACGGACGGACATGACAAAACCATAAGGGTTCCGTTTTTGCCATATTGGCTACGGAACCCTAAAAACCAAGAGCATGTCGGAGCACGCTCAGTATTTAAAAGATAAAGGGAAGAATTACATTTTTACATAATTTAGCCGATTATTAATCTGTCGTTTGTACAAACTAGACCAAAAACGGAAAATGAAGACGCGTTTCCGGATAACTTTTCTATCGAGGAAATTTTCAACAAACATGTTTCCGCATTAATCTTTGAATAGGTTATATACTCAAAAAACACATATCTGAAATTTCTTTTTATTCCATCATTGCTGGCTGGTGGTGTGGGTATCTACACTCACCGACTCATACCTACACTATGTTAAAATTGATTAAATAAAAAAGATATTTAAAAAAATGTAACGGACTATTTGAAGGATATTGAATAGAAAAAAAATATTTTACATTTTTGTATGTTTGTGTATGTATCGTTATGGCTTCATCACGGCACATCGGCTAAATGGATTTAAATTATTTTCGATAGAAGGGTAGCTGGGTAACCATAGATGGTTATATGATACTTTTTACCTGACTACGCTACAGGTAAACGACGGGTTATGACTTTTTCTCCTCCGCGAACGAAGTTGCGGGCATTTTCTAGTTAACCATAAATTAGAGAATATCCTTGCAAATAGGAAGGTATTTGAATCTTGAGGTTTATTACTATGTAGAACAATTTACAACATGTGGGTGGGCGTTTAATATTTCATGACCAAAGTTTACGGTCGAGGCTGGCACCACGTGGATTATTTAATTATTTAATTAGGAATCGTAGACCAATCAACTAGGCTATGGCCAACTGTTCGAAAAGGCGGATCAATACGTGGAAAAATAATTATTGAATTTATTCTTGAAATACAAAGTTCCAAATAATGAAAAAAATTCAAGACTCCGACCGGATTTGAATCAGTGCCTTGTGCCTTGCCGCGGCGCACGCTCTGCCAGTTGAGCTACAGAGCCCAGTCAGCTTGTCTTCAACTCTTGTCACTACTTGTTTGTTACAAGATCTTTGTATTTTTAAAGAAAATATAGATTCTTAGTGATGAAATTTACATTAAAAATCACGAAGATCGTGGTGATAAAACATCAAGATTTTCGTAAAAAATCATTTATCGAATTTTTAAATTTATTTAACACAACTTTCAAAAATGTCAATAGCAACTTTTTTTTCCAACTAAAAATCAAATTGGGATGTTGACTGTACCTAAATAAAAATGAAATTTTGAAGCGAAATGGCAGTTTCTAAGATAGGAATCCTAAAAACGTGTAGCATGTTTTATTAGCCATTAAAGTTGAGTGGGAAAGTCCATTTTTAAAGTACGAAAATGTTAATCTATACTATTATGAAGTAGTAAAAATGAAATGTCTGTACATTGAAGATAATTTTCAAAAAAATGATTGTTACGGACTATTTGGAGGTCACCAAATCAAACGTGGCTTCATCACGCCAAATCGGCTAAACAAATTTCAACTAGTTTTGGTACCCGGGTAGCTGGGTATCTCCAGATGATTATAGGAAATTTTTTATCCGACTACGCTGTCGTAAAAAAGAGGTGATATGAGTTTGTCTCCTCCGCGAACGAAGTTGCGCCGGGCGTCTAGTACCTGATGATACCATTGAACCCATGAGATTTATGGTAACTTTCGATATGAAACCGTTTCGATAACCGTAAGCTTAAACATACGAGGGGCGTTCAATATATCCTCGGTATGGGTATGATCCAGTAGTATCATCATAATGTTTGATGATGGGTCATGTGATGTCACTATTCATTAATAAAATAAGCAAATAAAAAAAGGATATCATTAATTTGCTTTTATATAATAGCTAAACAAAGATGACGGTATGAAATGTGTACCGATGTCAGTAAAATGGGATCCTATTTTGATTATTGTTTAGGATGAAGTGAGCAAAATCTTGGTACAGTAATTGAGAAAATTGATTCTGCAAGATTGACTTATTGTGGTGACTCAAAAAAAAAAATAAGATTCATGCAATTACATTTTCAAAGAACGTGTCACTTGTCAAAATTCTAAGTAGTTTTTCTGACCGCCAAAAAAAAATTATATTAAAAAAAAAAATTGCGAGCCTACACTAAAAATATACGGATATATATATACTAAGGAAGAGTGATACGATATAATCCTAGTGCAACTAAAAATCTGGTCATAGAAAATATGAAGAAAACAAACACATCAATTTTATGACCTTTTCTGTAGACAATTCTTCAGATTACCTATGTCTGCTGCTCGGGGCCGCAACTTCTAATCAATAAGTCAACTTACGTGCAACATAGCCAAAATTCTTAACTAATATTTCCTATTTTCTGAAACTGAAAAGTCCCTAAAAAAATCGGTGCACCACCTCTGAAGCAAAAGGTAAGGCAAAATTCGCTCATAAAAACTTTTTTTTTCCTTGAGAATATAAATCAAAATATTTTAATACAATATGTACCTACGCATACAAAATAGGAAAGAGCCAAATTATTACAAAAAATATATATAATACGAAATAAAATAATAAAATATGAAGTCATATTTTTACACTGATACCGAGAATTTATTGAACGCCCCTCGTAGCTGCAAAACAAAATTCTTGATTTCCCCATTAAAGGTAGGAACGTTGTGACGTCACACGTTCCTATAAGGCTTTAGTAAGTATGGAACGTTTTTTGAGAAAGTCTGAAAGTGTGATTTTAACATTATTAAATCTCGGTAAGTTTTTATGAGAGTGACTTAGTTTTTTCACCAGTGTTTCTATTATTGAGAAATCGTACAGTCAAGGGCACCAATATGTATACACCGCAAAGTTTCAAAAATATGTATACATTTCTCTTTATTTATTTGTCGTCATAAGTTTTACAATATGAATATAAAAAGCAAAATACAAAAAGCAAATACAAAATATAAACACATAATAAAAAAACCTAACCTAGGGTGCCGCCGGCAGCGGGGCAGGGCTCAAGCTACCGGTGGTTAGGGCTGCACAGAGAGGAACCTCCTGAGGATGCGCGCCGTGTCCAGGATTACTGCCTTCTGTATCTGACCCTTGATCCAGCCATCTAGTGAGTCTCTTAAGATGTTGGTCGAGACTCTTCGCTATAAGACCGTTTGCTGAAACGACTATCGGGACAATAATCGTCGAATCAACATCCCACATGGCGGTCACCTCGTGAGCCAAGTCAAGGTACTTGCTGAGTTTGTCCTTTTCAGCCTTCGCGAGGTTCTCTGTATACATTTCTTATTATTAAGGCAGTAAGTTTTATATATCCGTATTTTGGAACTTTGTGTGGATAATTATCTGTGCCATTGACTGTACCATATACCAAAGAAAAAAAGTTAACATCCCCAATTGACATAAAAAATATTCTCGTTTCGTTTTTGTTGAAATTATCAACTACGCAACTAAATCATGGATATCTTTGTTCACTCTAGGATATAAGCTTTCATAGAGTCTACAATTTTGTGTTTCGTAGCACATGCCCTTGTTTCTTAAGATTGAGGGGCATTCTACCAGAATAAGTATGCCATTGGACACGGCTATAGCAAGCTGCCTTATCAAAATACTTAAAACCCTAAAATACGTTGTAAAATGTTTATGTGTCGTTGAGGCTTCATCACGTCAAAACGGCTAAACGTGTTTCAACTATTATTGTTACACGGGCAGCAAGGTCATCCACAGATGGTTATAGGATACTTCTTATCGGACTGCGCTGGAAAAAAACGGGGTAAAGACTTTTTTCCTCCACGTACGAAGTTCCGGGCACCTTCTAGTACATAAATTTAATGAGTACAAATTTCTTATACCTAATACAAGATAAGATGCATACTACAACTACATAAAGGACTAGGTAACCCACCTACCCAAGGTCGCTCATTGGCGGAAATGATCCCAAGATGCTGGCGGCGTTTCCCCGCTGCACTGCAATATTGAGCCTTTGTCCGAGAAACGCACCAGCTCTGGGATCAGAGGAAGATCGAATAAGTTTTTTCTTCAAGGTATTGAAAAGTTCGTGAGCCTCTGGCCCCCATGGACCTAAAGTCTCTACCGCCAACGGTACGAAAATATAATTGTCACCCAAACACACATATTTTTGGCGCTTAGCCGCCTCCGCGTTTGTGGCTTTTGACATGTCATTGGAATGTGTGACGAAGCCAAAGTGTCCCCGCAGGTGGAGTACCACTAAGGGCCGTCCCAACCGCCACGGTACCAACGTCATACCGTCGGGTCTCTTGCCATCGTCTCGAGCGAGGCCATTTGGTTCGAGTATCGCAGGAACGTGGACGCTGACAAGAGCCCGACGTATAATGTTGTTTAGACAAGCGTAGCGGAAGAGTCTGCCGGTGCTTTTGGGGTAGCTAAGGCCGTGGTGTCCTAAACGATCTACCTGTGATCCGCAACGACATTGGTGTGGTACGACGATGTCTAGGCGTAGACGAAGGCCAACAGCCGTGAAGGAAAAACAAGTGGAAAGAAGAAGAACTTAAAAGTGAAGTGATAAAAGTGAAGTAGTGGAAGTGAATTAGAAAGTGTTCAGTGACTCAGTGTGTGCTATACACGGTGCGAAGTCTAGTATCAGTACCGGAACGCGTTTAACAGTGTATCCCTGCTACTGTAAGTCGTGAATAAACTAACGTGGAACTGTCAATGTGTTTTAACTCTATCCTATACCCCACGCTCGTAAACCCTGAAAGAATTATCGTCTAATAAGGTGCCGAAATTAACTAAGGGAAGTGCGTGAAGCCAGAAACCGGACTCATGCGCAGAAACTACTAAGAGTCTGGCCTTGTCTCTCGGCGTGGGGCAAGTGTCTGTAAGGTGGGTGTGTACTCTAAGACTTATGAATAAAAAAAATAAAAAAATTAGGGATGTGGCAACATGCTCAGGCTCAGCGTATGCTGTGAGCCAGGGTCGGCTGGACAGCGCTGTTTTTCAGCCTGCACCTTATGCATAGATAGTTAGTTATCTATCTAGTCCTCTTATCGGCATGTCCCACAGTTTTTGGCTCTGTACTCGTGGGAAAGTCTGTACCAGGGTTGTGGTACAGACCAGATCCCAAGCTGGTGGTAGTGACAATCCATCTTCTCTATTGAAATTAGGATGCTTTTTAATCTCAATAGCCTCGCGTAGCATCCTGGGCTGTGCTGCACACACACACACAGCAGATGCAGCACATAGCAGATGTCAAGCACCGTCGGTGTAATAGGTCTGCAGTCTGTGAACATGTCATTGACAAACCAAACCACTCAATTAAGTTTGATAAACCTTCTATCCTTGCCAAAGAAAAAAGATATTTTCCCAGGATGCTACGCGAGGCTATTGAGATTAAAAAGCATCCTAATTTCAATAGAGAAGATGGATTGTCACTACCAACAGCTTGGGATCCTGTAATACATCTCATCAAGGAACAAGCGAGACACAGGACTGCAAAACCTTAATTTCCGAACGGTGTAAAATATCTTATCTGTTTAAAGTAGTTTAATAGTCTCTGTTTTTTAAAATATTATAATTAGTAATGAGGTAGCCTGGGAGTTTTTCTTTGCAGCATTTCTTTTCTCCTCAGTACGCCTCATTTGTGAAATGCTGCTTGGTAAATTATTAGAATAAAATAATTAAGCCCTTCTGGCACATGTGTAACTGTCTTTACAGCTTAGGCCCATCTGGCATGTATGTACACCTTTATTTGTGTTTTTTCAAAAAATGGGTAGTCTGCACAAATTGTAACTTTGACAGAGGAAAATACATCTTTTCTCAGTCCTCCCGTGACCATGGAAAGCTGGAAAGCTTCCGAAACGTCGGGAACTAAAATGAGAATATACGCGATATAATCCGTTAAATTGTTTTATTTCAGAGGAGATAATATTTTACCGATAAGAGGTAGCGAGTTATGTGTCGCGGACAAAACGCTGGAAGAGCGACACCTGAGATGCCGCACGCCGAGACCACCGAACCTTACGGGCAGCGTAGCCTGTAAAAATGGTTACCCTCTGCTATTTTGACTCAAGCGACATTAAAGGGGATAAAAGGGCCGTCACTTGGCCGACGGGCAGCAGTTCTGTGGTAACCGTTGTATCGAAATGAGTATTAAGTTAAGTGCCGTTACCGTGTTAGACAACCCATTGTTAGTTTAAGTGGATAAAGTGAAATAAAATATGTTCTACTGCTGAAGTGTGATTTTATTCTTATAATTATAATACTTAAATACATAGAAAACATCCAAGACCAAAGAAAGAAACATTTGTGCTCATCACCAACACTTGCCTAGACCGGTAGCTTCGTAAGCCGTTGTGATTATGAACCAACTGAGCCAATCGTGTCGTCGAATAATAAATACTTACTACTTAACAAAAATCGGCTGCGTTGCAGAATTATCAAAATAATGGCGTCACGTACCCGACATTCTCGTAAAACGTCCCTTGACCACAAACTGTAATCCATTGGATTTTATTCAGGCGATTTGTTTGTCACTCTTTTGAGCTAATGAGGTTTAGGTTTATTTTATAAAAAAACAATAAAGTATACGGTTTCAGTGAAAAACTTTGTTGGCGAAATGAAGCAGTTATTTTCCGCCAAACATAAAAAAATTCAGCATCGATTAAATTTAAACTCATGTGATTTGCTCTAACATATTTTTTATCGTCCCATCACGAATTCACAAGTTACCTTAACAGCTAAAACAAACAATGTAACTTAGCTACCCTCATTAAACCAAGGGTCCGAGATTTCGGGACCGGATACGGTAACTGCCCAAGTTACCGTTATAAGGTCATACTACGTATTGGACCGAATGAAAATAAACGAGATACATTGCTTCTTCTTGTCCTGTCGATAGTTTCAAGTTTTATATGGTACGAAACCAGAAAGTGGCGACATTGCATCATCATCATCAACATTTCAGCCATAGGACGTCCACTGCTGGACACAGGCCTCCTCAATAGATTTCCACATGGGCCGGATAGAGGCGACCCGCATACAGCGAGTACCCGCAATCCTAACCAGGTCGTCCGACCACCTTGCGGGTGACCTCCCCACCCTGCGCTTGCCGGTACGCGCAGTTTAATAAAATTGCAGGCGACGTTTAATAAAATCAAATAAATATAAGATATCGAAACGAAATGGTATTACAATGGTATTTACAATTTTGTAATGTTACTAGAGGGCGCCCACAACTTCGTCGGAGGAGAAAAAGTCATAACTCCTCTTTTTTCTTTAGCATAGTCGGGTAAAAAGTATTCTATAACCATCTGGAGATATCCAGCTAATGGTGTACCAAAAATAGTTGAAATCCATTTAGCCGATTTAGCGTGATGAAGCGACAACGACACATACAAACATTTTATTTTTTTAAACTTTATAATAGTACTAGCTTCTGCCCGCGACTTCGTTCTTAAATTCGTTTATCGCGGATAAGGGTATTTTTCCGGGAGAAAAAGTAGCATATGTCCTTCCCCGGGACTCAAACTATCTCCATACCAAATTTCATCCAAATCAGTTCAGCGGTTTAAGCACGAAGAGGTAACAGACATACAGACAGACAGACACACTTTCGCACTTATAATATTAGTAAGGATAGACCTTATCTTAAGAGAAACGTTGTAAATGTGATACTGAAACTGACATATGTGTCAATAGAAATAGAGTTGGGCCAATTGCATGGATTCTCTTTTCCCACGAAATAAATTATGTTTCCCTGACATCACCTGCCCTTAGCTTAGACGATTATTTTAACCACTTTCTGATTCGCCGTCACTCCAAATGTTTTGGTTTATTCCGAACGCAACAGATTTTCACTACAAACTCCTAAACACAGAACTCCACACTTTAGCACTTGTATACGCTTCCATAACTACAGATTCACAACTCTACATATTCTCAGTTCTACCGATTACCACTTCTACAAATTTAAAACGGTACAAATTGTCTACAGATAAATTTCTGCAGACTCGCATAGTATGGTACCTATCTATGCATATGAATTTACCAAATAAAATTAATAAACTTGTTTATATTTAATGTAATTTTTAGAAATATGGGCATTTGTAGAAATAAGAATGTATAGAACGGACAACTTGCAGAAATGATAATCTGTATAAATGATTTGGATGGTGACTGTACTCAAATATAGGTAAAATTTTGATGCGAAATGGTAGTTTCTATGAGATAAATCCTAGAAAACAATCTTTAGTTGGACACCTTACGTGTAGCATATTTTATGAGCCATTAAAGTTGGGTGGGAAAGTTTTAAAGTAGAAAATATTAATTATTATAAAGATGTAAATATGAAATGTCTGTAGATGTAACGGACTTTTTGGAGGTCACTAAATTTAATTTTGTTTTAGATTTTTCGTAGGTATGTTTGTATGTGTCGTTGTGGCTTCGTCACGCCAAATCGGCTATACGGATTTCAACTATTTTTGGTACACTGGTAGCTGGGTATCTACAGATGGTTAAAGAATACTTTGTACCCGATTACGCTGAATAAAAAAATAGGGGTAAAGACTTTTTCTGCCCCGCGAACGAAGTTGCCAATGTAAAGAACAATCTAGGCCCCCTCCAAAAATAAGAGTTGTTCGGACTCCCCCCCCGAACTAAATTGTCTTACGTAATAAATGAATAGCCCCTAACGTCAATGTATATTGCCTTTGTGTAGACTCCCAACAATGTGTAAGTACCCGTGTTTCACCCAGAAGTTGTGCTCAAACTGAAACCACTCAAGAATGTATTAAGTGTATGGATGCTACAAAGGCGCTTAAAACCGTTTTTCAGGAATGCGTTTGATATTATGTTCAAACTAGCTTATCACGCAGATTTGCTCGCGATTTAGCGGTTATGGGCATCTGTACCTAATTTGAGTAAGGATATAACTTTGTCAAAGCCGCTGCCGAAATATAATTTCCTAGGGAACATAAAGCATCAAACCCTAGAGCATTTAAGTAATGGACTCATTCAATGGATACTTTCCTCTTTGCCAAAGTAATCGCGAAATCTTCGGTTAGTTTATAGGGTAACTTGGCAGTGTCTAGGTATTTTTTGTTTGTAGATGATTTCTTTAAATAGGGTAGATGCATGATTTTTTAAATTCTGAAGTCTGTACGATGCTAAGCGCCGCCTCATATATAACGTCATACAAAGTCTTTACTTTTTGAAGACCCCCTACATCACTCATATATTATAATATTTTTTATTTTGTTTTTTAGCGATTGCCTCCGTTTCCTGAGAGTGAAGAAGTTCATAATATATTGGTGGATCCTCAGAGAACAGTAAGTATTGTTTTTTAAAGTATAAGAGTATTTAACTGTTGTCTTTTAGATTGACATTGACTATCCAAATCGAACTATTAAGGAACCACATCGCTGCTCAAACTGTGCTGGCGCACTGTAGACGCAATGACGTACGGAGATGTGACTTAGAGTAAACGCACCAATAAGGGTCAGCCTTTTAACGAAAGTTCCGAGTTTCAACTCCTCTTATTTTTACATTCGAGAACCAATTGACAAAACACTCCTTTCTAGCTATTATAATCATTTATTTAACTTTAATGACTTTGAAAAATAACAAAAATAATCTTTTGAATACTGACTAAATTAAGCAGAAACAAGAAAGGACACTTTTCCCTAGTAGTCAGCCCCTTACGACCTAACGCCGGCCTTTGGGTACCCAGTACTCAGCCGTTACAATAATAATTATCATCTTGAACCGACTACTTTGCCTGTTTCAGTGCAGATAATGAAACTTGTTTCATCTCCGTTAAATATTTTTACGAGGATCATCTAGAATACCAAGAGTGTTCTCCGATATTAGTGATTCTCTCAATTCCTTAAATCATTTTCTGATGTATTCTTCAGTGACAATAGCTCATCCTTTTGATATTTCTTCAGCCGTGCGATATGTTACTGAAGGGTTTCTGCTAAAGAAAGCCTTCAGTCATTTTTTCCCCGGCTTATTATCTTTACAGGGATTTTCTCGTCCATCGGCAAGCATAATTGAGTGCACAGTATTTATAAGACTGCTGGATTTTATAGGAAAACCATACTTTGTAAATTTTATGCACCAATAAACAATATCCTGTTCTTTTTACTTGGTCAAAACCTATAGGGACCCATTTTTTGAGGGCCCTCGGGAACCCGCAGATGAAGTCCATCTTGCAGGGTACCCCGAGGAACCAACTAGCTTCTCTGATTTTCGAGGGTATCTTGTACATCTCTGGTGACGTGTCTTAACACTTTCACGACCGGGATCCTGCTAGGCGAGCGCTCTGCTCGTAGCTCATACAAGTTTCCGCTACATACGCATTTTCCCATATTATCGGCTACGCGAAAATCTCGGTCACGCTTGCCGCATACCTTCCACACCTTAAAAAACGTTGACGGTGCGTTTACGCGGCTGAGTGTAAAAAAAATCTGACGTATAAGACACGTCATCGCAAATACGCAGCGTTAAGCTTTGTCGTGGAAGGTACGAGGGCAGGTCCGAATGTTTTTAGCTGCTCTCACCCTATTAAATTGATATTTTTTTTATTGATACCATTATGTGGGTTATTTCAATAGTTATGGCCGGGCATAAAATTTTTAGTAAACAGCAACTAATATTTCACATTTTTTTACCAAAAGTCATTTTATAAGTGCTTTCAAAATTTTACGAGTGAAGTTAGTATTTTGATCCCTTAAAACGGTTTAGGTAACTAAATCCCCAACAACTGAAGTAGAAAATGCCCGTGATAATTGTTTTTTACTTAGTCTTGCTGTTTTTCATGTAAAAATATTACTAAATTATTTTAAAGACTTTTTTTGTGATTATGTACAAGTACCTAGTCTTACGGCCTAGTCTCCTTTTCAATACAAGCTCATTCTCACTTATACTCAAGCAATCGAAACAAATTACGCGAGTAGAGACGGGGAAGATTTATAATTTGCAGTGTGTAAAATATCGTTTACTTGTGGTGATCTATAAAATAATCTTGGAGGGTACCACAAAATTGGTATTGTGACCCGTTCATCGCATATTCGATAGGGCTGTTGACACGTCGTACTTCAAAAACAATAAAAAAAAGAACCAAGCGTCTTTCAACAACAACTTCACTCCAACGCAGTTATATTGAAATTCCATGCATAATGGTATCAGTAAAACATATGCCGCATGAATAGAGTGAGAGTGAGAGTAGCTAATGACTTTCGGAACAGCCCTCGTACGCGTCAAAATAGTGACGCATTTAGGTTACTGCGTTTACGTAGCTAGCTTTTACGCGTCACAATTTTTACCCATACCTGCCACCTACTAGTTGCGTACTAAATCTTGAAACATACGCATTTGAGAAGCAGCGTAGTCAATACTTAAGGTTGTGATATCTTAGATCTTTTTATTTGCCAATCCGAACAATATGTAAATCTATTATTACTATTATAAAGTTGTAAGAATAGTATGTCTGTGAATCGGAGATATTTTCAAAAACTATATGATATGGACTTCATATTTGAACGTCAATGAATCGCATGTATTTTTGTGGCTTCATCACGAAAAAACGGCTAAACGTATGTGAACTATTTGTAGTACACGGGTAGCTGATAACAGATGGTTATAGGATAGATTTTACCCGGCTACGGTGTGGGGCAAAGAAGAAGGTTATTGTTTTCGTTTCCGCGAACGAGGTTGCGGGCACCCTCTAGAAAATAATATAAATTTTAACTCTCTGTTAGAAATACGGTGGGCGTATTATTTGGCGAGAATACATCCATCTTCGTCGCATACGACGAACATACTCCGAAGTTGGGAGTGTATTTAAAAGAACTTATGTCGGTATGGTTTCCATAGAGATATAAGTCATTTTGAAAAAACTCAAAGTTGCGGAAGTGAAATAACTTTTTCATATTTTTGGGGCGAAAGGTCTGATACGTTATATTCCTAATAATTGATGATGATGGTTAAGACGGAAATAAAGTGTTATTTGCTCACATCTTCTTTCCGTCGTTGGCAGACGTTGCTATTACTCACGGAGTGTACAAGTAAGTAGGTATAGTTCAGGAAATATTACTTTCCCGTCTGTTATCAACAACTATACATCTAATTACAAGATGCTTGTGTATTAATTTACTCATTCTAAAGAAAAAGGTGGTTATAAGCCTTTTCTTGAACAAGCTTAAGTAGTTATATGTATTTTGAAACTTAAAAATAGTCAAAAGTGTAGATTATAAACGTGATGAGTTGATGACCACACTATTTAGATGGTTGGCAGTCCATAACCATGGGTTTTACTAGAAATTTCCTGCCACGCACAACTGAACTGTGAAATAAATTATCGCCAGCAGTATTTCGGGATCGTTGCGGTCTTCAAACCTTCATGAAAAGAGCGTACTCCCACCTGAAAGGCCGGGAATGTACTTGTGGCTCCTCTGTTGTTGCATGAGTCTTTGGGCGACGGTGATCGCTTACCATCAGGCGATCCATCTGCTCTTTTGCCCCCATAACTTAAAAAAAAATTAGACCGTATATATTTTAAACTTATGATACTAGTAAAAGATATTATGAATTTCGTACGTTATACAATTTTATTTTATGGATTTTGATGTTAAATCCTTAAGATGTTCTCATAGGTGGTTAACATCCGGCCCGGTCCAGTCCGAGGTAACTAACAGCAGAAATCGGTCTACCACCTTTGAACCTTTAAACACAGAAGCAGAGTCGAAAACGAGACCCATTTATTGGCCGTACAGTAAACAAAACACTCGTCCCGAAATAGAATAAGTTAACCCAGAACAATCCCCCGTGTATGAAGCTTTATTTACCCTTAGAAATGGGAAAACTTGACAAATTTAATTTCCATCCAATCACCTTGAGGTTCACACTGACGGCATTCTGATGTATACTCATAATTCCCATCTCCCGGAATATCGGTGACATACCTACTTGAAGGTGCCCGCAACGTATTGAAAGCCCGGCGTCTCGCGCCTTATTATGCACCTCCAGAATTGCCAGAAATGACCCGAAGAGACCAACAAGAAACAATTGAAAAAAATTAAATAAAAAAGGTGTTGGAAGAGAAGGTCATAACCCCCTTTTGTGCCGCAGCGGCCATCGGTTGTACGAGCAATGTGCCTAATTAACACATTCACCGCCAGAAACCCGCCTAGCGGGTGCTCGGCTCGTAGACGCGTAGCCGATACCATGCGTTTCCCCGTACAAAAAGTGCGTAGCGCTACGAAAAACGTGGTAGCGAAAATGTTAACGTAAACGCTGAGCTGTTGAGTGGCGATTTTTACCAGATAAATAAATAAATAACACAGGGCCAATCTTACACAAATCAACCTAGTCCCAAACTAAGCAAAGCTTGCTCAAGCTTTGGGTACTAGGCGACGATATCTATACTGTAAAAATGAAATGTCAGTACATTGAAGACATTTTCAAAAAAAATATTGTTATGGACTATTTGGAGGTCACTAAAATGAACAATATTTTTTTTGGATTTTATGTTTTTTGTATGTGTCGTTGTGGCTTCATCACGCAAAATCGGCTAAACGGATTTCAACTATTTTTGGTACACGGGTAGCTGGGTATCGCCAGATGGTTATAGGATACTTTTTACCCGACTACGCTGAAAAAAAAGAGGGGTTATTTTTCCGGGATAAAAAGTAGCCTACCTTCCCCGGGACTCAAACTATCTCCATACCAAATTTCATCCAAATCGGTTCAGCGTTTTAAGCGTGAAGAGGTAACAGACAGACAGACAGACACACTTTCACATTTATAATATTTTTCTTCTTCTTTCGTGTCGAGGTTCCTCAAATAACGGATGCCCAGTGGGCAGCGGGGTTGACAGCCCTGGCCGTTGCGTCTCTCAGGTCCTGTTCCGAACAGGAGTACGGGCACGCCGGGCACGCCAGCAGGTTCGCCATGGTTTGTGGTGCTGTGTTGCAGACACATGGGGTTAGGTGGTCCCGGAGCAAACCCATTTATAATATTAGTATGGATAAATAGATATACCTAGTTATAAGGCGCAAAGTCTGGCTATTTGACAAAAAAATAACACTTATGTAAGGTTTTTAGGCGTTCATGGACAGTAGTCTTGTAAAACGGCTTTTTTTTTAATTCGAATACATAACGCACTTTTTTTTTACAGGAAAAGGTCACATTACCTCCGAACGAGAACGATCATATAAGCGATTTAGTGAGTTGTGATTTTGGTTAAAAAATCTTGTCGTTACGCTAAAATGGCTCCCGATAATAATAAAAAAATAAAAAAAAATACTATGATTCTTGAAAGCACTAGGGCTCACCAAAAAGTAGATAAATCAATGTCTGTATATATAAAGTTGTAAAAAGTTTTCCCCCTCCGCGTACGAAGTTACGGGCGTGTTCTAGTTTTCAATAAACGAAGATATCGGGAGCATAGAAATAATCGAACGTAAGAACCTCCTCCTTGTTTAAGTAACTTAAAAATAAGCATTCCTAATAAACATTCGTACTGCACGCGAAGGACCATTAGAACAAGAGAACTGGCAATCTCCATGCCAAATCCCGATATGTACAACGCCATCTATGTATAAAAGTTATTATTTACAATTATTCCAGTTTCCAAGCGTAACGCATTGTTCAAATGTTACGATTTATTTATTATTAGCTGTTTACGAACTAATTGTTACTGTAAGTACTATGTTTCTTGATTCATAGCATCGTTAAGAGTCCCCGGTAAGCTCGGCCGAATTTCAACTTCCCATACAATCGGAGTTTCGTTCTCATTTTAAAACTACGTGTTGGATTGTAACGAAACTTTGCATATATAAAAATAAATAGGTGTAATTAGTTTATATGGCTGCAGTTCATAAAACCAAAATACAGCAAAAAAAGTTTTGTATGAAAAACTTAAATTCGCTGTTTTTTTTACTATGGTATCTGAAGCTAGATAAACTAATTGCAGACAAAGTATAGCAGTTGACAGTACTCTTGTTTTAATGGCGTGTCTACACAAGAATGTTTGTTCTTCAATTTTTAAAAAGTTTTGTCTACAACACAGGAATCAACTTTGACTAAATTTAACAAGGTAAGTTCTAATTTTTATTATAATATAAATATACAGGGTAGGCTATCCGAATGGGTCCTATGGGAAAGTTAGAAACTAAAAATATATGAAAATGTGATTCAGGGAACCATGACACATGAGTAAATAAACGGATCAGAGACTGAGGTTTTAAAGAGAGTCCAAAATGTATACCTAACAAGGTACGGTTGGCACAGGGAGATACAGAGGGCACCAGAAGCGGACGCCTGCGCCGGGCTCCCGTTCAACGCAGCGGACGCCCGCCTTTAAGGTGCGTCCACACTTGTATCATTTGCTCGTATCCGATCACCGTGGCGTGGCATGACTGCGTAGCGCGCTGCTGGGACGCTCACTGTTGGCGCGACGATCACGCCCCGCTTGTCCGATCTAAGTGTGTGATACGCGTAGCAACATGGATTTCGAGCGATCGGATCGGCGCAACGTCCAAATGCGTGATCGTGACACGCGATCATGCCACGGGACGAAGATCTGATTGGACAAATTATACAAATGAGGACGCACCTTTAGACTGCGTTTCCACTGACGCGGAACCGAATGTACCGATCAGGCTGCGTGCGTCGCTGTAGAAACGAACATGAGCGAATTTGAAAGTGATCAGTTAATTTTCTACAGCTACGTTGGCGCTCCCAGGTTCGAATCCCAGCCAGGGCAAGTGTTTGTGTGATGAGCACGAACGTTTGTTCCAGGGTCTTGGATGTTTTATTTGTATTTAAGTGTTATAATTGATCTATATATTGTGTAAGTATGTCATCGCTTTGTATATTTACAGTGGGATGACTTCAGAAAAGAGAGCACGCTTTTACGGGTAAGACTGAAATTTTATGGTTTATTAAAAACTCTTCATTTGCGTATATTATATTTCCGTATATTAACTACCGTACCGTTTTATGAAAGCGGGACGACATGAAACACATACCGCGCCCCATCAAGCGGACAAGTACTTATTTAGTATTCACGTTGATTATATTATGCCAGAATAAAGGTTTTCCGTGGTTGCTAGGTTTCGTGATTTGTTATGGCAACCCTTTATTTGGAACATAAAAATACAACGTACAAACAATTTATCAATGGGGAAATGAAATTCAGTGAAGTGTCACTAGAAGAAAGAAATAAAGTTGTGCCTTAAAAGCAACCACCATGAGTAAAATCCAAAAAAAGAGGGTTAAAAACAAATTTCGGTGGCTTTGTGCCGTTATATATATTTGTGTGTCGATATATTTGGCACTTTGGATGCTACAGAATATTTGACTCTGACTGTAAATTAAATTGAGAAATTAACTTTTTTTACAGCAAAAATATGCTAACAGTGTGAAAGATGAGTTTCATGTACGTATAACTTCTTTATTTTTATTATAAAGTTGCAAATATACTATGTCTGTTCTGTAAATTAAAGAGAGTCTCAAAAAACTAAGTTAACTTGATTTTTTCAAGGCTACTATATCAAAATATGTTTACCTTTTTTATGATAAGATTCTATAATATTTTAACAGGATAAAATTAAAAATATGACATCGGAAATGGAATGAGCCAAAAAAATGCCCTTGTTTTTTTTTGTTAAAATTGGCTATTCTAAGATACTTTATGCGTTTTACATTTGAATGCGTTTATTTTTTTTATAGCCTAGAAGATATTTCGAGTGACGTCACCACTGACTGACGTCTGTACTAGGGTTTGGCAAGAGCAAATAAAAGTCAAAATTACAAACACGAATAACTTATCACAGAAATGATATTTTTGTAACCTGATAATTTCAAGCGGTATATTAAACCTATTCTTTGAAATGGTTTTGAATGACCATACCATGTAAAAAATTGGTTCATTCTAATTACTCGATATTTAATGCTAAGATTTCATTAAATTCGCCAAAGTATATGTTTATTCTTTAGTTTTAGAGTTTGTTCCAGTAGGAGAGGTTTTTGACATATCGGCCGGCAGCCTTTGACCGTGTAATGGCTGCCTACATCTTTTAGTAGGTAAATTAGCTTTTAGTACGATAAATGACTGACTTTTTTTGTATGTTTGTATATATATGTATGTATGTGTTTTTGCGGCTTCATCTCGCCAAACGGCTAGATTGATTTCAACTATTTTTGGTACACGGTTATCCACGGATGGTTACAGGATACTTTTTATCCGACTACGCTGAAGGAAAAATGAGGGTTATGACTTACCGCCTCCGCCAACGAAGTTGCAGACACATTCTAGCGTATTTAAAAAGTTGTAAAATGATACTATTAGATCTGGTGATTCTTCAAGGTACGATTTCATGTTTGATTTTGGATTTAAATTATAGGTTACCAAATTCTTATTGAAACATTTTGATTTCAGATGGCCTATATGAATATCAATGTTGAATATATGTATTTTTATACAATTATTTCAGAAGCAACTACTGAAAAATGACTTAAACGTAAGTTTAGTGTTTCTGCTTACAGAGATAAATGGTGTGATACTCCTTATGATAAATAAATAAATATTAGTCGACAATGTTCAACAAATACTTATTTGTAATAACACAATAGAGGATATGCATAACAAACAGTTTGTTCAAATAACTAACAACATAACCAAGACATAAGCCATCAAACATTTTATTCTATCTCTTTCGAGCAAAACAGAATTTAATATGGAGTTTATATGGCCGGAGTGCACTATGACGTAACAGTACATATCGGACTTTTTTGTCAAATCGCTGTCTTCTTGGCCGATTTTAATTTTAATTTCACTTTTTGATATTTCGTTAAGAAAAGTGATAAATTCAAAATAAAATATTTTATTGCAGACCAGGGTTCATAGATTGTTAAAATAAATCTTATTTTTTAGACATTAGTGACACATAAATTCAAACATTTAATTATGACAGTCAATAAAATTAATGAAACATACTAAAAAAAAAACTAATAAACTAATCATAATAAAAGTTATCATATCAGCATTAAATAATCAAAATAAAATTATAATCTAAAAAATATTTTAGATATAAGGATTTTCCTGCATGTACTATATTCAGAAACAACAATACTATTCAGAAAAAAAAAAAACTTTTTGAGCAAAAAGTATTTTATTTATTTATCTAAAAGTTGTATAAATATTCGGCTCCACGCACGGGAAAAACCCTCACTATAGCGCGATCATGTTTCGTCATAGAACTCTTAAGCCACGGCCAAAATCGTAAAAAATCATCGAACGAGAATTTTCACGAGTTCAATTCATTATAATAGCGACAAAATTTTCTATCGAACGCCACAATGAAAAAAGAAATGACCGTCTCGTAAATTAAAAAGTATTATATCCCCAGGGAGTTCCATTTTCGAATTCGTTTTTTTTATTTTTTAGGGTTCCGTACCTCAAAAGGACAAAACGAAACAAGGATCACTTTGTTGTCCGTCCGTCTGTCCGTCTGTCTGTCTGTCTGTCTGTCAAGACCCTTTATCTCGGGAACGTGTGGAGGTATTGAGTTGAAATTAGAACGATATACTTAGATCCACGGTCCCTTGAAGCTGTGAAAAAATCATACTTCTGAATTTATTAAAAAAAAGATACGGCCATGTATGCCGCAAAAACGGTATATTTCGACACTTCTTGAAATAGATAGTACTTCCAGTTGTTCTAGAAACTTGAAATTTGGTATGAAGGAAGCTCTTATAGCACAATCCACATAATCAATCTGAAAAACTATGTTTAATGTGTATCTGTCGATATCAGTAACCAATATAAAATGATCGAGCACTGCGTACATTTTGCTTAGGAGTAGAGCTCTGCTAACATTGTATTTTCATAGAGACGGCCGTTTGTAGCGTATATTTTGTATGGAGCCCTCAGTGCGCGATTCCGACTCGCACTTGGCCGGTTTTTTTATTGTAAGCGGCAGTTTTCAGAACTTAAAATATGCCTCAAGTATCATGCGGTTTTTTTTTGTACACAAGTCAAGACTCTACAATCTTAATACAACCCAAACATGAAAGAGATCGCTTTAGCGATAAGACCGCCTATTGTCTTGTCTACCTCTACCTCTACATATAGTTGTCATTGTTTCATTTGTTTTAAATAAATGTTAAGTTTTATTACAATAAAGCATAAAAATAAATATATACAATTCAGCTATAACTACAAAAAACAAACGTATTCTAAGCTAAATAAATCAATCCTAAAATGTACAAATCCTCCAGAAGTTAACCTAATTTTACTTAAAAGACCCCACCCTGTATTATATGGCACAAAGGTGCCCATAATGCCAGCAGCGTTTCCTCGCTGAATGGCGATGGAGATAATAATAATCTATATAATCTATAATCTTAATTAAAAACCGGGGTCCCAGACATCGCAGTGGTGTCCGGTGCAGTGATAAATAAATAAATATTGCTGGAAAATTTTACACAAATCGAACTAGTCCCATGGTGAGCTCAATAAGGCTTGTGTTGTGGGTACTAGACGACGATATATTTAATAGATATATAAATATATTACTTATATACATAGAAGATATCCAAGACTCAGGAACGGGTCAATTTCAGAGCGTTTCAACCGCACTCATTAGTGTCACCGCATTAATGGTGCCTTCTATTACAGATTCGAATGAGATAGTGTCACCGCATTAATGGTGCCTTTTATTACAGATTCTAATGAGATAGTGTCACCGCATTAATGGTGCCTTCTATTACAGATTCGAATGTGTAGAGGTACTGTACCTCTACACAATATTTCAAAATGCCATTCGAATCTGTAATAGTCGGCACTAGTGACACTAATGAGGGTGGTTGAAACGCTATGAAATTGACCCGAAAAAATATTTATGCTCATCACACAAATATTTGCCCTTAGGGGGATTTGAACCCAGGACCTCAACTTCGCAGGCAACGTTGCTCCCACTGAGCCAAACCGGTCGTCAAAAAGTGTTATAACCATAGAATTAGAATAAAAGCAAAGCGGGACACTATGGAGTCTTTCTCGAGAAAATAATGAATTTCAGGGCGCTGCTGTCCATCTCTTTCTCTCACTGGCAACTGCCCATAAGGTGATGATTTCTCTTTTTCTCGCTTTGTTGGTATTTAGCCGTAAGGTGCGATTCAAAGTCTTCGGTTACAACCATCTAAGATCTATATTGATTACGATTTTATCACAATTATGTTGGAAAATTATAGTAAAAAGGTTTTTTTTTTCAATTTTTAGGAGTGGGCGAAAGGTATGAAAAAGCAGGCATTGCGCAGTATGGTGCGGCAGCGTGAAGAGGTAAGTAATTTAAGTTATTTCAGAGTCAGAGATGTGTATTTTATATTTTTTCCCACCACCTAATATAAGTATGTAAAAGAATCTTTAAACATCACTCAAAGGCACTCAAAGGTTAGCAACATATGGGCGATTCCTCCGAACTACAAAATTTCACACGAGGAAATTTAAGAACTATTAATTAGGAACTATAAGTGGGATCAGGGGGCATGGCAGTGCCCCCGCCAAGTAGAGCGCGAAGCAAACACTGCTGTACCATCCGTTACTGGAACCATTTCGCCGCATTTTCAGGCCCCTATTTGAGAACCTGTGGATAAGACCAGAACGCAGAAATTTTCGTCATCTAGTAAGCTATAATCACATACTTAAAATCCAAAATTTCAAGTCTGTAGGTCATTTAGTTCTGAAGTTAAGCGAAAGCAAAGTTTCGCATTTATGACACTCAGTCACACACTCACTCACTCATGATCATCAGAATAGAACTAGTACTTTCCATAAACTCAGAGAGCTGAAATTTGGTACAGAGTTATGGTTTAATGGCCACATAAAGGGAAAACTATAAAACTAGGATAATCGAAGATCTGGAGTACCTGGTGACCCTGATTAGAAAACACAAGAGCCCAACCAAACTATTAGAGATCGACATACCGCCTTTACAAAAAATATTCAAATTCGTGGGCCGCTTCATGTGATGTCCAAAATCGAAGGATTATGCCCACGTTTCTACAAAAAGAAGTGAAATCCCACCAAAAACATTCCTTAAAAAACTAGCCAAGTCTCGATCTTCAACGGCCAAGTCACACAACATTAACTACAATAATAAAAAAATCGCAGTAAAGAACCTTAGACTTGGCACGACTTTGTCTAGATTTCATTACTTTTTAGAGATAAACAAGCACCTTCATCGAGACTTGGCTAGTGTTTTACAGAATGTTTTTGGTGGGATTATTTTAACGTCACTTCGCCTTTGTGATTGTCTCATTGTTCATTAAATATAAAAATTTTTATTGCAGGAAATTCAAAGTATTCCTCAAATGCCGAGTGCAGGGGTTAGTATTAATGCCCAGAATTTAATGTCTGTACATTGAAGATATAAAAAAAAGTGATACTATTCGAAGGTCACGTAATTTTTTTTATGTTTGTATGTGTGTATGTGTGTTTTTACGGTTTATTACTTCATCATTTATAGCATTATACTTACTCATTGTTATGTTTACAGTTCTCCCCATACTGGAGCCCTACTGTGCTTGAAAATAATAAGGTATCTTTTATTTTCTGTTATTCAACAGAGATATTCGATTAAAGTTTCAGCGTGGGAAGGTCCCCAATCAAATGGACGAATCAAGATCGTGGGAAACCGTAAACCGTTATAAATCGGGCAGGACAGCACGTTATGGAGATCCTTGGAGAGGCCGTTATCTAGCAGTAGACGCCTTTGGGCTGATATGACGAAGATGATGATGATGATGATGATACAGTATTTAATATATATATCAGAGGCGTTGCAAGAATTGCTAGTTATCTCGCTCACATGCAGCTTGCTATCTCGCTCAGTGACGCGCTGCTTTGGCTAAGATCGAAATAGAGAGTCTTCTGTACTCGTAAAGGTGCGTCCACATTTGTATCATTTGCCCGTATCAGATCATCGTCGCGTGGCATGATCGCGTGAAACGATCACGCGTTTGGTTGGACGTTGCGCCGATCGGATCGCTCGAAATCCATTTTGCTACGCGTATCACACAGTTATATCGGAAGAGTGCGGCATGATCGGTGCGCAGACAGTAAGCGTCCAAGCAGCGCGATACGCAGTCATGCCACGGCACGGTGATCGGATACGAGCAAATGATACAAGTGTGGACGTACCTTAAGGTGCGTTGTAGCAAGACAGAAGTAGGGAGAAGTTCGAAAGGTGAACCTTATTTTAAGGACTTTAAGAGCAGCTATAATATATTTTTTTTTTACGATCGCATAATGTGTCTTGTATTGCAGAGAGATATCTTACGGCAAGCAACGAAACCACCGCGACCAACATTTGATCTATCGAAACAACGCATGGTATCATATTTATTATTAACGCTTTCAGTACGGGAAAGTGGGAGAAATCCGAACAGCTAAGGAAAGACCTAAATGAAACAGAGAGTATTGTCGTTAGAACTGTTTATTCATGAGGTATTCGACCATGTAAATGTTGTATTATTACCGTTGATTTAAATAAATCTACTTCAAGTAACATTTACGAAAAAATTACATCAAAAACACACCAAATAGTGAAATATCCGTACCATGTTGTTGACTGGCATTACCGGCGACGTAAACTTCAAAATGATGGTTAAGAATATACTGTCATCTCTTTCTAATATCCTATTATAGTAGCACTATCGTGGTCGGCATTACCCGGTGTTCACATTTCTCCCAACCTCCTATATCCTGCGGGTCAGCAACTCTAGCAAAACCTGTGATACTCTCTGTCGCGCAACAAAGATTGTCTGTCTCTTTCCTTTCAGTGCAGTGCGGGAAAGACGGGTGATTCTATGTCGCGCGACAAGCGAAGTCGTGGAGAGTTGTGCTAGCTCGGCAGAGGTCGTAGCTCAACCATCAAAAGACCTCTGATCGCATTACTCGTATTATCCCTTTTGGTTCGAGTTGTTAAATCTTCATATTCTGCTATATTTATTTATTTGTTAACAGGGATCGGATAATTGGATAGATAGTTACCGAAACCTTCACGGCTGCGTTCTTGTTCAATAGCATGGAGCGGACTTAATTATATTTTATTAATAAAAATGTCGGGCTATCTAAATAAATCAATAACACAAATATAAATGCATATTTTAATACATATTTAATCATATATATTAACTATTTGACATTATTTATAGATTTACTAAATGGTATTTACCTAATTTAGGTACTTATTTAATTGACGAAGATAGTTAAGAAAATTTGTGTAAAATTTTATACTAAATGTAAAATAATTGTTATAAACAAATAACTTTTTGTGTTGAGATTTTGCACTTATACAAAAAAAATGGCCTGCGCCTCGCTCCTCCTGTGCCTCGCTCCTTCCTGCGCCTCGCTCCTCCTGCGCCTCGCTCCTTCCTGCGCCTCGCTCCTCCTGCGCCTCGCTCCTTCCTGCGCCTCGCTCGTTCGGAACGAGGCGCCAATTCAACAACTCTGAAGTGGTCAGCGCTTGACCAAGCGAGATAAAAAGGCCAAACAAAAAAAAAAGGTCGTTCAAGAGTGAACCGGTAATTACAGGGAGACAGTCAGTGAGATAGAAATATTTTATATGAACATTTTCAATCGTTGCTGTTCATTACATACATTCTGGTATCAAATGTGATCAGAACCGGAACTTATATTATCAAAATTATATTTGTAAGTAGTCAACTATATATTTGCTAAACTTATTCCGATGTTTTCCCAACTTTAGGTAAACATCTATGCGAATCCTCCATATTACGCTGATATATAACACTTTTATAAAATACAATCGGCCGAAGAGAGACTAAATATACCTTATTTTCATGTATTGATTAGTGTTTTTGAAGCATAATAACAAACATTTATGGATTTAAAATAGATTTACGGAGGTCAATAATAATTTAGTATTCATTAACCTGTTATTTTTACAGATACCTGCCGCACAAATGATGGAAATGGCAATACGACAGATGGAGGTAAATATTTTGTCATGCTACTTACTTGTATAGAAGGTAAGTGGGTATAGCTTGACAAGTTCTTTCGTGAAGAAATGTGCGCGTTAAGCACTCTTAACGTTGTGAAACCAAGCCCAAACGCGAAATCCATTTTTCGTTAAAAACAACAAACAACAATATGTAGTTTTTTATATAAACATATTAACGACATATAGGTTAAATACCTTATAAAAAATTGGGAAATTCAAGGCGCTTAACACGGTGCTCTCTGGTTGAATGGTTGAGACGTTAGACCGGTAATTTAAAGGTACCGGGTTCGATTCTCGGAATGGACTACTTATGAACGCAAATGAGCTTTTTCTTCACTTTCATCTTTGAAACTATATCACAACAGTATTTAGCTAATATATGTAGTTACCAAATTTACAAATCCAAATTTGAATAACTAAACTTTTTGCTTGTCATCTGGCTAGACTATTATATCATAATCAATGCATTTTGACAGATCGTAGCAATGGCCAAAATCAGTCAAAATTCAGCAAATGGAACTCAAACTACGCAGAGACCACGACAAGGCAGAAAATTTGGAAGACGTATACATCATTCTGTAAGTTTTAAATGTGTATAAATAAAAACCTCTAATTATGTTAATTAGTAGTGAATAAGAATTTCCACCAGAAAAGCTCGGAAACTCGACTAGATTCGAACGAAGGCTTAGGCTCAAAAAACGCAGTTTTCCGAAATGTGCACTTTCTCTAAAAGTGCACTTTCTGCAAAATGTACACTTGCCCACTTCCCCGACAGACACTTTCCCCGTAAGTGCATGTTCCCAAAAAGTACACTTTTCCAAAACGCACACTTTTACAAAAAGTTAATTTTCTTAAAACGCACACTATCCCAAAAAGTACATTTTATTAAGGTACCCTTATTAAGCACTGTATCTTACGACCGGTTTGGCTCAGCGGGAGTAACGCTGCCTGCGAAGCTGAAGGTCCTGGGTTCAAATCCCGGTAAGGGCAAATATTTGTGTGATGAGCATAAATGTTTGTTCATGAGTCTTGGATGTTTTCTATGTATATAATTAAATGTATCTATTAAATATATCATCGTCTAGTACCCATAATAACACAACAAAGCCTTCTTGAGTTTACGATAGGACTAGTTCGATTTGTGTCAAAAAAATCCTGTATTTATTTTTAATCAGTTTTGAAGATAATGCGACTTCTCTTTACTGTTATGTTTATTAGTTATGTTTACCTACTGTTATTGTTTATTATTTTTAGAGAAGAAAGGAATGGAGTCCAATAACGGCGGAGGTTTGCGATTTTTTTTATTTACGTAAAAAATACATTAAAGAAAAAAAAACCGGTTAAGGGCTAGTCAGACTCGCGCAGCGAGGGTTCGTTCAAAATATACGATAAAAATGGCCGATTAGTTACGGAAAATCCAATGTAAGCGGAGTAATAGGTACTTATAGGTACTTCCAATGGTCCTAGAAACTTGAAATTTGTTATAAAAGTGGATAATCTTAACATTTAAATGTCTGTGTGTCTATGACAGTAACCAATATAAAATGAGCCCACACCGCGTACATTTGGCTTACGAGCAGGACTCTGTTAACACTGGTTTTTCACAGATACGGCCTAGAAAACGCCGTATATTTTGTACGGAACTCTAAAGTAAAAAATAGAGGGAGGGGGGGGGGGGAGTTACACAATTTATGCAACTTTTGGAGCAATTATTTCCTAAAATATTCACTAAATCATTCTTTTTGATAAACCTCAATGTCTTTTTAAAAGATCTGTCGGAATTTTCCAGTTTCGGTTACATGTATGGAGTGCCCCCACTAGAAATATATTTTATTATTATTTAACTATCAAACTAGCTAGCGGCTTATATAAGACACTCATCATCCAAATGTCATCAATATACATTTAGTAGTTTTTGAGTAATATGTCGTGACATGCCGACGGACGGACGGACGGACATGACGAAACTTTTTGCCATTTTGGCTTCGGAACCCTAAAAAGAGAGTTGTGACACTTGTGACTTTTTTCTCTTACGCGAACGAAGCTGCGGGAATCTTCTAGTAATTTTAAATTCACTCTATCAATTTTCAGCGACCACGCAAGCAACCAGGGGTAATCTGTCATTATTATTACTGTTAAATAATAAGATGTCGATTAATCGACTTAGGTCAAATTGATGGTTAATGACTCGAAAAAACACCAGTGGGCCTATGATGGTCACGTTTATCACGCGATAAATGATATGATAACGCGCCTGTCACGCTCGCACTCACATACGTGTCAGAAGCTGACGGCAGCTATGTCATTTATTTATCGCGTAACAAACGCAACCATCATAGGCCCGCAGATCGCGTCGATCAAAAGTTTATCGAACTGAATCGATCGATCGAAATTATGTTTTTTTTTAGATTCATTTAAATTACGTAAACACACAAAAATATTTCTACTAGTACGCGTTACAGAAACCTGTTAAAGTTTTACACGTGACGCGAATGTTTTGCACCGCTCACAATATTATATAATACATACACGGATCGATATCTACGAGTATTATAATAATAGGGAATATGCATGAACTTTAATTTTTGCTTTATTAAAAGCTCGTTCTTGTAACAAACAGTAGACAACAATATTTTCCGAATAACTATAAAAATAACCAAGATATAAGCCATCAAACATTTCATTCTATCTCTTTCTAGCAAAGCAGAATTTAATATGGAGTTTATATGGCCGGAATGCACTGTGACGTAACAGTGCACATAGGACCTCTTTGTCGAATTACTAGTTTAAAATGCCTATATTACGCGTATTTCTTGGCCGATTTTAATTTTAACAATGTGACAAGTCATGTCAAAATTCTGTTTTGTGATTGGTCGATTTAATACTTCTTGACAAAAATACTTCACTACATAGTAGCGCCAATTGGTATAGTGTTGATTTAAAATAGATAGAGATCTTTTCTGTTGTACATTTTGTGTTATATCAATGTTATTTAATATTGTACGAAATGTCTGTTAGTGTAATGTGCATGTGTTACTTATTTATCTGATATATGTATGTATGTATCAGAGGCGTGGCGTCAGGAAAATTACAAGGAAAGCCAAAGCGTATATTAATTTACTCGAATTTAAAGAAAAAGGTGGTTATAAGGCTTTCCCTAGGCAACCTGGTGGGAATTGGCTTATATGGACGCCAAGCTACTGGTATGTAGCTAAAGGTGCGTCCACACTTGTATCATTTGCTCGTATCCGATCACCGTGCCGTAGCATGACTGCGTATCGCGCTGTTTGGACGCTTACTGTCGGCGCGCCGATAATGCCGCACTCTTCCGATACAAGTGTGTGATACGCGTAGCAAATGGATTTCGAGTGATCGGATCGGCGCAACGTCCAAACGCGTGATCGTGACACGCGATCATGCTACGCAATGATGATCTTATACGAGCAAATGATACAAATGTCTATCCGAAGATCGTCGGTAAATGAAATACGCGTGTTCTCCATACTGCGTTTACGGTACAAACTGACTTACGCTTTGGAAGCAGCCAGCGCTATATAACTTAACCTATACATGCTATGCTAGTTTTGTTTACATATAGTATCATTAGGGTGGATATACCTACTGGTGTAGATATGTATATATAGTTTTGTGTCTAAAAAAAGGTTAGCCATTTTTTTTTACGATGAAGATATTATTATAAACAAAAGCTGATTTTTTATTTAAAAGGAGAGAGATAACCTTGAATATACGCCTTGTTACGTAAAACCTTCTTATATTATACATGAAAAAAAAGGCTTTAGAATTTCCTATAAAAAGAAAACTGCTGCGGGCTAAATCTATTGTGTCGGCATAGATTAAGTATACTTACTCTCTGGTTAAGTATTGGCGAGTGAATCGACGTGAACACCACATAGCATATTGAGAAGGAAAGGTAGGGAGTTCCTATATCGATAAATTCTCTTATGGATTTTTTTCCCTCCAAATCCAAATTCTGAAAAAAGCCACGGGCCATTAGATATAATCCTAAATTCTCTTCATTATTCTTCAGCGACATCTCGTTCAACTACCTAGCCGCCCAGGGGTAAGTCTCTGCCAATATTATTACCGTATAATAATCCTTATGCCAATGTAAAAAAATTTTTCGATTAAACTGCTGGACCTATCCGATTTAGATGAAATTTGATTAATAGTATGAGACCTTGGGATGCATATAGGATAAATAAAACAATTTAAAAGGATTTAATTTTATTTCGGTTCCTGACGTGGTCGACTGAGAAAAAAGAATGTTCCCTGTCAAATTTGATTTCTCAAAGTGCAAATTTTTTGCACTTTGAGAAATCAAATAAATAGACAAACAGTTCCGTTACAATAGTTTTTTTGATAATATCCTCAATGTACGGACATTTTATTTTTACAACTTTTGTATAGATAGTTTTAATCCCGGAAATCATTTCATAAGCGTGGCGTGGCGTCCTTTTAAGCTGATTCCCACCGACTTGCCCAAGGAAAAGCTTATAACCTTTTTCTTTAAATATGAGTAAATGAATACGCTTCGGCTTCCTTTGTAATTTTCCCGACGCCACGCCTCTGTAACGAGAAGGAGGAAGGGGTTAAAAGGAGGGTTAAAGTTTGCATGGGGAATCAATCATTAAAACAGGCTACTCAATTCTCGGTGACGCGGGCGAAGCTGCGAGTAAATATTAGTAGATCAATATAACCGATCGAGGAGTGATTTTTATATTTATGTTTTTGTTTCATATTTGATAATAGAAGATGTCCGTAATTTCGTTCGCGGATGCTATTAATACCCTCTTTTTTACTTCAATGTCGTCGGGAAACACATAATCCTACCCATGCACCAAAAATACTTGAAATTTGTTTAGCCGTTTTGACGCGATCAAGCCGCAGCGACTCATTAATGCCCGTTCAGGGCAAATATTTGTGTGATGAGCATAAATATTTGGTCCTGAGTCTTAGATGTTTTCTATGTATTTAAGTAAATATACCTATTAAATATATCCTTGTCTAGTACCCATAACACAAGCGTTATTGAGCATACCATGGGACTAGTTCGATTTGTGTAAACTTGTCCTGTAATATTTATTTATTTAACTCATACAAACAATACAAACATAGATATAAATAATCCAAATTTGACCTACAAATAGTCCGTTTAACATTTTTTTTAATATCTTCAATATGCATTTCAATTTTACAACTTTATAATAGACTAGAAGGCGCCCGCAACTTCGTTCGCGGAGGAAGAAAAGTCATGACTTCCTCTTTTTTTGTTCAGCGTAGTCGGGTAAAAAGTATCCTATAACCATTTGGAGATACCCAGCTACCCGTGTACAAAAAATAGTTGAAATCCGTTCAGCCGATTTTGCGTGATGAAGCCACAACAACACATACAAACATACAAAAAAAACAAAAATAAATATTTTTCGATTCAGTGACCTCCAAATAGTCAGTTACAATACTTTTTTTGAAAATATCTTCAATGTACAGACACTTCGCTTTTACAACTTTATAATAGTATAGATGTATGTCAGTTTGTAAGTTATTTATGTAAGCACCACTGATGCCTTTAATAAACGAATTTGAATTGTTAGATGGGATCGCATTGGTTAGGCGATTCTGGGGTATGTTTTGATATTTATTAGAAGTTTTTAAATCATCCATTAAACACGTTTTGCAGTGACAATTAGCTCGCTCGAACTTACCAAATTCGAAATAAACCCACTATTCGATTTTGTCCGTATTTCCTAAAAACTTCAAATTAAGAACAGGACCCTTTTTAGAGCTTCGTCACATCACTTTGTGCAAGGTAGGCAGTTTGTTCTCTATGTTTCTGTATGAACAGGCACTGAGACACTGCCTACCATGAAGTCATAAACGACCATGACTCCATATAGGTACAGAAAAACTTTTTTATTTAGATTTTTGTTGAAAGTATTTATTATGTTTTATCTTTGTATTTTTTTTCATATTTTATGGATGTACTGTTTAGAAAATGGAGGGGGGGGGGGGGGGGGGGGGACAATTTATGCTGTTTTCGGAGCAATTATTTCTGATATTCACTAAAGTAAAGGTTATTTTTTAGAAACCTCAAAGTCTTTTTAAAAGAGCTATCGAAATATGTGCCACACATTGATAGTTGCTGAGTTTTTTTATCAGTTTCGGTTACATGTATGGAGTGCCCCCCTATTTTTTTTTATTACTTAACCTACCTACTACTAAACCTATAAGAGTGAATGTTTTTTATGTTAAGGCTCTATTGTACTGTTTATGTTGTTGGTGTGCAATAAAGAATTGTTGTATTGTATTGTATTGTATCTTGTAGTTTTTGGGTAAAATGCCTGTGACATACAGACGGACATGACGAAACTATAAAGGCTCTGTTCTTGCCATTTTGGCTACGGAACCCTTAAATGAGTGCAGATTTAAAAATATATTAATATTTTCTTCGTTTAATATTTGAAGTGAAATGTAACTTTTATTTCTTCTTATTGATAAAATTACCATTGTTTTTATCACGGGACGTTTTTGCGTAATTATTATCATAATGTTAATGTGGTAATGACGTAATAATTATGTTTATATAATAATGTTTTATATAATAGGCGAATTCACCAATCCCATCGCCAGAAGAACTTTGGGGTGTATGTATATTGTAATAATTTAATATGTATTATTATATTATAGATAGATACACAAATCTATACTAAATGAATAAAGAAACCTGTGATTTGAACCCGTGCCTTGTGTCTTGCCGGGGTGACACTTTGTACCAACTAAGCTACATGGTCCAGTCACCATGTCTCCGAATTTTGTCACTGGTTTTGGTTATGGTTCCTTTTAGAAAGTTAAAAACTTGCAAAGAATTATCATTATCATCATCGTTGAAATATCTATAGGTACATTAAATATATTTTCAGATAAATAAGTGAAACAGACTATTTGGAGTTAGATTTCTTGTATGTTTGGTATTATTGTGGCCTCCCCACGCCTTAACGGCTAAACGGATTTCAACTATTTTTGGCACCCGAATAGCTAGGCATCCACAGATGATTATAGGATACTTTTTGACCGACTACGCTGAAGTAAATAAGAGGGTTATGACTTTTTTTCTCTTTCGCAAACGAAGTTGCGGGAACCTTCTAGTGGTTTTATAAAAAATACATAAAAATTTATTGTTTAATTTTTTAACAGGGTATTTTTAGGGGATCGAAATCCAGGCAAATTAATAAGGTGAGTTAGACGACCGGTTAGAGAGACCAGCGGTAGTGACCCTGCCTGTAAAGTTGACGTTCCTGAATTCAAATCCCGGCATGGGCAAATATTTGTGTGATGAGCATAAATATTTGTTCCTTAGTCTTGGATGTTTGTTATGTATAATACATACGTAACATATCTATTAAATATATCGTCGTCTAGTACTTATAACACAAATTTTAATGAGCTTACTATGGGACTAGTTCGATTTGTGTAAAAATGTAATATAATTATTATTATTATAATTATTTTTTATTGGAACTGGAATAACTCGCTTTTTAACAATAATTATGGAACGTAGAGCAGGCATAAAAGTAGCCATACCAAGCTATCGATCATCTATCGATGCTATCAATCCATGATATTATAACAATGATATTGGTATTACTGTTTCGCATATTTCAAATTGTCATAATAGGGTCTTTGACAACTTTTTTCTCGGGTATGTTATAGAACGATGTCCTTATAGTAGAAATATTGGTGAAAAAACTACTTCAATCTAATAAACAATCCCCGAGATATAACAGTGTTAAAAGCCCATCTTTGGACTTTCCCAAAAAACGCTTCATACTAAAGACTAATAAATTGTCACGTCACACTGTAATCCATACTAATATTATAAATGCGAAAGTGTGTCTGTCTGTCTGTCTGTCTGTCTGTCTGTCTGTCTGTCTGTCTGTTACCTCTTCACGCTTAAACCACTGAACCGATTTGGATGAAATTTGGTATGGAGATAGTTTGAGTCCCGGTGAAGGACATAGGCTACTTTTTATCCCGGAAAAATACCTTTATCCGCGATAAACAAATTTAAGGCAGTCGAAGTCGCGGGCAGAAGCTATACCTTGTATGGGGAAATTAAGAACTTTGTCATGCAGCAATATTAAAACTTTCGTTTATCAAAACTGTTGCATAACAAAAGTTACCTTACGTTTTATGGATTATTCAATGGTATTATTAGTTTTGAATATCTTCATATTGTAAAATGGTCTTTCCCAATCCTACTTTTTAATAGCTCATAAAACGAGCTACACGTAAGGTCACACTCAAAATTTTGCTTAAGTTCCTTATTTTTCTTGTTTTATCTGGCTTTATATAATATTTAAGAATTTTGAGATAAGTCAACAACCCTATTCACCCATTTTGTTAATATTTTAATCTAAGTTGACAATCATAATATTCATGATAATGATGTATGTATTTGTATTTAGCTTTGACATTAAGCAAAATTTATATTGTTATTTTATCATTAAATCGAATTTAATGGATTGGTCGATTTCGATCGATAGTTTCGACTACAAAGGCCACCGTACCAATTGACAGTTGTCGATAAATGGCATCGATCGAAGATCGATTGATGGAGTGGTAACTGACAATCTAAAATTGAAATACTGCATGAGATCTGCAAAATAACATCACGAGGATCCCTCTTTTCCAGCTGCCCACTGAAAATCACGAAGAAGCTCAAAATTCGGATTCCCAGTTTATGAACGTGAGTTACTTATCGAAAATAAAATCCTCTGCTTTATCATCGAATCAATCGCCAGCAATAAAAGATATTGGAGGCATGTTACATATAATTTCACTTAAACTATTAAATACTATTACGTCACACCTGGCCATAATGTGAGTTTTACCGCACACTACGCGTACGGTAGAAGTCGCATCATGGCCAGGAAAAGACGTGAAATTGTCTACTCACCACGGGCAGTAAAAAAGAAAGAACTCTATCGCATATTTACAACCCTCGCCTACGGCTCGGGTCACTAATACCTGCGATTTCGAGCTTTTTTTCTTTTACAGCCCTTGGTAAGTAATGTACTATTCCTAAAAATTATACGCGACACTTAAATTTATTATAACATAGAATTGCATTATTAAAACTTTTTGTTCCAACAATCTTAACACGTCACAGTTCCCCACTATTTGGTTGCTTGGCATCCCAAAAATAAACGGACATCACGCTAATTTTTACCAGGAACTTGCAAGTTGTGGATTGCCTGAGATGTTGAGCTCCCTGAGATGTTTCCGGACCGCCATACCATGGGATTCTTCAGGAAACGTGTTAACAGGGCACTGAAATGTTGGCAACGTATGGGCGACCCCTCTGGTGTTGCACATATCCATTGAGCGACGATAACCATTCCATCAGGTGGCAATCTGCCTGTTTGCCACTTATTACATTAAAAAAAGTTCCTATAGCACAAAAAAACTTTGCGCGTACTCTTTGTTAGCAGAACTGCAAACTCTTAGCTTCTCTGATTAGCTTGTTTCGTCTGAATTTATTTATATATATAGGTACATATTATATGAATATGTATGTATCAAAGAAAATATCTTCCTATATTATGTCTGTAAATTAGTTGCACCGCCCACAATTTATCTGCTTTGCCTCAAGGTTGACTGGTAGAGAATGCCCTATGGCATAAAGTCCGCCTTTTGTACGATAAGTTTTCTTTTGTGCAATAAAGATTAAATAAATAAATAAATAAAAAGCAAGTACCTAAAACGAGGAGGCTATGTTTTGACAGTTCATAAAATAGAGAGTTTAGCGGTTAGGTTGGCACCTTATTGACTCGATTTAATTAATTTGTTTACAGGGTCGGCCTCCTATGCCACCTAATAATAATCATCATGGATCACTAAGACAACCTGGCCAGCAGCAGCTTCCAGAGCCTTCTGGACCATATGGACAAGGTCCACCTGAATCACAGGGTCCACCTGGATCATATGGGCCTCCATATGGACCCATGTCACCTGGACAAGGCGCACCTGAAACACAGGGTCCACCTGGATCATATGGGCCTCCATATGGACCTATGCCACCTGGACAAGGTGCACCTGAATCACAGGGTCCACCTGGACCATATGGATCTCCATATGGACCCATGTCACTTGGACAAGGCGCACCTGAAACACAGGGTCCACCTGGGTTATATGGGCCTCCATATGGACCCATGCCACCTGGACAAGGTTCACCTGAATCACAGGGTCCACCTGGATCATATGGGCCTTCATATGGACCCATGTCACCTGGACAAGGCGCACCTGAAACACAAGGTCCACCTGGATCATATGGACCACCATATGGACCCATGTCACAATTTGGAGCTCTCGGATTTCCTCTATCACCACAGCAGGGTCCATCTTCATTATTTGGTCCACCTGGATCGCCTGGACGTGGTGGACTTGAATTTCAAAATCCACCTGGATCATATGGACCTCCTGGATCGCCTATACCACCTGAGCAATACGCAGCTGGTCCAGGACAAGGTCCGCCTCCACGACATGATCCATTCGGATTTAGACAAAGTGGACTGGATCCACAAAACAAGTTTCTATCCGGGCTGCCACCACCTCCCCAGTCACCGTATGGACCACCTGGTTCGCCGCTTGGAATGCCCAGTTATAGCCCTCCTGAACCACCTGAGTCGCCTGTAGGACCGCAACATGGACCAAATGGACAACATGGTCAACCTGAAGTTTCATACGAGCCGTCACGGCATGTTGTAAGTAATTTCACTGTTACAGTTTGTATAGCATTTCTTTTAGGACCTGGCTGTGAACTGGTCTCTCTCTCTCTCTCCTCACCAGTAGTCTGATTCAGTGGGGTGCAACTTAGAGTTGGGTTGAGACGCAGTGCCCAAGGAACAAGGTATCAGAGGGGTGGCGTCAGGAGAATTACAAGGGAAGCTGAAGCGTTCATTTACTCATATTTAAAGAAATAGGTTATAAGCCTTTCCTTGGGCAACCCTTATTTGGACGCCACACCACTGCAAGGTATGAGGGCAATCTGAAGGGAGGCCATTCATTGGAGAGTAGCTTGGGATATGTTGGTCCTCTGTTATCTATATCCAATGGCCAATTCTCGGGACCCTCAAAAAATCGCACAATATACCTCGAAGGTAACCTCTTTGACCCAGCGGCCGTCTGTTCTACGAGGGGTGTACCCACTGCCTCTAATGAATCACACACACAAGCTTACAGTTATACACCAAAGCGCTTATATGCTACACAATACGTATTATCATACTAACAAAAGACATGCTTAAACAAATGAATATCCTTATCACTATTTATTCAAAATATATTATTACTTAAAAATATACGTACAGGTCTCCCATGCCTATTTGTCTTTATTGTTCCATTGCAGTATGCATTATTTCTGCTGCCTCAAAAGGAACTCTAACTAATGTCTTTCGTGTTAAGGTCATTTCTTACCAAAACGAAGGATAACACAAGATAAAAATAGAGCGTAGCTATTTTGAAATTAAAAAAGAGTTGTAATTAATTTGATAAATATTTCAGAATAAACTACGATACATTGGTTCGGCAGGCCCCCCTCCTACTTGGGTATGTAATCCTCATGTAATACTAATTCTTTAATCTATACTATTATAAAGTTGTAAAAATAAATGTCTGTACATTGACGATATTTTCTAAAAACGCTAGTAACAGACTATTTGGAGGTCACCGAAAGGAGTAATATTTTTTTTGGATTTTTGTGTGTTTGTATGTGTCGTTGTGGCTTCATCACGCCACGCCAAATGATTTCTGAATTTTGGTTGCGATAAGTTTGCACCTCATTTGTATACGACGCCATAGATATCTACCAGGTGCAAACTAAACTTTAACCGGTCACTTAAGTTGGGTTAAGTAAAATATTTTTTTAATACAGTCGTGCGGAACCCTTTATGCGCGCACCGCACCTTCTATACTACCGCAATATCTTTAAGACGGTTTTCTTTCTTGGACATGGTCACTCCCACCTCCATTGTTTCGGCTGGTACTGGTACTTCAACATATGAACCAGTTTTTAACAAGTTTCTATTTTTTTTAGAATTGGGATACAAGCGGGAAAAATCAACCAATCAACATGGATTTCACGCCTATAGAGGTGCGATATTGAGATATATCTTCATCTACCCACATAATCATAATGCATTCTCAACAATCCCATTTCATCCACTTTCCTATCCAGAGGTCAAGCCTATTTCAGAACCTCTAAAACGGTCTCTTAGACCAAAAGAGAAAAAGGAAACAAGAAAAAGTCCAGGGTCGGAATAGGTAGTGCCTATTTACCTAAACTTCGCGGTAGGACCTAATTAAGAGTTGTTATAACCACCTAGTTAATTATCTATACTATTATGTATACTATTATTTATGCTATTATCTATACTATTATCTATACTATTATAAAGTTGTAAAAATGAAATGTTTGTATGTTTGTATGTGTCGTTGTGGCTTCATTACGCTAAATCGGCTAAACGGGTTTCAACTTTTTTTGGTACACGTGTAGTTGGGTATTTCCAGATGGTTATAGGATACTTTTTATCCGACTATGCTAAGAAGATAAGAGGGGTTATGACATTTTCTCCTCCGCGAACGAAGTTGCGGGCGCCTTCTACTTATCTATACTACGAGTATTATAAAGTTATAAAAATGAAATGTCTCTACATTGAAGATATTTTCCAAAAAAATAAGTGAAATGGGTCATACTTGTTCTAGAATTTAGCCGTCTTTCCTGTGGACAACGCAATAGTTAAAGGCTTGGGTACATATAACTGATATTTTAATCGCTTAGATCTAGAGTATTAATCAATTTGTACATCGCCTATAGGGCACTAAGAAAAATTAGTATTTAAAGCCCTTAACTTACGCATAACGCTAACTCATACTAAAAATCAGTATGACCCAAAAGGACTATTTGGAGGTCATTGAATCTAATTTTTTTTTTCTTATGTTTTGTATGTGTCGTTGTGGCTTTATCACGCCAAATCGGCTTAATGGGTTACAACTATTTTTGGCACACGGGTAGCTGGGTATCCACAGATGGTTATAGGATACTTTTAACCCAACTACACTGGCGAAAAAAGAGGGATTACAAATTTTTCTCCTCCACGAGCAAAGATTGACATTAAATTTAGCATACTTATGTAAGTTCGGTGACAATGCAATAGTATGATACCATCGATCTGATGATGGAACGGTAAGGTGGTCATAGGAACTCTGTAATAAAATAATGCAATCTTACCGAGTTTGGGCTCTTTAGAATCATCTCTGTAACTAGTTGATGGATTTTTAAAGAAAAATATTTATTTTAATGTAAGGCTTGATTTTTTCAGAAACTAGAAAGACCAGGTCCATTTAGTAAGCTGCCTCAAACGGTAAGTAACTTTAAGGGGCTATCCAGTAAATTTCGGTAAATTTCACTGTTTTTAAAGTGATATAAAATGATTCCACTTGGTGCAAACCACGTAAAATATATATATATTGTAGCTGGGTATTGTCCTTTATTTATGTCTACTTAATGAATCAAGAGAAAAAAAGATGCGTAAAGTCCTTTTTTTATCTTAAATTGGTATAGGCTTCCTCGTCAAGCGACGTTTAGACATGGAGTGAGTAATGATGTCCACTTCAAAATTGTCGACTGGTATTTCAATAGGTTCTATAGTTTAAAAAAAAGTGGCAATAACTGGTTTTTGTCCTAAAAATAACAAAGTTTGATGGCGTTTATCTTGGTTCCGGTGACTCGTGAAGGTAGACTGAAACATTATATTGGTAACAACGGTGGTTGTCAACACAGTGAGACATATACAACACAGAACAGTGAAGAGAGATCGAAGAGCATTCGCGTATGAGAGCCTCTCAAGACTGGTTTTTTGTCGTAGAATTAACACATTTTGAACCGTTTATCTTGGTTTCGGTGACTCGTGAAGGTAAACTGAAACATTATATTGGTAACAACAGAAAAGTGAAGAGAGATCACAGGCCTTTCGCGTTTGGGAGCCCCTTAAGATTAGTGTCTATGGTGACAGCTGTTTCAGTTCAGTTCACAGCCTTGGGAGTATCAAACTTACGAATACCAGAAATTTTAGTATGATGATAGGAAAGTTTTGCCATCTTTAGGTTCACTTCTTCCACATTCCCATTTTGTTTACTTCCTAGCTCGTCAACAATCCCATTTCGTCCACTGTCCTATCCAGAGGTCACAATAGGTAGTGCCTATTTACCTCAAGTTAGCGGTAGGACATAATTAAGATTGATTATAACCAACTGCTTAATTATCTACACTATTATAAAGTTGTAAAAATGAAATGTCTGTACTTACATTGAAGATATTTTCAAAAAAATAAGTGAAATGGACTATTTGGAGGTCCCTCTCAATCTAAAAATAATTGTCTTGGATTTTTTGTAGGTTTGTATGAGTCGTTGTGGCTTCATCACGCCAAATCGGCTAAACAGATTTCAACTATTAGCTCACACGGGTAGCTGGGTATCATAACAGATGGTTATAGGATAATGTTTACCCCACTACGCTGAATAAAATAGGGGTTATGACTTTTTTGTATTTCTTTGCATGCAATTTATTTTTTGCTTTGTTTATTTGTTTGTGTGACGGTACATTTTTTCCTCAGGACGATTTTGGTATACCAATTCGCTGGGTCGCCATGACTCTGGTAAGTAAGAGCAATTCTTGGTCTATTTTGTGGACAAATATACAGTAAACATTTCAAAAACCGGCCAAGAGCATGTCGGACCAAGCTCAATGTAGGGTTCCGCAGCCGTTTATACAAAAAATTAACTACAGATGAAAAAAAATACGATATGAAAAAAAACACTAACAAAAGAGCGTATCTCCCCGATACTTACGTCCTTTTGCTGAGACGCGCAGTTTTTTTGGCAATAACATAAAAACGATATGTTCGATCATGTTGAAAACAACTTTCGTTGAAAGTATTTATTAAGCTTTATATTTTTAATTTTTTTTATATTTTTTAAACATACCTTTTAGAAAATAGAGGGGGGGGGGACACAATTTTTGCTACTTACAGAGTGAATATTTCCGATATGTGCCACACATTAATATTTGTTGTTTTTTTTTTCACTTTCGTTTACATGTATGGAGTGTCCCCCCTAGAAATATATATATTTTTTATTTAACTCTCAAACTAAGTAGCGGCTTACACAAGACACCCATGCTCCAAATTTCATCAATATACATCTTATAGTTTTTGAGTAAAATGCCTGTGAAATACGGCCGGACGGACGGACGGACGGACATGACGAAACTATGAGGGTTCCGTTTTTGCCATTTTGGCTACGGAATGCTAAAAACCGGCAAACTTACGCACCAGGGATTCCGTATAAACTTTCACTTTCAACCCAACTCGTAAATGCCCGGTTAAGTTTACAAACCTGGTATCTATGGCATCGCATACAAACATAAACGTAACAGGGATATTCAAGAATGTTTTTTGAAGATTAAAAAACTAACCAATCCTGTTGCCTATTTTTTCTGTTAATTAATATATTATATGATTATTACATAATATATAAAAATGCTGCGCCGACCCCAAGTAAATTGGATAAGGACAAGCGAATGATGATGATGATGATGATGATGATGATGATGATGATGATATGATTATTTCAAATGGTTGCTTGGTAAACTTCGGAGATAAGGGGGGGAGACTGTTTTTTTCCACATTTTCCTCCATTATTTGAATTTTAACCATTATTCCAAACGTCAGAGGAACCTTTATTGATAGGGAACCCTAAAACCAAAAACTGCAATCATATTATCACTTACATTGTACTTCGATACGAGTAAGATTTATTAGTCTAGTGTAATCACTGTTACTTTATCTTAACTCAAATGAAAAATGGATTTTTTCAAATCATTGAAGATAAAATGTCAACCCAAAGATGACAAAAAGGAGGTGAAGCATTTTGAGTGCATACTTTATCTATGAACAATCTTGTTTGAAGTTGGTTGTAAATATTTTTAATTTGAAGGTTATGTTATAATCATTTTTGATACAGGCAAATACAGAAGACGGTCTAGCGAGGGTGACGGTAAGTGCAATAGTAGCCACCAGCGCCATCTATATTTATATCTGTACTACTATAAAGTTGTAAAATGAAATGGGTATAAATTGAAGAAATAAATGTCTGTGACATACGGAATGTAACGGACTATTTAGAAGTCACTAAATCAAGAAATAGTAGTTTGTTTGACAAGGGGCTACAACAAGCCATTATGACACGAAGTGATTATTGGACGAGATCACGAAGTGAGCGAGGACAAATATGTCTGAGTGCCATAATGGCTTTTAGCCACGTGTTAAACACTCTGCTTTTCACTTCGACTGCGAGAAAATAAAAAATACTTAACATTAAACTTGTATATTTCATGAAAAGCTAAAAGTACAGTTTGAGCAACTCTATCAGAAAGTTTGGCCAATCTGATCAGGTTGGTTTCATACTTTTTAATTATTCGTAAGGCGTATGTAGCTGGCCGCAAGTTTTTTTTTAGTTTCATAAAAAATTGTATGGGATTATATGGCTTTCTTTTAAACCCTAGGGGCTAAATGTACTATTTAAGTCTCGCTTCGCGAAGCTAATATGACGTACTTTTTGAGCAGGAGAAGTGAAAAATATATTGAAAGATTTTTTTGTATGTTTGTATGTCTCGCCACGGCTTCATCACGCCAAATCGGCTTAATGAATTTTAACTATTTTTGGTACACGGGTAGCTGGGTATCTAAAGATAGTTATATGATACCTATTCAGTGGAGTATTAGAGATCAGTAAGAAATAGGCATTACATATTCTTGGTAATGTCTCGTTAGCCTGTTTCGCACGCTACTAGCTCCGGCAATGCAACCGATGTGTGAGTAACCTATACGAATCTGTACGTGTGTGTGCGTGCATATTTCCCTAATTATGTAAATATAAACTGGAAATTATTTAGCAAGTAATATTTCAAAGAAAAAAATAATAAAATTAACATGTAAACAGGACAGGAAAACTGGAAGAAATATGCAGGCTAAAATAAATGTAAGTTGCTTTTCGTATGAAGAAAAATCATTGATGTAGGTAATTTCCTCTTTAAAAAAATTAATAATCGTAACTTAAAGAGATGTTACCATAACATACTTTATTTGAATGGTATTAAGAATCAAAAGTAAAGTAATTGGTATATTTTATTAATCTTGAAACTCGGAAGTTGGAAATGTGCCCTCAAGGCGGTTTTGGCCAAGATACAGTACATTGTTCTAAGAAGGAATGTATTTTTTGTCGAAAATGTAACGTAGTCGTAATTATTCTTCTCTTGCGCAGTCAGCAGCAAAAGTGGCAATTTAGACACATTCAAAATTACACATTACACAAGCTTTGATTTCAAGACACGTGAGTCGAGTGTAGATCTAATAGGGTAACAGCACCAGTGGCCAGCCAGGAACCAGTGGGCAGCCTTTTGCGTCAATTATTGGTCATAAATATAGCTATAATTAGAATAAACGTGTATTTAAATAGCAGCTTTGATTCCTCAATGGGTACCCGACAGGACCGGCAGGGGATCAGGGGGGTGAAATAAACTGGCCGTTATAAGGCTGACCACTCGTGCCTTTACCCTTCGTCTACATTGCCTAAAATAATATGCATTTCGAAAGCGTAGCTACTTCTGTCTTTGACTGTATTGCTGAAGGATGTAACATGCAAGTTTCTGTCAAAAAAATAATTTTCGCTACACGCTTTTATTGTTAACCGTACTTTTCTTTAAACATCCATCAAGTACTCACCCAGAGGATTGATAAGAGCCCAAACTCTGTAGGACAGCGTTATTTTATAACAGAGTTTCTATGACTACCATCCGGCTCCATCATCAGATCACCTTGATGGTATCATAATATTGCATTGTCACCTAACTTACATAAGTATGCCACATTTAAGCTCATTAGAAACCCGGGTAGTGTGTCAAATTTTACTTGCAAGATTTCTTTACATACTTTATTCATTTTAGAGGCACAAATACGGCACGTTGCGTCTAGATAAATTATTTACAAGATTATAACCAGTCAATGAACTGGAAAGGCCACCCGCAAGGTGGTCGGACGACCTGATTAGGGTTGCGGGGACTTGCTGAATGCGGGTCGCCTCTATCCGGTCTATGTGAAAAATATTTAGGAGGCGTGTGTCCAGCGGTCGACGTCCTATGGCTGAAATGATGATGATGATTAATGAATTACTTCCCGATTCGTCGGATTTTTGTTTTGTCGAAATTTGTCAGCTACAGAATCCGTTTCTTTCTACGCAGTTGAAGTCGCGTCATATTGTACGACAAAAATATGTACCTCATATAATTATTAAAATTGTATACGGTGCCGAAAGATCAACATATCCACGCATTTCTTCGGGCAATAGGAGCAAAAAATGTTATACATGACGGCGCGTCTATAGAAATGTCAATGTTAAGGGCGTGTTGGACGAGGCGACCTATCGGACTGACTATGTCGGGTCGTCTTGCACGCTCTGACGGAATGCAGAACACTGGTGCCGGATCGTGTAGAACTGTCATCGTTTGTCAGGGCGCGAATCTGCGCGCCAATAGAACTGTCATATCGTTGACAGGAGGGGCAATCGCCCCGCCGGACGACACAATCCTTTTGCATCTCGTAGAAGCACCACGTGTTCTGCAGATCGTCATTAGTAATTGATGTTATAATTTATTATTTCTTCAACTAAGCGATATTTAATCCATATAAATATTTTTGACGAAATGAACTACTTCATCATAATATTTAATCAATGAATATTAAATATAGTTCAAGAAGTAGACTGTTCTTATTTTTCAGGGCACTCTGTACGTCCCTGTTGTCGAGCATTTAACGATTCCGGTAATATATTCTTCGTTACTTCACCTCTATTTCCTTAGGTATTTAATAGAATGAAAAAAAAGATACCAAATGGCTCACGAGCTCTAAGATTCTACCAATCAAGATAATCTTTCCGATGCAACAGGCTGATTGATGCAAATCACGTGGTTTCCTGTTTACATTCTTTTAAATAATAAAATAGTGCCTATTTTATAAATCAGACACACGTTTGACTATAGATGAGATTGTGTATAACTGAAATAGATAGGCAACTTCAAGTCCTTAAGCGGCGCAACCAGTGCTGCCATCTAGTTGTTGGACACCCAACTAAATGTTTAACCGATTTCAGATAGGAGGAGGTTCTGTGTTTGCCTTCTCTACTTTATTTTTCACTTAAACCGATTTTTTGAAAACGGTTCAACTGATTTGGATCGTTTAAAATGTATCTCATTGAGGTAGAACCAATGATGATGCTCATGAGATCTTGCGTTTGACGTCAAAGCAACATCGTCATAATTCGATTTCTACCTGAATATCTCAAACAGATAAGCTGGGATAAAGGAAAGACGATTACTCAAAAATACTATTGGATCTTGTTGAGGAACTTCTATGCTGCGCTGTATGCGTGCTGTGTGTATGCGCGGCACTCAAAATACCTTTCTGCCCCAATGGCCATCGGTTCTACGAGAATCAGAGCTATTCATTGACCTTGTTTCACCTTTCTCCTTTCAACCAATGATGTAAAATAAGAAGAGGTAGATAGGTTATACGGGCTCTGAAAATGGCACACCAAAATTAAGCCAATTGGCAAACCTTAACTCAGTCTCGCGCACAGATTTTTTGTATATTGGATTATGTGTCAAATAAACAAAAGTGCCGTCATACACAATGAAATTTTGTACTAATTACTCAATAAAAGCGTCTAAAATCATTCACGATTAGCGTGTTATTGCAATACTATCAGATTTATGTGTGCATAAGCCTGGCTATTTTTACGCGTGGATTATGAATCCAGGATAGTCATGAATCCAGTTCGATTTACGAATTCTTTGCTTCAATAATTATGATTATTTATTTTCTGGGTCAAACTCAATCACTGGTTTATCAGTTTATTACACTGAGTCTACCGGCATTAACAGAAGACTACCTTTTGTTGAGAAGAAATCCGAACAAAACACATCAGGCAGTATTTTTGAAAACCAACTATACAAATATGTTGAGTCATACTATAAATCGTAGACCTTCGAGGTCTTCGAATAGTGCGTGTGAGTGATGACCTACGGAACTAAGACATATGCGTTCACAATGGGGCTCATAAGGCGACTCAGAGTCACGCAACATGTACCGGTAAGGGCTATGCTCGGGGTTTCTCTTTGTGATAGAATCAGAAATGAGGATAGAACCAAAATAACCAACATAGCGCACGGGATTGTATTGTTAAAATGGCAATGGGCGGGCCATGTAGCCCGGAGAACGGATGGCCGTTGGAGAAATAAAGTCCTGGAGTGGCAACCACGTATAGGAAAGCGCAGCATGGGTCGGCCCCCGACTATACCAGGGCCGAAATTAACTCAGTGTTAGAGTCATAAACATCCTCGTAGAAAAACGAATCGAATTGGTTGACGAGTTCTGGCGTCTGATCGGCTCGTTCAAATTTTCCCAATACGAAAGCATTCTAAATGTTGCCAGCACGAAATAACTAGAATTGCGGTAGTTGCGGTATAAAATAATAAAATTCATTTTTAACATTTATCACAATAGCATCTCTCGCTAGGATTTTTTTGAAGCCTCATCACACCAGAACGGCTGAACGGAAGTCGACTATTTTTGGTATAATGACATGACATAATTTGATGATGGTTATAGGATACTGTTCACACGACAACACTGAAATAAAAACGGGAATTTTCCTCCTTTGCCAATGAAATTGTACCTTTTGTTTCCAGACAACAACTCCCTCCACGACAACGGTTCCTACCACCACGACGGATCCCGTCATGGAGGCGATGCTCCAGTTCGTCACCCCTCGTAACCTGGTGCCTCAGGACTGGCTGGCCTTCGACGTGACCTTGAACAAGAGGAGTGCTCCTGAAACAGTATGTGACATTATTTTTATAGAAATATAAATACAAAAGTTTTGACGATCGGTTCAGCTCAGAGGGAGTAACGTTGCCAGCGAAGCTGAAGGTCCTGGGTTCAAATCCCGGTAAGGGCAAATATTTCTGTGATGATCATCAATATTTGTTCCTAAGTCTTGGATGCTTTCTATATATATAAGTAAATATATCTAATAAATATATCGTTGAGTTAGTAGTACTCATAATCGTAACACAAGCCTTATTGAGCTTACCTTGGGACTAGTTCGATTTGTGTAAAAATAGTCCCGTAATATTTATTTAAGTTTACCCTCGCCTGGCATAAACTTTTTTGTCAAAGTCATCATTTGGCATAATTCATCATTTGGCATAATGCATTGCTTTCTGACCTCGCTAATTTTTCAGGATTGTTATAAAACAAATGTAACCTAATGTTTTTAACATGCCTAAAAAAGTCTTGAAAATTTTACAGTTTCAGAAAAAGATGCAATGATGAATTATGTTATTGTTTATTAAAGATGAACGTTATAGAAACTCCTCATCTTTAAGGCCGGCAGCAAGTGTCCCAGTGAAGTCCCGCCGGTGACTTTGAACGGGACTGTGATAATGAGAGTGAAGCAGTTCAAGTACCTGGGGCACTATGTTACTGTAGACCTTAGAGACGACGTGGACATCGAGAGGCTAATATGGTTGCTCGTAGGTTTGCTAAGTGCTCAGACGCGGTAAAGATAACACTTTTTAAAGCGTATTGCACGTCCATGTCCGCGAGCAGCCTATGGGTCAAGTATACCCAAAGTACAATGCACTGCGGGTCCAATTTAATAATGGATTTAGGGCGCTGATGGGGTTGCCTCGCTACTGCAGTACCTCGACTATGTTCGCAGAAGCTCGCACTGACGACTTTCATGCCATTCGGCGAAAAAAAATTGCGTCACTTTTAGGAAGAGTGTGTCCTCAAAATGATAGCAGACAGATTTGACTGCCCAATAATTATAGAGGCAAAACTTTAATGACGTCCATTATGATGTAGATGGGACTCTTTTCCAGTTGAGCTCATATTGTTACGTACACTCCATCAAATTTAGTCTTTGTAAACGAACGCTGACAGCGCTCTCTGTATTCTTCTATTTAAAACGCTAAGCGTATTAGCACCACTCAAAGACATGCGTGTACGCAGTAACTAGTTTTATGTTACTACCCACATTTCCTAATTTTACTGGAACTTTTAAGTTTTCACTAACTTTTATTTAACTTGCGGTGGTTAGTCTGGTAGTTTAGGTCAAATCTTGCGACTCTTGCAAGTTATATTTGATGCTAGTCTTGGATTCCGATTGAGATAATATTTGGCATACTTATGCCAAATTTTATCTCAATCAAATCAAATTTTATATTTTAGGTGACATGCAATATTATAATAGCATCGAGGTGATCTGATGATGGAGTCGGAAAGGTCAATATTTTCGCGGGTCGACTGTACCACCATATTAATCTAATTTTATTTGAACACTGAGTAACCTGACGATATATTTGTCACTCATGTTCCTAACAAACAAGATGGTTGTCGAGTACTATTAGCATTCTGGTTTCACTATATTTATCCTTAATAAAAAAAACCGGACAAGTGCAAGTCGGACTCGCGCGAGGGTTCCGTACAAAATATACGCTGCAAACGGCCGTATCTATGGAAAATGCAGTGTTAGCAGAGCCCTACTCCTAAGCAAAATTTACGCGGTATTTGGTCATTTTATATTGGTTTTTGACATAGACACACAGACATAAAATTATTCTGCTTTTAGTATTTATTATTATAGTGGCAACAGAAATACATAATCAGTGAAAATTTCAACTGTCGAACTATCACGGTTCATGAGGCCTGCTGACCACCAAAAACAGCAAAAAAAAACGCAAGTTGTATGGAAGCCCCCCTTAAATGCAACAAAAATACATTATCTGTGAAAATTTTAACTGTCTAACTATCACGGTTCATGAGATACAGCCACGACAGACGCATAGATAGACAGGCGGACGGGCAGCGGAGTCTTAGTGAGGGTGCCGTTATACCCTTTCGGTATTGAACCCTAAAAGTAGTATTATTTTGTAATTGCGGAGTACTAAATTCCTTAGTATAAACTTATGAATACATAATTATAACTGAGTTACTTATGTAATAATTTCAGTGTCAAGTAGACGGATGTCCAGCAAGGGTAAGTATAACTTATATAAGAAATTGTCAACGAATTTGCATTATATCTTGGGTTACCCCAAAATAAATAACTTCAACGGTTGTAAGGATCATGTTACGTATAAGTTCATCGACCGGTGTCGAAAGATCGCGAGAGCTTTAGGAGGGAGATAAACTTTTGCGATCTATTGACACCGGTCGATGAACTTATACGTTCGTTCAGTTTTCTGTTATGGCCGTCGTGTGACAACCAACCTGTGAAACCTTACCCGGTATTAGTATTAGGGGAGCCTAATCATCATAATTACGGTACAAAAAACACGATTCTTAATGTATTTCAATGTTAAATTATCATTACTTACTACTGTGGCTCAGTGACCCCAAGATGATCTTGGCCTCTGACACAAGAGAACGCCATTATTCTCTGTTTTGCGCCGTTCCCTGCCAGTTGGGGGTATTTAGTGCGCACAGATCCTTTTGCACCTCGTCTTTCCAGCGGTACCTGGGCCGGCCGACCGGACGTCTTCCAGTCGGTCCCCCTGATACGCTCTCTTTACGGCCCGATCGTCTCCCATCCTCTTCAGGTGACCCAGCCAGCGGAGTCGTGTGGCTTTTATCTCGCCAATAATATTAGGTATAGCTACCAGGTCTTCTAACTCACTGTTTTTCCTCCTTCTCCAACTGCCATCCTCATCTCTTATTGGTCCCAGAATCTTTCGCCAGATTGTCCTTTCCGCAACTAAGAGCATATTTTCTTCCTTTTGAGTCAGTGTCCAAGCTTCACACCTATCATCAGGATTGGTCTAATAACATTTTTGTAGACGCAAATCTTGGTTGGTCTACTGATCATTGAAATTATCATTATTATATTTAATTATAATAGCCTTATGGCGAATGTAATGACCTTGCATCAATATTTTTACGAAGTAATAAAACGATTGACAAAAAAATACTACCTCTGGGCGACTAAAATAGTAACTCGGCCATGGTCGCCCAGGGAGCAGTCGCCGAATTATTAATTTAGTCGCCTAGGTAATATTTTTCTATGTTAGGTTAGTTTTTGATGCTCCTTTCATTACAACCCATATTTCTATTCGTTTTCTCGAAACTAACGTGACAGAGAGGCGTTACCTACACCTGCATCACATATTTTTAGTATAATGATTCGGCAATGTAGGTAAAAAGAAGAATGACCACCATACATTCTTCATTTCAGTGTCACAAAGAAAAATGTCAGGCAGCGGTAAGTCTTTAATAATCTTTTAGAGACGATTGACTGACTTATACTTTTTACTTTTTCTAATGAGCTCATGCACTAAAATAATACAATACCATTGCGTGGTTAGGTGATTAAAATAACGAGCACGAATTTTAACCGACTCCCAAAAAGGAGATGGTTCTCAATTTGGACGTGTTTTTTTATGTTTGTTACCTCAGAACTCCGCCAATTATAAATCAATTTTGATTTTTTTTTGTATGAAAAAAGGTACAGTCGCGGAATGAAAAGGTTTGTCACTTTTGAACCTTAATACCATCACAGAGTCGATAAGTGACGAACCTTTTCATTCCCCGACTATACATCCAAATTGGTCACATAATTTTAGTAAAGATCTGATGATGGTGTTCATGAGGAATTGAAGGCATTTCTCAAATATTGTAGGCATGCATATGGCGCTTTTAGTATTTTTACATCCGTAATCGATCATTACTGTACTGACCTTCACGCTTAAGTTATTCAAAAACCGCGCTAAAGCATTGAAATATAGCCTCATTAGATAGTAAAGAAAAATGGCGTAAAACAAGCACTCTTTGAGTTTAAGAAAAACGACAGTCATTTACAATCATTTGCGTGAGACCGGGACTTGGACAATTTTTAACCACACATTAGGGATGAGCCGTGATTTTTTACTTTATGACTCGAGTTGGGACGGCGTCGTGGCGAAAAACTCGAGAAATTTAAATAATAATCTCCAGGACTTTTTTACAGAACAGTAAAAATTTACTTGAAGTAATTGATATCGAAAAGCACTGCGGTTTCAACAGGGGTGACGATTTTCAGCTTTTGTCTTCATGGAATCTTGTCATTAAAAGATTAACAAATGTTACCAGATAAATCGAATCGGCAAGCAGAGTCTTTGGAGATTTCGTGAATCATTGATCATGCAAATAAATAAGTGAACTGAAATAAGCAAACATCTATATGTTTTTGGGAAAATAAAATACGCTTTTTATTACTTTCTAGAATCAATATCGTATTGAAAGAACATTTTGAAGTAGTTGTTAGTCGACAGTTAAAGTGAATTTAGAAATTGTTAAACTCATCAAATCAAATAAATTGATTTGCACAAATACAAGTAATAGGATGTTACAAACTGGGTTGGTTATGAGTATTTTGCTTACAAGCAAATAATATTCCTCAGAGTCCAACATTTTTAATATTTTTTCCAAATTGATTATGTCGTGAAATATGGGGCACTGGGGCACACATACACCCTTAAAGAACTCCGCATCAAACTGCGTCTGTTCGCTCTAGTGTAGGCTTGGATACTCAAGTTTTACGACAATGTCTCAAGGCGGCACAATGACTCCATACAACGACTTGTCGTCCAAGGCAGAGTAGACAGAACTAGACGACGTGGATCACCCATGCGATTCACTGTGGATCAAATCGGTTGTGGGCAGACCTCTGCATGATTGCATCTGGATGTCTGCAAATCGGGAGAGATGGCGGGACATTATACGGCGAGTAACATCTGCGCAGCAACAAGCTATTGATCACGACCGCTCTGCAAAGAGTACAACGACTGAGCAGAAGAATCTCATGATATAAAAAATTAAAGTATACAATAATCCGCAAAAAAAAAAACGTTCTCATCACTTCGTCCACATTCCCATTTTGTCAACTTCCTATCTCGTCAACCATCCCATTTTGTCAAGTGTCCTATTTTATCCACAATCCCAAATCGCCCAATTCCTTTTGAGAATATTGACAAGATAGACAGTGATCGATTTGGGAATTGCATGTCGACGAAATGGGATTATAGACGAGCTAGGAAGTTGAAATAATGGGAAAGTGGACGAAGTAGACCAAAACGAAGTAAATCCATTCCCCTTATGGTCTATGAAAATAATGAAGTAGAAAAAACGACCCTGGGTAAACCTATATCTACAGCAACTCGGGCACTGTAAGCTCTGAATTCATTAGCTATCTCTTTCACACTCGCTAAGACCACAAGAGTGTGAACGAGATAGCATGATAATCTCGGTCGCCAGTTCGTTTTGCGCTGAGTATAGCCGTGGTATAGCCCTAGCAGCTAACATTGCCCATATACTAAAATATTTTTTTTAAAAATTATATATTTTTTATGTTCTTAAATCAGTTTAGTTTAAAACGTTGTTTATACAGAAAAATATAGAGATTATGTGGGTGGGCACTGTTAACCGCTAACTTAATCTCAGTTTGAGGTAGTCGTACAAACGACTCGAGTTACACACACATCACTAAACTTACTTTGAATTTAACAAATGTTTTCTTCCAGTGCCGAGGCGACACTTGCTCAAGTGGGGTGAATAGCTTCTTTCATATTTACTTATTATAAACGAGCGCTATTTAAACCGACTTCAACAAAAGATAGAAGTTTAATGTAGGTCCGCTTTTGTTTTGTATTTTATTTCTCTGTCTTAAGTCAATCCATCGAACCTATCGCGTAATCTAAGTTAGTCGTGGTAAATAACTGACTGTGACGTCCCTATTGCAATGTACTGGATAGAAAGGGATAGATACTATTTTTCACGCAAGTGTCGCGAGCCACATCTATGCTGGTACTGTGCAATTATATTTTTCAATGTTTAATGCTTTGAAATATTGGAGAAAACATTTCGTCACTACGTTGAAAAAAACTCGTATCTGATTTTTATCTAAGTGAAAACGCATTAAGTGTATATTATGGATCTCATCTGTAATTACGTCGATTTTCCTGAAGTTGTTAGAGATTACAAGTTTTTTTCAAAGCAGTGATGATTTGCATCGGTATTGCTCGCCAATTGTGCAGTTTGTTGGAAAAAAGCATGCAATTAGCAGTTGAAATATAGTCCCTTTGTTTAACACATAAAAACGGCTTCGCGCGGGATCCAAATTTGAACCCTCATCTCCAACGGCTGGATGTAAAAATTTTCTTTTATTATTTTTTTTACATTTAAATTTGAATAGCTAACGTTTCTGCTGTAATAGGTAAACCTCCTCAAACTTGTGTCAATCGACGAGTAGAACCAATTGATTTGATACGTGTTTTTTTTCAGTGTATTGGGATATCATGTTCTACGATGGTAAGCGAAATACTGAGCGTATGCGAATGACTATACTACTACGTTAGTGCAGAGGTCTGCAACCTTTGGAGTCGGAAAAGTCAAAAATTACAATTTATAAAATTTCAAAGTTTTTAAAGAGCCACATGTTTTTTCTTGCCAACAATAAATAGTACTTTTTGATAATAAAAACTAATCTATAGAGCTGCAGCTCCACATCTAAAGAGGCGCATGTGGCTCGCGAGCGCAGGTTGTCGAGCCCTGCGTTAGTGAAATAATGTTTGTGCGTTTGTTGGTTTGTCTATCGTTCACGCAATAACGGGGCAACGGGTTGACGTGATATTTTGCGTATAGATCAAATAGAGGCTGAAGAGTGACATAAGATAGTTTTATCCTAGAAAAATGCACAATTTCGCGGGCGCAGACGCGGGAAAATCCTAGTAATTTATTACTGTTATAAATAATTGATAGATTCAGGCGTTACTTTGCGGAATTCCATACTAGATTAATGGATTATAGTTCCTTTGCTGTTCCGCGAACTTATGTCTTGGTTAGATGTGACAATAAATTGTGCTCACATGCTCATATTTTCATGCAGTTTCCACAAAAAAATACGCATGCAAATACAACAAACCAAAACCAAACAGTATAATCCTCGCCACGTGTTTCGCCTCTACGAGGCATCATCAGGAGATGCAAGAGATGTTCACGGTCCGGCGTCCACCCGAGAAATCTGCATATTTTTTTGTGGAAACTGCATGAAAATATGCGCATGTGAGCACAATTTATTGTCACATCTAACCAAGACACAAGTTCGCGGAACAGCAAAGGAACTATGATTCACTGATCTACTGTTATAAAGTTGTAAAAATAAGATACTTTTTACCCCACAACGCTGTTATAAAAAAGAGGGACATTTTCTTCCCCCGCAAGTGAAGTTGCGGGCATTCTCCAGTTTATTATATAAAAAAAATCTGAACCCTACTTTTTTCTTCAGAGTAATTGAGTAAAAGGTATCCTATAACCATCTGTGGATGAGCAGCTAACCGTTCACCAAAAATAGTTGAAATCCGTTCAGTTTTGGCGTGATGAAGCCACAAAGCATACACAAAATTGAAAAAAATTAACGATTCATTGCCCTTCAAATCCATACTTCTATACTAATATTATAAATGCGAAAGTGTGTCTGTCTGTCAGTCTGTCTGTCTGTCTGTCTGTTACCTCTTCACGCTTAAACCGCTGAACCGATTTGGATGAAATTTGGTATGGAGGTAGTTTGAGTCCCGGGGAAGGACGTAGGCTACTTTTTATCCCGGAAAAATAGACTTATCCGCGATAAGCGAATTTAAGGCGGACGATGTCGCGTGCAGAAGCTAGTAGTCCATATATAATTTATTTTTTTGAAAATATCCTTATTGTACAGACATTTCATATTTACATTTTTATAATAGTATCATCAGTATTTACATACGACGATTTTTGCACCATTTTTTTGGAGAAAATATGTGTGAATTACTAGTCCTTCTCATTTCTGTTGGTTGCTTTCATTGTAATTACCTCTACCGAAGCATTGGTAGAACCTACCAGTTTATTTGTATTGGTCTGTATTTTTATTTTTTTATTATAATGACTTAAGTTTTTTGCAGTGTGATGGTCCAGGCTGTTTAGCTATGGTAATTACACATTTATTTCAATTAATTAGTGATATATATTAAAATAGGGAATATGCATGAATTTTTATTTTTGCATTATTAAAAGCTCATTCGCGTCACGTATAAAAACCTCTAACAGGTTTCTGTAACGCGTACTAGTAAATATTTTGTGTGTTTACGCAATTTAGATAAATAAAAAAAAAATGTGCCCCCGTAGAAAAAAATCTAATAACTATAAAAATAACTAAGATATAAGCCATCAAAAATTGATTATATCTCTTTCTAGCAAAACATAATTTAATATGGAGTTTATATGGCTGGAGTGTACTATGACGTAAAAGTACATGTCGGACCTCTCTGTCAAACCGGTCCGTGATGAGGATATTGGGAATACTTGGGGGAGGTCTTTGTCCAGCAGTGGACGCCTTTGTGATGATGATGGGTTTATTCAAATTCAAATCATTTATTTCGTACTTTGAATCCATGGTGTTAGACGCAACAAACTTAGAGCTATGGTTAGTATTTTATAATTAAGGGAGTTATTATGGGATTGACATTAGGTTAATGTTTTTCAAAGTTTTTTTATATTATCGGAGGTTTGAGTAGGTAGTTTCTACTTACCTAAACTTTGCGAGAGGAATTAATTAAGAGTATAACCACCGAAAAAATATTATTTATTTTTATTGAATGCGGGATCGTGTCGAATGTCCACGTAGCTCCCACCCCAGTTGGTTGGTGACTCGGTCCTCGAAGTTGTCGATGAATACAAACATCTAGACATCTAGGACAAACAATCCAGTTAGGCAGGTCCAATTTCGAGATAGAAACCGCGTATCGGCAAGCGCAACGTGGAAGGCCACCCGCAAGGTGGTCGGACGACCTGGTTAGGGTTGCGGGAACTCGCTGGATGCGGGTCGCCTCTATCCAGCCCATGTGGAAATCTATTGAGGAAGCCTGAAATGATGATGAATGCGAGATTTCCTGGATAAATTATAACACTTAATACCTACTAAATTCACTCTCCGTCCGATGTCCCCTTTTGGTTTGTCAACATATTTGAATTTTCTGCATTAGACAATTGCTATTCATGAGTAATCTGAGACTGTGTGAAATTAATAATTAACTAATCCGGAAAATCCCGTAGTCAATAAACAATAATCATTATTTTTGGTGGTAATAACCTCTCTTTATCCTCCTACAGCCCAGATTCGAAGAGGGTACTTCCGAGGAAGACCCAATGTCCTAATATTAGGACTAATTAATAAAGTACTGAATGACCAGACCAAAAACTGTTTGTATCTAGTTAACCTCAACATATACAGGTGTTATATTTTAGGGGTGTTATAATATTGTTTTTGGCTTGTCTGACAAAAAGAAAAAACACCAAAATCTTTTGTTCTTTATTTATCACATTGGGTTGTTACATATAATCTAAAAGCAAATCGAACAGTCTTGGAAATCTCATAAAAAGTTAGTATTTAAACACTTAATACTAGCAGAGATCAATAACCGATCAACAAAATCCACAACCTCTTCTGGCACATGATCGACTACGGGATAGCGCACGCGATTGACCTCGTCCTCGGCCACGTTCAGAGACCGGTGTTGGGCTCGTAGGCTCTGATTCTGAGCTGGTACTGCTGCCGCTCTCATTTTCGCCAGCTCTGGTTCTACGTGGAAGGGATCATCCTCATCGTCTTCGAAATCGGACAATTGAAGAAAGTTAAAGACTTGACTATCTTTCAACACTGTAAAAAAGAGATTGTATGAGCCCGACGACCTAAGATTAAGACAAATTATACTTCAAGGTACAACAATAAATATCCCGTTCTTTTTTTCTTTATCACACGAATACAAAAACTCATTGCATACGCAAAACCATTAAAAAAAGCAATTTAAAGTGTACCCGCCCAGCATACTAGTACTAGTACAATTAAATTATCATCAAAAATACATGTCGAAAATGATGACATTTCGGTAAAATGACAGTATTTACGCATAATTTATTAATTGATCTCAAAAACAATTCAAAATACAGTAAGTATGAGATAAAGATTTCCAAGATATTAATAAGTTAAACTAACTTCTCCTCGTTGCAAGTGTCATTGTTGCGACGAGTCGTGGCATAAAACCAAAGATACCCCTCCTCGCTCACTTTAAGCAGTGTTGCCACAATGCCAAATATATCCACAGACTAACGTAGACATGACATGGCGCGTAATATATCCGAATCAATTGTCATAGCCCATACAAAATCATGACACTTGATTCTGATTGCGAGCGTCAAACGCGTTAGACAATAGGGGGGCAGGTGTCAGTAAATATTTTGTTCTAGTATTATCACAGTGGGTCATTACTCCAAGTTTCTATTTTAATACTTGGGCTTTCATTGCAAACTGATTTTGTCCTAGTATTATCACTTTGTTGAACCCCAAGAGGTTATTACGTCCTCCCGCAAAGTTTAGGTAGCTCTGCATATTATAATTGGAAACATTAAGTTTCCCAGAGGTATACATTTTATATTTTTACGCCATAGTAACGTGGTACCTACATGGACACAATCTATAATTAGTAAATTTTTATGTCGTATCGTTTTTTTTTTAAAAACTACGATGTGATATTTGTTCTCGACAATTGACTGTACAAGTTTTTAATTTGGTCTAATGGTTTATTAAGACTATGAAAAAATTGTAATGACATTGACAGCTAACTTGTTAATTTTTCTTGCTAATCTGTACAGACCAAATTGAAAACGTATACAGTCGATTATGGTGCACAAATGTCACGTCCAGGATTTTATTAAACATATTGTTTTTTACATTAAAAAACCCATTCGTAGATTCTGAGTCCACGCGTACTATCGAAAAAACATGTAATATGAACACCTCTGGGCAACCAAATGTTCCCAATTGTTCTAAGGTTTTAATTCGATTAAAAAAAGATATCTTGCGGTTTGCAGTGCATCGGGGATGATTGTTCTGCACAGGTAATTAAACAGGCCATATTTTTTGTTTGAATCTGTAATTAACGAAAAAAAACTTTTAATTTTTTAAATATTTTTTTAGTGCAAAGGCAACGGGTGCGAAGCGCGGGTTTGTACTTTTTGTGTTTTTTGTTACTGAAAATTTTTGAGACTATTTAACGGTTCCGGGATATAAGGTTAAGAGGCTATTTTTTTTAATACCTGAAGCAATCTTCTTACACAGATGTACATTAAATTTAACGGTATTCGTCACGTACATACAGTTTTTTTATTTATTTATCTTTACTTAACCATGGACACATATTTTATTAGTAGAACGTACAAAGTAAGGAGTAAGTAGGCCAAAAACTTATATTTAAAACAGAATAGCACTGACAGGGGAGTGCAATCCCTCACAGTGTAACGTGTAGGGCCAGTCAACCATGTTTGCTATCATGCGCAGAATGCTGTTGGGCTTTGGACGCACCCGGCGCACCAGGGATGCGGCGAGCGCACGTATGATCGTATAAAAAAATCCACACGCGTCTCCTCAAAAACCCCGGATGCGATGCGCTACAGAAACGAGACAGTCCCATCAACACCTAAAACGCATTATTATACTGGACCCGAAGACTTCACTTTTCAGACACACGATTTAAATAGATGGACTGCATTCTAACTGCATAGGAACTTCAAGCCGACTGCGTAGTGTACATAGGTTTAATTTGTGTAACGTGTTTCCTCGTAGTGGTTTTTAGTTATCGAATGAAGATGAAGTCACCCGATTCGTTTTCCTTTCAATTTAATTTGTACATAATTATTTATTTATAAATAATAATAATTATTTGTTTATTTCAGTGCATCGGTAAAAATTGCGACTCATACGTAAGTATAGACCATATACATCAATAGTTTACTGTTGATAACCGGTGACAAAAAGGGATCACACCGTCGAGTATTTAACCACTCTGGAAATGGCAAGTCGAACTATTTTTTCATGCCTTTTTAGGGAGGGGCGAGGTAAATTCCTATAGCACGCTACGGAGAAAAAAAAAACAAAAAACACCCTAAACAGACCCGCGATTTCATGGAATCGTCATTGTTTCATTGCTGTAAGAGTCACACATAACTCGGGTTGATTTTTTTTGGTACGCTGTTGTGTTTTACTAGTTTTTTATTGTACCACTTTTCTTTTCCAGTGCAAAAGCAATTCCTGCTCATACTCCAGAAACGGTGATGTCAGAAGTGGGAGCCCACCTGCAAACAACTGGCAGCAGAACCGCAACAAACTCATCGCCAGGACTGACGCTGAGGATGATGAGCTAGGTCTGGCGTCTGACGAGAGAATGCCTTATGGTTATGGTGGATTTGGTTAAAAATATACAATACAATACAATGAAACAATTCTTTATTGCACACCAGCAAGAGAAACAGTACAATAGATTCTAACAGAAACTACGTTAGAAAATAGATGGTCAAATTGCTAAAGAACGATCCGTTCCAAACCACCTTTGGGTAGCGGAAATGACACGAAATAGCTAGAAATATGTGGGTGGTGAGATAGGATTATAAATAATACAAAATAAATAAAAACAGGCAAGCACACACACAAATATATAAGAAAGAAAACTATGATACAGCTGACAGAGAGATAATGATTAAAAAACCAGCAGCACACAATAATTAAATGAGCGTAGTTAGGGCACGTGATGTTAAGGGACACGAACCGAACGAGACAATCGTTGACTACGAATATGGAAGGCAGTAAAAAAAAGTAAGAACAAAGTAAATATGGATGGATTGTGTGAAATACAACATTAATAATATGGAATTAAGAGAGGAGATGACGGGTGATAAGAAAGTATGGAAGGTAAAAACATGCAGCGTGGAGCCCCAAGGAATGGGATGAGGGCAGGAGAATGAAGATCAATAACTTAAAAACCAGCCAAGAGCATGTCGGACCATGCTGTGTAGGGTTCATACAAAAAAATGCACGACAGATTAAAAAAATACGTCGATATAAAAAGTGCACTAGCAAAAGAGCGTATCTCCACGGCACTTCGTCCGTTTTTGCTGAGAAGCGCAGTTTTTCGCCTATAACTAAAAACGGTAGATCCGATCATTGAAAAAAAATTAAGTGTTACCTTTGAAATTTATTACATATTTTTTCGAAATACGGTTTAGAAGATAGAGGGGGGGCACAATTTGTGCTACTTTCTTGAGCTGTTTTTAACATGCTTTAATAGTGGATAGATTCAGGAGTTCCTTTGCTTTCCCGCAAGGGGCAAGACTGTCAAGTGTGACGTATATGTGTAAAGCGAGACAGAACACGTCATGTCATGTCACTTAACACCCCTCCCGTACCACTTCCATACCTCAAGAACAGACTCACTTAAGTGTTAGACCTGTAGATCTCTTTTTCCGAGTCTCATGTATATCGTCACGCTCACCGTGGGAGGGCGCTCTGCAGCTTGAAAACCTCTAATTACAAACTCGGTTTCACGTGTGCGGAAAGAGGTCTATAACAAGATACGTTGCAGTGTGCAAGCAGTGAAACTGTTAGCAGTTTAAGAGCTTAAACTTCTGAGGGTAGGTGAGACATAGCTTAGAACAAAGAAGTCTCAAGAAAATAAACGCTCTTTTCTTTCTTTTTTTTGTAAATGTCTATTGTTCTTGTCATAGTTTACTAGCAAATCCCGTCATTGTAATATGTAGATTCTAGGGAGTGTTTTTACCGGCCCGTGCGATGCGATTCGAGCAGGGTTCAAACTCAGCGGCTCCATTCCTTCTCGAGACCAACACCGCCTTCTGAACTGGGCTCAAAGCGATTTGCTCGAGCATCCCATTTGCCACCAGTCGTTGAACGAAACAAATTGTGTGGCAAAACTTTTACAGAGAGGTTACTAAGTTTAAAATTGGAAGTTCGTACAGTACCGTTCTTCTGTCTCTCGTATGAACCAATAATACGCATGGTGACTGGATATGAAAATCTTAATTCTAATTAGTCCGCCAGCTAGATAATAAAAAAATATTGGACACGTATTTTTTGCTTTTTCAAAATAATAAATAAATCGCATGAAAGTCTAGGAGTGGGGACTCGTGACGACACTCTTATGTAAAATTTGTACTTAGGAGTGATGTCACGCGACATTTCATTTTGACTTAATGTATCGCCTTTATTTTTTGTTTATCTACATGACGGACTAATTATTAAAAAATTGTTATCATCCCTATTGTGTGAGCCGGATGGTAGGATGCAAACATTGTGGAAGTCCCTTAATCGGCGTTTTTGGATTACTGCTTCCGCTGCCATCGTACGCTGTGGCAAGGCTTGTGTAAGTGAGACTAAGTCTTGCTTGTCTGTAATCCGTACCCTACTAGGGTGCCCCTAAGAGTTGAGTGCTCTTGCGTTGTGTTTCTCTTGTCTAAACTTTACAAGAAGCCAGAAGCTAAAAGATTTAGCTAAAGCCGAATAATTACGCGGAAATAAAATAAAGGATTAAAAAGAACTGGCCAAGTACGAGTTGGACTTGCGCACCCAGTGTTCTGACACAGACAGACAGACATCAAATTGAAGATTATCTGAATTTTCACGTTGGTTATACTGTGAGCCACCATCATACCAAATTTCGAGTTCCATATTTGGAGCAACACAATTCATTAAAATAATCAAAAGTAAGTATTTTTATTTTAAAGAAAATAAAAATTCTATATTTTTCAAGAGTAGTATAAATACTCGGCTGCACTGGGAAGAAACTGACGGGAACTGCGCGAGTGTATTTTATGAATGGGCTCTTAAGTTGAAAATCCCATTAATAGTAGATTGTTTGACAAGGGGCTAAGATAAGCCATTATGACACGAAGTGATTATCTTGACAAGCTCACGAAGTGAGCGAGGACAAATATGTCTGAGTGTCATAGTGCCTCTAGCCACGTGTTAAACACTCTGCTTGCGTGATTTCAACTGCGAGAAAATAAAAAAGACTTAACATTAAAATTGTATATTTCATGAAAAACTAAAAGCACAGTATGAGCAATTCTTTCAGAAAGTTTGGCCAATTTGATAAGGTTGGTTAGTTTGTTTTTAATTATTCGTAAGGAGTACGTAGCTGGCAGCAAGTTTTTTTTCAGTGTCATAGTAATTTGTGTGGCATTATATGGCTTTCTTTTAAACCCTAGGTGCTAAATGTACAATTTTAGTTTCGAAGCTAATATGACTTTTTGAGCAGGAAAAGTGAAAAATCTTTTGGCAATTGAACAAAAGATGCCCGCGAAACTATGTAGTACAAACGTTCCAATATTGACCCACTACAAAGGATGCCCCAAAACTATAAAGCTACAGATTTAATTACGCAAACAAAATAAATTGAAAAGAAAATAATCTGCCGCCATGATTGTTCAGAATGCCATTTATTGGTTTTTCTAAAAGAAAATTGTTTTCCGCGGTCGCCAAGACCTTCTAATTAAAAAGGAAAACAACGTCAAGAGCTTAATCAGAAAAATATATTTTCTAAACATTTTTCGTGAGTTTTTTTTATAAATAACACCTATATATGGAACTAGCTTCTGCCCGCAACTTTGTCCGCCTTAAATTCTTTTATCGCGGATAAGAGTATTTTTCCGGGATGAAAAGTAGCCTGTGTCCTTCCCCGGGACACAAACTATCTCCACAACAAATTTCATCCAAATCGGTTCAGCGGCTTAAGCGTGAAGAGGTAACAGACACACAGACAGACAGACACACTTTCGCATTTATAATATTAGTATGAATAGGTATAATTTATCTTTAAGTCCCTCTTAAAGGTAAATTATACCGTAAATTATATTGTAAATTGTTGTTACTGAGCTGCGTTACAAGGAGAGAATATTTTTCTAGAGTACGAGTAGTTGTTGAGATGTGCGTATATATGTGAATATGTATGTATATCATCATCATAATCACTTGCCAAGGTTTTGTATGTTAAAGGGCACGTCATAGCTAGTCTATATCATACCACAACTGTCACCTTATCTTATCTATGTATGACAAAATATATCAATTTGATTGCTTGAATTTGAATCATCGGATCAGCTGCTTCACTGCTGGACAAAGGCTTCCGCCACGGATCTCCATAACAACCAGTCGTGCGATCATGGTTAACGTTGGGGGCCTTACCACGCTGCTTCGTCCTGTAAGCAGTCGCCATTAGAGAACCTTTCTACCCCAGTGGCTATCGGTCCTTCGATGTGCCCCGCCCACTGCCACTTACATTTAGCAACTCTTTGAACTATGTCGGTTCTGACTCGATCACACAAGGAAACTCCGAGCATAACTCGCTCCATTGCCATATGAGTGACTTTGAGCATTTTTATGAAGGCCACTGGAGTGACCACGTCTCAGTGCCGTATATCATCACTGGCAACACACACTGGTTAAAATCTTCGTCTTACTGCGGTTTTATTTGGAGATAGTCCCAATTGTCCCAAATGATTGGATTCCGTGTGACCGTTTTCTTGAAGTTGGATTTCCAACTGCGGGTATGATGGTCGCATTTATCACGCGATAAATGATATGATAACGCGCCTGTCACTCTCGCACATACGTGTCAGAAGGTGACGACAGCTATGTCACTTATTTATCGCGTGATAAACGCAACCATCATAGGCCCGTTAAGGACCTAGGGATAGGACTGTTTATACCAGGCATATATTTGTGGGAGATGGGAGTATTTAAAATAATGATTAATTTTTAATAATTATTATTTAAGGGTAAGTCGCATTGAAAACTACCTACGACAAAGATTCAGCCTAGAACATTATTCGCTCCTACCTCCTATGATGTCACTTGTTTTGCAGCAGTGCAGGTGGCCGGCCGTAGCTGGCCGACTGCTATAAAATCAAGTCCCCACCTCGTAGCCAACTCACTTGACTTCGAGCTGTGGACGAGCACGGTACTCTCTCTGGGTTATTCTTATTGTCAGGTAACCCGTATTTACTTGATTATTAGATATTATTGTGCTAATTTAAGTGATTAATTGTTTTGCTTTTAAATTAAATGTGGTTTAAATTTAGCGCCTATAATTATGGTATTAATACCGCTTAATATTATATTGCTGTGTATTAAGGAATTTCTTTGACATATAATATTTTTTCTATTGAAATAAAAATACTATTATTGAAAATACGTTTTATTTAATTTACTCTCCCACATATAGTCATCAACTTTGAGTGTATTTCCGATTTTGTTCACAAAACCATCTAGTATAAAAAAAATCCCAGCTATTTACGACCTTACGTCTCGAGCATAGGATGAGCCACTTACCAGATGAATTAGAATTCCGTCGCCACAAATGGAAGATTTAGTTGCCATTCCACTCACGGATTAACCGTTAAAAAGGTGTTTGGTATTTTGGGGACGAAGTGGAACGGTATTGGGAATTCGTAAAATGGATTATACACAAAATTAGCCAAGCGTGAGACTCCTGCTATGAGTGTTCCGTATAAACTTCAATTTATCCCCACCTAACTGCTGCATTGGTAAATTAATTTTGTATGTGTCGTTGGCATTACCATCTACAGGGTATACTGTTTTCATCGGTGGGCTAGTGTTACAGTACCAGCTTCTCCCTCTAGACCGCATTCAACGGAGAGCGACTCGTATCGTCGGTTGCCAGCGCATTTCAGTTCGGATTGACTCCTTGGCACTGCGTAGGGATGTAGCCTCGCTGTACATTTTCCATCGCTTGTATAACGAGGACTTGTTTGGATTTATTCCTGCTGCATCTTTCCGCCATCGTCCTACGCGACAATATTTCCTTCCTAAGAGTTAAGGAAGGAAAGATGGATCGCAGTACGCAATTGTGCGTTTTGCTAGAGATTTCCTGCCTCTTCTTTCTTGAGCTGTTAAAAGTTGCGTCTATTGAAACTGTTTGATAACAAAAGCTACCAGCTATGGGTACCATTTTTTTATAATTTTTTCATACATGGATTAAATGGACTTTACCACCCAATTTATAAAAGGCTTATAAAACAAGCTACCCGTATGGCATCGAACTCAAAATTATAACGTAGTCCCTCGTTTTTCTTGTTTTTTCAGGATCTATATATTACTTACAAATTTATCCCTATTTTTTTTCTTTATAATTCTTGTTTAATTCATGTATGCTTTTCTAGTTCCTCAGCTTTATCTTTTTCCTTCATTTTCCCTCAGACAGCTTATACAAGTGCAACAACGATTCAGAAAAGCCTCGATACTATCCAGTTGACTTTCCTGATATTTAAGAATTACACCTAAAGAAATCAGAATCAGTTCTATGTTTAGGAGCTAAAATGCCACAGGCAGACCCCACAGACACACTGACGCACTAACGTTAAACTTAACACGTTCCCTAGTGCCCTCAATGGTGAGTCCCGCAATTGCTTGTCAGAAGTCCATGCATCCAACTGTGGAATCATCATCATCATATATTTAAGAGCTAGGCTGTTCTCGGTGGAGTAATTTCCAGCTTATTCTACATTCTGTTTTTTTTTTACTACATTATATGATGACACATTTATTTTTTATTTTATTTGCTCCATGTATGTCCTTCATGGTTTTTCTCTTTTCCTTTTCCCTTCCATTACTTCTACTACGACTATAAGTCCTAATGTAATTATTCACTAATTTGTATAAATAAGTTTAGATCCGCAACGCAGGCTTCGTCAGGTGGGTTACAACAACAAATCAGCAACAGGCTTCGTCCCATACAAACCAATGATGTAATCCGCAACATGCGGTGCATAATGGTGCGACTCTGTTTGTCTGTCTGTCCGACTATTAAAGCGCTATATCTTAAAAACTACTTATGATATCTATTTAAATTTGTAATATTTATAAACATGGTCAGCCCACATGTATGGCAAAAGAAATATTCAAAAATATATTATAATTTTCTTAAAAAGCAACGAATGTGAGGGAGGGGGGGGGGGGGGGGGGGGCAAATATTAAAACTCTAGCTATTAGGTCAAGTAGTATGTCATATGAAAGGGCTTGATGTGCACATTTTTGAACAATTTTTTTATTGTGATAAGATTTTATTGTATGAAGGGAAATGTGAAAAAAATAAACACCATTTCAAAATTTGTATAAATAAACATAAATATTACACGTAAATTATAACCATGTCTCTAACTAGCTAATTTTTTTACCTATTTGAACAACCCGGTTGCGTTAAGTTTGCATCTCATTTGTATGCTATGCCATAAATATCAGGTGCAAACTTAACTCAACTGGAACTGGGTAATATAATAATGTTAGGGTAAGTGAAAAATTGTACAGAGGTTTTTTGTTATAAAGGTTGGCCCCGAATCGTAACCGTGCCAAACGTTCCCATCACACTGGCAGCGTTGCCACGCTGAATGGCTAATGAAATTTGTTGCACCAGGTACGATCTGGAGTGTGGAGCCAAAGCCGACGACCCAATTATCGTGACGTAAGAGATGACCTAAATTAACTGTGGAATCACTTATCCATATTGGACGCGCATTTGGACTTAAGTATGACATTGTCAGATCGTTTTGTACGGGGAAAGTGAACGAGTTAAAATACCCTACTAACTAAAATTCACTTTTTTTTTATGGCATAGGGGGGCAAACGAGCAGACGGGTCGCCTGATATTTTGCGTGGCCGCACTAACAAGGTTTTTAATTACCAATTTTGTAGCAAAAATATTTTTCACTTTTATTCGTTGCAATATTTCGAGCATGTTATCGCGTCTCTATTATAATATTTATAATTGAATTTTAACCTGCAAAAATAAGTGATGTGTATCGAAATATTTTGTAGCTTATTTTTTTGCCAGTTTGTTAACTTTTTTTAGTATATTGAAGATACAAAAAAGTGAAACGTGCTATTTGAAGGTCACGCCGTGCATTTACGCGACGCGGCATCGTACAGTGATCAATACGACACGGTACCTTGTATCTTAGTTATGAATATAATTAAAAGCCGTACACTGCAATATCTAGACCACATTACAAAACAGGATCAATAAGAGATTGAAACAGACTAACAATTTGTGCTGTAACAAAAAAAAGATAGGTAAGCAAAATTGAAAATTTTTGGTGAAAGAAAATATAAAATAATAATTCCAAAAACACCATGACGACGAGTGTTAATTGGCCCAAAATGTGTTGCAAGTGCAGACGATCTGCCCTACACCCTGTATAATTTTACTAACATAGCTGCTAACTAGGCATGTAACTTATAAAATAAAGGCCAACATAAACCGGTTAGGTGTTATGATCGCTTATCTGGGTCAGAGCCGTTTTGCTTATTGCTAATGTTTTTATTACGGCATTGTTCGACAACACCCATTTTCTTTTCTAGGGAGTGAAATACTAGCTAGTATTTTGAGGGAAAAATCTAGCTAATATTTTGAGGGAAAAATACTAGCTAGTATTTTGTGGTATAACATACTGGCTAGTATTTTAAGGGATAAAATATTAGCTAATATTGTGACTGAGTGATGCTGGTTAGCTAAGGGATTCAAACTTACTATTAGGTAGTAGGTTGGCAGGCATAGCTTTCATAAAGACGATTTGGACTAGTAATCCAAGGATTACCAGTCAAATTATACAAAAAGCTATATAGATCGTAAACGGTGGTCGAACTATCCAAGTTCGATGGTGAGCAAACAGTGGTTATATTTAAAGAAAATTTCAAAATACGTTCTCTTATGCATCAATTGATTAAGAACAGTCAAAAAACGCTCGAGCACGAGCCGCAGACTAGTATCGCAAAGAAAGACGCCACGACCAACTTTTGACTTAATTATCCAACGCTTTCTATCTATCAGCCACGGAGATGTTCACCTGCCCAATATATATTATTGATAAGCCTCCCCTATAGTTCGCCATAGAGTTGGATCCTGCGTAGACCACATCCACCGACTCCCCGCGTTCTCATGAGGTCGTCCGCCCATCTTGTCGCGGGCCATCCCACGATGAGCTTTCCTATACTGCTACCTTTCTTAAAAAATACATAATTTTTAAACAAAAGTCTTTCTTAGTTCGTGAGGTGTTTTCATAATGAACAATTAGGCTTTGGTTTTGAGTCTATCAAAGGTTTATTGAGAGACTGGATACGCAATCTTTATTTTTATAGAACTGCTGTAAATATATAAAAATATATTCAAATTTCCGGATGCGAGACAGTTATTTTCACATATCACACATGACAGATATTTCCAGGAACTAGATACACAATAAAAACCACGAAAAATCGTACGATCCTCTTCTTTGGTTTGTCATAATCGTAATGTAAAACCGCATTTAAATTTTGTAATTTACTGTTCTCAGTAATATGTAGTTTTAATGTTAAACGTTCAGTAGTATAAATTGTCATCAAGGTAAACGTTCCAGTACTCGACCGCTTAAATCCAATACTTGACACCCTGCTTGTCAGCTTTATTGATACGAGTTAAGGTTGAAGATGCCAATTCAACTCTCAACTCAAAATTCATAACATACTATACTTCATACTTCCTTAATTGGATATGTGCAATATAAAATGAGTCATGTATACGTTGCCGAACTAAATTTGAGTAGTACCAAGTATTTACACTATGTAGTATTAATATTACATATATATAATACCTCGTATTTTATTTCCTAGTATTTATACTACCCAGTATTTGTACTCAGAAGTTTTTAATTCGCTACAATCCAGTCTGTTTATCATGCGAAGTCCGTCTCAGACGTGTAGTTACTAACCCCAGCTGACTTTAATCCGAGGCTTAAAACTAAAATGAAAACGGAAGCTGGGAGAAATATAAATGAGTTTTGTTAAGCACTTGTTTGTGATTGTGCTGGAGTTATTAGAACGAGTTTAATGGTTCAAAGCACAACATTGTAAGTTTGAATAAATAATCATAATTATGAAAAAGGAAGGTAAAAATTTGTTGCAACAAAGTCGTTACTTGGATGTATCTATGTGAAATAAAGAAAAGAAAAACGTAATAAAGACTTTAATAGTTTAAAAAAATACAAACAGATATAAAAACAAACATAAAGACACATCTGAAAGAAAACTGTGAGACGATTAAACCGATTTTCTTGAATTTAACAATAGCGAAGAACCATAGCTAAGAAACCTCCTCATCAAGTCGAGTATATAAAAAAAAAGATCCATCCGTTTACGAAGTATGAACCATAGACAACCACAGACATACACACATCAATCCGTCGACACCGAATTCAGTCGTAATAAATTTAAGAGTCAAACTCTTGTTGGTATAGCTGATCAGTTATGTAGTCTGATAAGTTAAATGATCTGATTAGGTTTTTCTGGGTTTTCCCTAATTCTTGCAACAAATGTTGGATCATATTGTATGCCAACAAAGACTTTTCTCAATGTAACTGACAATTCGAAAGCACTGGAAAGTGTAAAAAAGTTTTAAAGCATTACTTCTTAGAATATGAATCTCAAAATGACGATTAGAAAAACCACTTATTTAAATTAATAACCTGTAACAACCGACTTCAAACAAGCTTATCACGACCATTACGCACTATCGAACATGTTACGTGCCTAGCTAACATTATAAATAAATGTAATTATTCAGTATTTTCTGTCCTTTTTGAAGACGCTTAATGAAGTAGGTGCACTGTAACAAAGGAAACTTTATGCGGACCGAACCGCGCGATCTCGCCACTACTACATAAACCCTCCGGGTTTTCAATAGTGGCTCTTATTATATACCATATAAATTGCTGTAACTATTAATTTTATTTTTAATAAAAAAAAGTGCTTGTACCTAGGCCTACTTGAATAAAGCATTCTTTTAATTTGATTTGATTGATCAACCTTCTCTTTTATTTGTTTCATGTACCTTATTCTTAGTCGTCCTCTTCCTCACTTGCCTCTAACATTTCCTTCTACGACGTAATTAATAAAAACTTCGTGTCGTATAATTTAACAAATATTTTCCCTCATATAAATAAGTACACAGGGTATTTGGAGCTTCCTGAATCTAAAAATACATTTTCTAATTTTTGTCTCTTTGTGTGTATGAATGAATGTGTGTGGTACATCACACCAGAATTTAACCTTTTTTTCTCTTCTAGGAACAAAGTTGCGGGCACCTCTTAGTAAACTGAATGGCAAGCTTTTCCAACATCAAAATTGTTATTTATCGGTCGCATCCGCATGTATGAAAAATATTCATTTCAAACTTCTAAGATACATAAATTATATGCTGTCCTCGCCATTTTATCGTCAGATAATATAAGTCAAAGTGACTTACTTCTAAGGAATCTCCAATAATAGACATCTCACGCTCACAAGAAGCCTCCTGTATGTAAAGTGTGCCACGTGGACTAAACGTAGAGGGTCTAGGGCGTAGCAAATCGTTCGTAGCAATGACTACGGACAAGTGAAGGCAAAATCTTGGATTTCTATTTTTGTAGAATGTGTGGAGAAAAAGCTTAGTTTGCAAGAAATTTTACATCGGACTGACTGTACACAGCAGAAGTTTCTCGAGCTTCATATGTTTGAGGACCACTACAGATGTAACGTCGTGTGAAATTAAACAAATCTCGTGACACTAAACGTTCTTTGAGCGAAAACGACATATTCAGCATTATTTTTTTCCTATAAAAGTGATAATAACACCTACGTACTCCTACATCATCGATACATACCTGCATCAGTATCCTTTGCATTTGTTTAAAACGTAGATAACCATGCAAGTAGGCTACTTTGGGTTCACCCGTACCGCATTCGGCCTTTCTGGCGCCCCACCGATATTTAAATAAACTCCTCCGATGCTTTAATGTGTTCAAGCTGCAATTCCGCTCGTTTTTTTGTTCGCAAGTTGAACTTAAGTTGAACTTAAGTTGAGCCAAGTTTAACGTTTCCCGACAGGATGCTTTATTGCAAGCTCTTATGTAAGTTCCTCGTATGCTATAGGTATAACTTCCCGGTAAAACTTTGCTGACGAGGATAGATACTTGGTACTTGTTTGACCTGAATATTTATAACAGACGCGAGAGTTGCAGTATTAAAAGTACTTAACTCAATGTCTACGTACCAAAACGTAAAACTTTTGTCCTTAATTTGAAGATTATGCATCGAAAATTCGAACATCACATCATACGCAGGGTGCGAGAAAAACTTAATTTAAGGGCTCGTTCTCTGTAATGTTTTTTTATTATTATTTGGAATAGAGAATTCTTGATCAGTATTGTTTATGTAGATGAGACTTTGAAAAACTTGTCTAAACTAGACATACGACATTTACTTGCACTAAAATGGGTCCATTAAACTTATTTAACTGGTCTCGGTACTAGGCATAGCTCAGTCTGTCCCTTGGTGAAATGATAAATATAAGGTAGAAAAATGAACAAAGGAGATTACTATATTATTCCGCGAATTTATGTCAAACTTCCATGATAATATCTCACAAATGGCTTCGTGACCAATTATAAATAAATATTAATAAAATAAAACTACGTAAACTTGATAGAAAATAAAACTCACCATCAATAAATACATTTGCGATTTCGACTGTAAAAATCCAACTCCATATTTTTCCTGTATAATTTCATTTCACTTTTCCGGCACTCATTTTCCACCTGCAAAGTTTAATGGCGATATCAATTTCTGTCGAAAACTTTGGTACGAATTCGGTTTATTTAGCACCTTATCAATTTCCTTGTAAGTATATGGAAAAGCAAGTCCAAAAAGTTTGTTCGCAAAGTTAAATTAGGCATATTTCTTATAATACTTTTTGTTTCTGCACGACTTCGATATTACTTTTTTATGAAGCAAATTATTGCACTGTTTGTAGAAAACACACTAATACGCAATGGTAATTACGCATTATAACTATATACAATACTATTGAGGACATTTGTACGTATGCATACCTTCCACACCGTAGCTTAAACCATGCTGTCGCACCTTAGGGCTCGTCCAAAAATCATGTGACAATATTTGGCCTACTTTTGACCCCCCCTCTCCCTTGGTGATGAGTAATTTCGTTATTTTCTTACTTTCCTGCTGTGTATCAAAATTACTATTATTTTCGTGATCATTTGGGATATTTTGTGACCCCCAGATAAACGATCACATTATTTCTGGACGAGCCCTTAATCGTAACGTGACTTATTCGTCAAGTTGAACGTATACCTTCACTCCATAAGTCAGGCTAATGGGCGAACAGTGGATGCAATATGGTGACGAAAGCATAACATGGAAAAATACTTTTAGTACATTTTGAGTAACATTTATGTATGCAGAGTTTCTAGTCATATCCATATTACCTATATCGTTGACAAGATTTTGACGTATATTGCATCCACTGTCAGCCCTTACGCTGCGTAAATGCATCTACGTGACTTCACACTATGAGTCACGGTAACAGCGTTAACGCACCGTAAAAGCAGTGGCGTGACTTATGCGACAAGTTTTTAACGCAAATCTTTACACTATGAGTCACGGTAACTGTGTTGACGAACTTATTCGTCAAGTTTTTAACGTATACCTCACTTTGTATGAGTCACGCCATTGCGTTTACCATTGCGTATACCAGCGTGTTTTCAGTCGAAGTGTGGTATATAATTGCGAAATATTTCTTTGTTTTTTTTTCATAGACCGACAAAGCGATTTGTATTGTTTGTGACTAAAGTACGGGAGAGAGATTGACAAAAGCTACCTTTATTTCCAAAAATACACGATAAGCAAAGCCACAGGCATAGTTTAGTTAGGCATGGACCAAATTCGTCTAACCAGTAATAAAACAGGTTTATTAATAGCATCATAAATACGATACGATGCAAGAGATTTTTACCGTCCAGTGTTTAAAATACACTTTAAATTTTATAGCTCAAAGAATTCATAACTGGGTAGCCGGACGTCGTAAAATAGGAATATGTATCGCGTAGCGCTCCGCAAATTTTATGATGGCGTAACATTTTGGATCCACTTCTAACCACAAACCGAGTTGTGGTATCGAAAATATAGTTCAAGTGGCAGTTTTAACATGGAAGGAAACGCGTATGAAAATTGGGTTATAATTTTCGTACCTGTCAAATAAGATTTAATTTTTAAAAATCTGTGAAAAATTGTTGGTAGGTATGTGAGATTTCAAAAAGCCGCGACTACAAGCATAATTTGCGCTGTTCAATAAAAAAGATAAATATACCTACATAAATGTAAAAAGATGGCCTAAAAATTTGATCAGGATTATAACAGACGCAGACGAACGTTTCTTGCAATCGATTTATTTTCTAACAGTCGGCGAATCAAATCTTACGTGATAAAATACCCATTGGAAGTTAATGAAGTACGACCAGAGGCAATTGAATATAACTAATTTTAAGGCCTAATTATGTACAGGGATGCTATCTATTTCGCATATTTTTTTTTATATCCGAAACAGATTTTGGCGAACATTCGGCTAAATCAAATTATGTGAAACCTATAATTTGATTTAGCCGAATGTGCATTGTCCGAAACTAAATACGCATAATTTAGTATCGCTGAATTTTAGTTAGCTGCATATTCAACCTCTAACAATAAAAAACTGCTGACAGTCAAGTAGGTTAGGTTAGGTTAGAACTGCAATCCCGAACAGAAGATGACTGCTGCCAGAAAAATAAGTTTTCGGCATTAAAAAGTTATGTGTAAAGACCATTCGGCGAAAATAGATTCAGCAAAATCAGGATTTGGCGTAATTAAATTATGATTATATCATTATGCCTATTGTGATTATGCGATATAGAATTATGAATAAAATATATGCATAAAATAGCCGACCCATATACAGTTTCATGCACAATAGTTTAACTACATTAAATTCTTTTCGTATGTTTAATGTACAACCATTGAGCCAGGAGCCATGTTTACCAAGATATCAGTGCGGGCCGGATCTGATTTCATTTAATTTCATTTCATTTATTAATTCAATTAACAGTATACATTGCATTTGAAGTAAGTTATAAACTTTCAAACAAATCCACGTAAAATAAATTAAAATAAAGTACTAACAAATAGCAACTAAATATTAACAATAATGTCAACTTATAAACAAATTCATGTAAAATAAATTATAATAAAATACGAACACATACCAACTAATTGTATACAATAATGGCAATTTACAAATATAAAATTCAAAGTTCTTTCTATAAGTCTAATGATCTCATTACTACAAAGGTAGGGTAATGGCGATGGCGTTTCAACCACCTTTGGTTTTGTGTTACGAAATATTCACAAACACGATGACAAATATACTGTTATTTTAGGGATGCAGTTAAAATGCAAACTTATCTTTAAGTTCCCATTTAAAGTTGATATATTTATCATCGTATCTGTGAATATTTCGTAACACAGAAGCACCGGCGGTTGAAAGTGCGGGGCCTTACGCAGTATACGCAGCGCGGCCTACATGCCAGATTATCTAGGATATTATTGCAGTTATGAGAATGTGAACATTTAGTATTGAATTGGTCGTTACCTATGGGTTTGAACACATAATCTGCAGATTTATTATTTGGGTTTAGATAAAAATGCTTACCCAAGCTTTAGGAACCTTATGAATAAGCCTCATAAATATACCTGACTATATATCAATTTGCTAAACAGCCGAAACATAACATTTCCATTCAGAATGTACTTATTAGCACGGGCAATAGACAAACTTACTTTTTCACCCAAAAACTGGCAAAGGCGAGTAATATTCAGCCAGAAATTCACCTTCATAATTTTCCTATACGTAAACATAAGTCTGCTCGAACACTCCCTCTAGTGACACCATTTCATTATGGAGGACATAAAATGGCGGCCCAAATGTATTTATTACCCAATCCCTTTTATAGCAACGGTGATTGAATTTCGAATAATCTAAGATTAGCGTGGCTTGTAAATGTTTTCGTGGATTTTTAAGGGAAGAATAGGAAATTTGGAGTGTTGTTTACGAACTTTTTATGTGATTATTTTGTAGGTTAGGTTATGAATATGAATGTGACGTTAGTTTGTCTAGTGTATGTTTAGTTTTGTTTCAAGTTTATTTTTAGGTTACCGCTGAAAATGAGCGCAGTTTTCGTACGAACATAGTCGCTAGTGGCCTCGCAGGTACTTTTTCAACTCGGTAGCTGAATGCAGCTTTTGTTGCGGGAAAACAGTATATGCAGTATGCAATTTTGCTGCGAGCTTGAAGCAAATTATTTAATTTCTGAATTTGGAGCACCGCTATTAATATTATTTCTAAATATGTAATTTTAAAATAAAAAAAATCTTTTTTGTACACGAATATCATAATAGACGTAATACAAAAAAAATCCAGACCCAAAAAAAAAGAATTCATTATCTATTAAAAAAAAATGTGATATATTGATACGGTCAAGCTAGTTAACTAATTCGATGAACATTTATGAATGACAAAGGTGTTGCATAGATGCTCACATGGATAGGTACTACTGAATAAATTAACCGTCACAATAACATGTTGTTAGAACGGTGAACATTTATGAATGACAAAGGTGTGGGATAGATTCTTCCCTGAATAGGTACTACTGAATAAATTAACCGACTTGGTTATTATATCTCACAACTTTTTGTGGTAGAAGAGGTTGCGAGACTTGGCAATTTTTTTACATAATATTTTCTTCTGTTTCCGCGATTATTACTCATTGAAATAAAACAATTGGAAAGCTGGAAAGCTTCCGAAACGTCGGGAACTAAAATGAGATAATATACGCGATATAATCCGTTAAATTGTTTTAATTTTTTTACATGTTATGTTTTTGATGGGATCTCATCGCTTTTTGTAGGCAGTCCGTCTTTTTTTCTTTTCGGGTACTACTTCTTGTACGTCAGCTACCAGTTTTCTCAAAGCCCAATCTCTGTCTTTGTGGGCTTTTCTCCGAGGCTTTGATGTGACAATTTCTGAAAACTCTGGACGGTAAATGCTTCAAGTCTATTGTATTCTGAAATTGCGGATTCCTGCGCTTTAATACTACCGAAATTGACATTAGCTAGATGTAAACCGCCAAAAAATGTCACTCTCGAGAGTGCCACGTACGCTTGCACGCATGTAAAAACAGCAGAACCAATATCCATCAGTGCACTATTTAGATTTAGACCCTGGCTTTTATGTATGGTAATAGCATAAGCAAAATACATATGGGAAACTGTTCGCGATCGACATAAGCTCTGTTGTTAATTTCAAATTTAGTTTTAACTGGACCAAGGTCATAAGGTCATAAGGTCATCAGTAGTGTCCGATGCGGGCCGCGAAGTAGACGCATCGATGACTAATTAATTATTTAAATGTGAAATTAGCGCAGCTCGACCGCTGCCAGTAGTTAAACAATGGGTGACCCTAATAAAAGTGAGCCCATTGTCAACGGAATCCTCGCCTTTCTGCAGCAGAAGCTGCTGATGGAAGGTCAGATGGATGCGGTGACTGCTGTTCAGATCTGTTTGTCGCGTTTTACTGTCGACGAAATCTGCGCTGCGAAGAAGGTGTTGTTCCAGTCTCTCTGGATTGCCGGCACATTTGTACCTCATCGCAGAGAAGATAAAGCCGGAAGGAAGACCCTCGATGACATCATTAAAGTCCTAAGGGAGAACGAACGCGACATGCCTGAGTTCGTGGCGACGGAGGTTCCCAGATTGCCGTCCAATACGACAGACCATGACGACGTGAGCTGCCTGCTGAAAGAAATTGTGGCTCTTAAAGCAGGCATGGCAGAAATTCTAGAGAAATTTGACAAATCGCAGGCCGTTATTGACGTATTGCGCAAAGAAATCATCCGTTTGCGCGACGGTGCCCTAGAAACGCGGTCACTGACGGTGTCAAATTTCAAGAATAATGACCGGGCGTCAAATGCCAGCTCGGTCAATTCGCGTGTAGCTGACACTGCGCATAGCGATGTCACTGCGCATGCCGATCCGCGGCCTCCCTGCCCCCTCCTCGCGGGGCCTCCCGTCAACGCTTCATCGAAACCACGTCGTCGTTTTGCTGACGTCGTTTCTGCTGGTGAGCCTGTTCCAGCCCGCCGGAAAGCCGCGCCCTCAAAAGCGCGTGAAGTTCGGGATCCTCCAAAAGAGGAAACCCCTCGCACAATGTGGACAAGGAGGGTTTCACAACGGTGTCAAGAAAGCGTAAGACACGCAAGAGTCAGTGTGGTACTGCAGAACCGGTTGGTTGTGGTCTGCGGGTCTCCACACCGAGCAAGGCACTGTACGTGTCACGCCTGCATCACACTGCCACCGCTGAAGAAGTGACGCAGTATGTTCGCCAGAAAACCGGCTACTCGCTGCGGGTGTTCCAGTTGCATTCGCGCCACTACGTGCACTTCAGCTCGTTTGTAGTGCGCGTGCCGCGGCCGCTCCAGGAGACCATCGCGTGTGCTGATTACTGGCCGAAAGGTGTCGTGTTTCGTCGGTTCCGGGGCAACCTACCGAATCCAACACCCGAGATGTCGACACAACGGGGCCACGCAGTTTTGCCGTCTAAATAAACATTGTTCGGTTCATGACGCATTGGTGTATACACTGTAATGTTATGTAACTTGTTTTTAATAAATAAATAAATAAATAAATAATAAACTTGATCGTTATTAAATTTAATTTGTATTTCCACCTCCCCATTTCCCCCTTCTTTCCACCATCCTCTCCCTCTGCTTTCCCCCTCCTTACCCTCCTCTTTCCCCCCTTCCTTGCCCTCTTCCTTCCCCACTCCTTTCCCCCACATTCCCCCTCCTTTATTCCGCTTTTAAGTAACGAAAAATTGTACTGTTAATGAGGTGCAAATATAACTTTGTAATCGCATACATTTCTATAGAATTACAAATTTATTTATACAGCTGTTACATCTGGAATACTAGACTGAAATTGCAGAATGTTTAAGTTTTCTGGTGCTTTACAGACTAAACACTAATAGGGTTCAAAATTTGAACCTTGTAAATCTGCTGGAAGTACCGTAGAATTTCTATGATCGGTGAGTGAGTGAGTGACAAAATTAAGGAACTTTGACTTGCAATAAATCTTTAACTATAATATTTATATAATAGTTATATTTGACTGTAATTTGTAATATACCTAAGGTGTATTATGCCCTGTTGGTCACTGATATTTCAGGCTTCTAGTTTCATCAGCAAATAAATTACAGGGGGTCGAAAATGGCGTGAATGGCTTCGAGAAAAGTATGGTACGGCGTGCCTTTGTTTTGCTCGACTTGGCGGGGGCACTGCCGTGCCCCCAGATAGAGATGTTGACTGTAATAATAATAAAATTTTGATGCGAAATGGCAGTTTATAACATGTAAATCCTAAAAAAAAATTGAGATCGATACCTTACGAGCTTGTGAGCCTTTAAAGTTAGGTCCATTTTAAAAGTATGAAAATATTAATAAATAATAATACCATTAAATAACCCATAAAATATATGGTACCTTTTGTTATGAAACCGTTTCGATAAACGCAAGTTTTAACATAGCTGCAGAACAAAGTTCTTAATTTCCCCATACAAGGTATAGGAAGGTGTGACATCACAACGTCCTAGGGTTTAATATGGAGCGTTGTTGGGAAAGTCCAAAAGTATGATTCTAACTTTGTTTTATCTCGTGGAGTTTTTATAACATTGATGTAGTTTTTGTCACCAGTATTTATTGAAAGGTCGTTCTATAACCTACCACGGAAAAAGTTGTCAACATCCCTATTAGAAGACCCTAGGGCCGCTCTATGCACATTAATCACTGTACGTAGAACAAACGCACGAACAGTAAGAACCTCGGTATCGCTGTAAATAAGCTTGGTTGGATATCTAATCGGTTTCCGAAGAATAACTTTACTCTTTGCGCCTTTTCTAACAACAACATATACGTTTTATATATTGTACGAATTTCAAGGTTCGAAATTCGAATTGTGTAAAGAGTAAACAAGTCCATTACTCGGGGACCGGTGACCGGGTTATTTTTGTATTCGTATTTCGATTATGTTTTCAATATATTTTCCGATAGCCAATCCTTTTTATATTGGGAAAGGAAAGGGTGGACTCAAATTTAACGGCCTGAAATAAAAACAGTCTTTTCGAAGATGGTTCACTGAGATACGTTTAGAATTTGTGGGCACTGGTATGTCACACTGCAATGCATACATTTATGTAATAAAACATGAAAATAATCGTATACAGAATAAACATACACAGCGGTTTAAGGTGCATCCACATTTGTATCATTTGCCCGATCAGATCTTCGTCCAATGGCATGATCGCGGGTCACGATCACGCGTTTGGACGTTGCGCCGATCCGATCGCTCGAAATCCATGTTGATACGCGTATCACACACTTAGATCGGACAAGTGTGAAGTGATCGCCGCGCCGACAGTGAGCGTCCAAGCAGCGCGATACGCAGTCATGCCAAGCCACGGTGATCGGATACGAGCAAATGATACAAGTGTGGACGCACCTTTACATACCTTTAAGTCAAAGACCATTAAAACAAGAGCTCTGCCCATCTCCATACAAAAAAACCGTTCCTCGATATGTACAACGCCATGTATGTATAAGATTTTTTTTGTACAATTATTCAACTTTGCAAGCTTGACACAGTATTTAAATGTTACGATTTATTTATTACTAGCTGTTGCCCGCGATTTCACCCCCTTTTTCGTCCCTCAAAGAGATGAAATTTGACATAAATTATAGCCTATGTCCTATTCTCATTTAAAAGGTACATAACTGAAAAGTTTCATAAAAAATCGTCCAGTAGTTTTTGAGATTAAGTGAAACGTACATACATACTTTCACGTTTATAATATAGAATAGGATTAGCTATTTGCGAGCTGATTGTTATTATAATATGTTTCTTTATTCAATTATAACATCGTTTAATGTTTCGTTTTAAAGCGTCATCTAGTTTTTAACCATAATATCTTGCGATCGGAACAGCAACTGTCAGTACTATTGTTTTAATGGTCCTTGCTTTAAGTGAACTCTTTGTTGCGTCTGTATTCTATTTTAACCCAAATAGAAGGATTCCCGAGTACCTTTTTAGCGAAATTAGCTCCTTTCAATACTTATTACTTACTTATACATTGATTATATTTATTTACTTGCCATTCCAGTGGGTTTTACCGGCGTAAACATGTTTTGACGTACTTACTGTTCATGTGTTTTATTGTGTACAACGCCGTGCTTGTCTAAAGGAACGCCTGCCCTTTATAATAGCGGTTAATGAAACACGAACTATTGGGTTGTGAACAAAAAGTATATATTTTTAAAACCTACTATACAAAATCTACGGGAATCAAAGTAAACGATACCGCGATTATTTGACTAATACTGACTACACGACAGAGGCGTGGCGTCAAAAAAAAATACAAGGGAAGCCGAAGCGTATTAATTTACTCATAGTGCAAGAAAAAGGTGGTTATAGTTATAAGCCTTTCCTTGGGCAACCCGGTGGGAATCGGCTTATTTGAACGCCACGCCGCTGCTACACCTACACAATGACACCGCCTACCATCGATCTACCATCAAATACGATCAACTTCTATACTGTTATAAACTTGCAAAAGTAAATTGTCTGTACCTTGAAGAAATAAAAAAAAAATCTTAAAACTATTTGGAGGTCACAAAATCGAAAAAAATATTTTTGTTTGTTTTATATGTCGTTGGGGATTCATCACGCCAAACGGCTAAACTGTTTTCAACTATTTTTGGCAATATTTTGCAGTCGGATTTATTTCTTATCCATATATAATATAATATATAATACATGGATAACTGGGTTAAGGGATACTTTTACTCGACTACGCCGAATAAATAAAAGGGGGTTGTGATTTTTTACTCCTTCGCTGACGAAGTTATATATAAACATAGCATGTACATGTAGCAACTTTGTCCGCGGAAGGGAAGAAGTCAGTTAAAAAGTCATAACCTTCTTTTTTCTATTTCTTCCTGTTATGTTACATAAGAGTATCTTTAAAAATGGGGAATCGTATACTACTGCACATACACATACACACACACAAACACACATACATACACATACACACATCCTAACTCGTTCTTGACCCTAATTGTTACATTGAATAGTGATCTGTTTTGTTAACCGCACTCGCAGAAGGCCAAGATACAGGCTCAGCCTAGTTTGGTCACTGACGGATAGCCTTAAAATGTAATTAATCTGTTTCGTCAATAAACGATTTTGTTTTTTTTTTGTTCCTGCAGTTTGTAGTCGGGTAGAAAGTATCCTATAAAATCCTCTATAGATGCCCAGCTACTTGTTTACCAGTTTATGAATGCAAAAAAAAACAAAAATAGCAGAAATCCAACCAGCCATCTTGAAAAGATGAGGCCGCAAAAATACATACGAAATCAAATAGTTTTTGCTTCAGCGTAGTCTGGTAAAAAGTATCCTATAACTAACTGTGAATACCCAGCTACCCGCGTACCAAAGAAAGTTGAAATCCGTTAATCCGTTTTGGGGTGATGAAGCCACGACACATACTAACGTCCAAAAACAAAAAAAAAGATACATTTATTTTTTTGAAAATTTCTTCAATTTACAGACATTTCATTTTTACAACTTTCAAAAAATCCGGCTACGTTAAATTTGCACCTCATTTGTATGCGAATCCATATATATATATATATATGCCAGGTAGTATACATTTGCTGAATTTCTTTCTATAAAATATGGTTATTGTGAACGGAACCCTCGGTGCGCGATTTGTAGGAATCAAATATCTATACTATGGGACTAACTATTGGGTATCATGAAAGTTGTAAGTTGTAAACAATTTAAAACCTTCTACCTACATCTATAATCTATCCATATTAATATTATAAATGCGAAAGTGTGTCTGTCTGTCTGTTACCTCTTCACGCTTAAACTGCTGAAACGATTTGGATGAAATTTGGTATGGAGATAGTTTGAGTCCCGGCAAAGGACATAGGCTACTTTTTATCCCGGAAAAATACCCTTATCCGCGATAAACGAATTTAAGGCGGACGAAGTCGCAGGCAGAAGCTAGTACTATCATAAAGTTGTAAAAATGAAATGTCTGTACATTGAAGATATATATTTTCAACACACACAAGAAGGTACACTGGTAGCTAGATATCCACAGATGGTTAAAGAATACTTTATACTCGACTAGACTGACGGAAAAAAGGTAGTTTTGACTTTTTTCTCTTCCGCGAACGAAGTTGCGAACACCTTCTAGTCATATATAATATATCTCGTCACATTACTGGCGTATGCTGTAATAAGATTCTTGCATAAAACAACATCTAGAACATTTTTCATATTTATTACATTCTTACTTAAATATGCTTGTAACAGGAATGCTTGAGTTTCATCATGTTAAATTACCACGTTCTAGTACATTGTAATATCAGGCCTTGATTAACTCGGCTAGGCAAGTCACACAGAAACTTCATAAAGGGTCTATTGATATAGAGTCTAATAACGTATTAGTGTTTATATTTTGGAAGACACTGACAAGGGCACAATTAAATTGTCATGTGACTTGGCATGGCAACCCGAAATTTCAGATTAAGATTCAGATTCAGATATTTATTTATAAAATTCAGTATTTTACATGTCATTTTTGTTATATGATAATTGGTAACATAATTTTTTTACATTAGGGTACTCATTTATACATTGAGATTAATACATTCTCAGAATTACATGATAATCATAATAATTTATATTTGATTACTTCTATTTTATTATTGCTGTCGTTGTATTGGTTCATATCATATTCTTATTTCAGCGTAGGTCAGCGCTTTCTATCAACAAATTCGTTGATATTATAGCATGCTAGATCGATGAGAAGCTTTTTTAGTTTGTTTACAAACTGCCTATCTGTATCAGTTGCTCTTATGTCAAATGGGAGCGAGTTGTATAATTAAGGCCCAACGACACCGAGTGACTTCTGAGCATTTGCGAGTGTCTACATCTAATTACTTGGCTTCCGATAATCTCGAGTATTTTGGCCAAATCTATGGTGATCTTGTGTAGACCGCTTCCATCGACTTCCCACGTCCGTCACAAGGCCATCCGTCCTCCCAGTCGGGGACTGTACGCTGCACTTTCCTATGCATTTAAAATAAATTAGCTTTTTCCCGCGGCTTCACCCGCGTAAATTTTAACCGTCTCCAAAAAAAGGGTTCTCACTTTTACCCGTGTGTTTGTACTTCACACCCGCCTTTTAAATTGGCCCTTTTAGGGGTTGAATTCTCAAACAACCTGAAACACTTGCTTACTCATTTATCGTTAGGAATACTCCTGTGAAGTTTCGATTAAAATAGTCTAACTAATCTTGTTTCCCCTACAAACTTTGGACCCCTATTGCCCCCCCTAGGGGAAAAACCCTTTTTTTAGTGCACCCCTTGACCTTAAAGCAACCTACGTGCCAAATTTGGAATCTCTAGACCCGTCAGTTTGGGCTGTGCCTATGTATGTATATGTCAGTCAGTCAGTTTCTCCTTTTATGTATTTATAGATTTGTCGAATTGTGGAGTCAATGTTATATCTGTTTTATTTTGAACGCGGATTTGCATCATGAGGCAGTTGCAAACGTTTTTTTATGCTTGCAATATTTTTTATAAAACTCTGGTTTTAATAATTACTAGAAGTTGCCCTCAGACACGAAGATCGTGGAGGAGAAAAATTCATAACCCCTCTTTATTCTTCAGCACAGTTGGGTAAAATGTATTCTGTAACCATTTGTGAATAGACTACCCAGCTACCCGTGTACCAAAAATAGTTGAAATCCGTTTAGCCGATTAGGCGTGATGAAGACGCAACGTCGTTGCTAACGACGCGTATACAAAAAAATATTCGTTTCAGCGTCTTAGGAATAGTCCGTTACGATATTTTTCGTGAAAAGATGTTCAATGTACAGATATTTCATTTTTACAACTTTGTAAAAGTATAGATGTGTTACGAGAAAAGTATTTTTTCTACAAATATTTTCACCGAAATTACTAGAAATACTCATCATTACCCGCCAAACTACTGATCACTAATAATATTTGCAAGTTCCGTTAATAATTTTCTCACACATCAGAGTTCCTCCGAGAAATTGGGAAACTTTCTTATACTCAGACACGTGCCTATTTTGACCCTTTGACCCCTGGGGATAAGCTGAATGCTGAAACTTGTGATGTTTCAGTACAATTCTATTCATTTATTGTCAGGAAATTTGGCTATACGAGTAGACCGGTACAGCTAGCTATCTAAATGCATTTGACGACCGGTTTAGCTCAGTGGGAGTAACGTTGCCTGCGAAGCTGAGGTCCTGGGTTCAAATCCCAGTAAGGGCAAAGATTTGTGCGAGTCGCATAAATATTTTTTCCTGAGTCTTGGAATGTATATAAGTAAAATGTATTAAATATATCATCATCTACAACATAACACAACATACATTCATAACACAAGTCCTATTGAGTTTACCGTGGGAAGTTGTTCGATTTGTGTAAAAACTGGCCTGTAATATTTATTCTCAAACATGCAAGGAAATGTCGTCATTACGTGCGTTAAAACAGGCTTCAAAGTATCCCGTTTCGGGCGGAACAGCCTGAGAGAACTGTAAAGGAATTTCATACAAAGCAGAAGGCCTAGGCCGGGAAGTTTTTTTTTTTAATTTCAATGTAAACATGGCGTCTGTGCCATGAACAGGCTAAACAGTTGAATTCTATTTATTTATTTTTTCTGGTGGCTGAATGGTTATCGGAACAAAAATATCCGCGTTAGTGCCTATTAAACACGAACTGCTAGAATGCAAATCTGTATGGTTCATATATTGATGAATAAATTTAAAATATGTCTCTTCGTAAGTCACCAGAGACCATATACAATATTTACAATCCTCTGCATTTATTTTACTTATAATAGAAATTAAGATTCTTATTATAAAGGTATAGCGGCCCTAATAGGGTCTACTCGAACACTACACACGCGAAATACGGACAAATCCGTAAAAAAAAAATATAGGGATTGAAGGGAAAATTTCATAAACTTTTGTCGTGTAATTTTTTGAGTGGTGTATTTTTTATTTCATTGCTATGTTTGAGTAAGCACTATACATGCCTCTGGCCGTGAAAAGTGCTTGCCGGCTTTGTATCACGATAGTATATAAGCAAGACAAAAGATATACCTATGTTTAAAAAATTTACATGGTCCATGCATGCAACAGAGAGAAGTTTAAAGGCTCATCTTCCTCCTTAGTATGAGCGGGTAGTTTGTGACAATGATTTCAAAAGAAGGATAGCGTCTGAAAATTTTACACAAACAGTCGTCATGGAAGTAAAAAGTAGCGCCATCTATCATAACGCGTCCGAACTACGCAGTTCGCGTACGAGCTCCGCGTTGACTGTTTTTATTGCTGTGTACTACGTAACCTTGTACGGGCGTATAATATATAAATATTTTAGTTTAAACTTTTATTTCATTTGGCTTGGTGCAGTGGAAAACCAAAAATTTGTATAGTATTTAAATAAAAGGCAAGGCATTATAAATCTGTTACTCACGTGTATAAATATGATTTATTTTGCCCTACAAACAAAGTTTTAAACTCCGAAGCAAAGTTGCAGTATTTAACGGCAATATAGATGAACAAATTGCCAGCTACTAGTTTTCTGGACCAACTTTTAATTATCTTGCTACCATAAAAGGCCCGCAAGTCTAGTGTTTACCTATTACGCACTTAATTACTAATTATGACTCCTACGCAAAGAAATCGCAATTTTCTCAAAATAAATGAGAGTCCCACTGGGTTTGGCGATAAATTAGTTCGCATATTAAAAAGAAAATGCACTGTTTATTCCAGACTAGGTTTAATTGAATTAAAAAGATTGTAGTAAAGTAATGAGGTCCAGATGTAGCTCAAATTAGCAAAGAAAGTTCACTTATTTTTACATGCTTTATTACAAATTTTATATTCGGTTCTCCTGTAATTAAGTAGGTCAGTAGGTATCCCCTTCTTTTATAGACAAACTTTTCATCGATTTTCATTTGATCGAAAACAATTAATTGAATATTCAGTTCTTATATTTTCTTCTCAAGTATATGGTTTCATCGAATATTCATTGCAATTTTTTATAATAATTAGAACAACTTATTGAGGATTATTATTTAAGAAGAATATTCAAGTAAGAAAATAAAATAATACTAATTTTCATCTCTTCGATGTATTGTTACAAAACTGTTTTATTTTATAAAAATAATATTATTTAAATTAAATTGATCAATTTTAGCCTAAATTCATGCATTTCGTTTATATGATAATTATTTAATATTATATGGATTATTATTAATGATAGGTGATTCTTCATATATCCGTCTTATAAGATGGAGAAAATAAAAATTACCAGATATAACTCATTTATTCTTTGACAGTTTTGAAAACCGACAAAAACCCAAAAAGGGGTCGAGGAGGGGGAAGGCGAAGCCAGCCCCAAGCATAAAAAAAATACAGGCAAACATTATTTTGCCTGGTATGGTTCGTTAGTTACCTTGCGTCTCTTAGAGCAGAAATAGAAGCCGTCGACACGCTCACATCCCCCAGCATAAAAAAAAACATTCCAAACAAACGCAAAACAATAAAGAATATGCATAAACTTTTATTTTTCCTTTATTAACAGCTCATTCATGTAACAAACAGTAGACAATAATATTTTTTCGAGTAACTATAAAAATAACCAAGATTAAGCCATCAAACATTTAATTCTATCTCTATTTAGCAAAACAGAATTAAATATGGAGTTTAAGCTAATTGCTGTCTAATTAGTAGTTTATAATGCCTATTTCTTGGCCGATTTTAATTTTAATTTCAAATTTTTAAATGATTTTTACGGTATTTTGATATTTGGTTAAGAAAAGCAATAAAAAATTTCATGCATTTACCCTAAATTTTGCAAGTTAAGTTTGTATGACTTCTCGGTTTTCGGTTGAATTAAAATTTGGAATACTTTTAAAAATCAGCTCGATGGTGTCATACATATATTATATTATCGCTTAAGAGTCCCCGGCAAGCTCGGCCGAATTTCACCTTCCCATACAAACGGAGTTTCGGTCTCATTTTAAAACTACGTGTTGGATTGTAATGAACTTTGCACATATAATGACATGAGGTATATCTAGGCTTGTAATTAGTTTATACGGCTCCAGTTTATAAAACAAACAAAATACAGCAAATAAAAATTTTGTATGACAAACTATTTACAGGTCTGCATATACCTGAACTTATTCTAAGTACAAAGTTTTAGAGCAAACTAGCTCGTCGTTTTAAAATGAGGGCGTAGCTACGTTTGTATGGAGAACCAAACTTACCGGGGACTCTTAAGCGATAATATAATATTATATTTATGACACCATCGAGCTGATGTGATGATGGAACTGGATGGTGGTAATAGGAACTCTGTAATAGAATAATGCAATCCTACCAAGTTTGGGCTCCTTAGAATTGTCTCGGTGAGTAGTTGATAGATGTTTAATGTACAGTACAGTCAGAAATAGAGGTGGTCACAAAAAATGATATTTTTAACAGAAACTTATTTACTTGATGGAAGCAACTATAGGGCGACGGGCGGAAAGACAGAGGGAGTAAGAAGTGTGCGCGCGGCAGGATGCTTCGCCACCGGGAACTCTTCATACCATCGCCCGCTGTCTAGTGCCTGAAAGACTTTATAGTGAGTATTCATAACTAAGAAAAATTACAACTTTCAAACGGGTAAACGGATTCTTGATCATAACTATGATCCAGAATCCGTTTACCCGTTTGAAGGTTGTCCACTTTTTTATGTGTTTCGGGAGCTTTTTTGTCATTTGACGACACGTTTGGCTCAGTGGGTTGTACAACTACCTACTAAGCTGCCGGTCCCAGGTTCGAATCCCGGTCAGGAAATGTGTTTGTGTGATGAGCACGAATGTTTGTTCCTGAATCTTGGGTGTTTTTTATGTATTTAAGTATTATAATTTATTTATATACCATGTATGTCGTCGCCTAGTACCCATAGTCCAAGCTTTGCTTAGTTTGGGACTAGGTCGATTTGTGTAAGATTGTCCCTGATATTTATTATTTATTTATTTATTTCAACTATTACTTGGGTATGAAGTGAACATTCTGTACCATTAATATTCTGTTTCAACTAAAATTGAAGGTATAGTTATATGAAAAGTTCCCCTGGGATAGCTTTGAGTAAAAGTAATCCTATTAGACGTTATTAATTAAATAATGAAGGTAATTCGGATGAGTCTTAAATTGATGAATTTGAGAGACACTGTATGCTTTTTTACGACATTAATATACAGGGTGATCAATCCTTTTGGTCAGTAGCGAGAACTAAGAAACTAAGAGAGGTAGCGAAATCTGTTCTGAGAAACATGGCGTCGATTTTAAATTTAATAATAATGGCATTCAAATTTTTCTTTTACTCTAGAGAGAATTAATCTTTGCATCCAGGAAGATGGCTACAATTTAAACATTTACTTAAATAAATTATGTATCTTATTTTAGAGTTTTTCTTTCAATTGTTTAAACAAGATATAATTAAAAATGCGTTCCTTGTGGCTTATGATTCGCACCATCAACAATAACAAAGAAAAAACTTGCTAAATGTACAACATTGTTTACAGAAATTTTGACCAGGTTCGATTTCCGGTTATGTATAAGTTAAAAAAATGCCATTATTATTCAATCTAAAATCGACTCCATGGTTCCTACGAACAGATTTCGCTATGTCTCATAGTTTCTGACTACTCCATACTGACCCATTTGGATTGATCACCCTGTATATCCAGAAGTAGCGTGTAATGCTATGCTATACTATTTAGTCGGATAAGTTCATATTTACGATCTTTAAAGTCTATCTATCTATTAGCCACGGACATCCACTGCTCAAAGGCCTCCCCTATAGTTCGCTACAGGTTGCGATCCCGCGCAGACCGCATCCACCAACTCCCCGCGACCCAACGAGGTCATCCGTCCACCTACTCGGAGGCCGTCCTATGCTGCCCTTTCCTATGCGTAGTCGCCACTCCAGGACTTTACTGCCCCAACGGCCATCCGTTCTCCGGGCCACATGGATCGCCAATTGCCACTTCAACGATGCCATCCTGTGGGCTATGTCGGTTAATTTGGTTTTTCTGTTCTTTAAAGTATTAATAGCCGCGGTGCCTCGGCGATGTTTGCTAAGCTGAAACAGACTGCTTTTTCGCCATCACGAGGAAACGATGCACGTCACTCCTCACTCGCAGTCGAGGCAGCACAAACAGCTTCCTAAGTACGCTGGCACAGCGTTGGGACTCGCACCTGGTCGGGCGATACGTGCTACTTCATGCACCTATTGCTTTTATTTATGACATAGGAGGCAAACGACAGACGGGTCGCCAGATGGTAAGCGATCACCGTCGCCTATAGACACTTGCATCACCGGAGGAGTCGCAAGTGTGTTGCCGGCCTTTCAGGGGGGGGGGGGGGGGGGGGGGTGTCTATCCCTGTACCGCAACGAAAATTATAAATGCTTTTGACATAAAACAATTTAACGGATTATATCGCGTATATTATTTCATTTTAGTTCCCAACGTTTCGGAAGCTTTCCAGCTTTCCATGGTCACGGGAGGACTGGGAAAAGATGTATTTTCCTCTGTCAAAGTTACAATTTGTGCAAACTACCCTTTTTTTTTTTTTTAAACACAAATAAAGGTGTACATACATGCCAGATGGGCCTAAGCTGTAAAGACAGTTACACATGTGCCAGAAGAGCTTAATTATTTTATTCTAATAATTTACCAAGCAGCATTTCACAAATGAGGCGTACTGAGGAGAAAAGAAACGCTGCAAAGAAAAACTCCCAGGCTACCGCATTACTAATTATAATATTTAAAAAACAGAGACTATTAAACTACTTTTAAACAGATAAGATTTTTAACACCGTTCGGAAATTAAGGTTTTGCAGTCCTGTGTCTCGCTTGTTCCTTGATGAGATGTTTTACAGGATCCCAAGCTGGTGGTAGTGACAATCCATCTTCTCTATTGAAATTAGGATGCTTTTTAATCTCAATAGCCTCGCGTAGCATCCTGGGAAAATATATGTTTTCTTTGGCAAGGATAGAAGGTTTATCAAACTTAATTGAGTGGTTTGGTTTGTCAATGACATGTTCACAGACTGCAGACCTATTACACCGACGGTAATATACGCGATATAATCCGTTACATTGTTTTATGTCAATGAGTAATAATCGCGGAAACAGAAGAAAATATTATATTTTTTTTTTTTTTTTTTATCTTTATGTAATGTTTTGTTTTGTCTAAATTGTATTACTAACATAGGATATATAAGGTATTGATTTAGGAGTCCCCGGTAAGCTCGGTACTCCATACAAACGCAGTTACGCCTTCATTTTAAAACGAGTAGCTACTTAATATGCTCTAAAACTTTGTACTTAGAATAACTTAAGGTATATGCAGGCCTGTAATAAGTTTATGTAGCTTCAGATACCACAGTAAAAAAATACAGCAAACTTAAGTTTCTGATACAAAACTTGTTTTTAGTGTATTTCATTTGTTTTATAAACTGGAGCCATATAAACTAATCACAAGCCTATATACCTCATTTCATTATATATGAAAAGCTTCATTACGGGACAATTACGGGACAATTTTACACAAATCGAACTCGTCCTATGGCAAGCTCAATAAGGCTTGTGTTATGGGTACTAGACGACGATATATTCAATAGATATATTACTTATATACATAGAAAATATCCAAGACTCAGGAACAAATATTTATGCTCATCACACAAATATTTGCCCTTACCGGGATTTGAACCCAGGACCTCAGCTTCGCGGGCAACGTTACTTCCACTGAGCCAAACCGGTCGTCAATTCATTACAATTCAACACGTAGTTTTTAAATGAGAACGAAACTCCGATTGTATGGGAAGGTGAAATTCGGCCGAGCTTGCCGGGGACTCCTTAACTTACACGATCTTCGAGACTTCAAATAGTTCCTTCGAGACTATGGACGTAACGCGACGTCCGAAACGTCGAAGAATTACCAACGAAAGGTAATGAAATATATCATATTTATACGCGATTAAGTCCCGTTTTGTTGTGTTGTGATCTTGTGAAAATATAAGGTATTGTATTATTTCCCTATGGATCTCAAGTCCGTAATAAAATATTAGAATTTGAATTAATATTTACATACATAGTAATCATATTCGTTACCCATATTAATTGGAATTCATAATGTAAGTCATTAAATCATTTGTCATCATTCTGAAACCGTTGATGCAGGCTCTTTGAAAAGGTTACCGCTGTAGAGCCAATTAGGTTGGGTTAGATTTGTTTATTGTTAATGTTAATGTTAATCCTGAAAAGTAATGGTTTCTTAAAAACTGGGATAATGGCTAATGACAATTCGAACAAACATTATAGGCTATATTTATCCTCACTTGTCCTAGACAGTAAACAAAATTCTAACTTATATTCATATTCATATTCCATTTAATCATAATCATTTCATTAAATGTCATATTAATTTCATTTCATTACTATTTAAATAAAATTTAAGTAGTACAATCAAATATAAATTCAAAATTAAATAAATTAAACAATAAATAGGTAGATAAATAAAATAGCAATATTCATAATTAATATAAATCATGTTTATAAACAATCGTCATAATAATAATGTCCAGTAGGTACCTATTTGGTACTCCGTAACAATATTAAAAACTAGTTTAAGTACCTATCTGGTACTCCGTAAAGTTAAAACTATAAAAAGTGTGCTCGATAAGCCAGCGTTTAAGGCGCGACTTAAAGCTAGTCAGTGACGGCGCATCCGTGATGTGTGCAGGTAGTCGGTTGTAAACCGTCGGCCCCATCACATGAGTGAGTTTGCCTGACTTCACCAGGCAGTGTCTGACTCCCACCAGTTTTTGGGCGTTACTTAAAAATATGCAAGCTGTCCCGCAAGGAAATAAATTTAATGTATGAAATTGGTAATGTGGCACTAAAAATCAAAATTCCTGTTACCTACTTTATTTACGAGAATATGGTAGTTTAAAACAAAAAAGGTTTATTTTTAGGTTAGAATATTGTTTACTATTTAGGAAAAGTAAGGATAAATAGCCTATACGTTTTGACTTTCAATTTTTATGGCTGTCAATATTGTTCTGTGACTAAAAATGGGCTATGCGAAGGTCACTCCTTTCTAGTATGGTGTTTGACAGTCCTCGTATTTTAATGGTCATTGATATAGGCAAGGATAAAAAAAACACATAAAAGTAATTATTATAATTCTTTATTCAGTTACAGTGTACCTAAATGATGATTTAATTCGCCATGGTCCTTAATCCAATACAAAATTTCTGAAATTTTACACAACGCATAATTTTAATAAGCACGGAAGTCACATTAATAAATGTAATAATATAATATGTATAACACAACAGCTCATAATATTTTACATAAATAATACTTCTACGTATTCTTTTTACATGGTTACACGTTTGAGATACATACAAAACGACTATGTAGATCTATATGTACGTGTATATTTACAGAAATAAATAAAAACAGTTTCATCTATATCAATAATTTACAATATATTTCGTTTCGGATACTTCTTCTGAATGGGGGCTCACCATTCACGGGCCGTGACGTCAGCTGATCAGAAAAAAAAAACAATTTAAGTACTTCATGATCAGGTAACCGCCAAAGTCTCGAAAAAGTACCCGAAAATGTACAAAATTACAACATTCAATAGAATTTCACGCACTACAACTATAATAATTTCTTTAAAACAACTCAAAGACCGTTAAATAAATCGCCAAAAAGCCTACATATTTTATATTACATACACCAGTATTGATATGTCTATAATACTATATAAAATAGACAAATGTTATCTAATATCTATCAGTAAAATTAGCACAATTTATTTACAAAATTTCATCAAGATCTCTAAAGCACAGTTTCATTTGTGCATGTCCTTGGACCGTTTACTAGAGAATATCTACTGGATCCACCATTTTTCCTACTAGTAACAGCTCCTCTTATGAATAACTCCTTGAAAGTTTCCCTAAATTGTCTGGACATACCGCAGTAAATAGCAAAGTTAATGGGATACGAAACAATGATGAAGAAGTTGGTGATCAGGATGAGGATATTAGCGATATGATAGTCTAAAATCTCGACGATACTGCTGGATATAATGTGGAGAATAGTGACAACCGCCACTGGTATTTCTACTAAAAGAAATACAGTAACGACGACTATTAGCATTAAGGTTGTGCAGTTGGAATCTCGTAGCCGTTTGCACTCAGATTTTCGATTCTCCTTGAAGAGTTTCTGTCGGTTGAGTTGTGCTGCCCTCATGGCCCTGAAGAGAAGGACATTGAGGACAACCAGGGACGTACAGGGTATGAGATGAACAAAGAGTACGCGGAATCCGAAGTAGGAGATGAAGTAAGCATCCATTGAGAGCGACTGCACCCAGGGAGCTATTTGTCTCTGTAAAAAAAAAACAATGATTAAATAATTATTTAACATTTAAATAAAATAATATAAGGAAAGCGACGGAAAGAGACACAAATGAGGTGGTGTTGGATAGGGTAAAAGAAAAAAAGATGTATTCTACGCCACGTCAAGCTAATACAAAAGATAATAGAAGGAAAAGTTGAGAGAAAGAGAGGAAGAGAGCGAAAGAGAGCCAAGAATCAGTTATATAGATCAGATAAAGGGAACGGTAGGCGTGGTGGTGGTGACGAACCAAGAAGTTAAAGAACTTGCACTAAGAAGACAGGACTTGAAGGAACTGCACCGACAAGAGCCAAACTCTTAAAGAATGAATGAATGAAATAAAATACGTTGTTCTGACCAGATTCGGTACAGTTCACAACGTCCTTCACACCGTCAGAGACAGAAATAGATGGAGGAAGATCGTTCGAGAAAAAGTAATACAAAAGAGAGGTCACGACCCTCATTACTGAGGAAAGGACGCAAGGCGGTGGAAATAAAAACATTTAAATGGATTATATTGCTTATATTGTTTCATTAGAGTTCCCGACCTTTCTGAAGCTCTGCAGGTTCCGTGTGCAGGGGGTAGACTAAGTAAAATACATTTTCTAAAAGTTTGTATCTTTAGATTTTTTCTCAAATGATAAAATATTTTCTTAATGTGGGTAGCTTGCATGAACATTGATAAAGAAAAATATATTTTCTCAGTCTACACCTTTGTACACCTTTGTGTACTTACGTATCGAATGGACCTGATGTGTAAAGACGGTTACAGAAGGGCCAGTAGGACTCAATATTATTAGTCTGCCCTGTAAAAACGGAAGCTGTGAAGCTTCCAAAACGTCGAGTACTCAAATTAAATAATATACGCGATATAATCCATTGAAATTGTTTTATTTAAATGAGTGATAATCACGGAAACAATAACTGGTAAGTAGATTTAGATGGCAAAGGCGTATAAATAAATAAAAGGATAAGATATAAACCTGTCTATTACTCATGTACCGGACTTTCTATCAGTAAATATATTGAAGTAGGCCACAAGTTAAGTTGCATCTAACTTATGGCGTAGGAGACAGAAAATCACACTAAGGGGAGTGAGTAGATGATTATGATGAGATTGATGATGAAAAAAATGGCAGACGGTTGAGTCTCTTTCAGCTTTCTTCTCAAGAGTGGTCTCCTCTCAGGGAACGCTGGCTGACTCTGACTTGTAAAACTGCTTTATTTATTAAGAAGTGAGTGGAGAAATAATAAAATGATGAGATTCATAATAAGACGGCGTCTGACGAATTCACAGTAGCGTCTCGTACAATGGCTGTTGTGATATCGTCCAAATCAAGCACTAAAACGAACTATATGTCGTATGAAGATTACAACTATGAAGGTGGTACATACCCGGCAAACGCCTTCATAATGCCCACGCCAGACGGTGTGGTGCGGGATGAACTGGGAGTCGAAGAATCGGGGCAACTGATGCAGGAACGCCGCTATACCGATGTAGATCAGAGACTTGGTGACTAGTGGCATCGTGCACCTGCACAAATAGAAGGAAGAATTATAAAACAAAGTTTATTAGACAACTAGAAGGTGTCCGTAACTTCATTAGAGATAGAGATTTTTTATATATAGGTACCTTGCAAAAGAACAGCTTTGTATGGCAAACATACTTTTTGTATGAGTATTAAAATACATAATAGGCTTTTGATCATGATATTAAACAGTTACCTTTAATTTTTTTTAAAAGAAACCTAAAAGCATGACTTGCGGAAAAAACTTCCTACTTCGTAGCTGAATATTTGCCTCCTTTGAAAGGCCTTGATTATTGTGTATAAATTTTTTTTCTTGTTAAGTTGTAACATTTTGCAGGTCAGATGCTGGTGAAGTATGTATTGCTCTTTAATATTGTCTGACCATCTTTTGTACCATATTTCAAGCAAAATGAAGTTATTCGTATTTGTATAGTATATATACATAGTATTATTACAGTCTAAAAATCAATACAGTCATCCGGCGAAGCCGTCTAGACAGAGCAATCGTGCGGGGTGCAAGTGGCGAGACGCAGGGGGGGGGGGGGGGAGCCCGAGCTGCATAGTCCGTATTAGTTTAGTAGCTCGGGACATGTCATTGTCATTTACGCAAACGTCAAAGGCGTCGGCCCACTGTATGTTTTAACACTGTGGTATTATAAAAAAATTACAATAAAATAGAAAAGTCCGTCACGTTTTGCCTTTCGGCTTACAAATTGTAACTTACATTATAAACATTAATTAATATTCTAATTACAATACGTAATATCAGACTTAAATAGCCATGTATTGATCCATTTAAGAACTCATTAATATTATAATGGCATTTCTCCGTCAATAATTTCATTAATACTTGCTTAAATCTACTCATACTAGCACCCCTTCGCCTTCAGCAATACAGTTTTGAAACATTCCAGAAATAGCGTGTATTTCAGAAGATTTAAAAAATACCGGTTCCGATCACTGAATTCAAAAGAGTCTGCAAATGTAATAAAATCAGAATTAAAGTTCTAACTACATCTTATTGAAACTGACACAGTATACGTTACTTAAACGTCAAATTATATTCTTACAATTGTGAAAAGATATTTCACAAAACCAATCAAACAAAAACGTGGCATTCTATTAAATGTCAGGGTTTAAAAATTTCATTCCCAAAATAGATTGTTTCGCTTGCCGCGATTTTGAGAGACAGGCAGCAATTTGCTTATTGTTTTGGGATTCGTAAATAAAATAAGCAACTTTGTTTAGGAAAGTATTTAATTGACAATGATTCCAAATTTCCAAGTAAATATTATATTGAGACCTATTTAATTACGTAATTCGTTATTACAGTTCGGAGTACATTCAAATATAAGTTGCTGCTACTCGGTAGACGTTCTAAATTCCTTTGGCAACTAATAAAATGCGCTTAGTCGCGCTCCGGCTTAGCCTTTTCGCAGGAAATTGTACTTATAAATCTGCCAAGTGAGAGTCCGACACTCGCACTGAGGGTTCCGAATAAAGTTTCACTTATTACGACTTAAAAATATATATTTTTGCAGATAAAAAAAATAACAGAGGTAAATATATGATTATAACCCAAATTTTATATAAATAGCGAAAGTTAGTTCCTGACATATAGCACTGTAATGGTCGGACAGATAGACAGATATACGGACAGAGTCGCACCATTAGGGTTCCTTTTTTACCTTTTTGTTATACGGAACCCTAAAAATGTTAAATGAACCTAATGAACCCAAGTAAAATTCAGCAATATTTTTTTCTAGTTATGCACTTCGTTTTTTTTTTAATGGATGAATTTAGTGACTGATAGCTGTCATTTTGACGTTGTCGTTTTCTAATCTGCATTTCAGAAGGAACAATAATAGTACAGTTTAATGTAGTTTATTTTCATTGTTTAGAGGAAATTCTATGGACAAGGATTTTATGATAGAACAATGGACTCTTAAAAACTATTGTCCAAATCAAATTGTGGTCTCCAGCTTCACTTCTTGTTTCATAGGCTCGAAGCAGAACAGCATATAGCTATGCCGTGCCGCTTTTCAACAGGCGCAAAAAGGGCCATTATTAGGCCCTTTTTGCGCCTGTTGAATTCGTAAATAGTATGAAAAACAAACAGTTTCTTCTGCTGACAAAAGTGGTATTCTTATATTTAAATTTTGTTAGCGTGGAATACTTTGTGCAAAATAAAACTATTATAACACTAATATTAAACAGTATTAAATTTTTATCAAAAAAAATTGGTTGTCTGTAAAGTCGGTTTACGGTTGATAATTTCACGTGATAACGTGGACGAGAGATATATGCGTCACAAGCTGATGAACGCTTAGGCCGATCGCGCCTCTCTATTGCTTGTGCCGCGCTCTCGCTTACACGCTCGGCTCAGGCGGAACGTGACAATGATTCATGATTTTTCGTGCGTGCAGCCGGCGTTCATCGATTTATAAAACGTTATCACGTCAAAAATATTTCCTTACAAATAAGAAAACCGAAAAAGGTGCTCTAACTTGACGAAAACTTATGCTGCTAGTAGTATGCAAGTTGTTTAAACGACATAAGCTTTAATACGTTGCATTTAACCCCACTCAACTTATTTCATGAACACGTCGCGAATATTCCAAGGAACGTTTTCCAAAGTTCCCACTTCTTTCGAAAGCTATAAAGTATACGACAGACACTCAAAGGCTTTACAGTCTTATCCAAAGTGTCTGGAATATTAAAAACAAATCAAATGCGGCCTGTCGGCTTTCGTAAAATGTTTAATGCCTTGAGTGGGTTTAGCATAGTAATGGGCTCTTCGAAATTCATTTATAACACAAACTTTGAATTTAGGCGGTATTTATAGAGACAACATAAGTGGCTAAACTTTTGGAGTGATTGCACTTGTGCCAAAACAACTGAAAAACCTGGAACATTATAAACTGTAAATAACTTAGAGTAGCCATGAGTTTTGTTCAAAAACGCTCGGTGCTATATAGTTATGCTTATGGGCTTCGGTTTTCCGCACTTAGCCCGTGAAGGCCGGGCCATTATGTGTGGGAATGTTGCTGTCTAGAGGTCTAGCCAGCCTAGCTCCCTCCAGAAGCGTAGGATCCTTCTGATGTCTCCACAGGCTTCCCGGAGCGGTCTCGGTGTTGTGAGATTTAAACGCTTGATGTAGACGATACTTTTATTTATAACTCACTATGTTAATAATATATATCATCATCATCATCATTTCAGCCATAGGACGTCCACTGCTGGACACAGGCCTCCTCAATAGATTTCCACATGAGCCGGATAGAGGCGACCCGCATACAGCGAGTCGCCGGTCCCCGTAACCCTAACCAGGTCGTCCGACCACCTTGCGGGTGGCCTTCCCAGACTGCACTTGCCGGTACACGGTCTCCACTCGATAACCTTTCTGCCCTAACCGCCATCGGTTCTTTGGACTATGTGCCTTGTCCATTGCCACTTCAGTTTGCTTACCTCTTTGCTATGTCGGTGACCTTGGTTCGTCTGCGAATCTCCTCTCATTTCTGATTCGATCTCGTAGAGAGACCCCGAGCATAACCCTTTCCATAGGTCGCTGAGTGACCAAGTTTCCTTAAGAGGCCCATAGTTAGAGACCACAATGTCAATATATAATTTAATGATATTAAAATATCGTTGGGAAAATCGAAGGCAGAGGCAGAACCCGAGCAGGTAAAAAAGGATGGCGACGCATTTTCAGAGAAATAACTTTTCCTACGACATGAGCACGATCCACAGTAATGAGAAAACTGATGCAAAGAGGAGGAAGTGAATATATACTTCAGCAATCAATTCTGTAAACAGTGCTATTACATTGCGAAATTTAAGTCAAAATCACACGAACAGAATTGCCACAGAAACCAAGGACCATTAAAACAAGAGGGCTGTCACTAGCCGTACCTTGGATCGTGTTCCGATCGCAAGGAGATATTCTGGCAAAAAATAGATGGCGCTTTAAAACTAAACATTTAACGATATTATAATTGAATAAAGAAACATAGCATAATAACAATTAGTTCGCAAATAGCTAATAATAAATAAACTGCAACACTTAAATACTGTGTCACGCTTGGAAAGTTGAATAATTGTAAAAAATTATTTGTACACACAGATGGCGTTGTACATATCGGGGAACGGATTTTTATATGGAGATGGTCAGTCCTCTTGTTTCAATGGTCCTTGCAGAAACTCACCGTCTGCTCTAGTTGTCGCTATCCTACATATTTTTTAGTTACTTAGATAGAGGTACAGAGAAAACCACACACTCGGGCCATTTAGCTAACGAAATTAACTATTTGTTTTTTTGGTACAACACCAGTCTCAGTTCAGTTCAGTTTTTAAGTTTAATGGCTTCTGTCCCAGGCCAGGGTACGGTTTTATATTAAAAATAATATAATAATGAGTTAATCCACACCGGTTTATATCGCTCGTCCAATATGGTCGCTAATAATCAATACTAGCTAGAGTCTGGCTACTGAAATATCACCCAAATTTTTGGCGCGAAATTCAAAAAATCTTGGGCTGGTCACACTTTGTGAAATAGGAATTATAGTTTTGATATTAGAAAATATTTTTAACTTTCTGTGGTCACGTAAGGTACCTAAACCTAAGGAAATAAAATATACGTTGACGTGCACTCAAAGTCAATGTAAAGTACAGTGAACGACAAACAAATATGTTTACACTTTCTCACGATATACCATTGTAACAGGGCGAAAAATAAATAAGATATAGCTCGATAATAGCATAATATTAATCAATCACCAATGTCTGTGGTTAGGTTAATTAAGTAGGTATAGACATGGGTTAGGTTAGAGTAATGTTGCACCGGCACGATGCACTGTGGTCGCGTCCATACGACATATCTCTGAAAATCCACAACATTCAAACTGTAATTTGTTATTGCCTAAGTACTTAGTAATAGCCAGCCTACCAAACACTATAAATAGTTTTGAAGTAATTGGAGACCATCATTATTTTATGACCCTCTGAAGTGAACACACTTACACCACGTGATTAACCTTATCAGTGAGCCATTAAAGTGAAAGTTGTTTTTTGACGAATTTCTACAAAAAATTTGGTTTTATCTTTGTGACTCATTATGGAAATTAATGATAAACGTACGTTTTATAATTTTTATTATTATTTACAGTCATTCTTTTCATAATTTTGTATCTATATACCTGCTACGAATCACTTAATTTTACACAAAAACATTACTTACCTGTGTTTTCAAATTGAGATTTAACGTAGTTCAGATCCTTTCTTAGAAATAATATTATATTTGAAATAAACCTTGAATAATGTAGTATCTGACTCATTTCAGACCTACTGCCCGATTTTGCCCGTTCTCTGATAATATGGCCGCTACGCTTTTCGTAGAGGGAGCTACGAAAAATATCGAATTCTCATAACATTTGTTTGTTTTCCTTGAGGTTCTTTTTTGCAGCTGCAGTTTACAAGAATGCATATATTTGAATTATGGAGTAATTTCAAAGGATCAAACAAGGAAAAAACTCAACAAGTATTAGAGGAAATTTTAAAAAATGTGCCGGAAAATAAAAAAATTAATACTGAGACATTAGTTAATCGTATTACATACTTAACCACAACGCTGATCGCTTTCTGGAAAAAATCAAACAGGACTCGAGAGAATTTAATTAGAATCAACGCAAAATGGCTGGCTTTCCTTGAAACAATTGAACTAGTGCAGATTTCGGAGGCGTTGCCCGAACGAGAAAATTGTACTTCGAACATCGGCCGCCCACTAAAGGATTATGGTACTTGCAGTAAGCGACAACAACAAAGACGATTGGCGGAGCTCTCAAAAATTGATGAATCAGCTGTCAGTGCGTTAATGGGTACTTGGGTGCGTTAATGAATATTAGCTTCATGTGTCGTATCGGCTCGAGGTGAAAAAGTGGCAAGTTCGGACGACTGAAGAAAAGGAAAAATTAGCAGAAAGAAAGAAGACCATCCAAAGTGAATATAAAAAGAAGTTAGGGTTGGTAGTTGACAAACCACGCAGTGGAGGAAGTGGCAATTCAAATGACGGGAACACAGCAAGAAAGTTATTTGACAAATCTGATGTTGCAGCTGAAATTACCGGAATTAGGCAAGATCTTATTGATAGGTGCGCTACAATTCTCAACTGTATTAATTCTGGGTATAAAATTAAGGTTGATAGATTTAAGGAATTTTGTTTAGACACGGCTCGGCAGCTTGTTCAGGAATTTCCATGGTACAATTTGCCAGCTTCCGTGCATAAAGTGCTTATTCACGGTGCTGAAGTGATAGACAACATGTTGGTTTCCATAGGAGAGCTCTCAGAAGAAGCTGCCGAGTCGACAAATAAAAATATAAAGGCATTCAGGCTTAGAAATACTAGAAAAATGTCACGCGAGTTAACAACCAGGATCTTTTGAATCGGCTTTTATTAAATTCAGATCCATTGATCTCAAGCCTCAGAAAGTTTCCTCTGAAAAAAAGAAACTGTTTTGTCTCAATCTGTAATTAGTCTATTAGATGTATAAAGTAGATTAGGTTATAATTTATAATCAATGTTAGTTTTAATAAGTTTAAGATACCTGTACATATGAAAAGATTTTATTTTTTATTATGACTTAAGTATAGTAAGTACCTGCTCGTAACAAGCAGATATTTGTATAGAAATATGACATTATTGTTATTGATAAAATAATTTATTTGTGTAAATTTATGCATGTTTGATTAAATAGTGTTACTTATTAATTATAAGCATAATAAAGAAACCATTGAAATGAAGTAATTTCGACATAAATTTAATTAATTTATTTTATTTTTTTATTGCATTATTTGTTTTTTTATTGTTTCTTATCTTTTATTTAATAAACCTTTTAATAAAAAACACGAACATATTTTTGGTTTTTCAATATCTTTAATACTTTCGGAGATATCGACTTTTGTCACTGTCTCCATAGAAGAAAAGCCACTGTGCGATGGGCCAAGTGGGGGATTCTATCGACACGCTCGTCGCTCATATATACTTAGACATTTTTGGCCAAGATATTTTATATCAAATTGCTACTGACCAGTCCGCAGATTACTTCTGAATATTGGTTTTCAGTAACTCCTTACGTTCCGATGTTTTGATTTTATTCATAGTTTCTAGAATATCCAGTTTATTCGTTTCTTTACACATTTTGTCCTGTGTATGAGATTCAGGTATTAATAAATACACGTACCTAATCATAGTTGTACGCAAATTTTAGAACTAGTACACAAAATATCAAAATATTTATAGAGTACCAACCTACTAAATTGACAACCAACTTTTAGCCGTTTTATAAATCTTAGACAATTGGTGATGATACCGCAAGGAAATATATTTGGCTACAAATAAGTCAACAATATTTGGCTAGCCAGACTCTCACTGTATCCTGAACAGTCGAAGAAGAAATTTTTGTGGCAAATAACAATTAAATAGTGTCTCCAATAACAAATAGATCGATAACTCTTTAAAATATGTACCAATTTCGAAGTATTTTTTTGTAAATGATATTAAGTTCATCGGGCCGTATAGAAATTTACCTGTAGATATTCTGATTACTATCGATATGTTATATTGCTAGAGAATGTTATATTTAGTACTTTTTAGAGATTTGTGCTAAAGTGAACGACACTGTTTTTACGCGGCATTTTTTTACACGTAAGCTTGTTTTCATCACTTTGTGTCACTGAGCGGACAAGACGGTGATGCAATATCTTATCTATACTTTCCATACTTTTATATAGTTGTAAAAATGAAATGTCTGTACATTGCAGGTATTTTCAAAAAAAATATTGTTATGGACTATTTGGAGGTCACTAAAATGAAATTATTTATTTTTGGATTTTTTGTATGTTTGTATGTGTCGTTGTGGCTTCATTACTCAAAATCGGCTTACCAGATTTCAACAATTTTCGGTACACGAGTAGCTGGGTATCTCCAAATGGTTATAGGATACTTTTTATCCAACTGCACTGAAGAAAAAAGGGGTTATGTTGCGGGCATCTTCTAGTTTATCCATAAAGGAAGAAAACTTTATCATCTTTCTTAATCAACCTATAAGGATTTTTGTTATATTCTTGCATACTCATTATTATCCCTACATCATAGAAGTACAATTTGTCGATAAATTAATATAGTTAGGAAATCCCTAGGAAAAAAATATTCGTGCCACTAAAAGTTATATGTGTGATCCAGATACACACACAATTAGATGTCGTACGTATAATAATTTGAGCCCAATATACAATATACCTACTATATTTAACGATAGGCTAGCCGCAGCTTATGAATACTAAACACTCATTAAGTCATTTAACACAGACATCAGTCTATAAATCCTTGAGAATTCGTCTCGAGTAGGTCACCTCGGAACTCAAATCGGAAGGCCTCGGACTGCCTTTTGAATTACAAGTGGTCTGTAGGCGAATCATCTGATAGCTTTCGATGGCTTGATTTTAACTATTGTAGTAGAATGTAAGTAAAATCGATGCAAGCCTCAAAATAGTCGAGAGCTTTCATTAAGACTTAGTCATTGATATACTTCACTTTGAGTCACAGGCTCGTATGTCCCGGATTTTTGAGAGGTTTGCGTGAGGATATGGATCCAACACGTAGAGGCCCTTTCGAGAAGTTTGCTGTGGCTGTACTTCTGCTGGGACTCGCTCCTGATCATATCAATAAGAGAATACGTCCATGAACAGGTCCCAGCAGATGATGGTACTATTGCATTTTAAGGAAAGAGATGTCGGGCTATGAAATTGTAGTTTGGATGGACTTTTTTTTGTCTATTGCAATAGAAATATTTCACCCGCCATAACCAACAAATCAATCGTTATCTGTGGCGGGTGGTGACTCGCCACTCACTTGATGGGCCCCCGTAATAGCCGTCAAACAAGACAGCCGGAAGCAACACGGACGTGAAAGCTCAGGGGCGTCGAGAGGTGTGCTGCGCTTTCTCCGAGGTTACTCGCGGCGTTATGCCCTTTTACACTTCCAACTCTCGAGCATATAGCTCTAACGCTCCTCTCTGGACAGCCAATGAAGGCATGCCAGAGCTGAGAGTCCTACGGGTCCTCTTGGGTATTCACTCCGGCCGATGAAGACACACCGGTGGCGAGGGCCCTGACTGACTCTCTGGAGATCTCGGGTCCGTGGGGTGGTCACTCCCCAACAGCTCGCCACAAGCTGCCCTGCGGCCTGATATAAAATACACGCCAATATACTTTATTATTATACTGCGTACATTAACGTGAACAAACTGCCAATCTATTTTCGTTTCTAGGTTTCTGAGGGGTTACTCCGAAACTCAAAAATCGAAGTTCGTAACGTGCTGTCCCTCTCGCTCTAATGTTAGGCTGTACTTGAGTAAGCGGGATGGCGCCATACGAACTTTGTTTTTCGGATTTCGGAGTAGCCTTAATTGACCTATTAATCGCTTTTGCCTTTATTTTGTTACAAAACTATAATTAATTACATCAAAAACAGTGATATCTATATAGAATCAATCAAATAATGACAAGCGTATTAATAAAGTACTTCGTCTGCAATAAATTAGGTCTCACTTAAATCGGCCGCCGACTGTTAGGCTAGTAGATAATACTGTTGTCCGTTGTATCTTTATGCAAAAACAAACATGACAATCTATTTATCCGTTCTGATAAACGTATAAATAATGAGCCTCGTCTGCAATAGGTCAGGTCACACTTAAATCGGACACCGACTGTTAAGCTAGTAGATTGTCTCTTGTCAGTTGTATTGTATCTATATGCCAAAACAAACACGCCAATTTATTTATTGCTTTACGAGTATGAAGTATGGGTTCTTATTAGAAGTCTACTTGAGTGAAACTAATATTCGATTAAGAGTCGCGACCGCCAATTTTTTAAGTCTCAAGTGATTCTCGCTAGATAGCTGGATCAAGAGTCGAATACAGAACAGTAGGAACTTCAGGACATAGCCCGCATCGTAAGGAGGTTCCTCTCTGTGCAGGCTTAACTACTGGTAGCTTAGCCTTACTCCGCTGCCAGTGGCACCCTGAGTTAGATTTTTATAATGTTTTTAATGTTTTTATTCATAGTTTTATATTTTATTTTTATATCCATATTGTAAAATATGATGACCAAAGATGAGAAATAAATAACGATAAAGAAGTTAACCACAACTTCATTCGCGAGGGTGGTAAAAACAATAACCCTCTTTTTTGCTTCAGCCTAATTGCACCTTATCTGTAGATACCCAGCTACCCGTGTACCAAAAATAGTTGAAATTCGTTAAGGCGTTTTTGCGTTATGAACACAACAACACATACAAACATGAAAAAAAAAATATTTTTTGATTCAGTGTCATCGAAATAAGTAGACCTCTTCCAAATATACAGTCGATATAGAAAAAAATAGTGACGTCAGAAATCCAAACTTTATAGTAGCGGCATTTCACGGCCCAGAATTGCTTTACTGCGGCAGTAAAAATATGGGCAAATAAAATATCACCACCGTTACATCCTGTTTACTGCGGGCCGTTTTACGGCTAGTGACGCAACCGGTTAGGACCTGTGACGTCACCAATAACTAAGATTCCACAAGGCACTATATGTGTCACTATTTACGGGGGCCAATCTAGCGGGGGTTAAGTCGTCGTCTACCAGTGCCTTTAGCCATGAAACACTTTTTCCTGATATATGTCTGATTGTCTCAATCAATAGCCTAGTATTTGGTCCATCATTGCAATTCGATAACCCAGCATATTTAGATCCCATCAATCTCCAATAGTTCTTGCATCTAGCGGGTGCTGTATTTGTGCGCGTCCCTTGATACGGGCAGGAACAGCACCCACGCGGTGTACCCCTTACATTTCATAAAATTTTTCGAAAGGCCTCTCCCAAAGATCCGGGACACCATTGTCCCGTGAGCGGGTGCGACAATCAAAATGCTATTATTATATTAACGTAGCCATTCTGGTTATTTTATAAGCTAATATCTGTAACGCTCCAACTATGCAGGTATGCTCGGGTATAATGTGGCACACTTAGGGAATTCCAGCCGTGTGAATGTCGCTATTCCGGAAATCTCTCCTCTCTGTAATTGTTGAGCTTATACATCAATAGCAGGGCTTACGCATATGAATACTACTAATTATAAAGTTGTACAAATGAAATGTCTGTACATCGAAGATATAAAAAAAAACAATCATTTTATCTCCTCTTCACAAAGCTATATGAGGAATTTTTCGAGCATGAGAAGTGGTGTGCATGCGAGGCTTTAACACTCATTTTCACAAAAAATAGCAAATGTGCGCAGCATTTTTTGAGCCTTGTCTTTTCTATTAAGCATTTATGGACCTGCTCTTTCTGGCAAAAATGCAATTAGACAAGAGGTATATACTTACCATGTCTGTGCGGTGGGCGCGTGAAATACGTAGGTGTACCGCTGCACAGCAAGAGGCCCCCTTCTAACCAGCATTTTGTGGGCGTACCCCTTTTAGCCAGCAATTTTGGGTCTCTTCCCCTTGTAACCACCATTTTCTGGGCCTACCTTTTCTAACCAGCATCTTTTGGGTCTTTCTGCTAACCAGACATTTTGGGCTTGCACCTTTTGTCCAGTATTTTTTGGGTTGACAGCCTTTCTTGGCAGCCTTTCTTGGACGTTTCTCTTCTGGAAATGAGAATTAGGGGTTATATTTACCAGGTCCGTGCGACTGGAGCGTGACAGACGTAGATGTACCGCTGCACAGCCAAAGCCAGGGTCAACCAGATACTTGCCGTGTGGAACATGGCCGGGATCACCTGAGGACAATGCAACGTTATGTTTAGGCTTGCTGAATAAGAAGTTTCTGACAAAAATAACATTTCTGTTATAAGCTTTTATTGCTGACTGTACTTTTATTTAATCATCCTGTTCAATATTAAGTGCAGATTCAAGGCCGAGTTACTGAATTTTAAAGAATGTAGAGACTGCTGACCGACAACAGAAAAAGAAAAGGCATTTCTTTCGGCAAGCCAAAGGTGGAGGTTCTGAACCAAAATCCTCTGTCAGGGTAACCCAGAAGTACTCATGTGCGGGGGTCGCTACTCCCCAACAACTCGCCACAAGCTTCCTTGCGTTGACTGATTGCGTCACATTAATTTGTCTGATAGAGTGTAAAAAAAATGCATGCAGAATGCGTGACTGAAGTAGCAATGGACGGGCCATGTACCCCGGAGAACGAATGGCCGTTGGGGTAGTTAAGTCCTGGAGTGGTGACCACGCATAGTGGGAGCGCAAAAGCGCAGCGTGAGTTTGCTTTTTGACTAGGTGGGCGGTGGATGAGGTCCGCACGGGATAGTAGAAGTGGGAGGCTTATGTTCAGCAGTGGACCTTCGTGGTTGCGTTAATAATTTATTTCGGTGTCGGTAAACCTCCAGTAGGCCTCTAAGCGGTAACCGTCCTTCCAGCACTACTAAAACCTTGGTTCAGATTACGACTGACGTAATCTCATCCATTCATTATAAATCAATGATACAGTTCACAAAACGAGGCTTTATGCCACACAAGAATCAACTACTCATGGAGTCGAATCTTAAGAGACTAAATTTGGTAGGTTTGCGTTATTTTATTACAGAACTCCTATAGCCATCATCAGATCAGCTCGTGATATAATATTGCATTGTCACCAAACTTACATAATTATGGGAAATTTTAGCTCAATCGGGAACCGGGAAGTGTGTCAAATTTAACGTAAAAGATTTGACCGTACAAACATACATACACACATTGCAAGTAAGACCTAGAGCGAGAAGATCAATTTATTTGTGGTTAGAGTGCCAACTTCCCACTCTCGACATTCAGTTCTGTCTGGAACCAAGCATATGGAGTTAGAATCCAGACAGTTTTGTATGAAAGGTTTGGCTTAAAATGCGAACTGAACGAATTTTCTATATTTTTTATATAAATTATATAGGGATTGAAAATCTGGATGGAAGAATTCGAGCCGAAAGCCACAATTTAGTACTTATACTACAAAAGTTTGTGGTATGTGTTGAATTTTTTTTACAAAAGTGCAATTAGGCTTTCTCATTTGAATTCGTTACTTAAAAAGACAGCTGGTAATAGATTACTATAGGTAAATTTTATTAAGACCTTGGACTGGAATGTTTTGTTTTTACAACATGCACATTTTTGTAGCTCCTGACTTTTCAATAAGCGACTTCATCGTAATCCCACTTCTGAAATCTACCGTAAGTTTGATCGTTCATCAAAGTTATTTCCAAAGCGCCATCAAATTCACAATAAGTTATAAGTAAGTCTGTCATTTACCTCTCCAATTTCAACAGATGATCATGTAATGAGGGTTTATTTCCACGACTCTAAAAGTTCGCAATTCAAAAAACTTTTAAGCTCATTAAGTACCTGAAAGTTATCGAGGGAATTCAGGTTAAAAATGTGTTTGAACAAGTGTCGTTTAATTTAATGATGCCGATTTAAGTTGGATTGGAACTGTATACCGTTCAATTATAATTTAAGCTTTGGATTCGTAACCATATACTTCTTTCGTAACTAGATACTTCAAAATCAGAGGGCAAAATATTTTGGTCCGCTCATTTATTTTTTTATATTTCTGGTAAACACATAGCCTCTGAATACTAAAAGTGTCGATATAGATTTAATAAGGGATATGTCAACGTTGCCATCAATATAAATCCTATGAACGTATACACGGTGACATATAAAGATTTTCCATTTCTTAAAGCTTGCTTAAAGACGACAGGTTTTGCTCAGTGGGAGTAACGTTGCCTGCAAAGCTGATGGTCCTGGGTTCAAATCCCTGTAACGGGAAATATTCGTGATATGAGCATTAATATTTGTTTCCAAGTCTTGGATGTCGTCTATCTATTTGTATAAGTAAATATATCGTTGTCTAGTACTCAAAACACAAGCCTTTTGGGCTTACCATGGGACTATTACGATTTGTGTAAAATTTGTCCAGTAATATTTATGGTAATAAAATGGTGGTGCCGGTCTCACATTAGTTCTCTACTTTAAATCCACAGATATCCACTTGTTTTTTTATTTTATCTAGTAAGCAGCAGTGTGACAACCTTTAGAAAAGCAATTATAGGTTAGTTTTCAAAGGATTTAGTAGCTTAAGTTGAAATATGAGCCTTAGGAAAAGTATCTGAAAGAATCGGAAGCAATCAATTATAGATACTATCACTAAATCCATAAACTTCACTTCAGCTTGTCAGCAGCTCACCCTCTTCAACGGATATTGGCAGTTGACAGCTTGAGTCCTCTCTAAATTTGGAGTTGTGACACCATTTAGAGTTTCGACATTTTTAACATTTTGTAAATTCAGAATATGACAAAAATTATAATAACCAGGAGGTGGAATGTATATACAAATCTGAAGAATAACCCTGGTTAATAGTTAACCAAATACTAGTTAAGTAGTTACCCTAAGAATTGACTGAATCATTTCCATAGTAAATTTCGATAGGTCCTTGCCATTTGTCAGTCGATATTATTTTGTATCTTATAGTTGCATTTTTGAGAATGTTATTTCGATTTTGAACTAGATCATAAAGATAATTTCAAATTTACTTTTACAAGACTGAAGGAGAATTATGCTAGTGATGTTAAGACTCTTTGTGCTCAACTCGCTGAGGCATATGTGATGTAGTATTCAGTCACTTGCATGAGTTGAATGGCAATGTGCCGACAAGAAGTTTCCAAAGTTTCAGAATGTTAATTAAGAGAAGTTTCCGGAAACTTCTGAGAATGTTCTCGAGAACGAGAATTTATGGTAGGTAGCGTAAATGATGCGGAGATTAATAACAAATCCAAAAAAGTACCAAACCTAAACATGTCGAAAATAATGGGTGTTTGCCGAAATGAATTTCATGTTGCAAGAATGGTCTGAGAATATTCTCGAGAATGTTTCCATTGCACGTTTCGAGAATGTTCTGCAACTTGCATATTGCTACTTGGATCGTAAGTTAGTTGACCGAGCGAGCGCAGCGAACGAATATCTTCGTTTCAGCTTGGGCAAAATTGCTTTCGTTTGTCCAAGAGATGTCTGTCTGTGCGATCGACGGTCGTCCGAACGTTTTTCTCTATAGGTCGCATTTCATAACCGATTTTCGTGATTTTTTGTAAGCAGGTCCAATATAGATTTTTATCGTCGATTCAGTTTTTATTTCTTTTTTCAAAATGGCGGAGATGTGGGTTTTTTCATGTTATATAGGGTTATAGTTCGCAGCCTAGTCGGGTAAAAAGTATCCTATAACCTTTTGGAGATACTTAGCTACCCATGTACCAAAAATAGTTGAAATCCGTTTAGCCGATTTAGCGTGATGAAGCCACAACGACATACAAACATTTCATTTTTACAACTTTATAGTACTAGCTTCTGCCCGCGACTTCGTCCGTCTTAAATTCGTGTATCGCGGATAAGGGTATCTTTCCGAGATAAAAAGTAGCCCATGTCCTTCCCCGGGACTCAAACTATCTCCATACCAAATTTCAGCGAAATCGGTTCAGCGGTTTAAGCGTGAAGAGGTAACACAGACAGACAGACACACTTTCGCATTTAGGGGGCAAACGAGCAGATGGATCGCTTGATGGTAAGCGATCACCGTCGCCCCTATGGGTGTCTATACACCTGCAACACCAGAGGAGTCACAAATGCGTTGCCGGCCTTTCAGGTGGGAGTACGCTCTTTTCTTGAAGGCTTCGGTCGCATCGGTCCGGAAACGCTGCAGGCGACAATTTATTCCACAGTTCAGTCGCTCTAGGCAAAAAGAGGTTGCTACTCGCGAGGTATAAAGCTCACAGAACCACTACTATACTACACAACTATTTTGTTAGAAAGGAAAACACTCGCAATTTTCCAACAAATAACAACATGCTCAATATCCACACAAAGGAGCGTGCAAGGCTGCAATTAAAGTGCGCTAGATAGCCCGAGGCGTGACTACCCGAGCGTATGCTCAATAATTATAAACTAACTCGACCCTGGTTATAAGTTTCTGTAATTATTATGCACTAGTGTGTGACACGCACTAGGGTTCTTTAAAAAAAATCCTTAAGGGCAAGGGAGGAGGAGTAAGACCCTGGCGCACCTACTTTGTACAAAGAGAAAGTGAATGTTAGATCGTATCAAGAAGAAGTCTCTGAACAAAGACACAGGACAGTGGCGGTTATTCCACCGACAAGAGTGTAGCTCTTAAGTTAAATGATGAGCATTGTGTGTCTTCAATATTTGAAGATTCAGCTCGTTCAGTTCAGCATAAATGACGATGCCTGCGAAGCTGACAGTCCTAGGTTCAAATCTTGTGTGAGATGAGCACAAATATTTGTTCCTGAGTCTTGGATGATTCCTATGTATATGTATACAATAAAAGTTTATATCTCTTAAATATATCGTCATCTTGTACTCAAAACAAATCGTATTGAGCTTACCATGAGATATGTTTGATTTGTAATAAATGTCCTTTAATATTTATTTCTTTACTGTACTAAAATTGGAATATTTTATTTTAACCGACTTAAAAAACCACAAAATAGGTTGGCACCTTAAAATTAGTCCGCAAATAACTTTGAAAAGGTGATTTTCGAGGTATTTTAAGAGTTCATTGCAGCTATATGATAAGACGGCGATATGCGAAAGTATTTCTACAATCTGCCTTCTGAATACCAGAAATTGTGTTAAGTATTTCTAGAATCTGCCTTCTGAATACCATAAATCGTAAGTATTTCTACTATCTGCCTTCTGAATATCAGAAATCGTAAATATTGATACAATCTGCCTTCTGAATACCAGAAATCTTAAGTATATCTACAATCTGCCTTCTGAATATCAGAAATCTCATTATCACAACTCAACAAAACGGGGCTTAATCGCGTATAAATATGATTTATTTGTGGAATCGTGCGTGAAGAATTACCAACGAAAGGTAATTAAATAAATAATATTTATACGCGATTCAGCCCCGTCTTGTTGTGTTGTGATAATGAGTGAAGATCGTGTAAGTTAAAATCAATGATCAGAAATCTCGATTCGTTTCTAGTGTTTAATTTTCAATGAGTAGTATATTTTAGTCATAAGAAACCGAATTAATTGGTGTTTTTGAAAAAATAATGCATGTTCCCCATTTTTAATTAATACCAGCATGTTCAGACACAAAGGAGTGTGCAAGGCTACAATTACAGCGCACAAAAATCACACGATTGCTCCGCGGTATGATTACAGACTTATTAAGTCGCGGTATACGCCCAATGATTACGGGCTCGATCCAGCTAATAACTTTATAATTATTATACCTACACTAGTAATCATATAGTATGGTTCAATCACTTACTTGTTATCGATAACTGAGAAGTCGCATCGGTCAAACCCCCACACCTTTCTCTCACCGCAGGCGATATCTCATTTAAACGGTAGATCCATTTTGATTTCTTATGTAAATCTTGATATTTTACCATCTAGATCTTCGTGATTTTTAAAGAGAATTTCTTTACTAAGAATCTATATTCTTAAAATACAAAGATCTAAATAATGAAAAAATGCAAACATCTTGTAATAAGTAATGACAAAATTTGAAAACAAGCTGACTGGGCGCTGCAGCTCAATTAGCAGAGCTCGCAGCCAGCAAGGCATTGGTTCAAATCTAGTCGGAGTCTTGAAATTATTTCATTATTTCGATAGGAAAAGAAGGTAGGAAGGTAGGTATCCATTTCATCCATTATTTATAAAAGAAATTCTCGTGATAAATTATTAATTTCCAATAAACAACAGCATGTTCGGTATTGTAACTAACAAACGAGCGTGCAATTACAGCGCACACGATTGCTCCAGGGTATGATCACAGACTTAGTAAGTGAGTGTATCCCCAGTGATTACGGGGTATATTATATTCGAGGTTTCGCTCCCGTCTTAGATTTCATTGTTCAGAAATTTACCGAGATTTATTCACTACTAGCATTTACCTGCTGTTTCGCTCGCGTTACTGAGAGCTGAGTGCCCTAAAAGCTCCAAACTATAGTCCAAAATCACCCAAAATATGTTCCAAATTAAGTAAATCGAACTTTATTCGCCTAATGTGGGATATGTTTCAATTATTTTGAGTTCATAAGCACAATCATTACAGAATTATGATTTTCTGAAGTAGTGTCGTCAACATCTTCAGTAAGTATAAGTGGGTAACCATTACTTATATACTCATTAGATTAATGGATTTGTTCAGCTACAAAGAATTACTTTAGTTTCCATATATTTTGTTGTCGTTTACGTAATGTACCTACTCATAATACCGGAAGATCAGCGTTGGCTTTCAAGCTAGCATTGTGCTGCGGTGGAACCTTTTCGTGGAATACTAGTTATTTCTATATTATTTCTTTGTGTTAGTACTTAATTCTTATTAACTTTCTTGTATGCAAACGAATGTAAATGTTTTATTTCCTTCACAGTTCAAAAAACCTATTTGAACAACCGGAACTGGGTAATAATCTTAGGGTAGGTAAGTGAAAGTTGGTACGGAACCCTCGGTGCACGAGTCTGACTCGCACGTGGCCAGTTTCTTCTTCTCGGAGCAGTTTTAGGTTTCTAACCTAAAAATGGCCTAGTAAGAATTCGTAAATAGAGCCATAGAAATAGCCGTGATTTTCTCTACAATGACCTATGTTTGGAAATCGTTACCAGAATGCGCCAAACACCCCATATATCAGTTGCATTTTGGTAGTATAAATACTCGGAATCCTATTGCCTGCCTAATTTTAATTCATCAGCGCGTAATAGGCGATGATTATGCAAAATTTGTACGTGCGCTAAATCTACTATTTATCGTATTGTCCAGCCAATTGAATATTGACGAGAGGGTTACTCTGAAGTTCGAAATTTGAAGTTTGAATCGTGCCCTTGATGAGGAGATCCGCCGAAGAACCAAGGTCATTGACATAACTCACAGTTAACTGGCAGCTAGACTTAAGTGACAGTGAGTGGGGCATATTGCTCGCAGAACTGATGGTCGCTGGGGCAGAAAGGTTATCGAATAACGACAGAATGACGCAGAGTGTCAAAGTTTGTATCGTGCCCTTGATTAAGAGGTCCGCCGAAGAACCAAGGTACATAGCTCCGAGTTGCGAGACTTAAGTGACAGTGGGCGAGGCACATCGCTCGTAGAACCGATGGCCGCTGGGGCAGAAAGGTTACCGAGTCGCGACAGGATGACTCATCGTGGGACGTCACAACAACCAGAACCGATAATCTGCTGAAGATCGCGTGAAATCGTTGGATGAGGGCGGCGCATGACCCATCGTTATGGAAATCCTTCGGGTAGGCTTTTGTCTAGCAGTGAACTTTCTTGGCCTCATATGATGAAGATGATCTTTCCCTGTCTCCAGCATTAAAATGTTTTTGAGTAAGTGAGACAGCGCTTTATGAACTCTTCGAATATCAGACGACCTTTAATTTTTACAAGTTCATAGTAGTAGAATAGAATCCTGTATTCCATACTACGTCTTCGTCTGTGTTATCTCATCATGTCAGCCGTACGACCGCTGCTAAACAAAGGCTCCCAAGAATCTCCAAAACAATCCAACGATGTCCTGCGATCGTTATGAGATCGTCGGTCCACCATGATAGGGCTGTCTCCAGATTGCGTCGTCCAACTTGGTCCCCAAACAAGAACCTGGGTAGAAAGGTTCTTCCACGGCCTGTGTTATGAGCACTGTATCTCACCTACAGCTACTACGTATGTCTAGTAAGTTTCTGAGTTACTTATGTCGACGACATTCTTCTTCGGCGAATGTTCTCCTTAAATAAATAAATAAATAAATAACAATATTACAGTACAATTTTACACAAATCAAACTACTCCCATGGTAAGCTCAATAAGGCTTGTGTTATGGGTACTAGACGACGATATATTTAATATGTATATTTACTTATATACATAGAAAACATCCAAGTCTCAGAAACAAATATTTATGCTCATCACACAAATATTTGCCCTTACTGGGATTCGAATCCAAGACCTCCAGCTTCGCAGAAAACGTTAACCTTATTGTCTGTCATTTTTAGGGTTCCATACCTCAAAAGAAAAATGGAACACTTAATAAGATCACTTTGTTGTCCGCCTGTCTGTCGGTTTGTCAAGAATCTTTTTCTTAGGAAGGCGTGAAAATATCAAGTTGAAAGTAACATAAACTACTTATGTCTGCCAACCATTGAAAAAAGAAAGGGAAAGATGTTAGGACATTTGCTACGACACGACGATTACATAAAAACCGTTATAGAAGGAAAGATTGAAGGAAGAGGAAGAAAAGAAGACCTGGAGATGTTATATAGTCCAAATAAAGAAGAAAGTAGACGGCGTGTCGTAACAAGACATAAACACGAAAGCTGAAGATAGAAACACTTGGAAGCTGCTCCACCGACAAGAACCTGGCTCTTAAGTTTCTGATGATGATGACTTAAGTCAACGCAAACCAAAGATACAGTAATTAAAATGGTGTTTCCATACTAATTGCTGTCCAAAGATAACCTTGTAGAGTACTTCGAGTTGTCCTAGAAACTTGAAATTTGGTATGAAGGTAGCTCTTATTTATTTATTATTATTTTTTATTTTATTTTTTTGTATTTTTAAGTCTTTATTTCACGCTTAAAACATTTTTTTTATTTATTTAAACTTTATTACACAAAACAAAAGTAAGTACAAATGGCGAACTTAATGCCAAAAGGCATTCTCTACCAGTCAACCATAGGGCCAAACAGAGACGCATGAAAATGGTGCAGTGGGGAAAAACATTCAGTACTGTGAGCGTTAGGATATACAAGAACATAATGCATAGATAATTACTTAAACCTATACTATATAAGCTATACAATATATATATATTACATGTAAATAATAAATACTAAATAATATACCAGCTACTGCATGGAAGATGGACGCTACTAGAGTTCTTGTTCCAGCAGATGCCTACGTAGCATCCGCTTGAAAAGTACCTTATAGCACAATCCACGACATAAATTCTTAATTTTTAATTCATTTGAAAAACTAGATATTTTGATGCCTGTCTGTCTATGTCAGTAACCAATATAAAATGACCTCACACTCACACGATGAGTACAGTTTGCTTAGGAGTAGGGCTCTGATAAAACTAAATTTAATAGATACGATCAATTTGAGCGTTTATTTTGCATGGAAACGGTGCGCGAGTCCAACTCGCACTGTCAAGTTTATAAGCGGTTTTTTATCTTTTTCGCGCAAAATGTCATCCCCATCTTACTCATCTGACAGTTTATTTTCGGCAAACGTCCGAACTACTATCTAAGAAATACGTAAACTCATCAAAGGATGTCAACAGTATGAAAAGCTTTTGGTTATTAAATTAAGGTGTCCAAACTTTTATGCTGGGGCCACATTCCGGGTAACACATGTCAAGAATATCACCACTATTATATCTCTACCTTAGCAATATTTTGAAGTAACCATTATGTTATTCTTAGAAAGTGAACAAGGCACTTAATAAAGCTGGAATCAGGTGGAACTTTACATCAGATGGGATCGACGTCTAAAGCTTATAATCTTACTTATCCATACTAGTAATATTATAAATGCGAAAGTGTGTCTGTCTGTCTGTCTGTTACCTCTTCACGCTTAAACCGCTGAACCGATTTGGATGAAATTTGGTATAGAGATAGTTTGAGTCTCGGGCTACTTTTTATCCCGGAAAAATGCCCTTATCCGCGATAGACGAATTTAAGGCGGACGAAGTCGCGGGCAAAAGCTAGTATTATATAATAAATAACCTATATGATTTGTCTTACTCAGTGACACACTTTTATGAGTAGATTTTAAAACAAAAATTTTACACTGTTCCGTGCAATTTCTAGCATAGTTTCTTACATACAAATCTCGTCCTGTCAAATACAACAAAAAAAATACCGTTCTAAAGTAAAGTCATACTTTTTTCAAAATGATTTATATCCATACTAATATTATAAATGCGAAAGTGTGTCTTTCTGTCTGTTACCTCTTCACGCTTAAACCGCTGAACCGATTTGGATGAAATTTGGTATGGAGATAGTTTCAGTCCCGGGGAAGGCTACTTTTTATTCCGAAAAATACTCTCATTCGCGATAACCGAATTTAAGACTGACGAAGTCGCGAGCAGAAGCTAGTTTTTAATAAATGTTAAACTGTGTTTGTTGCTTTGTGCTTAGTTATTGCAATTATTTTCTATTAAAGGTGGTTCTACAAAATAAAAATGCATGAAATAAACATTCTAAGAAACGTTATTATATCATCTGAAAATTATATTAAAAGTGTGTTCAGACATTTTTTATATATCAATTGTTTCTCTACGAAATATTACCTACACACGCACACGCCTTTTTTACTCGAAAAAACTCAAAAACTAAACAATATATCAAAGCGACCTGAAAAGTATATCAAATAAATTTGTGTCTCTTTTACTTCACTTCTAAACTCTTACTACATAAGTTAGGCAATACAAATCTAAAAAGTGTTTTAAGTGGTTTTAAAATCAACTCTTTTTTCACTTAAACTTGTAATCATAAATTGCTCACTGAGATGTAAAAAACTATAATACTATCATGATTATTCGTCGCTGAATTTGGCTTATTATCCCATCTGGCCAAGTTATTTCATAATATTTCGTAAAAACATAGGCCGTTATTCTTTAATATTGGAATGTCACGAATCAATTCGTCAGATAAAATGGTAAACTTAATTTAGTTTCGTTTCAATTTATTTCGTTTTAAATTGTGTAATTACATAAAGCGGCAAAGTGAGAAGAATATAGATTAAGATTAAATTCTGAAAAATCTTCTTCAGCGAACTGTGATCGCGTAATTTAGATCTACATTTTAATCTAGTGAATCGTTACTCAATAAATATAATTATCAATTCATCAGTACACTCAAAAAAAGCCTGACTTTATTCGCCGAGGAAAAAAGTCATAACCATATTTTTTTGCTTCAGCATATTGTACCGGGGTAAAAAGTATTCTTTTACTAGCCTCGATTATCCAACTTTCCTTGTATCAAAAATGGTTATAATGCGTACAGCCCTTTTGGCTTGATGTGAACACAAAGACGGTTAAATCACACATAATTATAAATGTCCACAAAAAAACTAGTGACCTTTAAATATCCAGAAATAGCAACTTCATCAGCGGAGGAGTAAAAAAACACGTCTCTCTTTTTTTTAAGCGTAGTCGAGTAATAAGCATCCTATTATCATCTGTGGATGCCCTGCTACCCGTGTACCAAAAATAGATGAAATCCGTTCGCCGTTTTGGCGTGATGAAGCCACAATGACAGATACAATAAACATACAAATACTTATTTTTTTTTAATATTTTCAATGTACAGACATTTCATTTTTACGACTTTATATTAGCATACATTATAGGTTCGGGGTTTCCGTCGAAATCTCTAATGTCCTTTGTCCTAATGGATTGTTTGTCCTAATGTATCGTTGGTCATAACGCATATTTTTCAGAAACCGTATATTATTCAGGATTTAAAAAAAAACATCGTATAAATTAGGTTAGGTTAGATTTATTTTATAACAATCCTGAAAAGTTTAGAGCTTCGTAAAGAAATGTGTTATGACAAACGATACATTAGGATAAACGATACTTTAGGACAAATGCCGTTAGAGATTCCGATATAGATCCATAGGTTTGTAATAAAAGGAACATCAAAAACTAACCTAACCTACAAAAATACTACATAGGCGACTTTGTCGATCGTTTTATTACTTTCGTAGGTTAATAATTATTACTAATAATAGTAATTAAGATGAATAAAGAAAATAATAACAATAATCTTTTATTTCGAGTAAGTTACACTCATATATGGTTAACTAGTAGAAGAGCCTTATTCTAGATGTTACTTTTTAATACCTAAACACTTAATGATTATTTATTTATTTATAATACATTACATAGTCATAGTCATAGTCATAGTCATAGTCATTTATTCATTTTCACAATATACATTGCATTTGAATTTTACATAAATAAAACACACAAATAAAACACACATAAAATTAATATAAAAAAAACAACAACCATACACCTAATAATAATCTCTACTATCCAAAATAAAATAAAAAATTTAAGCTTAAACTACTAATTACAAGTTTCAAATGAAAGGTCATAAATGTATACTAGGTACTTAATTTAATTTTTTTTTCCATACATGTGGCTTCATTTAATCAGTAATCACATTGTGCTGGCAAAATTCCTCTACTGAATAAAAACACTTCTTCAACAAGAATGCTTTTAACTTGTTTTTAAACATGTTTAAACTCGTAATTGACTTAAGTTCAGGGGGTAACCTATTAAATAATCTAATGGCCTGGTAACCCGAAGAGTGTTTCATAACTTTGAGTCTGGCACTAATTGTTTGTGGTAAGTCCATTCTTCTGGTTGCCAAACGCTTTTGTCGTTCATCTAGAGTCTCGATGCAGTTTAAATGTTTTATTAGGTCGCTAAGGGTTACAAGAATGTATAAACTGGGCACCGTGAGGATTTCTAACTGAGAAAAATAGGATTTGCACGACGTTGTTTGAGATATTCTCACCATGGTTCTGATGGCTCTCTTTTGGGCTACCAAAGCAGACTGAATATTGTAAAGGTAGCTATTGCCCCAGAATTTAACGCTATATCTAATTTTGGATTCGATTAGAGCGTAATAGACCATTTTAAGATGAGAGAGCATCACTTCGTCCCTGAGACTTCTAAGTGCATAACAGGCTGAACGTATTGAATGGACTAGTGCAGATAACTCATTTTTCCAATTCAGACTGGAGTCAATCCTGACACCGAGAAATTTGACTGAATCAACATTGTGAGTTTACAGGACACCCAAAACACTCACAATGTTATTTGCATAAATAAGACTTATACATTCAGCTAGATAATAAACACACACACAGTTAGAATAAAAAAATATAATATCAATAGAATGTCAATAAAACGAACATTGTTATCATTATTAAAAATACAATAATCATAAAATACATCAAATTCATCGCGTCAAATAATTACTTAAGAAAATAATAGATAATCGCGGAAACAGAAGAAAATATTACTTAAGAAAATACCAAAATGTTTTATTAATATGGGCCACCTGTCAGTTAACACATCGGCATCCTGGATTTCTTTCAGGAGATTATTACTAAACTAGCGGCCGCCCGCGACTTCATCCGCATAGATTTTAGGTAAAATCTGAGATATGAATGAGGAAAACTTTTTTCTGTTAGTTGTCCGATGCTGTTCATGTTTGTAAAAAAATACTTAAAAGATATTCAGCGACTATCGGATTAAGAATTTTTAAAAAAAAAAAGATAGAGAAAATGGGGATATTGAACATTATTCCATAAGAAGGCAATACTGGCACTTTTAATTTTAACATTTTTAACGCCTGCAAGACTACCAAAAGAAGAGACCGGCGAACTTCCCGACACTGGCCAAAATGAAATATCCTAGAAGGTACCTCGGCGTTTCAAAAGGATAGTATTTTAAGGCGTAGCAAAAAATGGTTGTCTGTAAAGTCGGTTTACGAACGATAATTTTATATGTTAACGTCACAAGAAAACTGACGTCATAATTTTGCTACGACACCTATTTTTTGTCTCCTTCCCTCTGTCCCTCTCTCTCTCTTTCTCTCCATCTATCCTTCCCTCCCTCCCTCCCTCCCTCTCTCTCTCTCCCTCCCAACCTCCCTCTCTCTCTGAATTTCGAAAAATCAAGAATATAAGTTTCTTGATTTTAAACACACAATCTTTTTGCGAACTTTCAAGTTTCTAAGTCCAAAGATTTCACGTTTCACATACAAAGTTCCATTCCATGTTTTACCCCCTTAGGGGATGAATTTCGATAAATCAAGAATATAACTTTCTTGATTTTAAACACACAATCTTTTCACGAAATTTCAAGTGTCTAAGTCCAAAGATTTTACGTTTCCCATACAAACTTTCATCCTTTGTTTTACCCACTTAGGGGATGAATTTCGAAAAATGCTTTCTTATCCCTAGCCTACGTTATAAATGTAACTGACTGTGAAAAAATCAATTTTCTAGCATTAGTAGTTTCGGCTGTGCGTTGATGAGTCAGTCAGTCAGTCAGGACTTCTTCTTTTATATATATAGATTATATTCATTAATTGAACTTCCCTGTGTATTATTGTATGGATATCATAAATACTTGGGACTATTTCTACAAATTCACATTTCTATTACTAAATGTAACAAAACTTCCAACCAGATTTACCTGCCTTAAATATTCAAATACTGTCGTACATAACAAGTTCAGTATTACACGTGTAACTTCAAAGCAAGTTCCAGTGACTGCACTAAACGGTTCCTGCGAACTCTAACCTTTACCTGTTTGTAAATGGACATACAGGGTTGAACGGAACACGAATGAATGAAATGGAAAACAAAATTGACAATCTGAAAATCGACCTAGTTCCAAACTAAGTTAGTTTGTAACTACTATGGGTAACAGTACCTCAATAGATTTCCATACGGGCTGGATAGAGGCGACCCGCATCCAGCCATACTGTGACACAGTATGCTATTTTCAGTTAAGATTAGTTTTAGGATCTATTCACATTCACACGGACAACAACGCAGTGGTAAAATTTAGTGAACCAGTGGTTGTGATGTGACCACGTACGAGGGTGCAAATTAAAGTAGGTACGTGGTTCAAAGCGGATGGATACATTTCAGGCGTACAGCACAGTGCTCGTTGGCGGAAAAGTTTGACACGTTGGACGCGTAACCCAAACACCAGGTCACACCAGGAATTTATTTATTTATTATATTAAGGTTCACCAACAATTGTGTACACCAATACAACAATAAATAAATAAATATTACGGGACGATTTTACACAAATCGAACTAGTCCCATGGTAAGTTCAATAAAGGTGCGTCCACACTTGTATCATTTGCTCGTATCCGATCACCGTGCCGTAGCATGACTGCGTATCGCGCTGCTTGGACGCTTACTGTCGGCGCGCCGATAATGCCGCACTCTTCCGATACAAGTGCGTGATACGCGTAGCAAATGGATTTCGAGTGATCGGATCGGCGCAACGTCCAAACGCGTGATCGTGACACGCGATCATGCTACGCTACGATGATCTGATACGGGCAAATGATACAAATGTGGACGCACCTTTAGGCTTGTCTTATGGGAACTAGACGACGATATATTTGATAGATACATGACTTATATACATAGAAAACATCCAAGACTCGGGAGCAAATATTTATGCTCATCACACAAATATTTGCCCTTACCGGGATTTGAACCCAGTGTGCCTACCGTGAGATGAGTTTACGATCGGCGCTAGCGAATATCTCGTATCGAGAGTCAGTGCACCTCTCTCGCACGCGCTAATAGTGCGAAAGGGATAGACCGTCATCGAGCGCTCGATACTCGCTCGTGCCGAACTCATGGTACGCGTACAGGACCTCAGCTGCGCAGGCAACGTTACTCCCACTGAGCTAAACCGGTCGTCAAGGTACACAATAAATTCTTCTGCTTTTTTTGAAGAATAGTGCAACAATCTCTTAAAGGTAAACACCGCATGCAACATTATGGTTAAGAATAATAAAACTAACTAAGACTCAAGAAGTATTCACGAAACAAGTGTGCCACGTTGATTTTCAAAACGATTCGTGTAACGACGGTATGATACGTTTAGTCGGATACAATTTCTTCTAAGATTACTTACTTTAGTAGACAGGAAAAGGTAAACAGTCGGTATGTTTGACATATCTAAGCCCGTTATTGTTAATTATTATATACAGAGAAGCACCAAAACAAATTATTTATATCTATAACTAATCAATAACATTAAAACGTTAACTTGTTGACATGTGCATCCTGCCTATCCTTACCTACGGCGCCCAGACCTGGTAACAGACTGAAACCGAAAAGTCCAGACTGAAGGTCTGCCAGCGAGCGATCGAGCGCAGTATACTAGGTGTTTGAAGAATTGATCGCATCAGAAACACCGACTTGCGCTCCAGAACTGGTAACACAGACGTGGGTGTTAAAACCGTCAGACTCAAATAGGACTGGGCTGGGCATGTCTGCCGTATGAACCCGGATCGGTGGGCCAAGGTAAGTATCGAATGGATCCCCGAGGATGGCTACCGGAACCGAGGCAGACCTAAAAGGAGATGGCAGGACGATTTGTACACATTTTGCAAGGGCTGGCGCTGGCAGGAGTATGCGCTGGATAGGGATGCATGGCGGAAAAGAAGAGAGGCCTTTGCCCAACAGTGGGACACTTGAACAGGCTATTATAACAATATCTAATCTGAGACATCTACCGCGCAGGGTGCATGTAGAATTATCGATCGATACGCATGAAACGAGTGAGGCATTGGCAAAGTCAATCAAATAGATAAATATCAAAAATATAAATAACCCAACATGAAAGATTGGTTTTGTAAATAAAATGCTTGGAATTAAACCTTTTAAGGTTGTTCCTGGTGTGACCTTGCGCGAGCAATCAGGTTTTTGTTTTCACTTTGATCCTTGTATCTAAATATATCACAATACAACACGTATTGTTCATAGAGGATTTTGAAATCCATTTTCATTGAGCCACGATCTCCTTTTAAGTTTTAAGCAGTAACTTTTACAGTCCTCTAACAAAACTAGGGCGTACCGAATCAAAATCACTTACTAAGCACTAAAACTTCAATCTTTATATACATCAGAGCAAAACTATCTTTATCTAGCTCAACTTGAAGCTCGTAATACCTTGAAACGATTTTGCTCTATAAGATAACAAGCGCAGAATGTTTTGCGGTTACAAAGATTGAAATTTCACACGGATTGTTCCAAACTATCGTGTGGCGAGGTGCAATAGTAAGTTTGTAAAAGTTTTCAATGACAAAGAATGTCAATGGCGTTTGATCTGAGAGAAATTTATTTCAGTTCCTTTAAAACCTTGGACGATGGTCCTCGAATGGTCCTCTTTACCTTTGCTACTGAGATAAGCGGTACTCTTTACTCTTCTGTTATTTGTGACGATCGTGCATTAGACGAAAGGAACCGAGTTGGACGAATATTTTAATATTTCGTTTTATTTCGGAAAAACTTAACAATAGGATTAAAAAAAAGGCTTTTCATAGACTTTTATTTATCTTGCAATACGTACGTACGGGTATGATGGAGCCGTTAAGTGGTAATAGGAACTCTGTAATCAAATAACGTAATCTTACCGAGTGTGGGTTATTTGGAAAGTTTGGAAGTTTAGCTTGAACTGACATTTTCAAAGTGAAAATATCAAGTCGCTGCGATGTGGCGGCGAAAAGAGAAAAAAACTACGTATATTAAAAAAAAGTTTTCATTACAATTTTCATCGATTCCATTGTTCTTGTTGGGTTTATTATTTTTATTTCACTGCATGTTTGAGAGAAGCGCTATATTATACCTCGGCGTGAAAATCATCTTCCTTAGTACAGTAACCAGCATTAATATCTGCCACAACAAAGCGCGCATAAATATCTGACACCACTCTATTTCTAGGGACGTGTCAAATATTTTCGCCCGCTTTATTATGGCAGATATTGATGCTGGTGACTGTACTCGTACAAAGCCTGGATAGGCAGCTAGTAACAATATAAATGGTAGTAGGCTCCATAGAATAAACAGGTCGTTTAGCGGCGCATGTGTTTAGTACTATAATAGGCTACCTAAAGATGCATGTAACATGTCAATTAATAAATTCAAACAATTTATAAAAGCCAAATTAGTCAAAAAAGCGTACTATGACACTTCATCTTACCTTTATGATAAAGATCCATGGACATTATACCACTCATCTTTCAAGTTATATCATGTCAAACAAAATTAATTGTAAAAATAGATATAAGACTTTATGCTTTAATAATGACATGTTTTAAGGGTACCTAATAATTAAATTACCTATGAAATAATAGTAGATTGTTTGACAAGGGGCTAAAATAAGCGATTATGACACGAAGTGAATATTTGCAAATGTCTGAGTGCCATAATGGCTTTTAGGCACGTTTGCTTTTCACTTCAACTGCGAGAAAATAAAAAAGACGTAACATTAAAATTGTATATTTCATGAAAAACTAAAAGTACGGTTTGAGCAATTTTATCAGAAAGTTGGCCAATCTGATGAGGTTAGTTTTTTGTTTTTAATTATTTGTAAGGCGTATGTAGCTGGCTGCATGTTTTTTTTCAGTGTCACAGAAATTTGTATGGAATTACATGGGTTTCTTTTAAGCCCTAGGGGCTAAATGTACTATTTTAGTCTCGCTTCGCGAAGCTAATATGACGTTCTTTTTGAGCAGGAGAATTGAAAAAGTATATTTGAATTTAAATATAAAATTAAAGGTCAAAGTAGACTCAGTAACAAGAATTCAGTAAAGTAGGTATTTTATCGTGTCGTTTATTGGCTGCGAGCAATGCAATAGCGTTCAAATACTTTCCCGGCAAATACATATTCTGTTTGCTCGTATATTTTAGAAACAGGTTCTGTTTAACTTTGCCCGATATTTTTCCGCTTATTGACCAGTATTGCAAGTAACGTTGCAGTGTTCCAAGTATATATAAATATTATTTACAATACACGATACCTGCGAGGAACTCGAAAATTTTACCCATGCATTCCTTAGTCATTGTGGTTTTTTTATTGAACCTCAGTAAAATACTATAGCTAAGTTTTGAAGATATATACATTTTCTTGTAAACTATTTATTGTGATTACAGAAATGCATTAAGCTCTTTTGATCGCTATGCTGCCAAGTTTCGCGTCGCTATTGACAGACATCAAAGTGCCACTCACTAAAGTTAGTCTATATTACATAATACTTTATACTTAAATAAATAAATAGATATTATAGGGGACAATTTTACACCAAACGAACTAGTCCCATGGCAAGCCCAATAAAGCTTGTGTTATGATTATGAGTTATTATTGGTACTAGATGACGATATAGTTCATAGATTACTTACTTATATACATAGAAAACCTTCAAGACTTAGGAACAAATATATATTGCTTATCACACAAATATTTACCCGTACCGGGATTTGAACCCAGGACCGTCAGCTTCGCAGGCAACGGCACTCCCGCTGAAGTAATCGTTAATCTAGAAGCAGTAATCGTAAATTTTTGGTGCAGCAATCATGATATTGCGCTATAAAAGTGGAAAACACCAATTTTAACGATTAAACATTTTAATATTTTCGACCATAACCCTAATCCATCATTTCGGTTGCAATTTGCCACATCTATGGCACTCTACCATTATCGCTGCACCAAAAATGCTACCAAATTTCCGATCACTGGTTGAAAGATAATTTTTACTCTTTTACGCTGAAGCAGAAAAGGGCTACGACTTTTCCTCCTTCGTGAACGAACTTTGGAATCGAGATCGAATCAGGAATGAGGAGATTCGTAGACGAACCAAGGTCACCGATATAGCAAACAGGGTAAACAAACTGAAGTGGCAATGGGCAGGGCACATTCGAAGAACCGATGGCCGTTGGGACAGAAAGGTTCTCAAGTGGAGACAGCGTACTCGCAAACGCAGCGTGGGAGGACCACCCGCAAGGTGACCACCTGATTAGGGTTGCGGGAACTCGCTGGATGCGTGTCGCCTCTATCCGGCCCATATAATAGATTTCCTATTAAGAAGGCCTGGGGTCAGCAGTGGACGTCCTATGGCTGAAATGATGATGAACGAACTTGCAGGCACCTTCTAGTTATCTAATTTTATTCTACCAAAGCTTAAAATGTGGCTGACTGTATGTAGAAAACGTGACGCAAAAGGAGTCTCAGGACATTTGCCGGTGTGGCCGATGTTTAATTTAATGGTATCATAAAATATGTATCTTATAATCTTCTCTGAAATTCCCAAGAAACCGTATTTTTCTCGAACTTTCCAGAAAGAAACGGAACACTTTAACCGTGCGCCATTTAGTGCTAGCGGAAATTTAAGTTCAGCTCTTTCTACAGAATTTCTCTAAAAGCAACACTAAAACTGTACTTCAAAAGTCCACATTTGTACGTTTTGGTGGAACTCTTAACTAGTTTATCGTCGGGATTTGAATTCTAAATCTAAGTAAATAAAGTTGCGTTTTAGTTTAGGGAGATGCAGGTAAAATAAGTGTTGTAGAAGACAAGTTCTGTGGTTCTATTTTAGGGGTCGCGACTCAGATAATAATTATGGTGGTGAACTCTGAGACTTGAGTCGAGTCGAGCGTGAGTTTTGTGCAACTATTTGAGTCTTGTAAAGAGCTCGAGTTTTCGACAAGCCTTTGCTGCTGACAACTTTAGTTCCAAAATTAAACTCAAACCTCAACTTCATTCACAATATATATTTTTTTTTATAAAAAAAGAACCGACTTCAAAATAAACTAAAAAGCCAAAGATAATCTTTTATGTACGGTACGGATCACATTTGAATCACCTTTTGAAGTCGGTGCCATTCATTTATTAGGTACTATTAACACAGATGGCACGCAAGAACCGCGGCGGCGAGCCTTTAGTTATTACCTACCTATATATTTAGTTATAGTAATTAGTATTTTTGTTGAATACAGAAATACAGAACTTTACTTCAGGTTTGGCACCAACTTCAAAAGATGATTCAAATGTGATCCGTACCGTACATAAAAGATTATTTTTGGCTTTTTAGTTTATTTTGGAGTCAGTTCTTTTTTTATTTTTTTATTTTTGCCTTTTAGTGATGGATTTTAGTGATATAAAGTATTTTGTAGAGCCCAGAATGGGAAGATTGAGGAGGATTTGATTGTAAATAAAAATCTAAATTATAAGAATTGGCTAGGTCAAAATGGTTAAGTCCAGTAGCTTGCTGGTTAAAAAAGAATATAACAGTCTCAACTTACTCATACTATTTAAAGAATTATCTCGCAACTATTGACCGTTAATAAGGACTTGTACCTTCCATCATCAGCTCAGCATCATTAAATGATATAAAGCAGACGAAAATAACTGAATAACTTTAGAAAAATATATACAAAACATTGTTAGTGCCTATAATATTTGAGTATTTCTCTCGATATCGCTGGGATCCCATCATCAGATCCTGACTTGGTGATAAGGAGACTACCCTAGAGACACACTATAAAGAATATGACTAACAGTCTTAACGTACGTACCTATAATACATGTATTTTTTAAGAATTATCCTGTAACTCTTAACCGGTAAGGAGTTCTCTGGTTCTCCACTATCAGCTCCACTCCGCTACCCTGATTTTAACTAACTTCTGCCTCTAAGCAAAATATGATAAAGAATTATATTGCGATTAGTGAATTAAATAACACTGGTTGAGCCGATATAAGTAACTGGTGGCTTGTGTCTTCATCATCAGTTTCTTTTCAACAAATGATGATTTTCGAGTGTAAATGCTTGTTCTTCTTTACTAAATTCTTTAATGAATTCCTTCGATTCCTCATCGATCTCACCATCAGATCATCACCAAAATTTTACGGGACCAACTTGGAGATTCCTACTCTTAACCGAAAAAATAATTTTCCAAATCGACTTGCGATCCGCGAATTAAATAGCACTGGTAGAGCCCTCAGTGGTAACTGATGGCTGGTGTCTTCATCATTGGTTTCTCTCCACTAAATGATGATTTTCAAATGTAAATGCTGAAACTACTGTAATAAATACCGAAATCGCCATAGATGTGCTCATAAAAATCGAGGAATTCCTTCGATTCCTCATGGATCCCGGCATCAGATCTTGACCAAAATTTTATGGGACCAATTTGGATTTACCTACTCATGAACAAAAAATAATTTTCTAAATCGTCGTGTAAATGACGGAGTTCTGAGGTAACAAACATAAAAAAATAAAACGTTCAACTTTTCATCTTGAGGCAGGTCACGTACAGTACGATTAAAGATAAGACATTTCGAATAAATAAGACACATTAGAGGACTTGAACGTAGAAAAAAGACTCGCGTTTTCTATCTGGGTGCCAAAGATGAGTGCCGCAACTGCTTGCCAGGAGGACTCCTATCTTTCCACTATCGAGTCGCATTCTCTGTCTGTTCGTTTTGTATAAGGACAGTGGACGTCTTAATGTGGCTTAATCCGCGAGACCTTAGTTAGAAGTCATAATTTAGACAGAGTTCTAACGTTTAAGTAGGGAGGGCTATACTCAGGATCTCTGTACGAAGTCGAATCAGAAATAAGATGATTCGTAGCCGAACCAAGGTCACCCATAGCACACAGGGTAAGCCAACTGAAGTGGCAATAGGCAGGGCGCATAGTTCGAAGAACCAATGGCCGTTCGGGCAGGAAGGTTCTCTAGTGGAGGGCTGGCGGCAAGCGCAGCGTGGGAAGGCCACCCCCGCAAGGTAGTCGGACAACTTGGTAGGGTTGAGGGGACTCGCTGGATGCGGATTGCCTCTATCCGGCCCATGTGGAAGTCCAATGAGGAAGACTGTGTCTAGCAGTGGATGTCTTATGGCTGAAATGATGATGATGATGATGATGAAGTAGACATTTACAGTTTGAGCTGAGTCATATTTAACGTGCCACTGCCACTGGTTCTGGAAATAAATGATTCATTTATGCATTTGAATTAACAAACCTCCAGAACTTGAGAATTTCCAACGCTATTTGAAATGCATAGCCAAGACAGCAATTTCCTTGTGCAGGATGCGCCGTATGCACTTTGTGAGTGCAATAAGGTTTGTGGTTTAAAACATTAAGATAAAAAGAGAGGGTAATGTTTTTGAGTGTAGTCTTTTTTATTTTTATGCTCCCTAAAAGGAGCAAACGAGCAGACGGATTGTCTGATGGTAAGCGATCACCGTCGCCTATAGACACATGCAACAACAGAGGAGTCACAAGTGCGTTTCCGGCCTTTCAGGTGGGAGTACGCCCTTTTCTTGAAGGCTTGAAGGTCGCATCGGTCCGGAAATACCGCCGGCTACAATTTATTCCACAGTTCAGTCGTGCGAGGCAGGAAGTTTCTAGCAAAACGCACAGTTGTGGACTGCCAACCATCTAAGTGGTACAAATGTCTATTTCATTGGCACGCTGCAGCCCAAACGGCTTTGTGGATCCTTATATATGAGGTGTCATTATAATTGTTTTGGTAGCGGAAGTGACACACCCTAATTCATACTGTTATTATTAATGCGAAAGTAATTCTGTCTGTCTATCTTTTACTATTTCACGCATAAATCGATGACCCCGTTTACATAAAATTCGTTATGGAGATAGTTTGGGACCCCGGGAAGGACATATGAAAGTTTTTATCTCAGAATTAATCCCTCGGGGGTAAATAAAGGGGGTTGAAGTTTGTATCGGGGAAACCCCAAACAAATTATTAATGCATCATTAAAACTAAGGTTACCCAGATCCCGGTAAGGCGGGTATGACCGCAGGTGTTTGTTTTATATAAATATGAAAATTTGTGAAGATGTTTCGTTTAGTGTATTACATAAAAACGGATTTGGATAAATTTTGGCACGCAAATATACTAAGTTATGGATTACAATATAGGTTACAGTTTTTTTTATGTAAGATAGGCAAGCATTTGACATCAATCTCCCCTGTTGGTAAGAGACGATGAAGTCGACGATGGAGCATGCTTATTTACCTAGATACTGTCTGTCCGTCACCTTTTTTTTATAATTCTAAGGTGACAAGCTTACGGCCTACCTGATGCTAAGGAGTGACCGCAGACTGTCAACGCTTGCAACGCCAGGGGCATTACGTGCGTGTTGCCGACCCTTTTAAAAATTTCACAGCGGGAGCGGTTGAAAATTATTTTGATACCGCACAGTGCGCGACCATTTTGTTTCCAAGGTTAGTGGATGAACACCCTGCCGATAACGAGCTGTGTGATGGTAGAAGGTGGCTGAAGGCATCATGCGGACAATAAGGGTTTTGCAACAACCATGACGTAAGGTCTTACTGACAAAAGACTGACTGAAGGTATCAACATCCACCAATCACAGCACAAGATTTTGACACTTCTTGTCAATTAGACCTTACGTCACGGTGGCTTCAACTGTGATAATCCATTTGAGAAAACCCTCATTCCTCGGAACACAGCCCGGCATTGTTTTCATACAAAATATCCGAAATAACGATGCGCTTTCTTCGTTCAATTACGAGATTTTCGTTTTATTTAAATTCTAGAACTTGAATCAGGTGTTTTGGATTAATTTCTCTTCTCCTACATACAGTTTTTTAACATTCCAGAAATAGCGTGTATTTTAGTAGATTTTAAAATACCGGTTCCGACCTTTCGTAGAACATACATAAGGAGGCGTCTAGGATTTGAGTTCAAAATCTAGGTAAATAGTAGCATATACGATAGGGGAGACGCGGGTAAAATGCAATAGCCAAGACAGCAATTTCCTTGGGCAGGATGCGGGTAGCGTGTCGATGTATAATATTACTAAGTATGCACTTTGTGGTCGCACTAAAGTTTGTAGTTGTATTTTCTGGGTATTTTTTACCCGACTGTATGAGAATAATATGGTTTTTGTCAGTTTGTATAACACTAAACAGCTTAAGAGAAAAAAAATCTCTATACACCTAGATAACTAAGAACGCGCGATTACAAACCTCACTTGGCCGCTTTAAGGGTTCCGGACCTCAAAAGAAAAAAAACGGAACAATTTTTCTATTATTCGGTCACATTGTTGTCCGTCCGTCTATCCGTCTGTCAAGACCTTTCTCAGAAACGCGGGGAGGTATCAAGCTGGAGTTCCATGTGGCATAATCTCGATTGTCCGAATCATCATTTGGCCGAATTGATATTTTGGCATAATGCAGTTTTTTCAGAAACTGTACAATTTTCAGGAGTTTTTAAGGCATTATCCAGTTGTATACAATAGATTAGGTCAGGTTTGTTTTATAAAAATGTTGAAAAGTTTACGTGTTCAGAAAAAAATGCATTATGCCAAATTATGAATTCGGCCAAATCATGATACGGACAAAAAAATGCGTAAACAAGGGGAACCATCAAGCTGTTATTAATATATCAATACTTAATTCTGCCGTCCTTTACAGCCTACAGCAGGGTTTCTTGAACTTATTGCAGTCACGGACCACTTTCACAATTTAAATAATTCTACGGACCCCTGTCAAACAATTATTTTTTTGGGGGAAAGAAATGGCCTTATTTATATTAACAAGAAATACTTTTATTGGTACTTTTATTACACTTACTACTAAGACAACTTAGTTAATGAAAAAAACAATGCGTCTCGTCAAGTTTACTGCACAATTTCGTAATAAATATTTTACAGACTGAACTACTGCGGACCCCTAACACACATCCTACGGACCCCTAAGGGGTCCGTGGACCCCACTTTAAGAAACCCTGGCTTACAGGTTGAAAAAATTAACTTAGAAGTCGACACAACCAGAAGATACATGTTATTAAAAAAGGTGTTTTCATAAAAAAAAATCGTCAATTGAAAACCTATATGCTACTTTCAGTTGACCAAGAAATTTGAAATTTGGTATTCCGCTCTTGTAATACAACCAATGCGAAAAGTCTGAAAATCGTATTTTTTGTATGTCTGTCTATACCAGTAACCATGTCAGTTAAATTTAGTCATGTAGTAATAGCAGAATAAGCTATCTAGTGTCACATCACATATAAGGACACTGATGTATCTATGTATTATTAGCAACTAAATATCTACTCTAATCTAACCAATATGAAATGATCCCACACTGCCGTACACTTTACTTGCGGATAGGGCTCTGTAAACACTCGATTGTCGTATATGCGGCCGTTTTTAGCGTATATTCTGTACGGAACCCTCGGTGTGCGACGCCGACTTCCACTTGGGCTTTTTTTTATGATTCATCATTTTCAGATAATCATCAAAGTTATACTTCCCCTTGTTTTCAGAAGTTCTATTTTTAACACAACAAAGACAAAATAAAAAATCTATTGTGCCGATGTGCTTTTGTTCATTACTCGACAAAGCTACGTGTTTGTGTTTTTAGGGTTCCGTACCAAAAATGGTAAAAAAGGAACCCTTATGGTGCGACTCTGTCTGTCTGTCGGTCCGACTATTAAGGCGCCATATCTCAAAAAGCACTTATGACATCTATTTGATATTTGGAATATTTATAAACATAGTTAGCCCACATGTATAGCAACAAAAATATTATAAAATATATTTTTATTTTGTAATAAAACGTCGAATATGAGGGGGGACAAAAATTAAAAGTCTAGCTAATAGGTCAAATAGCATTTCATATGAAAGGGCTTGATCTGAACATTTTTGTACAATTTTTTTTTATTGTGATTAGATTTCGTTTTATTTAAGAAAATGTGAAAAAAAAACACCGTTCCCCCCTTTATCTCCTAAGTTTATGGAACGAAAATTTTGAAATTTTCATAATTTGTATAAACATATATATATTACATGACAATTATAACCATGTCTCTAACTTGCAATTTTTTTTTTAGTTGTCCAAAAAACCAATTTCAACAACCCGGTTGCATTAAGTTTGCACCTCTTTTGTATGCAGTACTATAGTTATCAGGTGCAAACTTAACTTAACCGGGACCGGGTAATATAATAATGTTATGGTAAGTGAAAGTTTGCACGAAACCCTCGGTGCGCGAGGCTGACTCGCACTTGGCCGTTTTTTTAATTCAAAGCCGCAGCTTAAAAGGAATATAAAGAATCCTAGATATTTACTTGTAATGGTCGATTTCACTATCGTATTATAAGTTTTATATCAATAATAAATCATTAATTACTCGTGAGCAAACTTTTTACGTTTCACCAATATTTAAGGAATAAAATCTCTATACTGGAGTAAAATCTTATACCATTGATGTATTATATATTTATGGAGCAAGGGTCGTTCAGGGTAGGCAGTTCCTTAATGTCTACCGCATCGCCCGCCACTGCTTACATAACATTTAAATTATTGCTAAATTTATCACTTTGATATTTTTACATACTTCATGTATAGTCAGCTGCAAAAAGTACACTTAAACAAAAATATTTTCTTTTGGATTTGTTGTATGTTTGTATGTGTCGTTGTGGCTTCATCACGCAAAATCGGCTAAACACAATTTTTGGTACACGGGTAGCTGGGTATCTCCAGATGGTTATAGGATACTTTTTACCCGACAATGATGACGAAAAAAAGAAGGGTTACGACTTTTTCTCCTCCGCGAATGAAGTTGCGGGCGCCGTCTAGTTATGATTATGATTAAGTTAAGTCAATCTTGAAATATTGAAATCTCAAGGTGAAAAATTCGAGAAAAACGTATTTGCTCCGATATTTGTATTAAAACTCACATTTCCTTTATGATATATCCCACGGGATAAAACCGCAATCCATTTCCTGATTATATCCAGCGTGGCCACGGATTAAGGAAAACGAAAGAACACGCTACGTATTTAAAAGGTCAAATGTATATAAAGATTGTCTTAATCATACGTCATCCTTATCTATATATATATCGGAACAAGGGAATCTCTGCAAAAGCTTTATGATTCAAATGTACGTGTATTATATGAGTTATTAAAAGCGAAATGCGGAATGAGATATTTTGTGCAAAATCATGATGTGGGAATAAGATACATTTTTTGTAAGAAGGTACGGTCGGCAGAGAAGTAGGTTTTGAACCTTAATAGAGAACACACAAAATAGAGAAAAAAAGTGGTAGACCAATTTTGTCATTATATATTTATTTATAAACACAGTAAACTAAGACACTGTGGACAACAGATCCATATGTAACATATGTACAAGAATTACAAACAATTTAACAGAAAATAAATACTATAATATTAAGCCAATCTTACAGCAGTTACAGCTATATTAATATATGGTTGATTGACGTGTATCCATCGCCTCACAGAACCTCAAGCATTCTCTACAAACAGCCGCCCATCGACACGCAAAAATATCGCATTCAGGTGCTGACGCGAGGAGTTGACCTGTATACCCTTATCTAGATGTTCTGATATGGAGTCAACCAGGGTCAAAGAATTAGTTTCAACCGACCGCCGCCACCTGAAAGTGTGTTGTGCATCGTCAAGATGAGGTTTTACTTGATGGGCAACAAGTTTGCTCAAGATTGCCTCGAATAGCTTGGCAATCGTTGATAAAATAGCTATAGGCCGATAATTCTCAACTTGAGCTGTATTCGTCGCTTTCGGAATATGGCGCACCCGTGTAATCTTCCATTTGCGAGGGTACTCCCCGGTAGATAAGGCGAGGTTAAAGGTATGAAGCAATGGCAAAATTAGTGATTCCTTGCTCTTTAAAACGAATGCTGGAAAACCATCTGGACCTGGGGAACTACACGGTTTCAAATCTTGAATGCCAGTTGTAACATCGGCATGCGATATCTTATCAATACGTTTGCGTTAAATGTAGGATCATTGCGGATGGTTTCGTCATGGTCAAGAATGGGTGTAGAAGGTAAAAAAACACTCGAGAAAAAATCAGCAAAAGCTTGAGCCCCAACACCTTCGTGAACTTTCCCTTCATAGATTACTTCGGCCACGAACCCGCCTTTTGACTTCAGGCCGGCAATGTGCTGCCAGAAAGCCCTTGAATCACGAGAAATTCTGGTCTGGATATCACTGACATAGTTGTTATGGGCGATTAAAGTATCTGTAGCAACATTGACATTGTTAAGTCTCAAGGACTTTCTCCCAGGATAATACCGAGGCCAGATAGTACAATAGCTCGTAATCACCCTTAGAGAAATCCCAATCCGACCCCCTGTCTATATTACTAGAATCGACCTTACCAAGACTACTTACAGCATTCACAAGCGGGATGAAGATATCAAACGGAGGATGATACGCGTCTGGGGAAATGGACTAACCCGCCTTCTTTTATCTTGAGAACACGAGCGCGATGAGCATTCCCTCGCACCAGCACCACATCTAACACTCCTCCATACGTATTTAGCACCACAATCGTCTCTTGCAGATCACACACTTCCACAAATCCATAAAGTAACAATAGTAACTTAAAACACTAGTTCAAGTATACTTTTTGTTCAAATTCAAGTCACCTATAATTAATAAGATGCCAGGTAAGGAGTCAGCAAACGACTCAACATTTTGGAAGAAGTGCATATACAAGTCATCAGTAGCATTCGGTGGGATATAAACAACACATAAATGAACAGTGGTATGTCCCACCTCGAACGAGGCCCACAGATCTTCCCCATCAGCAGACTCAAACTCACAGCGACGGCGCAGAGCAATACCTGGTCGCGCAGCTACTAACACTCCTCCTCCCTGTCGACCAGAGGCTCGATCACGTAGTAACATACTCCAACCGCCTTCCACTAATTCAGAATCTTCCACTGACGGAGACAGCCAAGATTCGGTAACAGTAATGATGTCATATTCACTGCCAAGGACATTTTGTTTAAAATTCTTCAACTTCGTATTAAGGCCTCTAATATTCTGGTATACGATGCTGAATAGACTGCTATCGGGAAGGTTTACTGTATTCTTAGGCTTGCACGGTTGAACTTCTCCGAAAAAAAAACACATTTTGACTCTAGCGTTTTCAGGATATACGTCTGGTGACAAGCACTTGTTATAAAATTCCGCGGGAACACTTAATTTGTACGATATGTGAGTGTGTGTCGTTGTTGCCTTTCGGTTTTAGCTCTTCGACAGTGCAAGTCCTATTTCCACAAAGTGACTGCAGGTATTCCCGGACATCATCAGCGCCCGATGTCATATTCCATAAGTGAATGAATTTCTTATCCTCAACTGCTTTCAAGGAAGTAATGGTAGGGCCAGCCGTGCCACGGACAGAGGTCAGGCGTCTCTGCTTCCTCGATCGGTACTTTGTCCATTCTCTATCGGCATTATTCAAGCGTCCGCCTCATTTTCATTAACGTCTTTTTGTCGGGAACACTGTGTTGTGTTCGATGAAGTGTACTGTAAATTTTAGCGGTATTTTTGCGGGCTTCAATTAAGGGCCTGCATCGTCAAATGCCTATTCGTAAACCATGCCCCAAACGCCGCGCTGGCGAATGAGCGGAATTTGTAATAAGGGACGCATTTATTGCTCGCGCACATCAAAGAAAGAGAAAGCTAATACACATGCTTGGGGTTTTTTGGCGTAAGCGTCCAATGTGAAAGTATAATGAAATCAAATATATTATTATGTTTTGTTAACATTTAAGTTAGTGACGAAAAAGATAAAGGGAAGAATGTCATTTTTACATTATTTAGCCGTTTATTAATCTGTCCTTTGTACAAACTAGACAAAAAGACGCGTTTTCGGATTTCTTTTCTATGGACGAAATTTTAAACAAACATGTGTTCTCGTTAGGCGCTGAATAGGTTATATAAGTAGTCAAAAAACACATACCTGAAAACCAGCCTATTTCATACACTAGATTTGACAAAAATCTCACTAAAAAATAGCTTAAATTTTCGATGCACCACCTTAAAACACATTGCTTTTGCTGTCTATTTAGGACAAACACGTTAGGCAAGTCCAACTTCGAGAGAGAGATCAATAGACGGATTCAACTCGGATGGGCAGCTATTGGGAAACTGCGAAGTGTCTTCGCGTCCAGGATACCGTAGTGCTTGAAGATATTTGACTTTAATTTAATTTGAAATCTGTTTATTTAATGTCATTTAATTTATAACTGAAGTGAAGGGTAAGCAAACTGAAGTGGCAATAGGTAGGGCGCATGGTTCGAAGAACCGATGGCCGTTGGGGCAGAAAGGTTCTTGAGTGGAGACCGCGTACCGTCAAGCGCAGCGTGGGAAGGCCACCCGCAAGGTGGTCCGACGACCTGGTTAGGGTTGCAGGGGCTCGCTGGATGCGGGTCGCCTCTATCCGGCCCATGTGGAAATCTATTGAGGAGGCCTGTGTCCAGCAGTGGACGTCCTATGGCTGAAATTATGATGATGATAATGATGAATTTATAACTTGTACATCATCTGTGAAAATTTCAACTATCACGGTTCATGAGATACAGCCTGGTGACAGCCGGACAGCGGAGTCTTAGTAATAGGGTATTGTTTTACCCTTTGGGTACGGAACCCTAAAATAACCATTAAAGCAGCGACCTTTTTTTCATACGTTTTTCATTCATAAATATTGAACATGGATTAATCTATCCTATATGCATATCATTTTCGTGAATTCTGATATGACAGGCGTTGATTCGTATCACCAAATTTTGCATATTAATTTGATAACGCGGTGCTGCTCCGATGATTTATGACATCGGAATATTCATAATTAGTAAGCACAACCGGAATGTTTACAAGCGTATAAATACGATTTTATCGTTTCATTGTAAATCCTGCACCTCAAGTCCAAATGAGAGACAACGTGGTCTTTATACCTAGTGTTAAAACTACGACCCGTTTATCCCACATGCATCTTGTTACAACTGTCACATGTACTCGTTAAGTTTATAAATTATAAACTCCTGCGGGCCTATGATGTTCGCGTTTATCACGCGATAAATGATATGATAACGCGCCTGTCACTCTCGCACTCACATACGTGTCAGAAGGTGACGGCAGCTATGTCACTTATTTATTGCGTGACAAACGCAACCATCATAGGCCCGCTGACTTCTTCCCACTTCCTACTTTGTCCCGCGGGAAATATTCTCGGTCTCTTTACTTTCAATACAGTGTGAGTAAGACGGGTGAAGCTATAACGCCCGACAAGCGATGTCGCGGAGAATTGTGTTAGACCAGCTGACGATCTAGATAAGTTCTTTGCAGTCTTGTTCACAGGGAGATTGTTTACTAATTAAATTATTCACTACCAAATGGTTGTCTGGAAGAAATCGCTGTTTAGCGATAAGACCACCTGTTGACCTCTGATTGTGTTTTGCAAAAGTAGTATTTGTAAATCCCTGTATATTTGTAAGGTGTGCAATAAATAGTTTTCGTATTGTATTATATTGTACAGTACAACTTTACTTTTTCACAACGTTGAGAACGAGAGCTATTTAAAAATATGTTTGTTCTATCATGTTGGCTGCCAATTTTTTTCTGCGTTGCCATCTTATTTGGGTATGTTTTGGTCACCGTTTAAACCGCTCCGAAACTGCCCTTCACAGATTAAAAATCAAAAATTGTATAAAGGTCATCTGGTAGCTCTGGCTACCGGAAGCAATTTGTAGGTTATCAAAGTTTGTAGCTCTAGTTACCGAAAGCAAGTGAGTGGTTAAGAATTAAATTGGGGTTATAGCAATCGTTGCCCTGTTTTTTGGCGGGGTTTCCACAGGGTAAAGCTAGGGTTACACAACATATGTTTACGTAAAATGCCATAAGCTGGTAAACATATGTGACTTAACTTTGGCTACCTCTTAGCTAGAGGCCGATTGGGTAAATATTTGTATGGGGTCCCCCGTATAGGTAGGGACGTACCTTATGTCAGGCAGGGCCAGTAGTTTTGTTTAGCGGCCTTCGGCCTTACCCCGAGACGGCGGGATATGTGAGGTGGCTCGTATATAGCCACCTTTTTCATATATCTTGGCCGTTTATTTTAAATAAAAGATTCGAATAAAGAATGTTCCGTTTTTGTAATGTCATAATGTTAAAATATTCATTACTGATTTGGCTCTCAAATAATAAAGACGTAAATAGTTACTCTTTTTTAACTACCAACTGCTACACTCCCACAGTACCTAATTAGTTGGTTTGTCTATCTTCTTTAATGTATACTTTTTTTTTCTTTCATTTGCTTAAAGGTTAACTGGAACAGCTCCCTCACAGGGATAAGTTCGCCTTTGTACATATCTGTGTTTTGTAAATATTTTTTTTTTGTATTAATTTATGTGCAATAAAGTGATTACATGCATACATACATAATTGACATCTTAAAAAAATCCCAGGTAATAATTTGTCTATAAGTATATCAATTCATTAGTTGAGAATATATACAATAGTTTATCAATTCATTAGTTGAGAAATTATATCAGTGCGAAGCGTTGAGTTGGCAAATAAAAATTTGCCCAAATAAAAATATGGGATATGTGGTTTGGGGAGTTAAGAATTGGCTAAATAATTTTCATCGAAACATTAGCAAACCTTTTTTCATTTGGTCTACCAATTGGCGGAGAGTCGAGAGCCGCCAAAGATATTGGTCGAGTGGCGATCGCGTACAGGACAACGCAGCGTGGAGATGCCAAGAAGATGGACCAACGTCTGATCAGGATCTCTGGAAATCTTGTGCACGTCCTTAGGGAAGCCTTTGTCCAGAAGGGAAGGTCTTTAGGCTGAAATGATGAAAGTGCTATATAGTGATCGCGATCTTAAACAACAGCGCTGGTTGCATATACCGCTGAACATCACTATGCTAATGCAGGACGTTCCTGTGCTAGGTTTAACAGCTATTATAGGTAATTACGCTGTCGACAGGGTAAACGCGCTCATTACTGGCACAACGCCGGTATCTCCGCCAATTTGCTTTCAGTTTATCTAATAAAGCATATTGCAGCATCCTGTACACACTGCTTTACATAAGTGGAGCTATAAATACTAGGAGATAAAAATACTTGGTATTGGTAGATCATACAATATATTGAAACTACATGGAAAGAACTTTTCGTCTTTTTTTACATTCAAAAGTCTGTGGATTGAAAATTGATTTGACAGAAAACAGATTTGATTATTATGGTTAATTTTTATATACACTACAGTCGACTATGTGTACTGTACTAGTATTTACTAGAGTGATTTGGATAAAGTTATTTTTTTTAAAACATTAATGTGAAAAAGGGAGTTCTCATATGTTGCCGAAAGTGTAGGGATATCTCAAAAAGTGCCAAGTTTGGCATATGTTTGTTAACGGACATCGCAAATAACGTTACTATTAGAGCTCATTTTAGCTTATTTTTCTTTTTATTTGTTGTTTAATTACTAATTTTGCCATTTAGGAATATAAGCATTTTATCTATATTTTTAATAGGGAAAACAGAGACCGATGGATCACGGTAACTATCAGCTATTTATCTTATAAAAAATATCGATAGATAGATATCATTTATGGCCCGTTTATACTCTGTAATTACTTGATTAGTGATTACTGTGAGCTTACTTTTGTTACTAAACGCAAGTGCGTACAGATGCAGTGCATAATTGTTTTCCATCGTATTTGCTCGGAAACGTACGAACGTGTCTTTCTATGTCAGTCGGTCACTGTACAAAAAGTACTGAGGTTGACTGAAGTAGCATGACAAATACGAACGTTTCCGAGAAAATACTATGGAAAATAATTTTGCACTACATCTTTGGTTAATGAACCGCTATAAAAAGTAATCAAAATGTAAATAGGCCTTTAAGTTCAGCAAATTCGTTGAACTTTGGTTCATTTGGTGAGTCTGCGGCAATTGTTTATCAATAATAATGAAGGTAAGCAAATTGTTACTAAAATCTGCTGCCAAAGCCTTCTTCAAACGTTCCTGGTGACAGTTTGACACATTAGCCTCTATTCTCCCTAAAAGGAAAGTTAAACTTTGTCCCAGCGTTATTTTATGTATCAGCTTATTCCCTGTACTCTCGGCAAAGTAAGAGTAATTTGTCTTTAGGGACCCATTTCAGGTGCTACGAGGAAAAATGAGTAGTACTAGATTTGAGTTTTAGAATAGGCCTCTGGTGATATAAAATAGCATGCTATCTGTTAAGTTAGATTGGTACTCGTATAGTGGCGTGAGTTTTAAGGATGCAGAATCAGTTTTAAGATGATGAATCTCTTTATTATGCCATATTGCGAAGCGCTGTAGATTTTTTTATATTAGACTAATTAAGCTCTTCTGGCACATTTGTAACTTTCTCTTTATATATTAGGCCCATCAGGCATATATAAATTTATTCGTAAATTAAATTTTCAAAGTGCGTAGTTTGCACGAATCCACGGATGGGACTTCACGTACACCTTTGAATTTCTTCGCAGATGTATGCACCGAAGCAATGAAATGTATTTATTATCTGCTTAAAAACCTACAGTGAGACTATAAGGTGGTAAAATGTGTGAACGCAGTTTGACCAATACTCGTATCTAGTGATTGCCGCGTAGAAAAAGAGGTGAGAAAGTCGTCGAAGATCCCTGCCACATAATCATTTATATCTACGCCTGCGCGATGCCGAAACTATTATAGCTCCTCTGCTTTAGATCAAACTATAGTAGAAAAATGATTTTAACTAGTTTTAATAGCATTCGCTATTTTTGGAAAGGTTAATGGCTGTCGCGTGAGTGATGAGTTGTCGCTAAAGGCCTCGTGAACGCAACCTAATACGTTGGTCTCACCAGATCCACACCGCTCTTGACTCTACAGTTCACAACGCCCCCCACACCGAGAGACAACAAGATAAAGTGATACAGAAGGGAGGTCATCACCCTCCTTACTGAGGAATACGACGCAAAAAGGACGTGAGTTGCTGTTTTTTGATTATATAGACACCAAACCTGTTTTCTTCTGCGGTTCGTGGTGTTATTTTCTCAATCACTTACTTATGATGACTGTTGAGTGTTGGTAGTAGAATGAATGTAAAAACTGATTAAATGGTGTCTGTATGAAAGGATACCTACGGAATATTATAGACTCAATTATAAGTAGTGAAACTCACATCGTTCATGTAGTTCCACGCCTGGCATGCCGTGACGGGACTGAGAGGCTTGTAGTGGTTCCCGAACGTGTACATGTAGAACAGCCACGGCGCGGGAAACAGCATCGTGAACATGTCGCACAGAGCCATGGCCATGAGCACTACGTTCGTGGGCGTGCGCATGTGACGACGGGACAAAACGACCACGATGAGTGTGTTGGCGACGATGGTGGTTGCTAGGAGGAACGGCGCGATGTATCTGAAAGGGAAGTTTGCTGTGAGATTTCAAGACACAAAATGGAATGGAACCAGCCTCATGTGATAGTCGTCCTTTATGCAACTGATTCTATTTCGGAATTTGGGACGGTGAAGTTATCAGCATGATGTAATTGTCATGACATATTTGGCCTTCGCAGCGTGGTGAGGCCCAACAAGATGGACTGGCCACGGGAAATGGTTGGATGAGGGCGGAGCAAGACCGATTATTGTGTGGACCCTTGGGGGAGGTCTTTATCCAGCAGATGACGCCTATGGGCTGATATGATGACGATGATGATAATAGGCATAGGCCTCACCGAATGCCACCATGACTAGTCCTGCACCTTTCGCAGCCAGCAGACTTCAGCATGTTTCAGCAGTTCGTTAGTCCACCTTGTTTGGGGGCTACTGCATGGTCGCCATTCAAGAGGATTCAATGATCAGGAAGACCAGGGGGGTTATTGCCTAACGAAATTTTGACAATTGGTATCTGAATCAACTGTCATAGCCCATACAAAATCATGACACTTGATTCTGATTCCGAGCGTCAAACGCGTTAGGCAATAGGGGGGCGAAGCGATTCTGGCCTGATTAGAGCCAACAAGGTTTAAAGGGCGCTAGGTCTGTGGAGCCTGTCAAAGTTGTCAGGTTTTGAGGAGAATACCAAAGTAGCCAATGGCGCTTTGGTATATCGTAACTAACGGTAAGTAATGCTTCTATGTTAGTACCTAAGCCACAAAAAAAATATCACTTTTGGACACTTTTAATATTAGAATTTTTGGCAATGTAACTTTCATTTATGACTTGGAATGTCTTTTGGGGAGACATTGATTATTTTATCATTGTAGATTGATTGAGATGTATTAAGAAAGTGTGTTTGTATGGACTCGATTGGACAAGATTTCAATCCAACCAAGAATAGTCTTTTTATGAATGGACATAAATATCACTTACCCATACATAGGCTCGGCATAATCAATCGGGAATTCGCACGTCACATTCAAATACACATGCGTATAATTCGACGCGCAAAAGTTGTCTGTCGTGAAATTACTATAGTCAGGCGCTGTGAAATTATCATAGTATGTATAGTTAATTTTCGGTGCATCTATGACGTCATTGACTCCGTATGTGTCGTCGAAGCCTCCAGATTTGAAGTTTTTGGTGTTGTTGTAGTAAAATTCTGGCCAGTCATTAGTGGGCTCCATCTTGGTTATTAGCTTGATGGCATGGTGTTACGTCATCTTTTATCTGTGGACAAGGAAAGGTTAGCATAAGTAACGCAATGGATCTGTATATGTCTGTAGGTACTATTTTTTATGTCTATGTATATGCGTCATCATTTGGGTAGGGGCAGTATATTTATTTCTTCCATACCTCTCTATGACCCATCATCTCATGACTTACATCCATCCGTCCTATTTATATGCATACTTTTTTATTACAAAAGATGGCGAACGCTCGAATGGTGCCCGCGTACAGGACGACGCAGCGTGGGAGGGCCTCAACAAGATGGACCGATGATCTGCTGAAGATCGCGGGAAACTGTTGGAAGAGGGCGCCGCACGATCGGTCGTTATGGAGATCTTTGGGGGAGGTCTTTGTCCAGCAGTGGACGCCCTTGGGCCGATATGATGATGATGATGGTAGCACATTCGAAAGGCAGGTCTACCGCTGATGACAAAACAGAGATAGATAGATAGATATAAACTTTATTCATCCACAACAATAACAACAGAAAATAAATCAATTTTATAAGTTATAATATACACTTGCAATATTAAAAAAAGAACTAAAGATAAAATGTAGGCTACAGGACTACATTTTTGAAGAAGCTTATCGAGAGTAATGTGTCGTGGTATGAAATAGGCGCTGACTCAGCATGATGCTGCGGAGAACGCAGCGCTGAGCTTCCGTCAGAGACCTTTTACTAAAAAAAGCTAATACTTAATAACCAGAGGACTTACAAGGTTAATTATAATTTTAACAATTTTGTTTACCACAAAGGCACGCTTCTAGGCCAATAACAATAAACACGTCGCAGCAGGCTACCGGAAAATTAAATTTTCCCTGGTCTTTGTTATCAATTAATGTCCAAGTATTCGGCAGTTTATTAACGAACACATTCTTCCTGCTTTTCTTTTCAGTGGTCCCTTCAAACGTTTAAGTAACCGAAACGGCTTCAAATTCAAATGTTTAATTATGTTTGCGAGAACTTACAGTTCAAAGTGAATTGTTGATGAAACGTTATAAAATACATTCTGATAAAATACAGAGATGAGAACGAAAAGAGAAACATGTATTGCTCTCACACGTGGTAAGAGCAGGAATCGAATCTGGTACCTTTAGATCACGCGTCCAACATGTCAAACTCGCCACCAGCGAGCACTATGCTGTACGCCTCTAATTTAACGTATGTTTAATGTAATTTGAGGCGTACAGCACAGTGCTTGTCCCGTGTAAAAGTCAATTATTTAAATAGTGTCTCGTTTGGACCATGCATTTTTGTCTGTTAAATAGTCCTCTACCCTATATAATATATGCCTTTGCTATTAGACTTTTTCAATAAGTTTTTGAGAGCTGGAAATGGTAATTTTAAAGCATCATATGATATAAACTTATTAAAAAAAAATACATCGGCCTAGGAATGTTTTGGCTAATTTACCAACGCTGAATTTGGACTGGCAATTTTATTTTATTTCTAGTAATTAATTATTTCAAGTATTGTGGATATATAAAAGTTATAAATACCATATGATATTTACACAATTACAACCAGTACGAATTAACTTGAAACTCCGCTTAGTACTACAGTACATACTTTGTAGTCATGGGCCCAGGTCTCAATTCTCAGGTCAAGGTCTCAGTCTCAATTTTAATTCGTACGGGTTGTAAATCCTTCGCAAGCACACCGCTTCCCTAACGCGCCGCGTGCGTGACAGTCCTAACAGCCTTCTCAAATTTGATTTGGGAGAACCCTGTTTGCACTTACTGGAAACACTGTGACTCGTTGCACATGGGCTTTCGAGGCACTGAGTATAACATTTTATTAAATTTGGGAAGTGCTTGCACAACAGAGTATTGCGCAACTCTGTTAACGAGGCTGTCACTGATTTTGAGAAGCGTCGCTTGCAAGACCTGGATACAAAACGCCTAAACAGAAAGACCCGCCCTTAAGTCTTCCTATACCTACACGTGTAATGAAATTGTGCGCCACGCAATATAACTTTAAAAACCAAATTCGGTTTTGCAAGCCACATTCGTGCACATGACCGATTCTCGTGAAGATCATGGAAGGTTTCGCCATTGACGGATAAGTTACTTATCCGTCAATGGCGAAACGAGGACGATATATATATATAGATATATATATATATATATATATATATATATATATAATATTAGAAGGCGCCCGCAACTTCGAAAAAGTCATAACCTCTATTTTTTTCTTCAGCGTAGTCGGCTAAAAAGTATCCTATAACCATCTGGAGATTGGAACCGTTTAGCCGATTTCGCGTGATGAAGCCGCAACGACACATACCAATATACAAAAAATCAAAAGAAAAATATATTTCACTCTTCAGTGACCTTCCAATAGTTTTTTTTTATATCTTCAATGTACAGACATTTCATTTTTACAACTTCATAATAGTATAGATATTAATATTTTGAAGCTTATTATAATATAATAATATTTGTAAGTCATAATTATGTACCTACTATTTAATTGCATTATTTGATTTGTGTTACTAACTTAATATCTAAGTAATGTAAGTAACATATTATGGACAAAGCCTGAAATAAATAATAATTATTATCCTGTTTATTTATTTTAATTCTTCGGCTACGTTATTTTATGATTATAGTAAGTATACATATTTATGTGTCTCATCTCCCGATTCCTTATAAAACGAAGCCAAGCTGGGCTGTCAACAATCAGTTTGCCAACAATAAATTAAATTCCGCACGAAGTTAAATAAAACGCCTCCAGTGGGTGATTAAAATTAACTTCACTGTCTAACTTTCGTGAATGGACGTTAAGTGGTCTTGAAAACCCAGTCTATGTTAAATAAATTAGCGTATATATAGACGGGGGAAAGGAATCAGTGAAGAGACATTTTGGTTGAAATTGAATTATATACAACGTGCTCGAGAGGAATCCGCATAATTTTAATAATTTGAGGTCATTACGTCCAAAAAATTTATATAGACTCGTAGTAAATCTACTCGTTGCTTAGTTTTGAAAATATTATAAACTTTCATGTAACCTATTTATTGTAATTACTGAAGTTAGTTAAGCTCTTTTGGACGCGACATTGCCACGTATCATTTATTTGAACTTACACGATCTTCACTCATTGTCGCAAAACAACAAAACGGGGCTTAATCGCGCATAAATATGATTTATTTAATTAAAGGTACCTTACCAAGGAGAATTACCAACGAAGGGCATTTAAAAAATCATATTTATATGCGTTTAAGCCCAGTTTTATTGTGTTGTCATAATTGCCACGTATGTTGCCCAAGTACTCGTCAAAGTCATCATGTTTTGGAAAAATAATCGGCACCATTTTAGTAAAAGGGATGATTGTAAGTTAGTAAAGTTTTCACGCTCTGCCAATTTTGCTATAGAGTCCAGTCAGCTTGACTTCAAATTTTGACACTATTTGTTACAAGGTTTGCATTTTTGCATTTTAACCGGCTTTTCTGCCGTCAGCTAGCGCCACCATGGTGAGCATTTATGAAACTAAACTTTACAGTTGCTAACATGTAGCAACTGTAACGTTCGCTTTGTTAGAGATGTCGCTGTAGTGTAAACATTGTTTTTTTACGAAAATCTTGATGTTTTACCATCCTCAGACCAAGAAAAAAAGATAGACATGACGTTACGAACAATCTTGTGAAGCCGATTTTTTCGCATGGTTATGACAATCAGACAACTTCACACACATGGTTTGTTTGTATTTGCAACGCGTGAAGTTGGCTTTGACATGGTTTTTTGTGGCCTCTCTAGATTGTTCGGAATGTCGTGTGTATCTTTTTTTATTGGTCTGAGTTACCATCATGATCTTTGCGATTTTTAACGACCGGTTTGGCTCAGTGGGAGTAACGTTGCCTGCGAAGCTGAGGTCCTGGGTTCAAATCCCGGTAAGGGCAAATATTTGTGTGATGAGCATAAATATTTGTTCCTGAGTCTTGGATGATTTCTATGTATATAAGTAATATATATATTAAATATATCGTCGGCTAGTATCCATAACACAAGCCTTATTGAGCTTACCATGGGACTAGTTCGATTTGTGTAAAATTGTCCCGTAATATTTATTTATTTATTTATTTAAAGTGCATTTCTTCAGTAAGAAACTATATTCTTATAAATACAAACGAAGATCATCACGAGGATCCGGATGGTAAAACAGTAAGATTTTCGTAAAAAAACAGTATTATTAGATATTAATATTTTCTTATTTTAAAAATGGACTTTTCCACCCAACTTAAAAGGCTCATAACAAAAGTTACCACACATTTCCTGGTTATTCAATGGAATAATCAGTTATTCATATTTTTATATTTTTAAAATGGACTTTTGCAACCAACTTTAAAGGTTCATAAACCAAGCTACACATAAGGTATCCAACTTACTTTTTTTATGATTTTTATCATAGAAACTGCCATTTTGCATCAAAATTTTATTTATATTTGAGTACAGTCCCAATGGATGATAATCCATTCATAAGATAAATATTAAGCATTCCCGTAAATACATCTTGCGCTAGCAAAACAGTATGAAAACATAATATGATAAGCACCTATTTCACTCAAGAACTGACAACCCATTTACCGTTTGCGGAAAGATTCAAACTTAAACCGCCTCCAAGTTATCATATATATTATTCATACAAGTTAATCACTATACATGTCAAACCAAGATATTTCTATCTTAAATCTAAACACAAACAAACCTTTAAAATCTTATTCAAATCTAAGCTCTAGTGCCATGGAATTAAGTTAAACTTGCAAACTCACGATAGTGTGATTTAGGACCTAATGAAAGCTATGAGTTGGGCGTAGGGTAGTAGTTCCTCTGAATAATTTGTCACAGTTAATAGTGGACTCAGATTAAATCTTGAAAGCTAAGGAGTAATCCTGTTGGAAGTTGGCGGAATTACACGAACATATGTAATGGATTCGTATGTAAATTCATACTGAATATTTTGTTATGATAAGTTATGCGTATACCTGTACTGGCTTTGTATTTTCTGTCAAAATCAACATGAATATCCAAATATGAAGTTAACTGTAAAATAGTACAAAGTAAAAACTAAGGTGATTTAGTTTTTTCGATTTACTTTCAATTAACATTTTTTTAACTCAATCTAAAAATATTTTTTTTCATTAACATCAAACTCGTATTTCGATAGTTCTTCTAAAACTCTTTAAGATAAAAAAAAGTGCATACTTTCGGATATAATCGTTCCGAAAGTTGTATAAATTGCCCTCCCCCCTGCCCTTAATCTTTTAATAACGAAATAAAGCTCTTTATTCTCTAAGTAGGCCGCAAGGGCACTTTTACAAGTCTGACTCTACGGCGTTTCCCAAGAGGAGATCAATGTTGAGAAGAAAGCCGAAACAAACTTAACAGTCAGTAATCGAAATAACTCTTATGTATTACAATAAAATTGTGCTTTCTCAAACATTACTTCTCCCTATTTTGGATTATGCTGATATTTCCTATGTTGACCTCACAGAAGAACAGCTCAATAAGCTTGAGCGCATCCAAAACATCTGCATTCAGTTCATATTTGGGTTACGCAAGTATGACCATGTTTCCATCTTCAGGTCTCAGCTTGATTGGCTTCCAATCCGTTCTCGTCGAAACTCTTATATCCTGTCTCTTCTGTATGGCGTAGGTACTTTTTAATCCCGCAACTCCTCGCTACCTTAAAGAGCGTTTCAGTTATTTGCGACCTGTTAGGTCCGCTCAAAATTTGCTTCTTCCTGTCCCTTCTTCATCCTCCAAATTTTACAATAGTTCTTTCACATTCCAGGCAACTCTACTGTGGAACCCCATGACTTAAAACGTGCCCAGTCCCTTGCAACATGTAAGTCACACCTTAAAAAACATTACCTTTCTCTCCCTTAACACACTGCTATTGAAATCACTTTCTCAACTTTGCGGCTGACACTGTTATGGTTATTTATTTACTTACTTTGCATATATTATATTTATTATGTATGTGTATTGATGTATGTTTATTTACGCAATCTTATTTGTGTATGTTTATTACGTTTACATGTGTATCTATATCAGTTTTTGTTTTGCTTCGTATTTGTTTCTCGCCACCTACTCAACTAAAATTGTTGTCTTTAAACACTCCGCTACCCAAAGGCTGTCTGGAAGAGATCGCTATTTAGCGATAAGACCGCCTGTTGTTTACCTCTGCTAATTCGAATGTTACTGTCATGTTCTGTTTTTTCTGTGTATCTGAGGTGTGCAATAAAGAGCATTTGTATTTGTACAATATTTGCACTTAGCCTATCTTAAACCTTAAGAACAAAAAATATGGAAAAGATTATAACAGTTTCAATGAAAACTATTTTCAATATGATCAAATATACCGCTTTTTAGTTATTGCCGAAAAACTGCGCTTCTCGTCAAAAGGACGTAGTGCCACGTAGATACGCTCTTTGGCTGGTTAACTTTTTCACATCGTATTTTTCATCTGTACTGCATTTTTTGTAGTAATGGCTGCAGACCTTACACTAAGCATGGTCCGACATGCTTTTGGCCGGTTGTGTCAATTGGGGACTGATTTTGTAAATTTAATAAGAACTTTATAATAGTAGTTTAGTATTTTATTTCTTCAGTGTAACCTTAATTAATTTTACTTCGTTATTGAACTATCTATACCATAATCTTAGCTAGGTAAGTCCGACTTCGAAAAGGAGGTCAATCATCGAATCCAACTCGGTTGGGCAGCATTCGAGAAGCAGTGTCATATCTTTTCGGCAAAAATACCCCAGTGCTTGAAGACGAAGGTCTTCGAACAGCGCGTGTTGCCAGTGATGACCTACGGAACTGAGACATGGTCGTTCACAATGGTACTCATAAGGCGGCTCAGAGTTACGCAACATGCAAAGGAAAGGGCTATGCTCGGGGTTTCTCTTAGTGATAGAATCAGGAATGAGGATATCCGCAGAAGAACCAAAGCAACCGACATAGCTCACAGAATTAACAATCAAACGAACTTACCTTAGTGAAGTTTGATTCCAATTATATGAGGATTTTATCCAAAGGCTATACTTTATTACTAGGCAGCAATACGCAGTATTGTACCATCTTCGTCACACGTTTAAAGTTAAAAATCCAAAAACTACAAATTTCTGCCACCTCCACCTGGCAACCCTGTCGCTAGATGGTTTCATTATTTTAGAGTATAATTTTTGTGTTATCGACCACAATGGCTGCTAATTTATATTTATTTTTGGAGCTGGGACTGGGAGGAATGGGCCTTTATAGCCTTTTTTATAAGTGGAGGAAAAAGTATCCTCAAGACTATTTAACTAACGGTACGGTAAGGTATAGTACATATTATAGTGAACTTCATTCAGTTAAGTAGGTTGAACTCAGGCGTTAATTGTTGAGACATGTGAAATGTATTTTTATCACTTCAAGAATAGAGGAGAATTAACCACGAAAACATAAAAAAAATATGTGAGGAACAATTCTCTTTCTAATGTTCTTCTTCTTTATTCAAGTAAATGGTAAAACGTGGAGTTGGTATTGGGAAAAGTTCATATTATTTACGTACTTATTTCACCTTCTTTCCATTAATTTTTCATGTTAGATAAATGGGGCAGTTATTTTAATGTACGTTTTAGCATACATAATGTATGTAAAAGTATATATAAATAATCAATTTAGATAGTATACATTTATTTATTCACGTGGGTATACATATGATACGGTGATTATATGGGTCAGTTCTCAACGATTTTGTTTTGTCTAGATATAATTGTTTGTTATATTGTGTAATCAAAACATGTTATTTCTACAAAGCATCGTAATTTGTACTCATAAAACCAGTAATCATATAATTATTTCAAAACCTGTGGCGGTAGGTACCCGACGTGCAGCGCAGCGGCGCGGGTGTTTATGGCCGGCGCGGCGGCGGCTCGCACCCATGGCAGGACCGCTGCTCGCACGCACGCGATACCCCCTTCAGTTAAGAGCGTCTTTTCAAGGCTGACCAACAGTAGGTCAACTACCGGAGGGCTAGGCGGCGCTATGCCCCGGGGACCCCTGGCTCGTAGAGGCTCGTAGAGGCTTGGTTCAGCTCAGGTCTTAGGGGTACTTAAGTCCCGAATTCTCGTATATAGTATAGACGTATAAGACGTGGGTTTCATTTCCGAACTGCTTCTGAACTCATATTATATTCTATGAAGTCAATATATGGAGCTGGTTATCGGCATAATATTCTTAAATAAATACGAAAACTACCTATTAGACAAAACCCTCCATTTTGAGGATGTCTAGGACGCACAAGGCATAACTATTAAGGATTCGAATATAATCCATAAAAGAGATGCACAAGATTGCATTAAACTGACAGTTTTAGCTTTGGGTAAAGTTTGCATCCAACATGGGACAAAGGTGCCGATCATTTCTTGTTCATATTTTATGGTATGGAAAATAGCGACTTCTACACAAGTAAACTATATGAATATAAGTATACATATATGTAGATCCATGTCTTAAATATTTTCCATCACCTCTTAATTTTAGACAATTAGTTTTAAAGGTCGACTATTATAACAGTTATACACTTTTATTTTAAACTTGTTTGCAAGAAACGTCCGCTCTTAAAACATACTTCTAAATTAATATTATAGCTGTAATTTTCTTTTAAATTTAGCCGTCGTATAATTAATTGATGTCATACTCTTTGACGTAAGTAATTTAATTATGTAATTTGAAAATGCATACGCTCTGTTTTACCTGTATTACCCGGTTACTTTGAGTTGACGCCTCATTTGATTGCGACGTCATCGACTTCAAGTACAAACTTAACTCAACCGATTAAATAGAAGTCTTTATTCACAGATGGAGGGTACGTATACAAAGTTCTTACAAGTCCTTTGTTTTAAAATCGAACGATTATGTAACGATTTACTTATTTATTGTAAATCAGAAGAGTACTCGTGATGAGTACGTACTTTTATTCCACGAATCATAATCGATTTTGTGTGCGAATAAAAAACATTTATTCACTTACCGAAGCAAACTGACGAAATATGGACGAAATCGATGTCGAAAAAACAGCACATTCTCAAAATATTCTCACCTTCCTATGCATGTAGTATTAATCACTATCACTCACTACCTACGTTACCTATAAGTAATGTTATTTCTTTTCCGTTTTGCAACTAATTTAATAAGTTTTGTTCTGCCTACGCGTGAACCCGATGACACAAAAAAACGTAATGAAACCATCTAGCGACAGGGTGCCAGGTGGAGGTGGCAGAAATTTGTAGTCTTTGGATTTTTAACTTTAAACGTGTGACGAAGATGGTACAATACTGCGTATTGCTGCCTAGTAATAAAGTATAGCCTTTGGATAAAATCCGAAATATAATTGCATCGTTGAAGTGGCAATGGGCGGGCCATGTAGCCCGGAGAACGGATGGCCGTTGGGGCAGTAATGTCCTGGAGTGGCAATCATGCATAGGAAAGCGCAGCGAAGGACGGCCCCCGACTAGGTAGACGGATGACCTCGTAAGGGTCGCGGGGAGTCGATGGATGCGATCTGCGCAGGATTGCACCCTGTGGCGAGCTATAGGGGAGGCCTATGTTCAGCAGTCGACGTCCGTGGCTGATAGATAGATCGATAGATAGATACTATACCTTAGTAATACATTTGCTTCATCTAGTCGAGAACAGTTACAAAAGGGAGGCTTCGTTAGCACCGCAAGCCGCTAGTTAGCCAAATAGTTCTAATTAATGGCGGCCATCTTAACTCTGTAATTCATTACTTACGGGTAGTTTGCACTGGGCAGTAATACAGAGGAGAAAGTACAGCAGGGGCCCCTTTCATAAAAGCTTGTAACTTGTACATATTACAAGCGGAAATCTCTTTCCGTCCATATGTATTAAAAAGAGTTTTCCACCTGTAATACAAGTTACCAGCTTTTTTTAAACGGTTCCCAGGTCTTGAAACTTCTTAAATCTGGCTTTCAAGCTAGCATTATGCTAGCTGAGACCATTTCAGGATATACGACATGTTGACTCAATGGTCAAGGCTATTATTTTTAGAGTAACTACGTAAAGTATTAAAAAGCATGTCTCCAATATTTTTATTTATCTACATAATGTTATTAATTATTAACACTTAGTCATCATCCCTGTTCTGTTTTAGGGTTCCGTAGCCAAAATGGGAAACCTTATAGTTTCGGCATGTCCATCCGTCTGTACATATGTCACGATGTCACAAGATGTATATTGATGAAATTTGGAGTAGGTATATACGAGTATAGGTGTCTTGTATATGCCGCTACGAGTATTTAGTTTTGTAGTTAAATAATAAAAAAAATGGTTAGTTAAATATTTATAGGGGGGCACTCCATACACGCAAAATAAGCTGAATTTTTTTCAGCTAACTTCACCGCATGGCACATGTTTCGACAGATATTTCCAAAAAACTGCGCTTCTCAACAAAAGGACGTAAGTACCGTAAAGATACGCTCTTTTGTTGGTGTACTTTTTCACACCGTATTTTTTTCTTCTGTCGTGCATTTTTTTTACTCACGGCTGCGGAATCCCACACTGAGCATGATCCGATATACTCTTGGCCGGTTTTTAGGGTTCCGTACCAAAGGTACAAAAGTTTCTAAAAGAAACGACGAATATGAGGGGGGTAAAAATTAAAAGTCTAGCTACTGGGTCAAATGGGGTATCATATGAAAGGGCTTAACCTGCACATTTTCAAACAATTATTTTAATTTATTTATCGTGCTTAGTTTTTGTTTTATTAAAGAAAATGTGTAAATACCACCATTCCCCCCCCTTTATCTCCGAAGTTTACCAATCCAAAATTTTGAAATTTTCTCAATTTGTATTAATAAACATAAATATTACACGAAAATTATAAACATGTCTCTAACTAGCTATTATTATTTTTTTTACGCCAAAAACCAATTTCAGCAACCCGGTTGCGTTAAGTTTGCACCTGATCTGTATTCAATGCTACAGATATCAGGTGCAAACTTAACTTAACCGGTACCGGGTAATAAAGTTAGGTAAGTAAAATTTGTACGGAACCCTCGGTGCGCGAGTCAGACTCGCACTTAAACGGTTTTTTATTACTCATTGGTGTGCAATAAAGAGTAGTCTTATTACTCGTCACACAGGGGACTAGAGTTTACTATGAGCAGTGAAATCGTGAATTTGTAGTAATAATTTGTAGATGACATCCGAAATGAACGTATTTTTTTTGTATTGGCTGTTCTACTGTGTTTATTGTTCTACTATAGTTAATATAAAGTTGTCCATCGGCCAGTTAGCCCATCGGGTCTGTTATGCAATCATAGTTAGTTACTCAATTGGATTTCACGTCAAACTCAACGCTTGTTACGGGCAGTTTGGATCGGTCGAATTATAACTTTGATTGATGCTTTTAAGTTTAATTGAAATAAGATCCTTTGCGAATACAACGTTCTTGCCGATATATAATAAATCATTTTATTTTATAAATAATAAATAAATCATTTATTTCGAGTAACTTTACAGACTCATAGTTATGGTTAGTCGTACTTAACTTACTTATACCTATGTTAGTAGCTGAGTATCACACGAAAATAATAAATATATTAATGTGTTATGTTTCTAGAAGCACCTAAGCGTCGTCTATACATAATAGGTGCTTCTAGAAACATGCATATCATCACAATGCCTTAAATATGGGCAGTCAAACCTCTCGGTTATCGAACGCAGGATGGGGTTGGGGCTGGCCCGCGCCCGGCGCACCAGGGATGTGCATCGCTTGCGCATAACCGTATAAAAGCAATCTATACGCGCTTCAGCAAACATCCCTGATGCGCTACAGAAGCGGGGCAGCCCCACCAGCACCCGGAACGCGTTGTTATATTGGACCCGGAGGGCCCCATAGGCCCGCTGCGTATAATGTGCCCATAAGCTGCACGTATACAGGGAGGTGCAATAAGCACTAAAAAGAGTTAATTTCACCTCCCTGGTACAGCGCGCAAACTTACGCGCAATCATGTTTGCCCGCACCGACAGGGCCCTCCGTTCACGCTCGATATCCATGTCGTCTTTTAGGTCTGAGGTCACAACATGGCCTAAATATTTAAAACTCCTTACCCTTTCCAAAGGACTACCATTCAAATTGATAGTGGGTACCTTGGGTATCTTATAACCAGTAGGCTCAAACACCATGTACTGTGTTTTACCTACATTGTATTTTAGCCCATGTTGGATGGCGTAGGTCTCACAAGTATTCAGAAGTTTACGCAAACCACAAGCCGATGCGCTCAACAAAACCATATCGTCTGCATAACTCAAATTATTCAAACAAACTGTGTCAATATGGCCGCCGATATGCGTTTTGCCGAGCGCCTCGAGAAGCTCATTAATATAAAGGTTAAAAAGTGTGGGCGAGGTCAAACCCCCCTGCCTCACCCCACACTCCAACCTGTACGGATCTGATAAAGTACCTGACCATCTAACACTATTGACCTGGTTTCCATACCAATACTTCAGAATTTGTATGGTCTCATTAGGTAGTTTAATGGCTTTTAATTTTTCCCATAGGATATTGTAGGAAACCAGGTCAAAAGCCTTAGACAAGTCCAAGAAACACGCATAAACAGGCGTCCTTCTATTTAAATAATATTTGACAGTGTGCTTAAGGCACAGTATTGCACTCTCCGTTGATAACCCTGGTCGAAAACCAAACTGGTTGGGGTTAAGACTAACGTACTTATTTAACTGTACATTAAGCACACTGTCAAATACCTTAGCAATAATAGTCGCAAGGGATATAGGCCTGTAGTTATTGGTGTCGGACAAATCTCCAGTTTTACTTTTAGGTACAGGAATAACTACAGTTTTCGTCATATCTTCGGGTAAATAAGTGTGCCTTACACACAGCGTGTAAAACAAAGCTAACACCCTTGCAATGTGGGGACCCGCATTCTGGAGATGTTCGATGCTGAGGCCATCGTGCCCTGGAGATTTGCCTCGGGAGATAGATTTAATAGCCTTGGCTATATCCTTAGCAGAGTATCCCGGTCCAGGTTCCATGTCAATAGTCTCAGCATCGCTCACCTCATCCTGCGCTGGTCCAAGAGGAGATTTGACAAAGAAATGATTTTTAAAACTATCAGCTATGTCTTTAGTGTCAGTTTTGCCATTAACGCTCACAGGGCATGAAGGTCGATACTTCATGTTGTTTGTGGCTTTCCAGAAAGACCGGAAGTCCCTTTTAGAGTGCTGAGAGGCTAGAATATCCATTTTTATTTGGGTCTGATGGTCTTGGCACCACTTTAAACGAGATTTGAATATTTTTCGCGTTTCGAACATCTCATGAAATAACCTGCCAACTTCCGGTCTACCGTAAAGTGTCCACTCATGGAACTTCTCTCTCGCAGCCCTGTGCGCATCGCTGACATGCCGATTCCACCCCACTATCTGTTTTTTGGATTTACGCTTCTTACTTGTAGTTCGCGTCGCCGCCACACAAAGGGCAGACACAATATTTTTATATAAACTGTCCAGGACTTTCCTATGCCTAATGTCACTACAGTATTTATCAGCACAATGCGTGAATTCAATAGGAAAGTCTATACATTTTAACAACCTGTTGCACTCTTCGTTATAATGGATTATTTGCTCCGACCCTCTCTCTCCCCATATTATGTGTTGATTAGATACGTCAACTGATCTATTTAACCTGGGTGTAAGTAGCTTCAAATTGCACCGTAACATGAGCGGGAAATGGTCGGACCAGGTCACATTATAATTAACGCATATATCATACACAGATGCAAACACAGCCTGTGTTACAACACAGTGGTCTAACCACCGTCTACACTTATGAGCGTCACTAATGAAAGTATAAGTTCCAGAGTCAATACCTAGTTTTTGTATATCCATACAACACCAATCCAGGTCGTTGCAGTAGTTCATTAATTCACCGAAAAACAATTCCCCTGGATGGGCATTGAAGTCTCCCATTATGTAAACAGATTCAACTCCGTACTCATCAACAATGGCACTCACCGCACTGAGGCAATCTGTAAATTCCGGTAGGTTGTCCGCGCTATTAGTCGGCATATAAACACTAATCACTATAATCGGACGGTCCTCCGTCACTATTTTAATTGCGCATAAACGCGGATTATCGCACTGCACAACCGACACGTCGTGAAAAACGGTACTATTCCATAGGACCGCGGTGCCTCCATACGGGCGGCCACGCACCATGCCCGCCGTCGTGTCCACAGCCGACGTTCCCGTCGCACAGAAGTTGTCGTCAATACTATTCAAAAACGGAATCTCGTTCGGTAACAGCCATGTCTCTTGCAGAGCAATTAAATCACATGTTTTGCACAGTTGTCTGACACCGTCAACACAGCGTTTCACACTTCTACAATTAAGACTTGCAAATGTAAACAAACCGCTTGCCATATTTATAGGGTTGGTTTAGTGCCGTCCGCAAAATCAGTTCTGCGCGGTTCCTTTAGCTTGTAATGAACAAACTTGCGAAAAATAATACCTTTCGGCCATAAATTACTGTCTAAAAACAACGGTACTTTCGATTCAGCGACAAAAAATTTATAGGCGCTGTAGTACTCTTCGTTTCTTATTTTTAATTTTTCTAGTGTCACTGATTCATTAGTTTTGCCCCTAATGTGATCAGCGATTTCCGATACTATCGCTTTTCTATCTACTCTCGTAATGAACATGGGAATTCTGCGCTCCACCGCCTTAAAATTTCCGTGTGTCGTAATCGCCGTACCAAACTGCCCCTCAAATCGCTTATTCGGCTTCTTATTTTTGTACTGCACGGTCTGCCAGTCGTCTGTATCATTTTGCCTCATTACAATGTTTTTTGTAAGTGCTAAGGTACTAACATGCGAATGCGACATAGAAGAGCCGTTACGCGCTGGGCCGGCCGGTACGATCAGCTGTTCGGCGCGCTGACTCATCTCAGCCGATACAACGGCCGGTTGCGATACAATGTTCTCAGCGTTAGGCTGGCTACCCGCCATTACAATTGAGCGATAAGTTGCATTTTCACTTGTATTTACGCTTGTAGGTGACAGTGTTTGTTCTTTGCTGATGTTTGTTGTATCATTTAATGTTGAGTTATGATGCGATATGCCCGACGGTCCGCTATCTAAGCACCAAGCACAAATATGGTACAAATTATTTTATTTAAATGCAACTGTTTAAGATTAAGTTATCGTTATCCAAATTTCAATTTCGTAGAAATTAGTCTCTGTTTCGCCTTGAGATATGCCCGTAAATTACTCAATAGAGCGTCTTGTCGTGCAAGGTACAATGGAAGGATCTAGACCGCGCGGGCGATCTCCAATGCGATGGACCGACCAAATAAAAGCCCAGGCCCCTATTTCACAATCGTGACAAATGTCGAGCGGGTGACAATGTCAATATCACGTACATTGCGTGCCCAGTATAAAGTAAGAAGATGCATCGAGCTTGTGGGGATCGCCGTGAACATAAAATTGTCGTTGTCACCTGACAATTGTCACGATTGTGAAATAGGGGCCTGGTGGGAGGCCCCGTACAGCAGAGCTCTAGAATGTCTGCCAGCAGGGAGAAATGGCGAAGTATCGTGAGGCGAACAAAATTTTTTTACATATACAAGTGGACCTGCGATGTGTTGACCACGACCACTCTGTCAAGAGAGTTTCAACTGATGATGATGATGATGATGATGATGATGATGATGATGATGATGATGATGATGATGATGATGATGATGATGATGATGATGATGATGATGATGATGATGATGATGATGATGATGATGATGATGATGATGATGATGATGATGATGATGATGATGATGATGATCATGATGATGATGGTGATGATGATGATGTTGATGATGATGATGAGAAAATAGTCTTTTGATTTTAGTTGGTAAATAGTAGTTGTTTGATTGAGCCAATTATATTTCGGGATGAATTTTTAATGTGTTTATGACTGTATTTAATTTTCGTCATTTGACGAAGCCTGTATTGCCTTTCCGTATATATGTAATATTATAAAGTCGTAAAAATGAAATGTCTGTACATTGAAGATATTTTAAAAAAAGATTGCTACGGACTAACCAGAGGTCACTGAGTCGAAAAATATTTTTTTGGATTTTTTGTATGTTTGTATGTGTCGTTGTGGCTTCATCACGCCAAATCGGCTAAACAGATTATATTACATAACCCCCCTTTTTCGACAGCGCAGTCGGGTAAAAAGTATCGTATAACCATCTGTGGATACTGTGGAACTACCCAATACAATATTTGTCTCTAAATTGAAAACTTGAAGAATGTTTTTATTCGCTCAATGATTACTTTATTAAAATGGAAAATAATGAAATGGACAATTAATTACAAATTGACATAGGTTATTGCTATTAATATTAATGTGCTTTCACAGTATACATGTTATTTTTTGTTTTATTTAAATGTGCATAATTTTCAGTGTATCAATTTGGAATGTAATTTCATTGTAATATTATTAATGTTTTTTCTCTCAGTGTATAATTTTCAATAGCAACTGTTAAAGAATTTGTTGATGTAATATATTATTGTATACCGTAAAACGGTTTATTGTGACACTCTCTAATGTTTTTCTATACCAACTTTTGTATATGCACAATATGACAATAAATGATTGATGATCTGATTTCTGATATCCAGCTACACGTGTACCAAAAATAGTTGAAAACCGTTTAGCCGATTTGGCGGTTGAAGCCGCAACGACACATACAAACATAAAAAAATATCCAAAAAATATGTATTTCGATTTAGTGACCTTCAAATAAGCCGTAACACTTTTTTTTTATATCTTCAATGTACAGACACTTAATATTTACAAGTTTATAGTTGCAGTATAAATGTCACGTCACGTTATACTCTCTACCGCGATAGACTATGTGTTAATTTTTCCGCATTATAAACACAGAACCCTAATAACCTTGTGGTTCATATAAAAAGAAAAAAAACCGTTATAATTATGTTTAACTTTTAACTTCGTAGGAGAAAAATGATAACCCCTCTTTTTTCGTCGGCGCAGTCGGGTAAAAAGTATCCTATAACCATCTGTGGATACCCAGCTACCTGTGTACCAAATATAGTTGAGATCTGTTTATCCGATTTGGCATGATGAAGCCACAACGACACATACACTTAGATACTTTTTACCCGACTGTGCTGAAAAAACAGAGAGGGGTTATTACTTTTTCTCCTCCGCGACTGAAGGTGCCTTTCTAGTGTTTAATAATGTACTCGTAATAGCTTCCGTTATCTATACTATTATAAAGTTGTAAAAATGAAATAAATAAATAAATAAATAAATAAATAAATATTACGGGACAATTTTACACAAATCGAACTAGCCCCATGGCTCAATAAGGCTTGTGTTATGGGTACTAGACGACGATATATTTAATAGATATATAAATAAATGTCTGTACATCGAACATATTTAAAAAACAATGTCTTGGATTTTATGTATGTTTGTATGTGTCGTTGTGGATTCATCACGCAAAATCGGCTAAACAGATTTCCACAATTTTTGGTACACGGGTAGCTGAGTATCTCCAGATGGTTATAGGATACTTTTTACCCGACTACGCTGAACAAAAATCGACGGGTTATGACTTTTTTTCCTCCGCGAACGAAGTTGCGGGCATCTTCTATGAGTAATATTTTCAAGATGGACACGCCAATGCACTTGAAGCGTCGCATATTTAACCGTAGCTCACATGGATGTGAAACCTGATCGATCACAAATTCCGCTATAAGGAAGCTTAAGATTGCCCAATGAGCTATGGAGAGAGATAAGATCCGGAGCGAAGTAATTCGCAGAAAGACCGGGTAACCGGATATCCTGTCTCAAGAAGCAATGGGCAGGTCATCTAGAGGTGCGTCCACATTTGTATAATTTGCCCGAACAGATCTTCGTCGCGTGGCATGACCGCGTATGACCATCACGCGTTTGGACGTTGCGCCGATCGGATCGCTCGAAATCCATGTTGCTACGCGTAGCACACCTTAGATCGGACAAGCGCGGCGTGATCGCCGCGCCGACAGTGAGCGTCCAAGCAGCGCGATACGCAGTCATGCCACGCCACGGTGGTCGGATACGAGCAAATGATACAAGTGTGGACGTACCTTAATACGGAGTTCAGATGAGCGATGGAGCCGACGACTAACAGAGTGGAGGTGTCTGGACGCCGTAGACCAGGTCGCCCTATTGTTCGATGACGTTGTACCAATTGTCAGAAGCAAGTAGAGGAGAGAAATATCATCTAAGGAGTGGAAGATATTAGGGAGGCATGTGTCCAATACTGGACGGAAGACGGGACTTTTAAATGGAAGCTAAAACAATGGCTGAACATCTATACTATTATAAAGTTGTAAAAATGAAATGTCTGTACATTGAAGATATTTTCAAAAAAATGATTGTTATGAGCTATTTGGAGGTCACTAAAACGAAAAATATTTTTTTGGATTTTATGTATGTTTGTATGTGTCGTTGTGGCTTCATCACGCAAAATTGGCTAAAAAGATTTCCTCAATTTTTGGTACACGGGTAGCTCAGTATCTCCAGATGGTTATAGCATACTTTTTACCCAACTACGCTGAAGAAAAAATTAGGGGTTATGATGTTTTCTCTACCGCGAACGAAGTTACGGGCATTTTCTTGTTAAGTATATTATTGTATGCCCGGAAAGGGTAACTGTTGAAAGACTTGTCATGTTATATGCACATCATCGTTGCACCTACACAGTTTTTTACAATAAAATTATTCTATGCTATTCTCTTCTATTATATGCTCAAGATGATGTATCATCAATGCGATAAGGTCAGTTTTAAAAACTATCAATCAAGTATAAAAGAGGTCACGGATCGATGTTAAATTAAGTAAAATCAGGGCAAATAACTGAGTACAAATCGCAAGCAAAAACTATCTCACGTTAAATATATCAGAAATTGGTAGTACAGGGGATTAGTACGAGCAATTTGAAACTACCCTCACAAACCGCAGTACTTACTGAAGTTAAGATGAGATAACGAACCGTTTAGTTTCTACAAACTTTTGCATACATGTTAAACGTACACGGAGCTATTGGAATTAACTTGGTTTTAACACTAACAAACAATTATTTTGAACTTCCGGAAACTGAAGCAATATATGAGGTTTTATCGTGGCATTGTGCGTCGAAATCCGCGCGTAGAGTTCATTATTCGTAAAACTTATTTTTTCGTTTCCAGCTCTCAAAAAGTACTTAAAAGAGTCCCTAATAGCAAAGGCTTATTATATGGTAGAGGACTATTTAACAGACAAAAATGCATGGCCCAAAACAGAAACCAAATAATTTACTTTTACCGGGACACGGTTCTTATAAGGTGGCATATCAAACGTATGTAAGTTGTTTGAAATAAAAAATCACTATTTTGCTTTTTTATATTCCATATATGTATTTTTTTACTTTTATAAGTTTTGATATGCTTTCTTGATGAACTACGCATTGAGTTGACATACTCAAAACATATATTTAGGATAAGCTAAGTACAACTATTGTAATAGATATAAGAGTTATTTCGAAAAAAATACTGCCTGTTGAGTTTGTTTCGGCTTTCTTCTCTTCAGTGGTCTCCTCTTGGGAATTGCCGTAGAGTCAGACTTGTAAAAGTGCCCTTGTGGCCTATTACAGAATAAAGATCATTATTTCATTATTTATTGTATATTGTTATAATATAATTGACATTTCAAACGATCGATTTTTGAGTGGCGACTGGCGACCACTTACCGGAAGATGCAACGAGGCTGCAGGCCCCCATCTGGCATAAACTTTTTTGTTATAATCATCATTGTATTTATTATTTATTCATTTATTAACAAAAACGTTTATGCCCGATGGGGTAACCGAGTGGTTACCCCGAAATCTAAAACACGAAGTTCGTATGGCACCATCCCGCTCACTCAAATACAGCTTAACGTAAGAGCGAGAGGGACAACACGTTATGAACTTCGAATTTCAAGTTTCGGAGAAACCCCTCCGGTATAATTAGCATAGGGTGGGCGCACCAGTGTTTGACACCTTGATAGGACATCAATCACGTGAAATGACATGATTTTTACACCGACTTGATTTTGACGAACGGTTTAGCTCAGCGGGAGTAACGTTGCCTGCGAAGCTGAAGATCCTGGGTTCAAATCCTAGTAGGGGCAAATATTTGTGTTGTGTGGGGAGCATAAATATTTGTTCTTGAATCTTGGTTGTTTTCTATGTATATAAGTAAATATACCTATTAAATAGATCGTCGTCTGGTACTCATAACACATGCCTTATTGAGCTTACCATGGGACTAGTTCGATTCGTGCAAAAAAAATCCCGTAATATTTATTTATTTTACAGGTTGGCTTACAACTTAGAAATTGTGCTTTTCACTGAATAAAATAATCACGAATCGGAAACCGGGAAGTGGGTCAAAAACTTGCAAGATTTGTTGACATATTTACTGACATATTTATTTTCAGGGGAACCTAATATAAAGTTTGTAATAACACACACATACACACACACACACACTGAAAATTTATTGTACGAACTGACTTGACATTTGTTATATACTTTAGCAGAGACTAATGCTTCCAATGGTTAAAAGCACTAAACTGTCAATTGTGTACCTGTATTTGATACTGACTGTATAAGTACAGTCAGTATCAAATACAGGTACACAATTGGCAGTCTACATTGTGTTTTTAACCATTGGAAGCATTACTCTCTGCTAAAGTTTATGATGAATGTCAGGTCAGTTCGTACAATAAATTTTCAGTGTGTGTGTGTGTGTGTATGTGTGTGTTATTACAAAGTTTATATTAGGTTCCCCTGAAAATAAATATGTCAGTAAATATGTCAACAAATCTTGCAAGTTTAAGACCCACTTCCCGGTTTCCGATCAATCAATCATGTTTCCTTTGCCTGATATTTGTAATTAATATAACATATGCTCGTTGATAAAACTTTCTGTTGACCAAAATCTTATTTAAAAAGTTCAATGGAAAAAACCTATCTGTAGCTGCCAGAAAAAGCGAGTACTACACTACAATGGAAATGTACATTTTGTCTAATTTGATTAGTCCTTTCGTACATTTCTTTGAAGAATAAATATGTAACAAGACCATCGCAATTTCGTTATTACTCTCAAATTCTTTGATACGCGTGATTTTGTTATATAGGACCGAATAAGCCTTTTAAAATTCGGTTTTTCTAAACCACGTTCTGCGTGCCTATGATGGGTGCGTTTGTCACGCGATAAATAAATGAAATAGCTGCCGTCTCCTTCTGACACGTATGTGAGTTCGAGAGTGACATATCATTTATTGTGTGGTATACGCAAACATCATAGGCCCGCTGAACCGTATATAGTATATGCTATGTACGGTATTTTGTCTGAACTGTATGGTTCAAAATCTCCTCGCAGCTATCATCCCAGTATCTACGACGAGTTCTTCTCAATATTTCGGTCACATTGCAAGGAAAGACGGTGGCAACTCGAGAAGCATATCGTGACTGGCAAAGTAGAGGGGAAAAGGACTCGTGGACGCAGATAAATACTTTGGTCTGACCAGATTCGCATCGCTCTTGACTCTACAGTTCACAACGCCCTTCACACCGCCAGAGACAGAAACAGATAGAGGAAGATCGTTCGAGAGAAAGTGATGCAGAAGGGAAGTCTCGACTCTCATTACTCAGGAATACAATGCAAGGAGTATGATTCAAGGTCTAGTACAGGTATAGTATTCAGATTCTGGTGAACGTTGGAGCCCACTGGGTCTGGGCGGCGCAGGAGCGATCATACTGTCGTTCTTTTGTGGGAGGCTTATGTCCAGCAGTAGATAACTTTTGGCTAATATCAAAATTATCATTAATTCATTCCATAATTTTTATGGTTCCGTACCCAAAGGGTAAAACGGGACCTTATTACTAAGACTCCACTCCATTGTCCGTCTGTCACCAGGCTGTATCTCATGAGCCGTGATGATGTACTTCTGTTGCCGCTATAACATCAAATACTAAAAACAGAATAATTTGATGTCAGTGTCTGTGTATGTCAGTAACCAGAATAAAATGACCGAACACTGCGTAAATTTTGCTAAGGAGTAGGGCTTCTAACACTGGATTTTCATAGATACGGCCTTTTGTACTGAACCCTCGGTGCGCGAGTTCGACTCCAACTTGGCCGATTTTTTATTATGAAGAATATGTTTTTTGCTTCCGTAATTTTTATTTTTTTCACTACACTTCTTTAAGTGATGCTCAATTAAAAGACTCTTCCGATATGTCAAGATATGGTTCAAGTCCGTTCATCATCCTTTTCAAGGTAAGGTGGATTAGTTTTTTATTGTTTGTTTTGCTACAGCAAGTTTTAAAGATAATGTTAGTATTACTCGTATAATGTTCTCTGTGCTTACTATTTTTATTTCAATTATTCAAAAGTTGTATAAATATTCCGTTGCACTCGGGAAAAGCTTCCAGTACTGGGTGAGCGTGCTACTTGAATGGGCTCATCATCATCAGAAACTTAAGAGCCAGGCTCTTGTCGGTGGAGCAGCTTCTATATTTTTCCGTCTTCAGCTTTTGTTTTGATGTCCTGATACGACACGCCGTTCTTTGGTCTACAAAACATCTGCTGGGTCTTCCTCTCTTCCTCCTTCCGTCAATATTTCCTTCTATAATAATAATAATAATCGATTTATTTAAAGACAACAGAGTGGTCCAAACAATATTAGTATTTACTTATTCTAATGTTAGTTCCTAAATAATTAATACACAAGACTGATTTAGTCCTCTGACCCATTCTCCACAACAGAGGACAGTCTAGCTTGTTAGCTATCATGCTTAGGATGCTGTTGCTACTCCGGCGCACCCTGTCTAGCAACGAGGCTGTTTTCTTGCGCCAGACGGCATCAAAGCCGTCTGTGCGCGCCTCAACGAACATGGACGATGCGCTGCAGCAGCCCGCCTTAAAAACCATATAGTTGGTTTTACTTACATTGTAAGTCAAGCCATGGGATGCTGAATACGCCTCACATACAGCAATTAACTGACGCAATGCACTGACTGAGGGGGCCAGCAGCACCATATCATCCGCATAACTGAGGTTATTGACAAAGACACCGTCAATAGAGCAGCCCGCATGCGTGCCGCTGAGCTCCTCAATCAGAGCATTTATGTATAAACTGAAGAGCAAGGGCGAGCTCAACCCCCCTTGCCTCACCCCGCACTCCAGCCTACACGGCGCCGACAACTCATCTGCCCACTTCACACGATTTTCCTGATTAACGTACCAGTACTTAAACAGTGATACTAACTCCGGTGATAGCCCTACACCTTCCAGTTTACGCCAAAGGATCTCATATGAAACTGTGTCGAAAGCTTTGGATAAATCCATAAAACAAGCATAAATTGGCATATCCCGGTCAGTATAATACCTGACAGTGTGCTTCAAACTAAGAATGGCAGCTTCCGTAGATAGACCTGGTACAAAACAAAACTGAGCATCGTGGAGCTTAATATGCCTTTTTAAATACGAGTTGAGCACACTGTCAAGTACCTTTGCCACTATCGTGGCCAAGGAGATGGGTCTATAGTTAGACTTAACTGACGCATCTCCCGTCTTACACTTTACAATGGGCACCACCAAAGTTTTGATCATGTCCTGGGGTAAGTATGAGTGACCTAGACAGATGTTGTAGAACATGGCAAGTACATGTGGTAGGTCAGTGCCGGCATGGCGCAGGTGCTCGACAGAAAGATCATCGTGGTCGGGTGACTTACCCTTCGTCATCTTACGTATCGTGAACTCGACATCCTTGGCGAGAATCAGGGTTGTTGTCTCACTGATCTCCGTATCGAGCAACCCACAGGGCGGCCCTAATGGAGACTTCACTCTAAAATGATCCTGAAAAATGTTCGCTATACCTTTCGGGTCAGAAATCCCATCGACACTCACGGGAGTACCAGGCTTAGGGTTTAGCATATTGGTACATTTCCAAAAGTTTTAAAAGTCAGATTTGCCATGGTGTGACGCTATTAAGGCCATTTTTATTTGCTCGTGGTGGTTTTGACACCACTTTAGTCTGCCCTTAAAAACCTTTCTCGACTCAATCATGCTATTATACACTGGGCCGCTACTTGGTTTACCGTAGGATACCCACGTATCAAAGTGTAACCTGGCACTCGCATGAGCCTCGCCTACATCTCTATTCCAGCCGATTATAGGCTTCTTTCGGCCCCTTAATGGTTTTTATATAATCGTCGTGTCGTAGCATGTGTCCAAACATCTTTCTCCTTCTGTTTTCAATGGTTTCTAACTACGACCTTTTCTCTTCTGTTCTTTTAAGCCCTTCCTCATTCGTTATTTTATTATTTCCGTCCAGCATATTCTTTCCATTTGTCTCCAGCACCACATTTCGAATGCTTCCAAGCGTTCCCTATCACGCTGTGTCATTGACCACGTTTCGCTGCCATATAGGCTGAATGGGCTCATAACACTCACAATACTCAGATAACTGTAAAATAAAGGTATGTATCAAAGGCGTGGCGTCAGGAAAATTACAAGAGAAGCCGTAGCGCATTCATTTACTCATATTCAAAGAGAAAGGTGTTTATAAACCTTTACTTGGTCAACCCGGAGGAAATAGACTCATATTAGACGCCATGCCACTGGTATGCTTATTTTAATTATGTATTGCATTTCTTCTAAAAATACTATTTCATAAAGTGGACTGCTCGCTACTGGTATATTATTTGTTTATTATCTTTGTTTAATATTATTTTGTAGTATCACAATCTAAGTCAGGCCACAACATGAAATCTTATAAGGCAGCTTGAAAATCTCTTCCATAAACAAGATTCACCGTAACTTTATAAGCGAAAATAGATTCAAAGCGAACACCACTAAGCAAATTTCATCAAATTTAAACAAGCTGGAACTATAAAGTTGAAAACCACTACACTTCCTTCTTTGTAAAACATCCTACACGCCTTTGTAACTGCTATAAAGTTATGTTCTTTATTCTTCCAGACGGCTGCACAGCCGACTGTCTTCACAAAGACTTATTTTAATATTAAAAGCGAGGCAGTTACGTTATTCTTCTTGTACGTTGGCATAGTAGACCTGCAAATTTCCATAACGATATAATTTTATAGGAATAGTAAGACAGTTATGCCCTTCCGTGGACGTACAGAAGAGCTGGCTATATCAACGCGTATCTAACTTAGAAATAAACAAACTATTCTCACGTTTTAACTTGGAACAAACGCAGAAGTTTGTACGTGTTATCTTCTTCGCTGCTTTATGAATTTTATGTTTGTATGGAGCACAATGTGATACCAGTGCCAGTTTTAGTGGGGCGCTTCGAAATATGTTTTAACTTTTAATGTTTATTTTTGCACATATGGTATAATGATATGTTAATTCAATACTTAGCCATGTTGCCTGGCTTAAAAATTTGTAAGGAATTGGTTCTTCTGCGGATATCCTCATTTCTGATTCTATCACGTCTTAAGTTACGCCCGAAGGTCTTTGGGATCACAAAAGAGTGTGGTTATGATAAAATACTCACTCAAGAGTGTACTCAAGGACCATTTAAATAAGAGGACTGCCAATCGCCATACAAAAAGCCATTCCCCGATAAGTACAACGCCATCTATGTATAAGAATCATCTTCAATAATTCAACTTTCTAAGCGTACGGTAATTAAATGTTATGACTTATTTATTTCTTACTAGAAGGTGGGCACCTTCTTTCGCACTTCGTTCGCGGAGGAGACTTGTTTTTCTTAAAAAATTGATAATTTTATGAATTAGATAATCTCTCACTGCAAAAATTGCCACCTTAAGCAGACTCAGTTAACCAATGGTACGAACATAAAAGCGAAACAGAAGATAAAGCCCAATAGCCAACGCCCTCCTTATGACATATGCGAAAGAAAATTGTTCCCTATTTCCTAGTAACAAAGCCTTGCATTCGCCAATTTGTATGAGCAATAGCTACTAGTATGTATTTATGATATTTAATATATTGCCAGGAAAGAAGGAAATAATTTGGAACAACTTATGGTGACTGCAAAGGTCGATGGGAAGCGTCCAAGGGGCCGGTCACCGATGCCGGTCATAATTGGACATCAAGCTACACAACGCACTCCATGAAGCCAAGGACAGATCTAGGTGGCGAAACACGGTCCGGAGCATAATGACCCAGCAACGGGGGAATCACGATCCTCAGTAATGAGGAAATCGACGCGAGGAGGAGGATGTAATTATAAATACTTTCAATGTAATAAGTGGCTAACGGGTAGACAAGCCGCCTGATGGACAGTGGTCATCGTCACCCATGGATACGTGCAACACCAGAAGAATCGCCTCACTGGCAACCTTTGAGTGCCCAGATAACTCGCTTCTTGAAGAATCCCATGTTATAGCGCTCCGGGAATACCTTAGGGGGAAGTTCATTCCACAACTTGCAAGTACGTTGGTAAAAATGAGCGTGATGCTCGTTTATTTTTGGGATGCAAAACATCCAGATAGTGGGGATGTACTTTGTTTCTGAGGCGGGAGGTGAAGATGGCACCAACTCAAAAAGTTCGCAAAACATTCCCCATTGTACGAACGGTAGAACAAATACAGAGATACCCTTGTTATATTTCAAAAAGTAGAGGGACTATACTAAAAGTAAGTAGTCTTATTCAGGCCTGTACAGACCTTTTAGTTAAACAATAATTCTAACTTGACACCCCAAACCTCTGAGGAACTTGCAAAACTGGCAACGTATTTCATTGACGAAAATTCCGTCAAACAATTTCACGGCTCAAACTTCCAATACTTTTCCAAGTCTATCCAATTACTGAACAAAAGGGTTTTGGTTTACATTATCAGGAAGGGTTCAGAGTGTTTACGACGCCCTTTGTCATTTTAAAAAGGGTTATTTTTCGGTTAGGAGCCCCTGAAAGGGCGTAAAATGTTTTGTTGCGTTTTATAATATTTCCCGCTTAAATAACTTATCTGTTAACTGTTTGTTTACTTTTCTTTTGTTTTCATTGTGAGGCGTATGCAAAAAAGGCAGGCGTGGGAAAAAGAGAGAATTATTAATGATAGTGATTTCTGGAAGAAGTCTGCTATAAGCCGTACTGAAAAGTATATGCATACTTTGGTCTGAGATCAAAAAATATCAATAAGTAAATTTAAATTGACCATCAATACCTCGTTCTCAAAGGAGACGCAGAATATTCTAGTCACCTAATAGAGTAACCTAAAAGTAAAACAATGCAATTGTGTTTTAACTCTTAAAAATGGTAGACGACGTTCTTATCGCTAAAAAGCGATTCCTTTCAAAAATACTTAATACATAGGATAGTTTTTGCCAAAATGCTTTAAGAATTTACAAAGCATCTCAGAATCACTGAGAAATACTAGATTAAATCTTCATTTTAATGAAAGCAAGGCAAAACCTATTTATCACAATAATGAAGCTTGATTTATTATAGCAATCTTCGAGTTAATAGGCCATGAAATTTAATTAATTCGGTTTCTGTCGCTAATTGTGCAGACTTAGCTCTCATGGGCACCGAAGCTAAATGAGATAGTTGTTCATTATTCCATAGCATATTTAGAAATTATAGGGGTGCGCCTTATAGGGGTCATGATTCTAATAGTTGGTTTTTTAATTTAATTTAGGATTTTAGCAATTGTATTGTGGGCCTGCATCGTCAAGCTGTCTATTCGTAAACCACGCCCCAAACGCCTAGCCGGCCAATGAGCGGAATTTGTAATAAAGGACGCATTTATTGCTCACGCGCATCAAAGAAAGAGAAAGCTAATACACTACATGCTTGGGGTCTTTTGGCGTAAGCGCCAGATGTAAAAATACAATAAAATGGAAGATATTATTATGTTTTGTTGAAATTTAAGTTAGTGAAGTAAAAGATAAAGGGAAGAATGTCATTTTTATATAATTGGGCCGTTTATTAATCTGTCGTTTGTATAAACTAGACAAAAAACGGAAAATGAAGACGCGTTTTCGGAAAACTTTTCTATCGAGGAAATTGTCAACAAACATATTTCCTAGTTAATCAATGAATAGGTTATTATCTAGTCAAAAATCACACATTTAAAAACCAGCCTGTTTCATATACTAGAGTTGACATAAGTCTCACAAAAAATAGCTTACATTTTCGATGCATCCCCTTATGCACGTTACCTATTTGATCTCTATAATTTTGAATGCAATAAAGTATGTACTCTAATAGAGAAATCTTAACAGAATGATCCGGGCGTGGGGCATGAGTCACACCCTCAAAAAATCACAAGTGGGGGTGTATAGTTCGGCCTTTCCTAGGTGAATTTTTCGCTTCGAGCCCTAATCTTTCAAACAAAGGCCATTGTCCCTATTATCGCATCTTAGCTGCTAGCTACCGAGGTGGCACGTGCCACTTCAGCATTCATACTGAAAAGCAAACGGTATCGTCATAGTATTAAGGTTCAAATTTTATTCTAGATTTACTTTTTGGTAGTGTAGGACGATAGACCACCCCGAAGCAATATTCTAATTCAAATTCAAATTCAAAATATTTATTTCAGACAAAGTCCATAACTTGTTAGTGACATAGTATTACTTAAAAACTAGGGTTAGTATTTATTATATTAGGTTTTTACATATAGGGGCATGTAGCTGCACCCAGTGCTTCAACCACGGCGAGTCACAGCGGTCGGCCAGCGTGCACAGTATGATATTTGAGCTGGCGCACCATCGCCTCAATAGCGAACTACAGCGCTTCCTGATAATCGCGTGGAAGCCGTCGATCCGCCCCTCCGCGAACATACCCGAAGCGCTGCAGTGCCGCGGCAGCCCGAACACCACCCTGTACGCGTTGTTGTACTGAACTCGCAGAGCGCCGTATGCCCGCTGCGTGTACCTGGTCCATAGGCAGCACATGTAGAAGGACTGGCAATATGCTTTAAAAAGCGTAGCCTTCATCTGTTCGGTACATCGTGCAAACCTACGAGCCAGCATGTTGCAGCGCACAGCCAGCGCCCTGCGTTCCCTCTCCATATCCATGTTGTCACACATGTCAATAACGGCACTCATGTTATTTTACTTTTTATACCTTATTAATATCAGAGCCTTACAGAGTCATAAACATTTAGTCGGCCTTCTCGCTCGCGCTTTAGAAGAAACAGCAAGTGCAAGTGAGTGTGTTTATAAGTCTAACGTTCAGTTGATATTGGCCATACAATAGTTGAAAACCGCCTTCAAAACATCTCCTTTTTTGTAAAAAAAATCCTATACGCCTGTGTAATGTAACTGCTATAATGTTATGTTCTTTATTTCCTAACACGGCTGACTTGTGTTCCAAGGCCCTTTTTAGAGTTCCGAACCAAAAATGGTAAAAAGGAATCCTTATGGTGCGACTCTGTCTGTCTATCTGTCAGTCCGACTATTAAAGCGCCATATCTCAAAAACTACTTATGATATCTATTTGAAATTTAGAATATTTATAAGCATGGTCAGCCCACATGTATTCCAGAAGAAAAATTCAAATATATATATATTTTTATATATTAATATAAGGCTATTAAGCCTTGACACAAAAAATACAAAGTCCGATTTCTTTCCACATTGTTTCACTTGATCTAGATTCGTAGATCATTGTGAAGAGCTTCGGTGATTGGTGAGGAATCGCAATGAGTTTTTCCGTCTTGGGTTATTAAGTTTGCAATATAAATGCAAATTTGCCAATAAAAAGCAGTACCTTGATGAAATGACGGGATGCTTTTGAAATACTAATAATAACGCCAAAAGATAGTCTTCCAATATTTACTTCGATACTGTTATAAAGTTTTAAAATGATATGTACTGAACTGTATATTGAAGAAATTAAAATATATATATATTGTAACAGACTATTTGGAGACAACATTTTTTTATTTTATATGTTTGTATATGTCGTTGAGACTTCATCAAGCCAAAACGGCCATCACAGCCACGGCTAGGTATACACGGTTGGTTATAGTATACTTTTTATCCGAATACGCTGAATAAAAAAGAGGGTTATGACTTTTACTCCTCCACTCATCTTCCTTTGTGTCGCGCAGTCAGGTAAAACGGTGCATTCATGCAAGGAGATTTCATTCACGTTAGAGAAAATTAAAAATGTTTAAAATTCCCCGACTTGTTCCACTAAAAGCTGAATATCTTAGAGAAGATAAATAACTGCTGTACGTGATCACTTCCTGAAAATGTGCCGACAACTGATGCCTTACTTGACAAATCAACATCATAAAAACAAAAAATTGAGAAGCGCGTTTTTGTGGAGTGAACACAGGTCTCACATAAAATAACTATGTAGAATTTGTTTGTCTTGCTTTTCGCCATGAAGTGGAGTATTTAACTAAGTATAATCTGTACAATTATTCCACTTTTGACAACCTCAACTCCTGTATGTAATCCGTGGATAATGCTGTTGGCTATACATATTGTAACACATATATAATGTAACTCTAATTTTCATATAAATTGTATAGTTGTTTGTTATCACTAAAATAAATAAAGTAAAATAAAAGATTGCTCCGATTTTCATCAAACAAAGCTCGGGATAAAATTATCTATGACACAAAAAAACCGCACTCAAATCGGTCCATCCGTATAGGCGCTACGATGCCACAGACAGACACCTCTTTTTTGTCGGGGGTTAAAAAAAGCCATAATTCCTCTTTTTGCTTCAGGGTAGGCAGATAAAAAGTGTCAAAAATGGTTGAAATAAGTTTGCCATTCTAACATGACGAGGTCGCAAGTCATAAACATACAAAAATCCAGAAATACACTCGCGAGCAAACATTTCGGATTCTTTAATTACTGTTTTATTTCCTGAAATAGTGTCAGACTTTAAGATTTTTTAAACCTGTCATGATCTTTCTTTAATTTTACATATAAACTGCAAACATAACAGTTTAAAAAGAAACATTTCCAGTGTACCTACCATGAGCTGAGTTTACGATCGGCGCTAACGAGTATCTCGTATCGAGAGTCAGTGCACCTCTCTCGCACGCGCTAATAGTGCGAAAGAGATAGACCGTTATCGAGCGCTCGATACTCGCTCGTGCCGAACTCATGGTAGGCGCACTGGGTTAAATTTGACATTTTTGGTTTTTCATATTTTCAGGATCGTGGAAATTGCAAATTCTTGGGTATTACGAAGAATGGTATATTATGTCAATAAAAATTCATGAATTTTTCCTTTGCTTTTCCACGAAAGATGTGACAGTAAATTGAGCTCATATGCGCATATTTTCATGCAGTTTTCACCAAAAAATACGCATACAAATACAACAAACCACCACCAGACAGTATAATTGTCGACACGTGTTTTGCCTCTCTACGAGGCATCATCAGGAGATACAGGAGATGTTGACGGTTGGGTTAGTAAATGAAAATGTCGAATAATACAAGAAAACATATTGCTGTTATTAAATTAGATGGGCTGAAATTTTTGTTTTCGACTGTAGATAAAACGAAATACAACTATTTATTATCAGAACTTTTTGAGATCTTGATTAATAATAACTCTCAACTCTAGCTATTAATAGACCCATTCTTTGTCCGAGGCCCTTTAATTCTCGATTTCGTTTCTAAATGAAATCACAACAAGTATAAAATAAGAACGAGAAGTTTCTCGGAAAAAAGTGGGGAAATTTTACGGTACAAATAATCCGAAACCTTAGTTAAGAGGCTACTAAAATGGCGCCGTTCCTTGGGCTTTTAATGGAGCTCATACAAATACAGAATAACTTATTACTTACGAAATATGCGATATAAAAATATTTGTAGGTAAAAATCTTTGCTGAAGGTGTATTTATTTACATGTATACTCCACTCCCCGGTTTCCGTTTGAGATAAAATTTTGGCGTTCTTAAGTTACATACTCCAAAATTTTAGCTTTACTGACAATATATTTATAAGTTTTGATATATTTTTTGTAGAACTACACATTGAGTGTATAATTAAAAATATGTATTTAAAATAGGCTAAGTACTAATATTACAATAAATAAGAATTATTGATAATAACAATGAGTGACTGTTGAGTTTGTTTCGGCTTTCCTCTCAACAGTGGTATCCTCTTGGGAAATCCCGTATAATTACACTTGTGACAGTGCCGTTGCGGCTTACTCTTATACTATTAAAGAGTTGTAAAAATGAAATGTAACAGTACATTGAAAATATTAAAAAAAAGATTGAAATGGACTATTTGGCGGTCACGTTTTCTATGTTCGTATGTGTCGTTGTGGCTTCATCACGCCAAATCGGCTAAACGGATTTCAACTATTTTTGGTAGGTAAACGGGTAGCTGGGTATCTCCAGATTGTTATAGGATACTTTTTACCCGACTACGATGAAGAAGAAAAGGAGGGTTATCAACAATATCAACACATCTTCGATACTATTATAAAGTTGTAATATTGAAATGTCTGTACATTGAAGATAATTTCAAAAAAGTATTGTAATTTAACGCACTATTTCAGGTCACTGAATGAAACGAAAAATATTTACTTTTTATTTTTGTATATTCTTATGTGTCGTTGTGGCTTCATCACGCCAAATCGGCTGAACGGATTTCAAAAATGTTTGGCACACCTCTAGCTGGGTATCTCCAGATTTTATTTTTATTTTTTGTTATGACATATGAGGCAAACGAGCAGACGGGTCGCCTGATGGTAAGCGATCACCGTCGCCCATAGACAATTGCATCACCGGAGGAGTCACAAGTGCATTGCCGGCCTTTCAGGTGGGAGTACGCTCTTTTCTTGAAGGCTTGAAGGTCGCATCGGTCCGGAAATACTCCAGGCGGCAATTTATTCCATATGATGGAAGTTGGTTATAGGATACTTTTTACCCAACTACACAGAAGAAATAAAGAGGGGTTATGACTTTTTCTCCTCTGCGAACGAATTTGCGGGCATCTTCTAGTATTTATTAAAAAAAAATTACCCGAGCGACATTTTAAGCGTCCTCTCGCCCCATTGCCCGCGTTTTTCCGCGAGTCGGCAGACGGCCATTGTGTCGCGTTCAGCTCGTGAGCCGGTGACCGAGGTTTCGATACAATGCACATTAGAGGATACGTTTAAGGAAGCTTGATATTTCGGGGATTATATTAAGGGGCTTAGAGCTCCGAATGACCCTCGATCCGTAGTTCTTGACTTTTCCGTGTTCTATAAGTCTCATCGTGTTGACAACAGGGATCGGAACCATATTTTTTTAATCTTAATATATTTTTTAATCTAATTAATTACATGCTATTTCTGGAATATTTTAAAACTGTGTTTAGAAGAAGACAAAATTAATAAAAAACACCTGGTTCAAGGTTCAAAATCGATGCCATTTTCGTAATTAACGTCCTAAAAAACCATAAAAATGACACCCATATTGATATTTTGACATTTCAACCCCATTGCACCCCGACAAGGGCGATAGTATTTTACGTCCGCCACGTCGGATTTGAAAATCGTTGTTGTTTTCGTAATCAGCGACCGGAAACAATACCCATGTTTACTTTTAGACTTTGTAACCAAATTTCCCTTTTCAGGGAATGAATTTTCAAAAACCTTAAAACACGTATTTACTGATTTATTGCTAAAAATACTCGTGTGAAGTTTAGAATTAAATATTCGAAACTTATCTGATTTCCCCATACAATCTTTGGACCCTCGTTTCATCCTTTTAGGGGTTAAATTTTCAAAAACCCTGAAACACGTATTTACTCATTTATTGCTTAAAATACTCATGTGAAGTTTAAAATTAAATAGTCGAAACAGATCTGATTTCCCCATACAAACTTTGAACCCTCATTTCATCCCCTAAGAAGTTGAATTCTCAAAAAACCTGAAACACGTGTTTACTCATTTATTGTTAGAAATACTCCTGCGAAGTTTCGAATAAAATAGTCTAACTAATCTTGTTTCCCCATACAAACGTTGGACCCATTTGGATACAAATTTTACCCCTTTAGGGGCTGAATTTTGAAAAACCCTTTCTTAGTGGATACTAACGTTATAAAAACTACCTATTGTCAAAAATTCAGGACTCTAGGTCCAACGGTTTGGGCTGGGCGTTGATTTAAGTGAGTCAGTCAGTCAGTTAGGACTTTGCCTTTTATATATATAGATATATATATAAAATGTGTCAAGCTGTAGGAAGGGTTACTTCTTCCCAAGCATTGTCTCATAAAAATCCAGGAAAAAAGTGAGCCATCACTTACGTCGGTTGACAATGGCCAACAGGATTTTACGACTTTATGTAGCCAAACCAAATTCTTAAACAAACTTGATAAGGGTGAAAAAAATATATTGTATGCTCTGGTTTGTTTCAGCATAAAAACAAAACTCGTTTAAGGAATGACCAAATCACGTGTTTTAATTAATTGCCTATCCGAGATGCTTGAGTTCCAAAGTAAAGACATTGAAAGAAATGCATTTTTCGCATATCCAGATAATCTGCTTTCGTCATTCGTATGCTTAACAACTTCGGTGACGAGCAATTAAAAGAGACTTTGTTGAATCACAGCAACGAGATATCACTGAGCTCCTGGCTTATCCTTGCCATCCTCAAGCAGTTGAACGTAGTGTTCCTCGGAAAATGGTGAGTGCAGCGTCGCTTGCCGCGGCTGGTGAACAGTCGAGAGATGGATTTATTCGTTCCAGAATTAAATTGTGAACATTAATGCCATATTTTAACACAAAAAAGACTATTATCTTTGAATAACTGTATTTTAAATGTGTTCTTAAAAAGTGGTCCTAAAAACAATATTTATACATCTTTTAACTATTTTAGATGTTTTGTTTTGTAACAATTAGATATTACTTTTGCGAATAAACTATTTTGTTCAAGTTATTTAGGTATTGTTTTTGACGTTTTACGTAAAAAACCGTTTATTTTTCGAACTGCTGTGATTTAAAAAAAATTACAAAGTTTCACCATTGTTGAGTAAGAAATAAAACTTTAGAGCTCTAGTAGAGGGCTAAAACATATATTAAAAAAATATTTTCGGGTCTTTCCTGATGCAAAGACTGTCCATCGCGGTTCAACGTCGCAACGCTGCGAGCGTGATAGGCACCTTTGCGTCTGGAAGGGCGCGGGGCGAGCTTTTTGATTAGTTTTGTGAATATTTTAGTTTAGTTTAGTTTGTTTTAAGTTTAGCTCTAAGATTTTATGTTGTTCCTAACAGTTATTATTTTTGTATGATTATTCGTAAAGGATCGGCAATTAAAATAAAGTCTCTAATTAACAAAAAAAAATTACAATTATATATATATATATATATATATGTATATATTCATATAGGCAATATATTACAATGATTTCAGGTCGATCAGACAACTTTTTTTTTTCTCCATACATCGACGCTCCACCCTATTGTGTATTGATTTATATGTATGGTGTGGCATACACTGCCAAATTTGGGCATTTATTTTATTTTGATTTGTTTGCGTTTTTTTTGTTTTTGGGAACAAAAACCATAGCTTTTATTTGTACAAACCCGTTGTGGAAGGTTGCTTGCTCTTGTTTCAGTAGCAAATCCGCTTAAAATTGCACCGACTCCTCTGATGTGTTTACCACAGTGATTTCTATGAAGTGCAATGTTACCTAGTAATTTGTATATGGAAAAACGATAGAAATTCTCATTTTGAATACCACACAAAACAACGACATCTGTCGCCATTACGTTTGCTATAAAAATTTATAAAAAAAATATTTTTTGCTATAAGTATAGTAAGTTTTTTGCTAGTCATTGATTTTTTGGAGAAAACGCCGATTTTTTGCGTTGTTTGGATTTTGTTGGCAGAGTATTGTTATTTTCAAGAAAAATATTTAATACATTTTGTTTTGTGTAATTGGATTTAAAAATATTGAATCCTTTCCTACAAAAACTCATTTTATTTTTTCCTCAATAAAGATCTTATCTCATTGCTGAAGCTTTGGCAGTGTATATCGTGCCATACATGATTTTTTCCTAAATTAAAGCATTATTTTTTCACTATTTATTACAGCTGTGTTAGTTCGTAAAAACAAAGCAAAGATAAAATTGTAATTTTTTTTTGCCTGGCAAATTAAGGTTTAACCATGTTTGATACAAGAATAGCTGGACCTGATGGTTTAGTTAGGGTACTCTTACTTGTCTACGCTGAAGCAAAAAAAGATTATTGCGACTTTTTTCCCCCAACGAATGAAATTCTTACTAACTGTTTTGGCATAGCAATTCAAACAGAGACTTGGTCTCCGAAACTATAGTTTGTCATATCCAAAGCCTGTGCAGGTTCCTGCAAATTTTTAACTTGAAGCTGATGCAGATCCACCTCCACCCAGCCCTCCGGGACCACCGACTGGACAGCGCCCAGTAGGTGGTCCCAAGTACTCTCTCTTGACGGCTTAATTTTCCCCATTCTTTGGAGATGACCACACCAGCGAAGTCTGTATGATTTTGTTTCGCCAATAGTGTTATGTTTGGCCACCAGCTCCTCAATCTCAGCAGCTTTTCGTGGCCTCCTTGAGCCATCTTTCTTGGTTGGTCAGAAGATCTTCGGTAAAATCATTCTCTCCGCTACCGGGAGCTCACTTTCCTCTTCTTGCGTTACTGTCCAGGCCTCACACCCATATTTAAGGAACCTTATTACAAAAACAATCTATTTGAATTAAATGGGTGCGGCTCAAGGGCGTTTCAAACGCCGTTCCCGTGTGTTATGAAATTTTGACGGATTAAACCTCTGCTTTTGTAGTACAAATTACATATAGCATTATTGGTGAGCTCACAAACTTACGTTTTTCCACTTAGGTATTAAGAAGCTTATAATAGGGTAAATGCATGAATTTTCTTTATCGCTTTTCTTAACTAAATATCAAAATACCGTAAAACCGATTTCAAAATGTGAAATTAAAACTTAAATCGGCCAAGAAACACGTAAGATATAGGCATTTTAAACTGCTAATTAGACGGCGATTTGACAGAGAGGTCCGACATGTACTGTTACGTCACAGTCTACGCCGGCCATATAAACTCCATATTAAATTCCTTTTTGCTAGAAAGAGATAGAATGAAATGTTTGATGGCTTATATCTTGGTTATTTTTATAGCTATTCGAAAAAAAGATTGTCTACTGTTTGTTACATGAATGAGCTATTAAATAAGGCAAAAATTAAAATTCATGCATATTCCCTATTGTCAAGATCCCATAACGCATGAACGGCGGCTGAAACGCTTCTGAGCCGCACCCAAATGAGGTAAAACGGTACTGTACGGAAATGCTTTCGATGAGGAAACACCTTTACTATTACCAACCTCCCGGATAATATACCACCCGTGATACTATCAAAAGACTTCCCTTTTTGTAGAGTCAAATAATTTCACAACCATTTGGTCAAATGTATTGATAAGATTAACTAAACATATACCCTATCGCTTCTAAAGCGTAAAAATGTCGCGCAAAATTAAAATGGCTTAAGTTCATTGCAATTCATTGATGCATAATGTATTTTCTTACCACAAAGGGTGTCAAACCGACAGCATAAAAGCTTCTCGAACATCCTACCTAATAAATATCATTTTAATGGATGATGTATGGGTACCTGCATCCCTAAATTTGTGATTGATCACGATACATTATGTGTAATAACAATATTTGAAGGTAGAAGGTGCAACATTGTTCGCGGAGGAGAAAAAGTTATAACTCTCTTTTTTGCATCAGTGTAGTCGAGTAAAAAGTTCAGTATCCTTGCACCAAAAATGGTTAAAAACCTAGCTGATCTGACGTGATGTGTCCGCAACTTAGAGCAATTAACGACTCAAGATGCCATAGATAATTTCCCCTCTGCCAATGTTATCGTGAAATCCCCGGTGAGTTGTCAGTCAGACGGTAAATTGTTAGTGTGTATATAGGTGTTTTTTTAGGGTTCCGTAGCGAAAATGGTAAAAACGGAACCCTTATAGTTTCGTTGTGTCCGTCCGTATCTCATAGGTATTTTACTCAAAAACTACTAAATGTATATTAAACCCTCATCAGGCAGAAACTTTTTGGTCCTAATCAAATCATCATTTGCCTATTTCATCATGTGGCTTAATTCATTTTATTCTGGACATGTAAAATTTTCAGTATTTTTATAAAACAAATCTAACTTAACCTAATGCATTAACAGGATGATGCCTTTAAAATTCCTGAACATGCTAAAATATCAGAAAAAATGAATTATGCCAAATTATGATTATGACAAAAAGTTTCTTCCAGATGAGGGTAACCGATTTAAGATATGGTAAGTACTAATATTGTACCTAATAGATAGGAATTATAAAAAAATGCTGACTGTTGAGTTTTTTTCGGCTTTCTTCTCAACAGTGGTCTCTTCTTGGGAAATGCCCTAGAGTGAGGCTCGTAAAAGTGCCCTTGCGGCCTAGTTACAGAATATAATATTTTCTTCTGTTTCCGCGATTATTACTCATTGAAATAAAACAATTTAACGGATTATATCGCGTATATTATCTCATTTTAGTTCCCGACGTTTCGGAAGCTTTCCAGCTTTCCATGGTCACGGGAGGAGTCCTCCCGTTAAATTGTTTTATTTCAATACAGAATATAATTTACTATTTCACTAGGATGGAATATATTCCTGACCCACATTCACGATGTTGGCCGTTCCTAAAACTTATTTTTTTGCTGACTCTGCCCACTTTCTATTCATGAATAAAGTCTAGGAAAAGCAAAACTTTGGTTAGTCAAGTGTTTTTATGAAACTCATACTTATTTCATAACTTCTCGCATATTTCATCCGGCCAAAGTTTGAGATGTTTACTCGGGCTATATTACGTGTCAAGGCAATAACATTGGTTTTCATACACGATAATGAAACATGTTAATAGACAATATTCAACAATTTTTATTTCTGCTTTATTAAAAGCTGATTTATGTAACAAACAGTAGAGATTTTGTTTTCGAGTATCTATAAAAATAACAAAGATAATAAGCCATAAGAGGTTTGTTTCTATCTCTTTCTAGCAAAACAGAATTTAATATGGACTTTATATGGCCATTAGTGTCTTGTGACTTAACATGTCGAATCTCACTGTCTAATTAGCAGTTTTAAATACCTATGTCATCCGTATTTCTTTGTCGATTTAAATTTTATTTATCTTTTTGACATCTTTTTTTGACATGATGAATGACACAAACCAACACTAGACAGTAAAATCCTTGACACGTGCTTCGCCTTTCTACGAGATATCATCAGGAAATGCGGGAGATGTTGACGGTCTAGCGTCTACCCGAGAAACTTCTCGTTAAGCGGAGAAGCAAAGGTACTATATTTAGTAATCTAATACGGAGTTCCGCAAAGTAAAGCCTGAATCTATCAATAATTGTGGTTCTTTCGTTTTACTCTTCATCTGTCAACGAAGTTTTCCAGCAGTCATCATCAACAATATCATCATTTCAGCCATAGGACGTCCACTGCTGGACGTCCTCAATAGATTTCCACATGGGCCGGATAGAGGTGACCCGCATCCAGCGAGTCCCTGCAACCCTAACCAGCTCGTCTAACGACCTGGCGAGAGGCCTATCCACGCTGCGCTTGCCGGTACGCGGTCTCCACTCGAGAACTTTTCTCCCTCAACGGCCATCGGATCTTCGAACTATGTGCTCTGCCCATTGCCACTTCAGTTTGCTTACCCTGTTTGCTTTGTCGGTGACCTTGGCTCGTCTACGAATCTCCTCGTCAGATCTCATTACATTATAATCTACCAAAGTAAGAGAAGTTCATTTACCATTACGACTAGTCATGAAAAATAGCAGCATCTGATAATAACCAAAAACATTATATGACATTGCATATCCCGTTCTAGCTTAGTGTCCCCGCAATATAGGTCTACCACCTTATTGCATTAGGACAATCGAATATCATAAGACCCAATAGACCTCATAAATATACGATTTTCTTATAACGGCCCTAGGGAGTAAAACTCGTAATAGCGTATCATGATTGATGGGTGATTTCATATTATAAAACTAGGCAGGTGTGTCGTTATCGTTATCGAGCCGCCGTGAAAGGGAAGGGGTGTTTGAGAAAATATGTTGATATTTTCTTTGTTAGGAGCATGTATTTTCAATGTTGTGAAAGTTTCAATGTTTTTCAATGTGAAAGCACTAGTAATATGCATGATGACTGGGTATGAAAATCAAAATTCTAATTAGTCTGTCAGTTCGAAGTCCTAATGTTTGTTAGGAATAACTTACCGATGTTTACGCGCGTCGAAGTTTCCGGTAAGCAGATTCGATCGACAGGGAGACTTAGAACTGTCCCGCGTCGCATGGCACTTGCAGGTAAGAACCCGCGTGTCATCGGTCCGACATACTATGAACGCCTTAACGCTGATCTTCGAGATGAAACATCTGATCTCGTATTCAAGCGTCGATTGAGAAACCTTTCATTGGATAGCCCACTGTATTCCGTTAAAGATTTTTTGACTTAACTGTGTAATTTTAATTATTTTGTTTATTAATAAGTAAATGACGATCCTTTCGGGTGATAGATGATATCTTTGACTGTTTTTATTATTTACAATTTATAACGTTGATATAATTTTAAATCGTTTTATTAATTTATTTCTTTTGCGTTTGGCATTGTACCAGTTATTTTAATTTTATTGTTTTAGTTGACGATCATGTTCCAAATACTTATAATTTTGACTAAGGCAAATTATACTGTTATTTTACCATGAAATAAATGAGTGAGTATGAGTATGAGTTAGATAATACAAACATATTGGACACGCATTTTTTATTTTGTGAATTAAACAAAAAATTATGAAGATATAGCCCGTTAAATTGCCCTGTGACGTGACGCCGTGCGACTGTTTTTGGTACGACGTGACGTCATGCTCCCCCATTCCCAAACTTTGACGCGCTTTATCTTCGTTTTTTTTGTTTGATTGTCAAAAAAAAATACGTGTCCGATATTTTTTAATAATCTAACTGCGAACTAATTAGTATAATATATTTTTTTACTCAGGAAAGTACCCTATTAATATGAAAATAAATAGTTCTATTAACACGGACCACAATTTGCCGTCAAACGTAACCGCGTGGAAGGAAGCTGCAGCACAACTATTCACACGTAACCACTGCGTCACAAGATTTTTTCACTGCGTTATCGTGTGGTTGTGGTTCGTACGAAGAGACCCTTACCTAGTTAAAACCTATGATCGGCATTGACGAATAGTCGGCCGATTCATCGGCAATTTCAAACCCGATTTGTCGGCTAGTCGGCAAAATCCATAGTCAGCTCATAACTTTTACTTAAAACCTACTTTACGTATTTATAGTTATGAAAATGTAAGGTTTTTTAATGATCCTTGCTTTCGGTCAAGCAAATCAACAATAACCAGGTCATCAAATATATACAGGCGCTTAAAAACCGCCAGTAAACCGCCAGTCTGTACGCCCGAGATGATTGATGGCACCTATAATGGCATTCTCTGCGTCTTCTCCCTTATATTAGACTTAAATTATGTCGCGCACGAGTGCTAATATTTGTCACGCTCTGAAAGGTGAAAGCTGAACATCGTGTGATAGAAAATGTATACCTAATAGGGTATTGTTCCAAAATTTTCTGAAAATTCTCTCAGCGTATTTTAAATTCAGTATGGAGATTCACCGCTGGTTAGAAGCGGCGCAAAAAGCTCAAAGCCCGCTAATCGAATACAGCCATCAAAGTGCAGGTTGGAGAAGGGAAAAGGGAAAAGGAAAAGGGGGGGGGGGGGGGGGTAATTGAATTACATGCCGATACAGGTCCCAAAGGATACTGAAAATAGCCTGGAAAAGGCTGTGTTTAGCGCATCTAGTAATTTTAATTCACAAATAGGTATCATGTGTGTATTTTAGCGTCCGAGTGCCTGTGTTTGTATCTGTGTGTGTGCGGCATCATAGCTCTTGAATGGATGGACCGATTTTGTGTGAATTGATAATTAACAAACGCTAAGCTCGTCATGTGAATATTTGGCAAAATAGGGATAATGATTATTTTTAATTTTTTCTTTGTTTTTCGTTTTAAATAAATAAAAGCGACACATTGAATCAAAATGTCGTGTGACGTCACTCCTAGATAGTCGAGGAATGAAAAGGTTCGTCACTTTATGTGATGGTGTTAATGTTGAAAAGTGCGCCTTGATTGCGAAAACTTATTTTACATTTCATCGATATTTAAGGGTAAAATCTCTATACCGCCTAATTCTACACCGCCGATTTTGGCTAAGTAAACTACAAGTAGTAGATTAGTATTGTTATCGTCACTATCAAGTAAATTCCTTAATTATATCCCAATTAACGTATTACCCCAACAAGAAATACACACCACCATTGCTCAAACATGGGGCAAACTGTAACTTGGGTGCATTAAGATTTCGTACTATTCATTCATTCGTTCACCGTTGCAGAGTAACTATGTGAAATTAAGTTATCATGAGAGTGACCGATGAAAAAAGAGTGTACTCAGCCGAGATGAGAATGTTGAGATGGATGTGTGGAGTGAGGTGGAAAAATTGAATTAAAAATGAGTACATATAGGATAAGGGGAAGTTTGACAGTAGCATAGTGGACAAAATGAGGAGCAGTGGGTTAGCGTGGTATGGGCACGTAATGAGGAGAGATTATTTATTATTTATTTATTATTTATTATTATTATAAACAAAATATATACAGCTTTACAGTACAGAACCAAAGCGCTGCATTATTGAGGTTTACATCAAATAAAAAACAAAGACAGGTATATACCTGCTATGATACTCTACTATCATCCATCGTCTCGCAGTACCTCAGACATTCCCGACATACATCTGCCCATCGACTCGCAAATAGATCACTTTCAGGTGCCCACGACAGAAACGAGTTGAGAAGTGCGAGTGCTCGAACGGCAGGAGAGTTTCTGTGCGCTACAGTCCGTGCTACAGGAACGGCAAGCAAATTGTACTGTCGCGGTCTCAGGGCCTTTTTCGACAAACGCGGAACAGCGAGCTTAACTATTTGCGCTACCAGTTCACGGCAGTCAGTGTCACCACGTAGAATATTGCAGGCTGTCACCAGAAGTTTGCAGTTGCGCCTTACTTGAAGGGAGTTGAGGCCCAGACAACCTAGGAGAAATTTGGTCGGGTATAAGAATGGATAGTAATTGCAGACTTTTTTATACATAAACCTAAGAAATGCTTTTTGAACCTTTTCTAACATCAAGGTATACAAGGCCTCTGAAGGATTCCACACAGTGCTCGCAACCTCGAGTTTACTTCGGACAAGGGCAGTATACAGCGATTTAATAGCTGTGGGGTTGTTAAAATCTCGAGAATTCCTCGTGATAAACCCGAGGCGTCTGTAACAGTTGGCGGCTAGTTCCTTTATGTGGTCATGGAAAGTGAGTCGCGAGTCGAAGACTACGCCAAGGTCTTTTATAGTAGTTACGCGGGCTATAACTTCAGTTCCCAGCATATACTGAGCGTGAAGTGGCGTCAGAGAACGAGTGTAGGTCATAACGCAGCATTTTGGTACGTTGAAAAATAGCTTGTTCACAGCACTCCAATGCACCACAGCATCTATGTCCTCCTGCATTGCCTCGCAATCCGCCATACCCTCCACCCCGTATATGAGCTTCAGGTCGTCTGCGTAAAGAAGACAACTGGTATATTTCAGTATTGACTCAAGGTCGTTGATCATGATACCAAAGAGAAGCGGGCCGAGAATGGAACCTTGGCTGACACCTGATCGGGTTGGATAGATCGAGGATACGAAGCAACGATGTCGTACAAATTGTTGTCTGTCACGCATATAGCTCGCAAACAATTTAAGAAGTCTCGGGGAGAATCCAATATGACACAGCTTACTAAGCAAGATATCATTATCAAAATCATTTCATTTATTGTCAACAAAGTTTTTACAATAACTTGTCGAATCCTCCTTTTAAGTTTTACACTTGTGTTAGGAGGTATTCGCTCTTTCCTTTATTTATATGGTTACACGGTTAACAATATAGAAGTAGGGTTTTATTATTCTAATTCAAACTATGAATATTAACTTAAACTAGTGAAACTGGTGAAACCAAAATATTAAGTAAAAAAAAAAAAATATAATTATTTATGGTATAAGTTTGTTTGTGTGCGTATGAAATAGGTGCTAAAGTACGTTATTAGGAAAAAGGTATGTGTGTCTTAGGTTGGACTGGAGTGTCACTGCATGATTGATTCAGTTTCCTCGTAAGTTTTACTTTTTAACCATGACGTGATTTTATTTTTGCATTCTCCATATGTCATTTGATAGATTTTATTTGTTCTGTTAATTTTATTGTATAGGTTAACTGACGATGAACTAAATTGCCTTCTAGCAAAGGAAGTTCTGCATATCGCTGGCTTCCTGACTACTATGGAGGGATTTCGTTTATTTATTATGGAACTATCAGGTGTTATATTTCTGTGAACTCTTAAGATACAGTTTAAGATGTATAATTGCCTCACCGTAAGTACGTCTGCTTCAATATATACGTCCCTAGTACCATAACGCATCTTTTTGCCTAGAAGAACTTTAAGAATTGATCTTTGGGCCCTTTCAAGAACTATTAGCTTAGTTTTATGAGAGCCACCCCAGATTGGTAAACAGTAAAGAACTACAGATTGCACTAGACTTTTATAGATATAAAGTAACAGTTCCTTATCGGTTATATGACGTAGGTATTTAAATAGCCATATCAACGCAAGTGTAAAACTTAAAAGGAGGATTCGACAAGTTATTGTAAAAACTTTGTTGACAATAAATGATTTTGTTTTTTTTTTTTTTTTTGATTATCAACTTGATCAAAGGCCTTTTTAAAGTCGAAGTAGAGGACATCAACTTGCTTACCCTTATCTAGGAGACCAGAGATAATGCTCGAGACAGTCAAGAGATTAGTGTCAATTGAACGCTTTGGTCTAAAGCCATGTTGCGAGTCGCTTAGAAAAGGTTTAAGTTGGGGAAATAGTAATTTTTGCAGAATGGACTCAAAAAGCTTAGCCAATGTTGAAAGTATAGCTATAGGTCGGTAGTTGTCAATTCGAGACGTGCCAGTAGATTTAGGGATAGGCGTTACACGCGAAAGCTTCCATCGGCTGGGATACTTGCCGGTAGTCAATGACAGATTCAGAATGTGACAAATAGGAAGGATGAGGTAGTCTTTACATCCTTTTATTACATAAGGGGGGATATTGTCTGGCCCCACTGAACTACGAGGCTTTAGTCGCCTGATGGCTGCTTCCACGTCCCATGGGGTTATGAAATCAAGGTGCACATAATTTGCGGAACCTGAGTTATCATCGTTATTCGCGGCATGGTGGTCTAGCAAAGGGGCATTGGGTAAGAAAACGCTAGAGAAAAACTTTGCGAAGGCCTCAGCTACGTCACTACCTTCGTACTCTTTTCCGTCATAATGAAGACACGATTCAAAACCACCTTTCGATTTTAGTGACCCTATGTGCTTCCAAAATGCTCGAGGATCGTGACAAATTTTAGCTTGCAGACCGCTGACATATTCGTCATAGGCAGAACTTAGCCGGTGTTTTATTTCTGCCCGTAATTCGGAGAAAATATTGTAGGTGGTGACATCATTAGTCTTTTTCCATTCCCGATGTAGCCTTTTTATGGCGAATTTTCTTCGGGACGGCTTCATTAAAAATGGTATATATAGTGCTATATAAAATGTCAACAGCTTCATCGACATCTTTCGAATTAAGTAATTCTTGCCAGGACACTTTGGATACTAGCTCATATAAAAGATCATAGTCTCCCTTTGCAAAATTCCAGTCCTGCTGCGTATTGACATTGCTCGGATCAATGAAGCCTCCGATGGGTCTCTCTTGACTATGGTCAAGATTGGCGACAATATCCAGGGGGGGATGGTAAGCATCACGATACGGCACAAGTCCGCCGCCTTTGATCTCCCTAACATCGCTAATCTGAACGCGTTCCGTCACAAGCACTACGTCAAGCTTACCACCGTACATATTTTCTATTTTGTTCATCTCAGTCAGGCCAGAAACAGTTAAAAAATAACAGTAATAGTGTAGGATATTCTGAGAGGTATAAAGAGGGTTCAGATTGAGATCTCCAAGAATAATAACCTTATCACTTAGCGTCTCTATCACAGATTCAACTTTTTGAAACCACCGCATGTATACATCATCAGTAGCCCTCGGATGGATATAAACCACACAGATATGGATAAGACATCCCCCGATCGTTAGTGAGGCCCAGAGATCCTCATCGTCGGTTGTTTCCAACTCCTTGTGCCTCATAACTTTGATTCCCGGGCGGCATGCAAGCAGGACCCCGCCACCTCGCGCACCAGTTTCTCGATCACGCCGCAGCAAATTCCAGCCATCAGGAACGATTTCAGCGTCATCGACAGACTCCGTTAGAAAAGATTCAGTAACTGCGATAACGTCACAATTTGAAGACAGGAAATTCTGCCGAAAGTGTTTAAGTTTGGTGTTGAGGCCTCTTACATTTTGATAGATAACATGCATGGATTGTTGATGTGACACTTTGCCTTCAGGGGCAGGCTTACTGTGTTTTGTGCTCGGAGGGTTTACGAAAAAACCATTCTTTAATTCTGGCATTGCAAGGCCACACTGCATCAGACAAACACTCATCAAAGTATTCAAGTGGAACCCCAATCCTAAACGATTTGTAATCACGTTTAGATTTTAGCTCTACGACTGTGCATGTTCCCACCGGGCATAGAGTTTGTAGGTAATTACGTACTTCTTCAACTCCCGATAGCATGTTCCACAAACGTAGGTGTTTTTTTTTGTTCCACTGCCCTAAGAGGTGTTGTTTCAGGTCCAGCGGTGCCACGCAGTGAAGAAAATTGTTGGGTTTTCTTATTTTGCACAGTCTTCCACTCGCCTTTACTAGACAAATCGGGATCATCCTGGTGTTGTGAAATTAAATGAATGCCTTCAGCACAGACCTGCTCCGATGAAGAACTGGTCCCTGGCCCAACCTGGGTCTCGTCGCTAGTCGACACCAAGGGTACAGGAACGGGCTGCTCCGGAATTTCAGCCATAACTTCTGGTATTACAGTACCTGACTCACTCAACTTGTCATCTGCACACCTCGCGCTCTTCTTATGCCGACGATTAGCCTTTTGGACACTCACCTTGGTGTTTGAGGTGCTCTTTGCTAAAGCAATAGTGGTTTTTAACTCATGGATTTCTACATCTTGAGCTGCGACTTTTTTCTCGCATGCATCCAGTTTTTGATGCAAGGATAAGGACAAAGACGAAAAATGGACCTTTAGTACTTGCAAGTCCTGTCCTAACGTATTTAGCTCACTTACTTCTCTACGCAGCTCACGAATTTCGACCAGAAGCTGCGATACATCAGAGTTGCCTGTTGTCTTGGTAGGTGCAGGTTTGCGGGATCCTCGAAATAATGTAACGTGGTCGTTCGTTGTATAGGTGTCATTCAAGTTGTTACTTGCTCCACGAATAGGAGTATTCGAGTTATCTCCTTTAGGCATGGAGCTTTTACAATCTGGGCATATCCAAACATCTTTTTCCACTTGCGAAAACTGAGAAAAGTCCTTAGGTGATACTCGTATACAAGCGAGATCATATAACGATGAGCACTTGCAGCATTCCATATAGTCGAGCGTCTGGATCTGTCCGCCGCAGGCATTGCAATTAGTTGCCATCGTTGGGAGAATATTAATTACTCACGTCCATTAAATTTAGTTCCAGTGTAGTAGAGATGGACCCGGACCACAGAAGCACAGCGCAGCTAGTAATAGTACAGCAGCCAACTGGGGGAGGCGCAGCAGTTGTAATAAAGACACACGCATATGATCGCAAGGTACCAGGACGACAGAATCACTTTGTAGCACACAACGTTGCACAAGCCAAGTTAACGTAGCAGCGTAGCACGCGTAGCTCACGGCCCGTAGCACAGCTACAAGGTACCAGGGCAGCGGGAGAGACGGCAGGCGGTGCGTTCGTGGTTGCGGGCCGCGCGCGAACGGTGATTATCGCGCGAGTTTATGCGCTCCTATTAATCCGCGTGATTTAAAAGTGGCAAAAAATAATTTAATTAATCAAAAAAAAAAATTGCGCGAATACTTGGGATATACGTCTGCACCTTACGGAGGTCCGGGGGAAGAGATGAACGTCATATTAGCAAAAAAATATCAGGGATGAATATAAAAGAACAAAAAGCGATTGGTAGGCCAAAAGAGCGATGGATGGATTGTGTAAGAGAGGAAATGAGAAAGAAAGGAGTAAGCGCGGAAATGACGAATAATAGAGATGAATGGAAGAAGAAAACATGTTGTGCCGACCCTACATAAGGGGGGCAGGGAGATGATAATGATGATTAAGTTATCTGTAGACTAACGAAATTAAAGTTATCCATCGAGTAAATTGTTAAAGTAAAGTTATACTGGGGTAGCCACTCTCGTGTAAACTAAATGTTGGTGAAATCGACCTTTATAATGACAATTAAGGCTTCCGTCATCTATCATAGTGACGTCACTAATCTACAAGCGCCACCTAACGACCTTAATTAGCCCCTAATCGCGGCAAGACGACAATTTCCGTCCAATATTTTACACCTGATGTTGGGTAATGGGCCATTTTCTTTTTTCGGCAACGGCGGGAAATCTTGTTATCGGGAGTGATTTTACTGGTGCAATTAAAGTACCAATTATTGTGTAAGTACCTAAAACATTCACGTACAGTTTCATACTAGTGGCTCTGTGAGCTGTTGCTCTCGCGAATCTTTTAACCTCCATGTCTCCACCATTTTGAAAAAATACCAAAAATGTATATTACAAAGAAATGCGACCTGAAAAGGAGAAACTATGTAGTTATGGCCGCTGTGACAATTGACCTGTGAAACAACCTTACGCGGTTTCCCCTACTTGGCTTTTACGACGTTTGTAACTGTTGTTGTAATCTAAGCCAGTATAAGTCGGTTTACCCGCATCTGGCATAAACTTTTTTTTTCATAATCATCATTTGGCATAATGCATTTTTTTTCTGAATACTTAAACATTTCAGAATTGCTATAAAATAAACCTAACCTAATGCATATATAGATCAGAAAAAAATGCACTATGCCACATGATGATTATGACAAAAAGTTTATGCCAGATGAGGGTAACCAATCTAAGTCTCACAGTAGTTTTCTAGTTAAAACAATCAATTAATTTGAGTTTCCTGTTCCAGACCCGTGTCGTCACACGTGTGTCTTGTCTATGTCTTGATTGTTCAGTGACGAACACGATGCTGTTGTATCCTCTGAAATGCTAAAGGAGTCACAACCCGAGTAGCCCACTGGCTGTATTAAGGTGGGTCTACGCTAGACGACCCGAGCACGAGCGAAGCACGAGCGGAGCCGTTCTCGGCTTCTTCGTTCGCGGCGTCAAGTGTGGATGTACAACGAACTCACAACGAACACTGTCCTCGAACGCCCTACGAGCGCGAAGCAAATCCCTTTGTGTTCCTCAAAAAACCGACAACAGGCGGAACGCAGCCGAGCACGAATGAAATTTTCGCAGCGCGCTCGTTTGAGGCTTGTAAGTCGATCCACACTAGACGAATTGTGTTCGGCTCGTGCTCGGCTCGTGCTCGGTTCGCCTAGCGTAGACCTACCTTTAGGGCATAAACAGCCCTAAAAACGCTGAAACTGGCTGTATAATGGCCCTCTCTTAGCTCTTATACAGCTAGTGTGCTACCTGGGAAGTGCGTTGCCCGCCTTTCAGGTGGAAGTACGCTCTTTTCCTAAAGGTTCAAGCCTTAGTGTACAGTTAACCTTAGTTATTCCATCTTAATACCTCTTAATTGAAGTAACGATAACGACCTACGATTAATGACAGCATTATGATTAATGACGATCTCGCGTTAATTAATTATTATTAGTAATAACGCCTTGTTTAGGTGGAGTTTCTCAGCTTAATTAACTTCGAAAGGAGAAATAATCGAGGATTATGTCCAGAGCTACCTCACGCTTTAATCTTTCTAAGGCTAAACCATTGATAATAATTCGTCACTACTTTAGATAAAAACTCGTTTCTCAATAGGGTTGTTGACTAATCTCAAAATTTGTATAACTTATATAAGATCCTGAAAAAACAAGCAAAATAAGGAATTAAGTCAAAAATTTTAGTTCGATACCTTACGTGTAGCTCGTTTTATGAGCAAATGCTCACGAAAGAACTTGTCAATCTGTAATTATAACAAATAACGTCATATGAAAAATTGCCACATGAAAATATTCGACAACATTCAACAAAGCTTAGATGTCCATTGTTTATTGCCATTTACTCAAAAGTCTCATCGCAAAAGTAACTCCAAAATCAATTTGGACATCTTTATAAAACAAGCAAACTTGAGTCAAAAGTAATTGAGCCTGCTATTGGGATATTAATTGATTTCAAAGATGACCCTTTCATGTCACAATCGGCCTATAATTGTAGTAGTTGTCAAGTTCTGACGACTTTGTTCTCTCAGTATCTGTCGAATTTTGTTTCAGCTAAGCTAGTTCATCATATTCATACTAGATGTAAAAATAAAATGTCTATGCATTGAAGATATTTTCCAAAAAATAAGCGGAAGGGGCCATTACAAGCTCATCATTTCAGCCATAGGACGTCCACTGCTGGACACAAGCCTCCTCAATAGATTTCCACATGGGCCACCTTGCGGTCTCCACTCGAGAACCTTTCTGCCCCAACGGCCGTCAGTTCTTCGAACTATGTGCCCTGCCCATTGCCAGTTCAGTTTGCGTGCCCTGTTTGCTAAGTCAGTGACCTTAGTTCGTCTACGAATCTCCTCATTTCTAATTCGATCTCTCAGAGAAATCCCGAGCATAGCCCTTTCCATAGCTCGCTGAGTGACTCTGAGCTTCTCGGCCACATTTTGATTTCAAGCTCGCAGAATCGAAATATTACATAAATATTTATATTATGTAGCTGCCTACTCCGGCTTCGCTCGGGTGTACTGAGGAAGAAAATGAGACCTAAACTTTCCTGCACTGTATACTTTTATCTCATTCATTCACTTCCTAACCTAAAAGTATAGTTTTACAGACAGTCAACAGCAAAAGTTATCTTATTAATCATTTTAGTCCTTTGTCGCACTGACGTAACAGTAGTGCGACAATTGAGATGCGTTAAAGAAATTAAAATGATCATCTACTTTTGCTGTTGGGTATACAATCCATGTCCTGGCAATTACAAAACATGGTTAATAGTAAGTAATTGTAATATGTGTTTTAAGTAAAAAATGTGCATCGCGTCGGCCCGTTGAATTTAAAAACTACAAGACACCAAATCTCAGGCAGCTTTTGTTGCAAATATTTTCCCAGAAAGATCTATATTGCAGAAGGCACATTCGAGCAATGTGTACTGCCTGAATTTATGAACCCAATAAGAGAACGACTTGTTAAGAGAACCAGAACAGCGCATAGAGGAATGGAGAAAGCAATGCCTAGTATTTCTGCACAAAACAAACTAAAAATTGGATGCAAAACGAAACTCGTCTTTGTTGTTAATACTTATTTAGACGTTACGTAAGTTTCAGTGGTTTGGTTAGGTTAGGTTATCCCTTTTCTATTGTTTCGTACCCAAAGTGCACAATTGAAACACACCGCAGTCTGTCTGACCGTCTGCCTGTCACAGAACATAATAGGTAAACAAGTTAAATTTTCATAGAATTTGAAATACTATTGGCTATAATAAAAATGAAACAAAATTAAGAATTAATATACAAAAGTGTTTTTTTGGCATTTTTTGCTTCATATTTTGAAGCTTGATATCGTTTGAACCGTACTTGAAATTATTACAAAATATGCATGAATATAATTGCTATACCAACTGATAATATAAACCTTCATGCGCGAGTCAAAATTTCAAGTGTAGCTATTACAGTTCAAGAGTTAGAGCCATTGAAGGACAGACAGACGGATAGACTGACAGACAACCAGCCGAGGCTTAATAATAGGGATGGGTATTGCTACCTTTTTGGTTCGAAAGTACCGTTGAAAATTTCCGGAATAAATCCCGTTTCTTTCCAAACGGCTCGTCTTTTTCGGATTTTGACGGAAAAATAACCATGAGATTTTCCGTTTAAATTTTTCCGAAAAAAAAACGAAATAACGATTTAAACAGGTTTCAATCGGTTATTTTTCTTACTTTGCCATTGACATCACTGTCAGTTCAGTTCAGTTGTCACAGTTGTGACGTTATCCTTATCAGTCAGATTAATTTCTTATTGGTTTTTTTCGTTAAAAATCCAAAAAAACGAAAAAATAATAATTCATAAATTCCCGAAAAAATCATTTGATTTTTTCCGAAATTTTCAACGCTATTCGAAACTCGAATCTTAATCTTATCTCTGCTCCACTTTGACATTTTTCTCGGAAATTTTATACGATCTCGTGGGAAATAATGTCAAAGACTGCTCGACATTTTTATTACAACATGAAAAGCCTGTGGAAAAGGGTAAAATCACTTCGAATTTCCGTTTTCGATGACATTGCGGGTATGACAGCATCATTATGTTGTATTTCTGCTTTGAATTTGAGAAAAAATGCTTAGTAAAAGTAACATTAGTATAGTTTCGCCTTGAGATGTGTTAGCTTAAAGCATTTAACAAATGTAAATGACAAGCCTGTGTCCTTACCGAACAAATTTTTCATGCAATTTAGCGGGGGTGACGAGAATACGTACAGCACATTACGGAAATATTCCTATTTTTAAAAATGCACACAGTTAAAAGAAATCACCTGCAAGGGTAAAGCCGCAGGCGCTTCATCCACCAGTAATTTTGTGTTTCGAAATATTCACAGGCGCGATGACAAATGAATCAACTTTAAATTAGATCTTGACCGGATTTCTAAAATTGCAGTACATTTGATATCGTATTTGTGAATATTTCATAACAAAAAAGCATCGGCGGTGGAATCGCCCGCGGACTTAGCCACAAATAAAAAACACCCACACACTGACAATTAACCGTATAAACAAACCGGAGATTACGCGATTACTTTGACAGAGGGGAATGTATTCGTATGGCTCCAGTGGTTAAATGCTTTATGGTTGGTTCTACCAGAAGAATAGATTCTGCGAACAAAAGGTTAATCGATCCAACTCGGCTGGACAGCGTTCAGGATGCTATGTAATTATTCTTGTTTCAAATATTGCAGTGTCTTATATATAACGCCAAACACGCTAAGCAAGCCTTTCCTTTAAAAACGTGTATTTTTAAGAAAAGTAGCTAAAACTGGTTTTATGTCGAAAAAATAAGGTTTTGGTGACTCGCGAAGATAAAGTAAAACAGTATATTGGTAAAGACAGTCGTTGTTAATACGATGAGCCATATACATCACAGAAAGGTGAAGAGCTACGGAAATTCAGAGCTGTAAGCCCCTTAAAGAAAAATACTGTGCTAAATACGCCACAATTAACCCAAATTGGTTACGTAATACTTGAACGCTCCCGTAGTAAGATCAAGACCTGGAGTCTTTATCCTTATTTAAATGTGGATTGTTTATCACAGTATTTTTCTTTAAGGCTTACGTTACGACGCGTTACAGGGGCGGGAGGGGGTTTGAACTACGCGTTATGTAACATTGTTTTTTTTTTAACCCTTCAGAACGGTCGCGTCCAGAAATTCTCTCAAGCATTTTTTTGCAAAATTTCAAATGGAATGACCATTTTGGGTAAAAATTTTCACATGGTGATTACGTAACGTTTTACGAGGGGGGAAGGGAGGTACAGAAAAACGTAACGGCGCGTTACATAGAGGGGAGGGAGGGTCAAAAGTCTCCAAAGAATACGTTACGTTATACTTGAACGCTTCCTACCCAAGAAATCCAGCCTACGTCTTACAAACAAACCTGTTTAAAGTCTTACAATTAAAACTTGCCTCGACGCCCAGGCAGCAATTAAAAATATAAAGTCCACTATAATGAGTATTTTTAAAAAGTTTGCACGTGCCTTGGTGTTTTCATTTAAGTTCTGAACAAGTTAAGTGTTCCACGTTGGGTGGATTTAAATCTGTTTTGCAACTTTGAAGTCTTTGTCCTGTCCTAGACTTGAAAGTTTACGAATTGAAATAGACTTTCATCGTTTTCAGAACATTTTTAATACAAAATGTTAGTGTTATCTAATATTTTAGGTACAGCTATGTGACCCGTTTTTTCTCTAAAATTCTCTAATATTTAAATTCTAATTCAAATTTTTTTTTTGGACTTGAGATCCATATTAGGGTTAGGTAATACAATAACTTATATGTCCAGTGTTAGTAATATATATGTATGTATGTATATGCATTGGTGTTAAGTAGTTATTTGTATCACTAATACCCTTTGTTATCATTATGTATAGTATAACGACTAGCTAAAAAAAAAGTGTTATTCCTTAATAACGATGTGCTCAAAAACCTTAGCAAAACAAATAGGTGATAATGAAATTATTGTTTTTTTTTATTCTTATTTTAAAAAATAGTTCTTTCATCGAAACAATGCAATATACACAATACAAATACTCTTTATTACACAACTCGAATACACAAAAATACAGAACATAATATTCTCTTCTGTTTCCAAGATTATCACTTATTTCTAATATAATTATCCCAGTGCACCTTAACCAATTTCAGTGACGCCAACTAAAATTGTATCGTATCTAACTTAAACATTGATATCGTAAACCAAATTGTAATTGCAAACACAAACATCGTCAGATATCCTGATTCTAAAATGATATAAAAATTTGGTGTCTTGTACAAATTAATCGCCCCAATTTCCTTAACAGCGGTAAAGAAAAGTACTTTTCTTGGTGTTCGTTATTGAGTTCATTCTTCACATTTCAATTTATCTTGCTTTGCCTTTTATTTAAATTACCAAAGGTCGTTTATCATATTGCTAACGATGCAGATAGACTTTATAACGATGTCACTTGATCCTTTTAGGTCTTTGAAGTATTTGCGTTTGAAGTAGTTTCTCATTATGCTTCGCTTAGTTGAGAGAATAATAAGATTATTATTTTAGTGTAGTGGGTAATCATCTATCTAATTATCAGGTTATATTAATATATTATCTATTATTATACTCATAGCTTAATAACTTAACGAATACCTATCTTGACCATGCCAATAGTGTTCAGAATTTAATGGAACTAACGTCATTATTCTAATATGGAACATCAAATCTATACTTATTATTATAAAGTTGTAAAAATGTCTGTACACTGAATATATTTTCAAAAAATGATTGTCGTTGTGGCTTCATCACGCTAAATCGGCTTAACGGATTTCAACTATTTTGGTACACGGGTAGCATCCACAGATGGTTATAGGATACAAGAAAAAAGAGGGTTATGATTTTTTTTCTTCTGCGAACGAAGTTGCGGGTACCTTCTAGTAGTCTATATGGATACGCGCCTACTTCATACGTTAACACATTAATGACCGCGAGCCCGAGCGGGCGCCCTGCTCGTAGCAAGTTTTCACTGCCTACGGGTTTTCTACGTTATTGGATACGAGCGTAGCGCTACGAAAACGTCGGTGCCAAAGTGTTAAAGGTCTTTCTTAAGTGTTTACTATAATGTTTTTCTACCATGCAACAATGTGCTCCATAATTTTTCTCCCGTCTCTCTCTCTCTGAACACTCTTCCGTCTTATAACATCGTCATTTTAGGAATTAAACTGAGAGCTACAGCACCAACAATGATCAACTTTGTAGCTTTCACAACATTGATGTACTTTCACGATTCTCACTCATTATCACAACTCAAAACGGGGCGGCGTCTATCTATCTATCAGCCATGGACATCCACTGCTGAACATAGGCCTCCTCTAAGGCTCGCCACAGGGTGTGATCCTGCGCAGACTGTATCCACCAACTCCCCGCGACCCTTACGAGGTCATCCGTCAGCCTAGTCGGGGCCGTCCTTCGCTGCGCTTTTCTATACGTGGTCGCCACTCCAGGACTTTACTGCCCCAACGGCCATCCGTTCTCCGGGCTACATGGCCCGCCCATTGCCACTTCGACAATGCAATCATGTTAGCTATGTCGGTTACTTCTTTTCTACTGCGGATATCCTCATTTCAGATTCTATTACGAAGAGAAACCCCGATCATAGCCCTCCGATAGATCCTATTGTACGTTGCTCAATCGCGTATAAATAAAATTTATTTTATTACTTTTCATTGGTAATTCTTTTGCATTTTGAACGTCGCGTGAGGCTCATAGCCTCTTACGTTCATACTCAGGAGTTTCTTCGAGAAATCGCGTCGTTGACCGAGGTCGAAGAATTACCAAGGAGCAGAGCCGTAGATAGAGTTTTTGGCCGTGGTAAGTAGATTTCCTGTACCTTTATTGAGTAATAGTCATTCAGGGCTTTAGGGTAGGCAGTTTTTCTGTGCCTATATAGAGCCATGGCCGTTCAGTGACCGCACGTTACTGCCAACGAGAGGTTATTAAATAAATCATATTTATCCACCACCCCACTTATAAGCCACATTTTGCTGTGCTATGTAGCTTTCGCCATCTAGTCCCACTTGTATCTATTTGATTCTCCTTGTACTTGTTTCCTTATATTTATTTTTTAGGTATCTTCCATAATTATTATGTATTTTTTGTTTTCTTTTTATTTACCTTTAGCAGCCATTAAGCATCATCTTCAAGTGGCTATTAGCATTTAGCAGTTTCTGAGATATAGCGCTGTAATAGTCGGACAGATAGACAGACAGAGTTGCACAAGGATTTCCTTTTTTACTTTTGTGGTACGGAATCCTAAAAAGATAATAAAACTGCACCGATCGTTAAACCACAACACGCAATGTGTTATTTAGGCGAGTCAAGTTGCTCGCATATACATATACAAGTATACTCCAATAAAATTGTGGGAGTCAAATATCCTTCTTTTGACCCCGATGAAAAAGAAACCCTTATAAAATCATAGTACAATACAATAAGAAAATGGCCGCTTCGTCTTATGATGCACGAGAAATCTTAATTGGGCAATAAACGGCTTCGTCTTTGGAGAAATAATTACCACTGAAATATACATTATTACCGTCCGTCCTTCCGACTCAATAGGGTAAATAATACAAGAAATTAAAAGGCAGTTAAGTCCTTTCATCCATGGACAGAGTAGCCACATCAAAGAAGAAAACGAGATGTTCTTTTGATATTTTTTTATATTATTACGAAATAGCATTCTATGAAATGAAACAAAGACTGTTAATTGCTAATTCAAAAAAGTTTTACCAATCACGCCAACATCTACGTATAAAAACTGGCTAAGTGTGAGTCAGACTCAAGCACCGAGGGTTCTGTACAAAATATACGCTACAAACGGCCGTATCAATGAAAATCCAGTGTCAACAGAGCCCTATTCCCAAGCAACATCTGTACGCGCTATTCAATTATTTTATATTAGTTACTGACATAGATAGACAGACATAAAATTATACTGTTTTTAGTACTTGTTGTTATAGCGTCAACAGAAATACATCATCTGTAAAAATTCCAACTGTCTAGCTATCACAGTTCATACGTTTTTCTAGAAATTTCCTGCCTCGCACGAGCGAACTGTGGAATAAATTGCCGCCTGCAGTATTTCCGGACCGATGCGACCTTCAAGCCTTCAAGAAAACAGCGTATTCCCACCTGAAAGGCCGGCAATGCATTTGTGACTCCTCTGGTGATGCAAGTGTCTATGGGCGACGGTGATCGCTTACCATCAGGCGACCCGTCTGCTCGTTTGCCTCCTATGTCATAAAAAAAAACAGCCTTGTGACAGACAGACAGACGGACGGACAGTGGAGTCTCATTAATAGGGTCCCGTTTTACCCTTTGGGTTCGGAACCCTAAAGATAATTAACTTTTTTTTAACAGACTTACAAACAAAGGAGGTTCATCAGTCAAAGTTTGTGTGTTTTTCATCATTCGATTCTTATAAATACAAATGATATGAATGTCGACATAATCTGGGATGGTTTTCATTATTTCGATATTTTTATTTATAAAATGGTCAAAAACACAAGTGGTCTACGGCATTTTACTCACCTAAAAATCATTTGGGTAAATTTGCTGATAGTCAAATACGTGATAGGTCCATGAAGCAGCTCGTCACAAAATTATTGTCATATAATCAACTCGTTTTAAATGCATGAGATCTACATAGCTTGTCGTCGACAAAGCAATTCGTCTAAAATGCACTTGATCGAAATAGTTGGTCGCCTACGAAGCAACTCATCTTAGATCCTTAGTACATATATATATTCATATTCATAATCATTTATTTAAAGTTAAAATAACAGTATAAATTTGCCCTAGTCAAAATTATAAGTATATAGAACAATGTTAAATAATATATCAACATTATAAAGTTTAAATAATAAACAGTCAAATATATCATATATCACCCGAAGGGATCGTTATTTTACGATCGTTATTTAGCCCTTACCTGAATTTGTCCGAAACTACTAGCTTCGCAGGTATGCCTTCATTTTACAAAAATAATATTTGAATGCAATATTTTTCAAGTGTCCTTGCATAAGTAGCCTGTCAATTCCAGATAACAAACCTCTTTTGAGTGTTAAACGCTTTATACAATTTCAGCCGAGTTGCTTTATAAAGTGGTCAATTACTTTTTAAACCTATTTGCGAATTCGTCTAGATTATCTTATGATAAGTAGCTAAAGAAACCGGTTGCATCTCGGCCAAACCTTTTATATGTTCGGTTGATTTAGACGAGTTGCATCACGTTATTACGTTTTGTGACGAGTTGCTTCGTGGACCGATTACGTATTCGACTATCTGCAAATTTAACCAAATGACTTTTAGTTGACCACTTGCGTTGATGCCGTAGACCACTTGGGTTTTTGACAACTATGATACTAACCCATAATTGTATATTTCAGCCTTAACAGAAGAATACGGGACATTATTAGTCAGAATCAAAGCTAAGCACGGTACAATCCAGACGCGCCACAAACGTCATAACCTTCCCTAAATTATTACCCAACTTTAAATGGCCCTCAAAAATTAAAACTTAAATGAATTCTTTCTGATAAACTCACAGGAATAAATCTTTTTTCTACAGTGAATTATGTGCAGATTAGGAAAAAGAGGGCGAAGAACAAAGTGGTCTTGATAAGGGATACTTAAATCCAAGGTGCGGGAAACATAAAACTAGGGTAGAAAGATACTAATTATATTACTTGACTATGGTTTTCCTGTTACTTGGCTCTTTTGAAAAGTAGCTGTTTCGGTTTGGAACAAAGTATTTATATTACTAACTCGGATACATAAGTTTTCGTCTAAATAGTCTAGTCAGAGCAGTTTTTTAAGTCTCCTATTCGTAAGGAAATCACGTTTTAGATGAAAATTCAGTGAGTGTTATGATAGTTCCATTTTGCACGAATATTCCACACTCCACAGTAACAAAATTGAAATATAAAGATACCACTATCACGAGCAAAACATTTTTCTTAATACAATTACGAATTCAACAGGCGTAAAAAGGGCCATTACTAGGGAAAGCGACACGGCATATCTATATGCTGACTGTTGTGCTTTGAGCCTATGAATCAAGAAGTTGCAGCTAGAGACCACAATTTAACTTGGGCAATAGTTTTAACAGCCCTCTTTTCTACTTACTATGAAAATAAACTAGATTAAACTGTTATTGTTCCTATTACTTAGTAGTTTGATGTAAGCATATAATAAATATCAAAGTAAATGTGACAATTGTTTAGCACTGGACGAACTTTTCTACATCGGGGCTAGTATATGTATGACAATTTAAACAGTTCATAAAACACTAATAGTTCTGTAAGCTTCTACAGCTCACATAACCATTTAGTGTTTTGCTCCATTCCTTGAGCCTTTCAACCCCCTATCTACGGGATTATGATTTTTTTCCGAAAAACTAATCGACCAAAAATTTCATATAATTATCGAACCTGCTCACTAAATTTCACGAGGATCGGTTGAAAAATGCGAGTGACGAGTTTATTTATAACACAAGTGTTTAATATATTTGTTACTATTGTTTGTTGTAAAAACATTGTATAATTAACAATTCGGTAGCATTAGTAAGGTTAATTTGTATCAAATGAAACCGTGATAAAGTTACTTACAAAGATATAATTAAGAATGATTCACGCCTAATTAAACAATTTAACTATTCGAAAACAAAGTCCCGTTTGTAATTACTAGAATAAGTAAGAAAATTAAGACGCTTGTAATAAAATATTTGACTAATTTCGATTTTTTTTTCTTTGCTTCATTTTTTATTTATGAATTCCTCAAGATTAGATTTTATTATTATTGCAGAGACAGAATTCTATGCTTTATATTTGGGCTTAATGAGAGGCATTGTATTCAATTTAATATGAAAGGGTTTAAAAAGTCTTGAGATATTAATATTTACTAGAGCGGTTTTAAATACAAAACTACAATACCGTAAAATTATACTAACTAATCTAAAAACACCTATATTATATTTCCTAACACTTAATGCCGCTAAAACAAATTACTTACGTTTTTCAAAGTATGAGAGCATGCCCCAACTAACAAAATGGTTATAAAATCATACCATTATATGACTATTTCATGGTAGATACGTCGTAAATAAGTAAGTTTTAAAACGTGATGTTGTACAAGTGTCATTTATACTGCATTTTAGTTTCAATGCAATATGATCATAAAACGCAGTTGTACAAACATTTGTGACGTAGTAATAAAGCAATTTTAATCTTGTCGTACAAAAGTTTTAGCCGTGGCATTTACCTGGATTTACAACTTTAATATGACAGAGTGACTACTTTACGACTAATCATAATTTAATTTTTTTACGACTTTTATACTGTTAAAATGACATACAACAGTCGTATACACAACCGTCTTATGATAAAAACACAAAAAATTAGTGATGGCGTTGGCTAAGAGTTATTCTAAGTCATAGGCAGCGTTTTTAAGTATAATAAGTCATATTTACACAGAGACAAACACCTAAATTATTTTATTTCAATTTATTAAAATATAATGAAATCAACCATATTTGAAGGGGGCTTTAAAAATGTACTGTGAAACCTTGCAAATTGATCGATAAAGTAATGTTCGCAATTCATAATGGTATCTGATTTTAGATTTTTCACACTTGTAGATCTGATGTAGAGTCTGTTACTGTCAAGTATTTTATTCACGAATCGTTGATTATGTATGTATATGTACCATATTACGACATATTAAGCCATAAAACTAATACATTATGTTATAAATTAATAAAAGCCTCTGCTGCCGCCCCTGCTCTGCACGATGTTCCGTGGAGATGAGACCGGGCCAGTGTATCGACGCAGGTCGCGTCCCACACTAGCACCCGGCCCAACTTCCACGGAATCAGCGACATTCCGTCAGGTCTCTTGCCGTCATCACGCGCAATGCCCGGTGGCTCTAGGATGGCCGGTACGTTGACGGTGGCAAGAGACCGACGGATTATGTCATTAAGGGCGGCGTGTCTAGAGAAACGGCCGGCGCTTCTCTGACAGGAAAGTCCGTGGTATCCCAGCGAATCGACCTCACTGCCACAGGGGCATCTATGTGGACCGCAAATCTGAACTCCAAGCCGCAGGCAGGTCGCTATCCGGAAGGTGTCGGGTTCCATAAAGGTTCCAGTATTGGTAGACGGGTATGCCTGAAGCCAATGACCTGATTCCTTGGAGCCAACCGCTAGAAGTCTGGCTCGTTCTGGACCTGTGCTGCGGCTTAGAAGGGAATCGTAAGTTAATTTAGAAATAACCTCGTCCCAGGCCCTTTGGGATTTTAAATTTTGGGGGAGATCATTTCCCGGGCAAGCAATGGACCAAGCATTCTTGGCCTCCGTTAAGCCCGCAGTCTCATAGTTTAAAGGAGTGGCCTTTATTATTTTACCTATGAGATCTGCCGAGCTGTGGACGAATGACAAGAAGGCTGCTGCGGATATGGATGAAATTTTGCGCGTCCCTAACCCACCAAAGCGAATAGGAAGGGACGCTTAAGTCCAGGTTTTTCGCTGAGCTGAATATTCACTTTGATTAAATCGTCCATTTCAACTAATGCATTTTGGAATTTGGTAAAGGGACAGCAGCGAAGTACGTAAGTAAATTTTGGGACGAAAAGACAAAATTTTAAAATTGAAAATGCGTAATGAGGGCTAATTTCGAGAAGACGACTTTCGTGATTTTTGAATTTAGAAATGGACTCAGAAAAATAGTTCGAAAAGGATTCTTCAAAAATAGGGGACCCTAGGAGGAAAAGGGAATTTCTATCGACAATTTTAATGTCGGGTGTAAGAGCATCAAATTTTTGTTTCGTATCGAGACAATTAAGTGCAGGGTTTTGAATAAAAAGTTCGCACACACTGAAATTTAAGTCTAAGCTTGAATGATTGAAATTTCGATTTAATTATTGCAAGGTCAGACAGTACGGTGTTCAAGTCGCCTCCTAGGGTTCCGTCGTCGAGATACCAAGCATTAAATTTTGATTTTAAATTTTGTATGACCGGATTAATGGCTAAGCTGAAAAATGCTGGCCCGAGAGGATCGCCCTGCTGGCAGCCTACTTCAGAAGGAAGAACATTATCGCAGTAAATTAAATTTGAAGGCTCTGCATAACAATGGAGGAGGTAATTGTAAAGTTCGGGATTATTATTCTTAATTTCTGCCAGCAGAGCGTCTCTGTTTATGGAATTGAAGGCATTTTTTACATCAATTTTGACCAAAACATCGCAAGGTTCGTGGGAGGGGTATGAACGCAAGGCATGGACGGCTGCCTCGCACCCTCCTTTTGTGCCAAATCCGAGTTGAATTGGTTCGAAAAGTGTTTGTAAACTGGAAACTATATATCTAACTGCAATTTTGGAAGCGAGACGTCTGAGTGTTGATCCAGCGGCAATGGGCCTCACCCCTCCGTCCTTTTTAGTAAGGGCGATGAGCTTTGCGCCATATAAAATTGGGACTCGATGGGTTGACGTTACCTACATTTCATTTACCAATTTTGTAAGGGACTCTACTAGGCGCTCGCCAGCATCGCCCACGGAGTGAGACGTTAAGTCCTTCAAATGCTGGGGTGAGAGCCCATCCAGGCCTGCGGAGGAACCGGTTTTGAATGAAACAATTGCTTTGATGATGTCTCTAATTTGTAGACAGGCCTGGTTTGCCGCTGGTGGGTCGAAAAAATATGGTATTGAAGGACCTGGGGGGTGTTTCGATTGTAGCGCTGAAAGTGTGTCGGGGGTATAGGGTGACAGCACGTAGCTAGAGAATAAAAGACGGGCGGCCCCTTTTAGGTCACCGTCACTGATTTTTGATCCAACGGATTTGCGGCGGTTGAAAGATGAAATGGGTGTTTTATTAACTCTGTTACTTAAAACGGTAAAGACATATTAAAATGTAATACTTACTGTTGTAATACGTACTGCACTCACAATCTGGTTGTTAAGTATGTTGTTATAATTGAAACCGCTTGCTGTTGCATCTAACCGACTTATTTGTCGTACAAACATTTGCGTTATGATAACTGTAGAACCAATTGCTCTTAGAAAGCAAGAACTTACGATACTTTTTTGACGAAATAGTTGTTTAATATCTTTTTTATGACAGCCATGTGACTAAATTTGTTTGCTTATGACCATTGTGTGATCACTGTACGACGTCTTAGTAGTAGTCTTAAAAACTGCGCCAAGATTGCATTTTATAAACGTTTGTATGACTTAAATTGCATACCATTAAGTTTTATCAAAAACGTTTGTAGAACACTTATACGTAACTCACTTGATAAATTTTGAGATTTAAAAAAAACTATTGAAGATATTAGTATTATTTATTTTTCATTTTTTCAAAATACTCTCCATTACTCTCTATACAAAGTTCCATTCGCCTGAACCAACTTTGGAAGCACATTTGCCAGTCTTCATCAGATAGGTCCGAAATTGCTTCTTCATATGCAGCCACGGCTTCTTCAGCACTCGAAAAAAACTTCCCTTTTATTTTTTCTTTCACCACCGGGAACAAAAAGAAATCGTAGGGAGCTAAGTCAGGACTGTAGGGTGGATGTTGTAAGGTTTCTATCCCAGCTTTCTCAATAAACACCTTTGTTCTGAGGGACGTATGTGAAGAGGCGTTATCGTGATGCAGCAAGATTCCCCGAAGTCCAGTCTTTGGTCTCCTTTGAAAACTTGCGGCAACGCTACTGTAGTATACCAATCAGAGTTGACTGACCTATAATTTTCCAGCATTGTTGTTGATAAATCCGATAAGTCCGCCTCGTGAAAAGAAACTAGCTACCATTTTTTGCCGACGTTACGAAGTCTTTGTAGTTTTGTCGGTAACTTTCCCTCTGAGAAGACCCATACTGACGATTGCCTCTTGTTTTCCGGGTCATATTGGTAAATTTATGTTTCGTCACCTGTAATTACTTCTGATACACGCCGCGATGTCCCGTTGTCGAATCGTAGACGCATCTCACGACACCAATCTACACGAGCTTGTTTCTCAGTATCGGAGAGCAAACGTGGTATCCAACGATAACAGAGCTTCCTTACTCCAAGATGTTGATGTACAATGATGCTAACGCTCCCCGAACTGATGCCTAAGATATTCTCTACGTTTTTGTATGTTATTCGTTGATCTTCTCGCACCAACATTTCAGTAGTCCACACGTTTTCTGCAGTTACTGCTGTTTGCGGGCGACCACTTCAGTGGTCATGTTCGAGGCTGGTGTTACTCCTTTTAAATTCGTTAAACCATCTAAAAACTGTTGCCCGTGAAGGAGCAGAATCTCCTAACGCTGACTGCAATCGTTGCAAACACAATTGTTCAGATAAACGAAATTTTAAATTATAAAATATCATAGCACGCAAATGTTCGCGGTTAAGCTCCATCGTTACAAAGCAAAAACGCGGGAACCGTTTTAGAAAAATGACTGTAACGTATTCATTTTTTAAATTGGAGCGAATCGGCAACTTGTGTTCTATTTTTAAATAAATTTGCTTTTTAAAAACATATAATTCAGGTGCGTTCCATTTTCGAATTTCGAGCATCTCAAAACTTATCGAGTGACCTACGTACAACTTATTTTTGCTAGTTGGGGCCACCTCCATCGAACCTTAAAATAAAATCGCATAGCTGTAACCAACTTGATACTGGTTTGAACTGCAATTGTACAACTATTGATAAGGTGTTCTCGACGAAGTACCTTGGAATAATTTTAGACCAAAGACTCTCGTGGTACGAACATGTGGAAAATCTTAATGGGCGCATAAGAAAACTAATTTGGATTTGGCGATATTAGAGCTCGGTCATACTTCGCTCAACGTCTCAGCCTGGCCATCCAGAGAGGGAATGCGGCCAGCGTTCTGGGAACGATTCCCCGGGCAGGTTTGTTTTTTTAAGTGCAATGACTATTATACATAGTCCATCTATATGTATTCAATACTGAAAATTATTTACTTTAGAAGTTCTGATTTTGGTAGCTGCTTAATCTATCTATGCTGCATTTTTTCCTCCCTTTCTGGTTTTTAACGTTTTGTTGTACATTTGGATTTTCAAAATCCTGAAACATGTAGCATCCTATAAACGTCCTAAGCCTTAGCTCAATCAATTATGGCGTACTGCATACCAGTCTGGGGCGGAGCCTCCAAAACTAAATTTCTGGAAGTCGAGAGAGCTCAGAGATGTTTGTTAAAGGTTATCTTCTCAAAACCCTACATGTATCCTACCACCGAGCTTTACAAAAATTGTGAGTTACTTTCTATGAGGCAGCTTTATATCATAAATACTGTTGCACGGTTACACAAAATTCTCACTTACCAACCATCAAACGTAACCCGTCGGAGAAAAGATAAAGTTGCCCCTATCCCTGTATGTAAATCTAAATTTGCTAGTCGCCAATTTGCGACCCAATCTGCATACCTATACAACGGTGTAAATGATAAAATAAGCATATACACACTACAGTGTCACAACTGTAAAAAAGCTTTAATAACTTGGATAAAATACCTTACCTATGACGAGACAGAACTACTCTCTGTCTCACTTAAAGTAAATATAAATACACAAAATAAATAAATTCACATGCACACAAAGATAATACACACACACACACACACATACATATATGTAATAAACTGTACCTACTCTAATCTGCATTTATGTATTTAGGTACTTATAATTAGTTTAGTTAATAAATAGTTAGTTTAAAATGGGTTGCTACCAATTCTTGTTGCGGAAGAGCGGTGTCTCCTGACACATGCATAATTCAATGCTTAGTAGGAGGCTCCAACCTTGTCTGTTTGTAGAACGTGTAAAAAATCCCAAAATAAACATTTTTCATTTTAATTTTTTCAATCTAGCTAGAATAAACAATAAATTTCTGTATATTAAAGACATGTAAGTGTAAAAATATTGTTTTTGAATATTCCGTATGTTTGTATGTGAGTATTGTATGTATCTTAGCGACCTCGTCGAGTCAAAACGGCTTTTTGGTACAGTAACAGCCGAATATTTTTTTACCACTTTTTACAGGTTTTTTTTTATCAGAATGCGTTGAAGCAAAAAAAGGGTTAAGACTTTTTCGTCCTCTGCGAACGAAGTTGCAGGCGCCTTCTATTAAAATAATAACTTACAAAAAACATATAATTACTATAAAAGACTTCATCAGGTAAAAGTTATAATTTGTGAAATTAAAATACATAGATCCCAAAAAATAGAATCGTTCATAAAACAAAAGAATTTAAAAGAGCAATCATTAAAAATATTAAGACTTGTAAAATTATCATCGGAAAACTTTATTTCGAAGTAAAAACCACTGGTTCCAATTCACTTAACATCAATTATTCAGCTATCAAATTAAACTATTTTATAAGAATCACTGAATCAAACGCAAATCAGATGTGCAAAACAAAATTCGGAAAACGTTAAATTTGCAATGAAATTTATCTTCAAAAATTATTTGTGAATTCAAATAAGAAAATTTGGATGAAATTCGTCGACGTAAACCGTTTAGTGGCAATCCGTATCTCGTCAGCAAGCTCTGACGATACACAGGAGACGGAGCAAAAACAGTAGTTACTTCGTATACCAAAAAAGACAACATTTAATAGGCTTGTGTCCTAAAAAAATATAATCAGTCCGTCTTTATCTTTGTCTTTTTTGTTTGATTGAGAAAAGAAAAAATATGTGTCCAATATTTTTTTTAAAGCTAAGTGACGGATGAATTAGAATAATATTTTTTTATCTAGGAAACTACCCTATAGGCGAAGTTTGGCGGTTTTAGACGATAATCCAACGCATCAGCCTCGGTTAGTCCGTACACACCCGCTTTGGTCCCTCGACTTATGCGGGATGAATAAACGCATTTCCCCAAAGTTGAAATAAACGCATTTCCCTGATGTTAAAAAAAGAGGCATATGTACAACAGTGGATGTCTTTTTGTTTGATGATGATGATGATGATGGAAGGCACTATCTTCATATTTAGTCCAGGATAGTTAAAACTCATAGATTAGTTAAAGGTCACGGTGTGGATGGGGCGGGATGGATGTGGGCTGCGCAGGATCGCACCCTGTGGCGAACTATAGGCGAGGCCTATGTTCAGCAGTGGTCGTCCATAGCTGACAGATAGATAGTTAAAACTCATTCTGCAGTTCAATTTCCTATCCACTCTTGCCGCGAAGTTACTGTTGGACTATTGCATTGACTTGGATACTGTGGCAGCCATTCGTTCGGCCAGAACGAGTCAGAGGCAATCTGCAGCGGTAAGAACATAATTACGGGATGGAGACAATTTGGTGGCTCTGAGCGTCACTTATGTTTTAATTCAATTTTCATTTTTTGGTGGAGTTGCAAATTTGGTTTGGTGGGTATTTTGCATTTCACAGATCAATTGTAAACGTAAATAAATGTTTTCTACTTGATGGATGCAGCTGTTAATACTAGCAGTGTTTTTTTATTTAGGTACTGTCATTTGGTACAAATGGAAAATTGTCCACTTGAAATGACCATTTTGAATTGCACTGAAAATTATTTACAATCGAATATATTTTCGTTATAAATTAATTAAGCCCGAATGGAATATTGTCCATTATAAATTAGGAGCAAAATGAAATAAATACAAAGTGAATATAGAATAATACGAATTGAGACCGAAATATAAATTATAAATATATATTAATTATATACAAATCCGCATTTAAATTTGGACGTTTATACGATGTACATATTTCAGATGGGACATATTTCAAGGTTTACGTAAATACAATTAGTCGTTTTTTTCGGCATATATGAAATTTGTCAATTTTACCATGGGACAAGATTTCATTATCGACGATATTCAGGATGGACTGTTTTCCTTGTTGATGTATTTCAAATTGTAATTTTGCTGCTTTGCCGTATTATTTCGAGTTGTTCGTTTTCCATTTGCTCCGAATGACATGTTTTTTTCCATCTGAGCTTAATTAGTATTTACAATCTAACGCTGGCAGCGCCCTCTATATCTTTTTAGGGTTCCGTACCAAAAAGGTAAAAAAGGAACCCTTATGGTGTCTGTTTCACTAATTTAATTAGGGCTGATTCTTACATACAAATACGTGCTGCTTTAAATATTCAATGTCTAGTTGTACATGAACATCCATACTTAATATTATAAATGCGAAAGTGTGTCTTTCTGTCTGTCTGTCTGTCTGTCTGTTACCTCTTCACGCTTAAACCGCTGAACCGATTTGGATGAAATTTGGTATGGAGATAGTTTGGGTCCCGGGGAAGGACATAGGCTACTTTTTATCCCGGAAAAATACCCTTATCCGCGATAAACGAATTTAACGCGGACGAAGTCGCGGGCTGAAGCTAGTAAACAATAAATTGGTTACATATCTTTCAATCTCAAAGCCAAAAACATCATAATGACATCTTGTTTTTTCACCGACAATGTTAAGGTATTTAGCTATTCGGTTGCAACTTTCGTAAAATTTTGGTTATTTTATTCATTGTGAAATATTTTTTATATAGAGAAAATATTTTTTATAATTATTTTGGCGAGTCTAGGAGGCAAAGCTCAGTCGACTCATATATTAATTTTTATCAGTTAGAAATATGAAATGTAGTCAATTATTGATTTATTTATTTATATAATCTGTATTGTACATTCTCGACCAGTCAACCTTGGGGCAAAGCGGATAAATTGCGGGCGGTGCAACTAATTTGCAGACATAATTTATAAAGATACATACATATTCATATAATATATACTTATATACATAAATAAATTTAGATGAAACAAGCTAATCAGAAAAGCTATGAATTTGCAGTTCTGCTAACAAAGAATTCGCGCAAAGATTGTTAGCAGCTCTTGAAACCTTTTTTAACGACACATACCCAAAGCGTTCCGAAGAACTTTAATACTAAGCATCTGATGTTTGTATGTCTGTCACGGCCTTAAAACATTTAACCACTGAAGATGCCATACGAATACATTCCCCTGTGTCAAAGTAGTCGCAAAATCGCCGGTTAGTTTATATGGTAAATAGTCAATGTGTGGGTGATTTTTTTTTAAGGAATGCAACGAAAATTTAAGCTATTTTTTTGCGTGATATTTGTCAAATCTGATATATAAAACAGGCTGGTTTTGAGTTAAGAATTGTATCGTTAATTATGAATACAACTTCACCTAGTCATATTTCTTTCGTAAATAATAAAATGATTAAAATTGCACATGCATTTAATCACTGCCTTGATAAGGTACACATTTCATAATGGGAGCTCGACGAGAAGCATCTGGTTTAGCCAAAATTTACTCAATACATCCGTAACGATAATGGCTGTGGACAAATCCCACGTAACACCACAAGCTGTATTAGAGCTTATACAGCTCTTATAACGCTAAAACTGGCTGTATAATAGCTGTATAAGCCCTTATTCAGCTCGTGCGGTACTTGGGATACTTGGGATACATAAGAAAAAGTTCTGTTCGCGAAAGAGACGACGTTACACAAAAGAAAAATCATACTACGTAAATCGCAATTACACATGATTCTTAAAGTAAAACCTCTCTGCATTGCTCTAATAATTTCTTTTTGTTTAAAGAACGGTATGGATCTGTGCACGGTGACAATTTTGAAAATATGGCATGTTACTCATTACAACTCCGACTTTGACATCTAATTTAACAATCAAGGAGCGTGCTCTACCGATATGGTTCGAATCTATGACTGTCCAGGGTGCTTTGGTTTCCGCCTGATACCTTTGGCTAGTCTCCCTCCTCCCGCTTAAACCAGATATTGATGGGAATCCAAAACATAACGTAAAAAGTAGCTTATACGTAAAAAATTCAATCCACTATATTTATTCTGAGTATGCTAAATTGGGCAATTATGCAGAGGACACTTAGATAATATGTTTAAGCAGCATATTAACCTGAATTTTAAATTGTACATAGGAGTCGCTGTAGTAGTTCCAAATTGAGCTCAATAGGTTTGGTCAGACTATATTTTCTGGACGATTTTGAAAGCAGCAGTCTCTAAGATATAAAAGTTAACCACATTATATCAGACGAATAGGTTAAAAAAATTGAATTTATTTGAATGCGGAAACGTGTTTGTTGAAAATTTCCTCGATAGAAAAGTTATCCGAAAACGCGTCGTCATTTTCCGTTTTTTGTCTAGTTTGTACAAACGACAGATTAACAAACGGCTAAATTGTGTAAAAATGTTATTCTTTCCCATTATCTTTTATGTGATTAACATTTATCTACAATGAAAATTGTACTTTTTCATCTGGCGCTTACGCCAAAAACCCCAAGCGTATAGTGTATTAGCTTTCTCTTTCTTTGATGCGCGCGAGCTATAAATGCGTCCCTTATTACAAATTCTGCTTATTGGCCCACTCAGCGTTTGGGGCGTGGTTTATGAATGACGATGCAGCTTAAGTGTGTGCGTTTGTATAAATAAAAATATAAGTAGTGTGCTCTACGTATTTATTTCAACCCCCGCTAAGAAAGCATAAACATTTGTTCGGCGACGACACGTTTTGTCATCTCCAGTAGTTGAATTTGCTCTGACATCACGGCGTTCTAAATCCCAATACGAAAAAAGACTTTTAACCCTCTAGAGCTGGCTTCATCTTTAATATGAAGCACCTTACATCACCATGTGGAATGGAAAAAGCCTATTACGTATTCCATTTGATCGAACGCACGGTGTTTTTCCAAGCCCGCAAATATTGCACGTAGAGTAATAACGCTGGTATTGGAAAAATACGGAGACGCTCCCAAAATTCAAGGCAGTGCTGTGATTAAATAAAATAGTGGGTTTTTCTACATAATGCTTGTATTAAAAAAATCTTTCGAAGTGCAACTCGAAACAAAATGAGTAATTGATATTAATGAGTTTCTTATCTTGAAAAAATACGGATTTGATCAGAATAAACAAAAATAAATAAATATTAAGGGACAATTTCCACAAACGAACTAGTCTCATGGTAAGCTTGTGTTATGAATACTAGAACACGATATATTTAAAAGATATATTTACTGACATAAAATAGAAAAGATCTAATTAAAAAATACTAAATATTAAGACTTCTTATTTTCAGGAGTTTTATTGTTCTATAGACAAAAAGTACCCAAAACCCTAGCTACCCCTTTGCTATCCGTCTGTTTAACCGCCCGTATGCCTGTCGGTCACAAGGTTCTAACTCTCGAACCTTACAGCTAGGAAAACATGCGAGTTTTTCACAAACTATGGCCATGACAGCCTTTTGGATGTTCTGTAGCCGGGAAAATAAATTGTAGGATAGAAGAATCATACTTTTCGGACGCGAGTCCCACTAAAATATTATATGCAAAGTAAAGACGGTGGTATCGGAAGAATCCGGAGATGCTTCCAAAATTTAGGACAGTGCTTAGAGTGAAAAATAGGGGGTTTGTTGTACAAGTACGGGGAGTGCTCCGAGGAATTGTTCGGGTTGATCCCAGATGCATCTTTCCGTCATCGCCCTACACGGCAATATCTCCACTCTCACCACTTAGATAGTTGGCAGTCCACAACTGTGCGTTTTTCTGAAGAGACATTTCCTGCCTCGCACGACTGAAATGTGGAATAAATTGCCACCTGCAGTATTTCCGGACCGATGCGACCTTCAAATCTTCAAGAAAAGAGCGTACTCCCACCTGAAAGGCCGGCAACGCACTTGCGACTCCTCTCGTGATGCAAGTGTCTATGGGCGGCGGTGATCGCTTACCATCAGGCGACCCGTCTGCTTGTTTGCCTCCGGGCATAAAAAAAAAAACAAAATGGTGGTAACAGATGGTACTTCTTTAGAAGACTAAAAACTAGATTTATAACTGACAAGAATAAATTAGCTATCTTTTACGAAATTGATCAGAAAATCCCTCCCGCAAGGTGGTCAGACGACCTGCTTAGGGTTGCGGGGACTCGCTGGATGCGGATCGCCTCTATCCGGCCCATGAAGAAATCTATTGAGGTGGCATGTGTCCAGCAGTGGACGTCCTGTGGCTGAAATGATGATAATGATGATGATTAGAATAAGATTTTTTACCAGATTGCGTCAGAGTTTTTGGGTCTACGTGGATATTTATGTATGTCTGTTACTTTGGATATAACTCGACGTGGGGACATGCTGCTATATAAAGATTTGTGGTCCAGGGAAGGGTCAATGGCAATAGATCAAGAGAACGGTCGCTTATGTGCTGGACTGACCAGATAAAACTAACAAATTCTTCCCTTAAGAAGTTTTGTAGAGAAGCCACCGCCAGGGATAGTTGGCTTAGAATTTCGATGTGTTCACGTCAAATTTGTGTCACGACAAATTTGGCAAGGGTATGCAATAAAGAAGACGAAGAAATTTTCTTTGGAACGCTCTGCAGCCAGCAACTTCATGGATTTTAACATGTAAGATATCGATTTTACACTTAAGCGACATCTCTAGCTAACATGTGGCAACTAAAATTTTTGCTCTATGGTGAACATTTAGTTTCATTGATGCTCACTAGGTGCGTTAATGCAGAAAAGCCGGTTAAAATGCAAAAATGCAAAGATCTTGTGAAAAATTAGTGACAACAGTTGAAGACAAGCTGACTGGGCTCTGTAGCTCAATTGGCAGAGCGTGCGCCCCGGCAAGGCACAAGGCACTGTTTCAAATCCAGTCGGAGTGAATAATGTATGATATCGTTTGATTTATTTTGGTTATGGCAGTGCAGCAATGCAATATTATTATATTCACGGTTCACGGTTTAGAAAATGTTTTTCAATCACATATATACCCACCCCGTACGTGATTAAAAAACACTTTTAAAACCAATGATTAAGAGTACAATTTATAATGTTAACATATAATTTACGTTTACACACTACACTTAACTAATTCACACTTGAACTCTCCAGTCGCAGTCGCCGTGTTATCTAATTCGTTTGCAAAGGTACACTGACACTCGGGTTTTTTTTTTGGTTAGACCCTCTGACCAGTAATCGGATTTAGTGGGGGGAGCGCAAACCCATAAACGGGAATGCCAGCCGCGGCCACTTTAGAGTTAAGGGGGGGGGGGACGCACTGCGCAAGGCACAGGAACTGCGGAAGTTGGTTGAACCAGAACCGTCCAACCTCAGTCGGGACGGGGTAGAGAGAGAAAGTGGGTGTAGGGGAGATTGCGAGACTACGGGGTGAGCGACCCCGTCGGCGAGGTCGCTCAGCCTTCTACTGACCCTCGGTGCTGCGCGTCGCGCTTAAATATTGGTCTTGAGGACTTCTGGAACGTTCGATCGTGACATAAACAACTCGTGGAAAGTCGTTCTATCGGTACTTACCTACTACCTAGTACAAGATTGTTCGGAGACCTTTCGACTGCTGTCTCGCTCACTCTTATCGCTAACGTTCGTCTTACTGCTTTTTTTTCTTGATAATATTGTCTCTGTCACACCCTGGAATGTTCTCAGTATAATTTTCTTTTTCTAATCTCTTTTACTCCTACGGGAAATTTCGTCATATACTGAAAAGTAATTCAACCCATAAGGGGTCCTGAAGTGCCTAAAAACGAGTTCACAGTTTATGTCGTCATTTGACAGAGGGATGGATTACAACCCAACTCCTTGCATTAGAAAAATGTGTGAGTGATAGATAACGTGTCAGCCATTTTTAGGATTCCGTACCCTGTCCTTCTGTCTGTCTGTCTGTCCGTCTGTCACCAGGAACATCTGTCTCGTGAACCGTAATAGCTAGAAAGTTGAAATTTTACATCAATAAATATTAAAAACAGTATAATTTTATGTCTGTCTGTCTATGTCAGTAACCATACAACATAAAATGATCGAACACCGCGTACATTTTGCTTAGGAGTAGGGCTCTGCTAACACTGGATTTTCATACATACGGCCGTTTGTTGCGTGTATTTAGTACGGAACCTTCGGTGCGCGAGTCGGACTCGCACTTGGCCGGTTTTTTTTTGCTGTTTCGTTAAAACCAAGTTAACTCTGAATTATGAGTTCCTTACTAATCTGAATGACAAAAACAACATTTAACACAATTAGCCCGACAATAGATACTAATTAAGAGAGTTTGTCGGTTTATGCTCAAGGAAAACCTTTTTTAATTATGAGATATTCTTATAGGGTACCGCAAAAAGCTTTTAATTTAATTTTGTTTATTAATTATCTACTATCTAATATTAAACACGTGAAGTTAGTGGTAAAATGGGCAGCAAAATTGCGGTATTTAAATAATTTTAGCGGTGGCAAGTTATTCCAGTATTTAGAAGCAGCGAAAATGCTGTGCCTCTTCAGTTCAATAATTGGGATGATCCCTTTTAAGATGACAATCCTGTTCTTTGTAGGGATCAAAACAAATGTCTATATGGGACTTATTCCTACTAAGCGCTAAAAAACATAGTAATTGCTACTAAATCCTTAAGTTGGGATATTAAAACTATATGGAAAAACAAGTATTTTGGCATTTTAGCCATGGAAAACTTCGATTATCTACATACAATTATCACTATTGAATAATGTATTCCGAGAACAACTTAAAATTCAATTAATGTTTTTGAAAAATCGTACTTAACGAAATTGTTTTAAAAGGAAACAGCGTACTCCAACCTAGGGCCGGCAACACACTTGTGACTCCTCTGGTGTTGCAGGTGTCTATGGGCGACGATGGTCGCTTACCATCAGACGATGCATCTACTCTTTTGCCCTCTATAACATAAAAAAATAAAATAATAATGAAATGAAATAATGAAATAATGATCTTTATTCTGTAAGTAGGCCACAAGGGCACTTTTACAAGTCTGGCTCTACGGCGCTTCCCAAGAGGAGACCACTGAAGAGAAGAAAGCCGAAACAAACTCAACAGTCAGTCATTTTTTCGAAATAACTCTTATATCTATTACAATATTCGTGCTTAGCCTAACCTAAATATATGTTTTGAGTATAAACTCAATGCGTAGTTCTTTAAGGAAACATATCAAAACTTATAAAAGTAAAAAAAATCTAGAATATAAAAAAGCAAAATAGTGATTTTTATATAAAACAACTTACATACGTATAATATATAAAACCACCCACCATTAGGATCATCTGACAACCCTAAACACGGGACTTATATCGTTACGGGTACATAATCGCCTCATTAGGAAGGTGCATCAAAGATTTGATTGAGTATTTCAAATACGAAGGAGCGAGTCTTGAGTGCATTTTAAAATAATTTCGATTATTTTGTTTCGGTTCATTATTTCATAATGCATTGCTATTTTTATAAACATATAAGTATCATTCCTATTATACGGATTTTGTACGTGTAGATATATCACAAGAGAGGAGAATGTTCGGTATTAAAATTTTGATTTTGATGAGAGGATAATGTCAGGGAACCTAAAACAAAATAACATTACGTTTAACGGTTAGTAGTAATATCCAGATGACAGGTGAGTGATGACATACGGCACTGAGACGTGGTCACTTACAATGGGAGCGAACTATGCTCGCTGTCTCTTTGCATGATCTAATCAGAAATGAGATCCGCAGAAGAACCAAGGTTATTGACATAGCTCAAAGAGTTGGTAAAACTTAAGTGGCAGTGTCTTCTCGTCCAGGATACCTCAGTACTTGAAGACGAAATTCTTCAACCAGTGCGTAATAACAGTGATGAGCTACGGAGCCAAGACGTGGTTTCTAACTATATGCCTCATGAGGAAGCTCAGAGTCACTCAGCGAGTGAGTCATGGAAAGGGCCATGCTGCTATGAATCAGAAATGAGGAGATTCGTAGACGAGCCGAGGACACCGATATAGCAAACAGGGTAGGGTTAGGGCAATGGGCAGGGCATATAGTTTGAAGAACCGATGGCCCTTGGGGCAGAAAGATTCTCGAGAGGAGACCGCGTACTGGCAAGCGCAGCGTGGGAGGGCCGCCCGTAAGGTGGTCGGACGACCTGGTTAGGGTTGCGGGAACTCGCTCGATGTGGGTCACCTCTATCCGGTCAATGTGGACATCTGTGGCGCATCACTAGAAGCGCCGCACATCACTACACGGAACCTGTCCAGGCGAGCGCGGGGGCGCGTCGCGCGGCGTGTAGCGGGCCGCGCCGGAGCTCATTCGCCTTCCCGTCGTGCCAAAGCCTCTCCAATCGCTATCAACGCCGGACCTGTGCCACTCTTGCCCGCTACCGCTTACGCACTGCTTACGCGCTTATTATCCCGATATTCTTGTTTGCGTTACGTATTGCATACTGTAAATTTTGTGACAATATATGGTGTAAAAAAACCAGAAGAACCCACACATCTATTGAGGAGGCCTGTGTCCAGCAGTGGACGTCCTATAGCTGAAATGATGATGATGATGATGATGATGATGGCAGTGGGCATGGCAGTGGGCATCGCACATTGCTCGTAGAACCGATGGCCGCTGGGGCAGAAATGTTCTTGAGTGGCGAACGCGTACAGAACGACGCAACGTGGAAAGGCCCCGAACAAGATGGACCGATGATCTGGTGAAGATTGCGGGTAACCGTTGGATGAGGGTGGCGCACGACCTTTGTCCAGAGGTGGACGTCCTTCGGCTGATATAATAATATCCAGTACTAGAAAGCGCCCGGAACTTCGTTCGCGGAGGAGAAAAGTCATAACCCCCCTTTATAGCTTCAGCGTAGTCGGGCAAGAAGTATTCTAAAACCATCTCGAGATACCCAGCTACCTGTGTACCAAAAATAGTTGAAATCCGTTTAGCCGATTTTGCGTAATGAAGCCGCAACGACACATACAAACATACATTAAATAAAAATATTGGCTTCAGTGACCTCCAAATAGGTCCTCACAATAGTTTTTTTTTTAATATCTTCTATGTACAGACATTTCATTTTACATCTTTATAATAGTATGGATATTGCAGTTTGGTAAATGTAGCTATTAAAGAACCCCTCTGTTACGCATGACACTTCACTCTTTACATTGAAAAGCTGAAAAAGATAACTCTCAATATCCTCTTTCTGTGTATCCTTTGTGTTTCTTGTTTCTTTTGACCCTTTTCCTCAAGGCATGTTTGGGACTCATTTGTTACTGTGGTTGTGTAATACGAGACGTTTTTGTATGTAGCTCAAATATCCCGAAAAAGAAAATTAACTTGGAGCATACTTGTTACGAATGTTTTTTTAGGTTCCGTGTCTTCATTATTTCATAATGAAACTCGGCCCGTATGTTCCAATTATGTAGTTTATTTAGCGATGTTATGGAAATATTACGAATACATAGCATTTTTGAGAAAACAGGGATCTTTGGGTGATAATAAAACATATGAAAGAGAATTTAATATAGGTATGTAGATATAGTACTGTAACTATGCACCTGTACATAATTAGACCTTAAAACACGAGTGTGGATACACGAGCCTCTCATTATTCATAATTTAGATTATGAATATTTTTCTGTTTATTGTAAAATCAGACATGTAAACGTGCCCTAGAGGCCGACTTGCAGAATAAAATATTGAATTTGAATTTTAACAGACGATTCAATCAAATAGCCTATTTTAAATACTTATTTTTGCTAAAATATATTTAGTGTACCAGCATGCATTCCATTTTTATAACTGTATAATAGTAAAAATATAGATTAGCTGTTGTTTAAATAAAAACACAGACACCGCACAATCCATTCATGAAAGTTAAATGCTCCACCCTTCATCATTTTACATATTTATCTAATAACAATAACAAACTCCATACAAACCAGTCAATTAATGACGCGATCTCCGGCGCGATCCGTCACTCTAAAACTTGGTCCTAATGAATAATTATTCAGTGTCAATTTGGGAATAATTAATTAAATATCGTTTGAATAATTTTGCAAGTTCATGAGGTGTCAAAGGCCAAAGATATTCGTTATTTTGACGACTTAATTTATAAAATTAGTGAACTTTTTGAGTTATCGACATAATTAACGTAATTGGTACAGAAATATGGCAATTCTGCGGGAAGTTTTGGAATTTTATATTATGAAGTATGTGAATAGGCCTTATGTTAAAACTTCGTCACTTTATTTTAACTTGGACTTTGCCTCCCCTCATAGTCCTCCAAGTTTGTTATAGTCATATTCATATAATAGCCAACATTGGGTGGCTCATTATCTATACTATTATAAAGTTGTAAAAATGAAATGCCTGTACATTGAAGATATTTAAAAAATATATTGTGTAGCGTAAGTACTATTTAGAGGTAAATTAATCGAACAATATTTTTTGGATTTTTTTGTATGTCTCGTTGTGACTTCTGCACGCTAAATCAGCCAACTCTTCTTAGTACACGGGTAGCCGGGTTAAATTATACTTTTTACCCGTCTGCGCTGAAAAAAAGAGGGGTTATGACTTTTTCTTCTACTTTACAAAACATTAACATTATATGCCACAAAACTGTTACACTTTTAAAATGTTATTCACTTAGTGAAGATATGCTGTTATATACATTTAATCCTTATTTATGCAGAGGACTACTTTGAAAATTTGTATCTTATTTAGCCTAGCGAAAAACTTAGTACCTATGTATTGACGCTCAAATGCACATTTTTTTGTTTCCCAGACGTTGAATTCAGATAACAGTTATTTTCGAAGTATTGGCGATATTGATTTAACTATGACTAATATATCATTGCATTGATCTTTAAAGCGCTGGTAAATTATCCATAATATTACTTCACTAATATAAATGTCAAAGTAATTTTGTTTGTCTGTGTATCTGTTACCTTTTCACATATTTACGTAACATGTTTACTGCCAAGTCATGGTTAAATTCTAGTTTCAAATATTTAATTTGATAATAAGTTAGGCCTTACTTAGGTATCAATCATAAAAAGTTTTAAATTACTAATAAGTATGTTAATAATATATTTCTTTTTGATTTCTTGAAAAACTGAATTTATTATTTCAAAATTGCAGACAAAACTCACAAATTCTAATGCTCGTACCTACTTAAGTTAAAAAGTAAATCGATTAAGCTTCAAGTACTTCAAAGGAACTAATTCATTGCAAAACAATAATCTTTCGTAAAAACTTATATTGAAACTCGAACAAGACCGTTTCGCTTCCCAATTATAAAAGCAATATCGGAAAACGATACGTAAACAGTGCAATGAAATTTAATTACGATCTCAGGAACCACACAAAATTAAGTTGCAAATGGAAACATTCAAGTTTCACCTTTATTCATACTTTTCAAACAACCCAATAATATTTCACAAGCACTCTTGTTTTCAAACCAAGTTACACTCGCGTTTCCGCGGATGGTAATTTCATTGTTATTCAAAACTTGACTTTATTTCATTGCAGTTCCGTCGGGTTTAAGGTTCGGGTGGCTTCGTTTACAATTTAAAAGTATCAGATGAATGAAAGTCATAAACAAATTTAATGGAAATTCATTGATGTCATGGAGGTAGTGATGGGGACGCTGCAAGTTTCAAAAGAGAAACTTAAATTGAACATTTTATAATTTCTGGGTTTATCTACTATTTTACATAGGCAAATGTTTCATAAGGCACGGCCTCTGAGGCAAGACAGACAATTACACTAAAGTGTAAAAGAAGAGAGATATATACTACTTGACAACGATACATCAGTTAAGGACAAGAATATTTTAGTTCAACAAAGTAGTATATTTTCATAGAGCACGTTTTTAATTTAAGCTGTTTTTAGGGTTACCATAAAACAACCCTATCTACCCTATGCCTTCAATAGGATAATCTGTCAAAAGTAATGAAAGATTTACCACTAGAGGAAACATATTATGAAAAATGAAACATTCTATCAAACATTTGTGGACGATATGTAGGGATCCTAAATTTCCAATATGAATTAAACAAATTTAATATCGATCTCAGAAAAAAATGGGTAGTAAAAGATTAAGGGTAAGCAATTGAAGAGTTGGGGTAAAGTATGAGATTTTTATTAAATCAGAAACGTCAGCTAGCGAGGCTAAATTTCATAAATATAAGCAGATGGTTACTATCAATATCCCCACTATAATTTGAGACGATGGTGTCGGATTAAAAACTTACAGAACTTTACGGTAGATGGCGCTACAAACGTCCGTAAGGTGCATTAGTTCTCTTGGTCGGCTCATATTGCTGGAGCCAGTCAGAGGCTCTTTGCATCTCTTCATTCTCTGAGGCGTCTGCAGAATTTTCTCCCTCTTCCTACCAAGCTCGCTCTGGCTCGATCTCTCTTACTACCTCTCTTAGATCACGGTGACATTGCGTTTCTGGTTCTCAGAGAAGAGCTGCTTGATAGGCTTGAGCGTTTACAAAATGTCTGTATCAGGTACGTATTTGGTCTGCGGAAGTATGACCATGTTTCAAATTATCGCGCACAGCTCGGATGGTTGCCGATCCGCCGGCGCAGAGACGTACATATCCTGTAGTGGGAATTGCGACGCTACTGTGTTCCCACAGAGCGCCCCGCGCGGCGTTACAGGAATTTGCCTACCTAGTGGGAATTGCGACGCTACTGTGTTCCCACACTGTTATTGCGCTTTAAAATACTTTATTATCCGGCTTCTCCTTTACCTCTCTGAGAGATTTAATTATATGGCTGTTGGCAGTGGACATCGCTTGTGGTCAAGCACCAACCTGACACTTGCTATACCATCTAACAAGACGCGAACATATTCCAGGTCTTTCACGGTACACGCGGTTAAGTTGTGGAACGAGCTGCTGTTATCTTTCAGACAGTCGCAGTCTGTGGCATCACTCAAGAGTAAACTGAATATGTTGTGGCTTTCCAGTGATTTGTAAAATGGTTGAATATTATTTATATTTATTAAATATTATTGTTATATTTTATTTAGTTATATATTATGTAGATATATATCTATTTATTTATTTATTTATATTTTTTATTCATATACATATAACTTGTACATGGTGTTAGTTTGTCTATCTTCCTTATATCTTCACTTACTTGCTCAAAGGTTAACTGGAAGAGATCCCTAATAGGGATAAGTTCGCCTTTGTACTTATATCTTTTAAGTTTATTGCTTTTGTAACTAGTTACTATGTACAATAAAGTGTTTACATACATTAGTAATGCTATGCTTGAGCTTTGAGTCTTCGATGGACTAATTGGTAGCTCCCTGCCTGGACAGTCAGCTTGAAGAGTAATTTTTTTAATTTGTTGTCTATAATATTTACATTAGTAAACTCACGGATCGGTTATCACAGCGGCCATAATGGACTATGAACCGGTATCGAAAGATCGCGAGAGCCTCTGCGTCCTAGATAAAGCTCGCGCGATATTTCAACGTTGGTCGACGAACTTATTCGTTCGTAGAGTTTTCTGGTCGTCGCCGTGTGAAAAATAACCCGTGAGGCAAGCTTACCCGCTCTACCCTAAATCATCCGTTGGTTACGAGAAAAAAAAATAATGTATCGTAGCTATTTGCCCATCCCTATTAAAAGTGCTTGAATGTTTCTGCTGTTGGGAAATGAGTCTGTTGACATCGTTGGGGTTGCTGAAAAGTATTAATGTTATCTGCTCAGAAGTGCGTATGAATAAAGACTATTTTTTATAAATGACATTTATTATAAAGTTTTGAAAATGTCTGTACGTTGAAGATGGTTTTAAAAATAACTGATACTAAACTATTTGGAGGTCATTGAATCTAAATATTTATTGATTCGAGAAGGTGCCCGTAACTTTGTCAGCGGAGGAGAAACAAAACATAACATTCTTTTTTACTTCAGCGTAGTTGGGTAAAAAGTACTCTATAACTGTCACTACTCTATATCCGTGTACCAAAAATAATTAAAATCTGTTTAGCCGTTTTGCCGTGATGAAGCTGTAACGGCACATACAATTATACAAAAAATAAAAAATAAAAAGTATTTTTCGATGCAGTTCGAATCACTTTTTTTAATATTTTCAATGTAAAGACATTTCAATACTGTAACTCTATAATAGTGTAAATATAAGTGGGGGAGACCGGGTAAGGTTCACGTGTTTGTTGTCTCAAGCAAGACGGCCAGAAAATAAAACTGAATGAACGAATAAGTTCATCGACCGGTGTCTGTATCTAGAAGACAACTTTTTCCCCTAAAGCTATATGATAAAATTATCATGGTTTTTGAAAAGATCATCATGTAGAAGCCGTTAGGAGATTTGTTTTAAAACAATCACAAATATTAACGGTTTCATAGAAAAATGCTTTCTATGAAATGATATATTAACGAAATTAAGTATTCGATGAAATGTTTTTCGATAAAACTTAGTACAAAGTCTAGGACGGGAATAGTAACAACAACCTTACTCGGTCTACCCTATAGATGTCGCTTGCACGAAATAAACAAACAACACAAACAAAATGTTGGACGTAACAAGCTAATTAATTGATGTTTACTTTTATCCGCCCCTGTTATAACTTAACGTTATCTTTTGCAAACTTCTCTTCGCCCCAACACAACTTTGAACAGACCGGGAACTTTAAATTTAATTAACCTGAGTATTAATTGTGATAGATCCGAGGGCCGGCCGTCTAATACGATATTTCCGGCACTAAGAAATTATACCATTAAAACAAGATGGCTGTCAATTGCCATACTATGAAACTAAACGTTTAATTAAGTTATAATTAAACAAATAATAATACTCGTACAGTAACAATTCGTTAGTAAATAGCTAATCTATACCTACTATTAAAAAGTTGTAAAAACTAAATTTCTGTACAACAGGAGGTCGCTGTATCGTATGTATATATTTTTTGTATGTTTGTATGTCGTTGTGGCTTCATCACGCGAAATCGCCTAAACAGATCTCAACAATTTTCGGTACACGGTAGTTGGTCAACTATACGATGGTACTTATCTACAATACAATTGACAAATTTGTCAGCGAAAGAGAAAAAAAACATAACCGTTTTTTTTTAGTCGTCATGACGGCAATTACGGGGGCCCATCGAGTGAGTAGCAAGTCACCACCCGCCACAGATAACGATTTATTTCGTAGTTATAGCGGGTGAAGCATTTTTATTGCGATAGCCAAAAAAATGTCCATCCAAACTACAATCTCATAACCCGATTATCTTTCCACGAAATGCAATAGTTCTAATATATCAGCTGGGACCTGCTCATGGACGTATTCTCTCATTGATATGGTCAAGAACGGTACAGGAGTGCAGTCACAGCAAATTTCTCGAAACGACCTCTCAATGATAAAAATATTGGTTAAAAAACTACTTGAATTTCATAAAAACTCCCCGAGATACAAGAATGACAAAAAACGCTTCATACTATACCAGTATGCTTAGTGACGTCACTTGGTTAATACCTTGTATGGGGAAATTAAGAACTTTGTTCTGCAGCTATGTTAAAACTTGCGTTTATCGAAACGGTTTTATAACAAAAGTTACCATACATTTTATGGGTTATCAATATTTTCATACTTTAAAAATGAACTTTCCCACTCACCTTTAAGGGCTTATAGAAAAGCTACACGTAAGATATAGTATTGAAAATTTTAACTTAGTTCCTTATTTTGCTTGTTTTATCAGGATGTTACATGTTTTTACAATTTTTGAGATCAGGCAATCCCTATTGCCGAAAATACTACGTAACAAATATTTAAGACATGAAAACACCGACTTTGAAGTCGGTTACAGAAACGACAAGCTTCGTGACGACTTGGTTAACATTCTCTTTTAACACGTCAACTCCTTAATCCATTTCCTCGCGAAACTCGGCAAAGACGTTTACGAAGCTAACTCCTTCCGTATTTGACGCGCCCTCCTAATGAGGCGGTTATGTACCCGGAACGATATAAGTCCCGTCTGTAGGGTTGTCAGATAAAAATAAAAGTCTTATTTTAATTTTTCTTTAATTCTATAGGGGGCAAACGAGCAGACGTATCACCTGATCTGGTAAGCGATCACCGTCGCGTATAGACACCTGCAACCCCGGAGGAGTCACAAGTTATCAGCAGACCCCGTTATCACGTTATCAGTGTTACAGATTCATTGAAACTAAGTGCAAGGGTTGTCGCACGACATCTATTTCGTTGTTAATGTGGCATTGGTATATACTCGTAAAACATTTTGTTACAAGACTATTTTATTTATTTATTTATTTAAACTTTATTGCACAATACAAACTGTTACAAATGGCGGACTAAATGCCTTAAGGCATTCTCTACCAGTCAACCATAGGGTCAAACAGAAACTAGTAGTTAGCGCAGGATCATTAATGTTGAGAATACAAAAAAAAAAGTAAAGAAAAGAGAGATAAATTAACAAGTCGGGGATATATACGTATAAATATTTATATACATACACACATATTATATTAAAATGCAAATAGGTAAATAAAATACAATTATAAAATATATATGTACCTTTACACCTGCAAAACATAACACAGACAATCAATCAAAAAAGAATATTGTTGCAAGCAAAACAACAGATTTGTATAATTTCATTAGATTTCTGATTCACAGAATCGCTAGGAATGAGTAGGTGGTGAGATAAGATTATAAATAATACAAAAATAAGTAAAATACTCAGCGAGCTATGAAAATGGCTGCTCGGGATCTCTCTACGAGATCGAATCAACAATGAGGAGATTCATAGACGAACCAAGGCCACCGACATAGCAAACAGGGTAAGCAAACTGAAGTGGCAATGGGCATCGCACATAGTTCGAAGAACCAATTGGCCGTTGGGGCTTCTGCCCCAACGGCCAATTGACCTTTCTAGGTTCTCGAGTGGAGACCGCATACCGAAAAGCGTAGCGTGGGAAGGCCACCCGCAAGGTGGTTGGACAACCTGGTTAGGGTTGCGGGGACTCGCTGGATCCGGCCCATGTGGAAATCTATTGAGGATGCTTGTGTCAGTGGACGTCCTATGGCTGAAATGATGAAATAAAACATAAACATATATAATGTTGGTTTAGAATTTTTTGGTGGTTCATTGTATGACATCATCTGTCAGCCCTAACATCGTATGTATGAGTGTAGGTTGGCAAGATGAATGGGAGAGTAACTCGAGTCTAATTGGAATGGTTAAGCTTTTCGGTCACGGTGATGAGCGCTGTCATTGTCTCGAGTGTATGACGGTGAAATATTACTATTCTACGACTTAATACATAAATCTACAGATGTCTATATAATGCTTTTGCTCAACTGCGCTCAGCAAGGGAAGGTTGTGATTTTTTCACCTCCACTATATATGAGTACGCATGTATGTGTATGCATGTGTGTTAATCTATCTTCGATAAATTTTAACGTACCTGGCAATCGGAGCGCCGCCATAGTTCAAACAGCCGCCAAGCTGAAGTGAGACTGGGCCGGACATGACTGTCGCATACCGGGCGACTTGGGCTAAGGTGAACATACATACATACATACATAAATTCACGCTTTATTCCCATTACGGGGTAGGCAGGGACAACCTACCTCCTTCCACTTGTTACGGTCCTGGCATACAACTGCCGCTTCATCAACATTCATTAATCTCTCTATTTCTCGCATCCATAATCTGACATACTTCATATATTTTATCATACATTCCTCCCCTTACATTTAACGTAGCAAAGCGGCTCTCCATAGCCCACTCTTCGCTCTCGCTGGGACCGAGACGTGATGGGTTGCGAACCACATCGCCGCCATTATGGTTCTTGAAATTATTGAAACACATTGCGTGAACAGGTTTCTCAAAATAAAGTCCAGCGTGTAGACTTGAGTTGGAGGGTCGAGCTGGATTTCTTTCTGGTGGAAGATTGCCCAAGACCGTGACACGTGGACCGATGACAGGGGGGTCGTTACCCAGCAGTGGAACTAGCCTATTAAATAAATAATTTAAAAAATGCTTCTTATTTAAGGACATGTGTTAGTTTAGTATTAAACTTTTTATAGAGCCGCCTTGCTGATTTATTAAATATTGACAAAAAATATGTAATGTTTTTCTTAACAACCAAGATACATACAACAAATGTATGTATTGAAATGTTCTTTAAAAGGTGGAGAGATGAAGAAACAAAAAAAATAAGAAAACGGCCCTGTCCAGGATTACAGCCTTCTGTATCTGACCCTTGATCCAACCATCAAGCGGGTGGTTCCTGAGATTTTTATCGAAAATTCTCGATATAAGATCATTAACAAAACGACTATTGGGACAATTATCGTCGAATCAACATCCTACATGGTGATTCGACGATAATTGTCCCTCGTGAAAGTCAAGGTACTTGATGAGTTGGTCTTTCTCGGCCTTCGCGAAGTTCTCGTCATGTGGGATGGTGATGTCTACGAGCGTTGCCCGCCACATAGATGGATCTACCAACACGATATTGTGACCATAGTGACTAAAATCATACATATTTAGTAAACATTTCAAGCGTGCCCTTATCTATTTAAAAAAATATTATGATTAAAATGATTGCACAATGAATCTTGTTTTTTGTTAAAGTAGGATTTTTAAATAGCTGGAGTAAAATGACAGGTGTCAATGTTGTTGCCGTAGCAACAAATAAAAATTTAATTTTAGATAAATTCTGTTTTATTATTACGTACGACATCGATTAAATAGTATACCTATCGTGGCTAGATCGCTGAGAGAAGAGAGTTATGGAGTCGGTCCTGTTTTACAGCAGGCGACTCCTGTCGTTACGGCAGGATGCAATACGACATCTCGCGATCGGCCGACAACCCATCTCGTATTATACATAGGTTCGATTAGGGTTTAGTTAGTTCGGACTGAGACCGTCAGATATCGCAATGCGACAAACGTGGATATTTCGTTGTTTAGAAAGAGTTTCCCAAAATTATTTTTTATTTATTTATTTATTTCTCTACACTTACAACTATTTTTACAGGACTTATACCTAAGACAAAAGCGTAACTATTTATATAATTTTACATTATTAACCTTTAAATCTATTTATCTATACTAAGTACTGAGTTTATAACTAGTTATGAATAAAGCTGACTTTGTGAATCCATTCAAAGTACACGAAAACAAATCCAGATCTTCTGCTATTAGGTTTAGGGTGCGTATTGCGCGCGTCAGCGGGGCCGTACCGAGCAGGTTGGTACGCCCGCACGGCTCGACCAGCAGCCGTGGCCGGCGGCGGCGCCACACGTACCTATCAGGTACACACAGACTCACACAACTCAAAACCTGACCGTTAAAGATTTTACCCCTAGTTAATTTAAATATGTATGTCACTATACCTAACTCTCTGCGCACTCGCTGCTCGTTGTATCCAACCATACCCAAAATAAATAAAGTTGGGTACATTAGAGGGTAGAAAGGATACACCCCATACCTTCTCAAATACAAAAATCTGACAAATGTATTTTGGATACGCTCCAACATTAACCGATATTTCGTTTCATGTGGAGCCCATATAGCAGCGTTGCAATCCAGACCACTTCGTACCAACGCATTGTATAAGGCGATAATCGCTCCAATATTTGTAAAATCATGGGAACGACGAAGCACAAATCCTAACATTCGAAAGGCTTTTTTTACTAATATTAACAATATGATCCCGAAATCTTAGGTCCGATGTGAACTTTACTCCTAAGTCTTTTACCTCTGTTGTTTTGTTTAATTTCGTTTCGTTAATTACATAATCGTGACTGATATGGTTATGTGCTCGAGTAAACGAAATAGTAAGGCACTTGGACGTATTAAAATGCAATTTGTTAGCTTCACTCCATGAAACCACACTGTTGTATTCAACGAACTGTCGCCTGTCAGTCATGTAACTTGCGAAGAACTTTAATAGATGAGGGATAAAGCCGACGCCGGCAAGCTTTTTAAGCAAGATGTCGTTATCGACTACATCGAACGTTTTCCGAAAATCAAAGTAAGTAGCGTCAACCTGCCCCCAACTATCCACTTCTGGAATAATCTGCGTCACATAACTGAGCAGGTTACTGGTTGTGCTACAACCCGGTCGGAACCCATGCTGCGCGTCAGACAATTGAGAACGTAATTGATTATAAATAACATTCTGCAATGCTGATTCGAATGCTTTGGCAGGGGTAGACAACACTGGGACCGGTCTGTATCCATCCACACTTCCCCCCCCCCCCCCCCCTCCTTCTTTCGGAACTGGGACTACCCGGGTTGTTTCCCACATAACTGTAAAGACTTCGTTCTCCAAGCACCTATTGTAAACACGGAGGAGCGGTCCGGCCAGTACAGATCGACAATCACTAAATAAGAAAGCGGGGATGCCATCAGGCCCAGCAGACCGCTTCGGTTTAAGATTCGCCAGTGCTAGCATCACATCATCAAGATGCAATCTATCCAGGTGTATTCGCGCTGAGTCAGCCGTGCGCTCCGCCTCAGTCACCGCTGCGTTAACATTCAATTCAGCAGGAACGGTACTATACACTGACTGGAAAAAATTTGCAAACTCTTTCACACCACTTTTCCCATCGAGTACCATTCCATTTTTACTGTGTGTTTTGGATTTGATATAATTCCAAAAGGCCTTCGGGTCTTCAGATAAATGGGATTGGACACAGTCCTGATACATCGTGTAAGCTTTCTGAATCATATCTTTTACCCGCGCCCTACACCTAGAAAAAGATACATAATTTTCTTGAGATTGGTCGGCCTTGTACTTTTTATAAAGTTCAGCTTCATACTTTATCTCACAAATTAATTCGGCATTATACCATTCCGGATAATTCTATCTTGATGCAACACATTTACGGATTTTAGTAGGTACACAGTCGATAATGGTGTTATTGATAATGCAATAAAAACAAGACAAACTCTCTTCTGCATTATTTAAAATATACAATGGCGTCCAGTCAATAGAAGCGAGTAACGCGTATAACCGTGGATAGTCGGCTTTTCCAAAATTCCACTTCTGCCGAAGGTGTGGAGTACCAGTATTACTATCGGTATCGGTAGAAGCCTCTGCTGACGCACCCCCGCTAACGCGACCACGATCTCAAGCGGTGGATGGTACGCGTCAACCGGAACCAGCGCCTCCGACGAACCACGCACCGTAACGTCCTCCTCCTCCAACGACGTTAGTACTAAATCCAATTGCCGATCCTTACAATTTGCTACCCTGTTCCTCTGAATTAATCCACAATAGGTTAGGAAAAATTCAAAGTAATCACTAATATATGTACTGCATGAATACAAATTACAATATCCTATTACTATTTCTCGACTATAAGTTACACATAATTGTTCTATAATTCTAAACAATACCAGATAATCGCTTTCTTTACTATTTGGTGGGATGTAAACAACGCAACATAAAAACAATAATCTATCGCGCTTATACACTTTCGCACAAACCAGTTCAAACACCTTATCGCTGACGCTGACGTCACTCGGCAGCCGTACGCTCCGCAGCTCGAGACGCGGTGTGGCCACGAGAAGCTCGCCGCCCTGTTTGCGCCCGTCCGTTCGATCATAGCGAATGATGTTATAGCCAGGCGGGATTATTTCAGCATCATTTATGGACTCATTGCAACCTGATTCCGTTATCGCAAATAAAAACTTCTAACTTTGTCCAAAGACCTCTAACGTACTGGTAATACACTTCCACTGACTTTTGTGGGGCTGTATTTAGGGTCCCTGGGCTTACGAAACCACACCCATTCACAAAATTCGATGTTAATCGGCCAAACGCTAGGATCACACAGTAATTCATATTTACTAGAAACACCTATTATAAAAGAGGCGTATATTTTTTACGTTCTGTGCCCTGAATCCCTGCGGAGTTTACTTTTCCACCTCTTTTGAAGTCGTTTTTAGGAAATCGATTTTTCCTTTTTTCCACTTTAACCCAATCGCTGCTAGCATAATTTACATTATTGGATTTATTTTCCAGCACAGATTGGGTTTCTGACCGTTGTTCGTACGCAGATAAACTTCCTTGTTTAGTGGCCCCACACGCTCGTACTGCGTCTGCAGCGGGTGGATTTGAGCCCAACTTTGTTACTACCGCGGGTAGGTTTTTTGAGCTGACCTTCGCATACGACTCTGTTTGCTTATGTGACGATGACAATGACTCATTGTCCTTCCTTTCCATGTGGCTAATGTAAGCTTCTAGCTTTCCATTCTTACTTTTCAACTCTTTTACCTGATTTACACGTACTCTTACGTTATTTATTTTTTCTTGGGCTACCCTCATTTCTTGACGTAATTCAGTTAATTCCGATTGGTTTTTAACAAAAGATCCTGTAGTTGTTTAAATGCTTCCATCTGGTAATCCAATCTACCACACATGTCGGCCTGGAAACTGCGGAGTACATCTAAAATTTTAGAATCGTTATCACTCAGAGATAAATCCATCTGTTGCCGACTGCCACTTGCTCGCAGACTGTTGACAAAGTTACTCGGGGTAAAGGTTTGATCCATAAATTTTCCCTCGGACCGGAGTATCATCGCGCTTTGGTTTTGACCGCACACATTCTGGACACATCCACTGGTTCTTGTACTCTTCCGTAAGACCTTCGAACGACTCCGCCGTCAATCCCAAACACTTCATATGAAACAATTTCTTGCACGAATCTTTTGAACATTCCATAAAGGAAATATCATATATTCCGGCCTCAAAGGCACCGCAAAGCGTCTCCATCACATTGAAACCGTGTAATTCACTTTACCTACTAACAAAAATAATTATGTATCCGCTCACAAATCAAACACGACCGCTCTGTTCTAGCGCGCGCGTACCGTTTTGACATATACATGAGAATACGTGTAATCTGTGATATTAGGGTAACTTTTATTTATAAGAAATACTGTACTTCAGCCATAATGAAGTAATCACGGTCGACGTTGTGTCCGTAAACGTCAGTTTACTCCAGTTAATTAAAAATCCTACTTTAGTTGTTTGGAAAACCCGGCAACAGTAAAACACATTTTATGAAATTTTCAAGTATATAGAAGAGTTAAAGTCTTGTGACAGGTAGACAGACAAGAGGCGTCGTCCATAGGTACGGAACCTTGCGAGATAGAAATCCATATAAAATAATTGAAAAAAAACAGCATGGACGATGTCACGGGGCAGAAACTAGTAAGTATAAAACCTTAAAAAGGCTAAGAATTCTGTATTTCTTTACTCCGCTCATCCGTTCGAAAAATAAACAAGAGCAACTTTTTAATTAGTTTTCTAAACTAATTATGTAAGGATTAACTTTGCGCCCGGGGATGTTTATAAGCAAATCTACATTATGAAAATGCAAAAAAGTTGAATGTCCGATTCGTTACGAAACTTTAGTCATGATTTTATATTGATACAATGACGGGGGATGTTTTAAGTTTGACATGTGTGAGCAATTTTGTTTATTCAGAATTTGAAAATTGTATGCTTTTCTTCTCAAGAGAATTAATAGAATTGTTGGTTCTATACGAGTCCTCATTGGAAAAAACGCGCCCCTAAATGTTCATAATTTTTTCTTTACGTTCCGTTACATCAATATAACATTTTGAATTCCTATACAATAAAGTAACGGAATGTAACAAAAAAATAAAAACACTTTATTTCTCCTATCAGGATGAATAAGTACCTACTACTCATGATAGTGGGGGTAAAAAACAAATACCAAATTCGGAAAAAAGGGGGGGGGGGGGGTACGTATACCGTGATCAGTTACTATGAGTTAGTTCCAATTTTCACCACATCTTACTTAAATTGAATTGAGGGATAATTATATAGTAACAGTACTTTCATTTAAGACCAATTTTGTTAGTGGCCGCCGTCAGGCCAATTTGCCGATTCTCCTCAGCGGGATAATTATGTATGTTTCCTGGACTACTCTTAAAAAAAGTTACTACCCACCGATAGGCCAATTTACCCATTCTCCAAATGAATAAAAATATATATTAAAATAAAGTTACCACCATTTTCTACTCTTTTCTATCACTGGTGGTAAAATAAAAGCGATGTTACCACTAGTGGTGAAATGTTTCGTTCCAATTGACCACTGGTGGTGAAATTTAGTGGTGAGATGGTCCAGAGGGGATTTTTTGAGAAAGGCCCGTGTATGTCTGTAGCATCGAAGCTCTTGAACGGGCGGACGGATTTTGATTTAGCAATGATAATGATCTGCATTATTTTCTTAATTTTAAAAACTACTGAACGGATCTCAACGAAACATTCCATTAATATTGTTTAGACATCAGATTAAAACATAAGCTTTAAATTATATTTCTACGCGGACGAACAGCGACAGCTTGTATACTTTATGTGAACCCTGAATCTACTTATAGTTTATTTTTGTATGTTGGTATGTGTCGTACTGGTTTTGCTACCAAAAGTACTTATAAATGAAATAAATATATAAATATTAAGGGACAATTTTACACAAATCGAACTAGTCTCATGGTAAGCTCAGTAAGGATTGTGGTACGGGACGACGATATATTTAATAAATATATTTACTTATATACGTACAAAACATACAAGACTCAGGAACAAATATTTATGCTCGTCACAAAAATATTTACACTTACCGGGATTTGAACCCAGGATCTCAGCTTCGCAGGCAACGTTACTCCTACTAAGCTAAACAGGTCATCAACACCAAAACAACACAAACACAACAAACAAAATAAACAGTTTTATTTGAACAAAATAAACTTAACAACTACAATTTTATTTACCCAGTACGTACTCTGCTTGGTTGCTCTTTTAATAATTTCACATTGAGATAGAAACAAACTAATAGCTAATCATAACCTACGGTTGTTTTTGATCTGATCTACCCTGGGAAAAATACAACAAATAGTTTATTTAACTTTTTTTAAATACAAAAACCGAGGAAGCATTTTGGATTGGGGGTGGGATGTTGTTTCAACATTTCGTGGCAGAATAACTAAAACTGCCACGAAAAGATGCGCTTCCGTGTCGAGGATAGATCTGACGAAGGATTTTAGACAGTTATAGGATGTGCTTTATTGCTAAAAACCGGCTAAAACCCGTAATATTTGACTCAAATCCAATACAAAGACAAATGAGAGCTTGTACAAAAATAAAGTCACTCAGAAGGGGTTTAATAAAATCACAACAAGGTTGCAAAAGTTGGGCACCGGCGCTTGAAGCGACAGAGGGGGTCAATTCTCTAATTAAGCCTGGCCCAGTTTTAGCTGTAACTTTTTTAATAAACCCCCTTGTTCGGACCGTGACCGCTACTACTTGTCTTACTTATCAATTATTATTTTTTGTATAGGTATCGGCACGAGAGTTGAGGCCACGCACACATTCAACATTGCATGTAATGATAGCGAGGTTTTGAAATTAGTGTTCTTTTTTCGTACCGATAGCAAAATAGCAAATTGCAAGATTGACTAAAGATTTTTCCAATTTATTTAGTTACAATATTTTTTTTTGACAAAAATATCCCATTGAATTCAAATAGATCATAATCCTACTAATATTATAAAGGCGAAACTTTGTGAGTGTGTACGTTTGTTATCTCTTCACATCTAAACGGCTAAAACGTTTTTAAAATAAAATAGTTTTATTTAAATGAATATTTATTTGAATGAATAGGTAAAGGATATATTAAATGTAAATTATTTTTTACTTTAAAATTATTTATGTATTTTGTTGTTTTTACATACATTTTCACTTCGTCATTTCGTTATCAAACCTCTTCAGACAATTATCTATTGCATTATGTGGCACTTGTTTTATCGTTGTCATATACATTGACATTTGCATTTTCCACGAGTAAGAAAACGGGTGGTCATTTAAATAACTACGGAAACAAGTTCTTTTTTAGCGAAACGATGGGTCGTGGGAAAACATTAAATGGTCAAAGTCGGGAAATTATATTCAGAGTATTCTCTCATTTTAGGTATAACTTAAAAAATAACGGCCAACATTTATCAATGACAGAATTATATGATGTTACGGCAGAAGTAACTGGTGTATCAAAGTCAAGCATTCAACGAATCGTAACTGGAGTGTGTAAGGAAACTGCAAGAGCAAACAGCCTATCATCAACTGAACAATCTACTCCGTCCTTACCTCAACCAACCACGTTCACGACACCGGGACTGAAGCGACCAAGATTATCACTAAAAACCAATTTAGATAAATTCGATTACGACGTCATAAGAAGATGCATATATGACTTCCATTTAGTGCACAAAACATTGCCCACAATAAAAAAAAATCACGATGTTTTAAAACGTGACATGAACTTCGCAGGATCGGAACGTTCATTAAGGAGAATTGTACGTAAGTTAGGTTTTCGCTGGAATAAATCGCAATCAAACCGACAGTGTCTTATTGAAAATCATGACATTAGATTAAAACGGACGCTATATCTAAACAAGTTAGAAGAATATAATAAGCAGGGGCGTCCTATCGTGTACACCGATGAATCCTACGTTGATAGCTCGCATTCAACACCAAAGGCGTGGACTGATAAAACAAATAAAGGATGTAAAGTGCCCATATCTAAAGGTCAACGTTGTATTATTGTGCATGCATGTACTAAAAATGGTTTTTTATCGAACGCACTAATCACATTCAAGTCAAATAAAAAAACTGGCGATTATCATGGGTCTATGAACTCTGCTAATTACAGAAAATGGGTCACGGAGAAACTTTTACCAAATCTAGAACCAAATTCAGTTTTAGTTGTTGACAATGCTTCTTATCATAATGTACAGTATGAACAGTGTCCAACGAAAAACTCAAACAAAGCAGAAATGTTGGCCTGGCTCAATAAGCAGAATATAACATACCCTGAAAAGAACACGAAGCCCGTTTTATATGATATTATTCAGCTTCATAAGCCACGACATAAGAAATACGTTCTGGATAAAATGCTGGAAGAACATGGGCACTCGGTATTACGTCTGCCACCGTACCATCCCGATCTCAATCCAATTGAACTTTGTTGGGGAATCATAAAAGAAAGAGTAGCGGCCAGTAATACTGAGTTCACATTTAACAGCGTCATGAGAAAATTAGAAGAAGAAATTGAAGCACTTAATCAAGAGACATTTCACAGTATTTTTAGAAAAACTCAAGAACAAGAAGAAAGATACAGGTCAATGGAACCTAAGATAGATAGTTTGTCCGAAAACCATACCCTTGAAATAAATCTAAATGAATCGGAAGAAGATATGTCAAGTGACTAGTAAGACTATTAAAGCATATTTTTATTTTCTGGCTGTTTGTTTTACCTATTTTTGAAAATTTTTAATCCAATGGTGCACTTACATTTCATTCACTCATTCGTTCATTCGCTACCTTTTTTGCTATTAGTACTCTATGTAGCAGTGTGGGTAACCATTCACCTCAACTCTCGTGGCGATACCTATACTTAATTAGGTATAAGTACCTTTTCATCTCACTCGCTCGGAAAAGTACCATTGCAGGCGCCAAATCTGTGTGGAAAAGTCATTTGAAGTTTGAATTTAAAGCAATTATATGTTTATTTGTTAGTTTTGTCATGAATGTGTTTCGTAGGTTCATTATCACTAGTTTTAAATTACCGTCCTCTTGTTTTACTGGTCTTTGTTTAATACGAATGTACCCGATAGCTCGCCACAGATTGCGAACCCGTGCAGCCCGCATCTACCGACTCCCCGCGACCCTCACGAGATCGTCCATACGTAGTCGGAGGCCGTTCAACACCTACATTATTTGTTTATTTATTAAAATAATTACACAGCATTACAGTAAAATATTAACGCACTGTGAAAATCATAAAATACAGTGCAATAAATTAATAAAAAATAGTCATTGTCAAATTTAAGGGGCTACCATACACGAATGACCTTTGATCCGTAACTTGACGGATTTGACAAGCAGAAGTCCCTTTTAATTACAAGCGTTTATGAAAAGAGTCCATAGTCGTTCACGTATGGCACTTGTAAGGCGTCTCAGAGTCACGCAACGTGCTTAAAACCTACACCCACAAAACAATTGGTAGGAGACAGCTACCGAAACATTTTGAAAGTTGATCGTAGTAGCGCGGAAAGTTAGTGGCTCCTTCATTTAATAAACAAGGATTCACTTCATTTCGTGAACTTACTCGGTGTTTTTTCGAGTCTCACAGTCTCAGTTTGCTTTGAGAAGCTCAAAGTTTATAATGATGGAGTGAATTTCGAAAGTAAACAGTGAGGATATTGTTGGTTTTCAATGAAGTAAAATGAGATTTATGAAAGTTTGACATCTTCACAACTTTTCAAAGTAACCATTACGTTATTAAATTATTGGACTAGAAGGTGCCCAGCTTTTTCAGCGGAGGTGAAAAAATCGTAATACCTTTTTTCGACAGCGTAGTCGGGTAAAAAGTATTCTATAACCATCTATGGATACCCAGCTACTCATGTACCAAAAATTTTAGAAATGTTTTTAAGCCGATATGGCGTGATAAAGCCACAACGACACATACAAAAAACTAAAAATTAACAAAAAAATACATTGTGATTCAGTGACTTCTAAATAATCCGTTTCAATGTATTTATAATAGATATAGACAGTTGTCTTGACAGTTCATAAGAAGGAACAGAATTGATCTGTCAGTCAAGTACCCTGTTTGAAAACAATAATCTAGTAATAATCGCGGAAACAGAAGAACAATAATCTACTTCAAAAAAACCGGCCAAGAGCATGTCGGAGCATGCTCAGTTTAAACAACTGCTATATGAAAAAGTGCTCTAACAGAAGAGTGTATTTCCACGGCACGTACGTCCTTTTGAGAAGTGCTCTTTCGGCAATAACTCAAAAATGGTATATCCGATCATGTTGAAAACAATTTTCGTTGAAAGTATTCATTAAGCTTAATCTTTGCAATTTTTTTCATATTTTTGGATATAATGTACAGAATGCTACTTTAGTAGCGATATTTCCAAAAATGAAATATGAAATCAATTTTTTTAGAAAAATTTAAATGTTTGTAAAATATTTGTCGATGTATGTGCAACACAATGTTATTTGCAAATTTTTTTTTTCAGTTTCAGTTACATGTATGGAGTGCCCCCCATATTTTTTTATTTTTTATTTTACTATTAAACTAAGTAGTAGCTCACACAAGACACCTATACTCCAAAGATCAATGTACGTCTTGTAGTTTTAGAATAAAATGCCTGCGACATACGGATGGACAGACGGACGGACGGACATATATAAAGTATAAGGGTTCCGTTTTTGCCATTTTGCCTACGGAACCCTGAAACAGAAGAACTTGACTGACACGGTTGTCATTTTTATGGTTTTCTCAGAAGTATTTTGGTATTACCATAAATTGACTAAGATTGCTGGTATTTGGTAGTGATGTTACTAGTCGATTTTTTTCCAACTCGAGAGTTTATTCGGCCGCTGATTCGAATTTAAACTCATGTTGACTCGACTCAGATCCAACGGGTGGCATTGGCGGTAGCGAGTTGGCGACTCGGGTTGAGTTCGACGTATTCATATTTTTGATTCGAGTTAACTTGCGTCTATGCTATCACTGTTACGAACGAGTTGATTCGAATCAAATGTAGGTGTGATGGTTGGAGTCGGCAAGTTGGTTCGAGTTGCGAAGGAACTAGATTCGAATCAACTCGTTTAGATTTTAATGTCGATTCATTCGAATCACACAACTCGTCCATCGCTATTACTCGATCAAACAGGATTACCGGCAGTCATCTCAGGCTACACCCCTCCAGTTTCACAAGGTCGTAACCACCATGCAATTTTAGCTAAAATCCACCATTTAATAACCGAAGCAGTTTAATCCCACCAATCCACTTTGAACTTAGTTACATTCAAATTGAGTGCACTCTGTTCGGCGCGTCTGATAAAAACATTATGATGTCTAGACAACGTTATAGCAGTTGGTATAAAGTTGAGTTGCTTTTAAAAGCATTCGTACATAGTGGAGTGAACGGAAGGTAAAAGATGGGCTCCAAGAAGTGATTCGAATTACTAACTCCGATTCCGCTTTCGGTGACGAGACCGCCTAACGACTCCTTCCTACCTTCAAACCAAGTCACTCCGAACTCGCTGAACGCCTACCTCGCTCCGCTCCGCAGTACCGCACCAAACCGATCCTTCATTCGGCCCCGTACCGATAGGTTACCTAGTCGGAGTTGGTAACTCCTCAGACTCGATAAGATTTAAAAGTAGCCGATAAGGAATCGGATCGGCTCACGGATTCGAATCATTATCTTCAACTCCGGATTTACCCATCTCTAGAAGTTACCTATGGATTATCTTAAAATACTTTTAAATTGATGTAACTGAATTCCGTCCCAAGGCAATCGTATTAGTTATCTTATTAATAGTATCTTATTATTATTAAATGTCTTTATTTATTTATATCCTTAGGCTAGATTTTATGCAACAAGTATATAAAAAGTAGAATACAAGAATGAAAACCTAACCTAACCCCTGCCGGCAGCGGGGCAGGGCTCAAACTGCCAAGCTACCAGGTGGTTACGGCTGCAGAGAGAGGAATCTTCTGACAATTCGCGCCAGGTCCAAGATTCTCTGTCTGCCTTTATACCCTTCAGGCTGTACCCTTGATCCAGCCATGAGAAGCTTCGCTATTTTCGCTACATAATCTGAAAAACCATTTTCCGTCATTTCAAGACCCCTTATAGGCCTCTCAACTTTATTGAAGCGCCTTATACGACTTGCTGGAGTCACAATCGAACGTTCTTGACCACCTCAAGACCAATAAATAAACGCGGCGCACCGCGGCGAAATCGGTTTACATTTGAAAGCGGAAGTATTAACATGGAAAAGGAGCGACTGCGACTAGAGAGTCCAATTGCGAAATTAGTATAAAGTGTTTTAATAGTGTCTCAAGTGTGATAGTGTAATGTCATTGTGTGTCACTGTGTAATAGATCCTTCCCTTCATAATCGGTTTAAAAAGTGAGTTTCAATCGCGAACCCATCCCCCTAGCACGTAACAATATCCTCATTATATAATTTGAATGTTTAATATATGTATTTAATTTTAACTGTCTCTGTCTGTGGTATCGTAGCACTTGAACGGCTGGGCCAATATTGATTTGGTTTTTGAGTTTGAAAGGTGGCTTTATGAATGAGTTTTTAGCTATGGTCCAAGAAAGTTGGTTCAGTGGCGTCTTTTTTTATTGCCAAGAATGAGTTACAGTATAATTTGCCTATGAACTCTACACTGGGCAAGGCCTGTCGAGTGGGGTCAACGTCTACAGTTACCAAATGGAAGTAATTAACCCTACGCTCTTTAAATTTATTACAAATGATTGAGAATCCCATGAGTGATTCTGATTATTTCATAAACTGACCAGCGATTAACCCCAGTATCACCAGAAGGTAAGCGACTACTGGGTCGAAGATGTAGCTCGCTGGCTCAGTAACAGCGTATTCACTATTGCCTTGGCAAGGACCCAAATTATAACTTTCAGGAAATACACCCGACGACGGGAGCGAGTACCATTCCTTAGCGGTTCGTTTGAAAAATATTTTTACTGTTACAATTATATAATATGAAATGTATAGTAATTGTAAGTCTACATGTACAATTTGTGATAATTTACTTACCCTAGGATTAATACGAATACCATTAGAGTCGCCCAAACTTACCTGTAAACAATAAAAACATACATATTAGGAAATTATTATAAGATTCCTACCTATTATCATATTATATCTTGCATTATCTAGCTGCAGCCGCTCGCTAGCTGTAGTCAATCAACAGTCCTACCAAAGTATAGTATTAAGTAACCAATGCATGTTATATCTTTTATTTTATTAGCTTGTTGAAGTGTACGACTGTTGGAGATAATGCTGTTTATTCTGTAAGTAGGCCGCAAGGACACTTTTACAGGTCTAAATCTACGGCATTTCCCAAGACAAGACCACTGTTGAGAAGAAAGCCGTAACAAACTCAACAGTCAGTATTTTTTTCTAAATAACTCTTACCTATTACTATATATGTACTTAGCCTATCCTAAATAGGATATGTTTTAAGTATAAACTCAATGCGTAGTTGTCCAAAAAAACATATCAAAACTTGTAAAAGTATAATAGGAGACAAAAAAGGAAAATATGTTTATTTCTTTAACAACTTACGTAGTAAGTTTGATATGCCACCTTATAAGAACCGTGTCCCGGTAAAAGTAAATTATGTGGTTTCTGTTTTGGACCATGCATTTTTATCTGTTAAATATTCCTCTACCCTATAATATGCCTTTGCCATTAGAGACTTTTAAATACTTTTTGAGAGCTGAAAAAGGTAATTTAAAACAATATTTTTTTCAACTTATTATAAAAATGTATACATTGGCCTGCAAAATAATTTGGTTACTTTACAAACGTGGAACTTTGTAATAGCGATTTTGTTTGTATTTCTAGTATTAAAGTTTTGGATATCTGAATTCTTAAAATGGTCTAGGTGCTTAATTACGTAAATAATATTCTCATAAATATATTGGGACGCTACGTTTAATATATTGATATCTTTGAAAAGTTATCTTAAGGAGTCACGGGAATTCAGGTTATAAATAGGTATATTGAACAAATCGTTTTCTTTTAGTCTGTATGTCAGCAGCCAGTAGTAGGTAGTTGTGGAGATCTAAAGGAGAGCTGTGGGGCAATCTTATAGGTTATTAATAAATAATAAATAAACTAAGCGAGCAGTATGAAAATTGGCCAATTGTCTAATTTTTCTAATAGCGTAAACTGCTGAACTTAATTTACCTGCAAGTACTGCTAAATGGGGACTCCATTGTACGTTTCCATCCCATGTTATACCGAAGAATAATTAATGTTTTGAAATTCTATGCTATTTTAGACCGCGTAATAATATATTTCTAGAAAAAATCTTCACTAAGAAAAGTTGTCTGGAGGAAATCGCTCTTTTGCGATAATACCACCTATTGTGTACCTCTAATCATGTTTTGTAAATCTCTGTACAGTAAATTTGTGAGGTGTACAATAAGGAATATTTGTATTGTATTATTATACACTCGCTGACAAATAATACGGGTCAGTATAAAAAACTAGAATATCTCCTCAAATAATAGAAACAGCGGCATGAATTAAACTGTACCTTGTAGATAATTTTACTTTTAATTATTAATTAAACACCAAATGTTGGAATCGTTATTTGTTTATTTATTAAAATTACATAAGAAACTAAACATCAACATTTTAGGAGTTACAAGTGAGTTGCCGGCCTAGATAGTTTAGATTATAATAGTATTCTTCTAATTAACTCTGTCACTGGTATTTCCTGGGTTACGCGAATATTAACATGAAGAAGTTGATCCACCAAATACTGATATGTTCACTCAAATATTTTGTACATGGTGTTAGTTTGTCTATCTTCCCAATATCTTCACTCACTTGCTTGTTCGCCTTTGTACTTTTCTTTCTCTTAATCTTTTAAGTTGATTGCACTTGTAACTGGTTACTATTTACAATAAAGTGTTCACGTACACATAATAATAACAAATAATAATAACAAATAACACGGGGACAATCTTACACAAATCGACCTAGTCCCAAACTAAGCAATGCTTGTACTATGGGTACAGGCGACGATATACATAATATATAGATAAATGATAATACTTAAATACATAGAAAATATCCAAGACCCAGGAACAAATATTCGTGCTCATCACACAAACACTTGCCCTGGCCGGGATTCGAACCCGGGACCGACAGCTTCGTAGGCCGCTGTACAACCCATGAGCCAAATAGTCATATATCAATGTAATTTATCAATGTATCCTACGACAGACATATTAATTTTAAACTCAGTGGTCTGTCTACAGTTTCTGAGCAATATGTGTAATACTTACGGACAGGGGACATAAGGCTAGGAAACTTTATACCCTCTAACCAATGTTTACCGTTGCGTCGTACAAGCTACTTTTATTACTTTCTTCGTGAACTTTATAATGAAAATTTTCTTAGACGATTGGAAGGAATCGTATAATGGTGTATGGTTGCGAGAATGTTAGTGGAGATTAAATACTACACATTTATTATAATATGCTATAGTAGAAAGGAGTATTAACTCCGACGGCAAAAGTGTTGTACTTAAATTAGAGAACTAGAAAACATTTATTTATTATTTACTAAAAGAACCACAAATAAAGTAACATAACAGTTTACAAACCAAATCTTTACATTAAAAAAAAACCTAAAAGTAATTCACAGTTTAACATTATGTAGATACAGATTAGCTATACAGCAACATCTATACTATTATAAAATGGTAAATATTTTATAAGTATATTAAATTATATGCAGTTTTCCATGCTTATCTTGGTACTGGCGGCTATTTCCGCGGGCAGCGAAATATTCATATTTTTTTTATGTCATTAAAAAATATTTTTTGTTCCATAACTACAATATTCTTTTCATTAATTGTGCTGCTGCAAATATAAAATTCAAATGGTATGTACACATGAGAAAATCCTTGTGTTTTCAGTGAAATTTCGTTGAAATATATTGGGTAAATAAAATCGATTTATATATGTACAAAATAGCTAAACTTTGAGACCGCAGTGGAAATAAGGATATATTAGGAAAAAATGGAACTGACTTAAGCAAATATAATAATCAGAAGGAACTTAAAATATCTTAGTATATTTGTATATTACTCCTAAAAATACTACGTCCAAAATCCGTTTCTGATACTTTATTTTTACCAGAATTACGAAATGGGCTCTTATAAATATAATTATTTCTACGTTTAGAGATCTTCTACTCAATTTGCACACCTTACGCGTTAGCTAGAATCCAAGTGGTAAATCTAGAAACCCTAGCGTTGACCCCAGGGTACCTGGGCAGAGCGCATTCCTCGCCCCATGAGCACACCCCTACCACTACACCCTGATGAATAAGGGCGCCACCGGAGTCACCCTGGCACTGGTCTCTGCCTCCCACATCTAGCCAGCCAGAACATAGCATGTTGTCAGTGACAGTGTCACCGATCTCAGCGTAACGAGCTCTGCAAACCTCTTGGTTTATTGTCCAGATTTGGACGTGACGGAGTTGTTCAGAAGGAGCGCCGCCGAACTGAAAAAACATGTTTTCGGATTTTTATTTAAACTAGTTTGATTTTATATAATGGGATCTAAAATGAGGTGAGCCGTCAGCCCAAAGGATTAGCAGACTGAAGTGGCAGTGGGCCAGTCACATCTGTCGTAAAATTGTCAGATTGTATCTTGGCATACGTAGTGTAAGGCGCCTTCTAGCTAGGTGAAGTGATCATGTAAAAAAGTAGCTGCCAGCAGTTAAAAACATAATCTTAGGAAAGAGAAAGGCCTATATATGTCCAACAGATGATAAATATGGGCTGACAATGACGATACTATGACTGAGAGCCCATCAACAAGGACTTAAACGAGTGTAGTTTAAAAGCGGTCACCCTGGCACGTCAACAGTTATTACCTAGTCTAGTTATCTAGTTACATCAGAAAAAATATGCAATGTTGCATTCTTTTTCATTTATCAGTAATAAGTATCTTACCTTTGCATCGCAAAACAGGGGCCCTGAGCCAATTCGGAACCCTTCGTCCATTTCCCCGTTCGTCTACTCGGTCCCCGTTCGTCCATTTCCCAGTTTGTCATTTTCCCCGTTCGTCAATTTCCTCCTTCGTCCATCTCCCCGCTAGTCCATTTCCCCATTCGTCCATTTCCCCGCTAGTCCACTTCCCCACTCGTCCATTTCCCGGCTCGTCCATTTCCCCGTTCGTCTATTTCCTCATTCGTCCATGCTGCGAGTTATATTTTTCTAAGTGGCATTGACTTCAGTAGGTTTTTAAGTTTAAGATTAAAAACTAATTTCACTACGAAGTCATCCGCGAATACTAATAAAAAAAATTATAAAGAGTGAGACATATAAAGAGAAAACTTGTATTTTTGAAGACGATTAAACGTAATGTGCAATGTGGGTTGTAGCTACAAAGTATAATATATTAATATTAAGTTTAATATACTTATTATCAAAACTATCTGTATTGATAACAACTGGCCACTTATAAAATGATGCATCGAAAACACTTGAACCGTGTCATGTCATTATATTATTGTCATTGTCAAATGAGTTTCTTTGCACAATAATAAATTGAAAAACGCAAATTAATGTAAATAATGGATTTAACGTTCGTGAAAAGTAAGAGGGGAAAACCTGTATTATTACATGAAGGGTTTAAATACAATTTAGTTGCCAATAATGGCGATGGTACGACTTTATGGAGATGCAGTAACAGAGAGACGTGCAGTGCGACAGTTACATTAAATCCGACAAAAGAAATCGTACTTCGTAAGAAAAGTCATCTTTGCAAGCCTGACCAAGTGCGAAATGAAATTAATATTATGTTGGATGATTGCAAAAAAGAAGCTTGCAAGAATTTTATTTCTGTCCAGTCAATATACGAAAACAAAGTTGAACAAGTGATCGAATCTAAAGGGCATGAATTTGGAAAGCACGTACCTTTATTAAAGACAGTGAAGAATGGGATTTATAATGCCAGAAAGAAATTTCTAAAAGCAGATAGATTAAGTTTTAAGACCTTAGAAGATGTAAACTTATCTGGACCATTTACTGAAGACTTTTTGATTTGTCAAGATGGACACAAGGATAAAATTCTCATTTTTGCATCCACTCTTTCTTGAAAAATCTTGTTGACGGTATTAAAGGTTTTTATTATGGAGACGGCACGTTCAAGGCGGCACCAAGCCCTTTTTACCAATTATACGTACTGCATTTAGACTGCAAATCAACTAGTGTTGCAAAAAACATAATTCCGGTAATATACGCTCTACTACCGAATAAAGAAGAAGCTACCTACTGTCGATTTTTTAGATTGGTTAAGGAGCACCTTGGCATTAACATAGTGAAGTTTAAATGCGATTACGAATTAGCTCAATTAAACGCAGTTCGCAAAGTGTTTCCTCAAGTTGATGTCACAGGATGCTGGTACCACTTCAGCAGGGCTGTGTGGAAGCAGTCAAAGAAATTACAGCTCAATAAAACAAGACATGGGCGAAAACTAATTCGAAAAGTTTCTCTTATCCCGCTGCTGCCTTCAAATAAAATTAAAGAAGCATGGTCCTCAATCATTGACGATATCCCGGAAAATGCAATTGTTAAGCGATTTAAGAAGTATTTCCAGACGCAATGGTTAAAAAAAATACCGTTAGAGATATTAAGTTGCTCTCGAGACTTATATCGCACTAATAACGCTGTGGAGGGTTGGCACCACAGGTTGAACAACAAACTCCCTAAAACGCCAAACCTATACTATTTTTTACAAGTGCTTAAGAAAGAAGCCCGGTATTTTGATAGCAAAGTATATCAAAGTATTTATAATAAACAGGAGGCAAAACAAAATAACAGAAAGCATCAAGATATTAATTTTGACAAGACTTATGCCAGACTTTTAAAAAAATTAAATGATAACGAAATTACAGTTAACGGCTTTTTAAATAAACTTATTTATATAAGATTAAAAGAAGAAAAAGTAAAATAAAAAGAAAAAGAGAAAAAGTAAAATATGCAATAACAAGACTTTAGTGTTAAGAGTATAAAAGTGGCTTCGAATTTTATTTAAGTTTAATAATTATTTAGTTTTATTTAGTTTACCGTGTACAGTACATGTTGTACATGTGTCTAAACTGTGTGAAGATTTATTATATTTTATGTTTATTTTTGTGGTGTGACAACTTCAACAAGGATTTTTTTTTGTATCCTCAAGTAGAAATTGCTGCTTATTCGAAGCCTTAATATTGATTTTATATTAATGCACACTAGGTCTTTGTCCAGTTGAAGCAAAGCTATGAGCACTTGGCTTAATAAAAATATTGGAATATTCATTTTTGTTTTACTAATCTCTTTTCCGTGGGCCTTAAAACACGGTTTTATGAAATATTTTACTTCATTAGGGTCCAGTTGCATGAACACACATACGCATCTGACTGTCTGCCAGTATTAAAATGGCAGACGACTATCCAGCCTTAAAATAAGGCAATTAGTATTAATTAGTTTGAGGTTGTCTACAAAATGCCACAGTGTTAATAAATACATAATGTCGTAATATCGTAAGGAAGTCTCTGTTGTACGGAACAGGGTTATGCTTTCAAAATGACTGGCGTTTTTACGAGCCTTGAAAATGGTCACGTTACGATGATAATAAGGGAGTGTAATTCAAATAACATCATTCTATTATTTTATCTACATCCATATCATAACTTCCCTATTATGTGTTAAGAAACGATAAGCAAATGGCCTATATTAAGAAATCTGTATCGGTGGTTGCACTTTAATGTTAACATTAAAGTATTATATGTCATTAAAGTATCGGTTATTGATGTAAACTTTAAAGTGAACATTATGATGCAGGTTCATTAAGATACAAAGCAACATGATACAATTTTGTCACATATCGTAGAAAACTTACGATATGCATGTAGATAAAGTTACGTATGCGACTGTACGCATAATTAGGCATTAAAACACTCATGTGATCTTATTATGAAACTCACCTATCGGCTCGTTTCATAAAACCACACTCGTGTATTAATACCTCTCATTATGCACCAGTCACATAAATAACTATGACTCCCTACACTATCATTATAAATAGAATTTAATTATGCAAGTAATGACAGTGTCCAGTCCGCTATTGACACTACAATGTATAAGGTTATTTCGTCTGGGGTATATTAGATGTATGATGTGATGACAGTAGGACAGGAGGAGCATAACTATACGAACGGGGAAACAGACGAACGGGGAAACAGACGAACGGAGAAACAGGCGAACGGGGAAACAGACGAACGGAGAAACAGACGAACGGAGAAACAGGCGAACGGGGAAACAGACGAACGGAGAAACAAGCGAACGGGGCATTAACTAGTTAGACGAACAGGGAACCAGACGAAACTGACCTAAACCCCCTGAGCGGGTACGCCAGTACTAACTAAAGGTCGTTGTGAAAGTAGATAATTAGTATCAGTTATCAGTTTATTTATTGCTATCTACGGGTTATGTAAAGTAATGTTACTGAAATGTCCGCTTGGCGCCCGCCCCCTTTTTGCGATGTACGCGTATGCTCACCATTATCAGTTTAAACACTGCTTTTCCACAAGATATGTGCTAAGAACGCTTAGATTTTGCGTTATACATTCTAACATACTTCAAATTGTTTGTACAAAATTATCTGATAATGGTCATTCACTTTCTACTAGAATACCATAATTGTATTTATATTTTAACAAGGTGTTTTACGCTTTTTATAATGACATCTGACCAAAAACTTACATTAACTGACTGATTTCTACTCAGGGTAGCCAGCAAGGCTGTCCATTTCAAGCATTGAAAGTTGTTTTTGTATGGAACGCCATTAAGTGACAATATCAGTCAAAATCAAAATATACTAAAGTAATAAATATGTCGTAACTGCCCCAAATAGAAGACAATAAAAAAAATTGGTTATTGTGAAAAGACAATTTAGTAAAGCATAAAAAAACTCTTCGAACCCATACATAAGTAATTTAGAGGCAGAAACATACCAAAGACTGACAGAAGATGCTGTACAAAGAATAATAAGTAAGTTGGGATATATAAAGCAAAATCTCACAAATATTCATACATTTGAATATGATTGTACTTCTATTTTAAAGTGTTGCATCGTTAAATTAATAAAAAAGAAGTGTTATTGCTAAACAAGCAGTTGATAGAAAAAGATACCATATCAGGCATGGCCAGATTTTATCGTGTACGGTCCTTAAATAAAATTGTTACAGTAAAAAGAAACTCAGCATCCAGGTCACACTTTAAGCAGCGACGTGACGCGTTCGAGGTTTCAGGTGATGGGCGACGGTGATCACTTATAAGGCGAACCGTCTATTCGTTTTCGCCCTATGTCATAAAAAAGGTAGCCGACCGCGGAAACACCAGCACATAACATCTTTCAGACAGAATTCTTCCTTTGTATAGGCAACGAGTTTATCTGTTGGAACTCTCACCACGAAGGACTTTAAATTCACGTTGTGGCGAGACACCAACTTCACGACCCTCAGGATGACTCCGGTCTTCACACGTACATACTCTACAATCTCCTCAGCTTTCGTAGAGTAACGTAGACGGGAGACATACAACAGCGTTGTTGCTACAGCAGGACCCTCATCTCACCTTCATACAGCCAATAACTATCATTCAAGAGCCAATTTAAAACTAAAGGTTTTGTGACTAAAGGAAAGAAATATGTAGTTGGTACCTATACCATTAAAAGTGAAATGGTGAGAGTAAAAAACCGATAACCAGTGCTCAAATGGAGCCCACGGACGAGAGGACGCAACATAGTTCGAATACTGCAGCTTTCTACAAGACAGAATGATGATATCAAAAAAACGATGAAAACAGAAAACGTGCGACCATTCGTTGTACAAGTAGCAGACGTTTGTGGAACAGCCATATGTTTATCAGCTGATCAACAGTGACTGGAATATATACTGTTTATTTACGTAAAGTGTGCGTTAGGATATGACATGGAGTGGTTATCACCGCTGAAGCACCTCCTAGCAAATAATCCAAATGAAAATGGTACCATTGAACTGATTTGATGATGATGGAGCCGAAAGATAGGCACCGGATCTCCACAATAAAATAATCTAGCCATATTTGGCATTGTCGGAATCGTCGCGAGATAAATACTTTTTACAAAACGTAAATAAATGCATTTTTCTCAAAAAAATACCGACTCCAAATAAATGCACAAAAAGTAAAAAAGTAATTTCAGTTTGCTTAACCTTTTGAACGCTTTCTCTCTCTCGCATCAAAATGTGGAATACACGCCAACACATCAACTAGTGAGAAACGAATTTAAACTTTATCTGTCAACAGTAAAATTGCTTTGACAGCGTCTGCCATGACCACTTTAGTGGTCGTTGGCGTGGTAAGCACGACAGCCCAAGACCACTTTGGTGGCTCTTAGCGTTCAAAGGGTTAAATAACATTGTTTGCTGTCTGTCCTCCTCTTCCTTAACATTAATCTTTATCTACTACTTTTTCTATGAAATTTTCGTCATTCTCATGTGTTGTTCGTCACATTCTCATATCATTTTCCTGTTACTCGTATCGCATTGTCAGTGTGATTATCCTACACCTGAATCTATTATTTAGATAGTCATATCATACTATTGGAAATACCTACAACGTCAGAAAACAGATTAGATATTAATATTTTTTTCTGTTTCCGCGATTATTACTCATTGAAATAAAACAATGGTCCTCCCGTGACCATGGAAAGCTGGAAAGCTTCCGAAACGTCGGGAACTAAAATGAGATAATATACGCGATATAATCCGTTAAATTGTTTTATTTCAAAGATTCAGATATTATTTAAATACAATTGACATGTTATTGTATATATTAATATTATCCTCTGGTGCTCTATGAACCTACATTTAAAATCTGTTGAAAAATTAGTACTACTATGAAAAATTAGTACTAGTAAGCAAAGCGTTTCAAAAATTTACATACGAGAATATACATACCAACGTACATACATTATGCAATAACATAAAGTATACTCTTGAAAAAATATTATTTAACATCCGTCTGCAATTTATTATATAATTTGCTGCAAAAATGATCTATAAATCTAGAATGGTAGAATGGAATGAATCGGTACAACCCGATTTGGAGCGTGGAAGAAAGACAGAGATGAAGAAGGAAATATAGTCTATTCAGCTATTCTAGATCCCAGGTCAAAATATATTTCACGCCTCAAGATGACGGTCAAGGTTCTCGCCGCCTTCATTCATTATTTAAGAGTTTGACTTTTTTCGGTGCAGTTCCCTCCAGTACTTTCGTCTTAATTCAAGTTTCTTAACTTCTTCATACATTACGACGCCTACTGTGCCCTTTATCTGGGTTATATAGCTGATTCTTGGCGTTCCTCTTCCTCTTCTTCGCTCAATTTTTCCTCTTTTATCTTTTGTATTAGATCGTCGTGTCGTAATAAATGTCCTACTATTTTCTCCCTTCGAGTTTCTATAGCATGTAGTATATTTCTTTTTTCGTTGACCCTATCCAAAACCTCCTCAATGGTGACTCTTTTTTTCGTCCAACTTATTCCCTCCGTTCTCCACCAGCACCACATCTCAAACGCCTTCATCCATTCCCTGTCCTAAGGTGTCAGGATCCGCTTACTCAACTAAAATTGTTGCCTTTTGTACGCGGTATATAGCGTTAAGACCGTTTGTTGTTTACCTCTACTTATTCAAATGTAACTGTCATGTTCTATATTTCTGTGTATCTGAGGTGTGCAATACAGAGTATTTGTATTGTAATTGAAGACGCTAATGAACCACGCCAGATAGTTTTAAAGTAACTGCGTCAGGAAATACGTAAAGATAACCATACATAATTTGATAAGTAATATTGGGTTTTTAATTCAATGATTACATTGATTACTTATTTGATACTATATCGCGATAATAAATAGATGTTTCCAAATTATCGCTGACAATAGCTAGGAAACAGGTGTGCAGAATGTTCTGGTTCACGGTGATATTTTCAATGGTGTTGAGTCATGCCATGGGTATGTATAAGTATCTTGAACATTTATGAACACACTACACTATTAGGTTTATTTTATAATTTTTACTAACTACATAAATAGGGAGAGAAATCATGAGATCCTGTACCTCCTCCTTCCGTCGTAATGAAAATCGTGATCTTCCTTCTGCATCAGTTTCTCTTGAGCGATCTATCTCCATCTGTTTCTGTCTCTGTGTGGAGGTTGTTGTGAACTGTAGAGTCAAGAGCGGTGCGGATCTGGTCTGACCAACGTATTGGGCTGCGTCCACGAGGCTTTTTTCCTCTCTTTTACTAGTCACAAAGTTTCTCGAGGTTAAATTTCCGCTGTCTTTCTTTGCAATGTAACTGAAGTATTGTAGAACACGTCGTAGATATTCGGATGATAGCCGCGAGGAAATTTTTAGTTTTCGCAATTTAGAGTTGTTAGTCTGAAATGCCGTTTAGGGGATACGGAGCATCTTCCTTTGCCCTGTACCCACTTCTAATTGTGGTATTATCATCATATTAGTTGCGTGCTCGGCACAGGAAACTCGGTGGTATTATATTTATTATTATTATTTTTTAATTATTTATTTGCCACACCAACAAATTGGGCTTATCATGAGAATACTGATGACGCTATTACTAAGCCTGGAACACCATAAAGTGTTCTTGTGTAGGGATTGCAATTCGGTCCGGCGGATCCGGTGATCCGGCCGGATCCGGCACTTTTTGGCGGCCACCGGATCCAGTAAAATTTTACCGGATCCGGACCGGTAGACCCGAAGGGGCTGAAGAGACGCCACAACAGACATACATACGGACTACCCAACCCAAGAAAGCTGATTCTACTTTGGTGAAAATTTGAGTTAGGAAAAAAATGTCAAGAGTCTGTATGATCTAGATCTAGTTAAACTTTAAAGAACGATGTATTTCTTAATTATTCTTTGAGACGTAAATTTGTTTAATAGTAAATTATGTTTCTTTGGCCAAATAAGTTTTTTTTTTTCAATTAACATTATTATTATGTATCTTACCTATTATTTAAAGTGCAATGTGATGTGATATGGGATTACTGACTAGCTTTCTTTATTTATGTTTAATATTACGTGTATTAAGGAAGTTACAGTATTTTATTATTGTTGATACATATACCTCTTATAGTATTCATAAAGTTGATTAAATGTTACAAAGTAGAGAAGAAAAGTGGGGTCAAAGTTAAAAGAACGATCATGAATGAATGATCGTTCTTTTATGTGGTGGTGTATTGGCACCAAATTAGTGGTAAATTCTTAGATTCGGCAATTAAAACTGTAAAAAGTTCTTTTAATTAAAGTGTTATTTTTATTTGACGACCGGTTTGGCTCAGTGGGAGTAGCGTTGCCTGCGAAGCTGAGGTCCTGGGTTCAATTCCCGGTAAGGGCAAATATTTGTGTGATGAGCATAAATATTTGTTTCTGAGTCTTGCATGTTTTCTATGTATATAAGTAATATATCTATTAAATATATCGTCGTCCAGTACCCATAACAGAAGCCTTAAGAGCTTACCTTGGGACAAGAGCGATCTGTGTAAAAAAGTAGATTCAATTTTGTTATATTACTACGAGACAAGGTTACCATGTGTTTATGTGTGGCCGGAAATAGGTTAATAATGTTATCAAGTTAAGGCTTAATATTATTGAAGCAGATGCTTATATTTTCATATTACTGTGAAATAAGTGTGGTGAGACTGATTTTTGACTTAATAAGGGTTATTTTTAGCGCTAAACCATTGTTTCATTAGTTAATTTGCAAAAACAGCTCCGCACGTCTACTTTACGGCCAATAAACTGGACAAAAAGCATAATGTTGGATAGACGCAATAGCAAAACTTGATTGATCTAACCAACTGAACTAATCGTCCATCACCGTACCATATGGACGATTAGCTCAGTTGGTTAGAGCGTGCTGCCCCGGTCTGGCTCAAGGCACTGGTTCAAGTCCAGTATCGTCGAATACTTTTTTCATTTGTTTCTGATCTTTGTTTATAATAATAACGCTAGTGGAGTGATCCACTAATAAATTGCAAAAATTGTGATTATTATCATGATATTTGTAAAACAAAAAGTACAATTATTTTTATCAATTCAGTGACCTTCAAATAGTATGACTGATTTTGTTTTAAGTATCTTCAATGTACAGACATTTCTTTTTTAATTTTATAGTATACATTTACTTGTACCCGTCAATAAAAACATTCCTGTAGTAAATATACTAGTAAATTATATCACGGTTATAATTCAATGCATTTTTTGAATATACATAGAAAACACCCACGGACACTTGTATGTATGTAAACACTTTATTGTACATAGTAACCAGTTACAAAAGCAATAAACTTAAAAGATATAAGAACAAAGGCGAACGTATCCCTATTAGGGATCTCTTCCAGTTAACCTTTGAGCAAGTGAGTGAAGATATAAGGAAGATAGACAAACTAACACCCTGTACAAATTATATGTATATGAATAAAAAATATAAATAAATAGATATATATCTACATAATGTATAACAAAATAAAATATAACAATAATATTTAATAAATATAAATAATATTCAACCATTTTACAAATCACTGGAAAGCCACAACTTATACACTTGTTCTACGTTTTGGGCGATTTTAAAATGACAATGACGAAAAGTAAAGAGGCAATTTGACTACCTCTCTGTGCATTTTGACACTTTATAAAAAAGTAAGTCAAGTACCCTTTTCTACACGTGCAAATTGTTTCAGCGGCACCTAACTCATTTAGTGGTCAGAGAATAGTGGGTGGCGACCTGACCTCTATTGACCAGTACCCGTTCCAAGCAGGTCTACTTTTTGGCTTTAACTTTTTTGAACACATGTGCGGAGCTACCATTTTGAACGCCAGGTCCATTTTAACCGCCGCGCATTGTTTTTGGTGAGTTATTAGTTTACAGATTCTGTTTTCACAATAATCACTCATTTAAACAGAACGTATAGCGAATATTATAAAACGGTTGCACAAAATGAGACTTATTGAGAGAAAGGATCGCCGCAAATTTCTATTCTATTTTTAAATTTATATTTCTCTTAGACTACCTTGATATAAAATAATATATTTAATTAGCTTCCGAAACGTCGGGAGCTCAAATGAGATAATATACGGGATGTAATTCGTTTTAATTGTTTTAATTGTTTTTTCGGTTCCAGTGACCACGATCCTCAGTAATGAGGGACCGATTAGAGGGGGGAGTTTTATTCGAACATAAGTTATTAGTTAAAACTAGTTATTTCAATCTCAGTACTGTACTCAGTGCTACTTCAGAATCTTCAGATACATCATCATGATCTTAGCAGTTTGGCTGTTACAATATTATAATTTAATTTGCTTCTGCAGGTGGTCAAATAACCCAATCAACTACCGTATCCGAGTTGGCTCCTCGTACGCCAACTCTGGAGGCATTATTCACATCGTTCCTGAGATCATCTTTCACCCAAACTACAACGCCATAAACTGGGACAATGATGTGGCCATTGTCCGCTCTGCTTCCATCATCGTCTTCAGCAATGTTGTTCAGCCAGCGATAATTGCTGGCGGTGGCTATAATTTGGAGGATAACCAACCAGTTTGGGCTATAGGATGGGGTCATACCTCGGTAAGCACAATGATTTGAATGATTCTACAATTACATTCCAAAACAGCATTACATTCACCGTTAACCGTATTAATGACGTTCATTATTGATTTTTTTAATTTTGACGTATCACCATCACGATCTTTGTGATTCTTGAAGTAAGTTTCATCACTAAGAATGAATATTCTTGAAATAAAAAGATCCAAATAATGAAAAAATTTCAAGACTCCGACCGGATTCGAAAAATCAATTATTACACTGCCGCGGCATATCTAGCTAACATGTGGCAACTGTAAAAAAGTTCGCTTTGTCAGAGTGAACATTTAGTTTCATTGATGCTCACCAGGTGCGCTGACGGTGAAAAGCCGGTGAAAATGCGAAGATCTTTTAACAAGAAGTGACGGAATTTGAAGACAAGCTGACTGGACTCTGTAGCTCAATTGGCGGAGCGTGCGCCCGATTTTTTTTCATTAGTTGAAGGTTTGTATTTCAATAATATCGTAATTATTACCATCATTATCAAGCAGCTGAGGACGCAACTGAGAAAATGCTCAGATGAGGGAGATTATTTTAGCTTTTTAAAGCTTTTTAATCGCCTCACTTTCATGGACATCTTTCTGTCAAAATACCTGAAGGTTTAAATAAAAATTCAAATAGCTCAAAATGCTACAAAAATCTGTAGCCACTTCAACAAAAACTAGTCCACAAAATTAAGATTCCAATAATGACCCAACACTGTTACTTTTTTTGTCAGTTTGGCGGCCAAGTGTCAGAACAACTCCGTCACGTCCAAGTGTGGACGATCAACCAGGCCATCTGCAGGACCCGCTATATGGAAATCGGCGACGAAGTCACAAACAATATGCTGTGTTCCGGAGTCTTGGATGTGGGAGGCAGGGACCAGTGTCAGGGTGATTCTGGTGGTCCTCTCATCCACAACGGTGTGGTGGTTGGGGTGTGCTCGTGGGGGGAAGAATGCGCGCATCCGAGATATCCTGGGGTTAATGCTAGGGTCTCAAGGTTTACTAGTTGGATACAGACTAATGCATGATTTATTGCAAAGGCACATGAAGTGAAAACAAGTGAGATCAGTTTCTCTGACATATTCTGACAAGTTATGCTTTCACTACTGAAAAAAAATACATGTAATTAAATGGGAATTCAGCTGGGAGAGTCTCATTTTATTCATTTCAAACCCCTGTACGCATTGAACAAGTTTTCCTTTCTTAACCTGTCCTCACTCCCGCCTCTAAAACTTGAATTCTATTTACAAAATATTTGTAAAATTGAACAACGATGCAGCATTGACGACCTTACAAAGCAAAACCACACGTTGATGTTTACTGAAAAAAAATCGGGTCATAAATATATCATTACGGTTACGGGTCATAAATATATAACGCTAAAACCACCGGTTTTCAGTCAACAATTTGCTTTTGAATTCCAAAAAATCCAAATGCATCCGTTTCTCTACTTGTTCCCCGAACAAATATCCTAATCTAAAATTGATTCTGCAGGAAGACGTTCTCGATTTTTCAGACAACACAGTCTTTCTCGGTTTACCTGTTGATTCTAAATTGCAGTGGGAGTCACACCTCACTTCCTTGGGTAGCAAATTATGCTCAGCTGTCTAGGGTGTTAGGAAAATAAGACAAATTACTGACATAGACACATTCAAATTGGTCTATTATAGCTATTTCCATAGTCTGATGTCTTACGGCATCTTATTGTGGGGAAGATCCGCTAATGTAGACAAAATATTTCGCGGGCAGTGCGCGCGATCTACAATTTAAAACCACAAACTTCTTTAAGGGATTTGTCTAGAGAATTCAACATCATTACACTGCCATCATTGTTTATTTACGAGGCAATCATGTACGTAAGAAAAAAATATCAAAACTTGTCAAAAAATTGTAACCTGCATAAGTTCAGTACAAGAAACGAAGATAAACTAGCCGTACGTCGAATCCGACTTGCAAAATTTAGGAAATCATTTAATGTAATTGTGATGTTACAATGACACCTAATGAATAACAATAATTAGTTTTCATTGATCATATTTAATGTACATATTGACCAACATAAGTGTATCTTTGTATACCTACATGAGAAATAAATGAACTATGAACTATTATAATAATAATCTTTGCAGAGATACAACGAATGTACATTGAGATAAAGGCGTTGGTAAAAGGTAAAACTTCATAAATGCTACTAGCGTTTACCTATATTTTATTTAATTCATATTCTAAGTCACAACCTTCAACATTTAGAATACGCTACGCATTCAATTTAAAAGCAACACATACAATAATAACACCCACTCACCAATTATTAATGTTATGATCTATTAACGGGATTATTCGTGTAATTTAACTATGAATAATTTCTATTAAATTATATATTCATAATTTATTCAAATTAAAATAAGCCTCAAAACAAAACCAATATCCACCACATGCTTAGTCAACTTAAAGATAATACATGCCAGGTCTAAAAAAACAAAAAGAAAATCTGCAACATGCTTCGTCAAGAAAATTTTACACTATGCAATTCTCCCTCAGCGTCATGCCCGGTCCAAAGGTCCCCATTATGCTAGCAGCATTGCCCCGATGAATGGCAATGGAGACGTGCTGAACCAACCATGACCCTGAGCGGGGAACACCCAAATAATCCGAAATATTTTATTCCGAATTTCCTTTTTCCGATTGTCAAAATTCCGAATTTTATATTTCCGTTGTATTAAGATACCGATTATTGAAAAGCATGAAATTTAATTTACCGAACTTTCAACATTCCGATGCTTATAACACCGAAGAATCAAAAGTCCGATGTTTTTTACCTCGAGAAATAATAATCCGAATTTTAATCATCCGAAATGACATTGCTAATTCGGAATTTTGACATTCGGAACTATTAAGTTCGTGATGTTTAATAATCGGAAATTTAACATTCGGTAATATAAAGTTCGTGATTTTTATCAATCGTAATAAAAACCGAAATCTGTAGGTTAGGTTAGGTTTGTATTGTGACCATGTGCGTCAAAATGCTTGCTTGCATGTACACAATTGACAAAATTGCAACATGGGCCAAAAACCGAAAACTGTAAATTAGGTTATTCTGATGTTTCGGACATTTGTTTAGTCGGATTTATTATTCATCGGTGTAATGATATTCAGTTAGTATTCAGAATTCATAATTTTCGGACTTTTTATTGTTCGGTGTGTTGAAATTCGGAACGATAGACATTTTTTAATTTTGGACTTATAAAAATCGGATTTATGACATATCGGAATTGTCATATTCGGAATTTTGAACTATTCGGAATTATAAAAATCGGTATTATAAAAATCGTGATTCTGAATATCGGAATTAAATTTTTCGTATTTATGTAGCCCCCTGAGCGAGGATAGTTGCCCCTTTCTCTCAATCACCGGCCTAACTGCTTGAAAAGATCCTCATCACCCCAAGGGCTTGCCGATTCCACAGCGACTAGCACGAAATCATACATTGATTCCAAAGCAGAATACTTGACGTGTTTCAACGTAGCAGCCGCTTCCGCCGCTGAACCCACCTATCTCACGTTTTGCCTTAAATGCAGCAAAGCTGTTGCATCCAATAAGAGACAACGCACTCTCCGCCACGGAATCAATGTAAGTCCGTCCGTTCACTTGCCATCTATCCTAGATAAACCTGGTGGTTTCAAAACAATACGTACAATCTGATTGATGGAAAAGTGCCGAGGACGCTTAGCACATCTCTTATCAGCTTAATTCATAGTGTCCATTCTCCTCCACCCATCACCCCACAAATGTAGCGTTGGGCATCACACATCTTGCCCTCCAGTCTTAGAAGCACTGCTATTCTTAACAAGTCGTTATCAAGCAGTGTATATAGGTGAAAAACTTAAGTAAGTCACCTGGTGTATGTAGTGGTGTACAAAATCGATATGGAACTGACATAAGTATGTCAGTTTTCTAATATGGAACGTCGAATTGCCTATACGCATACGCTACTACTACATATAACAGGTGACTTATATACCCAATTGAGGAGACGGCAAAGCATGTAACCACGCTCCTGACATAGGCAATCATTTAATTACCTTAGAATATAATACTAAACAATACCATAACTCTTTATTGCACACCTCACTATACATACAGAGTATAGAAAACAATACATAGGAGAGGTAAACAATAGGCGGTCTCATCGCTAAACAGCAATCTTTTCCGGATGACCGTTGAGTTGAGAAAAAAACTGTATGTGCCGCAAAGCAGTTTTTAATTGAAGTATTGTGATATATATATTAAAAAAACTCTTAACATACTAATATTACTCAGCCATACAGTAAAACGACTCGAGGTGCTATGGAATTACTTTACCTCGGTTTCTCTCCGATGTCTGAGACGTTGCGTTACGTTCATCGCTTGAAGGGACTGGAGAGGCGGGTACAAACAGCAATACACTTAAGTGAGCATTTTTTTTTTAATTTATTAATACAGAAAAAAAGGGTGCATATTCCTCATAGCAGCGGACAAAATCATGAAAGATTTAACTGCCGCTGTGTTCGCTCAATTAAATATCAAAAACATTTTACTATATAGAATAAGGCAAACGCCCCAGCGTTCGACACTGATCCCATCGCTGACAATATTAAAAAATGCAAAATTTTTGCGTTAGCCACTAGTATTAAGGTGTCAAACACTGGTGCCTTCACCCTATGCAATCTGTAGGCCTTATGTCAATGTCAATAAGATTTACCAAACCAATGGTCTATCAAACTTATGGGCCTACCACACGCACATGCTTCACCACAGTCACACTGTGGACACTCCCTGCCGCCCGCCGAACACTCCCTGCCGCCCGCCGAACACTCCCTGCCGCCCGCTGCCCGCCGCCCGCAAGCTCCAGCCACCCGCGCTCTTCCCGCTTACAGTTCAGTTACCTCAGCCGGTAACTGCGAGGTAACCGAGCGCGGGTGGACGGCACTTCCAAGGAGTGTCCATACTGTACGTAGTACTCTTTATTATACTGTGCCACAGTTGCCTGCGCAGGCCGGTCTGTACACGGAACACGGAGCGTCTTTCACCAACACAGAACGTGCACAGAACACAACACGGAGCGTGTAAATAAAAGACGGTCCGTATTCCGTGTACAGACGGGCCTGCGCATGCTAAACTGTGGTGAAACCTGTGCGTGTGGTAGGCCCTTAAGTGTGTGGCAGACGGTACTCTTCTAAATACGGCGCAGTAAAATAATTAATACACTTTTGGAAAAGAAATCTAAACAACAAGAATATTTAACAAGTAGAATCGTCACGTGCACTTTAAATATAACAAAAAAAATATTTTTTGCCACAAAAATAAGAATAAACACATTAGCAATATTACAGTAGGTATGCCAGAATTAAACTAAGTACATTATTATAAATTAAACCTAGGCATGTAGCAACAGGCTCAGGCTCAGCGTATGCTGTGAGCCAGGGTCGGCTGCACAGCTTCAGCCTGCACCTTATGCATAGTTAGTCAGTTACAGTAGTGGAAAAAAAACTATCATATTGGTGTATTTTACACACTATCTTAGATATTTTTTCTCCGAATTTTAAATGATTAATATCGTTATCATGTTATATCAGTGATAATCGCCTTTGCTGTTATACTCGTAATTACGTACATGCTTATTCGTGAAACTTTATCTAGTCCGTATAAAACAAATATAAGTGGAATTCTGTCATTTAAATTGTCTGTATGTCCTTTGGTCCATCACAGTCACAGTTTTAGTTCTTGAACCTTTGTAATAGATATACAATGTCACGAAATATGTGTATATTGCCGTTGAAATTGATCTGTACTTTTTTAAATTATAAATTTCAGATGCCATATAGTTGGTCATGAATATCAGAAAAATCCTAATGGCGCGATTTACCTACTAATGACTCTAATAGTATGAACATTGATAACAGCGCCATCTCTTGGTCGGCGTCAAATGTTCTAAAGTTGTGAAGTGCAAAACTTACACCATTTAACCACTGGAGGCATCTCCAGAAATTAAATACCGATTACTAAGTATCTCCACGAGGTCAGCCGACTATCTTCCGCTGCCGACCATTCCCGATCTCTCAGAGAATCCAACCCCAGAAGCCGTCTCGGTCGGTATACCCGGCGTCCTAGACACGTGCTCTCTGATCCGGACGATGAGAGCATAGCAGCCATCGAGAGGATAGCAGCTGCGAACTCTTCGGGCGATGGAGTCTAAGAGTCAACCCCGCTGGCGGGGTCGCTCACCCCGTAGTCTCGCAATCTCCCCTACGCCCACTTTCTCTTGTCTCTCTCCACCCCGTCCATACTGGGGTTGAATGGTTCCTGTGCCTTGCGCAATGCCCCCCCCCCTCAACTCTAAGTGGCCGAGGGTGGTATTCCCGTTTATAGGTTTGCGCTTCCCCCCACTAAATCCCATTACTGGTCAGGAGGCTTAGCCAGACCTATCTAGTTCAGTCAGGTTCTAAAAAACAACTTCCAGAGGCCATAAATGTTAGTCGGCCGCCACGCGTCGCGGCGCACGGACGGCTCTGCCTACAATCTACAATTAACGTTCTCAGATTGTCATTACTGGTGCAATAATGGAGCAAAAACTATAAAAAGATAATCAATCTTACTAAGAACAGGCATCTTTAACCAACACGTTTTTAGGAGTTTTTAAGCAATAACAATATTAGTCACATTCTTTCAGTAACATACAGCATCGAAAAATAAGAATTATATTAAATTCAATATTAAAAAGGTATGAAGACGGTAAAATAAACGTATTTTTCACTTTGTTACATTGTACGAAACCCTATTCAAAAAGGATCTACAAGTGTAACGCGCACTTGGCCGCTTTTTTACAAGCTTTCATTTGACTTGCAATGTATGTACATTTGTACGCGACGAATCTTGCAAGTTAAATTTGACGCAATTCCGGGTTACCGATGACACTGAAACTTTGCATATATGTGTGAATAGGATAATGCTCAATCATGGAGCTGATCTGATGTTGGAACTGATCTAATGATGGATCTGGAAGGTGGCAATAGAAACTGTGTAATAAAACGACACAACCCCCTCGAGTTTGGGCTCGTTTAATTTATCTTGACGAGTACTTTCACTTTAGATGGTACTCAACAAAATACAGTCGGCGACGAAAGCAGCGAAAAGCTTGTCTCAAAAATGAAATTTTTGACATCAACTTGTTAAACCGTTAGCTTTACAATCTAATCTAGATTCTTTCTAATTCAAACCTAACTTAATTCGAAGATTATGAAAAGTTATCTGCTTTCGGTATAAATAAGTATTAGCACCACAAATCGAACCAGTCCCGTGGTAAACTCAATGAGGCTTGTGAACCAATAAAAAAGAATAGATTTATGTTATACATAAAAAAATTGCCGTGTACGGACATACTGATGAACATGACGTTCAATATTAGGTTTCTATCATTGATTTAAACTTACACGATCTTCACTCATTATCACAACACAACAAAACGGGGCTTAATCGCGTATATATATTATTTTCTTAATTACCTTTCATTGGTAATTCTTCGAGGTTTCGGACGTCGCGTTACGTCCACGGTCTCGAAGGAAACTGGAGCGGCGAATCAACGTCTTCTAGACGTGACACATGACATGACAAAAGCAATGAATTTGTGTAACTAGCTCATACAGGCACACTGCAGCTACATTTTTAAATTTCGCGATTGATATCATTCTTATCTTTCATTTGCCAGACTCTAGCAATCATAACTTTTGTAGTAAGTTAAGACAACGCAAAAATGGAGCTTGCGTACTTTTATTGTTGCCGTGTTAGTATGTTTGTATGATGATGTAGACGGAAGGTGGGCATAGGAACTCTGTAATAAGTTACCGTAATCCTAACGAGTTTGAGCTCTTTAGTGTATGATAACTTTTAAATTAAATTGCACCTATTTCGAACACTGTATATAAAATAGTTATGTGCATGAAAACATGTATCTCAACACATAATGTATCAAATGTTCAATAGGTATCATAATACCTTTTCATTTATATATTAACATTTTGATGGTGTAAGGTGGCATAACACCATCCCTATACAAAATCTCTTCCGACTAAAAAAAATAAATAATTATGTTTACGGTATTTTTTACATGTGAAAAGTGATTCCATTTTTATTTGTATATTTTCTAGAATGGTTAATACACTATTTTACAGATCAATAAGCCACTTTGGGAATTGAAATAATACGACAGTCATGCAGCGCCGCCATATGCAACTGACAGCCCGTTTGACCCAGTTTATACGCCCCGCCTTTTTCGAGACAGTTTTCGTGGGGTCATTTTGCGACGCTAGTTGTGCTTAGATTCTATTTTTTTTTCGTTCGCTGAGCCGCGCGAGTTTTTCGATCTACCCGCGCTTGATGTTTATTATTAGGTTGAACACTACGGTCGTCACTAGACCGACACACCACACTCACGACGTCAGGCTATTTATCGGATGCTATTTGATGTTGTTTACATTAACTAATTACTGGATTCCACGAAGATGAAAGTTGGAAACCATCTTCCCGGTTGAAATTTCGGTGTTTCTTGATTTCAATTGCTTCACGTACGATTCTACTATAGTAATTACGTTCCGTAGAAAGGATCTTGAGTATATGAAGCTCAATCCAGTGGTTTGATTCCGTATCTAATAAATAGGGTTATATCGTCGGACAATATAGCGTTCTATTGCTTGTACCTATATTAATTTTGGAACAAAACTAAAAAAATACAGCGATACCCAAAAAAATTAGTTGACAGATAGGTTGTGACTAGCATATATGGTAGGAGATTAAAATATACATTTTGATAACAATAGATAATTAAACAAAGCTGCTGGGTTTTTACACTAATTAACTTCTGATTATAATAATGTGATAATGATACCGGGCAGCTATAAATACCAGAAATCTTTTTACAATCGCCAATCGATAGTTAAAGAGAAAGATGGCGAAAATGTTCTGGTCCATAGTGATATTAGCCTTGTTAGGCTCTGCTGTGGGTATGTATTGTTTTTTTTTACTTCTCATGCTCAAAAATGTCCTCATAATGAACTAAAAAAACCGGCAAAGAGCATGTCGAACCATGCTCTGTAGGGTTCCGCAGCAATTCATACAAAAAATGCACTACAGATGGAAAAAGTACGATATGACAAAGGGCACTAGCAATAGAGCGTATCTCCACGGCACTTACGTCCTTTTGCTGAGAAGCGCAGTTTTTCGGCAATAGCTCAAAAACGGTAAATCCGATCATCAAACAATTTTCGTTGAAAGTATTTATTAAGTTATATATTTCTAATTTTTTTCATATTTTTTTAACGTACTGTTTAGTAAATAGAGGGATGGACGGGCAGTTTTTGTTGCTTTCGGATCGATTATTTCCAAATATTCGATATATACAAAAAAAATAGTATAATGTTTTTAAAAGAACTGTCGAAATATGTGCCACACATTGATATTTGCTACTCTAAATTTATATTACTTTTTGTTATATTTAACCATCAAACAAAGTAGCGGCGTATACAAGACATCTACAGTCCTTTCGTTAATATTACAATCTACGGACACGTCAACAAAATGACGGTCATTTTTGCCATTTTGGCTACGCAACCCTAAAAATGGGGTTAAAGTGACTATTTTAGCCCCTGCGGTTCAAAAGCGTGTCCTCAGCGGCCAGCCGGCGGCTTTAGCATCACCTCACTAAACTCTGATTTTTAATTCAAGGCCAAAATTTGACAGTTCTCGTCTTGATTATTTTATCAAATAAACATTATTTCATAAAAATATGAATGAAAAATCGCGCAACCATTAATATTAGGGTAAGTTTTATTGATAAAAAAATACTAACACTTAAACCAGTATGCAGTGATCACAGCGACAGTGCACCCGTTGACGTTAAATTTTGGTCTTGAATTAAAAATCAGAGAGTAGAGTTGAGCGTTGTGGCAGGGCCCCAGGACCGAGGGAGTTCTAAGTATCAGTATGAAAGTTGTTGACGAACGTGCGCTTTTATAATTTAGTACCTACATGATTCGGCTCCTTTCTTACATTCGATGTGAAAAGCAGTGTGTATTATAACTTGGGGCTAAAAGCCATTTTGCCACTCACTTTATGTCTTATTTTAACCCCTAGTAAAAAAATCGACTGTTATATTAGGCCATTTTCAGGTTGAGAAACTAAAATATTCATATTGGTGAATGATAAATTTACTAGTAATGGGCAAGACTCTAACATACTCCTTTACTAATGTATATTAAGCTTATTAAAGTAAGAATTACTACGAAGACAAATTGATTGAGATAAATACTTTTTTTTATTTATATTTCTGGTCTCAGTTTGGTCGTTAAACGACCACTTTCGAGTTGAGATCAATACTAATTCGAAGCAGCTATTTTATGTCTTAATCCACAAACTAGTTTGATCGATAAATACATAACCGCGCCAAATTTCAGCTGAAACGGCTATCAAAAGGCGGTTCAAAGATGCTATGCAAATTTTAAACGGACAACTTGCTTATTGCGAATATTGCAAATGCAAGTATTCGATGCACCTATAAAATTGTAAAAAAACGATTTTTAAAAAGTATGTACATTAAACGATAATTCAATTTTTCAGCCGAACCCGTTGCCGAGTTTGGGCAAAGGATCGTGGGTGGTGAACTGACCACCATTGACCGTTACCCGGCTATGGCAGTTCTTCTATTTGGCACCTTCTCCTTCCAGCACACATGCGGATCCAGTATCCTGAACTCTAGATCTGTTCTGACCGCTGCTCATTGTTTCGGGTAAGGAATACAATGTATACCATCATCATTCACTTGATGTTATTCTTTTTCGGCACTGCATGCCTTTTCTTCAATATATATTTTGTATGTAGGGATCACCAGTTCAGACACACGATACCAATTGTTTTGTAAAAACATATCAGATCTTATACTAGTAATATTGTTTGATTAAGTAATTTCATGTTTCGACACATATTTGCACGCTTGCTTGCAAGCAAAATACACGGAAATCGAATTGTAACAAACACCTTCATTGACTGTATTTTTGCAAATAAATATATTTGATTTGACTTGATTTGATAATATCATGTTGAGAAATATCTGTTAAGTTCTATCACCAAAGTACAACTGCGACAAGATCTTTTTTTAAGTAATCTTTCACTAAGTAATCAAAAGACTGAATTTAAGTTTTCTATCAACGAACAGTGCGGGATTTTTAATCAAGAGTAAATAGCATAGCCAATTTGTGATTCTGAGAAAAAACAATAGAAGTAGGTATGGAATCAAGAGCAATTAATACGATGGGGATCAACAAGCCAATAGGCATTCTCGTTCCCACAATAAGATAACGATAAGATAACATACATTTTGCAAAACTAAATTACTTCCTCAAGAGAAGAAAGAGGGAGGAGGACACGGAAGATACTAAAAAAATAGTTAACTCACGCCAATCCATCGGTACAGCATTTATTAATTAATTAATTTATTATTCAAAAAGTTACACAGCATTACAGCAAAAACCAAGGCACTGTAAACTACAAAAAAAAACAAAAACATGTAAAACAAAATTTAAAACTAGTTCGATTTAGGCGACGTAACTCCGTGGCTCCGCTGCATCGTCTGATCATAAAATGAAACCAGATTAAAGATCCTTTTATGCCTTGGTACCAGTTGATAAGAAGTTTATAACATTTATGTTGCAGGACAACTGTCGCTTCATTTTACCGAGTCCGAGTGGGCTCCACCTTCGCCAATTCCGGCGGCGTAGTCCATACCACCAGCCAGATTATCCCGCACCCCAGCTATAACCCTCGGACCTACGACAATGATGTCGCCGTCCTCCGCACCGCTACCGTATTAACCTTCAACAACTTAGTTCAGCCCGCGGCGATTGCTGGATCTAACTACAATCTTGCAGACAACCAGATCGTTTGGGCCACAGGATGGGGACGTATTTGGGTAAGCATTTTGCTTTTTTACCCATCTCTCTGGATGTCCATCTGTGTATGTTTTATAATGCCAAAGTTAAAAAAACCGTATTTCAAAAGACCAACGAACGTTAAAAATCTTGACGTTTTACCATCACAATCTTCGTAATTTTTAAAGTGAATTTCTTAGTGAAGAAACTTCCAATATAGCCTGCTCCCTGGTAATTCACAAAGCACTGGTTGGAGTCTTGAAACGTTTTCATTATTTAGATCTTTGTATTTATAAGAATAATATGTATAATGTTCATTTGACCGAAAGTTTACGCGACAGAAAACATTTTTGACGAAAAAGATTTAATCCCTAAAACTATCCCAATGATTGTAATACCGGAAACTTCTTTGCATGCCGCGTGTTTTATGACACTACCGAATTTGCCAACCCTGCCTCCCGTATCTGCCCTACCTCTAGAGTGTAGGTACATAATAGCCTGAAGGCATGGAGAGCGGGCAGCTCAAACGCTCTGTAAGAAATAATATCTAAATTTAAAACTCGTGGGATTATAAAATGCCGGGATTTCAAACTTTCAGTCTTTTGAAAATGATTCTATCAAATATCGGCTTTTAGAACTTTTGCTGTTTTCATATTCGATATTTCGATAGGTTCTCGATATTCCAAGTGTCGGTATTATGAACTTTCGGTTTTTTGACGCATACTCTCTCTAGTGGCTTTAAGTCTACATTATACCAGTAACTAAACAGGTATTAAGAAGGCAATGTTTTTCACAGCCATGTAAAACAAGCATATGTTTACGAGGTGGTAGACCTGGCGGATGCTTGTTTAGCCTTAAAATTTTGCTGAAAACTACATTTTGATATTATTCTTTCCAGTTCAATGGACCCCTTTCCGAGCAGCTTCGTCACGTCCAAATCTGGACCATCAACCAGGCCATCTGCAGAACCCGCTACCAGGAGCTGAACTGGCAGGTCACTGACAACATGTTGTGCTCCGGAGTGTTGGATGTAGGAGGTCGGGATCAGTGCAGTGGTGACTCCGGCGGTCCCCTCTTCCACAATGGTGTCGTGGTGGGAGTGTGCTCGTGGGGCGAGGAATGCGCTCTGCCCAGATACCCCGGTGTAAATGCTAGGGTCTCTAGGTATACTAGCTGGATTCAAGCTAACGCGTAATTTACAGTTGTAGATCGCCATTACTGTAAATAATTGTAACATTTACCAATAACGAAATATACGATTCATTGTCAATACTACTTTTGTTTTATTCAATCAATTTATTCAAATGTATAAGACAGTTGATTTTTCTTAATCCAGAATTGACTGCAACTGAAGGGACGCCTACTAACAAACAATATCATACTTTAAAAAAATATCGTATAATTAAAAAAATAAACGCAAACTTCGTCCGGATTGGAGATACCTAGCTACCCGTGTACCAAAAATAGTTGATATCCGTTTAGCTGATTTGGCGTGATGAAGCCGCAACGACACATAGAAACATACAAAAAAATCAAAAAATATATATTTCCATTCAGTGACCTTCAAATAGTCCGTTACGATTTTTTGTTTACATATCTTCAATGTACTATGTAAATTTAAATCCAATTTAATTGAATTCAGTAATTGTAATTTTAATGAATCTTAGTTATTCCAAATAACCATATTTACGAGTATTATTTTTATTTTTGTATCACACCTTGAGTCACGGGCTCGTACGCCCTGGATTTTTGGGAGGCTTGCGTGGGGATATGGATCCAACACGTAGAGGCCCTTTTAAAAACTTTGCTTTGGCTGTACTCCTGCTTTATTATAAAAACAACATTACTAGTTTTCAATCATAAAACCCACATAAAACCTCTCCATCACTTATGCTGTTTCGAAAAAAGTTCGTAAGTTACGTTTTTCTGGGCCAAAATACTAATCTAAAAAAAAAAAGGAAATTGAATTCACTAATTCATGCTATTCTAGTATTATCCACTGCCACTCAGTTTATTTTCATCCTTTATTTCGTAGTTATTAACTTTACTATACACGTTTTTAGGGTGCATTAATTAACCCCCGACTAGTGATGTGCCCTTACCGTAAATTATGAGAACAGAAAGAATTTTGGGGTAACATTCTCGGTAACGTTCTCCGTGGCGGTAATTATGGAGAAAGTAGTATGCATTTTATTTTTTTTCAACTATTTTTTACGTGATTTTGTTTCAATTACTAATTATAGTCTACACAAAAGAACACACAATAACCAGACTAATGGAACTAGCATATTACCAAAATTACCGTAAGTTACCGACGTAATTTACAGTATCATTCTCCGGGAAAGTTCTCAGGTAATATTTCTGACGAAAAAAATTTACTTAATTCATTGAAAAAGGTGGAATCTAATGTGCTTATGTGTTTTCTAATCTAATATTGTATCATACACAATTCGTGTAGACACAATATTTAAGCAATAATAAAAAAATCACACCTTAACATTAAAAACATTATCGTATACAAAAAAAGAATTAAAAAAAATGTTTGAAGAAACTTAAAGACCGGCCAAGAGCATATCGGACCATGCTCAGTGTAGGGTTCCGCAGCCGTTCATACAAAAAAATGCACTACAGATGAAAAAAATACGATATGAAAGAGTGCACTAGCAAAAGAGCGTATCTCCACGGCACTTACGACCTGTAGCTGAGAATCGCAGTAATATTTTGGCAATAACTCAAAAACGGTATATTGATCATGTCGAAAACAATTTTCGTTGAAAGTATTTATTAAGCTTTATCTTTGTAATTTTGTCATAGCTTTTAGACACCGATTAGAGAATTAGTGCGGGGGGGACAATTAATGCAACTTCGGTGCGATTACTTCTGAAAATATTCACTACATCACTTTTTCTAGAAACCACAAAGTTTTTTTTAAATAAAACAATCAATCAAATATACATGTAGTAGTTTTTGAGTAAAATGCTTGTGACATATGGACGGATGGACGGACGGACGGACGGATATGACGAAACTATAAGGGTTCCATTTTTGCCATTTTGGCTACGGAACCCTAGAAATGGTAAAATAATGTAAGGTTATAGTCGGGTTTCCATAGTTAGTCGGCCTTTACATCAAATGGGCTCGGGTTTTTTTGTGTGAGCACCTGTTATAGTGAAGAATATTTTTGCCGAGTATGAATATTCTCAATCAATCAATCAATCAATCAATCAATCAAAATATCCTTTATTCAAGTAGGCTTAGATACAAGCACTTTCGAATTGTCAGTTACAATGAGAGAAGTCTTTGCTGGGAAACATACAATATGATCCAACATTTGTTGCAAGGATTAGGGAAACCCAGAAAAACCTAATCAGATCATTTAACTTAAGTATAATACTTACTTATTATTGATAAAATCATCATTTTAAAAATTAAAATTTTATAATAAGATAAATTCCAAAAGGATTGTCAATAAAAAACAAAAAAAATCTAGAATGTGTCTAAAATAAAATTCTAAATGTCAGAGTATATAAAACAATTAATATGCGTGTACGAATTAACTATTACAATATTGTCTTAATTATACTTAAAACTTTTACAATTGTGTTATAACTAATTTATAATTGATACACGCAGAGGAGATGTACAAATTCTCCAGATCAATGTTAATATATAAAATATAAACTATTTTTTTTTTTATTGAGAAGTATAAGGTGTCTAGGCGTCACGACATGCGATAAAATTAAATATAATAATTTGACTGAATTCTACTGAGATGTTTAAGGTCTCTTAGGGGTCAAAGTGAATAATACATTAAACATCTACTTGTTATAGTTTTTTAATTATGTTTTTTTTTTTTAATTTATATAAAACAATTTTAACTATTAATGTCGCGTGAATTACCTCATTTAAGATTATTATTATACATTATTATACTACATTGAAAAACATCGATTGAATTAAAAACTTGGCCACACATTTTGTTTACCAACTTAAGATTAACAGTCACAAAAAGTTACCACGGTGAGAATTACCGTAAGGGCGTAATTTCTCGGCGGCACATCACTACCCCTGACAAAAAAAAGGGTGTTATAAGTTTAACGTGTCTGTGAGTTCTGTAACTCTGTGTCTACAATTTTAACTGATTATATCATTTCACATGTCATTGCAGAGTGCAGGCATTTATAAGCTGGACTGCGAGTGTGGTCTGATATACATTGGTTAAACGAAACGCAGTGTAGCAATCCGGGTGAAGGAGCATATAGCGAATATTAAAGTACAAAATAATTTCAAATAATAATTCTTATACAAAGCTGTGTATCTGTCTGTAGCATCGTAACGCCCATACGGATGGATTTGAGTGCGGTTTTATTTGTGTCATAGATAATTTTATCCCGAGTTTGTTTTGTGAAAATCGGAGCACTCGTCTCTTCAGGTGCGTCCACATTTGTATCATTTGCCCGTATCAGATCATCGTCGCGTGGCATGATCGCGTGTCACGATCACGCGTTTGGACGTTGCGCCGATCCGATCGCTCGAAAACCATTTGCTACGCGTATCACACACTTATATCGGAAGAGTGCGGCATGATCGGCGCGCCGACAGTGAGCATCCAAGCAGCGCGATACGCAGTCATGCCACGGCACGGTGATCGGATACGAGCAAATGATACAAGTGTGGACCCACCTCAAGGTATTCAGCTTTTAGTGGAACAAGTGACCGGATCTCAGCCAATATTGAAGTTAGGAACTCCAAATTTTGTTGTTATGTTCATTTGTGTCGGGGGGTCTTTAACATTTTAAATTTTCTATAGCTATTTTAAGGAATAGATTTATGACAAATAGTGATTACCTGTACAATATCATTTTCACCACCTGTAGAAAAATAGTTTAGTAGTATTTGTTTTAAAAATAATAGAGTTAGTAGTTTTTTTAGTTTAGCAGCGTTTCTTTTCTCCTCAGTAAGCCTATAAATAATTATAAGTCCTTCTGGCACATGTGTACTGTCTTTACAGATTCGGACTATCTGGCATGTATGTACACCTTTATTTGTTTTCTCAAAGTGGGTAGGTTACACACATAGTAACTTTCACAGAGGAAAATATATTGAAATAAAACAATTTAACGGATTATATCGCGTATATTATTTCATTTTAGTTCCCGACGTTTCGGAAGCTTTCCAGCTTTCCATGGTCACGGGTGGACTGGACATAGAAAGCTGGAACTCAAATGAGATATAGGCGATATGATCCGTTTAAATTGTTTTATTTAAATGAGTGATAATCGCGGAAACAGAAGAAAACATCAAGAACCATTAAACCATGAGGACTGCCAGTCACCATACAGAAAGCCGTTCCGGATATATAAACGCCATATTTGTATAAGAATTATTATTTGCTATTGTTCAGTACTTCAATATTCGCTATATGCTCCTTCACCCGGGTTGTTACACTGCGTTTCGTTTGAACAATGTATGAAAGACCACACTCGCAGTCCAGCTAATAAATGCCTGCACTCTGCAATGACATGTGGAATGATATAATCAGTTAAAATTGTTTCATTTAGATCAGTACTTCAGTGTTACTGTTTCCAACCTAATGGTTGCCATTCCTTTACAATATTGGTACAGAGATCTAAGTAGAAAGAAAACATAATTGCGATACATTGCAGTCGAAGCTGAAATCGAACCAGAGCATCTCCGTTATACCGGAACAGAGTCCAAATCTATGCAAATAAAAAATATTGTGTGATGTTTTCACATTACAAAAATATTAACTAAACACATTTAGAGACACAGCGCCATCTCTCTCGTTAGTTTGACACTACTTAAACAGCAGTTCAGCTTGAGGAATGCTGCGTAACCGCACGCTCTTAGAGTGGTGCTATTGGCTCCGTGCACGAGTTCAGCTCCACCTAGCGTCCACAACTTTGTTGGCTCTGACGTTTTGACATTTAATCGCGACGTTGTGACAAAATATTATTATAATCCAAAATTATGTATTAATTTATTTCCAAAATTACTGTGATACCTTAATTTGGGTGGAGAAAGAGTTGTGAAATCAATTTTCGTCATTCAAATCAAATGGAGTAAATAAAATTGATACAAAAAGTGTGTTTTATTTTGAATATGTCAGTTTGTTTACTTAATTTTTAGTTGTAGTTTTACAGTAAAACGAGAAGCTAAAGCTACTTTAATGGTTTCATTCAATAATAATAAACATATATATTTGCTCCTGTATCGCTAGTGATAAATTAAATATCGTTTTCAGATCGAAATGAGTATTTTTTCAAGGACCGGGGTTATTCAAATTAGGTTACCAAGTCTAAACAGATTAGCAGCGCCAACATTAGTTTTACTTTTGGCCACTATGAGCGCTGCGATCGATTATATTACCTTCACTTAGACCTAGTAGTACGCACCCAGCGAATAAGGTACTAAACCTTTCAAAAGTTAATGGTACATAGGTCGTGAGTAACGTATCGTCAACGAAGGTAGAGGATTAATTCGTTGCAAATCACAAGCGGTCTGATAATCTAATGGATTTGGACGCTATTCTGGTATAACAGAGACGCTGGTTAGTGGTTAGTGTAACACCGGGGTTATGAGTTATAAACTAAACAATGATATACATATTTATATTTTATACTTTAAAAACTTACTAATAGAACTTTAGTTAGGGTAAATTACGATGTATTTTTTTCCAAGAATCTTCAGTAACTTTTTTAACCTGACTTTAAAGACATTTTGCCTGCTACATTCGTTCTCTAGGAAAATCATCTGTTTAAAAAATAAAATGTTTGTATGTGTCATCGTGGCTTCATCACGCAAAATCGGCTAAACGGATTTCAATTATTTTTGGTACACGGGTCCCTGGGTATCTCCAGATGTGGTTATAGGATACTTTTTACCCGACTACGCTGAAGAAAAATTGAGGGGTTATGACTTTTTCTCCTTCGCGAATAAAGTTGCGGGCGCCTTCTAGTATTAAATATTCGAGGTGTTACTGATATGAGATGACGGAATCTTTGAAAACATCATAATGAAAATAGTTAAAGGAAAAAAATAAAGAGGAAGTCCCAGGCGCACCTACTTTGCACAAGTAAAGGTGAAAATAAATGTCAGGTCGTATCAAGAAGTTAAATATTCGGCCGTAGACAGAGACCATTGGTGTGGTTACTCCACCGAGCAGAGCGTAACTCTTAAGTTATACGATGATGATTACTGAAATAGTTCCAGGTAAGAACCACGTAATCCTATTACTTTAAACGAACAGTAGAGATGATAACTAACATATTTTAATTATTATGCCGTCACGTAGGTAAACAGTGAAATATTATTTAGGTTACTTCGAGAAAGAGATAATTGACGGATCTAACTCAGCAGCGTTTGGGAAACTGCGAAGTGTCTTCTCGACCAATGTACCACAGTGCTTGAAGACGAAAGTCTTCAACCAGTGCGTATTACCGGTGATGACCTACGGAGCCGAGACGTGGTCTCTGACTATGGGTCGCTTAAGGAAGCTCAGAAGTTACTCAGCGAGCTATGGAAAGTGCTATGCTCGGGATCTGTCTACGAGATCGAATCAGAAATGAGGAGATTCGTAGACGAACTACGGTCACCGACATAGCAAATAGGGTAACAAACTGAAGTGGCAATAGGCAGGGCACATAGTTCGAAGAACCGATGGCCGTTGGGGCAGAAAGGTTCTTGAGTGGAGACCGCGTACCGGCGACCGAGTAAGCGTAGCGTGGAAAGGCCACCCGCAAGGTGGTCGGACGACCTAGTTAGGGTTGCGGGGACCTGCTGAATGCGGGTTGCCTCTATTCGGCTCATGTGGATGCCTATGTCCACCAGTGGACGTCCTATGGCTGAAATGATGTTGATAAAGATGACGTTTTAGGTACCTATTTCAATAAATTATAGCGAAACATTGAGTCAAAATGTAGCCTGCCGTCACGCCTAGGTACGGTGTAAATTTTAATGTTAATAGTTAGTTTAAGTACTTACTTTTATATTAATTTGAAAACCAAAAAGTACGTGTCCAATATTTTGTTAATTATGTAACGGACTAAATATAATTAAGATTTTCGTAACCCGGCGTCATGTCTGTTCTTCTATAAATATATTTCTTAATGGTTTCTCGAAAACGTCACTAAAGATTGCGTGAAATTTGGTATGTGGACTCAATTTTGTTTTCTAGTTTATCTAGATAGGTTTTATCCGCAACAAACCCAAGTTCTTAAGATAAAGAAGCACCCTGTGGTAAATTTGAAGCGTAAACCCATTAAGTGACAAAGAGATTTGATTTTTGATGATTTGATAAAAATTTGGTTTTTACAGCAATAATCTACTTCATGATAATCTGATTATAAAATAATCGGCCTATAAATACAATCAAGACTAGACGTTACTCAAGAGTGCTATAATGTTTTGGTTCCTGTCGTTCCTTGCTTTACTAAGCCATGCTGTGGGTATGTACGTACACTAAAACATCCTACAATCGTAAGGGCGACCCTCCATAGCGTGCTGCCCACGCTCTGAATGAAGGAACTCCGCTCTGGGAGCGGGTGATTTAGCGTGTGCCGCTATAGACGGTCGCCCTTGTAATAATATAAATGAGAAACCGAAATATCTCAACAGCATTTTACAATAAAATCAAATAAATGTCTTATAATAATATCACTAACCAAAAATATTCCAGTACTGGACGTAGGCATCATCCAAAGAGCGCCACCCGCAACCAGCGAACTCCAGCGACCTTAATCAGGTCATCAGTCCAACTTTTGAGGGCCTACCACGCTGCATCTTCCGGTACTTGGTCGCCACTCAAGAACTAGATGGCCCCAGCGGCCATCAGTTCTACGAGCAATCCCTGCCCATTGCCACTTAAGTGCTATCCTTTGGGCTTACTCAATTACTTTTTACTTCTTTGACGTATGTCTTCATTTCTGAACTTCTTAAACCCACAAAGACACAATAAACATAGCCCTCTACATTGCTCTCTGAGTGACTTTGATCCTTCTTATAAGGCCTATTAAGGGCGACCTCGTTTCAGTACCGTAAGTCATCACTGGCAACAGACACTGGCCAAAGACTCTTCCTCCTCCTCGAAGTTGTTCCTACTTAGCTGATCGATTTGTCCCAGGTATACATAATCGTTCACGACTTCTTGCGTAGTCTCCGATTTTCACCGGACGTGGTTTAACGTGGGCATTACCTACACATGATTTTCGTTATGTTCATGCTCATTCTTAGACCAATCTACTCGGATGGTCTACCGAGATTATCGAGCATCGTATAGTCAGCTGCAGAGAAAAGTAACCCTCCTGCAGCCACAGTATGTGTTCCGCTCACACGTGATAAATTACAGTCCATATTTGAACCAGTTCAAGTCGGCTTTAGCACCCGCGGAGGCTGCCAAGCGGCGGTTCATGCCGTACGTACCTACGTCCAAGACGATCAGTGCGAGGTTCTTCTAAAAATTTACGTAAAAAACGCGCTTAATTCAGTTAACCGGGACACTAATGTACCAGAAATCTATAACTTTTTACTCCAAATTACCCAAAACAATGAGATTCTTTCGGCTGTGGGGTGTCAGGAGGGTGACCCCCTCGGGCCAGCCATATTTAGTTTGGCCATAAATTCAATAATTCATAACCTAAATTCAAAATTAAACATCTGGTACCTCAACGATGGCACCCTAGGCGGAGGCTGGCAGACCGTCCTTAAAGATTTAGGGGATCTCAAAGACAAATTCAACACTATTGGTCAGGAACTTAATTTTAATAAATGTGTATTGTACATCTCCCTAAAAGTTAACACCTCTAGCTTTTCAAATCTATCAATTTTTTAATGCTTTAGCACCTGACATCAAAATTTTATCTAAGGAGAATCTGTTCCTCCTCGGCTCGCCCATCTTCAGCGAGGCCATCCCCCCGCTTTTGAACAATGCATTTTCAAAATTCAGCAACCACTCCGAACGTTTAATCAAAATTAGTAGCCATTCTGACCTGTTCATCATAAAATTCTGTTTGCTCATTCCTAAATTTACGTACCTGCTCCGCTGCTGCTCTATCTGAAAATTCCCCAACATAATTCGACCCATAGATTTATTTTAAAAATTCCAAATTGAATTTATAATTAATATTAGTCTCAGAGAACAGCCATGGACCCAAGCTTCCCTACCGATAAGGTACGGTGGTTTAGGTTCCCGCCAAATTTCCAGTATTGCCCTACCGGCGTTCTTATCCTCAATCCATAGTTCTCCCGATCTCGCAGGTAAAATTCTCAAAGTCAATACGACTGCAAACTGTGAGATATTATATAAACGTACTTGGCTGAGGCTAAGGACGCCTGGCTGGCTGGACCGAACCCAATTTTACCGGACTCACCCAAAAACCAAAGGGCCTGGGATACCATAATATCAGACGCCGCCCTTAACACTCTGATTGACAGTTCCTCCGGCAAAGATCAGGCTAGGCTGCTGGCAGTGTCCCGGACTGAATCTGGACACTGCACACTGGAACCCACCCATACATTGCAGTGCTTAAAACTCAACTTTGCAATTGTGGGTATTTTGTACTAAAATTAAAATATATGTATAGACAGAGAAATAGTGCACCTCATTGCAGAGAAATACCTTCCTTATCAGTAGTCATTACGTAGTTGCATTACCTCAAAGGTCGAGGATTTTATATGTCTCGTCAGCGGTAGTTAGTATTGATGAACAAAATACAGGTATTTTAAGTAATTGTAGTTGGTATAACTAAAAACTCAAAAATAATACACAGTATCACTTATTTTTTTGAAAACATATTCCATGTGCAGACATTTCATTTTTACAACTTTATCATAGTATAAATTATATATTTTATTTATGTATTTCTTTTCAGCGGCACCGGATTCTTCTAGTGGTCAAAGAATAGTGGGCGGTGAGCTGACCACCATTGACCGATACCCATACCAGGCAGCTCTTCTTATTTCCACTACGGGAACTGTTTTTTCCCAAACCTGTGGGTCCAGTATTTTAAACTCCAGATCCATTCTGACGGCTTCTCATTGCCTTCGGTAATATTTTAATATTGTTCTCGCTTTCCGTTACTGTCACATTTAATAAAACTTACTCAGTTACTCCTCAAGCACAGTCAGTGACCTAAAGTGTTCCTTGTTATCTTGTCATCATCAGCGTCATCTCCGTTCCCTTATGTAGGGTCCGCACTACTGCTATACTTATTATTCGTCACTTCAGCGCCTACTCCTTTCTTCCTCATGTCCTGTCTTACACAATCCATCCATCGCTTTTTGGCCTACCGATCGCTCTTCGTCATTCAACATTCATCCCTAACATTCTTGTACCAATATGGCGTTGATCCCTCCTCATTACATGCCCATACCACGCTATCCTACTGCTTTTCATTTTGTCCGTCACGGGTGCTACTTTTGTACGAATATATTATATTTATTCTGTAATTGCAGATTTTCTGTAAACCCAGCTCACTACCGCATCCGAGTGGGCTCCACCTTCGCTAACTCCGGGGGCGTTGTCCATGGCGTCATTCAGATCATCGTCCACCCCAGCTACAACTCCTGGAACTTCGATAACGACATAGCCATGATCCGCTCCACTACGGTCTTCTCCTTCAACAACCTTGTCCAGCCTGCGGCGATTGCTGGGTCTAATTATGATGTGGTACATAACCAGGCAGTTTGGGCCACAGGATGGGGTCTTACCTCGGTAAGCAAAATTGGCTGCCAGTGACATCGGATTATGGGGCTGCAAATGCAGCCTTCTTAACACCGTGACTGATAGTCACAGTATCTCTTTAAGCTTAGGGAGCCGTCGGACACAATAGCAGCATTTTTAGCGTATATTTAACATGACCTCAGGTAATACTAACAAAATGGCCACGCACGCAGCTTCGAAGGCACTTTTATGAGTAGAACCAAAGTTAACACACGTTATTATGAAGAAATTAAATATAAAAGCAGTGATCGAATTTTCCATACTTTCCCCTACAACAATTGTATAAACGTAACACAGAGAGAAGCGCCATCTCTCTCGCCGTCCTAATACTTGCTGTACAGCAATGGGATGGAGGAATTCTGCGTACACGCATGACCTTTGAGCAGTGTGGTGCTATTGCGCTTAGCGTTTTAAAAAGAAAGATACAGAGGGCGCTGTCAGCGTTGGATTCCAGAGATTAAATTTGATTAGACGTGGTATCTCAGTTTGAAAGAAAGTACTAGTGCGTATAGACATACATAGGTCATGAGTTCGGGTCCGACCTACATTATAGAAAGAAAGAAAATACATTTATTCGAGGGCATATTTATACAGCAATACAAAAATAAATTACTAAACTAAGTATGCCCCGAAATAGCCCCCCCCCCCCGCATAACGCTGGCTCTAAGCAGCGTTAAGCAAGCTGTCAGTAGTTTCGATTGTCAAAAGCTGTCAATTGGAATTAGAATGGAAAATGGAAAACAGATAGCATCCTGCGTACAACTCAGATTAATAATATATAGAGGAGCATATCTCATGTTTTTCCTTTGCATCCAATATGATAGTCATTCGTATTTTTTGTTTCAGGGGCCTAACTCATTCTCTGAACAGCTTCGTCACGTCCAACTGTGGTCAGTCAGCCAGGACATCTGCAGAACCCGCTACGAGGAGATCCGTATGACACTCACCGACAATATGATCTGCGCCGGCATGCTGGATGTCGGAGGCAGAGGCCAGTGCGTAGGTGACTCTGGAGGCCCTCTCATCCACAATGGTGTCGTGGTGGGAGTGTGCTCCTGGACAACCGAATGCGGCCATCCCAGATATCCTAGTGTTAATGCTAGGGTCTCAAGATACACTTCTTGGATACAAGCTAACGCGTAACTGGTCCTTGCAAGTGTTGTAACAACCCGAAGAAATATAATTATATGTAGCATATATCGAAGCAAGTATTTTTATTTATTTAATAGCTACAATATTTTATAAACTATCAAAGGATGTTTGACCTTTAATATGTCACAAATTTTGCGATTTCTTCAGTTTGAGCAACTTCGTCAGCTGGGGAAAAAAAATACAAGCCTATTTACCTAGGACCATTTTTATGGATGACCAGCTACCCATGTACCAGAAATTGTTGGAATCCGTTTGGCCGTTTTGTCGTGAAGAAGCGACAATGACACATACAAACATACAAAAATTTCAAAACATATCTCCTCAAATAGTCCGTATCAGTTATTTTTTGGAAATAACTTCAATATACAGAGACATTTCATTTTTACATCTTTATAATAGTATTGATGATAAATGTCAAGGACTTAAAGCGTAAACCGCTATTTATAGTACCTAATATTCGTATTACCTGATGTCTAATTCTTATTTTCAATTATTGTATCTTGCACTCGGCACATTTTGCCAAGTAAATAATCAAATCGATCTCTTTCGTCTAACTACTTAGGAATCGTAACGACGCTTCCGATGACTAATGAAATTGCAATTAAAATACATTTCCGTCTATTATTCTCTAACTACATGTAAAATATATGTACCTGATACAAGCCGATTACGTGATAAAAAAACTCGAATGTCGAATTTGAGATTTGATAGTTGACGTAGGGACCGTCGGAATTATGTAATAAGCTATTTATTATAATCAGTTATTGTTATGCTTACAGTAGCACAGATCTTCCGAATTCTTAAGTAGGGGGGAGAAAAATTATTTTTCCACGCAAATTTGGCGCTATAAAAGGAACTATTCTTAGTGAGTCACCTCGTCGGTCATTATTTGTAATTTGTACAGGACTTCCAACAGTAGGGTTTATCCATCAAAATTTCGTAAAAGGGACGAACTGAAGCCACCTACTTTTTGTAAACGGTTGATACTGCTTCTATTTATAAATACATATTAAAGGAATATTATTTAGTTATAAATTATTTAATGAAATAAAAGCATTAGTCTTTTATGATTACGTATTTAAGATTTGATAACAAACACTGTACGTCTGGTTTTTAATGCTGCTACTGTAGCTATCTACAAGCGATAATGAAATTTCGAGACTATAAATACGAGGTTTCATATTAGACTTGTCAGTCACTTCAAAAGGTGCCATGATGTTCTGGGTCCTGTCGCTTTGTGCTGTGTTAAGCCATGCTGTGGGTAAGTTATGATATTATTATTAAATCATCTTAAATAAATATATATTGCAGGCGATCGTACTCAAATCGATCTAGTCCCAAACTAAGTAAAATTTGTACTATTGGTACTGTATCTATATATATCTGCCATAACAAATCGGGCGAAAATATCTGTCACGTCCAAACGGCCCTAGAAATAGAGTCGTGTCAGATATTTATGCGCGCTTTGTTCTGACAGATATTAATGCTGGTGGCGTACCAGGCGACAATATACATAAATATAATATCAATTATAATACTTATACATAGAAAACATCGAAGACCCACCCTGGTCGGGATTCGAAGCCTGGACCGCTAGCTTTGTAGGCCGTTGTGCAACCAACGCAGCCAAATGTTTTGTCTACATAATACTATTACCAATGATATAATATAAAACCGGCCAAGAGCATGTCGGACCATGCTCAATGTAGGGTTCCGTAGCCGTTTATACAAAAAAATGCACTACAGATGAAAAAAATACGATATGAAAAAAAAAACACTATCAAGAGCGTATCTCCCAGGCACTTACGTCCTTTTGCTGAGAAGCGCAGTTTTTTGGCAATAACTTAAAAACTGTATGTCTGATCATGTTCAAAACAATTTTCGTTGAAAGTATTTATTAAGCTTTATATATTTTTACATATTTTTTGAACGTACCGTTTAGAAAATAGAGGTCACGATTTGTGCTACTTTCGGAGCGAATATTTCCGAAAATATTCACTAAATCAATTTTTTTTAGAAACCTCAAACTCTTTTTGAATATCTGTCAAATGATGTGCCACACATTGATATTTGCTGAATTTTTTTTTCAGTTTCGGTTACATGTATGGAGTGCCCCCCCTAGGAATATATATATTTTTAATTTAACTATCAAACTAAGTAGCGGTTTACACAAGACACGTATATTCCAAATTTAATCAATATACATTTCATAGTTTTTGAGTAAAATGCCTGTGACATACGGACGGACGGACGGACATGACGAAACTATAAGGGTTCCGTTTTTACCATTTTGGCTATGGAACCCTAAAAAGAGGTAGGGATGGGTTACTTACACGATAATTCACGTGTAAAAATGGCCAGGCTTATGCACACTGATAACACACTAATCGTAAATGCATTTAGACGCTTTTATTGAGTAATCAGTGCAAAATCGCATTGTACATGAAGGGATTTATGTTTTTTTGACGCATAATCCACAATATAACAAAGTACTCTGTGCGCGAGACTGAGTTAAGGGTTGCCAATTGGCGTAATTTTTGTGTGTTATTTTCGGAGCCCGAACCTATCTACCTCTTTTTATGTTACATCATTGACTATTACTATGGAGAGAACCGTAAAAGATCTAGATTACCCGCAATAGCTAGAATTTTTTTTTACTTGACGATGCTTGTTGCAGATAAACTATGTTGCATGCTTATTAATAATTCATTTCGAAAATCATATGAACTATTAAAATTACTGATAGCTCGAAGCATTGCAAAACTTAAGAAGGCAGGGCACTTTCCTCGTAGAACCGATGGCAGCTACAGCCGATGAGTTCATGAATTGCGACCACGATCTGGAAGATTCAGCGTGTCTAGACTTTCACATAGTAGACTGATCTGGTGCCTTCTACGCGGGGTTGCGCAAGACTGGAGGTCTTTAAGAAAGGCATGTCCCCGGACGGACGTCTTTTGGCTGACAACAATGATACATACACGTAGAAAGAAGTTGTAACCCGGCACTGTATAGATTATTTTTTACAAATTAAACGGCATATGATGATGATGACGTTGATCACGTTTATGATTGAAAACTATTTAAATTCATCATTAATTACACAATCTATTTGATAAACATTATTGAGCAGCTTAGAAATTGCTTATATTTTTCGTTGCTGAACCGTTGATTTTTGAGTTTAACTTAATGTTTATTTTCTATCTTAAATAGTGTTTATTAACTGACAAATTTGCAACCTGCCAGGATATTAAGAATCTTATCGCCCGTATTGAAACCCTATTCCAGCTTTTAATTAGGGTTTTCTAGAATGGAAATATCACTAGTTGGCGCCACAGTGACATAAGGTCTAATTGACAAGAAGTGTCAGCATCCTGTGCTGTGATTGGTGGATTTTGACACTTCCTGTCAATTACACCTTACGTCACGGAAGCGTCGACTGGTGATATTTCCGTTTTAGAAAACCCTCATTATCGTGGCCATACATTTCATCTATAAATACTTGTGTACTTCGAGGAATTTTTCGGAATGATCCCTGCCGCATCTTTCCGCGATAGTGCTACGCGACAATATTTCCATTCTCACCACTTAGATGGCTGGCAGTCCACAACTGTGCGTTTTGCTAGAAAATTCCTCTCTCGCACGACTGAAATGTGGAATAAATTGTCACCGGCAGTATTTCTGGACCGATGCGACCTTCAAGCCTTCAAGAAAACGTACTCCCACTTCAAACGCGGGCAACGCACTTGTGACTCCTCTGCTTGCATGTGTCTATGGGCACTGGTGATCGCTTACCATCAGGCGATTCGTCTGCTCGTTTACCCCCGATAACATAAACAAATGAATGAGAATATCAAAAAAAATGTGTTGTAAGACCATGTACAAGGTGCACCTACCCAATATGGAGGACCTAGATAAAGTCGCAGGACCTTGCTGAATGCCGGTAGCACAGAGTTGGTCTGGGCTGAACTGGTCACTAGGCGTTTTATGGTAGAGGCTTATGTGACTAGCAATGGTCTTTCGGCTGATGATATTAACAGCCATTTTACGTTTCACCGCTGTAAAGGGGCTTAAACGTATGTTATTTTTTAGCGACACCCGATGCCTTTGGCGGTGAAAGAATAGTTGGCGGTGAGTTGACTACCATTGACCGCTACCCGTTCCAGGCAGCCCTTCTCTTTGGAAGCAGTACCTATCAGCAATCCTGTGGATCCAGCATTTTGAACTCCAGGTCGATTTTGACGGCTGCCCATTGTTTCATGTAAGAAATTTATTTACTTTTATTTTTAACGCATTTTGATTGTGATTTGATGACATCTTGTCGAAGCTTATTATTTTTGAAGAAAAGTTTAATTGAAAACAGTGATCTTGCATTGCTGCCCTGAGAGAAATGTACGAAAAGTTAGTGGTATATTAGGTAGTTTGACAACCGAAGTCCATGCCGAATGTTGTTTATGCAATCTATTGCACACTGTCTGAAAGGTATCCTAGACATCGGTGGAGAATACATTTCTGCTTATTGCAGCATACAGTGTTCGAAATTGTACGCAATTAACTGATATTGGTTCTATCTCTGAATTTGTGCAATTCTAGTTGTTAGTGTCCTTTATTTCTGATAAATATTTTTTGTCATCCTTAATTTCTCATTTTGTTTGCATTACAGGTGGTCCACCAATATTGCAAACTACCGTGTACGAGTGGGCTCTACCTTTGCTAACTCCGGAGGCGACGTACACGCCACTGCTCAGATTATCCGTCACGCTAGCTACAACTGGTGGAGCACTGATAACGACATCGCAATCGTCCGTATTGCCAGCCTCATCACCTTCAACAACGTCATCCAGCCTGCCTCGATTGCTGGCACCAACTATAATGTGGCTGATAATCAGGCAGTGTGGGCTACAGGATGGGGACGTACCTCGGTGGGCACCAAACTTATTATCGGAATCCTTGACAACATTTTGCAAATCCGAAGAAAAAAAACAACGCGTTGCACTCCGGGAATGCCGGCAGAAATGAAAACTTGAATAGTAACGTTGTGCATTTATTATGTGCATTGTCAATGACATTGTAACAGTTTTTCGATCAGGTCACGTGTCCGTCTTATGACAGATCGAGTTTAACATTTTTTCCCCATCACAAAAAGTGCACAGCGCCGCTAAAGAAGATTTCACTTTAAAAAACAGACTATTTGTATATTATAATCTACATATCGTCCTTCTATATCCTCTTTTTCAAAAATGCTGGCGTCTGTACAGACGAAGTAGGTAGTCAAAGTCAGTAGTTTGGATGCAACAGAGACATAGCTACAAAACTAAAAGTAACTTACTTTATAATATTTGATGATTTTTGATTTTGGTGATGAAGTTCGAAATTATTGGGCCTGTCTAAGTAGTAAAGGAACATGAGATATTCTGAAAAAAAAAAGTTAAAAAACATTTTATTTTTATTTTTTTATGATACCTATTACATCTTCCGTCCCAATACTCAGAGAGGGATCGCTATTTGGCGATCCGACAGCACCTATTATTTACTTCTCTTTAAATGTTCTTATTTTTTTTGTATTTTGTCTGAGGTTCGAGGAGGAGTAAAGGAGCTTACTGTGAGCCTAGTTTGATTTATGTAAAAGTGTCCCTTTATATTTATTTATTATTTTATTTGTTCCATTTCAGTTTGGCGGCCCTGCTTCTGAACAACTCCGCCACGTTCAAATCTGGACAATCAACCAGGACATCTGCAGAACTCGCTACCAGGAGCTAGGTATGAGTGTCACAGACAACATGTTGTGTTCCGGCGTCTTGGATGTGGGAGGAAAAGACCAGTGCTCCGGAGATTCTGGTGGCCCCCTCATCCATAATGGCGTGGTGGTGGGAGTGTGCTCGTGGGGCGAGGAATGCGCCCTTGCTAGGTATCCTGGGGTTAATGTTAGGGTCTCAAGATATACCACTTGGATCCAAGCCAACGCGTAAAGAAATGACAAACTGGTATAATTCATAACTCGTATGATCGTACATAATTCTGTGGTCATACGTGAAATTGTAATTCGTAACATAACTGAAGAAATATAACATCTAAGAATACCTACATACAACTTTCATTGATCTCTCTTTTCACCTATAGCTTTCTACATCCTTGTTTAAACGCTAACGGTGCGTTTACGCGGCTGAATGTAAATTTAGAGAAATCGCGACGCTTAAAGACACATTATCCGTATACGCAGCGTTAAGCTTTGGTGTGGGAAGCATGCGTACAAATTGTGACGCATGACGTTTAAGACACATTTCCACGTATACGCAGCGTTAAGCTTTGGTGTAGCAGGCATGCGTAAAAATCGTGACGCGTAAGTTACGTCACTGCGATAACGCACGGTCAGCGTATTTTAAGCGTCGGTTTCGGTGAACCTTAACACTAATTTTGTTTTGTTTTTGTGTAGCTGTCAGTCTAGAGCATCACATAGGTCTATAATTAATATAGTAAATTTTCTGTTAGAGCCACTTTTAGACCTGCTCTTGTATCTATACTTATTTCTTACGCTGTATATTTATGCTAAACTATAAGCCACCCGCAACTTCGTTCGCGGAGGAGAAAAAGTCACAACCCCTCTTTTTTCTTTAAATATTAATAAAAAATAATTAATTGTAACTAAATCTCAGTATTATAATTTTGATAATAGTCTTAATAACATTGCTATTACAGTGCTTAATAAATAAAATGAGGACAAAAAGGAATGTAGTAACATTACAGCTTTTGATAAAAACATAGAAGAGTAATTTTATAAAGAGATCTAATTTTATTTAATTTTTTTGCTAATGCACTGTACAATTCAAATATTTTCTTTTATTATTAAGGTAAAATCGTTGTGCTATTGTTATACTCGTATTTATATACCTCAAATAAAATCAGAATTCTAAAATTGTATTTGCATGTACATGTACTTAAAGCAAATAAATGTATGACTTGGAATATTAATTATTTCGCGTTGGATGTTAAGTCAAGATTATTGATTTATTTTCATATGATTATTTCCGATATCTTAATCTTCAATGGATTATAAAGATTGTCGTCACAGTTAGGAACTTCAAATATCTGGATTAATTCACTGTTTCCTAGCTATTCATAAGTATTAAGTTACAAGATATTATTTATAACCAGCATTAAATGATAAACGATAATGTAATAATTAATGATAACGAGAATTACATGGCAGCCAAATAACATTTTTAGTCCGTCTTTCCTGAGATGGATATAGCGAGTGGATATTCAGACTCTTACTTATATTATTTTATGCCAGAAGTTCGATAACTTTTTTATCGACTAGTATGAAATTTGTTATCTTTGTCAAACAAAACTTAAGATTATTGTACCTTGAACGCTAGCTTATCCGCTTTAAGCCACCCTTTTCTATCTATTTCATTGAGTAATTATAATTATAAACACAATATTTTAACTTTAATTCATTTTAGATTTTTTTTCCATCGTCATCATTTCCTTTTGGATCCATGCAGCAAATCTTTTTTTCTCTACCCCTAATTTAGAAAAAAAAAAAAAAAAACACGGACTGTTGAGTAACTCCGCCACGTCCAAGTCTGGACAATCAAGCAGGATATCTGCAGATTTCGGTACGCGGAGCTCCATAATGACTGTCACAGACAACATGTTGTGTTCCTGTGTCTTAGATGTGAGAAGCAAGGATCAGTGATCCAGAAATTCTGATAGCCCTCTCCTCCATAATAGCGTGGTGGCAGTGGCGTGCACAGAGCTTTTGGCTAGGGTAGGCAGTTTATCTGCACCTATATGTAGTCGTTGTCATCCAGGGCTTCAGACACAACAACAGCCACAAAATGGGTCATATTTAACACAATCTCATTTCATATCAGCCTCACATAGCAAACACCGCCTGTATCATTATGATTTTACCTTTCTTTCGTCATCTTACTCCAATGTAGGAAAGTTATTACTTCAAAAATAAAGCGACGGAGTCCTGTCACAATTGCGGCACTCGCCGAGAGCTTTAACTAGCTCTCGAACCTCCATTCCAAGATGGAGGGCCGGAGAAAAATGATCGCAGCCATACCTTAAGGGCTGCCAAATACCCATTGATCTACGGTGCTAGATGCGTGTTTATTTTTTTGTTCATCTTTTAAAGAGTCTTAGAACCCGCGACAAGGCGAGCGAATTCTCTCTTCATTGCGGGATCGGGACCGTCGCCGCACAGCAGTTAGTCGGCATCACATGCAATGTTTTAGGAATTCGCTGGCCGCGCCGCTGATCGCTCGTTGTCGCGTAGGCTCTGTCTTCCCGGACCGTAAGAGTAGACAATGATTTTTTTAAAATAAAACAATCTAACGGATTATATCGCGTATATTGTCTCATTTGAGTTCCCGGCGTTTCGAAGGCTTTTCAGCTCTCCATGGTCACGGGTTGACTGAGAAAAGATATATTTTCCTCTGTCAGTTACAATTACAATTTGTGCAAACTATTCACTTTGAGAAAACAAATAAAGGTGTACTGTGTATAAATGCCAAATGGGCCTAATCTGTAGACTGTAATTTTTTTTTTTAATTTAAATGAGTAATAATCGCGGAAACAGAAGAAAATATAGTGAAACTTTTGACAATAGCATTTTTAATATGAATAGTGATTTTAATCCGTTCGTGCTGAGAAATACAAGATATAGAGGATATAGCGGGTGGATATCCCACTTAATTTACAATGCGATCTCAAAACAGTCACTGTCAAAGTTATTGTTTCGTAAAAGTGCCATGTGTTTCTTACACATAAATCGTAATACGAACGACTTCATTTAAATTTACACGCTGCTTAAGTTAAAGCTGCATTTAACTTTTGTAATGTCTTTCGTCGGTTTTAATGCTGTTATTTCACATGCAGCTTAAGTCCAAACTATAACGCTAGCGTTTTCTATGTGTAAGATATTACGAACGGTTTTTTGGAATGCATTAACCGATAAACCAATCTTTATTGTTATTTTACCTTAAAAGTGCAAGTTTCTTGCCGATCGCAGACATCACATGTTCCACCGTACTCTAAATTCAACCTTAACCGTAAGGATAAAAGGTTCAATTTTCCTTGTGCCGAGATGTATCGCCGTGCTTTCACGACACTTCCAAAACACTAAAAATTTAACCGTTTGTCATTACTATTAAGGTTAAATTTGGAGTGCAGCTTGCGGCTGCTGCCTGCGGCCTGCAACGGATTTGTACCTTTAGACTGCCTTTAAACTACAGGTTTACTTGCTTACTTGCATTTTTTTTTAGTTTAGCAGCATATATTATAAAAAAAAGTTTTTTAACTGACAATTATGCTCACATTTGTTTGTGAAAACTGCAAGAATATATAAAAGAATAAATATGCCCATGTGAGCACAATTTGTTGTCACACCTAACCAAGACACTATTCCCGGAAAAGCAAGTAAACTATAATCCATTAATCTAATATGGAATTCCGCAAAGTAACGCCTCCTGCCGAACCTCGACTCGATTTGCAAAGTTTTCTTTCTCCATATCAAGTATAAGCCAAAAAAAAGTAAAAGCCAATACTGAGAATGTTGTGGGAGTAACGTTGCCTGGGAAGCTGAAGTCCTGGGTTCGAATCCCGGTAAGGTCAAATATTTGTGTGATGAGCATAAATATTTGTTCCTGAGTCTGGGATGTCTTATATGTATATACGTAATATATCTATTACATATACCCATAACACAAGCCTTATTGAGCTTACCATGGGCCTAGTTCGATTTGTGTAAAATTGTCCCGTAATATTTATTTATTCATTTATTTTATTATTTCTTTACTGAGAATAAAATAGGCTAGTTTTTGTCCAAAAAAGGCACTATCCCCGAAGGACTTCGAAACTTTTTCACTCGGTTCAAAGACGCGCTGTCCGAATTGTTGATGATCCCATGCTCTCATTACAAACGGTATTGAACCTTTAAGTCTAAGGATACACTTCGCCTCCTTATGTGTGTGCTAACGCTTGTATAATGGGCGTGTTCCGAGGAATTGTTCGACATGATGCCTACAGCCACCTTCTACCATCGCACCGCTCTCCATCGGCAGGGTATTATTCATCAACACACCTTGAAACCAAAATAGTCGCGCACCAAAGTAATTTTCATCAGTATCAAAGGAATTTTCTACCGCGCACACTTCAAATGTGGAATGGCCTCCCTGCCGCGGTTTTCCCTGGAGGTTACAGTATGGAGCTCTTCAAGAGGGGAGTGAGGGTCGGCAACAAACACATAACGCCCCTGGCGTTGCAAGCGTTCATAGGCTGCGGTGACTGCTTCACGCTTGTTTGCCACCTTAGTAGTATAAAAAAGTCAACAAATATTAAACACGCACGGGAAAATCCTACGTTTTATAATATGGAACGTAATTTAAAGAAAATGTTATAAAACGCACCCTACACGTAACGGTCTCAATGTAATCCCCTTAGGTACACCAGAACAGCCACAAAATGGGTCATATTTCACACGGCCTCATTTCGTATCAGGCTCTCATTGCCAACATCGCCGGTATCATACAAAGAATATTGCATTCATATTCCTCAATAAAATATCAATTACTTTTACGACCAACCTTTCCAAAGACAATATTACCCTGAGCCGTACAAAATCGAATGACTATAAAAAATAACTACCACCCGCTTACACAATATGGCATAAAGTTATCAAAACGCATGCCCTAAAACCACCCTATTACAGTCTAAAATTACTCAACTATGGTCCAAATTAAATCGAACTTTTTCCGCCTAGGTGCGATATATTATTGTTATAATGTTATATTTTTTTTTCGTGTTACACTACACATTAACATTATTTTATAGCCCTAACATAAAATTACATTAGTAGGAGCAAGCAGTCCCGCACAGTGTGACATAATAGCACAATCAAGCTTATCAGCTATCATTCTCAGAATGGTATTGGGACTGTCCCGCACTCGGCGCACCAGGGATGATGACGTCATATGCACAATTATTTCATAATTCTAAAGTATTTAAAAAAAGAAACAAAGAGAATACATTTATTCGAGAGCATACATAAGCAAGAGAAACATTAAAAATTATAAAAAAGAGATAATTAAAATAAAATAACTTATGTCTCGAAATGATCCCACCTCAGCATAATGCTGGCTCGAAAAACAGCGCTGATCTTCTAATGAGACCATAGGTGGCGCCAGCGTAGTCGGGTAAAAAGTATCCTACTTTAACCATCTGTGGATGCCTAGCTATCTGATTATCAAAAACAATTGAAATCCGTTTAGCTGTTTGACGTGCTGAAGCCACAGCGACACTTACAAATTAAAAAAAATATATTTCAGTGAGCTCCAAATACTTCGTTACAAATATCAAATATCTTCAAGATACCTACAAACATTTAATTTTTACAACTGCAAGCAGACCCTTTTATAAGGAAAATGTACGCGGTGTTCGGTCATTTTATATTGGTTATTAATTAGACGGAGAGACATAAAATTCGCCTATTTTTAGTATCTATGAAAATTTCACTGGTGTAACTATCACGGTTCATGAGATACAGCCTGGTGACTGACAGATGGACGGACTGCGAAGTCTTAGTAATAGGGTCCCGTTTTAGCCTCTGGGTACGGAACCCTAAAAACGACCAAAGATTTGTATTATCAACTAGAAGGCGCCCGCAACTTCTTTCACGGAAGAGAAAAATCATAACCCCTCTTTTTTTCTTTACTATAGTCGAGTAAAAAGTCCCCTATAACCATCTGAAGATACCCAGCTACCCGTGTACAAAAAATAGTTGAAATCTGTTAAGCTGATTTAGCGTGATGAAGCCACAACGACACATACTTACAAACATTTAATTTTTACAACTTTATAAAAGTAGTAGCTTCTGCCTGCAACTTCGTCCGCCTTAAATTCATTTATCGCGGATAAAGGTATTTTCATTATGTCCTTCCCCGGAACTCAAACTATCTCCATACCAAATTTCATCCACATTGGTTAAGCGGTTTAAGCGTGAAGAGGTAACAGACTGACAGACAGACACACTTTCGCGTTTATAATATTACTTGAAGATGACACTTCTAGTTTTTTATTTATTTCTGGCACCTGAAGAGCAAGGATACTTCTACACAGCTCACATTCAAGTATGCTACGAGGTATCGAGTTGAAGAGCAATTTTTCTGACTGGGTTCTTCAGGCTAGGGCAGAGTAATATGGTATTATGTTACACGTATTTCGTTATTATAGGTTTTTTGCTGTCACCTGTCTGGGTTTTGGTGAAAGATTGATTATTACCTAAATTTCCTAGTTCAGGCGCGTAACATTGTTATCTAATTATAAGTTTAGCCCATATTCCTTCTATTATTTCTCTCTCTGGGGTCGGTCCCCCATGTCTGAGGATCGAGGTCAGCATCAGGGTTACACCTGGAGCGGATGATGATGAGGCGCGTCTCTCACAACCGTGTAGAATTTGGAGGACGACGAGTCTCTCAGTTGATCAGTCCATCTTGTTGGTGAACGACCGCGCGATCTAAAGCCTTCAGTGTTCCCAACAACAATCAGTTTTTCTAAACTTGCATCGCCTCTGCGCATTGTGTGGCCGAAATGCGAAAGAATGCGTTGTTGGCATATGGTTGATAAGCGAGTTTTTATTTGGAGCTGGGTTAGGATCGATGCATTGGTGCGTTCTATTATAGTCCTAATGTAATTATCGAGACGTAAGAGATGACCTAACATTTTTCCTCTCGTGATCTCAATTATTTATTTCCAATAAACAGGCAAATTTGATTTAAATAATATTCCGACGAATTGAGAACCTCTTAAAAATATCGGGGGTGGAAAAATATCATAACCCTCTTTTTTGCTTTAGCCTAATCGGATAAAAAGTATCTATAACCATCTCTCGATGCCTAGCTATCGAAGTATCAAAAATAATTGGAAAATGTTAAGCCGTTTTGACCTAATGAAGCCATAACGACACATACAAACATACGAAAAATGTTAAAAAATATCTTTAGATTCAGTTAATTACTTTCAAACAGTCAAATATTTGTATTGTAGACTGTGGGTACAACAACAGATGGCACAATATTTCCAATACGGCCAGCAAAATCAGCCAGACTTGGCATAGAATAAATTGACTTTCATAAATATTCATAACTAGCTTCTGCCCGCGACTTCGTCCGCCTTAAATTCGGTTATCTTGGATAAAGGCATTTTTCGGGGAAAAAGTACCCTATGTCCTTCCCTGAGACTCAAACTATCTCCATACCAAATTTCATCCAAATCCATTCAGCGGTTAAAGCGTGAAGAGGTACTAGACAGACAGACGGACAGACAGACACACTTTCGCATTTATAATATTAGTAGGGATACAATATACTTCCCAAATTCAAATTGTCCATTTCACTTATTTTACAATACAATACCAATACAGTTTTGGCACCTCAATCATAAATAATCGCAGCGAGTCCCACGACATTTTAAACCCGCCGTATAGTGATAACTTTTCTTTCATTTTCTTGTTTCATTTTGCATCATTCACTCAAAGTGACACGTCTGAACGAAAAGTGAAAAAAAAGTGCCGAATATATTCATTAGTCAACCGATCCAACGGTGTAGAATCCAACGGCGTTGAATCCGACATTGTTGGATCGGTTCAGTAATGAATTCATTCGGGGACGACAGTCATTCAAATGAACCGTCTGATATAACCTTAAGATTACATAAGTCCCTTACATAACCTTCTACCCGCACGTGAACTAGTTTATTTATCATGCGGTTTCATCGAACCCGTTTAAAGGGTATCCCTTAGACTATAACTCTTGCTCTATAAAGCTCGCGCGGGATCAAATATTCAGACAATGACTATTGGACTTAAAGGTCCTTCGGTTGAATTATCTGGGTATTTTGGGGAACTAAATTGAAAAATGTAATTTGTCGCAAAAAATGCGACATTGTATTTGTTTTTTTGTAGTACTATTTTATTTGTACCTAATCAAAGTCCATATTGTGTATTGTGTATTATTCTTGAATAACAATTGCCTAATACAAAAAAAAATCTAATACGTTGACAACCCTCTTCTGAGTCGTTCACTCTTGATAGAGTGGTTGTGGTCATGGGGAGTCGTCTGCTTTTTCCACTGCTGCCTTCGCCAATCTTCATAGATACCTGTTGGTTGCATGGCGCGCGCATTCTGCCACAGGAGTCTCAGTGACAGATTTGATGGTGTCTACAACCCAGTAAGTGATCCGCCAATAGATCCGTTGGACATAGGACTCTCCCCTTGAAGGTTATTTTTTTGTAGGTATTCAATTTCATTCAATAAAAATAAGTCCATTATTTTGGTGGTTTAGGTATATAAGCACTACCTTACCTAGTCCGACTTCTGCTTAATATAACCGAACTAGATTATAGTTTCTTTTTTATGAACGACTAATTAAGTAATAGGAATTTTCTGCATTCGACAATAGGGAATATGCATCATCTTTTCTTTTTGCTTTATTAAAAACTCATTTATGTAACAAACAGTGGAGAAAAAGAATTTTTCGAATAAGTATAAAAATAACCAAGATATAAGCTATCAAACGTTTCATTCTATCTCTTTCTAGCAAAACAGAATTTAATATGGAGTTTATATGACCGTCGTAGACTGTGACGTAACAGTACCTACATGTCGGATCTCTTTGTCAAATCGCTGTCTAATTAGTAGTTTAAAATGCCTATATCATGCGTATTTCTTGGCCGATTTTAATTTTAATTTCACTTTTTTGAATAGTTTTTACGATTGAAATAAAAAAAATTAACGGATTATATCGCGTATATTATCTCATTTTAGTTCCCGACGTTTCGGAAGCTTTCCAGCTTTCCATGGTCACGGGTGGTGTTTTATTTCAATGAGTAATAATCGCGGAAACAGAAGAAAATATTAGTTTTTACGATATTTTAATATTTTGTTAAAAAAAGCGATGTAAAAATTTCATGCATGTTCCCTATTGTTATTAATGAATAATACACAATACATGTACCTACAATTTGGACTTTGATTAGGTTACCTAAGTTAATACTTAATACATATTATAAGGTTGTAAAAATGAGATGTCTTTACATTGAAGATATTTTCAAACAAATTATTGTTACGGGTTATTTGGAGGTCACTATATGGAAAATATTTAATTTCTTGTATGTTTGTATCGTTGTGGCTTCATCACGCCGAACCGGCTGATCGGATTTCAACTATTTTTGGTACGCGGGTAGCTGGGTATTCACAGATGGTTATAAAATACTTTTTACCCGACTACGCTGTCGAAAAAAAAGGGTTTATGACTTTTTCTTTTCCGTGAACGAAGTTGCGAGCGCCTTCTAGTACTAAATACATTATAAATTCACTCTTTATTAGTTATCATAAACTAATTTTGCGAATAAATAGAAATGTACTTACGCTTACTAGCTTAGGTTATAACAACTTATGCATGATATGTGTTCTCAAGTAAGTGAATTATTGTTATACTTTTTGAGAAATAAACGATCTTTAAACCGAATCCGAGAAATCATACAATTAATATAAAACAATCGTTATTTTTGGTTGTCTAACCGCTCTTACTTAAGTTCTCCCAGAAAGTTAATATGCACTACCTATTCTGACCTCTGGTTATAAGATACCTGGACGGCTTAGTGCCACAAATAACACAAGTAAAAAAAATCAAGTATAATTTAAGAAAATACAATGACTTACCAATTGAATTTCCTCAGAACAGCAGTACTCGCATCTGCAAAAAGTGCAAAAAAGAAATTATTAAAATAAATAAAATTACATAAACCGTCGGTAAATGTACCTTGCTTGTCTTTCGTAAACCATATATTTCCCACACATAAAAAATCCTGTTTTTGAGCAAAAAATCTATTCACTTACACACCGTGTTATTGTTGCGTGAAAACTCTATGTAAGTAAGTATACATTTTGAAGAAACGTATTTTTAAAAGTAAAACGTTTTATGTTCCAAATTATGAAAAACATTAAGCATATTTCAGTTAAATCATACCAAAACCACAGCTTTTAAACAAATGAAACACCTTTTAAAATATTACACATGCATCTGAACACTTGAATAACGCAAGAGAAAATTGTTCTCAACACAATAACTACCACCAAACACCACACGCTTCGACATAATTAAGACTCGCATTCCACTGTGTACTTCCAAAATAAACCACATATCGAACAATATATTTGATAATGTGAAGATATTTTTAGAGTTGAGAATGTAATCGACGAAACCACGCATTGTCACCTTGTTACCTGATTGTTACCTGTAAATACAGGTAACACAAAAAAAACACGACAATGCGTGGTTCCGTCGATTACATTCTCAACTCTAAAAATGTCTTCACATTAAGGTGCGTCCACACTTGTATCATTTGCTCGTATCCGATCACCGTGCCGTAGCAAGACTGCGTATCGCGCTGCTTGGACGCTTACTGTCGGCGCGCCGATAATGCCGCACGCTTCCGATACAAGTGTGTGATACGCGTAGCAAATGGATTTCGAGTGATCGGATCGGCGCAACGTCCTAACGCATGATCGTGACACGCGATCATGCTACGCGACGATCATCTGATACGGGCAAATGATACAAATGTGGACGCACCTTTAGTGTTGTTAAAAACTCGAGTCCCTGCAATATGACTCGATTCAGAAACTTCGAGACTTGACTGAATTTTATACGTTATGACGGGGCTTAGGACTTTATGTAGGTTCTAAAATCCATGGAGCTGTCATATGTGAAGCCATATCTATACTTTTATAAAGTTGTAAAAAGGAAATGTTTGTATGTGTGTATGTGTCGTTGTGGCTTCAGCACGCCAAACTAACTTGACTGAATTTTATACGTTAGGATGGGCTTAGGACTTTATGTAGGTTCTAAAATTCATGGAGCTGTCCTATGTGAAGCCATATCTATACTTTTATAAAGTTGTAAAAAGGATATGTTTGTATGTGTGTATGTGTCGTTGTGGCTTCATCACGCCAAACTAACTTGACTGAATTGTATACGTTAGGACGGGCTTAGGACTTTATGTAGGTTCTAAAATTCATGGAGCTGTCCTATGTGAAGCCATATCTATACTTTTATAAAGTTGTAAAAAGGATATGTTTGTATGTGTGTATGTGTCGTTGTGGCTTCATCACGCCAAACTAACTTGACTGAATTTTATACGTTAGGACGGGGCTTAGGACTTTATGTAGGTTCTAAAATCCATGGAGCTGTCATATGTGAAGCCATATCTATACTTTTATAAAGTTGTAAAAAGGAAATGTTTGTATGTGTGTATGTGTCGTTGTGGCTTCAGCACGCCAAACTAATTTGACTGAATTTTATACGTTAGGATGGGCTTAGGACTTTATGTAGGTTCTAAAATTCATGGAGCTGTCCTATGTGAAGCCAAATCTATACTTTTATAAAGTTGTAAAAAGGATATGTTTGTATGTGTGTATGTGTCGTTGTGGCTTCATCACGCTAAATTGGGTATTTCAACTATTTTTGTAGCTGGGTATCTCCAGATGGTTATAGGATGCTTTTTACCCGACTATGCTGAAGAAAACAAGAGGGGATATGACTTTTTCTCCTCCGCGAACGAAGTTGCGAGCGCCTTCTAGTGTGAAATATAATTTTGAAAGTCAAAGTCAAAATGTATGATGTAATCAAAATATGTAATCTATTATAAAGTTGTAAAAATGAAATGTTTGTATGTGTCGTTGTGGCTTCATTACGGTAAATCGGCGAAACGGATTTCAACTATTTTTGGTACACGGGTAGCTGGGTATTACCAGATGGTTATAGGATACTTTTTACTCGACTATGATAAAGAAAAAAAGAAAGGTTATCACTTTTTCTCCTCCGCGAACGAAGTTGCGGGCGCTTTCTAGTATTAAATATTTGTAATGATTTATACTGACACATCGTTACTGAGTTCATTTTAATTTAACGTAATTAATTTTATTATAAACCTATTAATTACATGTACAAGACTATTCATTACATGTTACAGTATGATTTATCTAATTATGTATCCTCTTTAATAACCATGTCTCGAAGCAAACTTATTCGCTATTTAAAAGTAAAAAATATGGTCAAAATTTGTTGTTACTTATGATTAGAGACATTCAAATTCGTTTTTGAATTTAATTTAAATGAAATACAATCGATCGCATCTCGTCTACTGAAGTAAACGTTATATTTGCGAGTTCTTTTTTTATCTCACCATTGTAAAAAAATATTTTACAACTAGCGGTTCCATGGATTTAAGAACCACGGTATGTTACGAAAAGTCCTAAGCCTAGTTAGGACTCTGAATATTTTCTTCTGTTTCCGCGATTATTCCTCATTTAAATAAAACATATATATACGATTTATATCGCGTATATTATCTTATTTGAGTTCCCGACGTTTCGAAAGCTTTTCAGCTTTCGTGTTCACGGAGTCGACCCCTTGTCCTTGTTAGGACTATGTTTACAGAAGTAATCACACCTGTGCTCGAAATACGCTGACGTACTGTAAACGCAGTGAGTTGACTTATGTCACGATTTTATTACATACCGTCCACACCGAAGCTAAACGCTCTTTCAAAACTCTAAAACTCTGTTCCATACATTCAGATGCGTAAACGCACCGTCAGCGTATTTTGAGCAGCGGTGTAGTCAATGCTTAAAACAAGGCTTTTAACCAAGTGAGTAACAAAGCGATTTTTACAAGCTTTTTATTAGGTCCACAGAAGAATTAGGTACAGAGAAGTAAAGGACAAAACGGAATGTACAATAAGCTGGAAATTATTATTCTGCCAAGAGCCTCGCTCTTAAATAAATGATGATGATGAAAAAAACATATCCATACTATTATAAATGATTGTCACGGACTATTTGGAGTTCACTGAATCGTTTTTTTTAATCTTTGCATGTTGGTATGTGTCGTTGTGGCTTCATCACGACAAACTAACTTGACTGAATTTTATACGTTAGGACGGGGCTTAGGACTTTATGTAGGTTCTAAAATCCATGGAGCTGTCATATGTGAAGCCATATCTATACTTTTATAAAGTTGTAAAAAGGAAATGTTTGTATGTGTGTATGTGTCGTTGTGACTTCATCACGCCAAATCGACTTAACAGATTTCAACTATTTTTGGTACACGAGTAGCTGGGTATCCACAGATGGTTGTAGGATATATTTTACCCCACAAAGCTGACGAAAAAAAGGGGGTTATGATTTTTCTCATCCGCGAACGAAGTTGCAGGCACTTTCTAGACTACAATTTTCATTAATCTATATGACAGACTAATAATTAAAACTAGAAGGTGTCCATAACTTCGTCAGCGGAGAAGAAAAAAATCATAACCCTCTTATTTTCCTCAGTGTAGTCGAGTAAAAAGTATCCTATAACCATCTGGTGTGCCCAGCTACCCGTGCACCAACAATAGTTGAAATCTGTTCAGCCGTTTTGGCGTGATGGAGCCACGACACATACAAACATACAAAAAATCCAAAAAAATGTTTTTCATTTCAGTGACCTCCAAATAGGCCGTTACCAACATTTTTTGAAAATATCTTCAAAGTACAGACATTTCATTTTTACAACTTTATAATAGTACTGACTTCTGCCCGCGACTTCATCCGCCTTAAATTCGTTTATCGCGGATAAGGGTATTTTTCCGGGATAAAAAGTAGCCTATGTCCTTCCCCGGGACTCAAACTATCTCCATAGCAAATTTCATCCAAATCGGTTCAGCGGTTTAAGCGTAAAGAGGTAACAGACAGACAGACAGACACACTTTCGCATTTATAATATTAGTATGGGTAGTATGGATAGATGTAGGTACTCATTCCTATTTCACAAGTTGAGTCTTGTGCTTACGGTCAAGGAATTTAATTTGTGTACCCTTCCGTACCTTGTCATAGTGACATTCTTTGGCTTTCATATTGATTTTGACTGAAACAAGGTACGAAATGGAATATAAATTAAATTCCTCGACTGTACATACAACACTACGCGTTCAGAGACAGAGCATTATCAGAATGACTCTTTTTCTGTTACATGGAGTATGAGGCCTTTTTCCATTAGGCAATGTCGCGATTCGCCGCGTGAATAATAAAACAAAGCGAAGTGCAAATGTGACGTTTTGTTAAGCGAGCGATACGTGTTTTGCTCATATATAATGTACATTTTGAGAATTGAAATTCATGTACGTCTTCCTTATATTTGGCTTTATCTTTCATTAACATCTGACGAAAAATTGAGTGTCGTATGTTTAATCATAATCATAACGTTTATTGTACCATGGTAACAAGTTCTTACAAAATATGTGGGTATCACATGGACCCTGAAAGGGTATAGTAATTGGCTTAAAACTAAGATTAAAACTAACATTACACATAGAATAGAAATTAAGCACAGCCACAGTTGAACTTAAAGTTGCTAAATAGTAACAAAATAAAGAAATGATTAAATAATATTAATGTAAACATATATCTTACGAAATCTAGTCTACTTAATTTTTACCATCAAAAATCTCTTTCACCGAGTAGTAGGATTTCTGCGTAAGGAATGTCTTTAATTTATTTGCAAATATTGTGTCTATTTCTTCTGCTTTTATATTGTTTGGGATATGGTTGTAATATTTAACTGCTGCGTAATGGGGGCTATTTCTGAACATTTCTAAAGTTGGTACCGGTGGTATGAGTTTATATTTAAATCGTTTGTTTTGCTGTTTATTAAATAGATGTATATTTTTGCGCGCGTTTAATGTGCGTATCTGTGTATCTTTTAGTATCATACCTCGCAGACGAAACTTTGTTAGAGCTTTATGAAAAACCACCCAAGAGCATGTCGGACGAAAATAATTTTCAACATAATCGGATATATCCTTTTTAAGTTATAGTTAACAAAAGGACGTTAACAAAGTGACGTGTAGATACACCATGTCACATCGTATTTTTTTCATCTGTAGTTTTTTTTGTAATAACGGCTGTGGAGCCGTAAAAACATGTATTAAAAGCAGATTGGTTTCCCTCTAGGAAACAGATCTGCACAGTTTAAGATTGGTTTAATTCTACTTAATATTTTCTTCTGTTTCCGCGATTATTAACGCCGCGACAAGCCCGAGTTACGAGCGCTCCTTGCTAATATACCGCATTCCTGAAATACCAGATTTTGCAAAATATCGGATTATTAATATACGATATCACACTCTTAGCTTACCACATTCCCGTTACACCAGGCTATAAAATTGAAAGGTTTTCATGGAACTATGTAAATCGTTTTTAGAATGTCCTATACTGAAAATTTGTTAGATATATTGGTAATGTGACATAAAAAGAATATGGTATTTTGCCAAATCTGATATTTCGGGAATGCGGTATTTTAGCAACGAGCGCTCACGAGGCTTGGTTTAATTGGTTTTTACATAAGAGCGATAAATGGTGGATGTAACGCTAAATTAACTACTTTTATTTTCTTCTGTTTCCGTGATTACTACTCATTTTAATGAAACAATTTTAACGTTTTACTGTAGTGTAGTTTAGTATGTTTAGTTAGTTTTAATTTATCTTATAATTTAGTGTAGGATTTTAAATATTTTTATTATCATGTAGTATTAAAAAACAAAGGATTATACCGTGTATTTTAAGTTCCCGACGTTTCGGAAGCTTTCCAGCTTTCCATGGTCACGGGTTGACGGGTTGGCAGTCAACCCGTGGACATAGAAAGCTGAGATAATATACGCAATATAATCTGTCAAAATTGATTTTATTTAATTAACTTTACTTTTTAGAGATTATTCTTGTTCCAATGAAACATGTATCCAAATTAAGGCTAAACTCAATGGAGAAGTGTTCATTTTACTCTCAATAGAAATGTTTGTGTTAATGTTCTTTGAAACCTCGTCACACCAACGTCCTGACCGATTTTGACCATTTCTTATATAATAGTAACTGGACAACATGATGGTTAAAAGATACTTTTACTCGACTGCAATAAAACAAAAGAGGCTTTTAAGCTTTTTCCGTTCCGCAATAAAGTTGCGGGCACCTTCTAGAAAATAATTAAATAAATCAAATCGGAACCCAGCCAAATTGGTTTGGGAACATGTTGCGGGGCGCCTCTAATGGCTTAAATCGCATTTTATTTCCGCTACAGCCGTTGAACGAGTGTGTTCAATAAATGGCTTTGTAGGTTCTTAAGCTTTATCTGTATTTAAGAATTATTTTATGTACTGGGTATATACACGGTGCCCGTGAGGATTCTGAAAGATTTTTTCTGCGCATTCCTGAAATAATTAGGAGTTTTTTTTGTTATCAATAGCTAACATTTGTCAATAGCTAACAGCTGTTGGCACGTGACGATGAAGCCGACAATGGAGCGTGCTTGTCCCTTGACAGTGCCCGTTTCCTCTGATTTCAAGATGTCCAAGTAGTATTGTTTAGAGGAAAGGATTTGCTGGGAGAGAGTTCCGCTTTTTGCCTTTCTTATGAGAAACGTGGGAACCAAGCGTTTAGCGAGAATCAGTGGCACATCGATAGCAGATTAAAAAAGCACTGTCTTTTAAAAAAATACCAAAATAAAACCTTCTCAGCTCGCAGACATTTAACAATAATCAGAACGGTTGGAACATTTCTATAAATGGTAATTTGTTTTATACTTTCCTTAAACGTCCATAGCATTAAAGGTTGAATACTAAATTAGTTAATAGTTTAGCTTTCAAAACAATTAGCTAAGTGACAGACAATCCGACAATACGTGACGAAGGTCGCAGCCGTGGTGTGGATTAATTTCCATTTGGAAACATGTTTTGTCTAATAATTTATACATTATATTATATATACGAGTATATATCCGCGACGCTTGACTCAGTTATCGAAACTAATTTACAATTTGTTACACACAAATTATACAATGTTGATGGTTGTTTGTGACATATCAAGCATAATGTTAAGCTTACCTATCCATTGGATACTCTCACACTAATATTATAACAGTCTATCTGTATGTTATCTTATCACGATTAATACTTTCGCTGCCTAGCTTTTCGTAGCACTATGCACCTTCTTCAACATACGGGGAAACGCATGGTACCGGCTACGGGCCTATGGGCAGAGCGCCCGCTAGAGGGGTTCTGGCAGTAACTATGTAGGAGCTAGCACAAAGTTAGCACTAAGAAATGTACAGTGATAAAAGAAAAAAACACCACTGACAAACCAATTTAGATGAAATTTGATATGATTGGGGAAGGGTATAAGCTAGTTTTTATCGCGAAAATGTTTCTTAACACATTCACGACCGCGAGCTTGCTTGTAGCAAGTTTTCGCTACATACGGTTTTTCTCAAGTTATTGGCTACGAGTGTAGCGCTATGAAAATGTCGGTTGCGAAAGTGTTAAGGGCGTGAAAAGGCAGATGGAAGCTTGTATGGGGAATGAATAAAACATAGGCTACTTCTGTTCTCGGGCGAAGCCGCGATAGATGCTAGTCTGATATAAAATACCTTTAGTACTGAAGTAAGCAAATTTATAAGAAACAAATCTTCTGTATGCCCTTTATACACGGTGCTCGAAAAGATTTCGAAAGATTTTATTTTTTACCACGCATTCCAGGTCATTAGTAATGAACAATTTTAAATAAGCCAAGTCAAACCCGGCTTAGTTTTGAAGATAATATTATCAATTTCCATGTAAACTATTTCCAGCCAAGTTCAAAGAAAAAGGAACTGGCGACGCGGCAGCCGTGTGTAATATTACACAAAGCATTTCGAGCTACTTTTGACCTTTTCACAACTCAAAACCTATTCAACCTATATACATGACATTTTGTACATTATTTAATGCCCCTTAGCTTGTGTAGAAACTAAAATTTCATGAATGTAGTTCATATAGTAATTGATATATTGACGTTTAAAAACCAGCATTTTTATGACTGACTGACTTACTTACTGACTGACTAACCTAACCTATCCTAACCTAACCCACTTCCAGACGACTTAGAAACGTGACATTTGATATCAAGGTAGAATATTAAACGTATAAAAACAAAAGATGTTCGTAGATTTTTTTTAAATGTCTTATGTATGTTGGTATTGACTACCTAGCAAAAAGTAATGATATCCTACCACTCACTAAAATCATCTTTTTTTGGGAAAGTATTCGTTACTATGTTATTAGTTTTATTACTCTTAGTTCTCTTCTAAAAATTGTATTTGCACGCATTCAAGTATGTTTAATTGCAAATAAATCATTGATTGATTAAAATAAATAATACGTAAAACTACATTTATTTATTTTTAGCTAAATTTAACTTGACTTAATGTTTTACTCCTAATGACCTTAGGAATTCGTGGTCAAAATCTTTCGGATTCCTCGCAGGCACTGTGTATAAGTTGAAAATAAAAACCTCGATGGATAGCGTTACCAATAACCATGAACTCGATAGCGGACCCAAATCAACCCCCGTCAAGTATCAGTGATGCTTGACTGGGCGCTTTCACCGCAAACTATGTGAATATCAGGGACATTTGAGGCCAATGTGGCTGAATTGGGATATATCGATTTGTTACATCTATACATCACACTAAATGGCGCTGAGTGGGCACGTAAGTGTACAATTTTAATGTAATCCACACTAATATCATAAATGCGAAAGTGTGTCTGTCTGTATGTCTGTCTGTCTGTCTGTTACCTCTTCACGCTTAAACCGCTGAACCGATTTGGATGAAATTTGGTATGGAGATAGTTTGAGTCCCGAGGAAGGACATAGGCTACTTTTTATCCCGGAATAATACCCTTATCCGCGATAAACGAATTTAAGGCGGACGAAGTCGCGGGCAGAAGCTAGTATTTCTATACAATATGAACATGTTGAGTTTTAAACTTAGGTCGCGACATCTATCCATACTAATATTATAAATGCGAAAGTGTTTCAGTCTGTCTGTGTGTCTGTCTGTCTGTCTGTCTTTATGTCTGTTACCTCTTCACGCTTAAACCGCTGAACTGATTTGGATGAAATTTGGTATGGAGATAGTTTGAGTCCCGGGGAAGGACATAGGTTACATTTTATCTCGGAAAAATACCCTTATCCGCGATAAACGTATTTAAGGCGGACGAAGTCGCGGGCAGAAGCTAGTACTATTATAATGTTGGAAAAATGAAATGTACATTGGAGATATTTTCAGAAAAATGAATGATACATTTTTTTAGTTGTAAAAGTTGAAATCTGTTCAGACGTTTTGGCGTCATGAAGCCACAACGACACATACCAACATACAAAAACTCCAAAAAAAAAATTTATATTTACCGTCAAATAGTCCGCTACAATATATATATATATATATATATATATATATATATATATATATATATTTAACATAAATCAAAAATATTCATTTGCTTGAATAGGGTCACGTTACAGATGTTAAATACATTGATTTTGTGTCTCCTAATTCAGCTGTCCACAAAAAGCAAGCGAATATTAATTTTGAATTCAATTGTATTCGTATTGGGACACATTATTATTTAAGTATTACACTAAATTAATACTATTCATTCTTATAGTCTAGATAATGTTTTACCAAGTAAAACATTTTACGTAAAAAATACGTTTAGTTAAAAAAAATCTTTCGACAACATAATATATACCCAACTAAATCAAAAACATTTTTCTCTGGAACCTTTAATAATTTGGGATTGTTATTAAACCAACCTATCCTAACCTAAAGCCTACTATATGATGATATTTAAAAAAAACATGAAAATTGTATGGTTTCAGGGGGAAAAGTTGAAATAAACATTTTATGAAATAAAGTATTTGGGGAAACGTATGTCGATGAAATGGACAGATACCCATTTTTCCTCGCTTCTGTTCCTCCATGCATATATCTCGCTTTATATTGTTTGTATAAAAGCCTACTTTTACTAGAGCTAAGATGCGCAAATCTAGGCAATTCATTGGTGGAGTTTTGCTTCGTACACAGCTTAGCTTACTGTTCCGTACTTATAAAGACTAGTACAGAACGCAGAGCGGTTGTTCGATTTTTTCTTTTTGATTTAACTAATCATTAACTAGTTACTGGGCACGAACCAAACGCGCGCACGAAAACGTAGACAGTGCTGCCAACTACAATAATTATCGACGCCACAACCGACACACATTCGCTGCCCGTAAAAATCCGTTCCTTGAACTAAAAATCTCGCAAAATTCCCAAAAATAGTCACCCAAGCGCGATAAATTTTGTAAAAATCAAGTTTTCAGTCATGCGGTGAATCTGTAAGCTGCTTTAGGGACCCCAGGAGACGTCCAGAATCGCTTCAGGTTTCTCTAAAGTTATCCAGCAGTTATCATCCAATACCAATATATTCGTTCACCAACTACACTTAACTTTTAAATCCATATAGCCGTCACAGTAACCTAAAACGAAAAAAATCACACAGCGAATAGCCAAAAAACGGTACACATTGAAAAAACAAATGCTATCGGCCGTGCATAAACCGCTGTGTTACAAAGAGGAATTGGAAAATGGGACGTTTTACGAGCACCGATAGTCTACTTTTGGCTCCCATAGTAGTGATAAAATAGTACTTTGAATAATGTTACCACATAAATGGAGATTTTCCTGGCAAATAATAGCTGCTGAAATTACATGTCAAACGTTGACTATATGTAACTCTTTGTAGACATTGTTCACTTTGGTTTCCATTTTTCAAATAAAACATTTTAAACGGATTATATCGCGTATATTAATCTCTGAGTTCCCAACGTTTCGGCAGCTTGATAGCTAACGGATTCACGGGTAGTAATGAGTGTTAATAGCTAAGATTAACAGGTATCTATACTATATCTTTATCGCCCGTAAAATATAAATGCATACTATAACATTTGTCTGACTTTTCATACGTTTTCATTGCATTTTTAACACCCGACAAAAAAGGGGTGGTATAAGTTTAACGTGTCGGTGACTCTGTGTATCTGTTTGTGGCATCATAGCGCCTATACGGATGGATCGATTTAAGTGCGGTTTTTTTTGTCATAGATAATTTTATCCCAAGTGTTGTATTATATTGTTTTGTATTATAAACACTTTATTGTACAAAAAAACAAAGAAAGTAAAGTAAAACATTTGTACAAAGGCGAACTTTTCCCTTTCAGGGATCTCTTCCAGTAACCTTAGAGCAAATGAGAGAGAAGTGTTCTTAGCTTTGTTTGATGAAAATCGGAGCACTCTCCAAGATATTCAGCTTTTAGTGAAACAAACGACCGGATCTCAGCCAGTATTGAAGCTAGGAACTCCAAATTTTGTTGTTATGTTCATTTGTGTCAGGGGGTTTTAATTTTTTATAGTTATCTTTCAAAAACTTAAACTTTTCTGAATTTTCACGAAACGAACCAAACCTAATAACCATGGGGTTGATTTATAAAAAAAGCATCAAAGGGCTTTCCACGATTCGCACAGGATCGTTGGTCCAACTTGTAAAGGGCCTCTCCACGCTTCGTCTACCGGTTCGTGTTCGCCTGTTATATAATGAAGATAAAAAAAAAAAATTCTGCCGAAGTAATGATGCTCTTCAAACTCTTAAGGCCAGTTGATTTGACCTTTCAGTGAAATAGGCTGAGGTACTGATGTGCAAATTGCGGAAACTTTCCAAAATGCTTAAAATAGGTCTTAAGTCGAGTGTTAACTTACATGTTTATATGACCTTTTTTAAAGAATTTTTGACTAAATAAAAGGTCTTAAGTCTAGTGTTAACTTATGTGTTTAAAAGACCTTTTTTAAGCATTTTGGAAAGTTTCCGCAATTTGCACAACATGTAGGCTGAGGTGTATACCCAAGTAGCACAAAAGCTGTATTAGAGCTTATACAGCACTTATAACGCTCAAACTGGCTGCATACTGGCTGTATAAGCTCTTCTTTGTTAACGGTTTCCTTATGTTCAGCCTATGCTTGCGCACGTTCACCCACAAGATTGGCTATTCTAATCAAACAGAAACCAAATAGTTTACTTTTACCGGGACACGGTTCTTATAAGGTGGCATATCAAACGTATGTAAGTTGTTTTAAATAAAAAAAAACATTATTTTGCTTTTTTATATTCTATATTTTATTTACTTTTATAAGTTTTGATATTTATTATATATATATATTTATACTCAAAACATATATTTAGGATAGGCTAAGTACAAATATTGTAATAGATATAAGTGTAAGAAATGACTGACGGTTGAGTTTGTTTCGACTTTCTTCTCCTCAGTGGTCTCCTCTAGGGATACGCCGTAGAGTCAGACTTGTAAAAGTGCCCTTGCGGCCTACTTACAGAATAAAGATCATTATTTCATTATTTCATCTTAGGGCACACGATAGGGCAAATCACCAGAGCCTCTAATCACTGGCTAGTACCTAGTAGTCACCATAGCCGAAATAGGCAAGAAAGTATATGTATACAGCTTGTGTGCTACCTGGGTATTTTTAAACCTTTTTCACTCTTTATACGAATTATGTCTGCTTTTGAATGTCCAAATGTTTACATAAACATTTTATAGGTACCCTTTTAAATTTGGGCATCCCGTTTTAGGGACGGGTTCAAACATTTAAATGCTGATTTCAAAGGATTTTATGTAGATCAAAGCAAATAGTTTCATTATAATGAGTGTTTTGATGATGAGGTCACTGCGTTTGGGTTTTTGCGGATTGAATCAGAATCATACTGATATCATCTAATATTATTATCTATACTTTTATAAAGTTGGTTGGTTTTGGATTCAACTCTCTTGTAAGGCATTTGAATAATATTTTCTTCTGTTTCCGCGATTATTACTCATTACCTTTCCATGGTCACATGGTAAAATCAACCCTCGACCATAGAAAGCTGAAAAGCTTCCGAAACATCGGGAACTCAATTGAGATAATATACGCGATTTAACCCGTTAAATTGTGTTATTTAAAAGGCATTGGAAGAAAAAGTCAGAACCCCTCTCTTTTCGATAGCGTAGTCGGGTAAAAAAGTATCACATAACTATCTGTAGATACCCAGCTACTCGAGTACCGAAAATTGTTGAAAACTGTTCAGCCAATTTGGTGTGATGAAGTCACAACGATACACACAAACATACCAAAAATTAAAAAAAAAAAACATATTTCAATTCAGTGATCTTCAACTAGTCCGTGTAACTTTTTCGTAAATACCTACCTTCAATGTTACATTTAATTTTTACGATTCTATAATAGTATAAATCTTTCATCATAATCATCTTCATTTCAGCCATAGGACGTCCACTGCCGGCCACAGACTCCCCGCAACCCTAACCAGGTCGTCCGACCACCTTGTGTGTGGTGGCCTTCCCCCACTACGCATGCCGGTGGTCTCCATTCGAGAACCTTTCCGCCCCAACGTCCATCGGTTCTTCGAACTATGTGACCTGCCCATTGCCACTTCAGTTTGCTTACCCTGTTTGCTATGTCGTTGACCTTGGTTCGTCTACGAGTCTCATTTCTGATTCTATCTCGTAGAGACGTCCCGAGCATAGCCCTTTCCATAGCTCGTTGAGTGACACTGAGCCTCCTTAAGATGCCCATAGTTAGAGACCACGTCTCGGCTAAATCTTTGGAACGCTTATTATCACCATTTCAGGCACTAGATAGATACACAGTATAAATTATGAAAATCGTACCTATATTTTCGTTTGGAACCCCTTCCGCCGCAGTCAACACATTACTCCACACAAAATTTTGACTTTTATCATAATTATCTGTAACCTTATCGTCCATACAAAATGGACCCGGATTTAAATCCTTGATAGGGTGCCGATAATCGGTCGATCTTGTTGGGGGCCAAATGATTATTCCAGGAGATGAAATGTTTACCAAACTAACAGTAGCAAGTCACTCGAATAGGCCCCGGTATTATCAGATTGTGCTGTAAATTGTGGGGAAATACATTTAAATCTGTCTATTCCGTAGGCTTTAAACAACAATCCTTTATCACTGAGCAAGTTCACCCCGGCATTCCATCTGATAAGTCCTTTGTTTCTGCTATACGGGTGCGGAATAAGGGGGGAGGGGGGAGGGGATTGACATATAAGCTCGTTTCGTTAGCCAAAGGGCAGAGAAATTGGTAAATGCATTTTTGAAATGAGATGTAAGATTTCATAACAATCTAAAAATAATAAATTCTTATTAATAAAAACTTAACGATAATATAAATTAACTACTAGACGGTGGGGGAGATCATTACCCCTATTTTTTTCTTCAGTAGAGTCGGGTTATTATTATTATTAGAATTTTCATACATTTCATTGTTTGATGTTGGTTTCGTTATTTTTTATTTCGGTGTACGTTTGTGAAAAGTATTATTCTGTACTTTTCAAAAATGATAGTGAAGTTTATGGGTACAAATAAGTCAGCTTAAAAATGTATGATTGTGGCGTTTATGAGTACAAACCAGTATGCTTAAAAAATTATGACAGTGTAAAATAGGATCAAAAGCAGTTAAATGTATGATAGTATACAAAAGTATTAAAAAATAATACAAAAAGATGATGGTCAAAAACTATGTACCTATATCCGGATGTACATTATGAAATAAAAGGTCAAAGTTTGAAGAACCTATGGCCGTTAGCCAAAAAGGTTCTCGAGTGGAGACCGCGTACCGGCAAGCGCAGTGTGGGAAGGCCACCTGCAAGGTGGAGACTCACTGGATGCGGGTCGCCTCTATCCGGCCTATGTGGAAGTCTATTGAGGAGGCCTGTGCCCCACAGTCCTATGGCTGAAATTACGATGATGAATGAGAACATTCACTTGCGCTTAATGATGGCATGTTACCAATTACCATTGACCTAGATTACTAAATCACGTTTTGACCGTTCGCACGGCGAAAGTATTCCGTAAGTGAATGTGAATTACACACGTATCTGAAGAAGCAGTCGTGGCCGAGCGGTTAAGGCGTCTGACTAGAAATCAGATTCCCTCTGGGAGCGTAGGTTCGAATCCTACCGACTGCGGAACTTTTTTGAATTTCGATTAATGAAAATATTGTCAATTTTGACAACTAGACTGCGCCCGCAACTTCATTCGCGGAGGAGAAAAAGTCATACATAACCCCTCTTTTTTTTCTTTAGCATATTCAGGTAAAAAGTATCTTATAACCATCTGGAGTTACCCAGCTACTCGTGTACCAAAAATAGTTAAAATCTGTTTAGCCGATTTATCGTGAAGCCACAACGACACATACAAACATTTCATTTTTACAACTTTATAATAGTAAAGATTTTAAATTGGGATATTGTGTATTGTAGATAATTAAAAATACAGTACAGATTTAGATTTAGATTACTTCTGAATTTGATGCGATTTATCTCAGTATTTGTTGTTTAATTTTAAAAAACAAAAAAAAACATGTTTTTCATACATTTTTTATCATCTACAATACGGACTATTTTGATTTTTGTACCCTGTCGTCATGCCTATTAACACATTCCAAAGTATGATTTCTGGGATAAGTTTATTCGTGTTGAAATAAAACAATTTAACGGATTATATCGCGTATATTATCTCATTTTAGTTCCCGACGTTTCGGAAGCTTTCCAGCTTTCCATGGTCACGGGTGAACTGAAAAAGTATTTTCCTCTGTCAAAGTTACAATCTGTGCAAAGTACCCATTTTTGAAAAAATAAATAAAGGTGTACATACATGCCAGATGGGCCTAAGCTATAAAGACAGTTACACATGTGCCAGAAGGGCTTAATTATTTTATTTTAATAATTTACCAAGCAGCATTTCACAAATGAGGCGTAATGAGGAGAAAAGAAACGCTGCAAAGAAAAACTCCCAGGCTACCTCATTACTAATTATAATATTTTAAAAAATATAATATTTTAAAAAACAGAGATTATTAAACTACTTTTTAAACAGATAAGATATTATACACCGTTTGGAAATTAAGGTTTTGCAGTCATGTGTCTCGCTTGTTCCTTGATGAGATGCATTACAGGATCCCAAGCTGGTGGTAGTGACAATCCATCTTCTCTATTGAAATTAGGATGCTTTTTAATCTCAATAGCCTAGCGTAGCATTCTTGGAAAATATCTTTTTTCTTTGGCAATGATAGAAGGTTTATCAAACTTAATTGAGTGGTTTGGTTTGTCAATGACATGTCGCAGACTGCAGAACTATTACACCGACGGTGCTTGACATCTGTTATGTGCTCCTTCACCCGGGTTGATACACTGCGTTTCGTTTGACCAATGTATGAAAGACCACACTCGCAGTCCAGCTTATAAATGCCTGCAGTCTGCAAAGGGGTGCTACTCTTCACGAGTCTAAGGTATTGAGATACCTTCTTCAACGGCTTGAAATATGTTTTTATAGAAGCACGCTTCAAGATGTTTCCGATCTTGTCTGTGACCCCTTTCACATACGGTAATACGGCAGGTTTACGCTCGACTGTTGGTTTTTTCATACTGGGATTCGGCTTGGAACGTGGTATCTGGAGCTCGTTGGCTCGAAGTGCACGTTTGACATTCTGCAACTCAGCAGCCAGATGTTGATCGTCGCAGATACCCCTGGCTCTCTGAAACAAGGATTTACCCACTGTAGCAAGTCGACAGGGATAGTGGTGAGATTTGCCATTCAAATACCTATCTGTATGCGTGCGTAGGTTTCCTATATACATTATGACCTATGTCATTGTTTGGACCTCTAATTACTAGCATATCTAAGAATGCAAGTGAATTTAGATTTTCCAATTCCATAGTGAATTTAATTTTACTATGCACGGAGTTCAGATGGTCTAAGAAAGCTGAAACCCTAGATCTAGGTAAAATAGTATCTTTTAAAGATCCTCGGCTTGACAGGTGCTAATAAAAGCGCTCTCTCCTCGAAATCTTCCATGAAAATATCGGCGACGACAGGAGACACCGGAGACCCCATTGCCACACCATCAACTTTCACCATTCCATAGCATATAGCCAGATGTAAGGCAATGTTGTAATAACTCAGCATATTCTATTGCCATCTGTTGATCACCCAATCTTCTTTTCAAAATTTCGATACATTCTTGAACTGGTAGGCATGTGAAGAGAGACTGGACATCAAAACTGACCATAACTTCATCATCAGTATGAGTCCCTTGTGTATGCTTCCATCTTCCCTCGCATTCATTTATTCGTGTTATTAATTTTTATTTTGATTTGTCCTTGCCAAACCCTAGTACAGACGTCAGTCAGTCGTGACGTCACTCGAAATATCTTCTAGGCAAAACAAAATTAAACGCATCCAAATGAAATTCATCCATACTAATATTATAAATGCGAAAGTGTGTCTGTCTGTTTGTATGTTACCTGTTCACGATTAAACCGCTGAACCGAGTGGAATGAAATTTGGTATAGAGATAGTTTGAGTCCACGGGCAGGACATAGGCAACTTTCCCGGAAAAATACCGTTATCCGCGATAAATGAATTTAAGGCGGATGAAGTCGCGGACAGAAGCTAGTAGATTATATATGCTCTAGGCACCTATTAGAGTAGATAATAGATATCCGGGGGTAGTCGAGTGGTGTCCTAGCTTTTTTATCGCAGGGTTTTTGCCTGGGCAAAGTTTGAGTCGGTAGGCATTGAGTAAATTTCTGTAAAATGCCATAGGCTACAAAACCTGCATGCTCCGATTCTTGCTACCTCAGAGTTAGAGACCACCAGGGATTTTTTTTGTAAGGTATTCCCTGTTCAGGTAGGGACCATTGTCTATACGTAGCTGGGTCATATTTATGTCATATTTATATGTTATCTAGTCCTGATTTATAATGTAGCAATTTTCTGTCAAAAATAACATTGCTGACTGTTCGAACATCCGTCATATACCCATTGAGATCACTCTAAAGAGCCCAAACTCTGTAGGATTGCGTAATAACGCAAACAAGATATTGCGGCTCCTGGCTCCTTATCAGATTAGCTTGATGTTATCATAAATAATATTGCATTGTCACCGAACTTACATTGTGCCAAAAAGGCTTGTGTCCTAAAAAAATATAACTAGCCCGCCAGTTAGATTATCAGAAAATATAGGTCACGTATTTTTTCTTTTGACAATTAAACAAAAACTGACGAAGATATAGACCGTTAAAGCTCCCCGTGACGTCACACCGTGCGGCCGTTTTACGCAAGGCGGGACGTCATGCGCCCCCACTCCCAAACATTCACGCACATTATCTTTGTCCTTTTTTTGTTTGATTTACAAAAGAAAAAATACGTATCCAATTTTTTTTATAACCTAAAATCTAACTAACTAATTAGAATAATATTTTTAGTACCAAGGAAACTACCCTATTGTTGCTCAAAGATAAAACGGACAGTGGGGCAAAATTTTGCTAGATTTGCCAACATACTTATACAAATTTGTATTGTAAAGCTGCGGGCGTTTTAACCGCCGATGCTATTGTGTTACGAAGTACTCACAAAGACGATGACAAATGCACTGTAATTTAAGGGAGGTAGTTAAAACGTAAGCCTAACTTCAAGTTTTCATTAAAGTTGATTCATTTGTCATCGCACCTGCGAATGTAACAGAAAAGCACCGGCGGTTGAAACAGCCGCAGCCTTACCCGTGATGTTAAAAATAAGTTTGTAAAAAGGACCAAATCTATGAGGATTTTCAAACATCAAACTAGGGAAAAGTTAGCCGTATTTTCATTAGCGGAAAAATAAACTGAACCGTATAGTCTATAAGCCGCTATAATGGACTCACAACGTCGTATAAACAGACATCACGCGCAGGAACGTGGGACGTGGCACTGCGGGCGGGCACGTGAGTTCCCGCCTTAAGTAGGAAATCAAGAAACGGAAGGAACGTCTTGCTTTGAGAAATATATTCCCATCTTCTTTATTTATTTACACAAATAGTGCTTAAACATACTGAATGAATTTAAGGCAGAAGTATGTTTAATAATTAGTCAATGTATTGCAGGACAGCAGACACGTTTTGAAAAGACAATAATCCTTATTTCCGCCTCACACGACTGAAATGTGAAATGTCGCCGTGACCGGCGACGGCGATCCAATTTAATTAATGACGGGCGTGAGCCCTGATATGGCTTGCAAAACCGAACTTACTCCTAAACACGCAAACCCAAACGCAAACTCCTAAACTGAAATGTGAAATAAATTGTCGCCGGCAATTCCGGACCGATGCGATCTTCAAGCCTTCAAGAGAGAAGAGTGTGAGCTTGAAAGGCCAACAGCGCACTTGTGACTCCTCTGGTGTTGCAGATGTCTATTGGCAACGGTGATCATTCACCATTAGATGAACCGTCTGCTCGTTTGCCATCTATAATATTAAGAAGAAATAAGGTAAGGGACAAACATAGATATATTTTAACTTGTAATCCAAAAATTGCACAGTTCCTCTATAAGGCGGTGATGTGATGAATTAATGAATCTGGTGACGTGACTGAAGCCGTAGAACTCAGTATTCGGGAAATAAATAAAGTACATCTTTCCCTCGAATATATATTGTTACTATTTTGGGATTTTTAACTCAGTATATATAGAATCAAACTTCAGAAGAAAAAGTATGCAATTTTACTCATTCCCTACTTACTCGTATCACAAAACTTAACTGGCAAATAAACTAGTCAGACATCATGCGCACGAACGTGGGATGTGGCACTGCGGGCACGTCAGTTCACGCCTTTAGTAGGAAATCGAGTAAAGGAAGGAACGTCTTGCCTTGACAAATATTTTCAATGCAATGTTGCTTATTTATTTACACAAAAATGCTCAAAAGAAAATAAATAAAAATTATAACAGCGGGTGACTATGACTATCGCACGATAGATAAATCATGAAGCATTTGCGACATGACGTCCAAGATATTCATAACAAAAGTTATCATACATTTCATGGGTTATTCAATGGTATTATTAGTTATTAATATTTTCATACTTTTGTAGGTGATTGACGCTGATCGTTTCCCAAGAAACGGCATTCGATTGACGTCAGAAGGTTGTCCTGATAAGAACAGTTTTATTGTCCGTAAGAAGACGTTACGCAGTAGACCAGCACCATCTTCGATCTTCAGTTCAGCAACACGACGTGCGACGTGTGATCACCTCGGCAGCCAGCAGCGGAAAAGGCCGCGCGCCTACACGCGAATTATTTTATAGGCGCGCGAGAATTCACGCACACAACCGCAGATAGCGTGATGTCATGCGATCTGCGCGTAACATCATGCTATCTCTCTTTTCTCATCGCTGCGGTACATACACTAACTACAATGTAAATTTTGTAAATATGCTAGGCTAATTTTTGTAAATAAATTATTCCAATATTCTACTGTCAACGGATGTTTAATTCTCCAACCTATCTTCCCTAAACTTTGAAAATGGATTTCCCCACCCAATATTAAAGGCTCATAATACAAGGCATCGAACAAATTTTATTTTCGGATTTTTATCATAGAATCTGCCATTTTGCATCAAAATTGTATTATTATATGAGTACAGTTGACATTCCAATTACGATTGATATCCAAAGGATCACTTGAAGCTCAAGCTTCATGATTTTTCACGTGTTGATTTGGCCCAGTATGGCGATTATTTTCAAATAAAATCTGACACATCGTTGAGCACAGGTGATCGAGACTAAGGGTGAAGCATTGGCCGTTAGCTTGGACATGGCGAAGGCTTTTGATCGGGTTTGGCACAAAGCACTTCTTTCGAAGCTTTCATCTTATGGGCTTACCGAGAAATTATGCAAATGGGTCAGGAGCTTTCTAGCAGACAGATGCATAAAGGTCGTAGTTGACGGTACGTGCTCTGAATCCATGTCTGTGAATGCTGTTGTCCCTCAAGGCTGTGTGTTATCGCCCACGCTGTTCCTTCTGCATATCAACGATATGCTGCAAATTTGTGGCATTAACTGTTATGCTAATGATAGCACGGATGATACCTCCTACACTGGCCGCGCCAATATTTCTCGGGATAACGTCATCGAGAGCCGTAACAAACTTGTGTCTGAAGTTGAAACTTCCCTAAAAGATGTTTCGGAATGAAGTCGACTTAATTTAGTCCGTTCAAAGACACAGGTTTGCGCTTTCACCGCTAAAAAGTCTGCGTTTGTTGCATCACCTCGTTTTGAGAATACTCCCCTAACTGCCACAGCAACTATCGGAATCCTTGGCGTCGATATATTGAGTGAAGTCCAGTTCCGCGGCCATCTAGAGGGTAAGGCCAAATTAGCCTCTAAGAAGCTCGGCGTGCTCAACAGATTGAGACAGTATTTTACTCCGGCCCACCTCCTACAGCTTTACAAGGCACAGGTCCACCCGCACATTGAATACTGATCTCATCTGTGGGCTGGGGCTCCGCAGTACCAGCTTGTCCCTCTAGACCGCATTCAACGGAGAGCGACTCGTATCGTCGGTTGACAGCGTATTTCAGATCAGCTTGACTCCTTGGCACTGCGTAGAGATGTAGCCTCGCTCTGCATTTTCTATCGCTTGTATAACGGAGAGTGTTGCGAGGAATTGTTCGGGTTGATCCCAGCTGCATCTTTCCGCCATCGTCCTACGCGACAGTATTTCCATCCTCACCACTTAGATGGTTGGCAGGCCACAACTGTGCGTTTTCTAGAAATTTCCTGCCTCGCACGACTGAACTGTGGAATAAATTGCCGCATGCAGTATTTCCGGACCGATGCGATCTTCAAACCTTCAAGAAAAGAGCGTACACCTCCCACCTGAAAGGCCGGCAACGCACTTGTGACTCCTCTGGTGATGCAAGTGTCTATGGGCAACTGTGATCGCTTACCATCAGGTGACCCGTCTGCTCGTTTGCCCCATATGCCATAAAAAAGAAGGGATTTTCTGAAAAACTAGACTTAATAAATACTAATTACTTTCAACTAATAAACTTGCCGAGCTTAAATTTCTCCACACCGCAAGTGCAAAGCGTGGCTAACTGGCAGTTCCACGCGGTGTTCACAACGTCTCTTAATTTACTACATATATGGCAACAACGCAGCCGGTGGGCGTTGGAGTTCGAAATTCAAAAACTAGCGATGGCAACTGGCATTTACAATGGTGATTTCCTTTAAACAACAATATTACTAGAAGTTTATGTAAATAAATAACACAGGTAGTACAAGCTTACCCAAATTGTCCTAGTCTCAAACTAAGCAAAGCTTGTACTATGGGTACTAGGCTACGATATACATAATAAATAGATAAATAATAATACTGAGAATTTTATATTTGTAAATTGACATTCGAGAGTTCTAATTTTTATTTTTATTTTAATGTAAACAATTATAATATGAATATAAACTAAAACTAAACCTTATATTAAGTCACCTAAATAATAATACTTAAATGTATAGAAGACATCTAAGACCCAGGAACAAACATTTGTGCTCATCACACAAACACTTGCCCTGTCCGGGATTCGAACCTGGGACCGCCAGCTTCGTAGGCCGTTGTGCAACCCACTGAGCCAAACGCGTCGTCAAAAAGTTACACACTAGTTATGAAAATTTCATATTCTCTTCTGTCTTCGCGATATCACTAATTTTGATAAAACAATTTAAAAGGATTATGTCGCGTTCCGAAACGTCGGGAACTCAAATGAGTGAGTTTTATATAAATTATTTAAACTTTACTAAAGTATATATAATCTTGCAATTAAAATTAATTGCTCTGATCTTCTGTGGTAGTAATTATTTTCGAAATGACTTTTTCAGCTTGTGGAAGTGACTGCCCTTTACCAGATAGGTAACCAAAAAATGTTTACTATTCGCGCTTAGTTTTGACAATAATGTAATTTATACTTTTCTGAAAATAAATCTATATTAACAGGCTACAAAATTGGTCGACACTATAGCAAATACTTCTGGAATAGTTGTGGTAATTCTCAGAAGTGAGAGTTTAAAGGGTTTAAGAGTGACATGATTTTACGTTACCATATTTAGCTAATAAACTCGCCAAGTTTAAAAATTTCCAGACCGCACGTGTGTACCGTCGCTATTGAGCAGTTTTACGCGGTGTTCACACTAGCTCTTAATTTGCTACATTTATAGCAACAGCACAGACGGCGGGCGTCAGAGTTCGAAATTCAAAAACTAGTGATGGCAACTTGACGAAAACGTATGCATCGGAGGCTAGTAGGTATATATTCTGTTGGACAAATGTATAATCGTCATCACCCTTAAATATACATACATAAGAGAGTTCTCAAAGTCAAACAATGTTGGAAACTGTTTGATATTTTACCCACTAAAATTTGATATTTGTTACTAATGTTTTTTTTATTTAATGCCGAAAAAAAAACACAAACAAAAACAAAGCACTAAAATCGAGAACGCTCAACAAAAGGCACAAATACCATAATAACAAATCGCTAAAGTTAAATCAACGGTAGTTACAATAAAGACAGTTCGCAAACACATTTCCTTAATAGGTAAATTCCCAAGAAACCCACCTAAAGGCAACAGAAACGTTCCGAAATCTACTTTTAAAATTTCAAACGACAGTTTTTGCTTGTAAAATTTTATCTGAATCGAGTTGGGTACTGGCCAAATAGGGTCGAGTGTAATTGGGTGTTGTTTGCCAAGATCAACATAATTTGGACACTTGTTGGCTGATCCATAATAAGCTTATTAAACTGTTTATATACTTGTTGTCGGAAGCGTTGAAGAGTTTGTGTTTTCTTGGAAGATATTACGTGGTAATTTCCTTGAAGCCAGCAGCTTCCTGCATCCTTCACAAGCATTTTCACTTTATAAGGGGCTGCCCACTAGAATGGGCCACTCTTGTATGGAGAAAAATAAAAATTTGATACAAAACTTAAATCGAAAGATTGTTAAAAAAATATGGTAATTTTGTTCAAAGCAGTATTTCATGCCTAAAGAATCCAAAAAAGATGAAAAAGAGCCTTAAAAGGATAGGTTCATTTTTCAGCTCCCCTACATTTTCAAAATTTTCAAACTTCCGGAGGCACTCAAACTAAAATAAATAAAAAATTAGACATTATTAACACCAAATGTCACCATGTTCCAATTGCGCCCTTTGACAAATCAGGAAAATGTAAAAATAACCCACCCTACTGCCCACTTTAGGTCTTCCAGTTCGTAATCGCCACTCGAAAGTCTTTCGGACGCGGACAGAAGAGAGTTCTTCGATGTGTCCCGCCCATTATCACTACAAGTCGACAGGCTTCGGGCGATTTTGGTTAGGGGAGGTTGGGTAACAGTGTACTCCTAGGGGGACAGTGGGTCATCTATACTATTATAGCTTGACAAGTTCTTCGGTGACACGCCCATGGTCTGCGGGCGACGGGGGGAAAGACAGCGGAAACGAGTAAGAAGTGTGAGCGCGTGGCGGGATCATCGTGCCCCGCCGCGCGCACACTTCATTCCCACCCCCGCTGTCTTTCCCCCCGTCGCCTGCAAACCATACGTGTCACGAAAAAACTTGTAAAGCTATATATAGTTGTAAAAATTAAATGTCTGCACATTGAGGTATTTGTTGGTCACTGAATCGAACATTTTCTTTTTCGTATGCGATATGTGTCGGTGTGGCTTCGTCACGCCAAATCGGATAACCGAAATTTCAACTATTTTTGATACACAGGTATAAGATACTTTTTACTCGAATACGCTGCAAAAAAAAGCGGGTCATAATCTTTTCTGTCTCCACTGGCGAAGTTGAGGGCACCTTCTATTCCTATATTGATGCACGCAAAGCACAACTCGGTCAACAAGGCTTTAAAATAAGTGTTGGAAGCTTGCCTATTTCGCATAAAATTATTATAGCGATACAGCAAAAATATTGCAGCGCAAACAATACGCCATTTTATAGCTTCAAGTTGTGCCAATTTTGTTGACATCGCCACAGATACTAGGTTTTACGCCCGTTACATTTGGCCCTAAGTTTTTATTGTTATTACGTAGGGAACAAATAGTACTTGATTTTGATTGTCTTCATAGATTTTGCAGGGCACACACACTTAGGTTTTGATGAAATAAACAAGACTTCTTTCGATTCTTTAGTTTATTAAGGAACACACAGTTCACATTTTTATACCATCAAACTACAAGAAGGAAGTGGCGACATCTGTGTAACTATATCGGTAATAAAAAAATAACTGAGGCGCAGGCAAATCACATACAGCCAAGCATTAAATAAAATTTGACTTCAATACACACAACTGTTGTTGTATTGTGTTCATTAGCCACACTTTTTTAATTAATTTTCTCGTTTAAATATTAATGTTAAATTTAAGGCACACTGGTCCCACCAAGGGCGAGGAAGCGTTTAGATATCGACGATTTTGTCGCCCAAGAAACGAACAAAAGATATAGATCCTGTGTTAGTAAAAGAAAGATATAAATTAATAGTTCATCGCTGGCTTTTCACACTGCCGGCGAGAACTCTCTCATATATGTATTTCTTTTAATGACACGGAGTCTATATCTAATGTGCGTTTCTTGAGCGAGTTTGGCGAGAAAATAGTCGATAGTTGTTCGCTTTCTCGCCAGCGGTGGGGCCAGTGCCTAAGGCATGTTTTAATTTAAATATTAAAAAAAACTTTTTGGATACAAAATTATACGACTTTGGAGTAATATTTCAATTTTAAGACTTCCGCTGCCAAGCTTTTCGTAGCGCTACGCACGTTTCTCTACATACATGTATGGACATGTATGGTATCGGATACGCGTCTAGGAGCAAGGGCTCCTGGCGTCTATTTCACAATCGTGGCAAATGTCGTGTGACAGCGACAATTTCACGTACATTGCGTGTTCAGTATAAAGTAAGGAGATGTATCGAGCTTGCGGGGATCACCGTGAACATAAAATTGTCGTTGTCACCTGACAATTGTCATGATTCTTTTCGATCTGGCCCTTAAGATATGAAACTCATAAAGCTCATGGATTAACACAAAGTATATTAAAATAAATAAATAATCATTAAAACATTGACTGCCAGGCCCTTATTTCACAATCGTGACAATTGTCAGGTGAAAAAGAGAGATTTATGTTCATGGCGATCTCCGCAAGGTCGAACTGAACTGAACACGCAATGTACGTGAAATTGTCGCTATCATCCGACATTTTTCACGATTGTGAAATAGGGACCTGAAGTCCCTTCGATGATTTATGTACTAGAAGTTGGGTAGGTATTCAACCCAACTTCCATCTTAACACACTTTCACATGTATAAAAGTCTTAATAGTACAATTTTATTCCAGTAGACTTAATATTCGTAGATTCCTAGTAAAATGGTACTTACAAAAATGAGCCAAGAAAAATTTGAATTCCGGTATTACCATTTTGGCATTGCAAAAAAATAGCATAAGTCTCTTAGAAACACAAATACATTTGATATCTTTTCCTATACGATCCCGTATCACTATCCCATTGAACCCGTGATTAATCACAGAAAGCCAGAATCCTAAATCAATTCCTATCATAGCTATTCATTAAAAGGGTCTATATGGAGCAAAAACAGCCTAAGAAAGTTCCAAGGACTCTGTCGCTTTGACAAACTACGTGTGGCGCAAGGAACGCGTAAGATAACTTAAAGCGACATGGTTATAATATGCAAGAAGCGCCGAGACTTGAAGTGTCTCTCTGATAAATTATATATTAGGTACAGAGTACAGGAGGGAGTTAGTTACGACATGGTTATGAAATTGCGTGGAAATGAGATTATGTTTAAGTGATTAGTTTCTTGGTATTTCTTAACGGTTTCAAGATCAGGAACCCGCTAGGCGGTCGGTCTGCTCATAGCAAGTTTTCGCTACATGTGCATTTTTAGAGTTCCGTACCCAAAGGATCGAACGGGACACTATTCCTAAAACTCCGCTGTCCGTCCGTCTGTCTGTTCTTCTGTCACCAGGCTCATGAACCGTGATAGTTAGATAGTTGAAAGTTTCACAGATGATGTATTTCTGTTGCCGTTATAACAACAAATACTAAAAACAGTACATCTTTGTCTGTGTGTCTATGTCAGTGACCAATATAAAATTATCGACATTAATAGAGCTCTGCTAACACTGGATTTTCATTCGGCCGTTTGTAGCGTATATTCTGTACGGAACGTAGCGCAGCGAAATCATTATATTAAGCTTTGTATCCTTAATCCTACTAGTATTATAAACTAAAAGGTGCAACTTCGTTAGCGAAGAAGAAAAAAAATGAACCCTCTTTTTTTCTTCTAGATAGTCAGGTACAAAGAGTCCTATAACCATCTGTGGATGACCCGTGTACCAAAACTTTTTGAAATCCGTTGAGCCGTTTTGGCGCGATGAAGCCACAACGACACATATAAATATACAAAAACGTATATATTTTTCGATTTAGTGGCCTTCAAATAGTCTGTATCGCTTATTTTTTAAATATATCTTCAATGTTTACGACTTTACAAAGGTAGGTAAGTATAGATGTGAAAGTTTGTGAAGCAATTAGGATATTTGTTACAGTTAGAATTCTTTATTTTGACCGAAAGCAATAATAATAATGCAAGTACTATTGTATCTTCGGACAAAGCCATTATCTTTCATCCTGAAGTGTACTGCCATTGTTCCTTTGAAATAGAACTTATTAACACCTCTAGGGGCCTCTATTTTATTGTGAACCTTCTTCTTTCAAAATATAAAGTTGTCTTTTGTGTGACACAAGAATTTGTAGTAATAGCATAACTTCGTCAGTGCATAAGAAAAAAATTATAACCCTTTTTTGCTTCAGCTGAGTCGGATAAAAAGTATCCTACAACCATTTGCAGATGCCCATACAATAATATGTCTCTATCTATGTAACAAGTTCTTGGATAATAGTTCCTTGCTATTCCGCAAAATAGCGTTTTGGTTAGACGTGCGAATAAATTGTGCTCTCATGCGCATATTTTCAAGCAGTTTCCACAAAAAAATACACATGCAAATACAACAAACGACTACCAGACAGTATAATCTTCGACACGTGTTTCTCTACGAGGCATCACCAGGAGATGCAGAAAATATTGACTGTTCGGCGTCCACCCGAAACGGTCGGCTGTATTTTATACCCTGAATATTATGATTTCTAGGAAGAGATGGAAATGCACGTAACAACGGTGAAGACATTTAAGTTGTTCATTAATGATAATATTTACTTTTATGTAATAAAAATTAAATAAATAAATATTTGTCATATACTATGGTAAATGCGTTCGTAAGTCATCTGTGATTTAATAATTCGCCCATACGCGAATGACCTTTGATCTGTATCTCTTCACTTCTCTGTGTTGTATATGTCTCACCGTGTTGACAACCACCGTTGTTACCAATATACTGTTTCAGTTTATCTTCACGAGGCACCGAAACCAAGATAAACATCATCAAAATTTGGTATTATTACGACAAAAAACCAGTTTTTGCTACTCTTCTTAAAAACTATAGAACCTATTGAAAAAACAGTAGACTATTTTAAAGTGGACATTATTATTAACTTATTGGTTTTAGCCCCATGTCGAAGCGTCGCTTGAGCGAGCCTATACCAATTTAAGATAGAAAAAGGACTTTACGAATCTTTTTTTTTCTGTTTATTTATGAAGTATTACAACATTCCATTACACTAAAATAAATGCAAAATACCATGCTATGCATATTTTACGTGGTTTGCACCAAGTGGAATAATAGTATATCACTTTAAAAACAATGACATGTACCGACATTTTCTGGGTAGCCCCTTATCGCTTTAAATACTTTTGATGGCATACTCGAACTTCATCACAATTCGTTTTAAACTCGTTTCATTAAGATACAAGTCCGAAACACGAAATTAAATACGCAGATTTTAGGTTAGAGCAAGATTTTCGTAGCGTTGCGCGCGTAGCCGATAACATGGGAAGATTATGACGTAGCTAAAACGAAAGCAGAGCGCCCGCATAGCGGGTTCGCGATCATGAAAGTGTTCAGTTTCCGTATTGTTTACGGAGTGTGATTGTGGCGCCATCTACGCCTAGTTTTGTTTATGTCCTATTACGGTAGAATTTAGTAGCTATTGTACCTTTGTGTGGGTATTGTTGAGGTGCTTAATAAAGTGTGATGAGCGGATAAGATATCCGCAGGTATACCATGCTACGAATAACTACAGCAAGTAATGTGGCATGTTAGATATATTGTTTAGAGATCCCGCTTGGTTCCACAGTGTAAAGAAACATAGAGTGAGCCGACGTTTTTGATGTTTCCGTAAATGACAATGATATGTCCCGAGCTACTAAGTAACTATAACACGGACCAGTCTGCCTACCATAAGCTGAGTTTACGATCGGCGCTAGCGAGTATCTCGTATCGAGAGTCAGTGCAACTCTCTCGCACGCGCTAATAGTGCGAAAGAGATAGACCATCATCAAGCGCTCGTTAAAACACTAGTGCCAAACTCATGGTAGGCGCACAGGGATCGGAACCGGTATTTTTTTCTTAAAAATTATCCGAAAAAACGATTCGTTTTATTCGTTCAATTAGGAGATTTTCGTATATTTTTTTAAAATTCTAGAACTTGAAGCAGGTGTTTTGTGAGTGATTTCTCTTCTTGTAAATACTGTTTGAAATCATTCCTGAAATAGCGTGTATTTTAGATGATTTAAAAATATCTGATACGGACTATGCAGCTCGGGCTCGTCCCACCCGCGTCACCCCTTGCACCCCGCACGATTGCTCTGTCTAGACAGGTTCGTCGGATGACTGTATTTATTTCTAGACTGTTGTAGTTTTGCTTATGCAATAATATAATAACAACAACCAAGAACAAATCAATATAATATGAGTATAATAACTCAGTATGGAAATGTACGCAAATGAGTTGTGTATCTTTTGCTTTTAGTTCTTAGCCAAATATGAAAATACTGTAAAAACGATTTTAAAAAGTGAAATAAAAATTAAAATCAGTCAAGAAATGCGCTTGATATAGGCATTTTAAACTACTAATTAGACAGCGATTTGACAGAGAGTTCCGACTGTACATAACGTCATAGTGCATTACGGCCATATAAAGTCCGAAAAAAAAACAACCGTTTTTTACATGAATGAGCTTTGAACAAAAATAAAAATTCATACATATGATGACGGGGTATGAAAATCAAAATTCTAATTAGTAATCAGTTAGATAATAAAAAAATATTGGACACAAATTTTTTGCTTTTTCAACGACGACATTTTGACTGAATGTATATTTTGATTACGTAAAAAAAGAAAAATACGTCTCCAATATTTTATATTAATCTATATCACAGACTAATTATTAAAATTTAGTCATCATCCATATTGTAAATAATATGTCTTATATATACATAGATTGCGTTGTACATATCGAGGAACGGCTGTTTGTGTGAAAATTGACAATCCTCTTATTTCAATGGACCTTGTTAGTACCCAAAATTACCTAGCATTAATTTGGTTACTAGCTAAATTTACATGCAGGAATAGTGGACAGTAAACAAGCGCTGTTTGTTCCTCGGCGAGTTGGACTCAGCACACATGGGTAATGGGAAATTCACACGTTTCATAAACCAAGCTTGAAATCGGAGAAATCGGGCGCCAATTTGTGACATATCAAGCTTAAACAGAATAGGCGATTCGACAAGTTTTAGCCGTGATAACGTCTTATAAATCGATGAACGCCGGCTGCACGCACGAAAAAGCATGACTCATTGTCACGTTCCGCCTGAGCCGAGCGTGCAAGCGAGAGCGCGGAACAAGCGATAGAGCCGTGCGATTGGCCTAAGCGTTCAGCTTTTGAATTCAGAAAAGAATGCAATTTTTTTCTTTCAATTATGTTTTCTTACGACGTTATCACTTAAAATTATCTAGTAATCCGACTTTACAGAATTTTTCATTCGTTTTTTCTAGACGGACCTCTCAATAATAGAAATATTGGTGAAAAACTACTTGAATCTCATATAAACTCCCAGAGGTACAACAATGTTAAAATCACATTTTTGAACTTTCCCAAAGACGCTCCATACTACAGCCTACTAGCTTCTGACGTCACGCGTACAGTTGGGGAACCTTGAATGGGGAAATTAAGAATCATGTTCTTGAGCTATGTTAAAATTTGCGTTAATCGAAATGGTTTCAAAACAAAAGTGACCATACGAGTACATTTAATAGGTTTTTCAATGGTATTATTGATTAGTTTTTAATATTTTCATCCTTATATCCTAATTATGTATGATGAGATAGGGTTCTTCATGAAAAGTCCATGTGGTTGAATATAGTATATTATTATACAATTAAGTTTGAGATAAAGTACAAGGTAAAATAACAATAAATAACGTTACATAGGGTTTCATATTATCTATTTGCACACTCAAGCAATATAATAATATCTTTTATGTTGCTGTAAACAGCGAAGTTATGGTGAAACTATAACTGAGGCTTACACCACGCCTCCCTACTAAGTATCCTTCACTAATCATCATCATCAGTATCATTAATATCCTAATATTAATATTATAAACGTAAAAATCTGTGCCGATGTATGTATGTACGTTCCTGTTAATTATAAAAAACTACTAGACGGATCGCAACGAATCTTTCCAATAATGTTGTTTAGACATCAAAGTAACACATAAGCTATAAATTGTATCTGTACACGGATGAAGTCACTGGTTATATTCTCTTTGAAAGTCACGGGCAACAGGCTACTTTAAAAATGGACTTTTCCGCCCAACTTTAAAGGCTTATTATAAAATAAGCTACACGTTAGGTATTGAACTCGAAATTTTAATGTAGTTTTTTATTTTGCTTGTTTTAACATAATTTTACATACTTTTTACGAATTTTGAGATCAGGCAACATTCCTATAGTAGTGGCCGATAAGCGTTTATTACCCGCAACCCCTTTTTTGCCCTCCCTCCTCTTAAGGTGCGTCCACATTTGTATCATTTGCCTGATCAGATCTTCGTCCCGTGGCATGATCACGTGTCACGATCACGCGTTTGGACGTTGCGCCGATCCGATCGCTCGAAATCCATGTTGCTACGCGTATCACACACTTAGATCGGACAAGCGGGGCTTAATCGCCTCACCGACAGTGAGTGTCCAAGCAGCACGATACGCAGTCATGCCACGCCACGGTGATCGGATACGAGCAAATGATACAAGTGTGGACGCACCTTTACCAAGGGCGAGGGTCCAGTTAAACGGCCAGCTTTTAAGTACTAAGATATACCTACACACATACTCGTCTGCAGACAGCCAGACACACCCCCGGTTTCTCATTTGCATGCGAACTGTACTTACACATGTTCTTTTAAAAGCACAACAATAAACGATTACCATTAAAGAAAAGCCTAGCCATATTTCTTTATCACATCTAATAGGCTGAACATTTGAAAAGAGCCGAAGGACCGCTTTCGCCGCCGGACGTAATTACGCACCGGGGTAATGAGACGCCGCACGCTCGCTTTGTAATCAAATTACAATAATCGCGATTACAGCCTGTTTCAATTAACAACTATTTTTGTGACCTAGAGTGATTGTGGGTAATTATAAATAAAAGTCAAGGAAATTTTGCAGTTGCCGCATGTTACAGACATCTGCGACATGTATTATATACAGTATATAAAATGCAAACAAGCAGACAGACCACCTCATGATTCGTGGATTCTGAGGCTCATGGTTGCTCAATGTAAAGATTCCAAATAGACTGAAGTCGTGCACTAAAACATTTCGAGCAGTACTAGACTTCGGTGGTTCGGTGCACTTGCAGACAATGGAAGAGGATCAAGCAGTAAAAAGAACATACTTGGCATGGCCAGGGCTTTGAGACACGGTCGAGGCAGATTTACAACAAATAATCTCTGCTGCTCATTGCACAAGATTGGGGTAGGTAGCCTTCTCTCGTCTGTGAGGTCAATAATACTTTTGGGTCACTGAGTTAAGGGGATGCATCGAAAATGTAATCTTTTTTTAGTGAGATTTTTGTTGCAGACCCTTAAAGCAGTTATTAGTTAGGTAATAGTTATAATCATAATTTCTTGTAATAGCCACCACAGTAGTAAACATTCTATGGAAATTTCAAGTTTCTAGCCATTACATTTCAAGCCCTTTGACAGACAGATAGACAAAGACAACGGAGGCTTTGTAACAGGGTTCCAATAGTACCCGTTGGTTACGAAATCCTAAAAACACGTATCACAGAGGAGGTCACTTTTCGCTTCAGTTAACTATCGCTTTTTTGCTATTCACATTTTCACACAAAAATACATTTAGCATTTTCCCTCCCAGCTATCCAAACGTCAAAATATGTAAATCTACTCCCCAGTTCAATTGAATTGCACATCTATTTGATATGGCAACTCATTCCACATCCTTTGAGTTATTTTAAGCTAGAATGCTGTGTCTCGTCAATAAGAATGATTTTACTTGTGAAGACCGAGTGATGCACAAGTTTTCGAGATAAACAGTCAATTCCCATTTGTTGATAAATTTACAATTTAAAAGCGCCAATGTAACTGATCGTGTAGTTTATGTTTACTTAAACTCAAGATTACTTTTACCATTCTACGAGGTTTCTTTCTAGTCGTCTCACTCTTGTCAGATTGGTCGTGTTCTCGATGATGATGTAGTCGTACACGGCTGACCTTGGTCCTCGGTCCTCTCGACTTGGGTAGCCGCCTTTGCAATTTATCTCCACTTCATTCTATTGGTAGCATTTCGAGAACACTCTGAGATGCATTTGTGACTGTTTTTATAGGATCTGTCCATAGGGTTGGAGACCGCCCTCGAGACCTTTTGCCTTCAACCTATCCCTGTACCACTAGACGCTCCATGAACTGCTAGTTTCAGGAGATATATTCAAAGGATCTTTTATTATATATTTCAGCGTTTGGAACCAAGTATGTTATTGAAACCACTCTCTGTTTATAATTTTTGTTACAATATATTTTAACTGAGTTTTATCATCATCATCAGTAAAAATAATGACTTTGAGCCTTCTTTTGAGGCCCATTGTGAATGACCACGTCTCAGTGCCGTATGTCAGAGAGGCGTGGCGTCAGGGAAATTACAAGGCAAGCCGAAGCGTATTCATACTCATATTTAATGAAAAAGATGGATATAAGCCTTTTCTTGGGCAACCCGGAGGGAATCGGCTTATATGGACGCCACGCCACTGGTATGTCATGTCATCACTGGCAACACACACTGGTTAAAAACTCTTAAGTGGTATTTGGGACGAGAAGATATTACATAGCTTCCCGAAAGATGCCCATCTGAGTTGGATTTGACGAGTGACCTCTCTTTCGAAGTTGGATCTACCCAACTGGACTGTTTGTCCCAGATATATCTAGTAATCTACAACTTCATGCGTAAAGTTTCTTACTTTCAGTGGAGTGGGCACCACATGAGAGATTAAATTTACGTCTACTCCAAGTTCATCTTAAGGCCCACTTGCCGAGAAACTCTACGAGGTCTTTGAGCATTTCACCGAGGTTTTCCAGAGTCTCAGCTATGACTATGATATTATCAGCGAAGCAATAGACACATGGGTGGAGAACGGTGGCATGCGGTCCATGTGAATGTCCATGGCTCCATATAGACACAGAACAACTGCCAGCCGAACGCTCGGCTCGTGACAATGGCCGGAACGTGACAGGTTTTCGTGCGTGCAGCCAGCGTTCATCGATTTATAAGACGTTATCACGTCAACAACACCATTACATGTATACTCGAAATGTAATCGCTCAATAAATAAAATTTCCTACAATAACAGTCTGGACTTGAAGGAAAATAGGGGTTTTATTGTTACAGCTTTCCTGTAACAGATATATTTGTTTTTAAAAGAAATAGGGTTGTTTTCGGAGAAATATTGGCATACCCCAATAAAAAATATGACCGGAATGGCGATAAATTATATTTTGTAGGGACTAGGGGACTAGTTTTTATGGAGCAAAGTAAGGATAAAATAGCATTTCGTTTCATTTTTATAGGCTGCTGTTTAACTGATCGTGAGGAGGATCGTGGAAGAACTAAAACTAAGGTCTAGAGTCTATGCCGATGTCGCTCTCTTCTATCTATCTCTCTCTCTCTCTCTCTCTCTCTCTCTCTCTCTCTCTTTCTAGAAAGTATCCCGGTTTACCCTCATCTGCCATAAACTTTATAAGTCATAATCATCATACGTCATAATGCATTTCTTTCTGAATAAGTAAACTTTTCAGGATTAATATAAAGCAAACCTAACATAACCTAATGCACTTAACAGGATTATGCCTTAAAAAGTCCTGAAAAAAATGCGATTGGATTATGCGTCAAATAAACAAAAATGCCGTCATGCATAATGAGATTTTGCACCAATTATTCAATAAATGGGTCTAAAAGCATTTACGATTAGTGTGTTATTGCAATATTATCAGATGTATGTGTGCATAAGCCTGGCCATTTTAACACGTGGATTATCGTGAAGGTAACCTATATCTACCTCTTTTTATATTAAATCATTGTCTAAGGCTAAATCTAAGAAGCTTGGTTGACGTGCCAAAGTAGTTAGTTTTGCTTAGTCTTAAGGGTAAACCTAAAATATCGGCTGTGTTTACAATATTGTACTGTTTTTCTTGGTTCTATTACCTAGTAGTCATAACAGAAAGCTACAACTGCAATAAAACAACGCCTATTCACTAGGTGTTTCAACTTCCCTCATAACCATGAACAATAAACTACAATTTTTACATAGTTCTTTTAAAAACAGTATCCTAACCAAGCTTGGTCGAGTGTCTAGCGAAATGGCGTCACGCGCGGCGCACTCCGTGATTTCGCTGTCCATCAAAAAGTATGCGGTACATCTTGTGTAATCCACTAACTGTCACTTTGTATGGTTGGTTGCAATATTTGCTCTCTCTTTTACTCGTATTTCGGTATTTCTCGTTGGCACGTCAGAGATTACCTTCTGTACTGGTAGTAATATCTAAGCTCTTTAACTGGGTCTATTGTCCTGCCTATGTCTTACCATAAAGCTCCTTATCTATCTCTAATTCTCTTTTTAATCGGGTAGTGAATTTGTGTTCTAGGTCTGTCAAAATATGTCGTGGACGCCTGATGTGCTTCCTTGGAGGAAGGTCAGGCGTGTAGTTGACGGAGTCCCAGATGAGGGCATTTGGACTACGTTCCGAGCGCAGAAAGTGATTTTTGGCTAGGGTCTGAAAGCGTTGGGCAACGGATTCGATGCCCAAGTCTGCGTGAATGTCGACGTTTCGGATGTAGCCCGGGGCGTTGACTACACGCCTGAGAAAATTATTTTGGAGAACCTGGAGCGTCCCAATCTTAAGACGCGAGGTATGTCCGAAGCCTGTCCTCGTGTACGAAAGTACGGGCCGCACACAGGTTTTATACAGTGTTCATTTGTTGCGGCGGGAGAACGTCGACTTCGTGGCAAGGAGGCTGTGCATATGATAGAGAGATTAGTACGGCGAGCAGTGCATTTTATCCTCAGCAGCCGTCTCCAGCACTACATTTCAAGTAGATATTTGTTTAACAGGCCGCATTATTATTCAGCTGATATGAAGACGATGATGCGTTGTTTTGATATGCCATGATTTGTTTCCATCCATTAGCATACTGATGTACACTTCTACTGTGATATTTTCATAATATAATTCCGCAGTGAAATGAGCTCCCAGCTTCTCTAACATCATGTCCGTTGTTCGGAAGTTAATTTAGGCAGCTGATTACATACGTTTTATTACGGATTACAAAATTTGCTTTTAATCTAGACTTTCATGTGAAGTCTGGATAAATTTGTTTTGTGATTACTCTCGTGGTTGCTTTATTGTTATTGTTCTAATGTTAAATGAAAATAAGTCATTTGTGATTCAGAATAAGGTTTTAAGTTCGATGTTGGTTATGCTTGGATTTACACAATACTATTATAATTCTTTTGGGAATATGCATTTGGCCCATATACCATAAAATTAACAAAAATCTGCAACTGGTAGTTACCTAGGAGACGCTTCTAAGAAAAATATAGCTTGATTGAAGAGTAATAACATAAAAAACACTAGGTGCAACTTCGTCCGCGGAGGAGATAATAATCATAACCGTCTTTTTTGTTCACCATAGTTAAGTTAGTGTAAAAAGTATCCAAAAACAATATGGAGATACCTATTAATTACCTGTGTACCAAAAATAGTTGAAATCCAAATCCAAAATACAAACATGCAAATGTATATTTCCATTCAGTGACCTCCAAATAGTCCGTTATAATTATAAAATTGTTTATAAAAACTTGTTGTGATGAACTTTGCGCGCCTCTCTCTATTATTTTTAACAAATCTATATAGTTGGGTATTTTTCCTACTCTCTGGAAAATTGCGCACATAATACCCATACACAAATCAGGTGACAAAAGCCAATGTCAAAATTATAGGTATATATATAAGTATCTTATCGATCTTCTCGAAGTTATTTGAATCAGTTATGTACAATTGTTTTTATTCACATTTTAAAATGATGATTTCTCCCAGTCAACATGGTTTTGTTTCTAATAGGTCCGCTGTCAGTAACCTATTGGTCTACAAAAACTATCTCTGCAGTGTTTTTGCTAAAAAAGCTCAAGTCGACTCAATTTATACGGATTTTTCGAAGGATTTCGACAAAGTCGATCACACCATACTCATTAAAAAACTCGAAGTATTCAGGGTAATTTGCTTAGATGGGTGGATTCTTATCTGAGTAATAGAAGTCAGCTTATTAATATTAAAGGACATCTTTCTGCGGCAATTACTATAACATCTGGTGTACCGCAAGGATCACATTTAGGACCTCTCTTGTTTGTTGTCTTTATTAACGACCTGGTTGAACGTTTGTCATGTCCTTGTTTATTGTATGCAGATGACCTTAAAATCATTTTAATTATAAAAAATATTGAGGACTGTACAATTCTACAGAATAACCTTAATGCAGTAGCGAAATGGTGTATTGAAAACCGTATGTTTTTAAACTCTGAAAAATGCTTAATTATTTCCTTTACGTCGTCAAAACAAAAATTCTTATTCGATTATTCCCTTAACAATTACACATTAAATTGCACATCTGTTATCCGTGACCTTGGCGTTCATTTCGATGAAAAATTAACCTTCCATTTTCATTATGATAAACTAATTTCCAAAAGTATTAAGCTAATCGGTTTTATATCTCGTACCACCAGAGACTAAAAACGTTAATACCTTGAAATATTTATATTATTCTCTAGTACGAGGTACCTTAGAATACGGGTGTGCGATATGGTCACCTTATTACAAATTACATATGGACAGAATTGAGAAAGTTCAAAAGCAGTTCCTCAACATCCTCTGCTATAGGCTCCAGCTCGGCCGAGAACATAGATCATATGCCAGTAGGCTTACACATTTCAACGTATCATCCCTGTCATCCCGCAGAAAATGCAATGATTTAATTATACTTTATAAAATTTTACACTCACATATTGACTGTCCTTCCCTTCTTTCTCTTCTGAACTTCATTACCCGATATAAATCACGTAACCCCTCGCATAAATTATTCCTGCTTCAAATTTATAAAAATAACACCTCATTCTATAACCCTATTATACGAATGTGCCGATTGTATAATGAAACGGTGTTTGAACATCCTTCTTTGGACATTTTTAAAAACATCTTACTCTCATTTAAAAACACTGTAAAAAAATTATTTTAGGTCATTTAGTTTTACGCAAATGTATAATAGGTAAAGTTTAATTAGTTAATACTGTAAACACAATGTTATATTGTTGCTATCCCTAAAAAAAATTATATAATTTGTCTCTAGCGATTAATTTTTCACTAAATTTTATTAGTCTTTCTGTGCACACATTGTTTAGAGTTATAGTCCAAACCTTAACTTTAAGCTTTTTATCTTGATTTTTATGCGACTGTAACTTGTTGTATGAGCCTAATAAATAAATAAATAAATAATATTTATTTTTAATACCTTGAATGCATTTCATTTTTACAACTTTATAATAGTATAGATACCTATATATGAATTCAAACTTCAATTAATTATTAGTTTTAGTTTTAGTTAGTTAAGTGTTATTTTGAATTATTGTTTTGGGCACCACTGAAAATCAGCGCCACGGCTTGCTATGGCATCATGCTGAGAAGTGTCAATTTTTAGCGTCATTTGTTATTTAATATTACATAACTGTATATGCAATGCGCTATATTCTTCTTTTAAATGATCTTTCCACGCAGATTTGACTGGAACTATTCCGAGCGAGTTAGGTGAAAAGAGTATTTGTATTGTTGTCTAAAACGATATATTTATTGAGACAAACTTACTCCTTTTCCGCAAACGAACTTCCGCGGATACCTAGTTAAGGCATACAGCTAAAGCGTATTTCCATGCAATAAACTTACCGTTTTAGCCTTATCACAACCTATTATCATATAACTCAATGTATCTATGCATCTACAAACCCTTACTAATGCCACTTCGTAGCACTTAACCCCGAGATATGATCTCACCCCAATTAATACCTATCGTATTATCAACGAGATCTTGGGCGGTAATTGGTAACTTATGTAAGACCGGAACCTTGTATATTGGGTATCTTTGGCATGGGCCGGTTAATTGAGAATTCAAACAGATAATAATGTGTACTACCATAGCTGGCGGTTACCTCTCTCAAAGGATTTCCTTAGCAATTCAGAGAGGTAACGCCTCCAACATAATGGGAACCAAGCCGCAGGCGGACCTGCTGGACGGGGTATTTTTTTTATAATGCCTTTTTAGGCTTCCGTAGCCAAAATGGCAAAAACTCTTATAGTTTCGTCATGTCCGACCGTCCGTCCGTCCGTAGTTCGTATGACACAGGCATTTTACTCAAAAACTACATGATGTACATTATTATACATGTATTAAGTATAGGTGTCTTGTGTAAGCCGCTACTTAGTTTGATGGTTGAATAAAAAAATAAAAAATTCTAGGGGCGGGGACTCCATACATGTGACCGAAAATGAAAACAAAAAAATTAGCAAATTTCAATATATGGCACATACTTCAACAATTTTTTTTGAAATCATTTTAAGGTTTCCCAAAAATAAAAGTGATTGAATAGATATTTTGGAAAATAATAGTAGCACAAATTGTGTCCCCCCTACCCCCTTTAATTTTCTAAACGGTACCTATGTTAAAAAATATGAGGAAAATTTCAAAGATAAATTTCATAGTTTCAACGAAAACTGTTTTCAAGAAATAGAATTGAATAGAGATATATTTATTTGCCATAAATGTGGTACCAAAGTGATGTTAAATAATCGGATATACCGTTTTTGAGTTACTATTAAAAAACTGCGCTTCTCAGCAAAAAGAAGTAAGTGCCGTGGAGATACGCTCTTTTTGCTAGTGCACTTTTTCATATCGTATTTTTTTCATGTGTGTATTGTTTTGTATGACCAGCTGTTTTTTTATTGATTTGATCGACATCAGCCAAAAAACGTCCACTGCTGGACACATGCCTCACCTAAGATAGCCACCATCATCGGTTGCGCCAACCGCATCCAGCGGACTCCAACGACCTTCATCAGACCATCAGCCCACCTTGCTACATTAAAACAGTTCAAACAAAGTTAGTAGATGATAACGAATAGAATTTCGCATTTGTAACAATAGGTAGGAATTCTAATTGAAAGTTGTAGAATAAGCGATTTGTTCCGGTTGGAACCAGATTGTGAAAACCGCATAGAGATCGGCTGAACTCATTATCCAACATTCAACTATCGTGTTCACAAAGTTATAAAAGTGATTCTAGCACTGTGGTAGTACTGCCGGGAGTATCGGGCTAGTGACCATCATAATCAGACCCCTAATCTGGAATCTATTGCCCGTAATCGGAGATCAGGGGCCGTTTCTCAAAAGCTTCTAACTTTTATTACAAACGGAAGCCTCTTTCTAAAAATATGAATCAAAAAGAGACTTCCGTATACAAGTTACAAGCGTTTATGAAACGGGCCCCATATTACTCTTTGAGTAGGAATTTAACCACTGATGCCATACGGATACATTCCCTTTTGCCAAAGTACCCGCGGCATCGAGTCTGCTTATACAACAAATTGTCAGTGTGTGGGTGTTTTTTGGTTTTAGTTAGGAGATTTTCGGTATTTTGTGCGTTTGTAAAAATAAGAATATTTCCGTAGTGTGCTGTACGTGTCTACCTCGCTTAGTCATGAAAATATCTGACATATATCTCTTCTGTTTCCGCGATTATCACTGATAGAAATAAAACAATTTAAACGGATTATATCGCGTATATTATCTCATTTGAGTCCCCGACGTTTCGGAAGCTTTGCAGTTTCCATGTTTACAGGATCGACAGCAAAAAGATATATTTTTCTCTGACAAAGTAACAATTTGTGCAAACTACCCACTTAGAGAAAACAAATAAAGGTGTACATACATGCCAGATGGGCCTAATTTATAAAGACAGTTACACATGTGCCAGAAGGGCTTGATTATTTTATTCTATCCACCATCACTAGCCTGGAACACCTGGATATCAGCTTGGCCCTCTTCACTCGGTTCAAAGACGCGCTGTACAAATTATTGACGATCGCATACATACGAACGGTATTGAACTTTTAAGTCTAAGGAGAGACTTCGCCTCTTTAGGTGTATTCTACCGCCTATATAATGGGCTGTGTTCCGAGGAATTGTTCGACATGATGCCTACGCAGCCACCTTCTACCATCGCACTGCTCGCCATCGGCAGGATATTCATCCACACACCTTGGAACCGAAATGGTCGCGCACCGTGCGGTATCAACGGAATTTTCTACCACGCACACTCCGAATGTGGAATGACCTCCCTGCCGCGGTTTTCCCTGGAGGTTACAGTATGGGGTTCTTCAAGAGGGGAGTGAATAGGTTCTTAAAGGGTCGGCAACACGCACGTAATGCCCCTGGCGTTGCAAGCGCTCATAGGCTGTGGTGACTGCTTAACATCAGGCAGGCCGTACGCTTGTTTGCGACCTTCGTAGCATAACAAAAACTAAAGATAAACTACCAGCAGCGTTTCACAAAATGAGGCTTAGTGGAGAGATAAAATATAATCCGTTTACATTTGTTACACTGTTTTATTTTATTTATCTCTGTTTTACATTGTTTTATTTATCTCTGACATATTAGGACCCAAACCCAAATCCTAGTCTGTTCGCTTCGAAGTCCAGAGCCAAAAAGGGGGAGGCCACTTAACGCCGCCTCACCAGGAAAATGGCCTGACTAACCTCTGCTACGCCTCTGCATGGAGTCAGGAAAATGAAAAGGGAAGCCGAATCGTATTCATTAACTCATTTTTAAGTAAAAAGGTATAAGCCTTTCCTTTGGCAGCCGGTAAATCGGCTTATATGAACATATAAGCCGATTCCCACCGAGTTGCCGAGGCGTCCGCCTCGCCACTGCTGACTAGTCTAGTGCGAACGTTTCTGCATACCGCGCGGTAAAGGGCGCTTTGGTGCCAACTTCATGCTAACAGTATACTATCGAGAAATATACTAATGCACGTGATAAAATAGTAATTAAATCGCCTTCGACTTGAAGTCTGTGTCATTCCATTCCTGTGATAATATCATATTTTTTATGTTTTACGAATTCTACGTACAATTTCTAAATTATTTCTTGCATCGAATACTACATAAGAAATTGCAGGTAGAATTGGTAAAACATGAAAAATATGACATTATCGTGTTGTCGTGGAGAAATGGAATGACACAGACTGTAATTTGATTTAATTACTTTTTCATCATAATTACTATTCTATCACACGCCTCTAAGAAACGTTATGTTTCCCGATTACTTACACGTCTGATCACAACCCGTTACATAAACCAACTTATTTGAATATCCGTTTATTTATACCAAGGAACTAGACGCGAATTATCTGATTTACCTCCTAATATCAAAACCGCAGCATAGAACAGATAATATAAATTCTATGAAACCACACAGAGACCTCGAAGTTATCTAACGTTCAGGAAATATTAGTATTAAGAACAGTGTTGAACAAGCGATCGATATCTTCACAGTTAACTTTGAGGAGGAGCATATTGCGAGAGAATTAAGTACTCAATTGCTTAGTTGATGATAAATTGGCTTGGCCTTGGGTGCAATAATTACTAAACTCGATTATGATGTAAACTGTTAAGCGACATGGAGTTTAACACTTACTTTGAACGATTTTGATCGTGTGATTTGTTAGTGGGTGACGGGTTCTTAGGTGGCGACCGCAAACGGGACGCAGCGTGGGAAGGCCCCCATCAAGATGGACCGATGATCTGATGAAGATCATGGGCAACCGTTGGATGAAGTGTCGTGAAGTGGAGGTCCTTGGGGAGGTCTTCTTCAGCAGTGGACATCCTTGGGCTGATATGATGTTGACGAATACCATACGTTACGCAACGTGCAAAGGAAAGGGCTAGGCTTGGGGTTTCTCTTCGTGATAGAATCAGAAATGAGGATCCCACCAAAAAAATTTTGTTAAAAACTAGCCAAGTCTCAAAGGAGCTGCTTGTTTATCTCTAAAAAGTAATGAAATCTAGACAAAGTTGTGCCAAGTCTAAGGTTCTTAAATGCGTTTTTTAATTATTATAGTTAATGTTGTGTGACTTGGCCGTTGAAGGGTTCACAAGGGTACAAAACCAGGTGCTCCATGACACCATTGCACCAATCGTTGACGGTCGGACGTCGGACGGTCTCATAGAGCACCTGGTTATACCTTCGATTTTTAAAATCAAATAAAGCGGCCCACCAAGTTGAATATTTTTGTAAAGGCGGTATGACGATCTCTAATAGTTGTTGGGCTCTTGTGTTTTCTAATCAGGGTCACCAGGTACCCCAGATCTTCGATTATCCTAGTTTTATAGTTTTCCCTTTATGTGGCCATTAAAAGTCACTTAAATTGAAAATGCGGCGAAATGGTTCCAGTAAAGGATGGTACGGCAGTGTTTGCTTCGCGCTCGACTTGGCAGGGGCACTGCCGTGCCCGCTGATATCCGCTGACGAACTAAAGTAACCGGTAATTGGCGGGCCATGTAACCCGGAGAAGGGAATGGCCGTTGGGCACTAAAGTCCTGGAGTGGCGAACACGCATTGGAAAACGCAGCGTAGGACGGCCCCCGACTAGGTAGACGGATGACCTCGTAAGGGTCGCGGGGAGTTGGTAGATGTGGTCTGCGCAGGATCGCACCCTGTGGCGAGCTATAGGGGAGGCCTATGTTCAGCAGTGTACGTCCGTGGCTGATAGATAGATAGAATACCATAGCAAACAATAATTACATACCATAACTCAAGGCTCAGTGAATTCAAACTATTCGAAACAGCCGGTTAAATTAAAAAAAAAAAAAAAAAAAAACAATAAGGTCCATGTATAACTTAGTACGTCCTGCGGGCCTATGGTTGCGTATATAGCGCAATACATAAATACTATACGCGATATATAATGTAGTCATACAGAACATGCTTATTTAGTGTAGGTTCCTCTGCCTTGCCTCGTGACGCCAGTATTAAGGTTTAAACGCTAAGGTAATATAAAACATAGAAGAATAGCCTATAACTTCACTAATTCAGAAACTGCTTCAATTTTCATATAAAATAAATAGAGATCAAGTAACCTTTCTAAACATTGATTTAAACTAACACGATTTTCACTCATTTTCGCAACACACCTAGTGGAGCTTAATCGCGTATAAATATGAAATAAATAATGAAATAATGATCTTTATTCTGTAAGTAGGCCACAAGGGCACTTTTACAAGTCTGACTCTACGGCGTTTCCCAAGAGGAGACCACTGAAGAGAAGAAAGCCGAAACAAACTCAACAGTCAGTCATTTTTTCGAAATAACTCTTATATCTATTACAATATTCGTGCTTAGCCTAACCTAAATATATGTTTTGAGTATAAACTCAATGCGTAGTTCTTCAAGGAAACATATCAAAACTTATAAAAGTAAAAAAAAAATCTAGAATATAAAAAAGCAAAATAGTGATTTTTATTTAAAACAACTTACATACGTTTGATATGCCACCTTATAAGAACCGTGTCCCGGTAAAAGTAAATTATTTGGTTTCTGTTTTGGGCCATGCATTTTTGTCTGTTAAATAGTCCTCTACCCTATAATAAGCCTTTGCCATTAGGGACTCTTTTAAGTACTTTTTGAGAGCTGGAAACGATAATTTCAAAGCATCATCTGGTAGCTTATTATAAAAATGTATACATTGGCCTACGAATGATTTGGCTACTTTACGAACGGGAACTTTCTAATAGCGATTTTGTTTTTATTTCTAGTATTAAAATTGTGGATATCTGAATTCCTAGTAAAAGACTCTAGGTTCTTAATAACATAAATAATATTCTCATAAATATATTGGGACGCTACGGTTACTATGTTGATGTCTTTAAAAAGTTCTCTTAAGGAGTCACGGGAGTTCAAGTTATATATAGAACGAATCGCTCTTTTTTGTAACACAAATATAGTCTGTATGTCAGCTGCTTTGCCCCAAACCAGAATACCGTATGACATGATACTATGAAAATAACTATGATATACTAAGCGAGCAGTATCAACATTGCTCAATTGTCTAATTTTTCTAATAGCGTAAGCTGCTGAACTTAGTATGATTTATTTAATTACCTTTCGTTGGTAATCCTTCGACGTTTCGGACGTCGCGTTACGTTCGCGAACTGGAGAGGCGGGTATCAACATCTTCTTGCCAATCATGGTCTTGATTATTCATTTGGGTACTAAGGTTGTAATTATACCGACAAACTATAGTCACATCTGCCTATTTATCGAATAACTGGATTCCACGAAGATGAAAGTTTGAAACCGTTTTCCCGGTTGAATTTCAGTATTTCTTATTTTCAATTGCTTCATGTATTAGTAATAACGCTCCGTAGAAAGTACCGTACGTACGTATCATACGTACGTAACACACCTATCCGTTCTTCTGGCAGACTCAGTAAGGAATATGTACAAAAATATCACATAGCGTGCACAGAAAAGTCACTTAAATTGCAAACGTCTCTTTTTCCGACGCCGGAAAATACACGCTCCAAGCCTCGAATAAAACCAGTTTCAAAAGGAAAACAAGCTGACACTACAATTCTTTCTGTAAGCTAGTTTCTCTGAAATATTCTTCCGGACATTTTATTCATCTCGAACATTGTAACCGCAATCTTGGAATGTGACCACACCATTGTTCAAAATACGCTAGGGAAAAGCGTAACATTTCAATCACCGTGAATTTCTTCCTTGGAACTATGTCGGTTACCTACTGTGGTGCTTCTACGGATCTCTTCATTTTTAATTTGATCTCGTTTAGAAGAACTCGACATATGTACATATCACAAAAAATGGCAACGTTTAAGTGGCAATAGGCTTACATTGCTCGTGGAATCGACGGTTGCTGGGACCGATCATTTCTTTAGTCGCTACTGCGCATCGGAAGAGGCAAGGTGGATAGAGTGGCAAACTTTGGGGAAGATGTATATCCATCAATGATGATAAATTTTCTTTCATTTCTGAACGAATCACAGTGAAATATCACTGTGAATTTGACGCGCCTGTTACCGTCACGTTACTTACTATAGTAGAATCAGATTCTTAAAGTGTATATCTTATTAACTAAGCTCCAAGATTAGCTCTCTCGCTCAGTATGATATTTGGCAATAGATACATAAAGTAATATGTAAGTAAGTATATTCTCTTGGTTATTTGTGTATGTACGTATTTACATAATTATATATTATCAGTATTAATTAATATCGGTGAATTTTATTTCTCTTATTTTTTTTCAGTTTACAGGCCCTGCACTCATATAACTGTTTCTATTTAACCCTATGGTCGACTGGTAGAGAATGCCTTTTGGCATTAAGTCCGCCATTTGTACATTTTTCGATTTATGCAAAAAAGTTTAAATAAATACTCATATTACCGTGACTGTCACTCTTGTTGCTCATTTATATATACTAAATAGTGAGCGCAGTGCAGAAACAGGGAAAACATGTAGGAGCGGAGAAACGAACTGCGGGACATATTAAGTTGATCTTTCGTGACAAGTTGTAGTGATCGTTTTTGATGACCGATTACTGTGTGATCTTTCTTCATGTGTATATGATGGCGTGTTCAATGCGTTACATCTTCTCTACAAATTCCGTCAGCTTTTTGGGTCGATTCAGTTTTTGGGACTTATTCAAAATAGCGGAGATATGAGGGTTGAAAGACTCGCTAGATCTACAGCACACAGATTCACTAGTATATATTTTCAAAAAATCATAACCCTTCTAATGCCTGTTGAAAAACATGACGTATAAGGCCTGATATATACTTTGATTTGTGAGAAGTGCGCGTTTATACATTTGCTACTAAACGCAAGTAGGTACTCGCACTTCGAGCGGCGGGTGCAGTGATTTGTCTAATTCATTGCGTGTGATCCCAACTAACCACACTGCGTTGTGCGTCTCGACCGCGCAATGAACAGATAAAACGCATCCCGTGCCGCAATTCGCGCAATGTCTTGGCTGGGTCGTACGAGTCACAGCGTTTATGATGCGGTAGCGTATTTTAAACAGTGGTGTGGTCGAGCCATAACGTAAGAATTTTATGTTCTCAATTGTTTACCTTTCTGCGGCAGTTTTATGACTCACATAACTCAGGCATCGGTTTTTGCAGGTAATAGTACCGGGTAAAGACCGCGAAAATCCTATTTTTGACGCGTAGCTATTACAGGTATTTTCAGGTTTATTGGATGTTTGGCTAGCTAGCTCTATCGGAGCGACGAATCTAGGAATTCTTTCAGCGCTTACCGTTAAGTCAAGAGCAATATTCTGGACCGAAGTTTACCTGAAAAAAAAAAGATTAAGCTGTGTGCCATATCAAATAAGGAAGATAATCTTTTTCAAAGATACTAAGAGATGTACGTAACTTTATTTAAGTGTATAATAAAAAGTACTCTGCTATAATAACTAGTATTAAACAGCATGGTGCCATTTGTTTGGCTTCGGCTAATCAATCTCGCCTCGGTCACCTGAGGCTTCCCAGGTGATCCTAAAGTGGAAGTAAAGCACTTTTCAGGGCCAAACTAAAACCTAAAGTTACATGATGTAATTAATCTATTTTCATTTTCCAACATGAATATGTGACAACATATTCAGACAAAATTTAACTCGACCTTACATGTAGAAATAATTTATTTCGAAAAAAAAGTCATTGTCTTCGTTTTCTAGGTTTTTTGGGATGCGATTCCCAAAAATAGTACCAATGGCGGGTCATACTATATACTTGATATTCTAATAATACTATTACTTTATGTTAGTCAGATGACAAGTACTCTGTTGTAATAAAAAGTACTTACACCAAGCGCCATTTGTTTGGCTTCGGCTAATCAAGACGCCTCGCTACAGTGCGGTCACAACGCTGACTAGCCTTCCCGGACTGTCCTAAAGTCAAAGTAAAGCACTTTCTTCCGGGGCAAAGTGAAAACCAAAGTAATATGTTGCAATCTATTTTTATTTTCAACCAATATTGTTACATATTCAATAATATTCATAGATAAATTTAAATTGACTGTGTGACATAGAGAAATCATTAATTTCGTTTTTTTTTTTTAAATAGTAGTGTTATTGGCGTGCTGGGGAAGTGAGAGATTACCTCATGAGTATAAATTAAAAGGCCTAGCGATCGAATGCGGGAAAGACAAATAAAATAGAATAAAAAGTAATCAAATAGTTTCCCAACCCGCCTACTTTAAACAATCTTTGCCATTATTTTTCGACCGAAGACGATAAGCTATTGCGGATACGGATAAAAATGCAGCGGTTTTAGGAAAAAACATTTTAACTTGGTTGCATGTAACACTTGTAACACTTGGGCCTTCATTTTGTATATTAGCCGTTTCTACTTATATTTCACAACTAGGCAATCATGAAAATCGTATGCAACATAATTGTCATCCAGCAAATTCCGTTTTGTTTTACTATTATGAGTACAAACAACCATACTGTGCTATTCTGAGTACAAACAACCATACTGTTCGGCGATACGTTTAATACTAATCAACTTATTCTAACACATACATTTATATTTTTGTACTATATACTATACCTCACCACACCACCGGGGTTGATGAAAGAGCAAAATTTTTTTTTTTTTTGATACATGCAGTCAATATTCTTAAGTATCACAAATAAAGTTGTTTCAATTATTTGATGTTATTTTTTTTTTTACAAAATATTTATTAGATAAGTGTTTATAAGTAGCTCTTAAACATAGTAATAGATTTCCATAGTAGAAATAAATATAGTTATAACAGTTAAGACACGTTAATTGTCTGGAATGAACAACTTAGTTCTATTAATATGAACAATATCCTCTTTTCCGTTGATAGAAATTACAATATTAGGTTTATCTAGTCTAATCACTCTATATGGTCCTTTGTATAACGTATTTAGTTTGTTACCGGTTTCACTCTTCACTAAAACGAGATCGTCTTTTTTATAACTCACTGTGTTCACTTTTGCATCGTAAGTACACTTCCTAAGTTGTTTACACTTTATCAAGTTTACACGCGCGTCTTTGTGCGCTGTTTGTAATGTATACCTTAATTCTAAACTATAATTATCAGGGTTATACAATGGTCCAATTGCACCACTTACTCTACTAGGTAGTTCACACGTTTTACCAAAAACGAGTTCGTACGGGGTATACTTTGTTACTGTATGGACAGAGTTATTATATGTAAAGCACCAATACGGTAGCCAATGGCTCCATGTTTCTGGGTATTTATTACATTGTACCCTTAGATATGAACCTAAATTCTTGTGAGAATTTTCAAGGGATCCTATGGTTTCATGATGATATGATGTTGATTGGAGTTTATTTATTTTTAAGAGTTTACATACCTCGATCATTGTAGAGGAGATGAATTCCGTACCCCTATCCGTAAAAATCGCCTTCGGAGGACCGTATCTAAGTATAAAATTATTAACTAAACTACGTGCTACACTTACTGTATCTTTATTTCTTAGTGGATAAGCTTCCACAAACTTACTTAACTCACACTGTATAGTGAGTATATATTTGTAGTTTTCATCGTCTTGTTCGATTGGGCCCATTCAATCAAGAAATACCTTTTCAAGTGCCGACGTGGCTGTAGTCGTCACTACCATCGGTTCCACTGTATTTTGAGAATGTTTATGTCTTTGACAAGATTCGCATTTCCTAACGAATTCTTTTACATCATTTTCTATGGAAGGCCAATAAAACCTTCTTTTAATATTGTTAACCATTCTACGTACCCCTGCCACTCGTGGGCAGTTAATGGTAGTCACTAATAATGAATTTTTTTTCGTCATCGTCGTGTATTCTCTTTATTCCTCTTAAAATGCATATGTGTGGTCCGGACCACTGTTTACGATTATTTATTTCTTGTATTATTTGTTTAATGAAAATCTCGTTTTCATCATTTTTTATAATACATATTTGTTTGACGTCAATTTGTTTACAATATTCGCTCAATTTAGTTACAAATTCGACTCGCGTAAAGTGTATTCTAAAATCGAGATTTACGTATATTATATTTTTATTTTTATCATAACTAAAACATTCGTTTTTTCTTGTTGAATATCCCTTATTTTCCAATTTCCTTACTTCCACGCCTCTTACTAACATCATTTCTACTTCACTTTCTGGTATTCTTAATATCTCTACAACGCGCTAGCGGCAAGGTCGCCATCTGATGTGGGGCGAACGCGGGGGGGCTATTCTGAGTACAAACAACCATACTGTTCGGCGATACGTTTAATACTAATCAACTTATTCTAACACATACATTTATATTTATGTACTATATACTATACCTCACCACAAGATATTGAGCGCTAAGCATTACGACATATAAACAATGTTGCATGGTCTTGAATGTTAGGTTATTACCTACTTACTGTCAATTTTTCGCATCAGTATCAGCAAGTACCCGTAAGGACTTTTTCTACGTCCAGTTTAAAGAAGTAAAGCGATTTATAATAAATCAACTAGTCTAATTATAGAGAGAAAAATGCAAGTAACGGTAGCACAATGACAGCTGAGTAGTTAGAGACAAAATCCGAGAGAGGCGCGCGTGTGACAAGTAGCAGATAACTATTGTTGCGAAGACCATAACGGCATCAATCGTCGAGTAGTGTTTAATAAATGTGTATCAGTTTTTCGCAGACTAAATTAAGAACCGAATGGCCCTGTCGTAAGACAGTGGCTTAATGATCGTGAGGTCGGCGGTTCTAATCCCAGCATGTGCGAGCTTTTTGCAAGTTATCTTCGGATGTTTAGATTTTAGTAAGTGAGACTAAAGTTTCTAGAAAGTTTGAAGAAAAGAACATTCCGTGTCATAGAAGTTTAAAGGACAAATGTAGGGGATTCGAATATGCTAGAACCTTCGACACAGCCCAATTTACTAGAAAGACGACGCTACTCAAAACAGCAGAATAACGAAAAAGTGACAAAAGACGAGCGAAAAACGATTTCTTTGGTATCTCGCGAGACCGTTAGGATTGGCCATAAGCAGATCCTCTTATAACAGTCGATTAAACCATTTTAAAATGTGTTCTCTCAGCGCACGCAGGGAGACTCTCAGATTTAGTTTTCTTCTACAAACTAATTAGACATCAGATAGACTGCCCACACCTTCTAAGTCTCATTAAGTTTCGAGCACCTGGTAGAAATCCGCGTAAGAAAATTACACCTCTATGTCCGCCGCTTCGTCGCACTGTACTCGGCTCTAATTCGCCCATATCACGTCTTTGCAAGCTAGTCAATGCTTGTAGTGGATCAGTGGACATACACGCTGACTCACTACCTAAATTTCGTAGGACGATAAACGCCCTTTGCAACAAAAATATTAAATAGTGTGTAAAATTGTATACCTTAGTGGAAATCAATTAAATCTGCTATTTTGCTGCTCACTTTTTTATACTTTTAAGTATTCTAACTTCTCGTTTAGTGTTAGTATCCTTATTTCTGTGCTAGGAAGCTGCTGTTAAACTTTATTGCTCCGTTTAGGCGTAAATCTACGTTAATAACTGTGCATGCTGTGTTTACCTATAAGTAGTTGTGCATTAATCTTAGCACCTTATAATTTAAGTTCTCGAATGTTCTAATGTAACAACTGTTGGTGAACCTTAATAAATAAATAAATAAATTAACGGGTATAAAAGACGACAACGGTAGATCAGACGACAGTCTTAAAGTGGCAAGCGAAGGAGAAACAAGTGGAAAGAAGAGGAAGTTAAGTGAAGTGATAAAAGTGAACTAGAAAGTGTTCAGTGTCAGTGACTCAGTGTGTGCTATACACGGTGCGAAGTTTAGTATTGGTACCGGGACGCGTTTAACAGTGAATCCCTACTACTGTCTGTCGCAAATAAACTAACGTGGAATTGTCAAGGTGTTTTAACTCTATCCTATACCCCACGCTCGTAACAATATGCTTTGTTACGTTACTTGGTTTATGACTATATTCCAACACAGTTCTAAATCAGAAGCTTTTAAACTTCTGTTTTTTATATTTTTTAAATCAATCAATCATATCAAAATTAATTCTATAAATCTCTCAAATCAAACACTTTAATAGTTTTCTGTCTAAAAATGCCACCACTGAAAATTAATATTCATCGCAAAGAATGTTATTGAATTTGAATTATTCAACCGCTTATAAAGAGAAAAGTTTTATAAGGTCAACGAGAATATCAAAATGAGAATTCATTAAAACTTACCGGGGAGTTATTATAGTTCAAACTTAATAACGACTGTTTACCCACTTTCGCAAGCTGAACTACATAAATACTTGAAATATTAAACGAATTCCAACAAAGCAGAAAAAAACCGGCCAAGTGCGAATAGGACTCGCGCACCGTGGGTTCCGTACAAAATATACGCTACAAATGGCCGTATCTATGAAAATCTAGTGTTAACAGAGCCCTACTCCTAAGCAAAATGTATGCAGTGCTCGATTATTTTATATTGGTTTATGATATAGACAGATATACATAAAAAAATAGTTTTTAAGATTTATTTTATTAATTGTGCTATAAGAGCTTCCTTCATACCAAATTTCAAGTTACTAGGACAACTGGAAGTACTCTATCAATCGCAATACGTTTTCTGCGGCATAAACGGCCGTTTGTGTTGTTTTTTTACGAAAACTAAGAAGTTTGATTTTTTCACAGCTTCAAGAAACCGGAAATTTGAGTATATAGTTTTAATTTAAACTCGTACCTTTACGCGTTCCTGAGATAAAGGGTCTTGACAGACAGACAGACAGACAGACAGACAGACGGACGGACAACAAAGTGATCCTATAAGGGTTCCGTTTTTTTTCCTTTCGAGGTATGGAACCCTAAAAAACCGTTTTTAATTTATCGTCAATAGACTTCCACAAGGGCCATATAAAGGCGTCCCGCATCGTAATTTAGTTTAATTATCATTATTTATTTTTAAAGCGGCAGTGCAATAGATACGATTATAGAGACTGTAGTTTTCTTTAAACATCCGTCGAATATTTTTAAATAGTCTAAACTCGTTAGGATTGCGTTATTGTGTTGCAAAATTCCTATAAACACCTTCCGGCTCCATCATCAGATCGGCTCAATGGTATTATAATATTAAATTGTCTTCAAACTTATATAAGTACGCTAAATTTGAGCTCAGTCGGAAACCGGAAAGTAGGTAAAATTTAACTTGCAAGATTTGGCCCATAACACAGCAAGTTATATATAAGCTTGTAATAAAAAAAAACATCAGACCATCAGAGAAGAATGTCAGCGTATTGTGGAGCTTGCCGCCAACAACGATCACGACCACTGCCAAGAGTGAAACCGACGAATTAGAATTAAAAAAAGAAATATCTCACTAAATCCAAAAACATGGCCGCCCCGATAAGTCTTGATGAAGTATTTCTATACTAGCTATTGCAACGCGCACGGAATGTCTTAATAACGCTCCAATTTAGGGGCATTCACTCCAAATGCAAGACCGTACAAATTGGTTACACGCGATCGATAAACATATCGCTAAAGCTCTAGATTAGGTACTCTACTGCAGATTATTCTTAACCCCCTAGACAGACTGTATAATTCTGTGTATGTTTGTTACATAGTAGCTACTAAAATGATGAATTTATTTCATTTCTTTTCATTAGTTTCAAAGGTAATCGATAGTGATTCTTAGCTATGATTCAAGATATGTAATTATATATATTCACGCGTAATGGGCCGGGTGCAGAGGTCGTGTGTCGTGTAGAGAAAGCGAAAACGATAGCAGCGCTAGATGATGATGAGGCTGAAAGTGGTAACTTTGGCCGCTCTGTTTCTGTCAAACGTTATACTTTTGATTTATTAGGCTTAAGTTTTCTGCTATTAAATAATAAACTGAAATAAGATGGGTCACGATAGCTGCTGTGTGGCAAACTGCTGCAGTAATACAGGATGAAACAGCAATTGCAAATTTTATCGCTTCCCTACACCGAGTTGGAAACAAGTTTAGAGAATAGAATGGATAGTTTATAGTGATATTAAACTGAACCCTTGTTTAAATATGTTTATCTAATCAGTGCAATCAGGATATTATGAAAGAATGATTATAAATTGAAATAAAACAATTTAACGGATTATATCGCGTATATTATCTCATTTTAGTTCCCGACGTTTCGGAAGCTTTCCAGCTTTCCATGGTCAGGGGTGGACTGAGAAAAGATGTATTTTCCTCTGTCAAAGTTACAATTTGTGCAAACTACCCATTTTTTGAAAAAACACAAATAAAGGTGTTCATACATGCCAGATGGGCCTAAGCTATAAAGACAGTTACACATGTGCCAGAAGGGCTTAATTATTTTATTCTAATAATTTACCAAGCAGCATTTCACAAATGAGGCGTACTGAGGAGAAAAGAAACGCTGCAAAGAAAAACTCCCAGGCTACCTCATTACTAATTATAATATTTAAAAAACAGAGACTATTAAACTACTTTTAAACAGATAAGATATTTTACACCGTTCGGAAATTAAGGTTTTGCAGTCCTGTGTCTCGCTTGTTCCTTGATGAGATGTATTACAGGATCCCAAGCTGGTGGTAGTGACAATCCATCTCAATACATCTCATCAAGGAACAAGCGAGACACAGGACTGCAAAACCTTGATGAGATGTATTACAGGATCCCAAGCTGGTGGTAGTGGCAATCCATCTCAATACATCTCATCAAAGAACAAGCGAGACACAGGACTGCAAAACCTTAATTTCCGAACGGTGTAAAATATCTTTTCTCCTCAGTACGCCTCATTTGTGAAATGCTGCTTGGTAAATTATTAGAATAAAATAATTAAGCCCTTCTGTCACACGTGTAACTGTCTTTACAGCTTAGGCCCATCTGGCATGTATGTACACCTTTATTTGTGTTTTTTTCAAAAAATGGGTAGTTTGCACAAATTGTAACTTTGACAGAGGAAAATACATCTTTTCTCAGTCCTCCCGTGACCATGGAAAACTAGAAAGCTTCCGAAACGTCGGGAACTAAAATGAGATAATATACGCGATATAATCCGTTAAATTGTTTTATTTCAATGAGTAATAATCGCGAAAACAGAAGAAAATATTATGAATGATTATAAAGTTTAGAAAATATAAAATGTAGAATTATTTATAATTTGTAAATGTTTATGGATCTAACTAACACCTTCCCCTTAGTCTCGGTTTAAGGCTGAAACCTTATCTTGTGACCGATGGTTTGGAAACCAGTTTTGACAATAGTAGTCATTTTTCAATTATCTGGAAACAAACATAAAAAAAACATTATTTTTTTCCTTGAATTTGTAAGGAAACAACAATGAAGTAAATTGACATAGTAATAATACTTAACACTCATTATAATTGTTACTTTCTTCAATAAAGCTAAAAACCAAATGTGTTACACATTGAAAACCAAAAAATTGCACTTGTTTTGTGATCTACAATCAATACTTTCAATTATTTACCTTTATTGTGTTGCGTCCATTATTTAACACTTTTGACAGAGCCACCAAAGTTGCGAACGCTAGGCGGTGATAATGTCGTGCACCGGCCAATGTAATAGCGGCTATGGATAAAAAAACCAAAGGAGTGGGAAAAAAACACTCTTTTGCATGTGGACAAACATGCTTCATTTTAAGCTATTGTTTGTTAAAGAACTAATCTGAGATTTATCTCATTCATCATATTTATTTATTTTGAATGAAAACAAGAGATTTAAACGGATCGAATTTAAAATTTAATGAGCAACTAATATAGGTGGCCGCTAGAGGGAATAGTTTATAAAAACGTTTGATTTTAAAATTGATTTTAATGATCAAAAATATAGCGGTGACGACGTGAGATTACAAATTAACTTAATTCTAATAAGGAAGACATAAGGCACTCGCGACACTTTTATTCGAACCAAAGTCGATGATGTTCACACAGCACTTTCGTGGGAGTCCGGCAATCCATTTATAGGGAAAATCGGGTGACTCAGTGAGTCACGTCGTCACCGTCTGGGAACCTAATGGCGCAATTATCGATAATTTTCCATCAGCACTTCGAGTCCGTATGGCGTAACAAGCAGGAAAGTCTGAATGTGTATTGATAAAAGTTATTTTTTATGTATTCCCTACTTTCTAAAATTAATCATATCGATAGGTCTCCTACGTATAGTGCGACAAATGTTTAGGACAGTATTTAGATTGTCGTTTTTTACATTATTCACGATTAAAAATATAAATTTTACATGATATAAAAATTTTAGGTCAATATTCCTTTTATTTTCCTGTCGTATAGGGTAGGCAATGCCTTTGTGCCTATATGGATCGCCTGCTACTGAACAATATCATAGTCTGGTTTTAGTCTTTTTATAAATAAAATATAAATATATAAAAATAAAATATAATAAAATATCTTTATTTCCAGACAACTTGGGTCCATAGTTCATTAGTACACATTAAAAAAAAACCTGCCAAGTGCGAGTCGGACTTTTAATTTTTACTTACCCTAACTTTATTACCCGGATATCTTTAGCATTGCATACAAATCAGGTGCAAACTTAACGCAACCGGGTTCTTCAAATAGGTTCGTTGCAAATTAAAAAAATATTAGCTAGTAGAGACATGGCTATAATTTTTGTGTAATATTTATGTTTATTAATACAAATTGTGAAAATTTAATTTTTTTCGATTAGTAAACTTAAGAGATAAAGAGGGGAATGGTGTTTTTTATTCACATTTTCCTTAATAAAACAAAAAGTATCACAATAAAAAAAATTAAAAAATTGATCGAAAATGTCCAAGTCATGCCCTTTTCATTTCCCCCCCCCCCCCCTCCCCATAGTCGTCGTTTTTTTAGTAAATAAAAATATTTTGTTTAATATTTCCTGTGTAACACATGTGGGCTGACCATGTTTATGAATATTCCAAACATCAAATAGCGTAGTAATTTTTGAGATATGGCGCTTTAATAGTCGGACAGACAGACAGTCAGACAGTCGCACCATGAGGGTTCCTTTTGTACCTTTTTGGTACGGAACCCTAAAAAGATTAAAAAACCATGTTAGAAGGTACAGTAGGTATACTATTTGAAATTTTGCGTACAGCACTAGTTGGTTTATATAGCGTCAATTGTGCCTAGGCGCTACGGAGGTAAATATTTCATAAATCATATGATAAAATGTTAATTAATATTTTAAAAACAACACGCCCGATTACGGTTCGTTTAAAAAATCATGTTCTACAAAATTTAAAATTTATAATTTTCATTTACCACTAAATTTCAGTAAACATCAAAATGATTGGCCTTTGTTTGTTTCATTTCAGTATTTTTGACGCACATGCGAAATAAGGTATCACAGTTTAAAATTCGTCAAATTGCTTTACAAAAAATCCAATACAGGATCATTTTTGGACTGCCTGCCAAAATTTGTCATATCATTGTATCAGCAACGGCAGTATAATACATTATTTATTTATTATAACAAAAATACTTTGTAATGGCATCGTTAAACCAGTTTGTTTTGTCTTGCTTAGTAAATTATTTGTTAATCGCGCTATCTCTCGACCCAATAATCTATTTTTTTTGTTCCAAATAATTACACAGCATTACAGCAACAACTAATTCAATGTGAATTACAAATAAACTTTAAACAAAATATTTTCTTCTGTTTCCGCGATTATTACTCATTGAAATAAAACAATTTAACGGATTATATCGCGTATATTATCTCATTTTAGTTCCCGACGTTTCGGAAGCTTTCCAGCTTTCCATGGTCACGGGAGGACGAAACGTCGGGAACTAAAATGAAATAATATACGCGATATAATCCGTTAAATTGTTTTATTTCAATAAACTTTAAACAATTTAATATGTTACAGAATAATTATAACCATCCATCGTCTCACAGCAACTACCTCAAACATTCACGACACAACATTTTTTTATATTTCTTTTTCTTATTAAAAAAGTACATAATTATTATTTGTAAGACAGTTCCCTGCAAAACTCAGTCTCAGTCAGTCTGACTGCAGGCACGAGTCTCTAGACTAATATTAATATAGTATTATTATTTTTTATATACAATTGAAATTAATTCACAACTACTTCCAAAACATCCAAATCTGATGCTGATGCGAGAAGCTTATTAAGACAGTTTAGAGCTTGAACTAGAGGAAAGTTTTTGCATGATACGGTGCTCGCCTGTGAAGCAGTTAATAGTTGCGCGGACGGAAATTGATCCTCGATAATGAGGGCACGAGCAGACGAACCCTGGGATTGTAAAACCGGTGTTATCAAATAATACCCATATTCTAATTATAGGTATTATTAATATAAACAAAGATCAGAAACAAATGAAAAAAAAAATCGACTCGATCGAGCTAATCGTCCATCATGGACGATTTGCTCAGATCTTTGTTTATAATAATAATGCTAATGGAGTGATCCACTAATAAATTGCAAATATTGTGATTATTATCATGATATTTGTAAAACAAAAAGTAGAGGTATTATTGTCATTTTGCTTTTATCTATACCTCTATGGCTAGACTATTTACGATATTATTGATCTACGGGATAAGAAAAGAAGCTACAAATTAACAAATACGACAAAATAATAAGTAAATCGTCGACTTAATTTTTGCTTATAACATTTTGGCAGATGCTCCAAAATTAACCCTGTATAGGCTCAAATAGTAAACAAGCTTTCACACGCAATTTTCAGACTTATTAAATACTTGACAAAGTTCAAAGTGATCAAAGCTTTCATGAAAATATATTCAGATGTATGAAAAATAAATAATCAGGTTTTTCAATGAACTTCAAAGCTTGTCATGTTTATTTAGGCCGCAATATGATAAGCAGAAATGTATGTAAATTATATGAATGTTTCGTAGGAATCTACATAAATTTCATAAAGGAACGATTTCGAGGTTACCTTTGTAATGATACACGTGAATAATAGGGGCAAATTAAAAACGGTTTTCGGTAAAAAAAATTGTGTTACTTTAGATGTGTCTAGATTTCACGGCAATTTGATATTTTAGGGTTGTAAGTCGTCGCCTTAAAACGGGGGGAGGGGACACATAACTTCAAACATAGTTTATTTCTTAATCGACTCCCAAAAAAGGAGGAGGTTGGTTCTCAATTCATCGGAATCTTTTTTTTTTCGAAGACTTTTTGACCGATTTAAATTTTTTGCGGGTTTCTCTCCGAATCTGCGGCCAATTAATTTGAATTATCGGAGTTATTCCGTTGGTGCAGTAAAGTCCGCATAGGAAAGCGCAGCGTGGGACGGCCCCCGACTAGGTGGACGGATGACATCGTAAGGGTCGCGGGGAGTCAGTGGATGCGGTCTGCGCATGATCGCACCCTGTGGCGAGCTATAGAAGAGGCCTATGTTCCGCAGTGGACGTCCGTGGCTGATAGATAGATAGATCCGACTTATCAACACACGACTCGTAACATCGCTACTCTGGATGATAATAAAGAAGTATAGCTCAAATTATGTCTTTATTTTTACCTGCAAATACAAAATACGGGACACATGAAAAATTCCCCGGATATGCCCTATTAACCTCTCCCATTCTTACGCCTTAATAAAGAATCGACGCCAATCTATTCCCAACCATACACCTGTACTAAAAGGCGTGTTGTTGAGTATAAGGGCTAACTGACACCTACGGTCGTAATAACCTATCGTTATTTATAGGTTAGAATAGAGATGGGACGAAATTCGGTATTTTTATTTGCCAAACTTCGGCCGGACATTCGATTTTTTGTTTGATCGATACTCACATAAAATATGAATAAATTTCATAGCGGGCATTTTGGCCCGCGGGCTGAGCGAGGTATGGGCTTAGTTGACCATTAAAGTTTTTTTTTTATGTAACGAGTGGCAAAAGGGCAGACGAGCCACCTGATGGAAAGTAGTCATCGTCGCCCATGGATATGTGCAACACCGGAGGAATCGCCCATATTTTGCCAACCTTTGAGAGCCCTGTTAGCTCGCTTCTTGAAGAATCCCATGTTATAGCGCTCTGGAAATACCTCAGGGGGAAGGTTATTCCACAACTTGCAAGTGCGTGGTAAAAATGAGCGTGATGCCCGTTTATTTTTTCGATGCCAAGCATCCAGATAGTGGGGATGTACTTTGTTTCTGAGGCGGGAGGTGCGATGATAGAAACGTGACGGTGGCACCAACTCAAAAAGTTCTTCAGAACATTCCCCATTGTACAAACGGTAGAACAAACACAGAACGCCAACCTCTCTCCGGAAGCTAAGTGGTTCTAGGCCGTCTGTCAGTTCGGGATCATCGACAATACGAACTGCCCTAGTATATTAGTCTTGCTTCGCGAAGCTAATATGACGGACTTTTTGAGCAGGAAAGGTGAAAAAAAAAAAAAACATTTTAAGGTGCGTCCACATTTGTATCATTTGCCCGTATCAGATCATCGTCGCGTGGCATGATCGCGTGTCACGATCACGCGTTTGGACGTTGCGCCGATCCGATCGCTCGAAATCCATTTGCTACGCGTATTACACACTTATAACGGAAGAGTGCGGCATGATCGGCGCGCCGACAGTGAACGTCCAAGCAGCGCGATACACAGTCATGCCACGGCACGGTGATCGGATACGAGCAAATGATACAAGTGTGGACGTACCTTAAAATTATTATTTTATTTCACCTTTCCTGCTCAAAAAGTACGTCATATTAGCTTCGCGAAGCGAGACTAATATAGTACATTTAGCCCTTAGGGTTTAAAAGAAAGCCATATAATCCCATATAAATTACTGTAACACTAAAAAAAAAAACTTGCGGCCAGCTACATACTTCTTACGAATAATTAAAAATAAACAAACCAACCTGATCAGATTGGCCAAACTTTCTGATAGAATTGCTCATACTGTACTTTTAGTTTTTCATGAAATATACAATTTTAATCACTTCGCGTCCTAATGGCTTATTTTAGCCCCTTGTCGAACAATCTACTATTTAATACGTAGAGACCCTTTTAATCTCTGTAAGTATAGGTTAAGTTATAATCTAATGCACCCGGAGTCAATACACATCTCTCTGTAATGTGTGCCTCATTATGTGTCCGTTGCATTAATATTGGTATAAACTATATATAATCTCGATTGTGAATGTTTTTCTGTTTATTGTAAAATCAGACATGTAAAAGTGCCCTTGAGGCCTGCAGAATAAAGATTTGAATTTGATAAATTTGTCGCTGAACATCAGGCAATCAGATCTTAAAAAGTTATACTTAAGTTACTGTTGAAAAAAATGAGTAAAAACATGAGAATTCAAGCATTTAAAGTATTACAATGTCTAGTTTCTTAATTAAATACAAGGTTTACTTGATTTGGGACTAGGTCGAGTTTTGAAAGATTGTTTTTTTGATTGTTTGACGGCCTACTGGTCGTTATGTAGCACTTTGCCGAGCAATGGACATATTTTGGCTGATATGATGATGTTCTTTGATTGACCTAAATTTTTTTTCAGCAATTACATTTATTAGAACCAATAAACAGCTTAACACCAAAACAATTTTTTTTATGTTATAAGGGGCAAATGAGCAGACGGATCGCGATTGGTAAAAGATCACCGTCGCTCATAGACACCTACAACACCGGAGTCATAAGTCCGTTGTCAGCCTTTCAGATTGGAGTACATTCTTTTCTTGAAGGTTTGAAGGTGTATCGGTCCGGAAATATTGCCACTGCCACAATTAATTCCACAGTTCAGTCGTGTCAGTGCCGAAAATTTCGCATTTTACCCCACAAATTTTACAGCTATGAATATTCGGTAGACCTGCCGAATTAACCAAATACCGAACGATTTGGCTCATCACTAGCTAGAATAAATAACGGTGCTTTTAATTAATTTTGTTGGTCCCGCTTCATTGGACAAGTGAAAGATATCGCCGTAAAAATGTATATAGAGGAGGTTATTAAGCCGTATAGTGTTGCAAATGACTGGCGATTCAACGATATTTTTATTAAGGCACAAATTCACCATTCTTTAATACCTACCTAATTAATAAACCACCATTTTTCTATGTAACCTACCACAAATTCGCTCACCTATGAAAACTTGCTATGAGCAGATCCGGCGTACCTATATATAGCAGTTAACAAGTTCTCTGGGCAACCGGTGAAGTTATACATTTGTCATGTTGTTTGACGCTATAATTAATTTAGTAAGAAATGCAACAATAATTAACAACAGCAGACATAGTATTTTCATGTAATTTTCTTTTAAACGGTAAATAGTAGAAACATGGATGACACTAAAAAGTTGATTCACCCCTTGCTTTTGTTAGTATACTTTTAGTGTCAAAATTTCAGGAGGGAGGTAACGGGACGTTTTTTAAGTCAAAATTCTCTGAAATGCTTAAAAGGCGCATTTTCTCCTACATGTAATATGCTCAGTTGGTCTTACGAAAACTTGCTACGAGCAGAGCGGGCGTACATATATATAGCAGTTAACAAGTTCTCGGTACCATAACATAAGAATAACATAGCATAGGAATGCGTTCCTATAGATACCTATAGGAACGCATTCCTATGTTAAGCTGCCAATCCATTGAAGCAGAGATGTGCAAAATGGACCAATCAGGGTGCGTCGCGGTGGAAACTGACGCGAGCAAATTTGAATCTGCGGAATGTATTCATAACGGTACGTTTAAAAAGCCAAGATTCTCTGAAATGTTTAAAAGACGCATTTTCCCATATTGATGTAATATGCTCAGTTGACCTGAGATATGTACATATTCGTGCAATGCAGTAAATAAGAAATAACCTACGTGGCCACTGAAATCCATTCTCTCTTGTTACTCGATACGGGAAAACATTACAAACTGAAAGACTCAAAAGACACATTAAAAACAAGACCTACAGATGTAATTACCTTAGTTGACCATAGATACATATCCGTGTAATTCAGTCTATTAGAACTAACCTTCCCGGCCGCTGAAATCCATTTTCTCTTGTTACTTGATACGGGAAAACACTACAAATTGAAGGCTAACGTTTACTATTCGGCCATAGGAGGGGAGAATGGCTGCTTCAATTTGCAAATAAACTATTTTTATGCATATATTAGGTTGAATTTCGAACATGTAAGGTTCACCTTAAACATAGCATTTTTGGGGAAAAGGATTACGTCTAAGTTGGCTTGAACCATTGGAGATACAGTAATAATTTTGATCATTAATCGAAAAACTTAATTGAAATAAAACAATTTAACGGATTATATCGCGTATATTATCTCATTTTAGTTCCCGACGTTTCGGAAGCTTTCCAGCTTTCCATGGTCACGGGAGGACTGAGAAAAGATGTATTTTCCTCTGTCAAAGTTACAATTTGTGCAAACTACCCATTTTTTGAAAAAACACAAATAAAGGTGTACATACATGCCAGATGGGCCTAAGCTGTAAAGACAGTTACACATGTGCCAGAAGGGCTTAATTATTTTATTCTTATAATTTACCAAGCAGCATTTCACAAATGAGGCGTACTGAGGAGAAAAGAAACGCTGCAAAGAAAAACTCCCAGGCTACCTCATTACTAATTATAATATTAAAAAAAACAGAGACTATTAAACTACTTTTAAACAGATAAGATATTTTACACCGTTCGGAAATTAAGGTTTTGCAGTTTGAAATTTGAATACTTTTATTTGGGTTCCGTGCCCAGGTCCCACCTTTCCAGACGAAACCTTATTACACATTCACGTGGCTCTAGTTCTTGAACTTTAAAAGATAGATTTAATTCTCAGAATGTGTCCGTCGCGCTATGAAAACAGAACAATATAGAAAGTTAGGTGAGCATACAAGATTTAAAAAAAAATGTTTTATGCTTATAAACAGGATCAGAGTCAGATAATTGATAAAACTTAGATTTACACGTCGTACAAAACGTACAAAGACTACAAATTAATTATTCTAAACAGATGATTAACCTATTTTGACTTCGTCATTCCGTTTGAAATGTGATTTGATCAAGAGTGAGTAAAAATGCCGTTAAGGCCTACTTTCAGAATAAGGTTTTCAATCTGAAAAAGTAACTGTGTTCTTCGCTAAATTTCATAAAAATATGTATGGCGGTCCTACCTTCTTCTAATTAATAGTAATTGAAGCAGCCGTAGTCAATAGGCTGGGCACTAAAACACGTTGGATTATATTAATTACCGCGCACCACATTTGGGCTACGCGCAGCAGATACGGTCTTCCGCTGCTTGTTTACTCGTATGCTCGGCATTTAATCGTATCCCATAATTCATACTATATAAAGAAATGTATGTTCACACAACAATTTAGAACGACTGCAACTATTTCGCAACTTTGTTTTGTTGTGTTTGTAATGCATGTTTTTCTTTTCACTTCTCTTAACAAAGTATCATATACCGTAAAAACGATAACAAAAAGTGAAATTAAAATTAAAATCAGCCTAAATATACGCAAGATATAGGCATTTTAAGCTACTAATGAGACAGCGTGACAGAGAAATCCGACATGTACTGTTACGTCATAGTGCACTCCGGTCATATAAACTCCATATTAAATTAAGTTTGGCTAGTAAGAGATACAATGAAATGATTGATGGCTATATCTTGGTTATTTATATAGTTATTCGAAAATCTTACGCTACCCACTTCCGACGGCTTCCCAGATCATAATCGCCATCCATGAGCTAAACTGCCACTTCAGTTTGCATATTCTTTGGGCCATGTCAACTGGCTGTTATTTTAGTTATATTCGTCTTAATACTGGTCCAAATGTTTAATACTGTAGCTACAATAATATATCTTAAGGTCCCAGGTCCCAGGTGCCTTGTTGCTTGAAGTGTTTCATACGAGTGTGTAATGCGTACGAAACTATGAAGTGTTGTAAATATCTCATGAATTATGTACATTTTATGGTGCCACGCTTACATACTTAGGTGGATACATGACACAAGGGGCTTATTACATGATAGTAGGTACTGTCTAATTTGGAAATCCCTTTTAACACCCCTGGCAACAAGATGCAAATCTTTTATTGAATTAACATCAACTCTATGAACCGAAATTTATTTCGTTAGTAGTTTCATTTATGACTCACGAAAAACCATCAAATCATACGTGAGCGACCGTCTAATTTTGGCAACTGTTGTGGAGCTCACAAGGTAACTCAATGTACTGTTGCCTTAAAATAAAACAAAGTAATAGGTTATATAAATGTACCGTCACGGATCAGCCGCCTACCGACGTTGTAATTCCATATATATGTTTACATATACAGATAAGATATATATTTTCACTTGAGCTCCCATTAACAAGTCGCACAGTATGCTATCCTGCACAACCGATCCGCTGGCTCCACAGAAAGCCAGCGCCGTTGGCAGTGGTATACGTAACCAAGCCGACGGCATTGCTGAGTGGAGACCATTTTAGGTTCACATCTCTCGTTTACCTTGTATAGTCTGTTTTGTCATGTTAAATTTGTTATGTTATTTTGTGTTATATGCTATTATATTCTAACTGTCCGTAGATTACATACGTGTTACATGCGTGTCAATTTGTACCCAACGGTCTTAGGATTGAGTCCGACGGGTACTTATTGCTTCGCGGTGTAATGCTGAAGTGCACCGGGCCGGGTGGCGATAGGATTCCATAAAGCCTCGCTTAAAGCGTAAATATTTCGATGCTATCATATTTTCCTTGCTTCATAAGTCAGAAGTCAGAGATGTTTAAATTTTACAATAAGCACTATCATCAAACACTACTCGCAACTTAGTAGTTTGAATCTTCAAGAATTCTACAGAATGAATGTTTCCGTGATCCTTCCTTACGTTTGACTCCTTATTATTGAATCAACTTGTGAAACCGCCTATGAAGCTAGTAAACAACTAGTTTACATAACAAACATGCAGATTAATTCATAAATTCAAACCAGTGTCTTATCTGAAATCCCGTAATCCACTGGAACGTAGATCTTCGAAAATAATTCGGAATTCGCTGAAATCATATCCGAGAATGAATTTATGCGCAAACTGGAATTTAATATGGTTTTATGCATATCTCTAACCTAGTTTTGGTGATATTTACTGGTCTATATTTAAAATGCAATTTAATAGAGCTTAGGCAGGTTTTAGCTATTAAATATTTAAATTTAATAACCTAAGATTTACTCTGTTATTAGTTATAATCTATACCTATTAAACAGTAATATGAAATAACTATAAAGCACAGCATAAACCACTGGGTATTGATGATTGAAACACATTTTTTTTACAGACGTAGAGGTGGACAAAGGAAGGATTTTTAAAATTTAACCCCTAGTAGCAATGGAGGAGTTAAATTTGTATGCGAAATAATCACTTACTGAGTAATGCAAACAATTTATTGTACACGAACAACGTCGCAAGCAAAGCTTTGCCGAATAAAATGTGTACATAATAGAAACGTAGTTAAAATATTTGTCCCATATAATATAACCACAGAATCTCATCCAGAAAACCACCAGCGCTGCACGCTGGAGCAGATGTTCGTTCCGGAGCTGCCCTTTAAATTGGATTTTGATGCATTCAATTGTGATTTAAAGACTTCCTCGGACATATCGGATTTTGCAAGCGCAGCGGTGGACGGCGAAATTAAATTCTGTCACCGGATATATACGTCAGATACGTTCAGTTCACGGGTAAACTGACGCTGGACAAAATAGGATTTTTACGGGGATATTTTCTGTTTATTACTCACTACCGACCGCCATGCGCGGCGGATTATAGATTTCTGTGTCTAGAACAATCAAGTGAAATCGCCAAACTTTTTTAGTGTAGTTTTGAAGAATTGCGTTAAAATGAAGCTTCATCGCGTCAAAATTGGTAAATCGTCACTTTATTCCAAGCACAGAAACTATATTACATAGTTTTTCGAAAACATAATGAACTCAACGTGCCGGCTCTACTCGAGCCAACTGGGATCGCGCGATACGATGGCAAGAGACCGGACGGAATGTCTCTTATTCCGTGGAGGTTGGGGAGGATATTGGTGTGGGACGCTATATGTGTGAAGCGGCCGAAAAGATAAAGCGGTTTAAATACCGTGCTCTCGGCCCCGAATACAATTTCACCCCATTCGGAGTCGAGACCATGGGTCCATGGGGCCTGGAGGCTCACAGGCTCTTCAAAGAGCTGGCAAGAAGGCTCGTGGACTCCACCGGGGATCGCAAAGCCGGCAGAATTTTTAGTTTATGTATGTAGTTTTTAGTAAATTTAGTCAATATTTTGTGTAGGTAGTTTTAATTTGATATTTAAGTTCATTTTAAGTTTTATATAATCGTAAAGTGTATATTTTTCGTCTATTAAGTTGAAATAAAATGAACTTAACCCTATGGCATACATTATAATGACATGCAGAAAAAAAAACAAGAGCATATTATGAAACTGCTCTTACAATACATATACTTACAACCACTAATTAAAAAGTCCCAATAGCTGGCAGCCTAACTAGCCCAATAAAGATACGGTTTCACTCTATGGTAAGATTTACAATATATAAAAAAAATGAATTTTAACTATTTTTGGTAAAAGAATAGCTGGACACCCGAAGATATAAAAGGATAATTTTACCCGACAATGCTTAAGCAAAACTAAAATAATGACTTTTTCTTGTCCGTGAAAGAAGCTATTAGCATTTTCTAACAAATAAATAAAAATCTGAACTGTGGAATAAATTGCCGCCTGCAGTATTTCCGGACCTATCCAACCTTCAAGTCTTCAAGAAAAGAGCGTACTCTCTCCTCCGGTGATGCAAGTGTCTATGGGCGACGGTGACCGATTACCATCAGGCGACCCGTCTGCTCGTTTGCCTCCTATGTCATAAAAAAAATCCTAGTTATTATAGACCGTAGGATGTATCAGTCTTTTGTGACATTTTCTACTTAACATAAAGGTAACTTTGTTGTGCGATATACTTAGTACGACGCGTTGAGAAGCCACCTGGGACTCAGATATACCTACGTGTAAGTAAGCTTTCACACGAGCAACACAGTATAAGTTTTAAACAGTACAATTATTGCAATGTTTATACGGATTAATCAAGTTTGTTTACTTTGATTGTTACATTATTAGTATGATTTATTTATTAAAATGCCCATACCCCATTCCACACGTGGATAGCCCTTCTCCTACTTCTTCTATTTGTCTCGAAGTTCCTCAAAAAACGAGATTCCCAATTATAACTATTTCACCATCGATGGAATATGTTATAGCATGTTACGTGCTTACCTATGTCAGCACGGAACAAGCTATAGCTAGCTCACTCGTATTCTTCTTCAACTCGTACTCTTCATTCTTCCGTGATCTCCAAATAGTCCCTTAAATACACTTTTTATTGATTTATTTGTCTAATCTTTTTTGCACAAAAGAAAACTTATAGCACAAAAGGCGAACTTAATGCTATAAGGCTTACAGTACCAGTCAACCTTAGAGCATTCTCTTCAACACACAGAGATATCAGTTTTACAACTATATAATTAATAAATATAATTGAATAATAATAAGATGAGTTACTCCTCTGATTTCGTTCTGCCATTGCAAGGCGTCACATCATGTGACTCATAGGTATATCTATAATTCCATCAAATAATCAGTGGTGTGTAGTCCATACAGGAACAAAGGCACTGCCTACCCTGAAGCCTAAACCCTGAGCACGCCACTTCAAATAATGTAATGTTATATGCTGTAAATATTTGACTTTGACGTCGACCTAGATTAGGTCTAGATGGGCCACTAATATTTGTGGGGCTATGTGGTTTTCCTCGACGAATGATGTTACGAGCGTTTAGAGGTCGACCTATGTGGAACTAAGCTGAATCCCTATTATATATTTGAAACCCTATTACTTAATCGAAGAATCACAAATGCTCTTATATTCATTTAGAAATATATTTAAATAAAAAGGCACAGAACCAGGCGGGGTTGCGTTAACATCGTTAATATCTCACGTCTTTACGTGTGTTCATATGTAGCGCTATATTCCCTAAATACAATTTATGCTGAATCAAAGCTTGCATCATCGCGATGCTGCTACAAGCGTCTTTTATTTAAGCCAAAACTCATAAGACCGTGTCCCTACTGGTCTTAAATTTCAAATACGCGACACAGGTGGGTTACTCCCGAATATTTAAATATATCGCCCAGACTAGCTCATTAGGTAAGGCCTTTTGGAGATATTTTAAGGTAACTGCTTGGATTTGTGCGGGGTTTTAGAAAATAAATGTTTAAGATTAAAATAAATCCTTAAATTACTGGACATGCAAAATGCGAAAGAAGGCGAGAGATTATAATATTATGAAATCGTAGATATGGCAACTTCGTCAGCAGAGGAGAAAAAAAATACAACCCTCTTTTTTTCTCGAGCGCTGTCGGATAAAGAGTATCATATAACCATCTGAGAAGGACCAGCTACCCGTGTATCAAAAATAGTTGAAACATATTCAGCTGTTTTGGCGTGATGAAGCCATACAATGAAAGAGTATACTCCTAAGGTAGTCCACCTTAGGAGTGTATATACTTTATCAAAAAAAGAATTTTGAAAATCGGTCCATAATTGACAGATAAATCTGTGAATATAGGTACAAAAAAAACCGGTCAAGTGCGAGTCCGAATCGCGCACCGAGGGTTCCGTACAAACTTTCACTTACCCTAAGATTATTATAATACCCGGTTGCGGTTGAGTTAAGTTTGCACCTGATATCTGTAGCATTGGATACAAATGAGGTGCAAACTTAATGCAACCGGGCTGTCCAAATATGTCTTTTGAAAAATACTATATTTTTTATGATTTAAATGTACAATTTTTAGTTTCTTGTATGTTTGTAGTATGTCACGATATTACTTGCCATATTTCATAGTTCTATGTCAACGGGAAGCACCCTACCATTTTCATTCCCTTGAGAGTGTCGAAATATACTTTTTTTGCGGCATAAATGGCCGTATCTTTTTTTACGTTAATATGGAAGATTGACTTTTTCGCAGCTTCAAGGGACCGTAGATTTGAGTAAATCGTGTTAATTTCAACTCGATACCTCAACGCGTTCTCGAGATAAAGGGTCTTGACAGATAGACAGACGGACGGACAAACGGACAACAAAGTGATAAAAGAAATTAACATGGAAATAATCATTATTAAAATTTTTGACAAACCATACGTTAGAATTATAGCCGAATGATTTTGCCTGTAAGCACATTATAATAATACAACCCCAACTAGGTGAGTAAAATTCGATTTAGTTTGGACCATAATTGAGTGATTTTGGACTATAGTTGGGTGGTTTTACGGTTCCGTTTTTTTCCGATTGGGGTACGGAACCCTAAAAAGGCCTGGAAAATAGTGGAAACATGGACCTAGTGATGACCCAGAATCGACATCTCTGGAGACGACAAATTAGGAGAGCTAAACCGAAATAAAAATGGAACAAGGCTAGATGTACAGGATGAGAAAGTTTCAACGTCTATAGAACAGCAAAGAAGGCTAGTTAAAGTACCCCCCCATCTATTTAAAGAATTGGTGACACTGAAGTCAACAACCAACGTGTACACCTCACCACCCCATTAACGTCAATTTTTCACAAGAGCCAACCTTATCATCTACAAACAAGAACTTACCTGATACATAACAAGCGTGTTGAAACTGGAAGCCATGTTTCAACCATACATTAGTTAAAAGCAACAGATTTATGAGTTTACACCGAAACTGTTGCCTTTACGTTGGAAACGTCCGCCATATTGAAAATTTACGGTGTTATGCGTTTGTTTTTGTGGCTTCGTTAACAATTTAAATTAAGAATAGCTTTGATCAACTTTTTAAATAGATCGTTAGGAAAAGTCTGTTGGTACCTCGAAGTTTAATAAAGAAAGGCTCTTTAGAAGTCCCAATTTAAATGTATGGAATTAAAATTGCTTTCATTTCTAAAATATTATTAGTGTCGTATTGTATTTTTAAGGTAGAAAAGTTGATTTATTTCCATAATTCTTATCCTATAACCTTCCTCCGCGTAGAGTTTTAACTTTTCATAAATACTTTCCTGTTTTAAATTTAAAGAAGGAAAAACATAGGTAGAACAAAGTAGTAGTTGCGTTGTTGAAAATAGAAACCAAATAACTCGGACCTTACAAGAAGGCATATCAAACGAATATATATCTAGCATATAAAACATCATATTTAGCTCTCTATTATAATTTCACTTACAGCAGTATAATTTTGTCTCTCATCTTGGTTGTTTTACACATCACGAAACCAGTTTAAATAACACTTACTTCATGTTATTAGCGACTAACTTTATAATTTTCTATTTGTTTGCCAAGTTCTACCCCAATTGTTAACTCATCATCATTCGCTTGTCGTTATCCCATTTACTTGTGGTCGGCGCAGCATGTTTTTTTCTTCCATACCTCTCTATCACTCGTCATCTCGTCACTCACATCCTTCCTGTTCATGTCATCTCTCAAGCAATCCATCCACCTTTTCCTCGGCCTACTCCTCCTCTGACATCCTTCCACATGCATATCTAATACCCTTCTTGTCACATGGCTCTCATCCCTCCGAATAACATGTCCATACCACTAATGTTAAGTATGTCACTGAATATTTTTTTCTGCAACGATAAGCTTTTTTTATCATTAAGTAAAAGTAATTTCAAATAAATACTTATAAATCAATAAAAAAATGGGTGTCTTAGTGAACTGTAGAAGAGTTGATATTTAATTCATAGTTTATATTTAAGTTGTTCTGATATATCTATCTCTGTTTATTCTCCAAATAAATACAATAAAAATAAAATTATTATGTGACCTTGTAGAACTAATATAGAATATAACATTGAAGACACGTCAAGCACTAATATTATAATAGTTAAGAATTATTTAGAAAATATGACAGACCGATGAGTTTGTTTCGGCCTTCTTAAACTTAAAAGGAGGATTCGACAACTTTGTAGACACTGTTGAAAATAAATAATTTTGAATGTTTGAATTTCTTATCAACAGTAGCCTCCTCTTGGGAAATGTCGATAGACTCAGACTTGAAAAGGGCCTTTGTGGCCTAAATACTTAGAAAATAAGGTTAATTATTGCAATACTATCTCATTATTCCGTTGCAACGATAAAATAATCTTCCGACACACCTAGAACGGAATCTCATAATCTGAAAACGGCTGAAAATTCTTGAATCTTAGAAAACAACGTTACGATGCGACAGACAGACATCTTGTCTAAACAGTCCAAATCGTTCCATAGCAGCCATAACAGTGACAAAGGGCTTAAAAAACGAATGGCTACTTTTGGGTTATATGAATTATGAGCCTAGGGTCACATCGTAAATCTTAAGGGTGGTCCTTCGCTCATTTATTATAGAAATGGTGGCATTTATGCTTATCTCATAAAAACTCATCGAGGTACAAAATCTTAAAATCTCATTTTTGGACTTTCCCAAAAAACGCACCATGCTAAATCCGTGACGTCACACGTTCCTACCTTGTATAGGAAAATAAAGAACGTTGTTCTGCAGCTATTATAACTTGCGTATATCGAAACGCTTTCATAACAAATGTGACCATAAATTTCATGGGTTATTCGATGGTATTATTACTTATTAATATTTACATACCTACTTTAAAATTGACTTTCTCACCCAACTTTAAACGCTCATCAAACAAGCTACAGGCAAGGTATCGAAATTATTTTCTTTATCTAGGACTTCTATCATAGAAGTTTCTTGTCGATTAAAAAGTTCACAATCATATTTTTATCTAAAAAAATCAAGCACGCAGAAACAAAAGCACGGAAATTATGTTTAAAGGAAAGAAGTATGAAAAATAAACGAAATTAATATATATCTGCTTTATTCTTCTCAATAACAGTATTTTAACCATCATTATCTTATAAAAACTTAACTGACCCACATTCCTTATTGAAAACTGCCTTTTTTCTACTAAGAAAAGAGTGTTGCAAGGGTTTCCTCGTAAATCTCAGGGCGACCACTCTGTCGCCAATTTGTTATAAAAATGGCGTCATTTTTATAAATATGTCCACATTTTCTGTGAAGGCTAGATTTTATATATTCCGTAAGTCATCTGCCTCAAGTTTGTAGGGTCAGATAAATGTAAAGCTCCCTCACAAAAGGTACGTCATTTTTGTTAGTTCATTGAATTTGACCACTGAGGTCGGCTAGGTTTTGAAAACGACCAAGCACTAGAAGACGCAGTGTGGTTGATCCTCGCAAGATGGACTGGTGAGGAGGGTTGCTAGATGGTAGAAGTTTGTTGGATACGGATGGCGCAGGACTGGTCATGGTGACGTTCTTTGGAGGAGGCCTATGTCCACCAATGGACGTCCTCGAGCAGACGGATCACCTGATGGTAATAGCGATCACCGTCGCCCACAGACAACTGAAACACCAGAAGAGTCACAAGTGCGTTGCCGGCCTTTCAGGTGGAAGTGCGCTTTGCAGTCAGTCGCACACTTTCTGTAGAACACATCATGATCATCAACCAGTCCACAGCTGGACATAGGTCTCGCCAAGGGTGCGACACTGAGCATGACGCTCAGCCACTCTCCTTCAGCCGCCGCCAACCACCCTTCTAATATCATTGCACCTTGACGTCTTACGCTTTTTTTTGCCGAGACGCGGTCTTCACCCGAGAACACGCCCAAGTAGCAAAATTTAGTCATGTAAACGTTCTTGGACTGTGTATTTTGTAGTCCTATAGAACTCCAATAAACTACTACAAGACCGTGTTTTGGCGCAGTTTATAGTGTTATTACGTCTTATAGCAGTCTTATAACAGTCTTGAAGAGTGCAATACAATTTTTATAACATCTTGGTAGGTGCACTCACAGAATAAAATGCTGCTTTAAGTATCCTGTAAGCGCATTCAATAAGCCCAATTAGTCCTATAACAATCTGGAGCGTGCTATTACTGGAGTAATTGATCCTATTGTGGCCAGCGGGATGACTTAATAAAGACGTTTGTTTTTACTTCGTGTCGCGTGGTATGTTCGTAATAAAAAATAAGTTAAACTTTGAAAAGTGTAAGTATTAACCATATTATATATTCATTGAAATAAAACAATTTAACGGATTATATCGCGTATATTATCTCATTTTAGTTCCCGACGTTTCGAAAGCTTTCCAGCTTTCCATGGTCACGGGAGGAATGAGAAAATATAATCCGTTAAAATGTTTTATTTCAATGAGTAATAATCGCGGAAACAGAAGAAAATATTACATATTATATATTTTCAAAATATGATTAAGTGTTAGATTTAGACTGTTATTTAGAGAAGTATACCCAGAGACTTAGCTGGCGAAATTAATTTTATTGATAATTTACTTGACGCTAGAAACCCTATTTTCATACCCCATATGAAAAGTTTATTATTAAATATTATATAATTGTTTATTTAATTGATACTTATACTGACAAAGTAGCCATGGCTGTTAAGGCAGATCGGTTGAACTAAAATTGCACGCGTCAGAACCATTCTAAAACCATTTGTTCTATACCATGCAATAGGAAATAATTAACATCGCCATTTTTGTCGTTAGGGTTATTTTTGACTAAAGTGAACCGTAAAGAAATTGAATATTTAGAGTAATGTTTTAATCGACAACGTTTTAACGTTTTAACATACAAAGATATATGTTAATAGGTAGGTAACAAAATGTCAATCCGTCAATATATATTCTTGCCAGCTAATTTTGAATGCTTAATTGCACGGATACTGTTATTCTTAATAGCAGACTGTTCTATGTCATTTTTTAAATTGCATTTTTTTTCGTAATCTGTACTTTCGTTTTCATCGTCACTACTAGCACCATAAGTTTTAAAATCATCATAGTTCATAGTTCATTTATTGGTAAATCATTTCATTGACAAGTCATAATTAATTACATTGTACATAGTTATATTATCTTCATAATTAAAATTATCATCTTCACAGTAATTTTCATGTACGGAACCATCACGGATTTCACCCGTATGCCTTATTTCGTACTCAATCCTGATTTCATTTCTTCGTACGTTTTATTTACCCTTCTTCTATAAGACCCACTTAAATCGTTTCCATCGCATTTAATCCATTTTATGTCTTCCGTAGCTAATATTTAAATTCTGAATTGTAATCAATATGGAGGCCATGGATGTCCGATACTCTATTAATAGCAAGTGCAAGACACTTATAAGTAAAAACTTACTTAGAGCAATCATATAAAGTTCTAATAATCTTTTAAAAGTAGTGACCAGGTTAAATCAGTTCTATATATTTTTTACCTTATAGCAACTTTTTCTATAACACTTATAGGATTCTACATCCTATATAAGAAAGAAGTAAGACGGTAGAAGGAGTAAACATTTTACTAAATGCGTTTATAGGACTATAATATACACACTGGTAACAGTTTTATAAAATGTGTTTATAAGCCTTTACATGTTCATGAGACACTTATAAAGTTATCCTATAAACGTTAGTGTGACTAAGTAATAGGATCAATACGCCTTGCACCTCGAGTAGTCATGTACAATGGTGTTATAAGATAGTTGGTCAAATTCATAACGCTTATAAGAATCCTATAAGACGATTTGAGATAATGGTCATAGTCAAAACAACTATAAAACTGCTATAAGATTGTTGATCTTTTAAGGCGGGCCTTACAGGAATGTTTTGTTACTTGGGCGTCTACTTCAACGGTTGTAGAACACACGTAGTATTTCCATCAACAAACAAAGCAATGTATATTAAATTATTTATTGATGTCGGAACGGCTAATAGCTGTTTGAAAGCTTGATTGTAAGTGGCGATATGTTTCCACATATGATACGGTATCAATCAATATATCATCGGGTTTGAATTAAAGAACGTACCTACATACGAGAGAACGCACGAATCGTATAAATACATGTTTATAAAAGACTGTTTATATCGCTCGTGTTCTTAATTTTTTTATTATTTCTGATATCAGCTTTTTTGAGGGCTAAACTTACCTCGCACAAAGAAAAAGATCGAATTAACTAAATTAATGATAATCGCAAAGAAACAGGCCAAGAGCAAGCCGGACCATGCTCTGTTTAGGGTACCGCAGCCGTTACTACAAAAAGTGCACTACAGAGGAAAAAAGTACGATGTGAAAAAGAGCACCAGCAAAAGAGCGTACCTATATATCTTGACGGCACTTACATCATTTTGTTGAGAAGTGCAGTTTTTCGGTAATAGGTAGCTCAAAAACGGTAGAACCGTAAAAGAACATGAAAGCATGTTGAAAATAATTGTTGATTTTATCCATATTAAAATTAAAGTTATTTAAAGAGTTCGTTAAGGAGAGGGGGGGGGGGGGCTAAGCGATGATTATGGGTACGTTATATAGAGATAAATAACAATACTTAGAAAACATCCAAAACGTATAATCTGCATTCCAATCACAACAATTACGCATTTATTGCTCGTGCGCATGAAAGAAAAGCGTGGCGTAAGCGCCAGATGTAAAAGTACAATGAAATCGAAGATATTATCATGTGTTGTTAATATTTAAGTTAGTGACGTAAAAGATAAAGGGAAGAATGACATTTTTTCATAATTTAGCTGTTTGTTGATCTTAAATTTGTATAAACGTCACAAAAAGCGTAAAATGAAGACGCGTTTTCGGATAACTTATCTATCGAGGAAATTTTAAGCAAACATGTTTCCGCGTAATTCACTTAATAGGTTATATAGTGAAAAAATACATATCTGAAAACCAGCCTGTTTCATATACTATATTTGACAAAAATCTCACTAAAAATTTGCTTCAAATTTTGATGCACCCCCTTAATAACCGACATAATGTAGTCTCCCAACCTTGGTTCTTTTTTATGTTATAGGGGGCAAACGAGCAGATGGATCGCCTGATGGGAAGCGATAACCGTCGCCAATGGGCACCTGTAACACCAGAAGGATCACAAGTGCGTTGCCAGCCTTTAAAGTCATTTTTTGAAAACGAAAAATCTTCAATATTTCTATAAAACAAATCTAATTTAAGTGTTCAGTAAAAGTTTGTAAAAGCGCTATCGATACATAACGGTTTTAAAAATGAAACTGCAACAAAGGCAGTTTGGAATATTTTTTTTGGCGTAAAGAACAGAATTCGCGTGGAATTAAAACACCACCTGAAAATTCAACTTCTAACCGTTCTATGTTCATCTGTGTTCGAAAAACTGGATCCTTACTTTTAACGATCCTCGTTACAACGTCAACTATGCTGCGATAAAAAATAAAACGTACCTACTCGTAGTTACCAATTTTTAGCCCAACCTTATGAGAATAGTGAATAATACCGAAAACTTCCTGGTACAATACTGGCCAGTAATAAATGGCATCGAAAAAATGTCGGTTCCACGATCGTTTTTTGTTTATCGCAGACACGTTCCTATCCTTACTTGTTCAGTTCGGACTTGTGCTACGCCAGTGTTCAATGATTTGAGATTTATTGAAATAAATTATTCATTAATGTGCTGTTGCAAAAACTTGAAATTGTAGAAACTGTATAATGTTTGCAATACTGTGTTGGATTATATATTAATAAGGTCTGCCGCTTCTCAGCCCTTCCTTCTTGTCTGAAGTTTTTGTGTGAGTGTTTTCAGTCGCACCAAGATGGACGATCGCTTTTGATTGATGCCAACTTGGAATTTAAATTGGAATGCTGGATTGAAAAATTGGGAAGGAAGCTGGAATCTCCACAATCATCGTATCTCTGCTCAAAATAAGCCAGTCACTTCCGATTATTGCTGAGTACTGACTGATTACCGTGTACCTATATATAGTTTAGAGCATTTAACATTTGAAGATGATAAGCAAGTGTCATTACTGAACAAATTTTTCATGCATTTTTGAGAGGGGTGAGGTAAACACGTACAGCACACTACGGAAATGTTCCTATTTCTAGAAACGCACACAAAGAATATAAATCACCTACGAACAAAAAACACACACACACACTATAGACTAGCATCGTAACCTAGTATCTTCAGGGTTGAAAATCTCAGAAAAAATGCCATTTACAAAATTACCTCTTACATATTTTAATCCAAATAAATTACCCAGTGCATAAAAGGGTAAAATTGGCTTCCCTTTCTTCAATTTTTATTCAGACATTTATTTAGTACTAGGCTTTTATGTTAAAAGATTGAAATGAAAGTTCACGACGTAAGCTTTCAACATGGTTACATCCTAAAAGAAGGATATATTGGATTGGATTAGATTTTTCGCATAAATTATTTTCGTACGATGAGAGTGCAGCTAAGTAATTCGGTTTTGTGATGCGAAGGGAAGTGTGGTTCAAAAATGTTTTCTTGAGCTGTGTAGATAACTGCCGTAGAACACAGACATTGTATGCTGTAGTCTCTTCTTTTAGGTATTTAAATGAAGGTAAACAAAAAAACCACGTGACTCGTTTCTGCCTGCAAAGCTGAAGGTCCTGGGTTCGAATCCCGGTAAGGGCAAATATTTGTGTGATGAGCATAATTATTTGTATTGGATGTTTTCTATGTCTATAAGTAAATAATATATATTGAATATATCGTCGTTTAGTACTCATAACACCAGCCTTATTGAGCTTACCATGGGACTAGTTCGATTTGCGTAAACATTGTCCTACAATGTTTATTATTTATTTATTTAAAAAAAACCAAGTACTTTTTTATGGGTAACTTTTATACAATTAATATAAAGTTTTTGTATCTGTGGTGCGTCGTCACTAACTTATATATAATCTTTTAAATGATTGATTAAATGTGTTATGATTGTCAATCAGAGCTGGAAGCCCCTTAACCCAGTTCATTTTGCAAAAATGACAATCATAAACGAATCGTCAAATAACTTCCATCTATACGCCTATAAGTACACTCAACCCAAACTTAAAAGGTTGGTGACAAAACTTATAGCGAAGTCATTAATCTAGCCAGTCTCGTCTATTCTAGACCCACGATAATAATATTTCTTATTAGATTCATTCACTTTCACGTCACGCGCAGACTTTTCATCACTCAGAATCAATCTAGCAAGAACTTAGCTGGGTTTTTTTACATTGAGGCTATTAGATGAGAAATTGGGAGCCTGTTAATGTCATGGCGTTTTATTGCAAGCTTTATTGGTAGCTGCATAAGTCTGTGATTTCATGCACGAAGGTGATAATAAAACACTTATTTAATCATTTTTATGCCACCTATAACTTCACAAATTTATATTTTGACGTGATAGCGTCTTATAAATAGAGGAATGCCGAAGCACGCACGAAAAAGCATGACTCATTATCACGTTCCGCCTGAGCCGAGCGTGCAAGCGAGAGCGCGGAACAAGCAATAGAGAAGCACAATCGGCCTAAGCGTTCGGCTTGTGACGCATCTGAGACAGGGCAGCACACAACGACGTTATCAAGTAAAATTATTGTCCGTAAACCAACTTTACAGATAACCAATTTTTTGTTTTGTTTTAGGGGGCAAACGAACACGAACAGACGGATCGCCTGATGGCGATCACCGTTGCCCATGGACACCTGCAACACCAGACGAACTACAAGTGCGTTACCGGCCTTAAATTTAGTTTATTTGGAACACGGTTAGCTGGGCATCCACAGATTATAGAATGCTTTTTACCCAACTACGCTGAAGTAAAAAAAAGGGTTATGCTTTTTCCTCCTCTGCGAATGAAGTGGCGACCTTCTGGATAACGCATTTGTCCCTATTGCCCCCGTTGATCTTACTTATTAAAATTGAAAGAACGGGAAAATGTCTTTAATCATAAAAAGTATTCAATAAAAAAATAAAAAATTACAGTTTTCCTTTTTTCATTGTGACAATCGCGTGTACTCCGCATAATGGCTCTTGAAACTTATATTCAACGACGGTTTTTACAAATTGCTGTTCTTGGTTTGTAGGATTTAATTAAAGCAAGTGGCCATTATGTATTTTTCTCTCGTTTTGTTTTATCCGGTTTTCTTTAGAAATTGCCGGCTGGATGTTGGGAAAGAATGTAATGATACCTAGATATGTATTGAAATAAAACAATGTAACGGATTATATCGCGTATGTTATCTCATTTTGATTCCTGACGTTTCGGAAGCTTTCGGCTTTCCATGGTCACGAGTGGAAGGGGTCTTAAATGGATAATATACGCGATATAATCCGTTAAATAGTTTTATTTCAATGAGTATTAATCGCGGAAACAGAAGAAAATATTATCTAGATATGTAATTTATAAAATGGCATTATATCTAAATAAAAGAATCTTAGTAAATGAACTTGTTTTTTTCTTTTTAGTATTACTTACCAGAGATGACCTACAGTGACAAGACGTGGTATTACTATGGGCCTCTTAAGGAAGTTCACGAATCAGAAAAGAGGAGACTCGTAGACGAGCCAAGTTCACCGACACAGCAAGCTGGGTAAGCGAACTGAAGAGGCAATGGGCAGGGCACATAGTCCGAAGAACCGATGGCCGTTGGGGCAGAAAGGTTCTCGAGTGAAGAAGTATGGTAAGGCCACCCGCAAGGTGGTCGGAAGACCTAGTTAGTGTTTTGGGGACTCGCTGGATGCGGGTCGCCTCTGTCCGGCCCATGTGGAAGTCTATAGAGGATAGACAACGTGAGCAGAGGATCCTATGGCTAAAATGTATGTATGTAAACACTTTTTTGTACATAGTAACCAGTAACAAAAGCAATAAACTTAAAAGATATAAGTACAAAGGCGAACTTATCTCTATTAGGGATCTCTTCCAGTTAACCTTTGAGCAAGTGAGTGAAGATGTAAGGAAGATAGACAAACTAACACCATGTACAAATTATATGTATATGAATAAAAAATATAAATAAATAAATAAATAGATATATATCTACATAATATATTACTAAATAAAATATAACAATAATATTTAATAAATATAAATAATATTCAACTATTTTACAAATCACTGGAAAGCCACAACTTAATCAATTAACTCTTGAGTGATGCCACAGACTGCTGTCTGAAAGATAACGGCAGCTCGTTCCACAACTTAACCGCGTGTACCGTGACAGACCTGGAATATGTTCGCGTCTTGTTAGATGGTATAGCAAGTGTCAGGTGAAATGATGATGATGATGAAATGAACTTTTGCAATGAAGAGAGAAGAGAAGCTGAAGGTCTTGGATTCAAATCCCGGTAAGGGCAATTCGTGTGATGAGCATAAATATTTGTTCCTGATCTTGGATATTTTCTATATACTAGAAAGTGGCCGCATCTACTTTCGCGGAGGAGAAAAGTAACCCCTCTTTTTTTCTTCAACGTAGTCGAGTAAGACATATCCTATAACCATCTGTGGATACCCAGCTATCCATGTACCAAAAACAGTTGAAACCCAAGTAACACACAAAGCTGTATTAGAACTTACACAGCACTAATAACGCTGAAACTGTCTGTATAATAGCCGTATAAGCCCTTGCACACAGCTTGTGTGCTACTTGGGAAACCGTATAACCGATTTGGCGTGATGAGGCCAGAACGACGCATACAAAAAAACAGTGACCTTCAAATAGTCCGTTACAATCTTTGTTTTAATATCTTCAATGTAAAACATTTCATTTTTACAAATTTAAAATAAAACAATTTAACGGATTATATCGCGTATATTATAATCCGTTAAATTGTTTTATTTCAATGTCGATTATCGAGATTATAAGAGTTCCCCCTGTGACGCTTTGTGGTACTCCCTTATTGCAAGTCAAGCATTTTAAGTATTTAGGCCACTGGGTCACCGATGACATGTGTGACAACATGGATATGGAGAGGGAACGCAGGGCGCTGGCTGTGCGCTGCAACATGCTGGCTCGTAGGTTTGCACGATGTACCGAACAGGTGAAGGGTACGCTTTTAAAGCATATTGCCAGTCCTTCTACACGTGCAGCCTATGGACCATCTACACGCAGCGGGCATACGGCGCTCTGCGAGTTCAGTACAACAACGCGTACAGGGTGGTGTTCGGGCTGCCGCGGCACTGCAGCGCTTCGGGTATGTTCGCGGAGGGGCGGATCGACGGCTTCCACGCAATTATCAGGAAGCGCTGTAGTTCGCTGTTGAGGCGATGGCGCGCTAGCTCAAATTTCATACTGTGCACTCTGGCCGACCGCTGTGACTCGCCGTGGTTGAAGCACTGGGTGCAGCTACATGCCCCTATATGTAAAAACCTAATATAATAAATACTAACCCTAGTTTTAAGTAATACTATGTCAATAACAAGTTATGGACTTTGTCTGAAATAAAATATTTTGAATTTGAATTTGAATAAAACAAACCAAACCTAACTTAATCTACACGGAGATCTTTTAAAAAAGTCTGAAAATTTACGTTTTCTGAAATAATGCATTATGACAAACGATACATTGGGACAATCGACATTAGGGATTCCGAAGGAGACCTAACTGATAGCAGTTAAAACGCTAGTAGAACTCATCATCAATCTCCAATGGCATGCCACTGAGCTCGGTCCTGAGTTTTTTGTTTCCAACTGCTGCCAGACACTTTTCTTATGTCGCCGATCCACCTAACTGAAGCCCTACACTACGTTTGCCACGCAGTCTTCACTCTAGAACACATTTGCTCCAACGGGCGGCAGTAATGTAGAACTACCCGTTTGTAAACTAAAGGTACTTCGTGCGCAAACGGTCGTAAAGACGGCCTTTGATGACAAAGACTTTGTTGCTCGATGTTCGTTAGTTGCTTTGTGAATCTGAACTAGATATAACTACGAGTACGAAGGCAGGAAGAAATCTTGCTTGTCATCTTTGTCATAGGTAGTCTCCGTTTATCTTGCTGTATTATTTGGAATTTGAAATATTTATCTGTATTCTCTCCTAATCATCGAAATTTAAGTATAAGAACGTACTGAATTAATATAGAATGTAGTGCCCGCAACTTCGCTCGTGGAGGAGAAAAAGTGATAATCTCTTACTTTTTTTAACGCAGTTGGGTCCCATAACCATCTGTAGATAACCAGCTACCCGTAAACTAAACATAATAGCAATCCGTTTAGCCTATTTTGCGTGACGAAGCCACAACGACACATACAAACATATATACAAAAAATCCAAAAAACGTTCGAGGTCACCTCCAATGAGTCCGTTACACTTTTTTTTTAATATTTACAATGTACAAGCATGAACAAGCAATTCATTTTTACAAGTTTATACCTAAGTACTAATATTGATAATGTATAAAAAGTATGTTTCATAAGCACAAACTACACCTTTACGATCCTAGCTTATTTTGGGACTATGTTCTGCATCCATATTTACTAAAAAAATCTTTTCTTCTGTTTCCGCGATTATTACTCATTGAAATAAAACAATTTAACGGATTATATCGCGTATATTATCTCATTTTAGTTCCCGACGTTTCGGAAGCTTTCCAGCTTTCCATGGTCTCGGGAGGACCTCACCTCCTCACCTCGGCAGTCCTCCCGTGACTATGGAAAGCTGGAAAGCTTCCGAAACGTCGGGAACTAAAATGAGATAATATACGCGATATAATCCGTTAAATTGTTTTATTTCAATAAAAAAATCTTGTTTTTTTTATCTCGTCGTTAACTTCAACAGTGCTTATAAACATCTGTTTGGAAATGTAAGATAATGTGTACGTGAGAGAATGTATGGAATGTAAAAGCCAAATGTAGACTAGATATTGTAAATTATAAATGTACATACGTAGTCAAGATATAGCCGCCTAACTCAAATTACCTGAAACAAATTTAAAAAATTGTTACAGTTTTACAATAATATGCACATTCTAATATCACATACTCGTACTAACATGCCCTTTAAATGCTGTGTTTAAGCTGACTCTAATGCCAAAATAAACGGAAAACCTTTCCAAAGTCGGATAAGAAAGAAAACCTATAAATATCGGATAGCGGTACGATTGAGAGAAAAACCCTTATCACAATGTTATGCTATACCACCCATCTAGTCAAGCGAGAACCGACTTTATTGCCATCGTAAAATACAGTAGATACTGGACAAAGGCCGTAAAATGATCGAAATTTGATAAGTTATCAAGGGTTTAGCGGCCATTTTATGCATGTATAAAATTGGTCGCGGAGAAATGATTGAGTTTAAATGTATTCAGAAATAAAGATAACTGATATTAAAGATTTATTACCACTGACTTAAAGTGAAAAATCATCAAAAAAACTGGCCAAGAGCATGTCAGACCATGCTCAGTGTAGGGTTCCGTGCGTACCGGTACTAAAAAGAAGTGGATTACAGATGAAGAAAAAAAAAACCCGACTGCATAAAAAAACTCTAAAGAAAAATACAAGTCCAGTACCCTAGACATTTGTTAAGTTTTAATGGAAATGATTCATGATCGATACTCACATAAAACAAATACTATGTGCTACTATGGAACATAGCCATTTTTAAACAGTCGGGACCCATAAGAAATCTAGATCGACGCAAATCTTTCCAAAAATGGGTCCCAACTATATAAAATCGCTATGTTCTACATTCAAATTATTTGTTTTATGTGAGTATCGATCATGAATCATGAAACATTTCTTTGTAGTTTTTTTTTACTTTTTAGTTAAAATTATAAGTCAGTGAATTTCGCAATCTTTATCGTGGGGGTTATTGAGAAGTTTGCACAGATTTATTACAATTAAATGAAAAATTTAGTAAGAACGGCTTGCTAACCAACTTTAAATCTTCATAGTTCCTAACTGGTAATTCAAAATTAAAAATAATAAAGGAAACCTAATAATTATTTTTAAATCCCTTTTCATTGATAACCCACTCGACATAGTACGTCGATTTTCTTTTTTTTCTTTTTCACAATATGGCGTCTCATTATCGCAATTCTGAGTTTTCACCATTTTCAGTGGTTTAGTGGCATCTGGAGAATTAAGACGAATTGATTGATGCAAGAATCACCGGTCTACGCGTTTACTCTCTAGAGTGCCAGATAGGACATACATTGACTGATTAATACATTACCGTTCCTTCGGGTCGCGGATTCGGGTAAAAATACAACACGGGGTGCACAGAAGAAGTCTCCCCGTACGACGTAACAAGAACAATTTAATATTTTCTTCTGTTTCCGCGATTATTACTCATTGAAATAAAACAATTTAACGGATTATATCGCGTATATTATCTCATTTTAGTTCCCGACGTTTCGGAAGCTTTCCAGCTTTCCATGGTCACGGGAGGACTGAGAAAAGATGTATTTTCCTCTGTCAAAGTTACAATTTGTGCAAACTACCCATTTTTTGAAAAAACACAAATGAAGGTGTACATACATGCCAGATGGGCCTAAGCTGTAAAGACAGTTACACATGTGCCAGAAGGGCTTAATTATTTTCTTCTAATAATTTACCAAGCAGCATTTCACAAATGAGGCGTACTGAGGAGAAAAGAAACGCTGCAAAGAAAAACTCCCGGGCTACCTCATTACTAATTATAATATTTAAAAACAGAGACTATTAAACTACTTTTAAACAGATAAGATATTTTACACCGTTCGGAAATTAAGGTTTTGCAGTCCTGTGTCTTGCTTGTTCCTTGATGAGATGTTTTACAGGATCCCAAGCTGGTGGTAGTGACAATCCATCTTCTCTATTGAAATTAGGATGCTTTTTAATCTCAATAGCCTCGAGTAGCATCCTGGGAAAATATCTTTTTTCTTTGGCAAGGATAGAAGGTTTATCAAACTTAATTGAGTGGTTTGGTTTGTCAATGACATGTTCACAAACTGCAGACCTATTACACCGACGGTGCTTGACATCTGCTATGTGCTCCTTCACCCGGGTTGATACACTGCGTTTCGTTTGACCAATGTATGAAAGACCACACTCGCAGTCCAGCTTATAAATGCCTGCACTCTGCAAAGGGGTGCTACTCTTCACGGGTCTAAGGTATTGAGACACCTTCTTCAACGGCTTGAAATATGTTTTTATAGAAGCACGCTTCAAGATGTTTCCGATCTTGTCTGTGACCCCTTTCACATATGGTAATACGGCAGGTTTACGCTCGACTGTTGGTTTCTTCATACTGGGATTCTGCTTGGAACGTGGTATCTGGAGCTCGTTGGCTCAAAGCGCACGTTTGACATTCTGTAACTCAGCAGTCAGATGTTGATTGTCGCAGATACCCCTGGCTCTCTGAAACAAAGATTTACCCACTGTAGCAAGTTGACAGGGATGGTGGTGAGATTTGCCATTCAAATACCTATCTGTATGCGTAGGTTTCCTATATACAGTATGACCTATGTCATTTTTAGGACCTCTAATTACTAGCACATCTAAGAATGCAAGTGAATTTTGATTTTCCAACTCCATAGTGAATTTAATTTTACTATGCATGGAGTTCAGATGGTCTAAGAAAGCTGAAACACTAGATCTAGGTAAAATAGTAAAGGTATCATCTACGTATCTTTTAAAGATCCTCGGCTTGACAGGTGCCAATGAAAGCGCTCTCTCCTCGAAGTCTTCCATGAAAATATCGGCGACGACGGAGACACCGGAGACCCCACTGCCACACCATCAACTTGCCCGTAGAATTCACCATTCCATAGCATATAGCCAGATGTAAGGCAGTGTTGTAATAACTCAGCATATTCTATTGCCATCTGTTGTTCACCCAATCTTCTTTTCACAATTTCGATACATTCTTGAACTGGTAGGCATGTGAAGAGAGACTGGACATCAAAACTGACCATAACTTCATCATCAGTTAGTCTCAAATCCTTAATCTCACTGACAAAATGGTATGAGTCCCTTGTGTATGCTTCCGTCTTCCCTCGCAGTAAAGAAAGTACACCTGCTAAGTGCCGAGCTAATCGATAGGTAGGAGCATCGATTTGACTCACTATAGGGCGTAACGGAGCACCAGGTTTATGTATCTTTGGTAACCCGTACAACTTTGGTGGCACCGGGCAAGAAGGCACTAAACTTTTCACATCCAGATTAAGATTTTCAGAGTGCTTACTTATCAGCTCGGCTGTCGTTTTTACTACTTTCGCCGTTGGATCTCGCTTAACAAGCTTGTATGTTGTAGCGTCTGACAAAAGTACTTCCACTTTCTGGTTGTAATCACTAGTATCCATAACAACCGTCGCATTTCCCTTGTCAGCTCGAAGAATGGTGATATCTGGGTCCTCACGCAAGCTCTTCAAAGCGTTGAATTCAGTTCTGGGTAAGTTAACTTTAGGAGACTTCGCTCGTCTTAAAATTGAAGACACATCCTGGCGTACGGCCTCCAAATCCTCCTTACGCATATGATTTTGGACCAAACAATCTTCCACACCGACTATAATCTGTTCAAAGGGGATATTCCGTGGAGTAACAACATAATTAAGCCCTTTTTTAAGAAGCGAGGTTTGGGATTGCGAGAGTTCCTTTGAGCTAATATTCACTACAGGTGCAACGGCATTTGACGTTGACGTTTGATTACCTCCACGGAGCGTTTCATTCCTAGTGCGTTTTGATTTCAACTTGTCAAAGTTAGCATTTTTCTTACGTGTACAGCTTTTAAATTTTGATGCGTAACGTCTGTCGCCTTGTTCAACAATACTTTTGAAGTCATCATCTGTCAATATCAACTGCAATTCGTCACTCTTTTCTTTAATCTGTTGTTCAAATTTGTGAGCTGAATAACGGGTATTGTGGATAAGTTTGCACAGTAACTTTACACTAGCTTGGCGGAGAATGCGTTCACTACCGAAAATGTCCTTCTTCGGTGCTATTTTCACGCATGTAGGAATGAGATCTTCATCACGGCATTCTTTAAGGAAATTCAATGAACTTCGAGCTCGTGCGAGTCCCGTCCTGAGGTCTTCATACCGCCTGATTTGGTTAGCAACATCCAGTCCGTACTGGTGTACATAATATTTTCTTCTGTTTCCGCGATTATTACTCATTGAAATAAAACAATTTAACGGATTATATCGCGTATATTATCTCATTTTAGTTCCCGACGTTTCGGAAGCTTTCCAGCTTTCCATGGTCACGGGAGGACTGAGAAAAGATGTATTTTCCTCTGTCAAAGTTACAATTTGTGCAAACTACCCATTTTTTGAAAAAACACAAATAAAGGTGTACATACATGCCAGATGGGCCTAAGCTGCAAAGACAGTTACACATGTGCCAGAAGGGCTTAATTATTTTATTCTAATAATTTACCAAGCAGCATTTCACAAATGAGGCGTACTGAGGAGAAAAGAAACGCTGCAAAGAAAAACTCCCAGGCTACCTCATTACTAATTATAATATTTAAAAACAGAGACTATTAAACTACTTTTAAACAGATAAGATATTTTACACCGTTCGGAAATTAAGGTTTTGCAGTCCTGTGTCTTGCTTGTTCCTTGATGAGATGTTTTACAGGATCCCAAGCTGGTGGTAGTGACAATCCATCTTCTCTATTGAAATTAGGATGCTTTTTAATCTCAATAGCCTCGCGTAGCATCCTGGGAAAATATTTTTTTTCTTTGGCAAGGATAGAAGGTTTATCAAACTTTATTGAGTGGTTTGGTTTGTCAATGACATGTTCACAAACTGCAGACCTATTACACCGACGGTGCTTGACATCTGCTATGTGCTCCTTCACCCGGGTTGATACACTGCGTTTCGTTTGACCAATGTATGAAAGACCACACTCGCAGTCCAGCTTATAAATGCCTGCACTCTGCAAAGGGGTGCTACTCTTCACGGGTCTAAGGTATTGAGACACCTTCTTCAACGGCTTGAAATATGTTTTTATAGAAGCACGCTTCAAGATGTTTCCGATCTTGTCTGTGACCCCTTTCACATATGGTAATACGGCAGGTTTACGCTCGACTGTTGGTTTCTTCATACTGGGATTCTGCTTGGAACGTGGTATCTGGAGCTCGTTGGCTCAAAGCGCACGTTTGACATTCTGTAACTCAGCAGTCAGATGTTGATTGTCGCAGATACCCCTGGCTCTCTGAAACAAAGATTTACCCACTGTAGCAAGTTGACAGGGATGGTGGTGAGATTTGCCATTCAAATACCTATCTGTATGCGTAGGTTTCCTATATACAGTATGACCTATGTCATTTTTAGGACCTCTAATTACTAGCACATCTAAGAATGCAAGTGAATTTTGATTTTCCAACTCCATAGTGAATTTAATTTTACTATGCATGGAGTTCAGATGGTCTAAGAAAGCTGAAACACTAGATCTAGGTAAAATAGTAAAGGTATCATCTACGTATCTTTTAAAGATCCTCGGCTTGACAGGTGCCAATGAAAGCGCTCTCTCCTCGAAGTCTTCCATGAAAATATCGGCGACGACAGGAGACACCGGAGACCCCATTGCCACACCATCAACTTGCCCGTAGAATTCACCATTCCATAGCATATAGCCAGATGTAAGGCAGTGTTGTAATAACTCAGCATATTCTATTGCCATCTGTTGTTCACCCAATCTTCTTTTCACAATTTCGATACATTCTTGAACTGGTAGGCATGTGAAGAGAGACTGGACATCAAAACTGACCATAACTTCATCATCAGTTAGTCTCAAATCCTTAATCTCACTGACAAAATGGTATGAGTCCCTTGTGTATGCTTCCGTCTTCCCTCGCAGTAAAGAAAGTACACCTGCTAAGTGCCGAGCTAATCGATAGGTAGGAGCATCGATTTGACTCACTATAGGGCGTAACGGAGCACCAGGTTTATGTATCTTTGGTAACCCGTACAACTTTGGTGGCACCGGGCAAGAAGGCACTAAACTTTTCACATCCAGAATAAGATTTTCAGAGTGCTTACTTATCAGCTCGGCTGTCGTTTTTACTACTTTCGCCGTTGGAAACTTAATATCCGAACCTACCTTAATTATATACCTTAATTTCCGAACGGTGTAAAATATCTTATCTGTTTAAAAGTAGTTTAATAGTCTCTGTTTTTAAATATTATAATTAGTAATGAGGTAGCCTGGGAGTTTTTCTTTGCAGCGTTTCTTTTCTCCTCAGTACGCCTCATTTGTGAAATGCTGCTTGGTAAATTATTAGAATAAAATAATTAAGCCCTTCTGGCACATGTGTAACTGTCTTTACAGCTTAGGCCCATCTGGCATGTATGTACACCTTTATTTGTGTTTTTTCAAAAAATGGGTAGTTTGCACAAATTGTAACTTTGACAGAGGAAAATACATCTTTTCTCAGTCCTCCCGTGACCATGGAAAGCTGGAAAGCTTCCGAAACGTCGGGAACTAAAATGAGATAATATACGCGATATAATCCGTTAAATTGTTTTATTTCAATGAAGAACTATTTAAGTTTATACTTGATATCCAAGCGTCTGGCACACCCCGGGGCAACTACGGCTAATCCTTCCTCCACGATCGTTTCACCGAGTTACACAGGCTACACTACCAAAAGGCTGTCTGGAAGGGATCGCTCTTTAGCGATAAGACCTTGACTACCTCTAATTGTGTTTTGTGAATGCATTATTTGTAAATCCCTGTATATTTATGAGGTCTGCAATAAAGATAATTTGTATTGTATTAGTTAAAAAAAATATCGTTGGTAGTAATTCGTTAAAAAAAAATCTTAAAATACCTTAGTTTATAGAAAAAAAAATTGGTATTGGTAACTTCTTGAAATAAATTGTTATAAAACAAACTAAACCCAGTGAGCTCTTAATATATGAAAAAAAAGACACCAGAAAGAACATTTCTATAAAGCGACATTCTGTGAAACGATAAGTTGTTTTTTTTTTTTTAATTTTTTAATTTTTAAAAGAACAGGATCCTGAGGACTAATCCGTAGTTTAAACTTCGAAGTTCGTATTGCGCTGTCTCACTCATGCAAATACAATTGAACACTAGAGTGAGAGGGACTATACGAACTACAAATTTCAAAAATCGGAGTAGCTCCTCTGGATCCTAGTGAAAACAAATAAAATTGAAGATATTTCACAAAACATCCAATTATTTGTAGGGCCTATTGGACCCGGTTCGTTTGGCTTGAAAGACAAACAATATCAATATGACCCAAGAAAGCCGTCAGCCTGTCAACTCCATCCGAATGATATACACTTTGTCAAGTTGTAACAAAATTAATGTCCCCGACTGTAACTTGGAGATTGAAAAGTTTTCTTGGCAAATCTGATTGGAAACATATAAAGTTTTTAGGGTTGTCGTCTGATTTTCATTAAGCATTCTTGTGGCATTATCATTTCAAGGTTGTGTTAATTGCTATATACATAACACAAGTATTTTTCTTGAAAACGTCGTAAGTTCAAGACCTTTATCAAAAATATCGGGGTTTTTAGCCACTGAAGAATAAGTAAAACCTCAATAACAGGCAAAAGGCAGACAGTGGATGCAATGTATGTCAAAATCATGTCAAACAATATACGTGAATATGACTACAAACCCTGCATACATAAATGTTATACTCGAAATGTAATAAGTCTTATCCATCTTATGCTTTCGTCACCATATTGCATTCACTGTCCGCCAATTAATAATAGGGTAGTTTCCTGGGTAAAAAAAATGTACTGTAATTAGTTCGTCCGGTAGATTATAAAAAATATTGGACTCGTATTTTTTCTATCGTCAATCAAACAAAGAACAGACAAAGATAAAGCGCGTCATAATCTGGTAGTGGGAGCGCATGACGTCACACCGTACGAAAAACAGGCACACGGTGTGACGTCACGGGGAACTGTAACGGGCTATATCTTCATCATTTTTTGTTTAACTGTCAAAAGAAAAAATACTTCTACATTGGAGATATTTTCAAAAAATTTATTGTTACGGACTATTTCACACGGAGGTCACTAAAACGAAAAATATTTTTTTTTGATTCTATGTATGTTTGTCTGTGTCGTTGTGGCTTCATCAAAAATCGGCTAAACAGATTTCCACAATTTTTGGTACACGGGTAGCTAGGTATCTCCAGATGGTTATAGGATACCTTTTACCCGACTACGCTAAAGAAAAAACGTCGGGTTATAACTTTTTCTCTTCCGCAAACGAAGTTGCGGGCATTTCTAGTGTCCAATATTTTCTGATAATCTAACTGATGAACTAGTTACAGCTGTGAGCAAAATAATTAAAACAAGGCAGATTAAAAAAAAACATTCCGTCGAATTGAGAACCTCCTCCTTTTTTTGGAAGTCGGTTAAAAAACTGCTCCTAATTAGAATCTATGTACCCAAGGACTGTTTGTACTAGCCACCGAATCAATTCATATTCCTGAATTAGTATAAAAAATCACAAATTTCGAAATGGACATTCCACATAAATAACAGTGTTTTAAAAGGGTCTTTATTTTCGAGCCGGGTTGCCTAACCATATAAAGAAATTTGGCAGTGGACTTTGAATCAAAAGTGTAGGAAATTCGGTTGTATTAGTTTTGTGTTAAGTTTGAACGACTAAAAAGCTAATGCAACTCTATTCTCATAGAAAATGACTCAAAGTTCATTGAATAGGAGAAGGCCTTTTAATAGGCCTTTGCGCGGCTAAAGGTTATTACATCGCTGTCTTCGAACCTGAATGCACTTTATTGTTAACTCATACCACGATTATAACTAAAATCTTAAGTCACAATTACATCTTGATTCAGCAAATTCGGCGTCACTGCTATTTTTTTGCACGCAACTGTATATATTTTTAGGACACAAGCCTATTAACCACTGCAAGTTTGCTAGCTTGTGAGTATTCTATTTTTTTTCAGTGTGCTCACGAATTCTCCGATTTAATTCCGTCGTCCCCGTTCCACCATCGCACATCCAGGCGTTGCGATCGACTTCACCCCTACACATAGTACACGTCAAATTGCAAAATCATCAAAAATCTTCCTTTTGTTTTATAATGTGTGCAATAAAAATGTGTATTGTGCAATAAAGTCAAATTTACTCGACATATTTTATTATGAGAGACCCCTCCAATTCTCCATTTATCTATTGACAAAAAATTTGCATATTTATGTCAGTAACATGTATGCTATTATAAAGTTGAAAAATGAAATGTCTGTACATTAAAGATATTTATAAAAAATTGTAACGGACTATTTTTTATGGATTTATATGGATTGGTTTCAACACGCCAAGCCGGCAAAACGGATTTCAATTATTGGTATACGGGTAGCTGGGTATCCACAGATGGTTATTTAAGATATTGTTTACCCGACTACGATTAAGAAAAATAGAGGGGTTGTTTAAAATTATTGTTTAATGTCTGCGCCTAAGAGCCAAACTTATTATAATACACATTGCTCTGCACGTTTGCAAGGCGCTTATAAATATTGCTTGTAAAATGTCTATCTATTGACAGTACACGTTGCACATTCAAAAATCGTAGTTTCATTTATAATTACTCCTGATTCATCATTTTAAACAGGGGTTATGACCTTTTCTCCTCGGTTACTGAAGTATTTCTAGTATAATATACTTCTTCCTCTTCTTAGTCGGTCCCTCATGGCTGAGGATCGTGACCAAAAGTAATGTCCCTCCACTTGGCGCGGTCAAGGGCCATATGGGCAGCCCTCTGCACGGAACCAGAAGCATTGTTTATGGTGTCAGACCACCTGGTCGGGATTCGACCTCTGGAACGTTTGCCTTCGACTTGGGCCAGTAAAATGTTTCTTTCGTGGTTGTGCTGGTTAGATCACATAATATGCCCGAAAAATTTAAGGATTCTCTCCTGGCAGATAGTTGTGAGCCGCTTTGTGATATTAAGTACTCGTAGTATGGAGTCGTAGTATAATATACACCTAAGATCAAATCAATGAAAGTAACCATTGTTAGTATGACCTTTGGAAGGATAAGGACCTAAATGGAACGCAGTCCGCAACTTTTGATTGACAACCCTATTACAGAATGTGTGGCCAGTAGCTCAAAGCTGCCTTATTAAAACTACTAGAATCTGCCCGCAACTTCGCGTAGAAAGTGAAAAAAGTTATGACCCTCTTTTTTCTTGAGCGTAGGGTAAAAAGGATTCTATAACCACCCTTGGATGTCTAATAGATATCAGATTTGACATGACGAAGGCATAAAGTTAAACGTTTACACTTATTTACGCCAGAAAATGCGCCGTTCGAGAGGGATAAATAATATCTAGGCGAAGTGAACGCAACCGCGGAAAAATCCTAGTTTTCAATATAAAATCAATAATAAGAAAAAAATACAATCAAACATAATATTTTTTCAAATGTGCATTGCAAGATCTAATATTATGTGATACAAAAATAATAATAATTACTTGCGAAAAAGAAATAATACCAAAGATTGACAACCCTATTACACGAAGTACAGTAAAACACTCTTTCTTTAACTCGGGGCGTAGGGTTGATTAAATTTCTTTGTTGTATTAAACGCTGTTTGGACAACCCTAACAAAACTCGTAAAGAATAGTTTGTTGATTAAAAAAAATAGTTTTTCATCGCTATTGAGATTGGATTGCCGTAAACTTTTATTAGAACCATTGGACGGGAAAACGCGTTTTCATTAATATTTTCAGTGAAATAGACACCTTTTGTCTATTAATCAAAAGCGTACAGTTGAAATATTTCATTGTATGCAATGTTTTATTAATTCGTAGATATATGGTGATTCAGTTTCAATATATCAACGTTGTTTTGACAAAATAAGTTTTTTTTTGGGTACAACGTAAATTTCTGTGGCAATAACTTGATTCAGAGTTTTGGTCACTTATCGATCAGTTCAAGAACTAAGATGTCACAGACAAATACACAGATGCACAACGTCAAACATAAAATACCCCTCTTTTTTGTCGAGGGGTTGAAATATGCACCATAAATACTTTTTTCACCTCACTACCTCGGAAAAGTTCTATTAACAGCGTCAACCTGCGTGGAAAAAACGTTCCTGAGGCATCTTGATAAGATCCAAAATACAGCGATCACGTATAAGCGAATTGAATGCGGTACAATATCTGTGCACAGATGAAAGAGACAAAAAGTTTACCATCACAATAAGGACAGTCTCGGCAGAAAAAGATTATTAATCAGTGGTTACAGAGAATAATTACCTTTGGGCAAAAACAAAACGCCAGCTTTTGGGGTAATGAGACGGCGTTGCGAGGGGGATGGGAGGATGGGGGCGGGTCAACGAAAATGATAGAATTTTGGATCGCTGTTTATCAATTATAGTTTTGTAGATTAATGAAATAATAAAAATAACAGGGTTGTTTCCGGGGTTCAAAATTATTATTCTAATTAGTCTGTCAGTTAGATAATCAAAAAATATTGGATATGTTGGCGAGGCAGCGCTCCGATCTATGCTGACAACCTTACGATACGTCAAGCGATGACAGCTGTCAAAACATCGCTTGGGAGTGGTCTGTACTTGGTCCGTTTCGGGTAATTTGTAAACGTCACAATGATTTTATTAACGGGTAGATCCATAAAGAACGAATGACTAAGAACTGTCAGCTGGAGTGACAGGCGGCCAGGACGGCATTCTGATATCGGACGATGTGGCGAACGGACGCAAGCACAGAACTCTCCGCGTTTCGGGATAATTGTAATCCGTTTACATCTGACCAGTGTATGATTATTTCTCACATTCAATTGTACGATTTGATTAAAGAATAATAGTGTGATACATCCGCGTGATTATTTTGTGAATATCCACCGACAATTCAAGATGGCTGATGATGATAAATCGGGCTCGGTTCCATCCTCTCCGATAGTCTCCCTTCGTTAGATATATTATAATATAACGTAAGTCTGCACATTGAAAATATTTTCAAAAATATGATCGTAACGGACTATTCGAGGTCACTAAATCGAAAAAGCCTTGCATCGAAGTCACCGGCAACAGCTAGTAATAAAAAAACTGTAATAATGAAATATTGATCTTTATTCTGTAAGTACGCAAGGGCACTTTTACAAGTCCAACTCTGCGGCGTTTCCCAAGAGGAGACCACTGAGGAGAAGAAAGCCGAAACAAACTCAACAGTCAGTAAATTTTTCGTAATAACTCATATATCTATTACAATATTTGTACTTAGCTTATCCTACATATATCTTTTAAGTATAAACTCAATAGGTTGCAATGTGTTCAATGCTCCAAGAAACCATTTCATTTCATATTTCATTTCATCAAAACTTTAAAAGTAAAATAATAATAATAATAGATATAAAAATAACTAAATATGATTTTTTATTTAAAAGTAAATGGTACTTTTACAAGTCTGAATTTGTCAGCGATTCCCAAGGGGAGACTACTGAAAAGAGACGTATAACACGTCGTGTATGAAAATAAAAGATTCCTTTGGGAATAATATGTACATTGCTGAAGAACTTTTCTCGGCGCCTTTATGGACAATTTTATGCTGAAATCAAAATTAATCGTAGCTTTGAGTTGCGAACTCATACCCTGTGCAAGTATTTCCTATATCGATACCTTAGAGCACAATGGGACTACCTGTTTGAGAAAAATGCTTGTAATTAGTACGTTAGTGCACAAATACGTAAAGTTGAAATTCCATGGGCAAAAATATTGTAATTAGTACGAGTGTGAACTAAGGTATCAGCGTACAAAAATAAGATCATCCGGCCTATGATACTTGCGTTTATTACATGATAAATAAATGACGTTCTGACAAGCATGTGATTGCGAGAAAGACAAGCTTGAGGATGCCTTTTCATTTATTTATCGCTTAATAAAGGCAACCAGGGCGCGATACAGGGTAGCATATATGTACCAGAGCCGTGACGTACAGGAAAATTACAAGCGAAGCCAAAGCGTATTCATTTACTCATATTTAAAAAAAAGGTGGTTATAAGTGGCTTATATGGACGTCACGCCACTGATATATTTTACCTAGCCCGAAGGATAGAAAAACCTAAGTGGCACATCGCTCGTACAACCAACGGCCGCTAGGGCCATCGATTTTTTTAGTGGCGACCACGCACGGCAGAAGACGCAGCGTGGGTAGTCCCCACAAGGTGGCCGGGAAACCTGGAAGTCATTGTGGCGTTTATTAAGGAGGCCTATGTCCTGCATTAGACGTCTTTTAGCTGATGATGATGCTTACTGTGCGCCTACCATGAGCTGATTTTACGATCGGCGCTAGCGAGTATCTCGTATCGAGAGTCAGTGCACCTCTCTCGCACGCGCTAATAGTGCAAAAGAGATAGATCCTCATCGAGCGCTCGATACTCGCTCGTGCCGAACTCATGGTAGGCGCACAGAAAACCATTGAACGAGGCCAGCGATTTACCGATCGTTTTTGCGGGCCTTGAGGGAGGTTTTTATCTTGTAGTGGGCGTGTCTCAATTAATATTATAAAGTAATTACGGTTTTAAAATGTATACGGTATATTTCATATAAAATGTATCTAAAGTTAGTATAAAAAGGTTTAATCACGAAGGTTATTTAAAAGCTACTCGCGTAGCTCCGAGCGGAATTTGTTCTTCGACATTCGCCGAGAAAATAGCTAATTCCCACCCTACGATGGAATTCTTTGCTTTGTGAAATAGCAGAAATATCAACCGTTAGTGCTTGTAAGAAAATATTTCATTAATTTCTCAAAACGAAGACGTCATAAGGATAATTCGGATTTGTACAAATAGACTGGGTTATTTTACTCATCTTTTTAGTTTTGCTCTCTACTTTTTACCTAAGGTAAGCATTATTATTTCAATAAAAATATCCGGTGTATTGTCTTGCTATATATACATCAATACATACAACAATACCATCCACATATAACGTCACAGGGATAAGGGGAGATCATGTCAGACGTGACAGGCCAGGTTAAAGAGATAGTAAAAAACGTGACAAGAGCAGAGGGGGTGTCCGACAAGTTAAAATTTTGCGTCACGTAATATTTGTACGGCCTTTTTATGATATTGTACCCAGGGACCGGCCCACTATCCCTTTCAAAGGGTTTTGTAAGGGTTTTGCATAAGGCTAACCTTAAGAACATCAAGCCCCAATCAGTTAGCTTTAAAAACCCTTATCTAAGCGCTAACCCATATGAACAAGCGGTATCACAATTCCCCTTAAAAATAAGAATATTTGCTCACCCATCCTTACTAAATGGTTAGCCTAATAAAGGGTTACCTTTATTTTATAAAGCTTACGACGCGTAGGTAACATCGAGCAAGACTATTGAGCGCTTTGTCGGCGGAGGCATTCTTGATTTTTGTGCGAGACCGCTTCAAACCAGGGATATTACGGATATACGCATCGGGTTTGTGCGAGTGAAGTTTGTTTAATTTGACAAGGACTGCCGCGTTTGTTTTCTCTGGTACGGCAGCTATCAATGCTAAGAATCGGGTTAAAGTACAATGCAAAATTGTCATATTTAGTTAATTTTTTGTTGTGTTTGTGTACTACAATGCCACCACCGACACAAAGTGGAATATGTGCATATCTGCACGCGAAGTACCTACTTAATACCTGTTACTTATACCTTAACATCGCATCGTAATAAATAAATTAGTATTTTCGTGTTATTATTATTAAGTAGTCAATTTCTTGTGCCAAAAATAACAATGTTTTTTTTTTAAATCCTGTGCTACATTTAAATGTCTAAAAAATAGGAGGTTCTTAGTTCGTCGAAAATCGGTTTTTTTATCTATGTCGGTTGCTGGTCAACTCAAAAACGGTTGGACCGATCTGTATTTTTAATCTTTTAAGTAGTTTTATTGCCAACAAATTAGGATCTTATGGTGGAATCATAGATGAATCGAGGGAAGTCATCAAATATTATGGGCATTAATTCCTATCCTATAGCAATTTGGGTATTTTAGAAGTATTTATTTTACAGAAACTCGTGCGTTTGCTTTCGTAATTTTTTATTTATATTTTATATTGTTTTTTAGCAGATTTCCCAGATATCGATCCGTCATCTTACAACTCATTTTTTTAATCCGATATTTGAATGGGAATCGATTAGTCCTTTTTTCTAATAACAGTTTTCCGAATCGGCACCCTCAAAAACCTAGAAAACGACACCCATGATGACGTGTTCCCTGAAAGTGATGTCCGCCATCTTGAATTCCAAAGTAGACCTCATTGTCGAAATCTGCACCCCCAAATACCTAGAAAATGACACCCATGATGACTTTTTTGAAAGAAAGTGATTTCCGCCTTCTAAAATTCCAAAATGGATGCCATTTTCAGAATCTGCATCCCCATAGACACCTAGGATGAATTTTTCACTTAAAGTGATGTCTGTCATCTTCATCATCTAAGTCCATTAAACTAAAAAGCACTCGAGTATGTCGATCCAAACCTGTGTTCTGTAGGTACCCCCAGAGTCCAGAGTCCATCATCAGGACCATTTGGTGGCATCTTATCTAAATTCTAAGTCTATGTAATGAGTTCCTTCAATTCCTCATGGATCCCATTATCAGATCTTCACTGAAATTAAATGGGACGAAACTGCATGGTGCTTTTAAACAAAAAAATAAATAAATGGTTTGTGAATGACGGATAATTTCTACTCTTCTATCTTAAATATAATCGAATTGAGAACCACCTCCGTTTTTGGGAGTCTGTCAAACAATGTTAATATCTTCAAAACTGGATTTGAATGCGGTTCATTAAACATTTTTGCTCCTAATGACATAGAATACGCAGTTAAAATTATTCGGATTCCTCGCTGGCACCGTGTGTAATAAAATTAACGATCAAAAATTACCATTAATTGTGTCGTGTGATAGCGCAGCAAATTCGCACAGTCCACATGAACAACTGGCAACTAAATAAATCAAAACAAACAAACAGAACAGGCGAGAAGGCGAGACACAAAGGTATAAACTAAATGAAGTGAGTGTAAAAGAGATTGCGACGGTCGCGTGGTCATCCACGCGACCGTCGCGTTGGGCGTCGCCGTTGCTCGCATAATACCGGTTAGAACTAGTCTTGTCTCATTCTCTTAAGGCTTAAAGTATGACATGTTGAAAAGGAAAGTTTTATACTAAGCGCTATGAACATAAGGGTAACCCTTTAAAGCGGATAGCAAGATAAAGATAATATAGGTGAGCAATTGTTAAGGGTTCGCCTTATTTTTGGGTTCCCCTTATAATAAGGGATAGTCAAATGTATGGGTTATCAATTAGAATCTGTAAGTCTTTTACTGGGTTATACATTACAAAGGGAAGCCCATTGAAAGGCTTTAGCCAGGGAAAGGGTGGTCCGGTCCCTGATTGTACCTACAAATGAAATATCTGTCATCATCATAATCTTCATCATTTCAGCTACAGGACTTCCACTGCTGGACCCAGGCCTACTCAATTTACTTTCACATGGGCAGGATAAAAGCGCCGCATCCAGCAAGTCCCCACAACCCTAACCAGGTCGTCCGACCACCTTACAGCCTTCCACGCTGCGCTGGTAGGTGGTCTCCACAAAAAAACCTTTCTGCCCCAACGGCCATTGGTTCTTCGAATTATGTGCCCTGCCCATTGCCACTTCAGTTTGCTTAGGTACCCTATTTGCTATGTCGGTGACTTTGGAAATATCTGTGCATTGATGATATTTTCAAAAAAAAAAATTAAACGCGCTATGTGGAAACCACTGGGTTAAAATATACCTTTTTTGTGTTTCCATGTATAAATGTAAACACGTATTTGCAGCCTTATCTAGTCAAAACAACGGAATAGATTTGAACCATTTTTGGTGCGCGGGTAGCGGATCATCCAAAGATGGATGGTAATACGTTAGCTAGCTACGCCGAAGCAAAAAAGAGGGTTATGATTTTTTCTCTTAAGTGAATACAGTTGTGAGTATCTTCTAATAAGATTTTTATGTATGCATTTTATCCTAGGTACAGTCAGCTGCAAAAAGATATACACGATTAGTAATCTGAATTACGCGTACAACGAGTCAACCTCTCAACCAGCGAGCTGTACGCCTCTTTATTCTTGAAAGTTAGTACCTTAGCGCCATCTAATTCCGATTTATTTTTTTATGGCGGTGTCAAATCGAATGAAGAGATAACGCTGTTATTAGTATGTTATATGAAACACAACTTATGTCTTTCTCTGTTTTTAAAGTGGGAAAATTACTTATCTACATAATTATCTATTGTAAGATAGATACAAAGCGCATTTTTTTTACCTCACTCAATCAAAAAAGCTCCATTTGGAGCGCTAAGTCTACGTGGAAAAGTTCGTTTTATTCACTAGCGAGGAAAAGTCTTTTAAGGCTCGAATTCATATTTTTTTATGTTAATTTGATTGTTTTGTTATGAGTGTGTTTCGAGGGTTCATTATATAATTTTTTAGGTTCATCAAAAATAGTCGTTTTGATATAATTTCATAGTTTTTCCTACATCTCACATTTTCCTCGCTGTAGTGAGGAGAAAAGTTGTGTGTTTCGCACGGCTGCAAAACTTCTTTGGCTTCTCTTGCCTTCAAACCCTCGTTACGCTTAGGAATCTATATTAGAACTACTCGCTCCGCTCGTGGTTCAATTTTAGATTCCTTCGCCTACTCGGCTTCCGATTCAAGCACTCACGCCAAATAACAACTTTGCAGCCTTGCATAACAAACTATTAAACCACTGCACATGAACCCAAAACTTAAATTCTTAAGGTGTTTTCTACGTTCTAATATCAAAGCTGACACCTGCGCAGTAATGCTCTCAAAGATATATCACGTTTTACGTGTCTTACTTTAAGAGTCACTTAGCGTCAGAAAATTCTTATATTAGACATTTTATTACAAGTTTTATGTTTCATCGGGCACGTGTCACCAAGGTACTGTATTACATCTCAAGCAAATGTGTAAATGAGTTAAGAGCTTACATAGCTACATGAAAGTATAAACCTTCATGGTAGTTTAGAGACGGGTATGCAGGCTGTTAAAAAGTATATTTTAAATTATTGTCTAACATGATCTGTCTCAATCACAGAGTATTTTGTTATGTATGTCTCAATCTGACCGTGATTCAATAAACATCTAGATGTTTACTATACTTAAGTTTTCTATAAAGCCTCGCCCGCGTGTAGCTATATATTATAGTAGAACTAGTTTCTGTCCACGACTTCGTCCGCCTTAAATTCGTTTATCCCAGATAAGGGTATTTTTCGGGGATAAAAAGTAGCTTATGTCCTTCCCCAGGATTCAAACTATCTCCAAACCAAATTTCATCCAAATCGGTTCAGCGGGTTAAGCGTGAAGAGGTAAAAGACAGACAGACAGACACACTTTCGCATTTATAATATTGCAAGCTATTATCCGGCTATACTAAGATATACTCGTATTTGTATGATACGTCATATACGGAAGGTGTGTTCTTTGCTTAATCGTGTAGACAGTATTACTGTTGCTAGGTTACCAATTGTTTATTTATTATTTAGAAACGAAAATGTCACAAATTGGTTTCCTAGGAAATGTTTGTTGATTTAATTCTTCACAATAAAAGTGTCACAATGAACAACACTCGGAGTTTTCTAAGGTTTTTCCATTTATAGTTAAAAAACCCATTTTACGAATGAAAATCCTCGAAAATTGTAGCCTATGTCCTATTCTGATATCTAAGCTATATTACTGAAGAGTTTTACCCAAATCTGTTGTGCAGTTTTTGCGCAATAGTGGAAGGTACATACATACTTTCACGTTTATACTATAGTAAGGATATAGTCTCGCCCGCTTACTAATCTGCATTACATTTTACAATTAAAACATATTTTTCTGTAACTATAATCTATGAATAAGAACTATGCAAATCATACTAAAAAGGCATACTGTTTAAATTGGACCATCACTCTATATTATACTCGATGCTGTATGTCACAGAACTGTAATACCTACCTATATTATACAACTCCGCACAGAACTAAAATCAATTTAAAAAAAACGCAGTGTTTTTGCAATTATTTTTATAACTATGTTCTATTTACTGTACTTTATCGGTTACTCGTAGAAAAAGTATTGTATACAATGGTTATATAATTAGCTTTTTAAGTCTCGTACCTTATTTATGCCACTCAGCAAGTTTCGTCGCCTAAACGCAGTACTCGATTGAAAAAGCATACATTATACAGTGTCGGAGCCAGACGCAGTCGGAGGTCAACGATGTCGGAGCTTTTAAGGTTGTGGTTACAATCAATTTCATCGATAAATCACCACGTGTTTTTTTTAAAGTCAACGGTCATATATAACGACTGCCTAAAATATATAGACACAATGTATGGCCTACTGGATACTGTCGTCACAAGTCGACACATTGCTGTGATACATTTCTTTTGCCAATTAAATAGAGGTATGGAATTAAAACGGTGTAACAGTTGTTGTATAATAAATGATAGTATTTCCCGTGTACTTAAGCTAGCATTCCTCGTTGCATTTCCAGTACAGACTGAATTCTTGCCGGTCTCGACACTTTTACGTGAAATCCCAGGGTTGACACATGCGCTTTATTGCTTTCAAAGAATATCACGATGGTTGCTATTTTGTGAAAAAATGTATTTGCATGAAAGTTCGTAACGTTTTGTGCTTCGTGACAGCTGTTTAAGTACACTCGAGGAGCAATATTTCGAGTCACCACAATTTAAAGAACAGGCATACGTTCTTTTTATTATTTGACACTGGTTCTATTTACATTATATACTATATCTTTGCAATACCCAATTGTAGTAGCAATTTTCGTGATCCTGTCAAAAATAACAATATCCAAAAATTACTGTTTTCGCGATAGCTCGCTTCGTCTATTGCGGGGTTACGTACCGAAAAGGTAAAAAAGGAACCGTTATGGTGCGACTCTGTCTGTCAGTCTGTCTGTCCGACTATTAAAGCGTCATATCTCAAAAACTACTTATGCCATCTATTTGAAACTTGGAATTCTAATAAACATGGTCAGTCCACATGTAAACACACATAATAACACTATGGGTGATGGTAATCGCTTACCAACAGGTGATCCGTCTGCTCGTTTGCTCCCTAAAAAAAAAAAAAATAGATACTGCAACGTTACGAATACCTTCCAGTGGCGTGGAGTCCCTATAAGCCGATTCCCACCGGGTTGACCAAGGAAAGGCTATAACCACATTTTGCTTTAAATGTAATTTTCCTCACGCCACGCCTCTGATAACTTCGTAATATTCTGTTAAACGCCTTCATAATATTCGGCAAATACAAATATTACCTAAACTAAGTAAAGCTTGTACTATGGGTGTAAGCGGCGATATACATAGATGATTATAATAGATGATTTATAATATATAGATGATTTATAATACTTAAATACAAACATAGAAACAAACATTCGTGCTCATCACACAAACACTTGGTCAGTGTGCTGAGCTTATGATCGGCGCTAGCGAGTATCTCGTATCGAGAGTCAGTGCACCTCTCTCGCACGCGCTAATCGTGCGAAAGAGATAGACCGCCATCAAGCGCTCGATACTCGCTCGTGCCGAACTCATGGTAGGCACACTGGCTAGGATTCGAACCCGGGACCACTAGCTCTGTAGGCTTTTGCAGCTTCGTCGTGCAACCAACTTATCCTAACATGTCGTCTGTAATAGTAATAAGTAAGATAATGGCATTACAGGAATAACAAACCAATCAAAACTGTATTACAGCTAAATAAAATCAGTATTACAGCGCTTGAATATGCCCCGTGTACCTAAATTCTCTTATATATTGCTGAATTCTTGCCGGTCTCCACACTTTTCCTCGAAACGCCAGGGTTGACACCTGCACTTTATTGCTTTCAAGGGAATATTACGAAGGTTACTCTTTTATGAAAATGCATTTGCATTTTTATAAAATAGTTCGTAACATTGTGAGCTTCAGCTTTTCTCTCTGCTCTTCAGAAGGTATGGAGATTTTTGAATGTTCTTCTTAATTAACTCCAATTTTGTTATTTAAAATAGGCAACCTTACAGTACAAGTCAGTGGATTTCAATGATTTCATCATCTTCAATACTTGTTACGTTGTTTAACATCGACTTTTAATTCTTATGTTTCTGCAGCAATTATAAACGTACAGGACGACGCAGTGTGGGAAGGCCCCCAACAGTGATAAGTAAATTGATCCAATAACTGGATTGATCAATAATAAATAGTATTATAAAAAGACGGTGACGCGAAACATTCAAGAAATAGGGTACATGCATGATTTTTTTAATCACTTTTCTTAACAAAACGTCAAACTACCGTAAAAATTATTTCAAAAAGTGAAATTAAAATCGGCCAAGAAATACGCATGATATAGGAATTTCAAACAACTAAGTAGGCAGCGATTTGACAGAGAGGTCCGACAGGTATTGTTACGTCATAGTTCACTCCGGTCATATAAACTCCATATTAAATTCTGTTTTGCTAGAAAGAGATAGGCTAAAATGTTTGATGGCTTATATCTTGGTTATTATTATAGTCATTAGAAAATATATTTTTCCAACTGTTTGATACATGAATGAGATTTTAATAAACCAAAAGTAAAAATTCATGTATATTCTCTTTTTTGAGAGATGGCAACGAGCAAAAACAAACAAACAATTCCGTTTTTCTGAGACTACGAGTATTATGAAAGGTTTATCTGTCAGCCATATGAAATGCTTATCAAGCCTTTTATGATAGTGACGAAATTTATATTAGCAAATAGCATGTGATGAATTTATATGAAAATAATTAATCATATATCTTTTTTATTTTTACCTACGGAAGAGAATAATTTTAATATCTAATTTGTATTTTTATATAAAAGCTCCGGTAGCCGAGTGGTTTAAGTTTGCAACTTTCAAACTGAAAGTCGTGGTTTTGAATCCGGCCGCCTGTACCACTGATTTTCTAGTAATATATGTGGCATTCCGTGCATGTAATTTGATATTTACCGCTAGCTTTTCGTTGAAGTAAAACATTGTGACGAAACCTGCATACATCTGCGAAGAAATTCAAGGGTGTATGAGAAGTCTGCACTCCGTATTGGGCCAGCATCGTGACTACAGCCCTTTTGCTCTCATGCATAAGAGGTGGCCTATGCCCAGCAGTGTGATGTCTATATGTATCAGCTGACGATGATGATGAATAAATAGTCTTGTAAAATTTTGACGTAAAATTTTTCTTAATATTAATAAAAAAATATGGGTATTTTATTAGAGAATGGCAACCCTAGACGCTCCATGCCGGTTGCTACTATTATCAGATGTAGTGCGGCTTGTGTTGTCTCTCTTCGCCAACATGTGGTCTAAGTCACGAAAAGAAAATATTTTTGTTACGGCTGTGCTAATAAATCACGTGGGATTAAATTGGGGCAAATAACTACAACTGGACGTAATCCCCACAATGTTTACGATGGTAGGTCATACAAATTTTGGGTACAGTCATCGAATTTAATTTACATACCATTTCGTACCTTGTCACAGTCAAAATCAATATGAAAGCCGATAGAGATTCCATATCGATGTCACTATGACAAGGTACAAAAGGGTATACAAATTAAATTCCTTGACCGTGCCAATTCCTAATACATTGCGTGTGATACCAGCTAAGCGCTGCGCAGTGAGCGTCTCGACCGCGCAATGAAGAGAAGACAAGGAACATGCATGAAGTGTTTTCATCGCTTTGCTTAACAAAATATCAAAATACTGTAAAAACTATTTCAAAAAGTGAAATTAAAATTGAAATCGGCCAAGAAATACGCATGATATAGGCATTTTAAACTACTAATTAGACAGCGATTTCACAGAGAGGTCCGACATGTACTGCTACGACACAGTCCACTGCGGGCATATAAACTCCATATTAAATTTAGTTTTGCTAGAAAGAGATAGAATGAATTGGTTGATAGCTTATATCTTGGTTATTTTTATAGTTATTCGAATAAATATTTTTCTCCATTGTTTGTTACATGAATGCGTTTTTAATAAAGCAAAAAGAAAAAATATGCATATTCCCTATTCGCTCGCTTTGCTGCTAGTCGCGCATTGTCGTGGTCAAACCATGACGACTTGACCTAAGAAGCTTATTGTACTCAACGCAAAACCAATTGACAACTGAGATCCTAATCTATCTCGTTCACACTTGCGTGGTCTTAAAAGGAGTGCAAGAGATAGCAGAATTATACTATTAAATGCCATTTTTTTAAGAGTTAAATTTAGTATGCAATTACTGTTGTTTCTACGAACATAGCCGTTATCAGACATGTATAACCGTCAATTGTTTCTGTGAAACAAGCTATTAACACTTCTAGCGGCATAAACTTTTATGTGAACCTTAAATATATTTTGCTTTAAATATTGTTGCGAAGACCATAGCGTCATCAATCGTCGAGTAGTGTTTACTGAATGTGTATGAGTTTTTCGCAGATTAAATTAAGAACCGAATGGCCCTGTCGTAAGGCAGTGGCTTAATGATCGTGAGGTCGGCGGTTCCAAATCCCAGCATGGGGGAGCTTTTTGCAAGTTTTCTTCAGATGTTTAGATTTTAGTAAGTGAGACTAAAGTTTCTAGAAAGTTTGAAGAAAAGAACATTCCGTGCCAGGGCAAATGTATGGGATTCGAATATGCTAGAACCTTCGACACAGACCAATTTACTAGAAAGACGACGCTACTCAAAACAGCAGAATAACGAAAATATGACGATAAAAAGTGACAAAAGACGAGCGAAATTAACGGGTATAAAAGACGACGACGGTAGATCAGACGACAGTCTTAAAGTGGCAAGCGAAGGAGGAACAAGTGGAAAGAAGAGGAAGTTAAAAGTGAAGTGATAAAAGTGAAGTAGTCGAAGTGAACTAAAAAGTGTTCAGTGTCAGTGACTCAGTGTGTGCTATACACGGTGCGAAGTCTAGTATCGGTACCGGGACGCGTTTAACAGTGAATCCCTGCTACTGTAAGTCGCAAATAAACTAACGTGGAACTATCAAGGTGTTTTAACTCTATCCTATACCCCACGCTCGTGACAATATAAAATTCCCATTTGTGTGAAAAAATGTTTACAGTTAGTAGCATCCACTTTAAAGAAAATAATCATGGTATTAGTCCACAATAAAGACAATATCTGTGTTCGCAGGGACACTAAATGTACTTTCTTTCTTTAGGTCTAGAAAGATGATTTTTCTACCATCATAATCATTATCATCAACACCCATCATTGCCATCAGCATCTTTATAATTTTAATCCAAGAACCGGGCCGAAGTTCTTCACGTTTTCTGCGCTACTTTCAAGATCGCCAGTTAACTTTGTAACAAGCCACGCAGCGTTTTCCACTTTGTGGTTGCCATTAGTAAACTTTTCTGCCTCAAGTAGAGTGGCTATTCATATGATGATGACTCGTAAACTAAATCTTATGAATTGTACCATCAGCAATAACTAGGGCGTAACAAAGAAATAAGGCGTGCTCTTCATTTTGCCGACAGTACACGACGCGGTTGCTACATCTCTTTGTCTACCTAACATTTAGCTTCAAGCTGGATATCTTATCTTTACGATTATAAAGTTGTAGAAATTGAATATTTGTACATTGAAAACATTTAAAAATGTTAAACGAGCTAATTGCCCTTTGAGCGTTGTCATTTGTTTTTGTTATTAGTAATTTTTGTTGATGCTGGCCTTAAATAAATATGTTTTCTTTCTTTCTTTCTAACTGAAGATCGCCATATCCCTCAAAATAATTTATTACTATAGCTACATAGCTACCAGTTGTTAATACCTTCGGTGAAGATTCCAATTGTCTACGCATTACAGTGTTGACAGACAGAAGGACAGACAGCGTAGCCTTAGAATAGGATTCCACCATCCTATTTAACCTCAACATATATGCAACCGCTACGATATAAAATTGAGGACCTTTGTTTTGAATTCGGCTAAAAATCAACATGATTAACGACACTACGCGAAAAATACGTCATCAGCGTAAGATTTAAAACCCGATTCCGAGTAACCGAATATTCCGAAGCAGTAAATAAAGATTACGAAAAGAACACGTGGCTTGAGAAAAAATAAATAAAATCCAAAATAACTACGGTTAGTCTATTAACCTTCCCAAAAAACATACATCAAACGGATGAATTGCACGTCGTAAAGAATGTTAGTATTCCAGGCATCTGAAGGAAAAAATACTTTAGAATCTTGCAGTAAAGTCGAATTTATTTTAAAAAGCTACAGTGATGGTGAATGCTTTTTCATGCTAATGAAAGAACTAGATTTAGTTTGCAGAAATCTGTAACAAAATGGTGTTTTAAATTAAGTGTCTCTTGAATTTTCCGCTTGTGTTTTTAAGTCGTGGAAGTAGAACCCAAACTTCGAAGTAGGAACTTAAAATATCATTACGTAGACTAAACGACCGGTATTTTATTTCAGTTTTCCATTTATTATTGGAGGTTTTTGAATTTGAATCACCTGTAATTATAAGTAAATGCATGGGATCGCATCCTATTGAATGTAGTAAATTGTATTTTTTTACTAAATAGGTATTTTTGCTCTTGCTATAATCTTAATTTCTTGGATTAGGAAGACTTTTTTGATGATGATGATGATGATGAGATAGACTTTTTTATCTATTGAGAGGCCAACGGGCAGACAACTCACCTGATGGGAAGTAGTCATCTTTTCGCTACTACAGATATGTGTGCTAAACCAGAGGAGACCCCCATTACGATACCGACCCCGAACCCTGTTTGCCTAGATTGACATTATCACTTTCCTACAAATAAAGTAATTATGAAACAGCAGAATGCGAAGTATTTCATAGCATATCGAAAACGGGTCCCAAACTCAATTTAGACTACGCGTTACATGTTAACTATCACTCTATATTCTGATAGATTGTAACGTTAAAAGGGGTTAAACTGAAACCAATTTAATACTCAAAAGAAGCCAACAAACCAGCGACAGATCGACATCAATCCACCATTTTGCCATTACTCACCAAATTCAACTCACCGTCAAACACGACTCGCATCTTTAATCTATCGGGACAAAGATGAAAGTGACTTGGCGAGTCGTGATTTAGTTTGAACAAGGGTCTAGTTCTAATAGAATAAAGGAGTAAAAACAAACGTTACCTGTCCCGACCTTTTCTGAATCAATTTAAGAGTTAAGTAAGAGTTGGAAGCACGGAACGGGTTCAATTTAAGACCTACAGGTAAATCGCAAAGTTTAAAGTGTTTATCACTTTGTATACATTAAGGTAAAGAGTGAGCCTGTAACAGTTTTTAGAATTTTCGTCTGTTTGTCTGTTTATCTGTTTATGCGCGCATCACGTGAAAACGGCTGAACAGATTTTGATGCAAACTTTACTAATCGGTCGAAAAAAGCCCTGGCCAGGCTATAAAAATTCAACCCTTAAAAGTGGGGTAGCCACTACATTTGATTGAGTTAAGTTTGCACCTGAATCTTGTCGCGCTACTTAGGAAGGAGGTGCAAACGTCTCTCAAACATGTGTTACAAGTCCACGAGTATCGAGTACCTTGCTAAACTAACAGGTGGCGCTATAATTAATATCTTTTTGCCAAATCCATACTCATATTATAAATGCGAAAGTGTGTCTGTCTGTCTGTTACCTCTTCACGCTTAAACCGTTGATCCGATTTTGATGAAATTTGGTATGGAGATAGTTTGAGTCCCGGGTTTGAGGCTACTTTTTATCCCGAAAAAATACGCTTACCCGCGATAAACGAAATTAAGGCGGACGAAGTCGCGGGCAGAAGCTAGTAAGTAATATATGTATTAAATATATCGTCGTCTAGTACCCATAACACAAGCCTTATTGAGCTTACTATGGGACTAGTTCGATAAGTTTAAAATTGTCCCATAATATTTATTGATTAATCTTAATGGAATAACCGAGGAACTGATATGGTAAAACATATACAATTGGAGAAAAATATTGAAAATATTTAGAACAAAATTATTAGGTATGTATTATTATTAGGTATGTATGTAAAATAACTCAAATATCAATAATGTGCCCTTAAACTATTTCTGAATATTGATGCACGCCTGTTAGTGGTGCATAAACAGGTTTTGAGTCTCTGTGTTTGTATTTGACGACACGTTTGGCTCAGTGGGTTGTACAACGGCCTACGAAGCTGACGGTCCTGGGTTCGAATCCCGGCCAGGGCAAGTGTTTGTGTGATGAGCACGAATATTTGTTCCTGGGTCTTGGATGTTTTCTATGTATTTAAGTATTATAATTTATCTATTTATTATGTATATCGTCGCCTAGTACCCATAGTACAAGCTTTGCTTAGTTTGGGACTAGGTCGATTTGTGTAAAATTGTCCCTGATATTTATTATTTATTTTATTTTTATTTTTACTGATATTGTGTATCAATATGTCAACTTTCACACCAAAAAAAAGTTTTATCAGTCTATCCGTTTATGAGCCACAGACAGACGCACATATATACGGATACGTATATATATCTATATACGTATCCGTATCTATTACCCCCCTCTGTTTTTGTCGAAAGTTATTAAAGGATTAGAATCAAACGCTACCTGCGAAAAAACTAGCATGATCTTTTCAAAATCAATATAAAAGTTAAGTATGAGTTTGAAGTAATTCACGAAGTCGAAAGGAGTTTAGTATATCGATAGAAGTATATTCCAAAGTTTCAAGACTAAAAAGGGATAATATTTCATAGGGTAAATATATGTGATGATAAAAATACAGATAAATACAGATAATCATTTTTAACAATAGCGGTGTGTGTCACTTCGTAACCAAACTAAAGTAACCTGCATAGTTCTTAAGACTTCACTGTTCTCACCATTTTATAAATACTTCGAAAACTTCAATCGACGAGAGCGTATTCAGTTTCCGTGGTGTTACGGAACACTAAAAGCACAAAAGCTGGAGTCCGCAGACTTGTTAAGACAAGCTCGCCTTCTCTTCTCGAAATGTATCCCCACCCGTATAAACGGCTGCTCGTAGGGTTGTCACCTCTTACTTTCTTAAGTGTTTTTTACGTCTTTGAGTCAGTATGTACAATGTACCCGATGGAGGCAAATCAAATGACTCCAAGTGTAAATCACCCGATGATGATCAGATGATCACAATCCTTAGTCATGAGGGAACGATAAAAAAGAGAGAGAAAGTACATATGCACACTCAGAAGAGTTCGTAGAAGACACTAGCTAAATAGATAACAAATAAAAAAAAGCCGATCTCCTTCGAACTGTAACGATGTGCAATGCATCTCGTTGCTTGCCAACTGTCTGGTTTTGCGCAGGTTCTAAAATTATTATGTTTAGACAGCCAAATTCAAAATTATTTTAATATTCCACACTGGAACACATGCATATTTTTGAAGAGCCATTCCATTTAGAGTTTCCAAACTGAGCACATCGGATATGTCATCTCTGGGTCGTCATATTTATTTATAAATAATTATAATCTTAACTCCTCAAACCTTCCATAGAGTGCAATATACAAGCTACTAAAAGCTTGTTGAATAAATCGATCTAAAGACACGCTGCTGGCTCTGTCGCCAACGATTTTAACTTAAATAATAGGCACGAAAACGCGCCTTTCCTGTATATTATAAAGGTATCTCTATATTTAACCAATGACCACCCTGTCACCCTGGACTCTTTGTATTTTCGCCCGACTCCGTGACAAAACATAGACTCAAAGCTATCTAATAAAAAACGAATTTGAAACAGTCCACGCATTTGAAATCTTCACACAATAATGTATGACGTTGACATGGCTTATTACCATAATCATTATCTCAAACTAAGTTTTATCTTAATCAATTACTTTGAAAAGTCAACCAACGAGAGCGTATTCAGTTTCCGTGGTGTTACGGAACACTAAAAGCACAAAGACCGGAGCCCGCGGACTTATTAAGACAAGCTCGCCTTCTCGAAATGTATCGCCGCCCGTATAAACTTGTTTTTCGCTAACCACGTCTTAAAATTGACATATTTATTATTTTCATTGATATAACACGTTTTAAATAAATAGCTGGTTAATTGTTTTGAATAAATAAAGTTACGGGGTGTACAATGCAAGCATCGCACATTTCACGAGTCAATATTTAATATGATGACTTTATAATAATTGCTGTATCCGCGATTACGCTACTTATGGAATTGTGAATTAGTCTACGTTTATACGTGCTCTTAGCTAATACTCATACAAAATATGTTGGTTATCAATAAATTTATAAATTACCATCAGTGTTTCTCTCAAGACTACAATCAATAATCAAATCAGTTCAGGTGTGCGAACCGTGGTGTAGGACTTTAGTTATTTCATCAATATTTATTACACAAATCGAATAAACAATTCGCGGCATGTATTTCACTTAAATATCGCATGTAATATCGTTTGTTTTTTTTACTGCATGATAAGCTTATATAAATATATATTTTTATAATTTCAGAACTAGGAACTTAAACAAAAAAGTTGCATATCTCTGGTTACAAATCTGTACACATACATCATCAATCACACGCAATCATCAATGTCGGCTCTTTTCTTTATTGTTGCGAGGAAGATGGATATACCAACCAACTGCAAATTAATTAAATTGTCGAAATGAAAACAAGTTCAATGTCAGTCATGGTACCAGCCAGGCCTTTAAGAATTAGTAAAAGCGTAACGTTTCTGAGCAATTATTACATAAGAACTCATCTCACTAACCTCTAGAGAGGCCAGAGTATGTAAAAATACACGTAAATAAAAAATTAACGTACCAAATGGTATTTAAAGGTTGTGACGGTATAGAAAACATTAAATATCGGCAAAGTCGTAAACATAAATAAATATTAAGGTACTCGTGACAACCCTGTTAGTTGTATAGATGTTATAGAAAGGTGCCCTGAAAAAGCTGACCCTTTTCGCCGGCTACAGTCGCACAAAGGAACATATCAGAATCCCGTCTGGTATTTTGTTGTACAGATCTGATATTACGACATGGCTTGTGGGGTTTATTTAAATTCTAGAATTATAAGTAGACTGTGTGGTGTGAGTCCAGACTGAATTACATTTTGATGTTAGTTTATTGTTCTTACGTTATTGTTCTGAATCAGGAACATGCATTATTAATCTTATGTCTATCTATATACTTCCGTGTTTTGATAATTTAACAACTTCAGCTCTAAATTAGACATAGAGGTATTGGAATTGAACGTGTTGCACTCAAGTGCAGTATCTTAAGATATAGATTGTCGCATGACAGGCTTATTATGGTGAGCCTGTCATGCTTAACTATGTTATAGCTTATTAATTACTAAATAAACAGTCATTTCAAACTCGCACAACATGCATTAGTTAGACTTTCAATTATATATTAAAATATTTTTTTTTTATATATTGGATAAAGATAATGTTTTGTAATATACTAGTATTTTATATTATACCAGGATTTAGCCTGCGTTTAGCTCATGATTTTCTTCTCATCTGTGTGTCAAATGGTATCTAAATTCGTTCGAAAATTTACGAGTTATTAAACAAACAATATATTTTGTTCTTTGGTATATGTTATTTTGTATATGTGTTTTTTATGTTATAGGGGGTAAACGAGCAGACGTATTGAATGATGGTAAGCGATCATCGACCCCCACAGACACCTCCAATAGTAGAGGAGTCACAAGTGCGTTGCCGGCCTTTCAGGTGGGAGTACGCTAACACTAAAATAAATATGTATAAAATAAAAATATTTTAGTAATAAAGATAACAATAATTCATTTTATATATTCAAAAATATAAAAAATGCTTTACACTGGACATTTAAGTTCGACATTAAATACAAGCCCGGGTACGTAAAATGCGACTAGTATGTACAGAACCAACCCTCAACCGCATAACAGTGCGTAGATAACTAAACGGATTGATTAACCCTTACCGCAACCGAACCTGAACTGCCTATACACACTGTTCTTGATTGACGACAATAACTTGTGTTTGATGTGGTCTCGGGCATCAAAGCCCTATTAATGCTGGTCACAAAACAAATTGGAGTTCAAAGACATGTAGCTATTAAAGTAGAAGCGGGAAACTAACTGTACAAAAATAGATAAACCAATTACAATTCAAACATATTATTTCCACGACGACTTATAAATTTGTATGACATTTTGTAAGTTGTACTATTTATCATCTAAAATAATTAAGAAAGCAGCATAATATCAACAAGGAAACTTTTTTAACTAAAATTTGGCGCATTTGCGCGACAATAAATTAATGTAACCAAAAACCAATTAAGCGTTTTCAAGAAAAAAAAATATTTAGTTATTTTCATATTTTTGTTGGTGCATGAGTTTCTATGAAGGCATTAAGCTTTATAACAAACATCAACTGTCTTGATAACATCCTAATGACACTTGAATATGTAAATACTCGCCGGTCTCTATTGACAGCTACAACTATAGTTTCTGCTGCGGTCTGGCCCATCAAACTCAATTAATCCTGGTCACAGCACCAAATTAAAGGTCATCGATGATTTACATCGTATATTTTTGAGCAAAGGATCTAATAAAGTTTTAGAAGACTTAATTATTTTAGAAGTGGCAAACGAATTCAATGCGTTTTTTACTTCTATAGGAGCAGTGCACGGGAGGACGGTGCCGCGCGGGCAGCCGGGCCCCCGCACGCTCAACACCATGTACTTACGCCCGGTCGAGCCGCGCGAAATTTATGCAATAATACGTAACCTGAAAAATAAAAATAGCTACGGTATCGATGAACTACCCCCTAGATTAATTAGGAATTGTGCTGATGAATTAACTTTACCATACTATTTGATGATTAATCAGTCCTTTTCTGAAGGAACATTCCCTGAAGTTCTAAAAAAATCCGTCGTAAAACCCATCCATAAAAAAGGCACAAAAACAGACCCCAGTAATTACAGGCCTATAGCGCTACTACCCACATCGTCAAAGATTTTTGAACTAGCAATGTGCAAACGCTTGAACTCCTTTTGCGAAAAATATCTAATATTTCATGAAAGTCAGAACGGCTTCCGACAGAACCGATCCACTGTATTGGCTACTTACAAATACATGCAAGAAGTGGTTAACATCATTAATGACAAAAAATATGCAATTGGCATCCTCTTAGATATGTCAAAAGCATACGATAGAGTACAATATAAAATATTGCTTGATAAGCTACATGAAGTAGGCGTTAGAGGCACAGCGCATAAGTGGTTTACTTCATACCTAGAAAACCGTAAACAATGTGTCGAAATTCAACACCTAGACTACAAAACAGGCTACATACATTTTGTAAAATCGGATATACAACAGGTCACACATTCAATACCTCAAGGAAGTTGCATCGGTTGTATTTTATTCTTGATTTATATCAATAATCTGCCACAAAGTATAGAAGAGTCCTGTGTACTTTTTGCAGACGATATTTCGGTCCTAACGCCATGCAGGAATGACTTAGACTTGTATTCCGATATAAACAATATACTCACAAAACTGTCGGATTGGCTAACTGACCACAATTTAGAAATTAATTATATGAAAACGAAAATTATGCAATTTAGACCCTATCAAAAAAAACCATTGGACATTAACATCACTTTCAACGGAATAGCATTTTAATGTGTAGACACATTTACCCTCCTCGGATTAGATATCGATAAACATATAAACTGGAAATCACATATAAAAAAAATAAAAAACAAACTTTCTCAATTTGTGTACGCATTAAGAGAATTGAAGAGAGCAACAAGTTTTCAATGCGCCTTAACTGCTTATTACGCATACGCTTTTTCATGGTTAACAAACGGAATAATACTTTGGGGCAATAGCACTGACATAGACGATTTATTTATTTTACAAAAAAAATGCATACGGATTTTAGTTAATATTAAAAACAGAGATAGCTGCAGATCATATTTTGTCAAACACAAAATTTTGACAGTAACCTCAATATATATCTTAGAAATGTGCAAGTTTATAAGAAAGTATCCACAGTTGTTTACTAAACTAGCAGAGCAAAATCGGCGATATGAAACCAGATTCAAATATAACCTGGCACCACTCACCAGCTCCAAACTTAAACTCCATCAAGCAAGTCCAAACATGATGGCAGTCAAAATATATAATAAAATTAACGATGACCTTAAAATGATTATAAATGACAAGCAGTTCAATAAACAATTAAAGACTTTCTTAATAGATAAATGTTATTATAGCCTTAAGGACTTTTTTAATGACCAATTGTAATATTCATAGTGTATTATTAGTATTAATTATTATATTAATTATTGTTATTGTCTTACATTGTACATCTTAAATTATTTTTATTTCTTAAATTATTACTATTGTCTTATATTGCTCAATTACCCAATTATGATTCAGATGCAATTTAATTATTTAATTAATTTAAATTCAATATTAGACTTAAGACTTTGAATTGCTGTGCCCTACCAGGGCCCATGAGATACCTATTAACTACTGTAACAGCCAAATGTAAACCATGGATGCAATAAATAAATAAATAAAATAAATAAAAAATATACCGCTTTTACATCTTTACATCTTTGTTCTAAAGTTGGCATGATAACAATTTTCTTACTCTTTGTTACCAAATGATTTTGTAAGTTCTTTTAATAACAATCTAAATTCACGAAGAAAGCTTAAAAAAGTGATTTAACCTAAGTAGTGTAGTACAGCCACACACATTATCTTTCTTAAAGATTTTTCAAAACACTTTTTGGTTGTATAATGGTCATGTACTAATTAAAATACTGTATCTATACATATGTATTTACATAACAATACACATTAAAAGGCCTGACCGCAACAGACTCTGAACTGCCAATACACGTTGTTCTTGATTGACAACAATAACTACTGTTTGGCGTGGTCGGCTTGTCGAAGGGATTAGATTTGCCCTATTAATCCTGGTCACGGCACCATATTGTAGTTCTACTGGCTAGAGTTGTTTTTGAAACAGTTAATAAAATAAATACTAATATTAATGTGCTTCTTTTCCTTTCTTATCTGTAAAATAAATGTTACCAATTCACATTGGAAGTGATTTTTGCCTCCCTGATGAGTATACAAAGCAAGCAATTAAAATCAGTTTTCCCGAATATTTCTACTCGTAAACTATAAGGGAATTCTTAGGATGACATTTTGTGTTTATATAATTAATAATTTCAATACCCTTCTCGTCCTCGTCCCGTCTCGAAGGGACTCTTCGGGATGATTGAGGATGACCCTCAAAGTCATGGACGTAACGTGACATTTAAAAGGTCCTGCTTTATCGGGATCATGTATGTAAACCTTGAAGGTTTAGTATTTATTAAAAAAATATATTTTATTTAGTAATAATTAAATGCATCCATCCAAATATAATATCCACAGCGCAGGATTCGTCCTAAATACAAAATGAGCATCCGTAACGACCTTCGTCAAAATTATATACAACTATTTATCAGCGACAAGCTTCGTCCAAATTATACATTATAGCAATCCGCAACACGCTTCGTCAATAACAAATAATAATCAAACTTCGGCCTGACCAGCACCTGGGGCAAACGTTCCAAAGATGCTAGCAGCATTGCGACGCTGTATCGCTAGCGATATTTGCTGAACCAGGTACGAGCCAGACCTGGGGTCGCAACCTCTTTCCCTCAAACGATGCTCTATTTTTTTAATGAATGACTTGGCCTTGGAGCACCATGGACCGCTCGTCTCTACAGTTACCGGAACAAAGTCATAAATTGGCTCCAAATTTGAATATTTCGCATGCTTATGTTTAGCTGCAATTTCAGCCGCAGTTCCTTATGCGTATTAGCTTTGCTAATAGTGTGCCCAAGGTGAGAGGGAGCGAATGTGCTGACACACTAGTATTTATTCACTTTTAACCAATGTTTTTATTTTTCGACGATTATTTAGCCAGATTTAAGTAAAATAAAACGTTCCTGTACGGATGTTTAACAATGAAATGTCAAATGTTAATGCCAAATAAATCAACATTTACGTCAGCCACAATCCTTAAGCATATCTTTTGCAAAACGAAAACAATTTTCCGGTGAAACTCCGCAATCATTGAATAACAACGAAGGTTGAAATGTTCTGGAAATCTGATGTGACGGGTTAATGCTTTTGGCTGTCATATTACAATTTGGAACGAAGTTCAAGCTTTGGAATTCTGTATAAATAGTTACGAATTATAATTGTATTCGACAAATATTAGAGTAAAATTAGTGATGGCTTAATAATAGCGGATATAATAGTGTTAATTCATCCAAAGTTTTCGACGTCGTTTTACGAAAGTTTTTAACAAGGGCGTACTACCACATAAGTCTTGACGGTGCGGTTGGTACGCCAATTTAAGGTCCATCAGCGAGTTATACTTCTAGAGAAGTCTGTCCTTGGAGATTCTCTGAAATATAGATTCCGAAATGAGGTGATCCGACAGAGAACTAAAGTTGACGATAAAGCCCAAAGGATTAGCAGACTTAAGTGGCATTGGGCCACCCACATCTGTCGCAGAATTGACAACAGTTTTAGGCAAACGTGATCTGAAGTGGAGGTCAGAAACGTAGTGTAGGGCGCCCTGCAGATAAGCGAAGAGACTACGACATTTTTAAGAAAAGTGGCTGGTAGCGATTGGGAACAAAAACTCAAGACCAAGTTCAGTGGCTTGCCATGGGCGAGAAAGGCAAGGCTGATGATAATGTGATAATGGTGGATAGTATAACAAAAAAATATTTAATTTGAAAAGAAGGTATAGACTATTCTCGTACTATGAATACCATAGACGAATAAAACAAAAGGGCTGTCAATCGCTTGACTTTGGATCATGCGCCCACTCCAAGGAAATATCCAGTATTAAAACTAGATGGCGCTTTAAAATTAAACATTGGGGATGTTATAACTCGCAATTTTAGGAAGAAGAGCGCTGTTTATCCTATAGCACAGGTTTTGCGCCTATTAAGTGAGTAGTGTTCTATTATAAGAAAAACTATGTAAAATATGTTATTTTGGAAATAAATAAATAATTATTATTATAACTGAACAAAGAAACAGAGTACAGGCATCCTGAGGCCCAATAGTAGATTGTTAACCAAGGGTTGAAAGTGAACCATTTCATCCGAGATATTTCGGGCACTTGAACAAAGTGAGAGCGCCAATACTTCAAGGGTGAATTGGGTAATTTTACCCGAGTTACACACTCTATTTTTCATTTCGATTGCGAGGAAAGTAAAATACTACACACATATTATATAAAACAGGTAGGTATATTATATTATAAATCGTTCAAACACGTCGCTTAATGTACAGCTTGGTTTAGATATATGAAAAGCTTTTATTTTAATAACATGACATTACTCAATTATCTTAGACTCCGTGACTAATCGCAACAATGAAAAAAATATATACTTTCCACCCTTGGGATGAAAAGCAATTTTCCACCCGGCTATCTATATACTCATAAAAATTAAACATTCCGAATTTATCGTTGTTGGAAAAGTCAACTTAATGTAAATAATGAAAGAAATTTGTAGACAGGGTCTTTGAAGGTTAATAATAAGCTTGTGCCCTAAAAAAATATAATTAGTCAGTTACATTATTAGAAAATATAGGACACGTTTTTTTTTGTCAATTAAACAAAAAAATGAAGTTAGAACGTTATTATTCCGCGTGCGACCGTTTTCCGCGCAGCGTGACATCATAATATGCCCCCAACTCCCAAACTTTGACGTGCTTCATCTTTATCTTTTTTTGTTTGATTGCCAAAAGAAAAAATACGTGTCCAATATTTTTTGATAATCTATATGACGGACTAATTATATAACTAATCCATTTTTTAGGTCACACGCCTATTGTTAGCCTAAAAGGGCGACTATGCTGCCGACAACGCTATGGCGTCCCAGTGGGCAGAAGCCTTAAACCCGCGCCAACTCATATGAATCGACCTATACATTCCTACATTATTTATTTATTTATAGAAGTTACATAATTAGCACTAACATATACCTTACGTGCTAATTGTTAGTTAATACATGATACATGTGTTATGATTATAATTATGATTATTTCAGAGTACATTAGATCCAATTCAATTCAATCCATACATTGATTCATTACAAATAATAGAAACACTAATTTAAGGCTTAGATACTGCTAGCTGTCACTATTGTTTCCAAGTATCGAATTGATGCTGTCAAAAATTTTGACTCAGAGCTGAAAAATATGTCCAGTTCGCTGTCGCTGTCCAGGATGTTATTGAGTAGCGTGAGGGTTTGGTGTAAGGGAGAAGATGCGAGCGCGCGAGTCCTAGCCGACGGGATGGCGAATAGGGCGCAGCGGCGAGTGCGTAGCTGTTTAGCGGCGACATTGGGGATCCGTATGGGTATTTGAGGTAATAGTTGGGGATTGGTTGTTCGCCCACGTATAAATGGTTTCAAGGGATGTGTAGCTTACCATGCCCAGTACGAAAAGTGTCGGATAGAGAGAAGAGATTATATATATCCCAAGCACAGAAAGACCCTGAAGCCTTTAATATCTCATTATTTTTGTCATATTAATTGTATAGGAAATGATTACTTACGTTAGATTTGTTTCATAACAATCCCAAAAAGTCAATTTGTGAAAAAAAATACATTTAATTGTTTATATGTATTCCGGTGAAATAAAACATTATACTTATTCATAATTTGTCCTTAAAACAACCCTTATAAATAAATATGTCACATATAATACGTATATGTATGCCCTTACTGAAAATCGAATTTAGAAAGCAGGCCAACTAAGTTAACCAGTTTATTAAATAAAGCTATTTACTAGCTCTGTTTAAGGTGCGTCCACAATTGTATCATTTGCTCGTATCCGATCACCGTCGCGTGGCATGACTGCGTATCGCGCTGCTTGAACGCTTACTGTCGGGGAGGCGATTACGCCGCGCTTCTCCGATCTAAGTGTGTGATACACGTAGCAACATGGATTTCGAGCGATCGGATCAGCGCCATGTCCAAACGCGTGATCGTGACACGCAATCATACCACGGGACGAAAATCAGGCAAGTGATACAAATGTGGACGCACCCTTAAGAGCCCATTCATGAAGCACCGCACGACTTTTCCCGTGTGTAGCCGATACTTTATATAAGTTAAATCCTTTAACCGTTTTTTTTTTGTTTTACTGAATTGTATTGCTACAAATATAAACTTGTATGTAATGCACTTGTACAATGCATAATACGAATAACTGAACGATAATGAGAAAATCCTTGTGTTTGCAGTGAGATTTTGTTGAATACTATAACCCTATATACTCATAAATCATCATTCGCTTGTCCTTATTCCATTTACTTAGGGTCGGCGCAGCATGTTTTTTTATTTAATACCTCTCTATCACTCGTCATTTATTTATTTATTTATTTATTTACAAATAATTACACAGCTAACAGTAAAACTAAATCACTGTGAATTATAATATGTATAAAATGGAGATTTTTAAATGAACATCGATACATCATAAAAAATAACAATATATGAATCTATAAAATAGAACTACGACGTTCGTCCATCGCCTCACAAAACTCTAAGCATTCGCGACAAATATCACTCCAGCTGCTTGCAAAAATATCCCAGTCAGGTGCTGATGCGAGACATGCATTGAGACAGTGCAGAGCTCTAACTCGAGTCAGGTCTTCACTCACATCCTTCCTGTTCATGTCATCTCTCACGCAATCCATCTACCTTTTCCTCGGCTTACCGATATACTCATAAATAAGAAAGATTTATTTATTTTCTGTTATATGTACAAAATAATAAAAAATTGAGGCCACAGTGTAAAAAAAGATATATTCCATTTATAAAAACACATTTTAACAACTGGGTTTTTATATAAAATCATAAAGTTTAAAAGGCTCAATGTTATGACTTCGCGCGACCTTCAGAAAACTAATGACGTTAATCGGGTAAGATTAGTTATTAAATTCAGTATGACCTAATCTAATTTGAGGCCACAACACAAACAATAAGGAACTGACGTAGTCAAATAGCTAATCAGAATTTAGTACATTGTTTCTATTTCTTAAAAAAAAAAAAAAAAAAAACAATGTCAAACATCCGTTTCAGACGCTTTTTCTAGAGAAGATAATCTACAAAATAAAAGTTATTTCCAATTGAACACAAAAATAACATCAAAATCTGTCAATGCTATTAATCTAACAATTTTTATTACTTTCTCATTCCAAAAAGCTAAAACTAGACACTTGAAAACCTTTCTCAAGATCGAAGACCTTTTCTCGTCTAAGAATTCGTGATAAACCTAAATAAAAAGCTTCATCTCTTGTGATTGGATCCAAATTAAATTCCTAGTCTCCCACCTTAACTGGCTTTAGCTTAATCTGTACTAAAATCTGTTAGACTGTACCTTCGCTCAGAGACAAGACGAATTGCGAACCGTAAAGTAAGAGAAGAGTAATTTGTAGAACCCTTCATACAAGCGTGCACAGCGAGAAATACAAAGGAGTCACTTTTATTCCAATCAATGTTTTTTTATTTTTCTGCTAGCTGCCCGCCCCGGCTTTGTATGGGTATACTAAGGAAGAAGGTGAGACCAACATTTTCCTTTACTGTTAGTCCGTGTTTTTTGATGAGACCATTTCCAGATTACAAACACAACAAAAAAGCATAAGCTTCATAGCTGCAGCCGTTCTAAAGTGACAGGCGAAATAACATTTCCTTAGATTTTTATTTAAATACTAATAAAAAATAGTAAACACAGGAACAATCTTACAAATCAAACTATGTAGACCCAAAAACGCAAAGCTTGTATTATGGGTACTGTGTGACGATATAAATAATATATTGATAAAAAACACTTAAATACATATAAAGCACCCAAGATCCAGGAAAAACATTCGTGCTCATCACACAAAAACTTGCACTGGCCGGTATTCGAACCTGGGACCGCCTGCTTTGCAGGCAGTTGTTCAACTCACTGAGCCAAACGTATCGTCATTTATATTGATAGATGAAAACACATTGAATACCTATGAGTCTAAAATCAATCAGATTCATTTGAATCTTCTTTTTTAGGACTGCCAATCATTTAAATATACAAATGGTGGTGTCATTTTAGCTAAAATCTTTCACGCTTTTAACCTCCGAAGCAAAGAAAGGAGTGGTGGGTGATTCTGCTTTGGCTCTCTTGATTATCTTGTATGTCTTCTTGACGTAGTTCTAAGCTATGTTTGACGAAGATCAGACTAGCAGATTCTACGATTTTAGCGGTTTTAAATGATAACAACCCTCTTATTTATCAGTAAGCCATTCCAAATTAACTGGCTTTAGCTTAATCTGTACTAAAATCTGTTAGACTGTACCTTCGCTCAGAGTCAAGACGAATTGCGGACCGTAAAGTAAGAGAAGAGTAATTTGTAGAACCCTTCATACAAGCGTGCACAGCGAGAAATGCAAAGGAGTCACTTTTATTTGAAGTGTTGGTATAGATACTATAGCTTGACAACGTCTTTCGTGGCACTCCCATGGTCTACGGGCGACGAGGGGAAAGACAGCGGGAGCGAGTATGAAGTGTGCGCGCGGCAGGATCATTGTGCTCCTCCGCGCGTACACTTCATTCTTTCTTTCGTGTCACGAAAGAACTTGTCAAGCTATAAAACCATCTATGGATGCCCAGCTACCCGTGTCCCAAAAATATTTGAAATGAAACCCGTTTAGCCGTTTCAACGAGATCAAGCCACAACGACACATACAAAAATACAAAAAAATAAATTGTTGCGTATTACTTTTTTTTACATCTCATTTTACAACTTTATAATTTTGCTTAGCATAAAAATATTTGTCATACATATATAAATTATCACTTTTATGGGCAAAATTCTCGTAGCGCTACGCCAACCGTAGCGTAGGTGCGCCCATATAGCGGGTTGCTGCCCGTAAAAAGTTAAGATTATAGTTAGTGTTGAAACAACTGACCTGTAGTGAACTATCTTCCCCAGTACTCTGTGCCAGACCCCGTCCGACGACTATATTTCTTCACTTACAAGGATACGAGATTTTATTAGCTTTTTTATTAGGGTTCCTATTTCCAGAAGTTTTTATAATTTTGCTCCGCTGGGGCAATTTACAGGAAATAGAGTAGATGCTCCCGCTGATTGTTATTAAGTTTTGTGCCAAGATGAAGTGAAATGAGACATTTTCATCGGGTCAGTTTAGCTTAATATTGTTCTAGGCGATGTCATTTGAAATTGCAATTTATAAATATATCGCGTAGGTATATTATCTCATTTGAGTTCCGGACATTTCGGAAGCTTTTTTACATTTTGCGTGTTCACGGGGTCGACTGAGGAAAATGTATTTTTCTATGTCAAAGTTACAATGTGTGCAAACACTTTGAGAAAACAAATGAAGATGATACATGCCAGAATGGCCTAATGTGTAAAGTCAGTTACACATGTGCCAAAAGGGCATAATTATTTTATTTTGAAAATAAACTACCAGGAGAGGAGAAATCAAAGCTGCAAAGAAAACTCCCAGACTACCTTATTATATTACTTTAAAAATAAATATTAGGCCCATTGATTTTTAACGAAAATCTTGATATTTTACCATCACGGTCTTCGTGATTTTTAAACTGAATTTCTACACTAAAAATCTATATTCTTGAAATTCAAAGAACCAAATAATTAAAAAAATTTCAAAGCTCCGAACGGATTTTGTCATTATATGAAGTATTCCAAGAAAATATTAGGCCCATCTCGTATGTACGTACCTTTATTAATCCAAATTAACTTAATTATCTTCTAAAACTTTTCAAGCTGATTTATAAATTATACTAAACTAACCTGTAAAGCGCAACTTGTCCTTGAGTTCGGCTTAATTCTCAGATATCTTACCTGTAAGAGAACAATTAAAATATAAGGATTGTAATATTGCAAAGTATAGCTTCGATAAGTTCGATGAAAAACAGTTAGTAGCTTAAACTAAGCTTAAATAAAATTCAATCGGCTGATCATAATTTAAACAAGCTTTAATTAAAAACGTGTTATACAAATTCGTCATTGCTTCGGTCATAAATGGCGTTCTTTGTATTGTGCAAAAAGTGGTAGTAACATTGTTTTGTGACAATCTAAAACAAAGCATCGTTAAAAAAACATTTTCGATAATAAATTTTTTTGTTCACCGTTTATAATTATAAAGCAGCGGGCCTATGATGATCACGTTTATCACATGATAAATTATATGATAACGCGTCTGTCACTCTCGCACTCACATACGTGTCAGAACATGACAGCAGCTATGTCATTTATTTATCGCGTGACAAACGTAACCATCATAGGCCCGCAGGTAACGCAGTGGTCATCGATGTCCCCACTTTAAGGTGCGTCCACACTTGTATCCGATCACCGTGCCGTGGCATGACTGCGTATCGCGCTGCTTGGACGCTCACTGTCAGCGCGCCGATCATGCCGCACTCTTCCAATATAAGTGTGTGATACGCGTAGCAAATGGATTTCGAGCGATCGGATCGGTGCAACGTCCAAACGCGTGATCGTGACACGTGATCATGCCACGCGACAATGATCTGATACGGGCAAATGATACAAATGTGGAAACCCCTTTAGAATTAAAATAAGGTATTTTCCGCTGCGTTACCACCTTTTTACGGCCATCATGATCAATGACTTTATGTATATAAAAGAGTCCGAAGAGAGTTAATTTTATAAATCTTTTCTTGAATATTGGTTATTTATTTGAAAAACTAAAGTTGTTAATGAAAAGACAGTGACCCATTTGCGATGATGATAGTATATGGCATACTAATAATAAATACCTTAAGCCAGAACGACCCACATTTGCACGTGGCTAAAAACAGCAAATAAAAAAAAATTTTAGAACATAACTCATAAAACTAGCGAGGAACTTCGTAAAACTTTCATTTACTAATTCCAACTGCTTCCAGGAACTTTCATGAAACCTATTTATTTCTTAATTAAACTTGGGCGGTCGCGATGCTTTTAATGAGTAGAGATACACTATATTTATCATATAAAATATTGATTTGTGTGTATTCTTTTCTCTTCAAATATATCGATTGCCACAATCCTGCACCAACTGTACGTTTCTGTTTGGCTCGATGGTTGACTAGTAGAGAATGCCTTACGGCATTAAGTCCGCCAACTGTATCTTTATTTGATGTGCAATGAAGATTAAATAAATAAAAATTAAATGTCTGTACATTGGAACATATTAAAAAAATAAACTTTTAAACAAAAAAATAAAACCGACTCCAAAAAAAACTAAAAAGTAGAAAATAACGCCATAATTCAGTTTCTTTAAATTACTTACAAGTAAGCGTTTGTATACTCAATCTATACAGTATATACAATTTATCTTATTTTGGCGTCGGTGCCATATAAAGAATGTGTAAAATATTGAAAATTGACGATTTTAGTAAGTTGTGACACGATGGAGTCGGTTTTATTTGTTTGTTTAAAAGTTTATTTATTTTACACTTTTTAGTTAATTGTTACTTAAAAGTGTATCTCGTGACGATTCGAACAAGCCCAAACACGGCTAGGATACATTATTTTATTACATAGATCTGGTGCCTACCTTCCGGCTCCATCATCAAATCAATTCGATGGTACCATTCTCATCAGGAACATTTAAATTTGTGACTATGAAGTTGCTTAGCTAAATTAATCAAGATATTTTGTCGACACCCGTAAATCATTTATCATTGAGGAGTTCCGATGGTATTCTGTGGTCTTTTGCATCAGTTTCACTTCACCAATTTACACTTTCTGAATGCAAATGATTATTATGTTTCTTATAATACCAAAATCGCTATATGTATGCCTACAATATTTGGAGAGTTCCTTCAATTCCTCATGGATTCCATCATCAGATCTTCACCAAAATTAAATGGGACCAACTAGAAAGTACTTTCTATAAAACCAAAAAAAATAAATGAAATCGGTCAAATAGTCTTTGAGTAATCGGTGAACATCCATAAAAAAAAAAAAAAAACATTCCGTCGAATTGAGAACCTCCTCCTTTTTTTGGAAGTCGGTTAAAAAAAGATTGCAACGGACTATTTCGAGGTAGCACTAAATATTTTTCTTTTTGGATTTTGTATATTTGTATGTGTCTTTGTGGCATCTTCACGCCAAATCAGCTAAACGGATTTAAATTTTTTTTGGCTCACGGATGGTTATACGATACTTTTCATGTGTTTGTAATTATTGTTTTTACGACCGATTTGGCTCAGTGGGAGTAACGCAACGTTGCCTGCGAAGCTGAAGGTTCTGGGCCTGGGCTCAAATCGCGGTAAAGCCAAATATTGATAAGCTTAATTATTTGTTCCTGAGTCTTGGACGTTTTCTATGTATATAAGTAAAGTTATCTGTAAAATATAACGTCGTCTGGTGCTCAAAACACAAGCCTTATCGAGCTTACCATGGCACTAGTACGAATAGGGAATTTGCATGAATTTTTATTTTTGGTTTAACAAAAGCTCATTCACTGAGCTCTCTCTCAAGCTCAGTCATTATGACAAACGGTAGACAAAAATATTTTTTCTAATAACTATAAAAATAACCAAGATATAAGCCATCAAACATTTTAATTTACCTCTTTCTAGCAAAACAATATTTAATATGGAGTTTATATGGCCGGCGTAGACTATGACGTAATAGTATATGTCGGACCTCTCTGTCAAATCGTTGTCTAATTAGTAGTTTAAAATGCCTGTACCATACGTATTTCTTGCCGATTTAATTTTAATTCCACTTTTTAAAAACATTTTTACGGTGTTTTGATATTTTGTTACGAAAAACGATAAAAAAAATCATGCATATACCCTATTGTGTAAAAAATTGTGACGTAGTTAACATTTTTTTTATTTATTTATTGTTTTGAAAATATCTTCAATAAATATATAAATGTTCAGACATTTCATTTTAATAACTATGTACTTTTTACTTTTTATGACGCTGCATAATTTCGATTCATTTGTCTGAAAGGTGTATTCGTACGAATTTCATTATTCCGTAAACTACATGCCGATTTATTTTATTTCCTCGTGATACCATGCAAACCTAAGCTAACATAATTGTATGTCTGCTGCAAAATTATCGATTATTACGTACTAAAAAAACTAGACTTTAGAATTATGAAAATTCGGTATAATAAATAAATAAATAAATAAATAAATATCAGGGACAATCTTACACAAATCGACCTAGTCCCAAACTAAGCAAAGCTTGTACTATGGGTACTAGGCGACGATATACATAATAAATAGATAAATTATAATACTTAAATACATAGAAAACATCCAAGACCCAGGAACAAATATTCGTGCTCATCACACAAACACTTGCCCTGGCCGGGATTCGAACCCAGGACCGTCAGCTTCGTAGGCCGTTGTACAACCCACTGAGCCAAACGTGTCGTCAAAATAATGATACTTTTGGACAAATAACTTTCATTATTTTTGAGTTTCCCGTATTTATCATTTATTTATTCAGTTTTTGTATAAATTCATTTGTGCGACACGAGACTCCACACGAGATTCCGACTCGCACTTGACCGATTGAATTTCTAAGTTTTCCTTTTAATTTTTGCGTGATAATAAAAATCTTCACTTATTTTTATGGTTTATATATATTTTTTTAAACTTTTAAATAATGTCTTGAAATATTAATACATAGATGTGCTTTAAAAAAACCAGACGCTTATTCCTGAAACCAGTTAAAAAGTAATAAGAAAATTTTATTATACTCTTAATTAATACCTACTCTAACGCCACGCGCTGCCGTCTTCAAAGTTTATTAAACCTATTTACTTCAGACACGTGATTTGCATCGACCACTGATATCAAATGTATGGACTAAGTATTAATTTCATTTAAAAATACTGAAGAACATAAATTTGATTGGCAGAAATTAAATTTTCTTAGTACTCTTATATTAGACTAGAAGGCGCCCGCAACTTCGTTCGCGGAGGAGAAAAAATCATAACCCTTCATTTTTTTTCAGCGTAGTCGGGTAAAAAGTATCCTATAACCATCTGAATATACCCAGCTACCCGTGTACCAAAAATAGTTGAAATCCGTTTAACCGATTTTGCGTGATGAAGCCACAACGACACATACAAACATACATAAAATCCAAAAAAAATATTTTTCGTTTTAATGACCTCCAAATAGTTCATAACAATATTTTTTTTGAAAATATCTTCAATATACAGACATTTTATTATTAGAACTTTATAAGAGTATAGATAATCGAACCATATTAGTATGTATCTATTGACTCTATCGATCTCTTTATATCTTCTATTGGCGTTTTCACTACCACTAACATACAACTACGTTTTCCTATGAAGCGGCTTATCGCATTAGCGAAAAAGGTCCTTAAATAAAGACGAACACTAAGAACTTTTTTATGTTTTGAATAAGAAACCGCCATTTGGTTAAGTAGGTACATTCGATGAGTATTTTATAGAGCTGTTTATTGCGGATGCGTCCCACGAGATATAACTACATAATATATAATTTCATATTAATAACGTTCACAAGATATAATGAACGTTTGCTATAACATCAAAATCAATATTTTTAATAGGAATAACGGTTAATTAAACTAATACTCATTTTGTATAAAGTTTTTTTATATTACATCCAAATACTCAGTTTATATAACATTCATAATGTATATCGATCATAGTATAAACTATCTTTTGAAAAGTCACTACGTCACGCCAAAAATAGTTGAAATCCGTTGAGGATTTCAACTATTTTTGGCGTGACGAAGTCACAACGACATATATATACAAAAAAAAACATTAATTTAGTGACCGCCAAATAGTCCGTTACAATCATGTTTTTTGAAAATATCTTCAATGACGGACGAACGAAGGGAGGTACAGACATTTAATTTTTACAACTTTATAATAGTAAAGATTAATGTTACAAACTAGGATTACATTGTTTTAACATTTCTGTTTTTAGAATGTTAGCTATATCTATATCCTTTTAAAATTGCGAGTCTATCAGTTCCCTTTGTCTTTGGCGCCGGCTATTTATGTTTCGCTTTCATATAAATGGTAAACATTTTTTACTTCCATTTAAATGGACTCGAACTTTTTTCCTGTTTGGGAAAGAATACCAACTGACTTATTAATTTGGAAAATAATTTTCCTTGATAAGGTGATTGATATCATCGTACTTTTAAATTGAGAATATTTTCAGTGATTTTATATGAAAATAATTACCAGAAAGGCAATTAATTAAGATTTATGTATTTTCTTGCGTAATAAGGATTATGAAATAATAATGTTATAATCATCTTTATTCCGTAAGGGTACTTTTACAAGTCTGACTCTATGGAATTTCCCAAGAGGAGACCACTGTTATGAAGAATAAAACCAAAACAAACTCATCAGTCAGTATTTTTTTCCTAAATAATTTTAACTATTACATACAAAGTCGGTGAGCGGTGGTGTCGAGCAAACTCACACAGCGACACCTCCACCGGTCGAGCGTCAGCTGATTATAAACGTAAACAAAGATAATTGTGCGGCGAATTGCAGTTTGAAAGAACCGTCAATTAAGCAACATGAAAATGAGGAATGGCAGTTAGTTCAGCGGCGTACTAGTAAATCATCGAAATATCGTTTACAGGGCAAGTACGGCATTGCAAAAGACCTACAATGTAACTTTAAAGCGGCAGAAAGGAAAGTTCCTGTGCTTATTACCAATGTACATAAGGACACCACACAGGAGGACGTAATACAATACATCTGTAGTCAAACGAACGAAACGGTGTCGTTACACGAAATAAATATCAGAAAGCAACGTGACTATAAGGCCTATAAAATGTACGTATCTGAAAATAAACTGCACATGTATCTGGATGAAAAAATATGGCCTGAAAATATAATTTTCAGACGGTTTGTTAATGATAAGTATAAAAAGTCGAGCAGAGCTATCTCTGACGTGATTGGTCCTAATATTAAAAATAATGGATAACAGTCGTATTTGTAAGCTTGCAACTTTTAATTGTAAGTCGATAAAACGCTCCATAGATGGTGTAAGAGAGTTGTGCCGTACATGCGACTTGATTGCCCTTCAGGAATTATGGTTGTTACCGGAAGAGATTCCTTATCTCAGCACTATAGACAGCTCTTTTGCGTATACGGGAACATCGGCAGTGGATACTGAAGCCGGAATCCTGAAAGGAAGGCCTTATGGTGGTGTCGCCTTATTATGGAGAAGTAGTGCGTTTTCTAACGTGTCTGTGATAAAGTGCGATAACAAGAGAGTGTGTGCAATAAAAGTAACCACTGATGATCGTCATATCATTGTCATGAGTGTATACATGCCTACTAATGCGCCTATTAATTTGCCAGAGTTCACGGATTGCTTGGGTACGGTAAGTGCGATTATAGACGAGTATGGAATAGATTCTGTATACATTATGGGTGATTTTAATGCTACGCCAGGGGAGTTATTTTTCAAAGAGCTAATAAATTTTTGTAACGAACAACATTGGTCATGTATTGACATTGAAAAATTAGGTATGATGTCTCGCACATACACATTCATTAGTGACGTATACGGGACCACCAGCTGGCTGGATCACGGTATCGTAACCCAGGCGGCTGTGAATTCTGTGCACAACGTGTATGTAAAATATGATTGTTTTTGGTCTGATCATTTCCCTATAGTCATCGAATGTGATTTGCGGCTTTTGACCCCCATACTACCGAGCATTACAATATCGGATAGAAAGGTTATGTGGGGGGAAAGAACCGAGAAGCAAATAGACGCCTATAGTAAGGAGGCTTATATGAGGCTGAGATGTATCGATTTTGATAACGATTTTATCGGCTGTGCAGATAGCTATTGTGATAACGTGACTCACAGGCGTATTCTTGATAGTATGTATCAGCGTATTGTAAAAGCGTTGTGTGATGCAGCGGTATGTGAGAGGGAGGGCAAATGTGGTGGCGGTAAGGGCCCGCGTGTGATGGGGTGGAATAAACACATCGTCGATGCTCACCGGATGGCTCGGTCAAAGTTCATGGAATGGGTGTCATGCGGTAAACCCACGTCTGGTGAAATCTATGACGAGATGTGTATTACCCGTAGGGTATTCAAATCTCGATTAAGGTGGTGCCAGAATCATGAAGATCAGCTAAAAATGGATTTTCTCGCGGAACAACACTCCAAAGGTAACTTTCGAAGTTTTTGGCAAAGTACAAAAAAGGTGAATGTTCGGCCTGGTCTCCCGGCGAGTATCGATGGTGAAAGTGACCCTAAAAACATAGCGGACGTCTTTATGAATCATTTTCGCGTACAGTCTCTGCTGGGACCGACGAGAACCACGCCCGATGCTCGGACCGTAGGTGAAGGGGTAGGGATAAGATTTACAGCTAAAAATGTCGCATATGCGATTAAGTCTATCTCAAAAGGCAAATCTCCGGGGCACGACGGTCTGAGCATCGAGCACCTCCAGCATGCTGGCATGCATGGTCACATATCTAGAGTCTTAGCTATGTTTTATAGCTTGTGTGTGAGTCACTCTTATTTACCCCCAGACATGCTAAAAACCATAGTAGTACCGGTGGTGAAAAATAAAACAGGAGATTTAACTTCTAAAAGTAACTACAGGCCCATTTCTCTTGCCACTGTCATTGCTAAAGTGTTTGACGCTATGCTTAATTCACAGTTAGACAAGTACCTGAAACTGCACGACAACCAGTTCGGTTTTCGACCTCACCTGTCCACAGAGAGTGCAATACTGTCTTTGAAGCATACCGTCAGATACTATACTGACCGGGAGACCCCGGTATATGCATGCTTCCTGGATCTCTCCAAGGCCTTTGATCTGGTGTCTTACGAAGTACTGTGGAAAAAGCTTGAGTCCATAAATTTGCCGGTTGAAATAATTAGCATCCTCAAGTACTGGTACGAACATCAGATCAACAGTGTCAGGTGGGCGGAAGCAATGTCGAAAGAGTATGGGTTGGAATGCGGGGTGAGGCAGGGGGGTCTAACGTCCCCCGCACTTTTCAACCTATACATTAATGGCTTGATCGAGGCGCTCAGCAGTCAGCATGTTGGTTGTCAGATTGACGGAGTATGCCTAAACAATCTTAGTTATGCAGATGATATGGTGCTGCTGAGCGCGTCGGTCTGTGGCCTAAGAAGGCTAATTGGAATATGTGAAGAGTACGCCGTGAGTCACGGGTTAAAATACAATGTGACGAAAAGTCAATGCATGGTTTTTGAGGCCGGCAGTAACAGACCCTCTAACGTACCTCCCGTACTGCTCTATGGAGCTCCACTTGAGAGAGTGTATGAATTAAAATATTTAGGACATGTCGTTACTGCTGACCTCAAAGATGACAAAGACATGGAGCGTGAGCGGAGGGCGTTGTGCGTGAGGGCGAACATGTTGGCGCGCAGGTTCGCGCGGTGCTCCGAAGGGGTGAAACTGACGCTTTTCAAAGCATACTGCACATCGCTATATACGTGCAGCTTGTGGGCCAACTACACGCAGAAAGCGTACAACGCGCTTCGCGTACAGTATAATAACGCGTTTAGGGCGGTGATGGGGCTGCCTCGCTACTGCAGTGCCTCGGGCATGTTCGCTGAGGCGCGCACGGCCTGCTTCCACAGCACCATGCGCATGCGCGCCGCGTCCTTGGTGCAGCGGGTGCGAGCCAGCGCCAACACCGTCCTTGCGATGATAGCGGACCGCGTAGACTGCCCGTACATCATGCACTGCTGCGACAGGCATGTACGAACAGGCGTAGGTTAATTATTATTATTATTATTTTTATTTATTTATTTAAGGTATTCTAATTGTATAATTGTTTTTATGTGTAATGTTAAAATTTTTATAATGTCATAATGTAATTATGTATGAGCCATCGACGCTTGAAATAAATGAATTTTAATTTTAATTTTTATTTTTTAATTTATTTATAACATTACTACTACCTATCTTAAATACATATATCTTTTAAGTATAAACTTCTCCAAGAGATCCCGTGTAATAATCCACCAGTGCTCATGGAAAGTTGAAAAGCTTCCGAAACGTCGGGAACTAAAATGAGATAATATACGCGATATAATCCGTTAAATTGTTTTATTTATCGAAGAAAGTATATCAAAACTTATAAAAGTAATATTTTCTTCTGTTTCCGCGATTATTACTCATTGAAATAAAACAATTTAACGGATTATATCGCGTATATTATCTCATTTTAGTTCCCGACGTTTCGGAAGCTTTCCAGCTTTCCATGGTCACGGGAGGACTGAGAAAAGATGTTTTTCCTCTGTCAAAGTTACAATTTGTGCAAACTACCTTATAAAAGTAAATTCAAATAATTTATTATTTAAACAGGGCACTTTTACAAATCTCAATTGAAACCTACCGACATTTCACAAGAGGAAACCGCTATATATTCAAAAGTAAGTAATTTTTTTCGTAAAATATCACAAATAATGATACTGTGGACTATTAAGGCAGCATTAACTTGCTATGAATTAATATATACTAAACTAGGTGGCGCTTTTATCAATGACTATGTCACAATTTCACACATCATTGCTTACTTAAACTAATAAATAAAAGACTTATTTTCTTGTTTTTACATGACCTATATGTACAGTCAGCTGCAGAGAAAAGTAACCCCCCTGCCATACTAACATTATATGGCAGAGGGGTCACATTTCTCTGCTGCTGACTGTACGAAAGAAGATGAAGACCGGGAGCGAGAGGAGAGGAGGATTTATTATTCATAGATAGCAAAACTGATAAAACGCAGATTTCTCTAATTGCATTCCAATTCGTGCCACGAGAATTTCAATCAATTTACATAACATGTCTTCTACGAAGTCGATTCTGCGCGTCGGCCGAGTTACTAAGCTCAATGAAGGCCGGCTAAAATTATGAATGCACAAACAAAACATTCTAATGACTTTATCTTATGACTGTAGGCATCGAAACCTGGTCGCTCACAATGGGCCTTATAAGTGACCATAGCTTGAAAAGTTCTTTTGTTACATGCGCGGCAGCATCATCATGCACTGCCGCGCGCACAGTTCATACCCACCCCCGGCCCCGCTGTCTTCCCCCCTTCACCCGCAGACCATAGGCGTGTCAGGAAAGAACTTGTCAAGCTACAGAAGGTTTCTTTTGCAGAGGAGGAAAAAGTCGTAAGCCTCTTTTTTGCTTCGGAGTAGTCAGATAAAAAGTGTCCTATAACCATCTTTGGATACCTCTGTACGACAAATCGTTGATATTCGTTTGGCTGATTTGGCGTGATGAAGCCATAACGACACATACGGACTAGAGATGCAACGGATAGTGGTTTGGCCGGATACTGGATACCGGATATCCAGCTGTCGCGACCGCCGGATATCCGGTATCCGGCCGCCGAATATCCGGCCAAAATATTTTTACCTAAAATACCTAAATGGAGTAAATTCGACGGCGCGCGGGCGCGATGGGCGGTGCAGGTTGCGACGTGTTTCTCGTTGTAGGCAATTTTTGATAGAAAAGTGAACTTAATTCGCACTCAGTGCGCATCGAACGGCGGCACGTTATTGCTATTTGTTTTTTACTTTCTAATGTTTAAAATTATTTGTGAGATTGACTGACCTTAATATTGATTACTTTGTGGATTGATATTTGTGTTACTCAAATTTTCTCCTTATATTAGATACTAAATTATTATCCGGTATCCGGCCGGATACTACACAACTATCCTGTATTCGGCCGGATAGTAAAATGTGGCCGGATAGGCCGGATACCGGATAGTGACCGGATAGGCCGGATACCGGATAGTGACCGGATGTCCGTTGCATCTCTAATATGGACATACAAAAAATAATAAATAAAATATTTTTTTCACTTCTCCTGCTCAAAAAGAACGTCATATTAGCTTCGCGAAGCGAGACTTAAATAGTACATTCAGCCCCTAGGGTTTAAAAGAAAGCCATGTAATGCCATACAAATTTCTATGACACTTGAAAAAAATCTCTCAGCACATACTCCTTACGAATAATTAAAAACAAACAAACCAACCGGATCAGATTGGACAAACTTTCTGGTAGAATTGCTCAAACTGTACTTTTAGTTTTTCATGAAATATATAATTTTAACGTTAAGTCTTTTTTATTTTCTCGCAGTCGAAGTGAAAAGCAGAGTATTTAACACGTGGCTCAAAGCCATTATGACACTCTACTATTGATTTAGTGGCCTCTAAATACCTAGTCCCCTACAATATATATTTTTTTATATCTTCAACATATAGACATTTTTACAACTTTAGAATGGTAGTTAAATATACTCATATCACCAATGGTGTGAAATTGTTCTTGAAGCTATAAACAATTATACGAAATCGGCATAACTCAAATACCTACATAAATACATTGCATTCCAATTTTTAGTTACATACCAAGTATACGTCAAAGTAGGGTAAACGCCGGCCGAGTTACTAAGCTAACGAGTTACTAAAGAAAACGGGATAAATTTAGAAGTATGTAAATAAACATCACTCCAACAACAATGGAACAAAAAGAAACCGGCTAAGTGCGAGTCGGGCTCATGCATCGAGGGTTCCGTACAAAATATACACTACAAACGGCCGTATCTAGGAAAATCGACTTGTAGCAGAGCCCTACTTCTAAGAAAAATGTGAGCGGTGTTCGATCATTTTATATTGGTTACCAACATAAACAAACAGACATAAAATTGTACTGTTTGTAGTTTTTGCTGTTATAGTGGCAACAGAAATACATAATTTGTAAAAATTTCAACAGTTTACTGTGATTTTTAATTCAAGACCAAAATCTAACGTCAACGGGCGCACATTCGCTGTTATTACTGCATATTGGTTTAAGTATACAGATTTTTATCAACTTGCCCTAATATTACTGGTTACACGTGTTCCAATTCATGTTTTTTTTTAATAATGTTTATTTGTTTATAATCAAGATTAGAACTGTCAGATTTTGTTCTTGAATTAAAAATCAGATTTTAGCTATCACGATTCATGAGATACAGCCTGATGACAGACGGCCAGATAGACAGACGGACAGCGGAGTCTTAGAAATAGGGTCCCGTTTTACCCTTTGGGTACGGAACCCTAAAAAATAAAATAGAATAATATAAAACAAAATTTAAGAAAACAAAATGAAATAAAAAGAAATAAAATAAATCTAAATATCTTAATTCAGGCCTCAAGATCCATAGTTTGTTAGTAACAATGGGCTTATAAGCTATGTTAGTTAAACTTAATACTAAAATACTAATTAAGTACTGGTTTATTTGGCTCTTAAAAATAACACCATGGGTGTAAAACCCACCGTGTATCAAAAAAATAACACCGTGTTTTTTTGTGGCCCCGAACGAAAATTATTTGTGGTATTTGATGTGTGCTATCTATATTTTTTATGACATAGGAGGCAAACGAGCAGACGGATCGCCTGATGGTAAGCGATCACCGTCGCCCATAGACACCAGCAACACCAGAGAAGTCACAAGTAGAGATGCAACGGATATCCGGTCACTATCCGGTATCTGGCCTATCCGGCCACATTTTACTGACCGACCGAATACCGGATAGTTGCATAATATCCGGCCGAAAGTAAAAAACAAATAACATTTATTATATCTTAATTGCGTGCGCGATTCACAACACGTACCAAATCCCAACCAATTAAGAAATATCTACCAGTTGGATTGTTCACATTTCTATCAAAAATTGCCTGCAACATGCCTACAACTAGAAACACGTTGCAACCAGAGGGCTTATTGCCTAACGAAATTTTGACTTGGTATCCGAATCGACTGTCATAGCCCATACAAAATCATGACACTTGATTCTGATTGCGAGCGTCAAACGCGTTACGCAATATGGCAGCCTAGACCGCCCATCGCAGCCGCACTCCGTCGAATTTACTCCATTTAGGTATTTTAGGTAAAATAGTTTTGACCGGATATTCGGTGGCCGGATACCTTATATCCGGCAGTCTTGATGGCCATCATATCCGGCATACGGTATCCGTCAAAACTACAATCCGTTGCATCTCTAGTCCCAAGTACGTTGCCGGCCTTTCAGCCGAACGGTCGGACGAGGCGGATATAACACAGTCATATTCACAACGTACAAGAACAACAGCAGTACAATTTCTATAGTTAATCTACGATAGTACTAGCGCTTCTGTATGATGTTCTGTATGATGTTCTGTACAAAGGGCCTCATAAGAAGGCTCAAAGCCACTCAAAGAGCAATGGAGCGGGCTATGCTCGAAGTCTCTTTGCGTGATCGAATCAGAAATGGGGAGATCCGCAGAACCAAGGTAAGCATAGCTCAGAGTTGCTAAACTTAAGTGTCAGTGGGCGGGGCACATTGCTCGTAGAAGCGATGGCCGCTGGGGTAGAAAGGTTCTCGAGTGGCGACCGCGTACAGGACGACGCAGCGTACGGAGGCCCCCAACAAGATGGACCGATGATCTGGTGAAGATCGCGGGAAACCGTTGTATGAGGGAGGCGCGCGACCGGTCGTTGGGAGATCTTTGGGGGGGCCTTTATCGAGCAGTGGACGTCCTTGGGCTAATATGATGATGATGTATTGATGTTCTACGTTGTGACTATTCCCTACGCTCTACTTGTCACCTACGCTCTTTTAGAGTGAGGATTATTTAGCATATCGAAAAATCGCATTCCAATCATTAATTTCATAACAAATCTTCGTCGAAGTAGGTTACGAAGCTCTAAGAAAGCTGTCTAATATTAGAAATGCATAAACAAAACGAAACGCCGTCAATCGCGATATTTCTGTACAGTTTGACGTAAGCCAGGAAACATTATGTTGGTTAATCATTACTTAATAGTTCTAGTGATGCACTGAATTATTATTTTTTTGCATTCGACAACCTGGGTCATTCTTCTCTCACCCCCTGCTGCATCGAAAATGTAAGCTATTTTTTTGTCAAATGTAGGATATGAAACAGAATGGTTTTCAGATATGTGTTTTTTGACTATATAAAACCTATTCAGCGCCTAACGCGGAAATATGTTAGTTTAAAATTTCCTCAATAGATAAGAAATCCGAAAACGCGTCTTCATTTTCCGTGTACATTATGAAAAAATGACATTCCTTCCTTTTTCTTTTACGTGATTAACTTACATATTAACAAAACATTCGTGCTCGTCACACAAACACTTGCCCTGGCCGGGATTCGAACCCGAGACCGCCAGCTTCGTAGGCCGTTGTGCAACCCACTGAGCCAAACGTGTCGTCTATGAAAACGAACAGTTTATACGTGTCGCCCGCAGACCATGGCAGTGTCACGAAGGAACCGTGCCGGGCTATAGTAACCACCAGTCAGTTAGCGCTGCGTTTGACGCAAAAGCACATTTTGTGCATGCTATAGCAAGATTTCTGGTTCGGTAATCTATTATTTTACAATCTGGCTCATATTTATTACTAGGACCATCAAGCCGGAACATCACCGCCACAAGGTTTGAGGAGAAAAAAAATTAAATATATATTATAAGCCTTTTTTGGTTCTGCGTAGTCGGGTAAGTAAATAGAAGAAATTAAATTGTGCAATATTTTTTTTACTTTTTTAGCGTTTTCTTTTTGGTATCGGGTTTATTTTTTGTTAAAAGTCCATGACATTCGGTTACTATGCAACATGTAAAGCTGCCACGACTAACTCAATATAATCCCGCCGTGTACATTTTCTGAAAGAAGCTTTAACACAATTAGCTGATTCGTCGAAATGTTAAATGAATTTCTCGATACAGCTTCGTTATTTGCACCCTTGAATTTAGAATCCATTGGCTTCACTGGGTGTTAAAGTATTAACTTGAGTAAAGAGGTGTGTTTAAATTAAATTAGACCCTTTCAAGTCAGCCATATTGAATTGCTCCTTGTTTTGTTACTGAAGCTAAAATTGCAATTGTGTGTAATTTGAACAATTGGGTACAGTCCTGGAGCGCCTAAAATAGTAATATAGCTACTGTCGGATAAAATTTCAAATATTTGTGTAATAGAATGAACGTAGAAAATTACATTAGAAGTATATAGAGCGGATAATACCCGACTATTATTTTACCGAGCTTCATAAATATTATTATCAAGGGGATTCCACAGCTTCGTATAATATGTGTGATAAAACAAATACATGGAGGTATTCAATTTTATCTCAGACCAAGAATCCTATAGTTACCTGTTTTTTTTTGTGTGTCTTTTTATCTCTCTTGGTCTTGAGCAGACCATTTTAGAGTCGTTAGGCGCAGGTAAGACTAAAGGGATTTTTCCCCGATGCCCTTTAAGAGGACATCAGGACTTTGAGGTTCCCCGGAAAACACGAAGTAATTGAGTACCTGTGATGAGCTAACTAATTGAGTACCTGTGATGAGCTGATGTCAAGTCAGTCGGGTGTACGCTGCAGCGTACAGACATAATTGTTATGCGGCTAAATCAAGAACACGTTTAATCATGGTTGACAGCTTACCATAAACCACATACGTAATTTGGGCGGATAATCCTACAAATAACGTTTTGTTCATTTGTTTGCAACCAACTCGGTGCTGGCAAAGTGAAAGTATGACAAACACAAAAAAATAATATAATTTCTCTCTGTCACTCTTATTATAATTTGTATATGATCATCTCGTTAAGTAGTGATATTATTATAATTTAATTAATAAACCGTATAGAAGTGGGGGCTCGTGACGTCACTCCCAAGTAAATTTTGAACTTAGGAGTGTGGTGACCTGTTTGTTACGCATGCATGTTTGACCTCCGCTGCCGCGGCGCGGCAGAGCACAGCTCAAGCAATGGTGCTGATCATGGGACAACGAGAGAAAAATAACAACTCTTTCACTCGCTTCTCGACAGCTATATACTAAACGGTCATGCTACTAATTTAATTCTATGTTTGTATATATTGTAATTACAGTTGTAAATATATAAGTTGTACATACACATTTCTATTTTTATCATAGTGGTAGTGCATCACCCACTACCATAGTAGTGACGTCACGAGACATTTCGACTCAACGTATTGCCTTTATTATTCGTTTATGTATAAAATTAAAAAATACGTGTCCAATATTTTTTATTCATTGACATGACGGACTTATTATTAAAATTTCCTCATCATCAGCACTTAACATGTAACGTCAACGTCATTATGACGTAAAATTATGTCATTCGGAAAACGTTAGTATCTTGGGATGTTTATGTGATTTTATCTCTCTAATAAATTAAGAGAGGTAAAAAAGAACCCTTATGGTGCAACTCTGTCCGTCTGACTGTCTGTCCAACTGTTGCAGCGTTATATCCCAGGAACTACTTCTGCTATTCACTTGAAATTTGGAATAGTTATAAGCATAGCTAGGTAGCCCAATATATTTCAAATAAAAACAAATAGATATATTTTTATTTTCTAAAAGAAATTACCATTACGAAGAGAATCAAAAATACAAATAGTACCTGTATATGACAGAGAAACTATTTTTTACTTTGGTTATTTTTATATTGATAAGTGTCAAATTTGCTCGTAGAACTGATGGCCGCTGGGGCAGATAGGTTCTCGAATGGCGACCGGCTACAGGACGACGCAGTGTAAGGAGGCCCGTATCAAGATGACCGATCTAGTCAAAATTGCGGGAAACCGTTGGTTGAAGGCGGCGAACGATGGATCGTTGTGGAGGTACTATGGGCTGCATAAGTGGATGGTCATTGTTAAACGAGAATGCCTTGAAGCAAGTCGAGACGCTTATGCTACGTGCTATACTTCATTACTTTCATGGGATTCCAATAGATAGCGCTGATAACATCCATTAAAGTAAAAATATTTTATTCCGTTGGTAAGCGGAGTCAGTTTGTTTATTTTCGGTGTTGTCCAAATCCAGAAATTATAGACTGTATCTTCGATCATTTATTAAATGTTTCTAAGGACAGTCTAAATTCGAATCATATTAATCTACTACCGACGATGATTTACGAAAATCGTAAAACACTATCTTTCCTATAACTGTTGCCAGGATTCGAACTCTGGGCCACTTAGACGTTTTAAACAGCTGCATTCAGCCTCTCAGCCATTGAGACTTGGTGAGGGTTAATGAAATTTATTACCATATTCAGAATGACGTAAGTTTACAAGAAATTCAAGTATTGCGTTTAGTATGAATATTTTTTAATTGATAATTTTTTTAGGTTTATCTAAAAGTAATTGTAATTTTACACGAACATTAATAACAAATGATAAATTTACTTGGTATTCGTTGTTGAAAAGTGCAACAATTACTTATTGGTTTACACTCATACTTAGAGGGTAGACTTAAAACATAAATATACCGTTCTAGTTTTTTTTACAAAGAAACAGCTCATCCGCTAGCAATAGCCATTCCCGTCGCTTTGATTGTCTTTTTTGATTGCTTTTTATTACTTATCAAGTTTTAAAATGAATTATCATTACAACATCGATTTAGTGAAAAGGTCACAGATAATGCCTTGCATAATGAAGGCAAAAATATGGCAGAAATTGCCAGAGAAACCGGTGTAAATGTAAGTATTGTTTTATATATAATACGAATATAATTAATATATTTAAATGATATCTGTATTATACCATATTTCTAAATATTGTTGCAGCGAAAACGGTTGCTTTATGAGTGCAACGATTCGGAGAAGAAGGTTCATTATTGCACCGCCAAAGAACTATTGACCACGGCTGATTGACGCACAGCAGCGTCGTTAGTCCGGGAGTATGAAGTAAACGGTTTTCAAACAACTAACCATTACCTACGCCCGTTTATATGACACAAAAGTGGACACTATACGCCGTGTCCTTCATAGTGAACGATTGCAGTATCGTAGGCATGCGGTCAAACTTTTACTAACACCACATCACAAAGAAGAAATATTTTAGTTCGCCCGGGAACACTTAAATGACGATTGGAGCAATGTCATGTTTACAGATGAAAAAAACATTTTGTATGTGGAGTCCGGTCGTATTACTGTGAACATGTGGGGTGGGATAAGTGCTTATCCGGGAGAACTGGTCCGAGTGCCGAGTCGGGCAAAGAGTGTTGACTATTAAAATGTGCTGGAAGAAACCGTGTTACCAACTATTAGGAATGTCTATCCAGAGAAAAAATTATCAGTAACTACGTTTATTAAGATAACTGTCCGGTGCCAGACATCGTTCGCAAATTGTGCGTGAATAATATTATTGTGCTGGTATATGATATTTATATAAATGTCATTTCGTGGCCTACTAGATCACCTGACTTAAATTCCATAGAAAATGTATGGGGTGTTATCGTTGAACGTTGTCATCATCAGAATATTCAATAATGACATGTTTTAAGTGTAATAATGAAATTACCTATGAATAAAGTATTTTTGAATTTGAATGTGATGAGCAAAACGCAGAAATATTGGAGACACACTGTGCTAGCATTTGGGATAGTATTCGTGGTTCGGGTCTGTGTCAACATTTCTTAAAATTTATGCGTTCCCGCGCTTGCGAGCAGTTATAGATAAAAATGTGATAATTAGCTATATATTAGTTACATTACTAACTTTTTAACTATTCTACAATACTACATCATTTTTATTGTTTGAAATTGAAAAATACCCTTGGTTAATTTTTTTTAACTTTCTACTATGACAATAAATAACTTTCTTTTGTGTTATTCAGTTTATTACAATGTTTTTTCATGTCACTTTGACTAATTGATAAATGATAAGCAAAATTGAATCAAACAGCAACATTTAAATATTATAGTTAACTAACTATTTATAAACAGGTCTCAGTTTTATTTTATACTCAATTGTATTCAGTAATAAAATAAGACAAGTATTGTTTTGTTAAGGTGAAACTTCAATCCTCTTTCTGATTTCAGAAACGAATAATTAAGCTGTAGCCTCAACAAAGTATTTAAATTGTTTTGTTTTTGTTTTTCACTTGAATTATATTTTAGAAATAAGTACTGTGTGAATTATAAAGTTTGTTGAATTTTTTTATTGTTTTATTATTATGTATCCATTAGTCCTTTAGGTTAATTTTACGCACATACCCATTTATCTAACTTCATAGTAATAATGATAAAAAACACTCCTTATTCAGTGGGGTTTTCTACAAATAAACCTTTACTTTTTTCTACTAACTTATATAGACCAAAGTTAAAATGTATACAGCCGAGACAACTGCACAAATGTCATACCAGGTTAAAAATATATTTATCAAAAAAACAACATAACTTAAAAATAAAGTGTTTGTTCATTCTGAGTCCAAATAACGTGCACTATCTACAATATGAACACTAGACAATTGAATATAGATCTATTCCTATCATAGCTATGAATTCAGTCATGTTTCAAATTGTTAATTGTAAATTTCTGATGTTTTAACATTAAATATTTTCATACAAATATATGTCTAAAATTTGTATTTTCATTATGAAAACATGTAACATAATATTTTTAGAGCAACCCTATGTTTTGATTGATAGCCCATAGCCAAAACATAGGTAGGTACTATTTGGTTTGAAAATTTCATACAAATAAATGCAGGAACTAAAACGAATTATTTTCTAATTCCTAATCACAGCCAGTTTATTTATTTATTATTTCTTTTAAAATCCATATAGTTCGCACTTGCAATACTCATGTCCTCGTATGCTATTTTCAGACTGGAATAATAAACATAAGTTGTTCTTTAACTATAAGCCCGCCTATTGTTATTATTTATTTCTTTAGTTCTTTATTTTGTGTAATTAAATTTTGGTATTCAATTAATCACACTAGTTGTTTATAACTGTATAAAATTCATATCCGTTCAAGATCTGTTTTTCGAATAAGTTTAAAACCGTGAATTCGTGGATAAATTCTTTATACTGACGTTGTATAAAATGGTGGCAACAGATTTTGTAACGATAGTTTCTTTGACATATCGCCAATTGCTTTAGGAGGGCAATAGGCTAGCTATCGTGGCATCATTACACAATTTGTTAAGAAGAAGGGTATACCACTTGTTAAATATAGATGTCGTTGTAATTTCGGTGTAAGTTTTTTTCAATTTGATAAATAATAGTAATTATATTATATATAACATACATTTTAGTAACTACGAGACTATTACATTTAATTAAGTTATTAAAATCGTCAGTTTTGGTCACAACGACGCCATCTAGTTAATTTTTGCAAAGTTAGCCTGCAACCGGCCAAGCCATTATCGCCCGCAAGGCGACCAACAAATTTTGCAGTCGATAGTACTTGAAGAGGCCTTTGTCCAGCAGTGTACGTCTTTACACTGATATGATGATGATGACTATTATAATGAAAACAAAAAGGCATCAAACCAACAAGCAGAATCTCTTAGATCATAGACTAGAACTTTGTTTGCGGTGGAGTAATAGTACATTACTTACCAAGGGCTGTAAAAGAAATAAAGCCCGAAATCGCAGGTATTTGTGAACTGGGCCGCAGGCGAGGTTGTAAATATGCGATAGAGGGCTTTCTTTTTTACTGCCCGTGGTGAGTACAGAATTTTACGTCTTCATCCAGGTGTGACGTAAAAGTAATAACTTTCCTCTTTTGCGGTGTGTGAGGTCTCAGCTGATTCACAGCTGATTCGAACAGATGATATAGTATTGCATAGATCGACATTTTTATAAAAAATAGCAATTCCTTTTATAGCACGATAACCTGGATCTAAAAGCCTTGGACTATAATCCTGAATTGAAAGCACGTCGCATAATATTGGAACATGTGTAACTCCGTATATGGTAATGAACCTAGTACCTAGATAAGCACCCCAGTTTACCTAATAAACGAACATTATTATACCGAGTCTCTTGGTGTCATTACCTCCGTTACGCCCAACATTTCATAGCAACGCTGCCAGTTGGGCTGCTTGAAGCAGCTCCAGCCTCACTTCAGTTTGCTTCAGCGTAGGGGCATGGGGGAACACGGGCATTTTTGTTACACGGGCACGTCCCACTATGTCCAGTTCCTTTGGTAGAAATTATAGCTATACTGCTTATGTCAACAAAAATAATCATTGACTTACAATTTTCACGATCGTGGGCGTGTTTAAGATTGGAATTTACTTTAGATTTAAACTTTAAATCTAAAGTATTGCCAAGCAAAAAGTAATGTCTGTGATACCTACCTCGTCATGTTGTGTTAAATTTAAAGTTAAACTCGATGTCATATTTCTTTCTTCTTTTCCTTGTGTTCTTAATAATTGTTTGCGAATTTGTAATTATTATTTTGTTATTATTATTATTTATCTCACTGCATAAATATGTTTAATAAGTGTTATGTACTCCGTTATTGTGGTGTAGATAAGATGAAGATACCTATAAGAATAATATAATCAATGTTAATGATATAATATATATGTCACAACAAGGAAGTACTTTAAAAATTAATTAAGCAGTAGACGTTTCTCGGCAGATGATGTTGATAAAAATAATATCTGACAGGGAGCTTTCATTTATTTCAACAACATGCAGCAGTTAAAATAAAAGTTGCAAAAAGCAGAATTTGCACAGGTTCCGTGTTGCAAAACTAAATCGCAAAATGTTTCATTCGACTTGTTAAAGCGAAATAAATCTCTGGAGAGTTTCTGTGAACATTCCACGTCAAGTTTTTACTTTCAGGCTATTTTTAGGGTTTCGTAGTAAAAAGTAAAATGGCAAAAAAGTAACGCCCGTCCGTCCGTCTGTCCGCATGTCTCAGGCATTGTACTTATAAACTACAAGATGTATATTGGTTTGCGACCCCGACTCCCCGAGCTGCTACGGGCTCATACATACTCTTCCGGGACAGTAGTATCCTTTAACCCTTTCTCATGTCTAAGTTCTTTACCCTGTTACCTTCCTCCTATTCCGCCAATCCAAGTAATGCCGTGCCAATGGATGCGTGGCTAGAGGCGAGTCAAGTCGTTAGCGTGCCGGATAACCCTGGGACTGGTGACCCCAGAATAGGGCTAAACTCTTACCTTGTATGCGGGGCTCTGCTGGGTTCGAATATTTTATCCCTAGCTGCTCGAGGGAACGCAAATGGCGGCGATGTGGTTCGCAACTCATCACGTCTCGGTCCCAGCTAGAGCGAAGAGTGGGCTATGGAGAGCCGCTTTGCTACGTTTAATGTAAGTGGAGGAATGAATAAAATACATGAATTATGTCAGATGATGGATGCGAGAAATATTAATATTCTGTGTGTGAATGAGACAAAGCGAAAGGGTTGTGACAGCACAAAAATGAAGAGATTAGGGGGAGAGGGGACACATTGATGCACAAAAATTCAAAACCCAGTTTGAAGGACTTAAAACGTCATATTTCAATAATTATGTTGACGTATGAATAGCTCAATTATTTAGTTAAATTTTTGGTATGAAATAACGGGTAAAAGTTATCAGTAATAAAGTTATTTTTTATTTAATGAAAAAACGATTTTGCATCATTCTGCCGCACCCACAGGGCACTTTGATACATAGGGTGGGGCAGTTTGATGCTTAGTTGAAAATCAGAAGAACTATAAAATATTCCACCATCTTTACTGCTTTATTGCTTTTAATAAACAAATAAAAAAACATCTGAATGAATGAGATCACAAATCAACTTTATTTTACGTAGAAACATTATTTTTAATCAGTCTCGCAAGTTTGAGAAAATAACAATGAAAAAAACACTATTAGTCATCTTATAATTAGCTCCTGAAACTTTCTTTTAGGCACTATCTAATTAGTCAAATAATGAACAAACAGACTTGAAAATTGCACAAGGTTCACAAAAACAATAACATAACTTAATAGAACCTCCTATCAAAAGTAAAAAAGGGGTAGATTGATACGTATCATTGTGCCCCGCACCTCACGAATCAAAGTGCCCCAATAGACGTTTTTTCACAAACAATTAATTTACTATTGAATATTTTACTTAAAACATTATTCAAAATCACATTTGTATACAATCACTTAACTTTGGTAAAATAAAACCATAAAAACTACTAATAACTTGACTGTAATACACGTTCACATATCGCGTAAAATTTTAGTAAGTGGCAGCACACACACGTTTACACCTGTCGAAGCAGAGCGGCGAACTGGCAGCGAGCGCCGTCACGACTGCCATTATAATGGTTGTCCTTGAGCGTTCTAGTGATATACCGGTGTTCGTAATGTTTATCGGTTACGAAATATGAGTAGAGTATCAATGTGCCCCGTGTATCAAAGTGCCCCCCAAAAGCTGACTTAAGACTTCCTCTTAACAAAAATAGAACGAGATAATCGTTATTCTTAATTTAAATACATCGCCTACTTTTTAAATGCCTGCATGACTGTCTGGCACACTACCTTGAAGGCTTACAACTTCAAAGTATACCTACCTACCCTGTTAATTAACGTCTTAATTGAAAAAATATCAGCTGATTTCTAGCTGTATTGGAGGTTTTTTATTGCATTACTAACTACCTAGTTGTTTTACTTGTTTGCATTTAGATTTCATAGCGTTGTAAACGGTACTTTTATTTTTCATTACAAAATAGTGATACAGTAACTACTATCCATACTAAGTCCAAAAAATGCAGAAATAAACCAAAAAATACGATTCATTCCGAAATTAAATCACACCGCGTCAAAAAACGCATCACTTTTATTTAGCAAAACATTACAAATTGCTTTCATATTAATTGGATGCTACGATACCGGCATGTCGTATTGGTTCGTTCTGCGAGTTCCATTTCATTCACTCATTGTTCTACTGTTTGCTACAGCCTGCCGCCAAAAGCCTTGCTGGCAGTTGAAATACGTAAAAAGTTAAGTTATATTTGAGTTTTACAGCTGCTATTTTTAAAACATGATATCACAATTATTAATAGTAGTTGGTTTCAATTTACAAAATCTGTCCAGTGTAATTTGCGAAACCTTTAATTATTATTTCAGTGATAGAGTCACAATAATAACTATACTATGTCACTTTTATTTATAAGACTTTCACATTAATTGTATGTAGTATTTGGCTCGTTCTGCAAGTTTCCATTCATTCATTCACTCATTGTTCTACTGTTTTCTGCATCCAGGCGACTAAAGCTTTTGTAGAGAGCAGTTATTACTCCCAGTTTGAATTCTCGGAAAGGGCAAAAAATGTGATGATCTCTAAAATGAATTCCTGAATCATGGATAAATAAATCTTGGTTTACAAGTTTTAAATGTACTACTATACGGAACAACATTTTTGATTCAGTAATTTAATTACCAAATGTCAAAGCTGTGTCCATTTTTATTGAACAAAACAATAATAACGACATTTTAAAGATACTCTCATATTAATTGGATGCAGGCATGTCGTATTGAAACATTCAACGTAAAAAAAAAACATTTTAAAAGACTTTTACATTAATTGCATGTCGTATTGGCTCGCTGTGCGATGAGTTTCCATTCAGTCATTCACTCATTGTTCCACTTCCTGGCAACAAAGGCTTTTGTAAACAGACGGAATTTATGGAAATTGAAAAAGGGAAAACTAGAGTAATCATTTTACATCATGAATTCGTTGATATGTAAAATATACACGTGAATATGAAATATGGTTCGAAGTAAGGTTTTCATTACGTCACATGACTCTCTATTTAATCCTTTGATTACGAGATTCTAGTAGTTTCGAGATGGATTCCCGGAAAAGAAGTTTATTTTGTGTTGGCTCATAGATGAATATTTCCTGATCCTGAGTTCTTCATATTTTAGTCGTTCGTGCCGAATAAACATTCAGGATGTAGATTGTTTGACAATGGGCTAAACTAAGCCATTATGACACGAAGTAATTTTTTGGAGGAGCTCGCAAAGTGAGCGAGGATAAATATGTCTGAGTGTCATAATGGCTTTTAGCCACGTGTTAAACACTCTGCTTTTCACTTCGACTGCGAGAAAATCAAAAAGACTTTAAAATTGTATATCTCATGAAAAACTAAAAGTACACTGAGCAATTCTATCAGAAAGTTTGGCCAATCTGATCAGGTTGGTTTGTTTGTTTTTAATTATTCGTAGCTGGCTGCAAGGTTTTTTTTTCAGTGTCATAGAAATTTGTATGGGATTATATGGCTTTCTTTTAAACCCTAGGGGCTAAATGTACTATTTTAGTCTCTCTATGACGTATTTTTTGAGCAGGAGAAGAGAAAAAATATTTTGATTCAGTAATTGGAACAAGAATATTTTACATCAAGAAAAATACGTGTCAATATTTTTAATTAATCTACATGACGGTATAATTATTGAAATTTAGTCATCATTCATATTGAGCTATCAAGCATTGGGACATTTACATAATTATATATTTTTCCATTCAGTGACCTCTAACTAGTCCGCTTCAATCTTTTTTTTAATATCTTCAATGTATAGATATTTTATATTTATTACCTTACTACCGGCCGCCCGTGACTTCGTCCGCCTTAGATTTATTAATCGCGGATAAAAGGCATTTTTCCGGGATTAAAAGTAGCTTATGTCTTCCCCCGAAACTCGATATTTTACTAATTTAAATGTGAAGCATATTACCAAGATTCAAGTTCCTAGCGTAAAAAAATATGTACTCTCTGTTTTTCGGCCCTAAAAGGGATGAAATTTGACATAAATTATAGCCTATGTCCTATTCTGATATATAAGGTAACTACGTAACTGGAAAGTTTGATAATAATTCGTCTAGTAGTTATTGAGATAAGGTGAAACGTACATACATACTTTCACGTTTATAATATCGATAGGATACAAATAAGGATAATAGTATAGAAGTTCAGTCTTTTACTCGTTGCACTAATTATATAGAACGGGAGTCCACAGGCAGCTGTCGGTGGCAGATGTTGCACGCCGTACACTTTCTCTCTCCAATTGTCAGATGTTCAAATGCAGTCATGCAAGCGTCAGGCGACTGGGATTTAATCTGTTCTATCCATCGTATAGCAAGGGAAGTTTATAACTTAATAATATCTGAACCACGTCTAAACGATACATCAAAGTGTAACACGAACTATAAAGACAGTTTTAGAGTTTGCCGATGCTCAAAATGTTTTTAAATGAACTGTCGAAATATGTGGCACACATTGCTGAAAAAAAAAATGATTTTTACCATTAAACTATCAAACTAAGTAGCGGCTTACACTCCAAATTTCATCAATGTACATCTTGTGGTTTTTGAGTAAAATACCTGTGACATACGGACGGATGACAAAACTGTAAGGGGTCCGTTTTTGCCATTTTGGCTACGGACTCCTAAAAATAAAAAAGTCGGCATATTAAACAATGTATGTACATTATTTTTGACATACTAATCTATTATTCACTTGATTGCCTAGTAGTTATTTTAATTTTGGTATTTCTTCACATTATTTGAGAAAAGCACCATACAATCCTCGGCCAGAACAGGGATTGCAAGACTCCTTTTATCCGTCTATCCCAAACTCCTCCAGCAGTCCCTTACTTTACGGCCTCTACAGTAATGAACTATTTTTAGATATTTACTTTTCTAGTATTGTCGTGTAGTATCGAATCATCCAATGGGTGTCGTAAGAGGCGACTAAGGGGGTCTCCTTAGGAATCCCTAATGTCGTTTGTCCTAATGTATCGTTTGTTTTAATGTATTGTTTGCCCTATCACATTTTTTTCAGAAACCGTAAATCTTTCAGAATTTTTAAAAGATCATCGTAAAGCTTAGGTTAGGTTAGGTTTTATAACAATCCTGAAAAGTTTACAGTTTTATAAAAAAATGCGTTATGACAAACGATACATTAGGACAAACGAAGTTAGGGATTCCGATATAGATCCGGCCACGCCCAGTCGGTCAACCTAAGTACCGCTGGATAGATCTCGTAGAGGCAGATCTGCGTGAGCTCGGAGCCATTGGCGAGAGATTGAGCAGGATCGGGTAAAGTGGCGTGCTCTTGTGTTGGAGGCCAGGACTCAATTTGGGTCGCTGAGCCAGCTCAGTTAGTGAGCTTTTTTATGATATTTTGCATCGACAAAGTCAAGTAACAAATATCTGATCTTAATAAAACAGATCAATTCAAAACTGTACCACGTTTCCTTAAACAAATAGCTGAATAAGAAAAGAACAAGTCTTTAAGAAGCATTTGCTGGGATTGTCTGTTATCTAGCCGCAGATGTTTTGGCCGTCGTAAAACGCCGTATCACAGCGCAAGACTTAAGCGAAAGTGAGAGCGAATAAATAAGCGGAAGCGTTGAAAATATAATTGAGGAAATTTTCGGGTATTCTCAAGATTATGCTTAAAGTAGCTGTAGTTCATTTCATAAACCTACTTTCTCTATTTGAGTTTCTATATAAGTGACGTCGTTATTCCATTAGTTAGTGCCAAAATCCAAGAAACTTATTGATTTTACATAAGTTTCGCACCAATCAACAGATAAAGTTTGTGCATTGTCATTACAGAACTACGATCGCGGGGATCCACGGAATATTTCAACACTTGGAGACAATGTTTAAAACCAGTAATTTTAAGGGAATTTTCTTCCCGCGTCGCATCACATATTATTATAAAACGCTATAAATGTAGAACAGCCAAATTACTTCCGATGTTGGTCGAAGGTCGGGTCAAAGAATCTCTATGTTGGACGGTCTTCCGCTACCGAAATCTTACGGTTTTCCAGTTCGTGGCCACCACTTGAAGACTTTTCTGCTACGGCCATTGGTTTTACGAGTGATGTGCTCCACCCACCGCCACGTCAGTTAAGCAAAATCTTCGAGCTATGTCAAATAATTTTGTTATCATACACTTTCGTCTTTCTGATTTGATCTCGCAGAAAAAATCTAAGCACATCCCTGTTCATTCCTCTTGGATTCCTTGAATGGAGTATACTAAAATTAATGAGGACTTTTTGAGTTTCTTTCATCCGCTGTATTTCCTTACCTGGACCACACCTTAAGGCTTAAAGGTTTTATTGGTGCGATGTAGAAGCCTCGGTAGGAATTTAGCAGTGTAACAGACAGACACGTACACTTATATGTGCTGAAACACTTTATCGGCTTAATAAAGATTCAAGCGATCACCGATCAGTCTGAAACTCTGAATGTGAACATTGAAACTGATTGACGGAGTTTTGTTGTTTTAAGTGAGGTTCTAGTGCTGTTTTAGGAGTGAACCTACATATTTTATGCATTTGTGAACTTTTGCGAAATGTGACTATCAAATAGTAGTTTGGTGCTTTTAAGAACTAAGAAAAAAACGATTACTTAGAACAGAGGCACTAAGCAGCCACCTGTTTTTTAACTGTCTAATGCCGCGTATTCAGTCATCAGGAGGATGTATCCATTCAACCTCTTAAGGTCCAAGACAACTTTGTAAGGTTCAAGATATCAGGATACGAGGAAGACCAGGATAAGTAGGATATGGAGAGAACGAATTAGCAGCAGTGCAGTATACTCATCATCATCAGCCAAAAAACGTCCACTGCTGGCTTCCATCGATCAAGAACGTCATCGAGATTGATTCAGACTCCAGCAAAATTTTCCAGGTCTTCAGTCCACCTTGTGGCGGCTTACTCACGCCACGACTTCCGGTGCGTGGTTACTTAAGAACTCTCGGCCGTCGGTTGTACGAGCGCCCTACTACCCATATGCCCTACTACCCATTGCCACTTGAGTTTCGTTATTCTTCGAGCTGTTCAGTTACGCTGGTTCTTCTACGGATGTCTCTATTTAGTAAATGATCACTTGCATGAATGTAAGGGGACAGTATAGGTCGTTGGCAACGTGTCGTATAATCTACCAACATGGAGTAAAGTGGCGATATCAGCTATTCTTCTAAGAGTGGAACAGAGATGAGAGAGAGTGTAGTGTATTGAGAACTGTTTGTATAGGTGAAACGTGTGCACGAGGATATTACAGATTGAAAATCGAATAGAAATGGATGCACCCGAAGAAAGAATCTAATGGTAACATAGCCGCATAGGAAAATAAAAAGTGGAGTAAATGGCGGATGAAACAAAAACTATTGGGAACAAAATTTTAGGTAGCTAATCTATAAACTGGTCAAATGGTAGAAGTACTCTTCTACTATTTCAGTTGTATTCGACACGACACGACGAGTGTGTATGTAGATTAGCTACCCAAAATTTGAGTTGATTACGAAAAAATATAATTTATTACGAAAGCATAAGTAATATAAATTACGAAGACATCTTGTAGTAACAAGATGCTTTCGTAATAAGACTGCCTATTGTTTCACGCCTCGTTATAATCTTCTCGTTAATATCTGTGCTTTGCAATTATTTCTAGTCGAAGTGTACAATACTGAGTAATTGTACACCAATACAATTAAACTCTAAAATTCAGATTTATTATTTATGAGTGACAAATAAATCAATATCACATCAGACATGACCAGAAAGTACGAGTAATGTTCGTAGTTTCAAAACTAAAATAGCTATATATAGCGTCGCCTAAAGGTGCGTCCACACTTGTATCATTTACTCGTATCCGATCACCATCGCGTGGCATGACTGCGTATCGCGCTGCTTGGACGCCCACTGTCGGCGCGGCGATCACGCCGCGCTTGTCCGATCCGAGTGTGTGATACGCGTAGCAACATCGATTTCGAGCGATCGGATCGGCGCAACGTCCAAACGCGTGATCGTGACACGCGATCATGCCACGCGACGAAGATCTGACTGGGCAAATGATACAAATGTGGACGCACCTTACGGTCTCACCAGAAGATCAGCGCTGGCTTTCGCGCTAGCATTATGCTGAGGTGGGACTTTTTCGTGGCATACTAGTTATTTTTAATTTTGTGTTTCTTATTTAATTCTTCATATGCTAACGAATTAAAATGCTTTCTTTTTTTCTTTCTTATATATCCGGAACTGGTCATTATTTAATGTTTCAAATTTTCACGATTGATCTCCGTGTTCTAATCCATCCAAATCGACCAAACGATTTTTACCATGCATATTGGCCGGCGTCCTTACTTTCGTTGTACCTTGTTTTGTCGAATTACGTATAAAACGTATGGAATACTTAATTTCGTCGACATATAATTTCATCGAAAGTATTTTTCTCTGTAATACGCACTGGTTCCGTCTTCAAGCACTGAGGTATCTTGATCGTAGACGAACCAAGGTCACCGGCATAGCAAACAGGGTAAGTTTCCTTACCCAGTGGCAATGGGCAAGGCACATAGTTCGAAGAATCGATGGCCGTTGGGGCCGAGAGGTTCTCGAGTGGAGACCGCGTACCGGCAAGCGCCGCGTGGTGGGGCCGCCCGGAAGGTGGTCAGACGACCTGCGGTATCCGGCTCACGTGGAAATCTATTGAGGAGGCCTGTGTCCAGCAGTGGACGTCCTATGGCTGAAATGATGGTGATGATGTTTTTTCTCTGTAACCGTTTATAATTAGGGATAGTTATAAAACATAAAATGTTACCTTCTACTTAATGACATTTTCAAATATAATTGATAGATTCAGGCGTTACTTTGCGGAATTCCATACTAGATCAATGGATTATAGTTCCTTTGCTGTTCCGCGAACTAGTATCTTTGTTAGATGTGACAATTAATTGTGCTCACATGCGCATATTTTCATGCAGTTTCCATAAAAAAAAAAAAAAAAAAAAAAAATACGCATGCAAATACAACAAACCAACACCAAACAGTATAATCCTCGACACGTGTTTCGCCTCTCTACGAGGCATCATCAGGAGATGCAGGAGATGTTGACGGTCCGGCGTCCAACCGAGAAAAAAAAAAAAAAAAAAAAAAAAAAAAAAAAATTGTCACATCTAACAAAGACACTAGTTCGCGGAACAGCAAAGGAACTATAATCCATTGATTTTCAAATATCACAAAAAATGTGTGCTTGAAAACGTTGTCGATGAAATGAAAATTCTATAAAATAGAATTTTATAAAGCATTCCAGGAAAAGGTTTTCGATGAAATGGCACCCCTTTTTCTGTTTATTTTTTAGGGTTCGGTACTCAAAGGGTAAAACGGGACCCTATTACTAAGACTCCGCTGTCTGTCTGTCTTTCTGTATGTCACCAGGAGAGTTCATGAGATACAGCCTGTTGTCGCTATAACAACAAATACTAAAAATAGAATAAAATAAATATTTAAGGGGGGCTCCCATGCAACAACCGTGATTCTTTGCCGTTTTTGGTGGTCAACAGGCCGTATCTCATGAACCGTGATAGTTAGACAGTTGAAATTTTCACAGATGATGTATTTCTGTTGCTGCTATAACAACAAATAAGAAAAATATATTAATTTTATGTCTGTCTCTCTATATAGGTTACCAATATAAAATGACCGGACACCACGTGCATTTTGCTTCGGAGTAGAGCTCTGCTAGCACTGGATCTTCATGGATACGGCCGCTTGTAGCGTATATTTTGTACGGTACCCTTGGTGCGCGAGTCCGACTCGTACTTGACCGGTTTTTTTCGATAGGTATTCCAAATAATCATGATTTAGCTTCGCTCAATTTTCGTCACGGCCATTCGTTATTCCGTTCAAGGACACTTCAAGGTCTTTCTCAACCTTATTTTGTTTACCAAACCAAAGTCAGACGGCTAGCGACCTTTTGTTTGTGTGTATTTAATTTAACAAGTTCCTAAAATGTACCGAACTGAAACTTTCCCATTCTCTCTTTTTAACCGACTTCCAAAAAAGGAGGAGGTTCTGAATTCGTCGGAATGTTTTTTTTATTAATGTTCACCGATTTACTCGAAGACTATTTGACCGATTAATTTTTTTTTTGGTTTTATAGGAAGTACTTTTTAAGTTGGTCCCATATATATACTTTTGGTGAAGACTTGATGATGGAATCCATGAGGAATTGAAGGAACTCCTCAAATATTGTAGGCAAACATATGGCGATTTTGGTATTATAAGAAACATAATAGGTTATTCATTCACAAAGTGTAAATTGGTGAAGTGGAACTGATGAAGAAGACCACAGAATGCCATCGTAACTCCTTAATGATAAACGATTTACGGGTGGTGATAAGATATCTTGATTAGCAACGTGTGGTCTTTCATACATTGGTCAAACGAAACGCAGTGTATCAACCCGGGTGAAGGAGCACATAGCAGATGTCAAGCACCGTCGGTGTAATAGGTCTGCAGTCTGTGAACATGTCATTGACAAACCAAACCACTCAATTAAGTTTGATAAACCTTCTATCCTTGCCAAAGAAAAAAGATATTTTCGCAGGATGCTACGCGAGGCTATTGAGATTAAAAAGTATCCTAATTTCAAAAGAGAAGATGGATTGTCACTACCACCAGCTTGGGATCCTGTAATACATCTCATCAAGGAACAAGCCAGACACAGGACCGCAAAACTTTAATTTCCGAACGGTATAAAATATCTTATCTGTTTAAAAGTAGTTTAATAGTCTCTGTTTTTTAAATATTATAATTAGTAATGAGGTAGCCTGGGAGTTTTTCTTTGCAGCGTTTCTTTTCTCCTCAGTACACCTCATTTGTGAAATGCTGCTTGGTAAATTATTAGAATAAAATAATTAAGCCCTTCTGGCACATGTGTAACTAACTGTCTTTACAGCTTAGGCCCATCTGGCATGTATGTACACCTTTATTTGTGTTTTTTCAAAAAATGGGTAGTTTGCACAAATTGTAACTTTGACAGAGGAAAATACATCTTTTCTCAGTCCACCCGTGACCATAGAAAGCTGGAAAGCTTCCGAAACGTCGGGAACTAAAATGAGATAATATACGCGATATAATCCGTTAAATTGTTTTATTTCAATGAAAAATTTAAGATTTTAATATCTCAGAATTTTCTCGATACTCTTTTGTTTAGGTAATAGCGTCAGCTCAGACGGGCAGACCGAGCAGTCACCCACCGTATACTAGATTATAAAACCCATCGATATTGGGGGTCCTATTAAAATCCTGAAGTGACAAAGCAATTTTGCGTTTTATGTCCGACTTATCTGGGTTAACGACTGGTTTTATTAAGGGACTGGAGATTAATTACGGTGGATTTACAGTCTGTTCACCTCTGAGTTATATATTGAGATACATTTCAGACATTACAGCGACGCTCATATCAATTTGTAACAGTGTGCAGCATAAAAAAAGATTTTTTTGAAATTATAAATTCTTGGTAAACTTAGATAAATTTCTAAACCCTTAGTTAGCACTAAGTGCTAATTCCAGCAGGTTTTTATGACACAAAAAATACCGAGTCTTTCTGACGAGGTCATTTTTTTCAATTTTGTTTTGTTTACTTTGCACAGTTTACTTAAAGTTATTCATGTTTGACTGTATTAAGGTGTGTCCACACTTGTATCATTTGCTCGTATCCGATCACCGTGCCGTAGCATGACTGCGTATCGCGCTGCTTAGACGCTCACTGTCGGCGCGACGATCATGCCTTGCTGGTCCGATCTAAGTGTGTGATACGCGTATCAACATGGATTTTGAGGGATCGGATCGGCGCAACGTCCAAACGCGTGATCGTGACACGCGATCATGCCACGGAACGAAGATCTGACCGGGCAAATGTTACAAATGTGGACGCACCTTTAGATTCTAAAACCCATCGATTTTGGGAGCCCTATTCAAGGCTCTTACAATGCATCGGTCACATTGCAAGGAAATATGGTGGCAACCTCAAGAAGCTTATCGTGACCGTCATAATAGATGGGAAAAGGTCTTGAGGATGCAGCCCAATACGTTGGTCTGATCAGATTCGCACTGCTCTTGACTCTACAGTTCACAATGCCCTCCACACCGCCAGAAACAGATGGAGGAAGTTAGTTCGAGAGAAAGTGATACAGAAGGGAGGTTACGACCCTCATTACTGAGGAATACGACGCAAGGAGGAGTATTTAAGGTCCTGAAGTGATAAAGCAATTTCGCGTTTTGAGTTAACAACTGGTTGTATTGGGATTTACAATCTGTTCACCTATGTATTAGGTATTGTGAAGAATATACTTACGCGCAATAGTTGGACAAAAAATTAGCTTCATTAACTTTTTGGTGAATGAATAGGCTTGCGTCCTAAAAAATGTAATTAGTCCGTCAGATAGATTATCAGAAAATATAGGGCACGTATTTTTTCTTTTATCAATTAAACAAAAAATGATGAAGATATAGCCCGTTAAAGTTCCCCGTGACGTCACGCCGTGCGACCATTTTTCTTTGACTAGCTTTATCTTTGTCTTCTTTTTGAAATAAAACAATTTAACGGATTATATCGCGTATATTATCTCATTTTAGTCCCCGACGTTTCGGAAGCTTTCCAGCTTTCCATGGTCACGGGAGGACTGAGAAAAGATGTATTTTCCTCTTTCAAAGGTACAATTTGTGCAAACTACCCATTTTTGAAAAGACAAATAAAGATGTACATACATGCCAGATGGGTCTAAGCTGTTAAGACAGTTACACATGTGCCAGAAGGGCTTAATTATTTTATTCTAATAATTTACCAAGCAGCATTTCACAAATGAGGCGTACCAAGGAGAAAAAATAATTAAATTGTTTTATTTCAATGAGTAATAAAATAATCGGGGGAACAGAAGAAAATGTTTTGTCTTCTTTTATTTAATTGACAAAAGAAAAAATAGGTGTCCAATATTTTTTAATAATGTAACTGACAGACTTATTGGAATAATACTTTTTTGACCCAGGAAACTACCCTATTAAAAAGACTCCCAGAATTGTTTAGTTATTACTGGAAGTCTTCTCATCACCAGCATTTAATATGACATAATCGATTCCGTTTTGTTTTCTAACTTTGAAGACGTCAGTCCATCACGCAATATTTTTATTTAGTACCAAGATTCTTTTGCGGCTTCGCCTGCGTGGCCTACCACTCTGTTTATTCCTTGGGAATCGTGTATTGTTATAACGAGTAGCTTATGCGAAGAAATTAGTTATGATGGATTATCAGTTGGTTCACCTCCGCGTAATATAAAGAGACGAATTTCGAACTCGTACAAAAAATTACCTACGTGGTATGGTTGGACAAATTCAATCTATTGAGCTTATTGGGTGAGAAGTTGTGGACTATTTCTGATATACTTACTTTATCAATTTTAAGTCTGTTTCATTTACTGAACTTTAGTAAAGCAGGTAAAGGCGGGGAGTCGTGAGAGATTCTTCTAATATCTAAAAAATATTCCAACTTCAGTTTTCAATGGATTCCTAAGTAGTTTCCAAGCACCAAATCTAAGACTCTTTTGTGTGCTCACCAAAAGGGCAGTCGTGCTTATGGAAATATTTCAAACACTGAAGTATACGTACTAACTTAATGAGAGCTACTTATAAATCACTAGAACAATGTAATGTAAGCAGAAATGCAAATAAGGTAGGCCGCGACGGCTAGTTTGCATCTAAAGTGCCCTCGCAATTTTATGAATCTGGCGTGTAAAATGCTGTGGCATGTTTTTGGCTGAGAGCACGCTATTCTAACATTCAATGTAAATACAATATATCATAGCTACTAGAATTTTCTTCACCGTCGACCATCGGTCTACTCAGAATACTGGAGTTTATCGGTCACATAGCCAGGAAAGAAGGCCACAATTTTGAGGAAAGGTTGATCGCAAGCGGCCTAGAGGCCGCAGCCCAACAAAATGGGGAGATCAGGTCCGTTCCACCCTCGCGTCGTGATACCAAGAACTGGCACAGATGGCCGAACGCCGTCAGAGCTGATTCCATAGGAACTTCACGACCCTCAGCAGTGAGGAACACGACGCGAGGAGTAGGAGAATTTTGCTTAGCCCGTGTGGTTTAATAGTATGTTTATCCTTAGGGAACCGCTAAATTATTGCATGAAAGAAAGAAAAATCCAGATACGCACTTTCACGTTTATTAATATTAGTAAGGTAAGTAAAATAAGGTCTGTGGTAAGGTGATGCGATTTGGATTGGACACTTTGCAGTGGCGTGGCGTCTATATAGGATGATTCCCACCGGGTTGTCCAAGGAAAGTCACCTTTTTTTAATATGAATAAATGAATACAAATAATAGTGATTTTCCTGACGTCACGCCTCTGGCACTTTGTCACAAAACCGATGGCTGTTGGTGCAGAATGGTTCTTGAGTGGCAACCGCGTACTGGACGATGCAGCGTGGGTAGCCCCCGATAAGGTGAATCTAGTAAAGATTTCGGGAAACTGATGGATGATCGCAGCTCACGTCACACATTTCGTCATCATCATTATTTCAGCCAAAGGACGTCCACTCCTGGACACAGGCCTCCTAAATTGACTTCCACATGAGTCGGATAGAAACGACCTGAATACAGCGTCCCCGTTGGGGCTGAAAGGTTGTCGAGTGGAGACCGCGTACCGGCAAGCGAAGCGTCGGTAGGCCACCCTCAAGGTCTCAGACGACCTTGCAGGTATATTTAGAGTTTAAAAAATGTGTCACGTTTGTTGTAAGACCCGCTTGTTTTGTTAACTATCAATCATATTGTCCCTCTTAATCCTACGTCAAATTAACACATACCTAATCCCTGCAGCGTCTAAAGGCTTAGCTGTATATAATCGCATTGTTACGGACAATGCTATTGTATTGCAGTTTGGCTTGGCATGGCACCTGCCCATGTGGCTTTAGTCTTCGTAAATTATGTCATATTGAAGGTATAACAGCGTTGATATACCAATAAACAGATTAAGAGGCAACGTTACTCAGCGGGAGTAAAGCTGAAGATCCTGTGTTCAAATCCCGGCAAGGGCATATATTTGTGTGATGAGCATATTTGTTCCCGAGTCTTGGATGTTTTCGATGTATATAAGTAAATATATGTATTAAATATATCGTCGTCTAGTACCCATAAAACAAGCCTTATTGAGCTTACCATGGGACTATTTCGATTTGTGTAAAATTATCCCGTAATATTTATTAGTTATTTATTTATATAAATATTTGCAGAACCGTCTTTGACGATGGAGCCCTTTTGGAAAGCGAAGTATTTGACGCAGCCCTAAAATAATTGAAAACTTATTGAAATAAAACAATTTAACGGATTATATCGCGTATATTATCTCATTTTAGTTCCCGACGTTTCGGAATCTTTCCAGCTTTCCATGGTCACGGGTGGACTGAGAAAAGATGTATTTTCTTCTGACCAAGTTACAATTTGTGCAAACTACCTATTTTTTGAAAAAACACAAATATAGGTGTACATACATGCCAGATGGGCTTAAGCTGTAAAGACAGTTACACATGTGCCAGAAGTGCTTAATTATTTTATTCTAATAATTTACCAAGCAGCATTTCACAAATGAGGCGTACTGAGGAGAAAAGAAACACTGCAAAGAAAAACTCCCAGGCTACCTCATTACTAATTATAATATTTAAAAACAGAGACTTTTAAACTACTTTTAAACAGATAAGATATTTTACACCGTTTGGAATTTAAGGTTTTGCAGTCCTGTGTCTCGCTTGTTCCTTGATGAGATGTATTACAGGATCCCAAGCTGGTGGTAGTGACAATCCATCTTCTCTATTGAAATTAGGATGCTTTTTAATCTCAATAGCCTCGCGTAGGATCCTGGGAAAATATCTTTTTTCTTTGGCAAGGATAGAAGGTTTATCAAACTTAATTGAGTGGTTTGGTTTGTCAATGACATGTTCACAGACTGCAAGACCTATTACACCGACGGTGCTTGACATCTGCTATGTGCTCCTTCACCCGGGTTGATACACTGCGTTTCGTTTGACCAATGTATGAAAGACCACACTCGCAGTCCAGCTTATAAATGCCTGCACTCTGCAAAGGGGTGCTACTCTTCACGGGTCTAAGGTATTGAGACACCTTCTTCAACGGCTTGAAATATGTTTTTATAGAAGCACGCTTCAAGATGTTTTCGATCTTGTCTGTGACCCCTTTCACATATGGTAATACGGCAGGTTTACGCTCGACTGTTGGTTTCTTCATACTGGGATTCTGCTTGGAACGTGGTATCTGGAGCTCGTTGGCTCGAAGCGCACGTTTGACATTCTGTAACTCAGCAGTCAGATGTTGATTGTCGCAGATACCCCTGGCTCTCTGAAACAAAGATTTACCCACTGTAGCAAGTTGACAGGGATGGTGGTGAGATTTGCCATTCAAATACCTATCTGTATGCGTAGGTTTCCTATATACAGTATGACCTATGTCACTTTTAGGACCTCTTATTACTAGCACATCTAAGAATGCAAGTGAATTTTGATTTTCCAACTCCATAGTGAATTTAATTTTACTATGCATGGAGTTCAGATGGTCTAAGAAAGCTGAAACACTAGATCTAGGTAAAATAGTAAAGGTATCATCTACGTATCTTTTAAAGATCCTCGGCTTGACAGGTGCCAACGATAACGCTCTCTCCTCGAAGTCTTCCATGAAAATATCGGCGACGACAGGAGACTTGCCCGTAGAATTCACCATTCCATAGCATATAGCCAGATGTAAGGCAGTGTTGTAATAACTCAGCATATTCTATTGCCATCTGTTGTTCACCCAATCTTATTTTCACAATTTCGATACATTCTTGAACTGGTAGGCATGTGAAGAGAGACTGGACATCAAAACTGACCATAACTTCATCATCAGTTAGTCTCAAATCCTTAATCTCACTGACATAATGGTATGAGTCCCTTGTGTATGCTTCCGTCTTCCCTCGCAGTAAAGAAAGCACACCTGCTAAGTGCCAAGCTAATCGATAGGTAGGAGCATCGATTAGACTCACTATAGGGCGTAACGGAGCACCAGGTTTATGTATTTTTGGTAACCCGTACAACTTTGGTGGCACCGGGCAAGAAGGCACTAAACTTTTCACATCCAGATTAAGATTTTCAGAGTGCTTACTTATCAGCTCGGCTGTCGTTTTTACTACTTTCGCCGTTGGATCTCGCTTAAGCCCATCTGGCATGTATGTACACCTTTATTTGTGTTTTTTCAAAAAATGGGTAGTTTGCACAAATTGTAACTTGGTCAGAGGAAAATACATCTTTTCTCAGTCCACCCGTGACCATGGAAAGCTGGAAAGCTTCCGAAACGTCGGGAACTAAAATGAGATAATATACGCGATATAATCCGTTAAATTGTTTTATTTCAATGAGTAATAATCGCGGAAACAGAAGAAAATATTAATTTAAAACTTATTTATCATCAACATCCACTGCACAAAGGCCTTCCCCAAGGATATCTGCATCAACCGGTCGTGCGCCGCCTCCATCCCACGATTTCCAGCGATCTTAAGGATAGTCGTTTTTAGGGTTCCGTAGCCACAGTGGCAAATCGAAAACCTTATAGTTTCGTCGTATCCGTCCGTCCGCCGTAGGTATGTCACAAGCATTTTACTCCAAAACTGCATAAAATAAAGTATATTGAAGAAATTTTCTCAGAATACCTACATCAATGCGAGGCACATAATTTATATAATTATTACGATAGTGCTTTTAAAATTAAGTACCTAAAAAATTAGTTTGATTCAGTGGAATTAATAGCTCTGCAATTCCCCCCCTATTTTCTAAACCATTTTAACATGATCGGACATAAGTCTACATTTTAGAGTTATTGCCGAAAAAATGAACGAAAGGACGTAAGAGCTAGGAAGATACGCTCTTTTGCTAGTGCACTTTTAAACATCGTATTTTTTTCATCTGTAGTTAATCTTTTTGCAGTACCGTTACGGAACCCCACAATGGGCATGGTCCGACATGTTCTTAGACGGTTTTTTATGAGATTCGTTAGTGTGCCGCCCTTACTAATTTGTATTCCAGGTTTGATGTGTTCGTTCCTTAACTGGGCCTTGGACGATTTAATATCACCGTCCGTGTTGACTGTCTGAACACAGACAAACTGTTGCGAAATCCAGGCAATTCAACCTACCTACTTCTATATACTAAATGTATACTGTTACGTACTAGGGGGTACGTGATTGATAATTTGATCATATACTGAAATGGACTTCAAAGGCCCATAAGAGGTCCTAAAAACGCCTGTAAACGGGTTTTCAGGTTATGGTGTCACCTGATAGAGGGTGGCCTGACACAAGCTGAAAACATGTTTCAGGAGCCCGAAAACAACGGTAACTGGGGTGAAATTTTAATAAACTGATATGTGACAGAGCACCCTCTGAAACGGCCAGAAACGGTATTTCAGCCTGCTGAAAACGCCTCAAAGTAACAGAAAAACACGATCAAAGTTTTGTACCAAAGCCACCGGCGTAACAATACTATTATAAAGTTTTAAAAATGAAATGTATGTGTCGTTGTGGCTTCATCACGCTAAATCGGCTAAACAGATTTCAACACTGTTTGGTACACGGGTAGCTGGGTATCTCCAGATGTTTATACGATACTTTTACTCGAGTACGCTGACGAGAGGAGGGGTTATGACTTTTTCTCCTCTGCGAACGAAGTTGCGGGTGCATTCTATTAATATAATAAAGTAGTAACAATTAAATGTCTGTACATTGAACATATTTTCAACCGACCAAAACGATTGTAACGGACTATATTTTGTTCAACGAATCGGTTTTTTTTTATGTGCCGTTGTGGCTTCATAACACCAAAGAAGCTTAACAGATTTCAACAATTTTTGGTACACGGGTATTACCTGGTTATAGGATACTTTTTGTCCGACTAAGGCTAAGAAAATAAGAAGGTTATATTTTTTTTTCTCCTCCACTGACGCTTTCTAGTATATGTAAAAATTTAAGCGAAAAGATGAAACATTTTAGGCATCGAGCAAGATTCGAATCCACGTGTCAGCGTTTGGAGATTCCATGCCGCTGCCGGTTAAAAAGAGTATGTTTGAAGTATGTTTGTATGTTTGTATGTGTCGTTGCGGCTTCATCACGCCAAATCGGCTAAACGGATTACAACTATTTTTGGTACACGGGTAGCTGTGTATCTCCAAATGGTGATAGGATACATTTAATCGACTATGCTAAAGAAAAAAATGAGGGGTTATGAGTTTTTCTCCTCCGCGAACGAAGTTGCGGGCACTTTCTACTTTGTAAATATTTTCAGAAATTACATTATTGCAACCTTTTAACAACATAGATTTACTGAATTACGAGATTTTCCTAAAAATATACGTTCTAATCAGCTCACGTAAAAGAGCTAAAGATTAAATTCAAAAAGAAAAATTTTACGCTTCTTTGAATTTTACGTCATTATACGGTACCCTGGTAACTTAATAAAGTGTATACGAGCAAATGAAATAAAGTTACGAAAATACCTCGTAGACTTCTAAGTGGGCGTTTAAGAGGCCACAGACTTTAACAGGACGCAAATTCATGCTATATTTTTACTTATTATTTGTCAAATCTAGTATGTAAAACAGGCTGGTTTTCATATATGTGTTTTTTTACTATATAACCTACTCACAGATTAATGCGGAAATATGTATGTTGAAAATCTCCTCGATAGAACACGAAAACGCGTCTTCACTTTCCGTTTTTTGTCTAGTTTGTACAAACGACAAATTAATAAACGGCTAAATTATGTAAAAATGTCGTTCTTTATCTTTTACGTGATTAACTTAAATGTTGACAAAATATAATAATATCTTTGATTTCGTTGTACTTTTACATCTGGCGCTTACGCCAAAACACGCCAAGCATGTAGTGTATTAGCCTTCTCTTTCTTTGCGCGCGAGCAATAAATGCGTCCCTTGTTACAAATTATGCTCACTGGCCCGCTCGGCGTTTGGGGCGTGATTTACGAATGACGATGCAGGCCTTTTTATTTTATCGAATCACATAATATAGACACATGGTATAGTAATAGATGCGGGAATTAATAGCAAAGGTAAAAAAGTACCAACATAAAGCATGTTGAACAAAACCAACCAAGAGCATGTCGAATCATGCTGCAGGGTACCGCCACCGTTCATACAAAATTGAAATTCTGAGAATATTCTTTAGAATGTTTCCACGTTTCGGGAATGTCCTACAACTTGCAAATTGCTAAGCCCGATGAAAGACTACCTGGTGAAATTAAAAGTAGAATATGAAACACTATGAAATTTATTTTTTTATTGTAAGCATTCGATCTTTGTACTAATAAATATCCTACTTATTTCTGAACGATCGGCGGAGGGCCTTAGTGCATAAACACGACCTAAGCAATGAGGAATGAAGAAGACTTTCTTACGTCTAAAAGAAAAATCAGCACTCAAGCCTAATTAAATAATTTCACATGAATGCAAATTAATGACTGATCAATCAGAGTCCTCAATCAATCCAACTTGATCCAAATTGATCGTAAATCAACACGGGGGTGCTTAAACTAATTGATGTTAATGGTGCTTCAACTTCGAAGTTTCCAAGTTTCTGATTTCTAAGTACACGTAAATAACAGCTTTACATAGCATCGGCTGTTTGGGTTAGCCAAAAAATTTAAAGAAAGAAAAACTACCCAAATTTGGCTGGAAGAAATTGCTGTTATTTTCAACCTGATGATCTGTGTGCTTAACACTTAACGTTACATCTTACTACGGGTCTATAACGGTTAGCATAAAATTGTTGATCCTATCGTCTCGTCGCAATCTACTTTTATCCGAATAACGTAAAGATAAGCTTTGTTCCGCATAGTTTTTATTTGGGCAAAATTCTTGCTCGTAATATCGTTTGTCCTCAATATTATTTGTCCTATCGCTTGTTGTGTCTGAAAGGTAATAATAGCACATGTCTGAACTAGGATTCCCTGTGTTTCAGGCAATATAGGCTTGTAATTTATCTTTAATATTCACATGCAAAATATAATATAATTTCATTTTAATAGTAATCTTTATTCGCAACCATGGTACACATACAGTTCTTATTTAATTAATTGTTCCTCATGGACCCCTGGCAGAGCATAGCAATTTTACAATAGCTGATTTAGTGCACTATTTGTACAGATTTAATATGCCTTATATCTAAATCTATAATGTACATTTCTGTTTTCTACATTACATTAAACTAATTTTTAACAATTTTATTTTTATTCACTGTTACAATGAATATAAAACGATACAAACTTTATGATCTAAAACTAAAACAATAATAATTTCACGACAAGCAATAATTGTTCTGTATCTTCGTACGACATATGTTGTAGGGCTTCTCGGAGCGTTTTCTTACAATTTACATCGCTGCGTGGATATAAATCTAGTCTCACATTCAACCTTTTATAAGAAATCGAAAATAGGAAATCTAAAGGAAAACAATGTAACGTATATTTTGAGGGCAAACAATATATGGCTTTTATTAGGATTTTCAGTACAGTAAGCGGTCACAGTATGCTGTTTTAAAACAGAACTGTGCTCAATATAAACAACTGTCGAACCGTTAGTACTTCATACGACCAATATAGATCGTTAGTGGGATAAAAGAAAGGGCGGAATGTAGAGACTTTTAGAATCGTTCCCTGAACCCTTTCTAGATTTCTATCTATCTATCAGCCAAGGATGTCTACTGCTGAACATAGGCCTCCCCTATAGCTGGCTACAGGGTGCGATCTTGCGCAGACCGCATCCACCGACTCCCCGCTACCCTTACGAGGTCATCCGTCTACCTAGTCGGGGGCCGTCCTTCGCTGCGCTTTCCTATGCGTGGTTGCCACTCCAAGACTTTACTGCCCCAACGGCTATCCGTTCTCCGGGCTACATGGCCCGCCCATTGCCACTTCAACGATGCAATCCTGTGAGCTATGTCGGTTACTTTGGTTCTTCTGCGGATATCCTCATTTCTGATTCTATAACGAAGAAAAACTCCGAGCATAGCCCTTTCCATTGCACTTTGCGTAACTCTGAGCCGCCTTATGAGTTCCATTGTGAACGACCATGTCTCAGTTCTTTCTAGGTTTAATACTATTCTTTCAGCCAGCCTACCCTATGAAGTAATGCCGTAAGTTAATACTGTTGGCATAACGCGAAGTACACTTAATTAGATCTGAATCCGCAATCGGGCGTAGTTTTTTGAAAAAATATAACTTACGAACTCTACAGCAGAAAGTTGCAATATGAGATTTAAAAGAGAGAGATTTATAAAAAATGATTTCTAATTACTCTATTTTGGCAGTAATAGCATAGTAAATAGGAGAAGTATATAAACTCCGATCCTTTAGGAGACTTAATTGCCTACTCCGGCGCGGACGCTTAGGGTTGTCGATGTCTATTTTATAAGTTTCGATATGAGATTTAAAAGAGAGAGATTTATCAAAAATGATTTCTAAATACTCTATTTTGGCAGTAATAGCATAGTTAAATAGGAGAAGTATATAAACTCCGATCCTTTAGGTTAGGAGACTTAATTGCCTACTCTGGCGCGGACGCTTAGGGTTGTCGATGTCTATTTTTTAGATCTATTATTGGAAAATAATTTTAGAATGAGAGTTTACCGTAAAAACATCTTTTATGTTTCTGTCTAAACAAACAAGATTCTGTGCATCAATATTATTATTATGAAAATATATAATTTATGAATTCAACGAATTGTTTCGTACGATTCATCTCGCAAATTGGGTAATAATTAAATGCTACCACCATGTATAGTCGCGTTCAAATATATTTTCTTAATTCGACATACTTGACAATATTCATGTTTATATTATAACTAGCTGTTGCCCGTGACTTCGTCCGCGTAGAGATGCAATTTATGGCTTACAAAGTGCCACCCCCTTTTTCATCCCTAAAAGGGATGAAATTTGACGTACATTATAGCCTTTGTCCAACTTGATATGTAGGGTACATAAAAAGTTATATATATATACATAAGATTTCGTCCAGTAGTTTTTGAGATTAAGTGAAACGTACATACATACTTTCACGTTTATAATATAGTAAGGATGCTGTAACTACATAAAACGTTACAACTATTTACACAAAAATCACAGCGCTAAGCGTGAAGCGTGGGTGAGCGAGCGAACGATACAGACGTACCGTACGTTACGTGGCGTGGCGGCATCACTGGCTGGCACGCACACGCGTGAGCGTGAGCGTGTGCGTGCCGGCACGCACACGCACACGCGTGAGCGTGAGCGTGTGCGTGCCGGCACGCACACATATAAGACGCGCAATGTACATTTGTGTGCAGTGAGCTTACTCGTTCTACTGTGATAATAGTTATATCAGGACATTCATGCCGGTTAATTGAGGGATTCTTACAAATGTGTGCATAGAGCTTCGGTTGCATATATTGATTTAATCAAGTAAACAAGTTCCTGTTCTATTTCAAGTTTCCATTTAAATCTAATACACTACTCAATCTTATTTAGTCTAGTTTCCGTTTGAGACAGCTCCTAACTCGAACCGTCTGTGGCGAGTTAGCCAATGAACCAAGCCGTTTAACTTAGTTATAAGACTCAGCTCAGTAGTGCTTACTCGTAAATTAAATCTCAATTCCACCATGCTCTGTTAATTATTAACGTCTGATAACACCCGTCAGTGACGGTTCTTTAGCAGACGTAATTGCACAATAACACAATCACTAACGAAACAGAGTATAATAAGATTGAACGAACATAGCTACGCTCTGATGCTTTAATACGATATCGCTAGGTTGTTAAGTCCAAGTTCAAAAACAAATTCTCCCTAATGGTCGATAAGTCGTCATCACCTTGTTTTGTATGTGAAGAAGGCCGATCAGAGATCTGATGAAGACGTCACGTCGTTACGCGTAAAATCGGGCTTATTGTTTCAATCGAGTTAACAAGTTCCATTAAAATTTTCAAGTACCTAGGAGACAACTTAATCCTATCGAGTCTCACGTTTGAGACAGCTCCCAACTCGAATCCAACTGGGGCAAAGTTAGCGAATGAACCGAGCCGTTTAATTTAGTTATAAGACTAAACTCAGTATTGCTCAATCGTTAACGAAAGCTCTATTTCACCAGGCTCTGTTAATTATTAACAGCTGATTACACCCGTCAGTGACGACTCGTTAGTAGATATAATCATAATTGTGCAATAAAAAACAACTTACTCAATCCACACTCGTTGCTACTAGTCTAGATTAGATTATATTATTTAATTGATAAACCCAAGTTCACGATTTTCTTACTTATGGTCTATGTGGAGGGCGGGCCATGTATGCAGGAGAGAGGATGGTCGTCGAATCCGAGCCATATTGGACTAGAGACCAAGCACCGGCTTCAGAAGCAGAGGCAGACGTTGAAGGGAAGACATCGCTAGAACAGCAGGGAAGATGTGGCCGAGAACGACACAAAACCGTGGAGAATTGGAGCATAGCACCCAATTGGAGCATAGCACCCAATTGGGTGCAATGCAGGCCTATGCCCTGCAGTAGACGACAAAAAAGGGATGAAGAAGAAAAGAGAACGGTGTTCTGCAACTATAAAACTGGCGTTTATCGAAACGGTTTCGTAACAAGAGTTCCCATACATTTTATCGGTTATTCAATAGTATTAATAGTTTTCTTATAAACACGAAGATTTATCTAGATCTTTGTATTTATAAGAATATAGTTTCTTAGTGAAGAAATTCACTTTAAAAATCACGAAGATCTTGATGGTAAAACTTTTAATATTTTCTAAAGGCTCATAAAGCAAGCTACACAAGAGTGCCCGGTAAGCTCGGTTCTCCTCACAAACGTAGTTACGCTCTCATTTTAAAACGACTGGCTAGTTTACTCTGAAACTTTGTACTTAGAATAAGTAAAGTATATGCAGGCCTATAATAGGGTACATGCATGAATTTTCTTTATCGCTTTTCTTAACTAAATATCATAATACCGTATAAACGATTTCAAAATCTGAACTTAAAATTTAAATCGGCCAAGAAACACGCAAGATATAGGCATTTTAAACTGCTAATTAGACGGCGATTTGACAGAGAGGTCCGACATGTACTGTTACGTCATAGTCTACGCCGGCCATATAAACTCCATATTAAATTTCGTTTTGCTAGAAAGAGATAGAATGAAATGTTTGATGGCTTATATCTTTGTTATTTTTATAGTTATTCGAAACAATATTTTTGTCTTCTGTTTGTTACATGAATGAGCTTTTAATAAAGCAAAAATTAAAATTCATGCATATTCCCTATTCGTTTATGTAGCTTCAGATACCAAAGTAATAAAAATACAACGAATTTAAGTTTTTCATACAAATTTTGTTTTTGCCGTATTTCGTTCGTTTTATAAACTGGAGCCATATAAACTAATTACAAGCCTATATACCTCATTTCATTGTATATGCAAAGTTTCGTTACAATCCAACACGTAGCTTTAAAATAAGATCGAACTTTTGTATGGAAAGGTGAAATTAGGCCGAGCTTGCCGAGGACGCTTAACGTAGTTTGGCTTATTTGGCCTTATTTGGCTTATCTTATCAGGAATTTATATATTTATACAAATTTTGAGATCAAGCAATATCCTTGTGTTAATCGAGTCGATAAGTTTTAGAAGTACCTAAAAGGCATTACTAAATCCTATCTAGCCTTGCTTCCGTTTGAGACGCCTAACTCGATCCGTCTGCGGCGAAGTTAGCAAACGAACCAAGTCGGTCGACTTACTTAGCTCAGTAGCTCTTCTATTTATTCGCCTCTACTTCTCTATGCAGTCTGCGCATCGAAGCAGATTGATCGGAAAAGATCACGTCACGTTCGGTCCCGAAGCTCTTTGTAGAGAGGGTCGATTTCATCAACGTAGTATCCTATTCCAATAATAAATCAATAATAACTCGTGAGTAAATTTATTTCACGTTTCACCAATATTATACCGCCAATGTTGGCGATTAACTGTTAGTCGTAGATTAGTATCTATTGTATGTACAGCATCAACTTGATTAATAAATATGTAGTTTAACTAACAATAGATGTGTAAGAAATTGTAATACTAACAACCTGGATTTTAGTAGTCTGCATAAGAAATTATATATTGTCATTGTCACTGTCAAGTCAATTCCATACTTATTTCCTAATTGATAGGTATTGCCTGAAATTTAAAAAAAAAGGCACTATTGCTCAAGGATGGGATAAACTGTCTACCATACTTGGATGCATTACGATTTCATTCAATTCACGTTGAACGTTACCGAGTAACTGCGAGAATAAGTTTTACGACGAAATTTAAGTAAACCATCGAGTAAATCGTTAGAGTAAAGTTATACTGGGGTAGTCACTCTTGTGTAAATCAAATGTTGGTGAAATCGACCCTAAGAGTTATTATACTACTATACCAAATCAATAAGTCCTAAATTTATTTAATTAAAATTAGGTAGTACCTAAGGAACATTACTAAATCTAGATTCGCTTCCATTTGAGATGCCCATCTCGATCACAAAGAAGGTAGGTACGCTAGTGACGCGAGTCTAAAATATAGGTGGGAATCTTGTAGTGGATATATAATAATACTTGTACAAAATAATTTCGGATACGACACGATTAAGTAATTTAACACTTAAGGAAATGAAAATAATATACACAACTCAACAAATACGGAACATTTTAGTAATGAAATCGGCACGCGTTTCGTTATAATTCCTTCGTTTGCCTAGGCTACTGTTTCAACATGGGGAGTAGCGGAGCCAGTAGCGGGGCGGGATGAATGGTATATTTGTTTTTACAATTATACTTGTTTCAGAACGTACCTTCCTGTCTAGATCTTCATACCAGTAATCGAATGAAGTGAAGGAAGGCAAGCCCAAAAACGAATATGGGCGATTTTCTGAGTTGAGCCATTTTGCTTGACTTCGGTGGGTTTTTTTTTTCATTATTTTGGTTTCCGCCATTAATATATGCAAACAATAAAAAAAAAAAATGATATTGTTACGAGCGTGGGGTATAGGATAGAGTTAAAACACCTTGACAATTCTACGTTATATTTTCTTCTGTTTCCGCGATTATTACTCATTGAATTAAAACAATTTAACGGATTATATCGCGTATATTATCTCATTTTAGTTCCCGACGTTCCCGACTGGGGTGCACCCGTGACCATGGAGAGCTGGAAAGCTTTCGAAACGTCGGGAACTAAAATGGGATAATATACGTGATATAATCCGTTAAATTGTTTTATTTCAATTCCACGTTAGTTTATTTGCTACTTACAGTAGCAGGGATTCACTGTTAAATGCGTCCCGGTACCGATACTAGACTTCGCACCGTGTATAGCACACACTGAGTCACTGACACTGAACACTTTCTAGTTCACTTCCACTTCTTCACTTTTATCACTTCACTTAACTTTCTCTTCTTTCCACTTGTTTCTCCTTCGCTTGCCACTTTAAGACTGTCGTCTGATCTACCGTCGTCGTCTTTTATACCCGTTAATTTCGCTCGTCTTTTTTTTTTTTTTTTTTTTATTTATTAAGAAACAAACAGTCATACAAAAACAAATTATAAAGGAATCAAGAACTGGAAAAAGACCTATAGTTTCCTTAAAGTATGTGTTAAAACATAGGTGGCCAATACACCAGTAGTACTTAATTAGAATTCGATAAATTGCATACAGATTACTGTATGCAATTTATCGCATAAAGTAAAGTAGAAATACTTAAATATTTTTTGTGCACAGGTGTTACAAACGAAAGAGACTTAAAACTAGCAGTGAACAGATACATATCTAATTTTCTCGCCATAAAAATATTATACAATTCATTTAAATGCGTTTTTTAATGAAGTACATGCACTGTTAAATATGTCCATGTCCATGAGTTTCTCATTATTATTAAAAAGTTTACAAGCACGCTTAATAAATACATTCCCGGCATAACTAGTCCGGTTACGAGGAACAAAGAAAAGGTCTTTCTTGCGACATTGGCGCTCTCGTCTACGTGGAACCCTGAAACTTATCTTTTGCAATAATGTCGGGGCGTCTAGCTCAGAGTGGATAATTTTATAAAGTAAAACGGAGTCAACTGAATCCCTACGGTCACTCAATTTTTGCATATTGAAATGTTTGCAGGTATCGGTATAATCTGTGTAAGTTTGTCCGGTTCTAAATGCAAGTGATTTCATAAATTTCTTTTGTACTTTCTCGATTCTATTGACATGAACAGCGTGATACGGTTTCCAGACAAAAAAGTCTTTTGTCACTTTTTATCGTCATATTTTCGTTATTCTGCTGTTTTGAGTAGCGTCGTCTTTCTACTAAATTGGGCTGTGACGAAGGTTCTAGCATATTCGAATCCCATACATTTGTCCTTTAAACTTCTATGGCACGGAATGTTCTTCTCTTCAAACTTTCTAGAAACTTTAGTCTCACTTACTAAAATCTAAACATCCGAAGAAAACTTGCAAAAAGCTCGCCCATGCTGGGATTAGAACCACCGACCTCACGGTCATTAACCAACTGTCTTACGACAGGGCCATTCGGTTCTTAATTTAGTCTGCGAAAAACTGATACACATTTATTAAACACTACTCGACGATTGATGACGTTATGGTCTTCGCAACAATATTAAATGCCTATCTGTGGATTTCGTGGGTTCATGAGATATTTGAGATTTTACACCGAAATCAAAGACTCCCACTGAAATCAATATTGATAAAAATGGTGCCACATATATGCTATCCGCTCTTAGAGGAGGAAAAAAACGCGATGTGCAAGCACAAATACAGCAGAAGATAGGTTGAACTGGTACAACTTGGCTTGGTGGCGTGGGAAAGAGAAGGAATCGGACTAACGCTGTTTGTTCAAAGAACACGAATTATGATCATGGTTAGTATAGTCGAGTAGATCCCGTAAAAAAATATATCATGTAGGTACAGTTACTTCATTTGAAACAGTTTACGGATGCGAGTTTAAAATTTAGTAAATGCCTTTTGAAAATACGCTGTTTTACATAAAACTGTGCCAAATGGACCTAATCATTTTAACGCTGCTTTGATTGTCATCTCCTGTTTTATTAAAAAAATAGCCTATTTTGGTGTCCTACTGCTGGGCTAAGACCTCCCCTTCTATTATCCACTCGACCCTTTTACTACTTATTCTGTCAATTTTTGCGGAATGCTATTTCATTTTCAGTTTGCCTCGCGTCCGGTATCCATCGTGTAAGACCATCTCGTTTGCTATTTTTGCCACTTTTCTGAATGTATGCGACAGGCGTGTACAGTCCAATCCTGTTTTAGTTTAGCGGTCTTGACACCCACATCCTGTTATCCCAGTTTTGGAGCGCAGTTCTTTTTTTCTGAATCGATCAACCCCTCGAATATATTTTTTAATTTTTCATGAGCCTGTTTTAGTGTCTCGCGGCTGGGCAAAGGCCTCCCCCTTAGATATCCACGACTCCCTATCAGCGTTTGGGGATTCTAAACACCCGTGGGATGGTCCGACTACCGTTATTGCCGGCATCCCCAGCACCGCCGGGCACTCGGGGCCTTATCGGCCTTATAAAATATTTATTTTAAAAAAATCACCTCGCCCCGCTGCCCGCTCAGCTCATGGGCCTAAAGCCGTGTCTTATTATATTGTAGGTAGATATGTATACTCTCCAGCGACGATAGCAACTGCTTTCATTATTAGGCCATGACCTTCTTGCGTTAGATTAGGTCCGTCATTTCCCGTCCGAGCGCCATCAGAATTTCTCAGAGTTGACAAGGCTATGCCACTTTTAGGTCTTACTGAAATGGGAAACATAACTGTTGCCTGGATACTACTCGCCTAAAGAGCTTTTAAAATAAGCTTCTCTCAAAAATATCATTTTTGTAGCAAGCTCTGATTGCCAACTGTAATTTTCTTTAAGCATCCTATAGTCTCATCTCATTGAGACAATTGAGATGCCCTCGGCGGACAGAGAATGAAGGAATTTGGTATTGGGTGTCCAAGGCCAAATGAATTCCAGGCGCTAACATTGGTATCTATCATCCGGTTTATGGAGATGGTAGAACAAACCATTGAGTAGCAAGAAGGAGTAATTACACAAAAAAATCACTGGATCGAAGTGTATCCATAAGGACCCCTATGAGTAGGATAAGATAAGAAGAGCCCAAATTCGGTAGGATTAGGTTGTTTTGTTACAGATTTCCAGTGATCACCATACGACTCCATCATCAGATCAGCTCGATGGTAACATAATATTGCCCACTCTTTCAATCAGTTCATTATACTTTCCTGATTTAACATCCTTTAACTAACAGTAGTAGAAGTTGATGTGAATATCGTTAACTTGACCGAAAATTAGTCGACAAGACTTTAAAAAAAAAGTCTTTAAGGAGGGTAAGTTCTGTTTTCTTCCAGCTGGATAACAGAAACTAGAGCTGTTTCATTATTTGACTTTAATTGTAGGTCGTGAGAACACCTTCAATCTTATTATTAGCAACAAAGTACTATATTTATTGTGTTTTTATGGCTTAATCGAGTCAAAACTGCTTATATTATTAGCAACTAAATTTGTGCTAAAGTAACTAAAAACTGCTTTTCGGATTAAAAATAATTTTGGGACACAGATAGTTGAGCATCCAGAGATGGTCATAACACACATGTGTCACATTTTAACCGATGACGCGGAAGGAAAGACGATACTAACTTTTCTTCCTCCTCTAACGAAGTTGCAGGCGCCTTCTAGATATAAAAAATACAAGAATTGCTCGTTTACAGTAATAGGATATTATAATATTATATGGCACCATCTCATTATAAACATTCAGATAAACTCCAAAATGATGCCAATAAAACTTCAACCTCGCAACCCCGACGCAAATTACAGTCATAACCATACGGAACTCCGAAACAGCATACAGATGGGAAAAGCTTAAAAATCACAGCGACTTGGGCCAGCTCCGTGTTTTCGTTCCGTTTTCTGAGGAGTGTGGTCAGCATCAAGGTTGCACCTTGAGCTGATGATCTGCCTCCACCGGTTTCTATCCAGTGTGTCTCTCACGACCGTATAGAATTTGTAGGACTACGAGTCGTTTACTTGATCGGTCCATCTTGTTTGTGAAAGACCGCGGGATTTTTGCCTTCTGAGTTCCCAACCATAATCAGTTTTTCCAAACTTACGTCACCTCTGCGCATTGTGTGGCCGAAATATGCAAGAAGCGTTGTTGGCTTATGGTGGATAAGCGGATTTTTATTCGGAGCTGGGTCAGGATCGATGCATTGATGCGTTTCGTAGTCCAAGAAATTCTTAGCATTCGTCTGCAGCACCACATCTCGAATGTCTTTCTCGGGCCTTTGTCTTTCTCGTGCCAGGATTGTCCACGTTTCAAGATAGATCGATAGCTGTAAGTTAATTAGTTCTGAATTCTGAATCTAAAATTTGTGATTCATTTAATTAATAAATATCGCTGGAAGCGAAACCGACGTCATTATATAACGACCGTGATAAAACACAATGTTACTTTTAGACGGCCAATCACTGTGATTTTTTCACCGTGACGTTACCAATAATAACCCGCCTCTTACTCTGCATATCTACGTATACAAAGTTTTCGTTTGGCCCGATTTCGTCCGAAATGAGTTCCCAAAGCAGAATGGCTCGGCTTGGTTCAACTAAATGTTTTGGACTACTCAAACGAGGCGAGTAATTTACCCGCTGTTTGTTTTGAAAGGTAAACTGTTATTGGATATTTTACTGAAAGCTCAAACTTATATTTCGGTAGTTTACCTATATATGCATATCCATGGGAGCATCTCATATTTTGGCGACACGTTTGACTCAGTGGGTTGTACAATGGCCTACGAAGTTGACGGTCCCAGGTTCGAATTCCGGCCAGGGTAAATATTTGTGTGATGAGCACGAATGTTTGATCCTGAGTCTAAGAAATTTTCTGTGTATTTAAGTATTATAATTTATCTATATATATTATGTATATCGTTGCCAGTACCCATAGTACAAGCTTAGCTTAGTTTGAGACTAGGTCGATTTGTGTAAGATTTGTTAAATACCTATTATCTTCAGGTCCAAGTGGAAGTCTCCATATTCCTAGTTTTATCACGCAAACAAGATTTTGTGTGCGTGCAACTATTTATTTTTTCATAATTAAAAACGAATCTGACATGACCACTTCAAAACTGAAACCTCTCAAAGACGGTCATTCGACAACATAAACCTCATCAAGATTCTCCCTGTGTTATTTATTTATTTATCTCTCCAACAATTTTGTCATACATTTTCACCGAATTAGTTAACTAACCGCATCTTATCGAGACTGTATCAATATTACACATCTTTAGCTTTTTAATTAAATAGATTGCCATTGCGTCGAGGCTATAACGCCCACTTAATTTGTAAATTTCGGCTCTCATCACTTATGTGTAAAAACATGATTTACAGGTAAGTGTGTTAAACTACATAGGGTAGTAAAATAATATCTCAGATCTCAGGTTTATGTCGTACGAGCCGAAGGCGTGGGTCATCAACCTGCGATCTGAAGCCTTCTTTATCAATCACCGCCCGAGGTTTTACGTCTTCAGACCAGGAAAGGGAATTTTTGGCCCGCGTAGCGGTCCTCTACAAGGTGGACTGACGTCCTTGTGAGGATCTGGTAAAGCCGCTGGATGAGGATAGCGCAGCCGGTGGACGTGAAACAAAGATAATTGGGGCAGGGTTTTGAAAATGGAAATGGAAAATATTTATTAGGTACACCAAAATATTCGCCCAATCACAACGTTTATATGTGAAGTGCCATGATATTTAGATTACATGAAAATAGGCATAGGGTAGGGTAGGAGTACTCTTAGCTAGGTAATAGGAATAGGCCAGGCTACAATTTTTGTTTAGCTACGCAGGTAACAACTTTGCCTGTGAGACAAAAGAAACCATATTTATACGCGATTTGGTTCCGTTTTATCGTGACAAGGTGAAAAAACAGTGTAAGTTTAAATCCATAACAAAAAGGGACTTAACCACGCATAAATATGATTTATTTTGTCCCACAGGCAATACAAAGATGTAAACTACTACTGCAGCATTTTACGGGGTCAAAATGCTGTTAGTAGTGTAGTGCCAATATTGAGTGTGTATAATTACCTTTAGCCTGTCCTGTTAATCTGCATTATTTGCTTGTACCCATATAGAGTAAATAAGACGATATTTTAACTGACCCTCCGAGCACGTTCACATTGACCTTCCTCGCAATAAGCCGATTGAATTAAACTGCGCTAACAATCACGTTCGATTGAGTACATAGAGGGCAGGCTATGGGCGTATTCGACAGATTTCCGGTACTGACCTATGCCAATGTGATTATTGTGACCAGATTATCATGTGGACACGACATATATCTTTCTCTCCATCGACTTGTTAGTGAACCGTAGTCCCTTCAGGAAAAAAAACACCGCTTTTCACCGAGGTAGGTTCGTTCGATAACTTGTGTGCCTCGGAGCGAAAATAGGAGCCCCGCCAGGCGGGGCTCCTTCTTCTTTCCAGCGGGCCCCATAGGCTCTTATCATGAAATACAACCATTTTATTACATGCTGAGTATTTAACCATCCAGTTTTCTTTTTTCTGCTCTTCCATGGATAATGTTTATTTCCTACACTGTCTTGTAGCAATTGAATGTCATCGGACGACGTCAAAGTTAAAATTTCCATGACTTTTCCTTCAGCCAGATATGAACATCAAGGACAGAAAGGAAAAATATACCAAAAGTAGTTAATTTAGCGTTACATCCACCATTTATTTCCCCTTCGTAAACACCAATTAAACCAAGCCTCGTAACTTGGGCTTGTTGATCTATGACGTCACGGGCACGTCAATTGTGACGTCAGACAAGGACGAATTGAGTGATGTGGTGAGAGTTTTGCAATTCTTTGAGCTATGTCGCCCTAATAATAATAAGCTGCAGCCAGAGAGTAGAGAAATCACTCTAGTGTGATATATCCTTTATAACAACATGGTCATTACGATACTGCGAAATCGGGCAGGCAAATCCGTGGCAAATGAGTCTGTAGTAGAGGGATGAAGTTAGGGTTGGCGATTATCATTTAATGGGTTATTATTGTTTTGCTAATAAAACGTGACTCTTAATATAACTTAGCTCAGCTCACGTACCGGATAGTTGTTTACGCACCAGAGATTACAAAGTAAATAACAATTCGGTTATCCATTATCTATTATTGATATACACATCCCTTCCTAATATCAATCGAGGGAAAAACAATGTACAATACAAATACTCTTTATTTCACACCACAGACATACCGAAATACAGAACATCGCAGTAACACTCGAATAAGCAGACTTAAACAATAGACGGTCTTATCGCTAAATAGTGATCTGTTCCAGACAACCTATGGGTAGCGGAGTGTTTAAAAGAAAACAATTATAGTTGAGTAGGTGACGAGAAACAGCTATGAAGCAAAAAAACGCATATAGACACATGTAGACGCAATAAAAATACACAAATAAGATTACATAGATAAACATAGATATACTTATACATAATAAATATAATATATGCAAAGTAAATAAATAAATTAACATAACAGTACTTTTTGTTTTACAGATATCATGATAATAATCACAATTTTTGCAATTTATTAGTGGATGACTCCACTAGCGTTATTATTATAAACAAAGATCAGAAACAAATGAAAGAATTTTTCGATGATTCTGATGATGATGGACGATTAGCTCAGATGGTAGAGCGGGCTGCCCCGGTCTGGCTCAAGGCACAGGTTGAAGTCCAGTATCGTCGAAAAAAAAATTCATTTGTTTCTGATCTTTGTTTATAATAAACATAACAGTGTCAGCCGCAAAGTTGAGAGAGTGATTTCAATAGCGTGTGCTAAGGGAGAGACAAGTAATGTGTTTTAACGTGTCACTTAAATGTTGCAAGGGACTGGGCACGCTTTAAGTCATTGGGTAGAGAGTTCCACAGTAGAGTTGCCTGGAATGTGAAAGAACTATTTTAAAATTTGGAGGATGAAGAAGAAACGGTAAGAAGTAAATTTTGAGCGGACCTAACAGAACGCAAATCTAATTGATTATTCGAATTAAATAAAGGAACTGGTGATTGATCAACGATTAATTCACTAAATCGAATTATACGACTAAAATTAATAAATCGATATTTTTATTCGTTCCTCATGATTAAGTAATCTTCATCGTGAGTCGATTACATTTTGCCAATCTCAGCTCCTATCCAGCAAAGATCGTTCGCCCAGATCTTTATTAATTAAACGAGTCTTTGTATTTTTACTGATCGTACCTCTTAACCAACTGCAGGTGTCTCTCAAGATTAACTTTTCAGTAAATGGGCCCCTTTTGTGTATTTTCTCGCTAACGACCACTTTGAGAGAATGAGGCTTCGCAAACAAAGGACTTCATCTGAAAAGGGTTACCGAGTCAAATAAACCTTTTATCTAATAGATAAATAGTTGCAGGATATGGCTTTTAGGGCACGATACGACAACGACACGACTAAGTATTTTTTAAAAGTAAAAAGAGATTTTGTACGCGCGGAAAATCCATTTTAAACTACCATTTGAACACCGTGCACTTATATATAACAATACATACGTATATATGAATATATGTCTAATAGGGGAGCGGTAGGGAGGGGAAGGCTATGCTCGGGATCTCTCTACGAGATTGAATCAGAAATGAGGAGATTCGTAGATGAACCAAAGTCACCGATATAGCAAACAGGGTAAGCAGACTGTCAGTGGCAATGGGCAGGGCACATAGTTCGAAGAACCGATGGCCGCTGGGGCAGAAAGGATCTTGAGTGGAGATCGTGTACTGGCAAGCGCATGTGTGTAGGCCATCCGCAAGGTGGTCGGACGACCTGCTCAGGGTTTCGGTCGCTGTATGCAGGTCGCCTCTATCCGGCCCATGTGGAATTCTATTGAGGAGGCCTGTGTCCAGCAGTGGACGTACTAAGGCTGAAATGGCGATGATGAGGGGAGCGCATGAACAAACGGGAATGCCATCCGTAGCCACTTAGAAAATATCTGTGAAAAGTAGTACTCTAGTCGCTAACTTGCGAGACGCAAACTTACACTATGCGAATTAAAGCGGTGTGCGGTAGCTGTTCCCACCGCCGACGATGAGCTAGAAGCTATTAAAGCTAGACACTAGAAACGAGTTGGCGAGCAGAGAGAAGCGAGAGTGTAGCTCCATTCGTTTTGTCGCTCGGCTATAAGCGAGTATTCGAGTGCGACGGGTTATTCGCACCAATCCTTCGGTAACTGGTTGGAATCACAGCGTGAGTTCTAACCGCCAAGCCAGCATCGCTGAGCGAGTACCGCTGAGCTAGTTTTATCTTATCGCTCTTATCGCTGCGACAAACTAGCAGAGATAAAGTTCTCGCCGGCAGTGTAAACAGCCAGCGATTAACTATTAATATGTGTCTCTTTTACTAACACAGGATTTATATCTTCTGTTCGTTTCTTGGGCGAGAAAATCACAGATGTGTGATCGCTTTCTCGCCCTTGGTGGGACCTGTGCCTAAAGGTAATGAGAGAATATAGTGATTTGCATCGCATTTAGTCGTATCGTAATCGTCTCGTGTAAATGTTATCTATATTTCGTAGGTGTCAGGAAATGATGCCGGGTTCGTAGTTTCGGGGCTTTTCACTTCATTACAGAAGAGTGATAGCGAGTATAAATATCCGATAGTAGGTTAGGTACAGTCAGCTGCAAAAAAACGAATAATTAATATATTAATTAATATGTTGGCAAGAACTTTATTCATATTAATAACAAAGTCAATGTCAGTCCTATTACGAAAATGTTTCTTTTTTCATAGCTTTTTAGCCGGCTTATTCATATTTTTGATCATCTTTCGTTTATTTTATTAAATCCGATTTTTTATTACTGCCTACTTATTGAAGTGAACCAAAACTTGACTATTTTTTCATTACCAAGTGATGTTGGTAAAAAGCGAAATGATGGTGTTATACCTCAGAGGCGAGGCGTCAGGAAAATTACAAAGGAAGCCGAAGCGTATTCATTTACTCATAAAAAAGTGGTTATTACCCTTTGCTTGGGTGGGAATCGGCGGATATCTACGCCACGCCACTGTTATAGCCGATCAGCTGCTGCAATAGGTATAGGTACATAATTTGTGAAATATTCAAATATAAGATATCCGCTATTTCTTATTACAGACAGACAGAGAAAGCTCGGTCACAATAAGACTCCATTGCTCCATTCCTTTCGGTAAGGAACCCTAAAAAAAAATTTGTGAATTTTAAACTTAAAGAAAAGCATGTCGCACCATGCTCAGTATAGGGTTCCGCAGCCGTTCATACAAAAAATTAACTACAGATGAAAAAAATACGATATAAAAAAGTGCACTAGCAAAAGAGCGTATCTCCACGGCAATTACGTCTTTTTGCTGACAAGCGCAGTTTTATGGCAATAACTCAAAAACAGTTTATTCGATTATGTTGAAAACAATTTTCGTTGAAATTGTTTATTAAGCTTTATCTTTGTAATTTTTTCATATCTTTTGGACCCAAGGTATAGAAAATAGACAGGGGGGACACAATTTATGCTACTTTTGGAGCGATGATTTCCGAAAATATGTACTAAATCAAAAAAAAATTTTAGAAATCTCAAACTGTTTTTAAAAGAACCGTCGAAATATGCCACAACCACAATGTTATTTGCTGATTTTTTTTTCAGTTTCGGTTACATGTATAGCGTGCCCCCTCCTAGAAATATTTATTTTTATTATTTAACTATCAAACTAAGTAGGTAGCGGCTTATACACCAAATTTTATCAATATACATATTTCATTTATACTCCAAATTTCATCAATATTCATCTTGTAGTTTTTGAGCAAAAGGCCTGTGACATAGGTACGGACGGATGGACAGACAGACAGACAGACGGACGGACGGACATGACGAAACTAAACATGGATTATAACTTGTCTAAAGCTATTTCCAAGCCATCGAATTTTGACATCTAATAAATAAGTCATAAGACGCGAACTTGCGGTGAAGTTATTAATTTGAATGCTTGTTTATTTTGTATAGCGGCGCTTTGGTCCGTATAGATTTCATCTGTATACATTTCTATTTAGATGAAATTTCATGATATGATGCTCTTCAAAAGATATTTTTAGAGTAGTGCCGTTCTAATGTAGTTTCATTTTGAGTGAGAAATATTCTCATGGATTTAAACTAACACGATTTTCACTTACAACACTACAAACGGGGCTTAATCGTGTATAAATATGATTTTACTTAATCATCTTTCGTAGGTAATCTTCGACGTTTCGGACGTCGCGTTACGTCCATGGCCTCGAAGGAACTGGAGAGGCGGGTATCAACATCTTCTAGCCGCGCGAGTTTTCCGATTTACCCGCGAAAGGTAATTAAATAAAATCATATTTATACGCGATTAAGGGGCTCCAACCGTAAATGTACGATTTACCATGGTTTTTGTTTTGTATCTAGTCCCTGGAATGGCCAAACTAACTTTTGTAATATGGTTTATATGATAGTTCAGTTTCTATTTAACACTTTCTTGCATTCGAAAATTAGAATTTAAATCTATTTAATTAATTACTAGAAGATGCCCGCAACTGCGTTCGCGGAGAAGAAAAAGTCATAACCCGTCGTTTTTCCTTCAGCATTCAGTCGGGTAAGAAGTATTCTATAACCATCTGGAGATACCCAGCTACCCGTGTACCAAAAATTGTCTTTATATTTGATTGTGATACCCGTGTACCACAACGACACATACAAACATACATAAAATCCAAAAAAAATATTTTTCGTTTTAGTGACCTCCAAATAGTTCGTAACAATCATTTTTTTATATATATCTTCAATGTACAGTCATTTCATTTTTACAACTTTCTAATAGTATAGATGTATTTTTACAGAGGTATATGTATAAAAATAAATCCCGCAATAAACTTATGATACACTCAAAACGTAGGTATTTTCTTTAAAAAGTGTGTATTTTTTGAGAAAAATGGCAAAAACTGGTTTTTCGTCGTAAAAATAACAAAGTTTGATGGTTTCGGTGACTCTTGAAGATAAACTGAAACAGTATATTGGTAAAGACGGTCGCTGTCAACATGATAAGACATATACAACACGCAAAAGCGAGGAGTTACAGATCGAAGGTCATTCAGAGCTGAAAGCCCCGTTGTAAATATTCTCGATCGAAACCATTTTCCGAGACCTCGAACGTGACACTACTTCCGCAATTATTCAATATTCACGACTAATTTCAGCTCGGCTCACTAGTTCTTAACAAACTCAACAATACAGAGAATACAAACACAGTTATATTGTAGTTTAGCTCAATCGAAACCAGAAACAAAGCTAAGTTGAGCTTTGAGCTATAATAAAGGCAAATCATATAGAAACTTGGACGAGACACCCTGTTTCGTATACTTATATTCTAAAAGTAGGAAACATAATTCTTGAAGTTATTGGAACAGTTAAAAAGCATTATAATTTCAATAGAGAAGATGGGTTGTCGCTACCACCAGCTTGGGGTTCCTGTAATACATCTCATCAAGGAACAAGCAAGAAACAGGACTGCAAAACCTTAATATCTTACCTGTTAAAAAGTAGTTTATTAGTCTTTGTTTCTTAAAATATTATAATTAGTAACGAGGTAGTCTCGGAATCTTTCTTTACAGCGTTTCTTTTCTCTACAGTATGCCTCATTTGTGAGATGCTGCTTGTTAAATTATTTAAAAAAAAATTAAGCCCTTCTGGCACATGCTTAACTATCTATACAGATTAGGCCCATCTGGCATGTACGTACACCTTTATTTGTTTTCTCAAAGTGGGTAGTTTGCACAAATTGTAACTTTGACGGAGGAAAATATATCTTTTCTCAGTCAACCCGTGACCATGAAAAGCTGAAAAGCTTCCGAAACGTCGGGATCTCAAATGACATAATATACCTACGGGATATAATCCGTTAAATTGTTTTATTTAAATGAAAAAATAACACTCTTTATGACATTATTGTTATAATGCATCAACTGAGCCACGGATTGGTTTTTTTATCCCGGAGAATAAGCAAAATAAGTACCTTTGATTTTTAACTTTTCCTACATAAAATATAGAAACTCCAAAATTTCATTAGGAGAATTGATTTACCTGTTTAACTGGCAACGTCTCGTATTTTTTGATTTTTGTTGATTATTTTGAGAAATACAATGTAACTTGAACATGTTTTCAATAAATGCATAACATTGAAGCTTGCATGATATTGGCATAAATAAAGGTCAAAATTGAATTTATGTCTAAGATATCTCGTTTTGTAAGAAAATAGAGGCAAAAGCGATGAATACTTGAAGTAAAACAACATAAATGCTAAATAATGTAGGGTATGTATTAAACATGGCTGATAGAAAAGGCTTTTTTAAATTTAAAAGAATTTGACGAATGTTATATTAAGATTATAAGATGATTGTAAAGTTAGATAATAATAAAGTATACTATTGTATGCCCGGAAAGGGTAACTGTTGAAACACTTGTCATATTATGCACACCATTGTACCTACACAGTTTTATACAATCAAATTATTATTATACTTATTTTTATTTTTATTCTTATACCTTTATTTCTATTTGAAAACCACCAAAGAATGAAAAGAAACGAAAAAAATTGAGACGTTGTCAATTAAGCGCCCTATCACGAAACATGCTAGCGCGGTATTCAAGGCCTTTCCCGCGTGTGCAGCCGATTATTTATACAACTTTTGATTTTTTTTTGTAAAAAAGTTCTAAATATAAAAATCCATTTTTGGACCTTTATTTTACCAAATATACAAAAGGGCTCTTACGCAGCTATAAACGCTCTTAACTGCAAACAAAACCTGCTAATACTAGTAACGTATAAGTGTCAGCTTGAACGTCAACGAAATTACCTGGCTAACTTAGTGTATTACCTTCGGGTTGGATGCCAAGAGTGCCAAGTGCGATCGAAGTTGGCAAAGTTGGCACCTCTGCTGTCGGAGATATTGTATTGTATACACTAATGCATTCGCACGAATGAACAGATGTGGACTTTAACGATATGGTTAATTTGCGTGATAACAGAGTAGTTTGACACTAAGGAATATGAAGGTCATGATATTAATTTTTGTAAATAAAGCTAAAAACTTATAATTTTTGTGAAGACTCAAAATTATATTACCAGTAAACACTGCCAGGCGCAAATACATAGCAGCTCTTAGCGTGGTTTAAACGTAAAAGTGTACCTATATATTATGGTTTGTTGATTTTTCCCGCTTTAACGCAGCAGTTGAGCAAAGCATCGACTTGCTATCCTAGAAAATTTACTTTTGAAAAACTGGATAGTTTAGCAACAGGGTTACAAAATTGTAGTAAGTGCTAACAACGCCAGGTGTTTCCAGTAGCGTATAAGTGCCAATAACCGTTAAGAACGTAGACAAAGTTATCTGGCTAACTTTGTGTATTATCTGCCAAGATCGAAACTTGGCGAAGTTGGCACCTCTGCTGTCGGAAACATTGTGTACACTACTGCACTCGCACAAATAAAGCAATGTAGACATTTTACGATTGGTTAATTTACGATGTCGCATCACAGTATAGTATGCAGTTGTAAAGTATATGATTAAAGGACACAATATTAACCCTTGAATAAATACTAAAATGTTTTATTGGAACAAAAATTGCTCATTCTCATTCCTGCTATTGCTTGCTCGTTATTGATGGAGAAGCAAAAAATACTTGAAACAACCTTATTGTTTCTCACTAAAACAGGAAAAACACTTTTATCGATGGCACTTTAAAATTTAATTAAGCGCAAACAAACCCACGCGCAAACACTAAGGTAATTGCATAAGTGCCAGTAGCTGTTAAATGTTGAACGTCGGCGAAGTTACCTGGCTAACTTTGTGTATTAGCTTCAGGTTGGGTGCCAAGTGCGATCGAAACTTGGCGAAGTTGGCACCTCTGCTGACAGAGACATTGTGTACACTACTGAACTCGCACAAATGAACCAATGTGCACATTTTACGAAGTGGTTAGTTTACAATGGCACAGAATAGTTTGTTATTGTAAAGTATATGATTGAAGGACACAATATTAACCCTTGAATAAAAACACTAAAATGTTTTTTGGAACATTTCTGTCTTTAATTGGTCATTCCTGCTATAATGCAGCATATGGGTTAGGATTATTTCGTCTGAAATGCATTTGGTCTATGCAGCAACTAAACCAGTTACTAAACTTGTAATTATCATGTCGTCTGACTTGTAAATGGTCTAAATTGCTCGTGGTCTAAGATATGAGCAGCGAATCGACTTGTTATTCCAGTAAAATTCACAGAAGCTCGTTATTGATGGATAAGCAAAAAATTCTTGAAAGAACCTTATTGTTTTCATTGAAACAGAAAAACATTTTCATCGATCGGGGCTTAAAATTAAAAGCGCAGACAAACCCAAGCGCAAACACTAAGTAATGCATAAGTGCCAGTTGCTGTTAAATGTTGAACGTCGACGAAGTTACCTGGCTAACTTTGTGTATTAGCTTCAGGTTGGGTGCCAAGTGCGATCGAAACTTGGCGAAGTTGGCACCTCTGCTGACGGAGACATTGTTTACACCACCGCACTTGCATAAATTAACCAATAAGGTTAGTTTGCGATTAATATCTGAACACCTTACGGTTCTGATGTTTTAGTGGAACAAAATATATTTGCACATGAAATACAGGTTGGCCAATACAATTACTGATATAAAACAACATGGAAAAATCAACTTTTTAGTGTCCTCCGTGTTTCGACTATTTTCTGTTTAAAAGTAAATTACAAAAAAATAGGTACGATGTCTGTTGTTGTTAATTGTTGTTGCATTCGTTACTTAATTAATTATAGACTGAAACTACAAGACAACGGAATTAAATAAAATTAATTTACCTTCAATTTCACCGGTTGCCCAGAGGACGTCAAAGTCCCCCGATTTTGTATGAAAATAGTGGTTAGTCCGCTGGAATACGTTTTTTTGCGAGATGCAACTTATATGTTTAAATAATTTGCTATACGAACTTATAGATTGTATCAAATAAGTATACATGTTGTGGTAACTAATAACGGAGAAAAACTAAGAGAAAAAAAAAAGTTGATTGCTAAATGGCATATTTTCTACCAGTTTGCCTTAGGCCCAATCAGAGATCCGAAAAATTGGTGCAGTAAAACAATATATAGTATATAACAAAATATGCACCAGCTACTGCATGTTTATAATATTATGTATGGATTATACACGGATAATAGAGAAAATACAAATAATTATAATTTAGAACACAGAATAATAACTCTCTTACCAAATGACAGTGTCAAGAACTCTATATAATATATACACATAGAATTAATATTGAAGAACCGTCATCAAACAAAGAGAGGAATGACAAAGCCTGGTAACCCGACTATGAAATTAAACTCAAAGAGCTGAATCGTTCCGAGTCGGATAATTACAGGCATTGGGCTTCGGATGCCACAGTAAACTTATAAAGGTGTGATTCTCCCAGTGTACGGTACTGTCCTGCATAAGGTTCCCCTTGTTTACGCATTTTTTTGTCATAATTATATTTTGCATAATCACAATAGGCAGAATGATCTATAAGCATAATTTCATTACGCCGAATCCTGTTTTTACCAAATCTATTTTGGTCTTTACGCATAACTTTTTAATGCCGTAAACCTACTTTTCTGGCAGCAGTCATCTTCTGTTCGGGATTGCAGTTCTAACCTAACCTAACCTACTTTACTGGTGGCAGTTTTTGATTGTTAGAGGCTGAAATTGCAGCTAATTAAAATTCGGCGATACTAAATTATGCGTATTTTGATTCGGACAAATAATGATTCGGCAAGATGAACATTCGGCGAAATCAAATTATGCGAAACCTGTTCGGCGAAATCAGATTCGGACACAAAAAAATTGCGAAATAGATAGCACCACCTGCATAATTCAGCAAATTATGCCAAACAATGATTGTATGGCATATTTGCTGGACTCACGCATGTTGGTAAACAAGTTCGTGTACAAATGTGCTAAACTGTACGTTTACAAAACCCCCCCTGGCTTATATTTGTCTCTTTTTAATACGGCGCTTGGCGCGTGATGACGCTGAGAGTGCGTGCAGACCATTACCATAATCAGCTGAGGTCCCGGCATATGTGCGTCAACTTTGCCACCTGTGACTAGGGTCACCACCTGTACTGTATTATATAGTATCGTACTATATTTCTTTTATTTATTTATTTAAGGATTACCAACAGATAATACATCACACTAAAGAATATAACAATTACACCAAGGATAAGCAAGATGCTTACCCAATTATAGGTAGCCACGGCTTACAAATAGATATTTCAAAGAATAATAAACTGTAATAAATGGTGACGGTTTAGAACTCGTCAATCTATCTTGATCGTAACAACAGTCAATGCATTATATTGCAGTCAATTGTACTATATATATATAATAGTACAAAAATGCTATATTTTCATTGCTAACTTTCACTGTTGCAGAAAGTTATATATCCTAAATTGTATTTTAAAAATTCAAAAGAGTATAAAACCAGATTCTAGTATATTAAGAAAACGTAAACAACACTCTGTAATTAGGCAACCGCACATCATTAGAACATCCTTTCCAAAAAGACAATTTAACGCATTATCGATTTATCTATATAACAAAATAAACAGAACTACCAATATCTACACCATAACTGTCGGCGAGTGTAAAAGGCAAATTACTACATGGTTAAAAAAATTAGATTACGAAGAAACTGAATCTCTCATGCATTAACACATTCCGCACATTCAAATCCGCATCACAGTAACAGAGTCTGTACTTAATCACGTACCTACTTTCCTTAACATTACAACATACTATATTCAATGTCTCCATTCGAAAAACTATGTTTAACTAAATATTAATAATACCTACTGTATTTATCACTGATTTTTTTGTTATGTTTGCCAACATTGTCTTACTCTTTTAGATTATAAGATGTTTATATAAGATGATATCTTACACTAAAAGTCAGATATATATAATATACATATATTATTTATTGTTAACTTTAATAAGACCTTGTACGAAAGAGCGAATACCTCCTAACACAAGTGTCAAACTTAAAAGGAGGATTCGACAGATTTATGTGGAAAATTACAGTTGCAAATAAATCATTTTGTTTTTTTTTTTAATTGTTGCACTTTTTTCTATAAACTCAAATGGTGTGCAATAAAATGAGATAGGATTGTAATTTGCACATAATGTTTATATATGATGAATGAATGAACGTGTAACTTCTATTTTTTTTGTAAATTTCCCAAAAGTACTATATTTTGACAAGGTTTTGAGAAAAATACTATATTTCTTCAAAAAAAGGGACAACCCTACCTGTGACTGCTAAACGCTGCGCGCCATATTTGAATATAGCTCAAAAACAGCGCATGATTTTCCTGACTACGTGATGAAAACCTTCGCTCACCGCAACGTTAGTCGCGCATTGTCATGACCGGGCCGTTACTGACTTAGCAGATGTACCTTATAAAAGCGTGGTATAAACGCTTTGCAACCGTGCACTATTTTAAAAAATCAGACGTTATTTTACCGAGCAAAATTATTTGCACTCGAGTGAAGCTTACAGAGATTTATGTGAATGTGATACTGTTTCAAATTACATTTACTGTGACTATCTCTAGCAGATTGCTTACAATTGGATTGCCAAATGCTTGGCCATCTATTACAACAGATATCTATATTGGTGTTAACTCACTCCCATTTCATGTTCATATAAACCTATATGAAGTACTTATTATAGGAATCTTACCTTAGTTAAAGCGCAACGATGAGAATCTGTAACAAGACAAAATTATAAATAAGTAGAATTATATAAGTCTCATAACACTAATTCTATGTGTACCTAATCTTGAGGGAAATTATATAAATACCTCATCCAAAGACTGCTAAAATCATTATATTTCCTTTTCAGTAAGTATATACTTATAAGTAGGTAGTCAGGTAAAAATGAATTGCCCTAGAAATTATATTGACAGCGCACTTTCACAGGCAATGAAATTGCGGGCGCCATCTAGTGTATTAGAATATACATAGAAACAATATTTATCATAGGGTCAATACTTATAAAACATAGCTGATTACTTGGAAATATGGTAATTTTTCAACTAATCTAGCAAACTATTATTAATCATGCGGTGTATACCTGTTTCGGATAACATTTTTAGCAGAGTGCCTGCATTTTGCGATTGTTAACATATACATGTTGTCTGTTTAGTATGACAAATAAATAAAATAAACATATAACATCCATACGGCAAGCTTGAATTTGGTTATTCCTGACCAGTGGTTCAGTCTGCGTTACGTCTTATTTAGTCAGTTGTAAATTACTATTTGACGCTGATTGTACAACTGGTCAAGAATAAACAATTCAAAGCGCCAAATATATCGTCACACATCTTTATGCTTTTAGTAATATAGATGTGTTGCGATATATTTGTTGCTTTGGATGCTACAGATTATTTTACGCTGACTGTACCAACGAAAACTCAAAAATCATTTTCACGAACAAATAAATGCTCTATTATATTAAATAAAAAAAAATACTTCAAGACAATTGTACACTAATCGAACTAGTCCCATGGTAAGCTCAATAAGGCTTGTATTATGGGTAATAGACGATTTAATAGATATATTTAGTTGTATATACATAGAAAACATCCAAGCCTCTGGAACAAATATTTATGCTCATCACACAAATATTTGCCCTTACCGGGATTTGAAACCAGGACCTTCAGCTTCGCAGTCAACGTTACTCCCGCTGAGCCAAACAAGCCGTTAAATCTATACTACGAGTACTATAAATTTGTAAAAATGAAATGTTTGTATGTGTCGTTGTGGCTTCATCACGCTAAAAAGGCTAAACGGATTTCTACTAATTCTTGTACACGGGTAGGCTAGGTATCTCCAGATGGTTATAGGATACTTTTGATCCGCCTATGCTAAAGAAAGAAAGAGAGGTTATGACTTTTTCTCCTTCGCGAACAAAGTTGCGGGGCGCCTTCTAGTATACAATAAATTGCGCGTTGCCACAAAACTGCCTCGGATGGACGGCAAATGGTGCAGAAAATCCAGTTTCCATGCGTCATTGCGTGCCTGGTTATGGGACTTGTCGCTACTTGTTATAAGGCCCATTTAGATGGTGCGAGTTTCTCGCCTCGATCATACCATTATCGTGGCACGAGAAAAAATATAGGTACCTAGTATCATTAGAAGGTGGGTGATTTACCAACCGATTCTTCGGTATTTCTCCCGAATTTAGATCTCTGCTACCGAAATCCATTGAGTTTTCTACGATTTTTAATAAGTCAAGGATATTCTACCGATTTTAAGTCATTGTCACACCGACACCAATTTATGTTGCCGTTGGCCTACGTGACAGCTAGATTTCTACGTGTTATACAATGTAGAGCCAATTAGCACCAATATTTTTATCTGTGCGGGTGGAACTAGCTAATCCGTATGAATGATACGTCGATACTAGCGACACCTCTTCCCATTGATATAGGTTGGTGGCACTATAGGATAACTAATTAAACGTTGTACGAATACAATATATCGTGTAAATATGAAATCGGCCATTCTATATATCTAGATTATCTTTAGTTAACAAATATTGATTAGAAAGTAATATCCTAGTAATATAGTAAGAAATATCCACCACTTACATAGTTACCAAAGGTGAAATAAAATAAAATATTAAGCAAATTATGTCAACTATTTTAGTAGTTAATTTTCCAAATAAAGAGATTAACGTTATTTGGCATTTTTTTATACATACTGATTTTTGAAGAAATAAAATGATTTTTTAATGCAAAGTGTTGCATTGAAAAAATCGAATTTATCTTTTCGTATTCGAATTTTCCCATCCAACTTTAAGAGCTCAGTGGGCCTATGATGATTGTGTTTGTCACGCGATAAATAAGTGACATAGCTGCCGTCACCTTCTGACACGTATGTGAGTGCGAGAGTGACAGGCGCGGTATCATATCATTTATCGCGTGATAAACGCGACCATCATAGGGCCGCAGAAAAGGTATCGAGCTCAATATTGTAACGTAGTTCCTTATTTTGCTTGTTTTATCGGGATCTTATATCATTCTTAGAAATTGTTAGATGAGTTATCATCCCTATTCTAGGCATTCCTAGAATATACTAACATCGCTTACTAAATTCCAGTGGATCTCGGGAGAAATCGGATTCTCTACAAGTAGATAAGTTTTTATTCGTCACGCCCGGTCGAACTTTTTTATCAGGTTACCGAGCGGGGAGGGGTCACAATGTCCAAGTAAAACCAGATGAAACTGGATTTAGTTTATTTCTAGAATTTTCTTACGTGCTTTGTCTCGCTGAAGATGTGGTCATTATAGCGCATAATTTGATAGATACGTCGAACTGAACATATAATTTGATAGAGAGAAACATGTAGGGAGATGTTTTGCATTTCCACCGTCTTTTGTCCCCCTGTCTCGCCGCTCGCATATCTCAAGGTGGTTTTCCACTGGCGAGGTGAGGCGGGGCGTGGCGGGGCGAGAATTGAAATTAGTATGGCAAATCTTCAATCCCCGCCTAGCGCATCTTCGGTGGAAATAGTAAGTATTGACGACGATATGCGGGACTTGAATTGAAATATTTGTTTGTGTAAAAATTAATCATCTTGCTTTCGTTAGAGAATAAATTAACTCTGCAACAGAAAAACTCTTCACACGATTGATAGGCGTTTTGTTGTTGGTTGCCGTTAATGTCTTGATTTTCTTTTCAAATTGGCAAAAAACTAAACCCTTATAGTTTCGGTATGTTCGTCCATCCCTCCTTTCGTCCGTCCGTATTACTATTTCACAGACACTCATAGTATTAGAAAGCTGTAATGTGGCAGGTATATAATATATTAGTTACGGAAAGAATGTGCTAGAATAAAATCTAAATAGTGTCCGACCGAAAGTTTGGTTGGGAGTTTTGGCCGAAAAACGGGTTTCGGTTTAATATTATTTTTTCTGTAGTTGGTATCTTTTGGGTTTCAATCATCGCATGTACCTTATACAACCTTTGCCTTGACATTCTAAAGGTAGTTTCAAAACCTTGGTCATCTAGAGTCATAAACAAAGTGTGAAACTCGCCATGCATATTGTGATTTTTTATATGATTTCGAACCCAGTAACGGTGAGTTCGTTTTCTTGAAAGCACTATGAGATTATTTCTTGTTTCAATATCTTCATCCGATTCTTCTTCCATTAACATATTTAATAATACTAATTCACGAGACATGATACAGTAACCACGAGTGTATTTCAAGACGAACTTAACAGCACTACATCTAGGTACGTCCAAGCCTACAATGTCAACCGCGAGCTCGGGCAGGCACGCGAGGGCTCGCGCGGGCTCGCGATAGCTACTAACGACAATTTTTAGTGGACAAGGGCCAGCGCGATTTCAATTCTCGTCCCGCCACGCCCCGCCTCGCCTTGCCAGTGGAAAACCACCTTAAGGCGCGGTACAAGCGGTATTGGTTAAGCTATATTGGTTCTGTGAACTAGAGACCTCGCGAGAGTTTTAACCCCCACATCTCCTCCATTTTGAAATAGTTCCAAAAACTGTATCGACATAAAATTCCACTGATAAATCGATAATCGGTTCACTGAATTTACAGACGGACAGACAGATAGTGGAAAATTGGTACGTAATAGGGTTCCGTTCGATGTTGACGTGTACGGAACCCTAAGAAACAGACTATCTTCACTTGGCCTGCGAATAAGTAACAACGGCAGTAACGCAGTGAAATATTTAACGATGCGACATTCGTACCCAATTTTTATATTACGTTTATAAAACCTAAATGGAATTCAGATAGAGAGACATACGGACAAATAGACGGGCAGACAGACTCCGACAGCTGGACACATAGACGGACAAATAGATGGACAGACAGGCGGACCAACAGATGGAGAGACAGACGGACAAGCAAAAGGACTGACAGATGTACAGGCAGACAAACATACAGTCAGATAGATCGACAAACAGACAGACGGGCAAACTGACGGACACACAGACAAAGATATAGATAGACAGACAGACATGCAGACGGGCAAACTGATGGATAGATGGACAGGCGGACAAACTTATAGACAGGCAGGCAGACGAACAAACATATAGACAGGCAGGCAGACTGACAAACATACGGACAGATAGACGGACATGCAGACGCAGAGATAGACAGATAGATGTACAGATAGAAAGACATAAAGACAGATAGACGGACGGACCGACAATTATAAATAGACAGACAGACATATGGACAGATAGACAGCGGATACATACTAATAGGTTCCATTCGACGGTGACGGGTCCCCTAAATAACAGACCATCCTCACTAGGCCAGCAATAACGCAGCGATATATTTAACGATGCGACATTCGTGCCCAATTCTTATATTACGTTTCTCGTTAAACCTTGAATGGAATTCATGATACAATCCCTCTGAGGACTATATAACACGTGCACATCGCAGTGAAGTAATAAAACGGGTATAAATTGTTGGAAACTTCACAAGTAAAGTACTTTTTAACGCTACTTGACTACAATGTATGTGTTTGACGTGACAATTTATAAGCATAATTTATCTACATCCATATAGTAAATCCTCTTTAATGTGTTCAAAACTCATAGGTAACGACCTGCTTTTCAATACTAAATGTTCATATCCTCATAACCGCAATGATATCCCGGGATAACCCGGTGTGCAGGCCGCGCTGCGGTCATAACTACATTGTATGCGATGTAGTTATGAGATCATTACAGTACTGATCCGAATCACGCCCGGTGGGCGCGTCATGATATCTTGATAAACATGGTTCCTAGCTCAAGCGTTGCATATATGGTTGTAAATAAACTAGTATAAAATTAGGCCTTAAAATACTCCTGTGATCTTATTATGAAATGTGTCTTCGGCTTGTTACATAAAACCACACTCGTGTTTTAAGTCCTCTCATTATGTATCAGTTGCATAAAGTAGTATTATTAACTTGGGATTGTTATTAAAACGTGGGTATGAAACTATCACCATAGGCTTCTCGCTTTGAATATTGAGTTTTGGACGTAATATTGTTATTTTAACTGGAAAACATCCATTAGCCTCAGACATTCGAGTTTTACAAGTATGATTATAATACTCGCGAAAAAAAGTCTTATTCCAGTTTTTTTTCGTTACTGCCACAAATTCCTTGGACTGCTTTTCGCACAAATCGACCTTCCGCGAAATGAACATCAAGACCGGATTAGAGCTATGCCCGCTCAGCATTTAATGGGAGCGCTCCGATCTCGGTCATTCGTTCAAAGAACTAGTTAGTTCGGTTTTTTAGTTCCTTTACTTTGGGAGCAAGTTTTAATATAATCTATGAACGAGTATCCTGCTCAATCTATGAACGATGCGAAACTTAATGATTGTTATGAACGCTTTAATTTTTAATTTGGAAGGATTTAAATAACGTATATTATGCATCTTTCTCAATAAATATAATTTTGTTTGATACATGTATTTTTATATTTCCAAGGTCGTTGACATAGCTTAAAGAGCTGCTAAACTTAAGCGGCAGTGGGTGGAGCCCATTGCTCGGAGAACCGATGGCCACTGGGTAAGAAAGGTTCTCGAGTGGCGACCGCGTACAGGACGACGTACAGCGCTCCCTTTAAATGCTGAGCGGGCACAACTCTAATTCGGTACAGAGACTCCGCCTTCTTCGACTCCGGCAGACATGAAACATAAAAATAAAATTAAATACATGTATGACACAAAATTATATTATAGTTTATTTAAATCCTTTCAAATTAAAAATTAAAGCGTTCATAAGAATCATTAAGTTTCGCATCGTTCATAGATTGAGCTGGATACTCGTTCATAGATTATATTAAAATTTGCTCCTGAAATAAAGGAACTAAAAGACCGAACTAGTTCCTTTGACCAATTGACCGAGATCGGCTTCTCGCTTTGAATATTGAGTTTTGGACGTAATATTGTTATTTTAACTGGAAAACATCCATTAGCCTCAGACATTCGAGTTTTACAAGTATGATTATAATACTCGCGAAAAAAAGTCTTATTCCAGTTTTTTTTCGTTACTGCCACAAATTCCTTGGACTGCTTTTCGCACAAATCGGCCTTCCGCGAAATGAACATCAAGACCGGATTAGAGCTATGCCCGCTCAGCATTTAATGGGAGCGCTCCGATCTCGGTCATTCGTTCAAAGAACTAGTTAGTTCGGTTTTTTAGTTCCTTTACTTTGGGAGCAAGTTTTAATATAATCTATAAACGAGTATCCTGCTCAATCTATGAACGATGCGAAACTTAATGATTGTTATGAACGCTTTAATTTTTAATTTGGAAGGATTTAAATAACATATATTATGCATCTTTCTCAATAAATATAATTTTGTTTGATACATGTATTTTTATGTTTCCAAGGTCGTTGACATAGCTTAAAGAGTTGCTAAACTTAAGCGGCAGTGGGTGGAGCCCATTGCTCGGAGAACCGATGGCCACTGGGTAAGAAAGGTTCTCGAGTGGCGACCGCGTACAGGACGACGTACAGCGCTCCCTTTAAATGCTGAGCGGGCACAACTCTAATTCGGTACAGAGACTCCGCCTTCTTCGACTCCGGTAGACATGAAACATAAAAATAAAATTAAATACATGTATGACACAAAATTATATTATAGTTTATTTAAATCCTTTCAAATTAAAAATTAAAGCGTTCATAAGAATCATTAAGTTTCGCATCGTTCATAGATTGAGCTGGATACTCGTTCAAAGGTTATATTAAAATTTGCTCCTGAAATAAAGGAACTAAAAGAGCGAACTAGTTCCTTTGACCAATTGACCGAGATCGGAGCGCTGCCTTTAATACCGGCAGCACACCTCCGCCGCGAAACTAACATTGCGAAACCGCGACGCGAGTTTCGCAGCGAAACCCGGCCACACACGCCGCGTTCGCCGTAAGCGAAACCGCCAGTACGTAAGCGGCAAGCTTAGTGAAATGTCGTCATCGTCACAGAAAGAAGAGATTTTGCTCTGGTCATTAACTTATATAAACAGAAGACAGAATATGCAAAGACCTGAGTCACGAGTTATTTATATAGTCAGGATGACTTAATAAATAAATTATAGGTCTATTGCGGACCTCCTCAATTAATTTTTCGGTATTCAATAAAATTACACATTTCGCCTCCAAAATTTGTCGATTGCGACAGATCGCGCGCGAAACAAAATGACAAACAAGCAAAAAGGCGAAACGAACGCGGAGATGTAGTCGGCATTGGAGCAGATCGGCGGATCAGCGCGCGACAGAGTTAAATCTCCGCGTTAGAACAGGCAAGTTCGGTAGAGTTCCGCGCGCCCTACAAAGGACAACTCGGGCGGATCGTTCCGCGGTTTCGCTACTACAGTTTCGCGGCGGAGGTGTGCTTAAAGACCGAGCGGGCACAACTCTGACATAGGACTGATTCGAGTAGCCGTTCTGTTAGCTTTGACACTCAGTGCGAGAAATGGAGTGACCGAACGCGCTCACGATTAAGGTCTTCGCAGTGGACCACAATACGTTAAATTTCTTGTTTCTTTTATTGGCGTGCGCTGGGATAGCCCTATGCTGGCGCGCTGGATAAGTGTGCATGCACACTAAGCACCGAGGGCCAAACTGCTGTGTTTTTTAATTATCGTCACTAGTCACCACAGACCACTTACTAACCCGGCCTACGAAGCTGGCGGTCCCGGGTTCGAATCCCGGCCAGGGCAAGTGTTTGTGTGATGAGCACGAATGTTTGTTCCTGGATCTTGGACATTTGCTATGTATTTAAGTATTATAATTTATCTATATATTATGAATATCGTCGCCTAGTACCCATAGTACAAGCTTTGCTTAGTTTGGAACTAGGTCGATTTGTGTAAGATTGTCCCTGACAGTTTTTATTTTTTATATTTTAACTTAGTTTCATAAGCACATAATTGTATTTCTAACATAGGTTCTATGCCCGCAATAAATAATTTAATTTAATTATCACTTCATGAGCTCGATTTATCCCAGATCATACAACAAAATTCTTCATTTAAAAATAAAACCCGCATAATTTCCTAAAATTTCACTGAAAAAGGTGCTTCACTTCAACATTTATCTTTAAGGTTGGTCATTAACCTTTTTATTGAGAAAAATGTCCTAAAAGCGAGATTCCTTGGAATAAAACGCAGCTACTGATAACAAAAAGGACGCAAGACACTATAAAAAACACGGACCTTATGACAGTCTTTGCAATCAAGGCATACTGTTTTATGGACCCCTTAGGTCTCGAATTCTTATTGTAATAAGTGAATTAAAAGTTAGAATTCTGGAATTGAACGTTGAATGTGTGAGTTAAATATTTTGGGTTAATATGCTTGAGAGCAGTCGCAAATTAAGATTTTTTTATAACCTGTACTTATAATGTGCTTGATTTATATTTTTTATAGTCGGTGGCGTGGAAGTACTCGTATATTATTTCTGGGCATGAAAAAGCATTTGGTAGGATTATCATTATATTTTTAACTAGAAGGCAACTTCATCCGCAGAGGAGGAAAAAATCATAACCTCTTTTTTCTTCAGCGTAATCGGATACAAAGTATCCTATTACCATCTGTACATATCCAGCTTCCCGTGTGCCAAAAATAGTTGAAATCCGTTTAGCCGTTTTGTCAAAGTCACAACGATACATATAAAACATCCAAGAAATATATTCTGCCATTTAGAACAAATAGTTTATTTCACTTATTTTTGGCTACGGAACCCTAACTAGAAGCCTTGTTTTCACTGTTTGCTCAATGCCCAATACAACAGGGTAAACACAAACAGAACTAGTGGAATTGATTCCTTTTGGACATACAAGTCTCCCAATCTAGATACAACCGACAAGAGATGACAAAATCCGACTAAGTGCGAGTCGGACTCGCTCACAGAGGGTTCCGTACCACCGAGCGCAAAAAACACGTTTTTTGTCTTATTTTGTCGACTGGTTTAGCTTAGCATAGCGGGAGTAATGCTGCTTGCGCAGCTAAAGGTCCTGGGTTCGATTCCCGGTAAGGGTAAATACTCGTATTTATGTGTTTGGCATAAATATTTCATTTTGAATCTTGGATGTTTTCTAGGTATATAAGTAGATAAATATCTATCCATACTAATATTATAAATGCGAAAGTGTGTCTGTCTGTCTGTCTGTCTGTTACCTCTTATCACGCTTAAACCGCTGAACCAATTTGGATGAAATTTCGTATGGAGATAGTTTGAGTCCCAGGGAAAGACATAGGCAACTTTTTATCCCGGAAAAATACCCTTATCCGCAATAAACGAACCTAAGGCGGACGAAGTCGCGGGCAGAAGCTAGTAATATTATAAAGTTGTAAAAATGAAATGTCTGTACCGTGAAGATGTTTTCAAAAAGATCACTGAATTAAAACTTTTTTTTTAATTTGGCGTATGTTTGTATGTGTCGTTGTGGCTTCATCGCGCCAAAACGGCTAAACGGATTTCAACAATTTGTTTGTACACGCATAGCTGAGCATTCACAGATCGTTACATCTTGTTGCTCAACTACGATGAATAAAAAGGGGGTTATGTTTTTTCCTCCGCTGACTAAGTTGCGAGCACCTTCTAGTCTATTATGACTTAATTTAAAAGTAGAAAGTAAATTACATACTACTGTATTTTACATAAACATCGCTTGGCATGGACTAAGTGAAAATTTCGTAAACTACTTAGCTAGGTTTTGGATAAAGCTTTTAAAGCTTCAATTATTCAAGTTGACAGGCAGCAATCTATAATTAAGACTTCTGAAATAGACGAATTTATAATTCAGAGTAGCGGCATAGTGTCGATCCGGTGTTAATTATTTATCGTAATCTGCACGATTATAGAATTTAAATTGTTTTCAGATAATAGGGGCAACTTTCAGTATCTAACTTCGTTCTTGGAGAAGGAAACTGTCATAATAACGCTCCGTGAAGCCCTAAATAAAATGTCGTACGATGATACAGAGAAATTATTGATCGTCTTAAAATAACGTATTTTTTTATTAAATTTATTGCTACCTGCCAACTGATTTTTTGTCTAGGAATTACTGAGTTATAATTATATAACTCAGTAATTCTTACTATATATTTGGCTTGGGAATATTAAATTTAGATTATGTAACACCTATTTGCTTGGAACACGGTGTATACCTATATATCTACCCTATATTGTTTGTTTTAGTCCATAGTTATCCTAATTGAAACTTACGTTTTTTCAATAAATTTCATTACATATTTATTTATAATCCTATACATATTTGCTTTATCATAGTCGTGTTAACAGTATTCTTGAGTAACAATTTTGTCGTGGTGGAAAATTGGCAAATTTTGTAGCAACGATTTTACTTATTTCTGTGCAATAAAGATTTTCACTCTCGTGAATTCTCAGTTTTCAGGCAGTTTTCAGCCCAAAATGTTGGAAGACAGCACCGATTTATACGCGTGTCAAGGATTGACTTATGTAAGTACCACCCGCTGAGATTTTTTTGTGCGCTTTGCATTGCATTTTTTTTCCAGGTTTAACAAATTTTTAACAGACAAAAATGCTTGGCGCAATACTGAAACCAAATAATTTACTTTTACAGGGATACGGTTCTTATAAGGTGGCATATCAAACGTACGTAAGTGGTTTAAACAAAACATATTTTACTTTTTTATCTTCTATTATATTTTTACTTATATAAGTTTTGTTATGTTTTCTTGGAGAACTATGCATTGAGTTAATACTTAATACATAATAATTATGTTATATCATATATATTATATTTAGGATAGACTTAGTACAAATATTGTAATAGATACAAGTTATTTTGAAAAAATACTGACTGTTGAGTTTGTTTCGGCTTTCTTCTCAAAAGTGGTCTCCTCTTGGGAAATGCCGTAGAGTCAGGCTTGTAAAAGTGCCCTTGCGGCCTACTTGCAGAATAAAGATCATTATTTAATATCATTATTGGATGGACTGTGGCTCATCATATTAAGTTATATCTAACAACAGATTAATTTATTTTGATAAAGTAGACTAAAATGAACACTGGATTATATTCTACCGCCATTAGTACATAACAAAAACATTACAGTAAAATGTAACTTACCATGACATAATTGAATTTAATTGTATACAAGGTGTGGACATTCAAACGCCAACGCTATTAACGCAACGTTGACTTAATTCAAAATTCGCCTTGAAACAGGAATAATCCTAAACTCAGCTCTGCGTGCAAATTATACTCACAAATAAAGTGACCCAGGTAACATCAAGTCATGCATCCTTCCTTTTCCATTCCTAGATTATTTCCTTACTCGACAGCAGATCAAAACCAAAAACATTCTGCGAACGTCACATTTTAAACACATTGAAAGAAGGTCTCTTACTGCTTGATTCACATGTAATATTTCATGGTATTCAACAGCCAACTAGCAATAGTAAAAGGTCTTCAGTCAGTCTAGAACTTTAGCTCATATAACGTTTTCCTTTTGAGTGGTTTGGTGACAGAATCATGAGGTGAATAGTAAGTTGAAATCTGCAAGTAAAATGGAATATTTTCGGGAGAATGTAAGGTATCCTACTTTATTCGGGATGGGTTCTGTTCACATGGGATTCTGTGGCTCAGCAGAGCTAAGGAGTGTTGGAAATTTCATTATAAAGTAAGCCTTGAACATATTCATAAATTAAGTAGCTTTGGGGCCCATTCATAAATTAAGTAGCTTTGGGGCCGTCCGCATATTACGTCAATGTTGGACCTTTTGGACCACCTCTTGCCTGGCTTTTTCTATCTCTTTAACACATCTGGCATTAAGTAGAAGGTGCCCACAACTTCGTTCGTAGGGGAGAAAAGTCATTACCCCTATTTTTTTCTTCAGCAAAGTTTCCAAAAATTAAAACTATCCAATAACAATGTGGATACCTTAGGATAGCCACACTGTGGACACTCCCTGCCTCCCGCCGGACACTCCCTGCAGCCCGCCGCCCGCCGCCCGCAGGCCTTTATTATACTGTGGGATAGCTTAGGCGATTTGGCGCGATGAAGCCACAACGACACTTTTTATACGAAAGTATAAAAAAATAAAATTTCGATTTTGTGACTTCCGAAAAGTGTGTTACAATTTTATTTATTAAATATCTTCAATGTACAGACATTTCATTTTTACAACTTTATAATAGTATAGGTAGATGTGTACGAATGTCATTAACTATTGGAGCCGTCCGCATACTACGTCAATTTTATACCTTTTGGACCTTCTCTTGCTTCGCTTTTTTCTATATTTTTAACACGGCTGGTCACGTCTGGCATGACATGAGAGAGACATTATAAAGTCGTAAAAATGAAATGTCTATATAATTTACCATAACTTTAAAGATCACTTAATCGAAAACTTGTATGTGTGTATGAGTAATTGTGGCTTCATGTCGTCAAAACGGCTGAATGGATTTAAACTATTTTTACAACATACAAAAAATCTAAAACAAAATATTTCTCGATTCATCATCATCATCATTTCAGCCATAGGACGACCACTGCAGGACATAGGCCTCCTCAATATATTTCCTCATGGGCCGGATAGACGCGGCCGACCACCTAGGTAGCCTAGGTAGCCTGCCTACGCTGCACTTGCCGGTACGCGATCTCCACTCGAAAACCTTTCTGCCGCAACGGCCATCGCATCGGTTCTTCGAACTATGTGCCCTGCCCATTGCTACTTCAGTTTGCTAACCCTGTTTGCTATTTCGGTGTATACGAATCTCTTCATTTCTAATTCAATCTCGTTTTTCTATTCAGTGACCGTCAAATAGTCCGTACTCCGTATCACTTATAGCGTTGAAAATATCACCAATACAGACATTGAATTTTTACAACTTTGCCCTTTTTAACCCCCGACAAAAAAGAGGGGTGTTATAAGTTTAACGTGTCTGTGACTCTGTGTATCTGTCTGTGGCATCGTAGCGCCCATACGGATGGACCGATTTGAGTGCGTTTTTTTGTGTCATAGATAATTTTACCCCGAGTGTTCTTAGCTTTTTTTGATGAAAATCGGTACACTCGTCTTCAAGATTCAGCTTTTAGTGGAACAAGTCGGGGGTTTTTATATATATATATATATTTTTTTGCAACTTCTTTCGAGGAGGAGAAAAAGTCAAAATTCAAATTGGTCGACTGTACGTACTTACTCTCTCTTACCGCCAGTGATGTCTAAAAAATAAACACTAATGTATTTAGATGTCAAGAAAAGTCTGCTTATTTTACAAAATATGGAATTTAGGTATTTTCTTTTCCATTATCATCAAACCCCACTTATCCTCAATGCCAGAGGGAACAAGATAAAACAGAAGTCAAAACACTGCCCATTTTTACTTAAGAGCGTTTATACCCACTTTACTGGCAACGTCGCATATTTTTTCGTTTTGCTCCATTATTTTATGGTATTTGAATGAAACTTGAAGATATGTTCAATAAATACCCTACATTTGTAGCATTTATATTGTGTTCAATTCATGTCCTCATCACTTTTGCCTTTATTTTCGTACGATGCAAGATATAGACATAAACTCATTTTTAGAGCTTTGGTTTAGGCTATATCATGAAATTTTGCATTGTGCCAGCTTAGCTACCGAAAACGTAATGAATGTATTGAAAACATGTTCAAGTTACATTCACATTTCTCAAAATAATCAAGAAAAACCAAAAAATATGCGACGTTGCCAGTTAAGCAGGTACAAACGCTCTTAACCTTAGTGCTGTTCTTTTGGAGTGCTAACGGCCTGAGGAAACCTAAGCAGGTACAGTGACCAGCATTAATATCTGACCCAAATGTATTTCTAGAGCTGTTGGGACATATCAGATATTTTCGCCCGCTTAGTTATGGCAGATATTGATGCTGGTGACTGACGTACCTACCTAATAAATTCACAATGTCACCAAGCATGGTCGAATAAAAACTAGAAGGTGCGAATTTTTATAGCTATATTTTTATGTGTCATTGTGGCTTCATCACGCCAAATCTGTTAATCTGATTTCAATTATTTTCGCTACATATCGTCGATACCAAACTAGCTACTGTGGGAGTGTAGCAGTTTGTAGTAAAAAACAACATTAACTAGTTACGTATTTATTCTTCAAGAGCCAAATCAGTAATGAATATTTTATCATAATGACATTACAAAAACAGAAGACATTCCTTATTCGAATTGGTCATTCGAATCTATTATTTAAAATAACGGCCAGGATATGAAAGAGGTGTCTACACATGAGCCACCTCACACTACCCAGCTTGGTATCGACGGCTATAGGGTATTTTTACCCGACTACGCTGTAGAAAAAATTGGTAATGAATATTTCTCCTCCGCGAACGAAGTTCCAGGCACTGTCTAGTTCATTATAATGGCATGGCTTAAATACCTACGGTGTTATTTCCTACTTTAGCCTGCATTTTAATTGGTCAGTCAGCTATAAAAACTTCTCAAAGCGCAGTGCATCATTTTAGCCTCATTATCTCGAAAACTTTAGACGTTATTTACTAAATAAAGCACCCTTTCCTTTTCGAGATAATTATGGAAATAAAAAGGTTTCATAAAAAGGTTTAAAAACCGCAACAGCTAATGAAAAGAGCCGTTTCAAATTAAATCCACCGAATTTAGTCGCGACCACCACGTTTAGAAACATTTCCTATCTGTTTACAATTAGATAAATAACCTTATCTTGAATAAAATAAAGTTAAAACTCCAGTAAAAGATTACAGGGAAAACCTTATTCGCGTAAAACGTGACCGAGGGTGTAAGGATATAGGGAAATTGTTATGAGCTTTGATATAAAGTCTATTTTAGTGTGATATGTATGTATTAGTGAAGTGGTTCTTCTATTCGTTTGACAAAATGGCTTCCCCGCTAACCTAATTTTGCCCGAAATAAGAGACAAAAGTAAGGTTCGGCCCACACTGTACGTGTGATTCTCAGAGCAACTGCAACTAGAAATAACTGATTTTAACCACACATTCCTGTGACCATTTGTAGTAAAAAATGTTATTAAGTTTTTTCTATCGAGTTTCGTTGATATTTGACCATAAAACTTAACTTTCGCTTCTCTATGAAATTTATCCCTTTTAATAAAATGGTAATAATTCATTGATTTAAGCACGATCTTCACTCATTATCACAACACAACAAAACGGGGCTTAATCGCATATAAATATGACTTATTTAATTAAGTACCTTTCCTTCGAGACCATGCATGTAACGTGACGTCCGAAACGTCGAAGAATTACCAACGAAAGGTAATTAAGTAAATCATATTTACGACCGGTTTAGCTCAGTGAGAGTAACGTTGCCTGCGAAGCTGAGGTCCTGGGTTCAAATCCCGGTAAGAGCAAATATTTGTGTGATGAGCATCAATATTTGTACCTGAGTCTTGGATGTTTCCTATGTATATAAGTAATATATCTATTAAATATATCGTCGTCTAGTACCCATAACACAAGCCTTATTGAGCTTACCATGGGGCTAGTTCGATTTGTGTAAAAAATTGTCCTGTAATATTTATTTTTTTATTTATATTTATATGCGATTAAGCCCCGTTTCGTTGTGTTATATTGTTTTTCAAAAAAAGATGACTTTAGTGAGTGGTAGCTCTGTCATTTTGATGTCTTTCAATAGCAACATTACACTTCGAAACAAACGTGGCAACGTCGCTATCAAAAGAGCTTAATACACTTTAGTAATCACAATAAATAGCTTACATGAAAATTGATAATATCCTCAAAACTAGGCTAGATTTGCGTGGGGTTCATATAATTTTTTTTCCGTCCTAATGACCTCAGGTATACGCTGATAAAATTAAGCGGGTTCCTCAGGAGCACGTTGTATAAGTCCATAAACTTTGTTTTTCACCCCGACCAAGGACCATGAAAACAAGAGGACGGTAAATCGCCATACTTTAGATCGTGCCTCGACCGCAAAGGAATCTCCAGACAAAAACTGGATGGAGCTTTAAAACTGTACATTTAATGATATTATAATTGAACATAGAAATTTTCTGTACTATGTTGTACAGTAACAATAGCAACTATAATCTATACTATTGAAAAGTTCCATCTGTGGATACCCAGCTATCCGTGTACCAAAAATAAATTGATAGTTTAAAAAACAGTAGAAAAACACGCTTTACAAGACTTTTCTAACAAATCCAAACACAGCTATGATACGATGTTCCATCATGAAGTTCCAGTTCATATCTTTCGGCTCCATCATCAGATCAGTTCGACAGTACCATAATTATTATTGTATTGTCATCAGAACTACACACAGCTGCCAATTTTCATGAGACTACGATCCTTGGAACATGGTTAAATTAGTTACCTTAGATTCCATTACATAGTTAGTTACATACAGGTCGACCTAATAAAAGTGTGTTAATAGTTGAAATCTGTTTAGCCATTTTGGCGCGATGACCACAACGACACAATAAAACAAAATATATCTTTCGATTCAGTGACCTTTACTGAATCGAAAAATATATATTTTGAACACATAACATAATAAAAATAGTCCGTATCACACATTTCGTTTTTACTACTTTAAAATTCTAATAGTTGCGAACTTTCTTTGATAAAAAAACGGTTTCAATTTACAAATTACGGCTTCACACTTTTTTACGTAAGGTGTTATAAAAATACGACATTTAGGGTTGGTCGCTTTACGTCGACATTTAAACTGTACCAGTCGATTAGTGAAGTTGTGACGCACCTTCAATATGGTATATAAGTTTATGACGGTTAGCCCAGTCAAAAGACTCACATTTCATGGACGACAGTACCAGGGCTTGTAACCGGTATTTATTTAGGTTATACCGGTTAATGATTTAGGTTACGTTCGGAGGAATTGATTAGGGAGCTTTATTTCGAAGCGCTCTCTAACCGGTTACTCCATGTTCGGTTACGGGATCAATGACCGCTGTCGCACTGATAGCGGCGCAACGACAGTCAGCTATATGAATAATTGAATCTAATACCACAAAGCAAACCAATCCTGTTTAAGCGAGCGGTTATTCACCCTAGACTCCGCTCACACGGAGGAACCGCTCTCTGACCGGTAAATGGATTTCCCTCCCTGTTTTGAGCTCCGTTATATTAACCGGTTAGAGCGATGTTCTTGCGAACTTTTAAATTATGGGTTAGGCTCTGAGAGTGTGGCTTTAACCGGTACTGAAAATTAACCGGGCTACAAGCCCTGGACAGTACACGTTTGGCTCAGTTGGTTGCAAAACGGCCTACGAAGCTGGCGGTCCGGGGTTTGAGACCAGAAATGTTTATTCCTGGGTCTTGGATTTTTTCTATGTATTTAAGCATTGTAATTTACCTGTGTATAGTGTGTATTGAATTCAAATATCAATTTCTAGAGAGGATTTTAAGGCACGAGAAACCAAATAATTTTGCAGCCGTGAAAAACGCCAAATTTTCACCTCACTACAGCGAGGATAAAACGAACTTTTCCACGCTTTGGCGCTGTAAATGGAGCTTTTCTGAGCTAGTGGGGCGAAAAGGTATTTTTACGCATTTGCCTCATAGTCCTCATAATGAAAGTATAACATGACTGGACTACAAGGCGGCTAACTTCGCCAGGCACGCCTCAGTTTGTCCGGAAGCAATATCGCCACACGTGGTCGGCTGACCTATTTGCACTAGGTACTATATCAACCTATTAAAGTGTTCCTCCTTCCTGATAAGTCTATCCTACCGAGTAACTTAGGCTCGCTTGAAAGTAAGAGTAATTGATGAAACACGGTCCCGCAAGGAATGGGAAAGATTTTAACCACGCATTCCTTAGTTCACGAGGAGCAAAAAAAATTATTAACCCCCAGGCACATCAGGTTTAGTTTTGAAGATCATATTTTTTTGGAAAAATAATCGTTACCATTTATTTTTATTAAAAGGGATCATTTTCATAGAGAAGTGAGGTTTATTTAATTTTTATGTACAAAAATTAACTATTCTAGATTTTGTTTTTTTTTTTTGGTGAATTTGACTTGGTTCTTATAACATTCTTTACTCCTAATGGCCTCTGGAATGCGCGGATTAAATGTTTCCCATACCTCGCAGCCACCGTGTATACATGATTTAAGTTCCAAAAGTAAATTGACACAACAAATACAAAATCCGCTAATAACTTGATAGGTAAGTTTTTGAAATTAACCTACTCTTAGTGTCCCGTACCCAAAAAGTGACAACGGAACGCTCTATAGCTTGACAAGTTCTATAGTGATACTCCCACGGTCTGCGGGCGACGGAGGGAATGACAGCGGGGGTGAGTAAGAAGTGTGCGCGCGGCAGGGTTATAATGCTCCCGGTGCCGTTAACAAACCTCCAAAGTGTCATGTGATCATAAAACCGTGGCTAGACCCGGCGGAAAGCCGTCTCGTTAACAAGGAGCCTTAGTCCAAAAGTTAGGTAATAAAAAAATATTGAAAACATATTTTTTAATCTATTTAATTAACAAAAATACTAAGATGAATCGCATTAAATTTTAGGAGTGGGGGCTTGTGACGTCATACCTAGGTACAAACTATACTTAGGAATGATGTCACGCGACATTTTCACTCAATTTTTATTTTGTGTTAATTGTTTTTTGAATTTTATTTTTTGACTACTTAAAAAAAGAAAAAATACGTGTTAATATTGAAAAAAAAACCATTTAACGGATTACATCGCGTATATTATCTCATTTGAGTTCCCGACGTTTCGGAAGCTTGTAACTTTGACAGAGGAAAATATATCTTTTCTCTGTCCAACCGGACCATGGTAAGCTGAAAAGCTTCCAAAACGTCGGGAACTAAAATGAGATAATTTCAATTCATTACTTTCTTACGCCAGACAGCATCGAAACCGTATGTGCGCGCCTCCGCGAACATAGATGATGCACTACAGAACCTCGGTAGCCGCAACAGCATCCTAAATGCATTGTTGTACTGGATACGAAGGGCATTGTAAGCCCGTTGCTTATATCTTAACCACAGACTTGATGAGTACAACGATGTGCAGTACGCCTTAAACAACGTTATTTTGACAGCGTCTGTACATCGACCAAATCTGCGGATCAACATGTTCGCTCGGACTGACAACGCCCTGCGCTCTCTCTCAATATCTGCATCGTCCTTTAAGTCATACGTCAGCAAATGTCCTAAATACTTTATCTGATTAACTCTCCTGAGTTCCCACTCAGGAGAGTTAATCAGATAGGTCCCCCCCGTTTAGGGTAATGGGGGGAAAAAATAGACATTTGGTTACCGCCTTAAAGGCCATGTACTCAGTCTTCTTATCATTATATATCAAGCCATGCAATGCCGCGTACGTTTAACAAGAAGCTATTAGCGGGCGCAATGCGCTAACCGAGGGGGCCAACAACACCATGTCATCTGCGTAACTGAGATTATTGACGCAAACACCGTCAACAAACCATCCGACATGCATGCTACTGAGCTCCTCGATCAGCGCATTTAGATACAAACTAAAAAGCAGAGGCGAGCTCAACCCTCCCTGCCTCACCCCGCATTCCAGCCTGCACGGAACAGAAAGCTCACCCGCCCACTTCACTGGATTCTCTTGATTTAAGTACCAGTATCTGAAAAGTGAGATCACTCACTTTCTCATTGGTAGGAGAATGAATAAGTATGTGGTTCCTAGGATGTGTAACGAAATTGAGTGGTAAAGAGACGATAATAAACAATACAGCAGAAATGTCGTAAATGGTAGTTTAAAAAGGATATTTTTAGAAAAATTGCCCAAGGACAGTCTTTCCGAATATATCCTTGTTACCCAAGTTTGTTAGTAGTAAAATTAACTTGTTTATATAGTTGTATGGAAATAGTGTTAGGTTCATATAGCTAAAAATAATGGATATGAGCGCGATCTCGCCAACAAACTGTCTTAGCAGTTTGGCGAGTTGATTTAAGTTGCATGAAGTTATGTACACCATTTTGGAAACATAAACTAAAAAAAAAAAACTCCTAGTGGTATCCCAATATCCTTCAGTTTACGCCAAAGAATGTCATAGGAAACCGTGTCGAATGCTTTCGATAGGTCCATAAAACACGCATAAATTGGCGTATCTCTGTCAGTGTAATACTTGACAGTGTGTGCTTTAGAGTCAGTATGGCAGATATATAATATACACGATATAATCCAACAGGACTGCAAAACCTTAATTTCCGAACGGTGTAAAATATCTTATCTGTTTAAAAGTAGTTTAATAGTCTCTGTTTTTTTTTTAATATTATAATTAGTAATGAGGTAGCCTGGGAGTTTTTCTTTGCAGCGTTTCTTTTCTCCTCAGTACGCCTCATTTGTGAAATGCTGCTTGGTGAATTATTAGAATAAAATAATTAAGCCCTTCTGGCACATGTGAAACTGTCTTTACAGCTTAGGCCCATCTGGCATGTATGTACACCTTTATTTGTGTTTTTTCAAAAAAATGGGGAGGTTTGCACAAATTGTAACTTTGACAGAGGAAAATACATTTTTTCTCAGTCCTCCCGTGACCATGGAAAGCTGGAAAGCTTCCGAAACGTCGGGAACTAAAATGAGATAATATACGCGATATAATCCGTTAAATTGTTTTATTTCTACGATATAATCCGTTAAATTGTTTTATTTCAATAAGTAATAATCACGAAAACAGAAGAAAATATTACGTGTCAATATTTTTTTGTAATCAACATGATGGACTAATTATTAACATTTACTCATCATCCCTTATTAAGTCTCCGCTTTCCGTGCCTCCGTCAGTCTGTTAAAGGACATTATTTTTAACCCTGCCATAATTCATTCATTGTTTAACTAGTATTTCCACCTTTGTGACTGAAATTAAATTTATATATTTATTTTGTAGGCTTTAATTTGATGTATTAATTTTTAAGTAGTTTTAAAGCAGGTGTACAAAATACTTAATCGCCATCTTCCTCCAATTACATCTTTATTAATAAAGATATATCCAACATCAAAAAAAGAACAAAAGAAAAATTTATATATATATATGTACATTTATATATGTATTTGTGTGTTTCTAGTTTGAGTCGCATTTGGCCAGTTATATGTCAATATTTTTTTTCTTAATGTTGCTATACTTGCAATAAAAGTATTTCTTTCTATTGTGAACCACTATGTTACTCTCTCAACTTTGCGGCTGACACTGTTATAGTTATTTATTATATTCATTATGTATAAATAAATAAATAATTAACACAGACACAAATTTACACAAATCGGCCTAGTCACAAAGTAAGCAAAGCTTGTACTATGGGTACTAGGCAAAGATATTGTACATACATAATAATATGTAGATAAATTATAATACTTAAATATATAGAAAACATCCAAGACCCAGGAACAAATCTTCGTGCTTATCACACAAACACTTGCCCTGACTGAGATTCGAACCCAGGACTGCCAGCTTCGTAGGCCATAAGTACATATTTATGTATGTTTATCTACGCAATCTTATTTGTGTATATTTATATATGCGTTTTTTCTCTTCATACCTGTTTCTAGCCACCTACTCAACTAAAATTGTTTTCTTTTAAACACTCCGCTATCCAAAGGTTGTCTGGAAGAATTTATTTAGCGATAAGACCGCCTGTTGTTTACCTCTGCTGATTCGAATGTTCCTGTCATGTTCTCTATTTCTGTGTATCTGAGGTGTGCAATAAAGGGTATTTGTATTGTATTGTATGTTTTAATAACTATAGAAAATTTCAAAATTTAAACCCCCCTGACTTGTTCCACTAAAAGCTGAATATCTTGAAGACAAGCGCTCCGATTTTGTACAAACACTCGGGATAAAATTATCTATGACACATAGAAAACCACACTCAAATCAGTCCATCCGTATGGCCGCTACGATGCCAATGACAGATACACAGATACACAGTCACAGACACATTAAACTTATAAGACCCTTCTTTTTTGTCGGGCGTTAAAAATCACAAGTCACGTAATGTGCACGAAAATATTTTAGCTATTCGCTGCACCGCACCGCGCGTTATTCACCATTAAATAAACTAACTGTCGTTCCAACGCATAATGGCTGCAAATGCTCCTCTCTGTCCATAAAAATGTGTAAAATTATTAAATATGAAATCCTTTTAATTACGGTCAACGCACGGGAACTATACTGAAAACATATTTTGTAAAAGGAATTTTTAATACTATTTACGATAGAAAGTTAATGACTTTATTTGCGCGTTTCCGGATGCCCGCAACTTCAACACAGACGGGTAAAAATATCCTACAATCATCTGTGGTTGTTCAGCTACCAATGTACGAAGATAGTTGAAATTTCTTTAGCTGTTTTGCTGTGAGAAGGCTGTAAAGACACATATACAAACATACAAAAAAAACAGCCCAGAACGGCCCATGTTGGATGATGCTCAATATTGGGTTCCGCAGTAGTTTATACAAAAAATGCACTACAGATGAGAAAAATACGTATTTTTTTTATCTGTAGTGTATTTTTTAGCTAAAGTAAAGCCGTGAATATACAAGCGCAGTTTTTTGACAATACGAGGGTTGCTACTTATATATCCGGAAACAAAAAAACAAACAAACGTACACGGCTGAAAATAGTTTTATTGTTTTTCAAAGTATTCCCCTTGATGATCTATGCACTTTTGCATTCGCGTGAACCAATTTTTAAAGCACTTCTGCCACTCCGCCTGAGGTACCTCCATAACGTGTTGTTTGAATGCGTCGACAGCATCTTCAGCGGTCGAAAATCGTTGACCGCGTAATTTATTCTTTATATTTGGAAATAAATAAAAATCGTTGGGTGCCAAGTCAGGGCTGTACGGCGGATGACCCGTTAATTCCACATTTTGACCCTCCAAAAATAGAGTTGTTTCGCGTGACGTATGACAGCTGGCATTGTCATGATGAAGAATGATTCTTCGTCGCTGGTTAGTTTTACGAATTTGTTCAAATACTTCCGGTAAGCAAATGGTCGTGTACCACTCTGAATTAACCGTTCTACGGTTTTCTAGTGGCACTGTAGCTACATGGCCATTAATACCGAAGAAGCAGGCCACCATTTGTTTCAATGTACTTTTTGCACGAGTAACTTTCGTAGGGTTCGGCTCATTTTGAAACACCCATACCGTTGATTGTTGCTTCGTTTCGGGATCGTATGCATAGATCCAGGATTCGTCACCTGTATAGATGTTATAAACGGCTTTTGAGTCACCACGGTTATATTTTTTTAACATTTTATTGCACCATTCGACGCGAGCATGTTTTTGCTCATTTGTTAAGTTGTGGGGTATCCAACGCGAACAATTTTTTTTTACAGCCAAATAATTATGTAATATGCTATTAATGCTGGTCATAGAAATACCCAGAGTCGCCTCTATCTCGCGGTACGTAACATGTCGGTCGTCCATTATAAGTTTTCGCACAGCCTCGATATTTTGTTGTACAACGACCGATTTCGGGCGACCTGCCTTAACTTCGTCCGTAAGCATACTACGTCCACGATTGAACTCACTAAACCAGTGATACACAGTAGTTTTAGATGGGGCTTCATCACCAAAAGTTGAAGTTAGTTGATCTATGCACTGTTGTTGCGTTAAACCACGCCGAAAATCATAATAAATCATAGCACGAATATTTTCACGAGTGAGTTCCATTCTTGCTGCGAGATGACATTTAAAACCCGTCAAAAACAAAACACGAGCGTTAATAAGGAAGAAAAAATATACCTTATATACTTAAAAAAGTTCAAATTTTACCATGGCGGTCAAATATGCTATTTAAGAAGATTGTAATCCCGGTTTCCGGATATATAAATAGCAGCCCTCGTAATTTAAACACGGTATATTTTTAATATTCTCTTCTGTTTCCGCGATTACTCATTGAAATAAAACAATTTAACGGATTATATCGCGTACATTATCTCATTTTAGTTCCCGACTTTTCGGAAGCTTTTCAGCTTTCCATGGTCAAGGGTGGACGGGTGGACGTGGCGGGTATATTTTTATCATATTTTTTGGACATACCGTTTAGAAAATAGAGGAGGGGAAAACCAATTTATGCAACTTTCAGAGCAATTTTATCCAAAATTATTCATTAAATCAAGTTAAAGTATTTTTAAAAGATTTGTCAAAATACGTACCACACATTGATATATGCTGATTTTTTTTTTCAGTTTCGGTTACATCTATGAAGTGCCCCCCCTAGAAGTATATTTTATTATTATTTAACTATCAAACTAAGTAGCGGCTTATACAAGACACCTATCTTCCAAATTTCATCAATATATATCTAGTAGTTTTTGAGTGAAACGCCTGTGACATACGGACGGACGGATGGACAGACGGACGGACATGACGAAACTATAAGGGATATTGTCATTTTGGCTACGGAACCCTAATAAATGAGACTGAGAATCAAAGCGGGGAGTTACGTGGACTGCTGCTGGTAATGATAAATAAACAGGAAAAATAACATACATTTTTTAATTTTATTTATAGCATCCCAGAAGTACTGTAAAAACATGTTAGTGACTGATTTAATAACCACAACACGAGTTATTTTCGTAATAATTCTATACACGTGTACGGTCGCAAGTATTAAATTAACTTCCATTATATCTTTCCAAGCCCGTTTCAAAATATGCTATCACTATGGCAATAAGAGAATGTTATAAATATACTCGAGAGAAAAAGTTTTGGGGCACCCTAATTTAAATAAACAGCTATAGATTTTTATTATTATTAATCACTAGTATATATTATTTACATAATATACTATTCTTTGCAATACCCAACTGTATTGTACAATTACCGCGATCTTGTCATAGAAATAACATTATCCAAAAATGTCGATTTTTGCAATATCTTGCTCCGTTAATGACTTTTTTTTATTGGTTTTTACAAGTTCGATTTATACATAATATAACTATATTTATTTAACTGTTATTTCTTGTAGTTTCTATTTAAAACGTAATAAAAAATTAGACAGAATGAAAAATCTATACAACCTTGCACTATTTTACTCACTCGACTCGAGTGAAAAAGACAATATTTTGCATTCATATGAGTAATTCAAACCAACAAGGTTCTTAAATAGCATCGAGTCTTCAAAGCCTCGGGAGTCTATAAGGTTCGAGCCTATAAGCCTCCAAATGAGCGTTATCCACAACACTAATTGCCTGGCTTTTATGTGGGACTACACTCTTTTCTTGAAGGCTTGAAAGTGGCATCGGTCGGGAAATGCCAGCGACAATTACCAATATTAAAAAAATATATTGTCACCAATATTTTTAATGATCATTGATTCTTTATCGATGTTTTGTTGATTGATATGACGTTTGATGTTCCAAATTCGAATAGACGAATTCAATATTTAAATTTAGAATCGAACCCAACGAGTTTAATCTGAAACTAGTATGACAGACGTCTAAAATAGCGATTTGAAGACTCGACTTATTTATTTGCAGCCAGTATCTTTAGTTTAGTACACTCGCTTTGCCCCTATACATTTTAGATTTTACTTAAAAGAGATATTTTTGAGCCAAAACGTCTAAGTCAATCCAGGATATAATTTGCTTGCCTTATTCAATTAAATATTAAGAAATTTATAAACGAGTAAAAGTGTATGAATATTGGTAATTTGTTAGATAATACATATACACCGTGACCGTTAATAACCCGAAAGATTTAAACCACATATTTTTGACGACTGTACCGAGTAAATAATGTTAAATCAACATGGGTCTAATTATGTGTCTTAATTAAATTACTATTTCAGTACGAATTAAATCTTATTAATTGCCCGCTTCTTTGTGAACAAGCCTTTAGGTGGGAATCTCAAGTTGAAGAAAAGAGAACGAGCATGACACTTCACGAATTGCTCCGAAATCATACGATGAAAGGCGAATGGCGTGACTTGTATTCCATGAATGACAAGAAGTGTCAAGTTATGTCTAGCACGATGTTTGTGTTAAAATTATTTTTATTTATTGGCACCACAAAATACCACAAATACTTAATATCCAAACTTTATTAGGAGCTACGACATTAAAGTGATCTTATCTTATTATTGAAACTTTGTGTCTTAGGTATCTTTTTTTTGACTAACAATCACAACCATAAATTGTTAGGCATGATAATATTCGAAGGAAATCATACTACTTATTTTTTTACATCATACTTACCTCGTACAGAAAAGGGACTTTGTTGTAACAGCGATCATGCTAACCTGTACCTACAGTAAAATAAACAACAACATGAAACAGTTACGAATTTGTATTACGAGTAATTTAATGAATTAGATTTTCAAAATGTGTACTGCCGTTTACAGCACAAATATTCAATCTTGAACGGATTTCATGATTCAAGTTAACATAAGTGTTCTTGATTTCTTCTGAAACCGTTTGAATTCTTATTAACAAATCTTCTCTGGAGTTCACAGGTATTGAGTAAACCTTATCTTTCAGAGTTCCCCATCGAAAGAAATCTAGCGGAGTTAAATCCGGTGACCGGGCAGGCCATGCTAAAACTTCGCTCCCACGGCCGATCCATCTCTCGGGGTATTGTTGGTTCAGCCAATTACGAACATCCAAGCCGCAGTGGGCCGGGCATCCGTCGTGCTGGAACCACATAGTTCGTCGGGTTTCCAAATCGACATCTTCTAGCAGGTCGTTTAATTCATTATTTAGAAATAATAAATAGTTGTGAGAATTCAGTCTATTTGGAAATATGATGGGACCTATTATTTTATTCCCAATAATGCCAGCCCACAAGTTTACGGAAAATTTGTGCTGGTATGAATTTTCTCTTTTTGCATGGGGATTTTCTTCTAACCACATATGCTGATTATGGGAATTAAAAACTCCCTCTCTCGTGAACAACGATTCATTTGTCCATAATATCTTATTTAGAAATCCAGGATCTTCCACTAATTTCTGATTCATCCTTTGGCAAAAGGCAACTCTAGCTAGCCCGTCATTGTTAATTGTGATGAAAATATTGTCGGTAGTAAAAACTTTTTGTATCTATACCAAACTTCTTTATGAAACTGGCTAACAACCATACACTTAGTGCATCTACGTGTAAAAGAAGTAGGTGGCTACGTCATGCTCACGCCCTTAAGGTGTGTTACACTGGAGATTTTTTAACTTTTGATTTGTTGTACATAATTAATATCTCCTTAATTATGAGTTTTTGGACTATATGTTACATAACTTTATATACTCTAATTAAGCTCTAGTATTCATAGCTTAAATCTTTCGGGTTATTAACGGTCACGGTGTATAGGCACCTAAATATATAATATATTACTAGAGTCGGACCATTTTATCTCTTCCAAGCAAATGAACTGTCAAATATATAAAAACTGAATATGGCAATGTTTTGTATCTGTCACAGACTTCAAGTTGTTTATCTGTCTTAAGAAACAATTTAAATTACGTGCGTTGGTTTTTTAAACAATAAAGGTTTAACTGTGGAATGACCATACAAAAGTGGTCAGCGGGAACTGCTTTTCCGCATGATAATTAACTTCGATGCTGTAAAGCAACAGCAAGAAGCGATTATCGCTGAAAAGCGGCAATGTTTACATTGCATTAAGTCTTTGGCTGGTAAGATTAACCAATCTTAGTACTTTTGAATAACACCAATATGGTTTATGTTTAAAAAATGTTCAAGTGAAGCCATTTAGCTTTTAGCAGCCTCTTAAGTGCACTGAGAGTATATTATGTGGTGTTAGTGACTTATTTATTACTAGCTTCTGCCCGCGACATCGTCCGCCTTAAATTCGTTTATCGCGGCTACGGGTATTTTTAAGGAATAAAAAGTAGCCTATGTCCTTCCCCGGGACTCAAACTATCTCCATACCAAATTTCAGCCAAATCGGTTCAGCGGTTTAAGCGTGAAGAGGTAACAGACAGACAGACAGACAGACAGACAGACATATACACTTTCGCATTTATAATATTAGTATGGATAGTATGGATATATAATATACATATTATTTAATCATTCACATGCAACTATGCTCATAAGAATAAAGATGTGTTGCCATATATATATACGCAATATATGTTTATCAGATATTATTTAGTTATATAGTACTAGCTTCTGCCCGCGACTTCGTCCGCCTTAAATTCGTTTATCGCGGATAAGGGTACTTTTCCGGGATAAAAAGTAGCCTATGTCCTTCCCAAGGACTCAAACTATCTCCATACCAAATTTCACCCAAATCGGTTCAGTGGTTTCAGCGTGAAGAGGTAACAGACAGATAGACAGACAGACAGACAGACACACTTTCGCATTTATAATATTAGTATGGATATATAATATACATATTATTTAATCATTCACATGCGTTTAGTTTTAGTGTCGCCACATTTTGTACATCTTCATAGCTTCACTCACTTGCTCAAAGGTTAACTGGAAGGTTTACAGGGATAATTAAATTTCACCTTTGTACTGGTATCATCTTTCTTAATAGTATTTGTAACTGGTTATTAATTACAAAACAGTGTTCTCATAAATACATACATAATTAAAGAAATCATATTTATACGCGATTAAACCGCGTTTTATTTCATTTTTTTTTTCATTTCATTTATTCATGAACAATACAAAGATTGTGTTTGAAATCAATACATATCTACACCTAATAATATAAATATTTTTTAAAACTAGGAACATACATTAAACAATATCTTAATCCTGTACAAATATTTCGTCTATACTATAGAAGCACCCTCTCAACAAATATGTTTTTAGCTGTTTCATGAACGCGACACAGTCTGTAATAATCTTTAAGTTAGTAGGAAGCTTATTAAAGACTACGACTGCCTGGTTTCTTGCGCAGTGCTGCGTCGCTTTGTGTTTAGGACAGAACCCAGGCTTCAAATTTTTGGTCCGCGAAAGCAAACGTATCTTTTGTTCCTCGCTAGTCTCATATTTTATTATATTTTTCACTAGCGCAGTGAGTAAGACAAGTACATATAAACTAGGAACTGTTAGAATACTCAAATTTTTAAAGTGTTCTCTACAGGAGGTCCACTGAGGAAGGCGCAAAATGGATCGCAGCGCTCTTTTTTGTGCAAGTAAAGCTTTATTTATGTTATACATGTAGCTATTTCCCCAGAACATAATGCTATACCGCAACTTGGATTCGACTAATGCATAATAAACTGTCTTGAGTTGTTCCACCGTCAATTCATTCCTGAGGCTTCTCAGGGCATAACAGGCTGAGTAAATAGAATTTTGAATAGAGTCCAGTTCTTGCTTCCAGTTTAATGCTGAATCGATACGCACTCCAAGGAATTTAACACAGTTAACCACGTCTATTTTAGCTCCTTTAGTAATTATGTTAAGAGTATCAGTCCTTTTGGAGTTGTTCTTAAATAACATGATTTTCGTTTTTGCAGTATTTAGTCTCAAATTATTAATGTCGAACCAATATTGAAATGCCATAAACGCATACTTTGTCCTCTCTTCGAGCTCTGATATACTATTTGCAGATACGACTGCGCTGGTGTCGTCTGCAAATAACGTTAAATGGCATTCGGGTACGATGTTACAAATGAAGTTGTACAAGTCATTAGTGAATATAATAAACAAAATAGGCCCCAGAATCGAGCCCTGGGGCACTCCTCTTTTTACATTTATAATATCAGATTTAGTATCTATCTCTAAATTTTCGCTAGTATTTTTAATCTCTACAAATTGTTTACGGTTACTGAGGTAACTTTGCAAGAGCTGATAGGTATGGCCCCTTAAACCATAGAAGTCTAGTTTTTTCAAAAGTATGTCATGATCTACAGTGTCAAATGCAGAACTAAGATCAAGAAATAGTCCTGCAACTCTTTTTCTGTTATGGATTTGTGACACAACATCATCAATAAGTGAATTAATCGCATCAATGGTTCCTATATTTTTTTGAAATCCAAATTGTTTTGTGTTGATGATGGAATGTTCATTCAAGTGAGAAAGCAGGCGAGATTTAATGAGCTTTTCAAAGATTTTTGATAAGACCGGTAGGAGTGAAATTGGCCGGTAGTTTTTAGGATCCGTTTGAACTCCTTTTTTATAAACAGGCAAAACTCTTGCAACTTTTAACTGGTCGGGGAAGATTCCAGACTTGTAACATTCATTAAATAGGTCGGCAAGTGGCCCCGAGAGTATATCTACGCATCTCTTAATTACAGTTATTGGTATTTCATCGTTTCCATATGACTCCTTATTTTCCATATACTGGATGATCTTTGATACTTCATAAGATGAAACTGGCTTCCATAATATATCTTTATAGCAATTTTGGGTCCACTGTTTTAGACACTTATCTGCGGAGAACATATTACCCGTGCTCGGAATAGTACCATGATCAAACTGCTCAGAAAAAATGTTTGCGATATCTAAGGGGTTTTGTACCATATTCCCGTTTGCTTCAAGAAGTATATTTTTCTGTTTACGACACTGAAATTTACCTCGGCATTTATTTACGACTTTCCAGATGGCTTTAGATGATCCCTCAGCTTTACAAATTTCGCCTTGCACTGCTAACTTTTTAGCATGCCTAATAACTTTTCTATAAACATTTAAATAGTGCGCTCGATATTCTAAAACAGAAGTGTGACAACTAGACTTATTTATATTACACAGAACTCGCTTCATTTTACTAGACACCTTTATACCTTTCGAAATCCATTTGATTTTAATCCTATCCTTTACCATATTTATTTTTTTCTTTTTTTTCCTAAAACTTTGATCAAAAATGTTAGTAATTTTTTGTAAAACGCAATTTATACCCAAATCGTGCCAATTTATACTAAGTAATAATTGTCGGAAGGTCTGTACGTTATTTTCAGAGAAGTAACGTTTTTCTATTGTCACAGGGGGATGGATATTTTGTGAAGTATTTTTATTCACTGCATTGATTTCACAGGAAATATTGTGTTCTTATTAAAAATATTTGGGTAGACTGTATGTACGTACACCGCTCGCATCTCGCCAGTCACTTAGCACGGCACGCCGAGTGTACCAAACTTATTCACGGTACACAAAAATGTCATGTCGTGTACCGAAAACCTGTTAGTACCGCGACAGCAAACACGGTACATTTAAATAATTGAGTGAAATGAAAACTCAAACATGAGCTGTTTGTTGTATTTATTTACTTTGTTGAACTTTTATTTATTTGTAGCTTTAAGTGTGTATTATGACGGACAACCGCTTGAGCTCAGCAGGAGTAACGTTGCCTGCGAAGCTGCAGGTCCTGGGTTCAAATTCCAGTAAGGGCAGATATTCGAATTCACAATAACGATGCGAAACTCATCCAGAAGGCCTAGTAATACTTAGGTATTCAGAACTATATTTGACATGTACATTATCATTAAGAGATATGATCAATACAAATAAATGATATGATATAATATTTGTGTGATAAGCATATCTGTTCCTGAGTCTTGGAAGTTTTCTATGTATATAGAGAGATAGAGAAATAGTCATGACCCCTCTCTTTTTCTTTAGCATAGTCTGGTAAAAGTATCCTACAACCATCTGGAGATACCCAGCTACCCGTATACCAAAAATATTTGAAATCCGTTTAGCTGATTTTGCGTGATGAAGCCACAACGACACATACAAACATTTAATTTTTACAAGTTTATAATAGTATAGATATCGTCGTCTAGTACTCATAACACGAGCATAGTGAGCATACCATGGGCCTAGTCCGATTGGTGTAAACATTGTCCTGTAGAAAAAAAAACTTTTCATTTCATGACACGTTTCGCGCATCTCTAATCATATGTACGATTTCCTAGCACCTATTACTCAACAACCCTATTTCAGACTGAGCGTCAGAAATCTCATTCCATTCTAAATTAGTTCATCAAACCTCTTTCGGCTGTCCTCATTCTCCTGCTTCCCCGAAACTTCATTACCCTGCAACATGGAACCTTTTCGCTTAATACATTTAGCGCCGTCTGATTCTAATTGGAAGTGATTGGAACATGCCTTTGCCATTACCCTGTGTGCATTTGTTGTATACGTATTGTAAGGGATCTATTCAAATAAAATATATACAAATTAATTTGTTGCAGGAATCAGTGGGCCATCGATAAATAGCATAAATACCTTACAAAACACTTAAATATAAACAACAACTAGCAAATACTTATGTTTATGTTTATTTTTATTATTTATAATCAAATAGTCTTGAGCTTCGCGCTTTACTTTGCTTCAGGTCATGCCTATCGCCAGCTCTTCTGGAGTGGCGACCTCGTTTGCGCTTGCCTTGGTTATTCCAGTCTAAGCCTTGCCTTGGAATGTGTTCTGGGTCCTTTCGGAGCGTCTGCCCATTTTCATCGTATTATAATAATAACAATAATTATTATATACTTCGAACAACAATGGCCCATAGATATTGGTAGCATTTTCTATTTAAGATTAGGTTAGTATATTATTATAATATGTCAGATTAAAAAAATACATAATTGCTTAATATTAAAAATTAAAGGGCTCTGTCACCCATGTATTTGATCATGCGATAAATAAATCATAAAGCAGCTGGTAATCTAATATTATAACAGAGCACTTCTGCGTTAAAGAAGGGGTCACAGGTTTCAATTTAGTAGGTCGCATTGATTTTTTCGAGAGAAGGAAAAATCAATGCGACCTCAGTTCGATTCTAAAGGAAAAAATCAATGCGACCTACTAAATTGAAACCTGTGACCCCTTCTTAACGCAGAAGTGCTCTGACCAACTGAGCTATCGCAACTTTACGTACCTGGCTTGAAATTTTGAACACAATCTAGTTAGTACTAGTAGCGCCCTCTGTATTCTTATTTTGAAATGCTAAGCGCATTAGCCATACTCCAAGACACGCGTATCATGCTTCGTCTCTGTCCCATTGCTCCTACGGAAAGTATTAGGACAGCGAGAGAGATGGCGCTGTTCTTCAAGTTTGTGTCACTCTTACACTCACGTATCTACTTGTCAAAGAGTCTCAGCTGCGTAGTCATTTATCTATCGCACTCTAAACGCAACCATGGGTCTGCAGGTAAAAATAGGCGCTTTACCGGCTTGCTACGAGTAGACTATCGAAATTATGCTTGAGCCTGATTTGTCTTTCTCACACTCACATACTTGTCAGAGAGTGTCAGGTGCTTGGTCGATTATCTATCACACTATAAACGAAACGGTCATAGTCCTGCAGGTCAAAATAGGCACTTTACCGACGAGTTACGAGTAGGCTATCGAAATTATACTTGTGCCATCGAAATGACACTATTTTAAATTTCCAATTAACACTGACTTCATTGATTTAGTATCAAGGAACACATTTTTTTTATTATCTTGTAAGTATATCCCACTGCCAAGGCCTCCCCAGTTTTTCGCTACTCGTCCCAGTGGAGTGCATGCTCCTGCCACGCGTACTGGTCTGGCGTCCAGGTCATTCTGCCATCTCTTCTTCGGTCTATCTCTGCTTCGGTAGCTATCTCGAGGCGTCCACTCAGTACATAATTTGGCCCTTCGTTCTTGATGCATTCGGCAGACGTGTCTTACTTTTCTTAATACACAAAATTTTAAGATGTTCGGGAAAATACTAAAGAAGTATACAATCCTCTAAATGACGTCATTAGCAAAATTGTGACATAGCGCACAAGAAGAATATCAGTTCAATTTCTATACTAAATTTGTCTCAGTAAGAGCGCTTCCGTATTATTTTCCACACTTTGACTGTAACATACGTCCTAAGTGTCGTCTAAGCTCTTTTAAATTTATTTGATTCCATTGGAATAAAGCCTAGTAACAAAATATAAATAAATGCTGTCAATTCAACGAATCATGATTTTTACATTTCTAAGGCCCTTCCTTTTCAGTCAGGCGTCACAATCATGTTTAACCGATCTAATGGATCCGATTATCTCAATCCGACATATACTCTTTCATCTGATAAGCCTAACAGCTGACGAGAAAATAATAGCATATTTCAGCCGGTGGCATTGTTGCGAACACCTTTTAGCTTGATGACTGATGTTATCATAAATTCACAAGGGTGGTTTTTTAGTAGCCAAATTCTAAGGCAACTATGACTTTTATAGACACTCTGTTATTTGACAGGCGCGTCAACTTTTACAAATCGTTATTTAAGTTGTCTCCCCTAAATACCACTCACAACACATACATACAACATCCATACACACCGACATTACAGTCACGTCCATAAATAAAATATGTATATAATTTGGAACTTAAGTATGTTTCGGCATCGTCATCATACCAGGCGTGGATACAGGTATTTCGTAAAAATTTTGAAATTGGCTGTAATCCATATCTATACTAATATTATAAATGCGAAAGCGTGTCTGTCTGTCTGTCTGTCTGTCTGTCGTCTGTCTGTTACCTCTTTACGCTTAAACCGCTGAACTGATTTGAATGAAATTTGGTATGGAGATAGTTTGAGTCCCGGGGAAGGAAATAGGCTACTTTTTATCCAGGAAAAATACCCTTATCTGCGATAAACTAATTTAAGGCGGACGAAGTCGCGGGCAGAAGCTAGTAAAGTATAAAGCCGTTAATCAAAGCCGCCGGGCCCCTATTTCACAATCGTGACAAATGTCGGGTGACAATGACAATTTCACGTACGTTGCGTGCCCAGTATAAAGTAAGAAGATGTATCGAGCTTGCAGGGATCGCCGTGGACATAAAATTGTCGTTGTCACTTGACAATTGTCACGAATGTGAAATAGGGGCCAGGTGGAGGCGGGACATTGTACCTCCCTGCATTGCCCCTGCCCCTGCACGTTCGTGCAGGTTAAGCCTAAGGTTCTGAAGCAGAAGAGGGAACTATTTTCACAGAAGGGAGATTGAAGTCTCTCTCGTAGATTCGGGTATGATGTTAAGACCAGCATGGTACTTTGAGGATTAACTTCCCCACAAAGAAAAAGTCGTTGGCTTTAAAATTTGCAACCATCTGACTTGGTCTTCGGTCGAATACAATAACCACTTTGCCCTCGCAGAGGGGCGGGCTAGCCAGCGCTGCTACGCACGAGGAGTAGCACCGATAGGTAATTTACGCATCCTCCAACACCCTGTAACATGTAACTTGAACAGAGAAAAATATACCTTTCCTCAGTCGACCCCGTGGACACCGAAGCAAAGCTTCTGAAACGTCGGGAACTCAAATGAGATACAATACGCGATATAATCAGTTTAAATTGTTGTATTTAGGCTGGATTTTACCAACCTTTTATGCCGAGAAGTACGCTTATTTTTAAATAGTTATGTCATATTAATGTGGAGTTTTGACATTACTATCCAAGAATAGCGTTATTCTCGGATTAAAAGTTTGGTGAAATCCAGCTTTAAAAGAGTAATTATCGCGGAAACAGAAGAAAATATTCAGTATACCGATTTCTTCTCAAAATAAATACAACGAATTGGTTATTGAATAGTTTGGACATCGTCTATACTATTGTAAAGTTGTAAAAATGAAATGCCTATACATTGTTTAAAAAAATGATTGTAACGGACTATTTTGAGGTCACTTAATTGAAAAATATTTTTTGGTTTTTTTTTTATGTTTTTAATATGTCGTTGTGGCTTTACTACGCCAAATCGGCTAAACAGATCTCAACTACTTTTTGGTACACGGGTAGCTAGGTATCCACAGATGGTTATTGGATACTTTTTACCCGACTGCGTTGTCAATAAAAAGAGGGGTTATGACTTTTCTCTTCCGCGATCGAAGTTGCGGGCGCCTTCTAGTTCAATATAAAATTCATATAAAAATGTTTGAATGTCTTTGTTCTTGTAGCGACAACGGAAAATATGAATTACTAGAGGGCGCCCGCAACCTCAACATAACCCCTCTTTTTTCTTGAGCATAGTCGGGTAAAAAGTATCCTATAACCATCTGGAAATACCCGTGTATCAAGAATACTTGAAATCCGTTTAGCCGATTTAGCGTGACAAAGCCACAACGACACATACAAACATTTCATTTTTACAATTTTATAATAGTATACATGTTAGTTCGCGCCCCTTTCTCCCCTACAGCAAATCTGCTCCATCCCAAAAGTTGAAAAAAATGTAATGAAAATGTCACTACATGTGTTTTTACCTTAAAAATAAACACATTTTTATCCCTATAATGATAACATTATTATGCATGAAACAACCAGGATTTTAGAACCGAAAAATATAAAGAATACCCGCGCCATTTATACCCATGACGTCATAAAGGTGTGGGAAATGGGAATGAGCATTCATTAAGCTCCCCCCCTGTTTAATTTAAAGAGGTTTTGTATACAAATGTGTTCTGGTTTATCATTATTGTGCCCTAAGGTAACTTATGCGGTTTTGTTTACATTTACGGCGTTATTCCTTTTCCTTAATTGCAGTTTGACTTTAACCTAGCTAATATTTTCTTCTGTTTCCGCGATTATTACTCATTGAAATAAAACAATTTAACAGATTATATCATATTATTTGACAGAGGAAAATACATCTTTTCTCAGTCCTCCCGTGACCATGGAAAGCTGGAAAGCTTCCGAAACGTCGGGAACTAAAATGAGATAATATACGCGATATAATTCGTTAAATTGTTTAACCTAGCTGCTTATCATTAACCTGGTTTTTGTGAATAGAATTTTCATGGCTGTCTTTGCCTGAGGAAACTTGGAATTCACATGTAAAATTTTCAAGAAGTGTGATTGAACAGAATTGCATGTATTTTGTGACTCTAACTGCACCATTTTGACTTGTTTTTATTTAATGCAATCATACATTTATCAAACATAAAAAACATACATAAAACACCCATGACGTCATATAGAGGTAGGAAATGGGAGTGAGCGTTTATTAAGCTCCCCCCTGTTTAATTCAAAATGAAAATATTTTTTTTTATTTAAAATTGTTTTGTATACAAATGTGTTCTGGTTTATCATTATTGTGCCCTAAGGTAACTTATGCGGTTTTATTTACATTTACGGCGGTATTCCTTTTCCTTAATTGCAGTTTGACTTTAACCTGGCTGCTTATCATTAACCTGCTTTATGTGAATAAAATTTTCGTGGCTGTCTTTGCCTTGGGAAACTTGGAATCTTCATGTATATTTTCAAGTAGTGTTCTTGAACAGAATTGCATGTATTTCATGACCCATAACTGCACCATTTGACTCGTTTTTATTTAGCATTAAAGTGAAATATGAATTGTTTTTTTGTTTATACAAATACAATTTTTGCTAAATGTGCCAATTGCCATAAAAAAACATGATTGGTGGATACCCAGCTACCCTGGTGCCAAAACTAGTTGTAATCTGTTTAGCCGATTTGGCATACAACATACAAAATATATATATATATATATCTTCAATGTACCTACATACATTTCATTTTTACAACACTATAAAACTATAGATAAGGGCTCGTCCAGAAATCATATGATCATATTTGACCTACTTTTACTTGTCACTTTTGAAAAATAATGTGAACTGGAAAGGGCACCTTAATTTTTTTGTACAGGCTTTTATTTTTTACCCGACTGAGCAACGCAAATCTTTTATCATTTTTAATTTGGAATTACCAGTTAGGAACTATAGCGATTTAAAGTTGGTTAGCAAGCCGTTCTCACTAAATTTTCATTTAATGGTATTGTTATAAATCTGTCCAAGCTTCTCAATAACCCCCACGATGAAGATTGCGAAATTTACTGACTTTTATAATTTTAACTAAAAAGTGTTAAATAAAAAAAATAAAAAACAAAAACCCGACTGCGTAAAAAACTAAAAAGAAAGCAGTCGGGGTTTTTTTACAACTTCTATACTATTATAAAGTTGTTAAAAATGAAATGTGTGTACATTCAAGATATTTTTAAAAAAAATGATTGTTACGGACTATTTGGAGGTCACTAAAACGAAAAATATTTTTATGTATGTATGTATGTGTCGTTGTGGCTTCATCACGCAAAATCGGCTAAACAGATTTCCATAAATTTTGTTACACGGGTAGCTGGGTATCTCCAGATTGTTATAGAATACTCTTTACCCGACTATAATGAAGAAAAAACGACGGGTTATGACTGTTTCTGCTCCGCGAACGAAGTTGCGGGCGCCTTCTTGTATGTAATAGTATAAATGTAACGTATTTTGCGTTGCTAACTAAAATTATGGTTTGGATTTCTACTCACCCAAGTAGTCACGTGTTTCTAAGTTTTCCACTCCGTTTTATTTAAACTTGCGTCGAATCCCCACCTTATCGCGGTCACGGCGCCACGTGACGCTCACTTGTCACGACAAACACGCGTTTGTCAGATGACCACAACCCTCGTAAGGGTACTTAATATAAATTAGACTAATACATATATTAACTAGTTGAATTGCTTGTTATAAACTATCTACTAGAAGTAGAAGGCAACTGGCACTTCAAAGTCATAACTTTCTTTTCCACTTCATCGCAGTCAGGTAAAAAATAGGTGTCCGTAAAGTCGGTTTACGGACGATAATTCTACGTGATAACGTCATAAGAATACATGGATGAAAAATTGCATACTTTTATAAATTCACAAGCCGATCGCTTGTTTCGCGCTCTCGCTTGCACGCTTGGCTCAGACCGAACGTGACAACGGAACATGACATTTAGTCATGCTTTTTCGTGCATGCAGCCAGTGTTCATCGATTTTGAAGACGTTATTAAGTCAGAAAAGATCCTATCACCATTCTTGGATTGCCAGCTACCCTTGTACCAAAAATAGTTGAAATCCACTAAGCAGTTTTGGCGCAATCCGAGCACAAATACATACAGATCTGTAAATGAAGTTTGAATAGTGTTTTCTAAATTTTCCACCCAATTTAATTTAAACCAACATCAAAGCCACCCTCCCCGCGGTCTGTGCCGCGTGACACCCATTTGTCACGGCCGGCGTGTTTGTCACGTGACCACGACCCTTGAAAGGGCTGTAAATTAGGCTTATAGATGATATTTTAAATAGGTATTTGAATGATTTACAGAAAAAATGCATTCTACAAGTCACTGGTGCAGGGCATTAAATTTTCAGTTACATTTTCAGGGTAAGTTAAAATTAGACTATATGTCACTATGACAATGTTCAAACCTCAATTCGTTAAAAGTGAAACAGAAACAAACAATTCCTGTGATATTGGGCCAGCAAAGTGAAATTTTGAAAGTAAAAATCTATCTCAAGTGCGTTACATTCATAGAAACAAAAAAAACATTCATTCTAAAATGTTACGAAACTTAGATAGAAATTCTGGACATTTGTATGTCCCAAAATTTTGTACAGAAAAATATTTCTCAAAAAAATAATAAAATCATTAATACAAAACTGAAATGCGAAATTTGGGATATAAAATGTCTTGTGTGTGGTTTGAATATATAAACGATTATGGGTACGAAAAGCTCAAAAAAAACGTCGAATCAAACTCGGTTGGGCAGCATTCGGGAAACTGCGTCATATATAAATATCTATAACTATTATATTATTGTGTATTTATTATATAAATTTTGTTATTCATGTATTTAAAGTATATAAATGTGTTTTTGTAATTACACAAGCTTCAGCACCGCCTACATTTTTTCTGCTTTGCCCTAAGGTTGACTGGTAGAGAATGCCTTATGGCATTAAGTTCGCCTTTTGTACAATAAGTTTTCTTTTGTGCAATAAAGATTAAATAAATAAATAAATAAAGTTGTAAATTAAATGAAATGTCTGTATATTGAAGATATTTTCAAAAAATGATTGTAACGGACTATTTTGGAGGTCACTAAAACAAAAAATATTTTTTTGGATTTTTTGTATGTTTGTATGTGTCGTTGTGGCTTCATCACGCAAAAACGGCTAAACGGATTTCAAAAATTTTTGGTCCACAGGTATCGCCAAATGATTAAAGGATACTTTTTACCCGACTTCGCTGAAGAAAAAAAGAGGGTTATGATTTTTTCTCCTCCGCGGACGAAGTTTGCGCACCTTCTATTTAGAAATAAATATATATTACGGGATAATTTTACACAAATCGAACTAGTCTCATGGTAAGCTCAATAAGGCTGTGTTATGGTTACTAGATGACGATATAATTTAATATATATATTTATTTATATACATAAAACACATCCAAGAGTCAGAAACAAGTATTTATGCTCATCACACAAATTATTGCCCTTATCAGGACTTTCAGCTTCGCAGCCAACGTTAATCCCGCTGAGCGAAACCGGTCGTCGTAATATCTTTTCGTCAACTATACCCCAGTGCTTGAAGATAAAAGTCTTAGAACAGAGTGTTGCTAGTAATGACCTGAGGAACTGAGACATGGTCGTTCACAATGGGACTCATAAAGGTGCGTCCACATTCGTATCATTTGCCCGATCAGATCTTCGTTCCGTGGCATGAACGCGTGTCATGATCACGCGTTTGGACGTGGCGCCGATCCAACGTGGAGTAGCGCGGCGTAATCGCCGCGCCGACAGTAAGCGTCCAAGCAGCGCGATACGCAGTCATGCTACGCCACGGTGATCGGATACGAGCAAATGATACAAGTGTGGACGCACCTTAAGGCGACTCCGAGTCTCGCAACGTGCAAGGGAAAGGGCTATGCTCGGAGTTTCTCTGCGTGTTAGAATCAGAAATGAGGATATCCGCAGAAGAAACAAAGTAATTATAGCTCACAGGATACATCGTTGAAGTGGCAATGGGCGGGCCATGTAGCTAGGTGAAACGGATGGCCGTTGGGACAGTAAACTCTTGGAGTGGCGACCACGCATAAGAAAGCGTAGGTACTAGATGGATGGATGACCTCGTCGGCGGATCGCACTCTGTGGCGAGTTATAGGGGAGGCTTATGTTTAGAAGAGGACGTCCTTGGCTGATGGATAGAAGCCCAAAAAAAGGCCGACCAAAAACGTGATGTCATCTGCGTATCGAAGATTTGTGATTTTGGTGCCACCGATAGGAGAATTAATCGCGATGAAACAAAGTGAATAAGCCTTAAATTTACACTGAAAATTAGCTCTCCAAACCATTTTATATAGAAGAGCCCCGGTAAGCTCTATTCTCCATACAAACGTAGTTACTCTCTCATTTTAAAAAGACTGGCTAATTTGCTCTGAAACTTTGTACTTAGAATAAGTTAAGGTATATGCAGGCCTGTACCAACTGTAATTAGTTTATGTAGCTTCAGATACCATAGAAAAAAATTCAGCGAATTTAAGTTTTTCATACAAAACTTGTTTTTGCTTTATTTCGTTTGTTTTCTAAACTGGAGCCATATAAACTGATTACAGGCCTAGATATACCTCATGTCATTGTATATGCAAAGTTTTGTTACAATCCAACATGTAGTTTTAAAACGAGAATGAAACTCCGTTTGTATGGGAAGGTGAAATTCGGCCCAGCTTGCTGGGGACTCTTAATGCACATGCCCACCCATACTCAATGGAAAAATCTCCACAACATTATTTACAAACCGTACCATTTGATAAATCTTTTATGGTATACTAAACTCATTTATTTTGAGCCCTCGCCTTGAATTTTTGCCACTAAATTTTGTACCTTTTCTAATAACCATAAGATTGAAATCATGTATATGTTTGTTCATTTAAATCAGTTCTTACATTGCGGTAGTCTGCAAGATCATATTTTATTAGTTGGTTATTGAACGTAATGGTTTATATCTTTGAAATTAAATCATGTATAAAAATAACCTCAAAATCCTCTGATATTACATATTTATGTGTTAGCTGTTTCAATAAATTGCTTAAGCCAGTTAAGTTCTCATCGATTCCTGAGATCTGAGACATTGTATACTTTACCGCCCTAGGTATATATTGGTTTATTACGTACCTGCATGTGACATTTTTACAACATACTTAGTTTTTTCCGACCGCAATGTCTCGTAAATGGGGATTGTTTTTGCCTCCATTACTGTGTATCGATAGTTTCTGGGAAGTAAAATAGTACAATCTATTCTTCGAGATCTAGTTTGGTAGACTTAAGCTAAATACTACATCATAATGTTGTCATACTGTAGAGCTGTTATCGTGAAGTGGGTATCCCAAAAACTAAACCATCCCAAGTTTAGTAATGTCATACCTTTTTCTAATCATCACCATTTTTTTCGTGATTTTTAAAGTGAGTTCCTTCAATATGAAACTATATTCTTCTAAATACAAATCAAAGTATGTTTACACTACAAGGACATCTCTAGCTAACATGTGGCAACTGTAAAGTTCGCTCTGTGGGGGTGAAAATTTAGTTCCATGATTGCAGGAATCCAGGAATGCAAAATGCAAAGGTCTTGTAACAAATAGTGACACAATTTTAAGACAAGCTGATTGGACTCTGTTGCTCAGTTGGTAGAGCGTGCGCCCCGGAAAAGCACAAGGCAGTGGTTCAAATCCAATCGGAGTCTTGATTTTTTTTCATTTTGTATAAGAACATAAAACAATTTAACGGATTATATCGCGTATATTATCTTATTTTAGTACCTAAAATGGAACTAAAATGAGATAATATACGGGATATAATCCGTTAAATTGTTTTATTTCAATGAGTAATAATCGCGGAAACAGGAGAAAATATTATATAAGAACATAAGTATTTCTTTTTTTTTCAAAAATATTTCACAAAGCTTCATGCAACTAAAATTTACTCGCCAAGCAGTTAGTCGGCTATTTTGCACTCATATCTCTAAATTTAGCACCTAATTCTATAAGCGGACTCCAGCAACCTTCACCAAGGCAGTTCACCTTGTGGGGATCTACCCACGCTGCGTCTTCCGGTTCGTGGTCACCACTCAAGAATCCAATGCCGCTTATGTCTGGCCATTATTTGATGCCCATTGCGAATATTTTAACGGAGAGCTTGTCTAAAACATGTCACAATTCGATGCAAGATCCGATCCAAATGACTCATCACGTGACAGTTCGTGACTGGATCATTTCGGAGACCGCCTTGACCCGTCTGTCACGTTATCATGTTCTAGGAATCTTCACACCTATCGTTTTGTATGTCACGCTAAGTAAGCATTACTAACCTATATTTAAGATGCCGGTTAAGATAACCTTTTTGGTCGTGAGAGAGCAACCTGTCGTTATAAAGTAGTGGTTACTTAGTGTTATACATTCGGTAGACATACCGAATGTATTATACCAAGTACTTCGTACATAAGGTCAACTGAGGGTCTACTCTGAAACTCGATATTCGAAGTTCGTATCGCGCCATTCCCTTTCGCTCTCACCTTAAACTGTATTTGAGTGAGCAAGAAGGCGCGATACGAACTTCAAAAATCGAATTTTAGAGTAGCCCCCCTGAGACGATTGCGTCCATGGGACAAATGATGTATCTTTTAAACATTTGACGGTAGCCGAACACTTTACAAATATCCCTAACTTCCCCTCTTAATGTTTGGCACTGTTACTAATGCAAAGAGAGCGGGGTCGATGTAAAGTGTTCCGTTTGTAGGACGTCATCTAAAGAATCATTTATCCCATAGACGCAATTGCCCCAGTTGACATTAGAAATAGTTCATTTCAGACCGAGATTTTTTTTGCGTTTTTATAACTTTGGGACGCCCACCGCGTAAACAATAGATATTGTACAGCCCGATACGTAAATAATAAAAATAAATAAATAAATAATCAGGGACAATCACACAAATTGGCCTAGTCCCAAACGATGCAAAGCTTGAAGCTATGGGTACTAGGCAACGATATACATAATATATAAATAAATTACAATATTTAAATACATAGAACACATCCAAACCCGGGAACAAACATTCGTGCTCATCGCACAAACACTTGCCCTGGCCGGGATTCAAGCATAGGATGACATACAACATAAATACTGACTGACTCAAATAATTAAATAGTGTTAGGCAGGTACCAAGGGGTACACTATCGCTGCTCTGTGCGCCCGTGCGCAGCAGCACCCGTACGTTAGGTACCGAGGACGCTGCGGCGTCCAACCGCCTAGCACACCAACGACGATCGAAGCAAACATTCTACCGTTCAAATCAAGTATTATGGCAAATACCATAGCTATGTCGACGAAAGTGGTTTTGCGGATCTCTTTATTTCATAACATAGGCATTCCCTCACAGAATTCTGCAAGCAAGGGGATCAACTTCACACCAATAACATAATTTTATTAAAACTAATTCCATACGAAATACTTCGGAAACACGCTAATTATTCAAATCATTCGTATTTTCGACGAGTTACACACGGTTTCTCAAAGTAAATCGGGAATGTTTGCAAACCAATTACCTCACGAACGAGTATCAAGGAGTTTACTTCCACGGCTCTCGTTTACAGACGTTTGTTGCCTTCATAATCATTCTAGAAACGACCGTATTCTATTTGAGATATAGTTTAAACTTGAGAGCAGTAATAAAGGCAGATAAGTGGTTTTGGATGTAGAATCAGCAATGTTAGGCAATACCTATAATAATATCGGATTATACTTGACTTATTCGGGTTTAATTTCTCATGAAATGAGTATACATCGATTTTAATTTCAAAGTACAGGCGATTTCAATATGTGTGCATTGCTAAAAAAGTTATACATCTATAATAATACAAACTTGTAAAAATGGAATGTCTGTAAGTACATAGAAGATATTTAAAAAAATATATTGTAATGGACTATTTGCAGGTCACTAAATCGAAAAATATTTATTTTTTGTTTGTTTGTACCTATGTGTCTTTGTAGCTTCATCACGCCAAAACGGCTAAACGGATTTCAACTATTTTTCGTACACGGGTAGCTGAGTAACTCCAGATGGTTATAAAATTAAAAAAAAAAGAAAAGTTATATTTTTTTCTCCTCGGCGAATGAAGTTGCAGGCACCTTTTACTTCATCATGCCAAATCGGCTGAACCGATTTTAACTATTTAACTATACTTGTTCATCATTTTTTTGAAAATATTTCAAAAGTACGGACATTGCCATTTTTCTAACTTTATAATAGTTTGGAAGATATGGCCTAAAGCGTATTTTAAGTGATATATTGGCTACTTAAAGAACTTTTATCCATTAAGATATTTACTTAAGTGAAATCCCCAAACTTTTCAATTGCCCTGAATGTATACTAAGCTGATATAGAGCATCTCAGGGTATTTTCATTAAAGAAATGAAAAGTTTGAAACTTTCTTAAAGTGTACTTCTAACTACGTTATTTACAAGTTGAAAGCAAGAAAGGAACCATACCCGATATGGATAACGATATAGTAGACCCCGCAGACGAGAAAATACTAGTGAAATTATGTTAATGTGCGCCTAATTTTGTTTTAATTATTTAATCTTCTATGCTATCATAAAATTATAAAAATAAAATTTCTGTACATTGAAGATATTTTAAAAAGAGTGATACGGGCCTATTTGAAGACCATTAAGTAGAAAAATATTTATTTTAATTTTTTGTATGTGTCATTGTGGCTTCATCGCGTCGAAACGGCTAAACAGATTTCAGATTTTTGGTATACAAATAGCTGGGCATCCACAGATGGTTATAGAATACTTTTTACCCGACAACGCTGGCAGAAAAAGAGGGTATAATAGTTTGCTCCTCCACTGACGAAGTATACCTACTTATATGTTTCTAGAAGGTGCCCGTAACTTCGTTCGCGGAGGAGATGAAGTCATAACCTCTCTTTTTTTCTTCAGCGTAGTGGGGTAAAAAGTATCCTATAACCATCTGCCTATACCGAGCTACCCGTGTACCAAAAATAGTTGAAATCCGCTTAGCCTATTTGGCATGATGAAGCCACATCGACACGTACAAACATACAAAAAATCCAAAACATATATTTTTCGATTCAGTGACCTCCAAATAGTCCATTACAATAATTAATTTGAAAATATCTTCTATGTACAAACATTTAGTTTTTACAACTTTATTATAGTATGTATAGATATGGTACCCGACCTTAGAATATAAGTGAAACGGATTATTTATTTAACAAAATATTTATTTTTATTTTTTCTACATATTTTTGTAGTTGTGTGTCTTTAAGGCTTCATCACGTCAAACCAACTAAATGGATTTCCACAATTTTTGATACACGGGTAGCTTGTCATCCATAGATGGTTATGATACTTTTTATTTACCTCTGAAGAAAAGAAGGGTCGTGAATTTTTCTCCCCCGCTGACGAAGTTAGGGGCACCTTTTATTTATTAATTTTTTCAGCCGCAGACCTACTCAAAAGGCAACGCCCCTTATTCTCGTAAATTTTTCATGAAATAATCACGCAAGTTTTTCGATAAATTTGCAATGTCTGAGAAGTTTACAAACCAATTTTCTTTTCTATTAGTGCTAAGGGCAGAGTATAGAAAAGTCGATATCAATATAAAATTGATTACGAATATAAACATACTTTTTTTCATGCTGAAACATATTGAACTTTTCACAAGTACGAACATAAAGAATGTATGTTTATTTTATGGTTAATAATTTGGCGGAAAAAAGCCAGTAGTGATTGCCGTCTGATAAAAAGCTGGTAGGTATCTCGTTTATTATAAATTATTATACATTTTTGTATTTTAATAAGCTAATAATTATATTTATTTATAGCAACACGAAAAAAATACTCCACAGCGATCAGATAACGTAATAATAAAGGTAAAGTAATTTAATTATTTATTTAATCTTTATTGCACAAAAGAAAACGTATTGTACAAAAGGCGAAGTTAATCGCATGTACCATTTTCTACCAGTTAACCTTAGGGCAAAGAAGGACAGGCGGTGCTGAGACATTTGTTACTACCTACAATACCTACACATATGTAGACATATTCTAAGATATAGTTGAATTATCGAGAAGATGGAATTGCATTTGTAGTGGTTGTACCGTTTGCAACAAAAGGAGAATAATTTTCTCTTAACTTAATAAAATGACATACCCAAGAAGTGGAATAAGTAGTAGTCCTCTGTTTTTTCTTTTATTCGCTATCATGTTCTTCATCTGAGCTGTCACAAGTATTGATAATAAAATTGTCTGTTATTTGATCCATTTCTCCTTCCTGACATCGATATTTATTTTCTTCACTTTCGACGTGGTGACAAATATTTTCCCAGTCCTCAGCAGTGATGGTATTCATTCGTTCAGTTGCTGCTGATGACGGACAAGGACGCAACTTTTTATTCTTCGGGGAGGTGAATTTCTTTGTTGTTGCGAATTTCTCGCTGTTGCTCTCAGTCACAATGTTATAAACAGTAGAGAGACAAACACCTGCAGCTTTTTCAACTAACTGGGCAGCGGTGTAAGGCAAGTTTAAATTTTTCGTCAGTTCATTTTCAAAATATTTATAACAGTTGAAAATTATTTGCTTACTTTGACTCTCAATAGGACCAAAATTACTTACAGCCATATTTTTTTAAAATATAGAAATTATTCGTAGTCGTACGGGCGGACACAATAATTAATTGAGAATACAATCAAATCAGATGTAAAAATATACGCACAACGTAAATAATATTGACAATTTCACACTGACATTATTTTTGTGTTTAGTTCTTCGAGATATATATATATATATAACAACCTCTTTTTATGCTGATAGTACAAGAAAATAGAAAATTCAAATATAGAATGCCTGTAAACAAACAATACTACTACATATGCAATTCCACGCTCTCGATGATTCAACTATACATGCATAACATAAACGTCGTTTTGGCATCATCACGTCAAAACGGCTAAACGTATTTGAACTATTTATGGCACCTACATGGGTATCCACAGATGGTTATTTAAGATTTTTTAGCCGACTACGCTATCAAAAAAAGACGGGTTATGACTTTTTCTCCTCCGAAAACGACGTAGCTTCAGTAATAAAAATAGACTAAAGTTAAAAAATCTAAAATTGGAGATATCATATCGACGGTGGAAGGTGGGATAATTGACATTGAATTATACACCTTATAATATGAGTTAAATGGGTATATTACTAAATGACTACAAGCTGTCGCTTATCCCATTTCTCCTTTCCACCGTCAATATACATATACAAGACTCGGATTTTCTCGCTGTTTTTTGTGTATGATGGTACGGGCCCCTTTGTTATGCGAGCCCGACTTGCTCTTGATCGGTTTTTTATCCAAATCTTTTCTCTCAAAATCTGGGCAGCCATTTTTTCTTATACAACGTGGCAGTATCCTCAATTTGGAAGCACAATGGTCACGAACCACTCTTCTCGGAATTTCCTTCCGCGAACGTTTAGATTGTATCAGATCTTCCCATTTTGTTCACGAGATGCTCTTCAAAAAATTTATCCTGATACGTTACACGTCTTGCAATAGCAAAACTGTCGCTGGTCTCATTTTTTAATCGCCGTAGACAGTTTTTTTTTCTAATATTACCTATAAAAAGATGTCCGTCTTAAGAGCCTTGTCTACAAGACAGTAAATTCAAATTCAAATCCTTTATTTGTTCAACATAGGTAAAACATAGGTCTAACATTTTTTTTGGTATCATGCTGGGCCGTTAGGCGTACAAATTTCGCAAGTACCTAATTAATAAGGTGCAGGGAATTTGTTCCCCATTAATTATAATCTAACGAAAAATCACTTATTTTATAGTAAACCTTTTCTAACAAAAAAATAAATAATTTCGAACCCAGTCGTATTTTCAACATTTAAAATATATTCCGGGATTTTATTACAAAGTTTTGGGACCAGTCCGAGTATACTTTTCTGAAATAGAGCTGTTTTTGAGGTCATTCCTTTTATTTTATTCCTAAGTCGGGTACTATTAAAGCTATTAAATAAATGCAGATTAGATCTTGCGAAAATTATAACTTCAAATATATACAAACACGGAAGTGTTAATATGAATAAAATGGTCAATAGAATAATATGTTCAGTACTTATGTACGGCAGTGAAACCTGGAAATTAATACAAGGGCATGCCATGCATGTTGCAGAGATGAAAATTCTAAGGTGGATGTGCGGCATTACCAGGATGGAAAAGACCCGCAATGAATACGTGCGAGGTAGCCTGGGAGTTCGTGATATCACCAACAAGCTGCAGGAAAGCAGGATGAGGCGATATGAACGTGTCAAGAGGAGGCCACCCGAAGACTTAGAGGAAGGATTAAGACCACCTGAACACCATGTGTAGCTGAGAGACATGAGAGAAGGCAATGCTTCCGAAGACGACGTCACGGATAGAGTGAAGTAGAGAAGGAAGATAAGGAAGGCTGACCCCACCACAATGTGGGATACATAGTTGGGAAGAGAGAGATTTACGTAGAGAAAGAATATGGGCCAAGTGACATGCCTGAGAAAAGGATTAAAATTATCCTTCACGTGTCGCAAAGGATAACATACATTTGTCTCAACGAATATAGCGAAAAGACCGCCTGTTGTTTACTGCTTCTTGGATGTATTGTTCTCTGTACCCTGTTGAGAGGTGTGCAATAAAGAGTTATTATATTGTATCATAATGTAAATTAATAAGAAAACTAAAAACTTAGTTGGCGAAGGATAAACAGTCATAACCATACATCGCACTCCAGTGGGCATTTTGGGGCACGTCATTTGATTTTTGATAAGGTTTACAATAAAAAAAAAATAAAAGAACAAAAAACCCGACTGCGTAAAAAACTACAAAGAAAAAAACAAGTCCAGTACCCTAGAAATTTGTTAAGTTATAATGGAAATCTTTCATGATTCATAATCGATGCTCACAATATAACAAATAATAAATTCTAATATGGAAGATAGCGATTTTGAACAGTCGGGACCCATAAGAAATCTAGATCGACGCAAATCTTCGCAACAATGGGTCCCGACTGTTTAAAATCGCTATGTTCCATGTTACAATTTATTATTTGTTATATTGTGAGTATCGATCATGAATCATGAAAGATTTCCATTATAACTTAACAAATTTCTAGGGTACTGGACTTGTTTTTTTCTTTTTAGTTTTTTACGCAAGTGGGTTTTTTGTTTTTTTAATATATTTTTTTATTTAACACTTTTTAGTTTAAATTATATAAGTCAGTAAATTTCGTAATCTTCATCGTGGGGGTTATTGAGAAGCTTGGACAGATTTATTACAATACCATTAAATGAAAATTTTGTGAGAACGGCTTGCTTACCAATTTTAAATCGCTATAGTTCCTAACTGGTAATTCCAAATGAAAAATGATAAAAGAAACCTCATAATGATTTTCAAATCCCTATTCATTGATACCCCACTCGATATAGTACGTCATTTTTAATTTTTTCTTTTTCACAATATGGCGTCTCATTATCGCCATTTTGAGTTTTCATCATTTTCATGTCTTCAGTGACATTTGGACAGTTCAGACAAATCGATTGACGTAAGAATCATCAAAATCGGTCTACGCGTTTGGTCTCTAGAGCGCCAGATAGAAACAAACATACATACATACATACATAGACTGATAAACACATTACCACTCCTTTTCCTTGCGCAGTCGGGTAAAAAAACATTTTGATTTACTAGTATTCGTACTTAGTATCTGTAAACATAACTGTTATCATATATCAATCTTAAATTGACTTCATAACGTGTAAAGAATCTTTAAAGCGATACGCCTATTTAAGTGGACACTTAACAAATGAAAATTTAACATCTGTCAGATGTCATTATGACTGTCGTTCGTAGTTGTATTTGTTGGTGCCACATGTCGTCAATTTGATAGTAAGGTTTGCTTATAATTGAATATTTGGCGTCAGTATACTTGGCTATCTCGGCTACCACTTCCAAATCCCTTAAAACTAATGCCATAGCTTTAGTTACTAAGGAATTTGAAACTGCATATTAGGTACTAGGTCTCAAAAAGTAAGTACAAATACCCTATTCTGACGACTCGAAAATTAATTGATTTATTTGTGAACCTTACCATCTGAAGTGCCCGCAAACTGCCCGCTGAAATACCACGTTTGGTCATAACAACAGACATAACATAAACTTGTATTTAAATGGACCTAATAAACACTCACAAAATGTATAAAACCAAGCGTGTCGATTTTGGTATCAAGGAATGATTTTTTAATATTCGAATTGTAAGCATACGAAGGCGCAGGCAAAAGCTAGTGCTACATATATCCTTATTTATTTTGAGACGTTTACCGATGTAAGCTTGTTCAAACACGGCTTTGACATCTTTTATTCGATTTACATACCTGGAAACTCCGACGAATTCTCTCGAATCTGCAACGTAAAAATGTTACCGTAAATATCATGTGAAATTCTTATTTACATAAAGTATTATATATGAGGGAAATCGTATTCTTTGTTCAAAAAATGACAACTTTTTTGCGGAAATGTTATTATTAATGTGGTCGTTTTTAAGGAAACATTACGACTAATTGTATCGGAAATAGTGTTTTACCGTAAAAGTAAAAACTCGTCGATACCGTTTAATTCAATTTTTTATATTATATTCAAAATGTTTTATTTCGGACAGTATCCGTAATGTATTAGGGTGGATTTCAAAAAAGTATTGAGATTATTCCATGTCAAAAAATGTGAAATTCTGGAAACTTTCTATTGGCACATCAGTACTTGTAAGAAATTGGCCCATCCCAAATTGCCAATAGGACAAAAACCTTTCTTTTGAAAGTGGTTTCATTCATGAACCGGGTCAAGTGGGTAGAACAGGGCCGGATAATGTATCGATGGGTATAACTAAAAAGAGCATTTCCGGCTCAGACCGGATATTAACCGGAAGCGTGCCTTCGCCTTCGACAGTGGTAAATATACGCCATTTTTCTTTATTTGGTTGGCCGGGTTTGGTTTGAGTATTTTTTTAAATTATTTAGACATTTAAGTACTTTTACATTATCAAGTTATTTTTTTAAGTTTTGACTCAAAACAGATCTCAATCTGTGAGTCGGTTTTAAAAGTTAGGTACGAGTACCTTCTAAAACATCGTCGTTCGTCAGCGAAAGTGAAAAAAAAATCATACTTTATCCTTTTTTTCTTCAGCATTGTCTATCTGGTAAACAGTAATCTTATACCCATCTATAGATGACCAGCTCTATTTTGACGACACGTTTGGCTCAGTGGGTTGCACAACGGCTTACGCAGCTGGCGGTCCCGGGTTCGAATCCAGGCCAGGGCAAGTGCTTGTGTGATGAGCACAAATGTTTGTTCCTGGGTCTTGGATGTGTTCTATATATTTAAGTATTATTATTTATCTACCTATTATGTATATCGTCGCCTAGTACCCATAGTACAAGCTTTGCTTAGTTTGGGACTAGGTCGATTTGTGTAAGCTTGTCCCTGTGTTATTTATTGACCCGTGTACCAAAAATGGTTAAAGCCATTTTGCCGTTTTAACGTACCATCCATAGAACAAAAAAAACGATTCAGTGACCTCCAAATAGTCAGTGTCACTAATATTTTTGAAAATATCTTTAATAAACAGATATTTCATTTTTGGCTTTATAAAATAGCATTGATTATAAAGTTGTATTAATGAAATATCTGTAAACTAAATAATAACTCTTGCGCTTGCGCGCTCTCTAAATAATAACACGCTGCACCTCCTAGTGCGTGTTCTCCACTCAACAAGTACACGCACCACTAAATAGGCATATTGAAAGTAATGTAAAATTCAACTAAAACTAAAATAAATTTAACACTTTGTTTCCCTGCGGTTTGTTCCCGCTTGTTCGACACTCAAGAGCTACATGCACCAGTAAATTGGCATATTGAAAGTAATTTTAAATTCAACTAAAACTAAAATAAATGCAAAATGGTGCTTCCCTTCGGTCTGTTCCCGCTTGTTGGCCACTCAATAACTACATGCACTACTAAATAGGCATATTGAAACTAATGTTAAATTCAACTAAAACTAAAATAAATTTAACACTTTGTTTCCCTGCGGTTTGTTCCCGCTTGTTCGACACTCAAGAGCTACATGAACCAGTAAATTGGCATATTGAAAGTAATTTTAAATTAAACTAAAAATTAAATAAATGTAAAAAGGTGCTTCCCTGCGGTTTGTTCCCGCTTGTTGGCCACTCAATAACTACAGGCATATTGAAACGAATGTTAAATTCAACTAAAACTAAAATAAATTTAACACGGTGTTTCCCTGCGGCTTGTCCCCGCTTGTTCGCCACTCAAGAACTACATGCATCACTAAATAGGCATATTGAAACTAATATTTAATTAAACTAAATCTAAAATAAATGTAAAAAGGTGCTTCCATGCGACTTTTTAAATAAATAAATAAATATTACGGGACAATTTTACACACATCGAACTAGTCCCATGGTAAGCTCAATAAGGCTTGTGTTATGGGTACTAGACGACGATATATTTAATAGATATATTACTTATATACATAGAAAACATCCAAGACTCAGGAACAAATATTTATGCTCATCACACAAATATTTGCCCTTACCGGGATTTGAACCCAGGACCTCAGCTTCGCAGGCAACGTTACTCCCACTGAGCTAAACCGGTCGTTTTTCATGAAGATGTTGGCAGCATTTTTTCGCTGTATTAGTGAATATTCTACCGCAAGTCATACTTTAGAGCCATCGAAAACTGCACGAGATGCCTACTACTCATCTTCCAAAGCCAAACTCTCAACAATTTCCGCTAAACATGTAACTCGAGACCTTGTTAGGGTCTCTTAGACATAATTAACAACATTTCGTCGACTTACGACGTCGTTAAATCATTACAAAGTCCTTTCTCTCCTAAACAATACTTAATTGCTTTTTGATTACTTTTTATATGCTTTCAAAATTACTTTCGAAGTATGCCGCATAGGTACGGTGGCGATATTTTCATGTGAAATTAATTTTGTAATATAACTTTTTCAATTTAATTCCTCAATTTGTGAAGTGATGTGAATCATTGGGAATCATGGACTAATAAAACAAATGGTAATCGCCATGCTAAAAACCGTTCTACAATATTTACAAAGCCTTCTATGTATAAAAACTATTTACAACCATACTTACTTTGTTTATTTACACTACACCTATATTGTAAATCCTCATTAATGTGTTCAAAACCCATAGATAACGACCAGCTATTCAATACTAAATGTTAAAATTTCCGTAACTGCAATGATATTCAAGATAGCCCGGCGTGCTCACCGCGCCGCAGTCATAACTACACCGTATACGATGTAGTTATGAGATCATTAAAGTACAGATCCAGGCAGCCGCTATGCCGGGCAGTTAACCGCTCATGTGATCTTATTATGAACGAGCCGAAACACTCATGTTTAAAGGCCTCTCATTATGCATCAGTTGCATAAACTACTTTTTCCGTGTTTTTGTGAAAACTGCGGTAAATACTTCTGACGTGTGTGCACGCCGCGCTGCGGTCATAACTACACGCTATTCGCTGTAGTTATGAGATTATTACAGTACAGGTCCGAGGCGCCACCGCGGTCGTCGGGTGCGTCATGATATCTTGGTAAACACGATTCCTGGCTCACATGAAAACATCTTCTAGTATAAGATTAACCAAGTAAATGGCAAAATGAACAAGTCCTGTGACTCAACCCGCAACACGCAGAGTTATAATAAGTTTACTTTATCATGATTTCATAAAAGTCATATGAGATATGACATTTAATTAAGATCACTGGCTGAAGTTTTAATAACATTGTTCAGCCAAGTTTTGTGGGTAGCGCTATTTTGTCATCAAAAGTTTAAATTGTCTCGTCTTGAATTAGGTATTACTGTTGGAATAAATGCATAGTTGTTTAGTATGGTCTGGGAGTAGTCTGAGATTATTAAATTATATACTATTTTAGTTAGTAAGCAACTGAACAAAATGGTCGACGAGCACGTCATATTTTTTTATAGTCGATGGAAAGATGTTTTTTTTTTAATTTACAATCATGATAAATATTTACAGGTGATTTAAAAACTGGTTAAAAGGAGTCCCCCAGCAACTTGTTAACCTTTGAGCATTTCTCGCAAATACAACAATTAAAAAAATAAGGCACTAAAATTACTGCGTGATTTAGTTTCCTCGATTACTTACTGTCGCGGCAAAGATGGTCTGTCTCTTTCCTGTCAATACAATGCGAGAAAGACATATGGTATATGTCGCGCGACAAGCGTAGTCGCGGAGAGTTGTGCTAGACCGGCTGTAACGGTGTAGGCATGACCGCAGCGCGGCGTGCACGCCGCGTTATCCGGATATGATTGCAGTTATGAGAATGTGAACAATTAGTATTGAAAAGCTGGTCCTTACCTATGAGCTTTGAACACATTAAAGAAGATTTAATGAAATTTTACTTACAATAATAGTAGATTGTTTGACAAGGGGCTAAAATAAGTTATTATGACACGAAGTGATTATTTGGACGAGATCACGAAGTGAGGGAGGACAAATATGTCTGAGTGTCATAATGGCTTTTAGCCACGTGTTAAACACTCTGCTTTTCACTACGACCGCGAGAAAATAAAAAGACTTTACATTAAAATTGTATATTTCATGTAAAACTAAAAGTACACTTTGAGCAATACTATCAGAAAGTTTGGCCAATCTGATCAGGTCGGTTTGTTTGTTTTTAATTATTCGTAAGCAGTTTTTTTTTTCAGTTTCATTGAAATTTGTAAGGGATTATATGGCTTTCTTTTAAACCCAATGGGCTAAATGTACTATTTTAGTCTCGCTTCGCGAAGCTAATATGACGTACTTTTTGAGCAGAAGAAGTGAAAAATGTTATTTTCCTACGGCTTTACCTTCTAGTGGGATTGCTTTTGTAATGCGAGAACCGAAATGCACCGACGAGCATAAAATTATCATTTTAACGCGGAGTTTTAATGTTAATGTTATTTGCATAAGTCGTTGCTATTTTATTATAATGCCGCCAACTTGGGCTGTTGGGAGCGCAACCATTACAGACGCATTTATAATATTAACTTTGTATGTTTAAAGCCACATGATACAGGCATAAAAGTTTTATGACGAGAGAATCTTAAGCTGTCGTTTATTTAGGCCACGTGAAATGAAACGGAAGCAAAACGTATAAGTATTTAATGTGTTTATACAAGCTTTTAGCCGCCGCTTTGCTCATGTTGGACTTACGAAAACCCTGACTTCTATCGTTATCAGAAACTTGGCAAAATGTCATCGCTTTCTCATTGATTTGTGTTCCTCTAAAAATTCTTGGTATTTTAGTCTTCTTTGGATAAAGATTAGATTACTTTTTTCATTCCAAAAATTACGTGCTATTACATTTACATGAATTTAAATTATGGTCGTTAAATACAAAGAACAATCGTAATAGTATAGCTACATGAACGTCACCGATGAAAATGGTACATGTCAATATCTATTAATTATTTATGATAGGCTGATTAAGAAATATACTAATAACTAACTACATAAAAACATCGTTATCACCTATGTGGTTTTAGGTGTTTGACTTGGATTGGAGGATGAATGCAGGTGAACCACCACCCGTGAAGGTTATCTGGTGGATACAGGTATCTCCAATTGTAGTCTACTAAGCATGATCAGTGACCACCGCCAATATCGTTCTTGATGTATCCGTTCAGAGGAATGGTGAAAATTACTTTCTAATCATCTCTTCTCTTCTTTCTCTTTGCCTTTTTTTACGTTAAGTGGGATCAGCTCTCTTTATTACTTATCGCCAGGTCAATCTGTCCCGGGCTGATAGATCTTGAATTTGGGCTTTTTCCATTAGTTTAGTCATACCAGACTACCATGTCAAGAGAAGGCGTCCTCTTCCTCTCTTATTCTCCGGAATATTTAGTGATTTACGTACCACGTGCTCCTCATCTCTTCGCATCACGTTACGGTACCACCATAGGCGAGTTTTCTAGAGCTTTTCGGGTTCAGGGGCAACTTTCTAAACATCTGTATTATTATAAAGTTGTAAAATTAGATATCTGTACATTGAGTTAAGTGTTAAATGCTATCGAATTGCTATTAGAACACGATATTCTAATTTACGATTAGAAATCGTCCTGTAGTTGTTGCAGTAAGTTTGTGACATGGTCATGGTAGAATGTTCATTAGCGCTCATATGATTATTTTTGATACCTTAATACAAAAGGCTAAGTCGAGGCAGTGTCTTACCGTCTAGTTTTCAATTTTTAATTTCATATTTATATTTAAGGTAGTTTAATTGTTTATTACATTGAAGATATTTAAAATATATATTGTTACTTACAATTTGGAGTTCAGTGAATCGAAAAAATTTTTTTTAGATTTTTTTGTATGTTTGTTTTGGCTTCATCACGCCAAATCGGCTAAACGGATTTCACGAGTAGCCGGGTATCCCCAGATGGTTATAGGGTACTGGTTTTCCTCCGCGAACGAAGTTGCAGGCACCTTCTAGTGGTGAAAATATGATAAAGACAGCTTCTATTTAACATTTTTTCGCAATATGTATGAATTCTCACAGAGAGCTCTGTAAAAATAAACATTGCGTAGGTATCTTGTCTATCAATAAACTTTTAATAGGCTCAAAACGTTTGCATAATTTGTCATTATTAAAACACCAAACACATTATGCAGGCCTTATTTTCTTTAAAAATTCGTATATTGTTAAGAATAGAAGCAAAAACTGGTTTTTCGTCGTAAAAATTACAAAGTTGGATGGCGTTTATCTTGGTTTCGATGACTCGTGAAGATAAACTAAAACAGTATGTTCGTAAAGACGGTCATGGTCAACACGATGAGACCCATACAACACGGAAAAGTGGAGAGCTACGGATCGAAGGTTATTTAGAGCTGGAAACCCCTTAAGTATGTCGACGACCTAGATTCTCATGAGAGTCTACTCATTTCTAATTCGATCTCTCAAACTCCACGCATAACTAATTCTGTTGTTCTTGGAGTAACTTTGTGCTTAATTTATAATATTGATACAAAGCTCGATGACAAAGGAAAAATTAAATGTGATGCAATACAATGTAACCGGGCCTCGAGTCCACGCCCCTGTTTTTCCACACGAATTCCACACTTTAATATGAGATATCAGAATAAACAATTATAACGATTTTGTTAAAGGATTGAGACTCACCGGATGCGTGTGCGTGGCGTGCGCGTTGTAAAGTACGAATCCTCATAAGAGATAACACACCGCTGCGTACGCACAGGTCACGAAAGCGGTGTGTCTTCTCTTATGAGCAGGGCTCGAACATTTAGTGCAGATGACTTAAAAATGACGTAATTTTGCACACAGGTGATGTGGTAAGTTAAATAAGTTTTAAAACTTGTTAAGTACTGTAAGGTAACGACAACGATTATTTATAATAAAAGCAGATGTATTATATATAATCATAAATTCAAAGAAAATTATTTTATGTTATTATTTATATGTATATATTATTTCAGTAATAAATCGTACATATATTTGTAAAAATACAACAACTAAACAATCACAACGTCAATTTATTTATTGTTAATCTGAATGACAATGTCATACAAAGACGTTATGCACTACTCATTTCAGTGGCGATATCGTTTAATTAAATAGGTTGATAAGTGGTAATTGTTTCCGAAAATACTATTTGAAATCATCCTATATCTCATTTGACGTCATCCGCACTCAATGTTCGAGCCCCGCTTATGAGGATTCGTATTTTACAACGCGCACGTCAGACGCGGCTCGGCCTTAAGATAACCCTCTTTCCTTACGAAGCCCATTGTGAACGACCACATTATACGTATATTCTTTTTTAATTGTCTTACCTGTCCAATCTCAGATACCTTATCTCAAACTTAAGCTCAAAGCTGAACAAACCGCAGCTTCAAATAATCTCAATATGGATTTGCGTTCACTTTGCGGGCCATTGAGCTGTGAATAGATAGCTAAACCGACGCTGGCGTTTGAGTGTAGTCGAAGTTTGCTTTGGTACACGGTACACGTTATACAGTACAGGGTGACATGTCCATACTTGAACATTGGTTTGAGACATGTAGCATAAAGAGGCTCTATCGGTCCACTGCTGAGTATAGGCCTCCCCTATAGTTCGCCACAGATCCTACGCAGACCGCATCCACCGACTCCCCTTACGAGGTCATCCGTACATCTAGTCGAGGCCGTCCTACACCGCGCTTTCCTATGCGTGGTCGCCATTCCAGGGCTTTACTGCCCCAACGGCCATCCGTTCTCCAAGCTACATGGCCCGCTCATTGCCACTTCAACGATGCAATCCTGTGAGCTATGTTAGTTACATTGGTTTTTCTAAGGATATCCTCATTATACGGGTATCCTGATAAAAGAGGCTCAAAATGTTGAAAGGGCTATGTTCGAATGTGCGTTGGCTATCTCCGCTAAAACGAATTGGAAATAATCAGATAGATAACTTCGAAGTTCGTATCTTTCCCCCTCGCTCTCATAATAAACTGTATTTGAGTGAGTGTGACGACGCTAGACGGACTTCTAATTGCTAACTCCTGTATACCTCAGATCTTGGAAAAAAGCAAAGTTAGTGACATAACACGAAGAGTTGCTAACATTTTAATGAGCAGTGGACGAATCATACCACTCAAACAATCTGATGGACAATAAAATAAAATAAAATAAAATCGTTTAAATCTGACCACAGAGATCCATATTTGTGTTAGTTAGCGAAATCGTATTAAGTATGTTATGTTATTGAAATAAAACAATTTAACGGATTATATCGCGTATATTATCTCATTTTAGTTCCCGACGTTTCGGAAGCTTTCCAGCTTTCCATGGTCACGGGTCATGGTTCCGAAACGTCGGGAACTAAAATGAGATAATATACGCGATATAATCCGTTAAATTGTTTTATTTCAATGAGTAATAATCGCGGAAACAGAAGAAAGTATTATGTTATGTTAGTTACACTAGTATAGTACTTACAAAGCTATACAAAGAAGTAAAAGTTAATGCGCTATTAAGAGTGCGAAGAGTAGATAGCGTAGTCTACTTATCTCTACCAATAGCAACTTCAACCCAAAACTTCACTACTTATCGGGCAGTCAAGTCTTTTTCCTGATGAAAAAAAGTCATCTAGTCACGCTAGCGCGAACATGCTAGATACCCTGCAGTGCTTCGGCAGCCGCAAAAGCATCCTCAAGAAAATATAATTAAGCCCATGGGTTCTTGAATAGCAACCACGCACCGGAACATGCTGCATGGTCACAAGGTAAACTGATGATCTGTTGAGGGGCTATCTAACGTGACGTGTTTCGGCTGTTGATACAATGAATATCCACGTTCTCTTCTGTCAAAGTACAGGTCCACAAGGACCTAAGTGTGTCAATATGTCTGTTGTCTTCATTACACTGCCTAGACATGATTTTCGTCAATTATGCAAGTCATCCGACTGTGAGTATTGACCTTGATTTACCGATACTGGCGTATTGTGTTTACGTATAATTCTCGGCTTTAATATACGGTACACGTGATCTGTCTATGACGTCACGGCGTTATAGGTGCTATGGAGTTAAATTATCTTGATAAATCCTCTATAGGTTATTATAATATTCATATTTAAGATTCTCAAAGTTACTCAAAGAATTATAAGCTATGAGGAATAACCAATGGTTATGGGCTTCATTTTCTGCCCTTAGCGCGTCAACGCTGGGTCATTGTGCGTAGGGATTATGCTGCCTAGGGGTTTATCTATAAAATTACCCTTTTCGGCTCTCAAAAAGAACTTAAAATAGTATCTAATGGCAACGGCATCTTACAGAGTAGAAGACTATTTAACAGACAAAAATGCATGGCCCAGAACAGAAACCGAATAATTTACTTTTACCGGGACACGGTTCTTCACGGTGCCTTCTTATGAAGGCATATCAAACGTATATAAGTTGTTTAAAAAAACATAATTTGCTTTATTCCTTCTATTATATTATTTTTATAAGTTTTCGTATGTTTTTTTGGAGATCTACATATTGGGTTGATGCTTAAAACCTTATACTTAAGATAGGCTAAGTACTAATATTGCGATAAATAAGAGCTATTTGGAAAAAATACTGACTGTTGAGATTGTTTCGGCTTTCTTCTCAACAGTGAAATGCCGTAGAGTCAGACTTGTAAAAGTGACCTTGCGGCCTACTTACAGAATAAGATCATGTCCAGAAGCGTAGGACTCCTGATGTCTACAGAGGCTTCCCGGAGTGACCTCCATGATGAGGATTTCAATCCGTTGTTTGCCTACGCCGTCGCATTCCGGGATCACATGGGGAGCTGGTTCATCGGCCGACAGGCAACCCTGCAGCTATACCAGCACTATCTCTGCCAGATGATTTACTTCCATTTCATCAACAAGAGTTTCCTAGGATACTTTGTTCCATAGGATTTTCATTATAAAAAATCACCTGAAACCGTACAATTTTCATAATTTTTGTAAAGATCATCTTGTAGAAGCCGTTAGGTTAGGTTTGTTTTTTTTATGACATAGGAGGGAAACGAGCAGGTAAGCGATCACCGTCGCCCATAGACACTTGCATCACCAGATGCCGGCCGTTCAGGTGGGAGTACGCTCTTCTTGAAGGTTTTAAGGTCGCATCAGTCCGGAAGTATTTAACGTTAATAATCCCATTTATTTAACGGTTTCAGAGAAAAATGCTTTGTATGAAATGTTATGTCGACGAAATGAAGTATTCGATGAAACATTTTTCCATAAAATAAAGGTCCCTGTGAGATCTAATTGGAAATCAAGGGATTCGTAGAAAAACCGACAGAGCAGATGAATAATCTCATCTCTCACAAGTTCTCTCATCAAATTACAGGTTCATGTGATTTGAAGTCTTATCACTGCATGTGCCGCTTCATTACATAGGGCGCAATTTGAGTCCCTTTTGCGAGTCATTCGGCCGTGATAGATAGCTTCATTTCATTAGCCGATGCGTTTGTGTGTATTCGAATTTGGCTTTGGTACACGGTACACGTGATCTGTTCGTAAAGTCACGATATACGAGCATAATAGCTTCCTTTGAGGTAAATGACCTTGAACATTCATTAGTACCTATAGTATGCCTACTACGAAATATGTAATATCTATCGAAGAAATACATACTAATACAATGCGCTCTAATCAATATACAAACTCCTAAAACTTAGAAACCAATATTCGTTATCATTACAAAAATACTTACCGGATCTCTGGGTTCACATCCGGCAAGTATTTTTGTAAGCCACTTTGAGTACCACAGACTAAACCCAACATATCAAAAGTAACAGGAATTTCTACTCATCAGATTTTCATAACATTTTATACGACATATCGCTTCCATATGTATGAAACACACGCGCATTCCATCAGTTATTCATACCCGATGACAAGGCAACGAACTCAAGGAAAATATATGTGCACTATCCAACTTGAATAAGTTATTTGTATGAGTTTCTATCTCTAGGATTTTTGCTTTCTCATCGTTAGAAAAATATTATTGGATTGTTATATACCTGTATTTTCGAATTGCGTTTTGATCAAATATACCTGCGACTTATTTCTAAGTCTTTCGAATTTGATGTCATGCACCAAGTTCATATGTTTATTGACGTGATAACGTCTTATAAATCGATGAACGCCGACTGCATGCACGAAAAAGCATGACTCATTATCACGTTTCGCTCTTTGTCACGTTCCACCTGAGCCGAACGTGCAAGCGAGAGCGCAGAACAAGCGATAGAGCGCCACGATTGGCCTTAGCGTTCGGCTTGTGACGCATCTGAGACAGTGGCAGCACACAACGACGTTATCACGTAAAATTATCGTCCGTAAACCGACTTTACAGACAACCAATTTTTTAATGTAAGTAACAAGTGGCAAACGAACAGACGAGCCGCTTGATGAAAAGTGGTCATCGTTCCCATGGACATGTGTAACACCAGAGCATTCGTACTTGCATTTCCAACAGTTGTGTGCCCTGTTGACTCGCTTCTTGAAGAACCCCATGTTATAGCGCTCTGGAAACACCTCAGGGGGAAGCTCAGTCCGCAACTTGCAAGTTAAATATTTCTTAATATGAAACACAAATATTCGTGTTTTGTGTTTTTAATGTGGAAAAATTAACACCACATTATTATCTATTGTGATATAGATACAAGTCAAAGCGCAAAGAAAAATACGATTGCTCTCGCCAGGAATCTAACTTGGTACTTCTCGATTACGCGTAGAGTGTGTTACCTTTTCACTAGCGAGCACTGTTGTCTAGTGAGAGCAGTATTATTTTTTGCTCTTTGACTTGTATCTGTATCACAAGTTCAATATTATTATTTCTTGATTTGATATCCATTATCATATCATCCAAAGGCCAGGGACGTCCACTGGGCAAATGCCTTCTCAAGGATTACCATGATAATCGGCCTTGTTCTGCCCACATCCAAATGTTTCCTGCGATCTTGATGAGATCGTTGTTGTACCTTGTTGCGCCTTCTCCGCGCCATTGCTGCCATTGGGTCTATTAGTACACGATCGGCACTCAAGAACCTTCCTCTCTCAACGGTCATCGGTTTAGAATAGAATAGAATAGAAATGTTTGATTTGCTAGAATACTACAAAACATGTGGTACAAGGTATAAAAGTACATCAGTAAAGTATTTTGTCGGTCGACGACATGCAAAAATAATTTTATATAATATATAATTATGTGAACAACATGCAAAAAGATATTTTAGGTTGTGCTCAATACGTCAGTCATGCGGACTATAATCTAAAAATTCTTTTAAGCTATAAAAACGATGTTCAATCTGGTAATTTCTCGTACATATGTATTATACTCCATTTGTCTTATATATTCTGGGATATTGATGTATATGAATATGCACATATTATAAGCACTAGCTTCTGCCCGCAACTTCGTCCGCCTTAAGGTCGGTTATCGCGGATAAGGGTATTATCCGGGATCAAAAGTAGCCTATGTCCTTCCCCGGGACTCAAACTATATCCATACCAAATTTCATCCAAATCGGTTCAGCGGTTTAAGTGTGAAGAGGTAACAGACAGACAGGCAGACAGTCACATTTATAATATTAGTATGGATTCTTACGATATATAGCGGTACGACACGGAAGTTTATACAGTAGGCTCTTGTACTAGGATCTATGCTTGCCTATAAAAACATCGGACCTATTTTTAAAGAAATCTGGTTATTCCTTGACTACATAAAAAAATAGGCATTTTATTTATATGTACATGCAAAGTATAGGGGCATAATGTTTAGGTTTTTTTTTTTTTTATTGGCCTGCAGCTATCAGTGTACGGGATAACTTTTCATTGTCTAACAAACGCCTTAATTATGTCGACCGAATTTTCCCAAAGCAAGAGCCTACAGTTCAGCAATGAAGATGCATAGCCATAATACGCCAGCTTCCGCTGAAACAGTGATTCTAAGTTTCTTTATGGCAAATACAAAACTGTCCAACTTGGTGCAAACAAAATCAACATTTTGTTTCCAATTAAAATTTTTGTGGATATCGGATTCGATTCATCACAACTAGTTATTGCTGTATTATTAAGTTTTACAAGCCACCTACTGGCATTTAAGTCAGGAAACTCTCTGCGCTATGGATAACAACATTACTTCGTTGACGGTTCCATTATCTTTTTTCACTATTTTTTACGTTCCATGTTTTGATGGGGTTTGCTTTCACTATTTTTCTCATCAACTCCGCTATATCCCTGAAATCGTTTTCCGATACCTGACACTCTATTACATCCTGTATTATGTCCAATTTTGTCAAATTGCTGAGTTTCTTCAGAAATTCTTATTATCTTTACCATTATCAGCAATATATAAAGCTCATTATTTTTTTCTATTAACCGGCTCTGAGATTATAATATCAATCCCATCACTTTGACGCTAAGCTTGCGCAAAATAATCTATACATTTCCAGTTGCGTAGAATTACGAACACACCACACAAATGTTTATAGAAAGTGCACTGCTTTGAGGCCAGAGTAACCTCGTAGGGTCAAAGTACCCTGACCTTACGGTATCTATTAAATATCATCATACCAGCACAAGAGTCCACTGCTGGATAAAAACCTCCTCCAAGGGTTTCTACAACGACTGAACGTACACCGCCCTCATTCACGTCTTCCCACTATCTTCATCAGATCATTGGTCCATCTTCATGTGCCATCAGCCACTACACACATAGTTTATGCATGACTTTTTTTCCGCGTGACACCAACTTATTTATTTTGTCATTCGGGAACTGTTCTTTTTTAATAACCTGTCACTCTCCGGCCCATACAATACTTTTGTAAAATATTTCTGAGATCACTTGCGCTCGTATTTCTACTCTGGTAAATTATTTACACATACACTGGCAACACATCGAATTTGGTGTCCGACAAAACTATATCTATATTCAATAATCTTCACGGGTTGACCCGTGAGCAAGGAAAACGTCGGGAACTCAAGTGAGATAATATACGCGATATACTCCGTTAAAATTGTTTTATTTATATGAGTAATAATCGCGGAAACAGAATAAAATATTATAACCTTCAAAAATACAATTAGAAATAATATAAAATAACAGGGAATTGCTAAGTTTATTTTATAGACGCAAACCTCTGCAATCATAATATGTTCAAATACTGTGAATAGATTCTTAAAGGTTCGGCAACACGCACGTAATGCCCCTGGCGTTGCAAGCGTTCATAGACTGCGGTGACTGCTTATCATCAGGCAGGCCGTCACTTGTTTGCCAGCTTAGTAAACAAATAATATCCAAATACTAGAAGGTGCCGCAACTTCGTTCACGGAGGAGAAAAAGTCATAACCCCTTTTTTTCTTTAGCGTAGTCGGGTAGAAAGTATCCTATAACCATCTGGAGGAACTCAACTACCCGTGAACCAAACATAGCTGATTTGGCGTGATGAAGCCACAAGGACACATACAAATATACAAAAAATCGAAAAATAATTTGGATTTTTTGTGTGTGTGTCCTCGTGTGACCTCCAAAAAGTGACCTCCAAATAGTTCGTCTCAATAAGTTTTTTATATAATATCTTCAATGTACAGACATTCTATTTTACAACTTTATAATATTATTTACCCGTGGATTCGCCCGCGTTACCGAGAACTGAGCAGCCAAAGTTTCACCCCCCTTTTCACCACCAAATTTCATCTCAATCGGTTCAGACAGAGTATACGTTCGCATTTAAATGAAATATTTGTGTTGACGACTTTTTTTTTCTTTACAATTATTAATAATAAATTTCAGTAATATTTTTAATTGTTAATTTTATAAACGTACATTTAGAGATAGTGTTCGATGTGGCTGTAATGAATATTCGAAACTGAATTTCGAAATATGCAATAAAATCATTCATTATGCGACCTGGCCGTTAAAAGATGAAACTATTTTTTATTATTTACCACAGCCTTAGCTTACGCAAGATGCATAATTTAATTTACAATGCAATTTAATATTAATCAACAAGTGCAAGTTCACACAATTCGTAAGCGCATTTAGTAAATTTACTAATACAATACAACAATGTTTTATTGCACATTAACAACATAGACAGTACAACAGGACCTTAACATAAAATACGGTATTTACTTATGGTTCGAATTTAAATAAACGGTACATTCGTGAAGGCCTTAATTAAAATAAAATTTAAATCGATACCCGTGAGTAACGAAAGTTAAATAATTGATAGATTCAAGCGTTATTTTGGGGAATTCCATATTACGTTAATCGATTACAGTTCATTTGCTATTATGCAAAATAGTGCCATGTGATGTGAAGATACATTATGCTCACATCTGCATATTTTCATGTAGTTTCAACACAAAAGATACGTATGTAAAAACAAAAAACCAAAGAGCATAATCCTCGACACGTGTTCCTCTACGAAGCATCATCAGGAAACGCAGAAGATGTTGACATTCCGGCGGCCAATCGAAAAGTGAGTTCTTCTCTTAGTAATTTTCGTTACTCACAGGTGTCGATTCAAATTTTGTTTGAATATAGCCCCTAACTAGGTATTGAGGAGATAAAGTCTTATAAATAGGTGAAAGCCGGCCGCACACGCACAAAAAAGCATGACTCATTGTCACGTTCCACCTGAGCCGAGGTGCAAGCGAGAGCGTGGAAAAAGCGATAGAGAGGCACAATCGGCCTAAGCGTTCGGCTTGTGACTCACCTATCTTTCTTCCACGTTATCACGTAAAATTATCGTCCGTAAACTGACTTAGAAATGAAATGAAATGAAATGAAATGAAATGAAATGAAATTAAATGAAAGCATTTATTTCGGAAATATTTATCCATATTGTGTTAGTAAAATTTATTCTAAGTTGGTTAGTGGAAAGTGTAATTATAATTAGACCTAACGTGCACAGACATCCAGTGAGCTAGGATAGGGCTGTCCATCCTCTCAGCTACCACCCTCAGAAGCGCGTTGGTGCTGCCCCGTACGCGCTCACTCAGGGACGCCACCCGTTTGCGCATCACGGCTTGGAAACCGTCAGTTCTCCGCGCTGCAAACATCCCCGACGCACTGCAGCGCCAGGGCAGCCCCAACAACCCCCTGAAGGCGTTGTTATACTGGACGCGCAGAGCACTGTAGGCTCTTTTGGTGTAGTCGCTCCACAGGTTGCACGTGTATAGGGTTTGACAGTATGATTTAAACAGGGTTATTTTCACCTCAGTAGAACAACGCGCAAACCTGCGGGACAACATGTTACACCTTACCGACAGTGCTCTGCGCTCCCTTTCCATATCAACATCATCTTTAAGAGTATCTGTGACCCAGTGACCCAAGTATTTAAATTTTGTAACTATGGGAAGAGGAGAACCACTGAGAATTATTGGCGGAATGGGATATGTTTTCGTGCCAGACTTGCCAAACAGTAGTACCTAACTCTTCTTTACATTATATTTTAGTCCGTGGGTCACAGCATACCTTTCACAAATAGAAAGCAACTTCCTAAGGCCCTGAGGCGCTCAGCAGCACCATGTCGTCTGCGTAGCTTATGTTGTTAACAAAACAGCCGTCCACCGAGCAGCCGACACCCGCGCTGCTGAGCTCCTCAATCAGACCATTGACATACACGTTGAATAACGTGGGAGACGTTAATCCCCCCTGTCTCACTCCACATTCCATCTTGAAGGCCTCAGAGTATTCCCCTGCCCAACGAACTACATTTGATTGATTGTCATACCAGTACTTGAATGTTCTAATGACTTCAGAAGGCAAACCCGTGCCCCTTCTTAACTTATTCCACAGCACTTGGTACGACACCAGGTCAAATGCCTTCGACAAGTCCAAGAAGCATGCGTATACTGGCGTGTTCCTCTCAGTATAGTACCGGACAGTATGCTTAAGACATAGAACTGCTGCTTCAGTGGATAATCCCGGGCGAAAGCCGAACTGGGCGTCATGCAGGTTGACATGTTTACTTAAATATGTGTTAAGCACACTATCCAGCACCTTTGCCAAAATCGTGGCCAGTGAGATAGGCCTATAGTTAGACTTGTCGGAGGCATCCCCCGTTTTGTTTTTTATGATAGGTACCACAATAGTTTTCATTAGGTCGTCTGGTAAGTAGTTGTGGCGTATGCAAAACGTATACAGCAAGGCAAGTACTGTGGGGAGATGGGCACCCGCATGCTGCAGGTGCTCGATACTGAGACCGTCATGCCCGGGTGACTTACCTCTGGTCATGTGTCGGATCACATTAGACACCTGTGATGGTGTTATTCTGATCGGACCGTCATCCTCGCCGTTCCCAGTATCGAGCACCGTCTTAAACTTGGCAGTCGGCTGCGCTTCCACTTTAAAGTGATCCCTAAAAAGGTTGGCAACATCACTTGGGTCACTAATACCATCGACACTTGCCGGTAGGCTCCCCCGAGGGCTTATCTTATTGGTGGATTTCCAGAATTGTATGAAGTTTTTCGCTTTGTGGTGTGAGGCAATAATGTCCATTTTAATTTGGTCTTTGTTGTTTTGACAGAACTTCAGTTTGGCTTTGAATTCTTTCCTGGACGTGCACATTTCGTCATACAAGTGACCAGATTTAGGCTTACCGTGTGCACACCATTCCTGAAAACAAAGCCTCGCCTTCTGGTGAGCCCCCCGGACATGTTTATTCCACCCCGTGACATAGCCACGTCCCCTGGGCCAGTCTCTGCCACAACTACCAACCGACGCCTCTATGATTGCCCCCGTAATGGAATTGTACAGTGCATCAATGATTTTTCTATGACAGTTGTTATCACATACCTTATCACAACATAATTCCAATTCTCTAGGAAAATCAATAAGCTTTAATTTATTATTACATATATTTAAATATTCTTTAATTTGTAATGGTACCCGCTCCCCCCATAGTACTCCTTTCAGTTGTTCATTGTCATTTTTAGCGTCACTATCATTAATTTTTGCAACATTCTTATTTAAATTACATAAAAGCTCTACAGGGAAGTGATCGGACCAGTATACATCATAGTGTATTTTGGCAGACAGGACTGTTTGCCTGGCCGCTGCAGATGTCACGGTCAAGCCATCTTGTACACCCGTGGCTGTCACTTACGTATGTATACGAGTTCGAAGGCAAGAGTTCTGAGTCGACTATATACAATTGTCGCTCCGAACAAAAACTATTCAATTCACTGTAGAACGTTGTACTAGGATGAGCGTTAAAATCGCCTAACAAATAGATCAAATCAACCTGTTCACTATCTATGATCGCATACATTTCACTCAAACAGTCAGTGAATTCAACTAGGTTATCACTCTCGTCAGTAGGCATGTACACGGAAAACACTATGATGGACCTAACATCCGTAACAATGTTTAAGGCCAAGAGCCTAACACTTTTGCACTGTATAGTGGAAACGCACGGAAACCAGTTTTTACGCCACAGGAGCGCCACACCCCCGTGAGGACGACCACGCAGTACGCCCGCCGATATGTCCACTGCTGTGTTACCGTAGTAGGCAAAGTTAGGGTCAACTGTTCCCAGTTTGGGTATATCGTGCTCCAATAACCACGTTTCTTGAAGTGCGATGATCTCAGCTGATTCACAGAGTGCCAGTACACAGTCCACCGATCGAGAAAAACCTTTACAGTTAAATGATATAAATCTGCAATTATTAGTTGCTATACTATCCATCAAATTGATTATTTTGATCAACTAACCCATTATCTTGACTTCAGACTTTACCAACAACATTTTTTTTCTAAACGACCATAATGATCACGTGTGAATCAGGCTTTACTTAGATAAGAACGTCCGCGCTAAATATTTCACAAACGAGCTAAAGTGAAACAGTACTTAAGCTAAGTAGCAAGGCTGTTGTAAGCTGCGCCGACGCGCGAATACAATATTAATGTCGACGCTTCTGGGGATAAATTTCAGCGAGCACGCGTCTTGGCGCAGTCGCTCTTATTGAAACAGTAAGTCAACGGCACGGATACGTCACTCCTATACTATTATAAAGTTGTAAAAATTTAATGTCTATTCATTGAAGATATTTTCAAAAAAAATGATTGTGACAGACTATTTGGAGGTCACTGATTTGAATTATTTTTTTCGATTGTATGTGTCGTTGTGGCTTCATCACGCCAAATCGGCTAAATGGATTTCAACTTTTTTTGGTACACGGGTAGCTGGGTATCTCCAAATGGTTATAGGATACTTTTTACCCGACTACGCTGTCGAAAAAAGAGTGTTTATGACTTTTTCTCCTTCGCAAACGAAGTTGTGCCCGCCTTCTAGTAGTTATTATTGGCACTAGAAAATGCACGCAACTTCGTTCGTGTAAGAGAAAAAGTCACAATCCTCTTTTTTACTTCAGCGTAGTCGAGTAAAAAGGATCCTATAACCATCTGTGGATGTCCAGCTATCAGTGTACCAAAAATCTTTAAAATCCATAACAACCAAACACAACAAACAAACAACTTTATAAATAGTATAGATTAATATTTTCATACTTTAAAAATTGACTTTCCCACCCAACTTTAAGGGCTCTGTAAAAAAGCTGAACGTAATATATCATACTCAAATGTTTAACGTAGTTGTTTATTTTGGTTGTTTTATCAGGATCTTATATATTTTTTACAAATTTAGAGATGGCGCAACATACCTATTCAAGATCATCGAAAACCGTTAGATGAGGGCGACGCACGGTAGTCTTGGAGACCCTTGGGGTAGGGTTCCATGTGTGGACTTTTTAGTATGATAGTTTAATGATAATGATGAAATTGATTGCATACTGTTACAAACTGCTTCAATGCCTATATGAATGCCAACGAAAACTCGTACAAAGTAAACGATATTACGTACACACGCGTGATTGTATTGTACAGCTGTTTCCCAACTCAGGTGATAACGCTACTTCCAGCTGAGAATATCCCGCGGGACAGATCCGGAAAAGGATCGGAACGCGAAATTCTGGAAATATTTTTATTATTTACACTTCGACTCATTTGCGTCGGTACCGTTTCTTTACGACAGAGATTGACGTAACGATACGCGCGTAGCCGATATACTCGTACCACGCGCCAACCTAATAAGAGTATTTTCTCAAACATGCAATGAAATATTGACGTTGTGTTCTTTGTAATAGACCCCGAAGTCTCACATTTCTGGTGCGGGTAACGAGGGGCACGTAATGATCATTTCATAGGAAATTGCGGGCCACGGCCTACAAAGCGACCGTCTTCTATTTCCATTCGCTCCGAGCGTCGCCGCGCCGCAGTGCGCCTGCGCCGTGTCGCTGCGGCGCGGCGATGAGAACGAATAACTTTACTATATTAACACTTTCGCAACCAAGAACCCGCCTGGTAGGCACTCGTAATGTTTGCTCAGATGCCGGCTAAGCCCGCCAGGCGGGCAGTAGCTTTAAACCTACACGCCACGCCAAAGAACTCGCCTGGCGGGCACACATGGCATCTTCGGCACCACAGGGCTGACACTAACAGAAAGGTTTTAATCCTTCTGATTATTATGTGGTCGAAAAGTAGGTACGGCTGATTTTAAATATACAGTCAGTGTGTTTTTACTTCACCTAATGCGATTAAAAAATAAAAATCTTTGATTTTATTCACGTATACAACAGTTACTTAGCACAGCCCCGAGCAACCGCCTACTGCCCGCCTAGCGGGCACGCGGCGTGCAGCGTTGCGTTGCTCGTCTTAGCCCACCTGGCGAGTTCAGTCGGTTTCTGGGGTATTGTTCGAAATTTTGCCCGGTTGCGAAAGTGTTAAATAACGTTGCAGTGAGAAAAAAAAATACATAAAAAGTATTGGTGCTAAAAAAACTATACAAGCCTCGGCGCGAACAGGGATTGGCGGCCTCATATCTCTAGATGGCCTCGCTACACTCGGCCATTTATACTACTCGGCCGACAATCCCCTATTTCGTAGCCTTATTACATTTTCACGACGAATATTGCCGATAACGTGGGGAAATGCTAATGTAGCGTAAACTTGCTAAGAGCAGAACGACCACCTAGCGGGTTCCTGTCATGAAAGTGTTTGAAAGTTAGCTAAGTACCTGAGTGTAGCTCACTAGATTGGTACGGGGTTTGGTAATAATATATTTTTAGGGTTCCGAACCAAAAACGGTAAAAAAGGGACCTTTATGATGCGACTTTGTCCGTCTGTCTGTCGGTCCGACTATTAGAGCGCCATATCTCAAAAACTTGATGGTATCTATTTCTTATTTGGAATATTTATAAGGATGGTTAGCTCACATGTATTGCAAAGAATTTTTTTTTTAATATATTTTAATTTTCTAAAAAAAACGACGTATGGGGGCAAAAATTAAAAGTCTAGCTACTAGGTCAAGTAGGGTATCATATGAAAGGGCTTAATCTGTACATTTTTAATTCTTTTTTTATGTCATTACATTTTGTTTTGGAAAAAATTAAAAACAAAACACCATTCCCCCTTTTTCACCGAAGTTTTACCAGACGAAACTCTTGAAATTGAAATTTTCGCAATTTGTACAAATAAACAATATAAATAAAATATGTATATATAAAACACGAAAATTATAACCATGTCTCTAATTAGCAAATTTAAAAAAAATCAAATAACCTATAAGAACAACCCGGTTAAGTTAAATAGATATCAGGTGCAAACTTAACTCAACCAGTACCGGGTGATATAATAATGTTAGGGGAAGTGAAAGTTTGTACGGAACCCTCAGTGCGCGAGTCCAACTCGCACTTGGCCGGTTTTTTATTTAGCAGAAGACTTTTCTAGAACTGGGAACTGGAAGATCTAGTGAAGATTGTGAAGACGCCGAATATAATTGGCGAGTCAAAGCAGCAAGACTTCCTTTGCTCGGTCATTTGGGATGGGAGACGATCGTGCAGTGAAGAGAGCGTATGTAGGCCGCCTGACCCAGGTTGCACACAAGCTGTATAAGATCTTATACAGTCATTATACAGCCAGTTTGAGCATTATAAGGTATAAGGGTCAAAACACAATTACGCGCTGTGATGTCGTGTCGTGGCACGACGTCGCGTCGTATCACGTTGCGACGTCGCATCGTGGAAATCTATCGTAAATGCTTATGACACGGCGTCGTATCGTGGTACGACGTACGGCACTACGTCGTGTCGTTAAAACACACTTGATATTCGTGCGCCGGCTCGCGTTTATGCTCAACAGTTGTTGAATAATTTGATGTACATTCATAGTTTTAATTTCTCATTTTAAAGAAAGTATAAAACTTTTTGCTATCACTTTTCAGGGCACTATACTTTCCCTTGAAGTGATTTCTTTCATTCATAATGGAAAGAAATGGATGGACCCAGTACTTTCTGTGTTTTTCTCTCTTCTTCTTTCGACTTCTTAATAGCAGCAGGGCAAGAACACGTCTGTTGCGCTCAATAACTCTCGATATACTGCGATATTTTTTATCATTGTGTTTAGCCCTCACGTTTATTTTAACAACATGACGTCGAGCCGTACGCCGTATTACGATACGCCGCCGTGTCGTAAGTTAACGTAGATTTCCACGATGCGACGTTGTGCCACGACATGACATCGCAGCGTGTAATTGTGTTTCGGCTCTAAGCTCTAATATAGCTTGTGCTACTTGGGCGAGATACCGCTGGAGTGATGAAACCCTCAAAGATTTGACCTCACTCGTAGTACCCGATTGGCGTGAAGTGGCTCAGAAAAGGGAAGCGGTCTCTCGTGTCGGAGACCAAGATCCTCTTTGGGTCAGCCAGCTTAGTAAGAATGTAAGAGGTCTTTTTTATTTACAATTCGTTTTAGACAAAGATCCTATTGACGTAATGGACATTGATAGGCGTTACTCTTAATTTAAATAGATCTACTTTTAAAATACTAGCCTGTCCATCTCGTATACTAGCGTGGAGGTGATGTGCTTTACAATCTCCAAAGTACAGTCAGCGTCAAATAGTTTGTAACAGCCAGAGCGCCAAATATATCGTCACACATCTTTGTGACACAAAGATATGTTGCTATATATTTGGCGCTTTGGATGTTACATATCATATTTATATATTCATTTATTCGAATATAAACTTGCAGTGCAGCACCAAAGCGTTTATATGAGACTTTATATATTTGACATCATAAAACCATTAAAAACAAGTAAAAACATTATATATTGAAATACTCAGTCAAATAATTATTAAATAAAAGGCAATTACTAAATTATGAACAATGAACAATACAAAATAATTAGATTTAGAAACAATATAAGAAAGTCCGGAAAAAAAAAATATGTCAGCCAATCATGCAAAAAAAAAATTAATTAAAACATAATAATCATTGCAATTAAAACATACTAAGCACAAGCATTGCCATGTCATAGTCATTGAAATTTTATATAAAATAAAATTGGAATCACCTATTAATAACACCTAATTAGTAATCACATAAAATACTATTTAAAGTTATGAAGCATTTTCTGCATCATTCACCAACACGTACACCATACACGTACTTTATCCAACATCAAGCTTTGTTTGTTTATGTCCCTTTTATCTCCCCCCCCCCCTACAATGAGAGTTCGATTAGAATAATAATGTTCATCAAGTCCCCTCTCTCCAAGAACTGGACACTAAAACAAAATTGGTTCATTTGTTCAGGAGATACGATACAGACCCACAGATACACCTTTTCGACGGAGGTTAGAAATATTTCTTGGACGAAAAAGAACTAAAGCAGTCGAATAAAAAAAAGATTCAATAGCGGTGCGTAGATCAATGTTACACTTGTCAACAGCATGCAATTTCTGTTAACACAATTTTCACGCTAATTACAGCGTTAATTGCGGTCGAAACGCTTGTAACAATACGGCCGCTAATTGCAAAACCTATAGCCTGAACATCGCACGGTAGCAAACTATAATAATCAAACACGTTTCAAGCACTCGCACTGGTTTCAAACGCATTGATATAAAGTAAATTTTAGCTTAATTCGCGCCGTTCTGAAAATTGCACACTGAAATCCGGCGAACTGATAACGCTTTGGTTGCGAAAAATAGCCTAAGCGTAGTGACGACTTCTATGAGTTACGCTCTTTTAGAAGAGTGTTTAGATACGCGATAACGTCATCTCTAGGGCAACAGACGTGTACAGTTAGACGAATAAATGATGGTGAGCGACTATAAAGGCTTTTTTCGCAGAATTTTACGCTTACTCGCATAAAATAAGTATTTTGAGAGTAGAAGTTATATGAAATCTCGAAGCTTTCAAAGCTTTGTGCGTGGATAAAGAAAATATGCTTTCATTGACATATGAAAGGATATCTAGATTTTTCAGGATAATTGTAAGGCTGGTCCTTCCTTATATATATATCCTTAGTGCTAAGTCTTACGACACATTTTTATCAGTGGTATGTTATAGAATGAAATGAAACGGAACGGTAGTCCGTTCCGTTTTACTTTCAAGTTCACTGAATCGAAGTATATATCTTTTGTATGTTTGTATGTGTCGTTGTGGCATCATCACGCTAAATCGGCTTAACGGATTTCAACTGTTTTTGGTACGCTGGTAGCTGGGTATCCGCAGATAATTATTGGATATTCTTACCCGACTACGCGGACGAAAAAAAGAGGGGTTATGACTTTTTCTCCTCCGCGAACGATGTTGCAGTATTATAATAAAATAGTTTCATTTCCTATAATAGACTTGTAATCCTCCACATAAAATCCTAACCACGAGAAAACGATCAAAATATAATTTTACAACATAGATTCCGGATAACCGTTTAAGCTATAACCGAGATATATACCGTATTTCAAACCCTTAAGATGTATTTTCAAATGAATGCTCTCTTAAACAGGTTCTAACAGTTATGGCTCATCAAAATCAGCTTTTGTAAGTTTTACAGCTGCCGTTTTAACTGTGTTGTTTTATGATCTGGAATGAAAGTATTGAAATCATATTTTATAAGTGATCTAAATCTGCGGTTGAGTTTATTTTAAGCTCGTTTGAAGAATGAATTAAATATATACCAGTAACGTGGTGTCCATATAAGCAGATTCCCACCCGGTTGCCCAAGGAAAGGCTAATAATCACTTATTTCTTTAAATATGAGTAAATGAATACGCTTCGGATTCCCTCGTAATTTTTCTGATGCACGCCTGTGATAATTGTGCCGTCTAATTGTTGAATAATCATATTTATAACTTTACTAGCTTCTGCCCGCGACTTCGTCCGCCTTAAGTTCGTTTATCGCGGATAAAAGTATTTTTCCGGGATAAAATGTAAGCCTATGTCCTTCCCTATTACTCAAACTATCTCCTTACCAAATTTCATCCAAATCGGTGCAGCGGGTTAAGCGTGAAGACAGACAGACAGACAGACACACTTTCGCATTTATAATATTAGTATGGATTACGCCTGTGATATATATATATACATATATATTTAATAAAATAATAAATATGATTCTATTAAATATTTATTACTTGATTAATACTTGATCAAGTAATAAATATTTAATAGAATCATATTTCGTATATTATCTCATTTTAGTTCCCGACGTTTCGGAAGCTTTCCAGCTTTCCATGGTCACGGGTGGACGGGTGGAAACGTCGGGAACTAAAATGAGATAATATACGCGATATAATCCGTTAAATTGTTTTATTTCAATGAGTAATAATCGCGGAAACAAAAGAAAATATTAGAATCATATTTATCAAGTATTATGACCTCCCATAATTATTCAACAATTAGACAGCACGAAAATTTCAACCTAAATTCTTCAAAACTAATCTCATACCATAAATGCAGCAGACTGTACCAGTCACCGCGGTTATCGCGGTAATCTATTTTCATAACGCGCGGGCAGAGCTAATGACACCGTGTTTTGGTGGCAGTTACCCGGGATATACATGCTCATTATGCATTTAATTATATCATACTAGCTTCTGCCCGCAACTTCGTACGCCTTAAAAATATTTATCGTGCATAAGGGTATTTTTTCGGGATAAAAAGTAGCCTATGGCCTTCCCCGGGCCTCAAACTATCTGCATACCAAATTTTATCCAAAACGGTTCAGCGCTTTAAGCGTGAAGAGGTGACAGACAGACAGACAGACACACTTTCGCATTTATAATATTAGTATGGACTAGAGACGCTCGTAACTCCGTTTGTGGAGGAAGAGATAGTATATTACTGCAGAGGTCGGGAAAAGTCATTTCGTGGATGAGTATGGTTTTAAAGGACGAGGCGTAACCGAGTCCTTCAATAGATACGAATCCACGAAATGACATTCCTGCCGAGGCATGTATACTGCTTTTCTCCAAATATGCGAGGAAATTTGACATATTTTTATATAACTTATTTTCATAAAAATAACACGGCAGACAATCATTGACAAAATGAAATTCATGTTCCCGTTTTAATTCTTTTCAAAGTTTTGGGTCCGAATTGTATATTTGGTTCCACATAAAATATAGCAATGAAAATAAATAATAAGAAAACCTACAGGAATAGTTAATATAAATATATGCAATATTACTTTTAGTTACGTCAGCAATTCCTAAACGCAAAACATTAAAAAAAACTTTTCTACAAATTGTTTATCAGTCCGAGAAGATCATTAAGTCTAAATATTTAAACTATATTATGATTTGGACACAATCATTATTGTGTTTTTCTTAATATTATTATTGGCATTAACTAAACGCAGCAAAACAATAAAAGTTTTATATATCTCGGTTTTTGTACGTGACTTTTGGTCAATCAATTGGCTGTATGGTGAATTTTAAGTCTTGGATGACATAAAAAAGTACACTTTTTTAAAATTTACTATCGCATCAACCCATATAGTGATGGACTTCGCGGTGTATTTTAACGACATTAATGTGAACATTTCCGAGCAAGTTGGAGAAAAAATCATTACCCTCTTTTTTTCTTCAGTGTAGTCGAGTAAAAAGTATTCTATAACCATCTGTAGAGGAATTTTCATAAAAAGCCCATTATTTTAGTTGCATGAATTCACATTGGGCAAATTTGAATGAGCCAATGAGACTTCAGAACTCGAAACCAATCCGATTCATGTAAGCGGCGTTTTTGGCGCAAATTTCATGGCAGATGAGATGATTTTGGGCGAGCAATAATTATCATTCTGGTAGTGAGTCTCAGAGGAGAGTCTTCTTCTTCAATTTAACCTTTTCTTTTATTTGTTCAAAATAATTTCGTCTTGGCCTTCCTCTACCTCGCTTTCCCTCGATTGTTCCTTCTATGATATCTCAGCTGTCTAAAAATATTGATTATAGTGATTAATTCATTGTGTGATTTATTTTAATTGTATAGTTGGTGTTTTAAAGTAATAATAAAATTATATACCAGTGATTGAGTTTGATTCATGAAAAGCTTGAAAGTGAAAATAACACGGTAGAAATTAAACTCGCCAGGTTTTTTTCAGTTACAAAATCACAAAATATGTAGTAAAACATTGCAAACGCGACTGATCAAAACTACCTGAAGAAATACTAGGTAGTGAGTTCATGTCAACCTTATTCGTTTATGACTCGTACTGAGTATTTACAACCCTAAGTCACGATCGTCGCTATACTAAAATACTCATATAACAACGATATTTTCCAATATACCTTGAATTTTACCTTCAAAGCGTAAGATCCTTGTTTGTAATACTATATTTGAGGGTATACGACTTTGTTGATAACTGTGTAAAATATCTTGAAGTACATTTGATGGGCATTTCATTGGTAAGAATTGCAAAAGTGGGTCAAAGTTCTAACATGCAATAAGTAAGCAAGCCGAACTTATTCTGATGACATGAAGAACTTTGAAATTTTCCTATTTAACACGTTCGGCGCCGGGAACGATCCACAAAGCCCTTACGCTATGCCGGCCGAAATGAAATATTGATCACATACTTGTGTCACACTGGCACTCAAATAAAATCACGCAAGCGTTTCACCGGCAACCATAGGAGTAAACATTTTTGATAACAAACGTTGTGTGTTGTATCGACATACACAACTTTACAGTAAATTTAATTTGAAATTTTAATATTAATAAATCGACGAGAAAAAGGCTCATACATAAAATTACACAAGCATGTCACTGGCACAGGAGTAATAATTGTTTGATTATAAACCTTGTATTACTGGCACTCAAACATAAATCACGAAATCGTGTCACCGGCATAGGATTAAGTATATATTGATCACAAACCTTGTGTCACTGGCACTCAAACATTAAATCACACAAGCATGACACTGGCATAGGAATAAGAATGTTTTGATCACAAACCTTGTATCACTGGCACTCAAACATAAATCACGCAAGCGTGTCACCGGCATGGGATTAAGAATATATTGATCACAAACCTTGTGTCACTGGCACTCAAACATTAAATCACACAAGCATGACACTGGCATAGGAATAAGAATGTTTTGATCACAAACCTTGTATCACTGGCACTCAAACATAAATCACGCAAGCGTGTCACCGGCATGGGATTAAGAATATATTGATCACAAACCTTGTGTCACTGGCACTCAAACATAAAAACACGCAAGCGCGTCACCGGCATGGAAGTAAGAATGTTTTGATCACAAACCTTGTATCACTGGCACTCAAACATAAAATCATGCAAGCGTGTCACCGGTATGGGAGTAAGAATATTTTGATCACAAACCTTGTATCACTGGCACTCAAACATAAAATCATGCAAGCGTGTCACCGGCATGGGAGTAAGAATATTTTGATCACAAACCTTGTATCACTGGCACTCAAACATAAAATCACGGAAGCGTGTCACCAGCGTAGGAGTAAGAATTTATTGATCACAAACCTTGTATCACTGGCACTCAAACATAAAATCATACAAGCGTGACACCGGCATGGGAGTAAGAATGTTTTGATCACAAACCTTGTGTCACTGGCACTCAAACATAAATCATGCAAGCTTCTCACCGGCATAAGAATAAGAATTTTTTGACCACAAACATTCTATCACTGGCACTGAAACATAAAATCATGCAAGTGTGTCACCGGCATAGGTGTAAGAATGTTTTGATCGCAAACATTGTGTCCCTAGCTACGAACGTGTTAAGTTGAAAAATTAGGAAATAGAAACAAATTCGATACGTCATGCTGTTCGAATTTAAATACAAATAAAGGTAATGTATGTACGCCTTTATTTATTTTCTCAAAGTGAGTAATTTGCACAAATTGTTACTTTGACAGAGGAAAAGATATATTTTTTCTCAGTCAACCCGTGACCACGGAAAGCTGAAAAGCTTCCGAAACGTCGGGAACTCAAATGAGATAATATATGCGATGTAATGCGTTAAATTGTTTTATTTAAATGAGTAATAACTTGACGACCGGTTTGGCTCAGTGGGAGTAACGTTGCCTGCGAAGCTGAGGTCCTGGCTTCAAATCCCGGTAAGGGCAAATATTTGTGTGATGAGCATAAAATATTTGTTCCTGAGTCTTGGATGTTTTCTATGTATTTAAGCAATATATCTATTAAATATATCGTCGTCTGGTACCCATATCACAAGCCTTGTTGAGCTTACCATGGGACTGGTTCGATTTGTGTAAAATTGTCCCGTAATATTTATTTATTTTATTTATTTAATAATCGCAGGAACCAAAGAAAGTATTATTTTTTCATTTTTAAAATATTTCATCTCATGTAGTTCCCTATTTGCAGAGTCGAGCAGTGTGGTGCAGTGATCGATCACGTGTAATGCACGAGTACCATAATTCGTAGATATTTTTAAGCATTCGTCCAAGAATCCGCCCACCGCCGCCATTTTCATCTTGTCCAGTTAGCCGGTGGTCGCGGTCCTTCTATCCATCCCTGGACTACTTATACCAAACACTCTTAGGCATTATCATTTCACCATATGCTATCTATACTATGATAAAGTTGTACAAATGAAATGTCTGTATATTGAAGATATAAAGAAATATATATTGCAACCGGCTCCAACTGGAGGTCACTGAATCGAAAAATAATTTATTTTTTGTATATTTGTACGTGTCGTTTTGGCCTCATCACGCCAAACTGGCTTTACTGATTTCAACTATTTTTGTTACACGGGTAGCTGCGTATCTACAGATGGTTCAGTTTAGTTCCGTATTTAAGCTTAATGGCCAATGTGCTTGTGTGCGTGTGCATATGTCCATTAAGGGGATGCATCGAAAATTTAACCAATTTTGTAGCGCATTTTCTGTCAAATCTAGTATATAAAAAAGGCTGGTTTTCAGATATGTGTTTCTTAACTATATAACCTATTCAGTGTTCAACGCGGAAACATTTTTAATGAAAATTTCCTCGATAGAAAAGTTATCCGAAAATGCGTCTTCATTTCCCGTTTTTTGTCTAGTTTGTACAAACGACAGATTAATAAACGGCTAAATTATGTTAAAATGTCATTCTTACCTTTATCTTTTAAGTGATTAACTTAAATGTTAACAAAACATAATATCTTCAATTTCATGGTACTTTTACATCTGGCGCTTACGCCAAAAAAAACCCAAGCATGTAGTGTATTAGCCGGCACTTACGTTCTTTCGCTGAGAAGCGCAGTTTTTTGGCAATAACTTAAAAACGGTATGTCCGATCATGTTGAAAACAATTTTCGTTGGAAGTATTTATTACGCTTTATATTTTTTTTCTTTTTTCATATTTTTGAACATACCTAGAAAATAGAGCGGGGGCACAATTTTTGCTACTTTCGGAGCGAATATTTCCGAAAATATTCACTAAATCAAAAAAAAATCTGAGAAACATCAAAGTGTTTTTAGAAGATCTGTCGAATGATGTGCCACACATTGATATTTGGTGTTATTTTCTTTTTCAGTTTCGGTTACATGTATGGAGTGCCCCTCCTAGAAATATATATATATTTTATTTAACTATCAAACTAAGTAGCGGCTTACACAAGACATCTATGTTCCAAAATTTTATCAGTATACGTCTAATAGTTTTCGAGTAAAATGCCTGTGCGATACGCACTGACGGACGGAAGGACGGACGGACAGACGGACGGACGTGACGAAACTATAAGGGTTCCGTTTTTGCCATTTTGGCTACGGAACCCTAAAAAGAGGTCTACGACATTTTTCTCTTCCGCGAACGAAGTTGCAGGCACCTTTTAGTATCTTATATAATGGTGACTCGTTAGTCTCACCGAAGACCGAGTACTCGCTATGGACGGCTAAACTAATAATTCGACCTATATTTATGTTGCCGCCCTCAATGTAGCTTGAGCTTAAAGTGTAACCAGTAAAGCAATAATCGACACCCGATCAAAGGAAATGGGTCGGAGCTCTCGGCAAAGGTTAAGCGCTCAAAAGTGTTTTCCTTTTGGAGCGATTATCCTTTGGAGAGGTTTCGATGGCTCTGGAGATACAATATTGCGGGTTAATTGGTATATTTTGTACAAAACAGCGGGATATTGACTCAGCTGTGGTACAATAGGTAATTGAAAAATATTGGCTGCTTAAATGTAAATATTATAAAGAAAGATACGCCTCGTGAAATATAAACACAAGTAACGCTTTTAACAATATATTGAATCGTTCAAAACAGTTCACAATGTGATTTTTTAACTTAAAACACTTCTTCTTACAATTTATAATTACAAGCTAGTCTCAACGTCCGATCATAAATAAATTCACCGCCATGACAACATCATTTTCAGGTAATCATCGATGGAGCGAACTACTCTTTATTATAAATTAATTATTATATCCGAATTTAAATACACCATAATACGTACCTAATATTTATAGCCTTAGTTGACAAAAGCGATCATACATTTTAATATTAAATCAATCACGTAAAATAACATTAGGATATCCGAATAAAACCTTACAATATTAAAGCAAAAAGTTGAAAGATTCGAGCGGGATTTGAACCCACGGCCACGTTGAAGAACGACTTTCCGGGCCAATACGGGCGAAGCCCCGAGCTCATCCAGCGATTTTTTCAACCAGTAGCTTGTTTTTCTATCTGCCTTTGTAGCGCCATCTACTTTAATACAAATTTCTACTTGACTAAAAGTTTCGGTTATGACAAAAAAACATAAATATTGGTTAGCTCGCCAAACCTTCGATAGTATTCACAGTTTTTGCCGTGTCATCTGGAGTATCTCATCGGGTCATACAGATCCTAGAATATCTGTACTATATTCTAGAATCTGTATGACCCGACTAGATACTGCTCCTGTTGACAATAGTTTAACAGTTTCGTTGTCAAGCTTTTCGTAGCACTACGCACTTTTCTCTACATACGAGAAAACGCATAGTATCAACTATAACGCGTCTACGAACAGACCGCCCGCTAGGTGGGTTCCTGTCAGTGATTTTTTTAATGGATTAGGTCATGTCTGCAAATAGAAGATATCTTCCGAAATATATACTGTAACATATCTACATATGTATGTACAACTGCATCAAAAAAAAGTAATCAGGTTCGAAGGACCAAAAGCTGTAGGGCGGCTAACCTACGCTAGGAATGATTTGTGATTTTATATCTGATATAGGGATAAAGAGGACTAATTGAAACCACCAAGTTAAGTACTAATTAAATGAATAATGTTACGGGACAAATTTAACACAAACCAGCTTAATAAGGCTTGTGTTACCAAGAGTCGGGAACAAATATTGCTGCTCATCACACAAATATTCGCCCTTACCGAGATTTGAACCCGGACCTTCAGCTTTGCAGGAAACATTACGCCCGCTGAGCTAAACCGGTCGTCATAGAATTCAAAACTTATATACTGAATTTAATATTTAGTCGCCGAATGAAAAGGTTCGTCACTTGTGAACATACATCACCCTTTTCATTTCCCGACTACGTGATCATGTCGTCTCAAGGTCACGATGCTGCTCATTAAGTAGTCAGTTATTATGGCTTGAAGGTTTAGAAGTTTCTGAACAATACAATTTCTAATTGGTATAGTTGTTTAAGTTATCCATTTCATACACGGAGATATTTAATTGTAATCTTGGAGGGTATTATGTTTTCTGCCAACAAACTGCTAAATATCCAGTTTGGCAGATATCGTAACGTGTAAAATGTATGTTGTTTACTTGAAATAAAAAAAAATATATATGAAAACACTAAAGTAAACTGCCGACCGTGTACAGTTTGGTGCGTGTGCAATATGTTAATTACGTTAACGCGTAATAGGCATATAATTGTACTATTATTTAAAATGAAAAAAACTATATTTATTAATTACCCGATCCGATTTTCACCTGATCCAAAAGTGCCGTAAATACGGCATTCCCCGCTGTATGGCCAGAGATTTGTTGGGCCAAGTAAGAACCTAATCGGGTGTCGCTGCCCCTATCTCTTAAACGGTGACTTATATTATAGATTAATTTTGTATTCTCGGGACACCGAGGCCGAGCCTTCACAACGGTAACAGCAAAAAAATCCTTTGAAAAAGTTCACATTGAATTACTACTAAATCTAGCAGAAACCCACGTAACTTTTTCGACACGTGACATTCCGGGAATCCGCCGAATGTTCCCAAATACCGTTAACAGGGATGAGTACGAAAAATCGCACGCTTGCGACTTTCCCGGGATCGATACGTAACCGGGACATTTTACTTTAGAGAGGCTTTTTATTTTATAAATTATTTTTTATATCTAATTTTTGACCACCTCTGTCTTAGGTATTCGCATTTCAGGTTGTTTTTAAGAATATTGTACAGTAAATAAAACTAAACTTTATTAATTTCTTTGTGTAACGATAATTACCAATCTATGTTGACTATAGATTACCAGACCACAGAAGACCTGCTTACCTACATCTCATTCAACTACACACAAACCTAATTTAATTTCTTTATTTAAGTCTACACGAATGTTTTGTGCAATTACAGTTTTAATCATAAGTTCTATTGAGTAATGTTTAATGAATTAGACTTAATTAGTAACTATCACCCTAATTATAGCCGGTACCCCAAGATACAGGCTTAGCCTAGTTTGGGGGCCCCTGTTATTTCTTTGAATACGTGTGTAAATGCCTGCCTTCAGTAGCGCAGTAGACAACTAATACCTACGAGTAATTATTATAACTGTAATGCATCAGATGCTGCTCTCGTCAAGCGACATTCTATTGTTCTAATGCTGTAACTAAATGTAAGTCTGAGATTAATAAAGATTATTATTATGTTTTATAACTAATTTTCGTTAATTGATAATTTGACTTAAAACAAAAAAAAATATTCTCAGATAATTCTATTGTTGTTGTTAATAGCAGACACATTTAACTACAGTATGTATTTTATAGTAATTTAAAATGGTACAGTATTATACGATATGGTTTTTAATCTGTTATACTACATTATTTATGATTCGTTTTATAAATAAATATACATGTAGAGCAATTTAAAAGAAGGGATTGTAATTAACAGTATATCAGGATGCTATTTTTTCAAATAGCACGCTGCAAAACAAGGAGACTGTATTCGTGGAATTTGCATTTTATGTAGATGCAACAAGGCAACTTTTACTGTACAAACCGAATGGTTTGCACAGTCTCTAATCCCTAAATTTCGTTACCAAATACAAGCTCTTGATTATAAATAGAATGGCCGAACTCCTCTCGCGGAGGAGTATCGAGGCGTAACACAATGCAAACGATGAGTCGACGACTCAGGAAACCTGAGTGGCTTCGTTTGAAATAAGGGTTCCTTTTTTACCATTTTTGGCACATAACCCTAAAACGCTTATCGTAGCGCAGAGATAGCAGATTGGCGACTCAGGTTTTTTAAGGTCTTGTACCCAAAGATGGTTTCCCTTCGCCTTTCTTTTCTATCAAGCTTACTTTTGAAGACTCATATTCGTATAAAATCAACTACACCGTTAGTAGGGTGAATCAATTCTTAAACCCACACAAAACTGCCTACGAATTTTAAATTTCGTTGTTAAATAACGCCTTTAAATAATGGTTTCTCATTGTATAAACCATTTAGATTCGTTTCGCCCACATTCCAATTTCGTTCCGATTTCAATTTCGTCAGCAATACCACTTCGTCAGCATTCCCACTTAGTCAACATTCCGGTTTAAATGTCTGGTGTACGTTAACCCGTTGAATGACCCGTCAGTTAAACCTAATCAACAGAAAATATCATATTGGAAGCCCAAGTTCTTGGTAACACCAAATCAATTCTCGGAAACGCCTGAAACTTCAAAAGTGCGAGTCTAAAAGTTCATTCACCTAGTAATCAAACTTTATAAAAAGGTTTTGTTAAAAAACAATCTAATATCAGATGAAATACTGGGTGATTTGTGACTCATGAGCAGGATTGACAGGGGGGGTACACTGAGCCAACCACGAAATCGAGAAAAAGACAGCTATTTAAGAGTTTAATTATCCGAAATGTATGCCACCACCTAAGATCGCCTATTGTCTGCCGTACTTTATTTTAACGCTCTATTGTACTGTTTCTGTTGTTGGTGTGCAATAAAGAATTGTTGTATTGTATGGAACAGCTGTTTTTTTTCGCAATTTCGTGGTTGGCCCCATCATAAAAGTTGCTTAGTGTGACCCTTCCTATCACCCGTGCTAGTCCTGCTCATGACTCATGAATCACCCAGTATATGGAGCAATTCTAAAAATGTTAGGGACAACTGATAACCTCCTATTTGAAGTCGGTTAAAAAATGTCAGATACCAAACCCAAGTATTCAAAAGGAGCGAGCATTTTAGGTAGCGGGTGGTATACAACATAGTATTCATAATAGGCTTAGAACCTTATACTAATTCTAATCAAATAACATTGCATTGTCTGTACCAAATGTTCACTTTGACTTTAAACTTAATACGACTCATTTGATGGAATACTATATAATAGTATGGAACTCAGTACAAAATTTATATACCACAACCGAATAAAATATTAATTTACTAGCTTCTGCCCGCAACTTCGTCCGCCCTAAATTCGTTTATCGCAGATAAGGGCATTTTTCCGGGATAAAAAGCAGCCTATGTCCTTCCCCGGGACAAACTATCTCCATACCAAATTTCATCCAAATCGGTTCAGCAGTTTAAGCGTGAAGAGGTAACAGACAGACAGACAGACATACAGCCACACTTTCGCATTTATAACATTAGTATGGATAGTATGGATATGGATAATAGAACAACAAATAAAACAATTAAACTACATTAAAATAAAACTAAATCTAAAATTAAAAATAAACTAAAATGAGAAATTAAAAACTAGATGTAAAAATTACTTATAAATAAAAAAATTGCCCCAGATCGCCGTCGATTGGCAACGTGCCCAGAAGGCTGGCAGCATTGCCACGTTGTATGGCAATGCTGATCCGCTGTGCGAGATATGAGCCAGCCCTCTGGTCACGTGTCAACTCAACCAATCTTCGGCTGCACTCTTTAAACACCCTGTGGGCGCTTTCCCCCCAGGGCCCCAGGGTCTCAACCCCAAACGGCTCAAACATGCAACCACTATTTATGTTTGCATTTTGCGCCGTTTGAGGACCTCAGCCGAATTGGCAGCCGAGCCAGCCTTAACCGCGGTGCCACGAAGATGGGACAAGCGCCAGAGTATCAGCCCAGGTCGCGTCCCAAACTAGGGGCCGTCCCATCTTCCATGGCACATGGCAGGGTCATATCGTCGGATCTCTTACCAACATAGTTATTTTAAAATCTAATCGGATCACAAAGAAGTGCTGCTATAGGTAAAAAAAGTAAGTAAGTCACCTGTTGTATCCGTATAGGCAATTTGACGTTCCGTATCAGAAAAATACACACTACATACATGTGCACTACTACATACAAGAGGAGCTTTACTTGAGTTTTTTACCAATACTGCACGTGTTTAAGGCGCGTTAGCTTTAATTAATGTTTGCACAACTGAGTGATATTCACCCATAAGAAAGTAGGTTAGAACGATACTGCGCTTAACTATGTATATGCACCATCTCCGTGTACTGAGGCCGTAAGCGGGTCGTAAATTCGTTTTACGAGGGTTGCACACGTTTAAAATCATGATTACGAGGGCATGGGGGTTTACTGATAATACTCTTTCAGGAATAAAGAGTAAAGGCTAACCGGAAGGTGGTTGGACGACCTGGTTAGGGTTGCTCGGTGGATGTTGGTCGCCTCTATCCGGAACATGTGGAAATTTATTTAGGAGGCCTGTGTCCAGCAGTGGAATTACTATGGCTGAAATGATGATGATGATGAATAAAGAGTGAAGAATTCCATGCACTTAACAGACAAGACACGGTCGCCCTAAGAGGAGATGGCGGGATGACTTGAATGCATATCTCAGCGACTGGCCAGATGTTGCTTTGGATCGGGACGACTAGAAGTCTACTCCCCCTAGACTTCTAGTCGTCCCGATCTCGCCTTTGCCCTGCAGTGGGACACTAGTTAGGCTATTAAAAAAAATATAACTGCAAATAAGAGTACCTATTACTTTCTAATAATGGTCTCAATGAGACGTCATTCCTAGTTAAGAGTCCCCGGTAAGCTCGGTTCTCCATACAAACGAGTTATGTTCTCATTTTAAAACGACTTGCTAGTTTGCTCTGAAACTTTGTACTTAGAATAAATTAAGGTATATGCAGGCCTATAATTAGTTTATGTAGCTTCAGATACCATAGTAAACTTTGTTTTTGCTGTATTTCGTTTGTTTTAAAAACTTATTACAGGCCTAGATATATATCATGTCACTGTATATGCAAAGTTTCGTTACAATCCAACACATTGTTTTAAAATGAGAACGAAACTGCGTTTGTATGGGAAGGTGAAATTCAGTCGAGCTTGCTGGGGACTCTTAACGCCTAAATTATGCAACTGGGCACAATTGTCTAATAAGGTGTATTCTGTCAGGAGTCTCCTATAGGATATCAATGAACGGTGCATCTGGTATTTGCTCAAGGTAGGCAGTTTCTCTGTGCCTATATGGAGCGATGGTCGCTCAGGGTAGACAGTGCCTTTCTGCCTATATGGTCCCCACGCCAGTGACATCTATAATGAATCTGTGTTTAGCACAGTAATATTCACTTCATAAGAGAGTGGGTTGGGTAGATTCTGAGCATATATGCACAATTTATATGCACCAAGTTCGTGTACAGAGGCCGTAATCGGGTCGTAAATTCGTTTTACGAGGGCTGCACACGTTTAACATCGTGCTTACGAAGGCAGGGGGGTATACGATACAAGTCAGGGATAAAGAGTGGAGGCTTCCATGTCTGGAATTATGGAAGGGACGTCTTTTGAAAAATAATTTACTATTAAAAAACCTTCCAAGTGTGAGTCGGACTCGCGTACAAAAAGGTAAATGATGATACGGGAGATGAAATATATGGAAAACCTATAGGGTATTCCCGTTTGTTCTAGGAACTTGAAATTTGGTACGAAGATAGCACAACTCACAAATTAAATTTGAAAATCTATTTTTTTTATGTCTGTAACTCTATGTCAGTAACTATTGCAATAAAAAATAATCCCACACCTCGTAAATCTTGGTTAGGAGCAGGTTTTTAGTGTATATTTTGAACGGAACCCTCGGTGCGCGAGTCCGACTCACCTTTGTCCGGTTTTTTTTATAGAGCCAAGTTCTACCTGACTTTCTTAATATAATAAGTCACGTATCGGGAAACTAGCTACAAATTAAATTAAGCCCACGAATGTAACAATCGGACTTGTTCAATAATAATGCGCTTGTACAATAGAATTCGAGTACAAGCCTAGGGCACAACGACATTATGTGCATACTGCACAAACGCACATATGCAAATTGACGTTATTGGACTTTATGTGCTGTTAGTTTCATATGTTATGCGCATATTGGATGCAGGGTGCTGCGTAGTGCTCTACGTCAGCGATACTCAAAGTAGTACGGAGCGCTAGGGCCCCGGAAAGCTTTCGTTCGGGCTCCGCAATAGGTACTTCTATATTGAAATAAAATGGTTGTAGATGGTGTCAGCTATGAGTGAATTGTTTTTAAATATAATTTTACATTGTTTCATTGAATTTACATAGCGATTTTATTTAGTTTGTTTTACGTTAATACACTGACGTACAACTGCTTTCACAGGATGTTACGAGAATCGTTAACCGACTGCAAATAAGAGGAACTAAAATCATGTTTAAATTAACCAATAGAAACAAAGTACTAGAAGTTAATTAAAAGTAACCCATTACATCAGTCTCCTCTTTACTATCAACCAGGTATCAAGTCTGTTTTACGTTCAGGTACGTACTGTATAAGCATTTTAATTACTCGTAGTTTACTAACAAACGTTAAAAACAATCGTTCCGCTTTTAGGAAAAACGACTTGAAGTTGGTAAAATGTAACGTGTGTGTCAATATTGCGTTACTTCCCTAGTTTTATGCCGAAAGCTAGACGTGTTCACTTAATTAGCTAGAATTATTTATATAACCTAGGTTAAAATAAAAAAAAATTGCTAGTATTTACCGACTTTTTAGAGCTTTTTGTTAAGATCTAGTTTTGCCGAAATAAATAAAAAATAAGAAATCTAAATAGCATTCGACCCATACGGTATGGGTCGAATGGGCCATACCCCTAATTTTTCGTGGGGAATTAAAAAAAACCGTCTTTTTATTATTTTTAATTTTTATTATTTGTTATTATAATAGCCAAACTAAAACATATTCTGTTACAACTATCGGAACATCTACATTGTAACCTTAGCCTTACTTTAAAAGCTAAAATTTTTCATATTTGATATTCTCCAGTCCAATCTCTCTGCCGCTTTTCTCCATATTTCTCCATAATCGCGAAAAAGACGAACCATCCTATTGTTACCAACACAGCGACGAGAAATTGAGCAATCATTAACCGGAGTGCGCCTTTTAGGGTTCCGTACATTAATCGGTAAATGAGGAACCTTTATCGACGAAGTTCATTGTTTGTGTATCAAGATGAAACTAATTCTAATGTATGTATATTATACTATTTATTCTATACTAGCTTTTGTCCGCGACTTCGTCCGCCTTAAATTCGTTTATCGCGGATAAGGGTATTTGTCCAGGATAAAAAGTAGACTATGTCCTTCCCTGGGACTCAAACTATCTCCATACCCAATTTCATCATTTAATCGAACATTGTTATTACTCCGTCAATGAGTACTTAAACAAATGCAAATTGTAATATTTCAAAATTTAAAATGTTTAGATATTTAAGTTTAAAACAACACATTTGTACGCCAGCCTTGGCAAAACAAGTAACGATCTGTCTGTGATATTTGTAACACCTTTTATATACGCTTGTTTTTTATGCAAATAAACTATTCATTCATTCATTCATTCATTCATCCAAATCGGTTCAGTGGTTTAAGCGTGAAGAGGTAACAGACAGACACACTTTCGCATTTATAATATTACTATGGATTTTAGTGTATGTTAATTTTATTTCCTGAATTAATAGTCTGTTTTGTCATGTAAAATTTGTGATCGTTAACACAAATAGTTTACTTGATTATAATCTATACTATTAAACAGTTGTAAAAATTAATAAATAGTATACTATTATACAGTTGTAAAAATTAAATCCTTTTTCGAAAGTATCTTCAATGTACAGACATTTCATTTTTACAACTTTATAATATAGATTATAGATTTTGATACTACAAACCCCTCGTCGAATGAGTCCGACTCGCACTTGGCCTATTTTTTGCAACACCCATCGCAATAAATCCTCCATGAAAGCTTAGATCGTTTTATAATTTCCTGTGAGCCATTGCTCAGTTTCACTAGATTTATTTGGGGAAAAGTCGACAGTTTATTTTTTTAGGACGAAAAGAGGGGATTTTTTATCTGATGCGACAATTTATCCTTCGTGGCTGTCAGGTATCATCCCGTTTTTGCAAGCAATGTTTCTATATGGGTGATCCGTAATGGATTTATGCCCATTTAATAATTAACTGATTTTTAACCAGTGTGTGTTGCCAGCGATGACATACGGCACTGAGATGTGGTCACTCACAATGGGCCTCATAAGAAGGCTCAAAGTAACTCAAAGGGTAATCGAGCGAGTTATGGCTCGGCGTTTCCCTGCGTGATCGAATCAGAAATGAGGAGATCCGCCGAAGTACCGAGGTATAAAAAAAGTAGGAGTTTTCTATGAATTACCCTCAACTGGCATATACTTTTTTGTCAAAATCATCATTTGGCATAATGCATTTTTTTCTGAGTCATACTTGAATTTTTAATTAACATTTTAGCATTCGGAAATTTGAAATATTTTTATGTATATTTAAATATGATATTTTACAGAGAGGTCTACAAAAATGAAGATTGCGTATCTAGTCTCTCAATAAGCCTTTAAAAGACTCAAAACTTACGCCTAATTTTTCATTATGAAAACACCTAACACGTTAAGCAAGCCATTTATTAAAAAAAACGTTGTTTTAGGAAAGGTACAAAAATTGGTCTTTCGTCTTAAAAATACAAAATTTGATAGCGTTTATCTTGGTTTTGGTGACTCGTAAGATAATAAGATAAACGGAAACAATTACCAATAAATTGTTTCACTTTATCTTATTATCTTACGAGTCACCAAAATACGGTCGTCTTCAACACGATGAGACATATACGTATACAACATGGAAGTGAAGAGCTTCGAATCGAAGGTCATTCAGAGCTGTAAGTCCCTAAACATTTCAAACTTCATTCATTTTTTCATCGCGCTATAAAATGCTCTTTATCAAAACGGAATGCTACGAAACGGAAACAACTCCAAATGCATTAGAGCAAGTCAAAGTGTAGTTTATTTCGTATGACAGATGGGTTAAATTGGCTTGATTAAAGTAGGAATACGTGCCACGTTGATTCGGGTGTGAGAAACAGTATCGACGGGTCTAGTCGCTAGGGATTAGGGCTGCCAGCGTCGAGAAAATACTGGCTGCAGTGGCTTGTCATGACAAAATAATCTTAGCTAGAATAGGAGATAAAATCTTTGACCAATATTTTTTATGGCATTGGGGGCAAACGAGCAGACGGGTCGCCTGATGGTAAGCGATCACCGTCGCCCATAGACACTTGCATCACCAGAGGAGTCACAAGTGCGTTGCCGGCCTTTCAGGTGGGAGTACGCTCTTTTCATGAAGGCTTATGTTGGCTTAGGTTGTATACCTCATTTGAGTTCTCGCTCTTTTTTTCATGTTCACTTCACGCGTTGACTGAGAAAAGATACATATTATTAATATAAGATGTATGTGCACCTTCATTTGATTTCTCAAAGTGGGTAGTTTGCAGAAATTGTAACTTTGACAGAGAAAAATATATCTTTTCTCAGACGACCCGTGAAAACGGAAACTGAAAAGCTTCCGAAACGTCAGAAACTCTATAATATACGTGATATAATCCGTTTAAATTGTTTTATTCAAATCTTTAATCTAGTTATAAGACTAGCATTTATTCACAGTATCGCCCATTTTAGAAAAGGTGTTAATCCATGACTTAATCAATCTGTGGATCTAGTTCCATCAATTTACAAGTTTTTATTTAACTTGCAATGTATGTAGATATGAATGTATTTATGAACACCCTAGTCCAAAAGTATGGAAACGAAGTAGTTTCCTTTAATATTGAAAATATCTATTTATTTATAAAATTATTATTATGTTTTGGTACCTAACCAAAAACATGGATTAGGTATCTCAAAAGATTAAAAATAACATCTTAATTTTTATACTATTATAAAGTTTTAAAAATAAAATGTTTCATACATTTAAAGTGTAGTAAAGTTTTTTTTCTTTTTAACCGTCTTTAAAGTCTTTTAAAGACTGCCACACTGTTGAACTAGGAAAGCCAGTAAGGATAGTTGTGTATGTTGTAATAAATATATAAATAAAAAAAATACTCACAACCGGGTACCCTCTAGGTGGGCGCTCTCCTCTAAGTTTTCGGTATATAAGCATTTTTCCATGTTATCGGCTACAAGCGAAAGTGTTAAGTAGTTTACGCTCCGTTGAAGGAAACTTATTCGTTTCTAAAGCTAAGTTTAAAGGCATTCAAAAGTTCCACCTAAGTATCTAATCCTCTGAGGGCCTCGCGTAAAGACATACTTAAGAGTTAAGCACCATAACTTTGTTAAACGTTAACTTTAAACTGCCATGTATACAGTTTCACAAATGTTCTTTAATGCTAATGCCCTATTATCGTATATATTATACGAGACAAATTTTACACAAATCTAACTAGACCTATGGTAAGCTCAATAAAGGCTTGCGTTATGAGTACTCGACGACGATATTTATATTTAATAATATATACATCTATACTAGTATAAAGTTGTAAAAATGCAATGTCTGTGAATCGAAGATATTTTCAAAAAAATGATTGTTACGGACTATTTGGAGGTCACTAAAACGAAAAATATTTTTTTTGGATTTTTTGTATGTTTGTATGTGTCGTTGTGGCTTCATCACGCAAAATCGGCTAAACAGATTTCAAAAAATTTTGGTACATAGGTAGCTGGGTATCTCCAGATGGTTAAAGGATACTTTTTACCGGACTACGCTGATTAACAAAAAATGGGGGTATGACTTTTTCTTCTCCGCAAACGAAGTTGCGGGCACCTTCTAGTTTAGTAAATAGAATACATGCAAGATTCAGGAACAAATATTTATGCCATCTCACAAATTGCCCTTGCCAGGATTTGAACCCAGGACCTCAGCTTCGCAGGCAACGTTACTCCCACTGAGCTAAACCGGTCGTCATTACATATTTACTTAACATACTATGTTATAGGACACCACCCTTCTGGCAGCCAGCGAAATCGAGAGGTCCGTGTTTTGAACAGGATGGCGCGCGTTATCGAAGAACTCGCACTGTAAATTAACAGAACCAAGACCAAGTTTATAATAATTGATCGTATGGCCATACTGGAACTCACTGGAACACTTAACTTAAGAGTAACTGATAACTGTATACCTGGGTTCCAACATTAGTCGCAACTAGACAAAATATGGAAGGGTCGGAACATATCTACCAATAGGTACCACCTCAGGCCGACCACTGGTGTTCTGCATATTTTATACATGGTGCAGAAACATGGAACCTAAAGAAGGCTAGAAAAGCGTAGTCCCATCTGAAAGGCCGGCAACGCACTTGTGACGCCTCTGGTGATGCAAGTGTCTATGGGCGACGGTGATCGCTTACCATCACGTGAACCCGTCTGCTCGTTTGCCTCCTATGTCATAAAAAATTGCATTGCAACATTGGTCTTATTTGTAATAACGTGAATCGATCCTGTTTTTTGTAAGAATCAAATGTCTGAGTAACTGTTTTTTTAGGTTTCCGTAGCCAAAATGAAAAAAAAAATGAAATAATGATATAATGATCTTTAATGAAATAATGATCTTTATTCTGTAAGTAGGCCACAAGGGCACTTTTACAAGTCTTACTCTACGGCGTTTCCCAAGAGGAGACCACTGAAGAGAAGAAAGCCGAAACAAACTCAACAGTCAGTAATTTTTTCGAAATAACTCTTATATGTATTACAATGTTTGTACTTAGCCTATCCTAAATATATGTTTTGAGTATATAAACTCAATACGTAGTTCTTCAAGAAAACATATCAAAACTTATAAAAGTAAAAAAAATTATAAAATATAAAAAAAGCAAAATAGTGATTTTTTACTTAAAACAACTTACATACGTTTGATATGCCACCTTATAAGAACCGTGTCCCGGTAAAAGTAAATTATTTGGTTTCTGTTTTGGGCCATGCATTTTTATCTGTTAAATAGTCCTCTACCCTATAATAAGCCTTTGTCATTAGGGACTCTTTTAAGTACTGTTTGAGAGCTGGAAACGATAATTTTAAAGCATCATCTGGTAGCTTATTATAAAAATGTATACATTGGCCTACGAATGATTTGGCTACTTTACGAACGCGGAATTTTCTAATAGCGATTTTGTTTTTATTTCTAGTATTTAAATTGTGGATATCTGGATTCTTAGTAAAAGACTCTAGGTTCTTAATAACATAAATAATATTCTCATAAATATATTGGGACGCCACAGTTAATATATTGATGTCTTTAAAAAGTTCTCTTAAGGAGTCACGGGAGTTCAGGTTGTATATAGAACGAATCGCTCTTTTTTGTAAAACAAATATACTCTGTATATCAGCTGCTTTGCCCCAAACCAGAATACCGTATGACATGATACTATGAAAATAACTATGATATACTAAGCGAGCAGTATCAACATTGGTCAATTGTCTGATTTTTCTAATAGCGTAAGCTGCTGAACTTAATTTACCGGCAAGTACTGCTTGTAATGGGGACTCCATTGCAAGTTCTTGTCCAGTGTTATACCTAAGAATAATGCCATATCCACCATTTCTAAACATTCACCATTGAGCGATATAGTAGAATCCACTGCTCTAACATTCGGTAAAGCAAATCTAACACATTTCGTTTTCTTAGCATTCAATAGCAGATTATTAATATTAAACCAGTCAAGTACTTTAACTAGTACGCTATTAATTTCGTAACAGTCTGTTGCTTTCCGGTCAACTTTGAAAATTAATGATGTATTATCAGCAAATAGTACTATATCACAAAGATTTTCTACTATAGATGGTAAGTCATTTATATAAACCAAAAATAGAAATGGCCCTAAGGTAGAGCCCTGTGGCACTCCTAGCTTAACTGCAGCTCCACTGGATTGGGTTCCATTTACAACAACTGTTTGTGTTCTATTGCTGAGATATAAAGACATAAGGCTTAAGGCATTTATAGACAGGCCATAATGTTCCAATTTCAAAATGAGTGTTCCATAATCAACGCAATCAAATGCCTTAGAAAGGTCACAAAAAACTCCGATTGCATCACAAGATTTCTCCCAGATGTTGTAAGTATGTTTAATGAGTACAGATGCTGCATCAGCCCTGGAACGTCCCCTTGTAAAAAAACGGAAACCTTATAGTTTCGTCATGTCCGTTCCGTCCGTCCGTCCGATTGTCACTGGCAATTAATTGATCAAATCGTATAGGTATCTTTTATAAGCCAGTACTTTCTTTAATAGTGAAATAACAAAAAAAAAATATTTCTAAGGGGGTACATAATAACCGAAGCCATTTTTTTTCCAGCAAACATCAACGTGCGGCACATATTTCGACAGTTCTTTTAAAACCACTCTATGGTTTATAATAATGTTTTGATTAAGTAACATATTTTCGGAAATATTTAAGCACTCCGAAAGTAGCATATTTAAATTGTGTCCCCCTCCCCCTCTATCTTCTAAACCGTATGTCTAAAAAATATATGCGTACCTATGTATCAGCTTTGACATCTTTTTAAAATATCACAAATATTGGCACATATGCTACCCACGCTATACTTGACCGCTCGACAAAATTAGACCCCGATAAATCCGTATTTTACGACATCATAAAACTTAAAACTCATATAACATTAACATTACAGCCGTTAAAGATTGACGAGCGACAAAATTTAACAGGTCTTGAAGATTTAGCAATGTTAGAGTTTAAGCTTGTTTTGTTCAATTCGCCCGTCTAAGAAGATAATGATCGTTTTTTGCAATGTTTCAGTTTGTACTTTCCATTAAATTTACGTAACACTTAGGCACTTGTTCCACCGAACGATGAGCGAGAAGCAAGTAGAGCTAAGATATACCCAGGTAAGACCGGACTATTTTTCGGCGAGATGGAAGAGCGTCACAAAAAAAAAATTACTTAATTCTCACTAACTTTTACCTCCAAATTTTGAATGCGAATGATTAGAAGGAAAACAAGCTTTTATTATTAATTTACTAAAGCCCCTTTATAAAACAGCTTAGGAGTAATATACGCTCAAAGTTAAATATTTTTTTTCAACACACCAAACTGAAAAACCTTCTTGGTCTAAGATCGGACTAATAGCTGAATTCAATTCTAAAGCTAGGAGAGGAAGGTGCATACGTTAAAAATATCTGATATGTTATAATGAAAAAGAATATTAAGACACGTTTTTTTTAAACGTTGGTAAATTGGCGAGAGGGGCGGGGTGAAATAGTATCCCAGGTGGTTATTGCCAGTGATGTAAAAAAACTTTAAATCCGATCTTAGATCCCATTCGATTTTATCCGGGTATACCTTAAAAACTAAACACGAGCTGATGAACAGGAACAAGCGAATATATAAGTAGTCCGATTGTTTTATCGCTAGGCTAAAAGCGAGTGCGACGAGCGACAATTTGCACTCGCTCAGAAAGAAAACTGACATAAGGAATGGTAAGTAAAATGATCGCGGGTTAGTCTGTCGGCGTGAGTTCTGACCGCCAAGCGAGCATAACTGAGCGAGTTTTATCTTGTCAGGATTTAAATTTATATTAGATATTATTTTTGTTTTTAATTTTATTCAAGTCAATTCCTCGAAAATAAAACATACAGAGTTGTAAGTCAATAATGGTCGGTAAGTTCTGACCACTCAGTTAGAATCAGTGAGCGAGTTTTATCTTTTTAGAATTTCAGTTTGTACTTCTCTTTAAATTTCGGTGCGTAAAGGTGATATACTTATCAGACGGTTCGCTTTTCTTTCATTTTCTTGTTTCATTTTGCATCTTTCACTCAAAGTGACACGTCTTAACGAAAAGTGAAACAAAAATGCCGAATGAATTCATTAGTGAATCGATTCAACGGTGTTGGATATTATTATTCGGTATCATTCATTTCAACTGAATTTTCCGAATGAACAAGAAATGTACAGTCAGAATATAGAGTGAACATTCATCCACATTCGGCCATTTTGTCTCAAATCCTGTAGCAGACGAACGTCACGACAAAATGGTGTTCAAGTGGAACGATCAAAATACGCTGCTGATTTTGGAGCACTTTAAAAATTATCAGTGCCTTTGTTACCTTTGTACAAATTAAACTATTCCAAGACGCATGACTTCATTCGACGCCATATTGAAAGAGACTACGGATGAATGTTCAATTCTACGTCATTCCAGCTAAGCCGTGTGATGAAAGAAAAAACCGGCCAAGAGCATGTCGATGTTGTCGAGAGTGGACGTCCTTGAGCTGACATGATGATGATGATAATGATATCGGACTACCCACTCGGTTGTTGCTGCTTGCCAATTTGTATCTAGATTCTAGCTCTACTAGAATAAAATTAAGAACAAAAATAAATTTAAAAGTATGAATTTAAATCCTGGTAAGATAAAACTCGCTCAGTTATGCTATGCGCGTATCAGAATATTATCGAATATAAGTAGGTAATATTGTTCACTAACCCGATTTCCATGTATATGTATGATATATTATGCAAATCTTGACAGTAATAATTTGCAACTGTCAAAGTACCGTGATCAATAAAAATAGAAGGAGGGTATATTTACGTGTACTCGTTTCGATGTAAATAGTTAAGAACTTGTAAATACTGATGAATTATAATTTTCATTTAAATTTATAAATAATAAGAATTGTACATAACACCAAGAATAATAATTGTTAGGTTATATATAAATATAGGAGGTTTACATGGATGATCAACAGCTGTCTGTGACGTCACTTGTTTGTGGCGTGATAGGACAGTTGGATTCAGATATAAAAAGGGCTTCCTCTGCTTAATTTGATTCATTTAATAACTCGGAAGTGGTCGTCTAACGACCAAACTGAGACTAGAACAATAAAAAAAAAAAAAATTGTTTCATTGCTGTGCCCATCGTTGCCTAGGAACAACCGTCAGTTAAACAACTTTGTAAATACTTTTATTTTATTATGTATAATAATGAAAATGAGATTGCTTGATTTAAGTATATGTTAAATATGGTATAACGAATAAAATATTTAGGTTAATGAAGTAACACAGCTCCTAATGTGAGTTTTATGTATATATTTTATTGGAATTTTTATATGAATAAATTTGTTTGTGCTTAAATATTAAACTTATTCTTTTTATTTCTTCTGTCACGCGCTTGGCGGTCAGAACTCACGCTGACAAACTAACCAGCGATCGTTTTACTTATCATTCCTTATGTCTGTTTTCTTTCTGAGCGAGCGCAAGTCATCGCTCGTCGCCCTCGCTTATATTCCAGTGACAAAACTATCGGACTACACACTCGCTTGTTGCTGCTCGCCAACTCGTGTCCGTTTTCTAGCTCGAACCGCTTCCGTTCATCCTCGGCGGTGAGACAAGTGCCCCGAGCACATTACGGTGATATCAGACAGTTCACTTGAATGAATGTTCACTAGAGCGAATGCTTCATTTTTAGGGCTCCGGTAACCTTATAGTTTCGTTATGTCTGTCCGTCCGTTTCTCACAGGCATTTTACTCAAAAACTACGTAAAATATATTGATTTATCAATGTATTTTCTAAAAACGTTTACATGACATTACAGTAGAACCAATGCGTCACGAAACTTAGCCTAACAGTTGAAAATTATATTTCACAATAACAGGTAACAAACAAATTATACTTTGTGTTGCCCCCCATCGCTGTCGATGTGGTGACCCAGTCGACCCGCTGGGCCATCACGGACTATCCTGCGGCCGAAGCGCAGGACGTGCACCTCGTCATGCCAGCCTTAACGACATCATCCGTCGGGCCTTAGCCAGCGCGGGAGCGCCGGCTGTTTTAGAACCGACCGGGCTCGCTCGCGCTGACGGTAAGAGACCCGACGGTATGACCCTCGTGCCATGGAAGATGGGACGGCCCCTAGTTTGGGACGCGACCTGTGCTGATACTCTGGCGCTGTCCCATCTTCGTGGCACCGCGGTTAAGGCTGGCTCGCCTGCCAATTCGGCTGAAGTCCTCAAGCGGCGCAAATATGCAAACATAAATAGTGGTTGCATGTTCGAGCCGTTTGGGGTTGAGACCCTGGGGCCCTGGGGGGAAAGCGCCCACAGGGTGTTTAAAGAGTGCAGCCGAAGATTGGTTGAGTTGACACGTGACCAGAGGGCTGGCTCATATCTCGCACAGCGGATCAGCATTGCCATACAACGTGGCAATGCTGCCAGCCTTCTGGGGCAATTTTTTTATTTATAAGTATTTTTTACATCTAGTTTTTAATTTCTCATTTTAGTTTATTTTTAATTTTAGATTTAGTTTTATTTTAAGGTAGTTTAATTGTTTTATTTGTTTGTTCTATAAGTAAATGAAGATTTCTGATAGATTTAACATTTCTGCAGTAATATGGTAGAATTATACTTTTTGTTATACAAATATCATGATAATAATCACAATATTTGGAATTTAATAGTGGATCACTCCACTAGCGCTATTATTATAAACAAAGATCAGAAACAAATGAAAAAAAAATCGACGATACTGGACTTGAGCCAGACCGGGGCAGCACCCTCTAACCAACAGAGCTAATTGTCCATACCAGTAGTAGACGAATTTTGTCATCTGTTCTTGCTTATGGATCTCTGTATGGTGCATCCGACTCTAGCCGTTAGCGCCGCCTAGTGCAGAACTGTGAAGTTACTCTTAAAAAAAGTTATTTTCTGGCTCAAGGCACTGGTTCAAGTCCAGTATCGTCGGATTTTTTTTCATATGTTTCTGATCTTTGTTTATAATAAACAAATTATATTGAAACAGTGGAACACCTTGATGAATTTTGGAGTATAGGTGTGTCTTGTATAAGCGGCTTCTTCTTCTCAACAGTGGTCTCCTCTTGGGAAATGTCGTAGAGTCAGACTTGTAAAAGTGACCTTGCGGCATTAATTTTTTTGGTTTCTTTTCTATCTGTTGCAATAATATTGTATACTAAAATTAACAGAGACTGTCAGCTTAAGCCAATGAAAATTCAAACAATGGAGTACAAAAATTATAAGATTATGCCAAAAGAAATTTGGGCGATACTGGCAGATTATATACCACCGTAAGGCGAGTTCTTTACTTGTAAATTCAAAAATGGAATACATGGAAAAAAGTTTTTTTGAGATTATGACGGCTATATTCTGCAACAAACGAGCTTGACGTGATTTTTCAGGTTATGACTTTAAAAAGGTTAAGTTAAAGCTGTAAGAGTGTTGAAATTTTTGTCAAAACCTACGTTGAATCTTTCATATATTTATATATAAAGGTGACTTCTAAGACTTGATACAGAATGTTACTTTCCGAGTATAAGTACATCTTAGTAAGTAATATCCCTTATAATCTTATTGTTCTTCCATAAATAACGGAGAACAAAAGCTGTTTTGCTTGACGTCCGTGTAGCGTATTGATTCTGGTGTAATATAAGAATGCCGGCGGTCAAGAATGAAAAACTGTTCACAGATAAAAACCAGCGGGGATTTTCCAGTAGGGTTGTCACGAATTAATATTTACGAGTACCTGAACGATGAATCGACTATAATACGACTCTTATTTTTATCAAAGATAAACAAATAAAATGAAACACCTAAATACAAAATTTCATTATCTATTTTTTTTCCCAGCAGTCGCTCTTATGCCCTTTATTTTGTCTATAAAGTACTTCATATACATCTCTAAGAGCATGTTCTCTTGTTTTTTACCCTGTATATAAATGCGAAAATTAGATTGTTCGTCCTGCTATAAAACGCAACGACGAAATAACGTAGTAGCATACAGATTTATATCATCTTTTTTTCCAGGTATGCCGGATTTCAAACAGCTAAAGATTTTTAGGGTTCCGTAGCCAATATGGCAAAAACGGAACCCTTATAGTTACGTCATGTCCGTCTGTATGTCACAGGCATTTTACTCAAAAACTACTGCATTTATATCAATGAAATTTGGAGGATAGGTATTTTTTTTGGCAAATATCAACGTGTGGCACATATTTCGACAGTTTTAAAAAAAAAATTAAAAAAAAATCGATTTAGTGAATATTTTCAGAAATAATCACTCCAAAAGTAGCTTAAATTGCCCCCCTCCTCTATTTTGTAAACCTGATGTCCAAAAAATATGAAAAAAATCACTAAGATAAAGCTTAAGAAATGCTTTCAACGAAAATTGTTTTCAATATGTGCCGTGGAGATACGCTCTTTTGCTAGTGCACTTTTTCATATCGTATTTTTACGTCAGTAGTGCATTTTTTTGTATGAACGGCTGCGTAACCCTACACTGAACATGGTCAGACATGCTCTTGGCCGGTTTTTTTTTATCATGTTAAGTTCAATGATATCACCTTTAAAAACGCAAAAATAAATCTAATCTAATGCGATCCCAGAGGCGTGGTGTCAGGAAAATAACGAAGGTCGCCGGCGTATTCATCCACTCATATATATTAGCTTGGGTAACCCGGTGGGAATCGGCTTACATGGACGTCGCGTCACTAATACATACACACGTCAACCTTATAATAGAAATCTTTTCAGGGGTTAAAAATAGAATAGCTCCTGAAGTATAAGTGAATTATTCTTGTTTCTTGTCACATAGACGAAAAACTAATATGGCCGACAACAAGAATGCCCGAGCATAAAAACAGCGGGAAGTTTCCAGTAGGGTTGCCACACCCAGCAGTAAAGCGGATCAATTTGCTAACAGCGAATTGACGGGTGTAAAATGGCCGCCGCGATGAGTTGCGGCGTCAATATGCCGTTACCACTCATTTACGAGTATTACGACACGGAGGGATAGGTTTTCTGAAACATATGAGGAAACAGTATCGCATCGTAGTCTCAGGTAGCCATTGTCGAATATCATCTCCACAAAATCTGTACTATTATAAAGTTGTACAAATGAAATGTCTGTACATTGAAGATATTTAAAATAAATATATTTTTAGGGACTATTTATTGGTCATTCAAAAAATATTTTTTTCGATTTTTTGTATGTCATTGTGGCTTCATCACGCCAAATCGGCTAAACAGATTTTAACTATTTTTAGCACACGTGCAGCACTTACCCGACTTCGCTGTCGAAAAAAGAAGGTTTATGACTTTTTCTCTTCTGCGAACGAAGTTACGGGCGCCTTCTAGTGATTTATAATTTTCTTCAATGTACAGACAGTAATATTACTCATTAATATTTTCGTGCATATTAACTTGTTCGTTTGTCTATCGTCTTTGATGTTTACCTTTCTATATCGTTTGTTCAAAGGTTGCCTAGAAGAGATCACTTTTAGGAATAATATTATTTTTATATTACGTTTGATATGCATAGATGGAAGCAAGCAAACTTAGTATACTTACATCGTAGCGTAATATTCTATTCTATTATAAAGTTGTAAAAATTAAATGTTTGTATGTGTCGTTGTGGCTTCATCACGCTAATTCGGCTAAACGGATTTCAACTATTTTTGGTACACGGGTAGCTGGGTATCTCCAGATGGTTATAGGATACTTTTTACTCGACTATGCTAAAGAAAAAAAGAGGTGTTATAACTTTTTCTCCTCCGCGAACGAAGTTGCGGGCGCAATCTAGTAAAGAATAAAACACACCTAAATGAAATCGCCCAAATCTGACCCAGTGGGCAGGGTTCCCATCAGACTGGCTGCGTTTCGTCCTTGTATTGATATGATATGCCAATTCTTTGAGCGTACAAACATTATTCTATGCATAGGCATATTTCAAAGAAAGTGTTATCCTTCCTAAACCGTTATCTTTGCTATGAAAAAGCCCATCCCATAAACATCCTAATATCTCAAAATTTTTGAATAATGTAAAGATTCTAGGAAAGAAATGAAAAATTATATTGATTGATTTCCGCGAAATCTACACGAATATTATAACTAGCCCTCATTTCGAAGAAAACCCTACGCGAAATTACACAGTCTCTGTATACATTATACATAGATTAGAAAGTATTATAATATGTTACGTAAAAGGTACCTAGTGTTTTATCACGAGACTCTGTCCACGAAGTGTTTGGATCAGGCAACAATAAATGATGTTCTTCGTTCACGTGGGAGGAAAAAAATCATAACCCTCTTTTTTGCTTCTTCGTAATCGGATAAAAAGTATCCTATAACCAATCCGTTTAGCCGATTTGCCGTGATAAAGCCACAAGGACACATACATACTCGTACAAGCAAACATAAAACAACTAAAAAGATAGCCCGTTACAATTATTGTTTTGAAAATATCTTCAATGTACAGACATTTCATTTTCACAACTGCAAAGGTAGTTTGAATGCAGTTCTTTGCAGTTGATAGAACTACATCGAAACTGCAAATCAACTGCGCAGTCCGTTTGTAGTCGGCGTGCAGTTCTGACGACTAAAAACTAGCTGCACTATCGCATTGGTACAACTACAATAAAACCGTGTTGAAATTGCAATAGCCCGGGGGGGGGGGGGGGGGGGCTGCTCAGTTGGTTTGCAATTTGATGCAGTTATGTGAACTGCATTCAAACTGCAATATCAAAAATCAAAATCAAAAATCAAAATCATTTATTGTCAACAAAGTTTTTACAATAACTTGTCGAATCCTCCTTTTAAGTTTTACACTTGTGTTAGGAGGTATTCGCTCTTTCCTTTATTTATATGGTTACACGGTTAACAATATAGAAGTAGGGTTTTATTATTCTAATTCAAACTATGAATATTAACTTAAACTAGTGAAACTGGTGAAACCAAAATATTAAGATAAAAAAAAAATATATAAATATTTATGGTATAAGTTTGTTTGTGTGCGTATGAAATAGGTGCTAAAGTACGTTATTAGGAAAAAGGTATGTGTGTCTTAGGTTGGACTGGAGTGTCACTGCATGATTGATTCAGTTTCCTCGTAAGTTTTACTTTTTAACCATGACGTGATTTTATTCTTGCATTCTCCATATGTCATTTGATAGATTTTATTTGTTCTGTTAATTTTATTGTATAGGTTAACTGACGATGAACTAAATTGCCTTCTAGCAAAGGAAGTTCTGCATATCGCTGGCTTCCTGACTACTATGGAGGGATTTCGTTTATTTATTATGGAACTATCAGGTGTTATATTTCTGTGAACTCTTAAGATACAGTTTAAGATGTATAATTGCCTCACCGTAAGTACGTCTGCTTCAATATATACGTCCCTAGTACCATAACGCATCTTTTTGCCTAGAAGAACTTTAAGAATTGATCTTTGGGCCCTTTCAAGAACTATTAGCTTAGTTTTATGAGAGCCACCCCAGATTGGTAAACAGTAAAGAACTACAGATTGCACTAGACTTTTATAGATATAAAGTAACAGTTCCTTATCGGTTATATGACGTAGGTATTTAAATAGCCATATCAACTTCCGGATTCGCTTAGCCGTAGTTTCTATTTGTTGGTTCCACGAAAGTTGCTGGTCTATATGTATACCCAGATATTTGGTCGAAGTCACGTTTTTTATACAGGAACAAGAACAAGGCACTGAGCTGTTTCCAAAGCAAGTGTGAGCTGTTAATGTCAATTTTGTTTTATCTGGTTGGGTGGAATTCAAGATAGAGAATGATATGTAGTTTGTTTTTTTGATGTTCAATGTCAGCAAATTAGTATGTAACCACTTCATCACTTTGGACAACCCAGACTCAGCACAGGAGTATGTCTCCTCCCAGCTATCTCCGTGGAACAGAATAGCCGTGTCATCGGCATATGATACGACCTGACCATTCGATATTGCAGCGAGGAAGAAGTTGATATGCAGCCCGAAGTAACAGCCCTTAGGATGTGCGTTGTCTGATAGAGAAGTAACGTTTCTGTTTTGTAGGTAGAAATAATTATTTTATCTCGTAATGTTTCTCGCTTTGATGATGTTCGGAAGTGGGACGAAGAAACGCCGGACTGAATCAATTACAAGTACTCAAAAGTTTCCCCTCCGAGGAAAATTTAGTTAAACAGTTATAAGTAATTTACAACATTTAAAATTTCCAAGTACTATTAAATCGACACCCAATTTGTTAATTCATTGTCAAGGAACCCAAAAATGGATACCTAAATCCTTTGATATCCCACGAAATAGCGTCTTATTTAGTTGTAAAAATAATATGTCTACTCTAACTCCTCCACAAAGAAATATGCAAGTAAACACATCAAACCACCACCAAGCAGGCATCATCGGGAGATGCTGGAAATATTAAGAGTGCCCGGAAAGCTTAGTTCTTCATACAAACGTAGTTACACTCTCATTTTAAAACGACTAGCTAGTTTCCTCTGAAACTTCGTACCTAGAATAAGTTAAGATGCAGGCCTGTAATTAGTTTATGTAGCTTCAGATACCATAGTAAAAAAAATACAGCGAATTTAAGTTTTTCATACAAAACTTGTTTTTGCTGTATTTCTTTTGTTTTATAAAGTGGAGCCATATAAACTAACTACAGGCCTAGATATACATCATTGCATTGTATATACAAAGTTTCATTACAATCCAACACGTAGTTTTAAAATGAGAACGAAACTCCTTTTGTATGGAAAGTGAAATCCGGCCGAGCTTGCCGGGACTCTCAACGGTCCGGCGGCCATCCGAGAAGAGTTTTCTCTGGTAGAATCTATTAATCTTGTACAGATATTTCAGTTTACAAATTTATAATAGCATAACTTATCATACGATGTTCGACACTCGAACTTTCTTTGCTTTGTTTCTGCACTTCGCTTTTGTAGCCGTGATATGTCCGTGATATAGCCGAGATATTGCTCAATTGGAGATACCGCGATGCGTCCAATGGTAAGAACCCTGGATTCATACATAAAAAACTTTACAGATCCCGTCCTTGCCTGTTGGAGTGTACAACATTGATATGTAACTTTTTCGAAACGGTTTTATAATGTTGTCATTATCTTAAATGACAATAGTAAAACTAAAACTGAATCATATCTAAAAAGAGACCTCGTGGCTTCAGGCCAAAGATGCTGGCAGCATATTTAAGATCAGCTTGACTCCTTAGCACTGCGTAGAGATGTAGCCTCGCTCTGCATTTTCTATCGCTTGTATAACGGGGAGTGCTCCGAGGAGTTTTTCGGGTTGATGCCAGCTGCATCTTTCCGTCATCGTCCTAAAGTGTCATTCTATAGAACCTGCTAACAATGTAAACAAACAACGTAAGTTTGTTTTGTCCCTATTTCTCCTTGAATTTGCACACCACCTCATCAAACACCATTGAAAACATACAGTATTGAAACGGTTTTTACGTGACAATATTTCCACCCTCACCACTTAGATGGTTGGCAGTCTACAACTGTGAGTTTTTCTAGAAATTTCCTGCCTCGCACGACTGAACTGTGGAATAAATTGCCGCCTGTTGTATTTCCAGACCGATGCCACCTTCAAGAAAAGAGCGTACAGCCTGAAAGGCCGGCAACGCACTTGTGACTCCTCTGGTGATGCAAGTGTCTATGGGCAGTCGTCTGCTCGTTTGTCATATGTCATAAAAAAAGCATTTCCTCGCTGTATGGTGATACTGATATTACGCTGAGCGAAAAAGCTGCCAGCCCTTTGGTCGCCTGAGGTGTCAACGAGCCGTTTTGCTAGCTCTTTGAAAAGCAGCCGGGCGCATGAACCCCACAGGGTCTCGACGCCAAATCGCATAAAATGGTACCTACTCGCAATGAGTGTGTGTGTACATTCATATCATTACTAGTGAGCCGGTGCCAACGAGAATAATAATATTCCTATATTGACGCGTAGGGCTATGAATTCCCTTGTTGCGAATGTCTTTAGTTTTTTACGTATTACCCATACTGTAACCAGTATTAGGTTGACCTTAATCTGATGACCCATTTAAGTGTCCCTACTTCATCTAGCAACCTTTTCACCGGGGACGGGCATGTAATGAGTGATTCGTATTCAGCCCCGTCTCCTGTACAGTGCGACGCTGAGACTCCAAGGACCGTACACTACGCAATATTTCCTTAGAATATCTAGCATATTTGCTTATTTAGAATAACTAAACTAGAAGGTACAACTTCAACAGTCAAGGAGAAAAAAATCATAACCCTTTTTTATTAATTCAGCGTAGTTAAGTAAAAATTATCCAGCTACCCGTGTACCAAAAATAACTGAAATCTGTTTAGCCGTTTTGGCGTGATGAAACCACAACGACACATTCAAAAATTTCTTGTTTCAATTATCTCGAAACAGTTCGTTACAGTCATTTTCTTGAAAATATCATCAATGAACTGACATTTTCATGTTACAACCGTATCCATTATTCAACTCCGCAAGTGTGACACAGTATTTAAAAGTTACGATTCATTTATTAGTATAGTAGATGCCCGCAACTTCGTTCGCGGAGAAAAAGTTATCACCTCCCTTTTTTTTCAGCGTAGTCGGGTAAAAAGTATCCTATAACCATCTGGAAATACCCAGCTACCCGTGTACCAAAACTTGTTGAAATCTGTTTAGCCGATTTTGCGTGATGAAGCCACAACGACACATACAAAAAAACTAAACATCCAAAAAATCCGAAAAAAATGTTTTTCGTTTTAGTGACCTCCACATAATCAGAATCAAAATCAATATGTTCAATTATAACATCGCTAAATATTTACTTTTAAAGTACCACCTAGAATATTTCCCAGCGATCGGAGCACGATCTGTATGGCAATTGATAGTCCTTTCTGTTGTTTTAATGATTCTTAGCCTAAAGTAATAAATACATTACTACAGAGGCCGGGACGAAAGAGGCTGCCGGCCGAAGACATATAGAAAGCCGAGCGAGCAAAGCGAGGCCAGATAGGTCTGAGGCGGACAACCCCATATTTCCCGCCGAGGTATTTACATATAGTGCTTTTTTCAAACATGCAATGAAATAAACAACAAAAAATCATTTTTTTTTTATTTTTTAATACGCATAGTGGCAGAATGTCATGATGCCTGTGTCACAAATTTATGGCGAATGGAAATTAAAAAAGAGGACTTAGCCGGCCTAGGCCTGCATGATTTGTATGAAATTCCATTAACGACCTCTTGTACTAGCCGCACCTGAAACGTCACACTTCGCAGCCTATTATAAGGAACATAACATCAATATTTCATTGCATGTTTGAGAAATTTTGACTATTCGATGTTTTGGTTAACACACCTCTGTATCTTCGAGGGAGCATGGCTGGTACTTTCGTGATCGTGATCCTAGAGAGATACAGACTACTAGATACTGGTTTATTTAGTCTGTGGGTTGTCTATCACAGTTTCAATTATATTAAGTTAACCTACAAAACTAAGAAACTTACACATTAGAAGGGCAGCATGAATATAACTAGAGGACTGGCAATCGCTGTACTTTGAATCGTTGTTTTAATTGATCAAAGACAAATAGTACAATAACAATTATTTTACAAATTGCTAATATAAGGGTCGTTTTCAAGAAAATTGTACATAGTTAAGGGTTTCATTAACATAAATTTCGATTCCATTAATTTGTGTAATGAAAGTCAGGCATACAATATATATTGGATATTTTCGTTACACAAAAGAATCAATTAAATTTTGTTTTAATTACAGCCCTTAATTATGAAGAATTTTCTTGAAAACAACCCATAATTACAACACAACAAAACGAGGCTTAATCGCGTATAAATACGATTTATTTAATTACCTTTTCTTGACATTGCCCATCTCGATCTCACAGAGGAGCAACTTGATAAACTTGAGCGTATTCAAAATGTTTGCATTCGGTTCATATTTGGGTTGCGCAAATATGAACATATTTCCAGTTTTCGTACTCAGGTCAAGTGGCTCCCTATTCGTTTTCGACGTAACTTACACATTCTTGGTCTATACTATGTATTCCCACAACTCCTCACTATCTCAAAGAGCGTTTTAGTTATTTTCAGTCTGTTAGATGTTCTCAAAATCTACTTCTTACTATGTCTTCTTCCTCTTCCAAATTCTATAACGATTCGTTCACTTTTCAGTCTGTTCGGTTGTGGAACTCTTTGCCTGTAGAATTAAGACGAGCTAAATCCCTCTCGGTCTTTAAAGGGCATCTTAAAGACCATTATCTGTCCCTTCTATAGCACCTCGATTTATTTTACAGGTCCTATGTACTGTGTGGCTGAGTAATATTAGTAGAGTTATTTAATTTATTATATAGTTATATTTATATACATGTATGTAGTATGTGTGCATTTATTGTATTATATTATTTAATATATTATGTAGATACAATACTTCAATTTCAAACTGCTTTGCGCCACCTACTAATACGCACAGTTTCTTTTCTCAACGTCTACCGCTACCCAAAGTTGTCCTGGAAGAGATCGCTGTTTAGCGATTAGACCGCCTGTTGTTTACCTCTCCTTGAAAGTATTGTTTTCTGTACTCTATTTTGTGTGGTGTGCAATAAAAAGTTATTGTATTGTATGGTAACTTTGTTGGTGATTCTTCGATGTTTCGGATGTCGCGTTACGCTCATTTTCTAGAAGAAACTGGAGAGGCGGGTATTATTATTAGTCTTATTCTTCTGGTAATGGCTATTCCAGGCTATACAGCCTTTGTATCACTGCGACAATAGATGATCTATGTGATCGCCACCTCCTACAGTTCCCGGTCAAGTCCTGTTGTTGCAAAGAACTTGAGCACGTTTTTGATTCCGAGATTCTGTACCTCTTCTGGGCACAGTAAATGTTTTCCCAGTACGGAGCTACGGTTACGTATTAGGAAGGGACAGTCCGTGAAAAAGTGCAAAGGTAAATCCTCCGCTATTTGGCAGAGCCTGCACAACCTTGTGTCACTTTTCCCAATCGTCTGCATATCCTTGGGCCAATGTCTAAAATTGGCCTGTTAGCACCCTCACAAGAACGTGAAGATTGTTCCTAAGCAGTGTTAAAAGCTTGGAAGATGTATTTTTGCTGCAGGCCTTTATCAGTGCCTTGGAATGATGGAATGATCCCGGAGTTTCCCTCCAGAGTTATATGGCTGCATAGAAGCAGATGAAAAGAGGGTATAAATAAATATTACAGGATAATTTTACACAAATCGAACTAGTCCCTAGGTAAGCTCAAAAAGGCTTGTGCTATGTCATCGACATGTATTTAATAGATATATGTATGCTCATCACACAAATGTTTGCCCTTATCGGGATTTGAACCCAGGACCTTCAGCTTTGCAGGTAACGCTACTCCCGCTGATCTAAACCGGTCGTCAAAAAATCGGGTATCAATTTGTGGTACTTTGATAATGAGAAAAAATCGTGTAAGTTTAAATCAACGACCCATAAATAGAAAAAAAAAATGTGAGGCTAATCCTTCTCAAATATATGTTCCATCGTTCTTGTGTCCACAAAATAAAGTTATAGTACATATTTACGAAAGGTTTGATTTGATACATATTTTTGCACTTGACTGTACTAACACAGTTCCGCTATCAATCGCATATCTTCTTTACTATTATTAAGTTGTAAAAATGTAATGTCTGTACATTCTAAATATTTTCAAAAAAATATGGGAACGGACTATTTGGAGGTCACTGAATCGAAATATATATTTTTTTTATTTTTTGAATGTTTTTATAAATGTCTAAACGGACTTCAAGTATTTTTGGTACAGGGGTAGCTGGGTATCTCCAGATGGTTATAGGGTATTATCCGACTACGCTGAAGAAAAAAAACGGGGTTATGACTTTTTCTCCACCGCGATTGAAGTTGCGGGCATCTTCTAGCATAATTGTATTAATTACTTTATTCCTAGATGGCGTTGTACGTACATATGGGGGTACGGAATTTTGTATAAGGTGATTGACGTTCTCTTGTTTTATACGTACATGAGAGGCAATAATTAATTTGACAAAAACAAACTTCACAGTTCAATAATCGACAAGTTTAAACAAAAACCTAATTTCCGCTTTAGCTCATGTTTTCAACACCACTGTAGAGAGACCCCTAAATCCTGTCCAAATATTCCGAACTCTTCTATATTCCTTTGCAAAGCGGGTACCGTGGGGGTTCAAGATATATTGGTTGGTGAATGTAGCGCTACATATTGACTGAGAAACGTGAGTGTCACTTAATTACGAATTGTGTTTGTGTTTGATTACAAAATTAATTAACAGACGTCTTCTGTGATTTGTTTTTGTAACGTTAAATATTCAAATGTACGAATTTGTTTTGAGGTGTCTTTGGATTTAAGAAAAACAAACAGCAATACATACGAAACGGTATATTTCTATTTCACAAACAACCGTTTCCCGGAATGTTAATTTATAGTATTTTCATTTCATCGACAACTTTTTCCCCTGAAACCGTACAATTGTCATGATTTTTAATTCAAATTTAAAGGATTTATATGTCCAATAGGTATAATACAAGGTCTTATAAACTTATTTGTGTCATTATATGATGCAATGAGACGTATACAAATTAGTTTGTCACATGCTTACATGCAGCATGCGTAATATATAAAATAGTAATCTATTTAGGTCAAAATCATAATTATAGTTAATTAGCTTCTGCTCGCGACTTCGTACGCTTTAAATTCGTTTATCGCGGATAGGGTTATTTTTCCGGAATAAACAGTAGCCTATGTCTTTCCCCAGGACTCAAACTATCTCCATACCAAATTTCATCCAAATCGGTTCAGCGGTTTAAGTGTGAAGAGGTAACAGACAGACAGACAGACAGACACACTTTCGCATTTATAATATTAAGTATGGAAGTATGGAGTAGAAGGCGGGCGCCAAAGGAAGGGGTTATGATTTTTTCTCCTCCGCGAACAAAGTTGGGGGCGTCTTCTCGTCTTTACTATAATAAAGTTGTAAGAATGAAATGTCTGTACAATGAAGACATAAAAAATGTCTGTAACGAACAATTTGAAGGTCAAGGTCACTGAAGCGAAAAATATATATTTTTTATTTTTTGTATGTCGTTGTGGCTTCATCGCGCAAAAACGGCTGAACGAATTTCAACTATTTTTGGTACACGGATTGCTTTGTATCTCCAGATGGCTATAGGATACTTTTACCCGACTATGTTGAAGAAAACAAGAGGGATAATGACTTTTCCTCCTCCGCGAACGAAGTTGCGGGCGCCTTCTAGTGTTAAATAATTTCATAAGTAAAAAAAAAAGTAAAATTTATCTGATGCCTATTGAATAATATACCAAAATGGATTGGCTTTTATCGTGATAAAATATTTTCCGTTGGGACCACTACGGAAGCCATATTTTTAAAACAACATCGATGCCGTGCCGTGGGACTTTACGACGTCGATTGACTTTGCGAAGTCTTGTCGTGGAAAACTAAGACGTGCATCGAAAAAAATCCTGTCAAGGTCTTCTACAGTCAAGGAAACCAATATATTTACATCACAAAGTTCCAAAAATATGTATACAGGTCTTATTATTATGGCAGTAAGGTTTATGTATACATATTTTGGAACTTTGCGTGGATATTTATCTTTGCCCTTGACTGTACAGTACGTTGTGACGTCTTGTCGTGGTAATGCACGACGTTGTGACGAGGCACGTTTTGAAGTCACATTGCATTGCGACGTCGTGTAAAGAAAATCCATGACGAACGTCCTACAAATTCACAACAGGACTTCGCCGCGTCGCACATTACATTACAACATCGTGTAGTGGTAAACCCAGGGCGCCGTGCCGGGACGTTGAACGATCCGTTGTAGTTCTAATACAATAGTATAGAATATCATTTATTTCAAGTATACGTTAATGATTATTATTATTATTACGGGGGCCCATCAAGTGAGTGGCGAGTCACCACCCGCTACAGATAACGATCTATTCGGTAGTTATGGCGGGTGAAGCATCTCTATAGCAATAGCCCAAACATCCAAACTGCATTTTAATAGCCCGATTCTCTTTGCATAAAATACAATAGTTCCAACATCCGTTGGAACCTGCTCATGGAAGTATTCTCGCATTGATATGGTCAGGAGCGGGTCCCAGCAGGAGTACAGCCACAGCAAAGTTCTCGAAAAGGCCTCTACGTGTTGGATCCATATCCCCACGCAAGCCTCCCAAAAATCCGGGTCATACGAACCCGTGACTCAAAGTGAGATACAATAATAATAATGACGGAAGGTATTGGGTCAGGACCCCCACCTCTGGCTTGCCTTAACCGGCCGGTCAGAGTGGAGTCGCTAGAGCTGATGCTCGAGGGTGGACGTGGAACGTAAGTGGCGAGTTGGCTTCGGTAGAAAGTCCAGTGACACCTCTCCCCCCTTAGCCCTCCGCACCGATGTTGCCCTCAGGCCACTATATGTGTCGCTATTTACGGGGGCCCATCTAGCGGTTGGCAAGTCATCGTCTACCAGTGCCTTTAGCCATGGGTCACTTTTTCCTGGTAGACGTCCGATTGTCTCAAGCACTAGCCCAGTATTTAGTCCATAATTTCAATCCCATAACCCAGAATATTTAGATCTCATCACTCTCCAATAGTTCTTGCATCTAGCGAGTGCTGTCTCTGTGCGCGTCCCATGATACGGGCAGGAACAGCACCCGCGCGGTGTACACCTTACATTTCATTAAATTGTCGAAAGGGCCTCTACGCGTTAGCTTCGGCTCCGCGCACGCCTCCCAAAGGTCCGGGACACCATTGTCCCGTGAGCGGGTGCAACATACATAATAATAAAATGTATTAAAAACATACAAGCTGTAATGACTACGGGCTTATCATACTTTATATTTACTTTATGTTGTTTTATTATTTCAATGTACCTACTTCTTGGGGCATGTAACTCACAATAGTGACGTAAGAAGGGGCAGTCAATCATGTCCCCTATCATTCTCAAGATGTTGTTGGGACTGCTACGCACCCGGCGCACCAAAGATGCGGCCCTCTTACGCATGGGGGTATAAAAACAGTCAACCCTTACTTCCACGAACATCCCTGATGCGGTACAGAAGGCATGCAACATTTCAACGTAACGTGCAACGTGCTAAAAATGACGAAACGTTTAAGGGCCTGCATCGTCATTCGTAAACCACGCCCCATACGCGGAGCCAGTCAATAAGCGTAATCCATACTAATTTTATAAAATATGTCTGTTACCTCTTCACGCTTAAACCGCTGAACCGATTTGGATGAAATTTAGTATGGAGATAGTTTGAGTCCCGAGGAAGGACATAGGCTACTTTTTATCCCGGAAAAATACCCTCATTCGCGATAACCAAATTTAAGGCGGACGAAGTCGCGGGCAGAAGCTAGTTTGTTATAAGGGACGCATTTATTGCTCGCGCACATCAAATAAAGTGAAAGCTAATACACTACATGCTTGGGGTTTTTTGGCGAAAGCGCCATATATAAAAGTACAATGAAATCGAAGATATTATTATGTTTTGTTAACATTTAAGTTAGTGACGTAAAAGATAATGGGAAGAATGAGATTGTACATGATTTAGCCGTTTATTAATCTGTCGTTTGTACAAACTAGACAAAAAATGAAAAATGAAGACGAGGTATCGGATAACTTTTTTATCGAGGAAATTTTAAGCAAACATGTTTCCGCTTTAGGCGTTGAATAGGTTATATATAGTCAAAAAAACACATATCTAAAAACCAGCCTGTTTCATATACTAGATTCGACAAAAATCTCACTGAATAATAGGTTAAACTTTCAATGCACCCTCTTAATCTTCATTGTTTTTAGGCCCTCAAATGCCATGTAGAGTAACGGTTTTGTTCTTAAACGTTCATCACACGAGAGTAGACACGAGCAACGCTAATTTAAAGTAATTAAGAAATTTAATTGCTTAATGAACAATACAGCAAATTCTCTTTGATATGATTACATTTTGTTCGATAAAATGGAATACTTAATTAATTCAATAATTAATGTATTCAATAATTCTCTATTATTTCAAAATCTTTTGATGTATTTCCTTAATATATTTACAAGTGTTATATACTGTTGAATATGATTATGAGATCCAGTTTCCATCTATTGTTGCATGAAGCTTGGAAAATAAGTTTCGTATATTTAGGCCGTGTTTAATTACATTCCAGTATATCACAGAAATTAATATCAATAACAACTCAGCAGGGCCACGACACAGCCAATTGTGTACAAAGGCTTCTCCCAATGCTCTCCATATTAGCCATTAAGGAAGCTGCCAAGCGTTAATTTTTCATAATAAATGTAGATATTAGACAAACGTAGAAATATCAAATTGCGCCTAAAAAGGTGAAATAAACGAAAATCTTTTTTTCTTCTTTAAAATAAAATTTGAAGTTACCGTGTGATTCTTTAAGGTTCAGTGAAAAACAAATGACAACCATACACTTAAAAGCAATTCTTATCGGCCAAAATAAGATCCCAGAGGAGAAAAAAAACATAATCCTCTTTTAAACAAAATTGTACAAGACAATCTTTCGAAACTACGCGAACTCAAATGAGATACGCGATATAATCCGTTAAATTATTTTATTTAAATGAGTAATAATCACAGCAACAGAAGAAAAAATATAACCCTATTTTTTTTCTTCAGCATAGTTGGGTAAAGAATATTTTATAACAATCTGTGGATATCCAGCTATACCCGTATACCAAAATTAGTTCGTATAGCCGTTTTATGGGATGTAGCTACAACGACACATACTAACGTATAAAAAATAAAATATCAATCCATATAGTAACCTTCAAATACTCAGTATCAATATTTATTTTTAGAGTATTTTCAATGTACAGACATTTAATTTTTAAGCTTTATAAAAGTATAGATGTTTTTCCGCTTAAAAATCAAAAGTTAAATAAACTCCACTTTTACGCACCTTTCGCATAAAGTGTTATCACCCCAATTTTTTACTTTTTTCCTCGGGGATAATTATATTTGCTTGGAAACGTCGAAATTATGCTCGAGTAGAAATTAAGAAAGCTTTTAATCTGAGAAAATATGTTGACGTTAATTGACATGCTCTGAGTGCTCACCCGGCTGTTAAGAGTAAACGCTTCCGACATATTTTTATATCTCAAACAAATTAAATTACTGAAAAGCTTTTCGAATAATTATATAACGTTTCATTGAAGCTCATACTCCAGTTATTTTACGGACCTCTAGTATGGTTTAATGGAAATAATGGACAACTTTTCCCTACGCTTCGCCGGCATGATAATAGTTATTTTTTACGCACCGCCGCAAAGTTTTTATTTGGTGCGAGTGCTTGGATTGAAAGCCGATCAAACGAAGGAATGTAAAATTGAATAACGAGCGAAGAGAGTGAGACCAATATAGAAATCTGAGCGTAACGAGGCTTATAATGCACAAGAAGCCAGAGGAAAATGTGCGATGCGACTAACTATGAAAATATAACAAAATTATACCTATGAAACACACTTATAACATAACGAATTAATTAAATAAGTGGTGTACATTCTTTTTATATATGTATATATTTTAATTTAACTTCAAATGACTTCCACGCTAGCGGATAAAATTGACTTTTCCACAAGGGCAGTTTTCCGAGCTAGTGAGATGAAAATAACTAATTTTCAAATCAAATTTAATCAAATCATTTATTTTGCAAAACATACACAGATGGTACAATGGTTATGTACGCAATATAGGAATGTCATGATGAATGCATGTGCCGCCGATCTGGAATGCAAAAATATTAAGCTAGACCATCGGTAACCATACATTTTTCCTCGATTAAAGTACTTCTTTCTTGTCGATGGATAAAAATATGACATCTTATTACCGTTTTCATACCACAATTTCATACTAACAATTTGGCTTCATAAAAGTCGATTGAGCCATCAAGCAATAAGTCTATAGAATCAGGTCACCCGTCGCTGTTGGAGGCTGGTCTCCTATAAACCTACAAATAAACATAGGTACACATAGTCAAGTCTTATCGCTCACGAGGCGTTGCCCCAGATCTCTCCCATTAAAATTGATTGGGCAAAGGGATATAGGTACCTATAACAATTCCTACATCCTTACGGATATGATAAAACGCCCGCCATTTATCTGCTTTGCCTCCAGGTTGACTGGTAGTGAATGCCCTATAGCGTTAAGTCCGCCTTATTTAGATTAACCAAAAAAAGATTAAATTAAATTAATTTAAAAATATGTTTGTTTGTTTGTCCTTCTTAAATAAATAATAAATAAATATTACGGGACAAGTTTACACAAATCGAACTAGTCCAATGGTAAGCTCAGGCTTGTGTTATGGGTACTAGACGAAGATATATTTAATAGATATATTACTTATATACATAGAAAACATCCAAGACTCAGGAACAAATATTTATGATCATCACACAAATATTTGCCCTTACCGGGATTTGAACCCAGGACCTCAGCTTCGCAGGCAACGTTACTCCCACTGAGCCAAACCGGTCGCCAAACTTCTTTCATGCGATAACGGGGCAACGGAATAGAGGCTGGAGAGTGACAACATAATTATCATATCATATCAGTATGATGGCCCCCCCAAGAAATCCCACGCTGCGTCATCCTGTACGTTGTCCTGCCCCCCTATTGCTATTTCGATGCTCGCAATCATAATCAAATGTCATGAGTTTGTATGAGCCATGACAGTTGATTCGGATACCAACTGTCAACATTTCGTTAGGCAAAAATCCCCCAGGTCGCCACGCCACTCAAGAAACTTTTTCCTCCAACCGATATCGGTCCTACGAACAATGTGTGTGCCCCGCCCACTACCACTTAAGTCTAGGAACTGTGAGCTATGTCAACAATCAGAATTCAAATTGACAGGTAAATTTATATATATATTTTTATTATGTTTTACAAATATTGATAATTGAATAATGATGACATGTATTTTTATTTTTTGATTTTGAATTTAATAATTTTGGTTGAATGTTTAATTCTTGTAATTTATTAATGTTGACATTTATTATTATAATATTTCCTTCTGTTTCCGCGATTATTACTCATTGAAATAAACCTGTCAACTTGCTACAGTGGCTAAATCTTTGTTTCAGAGAGCCAGGGGTATCTGCGACAATCAACATCTGACTGCTGAGTTACAGAATGTCAAACGTGCGCTTCGAGCCAACGAGCTCCAGATACCACGTTCCAAGCAGAATCCCAGTATGAAGAAACCAACAGTCGAGCGTAAACCTGCCGTATTACCATATGTGAAAGGGGTCACAGACAAGATCGGAAACATCTTGAAGCGTGCTTCTATAAAAACATATTTCAAGCCGTTGAAGACGGTGTCTCAATACCTTAGACCCGTGAAGAGTAGCACCCCTTTGCAGAGTGCAGGCATTTATAAGCTGGACTGCGAGTGTGGTCTTTCATACATTGGTCAAACGAAACGCAGTGTATCAACCCGGGTGAAGGAGCACATAGCAGATGTCAAGCACCGTCGGTGTAATAGGTCTGCAGTCTGTGAACATGTCATTGACAAACCAAACCACTCAATTAAGTTTGATAAACCAAAGAAAAAAGATATTTTCCCAGGATGCTACGCGAGGCTATTGAGATTAAAAAGCATCCTAATTTCAATAGAGAAGATGGATTGTCACTACCACCAGCTTGGGATCCTGTAATACATCTCATCAAGGAACAAGCGAAACACAGGACTGCAAAACCTTAATTTCCGAACGGTGTAAAATATCTTATCTGTTTAAAAGTATTTTTTTCTTCTGTTAAAAAGTAGTTTAATAGTCTCTGTTTTTTAAATATTATAATTAGTAATGAGGTAGCCTGGGAGTTTTTCTTTGCAGCAGTTCTTTTCTCCTCAGTACGTCTCATTTGTGAAATGCTGCTTGGTAAATTATTAGAATAAAATAATTAAGCCCTTCTGGCACATGTGTAACTGTCTTTACAGCTTAGGCCCATCTGGCATGTATGTACACCCTTATTTGTGTTTTTTCAAAAAAATGGATAGTTTGCACAAATTGTAACTTTGACAGAGGAAAATACATCTTTTCTTAGTCCACCCGTGACCATGGAAAGCTGGAAAGCTTCCGAAACGTCGGGAACTAAAATGAGATAATATACGCGATATAATCCGCTAAATTGTTTTATTTATTTTTATTTTTGATTTTGAATTTAATAATTTTGGTTGACTTGTGTATAATGCTTAAATTTTCTAATTGTACATGGTTTACTTAATTAAGGTCTTTTTTAAATTCTATGTATTATATCAAACACAGTGAAATAAATGACTATGACTAACTTTCATTCTTCTACGGATCCCCTTATTTCTGATTCGATCTCGCGAGAACACTCCGAGCATAGCTCGCTCGATTGCGCTTTGAAAGACCTTAAGCTTTCATACGAGGCTTATTGTGAGCGAGAGAGATATACTATTTGTATAGAGCACTAGATAATCAGACGTTTAAAAATTATCTGCTGTTTAAAGTGTATTATAATTTGGGAGATGTGCTTATTATAATATTAACGATGACTTAAATAGTACATTACTGAAGAGGCTGAGAAATAGGGGATTACCAGCCGAGTGTTAGTGTTACATAAGCAATTAATTACGTAATTGTGACAAATTACGTAATTAATTTATTTATATGACGCTTTACTCTTATACAATGTGTGGTTTTGAAATAATAGCTAAACAATACAATAGTTATCTTCTATCAGCAAGGTCCGCTCAAAACTTTCTTCTAGCTGCTCCATCATCAAAGTCAAAGTTTTATACAAATTCTTTTACATTCCGGGCTGCTCTGTTGTGGAACTTCCGCTCGATTTAAGGCAAGCGAAGTCATTGCCTATTTTGAAAACTAAGTTAAAAGATCAATATTGATCACTCCCATAATTTCTACTTTTGTATTCTGCTGCTGGTTTTCTAACCAATTTAATATCAACTGTATCATAGTTTTATATATATACATATATATGTTTTTTATTTATTTTTGTATTCTGTATAATCTTATCTCACCACCTACTCATTCCTAGCTATTCTGTGTCATTTCCGCTACCCAAAGGTTGTCTGGTAGAGATCGCTCCTTAGCGATAAGACCGCCTATTGTCTACCGTATTTTATGTTAAAGCTCTATTGTACTGGATCTGTTGTTGGTCTGCAATAAAGAATTGTTGTATGGTATTGTACAATAGGGACCTACTTGATTGACTAATCATATTACCATGATCTGTCAAAACGCTCAAACAGTTTCAAAATACATCTAGCAGACGGTGGTGTACAAAACAAATAGGTATTGATAGACTAGTGGCTAAAAACTAGACTAGTGACTGTAAATAAAAGCTGCAGTAAATGGCTCATCATCAGTACGCGAATACATGAGGAAGGCGACCATCAGAAAAGAATGGCGGCGTGTTGTGAAGCTTGCTACTAACACCTGAAATGATGACCGCGACCACTCTGCCAAGAGTGAAACCAACGAAGAAGAGAGACTAGTGGCTCTATGATCTGTAGACCTAGCGTCCGACTTACCAAAAGCAAATCAAAAACTAAAAAAAATCCAAAAACTGGAGCGACAAAAATATTTCATTCTAGCTTCAGCCCGCAACTTCGTCCGCATTAAATTCTTTTATTTTCTTTACGATTATGATAATTATACATACTAATATTATAAATGCGAAAGTGTGTCTGTCTGTCTGTCTGTTACCTCTTCCCGCTTAAACCGCTGAACCGATTTGGATGAAATTTGGTATGGAGATAGTTTGAGTGCCGGGAACGGGCATAGGTTACTTTTTATCCCAGGAAAATATCCTTAACCGCGATAAACGAATTTAAGGCGGTCGAAGACGCGGGCAGAAGCTAGAATGAAATATTTTTGTCGCTCCAGTTTTTGGAAATCTATACTATTCTAAAGTTATAAAAATTAAATGTCTGTATATGTATTGAAGATATTTTCAAAAAATTGGTTGTTACGGACTATTTGGAGGTCACTAAAACGAAAAATATTTTATTTGGATTTTATGTATGTTTGTATGTGTCGTTGTGGCTTCATCACGCAAAATCGGCTAAACAGATTTCCACAATTTTTGGTACACGGGTAGCTGGGTATTTCCAGATGGTTATAGGATACTTTTTACCCGACTACGCTGAAAAAAAAAACGACGGAATACGACTTTTTCTTCTCCGCGAACGAAGTTGCGGGCGCCTTCTAGTTAATTATAAGGTTGTAAAAATAAAATGTTTGTATGTCTCGTTGCGGCTTCATCACGCTAAATCGGCTAAACGGATTTCATCTATTTTTGGTACACGGGTAGCTGGGTATCTCCAGATGGTTATTGAATACTTTTGACCCAACTATGCTAAAGAAAAAAAAGAGGGTTTATGATTTTTCTCCTCCGCGAACGAAGTTGCGGGCATCTTCTAGGTACTTCTAAAGCTATTAAGCTGTTTAGGCTACAAGGCGTGCTAAAAATATTGATACATACCCGTGTGGGTATGTATCAATATTGACCCACATAGATACTCTAAACAGCATAACCCTGCTTCTGACAAAAGAGGTATCAGGTAAAAAGAGGGCTAAGTAGGTTTTTCTCAGCGAACGAAGTTGCGGCTCTTTCTAGTTTTTGAAATACAGCTATACCTACGGTTGCCTATTAATACGGAACCAAGAACCTCAGGGTTAAAAAAACATGGAATGATCTCACTCTGAATATTCCAAATACCCTCGGGAATAGGTGTTTTTTGAATAAACTTAAAACTAAACTAGGAAATGACGCGATCTCCGACGATGAATTCTTACGCAACCGGGTATAACTGGGTGCGCTTCTCTAACTGGTTCGCTGCCCCAGCAAATAAATCAATAATAATTAGTAACTATATTGTATTACATAATAATGCGATTGTATAATTTAATCTTTCCTGATTTATAAGTTGACGAGTACAACCATGTTTTATAAAGGATTATATAAATGAATGAATGAATAAAAAAAACTACATTGCCCCACGTTTACCGTAGATATATCTAGCATACATCGACATATGTATGTAGAATGAGCAAAAATGAGTTACTCATGGAAAACTGGAACAATAAGATAGGGAAATTTGTTCAAAGGAGCCATGACGTCGTTTTTAGAGATAAGAAAAAAGTAGGTACTGTATAAATTCAACGATATTACCAGAGGGCACGGTCTAATATACTTTGTTCGTGGAGAAAATGGCATGACTCTCTTTTTGCTTCTGCATAGTCAGGTAAAATTATCCTATAAACATCTGTGGATATCTGAAACAATATGATCTATATGCAGCTGTTTTGATGAAATGTAACATTGGCACATCTATACTATTATAAATTTGTAAAAATTAAATATCTTAACATTTTGCGTCTCGTTGATATGTGATTTTGTGGCAATAAATAAATATCCTACATTGTTTCTAGAAAACATATACAAAATGCTTTTCCCACATCGGCGAGGAGAAAGATATCTCCAGTAACTGATGTAACTAGAAGAAATTCTCCTTATTTAAATAATGTTCAAAGTTGAAAGTAATGGCGGGACGAGTTAGACTCAATTTTGAAGGAATATACGGAAACTGCTTAACATCAAGAGGATTGTAAAAGGAAGGGTTAAGTCAGTAATACAGAACAAGTTTGTAAGAATAATATAATTATAAATGATTAATTATTTGTATCTACAGAAATAGCATTGTTACGCGAGGACATGCTACCTAGAATCGTCGAAACCATGCCATAGCATTACCTTTTTAGATTATTGTAAAGCGTCATTTCTACAAACGTATATTTATAATTTAAAGGATGTATAAAATTAAGGATTTTATTTACTGTTGCGATAAACAGACATTCAATATTATTTACCGAACAGGATTTATTGAAAAATGTTATATATTTATTCTTATTTCAATCAATCAATCAATCAAATAATGCTTTATTCAAGTAGGCCTAGGTACAAGCACTTTCGAATTGTCAGGTACAGTACATTAGATAAGTGTTTACTGGGAGAGATACAATATGATCCAACATTTGTTGCAAGGATTAGGGAAAACCCCGAAAAACCTAATCAGATCATATTTCACTCGTATTTCGTAATTATTTGAATATACTCGTAACAGTTAACTTGATGCTTTCTTCTGTATCTATTATAATTTATAATTATGATATATTTAAAAACATGCGAATAGTCAGGTACGCGTGAAATTTTACTTAATATTAAATTATATAAAGAAAACGTTCTTAAATGCTTCCTGAACGATGATTTCCTTTCAAAGTTTGTTAAAATTATAAAGATTGCTAAATATTGGTATAAGTATATCGGAATTAGCCGTAGCAATTTATATGTTATAATACAAACATATATACCACTTAAATCATATTCTTTTGTTTGGGCTTCGTCGTAGATATAAAAACATTACTTTTCCATTTCAAGTCTTTAGTTTGTATTCCGATAAAAAGTTCCCTAAATATGAGCATGGTCGGTAACTATCTATCGTGAAAATCCGTATACTATATCTCTAGTATCTTAAAACGAACATGTAGACTGACAAACATCAAAGAAAATAACGCTTTTTTTTTTGTTTTTATACATATTACTTAGTTTAATTCCTTCGACTTGTCACTCGTCTCTTCTTAATAAAGTAGCAATTGGGATGTAAGTAAATAGTGTAAGTTTAATTAAGAAGAAAATGAAGTATTTAAGTTTTCATACTTCGTTCTGATTTTTCGTTTACTATTGATGCAAATATGATATTAGATATCACATAAAGATACCTTAACCCCTAATATGCGATGTCATAAATTTTCCAATTAAATTGAAGCTAAATACAATTTGAATATAGAGAACCAGTGTCTAAGCGTACGGGGGGTTCAAACTCTCAGGACACATGATCTGATGTCTATTTTATTTTTTAAAAACACTATTTCGATGATAGGAACATAACCACCTTCTACTTTAGTTATACCAAAGTGTACCTACATTAAGATATCATCATAAGAGTGATCACGCTAATTAAGTGACATCACGGTAAACATATTTATATCCTAAACTTATAAATCCAAATCTACATACGACATTACATATAATAATTTTCAGCATCCCAACATAACCAAATATTAATTTAATTAATCTTGTCACTCACCTCAAAAAAAAATCCCGCACACCTCAGAAACAAAACACAGAGAACCAAAACAAAAATCACTCTAACCGAAAAGCACAGACACTATTCACATCTGATCGAAAAGCAAATTTGTTTATGTTAAATTGAAACGGGTATTTTCCGAGAAAACGCGCGGGACGAGAACACGACCGCTTGCGTCGAACACCGAACGGAGACTAGTACTGATATCATTCCTGAAACAGTTGATAACCCCCCCTCCCGCAAGCGTCTTGTTGGAAAAATTTCGTTGCAACGAACTCGCGTAACATGTGCCTTTTTTGGAATGTTCCGTAAGGCTTAAAATGTTTCTAAGCGTTTCTCGGTTTTGAGGTTAGTGGAGGGTTCGTGTATTCCTTTACTTCGCTGAATTGCATTTCATAAAGATTTTAACTGTCTTGCGCTTCAGTTTTCGGCTTACACATTTAGATATTATTTAGAAACTTCTCGTTTTTACTTGTAAGCTACTGAGAATGCGTTTTTTAATATAATTTACTGCTCGTTTCTTAAAGCTTCTCTTCACTTGCATAGAACAATGTAAATAAATATCATCTTGTTGGGAAAATTTTGTTGCTACGAACTCGCGGAACATGTGCCTTTTTTGGAATGTTCTGTAAGGCTTAAAATGTTTCTAAGCTTTTTTCGGTTTATGTTTATTGAAGGATTCGTGTATTATTTTACTTCGCTTAATTGCATTTCGTAAAGATTTTAACTTTACGGTTCAGTTTTCAGTATCTTTAAGTGGTTTAAATTACTTGTAACCCGATTATATAGATTTATCTACATAATTAAGATGCTTCTCGTTTTTTACTTGCAAATTCGTTTTTTAATATAATTTACTGCTCATTTTTTATAGGTTACTCTTCTCTTATATCTAACAATGTAAATAAAGATCGTCTTGTTGGGAAAATTTTGTTGCTACGAACTTGCGTAACATACGACCGTCGCAGTTTTTTTATAAAACTTAGGACATTTTAGAAATTCGTTTGTGCCTTTTGACCTTTTGAGGTTTTGAGGGTAGTAAGGCTTCAAGTGGTTTTGTTTCACTGAATAACATTTCGTAGACTATACGAGCTTTATAGACATAAAAATAAATAGATTAAAATAAATAACGAGAATTTTGTTTTTTTTTTTGTTTTCAGCTAATTTTATTACCTGAGAAAACATTAATTGTGAGTGTAACGATAAAAAGTAAGACAGGTAAAAAATATCGTAAAACTATCTGGAGATACTCAGCTATCCGTGTACCAAACATTTTTGAAATCTGTTAAACCGATTTTGCGTGATGAAGCCGCAATAACACATACAAACATACCAAAAGTAAAAAATATATATATATATTGTTTTAGTGGCCTGCAAATAGTCCGTTACAATGAAAATATCTTTTATGCGCAGTTGAATTTTGACAACTTTATAATAGTATAGATATCATATTTTTGCGATTTGGTCTGTAACCAAAATGAGGCAATTTACCCTACGTAATAAATAAGCAGCTCTCTGAACTCCATCGTTAGCCGCCCAGATTGCTGACTTGCACTTTTTTCGCGCCATTTTGAGTTTATTTAATGTTTTTCCTTATCCGTGTGATTAATTACCCGACTAATTTAACGTAGGTCAGGTTTGAACTTCAAACTGCTTTTGACGTGTCGGGTTTTACAAAATTGAGTGGCCGCGGTTAGCCTAGCTGGTAATGACCCTGAATATAAAGCTTAACATTGCCTAGTTTTAATCTAATATTTTCATCTGTTTCCACGATTATTACTCATTTAAATAAAACAATTTAAACGGATTATATCGCGTATATTATCTCATTTGAGTTCCCGACGTTTCGGAAGCTTTTCAGCTTTCCGTGTTCACTGTAATTTTTTACACCATTTGGAAATTAAGGTTTTGCAGTCCTGTGCCTTGCTTGTTTCTTGATGAGATGTATTACAGGATCCCAAACTGTTGGTAGCGACAACCCATTTATTTTATTGAAATTAGGATGCTTTTAATCTCAATAACGTCGCGTAGCATTCTGGGAAAATATCTTTTCTCTTTGGCCAGGATAGAAGGATTATCAAACCTTATTTAATGGTTTGGTTTGTCAATGAGCAAAACTTTGTCAAATGAGATAATATACGCGATATAATCCTTTTAAATTGTTCTATTTAATATTTTCTTCTGTTTCCGCGATTATTACTCATTGAAATAAAACAATTTAACGGATTATATCGCGTATATTATCTCATTTTAGTTCCCGACGTTTCGGAAGCTTTCCAGCTTTCCATGGTCACGGGAGGACGAAACGTCGGGAACTAAAATGAGATAATATACGCGATATAATCCGTTAAATTGTTTTTTTTTGTTCTATTTAGTTTAAATATATATATCGCTATCCTGTCCCATTTATTGAAGAAGTGAGGAACAATAATTGTAAAATGTTAATAGAGTAAGGATGCAAGCAAAGTATATCTTTTCACCAAATGTTGACCTTTATTGTGGCTTATTTCTTCAAAATATGTAACAGGAATGTGATAGCGGTTGAAAAGGCTGTAAAACTAAATACCTAATTTGTCAAGCTACTTCATTCAGCCTCAGTAGCCGTCAAGACAGCAGCGTAGGCGCAGGTCATACGCATACTTACACTCATTCATTCATAGAATGTTAACATTTTACACGTCAATTCATTAATCTATAAGTTGTTATTATAATACAATTTGAGATAAAATACAATTAGAAAATTATTATGATATAATACCTACAATTACTATATTCATTTGATATTATGTAAATTCAAATTGAATTATACTTATGATGCAGTTAATAAAAGATAATACAATATTGTATTATCTTTTAAATTTCTAATATAAATGACTTTCAATAACTTATTAAATTAAATGCTGTGCTATATTATTTCATTATCACAGTTGTAAAATTCATCCATATTGTAAAAAGCTTTGGTTGTTAGCCATTTTTTTAATTCATCGACAATCGTTACATTTATTTTCAATGTCTTTGATAATGACGGGTACTTTATTGTAGATTTTCGGACCCACGATAGACATTGTTTTACTGGACTTGGCTAGCCGATAACGTTTTACAGACATCATGTTTGTGTGTTTCAATGCGATACGTGTGCTTCTGTATGTATAGAATGGCTAAATAATACATAAGTTAAGATTAAATTAATACCTGAGTAAAAGTGCGCTAAAACCAATATCCTTCTTCCTAAGGTCCTTCTAATCTATTATAATAATATTATAAGCGTGAAAACTTATGCCGATGTGTGTATGTACGTTCCTGTTAATTTTAAACACTACTGAGTCGCCGGTCTCAGCGAATCTTACCAGTATTGTTGTTTATACATCAGAATAACACCATAGGCTATAAATAGAACGAAAGAAAATACATTTAATCGAGGGCACACATAATGACAGCAATACAAAAATAACTTACTACAGCCAAGTATGCCCCGAAATGGTCCCAACACAACATTTAATGCATACAGCCAAGTATGCCCCGAAATGGTCCCAACACAACATTTAATGCTGGCTCGAAAGCCAATAGGGTATTTGACAACTTTTTTCAGTGGTTTGTTTAGACCGATGTCTTTATAAATAGAAATATTGGTGAACAAACTGCTTGAATCTGATAAAAACTCCCCGAGATATAACAGTGTTAAAAGTACATTTTTGGACTTCCAAAAAACGCTTCATACTAAAGCCTAATTACATTGTGACGTCACACTGTAATACCTTGTATGGGGAAATTAAGAACTTTGTCCTGCAGCAATATTAACTTGCGTTTACCAAAACGGTTTTCGTAACAAAATTTACCTTACGTTTTATGGGTTATTCAATGGAATTATTAGTTTTTAATATTTTCATACTTAAAAATGGACTTTCCCACACAACTTTATGGAACTCTAAATTTTGACTTAGTTCCTTATTCTGCTTGTTTCATCAGGCTCTTAAATATTTTTTTACAAATTTTGAGATTAGTCTAAACCCTGTATCTCTACGTGGAAAAGTCGCGGGCAAAATTATAGTTGTAAAAATGAAATGAAACGATTCAGTATCATTTAAATAGTCCGTTTCACTTATTTTTTGAAAATATCTTCAGTGTACAGACATTACATTTGTACAACTTTATATTAGTATAAAAGATGTTACAAGCACTTTATAAACTTTAACCTTTTCTGGCATGAGTAATAATCACGAAAGCCAAAGAGATATTAAATTGTTTCGTTAATTTAAAGTCTTCGATCTGCACGACCGCAAGCAAAAGTTATTATCAAAATACCATAAATTGCCTTTCAATAAGAAATCAAGAGGCATGACAAACAAGTTCGGCCTCCTTCCGTTGAAGAACAAAGTATTCAAACAAATATTAGTTATACAAATACGAGTTAAAGGGCAAGGGTGATTTATCGATTTATTTCCCAAAGAAACCATTCCGAGTAATAGTGAGCGCTTTATAAGCGCAAACAGCTTTTAGATTTCAAAAATATAGTCATCAAATCAGCCAATGGACGTCTATAGGATAGCCTAGATTATTTGCATTTTTTCTCAATAAATCTTTGTTCTTGGTTTACTTAAACATTGAGTATATACTTATAGAAAGATATATTTAAGACTAGCTTCTGCCCGCGACTTCGTCCGCCTAAATTTGTTTATCGCGGATAAGGGTATTTACCCAGGAAAAATGAGATAATATACGCGATATAATCCTTTTAAATTGTTCTATTTAATATTTTCTTCTGTTTCCGCGATTATTACTCATTGAAATAAAACAATTTAACGGATTATATCGCGTATATTATCTCATTTTAGTTCCCGACGTTTCGGAAGCTTTCCAGCTTTCCATGGTCACGGGAGGACGAAACGTCGGGAACTAAAATGAGATAATATACGCGATATAATCCGTTAAATTGTTTTTTTTTTTGTTCTATTTAGTTTAAATATATATATCGCTATCCTGTCCCATTTATTGAAGAAGTGAGGAACAATAATTGTAAAATGTTAATAAAGTAAGGATGCAAGCAAAGTATATCTTTTCACCAAATGTTGACCTTTATTGTGGCTTATTTCTTCAAAATATGTAACAGGAATGTGATAGCGGTTGAAAAGGCTGTAAAACTAAATACCTAATTTGTCAAGCTACTTCATTCAGCCTCAGTAGCCGTCAAGACAGCAGCGTAGGCGCAGGTCATACGCATACTTACACTCATTCATTCATAGAATGTTAACATTTTACACGTCAATTCATTAATCTATAAGTTGTTATTATAATACAATTTGAGATAAAATACAATTAGAAAATTATTATGATATAATACCTACAATTATTATATTCATTTGATATTATGTAAATTCAAATTGAATTATACTTATGATGCAGTTAATAAAAGATAATACAATATTGTATTATCTTTTAAATTTCTAATATAAATGACTTTCAATAACTTATTAAATTAAATGCTGTGCTATATTATTTCATTATCACAGTTGTAAAATTCATCCATATTGTAAAAAGCTTTGGTTGTTAGCCATTTTTTTAATTCATCGACAATCGTTACATTTATTTTCAATGTCTTTGATAATGACGGGTACTTTATTGTAGATTTTCGGACCCACGATAGACATTGTTTTACTGGACTTGGCTAGCCGATAACGTTTTACAGACATCATGTTTGTGTGTTTCAATGCGATACGTGTGCTTCTGTATGTATAGAATGGCTAAATAATACATAAGTTAAGATTAAATTAATACCTGAGTAAAAGTGCGCTAAAACCAATATCCTTCTTCCTAAGGTCCTTCTAATCTATTATAATAATATTATAAGCGTGAAAACTTATGCCGATGTGTGAATGTACGTTCCTGTTAATTTTAAACACTACTGAGTCGCCGGTCTCAGCGAATCTTACCAGTATTGTTGTTTATACATCAGAATAACACCATAGGCTATAAATAGAACGAAAGAAAATACATTTAATCGAGGGCACACATAATGACAGCAATACAAAAATAACTTACTACAGCCAAGTATGCCCCGAAATGGTCCCAACACAACATTTAATGCATACAGCCAAGTATGCCCCGAAATGGTCCCAACACAACATTTAATGCTGGCTCGAAAGCCAATAGGGTATTTGACAACTTTTTTCAGTGGTTTGTTTAGACCGATGTCTTTATAAATAGAAATATTGGTGAACAAACTGCTTGAATCTGATAAAAACGCCCCGAGATATAACAGTGTTAAAAGTACATTTTTGGACTTCCAAAAAACGCTTCATACTAAAGCCTAATTACATTGTGACGTCACACTGTAATACCTTGTATGGGGAAATTAAGAACTTTGTCCTGCAGCAATATTAACTTGCGTTTACCAAAACGGTTTTCGTAACAAAATTTACCTTACGTTTTATGTTATTCAATGGAATTATTAGTTTTTAATATTTTCATACTTAAAAATGGACTTTCCCACACAACTTTATGGAACTCTAAATTTTGACTTAGTTCCTTATTTTGCTTGTTTCATCAGGCTCTTAAATATTTTTTTACAAATTTTGAGATTAGTCTAAACCCTGTATCTCTACGTGGAAAAGTCGCGGGCAAAATTATAGTTGTAAAAATGAAATGAAACGATTCAGTATCATTTAAATAGTCCGTTTCACTTATTTTTTGAAAATATCTTCAGTGTACAGACATTACATTTGTACAACTTTATATTAGTATAAAAGATGTTACAAGGACTTTATAAACTTTAACCTTTTCTGGCATGAGTAATAATCACGAAAGCCAAAGAGATATTAAATTGTTTCGTTAATTTAAAGTCTTCGATCTGCACGACCGCAAGCAAAAGTTATTATCAAAATACCATAAATTGCCTTTCAATAAGAAATCAAGAGGCATGACAAACAAGTTCGGCCTCCTTCCGTTGAAGAACAAAGTATTCAAACAAATATTAGTTATACAAATACGAGTTAAAGGGCAAGGGTGATTTATCGATTTATTTCCCAAAGAAACCATTCCGAGTAATAGTGAGCGCTTTATAAGCGCAAACAGCTTTTAGATTTCAAAAATATAGTCATCAAATCAGCCAATGGACGTCTATAGGATAGCCTAGATTATTTGCATTTTTTCTCAATAAATCTTTGTTCTTGGTTTACTTAAACATTGAGTATATACTTATAGAAAGATATATTTAAGACTAGCTTCTGCCCGCGACTTCGTCCGCCTAAATTTGTTTATCGCGGATAAGGGTATTTACCCAGGAAAAAAAGTAGCCTATGTCCTTCCCCGGGACTCAAACTATGTCCATACCAAATTTCATCAAATCGGTACAGCGGTTTAAGCGTGAAGAGGTAACAGACAGACACACAGACACACTTTCGCAATAGTTATTGTGGATAAGCTAAGTATATATATTGTAGTAGTTGAGGTGTTGAGAGTTTTTGGGGAATGCCGTAGAATCAGACTTGTAAAGGTGCCCTTGCGGCCTACTTCTATACTAATATTAGGTTATGAAAACGAAATGTCTGTACATTAAAGATATTAAAAAAAATGTAGTATAAGTATTTGGAGGTCACAAAATCGAAAAAAAAAATATTTTTATGTTTTGTATGTGTCATTGCGGCTTCATCACGCTAAATTGTCTGAAAGGATTTCTACTAGTTTTGTTACACGGGTAGCTGGGTATCTCCAGATGGTTATAGGATACTTTTTATCCCACTACGCTGAAGAAAAAAGGAGGGGTTATGAAACATCCCCCGTATCACTGCGACCATGACATCTATTGTGATCGCCACCTCCTGTAATAGGGAATATGCATGAATTTATATTTTTGCTTTATTCTATGTGACAAACGGTCGACAAAAATATTTTTTCAAATAACTATAAAAATAACCAAGATATACTAATCAAACATTTCATTTTATCTCTTTCTAGCAAAACAGTATTTAATATGGAGTTTATATGACCGTAGTGGACTATACAGGTCCGACATGGACGTAACAGTACATGTCGGACCCCTCTGTCAAATCGCTGTCTAATTAGTAGTTCAAAATGCCTATATCATACGTATTTCTGTGCAGATTTTAATTTAAATTCCGCTTTTTGAAATCATTTTTACGGTGTTTTGATATTTTGTTAAGAAAAGCGATGAAAATATTCATGCATATATATATATACCCTATTACCGGTAATGTTATGTTGTTGCAAAGAACTTCAGCACTTTTTTTGATTCCGATAGGCTTTATGCTGGGCACAGTAAATATTTTCCAGGTAAAGTACTGCGGTTACCACGGAATAATAAAAACAAGGGAAGCGGCGTACGACCCGTTTAATAAGAGAACCGATGTCGCCAAAATGCACACTATCACAATAATGCGCACAGATAAATGTTCAAGCTGATTGGTCAACGTTTCTTGTTCAAAACGAAGTAAAAAACTTTGAGTTGCTAAAGTAATTGAAACCTTATGCCTATGATATAATATCCGAATTCGAGCATAAGGTTTAGGACTTACGACTTATCGGATTCGATTATTGTCACTTGAATGAAAGACCCACGATGCCCTACCAGGCAAAATAACCATATGTGTCATACACATTGTACGGCACATATGCTTTTTCGGTTATTAGGGCAGAACGCCACGTAGTGTCGAATAGAGGAATTAATTGCAAGAGATCTTTTTAACGACATCTAGCGTCGAGTAGCTAAACTAAGAAGTATTTAGAGATGTGCAATGCTTTTTTGTAACATCTATATCGGTCAAACTGGCCTAGCTGCATATGGACAATGCGTTCTGTAAGATTATAGGTAAGTAAATAGGTTGGAAATTTTTAATGCCACCTGAAGGGAAAGTATTCTAAATAATGGAGTTAGCAAATATCGCTAAAAGGAATCATACCTTTAGTTTTGAAAAGAAAATAAACTGCATTCAAAGCTTAAAAAAATATTATATTAAGAGGATCGTGGTCCGCTTGTTAAAAACACGGTTTTCATAAAAAGGTGATAATGTTTTTCACCTATAAACAATTTTGAAAGTGTTGTACGTAGGATGGAAAACTAGGTTACCTTGTTGGATTGTTGCCAGCAAAAATGATTATTATCCTAGTGTTTGTATGAAACTTGCATCTGCTATCTGCTTAAATCTTTTACCGTCAACATTTTTTTTGTAAAATCAATACATTTAAACCTAGTTGTACACCAAACCTACATTTCCAAAACTCATGCAAATCGGTCTACATTTATAGGGTGTCCAACTTTACTACGTACTCTGATGCCTACACGTAAGGTAAAGACTGTAAAAATATTACCACACAAATTGTCCTTTAAAAGAAACAAAATCATTTCTTTTATTTGAAATAAAAAAATCTTAACAGAATTAGAATTCTTTTAATCATTAAATAAAAAAATATTATATACAAAAAAGACAGTTCAACAAATATTTCACTGGCCCTGAAACAACACATATTTATTTAGTAACTGCCTTTTGAAAATTCTCAACTTTAACTTTAGTAAATGATGCATGCGCACATTGCGGTAATGCACAAACGCACAAGCTTTAATTAAATCTGTCACATGCACATTGGAGTATTTATATTGTAAAATCGCTTCAAAGTCAAAATAACAAAATTAGTTTGAGTCATCGTCGAATCTTTTTTTTGTATACCTAAGTAACCAGTCCACCTAACAGAGGCCATAAAAACACCCCTCGCTCGCGAACCTCCCCGCACGGTCAGTCGAAACTTAGTCATTGTTACAAAACTATTCATATCATAACTATTCATATTCAAATCGGTTTATCGATATCGATACTTTATCGACTACACCCTCGCTCTAAATGAGTAGCGCGGATGGGCTGCAATCTTCTAGAATGTTTTTTAACTATTATGACAGATACAATTCAATCTTATTACAATCTTTTTAAGATTGATTTTTGTATTATACAATGTTAAAAAATTAGGAACGAAAGCAAAATTTAAATAAAAATGAAAATTTAATTAAATAACACTTACTGATGATAGGAAATGCCACCATTAGCTAGATGTGAGAAAGTGCATAGGCGTTTTCTCCGCTATACGGCGTTATTGATTAACAATCTCGGAGTCACTCAACGAGCTATGGAAAGGGCTATGCTCGGGATCTATCTACGAGATCGAATCAGATATGAGGAGATTCGTAGACGGACCAAGGTCTCCGACAATGCAAACGCATAGTTCGAAGAACCTATGGCCGTTGGGGCAGAAAGTTTCTCGAGTGGAGACCGCGTACCGGCAAGCGCAGCGTGCGAATGCCACTCGGAAGGTGGTCGGACGACCTGATTGGGATCACTGAATGCGGGTCGCCTCTATCCAACCCATGTGAAAGTCTATTGAGGAGGCCTGTGTACAGCAGTGGACGTCCTATGGCTGAAATGAAATGATGATGATTAACACATTTACGACCGCGAGCCCGCCTGGCACACTGCTCGTAGCAAGTTTTCGCTAAATACTGTTTTCCCATGTTATTGGCTACAAGCGTAGCGATACGAAAATGTCGGTTGCGAAAGTGTTAACAAACATATTAAAACACTTTCCCATTTATAATATTAATGTTCATTATGTGTTAATCGAGAGCGTAAGCTTCCCCTTAACAAATATGATTGTAAATATGATATTCAAACAAAGGGGAACGGCAATTATTCAAGGAATGATTGAAACTCGAACACCTCCAGTCCATTTCGAATAATTCGAACTTTCGTTAATGGTTTAAGTAACTTTGAAGAGAATTCTCGGTGAATGATGGTAATTCACGTAAAAGAGGAAGTTAAGAAAGAAACGTTTTACGTTGTCTGTACTATTATTAAATTGTAAAAATGAAATATCTGTACAGTAAAGATCTCATTCCTCTGCCAAAGGGTCAGGATTGCCATCCAGCTGGGAAATGTAGCCGGCCTTTTGGGCACCCTACTACTGGGAGAGGCCATAGGTTAGTTAAGTTAGTTTAATTTTTGTATTTTTTTTTATTTTTTATATTTGTATGTTCCCTGTTATTTAAATACATAGATGTTTTTTTTAAGAAGTTAAACGGACTATTCAAAGTTAGAAGAATATTTCATTTTATTTTTTGTTTTGGTACCTAATTTGTTGTTGTGTTGTGGCTTCATCAAACCAAACAGGCTAAACGGATTACAATATTTTTTTGTACACGGGTACCTTGGTATTCACACATGGTTATAGGGTCCATTTTACTCGTATCGCTAAAAAACAGTTATGATTTTTCCTCCAACGCAATTGCGGGCACCTTCTAGAATCGTATAAGACTTTTTTATGCAATAATAGCAAGCGAGTAGCCTGTTTTAAGGATTAATTCCCCTTACAAACTTTCAGCCCCTTTTTAGATTCAGATTTTTATTGCTAACAACTTTTTTCGTGCACGAGTAGCTCGGTATCCACAGATGGTTATAGGATACTTTTTACCCGACTACGCTGACTCTGCGAACGAAGTTGCCTAATAAAAAACTGGACAAAGGTCTCTCCCCCAGGACCTACATATCGACCGGTCGGGCGCCGCCCTCATCCACCGGATTCCCGCGATCTTCACCAGATCTACTCACCTTTATACATCTCAGTAGAATTCAATCAAATTATTATATTTAATTTTATTGCATGTCTTATACATCTCTGTTTATTTTTAGGTTTATATTAACATTGATCTGGAGAATCTGTACATCTCCTCTGCGTGTACCAATTATAAATTAATTATAACACAATTGTAAAAGTTTTAATTATAATTAAGACAATATTGTAATAGTTAATTGGTACACGCATATTAATTGTCTTATATACTCTGACATTTAGAATTTTATTCTAGACACATTCTAGATTTTTTTCTTTTTATTGACAATCCTTTGGGATTTATCTTATGAATTATTTTAATTTTCAAAATGATGATTTTATTAATAATATTATACTTAAATTAAATGATCTGATTAGGTTTTTCTGGGTTTTCCCTAATCTTTGCAACAAATGTTGGATCATATTGTATGTCTCCCAGCAAAGAACAACTGACAATTCAAAAGTGCTTGTACCTAGGCCTACTTGAATCCATATCCATACTAATATTATAAATGCGAAAGTGTGTCTGTCTGTCTGTCTGTCTATCTGCTACCTCTTCACGCTTAAACCGCTGAACCGATTTGGATATGGAGATAGTTTGAGCTCTGGGGAAGGACATAGGCTACTGTTCATCCCGGAAAAATACTCTTATCCACGATAAACGAACTTAAGGCGGACGAAGTCGCGGGCAGAAGCTAGTAAAGAATATTTTGATTTTGATTTTGATTGATCATCGGTCCATCTTGTTGGGGGTCGCCGTCTCACCCTACGGAGAAGTACTATAAAGTGAATGATATTGAGCGCTACTTATACACGTATTTTACTATAAGAAGTATTACTTTATATACAAAAGTGCGAGTCGGACTCCCGTACTGAAGGTTTCGTTCAAAATATACGCTACAAACGGCGGTATCTATGAATTTTCAATGTTAGCGGAGCCCTTCTCCTAAGCAAAATGTACACGGTGTTCGGTCTATTTATATTGGTTATTGACACAGACAGACGGACATAAAATTATTCTGTTTTTAGTATTTGTAGTTATAGCGGCAACAGACATACATCTTCTGTGAAAATTTCAACTATCTTACTATAACGGTTCATGAGATACAGCCTAGTGACAGACGGACAGACAGACTGCGGAGTCTTAGTAATAGGGGGTCCCGTTTTACCCTGTGGGTACGGAGCCCTAAAAATAGGGTATCTATATAAACTACTTTTTAGGACTCCTTACAGTATTTACTCTTCAAGTTCCTGAAAAACAGACAGTTAATAAAAGTTTCTGTCAAAAATTTCATTTTGTGACAAGCTTTTATTGCCAACTGTACTTTTCTTTCAACATCCATCAACGACTCACCGAGATGATTCTAAGGAGCCCAAACTCGGTGGGATTGCATGATTTTATGACAGAGTTCCTATGACCATCTTCTGGCTCCATCATTACTTTAGCTCCATATCATTATGCAAATTTTTAGTCTCATCGAAAACCGCGAAGTGGGTAAAATTTAAGTTATAAGATTCCACCCGAACAAACATAGTTGCATACATACAATAAAAGCTTGTAAAATAAACGGGCATCACGCTCATTATTACCATGCACTGACAAGTTGTGAAATAACCTTCCCCCTGAGGTATTTCCAGAGCGCTATAACATGGGATTCTTCAAGAAGCGAGTTAACAGGGCTCTCAAAGGTTGGCAAAATATGGGCGATTCCGCCGGTGTTGTACATATCCATGGGCGACGATGACTACTTTCCATTAGGTGGCTTGTCTCGTCTGCCCTTTTGCCATTCGTTACATCAAAAAAAAGCAACAGATTCACAATCCAGGGCTTATCATTGATATAACAAATGGATCAGCATGATTGACGGGGCTATATGAATGTTCGCACGTGCGGTCGATACGAGCGGTCGCTTTCAATTCGATGGATAGGTTATTTCCAATTTGGTATCTTTCGAGGAGATCTATGTTCAATATTAAACGTATCCAAATGGGGAAATAGCTGAAATTAGTAGAATTTGATAATTTTGGTATATTTTATTTATGGTTAGGTAATTTTGGAAACCGCGTACCGGCAAGCGCAGCGTGGGAGGCTACCCGCAAGGTGGTCCGACGACCTGGTTAGGGTTGCGGGGGCTCGCTGGATGTGGGTCGCCTCTATTCGGCCCATGTGGAAATCTATTGAGGAGGCCTGGGTCCAGCAGTTGACGTCCTATGGCTGAAATGATGATGATCATGATGATTGGTATATTTCATGCGAAGTCAAAAGGAAGTGGAAAAACCTATTAAAAAAACATGTTTTGGGGTTAATAATGGATATTGCCATGTAATAGTAGATTGTTAACCAAGGGTAGAAATCGACCCATTTAAAACGAGATATTTCTTTCGAGTGCCAAGAGTTCGAGGGTGAAATGGGTAATTTCACCCGAGTTAACACAACACACTACTTTTCATTTAGCCTGTGAGAAAAATTAAAAAAATTATCATCATCATCATCGTCGTTATCGTCATCGTCATTGTCATTGTCACCTTCATAGTCATCGCCATCGCAATCGCAATCGCGACTTGAAAAGCTTTTATTTTAATATTACGACGTAACTCAATTATCTTTGACTCTGTGGCTAATCGTAACAATGAAATACTTTCCACCTATGTATGGAAAGCCTATTTTCCACCCGGCTAAATACCCATAAAAATTAAACTTTCCGAACAGGAGATATGAAAAACAATAAGTGAAGAGGTATTTTTTCTTCTTCGCAAATGAAATGGCACCTTCTTCTATACAGGGGGATCAATCCAAATGGGTCAGTAGGAAGAAATCAGAAACTATAAGAGATAGGGAAATCTGTTCTTACGAACCATGTCGATTTTAGATTTATCAAAAACTGCATTAAATTGTTTTTCATATATCTCATACATAACCGGGAATCGAACCGAGCCGAAAAAGAAAATGCCTGGAAACTAGTTCGCGAAAGAGAAAAAAGTTATAACCCTATTTTTTCGTCGGGTAAACAGAAATAAATAAATAAATAAATATTTTAACCATATATGGATGGCTAGCTACCATACATAGTTGAATATAAATATATAATAGTATCATAAATAGTTGAAATCCGTTAAAAAAGTTTTGGCGTGATGAAGCCGCAGATACTTAAAAAAACCTGGCCAAGTGCGAGTCGGACTCACGCACCGAGGGTTCCCTACACAATATACGCTACAAACGGCCGTATTTATGAAAATCCAGCGCTAGCAGAGCCCTACAGGAGTAGGCACCTGCAAAATGTTCGCGGTGATCGGTTATTTTATATTGGTGACATAGACAGACAGACATAATATTATTCTGTTTTTAGTATTTGTTGTTATAGCGGCAACAGAAATACATCATCTGTGAAAATTTCAACTGTCTAACTATCATGGTTCATTAGACAGCCGGACAGACGGACAGACTGACAGCGGAGTCTTAGTAATAGGGTTCCGTATTTGGGTACGAAACCCTAAAAATAAAATCGATTCAGTGACCTCCAAATAGCTTGCTTATTTTTCTGAAAATATTTATACATTTAATTTTGACATTTTACCATGAAGATTCAACCGGACTGGCACAACGTTCTGCGCCATTACTTATCGCGTGACAAAGCATCACCCTTCCTTCCCATACTGTGTCGGAAGGAAAGAGACAAACAATCTTTGTTGACAAAGATTCACATATTGTGCTAGATGTTCTTTTTTATGTTATAGGGGGCAAACGAGCAGTCTTATTGGCTGATGGTAAGCGATCAACGTCGTCCATATACCTACACCTACTCGTATAACACCAGACGAGTCACAAGTGCATTGCCGGCCTTTCAGGTGGGAGTACACTCTTTTCTTGAATGCTTTTAGGTCACATCGGTCTGGAAATAAAGCTGGCGGGCAGGATTTCGAATCAGTAGTGCCCCCAGGGTTTCCACCTCGGCTCCGTGAAGTAAATTCGGCTAGACAGAACAAACAAGCGTGTACCGGGGTTATGCAAATCAACATTGCCTCTCCGAAACGTTGTGTACCGAACAGACAGACGAAGTGTTCCTGTACTGTATTTATTCAACGGTCCCTAAAATAACTAGACACGTTAAGTAGTGGTACATGTTCCAGATCACGGGTCAAAATATATTGGTCCGTCAAGCAACAAGAAGTCAAGGGTGAGAGTTACAAAAACGAATAGTCTAGGGGTCACATTATTATAGTAGGAACGAGTCCGTCCGTTGTGTTCCACGCTGACACAAATTTTGTGTTGTAACTGGTTAGAAAACACGACTTGGGCCGTTCTGAAAACAGAACACCGTATCCCCATTTTTTTTATTGGTCATTGATTTAAATTTACACGACTTCACTCATTATCACAACACAACAAACAGGGCTTAATCGCGTATAAATGTGATTTATTACATTACCTTTCGCTTCTAAGTGGTTGCTAATTCTTCGACGTTTCGCCTCGCCAGTTCCTTCGAGACCATGGACGTAACGCGACGTCTGAAATGTCGAAGAATTACCAACGAAAGGTAATTAAATAAATCGTGTTTTTTTTACTTGTGTTCAAATCTTATGTAGCTCTTTTGATCCTATTTTTTTACTATTATTAAGTTGTAAAAATGAATGTCTGTACATGCATTGAAGATATGAACAAAAATATATGTGAAACGGAGTATTTTAAAGTCACTAAACCGAAAAATATTTTATCTTTATTTTTTGTCTGTTTGTATGTGTCGTTGTGGCTTTATCAACGGCTAAGCGGATTTTAACTGTTTTTGGTACACGGGTAGCTGGGCATAGGCAAATGGTTATAAGGTACGTTAGAGTTCCGTCTTAGCCCAACACACCCTAGGATAATTTTTCTCGACTACGCTGAATAAAAAAACAGGGTTATGACCTTTGTTTAAGATAATAAAAGTGCCCTATTTTTTATATCCTTGTTCCCCTCTGTTTATCTCCATCCGCACAATTTATTTAAAAAAAAACAGTAAATAAATAAAAAATCATGAAAAAGAAATACCCGAATTCCACTGTCGCTATTTCCTCATACTTGTATGTCCAATATCATACAAACTAGACTTGACAAATTTAGACAATAATGGAAAATTAGTTATTTAAATAGTCTCTCATGTAACAATGCAGTAGTAAGAATTTTTTTATCAAATTAATTTAAATTTCCTTGTCATAAGTTAAATATTTCTACGCTGTGCTGTCAGAATATGCTGAACTAACCACATTTTGAACGAACTGCGAGACGACCTAGAACTACTTAGCTTCCGGAGAGATGTTGGCTCTCTGTGTTTGTTCTACCGTTTGTACAATGGGGAATGTTCTGAAGAACTTTTTGAGTTGGTCCCACCGTCACGTTTCTATCATCGCACCTCCCGCCTCAGAAACAAAGTACATTCCCACAATCTGGATGCTTGGCATCCCAAAAATAAACGGGCATCGCGCTCATTGTTACCTCATACATGCAAGTTGTGGAATAACCTTCCCCCTGAGGTATTTCCAGAGCGCTATAACATGGGATTCTTCAAGAAGCGAGATAACAGGGCTCTCAAAGGTTGGCAAAGTATGGTTGACATCCGTTAGTCGATTTGGCATGATTAAGCCGGAACAACAATGTTACAACAATATTATTTATATACAATCTTTTTTTTTATATTTTCAATGTACAGTTCATTTTAGCAGATTCATAACAGTAATAAAGATAAGTAAATGAATACGCTTCTGCTTTCCTAGTAATTTTCCTGATAAAATTTCCTGTAGAGATCTAAGGACATTGAGTTAAAGACCATCAAGGGTCACACTGAGTAAGGTAACGTCTACTCTCAATTTACAATACTTAGTTATAGTATGGCACGTTGAAGTTCCCCTTGTGAGACTGTTCCAACCACAGGGATGGCTTTATGCAAGGAGGGACAGCTATTTTATCACAAAAATAAAGTAAGTGTAGAATGGAAAGGATAATTCTGATTCCACCATTTCCATTTCGTCGTTAATGAAAACTTTTAGAAAAGTTATACTATTATAAAGTTTTATAATAAAATATTTATCTGCACAATGATGATATTTTCATAAAACAAGTGAAATGGACTATTTGAAGGTAACTGAGTACAAAAAAACATTTTTTTTTTGTATGTTTGTAGGTATCTGTCGTTGTAGCTCTATTACGCCAAAACAGCTATATGGATCTGTGAGTATTGTGACATAGATGCAAGTCAAAGCGCAAAGAAAAATACGATTTTTCTCGCACATTGTCACACCAGGACTCGAACCCGGTACCTCTCGAGTACGCGTCGAGCGTGTCAACCCCTCCACCAGTGCTCGCTGGTGGAGGGGTTGACACGCTCGATGTCTCGTATATCCTGCTATATTAGGAAATCAAATGCTATATTTCTAAAAATATATATTTTAGGCGAAACTACTATATGTTGCCTAAAGCGGAACGCACACAACACCTGTCACTGTCACTGTCAATGTTTTTTTCTAAAATAAAAAAATAATCCTTAAGGCGCAGAGCAACAAAAAAATTTTGATTTAAAAAATAAAGTAAATATTTTAACCACCAATTTCCATTTTTTCCATTTTTTTTGCCATATCTGCTATATTTTTAGAGGCAACAGCTTCTAAAATACTATATTTGATAGAAAAAAAGTTGGTAACCCTAGTCGTGAATGCGTTAAAGACAATCGTTGAAAATAACTAATGGGTACATATTGAATAATTATTGCTTACGCACTAGTATTCAAGTGCGTGACATTTTGCAGGCGTCACGTTAAATTGCAGTTAAATTTTGAAATTAAAATGGTTAAAATGCGTTATCCGTTTATAACATAATGAGTATGATTTGTAAATTCAATTTTACTAGTTTTAAACGAAACTTGTAACACAGATGGGTTTTGAAATAAAACAATTTAACGGATTATATCGCGTATATTATCTCATTTTAGTTCCCGACGTTTCGGAAGCTTTCCAGCTTTCCATGGTCACGGGAGGACTGAGAAAAGATGTATTTTCCTCTGTCAAAGTTACAATTTGTGCAAACTACCCATTTTTTGAAAAAACACAAATAAAGGTGTACATACATGCCAGATGGGCCTAAGCTGTAAAGACAGTTACACATGTGCCAGAAGGGCTTAATTATTTTATTCTAATAATTTACCAAGCAGCATTTCACAAATGAGGCGTACTGAGGAGAAAAGAAACGCTGCAAAGAAAAACTCCCAGGCTACCTCATTACTAATTATAATATTTAAAAACAGAGACTATTAAACTACTTTTAAACAGATAAGATATTTTACACCGTTCGGAAATTAAGGTTTTGCAGTCCTGTGTCTTGCTTGTTCCTTGATGAGATGTATTACAGGATCCCAAGCTGGTGGTAGTGACAATCCATCTTCTCTATTGAAATTAGGATGCTTTTTAATCTCAATAGCCTCGCGTAGCATCCTGGGAAAATATCTTTTATCTTTGGCAAGGATAGAAGGTTTATCAAACTTAATTGAGTGGTTTGGTTTGTCAATGACATGTTCACAAACTGCAGACCTATTACACCGACGGTGCTTGACATCTGCTATGTGCTCCTTCACCCGGGTTGATACACTGCGTTTCGTTTGACCAATGTATGAAAGACCACACTCGCAGTCCAGCTTATAAATGCCTGCACTCTGCAAAGGGGTGCTACTCTTCACGGGTCTAAGGTATTGAGACACCTTCTTCAACGGCTTGAAATATGTTTTTATAGAAGCACGCTTCAAGATGTTTCCGATCTTGTCTGTGACCCCTTTCACATATGGTAATACGGCAGGTTTACGCTCGACTGTTGGTTTCTTCATACTGGGATTCTGCTTGGAACGTGGTATCTGGAGCTCGTTGGCTCGAAGCGCACGTTTGACATTCTGTAACTCAGCAGTCAGATGTTGATTGTCGCAGATACCCCTGGCTCTCTGAAACAAAGATTTACCCACTGTAGCAAGTTGACAGGGATGGTGGTGAGATTTGCCATTCAAATACCTATCTGTATTCCTATCAGGTTTCCTATATACAGTATGACCTATGTCATTTTTAGGACCTCTAATTACTAGCACATCTAAGAATGCAAGTGAATTTTGATTTTCCAACTCCATAGTGAATTTAATTTTACTATGCATGGAGTTCAGATGGTCTAAGAAAGCTGAAACACTAGATCTAGGTAAAATAGTAAAGGTATCATCTACGTATCTTTTAAAGATCCTCGGCTTGACAGGTGCCAATGAAAGCGCTCTCTCCTCGAAGTCTTCCATGAAAATATCGGCGACGACAGGAGACACCGGAGACCCCATTGCCACACCATCAACTTGCCCGTAGAATTCACCATTCCATAACATATAGCCAGATGTAAGGCAGTGTTGTAATAACTCAGCATATTCTATTGCCATCTGTTGTTCACCCAATCTTCTTTTCACAATTTCGATACATTCTTGAACTGGTAGGCATGTGAAGAGAGACTGGACATCAAAACTGACCATAACTTCATCATCAGTTAGTCTCAAATCCTTAATCTCACTGACAAAATGGTATGAGTCCCTTGTGTATGCTTCCGTCTTCCCTCGCAGTAAAGAAAGTACACCTGCTAAGTGCCGAGCTAATCGATAGGTAGGAGCATCGATTTGACTCACTATAGGGCGTAACGGAGCACCAGGTTTATGTATCTTTGGTAACCCGTACAACTTTGGTGGCACCGGGCAAGAAGGCACTAAACTTTTCACATCCAGATTAAGATTTTCAGAGTGCTTACTTATCAGCTCGGCTGTCGTTTTTACTACTTTCGCCGTTGGATCTCGCTTAACAAGCTTGTATGTTGTAGCGTCTGACAAAAGTACTTCCACTTTCTGGTTGTAATCACTAGTATCCATAACAACCGTCGCATTTCCCTTGTCAGCTCGAAGAATGGTGATATCTGGATCCTCACGCAAGCTCTTCAAAGCGTTGAATTCAGTTCTGGGTAAGTTAACTTTAGGAGACTTCGCTCGTCTTAAAATTGAAGACACATCCTGGCGTACGGCCTCCAAATCCTCCTTACGCATATGATTTTGGATCAAACAATCTTCCACACCGACTATAATCTGTTCAAAAGGGATATTCCGTGGAGTAACAACATAATTAAGCCCTTTTTTAAGAAGCGAGGTTTGGGATTGCGAGAGTTCCTTTGAGCTAATATTCACTACAGGTGCAACGGCATTTGACGTTGACGTTTGATTACCTCCACGGAGCGTTTCATTCCTAGTGCGTTTTGATTTCAACTTGTCAAACTTAGCATTTTTCTTACGTGTACAGCTTTTCAATTTTGATGCGTAACGTCTGTCGCCTTGTTCAACAATACTTTTGAAGTCATCATCTGTCAATATCAACTGCAATTCGTCACTCTTTTCTTTGATCTGTTGTTCAAATTTGTGAGCTGAATAACGGGTATTGTGGATAAGTTTGCACAGTAACTTTACACTAGCTTGGCGGAGAATGCGTTCACTACCGAAAATGTCCTTCTTCGGTGCTATTTTCACGCATGTAGGAATGAGATCGTCATCACGGCATTCTTTAAGGAAATTCAATGAACTTCGAGCTCGTGCGAGTCCCGTCCTGATGTCTTCATACCGCCTGATTTGGTTAGCAACATCCAGTCCGTACTGGTGTACATAATATTTTCTTCTGTTTCCGCGATTATTACTCATTGAAATAAAACAATTTAACGGATTATATCGCGTATATTATCTCATTTTAGTTCCCGACGTTTCGGAAGCTTTCCAGCTTTCCATGGTCACGGGAGGACTGAGAAAAGATGTATTTTCCTCTGTCAAAGTTACAATTTGTGCAAACTACCCATTTTTTGAAAAAACACAAATAAAGGTGTACATACATGCCAGATGGGCCTAAGCTGTAAAGACAGTTACACATGTGCCAGAAGGGCTTAATTATTTTATTCTAATAATTTACCAAGCAGCATTTCACAAATGAGGCGTACTGAGGAGAAAAGAAACGCTGCAAAGAAAAACTCCCAGGCTACCTCATTACTAATTATAATATTTAAAAACAGAGACTATTAAACTACTTTTAAACAGATAAGATATTTTACACCGTTCGGAAATTAAGGTTTTGCAGTCCTGTGTCTTGCTTGTTCCTTGATGAGATGTATTACAGGATCCCAAGCTGGTGGTAGTGACAATCCATCTTCTCTATTGAAATTAGGATGCTTTTTAATCTCAATAGCCTCGCGTAGCATCCTGGGAAAATATCTTTTATCTTTGGCAAGGATAGAAGGTTAAATTGTTTTATTTCAATGAGTAATAATCGCGGAAACAGAAGAAAATATTACAGATGGGTTTTGTTATGATTTTTTTCCTTCCTGTATAATACTTCAGTCTTTCATGACTCACCTGGCGCGTCTGGCAGAACTGAACGTATATTTTGAAGTTATATATCACGGGTATGTGACCCCGGCTCCCCGAGCTGCTTCTCGCTCATACATAGACATAGTCTTCCGGGACAGTAGTATCCTTTAACCCTTTCTCCTGTCTAAATTCGTACCATTCCTTTCCTTACCTTATTATCCTTCCTCCTATTCCGCCAATCCGAGGTATGCCGATGCCGTGCCGATGGATGCGTGGCTAGAGGCGAGTTTTGTCATTAGTGTGCCGAATTGCCCTGGGACTGGTGACCCCAGAATAAGGCTAAACCCTTACCCGGTATGCGGGTCTCTGCTGGGTTCGAATATTTTATCCCTAGCTGCTCGTGGGAACGCAAATGGCGGCGATGTGGTTCGCAACCCATCACGTTTCGTTCCCGGCGAGAGCGAAGAGTGGGCTATGGAGAACCGCTTTGCTACATCAAATGTAAGGGAAGGAATGAATGATAAAATAGATGAAGTATGTCAAATGATGGATGCGAGAAATATTGATATTCGGTGTGTGAATAAGACAAAGCGAAAGGGTTGTGACAGCACAAAATGAAGAGATTAATGAATATTGATGAAGCGACAGATGTATGCAAGTGGAAGGAGGTCGTCTCTGCCTACCCCGTAATGGGAAAAGGGCGTGATTGTATTGTAGGTATGTATGTACATACCTACATACAATCACGCCTTTTTCCCATATAGGTATGTATGTACATACCTACATATAATCACGCCTTTTTCCCATACGTATGTATCATGAGTAAATAATTATAAGTATATTCATTTGTATAAGTAAATCTTTTGTTAGTAATAATAATATGTATATGTGTAGCATATAAGCGCTTTGGTGTATAACTGTAAGCTTGTGTGTGTGATTTATGAAACAATTCAAACACGCGCGTCAAATAGCACATTTGCAGCATTGCATTAGAAATTGAACTATTTTTGGGTCTTTTCTGTTTAACGACAACCAAGCATCAAGTCTTGAACTGCGCAATTCAGACGAAATTGGCAAACTGTGATATTCAGAATTTACTAACTGTAAGCTAGAAAATATGCTTTGACCATTGATGTAATTTGTGACAAGAATAATATTGTAATGATTTCATCTTCATCGACTCGTATGGTAATAATTATAAAATCACTCAAAAGCAAAAATTTCGGGTCGGTAAAATATCTTTATACTTCCAACAATAGTGCGGGGAAGCAATTTTTTTTAGTCCTGTCATGATCTTTTTTTAATTTTACATCTGACCTGCAAAAATAACATTACAAATATTGTGTTTTCAGGTCTAAATCGGACTGATAAAAGATATTGCAAAAATCGTCGTTTTTTGATGTAGATTTGTTTATGGTAGGATGACGGAAATCGCTAATACAATTAAATATTCCGAAAAATAGTTAGTAGAAGGTTTCAACTTCTTCCTCGCTGGAGAAAAAAAATCATTACCAACTTTTTTGGGTTAGCAGAATCCGATAAAAAGTATCCTATAACCAACTTTGAATGCCCATAATTTTGAGAGGTCAACGTATACAGGAAAAATAAATTTGGCCACATAAAACTTTAGGCAGAGAAGTCAAATAGATGACAATTAAATTTGGATACCAAGGCTTCGTTTTAACCTATTAATTATTGGGTATCTGTGTCTAAAACTCTGATTTTAAGACCAGAATCTGAGAGTTCTCATCTTGATTATTTAAACAAATTAACGTTATTTCATAAAAAAATTAATGAGAAATCGTGCGTATCAGGGTAAGTTTATTGATAAAAATCCAGTGTGCAGTGATCACAGCGAAAGTGCGCCCGTTGATGTTAAATTTACGTCTTGAATAAAAAATCTGAGTATAAGTTTATTAAAATTAAACATGTAAAATTTGAGCCATTTCTATTGATCATATAAGCCGTACCGTCAGCAAAAAAATATAGATTCAAAATGATAACTAAACTTAAGTAATTTAAAACAAATATTAAACCAAAAAATCGTACACATTATAAAAAACATCCCGGGCGTAATACAGGTGAAATATTCGTCATCATGCTTTTCATGCATGAGCAGTCATGTGGAAAAAATGAACAAAATATTCTCTGCATTCATACACCATTTTTTCATTAAATTAGTATCATTTCTAAGGAGCTTAAATCTTCTGTAAATCTCATTCGTAATTCGAGTCTCTGTTCTTTTATAAGACAAGGTTTTCTTTCAAAGGGTAAATTTTTTCATACATTTTTGAATCCTGATTTCGTTCCGAAATCCCTCAACTATTTTTGGTACTCGTGTAACTGTGCATCCACAGAGGGTTATAGGATACTTGTTATCCGACTACGCTGAAGGAAAAAAGACGGTTATAATTTTTTTTCTCCTAAGCTGACGAAGTTGTATAAGTGCCTATACCTATTCTAGTAAAAGTATAAAATTTCACACTTAAACTTTACTTACGTACTTTTTTTTCTTTTTAGGGTTCCGTACCAAAAAGGTAATATAGGGACCCTTATGGTGCGACTGTCTGTCTGTCTGTCTGTCCGACTATTAGAGCGCCATATCTCAAAAACTACTATGCATCTATTTGAAATATGGTTAGCCCGCATGTATTGCAAAGGACACATTTAAAAATATATTAACAATTTTTTTATTGTGATGATATTTTGTTTATTCAGGAAAATGTGAACCCCCCCCCCCCCCCCCCCCTTTATCTCCGAAGTATATTTGTATAAATAAACATAAATATTACACGAAAATTATAACCATGTTTCATACAATATTGATACAACAAAATAAAAATACATTATATACAGAAACATTATAACCATAACCCATAAATTTCAAAAAAACTATTTAAACAGTCTGGTTGCGTTCACCTCATTTGTATGCAATGCCATAGATATCAGGTGCAAACTCAACTCAACTGGATACGGATAATAATGTTAGGGTAGGAAAATTTTGTACGGAACCCTCGGTCTCGGTGCGCGAGTCCGATTCGCACTTGGCCGGTCTTTTTATTTATTCTTGGACTGACTAGCAATTTACCCCAGTATCGTCCACAGACTCAGCCACAGACTATTCACTATTGTCTTGAAGGAACCCAAATTATAATTTCCAGGAAATGCACACGACGAGAGCGAGTTCCAGCTTATCACTTTGACGACTCGTTTGGCTTAGTTGGTCGCACAAAGGCCTACTAAGCTTGCAGTCCCGGGTTTGAATCCCGGCCAGGGCAAGTGTTTGTGTGCAGAGCACGAATGTTTGTTGCTGGGTCTTGGATGTTTTACATGTATTGAAGTATTATAATTTAATGTATTATTAAAAAAGTTACACAGCATTACAGTAAAAATCAAGGCCCTGTCAACTACAAAAAAAAAAACAAAAACGTAGAAAAACTTAAAACTAGTTCGATTTAGGCGACGTAACTCCGTGGCTCCGTGGCGTCGTATAATCTGGTGTAGGACTCTTCGGCCAGAAGTCTGCACTTGCGATGGTGTCCTGCAGCAGCCGCGGCACGCGCACCACAAACGAGCTGAAGTGCACGTAGTGGCGGGACTGCAGCTGGTGCACCCTCAGCCATAAGCCAGTCTTCCGGCGGACGAACTCCACCACGTCATCAGCCACGGCGGAGTGATGCAAACGTGACACGTAGAGCGCCTTACTCGGTGTAACAATCAGAGGACCAGAACCGACCGGCTCGGCAATGCCACAAAGAGTTTTTCTACATATTATCTACGTGTATCGTCGACTGGTTTTTGGCAAACGAGCAGACGGGTCGCCTGATGGTAAGCGATCACCGTCGCCCATAGACACTTGCATCACCGGAGGAGTCACAAGTGCGTTGCCGGCCTTTCAGGTGGGAGTACGCTCTTTTCTTGAAGGCTTGAAGGTCGCATCGGTCCGGAAAAACTGCAGGCGGCAATTTATTCCACAGTTCAGTCGTGCGAGGCAGGAAATTTCTACCCATAGTACAGGCTTTACTTCGTTTGGGACTAGGTTGATTATCCCTTATATTTATTTATTACCACTTAAAAGTATAATTATTCATAATTAAACTTGGACATAGGGCGTGCTTATCGCTTAAAAATATAAAAATGGAGATAAAGGCAGCCTTCAGTTCATTTTTGCAGTTATACCGTTATCCAGTTAAATTTCTAATACTTTGGCTCTTCGCCAGGCAGTGTTATAACTACGTTATCACTAAGAGTCTTTAAACTTTCGGATCTTCGATGTCATTTTATACACTCGGCAAAAAAGGCGGAGTTACAAGTTTGATGTATGACTCCCTCGGTAGAGTCTCCCAGCAGGTAGGTCTGAAAATGAACATGGACGAGGGTCCGCAACTTCGTTCGCAGAGCAGGAAAGATCCTGCTCTGCGAACGAAGTTGCGGACCCCTTCTAGTTTTAACAGAAAATTGTAGATACGCCGTATTGGGGCTGATTGTGATGTACCTAACTTGAGATTAAGACCTTTATAAACAACTTACAATATAAGAATAAATTATTTGAATTTGGTGGTCGATCGTATCGACGCCGTGTCGTGTGTTGTAAGTCCGCCTTAATCCGTCGGCTCAGCAGTGACCATCTTTTCGCCTTAACATAACTTCAGCGAATCTTACCGAAATAGTTTCTGTTTTATCTAAATTGGAAACTGTTACTGTTTCATATTAAATGTTTGTGTACAATCTCAGCCTTAGGCGTTCTCGAGCCAAAATACTTTTAAACGTTTCTTTATAAGTAAGCAGTATTCAGTACTTTCAAAAAGAATAAAAACCGGTGAAATGCAGTCGGACTCGCGCACCAGGAGTTCCGTGTCATCATACAATTCAATTATGTATTATTGTTTTATAGCTGCTACATAGTCATTCACATTCTGTGAAATTGTCGACTGCCTGTCAGGCTATTAGATATTGATTTAAACTTACACGATCTTCACTCATTATCACAACACAACAAAACGGGGCTTACTCGTGTATAAATATGATTTATTTAATTACCTTTCGTTGGTAATTCTTCGACGTTTCGGACGTCGCGTTACGTCCATGGTCTCGAAGTAAACTGGAGCGGCGAAATCAACGTCTTCTAGCCGCGCGAGTTTTTCGATCTACCCGCGTTTGATGTTTATTATAAGGTTGAACACTGCGGTCGTCACTAGACCGACACACTACACACTCACGACGTCAGGCGATTTATCAGATGTTATATGATGTTGCTTACATTTACTAATTACTGGATTCCAAGAAGATGAAATCTTGAAACCATGTTACCGGTTGAAATTTCGGTGTTTCTTGATTTCAATTGCTTCACGCACGATTCTACTATAGTAATTATGTTCCGTAGAAAGGATCTTGGGAACATGAAGCTCAATCCAGTGGTTTGCCCCGTTTTGTTTCGATTAAGCCCCGTTTTGTTATGTTGTGATAAGGAGCTATTAGAGTCCTGTGACAGACAGGCGGATAGACGGCGGAGGCTTAGTGCTAGGGTTTCACTTATTGGGGACGGAACCTTAAAAACTAAGTGTAAAATATCCTATGTCACTCCCACAACCAAGATGAACATAACGATACTTTATAAATGCGAATTCTATTGTATTTTCTTGACGATCCTGTTTAAGATTCTTTCATTTATTATTTCATTTTTATAACGTTTATTAATGTGATTTTCAGTTTTATTTTAATTGCATAGAAATACATAAATAAATTGCTCTTTAATCTTGTTGTAACTGATATTTCAAAAGTGCTTGAAGCTAAGCCTACTTGAATAAAGACAATTTTTACTTTGACTATACGTTACAATCCATCGAAATTATAATGTGCCAAAGAAATGGACATATCCATACACTCGTACAACATAACCTTCCTCCTGACGCAGTCGGTTACAAAATGTCCTCCAAAACACCACATTATAAAGACGATGTAGGATTCATAAAATAATAATTTTACTTTTTCCATTTATTACGCACAATGTCGAAAAAGCTACATGATTTATAATGTAATCTTATGGTCGCTATAGGAAGTATCCATCTGTGAAGAATTACGAAAACAATTCATCCCAAGATAAATAGATTAGGGGATAATCATCTCACGTTCAGAAAGAACAATAAATGGATCTATTTCAAACCTCCTATCAACTCCTCTAACATAAATACGAAAACTCTACTACATAACTATCCATTGCTCCTTAAAAATCAATTTCAAATACTGAGCCGAAGTCAAAAGTTGCATTGGATGTTTAGAAGGATCAAATAATCAATAATGTCAGAGTTTATAGGTAAGGAGGCATTGCCAGCCAATTTGTAGCCTCACAAACAAAAGAGCTTAAGATATATGGTAATTGTCTGTAAGTTTGATCGTTTTGTAATTGTGGAAGGGAATTCGTGTTCCTTCTCATCCGATTAGCTGAGTAATTGTAAGAACGGAATTGTCAAGGAAAGCTAGCAGTATTGATGGTTATCGTTTATTAACTATTCTGTCGGAGACTTCCTAAGACGAAGGTAAATCAATCAAAATTACAAATTTGAAAATCCTGTTATCTTCACATTGGCTGATCTGATCTGAAAAACCAAACTTCTAAGTTAACGCAATCAAAATATATAGTCATTAAAAAAAACCAGCCAATAGCATGTCGGACATGTGGGGTTCCGCAGCCGTTCATACGAAAAAATGCACACTAATAAAAAAAAATTAAGAAACCTCATAATTATTTTAAGAGATCTATCGTATTTGCTGAAAAAATCTTTGTTTTAGTTTCGGTTACATGCATGTAAGGATGGAGTGCCCCCTCTAGATATTATTTATTTTATTATTTAACCTTCAAACTAAGTATCGGCCTACATAAGACTGCTACTTAGTTTGATGACCTATATTCCAAATTTCATCAATGTACATGTTTTAGTTTTTGAGTAAAATGCCTGTGACTTACGGGCGGACGAACGGACGGACATGAAGAAAGTATAAGGTTTCCGTTTTTGCCATTCTGGCTACGGAACCTTAAAAAGGTGTCTCCATACATAATTGCCGTTGACTAAAATCATGCATTTACTGTTTCCTATAAACTCCTAGAAAATTGAAATTTGGTTTGACTGCAGCTGTTATAGCACAACCAATGAGAAAGTCTGAAAATATAAATGTTTTAAAGACCGTCTGTCTATGTCAGAAACGCGGCTGAAAATCTATTTTTTTAAGTCAATGTCAGTAACCAATATAAAAAGAGCCCACGCTGCGTACATTTTGCGTAGGAGCAGTGCTCTACTATCACTGGATTTTCATAGATACGGCCGTTTTAGCGGCACCCTCGGTGCGCGAGTCTGACTCGCCCTTGATCGATTGTTTTATTTAAACATAAAAGCTTTTTTGATGTTGTCTCAATTGTTTTTACCTTCTGCAAAATTCGCTCTGAATCCCATACTAGGTTTGAAAAATTTAATAGGGCAGAAAACCGACTTTGTATTATTTGTAGTTTCAGATATAGAAGGGTCCTAGTGACCTATATACCGCTACTGACTCTGAATAGATTTCCCTATTAAGACACACAATGCAATATTCAATTATATTGACATGACGTTATCACTGTACCCATCTAGGATTATATACCCCATATGGGATTACCCCACCACAGCGGCAGATGTGATCAGTAGCCCCGAAGGTTGTTATAGAATATAGAACACGTTTTACCCAACTACGCCGATGCAAAAAGGTGGTTATGACTTAGTCCTCTGTAAACGATATTGCTAACACCTTCTACGAAACACTTTCACTACTAACATTTTCGTAGCGCTACGCGCGTAGCCAATTACATGGAAAAATGCGTAGGTAGCGAAAACTTGCTACGAGCGGAGCGCCCACCTAACGGGTTGACTGTACTCAAATAATAATAAAATTTTGATGCGAAATGGTAGTATTAATGACGCATATCCTACAAAAAAAATTGAATTCGTTACCTTACGTGTAGCTTGTTTTATGAGCCTTTAAAGTTATGTGGGGAAAGTCCATTTTTAAAGAACGAATATATTAATAGTATTTTATGCAATCGTTATATAATGTATGCTTTTTCAGTCGAGTACCGTGTTTAGGCCACGAAGCTTGCTGAGTGGCCTAAGTATGGTACGAGGTACTCTTGTATACAATACTTTTTCTACGAGTAGGTATCATCATCATAATCATCATCACCATCACGATCACGATCACGATCACGATCACGATCACGATCACGATCACGATCACGATCACGATCACGATCACCATCATGATCACCATCACCATCACCATCACCATCACCATCACATCACCATCACCATCACCATCACCATCACCATCCCCATCCCCATCACCATCATCATCAACATCACCATCACCATGACCATGACTATCACCATCATCATCACCATCACCATCATCATCACCATCACCATCACCATCATCACCATCATCATCACCATCATCGTACCGTACCTCAATTATCTTCGACTCATTCATTCGACATATTCATAAGCCAACACTTCAATTCAAAGTGTTGGCTTATGAAATAAAGTGTTGGCTTATGAATATATCAGTTCAGTTGGAAGTGCCATAGAGTATCCGACATTGAAAAGTATGCTATTAAAGATTACTCTATGAAGTTCTTATTGAGGGATTAAAGTCGACGAGTAGAAAAAAATGATAATACTATTGAATAACCCATGAAATGTATGGTAACTTTTAATATGAAACCGTTCTGATAAACCCAAGTTTTAACATAGCTGCAGAACAAAGTTCTTAATTTCCCCATACAAAGGTAGGAAGGTGTGACGTCACACCTTCCTAGGGTTTTAGCATGGAGCGTTTTTGGGAAAGTCCGAAAGTGTGATTTTAACGTTGTTGTGTCTCTTGGAGTTTTTATGGCATGCATTGAAGTAATTTTTACACCAGTATTTCTATTATTGAAATATCGTTTTATAACATAGCACAGTAAAAAGTTGTCAACATCCGTATTCCACTTTGCAAAATACAATAGCAATCAGGGATCGGAACCGGTATTTTTTAAATCTTCTAAAATACACGTTACTTCTGGAAAGTTTTAAAAGTATATTTAGGAGAAGATAAATTAATCACAAACAGCTGATTCAAGTTCTATAATTTTAATAAAATAAACGAAAATCTCGTAATTGAACGCCAAAAACGAATCATTATTTCGGATATTTTGTATGAAAAAAAATTCGGGTTCCGATCCCTGATAGCAATGCAATATATATAAAACTATGGATCTTGTCCGAAATATAATAATAATTATTAAATGATCGCACGCAATTCTACTTACGCATATTGTTTTTAGATTGAATTGCTTTTAAATGGCGAACGTATTTAAATCTGAAAAATATAACATAAATCAAACAAATACATATAATTATAGATATCAATAAATGAAACAATGCCAATGTTAAATTACTATTCTAGACAGATATTATATTAAATTGAACTTAAAAAAACAATGCTGAAGGGTCCAGGGGGCTGTGTCGGATATGCCTGGGGCATCGTTCCTAGAACGCTGGCCGCATTCCCTCTCTGAATGGCCAGGCTGAGGCGTTACCGAAGAAATACCAATAGAGCCCGGTTATACGGCTCTAATGTCGCCAAAAACGTTGATGAGCTTGTCCGATACTTCGTAAGGTTTTTAAATGTCAAATCCCATACAAAGCGATCTGACAAACTGACTTAAGCACAATCCAATTGAGATACGATATGATTCAAAAGAGAGCTGCTGGATTGCAACGCCGATTGCAGACGCTGGTCGTGAAAGTGTAACTGGTATATTATAGTAACTACTGTCTGCGCTGGTGTGCTGTGCGTGTGATTAACATTTGCGATCGTAACATCAGGATCAATGGAAACAGAACAATAGCGGGAGGTGCAGGAACACTGGCTTTCGGTCCAAGTGACAAACGTTTCCACTGAAGCACAGTTGTGAGAAGTTAACTCACGTTCCGCATTTAAATTCACTCGTTTTGGTTTCAACAGCGATGCAGCCTGATTGGTCCATTTCGCAGTTCTGCTCCACTTTGCGTCAGTGAAAACGCATCCTTAGGGGCCAGCCACATATTACGGTACCCAAAAGTTTAACTTTTTGGACCCTCCCCCACTTGTCTCGCTTTTCCTATCTCTTTGTCTGTCCATCTGTCGTCACAACCTCGAATTAGGGACAAATATTTATGCTCATCACTCAAATATTTGCCTGTACCGAGGCCTTACTTTGGATCAAATATGTAGCATTAAAGATAAAAAAAAAATAAACAAATAAAGTGGATTGTATTAAAATTATTTGGGCAGCAATTTAAATCACAGGGCAGCCCGTTACCCGCGGCCTTGGACTCCATGTTATTTTTATTACATCGTCTCTTTTTATATGCCTTGTATTTAAATGTGAACCCTATTTCCTTCTATAAAAAACGCATCTTATAAAAGGTGTTTGCACTTATTATGCGTTTCATAATACGGGAACATTCTGCAGCGCAGATAAAGGCATAGTTTGGTAGATACAAAGGCAAACTCGGTCTTCAAGAATTATTTCTACCGTACTTAATCATATTTTTTTAAGTTACCGTAAAATACTGCAAGTTTGCCTACCAGCTACGGTATACCTACTCGAAAAACTGCGATTTTTATATCGCACCCAACGTGTAATTGTTTTGATTCTTGTGTCGGGATTCACATAATAATATGATACTATCATGGCAAACTATTCCAGCATGTTTCTCGGCAGAAAAAGGCAGGTTTTCAAGCAGTATTGTTATAGGTAGTTGTAAATTTACAGCATTTTACGGTTTGGTTGTACCTGAAAAAAGAGAGGATGGTTGCGGGATGCTCCTCAAAAATGCGAAAGTGGGGGAACGGTGGCTGAACCAAACATCATTGGCGAAACCAAGGCATAACGGTCTTCGCTGGATTGGCCACGTCGAGAGAATGGGGAACGATCGACAGGTCAAGAGAGCATACTTGGGTTAACCGGCGGGACAACATCCTCTTGGTCGCCTTATATTCTTGAGGGATATGGTCATGTCATGTAATGTTATTTTAACTTGAACGGCAGTATCTACTGTGATCTTCATCAGTGTGCTGGGCGGTAGAATGCCACAACATCCTGGGCACCTAGCGTGTGGGGGCTGACGTGCGCACCCGCTACGAACAGCTATAGTGTACCTAGTCTAAACAGTATTTTTAGGGTTCCGTACCAAAAAGGTACAAAAGGAACCCTTATGGTGCGACTCTGTCTGTCTGTCTGTCTGGCCGACTATTAAAGCGCCATATCTCAAAAACTACTTATGCTAACTATTTGAAATTTGGAACATTTATAAACATAGTCAGCCCACATATATTGCACAGGCAATATTTAAAAATATATTTCTGTTTTCTAAAGAAACGACGAATATGAGGGGGGGTAAAATTTAAAGTCTAGCTACTGGGTTGAATGGGGTATCATATGAAAGGGCTTAACTTGCATATTCTTGCACAATTTTTTTTTTTTTGTTATTAATTTTTGATTTATTGAGGCAAATGTGGAAAAAACACCATTCCCCCACTTTATCTCCGAAGTTTACCAATCAAAAATTTTGAAATTTTCACAATTTGTATTAATAAACATAAATATTACACGAAAATTATAGCCATTCCTCTAATTAGCTATTTTTTTCTTATTTGCAAAAAATCTATTTGAACAACACGGTTGCGTTAAGATTGCACCTGATTTGTATGCATTGCTATAGATTTCAGATGCAAATTTAACTCAACCGGTACCGGCAATAAAGTTAGGGTAACAAGTAAAAATTTGTACGGAACCCTCGGTGTGCGAGTCCGACTCGCACTTGACCGGTTTTATTATTTATGTCAGTGATGATTTATGAAGGTATGTTGGTCGGCCTAGAAGGAGAGATATGGTCGAGCCAGATCTGCGCGCGCTGAGAGCCACCGATAGGGCAGGAAGTGGGGCAAGATTTTGTACTTTTGTGCTGGAGGCCAAAATTCATGTTGGATTACCGTGCCAAAGTTGTTAGTTACTTAATTAGTTTTATTATGACCCGTTAACTACTAGCTAAAACAATATTACGACTAACTTTCCGGTTACAAACATGCAAGATCGCTCTTAAATGACACTGTATCTTGTACCTTAGACCACACGTAGGCTTTTATATTAACATAGAATTAATAATCTATCGGATTGCCGTGGCTTTCAATTTCGCATCTGACGTCAGTCTATTGAAGCGAGCGAGTGAGCGAAGCGATATCTATCGCTGTCGCTGACTAACGATCTGAGCTATTGAAGTGTTAATTTATAAGAGTTATTTGCACTTTGTAAACTAAAATAACCCTGTCTCTTGTACCTTAGACCTCTCGTAGGCATAGTAAACATATAGTTAAACTAATAGACTACCGTGGATTTCAATTTAGCATCTGACGTCAGTCTGTTGAAGTGAGTAAGCGAAGCGATATTCATCGCTGTTGTCGGTGGCGAACAACCTAAGCTATCGAAGTGTTATTTTATAGGAGTTATTTGACTATATGAACTGCAAGTTTGTGTATCTGTGACTCTTAAACGAATGGACCAAGTTTCAGTTAATTTATTGCTTAAAACTCTTTAAAGGATCGAGAACGTTTCTAGCAATAATTCAATTAATTTATTGCTTAAAAGAATCGAGAAATGTGTCGGGTTTTTATATATATTTCTAGTAATGTGCAGCTTGATCCCTTAGATTGTATAGTTTAATGTGTGCTTCATTAGATACTTATCAAGGGTAAATAGGTGTTCCAATGTAATGTCTGACAAAGTCTCAATAGACATGTAATGACTAATGACATGCAATAAGATAAAATTAATTAATCAAAATCCTCAGAAATGTCAATAGTTGTTGTTGTTGTCTTAGGGTAACCCAGAAGTGAGCGAGCGAAGCGATATCCATCGCTGTCGCTGGCTAACGGTCTGAGATATTTAACTGTTATTTGATAGAAGATATTATAATAACTCAACTATAGTTTTTGTTGTTGTCTTAGGGTAACCCAGAGGTGCAGAGGGCATTCATAAGCTCTCGCCACGCCTTCTTATCTTAAACAATATTTTTGGCCTCGCTCCATCTCAGTCCAACGGCTCTTGGCTCACTCTCGACGGTGCGCCACCATGAGTGTACAGGACGTCCGCGGTTTTGCCTTTGTCCTCTGCCTCACTGGATTGCCATTGTAACTTCGCCAGCGGCGGTTGCCAAATATGTCATACTGAGATGTACGGCAGCTCACTCACCTGGCGACGGATTGACGACGTTAAAATGGAAGGGCAACTATGCTGGCGACAACGCTATGGCGTCCTAGTGCGATAGAGGCCTTAGAGGAAATTGTTTGTACTTTGTGAACTACAAGTATACTTTGGCGCAAGTGAAAGCGTGGCCAAGAAATCCCCCATTCAATAAAAAACATTATTTATTTTTGGTGGTTATAAACACTCCTAATTAAGTCCTCCCGTGAAGCTTAGGTAAATAGTTACTTCCTAATCCAACCTCTGTTGATGAGGTACAAAAATACTAATTCGATGACGAATATTACGATAGCCTACAAAGTCTCTCGTTAGAATAGGTAAACCATAAAATTCCAATCATTATACATCATATTCGGATAAGGTGTCAGCGTATGTCAAAACACTCTTTGGTCCTGAATATTTCACAAAGTCATCGCCTCATTTTGGGGGAAAAAAGTAAAAAACACGGAATCGTGATATTGCGTTGCCTAAAACCCTTTTTGGCTTCAATCTGCCCTACTTCTGTAGGGATGGCTACAAATTAGATTCATTTTTAAGGCTTTGACAACCTGGTTAAGCGAAATTAGAAATGAATACTGATTGAGAGAAAATTGTTAGTCCTGAACCCTAGTTTTTATCAAAAAGTTACATGAACTGTTTGTGAAAAAGTGTTGCTTTGGTGATTTTTTAACGAAGGATGTTATAGGTTTGATGTGTATATATGTGTTAGGGATTGAGCATAGCATTAGGAATGTTAGAAATGACAGCACAGTCAGGCAATATCTGCCAGGCGTCAAAACACCCCATACAAAATTAGCACTAAGCCATGCCGTCATTCGTTATTAGCGGGCAGTAAAGCTGTGTACTAAAAACAAGTCTGTTATTTAGATGTTAACAATGAGTAATTTCGAAAATATTAATGACAAATTGTGTATTACTCATTGTTAACGTGATTTTACCGCGCCGTACATAGAGTGCCGACATGACATCACGCGGTGAGGTACACGGATATTGTGACCGGGGCCTGTTTCATAAAGGCTTTTTTAATACAATTGCTCAAAAAGCTACTTTACGCCGCTGTTTAGCGTGCGGAAAGTTGGTTTATACGAACCAGTGCTTTTCACTCTTCCAATTTTTTCAAATGTATACTTGTTCCAATTCATGACTACTTATTGATGAGTGTTAATATTAGTTTCCTTTAAACGTCGTAATCAACATAAAAACCTACTCTTAATGTAAGGATACGAAAATTATACATATTTCATATTTTAATACTTACCTGTTCATCATTATAACGTGTTTATTTTGTAATATTGAAAAACCGTTCTAAATAAGTTGTCGGAATGGAACGGAATAGCTGCCGAAACGCCTGTCAAAGAATAGGCGTTTTTTCTTACTGCAAGCATGTTTTAAGTTTCCAAACGCAACATTCGATATAGTACTTGTTGTTTTTCTTAGTTTTTCGCAACTGTATTAAAAAGCGACGTTCGTTACACGTGCGGAAATTATACTTTCCATACTAGCATCGAAATGTACCATTAATTTGTATTGCAGGCAAAAATCTCTTTCGAACAATATGTATTATGATAAGAGACTACCACTAGTAATAAAAGTTACAAGCTTTTGTAGAACGGGTAGTAATGACAGGAACATTCTTTTCCTTTGAGTTTTGGCGTACCGGTTAAAAGTCCCCACTGTCCCCAGCAAGCTCGGCCGAATTTCACCTTCCCATACAAACGGAGTTTCGTTCTCATTTTAAAACTACGTGTTGGATTGTAACGAAACTTTGCATATACAATGACATGAGGTATATTTAGGCCGGGAACTAGTTTATTATGACTCCAGTTTATAAAACAAACGAAATACAGCAAAAACAAGTTTTGTATGAAAAACTTAAATTCACTGTATTTTTATTACTATGGTATCTGAAGCATCATAAACTAATTACAGGCCTGCATATACCTTAACTTTTTCTAAGTACAAAGTTTCAGAGCAAACTAGCGAGTCGTTTTAAAATGAGAGCGTAACTACGTTTGTATCGAGAACCGAGCTTACGGGGGACTTTAATCTGCCGTGGTACCTAGCGCCTCGTCTCTGATATTTGCGTATGAAAGGGCTTTTCTCAAGTTAAATTGGCAGCCATCTTGGTTGCACTGACACGTATACCAATTCAGGGGTCAAATTCGACGTAATAGATGAGTTTTTGCTGGAATATGTCTAATATACCATTCACTATAATGACCACGTTAAAGATGTTTACATTATAAAGTTAGCGAAAAAGTTGTATTCACCCAGCCATTCAAGTATCTAAGGGAGTGGGATCACTTATCTTTGCAGATGACTGTACAATCTCCGAGTAAATAGATGACTGATTAGGTGACGTACTTTCGATATCAGTAATTGTTTTTTTTTATATCTGTAATAGTTACGGAATAATCGCCTGGTCACACTTAACGATTACACCCTGTATAAAATGCAGGATTTCCCTTACTTATTTACTTATTGCTGTGGCGCAAGGTGGATCTTGGCCTCCGACACCAAAGACCGCCAGGCCCCCCTGTCCCAAGCTATGGGATTTCCCAAATTAGTTAATAAATAAATAAATATTACGGGACAATCTTACACAAATCGAACTAGTCTCCTGGTAAGCTCAATAAGGCTTGTGCTATGGGTACTAGACGACGATATATTTAATAGATATATAACTTATACTAGCTTCTGCCCGCGACTTCGTCCGCCTTAAATTCGTTTATCGTGGATAAGGGTATTTTTCCGGGATAAAAAGTAGCATATGTCCTTCCCCGGGACTCAAACTATCTCCTTACCAAATTTCATCCAAATTGGTTCAGCGGTTTAATCGTGAAGAGGTAACAGACAGACAGACAGACGGACAGACACTTTCGCATTTATAATATTAGTATAGAAGTATGGATACGGATACATAGAAAACATCCAAGACTCAGGAACAATTATTTATGCTCATCACACAAATATTTGTCCTTACCGGCATTTGAACCCAGGACCTTCAGCTTCGCAGGCAACGTTACTCTCGCTGAGCTAACCCGGTCGTCAAGTAGTAGTAGTAATAATATTATTACCAATAAAGAGTGAATTTACGTGTATTAAATTTAAGTATTAACTTAGGTAAGATTATTCATGAATAACAATTTTCTAATACAGAAAATTTCACAACCCAAAACTGGACATACAATAGCTACGTTAAACATTAAAAAAAAAACAAAATTATGTATTTGCTTTAGTACAGTATAAATACAATAGGTCTAATATGGGCAGGCATAACAATTATTCCGTGTACTCTGCCTGCATGCAGGTGTGCAAATATTTGTGCGCGCTAAATTTAATTAAAAAACATTAGGACTGACCCCTAGAGTAATTTTATGTCTATTAAGTATTCATACAAAGAGGGAAAGCAACCAACCTAAAGGGAACCCTGCCCAACAGGTCTGGGCGATTTCTTTTAAGTGTGTTTAATTTTTTTTTTGCATATTCAATGTAAATCTGATTTTTAAGTATTATAACTCATCCGGGAAATTCCGCATTCAAAAGAATAATCCGTTATTTTTAGTGGTTCTAACCTCTCTTAATTACGTCCTACCGCGAAGTTTTGGTGAATAGGCACTTCCTATTCTGACCTCTGAATCCTCATCATCGCACCACAGGTCTAGAAATCAATACAGTCATCCGTCTAGACAGAGCAATCGTGCGGGGGCAAGGGGCGAGACGTAGCGGGGCGAGCCCGAGCTGCATAGTCCGTATTAGTTTAATAGCTCGGGAATGTAATTGTCATTTACGCAAAAGTCACAGCCGTCGGCCCAGTGTATATTAATTACACTGTGACCCACGTGACCGCACTATGTTAATAGGGTATAGGGTACTTGACTGACAGTTCAAATCAGTTCCTTTTTATGAACTGTCAAAACGGACAGAAAGTATGAAGTTTGAAAGGAAAAAAGGTTTATGACGTCATAATTCTATAAGGTCAAATTGCCTCCTTATTTTTAGTTTTATATAATTTTAAAATCGCCAAAAGCTTAAAAATAAGTATTAATGACTGCTTTCTGCGTATTTTCAGAAATAACATTTAACTGCAACCGTGGCATCATTAATGTTGACTTCAGGAAAGTACCCAATTCAATTAAACAATGCACAATAATATTCAGAAACATTTCCTTCGTGAAACTCTTCGCGCCCTGAGTTTCGCTCGTAATCCCTTTTACGCTCATATAATTAGTGACTATCGCATAATATTTAATTTACTCTGAAACCTTTTTAGGGTTCCGTAGCCAAAATTGCAAAAACACAACCCTTATAGTTTCGTAATGTCCGTCCGTCCGTCCGTCTGTATGTCACGGGCATTTTACTCAAAAACAACAAAATTTATATTAAAACAGTGAAACTGAAAAAAGAAATTCAGCAAATATTTATTTATTAATTTTCTATCCCCTTATTTCCAAAAAATATAAAAAATAGAAAGGTAAAGCTTCAAATAAAAAATATTAATATAATAACGGATATACCGTTTCTCTCTACTGCCATTCTCAGCAAAAGGAAGTAAGGGCCATGGAGATACGCTCTTTTGCTAGTGCACTTTTTCATATAGGTAATATTTTTTCATCTGTAGTGCATTTTTTCGTAAACAGCTGCGGATCGAACCCTACACTGAGCATGGTCCTACATCCTCTAGGCCATTTTTGTCTACTTAGTGCATTTTTTCCAGTATGACTATAGCCCACAGAAGCTTTCCGGAATCCTGAATATGATGATTATGAATAAATTCATAAACTCGAAAATCATAACCTTCCTTCTGACACAATCGGATATATGCTAAAATTGTTTATTGCTTATAAACAAGAGAAACAATATATTTGAGCCTATCGTTCGTAGGTACAAATAAATATAATAGGAATCATTATTATATCCTAACAAGAGAAAAATAAAAGATGAAAGGAAAAGTTACCATGGAAAAAAAAACAAAAGACCAATGGAACTCATGAATGATAAATATAATCGTATTGCGGTAAAAGAAAATAAATTATTTTTTATATGGCTTATTATAAAACACAAAGCTTTTCTTGTAACAAAAATAATTTCCAATGGACAATTTAATTGGTGTTTTAAACGGTTCTTAGGGTTCCGTGCCTCAAAAGGAAAAACGGAACTAGAATAGTTACTATACTAATGTTAGTATACTTTGTTGTCCGTCTGTCTGTCTGCCTGTCTATCTGGACCATTTGTCTCAGGAACGCGTGAAGGTATCAAGATGAAATTAACATCAAATACTTAACTCTGCGATCCCTTGAAGCTGTTAAAAAAAAACATTTGCCATTAAATCAATCAATGGCAAATGTGTTTCGCGATCAATCGCTACGCTCAGGATCGGCACAAGCAGCGAAAAAAATTTGCTCTCTTATTGCACAAATAACAATTGTGTTTTTTTAAACACACGTTCGGTATTCTATTTATAAGCTGCCAGAAATGAAAAGCTTGAATACGTGTAATAGGTACTCAAAGGGGCCAACTTCGTTCGCGGAGGAGAAAAAGTCATAAACCCTGTTTTTTTCTTCAGCGTAGTCGGATATAAAGTATTTTATAATCATCTGGAGATACCCAGCTACCTGTGTACCAAAAATAGTTAAAATCTGTTTAGCCGATTTGGCGTGATGCAGCCATAATAACTCATGGAAACATACAAAAATTAAAAAAAAAATCAATGTAGTGTCGTCCAAATAGTCCGTAAAAATCTTTTTTTTAACATCTTGAATGTAGACAGATTTCTTTTTTACAACTTTATAAAGATGTACTCGTATGTTTGAAGTATTGTGGATACCTATACGTCCATCAATTTCCTTTTTGTACATTTTTTAAAGTATGATTTCCCCAACCCCTGCCTTTTCAGTATTCCCGACATATTTTCTTCATTCCCCGAGCGACCTTTGACAAGTCTAGATTCAGACTTTCAACATACGATCCCTAAAGACATCCCGAAGCCTTTCGCAATTTTCATCCATACAAGTCTTGTATGGATGAAAATTTAATGCTCAGTTGTAAATAGGTTATTCTTATAGATGTACTATAACGTCGTTAGCGGAAAAAAAAAGTCATAACGCTCTATTTTCAGCGTAATGGAGTCAAAATCTGTTGATGCCCAGCTATACGTATAGTTGAAATCCGTTAAGCAGTTTTAAAACTTTATAGTATAGTATAGATTATGTAATTAATTACATGGGCTCGTTATTGAGTTAAGTACAATAAAGTAACAAATTCGAAGAATTGCTAACTCGACCATGTAGCTTAGTTTGTGCAAAAGTTGGCGACCAGGACACACACACACACAATTAAGGCACTGGATCAAAACCGGTCAGGGGCTAAAACAGTTTACATTATTTATAATTTTATATTTATAGGAGTATAATATAGTTTAAATGGAGACATTCACTTTTAAAATTTAGAGTGAGTATTTAGATCCATAAAAGCTCACCGCGGCGCTTCCTGTCAACACGCCGGCACTGGTGTCCACTGCCGACGACGTCCCCGTATATGCGATATCCTTGTGAATTGAACCTAGTATTGGCAGGTCAAGTCCTAATAACCAGGTTTCCTGTAGCGCTAAGATATCCGCCATGTCACATAATGCCCTTCTTCCTTCAATCGATCTCTTAAGAGACTTGCAATTGAAACGTATTAATGTATAATGTAGTGAAATATTTTTTGAAGATCTCTGTTATGTGTTTTGTCTCACTTGCTCACATTTTATACAGAGATTTTTAAACCCAAAACTTTCACATTTTCATGCAAATTTTAGTATGTTTTCTTTCATTTTAGTCGACACGTTTGGCTCAGTGGGTTGCACAACGGCCTACAAAGCTGGCGGTCCCGGGTTCGAATCCCGGCCAGGGCAACTGTTTGTGTGATGAGCACGTACGTTTGTTACTTGGTCTTGGATGTTTTCTATGTATTGAAGTATTTTAATTTATCTATATTATATTATGTATATCGTCACCTAGTACCCATAGTAGAAGCTTTGCTTAGTTTGGAACTGGGTCGATTCGTGTAAGATGTAAGAGAGAGGGCCACCTGTGTTATTTATATTTACTACATACCAGTGGCGCGGCGTCAAACATTATCCATAGACAAGCCGGAGCTACTTTGGCTCGTTTTTTCTTTAAATACTGTAGTCAGCTGTCTGAAAATGGGTAACTCGGTGGGAATCGAGTTATATGGACGCCACGCCACTGCTACATACAAACCTTGTCGTGACATTTACAAACGCAACAAGAAAATAAATTTCCAAATAGGTGCAGCTGTTCTGAAGTGATGCGCGATCATACATTTCGTCAATTCAGTTTTATTTGGGGATTCTTTGTCCAGCCCACTCTTCTCTTTGTCTAGAACGTTCTAGGAGGTCTGTGGACGGCGCGGTGATCATTGTTCCATGATTTGTTTGGAGATTTTGTAGTTATGGCCATGCGGTACGCGTATTATTTCCTGAAAGTTTCAATACTCTGTACATTTCTTGCTTATCGTAACCGGATATTAGACGCGAAATGCCTGTTTCTTGTTGTTTTTACAACACTTGTTCGCGATACCTAACGGTTGAGAATTTGTGTCAGGGACGATGTAATGGCTTATGGCGGTTTTAGGACCATTCGAATTTATGCTTCGTCGTTTGGATTTGTTTTTTTAGGTTAACTAATAAGTCCGTATTATTCTCAACATAATAGGGTGCGTGGGGTTAAGACGGAAGTAGGGGGAAGTTCGAAAGGTGACCTTTAATTCAACGCCTTTTCGGTAAAGTTTTAGTCTTCGCATATTTCAGACGCACCTTATATGGTTGCCCGTAAATAAATGCGCAATAGTATTCCTGGTGTAACCCAACAATATAGCAACGAATCGATGTAATTTCTTTGCATAAGCTATTTATTAAACCCTGATAATCTATGGTTTACGAAGGATAAATTATAGGTAAAGTTCGAGTAGCTAATATTACGTTTATTTTTGTAATTTAATTATCAAACTAAGTAGCGGCTTATACACAAATAGAGCCTCAAATAGAGCTCCAAACATCAATATCTTAATCTTGTATAGTGTTCTAATAAAATGCCTGTGACATAAGGACTAACGGACGCACGGACATGACATAACTATTAAGGGTTCCGTTTTTGCCATTTTAGCTGCCAAACCCTAAAAACGCAACATTTTGCAACTAGCCCTGTTCTGTTTTTTATACTAATAGTGTCAAACTTTAGGAAGGGCGGGCAGGGCAGGGTAGGTTTCAAAAAGGTTTCAAAGTGTTGGGATTTTATTAAATCTTTAAAGAACGCATTTTACCCCGGTTGACCCGAGTCTTTTCTTTTGTCTATGCTTCGCTATACAAATTCAATGAAAATTCAGTATTTTATAAACACAAATGGAGTCTAATAGAAATAGGCAGTAGCTTAGATTTATGTTAAGGGGCTCATAGCTCTGAATGACCTTCGAGACGTAGCTCTCCACTTTTCTGTTTTGTACATGTCTTATCGTGTTGACGACGACAATCTTTACCAACATACTGTTTCACGAGTTTTTTTTTTTAATAAAACAATTTAACGGATTATATCGCGTATATTATCACAGTTTAGTTCCCGACGTTTCGAAAGCTTTTCAGCTTTCCATGGTCACGGGTGGATAACATTCGCGATATAATCCGTTAAATTGTTTTGTTTCAATGAGTAATAATCGCGGAAACACAAGAAAATATTATGAGTTTTTTTTTGTTTATATTCACGAGTCACCGCTCTCTTTTCTTGACAAGGAAAAACCAGTTTTTGGTACATGTTTTTTAAGACTTTCACAACCATGAGCCTGCTCGGCGGTCGGTCTGTTCGTAGCAAGTTTTCGCTACATACGGTTTTTTTCAATTTATTGACTACGAGCTTAATGGCTAGCGCTACGAAAATGTCTGTTGCGAAATTGTTAAAGAAAACACTTGCTTAGCGTGTTAGTTAGGTGTTTTAATAATGAACACGTAAGCATAGGTTTTGTTCCTATTAAAAGTTTATTAAGAGATACGTAATCATTTTATAGACCTCGCTGTAAATAAACATAATTAATTATATACATAAAAATATATTCAAATTTCAGAATGCGAGAAAGTGTTTAATAGAAATTGAACTATCAATGCATGATAATATCACCATTTGAGGGACTAAATACACAACAACAACCATGAAATATCGTATATCTTCGCTTGGAGTCCCTTGAGTCCTGAGGACATACTGCTTCTATGCAGCCATACAAGTCTCGAGGGAAACTCCGGGATTGAATCATGCCAAGGCACTGATAAAGGCCTACAGCAAAAATACAGCTTCGGAGGTCTTAACGCTGCCTGTCTAAGAACAATCTTTGCATTTTTGTGAGCGTGCTTACAGACCACTGATGTGTAAACAAGCACTTGGAGACGATTGGGAAATGTGACACAAGGTTGTGCAGGCTCTGCCGAATAGTGAAAGAAACACCTTTGCACTTTCTGACGGACTGCCCAACCCTAATACGTCACCGCAGCTCTGTACTGGGAAAACACTCGGAATCAAAAACGTGCTGAAGTTCTTTGGAACTACAGACTTTGACTGGGAACTGTAGAAGGTGGCGATCACAATAGGTCATCTATGGTCGCTGTGATACGAAGGCTGTATAGCCTGGAATAACTACTACTAATAGAATAGGGGTAATGAGATTTAGAGTTCCTTAAAATACCGGGACCTTCGGCGAGATGCTTCGATTGTGTCGTGTTCACTGCTAAGTTTGTCTATGTAACCAACGACACACATATGTACTCGTATATATCGGGATCGAAGATTCAACGCTAACACGCAGCGCCTACCTCATTGAGGAGATAATCTGCAGGGTGACAACGATTTAAGAAACATACTAAAAGTTGACCGTGTTGATACATTTTGTATCATGTCTTAGATTTCACCCGGCTCAAAAGGCACATTTTTTCAACTGTTATATTTCAAAATCTTAAAAAAAAGAAAATACTCCACCTGATCTGTACATAGGTGCCGATGTTAAAATAAATAGTAGCGCGCTAATAAACGTCCGTTTTAGAGCCCTTTCTGTTTTATATCAGCAAAAAAATTGGTTGTCTGTAAAGTCGGTTTAGGGACGATAATTTTACTTGATAACGTCATAAGAAAACATTGATGAAAAATTGCATAACTTTTATGAATTCACAATCACAAACCGAACGCTTAGGCCGATCGTGCCTCTCTATCGCTTGCTCCGCTCTCTCGCTTACACGCTCGGCTCAGGCGGAACGTGACTATGAGTCATGCTTTTTCGTGCGTGCAGCCGGCGTTCATCGATTCATAAGACGAAGAGGAAAAAGAGCAGCGTAAAAATGATAGTCGGCGATGACTTCGCAAAAGAGAAAAAAGTCATAACGCTCTTTTTAGGGTTCCGTAGCCAAAATAGCTAAAACGGAACCCTTATAGTTTCGTCATGTCAGTCCGTCCGTATGTCACAGACATTTAACTCGAAAACTACAAGTTGTATATTGATGCAATTTGAAGTAAAGGTGTTTTGTATAAACCGCCACTTAGTGTGGTACTCGTAGTTGAATAACAAAAATGTATTTTTTTCTAGGAGGGGCACTCCATAAATGTACTGAAGCTTAAAAAAAAATTTTTTCAGCAAAATTCAACATGTTCGGTATGTATTTTTTTTTAATTGTAGAATACTTTCGGGAATAATCGATCCGAAAGTTGCATAAATTGTGTATGGTTGGGATGACAGAGATGGAGCCAGAGCAACACATGCACACATACAAAAAAATCTATTTAAAAAATGTTCGTTTCAGTGACCTTCACATGGTCTGTTTCACTTTTTTTTAATATCTTTAATGTTTGTATATGACTAACTAACTATTTTGGCATAGTGACCCAAATAGGATCTCAGCCTCCGAGAGCACGCCACTTGTCCCGATCCTGCGCGGTTTCCCGCCAGTTTTCGGCTTGAAGCTTACGCAGATCCGCCTCCACCACGTCTCCACAGCGGTACCTGGGACGACCATACTATATGTATTATATATATTTATGTTATTCATATATTTAAGTATATGTCTACATATTGTTACGTACTAGGGGGGTGGGCTCGTGATTGAAAAGCACTTTTAAACCGATGAACAAGAGTAGCATTTATTTCCACACAGTAACTACGTTACTCACTTAAAACACTTTACACTTCAGACACTTTACGTTAACACACTTAGAACACTTTACTTTAACACACTTATAACACTTTACACTTAGTTCACACTTGAACTCATACTTTCTGCCTGGCACACACACACGTGGGCACATGCTTTTTTTTCCTTACTAATAAGCGGTGCATTGGTCTGGTGTGTTTAAATAATAGTTTTATTTTTGTAAGGTCCTGACAGAATACCAGCGAAGTGGCTTGCCACTTCATTATGCTGAGTCAGCGCCTTTTCTCTGCCACGACACATGGTTTCTCTCTTTTTTCTTTTTCCATTGCTGTTTTAGTTTTAAGTGTCTTGTTTATAGTTTTACACTTATCTTTACTGTGCATTGTGTAACCATGTATGTTGTGGAAATGAATAAAGTGTTTATCTATCTATCTATCTAACTCTCCAGTCGCAGTCGCTCCTTTCCGATGTGAACTCTTCGGGTTCTAATGGTGAACTGACTTGTAGCGCGGCGCGTCGCGCATTAATAATGTATAATAATTATAATAATGTCTATGCCCGCTGACACTGACGGACGCGTCAACCGTTAATATTTTAATATAAAATCACTTTTTACGTCTATTTACGCTTTTAATCCTCCGTCTTTTTGATAAATATATTTTAAAAGCAACACAAACGATGACGTACAGTGTAAGTACACAATGTACGAAACAAGAAGACCCAAAAGTCGGATTGGTTATGACGGCGACAAAATAGTCTAAGAAATGTTAACGAGGCAACGCGCGAGAGCGGCATCGACACCAGACACAAACGCACGCCCACCACCCCCGCCTGCATCGTCCAGCTCCTCGGCATCGTCGTCGGGAGACGAGTTTGCCACTGCTCCCGACACCAATAGTCAGTCGAGTGACGACGAGCGCGGGCCGCCGCCCCCGCCGCCACGACCACCAGCGCGACGAGGGCGCCCACCGCTGCCGGCAGGCTTGGGGCCTGCGGGGCATCCTGCTCCGCCCACGGCTCCCGCTACCGGTGGTGTAGTGCGTCGCATGCGATGGACTCAAGCAATGAACGAGCACTGCATGCGCGCATACTACGGGGCTACAGAGGGGGGAACCCACCTGTCTGCGTACCGAGACAGGATGCTCCTTCTGTTCCAGACCCTCGAACCGGCCATCGCCGTATCTGCACAGCGGCTATCGGATCAAGTGCGCGCTATCCAACGGCGTAAGTTGCTGGACGACGCGATGCTTGATCAACTGCGCCTGGAAGTACTGGCTGCTCGCGCGGCCTCCACGTCGTCTCGGAATCCACCTGCTACGTCACCAGTTTCGGCGCCAGCACTCGACCTGGTGCCGGGGGCGCCGCGGGTCGATCCCGGCTCTGACGAGGAGCACTACGCGAGTAGCGTAAGTACCCAGGCCAATGAGCAATTGAGGAGGACTCTGGAAGAGACGATTGAGCGGTATCGATTCGCGCCTGTTTCTAGGCCGCGATTACCACGCTTGCCCACGAATAGACGTAACTTAGCGCTAGTGGGAGCCCTGAACGCTTTGCTAGACCCGTATCTGCGGGCTAGCGAAAATCTAGCTGATACCCACTCGATCATGTACTGTGGGGCCATTGCGGCGTGCCGCGTTGCTCGTGTCAAGTTTCCGGACGCTGACCGAGCACCGCGGACTGCCGGTGGTGTCCCCGCCTGGCAAGTACGGATCGAGCGGCGTATCAGCACGTTCAGGACTCTCATTGCAAAGCTAATCTGCTTCAGAGGGGGTAACAACCGCCCTCGTGTCATGCGCTACGTAGCACAGGCCTTTGCGGGGACTGCTGTCAGACCCCGTGATTACATGGCCTGTGTTACGGAGCGCATCGACTTCCTGAAGCAGAAAGTATATGCGTGGGCAAGCCGTATCCGCCGCTACAGAGAACGTGTGGATCGATTCCAGCAGAATCGCCTCTTCCAGAGCGATCAAAGGAAGGTATACCGAAAGTGGGAGGGAACCGACCAACGTGTGACCGACGGGCGGCTGCCGGATCCCACTGCCATGAATAATTTCTGGCGTAGTATCTGGTCGGTGCCAGTCGAGCACACCGAGGGCGAGTGGATGAATGTTGTCGAACGTGAGTGTGAGCCCATCGAAACCATGGGGGCTGTTACTATCAGCCCCGATGACGTGAGCTGTGCGGCTCGTACGACCCAGAACTGGAAAAGTCCTGGGCCGGACGGGTTGCACAACTTCTGGGTCAAGTGGTTTCGATGTTCACACGAACGACTGGCAACACAATTCCAACAAGCCCTCGAGCTTGGTTCCCTGCCATCTTTCCTAACAACTGGTGTTACCTTCCTGCTCTATAAGTCCGGTAGTACCACGGAAGCGAAAAACTATCGACCCATCACGTGCTTGCCTACGCTGTACAAGCTCCTTACATCTATTTTGAGAGCAAAAATTAACACGCACATTGTTGCGAACAACGTTTTGGCCTTCTCTCAAAATGGATGTAGGGTTGGGTCCCGTGGTACTAAGGAGCTCCTCCTCATTGACACGACTATTTGTCAACAAGTTCGGCGGAACAGGGGGACTCTTTCGGCCGCTTGGATTGACTACAAGAAGGCCTATGATTCGGTGCCTCATTCATGGCTTGGGAGGATCTTGGAGCTGTATAAAATCGATACAGTTTTAAAATCCTTTATAGGCTCATGTATGAGGCAGTGGACCACAGTCCTTCGTCAACCAGGTGGCCGAGATGGCCCCCCTGATCCGCAGGACTTTATAAGGATTAAGAGGGGTATTTTCCAGGGCGACAGTTTGAGTCCATTGTGGTTCTGCCTAGCCCTGAATCCACTCAGCACTCTGCTGAAGGATTCAGGATTAGGTTGCCGGCTTCGCAGAGGGGGTGAGATCATTTCTCATCTGCTGTACATGGACGATCTCAAGCTGTTTGCACCAAAACGACCAGAACTGGTGGAGCTACTCAAAGTCACAGAAACATTCAGTAGTGCCATTAAAATGGAGTTTGGTGTAGATAAGTGTGCGACCATGCATGTACAGCGGGGGAAAGTCGTAAATTCCACGAATTTACAGCTTTCCGAGACAATGTCTCTCAAATCTCTCTCCGAAGTTGAAACCTACAAGTATCTCGGTATGTCACAGTCATTGAGTATTGCGGACGGAGACATTAAACAGGCAGTGAAGGAGCGTTTTTTTTGCCGCTTGACAAAAGTACTGAACAGTCTTTTGTCGGGTGGTAACAAGGCGCGCGCCTTCAACGCTTGGGTGATGCCCCTGCTCACTTACTCCTTTGGCATACTAAGGTGGACACAGACTGAGCTGGACGCCCTGGATAGGAGGGTCCGTATGCTGCTCACTACACATCGCATGCTACACCCACGCTCGTCAGTAATGAGACTGTACATCCCGCGCAAGTGTGGGGGCCGTGGCTTTTTAAATGCCAAGGACCTCCATAACCGCGAGGTGTGCAGTCTCAGGGAGTATTTCCTAAACAATGAGTGTGGGATACATCGCGATGTAGTGGCAGTAGACAAAGGCCTCACCTCTCTATCCTTGGCAAACGAGAACTGGCGCAGACCAACGGTGCTTAGCACTGTAGACCGCAAGGACGTATGGAGGAGTAAAGAGCTACACGGGCGGTTCTGCAAGGCCCTTACAGGGCCTGATGTAGATCTGCTCGCGTCGGTGAACTGGCTACGTTTCGGCGATCTCTTCGGGGAAACCGAAGGTTTTGCCTGTGCAATTACGGACGAAGTTATCATGACGAACAACTACCGGAAGTATATCCTGAAGGACGGTACGGTCGACATTTGTCGGGCATGCCGCCGTCCCGGAGAGTCACTCAGGCATATAATTTCCGGTTGTTCTCATCTTGCTAACAGCGAGTACTTGCACAGACATAACCAAGTAGCCAGGATTATTCACCAGCAACTTGCTGTTAAATACGGTCTTGTGGGGTCTGAGGTGCCGTACTATAAGTACGCACCCATGCCAGTTCTTGAAAATGGTCGTGCCACGCTTTATTGGGATCGATCTATCATCACGGACAGGACTATTGTAGCCAATAAGCCTGATATCGTGCTGGTAGATCGATCTAAGCGCCGGGCAATACTCATCGACATCACCATTCCACATGACGAGAACCTTGTGAAGGCTGAGAAGGACAAACTCAGCAAGTACCTCGACTTGGCTCACGAGGTGACCGCCATGTGGGATGTTGATTCGACGATTATTGTCCCGATAGTGGTTTCGGCAAACGGTCTTATAGCGAAGAGTCTCAACGAACATCTTAAGAGACTCTCGCTAGATGGCTGGGTCAAGGGTCAGATACGGAAGGCAGTAATCCTGGACACGGCCCGCATTGTCAGGAGATTCCTCTCTGTGCGGCCCTAACCACCGGTAGCTTGAGCCCTGCCCCGCTGCCGGCGGCACCCTAGGTTAGGTTTTTTATAATGTGTTTATATTTTGTATTTGCATTTTGTATTTTACTTTTTATATATATATATTGTAAAAAACCTACCCTAAGATTTTAAATAAATAAGAGAATAATAATATAATAAAACTAAACCGCTGTCAACGTCAGACGTGTCTTAGAGAAAATGTTTTTTAATATCGTTTTTAAATATGTTTTTCGTGTATATTTTATCCATTGTGTATCTTGCGGAGTTATTTTTAGCGTGTCGAGTTTTACTCCACAAAATAATGAAAATCATCATACATACAGCAAACCATAGCTGTCATTGACGTTATATGTATACACGAAACGATGCAAACGAGAAGCAAAACGCATAAAACACGTTGCCAAGCGGCTCACAGATACGCACGCCTTCCACCTCCACCTGCGCCGCCCAGCTCCTCGGCGTCGTCGTCGGGTGAACAGTACCAGAGCGCACCCGACACCAGCGAGTCGAGCGACGACGAGCGCGGGCCGCCGCCTCCGCCGCCACGTCCACATTGCACGACGAGGGCGGCCACCGCTGCCGGCACGCTTGGGGCCTGCGGGGCACTCTGCTCCGCCCACGGCTCCCACTACCGGTGGTATAGTGCGTCGCATGCGATGGTCTCAAGTCAACAACGAGAATGTCATGCGCGCATACTATGGGCTACAGAGGGGGGAACCCACCTGTCAGCGTATCGGGACAGGATGCTCCTTCTGTTCTAGACCCTCGAACCGGCCATCGCCGTATCTGCGCAGCGACCACAGGATCAAGTGCGCGCCATCCAACGACGTAAGTTGCTGGACGACGCGACGCTTGATCGACTGCGCCTGGAAGTACTGGCTGCTCGCGCAGCCTCCACGTCGTCTCGGAATCAACCTGCTACGTCGCCGGTTCCGGCGCCAGCACTCGACCTGGTGCCGGGGGTGCCGCGGGTTGATCCCGACTCTGACGAGGAGCACTGCGCGAGTAGCGTAAGTACCCAGGCCAATGAGCAATTGAGGAGGACTCTGGAAGAGACGATTGGGCGGTATCGATTTGCACCTGACTCCAGGCCGCGATTACCACACTTGCCTACGAATAGACGTAACTTAGCGTTAGTGGGAGCCCTGAACGCTTTGCTAGACCCGTATCTGCGGGCTAGCGAAGATCTAGCTGATACCCACTCGATCATGTAATGCGGGGCCATCGCGGCGTGCCGCGTTGCTCGTGTCAAGTTCCCGGACGCTGTCCGAACACCGCGGACTACCGTTGGTGTCCCCGCCTGGCAAGTACGGACCGAGCGGCGTAGGACTCTCATTGCAAAGCTAATCTGCTTCAGGGGTCTCATTGCAAAGCTAATCTGCTTCAGGGGGGGTAACAACCGCCCTCGTGTCATGCGCTACGTAGCACAGGTCTTTGCGGGGACTGATATCAGACCCCGTGATTGCATGGCCTGTGTCACGGAGCGCATCGACGTCCTGAAGCAGAAAGTCTATGCGTGTGCAAGCCGTATCTGCCGCTACAGAGAACGTGTGGATTGATTTCCGCAGAATCGCCTCTTTCAGAGCGATCAAAGGAAGGTATACTGAAAGTGGGAGGGAACCGACCAACGTGTGGCCGATGGGTAGCTGCCGGATCCTACTGCCATGAGTAATTTCTGGCGTAGTATCTGGTCGGTGCCAGTCGAGCACACCGAGGGCGAGTGGATGAATGTTGTCGAACGTGAGTGTTAGCCCATCGAAACCATGGGGGCTGTTACCATCAGCCCCGATGACGTGAGCTGTGCGACTCGTACGACTCAGAAGTGGAAAAGTCCTGGGCCAGACGGGTTGCACAACTTCTGGGTCAAGTGGTTTCCATGTTCACACGAACGATTGGCAACACAATTCCAGCAAGCCCTCAAGCTTGGTTCCCTGCCATCTTTCCCGAGAGAACTGGTGTTACCTTCCTGCTCCATAAGTCCGGTAGTACCACGGAAGCGAAAAACTATCGACCCATCACGTGCTTGCCTACGCTGTACAAACTCCTTACATCTATTTTGAGAGCAAAAATTAACACGCACATTGTTGCGAACAACGTTTTGGCCTTCTCTCAAAATGGATGTAGGGTTGGGTCCCGTGGTACTAAGGAGCTCCGCCACATTGACACGACCATTTGTCAACAAGTTCGGCGGAACAGGAGGTCTCTTTCGGCCGCTTGGATTGATTACAAGAAGGCCTATGATTCGGTGCCTCATTCATGGCTTGAGAGGATCTTGGAGCTGTATAAAGTCGATACAGTTTTAAAATCCTTTATAGGCTCATGTATGAGGCAGTGGACCACAGTTCTTCGTCAACCAGGCGACCGAGATGGCCCCCCTGATTCGCAGGACTTTATAAGGATTAAGAGGGGTATTTTCCAGGGTGACAGTTTGAGTCTATTGTGGTTCTGCCTGGCCCTGAATCCACTCAGCACTCTGCTGAAGGATTCAGGACTAGGTTGCCGGCTTCGCAGAGGGGGTGAGATCATTTCTCATTTGCTGTACATGGACGATCTCAAGCTGTTTGCACTGAAACGACCAGAACTGGTGGAGCTACTCAAAGTCACAGAAACTTTCAGTAGTGCCATCAGGATGGATTTTGGTGTAGACAAGTGTGCGGTCTTACATGTATGGCGGGGGAAAGTCGTAAATTCAACGAATTTACAGCTTTCCGAGACAATGTCTCTCAGATCTCTCTTCGAAGTTGAAACCTACAAGTATCTTGGTATGTCACAGTCATTAAATATTGCGGACGGAGACATTAAACAGGCAGTGAAGGAGCGTTTTTTTTGCCGCTTGACAAAAGAACTGAACAACAAGCAACAAGGCGCGTGCCTTCAACGCTTGGGTGATACCCCTGCTCACTTACTCCTTTGGCATACTAAGGTGGACCCAGACTGAGCTGGACGCCCTGGATAGGAGGGTCCGTATGCTGCTCACTACACACCGCATGCTACACCCACGCTCGTCAGTTATGAGACAGTACATCCCGCGTAAGTGTGGGGGCCGTGGCTTTTTAAACGCCAAGGACCTCCATAACCGCGAGGTGTGCAGTCTCAGGGAGTATTTCCTAAACAATGAGTGTGGGATACATCGCGATGTAGTGGCAGTAGACAAAGGCCTCGCCCCTCTATCCCTGGCAAACGAGAACTGGCGCAGACCAACGGTGCTTAGCACCGTAGACCGCAAGGACGTATGGAGGAGTAAAGAGCTACACGGGTGATTCTACAAGACACTTACAGGGCCTGATGTAGATCTGCTCGCGTCGGTGAACTGGCTACGTTTCGGCGATCTCTTTGGGGAAACCGACGGTTTTGCATGTGCAATTGCGGATGAATTTATCATGACGAACAACTACCGGCGGTATATCCTGAAGGACGGTACGGTCGACATTTGTCGGGCATGCCGCCGTCCCGGGGAGTCACTCAGGCATATAATTTCCGGTTGTTGTCATCTTGCTAACGGCGAGTACTTGCACAGATATAACCAAGTAGCCAGGATTATTCACCAGCAACTTGCTGTTAAATACGGTCTTTTGGGGTCTGAGGTCCCGTACTATAAGTACGCACCGATGCCAGTTCATGAAAATGGTCGTGTGACGCTTTATTGGGATCGATCTATCATCACGGACAGGACTATTGTAGCCAATAAGCCTGATATCGTGCTGGTAGATCGATCTAAGCGCCGGGCAATACTCATCGACATCACCATTCCACATGACGAGAACCTCGTGAAGGCTGAGAAGGACAAACTCAGCAAGTACCTTGACTTGGCTCACGAGGTGACCGCCATGTGGGATGTTGATTCGACGATTATTGTCCCGATTGTCGTTTCAGCAAACGGTCTTATAGCGAAGAGTCTCGACCAACATCTTAAGAGACTCTCGCTAGATGGCTGGATCAAAGGTCAGATGCAGAAGGCAGTAATCCTGGACACGGCGCGCATCGTCAGGAGGTTCCTCTCTGTGCAGCCCTAACCACCAGTAGCTTGGGCCTTGCCCCGCTGCCGGCGGCACCCTAGGTTAGGTTTTTTATAATGTGTTTATATTTTGTATTTGCTTTTTGTATTTTACTTTTTGTATCCATTTTATAAAACACATAACTTATGACTACAAATAAATAAAGTGAATAATAATGTTAAATTTTTAATAATCTTTTTCTTTTATTACATAATTATTCATATTGAAAATTACAGTTGCTATTTCAATTATATACTCGCTTAGGGTCATCTCAAACGTTCGAGTCACAAGAACAAGTCATTCTACAGGTACCTACTACGGTAGTAGGTACCTGTAGAATGACTTGTTCTTGTGACTGACTAGGTAGTAGTACTACCTAGTAAGTACAAGATTGTTCAGGAACCTTCCGACGGCCGTCTTGCTCACTCTTTTCCCGAATGTTCGGTTCGGCGTACTGCTTTCTTTGTCTTAATCGTGTTGTCTCTGTCACACCCTTCTGGAATGTTCTCAGTATAGCTGTCTCTTTTTAATCGTGCTATCTCTTTCACTCCTATTGAAAATTTCGTCATATACTGAAGTGGACTTCAAAGGCCCGTAAGGGGTCCTGAAAACGCCTGAAAACGGGTTTTCAGGTTATGTTGTCATCCGACAGAGGGTGGCCTGAAACGGACTGAAAACCTGTTCCAGGCGCCTGAAAAGAACGCTAACTGGGGTGAAATTTCGATAAACTGGAATGTGATAGAGCACCCTCAGAAACCGCCTGAAACGGCATTTCCGCTGACAACGCCTCCAAGTGACAGAAAAACACGATCAAAGTTTTGCCCCTAAGCCACCAGCGTAACAATATGTGTTTTGTAGTTACGCAAGTTTCAGTACCACCTACAATTTACCTCTGTCATTAAGTTTTCTTTTATGCAATAAACATTAAATAAATAAATATACATGAAAACGAATCCAGTTTTTAGAACTCCACCTTTAAATGTGATTGACAGTTTGCCAGTCATGTCTTCGTATTTAACTTCCGTCATATTCCGAGAATTCTTTATTTATGCTTCATTATCCAAATAAATTGTCACCCGAATCCCAGCTCCCTTGAGAGATATCCGATACTCCGCAGGACTATCTTGTTACCCTAGCCAACACCACTTTTCAACACTCAAGTCCTTCATGACACAGCATTAAAACCTACTTTACCTTAACCAAGCTACGTACAATATTTCCTTTATCATAACCAACTACGTAAGCATATCTTATAAATCTTAACGTGTTGGTTTAGAGGTTTTTTTGCTTAGTTTGCATGCTTAAATAACGTAGACGTGGAGTCTTACTATTTTCGTAAGAGGTTTGTGGGAAATCTCGTGAAGCGCTAAGGTAAGGATTAATGAAATAATCTAATCAGGATTTAGATAACAATTGTGTGACATTCGCGAAAATTGTATTTGCGAGTAAGTGATTGTAATAAAAATAAAATACAACACAAAGCACCACTGTGCATTTTTGTAGAAATTTCCTACCTCGCACGTCTGGACTGTGGATTAATTGTCCCAAGCAGTATTTCCGGAGGATGTTGTTTTTATAACTCCTTTTTTTAGTGTAGTATATTTTAGTTACTTATTTCAGTGTGTTTAGTAGTTTTAATTTAATTTATAAGTTTAGGATTTTATATATTTCCGCGATTATTTTATTACTCATTTAATAGAAAAACTCATTTTTGTGACAAGCTTTTATTGCCAATTGTAATTTTCTTTAAACATCCATTAACACTAATCGAGACGATTCTATTCTAGAGCCCAAACTCGGTAGGATTGCGTTATTATATTACAGAGTTCCTGTGACAACCTCCCGGCTCCATCATTCAGTCAGCTCGATCGTAACATAATATTGCATATATCGATCGGAAACCGGGAAGTGAGTAAAATTTATCTTGCAAGTTTTGTTAACAGACACAGGAGCCAGGGCTTGTAACCGGTTACAAATAAACCGGTATTTATTTAGGTAATACCGGTTAAAAGGTTACGTTCGGACGAATTTATTTGGGAACTTTATTTCGAAGAGCTCTCTAACCGGTTACTCCGTGTTCGGATAAGGGATCAATGACCGCTGTCTAACTACATGAATAATTGAATCTAATACCATAGCAAGGAAACCAATCCTGTCTAACCGAGCGGTTATTCACCCTAGACTCCGCTCACACGGAGGAACCGCTTTCTAACCGGTAAATGCATTTCGCTCCCTGTTTCGCGCTCCGAGATATTAACGGGTTAGAGCGATGTTCTTGCGAGCTTAACCTTTATAATGGGTTAGGCCCTTCTTCCATACCGGTTAGAGTGTGGCTCTAACCGGTATGGAAAATAAACCGGGTTACAAGCCCTGACCGGAACAGATGCTGCTAAATAAAAACTTTTAAAAAGCTGGTGATTATTAAACAGCTGGTCAAATTTTCTCGAATCATATCGGTTCTTAGAGCATTGAACCTGTGGAGATCCCATACAAATACATTCCCTTCTGCCAAAGTAATCGCGAAATCGCTAGTCAGTTTATACGATAAATTGTCAGTGTGTGGATGTTACTTTATTTTTAAATTAAAAGAGTAATTGTGTGCGATTGTAGAAATAGGGATAGTTCCGTAGTCAGCTACATGAAAATTAGTTCAGTAATCGACACGGCTTGTCAACTCCAGCTAGCTAATTGCTCTTCTCGGTTGACTTTGCGAGCAATATTGTTATTATAATAGCTTTGCGCATGATCAATAGATAATCTAAGGTGACCCAGTAACCACGGCACGTCCGTCCATCAATCATCGGACGAAAACCGACCAGCTTCAGTCGTTATAAATCATCTTCGGATTTCAAGTGCTTGGTCACTTTTGGGTCTGTTGTAGGGCTAGAATATCTATACTGTTATAAAGTTGTAAAAATGAAATGATTAACGTTGATGATATTCAAAAAAACTATTGTAAAGGACTATTTGGAGGACACTGAAGCGAAAAAAAATAATTCGATTTTTTGTATGTTTGTATGTGTCGTTGCGGCTTCATGACACCAAATCAGCTAAACGGATTTCAACTTTTTTTGGTACACGGGTAGCTGGGTATCTCCAGATGGTTATAGGATACTTTTTACCCCACTACGCTGAAGAACAAAAGAGAGGTTATGACTTTTTATTCACCGCTAACGTAGTTGCGGGCTCATTCTAGTATGTATATATATCAAAGATACTAGAAGGCACACTACAACTTCGTTAGCGGAGGAGAAAAAGTCATAACCCCTCTTTTTTCTAACTCGTGTACCAAAAATAGTTGAAATCTGTTAAGCTGATTTCGCTTGATGAAGCCACAACTACACGTACAAACATAGGTACAAAAAATCCAAATAATATGTTTCACTTCAGTGAGCAGTGACCTCCAAATAGTCCCTTACATAGTGCTTTTTTAAATATCTTCAATGTAAAGACATTTCATTTTTACAACTTTATAATAGTCTAGATATATGATTTGAGTCCTAATGTATACCTACGTGTATCATTGGACAGCACGGTGCTCTTATTATTCGAATTGTCTCGTTTATACAGATATTTATGAGCTTCTATTTGTTCACATAAATTCGGAAAGCGTTAGTACAGATATTTTTGTGCTATCTGACTTCGCTACCCTGTCTTACCCCTCCCTCCCCTACCAAATAAACCAGTCTATTGTCAAGTTTTTTCGTCAACGGTGGAGATAGCGCGTAGAACAATAGACACAATTTAGTGCCGAGATAAAACATTGTTTTACTTTTTAAGGCTTGGCTGTGTAATGTGTATCTTTGGGCTTTATCTGTGCAAAAAAAATATAGAAGGAAAATATTATTTTTATTTGAAGACCTCAGTCTTTTCTTTTAAATTCTCCCTTTGTGTTGTTATTTCTTAAGAAGTAAAAAGAAATGTTATAAGCTCGCGCCTCGATGCGTGAGTCGGACTCGCACTTGGCCGGTTTTTAGGGTTCCGTACCAAAAAGGTAAAAAGGAACCCTTATGGTGCGACTATTAGAGCGCCATATCTCAAAAACTACTTATGCTATCTATTTGAAATTTGGAATATTTATAAACATGGTCAGCCCACATGTATTGCGGAAGAAACATTATAAAACATATTTTTATTTTCTAAAAACCGACCAATATGAGGGGGGCAACAATTAACAGTCTAGTCACTAGGTCAAGTAACCCTACTTCTTAATCCTTTCATATGATACTTAAGTATCATATGAAAGGGCTTGATCTCTACAGTTTAGAACAGTTTTTTACTGTGCTTAAATTTCGTTTTATTTAGGAAAATGTGGAAAAAATACCATTCCCCCCTTTATCTCCGAAGTTTACCAAACGAAAAATCTGGAATTTTCTGAAATTATGTAATTTAATATAAATATCACGAAAATTATAACCATACATCTATCTATCTTACTTTTTTTTTAATCACCAAAAAACATTTTTGAATAGCCCGGTTTGGTTAAGCTTGCCCCTCATTTGTATGTGACGCCATAGATACAAGAAACAAACTTAACTCAAGCGGCAAGTTAAGTCGGAATATGCGAAAGTTTGTACGGAACTCTCGGTGCGCGAGTCAGACTGGCACTTGACCGGCTTTTTTTATACAGGGGATCAGCTAGAGTAGTTTGCACAGCCATGGCGCCATACTGTGTCGAAAGCAGTTGAGAGATAGATGTCTTGCTATCTTAGAGTATTTATTTTATTACTAGCTTCTGCCCGCGACTTCGTCCGCCTTAAATTCGTTTATCGCGGATAAGGGTATTTTTCAGGGATAAAAAGTAGCCTATGTCCTTCCCCTGGACTCAAACTATCTCCATACCAAATTTCATCCTAAACGGTTAAGCGGTTTGAGCGTCAAGAGGTAACAGACAGACAGACAGACAGACACACAGACAGACACACTTTCGCATTTATAATATTAGTATGGATATGGATGTGGATTATGGATATTATGGATTTATTTATTTGGACCTTCAACAATAACTTTTACGTTTCACTAATGGTGTTAGGAGACATACGAATACATTCCCCTCTGCCAAAGTAATCGCGAAATCTCCGGTTAGTTTATTCGGTAAATTGTCAGTGTGTGGGTGTTTTGTTTGTAAGTGATTTCTTTTAATTATGTGCGATTGTAGATTTAGGAATATTTCCGTAGTGTGCTGTACGTGTTTACCTCACCCCCCGCTAGAAATGCATGAAATATTTGTTCGGTAATGACACGGCTTGTCATTTGTTGATTAGTTAAATGTTCTAAGCTTGCTCTTTACAAAGTAAATTACAGCCGCTTTGACGTCGAAAGTGTATTATCTCATACATTACTCGTATAATTTCATTAGATATCACATGCCGCTAAAATAAGCTTGAGTAACCGCGTTAAGATAATTGGGTTATTGTGCTAATATTATGTTCATATTACGTACATATGCAAACCCGGGGCGGGCAGCTAGTAATAAAGCAAATATATATATATATATAAAGCAGGCTATTTAACAAGTTTTTCTGTGGTATGGTAGAGAACAACCTCACAATAATAAAAATATTGATGAAAAAACTATTTCAATCTCATACAAAATCCCTGAGATACAACAATGTTACAATCACATTTTTGGACTTTCCCAAAAAAACACTTCATACTAAAGCCACAGTGTAAAAAGATACAGTGGGCTGACTGACGCCTTTGATGTTTGCGTAAATGACAATGACATGTCCCGAGCTACTAAACTAATACGGACTATGCAGCTCAGGCTCGCCCCACCCGCGTCTCGCCCCTTGCACCCCGCACGATGCTCTGTCTAGACGGCTTCGTCGGATGACTGTATTGATTTCTAGACTGTGCTAAAGCTCAGTGATATCACACGCTAGTACATTGATGGGGAAATTAAGAACTTTGGTCTGCAGCTATGTTAAGAGGATAAACTAGCAAAAGGCCTTTTGGAAATTAGGTACTTTTAAAAACTATTGCTATCGCATCGCCTCAAATCTCCCGTATTACAGTGAAAAAGGGACAACTGCAGCTCGTAACGATCTGACCTACAAAAAATTGGCGAAAACAGGGTTTCGTAGTACCCTATTTCCTCTTCCAAACCTGGACTAATTTTAGATTTTGTTTCACATAGATTATAAAGAGGGCTTCGGCTATGCTTCTATGTTTTCTATTTTTCTTTTATATTCGTTAAATTTGTTTACTGAACGTGTGCTTATGGCGCCGGATGGTGGCATTTTTTGCAGTTGTGTGGGCTCATACTCAAAACTTTAACCTAGTTCCTTATATTGCTTGTTTTATCAGGATCTTATATATATTTACAAATTTTGAGATCAGGCACCATTCCTATTATTTCGTCAAAGGCAAAAGACACTAGATAGATTGGGCCTCTAATTTAAGCTATTAGATGATGTATAAATCTGAATATTCACTACGTAAAATGCGGCCGCTTTGAAGTCAAAAGTGTATATACTATCTCGTATAATTTAGTTAAGTATCACATGCCGCTTAAACCTAAGCCTTGGAATAACCGCGTTAGGAATCTAGTTTCAGTCTAAACCTAGTTTAGCTCAACTTTCCTCACTCTCATAATTTAGTTACTTTAGTTACAGTATTAGTATGGCAGTAAAATTGTGTTGGTGTTGTGTTGTGCACCTTTCCGCCATCGTCCTACGCGACAATATTTCCATCCCCACCACTTAGATGGTTGGCTGTCCACAACTGTGCGTTTTGCTAGAATTTCCTACCTCTCACGACTGAACCGTGGAATAAATTGTTTTTTTTTTTTAATTTATTTATAATATTCGCACATACTTAACAATATATTTACAGTACGCCAAACTGTAAAACAGTTTGTCGGCGTCGCTCTGACAATACTACTTACTACATACTATTACTAACTACATACTAAGAAACTACAAACAAGATTTATTAAATACCTAGTGAATAAAGAAAAAACAAAAATAAGTTTAAAGGAAATAACGAGCAGCTGTATAAAATCTGTCAAATACTCCCTGTACATCTAAGGGCATAGTACTTAATAGCCTTAGAAAATTATTACAATAGAGAGTTTAAGGTGCGTAAGCAAAATAAATATAATACATGAAATGTAAGACTCGGGAAACTTGTACAAAATTATGCAAATAACTATTATGGTAGGAGCATGAATAAGTATGTGGTTCCTAGGATGTGTAACGAAATTGAGTGGTTCAGAGACGATAATAAAGAATACAGCAGAAATGTCCTAAAAAGTAGCTTAAAAAGGATATTTTTGGAAAAATTGCCCTAGGACAGTCTTTCCGAATATATCCTTGATACCCATGTTTGCCAGTAGTAAAATTAGCTGGTTAATATAGTCGTAAGGTAAATAGTGTTAGGTGCATATAGCTAAAAATAATGGATATGAGCGCGATCTCGCCAACAAACTGTCTTAGCAGTTTGGCGAGTTAATTTAAGTTGCATGAAGTTATGTAAGTACACCATTTTGAAAAAATAAACTAAAAAAATACATTTATTTATTTAATTATACAAAACATTTGTGCCTTTCTACGCAGTTGTAGCGAGTCGTATCCCAGAAGACCCCGTAGATATAAAGTAGGACACAAATGGGGATAACAGTAGTGCATCCGCTTGTACAACGCCCTTAAAAATCTTTTTTGGACTTGCTCCAACATAAGAATATATTTGCTCTCTTGCGGATTCCAAACCACTGTATTCGTTTCGAGAATACTGCGCACGAGCGCCGCATACAGTACGCGCGTGGCGTGCACGGTCAGAGGCGCCGAATTACGCAGAACGAAACCTAGCCTTCTGTACGCGGCGTCGGTCACGGCCTGAACGTGGTGGTGAAACGTGAGCCCCGGATCAAAGTGCACTCCCAGATCGCGCACCTGTACTGAACGCGTTATAGGGACGCCACCAATCGTGTATTCATACTCGCGAGCCAAGTTGGACCGTGTAAATGTCATCATTTCGCACTTATCCGCATTGCAATAAAGTTTATTCACACGACTCCAACTGTAAACCGCATCTATGTCTCGTTGCAACTCGTCGTAATCCTCCTGCGTTTTAATAGGTTTGACATAACTAAAGATAGATACAAACAATGTACAAATGAGGACTCAGTCACCAGCCCGTGTTATTTTATTACCTACTTTGCTAAAGTAAAGTTTACATCCGTTAACGGATTGTAATTGACGTCCACGTTGGTTCGACACGAGACATTACAGGTGCATAGGGCCATTTTACATAAGTACATTTAGTCATCAGTAACATTAAGTATCTTTTTCAATTGCCGGCAGTATTTCCGGACCGATGCCTTCAAGCCTTCAAGAAAAGAGCGTACTCCTACCTGAAAGGCCGGCAATGCATTGTGACTCCTCTGGTGTTGCAGGTGTCCATGGGCAATGGTGAACGCTTACCATCAGGTGATCCCCCGTTAACATTAAAATTAAAATAAATCACGATCATTCAGGTGTATAAGCAATGTTGTAATAACTTTGATTTGTGCTTTATTTTTATTTTACAAAGGAAACAATACAATATAAATACTCTTTATTGTACATCTCGCAAATATACAAGAATTTACAAATTAATGCATTTATAAAACACAATAGGGAACAGGCGGTTTTATCGCTATAGAGCAATCTCTTCCAGACAACCTTTTGGTAGTGAAGAATTTGATAAAATAAAATTATTAGGCGGTGAATAATACATAAATATAATATAGGTACACTCTAATATTTAAATATACAATAAACATACAAAATATAAACATACATCCATAGATACCTCCCTTCAGACAACACTGTCCAAAATTCTAAATAATTATTTTGGCTTAAGATCCTGGTCTCAAGCGGTTCTCCCTATAAGGTTCGGGGGGCTGGGTGTTCGAACCTCGGCTAGCGTAGCCCTTTCTGCTTTCCTGTCCTCTGCTTGTTGCTCGCTATCTCTAGTCGGCATCATTTTAAACCATACTCAGATGGTCGACGATGAGGTGGCGAGCCTGAGGGAGGCGAGGGAAGCATGGTGTGGCTCGTGTCCTGGATCGGACATCCCAGTCACCAGACAAGTTCAACAAGCGTGGGATGCCCCTCGCCTCAAGGCAGTTCACGCATCACTCTTCGAGAATAGTCCGGAGGACTCAGAACGTGCCCGCCTTCTGGCGGTATCAGTTCCAGAAGCAGGTCACTGTCTGCATGCGCTCCCATCTCGTCAAATAGGCACTGTTCTGGATCCAAGCTGTTTAAGAATAGCAATATGATCGAGGCTTGGGTCCAGAATCTGCGTCTCCCACACCTGCATCTGTAGAAAGAGCGTCGATCAGCTTGGGCGACATGGTCTTTCATGTTCTGGCCGGCTATACCGACACGGCACTACCAACGATTTGGTCCGTCGTTTGCTTGCCACTGCGTCGATACCTGCCGTCCTAGAGCCTGGTTTGGCAAGAGATGACGGCAAGCGTCCCGACGGAGCAACGTTGGTGCCGTGGAGGTTGGGTAGAGCCTTGATATGGGACGCTACTTGTGTCGACACGTTCGCACAGTCCCATATCCAGGCAACCCGCTCGTAGGCCGGCGCTGCGGCTGACCAGGCTCAGGTTCTCAAGCGCAGCAAATACTCGTCTTTACTTAAAGACTATGAGTTTGCGGCGCTTGCGGCAGAAACTTTGGGTCCCTGGTCAGCCGACATGAAGAAGTTTATGGGGGCCCTGAAGGCGAGGCTGATCGACGCCACAGGAGACCGTCGCGCTGGCGGCTACCTCTCGCAACGAATTTCTCTCGCAATTCAGAGAGGTAACGCCGCCAGCGTGATGGGGACCATGCCGCAAGGCAAACATTTAGAGGGGGTTTTCTTTTTATAATAGTATTTCGTTTTGAGTTAGAATTAAATTAGTTATATACTCATTTATTTCCTATTTTGTTTTCGTTGTTTTTATTATAATAATATGTATAATGTATATTAATATCCTAATAAATTTATTTTATAATGTTTCTATTCAGTATAACAACGTTTGATATAATTTCAAAGGATATAATTATTATATTCATTTAATATTATGGAAATTCTAATTTAATTCCATAAACATACATATATTTATCCTATTATAAAGTAAATTTAATATGTGTACATTGAAGATATTTTCAAGAAAATAAACGAAGCGGATCATTTGAAAATCGCTGAATCGGTTTTCTGTATGTTTGTATGTGTCGTTGTAGCTTCATCACGCCAAAACAGATTTCAACTAGTTTTGGTACACGGGTTGGGCTCGGTAACCACAGATGGTTATAGGATGCTTTTTATCCCATTACGCTGCAGCAAAAAAGAGATTATTGACTTTTTCTTCTCCGCGAACGAAGTTGCGGGCGCCTTCTAGTTACTTATACTGAACCTTGAGTCACCATAGATAAATCCTCAACAAACTTCCATAAATCAGGGGTACGAAACTGTAGTTAAGGGTTAGTAGCGTATTAAATAGTAATGAGCCAGGGAACGAGCAAATCAACCGTTAATAAATAATCGGGGGTGTTTATGGCTTCTTTGAGTTAAAATATTACCTTGGGCTTGTAATCTCTATGATGCGGATTAAATATAAGGAGTGAAACAAATATGTATATTGTATTAACAGAAAACTACCGCTGGGGTCTGTCAAGAATTTAAATCTGAATATTTCAGTAAAAATTTGTAATACGTCTTGAATTTTCAAATATGTAAAAGTTTTTACATTACAAATTAATCATCATTCTCTTGCCCTCATTAGTTTTTATTATTTTTATATTATTAAGACTATTAGTAAGACTTCACTGTCCGTCTGTCTGTCTGTCTGTCTGTCTGTCACCAGGCTGTATTTCATGAACCGTGATAGCTAGACAGTTGAAATTTTCACAGATGATGTATTTCTGTTGCCGCTATAACAACAAATACTACAACAGTTTAATCTTATGTCTGTCTGTCTATATCAGTAACCAATATAAAATGATCGAACACCGCGTACATTTTGCTTAGGAGTAGGGCTCTGCTAACACTAGATTTTCATATATACGGCCATTTGCAGTGTATATTTTGTAAGAAACCCTAGGTGCGCGAGACAGACGAACACTTGGCCGGTTTTTTTTTTAATTAATATGAGAAAAAAAATATAATATCAGCAAACAGATTGAAATACGTGTTACTTTAAAAATACAGGTAAATTCAGTGATCTTTAAATGGTCCGTTTCACTTATTCTTAAGACAATGTATTCAATGTACAGTCATTTTATTTTTAGAACTGTACAATAGTTTAGATAAAAAGGAGCAATAAAGTTAAAAAATCTAACGTCTTTATGTTTTGGGACATATTTAAACCCCTATTCACTCGTTAATATTACCAACACAATAAAACTGTTTCAGCTAAAACTATAGGGTACCTCAAAGACTAGCAATTAAGGGTACCAGCCGAGTGTTCAAAGTGCAGGAAAAGACGAACGGCCCACAGACCGGCAAAATCAGAGGTTTCATACGAGTTTTTGGTTAAAAAAAACGTATTTTATGATAATCATTTTAACCCGTGCGGTGCCATACCTACATTTATATATATAGGAAGGTTTCGGGCAGGTCTTTCTTTTTAGACGTTTTGCATCTGGGTCTTGCAAGCGAAGCTCCTCAAAATCAGCGACGGCTCATGAACAGACGTCTAGAAAAATATATCGATACGATATTCTCCAGACACTTGAAAGCCCAATTAATCGGTTCGATTACGCCTACACCGATCGATTCAAATTGTGTCGCATATAGTTTTAACTGCATTACTGAGATAATTTAACTTAGTGTTGTGGTATTGTTTTAGTGTGGGTGCGTAGTAACGAGAGGGAAAAATGCATTTGTTGTTAGATTGTTTATATGTGTGCTACCTCGCCCCTTTCGAAAAACGGCAGAATTTTTTGTTAGGAAATTTGTAGCGATGCTTACTCCATTTACAAGATATTCTAAGCCTAACACATAACTGAGTCTTAAAATAATACAATTTAACGGATTACATCGCGTAAAATATCTCATTTGATTTCCCGACGTTTCGGAAGCTTTTCAGCTTTCCGTGGTCACGGGTTGATTGAGAAAAGATATATTTTCGTCTGTCAAAGTTACAATTTGTGCAAACTACCCACTTTAGAGCACATAGCAGATGTCAAGCACCGTCGATGTAATAGGTCTGTAGTCTGTGAACATGTCATTGACAAACCAAACCATTCAATTAAGTTTGATAATCCTTCTGTCCTTGCCAAAGAGAAAAGATATTTTCCCAGAATGCTACGCGAAGCTATTGAGATTAAAAAGCATCCTAATTTCCATAGGGAAAGATGGGTTGTCGCTACCACCAGCTTGGGATCCTGTAATACATCTCATCAAGGAACAAGCAAGACATAGGACTGCAAAACCTTAATTTCCGAGCGGTGTATAAATATATTATCTGTTTAAAAAGTAGTTTAATAGTCTCTGTTTTTTTTTAATATTATAATTAGTAATGAGGTAGCCTGGGAGTTTTTCTTTGCAGCGTTTCTTTTCTCCTCAGTACGCCTCATTTGTGAAATGCTGCTTGGTAAACTATTCAAATAAAATAATTAAGCCCTTCTGGCACATGTGTAACTGTCTTTACAGATTAAGCCCATCTGGCATGTGTGTACACCTTTATTTGTTTTCTCAAAGTGGGTAGTTTGCACAAATTGTAACTTTGACAGAGGAAAATATATCTTTTCTCAGTCAACCCGTGACCATGGAGAGCTGAAAAGCTTCCGAAACGTCGGGAACTCGAATGAGATAATATATGCGATATAATCCGTTAAATTGTTTTATTTTAATGAGTAATCTAATAATCGCGGAAATAGAAGAAAATATAATGTACATAACTGAGTCTGTTTCTGAGGTATAGGAGCGGTACGGGAGGGGTGTGTTTACGGAACGTCAAAAACGACGCGTAACTTCAGTCGGGTGTCAGGCTTGTATAGCGAGACAGTTAGGTTAGGACACGTCATGTCACGTTACTTGTCACCCCTCCCGTATACGTCCCTCATACCTCAGGAACAGACTCAGTTAAGCGGTAGACCTGTATATCGCGTATATTCTTCTTCTTCCCGTATATGGTGCGAGACCAGAACGTGGCGAAGTTCAATATCACGTATATTATCTCATTTGAGTTCGTTTAAATTGTTTTATTAAAATATTCCCTCTTGTGCTGACTCTTATTATCTGTGCCAGCAACACGGCGGAACACCCGCCATTTGCGCACGCTCCACGAGCGGCGGTGTGTGCCAAGCGTGAAGCTGCACCGAACGTAGCACACATAAAGCAGTAAGTTTAAATATGTGACTTTCTGCGAGTGAAATGTCATGTCACATATAAACTTAGAGCGTTTTTCAAAAAAAGATGTTCTAGCATCAACTTTTTATTTTCAGACTATTGACTTTATGGGGTTACTGATTGTTTTATCTTTAGCGGATAGATGGTTGTCCAGATAATAAAATAATATAATTCTAAAAAAGTAAGACAGACAGATATATGGTTATAAGTTTCGTGTGTCGTAATGTTTCCTTTGCAATACATGTGGGCTGACCATGTTTAAAAATATTCCAAATTTCAAATAGATAGCATAAGTAGTTTTTGAGATATGGCGCTCTAATAGTCGGACAGACTGACAGACAGAGTCGCACCATTGGGGTTCCTATTTTACCTTTTTGGTACGGATCCCTAAAAAGACGCTGATTGTACAGTGGAACAACGATGGTGTTATGGTGTTGCATTTATATAGGCGTTAAAATAAGCCGTAAAATTTCAGGATTTTATATAAACTAAACCTAAAATACTAAAAGTCACTGTAATAACTACGTATTATACAAGATAAGATGCATATAACTACATAAAGGACTATGTAAGCCAATATATGCATCCTGGGATCATTTCCGCCAAAGAGCGACCTTGGGTAGGTGCCCAAGGTCGCTTATTGGCGGAAATGAGCCCAGGATGCTGGCGGCGTTTCCCCGCTGCGCAGCAATACTGAGCCTTTGTCCGAGAAACCAGCTCTGGGATGCAACCTAAAAGCAATCGAGAGAAATAGATATCTGTTTTTTTTTCGGTTTCAGTTGGGAACAGAGGCGGTTTGGGAAAATAATTGTAACCTGCACCCGTTTTCATAACTCCCATAAATAAAACAATTTTAACGGATTTTAACGTGTTCACGGGGTCCACTGCTGTTAAACACGGAAGCTGCAAGCTTTCGAAACGCCGGGAACTCAAATGACATAATATACGCGATATAATCCGCATAAATTGTTTTATTTTTAAATAGTTTGGTGAAAAGAAAGCATCCCGACTTTTTGATATTGACAGATGCGTTTTCGAACCAAGTGAGACAAAAAAATGTGTCCTAAGTTTTCCATTCCAGATCGACAGATTTTTGTATGAACGGTTTTTTGGTGTTCCGTAGCCAAAATGTTACGGTTTCGTCATGTCCGCCCATCCGTCCTTGCATCCGTCCTACCGTCCGTCCTTGAAGCGATCCATTGTTTCGGGGGAAAGATATGCTGGAAGAGAGTTCCACTCTTTAGCCGTCAAATCGCTTTGTTCAAGTCGGTGTTATATCAACAACATAAGGGTGAAACTCAAATCCACGTCTAGTCCCATAGTGACGAAATGGAGAAGATGGAATCAGTTACTGCAGTTCCGCCACATTATCCCCGAAATGTATCCTGTAATATAAAACAAAAAACCCGACTGCGTAAAAATACTAAAAAGAAAGAAACAAGTCTAGTACCACCTAGAACTTTGTTAAGTTAAAATGGAAATGATTCAGGATTCGGGTTTTTTGTTTTTTATAATTATTTTATTTCATTTTATACGTTTTAGTCACTAAATTTCGTAATCTTTATCGTGGAGGTTACTGAGAAGCTTGCACAAATATATTACAATTAAATGAAAATTGCTAACCAACTTTAAATCGTTATAGTTCCTAACTGGTAATTAAAAATTAAAAATGATCAAAAACCTACTAATTATTTTTAAATTCCTATTCAATGATACCCCACTCGACATAGTACATCGATTTTAATTTTTTTCTTTTTCACAATATGGCGTCTAATTTTTGGCATTTTGAGTTTTCATCTTTTTCATGTCTTTATTGACATTCGGACGCGTTTGGTCTCTAGAGCTCCAGATAGGAACAAACATACATACATACATACATAGACTGATAAACACATTACCCTCCTTTGCGTCGCGCAGTCGGGTAAAAAATACCGCAAGGCAGGCGATCTCCCTACGGTGTTCGAGGCTTTGCAGCTTTGCCTCTACAAGATCTGGGTCACTAATGAACTTCTTGGCGCGACCTTCAAGCCTTCAAGAAAAGAGCGTACTCCAACCTGAAATCCCGGCAACGCACTTGTGACTCCTCTGGTGTTACAGGTGTCTATGGGCGACGGGTTCGCTTACCATCAGGCTATCCGTCCGTTCGTTTGCCCCCTATAACTTAACAACATAACAAAACGGGGCTTAATGCGAAAGTGTGTCTGTCTGTCTGTCTGTTACCTCTTCACGCTTAAACCGCTAAACCGATTTGGATGAAATTTGGTATGGAGATAGTTCAAATCTCGGGGAAGGACATAGGCTACTTTTTATCTCGGAAAAATTCCCTTATCCGCGATAAACGAATTTAAGGCGGACGAAGTCGCGGGCAGAAGCTAGTCGCGTATAAATATTATTTATTTAAATTACATTTGGTTGGTAATTCTTACGTCAAGGTATTACCAACGAAAGGTAAATTATTAGGGGTGGTAATTCTTACGTCAAATAATTACCAATGACGGTAATATACAAATCATATTTATACGCGAAAGTCCCGTTTTGTTGTGTTGTGTGAAAATCGTGTTTGATTAAATTCATGTAACATAATAATCGTTCCATTACACATTTGATCCTTATATCATCGTCCCAATTAACATCAATTCTCCATAATTCACTGTATTCAGAAACAGTCATGCATTGTGACATAACAATGACGTACCATGCGTGTCGACTCGTCTGGTTTTGACGGGTTTAAGAGTCCTGACGTCACTTCATGTAACGTAAGCACGTCACTGTAATTACGTTATAGCATTGTCATATAGATATACACAATAATTGTCGTATACAAGGTGTCCGCGAGGAATATGAAAGATTTTAACCACGCATTCCTGAGGCCATTAGGAGTAATAAATTTTGTATAGCGCCAAGCCAAGTCAAATACAGCAAAAAATAAATTTAAAAATGAATCTAAATTTCTCGATTTTTGTACATATAGAACCGGCCAAGAGCATGTTGAACCATGCTCAATGTAGGGTTCCGCAGCCGTTTTAACAAATAAATGCACTACAGATGAAAAAACCGTATGAAAAAAACACTAACAAAAGAGCGTATCTCCCCGGTACTTACGTTCTTTTGCTAAAAAGCGCAGTTTTTTGGCAATAACTTAAAAACGGTATGTCCGATCATGTTGAAAACAATTTTCGTTGAAAGTATTTATTAAGTTTTATATTTGTAATTTTTTCATAATTTTTGAGCATACCGTTTAGAAAATAGAGGGGGGAGACAATTTTTGCTACTTTCGGAGCGAATATATCCGAAAATATTCACAAAATATCCGAAAATATTCACTCTTACCTTGAACATACCCAAATTATAATTTTCTAGAAATACAATTAAGTTATCGCTTAAAACTTACTATAGGATTGTTTACTAGTCTAGACGAAATTTTATTTATTTACTTACTTGAAAGTAATCGTCTTCAACTCGGGCTGCAAAGATAGCCTAAGAAGGTAATTACCACACTCGTATCGTAATGTACTTATTAACGTCGTGCATCGTAGACATAAACGAATGAAACATACGCAAAACCCAACCTATTATCTGCATGGGAAACCACGAGATGCCATACTTAGGGATAACCTACGACAAACTATAATACCAGCACTACACATTGGCGCAAGTGGACGAAAGTGAGGTACATTGCCGTTTTATATACGCGAAGGACTGAAACACTGTCAGAATAACATCAATGTACCTTTGCCTCGCCTCGAGGTAGGGCTTACAAGGATAATACTTTTCTCTTATGTACAAAAGGACGTAATTTGACAGGAAAACACATTCGCTGCGCAAGACGATTTATATTCATATAAATACATTGCTGACGTATTTGATAAATCTTAAGTTAATATATAAACAAGTTATGCATCCGAGGAAATCATTCAGTCTTGTTCCATGTTCGTACATACACTTTATTGGTAAGTTGTAATTGAATTTAAATATGTTGAATTGAAATTAGTGTGAGGTTCATTGGGGATTTCGTGCTCGGGGTAATTTTGCAAAATTATTCATCATCCCATTTTTAGCCTTCCAATGGATGGTAAGACATAGTCAAGTTCGGATGCTAAGACATAGTGGCAATGCAGTACATTTTTCTATTTGAATTATGGTAAAAAAAACTAAATTATTCCAATGCACCTTGCTGGCTCTTTGTGCAACTTTTTATTTCAGTTTTAGGTTTAGTTTTATTTATCCATTTTTTCAGTTGTTTCATTTAGATATTTAGATTTAGATCACAGATTTATATAGTTACCTGATGGGCTACTGCTAAAAACATAGAATAATTTCTTCTGTGAATCAAATTCTTATATTATTTTTTCTTTACAGTCATCATGAATGCCAAAATCATCTTCAGTCTCCTGCCACTCCTAGCTGTTGCTGATATTCAAGTCGACATCAAAGTGTCCAAGGAACTACAGAAAGCCGCAGCCAACGCATTTGGAGAAAGAGTCGACGTCATCAGCACTCGAGAGCAAAGCTCTTTCGGACTCAGCGACGGTGATCTCAAAGATGCTGTTGGAAAATTCGCAAAACGACGACCGGATGACGCTTTCCTGCACAGTCCTACGCCTTGGGACGACCTGTACAAGAAATATAGCTGGGATCAAGTGAAGACCAAACTGCGACCGATTAGCACTAGGATCCTTGGCATCCGGACACATCCCACCATACTCGGCAAAAAGCACTTTGAGAACAACAGTCCCTACCCAGCCAAATACAGCGGGCAGATATCTCAGCAAATCTGGACTACCGTATCGACTACCACTAGCACTCAACAGGATATTACTGTAGGACAGGACGTGAAGTATAATGTTGGATTTATTGGTGGAACTACGTCGTTTTCTTTCACTCATCAATGGGGGGAGTCCACCACTAAAACTCAGACTAGTGTCGTGAGCTCAGGTTCTTCGTTAACTTTAACTCTGCAGCCAAAACAATCGGTCAATGCGATATTAACTGCTGCTCAAGGAACGATGGATGTGGAAGTTGAATATGAAGCGACTCTGAGTGGATCTGTGGCGTGTAATTATGGGTCTCCTCATGAAGGCCATCATTTCTGGGCGTATGATGTGAATGCTGTGCTCAATGCTGCCGGGAAGCCAACTAGTTTCAGAGCTACGGAGAAGATTACGATTGGGTTCTATACTGATGAGCACGTAGTAGCTTACGATGGTACGGGGAAACGGGTTGCCTAAATCTGTATTAATATTGAGTTCCGATGTCCTAACAGACAAAGCTACAGTAGAGTCGTTACATTTAGATTTTTTTGTACGAGTACTATGTATATATTTATGTTTATACTGATTGTTTGTTGTTCTGTTTATAATTTTGTTTTTATTAATAAAAAAAACTTAAAACATCGTCTATTTCTATTGGATGTTGCTTGCATATTGTGAAGTTTCAAAAAACATGATCTCTGCCGAATAACATCTATTGCTGGACAAAGGCTTGCCCCAAAGATCTCCACGTGGACCGATTTTGCGCTATACGCATCCATCGGCTTCTCATGGTCCTCACAAGATTATCGGTCCTCTCCACGGTTCTTTTTTTTTAATAAGTACTCAATTGGACGGACAGATCAAATAAGCTCCTATTATTAACTGTCAGAACCCTTAGATCATACTGGGTGATTTTGGGGTCATGAGAAGGAGTGCCAGGGGTGATCACTCTGAGATACTTTTATTATGGGACCAATACAATACAATACAAATACTCTTTATTGCACACCTCAGATACACAGAAATACAGAACATTATGACAGTAATATTCGAATTAGCAGAGGTAAACAACAGGTGGTTTTATCGCTAAATAGCAATCTCTTCCATACAAACTTTGGATAGCGGAGTGTTTAAAAGACAAAAAATTTAGTTGAGTAGGTGGCGAGAAACAGTTATGAAGCAAAAAAAAGCTCATATAAACACATGTAAACGTACACAAATAAGATTGAGTAGATAAACATACATAAATACTTGTACATATTAAATACAATATATGCAAAGTAAGTAAATAAATAACCATAACAGTGTCAGCCGCAAAGTTGAGAAAGTGATTTCATAATAGCAGTGTGTTAAGGGAGAGACAGATAATGTTTTTAAGGTGTGACTTAAATGTTGCAAGGGACTGGGCACGGTTTAAGTCATGGGGTAGAGAGTTACACAGGAGAGTTGCCTGGAATGTGAAAGAACTATTGTAAAATTTATAGAATGAAGAAGGGACAGTAAGAAGCAAATTGAGCGGACCTAACATCAAATCGCAAATAACTGAAACGCTCTTTAAGGTAGCGAGGAGTTGCGGGATTAAAAAGTACGCTATACAGAAGAGACAGGACATGAGAGTTACGATGAGAACGGATTGGAAGCCAATTAAGCTGAGACCTGAAGATGGAAACACGGTAATACTTGCGTAACCCAAATATGAACCGAATACAGATGTTTTAGATGCGCTCAAGCTTATTATTAGCGAGGCCAACCACGAAATCATAAAAAAACAGCTAATTAAGAGTTAATTGATAGCTAATTATCGGAAATGTATGGAACAGCAGTTTTTTTTCTCGATTTCATGGTTCCTTGGCCCCAAAGTAAAAATTGCTTAGTGTGATCCCCATCACCCCTGTCACTCCTGCTTATGACACCAAAATCACCCAGTATGATCTAAGGGCTGATTTGATCCGTCCGTCCAATTGAGTGCTTTATGCATCACCCCTGTCACTCCGCTCATGACCTCAAAATCACGCTCTTGATGTCACAATATGATCAAACTGCCTCCTTATTATGTAATGCCGAGGCGCCTTTAATTTAATTTAACATAATTATAAAATACTCACGATAGCTCTAAGTTTGTTGCCTCTAACACTGTCAAAGTCCGAAATAAATGATTTGAATTTGAATTATTCGTTTTGTCAAATTAAATAACGCCCAAAGCACAAAATAAGCATTCATAGATGTTTTCTGTTTCTGCGTACCTATATTGAGAAATAGGATTGACTGTAAGAGTGACATTATTTGTATTGGAAATTACAAAATTTAGTCCTGCAGTTAAGTACTAACCTGGAAAGAAATCCGAATTGAATAGAACTTGAACAAGAAACACTAGGAAGACTATTCTAAGTCTGCGCCCTCGAGGACTCTATTCTATGAGGGGGGGGGCTCAATGTAGTTTAAGAAATTTAAGTAAAAAACTGAAAACAGTCACAAAAATTAATATTTCATAGCACTTTTAAGAGTCCCCAGCAAGCTCGGCCGAATTTCACCTTCCCATACAAACGGAGTTTCGTTCTCATTTTAATGAAACTTTGCATATGCAATGGCATTTGACGACACGTTTGGCTCAGTGGGTTGCACAACGGCCTACGAAGCTGGCGGTCCCGGGTTCGAATCCCGGCCAGGGCATGTGTTTGTGTGATGAGCACGAATGTTTGTTCCTGGGTCTTGGATGTTTTCTGTGTATTTAAGTATTATAATTTATCTATATATTATGTATATCGTCGCCTGGTACCCATAGTACAAGCTTTGCTTAGTTTGGACTAGGTCGATTTGTGTAAGATTGTCCCTGATAATTATGTTTATGTTTTTTATTATTATGAGGTATATCTAGGCCTGTAATTAGTTTATATTGGCTCCAGTTTATAAAACAAACAAAATACAGCAAAAAAAAATTTATTATGAAAAACTTAAATTCGCTGTATTTTTTTACTATGGTATCTGAAGCTACATAAACTAATTACAGGCCTGCATATACCTAAACTTATTTTAAGTACAAAGTTTCAGAGCAAACTAGCTAGTCGTTTTAAAATGAGAGCGTAACTACGTTTGTATGGAGAACCAAGCTTACCGGGGACTCTTAAGTGCAGTCAGCTGCAGAATAAAGAGACCCCTCAGCCATACAAACATATACAGCAGTAGGTCACGTTTCTCTGCAGCTGACCGTACTTGAGGCATAGCAGAATATCAGTATTGAGGCATAGCGTCAGCAAAATTACAAGGGAAGCGGAAGCGTATTCATTTACTCATATTTCAAAAAAAAGGTGGTTATAATTATAAGCCTTTCTTTGGACAACCCGGTGGGAATCGGTTTATATGGACGCCACGCCACTGCAGAATCTATTCTGCAGTGGCGTGGCGTGGCGTAGGTACAGTCAGTATCAAATAATCTGCAGCATTAAAGCGCCAAATATATCGCAACACATCTTTATTGGCATAGGCATGAAGATACGTGACGATAAATTTGGCGTTTTGGGTGCTGACTGTACATATAAGTCCTTTACGCCTCAGAGCTGTCACCAGAGCTTCACATGAGGATAAAACTGACACAAAACACACGTCAGTAATGATCATTTTTCTCCCTTTGTGCAGTAAAATAATTTATCGTCGTCTATCCGTGAAATAAGCTTTGTGGGACTTTCGGCCGATTTGCGGACAACCATAAATATTAGATTTGCTCTGGATTTGACGTTTATTAATGGTGTCCTAAAAAGTGTTTTCTTCTGATATACTAATAATGTGTTTTGTTAGTCTAACCTGCTAAAGGTCACAGTAACAATGTAAAATAAATCAGGTTCTAGAAATTTCAGTTGGGCTAATGGACAGCAATGTACAGTCAAGGAATTTAATTTATATACCATTTCGTACCTTGTCACAGTCAAAATCAATATGAAAGCCGATAGAGATTCCACATCAATGTAACTATGACAAGGTGCGAAATGGTACACAAATTAAATTCCTTGACCGTACATGTCACCATCAAATAGTTTGTACCATCCAAAGTGCTACTTCTATCGCAAAATATCTTTCTTCTTATAAGCATAAAGATAAGTACGTTACGATATATTTGTATTGTACTGTATAGTTGGTGCTGAAATAAAAAAAAAAACGAGGTGATGCAAGTGAAAAAAAAAAAGATAGACTAAGTACGGGAGAGCGGGGCTAAAAGTGCCGGGGTAAGTTGTTCCGAAGAATTTATTTTTGTATGTTTGTAACCTACTTATGTGTCGTTGTGGCTTCATCACGCCAAATCGGCTCAACGGATTTCAACTATTTTTGGCACACAGGTAGCTGCGTATTCACAAGTGGTTATATAATACTTTTTACCCGCCTACGTTGAAGAAAAAAAGGGGATATGATTTTTTTCTCCTCCGCGAACGAAATTGCGGCCGCCTTCTAGTATTATATGAAAGTATGAAGTGTCTACCTATTTCCGTTTAGGAATCAAACACTGCACAGGCAGACGGATAGAGAGTGGAGACTTAGTAACAAGCTACCGTTTACTTGTTGGATATAAAACCCTAAAAAACGGAAATTTAAGGTGATAAGAATATTTTTAATATAAACACTTTTCCCGAATCGAATCACATTCAGGGAGAGGTCTCCAATCCAAGCATCGTTAACATTGTTAGGCATAACGAAGTCAACGTTTGCCCCATTCCTTAAATTTTCCATAAAAGGCACGAACTCAGTGTAAAAGAGAATAAACACCATTTTGAATTTACCTTATTAAAATAATAATAATAAAAAAAACAAAACACCCGATTGCTTAAAAAACTAAAAAGAAAAAAACAAGTTTTTAGTTTTTTTAAGCAGTCGGGTGTTTTGTTTTTTTATTTATTATTTTTATTTTATACTTTTTAGTTAAAATTATAAGTCAGTAAATTTCGCAATCCTTATCGTGGGGGTTATTAAGAAGCTTGCACAGATTTATTTACAATTAAATGAAAATTTAGTGAGAACGGGTTGCGAACCAACTTTAAATCGTTATAGTTCCTAACTGGTCATTCAAAAAAAAATTTATAAAAGAAACTTAATAATGATTTTTAAATCCCTATTCAATGTTACCCCATTCAACATAGTACGTCGATTTTAATTTGTTTCTTTTTCACAATATGGCGTCTCATTATCGCCATTTTGAGTTTTCATCATTTTCACGTCTTTAGTGACATTCGCCCAACTAAGACGAATCGATTGACGTAAGAATCATCAAAATCGGTCCACGCGTTTGGTCTCTAGAGTGCCAGATAGGAACAAACATACATACATACATACATAGACTGATAAACACATTACCCTCCTTTGCGTCGCGCAGTCGGGTAAAAAACCGGCTAAGTGCGAGAAAATCCAGTGTTATCAGAGCCCTACTCCTAAGCAAAATATACGCGGTATTCGATCATTTTATATTGTTAACTGACATAGACACACATAAAATTATACTGTTTTTAGTATTTGTTGTTATAGCGGCAACAGAAAGTTATTATATCTGTAAAAATGACAACTGTCTAGCTATCACGGTTGACATTCACTGGTGACAGACGGACAGACGGACAGACGGACAGACGGACAGACGGACAGACAAACGGACGGACAGTACGGAAGTGTAGGACGGAGTCTAAGTAATAGGGTCCCGTTTTACCCTTTGGGTACGGAAGTTACGGAACCCTAAAATTATGACAACATTTGCACGTTCTATTAATCAGAAATACTTCAATAACGACGTAAATACCTACATTCCGTAGCAATGCTTGGAGTCTCCTTACGTGGTTGAATCAGAAACGAGGAGATCCGCAGAAGAACCAGGGTCGTCGACATAGCTCAAAGAGTTGCTAAACTTAAGTGGCAGAGGGCGCCACATTGCTTGTAGAAACGATGGCCGCTGAGGCAGAAAGTTTCTCGAGTAGCGACCGCGTATAGGAAGACGCAGCGTGGGAAGACCCCAACAAGATGGACCGATGAGCTGCTTAAAATCGCGGGTAACTGTTGGATGAGGGTGACGTACGGCCGGTCGTTATGCATATCCTTGGGAGAGGCATTTGTTGGACATCCTTGGGCCGATATGATAAATGATATTTAACTAGAAAGTGCCCGCAACTTCGTCCGTGGATGAGAAGTAAGACTTTAACATAGTAACCATAGTTGGTCTTAAAACGTATCATTCAACTTTACGTACTTACCCAGCTATCCTTGTTCAGTGCCGTAAATAGGGCGATGCCAGCGGTGCCAGGCACAGGACGCAGAACCTGGAGGGGCGCAGAAATGACCATGAGCCGCAAACAGCACATTTTTCAAATGCGTGCCAAAATATCTTCATTGTACGTGCAACCATTTCGTTTTTGGGGTACCGTAGCCAAAATGGCAAAAACGGAACCCAGTTTCATGTCCCTCCGTCCGTCAGTCCGTATGTCACAGGCATTTCAAAAACACTCCATACAATACATGTAACTTAGGGTTGCCATACGTCAGGATTTGTCCTGACATGTCAGGATTTTAGACCCTTTGCCAAGATTGCGGCCGGACTTAGCAAGTGTCAGGATTTTTAGGAATGATCTTATTAATATAATAATAATATATATGTTTACATGATACATTTGTTACAAAGTTAAGCCAATTTTAATGAATGACTTACTACTTTTAATATAGTTTTTGTTAATTACTTGCTAGTAATCAACAAAACCAATATTTCTTTGAAAATATAATTAATTGCAGCTAAAGACGGGTCGGATCGAGCGCGCGAGGGGAGAGGCTAGGGAAAGGGAAAGATAAATCCACAAGACAGTACCTACACCGCGGCGCGCTGGCGCGTTGTTTTCAAGCTGCACCAAATCTCTATTACAAGAAATGCCAGAACTTTTAGGGTACCTAATGTCAGGATTTTTATCAGGACATTTAATTTTTCCATACGGCAACCCTACATGTAACCGAAACTGAAAAAAATGTATTTTCAGCAAATGCCAATAGGGAACATGCATGAACTTTTTTCATCGCTTTTCGTAAAGAAATATCAAAATGCCGTAAAAACTATACCAAAAAGTGAAATTGAAATTAAAATCGGCCAAGAAATACGTACGATATAAGCATTTTAAACTACTAATTAGACAGCGATTTGACAGAGAGGTCCGATATAGACCGTTACGTCACAGTCTACTACGGTCATATAAACTCCATATTAAATTCTGTTTTGCTAGAAAGAGATAGAATGAAATGTTTGATGGCTTATATCTTGGGTATTTTTATAAGTATTTGAAAAAATATTTTTGTCTACTGTTTGTTACATGAATAAGCTTTTAATAAACCAGAAATTAAAATTCATGCATATTCCCTATCAATATTGGACACATATTTCGACAGCTCTTGTAAAAAGACTTAAAAATTAAATTGTTTTTGATTTAGTGAATATTTCCGAAAATAATCGCTCCGAAAGTAGCATAAATTGTCTAATTAGTAGCATAAATTGTGCCCCTCTATTTTCTAAACCCTATGTCCAAAAAATGTGAAGAAAAAAAAAATAGAAAGATAATGCTCAATAAATACTTTCAACGAAAATTGTTTTCAATATGATCGGATACACCGTTTTTGAGTTATTGCCAAAAAACAGCGCTATTCAGCAAAAGGGCGTAATTGCTGTGGAAATACGCTCTTTAGTTAGTGCTTTTTTTTCATATTGTACTTTTTCCTCTGTAGTGCATTTTTTTATATGAACGGCTGCGGAACCTTGCACTGAGGACATGCTCTTGGCCGGTATTTTTTCCTTTTTTATTATCCGTTCACGGATTACTTGTTAAAGTCGTGTTGTTCCGGCTGATCGTCTTTGGAGCTTTAATCATGTCGGGCGAAATTGTGCCGTGTTTGAGCAAAATCTGCAAATTAGATTGTGAAAATTTCTCTCGCGAATTTCAGGGACAAGGAAGTTCTATATGATAAAGACAAATTACAATTCTACGGTGACAGTAACGGCGAAGGAATAAGCTAGAAATCAGAAATCATCTATACAATCAATCAATCAATCAAATAATGTTTTATTCAAGTAGGCCTAGTTACAAGCACTTTCGAATTGTCAGGTACTGTACATTAGAGAAGTGTTAACTGGGAGAGATACAATATGATCCAACATTTGTTGCAAGGATTAGGTAAAACCCAGAAAAACCGAATCAAAGCATTAAACTTAAGTATAATTATATAAATAATTATAAGATAAATCCCAAATGGATTGTCAATAAAAAAGAAAAAATAATCTAGAATGTGTCTAGAATAAAATTTTACATGTCCGAGTATATAAAACAATTAAGAATAAAATAATACTAATACCTCAATAGGTATTCGTTAAAATAATTATATATATACCTACATTACGCTATAATTTACATAATTCCCACGCGGCTTTATCATTCATGTAGTCTTGTGTGCTATAATAAGCTTTAGAAATTAATTTTCGTTTTACAATATTTTTGAATTTACCAATAGACAGCTCACTTATGCTGCTAGGAAGTTTATTATAAAACCTCACACAGTTACCTAAGAATGATCGCCTTATTTTATGGAGCCTAGTAGCAGGCACTGCGAGCTTATGCTTATTTCTAGTATTAATATTATGTATATCACAGTTCCTCTTAAAGTGGGTAATATTTATATGTACATAATATTCTCATAAATGTATTGACAATGCACTGTCATTATATTATTGTCCTTAAACTTATCTCTAAGCGAGTCTCTATACTTCATTTTATATATCGCACGAACAGCCCGTTTCTGCAGAACGAATATAGTATTAATGTCGGAAGCACTGCCCCATAGTAGGATGCCGTATGACATCATACTGTGGAAATAACTGAAATACACTAATCGAGCCGTTATCACGTCTGTTAATTGACGAATCTTACTTACTGCAAAAGCTGCATGAACTCAGTCTATTCGAGAGATTAGCAATATGGGGACCCCATTAGAGCTTAGAATCTAATGTTACACCGAGAAAGACTGTACTATTAACTAGTTCCAGTTCCTCACCTTTAACAATAGCGCTTGCTTGCTCGTGTTTTACGTTACTCGTGACAAACTTGACACATTTAGTCTTTTTCTCATTCAACAATAAATTATTTACTTTAAACCAATTTACTACTTCACAAATTGCATTGTCTACGCCATTGTAGGATCGTTGATTTCGTACGACTTTGAAAATTAGAGAAGTATCATCTGCAAACAGAACTATATCATGGTGGGTCTTTACGAGGTGTGGCCAGTCTGCTGCTGCTGCGGCACACCCATAAAGACTAATGACCCCGGTGATCGCTTTCCATTCACGTCAACCCTTTGTATTCTACCATTTAAATAAGACTCTAATAAATTTAGTGCTGATCCTTTAACTCCGTAGTGGTGTAGCTTCTTGATCAGTATCTCATGATTAACGCAATCGAAGGCGTTAGATAAATCACAGAAGATACCTAAAGCATCCTGCGATTCCTCCCAGGCATCGAAAATGTGTTTTACGAGCTCAACTCCGGCGTTGGATGTCGAGCGACCCCGCGTAAAACCGAATTGCTTACTATGCATCAAATTGTTCAAATTGAAATGTTTTAACAATAGATATAAAATTAGCTTTTCAAAAATTTTACTTAATGTAGGTAGTACAGATATTGGTCTAAAGTTAGTGGGGTCAGAGGTACTACCTGATTTAAATAAAGGAATTATTTTGCTATGTTTCATCAGATCTGGAAACTCACCGCAATCAACACTGTTATTAACAACATAACGGCATAACGGCAGACGAAGGTGATGAATTTAAACACTTTGCTGTGGATACTGGTATATCGGTGAAGAAATTTTAAAATTTTGTTGCTACATCTAAACTAGAATTTATAATAATATTTTCTTCTGTTTCCGCGATTATTACTCATTGAATTGTCCTCCCGTGACCATGGAAAGCTGGAAAGCTTCCGAAACGTCGGGAACTAAAATGAGATAATATACGCGATATAATCCGTTAAATTGTTTTATTAGAATTTATAATTTTATCACCAATTTTTAATTCTAGATCACTAATTGCGTGCCTCGATCTACCAGTCTCCACATTAATCACTTTCCAGGTGGTTTTGATAATATTAGAACTATTTTTGATTTTCTGGGATAAATAATTACGTTTGGCAATATGACAAACAATTTTGAATTGTTTCGAATATTGCTTTGCATGTTCTTTAAATTCATCACTCGTATTAAACCGCCGTTCCTCATACAAGGCATTCAGTGCTTGTCTACGTTTGTGTAAATCCGCAGTAGCCCATTCGCTAAATACTGATGCACCGCCAGCCACAACCGATTTGGAAGTAAATATTTTATTATAATGTTGCATAAAAGTTGTAAGGAATGAATTATACATGTTATTTGGACTCATATCAGAAGACAGAAAGGGTAGCGCCTGAACCAAATGTTGTTTCAATCTTTCCACACGGTCTGTGGTTACCGATACAAAACTAGTTTGTTTTTTCACTATATTTTCCCTTAATATCTCATATATCATTAATTGGTCTAAATGATCTGATTCTAATTTACTGATTATACTTTACTTAGAAGGAAAAATATCAGTGAAAATGTTATCAATACAGGTGGCGCTGGTATCGGTCACCCTAGTAGGTTCCATAAATACGTGGCTTAAATGAAAAGATTTGAAAAGATTCAACAATCTAATACTTAGTGTTGAATTTTCCAAAAGATTTACATTGAATTGAAATCGCCGCAAATAAGTAATTTCTTATAAAGTTATATTATATTATATATATCAATTATAAAGTTGTAGAATTAAATGTCTGTATATTATATCGTAGGCCGATGTATACATTTTTATAATAAGCTACCAGATGATGCTTTAAAATTATCGTTTCCAGCTCTCAAAAAGTACCTAAAAGAGTCCCTAATGGCTTATTATAGTGTAGAGGACTATTTAACAGACAAAAATGCATGGCCCAAAACAGAAACCAAATAATTTACTTTTACCGGGACACGGTTCTTATAAGGTGGCATATCGAACGTATGTAAGTTGTTTTAAATAAAAAAAACATATTTTGCTTTTTTATATTCTATTTTATTTCCTTTTATAAGTTTTGATATGTTTTCTTGGAGAACTACGCATTGAGTTTATACTCAAAACATATATTTTGGATAGGCTAAGTACAAATATTGTAATAGATATAAGAGTTATTTCGAAAAAGTGACTGAATGATTTGTTTCGGCTTTTTTCTCAGTCATCTACTCTTGGGAAATGCCGTGGAGTCAAACTCGTAAAAGTGCCCTTGCGGCCTACTTACAGAATAAAGATCATTTCACAGTCGAATAAAAAATCCTTTAATATTCTGCCTAACGAACGAAGTCCCCTATTATTTTTCAACACAAAGCTATCCCAACTTACTATTTCCTTTAAGACACATAAAGTACTTCAAAAAGGAATAAATCTCTATAAGGAGGAGGTTGTCATAACTTTTCGGCGCCGACGCTAACGACTCAACTGGGACGGACGAGAAATGTGTCACCGTTCTATGCCGGGGGGGTTATTTGTCAATGTTAGGCCAAAAACCGCCATTTTTAGGGTTCCGTACTCAATCACGGTCTAACGGGACCCTGTTACTTGCTGTTACTAAGACTCCGCAGTCCGGCTGTCACCAGTCTGTTTCATGAACCTCGATGCAAAACAGTTGAAGTTTTCACACATAATGTATTTCCGCGTACAAGACGACGCAGCGTGGCACGGTCCCTAGTAAGGTGGATCGATAATCTGATGAAGATACCGAGAAACCGTTAGATGAGGGCGGCGGACGACCGGTCGTTGTGGAGAACCTTGGGGGAGGCCTTTGTCCAGCAGTGGACGTCCTTGGGCGATATGATGATGAATGTATTTTTTTTGCCGCTATAACAACAAATACTAAAAACAGTACAATTTTATGTCTGTGTGTCTATGTGAACACCAATATAAAATGATCGAACACCGCGTTCATTTTGCTTAGGAGTAGGGTTCTCCTAACACTGGATTTTCATAGATACGATCGTTTGTAGCGTATATTTTGTACGGAACCCTCGGTGCGCGAGTCCGACTTTCTCTTGTTTATTTTATTTATTTAGCGCGGGCTTTTTGGGGGATATCTATAATATGCCTTTGGGCTTATAAATCAGTCCAACCTAATAAAATATTAATTTATAATAGAACAAACAAATAAAACAATTAAACTACCTTAAAATAAAACTAAATCTAAAATTAATAATAAACTAAAATGAGAAATTAAAAAACTAGATGTAAAAATTACTTATAAATAAAAAATTTGCCCCAGATCGCCGTCGATTGGCAAGGTGCCCAGAAGGCTGGCAGCATTGCCACGTTGTATGGCAATGCTGATCCGCTGTGCGAGATATGAGCCAGCCCTCTGGTCACGTGTCAACTCAACCAATCTTCGGCTGCACTCTTTAAACACCCTGTGGGCGCTTTCCCCCCAGGGAAGGGAGTTTGGGGTTGAGACCCTGGGGTTTCAACCCCAAACGGCTCAAACGTGCAACCACTATTTATGTTTGCATATTTGCGCCGCTTGATGACAGCCGAATTGGCAGCCGAGCCAGCCTTAACCGCGGTGCCACGAAGATGGGACAGCGCCAAAGTATCAGCACAGGTCGCGTCCCAAACTAGGGGCCGTCCCATCTTCCATGGCACGAGGGTCATACCGTCGGGTCTCTTACCGTGAGCGCGAGCGAGCCCGGTCGGTTCCTAAACAGCCGGCGCTCCCGCGCTGGCTAAGGCCCGACGGATGATGTCGTTAAGGCTGGCATGACGAGGTGCACGTCCTGCGCTTCGGCCTCAGGATAGTCCGTGATGGCCCAGCGGGTCGACTGGGTCACCACATCGACAGCGATGGGGGGCAACACAGGTCACTCCCAGGCGAAGAGCGACGGATAAGCGGAAAGTACAGTTATCTAAAAGGGTGCCAATTGATGTGGAAGGCAGAGCTTGTAGCCACTGCCCGGATTCCCATTCGACAGTGGCAAGGAGGCGAGCGCGCTCCGGAAGACTGGTTGCCGTTTGAAACAGGTTTTCCCGTACAAGCCTACAGAGCGGCTCGTCCCAAAGACGCTGTGAAATGGGATTTGTGGGCAGATCAGCAATTGGGCAGGCATCGCTCCACGCAATTCTGGCCTCTGACATAAACGGGATATTAAAATGGCCGATTGGAGACTTTAAAATTTTGGATGTTAGTTCCAGTGAACTATGTACAGAGGACAAATATGCTGGGAGCGAAACGCTGGACACTTTTCTGATACCTAGGCCTCCGTGTCTTATCGGCAGAGATGCCTGGGACCATGAGCGGTCATCTAAATTGACATTGATTACTGAAACCAAAATATTATAAATTATTTTGTCTATTTTTTCTAACTGGGTGGGAAATTTCCAAAAATGGCTGCACCTTAGGACGTATGTGAATTTGGGTACAAAAAGGCAGTATCGGATGATGGTGTATGCAACATGAGCATTGATTTTTGTCATGCGATCCGAAACTTAAATGAGGTTTTTAATTTTGCTATCTAAAAAATCTGGAAAAGATTCGTCCAATACAGGTGCTCCTAGAGGTGAAGTGAGCTTTTCTCCGTGATTTTAATATTGGGGGCAAGACGACGAAATTTGGAAAGGACGAGTTCTTTGTCTAAACATGTATCGGAAAAGAAAAGTTCACATTTAGAAAAGTTCAATTCTAGTCCGATACCGCGGAAATGTTCAATTAATACGTTAAGGTTCTCTAGAACTTCGCTGACGTCACCTCCTAGAGTGCCGTCATCTAAGTACCAAACATTGAATTTGGAAATTAAATTGGTAATGATGGGGTGAATTGCGAGGCTGAAAAGCGCGGGTCCGAGCGGGTCGCCTTGTTGGCACCCTACAGCTGAGGATAGACGATTTTGTTTAAAAAGTAATTTAGAAGGCTTTGTGTAGCATTGCCAGATAAAGTTATAAATCGGAGGTGCTTTTTCACACGTTTGTGCTAGGAGGGCGGCTCGGTCAACACTGTTGAAGGCATTTTTGACGTCCACCTTCACAAGGACCTTACCTGAGTTTTGTGTGATGTGGGTTCTTAAAGCATGCACCGCGGCCTCACACCCCCCCTTTGACCCAAATCCAAATTGAATAGGCTGAAAGTACTGGTTGAGCGGACCGGATACAGCCGCGCAGCTGATTTTGGCAACAAGACGGCGGTAAGTTGTACCCACAACAATGGGTCTGATACCACCGTCTTTTCTCACCAGCGCACACAGATTGGCGCCGTATAGTGTGCTGGAAACTTCAGGATTTACTTCACCTGATAGCATGAGGTTGCTCAGGTCTGCCAGTGCCTTGAGGAGCAGCTCGCCGGTGTCCCCTGAGCTATGCCCGAGGAGATCCTTTAAGTGTTGCGGTGTTAACCCGTCCAGCCCGCCGGCTGAGCCGCTCTAGAAGGACATGACAGCCTTGAGGACTGCATCGGTAGAGGTAGTCAGGGGGGGCGTTGCTATATCTGGTGGGGCAGGGAGGCTTTGGTTTGTAGATGGCAGTGGGTGTTTGGATCTTAAAGCTGAGACGGTAACCTGATTATTGGGGCAATGCAGTCTGTAGAGAAAAGAAGGCGGGCAGCTCCTCTAAATTTTCAATGCGTTTGTATAACGATGTGTTGTGTTTTGTAACTAGTTTATCGAGGTCTTCAAGGCACAATAGGAGTTGGCAGTTTTTTTTTTTAATTTTGGCGGTGAGGGATATGTTTTTGTTCTGATCGGTGATGTGTAGGGTCCTGTAGGGGAAAGTGAGAAGTTGCTCCCAAGCTTCGTACGAATTTTCGGTTAGCCACCTACTTCTTTTACACGTAGATGCACTAACTGTATGGTTGTTAGCCAGTTTCATAAAGAAGTTTGGTATCTATGTACAAAAAGTTTTTACTACCGAAAATATTTTCATCACGAGATAAAAGGATATAACATGCAACTAAAATACAGTGTAGTGTATTAATCCGAATAATTATAATATCTTATCTTACACACTTCAATCTCAAGTAGCTTTTTTGTTATCACTGAGAATAGAGATAATTAGGTTTGTTCTGTTCTAAGTCGCGAGAGTGGTTCTTCTTATAACTGGCTTGTTTGAAATTGATTGTTACTAAAATTACACATTACAAATGATAACTAATTGTCACGCAAGATAAAATAACATTGACCATTTTATTGACTGTAATAAATAATATTCGCTATGCCGCATTATCCTTCGGCTCATTTAGCAGATATCTACTTTGTGTACGGATTTTGTGATGGGAACTCGCTCCAGGCAGTCGCCGAATACCGAAGACGATACCCAAACCGTCGTATACCTCACCATTCGACTTTTGCGGATGTCCATCGACAGTTTCGCGAAAAAGGGCTTGGAAAAGTTCACAGAGAAAGGACTATAAATCTAGATGAACAAGCAGAGAACAGAATAATGAACATCATAACAGAAGACCCAACTTTGTCATCAAGAGCTGTAGCAAGAATGGTCAATGTTAACTATAAGCTCGTATTAAGGCTATGGAAATGGTACGGCCTGCATCCTTTTCACTACAGGAAAGTACACGGATTAATTAACAATGACGGGCTAGCTAGAGTTGCCTTTTGCCAAAGGATGAATCAGAAATTAGTGGAAGATCCTGGATTTCTAAATAAGATATTATGGACAGATGAATCTTTGTTCACGAGAGAGGGAATTTTTAATTCCCATAATCAGCATATGTGGTTAGAAGAAAATCCCCGTGCGAAAAGGGAAAATTCATACCAGCACAAATTTTCCGTAAACTTGTGGGCTGGCATTATTGGGAATAAAATAATAGGTCCCGTCATATTTCCAAATAGACTGAATTCTCACAACTATTTATTATTTCTAAATAATGAATTAAACGACCTGCTAGAAGATGTCGATTTGGAAACCCGACGAACTATGTGGTTCCAGCACGACGGATGCCCGGCCCACTTCGGCTTGGATGTTCGTAATTGGCTGAACCAACAATACCCCGAGAGATGGATCGGCCGCGGGAGCGAAGTTTTAGCATGGCCTGCCCGGTCACCGGATTTAACTCCGCTAGATTTCTTTCTATGGGGAACTCTCAAAGATAAGGTTTACTCAACACCTGTGAACTCTAGAGAAGAGTTGTTAATAAGAATTCAAACGGTTTCAGAAGAAATCAAGAACACTTACGTTAACTTGAATCATGAAATCCGTTCAAAATTGAATATTTGTGCTGAAAACGGCGGTACACATTTTGAAAATCTAATTCATTAAATTAGTCGTAATAAAAATGCGTAACTGTTTCATGTTGTTGTTTATTTTACTGTAGGTACAGGTTAGCATGATCGCTGTTACAACAAAGTCCCTTTCCTGTATGAGGTAAGAGGTAAGTATGATGTAAAAAAATAAGTAGTATGATTTCCTTCGAATATTATCATGCCTAACAATTTATGGTTGTGATTGTTAGTCAAAAAAAAGATACCTAAGACACAAAGTTTCAATAATAATGTAAGAGCACTTTAATGTCGTAGCACCTAATAAAGTTTGGATACATAAGTATTTGTGGTATTTTGTGGTGCCAATAAATAAAAATAATTTCAACACAAACATCGTGCTAGACATAACTTGAAACTTCTTGTCATTCATAGAATACAAGTCACGCCATTCGCCTTTCATCGTATGATTTCGGAGCGATTCGTGAGTGTCATGCTCGCTCTTTGTTCTTCAACTTGAGATTCCCACCTAAAGGCTTGTTCACAAAGAAGCGGGCAATTAATAAGATTTAATTCGTACTGAAATAGTAATTTAATTAAGACACATAATTAGACCCATGTTGATATAACATTATTTACTCGTACAGTCGTCAAAAATATGTGGTTTAAATCTTTCGGGTTATTAACGGTCACGGTGTATACAGCGCGATTACGAATCAGCAGCTAGAATATATCAGCGACTTAGACTCGACATACAAAATAATTTCGAAATTCGACGAAATGTATTTAAAACAATCCACAGCGTTACAAATCGTGTGTAGAAGCAATTTAGAAAATATTAAGCTAGCAAAATTTTCAGAAGTCAACCTATTTTTTGATGAATTCGAACGATGTGTCAAGGATTTACAAAAGGCAGGCGCCATGATGACCATAGATGAGAATGTGTATAACTGAAATGATGATGACTGAAAGCACAGACTAATAAGAGATACTACGTGACTGAAAGTGAAAAATTAAATTATGTACATGCTAAACGCATTACCAGGAGATTATAGTTATATTGGCGACTTAATAGACGTATTACCGGAAGAAGAAAGGACAGTCGAATACATGAAAAGCATAATTCGTATGAAAAATATAGTTAAAAAGGAGGAAAATATACCGGATAAATCAAACGCATTTAAGGCAAATATTTAAAACAAACCGACATGTTTTACTTGTGGCAAACCTGGACACATGCGAAGAGATTGCTGGCACGGAAACCGTGGTCGTGGACGCGGATCTCAAAGTTCAAGTGGTGGCTGTGGACGTGGCCGCTACAATTTTGGACAAATTAGAGGTAGAGGAAATTATAGTTATAGAAATAATAGTGATGATTACGGAAGAAACAGTTTTCACACATCAATTGTAAATAATTCGACGATAACAAGAGAAGACGACGTAAAGCCGGGACAGATAAATTGGTTGCTCGACAGTGGATGTACAGACCACATAATTAATACTGATGAATATTTTGACAAATTCGTAACATTAAAGGAACCAATAAAAGTTAAAGTCGGAGACGGAAGAATACTAAAAGCAACTAAGGTTGGAACTATTACAACTTACTTCCCAGTTTATGCAAAAAAAAACAAAGTAGAAATAAATAATGTATTCTATGTAAAGGAAATGAAAGCAAAGCTATTGAGTTACTCGAAGATTACGGATAATCATACAATAATTTCGAAAGGATATTTAACAAAATCTACAACTTTAACAATGAATTGATAGCAATTGCCAAAAAGGATGAAAAGCTTTATAAGATAACGAGCCTTGTTTCAAACGGAATTTATGCAAATGCACTAAATAGTAACATGACAAATAAAGAAAAACTTCACAGAATATTTGGCCATGTCAACTTTAATTATCTTGATTTTATGTGTAAAAAACAACTATTAGAGGGAATGCCTGAAGAATTAGAAGAAGACTGCATGAAATGTGCTATATGTATCGAAAACAAGATGCACGACTTGCCATTTGACAATAACAGAACGAAAGCGGAAGATATACTGGAAATTGTTTACACTGATATCAATGGGCGCACAGAACAACAGGACACGCAGGAGAAAAATATTTTCTAACATTATAGATGATTATAGCAAGTTAGCGAGAGTTTATTGTATCCAGTCTAAGGAACAAGTTTATGAGTGCTTCGAAGAATATGTAAATGAATTACAAAATATTACAGGCAAAACAATAAAAGTATTAAGATGTGATAATGGAAAGGAATATATAAATCATCGTATCTTCAGGTTTGCAAGACAAAAAGGCATAATGATAAAACCATGCCAAGCATACGTACATGAATTAAATGCCATAGCTGAAAGATACAACAGATCGATAATGGATATGGCACGATGCCTTTTAGCAGAAGCAAAAGTTGATAGACGTTTTTGGCCAGAAGCTATAAAAACTGCTGCTTATTTAAAAAACCAAATATTAACCAATACACCAGAGAGAAAGACACCGTATGAATTGTTCTTTCAAAAGAAGCCATCAGCTTAATATTTGAGAATGTATGGAAGTAAAGTTTATGTTAGAGTACCTGAAGTAAAAAGAAGTTCAAAGTGGGATAGAAAGGCAGAAATGGGCATCTTATTAGGATATACAAATGTCGGATACAGAGTACTCATCGATAATAGAATAATTGTAGCAAGATATGTTGATATAATTGGAAAGAATATAAAGCTTTTAGCATTAGAAAATGACGATGAGGAAACTATAACTGATGAAGACAAGTGGGAAGATAGTATAGATGAAATTGATTAAGTACAACAGGATAATGAGATTATACCAGAAAGTAATGATGATGAAGCTACAATAAATGAAGGAAGGAAAAAGTCCAAGAGACAGATTTGATGAAGAATTTAGCTACTACTGTATAAATGTTAATTACTGTGATGCCATGATTCCAGATACATTTCAGGAGGCGACTGAATGTGATGAGGCTGAGCAATGGAAAGAGGCAATGGACCGAGAGATGAAAAGTCTGGTGAAAAATGATACTTGGACACTAGTGAGTGCTCCACAGGATAAAAAGGTACTAGATGTTAAATGGGTGTACAAGAAGAAATCTGCTGAACTTTATATAGCCAGGTTAGTGGTTAGAGGTTTTCAACAAACGGACAACGTTGATGGCATGTATTCACCGGTAGCTAGTATGCAAACTTTAAAACTACTTCTTTCATATTGTTGTCAATTCAAATTAGATATACATCAAATGGATGTGGAAACAGCCTTTTTAAACGGCAAAGTGTTATCAGAAGTGTATGTCAAACAGCCTCTTGGTTATGAAGACGGTACTGATAAAGTGTATAAATTATATAAATCTTTATATGGTTTAAAAGAAAGCCCGCGTGCTTGGTACGAATGCTTTAATGTTTTTGTAACGACTATTGGTTTTAGAAGAAGCAAATACGACTACTGTCTTTATGTTAAAAACGATAAAAATAATCCAATTTATATACTGGTTTACGTCGATATCAGTAGGTCTACTGATTGCTTGCAAAGATGATCAAAAAATTGCTTCAATTAAAAGAAAATTAGGTAATCCTTTTAAAATGAAGGACATGGGGAAAGTTAAAAACTATATCGGGATTGATGTTGAATATGATTATGCAAAAGCAAATACTTTAACTTTAAGTCAGGAAAAGTATATTGATTCATTAGCCAAAAAATATAAAATTGAAAACTCAAAACTTTTTAAAACACCGATGGAAATTATTGTATAACTCGAGAAAAGTGAAATTAATGAAGACAAATACAGAAATCTGATAGGAGCATTGTTGTACTTAAGTTCTGGTACTCGACCAGACATAGCTTATTGCGTCAATTATTTAAGTAGGTTTCAAAATTATTACAACGAAACTCACTTTAAATATGCGCTATTATATTTAAAGTGAGTTTCTATATTAAGCTCACATATCAACAGAATTTAGAAGCAAACGTGATGGACTGTTATGTTGATGCCTATTGGGCTGGAGATATTGTAGATAGAAAGTCTACAACTGGTTTTATTATTAGATTATTCGGCAATGTTATACATTGGAAGTCAAAGAAACAGAGCAGTGTAACAAAATCTTCTACATTTGCCGAATACGTAGCATTGTCAGATGCAGTAACTGAAGTATGTTTATTGCGTAGTGTACTTAATAATGTTTTTATAACGTTTGATGATTCTGTAAATATTTATGAAGATAATTCAGGAGCTGTTGCTATCGCTAAGTATGGTAATTTCACGAAAAACTCGAAACATATTGAAGTACATTATCACTACTTTCACGAGAATGTTAAGAATGGAGTCATAGATATCGTGAAAGTTAATTATGAGGATAATGTTGCAGACATTCTGACTAAATCCTTAGGAACCATAAAGTTCTTCAAGTTCAGACAAATGTTGAATATATTATTGTAAACATTGGATATGACCGAGATTTCAAAATGTACTTTAGTTAATTAATACACCTGTGTTATGCAATATAAATCTTAGGAGGCGTGTTGAGTTTGTATATCGATGGAAGATTTATATTGGCAGCTTAGATTTATATATCTTTATTAAGATAGGTGTCAAATGTAGAACTTTACATTGAATTCTCATCATGTCATGTTTTGTGTTGTTGTGAATAATATATTTAATAAATGTGATTAACATAAAGTCTCGTCTATATATTAACACGGACTAACCGACGGACAGACATGACGATACCATAAGTGTTCCGTTTTTGCCTACGGGACTAAAAACAATTTTGGGCATTACTTCATATGCGCCATCTATTGATATATCTACGAACTAAAATAGTTCACTTCACTCACCTAAGTTCCTAAAACGCATGTTGAAGTTTACGTTTACAAACAGATGGCTCTGATTCCAGAAATGTCGAAAGTGTGGCTAACTGTTCATTTACTTCCTAAGTTAGACTCATAGAGTGTTCTGAGCGTTGCAAACTTTTCAGCTTTCCATGGTCACCCGTGATATATAAAATATACGCGATATAATCCGTTAAATTGTTTTATTTAAATGAGTAATAATCGCGGAAACAGAAGAAATTATTAGAAATGTGTCCTGTTTAAAGGATGTCGATTTGTACACTGCACTTGCACGCCAGCGGTGTCGTCCACCGCGAGATCACTAAAAAATCACAGGTCCGATAGAGCCAAGCATAGGTCGTCTAACATACATATATACTGACCGCTATTTTAAAGTTTTTAAACTATATTGTGTTTAGACTAGGTACACATTGAGGTGTTCGTAGCGGGCGACAGCCCGCTAGGTGCCGAGGATATTTTAGCATCCTACCTCCTTTATTCACTCGTTTAAGTTAAAATAGTGTCATGACATGATACTGTAAGCTGATGTTAGCGACAGACCACTTAACCCTATAGACTCCGCTTGACACAATTTTATTTAGTATCTCATCTCGCTAAACTGGGGGGGGCAGCAAGTGCACCATGATTGGCTGGGAAAGGCGAGCGAGCAAGTCACGTCGACTGCGAAGTGACGCGATACTGAGAGAATGTTTGGGGGCGCGGCGGCTGCTTGATGTTTTTTGAGCTTATGCTTGGCTTACGGGGGCGCCTGTGTATGCAGGGTCTAGGGGTTGCCTAGTCCATGTGTTTGCGAACAGATGAACCTTTTGATGAAATAAAACAACACAAATAATAATTACAAATTTATTACTACGTCAAAGTGTCCTCCGAGCGTATGTACTCGCCAACATCTGCCTGGTGAAACGCGATTGTAGCTAGTGGGTCGGCGTTCCTGCACTCGGCCGTGGTACGGGCTGCTACTCCGAAGCCCAACGGCATGTCTGACATGGAATAGATTACTACACCTTGGTGCTTTGGTGTGTTTTCTGTTATGCGGCCGAGACCTGGAAGATTTCAAACTTTGTTTAGTTATGTGTTTGAGCTACCTTCATTTTGGAACGTCAAGTATATGTCCTTAGGTTGATTCTACAAGTGTTTCAACCGCTGTCAATATACTGATGCATTATTAACTATATACCTTTAGATTTGCATTACCATTTTCAGTTATTTTGTAGAAGTTCAGGAATCCTTATAAACAAGTGAAAATTTTAATCGAACCTACAGGAAAATGGTTGATATTGTGACCAGCGGACTGACAGCAATTGAAACGCTTGTCTTTAGACATAAATTGACTATGGGCTTGAGTAGGGCTGGCATTTTGATTGTTGCCGAACCCGGACAAAAACTTCAAAAGCCCCAAATATTTAGAGTAGAATTCATGTTTCCATGGACATCTTAGATTTCATTCGGTTTTTAAGGTTTTCTTGAAACAAAAAGTGTGCAGATTTTACCGGTCATTTTAAAAACCTCCGACACCCTCCAAATTAGGACAAATCTGAGGAAACCCGGACGGATGGCAACCCTAGGCTTGAGTGACTAGCTGAATAGTCCACACTACTACTTATTGTAGGTTAGTTAGAGTACAAGTTAATAAAACTAAAGCCATTGCCATATTTTGCAACGAAATAATGCATATTTTTTTAATACTATTTTAATTTCATCTGTTTACACACCCTATCAGTGGCGCGGCTTCCATATAAGCCAATTCCCACCGGGTTACCCAAGGAAAGCCTTATAACCACCTTTGGCTTTAAGTATGAGTAATGGATAAGTTCACCTTTGTACAAATGTGTTACTTTACTTTCTTCGAGATTGTTTTTATGTACAATAAAGTATTTACAATACAATACAATAGTAATGAATATGCTTCGGCTTCCCTTGTAATTTTCCTGACACCATGCCTATGCACCGTATAAGGTAGTAAGCTGACAAATAGTAGACAATGAGTGTTATAATTTGGACATGTATGTGGCATTGTAGCTCTTGATTGTATGAACCACATTGAATTTAGGTTTGAAAGGTGACTTAACTAAAAGTGTTCATAGCTATTACGAAAATTGCTAAGAACACTTTTAAGAAAATTAGATTTATGAAAATCAGTTGAGCCGTTTGAAATAATTGGCTTCGTTTGTTATGTTTTGTGAACTACTTGTTGATGGCACTATTGCTATGCAACTTGCAGAGTAATTGGCAACTCTACAATCAACTACCATCTGATGTTTGTTGTTATGGCCTCTTTATCAACAGTACAAAAAAACTAACATATCTTTTTCAGAGAACTTGCAACATCTAAGTTTGTTTAATCCTTGCAACAAAAATCCTATTGATGCAAGAGTATCCTCCTGGTAATAGGCATTAATGAAAGAAATAAAGATTTCCTAGTTCACTTACCACTCTTAATAACATGATGTCCATACAAAAACTGTTGCTCTGCAGATGGCTTCACCCAAATCTTGAACGGAGCATATGGAGCAATATATGTCAATGCAGTTATATGTAATCTGAACTTATTCGTCTTTGTGAATTTCCCGAAACACGTTCCTGCTGACACAAGGTTATCTGGTTTCACGGTGTGAGCTAGTTGAAGTAACTTCTCTGAAATGTAATATACTCTGTCTCTCTTCTCTCTGAAGCAGTATGTACCGTCTGGCCTATCTATAAGCAGCTTTACATTCACGCCGATACTGAAAATAAGAGAAACCACACGTTATATCACCAAAAATTTAAGATATACGTCAAAACCCTTCAAATATTTATGCTCGAGTTAAAGAAAATTATATAAATGCACTGTAACTTACTATTTTGTGAGTTTCTCGAATAAAAGCCTCATTCTTTCTTCGGATAGGACCTTCATTTTATAGCATTAATTTAATAATAAACAATGTTAAAAATACAACACGTGCTTTCGAGTTACGCCGCTAACTGACTGAAACGCCAAATGTCAAGGGAATGGAATGTCAACGTCACATTGGATTGGATGACGGTGACGTTACATTATCGTTCTGAAATTTACAAGAAAAGCACCATTTGATGTTGCCATTGCAATGAATGTAGTTATTCATAACAAAATGTTTTTCATTTTATATTACTCAGAAAAACATATGAAATGATCTCTGTTAGAAATAGTTGATCTATTGTAGGGCTACAAGCAACTGACCGTTAGTCATTATAAACATTAAATCGGCCTTCTCGCTCGCGCTTTTGAAGAAACAGCGAGTGCAAGCGATTACTTCGTGTTTATGACTCTAACGCTCAGTTGATTTTGGCCCTACTATATTTAAGATTTATCATTATAGGAATACAAGTAATGTTTACAACAATGAATATTTAATTGTAATCATTGTCACCCTAGTACCATTTCCGAACGAAACATAATTCGCGACAACTTCGCATCAATGAAATGAGCGAATGAGACAGCAGATGAGAGACAAACTTAAATCACTCCAATTCACCCTCTGGATAATCAGCTGCTGTGAGAGAAAGTGGTAAGTTATTTTTGCAACATTTTCGCAATGTAGTCCGCTTTACAGTTCCATTGGTAACACAAACTTGAATCTATGACTCAAGTTAAATGTAGATATGCCTTTCGTTCGTGGAATATGTTTGTCTATACATATTTATTGATGTTAAATTCACATCTGTTGTGAATTGATAGCGTAATAAACAAGTGAACCCCTACCACGCACCAATAAGTTTGTTTCGGCAGCCGGTTATTGCTGAAAATATGTTTTAAATGCAAACCTATTTATCGAAAATCTCCACGTACCTAATAGTGTTAATAATATTGATGTTTATCTTCATTTATCAGTTAAACTTTAACTTACATAGACGAGAATCGTGTCGTTTCTTATCTTATTTGATGATTAATAAATTACATATATATAACTAAACACAATAATAAAATATTTATACTTATAGCTATAATAAGGAGCAATTACAATAACTATTTAAGTTAGCATGCACCTACTTAGCAAGTGAGAACTTTTTTAATACATGTAATGAAAAGCCAAATAACTTACAAAAGTCATAATAAAATATAAGTGCGCCATGAGAAATGTACTTATAAATAATAATAATAATAATAATGTGTAATATACCAGTTATTTTTTCATAAATAACTAACTTTACCATACGTTTAAAGGACATCATGCTTCACAATGACCTTAACTTGTGTCGGCCATAATTATTTATTACAGCCTCTGTTTAAGGAATGTTTGGCTTTTATTAAGATGAAGGTCGTGAGTGAGACCGCGCTACTTGCAACTCGTAAATGCGCGCATTGCGCACTTGGTAAATTCAACTGCTAAAATATAATTAATTCCGATACCTAGGTATTTCTTATTACAACTTGTAACATGAGTAATATAAACTTATTAATTTTATTTGCAATCTTATTACACAAAAAAAATATATTTCAATTTCCGGTGGCTTGGCCCGCGTGTATGTCTGTTTTGTTTATTCCACGGGAACCGTCCATTTTTTCCGGTATACAAAAGTAGCCTAAGTAATTAGGGAAAGAAAGGTTACTCAAGATATTTTCGACCAATCAACCACCAAAAATGAATTATTTCGACCAGTTACCACTAAATAATTTGGTGCCATTGGTGTAGGTGGTAACAGTTGGGTCATACTGGTTCTAGAATTTAGCCGTCTTTCCTGTGGACAACGCAATAGTTAAGGGCTTGGGTACATATAACTGATATTTTTATCGCTTAGATCTAGAGTATTAATCAATTTGTACATCGCCTAATAGGGCACTAATAAAAATTAGTATTTAAAGCCCTTAACTTTCGGGTGACCCAGGAAAGATGAATAACGCTAACTCAAACTCTAAAAATAATTATGACCCAGTTGGCAAATGTAATCCCAGTAGTTTCCACTGGTAACAGATGGGGGAAGAAATACCAGCTGTTACCACTGGTAACAAGTTATGGTAACAGGTGGGACTAACCCCCAAAAATAGATATATAAATTTAGTTTATTTTTTAAACATAAAATACCGGGAGTATGTCAAGCTATAATATTTCCTTGTTTATTAGTACTTCCAGTACATAGTGATATGCATATTAACGATCATGAACCACTTTAATGACGTCACATTAACGACTGTCGGCAATTTCAACCCATTTGAACTGTGACTCAGTCAATGATCACAGAAATCGTAATTAGCATTTTTTATTAGGTTTATCCAAGTCTGTCGGGTATTTTATTACTTGGGCAGCCCGCTTCTCAGTTCCGCCTACGATATTTTTGAGATTCTGATAAAAAACACAATGGTTTTCCTTTATAAAGATTAATTTCTTTCATCGCAGTAAGATTTAGCTTAAGTCTAATAAACTTAAAATTATAAAAATAGCATTTAATACAAAAGCAAAAATCTTATTCACAATATTTACCGGCCAGTTGTAAGGCATTTTTATTGTGTACTAGCTTCTTCCCGCGACTTCGTCCGCCTTAAATTCGTTTATCGCGGATAAGGGTATTTTTCCGGGATAAAAAGTAGCCTATGTCCTTCGTCAGGACTCAAACTATCTCCATACCAAATTTCATCCAAATCGGTTCCGCGGTTTAAGCGTGAAGAGGTAACAGACAGACAGACAGACAGACACACTTTCGCATTTATAATATTAGTATGGATAACATAATACATATCAATAAAAAAAACTGATTGATCGATATCGACAAAGAAACTTAATGTAAACCTGAATTGTTTCTTGATTTCCCATTTCACAGCATTTTTGAGGGTAAGGTCAATGTGGGCTAGTCCGTCTATAAGGCAAGACCGTCTACACGCTATAACTCTTGTATTTGTATACGCACGCCTCTTAGAACTAGGTCGGAAAAGTAGTTTTTCGTCCTAGTTATTTTACTCTATAATTTTCAATTTTTTCAATTGTCAACTTTATTCGTGTTTCAAACTTAAATGGCCAGTGCAAGTGGGTACCGCAAATAAATCAGAAAAAATAGAAAGAGTCGGATTATTTGTTAAACAAGTGGGTAACTTAGGAGTTTAATAACTGCTTTTCCTGTCTAACGCTTTTAATGTAGCCAGAACGCTTTAATTTTGTAGTTTTTGGTTTCGAAATATCTAACCTTTAAAAATTGTCTAGTTGGAAAGTCCGTCTGATACGTATAAAATTTTGGGTTTATAATGTTGTTTTATTTTGGACCTTAAAAAAGGTTTACAATCTTTTCTTCTACGCATATGCCGATCTTGCCTTTAAAACAGAAAAATATATATACATTTAAATTGATACGCCATATCCCTGAACTCAATACACTATTTGTAAGGGCATAAAATAACGATTTCAACTAGGTAATTCACATTCCTATTGGCCTTCAAATAGCGCGGCAATAAGTACTAGACGGTCTTACCTTAATACAACACGGGAATTCCTACTCACTTTTTTAAAAATACCTCTTTTTATTACAAAAGTTTTGCTTATTTTGCCAATTTGTTTATGCGACATTGTAAAATATAATATGTGTCATCTTTTAAGTCTACGCCGTTTTGCCTGGAATAAATAATAACCTGGATAATCCGATTTAAACTTAACTTTAAATTAAGTATGCCGGACTTGCCACATCGACCTTCATTTATTATTTCAATAGTATTCATAATTAATAAAAGAAAACCTTAATACTGAGAAATATAATATATAAAACCATAAAACTGAAATAATGTAGATGTAAACAAAAACGACGCTATAACTTTCACCACTAAGCATTTTCAGGTATATTTTGTTACTCAATCTAATTGAATATTTGCGTAAGAATACGGACGCAATTTGATTCTGTATGAGAACACTTAATTAATTGTTTAAGTGTTGTCATACGGAACAAACAAACGACCAAAGTTTAGTAACTGTAAAAAGAATAAATGCATTTGTCCTGCCAGTATATGATAACGAATCGCCATGGTTCCTGTAACTGGACACTCCCAGTTAACTATAAGGCTAAATTTAATTAAGCCCCGAGTCAGTCGAGGTCATGTGACGACACTGCACACACCCTAGGGAGTGCCAAATTGCGTAGGTACTTACATCGTAAAACGGCCTAGTAATTGAGCTTTGAAGGGCACTATGCAAATTTGAATAAAGGCGTATAAGAGATAGGAAAAAGTTGTGTCATCCGATATTTTGAACTACCAAAAAGTAAATCCTTAAACTCTTACAAAAAGTGCCAAAGAATCCCTGAGCTTTCTTTAATAGAGATGATTCCATCAACAAACTCTATAAACAGAGTCTCTTTTCTATCTTTTACGCCCATTCGAACATGCGTTATGGTGAATGTGCTAACCTTCAGTATCTAAAAATATAGTTTCTCCAAGATAAATGCGGTTTCCTTGGTTTGTTGATTAAGAGGATGATTCCTATAAGCCAGACGTAATATTATCCCATGACTTGTATATGACGCACGTTAAAATGACTGTCTGAAAGAGATAGACCATGTAGAGCCTATTGGTATAGAGCTCACGGTCGATCTCGCACGACATTCTCAGTCACACCAGCGTATAGTAATGGAATTCAAGTAATACATATATAGACACCCAGTGCACACCTATTTACATTATTACTCACAGAATATGCACACTGTTGATAATACTATTATCGCGTCATCTAGTGTGACAAATTCCTATCCGAGTTAATGCAAAGCAAACTATTGAAGCCACGTGCAAAAATGAATCTATGTTTAGTATATTGACCTCCAGTTTGTTCGCTTTGACAGCGACATTGTAGGATATCTAAGTGATAAAGTTTTTCCCCGACAATGCACCAAATATAGTACGTATATGTGAATACAATGCCAGTGCTTTATCGTTACTTAATTCCTAATCATTTGTTGACAAAGGAATGAGTAATGAATCGGCACAATTCAGTTCGATTACCTTGACTTTGAATCACTTTTGCTAAATTTGGACTGGTAGTGAGAAGTTTGCGAATACTTTCAAAGGAGCATTTCTGCAATATTTTATCACAAGTTATGCATTTTATGATTTTTGACAGACTTATTAATGAACTTCTATTTCTTCGTGTTACTCCCAAATTATGAATCACTTTTTCCTTTAATAATGTAAATCTCTTTGTTTGCAGAACGCTATCATAAATAAACAGACGCCATCGACTCCATTCGGCAGCCGCGCGTCTTACCGTGCGGGTTATTTTGAGAGGAACATTAACTGAAAACGTGTGTGGAACTATTGACGCAAGTGTGGTGAACATGTCTTTAATCAACTATTATCCGAAGAATTTGCGAGCCAACGGTTGGGGTTGGCATAGAGGATCTAGTGCTGCTTCGGCTGTGAGGGGGTTTCTTAAAGGGGAGAGAGGTGGTTCACCCGGAGAAGGGAGTACTGAACCTCTGGTTGAAAATGGGGGTTTATACCCCAAGTTGCCAGTCGAGGATGAAACGCTGTACAATCTTGGAGGGTCCAAGCTGTACCCTAGCCTTCCAGCTGAGGAGTACGAGAGCGGAGCAGTGGAGGAAGTTGTGGAAGAGGCCTGCGCTTCTGTCAACGTTAATTTGGTGGTAAGTGCCTACAATTAGTGCATACGTAACGCTTAAATGCTCATAATTAGCCAACCATGCCTTTATACTATTTATGGAGGATATTATTATGACAGCTAAACGCTGGAATTGTGTAGTAAGGCGTACACATACATTTTAGGACACATGACTATTGCATAGTTAATGCTTACAGTCCAGACCGTCCAGATGTTCTTTATCATTCAAACATAAAACCACAGAAACGCGTCAATGTTTGTTTATAGACGTCCAAACGTAACTACGGAATATGACATTGACATTCTCGTATTTACACATTCGTACATTAAGTTAAAAAACTAAAAAGTTGTACAGTTGAATTAACCTACCCTACTACGAATAGCAGTTATTGCCAGAGTTTTGTAAAACCTTGGCCGATATGTATTTTTTTTAACTAACAGATTTATGTGAATTTGGATTTTCAACTATTTAGACGTAAATATTAGTACATATGTAACTGGTGTAATGCCACCAGCTATCACGTGTTTTCAGGGCCTAATTTACCCTCAGTGCTGCCACGAAAAATGCCGTTCACATTTATTTATAAAGGAAAAAAATAATACCGCCCCTAAGCTTTAGATTTTACCACCCATAAATGTTTGTAACCCTGAACACTAGCACTTAATGCCCTTAGTGTTTGTGGGCTGTTTGTTTGTACAAAAATTACTGCACTAAAATCAGAATACACTTGATTACCTGTGATGCTGAAAATGCGAATTGTACTCTAGACGTCATTTTACTAAGTATTTGCTAAATTAAAATACTTTTCTCAAATATGCAATGAAATGTCGTCATTACGTTCGTTAAAACAGGCTTCAAAGTATCCCGTTTCGGGCGGAAGAACCTGAGAGAACTGTAAAGGAATTTCATACAAAATTGAAGGCCTAGGCCGGGAAGTATTTTTTTTTTTAATTTTAATGTAAACATGGTCTGTGTCATGCACAGGTGAATTATATTTTTTTGATTTTTTTCTGGTGGCTGAATGGTTATCGGACCAGAAATATCCGCGTTTATGCCTACACACGAACTGCTATTAAGAACACAAATCTGTATGGTTCATATATTGATGAATAAATTTAAAATATTGTCTATACGTAAGTTACCAGAGACAATAGACAATATTTAAAATCCTCTGCATTTATTTTATTTATTATAGAAATTAAGATTCTTATTATAAAGGTTGTATATAACGGGTCTACTCGAACATTACACACGCGAAAAACGGACGACTTCCGTAAAAAAAAACATTATGGAGGGATATTGAAGGGAAAATTTCAAAAACTTTTGTCGTGTAGTTTTTTGAGTGGTGTATTTTTTTATTTCATTGCATATGTTTGAGAAAAGCACTATACATGCCTCTGGCCGTGAAAAATGCTTGCCGGCTTCGTATCACTATCTGGCCTCCCTACGGTCGGCCATCTATACCTACTCACCCGGCAAGTTCTTCTTCCCGGCGTCTGCAGTAACGTACTATTACTAGGAGCCCAATAACTTACTTATATAATATACATTTTAAGATGAGTAAATTCGCAAACGAATGTTACGCTAATAGCAATAAATAAATAAAATATTGCAGGACAAATTTTACACAACTCGAAATAGTCTCATAAGTTCAGTTAGGCTTGTGTTACAAGTACTAGACGACGATAGATTTAATGTATTACTTATATATATATGCACAAGAAACATCCAAGACTCGGGAACAAATATCCTAAATATGCTCATCACACAACAATTTGCACTTACCGGGATTCGAACCCAGAAACGTCAGCTTCGCAGGCAGGGCCACTGCCAAACCGGTCGTCAACGTCGTACCATGAAGGCCGTTTAGAAGATCGGGCGTTGTCTAGACGAGCCAAACAATTATACAATAGATTTTATTTCAAATTATCTACTACGGGTACAATATTGCAAACATCCATCCATCCATCATAGATATATAGTAGGTATAATGTATATTCTAAACTAAATACAACTACTTAATTGTTAAAACTTATAGTATCGCAAGTATAACAAAGCAAAATAATGTGGCGCCAAAATTGACATTCATCTTAAAGCAGAGATAAAACAAAATTAGACAAACGATATCAGTTTATTACACATGATTAAATCGTTAAAAATAAATTAATTTGCCTTGATATCAAAATAAACAAATCATCAACTCGTTAGATTGTAATTTTCGTATTACGGTTTTTTATTATGAATCAATATCCGATTAGTGATACAGACGAGATAAGTATAGATATAACTGTGAATGTGATTCTATGTTTTCGGGATAACTCAAAACTGACTCCCAAAGATGCTCACTTTTTTTAACCGACTCCCATAAAAACGTGGTTCTTAATTCGGTTGTATTTTTTAAATCAATAACGATGTAGTCCGCTCTTCTAGTAGATACATACCAATCAGGGGGGGGATATATCTCTCTTTGTCTCTCTTTACAAGCTTAACGTAATTTTAAAACACCTGTACTTATATACAACAACATGTTATAGCTAATTTAAGTACATCATTAGTGATCTGAAAGACTTTACATAACTAAAAATCTAACTGTTAAATAGAATCAAAGAAATATAATGGCGTCTGCGCTTATCGCATTAAAATCCTTGTACCTTCGATTCCTAAAAATTGTTCCTTTCTAACAACCATCCTTAAATTGACACTACTGCTTTTTTATTAGTACTAATCCGATATTTCCAAATTCCTGATAAGCTCTCCACACAATTAAAAAATATTTCATTTGTACTGAAAGCTCTGAACGCAAATCAATCAATGTTTTACATGCAAAAATAATCTACAAGGACTACAAGTCAGTCAAACTGAAGAAGGATCATATTTTTCCACATGTTTTGCACGAGATATAAAGAAAAAGCTCATCATTTTCATTGTTTATTACTCACAGATGTCGATGATTCAGGCACTTTAACCCAACATGTACTGAGTCATCTTGTGACGTATCGGAAATGTGTTTCTCAATTTGCCTTGCGGAAAGCCTGATTTCCTGAGAAAATTGGTACTAGACATTTTTTTCCTGTTAACTGAGTGATCTACTTTAAAGTAAAACACATGCACCACACAATCGGTCTGTTTATCTTCTTAAATGTTCCACGAAATGACCAGTAGGTGCGACATTCGCGAGCAATATTAATAAGTAGTTAAAATGTACAAAACTAGAAATCAGATTAAGTTTAAATGTCAAAATAATTATCGTTTACTATCTAGGATTTTGCGACTTGATAAGACATAATCTCATTATCCATAAAATATTTGCAGAACTGGTTACCTACTTAATGAAGCATGTCTGCCATGGGCTAACACAACTAGCCGTGACTACGCTTGTCACGTGACATATCGACACCCAACTCTCTCGTACTATACAGGATAGAAAGAAATAGGCAATGTTAATCGCGTCGCGTAGTTGTGCTAACGGCAAAATGTCGTATGCATATCAGTGAGCAATTTAAGACAGTCCAATAAAAACAAATTTGACATTACCTATCTGACAAGAAACCCATTAACCAGACATAATACTGCTATTAGCAGTGACACACATACATCAAAGATCTTGACGTTTATCTTATGTTTTCATTATAAATCAAATGCGAACCGTAGCAAAGGGCAGTTGAAATCACGTCCTAGGAATGTGTGGTTTGTGTGGAAAGGAGAACATGGAAATTATTTATAGCATTTTCTTTTGTGATATTGTGGGAGACAACCGTTTTAATAATAGAATGAGGAACGAGTCTAAAGTTTATTCCAGCTATAGTGTAAATTTCATCAGTGACATATAGATTATCTCTGTCTTACCTACATGCAAAATTGCGTCAATTTTACTGGTATTAACTGAGTTGCCTGAGTTGTAATGATTGATTCCCCATACAAACTTTCGCCCTCTTTTAATTGCCTTATATGATTTTCGGAATAAAAAAACTGTCTCATACTAGGTATCACATACCAAATTTCAACTAAATCGGTCGGAGTTACTCTTGCGTTTATAATATTAGTAATTGTGAATAGTATTGACCGGTAAAGTACGTACGCGACCGTTGATATTGCAAAGCTTAAGAGAGAGGACATTTGTCATCTTCTGGGTACACTTGCTCCGTCGTAGATTACAGCAATATTCCAGTCGTTTTACGGTTTCGCAAAACATTAATTCATAATAGCCTGATTTTTTTATTCCAATTTTATACCATATTCTAAGACACTATATTCATGAGTCCAACAAAATTTCGACCCCGAAAGTAGGTTTATAAAATGAGTGTCAAAAAATGCATTTTTTTAAGACTAAAAAATGCGGCGTAAAAATGGTAATAGTATTTTTTATGCGTAGGCCTAACAATATTTTCATCTATAATCAGTAAAAAGTGAAATCACACAAAAAAATTACAAGAAAACCCACTAAATCAACAAAATGGCTTTGCTTATACTCGTATGTGATGTGTCCTAAGTTGACAGTAAATTACAATAGGTAATTTTTTCAATGAAGCATCCGTAATTATTATTCGTGCGATTCGTCTTCTATGTTGAAGAGCAAATATTAGTTCATCAATATAACCAAAAAAAAATTACTTAATTTTTTTTTCAAATTTTTCAGGATTTTTTAAAATTAAAAAAATATATATATTTAAATACTTAATTCACTCAAATTTTGCTGAATTATGTGTATCCTTTACACTGGAAAACTAAACTATTAACAATTATTGCCATTTCGCCGTACTAGCGGTCTGTCAAATGACTGGACTACATACAATATTTCACAGTCAAACCACGTCCACCCTGCCACCCTCCACAAACTCCTTTAATAGGTATTAGCTAGAGGTCAACGCCCTGCACCAGTTTCAATATATTTGTGCAATTCATTGTTTTTCAAAAAATATTGTGCTGAAAACAAAATATGAAGCAATTTTTATTTTTTAAAATAAAAATACTTGAGGCAAAGGTAATCCATATGTGTCTCTAAATACGAGGGGCAAACCGAAATGATCGGGAATTTAAAAAACTATGTGCACTATATACATAAATTATATTTTATTGTTTTTCGAAGTATTCTCCGTTACATTCAATGCACTTTTGCATTCTTTTAAACCAGTCATTAAAACAATAATTCCAGTTTGAAGTAGGCATTGCCAAAATGGCCGATTTATAGGCTTCCACAGCGGCTTCTGGGTTCTCAAACCGCTGACCACGCAATAAATCTTTAATTCTAGGGAACGTAAAAAAATCATTTGGACTCAGGTCAGGGCTGTATGGAGGATGGGACATCAACTCAACGTTTTCGTCGTTCAAAAATTTAGTTGTTTTGTGGGCGGTGTGGGAGCTCGCATTGTCGTGGTGTAAGATGACGCGGCGTCTCGGGTTCCCTTGGCGAAGTTCGGCCAGCACCTCCGGCAAACAAACTGTGATATACCAATCAGCGGTAACGGTTCTTTGTTCTTCTAGAGGAATTGTGGCAACATGCCCCTTTTTTGAGACGAACGAAGCCACCATCTTCTTCGACACGCTTCGAGAACGCACAACTTTCGTTGGTTTGACCTCGTCATCGAAGACCCATACTGCCGACTGGTGCTTTCTTTCAGGCTCATAAGAATAAATCCAGGATTCGTCACCCGAGACCATATTATAAACGGCTTTTGAGTTTCCTAAATTGTAGCATTTCAGAATAGATCGGCACCAATCAACACGAGCCGCCTTTTGCTCTTCAGACAAATTATGGGGTACCCATCGGGAAATCAATTTTCTGACACCCAACTCACCATGCAAAATAGTGTGAATTGCAGTCATTCCAATGCCTATGGTTGCCCGAATCTGCTCGTATGTCACATGTCTATCTTCTTTTAGTAGTTTTTCCACAGCCGCGATGTTTTCAGGCGAAACCGCCGTTTTCGGCCGACCTGATGAAGGTACGGTGCCAAGAGAGGCACGACCCCGTCGAAACTCAGCATACCACCGATATATTGTCGTCTGACTAGGTGCTTCAATTTCGTATATAGTAACAAGCTCATTGCGACATTCATCTGGAGATAAGCCACGACGAAAGTTATGGTAAATAATTGCACGAAAATTTTCACGCGTCAGCTCCATTTTGTTCATCGAGTTGTCAATTTAAAAATGGAATTAAAAAAATATATCGTTCTTTTTTTTAATTGTAAAAACGGCATCGTGATTGTAAGTCGCCAGTATGCATGTGACAAAAAAGGATTTAATGTAACTCAGTTTAAAGTACTCTATTCCCGATCATTTCGGTGTGCCCCTCGTATGAAAGGGTTCTAAATCTATTGCTTTGTAACTTACTTTAGCTCAGGGATAAGCTTGGCCCTCGGTCTTGAAATTTCGTGAAAAACGGTGTTTTTGGATACCCACCTTTTTTACGTAAAAAAAATAAGTGGCCGGTTTCGTTAGTTCTTCAAATAACTTAACTACCTACGTTTTATATGTACCTTCTACTTTGTACCATACTACATTTGTATTTTTACACTACATGTACTTTGTTCCATATTAGGGTGTAAACAAATATAAATAATTGGCATAATTATAGAAGCAATATTAATCACGACGCGATATAATATTTATACTTACAATAATACATACTTGTATCTTACATAGTAGGTCGCTATTATTTTTTTGCAGATACTCAGTTATCTAATTTGCTTAAAATAATTGCCGCCAACTTTCAAGGACATCTGGTAACAAAATTCAATGAAATGCAAGTACAACCAATCGGATGAATATAATGGCTATTTTTAATATCCTGACAGCATACTTATTTCCCATGGCCATAATTTCATCGGACTAGTTTAATTTAATCGAAACCAGCAGTCTAAATAAAACTTAAATAAACATGTTTAATGGCACCGCTAACTCACCGACCCAGTGGGTTACGTCATTCTTGGTACTGGCAAGAATTTACTCTAAAACCCTACCAAATAATAGTGGTCAAACAAGGTTGTCATAATGCCAACTATACCGAGCTACCCAACATATCCGGGTAACCTGCTGTCATTTCCTACGGAGATTTTTCGGTGCGTGCTGTGATTGTGTAGTTTTAAACAAAACTGCGGTATTTCTGCGTATACAAAATTGTTTGTTGGCTTAAATGTGTACTTAAAAATACTACAAGTTTCCTATTGTGCTTGAGTTTATGTGCGTGTTCCGTAGGAGTAAAAGAGTGCGTCTGTAACATTCCTCCACGAATTTTGTTTGCTACTTATATTTTTCACATTGATGACCTCACTAGATTTAATCTTAGGATAGAATAGAAGTAATGTGAAGTTGTAATATAGATGCGGCACATCAAGGTTGTAGTTTATCTCTTTAAATAAGTGTATGAAGCGGTATAATGTACTATTGACCTAATTTACAGTATGGGTTAATTTTCATGGTTTTCATTTCGTCCGCTCCACCCAAGCATGGCCCAACGCTGTTAATCTATTTACGAACTGTTATTAGTTAATCTGCTATGAATCATCTCAAGAGAAATGTATGTACTGGCTTGCTAAACTGAAATATGAAAGTTTCCCATACAAAACATGCTTATTTTAGCGTCTTTTATACGATAGCATCATAAAAAATTGGTGTTATAATAACACCAACAACCATCGAAATTTTGCTAAGTCCCAGCTCCCTTAAAAAACTTAAATCTTTGAGGGCAAATATCTCCATTTTTGATTTTAGAGAAAAGTTGCCCATACAAAACTTGCTTATTTCAGCGTCCTCTATACGATAACATCATAAAAAATAAGTGTCAATATGACATCACACTGATGAAAAATTTTCTAAGTGAACCGAAATTTCTCTATGTAATAACTTTTTTTAAACTGGGTCTGTGTTGACAGTCATAACTCAATCAGCATTTTCTGGTATAAATCTCACATTGGCTAACTATACTTATAGAAGTATTCTCGTAACTCCCATTAACATGTAATATTCTAATTGGTTTTTAATGCCATCAATATCTAACTAACAACCTAATGGATGACACTTTGACATGCTAGCATTAAAAATTAGGGCTCTTCATTTACTGAAAGCCCCACCCAACCATTATTAATGCTGTTGAACCATACACTAATTAATTAACTTATTTTCTATGGTGGCTATGAACATATAAAATTATACATTGGTACATGCACTACATTATTTTTTTTGCATTCTGTATCTATGTAAATGTATCAGTTATATGGCTTGAATTCAGTTAGAGTATTTCACTTCAAATATGCATGGAATCTGTAACTAAAAAACATCCTGAAAGCGAGTTTTATTTTATTTATCATTTGTTTATTTTCTGTTTATGGTATTAGTAATGTTGAAGGTCACTCACATCAGAATTATATGATACGAAAGTTATGATGGACACTTGATAGACAGTGATGACTAGCTACACTGAGTCATGTTATGCATTTTTATCTTATCTTAACTATTATGTGCTCTGAGATATAGGTATGATATATTTACATTATCTCACAGTAGTAATACTATGTAAAATTGTATTATAAAATTGTGCGGAGGATGGTTATAGAAATGCCATGTTTTGATTTGGGACACAGTGCACTAAACCTTTAAAATCATTCAATTTAATGAAATAAAATGTTTTTGTTTAATCAAGAGTTTTTTCATAAGTCAACCTTTAAAAAAAGATAGGTTAAATTCCAACAAATATGTAGCTTTTATTAAATTATAAAAACAATTTTCAATTATTTACAGAAGCACAATAAGGCATTTAACAAATTTGCAGGTAGACAATTAGCATGTTTCTGATTCATGATGTCATGTCATAATAACAGAGTATAATCATACATCATGGTCACATCCTCTGTTTCTCAGTGTTATGCTTACATTTATACTGGATGATTGTGTGTTACATGTTAGAATGACTAAAATATTATGTTTCATTTATAAAAAGCACAATATGAAACTTTTTCTACAATAATATATAATTATTAGTTTAACTTTATCCAACAGCAAAAATGTCGTAGCGAAAACGAAACGTAAATAAAGTGAAGTGTGGATATAAAAAGACCTCGCCATGGCGGGTCAAAATGGCGGCAATTTTGGCGCGCTTTTACAAGGCGCGGGAAAACAACTTCTGAACCAGGGGGGGCAGGCTTTGCTCCAATATGGGGCCCAGGCTATTGGAAACATCATCAATGAAGTCTTCCAGAAGAAGGAGGTTGAGCAAAAGAGGTTCCTGCCGAGCATCAAAAATTACAAAGTGGTATGTAATATTTTAAATATAAAGTTTTTATAAGAAGGATAGATAAGCGTTTCTTAGCATAATCGGCATTCCAATGAGAAAACACCTCCATTATTTTTTCTTGGATATATTTTTTATATGGCTGTGGTTTTGTTGGTGCCAAATCGCCGTTATTTATATGGGCTTGCCATATGGACAGGTTTCTATGGATTTGTCCTAGTTTGTAGAATGTCCGAGGATTGTCCAGGTGGGTTTTTAAAATGTCTCCAGATAACACCAGGATACTTTGTATCAGGGAAAACCTTATTGAACTAAATAAAATCTATTTTGTCCAGGGAAAATGCGATTTTCTCCAAATATTCAAGGTTTTTGATGTTTTTGTCCGAGTTTGGCTATAATCAAGATGGCAGCCCTAGTTATATATAGCGTTGACTTTGCTACAATGTATACAAATAATAGCTTATAATCTTAGCCAGTTCAGAAGTTGTACAACTTATTATTATTTTGTCTTAATTGTATTTTAAACAAAGTAAGTACAGCCACCGTTCATTAGATGCCAAGTTATCTGCATTATACTTTGCACCATCTTTCTAAATTTTGCAATGTAAAATACATGCAATTTTTTTTATTTAAATCCGGCTTCATACATGGACTTTTTTAAATAAAAATGGAAAGGTGTGCTCAGGGTATACTAGGGTAAACTATTGCTTGAAAGACAGGAGGAAGTCCCCTAGTAGCGGACACCTTAGGTTTTTAGACATAGTTTTTTTTTTTTTTATTTAACTTTATTTATCAATTACTTATCAATAACTTGAATTAAACTTTGATGAAAAAACAATGCAGTCGAAACCCTTACATTGGATGGTTTTAAAACATCTAACACCATTCACATTTATAGGCATCTGAAAATTACATTATAGACTATTATTAGCAATTGCATACTTTTATTATAAACTAGAAGATGCTTGCAACTTCGTTCGCGGAGGAGAATAGGTCATAACCCCTCTTTTTTCAGAGTAGTCGGGTAAAAAATATCCTATAACTAGCTGTGAAAAATAGTCAAAAATAGTTGAAATCCGATTTGGCGTGATGAAGCCACAACGACACATACAAACATACAAAAAAATCCAAATAAATATATTTTGAGATCTTTACGAATAGTTTACGTTTAAATAGTCCGTATTAATTACTTTTTGAAAATATCTTTAATGTACAGACATTTCATTTTTACAACTTTGTGCTAGTAGGTATAGATACCTAAACCTAAAACACAACTGAACACAGAAACCAGGTTGTACTCACTCAAATCTTATGGGAGCAGTGCCTCCCTGCCAAAAACAGCAAAAAAGTACTATCGCCGTTGCTGCTTACTTCACTGGCAAACCTTATCCCGTAATGTCCCCCCCACTTTATGTACTTATCCCTGAATCGATCGCGTTGTTAGTTACCGAGGTGGTACAGTCAAGAAGTTTAATTTATATACTACTAAATTCTGTCCGCGACTTCGCAGCCTTGAACTCGTTTATCGCGGATAAGGGTATTTTTTCGGGATAAAAAGTAGCCTATGTCCTTCCCTGGGACTCAAACTATCTCCATACCAAATTTCATCCAAATCGGTTCAGCGGTTTAAGCGTGAAGAGGTAACAGACAGACAGACAGACACACTTTCGCATTTATAATATTAATATGGAAATAATATGGATATGGACTACCTTCTGCCCGCGACTTCGTCCGCCTTAAATTCGTTTGTCGCGGATACGGATATGTTTCCGGGAGAAAAAGTTGCCTATGTCCTTCCACGGGACTCAAACTATCTCCATACCAAATTTCATCCATATCGGTTCAGCGGTTTAAGCGTGAAGAGGTAACAGACAGACAGACACACTTTCGCATTTTTAATATTAGTATGGATTTCGTACCTTGTCACTCAATATGAAAGCCGATAGAGATTCCATAGCACTTCTGCACAGTTGGCTAAAATGTACATGTACTTTATGTAATGGGTACCTAATTCTGTAATCAAAGATGATCAATAAGAAGGCACTAATAATGTCTTTGAGCTTAGTTTTGGCACCCTCCCACTCAGGTTATTGACTTGGCGGTCTTTTCTTTTACTCAGAGCAGTCAACAAGATGCTGAATAATGATTCATGTTTAATCTTAAATGCATACCTAAATAATTTTAGCTACCATTTATGATGATAGTATCTTCAATGTCTTAAAAAATATCCAGCCTAAAGTTGTAAAAATGATACCCACAAAAACATTCTGTAGAAAACTAGCCAAGTTTCGATGGAGCTGCTTAAATTTATCTCTAAAAAGTAATGAAATCTAGACGAAATCGTGCCAAGTCTAAGGTTCTTTACTCCGATTATTTTATTATTATAGTTAATGTTGTGTGACTTGGCCGTAGTCGTCTAGATTTCATTACTTTTTAGAGATAAACAAGCAGCTCCATCGAGACTTGGCTAGTTTTTTACAGAATGTTTTTGGTGGGATTTCGCCTCTTTTTGTAGAAACGTGGGCATAACCCTTCGATTTTGGACATCACATGAAGCGGCCCACCAAGTTGAATATTTTTTGTAAAGGCGGTATGTCGATCTTTAATAGTTTGGTTGGCTCTTGTGTTTTCGAATCAGGGACACCAGGTACTCCAGATCTTCGATTATCCTAGTTTTATAGTTTTCCCTTTATGTGGCCATTAAACCCTAACTCTGTACCAAATTTCAGCTCTCTGACTTTATGGGAAGTACTAGTTCTATTCTGATGATCATGAGTGAGTGAGTGAGTGTCATAAATGCGAAACTTTGCTTTCGCTTAACTTCGGACTAAATGACCTTCAGACTTGAAATTTTGGATTTTAAGTTTGTGATTATAGCTTACTGGATGACGAAAATTTCTGCGTTCTGGTCTTATCCAGAGGTTCTCAAATAGGGGCCTGAAAATGCGGCGAAATGGTTCCAGGCCCCTATTTCACAATCGTGACAAATGTCGGGTGACAATGACAATTTCACGTACATTGCGTGCCCAGTATAAAGTAAGAAGATGTATCGAGCTTGCGGGGATCGCCGTGAACATAAAATTGTCATTGTCACCCGACAATTGTCACGATTGTGAAATAGGGGCCAGTAAACGATGGTACGGCAGTGTTTGCTTCGCGCTCGACTTGGCGGGGGCATTGCCGTGCCCCCTGATAACTAAGTATACATTAAAGATATTTTCAGAAAAATGTTTGAAACGGACTATTTGGAGGTCACTGAATCGATTTTTTTTTGTATAATGTCGTTGTGGCTTTATTACGCCAACTCGGCGAAACAGGTTTCAACTAATTTTGGTACACGGGTAGCTGGGTATCTCCAGATGTTTATAGGATACTTTTTACTCAACTACGCTGAAGAAAAAAAAAGGGTTATGACTTTCTCCTCCGCGAGCGATGTTGCGGGCGCCTTCTAGTATACCGTCACTTTGACATAGCTCTATGATGGCCTTGGGTTCAAATTGTTTGACTGTTCCTATACTTCATGGGTTTAGTTATATTAGAGATGAACTAAATGAGGTCGCGGGTGAAATTTAAGGATGACACAACTGGTGGCAAGAGCCAATCATTGTATTCATTGTACAACGTTTAAAACAACAATTGGGTATTGAAATAAAACAATTTAACGGATTATATCGCGTATATTATCTCATTTTAGTTCCCGACGTTTCGGAAGCTTTCCAGCTTTCCATGGTCACGGGAGGACTGAGAAAAGATGTATTTTGCTCTGTCAAAGTTACAATTTGTGCAAACTACCCATTTTTTTGAAAAAACACAAATAAAGGTGTACATACATGCCAGATGGGCCTAAGCTGTAAAGTCAGTTACACATGTGCCAGAAGGGCTTAATTATTTTATTCTAATAATTTACCAAGCAGCATTTCACAAATGAGGCGTAATGAGGAGAAAAGAAACGCTGCAAAGAAAAACTCCCAGGCTACCTCATTACTAATTATAATATTTAAAAAACAGAGACTATTAAACTACTTTTAAACAGATAAGATATTTTACACTGTTCGGAAATTAATGTTTTGCAGTCCTGTGTCTCGCTTGTTCCTTGATGAGATGTATTACAGGATCCCAAGCTGGTGGTAGTGACAATCCATCTTCTCTATTGAAATTAGGATGCTTTTTAATCTCAATAGCCTCTCGTAGTATTTTTGAGTGCCACCCTTCGAGATTATTTGTAGTCCTTTTTTGCTCATCGCTACAGCAACACTCTTTACGAAAATCGTTTTGGTCAAACCATTGTTTCTTAAAATATGTATTAAATTTTTCCATTTCCGGGCCTATCGGGCTTTACAACGTGTAGTTTGTATGTTACATATAAAAATTTGTGAATGAGTTTCAAACGAAGAGTCTATATTCTGTATTGAATACCAGTTTAGGCAACAGAATTATTTTTCTGCATTAGAAACCAGGTTTCTAAAAAAGAAAAATTATTCTATTGCCTAAACTGGTTTCGAACCTGTGGTTTTAAAAACGGCCGAAGGGGATTGAGTCACCTCTCAAACGCAAAAAAACTTCGGACGCAGGAATTGGACGCTTTTAATCTGCAGATGTCAGTTTACCATCCATACGCACGAAGCGATTTGCTTCATACTAATGCGAATCGCTAAAGGTGCGTCCACATTTGTATCATTTGCCCGATCAGATCTTTTGGACGTTGCGCCGATCCGATCGCTCGAAATCCATGTTGCTACGCGTATCACACACTTAGATCGGACAAGCGCGGCGTGATCGCCGCGCCGACAGTGAGCGTCCAAGCAGCGCGATACGCAGTCATGCCACGCCACGGTGATCGGATACGAGCAAATGATACAAGTGTGGACGCACCTTAAGGAATATAACTCGCACCCCGCGTGTGTCATTATCATCTCCCTGCCCTTATCCAACTTATGTAGGATAAGGGCAGGTATTATTCGTCATTCCAGCGCTTACTCCTTTCTTTCTCGTGTCCTCACACAATCCATCCATTGCTTTTTTGGCCAACCGATCGGTCTCGTCCTTCGACATTCATCCCTAATATTCTTTTACCAGTATGACGTTTATCCCTCCTCATTACATTCGCATGTCAGTTTATGAATAAAAAACCGGCCAAGAGCATGTCGGACCATGCTCAGTGTAGGGTTCCGCAACCGTTTATATTATACTCGTATATACAAAAAATGCACTACAGATGAAAAAAATACGAGATGAAAAGTGCACTAGCAAAAGAGCGTATCTCCACGGCACTTACGTCGCTTAGCTGAGAAGCGCAGTTTTTTTGGCAATTGACCCAAAACGGTATATTCGAACATGGCGAAAACAATTTTCGTCCAAAGTATTTATTAAGCTTTATCTTTGTAATTTTTTTCATATTTTTTGGACATACCGTTTTGAAAATAGTAGAGGGGGGGGACACAATATATGCAACGTTCCCCCCCCCCCCCCCTAGAAATATATTTTATTATTATTTAACTATCAAACTAAGTAGCGGCTTATACAAAACACCTATCCTCCAAATTCTTTCGATATACATCCAGTAGTTTTTGGGTAAAATGCCTGTGACATACGGACGGACGAACGGACGTGACGAAACTATTAGGGTTCCGTTTTTGCCATTTTGGCTACGGAACCCTAAAAATCAAAATGTGTTAATCCCTTTAAGTTACGATGCTACAGAACAGTCTGACACACGTCAAACTTATAACACCCCATTTTTTCGTCGGGGATCAAAAATCTGAGGTCAAGATCCTCTTCAAACCATTGTAGTAGCCAGATTTGATGTGAGACAATCGAGTAGTCTTGGCACGTAATACTAGATCGTGTCGTTAGAAAACTGATAACAGTAAACAAGCGACCTTTATTCGTAGAGTAACATTAACAGGTGACTCACATGGAAACAAATGGTAATGACGTCGCCGAACTATTGGTTAATGTAATGACATTAACTTAACGTCACCCAGTACAGGTCCACCAACTTCGTTGTCTCGTTCTGTTTCTATGCAGTGGGTACAGCGCGAAAGATGATATCGTCACTACTTGTATGCTTGTATTTAAAAGCAATCTCGGGAAAAAGGTAGTAAGTGCATACTAGCGTCATATAGAGTTACTACGTTTTCCGTTAAAGCAAAATGAGATACGAGCTTTTGTGACGATATGCCAGGCGACAAGTGAAGTAGCGGCTAGCTATGTTAACCCCGATATATGAAAAAAAGTATTTGATATAGACGAACTACTTATAATAAGAATAGACAATATGGATACATTTTTGTTTTTGATTGAATAAAAGCTCATTTCTGTAACAAACAGTATAGAACATATTTTTTTCGAATAATTATAAAAATAGCCAAGATATAATTAAATAAGCCACCAACATTTGATTTTATTTCTTTCTGGCTAAACATAATTTCGCGGCGGGCCATGTAGCCTGGAGAACGGATGGCCGTTGGGGCAGTAAAGTCCTGGAGCGGAGACCACGCATAAAGGTGCGTCCACATTTGTATAATTTGCCCGATCAGATCTTCGTTCCGCGGCATGATCGCGTACGCCGCGCTTTTCCGATCTAAGTGCGTGATATGCGTATCAACATGGATTTCGAGCGATCGGATCAGCTCAACGTCCAAACGCGTGATCGTGACACGCGATCATGCCATGGAACGAAGATCTGATCGGGCAAATGATACAAATGTGGACGCACCTTTAAGGAAGCGCAGCGTGGAACGGCCCCCGACTAGGTGGACGGATGACATCGTAAGGGTTGCGGAGAGTTGCTGGATGCTGTCTGCGCACGTTCGTATTCTGCGTCGAGCGTATAAGGGAGGCCTATGTTCAGCAGTGGACGTCCGTGGCTGATAGATAAATAGATAGATTTAATAATCAAAAGTCAAGTAAGTTAGTCAATAAAGCGCAATAACCGGAAATCTAAACAGAAGAACGAACTAAAACTATAAATTAACCTGTCCAACGCTTGTCAAAAACCATTAGTTAAATTATTTCGGCGATAAGTTTGCCAACTCAGTTTATGATTAATTACCTGCCATGCCATGATGCCAAAACGAAGGCTTCGTAATAATCTAGGTCTCTATTGTAGAATCTATGCTCTAGACTTATGTCCTAAATAAATATAATTAGTCGGTCGGTTAGATTTAAAAAATATATTGGACTCGTATTTTTTCTTTTGTCGATTAAACAAAAATGATGAAGATATAGCCATAGCCCGTTAAAGTCCCCCGTGACGTCACGCCGTGCGACACTTTTTCATCATTCGAACGACCCCTCTCAAACTTTGACGCGCTATATCTTTTGTCTTTTTAGGGTTCCGTAGCCAAAATGGCAAAAACGGAACCCTTATAGATTTGTCATGCCTATCTGTCTGTCTGTCTGTCCGTCCGTATGTCACAGGCATTTTACTCAAAAACTATAAGCTGTACATTAATGAAATTTGGCGCATAGGTGTCGTGTGTAAACCGCTACTTAGTTTCATAGTTAAATAAAAAAAAATATATATTTCTAGGGGGGGTACTTCATACATGTAACCGAAACAGAAAAAAAATATTTTTACCAAATATGAATGTGTGGCACATATTTCGATAGTTCTTCTAAAAACACTTTGGGGTTCCTAATTTTTTTTTGATTTAGTGTATATTTTCAGAAATATTCGCTCCTAAAGTAGCAAAAATTGTCTATTTTCTAAACGGTATGTTCAAAAAATATGAAAACAATTACAAATATAAAGCTTAATAAATACTTCCAACAAAAATTGTTTTCAACATGATCGGACATACCGTTTTTAAGTTATTACCAAAAAACTGCACTTCCCAGCAAAGGGACGTAGGTGCCGGGGACATACGCTCTTTTGTTAGTGTTTTTTTTTTCATATCGTATTTTTTTTATCTGTTGTGCATTTTTTTGTATAAACGGCTGCGGAACCCTTCATAGGCGAGTCCGACTCGCACTTGGCCGCTTTTTTTCTTTGATTGACAAAAGAAAAAATACGTGTCCAATATTTTTTGATAAACTAACTGTCAGACTAATTAGATTTTTTTTTATCGAAGAAACTATTTATTTCGTCGCCCAAATAAACGTTTATTTACAAAAACCTCAGCGTTATCGGTTTGCGAATTTCTTAATCTGCAATAGGGAATATGCATAATCTTTTCTTTTTGCTTTATTAAAAACTCCTTCATGTAACAAACAGGGGAGAAAAATAATTTTTCAAATAACTATAAAAATAACCAAGATATAAGCTATCAAACATTTCATTCTATCTCTTTCTGGCAAAACAGACATTAATATGCAGTTTATATGACCGTCGTAGACTGTGACGTAACAGTACATGTCGGACCGCACTGTCAAATCGCTGTCTAATTAGTAGTTTAAAATGCCTATACCATGAGTATTTCTTGGCCGATTTTAATTTTAATTTTCCTTTTTGGAAAAGTTTTTACGGTTTTTTGATATTTTGTTAAAAAAAGCGATAAAAAATTTAATGCACGTTCCCTATTGATTGGTAATTGTACCGGGATGAAAAGCTATATAATTTCACTTTCCTGCCTCTATACTATCTATTTGAAAACCACGTCAATCCGTTGACTCATTATCGCGTGAAAGAAAGACAAACACTTTCGTATTTATCATTTTAGTAAGGATTGTTTAAGCTTAAGAGTCCGCAGTAAGCTCGGCCGAATTTCACCTTCCCATACAAACGGAGTTTCGTTCTTATTTTAAAACTACGTATTAGATTCTAACGAAAATTTGCACATACAATGACATGAGGTATATCCAGGCCTGAAACTAGTTTATATGCCTTTTATAAAACAAACGAAATAGAGCAAAAACAAGTTTTGTATGAAAAACTTAAATTCACTGTATTTTTTTACTATAGTATCTGAAGCATCATAAACTAATTACAGGCCTGCATATGCCTTAACTTATTCTAAGTACAAAGTTTCAGAGCAAACTAGCTAGTCGTTTTAAAATGAGAGCGTAACTACGTTTGTATGGACAACCGAGCTTACTGGGGACTCTTCAGTCAGAGTTTTTAATCCTGTAAGCACTATTGGTACCTATGTGAACCTACATATGTAAAAGAGTACATTCTGAGCGTAGCCATTGTAAAGAGTTATTATATTCTTATTTTCTCAACGAAGATCAAGGGCCATTAAAAAAAGAGGACTGTCGATTGCCATACCTTGAGTCGTGCCCCGATGGGAAGGAGATATTCAGGCAAAAGCTAGATGGCGCTTTTAAACTAAAGAATTAAAGATGTGTCTAATTGAACAAAGAAACATAGTACAGTAACAATTAGTTCGTAAATAGCTAATCCATACTTCCATACTAATATTATAAACTAACTTCTGCCCGCGACTTTGTCCGCCTTAAATTGTTTTATCGCGGATAAGGGTATTTTTCCGGGATAAAAAGGTAACAGACAGACAGACAGACACACAGACACACTTTCGCATTTATAATATTAGTATGGAAGTATGGATGCGAAAGTGTGTCTGTCTGTCTGTCTGCCTGTTACTTCTTCACGCTTAAACCGCTGAACCGATTTGGATGAAATTCGGTATGGAGATATTTTGAGTCCCAGGGAAGGACATAGGCTACTTTTTATCCCGGAAAAATACCCTTATCCGTGATAAACGAATTTAAGGCAGATGAAGTCGCACGAAGTCAGATGGAGATTGACAGTACTCTGGTTTTAATGGTTCTTGGCGGAGATACATACGCAAAACAATCAAATTATCAATCGTGCTTCTAAATTGGATCTGCCGTGACGTCACTCTTGTTACCTTCCCACGCGATTCGGTCAAACAATACTGACTTTAAAACGTCGTATAAGCATGTGAATCAAAAGGCACATAGGGTCTTTAATAGTACAAAATTCAGAGTTACCAGGCAATTAACAAGTAAACACCATATGACTCAAGGTTACTAATTTTCTTGTAAGTTTTCCGCCATCGATCTTTTTTTCCTGTATGTCACGGAACAGAGTTCAGAAATGACAATTGTCTTCGTATGTAGGGTAAATCTCCAATAACTGACCACCCATCTGTAGCTGGCCTCTTTGCAGACGGTTTGCTAGCACTCTTGGTCTCTAAATGGTCTCATGGCTAGGATAAGGTCGCCGGAAGCCGAAATTGACGTGAGAAACTATTCTGCATTCAATTGAAATTGTTAAAACTGTATAACTGATTAATCTGTTTAATTATATAATTAATTTTCACAGCCTCATTTCGTGACATAGAGCACCTATTTATTTCAAATTCTAAGGGTCTGTCATGTATTACGTACGCTCTTGTGACTCCCCTGGTGTTGCAGATGTCTATGGGCGACAGTGATCGCCTACCATCAGGCAATCCGTCTCGTCGTTTGCCCCCTATATAATTTACACAACAATGTAGACAATTTTAACCACTTTCGGACACACTGCTTATATTTGTTCGGACCCACTCCCCCCTTCGTCTTACGTCATAAAGGAACAGTCCCGAACCATTTCTCTGCCAAGTTTTTGGCTTAAAGCTATCAAATGTAACTTGTCAGTCTGGACAACGAAATTAACAGATCTCCAGTACGCAACCCTATAAAACACGCTTAGAAATATACATCACTGAAAATCTTGTGATTCTTTAATTTTATATTTGCGTAATATTGGTGAAACGTGGTCGGGCGGTCTAAGTAAGCTTCAAACGGACGAACGATTGGAAGGCGAAATTGCACATGATCGGGGCAGGTGACAATCTCGCGTTTCGGAGGCCAAGATCCTTTTTTGGGTCACTGAGTCAAAGCAGTTAGTAACATTGGCATAAGGAGTGTTTACAACTCTTTTCTTTGATACGCGTGTCGTTGAGGAGATAGTTGGATTAAGCCTTTGTTCAGTGTAAACATGATGACCAACATTTGATGGCGATAATGGTGATGATGGTAACTAGAGCTTCGTAACGCAAATATGACGCAATGTTATTCCACTACACATTTTCTTGACAGATTTTAACCAAGTTCTACTTTTGAATAAGCAGGCACAGAACACTGATTATTTGTGGCTGTAAATTTTGATCTGATTCTTCAAATTTTTCCTGAAAACACATTCTTAAAAAAATGACTGCTATATTTTTTTGTTTAACTATAAACCACGCGATATGTCTCTTTTATATATGTCGTTGTCTTGTCTCTCAATTGCTTTAATGTCTCTATTAGACCATTTGGTTTTGATATAATGATTATTGATTAAACTGTGTCAATCAATATATTATGATGCCTACGTGTAACTACATACGTTTAATACATGCGGACTTCCTAAGTGAGTTCATATGGAAAATGTGTGTGGTTGTGAAACATAAAATATAGAAAAGTTTGTTGATCTGAGCCCCCACTGTGTATGCAAAATACAAATGCCCTTTTCACTAATTAATTACTTAATTTACTCAACTTACGTCACTCTAGAATTTACACGCGACTTCATTCATCGTTGTTAATAACCATCTCTCTTTTTTTACGTCGGGTAAAAATATCTATCCCGTTTGTGTAGCCTAGGGCCGGATATTACTTTTTTACGAATTCAAAAAATATGTCGTAAGTGCGATACGAAAATAATGTTTTAAGTTTGACATGTATGTCTGTATGGCATTGTAGCTCCCAAACGAATGGACGGATAGATATGCCGCGGAAGAACTTTTACATTTCCGAATCCAAAATAAAAAAATATATATATATAAACAAAACAATATCGGTTTTAGTTTCGATTTGTATTTCCATGATAAGCGAACAGGCCGTAATTCACTTGTGATTCATACCCATGGCCTCATATCTAGAGAATAAGCATAGCTAATCATAGTAATTATACAAGAATTGATTCATTGTATAATTAAATATGATGGCCGATGGCGACGGCGAGTTCTTGAATGGCAATCACGCACCGAAGACGCAGCGTGGACCTCCCACTAGTTGGACAGATGATACTGGTTGCAGGTACCCGGTGGATACAGGCGGTGCAAGACCAGCCAAGGTGTCGTTCTTTGTCTATCTGCTGATACTTACTTTGACTTAGTAACCCGAAGAGGATCTTGATCTCTGACACAGGAGAACGCCATTATTCTCTGTTTTGCGCCATTCCCCGCCAGTTGGGGGTATTTAGGGCGCACAGATCTTTTTGCACCTCGTCTTTCCAGCGATATCTGGGCCGGCCGACCGGACGTCTTCCACTCGGTCGCCCCTGATACGCTCTCTTTGCGGCCCGATCGTCTTCAATCCTCTCCAGGTGACCCAGCCAGCGGCTATTGATGACATCTAAATAAATCACAGGTAAATCGCAGGGTTTCGTCCGCGTGGATTTACACTTTCTTAATATCTTCACTCGCCGTTGTATCTCTTTAGGTTGCATACTGAGTACTATATTTATAATTTGTCTGTGCTTTACGCATTTAAAGCATGGGTTCACCAGTGGAGCCGGACCACATTATGGAAGAAGAGTAATTTAACAAAGGAGAGCTTCCGTTTTTTCCGTTACGTCGCCACTAAGTGTTGCAATAATATTCCCCCGGCAAGAAGCTATTTTACAACTTTATTGTGGTATGTTATAGGACAAACTCTTAATAATAAAACTATTGGTGAAAAAACTACTTCAATCTCATATAAACTCCCCAATATACGACAATTTTAAGATCACATTTTTGGACTTTGCCAAAAAACGCGGTATACTAAATCCTACAAGCTTAGTGTGTAATTTTGCTGACGCCCGCGACTTCGTCCGCCTTAAATTTGTTTATCGCGGATAAGGGTAATTTTCCGGGATAAAAGTAGCCTATGTCCTTCCCCGGGACTTATTATCTCCATGCCAGATTTGATTCAAATCGGTTCAGCGGTAAGTGTGAAGAGGTAACAGACAGACAAACACATTTTCGCATTTATAATATAAGTATGGACTTAACCTGTGCGCACGATGCATTTTCTGTTCAAGTGTTTAGGTTAGAAATACAATTGACAGCTTGAGCGAGCTGTCAGGAGTCAAATGTAAACTGTTTTTAATGTAATAAGTGGCAGACATGCAGACAAGCTATCAGATGGCAAGTGATAATCGTCGCCCATGAATATCTGCAACACCAGTCACCGTTGTCGTTATTTAGAGGGCTCTGCGCCATTTCTATATAAATAATGCCTTACTCAAGCAAACAGGATTCTGGTTTCACATGCACTTGATGCTGAAACCTAGTCATAATCCTAATTGAGCTGACCTCGACATGATCTTCAGTCCAATGTAATTTAAAGCGCAGGACTGGTGGGTTGCCTGTTGCTAAGCACTTAGCACCAAATAGATGCAATTGAACGACAGAGGGACCTTCTATTCTAGACCGTAGGATGACGAGGGATCCATGCGACACATTGACACACCTATGTATGTAGTAGGTAGGGTTGCCAACCATGCTATATAATATAGTATCCTACTATGTTGGGGGATCAAATACTATATTTCTAAAATAAAAATATAGTACTCAAAACTGCTATATTTTTCGTAAAGCGGAACGCAGCCTTATTACTTTTCCTTCATTCACCTGTCAGTGTCGCTGTCAATACTTTCTCAAGAATAAAAAATAAATTATTAAGGTGAAAGGCAGCAAATTATATTCCTTTAAAAAATTAAGTTAATATTTTGACCACATACTATATTTATTTTTTTATTTTTTTGCCATCTACTATATTTTTAGAGGTAACAGCTTCGAAAATACTATAAATAAATAAATATTACGGGACAATTTTACACAAATCGCTCTAGTCCCATGGTAAGCTCAATAAGGCTTGTGTTAAGGGTACTAGGCGACGATATATTTAATAGATATATTACTTATATACATAGAAAACATAAAATGAGGGTTTTTGTTGGCGGTTCTTAATTGCAATATTGATATTGATGCCCATTAATATCTACCTTTGTATAACCAATATCAAAATATTCTAACAGCTCTGCAATTGGATAAAAAATATTTACGGGATTGCATGATACATTACATGAAACCAAACATACGAGTGAAGTTTGTAGTTAAACATACTTTGGCGTCGTTTTTTATGTTCAGAAAGGATGTTTAAAAATTCGATACCTTCGTCTTTGACGCTTGTTAGACTCATCTAAATTAACTAGTTCTTAAACCTGACATTCATTAGTGGATTCCTAAATAGATCTTGTCACGCTGCCAACTCCTCTAGGTAATTTGGAGCTTATAGAGGATTCAGGTGAAATTCTGGGCTAAAAGTATTATGTTTTGTGTTGACTCGTAAATTAGAGTTGAAGTCTTATTACACCGTTTGTCTTTCAGCTGATATGATGATGATGATGATTTGTTTTGTATATACGAGTATATATATATAGCTTTTCTTTGCGTTGACTAACTTTAGTAAAATATTCGCACACTTGACCCAAAACTGTAAGCAAATAAGCCTTGACATTATGACAATCGCAAATCCATTGTTTATTAGTTCCTAAACTAAACAATTGAGTTGGCTGCTTCAAAACCTAGATTTAACGTCTTTATAAGTTCATTGTCGCACTCACAGGACATTACAGAATTAAATCTATTTGAATACTTGTGTTAAGTTTTGTTGTCATGAATCAAAGAAAGACTGACACCTTTCCACTACATTTTTACTGAGTTCTAACATGATATGGCCGTCGATGTAGAGTCGAAACTGTCGAAAGAGAGGACGACCGAATTTGAAAAACATGTTTTCTGTACAATAAGGAATGGAAACCATCGTCGGCCATTTGAATTTGAGAGAAAACAAGTTATCATTGAAATGATAAGAAAATCCTTGACACCTAGAAAAAAGCTGATGATGTTAAACGCCTGAACTGATTACCTATCTTGAACCATAGCCAAGAACTCTCTCAATAAAGTCGAGTTTCAGACAAGTAAAAAACTAAAGCAGAATGGCTTCGTCTGAAGCTACGATGACACGGACAAACACACAGATACAAACAAACGTTATACATAGTTACCTGTTATAAGACCCCTTATTTTTTTGTGATTATTTAAGAAAGGCCACACATTAAATGGACATACACATTTTGTGTGTGCATATTATTAATGTGAATAGGTTTATTTGAAGTTAGATAAGTTGTACATTTATTATAATACAATTAAATGTAAAATTGGAATGTAGAAGAGACCTAGAGCCCGTTTCATAAACGCTTGTTACTTGTATTACAAGCGGAAGTATCTTTTTAATTCATATTGTTGGAAAGAGATTTCGATTTTCCTTTTGAGAAACTGGCACCTGGTCTAAAACTGTAAAGATCTTTTGAGCCGCATTTACGAATCCGAACGTCATTAAATCGCATTATAAAAGTACATATAGCTTTTAGATTGCGCTTGCCAACATTAATTAACGTTTTACTGCGGCGTTCGTTTGTATACATTAGTTCGCTTCTTAGAATTGTGTTTTACTACAGTCAGCGTGAAATAGTCTCTCTAATAATCTCTAATCTTAAGCGCCAAATATATCTCAACGCATCTTTATTAAGAAAGGCTCTAAACAATGATATAACATAAAAAGAGGTAGATAGGTTATACGAGCTTCGAAAATGGTACACCAAAACTACGCCAATTGGCAAACCTTAACTCAGTCTCGCGTATAAAGTATTATATATTGGATTATGCGTCAAATAAACAAAAATGCCGTCATGCACAGTGAGATTTTGCAATAACTACTCAATAAAAGTGTCTAAAAGCATTTACGATTAGTGTGTTATTGCAATATTATCAGATTTATGTGATTATCGTGTAGGTAACCTATCTACCTCTTTTTATATTATATTATTGGCTCTAAAGATGTATAAAGGTACGATCAGCCTGGCTAGCGCAACTCCCCGCGGCTTTGCTTGTCGCGCAACTCCATCACGTGCCTTTCTCGCACTGTATTGAATGAAAAGAGACAGAACATCTTTGTCGTGCGATATAGAGTTGCGTGGCACGATTGTGCTAGAGGCACAGCGTTAAATACGATTGCACTTCGTCATTACGCCACTCAACTAAAAGTACCTACCGATGGCCTCAGTCCTAAACCCATTCATTATACATTTGTTGTGCATCGAGCGTAATCAACGAACGTTCTTTTTGTGCACCGGAATGGTTGCAAAAATTGTTCGCTTTTTCGTTCGCACTGCGGCGGCTTCCACTAATATCAAGAAAGAGAACCATTAAGGGCATTTTAAAGCAGGAAATGAAAAAAAAAACTGGTTCTGGATTCTGTTTGTAGGGGCTATTTTTATTTCTATGGGACCTGAAAAAATGTACATCATTATTTTTTTTACTAGAAGCTGCCCCGCAACTTCGCTCGCGGGGGAGAAACAGTCATTACCCCTATTTATTTTCAGCGTAGTCGGGTAAAAAGTAACCATCTGTGGACCTGTGTACCAAAATTAGTTGGAATCCGTTTAGCCGATTTGGCGTGATGAAGCCACAATGACAAACATATACAAAAAATCCATAAACACATTTTTTCGCTTCAGTGACGTGACTTCCAGATAGTCCATTAAAATAGTTTTTTTGAAAATATTTACAATTTCCAGCTATATAATAGTATAGAAGTACAAATCGCGCCAAAACTGACAACTAGCCTCCTTTTTGATCTCAGAAAATACACGGTTTTTAAAGGATAAGTAAAGATCACTTGTCTTATAATTAACATAGCTTGTACAAATGCTGAAAGTTTCGCCAAATAATCAAGTACACCTTTTCCCCCTAATACGTCTAGACAATATTATTAGTAGACCCCCAAAGTCTAGACGCGAGACGGGAAATGACCTCAGCATCCGATGTTTTAGGGAAAGCCTCGACGTAGCACAGTGATTCCGCCGTAGGCCATAAATCGAAAAAAGTCATGAGCGTATCCTGGACTAAAAAGTAAGTAAAATGATTCACCGATAGACAATCTTCTAAATACTATATATAGCACAGCAATAAAGTACTATTATCATTTACTTTTGTGCAACGAAAGTGAACGCATCTCGACCCTAATTAGTAGTGTGTTTTTGTCGCCGCAACTTAATCACTTTGTTATTGTGTACTATTATTATTATTTGCGTGTGTCCACGTGGTATTATTATGGAAATCCAAGAAGAGGGTATGTACTTTATTTTTCAATTATGTTTTATATATAAATATGCGTGCTTATATTTTAAAATAATTTTCTAGTAGAGGTCTGTCGTTTACGATTAATTTTTAAGAAGTATGATTTCATTGAGAGTTATACTCTGATGCCGAGGTTTGCCGCACTTGACACATATATTATGTTATAGATGGAAGTGTCCTTAATAAGGGCTGTAACTTTCATCGACCTTTTTTGACCTCTTCTTAGGTAAAAGGGGTTTCAAAGAACAAGAGTAGGGTAGCCGAAAAAAATCCGATTTTTAAAAAATGTTTTTATCTTTGTTTTAGGTACATTTTTAAGGTGTTCTATTTCGAAACGTAGTGTTTTTGATATTTGGCACTCTGGACAAGGAACTGATACAGAAAAATTTCAACATGTTTTTACTACACTGACGGAAACATCAATTATTTCGGATAACATCGAAAATATTGGCATAGAGAATTTAAGGGTTAAAATAAGGAATTTATGTAAACGAATTGCATGTTATTGGAAAAAAACAAGATGTACAAAGTCTATATTTCTACATAAATATGCAGAGTGGCTTAATGATGTAGAATACATTGATGTGATCCAAAGTATCGAGCAGCGTATTTCTCAGCAGAATGATAACGTCGACCCCTCCCCTTCCACTTCTCGTGGCCGTCCGAGGAAAAACTTTAATGAAAGTAGTAAACGCACTAAAAGAAGGAGACTGGCGGAACTATCTAATTTTGACGAGTCTGCTGTAAATACACTGCTCAATGCTTCTGCTGATTCCAGCTTAACTTCTACAAAAGTCGACGAAAACAAAGTTTTGTCACTTATTGCAGAAGGTAAGATTTCTAGAAAGCAATATCTATTAATTAAGAATTTTATACATAATAATATACTGAAAGATTGTATGCCTTCCTATCAACGCATTGTAAAGGCTAAAAAGAGATGTTACCCTACAACTGTAGCCGTTACTGAATCATCAGCCGAAGTCGAACTTCAGAGTTTGTTAGATCACACTGCCACTCGGATTCTTGAGTCTCAAAAAGATATTTTAGATAAAATACCTGACCAGTCTTTAAATAAAATATCTTTGGTTGGGAAATGGGGATTTGATGGTAGTACAGGACATAGCGAATACAAACAAACTTTCTCAGATTCTTCTCTTGTGGATAGTAGCTTGTTTGTTACTTCATATGTACCGCTTCAACTTATTTTAAACCCGGATAATAAGGAAAACTCAATCATTTTGTGGAAAAATCCTCGTCCCTCTTCAACTGATACTGCAGACCTATTCGCTTTCAGTTTTTTAAGGAAACAACTGCAGTATCAGTTGAAGAGGAGACTTATTTCAAACAGAAAATAAGTAACTTGCAACCGACTATCTTCAAGACAAATGCATGCGAATACACAATTAATCATAGCTTACAACTTACTATGGTCGATGGTAAGGTGTGTAATGCACTTAGTGATGTTTCTTCAACTAGATGTTATATATGTAAAGCTTTACCAAGTGAGATGAATCAAATTGATGTATGTTTGTGCAAAGCAACTGACGAAAGTAAATATGAATATGGCATGTCTCCACTTCACGCATTGATCCGATTTTTTGAATATTTCATTCATCTCGCTTACAAGTTAGAGGTTAAGAAATGGCAAGCTAGGTCTGATAGCGATAAACGACTTGTAGCTGAAAAAAAAAACTTATACAATCGCAATTTAGGGAAAAGTTAGGTCTTATTATCGATAAACCCAAAAGTGGCGGAAGCGGGACATCGAACGATGGCAACACTGCTAGGCGGTTCTTCTCAAGCTCAGATATTTCAGCTGAAATTACGGGTATTAAGAAGGATCTCCTAGATCGTTGTTGGACTGTACTTCAGTGTATCAATTCGGGATATAACATTGATGCGACAAAATTCAGAGATTTCGCTTTAGAAACTGCACGGCAATTAGTTGCCGAATATCCATGGTACTATTTGCCTGCTTCTGTCCACAAAATTTTGATTCATGGTGCTGACATTATCAATCACGGCCTACTGTCTATAGGAGAACTGTCTGAAGAAGCAGCTGAAGCGAGTAACAAATACTATAAAGCATTTCGACTAGATCACACACGAAAAATGAACCGCGTTTTGACTAATACTGATTTGATTAATCGACTTCTTCTTCACTCAGATCCCCTAATATCAAGTTTGAGAAGGTTACCTGTTAAAAAAAAAAGTTTTTTGTCTAAATCTGTATTGGACTTGTTGTGTGTAAATAGTAAGTAGGTAATATTGAATGTATAAATAGTAAGTAATCGCTTTGTTTTAATATAACCTTATTTGTATATATGTAAATAGTCTTGAAATAAATATTTTTATTATTTATGTAGTATGCTGTTTCATTTATGTTTTCATTAATTACAATTTTTTTTTATCTAATGGCTTTATGTTTAAAATAATAACGTTTTATAAAATGGTTTTGACTACAGATATTTTTTTAATAAAAATAGTCACACAAGTTTATTATAAATGTCTAAAAATGTTATTAATGATATATTTCATGCTTGTATAATAACCCTTTATAGTTTAAAATCGAAAAAATGGCTTTTTTTGGAGTTGAGGTATTTATGGCCGCCCTTGTACGGGAGCGGAATCACCGTGCGTAGGTACCGCGTTTTAAATATCTTCATAGTTTACTACTTCGTTCGCGGAGGAGAAAAAAGGCATGAGCCTTTGTTTGCTTCTGCGTAGTCAGATAAAAAGTATCCTGCCGGCCGGACATGTCGGTCGCATGCCGGGCGACTTTGTGGGCTAAAGTAGCCACCGAGTGGGTCCCACAAAATAGAGTCCGGCGTCGCGGTAGGCGTCGACGAAGATGGCGGGACGAGCTTATAATTCTTTCCAGAAGAACTGGTGGGAGATTGCCCAAGACCGGGACACGTGGAAGAATGAGAGAGAAGCCTTTGCCCAGAAGTGGGACACTCTAGGCTCTTAAAAATTATATTTCCATTCCTGGATGATCAGCTGCCCATGTACCAAATGACGTCAGTTTAGCCGTTTGGCGTCCTGAAGCCGCAAATACACATAAAAAGCATATACATACATTTAAAAAAGACTAATTATTAAAGTTGTGTTGTTGGTATCAACCCTAATTAGTTAATCATTTCGATTTTAATTTCCGAAAAAGTTGTATATTTCGGATTTTGTGTATGTATGTATATTAAACTGTTACGCTTTATATTTTTTGCTCTGGCGTGGTTGGGTAAAAAAAAAATATCCTGTATTAACAATCTGTGGATGACCCGTGGATGGCTAAATTTACCAGCTACCCGTGTACTAAAAATGATTGAAATCTATTCAGCTATTTTGACGTAATGGATGGAGCCACAAAGACGCATACTTACAAACAATAAATAAATCCGAAAAAATATTTTTCGATTCACTGACCTCCAAATAGTTCGCTTTTGTAATATCTTATACGTACAGACATTTAATTTTTACAACTTCATAATAGTATAGATATGATTAGCGTAAATTAAATTATAATGGCAATTCGAAACTGGTTCCTTTCCAAATGCATCGTTTTTATCTTTTATCTCAAAGACAGAGGTCAAAACGACAGTTAACAATAAGTTGTTTGATGCTGTATTCGATTTTGGTGGATAATACGGACTTCGTGATTCTCCATACAAAAAAACCGAGATAGGATACTGGGAGAGAGAATAAGTGAACAATTTATAAGCAGCATTACTATTATTTTTATAACCTTGAAAATATCTAAAATATGACCTAATCGACGCTCCTTATCAATTCTTAGTGCCAATATGCAATATTGATAAGTTATCAATATAAATAGATCATTGGATACCGAACGCGACCCTCGTTTTAGCAACCGAGGTTTTGGCTAACAATGTTGCTTAGCTTAGGCTTTAATGTGTTCAAAATTCATAGGTATAAGCATAGGTAACGACCAGCTTTTCAATACTAAATGTTCGCATTCTCATAAATGCAATGATATCCAAGAAAACCCGGCGTGCACGCCGCGCTGCGGTCACAACTACATCGTATACGATGTAGTACGAATCGTTATTGGCAGAGTGCAAAGCGGGTGGAGGGGGTAGCCTAAACGATCACAGCGCTCGCTACGGCTAAAATTGTCATTTTTGTCGCTGACTTGAGCTGTCAAATCCGTATTGCAGTAAACATTTTCTAACCGTTTTTGAGATAAAACATCAGTATATTCTGCTTGTTACAATCTGCTTTTTAGTCAGTATTTCTTAATCCAAAATAGCCTAGGATGAGATGATGTGCATGATATACATACAAACTTTACAAAAAAAACCGTTCTACCATAATTTTGACGTAATGTAACATACTTAAAGAAAGTCGTTTTCATCATAATATCTTCTATGTTCAGAGTACAACTTTATACGTGTATGTGAGTGCTCTCTGGGGACTGTGGGTATATGTGACTTAGGTGCACTCGTTGCTCTGCCACACGAGTATATTCCAGTATAAAATTAAGTAATAAGCGTCTAGTAATTAAATAAAAAAAAACTTACCATAGAGCACTTGAATTAGCTTAAAAGCTTATGTTAGCACAGCGGGCTTTAATTACACTATCGATGTGTCATGGGGACTTTATATACCCGCTGTGCCATACAATGCTTGTGAACTGTCCAGTAAAAGCTATACAATAAAAAAATATAAATAAAAAGAACCGACTTCAAAATAAACTAAAAAGCTATAAATAATCTTTTATCTACGGTACGGATACATTTGAATCACCTTTTGAAGTCCTTTACAAAAATATATACAAAACATTGTTAGTGCCTATAATATTTGAGGGTTTCTCTCGATTTCCCTGGTATTCCATCATCAGATCCTGACTTGGTGATAAGGAGACTACCTCAGGGACACACTATAAAGAATATTTATGACTAACTGTCTTAACGTACCTACCTATAATAGATGATTTTTTAAATAATTTTCCTCTAACTCTTAACCATTAAGAAGTTGTACCTTCCGTCATCAGCTCAGCATAATGAGATGATGACTACCATATGCAAATACTTAAATAGCTTAAGAAATTATATGAAAAACGTTATAAGTGCCTATTAAATTTGAGGATTGCCCTCGATTTCCCTGGGATCCCATCATCAGATCCCAACTTGGTGGCAATGGGACCACCTCAGGAGTATATCCTTTCAAATAAAAAAAGATTTTTTAAAATCGGTCCACAATTGGAGTAATCGGTGAACATACATAAAAAAAAATACAAAGTGTCGAACATATAACCTCCTCCTTTTTTGGAAGTCGGGTAATAAAAGGGTTCGGTTCAGGAGGTCTAAGTTGTATTTTGACATGGCAAGCAAAATGTCTTAGTTGTATATTAATTGTATTGTATTATGTATTGCCGTGTACCAAATTGTCTTGAAGTGTAAAACGCCATAAATTCAAAATACCATAGTTTACGAAAATACTTGTTTGTAAAACGAACTAATTTCATAATCATAACGTTCTAATATATAATACTTCTAATAGGCAAATGGTCCAGATGATCATAACGGCAAATGTGGCAGAACGTCTTTATTGTATAAAGACTTTATAGTCATTTATATATAAAAATGTCTAAGTAGCAATTGGTCTAGGTTTAAAAATGAGTCATTCTGCGTACTTGTACAGTTTAGAACATAGACGCTAGTAGAAAATAAATCAAATGTTTAATAAAGTAAAAAAGTTGTGCTGTAGATTTTTTTAAACGGCCACTCTTATACCATCGATCCTGAACATGTTATGGTTTTTATATATCGTCGTAACAATCGTACAAACTAGCTGACCTTTCTTAAGTAGACTGGTAAAGTGCCATACACAAATTCCATTCCAGTTCTTTCCTGGACTTTCCTATTCCAGGATTACAGACCGGATTAACAATGCATGTCTTTGAATGGCCGAAATGCAAATTTCCTAGTCATCTGGTCCAATTGGTTATGATTGATAGATTAGTCACTGCCGTTACAATCAGCACTTGACTGCTTCTTTCCTATCTCTTTTGAACTTTATAAATTAGAAAGAGGTAGACGGCAATCCTCGCGTGATGTCAAATCGCCCTTGGAGGTTAAAAGGCTGGCATAGAGTCTGTACATAAGAGACTTGAGATGTGATTGACCAAACAAACAATATAAAATTTATGATCTATAATTTTCATCACTCCCAATACTGAACAAAGGTCTTCAACGACTTCTACATCCAAATTGCACACGCTTTCTCTTTGAGTAACTAAGCGCCCATCCCAATGGCTTGCCTATTTTAAAACGTTTCAGCACTTTATTTTCTGGTTAAAAAAAAAGTAAGCCAATTTGGTGTAACTTACCCTCGGATAAGTTTGATTCCTCGCCGCTATTTTGAATCCAAGATCATTATTATATAACATGAACTAGGTTTTCAATATAATATAACAATAAATGATTATGCAAATAAACAAACAGTATATGATGATTTAATAGTGTATTTATAATAAACATTGTATAATAATATTCGCAAGCTTCCTCTATGCGACCACCCTTATCGCTGTATCCCCCATGGCTTTCCTTAACACATACATAAACGTGTATGTACATCACCACTACATTTAATAGCGGACTTATCAACTTTACAGACAGTCAATAACTTCAGTTACCAACGAATGGTCAGCTGTAACATACATGCAATTTTTTTCGTTCTTTCGTGTCAAGCGATGTTTTTAACCATTTGAAATTAGTGTTTTTTTTTGAAGTGATTTTACACAACATGAAACTTTATACTTAATTTACCTAGACTCTATTAATATACATAGAAAATCGATATTGTGATTTGTTCGTGTCAAGGGCAGACATTATTGGTATTCACGTTAGAAATTAGTGTTATCACGCTTTTTAAACATTTTACCTCTTTGATAATAAAAGGGTTTTTTAAATAACGCCAAAAAAATCTTATCAACCGTTGAAGTACACATCCGTTAATGCATTCGTGTTAATCATCAGTCCTTGACCAAAATAAAGGATTTTGTCTAATGATTTTCCACATATATTAACAAAGCCAGTTGTTTCCAACATTTATAACGAAATCGACGTCAAAATGAGTGCAATAGAAGAAACAGAATTTGTGAAACTTGATAAGAAAGATATCGGATCCCTCAAAACTTTTTACGCTAGTGCTGCTGTCTCCAACGCCGCAGGCATATGGAAACAAAAATCTGTGTCTATTAAATCGCCTAAATCTGGAAGAATATTCGGAAGGAAATCCAAAAAAGAAAAATGTGAAAAAACCAGTGGACGCTCTGAAAGGGGCTTTTTCTCCAGGATTTTCGACGATTTCAAAAAAGTTAAAGTTTCGGATTTCACTTACCGGCAATCTAGCGTTAGAGAGCAAACGAATTATAAGCCTTTTTGGGCGACTAAAGTCAGTCAGCCTAATCAAAAGGATATTGAAGAGGCGAACATTAGTAAAACCACAACTGTTGTCGAACATAGTAACGTCATGAGAAACAAGGCTATGGTCTTTGAGAAGGCAACTCTAGGGTCGCCTAAAGTTGTACTTAGCAGAGAACCGGATAAAAGAAGTGTTGAGAAAAAGTGGTCTATAGTAGAGGCTAGCAAAGATGCCAATCTGCGGCTGCCTTCTTTTTACAAGGGAAGCAAAATGCGCATGCCTACAGGAGAGCCGTTGTTTTGGGTTTGTAATTGTTAATTATTACGACTTTACGAGTTACTACTCCTTTGTAATATGTGCGTCTTTGCGTGCTAAAATACAGTTTAAACATCAGGTATACAGGATGTCCCAGAAACCGACGATAATCCTGACAAGGCTGATAGAGCAGCTCAAGAGCTGTCGATTTGACCCCCATGTATGTTCTGCGAGTTTTAGTAGTTACCGAGATACGCACAATTATATTAGAAATTTACTACTGCTTCGCATAAATCCAAACATGAAAAACGCCGCTATGAAAAAACAAACTTTGTGATTATTCTTAATAATCAATCTAAAAATAAACACCTCAATGTAAAGGAAACTACGACCTGGGTACGAAAGCATTAAAAACTACTGCATTATCTTGATCTATCTATCTAGAATAAAGCTAGGGCTTGACATAACTTAAATTTGTTCAATTACATCTCTTTTTGCTAAATTATATTAGTTAGCAATAATAAAAGGTATATGTATTATAAATCTTTATGTCAAGTATGGCCAATTTGGCAGGCACATGTTTTTAAAAACTTAAGTACTTCGTTATGGTTCAAATGATGTAGCATACTGATGAAAATAAGGGAATTTCACTTAAACTTATAAACTATCTGTTACATGGTTATAAGGGAATAAAAAACCAAAATTGCTACTAATATTGTGAATATCTCGGATATAACTAATAATCGCAGAAAATACAGGGGGAACGATATCAATACTTTTTGAGCGGCTTTATCAGCCCTCTTAGTATCATCGTCGGTCTCTGGGACACCCTGTACCTATACTTGCACTCCTGGAAAATTGGGTAAAATTAAGTCATTACGGATCCATTTGATACTTGTATTTCATTTATCGACTTAACAGCACTAGCTTACAACAATTAAAAAATATAAGTTCCTGAAAGAAAGTCCTGAGAATATTCAACAGGTCATCACATGACATCATGATGAATAAACTTAGATAAAGATTGTTCGTAATTATTGAGATAGATATCTGAACTGTCTTTAATAACTTAAAATATCAAGAAATGCCTTAATCTTTAGAATGTTTTGACAAATGCATGATAATGCTTGTCAGTGCCCCGATATTGCCAATTAAGTTTTTTTTTTCTCTCCAATCGTTAGAAGATAAAGATCGCGTGTTCCACCCATCTCGCAAAGTTAGAAACAAGTCGTTTGCTTTAAATGATGCTTACATTCGTTAGTTCCAGGGTTTCAATATTTTTTTCTTCCGTGGTAGAACCTTTGTAACGGTTATGAATTAAAAATAATTTTGAAAAAATCTGTGTCTAATCAAAAAATCCTTTGTCTTAAAACACTTATGCTGTTTCTTCAGTATTTATAAATACCTATGTTATATTCTCCTCTTTGACGAATAAATAAAATACAACAAAAATAACAGTTTAAAATTCAATCTTACTACGGTGGGGTTAGCAGGATCCAGACCAAGACGAGTGTCTGAATTGTTCAAAAGTGTGATAACCAAGAAGAGTTTTTTATTTTTTCAAAATGCTTGGCGATTTTTTACCTTCTTGAACGTTTGATCGCTTGACAGTCCACAAATTCACTGGTTTTTGCCCTGCAAACATGCTTCTTAACAGTCTTTCATGTTTTCGTATTCCACAGGGAAGTATACTAGGTCCATTACTCTTCCTTCTAAATACAATAAAAACGGCCTGTCAGGGAGATCGTGCGTCAGATGTCTTTATTCTGAACTGCTGGTTCTCTCATTTCACAAAATGAACAGTATTCACTGTTCAAAGGCTTTGGAAGGTTCATTAAATTACAGGTAAATTACAGTGAACACCTAGGTATGTCACAAGTCACTTTAGGCTTCTATTTTCAGTTAACGTTTTAAAATACTCGTCTATTTTGTTAACCTATTGTCTTAACTTACTTACTTACTACTTACTACTAGTACTTACTATCGTGTTCTTATCTGACGAAAGGGTGATTTCGTACCTAAACCTTTTTTTCTATTGTAAAATATTCTCCATAACATGGAGAAATTTAGTTCGGTATGATCCCTTTCATACAAAAAAAACAACAGATTTTTTTTTTCTGCACAAACTATAAGAAATATAACAAAATACAAAGAACACCTTTTATTAGGGTTAATTAGATATATCCGTTGCCATAAAAAATAATGTGGAAAGATAAAGTTGCTCTCTACGTCCCTCGAAATGCAATTTCGATCCACTGTACAACGGCTCTCCGAGCCAACGGGCTTTAAATGTTTATTAAAAACCAAATTTCTTTGATTGTTATTATGTGCTAACATCTTTCGTCCATCTCAATTGTATTCAAATTTTAAAAATTTGCTTATAGATCTTACAAATCAACGTTTTCCTATCGTTAAGTCTGCCTTTGTTTTATGATAAAATGATTATTTTAGTTTAGCTAGTTAATTTTATGAACAAGAACAACAGGAAAAAGTGCGTACTCCAACCTGAAAGCTTGGCAACGCTTCAACTGGTTTTGCAGGTGTCTATGGGCGACGGTGATCGCTTACCATCAGGCGATCCGTCTGCTCGTTTGCCTCCTATAACATAAAAAAACAAAGCTTCAATTAAATGCAGATAGTTCCCTTGTTTCCTGATGGATGGATTCACTTTGTTTTTATCATCCGATTGTGGAAGATGAGACACAAGAGAACGCCATTCTTCTCTGTTTTGCTCCATTCCCCGCCAGTTGGGGTATTAGTGCGCACAGATCCTTCTGCTGCTCGTTTCCAGCGGTATCTGGGCCGACCAACCGGACGTCTTCCACTCGGTCGCCCCTGATACGCTCTCTTTACAGCCCGATCGTTGATGATTACTGATGTGCAAATTGCGGGAACTTTCCAAAATGCTTAAAAAGGTATTTTAAACAGGTAAGTTGACACTAGACTTAAGACCTTTTATATACTAAAAATGCTAAAAAAAAGGTCTTATAAGCATGTAAGTTAACACTAGACTTAAGACCTTTTATATAAAAAAATGCTTAAAAACGGTCTTATAAACATGTAAGTTAACACTAGATTTAAGACCTTTTTTAAGCATTTTGCTTCCGCAATTTGCACATCAGTAAGTATGATTCAGTCACGTTAGACAGACATTGCCTAAGCTAAAGTTTCACAATCCCTTTCTTTTCACAGCTTGGTGAGACCCGCTCCTCTTCCTACGGACCAGCGACGTACCAGGACTTCAAGGAAATCCGCTCTCGTTGCCTTTCTGATGGGAGGCTGTTCGAAGACCCGGAATTTCCGGCTACAGACCGTAGTTTGTATTACAAGGAACGTCTGGATCGTCCTATAACTTGGCTGCGACCTAGCGTAAGTACACATTCTAGAAAATTGTTTTTAGAGTTCCGTACCCAAAGGGTTAAACGGGACCCTATTACTAAGACTCCGCTGTCCTTCCGTCTGTCACCAGGCTGTATCTCGTGAACAGTGATAGCTAGACAGTTTAAATTCTCACAGATGATGTATTTCTGTTGCCGCTATAACAACAAATACTAGACAGTTTAATTTTATATCTGTCTGTCTATGTCAGTAACCAATATAAAATGACCCCACACCGCGTACATTTTGCTTAGGGGTAGGGCTCTGCTAACACTGGATTTTAAAGATACGGCAGGTTTTAGCGTGTATTTGTACCGAACCCTCGGTGCGCTCCTGAGTCTAACTCGTACTTGGCCGGTTTTGGTGTAGTGACCTCCACACAAGGATATCGGAAGGAAATACACATATTTCAGCGGTTTGTCGTATCGGCATATATAGGTATCGCTCGCCCGATAGCAGTGAGGAAATACTCCTATGAGTATAGAAAGAAATATTTTTACATTTAAGTACTGTTAACCGGTAAAATTGGTTTAATAAACGCAAACGATTTCCTTTGAGGAAAGCTTGAAATTTTGCTTTCAAATGTATAACTACTTTAATTTTCAACGGGCAAAACATTGTTTGCCAATAAATTGCTTTAGTTGAAGATATTGTGTTCTTTTATTAGTAAGTTATTCCTAAATATAAATAAAATAACGCAGATATAGAGCCTGTAAAAAAGTTGTAGTTAATTTGTTCTATTATCGGAGCGCAATATTGAACTCAGTGTTTAAATAGCTCTAGAAAAAACGAATCCCTCTATTCTTGTCATTGTTATGCTAGATTTTCGAAGTATTGATAGAGCCAGTCTACCAATACTTTGAAAATTTAAATAAATCTCACTATTTAAGTTAATGATTTCAGTGATAAATATCTTACAAAGTAACATACATAATTTATACGTAAATAATTTATTGTTGAATGAGAAAAAGACTAAATGTGTTAAGTTTGTCACGAGTAACGTAAAACACGAGCAAGCGAGCGTTATGGTTAAAGGTGAGGAACTGGAACTAGTTAATAATAAAGTCTTTCTCGGTATAACATTAGATTCTAAGCTCCAATGGGGTCCCCATATTGCTAATCTCTCGAATAGACTGAGTTCTGCAGCTTTTGCAGTAAGTAAGATTCGTCAATTAACAGACGTGATAACGGCTCGATTAGTGTATTTCAGTTATTTCCACAGTATTATGTCGTATGGCATCTTACTATGGGGCAGTGCTTCCGACATTAATACTATATTTGTTCCGCAGAAGCGGGCTGTTCGTGCGATATATAAAATGAAGTATAGAGACTCGCTTAGAGATAAGTTTAAGGACATTAATATAATGACAGTGCATTGTCAATACATTTATGAGAATATTATGTATGTACATAAAAATATTACCGACTTTAAGAACTGTGATATACATAATAATAATACTAGAAATAAGCATAAGCTCGCAGTACCTGCTACTAGGCTCCATAAAATAAGGAGATCATTCATGGGTAACTGTGTGAGATTTTATAACAAACTTCCTAGCAGCATAAGTGAGTTGTCTATTGGTAAATTCAAAAATATTGTGAAACGAAAATTATTTTCTAAAGCTTATTATAGCACACAAGACTACATGAATGATGAAGCCGCGTGGGATTAATGTAAATTATAGCGTCATGTAGGTATATGAATAATTATTTTAACGAATACCTAAGGTATTATTATTATTTTAATCTTAATTGTTTTATATCTCTGACATTTAGAATTTTATTCTAGACACATTCTAGATTATTTATTTTTTATTGACAATCCTTTTGGGATTTATCTTATTGATCATTTTAATTTTAAAAATGATGATTTTATCAATAATATTACACTTAAGTTAAATGATCTGATTAGGTTTTTCTGGGTTTCCCTAATCCTTGTAGCAAATGTTGGATCATATTGTATTTCTCCCAGCAAACATTCACTCTCATGTAACTGACATTTCGAAAGTGCTTGTAACTAGGCCTACTTGAATAAAGAATATTTTGATTTGATTTGATTACATATTAAATACTAGACGGTGCCCGCAGCGGAGCAGAAAAAAAAACATAATCCTCTTGTTTTCTTCAGCGTAGTCGGGTAAAAAGTAGCCTATAACTATTTGTGGATAGCCAGCTACCCATGTACCAAAAATGATTGAAATCTGTCCAGCTGTTTTGATGTAATGAAGCTGCAATGACGCACACGAACATACAAAAATAAAATAAAAATATGTTCGATTCAGTGATTTTCGAATAGTCCGTTTCACTTTTAGAATATCGTCAACGTACAGACGTTTCATTATTGGAACTTTGTAATAGTATAAATAATACATACATATATACACTAGCACGTTAGACTATCCTTGTAGTCATGTTACAATGGATATAAAACTACATGTAATTCATTAGTATGTATTTGTTTGCAGGAGATATGCGACGACCCGCAGCTGTTCGTAGAGGGGTACAGTCGTTTCGATGTGCAACAGGGAGAGCTGGGAGATTGCTGGCTGCTAGCTGCCGTGGCCAATCTCACGCTCCACAGAAAGTAAGTACATATTTACAGGAGATATGCGACCATCTGCAGTTCGTAGAAGGGTACAGCTGTTTCGACGGGGAACAGGAAGTGCTAGGAGATTGCTAGTTGCCGTAGCCAATCTCACGCTCCAAGGAAAGTAAGTACTCCACGCAAAGTGTACAAAATAGTATATGCACAAAAAACGTAAAATGATCATACAAATGTTTAGTATGAGAGCGTTATGCTTATGCGTCTTACTTGTGGACAATTGGACAATGTACATCCCAAAGTTAAGGTCTTCACATTCATTTTTTATCTTGCAGGACCCTATAGGCATGTACAAATTGTGTACTACTCAAAACCTATCCTCGTGCCATCAATACAAAAGATAAAATTAAATATTTTCCGATTCAGTGATTTTAAAATAGTCTGTATCACTTTTTTATATCTTCAGTGTACAGACATTTAATTTTTACGACTTGTACATTATAATATTTTAACGTAGAACTCGTAGAAGCATTTGTCTGTTCTAATCTGACCTTATCCGTTTTTGTTTCTAGATTATTCTTCCAAGTGGTTCCTGACGACCAGAGCTTCGACGAAGAGTATGCTGGTGTCTTCCATTTCCGGTAAGTACCTGTTTCAAACATCAGCGTTTCCAGAATATCTACTTTGAGTTAGTACGCTGCGTTACCGTAAGTTCTTAATGGGACAACATGCTTCATAAAAAAAACTCCTTAGACGAACGCTATTCTGATTAGCATAAATATATTTCCTTTTCTAACACACAGTTGTGTAGTCTAAGGAGAAATTATGCCATATTGCGGACCGGAATTTTGTTAAAAAAATAAGGGTCAAGATTAGAAGTCGAGTAGAATAATTACATGACACTTTTCAACTCTTGTGATCAATGTAAAAAGTAAAGGTCCAGATTAGAAGACGAGTATGCAAAAATTACATGACACTCCTCCGCTCGTGTGATCAAAGTAAAAGTATGAATCCAGATTAGAAGTCGGGTAGGAAAACTTACATGACTCTCCTCCACTCTTGTAATCAAAGTAAAAGTAAGGTCCAGATTAGAAGTCGAGCAGAAAAAAATACACGACACTCCTCCACTGTCAATACTCAATCATTTATTGCATTTCACCATGTTAGTTTACAGAATATGAGGTAATCTTAAGTTTTAGTTGTTAGGTGATAGTAAAACTTAATTGTGGACCCTGTTGGGCACCGCAAATTCGTAAAGAGAAAACTCTTGTGATCAAAGTATAAGTACGGGTCCAGATTAGAAGTCGAGCAGAAAAAATTACATGACGCTCCTCCAATTTAGTGATCAATGTAAAGGTCCAGATTAGACGGCGAGTAAAAATTTTTATAATTAGTCCATCATGTAGATTAATAAAAACTATTGGACACGTATTTTTTATTTTTTACATAATATATATATGTAGGCGATACATTGAGTGAAAATGTCGCGTGACGTCATTCCTAAGTACTAATTTTACTTAGGAGTGAAGTCACGAGCCACACTCGTAAACTTTAATGCGATTTATCTGACTATTTTTTTATTATTTTGAAAAAGCAAAAAATACGTGTCCAATATTTTTTTATTATCTAGCTGATGGACTAATTACATTTTCAATTCACATATCCAGTCATCATGCCTATTACATGACACTCCTCCACTTGTATCAATATAAAAGTAACCCCGAAATCTAACAATAACTTCGTATCCAGGTTCTGGCAGTACGGACGCTGGGTGGACGTAGTGATTGACGACCGTCTACCAACATACCGGGGCAAGCTGGTGTTCCTCCACTCCTCGGAGACCAACGAGTTCTGGAGCGCTTTGCTGGAGAAGGCCTATGCCAAGTAAGTTCTCATCATTACAATGACCATAAAATAGTGTCGTCTCAATGGCAGAAATCAATTAGCATTTCATTGATCGCCTGTTGTAGTGGAAATCTATAGGACTAACGCATAACTGAGTTTGTTCCTGAGGTACAGTAGTACCACAAATATAAGTTATAACGATGTAGCTGCGCAGAAAGCATTTTTTGAAAACAGATTAACCAATTATAAGGCAGCGCGTTTGCGCGGGTAAAATCTTCAACGCCCATTGGCCAAAATTTTTCGCGCAACGCCGGCGCCCGCCATTTTGTCTGACGCCGCGTCAGTCGCCATGAGCGAGAGCACGAGTTCACCTGTCATTGCATATGTACCGTACGTATAGTGCAACAAGGTCTTTATTGAAATGGTCACACTTTCGGTTTCATTCGGTTCTTGTTAGCACTCGTCGGCGTGGCCGAAGATTGCCGATATAACTTATATTCGTGGTACTACACGTACAATAAATTTTTACTTGCGTAATAGGGAGTATTCATGAATTTTAATATTTGCTTTATTAAAAGCTCATTCATGTTACAAACAATAGACAAAAATATTTTTTCAAATAACTATAAAAATAACCAAGATATAAGCCATCAAAGATTTAATTCTATATATATGGAGTTTATATGGCCGCAGCGCACGATATCGAACCTCTCTGTCTAATTAGCAGTTTAAAATGCCTATATATCATGCGTATTTCTTGGCCGATTTTAATTTTAATTTCACATTTTGAAATAGTTTTTACGATATTTTGATATTTAGTTGAGAATAGCGATAAAAAAAAATCATGCATGTAGCCTATTCTTTTTCAAAAAGGTTTAAATACGATTTATATTAAATTTCAGATTACACGGCTCCTACGAGGCCCTGAAGGGAGGTTCGACATGCGAGGCCATGGAGGACTTCACCGGCGGAGTGACAGAGATGTACGACATGACGGAGCTGCCGCCCAACTTCTACACCATCCTGCTCAAGGCGTATGAGCGGAACTCGCTCATGGGGTGCAGCATTGAGGTGAGCCGCTTCGGTTAATGTTAAATTTACGTCACGATTAAATTGCTACTGGAGTTTATGTGTTCAAAGTATTCGTCATGGAATGTATATATCGTGGCCCGATGTGATTCCCCTTTAAAGAGAGTGGACAGGCGATGTGTGCGTATGCTGTGCGTCCGCCGTAACATGTTGGCCCGCAGATTCGCGCGCTGTAGTGTAGAGGTCGAGCTAACTTTATTTAATGCTTTTTGCCAAACCTTCTACACATGCGGTCTGTGAACTAACTTTACTCAGCGGGCTTACGGCGCGCTGCGCGTCCAATATAATGACGTCGTCAATCGTCGACAATATTCGCGGCGGCGCACACGGACTGCTTTTTTACCATCATAGGGGAGGTGTGCGTCTCTCGTCAATCGCAGTCGTGGCCGCTCGAACAGCATCCCGAGCACGCGAGCCGCCGCGGGGCCGCGCCGCGGCTGCAGCGCTATGTGCAACTGCGCGCGCCCGTAATGCCGGTGCCGAGGCGCCTTTCATTTAATTTAAGTTAACATAATTAATAATACTAACGATAGCTCTAAGTTTGTTGCTAACACTATGGATTCAAAGTCCGAAATATTAATTTGAATTTGAATTAAATTAATAAATATCAGGGACAATGATTCTGCTCGCTTAGTATATCATAGTTATTTTCATAGTATCATGTCACATGGTATTCTGCTTTGGGGCAAAGCAGCTGACATACAGACTATATTTATGTTACAAAAAAGAGCGATTCGTTCTATATATAACCTGAACTCCCGTAACTCCTTAAGAGAACTTTTTAAAGACATCAACATATTAACCGTAGCGTCCCAATATATTTATGAGGATATTATTTATGTTATTAAGAACCTAGAGTCTTTTACTAAGAATTCAGATATCCACAATTTTAATACTAGAAATAAAAACGAAATCGCTATTAGAAAGTTCCGCGTTCGTAAAGTAGCCAAATCATTCGTAGGCCAATCTATACATTTTTATAATGAGCTACCAGATGATGCTTTAAAATTATCGTTTCCAGCTCTCAAAAGTACTTAAAAGAGTCCCTAATAGCAAAATTATAGGGAAGAGGACTATTTAACAGACAAAAATGCATGGCCCAAAACAGAAACCAAATAATTTACTTTTACCGGGACACGGTTCTTATAAGATGGCATATCAAACGTATGTAAGTTGTAAGAAAAAAAAATCACTATTTTGCTTTTTTATATTCTATATATTTTTTTTACTTTTATAAGTTTTGATATGCTTTCTTAGAGAACTACGAATTGAGTTTATATACTCAAAACATATATTTAGGATAGGCTAAGTACAAATATTGTAGTAGATATAAGAGTTATTTCGAAATAATGACTGTTGAGTTTGTTTCGGCTTTCTTCTCTTCAGTGGTCTCCTCTTGGGAAACGCCGTAGAGTCAGACTTGTAAAAGTGCCCTTGTGGCCTACTTACAGAATAAAGATCATTATTTCAATTTTGCACAAATCGATCTAGTCCCAAACTAAGCAAAGCTTGTACTATGGGTACTAGGCGACGATATCTATACTATTATAAAGTTGTAAAAATGAAATGTCTGTACATTGAAGATATTCTCAAAACATTGATTGTTACGGACTATTTGGAGGTCACTAAAACGAAAAATATTATTTTTTGGATTTTATGTATGTTTGTATGTGTTGTTGTGGCTTCATCACGCAAAATCGGCTAAACTGATTTCTATAATTTTTGGTACACAGCTGGGTATCTCCAGATGGTTATAGGATACTTTTTACCCGACTATGCTGAAGAAAAAACGACGGGTTATGACTTTTTCTCCTCCGCGAACGAAGTTGCGGGCATCCTCTAGTACATAATAATACCCATAAATTATAATACCTATACATATAAAACACTAGCTTCTGCCCGCGACTTCTCCGCCTTAAATTCGTTTATCGCGCATAAGGGTATTTTTCCGGGATAAAAAGCAGCCTATGTTCTTCCCCGGGACTCAAACTATCTCCATACCAAATTTCATCCAAATCGGTTCAGCGGTTTAAGCGTGAAGAGGTAACAGACAGACAGACAGACACACTTTCGCATTTATAATATTAGTATGGATTCAAGACCAGGAACAAAAATTCGTGTTCATCGCACAAATACTGCCCTGGCCGGGATTCGAACCCGAGATCGCCACTTCGTAGGTCGTTGTACAACCAACGATCCAAATGTGTCGTCATCCCTTTACAATAGGGTACATGCATGAATTTTCTTTATCGCTTTTCTTAACTAAATATCAAAATACCGTAAAAACGATTTCAAAATGTGAAATTTAAATTTAAATCGGCCAAGAAACACGCAAGATATTTATTTATTTAATCTTTATTGCACAAAAGAAAAAACTTATCGTACAAAAGGCGGACTTAATGCCATAGGGCATTCTCTATCAGTCAATCTTGAGGCAAAGCAGATATAGGCATTTTAAACTGCTAATTAGACGGCGATTTGACAGAGAGGTCCGACATGTGCTGTTACGTCATAGTCTACGCCGGCCATATAAACTTCGTATTAAATTCAGTTTTGCTAGAAAGAGATAGAATGAAATGTTTGATGGCTTATATCTTGGTTATTTTTATAGTTACTCGATTTTTTTTTGTCTACTGTTTGTTACATGAATGAGCTTTTAATAAAGCAAAAATTAAAATTCTTGCATATTCCCTATTGATCACTTCAAGATGTGGCCACGACATATCCTCCTCTCCGTCTCCGCTCCGTCGAGTTGACGGTGGACCGACCGTAGTCCCTTCATTAAAAAAACACCGCCTTTAATCAAGGTTGGTTAGGTCGTTACCTTGTGTCAGAGCGAAAATAGGAGCCCTGCGACTTCATGAAGTAAACAATTTCTAAGATGCGGCCATAACATGTACGTAGGGTACTTCCAAACCCGTTGACACAAAATTTAACCGGTCGATCTTTTTCAACCATTTTAAAAATAATATTTGACCTCAACAGCCGGACCCCCACATCCTCGAAGCCGAGACCCCCCAGGGCCTGATCCGAGGCCACGCGTACTCCGTGACCCGCGTCAAGTACGTGGACATCGAGACCCCGGGCCGCCAGGGCAAGATCCCGCTGCTGAGGATGCGGAACCCCTGGGGCAACGAGGCCGAGTGGAACGGGCCCTGGAGTGACAAGTCAGTACCGCCACCTAGTACTACTATTAAGGGGCTACCATACGGGGCTGTCCATAAATTACGTAATCTATTTTTGACGATTTTTGACCCCCCACCCCATCTGGTTGGGAAGATTAGTAGATTATCCACTCTTTTTTCCTGGACAGTAGCTAACAAAAACAGACAATCGGATTTACTGGGTACAAAGCTTTTGTTACTCAGATAAGTCCATTGTCTACCTTGAAATAATATGAACTATACTCCAATTTATCCCGAGCTTGCATCGTTTTATTAATGAGTCCGTGATGTAGATTAATAAGAAATATTGGGGACGTATTTTTTCTTTTTTTACGTAGGTAACGAAAAATTAAAGGCGATACATAAAGTCAAAATGTCACTCCAAGGTACAAATTGTATCTAGGAGTCCCCACTCCTAAACTTTGTTGCGATATATCTGAGTATTTTTTATTATTATGAAAAAGGAAAAAATACGTGTTCAACATTATTTATTATCTAACTGCCCGACTAATTAGAATTTCGATTTTCAGTTCCCGTCGTCATGGCTATTATGATACTCTGAACACGCTAATCCTTAATCCTCAGGTCTCCTGAATGGCGGTATATCCCAGAATCGGAAAAGCAAGAGATGGGTCTGACCTTCGACGATGACGGTGAATTCTGGATGTCGTTCAAGGACTTCTGCACGCACTTCTCAAGGTAAATATTATACAATTTGAATGAACTTTAGAAAAAAATAATCTGCTGTTTTAAATTATCTTTACCAGAAAAAAGTGTCAAATGGAATGGCATTATTTTGTTTGTAAAATATGTCTAATTTATATGTGGCTATGTTGCATATTTAAATACTAAGATATTTGAATTTCTTGTAGTGCGCAGTGATTTGCCAATTGGCAATAGAGAAATGCTTTATTTTTTTCAACCATACCAATCAATTCGGTTTGTTATGATTAAGAAATGTATATAAGTCATTGAAAATTAAACACTAGAAACGTTAAAATCGTTATTAATAGTCAGGCATAACGACTGGGCGTTAAAACGCCCCATACTATAAATAGAACGGCACGTGTGACGTCACTCTTGTCACAAATGTATGGAGGAGTGAGGACTTTTCATATTTTGACCGTTAAAAAGTGCGTTTAAGTGCATGCATGTCTTATATTTTGTCCTTCTTTGAACTGTAAAGACAAGGGGATATTTAGCTTAATTTTGGACAAGAAAAAAAAATGTAATTTTGCGTCACAAGATAACACTTTTTGTTTATTTCACCTTTTTAGGCTCTATTTTATGTTTCGACGGTTGTTTAATACATCAATTAAATATGAAAAGTAAACGTATTTTATCTTTATATTTTCTTCTGTTACTCATTGAAATACAACAATTTAATAGCATTTTATCTTCTTTGTAGAATCCGCTCACACGGTACCAGTTAAAATAAACAGTTATTTTTATTATATTTCAGAGTGGAGATCTGCAATTTAAACCCAGACTCATTAGACCCCGAAGAATGCCCTGAAGGTTGTACCAAGAAGTGGGAAATGTCAGTGTTTGAAGGAGAGTGGGTGCGAGGTAAGTACGCCATGCTTATCTACACGCTCTTTGCTAGGTCTCTCTGTAACTAACTAAATAATAACAAAAAAATGGTCTGAAAAGTCGGTATACGGACGATAACTTTAGGTGATAACGTCATAAGAAAACATTGATGAAAAATTGCATACTTTTATGAATTCACAAACCGAACGCTTAGGCTGATCGTGCCTCTATCGCTTGTTCCGCGTTCTCGCTTGCACGCTCGGCTCAGGCGGAACGTGACAATGAGTCATGCTTTTTCGTGCGTGCAGCCGGCGTTCATCGATTTATAAGACGTTATCACGTCAATAACTATGTTAAGAAATGTTGCAAGTTAAATTTGACTCACTTCCCGGTTTCCGATTGAGCTAAGATTTGACAAACTTATGTAAGTTGGATGACAATATAATGTTAGCCCACCAACGAGCTGATCTGATGATGGAGCTGGAAGGTGGTCATAGGAACTCTGTAATAGAATAACGCAATCCTACCGAGTTTGGACTCTTTAGCATCGTCTCGGCGAGTAGTTGATAGTTGTTTAATAGAAAGTACAGTCGGAAATAAAACTTGTCACAAATTTAAAAAAAAAATTGACCTAAACATATTGGTTTTTTTTTTAACGAATATCTTGATGTTTTACTATCACGATCTTCGTGATTTTTAAAGTGAATATCTACACTAAGAGTAATAACCGCCACTCTATCCCCTGTTAGCCTTTTGGTCTCCTGATTCCTACTGCCACACAGTACCTTCTTTCGCTAACTTTGCTTTCCAGAATATTCATGTTTCGAGAAAACCTAGTAGTAATATGAATTAATAGTTTAAAAAACACGCTTTACAAGACTTTTCTAACAAATCCAAACACAGCAGAGATACGATGTTCCATCATGAAGTTTCAGTTCATATCTTCCGGCTCCATCATCAGATCAGTTCGACAGTACCATATTATTGTATTGTCATCAGAACTACATACAGCTGCCAATTTTCATGACGCTACGATCCTTGGAAGACGGTTAAGTTAGCTACCTTAGATTCCATTACATAGTTACATACAGGTCGACCTAATAAAAGCGTGTTAATAAAAGTTTCTAAAGTCTTAGAAATACAAAGATCTAAATAATGAAAAAAAAAATAAAGATCAGTGTCTTGTGCGTTATAGTGTCCGGGGCGCACAAGATAAAATCGATAAAAACACACAGACTTCGGTGGCTTGGCCATCTTGAAAGGATGGGGGAAAATCGGGGAGTGAAGCGAGCGTATGTGGGGCGTCCTCGCGGTCGACGGCCGGTTGGTCGTCCCAGATATCGCGGGGAGGACGAGGTCGGAGGGGACTTGCGCGAGCTCCACGCGGATGACTGGCGGGAGGTGGCACAGGATAGACCTAGATGGAGACTCTTATTAGTGGAGGCCAAGACTCACTTTGGGTCGCTGCGCCAGTCAAGTTTTAGTTAGTTAGTTTTTAAGTGAAGCAGAAAGTAGGGTACTGTGTGGTATCAGGAGACCAAAAGGCTAAAAGGGGATAGAGTGGCGATTATTACTCCACCTACTAAGAGCTAGTAGGCTATCATATTTTGCAGTAGGTTTGTTACCAAAATGCTGACCATGAAATTATTAATACAAGATTTGTATGTTGGAAAATAATAACATTTGCATAGACAAGTGAAAATTTTGTGTTTAGAAATCTTCATATAAAAGCCATTTCATCTAAAAACCCGTGAGAAGCCGCGGGCAGCTATAAGCTTGACAAGTTCTTTCGTGACACAAGGGGGACAGCGGGGGACCCTGCCGCGCACACTTCTTACCCGCCCCCGCTGTCTTTCCCCCCGTCGCCCGCAGACCATGGGAGTGTCACAACTCTTCAAGCTATATAAAAAAACGAAGTATTGTAATATACAAATTAAAAACACCTAACCTTTATCTTCAGGCGTGACGGCGGGCGGTTGCCGCAACTATCTCGAGTCGTTCTGGCGCAACCCGCAGTACACGGTCACGCTGACCGACGTGGATGAAGACGACGATGAGAACAAGTGTACCGTGAGTATAATAACTTAATTTATTATTTTTTTCGGTGGGGTACTGACTTGCTTGACGAGTGGTCGCACATTTGTTGCAAAAATTGGCTACGTCAGCCACCTGAGAGCTCACGAGCGGCGCTCTCAACAAACCAACGCCAGCTAGTGTTCAGTCGCCGTGGCCGACATCGGTCAGGATACGATGACTGTGAGTATCAATCGAGGGAACGTTGTGTCGATATAGTTTTTAGGGTTCTGTATTCAAAGAGTAAAACGGGACCCTATTACTAGGACTTCGCTGTCCGTCTATCTGTCACCAGGCTGTATCTTAACCGTGATAGCTAGACAGTGGAAATTTTCACAGATGATGTATTTTTATTGCCGCTGTAACAACGAATACTAAAAACAGTCTAATTTTGGGTTCGTCTGTCTATGTCAGTAACCAATATAAGATGATGAACACCGCGTACATTTTATTAAGGAGTAGGGATCTGCTAACACTGGATTTTCATACGTACGGCCGTTTAAAGCCTATATTTTGTACGAAACCCTCTGTTTTTTTTGTAACTTTAACGTTTAAAGCATAATTTTTTCAACCTGTGGGTCGCGGCTCCTGAAGAAGGTCTTTTAAAGGGGCTCGCGGTAACATTAATTCGGACTCAGTATTGTAAGTAACAGTGACAATGTTCTAATAATGCTTAGCAGTTCTCATTTAGTGGTTAAATAGTTACGTACTGCTTAGATACAGCATGGCTTAAGTATGAGTAAGCAAACCATACTATATACTATATAATGCGAAAGTGTGTCTGTCTGTCTGTCTGTCTGTCTGTCTGTCTGTTACCTCTTCACGCTTAAACCGCTGAACCGATTTGGATGAAATTTGGTATGGAGATAGTTTGAGTCCCGGGGAAGGACATAGGCTACTTTTTATCCCGGAAAAATACCCTTATTCGCGATAAACGAATTTAAGGCGTACGAAGTCGCGGGCAGAAGCTAGTATTTTTATAATTTAGGTCTTTTTATACGGGTCGGCATATCGTGGGTCAGCATAGCTCTACTAAAAAAAAACTACTTTTAGAAGCATCGGAATACACAGAAAGGTCAAACAACAGAAAATATCAATAGGGAACATGCATGAAATTTTTTCATCGCTTTTCGTAAAGAAATATAAAAATACCGTAAAAACTATACCAAAAAGTGAAATTAAAATTAAAATCGGCCAAGAAATACGTACGATATAAGCATTTTAAACAACTAATTAGACAGCGATTTGACAGAGAGGTCCGACATAGACTGTTACGTCACAGTCTACTACGGTCATATAAACTCCATATTAAATTCTGTTTTGCTAGAAAGAGATAGAATGAAATGTTTGATGGCTTATTTGATGGATGGCGTCTTGGGTATTTTTATAGTTATTTGAAAAATTCTTTTTGTCTACTGTTTGTTACATGAATGAGCTTTTAATAAAGCAAAAATTAAAAATCATGCATATTCCCTATTTCGTATCAGATTTACATCCTATAGATAGAGCTTTAGAGCTGTCTTGAGTGACGTGAGTACTGTTAAAGATATATCTGATTTCCTCTTTTTTTTACTTCAGATAATTGTAGCCCTCATGCAGAAGAACCGCCGCTCCCAGCGGCACCAAGGCCTGGAGTGTCTGACCATCGGCTTCGCCGTATACCGGCTGCCCGACTACGGGCACGTGCCCAAGCCACTCGACGTCAACTTCTTCAAGTACAACGCGTCCGTCGGCCGCTCGCAGGCGTTCATTAATCTGCGCGAGGTCAGCGCCAGGTGGGACGTCAATCTGTACTGCCACATAATCAATTTATACTGATACGTCGTCAATCGATACTGACGCCTCCGTCGGCCGCTCGCAGGCGTTCATTAATCTGCGCGAGGTCAGCGCCAGGTGGGACGTCAATCTGTACTGCCACATAATCAATTTATACTGATACGTCGTCAATCGATACTGACGCCTCCGTCGGCCGCTCGCAGGCGTTCATTAATCTGCGCGAGGTCAGCGCCAGGTGGGACGTCAATCTGTACTGCCACATAATCAATTTATACTGATACGTCGTCAATCGATACTGACGCCTCCGTCGGCCGCTCGCAGGCGTTCATTAATCTGCGCGAGGTCAGCGCCAGGTGGGACGTCAATCTGTACTGACACATAATCAATTTATTCTGATACGTCGTCAATCGATACTGACGCCTCCGTCGGCCGCTCGCAGGCGTTCATTAATCTGCGCGAGGTCAGCGCCAGGTGGGACGTCAATCTGTACTGTCACATAATCAATTTATACTGATACGTCGTCAATCGATACTGACGCCTCCGTCGGCCGCTCGCAGGCGTTCATTAATCTGCGCGAGGTCAGCGCCAGGTGGGACGTCAATCTGTACTGACACATAATCAATTTATACTGATACGTCGTCAATCGATACTGACGCCTCCGTCGGCCGCTCGCAGGCGTTCATTAATCGGCGCGAGGTCAGCGCCAGGTGGGACGTCAATCTGTACTGACACATAATCAATTTATACTGATACGTCGTCAATCGATACTGACGCCTCCGTCGGCCGCCAGGTGAGCCGCCAAATTGTACCGACACAAGGTTAATCTATCTATGAGTATAGATTTACCTTGTCGTCGTATTGACGCATTGTCACCCAAATCAATATTTCAAATACTGACACTGTATCAATCAATAATGACACTGATGGTAGCCCTCGTGCAGAAGAACCACTCCTCTTCAAACAGCTCCAAGTCCTGAAGTGCCTGACTATCGGTTATACATGGTGGAACCTTTAAATGAATCAGCTTCGAGAACATCCTAATCCTGCCTGACCTGACCTTAGAAAAATGTTGATTGATCCAAATATAATGCCATATTGCTTGGTGCAGATTCAAGCTCCCACCCGGCTCCTACGTCATAGTGCCGTCCACCTTCGAACCCGATGAGGAGGGAGAGTTCCTGGTGAGAGTCTTCTCCGAAAAGTCCAACAACATGGCGTGAGTATTCCTTTTTACCCTCAACAAAAAGATGGATGTTATGAGTAGACTACGGACATTTGTCGCGATGACGTTACAATAGGGTATGTTGGGGAGTTAATGGAACATTCGACTTTAAATCAGGGACTGAATACCGGTATTCTTTCCATACAATATGACCGGTATTTATTTCCAGTATCTTATTTCCAGTTTATTATTATTACGTATTTTTATATTTTATAGAGCTAATTTCAAAATTCAGTATTAATACCCTTTTTTTATTAAGCGAAAACCTTTAAAAATGGCTTGTGAAGCAGGTGTTCTATGACTACAAAGGGCTATTTATAAAATATAATTGTAATATCATTGTTCAACGGTTGTGTTGACGTCCATCGGGGGATTACGTTTGTATGGAAGAACTGCCACTAGTATATTCTCTTAAGTTCGCCTTTTGTACGATATTTTTTTCTTTTGTGCAATAAAGATTAAATCAATAAATAAGGTTAAAAAATATAGTCCCCTAAAATGTTCTTCTAATTTCCATCTTTATTTTTTTCAGTGAAAACGATGAAGATGTTGGTATGGGCGATGTTGATGACAGGGTAAGTTTGTCAATTCATATAGATAACAGTAACATATAGATGCATACTGTTAGATATAAATAACTCGGATTTTCTCACACTTCAACCGCGAGCAATTTTTTTTTTTTTTCGAAAACCAAGTACAATAGATGATCGATCTAATTACAATTTTATTGAAATATTAGAACTCTTATTTACTTCTTGGCATTTATTTCTACACTAAACTGTAAAGGTCCTGGGTTCAAATCCCGGTAAGGGAAAATATTTCTGTGTAACGTATATAAGTAAATATATCTATTAAATATATCGCCGTCTAGCATCCATAACACAAGCTTTATGGAGCTTACCATGGGACTAGTTCGGTTTGTGTAAAATTATCCCGTAATATTTATTTATGACGGCAACAAAAAAAAATTTCTAACCAATACAGAACCAGTTTTCAAAAGATTATCGTCAGTATTTTAATAGTCTGGATTATTAGCATTTTTATAAGTAAGTTTGTCTCCTGAGTTATAACACGGAATAACAATAAGATAAAGTTGACCCACCCAAATCCCTTAGAAACTAGATTATAAAAGAAATAAAATCTATAACCAATAATTAACTCAATCCAGGTGAAAGAAATAGCCCCCAATCCTGAACCAACAGACCCAATTAGAGAATTCTTCAACCGTCTCGCCGGTACTGATGGAGAAGTCAGCTGGGAGGAACTTAAGGAGATCCTCGACTATGCCATGCGAGAAGGTACGTGCATATGTATATGCATATTTTATATTTATAATGATAAATAATTTCTATAGAGCTTGTATGGGGGAAAGGGACTACCAACCGCAAAGTAAAAGTAATCGTAGTGTTGTTGATTTTTATTTGCGGTTGGTAATGACAAATTTCTATAGAGCTGTATGGAGAAGAGAGGATACCGACCTCAAATTAAAATGCAGGCGAAAAGGGTAGCTGATTTTAATTTGCGGTTAGTAATTACAATTTTCTATACGGCTAGTATACATAAAATGATGTTACCAACCGCATAATAAAATTCAACTGTAAAGGTTAGCTGGTGGCACATTCACTCTATAGACCATATATATAATACTACTTTTTTTTTTGGGCGGTTGGTAATGACAAAATTCTATAGAGCTTGTGTGGAGAAAAATGCTTACCAACCGCAGAATTTCAATTGAGTGGTAGTTGGTGGCACAATCACTAATATAAAAGTACTGTTGCACCTATTCTGACTGAACAGAACTATTTTTTTTTATAAAAAAGAAAATATACTTAAATACGCCTTTCCTCAATAATCTCAATCTTGCTGATATTTTGACAATTTGAATTACAGTACAACAAAGAATTTTAAAATTTGTGATATTCTAATTTTACTGGGTTAAAAGACTATAGAAACAGTCTTAACAATTTAAAGAAGGAAAAAATGTGCTCTACTAAATACTACAATGCACATATATGACTGTGTGGACCATATTGTGATAATAAAAACCTAAAACTTAATCCATATCTTAGCTTACAAAGTATTAAGTAATTGTTACTTTATAGCTTACAAGTAAGCTTCTACGCATATATAAGTGTAAGAAATACGATATTGTTATATAAGTTTTTATTTTGATTAATTGTATTAATGATTTTATTTAAAATGCCCATTTTGAGCTTTCGTTGTGATAACAATGCTTACGTGTCGAGTTAAAGCCGCTTACTTGTCGTTCTGTTGCTTGCCGTGGTAATCGTCATGTAAGTATTTATTTATAAGATCTCTAGATATCAGTGTAGCAGAGGTTTCGATCCCGGTCGATTTTGAATGCAAGGTCAGGGTCAGATCTGAATTACTCGGACATTCTATAGAAATTGAATCCGGATTCAAAATTTAGGTGTAGCAATTGTCGTAAGACACGTGAAAAAGACGAATTCGTCACATAAATGCATGTAATATAGACGAATACGTCTTTTGTCCTTCCTATCTTTAATTTTGCACCCTCTCAAAAATAGTATATTTGACATATACATAGTGAATCTTTTGCGATACATGAAACTATATATATGAAACAATGTTGATTAGTAAATTGCTATTTTAGTTTAGCTTCTTTAGCATTTTTCTTGGCATAAATGGCACAAAAATGATTTCTTAACCCACTCCTCAATAGTCACGCATTTTTTCTATTCATTTGCTGTAACTATATATGCATGTCATATCTTAGGTATTTCAGTTGAAACGACGCTTCTAATATGAATATTGTATTTCGAAAATATGACGGATAAATTCAAATCGAGCGTTAGATAAACCTTCAAAACAATGCAGTTGACTCAAAGTTTTTTTTTGTCAAATTACGTTACTTAATACGACGCTCATTCATGTTTCGGGCATTTTATTTTCGAAATTATAGCATAATATACGTTCTGATTTTAAAAATCGATTAGCTAAACTCAATGAAAAACATATGGCGCATTTGCTAGTCCGAAGGCCATTCTCTTAAACTCGTAATAGCCTGTGTTTCGTGGCTATACTAGAATCTCACTTATACAGAGCTGGCCATGCGCCAAGGCGCCGCGTACGACGGCGGTGGGGGAGGGGGAGTAATGGCGGGTGGGGGGAGCCCCCCCACAGAGCAGAGTTGCCTGGAACAGCTTTTGTGTGCTCTCTGCGCGCCCATCTGTAAGGAGGTGGGGATCGACCTTCAGCAGATGCAACAGCCGAATCAAGAGCAGGTGCATTTGACGCAGCCACAGGTTAACGGACAAGGTATCAATACCTTATTATAAGAAAAACGATTTTGGTATTATTCTTAACCCATATATGCACCTTGATTCAAGAACGAAGAAGACTATTTTGTAGCCGTGACTTTATTTTACTTGGCTCCATGGAATACTCATTATAGGCCTAATTGTGGGCATATAAGATAGTGATCGTTTTCGAATCTGGGGGCACATAGGGAACCAATCAACGACAGTTGCGGGCATTATGGGTTAAAATCAAATATATCGTACTATGAGTAGATATACTTTACCAAGTCTTATATTATTATGTCGTTTAATTATTTTGCTATGCCGTTTTACAGTAAAACCACTCGATTAGTATGAGAGTTTTCCGTGGACTGTGATGATGAGATGATAGATGGAAGTTTTTATACATAGCAACCATCATATTTAAATCTAACTTACGTTAACAGCCAGACATAGATTATGTAGTTTATATATAGGCCCTATCATGATCATCTACTTATTATCAATTTGTATTGAAAATGTACTGTAAGCCAGAATCTGATTTCAGTAGCGATTTAAAGGGTTTTCATACTTTCTATATATGTTAGAAAAGTAGATATGGAAATCTAATTTAATGTTGCTTGATAAATAAAGACGAATATAATAGGAGCAGAAAATAATAATCTAGTAACATTTCTTGTATTATTTTCCTGTTCCCAACAAAATTAGTTCAATTTATGATGATGATGAACAAATAAATGAATTTTATACAGTCTTAAGTACATATACTCATAAATCTTATGGAATATTAATATTTTCAAGCTGTAAAATTAATTTGATTTAGTAAATTACGAGAAAAAATTTATTGATCTTATTGTTTTCTTAATAATTACAGTTTATTTTCCAGGACACCTCCGTGGCCGCTGCATGCTATACAAACACTTCACATTTTTATAGAAATGGAGGCACAGTTTTATTTAAAATGTCTATTTTTTACTATGTAAATACATTTTTGTGTTTTATGTTGTTTTACAGGTATACTTCGGATTATTCTACATTTCACTATAAAATGTGTTGTTTTATGTTAAATAATGCTTTTCTGATATACTCAACCAACTTTCTCAATACACCATTGAGAAGTAGTATTATTTAATTTAAATATGGCATTATTTAACATAATTTCTGCTTAATGTTGCCACTAACACCACAGCAATGTAGACATCTTCAATCCAATTGAAAATATCTACATGCTTAAAGCTTATATATTACTTCGAAACAAAAATGGGCATTTTAAAAAATATTCTGTAAGTTAGACATAAATTCACCTCCATTTCCATAAAACATAGATGTAAGATTATTTGAAAATGTGATATTACTATACATTTTTGTTTTATTTTTTAGTATCACATTTTCAATAAACTTTTAGATGTACTGTGAATTTGGACTTGTTTTTTTAGCTATATATACCAAAGCGTACCTTTTATCCTTAAAACTCTTGTCTGTCGGAGTAATTTATTATCAGTCCTTAAAGTCTAGTTTCACCAGTCCTTGTTAGTTATTAGCAGCTGATTACACCTGTTAATGTCTACCAATTCACAGGTCTAGTCAGCCGATAGCTGAAACATTATGGTGAAATTAGACCGCAATTTGCGACGGCCATAATTTAAGCAATATCACAAGTTCCAGTTCGCTATTTTTAATTTTCAGCCTACCTATCAAGACTGGACCCTTACCTTGTAGTTTCTGACATATATGTATGGTTTCAGAGCTAAAAGGGCAAGGGTTCTCCAAGGACGTATGCAGAAGCATGATTGCGATGTTAGATAAAGATAACTCCGGTGGACTTGGCTTTGAGGAGTTCAAGTCCCTTTGGATCGATCTACGTAATTGGAGGGTGAGTTTCTCATAAAATTTTGACCTACATAGTGTTTTTCTCAGGGGCCGTCCACAAATTACGTCACACATTTTTTTTTTACTTTTTCGACCTAGACATAGTCGGATACAACATATGTATCTTGTAACTTTCAGATGTCCAGTTTGTACGAGTATTTCAACTTTTATTGTTATTTGACGTCGTGGAACTTGTAGCAACGGTTTTTAAGTCTAATTTTCCGCTACATCTAATACATACTATCATAAAGTTGTACAAATTAAATGTCTGTACATTGGATATATTTTCAAAAAAATAAGTGATACTGACTATTTAACGGTCACTGAATCGAAAAATATTTTTCCGTTTCTTCTGTATGTTTGTATGTGTCGTTGTGGCTTCATCACGCCAAGTCGGCTAAAGGGAATTCAACTAATTTTGGTACACGGTAGCTATCCCCAGATGGTTATAGGATACTTTTTACCCGACTACGATGAAGAAAAAAGAGGGTTATGACTTTTTTCTCTTCCGCCAACAAAGTTGCGGGCGCTAGTAATGCTATAATAGTACATTTCGATGCTTGTGCGGAAAGTATGACATTACTTCGCGAGTACCGAGATATCATCATCATCACCATCATGATCATCATCATCATCATCGTCATCATCATCATCAATAAGTAGTCATGAATTGGAACAAGTATAAATTTAAAAACATTGGAAGAGTAAAAAGCACTAGTTCGCGAAAACCAACTTTGCGCACGCTAAACAGCTACGTAAAGTAGCACTTTTTGAGCAACTGTATTAAAAAATAATTATCGTATGTTTTTCAGGCGGTATTCCGTTTGTACGACACCGAAGGCCGCGGCGCGATCCCGTCGTACCATCTCCGTGACGCCATCCACTCTGCCGGCTACACGGTCAACGCTCACACGCTCAACGTACTCGCACACAGGTAACTGCTCTATCCGGGATGAGTTCTGTACGATACCACACTGTGGACACTCCCTGCCGCCCGCCGCCCGCCGCCCGCCGCCCGCAAGCTCCGCCCACCCGCGCTCTTCTCGCTCACAGTTCAGTTACCTCAGCCGGTAACTGAGCGCGGGTGGGCGGCACTTTCAGGGACTGTCCATACTGTACGTAGTACTCTTTATTATACTGTGACGATACTGAGTCTCTAAATCGTTTCAAAAGAACTAATAATATATGTTTCTGTCAAATATAATATTTTTGTAACAAACTTTTATTGGCGACTGTACTGTTGTTTGAATATCCGTTAACTATTCATCGAAGCGATTCTAAAGAGCCCGAACTCGGTAGGATTGCGTTATATTATTACAGAGTTCCTATGACCACCTTCCGGCTCCATCATCAGATCAGCTCAATGGTGTCATAATATTATACTGTCACCCAACTTACATACTCGTAAGTATACCACATTTTAGCTCAATCGGAAACCGGGAAGTGGGTCAAATTAACCTTGCAAAACCCACACATACTAACAAGACAAGATAAGTATAAGCTATTCTTATAAATTACAAAAATCTAAATAATGAAAAAAAAAAACATTTTTATTTTTATAAGAATGAAGTTTCTTATTTAAGAAATTCACTTTAAAAATCATATTCGTAAAAAGTTAACAGTCATATATATAATTATGACAAGTCTTGCTTTAATATATGTGTATTATTTTAAAGATACGGCGGCCAAGATGGCTACATACAGTTCGATGACTTCATTATGTGTTCCGTGCGACTCAAGACCATGATCGGTAAGCCATTTTAAATACAATGATAGCACGGTTTCTCAAATGTAATATGTGCAAATTATTACTCTTAGATTGGACTCTAAAGACAGTATTATTGCAATCAGATTGTATTCTAGATTTACTTAATTTAGTTATATGTTACATTATTGGCTTAAAATTTGCTAGGTTCAATCCCTTTGGAACTTCTTATAGTGATTTTATGCAATTTACTTTCAAAAGTGGATGAAAATCTCTCAAAGTACGTCTTGTAGATATGTAGATCCTTAACTATGGTATATAATAATAATTATTTATAATGTATGCAAATCCATTGTCCATGTATGTATATGTATGCAGCGGATAGCTAATCATTTTAGAACCTTAGCTCCCTCTTGATACAAATGCACCTATATATAATATATGTAGAAGTAAGTATGCTCTCTAGCATTGTATTTTATGTTATAATAAACAAACAGCGAACAACGAACCGCTTGAGAACCTAGAACGCGAGTTGCAAGGGAACCCGTGAGAGAAGAGGATTCCTCGCACAAGGACACAGAAGTATATTTAGTACTCATGTATAATAATCGCGGAACAAAAAATCTATGGATTCCTGTTTTTTTTTTTATTTCAACTGGGTGAAGAAGTTTTTTAGAAATCAACAGTTTTAACTAATATATATCTATGTATATACAATATTTAATAAATTGAAATATGTACGAGTAACAATTCAAATTAGAAATTGTTTTCGAGGTGTCGAAACCATTATTGAATGGGTTGAAGATATTTGTTAAAATAAGTTCTTTACCTAATCACGAATCCACTGATCCTTTGGTTCGAGATCCTCATACACAATTAGATAAAAGTTGGAAGGAATAGTCGTACTTTGATGGTTTTATGCAACGGCAAAAAAATTACCAAAATTTCGACACGGCAGTTAAACTGACTACAAATAAAATACTTAAAAACGAATGTTGAATAAATTCAATAAACTTTTGTTGGCTGGTATAAGTCGAAAATTTTGGAATTTGACTACCGCATAATAACATTTTCAATATTTTACTGGACGCGAATATGGTTAAAGCGCAATCTACTAATTTATTAAATTTAATATGGATGCGCAATATAAAATATGAAAGAAAGCGGTCATATTTTTTGCTATGTAATAATTCCTTACAGCTTTTTGAACTGAAATATTGTTTGCAGCAGTACCTAGCATAAATAAAGGCGTTGTAAAATAATTTGAATTTATTTAAATTTCATTGTTTTGTTTTTCTAAAAATGAACTGTTAGCAAACATTACAAGGCACCGTTTTGGGATGAAAACAGGAAAATATCTTTTGAATAATTTTTCGTATATTTGTTATATTTTTTTGTTTCTATATTTTCCTGTTCTGTCCTGCTACACACACTAACGCTTACCAACCAACCCCCCACCTCTACAAACCATAAAGCATTTGTTTTTCAATTTCCAGAGACCTTCAAAGGGAGATCATCTGGCGGAGATTACGCCACGTTCTCGCTCGACGATTGGTTGAATCGCACAGTATATTCATAGGGAAATATGCCTTAACTTACGACATAAGGACTTTAACGGTAACTAACCTTAAAGAGTACATCGAAATATATGAAAATAATTTCATATAACAAGATAGATTTACTATTACGAGGAAAAATAGGACAAAGTTATTTTAAGTCTAATATCGTCTAAAAATGCCTAATTTAATTAAACACCCAAATCCTAGACCTTATAAAATCTTAATTTGACACAAAACCTTAAAATCTTCAGCTTTAAATGGGGCGTAACCTAACAATTAATGTTTCTGAGAAATTATTTCATTACCCTGTTGTACTCTTTAAGAAACACTTCGTTATATGTACAGAAATTTTTCCAATACCTCAATATGTTATTAAAATATGTAGTTTTGCTTCTCTTTAGCATCACCAGAAATAACGAATTCTTAAATATTTATAAACATGCCTTAGATTTAGTACAAAACAACTCCTTATAAAACGACACTAAAATAATCGTCACGGATTTTGACTTAAGCTACGAATACGTCGTAGAAAACGTTTAATGTATTTTTGTATACTAATAATGTGATGCTAAAGTGATATCAAACCGACCTGCCGATTATTTCTAAAACGAACTATCTATTAGCTTTAATCTGTGATTCTAAGTCACAAATAACTCTTAATCTCCATATATTTCTGTGTATTTAATTGTATTTCTTCAATTTAATGTTTCCAATGTTACATCTTAAAAGGTACTAAATTGTAACTATATTTTTGGCTAAAAACAGGGTTTAACCCTAAACGCTAATTACTTTTTCTTTTTTTTTATAATGTGATAATAACACAACTTAATCCGTCATAACTTATGATTAGTTATATGAGATTTCCATAGCTAATATTTTATAAAAAAGAACATAGACAATCAGTATTTTTTTATCCACCGATGTCCATTCCAGAAAGCTAGGTATATTTTTCATCAAACGCTGTGCGATCAGCTACACATCATAGTTATTTTCATTTAAATATTTAGAATTGTTGCACCATTATGACATTTTCAATGCATTTTTAATGTTCGTATTTTTTTATTTATGCCATTTATTATTTTGAATGTACAACTTCAGATCTGAATAAAGTATGTTTTTTATTCGCTATGTCTTGTTTCATTTGATGTCAGAACTCCGTACTTTTTTTAATTTAGGCAGTTTTTGCACTGGTCACGCGCTACATCTTTTTTTTAGAAACTGATTTTAAACTGGGTAGGTCCTTACCAGTAGTCTGATTTAGTGGGGGGAGCGCCATCCGCGGCCACATGGGGTGGAATGCAGTGCGTAGGGCAAAAGGACTGCGGAGAAGGCTCCACACTCCTACCGGTTCAACCCGGTAGGGGTGTGGGAGAGAGAGAAAAGATCGGAATAGAATATAACAGAAATGTTTTATTTGCTAGAATAGTACATAACATGTGGTACAAGGTCTAATTCAATTCAATTCAATACGTTTATAACCAGATAACAGGGATCCATACAATGTGTTAGTAAAATTAACTATAACTAAGTTGTTAGTAAATGTAAAGGTACATCAGTAAAGTATTCTGTCGGTCAACGACATGCAAAAATAATTTTATATAATATAAGATTATGTGACCAACATGCAAAAAGATATTCTAAGTTGTGCACAATAAGTCAGTCATGCGGACTATAATCTAAAAAATCTTTTAAGATATAAAAACAATGTTCAATGTGCCATCTGGTAATTTCTCGTACAAATTTACTATACTCCATTTGTCTTATATATTCTGGGATATTGTTGTATATGAATATGCACATATTATAAGCATTCTTACTATATATAGCCGTACGACACTGAGGTTGGTACAGTAGGCTCTTGCACTGTGCTCTTTGCTTGCCTATAAAAATATCGCACCTATTTTTAAAGAAATTGGATATTCCTTGACAAATAAGCATACTTTTTTTTATGTACATGCAAGGTAGGGGCAAAATGCTTAGTTTTTTTCAAAATTTGCCTGCAGTTATCAGTGCACGGATATAGGGGAGAATAAAAATCTACGGACTGGTCGCCCCGCTGGCGAGATCAACGCTAAAGGTCTGCCCCCTACCGTATCATACCAGGACAGGACTATGAACGTGTCAGACGCAATTATTATTATTGGTATTGATAAGTATGAGACTATGCCCACTAGCAAAAACTTATTTCAAGAGCTTATTATAAGGTAAACGATTACATCATGGATAGGGATGTCTGGCAGTGATTATCGTCCTGCACGAGTTATCGAATTGGAAAAAAAAGAGGTCCTACTGTAAAATTTAATTTTATGAATAATGTATGTTTTGCAAAAGTACCGCTTTCTATTTGACATTCATAAGTGCATTGTAATTATGCCTAAACTGAAAAATAAAGAACTTGACTTTGAGCACGTTTCGTCGCCGTTGCGTGATGCACGGAGCGTCAAAAGGTTATAAAACACGCCGTTGACATGTAGTTCGTAACTCGTTACATCCCGTGCCTGATACGTTCATACTGTTCATAGTAAGGTCTTGGTATGATACAGTGTAGTTTAAAGACTTCGTACGAAGAGGTCGCAGGGAACCTTTCAATGGCTGCTGATATCTCGTCCGAATCGACGCCGGGATATCGACCTCTTTGGAAGCTTCTGGGGAGTGGGTCCTCTGAGGGATCGGGGATCCTCGGAAGGAAGCCGGCTGCATTTCTAACTAGTAGCCCTATCATGGAGTATAGAACTATGGAGAATAATCTCTATATATCCATAGATGCGACCTTCAAGCCTTCGAGAAAAGAACGTAGTTCCACCTGAAAGGCCGGCAACGTACTTGTGACTCCTCCGGTGATGAAAGTGTCTATGGGCGACGGTAATCGCTTACCATCAGGCGACCAGTCTGCTCGTTTGCCTCCTGTCATTAAAAAAAATCCAAAGTGTCCGTCAAAGGGTGTTAAATTTGTGGCGCGACTGCAAGAACATAAAATAAATTACCATAATAATGCCTTAAAAAATCCACAACGATACAAGAAAAACATTTATGAACACGATTGAATAATTACATCAGAAGCAGAACAAAGGATTGAATGGCATTTCAATAAGAATGTTTTGTAATTAGTTGTTGACTTCCATTGACTTCATAGTATCTTGCTACTCTCTCTAGCGCCATTGTGGACGGATTCGGAACTATTATTTACTGCGTTCCGCTAGACACTTTTTCATCTGTTTTCCTATATGAGTTTGTCCTCTATACTCCATGGTTCGTATATTGGGGATTGTCAAAGAAGTGTCTAGACGCCATCTTCAGAAAACTATACATGGATGCAATTTCCATATCCTGTTTAAGATCGTTTATACCCGCTTATCTGGCAATGTCGCATATTTTTTTCTTGCTTCATTATTTTGTGGTATTTGAATGAAACTTAAAGAAAGATATGTTCAATACATACCCTACATTTTTAGCATTTATAGTGCGTTTAATTCATGTACTCATCGCTTTTGCCTTTATTGTCTTACAAAACAAGATATAAACAAACATAAATTCATTTTTAGAGCTTTGGTTGTGGCAATATCGTGAAATTTTGCATTGTGCCAGTTTAACTACTGAAAACGTAAAGAATGAATTGACAACATGTTCAAGTTACATTGCGACACCCAAAAAAATTGCGACGTTGCCAGTTAAGGTATACACCCTCGTAAGGCTTAGATTTCAAGATGCAGATTTGTTATTTTAATAGATTATTCCCATTAACAACACAAATGGCATTAATCACTTTCTTTAGTGGTAACAGATACGAACAAATTTTATCCCCAGTAGTTACCGTTTGGTAACAGATGGGGGAAAAATCCCACCCTTTACCAGTGGTAACAAATTGGTGGCAATAGATGGAAATAACCCATTTTAATGCTGCTTAAACGGTTATCGCAAAAAGAAAAACAATTTTATAATTTGATATATTTAATCAAACATTATCCTTACACTAAAATCTCGTTTTTTAAACGTCCTGTACATCAGAGAACTCCGGTGCGAAGTCTTCTTCCATGTTCTGCCCGATGCCGCAAGCCGCCTTCGCCGCCTCCGCTATGAGAGAGTCAGACACTTTGAACAGGGGTATGTCAGACGAACGGATCACTAGTTTTGCATCGCCTGTAAAGAAATAAACAAATATTTATAAGGGTCGATTCACACCACAATGGCATTGGCCGGCAGCCGTGCGGCGAGCACTTTCAGTGTGAAACATCAAGGACCATTAAAACAACAGGACTGACACTTGCCATACTTTGGATCGTGTTCCGATCGCAAGGAGTAATTCTGGCAAAAACTAGATGGTGCCTCAAAACTAAACATTTAACGATGTTATAATTAAATTAGGAAACAGTATAGTAACAATTAGTTCGCAAATAGCTAATAATAAATATATTGTAACATTAAAATACTGTGTCACGCTTGCAAAGTTGAAAAATTGAAAAAAATAATTATTATACATAGATGGCGTTGTACACATCGGGGAACGGCTTTTTGTATGGAGATGGTCAGTCTTCTCGTTTTAATGGTCGTTGATCTACTACATACTTAAGACCAGTATCGCTAAAAAGCTCGACAAGTTCGCGCGGCCGAGACCCCGCTGTCATTTCCGAAAGCGGAAAAATTGCGATTCGAGCCCACGTCTCTTTGATTCTCCTGGTCAACGCGGGCCACCTTTAACTGGTCCATCGAATCCACTTGCACGAGCATCGAATTTTTCAACCAGTGGCGTCATCTCTTATACGCCTTGAGAGACTTTGTAGCGCCATCTAACCGTAACATTCTGAGATTCTTAAGCCTCCCTATGGCGTATTCCTTAGGGCCTATGCTCACGCGTCTTACAAAAGCGTCGACAGCGCTCATTTCATTCCATAGAGCAGCATGCCGACTCGCGTGCGTATCGCGTTAGTATCGATACAGACGCGTGTGTACGCGTTTAAAAAACGCGGTGCGTATAGGCACTTAGAGTTTGACCAAAGAGTGGTGTCACAAGGGTTTTTATTCAAATTCATTCAACAATTTTACGTATAAAAAAAACTGTGACATAATAACTTCCACGTCGCTATGCATTCTGTACTGCCATCTGATGGATGTCTTGTGACACAGTTCACTGATATCTTTACATTTAGGCCAGCGCACGGCGTACTTAGACATGAGACGGCAGTACGGCGGTCACGTCTTTGGCTATGAGACTGCCGTACAAACTGTACAACGCAGCATTTTTTTGAAAAAGTCGTCATGGGTGTCGTTTTCTCAAACGCGCTCTTTCTAACCTACAGCACATCACGTCAAAACGGCTGGACTGATTTTAACAATTTTTGGCACCAGGATTCTCACGAACTTGCTGCTCGCTGAACCTTGTAAAGGGCTGGTTCAGAAATCATGTGATCATATCTGGCCTACTTTTGACACTCCCCCTTGGTGATATTTGGTGATTATAACGCTACCCCCTCCCTCCCATTCGAGATCACGTGTATTTTTGTCATTTAGTAATTTCGTTATTCCCTTCTTTCCCATTGTCGGACCTAAATAAATATTACATAGTGACGGGACGGGAGGGGGGGGATTCTTATTTTTTCTTACATAGAGGGGGAGGGGGTCAAAAACTGCCAAAAATCATCTTTAAGTGCGTCCACATTTGTTAAATTTGCCCGATCAGATCTTCGTACCGTGGCATGATGGCGTGTCACAATCACGCGTTTGGACGTTGCGCCGATCCGATCGCTCGAAATCCATGTTGCTACGCGTATCACACTTAGATCGGAGAAGCGCGGTGTAATCGCCGCGCCGACAGTGAGTGTCCAAGCAGCGCGATACGCAGTAATGCCACGCCACGGTGATCGGATACGAGCAAATGCTACAAGTGTGGACGCACCTTTACGTAATAAATGAATAAATAAATAATAAATAACACAGGGACAATCTTACACAAATCGATCTTGTCCCAAACTAAGCAAAGCTTGTACTATGGGTACTAGGCGACGATATACATAATATATAGATAAATGATAATACTTAAATACATAGAAAACATCCAAGACCCAGGAAACAAACATTCGTGCACATCACACAAACACTTGCCCGGGCCGGGAATCGAACCCGGGACCGCCAGCTTCGTAGGCCGTTGTACAACCCACTGAGCCACTCGTGTCGTCGAAGGGCCCGTATCTGTACCGACCGACGGTGCTCCCGTCCTTGGCGACGAGTGCGCTGTACTGGGCGGGCGGGATGTTCAGCTTGAGCAAGTTGTACATGCGGTCGGAGCGCACGATGTGCACCGCCTGGAAGCGGCGGGTGAACGGCGCCATCACGTCCTTGGAGGGGAGGAACGGCTCGCCGTAGATCTGCCAAATCATACACAAACATTTTGAAACATTTCCACTTAACTAGAGGTTAGTGGATGTCACGAAACTGACGAATGATGTCTTATAGCGAACTAGAAGGCGCCCGCAACTTCGTTCGCAGAAGCGTAAAAGTCATAACTCGTCTTTTTTTCTTTAGCATAGTCGGCTAAAAAGTATCCTATAACCATCTAGCCACCCGTGTTCCAAAACTAGTTGAAATCCGTTTAACCTATTTAGCCTGATGAAGCCACAACGGATTTCAACTATTTTTGGTATACGTGTAACTGGGTATCTCCAGATGGTTATAGGATATTTTTTACCCGACTACGTTGTCGAAAAAAACCGGGGTTATGACTTTTTCTCCTCCGCGAACGAAGTTGCGGGCGCCTTCTAGTCTATGCTTATCCTTACTTCCTTTCCTTACTATATTATAAACGAGAAAGTACGTATGTAGGTACATTCCACTTAATGTCAAAAACTACTGGACGATTTTTTATGACACTCCGTATCATGTACCTTATATATCAGAATAGGACATAGGCTATAATGTATGTCAAATTTCATCCCTTTTAGAGACGAAAAGGGGATGAAAATTTGTGTGGACAGTAAATATTTTTTTACGCTAGGAACTTGAAATCTTAGTAATATGCTTCACATGTAAATTAGTAAAATATCAAGTTTTGGGGAAAGACATTAGCTACTTTTTATCCTGGAAAAATACCTTTTATCCGCGATACACGAATCTAAGGCAGACGAAGTCGCGGGCGGATGCTAGTACTATTATAAAGTTGTAAAACTGAAATGTTTGTATGTGTCGTTGTGGCTTCATCACGGCAAATCGGCTAAACGGATTTAACTATTTTTGGTACACGCGTAACTGGGTATCTCCAGATGGTTATAAGATATTTTTTACCCGACTACGCTGTCGGAAAAAACCAGGTCAGGGCAGACTACTAGTTTTAAATAAAAATGCCCTTGGACGACACACATTTAGCGAAGAAAAGGCGAACCTGACCTTTAGACTAAAGACTAGCTTTTATAATAATTTTATTTTTCTACATGGTCTCCAGGACGATATACTTTTGCCAACTTGCCTCTAATTTCAGGATTCCTAAAATATAATATGAACATGTCTAGGATATTTGTTCCCAATTCACATAATATATCTATACATGTATAAGATGATCACTTACACGAACTCTATGGAACGGAGACTTTTCTGGAGTCAGATGTTTTTGGATTACTTGTTTGATAATCTGAAAAAAAAAAAAGTTGTAAAAATTAAATGTCTGTACATTGAAGATATTTACAAAAAAAACATTGTAACGGACTATTTGGAAGTCACTGAATGGAAATATGTATATTTTGGATTTTTGTATGTGTCGTTGTTTTACTTCGACATTTTTTGGTACACGTGTAGCTAAGTATGTCCAGATGGTTATTGCATACTTTTTACCCGACTACGCTAAAGAAAAATGGAGGGTTATGATTTTGTCTACTCCGCGCGGAAGCACCTTCTAATAAATCAATAAATCGTGATATTTCGCTCAAAATAAGTACATAAATAGGTTAGTAATAGGGTCCCGTTTTACCCTTTGGGTACGGAACCCTAAAAAGAGGGATACGACTTTTTTCTGTTTCGTGGACGAAATTATTTTTAGTTATAGATAAGTACCGTAGGCAAGTGTTGTGACATATTCTTCAACTCGGTGCGAACTTTTTTTCTAGCGGCATCTTCTTCTGTGTCCATCTGATGCGGCTTAGACTCCAGGTGGCGGATGTGCTCCAACACCTGAAAACACCCTTAAGTACGAATTTGAACGGCTCGGCCCAACGCATGCTCGCCCCGAGCATATTTTATTTTTCATCACACTTGCTCGTAAAGGGTGTTATTACTCGCAGGCGTATAGAGCAGCTATAGCCGATTTACCACCCGCGGGAGTTATGGATTTTTAGAACTCCCTAGGGAGTTATGAGTTTAGTTTTAAAATATAAAACCCACCCGTATGTCATTGCAGACTAGAGAGGTTTCAAATCAGCCAAGGTTTATTCGTTTTAAACTTGGCTACAAACTTATTTTACTGTAAGTATATCGAACTTATACGGTACATTTAATTGCATTAGCTACATTGATTGAGCTGACAACAGGGTACTGCATGATTTTTTTATCGCTTTTCTTAACATTTTATCAAAATACCGTAAAAACTATTTCAAAATGTGAAATTAAAATTAAAATCAGCCAAGAAATACGCATAATATAAGCATTTTAAACTAGTAATTAGACAGAGAGGTCCGATGTGCACTGTTACGTCACATTGCACTCCGGCCATATAAACCCCATATTAAATTCTGTTTTGCAAGAAAGAGATAGAATGAAATGTTTGATGGCTTATATCTTTCTTATTTTTATAGCAATTCGATTTTTTTGTGTACTGTTTGTTACATGAATGAGCTTTTAATAAAGCAAAAATTAAAATTCATGCATACGTAACCTCAATGACAATACAATAATATGTCACTGTGTAGGAGGTCTGTTGATGCAGTCATAGGATATAATAAAATAACGCAATCCGAGCTTGAGCTCTTTAAAACCATCTCAGCGAGTAATTGATAGATGTTGAAAAAAAGTACGGTCGGAAATAAAAGCTTGTAAATTTTTTTTTTTTTTTTTGACAGAAACTTATTTAACCTTTTCAGCGGCACAGACGGCAAATCACGAAATTCGTGCCACTGACGCCAGCGTCGGCATTTGTCGACCTAATTTCATGGTTCAAAGACCCCGAATGTAATATCAATAAGCTCGTTCTACAATCACTATTTTATTTTTGGATAAAAAAAACGAGCAAATAAAAACAGCACGGTCGTACCATCCTTTTTTCGAAGCATTTCAGGCCATTTTCGACCCCCCTATAACTTCTTTGTGGTTAAAACTAGAAGCCTGAACTTTCAAGAACCAAGCAGGCATTGTAAAAAATGGTATATTTTAAAATTCGTTCAATTTGAAGCAGTAGTTTAAGAATTATAACCTAGTCAAAGTTTCTTAATTGTGTCACTCACTCACTGACTGACCGATCATAAAAAGTCTAAGGCACTTCTAACAGACATAGCAGTTTACTATATTATATTACTTCGATATGCAAGGTTAACAATTTTTTCTGTAGGTTAGGTTGACAGTAGAGTACATATAAAAGCACCGTACCCTTTTAGTGATCCTCGTCGAGTACTTGTCTGTCGCAGACTTTATCTTGTCGAACGGAATGTTATCGATCGCTGTAACAAAATAAAAGAAAGAAAGAAAAAAAGATAATTCATTTCGCAGCGATAATATACATGACATACAAGAGAGGAAAAATAAAATGCGTTGTGCGAAAAAGGAGTCCACTCAGCAAAATGCCAAACCACCAAGAGTGATTTGACGCTGGTATTACGTGGATCCAGAAAATTGAGCGAAACAGGACTGCACGTTATAGTCACATTTAACAAAATAAACTTAACAACTACAATTTACACAGTACGTACTCTGCTTAGTTGCTAAAACGGAACAGAATCAGTCATTTATTTACTTACTGGTACAAACTGAATCAAGCTAATGTTAATAGTTGTTATCGACCATCACGCAAAAATGATTGTTCCTGGGTCTTGTATGTTTTTTACTTATCGACCCTTTGATCGCTTTCATATTTGAATACGCGCCAGCGCTAGCTTAAACCAAAAGGCCGTAAAAGACAAAACGGTCTTCGTTTCAATTTAAAACTACAAATAATTTTAAAGAATCCAACTGACAAACAAAAGTTCGTATTTAAACTCTTGTACTAAGAAAACATCGGTCTGGTTAGCCTGTAAAATGAGAATCTCTGTTTTATAAGAGGTTTCTTTAATATTGTTTTCTCTGTTATAAAAGTTATAGAATCGTGTTTCTCTAACTGTCAAAATTAAGTCAATGAAATAAGAATCAGGTTATGAAATATCACTTTCATATGTTTCGTAAAGGCTGGAAATGTTAAGATCTCTGACGCCAAAATTTCCAATTCATCGTCTTAACACTCCCCAGCAAGCTCGGCCGAATTTCAACTTCCCATACAAATGGAGTTTCGTTCTCATTTTAAAACTACACGTTGGATTGTAACGAAACTTTGCATATACAATGACATGAGGTTTATGCCTGTAATTAGTTTATATGGCTCCAGTTTATAAAACAAACGAAATACAGCAAAAACAAGTTTATACGAAAAACTTATATTCGCTGTATTTTTTTCACTTTGGTATCTGAAGCTATGTAAACTAATTACAGGCCTGCATGTACCTTAACTTATTCTAAGTACCACGTTTCAGAGCAAAATAGCTAGTCGTTTTAAAATGAGAGCGTAACTACGTTTGTATGGAGAACCGAGCTTACCGGGGACCCTTAAGGGCTACCAGCATAGCGCTACGAGAATGTAGGTCATGAATGTGTTAATATTGATGAATGAAAGTACAAACCTTTCAACTGGGAGTTGACTGAGAGCAACTCTGCCTCTATTAGGTGAGGGCGTGGTAGCCCAAGCTCGTCCTGTATCTTATGCAGCGTTGATAAAATCATCTGGAAATCGCCGAAGTGTGGGTGTATTTTCCGATAGTAATTGCTTAGTTTGAAGCAAGTCGTGGACGCTTCCTCGTTCGTTTCCATTATGTGGTTGAGGCGCTCGAATACGGTCTGTTGATAGGATACACTTTAACCACGGGCTGATTACCGATATGGTCAATCAGGACAAATGCGACTATGGGACAAATGGCCAAAAAATCTTTCGTAAGTCCGTTTGTCCGCATGTTCTCTACACTAAAAGGATTTTCTAAAAGGATTTTCGTGAAATTTTGCGAGGTTTGATAATTATACAAGGTTTATATGGATATACTAGTGGCCATTCCTCCATAAAAACGTAATCTCCCGTTTCTTCCCTGGATAATTGTCTTAGAGCAATTTTTTTTTATAAATATAATCTACCTTACCTGTGCCATGCCTCTATGTTTTATTTTTCTTAAAAATTTGTAAATTTTTAAAATTAGAGGCCCTCTAAAATTGCAAAAAATGCCACCATCCGGCGCCAAAAACATACGTTCAGTAAACAAATTTAACGAATATAAAAGAAAAATAGAAAACATAGAAGCATAGCTGAAGCCCTCGTTAAAATATATGTGAAAGAAAAACTAAAATTAGTCCAGTTTTGGAAGAGGAAATAGGATACTACAAAACCCTGTTTTCGTCAATTTTTTGTAGGTCAGATCGTTCCGAGCTGCAGTTGTCCCTTTTGCACTGTAATACGGGGGACTTGAGGCGATGCGATAGCAATAGTTTTTAAAACTACCTAATTTCTAAAAGGCCTTTTGCTAGTATATCCTCTTAACAGATCTTAACCATGCATTCCATAGGTCATTAGGGGCAAAAGTTTAAATATTTTTGTGCTCCTAATAACCTCTGACTTAATATTATCATTAGGGATGGGGGATGAAAGACACAAAGAAAGTTGTACTATTTCATCTTGCAAGCGATGCGAACACGTACAGATACACAGATTTACAGCTCTACTTCTGCAGCTCATTATCTGTTTGACTACCATTACCTGAGAGTCCGCTTTACTGTGGCAATATTCTGCAACAGTTCCCTGGCGTCTTGCGACTGAGGTTCTACAGCTATACTAACCTGTAGCTCTGTTATATCTCCTTGGCTACCGATACCTGAGCCTCAATCTTAATCTGGCAATATTCTGCAACAGTTCCCTAGCGTCATGCGATTGAAGTTCTACAGCTATACTAACCTGTAGCTCTGTTATATCTCCTTGACCACCGATACCTGAGCCTCAGTCTTAATCTGGCAATATTCTGCAACAGTTCCCTAGCGTCTTGCGATTGAAGTTCTACAGCTATACTAACCTGTAGCTCTGTTATATCTCCTTGGCTACCGATACCTGAGCCTCAATCTTAATCTGGCAATATTCTGCAACAGTTCCCTAGCGTCATGCGATTGAAGTTCTACAGCTATACTAACCTGTAGCTCTGTATATCTCCTTGGCTACCGATACCTGAGCCTCAATCTTAATCTGGCAATATTCTGCAACAGTTCCCTGGCGTCTTGCGATTGAAGTTCTACAGCTATACTAACCTGTAGCTCTGTTATATCTCCTTGACTACCGATACCTGAGCCTCAGTCTTAATCTGGCAATATTCTGCAACAGTTCCCTGTCGTCTTGCGATTGAAGTTCTACAGCTATACTAACCTGTAGCTCTGTTATATCTCCTTGACCACCGATACCTGAGCCTCAGTCTTAATCTGGCAATATTCTGCAACAGTTCCCTAGCGTCTAGCGATTGAAGTTCTACAGCTATACTAACATGTAGCTCTGTTATATCTCCTTGACTACCGATACCTGAGCCTCAATCTTAATCTGGCAATATTCTGCAACAGTTCCCTGGCGTCTTGCGACTGAAGTTCTACAGCTAGACTAACCTGTAGCTCTGATATATCTCCTTGGCTACCGATACCTGAGCCTCAATCTTAATCTGGCAATATTCTGCAACAGTTCCCTGGCGTCTTGCGATTGAAGTTCTACAGCTATACTAACCTGTAGCTCTGTTATATCTCCTTGACTACCGATACCTGAGCCTCAGTCTTAATCTGGCAATATTCTGCAACAGTTCCCTGTCGTCTTGCGATTGAAGTTCTACAGCTATACTAACCTGTAGCTCTGTTATATCTCCTTGACCACCGATACCTGAGCCTCAGTCTTAATCTGGCAATATTCTGCAACAGTTCCCTAGCGTCTAGCGATTGAAGTTCTACAGCTATACTAACATGTAGCTCTGTTATATCTCCTTGACTACCGATACCTGAGCCTCAATCTTAATCTGGCAATATTCTGCAACAGTTCCCTGGCGTCTTGCGACTGAAGTTCTACAGCTATACTAACCTGTAGCTCTGTTATATCTCCTTGGCTACCGATACCTGAGCCTCAATCTTAATCTGGCAATATTCTGCAACAGATCCCTGTCGTCTTGCGATTGAAGTTCTACAGCTATACTAACCTGTAGCTCTGTTATATCTCCTTGACCACCGATACCTGAGCCTCAGTCTTAATCTGGCAATATTCTGCAACAGTTCCCTAGCGTCTAGCGATTGAAGTTCTACAGCTATACTAACATGTAGCTCTGTTATATCTCCTTGACTACCGATACCTGAGCCTCAATCTTAATCTGGCAATATTCTGCAACAGTTCCCTGGCGTCTTGCGATTGAAGTTCTTCAGCTATACTAACCTGTAGCTCTGTTATATCTCCTTGACCACCGATACCTGAGCCTCAGTCTTAATCTGGCAATATTCTGCAACAGTTCCCTGGCGTCTTGCGACTGAAGTTCTACAGCTATACTAACATGTAGCTCTGTTATATCTCCTTGACTACCAATACCTGAGCCTCAGTCTTAATCTGGCAATATTCTGCAACAGTTCCCTAGCTTCTTGCGACTGAAGTTCTACAGCTATAATAACCTGCAGCTCTGTTATATCTCCTTGACTACCAGAGCCTCAGTCTTACTCTGACAATATTCTGCAACAGATCCCTAGCGTCTTGCGACTGAAGTTCTACAGCTATAATAACCTGCAGCTCTGTTATATTTGCTTAAATACCTTAGTCAGTTTTACTGAGGCAATATTTTGCAACAGTTCCCTGGCGTCTTGCGACTGAGGTCCTACAGCTAAATTTACTTATCTGCAGCTCTGTTATATCTCCTTCACTACCATTACCTGAGCCTCAGTCTTACTCTGGCAATATTCTGCAACAGTTCCCTGGCTGGGGTATTACGACTGAAGTCCTACAGCTATACTTACCTGCAGCTCTGCTCTGTTATATTTATATCTCTTCAACTACCATTATGAGGATGTCACTCTTACCCTGGCAATATTCTGCAACAGCGCATGCTCTGGAGTCTTCCGGCTGAGGTTGTACAACCGTGTATACTTTGCTTGCAGCTCTGTCATTATCTCTTTGTGTGTGATTATCATTATCTGAAAAACATATGATCTCATTCAGTAGCTACAGCTTTCAGAGCGGAAAATAGGAGCTCCGCGAAACGGGTCTTTGACAAACTGCAAACAATACCCAGTTTTTTGAAAAAAAAGTACACAAAGTGCAGACTATAATATGACACTTAAATTATCAATGACAACACAAATCAGGCACTGTCATTATTATTATTTTGTAAATATGTATAAACCCAGTGTGATGATAACAGAATGGCAATCGTAAAATGTATGAATATTTTGTGACGGTTACTTATTACGATTGATTAGGACATAAATAGGCCATTCATTCTTACTGGTCTTATTAAGAACACAACTTTTTAACCTTAAATATACAATAATAGCATAACCAGCTGTTATCTGGCAAGTAAAGCAATTTCGTGTATAAAATTTGACACCTGATACCAAACATATTGACTTAGGTTACTTATGAGAAAATTGCAGACTTAGAAAAAAATGTACTTCCAAGTACGAAAGTTGTTTATTACACAAATAAGACAGTTAAGGAAAAATGGCCTTTACATGGGACAAAGATAGCACCCCGGTGTGGCATTTTATATAATACTATAAGGTGCCCGCAACTTTGTTTGCAGATAAGAAAAGTCATAACCCCTCTCCTCTTTATTCTACAGCGATTCAGGTATAGTATCCTATAACCATAACTGGATACCCATGTACCAAAAAATGTTTACATCCGTTGAGCCGATTTGGCGTGGTGAAGCCAGGCCACGTACAAAACAAAGAATGTATAAAAAGCATTTTTCGATTCAGTGCCCTCCAAATTTACAATATATATTTTTTAAATTCCTTCAATGTACAGACATCTTATTTTCACAACTTTATAATAGTTACCTCATCGGCATTGGCCACCATCCTGGCCCCACCACGTTTATTCTTTGGCACCGCCTTGCCTTTGCTTTTCTTTGCGGCAGCCAAGTGTGCCTGGAAAAAAAATAGTTTTCCTATATTATAGTCAGGGATTACTCAAATATGGCCGAATTGCCCTGGAACTGGTGACCCCAGAATAAGGCTAAACCCTTACCTGGTTTGTGGGGTTCTCCTAGGTTCGAATATTTTATCCCTAGCTGCTCGTGGGAACGCAAATGGCGGCAATGTGGTTGACAACCCATCACGTCTCGGACCCAGCGAGAGCGAAGAGTGGGCTATAGAGAGCCGCTTTGCTACGTTAAATGTAAGGGAGGATGAATGATAAAATAGATGAAGTATGTCAGACGATGGATGCGAAGAATACTGATATTCTGTGTGTGAATGAGACAAAGCGAAAGGGTTGTGACAGCACAAAATGAAGAGAATAATGAATGTAGATGAAGCGGCAGTTGTATGCCAGGACCATAGCAAGTGGAAGGAGGTAGTCTCTGCCTACCCCGCAATGGGAAAAAGGAGTGATTGCATGTGTATGTGTGTAACATTAGTCAGTGGCACAGGAAGCTAAATCTATCGTAATGAACTGGCAGCAGACTGTTGCCATTGCCGTGGAGCAGAAGCAGTGGAAAATTGTAGTTGAGGCCCTATGCTCCTTGAGGAGTTAAAGAATCCAAGAAGAAAAAGAATATTATAAATGCGACAGTAACTCTCTCTGTAACCTATTATGTATTCTCATCACCAGTTAAGATAGCTTGTTGGGTGATAAAATTAATTTGTGAACAACTAAAAGCTCTAAACCATTAGCTAGGTGTTTGGAATAGCTAATCTGACCACCACTAAGTGTTTCTCTAAAAATTCCTTTTGAAGATTCCTTGAATATGTTGTACAGTAGGACACTAAAAACTCATAAGATAAATAAAATTAATTAAGTCTGACTGAGTCTGCTATTATTAGTATATTGATAACAGAATTAAAAACGCCTGTTGCTGCCAAGACTTGTGCAAAGTTCCTAAAATCGGCGCTTAATAACTTTGAAATCAATTTATTGACTTAAATATAATATTTTAAAATACAATTAAGAATATAAAATGTCAACTTACTTTAGATACATATTTGGGCACAAAAGCCTTTAGCTTCATTTTACTGTATCTCGGCATGGAGTTAATCGCTCGCACTACGTCCACCGGCTCTTGATCAGACGTTAGTTCAATATACACAGTTTTCTTGAATTTGCCGCTATCAAAATTAAAATACAGAGGCTTGAGTTGCTCAGGAAAATCAGGATAGAAGTAGTTTCGCACCACTTTCAGGCTCCACTTGAAAAATATCATAGAATAGACCATAAACAACACAACAACAGACCGAAGTAATACACGAAAACCGTCAATTTAACGATGTTTACCTTCCGAGGAATACCTTGAACAGCCAATGTCATTATTATGGAATAAGATATTTGAAATGTACACCTTACCTAGGTATCGTAGTATATGAGTATATTAAACTATAATAAAATTAGGAAACTAGGAATTGAAAATAAGATTAAAGGAAAAATCTGTCATAATTAATTATGACAGATCGTACCTACCAAATAGATAAAAGCTCGTTCGGAAGTCGTCAGTATTTAGTATTTATTTGGTTTCGGTCGATATAAATATATATGTGACTTTCTGGGAAAAGGACTTGTTTTATGGAATATCTGAAGACAAATAAGTATATCTTGCAGTATTAAGTCAAAAGACTATTACACAACATAGACAATTCTTCTTTTTTTATCTCCTTAATCTTTTCTTGGAGTAGTAATGAAACTTCACAGAACACTAATACTCTAAGACCACTTTAGCGGTATTATATGGATGTTATTGTAGTTTAGAGTTATTAATATTTTCTAACTAGGTAAACTGTTCAGTGAAAAAAGAACCATTTTCCTAGGTGCAATCATTGTTATTTTATAAATAAAAAATCAACGAAATAATGCATACTCTTAAGTTATATCACAATATCACCCAAAGTTTAGTTCAGCACAGAGACCCCAAACATATTTAAATGCTATATTTAAAGTAATTATCGTGTTTTAAGTTTAGTGGTTTGACGCTCATTTTCCTATGGCAATAATTAGGGTAGGGGGGTAGTAAAGATTAGTGTTACAAGTAAAATAACTACTATTTTTCATTTTTTAAAATTTTTAAAAAATACATAAATAAAATAAAATAAACAAATAATTATAAAAAATAGGTTTACCCTTGAATTATCGACAAACTTTTTATCGAATATCAGTTTAAAGTCAATGTTTCATGTAAAAAAAAAACAAAAAAATCATGGACTATCCATTACATCGAATGATTATACAGAGTATTTTTAAATCGCCGATTTTTAAGTAGTGAAAATATTATTTTGTAGATGGTTTATTTTGCAGAACTGCGTTAAGTGTTTTTGTGTTTTGTAAATGACAAGTATATATATATATATATATATCAATTTATTGAAAGCATGAAGAACGGATAACACTTATCCTAACTAAGATGCTAACGATAGGGAAGCAGCAATACGTTGTGAGACGCTTTAACTCCCCTTCCCCATTTAGGATGCTAAATTCAGCTAAGTGTAATACGCGCTTTTTAGCAGCAAGGCCATCAGCTTAAAACCCGTTCTAGACCTTCGATCCTATCCGATCCGATCCTTGCTATCGGATAAACTCGGATAATGTATTCCACAGATCCCAATTTATAGGGCCTGTAGCACAATACACAATCCGATTTTAACCGATACTTAGGATCGGATCGGAAGTAGATCGGTGTAGAACAGGTTTAAACAGTATAGGGCTGGCCGCAGACGCACGGAATCCTGATTCTGATTCCTGATCGGGAATTCAGATTCAGAACCTGAATGCAAACCTTTCATACAAATTTGTTAACAAAGCGCACACGTTTCGTACCGTTTCCAAACGCTGAGCCGCGCGTTAGGTTTGTCAGAACGGAACAAAACCTAATGACGTCATTCCGAACGTAGCGTTCGCAAAGCCTGACCAGAAATATATGACTATGCGCCATGTTGCGGAATTTTATCTGAACTAATTTCTTACACTGGCAATAATTTTAATGATAAGTTCTTAGTGTCACTGTGGCGGTTTATTCAAATAAGAGTGAAGTGTTATATCCATATCCATACTCCATACTATATATATACTATATACTATATTTACTGTCTGTCTGTCTGTCTGTCTGTTACCTCTTCACGCTTAAACCGCTGAACCGATTTGGATGAAATTTGGTATGGAGATAGTTTGAGTCCCGGGGAAAGACATAGGCTACTTTTTATCCCGAAAAAATATCTTTATCTGCGATAAACGAATTTAAGGCGGACGAAGTCGCGGGCAGAAACTAGTTAAATGATAAATGACTAAAAATGCCCAAAAAATTCACAGTCAAGAGCGGAACATTATTATTAATGTATATAATCAATTGCTGAAAAAAAACGTACAGGAAATGAAACTATTTCGCTATAAAACATTGTTAGCAGGGCTCGTAGCAGCAGTCCGGATCGTGAGTATGGCGAGAGCGCAAAATAAACAACTTCTTCAGAGATAATACAAATCGGCGTTTATTTATTAAACGCGGATGTTATTACTCAGTCAAGAATTATCATATTACATTATAGATTAAAATAGAATTAAATTTGAGACGGAACAACTTACAACATTTAAATAGGCGGCGTGGTTAGTCAGCGAGAAAAGAGAAAGGAAGGGACTTAGTCTATGGTAAAGGGTTTATATACGCAAGGAGCACAGACAATAATTTACAATTATAGAATTTTCTAAAAACATTTCAAAATTAACATCTGAGCGGACAAGTAAACAACTCAAGATGTCATTATTATAACTGTTGCCATGTAAATCAGAATAATACCGCCCTCTTGACAATCCATACACATTGAATATATACATTGAATCCATACTTAATATTATAAATGCGAAAGTGTGTGATAGACATATCTGTCTGTTACCTCTTCACGCTTAAACCGCTGAACCGATTTGGATGAAATTTGGTATGGAGATAGTTTGAGTTCCGAGGAAGGACATAGGCTACTTTTTATCCCGGAAAAATACCCTTGTCCGCGATAAACGAATTTAAGGCGGACGAAGACGCGGGCAGCAGCTAGTGCTCATATATTTCTGTTTTACCTTTACATTATAAAAAAATATAAATAAAAAAGAACCGACTTCAAAATAAACTAAAAAGCCATAAATAATCTTTTATGTACGGTACGGATACATTTGAATCACCTTTTGACGTCGCGTCGGTGCCAAACCATTCATGTATTACTATTAAGAACCGCGGCGGCGAGCCTTTAGTTATTATCTACCTACATATGGTCTGTGATTTAGTCATAGTAATTCGTATTTTTGTTGAATAAAGAACTTTATTTACTTCAGGTTTGGCACCGACTTCAAAAGGTGATGCAAATGTATCCGTACCGTACATAAAAGATTATTTATGGCTTTTTAGTTTATTTTGATTTCGGTCCTTATTTTATTTATAAATTTTTATTTTTTGATTTTTAGTGATGCATTTTAGTATTGATATAAAGTATTTTTTAGAGCCCAGAATGGAAAGATTGAGGAAGCACTTTGCACGCATCTCGAGTCTTTGGAAGTAAGAAATGTAAAAGTTGGTTAGTTCATTGTACCTTCCATCATCAGCTCAGCATGAAATGATGACAACCAGAGGAAAACAACTGATAACTTTAGAAAAATGTATACAAAACATTGTTAGTGCCTATAATTTTTGAGGGTTTATCTAGATTTCCATGGTATTCCATCATCTAATCCTGACTTGGTGATAAGGAGACTACTCTAGGGACACACTAAAAAGAATATAACGTATCTACCTATAATAGATGATTTTTTTAAGAATTATCCTCTAACTCTTAACTATTAAGGAGTTGTACCTTCCGTCATCAGCTCAGCATGATGAGATGATGACTACCATATGCAAATACTTAAATAGCTTAAGAAAATATATGAGAAACGTTATAAGTGCCTATAAAATTTGAGGATTGCCCTCGCTTTCCCTAGGATCCCATCATCAGATCCCAATTTGGTGGCAATGGGACCACCCCAAAGTATATCCTTTCAAATAAAAAAATAATTTTTAAAATCGGTTCACAATTAGCGGAGTAATCGGTGAACATACATGAAAAAAAATACAAACTATCGAACATATAACCTCCTCCTGTATTGGAAGTCGGTTAAAAATCACAAACAGAACAGGGATAAAGTTATAAACAGAACAAAGACAAAATAAAAAATTATCAACTATGTTATTATACAATAGACTATTTACATTTTACCTATAGTATGTGCAATGAAATTATAAATCGGAATAAAAGAATTCTTCAGAATATATTAAAACTTTAATATAATTTGAAGCGTTTTAATATATTTTAAACAGAGTTGGAAATATTATCCAAGCCTAAACCTTTACATAAACAAATAAATAAGAGAAATTGTGGACAATTCTAGAAAATATGATCAGTTGATCAAGATCACATAAAATATGCTTACAACGTGATGAAACATTACAACACGTAATCGACAAAAAGTTTTTATAAAGTTTCTTTCTAGATATTTTTACTTGTTTGGTTTGTTAAGGAAGCCGTTTTGTAACAACAAGAGATGTTATTTTCTGTTTGTTCGTTTTTTTTTATGCTGGAAGATGTGAGCGTTTCGACGGCTTCTATTTCTGCTCTGAGGCACGCAAGTGGGTTCACTGTTGGATTGCAGAGAATTTTTATTTCTTTTAGCCGAAAGTTTAAGCTGATTTTTAATTCAAGACCAAAATCTGACAGTTTCCATCTTGATTATCTAAACAAATAGGCATTGTTTCAAAAAAACATGAATTAGAACTCCTGTAACCAGTATTATTAGGGTCAGTTTTATTGATAAAAATCCCTACACAAACCAATATGCAGTAATCACAGCGAATGCGCGCCTGTTAACGTTAGATTTTGGTCTTGAATAAAAAATCAGAGTATAGTAAAAACCCACGCTCACCTTACCATATACAATATTGAATGGATAAAGTTGCCAGCGTATAACTTAGGTATCTTATATACTCTTTGGTCTCTTACTAGCTGCGTCGTGTCGTATCATTTCGCTTCGTGTTCGTCGCTACAGGCCGCGTGCCAGCACGGGACGGGACGCGACGTGCGCCGACATACTAGCAGCGTCCTACCTCCCGGCCACTCCCGGCTATGAGTAGGCGAGCGGGTGGGGTGCGGCGGCGGACGCCCGGGAACGAAGAAAGATTACGAAGTACAGTTGTCTCGGCGCCCAATACGACTTTATTTATTTATTTATTGGTTCAAAAAAATTACACAGTATTACAGTAATAACTAATGCACTGTGAAATTTAGGAGAGAAGGTATACAATTATTTTTATACCCTTTGGCGTCGAGACACTCGGTCCGTGGGGTCAGGGTGCACGCGGGCTCCACAAAGAATTCAGCAAGCGTCTGAGGGAGGCAACAGGGGCCTTCAACAGCCATACAGCGCGGGAATGCTGCCACAGAGTACTTTGTTATATATTGAAATAGAGACTTAACTCGAGGCCTGATTCGGGAAAGAGAATTGTGGCGCAGTCTGCATGTTTCAGACGGCAACTCTTGTTGACAAATGTGGAGACAGGTTGCCATAGTTACGCGGGTTATTTTAAATTCCGCCTTGTCAGGCCAATCCTTGCTAACTTGAAAAACAGTCTCATACAGAACTGTTTTTCAAGTTAACATGGATTGGCCTAGATGGTAATTGGGATAGAAATGAACTCAATTCAACTATAATGATTGAAAGCTTATTGCGAAATTTCATTGCAATATTTCTTTTTGTCATTTAGTTTCGCAATAAACTTTAAACCAGTTTGATTGAGCCTGACATATTTTCCTTGAAACTATATGTACCTTAAATACTATAAATTACTTTTCTTTAAATATTAACATAAAATATTGACTAATTGAGAACCTCTTCATTTTCTAAATCGGTTCAAAAGTATTTTTACTTGGTTCTAATGTCAACTTTGAAAAGTAGAACCTAATACTTGACTAATCGACGACCAAACATTACCAGCTACGTTGTAACTGCTGGGCTTTTAACAGTTAATAATAAGGCTTCGAGTACAAGCTAAAATATACTAAAACATATCCTATGGCAGAACGTGGAAAGTAAATAAAACTGCTCAATAATGTTAACATCTTTTATTTCTTATGTAATTTTGAACATATTTATTTAGAGTTAATTGATAAACTTTTAGTTATGATCAATAATATATAAATATATATATATATATTTATTAGGTCTGCCAGCAGGTACAAAACCAAATATAAAAGGTAAATAAAATAGGTACCATCATATTAGAGTATTTACCCCATCACAGCCAAACACGATATGAGTTATAAATAAAATTACAATTCGCTTACATTTTGCAATGCAATTGCAACTAAATTACTCGTATATAATTAAGAAGCTAGAACAAAAAACCAGCTAAGAGCATATCGGACCATGCTCAGTATAGGGTTCCGCAGCGGTTCATAAAAAAGATGCACTAGCAAAAGAGCGTATCTCCACGGTACTCACGTCCTTTTGCCGAGAAGCACAGATTTTTATCAATAACTTATAAACGGTACCTATATCAGATCATGTTAAAGGAATTCATTAATTTTTATCATTGCGAATTTTTTTAAATCTTTTGGACATACCGCTTAGAAAATGGAAGGGGGGGGCACAATCTATGCTACTATTCGCGCGATTATTTCCGAAAATATTCACTAAATCATTTTTTTTTGAGAAACCTCAGTCTTGTTAGAAGAAGTCGAAATATGTGCCATACATTGATATTTGCTGGAAAAATATTATTTCACTTTTGGTTACATGATGGAGTGCGCCCCCTAGATTTTTTTTTATATTTAACTATCAAACTAAGTACACACCTATACTCCAAATTTGATCAATATACATCATGTAGTTTTTGAGTAAAATACCTGTGACATACGGGCGGACGGACATGACGATGTCATCATCGCATGCTCTACAATTAGTTAGAATTGTATTGATTCCTTTACAATGATTGTAAATAAAAAATCTGCAAGATATGTTTATCAGGGAGTCAATCAAAATCTTCCCTGTGAATTTCGCATTTTAAGAAATCAAAATCCATAAACATGCAAATGATTGTTTTAAATAATTGTTATTTTTCTAAATTTTCTTTTATTATACCATAATTTATATCTTAAAGGCTTGAAACACGAAGCAGGAGAGAATTGCTAGGACTGTAAAGCCATTTTTAGGGTTCCGTAGCCAAAATGGAAAAAACGGAACCCTTATAGTTTCGTCATGTCCGTTCGTCCGTCCGTATGATGTCAGGCATTTTAATCAAAAAATATAAAATGTACATTGATAAAATTTGGAGTATAGGTGTCTTGTGTAAGCCGATACTTAGTTTTATGGTTAAATAATAAAGTAAAATAAAAACTGGGGAGCGCAATCCATACATGTAACCGAAACAGTTTTTTTTTCCAGCAAATATCAATGTGTGCCACGCTTCTCAACAAAAGAACGTAAGTGCCTTGGAGATAAGCTCTTTTGCTAGTGCACTTTTTCATATGGCATGTTTTTCATCTGTAGTGTGCACTTTTTGGTATGAACGGCTGCGGAACTCTACCCTGAGCATGGTCCGAGATGTTCTTGACCGGTTTTCAAAGTGTAAAGTCAACATTTTCTTTATTCAAGCAGGCCGCACTTTAGAATCGTTATTTACAAAAAGATTTTTGAGCACTTTATTCATAAAAATTGGATAGCATAATTACAGGTACACATCTCATGATTGCTATTAAGTCAGTTATGCTGCTAGGAGGTTTATTATAAAACCTCACACATTCATTCATGAGTAAATGATTTTTTTATTTTATGGAGTCGAGTAGCAGGCACTTTATGCTTTATATTTATGCTTATTTGCTCACGAGTTTATGCTTATTTCTAGTATTGATATTAATATCACAATTCTACTTTAAATTTACTAAAAAGCACAATGCACAGTATGTGTTCAAACTTGATTTGATGCATTGTGATTTTATTGATTCCTGGCCTAATGTCTGCCATGATCAGTAATATGACGAGCGTCTGGGGTTGGGGTTATGGCAGTGTAGATTTTCTCAAAAATCTATAAGCATTTTGGACTTTGCTAGTAAATGCTTAAAGCAACATTTATTTCCTGCAATGTAAATCGCCAGCCTTTGTTTTTTTTTTGTGCTCACGAAATTGCATTAAGGTAAGTATCTTGGCTGTGCTAAATAAATTATATATCCAGGGATTTCAGTAAAATTGGATTGTTCGTAAGTTTCTTAGTGATTTGATCTTAACAACCTGAGTCTTAAACTTGTTCCGGCTTTTGCTGAGTTTGATGGATACGTTTACAAGTTTTGAGTACAAAGCCTTTTCAGCTGGGGCAGTGGCAATACGTTTCCGCAGCTACTTTTTCACTTGTGAAATTCGCGAGGGTTCCATTTGGTATCGTTCTGTAAAAAATAAAACGCACATAAATGTAAAAGCGGCTGAACTAAGTGCATATTGTACGGTACCCTCTATAATCTTCCCTGGGTTTCCAGCTAGCCCTGTGGCATACTTATATTTGGTGACAATACAATAATCTGGTAACGCCAAGCTGATCTGATGATGGAGCCGGAAGGTGCCCATGGGATCTTCTCTCTGGCGAACATAATCCTATCGAGTTTGGGTTCATTAGATCCGTCTCAATGAGCAATTGATAACTGTGCCCAAAAAAGTACACTCGGCAAAAACAGTTTGTATTTTTTTTTTTATAGATACTTGTTTGATTAGAGATTGTTTGTGGTCCGGAGAGAGATATAGGCTACTTTTACATTAGAAAACTGCACGGTTCCTGAGGGCGACATATGCTTGCCACGGAGGTAAAGGTGGTTTTAATAATAATAGTTCCACACCTAGTGGGTTTTTGTGTGTGTCAGACAGGGACAGCATTATCTCTGAGTAGGTACCCCTTACACTAAATTGTAAGGTCTAAGAGTCAGGGGCATAACTTACAATGTCCCGTGAGCGGGAAAAACATACATAGATATTACATAATTAAAATAAGTAATAACAATAAATTATACATAATATCTCCACTTACTTTCCTTCACCATGAAATTGCGATCTCTTCCAGGGGCACGTTGGCTGTGTGGTTGTGTAGTTCCAGAAGACGCGCGTGCCCATAGGCTAGCGTTGTCATATCATGGTGATGTCTAAAAGGGCATATTGCAAAACAAGTTGATTATAGCGGCTCATGTCGTCTTCAGATTAGAATTTAATTTGATATATTCGACGAAAAACTTTTTTACGACGTTACTTCATTTCTTTTTATTAACTAAGTATCATTTGACACCTCATTCATAAAATTCCATCAAAATCAAAGCTGTTTAGGCTACACAGAGCGCCAAAAAACTAGTTATATAACACACAGTGGGTATGTAACACACGCAACGAACACATACATTCAAACATACACCCGACCAGCATTACATACATCGAATAAAGAATGAAGACTTAAGAACAGCATGGCAGAAACTATCTGTTGTAATTGAAGGTGTCTCGGTGCCTGACTGAAATTGTTCTGCTGGTGCTAAAACGGTAAAAATTAGTCTTGATACAACAGCATCGGCTAATCCTGTAAGCGATGAAAACCCCCATATCAAGTGAATATGTTAACCAACAGGGGTGTCGTTTGCCAATGCGACAGGGGGGGTACAAAGCGATAGATAGAATACGATGCGGTTATTTTAGACATTTCCTTTTCGTGGCATACTTATGTTTATGATCTCCGAGGCCCCACTGTGTCAATGCCGTCCAAGGCTGTGGCCATGATAAATTGAAAACACATAAAAGATAGACAGTTACAATTATTCTGATAAATGCAATTACTTGTATATGTTGATGAAGGCTTGGAGCTTGAATGTGATTGTTCTGCTGGTGCTAAAACGGTAGAACTTGCACTCAGCTCGGATATTGTTGCAGTATCAACGACTTTCAATAGCGAGGCAGACCCTGAAATGGAAAACAAAATAATTTAAGATACTAATGTAATTTTCTTTATTTAATTATATTTTTAAGTTAAGCTAATTAATAATTACTATCTATATTTAGTTTTATTAAACCTGATATAATAATATTAAAATGCTTTATTGCGCAATACAGAGATGCTAAAACAAAATAAATACCTTTTCTCGTTGTTAATAAGTTTCTGACGTAAAAATCATTTATGTGACAAACTTTTATTGACGACTGTACTTTTCTTTGAACATCTATCAACTACTCATCGAGACAATTCTAAGGAGCACAAACTCGGTAGGATTGCGTTATTTTATTACAGAGTTCCTATGACCACCTTCTGGCTCCATCATCAGATCAGCTCCATTTCATAATAAATAATAAATATTACGGCACAATGTTACACGAATCGAAATGTTCCCATGGTAAGCTCATGTGTATAAAGCTTGTGTTATGGGTACTAGACGACGATATATTTACTACTAGCTTCTGCCCACGACTTCGTCCGCCTGAAATTAGTTTATCGCGGATAAGGGTATTTTTCAGGGATGAAAAGTAGCATATGTCCTTAAATTTTTCTTCATCGGAAACCGGGAAGTGGGTCATATATAACTTGCAAGATTCCACCCGAAGAAACACAGTTACATACATAAATACATTGCAAGTTAAATAAAACCTTGTAAAAATAGGGCCATGACAGACGGACAGACACGTAACTTTTACAGAAAACAACACTGGCACTGATTATTTCCCAAAAATATATTGTAAGATTAATATAACATACTTGTATGTGTAAAAAACTGAATTAAAAACCGGCCAAGTGCGAGTTGGACTCGCGCACCGAGGGTTCCGTATAAAATATACGCTACAAACGGCCGTATCTATGAAAATCCAGTGTTGCAGAGCCCTACTCCTAAGCAAATGTACGCGGTGTACGGTGATTTTATATTGGTTACTGATCACAGGTTACTGACAGACAGACATAAAATTATACTATTTTACAGACAGATACAGCCTGGTGACAGGGAAACAGACAGACAGACAGACAGACAGACAGACAGACAGAGAGATAGGACGGACAGACGGACGAAATTTCGTTTACTAAATGGTTTAAATAGAAGCGGGGGGGGGGGGGGGGGGAAGGGGTAGGATATTATAGTGGCAACAGAAATACATCATCTGTGAAAATGTCTAATGTCTTAACTATCACGGTTCATGAGATACAGCCTGGTGACAGACCGACAGACAGACAGACGGACGGACAGCGGAGTCTTAGTAATAGGATCCCGTTTTACCCTTTGGGTACGGAACCCTAAAAAGTATCCTATGTCCTTCTTCCAATCTTGATCTATGCACCACAGACTTGGTCTTTGACACAAGTTCAGAAATCTACCCTATGTAAGTACCCTATGTACAAAAATCTCGTAATTGAACGACAAAAACAAACTTTTATTTCGGATATTTTGTATGAAAAAAATACCGGTTCCGATCCCTGGTAACCACCGAGTGGGTCCCACAAAATAAAGTCCGGCGTCACGATAGGTCTCGACAAAGATGGCGGGACGAGCTTGAATTCTTTCCAGAAGAACTGGTGGGATATTGCTCGAGACCCGGGACAGGTGGAAGAATGAGAGGTAGGCCTTTGGCCAGCAGTGGGGCACTCCAGGCGCTTAAAAAAAAATCCTTCTATGGGACTCGAACTCCATGCCTAATTTCATCTAAATCGGTTCAGCGCTGTAAGCGTTAAGAAGACAGACAGACAGACAGACGTACAGGACCGATGACCGACCATCAAGCCTTCAAGAAAAGAGCGTTCTCCCACCTGAAAGGCCGACAACGTACTTGTGACTCCTCTGGTGATGTAAGTGACTATGGGCGACGGTAATCGCTTACCATCAGGCGATCCGTCTGCTCGTTTGCCTCCTATGTCATAAAAAAGTACTTTCGCATTTTAATATGATAGTATTGATAGTAGAAATAGTATATAGTATACAGTATGTATAGTATATAAAGTATACTAGCGACCCCGCCTCGGCTTATCATGGGTAGAATATGTATTTGTGGTTCCCCTCTTTTGCCAATAACAGCTTTCGCCTAAATGGTAGATGTACGCTCTCGCGGACGCCGATATAACTTTCAACTTACAAACAGTAGGATTTTCTTCAACTATTTCCAGCATATTTCAGCAAATTAACACAAAACCTCAATAACTTATACATTGAAACCGTATGAAAATACGTTCAGTAGTTTTCAAGTTTATCGCGAACAGACAGACAGACGCGGCTAGGGACCTTACTTTATAATATGTATATTAAATAGTACGGACATAGGTATGTAAAATGAGATGTTCAATAAGATATACAGGAATCAATTTATCGAGGTACCTAAGAAAATGTCCCAGGCAGTGGATGTTGATAGTATGTAGACATAATTAGTACCAATTGAAGTTGAAGCTCCAGGATCACATAGTCCTTGATCTACATTCTGTGTTTCAAAGTGAAGTGAACAAGTGTTTTGTAGTTGCCTTAATGGTCTTCTTTCAGCGTATATAAATTTTGGAAGAGATAGCGGTCCTGAAATATAAAATGACTTAAATTTCACAACTCAAAATACTACCAACTTCTAACTAAATTGATTCTACTGAGAGAAATATATTACTTTATCCATCCCTATGACACATTCACTCTGAAGATGTAGTTAATAGGTGTAAAGAATATATTACTAGCATGAAGAAGTTGGCACTGAGGCGCCCTCTGGCATATAAGTATTATTTGTATGCAGATAACTCACATCAGTCATCTCATTTCCTGACGCAGCAGCGCCGAGGGGAGGTCTCTTTGGCCCAGGGCTTCGAAGTGAAAGGATGTTTTGTTAGACTAGCACAATTGTCAGTGATAATTTTCAAAAGATATCTTCTACACCAACTTCTAAAAATATTACTTCAAAATTCTATGTACCAGGGATATTTAGTCAGCACAGCTATATTGCTAAGTCTCTTATAACGGCCACAAAACGTCTCTTCAAAATGTGCATGGCATAGTTGGCAATGTTTGTATATGTCATAATCATTTAGGCCTATGATGTCGCCACCAATATTCAACACCCAGGTTTTAAACCGTTCTTACTCATTTACAGGGTGAGGATACAAGTGAAGTGTCTGGTGTATCACTAAAACTTCTTTTACAATATCTCTGTTTTTTTTTTTTTCTAAATCCTATTAAACATAATATGTGTCTGTCCACAGTAAAAGTAATTTCTTGCACTTGGTGTTTACATCACATCTATCTCTATTTGTGTGGATAAAGTAGATATGAAGATTTAAGATAACATATACTTAACTTCCGATGTCACACAGTTAAAGCAAGTTAAGTAATCCCACTGGGACAGCGTTTGTATGTATGATTGTTCTATGTTAACTGAATCCTTGTAGCTCCAATTTCATGAAATTTGGTAGACAAGTAGTTGTAGCAAGTACATTTTATTAACGGTTTTTTTTTTATTAACGGATGGTTACGAAGATGGAAGTATGAAGGAGGAGAATGAAAAATATAATGTAAGCAAATAGGGATTTCTCAATATCAAATGTAAAGGTTTGATTTGCAGTAACAATGTTCAAGTTCAGAGATTATATTTTACCAAACATCATACATTTCCAAGGAAAAACTAGTCTAGAACTTAAAAACATTACAAGCAAAATTGTTTTTCCTTTCCCGTATCCTGGCAAAATATGTATATGTATAAGTTTTATATTTATTACAAACACTACTTGATAGACTTGAAGAAAATATAATTTAGTAAACCCTAAACAAATTTCGAAGAGCAGTAATAATTTTATGTAAGTATACCTATTTTTAACAAATAAATATTCTTATATATTTTATATCAGGGGTAAAGTTATGCGTTTCTTACCTTTAATATCCATACATCCTGGTACACAGCATTTTTACTGGATATCGTCCTGATATCTAGTCACTGGAGTCCTGTCTTACTTAATAAAAAACTAGTCTCTATCTCGGTAACAAAAACACCACAATGACGGTAACAATACTGAACTCTAAGCGTCGGAGAAGACTCGAATCAACAAACTCAGAGGAGGAAAATAATAATCATGTATTGCAACTCCGTCTTTGTACTTACGGGGGGCACTCGGGCACACAGGAATGGAGGCCCACCAGCACTCAAAAACGTGTGCCCTGGGGCACTCAATAACACAATTTGAGGAAAAAAAACGTCGTTTAAGATCTTTCAAGGCCCACGTGTGGTTGGGGGCCCTGGGCAAGGGCCTCGTATACCATTATAGTAAAGATTGAACTGGGTATTGATGAAAACTCAATGATATCACAAAAATAATATTTGAAACTTTTCTTTTCAGCCGTCACAGTCTGGTGGTTTTTATTTAATGTGTTGCCAGCACAGAGTACTTTGTTATATATTGAAATAGAGACTTAACTCGAGGCCTGATTCGGGAAAGAGAATTGTGGCGCAGTCTGCATGTTTCAGACGGCAACTCTTGTTGACAAATGTGGAGACAGGTTGCCATAGTTACGCGGGTTATTTTAAATTCCGCCTTGTCAGGCCAATCCTTGCTAACTTGAAAAACAGTCTCATACAGAACTGTTTTTCAAGTTAACATGGATTGGCCTAGATGGTAATTGGGATAGAAATGAACTCAATTCAACTATAATGATTGAAAGCTTATTGCGAAATTTCATTGCAATATTTCTTTTTGTCATTTAGTTTCGCAATAAACTTTAAACCAGTTTGATTGAGCCTGACATATTTTCCTTGAAACTATATGTACCTTAAATACTATAAATTACTTTTCTTTAAATATTAACATAAAATATTGACTAATTGAGAACCTCTTCATTTTCTAAATCGGTTCAAAAGTATTTTTACTTGGTTCTAATGTCAACTTTGAAAAGTAGAACCTAATACTTGACTAATCGACGACCAAACATTACCAGCTACGTTGTAACTGCTGGGCTTTTAACAGTTAATAATAAGGCTTCGAGTACAAGCTAAAATATACTAAAACATATCCTATGGCAGAACGTGGAAAGTAAATAAAACTGCTAAATAATGTTAACATCTTTTATTTCTTATGTAATTTTGAACATATTTATTTAGAGTTAATTGATAAACTTTTAGTTATGATCAATAATATATAAATATATATATATATATTTTATTAGGTCTGCCAGCAGGTACAAAACCAAATATAAAAGGTAAATAAAATAGGTACCATCATATTAGAGTATTTACCCCATCACAGCCAAACACGATATGAGTTATAAATAAAATTACAATTCGCTTACATTTTGCAATGCAATTGCAACTAAATTACTCGTATATAATTAAGAAGCTAGAACAAAAAACCAGCTAAGAGCATATCGGACCATGCTCAGTATAGGGTTCCGCAGCGGTTCATAAAAAAGATGCACTAGCAAAAGAGCGTATCTCCACGGTACTCACGTCCTTTTGCCGAGAAGCACAGATTTTTATCAATAACTTATAAACGGTACCTATATCAGATCATGTTAAAGGAATTCATTATTTTTTATCATTGCGAATTTTTTTAAATCTTTTGGACATACCGCTTAGAAAATGGAAGGGGGGGGGCACAATCTATGCTACTATTCGCGCGATTATTTCCGAAAATATTCACTAAATCATTTTTTTTTGAGAAACCTCAGTCTTGTTAGAAGAAGTCGAAATATGTGCCATACATTGATATTTGCTGGAAAAATATTATTTCACTTTTGGTTACATGATGGAGTGCGCCCCCTAGATTTTTTTTTATATTTAACTATCAAACTAAGTACACACCTATACTCCAAATTTGATCAATATACATCATGTAGTTTTTGAGTAAAATACCTGTGACATACGGGCGGACGGACATGACGATGTCATCATCGCATGCTCTACAATTAGTTAGAATTGTATTGATTCCTTTACAATGATTGTAAATAAAAAATCTGCAAGATATGTTTATCAGGGAGTCAATCAAAATCTTCCCTGTGAATTTCGCATTTTAAGAAATCAAAATCCATAAACATGCAAATGATTGTTTTAAATAATTGTTATTTTTCTAAATTTTCTTTTATTATACCATAATTTATATCTTAAAGGCTTGAAACACGAAGCAGGAGAGAATTGCTAGGACTGTAAAGCCATTTTTAGGGTTCCGTAGCCAAAATGGAAAAAACGGAACCCTTATAGTTTCGTCATGTCCGTTCGTCCGTCCGTATGATGTCAGGCATTTTAATCAAAAAATATAAAATGTACATTGATAAAATTTGGAGTATAGGTGTCTTGTGTAAGCCGATACTTAGTTTTATGGTTAAATAATAAAGTAAAATAAAAACTGGGGAGCGCAATCCATACATGTAACCGAAACAGTTTTTTTTTCCAGCAAATATCAATGTGTGCCACGCTTCTCAACAAAAGAACGTAAGTGCCTTGGAGATAAGCTCTTTTGCTAGTGCACTTTTTCATATGGCATGTTTTTCACCTGTAGTGTGCACTTTTTGGTATGAACGGCTGCGGAACTCTACCCTGAGCATGGTCCGAGATGTTCTTGACCGGTTTTCAAAGTGTAAAGTCAACATTTTCTTTATTCAAGCAGGCCGCACTTTAGAATCGTTATTTACAAAAAGATTTTTGAGCACTTTATTCATAAAAATTGGATAGCATAATTACAGGTACACATCTCATGATTGCTATTAAGTCAGTTATGCTGCTAGGAGGTTTATTATAAAACCTCACACATTCATTCATGAGTAAATGATTTTTTTATTTTATGGAGTCGAGTAGCAGGCACTTTATGCTTTATATTTATGCTTATTTGCTCACGAGTTTATGCTTATTTCTAGTATTGATATTAATATCACAATTCTACTTTAAATTTACTAAAAAGCACAATGCACAGTATGTGTTCAAACTTGATTTGATGCATTGTGATTTTATTGATTCCTGGCCTAATGTCTGCCATGATCAGTAATATGACGAGCGTCTGGGGTTGGGGTTATGGCAGTGTAGATTTTCTCAAAAATCTATAAGCATTTTGGACTTTGCTAGTAAATGCTTAAAGCAACATTTATTTCCTGCAATGTAAATCGCCAGCCTTTGTTTTTTTTTTGTGCTCACGAAATTGCATTAAGGTAAGTATCTTGGCTGTGCTAAATAAATTATATATCCAGGGATTTCAGTAAAATTGGATTGTTCGTAAGTTTCTTAGTGATTTGATCTTAACAACCTGAGTCTTAAACTTGTTCCGGCTTTTGCTGAGTTTGATGGATACGTTTACAAGTTTTGAGTACAAAGCCTTTTCAGCTGGGGCAGTGGCAATACGTTTCCGCAGCTACTTTTTCACTTGTGAAATTCGCGAGGGTTCCATTTGGTATCGTTCTGTAAAAAATAAAACGCACATAAATGTAAAAGCGGCTGAACTAAGTGCATATTGTACGGTACCCTCTATAATCTTCCCTGGGTTTCCAGCTAGCCCTGTGGCATACTTATATTTGGTGACAATACAATAATCTGGTAACGCCAAGCTGATCTGATGATGGAGCCGGAAGGTGCCCATGGGATCTTCTCTCTGGCGAACATAATCCTATCGAGTTTGGGTTCATTAGATCCGTCTCAATGAGCAATTGATAACTGTGCCCAAAAAAGTACACTCGGCAAAAACAGTTTGTATTTTTTTTTTTTATAGATACTTGTTTGATTAGAGATTGTTTGTGGTCCGGAGAGAGATATAGGCTACTTTTACATTAGAAAACTGCACGGTTCCTGAGGGCGACATATGCTTGCCACGGAGGTAAAGGTGGTTTTAATAATAATAGTTCCACACCTAGTGGGTTTTTGTGTGTGTCAGACAGGGACAGCATTATCTCTGAGTAGGTACCCCTTACACTAAATTGTAAGGTCTAAGAGTCAGGGGCATAACTTACAATGTCCCGTGAGCGGGAAAAACATACATAGATATTACATAATTAAAATAAGTAAATAACAATAAATTATACATAATATCTCCACTTACTTTCCTTCACCATGAAATTGCGATCTCTTCCAGGGGCACGTTGGCTGTGTGGTTGTGTAGTTCCAGAAGACGCGCGTGCCCATAGGCTAGCGTTGTCATATCATGGTGATGTCTAAAAGGGCATATTGCAAAACAAGTTGATTATAGCGGCTCATGTCGTCTTCAGATTAGAATTTAATTTGATATATTCGACGAAAAACTTTTTTACGACGTTACTTCATTTCTTTTTATTAACTAAGTATCATTTGACACCTCATTCATAAAATTCCATCAAAATCAAAGCTGTTTAGGCTACACAGAGCGCCAAAAAACTAGTTATATAACACACAGTGGGTATGTAACACACGCAACGAACACATACATTCAAACATACACCCGACCAGCATTACATACATCGAATAAAGAATGAAGACTTAAGAACAGCATGGCAGAAACTATCTGTTGTAATTGAAGGTGTCTCGGTGCCTGACTGAAATTGTTCTGCTGGTGCTAAAACGGTAAAAATTAGTCTTGATACAACAGCATCGGCTAATCCTGTAAGCGATGAAAACCCCCATATCAAGTGAATATGTTAACCAACAGGGGTGTCGTTTGCCAATGCGACAGGGGGGGTACAAAGCGATAGATAGAATACGATGCGGTTATTTTAGACATTTCCTTTTCGTGGCATACTTATGTTTATGATCTCCGAGGCCCCACTGTGTCAATGCCGTCCAAGGCTGTGGCCATGATAAATTGAAAACACATAAAAGATAGACAGTTACAATTATTCTGATAAATGCAATTACTTGTATATGTTGATGAAGGCTTGGAGCTTGAATGTGATTGTTCTGCTGGTGCTAAAACGGTAGAACTTGCACTCAGCTCGGATATTGTTGCAGTATCAACGACTTTCAATAGCGAGGCAGACCCTGAAATGGAAAACAAAATAATTTAAGATACTAATGTAATTTTCTTTATTTAATTATATTTTTAAGTTAAGCTAATTAATAATTACTATCTATATTTAGTTTTATTAAACCTGATATAATAATATTAAAATGCTTTATTGCGCAATACAGAGATGCTAAAACAAAATAAATACCTTTTCTCGTTGTTAATAAGTTTCTGACGTAAAAATCATTTATGTGACAAACTTTTATTGACGACTGTACTTTTCTTTGAACATCCATCAACTACTCATCGAGACAATTCTAAGGAGCACAAACTCGGTAGGATTGCGTTATTTTATTACAGAGTTCCTATGACCACCTTCTGGCTCCATCATCAGATCAGCTCCATTTCATAATAAATAATAAATATTACGGCACAATGTTACACGAATCGAAATGTTCCCATGGTAAGCTCATGTGTATAAAGCTTGTGTTATGGGTACTAGACGACGATATATTTACTACTAGCTTCTGCCCACGACTTCGTCCGCCTGAAATTAGTTTATCGCGGATAAGGGTATTTTTCAGGGATGAAAAGTAGCATATGTCCTTAAATTTTTCTTCATCGGAAACCGGGAAGTGGGTCATATATAACTTGCAAGATTCCACCCGAAGAAACACAGTTACATACATAAATACATTGCAAGTTAAATAAAACCTTGTAAAAATAGGGCCATGACAGACGGACAGACACGTAACTTTTACAGAAAACAACACTGGCACTGATTATTTCCCAAAAATATATTGTAAGATTAATATAACATACTTGTATGTGTAAAAAACTGAATTAAAAACCGGCCAAGTGCGAGTTGGACTCGCGCACCGAGGGTTCCGTATAAAATATACGCTACAAACGGCCGTATCTATGAAAATCCAGTGTTGCAGAGCCCTACTCCTAAGCAAATGTACGCGGTGTACGGTGATTTTATATTGGTTACTGATCACAGGTTACTGACAGACAGACATAAAATTATACTATTTTACAGACAGATACAGCCTGGTGACAGGGAAACAGACAGACAGACAGACAGACAGACAGACAGACAGAGAGATAGGACGGACAGACGGACGAAATTTCGTTTACTAAATGGTTTAAATAGAAGCGGGGGGGGGGGGGGGGGGGGGAAGGGGTAGGATATTATAGTGGCAACAGAAATACATCATCTGTGAAAATGTCTAATGTCTTAACTATCACGGTTCATGAGATACAGCCTGGTGACAGACCGACAGACAGACAGACGGACGGACAGCGGAGTCTTAGTAATAGGATCCCGTTTTACCCTTTGGGTACGGAACCCTAAAAAGTATCCTATGTCCTTCTTCCAATCTTGATCTATGCACCACAGACTTGGTCTTTGACACAAGTTCAGAAATCTACCCTATGTAAGTACCCTATGTACAAAAATCTCGTAATTGAACGACAAAACCAAACTTTTATTTCGGATATTTTGTATGAAAAAAATACCGGTTCCGATCCCTGGTAACCACCGAGTGGGTCCCACAAAATAAAGTCCGGCGTCACGATAGGTCTCGACAAAGATGGCGGGACGAGCTTGATTCTTTCCAGAAGAACTGGTGGGATATTGCTCGAGACCGGGACAGGTGGAAGAATGAGAGGTAGGCCTTTGGCCAGCAGTGGGGCACTCCAGGCGCTTAAAAAAAATCCTTCTATGGGACTCGAACTCCATGCCTAATTTCATCTAAATCGGTTCAGCGCTGTAAGCGTTAAGAAGACAGACAGACAGACAGACGTACAGGACCGATGACCGACCATCAAGCCTTCAAGAAAAGAGCGTTCTCCCACCTGAAAGGCCGACAACGTACTTGTGACTCCTCTGGTGATGTAAGTGACTATGGGCGACGGTAATCGCTTACCATCAGGCGATCCGTCTGCTCGTTTGCCTCCTATGTCATAAAAAAGTACTTTCGCATTTTAATATGATAGTATTGATAGTAGAAATAGTATATAGTATACAGTATGTATAGTATATAAAGTATACTAGCGACCCGCCTCGGCTTATCATGGGTAGAATATGTATTTGTGGTTCCCTCTTTTGCCAATAACAGCTTTCGCCTAAATGGTAGATGTACGCTCTCGCGGACGCCGATATAACTTTCAACTTACAAACAGTAGGATTTTCTTCAACTATTTCCAGCATATTTCAGCAAATTAACACAAAACCTCAATAACTTATACATTGAAACCGTATGAAAATACGTTCAGTAGTTTTCAAGTTTATCGCGAACAGACAGACAGACGCGGCTAGGGACCTTACTTTATAATATGTATATTAAATAGTACGGACATAGGTATGTAAAATGAGATGTTCAATAAGATATACAGGAATCAATTTATCGAGGTACCTAAGAAAATGTCCCAGGCAGTGGATGTTGATAGTATGTAGACATAATTAGTACCAATTGAAGTTGAAGCTCCAGGATCACATAGTCCTTGATCTACATTCTGTGTTTCAAAGTGAAGTGAACAAGTGTTTTGTAGTTGCCTTAATGGTCTTCTTTCTGCGTATATAAATTTTGGAAGAGATAGCGGTCCTGAAATATAAAATGACTTAAATTTCACAACTCAAAATACTACCAACTTCTAACTAAATTGATTCTACTGAGAGAAATATATTACTTTATCCATCCCTATGACACATTCACTCTGAAGATGTAGTTAATAGGTGTAAAGAATATATTACTAGCATGAAGAAGTTGGCACTGAGGCGCCCTCTGGCATATAAGTATTATTTGTATGCAGATAACTCACATCAGTCATCTCATTTCCTGACGCAGCAGCGCCGAGGGGAGGTCTCTTTGGCCCAGGGCTTCGAAGTGAAAGGATGTTTTGTTAGACTAGCACAATTGTCAGTGATAATTTTCAAAAGATATCTTCTACACCAACTTCTAAAAATATTACTTCAAAATTCTATGTACCAGGGATATTTAGTCAGCACAGCTATATTGCTAAGTCTCTTATAACGGCCACAAAACGTCTCTTCAAAATGTGCATGGCATAGTTGGCAATGTTTGTATATGTCATAATCATTTAGGCCTATGATGTCGCCACCAATATTCAACACCCAGGTTTTAAACCGTTCTTACTCATTTACAGGGTGAGGATACAAGTGAAGTGTCTGGTGTATCACTAAAACTTCTTTTACAATATCTCTGTTTTTTTTTTTTCTAAATCCTATTAAACATAATATGTGTCTGTCCACAGTAAAAGTAATTTCTTGCACTTGGTGTTTACATCACATCTATCTCTATTTGTGTGGATAAAGTAGATATGAAGATTTAAGATAACATATACTTAACTTCCGATGTCACACAGTTAAAGCAAGTTAAGTAATCCCACTGGGACAGCGTTTGTATGTATGATTGTTCTATGTTAACTGAATCCTTGTAGCTCCAATTTCATGAAATTTGGTAGACAAGTAGTTGTAGCAAGTACATTTTATTAACGGTTTTTTTTTATTAACGGATGGTTACGAAGATGGAAGTATGAAGGAGGAGAATGAAAAATATAATGTAAGCAAATAGGGATTTCTCAATATCAAATGTAAAGGTTTGATTTGCAGTAACAATGTTCAAGTTCAGAGATTATATTTTACCAAACATCATACATTTCCAAGGAAAAACTAGTCTAGAACTTAAAAACATTACAAGCAAAATTGTTTTTCCTTTCCCGTATCCTGGCAAAATATGTATATGTATAAGTTTTATATTTATTACAAACACTACTTGATAGACTTGAAGAAAATATAATTTAGTAAACCCTAAACAAATTTCGAAGAGCAGTAATAATTTTATGTAAGTATACCTATTTTTAACAAATAAATATTCTTATATATTTTATATCAGGGGTAAAGTTATGCGTTTCTTACCTTTAATATCCATACATCCTGGTACACAGCATTTTTACTGGATATCGTCCTGATATCTAGTCACTGGAGTCCTGTCTTACTTAATAAAAAACTAGTCTCTATCTCGGTAACAAAAACACCACAATGACGGTAACATTACTGAACTCTAAGCGTCGGAGAAGACTCGAATCAACAAACTCAGAGGAGGAAAATAATAATCATGTATTGCAACTCCGTCTTTGTACTTACGGGGGGCACTCGGGCACACAGGAATGGAGGCCCACCAGCACTCAAAAACGTGTGCCCTGGGGCACTCAATAACACAATTTGAGGAAAAAAAACGTCGTTTAAGATCTTTCAAGGCCCACGTGTGGTTGGGGGCCCTGGGCAAGGGCCTCGTATACCATTATAGTAAAGATTGAACTGGGTATTGATGAAAACTCAATGATATCACAAAAATAATATTTGAAACTTTTCTTTTCAGCCGTCACAGTCTGGTGGTTTTTATTTAATGTGTTGCCAGTTCATAACTTTATTTCTACTACTAGTGCATACTTAGGACCCTAAAATATTTTAACGACAACGATTTCAACTATTTACTTTATATTACTGTGCTCTTATTAATATATATATATATATATATTTTTTAATTGATTTATATTTTTCTAACCTTAATTTCCAAAATCGTTTTCATATATTATAACTATCAAATTAGTAGATATTTATTACTTTTTATGCGAGTAATACGGCTAAATCGAAAGGGTGATAGTTTAGATAGAAGTGTATCAATATACGTAAGATTTAAACTAATTTCATTATATCTACCACAGCGCCATCCGATACACAGGCATGAAACTACTACAATTATAATGCTGCTAAATTTAAAATGAAGTATTAGACTTCGCCTGTATATAGGCAAATCAGTCCATTATATATAATAGCGTAATTCAGTACGAGTTGCCTTGGCTACAGTACTAAGATTGTGTACCCTGGTTGCCAGTTCATAACTTTATTTCTACTACTAGTGCATACTTAGGACCCTAAAATATTTTAACGACAACGATTTCAACTATTTACTTTATATTACTGTGCTCTTATTAATATATATATATATATATTTTTTAATTGATTTATATTTTTCTAACCTTAATTTCCAAAATCGTTTTCATATATTATAACTATCAAATTAGTAGATATTTATTACTTTTTATGCGAGTAATACGGCTAAATCGAAAGGGTGATAGTTTAGATAGAAGTGTATCAATATACGTAAGATTTAAACTAATTTCATTATATCTACCACAGCGCCATCCGATACACAGGCATGAAACTACTACAATTATAATGCTGCTAAATTTAAAATGAAGTATTAGACTTCGCCTGTATATAGGCAAATCAGTCCATTATATATAATAGCGTAATTCAGTACGAGTTGCCTTGGCTACAGTACTAAGATTGTGTACCCTGAATGCTGCCTGTGTCATGGGCACCGAATGGACCGAATGTTTTAAGTAATTTTTAATAATCATAGTTCAATTAGGTAGTTTAGTTGTTATTTATTATTTATAATTTCTATCTAATGTTAATTTTCATTTTCACCAATAAATTCAGTATAAATCTTTATTTTTTATTATGTTTCAAGCGTATCTATCGTGTTTATAATTGACTTAAAAGAGTCGAATTCAGGCCATATGAAAAAAAGTTTATAGTCTATGTAAATTGTCATGTTTACACAGGCTGAATTCGAAAATGTAGGTGCAAAGAGAATATAATCACTACGTTTGTAGGTGTAGTAGTAGTTTAATTTATGTTATAATATTTGCTGAAAAGCTGCAAATGCAGCTTCATTAATTAGAATGCCTTGTGTTACTCTGCTACTCACAGGTGTCCCACATTATGTAAGTATTGTGAACCTTTGTTCAGACTACCTACAATCATAAGTTCTGTACCTATTATTATCAGAATATATTTGAATAAATACTTACCATCAAAATTCCCCATGATTTGATTGAAAGTGTAATATAAATATTTCTTTCAGGTAAATTTACAAGATTTAAGTCACTACATAGATTTTTTATTCAATAGTGATGAGATAGGCACATTTAGGTCCCGCTCTTTGCCGAACCATCCTCGGACGAACCAACGGCAAATCGCTTTAGATTTTCAATCAGGTTTCGATGCTATGGCAGCACAAGAAAAACTGGACGGTTATAAGTACCAGCTATACGACGGAAATGTATATACACTGTCTGCAAAGATAAATAAATTTGAAGAGTATATGTGGCATGATTCATTTAGTCTTGATGGTACTATGCAACACTATCAGTTGGGATGGCCGTGTTTGAATATGATGCCAAATCTGGATTATGGAGAGTTGGCCTCAGCACACAGTAAACTTGATGTAAGTATTTTTTGCTTGTTTGCTTTGCAGGCACCAATTTCAGAGAGGTGTAAATATTTTTAAAAACAAATACTAGGTAAACTACTATTGATAACAATACATTGACAGAAAGCAATAGCAATGGGCATGTTGTGTTTCTGACTCGAATAATTCGATGACATTACACAAAAAGTGGGTCAAAGGTAATTACTACACTTGATTCGTACCAACACCAACTCTGTGTGTGGCAGTAATGTAGCATAGATAGAATATGGTGATAGAGCGAGTCAAATTAACTTGAATCAAGAATACAAATACGGCGAACTTGATGAGTAGACTCGGCTGTGAATGGCTGCTATTGCAACCCCATTCGGTTGATAAGAGACAAGTTAACTTGAGTCTAGATTCAAATCAGCTGCAGAATAAAGTCACGTTATTTTTTTAAAACATATTTTTTCCTTTATGCTATCTATCTGCGATCAGCCTTATGCCATTAACAGATCTGTTCTAGTGTACATGAAGGTAGGAAGCACATCCATTGATGTGACACGCCATTGAGGTGTGCTGTATGGTAGTCACTGGTGCCATAATTTAGGCGTCTCAAAATAGTCTTTGTCTAAATAAGCCTTAATTTGTAACTAGAGGGTGTTCCATATTAAAAGCTCTCCCATGTCTTGTCTTACTTCATATCTATTTTTAGGCACATCTGGAACTGCTCAAGAAACAGAAGTTAGTTCTGCAGGCAGAAAGGGAGTTGGTGATAGAGAAAAGGATGCTGAAACGAGAGTATGGATTGATGGTTAGTTCTTTGTTGCCCCAGTCTGAGGTAACTTCACGACACAACCACGGAAATCAGTCTTTGTCTTGGTACAGTCAGCTGCAGAGAAAAGTACCCCCTGCCATACTAACATTATATGGCAGAGGGGTCACGTTTCTCTGCTGCTGACTGTACATGCCAAGGCTTTGAGCTAAATATTATTATTATAATACAGAGAAGATTTTATAATCTATTGTACAAAGATCAAAGGAAAACACGATTGCTCTCGCAAGTGGTCCAGGAATCAATCCTGGTACCTTTGGATTACGTGACCGACGTGTCAACCTCTTCACCAGCGAGCACTGTGCTGTACGCCTCGATTTTATCCATCTGTTTTGACCCTTGTACCTACGACCCTTTGAAAGATAATCAGAGGCGTGGCGTCAGGAAAATGACAAGGGAAGCACTTACTCATATTCAAAGAAAAAATGGTTATGTTATAATTATAAGCCTTTCATTGCGCAACCCGGTGGCAATCGGCTTATATGGACGCCACGCCACTGAATATATTCACCTTAGCGCCATCTATGAGGATTGTGAATGACTGTGTAGTACATGTTATTACACAGTCATGTTCACAATCTGATTGCACTCATTTACAGCTGTCAAATCGAACGCAAAGAATAGCGCTCGCAGTTATTATTATTACTTCATACTAGAAGGTGCTCGCAAACTTCGTCCGCGGAGGAGAAAAATATCATAACCATCTTTTTTTCTTCAGCGTAGTCGGGTAAAAAGTATCCTATACCCATCTGGGAATACCTAGCTACCAGTGTACCAAAAAAATTTGAAATCCGTTTAGCCGATTTGGCGTAATGAGGCCGCAACGACACATACAAAAAATCCAAAAATATATATTTCTATGTAGTGACCTCCAAATAGTCTGTTACAATACAATAACTCTTTACTGCACACCACACAAAATAGAGTACAGAAAACAATTCATTCAAGGAGAGGTAAACAACTGGCGGTCTTATCGCTAAACAGCGATCTCTTCCAAGACAACCTTTGGGTAGTGGGAAGACGTTGAATAAAATAACGGTACGTACGTACGTATAAGTAGGAAAGCAGTTTGAAATTGAAGTATTGTATCTTGTATCTACATAATATATTAAACAAACACAGTAGAATAAATGCACACTATATTTATTAATTGCTGTCTAAAATTTTATAAGACGCGAGAATCGAGCGAGATCTAGTTAGCAAGTTTCGTACTTGCTTGTACATGTTATATGTTTATGGGCTCCGTTTTTCCGCACTTAGCCCGTAAAAGCCGGGCCATTGTGCGTAGAAATGTTGCTGCCTAGGGGTCTAGCCAGCCCAACTCCGTCCAGAAGCGCAGGATCCTCCTGATGTCTCCACAGGCTTCCCGGATCGACCTCGGTGTTGTGAGGATTTCAGCCCGTTGTTTAGCTACGCTGACGCATTCCAGGATCACGTGGGGAGCTGTTTCTTCAGCCGACAGGCAACCTCCACACAGGGGGCTGTCAGTTATTCCTAGAACATATAAATGTTTGTTAAGTGGGCAGTGTCCAGTGATGATGCCTAGGATTATACGTAGGGCAGGCCTGTCAAGTGACAACAGGCGCCTCGTACATGTCCAATGAACACATCCACTACAGAAAACATTTTGGCGCGCTGCGTAGCAATTAGAGTTATTCTTTTCGAACTGATTATCTCGTAAAAGATATAAAGACAAATATGGGGTGAAAGGGGCGGAATTTGCCGCCCGGCGACCGTGCATTAAACTAAAAAAATTGACAGTGTTTGCTCGCGCGCATTGAAGCACAGAGTCGTTACTCCGAAACTCGAAGTTCGTGGACGGCACGTTACGAACTTCGAGTTTCGGAGTAGCCCCTCAGGTGTCTCTTTGTTTCCGGTTTTCGTGTTATCCGCCGAATGCGCAAACGCGTGCGTAAATTTAATTGCAATGACATACCGATATTCTAATTTCTAATAACTATTCAGTATTGCGACATGGTTCGAATGTTAGCGAGGTGTGATGATAACGTAAATTTTGCTGTGCGACGTTACCGAGAAGTGTTTGATTTGGAGTAGCTTTGTCTAACAGAACAATGTTAGGTGCTACACAGAGACTTCGCAATCATGGTTCGTTCAGGCGTCCGCACCCGATATCGGTGGAGCCAACGATGCAGATCCGGAACTGCAGGAACAAATACTGTATTATTCTCGTCGCAACAAAAAAATCTTAAATGCCTTGCAAGTGTTCAGAACTTAGGTAAGTCTAAAAATGTAATTAAAACTGTTGCCAGTCCAAAGCCTGGAAAAGTGTGATGAAAAAACTTGAATCATTGACAAACCTAAGGCAATGTGTAGACGTCGCTCGTCGCGTTGCGGCCGCAAACGGCTATAAGAAAGCGTCACAGCGCTAAGGACGTATCAGAATTGTAAGGGAAACAAAAAGTGCGCATACATCTACATAATTTTTTTTCGTCAATATTTTGATAATTCAATTTGTTATATAAAATACTAGCTTCTGCCAGCGACTTCGTCCGCCTTAAATTCGTTTATCGCGGATAAGGGTATTTTTCCGGGATAAAAAGTAGCCTATGTCCTTCCTCGGGACTCAAACTATCTCCATACCAAATTTCATCCAAATCGGTTCACCGGTTTAAGCGTGAAGAGGTAACAGACAGACAGACAGACACACTTTCGCATTTATAATATTAGTATGGATTGGTTGGAGTGTCTGAGGTTTTATATAATAATTATAATTACACCTTGTATATGCATTTAACTATATAATAAGTTAAATAACTAGTTACTTATTTTACTCAACTATTTTTTGAAAATATCTTCAATGTACAGACATAATAGTATAGATGAAACACACATTTTAATACAAAGCGCAAATAAAAACACGATTGTTCTCGCACCTGGCAGCACCTTTTGAAAGATTTTACCCTGGTGTGACTCAGGGGCTGCGGTGGCGTGGCGTACACGTCTATATAGTCGCAGTAGTACTGTGTGTATCTAAGAGTGTTTGCTTGAATTAACTCGAGTTAATTCAGAACTGAAACAAATTTCCTTGAAGGGCTTTCAATATAAACTGGTTTTAACTTAGCAGAAACTAAATTGAATAATTATTCGATTTATGTTCATTGCTGACGGCAGAGTTGTTTGTTTGAATTAATTCAAGTTAAACCCTTGTAAAAACCCCCTAAAATCACTAATCCAAAACCCGTTTGTTAGATCTTGGTTAACCCAGTTGAACAACTTGTCACTACACTAAGATAAGCCAATCGAAGGTAAACCCAATCAGCGAATAACCTCTCTCAAACGTTTAAGCAAATGAATAGATAGATCATCTGGTCCCTAGTGTGCACAGATGTTAAATAAGTGTGTCCATACAAGTAGGTTCACGGGTCTTGATATGAATGCTACAGTTTCTAACGAAAGGATAACTACTATAATTAAATCAATTGATAATACAAAAAAATACCGCTTGCGAATGTAAATTGGACGACATATTTTCTTAGTTTGTATATAACTGACGCTCATAATCGGTCGATAATTATCAAGGAGTTAATTATGTATAATTTATTTTAACCCTGCTGTTGATTAATATCATTTATTATAGCATGCACATGATTTTACATACGCGGCGTCAAAGCGCGTCCGGTCAAGCTCTAGGGAACCTCAGCCGGGCCCTAGTCGAAGATATTCAAGCTCGAGAGACCGAGGATCCAGGAAAGGTAGATCGCGTTCCAGAAGTTACACCAGACCCCAACTCAAAAGGGACGAAAGAAGATTGAGCACAAGGGAACTAAGGTCACATTCGAAAGAACGGCGGTCGAGATCGCGCGACATACACTCCAGAGATAATAAGTGTTCAACGTCACGGGGTCCAAACAATCCAAGGTTACTTATTAGTAGCAAAAGTGCTCGAAGTAAATCGCGGGAGCGAAGATCAAGTTCAAACGAAAGAATTCATAAAGACCGCAGTACATCGCAAGAGAGAACTTATAGAGACCGAAGGTCTTCATCACGGAAACGCCATTATAGAGAACGGAGGTCAACATCAAGAGAAGGGAGCAATAGAGACCGTAGAAGTTCATCTCGGGAGAGATTTCACACAGACCGAAGGTCTACGTCACTGGAGCGAGATAGGTCAGTGCTCCCGTTGTCAACTATTAGTTTATTGAGTATGTGTAACGTTATAATGCTAAGTGGCGTCTATCTTTGCGCAGATTCTTTGTTTGAAATTAAATTTGTGTGATATAAAATTGTCAGTGTGGGGTGTTTTTTTGTTTGTAGGTGTTTTTTTACTGTATGAGTTTATAGATATAGGTTGTCCGTGTTAACCTTCCCCCCGCCCCGCTAAAAATGCATGAAAAAATTGTTCTATAATGACTCGGCTTGTCGGGGTATAGAAGGTACAAAGTTTTTTGCTCTATAGAAAGAGAAGATCAAGACGAAGAGAAAATAATTATAGAAGTTCCTCTAGAAAGAGAGGTCACAGGGATCAAAGGTCTGCATCACGGTCGTCTTACAGAGAGCGAAGGTCAAGGGAGCGGAGTAACCGTGGTCCAACCAATCAAAGCAAAAACCAATCAGGAGAACGGACTCGCTTTAATGAAGTTAGAATTTTACCAAGGTCAAGTCGAGATGTCGCAGTGCGAAGGTCAAGGACACCGGATACCCCACTACTTGCCATTATGCCTACAATGTGCACTGAACAATCCGAGACGCCGAGAGCACGGTATTTATTGAACTTAAATTTTCTGTTTTTTGATGTTTTATGCCGTTAGCACACCTCCGTCGCGAAACCGCGAAACGCCATACAGAGCGCGCGAAACTAAAGCGGAACTTCCTTGGATTTGACGTTTCCCGGCGGAGGTGTGCTACCGGCATTATTAGTTCAATTACTATACGATGGGCCGCGAAATTGATCGACCACTTTTGAGCGCCAAAGCTGGCAAATACGTCATCAAAAATACGTGCCAACGTCGGCAATTGCCGTTCAAATTTCATTGTTCAAAGATTCCGATTATAATATCGACATCTCGTTCTGCAACTGTCCCAGTTTTTTTATTGCTGTGGCGTCTGAGCCACGTCGTATTACTTCGCTACTTGGCCCTTAAAGGGTCTGATTTAGAGAAATAAAAACATCTCATTATATGTTTTATTTTGCTGACTGCTATGGAAAGGCTTTCTGATAATTACTTGTGTTTTTTAGAAAAGCTTAGACACCTTACTAACTCTGTACAATTTCAGGGCACTAGATACACACGAAAAAGCCAATTCACCTGTTCTAGATAATATCGAAATATTGAGAAATAAAGATGGCGACGAAAATATAACCAATAATGCAACTGTTCATAATAAGCAAACAGTAAGCGTTCCGAACCAAAATACTAAGCTGAATTCTGGGAGGAGCAATAAGACTGAGGGAAAACAATCAGTGAATAAAACCAAAAGTCTAAAAGAAAACATTGAAAAAAAGATAGTAACTAAATTTAATAGTAAAATTAAAAAACAAGATGAACTGGAAAATAAAGTTGAATCCATCACCCAAGATGTTATGTTTCTAATGCTCACATTACTTGAAGAAACAATGATTAAAGGAAATATTACAATATCTAACTCACGCAAGACATTATTGGACAAGACGTTACATGAATTAGTTAAAGAAAGAGTGGAGCCGTTAGCAAGAGTAAAAAAGAACATAGATGTTGATGTGATGAGAAAATATAAATTACAATATCCAAAGGAAAATGACATATTAATGCTTAAAGAAATGTTGGATGACATCCTTAAGACGAATGACAATGACTCACAAGAAGGTAATCTACCACATTAAAGTATAATTAGGCTTGATAGTTTTAATAGGATTACTTTATTTCTAAGTGTGCTACTAAGCTGGTAGACATAATCCGAGAAATAACACTAGATATCCTACCTGAGCTGCTACATGTATCCGGAATAGAAAAAATAAACAAACGTACATGACTAAATACGAAAGTTGGAAAGGGCTATGCTCGGAATCTCTCTACGAGATCGAATCAGAAATGAGGAAATTCGTAGACAAACCAAGGTCACCGACATAGCAAACAGGGTAAGCAAACTGAAGTGGCAATGGGCAGGGCACATCGAAGAACCGATGGCAGTTGGGGCAGAAAGGTTCTTGAGTGGAAACTGCGTAGCGCAGCGTGGAAGGCTACCCGCAATGTACCGACTACCTGGTTAGGGTTGCGGGGACTCGCTGGATGTGGGTCGCCTCTATCCGGCCCATGTGAAAATTAAGAAGGCCTGTGCTCAGTAGTGGACGTCCTATGGCTGAAATTATATCATCATTCATCATCAATGATATGACTAAGTACATATGGTTTTTCAAAATATTCTCTGTGATGATCTTTGCATACGTTGAAATAGTTGTACTTGAAAGAATTATTCTGCGTTGCTTGTTGATTTTTCCTATGTCCCCAACAACTGGCATACAAATCCTATACCATTCCAAATGACCTGTTTGAAGATTCTCTACGAGTATAGCACTGTAGCAACATGGCCATTTATTCCAAAAAGCAAGCCACCGTTTGCTTCAAATTGCTTTTTGCACGACCTTTTTTTGGGTTCGATGCACTTTGGATCACCCACACAGTCAACTATGGTTTAGTTTCGGGATCACACGCGTAGATGCAGGATTCGCCACCTGTGTAGATGTTATAAACAGCTTTTGACTCAACACGGTTGAATTTTGTCAAACATTTTTAGTACAATTCGACACAAACACCCTTTTGATCATTTGTTAGGTTGTGCGATATTCAACGGGAACAAATCTGGGGGCACGGCAGTGCAACCGCCAAGTCGAGCAAAACAAAGGCACGCCGTGCCATACTTTTCTCGAAGCCATTCACGACATTTTCGACGCCCTGTAATTTATTTGCAGATGAAGCTAGAAGTCTGAATTTTCAGTGACCAAGAGGGCGTAATACACCTTAGGTATATTCCAAAGTACAGTTATTGCAAGTCAAAGTTCCTTAATTTTGTCACTCACTCACTCACCGATCATAGAAATTCCAAGGTACTTTCAGCAGATTTACAAGGTTAAAATTTTGAACCCTATTAGTGTTTAGTCTGTAAAGCACCAGAAAACTTAAACATTCTGCAAATTCAGTCTAGTATTCCAGATATAACAGGTATAGAAATAAATTTGTAATTCTATAGAAATGTATGCGATTACAAAGTTTCATTTGCACCTCAGATAAACAATACAATTTTTCGTCACTTAAAGCCGAAGCCTTCAAGGCGGGGGAAAGGAAGAGGGTAAGGAACAATAGAATTAGAAGCATTTACCGTCCGGACTTGTCAGAAATGGTCACAACAAAGCCTCGGAGAAAAGCCCACAAAGACAGGGAGTGGGCTTTGAGAAAACTGGTTGCTGACATATAAGTAGTACCCGAAGAGAAAATAAGAAGGACTGCCTACAAAAAGCGATGAGATCCCATCAAAAACATAACATGTAAAAAGATTGCCAAGTCTCGCAACCTTAACTACCACAAAAAGTTGTGAGATATAATAACCAAGTCGGTTAATTTATTCAGTAGTACCTATCCAGGGAAGGATCTACCCCACACCTTTGTCATTCATAAATGTTCACCGAACTAACAACATGTTATTGTGACGGTTAATTTATTCAGTAATACTTATCCATGTGAACACCTATCCAACACCTTTGTAATTCATAAATGTCCATCGAATTAGTTAACTAGGAACATGTTATTGTGACCGTTATAGTGACTGTATCAATAGTACACATCTTCATATTTTGAATAAATAAAATTTCACATTGATAACGGAATCTATTCATCAGCAAAAGTTGAATTGAGTTTATCGATGCACTGTTGGTACGGCGAAAATCAATAAATTGTGGCACGAATATTTTCATAAGTGAGTTCCATTTTTGTAGTGCCATGAAAATTCAAAATCACCAAAACAAAAGAAAGCGTAGGTTTTTCGCGATTAAAAAAAATTAAGGCCAGCTTTAAAAACCTGCCAGGAACATGTCGGACCATGGTCATACAAAAAAATACACAACATATGAAAAAAAATACGATGTGAAAAGGTACAACAGCTAAAGACCGCATCTTCGTAGCACTTACGTCCTTTTGCTGAGAAGCACAATTTTTCGGCAATAACTCTAAACGGTATATTCGATCAGGTACAAATATTTTTATTTCGAAGAAAAAAGTTTTTTTTGAAATCTCAGTGTTTTAAAAGAACTGTCGAAATACGTGCCACACGTTGATGTTTGCTGAAAGAAAATCAGTTTCGGTTAGCCCAGGGGTCGGAAACCTACTGCTCTTGATGTAAAGCTGCTGCGGCTCCATGGATTCGTTATTTTTTTTTATCAAAAAGTGCTATTGATTGTTGGCAAGAGAAAATTTTGTGGCTCTTTAAAAACTTTGAAATTTTGTAAATTGAAATTTTTGAGTCTTCCGATTCAAAGTGTTGGGTTAGCCGTACGAAATGCTCCCCAAATATATATATTTTTTTGTTACTAAACTACCAAACTAAGTAGCGGCTTATACAAGACACCTATACTTCAAATTTCATCAATATACATCTTGTAGTTTTTGACTAAAATGCCTGTGACATACGGACACGGACGGATGGACATGATGAAACTATAATGGTTCTGTGTTGGCTATTTTGGCTACGGAACCCTAAAAAGGTAAATTTTGCCTTGCATATCAGATGTCGTGTTTAAAGATCTCCCGATTCCGGATACATAATTAGCAAACCTTCTATAACGCCATGTTAATGTTATATAAATATTCCTAAATATGCTATTTTGGTCCTTTTTTTGTAGCTTCTACAAAAATTGCAGCAAGCTTGAAAGTGGTCGATGGATTAACGAAACAACAAGAGGTATGTATAATTCTACCTACTTTTAAACTCTTTAGGGTTATTTAATCAGACTATGGATTTAATAACGCTATTATACAGGATGTTCCTAAAACCAACACCAGAATGAAGAGGGGTGATAGAACATCTCTTAAGCTACAATATTAAGTTAATTTGACCTTAATAAAAAGTTCATGGTTTTCGAGATATTGGCACGTATAAAAAACGAAACATTACAAGTTTTTAAAAGAGCCAATTTCTCGAAAACCATGATCTCTTTATTAAGGTCAAATTTACTTAATATTGTAGCTTATGAGCTGTTCTATCACCGCTCTTTATTTTGGCGTTGGTTTTAGGGACAGTCGGTATAATATTACCATTAACTTTCATTCGTTTACACTTATTAACGTCAAATGCAAATAGAAGGGTAAGAAATGATGTAGATTTTGATGCTTGTGTGAAACTCGAAACGCGCTGAATCCAGGGTGGAACATGCACAAAGATCAGTAAGTGCAGTTTCTAAAACCCTTGACGCCACGTGAAATAGTATTTTATGGAATCGTTATATAATGTAAATTTCGTTACGTAATATAAATTTCGACTTCACGTTTCGCTCAGTGGGTTGTACAGCGGCCTACGAAGCTAGCGGTCCCGGGTTCGAATCCCTGCCAGGGCAAGTGTTTGTGTGATGAGCACGAATGTTTGTTCCTGGGTCTTGGATGTTTTCTATGTATATTATAATGTATCTACATATTATGTATGTATATCGTCGCCTAGTACCCATAGTACAAGATTTGTGTAAGATTGTCCCTGATATTTATTTATTTAATGCATGCTTTTTCAGTCGAGTATAGGGTTGCCAACCGCTTGTACATAATATAGTATCCTATTTATATTAATTATATTAATTTTATTTATATTAGGGGATCAAATACTATATTTCAAAAAAAATATAGGAGGCGAAACGACTATATTTTGCACGAAGCGGAACGCAGCCTTGCACTTTTCCTTCATTCACCTGTCACTGACACTGTCAATTCTTTTCCAACAATAGAAAAATATTATTAAGGTGCAGAGCAGCAAAAAATATTATAATATAAAAAATAAAGTAATGATTTTATCCATATACTATATTTTTTGCCATCATATTTGATTTAAAAAAAGTTGGTAACCCTAGTCGAATAGGCCACGAAGCTTTTTGAGTGGCCTAATTAAGGTACGTAAGCTAAGAATACTTTTTCTATGAGTAACCCATAAACTAAAATAAATGAAACAAAAGCGTTTTTTTTTTTTTTAGTTAATTATACTTTGCACCGAGTTGTATAATATTGTATTAGTTCAGTGGCATATAATATAAACCATAGAGTGATGTTCCAATCTAAAAAGTATGCCGTTTTAATATGATTCTCGAAGTTCATATTTAGAGATTATAGTACACGAGTAGAAAAATGTTCTTAGGAGTCTTTCACAAATATTAAATGTTATTATGTTCATATAAATGTTCTTAAAGACATATGAAATTTTCACTTCTTTCTTTTTCATCAACCTTCTTTGCGCCACGCTTCGTAACCAAGAACATTATGTAGCAAAGTTTGATGGAGATCAACCAGACTCTAAAACGTTTACTAGTTTTTTTGTGTGCACATGCACATTTCAGTGCATTTATGATTTTAAATATAATAGATACAGTTAGCTGCAAAGAAATTTAAGAAATGGACTCATACATGAATTATATTGTTATGTAAATAAGAGTTTATACCAAGATCAAGGAGTTCATACATTTTGAACAGACATATACAGGGTGTATATGCCCGTACCGCTCCCATTCTTCAGAAACAGACTCAGTTAAGCGTAAGACCTGTAATAGAGCAGCTCAATAGCTATCGATTTTACCCCTTGTATTTTTTGCGATTTTGGTTTTCTTTTCCTTTAACCTTTAAACGTGTCTAAAATCTGTACATTTTAAGTAAAATGTGTAATGAGTGTGAAATTCATTTTTTAATCACTATCCTCAATTAAACCAAGTTTTTAAAAACAAATCAGTGTTTTTTTCTGATTATTATTTTGAGTGATCACGCATCATTTTCCATACGTCACATACACCTAAACACGGAAAACGCTGCTATCGAAAAAACTAACTTTGTGTGATTGGACCACTAAAATAATAAACAAAAATAGGCACGTTTTTAAAAACTTGAGTACACACGGTTTAAGGAAAAAAACACAAAATTGTTACTAAAATTGTGAATATCTCGAAAATTACTAAAAATCGTAGAGCATACGTGGGGGTCGAATCTATGGCTTTGGAGCTGCTCTATCAACTCTCTTAGGATTATCGTTGGTCACTGAGACAACCTGTTTGTATTTTTTAGCACAATACGGATGGAAACCATCCTGAACAAAACAAAAACAATGAACTTCAAGAAAAGGAATGCTCAGGACTGAATGTAACTAGTACAGAAGACACACGGGAACAAGAAAGTGTTAAAAAATCGGATACATTGGATAACTCAGAGTTTCTTGATATATTTGATCTAGATTCCGATGTTCCGAAAGAATGTACCAAAACCAATGAAGGAAACGGGAATAATTTAACACGTTCTGAAAATAATTATAATTTACCACAAATTAAAGCGGAAATTAAAGAAGAAATAAAAAAACCTAATGAAGCAATACTCACAATAGAAATTGATAGTCCAGAAAGACCTGTGCCGAAACGCCCTCAGTTCTATTTGGTGATTAAATATCTTCTTAAAGACATGAAGGCACTAGTAACGAAAAATATTAACTCTTCAGAACACATACAAAGTTCCGATTTGAAATATGTGTTAAGGCATATTTTGACGAAGTTAATGGAAGGACAAGGTAAGGGTTTCGTTATTCATCACATTTTGTTATTTTCTTAGAACTTAAATGATTTCTTTCTCCAAATAAAATCTCATTTCGATTTGGTACGCCCCCTACTTATGCTCTTAAAATACCTCAAAAGTTTTAACTTCGAACAGTACTATTCCTGTAGTTATCCGTTGCTATACTAATAAAATGCGCTTCTAATTTGTATGGAAGATTCTAATAATTTGGATGCAAATTACATACGGTTTGTTTAAGTAGCTGCTGTGACCTCCGTCGAAAAATGAGTGTTTTAAATTTAATGTATGCGAGGGCTGGAACGAAAGTTTTTAACTGGTCTCACAATCAACACCAAACAGTATAATCCTCAAAGATTAACTGATGGAGATGGAGGATATACTGTTTGGTGTTGGTTTGTTGTATTTGCATGCGTATTTTTTTTTGGAAACTGCATGAAAATATGCGCATGTGAGCAAAATTTATTGTCACATCTACCAAGATACAATTTCGCGGAACAGCAAAGGAACTATAATCCATTAATCTTAAAATGCTTGAGCCATTTTGAGATCATCAGCTTTTATAAACGTGTCAGAGGTTTTTCATAGTTTCATTACTTTCCACGATTACTTGCGAATCTAGTCTGCTTGCAATATGATTTGTCGTACCTATCTTATCATTTAAATAAAACAATAGGCATGATGACGGGGTATGTAAATCAAAATTTTAATCAGTCCGTCAGCTAGATAATAAAAAAATATTGGACACGTATTTTTTGCTATTTGATAATAATAAAAAACAACTAAGATAAATCGCATCAAAGTTTAGGAGTGGGGGCTAGTGACGTCACTCTTAAGTAAAATTTGTACTGAGGAGTGACGTCACGCGACATTTTGACTCAATGTATCGCCTTTCATTTTCGATTATGCGAAAAAAGAAAAAATACGTGCCCAATATTTTTTATTAATCTACAAGACCGCACGCGCACCTTCGGTTCGCCGACGATATCGTGGTCATAGCAGAGACGGTGGAGGATCTCGGTATGATGCTCGAAGATATTTCACAGAGTATCCCAACATGTGGGCCTTCAGATGAACATGGACAAGACGAAGATCATGTTGAATGTCCATGTAGCGCCCACCCCAGTATTGGTTGGTAACTCGGTCCTCGAAGTTGTTGACGAATACGTCTATCTAGGACAAACAATCCAGTTAGGCAGGTCCAACTTCGAGAAAGAGATCAATCGACGGATCCAACTCGGATGGGCAGCGTTTGGGAAACTGCGAAGTGTCTTCTCGTCCAGCATACACCTCAGTGCTTGAAGACGAAAGTCCGGCGATGACCTACGGGGGCGAGACGTGGTCTCTGACCATGGGCCTCTTAAGGAAGCTCAGAGTTACTCAGCGAGCTATGGAAAGGGCTATGCTCGGTGTTTCTCTACGAGATCGAATCAGGAATGAGGAGATCCGTAGACGAACCAAAGCCACCGACATAGCATACAGGGTAAGCAAACTGAAGTGGCAATGGGCAGGGCACATAGTTCGAAGAACCGACGGCCGCTGGAGCAGAAAGGTTCTACAGTGGAGACCACGTACCGGCAAGCGCAGCGTGGGAAGGCCACCCGCAAGGTGGTCCGACGACCTGATTAGGGTTGCGGGAGCTCGCTGGATGCGGGTCGCCTCTATATGGCCCATGGGGAAATTCTATTGAGGAGGCCTGTGTCCAGCAGTGGACGTCCTACGGCTGAAATGATGATGATGATGATGATGATGATGATGATGATGATGATGATGAATCTACAAGACGGACTAATTATTAAAATTTAGTCATCATCCACATTTAAATGGATAATATCGCGTATATTATCTCATTTGATTTCCTTACGTTTCGGAAGCTTTTCAGCTTTCGTGTTCACGGAAATGAATTATTTCAATGAGTGATATTATTTACCTATCTATGTTCTCTTTACAGCGTATAAGCCCAAAGACGAGATAATAAATATATTCAGAACGTTGTATCCAAAGGACAAGGACGCCCAATTTATAAAGGATGTTATTAAAGACATTAAAGACGGGAAATATCTTGGACTGAGTGGTCATCCTGTTACGACAGGTACAGATTTCACTTATGCTATTAATTGCATGAAATAACTGTTTACAAAGGTCTTGAATAGTTATAAAATTTTAATAAATAATACTATGTCAACATTGTATCAACAAAGAAATAATATTTTATTTAAATAAAACAATTTGAACGGATTATATCGCGTATATTATCTCACCTGAGTTCCCGATGTTTCGGAAGCTTTTCAGCTTTCTTGTTCACGGGGTCGACCATCAACACGAAAGCTTAAAAGCTTCCGAAACGTCGGGAACTCGAATGAGATAATAATAATAATATAATCCGTTTAAATTATTTTATTTTAATGAGGGATAATCGCGGAAACAAGAAATTATTATCTTCTGTTTCCGCGATTATTACTCATTGAAATAAAACAATTTAACGGATTATATCGCGTATATTATCTCATTTTAGTTCCCGACGTTTCGGAAGTTTTCTAGCTTTCCATGGTCACGGAAACGTCGGCAACTAAAATGAGATAATATACGCGATATAATCCGTTAAATTGTTTTATTTCAAGAAATTATTAAACAATATTTTATTTAACCTGTACACCACAGTTGGCAAATCACGTCGTTGAAAATTTGTGCCACTGACGCCAGCGTCGTCATATGCCGACCAAATATTATTGTTTAAAAAATCAGAATATAATATTGTGGGATTGCCGGCTCGAAAAACAAGCGGATTTCGATAAAATTATTTATTAAAAAACCCAACACATCAAATTACATGTGTTGCCGCCATTGAGTAAAAACCATGTACAAAAAAAAACAAAAGATCGTTTTCCTTAAAAAATCCTGTGCCATAATTCATATTCCCCACTTTACTCACACATTCGTTTATTTCATTCATGCGTTCCAATTCATGCATCCCAAAATATCAATACCTCGTTCTGCAATCACTATTTTATTGATTTGCCGGCTGTGGCTGTCAAAAGGTTAAATGCTTCAAAACTTTAGCTAATGTATAAAGATTAGAAATTTCAAATTTTTGTATTTACCCCATTATTTGAATTCAATTTTGTTTATTTCGCCATACATAGGTAAGATAAGGTGACAGTTGGTATGGTGTGGTATGGTATAAAACAGGTATAATGTGCCTTTTGTACGAAACTTTGGCTAGTATGCAGTGATTTATAATATTGAATAAATATAATTTTATCTTAAACCTGTTTAACAATATTAAAATATAGTTAAACTAAAATAAAAGGATGTCAAGGATAATGTATACTATTATAAAGTTGTAAAATGAAAAGTCTGTACAATGAAGATATTCAAAAAAAAATTGTAACAGACTATTTGGACGTCACTGAATCAATTTTTTTAATTTATTTTTTTCTTTTCTGTATATGTCGTTGTGGCTTCATCACGCCAAATCGGCAAAACGTATTTCAACTATTTTGGTACACGCGTAGCTGGGTATCTCCAGATGGTTACAGGACATTTTTTACCCGACAACGCTGAAGATAAAAAGGGGTTGACTTTTTCTCCTCCGCCAACGAAGTTCTTTTCTTTTATCTAATCATTAAAATAATCCTTAACACAACAATCCTTAACATTTTTCTATTAAATAAATATTTAAAAGAGTATTTGTTGTTTCCAATTTTAGTTCCTCAGGAAGCTTATGGAATATGTTTGGTGCCATACATATGAAGCTTTTTTCCATCAGATTATTATATGATTATCGTGAAATAATTAAAAATAACTATTGGAAATCCTAGTTTGCTTTGTTGCAGTAAGATAAATGAAGTGAGAAAGTGTAATCACTTTATTTAACCCTGTGTCCGTTTTTTTAGGAGACTGTAAAGATGATGTAATCCTCGTAGAAGAGAAATATGACGTCATTACCGTAGTGGATAGCGATGGTAAGTCAACATTGTCAATACAGGCACACCAACCACATTCCCACTGGAACACAAACGAGGCCTGCGGGCCTATGATGATTGCGTTTGTCACGCGATAAACAAGTGACATAGCTGCCGTCACCTTCTGATACGTATGTGAGTGCGAGAGTGACAGGCGCGTTATTATATCATTTATCGCGTGATAAACGCGACCATCATAGGCCCGCTGGCTAGTTAGATGAATCCCACCCTAGCTGTTCGAACTGAACCCGCACTCTCGCCCACCTGGCTTTAACAAAAAATTCTCGGTCTGGTGCATGCTCACCCGCCTTTGTGATTTATTCAGTTTTTGAAAAAGAAAACCAGATATAACAATGAAGAGGGTTTCCTATACCGTTACAATTCGTATAGAAAATCCAAATAATTCGGATTTAGGTACCATATCTTTAATACAAATAGTAGATAAAGGCGCCTCATGGATATCTGCATTATTTTCGGATCCTTGCCAGATTGTAATTGTATTGATGTTCTCGGTTACTTTGTAAGCGTCAGAGTTCCAAAGTGACCAAAAAAGTTTCACAAATGTCATGACATATCAGCAACATTGCTACCACACATGGCAGGGTCGTTGTAACTTTCGTGGAAAGGCCTTGAGTTTTTGGCCGAAAGAATCAGCAACATTAATTTCAATATGGGTAGGTGTAGTTTGCATGTCGTGACACTTAGAGACCTTCTACATGTCTGAGAAAATTATTAATTTATATTTTATTTTAACATTGATTCGGAAAATCTGCACATCTCCTCTGCGTGTGCCAATTATAAATTAGTTATAACACACTTGTTAAAGTTTCAAGTATAATTACAAAAATATTGTAATAGTTAAGAATTATTATGAAAAATTATTGACTGTTGAGTTTGTTTCGGCTTTCTTCTCAACAGTGGTCTCCTCTTGGGAAATGCCGTAAATTCAGACTTGTAAAAGTGCCCTTGTGGCCTACTTACAGAATAAACTATTTGAATTTAGCTTGGTCTAAAGCATGTTGGTATTATGGGTATACTTATGTATAAAAACATCTTTTGCAGATGATGATTCGATTAAAGCTCAAACGAAAGTTATTAATGTGGATTGTGAAACCACGCTATCAATAGCAAAAGATGCCGATCGAGCCAATACCGGTTCAGAAGTGACTGGAATTAATACAATACTTAAAATTCTTGGACTTAACCGACATAATCCGACAGACCTTGAACCAGTCAAACCAAGCACCTCCGAGTATGTACCTGTCAATCCTGGTTCAGCCAATCTTGATTCAACCATGCTAAGACCTAATCCTGGCCAATCCTGCCTTACACAAGTTAACCTCAATCTAGCCAATTTTGATCCAACCAATCCCAGTGTATCTAAGCCAGGACTAGTCCATCCTGATTTAGCTACTAATGGTTCAACTGAGCTTAGACCAGCTAAGTCTGGTACTTCAAAGGTTGTACCGATTAATCCCGATACCTTGACACTTCCGATAGCTAATCTTGGATCTTCCAATTCCAGTTCATCCGACTTTGCACAAGTTACGCCTACTCCAGCTACTTTTGGTGCAGCCATGCTAACTCCAGCCAAACCAAGCGTATCTGGACCGGGATCAGTCCATCCTGTATTTCCCAATGTTGGTGCAACCGGGCTTACAACAGATAACCCTGGTACTTCAAAGCTTGTACCGGCTAATCCCAATACCTCCAAACTTCCGCTAGCAAATCCTAGATCTGCTAATTCCAGACCATCCGATCTTGCGCAAGTTAACCCTAATCCAGCTGATTTTGGTTCAGCCAAGCTAACTCCAGCCAATCCCAGTGTATCTAGGCCGGTATCAGTCCAGCCTGTATCTCCCAATCTTTGTGCAACCGGGTTTAGAACAGCTAACCCTAGTACTTCAAACCTTGTACTGGCTGATCCCCGGCCAACCTACCTAAGACCAGTAAGTTTCGGCTCTCCCAATCTTCAACCGATTAATCCTGGTCCAGGCAAAGTTCGTCCATGTAAACTTCAACCAGCCTATCGGGACAATTCCAATTTTAGGGCAGTAAACTGCGGGTCAGGTAATCGTCAACCAACTAATATAAGACCATTTAACCATGACAATACCCAGTTTCTACCAGCGAGTCTTCGTCCAAAAGAACTTAGACCAGCTAGTGCCGGTACTTCCAGGATTCGACCAGTCAATTCCGGTCTTGCTACTACTGGTATAGCGAAGACAGTGACACAGGTAACTAAATAACTAAAATACATTGTGTTGTAATTCATTGTACATACGTAGCATAAACATCAGCATCACCGGCTGCCGGGGGCGCATTCTTCAAAGGAGCGCATTTTGACGCCCCGGATGCAAGTATACAAAAATAATACATCTTGCCAGACGACGATAATGATCTGACGTTGACAATCATTATTGTTTTATGCATAAAAGCTTTTTCCGGCCAGTATAAGTCGACTTTTAAGAACACGGATAGTCGGATATGATACAAGCACTTGTCTTTCATCGTTTCGTTACAATGTTTGTCTTTAAAAGCACACGACCCCATGGGTATTTTATTCATTTCTAGTTCTAGTTCTGTTTATAATTTAAATAATAATTAAGCGTGACAAGTCAGCGAATAGATAGGAAATAAACAGTCATGATATCAACAATTATTTTCAGGCCATGAAAAAAACGGGTTCACAGACTCAACCTATAGTCACAGCAAACACGGAAGAAGAGGATTTGAAAAGTAAATATAATATAACTACTATTTGTACTATTTGGCCCTTTGAGCTACCTCTCTAGTCTTTTAACCCCCATATCTTCGCCATTAAAAAAAAACACAAAATGTAACAAACCGGACAAAAGCATGTCGGACTATGCTCAGTGTAGGGTTCAGCCCTTTATACAAAAAAATGCACTACAGATGAAAAAAATACTAAAACTCATAGTTTCAGGTAAAGGTAACGAAAATGATGCAAAAATTGAAATGGGCAAGGCAGAAAAGGCTAAAGAATCTAAGGAGGCAACAAACAGAAATGAAGAAAACAATAGCAATAGTTTGAAAGTTACAGCTATTACTATTGTGACATCGCTGAATGAACTTTCTGCAATTACCGATAAGACTACTGATATACCAAGAATGGAAGTACCTGTTGAAAGTATTAAAGAAGAAATACCATTTGAGACCTCTGATGCAGAACAAACAGACTCCACTGCACAGCCAGCTTCTCATCAAGATCCTAATGTGACTGCCAGTACTGAAATGGTCAATTCTAAAGGTAACCCGATTAACGCAGTGCGAGTCGAAGAAAACGACAGCAATAGTTTAAAAGTTACAGCTATTACAATTATGACTTCGCTTACTGAACTCACTGCAATTACGAATAATGAAAGATCAAAGATGGAAGTACCGATTGAAGATATTAAAGAAGAAATAAAATATGAGAACTCAGAAACGGTACAAAAGGATTGTGCTTTAGAATTTACTTCCAACCATGACAATTCCAAGGAAATAATAAATGAAACTGTTAATCGTGGTAAAGAAAAAGCGAATCCAAATAACACTGTTGTAGTTAATGAAAATCAAATTACTAACAGTTGCGATAGTGGCGAACAGCAACGAACTCTTGGCAAACAAGAAAATGGTATGTATTCAGAAGTTGCTTCTAATGACAAAGAAATGGTACCACGAAACAACACGAAATCAGATGATGAGGATGAAACTATAGAATCTATAGTTAATTTTTTCCATTCCATGACATAGTTGCATTGTGTTCATGTATTTATATAACATGGAATAGGACCTACGTGCAGATGTAGGGAATAGGGAATATGCATGAATTTTTATTTTTATTTTCATTAAAAGCTCATTCATGAAGCAAACAGTAGAAAAAAATAATTTTTCGAATAAGTATAAAAATAACCAAGATATAAGCGATCAAACATTTAATTCTATCTCTTTCGAGCAAAACAGAACTTAATATGGAGTTTATATGGCCGTAGTGGACTATGACGTAAAAGTTTGACCTCTGTCAAATCGCTGTCTAATTAGTAGTTTAAAATGTTTGTACCGTGCGTATTTCTTGGCCGATTTATATTTTCATTTAAATTTTCGAAATCGTTTTTACGGTATTTTGATATTTGTTAAGAAAAGCGATAAAAAATTCATGCATGTATTATATTGTGTCATCAAATTGAATAAGCTGGTCTCGAAATTATAATTCTATCTCAACGTGTTTCACGCTAGTTAAATTCTTACTTATCCCATAAAATACTTAAACCCGTTCTACACCTTCTGATCCTATTCGATCCGATCCTAATTATCGGATAAAATCGGATAGTGTATTGTGCTACAGACCCTAAAAATTGGGATCTGTTGCACAATACATTATCCGATTTTATCCGAGGATAAAATTTAGGATCGGATCGGAAGGTGTAGAACGGGTTTTAAAACATAATTCACTACATGTGTAGCGTAGCTGTCTCTTTCTCTAAGTGTGCTCATAAAAAGTGATAGTACAAGTATGAATAACTTGTGCGGCATATAACGCCTATTAGTCATTATTACTATTATTAGTGACAACTAGTCAAGAGTCAAGGGTGACGTAGAATGCTAGTTTTTTTTTCTGGACTATCTACTCTTCGGATTCTGGAATTTACGCATGTTTTTTTGGGCTACCGTATTGATTCATGCATACTCGAGCTCTATAGCTACCCTATGAATCGGGTTTTAGTCAAATATACACCGTGTTTTTTTTATTTCCGTTATTTCGACACGTTGCTCGGCACATAAACAGCAGCTACCGGGTATATTGCTTTTTTGTTAATTCGTTTTTTTTTGTTTTTATACTTAATAAATCAAGATTGCAATGTAAAATGTCCCTTAGAGTTACACAAAAGTTAGTGTCAATTATGAAAAAGTTTAAATTTAATCCATGACAGCACATGCCAACACATAGCTTAGTGGTAGATAGTTTGCTTATAGAGTGTGGGGTCCTAGGTTCAAATCTCAATAACTTACTTATAAGATTTTTCTTTTTCTTTCTTTTCTTTACTTTTATCTACCTCCGATAGAGTGAGAAGTGTCATTATTATTTGAATGTAATTTCTAATAATTTCCTATTTCTGAAAGTAACTTGACGTTGACATTAAAGTTTCCAAAACATTCGTGTCGGGGATGCCGAGATAACACAACGACCAATAACAGATCTAGCGACCGTAACCTATCGATGATTGTTATAACATGACGATGCATCACGTCCTTGATTTAACATTTCTGACATTCGGGTGTTATCGCGGATGCCGAGATAACAGAACGACCAATAGCAGATCTAGCAACTGTAACCTAGCGATCATTGTTATAACGTGACTATGGCAACGTCCTCGATTGGAATTTAATTGGTCGTTTCACATAACAGACAGTTCGGGAAAAGGCGGAACCTATCCGGACACCCATCGTCTTTCGGTTATTCTCGTATGAGGAAGACATCGGACGAACTCGGCACCACGACTTTACGACATTGATGTGACACATAATAAAAGAAAATAGTGCAGAGGCCGGGACGAAAGGGGTTGCCGGCCGAAGACATATAGACGGCCGAGCAAACCGAGGCCGGATAGGTCTGAGGTGGGCAACCCCATATTTCCCGCCGAAGTAAGTATAGTGCTTTTTTCAAACATGCAATGAAATAAACAACAAAAATCAAAGTATTATTTTTTAATACGCATGCAGAATGTCATGATGCCTGTGCCACGAATTTATGTGGAATGGAAATTTAAAAAAGGACTTTGCGGGCCTAGGCCTGTATGATTTGTATGAAATTCCATTAACGACCTCTTGTCCTAGCTGCACCTGAAACGTCATACTTCGCAGCCTATTATAAGGAACATAACATCAATATTTCATTGCATGTTTGAGAAAAGTATGTAATGTTGAACGAACCCGCCTCAATAATCTCCTTGTAGCGAATAGTTATGAATTGAAAACTCTTTACAACCGAAATTTAAAAGATAAATAAGAAGGACCTTTTACACTGGTTGAGCCATTCAATGTATTTATTGAATATCTCAAAAATAGTAAGAGTTAGAACACTAGTTTCTTCTAGAAATTAACTCTATTTGACCTGCAGAATCTTCCCTTAAAGTTAACGGAAATAAAAAAAAACACGGTGAATGCATACTTTATTCTAAGAAATGAAAGGGTCCATGTTTAGTAGTAATTAAAGTAATTTAAGAACTAAGTCGGTTTATAAATGTGATATAGGGTAAATTGACTGGCTACCATCCGGTTACTGACAAATTGCAAAAATATGATATATAGCCAGGGTCTAGATGAAGGGTATGTAAAACTGGATTTTTGAATAGTAACTATACATTGTCATAAATACCCCTGGAGTATTATAAAAAATCACGTCGTAAACGCCCACAGAAGTTGTGGCCAGTAATTAAATAACCTGGCTAGTTATTAGGTATTTACTCTAAGGAGCTTTTTGGGGATGTCTCATTTTATTAAGAACCTAATTTATAGCACGTGGAAGCTCAAAATAAAGTGCCAATCAATAATATATGTATTCTTTATGTGGATAAATTCGAATATTCGGGTTTCCCGTTGTCATTTATTGTTCGGAGTTTTTTAACCCTCTTCCAGGCGTAGTACGAATCGTCGATCACATACGTGTTATTAAAATTTCAACATTAACACGACAGTTTTAAGGTTGAAACCATATTGATTTTCTGGAAAAGTTACTTGCCTTGAAATTAATTCCCAATCCTTAACTATTCTGAATGTACGTTTTACTTTTTGAACATGTATATTCTTATAAATACAAAGATCTGAATGATGAAAAAAAATCAAGACTCCGATTGGAATTGAACCAGTGCCTTGTGCCTTGCCGGGGCGCACGCTCTGCCAACTGAGCTACAGGGTGCAATCAGCTTGTTTTTAAATTTTGTCACTACTTGTTACAAGGTCTTTGCATTTTAACCGGCTTTTCTGTCGTAAAAATCAATGTATCTCGATAGTTGCAGCCTGGAAAGGGGTTAAGGGTCAATTTCATAGCGTTTCAATTGCACTCATTAGTGTCACCGTATTAATGGTGCCTTCTATTACAGATTCGAGCGAGATACTATACCTCCTGTGTAGAGGTAATGTACCTCTACACAATATCTCAAAATGCCATTGTACTTCGTAATAGAAGGCACCATTAATGCGGTAACACTAATAAGTGCAATTGAAACGCTCTGAAATCGACCCTTAAACGGCCGCCTCCACTTGCTATCTTTGTATTTTTCGTAAAAGTAGGATAAGCAACTTATAATATAAGGGACTCAAAAGTTCCTGTTTCTGTAGTGTAGTTGACAAGCAGGCGATTTGAATCGTCGAGCCACAGAGCATGTCTATCGTGACATTGCGTAACTACTCGTGACTCCTAATTTCTATAAAATTTGGTCATGGTCTGATCATTTCTGCGCCCTTGTAGGGTCTGAATTATGTTTCGTTCACAACATTTTTTTTCAAACCATTAACTTTTCAAAACTTATACTCGGAAATTGTATCGCTAAATGGCAGAGTGCGCCGCGCCTAACAACATTAAAAAAAACCTTTCGATTGTAATTTAAGCTCGAGTTGGGAAATCAGGCAGTTTGAGAAAAATATTAACTGAAAAGATACTGCTTAGGCACGACAGCGCAAGTTAGGGCACTATGACTATTACTTATTATTATTCATGTCAAGAGTTATTTCATAATCATAATTTCATAATCATAATTTCATAATCATCATTTATTTGCAATAAACATTACCATGGGTTACATTCACTTAGATCTAAATAAAGTGTTGGTAGGTTTACATGTTTTTTGTCATGCAAGATATACAGCGTGTCTCTGACTATGGGGCTTTAAATTTAAAGCTCGATTCTACTCACTTAACTGATCTAATTTTGTTTTGTGACATTAAAAAATAATGATAATTTGGATAATTTATTACACCTCAAAGTTTAATCGTTAAGTCAGTGTATCGGAAATTGCGATACTATCGTTATCTCGTAGTACGAGGGTGACATTACCTTGGTACGGGGGCCTTTCAGTAACAATTTTCAATACCGCTTACAATTTTTTTTCTAATATAAAACAAAAAATAATATTATCTTTTGTTTTAACTATTTCTAGATTTTTGAGAAAATTAATTGATATTCGTTATAACATAACTTTTAGTTTTACTGACCAAATAACAAGTACGATGTAGATGTAAGACTTAAGTACTGAATGTGATGTAGGTATATGTAGTAGAATCCTAAAAAAAACGCTTAAATATTAATCTAAGTCTGTACATCGGTTACAGGGTCTAAGACGAAGTCTATAGCTACGATTTTTCTGACAAGAATCATTCCATCCCTCTCACTGACTTATAGGGTAGTATCCTGGGCAAAAAAACCTATTCTAATTAGTCCGCAGTTAGTTTATCAAAAAATATAGGACACATATATTTTATTTTGTCAATCAAACAAAAAAAGACAAAGATCGTCAAAGTTTGTAGTAATTAGTTTAACATAACCCGTTAAAGTTACTGGTGACGTGACTCCGTTATTCGCACGTCGTGACATAATGCGCCCCCACTCCCAAACTTTGACGATTTTCATAAATTTTTGTTTAATTAACAAAAGGAAAAATACGTGTCCAATATTTTCTGATAATCTGACTGACGGACTAATTGAGCATTTCTCAAAAACATACATAAATTAACGGATCCTTGATTTTTTCTTACGATGTTGTTTTGTAAGCTTAACATATAGACGTGCCTCTTCAGCTACGCTAGCTGATTTTAAATAATTGATAGATTCAGGCGTTACTTTGCGGAATATACTAGATCAATGGATTATAGTTCCTTTGCTGTTCCGCGAACTTATATAGAATCCGACTCTCGCACCGAGGGTTTCGTACAAACTTTCACTTACTCTAACATTATTATATTATCCGGTCGCAACCGGATAATATAATAATGTTACCTGGTATCTATAGTATTGCATACAAATGAGGTGCAAACTTAACTCAACCGGGCTGTCCAAATATGTCTTGAAAAAAACTATATTTTTTATGATTTAATTACAAATGTATAGTTTTCGGATTTTTATAGGTATTTGTAGTATTTCACGATATTACTTTCCAAATTTCATAGTTCTATGTCAACGAGAAGTTACCCTATCATTTTGATTCCCTTGAGAGTGTCGAAATATACGTTTTTTGTGGCATAAATTGCCGTATCTTTTTTTTAAGTTTGGTATTTTTTTCACAGCTTCAACCGTAGAATATATGGTGTTAATTTCAACTCGATACTTTCACGCGTTCTCGAGATAAATGGTCTTAACAGACGGACGGACGGACAGAAGGACAACAAAATTATCCTATAAGGGTTCCGTTTTTTACGATTGAGATACGGAACCCTAAAAAGACTCACAGTTACTCTTAGTAGCTTATAGTATATCCAAACATGACAAGAAATGACGGGGTATGAAAATCAAAATTCTAATTAATCCTTCAACTAGATAATAAACAAATATTGGACACGTAGTATTTCTTGCTTTTTCAAAATAATTAAAAAATACTCAGATCTGTCGCATTAAAGTTTAGGAGTGGGGGCTTGTGACGTTACTTCTAAGTAAATTTTGTACTTAGGAGTGACGTCACGCGACATTTTCTCTCAATGTACCGCCTTTATTTTTTTTGATTAAGTAAAAAAAGAAAAAATACGTGTCCAATATTATTTAATAATCTACAAGACGAACTGATAATTAATATTTTGTCATCATCCCTAATAGGGATGTAACTATCGGAATGTATCAATTGAAGAATCAAATTGTGGTAAAATCAAAAAATTGGGGCCTCACAATATTACCATTTCATGGCGTTCTAGCAGCTACATGCAAGTTTCAACCGTTTTTTATTCTGCCGTTTTTTTTAATATATAATGAACTTACTTACTAAAATTGTAACGATCTATTTTATTTTATTTCTTACAATACTCTAATCTTGTCAGATGTCAGATCAACCGATAGGTCTCATATCTACTAAGTAATATCATTATGTATTAACGGTTTTTATATAAATAAGTCGAACTGATTATGTCCTAAATTGTGATTGTATCCGCCCTATAGGTATATTACTAAGTGTAAGACTGGTGTTTAAGTAAACAGTTTTCATATTAAAATTTATTGATGTCCATACTGTGTTTTTCTAAAATTCCTTTAATTTCCACTGATTTAGTCTAAGCTGCATTAAGTTTTGTCCCACAGTCGCACATTACATTATTTTACAATAACCACAAAATTAAACATTCAAAAATACAGGTTGTAGAAGTAACTATCACTAAAGTAGTGTAAACTATTTATATTAAAAGGTTTTATTTAACTTGCAGTATATGTAAGTATGGAACTATGTTTGTTCGGGTAGAATCTTGTAACTTAAATTTTACCCACTTCCCGGTTTTCGATGATACTGCAAATTGTATACATATGTAAATTGAATCACAATGCAATATTATTATGATATGGGGCTAATCTGATGATGGAACCGGAAGATGGTCATGTCACAAGAAGTCTGTCATAAAATCACGCAATCCTACAGAGTTTGGGCTCCTTACATTCGTCTCGGCGAGTAGTTGATGGATGTTTAAAGAAAAGTACAGTTGGCAATAAAAGCTTGTCACAAAAATGAAATTTTTGACAGAAACTTATTTTTACATACTTAACCAATAAACTTTTTTTACAAAAACGTAAAACCGACTCCAAAAAGAACTAAAAAGTAAAAAAATAACGCCACAATTCAGTTTCTTCAAATTACTTGCAAGTAACCGTTTGTATACTCAATCTATACAGTATATACAATTAATCTTATTTTGGCGTCGGTGCCATATAAAGAATGTGTAAAATATTGAAAATTGACGATTTTAGTAAGTTGTGACACGATGGCACCGACTCCAAAATAACATTAATTGTATATACTGTATAGATTGAGTATACAAACGGTTACTTGTAAGTAATTTGAAGAAACTGAATTGTGGCGTTATTTTTTTACTTTTTAGTTTTTTTTGGAGTCTGTTTTATGTTTTTGTAAGAAGTTTATTTATTTTACACTTTTTAGTTAATCGTTACTTAAAAGTATATCTCGTGACGATTCAAACAAGCCCAAACACGGCTAGAGTCTGGCTACTGAAATATGAGACTGGAATTAACCGCGAAATTTAAAAATGTAGCTGCGGTGTGCCTTTATGAGCTAGAGTCAAACAACTTAACGGATTATATCGCGTATATTATCTCATTTTAGTTCCCGACGTTTCGGAAGCTTTCCAGCTTTCCATGGTCACGAGAGGATGGAAAGCTGGAAAGCTTCCGAAACGTCGGGAACTAAAATGAGATAATATACGCGATATAATCCGTTAAATTGTTTTATTTCAATGAGTAATAATCGCGGAAACAGAAGAAAATATTATAGAGTTAAACAAATTTATTGATTTTGTCATTAATTATTAGGTTTTTAGTTAATGAGAAATCACTGAAATTTCATTATATCTAGCTCACACAGGCATACCGCAGCTACATTTTTAAATTTCGCGGTTGATTTCAGTCTCATCTTTCATTAGCCAGACTCTAGGATACATTATTTTATTACATAGATCTGGTGCCTACCTTCCGGCTCCATCATCAAATCAATGCGATCGTACCATTCTCATCAGGAACATTTAAATTTGTGACTATGAAGTTGCTTAGCTAAATTAATCAAGATATTTTGTCGCCACCTGTAAATCATTTATCATTGAGGAGTTCCGATGGCATTCTGTGGTCTTCTGCATCAGTTCCACACTTTACACTTTCTCAATGCAAATGCTTATTATATTTCTTATAATACCAAAATCGCTATATGTATGCCTACAATATTTGAGGAGGTCCTTCAATTCTTCATGGATTCCATCATCAGATCTTCACCAAAATTAAATGGGACCAACTTGAAAGTACTTTCTATAAAACCAAAAAAAAAAAATTGAAATCGCTCAAATAGTCTTCGAGTAATCGGTGAACATCCATAAAAAAAAAAAAACATTCTGTCGAATTGAGAACGAGTCGGTTAAAAACCTCGCGCGGCGGGCGAGGGAAAACAGATGCAAAACTGTCAATATGAAAGTAAATAATAATTGCAAATCCCTCCAGAATGGCACTGTGATGGGCCATCACTGATGGCACTAGAGCACAGAATAAGTAATAGTACAAATACAGCACTTCTTCACAAAAACGCTGTTTGGGCACACTTTTTTTATTCTCCATGATTCCACGGTCTCGGCTTGGTCGCCGGTTCTCGCCCCAAATTGTAGTGTCCGTTCCGAGATATTGTAATAACGTAAGTGGTGCTATTTCATACTTCACTGCAACTATTACGTAATCAGAGTTTTGAGTAATGCAAGTAAACATTAAAATATAAATTACAATCTTCGTAATGAAAACAAAAATTATTCGAAAATGCATTTTTTGGAAATAAATAGAAGTACAGAGCACGAGTAATCGATGGTATCTAAACGCGATGCGCGATGCGAGATTTTTGACATTGACATTTGTTGTAGACAGAAGCCGTGTCGTGAAGTGAATTCCTTAAGATATCAAAAATATTGATTAATGTATGCGTCGGAATTAAAAGTAAGAAAACAAATAACGATTAGTTTTTGGTGTCGCAATTAGTGTTCCTCAGTAGCTGGCCAAAATGTCTACGAACGTAATAGTTATGGGTCTGCCCTCCAACGTAAGTACCTTATTCGATCTTAAACATTACATTATCGTATTATACCGATCAATACATTTTCTTCTATTTGTTACAGGCAGTATTTCCTAAGCTTGTATATTCGTTTAAAGGGTTATTTAAAAAAATTAATATAAAAAAGTTTTGGATCCGTGAACTTTCGACCGTCTATGGGGCAGATTATAAACAGATGACTGTCGAATTTACGAGTTATTCTGAGGCGCGAAAGGCGAGAACTTTCCTGAATAACCTTCCATTTGTCTATGGCAACATGGAATATCATCTACAAGCGGAGTTGGCTGATGATGTAGTACAGTATGAGAGAGAAGATAGGGATGTGCAGAGGGGCAGAGGCCGGAGACCTGGGAAACGGGAGAGACCTCGATCTCGCAGCCCAGGGTACAGTCAGGAGGCGTCAAAGCTTGATGTGAGTTGTAGCATGTAACATTTAAGGGGCTCCCAGCTCTTAATAACCTTTGATCTGTAGTCTTCACTTTTCTGTATTATGTCACATCATGTTGATAACAATTTGTGTTTACCAATATACTGTTTAAGTTTTATCTTCACAAGTCACCAAACCCAAGATAAACACCATCAAACTTTATAATTTTGATGTCAAAAAACAGCTTTTGCAAAAATAGGTTTTTTAAAGAATGCCTTCTTTAGCATGTGAGGCGTTTTCATAATGTACAATAAGGCAAAGGTTTTGAGTGTATAAAAGGTCTATTGAAAGACTAGACAATCATTATTTTTTTGATCTTTTATATAAAATCTGTAATCCAATTTGTAATGAAATGTGGAAAAGAGTTAAAAAGAAAATTAAATTTCATATATAACCATGTTATTTTTAGCACCGAAAATCATGAAAAAATCTTGCATTTTTTCTTGAAGCCCCTTCACCACCTATTAAGCGCTAGAGATGATAAATCGCGTTGTTCGTATAAAATGTCATAGTAGATGGCACACCGCTTGAGTGGCGTGCACGTGCGCAGCAGTGTGTCATCTCTTATGGGTATTTGTACTTTACAACGCACAACTTTACGCGCACTTTACAAGTTTACGCGCACGTCTATGTGCACGCTACGCACACGCATCCGGTGTGGCTTGGCCTTAAAGACTGTGGCTCAGACGCCACAATGTCATTTGCTGCTATTCCGCGCTATTCATTTGTTATTAATAACATTATAGTAAATGTACCAATTAATTTTGCAGATGGAGATAGAGTTGCTGAGGAAGCAGAGACAGGTTATAGAAGAAGAAAGAAGATTGCTTCTGGAGCAAAAGAAATTGGAGATGATCAGGGTTTGAACTGAGAATGATTTCTTGATTACTGTCCTTTAAGTTTTTAGTGATCTGTCCTTGTCTTCCCTTATTTTGGTTAGTTTGAAGAAATTATCAAACTTTCTGTTGTTCTTTAGAATCTAGCCACTATTACAAAGCTTAGGCCGCATACAATTAATATTACACATTCTTTCAAGGGGTGTCATGTATAGGGCTGCCATCTTGACTATAGCCGAACCCGGACAAAAACTTCAAAAACCCTGAATACTTGGAGGAAATCGAATTTTTCCCCAGACAACCACTACAAGATACAATTTTTTTCGTAAATAACTAGACTTTGACTATGTGACCCCCTTGCTTGCTGTACTTGTAAGCTGGATTCGCCCTTGCATCCCCTATGAAAGTTCTCCATGGAAATGCTTTGATTTAAGATCTGTAATAAAAAAAAATGGCACTTAGGGAATTCAATAGTAGAGAGATAAGTTCCAATCTTTGTATGTCTCACTTTAATAATGCTGATAATTGGGAATATTAAGTCTCTTAGAGGTGTGTATTTTATTTTCCAATAGTATACATTATGTGAACTCCGAATCTACAAATATCATATTATTTATATCAAATTGTTTTTTGTATACCATTTATTAAACACCCAACGTGACATTTGTACAGTTCCCTTGTATGAATACATTTTTACTTTGGTCTACATAGATAAGTGAGAAAAATAAAAAAGTTAGCTGTGAATGTAATATTTTTCTTTTTCTTAATAATCTATGTAGACCAAAGTACAATTATATTCATACGAGGAACAATTAAACAATGTTACGACGAGTGTATAAGAAATTATATCTCAAAAACAATATGTAAATTCTGAGTTCAGATAATGTAATATCGAGAAAAAATATAAAATGCACACCTCTGAGAAACTTAATGTTCCGAATTATTTAGTAGATAAGCATATTCCGAGTTTTACAGACAATTTTAAACTTGAAAGTATAACATTCATGTAAGTATACTGTCATATGCAATCTGGTTTTAAACAAAAAAGGAAACATGGCTCGCACCAATACCTACATACAGCCGTGATCGGTCTCATTCGTTAAAAAAACTGATATCAGACCTTAGATTTACGACTGTCTTGAATTTTCACAGGAATACGGGCCGAGCGCTACGCGAGATTTCGAAGATTTCGATTGTTACGAACCATCTCGCAAAAGGCGCCGCCCCGAACCTGTGCAGGCCAAGAGACCTCGCAAGATTTCTCCTCCCCCGACGCATAAATCTACAAGAACCCGCTCCAAAGGCTTACCGGTATTCTTCCAACCGTGTAAAAAGCTTATCGCTGAAATGAAACCATACATCGAAAAAGACACCACTCCAGAAGAAACCGGAATACTTGTAAAGCTCATCAGAGCTGCTATAAGAAAAAAACTGGCTATAGCTCTAGAGGGCAAGAATTATATGCCGACAGGGGCGATACTAAAGTTGTACAGGGAGAAACATCCAAAAGAGGAAGATGAGGCTTTCGTTGCTAAGATCTTAATGAATATAAGAGCTAGTTTCTTGACCGAAACCAAAGTTGAGAAAGATGAAGTTGATATGGTAAAGGTAAAACAAGAAACTGTTGCTGAAAATGAAGAAGGTGATACCAAGGATAAAGAAAAGGTAGCCGACAGTGAGGAGGTAGCTAATGATGATATATCACAGGGAACACCAGCAAATGGAGAAAATGTAACAGGTATACTGACAAATTGACCAATGGCAGCATTTGTTGCAAAAATGTCGGGAATTTTCGTTTAAAAAGCCACAGAAATAAAGTGGCAAAAGTAAAAGGCCAAATGTAAAGGACTTCCCTAAATTAGAACAATGAATTGTTCGATTTAAATGAGGAAGTGGTTTACATAAAAAATGTTGAATACATGGCGAATTTACTTATAATAGAACTATAACAAATTGACTTTGATTAAGCTATTGGAAGTTGTCTAATAATTATTAATTTTCAGGGTTATGATATAATACAACATAATTATAGAGAGTTGAAATTAGGTAAATGTACCAGTGCTTGATAAGTTGCCAACTTCAGCTTTAGTTCCTAGTATAAGAGACAAAGGGAGTGTTAGTTATTATAATTAGGGTGCCAGGTATTGTAACGTTTACCTAAGTTTAAATCGAAAAAAATATACCATAAGTTATTACTGAAATGTCTACAATATAAAACGCGCTTTTCTACATTAAATAAATAAATAAATATCAGGGACAATCTTACACAAAACCGACCTAGTCCCAAACTAAGCAAATCTTGTACTATGGGTACTAGGCGACGATATACATAATATATAGATAAATTATAATACTTAAATACATAGAAAACATCCAAGATCCAGGGACAAACATTCGTGCTCATCACACAAACTCTTGCCCTGGCCGGGAGTCGAACCCGGGACCGCCAGCTTCGTAGGCCGTTGTACAACCCACTGAGCCAAACGTGTCGTCATTGAAAGTATAATGAGGATCATCGTAGGAATAGAATTCCAATATATTTTTCTATACTTTTTTCGCATCACATTTGAGAGCCGATTTTAACTATTAAAAGTTGACAACGTATGTAAAATGATAAAACACTTAGAGATATATACATAGAATTTTATTAAGGCAGAAATTCGTGAGGGCTACTTGAAGCATTTTGTTGAATGAACCTAAAAGAACACAACTCACCTGAGATCAGTAAGTTTGTTATTATCTACCAATAGTTATTATACGTTTTACTTTCTCAAGCAAACTTATTCCCCTTAACGAATACAATACCATTAAGTGGGTCGTTGCAAATTAAGATAAATAACAAATAGTGAAGATTAAAAGATTATCGACTTTATTTCCTGGATCATAAATACTCAAGTGTTCAGTATGCAATTTTTCTCTCTGTGCACTTTAAACCTACTTACCACAGACCAGATAAATTCAATGTACATACATTCAAACACACTACTAACATCTTTTTTGGTAGTAATTGATTTGCAGTTACGAGAACAAAATCAGACAATAGTATAATGTATTGATTCTACTGATGTGCAAACTGCGGAAACTTTCTAAAATGCTTAAAAAAAGGTCTTAAGTCTAGTGTTAACTTACCTGTTTAAAATGCCTTTTTTAAGCATTTTGTAAAGTTTCCGCAATTTGCACATCAGTAATTGGTACAGTGCCTTTGAGATTCAGGCGTGCTCACTTCACAGGTGGCTCACTTCAAATAATATTTACTGTACTTAAGTAAATATTACCTTTTTTCTTACCAGATGCCGCTGATCCAACTAGTGATGTCAATGTGCTTGCCAAAGCTGACTTGTCTGAAGATTTGGAAAACGGTACTACCTGAAATTTATCTCCAGTAGTGAATGCCGATGTTGAGATAAAGACGAACTCTGATAACTAACACAGTTGTTATAAATAAGACCGACGCGGAGGATAACTTGTTGGGGGGCGTGGAAACGCAGGCAGAGGCTGGTGAGAGAATATATACTCTCACCAGTTCTGCACGTTCCTTTTTATGATTCATAGATCCAGGGCCGGCCTTAGCCGAGTAGGCGCCCAGGCCCCTATTTCATAAACGTGACAGGCGACAGTTGACAACGACAATTCGGCATACATTTCTCCATCATGATGCCAGGCATACACTTACTCGGCGACCCAGCAATGTACGTCGAATTGTCGTTGTCAATAGTCACTTGTCACGTTTATGAAATAGGGGCCAGAGCGAGTCATTGATTGAGCGGTAAAGCAGGCGCCCTGGCCCCCATATAGCAAACGTTTCTTAATGCGCGTCCGCTGCCTCGAAAATCTAACAAAACATTGTTTGTCTAACATGTTAGCAAAACTTCCCGTCTGTTCCACCAACGTTTTTGTGAGTAAAAACGTTGTTGACGCACAAAAGTCAAAAAGAAATTCTGACAAAGAAGACGTGTTATCCCAACAACGGTCAAACACGAAATGAAAGCTGCACCCCCCTCCGCAGGCGAACGCGGGGAATGTTTTCCATCCGTCGCGGCAAACATGTTTGGGTGTTTTTGTTTCATTAGTGAGTTCACCATCGCCCATGGACACCTGCAACACCAGAGGAGTCACAAGTGCGTTGCCGGCCTTTCAGGTGGGAGTACGCTCTTTTCTTGAAAGTTTGAAGGTCGCATCGGCAATAATTTATTCCACAGTTCAGTCGCGCGAGGCAGGAATTTTCTAGCAAAACGCACAGCTGTGGACTGCCAACCATCTAAGTGGTGGGGATGGAAATATTGTCGCGTAGGACGATGGAAGAACGATGCCGCAGCAGACTATAGTATTGTATAAGTACGGGAAATAGGCCTATAACTGACCAGATGAGATAATTACTGGCTACAATTTTGGTCAGCGTTTACCACGCGATTTGTGAAATCACTCCAGTGGTATTTATTTCAATATGTAGTTAACTAATATACAAAAAACATATCCTTTATCTAGACTTCGGCTATACTGAATTTTGGGGGTTACTTTGATTAATGGGGTAACATTGTTGATTCGTTTTTAATATATAAGGATACATTTTTGAACGCCTTCATTAAGATTGTTTTAACAAACATTATGAACGCAATCAGAAACAAACTCATTGTAGCTTAAAAACGAATGAACAATGTCACCCATGAATCAAAGTAATCCCTGATCTACGGTATATCGTATTCTTGGAAGTGGCCAGTAATAGGCTATTTACCCTACAATGCTTTTGTTAACCAGGTGTATTGTGGCTCATTTCAAGTAATATTAAGTAAATAATATTTTCTTGTTTCCACGATTATTACTCATTTAAAAAAAAACAATTTTAATATTGTCTCATTTGAGTTCCCGACGTTTCGGAAGCTTTTCAGCTTTCCGTGTTCACGGGCTTTACCGTCAAAGTTAAAATTTGTGTAAACTACCCACTTTGGGAAACAAATAAAGGTGTACATACATGCCAGATGGGCCAAAGCTGTAAAGATTTACACACGGGCTAGAAGGGCTTAATTATTTTATTTTCATAATTACCAGCAGAATTCACAAAATGTTTTTTTTTTTTAAATTTAGTATCAACTATACGTAAAATATCACCTTTTTTCTTACCAGACACTGCTGTACCAGCCAGTGACGTCAATGTGAAATCCGATGCTGACGTGTCTCAAGATTTGGAAAACGGTAATGCCGAAAATTCATCTGCTGACGTGACCGCCGATGTCGTCGAGATAAAGACGAACTTAATAAATAATACGGTTATATTGGATGAGACCGAGGAAGAGAATAACTTGTTGGGGGACGTGGAAACGCAGGCAGAGGATGGTAATGGTGAGAGAATGTTTATTCTATACTATACTCTGTTTTTAATTCAAGACCAAAATTTTACGTCAACGGGCGCACTTTCGCTGTCACTACATATTATATTCAATCAACCAAAGGGCTCTTAGTCTTTTACAGACTATTGAAACAGTGTCATGTCGGAAAACGACGACATGAAGGGTGCAGTGGTGTTTGATGGTGGTGAATCAGCAGCAGAGGTGTCCGTCAGGGCTGCGTGTTGGTGCCTATTCTGTTTGGTATATTCTTCTCATTGCTTTTAAAAACGGCTTTCGGCAATGACCAGCAGGGTGTTCATCTTCACACAAGAACTGACAATAAAGTCTACAATATTGGTTTAAGCGTCAGTATTTTCATCAATAAAACTTACCCTAATATTACTGGTTGCACGATTTCTAATTCATATTTTTGTGAAATATTGTTCAGTTGTTTAAATCATCAAGATGAGAGCTGTCAAATTTTGGTCTTGAATTAAAAATCAGAGTGTAGACGGTGCCCGCAACTGCGTTCGCGGAAGAAGACATCACCACTCTCTTTTCTTTACGTAGTTAAGTAATAGGTGTCCTATACCAACCCGTGGATACTCAGCTACCCGTGTACAAAGAACAGTTGAAATCCGCTTCGCTGATTTGACGCCATAAAGCCAAAACGACACATCTACATCTATACTATTATAATTTTGTAAAAATGAAATGTTTGTATGTGTCGTTGTGCCTTCATTACGCTAAATCGGCTAAACGGATTTCAACTATTTTTGGTACACGGGTAGCTGGGTATCTCCCGATGGTTATAGGATACTTTTTACCCGACTATGATGAAGGAAAAAAAGAGAGGTTATGACTTTTTCTCCCCCGCGAATCGAACGAATTTGGGGGCGCCTTCTAGTACGTAATAAGTGACTTGTCAAAATTGCGCTTAGGGCAACATTTTTGGGGCATATTTTAAAATAGTTATTTATTTTTTGATTTCTTTTTTTTCTTCATTTATTATTTTTGTTATTGTTTGTATACCTCGGAATAAATGTTTCTTTCTTTCATTACTGGTATGGATGTGGGTGAAAATGGACGATGTCACTTCTATGAAATAGACATACCGAATGAACCTGATCTTACAGGTCAGTGTCAGTACTATCTCTTTAGCATAAGGTGTTCATCTGCTTATGTTTTTTTGTTTTGTTTTAGCTGCAGATTGGGTGGAAGAACAGTGAGGGTACAAAAGTGAAATACACATTTACATACTGTTGTATGTAAAAGATAAATTTAAGAGTTAAGAGAGGGAAATATGGATATGGTAAATGTATAAGTTGAAGAAATGAAATATAATTTACGATTTAATTATTTTTTATTGACTCGAACTGCATCCGTCTTAGGTTTAGTTCACTTAACTACCGTAATTGGGTGAATCAACCCACACCAATCTGTCCACAACTTTTATACTTCGCTGTAAAATAACGCTTTTAAATAATGGTTTCTCTTTTTTAAATTTATGGCATACGTTAAAACGTTGAATGTCACATTAAAAACCCGATTTCTTGGTTATTCCAGAGACATTTTTGGTAACGCCAGTGGCGTCAAAAGTGTGGGTCTAAAAGTTGATTCACTTAAGTATATTTCCTACCTAACATACAAAATAGAAACGCAATGTTATACAAGGTGCACGCGATGAATCCGAAAGATTTTAACCACTCACTCGTTGGTCATCAGGAGCAAACATTTTATATGAACCCCAGTCCAATCCGGATTATTTTTGAAGATATTATCAATTTTCATGTAAACTATTTGCGATTACTAAAGTGCGTTAAGCTCTTTTGATCGCGACGTTGCCACGTATGTTGCCAAGTGTCGCGTTATTAAGGGGAAACATCGAAAATTTAAGCTATTTTGTATCGCATTTTTTGTCAAATCTAGTATATAAATCAGGCTGATTTTCAGATATGTGTTTCTTGACTATATAAGCTATTCAGTGATTAACGTGGAAACATGTTTAATGAAAATTTCCTCGATAGAAAAGTTATCCGAAAGCACGTCTTCATTTCCCGTTTTTTGTCTAGTTTGTACAAACGACAGATTAATAAACGGCTAAATGATGTTAAAATGTCATTCTTCCCTTTATCTTTTAAGTGTTAACAAAACATTAATAATATCTTCGATTTCATGGTACTTTTACGTCCGGCGCTTACTCCAAAAAACCCCAAGCATGTAGTGTATTAGCTTTCTCTATTTTTGAAGCGCGCGAGCAAAAAATGCGTCCCTCATTACAAATCACGCTTATTGGCTGGCTCCGCGTTTGGGGCGTGATTTACGAATGACGACCTTAATAGACATCACTGACAACACTCACTAAAGTAATCCTTTTTTGGAAAAAAATCGTTATAAAATCGTCGTATAGATTGAGTATACAAACGGTTACTTGTAAGTAATTTGAAGAAACTGAGTTATGGCGTTATTTTTTACTTTTTAGTTTTTTTTGGAGTCTGTTTTATTTTTTTTGTTAAAAAGTTTATTTATTTTACACTTTTTAGTTAATCGTTACTTAAAAGTGTATCTCGTGATGATTCGAACAAGCCCAAACACGGCTAGGATACATTATTATATTACATAGATCTGGTGCCTACCTTCCGGCTCCATCATCAAATCAATTCGATGGTACCATTCTCATCAGGAACATTTAAATTTGTGACTATGAAGTTGCTTAGCTAAATTAATCAAGATATTTTGTCGCCACCCGTAAATCATTTATCAGAGTTCCGATGGCATTCTGTGGTCTTCTGCATCAGTTCCACTTCATTAATTTACACTTTCTGAATGCAAATGCTTATTATGTTTCTTATAATACCAAAATCGCTATATGTATGCCTACAATATTTGAGGAGTTCCTTCAATTCCTCATGGATTCCATCATCAGATCTTCACCAAAATTAAATGGGGCCAACTAGAAAGTACCTTCTATAAAACAAAAAAAAATATTTTGAAATCGGTCAAATAGTCTTTGAGTAATCGGTGAACATCCACATTAAAAAAAATAAAGGCAATACATTGAGTCAAAATATCGCTTGAAGTCACTCTTCAGTACAGTTTGTACCTAGTTATGACGTCACGAGCCCCCATTCCTAAACTTTAATGCGATTTATTAATTGAAAAAGCAAAGATACGTTTCTAATATATTTTTTTTATTATATAACTGATGGGCAATTATAATTTTGATTTTCGTACCACGTCAACATGCTAATTCAGTAGTTCGCTTGTTTTAGTTTGAGCGATCTGGAGCGACCCTTTAGCTTGGAGTGTGCGCAGGATGTCTCTTCCATACTTCTTAGTCACTCAGCGTCTCATAGCTTACGTTTTTAGCTGTATAATTCTTCATACAATCCATTTTTCCACTTTTCCTTGGTCTGCCTCTTGTATCACCGTCCACATTCATACCACATGCTTTCAAACTTATGAAAAAATATGCAATTACCTCAACTATCACTACTGCGTTTCTAAGTAGCGTTTTAAGTAAGAATTGTACTTTTAAACGAATAACCTCATAGCCTAAGATTCAAATATAAAACGACGAAACCGAGCGAAAATAAATTTTATATCATAATTAATATGATTAAAAACATATCGAGTTGGTTGCCTAAAATACTCCTGTCAAGGCTATGAAAAAAAATGAAAAAATCCAGTGTTACCAGAGCCCTGCTTCTAAGCAAAATGAACACAATGTGGGGTCATGTCATCGTATATTTAGTTACTGACAGACATAAAATACCTAGATTTTGAGATTATTCCCATTGGTTTAAATCCCAAAGTTCTAGTACAACTGGAGGTAACCCTGTAGATTTTCAGTTCACAGCAATTTGTGAGGAAATAATGATTGTATCTGATTGCGTTGTCTATATTCCAATACAAAATGACCCCAACACTGCATACATTTAGATTAGGCACATGGCTCTGCTAACAATGGAATTTTTAGTAAGCTTTCGTTTTATATAGGGATCTTCTACTGCTAAAAGTCCTCCAAATCTTCATCATTAATATTGTCAATATTTACGTCTTCTAAATTTGCAAAATTGACGTTTTCCGTATCATTTCCATTGTTAAGTTTGGTATCATAGCCATTATTTCCAATATTCACGTCTTCAGCAAAATTTCCTACATTTACGTCTTCTGTAAAATCTTCTATTTCAACGTCATTTGTATTATTTCCAGTATTATTAAACCCAGTATCAACGTCTCCAGTGCACCTAGTATTGGCTTCCCCGGTATTCCCGACTTCCACGTCTACCGCGTAATCCATGGTCTCCTCGAAGTCATCCAGGTTGAAGTCCCCGACCTGTCCCTGTATTTGCTGCCGCCGCATCTTCAGGACCTGGTTTCTGGATATCTTCAGTGGTGGACCGGTTAGGTGCATGGCTTTGAATGTTATTGGAGTGCCGTCTGCAAAAAGATAATTTATCCATTACTAGAATTTTCCCGCGTCTCCGGCCATATTTTATTTATCCATTATCCGGCAAGTCACCATAAGTTACAGTAGGACCACAAATATAAGTTCAACGATGTACTTGCGCAGAAAGCATTTTTTGAAAACAGATTAACCAATTATAAGGCAGCGCGTTTGCGCGGGTAAAATCTTCACCGCCCATTGGCCAAAATTTAGCGCGCGACGCCGGCAGCTCCGGCGCCCGCCATTTTGTCTGGCGCCGCGTCAGTCGCCATGAACGAGAGCACGAGTTCACCTGTCATTTTATATGTACCGTACGCATTGTGCAACAAGGTCTTTATTGAAATGGTCACACGTTCGGTTTCATTCGGTACTTGTTAGCACTCGTCGGCGTGGTCGAAGATTGCCGATGTTACTTATATTCGTGGTACTACTGTACAAATCACATAGTAAGAACAGTGATTTCCACACTAGGCAAGGCCTGTATCGTCGAATTCAGTTACAAAGGAGTTAACATAAAAAATGCGGTTTATTATAGCTGTTATATGAGTAGTAACTTATAATGTAAGAAACATTTGGCTAAAAGATATCCTTCTTTTATGTTTTCTAGAGTCTCAAACTATCTCCATACTAAATTTAATCTAAATTAGTTCAGCAGTTTAAGTGTGAAGATGTAAAAGAGAGACAGTTACTATCGCATTTATAATGTTCAGGCATCGGACTTTTTAACGCATTGTAAAACGTTAGAGAACCGTGGAGTCTATATTAACATTAAAACTTTACTCATTTTGTACGTATACACACACGATACTTACATTATTAATGTTAGTATCGTGTAATGTTAGTATGTGAAAAGTGAAAAAATCAGCAAATATCATTGTGTGGCCATCATTCGACAGTGCTTCTAAAAACACTTTGAGGTTTCTAAAAAAATTTTTGTTTTAGTGAATATTTTCGGAAATATTAGCTCCGAAAGTAGCAAAAATTGAGTCCCCGCCCACTATTTTCTAAACGGCATGTAAAAAAATATGAAAAAAATTAAAAATATAAAACTTAATAAATACTTCCAACGAAATTTGTTTTCAACATGATCGGACATACCGTTTTTAAGTTATTGTCAAAAAACTGCGCTTCTCAGCAAAAGGACGTAAGTGGGGGAGATACGGTCTTTTTTTAGTGTTTTTTTTAATCGTATTTTTTTCATCTGTAGTGCATTTTTTTGTATAAACGGCTGCGGAACCCTACATTGAGCATGGTCCGACATGCTCAATGTAGGGTTTTTTTTTTAACTTGGTTGTAGTAAATAGTAAAACTCACCAATAACATCCTGTTCGATTCGGCACAAGTTATCGAAGTCCTGAAACCGACTCAGGTTGATGATGTACATGTTCCCTTTTACGCTCTTCTTCAGCGCCTCGATCCTGTATTTCTTGAGGTACTGCTTGACAGCTTCTTTTTTGGGCAGCTTTCCCGCGGCGAATAAGCGGATCGCCAGGCCGGTTTGAATGTTTAGGAAACGTTTGGTTATGTAAAGGCGGATTGTCTGGCAATAACAGAAAAAACATTTCAACAGGCGCTAGGTGACATGATGGTGGAGGAGTGATGGGCGAGTCGAGTTATCAGATTCGAATAACTCGAAACAGAATCTAAACGAGGTGATTCGAATTAGACTTGCGCCAAATAGTACTTCGCAAAGTGCTTTAAATATCATCACATCTCTCTCAACACATCACCGTGAGATATCATATCACTTCAAACATTGCCTATGGCCAGCTACTGTAGTTCGCCTTCATTACGACCAACGCAATGCAATACTATGGGGATGTTGACTGTACTCAAATAATAATACAATTTTGATGCGAAATAGTAGTTTTTTATGATGAAAATCCTAAAAAAAATCTTTGAGTTTGATACCTTACGTGTATCTTGTTTTATGAGCCTTTAAAAATACGTGGAAAAGTCCATTTTTAAGCTATGAAAATATTAATAAATAATAATACCACTGAATAACCCATGAAGTGTATGGTAACTTTTGTTTTTAAACCGTTTCGATAAACGCAAGTTTTAACATAGCTGCAGAACTAAAGTTCTTATTTTCCCTATATAAGGTAGGAAGGTGTGCGTAACGCTTTCCTAGGGTTTAGTATGGAGCGTTATTGGGAAAGTCTAAAAATGTGATTCTGACGTTGTTGCATCTCGTGGAGTTTTTTCACCAGTATTTCTATTATTGAAAGGTCGTTCTATAATATACCACACAAAAAGTTGTCAACATGCCTGTGGCCAGCAATAGGCAATGATCGCCGACGCCGGCCGGTATGATACTGCGCGCCGAGTGCGAGCGAGACAAGACATTTCTAATAGAGCAGCGATTGGTCGCCGCGCCAGCGCCAGAGTTATATCCTTGGAGTATTTAGTAAATGGAGACGCCTTAATTTCCCCTCTGCCAAAGACGTTGGTACAAAGTTTTAAACCGTTTTATAAAAACTACTTCATTCATCGATTATTGGCAGTCTTGTAATCGTTATTTACGCGTGACAAACTCCGTCAAAATGCCTGTATGTGCTGTATATGGGTGCGAAGAGCGTTCAAATACACCAAGCATACAAAAGGATGGAATATCATTTCATAATTTTGCTTTTATTCTACTATATGCGACATATTAATACATAAAACGTTTTCAAGAAAATCAGGCATCTTGGAATCGCTTGGAATCGATTACAAAATTAGTTTGAAAAATATCGCATACAATTCGTATTTCATTTTGACAGATCGAGAAAGTTGACGTGTGACATCTCCCCGTATTTAAGGTTAATAAGGTCTAACGGCCTTTCAATTTTGTATAAAATTACAAGCAAATATCAGCCTTAGCTAATTCAGTATGGGAGAAACGTCTACCTTTGTCTAACAATTAATCTTATTTTTAAATAATTAAGGTTGAATATTTATTGCTCCTGTTTACATATTGCAGCATGCGATAAAGTAGGATAATGGTATTGTTTTAGTGTGAGTGCGTAGTAACGAGAGGAAAAAATGCATTTGTAGTTAGATTATTTATATGTGTGTTACCTCGCCCCCCTCGAAAAAGGGCAGAATTTTTTGTTCGGAAATTTGTAGCGATGCGTACTCCATTACTAAATCCTCCAAGGTTATATCCTATCTAGTGATGTCTGGTTATGATGATTGTTTCTTCCGAGAACTGTTTGATATGACATGATGCGATCGAGTGATCGACACATGTCTAATTCGAATCAAGTTCCTTCGCAACTCGAATCAACTAGCCGACTCCACTTGCTGGTTCGACTCGCAAAACTCTAGGATTAGCTCGGCAAGCCAAATTAACTTGAATCAAGAATACGAATTACACCGAACTCAACCTGACTCACCTACTCGGCTGATGCCGTGAACGCCTTCCGGTTGATCCGAGTCGAGTCCACAGAAGTGTGGATTCGAATCAGCGACCGAATTATACGAGTTGGAAAAAAATCGACCCGTAGAATTCCTAATTCGGAGGTCCAATTTTAGATGTCTCTTTTTCTAGTTTTCGTCTTTCGTGTGACAATAGACTCCCAGATTATAGGGCAATATGGAGGCCAATAGATGTAATGATAAACTACCTGATCTAGTAAACAACCTTGCAGCATTTAACCACTAGAGATTATAAGCCATTATCAAATTTTGTCACTACTTAAAAAATACAAAGATCTTGTAACAAGTAGTGACAAAAGTTGAAGACAAGCTGATTGGGCTCTGTAGCTCAATTGGCAGAGCGTGCACCCCGGCAAGGCACAAGGCACTGGTTAAAATCCGGTCGGAGTCTTGAAATATTTTCATTATTTGGATCTTAGTATTTCAAGAATATAGATTCATAGTGATGAAATTCACTTTAAAAATCACGAAAATCGCGGTGGTAATACATCAAGATTTTCGTAAAAAATCAAGCTTACTTTGATTTGAAAGTAATTCTACCATTTTCAGCAGGCGCAATTTTTTTTCTTCTGAATAGGCCTGATTAAAGTCGGTTGTAATTTTTTTTAAGTAGTAATTAGGTATATTCTCACATACCTTATTGAAATCGGCCAAACTGTCGCTCATAATGCGTTTGCAAATCAGCTCTTCATGCGGATCGCCTGGGTTCGCGCATTCTTCGCTGAACTGGAATAATTAAGGAAACACTGTGAACGAAACATCAAAATACTTTTGGAGACTTCGGTCTGCCGAATTTGACCATAGAGTCAGAAAATAAGAGTTGTCAGGACGTGGCATTTTACAGTGCCACAAAGATATGGCCCTAGTAGCTTCGTTGTCAACGTAGTGTAGTGAAAGTATACGATTATTTCACGAGTAGATACAGAACAAGCATTTATCATAACATGATTTCGCAAACGCCCGTGCTTCCAAATTATGTGTGTTGTCCTCTCACCAAAGATCCCAGTTAAGAGCTACATCTTTTTAACTAGGTTAGTCTTTCGTTGAATTGTACGTATATATCTAAGACCCAATAATCTGGAATTACGACCTCAGAGAAAAAAAATGTATGTAATTTTTGTATATGAAATAAAAGGAACCCAATTGTTAATATTACGTATCTAAGAGCTTATCTTTTTCCGATAGTTTACATTTTGTGACCTAAGAATCTGCCAATAATTTATTTTTACAATGTATTGTTTTTTAGATATGCGTTTTAATAAAGCAAAAAACCAAAATGCATATTCCCTATTGTAAATTCAACTTACGAATTGATCCAATACAGCCACTTCGTCCTCCAAAGCCTTATTGGATACCGTGTCCAAACTGTAGAGGTCGTCCTGGTCGTATTCCCATTTGCGCTGCAGCTTCATATCTGTAGTCATAGTTCAACGTAGTTAAGGGAAAATAGATGGGGAAGATCGAAGCCAGTTACGTACAAGTCTAATAAAAGCCTCTACCGAAACCAGTTTCGTAGGCGATCGAAGGGACATTTTTAACTTGCGAACGCAAGCCGGCACGCAGCCGGTGAAAATGCAAAATACAAAGATCTTGTAACAAGTAGTAACAAAATTTGAAGACAAGCTGACTGGGCTCTGTAGCTCAATGAGGGTTTCCTAAAACGGAAATATCACCAGTCGGCTCCGCCGTGACATAAGATCTAATGAAGTGTCAAAATCCACCAATCATAGCACAGGATGCTGACACTTCTTGTCAATTAAACCTTATGTCACGGGTGCGCCAACTGGTGATATTTCCATTCTAGAAAACCCTCAATGGCGGAGCGAGCGCGAATCTAGGCGTAGTCTTGAAATTTTTTAACTATTTAGATCTTTGTATTTTAAGAATATAGTTTCTTAGTGAAGAAATTCACTTTAAAAATCACGAAGATCGTGATGGTAAAACATCAAGATTTTCATAACATTGCAAACAGAAGTTCGAGGTTTCAGTTAGCCGATCGGGAAAACGCCGGAACTCGACGCCTTTCGGCCAGAATTCTTCCTTTGTGTAGGTTGCGAGGGTAGGATGTAAGATGGATGGTAAACCATGCCATAAATAATTAAAATATAAAGTTGTACTTACGTTTGATAACTTGTTTATCTGTAAAAGACAAATTGCTGTATAAATATCTGTAACTATAATCACTCATTGTAACGTTGTAAAAATGAAATGTCTCTAAGGTATTGAAGATATTTTGTTGAAAATGACTGAGATAGCCTATTTTAGGTAGGTTTATTGTATTTGCATGCGTATTTTTTTTTTAATGGAAACTGCATGAAAATATGCGCATGTGAGCACAATTTATTGTCACATCTAACAAAGACACTAGTTCGCGGAACAGCAAAGGAACTATAATCCATTGATCTAGTATGGAATTCCGCAAAGTAACGCCCGAATCTATCAATTATTTAAAATAATCTTTATTTAGAGAATACTTTTTAAAACATCTGAAAAGATTTCACCATTTTTGCTAGAGTTATAGCAGCACAATAAAATAACACGTTGGAAAGTCGGATACGCACCTGTCAAAGGCTTATTTCCTTTATTCTTCGGCAGTTGCGGCGGCTGAATTGGCTTCAGCTTTGCTATACTCTCTGTAGCTTCATTTTCTTGTACCTTTGCTTCATGAGTTATTCCTGCTTTACTGTCTACTGTAGCTTCATCTTGAGCTTCTTGCACTGTAGTTTTATCCTCTGATTCTTTTTTCACTGAAACAAATGCAATAAATGCAAAGTCTTAAGTATTTGCAACGTTAACTTTCGTACGTCAAAGCCCTGTTTATGCGCTGGCGCCGGTCCCATAAGACAAGACTGACTTGAAAAGTAGACGGTCGCTCTATTCACGCCAGCGCTGGCTTGGCTTGAAAAACTGTTTATACGACTAAGCCAGCGTTGGTTTCGTGTAGAGTGTAGACCATACTTGATACAAGGGCAGCTCGCCGCTCCAACCTTCGAGTCGAAAGGGTGAGGGGTGACGCAAGGACAACAGTCTCGACTCAGGGGAAGGGAGTCACATAGCCAAAAAATATCTGGAATTATCTGGTCGACTTAGGAAAGGTGTGTGCTTTCCCCTCCTCACTCCAGCGCTCACTTGGCAGCCATTACACAAATTATCTATATCGCGATCCTTGATCGTGATCAGGGATCTCGATTGACTGTGTAACGTGTTAGATTGACGAATCGCGACATCGGATCAGAAATTTTATAGATTTTTTTAAATCAATATCTCGTTCCATTGATCGCGATCCAGACTGAGCGTCTGATGTGAAATATTATCAAGTTACTGACGTAACTTGACTGACAGACTTGACAGACTGACGTCTGTGTTCGCACCGCGATGGAGTCTGACGACAACAGCCATGTCCCGGCGAGGTCACCTGTGCCACGTTGAAGACGCCGGATACTTTTTCACAAACACACCCTTTCCTGCAGACGCTTTTATCTTATTCAGATCCATTTCGTGGTAGTGCGCGTGTCTATCCTACGGTATCGAATAGTGAACTGATATGATCTGGATTGACCATCAAACGTCGCAAACAGCTGAACCAAGATCAGTACCTACTACTGGATTGACCGTGTAATGGTTACCTTACGATTTGGATCTACAATGATCTCCCAGGGTCTCTCTTCACATTGAGGAACTTAGAACTGACGAAAGTATTAGAAATTGACGACGCTTTTGGCTAAGTTGGTTGCATAACGGCTTACGAAGCTAGTGGTTCCAGGTTCGAATATAGAGTTTTGCGTGATGAGCACGAATATTTGTTCCTGTAAGTATGTATATAGCCTGGTACCCACAATACAAGCTGGGCTTGTTTGGGACTAGGCCGATTTATTGTTTAACCGAGTCCACTTTAGCTTTGTTTGTTCCTGACGAACAATACCATTATCTGCGTTTTAAGTTTAGCCGCAAATTGCTACTTTTAAATTTAAGGCATTATAAGTGCAAATAACTTTCGCATTAAAATGCGTCTTTAAATTTACATTGAAACAAAGGGTGCATACGTGTTGGTTGGTCACTTCAACACAACGTTTGTCGTAATACGCTTTCATGCGTACTTCACTGCTATTTTAACAAAAATAATGACTTTTTTATGGAGCACAAAAATAAAAAGGTGGATATAGTGGGAATGGTATTGAACAAACCCGATCTTTCATTGTATAGCAGCCTATTGTTCCTTTGTAAAGGTTGTTAACACCTCCAGAGGCCTCTATTTTAATGTGAACCTTCTTGCATCAAACATAAAGTTGTTTTAAATTGTGTGACAAGTATTTGAATGCAGTCGCATCCACTTTAGAGGAAGCAATCGTGGTTTTAGTCCAAATGAAAACAATGGCTTTGTTTGTACAATAGTAATCGCTTTCGGTTTTGAAAAATCATTCTCACTATTACATGATTTCGTTTTGAAAGGGGGGTTCAATGGGGAAAGGGTGGGCAATGTGCATTGTTTGTGCTTCTACTTATGTAAATATAGAAATCGGTCAAAATTCCCATTGCTTCCATCGTCCATCAAAAACAGTATAAGTTTATGATACCTGTCATATTAATGGTTGCATACCGTAGTTAATATTTGAGTCGAAGGCGGTTGTTAAGATATCTCCAAATTGTATCATATGTCGATCCACCTATCTGTATATTTTGTTTAAACCACTTTTTGCCGTCACCACATCTATAGTGATAAACGTAAGCAGCTCCTTCATAAGTTCTGCTAACCCGACAACTTTCTCGTTGAGTTTCGAAAGCTGTATTGAATTACTATTTCCGTATTTCGTCTCGGTCACAGCTGAGATTTGTCCACATAACTCGGGTCGTATAGTTTGGAGACGCATCTGGATATAGCGCTCCTTCTCTGGCACATTCTAGAACGCATTGAGTAGATGCGGGACGAAACACGTGAAATTGTGCGTTGCGGATTCCACGCAAAGTAGATCGATGCTAATGCTAGCAGAATTCAGAAGGGTCGATAGTGCACAAGCAGTCGGACGCAGCGCTGACGGACTCCTCGCTACTATAATTTGACCTCTATTACTCCTTAGGCTTCGTTTTCGCAAGACATTTTTGACAACGTGCTAGACAGACCAATATATTTTGACCTGTGATCTGAAACACGTACACACAGCGTCAGAGAAAAGTATCCACCCACAGTGATTTTAAAATAGTAACTTCCACCGCACTGCTTGAAAGATTCATTAAAATATTCGGGCTATGCGCTCAAACAAATCTCAGAAAATATACAAAAATACATACCATCTTAATTTATTGCCCTTCGTAATACCACTAGACAATTTTCCATTATCATCTCCGAGGCGGGAATCGATCCCGGATCGCTCATGCCAATGCGTTCAATCTGCATCTTTTCTCTGCTGTTCCAAGATTGCTTGAAATTATGCATCGTATGTTTGCAAGTAATGTTGACACATAAAATTTTTGTATCGGTGTCTTTATCTAACTTGCAATCAACATCATAGTGTCGTCTTTTTTATACTTTGTTATTGCAATACACCCTCACTACGTTATCACACAAAACAACACTCTTATTACCCGTGCAATAGGACTGATGTTAAAATGATTTGCCGTAGTATGGATACTTAACACTGGTTTTTTTAAATACAAGCATGTTTGTGGGTAATTTCGCAATAAGTTCGGTAGTTGGTTAGTTACATTTAGTGCCAGCGTGTTTTACGATATATCTCGACTACTTTCCTTTAATAATTATCCGCGGTTAAAAAGCTGAGAAGATGATCCGACTGACGATATTTTTAAAGGATAAATGATAAGTTGGGCTAAGGCTAAGATCAGATCGTAATTTTTGTTGATGAGAAGTGTTTTAAGTCGTAAAATATTATGGAGTAGAAAGTGGAGAGCGATAAAATCTCAAAAATCTGTTAGATCTGAGAACCAGTGGAAAGATAACTTTGGGTAAGCTAACCTCAAGTAACTAATAACTGCGGCTACCTATATGTATATAAAATCTGTGCAGTAGTTTTAAAGTAGAAGCCAAACATACATTTCGGGCAACTTTGATTTATAATATACTTATGCGAATAAATTTACTCAGTAATCGAATACCTAAGTAAAATGTAACAAACAATATACATAAGATACATAATATAAAAATATATAATTTAATACCTTGTAAATTAAAAAATATGAATATTAAAATATTTAAATACCATTGAAATAAAACAATTTAACGGATTATATCGCGTATATTATCTCATTTTAGTTCCCGACGTTTCGGAAGCTTTCCAGCTTTCCATGGTCACGGAAGGACTGAGAAAAGATACATCTTTTCTCAGTCCTCCCCTTCTCAGTTCAGTTGTTTTATTTCAATGAGTAAGAAGCTAAGTGGATTATAGACAAATAAATTGTATTGATGAGTTCTTTAACATGATATAGCAATAATATAAATGATTATAGTTATATAATTTATTAAGAATATTTTCAGGCTATTGGGATTGGACGTCCTCCACGGGTCCAGGAGAGCTGGTGGAAGTAGGCAGCCGAATGAATGGTCAACGCTACTTGGAGGAAACGTGATGCTACCGACAGTGCACGTTGCATATGAAGCAAGAGAATGCAAGATGCCATTACTGTGTTCGTGTGGCCGTCTAAAGGTCCTGACCTGAACCCAATAGAAAATCTGTGGGGTCGATTTTTTTTCTATTGGGCGGGACTCCACTGAAATCCGGACAAAATTGAAACGAAGAGGTTTACAGAACGTGGGAACTGATGAGAAATAGTGACGCATGCGCGAACATGCCTTCAGCACACCTATTGAGCTCATGTTTCAAGTTTTTATGTCTAAATTAATCAATTAAGTAGATATGGAAATTGTTATCCTAACTTACTTAATGTAAGGTTGGAATTTCATTTAAGCTAGAAAGTTTAATTGGTCTAAAACACCAATGTCCTTTTCCTAGGAGAATACATTATAAAAAATACGTTTTTCTGAGTAGATTCACGTTTGAAATGGCACCATGATAAATAATCTCAAAATGCATGCCATTTATAGATAGGGGGCTGTTAATATATTTGTAGATTTTATTTAAACCCCCCCCCCTGAAATCATCCAACCATCATAATTCGAACAACCCTACCAAATAAAATGATGTCAGTTCCAAAAAATGCGTTTTTAGCAACAGTTTATAGAAACACGAATTTCGTTGTTTTTTTAGTCACATGCACTTTTTAAAGATGCGAATGATGATGTCATCTTGGGAATACCCCCCCCCCCCCTCCTTCGTCATGCTTCCAACATCCGATGTCCAGACCCCCCCCCCCTATTTGAAATGACGTAATTTATGAATAGCCCCTAGTGTGTTTTATAAGGAATGTTAAACTGTGATAAATACGAGAGATGTAAATTGTTGGCTACCTAATTCGTAGTTGGCATGCTGGTTCTCTCATATAAAATACAGTTTAAGATAAGAAATGAATAAAATATACGAGGGCTGCTATTTATATATCCGGAAACCGGGATTACAATCTTCTTAAATAGCATATTTGACCGCCATGGTAAAATTTGAACTTTTTTAAGTATATAAGGTATATTTTTTCTTCCTTATTAACGCTCGTGTTTTGTTTTTGACGGGTTTTAAATGTCATCTCGCAGCAAGAATGGAACTCACTCGTGAAAATATTCGTGCTATGATTTATTATGATTTTCGGCGTGGTTTAACGCAACAACAGTGCATAGATCAACTAACTTCAACTTTTGGTGATGAAGCCCCATCTAAAACTACTGTGTATCACTGGTTTAGTGAGTTCAATCGTGGACGTAGTATGCTTACGGACGAAGTTAAGGCAGGTCGCCCGAAATCGGTCGTTGTACAACAAAATATCGAGGCTGTGCGAAAACTTATAATGGACGACCGACATGTTACGTACCGCGAGATAGAGGCGACTCTGGGTATTTCTATGACCAGCATTAATAGCATATTACATAATTATTTGGCTGTAAAAAAAATTTGTTCGCGTTGGATACCCCACAACTTAACAAATGAGCAAAAACATGCTCGCGTCGAATGGTGCAATAAAATGTTAAAAAAATATAACCGTGGTAACTCAAAAGCCGTTTATAACATCTATACAGGTGACGAATCCTGGATCTATGCATACGATCCCGAAACGAAGCAACAATCAACGGTATGGGTGTTTCAAAATGAGCCGAACCCTACGAAAGTTACTCGTGCAAAAAGTACATTGAAACAAATGGTGGCCTGCTTCTTCGGTATTAATGGCCATGTAGCTACAGTGCCACTAGAAAACCGTAGAACGGTTAATTCAGAGTGGTACACGACCATTTGCTTACCGGAAGTATTTGAACAAATTCGTAAAACTAACCAGCGACGAAGAATCATTCTTCATCATGACAATGCCAGCTGTCATACGTCACGCGAAACAACTCTATTTTTGGAGGGTCAAAATGTGGAATTAACGGGTCATCCGCCGTACAGCCCTGACTTGGCACCCAACGATTTTTATTTATTTCCAAATATAAAGAATAAATTACGCGGTCAACGATTTTCGACCGCTGAAGATGCTGTCGACGCATTCAAACAACACGTTATGGAGGTACCTCAGGCGGAGTGGCAGAAGTGCTTTAAAAATTGGTTCACGCGAATGCAAAAGTGCATAGATCATCAAGGGGAATACTTTGAAAAACAATAAAACTATTTTCAGCCGTGTACGTTTGTTTGTTTTTTTGTTTCCGGATATATAAGTAGCAACCCTCGTAATAATTTATTTCTAGGAGATGTGACCCTAACTATACCCGTATTTGTATGCCGTTTCTACATAAATGTGTAAATGGTGACAATAAATAAAAGTTCATTGCACGACAGAAAATCAGTTTTGCTACGCAAACATAAATTGATGTGAAATTTTATGAAAAATTCAAATGGTTACTGTATTTAATACTGCCTTCAGTTTCATTTATTTTATCTAGGCGAAATTCTGTATTGCTCTAATGGGGAATGGATATAAATTTTAAAAAATCTTCAAATTTTGTTTATAGGTGGGACGGCAAGAAAACAGACATTTACAGCCATTAGAAAATATCAATGCTGCCTTTGCAGTACCGTATAAGGCAGGTATATAGGCCCACGAACACCTTTTCATCTTTTTATTTCTTTGTAAGCCACAGAAAAATCAGTATTTTTTTTCTGACAATAAGGAGGCTTATTCTTACTTATAAACACAATTTCAAGATTTTTAAAAATTTTATCCATTCCCCATTCACATATTGTATTTCAGGAAATAAATAATGTAGTAAATAAACAATACTGACCAGTATATATTATATACATTATAAATATTAATTATTCTACAAATGCATACCTACTAGAGTTTTAAGTAAATAAAGGAATATGTTTTCAACTTATTGCTCTTTTTTTTTATATTACATTGATAATTTTAAAAACGACATATAAATTAAGCTTAATAAAACATTTATATCAACAAATTAAAAAAAAAAAACAAATAAAATACAAAAAGTTTCACCCACTGGGTTTGAACGCAAACCTCTCGATTGATAAGCAGGAGGTTTGACAGCTTCACCAAGCTGACATTTACTAAAGACATTGAAATTTGTGTACGGTTGTAGGTCTAAACTGAGTCGCTACTCTCAAATTCGATATTCGAAGTTCGTATCGCGCCATTTCGCTCACTCAAATACAGTTTAACATGAGAGCAAGAGGGATGGCGCGATACAAACTTCGAATATCGAATTTCAGAGTAGCCCCTCTGGGGTAGATACTTTTCTGTGATGCTGTGTGTACCACTACTTCACGTGTCCAGTTATATTAGGGATGAACTGAAACCAGTCGAGTGCTAAATTTAATGAAATAACGGGCGCAATCCTTTTTTTTACATCGCGGGTCATGATTACGCTACTGATGACAATGCTTACCTGAATCTAACATTGTATTGATTGTAATGATGACATTATTAACACGTTCCCTGGCCGGGTGTCCCCAATGATGAGTCACGCCACTGCTTGCCAGGAGTCCATGCTTCAACTATGGAGTCACGTCCCCTACTTGATGCGCAGGTTGACTTAGTGACATTGTCAGATCGTTTTTATGAGGACAGTGCTTGGCGATCGCTCACTCACAGCAACTCTTTAAAGCGATACAGACGCAGTATCGCAAAGCGACCGAGAGATTAGTAGCTGTGGTGTACAGCCAACGCGGTCTTGTTTTCGTGAATTCTCTTCGACATTACTTTATAATTCTCAGCGACCCAAAGAAGATCCTCTTTGGGTCGCCAGGAGTCCATGCTTCCACTATGGAGTCACGTCCTTATGCATACTTGATGCGCATTGACTTGTGACATTGTCAGATCGTTTTTTATGAGGACAGTGCTTGGCGATCGCTCACTCACAGCAACATTTTAAAGCGATACAGACGCAGTATCGTAAAGCGACCGAGAGATTAGTAGCTGTGGTGTACAGCCAACGCGGTTTTGTCTTCGTGAATTCTCTTCAACATACTTACTCTATAATTCTCAGCGACCCAAAGAGGATCTTAGCCTCTGTCACAAAAAGACGTCATTTCTAAACGCAGAATAGATTCTGCGCCACTTCATGCAATTAAAGCTTTTCCAAGGCGATCAGGTCTCTCTCTCTCTGATATAGCCGCAAGTAATTAAGCTTCTGCAATATCTGATCCAAAAAGGAAGGGAGAAGAAGGCAAAAAGAAGGAAGGAGAACCAAAGTCGAAGTATCGACATAGTTCGAAGAATCTCCTAACTGAAGTGGCGGTGGGCGTAGCATATTACTCGTACAACCGATGACAGCGAGAGACGCAGCGAGGAAAGCGTACTATAAGGTCGGCTTGAAGATCCTTGGTATGAGGCCTACTTGCAAATTTGAATTTTGTTTAGACAGGCAGCCATGCACGAATGTCAAAAAAAAATGTTACTTATCTGTTGTTTTGCCTGTGGCCCGGGTTTTGACCCTATAACTGTTGTTGTCTATAGTTTTTGGCTTTGGTCCTATTTTAACCCGTTATCGCACGAGTAGCGACGCAGCGAGGAATTCTCTCTTCACTGCGCGGTGGAGACGCGCACCGCACAGCAATTAGTTGGCATCACACGCAATGTATCAGGAATTCGTTTGCCGCGTCGCCGATCGCGCTTTATCGAAATATTATCAAATCAATTCGCTAAAATGTACTGTTGAGTTTTTAAGAAAATAAAAACTTGGAACTTCATTTGTTAGACGTTTAATTAAGAAGCAACCCTAATTTCACACATAAGGTAGATAGATACCTTTCATACGCGCTCTGCCTTTCTCTAATAACCTATTTTACAAATATAATAAAGATATAATAACATATCCGCAATTATTCAAAACTTCTTATGAATTACATATTATATGAAAATCATAGTTTCTCTTAATTCACGCGAATAGTCCAAATTCAAATAAATGTTTGCATTAATTTAATTATGGAAATAGTATTACCTAATTTACACTTTAAAATATTCTAGATATTTCAAGTAATTACAAAAGGGTAAATAAGTAAGTAAACGGAGACTAGCTTACAAACGAAAAAGTGAAATAAAACCTTAAAATATAATCCACATTTTAAAAACAATATTTTGAGACACATTATCATAACTTCATACACAGAAGAAACGGCAAAGCAAAATCTTTACTGATGGTGGTTTTTAACCGACCCCCAAAAAAGGAGGAGGTTCTAAATTCCTGGGAATCTTTTTTCAGTTGTGGTCGGATCGAGGATGGTTGGGTTCGGTGCGAAATCGACATACAATTGACTAAAAACCCTTTTTGAATACTTAATTCTTCAATCTTTTTTCATTAATTCTTCTTTCTTTGAATACGCGTTTTGGGTCTTTCAAGTTTATCAACGTCAACCAAAACCCGTTTTTTTCCAACCCAATCTCTAATCACTCTCGACGCAGCTTGGAGGTTTCTCAATTATCACGCCCCGCTTAGTACTTCAGAAGATACTATAGCTGACGATTACGAGACAGCACGACGCGTAGTAATTTTTAAACTCGTACGGATATTACACTGTTAGTATCAGTAAGGCTGAAACAGCCAATCTTTTGGCAGCGGAATACTGTTAGCTAACTGTTTTCTTCTCTTTAGAACCTTCTTCTTGACTTTTTGTTCCGTATTTGAAGGTTTGGGAGGCTTATAAACTATTTCACATTTTCTCCGCACATCTGTGTGGAGCGTAGAGTCGTCACCGAAAGGAAACTTCTCCCTGTACCTTATCATAATGTCCAATTGATCCCTGTACAAAGATTCGCCGAGTAAGTCGTTAATACGTTTTGAGACACACGCTTTAATTTGCTTAAAAATATGCTTTTCTAGCCCCGGACTTGGGTCGACACGGTCGATGATGAAGGGCTGTTTTTTACTGGGATCTTTAATCAGGACCTGTTCTAATCCCATCACCTCTTTAGCGATATTGTGCGTCGCAAGTCTTCGTCGATTCAAGTCTCTATTTATAAAACGCAGATTAGTCTGAGGAGGGGTTTGAGACACATTTCCAACAGGTATTTGGGGAGATTGCGTTGTTTCCTCTATTGAACATATTTCTTTATTGATTTGGTGGTTGTCTTTGTTTCGCCTTCTTTTCTTTTTCTTGGTACAACGACTTTGATCTGTATTTTTTGTATCATCTGGCAGGATAGACCCACTGGTCCCATTGAATTCTGTCTGATCTTTTAAACGGAGTTTCGTCATCAATAATATGTCTCCAGTAACGCATCGTCCCGTGCTCATCTGAGAACTCCCTTTGCTCATCAGTCATTATATCTTTGTTGTTATTCCCTAATATGTCAAGTCCCACCACCTCTTTAGCGATAATGTGCGGCAAGTCTTCGGCTATGCAAGTCTATATTTATCAGAGGCAGATTAGTCTGAGGAGGGTTTTGAGACACATTTTCAACAGGTATTTGGTGAGATTGCGTTGTTTCCTCTATTGAACATATTTCTTTATTGATTTGGTGGTTTTCTTTCCTTCGCCTTCTTTTCTTTTTCTTGGTACGACTTTGGTTTGTATTTTTTGTATCTGGCAGAACAGACCCGCTGGTCCCATTGAATTCTGTCTTTGATCTTTTAAACGGAGTTTCGTCATCAATAATTTGGCTCGAGTCACGCATCGTCCCGTACTCATCTAAGAACTTCCTTTGCTCATCTGTCATTATATCTTTGTTCTTATTTCCTAATCTGTCAAGTCCTACCACCTCTTTAGAGATAATGTGAGTGGCAATTCTTCGTTTATTCAAGTCTTTATTTATCAAACGCAGATTAGTCTGAGGAGGGTTTTGTGACACATTTTCAACAGAGATTTGAGGAGATTGCGTTGTTTGGTCTATTGAACATATTTCTTTATTGATTTGATTTTTTTCTTTTATTCGCCTTCTTTTATTTTTTTTGGTACGACTTTGGTCTGTATTTTTTGTATTATCTGGCTCGACAGACCCGCTGTTCAATTCTGTCTTTGATCTTTGAAACTGAGTTTCATCATCAGTAATTTGTCTTGAGTCACGCATCGTCCCGTACTTATCTGCGAAATCCTTTTGCTCATCTGTTTCTATATATTTGTTGTTATTTACTAATCTATATAAGTCGTGTGTCTGCTGTTTATCTGCATGCGTTGCAAGTTTTGAACTAACTAAATGACTAACTTCGTGTGTCGTGGTCTTTTTAAGACCACATTTTCCATTGTCTTTTGTGAATTCAACGGGAACTGAGGCTGTATGGAGAACGTCGCCGCCGTTGTCCGGATGAGCCATATTCTGCGGACAAAGTTGTTAGACAGGCGTGAATATTGGTCCAAGATCAATCATAAATTGCGAAAATACAATTTCTTGGTCTGGAGACTAACAGTTGTATTATTATATTTAGTTACGGAATATTATGCCATAATCTTGGAGCGTGCGTGGGGTGAAACGAAGGTTGAGGCTATTACTTCCAACGATCTATTGTATTCGTCTTTATTCAGTGACTTCCTTCTCTGCCCTTTCTTTTCACTTATCATGGTTGCAGGATTTCCAGTCTCATGTATCATGGACAGGTAGATTAGTTGAAAGTCTCAGATTAGCAGACGATCGAGGGTAAGACACGGAAGGATTTGAACGCCCTGTTTTGGAACTGGTAGTTCCAACTAGAGTCTATCAAGTATTCTATACACTCCTGACCGATTGCCTGTATTATCCTGGTGACAATAACTGCAATATCGATTTGTCTCCCGTTATTTCCTCTCTTTGTCCAAACCGCCCTAGTTCATACTGCAGAACTGCGGGAAGGATGAGTAATAAGGGGATGGAAACCAAGGTCACTTACCACGGGTCTGAGTAATCATTATACCGTAATCCACACTGATAATACGACACATGATACTGTTATATAGTATAAATTAACGCAATTTCAATTTAACGCTGGTTTCTAAAATCGACCGATTATTGAGTCCAGTGCGTCAACTACCAAGGCATCACGTCACCAATAAATCATTTAGAGTTCCAATATATGGTGAGTGATGTTGAATAATCCCCGACAAACATTTGAACTTACATTGTTGTATATTGCATCAACTGCGTGGAACGGAACTGGCCATTTGCGTTGCTGCTGTTGTACCTTTCCAGGGCCTTAATAGCTGGTAGATAGGTACCACCTACAGGAGACGCAGCCATTTTCTTGGCGTCTTCGGAACCCGAATATCAGGCCTATTTCAAGTAAGGCCAGAACAATTGTTCTTTTTTTCAAGTTTGTCGATTTTGATGGTCTCCCTTCTTGGTGTAGAGCATTCATGAATCACGAGCGTCTAACGACGATTGAGATGAGAGTTCTTGGAGAGACTCCAGATTCTCCTTTACTCTTGCTGAGTATTAAAAAGTTTTCGCGTAGGATAACGGTTACTCACTTTGATTATATGAAAAGAAAGTATCTAGAACCATAATATCATTTCTATTAAAAACACTTTGCTAACCAGTTTACGGTGATTCGGATATCTGGCTTAGCTCAGATTAGAAAAGAAAAATGAGGTGGTGGTAATGGCATCCTCAAGTCCTGATTGTCTACCCATGACTAACCTGGAAGACTCGCATATCCAGGGAACCGCAAACCTGTTATTAATGCTGCCAGTTCAACGTTCATAGCACAGGCTCATATAAGACAGGCCTAGATCTTGTCGTTTACTCAGGGTCAAAGTAAAGTAAAGCATTAATGAATAAATGTATTTTCTTTCTTTCTTTCATTACTCCATACTTGACATAGCCCTCCCGAAGATCATAATGGATGATCATTCAGGATGCGTTATTTAGAAATGATTCACGACGGTCGTTTAAACAATAGTTCTTAGGGAAATTGTTTGACCATCAGATAGGGCAGTTCTTTTGCTTAGCGGCAAACTAACGAGATCTCTCAAAGCAAATATCATTTGAGCAGTTCTTTAATTGCTTCACCTGGAGTACCCAAAACTTGCGTTATTAGTGAAAAAGCCCATGTCTCCTGCGCATCGACGAAACCCACATTGCGTGGGTGATCGTGGATCTAAGGAAATGGAATTGGGCTTTATAACCTTCTAAATCCGAGGGAGGTCAGTGATCGAGTAGGAAATCTCCAGCCAAATTATCCAGCTGCTCAAAACTTTGCAGCAAATTTAAGTCGGCATTTTCAAATTAGTCTTCATCAATGAATGCGTTTTAATCGTCTTTAAATGTACTACGGTGATGGTAATTGACAAGGTGTGTTTCCCCACTAGGTAACCTGCTTTGTTGCCTCGGAACTAGGCACGGAATCGGAATTTCACTACTGTGAATTCGATCATCACAGAGGAGATCCGATTTAGGGCTGTCCAGTCTTGGGCGTTGACAAATATATAGGTACTATATCGTTATCTGTTTTCAGTGCTCAACGCCGAAGCAATTTGTCGACGTAACGAAAGCCTTTAATGTTATGACATTACATTAGCGACACCTGATGTGATGACTGTGGTGAAAGATTTTGTTGCCAAATAGAGGGAACGTACCGTCTCCTAGACCCTGTGCCCGCACATGGGCACAATGAACATCTGTCTGCAGAGCGCATGTTTCTTGCACTTACAAACTAGTTTTAGATTTGGAGTGTTTTGCCCAATCAAACGTTGTTGAAGGCGTGTTCTAAGTCCTTTCCCCCGTTTTTTTTTATCGGCAACATTGGCAGGCACCCAAAGGTGTATATCTAAAGTTCTTCGGATGTCACTGCGCTCTATATGACGGCGACTTCGCTCAGAGCATTGTTGGTATAATGGATATGTAGGCGTATGTAAGGCGTGAGCAAGTTGCCAAAAGTTGAAAGAAAATTTCAACCATCTTCCTCAAAAAGTGCAGTGAAATAGTATTTGTGTCAACTTTGACAGAAAGCTGACCTTCCTTGGGCACAATATCCATTTAAAGTTAAATGCCGCCAAGGACGGCGCATCTCACGTTAACGGAAAACTGTGCCCCAGACGTAGACGCCACAAAATTATTGCCGCTACGGTGTTTGTTTATTACTTCGCCTCTTGGGGAATTACAACGGCACAAAGATTATTTTCGTAGCCGGGCGCACAAAAGGCTATGGCGCATTCACAATGTAAAAGCTGCAAAATCCAAACCATTTCAGGAGATTCAAAACAGGATTTGGCTTTGGATACTCCAGTGTCTAACAAACCTAAGTATTCGCTATCACCATCTTAGAGGGTTTCTAGAAACTTCTTCGATAAGGTACACTATTAGAACTCACGGGTTTGGAAAGATGCCTATAGGTATTATGTTAGAACCCACAGATCTTATTAAGACAAACCCGTTCGTCTAGCGCCTCTTCACGACGAAATAACAGCAACCATATAAGTTTCCGTCCGCTGTGGCATAGTTGTATGACACTATAGATGATAATGCTTGGTCTGTCCCTCTAGTGGGAGCAGTAGCCCCCACTGGATGAGGTATTAACCGCATGACACCATCACACTGCGATCGCACATTCATCCGCATGGTATCGTTACAATTCTACATAGACTAGAGACTGATTGGAGAGTTTTTTGCGGCGGTTTTTCTCTTCAGATATCATATTTTCCGGATCGCTGATAGATTTTGACTTGTTGAACTGCTCGTGTTACTAGCAGAATAAACTTTAGATTTGAATATACTCATAAATGGATCCAACTCCAGTTGGTAAGTTGGGAATTGCTGAGTGTTTTAACGGTCTTCCCAACAAGACGATGCTTGAACCAGCGATTGGAACTCGGTTTAGTCCAGTCAACTGAGTTAGTGACTCTTGAAGTCATGAGTTTTTTAGTGACTCGTGGAGTCACAGACTGCTGCTCTCTTACATGTAGAAATCTATTCCAGCACACGAAACCACCACTCTGTGGTCGTTCACTCACACATACGTAACTCATTCGTTATAAATCGTTCGCGATACGAATATATTCGATCCAACTTCTGTTGGCATATTGTACTTAGCTGAGTTGCTTGTCAGCCATCTCAAATAGGCGACTCTCGACTGGCGATTTAAACTTCGATGAATCGCTTTATCGAATCCAGTTAGTTGATCATGGTACATCAGGATTTTTATACCAGGGCCAAGTTTTAGAGTCATAAACATTAAGTTGGCCTTCTCGCTCGCGCTTTAGAAGAAACAGCAAGTGCAAGCGAGTGGGCCGACTTATTGTTTATGACTGTAGCGCTCAGTTGATTTTGGCCCTACAATAGTCGTGGACAGCACTCCTAGATATGGGAAACACTCCCACTACACGTCCAATGCCTTCACCGGCTTATGCTTCTAGATAGGATAAAAAAAACCTCTAGTTAATTTAGAGGAATTAATTCTGCCATTACTATTGAACAACAGCACCTTCTAGCACAACTGTGAAGTTGTGAACTCTTCTCATGCGATGAATATCCTGTCTTTTTCCTTTCAATACTGTGCGAAAAAGACGGGTGCGCGGCAAACTGCGCAGGCCCGGCAGGAAAGCAAAACTAACAGATCAAATCAGATCTGAAATCTGTTTATCGGTGAGATTCCATAGTTCTCACATAAGTTGGAATACAGTTCATCTATTTTAAAGAATGTATGTAATTAAATGATGATAATTTAATACCGTAATAATATTATTACCACAATAACAAAAACGGGGCTTGATGGTGTATAAATATGATTTATATGTTTTTGTTGTGTTGTGCTGAGTTTAAATCAATCTTATCATATTGATTGGAAACGTGCCTTCTGAGGCTTGATCAAATATATTTTTTTAAGTAACCCAATCGCAGGATTAGGAAGCGAAAAATGGGGATGCTACGTGAGGATGGCTCCATTAATGATAATTAATGAAACAGAGTAGTCACATTACCATTCATTTGTCTAACACTTTGACTACCAGGAACCCGCCAGGCAGGCGCTGTTCGTTTTCGCAAATTTTCGCTACATACGCATTTCTCTATTTAAATCTTGGTAATGAGTGTTAATTTTAAAAAATTAACTGTATTTAATTCGCGGATACTTAGTTGTAAGTGTGAAAAAAACACACCAACTACGTACTACTGTTTACAACCGTATCCTGTGTAACTCGTCGAAGGTATAATAGTACCAACGTAGTAGTCGCCATTTTTTTAAGCTCGTTAGTAGTGAAAACATGTTTATATGTGTAAACGCCTTCCTTTGACCTAGTCTGCGACAATTGACTTAGATAGGCTCTAAATCCAAATTGCAGATTATCATAGAAATAATATAAATTAAAAAATACCAATACACTCACCTTCTTTTGACTCTTTCACCGTATTCTCCATCTTCATCTGTTCTCTCTCTACCTTCATAGCATCGAACTCCTTCTTACTCTTTTCTCGAATCTGTCTGAGCAGGGCCTTATCGCCACTTACGGGATATTTCAGCCTGTACCTTCTAATGACTTCGTCCATATCTGAACTTAGCTCCTCACCCAGCAAGACGTCAATACGCGATTTGATGCACAGTTTCATTTGTTTTAAAATAAACGCGTTGAGAGGCAAAAGGGCGCCGTTGGAAGATTGTTGAGATTTAGTAGATTGCATGCCAAGAATAGTTTTGGCGATCAGAGCCGTAGCTTGCCCGCGGTTGGAGAAGTCCTTATTGATCATAGTTGTGAGCGTTTGAGGCTTCTTCTTAATTGGATCAAAATGTGGTTCAATGGGTTTTTGAGGCGGCAACCGACGGTCCTCCTTTGGTGGGTATGGATATTTCTTCTCTTCTCTCATCACAGGTTTCTTTTGCATATCCGGCTTGTAGCCCTGTTTTCTGTCGTGTCTCGGCGCGGTAAAATCCTCGCGTCTGTCATACTCTGGTCGTTTGGCCTCAGGGTAGTCGTTGGCGATTTGTCTCCAGTAGTCAGGCTTTTCGCGCATGCCGCCTGAACGATCTTCAGAGCGTACCGGGGGGTTCGGCCTATCCTCGCGCCAATCTCTCCCTTGGCGCGCGTTATTCGATCTGGACCGATTACGGCTCTGCGGTTCATCACGTCTCACATTCCTGTTTGAAGAACTACTGGAACGATCCGCACTTGGGCCACCAACCATTGACTCCCTGCTCCGTCTCCTGGGATAGCTTCTGTCATTTTGAGGACGACGGTTGTCCCAATCGGCGTCTCGCTGGCGAGGTCTGGACTCACGCTCATAGGGAGCGCGTTCGTATAATCCCTGGTCGCGGGGATAATGGTCCACCTGACTCTCTGGTTGACGATCGAATGATTCTGGACGAGCTCTCTCGGGAATGTGAGGATGTCCGCCCTCCCACTGAGGATTAAGTTCGATATTCCCCCGCATGGGTTCATCCCGCCAATTTGGATTGGGCCGAGTCTCCCACACTTTATCGGTATCCGGCTGCCAATTCCGATTGTTATCGTTGCCCCACTCCCGCTCCCGCTCGCGCTCCACGCGAGGATTGGGATCATCGTAACGACTCTCCCATTGTGGTTCTGGTGCTCGATAGTCAGGTTTAGGGGCTCTGGAAGGTTCTCTGGACGGATATTGAGTTTGGTCCCGAGCGAATGGCTCGGGTTGACGAAACGGAGGGCGAGGGCCTTGATGCATGTCCTGGGGCCATTGCTGGCGAGGCGGCGAGGCCTCACGAAGCATTGGTCCTTCTTTTTCGTTCCACCTAGATCCTCTTTTCTTGGCTACAGCTGGTCTCTCGGGAGTATGATGGCGTTTCCTGTCCTGGTGTCGGAACCCATCAGAGCCATGTTCCCTTCCAGACCTGCTCCAAGCCCCTGGCTCTTGGTCTCTAGGCCCATTGCCTGGGGGGTGGTAGCTTTCACCCTGAAACCCGGAATACCCTCGCTCGTTTTCTACTGGAACCACGGGCTGCGGTTCCACATAATGCGCCGCCTGAGGAGCGCCGCCATAGCCCGAATAAGCAAAGTTCTGTGGACAAAGTTGTTAGGAAAAGGAATCAATACGGGCCCCATGTTCATATACGGGACTAACATTACGAAGAATAGGCTTCCTCGTTTTTGTAGAGTGTGTAATGGAGTTTCGCTAGCGCATACCGCTATCATTGGCTGTTATGTAGCCCTAAAGCGATTTTTTTTGTTTTATTACTCACATTTTGGAGTATTGGAACGGTAGGTGGTATGCTCCTGGAATGCAACCTAGTACAAGTTTTGCGAAACACACTAGAAGTTCCTTCTGGTAAATCATAATTCAGAACACAGACTAGCGTGTGTCTTGGCACTTATAGTCCAAAATAAATTTAAAAAATAGTTCCATTCCTTTAATATTCATTAATTACGGTTGAAACTTTACTTCGTAACGGGTTTTTTGTTTTTGCTACCAGCGTCTTTTTTTGTCTTTTCACTACCAGCGTCGATTTTGGTTCGACTATTTTCGTTATAATAAAATAGACTTAATAAGAACACTGAAGCTACGCCATAGCGTCTGACGAGTTGACTCGTCATTATTTTTATGTCATAAGAAGCAAGCTTCTTGGTTGGCCACTGACTGGAAGACGCAGTGTAGGAAAAACCCCCAACAAGATGGACCGAGGAATGGTCAAGATAGCAGAAAACCGTTGGATGAGGGCAGTGCACGACCGACCGATTTGGAGGTCCTTTGTAACCTTCGTCTAGCAGTAGACGCCTTTCGGTTGACATATTGAAGAAGCAAGCAACGTTCTTGGGAAGCGAACATTGCTGGCTATTAGTGCACATATGCCACACCAGAAAAACTGACTTTGGGTTGTTGTCTTTTGGGTGTCCTGTTTTCTGGTACTTAGAAGACCAAATTTCATATCGAAAGGGAGTCAACTTAGATACTCCTCTCAGATTCGAAGATAAAGATGATCCATCTCATACGATCGATCGCTATCGATTCTCGATACGAGATACTATTATCTTTGATGGCGTTAAGAGGGTATGCCTAGAAAACAAATTGTTACGCATTTGGGGAAAAAACCAAATTATAACGGCTCGTTTGTGTGAGCCTAGAAATCTTTGGAGAGTGCATTTCTAGGACTGCATATACCAGACCTGTATGAGTCAGTTAAGCGGGATGTCCGAGGATAAAAAAACCAACAGGATTCCTTCATTTTCGTTGCTTCGTTCATCTTCGCTTCGGTGGAAATGAGCTAAGGCTTTCATCAAACGAGTAAAAAGAGCGTGCGAAAGTCGTGTGGGAACACACAATCACACACACTGATGTGTGGGACCACTATCTGAAAAGTGTTCAATACGCATACTCACACCGCACACCTTCCTTGCACATCTCTTGTTGAAGCGCTCACAACGTTCCACAGCCAGTAGGTAGTGACCTACATAGTACAGGTTGTTTCACAAGAGCTGGCGCGGATTTAATGTGAAATAAGTATTCGTTGCATACAAAATCCGCGCCAGCTCTTGTGAAACGACATGTACATATCCTCACCTCACATAGCTCTGGTAGATGCATATAAAGCCTAAGACTCCCCCTAATAGGCTCTCTACGTGTACTCCACGGGCGGTCCTCAGTGGGGTGCGGTCTATACAGGCACAGAGAAACTGCCTACCCTGACGCTCTGAACGACCATGGCTTCATATAGGCACAGAAAAACTGCCTACCTTATGACAAAAACTCTGTGCACACCACTGGCAGTCCTTCTATATTGTTCACCCTGTGGCCTACTTAGCCATAATCATAATTAATATTTACACACAATAAGTATAATACTCAAATATACACAATTACAATTATTATATACGTACATATTTATAACACATATAATGTATATACATATACATACATAATATTATAAACAACCGCGATACAGACAAATGCCTACCTACTAGTCGAGTGTCGATATATCGATAAACCTATCGATACATCTTATCGACCTCCGGGTCCGCACCAGAGCGTCTTAGCTCCAAACCGGTTGAACGGCGTCGCTGCGCCCGCGCGCAGCGGACAGAGGTCAAATCAGTCACAACCTAGATGCGACACAGACCGCGCGCTTGATGCTCTCGCTATATGTTTACGCGGTTTGCATTGTTTACCATTTTTACTGCCTGTTTTTCTACTCCTGTGCTTTCCTATAAACTGTACTTCTGCCTATAAACTATTACTGTGCTTGTGCTTGTGCCTCTTGCTCTTCTGTGCCTTCTGTTTTGGATTCTATGTGTCTACTGGGACAATACAACGATAAAACCGTAAGTGGAGTGTTTTATTGACGTCAACACCTGGTAGGCCACCACATATTCAACTAAATTGGTGACCCCGAGAAGGACACAATGTCTCAAGAGCAAACTGCCGGGGCCGGCCGCCAAACACAACCGGGCACTAGTGATGCGGACGTGTCGATGAAACCAATCGATGTTTATAAGGTCGGCGTGCGAGTACCACCTTTCTGGCCTGAAGAGCCAGATATATGGTTCGCCCAAGTAGAAGGTCAATTCTCCATATCCGGAATCACCAGCGACTCGACCAAATTTAATTATGTGATTGGGCATCTCGACAACCACCATTCGAGGGCAGTGAAAGATGTGATTATTAATCCGCCCGCGACCAATAAATATGAGAAGCTGAAGAGCGAACTAATAAAGAGACTTAGCGACTCCAAGGAAAAGAGAGTGCAGCAGCTGATGATGCATGAGGAGCTTGGAGACCGAAGGCCATCGCAGTTTCTCCGACACCTCCAGAGTCTCGCAGGTACCGGTGTCACGGACGATTTTATGAAGACGATGTGGATAAATCGTTTACCCCATGGGATTCAGACGGTCCTCGCAGGTCAGCCAGTAACTGCAAGTCTAGAATCACTAGCAGACCTGGCCGACAGAGCAAATGATCTCGCTTCTCCGGCGAGAGTAGCAGCAGTGAGTAACGCAGTACCTGGTTCACTCATCAGCGACCTCACAAGAGAAGTGGCAGAGCTTCGTCGAGAGGTTCAGAAATTGAAGGCATCAGGGAGAAACTCAAGATCCCGTACTCCAGCGTCACGAGGCGGGCGCAGTACCTCCAGGCAGCGCTCCCAGTCGAACTACAGGAAGTACCCCTTGTGCTGGTACCATAGCAAGTTTGGAGAGAAAGCGACCAAGTGTACTCGCCCTTGTGATTACACGGCGGAAAACCCAAGGGGCGGTCGATAATGGCGGCGGACGATTGCCCCACATCTTCAACTGGCCGCCTGTTCGTGACAGACCGATCCTCGAAGATACAGTTTCTTGTCGACACCGGAAGCGACCTGTGTGTCTTCCCACGGTCGGCTCTTCGTGAACGTCGTTCTAAGACTGACTATGACTTACGTGCTGCTAATGGCTCTAGTATTGCCACATACGGCTTTGTAACTTTAGACCTAGATCTTAGCTTACGTAGGACCTTCTCATGGCGTTTTGTGGTAGCTGACGTGACAAAGCCAATCATAGGCGTAGACTTTTTAAATTTTTACAGCATTATTGTAGATTGTCGCAATAAGCGCTTAATTGATAACCTCACTTCTGTTGCAGCCATTGCTACGTCAGCTAATTGCCCAAACGTTTCGTCAGTGAAGGTGGTGACTGGTGAGACTCGGTATCACAGGATCCTCAGCGACTTTCCTGAGATCACTCGACCGGCAGGTAGACATCACACTATACCACATAACACATTACACCACATACGAACGACACCAGGTCCCCCAGTTTTTTCTCCTCCTCGTCGTTTAGCGCCAGACAAGCTTAAGATTGCCCAAAAAGAGTTCCAGTCTATGCTGGCCTGTGGAACAGCTAGACCTTCGGAGAGCTCATGGGCATCACCACTTCATCTGGCGCCAAAGAAGAATAACGGATGGCGTCCGTGTGGCGACTATCGTAAGCTGAACGCCCGAACAGTGCCTGACAGGTATCCGATCAAGCATATCCATGACTTTACACATAATGTTGCAGGGTGTAATATATTTAGCACATTAGATCTGGAGAAAGCTTACAATCAGATACCTGTCAATCCGGAGGACATTCCGAAGACGGCGATCACGACGCCATTCGGGTTGTATGAATTCCCCTACATGTCATTCGGCCTTCGGAATGCAGGCCAGACCTGTCAGCGCTTTGTAGACGAGATAACCAGAAGTCTCGATTTCGTCTATTCTTATCTGGACGACTTCCTTATTTACTCCCACAGCGAATCCGAGCACGAAGAACACCTGCGGATAGTCTTCCAAAGGCTGAAGGACTATGGCATGATGGTCAACACAGCCAAGTGTGTCTTCGGCGAGAAGGAGGTAACTTTTTTAGGATATCAGATCTCGCAGAAAGGTTGCAGACCTCTAGACTCCAAGGTGCAGGCTGTGAAAGAATTCCCGCCACCGACCAACGTGCGTCAGCTGAGAGGCTTTTTGGGAATGCTCAATTATTATAGGAGATTTCTTCCTCAAGCAGCTCAAATCCAAGCCCCTCTCCACGCCTTGTTAACGGGTACGGCCAAAGGCACTCAGCCCATCACCCTGTCGGGCGATACCTTGGCAGCTTTCGAAGCCTGTAAGGTAAGCTTGGCCAATGCTGCTCTGTTGGCACACCCTGACTGCTCCGCACAACTTGCTGTAGTGACAGACGCTTCTGACAAAGCTATTGGGGCGGTCCTACAGCAGCTCAAGGACGGCGCATGGGAGCCACTAGCGTTCTTTTCCAGGAAGCTTACTCCCTCGCAAACTAAGTACTCACCCTACGACAGAGAGCTGCTTGCAATTTACGAGGCCATAAAATACTTTCGGCACATGCTCGAAGCCAGGCATTTCGTTGTCTATACTGACCATAAGCCTATCAGTTTCGCATTTCACGAACGAAAGAGTAACTGTTCGCCAAGGCAGTATAGACACCTCGACTTTATCTCCCAGTTCACTACAGACATTCGGCATATATCCGGAAAGGATAATGTTGTTGCAGACACCTTGTCTCGTATAGAGGAACTGGGAGCGCCTGTAAGCTTCGAAGCACTAGCTGAAGGTCAGGCGTCCGACCCCCAATTGCAAGCACTCATTAGCGAAGGCTCTTCCCTGCAGCTCCGGAAAATACATGTACCTGGAAGTCGGTTGCCATTGTACTGCGACGTCAGTACTCCAACCTCCAGGCCTTATGTTGCCAAGCCTTTCCGTAGACAGGTATTTGAGAGCCTACACTCTCTCAGCCACCCTGGCTCCAACGCCTCTGCTAAATTAGTTGCTGAAAGGTTTGTATGGCCTGGGGTGCAAAAAGACTGCAGGGAGTGGACACGCGCATGTTTACAGTGCCAGCTGGCCAAAGTTAACCGACACGTAACTGCCCCCCTTGGCACCTTCAATTTACCACGCGCTCGCTTTAAGCAGGTCCACATTGATCTGGTCGGGCCCCTCCCTCTTTCGTGTGGCTATCGGTATTGCCTTACAGCCGTGGACAGGTTCACTCGGTGGCCGGAAGCAGTACCGATACACGACATTACCGCTGAAACCGTTGCCAGGGCCCTACTGTCGACCTGGATAGCTCGATTCGGCTGTCCTACAGACATTGTTACTGACCGCGGCAGTCAATTTGAGTCCGCGTTGTTCCAATGCCTGTCAAAAATAGCCGGATTCGAGCACAAGAGGACGACAGCTTATCATCCTGCTTGTAACGGTCTTGTCGAACGATTTCATCGGCAACTGAAAGCTGCGATTGTATGTCACGCGAATGAGAGGTGGACAGAATCACTGCCATGGGTGTTGCTAGGAGTGAGAACTGCTTTTAAAGAAGACTTACAGTCATCGTCAGCAGAACTGGTATACGGAGAACCTTTACGACTTCCTGGAGAATTCTTCGACTCTGCAACGAGTAGTACCACGGACATGTCCGAATTTACTGCCAGGCTCAGGAAATTTTCCGAAAAATTAAGACCAGTACCAGCCGCGCGACACTGTAAACCCAAAGTCTTTGTTTACAAGGAGCTTAAGACTTGCGATTATGTATTCCTCCGAGAAGACGCATCGCGAGGTTCTCTCCAAGCGGCATATACCGGACCCCATAAGGTTCTCTCGCGCGGGGATAAGGTATTTAAAATCCTCCTGAAAAATAAAGAGAAGTCAGTCTCCATAGACAGGCTTAAACCAGCTTTTATACTGTGTACCGACGGTGGAGAGGAGAATCCCGCTCCAGTTGCCCCTCCTAAACCTCAGCAGTACATTACCCGTTCTGGTCGTCAGGTGAGGTTTCCAGACTATTATCGCCCTTGACGGTCTCTGGAGGGGAGTGGTGTGGCCTACTTAGCCATAATCATAATTAATATTTACACACAATAAGTATAATACTCAAATATACACAATTACAATTATTATATACGTACATATTTATAACACATATAATGTATATACATATACATACATAATATTATAAACAACCGCGATACAGACAAATGCCTACCTACTAGTCGAGTGTCGATATATCGATAAACCTATCGATACATCTTATCGACCTCCGGGTCCGCACCAGAGCGTCTTAGCTCCAAACCGGTTGAACGGCGTCGCTGCGCCCGCGCGCAGCGGACAGAGGTCAAATCAGTCACAACCTAGATGCGACACAGACCGCGCGCTTGATGCTCTCGCTATATGTTTACGCGGTTTGCATTGTTTACCATTTTTACTGCCTGTTTTTCTACTCCTGTGCTTTCCTATAAACTGTACTTCTGCCTATAAACTATTACTGTGCTTGTGCTTGTGCCTCTTGCTCTTCTGTGCCTTCTGTTTTGGATTCTATGTGTCTACTGGGACAATACAACGATAAAACCGTAAGTGGAGTGTTTTATTGACGTCAACACCTGGTAGGCCACCACATATTCAACTAAAACCCCTTCGTCGGATCGCCAAGTGTTGGTCCACTAACATGGTACCTATCTACATAGGAATTTCCCATGGAATGCATTCATAAGTCACAAACATGAAGAGGTTCTTAATGACAATGTGACTCCAAAGATACCTTAAGAGTCGAAAGATTGCCATTTTAGGCCTTTAAGTCTAGTCACAACAAGTCAAAAGTTTGCGTGAATTTTGTTTAGGAGTGATATTTCAGGACACTCTTGAACCAGTAACAATTGAATATCTGCCTGACTTTGGAGGAATATTCCTCAGGTTGCTCCAACTCAAGGATCTGGTTTAGGTAACAGTGCAGTCTGTAATTTCATCACTGACATAATTACTTCCTTCTGCGGCTAGACTATTTTTAGTGACAGTGTTCATACAAGTGCTTTTAATTAGTAGCCTCCATTACACACTCTTCGGCAAAGAAATACTTATGGAAATTTTGGTTCCATAATCAATGGAACGTCAATCCACGTACACATTTCAGTTGCAACAATTAAGTAATTTATGATACGATTTTCAACCTTTTCAGGTGGGAGGTTACTAGCATTTGGCCAGACCTTTCACACCATACACAGATTTTATTTATACCATACAATAGCGTAAGTATGGTAACTCTTTTAGAGAAGCTGTCTACTCTACTGTAGAATAGTAGACGGGCTCCCCAAAAAAGTTGCAAGTCGATAGGATAGCCATTTGGAACAAAGTACAAGAGGATCAAACAATAATTTTGACCCCACAGCTCTTACAAATCCCCATGAGAGTGATTAACCAGGGTATATACCTGATGGTGAGAGCTGATATTAACAAGCAGTGCCATAACTAGAGTGGTGCCTGCCCTAGCACAAGAGGCAGATCCAATGTTGAGTTGAACAGATTAGGAAAAAGTTTTTTTTTCAACAGCTTTCGCCGTAATAAGGAAAAGGTACTGCATGATGAAGTCCTAACTTATTCACTCAAGCAGGCCAGTTTAGGTGAATGCTGTTCAGACCTGTCTTTACAGATGGTTACGCCCTCAAGCCGAAACACGACCGAGATCGCTTGGCCGGAAAACTTAACATTGAGCTTTCCTAGCTTCTTTGTCTAAAATGTATGTGCATGGAAATCAAATGAAACTGCTTAACAAGAAAGTTCCCAGAGGTAGCCTCTCTACTAGGATTTACTAGGAGCTGTCAAGCTAATAGAGAACCTCAGATCCTATAAGTCTAATCCATCTATGTGCAGTGCATATTTTTTACCCATCTTCATTATTCTTAACATGGAAAAGAAACCAACTGTATCAATTTCCAGCATGTAGTGAAACATGGTGTCCCTCAACTCAATATAGAGTCAAGTCAAGATGTCAGTAGTGAGTGTCAGTCAGTTCCCACATGTAAGATATATCTTGCACAATTAAATTTCCAAATAAATAAATAGTGTTACAAATTCTGTAGACAGAGAGTTATCTTTAACTCTTCTTCATAATCAGTGTTGAATTAATAAATGGATCATATAAAATCATCAAGCATGACTTGGTTTTCAAAGTCTTCTTACAAGACTGATATTAAACACCACAGGCTGTTAGCCAAATCTACTGTCTAACCACACATCATTGTTGTCTCTATAGGACAGTCAGTATTCAAAACATCCAAAGGAGTTTTAACATCCAAAGTGCCATTGCAAACAGCACATATTTATATTCCTACTAGAACACGCCCGCAACTTCATACGCGGAGAGAAAAAAGTCATAACTCTCTTTTTTTCTTCAGCGCAGTCGGGTAAAAACCATCCTATAACCATCTGGAGATACCTGGCTACCCGAGTGCCAAAATAGTTGAAATCAGTTTAGCCGATTTTGCGTGATGAACCCACAACGACACATACAAACATACATAAAATCCAATAAATATATTTTTCGTTTTAGTGAACTAAAAAGTCCGTAACAATCATTTTTTTGAAAATATCTTCAATGTACAGACATTTCATTTTTACAACTTTATAATAGTATAGAAGTGCCATTGCAAACAGCACACATTTATATTCCTACAGGCATAAAGATGTGTGGCGGTATATTTGGCAGTTTGGATGTACATTTGACACTGACTATACCAGAGGGGCATCAAAAATACCGAAGTATGTCAATGTATGTATGCAGTCAATGCATTAAGAGCCCCCGGTAAGCTCGGTTCTCCATACAAACGTAGTTACGCTCGCTCTCATTATAAAGCGACTTGCTAGTTTGTTCTGAAACTTTGTACTTAGAATAAGTTTTGTTATATGCAGGCTTGTAATTCGTTTCTGTAGCTTCAGATACTATAGTAAAAAAAATACAGTGAACTTAAGTTTTTCATACAAACCTGTTTTTTGCTGTATTTCGTTCGTTTTATAAACTGGAGCCACATAAATTAATTACAGGCCTAGATATACCTCATGTCATTGTATACGCAAAGTTTCGTTACAATACAACACATAGTTTTAAAATGAAAACGAAAGTCCGTTTGTATGGGAAGGTGAAATTCGGCCAAGCTTGCCGGGGACTCTTAAGGTACCAATAGCAATCATGATCTATGTCTCACCACTTAAAAATGTTGAACCAATTGAAGATTAAATTATTTTCACTTACTTGCTCTACTGGCGCCTGACCCACATACGGAGTTGCCATGTTGTAGTTCCATGTAGCGGGATCATTTCCACCCATTGGCATACCTCCCATAGCAATATTGCTATGGATCGGCACAGTACCTCGGGCCTCTTGTACGAGGCTAGCCGAAGTGCGGTAAGGTTGATCACGCTCACTCTGTCAACAAAAAGATAAATTGTTCGAGTTGGGAATTTTTTCACAATCCTTTGAAGAAAATCTATAAAATAAAGTTAACAATGAAATGTCTGTACGTTGAAGATATTTTCCAAGAAATAAATGATGCGGCCTATTCGCAGGTGTGTTTGTTTATACACCGTGTTTTTTTTTATTTCCGTTAACTTTAAGGGAAGGTTCTGCAGGTGAAATAGAGTTAATTTCTCGAAGAAACTAATGTTCTAACTCTTACTATTTTTAAGATATTCAATAAATAAATTTAATGGCTCAACCAGTGTAAAAGGTCCTTCATTACGTCGTACTAGTATTTATGGATCCGGTCACCTACGGCCACTTCCTTGTACGGCCACCGTGTAAATTCCTACATCGGCCATTTCCTTGTTCGGCCTTTTCCTACTACGGCCATTTCCCTGAAAGGCCACAATGCAAATTTCTACTACGGCCATTTCCCCGAAAGGCCACATGCAAATTTCTACTACGGCCATTTCCCCGAAAGGCCACATGCAAATTCCTACTACGGCCATTTCCCCGTAAGACCACAATGCAAATTCCTACTTCAATTCCTCATCCTCATCCTTACCCTTATCCTCAATGTTTTCGTCATCTTCATTCGTTATCCGTCATCGTCATCGTCAGCATTGGAAAATTATGATAAAATACCAACTACCTTTCTGGCTGGATGCCATCTGAGTTTTGATCTATAGGTTAGTGATAAAAATTACGAGTTTTGGATGTTAATATCTAAGTTTTGAGAGTATCTGTGTTTATGAAATTTGGAGCACATATACATTTTGCAAGTCTCAATAATATGAGCTAAATTTGACAGGTTTATGTGGAATAGTTTTTGAGTTATGAGGGAGTCAAAAGTGGCTCCAAATGGTTCGTGTAATATTACAAACGGTGCTGCTCGCCAGTTCTGTTAGCTTGAACTTGGCTTGACACGCTCCCGCTTGTCTAGATGTATGCTGTAATATGTTATTTTCACCATGTCTCGCTTGGTAAAATGCGACAGGTTTACCTCGCCGGTTTGCGGTGAAATTTAGTTCGTCCATTTTGCTCCCTTCATGGATACGGATCACGAATACTATTACTATTGAATTACAATATTCGTACCACTTGTGATTGACATAATGGATAAAAAAACAATTTCCATTTCATTGAAAAGCAGATAGTCTAAGTGGCCAGTTACATAATAAATTCAAGTAGGCGACAACGAATAGGTTGATATAGCGTGAATAACGCTTGTAAATATTTATTTATTTAACCTTTATTCTGCATCTTAAAGCACAAAAGACGGATTGAATGCCGTAAGGCATTCTCTTCCAGTCAATCTTAAGGCAGGAACAACAAAGGTCAAATTTACTGTTTATCAAACGCTTTCGGAAAATACCCTTAGCTCTATTTTGTAAGACGGCAGCGGGTTATGGGAATGTGGCTGCAGCCTATAGAAAAGTGGCCCTGCCAGAGAAGAGGCCGTTGGGAAATGGCCGCTTACGGATTGTGGCCGTTCGAAGAATGAGGCTGTAACCGAGAGACAAGTGGCCGTTCAAGGGAAGTGGCCGATGGGTGAGGTCGCAGATCACGGGAAGTGGCCGCTTAAAAAATGTGGCCGTAGGTGACCGGATCCGTATTTATCTATTAAATTTCGGTTGCAAAGAGTTCAATTCATAGCTATTCGCTACAAGGAGATTATTGAGGCGAGTTCGTTCAACATTACATACTTTTTCTTTTATTATGTGTCACTGTTATTGGTCGTTGTGTCATCTCGGCATCCCCGACAACACGCGAATGTTTTGAAAACTTTAATGTCAACGTCAAGTTACTTTCACAAATAGAAAATTATTAGAAATTAATAATCTCACTTCCCACTAATCTATCAGAGGTATAAGTAAAAAAAAAAAAACGAAGAAAAAGAAAACTCGAATAGGTAAGTGATTGGGATTTGAACCTAGGACCCCACACTCCATTAGCAAACTATTTACACCACTGAGCTGTGTTGGCATGTGCTGTCATGGATGAAATTTAAACTTTGTCATACTTGACACTAACTTTTGTGTAACTCTAAGGGAGCTTTTACACAACAATATTGATTTATTATGTAAGAAAGCATAAACAATTTTTTTTTCCAATTTAACAAATAGCATTATACCAGGTAGCTTCTGTTAATGTACAGAGCAATGTGTCGAATGTAACGGAAATAAAAAAAAACACGGTATATTTGTGTGTACCTACATTGTATTTATGTATTCTAAGTATGTAGTATTTTGCACTGCCTAATATATTTACCAAAAGGTTGTCTTGAAGAAATCGCTCTTTAGGGATAATGCCGCCTGTTGTCTACCTCTAATTTTGTTTTACACACAACTATAAACAGGGATTTACAAATAGTGCATTCCTATTATTTGTAAATTCTTGTATATTTGTGAGGTGTGTAATAAAGAGTACTTGTATTGTGTAATATTCTCTTAATTGTAAAAAATATTTTTTGGGATTTTCAAGTTTGCTGTGGCTGTACTTCTGCTGGGATCCATTCCTGAGCATATCAATGAGAGAATACATCCAGGAGAAGGTCCCAGCAGATTTTCAAACTATTGCATATTATGGAAAGAGAGTCAGGCTACAGATTGTAATTCGGATGGACACTTTGTTTTGGCAATTTTAATGCTATATTATTGTTATTATCATTCTGAAGCGTTGTCGCCGAATAGATAATAGTAAGTACATAAAGCTCAGAATACACATGCCTGTAAAACGGATCAGTAGCTCGCATATTAGTTAATGGCATGTAGAAGTAACTGACCCACAGTGACTACATTTGCAAGTTAAACTTGCATGCAATTTGCTTCCTTGCATGCCTGTATTTCTGAGCCTATACACATGACTGTAGCTGGCACACTTGAATTCTAGTTCCACCAGTTTCACGTTGAGCTTGCAATGGAAAACATTCGAAGTGAATTAAATAGTATGGTATTGCTACTAGCAAAACAATGTGTTGGTAAATTAATGAGAGAAAAAAAAAGAGCTAAACTAGAATGCAAGTGTGCCAGCTACAGTCATGTGTATACGGCTCAGAAATACAGGCATGCAAGGAAGCAAATTGCATGCAAGTTTAACTTGCAAATGTATTCACTGTGGGTCAGTTACTTCTCCATGCCATTAACTAATATACAAGCTACTGATCCATTTTAGAGGCCTGTGTATTCTTAGCTTAAATTGGGCGTGTTCAAGACAAGAGTGACTTGTCAAGGCGAAACCGCGCTCGTAAAAACATTCCGTCGAATTGAGAACCTCCTCCTTTTTTTGGAAGTCGGTTTATAAATAAATCTTGTCTGGCTGAAAAACTGTGAATTTACATATGGAAATACTGCCGAAGTGGAGGATATTTTTTGAGAATCCAGTGAGTGTTATCTACGCGAAATATTACGTTATTTGAAGAAAATTCAAGTGAAATACATTGAGCTTGACATCTGTGTTCGAACCAATGCAACATCTACCCTCAGAACAACAACCATTGTGTTTGATAATCAGAACAGGGTTGCCATACCGAAAAATCAAAGGACAAATTCGGCTTCTCACTTATTAGCCATCATCAAAGTACGTTCGAAAACTAACGAAATATGGATGTGTCCCAGGAAGCACTGAATAAAATCTTCCTCAGGATGAAATACGAGATGGATCAACAAACAGAAAATATTTATCAGACTTATGGATTCTGTGAATGTAGAATTAGTGGAAATGCATAAAAAACAGGAGGAGAGTGAAGAAAAATTTAGAGAACTGGAAAATAAAATTACTCATCCGGAAAATCGGGAAAGACAGCGCAACATCATTTTCCACGGAATAACTGCCGAGCATTGGGAGAAAGAGGAGAAAGTTATCAACATTGTCAACAAGGTTATGGGCATCTCTCTCCAAAAAACTGAAATCCAATACAGCCGCAAATTAGGAAAATCGAATAATAGCCCTATTTTAATAAATCTGTCCTCTCAGTGGAAAAGAAACCTTATTTTGAAAAATAGGAAAAAACTAAAAGAAAATAATAGAGAGATTTCGGTATCAGAAGACTTTCTAAAGGAAGTATTAGAAGAAAGGAGGAGATTAAAGGATATCCTAATTGAAGAAAAGAAAAAAGGAAATATTGCTTTCATCAAATATAACAAATTAATAGTAAAGGAAAAAAACGACAACAAGAAAAGAGCCCTCTCACACTCGCAGGAAAGCGAAAATCCACCATCGACATCCAGCTATCAAGGACCAGCCAAAATACTCAAACCAGACATACAACCAACGCAGAGAACTACACCAAAAGAAATAATCAGACCAAATAAACTCAATTATGTTGAACGTGAGCGGTCCGCTTCGTTAACTGAAATTTCAAAAAACTTATAGAAACCACCAATACTAGGAACGAAACAAAAAACATACCACAACTTCATCAAAACCAAGGAATCAAACCCTTACCTATTCCCCAATTCGGTTGGTCACCGCGGGGAGATAGACCGCCACCCTCAAAAGCTTGCACTGAAAACCCAAAACAAAATCAAAGGAAAAGAAATCAATTCAATATAGCAACACTCAATACAAGATCGTTAAAATCACAAGAAACGCTATTAGAGCTGGAACACGCATTGAATACCGTGAACTGGGACATAGTAGGACTGAACGACGTAAGAAGAGCCGATGAGAAAACAGAAGAATACGACAAATATATCTTATACCACATCAACGAAAAACCAGGACTATGTGGAGTAGGGTTCATGGTTAAAAAATACCTGAAAAGTGAAATAATAGAATTCCGAGGAATATCGGACAGAATCGCCATTTTAAACATAAAAATACCTGGATACAAGCAACCAATCTCAATTGTTCAAATATATGCCCCAACAGAGGTCGCCCAGTCAGAAATAAAAGACGCGTTTTACAACAAACTGTCTCAAGTAATGGCATCACTGTTCAAAACAGTTATTATAATGGGAGATTTTAATAGCCAAATTGGAGCAAGAAACAGGAACGAAGACAACGTACTCCGACCTTACTCAACGGGGAACAGAAACAATAATGGCCAAAGATTGATAAACTTTGCATCAGGAAACAACCTATGCATTATGAATAGTTATTACCATAAAAAACAAAACAGAAAATGGACGTGGTTGTCACCTGATGGGAAGACCAGAAACGCGATAGACTTCATTCTCACAAACAAACCCAGTTAGTTTAAGAATGTTGATGTAGTCAACCAACTAAACTACAACACCGACCATAGAATGCTACGAGGTCAAATGTACACAAAGCAACCAAAAGCACCAAGAAAATTCACTCAAAACAATCGGAAAACAATACCATTACCACTACCAGAGAATATCCTAGAATTATTAAGAAACGATTTAATGAAAACAACAAGTACTGAGATAAACGTCCAAGAGAAATATGACAGTCTCGAAAGAGATCTTAAAAAGGTAGAAAACAAAACTAGACAAAACACTGATAAAACCGATAGAGTAGCCCCGGAAGCGAGAAGTTTGCTCAGACAAAGACAGTCTTTATACCAAGACCGAAAAAACAACAGAAAAAAGATAGGACAACTAGGCAAAGAAATAAACCTGCAAATTAGAAAACATAATCAAAAAAGAAGGAATAATACTATAAACTATTATATTGAAAAATCTGGAGGGGTCAAGAAAGCATGGAAAGAGCTGAAAGAATGTACAAACTGGGTAGACAACATGACACACCATAAACATAAGAAAAATAAAACAAATAGAATCGAAATACTGCAAGTAGCCACCGATTATTACCGCGATCTATTTAGCGATGACGGAATACCAGAACAAAATGATCTGTTTAGTGTAAAGGACTGCAATGAAAAAATACCGTGCATTTTGAAAGATGAAGTAGAAAAGGCTATAAAATCACAAAAGAGAAATAAAGCACCGGGTGAGGACTGTATATCTAACGAAATTTTATTAGGAACATCTGACATCATACTAAATAACATCACGGACCTATTTAATGATATATTGGAATCAGAATACATACCCTACCAGTGGACCACATCAACCATTATACTGCTACATAAAAAAGGGAAGAAAGATGAAATAGCTAACTATAGACCCATCAGCCTAATATCTTAACATATATGAAATATTTTCCAAAATAATACTAGACCGTTTAACGAAAACGCTGGACGAAAACCAACCAAGAGAACAAGCCGGTTTTCGTAGCGATTTTTCGACAATTGTCCATATACACACCATTAAGCAGGTAATACAAAAATGCAATGAGTATTGTATGACGTATTACTTAGCGTTCGTAGATTACAACAAAGCGTTTGATTCGCTAAAACACGCCAAAATTTGGGAAGCGCCTGCAGTTCAAGGCATCGAATGCAAATACATATGCATAATTAAAATATATACAAAAACATGCAAGCGAAGATAAAAACTGAAAGACTAGGCGAAATGTTCCCTATAAAATGAGGTGTCCGACAGGGCGATCCATTATCACCCAAACTTTTTTCAGCAGTGCTGGAAAACATATTCAGGCATCTTGAATGGACCTCATATGGACTAAATATTAATGGGACACAACTTAACCATCTAAGATTTGCAGATGATTTGATTCTGATCGCAGAAGACCCAAAAAGCCTACAAAACATGCTTAAACAGCTTGTAAAAGAAAGCAGCAAAGTTGGACTCTCAATGAATGTTTCAAAGACCAAAGTAATGACAAATCTCGATCTTGAAAGAACCCCTATTCAAGTCGACGGTGCCGTAATAGAATATGTTGAAGAATAGATATACCTGGGCCACATAATATCACCAAAAGACCTTTCATCAAAAGAAATAAATAATCGAGTTTAACTAGCATGGAAAAGATACTGGTCCCTCAAAGAAATTGTGAAAAACCCCCAAGTGCCACTAAAATCTAAGAAAAAAATATTTGACTCATGTATCTTACCCGTACTGACGTATGGATGTCAAACATGGTGCTTAACAAAACTAAATATGCACAAACTTGAGACCTGTCAGCACAGTATGGAGCGAAGCATGCTAAATGTCAAACTAAAAGACAAGATAAAACTAAAAACACTACGAAACCAAACTAAACTGACAGATGTAACATACTGCACAAGAAAACTGAAATGGAGGTGGGCAGGCCATATGATGAGAAGCAATAAAGGAAAGTGGGCTAAGGATATAACGGAATGGTGTCAGCGGCAAAACAAGAGAAGGAAAGGGAGACAGCGGCTTAGATGGGAAGACGATATTCGCAACACTGCAGGAGTCACTTGGAGGAGGTTGGCTCGGAACCGTAAAATGTGGCAAGTGCTATGGGAGGCCTTTGCGGAAACGCAAGACAATATAAGTGTTAGTTAATAAGTGAATTGTATAATTTTGTAAATAAGTTTATTGTTAAATAAAGGCTATTATTATATTATTAAGACAAGAGTGAATAGGCTGTTTCTAGACGGGCATGATACATCCTCGGACGCATTGTCACTTAACAATACGTGAGATTGCGGTCAAATGCCCATCTATAGTAATAATAAAATAAAAAAATTATAAAAACACATACTTAGATTAGGAAGAAAAAAAATACTATACCGTCTTCCTCCTCCTGTCTTCAATATAAAGTTGCTGGCCATTGAGGAATAGACCATTGATTTTCCGCACCACCAGTGCTCCGTCGTCGTCATTGGCTAGCCCCACGGTAACTTTCTTGCCCTTTCCTTCGGCAACCAGATTGTCAAGGATGATCTCAGTCAAACCGCATTTCTCGTTAAGTAAGCCCTTTATGTCCGAGTATCGAGACTGAAAAGAAGACATTTTTTTTTTAAATTTTAGTTTATATTTTTAATTCCAGTACAGGTGTTGGGACTACAGTCAAGGGATGTAGCAAAATCGCAAACTTCGCAATTTTTATATGGGGATACACTTATTTGACTTGAATAAATAAATATTATAAGGGAAATCGTTTCTGCACGTTTAAGGGAACCTACAAATATATTATAAATACAGTATTTAGACGTTTTCATTCCAATTCGAACATAAAAACACGATAAATCCGAAATGTTCTGTCATCATAGTTGTAATACTTACAGTCGCCGGCAGGTTATGTATAGTTAATAACATCTTGTTATTTGATTGCCTCTATTTAAAAGATTATATATTTATAAAATAACTGTGGTCGTAAAGTTTCAAGAAGATTGCTCAATCAGAATAGAATATCCAGAACATAACATAATCGCCTATGTAGGTATGTAATGGCCAACGCCATTTCCATTAAGTTTAGTTTTGTTTTAAAAAAAACTTTGCTAAGTTTGCCAAAGACAAATTATTTACTTGCCCTATTATATACACACTCACCGAGACCAACTAAAATCCGTATGCACATGCATACTCTTTACACACCATTGGTATGAAAAGGATGTCACATGGGTCTCGTCCGGTATCGACGAGTGTATATAGCCAAACTTCAAAAATGAAAGATTTCGCTAATCTACATTTTCCATAGACAGTGTGACCAGATTTAGCAGAATTCTGCGATTTTGGCAGAATTTGAACCCCATTTTGATACTTAGAAGATTATACTGCAGAATAGAAAAAGTTAGCAGATTTTGGCAGAATTTAATAAAACTTTAGCAGTGGTTTAGCAGCAAACAGGATTTTTAATTAGCCGAGTTTAATTTTAATATGTGCTTAACAAAATAACTACTGTTTTTATTTTAATTTATGTCACAATTTTTTCGTTGTACTGACAATACTAGTCCTTTTAGGAGAGTTCCCCAAACATGTATATTCTCTCTCGAGTAACAAGGACGCGTCAATTTCTTCGTAAATCGTAGTAGTGGTTTATACTGTGCGAGTGCGGACGTAACAATGAAAAGAAAATACGAGCAAAACTATAGATCTGAGTGGGAGGAGGATCCTATGTTTTCGTCTTGGCTTTCAAGAGCTAAAGATGACCATAATGCTGCTTTTTGTAAAGCGTGTAACATAAAATTAGTTTCTCGTCTTTCTGTTTTAAAAGATCATGTAACCACATCGAGACACAAGAAAAGTATTATTGGATATTCAGGACAGTCAACCGTGAGTAAAATTCCTAAAAAAATACATATTACTTTACTTTTTGTTTTTTTACAAATATCATGATAATAATCACAATTTTTGCAATTTATTAGTGGATCACTCCACTAGTGTTATTATTATAAACAAAGATCAGAAACAAATGAAAAACTTTTTCGACGATACTGGACTTGAACCAGTGCCTTGAGCCAGACCGGGGCAGCACGCTCTACCATCTGAGCTAATCGTCCACACCAGTAGTCGACGAATTTTGTCATCTGTTCTTGCTTATGGATCTCTGTATGGTGCATCCGACTCTTTAGCCGTTAGCGCCGCCTAGTGAAGAACTATGAAGTTACTTTCACCCCGAGCAGATACCTTTACAGGTACCATTGCTCGGCGAGAGGTGGCGCTATTATCAAGACTGTACTTTTTGTTTTTTTACAAATATCATGATAATAATCACAATTTTTGCAATTTATTAGTGGATCACTCCACTAGTGTTATTATTATAAACAAAGATCAGAAACAAATGAAAAAATTTTTCGACGATACTGGACTTGAACCAGTGCCTTGAGCCAGACCGGGGCAGCACGCTCTACCATCTGAGCTAATCGTCCACACCAGTAGTCGACGAGTTTTGTCATCTGTTCTTGCTTATGGATCTCTGTATGGTGCATCCGACTCTTTAAAAAAAAAAAAAATTTGAAAAATTTTTTCATTTGTTTCTGATCTTTGTTTATAATAATAACACTAGTGGAGTGATCCACTAATAAATTGCAAAAATTGTGATTATTATCATGATATTTGTAAAAAAAACAAAAAGTACAGTCTTGATAATAGCGCCACCTCTCGCCGAGCAATGGTACCTGTAAAGGTATCTGCTCGGGGTGAAAGTAACTTCATAGTTCTTCACTAGGCGGCGCTAACGGCTAAAGAGTCGGATGCACCATACAGAGATCCATAAGCAAGAACAGATGACAAAATTCGTCGACTACTGGTGTGGACGATTAGCTCAGATGGTAGAGCGTGCTGCCCCGGTCTGGCTCAAGGCACTGGTTCAAGTCCAGTATCGTCGAAAAATTTTTTCATTTGTTTCTGATCTTTGTTTATAATAATAACACTAGTGGAGTGATCCACTAATAAATTGCAAAAATTGTGATTATTATCATGATATTTGTAAAAAAACAAAAAGTACAGTCTTGATAATAGCGCCACCTCTCGCCGAGCAATGGTACCTGTAAAGGTATCTGCTCGGGGTGAAAGTAACTTCATAGTTCTTCACTAGGCGGCGCTAACGGCTAAAGAGTCGGATGCACCATACAGAGATCCATAAGCAAGAACAGATGACAAAATTCGTCGACTACTGGTGTGGACGATTAGCTCAGATGGTAGAGCGTGCTGCCCCGGTCTGGCTCAAGGCACTGGTTCAAGTCCAGTATCGTCGAAAAATTTTTTCATTTGTTTCTGATCTTTGTTTATAATAATTACATATTACTTTACAAATAAATCTATTTTGTTAACTGACTTGTACGTTCTTATTGCAGGTTCAAACATTTTTTTCAAAAACTTCTTTGACGGATGAGGTAAAGAAAGCTGAGATCAAGATATGTACATTTTTGGTAGAACACAATTTGCCATTTAGAATTATGGATCATTTAAGTGACTTACTTGAAAAATGCTTTCATGATTCAGAAATAGCAAAATCGTTTTCATGCAAACGAACAAAGGCAGCCGCATTAACTTATAATGTCCTGAAACCAGAAGTTGAAAAAGAAATGCATGCTGAAGTACGTTCCCGAAAGCCTGTATTTTCTGTTGTTATTGATGAGAGTACGGATGTTACTTCAACGAAGGTTCTTGCTGTAGTAATAAAATATTCCTCTGAGAAAAATAACATCATGCAATTGAAAACAAAATTTTTGACATTAATGAATTTAGAAGGTGAGTCAGCTCAGCATCTGTTCGATGCTCTTTCGCAGTCATTAGCAAATGCTAACTTGGACATAACGCAATGTATTGGGTTTGGTGCTGATACAACTAACGTAATGTTTGGCATGAAGGTGGTGTGATTGCTAAAATAAGAGAAATTAATCCGCATTGTGTGTTCATAAAATGTGTGTGCCATTCAATTGCTTTAGCTGTAAGTCATGCCAGTAAAAGCACTTTGCCAAGAAGTTTAAACCAGGTTGTAAAAGAAGTTTATGGTTATTTCGCACACAGCAGTAAACGACAGCGTGAATTCCAAGAATTCCAAAACTTTTTTAATTCTGAACACCACAAAATTTTGCAGCATTACGATATACGATGGTTGTCATTTCATGCATGTATCAACAGAATTATTGAGCAATGGGAGCCACTTAAACTTTACTTTCGTGGACAATATCTGGAAGACAAAAACATTTCAGCCGAATTCTTACAGCAAAATTTTGATAATCAAATCATGAAACTTTACTTTTACGCCCTAGATTATATTTTACCGATCCCTAATAAGATGAATATAATATTTCAAGGTGAGTACTCCACAGTACAAAGGGCATTCAAAGATTCGGCAGATATGCTTACACTACTGCTAAGTTGTTATATGAAAATGAGTTACTTGAGAAGCACAAATCCACTGGACTTTGATCCGAGTTCAACAGTGAATTTTTTACCTCTGAAGGAAATATATTTGGGAGTAAACGTCAGTAAACAAATTGAATTATTAGCTCAAGATGCCAGGCAAACGTCAGAAATCACAACTTTCCTGCATCGCATTCAATCATTCTTGATTAAACTCTGTGTTGAACTAAAATTGCGTTTACCACTTCATAAATTATTTCAGCAAATGCAATTTCTTGAGCCACAAAACATTGTCTACAAGGATTACACAAGTTTGGCTAGTATGGTTTCTCAATTTCCTAATTTGGTTGAAGAATCCGACATCCAAACGATTGACTCCGAATACAGGGAGCTAAAATTGGACAACACAGTGTCCGATCTTTAGAATCGGGAGGTAGCTCCGGTACGGCTCTGAACATAGAAAGGTTTTGGGGCCACATTGCCAAAATTACCAAGGCCGATGGAAGTAAAAAGTACCAACATTTGGTAGACTTTGCAAAGGCAATGATGATTATGCCCATGTCAAACACGGCGTGTGAGAGAGTATTTTCTCGAGTAAACAACATAAAAACTGAATTGAGAAATAGATTTAAAAACGAACACGTTTCTGCCATACTGCACGTGAAGCAAGCTGTGAAAGAGCAGGATGGGTGTGTGAATTTCACACCATCCAAAAATATGTTAGTCAATGCAGGAAACTCAAAGACTCTGTATAAAAATGTAGATGTTAATATGCCAAATTAATAGGTTAGATTAGGTTATGTGAGTTATGATTATTAATAAAAGAAATATACTTAAGTTGTGATTATTATTAATAATAAAAAACAATCGGTCATGAGTCATGAGCGTTTTTATTTTATATATTTTCATACAAAATTTGAGTTCAATCGTTAGCAGAATTTAGCAGAATTTACCCCAGCAGCTAGCATTATGCTCAATTTAAATCTGGTCACACTGTCCATAGACCGATTCCGTTCTTTTTTTCAGTTGCGTGCGACAGCGACACTAGGGACAGCGACTAGCGAAAGACAATTTGACTGATTGACGCGATTGCGAGTCGCTAGTCGCAAATTTTTGCTGAAAAAAACATTGAAATTTGTTATTATAATGATTAGATAGGTTTAAATTAGTTATTTCACTATAAGCAGTTCTCTTTACTCTTTCAAGATGATGCTAACAATTCTTGGGCTGCCGCCCACGGTAAGCGATATTCGCGAGTTACCACTTGAAGGTTGTTTTCCACACATTATACAGCAATCAAACGTGAAATCAATTGTTTCAGACCAAGTACAAAGATTTGAAGGTGTTAATTAAAACGCGATGTAATCTGAACGACTTCATTTTGGACGACTTGGTTGGCGATAACAATGGACTGAAGAAAGTTCGAATTGGTTTGGCAGATATGAACGAAGGCAGTCACCTTATAAAATGTTTAGATGGATATCGTATGGCTGGTTGTGAGCTGAGCGTTATCCCGGTAGCAAAATCGGTAATTTAATAATATATTTTCCTATCTATTCCTGGTTATTAAAAACTGTTAATTAACTTGCAATGTTTGTATGGGAGTAGTACCTATGTTGTTTAAGTCAAATCACGCAAGCTAAATTAGAACCTCTTGCTGGTGTCCAATTGAGCTGAAATTTGGTGGCATACTAATGTAAGTTTGGTGTCGATGGAATGTTAGGGTATCTTCAAGCGAGTTTAATGATGGATACAGATTGTATGAAATCTTATCTACGTAACCCGGTGGTACTCACTAGAAATCTTTAGAAGAGAAAATTAACCTTGCTTCTTCCAAATAAGACCTATACAGGGTATTTTTTACGCTGTAGCACCTATCACCGGGTTAACAAAAGGCTCATTGAGTGGACTTATAAATATTAGGGGGACCATTTCAAACAAATCACACTAGTTCCTCGGTGAGCTCAATAAGGGTTGTTATGAGTACTAGACAACAATATATAACAGGTATATTACTTATATACATAGGAAACATCCAAGACTCAGGAACAAATATTTATGCTTGTCACACAAATATTTGAACCTAGGACTGTTAGCTTCGCAGGCAGTGTCATTACCACTGAGGTAAACCGGTCATTCAATTAGCCACATCAACTAGTTGACATTTGTAGGACTAGTAACGATCTGGGATAAAAACTTGTGTAACTATTTTTTTTATAGTCAGATTGAACTGTTGCATAAGTGTCATTATACTGTTTAACAATTAACATCAAAAATTTAAACATGAAGAAAGTATTCTATGACTTCAATTGTAGAGGATAAGAAGTCACTACCCCTATTATTTCTTCAGCTTAGTTGAGTAAAAGTATCCCATAACGATCTGTGCTTGTCCAGCTTGTATTTTTTGAAAATATCTTTAATGTACAGACATTTAATTTTTACAACTTTATAACATTATTATTATTTATGATCAGGCAGGCAGTTGCAGCAACTGATGCCTATATCCAATTTATCTAGAGTCTAAATTCTCTGTTCAGTAGTATGCTTAGTCAATTTGTTTTTGAAGGTATTGACATTAGGTGCCGAGATTACATCCTCTGGTAGCTTGTTCCATGCGCTCACAACCCTGTTGCCCAGAAAGTGTTTGTAATAGTCTAAATATTTCAGCAAGGACCTCAAAACTTTGATCAAAGAGGGAATTTCAACCAGCCCCAAAACAACTATCAACAAAATGATTACAATGATCGCCCGTCACCTTGGGGACAACCAAACATCCAGCCGAACCAGATGACTAGTCCCCAGTGGACTGCAAACCCAATCAACGGACCAGGGCCAAACAACTCGTTTGGGTTCCAACAACAAGGTCCCATGCAGAATAATCAGTATATGCCACAGCAGGTAATTTTAATAATTTTCTACCATTCCTTTTTTTTTAAACGGTAAAATACTACACTGCTTGAGACACGGTTAACAAAAAGGTGGAACAACTTTGTTAGAATCAGCATAACTCGTCAACATTTGGATATTCAAACTTTATAAACATACTAGAAGGTGCCCGAAACTTCGTTTGCGGAGGAGAGAAAGTCACAACCCCTCTTTTTTTCGACAGTGTATATGGGTAAATAGTATCCTATAACCATCTGTGGAGACCCAACTACCTGTGTATTAAAAATAGTTGAAATCCGTTTAGGCATTATGTAGTGATGAAGCCACAACAACATGTACAAAAAAAAAAAAGATTTTCGATTTAGTGTCTTCCAAATAGTCCGTTACAGTATTTTTTTTGGAAAATATCGTCAATGTACAGACATTTACTTTTTATAACTTTATAATCTATAGTTAGTCATCTATACTAAATGACTAATCATTATTATTACTTATTTAATCACAATTGCTTACAATATAGAAATGAGAGTATATCTATTTACTATGGAAGGTACTTTATATTTTAACACCTTTAAAACAATGATCTTGTACTTATGTATCTTTCCCTGCTTTTATTTAATTAATTTCTTTTTTTTATAATATAGCTTAAACTATTTCCTTCGCAATACACATGGGCTGGTCATGTTTATAAATATTCCAATTTCAAATAGATAGCATGAGTAGTTTTTGAGATATGGCGCTCTAATAGTCGGACAGACAGACAAAGTCGCACCATAAGGGTTAGTTTTTTACCATTTTTGGTACGGAACCCTAAAAAGAAGAATTATTGAGCTAATATCAATAATATTTTAAATACATCACGTCATCTTTTATTTCACAGCCACAAAACCAGTATCCTAATCAGAATTACAATCAACCCGGACCAGGCCATTTTGGTGGCCCACACCCAGGCCCCCATAACCAGAACTCTGGTCCATATGGTCAGCATGGTCACTCAGGGCCTCATGGACCCCAGGGCCCACACGGACCTGGGCCTCAAGGACTGGGTCCGCTAGGACATCAGGGTCCTCTTGAACATACAGGTCCACAGATGCAGCGGCCACAGTTTAGAGGGCCGCAGGACCAGAGTTACGGGGGACCGCCTAGGAATAACATTCCAGAGCCAGCCGTAAGTCCATATTATTTAATGTTGTTATTTTTTTTCATGCCCACGCAAGTAACACACAAGCTGCATTAGAGCGTATACAGCCCTTATAACGCTCAGACTAGCTGTCTAATGACCGTATAGGCTCTTACACCTCTTATAACGCTCAGGCTGGCTGTCTAATGACCGTATAAGCTCTTACACCTCTTATAACGCTCAGGCTGGCTGTCTAATGACCGTATAAGCTCTTACACCTCTTATAACGCTCAAGCTGGCTGTCTAATGACCGTATAAGCTCTTACACCTCTTTTAACGCTCAGGCTGGCTGTCTAATGACCGTATAAGCTCTTACACCTCTTATAACGCTCAGGCTGGCTGTCTAATGACCGTATAAGCTCTTACACCTCTTATAACGCTCAGGCTGGCTGTCTAATGACCGTATAAGCTCTTACACCTCTTATAACGCTCAGGCTGGCTGTCTAATGGCCGTATAAGCTCTTACAGCTCTTTCAATACTCTGACTGGCTGTATATTAGTCGTATAGGCTCTTACAGCTCTTATAACGCTCAGGCTGGCTGTCTAATGACCGTATAAGCTCTTACACCTCTTATAACGCTCAGGCTGGCTGTCTAATGGCCGTATAAGCTCTTACAGCTCTTTCAATACTCTGACTGGCTGTATATTAGTCGTTTAGGCTCTTACAGCTCTTATAACGCTCAGGCTTGCTGTCTAATGACCGTATAAGCTCTTACACCTCTTATAACGCTCAGGCTGGCTGTCTAATGACCGTATAAGCTCTTACACCTCTTATAACGCTCAGGCTGGCTGTCGAATGACCGTATAAGCTCTTAAAGCTCTTATAACGCTCAGGCTGGCTGTCTAATGGCCGTATAAGCTCTTACAGCTCTTTCAATACTCTGACTGGCTGTATATTAGTCGTTTAGGCTCTTACAGCTCTTATAACGCTCAGGCTTGCTGTCTAATGACCGTATAAGCTCTTACACCTCTTATAACGCTCAGGCTGGCTGTCTAATGACCGTATAAGCTCTTACACCTCTTATAACGCTCAGGCTGGCTGTCGAATGACCGTATAAGCTCTTACAGCTCTTATAACGCTCAGGCTGGCTGTCTAATGGCCGTATAAGCTCTTACAGCTCTTTCAATACTCTGACTGGCTGTATATTAGTCGTTTAGGCTCTTACACCTCTTATAACGCTCAGGCTGGCTGTCTAATGGCCGTATAAGCTCTTACAGCTCTTTCAATACTCTGACTGGCTGTATATTAGTCGTTTAGGCTCTTATAGCTCTTATAACGCTCAGAGCCGCTGTCTAATGGCCGTATAAGCTCTTTACACCTCTTATAACGCTCAGGCTGGCTGTCTAATGGCCGTATAAGCACTTACAGCTCTTATATCGCTCAGACTGGCTGACTAATGGCCGTATAAGCTCTTACAGCCCTTATATCGCTCAGACTGGCTGACTAATGGCCGTATAAGCTCTTACAGCTCTTATATCGCTCAGACTGGCTGACTAATGGCCGTATAAGCTTTTACAGCCCTTATATCGCTCAGACTGGCTGACTAATGGCCGTATAAGCTCTTTCAGCTCTTATATCGCTCAGACTGGCTGTCTAATGGCCGTATAAGCTCTTACAGCCCTTATATCGCTCAGACTGGCTGACTAATGGCCGTAAAAGCTCTTACAGCCCTTATATCGCTCAGACTGGCTGTCTAATGGCCGTATAAGCTCTTACAGCTCTTTCAATACTCTGACTGGCTGTATATTAGTCGTTTAGGCTCTTACACCTCTTATAACGCTCAGGCTGGCTGTCTAATGGCCGTATAAGCACTTACAGCTCTTATATCGCTCAGACTGGCTGACTAATGGCCGTATAAGCTCTTACAGCTCTTATATCGCTCAGACTGGCTGACTAATGGCCGTATAAGCTCTTACAGCCCTTATATCGCTCAGACTGGCTGACTAATGGCCGTATAAGCTCTTACAGCTCTTATATCGCTCAGACTGGCTGACTAATGGCCGTATAAGCTCTTACGGCTCTTATATCGCTCAGATTGGCTGACTAATGGTTGTATAAGCTCTTACAGCCCTTATATCGCTCAGACTGGCTGTCTAATGGCCGTATAAGCTCTTACAGCTCTTTCAATACTCTGACTGGCTGTATATTAGTCGTTTAGGCTCTTACACCTCTTATAACGCTCAGGCTGGCTGTCTAATGGCCGTATAAGCTCTTACAGCTCTTTCAATACTCTGACTGGCTGTATATTAGTCGTTTAGGCTCTTACAGCTCTTATGACGCTCAGAGCCGCTGTCTAGTGGCCGTATAAGCTCTTACACCTCTTATAACGCTCAGAGTGGCTGTCTAATTCCCGTATAAGCTCTTACACCTCTTATAACGCTCAGGCTGGCTGTCTAATGGCCGTATAAGCTCTTACACCTCTTATAACGCTCAGAGTGGCTCTCTAATTGCCGTATAAGTTCTTACACCTCTTATAACGCTCAGACTGGCTGACTAAAGGCCGTATAAGCTCTTACAGCTTTTATATCGCTCAGACTGGCTGACTAATGGCCGTATAAGCACTTACAGCTCTTATATCGCCCAGACTGGCTGACTAATGGCCGTATAAGCTCTTACAGCTCTTATATCGCCCAGACTGGCTGACTAATGGCCGTATAAGCTCTTACGGCTCTTATATCGCTCAGACTGGCTGACTAATGGCCGTATAAGCTCTTACAGCCCTTATATCGCTCAGACTGGCTGACTAATGGCCGTATAAGCTCTTACGGCTCTTATATCGCTCAGACTGGCTGACTAATGGCCGTATAAGCTCTTACAGCTCTTATAATGCTCAGACTGGCTGTATAATGGCCATATAAGTTCTTATACAAAAACGCGGTGTGCATAGGCCCTATGGGATATATGAACATTGCATAGTCATACTCACACTCCTCCACATTTAATATTACCAAGTGGGTGGATCAACTTTCCTTGTAATTTTTTTCATAATCATTTATTCACAAAATATATGGTGCAAACATAGAGTGCTACGATATAAAATATTGATTCTTCATACATTGTTGTTATCAGAGATGGGCATTAATCGATTATTTTTATAATTAATTAATTAAAAAGTTACGTTTTTTGTTTTTAATCGCGATTAAGTAGGTTAAATTTAATCGTTAATCGATTACATTTTGCCCATCTTTGGTTGTTATTCTGTCCCGTAACTCAGTAGAGAATAGTGACATAGTTACTTAGAAGAATGCTCATAATCTAGGCTAGGTCGGCATACGTTTTAGACGACGAGCCAGATACCGGAAATCACAGAGCCGCAGTTTTCTGTTTCAGGTTTATCACTGTATACCAAATTTTAATAGGACTTTTTTTAAAGGGAAACTTGAAGACTCGCAAGAGACCCTTTAAAGGTGCGTCCACACTTGTATCATTTGCTCGTATCCGATCACCGTGGCGTGGCATGACTGCGTATCGCGCTGCTTGGACGCTCACTGTTCGCGCGGCGATCACGCCTCGCTTGTCCGATCTAAGTGTGTGATACGCGTAGCAACATGAATTTCGAGGGATCGGATCGGCGCAACGTCAAAACGCGTGATCGTGACACGCGTTCCTGCCACGGGACGTAGATCTGATCGGGCAAATGATACAAATGTGGACGCACCTTAAAGAGCCGGTGTTTACCGACCCCTGATCCAGTCTATTAACATACTGACGAGTTGGGCCCTTAAAAAATGAACCTATACTGGCTAGAAAAAAACATTTTTGCTGCCCCTATCTATACTAATAAACAGTTGTAAAAATGAAATGTCTGTACATTGAAGATATTATCAAAAAATGATTGTAACGTACTTGAAGGTCACTAAAACGAAATATATGTATATTTTTTTGTATGTTTGTATGTGTCGTTGTGGCTTCATCACGCTAAATCGGCTAAACGTATTTCAACTATGTAATAGTACACGGGTAGCCGAGTATCCACAGATGGTTATAGAATACTTTTTACCCGCCTACCCTGAAGAAAAAATAGGGGTAATGATTTTTTCTCCTCCGCGAACGAAGTTGCGGGCACTTTCTAGTCTATACTATTATAAAGTTTTAAAATTAAATGTCTGTACATTGATGATATTTTCAAAAAAATGATTGTTATGGACTATTTGGAGGTCATTAAAACGAAAAATATTTTTTTTTGATTTTATGTATGTTTGTATGTGTCGTTGTGGCTTCATCACGCAAAATCGGCTAAACGGATTTCAACTATTTTTTTTACACGGGTAGCTGGGTATCTCCAGATGGTTATAGTATACTTTTTACCCAACTATGCTAAATAAAAAAAGAGGGGTTATGACTTTTTCTTCTCCGCGAACGAAGTTGCGGGCGCCTTCTAGTATTGTATAAAATCGTAGTTTTGTCAATGAGATACAGAAAAAAGTTGATTGACTCATTGTACAGTCAATAGGGAATATGCATGAACTTTAATTTTTGCTTTATTAAAAGCTTATTCATGTAACAAACAGTAGACAAAAATAATTTTTCAAATAACTATAAAAATACCCAAGATATAAGCCATCAAACATTTCATTCTATCTCTTTCTAGCAAAACAGAATTTAATATGGAGTTTATATGACCGTAGTAGACTGTGACGTAACAGTCTATATCGGACCTCTGTCAAATCGCTGTCTAATTAGTAGTTTAAAATGCTTATATCGCACGTATTTCTTGGCCGATTTTAATTTTAATTTCACTTTTTGGTATAGTTTTTACGGTATTTTGATATTTCTTTACGAAAAGCGATGAAAAAATGTCATGCATGTTCCCTATAGCAAAAGTAGATTATCATTTTACTACTTTGTTACACTGCCGTAACAATACTGCGTTGGCTGGGTATGAAAATCAAAATTCTAATTAGTTCGTCAGCTAGATAATAAAAAAATATTGGACACGTATTTTTTGTTTTTTCAATATAATAAAAAAATACTCAGATAAATCGAGTTAAGGTTTAGGTGTGGGGGCTCGTGACGTCACTCCTAAGTAAAATTTGTACTTAGGAGTGACGACGTCACCCGACATTTTGACTCAGTGTATCATCTTTATTTTTCGATTATGTAAAAGAAGGGAAAATAAGTGTCCAATATTTTTTATCAATCTACATGGCGGGCTAATTATTAAAGTTTAGTCATCATCCCCATTGGGATCGGTTAAAGTAGTGAAAGTGACAAGGAACTAAAATGATCATCTAATTTTGCTGTTGACTGTACATAACACTGCTCATCATCTACTTACCACTGGATGGCAGAGGATGAATGAGAGTTAATAGTTATTTTCTATACTATTATAAAGTTATAAAAATGAAATGTCTGTACATTGAAGATATTTTCAAAAAATTGATTGTTACGGACTATTTGGAGGTCACTAAAACGAAAAATATTTTTTTGGATTTTATGTATGTAGGTATGTGTCGTTGGGGCTTCATCACGCAAAATCGGCTAAACAGATTTCCACAATTTTTGGTACACGGGTAGCTGGGTATCTCCAGATGGTTATAGGGTACTTTTTACCCGACTACGCTGAAGAAAAAACGACGGGTTATGACTTTTTCTCTTCCGCAAACGAAGTTGTGGGTGCCTTCTAGTATTGAATAAATGTTTTTATTATTATTACTAGAAGGCGGCCCGCAACTTCACACTCCACAACGACACATACAAACATACATAAAATCCAAAAAAAAAAAAATTGGTTTTAGTGGCCTCCAAATAGTCCATAACAATCATTTTTAACACGCTTTTATTAGGTCGACTTGTATGTAACTATGTAATGGAATCTAAGGTAACTAATTTAACCATCTTCCAAAGATCGTAGCGTCATGAAAATTGGCAGCTGTATGTAGTTCTGATGACAATACAATAATATGGTCCTGTCGAACTGCTCTGATGATGGAGCCGGAAGATATGAACTGGAACTTCATGATGGAACATCGTATCATAGCTGTGTTCGGATGTAAGGAAAGTCTTGTAAAGCGTGTTTTTTAAACTATTAATTTATTTTGAAAATATCTTCAATGTACAGACATTTCATTTTTACAACTTTATAATAGTTATTGTTATTATTATCTGCAACATTTTTTACTGCAGTCTAGTCGCACTCATGCACTGCGCACGGTGGAGATCGTGGACACGCCGGTGAACAGGCCTCCTGTGCAGCCCAACAGGTTCCCCGGCCAGGGCTACCCGGAGCAGGCCAAACAGGTATGTATAACTCGGGTATAATAATTGAAAAATATATATTTATTAGAAACTATCTGTGGATGCCCAGCTGTGTACCAAAAAGAGTTGAAAGGGAGCGTTCAAGTATTACGTAACGATTAACGATTGTAACGCGCCGTAACGTTTTCCTGTACCTCCCTCCCCCCTAGTAAAACGTTACGTAATCACCAAGTGACCATTTTTAATTAAAATGGTCATTCCATTTGAAATTTTGAAAAAAATTAAGGTAAAAAATGCTTGAGAGAATCTCTGTACGCGACCGTTCTGAAGGGTAAAAAAAACAATGTTACGTAACGCGTAGTTCAAACCCCGCAGCCCGCCTCTGTAACGCATCGTAACGTTTTACAAGACCCCCCTCCCCCAAAATTCGTTACGTAATACTTGAACGCTTCCAAATCCGTTTAGCCGTTTTGGTGTGATGAAGTCACAGGGCCGGCCTCAACCATGTAGGCGCCCTGGCCCCCGCGCAGCGAACGTCTCTGACACTGCGGCGCCCCGGGCGGCCCCCGCGCCGCTCGCCCGCCCCTAGACCCGGCTCTTTGAAGCCACAACGACACATAAGTACACAAATAATATAAAAAAAACTATTCAGTGAGTTCCAAATAGTCTTTTACAATATATATATATATATTTAATATCCTCAATGTACAGACATAAAAATTTTATAACTTTGTAATACTATGGAAATAATAATATTGCAATAGTTATTAAGAAAAGATGACTCACTGTTGAGTCTCCTCTTCGGAAATGGCCGTCAATTCAGACTTGTAAATTACTGTACTTACTCGTAGAGAATAAAGATCATTATTTCGTTATTCATTTCACTAATATTATTTTAAAAGCAAATACTAGGTAAACTACTTTTGACTAGATAACATATTTTTACACCATTCGAAATTAAAGTGTTTTCAGTCCTGTGTTTTGCTTGTTCCTTGATGATCGTAATACAGGATCACAAGCTGGTGGTAGCGAAAACTCACCTTCTTTATTAAAATTTGACGTTTTTTGATTTCAAGAATCTTTGTTAGTAATGTACTAACTTTATTTGACCAGTGAATGTTGTCTTAATCTAAAACGTCAATTGAAAAAAATATGAATAGATGAAATGATTGTTGCAGGCGCCAATAATAAAGGATAATTTCCAAGGGCCGAGCCAGTACAACGCTGGGCAGGGCGGCTCCGGCGCGAGGCCGACAGCGCAGCCGTGGATACAACAGGTATGAGTGACACAGATAATGGTGAAATGGGGCCTTAATTTTATCTGTTAATAGTGTTAACAGCTGATTTAAAAAAAACACTTGAAGAGATAATAAAAAATCATAACCCTCTATTTTCTTCAGGGTCATTACCCATATGTTATAGTATTCTTTTTACTTCATTGAGTAGAAAGAATCCTATAACATAACCATCTGTCGATGCCCAGCTACCCGTGTACCAAAAACGGAGGATCTAATCCGAGGAGGGAAGGATCTAATCAGCCATTTATTTCTAACTTAGGGCTGGTTGCTTCCAACCATCTTATAAACGTACTACAAGGTGCCCGCAACTTCGTCAGCGGAGGAGAGAATCATAACCCTCTTTTCTCTCTTCAGCGGAGGAGAGAATCATAACCCTCTTTTCTCTCTTCAGCGTAGTCGAGTAAAGAGTATCCTATAACCATCAGTGGATTCCTTCCCTCCTAATAATCTAGGCTGTTAACAAACTGCAGTGTTGGGCGCTTGAAAAATGGGCCTTTATCGTTTAGAAAAAAATATTGTTGTTGCCTTCATATCGTCTAAAATGGTAGTTTTAAGAAGTAACCATACCATCGAGGTAGAAAACACGATAGATTGACCCAAATACGTATAGTGTAGGGATTTTGACGTTTTTCTATGGGACAGCTGTCATTTATAAAAGCAATTTGCCCTATCTACCTTGTCAGCCAAAAGACGACAGGCGTAATGTGGTCGATACATTTAGCCCTTACTGTTATCTAGTATATTTGTCATCAATAAAGGTTTTTGAAGTAAAATTATCAGGCAGCGCAAAACCCAACCTTTTTGGTGCAATGAAAATACAAAATATGGCACAGATTTGTTGAACTAAAAATTGTCATCGGAAAAAATTACTAGTCCTCAAGTGACAATTGATTCTCGTATGCATCAAAGCGTCAATTCATTGCATCCTCGTGCACTTCTGAACTCCATGCAAAGCAAACTAACTCACTATTTGTCTCCAACAGCAACAGAAGCCTGCATTCAACAAGCCAGGCTACGACAAGCCTTTCGACGACAAACCATTTGACAGACCCGTCAAGCCTCAAGAGCCGGCACTTGGCTATAAGCCGTACGACAAGGATTATGACAGGGGCTCCCCAAGAAGGGATAGCAGGAAGAGTCCACTCCGGAAGGTCTCCCCAAGAAGGTCACCTGGTCGAATTAAGTCCCCTGGACGAATGTCCCCTAGAAGGTAAGCCTTTCGACAATAAACAATCTTAATTTTAAAACCCGCACACGGCTACAAGCCGTATAACAAGGATTATGTAAGAGACTTTTCAAGAAGGGATATCACGAAAAGTCTTCTGCGGAAAGAGTTCCCATGGTCTACCGGTCGATCAAAGTCCTTTGACGAATGCATCCTAGAAAAACTATTGAACAGACTGAGCGTTCTAAACCTCAAGAACGGATACACGGCTACAAGCCGTGCGACAATGATTACGGAAGAGACTTCTCAAGAAGGGTTATATATATAGGGATATACATTTATTTTTATATCTATATATATGTATATATAGGAGAAGGAGTCATTTGTACGTTTGTTTTGTGCAGTAAAGTTGAAATAAATAAAATAATAAATCTATAATATAAAATCATTTCTAATCTAAAATCGCTGTAAAATTTTGCGTTCGATTTATTTTCTATCATTCGCAGGCTATTTCGAGATTAGATTTTCAAGAATCGCATCAAGAATCGTAGTAGACTAAAACAAATTTTAGCATCTTTCGTCGATATCGCAATTTGTTTAAAACTGTATATTTGCTTTGCAGGCATTCGCCTGGAAGGCGCATGTCCCCTGGTGGCCGCATATCTCCTGGTAGACGCATGTCTCCTGGTAGGCGTATGTCTCCGGGCAGACGGATGTCTCCAGGCAGACGGATGTCCCCAGGCAGACGGATGTCCCCGGGCAGACGGATGTCCCCAGGCAGACGAGTGTCCCCGGGGCGACGGGAGCTAAGAGACGAGAGGCGATCGCCGGGACGGATCGGGCCAGCAAGTGAGTAATACTGGTTAATAACCCGAGAAACGCATGTCTCCTTGTAGACGTATGTCTCCTGGTGGACGCATGTCTCTAGGTAGATGCATGACTCCTGGTTGACGCATGTCGCCTCCTGGTAGATCGATGTCTCCTGGTGGATACATGTCTCCCGGTAGTAGTCTGTGTCGGGGTAAGCGCATGCATCCTGGTAGACGCATGCGTCCTGGTATACTTCTGATAGACGCATGTCTCTCGGTGGACGTGAAGATAGTTAATGTTTAGATTTGATGCACAATTCAAAGTATAGCTTTTTTCTGTACCTCGTTGCCATGGTTACATCTCCCGAGTCACTTTTTAAAATTACGATTTTAAACGATATAAGGGCAACAAAAATATCATATTACAGCCAATATAGGTCCATCTTTCAAGGACCCATCTCTTCAGTCCAATTTATTATTATTATATTAGCCTTTTTCAAAGTAACTTTGTCACTATTAACTCCCGCGTTACGGGACAGAATAACAATAAGTAAAATGATCCACCCATACAATACTATAAAGTAATGTTCCCTTATGACAGCCGAAGGGGGGGCGCGCCCCACGTGGTCGGCGCGGCGGCTGTCGCCGGCCAAGCGCTCGCCGGAGCGCCGGGACCCGGGCGGCGGCAGGTACTGTACAATACTATACGGTAATGTTCCCTTATGACAGCCGAAGGGGGGGCGCGCCCCACGTGGTCGGCGCGGCGGCTGTCGCCGGCCAAGCGCTCGCCGGAGCGCCGGGACCCGGGCGGCGGCAGGTACTGTACAATACTATACGGTAATGTTCCCTTATGACAGCCGAAGGGGGGGCGCGCCCCACGTGGTCGGCGCGGCGGCTGTCGCCGGCCAAGCGCTCGCCGGAGCGCCGGGACCCGGGCGGCGGCAGGTACTGTACAATACTATACGGTAATGTTCCCTTATGACAGCCGAAGGGGGGGCGCGCCCCACGTGGTCGGCGCGGCGGCTGTCGCCGGCCAAGCGCTCGCCGGAGCGCCGGGACCCGGGCGGCGGCAGGTACTGTACAATACTATACGGTAATGTTCCCTTATGACAGCCGAAGGGGGGGCGCGCCCCACGTGGTCGGCGCGGCGGCTGTCGCCGGCCAAGCGCTCGCCGGAGCGCCGGGACCCGGGCGGCGGCAGGTACTGTACAATACTATACGGTAATGTTCCCTTATGACAGCCGAAGGGGGGGCGCGCCCCACGTGGTCGGCGCGGCGGCTGTCGCCGGCCAAGCGCTCGCCGGAGCGCCGCGACCCGGGCGGCGGCAGGTACTGTACAATACTATACGGTAATGTTCCCTTATGACAGCCGAAGGGGGGGGCGCGCCCCACGTGGTCGGCGCGGCGGCTGTCGCCGGCCAAGCGCTCGCCGGAGCGCCGGGACCCGGGCGGCGGCAGGTACTGTACAATACTATACGGTAATGTTCCCTTATGACAGCCGAAGGGGGGGCGCGCCCCACGTGGTCGGCGCGGCGGCTGTCGCCGGCCAAGCGCTCGCCGGAGCGCCGGGACCCGGGCGGCGGCAGGTACTGTACAATACTATACGGTAATGTTCCCTTATGACAGCCGAAGGGGGGGCGCGCCCCACGTGGTCGGCGCGGCGGCTGTCGCCGGCCAAGCGCTCGCCGGAGCGCCGCGACCCGGGCGGCGGCAGGTACTGTACAATACTATACGGTAATGTTCCCTTATGACAGCCGAAGGGGGGGCGCGCCCCACGTGGTCGGCGCGGCGGCTGTCGCCGGCCAAGCGCTCGCCGGAGCGCCGGGACCCGGGCGGCGGCAGGTACTGTACAATACTATACGGTAATGTTCCCTTATGACAGCCGAAGGGGGGGCGCGCCCCACGTGGTCGGCGCGGCGGCTGTCGCCGGCCAAGCGCTCGCCGGAGCGCCGGGACCCGGGCGGCGGCAGGTACTGTACAATACTATACGGTAATGTTCCCTTATGACAGCCGAAGGGGGGGCGCGCCCCACGTGGTCGGCGCGGCGGCTGTCGCCGGCCAAGCGCTCGCCGGAGCGCCGGGACCCGGGCGGCGGCAGGTACTGTACAATACTATACGGTAATGTTCCCTTATGACAGCCGAAGGGGGGGCGCGCCCCACGTGGTCGGCGCGGCGGCTGTCGCCGGCCAAGCGCTCGCCGGAGCGCCGGGACCCGGGCGGCGGCAGGTACTGTACAATACTATACGGTAATGTTCCTTTATGACAGCGGAAGGGGGGGCGGAGGGCGCTCCGCAGCAACCTGGGCGGTGGCAGGTACTATGCAATATATTAGGAAGAAGTTTTATTATCGAGGTTAAGAATCTTGATTTAATAATATCCCATTAAAATTAAAAGAACCACATACTTATCACAAACACTTTTATTTTTATAAGGGGCAAACGAGCAGATGGATCGCCTGATGGTAAGTATTCACCATCGCCCATGGACACCTGCAACACCAGAGGAGTCACAAGTGCGTTGCTGGCCTTTCAGGTGGGAGTACGCTCTTTTCTTGAAGGTCGCATCGGTCCGGAAATACTGCCGGTGACAATTTATTCGTCTAGTATGAATGTGGAGGATTGTATTTAGAAGAGATTGAAAGTATCGGACATATGTAGGTTGCCTTTACGTTTATTCACCATTGGGGTGATCAATTTTTACAGATATTCCCCTGCCCGCCATATGATGGACAAACGTGACGACTTCATTGACCATGGAAAAACAGTTCGACCAGCCTACGAGCCGACATTACAAGTAAGTGTCTTTTATATTATATCACATTTACCAAGTGTTTTTAGGGTTCCGTACTTGAAAAGGAAAAATCGGAACCCTTATATCGGATCACTTTGTTGTCCATCCGTCTGTCAAGATCCTTTTTCTGAGGAACGCGTGGAGGTATCAAGTTGAAATTAACATCAAATACTTATGTTTGCGGATCCTTGAAGCTGTAAAAATATCAAGGTAAAAGCTTGCCAACGCAATCCTAAGATACAGTAAATAAAAAAGGTATTTCCATACAAGTTGCCGTCCATGGAAAAACTCTGGGGTACTTCCAGTGGTTCTAGAAACTTGAAGCTTTTTATAACACAACCCAAGAAATAAATCTGAAAATCTAAATTTGTTTTATGTCTATGTCGGTAACAAATGTAAAATGACCCCACAGCGCGTACAATTTGCTTAGGAATAGGACTCTACTAACACTGGATTTTCATAGACACGGCCATCTTTAGCGTATATTTTGTACGGAAACCTCGGTGCGCGAGTCCGACTCGCACTTGGCCGGTTTTTTTACTAAAGCTTAGAGTAGATAATAGTTTAAGTACGTACGCAATAGTATAAGTACAGAAAGCTCATTTTTTTGACCTTAGCTAAAGCTGCGCACATAATTACGAGTATTATGAACAAAGTGACCGCGCACGAGCAATTATTGTAGCCACTGCGGCGCTCGAATAGTGAACGTGAATTACGCATGATACGCATAAATATATACCGATCTCAATGTTGAGACTGCTGGATCTGCTACCTGCTTGGCGTAATACCGGAGAGATCACTAAAGACGAATTAAAATGTCTTATATTTGATTCCAACGGCTTTCCTGAATAACATGGTCGAATTAACCTAGCAGATCAAAGTTATACCCAAGCCATCATATTTTATTTATTATTTATTTATTATTCAAAAAAGTTACACAGCATTACACTAAAAACCAAGGCACCGCGAACGAAGGCGCGGGCGGTGAAGTAAAATGTAGCCTACGTCACACTCCAGCTTGAAGATTAAGGGTGTCATCGACAACTAAAGTGGTATCAAAGACAACTCGCAGTTTTGTTGTTAGAGTTGTTACCTTCAAAAGTCATAAGTTCTATCAGTAAAGCTGGACTTTAAGTCACAATTATTTAACTGTCAACCCAAGATTATATACATACTGGAACAAGGACTGAACGAATAGCAAAAATACTGTATAATGATTTGGCCACTCAGATGTTTTGTAGATAAGAACCATAAGTCTTATCAGTAAAACTGGATATTTAGTCACAAATATTGAACCGTTCACTCAAGATTATATACATACTAGAACAAGGACTGAACCAATAGCAAGAATTTTGTATAACCATTTGCCCACTCAGATGTTAATAAAATAAGAGCTACAAAAAAACATTTATCACATCACAACACTATGGCACATAATTCAAAGTCTCTCGGTCTAATGAGGTATGCCCACGAGTCCAAGGCAAGACTATTACGATTTTTTGGGCCAGAAAGCGAGAGTTTTTGCATGAGCAAAGCAGCAGCACAACTGTGCCACTCGATTTTTCGTCGCGTGACAAATATTATCTATCTTATTCTATCCAGTGTAGTCCGAGAGAGTGAGAGATATCTCACATGATAAACGTATTCACGGCCAGTTACTTAACCCGGCTGGAATGACGTAAGAATGATGTGGCAAAATGACCGATTGGTTTATACTCAAAGGAATGAAAGAGCGGAGTTTACTCGAACAAATATAGGGACATATTTTGTTTCATGGAATTTCGTGGAATAATTTAAGTGTCCCAGTTGCGCAATAGCGTGTCGATTTTCAAGAAGAGAGTAAACATGAAACTCAAACGGTAAATTGTAGACGACGCCGCAACTCGACGACTACGACGCAATTCGTCGACCGAGACGCAGCTCAACGAGTACGACGCATCTCGTAGACTACATTTTAATTCTGGAACGACGATGCAACTATTGGACGATAAAACAACTCGTGGTCGACGCTGCAACACGACGACTACGACGCAATTCGTCGACCGTTACGCAGCTCGACGAGTACGACGCATCTCGTAGAATATAATGTAATTCTGGAACCACGATGGAACTATTTGACGATAATGCAACTCGTGGACGACGCTGCAACTCATCGACGACGGTGCAACTCGTCCAAGATGATATTACTTGTCATCGACGATGTCACTCATGAAACGAACTGGTTTCGTAAAGTTTGACGAAATTTGGAAATTACGGAAAGCGACGATATCGAAGGGCTGTAGAGCCACAAATCCAGTTCATAAGTTAGAGAATGAAAAACAATATTCTGTACAACAAATGTGTTTACAATACAGTTTTTTCAGTCTTTAAATATATGGAGACGACGGCAATTTAATGATGTGTATGAATTGCCTATATTGTTGCTTATGTTCATAGAGGGCGGTTACTTTTCATCAGCTGCCTCGATTGCTGCTTATTTAAAAAAATAAAAGAAATCTTTAGATTATAAGCTGATAGTTTAACTATAATTTCATTGCAATGTGCTCCAGTTCCACAAATAACGCGGACACATCTAATAAGAAAGAAAAACTAAAGAAGTTTTTGGAACATAAACAACTAAAAAAATAAGATTCCGACGAATTGAGAACCTCCTCCTTTTTGCAAGTCGGTTAATTACGTGTATACTGTGTATTAAAGACCACTCCATAGGACACTATAAGTACCGATCAAGGATAGAAAAGAGCCGAACAAGGCGAAGAAATAATTGCACATGTTATAATATACTTAGCTAACTAGCGAGAAAGACAAAAATGCCATCATCATCATCATCAGCCCAGAGTCGTCCACTGCTGAACAAAGGCCTTCTCCAATTCACGCCACCACACCCGGTCCTTAGCTCTGCGCATCCAACCGTTTCCCACCAGTCTCTTCAGCGGTCCATGTAGCGGGGGATCGTCCCACAGGGCGAGTTGTTCGAGGTCTCCGCTCCAGAACTCGTCTGCCCCATTACGCCATAAATACCCTTAAATAAAAAGAAATTTTAAGATTGGTTTTTCATATCATCATGCATTATGTGCTTCATCGGGGTTCCCGCAGTTTCTGACATAACACGGCTCTTTAAACTTAGAGGAAATGGCAAAGAACTTTGGTTATAGGTCTTGAAAACACAATTTAACGGAGCCTCCAGTGCATTGGTGGATGTCGGGCAAAAGTTCGTGCAGTCGGTCTCTGGCTAAATTGGACGTGTCTGACACAAACTGGATTGAAGGTTGATTCCCGGTAGATTGACGGAAGAAGTTTATCTGGAAAGTCCGTACTAGAGGAGTCTATTATCCAAGTTGCAAGACTAACCACTCGCGTGCTTCCCGCAGCTGCAGTTGCATGTCATCGTTCTTATTGTAAATATAAATAGTGCAAAATCACGAGCAAATGAGTGGTTGACCTCCATCAATTTATCATTTTATAAAATCGATATCATCCGTCCAATAGCAGAATTAGTATGACAAGAGGAATCTTCAGAGTGATACATAGCCCCGAAAAATTATATTTATAAAAGATACCTTGACGAGGGACTATTGATCCATGATAATTTCATAAAATCGATAACTTTATTTCGTCTTAGAATTTGCTGTTACATCATAAGTGGATGCTTCAGATTAAAATGTTCCTGGAAAGTTGTCAGAATTGAGTTTGTCATGAAAGTACTGGAAAACCACAGCCAGACCAAACCAGAAAACCAAGAAGTGAAATGGAATTTGCATCAGTACATAGAGGCTATGGTTGGTTACCCTAACCCTTTGTGTTAAAAAAAAAGAGGTATATAATTCGAAGTCCTTAAGCGACCACAAGTAATCGGGAACCAACAGAGCATTGAGGAAATAGGGTATTCGTAATTTCAGGAGCCAACATCAATCAAAATCTGAGGAAAGAAAAACGTACTCGTAATACCTATTATTAACGGGATGGGACCATTCGTTCTAAGTGTCAATCATCCGTCGCGATGAGTGTCAATCAATCATCAATCGTAATCCTCATTCTTAGGCGAACGGCATGAAAGAGGCACTGTTTCTCTTCTATAGTGGGGGCATAACAACTGTTGCGATTCCCGTGATAGGACTACAAGGGGTATTTTAGTAATAACATTTTATGCACAAATAAACTGACGCAATATAATAGCGAACTTCAATGAAGAGGTTGTCTAAGCCTAAGATGCAATTATAAAGATAATGGTAGTACTGAACTTGAAATTACTGAATTGTTATACGACACTCAAATCCTTAAGGGCGTAAGCCAAGATAAAGAAGATATGCGTGGGGAAATATCACAAAAAATCTGTGGAAAATCCGATACTTGTACTCTAAAACAGTTTGGAACCGGTAAGGATGACAATATAAATTTAGAAAAATAATTATAAAGAGTAGAGAAAGGTGTCCGAGAGAACGATATCCAGGCAGGAAAAATTGAGTCTAGCTAGAATGAGACCACGCACGAGAAATCCTAGTGGGAACTGCGCAAACATTGCTAGGAGCAGCCTGCACCCCCTTAGATCGTACACGCCAACTGCAAAATGTGCAACTGACAATTCATGAAAATGTTATTCTTATAATTACCACCCCGTGGAAGGCCCATAATGGAGAGAGTTTGTAGACTAGGTTAGCGGTTCCAGGAAGGGTGCTAGTAGGGGTCATGACCCCCCCCAACGTACACGTAAATTGAAAAACCTACAAATTATTGGCTGTGTTTGCACCTGATGTTAATCTCGCAGTGGACTGGTTTAGGCTGATGAGAAGATTCGATTAGAACAAGAGTAACTCGTTTGAAATTCAAGGACAAGAGTTTTTACTTGGAAATTGAATGTTACTTTCTCGCTTCGTGGTAGTATAGATTGTCACGATGGAAATCCAACCTACAAATATTAAAACACCCTTTTGAAATTGGCCTACATTTACTCGAACTTACTCATTCTATTCATTTAAATGCGCTATAGAGCCGTAGTAACCTGTTGAATCGAAACTCATCAGTTTTTGACTGTGGTATGACAAATAATTAAAAAATCTGAATAACGAAGATTGACGCACCCGACAAAACTACGGCATCAATGCTCTTTGGAACCTGTTTATCACTTTTCCAAAAAGTTTTCTTGCATTATCCTGCTCTTGATATTGTCTACAGCAATACGTGGTTGGTCGAAAGGCGTTTTAATTATGCAAAAGAAATTGTATCAACCCTATACCATCTTTCCATCCAAGAGGCCAACAAAGTAAGTTTACAACTGGCCATGAAAGTAACAGTGGAATTCCGTATTTGAAACCAGAAAGAGGAAAACAGAAGAAAATATCATTGGACTAATCAAGAACGTAAATCAAGGTGTTGGAAATAGGACCTACATACACTTCATCTCAAATTAATAATAAATATCTAGGAGCAGATTTGTGATATATTTTAAAAAGATTATTTACTTACTAACTATTTTTACAACGGTTTTGTCAAGTGATATATTATAAAAAAGATACAACTACTCTACTATATTTCTAACTGGAATTGGGAATCAACGCCGATTCTGGATATTGAACTACGTGAGAATTTTGCAGATGTATAAATACTCCTCACAAAGATTTATAAAAAAAATGTATCTGTGTTACTTAATTACAATAATTTTTAAATTTTTAGGTATGATTGATTTTGTATTTAATTTTTTTAGAGGACCAGGAGTTAAAGTCTAATTGATAAGCGCATTATTAAAATATTTGTTAGGGTATCCTTTTATGTATCTTAACCCGTGTCCATTTTGCAAATGAACTTTCAATTTACAGGCGTCAAGTCAAGGGTACGCAGGTGGATATCGTCCACCCGGCAATGAGAAGGGTCCGTATCCCATACCGGGGCAGAGGTCTGCGGAGCCCCGGGAGTCGCCCTGGCAGCAGGACAGAGACAATGTTATCCTAACTGAGGCTTTAAAGAAGCGAGCTGAAGAGAGAATTCCTTTCGAAAGGCCGGGACTTCGTATGGAAAAGGACATCATGAGACCCTCGCCAAGAAAGTCTCGTTCGCCCGTGCGCAGAGACTCATCCCCGAGTAGAGACCGCTTCAAGAGGCATTCTCCGTCACCGCGCTCGCCGCGACGATCCTGGGCTTTAGAAAAACGACGCAGCCCCGAAGTCCGCGAGGCCCCGCCGCCGCCTATGTGGCCAGGACAAACCGTTAGAGATGAAAAACGACCAGACTTCAACACCGAAGATACTAAAAGAAGACCAGGACCCGTGTGGGAGTATGACAAGAAGATTCTCGATGATAGAAAACCCGACGAACGACGAATCCCCCCGCAAGATACTATTCGAGTGCGCACTGATTTGGGACCACCGCGACCTGAGCGCCGCGAAGACCTCGAGATCAAACGCGATGACCGATTCGGTCGTGACGGACCCAAATTCAGTCCCAGACAAGATTTCGACAAACCCGTTCCTAAGTTCAGTCCCAGAGACGACTTCGACAAAAAACCCAAGTTCAGCCCTAGGGATGACTTCGACGATAAAAAACCAAAGTTCGTGCCGTTCGACGACAAAAGACCGACGTTTGCGCCGCGAGAAGACTTCAATAATCCTAAATTCAGCCCTAGAGATGACTACGATGAACCTAAATTTAGCAGAGAGGACATGATTAGAAAAGACCCGAAATACGCTCGCGATTTCGACAGGCCCAAGTTCAGTTCTAGAGATGATTTCGGCGACCGCCACGATGACTTCCGAAGGCGCGATATAGAGGAGAGGAAACCGTGGGACGGGCCATCGAAACCTATTGAGAGGGACGACTATAGAAGAGATATTCTCATCAAAAGACCCGAAGTAGCACGAATGGAACTACACAGAGACGTTCTTCGGAAGATGTCGGAAGAATTCGATAAAGACTTCGAAGACGTTCACAAGAGAGCTCAGGACTTCCATAAGCGAGCTGAGGAGTTCCGTCGCGATGATCGCAGAAGAGAATATGAGGGCCGCAGGGAACCTGAACCAAAGCCGTACGAAGACAGACCGAAACACCGGGACGACGACCGCCGGGAATTCCGCTACGAGGACAGAAAAGAAGATTGGAACACGGAGGAACACCTCAAGAAAAAGGCCATCAAGGCCAAAAAAGACAAAGCGATCGAAGAAATAACTCAGAAAATTCTCGACAAACACAACATCGACTCAGAAGCTGAGCAGAACAAGCGAATATGTCAGGAGCTAAAGTTGTGTGTGAGCAAGGCTTTCAGCGACATGTTCGGAGATAGCGACGTGTCGTTTATTGAGCTGATTATCAAGTTTAATGCTAAGTACAGTGGGGCTGGCGAAGATAAGCTGCTTAGAGACGTTATGGCCAGCTTTCCAAGTCAGTTCAGACCCAAGCGGTCCGCGCCAGGTAAGACACTGACCTAACACATTTCCAACTTCATAAATCCTTGATACACATTTTTCTACGTGGTTTTCAATTAAATTGTTAAAAGTATCGCCCAGCGAAAGACTCAGTTAAGACGTTATTCAAAATTAGCTATTGTTTTTCAGACTATTCCGAAGTCCCTGCAAAGAGCTCTAGGCGCTCTCCTGAGCCAAAATTGAACCAAGGCCAAGGTAAATGAACAACTTGATATTTTTACACACACGTGATGTTTTTCATACACATATATAGCATGTACATTGCTAAACAGACGACGCTACGATACATGGTTTAAAATTTGTGAATATAGGAGAAAATGTAATAAATCCATGAGTCATGTTTATTTCGTTATTTTCAGGAGTAAACCCAACCCGCGGTAAGTACAAAAAAAGGTTTATATTGAGTATTATTTTGTGTCATTTATATCAGTTTTACCGTAAGTTTTCAAACAGTTCCAGAGTGGGATATGAGCCAGCCACCTCCTACTATACCAACTTACGATCACATGTATGGTCACATGATACCTCCGATGGTCGGCCCCATGCCTGTTATGGTTCCCGCACCGATGTACCCGGTCTTCCAGGAGCCTCAGCCTCAGCCGCAGCCGCAAGCAGACAACAACTCCACCCTGTATCTCTGCAAAGACGACTTCGAACCCTTCACAGATGACGAAGCGCATGCGCTTAGGGCGTATCTCATTCAGCAGATTGTAAAGGAGTCGGAATCCTCTCAAGGATGGGCTCCCGATTTCACGTTCAAAGGCTTACAGAGTTTCTATCGCTACGAGCTTCACACTCGAGATGACACTTCCAGGCAATGGCTTCTCAATTACGATTTCAGCTCCAGCGCATTCTCGTTCAACATCTTAGTCTACACTAGTGAGGAGCTGTGGTACGAGAGGGCTGCTATATGGCTCCCGGGCCATTCTAAGGCTCGCAACATTCAGCCGCTCGATAAACTCAAGCTGCAGAACAAGAAACTCGATGGCGCTCACGTAGGTAAGTGGAAGTTAGTAAAGAAAATCATGACGGCGAAGGGAACACGCCTCTACGTCGACATGCCTCCCTCTGCAGCGCGCGCTCTCGAAAAATACAAGATGACTCTTAGCTACGAATTGCAGAAGGTCAGCGTTTTCTTAAAAGCCGTCGCCATCGATAAGGACGCGTTCGATTTAGGCCTGAAAGACAAGTCAACATTAGACGAAGCCGAGATAAAGTTTGCAGTGGCCAACACACCGATGCCCTGTCTCCCGGATGACCCTAAAATGGTCAAAATATGTCGACCAGGCAACAAGCCATTGAACGTTATGGACGGTCGGGCTATCAGAGAGACGATAATCTACAGCATATTTAAATATCACCAGAACGGAGGCAAAAGTAGCACAGACTTCCTTAAACATGGCATAGTTAACCCTTCCTTTTTCGGCGTTATGCCGGAGAATCCGGAATCAAGGAGGTGGTTGTTGAACCTTGATAACTGGAGGAAGAAAGACTCAAAGTGGTTAGTCGTAGGGGCGGATGAATCTAACACTCGATACATAGGTATGGTAATATACCTACCACAGGAGGAGTATTCGCTAAACGCAGCTTTTGTTATGGAGAGACTCAAGCATAGCAACCGAGGTGTTAAAGGACTAAATTTTAACAAATGGAAACCCGGTAATCTTGTCAAAGCATCTTACAACAAATGTCCACATGAGAAATTCGTTGTAGACATCGATATAGAATCTGTGGAAGCGATTATAAAAATGAACTATAAGTTGGATTATGTGGAAGACAAGAATCCTAATCAGGTCGTTGACGTGAAGTATCACAAGTCTGAGAAGCATTTGCTTGAATTGATTAAGAAATTCAAAACTGAGTTGAATGACACATATGACGATGCTGATATGGATCTGGGTTCGTCAGAATCAGATGATGATGTAATTTGTCTTAATGACTAGAGCATTGATTATAATGATTATTTCATAATAATGCAACGATTAGAAATTATACTCGGCAAATTACAAAAAAAGATTGTGACAGCGAATTTTCAAAGATAATACTCGTATATATATACTTAGAGCACCGATTCATAAATCAGCAATTTGGGATATTACTTGCGGAAGCTAAGAAATACTCCTAATATTTAAAAAAAACGTAAAATTTTTAATTCATAGGCAGGAAGCCTGTTTAGTTCAGTGTGTGATTCCTCTACAACTTGGCCGAGTATAGTTATTATAAATATTAAATGTGTAAGTTTGCAATGATCGCATTGTTGGGTTCGCAACAATAAACATGGATTGATAGTATTTTTGTTATTTTTTTAATCATGAATGAGTAATTTCATACAAGAATGACATTATCTTTTGTACAGATTTATTTTTATGTATTATTAGATAGACCCTCAGTTTTGACACCCCTGCTTTAACCCATTCACACCTGACAACGCATCCTTACCCTAACTAGTCACTTCTGTACAAGACAAAATCAAAGCTTTTCAACTGTCCCCTGGAACGCAGCATACCTAGTATGAATCGACTGGATCTACGCTGCCCCATTTTTTTCAGGTCCGTGCATCACTTAGAAAGTGTTATAATAAAACGTCGCTTAAGGCAGACCAAACTATAGTCAGGTGAAAAAAGCGCTCTAAAACACGCGTGTGAGAGTTATTTTAAAGGACTGGGCTGACCAATTGACCATGTATGCTGTATTCGCCCAAATAAACGAACTATAGGAGAGTTATCAAAATAATCTTAGCTGTAAACACGGACAGCAGCGTTGTAGGCAAAGAAGGTAGTGTACCTATCTCAGGATTTACATAATGAAGAGAAAAATTACAGAAATACCTAGTATTTTAGTGCGTTTATAAAATAAAAGAAGATCCAATAGAGGTTGCAATTTCGGTGAATTGAAACTATGGCGATTGTTATATTTAATGTGTGTTTGAAATTTTATTATTGGAGTTTAATAGCTATATTTATTGTTCAAAGATATGTGAGTTTGTTAAGAGATTTAAGGTGAAGCGGTCGTCACAGCTGTCGTCGTTTTGCATCTGGTCCTGCGATGCACCCGAATATCTCAAGTGCTGTAGCGGTCGGAGGTCTGTCCAGAATCTACTGGTGCTGGAAGACTCACAGCGTGATATGTCCAAGCTTCAGGTAAGAATTTCCAGGATTTTATAATGTTATTCCCAGGAAGCTGAAAATCTTGTAACAACCACCGATCAGCGTTAAAAAAGGGAGCTGATAGCTGTCTTATAGAAAAGCTGATATTTCCTGTGCTACGAGATTTCAACGTGCGTAAACAGCCAACCCTTAGTATGCAATAATATGATTTAGATACAGCAACACACTGACAGATGACTTGAAAGACTTCAATCCGGAGTAGTCTTTGATGCGGTCGTAACTGTCGATCCCGTATAGGCCTGTCGAGTCATGTACGTATGCTACACCCTAATGGACCCTGTTTAAATGATCTTTTATAGATGTAAAAGGTCGGTGAATCCTGAGTACCAGCAGTAAACAATAAGTCAGTAGTCAGTAAGTAGTGTAAGTTCGGCATATAATTTCTTATTCTACGGTAGGGATAGTGAATTCCTACGTACTGATAATAAACGTTCCTCATAGCAGTACTGAAGCAACATTTTGTTAGACGTCTTCATATTTGGCGGTGAGCTACAACGATTGAAATGTTCGCGACGTTTCGTCTGGCTAAGAGTTTCATCTCCGCCATCACAAATTTTCAATGTTCTATTTTAGCTATGGTTCTAATATATTATTGCTAGGTAAAAAAAATAAAAAATCCTCCGATGGTAAAGTGTTTGTATATCGTCCTTTTTGACGTATCCGTCAATGGCAAATCTGCCTCCAAGAGCGTTGTTCATCCTCGAGCGAGTCAGGTAAACAAAGCCGAATTTAAAAGTGAGTTTCGTCTACTTTTTGGTTTTAAAGTCAGTTTCGTCTAGTCTAGGTGTTGTGAAAGAAGAGCAAAACCTCAATTTAGGACGATTTCCTAATTTTATCCTCGTTATTGCTGGAAATCCGGTCAGCGTTACAATAATTTCATCATGTCCTTAAAATTCAGTCCTTCATTACAGAAGGGGTTGGAATTTTTTATTCGATCGAACCTATCCTAGGCGGAGACTCAAGATTGCCTGTCACAGAATACAATAATACTACGGAAAGAATGGTCGCGCTCTGGTCCACTCGAAATTGAAGTACCTCATCGCTCCATTGCAGATCGGCGTATTCATAGCGGCGTGCTTATATAATTTTTTTCTATATAATTCCGTTTGGAATCTGATCACATTTTCTGTGCTGGTCACGAGATTTTCCGTTGGCAGGACGTTTATGTGAACGTGCTGTCATATAGAAAGCTCGAGTGTAGAATGCGACCATCGGAAATGTTGGTCATCTCCGCTTACTCTGCATCTTAAAATAAATGTCAGTGAAGAAATTTACTCAAATCTAACTTGTCTCAAACTAAAACTTGTACGGATATTAGAGAACGATATATTCACCTAAATGTATAGACGGTAAATATCGAAAATGCCACCTATCACACACAAAAAGTCTAAGCGGGCGGTGATGGGAAGTTGAACCGTATAAGATGTCATAACGTAAGTGTTTTTCTGTAAAATTTGGTCTTTGAACTCGAAGAGATATAAGTAAATAGTTCATCATAATATAGTCTTCGGATGTGCTCCGCGGTATACCAAATTTATCGGAGTTATAAAACAAATGCTTAGCGTAAAGAATAATCTAAAAAATTTAAGGCTTTATTTCTATTCTGCATCTCCTCTCCGTCTTCTTTTTAATTTTTAGTAATGCTACTGGGAAACTAACATTGTTACTACAAAATATCTGGTAAGTTAAATGAATTTTCCAGTAAAAAAACACAAAGGACACATTTTCAGTCTGTATGTTTTAACGTGTGTATTTTTTTTTCTGTTAATAAACCATATTTAGTGTCGCGTCACAATTTCAATATACATCGAAAGAGCAATTTTTAACTCGGAGCAGCGTATCCAGTCAAAAATACGCCAAGTTCTTAATGATGTTTGGAGACTCTTGAATATAATTGGTAGGTGATGTGTATTGTATGTTTAGAGAGACGACGTTAGAGGATGTTTCGCAACGGCGATGCGAAGTTTTCAGGAAGGCCCAAGGCAGCCTTTATAATTTATACTACCAAACTTACGGGAAGTTAGGAACCACCTAAGTTGCCGTAAGTTACGTCTAGACTATCTAGGTCTGGCGGATACGTATTTGGATTTAATATACTGAATTGTTTTTTTTAATTGTGTTCAATATCTTAGTGCAAGCATTTACGGCAGTTGTTTTTGTTATTTCCGTCCGCGTGATAAGTGAAGTGTGTTTGTGGAACTGTGCATTTTTTGCGACTTATAATTGTCTATGCCACTCCAGTTCATATTCGTCTCTTGACGAATTAGAAAAAGTTAGCCTTAATTCCTCACTAAAATTGCTAAAAAGCATCACGTGAACCCTTTGAGCGCCTGGCAGCGAAGTAATACGACGTGACGCCACAGCAATAATCAGGGTTCGAATAGGTCATCGCAAAAACAGATATGGAAATAGAACAAGACTCTATAGAGTCGATACTTAAGATTATGATTATCTATAGCGGATATTATCTTTCTTTTTTTATATTCTTGCATAGGTACCTATCTGTCATGGTTTTGTCAAAGTGGCGTTCTTGAAACAGTTTTGTGACAATTTAAATTAGTCAAAAAAAATTTATGGTGAGATGTTTTAAATATGGTAAAAATAAAAACGATTAATAAGTGGATTAAGAACTATCACGAGATCTCTTATAATGAAGATCACAAAGAACTATTGTGTACAGCATGTGACATTCCAATTAAAATGGTATAGAAAGATAATATTAACAAACATGTTAACTCAGGACATCACAAAGAGAAGGTAGTACCACCAGCAACATAGCATGATACATTTTGCATAGATTTGTTAATATTTCTAATCTCTGTTAATATTCCATGTCATCAACTCAATAATCCACGCTTCAGGGCATTTTTCAAGAAGTATTTATCTTGCAATTGAAAACAATGGGAAATAACTGATGAATCCTATGTTAGAAAAAGAGACTTATATGTATATTTGAAAGAAAAAATGCAAGAATTAAAGAACAAAATGCGAGATGATTTTTTGTGGATCTATATCGATGAGACAAAGAACAGACATGATATAAATGTTGTCAAATCATCAGCATTAAAAAAACTTTTCATGGAAATACCTTCTCAAGCATATGGTGAATTTTGGGGTACCGTTTTAAATGTAATTGAAAAATATAATTTAATAATACTGTTCATAATACGTCTCTATTAATCTTGTTCTATTGGCGTGTCGCGATTGTTTCGCGATGACCTGTCCAATCTTTGGCAATAATATAGAATAACCCTTAAAAAATCAAATAGTGATTGCAGAACGAGGTATTATTCGGTGTTTTTGAACCACGAAATCTGGTCGGCATGTGCCGACGCTGGCGTCAGTGCCACGAATTTTTCATGACGTGATTTACTTTGTACTTATACCGATGGTGTTTCTCTATGTACCTACTGAAATAAGCAGTTATTTAGTACATATTAAATTGGTTTTCGATGACACTTAGATGCCTTTTCAACAATAGGCATGATGGGATACGAAAACAAAATTCTATTTAGTCTATCAGTTAGATAATTAAAAGAAATTCGACGTGTTTTTTGCTTTTACATATTAATTAAAAAATACTCTGATAAATCGCATTAAAGTTTAGGAGTGGGTCTCGTGATCTTATAACTATAAACTGTACCTACGTCACGCGACATTTTGACTAAGTGTATCGCTATTATTTTTTGATGACGTAATAAAATACTTCTCCAATATTATTATTAATGTATAAGGCGGACTAATTATTAATATTTATTTTCAATAATTCTTCATACATATTGTAATGAACACCTAAACATTTAGAGCTTAGATAAACTGTTGGTTCTAATTTTGTATTTTAACATTTCTGTACACATAACTGTGTACTCAATAAACGTATTCTATTCTATTTTATAACTATATTAACGATAAAGTTATCTTGTTGCAGGGCGCCGGGCTTTTGTTCCTGGTGTGCGGCCTCAGTACGAGAGAGACGTATATATTAATGAAAAAATAAGTAGAGAAGGTATGTATTAATGCCACTATTAAGGTGCTTCCAGATTTGTATCATTTGCCCGTATCAGATCATCGTCGCGTGGCATGATCGCGTGTCACGATCACGCGTTTGGACGTTGCGCCGATCCGATTGCTCGAAATCCATTTGCTACGCGTATCACACACTTATATCGGAAGAGTGCGGCATGATCGGCGCGCCGACAGTGAGCGTCCAAGCAGCGCGATACGCAGTCATACCACGGCACGGTGTAACAAGTAAATATTTGTAAATGCTGTTGCACATCTGTTATTGAGGTGCGGGCTAGAAGTGCTCCTAGTTTTTACTGTAAATTAAATGTAAAGCCTTGTACTTTGTTGGTGTAGAATAAATAAATAAATAAATAAATAAGTGTGGACGCATCTTTAGGAGTCTTAGGGCCTATGCACATCGCGTTTGTCAAACGCGCAGTCGCGGCGTGTTAGGGTCTATTCAGACGTACCACAACCACACGACAACGACAACCACGTGGTCGGGCGATAATTTATATAATAAATAAATATCAGAGACAATCTTACACAAATCGACCTAGTCCCAAACTAAGCAAAGCTATGAGTTCCTCTATTGGCTTCCCATACGTGGTCGCAGTTCTCTTAGAATCCTTTGTTTCCTATTTTCTATCCTGTTCGAGCCTTCCGCTCCAGGATACCTCAAAAGCAAATTCGCTTTTCAAACTCCCCGTCTAGGCTGTGAACTACGTTCCTCCCGAATTCTTAAACTTTCAATTCCTTCACACCACACCGGTTTCATGTCAAATTATTTCGCCGTTCAGGCAAGCCGTCTCTGGAATTCGCTCCCTCTTTCTATCAGACAAGCCCCAAGCAAGGTAGTTTTCAAGCGGATGCTACGTAGGCATCTGCTGGAACAAGAACTCAAGTAGCGTCCATCTTCCATGCAGTAACTGGTATATTTTGTATTTATTATTTATATGTAATATATATATATATATATATATATTGTATACCAAATATAGTATAGGTATAAACAATTATGTATGCATTATTTGCTTGTGTGTCCTAACGCTCTCAGTACTGAATGTTTTTCCCCACTGCACCATTTTCATGCTTCTCCGTTTGGCCCTATGGTTGACTGGTAGAGAATGCCTTTTGGCATTACGTTCGCCATTTGTACTTACTTTTGTTTTGTGCAATAAAGTTTAAATAAATAAAAGAGTTCTAGGCGGACGATATACATAATCAAACGTCGCACTCCAGCGGGCATTTTGGCACTCAGATGGTAAGGTTCACAAATAAATCAATCAATTTTCGAGTTGTCAGAATAGGGTATTTGTACTTAGTATTTGTTACCTAGTATTTGAAATAAATATGCAATTCCTTAGTAACTAATGCTATAGCATTAGTTTTAAGAAATTTGGAATTGCATATGGTAAATACTAGGTAATAAATACTAAGTACAAATACCCTATTCTGACAACTCGAAAATTGATTGATTTATTTGTGAACCTTACCATCTGACGTGCCCGCAAAATGCCCGCTGGAGTGCGACGTATGTACATAATATATAGATAAATTATAATACTTAAATACATAGAATACATCCAAGACCCAGGAACAAACATTCGTGCTCATCACATAAACACTTGCCCTGGCCGGGATTCGAACCCGGGACGGCCAGCTTCGTAGGCCGTTGTACAACCCACTGAGCCGAACGTGTCATCTTCTTTATATGAAAAGAAATAGTTTTTCACATTTCACCATCAAACCCAACGGTTCGACCACATCAAAGCAACTGCAGGAAGCTGCAGCGCAACTATTCACACGTAACTACTGCGTCGCGACTTCTTGTTGCTGCGTTGTCGTGTGGTTGAGTAGGTACGTCTGAATACACCCTTATAGGAGCACGCGTCGACGGTGCGTTTTACATCCCACAGAGCAGTTTGCACTGACTGGTAGCGTTACAAACGTGCGTTTACATCGATGTCTTTACTTCTGGGATTTCAACCGGCTGAAGGGGCGGCGCGAGCACGGATCTACTCTACAAACGCGCATTAGACGCGCGTCTGTATCGATACAAACACAGGAGTGAAAAAAATACAGGTGTGCAAAGGTCTACAAGCCGCGTCTGACTCTCGTGCGTATCGCGTTTGTATTGATCGATAAAAACGTACGTCGACGGCACGTTTAAAAAACGAGTTGTGCATAGGCCCTATATCGTTAGACTGTACTAAATTACTTCTATCCCACCCAAAACATAAAAGTGAACAAGTAATCGGTAAACAAAAAAAAACCCGTCTAATCTAAAAAAAAGCAGAGGGGTTACTCCGAATCACGAAATTCGAAACTTGTCTCGTGCCATCCCGCTCGCTCTTATGTTTATCTGATTGCCTTCAAACAGCTGAAACGATCTTCTTAAACCATAGCTAAGGACACTCGATGAAATCACCTGTTCAACACAAAAAGTAAAATCCTAATCGGTCCGTAAAATCCTAGAATTAACGTTGTATTAACATTATGTCATTCTAAAAATGTTAAGTCAAGTTGAGATTTAGTCTCATTTATACTATTAAAAAGTTGTAAAAATGAAATGTCTTTACATTGAAGATATTAAAAAAAAAATTTTAAGGGACTATATGGAGGTCACTGAATTTTTTTTTTGTTTATTTGTATGTGTCGTTGTGGCTTCATCACGCCAAATCGGCTAAACAGAATTCAACTGTTTTTGGTACACGAGTAGCTGGGTATTCACAAATGGTTATAGGATACTTTTTACCCGACTAAGCTGTCGAAAAATAGAGGGGTTATGACTTTTTCTCCTCATATAGGCACAGAAAAACTGCCTACCTTGGCCAAAAACCCTGTGAACTCCACTGTAAATGACTTCCCTTCACAGACTATCTACCCAGTGTTGCAAGGAAACCAAGAGCGGATATGTATCAAGAAGAACGAAGGCCGCCTTCAAAACCCGTTTACAAACCAGTTGGTAAGGATTTTGCATTAATCTAATCTAGCTTTCCTATAGCCTTAGATGTTAGCAGCGTGCATTGGGATAATTTCGCAAAAAATACACATAATTAGCAACATTACAATTTTCAAGTAATGTTAAATTGACACCCGTTTCGTTAATTTATTATCAAGGAAGCCAAATACATTTAAAACAAAAATATATGGCTACTATAAGAAATATTGACAGACACAGTGCGCAAGAAGAACAGCAGTTAAATTTCTGTAGTGAATTCGTCTTAGTAACAGTGCTTCGGTATGATTTTCTACGCTGTGAACGTCTATCAATCTATGCTCTATTTGTCGTCTACGCTCTTTTAGAATAAGATAAATTTTAAAACAATTTCTTATATGAAATAGTAATATTTTCTTAACTTTAAAAAAATAATCCTTAAGATATTTTTTTCTTCTGTTTCCGCGATTATTACTCATTTAGATAAAACAATTCAACGGATTAACTCAAATGAGATAATATACGCGATATAATACGTTTCTTTTTTTTTATTTAAATAATTTATAGGATGTTTATATCATCTTTTATAGATGTATGAGGTTGTAAGTTAAGGATTTTCATTTGTTCGTTTATATTCTAGAATCAAGACCTACTGTAACAGTCATCGAGAAGAAACCGGTGCTCAATGCAGCATTCGTACCTGCAAAAGATGGTGAGTCAAATGTTGCGAAAAGAAACTAAGAATACTAACACAATACACAGTGTGAGCAGGTTCCCTACCAGTTGGACCGACGATCTCGTGAGGATTGCGGTAAGCCGTTTGATGCTAGTAGCGCCAGGTAAATAATATAAATAAATACCAAGGACAATTTAGACGTGGTGGGCAGGAATACATAAATAAATTGAAAACGTCCAACACCCAGGAACAAACATTTGTGCTCATTACACAAACAATTACCCTGATTGGGATCCAAACCCGGGACCGCCAGCTTCGTAAGGCGTTGTGCATCCAACTTAGCCAAACGAGTCGTAAAATCGACCAAGAAATCGGACGCTATTTTGTCCCAAATTTCTATTTCAGTTTTGTTACATTTTAATATGAACTTTTTTTTCTATGCACGTAACGGACCTGAGAAATATTTTTCCTTGTAAAAGTCCTTTTAATTGTGAAAGGTGTTGGCACTTATTATGCCTTTAATTTTACGAGAGCACTCTGCGGCTTTATCAATCGCTTGCTTTAAATTTATGATTGAACTCTATTTATATCAGAATAAGAATTTTGACAGTTAACTATAGTTACCAAAAGCAAGTGAGTGGTTAAACTAACAATGCAGATAATGGGTATTGTTTACAAAGCTAAAAGCTAGGGATTTCTACTATAATTAACTATCTTTTTCAGAATGGCAAGCGCTTCCTCAAAGACCGCTTCCGCAAAAACGAAAAGCTTTCGCTCAATATCAGGAGCCTGAGAATCCGAACATTGAGCCAGCACCCAAGCGTCTTGCGAAACCGGAGCAAAATAAGCCACCAGTCAAAGACATAGCGAAAATGGTCGTACCAGCGGTTAAAAAGGTCACACAAGTGGTTAAAGAGGTCACACCAATGGTCAAAGATGTCGCTCCAGCAGTGAAAAAGGTGACACCTGTGGTTAAACAAGTCATACCAGCGGTGAAAAAGGTCACACAAGTGGTTAAAGAGGTCACACCAATGGTCAAAGATGTCGCTCCAGCAGTGAAAAAGGTGACACCTGTAGTTAAACAGGTCACACCAGCGGTGAAAAAGGTCACACAAGTGGTTAAAGAGGTCACACCAATGGTCAAAGATGTCGCTCCAGCAGTGAAAAAGGCGACACCTGTGGTTAAACAGGTCATGCCAGCAGTTAAAGCGGCCGCTACTGACGAGGATAGTAAAAAAGGTAAGAGTATTTGAGAGCGTCATTCATTGTTTTAACAACCTTGGACTCTGGAGGATATGTCGATTACCTTGCTTATATAAAGGGACATTAAAACAAAAGGACACCATCTCCATACATAAAGCCGTTCCCCGATATGTACAAGGCCATATATGTATAAGAATTATTTTTTACAATTATTCAACTTTGCAAGCGTGACAGTATTTAAGAGGGTTTACGCTGGAAAAGCGCGATTTCGGCATTTTACCACGTTTTCGAATGTGTTTTCTTGGAAACTATGACATTTTATGAAAAGAATATTAATATTTATACAAATAACAACTTATTGCCTAGCGTTTCAATTGACGACATTATGAAATTATTCGTTTATTAATGGAAATCAGGGCACTTTTCTCACGTACGTTTTTGAAATCTCCTGAAACATGTTGTTTCTGTGGTAGCTTTTATCATAAACTATGTAAAATGATACCATTTGATCTACATCATTTGAATTGTCATAATATGATTTAATGTTTTTACAGATGAAATTAACAAAGGCCGTTTCCGATTAAGGGAAGAAAATATGCCCTTTCGTGATAATGGACAGATTTTTTTTTTCTACAGTCAGTTACGTCTAGTAGAGTAACTGTGTCAAGTTTGGTTGAAAAATTCCTTGCGGTTCCGCAGAAAAAAAATAAAAACGGAAATAATGAAATATGGTTTTTCTCCAAAACTATTTAACTTTAATGTACTATTATTTTTTCATTCTGTAAAGCTTAGTCAAGTTCATGTTTTAAGTGAAAACGGAATTTCTATATCTAACGATTATGTAAAAAATATGTAAGTCAAAATTTTAATATATATATTTTTTTACTTTTGTGAGAGATACCACTCTAATTGACATTTCAAAATAAGCCTTAGTTAACGTCCTGTAACACATATTAATTTGATGATAAAATCGGAAAGCAAAAAGTGGTCTGTCTCTATAATACTAATTACTTTTATCATTGCGAGGTGATATAATGATGTAGGTTTCTTTCTAAATATTTTTTTGATAGCATTCGCTTTAGAATTCATTTTGTAAAGACGAGTTATCTTTCTAATGTCCCTGAAATGTCATGTTACATTTAAAAAAACAATTCATCTTTATTACTGTCATAATATGTATTTATTTTAATTTCGGTAGAAAGAGGATTAATGCGTGGCGAAAAAAGAATAGTTTGTAATTACAATTTCAAGATAATGAAGTCACACCCGAAAAGTCTTAAAAATTCCATTTTACAGTTAGTGTCCGATTAAAACCTTTAAATTGATAATCTGGTATAATGTTAAGTAGAGCTTATATACCTGCAAATAGCAAAAATGATTAATATATGCATAGTTTTTATGTTATTAGAAAAATAATGACATTTTCAATAACAATAAAAGGCAAATGTCACTAACTGTCAAGTCTTGTTCATTTGTAAAGAGGATGTATGCTTTGGTTATTTGGAAGTGTTAGAATAGCTTACTAATAAAATGTAATAAAATCCAACCCAGTTATTTATTTCATTTTGACACAGTTGCTTTCCGATTTTATCCATCAAATTAATATGTGTTACAGGACGTTAACTAAGGCTTATTTTGAATTGTCAATTAGAGTGGTATCTCTCACAAAAGTAAAAATATATATATATTAAAATGTTGACTTACATATTTTTTTACATAATCGTTAGATATAGAAATACCATTTTCACTTAAAACATGAACTTGACTAAGCTTTACAGAATGAAAAAACAATAGTACATTAAAGTTAAATAGTTTTGGAGAAAAACCGTATTTCATTATTTCCGTTTTTATTTTTTTTCTGCGGAACCGCAAAGAATTTTTCAACCAAACTTGACACAGTTACTCTACTAGACGTAACTGACTGTAGAAAAAAAAACTAAGTCATAATATTAAAGGGCATTTTTGCTTCCCTTAATCGGAAACGGCCTTTGATGTTTTGTTTAACTAAATTGACTCAGGAAAACAACGTAGTTTGCGCTAAGTTCATTGCAGCTTTACTACATTATTCGCAAAGGAAAACATATATATATATGAATTATATTGAGAAGACAACTTATCCTTTACTATACAAAATCAAAAATAGTAGGAAATAATTTGAAAAGATTTTTTTAAAAACTGCATTGTTGAGCCTTTTAGAGTGAGGACGTATCGCTCTGCTGCGCAACCAAAAATATTACGAGTCTCAATTGGAAGAAAGGGACGGAGCGAATTAGAAGAGTGGAAAAGATCTTAATCCTTGGGTTAATTTTATTATTTTATATGCATTTAGAAAATAATGGATTGGTGTAACAGATTATAGATTTATAGTAGAACCACCGGGTTTTGGCTCAAATACTTTGTCTCATTGAGCCCTTTTAGTGTAGATGGTAACCAGGACCAGATGATGCACCTAAGAGGTGATGACTGGAACTATGTAACGGCTTACAGTAGTTACCACCGTGTTTGGGCTCAAATGATTTGTCTTAATGAGCTCTTTTAGAGTAGGTGGTAACCAGGACCAGATGATGCACCTAAGAGGTGATGACTGGAACTATGTAACGGCTTACAGTAGTTACCACCGTGTTTGGGCTCAAATGATTTGTCTTAATGAGCTCTTTTAGAGTAGGTGGTAACCAGGACCTGAAGATGCACCTAGAAGGTGGTGACTGGAACTGTGTAACAGCTTACAGTAGTACCACCGTGTTTGGGCTCAAATGCTTTGTCTTAATGAGCTCTTAGAGTAGGTGGTAACCAGGATCTGATGATGCACCTAGAAGGTGGTGACTGGAACTGTGTAACAGCTTACAGTAGTACCACCGTGTTTGGGCTCAAATGCTTTGTCTTAATGAGCTCTTAGAGTAGGTGGTAACCAGGATCTGATGATGCACCTAGAAGGTGGTGACTGGAACTGTGTAACAGCTTACAGTAGTACCACCGTGTTTGGGCTCAAATGCTTTGTCTTAATGAGCTCTTAGAGTAGGTGGTAACCAGGATCTGATGATGCACCTAGAAGGTGGTGACTGGAACTGTGTAACAGCTTACAGTAGTACCACCGTGTTTGGGCTCAAATGCTTTGTCTTAATGAGCTCTTAGAGTAGGTGGTAACCAGGATCTGATGATGCACCTAGAAGGTAGTGACGAGAACTATGTAACGGCTTACAGTAGTACCACCGTGTTTGGGCTCAAATGCTTTGTCTTAATGAGCTCTTAGAGTAGATGGTAACCAGGACCAGATGATGCACCTAGAAGGTGGTGACTGGAACTGTGTAACAGCTTACAGTAGTATCACCGTGTTTGGGCTCAAATGCTTTGTCTTAATGAGCCCTTTTAGTGTAGGTGATAACCAGAACCTGATGATGCACCTAGAAGGTGGTGACTGGAACTATGTAACGGCTTACAGTAGTACCACCGTGTTTGGGCTCAAATGCTTTGTCTTAATGAGCTCTTAGAGTATGTGGTAACCAGGATCTGATGATGCACCTAGAAGGTGGTGACTGGAACTGTGTAACAGCTTACAGTAGTACCACCGTGTTTGGGCTCAAATGCTTTGTCTTAATGAGCTCTTAGAGTAGGTGGTAACCAGGATCTGATGATGCACCTAGAAGGTAGTGACGAGAACTATGTAACGGCTTACAGTAGTACCACCGTGTTTGGGCTCAAATGCTTTGTCTTAATGAGCTCTTAGAGTAGGTGGTAACCAGGATCTGATGATGCACCTAGAAGGTGGTGACTGGAACTGTGTAACAGCTTACAGTAGTATCACCGTGTTTGGGCTCAAATGCTTTGTCTTAATGAGCCCTTTTAGTGTAGGTGATAACCAGAACCTGATGATGCACCTAGAAGGTGGTGACTGGAACTATGTAACGGCTTACAGTAGTACCACCGTGTTTGGGCTCAAATGCTTTGTCTTAATGAGCTCTTAGAGTATGTGGTAACCAGGATCTGATGATGCACCTAGAAGGTGGTGACTGGAACTGTGTAACAGCTTACAGTAGTACCACCGTGTTTGGGCTCAAATGCTTTGTCTTAATGAGCTCTTAGAGTAGGTGGTAACCAGGATCTGATGATGCACCTAGAAGGTGGTGACTGGAACTGTGTAACAGCTTACAGTAGTACGAGGGCTGCTATTTATATATCCGGAAACCGGGATTACAATCTTCTTAAATAGCATATTTGACCGCCATGGTAAAATTTGAACTTTTTTAAGTATATAAGGTATATTTTTTCTTCCTTATTAACGCTCGTGTTTTGTTTTTGACGGGTTTTAAATGTCATCTCGCAGCAAGAATGGAACTCACTCGTGAAAATATTCGTGCTATGATTTATTATGATTTTCGGCGTGGTTTAACGCAACAACAGTGCATAGATCAACTAACTTCAACTTTTGGTGATGAAGCCCCATCTAAAACTACTGTGTATCACTGGTTTAGTGAGTTCAATCGTGGACGTAGTATGCTTACGGACGAAGTTAAGGCAGGTCGCCCGAAATCGGTCGTTGTACAACAAAATATCGAGGCTGTGCGAAAACTTATAATGGACGACCGACATGTTACGTACCGCGAGATAGAGGCGACTCTGGGTATTTCTATGACCAGCATTAATAGCATATTACATAATTATTTGGCTGTAAAAAAAATTTGTTCGCGTTGGATACCCCACAACTTAACAAATGAGCAAAAACATGCTCGCGTCGAATGGTGCAATCAAATGTTAAAAAAATATAACCGTGGTGACTCAAAAGCCGTTTATAACATCTATACAGGTGACGAATCCTGGATCTATGCATACGATCCCGAAACGAAGCAACAATCAACGGTATGGGTGTTTCAAAATGAGCCGAACCCTACGAAAGTTACTCGTGCAAAAAGTACATTGAAACAAATGGTGGCCTGCTTCTTCGGTATTAATGGCCATGTAGCTACAGTGCCACTAGAAAACCGTAGAACGGTTAATTCAGAGTGGTACACGACCATTTGCTTACCGGAAGTATTTGAACAAATTCGTAAAACTAACCAGCGACGAAGAATCATTCTTCATCATGACAATGCCAGCTGTCATACGTCACGCGAAACAACTCTATTTTTGGAGGGTCAAAATGTGGAATTAACGGGTCATCCGCCGTACAGCCCTGACTTGGCACCCAATGATTTTTATTTATTTCCAAATATAAAGAATAAATTACGCGGTCAACGATTTTCGACCGCTGAAGATGCTGTCGACGCATTCAAACAACACGTTATGGAGGTACCTCAGGCGGAGTGGCAGAAGTGCTTTAAAAATTGGTTCACGCGAATGCAAAAGTGCATAGATCATCAAGGGGAATACTTTGAAAAACAATAAAACTATTTTCAGCCGTGTACGTTTGTTTGTTTTTTTGTTTCCGGATATATAAGTAGCAACCCTCGTACCTACGTGTTTGGGCTCAAATGCTTTGTCTTAATGAGCTCTTAGAGTAGGTGGTAACCAGGATCTGATGATGCACCTAGAAGGTAGTGACGAGAACTATGTAACGGCTTACAGTAGTACCACCGTGTTTGGGCTCAAATGCTTTGTCTTAATGAGCTCTTAGAGTAGGTGGTAACCAGGATCTGATGATGCACCTAGAAGGTGGTGACTGGAACTGTGTAACAGCTTACAGTAGTATCACCGTGTTTGGGCTCAAATGCTTTGTCTTAATGAGCCCTTTTAGTGTAGGTGATAACCAGAACCTGATGATGCACCTAGAAGGTGGTGACTGGAACTATGTAACGGCTTACAGTAGTACCACCGTGTTTGGGCTCAAATGCTTTGTCTTAATGAGCTCTTAGAGTAGGTGGTAACCAGGATCTGATGATGCACCTAGAAGGTGGTGACTGGAACTGTGTAACAGCTTACAGTAGTATCACCGTGTTTAGGCTCAAATGCTTTGTCTTAATGAGCCCTTTTAGTGTAGGTGATAACCAGAACCTGATGATGCACCTAGAAGGTGGTGACTGGAACTATGTAACGGCTTACAGTAGTACCACCGTGTTTGGGCTCAAATGCTTTGTCTTAATGAGCTCTTAGAGTATGTGGTAACCAGGATCTGATGATGCATCTAGAAGGTAGTGACGAGAACTATGTAACGGCTTACAGTAGTACCACCGTGTTTGGGCTCAAATGCTTTGTCTTAATGAGCTCTTTTAGAGTAGGTGGTAACCAGGACCTGAAGATGCACCTAGAAGGTGGTGACTGGAACTGTGTAACAGCTTACAGTAGTACCACCGTGTTTGGGCTCAAATGCTTTGTCTTAATGAGCTCTTAGAGTATGTGGTAACCAGGATCTGATGATGCACCTAGAAGGTAGTGACTAGAACTATGTAACGGCTTACAGTAGTACCACCATGTTTGGGCTCAAATGCTTTGTCTTAATGAGCTCTTAGAGTAGGTGGTAACCAGGATCTGATGATGCACCTAGAAGGTAGTGACGAGAACTATGTAACGGCTTACAGTAGTACCACCGTGTTTGGGCTCAAATGCTTTGTCTTAATGAGCTCTTAGAGTAGGTGGTAACCAGGATCTGATGATGCACCTAGAAGGTGGTGACTGGAACTGTGTAACAGCTTACAGTAGTATCACCGTGTTTGGGCTCAAATGCTTTGTCTTAATGAGCCCTTTTAGTGTAGGTGATAACCAGAACCTGATGATGCACCTAGAAGGTGGTGACTGGAACTATGTAACGGCTTACAGTAGTACCACCGTGTTTGGGCTCAAATGCTTTGTCTTAATGAGCTCTTAGAGTATGTGGTAACCAGGATCTGATGATGCACCTAGAAGGTAGTGACGAGAACTATGTAACGGCTTACAGTAGTACCACCGTGTTTGGGCTCAAATGCTTTGTCTTAATGAGCTCTTTAAGAGTAGGTGGTAACCAGGACCTGAAGATGCACCTAGAAGGTGGTGACTGGAACTGTGTAACAGCTTACAGTAGTACCACCGTGTTTGGGCTCAAATGCTTTGTCTTAATGAGCTCTTAGAGTATGTGGTAACCAGGATCTGATGATGCACCTAGAAGGTAGTGACTAGAACTATGTAACGGCTTACAGTAGTACCACCATGTTTGGGCTCAAATGCTTTGTCTTAATGAGCCCGTTTAGTGTCGGTGGTAACTAGGACCTGATTTTGCACTAAGGAGGTGATGACTGGAACTATGTAACGGCTTACAGTAGTACCACCGTGTTTGGGCTCAAATGCTTTGTCTTAATGAGCCCGTTTAGTGCAAGTGGTAACCAAGACCTGATCATGCACCTAGAAGGTGGTAACGCCATCACCGCCTAGCGTCAAACTGTGTTATCTCGCTCCGACATTTTTTTTAACCTATGAAAACTGTACCATAATGCGACATAACTATTGTAGGTTTTTATAACAATTAGTACAAAATTTTAAGCCGGGCTTTCGCAATGAAGTAGCACACAGGTGCCGTTGTTGACAATCCGGGTGATACGTACCAACTTCACTTATATTAAGTTTAGTAGATTACTTGTAGCGGAAGTATTGTTTTGTTTATCGTAATTTTGAAATATTAATAGAGAATTAACATTTATTACAAATAATTATAGTGCAAAACTATGCCGTTTTAACTAATATCTTAAAAAAGTATTAATGGTGTTGTAATATTCCTTCGAACAACTAAAGTGTTTAATTTTTAAATCAAAATACTGGTGCCATTAAAATTCCTCAAATGTACATAAACTCTTAAAAACACAAGGATAGTGAGTTTCTTTTTTATTATTTTGGTTAACAAGGAATATCTAATATTTTCTTCTGTTTCCGCGATTATTACTTATTGAAATATAACGCGATATAATCCGTTAAATTGTAACGGATTATATCGCGTTATAAATTGTTTTATTTCAAGGAATATCTATCTCGACAATTATCTGACAAGTGACATTAAATAGGTATGTTGAATAAATACAAAATCATATATCTCGGCTTGCCCTTGTCTACAATACTAGGCACCCCACTCTCTAATATGTACATAAAAAAAGGAATTTATAACTTTTTAACAAACATCCATCAACTAATCGTCAGAATGATTCTAACGAGCCCTAACACGGCGGGTTTATCATGTTTAATTCAGGAGTTCTTATAGACACCTTCCGTCTGCATTATCAGACAGCTTGATAGCACTAAAATATTGCGTTGTCATCTAACTTTAATAGATGTACAAAATTTCATTTCGATTGGATACTGGCAAATTGGTCAAATTTGACTTGCAAGATTTGACACATACATACACACAAACCCACTAAAAAATATACTAACTAACACGGCAAGTGAAATATAAGCTTGTGTAAATGGTATTGTAATATAAACCATATTAATCCAAGAACCTTAACTAATTTATTTATAGAACTGATTATTTTTACATCGCTTTGGCTTATTTAAGTATCAATATCGGTTGGTCGCGCTATATCTTGACGAGCTGCGGTTGCTTTACTCAGTATTTTAGTGTGCGCGTCAGAATGACGTAAGCACCCGATAAATACTGAAATTTGATGAGCGCTGTCTGGCGCAAACGCTCTTAAATGTTACGATTTATTTATTATTAGCTATTTGCGAACTAATTGTTACTATTCTATGTTTTTTCATTCAATTATAGCATTGTTAAATGTTTAATTTTAGAGCGCCACCTAGTTTTTGTCAGACTATATCCTTGCGATCGGAACACAACTGCGTCAACCCCAACTAAAAGGGATAAAGGCAATGATGATAGATTGACTGCAATTTGTTCGCAGTACCAGAGAAGAAACCGACCGCGACACCGAATTCGCAGGGAAAATACGAGCTCGACACACTTACGTCCAATATGCTGAATGACGAGCTACAGCAGATCATGATCAAGGTATGTATTCTAATAATGTATCAGTAACAACTCCGCGAATCATACTTCAAAGGCATACTATTTAGATTGGACCATCACTCTATACTCTATGGTCTATATTATATGCCACTGAACTATAATAAAGTGCAACAACAACTCCGCGCAGATTTTTTCTTTCGCAATTTTTTTTGCTGTTTAATTTTTTATATTCTATACAATAGTTATAAACTAGCTTAGTTATTTATAAGTCTCGTACCTTAATCTGGCTATACGCGGTACTAGACTGAAATGGCACGCATTATATAACGATTGCATAAAATACTTTTCTCAAACATGCAATGAAATATTGATGTTATGTTCCTTATAATAGGGTGCGAAGTATGACGTTTCAAGTGCGGCTAGGACAAGAGGTAGTTAGTGGAATTTCATACAAATCATGCAGGCATAGGGCGGCAAAGTCCTCTTTTATAATTTTTTGTTGTTTATTTCATTGCATGTTAGAAAAAAAAAACACTATAGATACCTCGGCGGGAAATATGGGGTTGCCCGCCTCAGACTTATCACATGGCGTCGATTTTAGATTTAATAATAATGGCATTAATTTTTTTTAACTCATACATCATCAGGGAATCGAAACTGGTCGCAATATTTATGAACAATGTTATAAATTCTGCAAATTTTTTCTGTATTATTGTTGATGGTGCAAATCATAAGTCACAAGGAACACATTTTTAATGGAATCTTGTTTAAGCATTTGAAAAAAAAAAACTGAAAAATTAATATTATAACTAAATTATTTTATGAAAGTTAATGTTCAAAATGTAGCCATTTTCCTGGATGCAAAGATTAATACTCTCTAGAGTAAAAAAAATATGAATGCCATTATTGTGCTGTCGGGCCTACCACGCCAGCATCGCCTAAAGGTGTCGTGTGCTGTCGGGCCTACTACGCCAGCAACGCCTAAAGGTGTCGTGTGCTGTCGGGCCTACCACGCCAGCAACGCCTAAAGGTGTGGCGTGCTGTCGGGCCTACCACGCCAGCAACGCCTAAAGGTGTCGTGTGCTGTCGGGCCTACCACGCCAGCAACGCCTAAAGGTGTCGTGTGCTGTCGGGCCTACCACGCCAGCAACGCCTAAAGGTGTCGTGTGCTGTCGGGCCTACTACGCCAGCAACGCCTAAAGGTGTCGTGTGCTGTCGGGCCTACCACGCCAGCAACGCCTAAAGGTGTGGCGTGCTGTCGGGCCTACCACGCCAGCAACGCCTAAAGGTGTGGCGTGCTGTCGGGCCTACCACGCCAGCAACGCCTAAAGGTGTGGTGTGCTGTCGGACCTACCACGCCAGCAACGCCTAAAGGTGTGGTGTGCTGTCGGGCCTACCACGCCAGCAACGCTGAAAGGTGTCGTAAATCGTCGCAATAATTATTGCTTGGGGTGTGACTGATGACTACGTCATTCTAATTTAAATCTTTATTCTGAAAGTAGGCCTCAAGGGCACCTTTACATGTCTGCTTTACATGTCTGATTTCACAATAACAGAAAAAACATTCACATTCTATATAATGACATTATAATGCATAGCAATATTTTTATATTGCTATGCATTATAATAAAATAATTTAGCGTTCAAAGGGTTAATGTTAAATTATTATTACAATACTCCAAGATGATAGCGTTATGGTTACTTTGTGTTGTATATATACCTATAGAATAAAAGATAGATTATAAATATGTTTTTATTATAGGTGTGGCAAGAATTACCCGATTCGCCGCCGACGCATGCTGAACGGCTGGTTGCCAATCGGTTCAGAAACGAAGCGGGTGACGACTTGCAAAATGTAAGTTACTTATTAATAATTTACCCTTTAAGAATATCACGTCAACGGAAAATTGTGCCTCAGACGCCCCGACGTCATTAGCCGCTATACGGTATCATACAAATTGTTTATTGGTTGGCATGTGGCGCACGGTTTTCCGTCAACGCGCTGGGCGCTCAAAGGGTTTAAGGGGACACAGTTTCTTTTCTATCACTCTTTTTATGTGGATTACAAGGTTTTTCACAACTAAGTATTTAAATAAGTTTCTCACAAAAATAGCAAGCTTTTATTTTTATAACCAGGGTTCGGATATTCGGGGGATACTTACCTAAAGTTGCCAAAAACCTGGCAAAAGTTGGGCAAATATGGAGTCGACTTCTTAATTAAATTATTATAATAATATAAGTTCTGGGATTCCGAGATTGCATAAAACGACACGAGCGGATAATAATACGCAAACATGTTTAGTTTATGGTTATTCATGACTAAATATTTTGGTAAGCACCTACATACGTTGTCATGCAAATGTAGGTAATGTAATAATGTATTTATAGTAATTATACGTTTATTTATAGGTATACTATACTTAAACATTGTTTTGCAGTTCTTATTACTAAATTTAAGGAAAGTTTATTAGGAAAATTAAATTGAGTCTGTCTCCATACCGTTCAACATAGACGCCGCCGCCAAAGTTTAGGTAAATATCTCACCGAATATCCGAACCCTGTTTATAACACGCTTTTATTGCCGAATGTATTTTTCTTTGAACATCCGTTAAGCACTCAATGAGACGATTCAGCTCTGTAGGATTGCGTTATTTTAGTGATAAAATAGTTCCTATGACCACCACCCGATCAGCTCGATGGTGTCATAATATTGTATTGTCACCTAACGTACAGTATTCCAAAAAGCTCAATCGGAAACCGGGAAATGACTCAAATACAACTTGCAATATTTAACCCACAACCCACACATACTAACATGTGTACACGGCATCGGCAAGTTAAATAAAAGCTTGTAATAAAATCTACAGTTGAGAAATGAGGCAGTTTGGAAAAGCAGATCAGCGAAGTTAAAAGACTACGATTTACACTACGGCCACATTACATAACAATATTAATTATACTAGGAGGTAGTTACATACGTTTTCCGTTTACAGCGCCAAATCTGCGAGAAATATTTTGTTTTATCCGCTAGCGTGGAAAAGTAATTTGAAGTTCGAATTCAATTTTTTTTATATGTTAATTTGTTTGTGTTGTTATGAGTGTGTTTCGTAGGTTCATTATCAATAGTTTTATTAGAAAACAAAAACCGTTTGTTATAATATCATATTTTTTCTTAGATCTCACATTTTCCTCGCTGTAGTGAGGTGAAAAGTTGTATTTCGCACGGCTGCAAAATTATTTGGCTACTCGTGCCTTGAAAGCCTCGTTACGCTCAGGAATCTATATTTGAACCACTCGGTCGTCACGTTCAATTTAGGATTCCTTCGCTTACTCTGCTTTCAATTCGAGGACTCGCGCCAAATAAGAAATTTGCAGGCTTGCATAACAAATAACAATATTCACGGAATATGTAAGGACAAATTTCCGTTACGCAACTCGACGTTTTGCAAGGCTTGCATAACAAATAACTATTTCTTACAGGCGCTGGGGTTGAGCATCACAACGAGATTGTTAAACGTGTACAATCCTCTATATGTTAAGGTAAGGGTGAAATTTTATAGTTCATTATTATTTTATGAAGAAGAATTAACTAAAAGTCTAAAGTCTCGCGACGCGGCCTAAGTTTGAGGTAATTAAAAATATTAAAAAACCCCTGACTTGTTCCACTAAAAGCTGAATATCATGGAGACGAGTGCTCCGATTTTCATCAAACTAAGCTAAGAACACTCGGGATAAAATTATCTATGACACAAAAAAAATCGCACTCAAATCGGTCCATCCGTATGGGCGCAACGATGTCACAGACAGATACACAAATACACAGAGTTACAGACAAGTTAAACTTATAAAATAACACCCCTCTTCTTTGTCGGGGGTTAAAAACCACTTGTTTCACTACGATTTCTATCCATAATACGATCGCTATTACTGTGATACGAGATATGACAAACATCAATCTAAAACTCCCACTAAGTTTCGGTTTCTAGTTTTTCTTATATACCTTCACGTCTACTGACGTGCAAATTGCGGACACTTTCCAAAATGCTTAAAAAAGGTCTTAGGTCTAGTGTTAACTTACATGTTTATAAGACCTTTTCTAAGCATTTTTTAGTATATAAAAGGTCTTAAGTCTAGTGTTAACTTACCTGTTAAAAAAACCTTTTGTATGAATTTTGGAAAGTTTCCGCAATTTGCACATCAGTAGTCACGTCAACCGACACTGAAGTGATCATTGATAAACCTTATTTAAATGTACATAAGGCCTACGGAAGTACGGATGGCCACTTAACTGTGTTGCTGTTTGTACATCAAAGTTTTCCCACGAGCAGGGGCCCGTTTCATAAACGCTTGTAACTTGTATTATAAGCGGAAATCTCTTTCTAATAATATGAATTAAAAAGAGACTTCCGCTTGTAACTTGTATTAAAAACACAAAAAATAATTGTAATGGAGACTATTCAAAATTACTTTAAATTTGTAATATACTCACAGTTAGTTAAAAACATGTTACAGCAGTTAATAACCATAGCAACCAGGAGGATAATCCAATATTAATAGAGCACAAGCATGGCACTCGATCGGTGTCCGCGGGCAAATTCAAAGTACCACGCGTTAAGAACTACTTCGAAGATAGAACATTAAATAAAAGACTTCCGTACTTCCTAAATAGGCTACCCGAGAACATCCGTCATGAGCCAAGCAAGCCCAAATTTAAAAAGGCCCTGAAAAGATATTTGCTGCAGTCGCTTGAGTAACATGATTTAATTTACCTCTAAAGTTAGCATCAAATATATTCGTTTATCTTATAATTGTATATAAATAATAAATATTCTATAGTATTATTGGTATAGAGACTCGTGCCTGCAGTCAAACTGTACAATACAGTTTTGCAGGAAACTGTCTTAGAAATAAGAAATATGTACTTTGTTTAATAAATAAAATAAAAAGCGGGAATCTCTTTCCAACACTATGTATTAAAAAGAGACTTCCACTTGTTATACACGTTACAAGCTTTTGTAAAACGGGCCCCAGGTCGTGAAATTATATAGCTTTTGCCCGCGACTTTGTCCGCCTTAAATTCGTTTATCGCGGATAAGGGTATTTTTCCGGGATAAAAAGTAGCCTATGTCCTTCCCCGGGACTCAAACTATCTTCATTCCAAATTTCATCCAAATCGGTTCAGCGGTTTAAACGTGAAGAGGTAACAGACAGACAGACAGACACACTTTCGCATTTATAATATTAGTATGGATTATATTACATCATAAAACCGACCATCAATTGTTATGGTTGGATGGTTAAAGTTACTGAAAACGGTTAAATTCAGAACGAGTGCAATCGTCCGGTGTTGAAGTCTTCGGGGAAGACAAATGTTTGATTTATGATTTGTCTTATCATCTTGTGCACCACTTACTTACTCATTGGTTGTTCACTTTACGCCATCTCTACTACCTTAAGGTTGTCTGGAAGAGATCGCTTCTTAGCGATAAGACCGCCTGTTGTTTACCATTTCTCATACATTTTTAGATTTAAGTGCCTGATATTATTTTATTTTGGAGTGCAATAAAGAGTATTGTATTGTATATTCAGCTGTGGAAGTTAATCATATTATGATTTCTGTCAACAGTTATTGTTCTCCGGCAAGCCGGAATCCGGCTGCCTACAGGCTTTCATCCGGAAATATAACATCGCGGCGTTCAAGCGCATCGCCGACCTGCGCCGCGACATGTTCGCCGCCAAGTTCGACGACATCGCCGACTACGACCGGCTCGTCGCTCACAGCGCGGTCAAGTGTGGTGAGTTCACACTTAATGCCCACATTGGACTATTCCCACCTGTTACCACGCTGTGATCTTTGTATCTATCAGTGGCGTGGCGTGGCGTCCATAGAGCTCGATTCCCACCGTGTTACCCATTTTACAAGCTTTTTAAGTTCGGTGACTATGCAATAGTATGATACCATCGAGCTGATCTGATGATGGAGCAGGAAGGTGGTCATAGGAACTCTGTAATAAAATAATGCAAACCAACCAAGTTCGGGCTCTTTAGAATCGTCTCGGTGATTAGTTGATGGATGTTCAAGGAAAAGTACAGTCAGCGATAAAAGCTTATCACAAAAATGAAATTTTTGGGTCAAATTTTATTTTGTTGTAGTTTTTTTTATTTTGTCCGATTTTGGTAAAAAAATGTACTTACATAGACTCCATCATTCTGTATACGAAAAACATAATTACCCGATGTGTCCTACAAAAGTTGAAATCCACATACTCTTTTTGTAACTAATGAAAATTTAGGTTTTCATAGAAGTTTAGTAGGACACATCGGGTAATTATGTTTTTCGTATACAGAATGATGGACTCTATGTAAGTACCAATTTCCACCCAAATAGGACGAAATAAAAATTGGCCCTTTGACAGAAACTTATTCAGACAGCTGACTAACGGTATTTGAAGATAAGACGAGCCAAATTAGCTCCGGCTTGTCTATCGATAATGTTTGACGCCACGCCACTGGTATCTATATCACAATAGATAATGTTTTGTTAATTTTCCCACATTAAAAACAGAAATACAAAATTTGTTTCATATTAAACCAAAATTAATTGAAAAAAAAAAACGTCCAATATGTTTTGGCGACAACGCACCGGAAAACGCACCGTGGGTAGGCAAGAAGGTTGGTAGAGTCCGCTGAATGTGAGGGTGCAGGACTTGTCCTTGGGTGAGGTTTATGTCCAGCAGTGCACGTTTGATGATGATGATGATGAAGTCGCGTTTTGTGTAAAGCAAAGTTATTTAATTGGATTTATTGATGTGTATTTCTTTGTTTCAGGTACAGCCACAGTAACAATCACCCCCTGTTACAAATACCTCTCATGTCCTCCCTCTGTGCAGACCATCTACGCCGACACGGATAAAACACATGAAGCTGAAAAGCAATTCTCTAACAATTCTAGTCCACAAAAACGACCTAACAACAGTGATAAAACGGGAAAAAGTGCTCAGAGTGCAGATGTTAAAACTAAGAATGCTATAGTTCTAGAAAAGAAAGTTAACACAAAAACGGTAAAAACTGAAAATAAAACACAACCAACTAAAACTGCAACTTCTATCACAAATACAGAACCAAAACAAAGTGAAAATAAAACTCAAAGTATTAAAACGGTAATACCTGTTGCAACTGCAAAGGCAGAAAAAGATACTTCTAAAGTTGAAGCAACTGCGCCAGAAAAACCAAAACAAGATAAAGTAGAAGCTACCATAGAAGTTCCTACAGAACCTAAAAAAATTACTCCTGAAAAAGTGAAAGTAGATAAGGAAACCGATAAAAGTGATAAGAGTAATAAGAATAATAATGATGGTAATAATGATGTGATGGTAGTTGATGAGATGGGGGAAGAGGATCATGAAGAAATGACGGATCAAGACATTTTAGCGTTGATGTCAGGTGGTATAGTTCTAGACGAATGCAGTGGATCTGATGATGAGAAATGAAATGATAAGTGTTTGTGTTTATCACAATTATAAAGTTGATGCAGATTGATGGATATGTTTCGTTATTGTATGTGATATTGATAAATATATGTATATGCAATAAAAATGTCTGCACTGCTAATTTATTCCTTGAGTATTATTGTTTACAATGAGTAGTCATTAATTATTTTGTTATTTCTGTTGTATCGGGAAGTTCTTCTTCTACCTGTCAAGAGAAAAATATTCAATTAGTAGGTTTAATCTAAGGAGTTATTTATACATTCAGGTTCACCATTATACAATTAGAAACATAACTAAAGCGAAATATTCGGGGAAGTTCAAAAATCCTTTCTAAGTCTTCGGTTAAAAATCCATAAAAAATAATATATCTACATATTTATAAGTTTTAGTACCTTCACTTTTGTATAATTATTGGTTTCAAATCTAGAAAATCGATTTTTAAGGGGGTGCGAAAATTCAAGCTATTTTTAATGAGATTTTTGTCAAATCTAGTATATGGAACAGGCTGGTTTTTACGACTATATAACCTTTTCAGTGATTAACGCGGAAACATGTTTTTCGAAAATTTCCTCGATAGAAAAGTTATCCGAAAACGCGTCGTCATTTTCCGTTTTGTGTCTAGTTTGAACAAACGACAGATTAATAAACGGCTAAATTATGTAAAAATGACATTCTTCCCTTTATCTTTTACGTGATTAACTTAAGTGTTAACAAAACATAATAATATCTTCGATTTCATTGTACTTTTACATCTGGCGCTTACGCCAAAAACCCCCAAGCATGTAGTGTATTAGCTTTCTCTTTCTTTGATGCGCGCGAGCAATAAAGGCGTGCCTCATTACAAATTCCGCTCATTGGGCGGCTCGGCGTTTGGGGCGTGGTTTACGAATAGGTATTCTTTGACGATTCAGACCCTTAATAGTTGCAGCTAGATTTTCGAACAACGTGTCGGCGTACATACTACAGTACCTTTAGTTTAGTAATAAAGTACTGCCAACAAAATTAAAATGCTCCGTATTTTACTGGAACCAAGGACCAGTAAAACATGAGGACTGTCAATTGCCATACTTTGGATCGTGCTCCGATCGCAAGGAGATATTCAGGCAAAAACTGCTAATTTACAAACTGCTAATAATAAATGAATCGTAACATATAAATACTGTATCACGCTTGCCAAGTTGAATAATTGTAAATAATAATTCTTATACATAGATGGCGTTGTACATATCGGGGACCGGCTTTTTGTATAGAGATTGACATTCCTCTTGTTTTAATGGTTCTTGCTGATACTGACTGCAGGTAATACAGTGTTTTTGTTCATATGACAAATAGTCTTTGAAATGATAAAAAGCGCCTGACAGTAAAAATCTGATATTTTTTTATGGCTGAACCTATTTTCGTGACACGAACATGAACACAAATCAAAATGGGGTTATCCGTTCAATAGCTGTGATGCCACAGACAGACAAATATGTACACACGCCAAACTAATAAGACCTCTCTTTTTTCATCGGAGGTGAAACATGTGACTTAATAGCCTGAGGGGTTTACTCCGAAGTTCGAAATAGGAAGTACGTGTCGCGCCGTTCTAATCATTCAAATACATTTTGACACGAGAGTGAGGGGGAAGGCATGATACGAACTTCGAAGCAATTCCTCTGAGTTAAGAGAAACACAACCTGTAAACTTCTATAAAAAATGAGTTTCTAACTAGAAAATATTTTTTGTGACAAGCTTTCATTGCCGACTGTACTCACTCTTCCTTGTACATCCGTCAACTAACCACCGAAACGATTCTAAAGAGCCCAAACTCTGTAGGAATATGCGTTAAGTACTTTATTACAGAGTTCCTATGACCACCATCCGGCTCCAATCAGATCAACTCAAAGGTGCCATATTATTGCATTGTTACCGAAAACACGCAAGAGTACCAAATTTGAGCCCAATCCAACGCCAGGAAGTAGGTAGGTAGTTTAGTTCCAATAAAATTCAGCTCGCAAGATTTTACCCACACATTTAGTAATAAGAATAAGCTCACAAGGTTTCATTGCAATACAATATCTATGACCATAAGGAATAGTTATAATAATAATAACCATGTTATCAAATTATACTCCAGTAGCACGAAGTATGTCGCTGGCGTGCCTCTTCTTTGGAGCGGCTTCTTCCAACTTCTTTAATTCTGCTGCCATTGCATCGGCTATTTCATAGACACTCTTTGGAGCTACCTGATGGAAAGGATGAAGAAAGGAAGGGTTTGGGTTTGATAATTATTTGGATGGGAACACCCAAATAATTTATTCCGAATTAGCTTTTTCCGATTGTCAAAATTCCGAATGTTACATTTCCTTTGTATTAAAATATCTTTTATTGAAAAGCACGAAATTTACTTTACCGAATATCAAAAACCCGATGTTTTCTTGCCCCGGAAATAATAATCCGAATTTTAATTATCCGAAATGTCATTGCTAATTCGGAATTTTGACATTCGGAAATATAAAGTTCGTAATTTTTAATAATCGGAATTTCGACATTCGGTAATATAAAGTTCGTGATTTTTAACAATCGTAATATAAACCGAAAACTGTAGGTTAGGTTAGGTTTGTATTGTGACTGTATAGCGGAGCCAGCGAAACGAGCGGAGCGTCAAAATGCTTGCTTAAAATAATTGCAAATGTACACAATCGACAAAATGGAACATGGGCCAAAAACCGAAAACTAGATTAGATTATTCCGATGTTTCGGACTTTTGTTTAGTCGGATTTATTGTTGGTTGGTGTAATAATATTCGGAATTTTGAAATTCGGTACTAGTATTCGGAATTCGTACTTTTGAATTATAAGAATCTGTATTATAAAATTCGTGATTCTGAATATCGGAATTACTTTTTTCGTATTTATGTAGTGTACCCTATTTGGATAAATTATCGAAATCCTCGTGTGATATTAGGTAATATTTACCTGAATAAGGGTATGCCAACATAACAAAAAATCTAAAATGAACGCATCCTAAACCATAACTCATAAAAAAATTGTCTGTGGTTGGATTTTGGCATCTATCTTTCCTTTCTTTCATTTCATTTCTCCGTTTTCTCGACTCGTCGTACTGTGTCGCCTTGGAATACGGAATTCGTAAATGGTGTTTTTATAATTGACTTGAATTCAACAAATAGTACAAATTTAAGACTTGGTAATCATAGAGATGAGTTTTTCTGGAAACATGAGGCGTAACAACAACAATATGACGAACAGAGGCGGTCCATTGATGACCGACCATTTAAATGTACGTATTGATTTACTGTTATTTCTACGTAATAAAGCATTTTCTTTATTTAGAAATGAAGCTTTCACTGCCGCTAGTACCGCAAAATGCTTCTTCACTAGAATTGAGTTTACTGATTATCCTTTCAACATAATCATACTTTATAATGTAGTTTCATGGTAATTAAAATTCTTTGTTCTAATGGCCGTCGCCCACCGACTACCTACATAGTATATTATAGCATGTTACAATGCTTAATAATATGGTCCACACGAGTAGCCTTCATACTCATGCCAAGTAACAATATAATATTTAATACAACCCCAAATATAAAATAAGTATGATGAAATAAATTACATAGGTAATGGGTAAACTTAAAGTACCCCTCTCCATCATACTCAGAATAAATCGCGAAACAAGCCATTTTCATGGTCCTCCCGTGACCATGGAAAGCTGGAAAGCTTCCGAAACGTCGGGAACTAAAATGGATAATATACGCGATATAATCCGTTAAATTGTTTTATTTCAATGACTGATAATAGTTTCAAACTATCTGCATGGACACTGTCTATGATAATTGAAATACTTTTCATTATTTTAATATAATTCTTGCATTTCAAGTAAGTATTTTATATGAGTGAGAGCTAGCAGGATCAACATATAAGTGATTGAATTTACAAACTCTCATATTCACTAATTTTAGATTGCAAATACACTTGTCTGGTGACAGCTATTGCCTTTATGGCAATTTTGTAAGGGAAACCCACTATGTTATTCTAGATTTACAGTTTTATAAGTATTCCTTTTTAATATCTAGGATTTAGAATTGGAACTGGAGCTACTGAAGCGCAAAAGGCAGCTGATTCAGCATCAGCAAAATGAGATGCTATACAACCGTGCCCCCTCCGGTGATAATTTGGTATGTATTCGGACATTCTTTTTATGCTGTTTCACAATATTTGTTTATGACATCATCCATATTAATGTCTCAATAAACATGATTCCTAAGATACAGCTCAATATGTACAACCATACTTGGTTGAATTTTATTGTAAAAACTAGTTTTTATACAAAAACTAGTTGGTATTTTATCAGCATTATATTGTCACCAATTTATTCTGTCATAACTTGGAGAGACAATAAATTATATAGGACAATTCTTGACTAGAGGTCAATCAACCATAATGTCTCGATGTTTGGTTTTCATATAAATAACATCTTGTCTATATTGTCTTTCTGATCTGTGGGCTTGAATCATGTTGTTATATCTTTAATAACTAGTCTTTAAGCTAAGATTAAGAAAATAATAATTTAAATGTCATTGTCAAACAACAATTAGTTTTTAATTTAAAGGCTTACCTGCTTCTTTTCATGTGTGTGTTGAAAAGCTTAATAGAACACAGTGATACTGTGTAGTAACTGACTAAAATTAAGCTATTTGTCACATTAGGGTGTTTAGGATGCTGCAGATAACTTTTTACTCAAAGTTTCTATTGTGCGTCCTACAATCACAAAGGTTCCATTTGATTTGTTATATAAGGCTAACTGTAATTTTTTTTCTACATTCACGTTGTCATTTGTGTTGATTGTCACAATGGAAGTACTGCAAACTGTTTTACATTGTTTTCAGTACACTACATATAAAAAAATAGTGTGTTATAACTATATTCAATATCACTTTTCAGAGATACAACCAGCCGTCTCAGTCATATAATGATCGGTTCAATGATCCTCAACACTTAAACTTCTCTCATTTGTACAATGAGGGTAGAGAACCCCGCTCAATTGGTCTCAAGCGCCATGCTCAGGCCGACTGGTCAAGTGGGCCTACGGATCGCTTCGACAACCCTATGGGTAGCAACAAGAGGTCTAGGCAAGGCCCCTTTGAACGCTTCCCAGAACAAATCAACACGCAAACTTTCCAGCGACCCAGACCGAACCAACCGCAACCTCTGATGGGCATGCCCAAGCCTCTCCTCAATTTTTCCCCATCTCAAGGCCGGCGAGCCCAATCCCACGTGGCAAAACAGAGTCAGGGTCCCAAGCCTTTCAATCAGGGTCCCAAGCCTTTCAATCAGGGTCACAAGCCTTTTAATCAGGGTCCCAAGCTTTTTAATCAGGGTCCCAAGACTTTTAATCAGGGTTCCAAGCCTTTTAATCAGGGTCCCAGGAACCTGAACCAGGGCCCCAAGCCTCTTACTCAACACCCGAACTTCAAGCGCGTCAATCAGCCCGGTCCTAACCGACCCGGCTTCAAACCTAACAAGACCGTACCTGGTGCCAACTCTCGGCCTGGTTTCAACCCTAACAAAACCATAACCCCCAAAAAAGCCACCCCAACTAAAGCGTTTAATGCGTCGCCGAAAGTAAAGAAAAACGCCCCTATTCTTGTGGCTGATGAGCTGCCGTCGAATAAAACTAACGGTCGGTTGGAGTTGGCGCTGGGTATGATCGTGAAAGAAATCAAGTTGACGTATGAAGGCACCCCGGAATACGGCAGCCTGTTTTCCTCAATAAACCTGGCCCGTATCATGAAGCAGGGAATTCGGGATCGCTTGCGTTCCGTCATGACCGGGAAAGTTGTTGGCGTGGTCCCGGACATAGTAGCGGAGTACCGAAAGGTGCACCCGTTGGACACAGACAAAGATATCGTGGAGCTCGCTGCTGTCGAAAAACGGAACAGCGAACATACGAGCCAGCTTGCGATCAAATTATTCGAAGAAGGTAGCGTTATTGTTTTTACTTCTCTCAAAAGTTGCTTGGAAACTTTTGATTGATATGACTCTACATTCTATTAAACTAGATTAGAAGTTTCGCTCTCAGTAGCCGTCTGCGATTTTGATGCGGAGTTGATGTTTGTAGTGAGTTCCCGAGGTACACTCACGACAAAGCCATGTTGTATCAAACAGGTGCTACAGGCTTGAATAGTGAGTCGTAACTCGAAGCTAACTCTTGGCTGCCAGACTAAGCTTAACTGCTCATATACTGAAAGCCGGATTCGATCTCCTATGGAGTGACAACACCAGTTAGCTGTCACTATTATTCTCAACGACATTCGGAGGCATATCAACGGATATGATACGGCAGACAAAAAAGACACTGTTCAATGTTATAATCAAACAATGGACTTGTGTGTCTACTGGAGTGAAATTACTGATCTTTTTTAATTTTAATATTTTCCACCATCTACCATTTGTATTGTATTCTGTAAAAAGAATAATTCTCGAAATCTTTCATCTAACTGTAGTATAAAAAAATCTAATAATTCAGCCGTCTTCTTACATTCTCAGACTTTATTATCCAGTAACAACTGTAAGTATATAAATAACTGTGTCTACAGTACTATAATCAGTGATCCCGAGCAGAAATATTAGTTTATAAAGACTTAGAGAAAATCACGTTGGTGTTAACAGATCTATTCTTACACTCAAGATCGCCGCACCAATCTTTGAACGATTTAAAATTAACAAAGTAACAAATATAAAATTTTCAGGTGAACCGGAAGAGTATTTCAAGAAAAAAATGGGTAAAGTACTTGATACAAGGTGGACTGAATTGTTAAAAAAGGTAATATTTTTGTTATATATATAGATTACTCACACGAGTTTACCGTGATTGAATCTCAGATTTTTTATCACACCTAATATTTCAGCTTGAAAAGGTGATAATTGAAGAAAACAAGGCTCTAACGATTGCCCAGATCATGGAAAATATCCCTGACATTAAGAAAAGTGAAGGAGGTACCGTTGCCTCTGACGCGTCAGAGAACATTGCCGATGAGAAACCAGCTGACACTACTGCAACTGAGGAGGCACCAGAGAAGCCTACTGATGAGAAACCTGCTGATGAAACTACCACTGAGAAGACTGCTGATGAAGCAACTGATGTTGCTACTGAAGTTTCAGAAAAAACTGATGAGAAACCAACTGAGACGCAATCTAAGGAAAAGGATTACGATAAATTGATGTCGCTTTTGCTTCAGCGCAAGCTGCCACATTTGCTGTACAAAAATAAAGAAGTAAGTATAAAAAATATAAATAGATAGCTTGACAAGGATTTCACGGTGGTCTCTATCTAGGCATGAAAAAATAAAAAAACCTGGTGATGCAGAACAGACTTTATATACTCTAAAATGAATGACTCAATCAAGTCTCTGCACCCGCCGCTGCAACCCTCCTTTTTTCTTCGTCAAGGGTTAAAAATCAATGTCAACATCTTTTACGTTACATAAACGATAGTACAGTCAGCAGCAGAGAAACGTGACCCCTCTGCCATACAATGTTACTATGGCAGGGGGGTTACTTTTCTCTGCAGCTGATTGTACATTGGAAATCATGTCTTGAAATATGAAGAATATTGATCACTGTATTTAACATTTCCAGAAAATAATCAAGCTGTTTGATCTGGACAACATGTTCCGGAACACTAAGGCGGCGATTATTATCAACACCAACAAGAAGGCACGAACTGTGAACGATAAAAGCAGATTCTCGAATGCAGCCGAGCAGGGCAATGGCGATCCGGAGTTGCCGCGCGGCAATTTGTTCTTCGTTAAGGTATTTTTATATTTTATATCTAGTTCCAAATACAATAATTACGTGGAATGTTCCATTGAAAAACTTGCCTTCGCATTATGATTAGCTAAGACATAGGATCCCAAACTTTTTTCTATCATTTGTGGACGAATCATATCTACAGCTGTCCTAAGTCGATTGAAGAAATGGTGATTAGGTATATTTATCTACCTACAAAATAAAGTATATGACGGCTAGATAGAGTATTTTTCATCTGCGCCCGTTTATATACCGTGACGCACCGCTTAGGGGATGTCTTCCATAGTTTGAAAACTTCTGCGCTAAGATAAAAAAGAATCAGCTTAAATTGGCAGTCCTCATAAAAATTATTCATATTACTAGAGTCCTCCATAGCAGCGATAGAGATTTGTAATTTTTTGTGATGTCGCGTCGTATATGATCCTATTGGAAGAAGTTAATAATTTATTTAATCTATATTGCACAATAGAAAAACTTATCGTACAAAAGGTGCACTTAATGCTATATGGCATTTTCTACTTATATGTAACTTATCTTTCCTTGACTTAGTAGCAGAATATAGAAAACAAGGTCGAGCACAAAGAAAAAATCATTATGATCTTACTAAAGTCTAAGCAGGAATCGAACCTGCGCAATCGTCCCATCGCATCACGAGAACAGGTTACGCTATTGACCGCTGTATACATCCCAACAAATATTATAAAGAGAATGATAATAATACTGTACATATAGTTTAAATTGCAGCTTTGTTACTAACAACTGTATTTTTTGTTTAAGATATAACAAAATGACCCTGTTTTTAATAGGTACTCGCTGCCCCCTCGATGCCCAAGCGCAAGATCATGCAGGAATTCCTTAATCAGTTCAAGCCAAAGACCATCAAACGCCACAAGAGGAATTACAACCTGCTGTTCGTAGGGCTGGACAGCAAAGAGAACTACGATAAGATGTTGGCAGCCGATCAGACGGCCGTGGGTAAGTGACACAATATTTTATTTAATAAACAGTTCTGAAAGCTAGAGATTAGCCGAAAAAATATTCACGAGGGTATAATTCTTAGCAATGAGACAAATAACAGAAGGATCACCTAGGGAATTTATTGTTTTTAGTTAAGGACCTTCATTTAAGGAAGAAAAATCATACAAGTCAAATAATATTTATCTTTAATTCAATAATAGAATAAAAGTGGTGAAATATAGGTTGAGCTCCCATCAGGCACAGTCTGGTTGACTAGATTTTAGAGTTCGACCACCTTTTGTCAAAGCATTCTTTCATTCTTTATTTTTTGTCAATAAAATTAGGTCTTTGCGTTGCAAGCGTTCATTTGCTGCGGTGACTATTTAACATCAGGCAGGCCGTACGCTTGTTGGCCTTAGTAGTATAAAGAAAATACGTGGGATGGAAGCGAGAAGAATCTCGCAAAAATCGACCTAATCTCTACGTCCCTAATTACGCTCTAGACTTCTAATAAACTTTAATTTTGCATTCAAGTTCACTTGTAGAAAATCTAACAAATCCTTGACATTCCAGGAAATTCGACGATTAGCATTGTCGGAAATGTCTCCAAGACTACACCGGAAGACCAAAATAAGACCGATGCAGATCTCGACCAAGTCCTGACCCCACAGCTAGATGATCAGATCAACGATCTCTTGTCATCCATCCGGAAAGCAGATGAAGATTCCAAAGGAAATGATGCCGTTGAAAATATTGACTTAACTGCTGATTCTAACGATCAAGAAGAGAACGTTGAAGTTACCAACACTAATGTCAATGAAAAGCCAGAAGAGAATGGTAGCCAAGAGGTTCAAGAGACTGATGCTACTAATGTAACTGAAAATGCTGGGAACGGAAACACAGAGGGCAAAGATGATGATGTCCAAGTTGTTAATTCAAATGGAGCTAAGGAGGTAGTGACGATTGAAGACGATGATGTTGCTCCATTGAAGAGTGATGAAGGCAAGCCGGCAGCTAAGCTGCCAGGGACACCAGCTAAGGGCCGGGTGGCACCTGCTACCCCAAGCTCCATTCGTACTAGGCGCTCCAGTCGTCTGCTAAACTGAATTGGTTTCTGCTAATCAGTATGGCCTATCTTAATATGGTCCCAACATTCTTTGATGTTCGATATCTAACATTACCAAGTTTTCGACAATCTACTGAAACTTAGAGTAGTATCTTATGCTGTTCATCAAGTTCGAACTAATATGGTGTTTCTTGATATAGGCTAAGATAGGTCTATGATTTGACATAATAAATAAGATAATTTAATGTGTATCTTGTAGATGAATTTGCACTAGGCAATGATATATATTTTTTTAATTAAGTTCTTATATAATTTAATATTACATAAATTTACATCCCTACTTGAAATTGATTGATTAGTATCATTGCATGCATTGGTATAAATTATATTTTAAGTCTGCAAAAGCTAATAAGGTTATATTTTATTCGACTGTAGAAATTGTTTATTTGATGTAATTAGGAATAAATGAAAAACACAAAAAAAATGTTTTTTTCTTTAGATACTACCAACCTTGTTATACGAAATAAAATAAGAGAAAAATATGTACAATGATGAAGAAACTGGAAAGTAAGTAATAGATGGACCAGTAAGACCGGGGGCGAGCCGCAGGTGAGGTCAAATCCAAAATGGACGTCGATTAAGAATTCTATATCTATGCTCAAAGCCAAATGAAACAAAATAAAATATATGTATATCTAATAAATTACAACGTACGACTATAATTAGTCCATTGGGCTACCCAGAAAATTTCGGTAAATTTCACTGTCTTTAAAGTTTATATCACTTTATTCCACTTCGTGCAAACCACGTAAAAATATATATATTGTAGCTTGGTATTTGGCCTTTATTTATGTCTACTGGAATGTTATAATACTTAATAAATCAAGAGAAAAAACAGATTCGTAAAGTCCTTTCCTATCTTAAATCGGTATAGGCTCCCTCGTCAAACTACGCTTAGACATGCGACTAAAACCAAAAGTGAATAAAGACTTTTTACAGTTTAAAATTGTCTACTGATTTTTCAATAGGCTCTTAGTTTTTAAGAAAAGTAGCGAAAACTGGTTTTTTGTCGTAAAAATAACAAATTTTGATGTTATCTTGGTTTCGATGACTCGTGAAGATAAACTGGAACAGTATATTGGTAACAACGGTGGTTGTCAACACTATGAGACATAAACACAGAAAAGTGAAGAGCTACGGTCATTCTCGTATGGGAGCCCCTTAAGTCCACGTTAATTACTAACGGATTTTGATTTTTTTTCAAACAACAAATATGTACCTACAATTCAAACACATATTTTCATATCGGTATTGTGTTATACGTACCATCAGTTGGTTGATGTAGAATTCGTAAGTAATGGTGTCCGTCACTGGATCAAGAGCGATCTGCATCATTTCCTCAAACTCCTCCTGTTGCAACAATGATGGTTAAGATAAAAGTCTGGTACCTATGTGAGATTCAAATAAGTTTCCGTCAAAAAAGTGAATGCGTGTGCGTGACGTGCACGTAGACGTGCGAGTTGTAAAGTACGAATCTCCATAAGAGATGACAGATGATACACGTCATGCAAGCGGTGTGCCTCGGCCTTTAAAGGTAGAGCCGCACTGAATGAGTGTGCGTGACGTGCAGTGCACGTAGACGTGCGCGTTGTAAAGTACGAATCCTCATAAGCGATGACGAATTGGTTTTTCTTACTGTTATGTTTCATTATTTGTAATTCGTTCAATAAATGACACACCGCTGCGTACGTACACGTCACACTCACGTCACGCAAGCTTCAAACTTCATACTTTTCAACGTCCGAACTTCACAATCACAACGTGCACGTTACGTCACGCACACGCATCCGGTGTGACTCGGCCTTAACCTAGCGCCGGTGCTGGTTGTACTACCGTGCCATGAGATAGGTACATCTGGGTCTTTATAAAAATTGGCATACTTATGTAGGTTCGGTGACAATGCAATAGAATGATACCATCTGAGCTGATCTGACAATGGAGCAGGAAGGTGGTCATAGGAACTCTGTAATAAAATAATGCAATCCTACCGAGTCTCGGCTCTTTAGAATCGTCTCGGTCGGTGAGTAGTTGATGGATGTTCAACAAAAAGTACAGTCAGCAATAAACGCTTGTCACGAAAATGAAATTTGGACAGAAACTTATTTTAGGTACAATCCGTTACTTGTAGATAGGATTCTCAACATGTTCTATTGAATTGACGAAACGAAAATACAAAAAAAAGGCCAAGTGCGAGTCGGACTCACGCACCGAGGGTTCCGTAAATATACGCTACAAATAAATAAATAAATAAATAAATATTACGGGACAATTTTTACACAAATCGCTCTAGTCCCAAATGGCCGTATCTAAGAAAATCCAGTGTTAGCAGAGCCCTACTCCTAAGCAAAATGAACACGGTGCTCGATCATTTTATATTGGTTACTGATATAGACAGACAGACAAAAAAAAAATAGTTTTCCAGAATTACTTTGTTGATTGTGCTATAAGAGCTTTCTTCATACAAAATTTCAGGTTTCTAGAACAACTGGAAGTACCCTATAAATTTCAAAAAGTGTTGAAATATACGTTTTTACGGCATAAACAAAGCGGCCGTATCTTTTTTTTACGTAAACTTAGAAGTTTGTTTTTTTCACATCTGACCTAACCTATAGACCTGAGTATATAGTTTTAATTTCAACTCGATATCTTCACGCGTTTCCGAAGAAGACAGTGATCCTATAAGGGTTCCGTTTTTACTTTTTGACGCACTAACCCTAAAAGCTGTATGAAAATTTTGGGACACTTTATTCTCCTATCGATGTATAGAACTCGTGATTCTGGGTAGAAAAATATTAATTTTCCGAATTCTGAACAAAGAGTGAGGAAACGGTTTTTTTTAGAAAGGCCTATCTAGGTTGCCTTAACACGTTGGCTGCCCGCTGCCCACCATGCTCACCTAGTGATCCCACCGGTGATGCTCACAGAATCGACCCTGTTACAAAAAATATCGCAAAACAATACCCTGAAAAATGAGCTTTTCCATCCCACCGGTGATGCTCATGGCGACACAGAGAAAATAGCGTGGTCCCACCAGTGAGTGATCATGACAGCCAACGTGTTAACATTGCGAACATATACTGTGAAGGTGTTAATCCTTCACGATGAATACGAGATAGTCAGGCCGTATGTTAAAGTAGTATGTATTTAAATTAAGAACGACAGTTGTCTCTTACCAGCTTTATGTCAGTAGGACCTTAGTCTTTAAACGTGTTCTACACCTTCGATCCTATCCGATCCGATCCTAATTATCTGATAAAATTGGATAATGTAATGTGCAACAGAGGGATTACTCCGAATCTCAAAATTCGAAGTTCGTAACGTGCCGCCCCTCTCGCTCTCATATTAAGCTGTATTTGAGTGAGTAGGATAGCGCCACACGAAGTTCGTTTTTCGGATTTCGGAGTAGCCCCTCAGATCCCAATTTCTAGGGTCTGTAGCAAAATACATTATCCGATAATTGGGATCGAAGGTATAAAACACGTTTAAGACAGACGTTGAATACAAAAGTAAGTACAAAAGTCGTACCAGCCATTTTATTTATTACTTCCATCTGAGCACATCCCCCACATTTGGTGGAGGAACGGGGTATGAGCTCATTCCCCACAATACCTACCTGTGTGAAGCACTCTCCCTCCTCAAGCATGAGCTTGGTGAATCTCTCTTTAGTGAGATACCCGCGACCCTCCTCGTCGAAGTAGCGGAACGCGGCTAGCAGCATTTCGGCGCTCGCGGGATAGAACCTGAGCATATTTAAATTTAACCAATATATTTTGATACCTATATCTATAGTATTATAAAGTTGTAGAAGTGAAATGTCTGTACATTGAAGATATTAAAAAAAATGATTGTTATGGACTATTTGGAGGTCATTAAAACGGTTTTTTTTTTTATGTATGTTTGTATGTGTCGTTGTGGCTTCATCACGCAAAATCGGCTAAACGGATTTCAACTACTTTTGGTACACGGGCAGCTGGGTATCTCCAGATGGCTATATAATACTTTTTACTCGACTACGCTGAAGAAAAAATGAAGGTTTATGGTTTTTTCTCACCGCGAACGAAGTTGCGGGCACCTTCTAGTCAGTTATTAAAAAATGGCTCTTAATAGTACATAACACTCGTATCATTAAAGCCGTTCGTAATTTATCTTTTACGGCCCGAGTCACGTACGACGTTTTTCATCACATTTGCGAGGAAATAAAAAATAAAACAGCACTAAAAATTTACAATTTTTGTTTTCATCGCACTTGCTCGTAAACGGTCGGATTACGTGCTAAAAATGCGGGCCGTAACACCCAAATTACGCCCTAGGGCTGTAAAATGAGATAAAAGATGTAAAATCACGGCCCTAGGACCGTAATTTACATTTTACAGCCCTAGGGCGTAATTTGGGTTTTACGGCCCGCATTTCTAGAAGAAGACTATTATATTGTCTAAGTCAAACTGTGGTCTCTAATTGCACTTCTTGACTCATGGGCTCGAAGCAGAACTGTCAGCATATAGCTATGCATATTTTCGTTTGGGGTTTATTTTCGTTTTTTCTTACATAAATGCGTTATGCAAACGTACCTCTGAAAAAGTAACTAAAAAAATATACGTGACGTCACCCTGTACCCCCCTCCCCCAACGTGAGATCAGTCATGAGGTTTTCATCTATTATATCATTCATTCCTCCCCTTACATTTAACGTAGCAAAGCGGCTCTCCGTAGCCCACTCTTCGATCTCGCTTGGACCGAGGCGTGATGGGCTGCGAACCACATCGCCCGCTATGTTATAGCTGATATTGATGCTGGTGACTGTACATTGTGATAATGCGGGGTATTGAGGAAATATCTAACGCTGCCTTATTATTAGAGTACCTAAATTAAAAAAAGCGTTTATTGTAATCAAACAAAGAAAGTATTGTAAGTTGAAAAAAGTTCACATTGCTTACCGGTGCTCCATTAAAACTTTGCACATATACGGAAGGAAGTTTGAAAGCGGAACGTTTCCGGTAGCCTCCTTATTCTCTGTGGCCAATATAACTTCCTGCACTTCCGCTTCGGTTGGGCAACAGCCTGAAATTAGGTGTATAAGGTAGTTAGGCATTTATGTAAAAACACAAAACGATAAACTCCCTATAATTATCGCATACTTATTAAGCTTACTTATAATCATTAACAATCATGAGTAGTCAACAAGTAGTTTAATAATCGAAAATTGAGGTATACATACCTAGAGAACGAAGTATAGTCCCTATTTCACGGACATCTACTACTTGCTTTCCTGAGTGATCGAATACTTCAAACTCCTCCATAATTTTCTTCTCCAAGTCATTGTTTGCTTGAACTGAAAGATAATAGTTTCAAAGTTAACAAACAGGTAATAAACTTTTTCATGGTAAGATGCAAATACATTTGTGATTTTATTCAGCACCGTACTTTTAGGTTCGTCTTTTTTTGCCATATTAGAATATCTTGTTGAGATTCAGGATTATTATGAGTCTTAATATCAAAAAATGCTACGGAAATGTAAAATATAATACCATATTGTAACTAGGCAACTGGCATTTGGTCTTAAAAATGCGCGCTATTTATTGTCTATTGAATTTTACCTTGCAAGCTTAAAAACAGGACAAATAATTTTAAATAATAATTATATTTATTTATCGATAACGGTTTCAATCATGCAGTAATATTTAAGTATTTACTTACGTGACTATCATAATTTTAATAAATCCCTAAAAAATCTGGGAGCACGGCAGTGACCCCGCAAAATTAAATATGAACGCGTCCTAAGAAGCGCGCGATCGCGATCCCCGCGTTCTTTTTTTTTCATTGTCGTCGCCATATTGGTTTCAGATAGCTTGGCGCTTCTCGTTCTGCAAATTTTTGTTCGAGATTGAGGAATGTATAGACTTACTTGAATTGTGATTTAAAGAAGGGAACAGAACATATAGTGATTAGTGCTAGTTTTAATTAAGAAACAACAATGGATCCCGCCAAGATGAAGGTCGTGGATCTCCGATCCGAGCTTGGCGCTTTGGGTTTGGACACGAAAGGCAATAAGCCGGCTTTAGTCGAAAGGCTAAAGAAGGCGCTAGAAGCTAAAAGCGGGAAAGGTAAAAATAATGATTTGTGTCCAATAACATATCAGAGTTGATGATTCTGTTTTAGTGCATAGGGTCCTGAGAAATCTTCATTTTAGCTATGTCTTTGTAACAACACGTGTTATGCATGAAGTTTATTTTCAACGCGATACGCGATGTGAGCTTCCGTTGTTTTGTAACGAATGACGTCAGGGCTGAAACGCGGCCGCCTGAACTACCAATCGTATTTATCAACGTAGCCAATACAACACTTAACTGCCGACACTGTCAATGCAAATATTATTTCAACCATCGGCGGTACAATATCCTTGTAACTAGGCGGAAAACACTCCTTAAGAGTTGAAGCACTAAGGTATAGAGAAAGCTTTTATTTACATCATTATCTATTTTATCAAATCCAACAAACAAATGTTGGTTGTGTGTCACTAATGCTAATAGTTTTATTGTATTTCCTATACAGCAAACGAGTTCAAAGCTAGTTATTTAATTCTAAAAATGAAAATGATCTTAGAGGTAATTCTATCATCCTCTAATTAGTCATATTTCCTATATTATTCTGTTAGATATGGTGATAATGCCATATCTAAAGACATTTCATAATGTTATGATTATGAAATTAAATCACACCATAGTTGACACCATTTCCAGTTTGATAACCAATGTTAATCTTTCACTAATTGATTTGCAGTATGAAATAGGTTAATGTTCGATGTAATTAAAACTATTATTTTTGGTGTGTACAATTGTTGCCAATTGAGTGTTTTTGCAATGTCCCACTAGCTTTTGAGCTGGTAATACCTATATAATTGTGAATGTAAGTCTTCAAATGTTTCTCAGAAGCCTGTCTTTTGCACATGTTTTCTAACATGCCTCTTGTTTAATATAATATTTGAGTTTTTATGAAAGAATGAGCTTTGTTTGAAAAGGAAATATCGTGAACATTGATTTTGTTTCAGTGTATTTGGGTAAAAAAAAATACTAGACATCCTTGTAACAAGAATGGTTGAGATCTGTCCAGCCATTTTGTTCCTTCTAGTATTAAATTAAGTGGTAGAAGTGGCATGCACTTGATCACCCAGTACAGTATTGGCATTTAAAGTTGTTATTTGTTAGAGGTTGGATCATACTGGTTTGATTGCTAGTGTCAACCATATGCGCAATTTAATTTTCTTTTGCAGTTTGATCTTTATAAATCTGTTTAATCACAATAAAAATCAATATTTTCTTTCTATAGCTATCGCTGACACAACCATATTAGACACATCCACTGAGGATGCGGATGAGCCCTCTACCCCGAGGCGTGCTGGTCCCGCTGCTAGAACCCGGAGGCGGTCCTCGTCAAGCAGAATTGCTTCTACACCAGCTAAGGTAACTTAGTTCTTTCTTGCCTCTTCTTGACCAAGTGTGGCAACCGGTTGCTCTAGCACAGTGGGCGGCAACCTTTTAGCAGCCAAGGGCCACATAGTAGCTAACGAAATTGACGCGGGCGACTTATTTTGTGACTTTATCAATCAAGGGGTATCACATTGTTAACCAGTAGCCGGGGAGGTTGTTGCCGACCATTTTTCTAGTACAACTGTGCCAGGCATCTTATTCACACGATTATCTAGCTCTTTCCCTTCAGTACTGTGCAAGAGAGATAGTGATATGTCACGCGAACAGCGTAGTCGCGCCCAGTTTTGTAGTCTAGCTGGGTGTCAAATTATGGCTTCTCACACCGAGTTGGTTAAATCAATTTTGTAATTCCTACATCCCAATCAATTTCAACTTGTATGGCAGCCATTACTTAAGACGACGCCACTTATCAAAATATACCACATTTTTTGGCAGAAATAGACTACAAAATCCAAGGTACATGAATTTCAGGGAATCCTCAAACTGAGTGATAACTTGCATTTGAGGGAAAGTCCTTTGTAAGCAAGAAGTTCTTGGTTGCAATATATAGTTTATTTAATCATTTGACTTATGATAATAAGTCAAATGATTAAATAATCTATAAATATTCCTTTTTTCTTACAAAAAAAAAACAAAAGGAAAAGTACTATTTATATGATGGTCATCATTACAAGGTTCATTTGCATGACCTTCATTAATTCCTTAATAGCTATACCATTCCGATACCTATTATGATAATAATCAGTACTATACTTACAAATGACACCTACAAATACAAACATTATTTTTTTATGGTGAGTATTAAGTCATGTGACAAGAAGGGTATTAGATATGCATGTGGAGAGATGTAAGAGGAGGGGTAGGCCGAGGAAAAGGTGGATGGATAGTGTAAGAGATGACATGAACAGGAAGGATGTGAATAACGAGATGCCGAGTTATAGAGAGGTATGGAAGAAAAAACATGCTGTGCCGACCCCAAGTAAATGGGATAACGACAAGCAAATGATGAATAATATTGTCATGTTGTGAATATGTAACGATAAATATATCTAATGATAGAAAACAACTGACACACTTAAGAAAAAGCTGATGATCTTCAAATGTCCAGGCAGATTTTTCTTGAATAAAGAAAGCTCTAACTAAACTAAATCAAACAAAAAAAAATCGTATTCGTCGCGAGTTAACGATGCAAGACCATTAGTCTATACTTTTTATTAACTGCATTCTTTCCTTAATACCTTTGCATGGTATTGGAATCCATATTTACACACTATCCATCCATACTAATATTACAAATCCGAAAGTAACTGTGTCTGTTATGTTTTCACAGTTAAACCGGTGAACCGATTTAGATAGAATTTGGTATGGAGAGAGTTTTAGACCTTTAAGAGTTCTGTAGCCAAAATGGCAATAACGAAACCCTTATAGTTTCGTCATATCCGTCTGTCCGTCCCTATGTCACAGGCATTTTACTCAAAAACTAAAAAAAAAATTATTCATTTAGTAGACATTTTCGGCAATAATCGCTCCTAAAGTAGCATAAATTGTGCCCCCCCTTCCCCCTCTATTTTCTACAAAACGACGTAAGTGCCGTGGAGATACGCTCTTTTGCTAGAGCACTTTTACATATATCATTTTTTTACCTGTTGTGTGCATTTTTTCGTATGAACTGCTGCGGAACCCTACATTGAGCATGGGCCGACATGCTCTTGGCCGGTTCTTATCTTGAAAATCCTCCCAAAACGAGTGTGCAAGTTTGCATGAGGAATTCATAATTAAAACACGCTACTCAGTTCTTAGTAACGCAGGCAAACCGGCGGGTAAATTCTAGTAAGTTACAAACTAGAAATGTTACTACGCGTGAAAAATTGCACGATTTGTTATGAATGTGCATACGTGTATTATGTGTAAACCTGTGCGGATTTCAGAGTTGTTATTATGCGATAAAAATACGTTATCCCAGATACCTTTAGTAAATTGAAAACTAGTTGTATTACCTGTACAAAATCTATGACCGTAACGTAATTCAAATCAAAAGCCTACTTTTATTTATATCATAAGTCATAAAACTAACAACAGCTGTAGTGATGGCAGCCATATTGTGACATTCGTTTTAAACATATTCACTACGAAATTCACTCTGTCTCAATCTATTTATATTAGTTTTAATATTTTCAAGGTGAGAGTTAATGGTAGCTAAACTTTAATTACAGACTTTACTTTATTAAATACAGTAAAGTCTTAAAAAGTTTATGAAACTAGTTTAAAGGCGAACTTATCTTTGTCAGTGATCACTTCGATAGAATCAAGCAAAACTTACTTTGTCATGCAGTGTGCATGTGTTGCATTGTCAATTAAGGTTATATTTACTTGCCAACAGGTAGTTCGTGTAGAGACTCCAGAACCAATTGAAGAGGAGAAACCAGTAGAGGAGGATCCCGAACCTGTACCAGAACCGGCTCAGCCCCAACCTGTTCCAGCTCCGGCTCGGGAGGAGCCTGAGGAGCCAGAGGAGCCAGAAGTGAAGCCAGAGATACAGCAGGACGCGGAGATGTACAGCATTGATGATGAGAAGTAAGTCCTTCATTGTAAAGGATGGTGCCGAACCATAGTATTCGATTGAATGAGGCTTTTCAAAAATGGAAAGATCACTAGTAGTAGGTAGTGTGTAGAGTAGTAGGTAGAGGGTTAAAATCCACCAATCACAGCACAGGATTTTGACACTTGTGATTTTTGATATTGTCCTGATGCTTTTATTTATTTATTTATATTATCTGTCACAAGTGTCATATTAATAAAACTAAAGAGCTTACTCCCACCTGAAAGGCTTGCTTGCAACACACTCCTCTGGTGTTGCAGGTGTCTATAGTCGATGGTGATCGCTTACCACCAGGCGATCTGTCTGCTCGTTTGCCCCATATAACATAAAAAAAAAAAAACAAAACTGACAGTTACATTAAAATAACTTTACGAAAGAAGTCACATTAAATGCTTTCTTATACTACATACAAAAAATAAATATTTTTTATTATTTTCAGGAGCCAGTCACCACCCCCTGTAGTTGTGAAAACTGACGAAGGTAAGAGCAATTGTCAGCTAATATTTTCAAGTTACTACTTAATAACACTAACAGTTATAGGCGGGTTATGAAAAACTAAATTCTAATTACTGTGTTAGAGATAATATGAAGATATTGGACACATATTTTTTGCTTTTCCAAAGTAATTAAAAAATACTCAGATAAATAGCATTACAGTTTAGGAGTGACGTCACGGGACATTTTGACTCTATGTATCACCTTTATTTTTTGATAACGTAGAAAAAATTGTCTGCAATATTTTTTATTAATCTACGTAACGGATTAATTATTAAAATATATTCATCATCCCTATTGACTGATAGCCAACTCCAGCCTTTTGTTTGGAAGTTTAAACTAAAAGGATGTTTACAAATTATTTTTAAGGGAGTGTTTCCTTCTTTCTGTTATTTTCCTAAGTCCATGTAATTTGTCAGCTAGAGTAATAAAAAGGCTGAAATTTTGGATAGCTGCACTGAACGTGACTATGATGTAGAATAAGGACATGGACCGAGAAAAAGTGTTAACATAAGTCTACTATTTACAGAACCAATGGAGGAGGTTCAAGACGCTGAACAAGAGAAAGCAGAAGAAAAGAAAGATGACGAGAAAATGGAAGAAGATGCAGATAAGAAGGAAGGAGAAAAGAAAAATGGTGATGCCGAAGACGATGAGGTATGTAATCATGTACTTGCTGTTTTCCAAAATTATAATATTATGTAGCATCAAGAATATTTTAAACTAAAGATTAGAAATAATTTATATTCTATGGAATGACTATACAAAAAGTAACCATTTTTGTTGTTTGTGAGTTTTTATTAAATTCATTACTGTTTTTCTACATGTGTGTACTGTTTTTGTATATTTAAAGGACAAACTATAAATAACTAGCTCCTGCCCGCGACTTCGTCCGCCTTAAATTCGTTTATCGCGGATAAGGGCATTTTTCCGGGATAAAAAGTAGCCTATGTCCTTCCCCGGGACTCAAACTATCTCCATACCAAATTTCATCCAAATAGGTTCAGCGGTTTAAGCGTGAAGAGGTAACAGGCAGACACACTTTCGCATTTATAATATTAGTATGGATTCTGTTCTGCCGACTAATGTTTTGCATGACTGACCATACAGGAGGAGCAAGAGAGACAAAGAGAACTCACCGAGGAGGAAGAATGGAAGCAGCTAAACGAGCGTCTGCAGCAGAAGGAGAAGGAGAGAATTGAGAGGGAGAAGAAACAAGCGGAAGAAGATGCCAAACGCTTGGAGGAGCTTAGCAAGGTTGGTCCCTTTTATAGGTCCCCTAAGACAAATTTTATTCCATAGTTACTCAAGTTTTGAAATTTCCTTTCTTAAATGTCGAAAATCGGGATTCCAGATTCAGTACTCAGGACTTTTTCTTTAACATGTTTGGCTTTTTTCGAGACATTTTAAAGTTTCAAAGAGCAATCTAACTAGCTATATTTAGTGTTTCCCTGCGGAACCAAATTAGTATGTTTATAATGAGGAGATCCAACGTCCTTCGTAGAATTAGCTCAGAAATTTGACAAGCCTAAAGTTAAGTAGCATTGTATGTATAAAGGTGTCTTTATTATTTAATATTTACTTATATGATATGACACTTGTGTCAATAGACAGAAAATGAGGCAAGGAGATTTAACAATAGTATTATTGGGAAAGTGTTAATTAGTTATTTAAATGAGCAAACTATTGGTATGTTATATATCATTGTATCAATTAGTATCATTTTAATTTCTACCACAAGTTTTAGACTTATTGTTTATTTCTTAAAGATTACAGTTAACAACCCGCCAAGAGCCAAAGGCATGTCGGACGATGCTCAATGTAGGGTTCCGCAGCCGTTTACACAAAAAAAGCACTACACATGAAAAAAAATACGATATAAAAAAAAAAACACACTAAAGAGCGCATTTCCCCGGCACTTACGTCCTTTTGTTGAGAAGCGCAGTTTTTTTTGGCAAGAACTTAAAAACGGGTATGTCCCATCATGTTGAAAACAATTTTCGTTGGAAGTATTTCATACATACCGTTTTATTTATAACATACCGTTTAGAAAATAGAGACATTTTTGCTACTTTTGGAGCGAACATTTCCGAAAATATTCACTAAATCAAATTTTTTTTAGCTACCTCAAAGTGTTTTTAGAAGATCTGTCGAATGATGTGCCACACATTAATATTTGCTGAATTTTTTTTTTTTCAGTTTCAGTACATGTATGGAGTGCCCCCCTAGAAATATATATATTTTTTATTTACCTATCAAACTAAGTAGCGGCTTACACAAGACACCAATGTTCCAAATTACATCAATATACATCTTATAGTTTTCGAGTAAAATGCCTGTGACATATGGACGTACCGTTTTTTGGTATTTGGCTATGGAACCCTAAAAACCGTTAGTATGAAGTGCATAGTAAATTACTTCCTTATAATTTCGAATTCGTAAAATTCCGTATCCAAACCGTATGTTCTAAGCTTTTTAGTTATTGCTTAGTTAAAAATCGTCAGTCAATGTATGATAGTCTCTTTCTTGTATTTTAAAATATTGTTTGTATTCGTTAGTATTGATAAGAGACTAAAACATGAAATTATCTTTCTGCTACTTCAGGTGTCTTGTCAGAAATGATTATCAAATTTTTCATACTGACTGCAAAGAAAGTTTAGTTTTTAGAGTTCCATACCCCAAAAGGAAGAAATGAAACTTATATGCTTCACTTTGTTGTTCATCTATATGTCTGTCTGTTGACATCATTTTTCCAGTTGTCCTAAAAACTTGAAATTTGATATGAAGATAGCTCTTATAGCACAACCAATGGGAAAAAGTCTGAAAATCTTTAAATTTTTGTCTGTGTGTCAGTAGCCAATATATACGACCCCACACTGCGTACATTTTGCTAAAGAGCAGAGCTCTGTTGACACAGGATTTGCGTAGATACGGCCGTTATTAAAGTATATTTTGTACGTAACCCTCGGTGCGCGAGATTGATTTGCACTTGGCCTTTTTTATCTTACTCTGATAGCTCAAACCTTAGCTCAAAGTTTTGATCGGTTCACAGGACCCTGTGAAACTGAATCGGCTGAAGCGCAAGCAGGAGAAGAAAGCTCGCTGGAGCAACTTCTACAAGGCTGTCGAGGTTACCAACGAGGTCCTAACACCGCCTGCTGAGGTAATTTCATACTCAACATGTACACTTATCATCAGTACATAGTCTGGAACAATTAAATTTTGACATATTGGTTTTTTCGATGTTGACTACATCGTTAGTCAAAGAGACACACCCTGTTAAGCCTGGTCAGCTGCACCAAGTTACAAACAAAATGTTGTTTTGCTAACATGTTAGTCATTTGAGTCAGCAAACAAAAAGCTAACAAAACAGGTTACGCCACCATTTTGAATAGCTTTATTTACCATTAGAAGGCGCTCGCAACTTCGTTCGCGGAGGAGAAAAAGTCATAACCCCTCTTTTTTTCTTTAGCATAATCGGGTAAAAAGTATCCTATAACCGTCTGGAGATACCCAGCTATGCGTACCAAAATTAGTTGAAATCCGTTTAGCCGATTTAGCGTGATGAAGCCACAACGACACATACAAACTTACAAATAAAATCGATTCAGTGACCTCAAATAGTCCGTATTGCCGTTCATTAAGTATTTTCTCGGACGTGTCATGGTGCCATATAACAAAAGGTTTGGCCCATACACACTTACACATTATGTGGTAGCAAAACACGATAACATGCGCAGCGGACCCGGCTTTACAGAAAAAGCGGTTACTTTTCTCAGCACATGATTAGTGATTCCTACTCTTTACTATTGCGCAACGCTAATTACAAGGCAAATTGATCCTTTCAATTGTGTCATCTTAGTTAGTAGGTAAATAAATTTAGAGGACAGTCATAGACAAATCTTGAATGAGTTTTTTTACTCTAGATTCTACAAGACAATATATGATAAGTTGATAACTTGTATTTTAATTCTTAGGAAACATCCAAGACTTGCGAACATATATTTGTGCTCCACACAATTATTTACAACAACCTGTTGCCTGGGACTTCGTCCGCTTAGAGATGCAATTTATAGCCTATGTGTTATTTAGACGTTTAAACAACATTACTGAAAAGTTTCGTTAAGATCCGTTCAGTACTTTTTAAAACTAATGAAGAACGTACATACAATCTATTCATCCTTATTTGTCCTAAATAGTAAACAAAATTCAAACACAAAAATATGCAGTTAATGCCAATATCAGTTGTTTTCTCGCATGGTAATGAATTTAATGTATTCAATTGGCAACGTGACACTAAAAATATTAATACCTGTTACGTTATTTACGAGACAATGGGGAGTTTAAGACAAAAAAGGTGTACTTTTAGGTTTGAATGCTGTTTACTATTTAGGACAAGCAAGGATGAAAAAAGTATAAATAGGCACAAACTTTCATGTCTATAATATTATTAAGATATTACGTTACCTTTAGCGGAATGGGAAGCCGGCACAGCAAACTTTGCAGGCAGTCTTATTTTAATTTTAATATCGGTTATAGGCTAACCGACATTAACATTTTTGGTGTATTTTCAGAATGTCTATTTTCTAATGCTTTTTCTTGTTACTAGGATCCTCACCAAAGTCACAGGAGTCGGAGACAGGAAACAACTGATAATAAAGTCTCGGAGCCTGATATCAATGACAACAAGTTGACTTTGTCGTGGTGTAAGTATTGTCTTTTTTACAATGATATACATACTATTTACTATACTATATACGAGCTAGGAAAGTATAGTAGAACTGTTCGCGTGACTTCTGCTGCAAAAATACTTTTCACCTCACTAACTCGGAAAAAGTCCGTTTTAAGCGGTATATCGATGATGAATCACTGGAGTAGCCCGAGATTTGGACGGCGTTGTGTGTCGTACTTAGAAAATTAGGTCTTCTGCATAATTATGACCTTGAGTGACGGCGGCGGGTAGCGGTGAATTGACGCGATGCATGTACAGTTTTCACTTCGCAGGAAACAAGATGTCTCTACCAGATAGTTGATTTGCTACATTGCATTGGCTGATCGTTGGAATCACATTATTTCCAAATGGTAATTGATGTCAAATGCACTGTCCTCCTTTCAATTACTTTCAACATCCAAGTTAAGAGACAAACTTACAGTTTGTATCCTTTTGTTTGCAGACGACAGCGACCTGAACCAATACCTGGAGCTGCCCGAGCTGGTGTCGGTGGTGCCGCTGAGCGACGGCGCGTTCGCGCACGCCTGGGCCGGCTCGCGCGCGTCGCACGGCGTGGGGCCGGCGTCCGGTCGCGTCTGCTACGAGGTATGAACCAACACCTGGAGCTGCCCGAGCTGGTGTCGGTGGTGCCGCTGAGCGACGGCGCGTTCGCGCACGCCTGGGCCGGCTCGCGCGCGTCGCACGGCGTGGGGCCGGCGTCCGGTCGCGTCTGCTACGAGGTATGAACCAACACCTGGAGCTGCCCGAGCCGGTGTCGGTGGTGCCGCTGAGCGACGGCGCGTTCGCGCACGCCTGGGCCGGCTCGCGCGCGTCGCACGGCGTGGGGCCGGCGTCCGGTCGCGTCTGCTACGAGGTATGAACCAACACCTGGAGCTGCCCGAGCTGGTGTCGGTGGTGCCGCTGAGCGACGGCGCGTTCGCGCACGCCTGGGCCGGCTCGCGCGCGTCGCACGGCGTGGGGCCGGCGTCCGGTCGCGTCTGCTACGAGGTATGAACCAACACCTGGAGCTGCCCGAGCTGGTGTCGGTGGTGCCGCTGAGCGACGGCGCGTTCGCGCACGCCTGGGCCGGCTCGCGCGCGTCGCACGGCGTGGGGCCGGCGTCCGGTCGCGTCTGCTACGAGGTACGGACACGTCCAAATCCATCTTTTCATCATGAGCCAAAAGATGCTGAACATAGGTCTATCCCGAAAAACGCCACCATAACCGGTCCTGAGTCACCGGTTTGTATCGCGTAAAATTTCGAGTTTAAATCTTAGGGTATTTTGCGGATAACGAGGTAGCGATTTATGTATGTTTAACCTGGGACCTGTGCGTTTTTGAATAAAAAGTAATAACTCTCTGGGCTATATTCAAACTATACGCAAACATCACTTTGATCTGTTCAGTTGCTTTATTGTAGCGGAATCTTGGAGTATTTAGTAAATGGAGACGCCTTCATATAATTTCCTCTCTGCCAAAGACGTTGGTACAATGTTCCAACCGTTTTATAAAAACTACGTCATTCATCAATTATTGGCAGTCTTGTAATCGTTATTTACGCGTGACAAGCTCCTTCAAAATGCCTGCATGTGCTGTGTTATGGGTGCAAAAAGCGTTCAAATACATCAAGCATAAAAAGAAGGAATATTATTTCACATTTTTGGTTTTAGTTTATTATATTTCAACATATCAATACATAAAGCGTTTTCAAGAACATCAGGCATCTTGGAATCGATTACAAAATCAGTTTGAAAAATATCGCATACAATTCGAAATTAATTTTGACAGATTCGAGCAACCCCCGAGCCCTTATTTAAGGTTAATAAGGTCTACTAGCCTTTAAATTTTGTATGAAATTACAAGCAAATATCAGTTTTAGCGAATTAAGTATGGGAGAAGAATCTACCTTTTTCTAATAATTAATCTTATTTATAAGTATTTAAGGTTGAATATTTATTTCTCCTGTTTACATGCTGCAGTGTGCGCTAAACTAAACTAGTGATGTGAATGTTATTCTTTACGATACATAATCGATGTGAAATGAAATATTATTTGAGATATTTCTTCCTATTACGAATGCCTATATAAACATATAATTTATAAACATTTTACAGCGTTCGTGGTCAACGAGTAACAGAGGAAAAAATTTTAACCTGTTTCAAAATGTTATTCTTATTTGTTTTATTTTATGAGTGTGAACTTTCGCGATTACCAAAGACAATATTACATGTACGTGTGAATAGGTAAAATGTTTTGAATCCTCTTTTCCAAGAACCATCCTAATATAAAGTTAGTTAGAGATAATCTATTTAAAATGTATATACTCGTAGGCCCAGCAGTAACGTTATTTATACTGCAATAATTTACTTAACTTTGTAATCCAGTAGGATATTTTGATATATTTGTGAAAGCATTCCACGAGTACCAAGTTGCGCTATCTATGACGTCTAGAAAAATATATCGATACGATATTCTCCAGACACTTGAAAGCCCAAGGAATCGGTTCGAATACGCCTACACCGGTAGTTTGAAGTTGTGTCCGCATATAGTTTTTACTGCATTAGTGTGATAATTTAACTTAGAGTTGTGGTGTTGTTTTAGTGTGGGTGCGTAGTAACGAGAGGAAAAAATGCATTTGTAGTTAGATTGTTTATATGTGTGCTACCTCGCCCCCCTAAAAAAACGGGAGAATTTTATGTTAGGAAATTTGTAGCGATGCGTACTCCATTTACTAAATACTCCAAGAGATAGATCAATAAAACAACAAACACACTTATTGTATTTTCAAATTTAGTAATTTACTAGCAATTACTCGCGGCTTCGCTTGATTTGCTTATAATTAAGTGATGTTTCAATCCACGACTTGTTTGTTCTGTTTGTGTGCCAAGATTCGTTTAAATCCGTTCGATAGTTAATGAGTCATAAACCTCCAAACATCTTTACGAAATTAGTACTCCTGGATGAGTATCGAACCTAGATGATATCTTTGAGGAAATTGGTGAAAAAATGTTATGGCATGATTTGTATTACCGTCAGGTACGAGTGGGAGCGATAGTTACCACAACGGAAACGGCTCTTGAGAAGGAGGTGATCTCCAGTGGGCTTCGAGTCGGCTGGTCTACTGATGACTCAACTCTGCATCTTGGTAAGTGTTCACTTTGCTATCGATTTGGCTTTATAATCAATACCAATGAGGGTTATCTCAAATAGAAATATCTCCAGTTGGCGCCACTATGACGTAAGGTCTAACTGACAAGAAGTGTCAACATCCAAAATATATGATCCTAATATACAGCATAATCCAAAAGAATCACCTGGGTGATTTTGCTGGATAAGTTCGTCCACTAGAATCACTTGCAGAGTAATATTACTTTCTATGGTATCCTTCTGGATATAATTTTGTCCAGTATAATCACCCAGGTGATCTTATTGGACGCTATATCCTGCACGATAACCTGGGTGATCTTACTAGATAAGTTCGTCCACTAGAATCACTTGCAAATTAATATTACTTTCAGGGGTATCCTAGTAATCACCCAGGGGATCGTGCAGGATATAGCGTCCAATAAGATCACCTGGGTGATCTCAGAGGACATATTGGTCTAATACGATCACATGGGTGATCAGGTCAGGTGATCCTAGTGGATATCGCGCACTGGTATAGTTGAATCATCGAGAGCGTGGAATTGCATATGTAGTAGTATTGTTTGTTTACAGGCATTCTATATTTGAATTTTCTATTTTCTTGTACTATCAGCATACAAAGAGGTTGTTATATATATATATATCTCGAAGAACTAAAAACAAAAATAATGTCAGTGTGAAAATATCAATATTATTTACGTTGTGCGTATATTTTTACATCTGATTTGATTGTATTCTCAATTAATTATTGTGTCCGCCCGTACGACTACGAATAATTTCTATATTTTAAAAAAATATGGCTGTAAGTAATTTTGGTCCTATTGAGAGTCAAAGTAAGCAAATAATTTTTAACTGTTATAAATATTTTGAAAATGAACTGACGAAAAATTTAAACTTGCCTTACACCGCTGCCCAGTTAGTTGAAAAAGCTACAGGTGTTTGTCTCTCTACTGTTTATAACATTGTGACTGAGAGCAACAGCGAGAAATTCGCAACAACAAAGAAATTCACCTCCCCGAAGAAAAAAAAGTTGCGTCCTTGTCCGTCATCAGCAGTAGACGATTTTGATCAGGAAGTCATCTGGAGAACTATATACAATTTTCATCTGTCCCATAAGCAATTTCCAACCTTAAAGGGACTCCACTCTGTGTTAAAATCCGATATAGATTACAAATTTGGCATTTCCACCTTACGAAAACAAATACAAAAATTAGGATTTAAATGGAAAAAGACCGAGGACAACCGAAAAATATTAATGGAAAAACACAACATACGACTGCTAAGAATAAATTACCTTATCAAAATTGCGGAATATCGATCTCAAGATAGACCACTAGTTTATACTGATGAAACCTACATCCACACTTCACATGTGTCCGGAGAAGCTTGGACCGATGGAACAGAATTTGGTGTAAAAAAACAAATCAGTACAGGCCAGCGGTTAATAATAGTGCATGCAGGAGGAAAAGATGGTTTTATTCCCAACGCTTTGTTAATGTTTAAGGCAAACCAAAAAACGGGAGATTACCATGACCAGATGAACTTTGTCAACTACGAAAAATGGTTAAAAGAAAAATTAATACCGAACCTCAAACCGAATAGCGTACTTATCGTGGATAATGCGTCCTATCACAACAAACTTTTGAATCGTGCTCCAACGTCAAATTCTAATAAACAAGAAATGATGGATTGGTTGACAGAACACAAAATTTCGTATAACCGGTTGATGTACAAAACCAGTTTGTATGAATTAATTTAACAAAATAAAGAGCGGTTTCGCGAGTACCACATAGATGCAATTTTAAAAGAACATGGCCACTCCGTATTACGATTGCCACCGTATCACCCGACATTCAATCCGATCGAAAATATTTGGTCCATGGTAAAAGGATATGTAGCAAAAAGAAACGTTTCATTAATCATGCAAGGCATTATGAGTTTAGCAACTGAACGAATGAATACCATCACTGCTGAGGACTGGGAAAATATTTGTCACCACGTCGAAAGTGAAGAAAATAAATATCGATGTGAGGAAGGAGAAATGGATCAAATAACAGACAATTTTATTATCAATACTTGTGACAGCTCAGATGAAGAACATGATAGCGAATAAAAGAAAGAAAAAAAAAAAAAAAAACAGGACTACTACTTATTCCACTTCTTGGGTATGTCATTTTATTAAGTTAAGAGAAAATTATTCTCCTTTTGTTGCAAACGGTACAACCACTACAAATGCAATTCCATCTTCTCGATAATTCAACTATAACTTACGAGAAAAGGGCGGGAAACTTTGAAGGTGGCGGACGCGGTTTTCTGAACTTTTGTGAAAAATTATTGAAAGGATTGGTTTTTAAGTACTTTTTGTATATATTCTTTATATTAATTTAATTATTTGTAGTTAGGTGTGTATATAATAGGTAAGTTGTATATTTTTTAAGTTTAATAAGTATATGGGCGATCGACCCCGTGAACCTGGGGGAACGATTCCTCCAGGGCCACAAAATAATGAAATATCAGCCCCATCGCCAATAGATGTGCTAGTCAGTGTCTTGGAGTCATCCATGGACACCGATACATCGACTTCAGCTGATCCAATGTTAAAAAGAAAACTGCTTTCCCGCGTTTGCTCTTATTGCAATAAAAGAAAGAGGAAGCAGGGCCAAGAAGGTAGACAGACTGACTGTAAATGCGAAACAATGGTTACCCAAACACAAACCAGCTTGGGTTCCAGTCCTAATCTTAATCAAAACACCACCAGTTCCACCGCCATTAAGGATGCGCCTCGTATGCCTGTTGGGCGCTCTTGCTACCAACAGACGGACAACGCGCCATATGTCATTCATGTACAAAAGGAAACTGACAGCAATGCAACTACTCTCCATCCAGTTACTTTTGGACGCTTCCTTAAATACAACAACATAAATGGTATAGTAAATGGTAGTATCAAGCGAGTGGGCAGAAACCGAATTAGGTTGTCCTTCGCTACTTACAGTGAAGCCAACTGGGGGTAGTGAAGGGAGTCCCAAATGAATGGTCAGAGGAAGAGGTGCTGTCAAGTATAAATAAATGTCCCCGTCGGCTGTGGGCCGATTTTAAAGGTAAGACGCATTAAAAGAAAAGCAGTTGTTAACCAGACCACCGAATTTGTAAATACAGGTACTGTAATCATAACCTTTGATGGTCAAGTCCTTCCAACTCGGGTATACATGTTTTATGCCGCCTTGCCAGTTGAGCTTTATATCTACCCTACAGTACAATGTTTCAACTGTTGTAGATTTGGTCATGTAAAGAATCAGTGTCGGTCAGTACCAAAATGTTACAAGTGTGGCCAAGGCCACTCTGGTGATACTTGCAATGTTGAGGAGGATGATTATTGGTGTTGTTTGTGTAAAGGCTCTCATCAAGCAACCAGCAAAAAATGCCTGGAATACAGTAGACAAAAATCAATTAAAGAAACTATGAGTAAAAGTTGTATTTCATATATGGAAGCAATAAAAATGCACCCACCTGTGACTAAGGTCTCTTATGCTGAGGCCTTGCTTGCATCGCCTACACCATTGACTCCAACACACAATACTTGTTTGCCTAATATAACATCACCATCTCTACCAAATACAGGACTTCGAACTCACAAAAAAACTGTCTTTTTAAAACCAAGGATAACGACCAAGTGCCTTAAGGGGTATGACCACATTTCCCACGCAGAAATTGTTAGGGACCCATCGTTACCTAAACAAAAACCTATTATTAATAATGAGAACACTGATGACCTGAATATATCTGATATTATTAAAGCTCTTATTCAATTATTATCCCAGTCAAATGCAGTATCACCGTCCAACGTTGCAGCAGTTATTAATGCTTTAATTCAAATCTCCAACAATAATGGATCACAGAGCCCTAGCAATTCAGTGGAATTGTCTCAGTGCCACAATTAGGAAACCAGATTTAATACATCTAATTAACAAAAATAATCCTTTTCTCATCTGTCTCCAAGAGACATGGTTGAAAAAGGATTCATTATTTAAAATACCAGGATATGCCTGTCTCAGAGAAGACAGGCATGATGGGTATGGTGGAGTAGCCATACTCATAAAAAAATCTCTTACTTACTCTACCATTACGCTTCCTGCTCACAGTAATAATTTGTCTATTGTTGCTGTTAATGTAAATGGTATATGCTATGTGTCGCTTTATTACCCACGTCCCAATGATGATGTGTTTCATGAATTTGATCAGTTTTTCAAGCTGTTACCAAAGCCTTTTGTATGTTTAGGTGACTTTAATTCTCACCATGAATTATGGGGCTGTGAAACTACTAACCATCATGGAGAGCAGCTGTTGGAGTTAATTAACTCACATAAGCTATGCATTTTAAATACTGGATCTCCAACACGACTGGCACGCACCCCAAGTGCACTAGATTTATCTATTTGTACTCCTGATCTTGCTCCATCTCTATCTTGGACATGTGCAAAATCCACATATGGTAGTGACCACTTCCCTCTGTTTATCAGTTTTCCATTTCCGAAACCCCATGATTATATAAGACAACCACGTAAAAAACATAAACTCTCCGATGATAAATGGCCCTTGTACAGACAAACAGTTGAATAAAAAAATACATGATTTACCAGAGATAATTCATACTAATATACAGGATTGCTCTGAACTGTTAGCTACAGCACTGATTGAAGCTGCAAATGAAACCTTTCCCTTAAAAAATGTGGACCTGATAACATCCCGTCTCCACCATGGTGGGACTCAGAATGCACTGCTGCTGTTAAACAGAGAAAGGAGGCTGAAAAGCAATATTGTCAAAATATGACAAATGATAATTTTGACCATTATTTAGAGATTGCTAATTCAACCAAGGAGCTACTTAAAAAAAAGAAATTTGAAGGATGGCACACATTCTGTAAATCTTTGAACCCTAATTAATGTTTCTCCCTCAGTTGTGTGGCAAAATATTAGGAAGTTTAGATCTGCATTTAATGACAATTCTCAGAACAAAATTTCCTCAACTCTAGCAGAGAAAGTTATGGACCGCTTGGGACCTCCTTCTGTAACTGAACAAGTAATTATAGAAGCTCCTACAGGTCTTGATGCACTACCGATTAGTCACAATACTAATGTCAATTTGAATTCTCCTTTTACACTTGGCGAGTTGAAAGGTGTTCTTTCATCAGTCAAGGATTCGGCCCCGGGAGAAGACGCGATTACTTATTCATTCCTATCAAACCTTGACAGCAATAGCCTCAGCCTTTCTCTAATTAACAACATAATTATCACGGGTAGCGTTCCTCAATCATGGCGAACACAAACGTTAATTCTAATACAAAAGCCAAATAAACCGATTTCTGACCCAACATCGTACAGACCTATAGCATTGTCATCCGTTTTAGCTAAAATTGCTGAACACCTAGTAAAAAATCGTCTAGAATGGTTTATGGAGTCTAACCAGTTATTATCAGATAGAATGTACTTTTGACAGTCTGAGCATCTTTACCACAGATATACGCTTAAGTTTTTCCAAAAATGACTCGTTGGTAGCTGCCTTCCTAGATATAAATGCTGCTTACGATAATGTTAACATTTCAGTTCTAAAACACAAATTATTGCAATTAAATATTCCAATCTATCTTACAAAGTTCATTAGTTCATAAATATGCTGAAAGAAAGATTTATAAAGTATCCTATAGATCAGTCTGAAAACCGGTTCATTACTAGAACCGTATGGAAAGGCCTACCGCAAGGATCTGTCCTGAGTCATATTTTATATAATTTTATATAATATAACTTAGAAGCGTCAATTAAACAATGTGCAAATGTCCTTCAGTATGCTGATGACTTACTGCTTTACGTGTCTGGCCCTTCAATTAATGATATCAGTGAGTTATTATCAATGGAGTTAAAAGATTTAAAGACCTGGCTGGATAAAAATGGCCTTGAGTTATCACCATCTAAGAGTTCTGTTGTCTTATTCTCTAGAAGACGAGTACTACCACAAGCATCAATATCTGCCATAACAAAGCGGGCGAAAATATCTGACACGTCCTAACGGCCCCAGAAATAAAATCGTGTCAGATATTTATGCGCACTTTGTTGTGGTACAGAGTGAGGTGAGACCTACCCAGTTTAAAATCAGATTTAAAAGATTGTGTAATTGATTTGTCCGGTCGATTCCAGGTGAGGGCGAGCTGAGTTTCGGCTTCGAGAGCACGGGGCGCGCCGTCAACAACGGAGAGTTCAAGGAATACGGCAAGACGTTCACCGAGAAGGACGTCGTTGGGGTTTACTTGGTAAGTTAACCAACTGACCAGACTCGGCTGGAAGTATTCTTATCATTGAATTTAGTAGTCTCTCAGGACCATGCAAATGATGTGCATCTATTTAGTTCACGTGTCTTGCAATTTTAAAATATGCACTGACCGAGTTTAACAAAAGGCCGGCAACGCACTTGTGACTCCGCCGGTGATGCAAGTGTCTATGGGCGTCGGTGATGGCTTACCATCAGGCGACCCGTCTGCTCGTTCGCTTCCTATGTCGCAAAAAAAAAACTGAGGAAGATTCGGCCTGAAAATAATTGAATGAATGATTGTCTCAAGGTACTCAAAATGCTAAAATCCGACCACACCGTGTTATGTTGAGTTGACAAGAGGATCAAACCCCGTCAAAATTTCAATTTTAAAAGTTTTGTAGTGGTTTGGATATAGAAAAAGTTAACTCTGAAGAGTAAGTAAGCCCCCGATGCATATGTTTTCGCCTAGTCAGAGCAGTTTTTTAAGTTTTTCCATTTGTAAGGAAATAATGTTTTAGATAAAAATTCAACACCGTTTAATACTAGTTCCATTTTGCACGAAAATATTCCACGTGAACAAAATTAAAATATAAGGTCCCGCTTTTATGAGCAGAATAAAATATTACTTTTTTTTCTAACTATTTCGGTTACGAATTCTATATGCTGACAGTTCTGTTCCCTTTAGAAGAAGAAGAAGAAGAAGAAGATTATGTTTATTTGCAGAATACTTATTTCTAGTTACAGGGTGTTATTGTTGTTTATGGTAGGTACAGTATTCAATCGTAATTAAACGATATGCAAATATTATGGTAGCTTACAACAAGTACATGCAATTTCTACCTTATTCCTAACAAGATTCATGTTGATTCTTATAATCTATAAATTCCTTGACACTATAAAAACAATTTTCCAACAGGTAATCATTCAGATTTTTCCTAAAGTCAGTAGCCTTCATATTTGTAATATTTTGATGTAAGCTATTATATACAATTATGCACATATTATAAGCTTTACCCAATTTATCGTGACATTATTGTCGCTACCAGGACTTGGACTCGAACCCGTGCAAGATCTCGTACACCCTGAACGGCACGGAGCTGGGAGTGGCGCACGAGTTCGACCGCGCCGCGCTCGGCGACCGCGCGCTGTTCCCGCACGTGCTCACCAAGAACACCTGCTACCGGGTCAACTTCGGCGATGACCAGTGAGTTCTCACGTTTTTTTTTAGTCAAGTGGTGTTCGTGCTTATAGCTCTCGATTCACTGAGTTTACCCTAGACTTGGATGCGTGTTTCATGGTGGGTTAGAGGAGGTGCGTTCAGTTTAAGATTGGTTTACTCTATGTAACTATGAAAACAAATTTTAGCCAATTATATTTGACCCACTTTCCTGGATTTTGATTGAGCTAAAATTTGGCATAATTATAAAAGATCGGTGATAATGCAATATTCTGATACAATCGAGTTGATCTTATGATGGAGCGGGCTGGTGGTCACAGGAACTCTGTAACAAAGTAACACAACTACCGAGTTTGGGCTCTTTAGAATCGTCTCAATGAGTAGTAGTTGACAAATGACAAAAGAAGTACAATCGGCATTAAGAACTTCTCAATAAAAAATGAACATAACATTGAATCTACAATAACCATCTTCATTACGCCACAAATTACACAATTCTTAATGTAAATTATTAAATTATTTAATACTAGAAGGCGCCCGCAACTTCGTTCGCGGAGGAGAAAAAGTCATAACCCTTTATTTTTTCTTTAGCTTAGTCGGGTAAAAAGTATCCTATAACCATCTGGAGATACTCAGCTACCCGCGTACCAAAAATAGTTGAAATCCGTTATGCCGATTTTGCGTGATGAAGCCACAATGACACATACAAACATACATAAAATCCAAAAAAAAAATATTTTTCGTTTTAATGACCTCCAAATAGCCCATAATAGTATATATAGATGATAGATTGGTTTAATTTTGATACTTTCTAAGTGTTTCATACCGATATTGGTTCCAGTTGGTGATTTTCCGCTTTCAGTGTACCCTTCTCTTTCTCCATACAAACGTAGTTACGCTCTCATTTTAAAACGACTAGCTAGTTTGGTCTGAAACTTTGTACTTAGAATAAGCTAAGGTATATGCAGGCCTGTAATTAGTTTATGTAGCTTCAGATACCATAGTAAAAAAAATACAGTGAATTTAAGTTTTTCATACAAAACTTGTTTTTGCCGTTTTTCGTTTGATTTATAAACTGGAGCCATATAAACTAATTACCGGCCTAGATATACCTCATGTAATTTTATATGCAAAGTTTCGTTACAATCCAACCCTTAGTTTTAAAATGACAACAAAACTCTGTTTGTATGGAAAGGTGAAATTCGGCCGAGCTTGCGGGGGACTCTTAAAAGTTACTCATAACTATTAACACAACTGACTGCGACTTGGAGCAATACACATATAACATAATCAAAAAACGATTAATAAAAAATATTTTTATATCATCAGATACAATATGTTGACAAAGACGAAGATCGTCCGCAATCGCATCGAAATACCCATCGAGCAGGTGCTAGAAGAGAAGAAGAAACGCGAGGACGAGATCCAGCGGCAGAAGGAAGAGAGGGAAGCCGCCGTCAGGAAGGAGAGGGAGCGCCGCGAGCGGGAGAGGAAGGAGCGAGAGGAACGGCAGAGGAAGAAGAGAGAGGTATGTTATTGCTAGTTTTGAAACTATGAAAAATATTGGTACAAACTGAAGATGACGATTTTCACAAGGACGCATCGAATAAATAAATAAAAAACACTGGATAATAGTTTATATTACACGAGGCCGGGATTCTCTTAGCGCTTACTGCTCATTAGTGAGTTTCTCACTTATCGACTTTCAATGTAGGTATGGATACATTAAACTTCAAAATACATTATTAAGAACTTATTGTATTAAAGGACAGCAGCGCACTGTGACTCCTCTGGTGTGCAGATTTATGGGCGACGGTGAACGCCTACCATCAGACGATCCGTCTGTTCGTCTGCCCCCTATAACATAAAAAAAGAAATTAGTAGTTTTATAGACATTATGCCACTATGTCAATAAATAGCCATTTTTCTTGCAAGTTCCTTCGAATAAATATCGTGAATTTGTTTATTTATTTAAACTTTATTGCACAATACAAACTGTTACAAATGGCGGACTTAATGCCTTAAGGCATTCTCTACCAGTCAACCATAGGACCAAACAGAAACTAGTAGTTAGTGCAGGATCATTAATATTCAGAATACAAAAAAAGGAAAGAAAAGAGACAAATCAACAAGTCAATATGGGGATATATACGTATAAATATTTATATACATACACACATATTATATTAAAATACAAATAGATAAATACAATACAATTATAAAATATATATGTACCCTTACACCTGCAAAACATCACACAGACAATCAATCTTGAGATGTATTGAAGAGATGATTGCGCAACATGCGTTTGAAAGAGAACATGCTCTGAGCTTGCCTTATAGAGAGAGGAAGATCGTTCCATAAACGAATTGCTTGAACTGAGAAGGATTTGGACATAAAACTAGTGCTGTGAGAAGGAAGAGAGAGTTTGAGACTGCGAGCAGAGCGCAGCTTACACCCAGGACGGGCAGTTACAAGTGTAAACTTAGATTTAAGATAATCCGGTGTGGTTGGATTAAATAAAATGTTGAAAAGGGTATGTGGGTTCTTCTGGTCAACTAAATAAAAGTTTAACTCCACATTTAACAACATATATTGTCACAAAATTTACAGTATGCAATACGTAATGCAAACAAGAATATCGGGATAATAAGCGCGTAAGCAGTGCGTAAGCGGTAGCGGGCAAGAGTGGCGCAGGTCCGGCGTTGATAGCGATTGGAGAGGCTCTGGCGCGACGGGAAGGCGAATGAGCTCCGGCGCGGCCCGCTGCACGCCGCGCGACGCGCCCCCGCGCTCGCCTGGACAGGTTCCGAGTAGTGATGTGCGGCGCTTCTAGTGATGCGCCACAGGTACAAAGAATTTTTAAGGACCTGCGTTTGCGAATGGGAAGCCATTTTAACTGACGGCGATACTCAGATACGTGGTCATATTTCCGGAGGTTGAAAATAAATCGAATGCAGTTTGGTGGAGGTATTGGCTTCGAATAAAACTTGCAGCTCTCGATATTAGTTTAATGTACAATTTACAATAGAATATCCATAGGTACTTCGAGTTGCATTTTTAGTAGGTTTTGAAAGGACGTAAAGTACGTGCAAGCGCATCAGCGTCTTAAGTCCATCTGTCGACGCGACAATAGCAGTAACCGGAGGTGCGCGGGGGGAAGGCCCCGATGGTTCTCGAACACAGTTGTTGATTAGCCGATCCAGCTTGCTCAGAGACTCCTGGGTAATATTGGAGTAGCACACATCAGCATAATCAACTATGGGCAACAGCAATGTTTGAACAAGGACAGTTTTTGTGCTAATCGGAAGAAGATGCTTAAACCTATAAAGCGCTCTTAAAGTATTAATCACATTTCGACATACGTCAGACACCTGGGGACCCCAGGTTAGACCGCTGTCAATGACCAATCCCAGGTTCTTAACTTTTGATGCAAAGGGAACTGCAATGTCCTCGAACATAACGAAGCGCGTAGTGTCCAACAGAGAGAGAAGCCGAGAGCTTTCGAGTATAATGGCTTGACACTTGGTTTACGGCGATCCCAAAGGTACGCGACCACACGGAGATGCTGTCGAGGTCTTTATTAATTTGTTCAATTGCAGTATCTAAATCGCCAGGACTTGCTTGGATGTATATTTGTAAATCATCTGCATAAAGATGGTAAGAGCATTTAATCCTAGAAGTAATTAGGTTGATAAAAATGGAAAAAAGAAGAGGAGAGAGAATACCTCCCTGTGGAACCCCGGAAGCAAGTTCACACCAGTCCGAAAAAACTTTGTCGGCACGGATCATCTCCTGGCGATCCTGAAGATAGGTGGAAAACCACTCAGCCGATGACGAGACGTTCAAGTGGTCTAGAGTGGCAAGTAAAAGGTCATGGTTGACAGCATTAAACGCGTTGGAGAAGTCGATTAAAACCAACACAGTAAGTTGAGAACAATCCATGCCTTTCTTCACATCTTCAATAACCTTCAGTAACGCAGTAGTCGTACTGTGCCCAGAACGAAAGCCAGATTGAAAAGGGGAGAGTAATTTATTAGAGTACACGTAACAAGATAATTGTTTATGTACAGCGGCTTCCAAAACCTTAGAAAGAACAGGAAGTATGGAGATAGGACGAAAATCATTAGGTAAACAGGGGTTAGACACTTTTGGTAAGGGAATGACATGGGCACACCACAACGAAGGAAAAACCCCAGAATACAGAAAAGTTAACAATATGAGTGATAACTGGGATAATACATTCCAGGATGCTGATAATCATTGACCTACTTATTTTATCATGACCAACTGCATTGGATTTACGGATCTCGTCATCAGTGTCTGGAGTGAGTGAAAAGGAATTTTGAGAAGGACAGGGCAAGGCATTAATGTAAAGGCTTTGAGCTTTAAGGTCTAAGTTGGAAGGTTTAGCGAAGTGTGAGTTAAGATCATTTAATGAAGGAGACGATAGTAAATTAAATTTGCTAACTGATTTTACAATACCAAGGCTTTTTAGGAATTTCCAGGTATCAGCTGGGGTGGAGGAAATAATGTTTTCGTGTATATACTTACGCTTAGCGGCTCTTACCATCTGTTTACACCGGTTCCTGGCTGATTTGAACAACGCCCAGTTCACGTCGCATCGGTCCCGCTTGAATTTGCGAAATGCCTGATCCCGTCTCGTCATTGCTATGCGGACCGCTCTAGTTATCCACGGCGCAGGAGGTCGCTCCAATTTCACAGTCCGAAAAGGTGCATGCTTGTCAAACAACTTTAGAATCGTCGCGTTCAACGAGTCAACCGCCTCGTTTACTGACGGCGCCTCCAAAGTTGTTGACCAGTTCTGTGCAAGCGCATCCTGCTTCAGTGCTTCGATATCCAACCTAGTAAATGCCTTGAATTAAGAAAGTTATTCACAATTAGGCGATAAGACTGGCTGTTTCTTACCACTACTTTTAATGTTTTAAAATTTGTATTCTGTATTGTGAGTAGATAAGTGAGAACTCACTAATGACGTTTCACAGATGAAAGTGCTACGAGAATTCGAGCGAGTTTGTATGAAGTGAAAACTAGGGGAGCATCCTCCATGGTGGTTTTGTGACAAATGTCATAATATAATAGATGCTTAACAAAATATGGTCGCATGGGTAGTTAGGTCAGGGTAAGTTCTATTTTCGCCATGTATAATTTAGCCAAACAATATTTTTCTAAACACAATAGAATCAATATTGTACTTATGGAAAGGCATTTCAACATTCTTATATTATGTAACTAATTTATACAGGAGCGTGAAAAGCAAGATCGCGAAAGGAAAGAAAAAGAAGATCAAGAGAAGAAAGACAAGACTGAGGGAGTGAGTGAGAAACCAGCGGAGGCCGACAAGGCGGCAGAAAAAGAAAAAGAGGCGAATACAGAGGACGAGCCTAAAGTAAGTCTCCTACGTTTTTATTATGATATTGGAATAGGTAGGTAGGTAAACGTGCTGGTCACGTGTATAGTAATACAATAATAAACAACGATATTTTTTTTACCACTTCCCTGTGTATACTGTGTATAGGCTTCGTCGACACAAGTGTTAATAACTTAGGTTATAGTAAGTTTTGACGTAAAACCAAGGGAAAATTGTAGTGCCGTTATCAGTGTCTCTAACTGTCTCAATACCAATTCTCGTCTCAATTCGATCAGCGGTTCAAGCGTGACAAGGAAACAGTCAGATAACTTTCGTATTTAAAATAATAGAACTATCCGACTGTGAAGCAAATCGAAAGCACGAGTTTTGCAGAGATAAGGAATACATTTGACCAACCAGACAGATGTGATGAAATAATGAATTAGATACCCTTATTGTGTATCGTCACTGCCTATTTGAAGCTTACAGCATCTGTCGGCGGCGGTCTGACAAAAATATAATTCATAAAAATCTATTCATAGTAATGATATTTCCTGCAAAGCTGTTTATTATTGCGTTTCACAATTGGCTCGTAATTAGTGATGCAGGTATATTAATATTTTGTATTTACTCTCGCGGGTTCAGTGGCACGTGAGATCGCAAACGAAATTACAAATAATTCAGCCGTAATGTTTAGGAAAAGTATACTTATAGATAAATTCGCAAAATCTGACACCGGAATGGATTAAATGCGGAAATTAAATGTGTGTATATATAATTAAATACATTAAAAATTTGTTTCACCATAGAGTTTAGTTGAATATGTGACTTGTCATGATGTTTGATGTCAGATGTTGTGTGTCACTAAAGGCCGAAACACGCCGGATGAGTGCGCAGCATGTGCACGTGCGCGTGTATGTGGCGTGGCATATGAAATGTCATAGTAGATGGCACACCGCTTGCGTGGCGTGCACGTGCGCAGCGGTGTGTCATCTCTTATGGGTATTCGTACTTTACAACGCGCACGTCTACGTGCACGCCACGCACACGCATCCGGTGTGGCTTGGTCTTAAAGCGGGCTTGCACCAGAATGTTAACCTAGAGTAAAGACTGAACAGTTCTGGTATGAATCTGATAGGAGTTAAAATCTAACTCTGAATTAAATTCGTTAACTCTGGACTGCGCAAGTGGCCCTTTAGGCACTGAACTGAAGAGTAGCTGCGGCGCGGTCCTCAAAGCGACATACAGTGATTGTGACGTCATCCTGGGGTTGGCCGGGACCAGAATACCCGTTTATTGTACCTCTAGAAGGTGCCCGTAACTTCGTTTCCAGAGGAAAAAGTTTTTTGCGTCTTTCTTGCCTCGGCGTAGTCGGGCAATCCTTGGATATTTATCTATCCTTGTACCAAAAATGATAAAAGTCAGTCCAACCGTTTTGAAGTGATGAGACTGCAAAGATACTCCGACCGAGAAAATCATACTTTGGTAAGATTTTTCTTAGTATCATGGCCTATGTAATTTTAAAGCGATAATAGTACAGTATAAAAGTATGTTTCATACTTTTTATTCATACGTAATATATATATATATTTTTAAGGAGAATGGCGATAAACCGGAGGAGTCTGTAGAGGTGAAGCAAGAACCGATGGAGACCGAGTCCGGGCCCGCGAAGGAGGAAGAGAAGCAAGAGGAGAAGAAAACAGACGAAGCAGAAAAAGCCGATGAGGCGAAGGACGAAGTCAAAGAAGAACCGGCGCCAGGTAATTTATCGTGCAATACATTTTTCTTATTATCGATTTCGCAACATGTAACGTTTCTTAACACATTAATTAATTGTTTATATTAATTGATTTAAGTACAAAAATAATTTCAAAAAGTATAATATTTTCATCCATTTTCCATTTGTTTGATATTGTTTATTTTACTGTCTAGTTAACATTCTATCAATTCCGTGGTGATGTCACAAACCATCGTAACTTTTTATAAAGATCATATTTTTAAAGTTGCTTGCGGTCTAAAGCCGCGTCCGCTGCGACATGTCATCGTGTTTTCCTAATACATAATGTGTTATAATACCCAAATGGGGAATTGGCCTAACTGTTTTGTTCGCTTTTTGTTTGTCGAGTCAAATGTCTAATTTTCCTAACATGTTAGCAAAACAATACTTTGTTCATAGACCCCGGTTAAGAACCCTCCTCGAAGTTGTTTGTAAATTACCACAGATATATTAAAAGCTTTAGAACGGCGAATGGCACATACAATTAAATCAGTATATGCCAGTTAGACATCGAAATTTGAAACTATTTGGAACCTTATAAATAACTGCTTTTTATTTTTATTTACAGAGGGCGAAATCCCGGAAGTGACTGAAGAGCAAGTGTTGAAGGGGCTCACGCTCGACAAGAGGATTAAATTCGTCACACGGTACGTTTATATGTTCTAACAAGTTCTAAATGCTAATTCTAGTTTATAAAAACTTCATTCGCAAGGATGATGATGGTACAACAAGCCAAAATAACCCACATTTGATGCGCAAATTGTGTCATCTAAGTCGGTTACAGGGATTATCTTGGCTTAGAGTGTCATTAGATTCAGATTTAAAAATAATTTATATCTTGACTACTAAAAAATTGTAAAAATGATATTTCTGTTCATTGAAATAGAAATTATATTGCATTAAAAGAAATGAACTATTTGGAGGTCCCTGAATTGAGACAAAAAGAGGGTTTCAACTTTTTTTAATGAAACAATGTAATTGCCAAGTTTATTTTGCAATTGGGCTTTTTTATCGTCTTTTTAATGTAGCTATAAAAGTATATTTCAGAAGGTCGCAAGTTAAATGTGACTTGATTTGCATAGTTAGCCTGCTACGCTTTCACAGTTGTTTCTTTTGATTGGAACATGAGAAGCGACGCAGGTAGATCAATGTTCCGTATTTACTCTTGCGCGCTCTGTGGTGTGTGGGATAACAAAATGAAATAAAAAAAATGCCAATAAGATTTATTTTATGTGCAGAAGCGAGGTTTCTGAGGATTGTAGAAACTAAATATACTTTTTAACGTACTTTATAAGTGTAGACTGTATTTTAACGTATTTTTTATGTTTGTCACGCGAGAAAAGTATCGCGTAATTAGGGTTCGGTACCATACAGGTAAAAAAGGAACCCTTATGATGCGAAGGTGTGTCTGTCTAATAGGGTATTATAAAATGGCTTAGTTTGCACATTGTCAAGCATTTTTTTAATCCGGTAAAATTTTTATGTATGAAGGAATATGTCGAAAAGCATACCACCCTTTTCTGTATCTACCAGTAAATTTGTAACTGATGCCATAACTATTATTCCAGTATCAGATGGGTTAAGTAACGCCGCCTTTTTCACAGCGGAAATGACTCTTTTTTTACTTTCTGCAAGTTCGGCATCACTTTTATGGGAAACCATTGTGCATTTTATCGCGGTATCAAGTCGGTACGAAATTTTGCAGTCGGCTCTCCTACTATATATAGCTGTATAACTGTTTAGCTATTATTTTTTAATTTTCACAAAACATTTTTAAACGACCCGGTTGCGTTTGGTTTACACCTACCTCATTTGTATGTATCGTTCCAGATAACTGGTACAAACTTTACTGGTCAATTAGGTAAGGTTAAGTGAAAGTTTGTATGGAACCCTCGGTGCGTGAGTCAGTCTCGCACTTGGCCGGTTTTTTTTTTGTCAATGCTACGGATGCCCGATTTTCAGAGGTCTCGCGTACCTTACGGATATTCGTGTCGAGTTACGCTAGGCTAAAATGTTATTCTTGTGCCCTTCAGGTACACGGTGTCGCAGGAGTTGGACGGCGTGGAGGCGTGCCTGGTCCCGGGCTTCACGTTCATCGTGCATGCCAACTTGGTCGACGGTCCCCGCCGCCCCGCCTCGCTCGCAGAGTGCGAGGTCAGTAGCAACATCACCTCGGGTGGTTATGGTGGTAACTTCCCCTGAGCAGGCTCTGCAGGGGCGTATTTAACCTAGGGCCAAGGGCCCGGGGCGGCGTAGCAAGCCTCGATGCGCGAGTCCAACTCGCACTTGGCCTGTTTTTTCCTTAATTTCTGGGGCGGCGAAACTTATTGGCCCAGGGCGTCAAATTTCAAAATACGCCTCTGAGGCTATGGACTCTCGGACGACCTCTGATAATTTTTCGGCTACGTGACCCCATCTGATTCGAAGACTGCCGCCTACGAGTGATGCGAAGGCTGGATCCGCCTTTATTCATTCCTTGCAGCAGTTTTTGTTGGACAGAGGTTGTGGGACAAACAAGGCTGCTGATCCGTACGTTTATAGCGCCTCACGAGATTAGAAAAAAAAATTCGTTGTCTGTAAAGTTGGTTTATGTAAAAACGTCATAGGAAAACATTGATGAAAAATGCATACTTTTATGAATTCACAAGCCTAACGCTGAGGCCTATCGTGCCTCTATCGCTTTTTCTGCGCTCTCGCTTGCACGCTCGGCTCAGGCGGAACGTGACAATGAGTCGTGCTTTTTCGTGCGTGCAGCCGGCGTTCATCGATTTATAAGATGTTATCACGTCAATAACTGTGGTAAGATTCACCGGTGTGCCAGTTCATCTATTCTATTATAAATATGTAAAAGTAAAATGTCTGTACATTGAAGAAATTAAAAAAAAGTGATACGGACTATTTGAAGGTCATTGAATTGAAAAATATTGATGATTTTGTATGTGTTATTGTGGCTTCATCATACCAAAACGGCTGAACGAATTTCAACTATTTTTGGTACACGGGAAGCTAGACATTCACAGTTGGTTATAACTTTTATCCCACAACGCTGAAGAAAGAAGAGAGTTATAATTGTTTTCTCCTCCGCTGACGAAGTTGCGTACATCTTCTAGTATCAGAATAAAAATTGACATACAATTGATAGAAGCTTGATTCTTCGTTACTTTTTCAGCTATATTGTCGCAAAAATAAATTGTAAGCAGTTAGCTCCTAGTTGCGTCGCAGTAATTGTTTTAGACGACAAAGGGGTTCCACGGTCGCAGCAGGGAGGGAGGCTGACTTCAGAGACCCAAACGGATATGCGGGGTGAATTGCAAGCGGCTAAGTGCCAAGTTTCATCTGTAATCCTTCATCACTCGCCACCTGATTGCGTAATCGTATTGGCCATTCGGCGCTGTTTTTCAGCCAAAACCCGTGATCCAGTCAAAGATGATTTACAATTTATACGCTCGGAAAGCGTTTTTGTATAGGCCAACATAGACACATAAACTGTTACTGTTACAATGCATTTATGGGCTAACATAGTGCGGTAAGTAGAACTCTACGTGTCTGTTGGTCCATATAAAGAGTCTTTTCCAAGCATATGTATTGTATACGTACCTTCGATACACGTTGAAATAGGTAATTCCTAAGGGTTTATATTGAAATCCACAATATTCTTCCTATTTGTAAATTCAAAACGACTTCGGTCATAATGATCTTTTGCCATAATATCTTTTGTCCTAACGTAAATGCCATAATATTGATTCGATTATCTTAATATTGACTTTAGAACATACGATATTATGGATTACGAAGGAGACCCAATTCCCAAGGAACGGCGGTGATGTAAATACGAGCGCGGATAGTAATCGTAATAACCTAGTTACCGCACTTGTATCGTAAATAAGTGCAACGCTTGTTCGTCCTTAGGTGATCCTGATGGTGGGCATGCCCGGCGCGGGCAAGACGCACTGGGCGCGCGCGCACGCCGCCGCGCAGCCCGCGCGCCGCTACAACCTGCTCTCCACCGCCGCGCTCTTCGACCGCATGCAGGTACACCGCACCCACACACACACACACACACACACGCCGCACACGAGGTGGTTTGGTCAAGTGCCGACACGTTCGGATATACAGTGCAGTTTATCGTAGTAAAGCATCCTTACACAATGGGTACGTGGCATATTATAGGGCAGAGGACTATTTAACAGACAAAAATGCGTGGCCTAAAACAGAAACCAAATAATTTACTCTTACCGGGACACGGTTCTTATAAGGTGGCAAATCGAACGCCCTTAAGTTGTTTTAAATAAAAAAACATATTTTGATTTTTTATCTTCTATTTGTTTTTTTAAGTCTTATAACTTTTGATATGTTTTCTTGGAGAACTACGCATTGAGTTTATACTTAAACATATATTTAGAATAGACTGAGTACAAATATTGTAATAGATATAAGAGTTATTTTGAAAAAAATACTGACTGTTGAGTATGTTTCGGCTTTCTTCTCAACGGTGGTCTCATCTTGGGAAAAGCCGTAGATTCAGACTTATAAAAGTGCCCCTGCGGCCTGGCCTACTTACAGAATAAAGATCATTATTTCATGCCGTTCGTTGTGAGGCAGCGGGTAGACAACAGTATGTTAAGATATGTACTATAAGCTCCAATTGAGTCTAATACTGGGGAAGTAAGATATTCGGAAATTCATTCAAAAGTCCATAGTTAAAACAAAAATACACAAGTTACACGGTTTAAATCCCAGTATTGGCTAGTAGGTACCTGAATCCGTCACCTTCGCCGGGCCGGACGTGACACGAAGGGTCATATTCCCATGACTCATACAATGGTATGAAACGTACCTAATATATCTATATAAGTACTAGCAACCCGGATAATAATAGGCGAGTGAATCAACTTTTAGACCCATACTGACGTTACCGAAAATGCCTCTGGAGTTACCAAGAAAACGGGCTTCTGGCCAATGTCGGCTTAACGCGTCGAGTGTGTCAGTGAAATAGCGACCTACGTGCATTCGCGTAAGTTTCAAGTTCATGTTGGCTTCAAGATGGCGTGGCGTTTGAGTTGACAACTTTTACATTTAGATGTGGCGTTCAAAAGGTTCCCGCTACATGCAGGTACAGTCAGCATCGAATAGTCTGTAGCATCCAAATATATCGTAACACATCATCATTTATAGGCACAAATATATGTGATGATGATGATATATTTGGCGCTTTGGATGTTACAGTCTATTTGCTGCTAACTATACACCCATGTAACGCAATGCATTCGGTTCTTGCAGATATACTGGGACGAGATAATTTGTTCACATACGGATTAGCGTTAGCATGTTCTCGTTTATGATATAAAATAGAGCTTTTCAAAATCCACCACTATGACAATGACAAAGTCTTCCAAAAAGGGTTACATACATAAATATAGACCTAGGATGCACCATAATACAACCCATAGCATGAATGCCAACCAAATGTGTCTACCTTCTCACGTCTATCTGTCCACTTTTGCCTCTTGCCAACTTCGTCTTATTCAGATCTTTCCGTCATCTCTAAATTACCGTTGGGAATTTCAAATTTACAATAAATCCTGAAACACTCCAATTAAATAGGTATTATAACAAAAGGATATACGACTTAAAGGATATACGACTTGGTAATCTTATGAATAACTTGTGCATTTGTATGAGTGCGGTATGAGACTTCATCTACAACTTTTAAGGTAAGAAGAGGCTTGTTATGTGATATCCCAAGTAGCAAACAAGCTGTATTAAAGCTTATACAGCCCTTATAAAGCTCAAGTTGGCTGTATAATGGCTGTATAAGCTCTTATACAACTTGTGTGCTACATGGGATGAAGAAGGATACGGTATCACCTTGTTAAAAAATAGGCATCATGTAATTAGGCTTCACTTTGGCTAAAATCTTCACATGAGTTCCTTGATGGGAGACATTAAACGATTGTGTTAGAAGTAATTTTATATATAAAATACAACTGAAGATCGAAGTCGGATGAATTGAAGATACCGAAATATTTTGTAAAGTTTTTGGACAAAATGGTGCTGGACAACTAATAAGGTAAGGGATATATAAAACATTATCATTAGGTACTCTTCAAAAATGCTAATGACACTGTCTATTAAACTGAGATGTAAAGAAGAACCTATGTGTTTGGCTGATCAGAAAATCTACTAGATATAGAAGCGCATCATTACAACCAGTAAAATGTACGGTATTGGTATCACATTAATTACAAGAATAATATGTAATTGTTGAGCAAAGACATTTAGAAGTAAGTGCACATTTTATGTAAGATCATTTGTAACATCATGGTAAGTATTCATGTTTCACTATTTCAAAATCTGCGCTGTGATGCTGTTACGACCTTCAAAAGATGCTCGAACTACGATAAACTTAGCGCGTTGGTTGTAAGACAATTTTGATATTACGGACAGATTGTTCCAAATCATCTCGTATATCCTATTTTTTTTTGTTTGATCCATGAACACCAAACACAAACTAATGACGATTTCTCTTTCAGCTTAAGGTTTGACTCTTAACGAGTGAAGTGCAACTGTTCACATTGATACTAATGTTCGTCTGTATTTTCAACAGGGTGCAAAAAGCGCAACATTTAAAACAAATATGACTAAAAAAATAACTCTAGAGGTCTTAATACGTTTAGAAAACAGGCATATGCCTTAGCAACGAACGCCGAAGAAGATTATATACAATTATACTGATACCAGTGGGTCGCCGGCCGAAGAGGAACCTTTATACCGACTCAACGGACGTCCCTGGTATCAAAGCAACATTATCTATACCTAGTTGTAAGTTAGGCTAAGCGGCTAGCGGCGGCGATCAGGCCCTATAGGAGTGTTGTGTGCAGGTGGACTGTAAACCCTTCCGAGCGACCTGCGAGGGGCGCTGGGACGCCATGCTCTCCAAAGGCGCTAAATGCGTGCTAAAGTTGTTGGAATTCGCCCACGGACGCAGGCGCAATTACATCCTGGATCAGGTGAGAAAACAACCTTAATAAAACTTTGAATTATGTTTTTTTTTGAGCAGATACCTAAATCAGGACAATTGAGATTCAGCTTCCCCTTTTAACCCGTGGATCGACATGAAATGCACTACGAAATGAATACAGTTTATATATAGTTAGGCGCTCCGCGGGTTATGATATAGAATTAATAATGAAGACGGAATATGACTATTATGCATTGCGAGTAACGGTACTTATAGCGACGGCTTCTAACTCCCCGCCCGCTTAAGGTACGTCATAAAATAAGATAACTATAAGGACTGTAGCGTTACACTGCTCCCGCGTGTGATTGTTAGGATAATGTGTTTCGAACAGGGCACGGTGAGTAACTGGGAGCGGTGCTAACATTTTGCCAAAACGGCCTTAAACGCAAAACGCGGATCTCTATTGAGCTTGTTCTAGGTGCACTGCCTAAAGCCAAGGATTTGTCTATAATGAGAAATGTTTTGCTCCACATCATCACCGACGGCGGATATAAACGGTACGCGATTTCGATATCGCGGTGGTAACAGACGAACGTTTACCCGTCGGCCCAGAGGCGAAAGCTCCGTGAATTCGAAGGCTACAAGCGAATCGCCGTCGTGGTCGTGCCCGCGCCCGACGCGTACGCCGAGCGCAGCGCGCAGCGCGAGAAGGCCGAGGGCAAGGAGGTGCCGGACGGGGCCATCGTGGACATGAAAGGTTGGTACTCGGCTTCTCCGACGCGCCCCAGCCCGACGCCGATACCGCCGTTTCCAGCCCTGACGTTTCCCTTTTTATTTGTAGCCAACTTCGTGCTCCCCGAGAAGTGCTCCTGGATCGACGAGGTGATCTACACGGAGCTTAACGAGGAGGAGGCCAAGAAGGTCGTGGACGCGTTCCACAAGGAGGCCAAGGCGGCGGGCGTGGTGAAGGAGCGCGAGAAGCGCGAGCGCTCCGCCAACCGCGACGCGCCGCCCGTCAAGCGGCCGCGCTCCGACGACCGCCGCCACGCCCGCGACGACCGCAGGAAGGACTTCAGCAGGGACCGCGGTGAGTCCACGTCACGTCACACGTCGACCTATTCCCAAACTGAGCAGTTTGTACTATGGGTACCAGGCGACGATATACATAACATATCCATTAATTATCCTTACTATATTATAAACGTGAAAGTATGTATGTACGTTCCACTTAATCTCAAAAACTACTGGACGAATTATTATGAAACTTTCCAGTTATGTACCTTATATATCAGAATAGGAAATGGGCTATAATGGATCTCAAATTTCATCCCTTTTAGGGACGAAAAATGGGATGAAAATTTGTATGGACAGTAAATATTTTTTACGCTAGGATCTACGCTACGATCTTGGTAATATGCTTCACATTTAAATTAGTAAATATAGAATTTTGGAGAAAGGCATAAGCTACATTTATCCCGGAAAAATACCTTTTATCCGCGATGAACGAATCTAAGGCGAACGAAGTCGCGGGCGGCCGCTAGTAATACATAAATAACATCCAACACTCGGAACATAGATTCGTGCTCCTCACACAAACACTTGCCCTGGCCGGGATTTGAACCCGGGACCGCCAGCTTCGTAGGCCTTACCGTAGTTCAACCAACTGATGCAAGAATGTCGTCGAAATTAGTTAGCAATTTTAAAGGTGGTGGTGTGTGGTGGTGGTAGTCATGTAATGAAGAGGAACGAAGGTCATGTGACAAGAAGAGCGTTAAGTATGAATGTAGATTGTTATATAAAAAGAGGAAGACCGAAAAAATATATAAGTTGCGTGATGATAGGAAAATAAGGGTTGATCCCAGCTGCATCTTTCCGCCATCGTCCTACGCGACAATATTTCCATCCTCACCACATAGATGGTTGGCAGTCCACAACTGTGCGTTTTTCTAGAAATTTCCTGCCTCGCACGACTGAACTGTGGACTAAATTGCCGCATGCAGTATTTCCGGACCGATGCGATCTTCAAACCTTCAAGAAAAGAGCGTACTCCCACCTGAAAGGCCGGGAACGCACTTGTGACTCCTCTGGTGATGCAAGTGTCTATGGGCGACGGTGATCGCTTACCATCAGGCGACCCGTCTGCTCGTTTGCCCCCCTATGCCATAAAAAATAATAATAATAAGGATCTGAACGACCAGATAATTTGTGATAGAGAGAGATGGAAGTGGAAGTAAAGTGAATGTATATTTTATTTACAACCACCTGCGGGCCTATGATGGTTGTGTTTGTCACGCGATACATAAATGACATAGCTGCCGTCACCTTCTGACACGTATGTGAGTGCGAGAGTGACAGGCGCGTTATCATATCATTAATCGCGTGATAAACGCGACCATCATAGGCCCGCTGGCTGCTGTACCTGTTGCTATATGCAACCTCACAGTACTTTACAGTCGTTCAATCCTTTCGAAATTTTCACTGAGTAAATGTATAGAAAGTTGCAAACTGACTCGCTTAATCGAAACTTGATTGCGATTTTTTTTTGAGTAAAGCCACTGAATGTATTTCAGTCACTTGATAAAATATAAGGAAAGTTTGTAGGATACTTTTTATTCTAGTCTGGTGAAACAAGAATATTAAGTGACATTATTTTTCATCAGCATTTTTGTCTCGGTAAGTACCGAGTAATCGCTAAAACAGTAAAGAAAACTTGATACATTTAGGAATAATAATTTCAAACCTGCTGAACAGATTGTCTTGCATTAAGACACTCGACTTTTTGTAATTATTTTAATGGAGTATAAAGCCTCAGACCAGATACAGATGCATGTTTCGTTATGCGGACATTCAAAAATAACTTTAAACTAACTAGTCTGCGCAACTACGCCATGATCAAATTACGAATCGAGGTATCGCTTTGATGTCCCGAGAAAAGCGATCGATTTGTAAGTTGCTCTTTTATTCGAGTGCACGATTTAACATGTATAGGAGTGAGGGCGAGGGGCGATTATAAAGCAGAAGTCGCAGCGTCAATGGTCCCTTTACAAAGTGAGCAGACGATTTCGTAAAAATCACCTAGCCGACGGATACGAATAGCGCGAGTCCGTCCGGTCGTTGTGGAGAGCCCTCGGGGGCCTTCGTCTGGCAATGGACGTCATTTGGCCGAACCGATAAACTTCTATATGTATATCCTGCTTAATATTATAAATCAGAAAGTTTGTGAAGATGTTTGGATGTTTGTTACTCAATCACGCAATAACAATAACTGCTGAACGGATTTGGATGAATTTTTTGTATGGAGATATTTTAAGGCCCCTGGCCTTAAAGAAAGACATAAAATAGTTTTTTCCCGGAAATCATCTCATACGGGCGTGAAAAGAGGTGCAAGTTTGTATGACGAATCTCGGTAACGCGGGCGAATCCGCGGGTAACTAACTACTATCATAAAGTTGTAAAAATGTAATGTCTGTAGGTTAAAGATATTTTGCAATAAATAAGTAAAACTGATTATTTGAAGGTCATTGAATCGGTCTATATTTGTTTGTACGAGGGTTGCTACTTATATATCCGGAAACAAAAAAACAAACAAACGTACACGGCTGAAAATAGTTTTTTTGTTTTTCAAAGTATTCCCCTTGATGATCTATGCACTTTTGCATTCGCGTGAACCAATTTTTAAAGCACTTCTGCCACTCCGCCTGAGGTACCTCCATAACGTGTTGTTTGAATGCGTCGACAGCATCTTCAGCGGTCGAAAATCGTTGACCGCGTAATTTATTCTTTATATTTGGAAATAAATAAAAATCGTTGGGTGCCAAGTCAGGGCTGTACGGCGGATGACCCGTTAATTCCACATTTTGACCCTCCAAAAATAGAGTTGTTTCGCGTGACGTATGACAGCTGGCATTGTCATGATGAAGAATGATTCTTCGTCGCTGGTTAGTTTTACGAATTTGTTCAAATACTTCCGGTAAGCAAATGGTCGTGTACCACTCTGAATTAACCGTTCTACGGTTTTCTAGTGGCACTGTAGCTACATGGCCATTAATACCGAAGAAGCAGGCCACCATTTCTTTCAATGTACTTTTTGCACGAGTAACTTTCGTAGGGTTCGGCTCATTTTGAAACACCCATACCGTTGATTGTTGCTTCGTTTCGGGATCGTATGCATAGATCCAGGATTCGTCACCTGTATAGATGTTATAAACGGCTTTTGAGTCACCACGGTTATATTTTTTTAACATTTTATTGCACCATTCGACGCGAGCATGTTTTTGCTCATTTGTTAAGTTGTGGGGTATCCAACGCGAACAAATTTTTTTTACAGCCAAATAATTATGTAATATGCTATTAATGCTGGTCATAGAAATACCCAGAGTCGCCTCTATCTCGCGGTACGTAACATGTCGGTCGTCCATTATAAGTTTTCGCACAGCCTCGATATTTTGTTGTACAACGACCGATTTCGGGCGACCTGCCTTAACTTCGTCCGTAAGCATACTACGTCCACGATTGAACTCACTAAACCAGTGATACACAGTAGTTTTAGATGGGGCTTCATCACCAAAAGTTGAAGTTAGTTGATCTATGCACTGTTGTTGCGTTAAACCACGCCGAAAATCATAATAAATCATAGCACGAATATTTTCACGAGTGAGTTCCATTCTTGCTGCGAGATGACATTTAAAACCCGTCAAAAACAAAACACGAGCGTTAATAAGGAAGAAAAAATATACCTTATATACTTAAAAAAGTTCAAATTTTACCATGGCGGTCAAATATGCTATTTAAGAAGATTGTAATCCCGGTTTCTGGATATATAAATAGCAGCCCTCGTATGTGTCTTTCTGGCTTCACTGCGTCACAATGGTTGAATGGATTTCAACTATCTTTGGTACACGGGCAGCTGGTCATGTACAGATGGTTATAGGATACTGTCATCTGACTACGCTGAAGTAAAAAAGAGGGTTATGATTTTTTTATCGTTTGCGAACGAAGTTGCTCTTAGTTACCTTCTAGTGTTTGGGTCAATCAACTTTTTTTTGTACGATCTTGCTATGTCTCTCGAGTCACTCTAAGTATGATTTTGAACGATGTAAAGGCCACGAAAATATTTTATGTAGCCAATATAGGTCCATTTTACAAAGGGCTCATCTCGTTAGTATAGCATAATACATTATTAGCATTTTAAGTAACCGTTTCAGTATCGTATTCTGAGTTACGACAATCATAAGAAGAAAATGTTGATCCGCCAATAAAGCTCTTCGTTGACAAGACGGTTTCTAACCGGGCCGGGGCCGGCTAAGCTCGTTAACGAGTCGGTGTCGTTGATAAATCTCCACAGTTTCCCATACCTGACGACCGGACGTAGGCACGGTTTAAAACCGTGGTTAGGCCCGGTGAAGTCGTCTCGTTAATAAGGGGCCTAATATAAACTATCTCATCACACATTTCGTTGACAGAGGATCGATGGGGAGGCGGTGGTGGCGGCGGCGGCAGCAGCCGCTGGGGCCCGGCGGGGCGTGGAGGCGGCGGCGGGGGAGGGGGCGGCGGGCGCTGGGGTCCGCGCGAGCGCCCGCCGCCGCCGCAGGGACGCTTCGACAGGCCGTGGGGCGGACGGTGAGTGCATCTTTGTTTCTCCTGGGGCACTTGAGAGGGACTTGCCGAGCAAGCCCCGGTGCCGCGTGTGCGTGTTGCCGCGCCCTCGAGGGCGTTTGAATAACGATATGTAGTTAGTTTTAGCCGGTGTGAGTTATGAATGTCAATAGTAAGTACCCAAGCTAAGGACTCTGGGATTTTCTTTGGGGCTTTTCGGGAAGCGGAGGGTTTAGAGTATCTTGTGAAGAACCCTTGTATTAAGGCTTGGGTCAGACCACTTGTGTGGTGAATTACGAACTTCGCCATCTGGCGCCATTGCTCATGTACTGGGGCGATTTTTGTTACGAAAGAACCATTTTTGGTACAAGGATAGCAAGATTATAAGATATTTTTTGTCGATTAAAGTGAAGGAAAAAGAAGGTTATGAATTTTCTCTTCGCGAACGATGTTGCCGACTCGTGAGTCTTTTAGTATTATATTTTTTGGTCGTATCTGTAACATCAGGGACTGATTTTACTAAATCAAACTGGGAGAGCTGGGAAACTTAACACCCTAACGAACAACCCTAGCGCGCTAACACCCTACAGCCCTAGCCCTACCAGAGTATAATCACCTCGCGACCTTATCGAAACGTGTGTGTATGTACAGCGACAACAACGGGCCGCCGTTCAACCGCGACCGCGACGGTTTCCGCGGCGGGAGGGGCGGGCACGGCGGGCCCGGAGGCCCCGGCGGGCACGGCGGGCCGGGGGGCCCCGGCGGGCACGGCGTGCACGGCGGGCCGGGGGGCGGGGGCCCCGCCCCGCGCGGCGACCGCGGCCCGCCGCGCCCCGAGCAGCGCTTCCCGCGCGCACCCGAGCGCGGCGCGCGCCCGCCACCGCAGCAGGACAAGCGCCCACCGCCGCAGCACCAAGGTACCGCACACTCCCACACTACTGTACACGGACCGCAGCAGGACAAGGTACCGCACACTCCCACACTACTGTACACGGACCGCGCCCGCCGCGCCCCGAGCAGCGCTTCCCGCGCGCACCCGAGCGCGGCGCGCGCCCGCCACCGCAGCAGGACAAGCGCCCACCGCCGCAGCACCAAGGTACCGCACACTCCCACACTACTGTACACGGACCGCAGCAGGACAAGGTACCGCACACTCCCACACTACTGTACACGGACCGCAGCCGGACAAGGTACCGCACACTCCCACACTACTGTACACGGACCGCGCCCGCCGCGCCCCGAGCAGCGCTTCCCGCGCGCACCCGAGCGCGGCGCGCGCCCGCCACCGCAGCAGGACAAGCGCCCACCGCCGCAGCACCAAGGTACCGCACACTCCCACACTACTGTACACGGACCGCAGCAGGACAAGGTACCGCACACTCCCACACTACTGTACACGGACCGCGCCCGCCGCGCCCCGAGCAGCGCTTCCCGCGCGCACCCGAGCGCGGCGCGCGCCCGCCACCGCAGCAGGACAAGCGCCCACCGCCGCAGCACCAAGGTACCGCACACTCCCACACTACTGTACACGGACCGCAGCAGGACAAGGTACCGCACACTCCCACACTACTGTACACGGACCGCGCCCGCCGCGCCCCGAGCAGCGCTTCCCGCGCGCACCCGAGCGCGGCGCGCGCCCGCCACCGCAGCAGGACAAGCGCCCACCGCCGCAGCACCAAGGTACCGCACACTCCCACACTACTGTACACGGACCGCAGCAGGACAAGGTACCGCACACTCCCACACTACTGTACACGGACCGCGCCCGCCGCGCCCCGAGCAGCGCTTCCCGCGCGCACCCGAGCGCGGCGCGCGCCCGCCACCGCAGCAGGACAAGCGCCCACCGCCGCAGCACCAAGGTACCGCACACTCCCACACTACTGTACACGGACCGCAGCAGGACAAGGTACCGCACACTCCCACACTACTGTACACGGACCGCGCCCGCCGCGCCCCGAGCAGCGCTTCCCGCGCGCACCCGAGCGCGGCGCGCGCCCGCCACCGCAGCAGGACAAGCGCCCACCGCCGCAGCACCAAGGTACCGCACACTCCCACACTACTGTACACGGACCGCAGCAGGACAAGGTACCGCACACCTCCCACACTACTGTACACGGACCGCGCCCGCCGCGCCCCGAGCAGCGCTTCCCGCGCGCACCCGAGCGAGGCGCGCGCCCGCCACCGCAGCAGGACAAGCGCCCACCGCCGCAGCACCAAGGTACCGCACACTCCCACACTACTGTACACGGACCGCAGCAGGACAAGGTACCGCACACTCCCACACTACTGTACACGGACCGCAGCAGGACAAGGTACCGCACACTCCCACACTACTGTACACGGACCGCGCCCGCCGCGCCCCGAGCAGCGCTTCCCGCGCGCACCCGAGCGCGGCGCGCGCCCGCCACCGCAGCAGGACAAGCGCCCACCGCCGCAGCACCAAGGTACCGCACACTCCCACACTACTGTACACGGACCGCAGCAGGACAAGGTACCGCACACTCCCACACTACTGTACACGGACCGCAGCAGGACAAGGTACCGCACACTCCCACACTACTGTACACGGACCGCGCCCGCCGCGCCCCGAGCAGCGCTTCCCGCGCGCACCCGAGCGCGGCGCGCGCCCGCCACCGCAGCAGGACAAGCGCCCACCGCCGCAGCACCAAGGTACCGCACACTCCCACACTACTGTACACGGACCGCAGCAGGACAAGGTACCGCACACTCCCACACTACTGTACACGGACCGCAGCAGGACAAGGTACCGCACACTCCCACACTACTGTACACGGACCGCGCCCGCCGCGCCCCGAGCAGCGCTTCCCGCGCGCACCCGAGCGCGGCGCGCGCCCGCCACCGCAGCAGGACAAGCGCCCACCGCCGCAGCACCAAGGTACCGCACACTCCCACACTACTGTACACGGACCGCAGCAGGACAAGGTACCGCACACTCCCACACTACTGTACACGGACCGCAGCAGGACAAGGTACCGCACACTCCCACACTACTGTACACGGACCGCGCCCGCCGCGCCCCGAGCAGCGCTTCCCGCGCGCACCCGAGCGCGGCGCGCGCCCGCCACCGCAGCAGGACAAGCGCCCACCGCCGCAGCACCAAGGTACCGCACACTCCCACACTACTGTACACGGACCGCAGCAGGACAAGGTACCGCACACTCCCACACTACTGTACACGGACCGCAGCAGGACAAGGTACCGCACACTCCCACACTACTGTACACGGACCGCGCCCGCCGCGCCCCGAGCAGCGCTTCCCGCGCGCACCCGAGCGCGGCGCGCGCCCGCCACCGCAGCAGGACAAGCGCCCACCGCCGCAGCACAAAGGTACCGCACACTCCCACACTACTGTACACGGACCGCAGCAGGACAAGGTACCGCACACCTCCCACACTACTGTACACGGACCGCGCCCGCCGCGCCCCGAGCAGCGCTTCCCGCGCGCACCCGAGCGCGGCGCGCGCCCGCCACCGCAGCAGGACAAGCGCCCACCGCCGCAGCACCAAGGTACCGCACACTCCCACACTACTGTACACGGACCGCAGCAGGACAAGGTACCGCACACCTCCCACACTACTGTACACGGACCGCGCCCGCCGCGCCCCGAGCAGCGCTTCCCGCGCGCACCCGAGCGCGGCGCGCGCCCGCCACCGCAGCAGGACAAGCGCCCACCGCCGCAGCACCAAGGTACCGCACACTCCCACACTACTGTACACGGACCGCAGCAGGACAAGGTACCGCACACTCCCACACTACTGTACACGGACCGCAGCAGGACAAGGTACCGCACACTCCCACACTACTGTACACGGACCGCGCCCGCCGCGCCCCGAGCAGCGCTTCCCGCGCGCACCCGAGCGCGGCGCGCGCCCGCCACCGCAGCAGGACAAGCGCCCACCGCCGCAGCACCAAGGTACCGCACACTCCCACACTACTGTACACGGACCGCAGCAGGACAAGGTACCGCACACTCCCACACTACTGTACACGGACCGCAGCAGGACAAGGTACCGCACACTCCCACACTACTGTACACGGACCGCGCCCGCCGCGCCCCGAGCAGCGCTTCCCGCGCGCACCCGAGCGCGGCGCGCGCCCGCCACCGCAGCAGGACAAGCGCCCACCGCCGCAGCACCAAGGTACCGCACACTCCCACACTACTGTACACGGACCGCAGCAGGACAAGGTACCGCACACTCCCACACTACTGTACACGGACCGCAGCAGGACAAGGTACCGCACACTCCCACACTACTGTACACGGACCGCGCCCGCCGCGCCCCGAGCAGCGCTTCCCGCGCGCACCCGAGCGCGGCGCGCGCCCGCCACCGCAGCAGGACAAGCGCCCACCGCCGCAGCACCAAGGTACCGCACACTCCCACACTACTGTACACGGACCGCAGCAGGACAAGGTACCGCACACTCCCACACTACTGTACACGGACCGCAGCAGGACAAGGTACCGCACACTCCCACACTACTGTACACGGACCGCGCCCGCCGCGCCCCGAGCAGCGCTTCCCGCGCGCACCCGAGCGCGGCGCGCGCCCGCCACCGCAGCAGGACAAGCGCCCACCGCCGCAGCACCAAGGTACCGCACACTCCCACACTACTGTACACGGACCGCAGCAGGACAAGGTACCGCACACTCCCACACTACTGTACACGGACCGCAGCAGGACAAGGTACCGCACACTCCCACACTACTGTACACGGACCGCGCCCGCCGCGCCCCGAGCAGCGCTTCCCGCGCGCACCCGAGCGCGGCGCGCGCCCGCCACCGCAGCAGGACAAGCGCCCACCGCCGCAGCACCAAGGTACCGCACACTCCCACACTACTGTACACGGACCGCAGCAGGACAAGGTACCGCACACTCCCACACTACTGTACACGGACCGCAGCAGGACAAGGTACCGCACACTCCCACACTACTGTACACGGACCGCGCCCGCCGCGCCCCGAGCAGCGCTTCCCGCGCGCACCCGAGCGCGGCGCGCGCCCGCCACCGCAGCAGGACAAGCGCCCACCGCCGCAGCACCAAGGTACCGCACACTCCCACACTACTGTACACGGACCGCAGCAGGACAAGGTACCGCACACTCCCACACTACTGTACACGGACCGCAGCAGGACAAGGTACCGCACACCTCCCACACTACTGTACACGGACCGCGCCCGCCGCGCCCCGAGCAGCGCTTCCCGCGCGCACCCGAGCGCGGCGCGCGCCCGCCACCGCAGCAGGACAAGCGCCCACCGCCGCAGCACCAAGGTACCGCACACTCCCACACTACTGTACACGGACCGCAGCAGGACAAGGTACCGCACACTCCCACACTACTGTACACGGACCGCAGCAGGACAAGGTACCGCACACTCCCACACTACTGTACACGGACCGCGCCCGCCGCGCCCCGAGCAGCGCTTCCCGCGCGCACCCGAGCGCGGCGCGCGCCCGCCACCGCAGCAGGACAAGCGCCCACCGCCGCAGCACCAAGGTACCGCACACTCCCACACTACTGTACACGGACCGCAGCAGGACAAGGTACCGCACACTCCCACACTACTGTACACGGACCGCAGCAGGACAAGGTACCGCACACTCCCACACTACTGTACACGGACCGCGCCCGCCGCGCCCCGAGCAGCGCTTCCCGCGCGCACCCGAGCGCGGCGCGCGCCCGCCACCGCAGCAGGACAAGCGCCCACCGCCGCAGCACCAAGGTACCGCACACTCCCACACTACTGTACACGGACCGCAGCAGGACAAGGTACCGCACACTCCCACACTACTGTACACGGACCGCAGCAGGACAAGGTACCGCACACTCCCACACTACTGTACACGGACCGCGCCCGCCGCGCCCCGAGCAGCGCTTCCCGCGCGCACCCGAGCGCGGCGCGCGCCCGCCACCGCAGCAGGACAAGCGCCCACCGCGGCAGCACCAAGGTACCGCACACTCCCACACTACTGTACACGGACCGCAGCAGGACAAGGTACCGCACACTCCCACACTACTGTACACGGACCGCAGCAGGACAAGGTACCGCACACTCCCACACTACTGTACACGGACCGCGCCCGCCGCGCCCCGAGCAGCGCTTCCCGCGCGCACCCGAGCGCGGCGCGCGCCCGCCACCGCAGCAGGACAAGCGCCCACCGCCGCAGCACCAAGGTACCGCACACTCCCACACTACTGTACACGGACCGCAGCAGGACAAGGTACCGCACACTCCCACACTACTGTACACGGACCGCAGCAGGACAAGGTACCGCACACTCCCACACTACTGTACACGGACCGCGCCCGCCGCGCCCCGAGCAGCGCTTCCCGCGCGCACCCGAGCGCGGCGCGCGCCCGCCACCGCAGCAGGACAAGCGCCCACCGCCGCAGCACAAAGGTACCGCACACTCCCACACTACTGTACACGGACCGCAGCAGGACAAGGTACCGCACACCTCCCACACTACTGTACACGGACCGCGCCCGCCGCGCCCCGAGCAGCGCTTCCCGCGCGCACCCGAGCGCGGCGCGCGCCCGCCACCGCAGCAGGACAAGCGCCCACCGCCGCAGCACCAAGGTACCGCACACTCCCACACTACTGTACACGGACCGCAGCAGGACAAGGTACCGCACACTCCCACACTACTGTACACGGACCGCAGCAGGACAAGGTACCGCACACTCCCACACTACTGTACACGGACCGCGCCCGCCGCGCCCCGAGCAGCGCTTCCCGCGCGCACCCGAGCGCGGCGCGCGCCCGCCACCGCAGCAGGACAAGCGCCCACCGCCGCAGCACAAAGGTACCGCACACTCCCACACTACTGTACACGGACCGCAGCAGGACAAGGTACCGCACACCTCCCACACTACTGTACACGGACCGCGCCCGCCGCGCCCCGAGCAGCGCTTCCCGCGCGCACCCGAGCGCGGCGCGCGCCCGCCACCGCAGCAGGACAAGCGCCCACCGCCGCAGCACCAAGGTACCGCACACTCCCACACTACTGTACACGGACCGCAGCAGGACAAGGTACCGCACACTCCCACACTACTGTACACGGACCGCGCCCGCCGCGCCCCGAGCAGCGCTTCCCGCGCGCACCCGAGCGCGGCGCGCGCCCGCCACCGCAGCAGGACAAGCGCCCACCGCCGCAGCACCAAGGTACCGCACACTCCCACACTACTGTACACGGACCGCAGCAGGACAAGGTACCGCACACTCCCACACTACTGTACACGGACCGCAGCAGGACAAGGTACCGCACACTCCCACACTACTGTACACGGACCGCGCCCGCCGCGCCCCGAGCAGCGCTTCCCGCGCGCACCCGAGCGCGGCGCGCGCCCGCCACCGCAGCAGGACAAGCGCCCACCGCCGCAGCACCAAGGTACCGCACACTCCCACACTACTGTACACGGACCGCAGCAGGACAAGGTACCGCACACTCCCACACTACTGTACACGGACCGCAGCAGGACAAGGTACCGCACACTCCCACACTACTGTACACGGACCGCGCCCGCCGCGCCCCGAGCAGCGCTTCCCGCGCGCACCCGAGCGCGGCGCGCGCCCGCCACCGCAGCAGGACAAGCGCCCACCGCCGCAGCACAAAGGTACCGCACACTCCCACACTACTGTACACGGACCGCAGCAGGACAAGGTACCGCACACCTCCCACACTACTGTACACGGACCGCGCCCGCCGCGCCCCGAGCAGCGCTTCCCGCGCGCACCCGAGCGCGGCGCGCGCCCGCCACCGCAGCAGGACAAGCGCCCACCGCCGCAGCACCAAGGTACCGCACACTCCCACACTACTGTACACGGACCGCAGCAGGACAAGGTACCGCACACTCCCACACTACTGTACACGGACCGCAGCAGGACAAGGTACCGCACACTCCCACACTACTGTACACGGACCGCGCCCGCCGCGCCCCGAGCAGCGCTTCCCGCGCGCACCCGAGCGCGGCGCGCGCCCGCCACCGCAGCAGGACAAGCGCCCACCGCCGCAGCACCAAGGTACCGCACACTCCCACACTACTGTACACGGACCGCAGCAGGACAAGGTACCGCACACTCCCACACTACTGTACACGGACCGCAGCAGGACAAGGTACCGCACACTCCCACACTACTGTACACGGACCGCGCCCGCCGCGCCCCGAGCAGCGCTTCCCGCGCGCACCCGAGCGCGGCGCGCGCCCGCCACCGCAGCAGGACAAGCGCCCACCGCCGCAGCACCAAGGTACCGCACACTCCCACACTACTGTACACGGACCGCAGCAGGACAAGGTACCGCACACTCCCACACTACTGTACACGGACCGCAGCAGGACAAGGTACCGCACACTCCCACACTACTGTACACGGACCGCGCCCGCCGCGCCCCGAGCAGCGCTTCCCGCGCGCACCCGAGCGCGGCGCGCGCCCGCCACCGCAGCAGGACAAGCGCCCACCGCCGCAGCACCAAGGTACCGCACACTCCCACACTACTGTACACGGACCGCAGCAGGACAAGGTACCGCACACCTCCCACACTACTGTACACGGACCGCGCCCGCCGCGCCCCGAGCAGCGCTTCCCGCGCGCACCCGAGCGCGGCGCGCGCCCGCCACCGCAGCAGGACAAGCGCCCACCGCCGCAGCACCAAGGTACCGCACACTCCCACACTACTGTACACGGACCGCAGCAGGACAAGGTACCGCACACTCCCACACTACTGTACACGGACCGCAGCAGGACAAGGTACCGCACACTCCCACACTACTGTACACGGACCGCGCCCGCCGCGCCCCGAGCAGCGCTTCCCGCGCGCACCCGAGCGCGGCGCGCGCCCGCCACCGCAGCAGGACAAGCGCCCACCGCCGCAGCACAAAGGTACCGCACACTCCCACACTACTGTACACGGACCGCAGCAGGACAAGGTACCGCACACCTCCCACACTACTGTACACGGACCGCGCCCGCCGCGCCCCGAGCAGCGCTTCCCGCGCGCACCCGAGCGCGGCGCGCGCCCGCCACCGCAGCAGGACAAGCGCCCACCGCCGCAGCACCAAGGTACCGCACACTCCCACACTACTGTACACGGACCGCAGCAGGACAAGGTACCGCACACTCCCACACTACTGTACACGGACCGCAGCAGGACAAGGTACCGCACACTCCCACACTACTGTACACGGACCGCGCCCGCCGCGCCCCGAGCAGCGCTTCCCGCGCGCACCCGAGCGCGGCGCGCGCCCGCCACCGCAGCAGGACAAGCGCCCACCGCCGCAGCACCAAGGTACCGCACACTCCCACACTACTGTACACGGACCGCAGCAGGACAAGGTACCGCACACTCCCACACTACTGTACACGGACCGCAGCAGGACAAGGTACCGCACACTCCCACACTACTGTACACGGACCGCGCCCGCCGCGCCCCGAGCAGCGCTTCCCGCGCGCACCCGAGCGCGGCGCGCGCCCGCCACCGCAGCAGGACAAGCGCCCACCGCCGCAGCACCAAGGTACCGCACACTCCCACACTACTGTACACGGACCGCAGCAGGACAAGGTACCGCACACTCCCACACTACTGTACACGGACCGCAGCAGGACAAGGTACCGCACACTCCCACACTACTGTACACGGACCGCGCCCGCCGCGCCCCGAGCAGCGCTTCCCGCGCGCACCCGAGCGCGGCGCGCGCCCGCCACCGCAGCAGGACAAGCGCCCACCGCCGCAGCACCAAGGTACCGCACACTCCCACACTACTGTACACGGACCGCAGCAGGACAAGGTACCGCACACCTCCCACACTACTGTACACGGACCGCGCCCGCCGCGCCCCGAGCAGCGCTTCCCGCGCGCACCCGAGCGCGGCGCGCGCCCGCCACCGCAGCAGGACAAGCGCCCACCGCCGCAGCACCAAGGTACCGCACACTCCCACACTACTGTACACGGACCGCAGCAGGACAAGGTACCGCACACTCCCACACTACTGTACACGGACCGCAGCAGGACAAGGTACCGCACACTCCCACACTACTGTACACGGACCGCGCCCGCCGCGCCCCGAGCAGCGCTTCCCGCGCGCACCTGAGCGCGGCGCGCGCCCGCCACCGCAGCAGGACAAGCGCCCACCGCGGCAGCACCAAGGTACCGCACACTCCCACACTACTGTACACGGACCGCAGCAGGACAAGGTACCGCACACTCCCACACTACTGTACACGGACCGCAGCAGGACAAGGTACCGCACACTCCCACACTACTGTACACGGACCGCGCCCGCCGCGCCCCGAGCAGCGCTTCCCGCGCGCACCCGAGCGCGGCGCGCGCCCGCCACCGCAGCAGGACAAGCGCCCACCGCCGCAGCACCAAGGTACCGCACACTCCCACACTACTGTACACGGACCGCAGCAGGACAAGGTACCGCACACTCCCACACTACTGTACACGGACCGCAGCAGGACAAGGTACCGCACACTCCCACACTACTGTACACGGACCGCAGCAGGACAAGGTACCGCACACCTCCCACACTACTGTACACGGACCGCGCCCGCCGCGCCCCGAGCAGTGCTTCCCGCGCGCACCCGAGCGCGGCGCGCGCCCGCCACCGCAGCAGGACAAGCGCCCACCGCCGCAGCACCAAGGTACCGCACACTCCCACACTACTGTACACGGACCGCAGCAGGACAAGGTACCGCACACTCCCACACTACTGTACACGGACCGCAGCAGGACAAGGTACCGCACACTCCCACACTACTGTACACGGACCGCGCCCGCCGCGCCCCGAGCAGCGCTTCCCGCGCGCACCCGAGCGCGGCGCGCGCCCGCCACCGCAGCAGGACAAGCGCCCACCGCCGCAGCACCAAGGTACCGCACACTCCCACACTACTGTACACGGACCGCAGCAGGACAAGGTACCGCACACCTCCCACACTACTGTACACGGACCGCGCCCGCCGCGCCCCGAGCAGCGCTTCCCGCGCGCACCCGAGCGCGGCGCGCGCCCGCCACCGCAGCAGGACAAGCGCCCACCGCCGCAGCACCAAGGTACCGCACACTCCCACACTACTGTACACGGACCGCAGCAGGACAAGGTACCGCACACTCCCACACTACTGTACACGGACCGCAGCAGGACAAGGTACCGCACACTCCCACACTACTGTACACGGACCGCAGCAGGACAAGCGCCCACCGCCGCAGCACCAAGGTACCGCACACTCCCTCACTACTGTACACGGACCGCAGCAGGACAAGGTACCGCACACTCCCACACTACTGTACATGGATCGCAGCAGGACAAGGTACCGCACACTCCCTCACTACTGTACACGGACCGCAGCAGGACAAGGTACCGCACACTCCCACACTACTGTACACGGACCGCAGCAGGACAAGGTACCGCACACTCCCACACTACTGTACATGGATCGCAGCAGGACAAGGGCCCGCCGCCGCAGCACCAAGGTACCGCACACTCGAACATTTATTATTACGAGACCGAAACGATCCGAGCGAAAAAAGGAATTAAATCTGCTTTTGCGTCATCATCCCGTAGAAACGGCCGGCCGAATTCCAATTATTTTTGGGAAAAGGATAGTCGGACATGACGATGATTGAAGAATATTTTTCAAAACTGCGCTAGAGCAATAAAGAGGGTAATGAAGTTTTTCGCCGTGAACAGAGTTGTGGGCGTGTTCTAATATGTAACGATTGATTGTTCAGGAGGAGGCGGCTCCGGGTCGTGGCAGCGCGGCGGCGGCGGCGGGAGCGGCAGCGGCCGCGGGGCCGCGCACTCCGCTCTCGCGCGCAATAACGCGCCCGCCGCGCCGCGGGGCGGGCCTCCGGGCAAGGTACGGGTACAAGTCAAAACAATATAAATACAGCTTTTGAATATCTTTTCTGTTCCATGACGAATCCCTGTAGACTAAAATAGAACGAGAAAGTCGTTATTAATCATTTAAATACGTCACCTACTTTATAAATACCTGCCTGTCTGCCTCGCATACTACCGTGAAGGTAAGGGGCCTTCACAGTAATGGCGTGTTCCTCCCCTTTTGAAACTGCTCTCCATCTACCTTCTGGCACGGTAAAGTCGGCGATTCGTATCGATCGACACGTCCAGTCCAATATTAAAACGAAAAGATGGATAATTGTATACTTTGAACAGGATTCGAACCCACATCTTCTAAGCGTCCCTAAGGCGCATTAGAAAAATGAAGCACCTGGCTGAATAATTCGACGCTTCAGCGCGAGGTTTCGATGGATCAATTGTTATATACCCGTGTTGACCCGGAGAACCGTTTTAATATTTACATTTGCATCTCGCTAGCAGCTTGTTCGAGATTACACCAGATGATTAAAACAAAGCCAAATTTCAACACGCACTCAAAGATGGGTAGACAAGGACATCCAAGAATAGTTAAAGGATACTTTAAAAAAAGATAATTACTTCTTTCTCCGCACGGACGAAGTTGCTAACACCTTAAGCCAGTAAAAATAACTAATGGCTGAAAGAAATCGGATCCTTTTAATTTCCAATGTATAACCGATGCACCTCCAAATACAATAGTAACATAATATTAGTTGGTCAAATTACTAGAGTAAAAAACCTAATTTTAATTAATAAAGTTTAGTGTTAGAAATTAAGACTCCAAAGAACGTCACAAGTACAAGGCTACTCTGACTAGAGAGAGTAAATAATAATGTATTGTTGTTTAGGATGGTCAGCAGGGACAACAACAAGGCAACCAGCAACAAGGCTGGAACCAGTGGCCCAACTCCGGCTGGGGCAGCTGGGGCAACTGGAACCAAAATCCCGGTAAGACACATTTATTATTCTTATAGTCGTCTTCCTCACGGGGTCTATATTGGGATCCATAATATCTTTGTTCTTATTTTTATATTCCATATTATTTTTTTGTCATAATGATCTTTCGCCATAATAATGAAATAACGTTAATATTGAATATCCTAATACTTATGTGCACTATTGTCCTAAGTACTAATGATCATGTGTCCCAGTAGTTACATAACGTGGGGATAGTGTAATACCGCGTAAACTAGCACTTGTGGATAAAGTTCAAATTTCAAGAATATACGTAACATGTTCGAATATAGAATCTCATCAAATGTATTAGTTACGCGGCATTGCACGCACTATCCCCGACAATATCCTAATACTGGTTGCCATAACCATCTATACACTAACACTATTTTTCTACTAGTGAACTAATCTGTGAATAGGAAGTCCGCAAATCAAACTAAAAAGGCATACTTTTTATATTGGACCATCACTCTTTACTCTATAATTTATATTATGTCACTGAACTATAATACCTATATTATACAACTCCGCACAGAACTATAATGAATTTCAAAAAAAGAACGCAAGTGTTTTTGCAATATTTTTTTTAGTTACGTTTCATTTACTCTGTAGTTTTATGGGTTACTCGTAGAAAAAGTATTATATACAATAATTGTATATATATATATGTACCGCAATTTAAAATTTATAAACAATTTCAATTTCGTGTTAACATTGTTTCCTAAACCCCCTGATTACGTTGATTTACATGTTCGAAAGAACAGCTCTAATAAAGTTGTTTATTCACAGCCGCATGGGGCAATTGGGGTAACTGGAACAACTGGAACAACGCGCAACAGCAGCAAGGCCAAGGCCAGCAGTCGGGCGCCGCGGGAAAGGGCCAGGCGCCGCAGGGCCAACAGGGGCAGAGCACGCAGGCCACGCAGCAGCAGTGGCAGCAGTGGTACCAGTGGCAGCAGTGGCAGCAGCAGCAGCAACAGCAGGGCTGGCCCGGGGTGAGTCGCTACAAGCCAAAGGCTGGGCCGCACTAGGCGTAACGCGCGGCTACGCATCGCCGCGGCTAAATATTATTTGTATGAAATTGAATAGTGATAATTATTTTTGTTGGCCGGTTCCAGCTAGCTTTGTGCCTGAAAAACAAATCCCCATTAACTCCTAAATGAGTGCAAAGCACTTTTACACTAAAGGCGTATTTAATTCAAAGGCAAGAAGATTTACATCTCAACACAGGGAGCATAGATGGTGGTCACTTTGTTATTCTAGGATGACGAACATAATAATGTTCGTCATCCTAGAATTCCATGTGTACTTCACTGCTATTTTAAATAGTCATCTCCCTCTTTCTACTTTCGATTGCCAAGTCTCGTACGTGGGGCACTAGCTTGCATTAATGATTAACGGTACAATGTTTGTTACAGTACCAGCAAGGACAAGGGAACCAGCAGCAGGCGGGGCAGCAGAGCGCGCAAGATCAACAGGCGTGGGCACAATACTACCAGGTAAATCATTATGATATTCATTTACTTTACATACAGTTAATCCGAAGATCAAAATACACACTACAAGTGTATAGTATGCGCGTGAGATTTGAAAACTCGGGTATACTGCACAGGGTTCAGGTTCGATTGTTCGCAGCTCGCATCGCCCCGAATATAGAGCGTGGGTAATTGAAACTGCAACTGCATTCCAGCTTCCAAATGAGCCCGCGGTTTAGTCTTGCTTTTGTGTGGTCTACAGAATCATTTATAACCGACTCCCAAAACGGAGTTGTTTAAAAAAGCCGAAGCGAACTTACTCATACATATTTAAAGAAAAAGGTGGTTTCCTTTCCTTGGGCAGCCCGGTGGGAATCGACTGTCGGTTGTGACACAAGATAAACACAAGTTACTATTGACAATACTATGACCAGAGTTATTTTACTTGTCGTAAGCAGGGCAGAGCTCTTGTAGAAACCTATTAGCAGCTCTAATTTTCAGCAAAAATGGCCAGACAGACTTGGGCAGCCCGGTGGGAATCGACTGTCGGTTGTGACACAAGATAAACACAAGTTACTATTGACAATACTATGACCAGAGTTATTTTGCTTGTCGTAAGCAGGGCAGAGCTCTTGTAGAAACCTATTAGCAGCTCTAATTTTCAGCAAAAATGGCCAGACAGACATAAACCCAATCCAATCAACTCATGGTCCATTGACGTAGAATAGTCTCGTAATGAAAAATTGTTTTTCTGTCAATGTTGCCTTGATCAGTGATGTGCGCAAAAAATCGATCTTATCACTCTTAAACACTAACTACTCTTACCATTGCCAATTGATATTGAATGTGAAAATGATGACCTCCGCGAACGAAGTTTCGGCCACCTTCCAGTTTATAATATTGGTATGGATTAATAGTACATTACTGCAGAGGCTGCGAAATAGGGGATTGACGGCCGAGTAGTTATAGGTGGCAGAGTGCCGAGGCCATCTAGAGATACGAGGCCGACAATCCCTGTTCGCGCTGTGGCTTGTATTGTATAGTGCTTTTCCCAAACATCCAATGAAATAAAAACCAATATTTTTTATATAATATTTCAGTTCAAATATATTTATTTTTCTAAGATTACAAATCACTTAAGCGAGAAACAAACAATATTTTAGTAAGTATAGAAACATTAGTTATAAATATTTTGTTCCCACTATATCGCATCGGTGCGCGGCGCACCCGGCGCTTGCGGCGCTCGAAGCGAATGGAAACAAAAGAAGGTCCATTTGCCGGCCTTGGCCCGCAATTCCGTATGAAATTATCATTATGTGCCCCTCGTCACGCCGCACCCGAAATGTGAGACTTCGGGGTCTATTACAAGGAACACAACGTGAATATTTTATTGCATGTTTGAGAAAACTATCATTATTATATTTGTTGACAGAACTACGGCGCTAACGCGGCGGCGAACAACGCGGTGGCGGACAAGAAGTGACGCGAGAGCCGGCGCTAGAGCCGTCCGCCCGCGCCGCCCGCCTAACATGTCGCTGCGATCCTTCCCTTCTCGTCCATAATGAAAACGTGTTCATGATTGCATGGAAAATATAAAGGTAAGGATGACAATCTCTGTATATCCGAAGTGTCCGTCAAAAGGGGTTAAATTGGTGACTCCTCAGTAGCAAGTGTGTACATTTAATTTAGTGGCAAAAAATATGTCTTAAGAGTCCCCAGTAAGCTCGGTTCTCCATACAAACGTAGTTGCGTTCTCATTTTCAAACGACTAGCTAGTTTGCTCTGAAACTTTGTACTTAGAATAAGTTTAGGTATATGCAGGCCTGTAATTTGTTTATGTAGCTTCAGATACCATAGTAAAAAAAATACAGCGAATTTAAGTTTTTCATACAAAACTTGTTTTTGCTGTATTTTGTTTGTTTTATAAACTGCAGGCATATAAACTAGTTCCCGGCCTAGATATACCTCATGTCATTGTATATGCAAAGTTTCGTTACAATCTAACACGTAGTTTTAAAATAAGAACGAAACTCCGTTTGTATGGGAAGGTGAAATTCGGCCGAGCTTACTGGGGACTCTTAAGATTGGTCTTCCACTTGTCCAAGATCTTTGTCCAATGTGCATTGCGTCTAACATTTTTTTAAGCAAAATTGAGACGCAAATACACATTGGCCAAAGATCTTGGACAAGTGGAATACCACCCTTAGACAACAGACGTGGAACGTCATTTCGCGAACGAAAAATAAATATCATAATAATGCCAAACTAGAAAAAAACATTTTAAACATGATTAAATATTCACATGAATAGAAGAACGAAGGATTGAGTAACATTTCGATAAAAATGTTTTGAAATTATTTGTTAACATGACCGGGACTAAGAAGCAACGGCTAAATTCATTTCATACACACTTTCTGCTCAAGCGTCACTTCTGGACGGATTTGGAACTTTACGCTGGACACTTTCGTCTGATTTCCTATGAGATTGACATCCTTACTTCTCTATACTCCATGCATGAATGTTTTTATGATACTGCTACTGCGGCGTAACCTTTCGAATGAGAGCCAGAAATGATCAGCTCACCAGCGGTCCTATACTTGAAGCGTACATCCTACGATTGAATAGTGATAAAGCATTCGTCACAGCCGCACTTAATTTTCAGAAAATGACTGGTGCTTTGTCATTTATCGAACGCGCAATAATCGCGACAATAGTCTCAAATATGTCGATTTATTAAATACTAAATAAGCTCTTGAAACTCGTATTTAAATTTAAACAACAGCACGGTTAGTCGGCAATTCGGTCCAAGTCCGTTGACCTTAGTCATGAACACATTCTACTCTATACGACGCATATGTTCTATATACTATTGCTGTAGTACAGACGCCACAAAGCCACATTATCAGATCTCTAACTATATCTTACGATCCGTAAGAAGCAAGGAACCTTAAAACAGGAAGACTGTCTATCGCCATACAAAAAGCCGTTTCCCGATATTAACAACGACATCTATGTATAAGAATTATTTGAAATTATTCAAATTTGCAAGCGTAACACAATATTTAAATGTTACGATTTATTTATTACTGCATACTGGTTTAAGAACGAGTTGTTTCTGTACTTAAATGTTTAGTTTTAAAGCGCCATGTAGTTTTCCCCTGAATTACTATTCTTGCGGTCGGGGCACGATCCAAAGTATGACAGTCTACTGTTGACAGTCCTCTTGTTTTAATGGTCCTTGGTATGAAGCAATTCTAGTGATATTTACCTATTTTGTTTACTAAATGTGTTGTCCCAGAGCTTAGTTTGTAACGTATGTACAAGATATATCTACACGGATGAAAAACCAAAAATGAAGTCTGTATTACGCAGTCACTGTCATGAGACTTAGTTATATCGGTGTAAATATATCCCCGGCAGAACAAATATCCGAGCCCTAGGAAGCTGTCTCTCTCATGGTATAAAATAACGGATACTTCTAAGTCCATAACACACCTTTGTGTCTTAAAGCAATATTAGAACGTTTAAACTAGAAAATTCTTGCTAGAAATGTCTCCGATTTTCATTTAGTTTTCCATAGGCCATAATTAGCAGCTGTAACAACAACTATAAAATGTTAGCGGTTAAAGTAATCGGCAAAAAAACTTAGGTTCATGTATGTATACGCTGATTTTTAATTCAAGACCAAAATTTTACGTCAAACGCCGCACATTCGCTGTGTTATTACATATAAGTATTTTACACGAGTTCATTCATATTTTATATCAAATAACTAGCTGTTGTCCGCTTAGTGATAAAATTTATAGCCTTTTGATGTCTAAACAACATTTCTGGAAAGTTTTGTTTAGATTCGTTCAGCAGTTTTTAAAATTTAAAGGAATTTACAAACATCGACACAAACTTTCATGTTTACAATATTATCAGGATGTTAGTGTAAAAAAAACAAGATGGGAACTGTCAGACTTTGATCTTGAATTTAAAAATCAGAGTATTAGTAGTAACGTGTCAAAAATATCGAAAAAGTAAATAATTTCCATATGAATTCTGTACACTAATGCATGGAATGGGGCATTTTATAAAGTTTTTTGTTGTATGGTAAAATTGTAGCTTATTTATGATGGGTTTGGTGAGTTTTTTAGGGTTCTAAGTACACCAGAGTGCCTGTCAGTTTTTTGCACCTATTTATATGGTATATGGAATGTATGTTTTAGTACTGCCTTTCTAAGGAAAAATCCACTGTATGAGAATTTCACTTGTAGAGTTAAGCTAAGTTGTTTCAATAATATCATAGGAATTATTTTTTTAGACCGGTTGTGAGACCCCTTTTGTTTTTGGAATTGCAGTTCGCGAGGACTATCAGGAACAATGGGGACAGTAATACATATTACACGTAACAACGGGGATTCTCTCTGTCTCACATTTAAACAGTAAAAAATGTGGTGGTATAGTGGAGGAATTACAATGCACTTAAGGGTTGCGCACATGTTAGGAAAGATTTTACGTATATAGGACCTTGTACAACATCAAATGTATACACAACTAGTGGTAAAACTTTCTGATGTTTACGTGAATTCAATCACTGATGCTTGGATATATTTGATGCACTACAGTGCGGGTTTGGACACCAAATCGAACCACAACACACTGATACGTTGAAAAGATATTCACTCGTACGAATATGTTCAATTAGATAGGAATTTAAAACTAATCCGTTAGAAAATCAAATAGAAAAAGTATTTTTATAGGCGATTGTATGCAATATGGAAGTTAGTTTTTGCATTTTTATTATTGCTACCATACTATGAAATAAACACGAAATTATTATTTGTTGATTTTCTACTAAGCCAAAGCAAAAGATAAAATAAGTGATCTGTGGGCTCATTTATGTACCTTCTAAAGGGCTGAAATCTTTTTGAGATACTATTTAATAATAATGAAGTGACACGTTACTCACTTCAGTTTTTAAGGTTAATTGCTATTGTCCACTAGGCCAATTTTGCCAGCGTCAAGATTTTAAAGCAAAGGTATGATTTTATACTAACCATCCTAAAACTGAGTTGATCAACACTTATTCACATCGTCCGTCAAAGATGGATGACAAGAATCGACCACGTTAGGTACTAATTTGATTTATAAAACGTGACATGGACACTTGACAGCTCTAGTCGGCAATACACGACATTAGTCGTACCTTTGACCCTAAAGTCGTCAGCGTCTGTTAAATAGTAACTAACAGTCAATATCATGGCGTCATCGGCATCGTTAAAAGTTATTTTTACATTATTGTTTTGCATTCAACCATACGTTTATTTTTACTCATAAACTTGCAATCTAAAATTAAGTAAATCTAAGGTATAGGTCGACTGTTTGAGTCGTTATCTATGGTAAGACGGAGGCTTCGGAGTATGGCGGGCGCTGGGGTTTAATTGGTAGTTTGCCGCTCAATCCCTTTATCGCCATACCCCGCGCATATCTCTTACCGCAGGCGAACTCGAACGGTTGGTCTGTAATTGACTAGTTACAGTAAGTAACAGGGGATGGATGTGTGTGTGCTCGCAAGCTTTGAGTTTCGGTGTACAAACGATTTAGTGTAAGAACTGTGGGTTATTTAGTTTGATGTCATCATACTGATGTAAATGATTTTATTATAATAAATTGTATTTCAATAAGGACTTGACTGATTTTATTACATTTTTCTTAACCTTCCTAATCTCAATCTTGAAACTTTCAAGATAGAAGCAATATCAAAAACATTTCTGGAGTTATATGTATTACGTAATATTATACTACTTCGCGTTATCCTGAGCTTCTCAATAAACCATTCTTTCGAATATTCCAGCGAACAGCCCTCTGCCGTGCTAGTTTTAAAAGCCCTCTTGACAGGAGTTTCCATATATTTTACCTCTTTTAGGGCTCCTTACGAAACAGGTAAAAAAGGAACCCTTATAGTGTGACTCTGTCTGTCCGACTGTTAAAGCACCATATCCCGGGAACTATTTCTGGTATTTAGTTAAAATTATAAAGATGGCTAGCCCAAGTACATTGCAAATAAAAAATAAACAAAGATTTTTATTTTCTATAAAAAGTAACCAATATGAGGGGGGGGGGGGCAAAAATTCAGTCTAACGTCAAGTGGGGTATCATATAATAGAACTTTATTTGTAATTTTTTTTTACTGCGTTTTTATTTACAAAAGTCAAACAAATACCATCCTCCCCCACTCCATGTTACGCATTTTATTTGACACGGCATTCCATGGTATGAAGATAACCTTTTTAGGGTTCTCTTTTTTTATATCATACTAGAAATTCGACTTCGTTCGCGGTGGAGAAAAAGTTATCTCCTTTTTTTCCGATAGCGCAGTCGGGTAAAAAGTATCCTATAACCATTTGTGGATTACTCAGCTACCCGTGTACCAAAAACAGTTGAAATCTGTTAATCCGATTTGGCGTGATGAAGCCACGACGCATTCGAACATACTAATAATAAATATTTTTCGTTTCAATGTCCTCCGAATAGTATGGTACGATCGTTTTTTTTAAATATATTCAATGTACAAACATTTCATTTTTACAACTTTAAAATAGTAGAGAAGTGGCAAACGGGCAGACAGGCCACCTGATGGTAAGTGGTCATAGTCTGTCATGGATATGTGCAACACCGGAGGAATCGCCCATACATTGCCAACCAGTGCCCTGTTAACTCGCTTATTGAAGAATCCTGTTATAGCGCACCTCTACCAACTTTTCACTACTTGATTGGCGTATTTTATTTAGGACAGTCTGTATTGTAAACCTCTTGAAAGGCTGAAAGGTAAAGAAACAACATATTAAGAATTTCTCACATGGTTTATTTATTCAAAAATTGTACTATTGCCAAATATTCTTTTTCTTTATGACAATACTGTGAAAAACATTAAATGTTGAGTGAGCGACGCACGCTATCGACAATTTTTCAACCTCCGTTAATATACACAACAGATTATTATTAGTCTAAAATATTTCGTTACAACGTACTCACAAGTTAATTAATAGTTACCATATTTAATAAAAATAGATTTTTAGTTCGCACCCAAATCTACATCAACGTGAAATCGAAAACTTCAATATACTACATAATTTCTTAACTAGAAAAACATTGTACAAAGATGTTTCAAGTACATAAGAGAAAATGCAAACATGGCTCCCTCGAACATACAAAATAATTGTACATATAAATGCAAAAACCAGAATTTGACTACTTAAGTTTTAACCGCCATAATTATATAAACTTTCTTTCAAGTTATTTATGTATAAGTCGGTTAAAAGGCTTACAAATCCGCAGTCAATAATGTATAGGTTAGCACTTATGGACACACACACTCAAACTTCAACACACGACATGAATATTCGTAAGCACACTTCTCAAATGCATCATTATTTAGTTCTATGTATTTACTTATCGTTATGTTATTATAGTTTCTGCTATGGAAGATTGTATATTGAAGATTGAAAAATAACACATGTGTATTAAAAACTAATTTAAAATATACAAGCAAAAGTTATGTTAAACGTTAAACTAAATTACAATAAAATCAATACATATTTAAAATGCTGCGTCGAAATTTCTATTTCACTCACTTTTAAAATGTACAATGGATCTTAAGAAATAGTCTTTAATGAAGGCAATATATGCGATGGCTACAGAAATAAAACCTACACGCATTTAATAATTTTAAGAGTTAAAATTAAAACAAACATTATTTTAATGTCTACGAGGTGCAGCAGAGCTAGTTGTTATTATTGTCATGATTGAAGAGAACGTACAGTTTTAAAGATAAAATAAATATGTTAAAATTGTAATAAATTAAAATATCAGACTAAAACTGCTCATCTGTACTCCTAGCATAGATATAATCAGTGGCGTGGCGTCCATATAAGCCGATTCCCACCGGGTTGCCCAAGGAAATGCTTTATAACCACTTTTTTTCTTTAAATGAGTAAATGAATACGCTTCGGCTTCCCTTGTTTTTCCTGACGTCACGCCTCTGGTATCTACGTTCCTATTTTCCAACCCCTCAACAAGTTAATATCGCCAACGATATAGCCAGGCGGATTTCATATTATTATAAAACGTAATTGTTAATATTTGCTTGCAAGAAACCAAATGCTATTACTACTTCGGAATAAAGTTACCTTATAATGTATAATTGCGTTCGTTTATATTTTTGTACGAGAGCACATGAGTTATTGTACGACACTAATATGTCCACAAACATTAGTAACGGACTTTTCTTTTTTCTTTTCTTTTCTGAAAAAAAAAACATTCCCTTAATAATTTGCGTGGACATATTGCAGTATAATAAATATCAACTCATATGAAACTGAAAAATTATTATTATTCAGCAGCTACCAGTCAAATTTAAAGGACTGTAACCCCTTCGCTGCCACGCCCCCGCGTCTCTTACCACAGGCGACGACTCAGTAAAACGGTCGGCCTATTGAAAATATAGTTCTTAAGCTTATTCACAATGGGTCATTATTGAAAACAATTAAAACATTTACCACCCAATTACGATTCATTTATAAATTATAAAGTATTTCACACGCATTTCATACAATTTGAAAAATCCGCAACAAACCAACGCTTAACAAAAGTACATTTTGAACATCCACATACAATTTAAACTGGTCATAGATCTAATCGACAGTCGTAGTCAAATAAATCAATGACTAGGTACCCAGAGTACTTAATTAATATTTTATTTGGCAAAATATAAACTGGGAGAGTAGAAAAGTACCCAGTCTCTCAAAAACACTAGAAAGGGGATGACAAACTAAAAATAAAGGTTGATTCTGACAAACTGGTTTTGTTTTAAAAAATACCGTTTTACGTTCAACTTGAAAATAAATGTAAAGTTTACCAGGACCAACGCGATCTTCACGCACTAAGAATAATCATCCTTTTTATTGATTCTTTGACTTTTTTTTTCAAATATTATACCCCTATGCGTTTTTTTTAAGGAATTTATTGCCTGGTCCTATGCGCTTTTATCCAAGGACATTGTTGCCAGCGACAAGATACAGTTTTATTATGATTGTTTCCACAGCGACATTAATATGAGTGATTACTTTCTTTCGAATTTCAGAACAGAAACAGTATTATTAGTTTGTCATCACCTAAACAATACTGCAACAATAATTCCGCAATTAAATAAAAAAAAAGAAGCGTCAGCGAACGTTGAAAGTACCTAATATTATTTTAATACATTCAATCTTGCCCAATATTTTTTTTATTACTTACAGTTGTAGTGAAATAAATAACGGCTTTTGTTGATGAATATGTTGGCACCTTAAACATAATCCCATGTCTTATGTCAGTAGATTAGTGGAGACCAGTTGGAAAATTAAAAGCACATATAACGTTATCTAAAAATGAGCGTTTTATTTTATGTAATATGGGAATTATCCTTTAAAGTGACGCTTTTTGACACAGTCTGTGGTACGGATTTATTATTGCAAGTACTAAGTTTGGCGCATTGTCAAATAGATTTTACATCAATATCGCTTAAGGTCAAGTGGGATAAGTCGGTATGTGGGGGCAAATGCTTCCTTAAAACATTGTGGACTCGCAATATTCTGCAACTATCATTGCTCTCATTTTTATTCTAATTTTAGGAAGGGAGGGTGGGGTAGTTTCAATGTGTTCGGATTTTATAAAATCTTAAAATTAAAAAAACGCATTTGCCCCTATAGACGCAACTAGGGTTGAAGTTATAGAGATTTAATTATAAACTACAGGCCAAGTAACCGCTTTATAATATAATAATAAACTACGCTAACCCAGTTATTGTGCAGAAATGAGATTAATTAAACATAATTTTTGGAACACTTGAGAGTCTTATAAAAATACTTTTCACATTCAAATATCAACAAAAGTTCTATAAAGAGGGTCACAATACGTCCGCACAATAACTTTTTATACTTAAATTTTTAACTTTTACAAATATGAACTAGAATTTTCCACGATTATATCCGATGGCACTTTATTGAAAACCTTAGGAATGAAAGTCAATACATACACTTTTTAATGTTTACAAGTTCATAATGTACACCGTTCGCAATGTATACACGTTTACTGTGTATTTAAACAGTCCAGTAAGTAATAGGCATGAAGGACACAAGCACAAATATTTATTCTAAATAACAACTTCAGGTTAATTCATCTATTTTATTAATTTACAGTTATATTTACGCAATTTTTGGCGCTTGTGTCCTAAAACCAAGCTTTGGTTTACTAAAATCCGCGATTGATTTATATCGGATATTCTTACCTGGGTGCATCAGGAGGGTAATGTTATAATGAATAATGTCCCTCTTGTTTATAGTTAAACACAACAATATATAATAAACTTTTTTCAAAATTTCCCTCATTTTTCAACAACGGATTTTAGTAAAATTCAGCCTAAATATGTCTAATAAGAATTCTCAACGGACGGACCACTAAAACTACGTATTTTAATACTATATTAAACCATTAATTTATAGTTTACTTTGGATAATAAATACGGTGTGAATACGATATTAAGTGGCATCGTTTTGATGAACATGGATTTTACTTTTTCCTATCAATTATTATATTATACATTATCACGGTTTCAAATTTAAGCATTGAACATTACTATGGGCGAAATTAAATCACAAAGTCTCTCTCTATAATCGTATGAACTGCACTTAAGTGTATTTATAATTTTATTTTACTTTATTTGTATGGCATCATAGAGATATCATTAAATTATGGTTTCAAAATGTACACAATTTTGCACGTTATATGATTGAAATAGTCAAAAATTGTGCACGTGTATATAATATTATATAATTTGCTCCAACCGTTTGCAACATCATTTTCTTTATTTATATAATTCAATAAGGTTAATGTAGTAGCAATTTGAAAACATAATCCTTGACCATGACTTAATCATGTACACTTTGTATGAATTCTTGTACAAAATGCACCTGTTTCCATTGCTCGGAAGTGTTATTTACTCTCCCAGTCTTGAGCATATAGAACGAAATGCGTTGAGACCCTTTAAAATCCTCATTTGACTGTATATTTCGCTTCATCTGACTTGAAACGCACCATTACAGGTCAAAGCTATCCACATTTGAACAAGTTTGAATCAAGTTTGCACCCGCTGTCTAAGGCGTCGCATTCAATAGAGGTGCAAAATTATAGGCCTATAGTTTATACGAGTCGACGTTTGCGGTGGGGCTTATTACCCTTATGCTTACTAGGATGCTAACGACAGGGAAGCAACAATACGTTGGAGTGAGACGCTAAACCCCTGTCTCATTAAAGATGCTAAATTCAGCAAAAGTGTAATACGCGTTAGAGCATTACTCGGTTTTTGAGTGAATCAAGTTTTAGAGCTGTAGAGCTACCGAAAATGTCCCTGAAGTTATCACGAATAGGGCTTCTAATGTGATATTTTCTGTTTATTACTGTTACATAAAAAAACGTTATACAGGGTGATCAATTCAAATGGATCAATATGGAGAGGTCAGAAACTATGAGAGATAGCGGAATCTGTTCTTAGGAACCATGGCGTCGATTTGAGATTTAATAATAATGGCATTCATTTTTTTCAACTCATACATAACCGAGAATCGAACCTGGTCACAATCTCTGTAAACAATTTTATAAATTCTGCAAGTTTTTTCGTTGTTATTGCTGATGGTGTGAATCATAAGTCACAAGGAACACATTTTTAATGGAATCTTGCTTAAACAATTGAAAGAAAAACTCAAAAATTAGATAATTATTCTATTTATATAAATATTCAAAATGTAGCCAATTTCCTGGATTGATAATGCAAAGGAATTCAATGTAGAGTAAAAAAAAAAATGAATACCATTATTGTGGTTGTAGATTAGCTCAGATGGTAGAGCGTGCTGCCCCGGTCTGGCTCAAGGCACTGGTTCAAGTCCAGTATCGTCGAAAAATTTTTTCATTTGTTTCTGATCTTTGTTTATAAGAATACCATTATTGTTAAATTTAAAATCGACGCCATGGTTCCTAAGAACAGATTTCGCTATCTCTCATAGTTTCTGACTTCTGCATACTGACCCATTTGGATTGATCAACCTGTATAGGGAATACGGAACACTACTTCTATGTACAATACTTTTAATGTGTCCCCGCACTAGACCGATTTTAACAGTCGAGCGACTCCACGCGCGTTGTTTAAATAATGTTGTTCCTCATTATTAATTGTAAAAAAATGTTCTTGTTGAAGATAAAATACAACAGAAACGGATTTGTGTTATTATTAAATTCAACAGGCGGGACATTCAACGTTTTAACGTACACCAAAAATTTTAACAATGAGAAAACATCATTTTACGACGTTTATAAGTTGTGGTCAGATTTGTAAACGTCTAAAAGTTGACTCACCCACCCCCGCGCTGTCTTACCGCGGGCGTCGACTGATAAACGATGCCTGCTCTTCCGGGTAATGTATATTTATTATTTAAGTGTGTGAGTATGCTATGATTGTATATAACGTGTGCCATTCGACAATGCGCCAACGCTAGAGCTACGACTAACCTCGCTCCGCGACCGCGCACCACGGCATCTGAAATTTAAATAAGTTTATGTCAATATTTTTTGAGACAAGCTTTTATTGCCGACTGTACTTTTCTTTGAACGTCCAGTACTCTCCGAGACGATTGTAAATAGCACAGATCATACCAGTGTTTTGAGACCTAAGTGGGAACAGTTGTGCACAGTTGTGCACACTAGTTTATAATAAATACATTTTACGGGACGATTTTACACAAATCGAACTAGTCCCATGGTAAGCTCAATAAGGGTTGTATTATGGGTACTAGACGACGATACATTTAACTGCGCAATATGAGAATGCTCAATGTAGTACTGAAATGCTGGTTACTATGGTTACCTATGGTTTTTGAACTCATTAAACCAGATTTACTATGTGGTTGTAGATAAAAGCTTGTAATTCAAATTCAAAAATATTTATTTCATACCGTATATTGTTAGTTACAATGATTACAACTCAAAAACGAATGTTCGTAGATTATATTGAACTCAAAGATAACAAAATAATTGTGGTCCTATTTGACATATGTCGAAGTACTCCTGTTTCGCTCCATCCTCGGCAGTCAAATCTACCGCCAATCACCTTCAGAACCCTGTTTTGACTTTTCCCGACGCGACTCATCAGCGACCTGATTTTCTATCGCATTTTCGGATGAAAATCAGTTGCGCGTGACTTTGCAAACATTTCTGACGCACTGCACCATTTCAAGAGTCTCAACAGCATCCGAAAGCATTGTTGTATTGAACGCTTAGGGCGTTGTAAGCTTGTGTGATATACTGTCATCTATACTATTATGAAAATTTAAAAATGAAATGTTTGTGTCGTTGTGGCTTCATCACGCTAAATCGGCTAAACGGATTTCAACTATTTTTGGTACACGGGTAGCTGGGTATCTCCAGATGGTTATAGTATACTTTTTACCCAACTATGCTAAATAAAAAAGAGGGGTTATGACTTTTTCAACTCCGCGAATGAAGTTCCGGGCGTCGGAAATCGTCCACTTGATGTTACAATTTTGAATTTTGACCAAAAATAATACCGTTCAAAATGAATTTCGACAAAATGTAATTGTCCTGAAAAATAACTATAACCAAATTTAATACACAAGGTCATTATTTCTTTCGAACTATATCACATTTGACAATGGGAAATGGATGAAAATCTTCAAAAATCTTGAAATTTTGTTTATAGGTAGGAATACGCCTCCTTATTGTCAGAAAAAAAAATACAGATTTTTCTGTGGCTTAGAAAAAAATAAAAAGATGAAAAGGTGTTCGTAGGCCAATATACCTGCCATATACGGTACGACAAAGGCAGCATTGATATTTTCGATTAAAATGGCTGTAAATGTACTATTATTCTTGCCGTACCGTATAAGGCGGGCATATAGACCCACCAACACCTTTTTCATCTTTTTATTTTTTTATAAGCCACAGAAAAATCTGTATTTTTTTTCTAACAAGAAGGAGGCTTACTACCTATAAACAAAATTTCAAGATTTTTGAAAATGTTCATCCATTCCCCATTTTACCATGGGGCAAGATTCTATTTTCGACGATATTCTGGACGGACATTTTCCTTCTTGATGTATTTCAAATTCGCATTTTTCAGATTTGACGTATAATTTCGAGTTGTCGATTTTCCATTTGTACTCAATGACAGTAAATCGTCTATGTATGTGTTCATACTTACGTGCTATTGCGGCGTGTGCGGCGACGAGGAGCGCGAGTGCGCCGCCAGAGACTGTTGCAGGGCCGTCGGTGTCAGCCACTCTCTATACCACACCACGATACAAGTTACTATAGTTTGAAGAAGGTAAACAAAAAAAAATACGTGACACGTTTCATTTATTTTGCCAATTGAATTAAAATCAACATTATTTTTCTTCTCGACGTGGTAAGTTTATCTTGCATCTATAAGGTACAAGATAAACCTACCACAAATGTAATACATTTCAAAAATCTGTTCACTCTTCAGCTGTACATTAAACAAACAAATGAGACATGTGGTTCTTCAAGAAACGAGAGAAAATATTAAGGGTAGAGGTAAGTGATTTTCACTAAACTGACGGTTAATGTTAAATAACATATATTATGTTTCGTTTCCAAAAGGTACTAGCTAAAAGCTATTTAAATATAATTTATGTTTTGTCTTAGGGTCTATACAGACGTACCACAACCACACGAAAACCACAACCATGTGGTGGGGCGATAATTAATATGAAAATAAATATTATAAACAAAGATCAGAAACAAATGATTTTTTTTTCGACGATACTGGACTTGAACCAGTGCCTTGAGCCAGACCGGGGCAGCACGCTCTGACCAACTGAGCTAATCGTCCATCAAGTTGGTTAGAGCGTGCTGCCCCGCTCTGGCTCAAGGCACTGATTCAAGTCCAGTATCGTCGATTTTTTTTTTCTTTTGTTTCTGATCTTTGTTTATAATAACAACGCTAGTGGAGTGATCCACTAATAAATTGCAAATATTGTGATTATTATCATGATATTTGTAAAAACAAAAAGTATGAAAATAAATAGTTCTATTCACACGGACCAAATTTGCCGTCAAACGCAACCGTGTGTTCTGTCCGACCACATCAAAGCAAGTGCAGGAAGCTGCAGCGCAACTATTCACACGTAACCACTGCGTCACGACTTTTTGTCGTTCTGTTGTGGTACCTCTGAATAGAGGCTAACCGTACGTTTGTTTAAATGCCAACGACACATATGGACTACGAAGACTACTTCCCATCAGGTAGGTAATCTGTTTGCCACTTATTAAATAAATAGGTTTCTGACAAAAAAAAAAACATTTTTGTGACAAGCTTTTATTGCTGATTTTTCTTTGAACATCCATCAAATACTCACCGGGACGATTCTAAAGAGCCCAAACTCGGTAGGATTGCGTTATTTTATTACAGAGTTCCTATGAACTCCTTCCGGCTCCATCATCAGATCAGCTCGATGGTACCATAATCTTGCATTGTCATCGAACTTACATGAGTATGCCAAATATTAGCTCAATAGGAAACCGGGAAGTAGGTCAAACATAACTTGAAAGATTTGTTTGTTACAGAGTTTGTTACTTATCCGTCCTTAGTTACTAATACTACTAACTACCCAGTACTTCTAACACAATAGGGAATATGCATGAATTTTAATTTTTGCTTTATTAAAAGCTCATTCATGTAACAAACAATAGACAAAAATATTTTTCGAATAACTATAAAAATAAACAAGATATAAGCCATCAAACATTTCATTCTATCTCTTTTTATAGCTTGACCACAACCGCTGTGCCGCTCTTGAGGTATGCGAGCGGCGAGACGGGGGGGCAGAGCAGCAACTGCGCTCTGTCATTCCGCCGTCGTCGCTCGTGGCGGCGTGTAGTGTTATCTGTTGCGGGCTGTCTATGTTAGACGCACATGAGATAGAATATCCAAAGCTGTCATTTTCAAAGTGGCCGAATATTTTAGGAAAAGAAAAGCAGACAAAAATAGCTTCGAACATTAAAGTGACGCAAATATCGCCAAACTTGTGGCCGAAGCTACTGGGTACTGCCAAAAAACCGTAAGAAATGTAATATCTGTAGGAAATTCTTTAATTGAAAATGAGGGCCAACCGAAATTTAATTCGCCCAAAAAACCGAAAGTTATAAAGAAAAAATATGTAATTGATGATTTTGACTTGGGAGTGATCAGGAGAAAGATTCATCAATTTTATGAGATCGAAAGAACAGTGCCAAGTATTCTTAAGTTACTGTCAAGTTTGAGACAAGATGGTGTTTTGAATTGTGGACGAGAATATTTGAGAAAACTTTTACACACAATGGGTTACCGGTTCAAAAAATGTAGATCGAAAAGACATCTTCTTATAGAGCAGCCTAATATTACAGAGTGGCGGAGGAAATATTTGACAGAAATAAAAAAATATAGAAGTGAAAACCGCAACATATATTTCCTAGATGAGACATATATTAACGCCAGTCACAATGTTAGCAAATGTTGGCAGTCATCGTCGGAATTTGGAATTCACACTGACATCGGGAAAGGACGACGCTTGGTAATCGTTCACGCTGGAAGTCGAAATGGCTTGGTCGAAGGTGCATTGACTATTTAAATCCGATGCTAAGACTAGCGACTACCATGGAGACATGAACGGCCTACTTTTTATAAGTGGGTGGATGAAAAGTTGAAAGATAAACTGCTGCCGAATTCTGTAATTGTGATGGACAATGCGTCTTACCACAGCGTTCAAGTTGATAAGAAACCGACCATGACAAACCTCAAAAGTGAAATGTAGAACTGGCTGCGGCGTCACAATGTTGAATTTCCGGTATATATATATAAAAAAAAATCAACTGCAAATTCTTATAAATGCCACTCAAAACCCGTTTACAGAATCGATGACCTCTTAAAAGCTCATGGGCACAGTCCTGCGTTTACCGCCATACCATCCAGATCTGAACCCCATCGAGTTGGTATGGGCTGATGTTAAAAACAATATAGTGCAAAACCATATTCATTCTTCTCTAGATGAAAAGATAAACGCACTGAATTTATTATTTTCGGAGTTCACGGCAGAAAAATGGCAGAGGTGTGATGACCATGTCCAAAAAAATGAAAACGATTACTGGGATCGCGACAACCGTTTCGACAATATTATTGACCCCAAAATAATAAATTTGCAGGATGACAATGATTCAAGTTCCGGTAGCGAAATGGAAGATGAAGATAAAAGTGAATCTATGTCAGAATAGTCACTGTATTCATTACCTAGAAGCTTATGTTTTTTTTGTTTTTCGAACTGATTCTGTTTTAACTCTCGGAACTATTTATTTTTCCGATAATTACACATTAATTTGACTTATATTGTTTTTTTTATTTGTGCTTACCTAAAAATCGTATTGTACCATAATAAAAATTAGATATAATAAGTATGTACCTATACAGAGTCACCATATTGTACTTCGGTATCTTCAGATCTATCCGACACGACGACAGACTCTTGTGTGTCCGTGATCTTTCCTGCCCGCACCCTCCGCATTCCTCAGGAGCGGCACAGCGGTTGTGGTCAAGCTATAGCAAAACAGAATTTGCACGGAGTGCACCATGACGTAACAGTGCACGTCGGACCTCTGTCTAATTAGCAGTTTAAAATGCCTATATCTTGCGTATTTCTTGGCCGATTTAAATTTTAATTTCACATTTTGAAATCGTTTTACGGTATTTTGATATTTAGTTAAGAAAAGCGATAAAAAAAAAAACATGCATGTACGCTATTGCCATATACGATTCTTTATCGCGCGACAAAGATTGTTTGACTCTTTCCTTTCAATACAATGCGAGAAAGACGGGTGATACTATGTCGCACGACAAGCTCTAACACTAGTTTGATTGTGACAGTCTTTTGTTTTGCTATTGATTGTCGCGCGACAATGATTTTTTGACTCTTTCCTTTCAATACAATGCGAGAAAGACGGGTGATACTATGTCGCACGACAAGCTCTAACACTAGTTTGATTGCGACAGTCTTTTGTTTTGCTATGTATTTCCCGGGCTCTGCATATCACAGTTGTGCTGGAGCGGCCGGCGGGCGTCTCCCTCGGTTCACCTTGGCCGGCTCTTTTGAGGGCACGGTCGTCACCCATTCGTTCTAGTTACAGGTGGTACTATAAAGCTTGTTTAAAGACTTACTTGGGCAGACACCGCTGCAGGAAGGGCACACAGGAGCTCACGTACGCGAGCCGGTTCACCCACGCCGGGATCGGCTTGTCGCACAACGCCTGCACCAAACACATTTAATTAAATAATTATAAGGGATAATCTTACACAAATCGACCTAGTCCTAAACTAAGCAAAGCTTGTACTATGGGTACCAGGCGACGATGTACAAAGTATACATAGTAGATAAATTATAATACTTAAATGAACTTATTGCGCATATTGTAATAACTTTATGTAGGGTAAGTGCTCCAGTGAATGAACACTTAAGGAAATTTTCATCATTAAAAAATATTTTTAGGCAGATAGTGATAGTTAAATTCAAATATTAATGTTTTTACAGTAAAAACAACTATTCTAGTTTGCTTCAATTGCTTTTCTTTTACAATAGCACACTGCACAATTTGAAGTTATATTTCACTCTATAGGAAAAATGGAAAATCACCAGTGAATGAAAGCAAAATTCTAGCAAATGAACGAATGAAACCAATGAATGAACTATCTTGAGTCTTATGCTTTATTTTACTATAGAAAATACAAAAGTGTACTTAAGTTAACAAAACGAAGTATTTAATACTTGTTTGTGTAAGTAAAAAGCTATGTTGATATCAAATTAAAAAATCAACTAAATCAATAATAAGACATGTTCTGCCACCATCTCTATTACTTCACGCGGTGAGGTCACACAGTCCTCTGTCAAAGTGTCGTTATTTTGTGAAGGAATTTTTGTAACGAGTATCTGTGTGTCACGTTAGTCAAATCCGACCTTCGAGAATCTATGATATGATAAGATCCCGTAGAAGAAGCCGAAAGATCAAGCGGAAAATATTCGGTCTAAACTTGATGTCAAGCGTTGGATTTTTATTTTGCCCACAATTTAAAAAAAATATATTATAATTTTTGTGTCACTCGTGATCATCAACAGATATATTACTGTTACCACGCAACGCTGCTATTTCTCGCCATCTAGTAGCAATACATTTACTGTAATCAAAAATAAGTTTTGTAGTTCATTCAGCGGTTCTTGGAAACCAATATACGAACTAGTTTTTTTGACGTAGTTTATTCCAACAAGTGAATGAACCTATATTTTAAAGTTTTGTTCGAACACTAGCACTTCGATAGATAATACAATTGTATTAATGTCACTGAAAACTAAATCTTATTACTACTACTAAAACACAAGATATTGCACAAACAGTAAATCACGCGATCATACTGAATGAACAACCCAGTTCATTGTTCATTAATTGGATTTAAGTCATTTTGAATTCTAGTCCCAGAACACTGGATTAAAAACCACTATTTGAAAAGAAATGACATTAATCTATATGTTAATAGCACGAACATATCCTTATGGCTAAAAAAACATGCATTATGAATGACAGATGCAGGGGAACATGGAATAACACATTAGATGCAAGGTAGCTCAGCCCCTTTCCTTATTATTGCTCCATATAAAAAATCTACAACAGCCGCACGTACACTTTACATCGTTGCCATTATGAAACTCCTGCGTAAGAGTTGAAGGAATTGCTACCTGAATCTGACAAATAATGTAGCTTGTCGAAAAAAAAAAATACCAGACGTAGTAGGAATGTATTATATTCTTATTATGCGAAAAAATTGTGTGTTTTGTTCATTCACTGGAGCACTTACCCTACGGAGCGGGATTTTTTTTAAAGTAGGTAAGTAAATAGTACATTTTCAGTAATTTTTTAGGGTTCCGTAGCCAAAATGGCAAAAACGGCACCCTTATAGATTCGTCATGTCTGTTTGTCTGTCTGACCGTCCGTATGTCACAGGCAGTTTACTCAAAAACTATAAGATGTACATTAATGAAATTTGGAGCATAGGTGTCGTGTGTAAACCGCTACTTAGTTTGATAGTTAAATAAAAGATATATATATTTCTAGGGGGGGGCAGGGCACTCCATTCATGTAACCGAAACTAAAAAAAAATTTTTTTCAGCAAATATCAATGTGTGGCACATATTTCGACAGTTCTTCTAAAAACACTTTGAACTTTCTAAAAAAAAATTGATTTAGTGAACAGTTTCCGAAATATTCGCTCCGAAAGTAGCAAAAATTGTGTCCCCCTCTATTTTCTAAACAGTATGTTCAAAAAATTTGAAAAAATTTACAAATATACAGCTTAATAAATGCTTTCAACGAAAATTGTTTTCAACATGATCGGAAATACCGTTTTTAAGTTATTGCCAAGAAACTGCGCTTCTCAGCAAAAGGACGTAAGTGCCGGGGAGATACGCTCTTTGAGTTTTTTTTCCATATCGTATTTTTTTTCATCTGTACTGCATTTTTTTGTATGAACGGCTGCGGAACCCTTCATGGGCGAGTCCGACTCGCACTTGGCCGCTTTTTAGTATAGTTTTTATTTATATTTGGTCACCTATAATGTGTGTTAACTCTTACCAAATAAAAATAAAAATTACAGGTGAACAATTCAAAAGATGATGATTGATGATGATGATTTAAATGAAATTCAAAAGAAGCTTAATATTTTACCATTTCTGAAATATTTAAAAGTATATCAGAGTGGTGCACATTGCTTCAATTCAAGTATGCACTTAACTGCATTCGGGGAAAAGTGAAAGAAGTATGCGATCCTCTAAATGACGACATTAGTGAAATTGTGACTGTCACGCCGCATGCTGGGGTGTCATTTTTAAAGTTGGCACTCGACCGCCTTCAGTTCGTCTCTAATCGATAACGCGATCGATTCAAGAATAAGTTGAAGAGGCGTGGGGGACGAAAAGGTGAAGAGTCACGAGAGAAGGTTTGCCAGTGACGTGAGAAACGGCGAGAGCGCTTTTTTACTGTTTTCGGAGTTTGAGCTGTTAAGATTTCACTCAAGTCATGACTCTGGTAAAGCAAGGGCTCATCCAGAAATCACGCGAGGGTTTTTGGGCCATTTTTAGACCTGGCCTCCCCCTTGGTGAGGTCCCCCCCCCCACCCCCGTAATCACGTGTATTTTTTGATTCTTTTTAACTTCCTAAATTTTAAACTAAATGATGTTGTATTTAGTTGACCATGGGTTTATTTTAGTTTTTTCTTACATAAATGCATTATGCAAACGTACCTCTGAATAATTACTCATTTACAAATATACATGTGATCTGTAGTAAGAGCCCCCCAGGAGCCTCGCGTGATTTCTGGATGAGCCCCAACTGGAATTTATAATATATACTACTCAAAACAATATAGGAACCACTTTTGCGCAGTGGTTACAATACTTACAATAAACTAATCTTATCTCAATTAAAACTAATAAAACAATTGACTATTTAATTAGCCGATTATTAGCTAAACAAAAACAAAAGCCTTTTTAGCTGGAGAGTATGTAAAATCAATTTTACAAACTAATATATATTTTCACGTTACGATCATATCTTTTAGTGGCCCCAATATTGTTTTGAGCAGTATATATTTTTTTAATACACTTACCAAACAGAACGCCGACGTGAAATGATTGCAATTGTTGTTCATAAGGTGGTATCTGAAAAATAAAACATACATATACATTTTTTATTTGTTTTTTTGCCGTAAGTATGTGGATAACCGGAAAGTCGCAGGCAAATAATACTATCGTGATTCGTGGTTACTTGTTAGAAGTCTAAAAACGGTCGTTATATAATTCAGCATTGAGTGCAAAAATAATCAATTATCGTGTAACGTAATATAGTACAGCCGTATTTGAAAGAACAATAAATTGATTGTTTTCCTTAATAAATACAAGGAAAAATATGTCACACTTATTCTTAGAAAATAGCGTTAAGTGTATTTTAAATTTAATGTAAACTGTCAAATTAATAATTGCGAGGTTGGTGTTTATAAAAAAAATGGTTTGATAGTCCATGTAAATTACTATATTGGCTCGGTTGTGATGTAAAACAGATTATAAATCATATCTATACTATTATAAGGTTGTAAAAATGAAATGTCTGTACATTGGATATAAAAAAAATAAAATTGTTATGCACTATTTGGAAATTTTTCTGTTTGTATGGGTCATTGCGACTTCATCACGCCAAATCGGCTAAACGGATTTCAACTATTTTTGGTACACGGGTAGCGAGGCATCTCCAGATGGTTATGGAATACTTTTTACCCCACTACGATGAAGAAAAAAAAGATAGGTTACGACTTTTTCTCCTCTGCGAACGAAGGTGAAGGTGAAAGTGCCCACCTTCTAGTAAAGTAATAAATAAAAAAATCTTGAAATTCAGCAAAAATGTATTTTTTTTTTTTACTAAAATGTCGATATATATTGCTTTTTGTAAACCCAAACCGTGAGCATCCTGCATCTTGTTCTATATTTGTGTTTGTTTTTGCGAGGATATGTGCGAGCTCTGGTGATAACACTAAAATATGACAAGATGATTGCACCTTCGTCCGCAGAGGAGAAAAAGTCATAACCCTCTTGCTTTTTCTTCAGCGTAGTCGGGTAAAAAGTATCGTATAACCAGCTGTGGATACTGAGCTACCCGTGTACCAAAAATATATGAAATCCGTTTAGCCGATTTGGCGTGATGAAGCCACAACGACACATACAAAAAATCCAAAAAGAAAAAAAAAAGGTTTAGTGACAGGTTCGATAGTGCGTAACAATATATTTTTTTTTAAATATATCTTCTCGTGTCCTAAAAAAATATAATTAGTCCGTCAGATTGATTATCAGAAAACTGTTTTCTTTTTCATATCGTATTTTTTTCATCTATAGTGCATTTTTTTGTATAAACGGCTGAGGAACCCTACATTGACCATGGTCCGACATGCTCTTGGCCGGTGTTTTGATTGATTAATAAACGAAAAATTACGTGTCCAATATTTTTTGACAATCTACCTTACGAACTCATTACAATAATATTTTTATTATCCAGGAAACTACCCTATAGTATAGATATTATGACCGTGTAAGAATATTATGAATGTGGTTGCAACGCACCTGTCACCTCGGAATTGTTTCCCTAACTCTGCCACAAGCCGTCTCACCTCTTCTTCGCTGAAATTTGTATAACCTATGTGAACACTTTGCCTGAAACAAAAAAAAAAATTCCTTTTAGTGTGATCGTACATGTGCATATTGCCTCAGATTTTGGACTTTTTGGGCTCGTTTTCTGCAAAAAACAGTTTCGTATAAAAAAAACTTAAATTCGCTGTATTTTTTTTACTATGGTATCTGACGTTACATAAACTAATTACAGACCTGGATATACCTTAACTTATTCTAAGTACCAAGTCTCAGAGCAAACTAGCTAGTCGTTTTCAAATGAGAGCGTAACTAGGTTTGTATGGAGAACCGAGATTGCCGGGGACTTAAGCTGTCTCGTTGGTTACACTCACCGGAAGCGGAACTGTTCGCCGAGCTCGCGCTCGTCCCTCGGCGAGATCTCGAACACGCCGGTGAAGGCGTACGGGTGTCCGCCGTACGCCCACTCCGAGCCGTGCACTTGTACGCCGCTGTGGAACACCCCGACGCCCGCGCCCGCTGTGTACCTAAGGGTTAATAATAAAAATAACCCAATTCTCTCATTATTTCAATTTACGCATCCGAAATGTTATTACAGGTTAGAATTAAGTGATAAATATATATACACTATAGCTTGACAAGTTCTATAGTGACACTCCCATGGGCTGCGGGCGACGGGGGGAAAGACAGCGGGGGCGAGTAAGAAGTGCGCGCGGCAGGGTCATCGTGCTCCGCCGCGCGCACACTTCATACCATGGGAGACAGACCATGGGAGTGTCACGAAAGAACTTATTAAGCTATAGAAGGTGCCCAACTGCTTTCGCAGAGGAGAAAAAATCATAACCCCTCTTTTTTTTCTTCAGCGTAGTCGGGTAAAAAGTATCCTATAACCATCTGGAGATACCCAGCTACCTATATACCAATCATAGTTGAAATCCGTTTAGCCGATTTTGCGTGATGAAGCGGCAATGACACACACAAAAAATAAAAGTTATCAAAGTTCTTAATTTCCCCATACAAGGTATTAACCGTGTGACGTCACTAAGCAAACAGGCTTTAGTATAATGCGTTTTTTGGGTCCAAAAATCTGATTTTAACATTGTTGTATTTTGGGGAGATTTTATGAGATTGAAGTAGTTTTTTCACCAATATTTTTATCACTGAGAGGTCGTTTTATAACGTAGAACAAAAAAAAAATGGTTGTCTGTAAAGTCGGTTTATGGACGATAATTTTACGTGAAAACGTGTAAGAGAGACGGATGAGTCACAAGCCGAACGCTTAGGTCGATCTTGCGTCTCTATCGCTTGTTCCGCGCTCACCGGAACGTGTCACTTTTTCGTCCGGCGTTAATCGATTTATAAAACGTTATCAAGTCAAAAGTTGTTAAATAGCCTATTGCCTAGGTAGATAGCTTGTCCTCACACTCACCAGTTGGTCCAGTACATGTCGTACACATTGAGTACGACGGCGGCCTGCCCCGGCCGCGGGGCGTGTTGCTCCGAGCGTCGCGACAGGAGCGACATACAGGATGGAAACATCGGGCACAGTCCGCACAACTGGAATGGAACGTTTTAAGAGTACATTCGTATTTCAAATTTGGCTGCGGCTGAACTCAGACCAAGAAAAAAAGATAGACATGATGTTACGAACAATCTAGTGAAGCAGTCTTTTTGGCATGGTTTTGACAAATCAGACAACTTCACAGACATGGTTTGTTTGTATTTGTAACGCGTAAAGTTGGCTTTGGCATGGTTTTTTGTGGCATCACTAGATTGTTCGAAATGTCATGTCTATCTTTTTTTCTTAGTCTGAGCGGCTGAAGTGCGTTTTAGCCGCCCGTTGGGCTCATTAGGTACTCTCGACTGGTTACAGATGTGCAAATTGCGGAAACTTTCTAAAATGCTTAAAAAGGTCTCAAGTCTAATGTTAACTTACATGTTTATAAGACATTTTTAAGCATTTTTTAGTATATAAAAGGTCTCAAGTCTAGTGTTAACTTTCCTGTTAAAAAGACCTTTTTTAAGCATTTTGGAAAGTTTCCGCAATTTGCACATCAGTACGACTGGTCACCGGCGACCGGTAGTCGCTTGTGCGTCGCCACTACGCGACGAGTCGCCGAGTCGCCTGTGCAACCGGCCACCAAGTGCGTAAACACTTATTTAAACTATAGAAACTCACAGTCGCGGTCGACCGAGTCGCCAGCGACCAGTCGACAGTGCGTAATGAGCCTTAGCTATGAAATTTTGACGGATAAACCTTCTGTTCCTTTACAAATTACAAATAGCGTTTTATATGTAAGCTCACAAATTAACGCCATTTGCCCCTTATTAAGAAGTTTCGTAATCGTCAAAATCTCATCAACATCAACAAACGGCAACGGCGGTTGAATTATTAAATGGTGCCCAATTCAACATACAAAACAAAAATGAGTGATCTAAACTAACATTGCAGTGGCAGACAACACGAACATTAACCGAATTTTGTACAAGTTACTACGTTCTCGATACATCGGGGATTAAAATCCTGAGGGGCTACTACAAGTAACAAATTCGAAGTCTGTATCTTACCGCCCCGCTCACTCAAATATAGATTAATATGAGAGGGAAAGGGACGCCGCTATACCGTAAAATCCTACAATTTGCATGTGGCAAGCAACAAGGCAGACTTGCAGCATTTTACTGTACGAACTTAGAACTCCTGACATCTGTACCAAGTATATGTGTCGAAGTAGTTTTCATGGATATTGTATGAAATGTAGGTAAAATTTGGAAATGTACACAAGTTGGTTAAGTACGACTTTTGGGAAAATGTGATTTTCAGGAAAGCAATAAGGCCCACTTGATTTGACCCAAGGTTTGTTTACTTACTAAACCCTGTACGTTCTACCAATTATATACAGCCAGCATCAAATAGTTCGTGTCACCCAAAGTCGCCAAATAGTTCGGTACACGTCTTTATGGCAGTTGGAATAAGGTTGTGTACCAAACTATGTGGCGACTTTGGATGTCACTATTTATTTGACTGACTCTACAATTATTTTTAAATATTATTAATGTCATATCTATTACAGACTTTGATGCTGAATGTACCATCAGCCACACACTTAGTAAGACATAAGACTTAGAAATGGTCACGTTTAAGCGTGTCGCTGTTTGTACAACGATTGACAGTTGTATTTCGTCCATACTTCTATAGACTTAATTGTTACCATATTATAGCATGACATATATCACTACTTCAAAAAAAAAAACGTAGCAACTCTTTACGACGCCAGCTTGCACTTACTACCTTCTGGTCGCGGTTGGTTTTGAATTTCGAACACAAGTTTTTCTCAAACTAGTAACGTTATATTGTTCTGTATAGCCTATGTGCTGCCATATGGAAACAAAGAGTTCACTGGCCAGCATTGACCATTGTAATCATAATGTAACAGACGTATAGAGGTTTCGTTGGAAACCAGTTCAAGCTAATACCTCTAATGAGGTAGATTACACTTTTGAGTGAAACAAACGAATGGTGGAATAATAATAGGCCTAGCAACATGTCAATGACGTCAAAGTAAATCTCCTTAAAACAATACAGTCAGCATCAAAAAGTCACACACAATGTCGCCAAATAGTTCGGAACACAATCCGAAAAATTCTGAATTTTTCATATTAATTAATACATTTATGAAAATTTCATAAATCTTTAATATGAAAATTTCAGATTTTTTCATATTAAACATTTATGAAATTTTCATAAATGTTTAATATAAATATTACAGGAAGATTATAACCATATATTGATCTGTATTTTTTTATCTCTTTTGTATGCGAAGCCATACCAGCGGCAAACTTACGTCGACCGGCCAGTTAAGTCGGAATAAGTGAAAGTTTGTACAGAGCCCTCGGTGTGCGAGTCAGACTCGCACTTGGCCGGATTTTATTATTATAATATAAATCGAATACAGAACAGACACAGACAGAAAGCTCTGTTAAGTCACTCAGTGTCTAAAATGTGATCAGTAGACGGTGAAAAAATGGTGAACGTTGATTTAGCCACTTCTATGATAGAATTATGAACAACTTGTCGAAATTACTCCAATTCACAATATAAAAAACAAAATATTTTTCGTTTCACGCACCCCGAAATAACCTGTTATACGACTTTTATGCAAAATACCTTTTTAGCAATGCTAAGTATAGAACACCAATTTAAGATGTAACTCCGCAACCAACTCAAAAACTAATCTTTATAAATCAAATTACACTCACTGAAGAACCAGGGAAGAGTTGAAAATGCAGTCTAAATCGACACTTTAATTCTATGCACAAACTAAATAACTTAAACTGTTAGATCAAAACAACTTTCCGTTAAGTCGGCATGGAATGTCACCAGAGTTCAATTGAGATAAAAGTTGACCCGTGGGTCAACTATAGTCAATTAGACGGACGCAGTTGGCAACTTCAGTTCGCAAGTGAGAATATTTCATAGAGTCAGTTCATTCATTGGTTGTTTAGTGTAATTTGAGAACTCAACAAAGAGAATATAATCACTACGTGAGACGAGAATTCTTAAAGAACCTGCCAAGTGCGAGTCGGACTCGCGCAGCAAGGGTTCCGTACAATATATACGCTACAAACGACCGTATCTATGAAAATCCAGTGTTAGCAGATCCCTAGTCCTAAGCAAAATATACGCGGTGTTCGATCTTTTATATTGGTTGTTGATATAGACAGACAGGCATAATATTTTACTGTTTTTAGTATTATTCGTTATAGCGGCAACAGAAATACATCATCTGTGAAAATTTCAACAGTCTATCTATCACGGTTCATTCATCAGATACAGCCTGGTCCCATTCTACCCTTCGGGTACGGAATCCCTGATAAAAGAGGGGGTGGAATTTTGTATGGATAATCAAACATTAAATCAAAGGCTACTTAGTTCCCCGCAGAAACCATTAAAGCAAGAGAACTGTCAATCTCCATACAAAAAGCCGCTCCCCGATATGTACAACGCCATTTACGTACAAGAATTATTATTTGCAATTATTCAACTTTACAAGCGTGGCACTGTATTTAAATGTTACGATTTATTTATTTTTTATTTAGCTGTTTACGACCTAATTGTTTCTTTGTTCAATTATTATAATTATAGTTATTATCGTTAAATGTTTAGTTTTAAAGTGCCATCTAGTCATTGCCTGAATATCTCATAGCGATCGGGGCAGGAGCCAAAGTATGGCAATTGATAGTCCTCTTGTTTTAATGGCACGTTTGGCTCAGTGGGTTGTACAACGGCTTACGAAGCTGGCGGTCCCGGGTTCGAATCCCGGCCAGGCAAGTGTTTGTATGATGAGCACGAATGTTTGTTCCTGGGTCTTGAATGTTTTATATATTTAAGTATTATAATTTATCTATATATTATGTATATCGTCGCCTAGTACCCATAGTACAAGCTTCGCTTAGTTTGGGACTAGGACGATTTGTATATGATTGTCCCTGATATTTATTATTTATTTATTTATTATTATTATATTAATGTTCCTTGGTTCTCGGTAACTCGGGCGAAGCCGCCAGTAAATGCTAGTTAAATATAGACGGTTAAGAAACTTCACTTAGGTAAGTGTTATTGTCTCGTTCTCGTGTAACGATATAATGAGCGTTTGCGTGTCGTCGTGATCCGAGATTACGGCTTTTGCAAACATGCTCATGCATTTCCGCATCTTGTAATATCATAACTCGTAATCCTTAAGGGCCTGCATCGTCATTCGTACACCACGCCCCAAACGCCGAGAGGGCCAAAGAGCTTAATTTGTAATAAGGGACGCATTTATTGCTCGCGCGCATCAAAGAAAGAGAAAGCTAATACACTAACTGCGCCAGATGTAAAAGTACAATGAAATCAGATATATTATTGTTTTGTCAAAATTTAAGTTAATCACGTAAAACATAAAGGGAAGAATGAAAAAATCGGTCGTTTGTACAAACTAGACAAAAACGGAAAATGAAAACGCGTTTTCGGATAACTTTTCTAACGAGGAAATTTTCGACAAAAAAAGCGTTTTCGCGTTAATCACTGAATATAACCTATTCAGTGATTAACGCGAAAACGCTTTTTTTAATATTCAAAAAACACATATCTGAAAACCGGCCTGTTTCATTTACTAGATTTGACAAAAAACTCACTAAAAATAGCTTAATTTTTCGATGCACCCCCTCCTTAAGGCCCTAACACGAAACACTCGCGCGGTACTGGGGGCCTTTCCCGCGTGTGCAGACGAATATTTACACAACTTTAGAATAGTCGACAAAAACAAATAATACTTAGTCTATACTATTACAAACGTAAAGTTGTACAATGAAATGTAAGGCGAGAGATTGCGCAGGATCGGGTAAAGTCTCTTGTGTCGGAGGCAAAGACTCGTTTTGGGTCGCTGAGCCAGCGCAGTTAGTTAGTTAAAATGAAACGTCTGTACATTGAAAATATAAAAAATATATATATATGTAACGGACTATATAGAGGTCAGTAAATTGAAAAATATTTTATCTGTTGTATTTGTCGTTGCGGCTTCATCGCGCCAAATCGGCTAAACGGATTTCAACTATTTGTGGTACACGGGTAGCTGGGTATCCACAGATGGTTATAGGATACTTTTTACTCGGCTACTCTGACGAAAAAAAGAGAATTATGATTTTTTCCTCCTCCCCAAACGAAGTTCGAACGCCTTCTATAAAAAGTAAGTTTGATTTCTTTATTGAATCGTGTTGCTACAAATAACTAATTTAATTATTATTATTAATGTAGTGCACGATGTTTAACATTGATTTAAACTAACACGATTTTCACTCATTATCACAACATAAAAAACGGGGCTTAATCGCGTATAAATATGATTTTATTTAATTACCTTTCGTTGGTAATTCTTTAACGTTTCGGACGTCGCGTTACCAGACCATTAGGTACAGAGACCATGGACGTAACGGCGCGTCCGCTGCCCCGAAAATCTAACAATACATTGTTTGTCTAACATGTTAGCAAAACTTCCGGTCTGTTGCAACAACGTTTTTGTGAACCAAAACATAATGAATTCTGACAAAGAAGACGTGTTATCCCAACGACGGTCAAACACGAAATGAACGCTGCACCCCCCTCCGCAGGCCAACGCGGGGAATGTTTTCCATCCGTCGCGGCAAACATGTTGGAGTGTTTTTGCGAACCAAAACATTTAGGCCACACCCCTTTTATGTTAGAATAACATGTTAGGTGTTAGAAACACAAAAACACGTCGCAGCGGACCCGGCTTAACGCGACGCACCACCACAGCACAAACTTATGACTTCGCGTGCTCTTCAGAAAAGTACTGTCGGTTATCGGGTATATTTAGTTAAAATATTCAGTCCTACTCAATTTTGAAGCCACTGCATAATAAATAAGAAAATGCTTATGCAAATAACTAATCGGAATTTTGAGCATCTTTTCAGTTTCTTAGAAATACAACGTCAAAATTCCGTTTCTTGCGCATTTTTAACCAAAAATACGAATGGGCTATTAAATTTGGTGTCACCTGAGAGTTAAGTTTTTAAACTACGCCGTTTAGTTTTATACCTGGCTAGAGAAAGACAATGATTTATGCATTCGAGATGTGGCTACCTTGACCTGCAAAACGCACCCATGCATCGATTCTGATGAAGCTTCGATTAAAAACTCGCTTGTCCACTGTATGTTAACGACGCATTCTTTAAGATTACACAATGCGTAGAGGCGAGGAAAGTTTTGAAAAACCGGCCAAGTGGGAGTCGGACTTGCGCACCGAGGGTTCCGTACAAAATATACGCTACAAACGGCCGTATCTATGAAAATCCAGGGTTAGCAGAGTCCCACTCCTAAGCAAAATGTACGCGATGTTTCATCATTTCATATTGGTTACTGACATAGACAGACAGACATAAAATAATACTGTTTTTAGTATTTGTTGTTATAGCGGCAACAGAAATACCTACATCTATATAATTCCTACGTCTATCACGGTTCATGAGATACAATACAGCCTGGTGACAGACAGACACAGACAGACCGACGGACAGTGGAGTCTTAGTAAAAGGGTCCCGTTTTACCCTTTGGGTGCGGAACCCTAAAATTGATATCAGACGATTAGGTTTTCCCGCTGTTTCGCTCACATCAAAATTTGCCTATCCTTCGGGAACTGAGAAGTTTTCTGGGATAAAAAATTGCTACCGGTCCATCAATGTGCAAAAATATTACAAACACAACATTTGCTTTTCTAATTTATGCGCCTTACACAGTCATTTCGTGACAGAAATCCCATCAATCCTCAGTTAAAAAAACTCTCAACAAATCACATAAATTATTCCGTAACTTTACTAAAGCCAATTAAAAGCCCAGTCGATTCTCGTCCTTACCCCCGAAGGTAAAATGTTAAAAACAAGTTACTACCCAATCAAGGCTTAACCGCTACTTAGTTTCAAGGCAAATAATATGACATTGGAAATGTGTAACTTAATAATTCAGTGTCGTGTGTCCTTGGTACCTATAAAATAATTACGGCAGACAAAGGCAGAAAAATTACAAGACAGGTCATTAAGGAAGCCGATACTAGGAAATCGAGATCCGTTTAGACGTTTTCCGGCTCGAGACTTCACCTATACTTTGAAACTTTTTCATAATTATTTGTACCCCCTACTTCACTTTCAAATTATTAGAGAACTTTTAAAATGTACTAGAAGGTGCCCAACTTTGTTCGCGGAGGAGAAAAACTCATAACCCTTCTTTTTTCTTCAGCGTAGTCGGGTAAAAAGTATCCTATAATCATTAGGAATTAAAAAATAAATGTCTGTACATTAAAGATATTTAAAAAAGAAGATTGAAACGCACTATTTAGAGGTCACTGAATCGAAATATTTTTATTTTTTGTATGTGTGGTTGCGGCTTCATAATGCCAAATGGGCTAAACAGATTTCAACTATTTTTGGTACACGGGTAGCTGCGTATTCACAGATGGTTATAGCATACTTTTTTGCCGACTACGCTGTCGAAAAGAGGGGTTATGACTTTTTCTCCTCCGCGAACGAAGTTGCGACATCCTCTAGTATAATTTAAATACATAAATATGCTGTATTTATTTTTCTTTTCCTTTATATTAAACACTAAACATATATACAAATGAATCTTACATACAGTACTATAGATATGTTATAACACACACCTTTCTCACTTTCTTAGGCGGCACAGTAATATAAACTTTCTTCTTCATTTTAAATCACTTTCAACACTCCATCACAAACAAAACAGCACAGCACAACACATGTTCGTAACGCGACGACTTTTAGCAAACTGCACGCATCTTACAGGCCGAGACGACCATTGTAACTAGATCTCTGCTTGTTATTGTTTCATAATAACTAACAGGAACATGATTAGGCGAATCAACCATGTATTGTTATTGTACAATTATACTATTATGAAGTTATAAAAATGACATTGAAGATGTGTTAAAACAAAATGTTAAACGGATTATATGAAGATCACTGAATCGAAAAAACATGGCTAATTCTTTTTTTTTGTGTATGTAATTTTCAGGACAAGTTTAAGAAAGTATTCTAATAGATGCATATAAAAGTGAAAATGTTGGGTTTGAAAATCTCCACATGCGAAGTGAGCGAGAAAAAATATATAGGTAATATAAGGACGTCCGTGCGAAGCCGGGCCGGGAAGCTAGTACTTAATACACATAAATTCACTCTCGGGGTCAGTCCTAAGAGTATGTTCGACGGACCTATTTGTATGTCCACTTTTGGGTTGTATTTGTAAATAACAATTAACTAATCTGGGAAATCCCTTATTAAATTAAAAATAATCATTATATTTGGTTGTCTATAACCACTTTTAATTAAGTCCTCCCGCGAAGTTTATGTAAAAAGGCACTACCTATTCCGACCTCTGGTTATAGGATACTTCTTACGCAGCTACGCTGAAGAAAACAAACTTTTATTTCCGACTGTACTTTTCTTCAACTACTCATTGAGACGTTTGTAAGAGCCCGAACTCGATAGGATTGCGTTATTTGTCACAGAGTTCCTGTGGTCACCTTCCTGTTCTATCATCAGATCAGCTCGATGGTATCATACTATTGCATTGTCACCGAACTTCGCGCATCGACGTAGATGGCTTGACCATCTGGAACGAATGGGCGATGATCGCGCCGTCACAAGCCTACCAGGGTAAACCAACAGGGAGACGGCAGCCACTCCAGATCGCTCGTTGCTAATATATATATATATATATAGTCCTCCTCGTCGTATCCGACGACGGCGACTCTTACAACCTCCGTTCATGTGCACGGATGTGGCTTGCAAAGCCAAACTTGGTCCTGAAAATCCGGTCACACTGTGCGCAGTAGAGCTGTCCCTGGGTATTGAATGTGTAATTGTAGGCCGCTTTGGGTCGAGTTTTCCGTAAATGGCGGTTTTGGTCCAGGTGTTCGAGTCGGGCTTCTTCAAATGAAGCAACACCTTTATTTACTCTCTTGCGCCACTCCGGTCTCCTCGACGCAAGCTCCTCCCAATGCTCTGGTGGGATGTCACAAGATTTTAAATGACGTTTTAAGACATCCTTGTAGCGCAGGAACTGCCCCAATGACTACATTTTCCGCTAGCAAGCTCCGAATAGAAAATGGTTTTTGGGAGTCTACAGTCTTCCATGCGGCTAACGTGGCCAGACCATCTCAGTTGGTGTCGCATAAGTAAAGCCTCCATGCTCCTCCATGCTGCATGCCGGACATGCTCGTTCGTCGTAGTACTTCCGTATTGGTCACACGATCCTGCCACCGAATGCGTAGTATGCGACGCAAACATCGCATATGGAAGGTGTCAAGCTTTTTGATGTCTCCCTTGTACAGACACCAAGACTCTGCAGCGTACGTAAGTATTGGAAGAACCATAGCCTTGTACACAGAAAGCTTGGTTTGCAGTTTCAGGTCGTGCGAGTTCCAAACACGCTGGTTTAACTTGCCAAAGGAGGCTGCAGATATGGCTATACGTGTAGGTATCTCTGAAGCAAGGCTATTATCATTCCGGATTTGGCTACCCAGGTATTTAAAGCTGGTAACATCCTGCAGCACTGAATCACCTTATAAGATTTGGATTAGGTATTGGAAACCAGACTCTTTGGGCCGCTGCGCCAGGGGAGTTAATAAGTATAGATTGCGATAAATGGGGATCGTTAAGAGCAGTGGCGTGCACAGGGGTTTTTAGCCAAGGTAGGCAGTTTTTCGTCCCTATATGGAGCCATGGTCGTTAAGGGCTTCAGGGTAGGCAGTTTCTCTGTGCCTGTATGGAGCCATAGTAGGCAATGCCTATATACATCGACCGCTCGCCACTGGCTAAGTGGCTCCAAGCGAAATTGTACGATTTATCATGGTTTTCGTTGTGTATCCTTGGAATGGAGGAAATAACTTTCTAAAGATGGTGATGCTGAGCTGTGATGATACATGATAATTCAGTTTCTATCTCGCATTCGGAAATTTGAATACATATATTTTTATGTATTTAAATATATATATTTTTTCTGAGAAAACTCTTTAAAAATAAATATTGCGTATTCAGCTTCAGCCTTTCAATAAACCTTTAATAGCTTCAAAACAGACTCAATTTTCGCAACCATTGCCGCGCTCAAAGTGAACGCTAGTGGCGTGATGCGCATCGACGCGCATCGACGCGCATCACGGCCTCAGGAGTGAGGCCGTTCGGTAGGTACAGTTCCCAGTATACTTATACCTATAGAGCACACGACTTTCACTTTCCAAAGTAATTTCGACTCTATTTCTACGCGCGAATCTTCCCCTACTCCAAAACTTGATGCTCAAAAAGTTTGCCACGTGCTGTACTTTTCGATGCGTGACGCAATAATGAAAAGTACCTACGTAGTTTTTAGGTTATTTTTTTAATGTCACGGACAATCTTGCAGGAATCGATCTAGTCTCAAACTAAGCATGGATGCCAGGCGACAATGTACTTATATAGACAAAAGTCCCGGGTTCCAATCTCGGCCACGTCAAGTGTTTGCGTGATCAGGACGAAAGTTTGTTCCTGGGTGTTGGATGTTTTCTATATATTTAAGTATTAAAAATCGGCTCCCTAGCATTGGTAGAAATATCAAAAGAATGGCGTCACTACCCGACATTCTGGTGAAATGCCTCAAAATCGATTAGACACCTCAAACTTATACCCCTCTTTAATCGGAGGTTAAAATTTTACAAAAACCTAGTAAATATATAGGAATATGATCTGCCCTTGCTCACAGCCTTCAGCTGTCGTACGCATCATAATCCCGCTATCTCTTGCAAATAGCTTACCGAGTCATTAACTTGCTGATAAAAATGACTGTACTAGATTACAGAGGATTAAAAAACTGCTTGATAAATTCGACCACTCAATCGTGACCCTTGGTTTCTTACTCTAATGTTTAAGCGTTACGTTCATGATGTTATTGTTGACTATAGCATGGCAAGTTTGTTCGTGACGCTCCCATGGTCTGCGGGCGACGGGGGGAAAGACAGCGGGGCGGGTAAGCTCTACCGAGCGCACTCTTCATACCCGCCCCCGCTGTCTTCTCCTGTCTCCCGCAGATAATGGAAGTGTCCCTAAAGAAGTTGCCAAGCTATAGAAGGTGGGCACCTTCTATAGCAAGCTCGTACGCGAAGGAAAATAAAGTCATAACCCTTTTGCTTAGGCGTTGTCGGGTACCCAGCTACCCGCGTACCAAATATAGTTGAAATATGTCGAGTCGGTTTTAGGCGTGATGTTGGCAGAAACATTAAAAATATCTTTCATTATAAAGACAATTTTCTTATACAGACAAAAATTAAAAATATCTTTCGATTCAGTGACATCCAAATTGTCCGTTTCACTTATTTTTTGGGATATATCTTCAATTTACAGACAATTCAATTTGAACTCCGTGCGTCTGTCTGTGGGATCGTAGCTGTTAAACCGATGGACCTATTTTGATTTAGTTTTTTGTCTTTGAAAGGCGACTTTATCGAGTGTTCTTGGCTGTGGTTGATAAGCTTTTTCCTTGGTGTGTTTTTTTTATGCAAGCTTTTTACCCGACTTCGTTAGGTATAAGTGGGTTAGGTATGATATCCTAGTTTCTTTGGCACGCTCTGTAGCTTAAGCGAATTGATGCATTTGAATATGTGCGGTGTTGTTAGACTCGTCTTGATTATGGTACCTAGTGATAGTGACTTTGCCTATATTATTTAACATCCCGGGCCGTAAATAGCATTTACCGCCCGCTATGCTGAAAATCCCGGCCATAGGCAGGCGTAAAATTGTGAAAGAACGCCTCAGATCTCAAGTTTATCGCCCTCGTTTCGGGCTCGTGCGACGAATACCTGAGATATGAGACATATTTTTTATACCGCCCTAGATGTGCAATACATAATTATATTTTTTTTTGATAGTTAAAGTAAGAGTACATCATAAATATCATAATATATTTTATTTACCAGATTGTGTCAGGACGGTACGTTTTTCACTTGATGGATTTTGATGTATAAGGTGTAGTTAGATTTGTCTTGATTGTGGGGGTGACATAAGCTATAATAATTTTTTCTAAGTATTATTTTTATATTACCACTGATTATAATATATCCAGTAGTTTAGTATACTTTTAAAATGTCTTAAATGTTACCCGGGCATTTGAAGTTACCCACATATAATTTAAAATAAAATAACACGTACATCCAAAAAAGGTATGAATCCTAAGTGTTTGTTTAAAAAATCAAGGTATGGTTCGATATACGTATTTGTATTAGATGTATTATTTGAATCTCAATACAAATATTTTGTATAAATACAATTGAACAATTTAATTACATGATTCACGCCCGATATGAAGAGATAAGGCACGCACATACCTGGAGTAAAGAGACATGTCTGACAATTATCGGTTTATTAACCTTTTCATGACAGATTAGCTTGTTTTTATTGAATAAACTCAATGAATATTTACATCATGCAAACATTATGTAAACAATTTTTAAAAGTTTAAGTTTGCACTCAAATTTTGTTCAATTTACGATTTTTCTTAAATATCTTTTCTTTGACATCAAAAAACTTCTAATTCTAGTAAAAATGAAATGTCTGTACGTTGAAGATAATTTAAAAAATATATTGTAACGGACTATTGGGTCTATAAGGTCACTAAAACGTTTCATTTTGTATGTTTGTATGAGTCTTTGCGTTTTCATTACGCCAAATGAGCTAAACGGATTTCGATTATTTTTGGTACACGAGTAGCTGGGTATCATCAGATGGTTAGAGGATACTTTTTACCCGACTACGCTGAAGAAAAAAGAGGGGTATGGCTTTTTCTCCTTCTAGTGAAAAATATTTTGAAATTAAATGAAATGAAATGAGTTTATTTGCTGAGTATAGGTTATACATATTGGTGTATATTTGAAAGATTGAGATCAGCCATACTCTGCTTAGGATAGCATGCAAATTTCAGCGAGAGCTATGCGAAATTAATCATTTAAATGATAACAAAGTAACTCAAATTATTTTAAATATTTAAAATGAGATCAATCAATAAATAAACCAGCTGCTGAGTTCTAGAGACGTCAAAACGGATTCAATTATTATGCATGTTATATTACAAAAAAAAACATGAAATGTCATAATTCCAAATATTCATTTACAGAGTAAAAACACATGTCACAAAGCCATAGAAACAATTTTCTTTTAAATGAGTTAAAAGGAAGCTCCTTGATGTACAAAGGCAACTTATTATATATTTTTATACACATATAAAATGCACTTCGAGCAGTTTGTTTGAGACAATATTTTGGCATAAATAACAGGTTGTGCTGCCTAGAGATACGGTCGTTGTAGCTGATCATGTCATGGTTTCTTTTAAAATGATGCTCATTGAGTCGTACAAATACCGCTAGCTCAAAAATGTACATAGAAGGCAGAGTTAGCAGTTTATTACTCTGCATTACTGGTTTACATGACATTATCGGTTTCAGTGAGAAGATAGCTCTGATGTTTTTAAATAGAAACACTACCTATTATAGAAGGTATGCTAATAAAAGTCCTAGCATTATTGATTACCTTGCAAGCACTAATATTTGTGACACATCAAATTTTATGATTATGACATACATAAATAGCTGATTTTTTAACTTGGAAGTAACTGGTATTATGAACATCAATAATGTGACTGGATTTATAATGTCACCTAAAATAGTAAAGTTACAAAAAACTTCACAGCAATCACATTACATTGTATAATATATTTCATTTTGTGCAAAACAAACAATATGTTAAGTGCAACATTTCGCTTTATTCGCCAAAAATTTTTTATTGCATTTTGGCAGAAATATAAATATATATCTACTTAAATTACTTTTTGTGACACATAAATAAAGAACTATCCTTTAAATTCTTGACCCACATTTATCTAATATATATATTCAGCAGAAGCCAGTGCCAATGCAAGTTTTGAATTTAACGGTTTTGTAGCATAGAGCAAAAAAATATATAAAAGCAGTTTGCTTTTTACATATACTGTGAGATTTGGAATACTTGCTTATGCACATTGAGTCGAAATGTACACAGCTTAAATAGATGTAGTGAATTGATACAACATTGTGTAAACTCAGAAATCATGTGGGTTATTATCAAATTTTGCCCTTTGCCCCAGGTTAAATAAGTATTTTTCCCCACAAATTACACAAGCAAAAACACAAGAAACAAAAAAATATAAGTTGTTGTCGCCCGCGGGGGTTGTTACCTGGTGCAAAGGTTGTCCACCGCCATTCAACGTAGTAATGCGGCCAGTGTGATGGGTACCTTTGCGCCAGGGACAATCAAGGCCTTTTTGACTAGGCTTAAGCAAGTCTTAAGTAAATTGTATTTTTTTTTGTTGTGTTTACATGTTTTAAGTGTGAAATAAATGACAAGTTTTTCAGTTGTTGTTGTGTGTTGTTATTTGTGTGCATCAATTGATCATTTACCATCAGCAATAAATGATAGCTGACCTATGAAATTTTCGTAATAATGAATGTTAAGAGTTGTAGCTCCATTCAGTCCATACAAAATGCTAAATTTTATAATTACCCACATCAAATTTTGCTGAGACAGCTTTCATAAATGGATCTTGTAAATAAAATATGGATTTAGATTGTTTTCTCATGTTGTAAGGTAATAGACAACAATTTGTGTTTGATTCTGTGATATACAACAGTGTGCATTATTCAAAGTATTTTCACACAAAAGATATTTCTCAACAAAAATGAACATAAAAGAAGTGCCAGGCCTACAAGCAAGTCTATCTACACAATGATAGCCAAGTTACCAAATTTTGTAACTGCATTGTCAAAGTTACCAAACCCTTAATGTAGGTACTACAATAATGTGTATATTAAGAGGCAAATAATAATTCATTTATATAGACACTAGTAAATATATAAATAATAATTGACAGTCTATAATAGAAAGACAATAAAAAAAAAAACATTTATATAGACACTAGTAAATAACTAAATAATTATTGACAGTCACTAATAGAATGACAATGAAAAAAAAGATTTATCTTTGGAAATTCATACCTTGTTTTTCAACTCAGGATCATTTGTACTTCAAACCTAATACACAAATGAATGTGTACCAAAGTTTCCATTCCAATCATTACAGGTTTGTGTGACTGTGTATAATTAGTGAATATATTATTTTCTGCATACTATTAAGTTATTAGTTTTTAAGGAAATGTTTTGGTATAATACATATATAAATAATTGTCTGGCTTGATAATGTGATAGTTGACAATGAAGTTTAACAATTTGGCAATTAAGCAGCTATTTAATTTGCATCTTACTGTATTGGGGTCCTCAGAGATAGTGGACGAGACAATCAAGGGGTCACTGTCCCTGTCCCCGGGCTTGTCCGAGCCGCGCTCCGAGACGTTACGGTTGCTACCATTTCTCTTCATTGCTATACATACTTCTCAACTGTGATGTTTAATGGTGTCCTACAGGTAGGATTAATGATTAAAAATTAAGCTTGCAAACATTTTAGCTACTTTAATATAAAAAAAATATTGTGGGTAGATTTGCTTATATTTAAAATAACCTATGTGAACTACCAACTATTTAACATAAGTTTTGGTATGAAAAATAAAGCTGGGTACCTCAGTATCGGTCTCGTCAATCAAATAAGCATGCTCCATGGCACTTAAAACGTTAAAAATAATAGAAATTTCACAGCCATAACAACTTCTGAAGTACTGACATTAGGCACTGGACAAAAAACAATGAACTGCCTTTTGTATCGGCTAGTGCGTCGTTAAGTTAGGCGAATCTTATTCGAAACGCTATTAAATAAGAATAGGCGGCTAAGAAAATCATTGTATGCAAATACAGCTCGGCCATCGCCTAAGATAATGACTGAAGTCTCATTTACAAGGCACGTGGGTAATATACAACCAACAATATCAACTCTAAAATTAATATGAATCGAAAATATGTTAGATTATTACTTACAACTGTTAGTTAGCCTCTTTTGTACACGATTCTGTTCCATAGAATATAACAGCTCCTTCAAACAAATAGCTCCATTGCAGAAACAGCACTTAAAAACAGCTAATTACCTTATTTAAATAATGCAAATGGAATAATGAAACGAATAAAATACAAAAATTTTACGCTATTTCAATGTGACTGCTATTCTGACAAATTTGACCTGCCAGACTACCACAGATAGTAATAACTTATGAAGTTATGAACCCGCAGATGTCACTTCTCATTCTCAGTCCATATACCGGTTTATCTTAAAAGTATTTTTGGAACTGTTACTTTTGAATTGAATACATAGTATATTTAGAAAATGGCAACCCAAACGCCAACGAAAAATTAAAAAATATTTCAACACGTCACCTGGCGACTGTCAAACAGTTTTTCGCGAGGATTTTCTTATTTTTAATGAAAATTGCTCTGTTTTCATCACTAACAATATGGTAAATTAATTTCCTATAAGATCATTTAACTAGGAAGTGATATCTTAAAGTTACATTTTATAAGATTCTTGTGAAACAGTTGTATATTTGTTAATCTCTTTCCGGCGTATGTTTATAGTTTTATTACTTCATAAAACATTGATTTCAGGTGCTTATAGCAGCTACGGTATGCACAAAATCGGGGAAAGGTAAATGCAATTAAATTTCTCTTTATTTCTTGCATTGTAAATCCGATGCACATAATAATTATGATGAAAAACATGTTCTTGTTTTTAGCTCTAGTGTCACGACAGTTTGTCGAAATGACGAAGGCACGTATAGAGGGGCTTTTGGCTGCTTTTCCGAAGCTCATGACCGGTGGCCGCCAGCATACTTTTGTGGAGACTGAGTCAGTCAGGTAAATTTCAAATACTTGTGATAGTAATTGGCAGGGATCTTCAATTTTAACAAAAAGTGACTGCATCTAATATTAGTCACTGTTTAATAACTTTCCAGCCAGTCACTAGTCTGAATCCAACCAGGTTTTCTCCAAAATACAAAATAAGCCTCCATAACGAAGGCCTCTATTTTAACATGGATAATATTAAATTTCAATTATACACAATGATTTGAAATTTATAAATTATCTGTTTACATTGAATGGACTTCATATAAAGAACCATGTTGGTGATAAATAAGAGAACATAGACAAGGCTACATTTAGTTCTACTTAGAATAGTCTATTGAAAAAAAAAACATACAATCACACTTAGTTTAAATGAAAAAATACAACCTAACTGATAACCACACCCTATTTGGGAGTCATTGAAAAATGAAATACAGCATTTCTTTTAAGTGTTGTAAACTGCTTAGGTACTTTTCTAAATCTTTCATGTTGCTAAGTTCTCTGAAAGGGAAAACTTTTCAGAACTTTTATAGAACAAACTTAACCTTTAATAGTGCCAAATGAACCATTAAACAGTGAAAATTTTATTATTATTAATTTCTTACAACTGATACTAACTTTTACTGTAAGAAAAAAGTAATGACTCCCAAGGGACCATCTGATTATGGTTGTTATAGCCGATAGTCATAATCAAATACTATTTTAAGTGAACAGTAATGTTTCGACAACAAAATCTCGTCATAATAACCGGTATGTTGTTATAAGCTTAAAGTTGTCGTCTTAAACGGTTTTGCCTGTATTACATTTATTTTAAACCAATATAAATAAGGCCTTCGATAGCATAAAGCACAAGTATATATGAGACACCCTAGAGCATCAAGGAATACCGGCAGTGTATATCAACATTATAAGAACTATCTACTCAAAGAGCAAAGACAGAATCCAACCGGAATCCTTGGGTAGTGAATTTAACATAGAAAGAGGAGTGAGGCAAGGAGACCCGCTTTCACACAAACTGTTCTCCGCAGTTCTTGAGAACATTTTTAGAAAATTAGATTGGGAAGATTTTGGCTTAAATATAAACGGGAAAAAAATGAACCACCTCAGATTCGCAGATGATTTAGTTCTCTTGGAGGAGAAACCCGAAAATTAAGAAATAATGATCCAAGGTTTAAATAATGAAAGTCTAAAAATCGGACTAAAAATTAATGAACTATATACAGAAGAACATAACAATAGGACATGAAAGCCTCGACTATGTCCATGACTACATATACCTAGGACAGGTTATTTCTACCGTGGATCAGTCTGCAAAGGAGATAAATCTAAGGATAGCTATGGGATGGAGAAAACACTGGTCCCTTAAGGAAATAATGAAGTCCAAAGATCTAGGGATACCAATAAAAACAAAAACCTTTAACACCTGCATACTGCCTTATCTGACTTACGGCTGCGAAACTTGAGCTTTGTCAAAATCTCTTAGGGCAAAACTGGCCATATGTCAAAGAGCAATGGAGCGAAGTATGATAGGCATACTTAGACAAAACCGGATTAGGAACACTGATCAGGTTGAGAACGAAACTGACCGACAATTAAAAAAAAAATAGATCAGCAAAAGTGGTGATGGGCCGGTCACATGATGCGCGACACAAAAGGGAAATGGAGCAAGAAAATAACGGAACGGTTCCCGAGGGACGGAGCAAGAAAGCGGGGAAGACAAAAAATGAAATGGGAGGATGATTCGAAGTTGACTGCGGGTGCAAAATGGAGAAGGGTTGCAAACGATAGAAGCTAGTGGAAGTCATTGGAGAAGGCCTATGCCAAAAGGCACACTGAAATTAGAGATATACTATAACAAATATATCTTATTAGAATAGATTAATAACCTAATGTAAATACTAATTCCAGAATAGGGCTTTATCATTATTATTATTATAAATAATGTCTGATCACTTGTTTGACAGCCTTTGTCCAAATATTCTTGTTCCAGGTATGTGTATCAGCCTCTGGACAAGTTGTACATGTTGCTGATCACCACCAAGGCCAGCAACATCCTTGAGGACCTGGAGACCCTTCGCCTCTTCAGCCGAGTGGTAATTCTTTTCAAAACATTTATTAATAATCACAAAGTACATTAAATGTGTCAAAAGGGCCTCTGTTCGGCCCCAGTCATGCCTCCTAAATGACCGAGCCCCGTGGCCCGTGACTCACAGAAGTTGAGACACCATGATAATAATAATAATTCATTTTATAAAACACCTAACTTATGACGACAAATAAATCAAGTAAATAATAACAATAATAATTATTAATAAAAGTTTATTGTATTGTAAACTGTGTATGTATTGATTATAAACTGTGGTTTTTTTAATTTTCTTTAGTTTTAAAACTTGTTGATATAGACAGGTACTACCACCTGTCAAAATTAAAGGAAATTAAAATAACACAGTGTACAGCATTGTATCCTAATTAATGTGTATTTAAAAAAAGGTTATATAAAAAAAAAGGCTCATTCCTCCACTATTTTCGATAAATTGTTGGTGGTTTGTTGTGTTTGCATGCGTATTTTTTTATGGAAACTGCATGAAAATATGCGCATAGAGCACAATTTATTGTCGCATCTAACCAAGAAACTATTTCCCGGAAAAGCGAAGGAAGTATAATCCATTAATCTAATATGGATTTCCGCAAAGTAACGCCGGAATCTATCAAGTATTATCACAACAAAGCAAAACGGGTCTTAATCGCGTATAAATATGATTTATTTAATTACCTTTCGTTGGTAATCCTTCGACGTTTCGGACGTCGCGTTACGTCCACGGTCTCGAAGGAAACTGGAGCGGCGAAATCAACGTCTTCTAGCCGCGCGAGTTTTTCGATCTACCCGCGCTTGATGTTTATTATAAGGTTGAACACTACGGTCGTTACGAGACCGACACACTACACTCACGTCAGGCGATTTATCAGATGTTATATGGTGTTGCTTACATTTACTAATTACTGGATTCCACGAAGATGAAAGCTTGAAACCATCTTCCCGGTTGAAATTTCGGTGTTTCTTGATTTCAATTGTTTCACGCACGATTCTACAATAGTAATTACGTTCCGTAGAAAGGATCTTGGGATTATGAAGCTCAATCCAGTGGTTTGGTCCCGCTTCTAATAAATGTTCGTCAATAGCGGACTTATTCACCTGGCGGTTCTTAACAGCTGCGATATGTTCCTTGACTCTTTCAGCAATAGTACGCTTCGTCTATCCAATATAAGAACTCCCGCAACTGCAATCAACGAAAGGTAATTAAACAACAATTACCAACGAAAGGTAATTAAATAAATCATATTTATACGCGATTAAGCCCCGTTTTTTTATGTTGTGATAATGAGTGAAGATCGTGTAAGTTTAAATCAATATCAATCAATTAATAATCCATATCCATACTAATATTATAAATGTGAAAGTGTGTCTGTCTGTCTGTCTGTCTGTCACGCTTAAACCGCTGAACCAATTTGGATGAAATTTGGTATGGAGATAGTTTGAGTCCCGGGGAAGGACATAGGCTACTTTTTATCCTGGAAAAATACCCTTATCCGCGATAAACGAATTTAAGGCGGACGAAGTCGCGGGCAGATGCTAGTTGAATATAACTTTTAATTATACTCGTACTTGTAATATTACAAGTACAAGTACCTATAATTTAAATATCCATAAACAATAATTAACCTTTGGGAGCCACAGTCAGCAAATCCTGTCACCAAAAATTGACCACTGATGCCAGCGTCGGCAAATGCAAAAACTCTGAATATAATAATATCAATAATTCGTTCTGCAATCACTATTTTTGTAAGGTTTATTTTTTTTATTGCTGTGGCGTCCAGACGTATAACTTCGCTGCTTGGCGGTCAAAAGGTTAATAACCGTTAAGAAATTTATTTACTTACATTAAATTAGAGTCCTGGAAAAAAGTGCTTTAAAAATATATTTTTTGATGCGATAAGAGAGATACGAAGGTTCAGGAATAGAAAGAAAGAAACCTAGTCGTCTTTATGTCTATGTATAGGTGGTATAATTCCACCAAATTAACATTTTTTAACTTTGACAGGTGCCTGAGTACTGCACGCAACTAACTGAAGCGGAAGTACTGAATCAAGCGTTCAACTTGCTGTTTGCCTTCGACGAGATTGTAGCCCTCGGGTACAGGGAGAGTGTCAACCTGGCACAGGTAAACTTATAGCACATTATTACACACCTCGGGCGGCAAATGTCTCAGCATTCCATCACAGTAACAACTTTGTCGCAAATGCGACAGCTACCTTATCAGAGTATATGTATAAATCCCTACAAAATACTGCCAACCCAGAAGTCAAGTTATGAAATATATTGTTCACTTCTCCTGCTCAAAAAGTACGTCATATTAGGTTCGCGAAGGGAGACTAAAACAGTACGAATAATTAAAAACAAACATACCACCCTGATCAGATTGGCCAAAATTTCTGATCGAAATGCTCAAACTGTACTTAAAATTTTCATGAAATATACAATTCTAATGTTAAGTCTTTTTTATTTTGTCGCAGTCGAAGTGAAGAGTACAGTGTATAAACTCGGCTAAAAGCCATTATGGCACTCAGACATATGTGTCCTCGCTCACTTCGTGAGCTCTTCCAAATAATCACTTTGTGTCATAATGGCTTATTTTAGCCCCTTGTCAAACAATCTACTATTACTAGAAGGTTTTCCATTTGTGGAAAAACAAAAACACATATGTCGATTTCATTGTTTTTTGTTGATTTCATCTTCTTATTTATTTCATTGCCTGTTTGGCAAAAGCACTATACATACCTCGGCGTGAAAAAGGATTGCCAGCCTCGTATCCCTCGCTACGCTCGGTCGTCTATGCCTACTTGGCCGGTAATCCCTATTTTCCCAGCTCTGCATTAATGAAGCCTCTGTATTGTATGAAAGTGGAAATTGAGCAAAACGATTGATATACATTAAAATATGTTCTATTTGTTTATGTTATATAGTTTTGTACTAATACATTGTTTATAGGTTCGATCATTTGTCGAGATGGACTCACATGAAGAAAAGATCTATCAAGCAGTCAGGCAGGTTAGTACTTATCTACAATAAATATGATTGACATAAACAAACATAAACATACACATATAGACGACCGGTTTAGCTCAGCGGGAGTAACGTTGCCTGCGAAGCTGAAGGTCCTGGGTTCAAATCCCTGTAAGGTCAAATATTCGTGTGTTGAGCATGAATATTGGTTCCTGAGTCTTGGATATTTTCTATGTATGTATAAGTAAATACATCTATTCAATGTATCGTCGTCTAGTACCCATATCATAAGCCTTATTCAGCTTACCATGGGACTAGTTCGATTTGTATAGAATTGTCCTGTAATATTTATATATTTTTTAGTCTACTCATCGTGTAATAAACGCGTATTTTTTCTTTACGCCTTAAAAAATACTGTAATTTTAGACGCAAGAGCGAGAAGCCGCCAATCGGATGCGAGAGAGAGCCAAGGAGTTGCAGAGAGAGCGACTTGAAGCTGCCAAGAGGGGCGGGGCACCGCGTAGCCATATGGCTTTCGGTATGTTAGATATTTCATTTATTATTACTGGACTAGAAGGTAGCAGAGGCGTGGCTTCAGGAAAATTACAAGGAAAGCCGAAGCGTTGTTCATTTACTCATATTTAAAGAAAATGGTGCTAAGCCTTTCCTTGGGCAACCCGGTGGGAATCGACTTATGGGTGAGGACCAAATTTTTGGCAAGTAGTTAAGGCTCTCTTTAATTTGCGTAATTTGAATTGATTCCGTTGTGACACAAAAGTTGGCATATAAATGGAATGAATAATTTTCGTGTCACAATGGAATCAATTGAAATTAGGAAATGCAATCCCTTAACTACTTACCTTAAAATTTGGTTCTCACCCTTATATGGACGTCACACCACTAGAAGGTAGGCAGATAAACCAGAGCTAGAAGAATTTGAGAAAGATCTAGAGCAGAGTAAAATAGGCACTGACATTAGCTGAGCCACCTTCCCTTTCATTGTTTTGCATGCTTCTGTACCTCACCATATAAGTTGAAGCCCAATGCAAAAAGTGAATAAATGTCTTCTATATTCATTTTTACAACTTTTTAATAGTATATTTTTTTAAAAACCTAGGGTTTACCTGTAACCACGTGAATAACTATTTAAACAAATCTTGCAAGTTAGATTTGACTTACTTGCCGGTTTCGGATTGTGTTGAAATTTGGCATACTTATGTAAGTTAGGTGACAATATAATATTATGATACCATCGGGCTGATCTGATGATGTAGCAAGAGGGTGGTCATAGGAACTCTCTTATAGAATAATGTAATTCTAAGTACATCCATTATCTATTCACCGAGAGGATTCTAAAAAGTTAAGGATGAATTTAAAAATTGAATTATGAGCAGAGCGAGTGGTTCAAATATAGATTCCTAAGCGTAAAGACAGTAAAGAGGCACGATAAGTCAAATAATATGGCAGCTGTGCGAAACACACAACTTTTCACCTCACTACAGCAATATGTTAGATGCAAAAAAAACAAACAAACCCAAATTGATATTTTCTTTTAAAACTAGATTTTTTTGAAAATGAAGCTACAAAACACACCCATAACATAATAAACAAGTACCTACACATATTGAAAATTATAAATTGGGATATAAAATTGCTTTTCCACGCTAGCGGGGAAAATGGACTTTTCCACGCAGATTTGGATACAAAGGAAACTTTGCCGAGTTAGTGAGATGAAAAATATGTTGTATTATCAACAGGCAGCAGCACTGGTTTCGGTAATCAGTCCATGTCTTCGGCCGCTGGTACGGAACCCATCGCCGAGAAGATACCGACCACGCCCGCCAGAGATACGTGAGTATATGTTCCTATCACATTTTATTATGGTAAGCAAGCATTTACCTGCAGATGGCCCCTTTTATGGATGATTTCTAGGATAATATTATCCATACCAAATTCCATCTAAATCGGTTCAGCGGTTTAAGCGTGAAAAGTCAGATAGACAGACAGATAGAGTTACTTTCGTATCTCTAATATTAGTATGGATATGTTAAATCATCTTGTATATAAATACGGATGTTATTGCGTGCGTCGTAAAAGCAGTACTGGGCTTTTACGAAGCACGTGTGTAAAAGCAAGAGCACTGCTCGACATGATTCTTGAGAAGAAGCGTCGAGTTCCACTGATGCTCACGATTAAGGTCCCCGGAATGGATCGAAACATGTTGAGCAGTACTCGGCTTTTACGAGGCGAATAACCGCTAATGTAATCTAAATAAGTAGAATGATGCAGGATTTTTTTTCGTCGTATAATTGACTCGAAAAACGCTATATTTCAGTCGGCCATCAGCGACCCGGTCAGCGATGAAGCTAGGATCCCGCGGCACAGACGCCGAGTCGTTCGTGTCCAAGCTGCGCAGCGAGGGCGACGCTGCCGCCGCCGTCGTAGCTCCCGCGCATGCGCCCACCGCCACTCCCGCCAGACCCGACCAGAAAGAGTAAATATGATACTTTAGTATTGTGACTATATCAAGCTAGGATCCCGCGGCACAGACGCTAAGTTCTTCGTGTCCAAGTTCCCGTTATCCTCCGACCCAGGTGACCACAAGTAGTGAGTATGATACTGCTATTGTGACTATATTAAGCTGGAATCCCGTGGCACAGACGCCGAGTCGAGCGCGTCCAAGCTCTAGCTAGACCCGACCACAAGGACCGAGTATAATACTAGTATTGTAGCTGGGATCCCGTGGCACAGACGCCGAGTCGAGTGCGTCCAAGGTCTCGCTAGACCCGACCACGAGGACCGCATATAATACTAGTATTGTAACTGGGAATCCCGTAGCACAGACGACGATTCGAGCGCTTCCAAGCTCTCGCTAGACCCGATCACAAGCACCGAGTATACTCATACTCATACTAGTATTGTAGTTGGGATCCCGTGACACAGACGCTGCGTCGAGCACGTCCAGGCTCTCGCTAGACCCGACCACAAGGAGCGAGTTAGATACTAGTATTGTGATCATATGAAGCTGGGGTCCCGCGGCACAGACGCCGAGTCGAGCGTGTCCAAGCTCTCGCCAGACCCGACCACGACGAGCGAGTTTGATACTAGTATTGCGATTATATGAAGTAGGGATCCCGTGGCACGGACGCCGAGTCGTTCGTGTCCTGGCTCTCGCTAGACCCGACCACAAGGAGTGAGTATGATACTAGTATTGTGACTATATGAAGCTGGGATCCCGTGGCACAGATGCCGAATCGTTCGTGCCCAAGCTCTCACTATACCCTATATACATTTTAGTACCTTAACACCTTGCTAAAATGTATACATATTTATGATGCTGACTGTTCCTACGCTTTAGTATGGAGCGTTTTTTAGGGAAAGTCCAAAAATGTGATTTGTAACATTGTTGTATCTTGGGGAGTTTTTATGAGAACGAAATAGGTTTTTCACCAATGTTTCTATTATTGAGAGGTCGGTCGTTCTATAACATTCCACCGAAGAAAAGTTGACAAAAATTGACAGCATCCCGATAGTGTTGATGCTATTACACATAATGCTCTTAGGGCCGATTTCACCAACAATCAATTTACACGAGAGTGACTAACCCAGTATAAACTAAATCTAACGATTTACTCAATGGTTAACTTCATTTCAATTTCACCATGCTAGTCTACGGATAACAATCTCTCGCATAGTTACTAAGTAACGTTGAACGAATGAATTGATTGAAATCGTAATGCACCCAAGTAAGATAGACAATTTGTCCCATGCTTGAGCAATGGTGCTGGGTATTTTTAAAATTTATTCGAGTAATACATCAATTGTGAAGTAAGTATTGAGTTCACTTGACAGTGACAACGACAATACTAATCTACGTCTAACAGTTTACTCAGCCGAAATTGGCGGTGTAAGATTATTCTCTAGTTGAGACATTTTATCTTTAGGTTAATTATGGCGAAACGTAAAATGAGTTTACTCACGTGTAATTAATGATTTATTATTAGAATAAGGGTTATACTACGTCGGTGAAATTGATCCTTAAGAGCGTTTGTTTATACCCACTTAACTGGCAACGTCGCATATTTTTTCTGTTTGCTCCATTATTTTGTGGTATTTGAATGAAACTTAAAGATATGTTCAATACATACCCTACATTTGTAGCATTTATATTGTGTTTAATTCATGTACACATCGCTTTTGCCTTTATTTTCTTACAATACAAGATATAGACATTACCTCATTTTTAGAGCTTTGGTTGTGGCAATATCATGAAATTTTGCATTGTGCCAGCTCAACTACCAAAAACGTAATGAATGAATTGAAAACTTGTTCAAGTTACATTCACATTTCTCAAAATAATCAAGAAAAAACAAAAATATATGCGACATTGCCAGTTAAGCTGGTATCAACCCTCTTAAACTTTTTTTTGTCCTTTGAAGGATATCTCTAAAAGAGAAGGTCTTCAGTACTTGTACTATTATTGTCCAGGCTTAAAATTAGCTCGTTTGTTTCAGTGTGCACCTGAGATTCGAAGAAAGGCTGAGTCTGGTGGCCGGACGCGATGGCGATATTCAAAACTTCGAGCTTTCTGGTAAATAAATATCTATGTCTCATCATTCGCTTGTCCTTATCTCATTTAATTATGGTCAGCGCAGCATGTTTTTTTCTTCCATACCTCTCTATCACCCGTTATCTCAACACTCACATTCTTCCTGTTCACGTCATCTCTCACGCAATCCAACCACCTTTTCCTTGGTCTACCCCTTCGCTTACATCCCTCCACATGCATACCTAATACCCTTCTTGACACATGACATTCATCCCTTCTCATAACACGTCCATACCGTGGGTAGGCGATTTGCTCTCAGCTTATCGACTATGGGTGATGCTTTCAATTAATATATACAATGTTAAATAAATAAATATCAGGGACAATCTTACACAAATCGATCTAGTCCCAAACTAAGCAAAACTTGTACTATGGGTACTAGGCGACGATATACATAATATATACATAAATGATAATACATAAATACATAGAAAACATCCAAGACCCAAGAACAAACATTCATGCTCATCACACAAACACTCGCCCTGGCCGGGATTCGAACCCGGGACCGCCAGCTTCGTAGACCGTTGTACAACCCACTGAACCAAACGTGTCGTCAAAATCTAAAAAAATAGTGTCGTGTTATTTGAACATTGAAGATATAATAAAAAGTGATACGGGACTATTTGAAGGTCATCTACAGATGGTTATAGGATACTTTTTATCCGACTACGCTGAAGTAAAAAAGAGGTATATGTCTTTTTTCTCTTCTGCGAACGATGTTGCAGGCACCTTCTAGTTATGAAATAAATATTAGCGGACAATTTTACACAAATCGAACTAGTCTCATGGTAAGCTCAATGCAGCTTGTGTTATATTATAAGTACCAGACGATGATATATTTAACATATATTTACTTATTTACATAGATAACATCCAAGAGACTTGGGAACGAATATTTTTGCTCATCACATAAATATATGTATATTTATGTAATGAGCAAATACATAATAGGGAATATGCATGAATTTGAATTTTCGCTTTATTAAAAGCTTATTCATGTAACAAATAGTAGACAAAAAGAATTTTTGGAATAACTATAAAAATACCCATAATCATCAAACATTTCATTCTATCTCTTTCTAACAAAACAGAATTGAATATGGAGTTTATATGACCGTAGTGGACTGTAACGTAACAGTCTATGTCGGACCTCTCTGTCAAATCGCTGTCTAATTAGTAGTTTAAAATGCTTATATCATACGTATTTTTTGGCCGATTTTAATTTTAATTTCACTTTATGGAATAGTTTTTACGGAATTTTGATATTTCGTTAAGAAAAGCTATGAAAAAAATTCATGCATGTTCCCTATTATATTATAGGGGATAGGAATGATGACTAAATTTTAATTATAAGTTCGTGATGTAGATTAATAAAAGATGTTGGTTTTTTTTTCTTTTTGATTTGTGTACCCATCATGCCTATTGAACCTAGGACCGTCAGCTCCGCGGGCGTCACTACCGCTGAGCTAAACCAGCCGTCGGTTGCAGCGATTGTAATAGTAACTGTTGTTTTTCAGGGCTCCTAACACTTCGCATCAGCAACGAACAGTTCGGCCGCATACAAGTGCATGTTGACAACAAGGACACAAGACCATTGCAATTGCAGGTAACATCATCTTAAGGGCCTGCATCGCCTTTCGTAAACCACGCCCCAAACGCGGAGCAGGCCAGTGAATGTGATTTGTAATAAGGGACGCATTTATTGCTCGCGCACATCAAAGAACGAGAAAGCCAATATACTACATGCTTGAGGTTTTTTTGGCGTAAGCGCCAAATGTAAAAGTAGAATGAAATCGAAGATATTATTATGTTTCGTTAACATTTAAATTAGTGAAGTAAAAGATAAAGGGAAGAATGACATTTTTTACATAATTTAACTGTTTATCAACTTGTCGTTTGTACTAGACAAAAAAAACGGAAATTGAAGACGGGTTTTCGGATAACTTTTCTATCGAGGAAATTTTAAGCAAACATGTTTCCGCGTTAGGCGCTGAATACGTTATATAGTCAAAAAACACCTATCTGAAAACCAGCCTGTTTCATATGCCAAAAATCTCAATAAATAATAGCTTAAATTTTCGATGCGACCCCTTAATTATATAAACTTTGTTGCACAAACGAAAAATGTACATATGGCAGACTTAATGCCAAAAGGCATTAATTCTCTACCAGTCAACCATAGAGTTAAACAGAAATAGTTATATGGGTGCAGGGCCTGTAAACTGACAAAATTTAAGAGAAATATGATTATGAAATTCACAAATATACTTATAATATATATGTACGTACATAAACTTACACAAATACACAATAGAATATGTCTTTATACATATTACTTTATATACCTAGTGCAAAACATCATACGGAGAGAGAGAGCTAATCTTGGAGCTTACTAAAGAAGTGCTTGCGCAACATGTGAGAGAATTTGTATTTCATATTAAGAAACATCATCTTATCTATCTATCGCCAAGACGAGCCAAGCGAAGCGCAAGGGCACTACCTACCTTTTCTCGAAGAGCTTGGTCGTTTTTTGAACGCTTACGGGTTTGGAATATACCAGATAAACAAAATTCTCGGGACATGATGTTAAAGGCCGAGTCACACCGGATGTGGCTAGGCCTTAATAGTGGAGTTATTAAACACTAGCTTCTGCCCGCAACTTCGTCCGCCTTGTATTCGTTTATCGCGGATAAGGGTATTTTTCCGGGATAAAAAGTAGCCTATGTCCTTTCCCGGGACTCTAACTGTCTTCATTCCAAATTTCATCCAAATCGGTTTGGCGGTTTAAGCGTGAAGTGGTAACAGACAGACACACTTTCGCATTTATAATATTAGTATGGATAAAATTTCGTTCGTTAATTACATCGAGCTCTTATAGTTTCGATTTTATTGATATCTAAAAAACCGATTTCGTCACTGCCTTACTGATGACCATCAAAATTCTTAGTAATCACAATTCTTTGGGTACTTCCAGAAGTCCTAGAAGGTTGAAATTTGGTATGAAAGCTGTATATGTCTAACATAGGTCTTATAAAAATTATTTGTGTCACTGTATGATGCCATGGACACATAAAATTGTTTTTTTTTTTTATATATATCATGCATGTTTATGCACTCGAGTGCTTTCCCCAACTGTAGTTGCACTCTTATTTCAAGTATAAATAGAGTTCAAACCAAAATCACGAGCACGTGAGTGAATATACATCTATACTATTATAAAGTTGTAAAAATTAAATGTCTGTACATTGAAGATATTTAAAAAAAATTGATTGTGACGGACTATTTGGAAGTCACTAAAACGAAAACTTTTTTTTTTGGAATTTTTGTATGTTTGTATGTGTCGATTTCCACAATTTTTGGTTCACGGGTAGCTAGGTATCTCCAGATGGTTATTGGATACTTTTTACCCGACAACACTGAAGAAAAAAAGACGGGTTATGACTTTTTCTCCTCCGCGGACGACGTTGCGGGCATTTGCTAGTATTTCCTAAAATCGATTTAGGTTATAATCAAATGGATACGTCTCTCATTTCATATTGTCTGCAGACACATCCGAATGTGGACAAGGAGGCATTCCGCGCCAACGGCGTGATCGGACTGAAGCAGGCGCAGCGTCCCTTCCCTCTGCACAGCGACGTCGGAGTACTGAAATGGCGCCTCGCCACCAACGACGACAAGCTGGCGCCCATTTCCGGTGAGAACCGTCCCCACAGGTTATATACAAACGTGCAGTCAGAGCTGACGACTCACCCACTCACTCACCAAGTCACTCACTCACTAACTCACTCACTTACTAACCCACTCACTAAGTCACTCACTCACTAAGTCACTCACTCACTCACTAATTCACTCACTAACTCACTCACAGTCACTCACTCACTAAGTCACACACTAACTAAGTCGCACACTCACTAACTCACAAAGTCACTCACTCACTAAGGCACTCACTCGCTAATTCACTCAGTCACAAACTAACTCACTCACTAAAGCACACACATTAACTGAAATGGTGCCACGCCACCAACGACGACAAGCTGGCGCCCATTTCCGGTGAGAAACGTCCCCACAGGTTATATACAAACGTGCAGTCAGAGCTGACGACTTACCCTCACACTCACCAAGTCACTCACTCACTCACTAAATAACTCACTCACTAAGTCACTCACTCACTAAGTTCACACACTTACTAACTCACACACACTAACTCACAAAGTCACTCACTCACTAAGGCACTAACTCACAAAGTCACTCATTCACTAACTCACAAACTAACTCACTCATTAAGACACTCACTCGCTCAGTCACTCGCTCGCTCGCGCGCTCATCCGCACGCACGCACGCACGCACACACACACAACATGGAATGACCAGACTTGTTTACATCTATTAGACATGAAACAATAACCAATGTGTGTAATAGTCGAAAATAACATCTCCATGTATATAATGACTCATGTATTATATCGTTGCGCAGTAAACTGCTGGCCGTCAGAGGGCACCGGCGGCGGCTGCGACGTCAACATCGAGTATGAACTCGAACAAGACCATCTCACGCTGCAAGATGTCAACATCAACATTCCTCTGCCGTGAGTACTCTCGCTTCATTTATTTCCATGTTATTAAATTACATCTTTACAGTTTAGAACTTAACGGTAGATGGCGCTACGAACCTCCCTAAGGTGTATTAGAAAAATTAAACAACTGGTTGAAAAATTCGATGGCTGTACTTGGAGCTTGAATGGACCAACTGGTAGGTCACGCGTATTGGTCCGGAAAGCTGTCAAGACACGGGTTCGAATTCCGCTCGAAGGATAACATTTTTCAACTTAATATACCCACTTTGTCAACTTTCTAGCTCACATCCCGACTTCGCCTACACTCCATTTCTACGTTCTCCAATGGTCCTATATCATCCACATTCCCAAGTCGACGTTATTCTTAAGTGGCCCACATTCTTAACTGTTCCACACCCGCACTCGTTGACTGGTAGGGATGTCAGATAGCGGTTCGAAACGAAACACGTATTTAAAAACTTAAAAACATATTGTTCGCCATTTTGAAATTTAAAATCGACACTATCTTCGCACTTATAAAAATAACACTATATTCTTGAAATACAAAGATCCAAATAATAAAAATATTTCATGACTCCGACCGAATTTCAAACCAGTGCCTTGTGCCTTGCCCAAGCGCTCGTTGTGCCAAGTGAGCTACAGAGCCCAGTCAGCTAGTCTTCAAATTTTGTCACTCCCTGTTACAAGATCTTTGCATTTTTTGCATTTTAACCGGTTTTAAAACATCAAGATTTTCGTAAAAAATCAAAAATAACACTCATTATCAAACAATCATACCGGCATCATGAAGCGCACACTCAAAATTTGCATTATAAAAAACTACGAAAACGACACCCATGACTATATTCGAAGTAGTATTCAACCTTGAACACCTAAGTTGACTTTCTAACCCTTGTGTATTGGCAGGTCTGGTAACAGTTCAGTGGTTGTCCACCAGTGGGAAGGTAGCTACGCGCAGAAGGGCCGTAACCTGGTGTGGAGTATTCCACTCATCAATAATCAGCAGAAATCTGGAAGTCTGGAGTTCACGTGAGTACTGCAGACATACTGATACAATACCGTATTCTACTCCGAAAAGTTCACAGAAAAAACATTTCACCAAAATAAATTTAATACACTTTCTAGCCATAAGATTACATTAAAAGGAGATTGACAAGTTTTGGAACAAATTCTGCCCAGAGATGAACTCTAACGAGTTCCTTGCGTTACTTTCTATTAGAAAAAACATATATTTTCAAAATTGGTCCAAGAGAAAAAAACATGATTTTTGTTTTTAAGGTTTTTTAGTGTGCATTCGCTTACTACTTTCTTGCATATTAATCGATGAGGACAATCGAGATCGTGGGCTAGAGTGCATATGACACTATTGTTGTTCAGGTTTCATGGGCAAGGCATCAAGACGTTGTTAGGCGCCCTGCTCGATGGACAACATTTAATTTTTTTATACCCCCTTATTTTATCGAACTATTTAATCATATTTGCAAAATTAAAAGGGACGCAGTTTATATTTTTCAATTATTTTTCATTTTAGCCACTCATTTTAATAAAACAAAACCACCTCATTCTATAAGGGCCTAAGCTCAATTTGAGGTAGAATAAATTTAAAAAGTAAAAACTATTCTGCATCTGTGGGCTCAATGTGACAAGTGGCATAACTAGAGATGGTGAAAAGCGTTACAATTCAATTTCAATTACCGTGACTCTCGTACTAGTTGTAAAAAAATCATTGCGATTTTGTTACCCACAACTAACCCTGACTTGCCACGTTAAATTACTCACAGTAATGTATTCAGATCATTATAACAATTTTACCGTGGATTTTATCACATTTGTTGCTTACATAACCAACGTGATTTTGTAACGTTCCGTCGTGACCTGTCACAATTATACTTTTCTAGTCACAGTGATTTTTTTATCGTGTCGTTATTACTACCCACCACTAGTTATCACACAAATGTAAACTGCCAATATGACACTTCAACGATTTTTTTATAATTGCCACAACAAAATAAAGCAAAGGAATTAACTTTGTACCGCCTAAAGATCACCATTTGCTAATAATATCTATTTTTTCAAAAACTAGTGATTCGAAAATTCCAAAAATAATGTTATCGTGTTCAGAGAGCCCAAATCTATCCGTGATATTTAATAGTAGATTGTTAACCAAGGGTTGAAAGTGACCCATTTCACCCGAGATATTTCTGGCGCTCGAACGAAGAGAGCGCCTATAGTTCGAGGGTGAAATGGGTAATTTCACCTGAGTTAAATACTCTACTTTTCATTTCGACAGTGAGGTAAAAAAATCATCATTATCCATCATCATCATCACCATCACCATCATCCATTATCATCATCCATCATCATCATTATGGATCATCATCATCATTATTGATCATCATCACCATCATCATCATCATCATCATCATCACCATCATCATCGCAATCGCGATATGAAAAGCTTTTATTTTGATAATATGACGTAACTCAATTACTTTCCACCCTAGGGATGGAAAAGCTATTTTCCACCCGGCTGAATACCCTTGAAAATTACACTTTCCGAACTAGAGATATGAAAATAATATTATAATATTTATTGCTCTTATCTCTGTAACATAATCCGTCGTTCCCCAGGGTGACCCCCGCGATTCCCAACGACTTCTTCCCGCTCGCGGTGTCGTGGAGCTCCGACACGACGCTGGCGCTGCTCAGCGCGAGTCGCGTGGTGCAGGCCGAGGACGGCGCCCCTGTCGACTACTCGCAGGAGATCAGCTTCCATCCCGACAAGTACGAGATCGTTTAGACACCCTATGTCGGCAGATTCGTTTCAAGAAAATCATGTATACATACAAAAAAATACATACATTATAAACTTATCATCATTAAATTTCTACGGCGCCCCCGTGGAGTACTCGCAGGGGATTCCTGGTTAAGAAAACATTTCAATAAAGTAATTTAAGTCTCTGTCAAAGATACAATTTATGCAAACTACCCACTTTGAGAAAACTTTTTTAGTTAATTTTTCTCAAAATAAACCTATACATTCAAAACACGTACTACACTAGGAATATTATAAAATGCTAATTATTAAGTAAAGGGTTATTAGCTACATTTTTCTCTGCGTTGCGAATCTGTTTGTTCTAATTATGTAGAATTATAAACATGTAATGCTTGGTATGTGTCAATCAAGTAAATATTTACCTATTTAAGTTAATTAATATGTTTATTCACATAGTATTGTATTAAAAGTTCCGTTTGATTTTCTAAAGTAGGCGAGAACTTAAAAGTATAGCTAGTATTTGTAAAATTGAAATGCTGTTGATGAATTGTGTAAAAAAACCGTAACCGGAATGTACCGTAACGGAAATTCATGAGACAAATTGGTAAAACTAAGTTCGATTCGACCAACAAGGAATAAGGTTTATACCTTCAAAAATGTTTTAATGATTTTGATTTGGTTACATAGAGAAGTCGCTTTTGTTCATCAATCTGATTAGAAGTTATATATTCCGGACTGTATGAACTAGGAACTAACCAATTAAGGCGCCCAAATGACCCTGGGTTTTATCGAGGCAGTCCGAAAAAATTGCCCGGATCGATTGTCGAACGAAACTTCAAGTGGATTTGAAAACTCAAATCAGTCTGATCGACTTCAAACCTAACTCGGTGCCAACTGACTTGTGAAGTCGAGTCGTAATATCGTTATTTTTTGCTTAAATCGAACATAAACCTTATTCTAGATTGGTTAGTGGTGAAAGTATAATAGGTACTCGTACATCATTCTACTTGATATTAAAAAGAAGAAAAAAGAAGTGACTGGTCTGGTCATTTAGCCGCTCAGTCATCTTTTGTCTTCGGTACAATACCACTGGCTGATTAATAAATGTCACGCGTTTTTCTTTCTACTTATTTTTTTAAGTACCCTAGGGTACGAAGTATAGGTGTAGGGGTGGTTGGGGAACAGTGGATCAGGGGGGGACAGTGGATCTTTCCCATTTCAGATCAATAATAGATTTATATCTTCGTCATGGGAGGAGACGAAAGAGTGCCCATTACGTACCAAAGCGCAAACAAGACAGACTTTTAAATCTATTATTTCTATAAGCAATTGTTCAGTGTTTTCCACCAATCTAATGTTCCCCACCTTCCCCTATGTATGTAGTTGTAGCTACGGTACCTATTTTGTTTACACAAGGTTTTTCAGTGGGCAATATGAAGCATTTCATAATGTTTCAAGGTTTCTACCAGAACTATTCAGAACCATTGTGGCAATTCCAACTTCTATATACATATAAAGTTGGAATTGCCACAATGGTTCTGAATTAAATTGATTTTATAATCATAAAATGCAATACGATTGTAAATTTTAACAATAAAAATAAACTGTAAAAAATAAAAGGTATTTTAACACCTTCGCAATGGAATCGTCACGACCATTATTGTTTTCTCTATTCGTTTTATGTTTTGGTGTAATTTGTGAGGATGTGGAAGATATTAGGAGACTTGACGATTACACGCCGCGGCAAACTTCTTTGGTAATTCCAAAATGGCCAACTGGACCGGATTTGTCTAATGCAGGTTGGTATTTAATTTTCATAGACATTACACGGTGACTCCGTGTTCGGATACGGGATCAATGATCGCTGTCGCGCCGATGGTGACGCAACTACAGTCAACTACATGAAAAACATAACCCTCCTTTTCTTGGGCAGTCGGGTAAAAATTAAATCTCATACCATAGCAAGCAAACGAATCCTGTCTAAGCGAGCGCTTATTTACCCTAGACTCCGATCACACGGAGGAACCGTTCTCTAACCGGTAAATGAATTTCGTTTCCTGTTTTGCGCTCCGATATATTAACCGGTTAGAGCGATGCTATTGCGAGCGTAACCTTTATTATGAGTTAGGCTCTCAGAGTATGGCTCTAACCGGTACGGAAAATTAACCGGGTTACAAGCCCTGATAAAGGACACAAAAAACATTTTTTTAAACCAATATTGGTCCATTATTTAAGGATCCGTCTGTCTCGTCAGTATGTTAACCTAGATTTTTACTATTTTTTTAAGTTACTCTGTCACTCGAAAAGCTGATCCACCCAGTATCCTAGATACAGTCAGCATTGAAATCTTTTTTTCAGTTTTCCCTCCAATAGACAGTAAACAGGAGGGAGCCACCGAATCTGCGACTCCTCCGCAATGGATAGCACAAGTGAAGCACACAGTTCCCAGCGCTATCAAAGCGTTGGACCTGGTTATGTGTACGGCCGTATGTGTAAAGGAACACATTTTCATAACCGCCAGTCGTTGCCTTGTGACGTAAGTATATTTTTAAGTTATTACTAGAAAGTGCCCGCTTACTTCGTCCGCGGAGGCGAACATTCATAAGCCCCTTGTTTTATCAGCGTAGTCGGGTAAAAGGTATCCTATAACCATTTGGAGATACCTAGCTACCCGTGTACCAAAAATAGTTGATATCCTTTTAGCCGATTTGTCGTGATGAAGCCGCAACAACGCATATAAATATACAAAAAATCCAAAAAATATATATTTCCATTCAGTGAACTCCAAATAATCCGTTGCAATTTTTTTTTTTTTAATATGAGAAGACGATTGGATGGCAGCAATTTTTTCATACAAACGCGCTCGATTATTTCCTCCCTGGTTTTCAAATGTAGACAAATAATTTTTACATAGGTAAGTTATAGGTACGTAGGATGTCTATGTTTTTTTGATTAGTAAAGGGTCAACAGGGATAGAGCAGTAGGAACGTCAGAAATGGCAGTCAAAGTCAGGCAATATCTGCCAAGCGTCAAAACGCCCCATACAAAATGGGCATGAACTATGACGTCATCGTCATTCGTTAGTAAAGCTGTATTGTAAAAACAAGTCCTTCTTTTCTGGCAGTGAAAGACTACGTGTGTTTGTTATACTTGTTTTTCATTCAAGTGAGAGTGGCATCTAATTTACTATAAAAAAAAATGATTTATAAAAAATATAAATTGTGGATTTCAATTTTATTGTGATAATGTGGTGTTTTCGAAGCTGTATAGATAAGGTATATTCGCGTAAGACAGAAGTATGGAAAACACTTAAAACTTTTCCGAAAACGCTCTTAAAGGCGATGAAATAAAGTTTACCTTTCGAACTTCCCCCTACTTCTGTCTTATCCCAACGCAGTAAAACTATATATTTTCACCTCATTCGCTCGAAAAAGTTTCATTTACAACGCGAAATCTGTGTGGAAAAGTTCGTTTTATCCGCTAGCGTGGAAAAATAATTGGAAGTTCGAATTTATATATTTTTTATTTTTCAATTTAAATTTTTATGTACATAATTTTGTTATGAATCTGTTTCGTGGGTTCATTATCACCTTTTTAAATGAAAAAATAATCGGTTTGTTATAATTTCATACTTTTTCTTACATCTCACATTTTTCTCGCTGTAGTGAGGTGAAAAGTTGTGTGTTTCGCATGGCTGTAAAATTATTTGGCTTATCGTGCCTTGAAAGCCTTGTCTCAAGAATCTATATTTGAACCACTCGCTCCGCTCGTGGTTCCATGTTAGATTCCTTCGCTTACTCGGCTTTCAATTGAAGCACTCGCGCCAAATAACAACTTTGCAGCCTTGCATAACAAATAACTTTTTATTCTTTATGCACGTTCCCCGTTAAAAACAGCAATGTTTGCGTGCTTTTACACGCTTTCGCCTCCACCCGTGCCATTGTGTAGCGCCGGTATTAAGGAAATACAATGCCACCTTGGAGCATTAAACCCTTCAAACTCCTTTGTTGCCATGGCCTGTGTCTCTCTTGGGGCATCCATCAATTACGTGAGCCGTTTCGGGGTCAAGCTGAATGTCATCTATTCTTTTTGTGTGTAAAATTGCAAAAAAATGAGTTCAGCATGTTTCATCACTAAAAAATGGCAAAATTACACAATAACACTTTTTCACATTGTTTAGCTAGCTTATAGAAACAGCATGCTGTGTTTGCCTGTAATTGGATAAACACTCTTGTCTTTATGTCCATATCATATTAGTGTAATTTCATTGTGTTGTATCTGTTGGCAAACCTATAAATAAACAAATAAATAATATTTCTCGTGGTTTTAAAGAAGAATATCAAACGAATTATGATAAATAAACCCAACATTTACACTAGAAAAACCCTTTTGTAAAATCTCACCATGGGGAGAGGGAGTCGGTAAAATCGCCGAAAACGCCTCACGTAATTAACGGACGTCCCCTCACAGTAGTCAACGAACATAACGATTATTTTGAATATTTTCCATTTAGGCTAAGAGTACCATACACAATAGTTGTGTACCAAGAGGAGGAGTTAAAGTCAAAAGCTTTTGTAGAGCCTAATAGGAACACAAAGCAAATGTTTAACGATATAAGTGTTATCGTCACCGTCAAGCCGGCATCGGAGAAGAGTTGGACCTTCATAGAAAGTTTCGACGCAAGGGTACCGTTTACCGAGACACTTCAAGGCTTCGCTTGGTTTAAACGTTATTTGAGTAGCGTCGATGATGAATATAATGTGATCGGATTTGTGAGTGATTTCAGCACGGAAACACCAGAAAAGGTACGGTAATCTTCAGGCCAGCGAAACTCATAAAAAGTAGTCATTGCGTATCTCATAAGAAGCAGTTATTGCGTTTCTCATAAGAAGTAGTCATTGCGTATCTCATAAGAAGTAGTCATTGCGTATCTCATAAGAAGTAGTCATTGCGTATCTCATAAGAAGTAGTCATTGCGTATCTCATAAGAAGTAGTCATTATATCTCATAAGAAGTAGTCATTGCGTATCTCATAAGAGGTAGTCATTGCGTATCTCATAAGAAGTAGTCATTGCGTATCTCAAAAGAAGTAGTCATTGCGTATCTCATAATAAGTAGTCATTGCGTATCTCATAAGAAGTAGTCATTGCGTATCTCATAAGAAGTAGTCAATACGTATCTTATAAGAAGTAGTCATTGCGTATCTCACAAAAGTAGTCATTTGAATTGAAACGTGTGTCGCATGATTATTACATTTGATAAAAAATATTGAGTACCATAATAGAGGTATGTACAATTGTACATACCAGAAATGCTAAACCACCGTCTTTTTTAGGGTTCCGTAGCCTAAATGGAAAAACGGAACCCTTATAGTTTCGTCATGTCCGTCCCTCTGTCCGCCCGTGTGTCACAGGCATTTTACTCAAAAACTACAAGATGTACATTGATGAAATTTGGAGTATATGTAGGTGTCTTTGTGTGAGCCGCTACTTAGTTTAATAGTTAAATAATAAAATAAAAAATGTAACCGAACTGAAAAATAAAATTTCAGCAAATATCATTGTGTGGCACATATATCGACAGATCATTTGAAAACATTTGAGGTTACTAAGATTTATTTTTTGATTAAGTGGACATTTTCGGAAATAATTGTTCCTAAAGTAGCATAAATTGTTCCCTTCTTAAATTGTTCCACCTCTTTTTTCTTCAACGTAGTTGGGTAAAAAGTATCCTATAACGATCTGTGGATGCCTAGCTACCCGTGTACCAAAAATTGTTGAAATCCGCTTGGCCGATTTGGCGTGATGAAGCCACAACGACACACAGAAATATACATACATATATAAAATTATTTTTCGATTTAGTGACCTCCAAATAGATTGGATAGTGATGTTTGTTCGATCTTTATTCACCAACAATGCAAATAGGTGAAACAATAATTGTTAGACATAGTTTACAAAAAAGTAATTTTACAGCGATAAGTAAAGCGATATTTTTTAAGCATGTTCGACCGTTTGTTCTACGCGCTCCCAGCGAGCCGGCCGCCTGCCTGGCGGCAACCCTTAGGACTTCCTAGTTGATTTAGGTGATTGGTCACTAACATTTCCAAGCCGTCTTTTACGACATGCACGGATAGCGTTGGAGTGGGCAATTCTAGAGCCTTACAATTTGAAAACTATCGCAAATTTAGAAACAAGCGGCTGTGGTGCAGGTTTAAAATAGCTAGTCGTAATGCTGCCTCCGGGTGTTTTCTTAACTAAAGACCTGCTATATTTTCAGATCGAACACAAATTATACGAATTGACCATTAAAGTAACCATGGATTTATGCGAAAATCTGCTCAATGAATATTACCAAGTGCCATGTTATTTCAACTGCACTGTCTTAGAACACTCTCAGAATAAACGAAATTGCCAGAATTATCTACGAGGTCTGGGACATGCTGTTGTGCAGAAACCAGAAGGGAAGGATGATATCCTAATAGGAATAACCACATGGGCAGTCGTTGATGAAACAGAGGCTCTGCCAGTGGGCTTTGCTCTACTGAACACTCTACCTTATTTCAGAAATTTTGAATGTGCACAAAAAATTGCTACTGATGATAAAAAAGTCGTGGAGCCAAACTACTATACGTCTTTGTGTGAAGCAGATTAATATATTGAAATTGAACACGGAATTAATTTTTTGTAGGCTTTGCATTAAATTCAGAATGTAATACAGTGAAGCTGTCAGTAAAAACTAGGTGCTACATTCGTTCGCGGAGGAGAAAAAAGGCATATCCCTCGGTTTTGCTTCAGCGTAGTGGGGTAAAGAATACCCTATAAAGATATAACCATGCCTATATATCGAAGTACCCTATATCAAATATTGTTAAAATCCGTCATATCGTTTTGGTGTGATCAGGACACAAGGATATTTCGACATAGATATACGGGTATTGTCCGAGGGATGGTATTTTGCTAGCGTCCATTATCAAAGCCCTGATCTTTAAGAAGTTCGTGCATTGCGTTGTTAAGATTTGAGAACTACTTTCTTTGTATAATATAATAGTATAAATAAGGTACTTGCGCCCAAAATGGCCCGGTTCTTATTAAGATGGCCCACTTTCATCATGTGCTTTAGTTCAACTTCCTTGGCTTCGATATAAAGTTGCAGTTTTATGTATGGTACTAACTGAACATGGCCGCGAAATTTAAACTCATTCGAACTTTAAAAAATACAAAATAATAGATGGGCCATCTTAAGAACCGGGCCATCTTGGGCGCAAGTACCTTATAGATTATACATACACGCGTCTTGAAAGTCTTGAAACAAATATAGCGTTGTATGATGTTATTGTTATTGCCAGTTCATTGCATCAGGTAGGTATATTTAAGAAGATATAGTGGATATTACATACCATATAAGTGTGTTGTTATTACCGTACCTATCAGTAAGTAAGCGTAAAACCATATCAGTGTGTTGGTATAATATTTCCAATAAGAACTGTGTTTTATTTCGAAATATCGAACTTTTATTTTACGTTTATGACTCAATGCATGGAAGGAGCGTGTTTTATTATCATAGTGTAAAGTGTGTTGGATTTGTACACAGGGAGCATTCATACAATGGCCATATCTTCGGGTAAAGTTGTCCTGGGTGCACTGTTAAAAAAAAACACGTAAACCTAAAAACAAGAAAATTTACAAAACACTATTTAAAATTATCATTAGGGAAGGTGGGGAACAGTAGACTGTTGGGGGAACCGTAGATCTTTGCCTATGTTTTAGAGACATAATAGATTTACATATATGTTTTCTTTGATAACGCATTCTTTTAATTCATCCCATGACGAAAATATTAATCTATTATTTCTCTAAAATATAGGCAATTGCCCATTGTTTTCCTAGAAGTCCCCTAATTTTAAATTAATAAAAATGTTAAATTAATAGATAGTATGTTAAATTTCATCATTTTTCGTAATAATCCTTGCGTTTTGGGGAATTTTACAGATTTATGTCTTTTATTTTCTTGTAAAATTACATAAATGCATGTAAAATTACATACGTTTTAACAGTGTGTGTGTAACAGTGGCCACAATGGTCTATGAACCGGAAAGATCGCGAGAGCTATATCTCCCTCCCAGATAAAGTTCTCACAATCTTTCAACGCAAAATCGATTAACTTATTCGTTCGTTCAGTTTTCTGTCATGGCCGTCGTGTGATATCTAACCAGTGAGCAACCTTACCCACTACAAATTTCGTACCCACTACTCATACAAATTTCGAGTTTCGAACTTCGAATTTCGAGTTTTGGAATCGGAGTACGCGGGCTCCTGAGCTTTGGGGCCCTGGGCACGGGCGCGTCTAGCCCTGTGGTAGCTACGCCACTGGTCGGGGTACGCGGGCTCCTGACCTTTGGGGCCCCGGGGCACGGGCCCGTCTAGCCCTTCGGTAGCTACGCCACTGGTCGGGGTACGCGGGCCCTTGAGCTTTGGGGCCCTGGGCACGGCCCCGTCTAGTCCTTCGGTAGCTACACCACTGGTTGGGGTACGCGGGACCCCTGAGCTTTGAGCCCCCGAGGCACGGTCCCGTCTAGCCCTTCGGTAGCTACGCCACTGGTCGGGGTACGCGGGCCCCCTGAGCTTTGGGGCCCCGGGGCACGGGCCCGTCTAGTTTCGTAAATTATACAAGGTGGGCGAAGAACACGAAAGATTTTAACTATGCATTATTTATTTTAATAAATAATTCATTATAAAATTTTAATGAATGAACCTCAGTCAAACCCGGCTTAGTTGTGAAGATATTGTCAATTTTTATGTAAACTATTTATTGTGATTACAGATTACAAACGTTATTTATCTTTGAAATTATTTATTGTGATTACTAAAGTGCATTAACCTCTTTTGATCGCGACGTTGCCACGTATTTTTCCAAGTTATTGTCGCTATTGACAGACATTGCTAAAGTCATACTTTATTGGAAAATTTTAGTGAATGGGATTATTTTCGTATAGAAGCGGAAGTTAATCAAATTTATGTACAAAAATCGACAAAACTATTTTTATGCTGAATTTGACTTTGGTCATATATTAACAAAAAAAATATTCAATGAAATAATCGAGAAATAATATATAAGAACTAATACTAAATAATGTTATAAATTAATAAGTGGAATAAATTATTAGTAAATTAAATTAAATTCAAACTAAAATAAATCTAAAAAGTTGTGCCCCCGCGGCATGGTGCCGAAGATGCTGGCAGCATTTCCACGCTACTAATACGTTGTGCAAGGTAGCTGCCAGCTCTTCGGTCACTCTTTTTTGGAGATCTTTAAATAGTTTGTGGGCGCTGGGACCCCACGAACCTAAGGTCGCAATCCCGAAAGGAGTAAAATTATACTCGGGGCCGGGATACTTGTGATTCTTTAGTTTTTCGGCCGCCTCTGCTGCCGGCCCTGCTCTGCACGATGTTCCGTGGAGATGAGACGGGGCCAGTGTATCGACGCAGGTTAGCAAAAATTTATGAATAACAGTGACTATCACAAACTAGAAGGCGCCCGCAACTTCGTTCGCGGAGGAGAAAAATCATAACCCCTCTTTTTTTCTTTAGCATAGTCGGTTAAAAAGTATCCTATAACCATCTAGAGGTACCCAGCTACCCGTGTACCAAATAGTTGACATCCGTTTACGAGTAGCCGATTTAGCGTGATGAAGCCACAACGATACATACGAACATACAAACATTTCATTTTTACAATTTCATAATAGTATAGATTATTCTTTCAGACATTTATTAGGTAGCGAAAAAGTTTAAAAGCAACCATCGGAAATGAAAAGTTGATAACCAAAGTGCAATAATTCTAAAGTTGTAATGTTCCTCCGGCAACTTAAAAATGCATAAAACTGTAATTATCATTTCCTTAATATTTTCGTGTGGTGGATACGATCTACTTGAGGAGATAATGAAGATCATTTCAAGAAAACAACTACCAGTTTCGGGGAAAAACGAATCGGCGACGGAGCCGAATGATGCCCAGTTTTATAAACCTCCAAAAAACCCTAATGTGAATCACAGCCGTAAGTACGTCTAATACTCTGTGATAATCCTTGTACTTCTTTGAAATAAAACAATTTAACGGATTATATCGCGTATATTATCTCATTTGAGATCCCGATGTTTCGGAAGCTTTCAGCTCTCCATGGTCATGGGTGGACTGACGGGTGTTAAATTGTTTTTCAATGAGTAATAATCGCAGAAACAGGAGAAAATATTTCTTATACTTCTTTGTTTGGTGGCTTATTTCATTTTATTTATTTGGAGCATTTCATACAAAACAATAACAGAGCTTCGAATTAATACATAAAGTCAACAACAGATGTCATCACGCCAACATGCCTAAACAGATTCCAAAAATTTTTGGTACACGGGTAGCTGGTTATAGGATACTGTTTATCATCTGTGGATACCCAGCTACCCGTGTACCAAAAATAATTAAAATCCGTTTATCCGAATTGGCGTAATGAAGCCACAACGACACATACAAAAATATAAAAAAAAAAACATTTTGTGACCTACAAATAGCTTGTACCAGTATTTTTTTTAAATTTCTTCAAATGTACAGACATTTCATTTTTACAAGTTTATAATAGTATACATGTACCTGGGTTATTGCCTTACGAAATTTTGACAATTGTCATCCGAATCAACTGTCATAGCCCATACAAAATCATGACACTTGATTCTGATTCCGAGCGTCAAACACGTTAGGCGTTAGAGGGGCTGTTCTGGACGACAGTAGCGCGGTGGCATACATTTGGTCGTGTCGCTCGCGCCGCCCCCCTGCCCTCTAGTGTCCAGTCGGCAGCCTTAGTACCGAACTTGTCAAAAAAAGGACAACGCTGACAAATGACAGTAGGGAATAAACCACCGTAGAGGACAGAGGACAATGACTAATAGTTCGTGGCGAAGGCTTTGGCCTCAGACTGTACAGCTCCTCTGCATAGCACGGTTTACTCTCATCTGGCATAAACTTTACTGTCGTAATCATCATTTTGCATATTTTTTTATGCACACGTAAACTGTTCAGGATTGATAAAAAATAAACCTTACCTAACCTAATGCATTTATCATCAGGATGATGCCTTAAGAGGATATACTAGTGACCGTTCCTCCATACAAACGTACTCCCTCGTTTCCTCCCTGGATAATTGTCTTAGAGCATTTTTTTGTATAAATAGAATCTATACTTACCTGTGCCATGCTCCTATGTTTTATTTTTCTTAATAATTTGTTTATTTGAAGAATAAGAGGCCCTTTAAAACTGCAAAAAATGCCACCATCTGGCGCCATAAGGCCACGTTTAGTAAAAAAAAAATTACGAATATAAAGGAAAAACAAAAAACATAGAAGCATAGCCGAAGCCCTGGTTATAATATATGTGCAAGAAAAACTAAAATTAGTCCAGTTTTTAAAGAGCTGGTCTAATACGAGTTCATTCAACCGTATTTCAGATTTCTGTCCAATAGGCAACGTCCAGAGAGCTGCCAATCTGACTCTAGAGGAGGATTATCCCTGGATAGCGCGTGTTTTTCACTCTCCTGATGAAAACGTGCCGTTCATTTGTACGGCAGCTGCTATACGAAAACAGCTGTTCATTACGGCAGCCCGCTGTCTTGACACGTAAGTTACCTATATTCAGTGTCATCTTCTTCATCTCAGTCGTAACACTTTTGATAAAGTGGTCCACACGTCCTGTAGGGGTGGCAACTATTTCTTAAGCAAATATAATATTTCCCAGCCAAAGGTACAAAAAAATTAAACTCAGAAAAGAAAATAGTACAAAATACTTAAGAGTGAAAATTGATTCATTAAACATAATGCATAATATTAACTATGCATCATGTTAAATGAATATATTACTCTATACTGTTATTGCAATAGGGTGGTGCAACTATCTGAGTTGATTGAAGCCCATTTCTCCACTTCAACAATATTGATTGGTGCATAAAATCTAGTTGATATGCGTAAGGACTGACCGAAATATAGTATTTTTGTGAACTATATATTTCTTCAACAGTATATAGTACAAAGAGTCAAAATATAGTACAATACTATATATTATAATGTATATCGATCACTACCTCCCTGATGAGCAAAAGGCGCCACTCAAAACCAGCATCACGAAGTAAACTCCTTTACTTTATGACACTAAGCTGAGCTAATGATGTCGATGAAACATGTTAACCCAGATTTTAACTTCTTAGAACAAAAGTCTCCTTTACAACTGTAGGTACTATACCATCCGAAGCAAGTCGTTCGTGCTACCGTCCAAGCCATCAAAGCATATGGTCTCTGAGCTGATGATGTTAATGATACATGATAACCAAGTTTTTAACTTCCTAGAGCAAAAGTTTGAGCATTGCGACCGTAGGTACTATACTAGAAGTCAAGACACCGAAGCAAGGCGTTCGTGCTGCCGACCAACCCAACGAAGCAAATGGTCTCTGACTAAGCTGTGACGTTAATAAAACATGCTAACTCAGATTTTTTCTTTCTAGCGCAAAAGTCAGCTTTACGACCGTAGTGTACCAGAAAACAAGACTCCGAAGCAAGGCGTTCGTGATGCCGTCCAACCCATCGAAGCAGATGTTCGACGATGTCGGTTTGATTGTCGTGCATAATTCTCCTACACCTGAAACGTGGCAGTCCATCGAACTTATTGGCAAGCCGAGAACTGATGATAATTTTGTATGGTTTGAAGAATGGGGTTTAAGGCAGGCGAAGAATAGCAGTGTACTAGGATTTGTTGTTGATGTAAGATGTATTGTGCTTTCATAGATCTTAAGACAAGCCCTCATACAAAACCTATGAGATTTCTTCGGCTGTGGACGGAGTGGCAGTTTTGTGATGTTAAAAGTCACCAATAGTCCTAATTTACGGACGGAGTGTCCGTGAAAGAGTTAAATATAAATCACATAGACATTTATCTTGCGAACAGCCAAGATGTGGTACTTCCTGCCTGCATGAGAATTTTCGAGCTACAATTCGACATTTTCAAAACCAGGGTGCATGGGCACCTTTTGCGCGCACTGACCTCATCGCAAGCTTCATTTATGTTTACCATCGGGTAGGATTGTAGTCAAAAGCAACCCATTTTTCACTAACAAAAATTGAAATTGGTGAAATGATCGCTGAGCATTTTAGCCCTCGTATGCTTAGACATAGACACAGATCCGTGCAGAGCGTTTCAATAATATATAAAATGTTCATACAGCTTCAATTTGATTGCCAAATTTTTTACATTGCACACGAGGGGTTAAGTGGACCCTAAGTACAACCTACGAGATGGTCATCGTAGTATCACGCTATAATTTTTCAGATACAAAACCCCGAGGTACAAAACCTTTACAAATTGGATTCAATGGTCGTGAGCAACTACCTATGTAACAAATTGGTTCCAAAGGCGGACGATTCAAATGATTATTTTGTCCCATGTTTTCACCATTGCTCGATCGAAGATCATAATCTTATGGACCTCGACACAGCCACCCAACGCATCCTACGTGGCCTGGGACACGTGGTATTTGATAATAACTCTATGCTCATTGGTGTTGCTACTTGGGCGTGTGACAGATTACCACAAAATTATCTTCCGGTTGGGATAGCTGTCCCAAATTCGAAGTCTTTTAATGAAGATTTGAAGTGCGCATTGAAAATTCGCAATGATACTGCAGAAACTGTTGAAAAGGGATACTACCAGAAGTTGTGTGATATAAAAGACAAAAATTAAAAAAAAAATGATTGTGTTAAGTTAAATCGTGGTTACCAAAATGATGATTTGATTGATTGGGATTAAAAGGGCGAGAGAAAAGTAAATAATGATACCTGATTTTAAAATGTTTTCTTTCTATAATATAATATTAAATTATTGCATTCACAAATAAGAAAGAACACACAATATCAAGTAAGATTTTATATTACAAGTAGAGGTAAGAGCACGAACAACAAATATTGTCGAGAATGAAGCATTGATTTCACTTTCCTTGGATTGCGGTCTGAAATAAACATTTAAAATTATTCTTTGTATTTATTTGTTCCTTCGTTCGTAACTTAAGAGCTACGTTCTTGTCGGTGGAGTATTCGCCATTCTTCCTTATCTTCAGTTAGCCTTTTGGTCTCCTGATACGACACAGTGCCGACTTTTTCATGATCAAAATAGGTTAAGCTTGGTCTTCCTCTGCCCCATCTTCCGTTAACTTTACCTTCCAGAATGTTCCCATAAAAAGTATCATGCCGCACCATCTTTCCTCTCTTATTTTGTATAGTTTTCAAAATTGATCTTTTTCGTTAACTTATCTCTTCATTGGTCTTCCTTTATTTATTTGTAATTTTCATCAATTTATTAATACTAATTTATGCTCCAAATGAACTTCTAGACATCGCAGCAATGGTTTGGATTTCATTTGTCTTGTTATTTAAAAAATCTTTCAATTCAATCAGGTCCGAACGAATTACTTCCATCACATTTAATTCATATATCTTCTTGTCCAATGCATAATAATGAATTAGAGTAGTTTCGGGTGCATATGCAGTTGGCTTGACTTTAAGCGAGATTGGAGTTCTTTCTGCAGTTCCATTTATGTTTAAAAGATAAAGAGTATTGTCTACATTAACAAACATGCCTCCGTATTGAGCAAACATTGGTTTTATAAGTTTTACTTCGTTTCGTCTCGGTATACCATCAAATTTCTTAACACCATTTTCATTAAATATATATAATTCCTTTTTAGTATCAGAATAATATAAGTTCCCTTTAAAATCAATGACGATCTCCTTAACATCTTTAAGATCTTCAACTTTGTTCTTCTTTGTACCCTCCTCAGTTACCGAAAATACTTGATTGTCTTTTGTTACAAAATATACTATACCGGTTTTATTATTAGCTTCTATTTGGATTATATTATCAGTTAGAGATCCATATTTATTAGTAGTGCCATCTGTGCCGTCATATACGTAAATACCATCCGATGCACCTAGGTAAACTTTTTTAGAGGCATCGTTGAATGCAGCCGCATCTCGTCCGTTCTCTAGGATTTTAGTAGCTGTGCCATTTTTAAGCATATACAAGCCTCGATCTTCTCTTTGCCCTTTATCATTAACATCGGCTTCGACGAAGAAAACGGAGAGATCTTGGGTGCTATCCCCATTTCCGTCATCATCGTCATCGTCATCGTCAAAGTTGATGCGGTTGAGAGGTACATCAATGTTGACGATGTCGTGCTGGCTGGTGTATCTAACGTTGGACTCGAAGAAGAATTTTCTAGTGACCACTAGTTTGTTTTCGGGACTGATAGGTGCCGCTACGATTATAGACACCAGAAGGAATAACGGCAGTAGTTTCAGAAGTCTCATGGCGCTGGAATAAAAATAAAAAACGCACTTTAAGTACCTATACCTACACAGAGTGTCTCGGGAAGGGTGTACAAGCGAAAGCCTGGAGTTCGGGGATACTAATACTGATCGATTTATGCCCATGTATGCTACCCGATTTTTTTGTATCTAATTATGTTTTTTTGAGAATTTTCGCGAGGATCAGAATCATTCCTTTTTTAGTATTTTTTTGGTTAAGTGTTTTTTAATATTTTCAACATAATTCTTCTAAAGTTATGAGGTGTCCTTTAATGCATAAAATCAGCAACTCCCAAATTTTAATGCAAGCTACCAAACTTGATCTAAAGTGAATATCGGTTTGGGAGCTACGATGTCAAAGACAAACACACAGATACCGTAGATGGCGCTAAGGTTATAATACCTTTCAAAATAAAAATAGGTACAGGGATCAAAGCGGATGTATAAATTCGAGGTGGATGGCACAATGCTCGCTGGTGGAGGGGTGACACTCTCGACGCGTAATCTATAAGTACCGGGTTCGAGTCCTGGTGTGATCACGTGCGAGAGCAATCGTATTTTTCTTTGCGCTTTGACTTGTATCTATATCACAACTATGATTCTTTGTTCAATTTTATTATGTCATCGTTAAATATTTGGTTTTAACGCGGCATCTAGTTTTTGCCAGAATATCTCCTTGCGATCGGGGCACGATCCAAAGTATGTCAATCGACAGTCCTCTTGTTTTAATGGTACTTGGTATTGTTGAATAAATATGTTATTATTATACTTGATATCGGTAGGTTGTTGTGATACCTGAAAATGTCATTAAGATACCTTGATGACCTGATCCCGAGTTAATTTACTACTAGTGGGTGCCCGCAACGTCGTTCGCGAAAGAATAAAAAGTCATAACCCTATTTTTTACTTCAGCGTAGTCGGGTAAAGTAGCTACCCGTGTATGAAAAATGGTTGAAATCCATTCAGCCGTTTTGAAGTGATGACGCCGCAAAAAAATGTTTTAAGATTCAATGACCTTTTTCTAACTTTTTTTATTGAAAATATCTTCAATGTACAGATATTTTGTTTTAACAGCTTCATAATAGTATAGATGTTTAATGTTATGGTTAAGAGTGCGTTTCCACTGACGCGGAGCGGTGCAGAATTGTGCGATATGGACCAATAAGGCTGCCTCACTGTTGAATCGAACTCTAGTGAATTTGAGTTTGCGGAACGTTGGTTAATTTCACGCAACCCCGTTCCGCTTCAGTGGAAACACAAACTGTCGTGTTGCTGTTGCAGTTTGTAGAAAAGTTATGCCTAATTTCACCAGACTCTGCTAGTTATTAACGACGGCTTAGCATCTGTATGTGCCTTTCAAATGGTTTATAACAGGGATCGGAACCTGTATTTTTTTCGTACAAAATATCCGAAATAACGATTCGTTAATTCGTTCAGTTACGAGATTTTCGTATATTTTATTAAAATTGTAAAACTGATTATTTACATTATTTATTGTCTTATTTTATGATGATTAATTTCTCTTCTGCACTGCACTATACTAAGATACATAGAGACTCAGTTTAAACAAGAAAAAACCCGACACCTAAAAAAGATAACGAACAGATTTTTTAATATGATACTTTGATCAAATCCTCTCAAACAAAAAAACTATTGAAATAAAACAATTTAACGGATTATATCGCGTATATTATCTCATTTGAGTTCCTGACGCTTCGGAAGCTTTTCAGTCCACCCGTGACCATGGAAAGCAGAAAAGCTTCCGAAACGTCGGGAACTCAAATGAGATAATATACGCGATATAATCCGTTAAATTGTTTTATTTCAATGAGTAATAATCGCGGAAACAGAAGAAAATATTTAAAAAAACTATATCAAAATCTAGTTTAAGGCCGTGTAGAACTACGCATTGAGTTTATACTCAAAAAAAAATATATATTTAAGGCTAAGTACTAATATTGTAATAGATACAAATTATTTAGGAAAACTGACAGGCAGTTGAGTTTTTTTCTCTCTCAACAGTGGCCTTCTCTGGGGAAATGCCGATAGACTCAGACTTGTAAAAGTGCCCTTGCGGGCTATTTACAGAATAATAGTGCATTACTACAGAGGCCGGGACAAAAGGGGTTGCCGGCCGAAGAAAGCCTTATAGATAAATCTGAGGCGGGCAACCCCATATTTCCCGCCGAGGTAAGTATAGTGCTTTTTTCAAACATGCAATGAAATAAACAACAAAAAAATCAGTTTTATTTTTTAATACGCATATTGGCAGAATGTCATGATGCCTGGGCCACAAATTTATGTAGAATGGAAATTAAAAAAGCAGTCTTTGCCGGCCTAGGCCTGCATCATTTGTATGAAATTCCATTAACGACCTCTCGTCCTAGCTGCACCTGAAACGTCATACTTCGCAGCCTATTATAAGGAACATAACATCAATGTTTCATTACATGTTTGAGAAAAGATATTTACTTTATAGGGGTTTATTTACGTCAAGACTTACCAATTCGCTGTGTCGTTGTGTCTAGATGATAGTAAAGACTGGAAGATTTGTTTAGTATCAGTGCATAAGTATCTTGGTTGACGTTTGACCTCACACCTAAAGAGGGTTTATCTCTGTCCCTCTCGTATAGATAAGGCGTAATTAAACTTCTGATAACTATTTTATAATGTAAGGAATTCCATCTTTTCAACCTTAGAAAAAACAAGTATACGATCATCATTCTGAAATATCTGACTCGAATGCCCTCTGTTCGTCCCTAATATAACTAAGACACGTGTGGTAGTGGTACATGTTTCAGATCACAGGTCAACATATATTGGTCCGTCAAGCAGGTTGTCAAAACTGGCTTAAGAAAACAAAGCCAATTGCGAGACCTATGAAAATAATAGTTTATACGTGTCTAAAGGGTCATATTATAGTAGCCACAAGTCGGTCGGGGCTGCGTTTGATGCTGACGCACTATTGTGAATACTATAGCAGAACTCTGGAAAAACCCGACTGCGAATATCTATATATAACTAATATCACTTCCACAACCAAGACGAATCTAACGATACCTCATACATCAGAATTTATCAAGCTGTTTAGGCTGCAGTTTGCCAAAGAAATTAACCCACATACACACTTACATACATACTCTCGAAAACATAACCCATCGCAGTAATTGGGTAAAAGAGCGGTGTTATACGTTTAACGTGTTTCAGATGTACATGTTAATTTCTAACGTATTGTGTCACTTGTATGTTACCTACGTTCACAATAGATTGGACCCAAAGGATATCATGATAATATTTTAGCCTTTTGTTTCATTATGATTTCATGTAATTTAAAGGTGCTCCGTAATTTTTTAATCCCTGACAAAAAAAGAGGGGTATTATAAGTTTTACGTATATCTGTGTGTCTGTGTGTTTGCGTCTGATCTGTCTGTGGCATCGTAGCACTAGAACGGATAGACCGATTTCTATTTAGTTTCCTTGTATCTGAAACGTAAGGGTCATAATGTAGGCAAGGCAGTTTTGAATGACTTCGGTGGTATAATTTTATATTATGATTTATATGTCGCACCCGCTCACGGAACAATGGTGTCTCGGATCTTTGGGAGGCGTGCGCGGAGCCGAAGCCAACGCGTAGAGGCCCTTTTATAATGATTTTTATTATTAATTGTCCCTCCTGATTCCACCTGAAAATGTGGGCCATTTTACATGGGTCATGTTGCCCGTCCATAGATAATAGAAAGGTAAGGAGGACAATCTTTGTTTATCCTAAGTGTCCGTCGATAGGAGTTAATTGGTGGCGCCACTGTAGCAAGTATGTACATTTATTTTACTGGCGCGAATGTGTTTTTAACAACAGACGTTGAAAGTCATTTCTGGATTGTAAAATAAATTACCATAATGCCAAATGCCAAAAAAATCCATAGCGATGAAAAAAATAAATTTTTGTCATTTTTGTAAACTTCGTCTATCTTTTGAAGTAAACATTATTAAATATTTACTTCAAAAGATAGACGAAGTTTAGTAGCATTTTGATAAAAATGTTCCGAACTCTTTTAGTTGTTGACGTGACCGGGGGGGTTATTGCCTAACGAAATTTTGACAATTGGTATCCGAATCAACTGTCATAGCTCATACAAAATCATGACGTCAAACGCGTTAGGCAAAAAGGGGACCGAACCACAGCTGGTAATCTTCGTATAACAAAACGCGTACGTTAGCACTATGTTGTTTTTAATCTTGACTGACGTTTTTCTCTGCTGTGATTAGCTGTTGGGTTGTCAATACACTCGTCTTGTCATCTATATATTATTTATCGAAATTCATTCTGTCACTGTCACAGTAATGTGTTATCGAGTGATGTCGTTGTGTTTATCCTGTCTTGCTTTTTGCAAAACGTTTTAACAGTGCTGTGTTTGTAGAACTTTGCCAAAGGACGCTATTTTACACCATTTCCCGTGCTCTGAGAAAATATTTAGTGGTTGAAGTGTTTAAATCGTGATGATCTTGCAAATTTATCGCCCGCAGAACTAGCAAACATTATGTGCAAGAATTCATTTTGTTTATTTGAGTGCGCCGAGCACAAAACTATTCTCAGTCGTTTCATTGCTCTGACTGTCCGATTTACAATTATGAATTGGTGCAACACAACCAACAAAATATTAAAGGGGACAGACGTATTAATTGCAATACAGATGAAAGCTTACGACAGATTTAAAAATAAATTGAAAAATAAATCTTTTAACAAATAATGTGTGTTTTATTTTTTTGCCACTGAGGTATAATTCTCAGCATATAATTTGATCACGTAAATACAATTACTGAAGTTACGTGTTCAAATTTACGTGCCGGGAACTATTCATTCTAAATATTAGACCTCATTCAATGAACCTAGACCACTTTGGCTGAATACGTTACGATCCCTTGCCATATTGCAATCTCGAATAGAACAAAAATGAACGTCAGTCAACACTAATCGTACAGATTAAATATAGTTGCCTAGTGCAAATAATATTTGTTTCTGAGTTGGCAGTCTGATACGTAGTATCTCTTATTAGTCTGTGGACCGAACCGAGAAGCAACAGGTCATTTCATACGCACTCGCTACTCTAGCGCCATTCTGGATGGTTTTGGAACTATTATTTACTCCTTTCCGCTGAACATTTTCTCGTCTATTTTCCTATATTAGATTGTTCTCCTTACCTTTCTATACTCCATGTGCCCGTTCATTGAAGCGGAGCGGAGCGGAGCTGTGTGAAATTTTAACCAATCACATTTCAGATTAAAATTCACTCGTGTCGGTTCTAATCTGATTGGTTAATTTCACCGCTTCAATAGACGGGCAGCCTTATCAGCCGTTAGCCTAACGGAGCATGACGGGATTGAAGCAAAAGCAGAAGATAAGCAGGATAATTAAACATTGTTTGATATAAAATGATTTGTTTAATTCTTATCATTAAAGTTTGATTCTATGTGATGTGATGATTCTACACTTATGAGTATAGTCAGCTGCAGAAAGGTATAAACGATTAGTCCGTTTAAAAATATCTTCGACTCTATTACTCGTCAATAGAGTAGCCAGAGGATATTCTTGATCTTGAACTGACTTATAGTTAATATCTTTTAGCATCTGACTGTACAATAAAATAACTGTATTGTATAACAGGGTGCATGCATGAATTTTTTTATCGCATTCTTAACTTAATATGAAAATACCGTTAAAGCGATTTCAAAAAGTGAAATTAAAATTAAAATCGGCCAAGAAATACGCATGATATAGGCATTTGAAACTGCTACTTAGACGGCGATTTGACAGAGAGGTCCGACATGTACTGTTACGTCATAGTCCACTCCGGCCATATAAACTCCATATTAAATTCCGTTTTGCTAGAAAGATATACAATGAAATTTTTGATGGCTTATATCTGGGTTATATTTATAGTTATTCAAAAAAATATTTTTGACTACTGTTTGTTACATGAATGAGCTTTTAATAAAGGAAAAATAAGAAAACATGCATATTCCCTACTCACAAAACAGAGTACAAAAGAAACAAATTGGTTTTCTGTAAAGTCGGTTCACGGACGACAACTTTACGTGATAACGTGGAAGAGAGATAGATGTGTGACAAGCCCAACGCTCGGCTCGTGACAATGAGCGGAACGTGACACTTTTTCGTGCGAGCAGCCGGCGTTCATCGATTTATAAAACGTTAACACGTCAAAAAAAAAAAACAATCAAGGAGAGGTAAACAACATGCGATCTTATCTCTAAATAGCCATTGTACGATTTATGTTGATCATCTATCGTCCAAAGTACTCGTAGACTCAGTGCTGGACATTATCCCAAAAATTGTCTCATTTAACCTTAATTCATAGCAATGGAGCTAACAAACAAAAACCACGGATGGTATTTACAGAATTGGTTACGAAATAAACGAGCATCACGCTCATTTTTACCATGTACTTGCAAGTTGTGGAATGGCGTTCCTCCTGAGGTGTTTCCAGAGCGCTATAACATGGGATTCTTCACGAAGCGAGTTAACAGGGCACTCAAAGGTTAGCAAAGTATGGGCGATTCCTCCGGTGTTGCACATATCCATGGGCGACGATGACTACTTTCCACCAGTTGGCTCGTCTGCCCGTTTGCCACTCATTACATAAAAAATACCTCTTACGTCTCGCTCTGTAAGCCGCCCATGATCTTAGAGCATTAGACTAATGCCCTAAGCCCATGAAAATGGAAATGATATTCAATTCATACAGTTTCTTGTCTTTTGCGTAGAATTGGATCAAAGTTGGCTGTGGCGCGAAAGCAGTTAGCTGGACTTCAAGTGTCACACTCATAGACTTCATAGCTACTCCATCAGGGTTTAGACGATACACGCTGTTATCGACGAATACAATCGTGCCTTTATCAATGCCATATGGAGGACTGACAAGCGTAACTTTATCCATTTCAATCGGTAAACCTTCAATTTTTTTAGGAACTGCATTCGCTTCACCACTCAAGACATACATATTCTTTTCAGTATCATAATAATACATGTTTCCTTCAGATCCGAAGACAAGCGCTTGGATGTTTTTTATATTGGATAACTTTACACTAGCAGTTGCATCAGCGTTAAGTTTAAAAGCTTCATGGTTTGCTGTTAAATAGTAAACATCGTGTGTAAAATTGTTATACGCCATTTGGATAATGTCATCTGTAATAGTTCCGTGTTTCACAGCAGTGTTACTAGCTTCATTGTATTTGTAAATACCATCACTAGCTCCAATATAGATCACATTTTCGCGGGTAGCAACCGCGTCTCTGCCATTGTTGACTAGTTTTGTAGCTTTACCGTTTTTGTATACGTACAGCCCTTTATCTGTTTTTTCGCCGTTATTAATTTCAGCTTCCGCGAAAAAAACGGTGCGTGGCTCTTCATTTTCTTCACTACTGCTACTAAGAGTAACATCTAATTCGGTGGTTGACCCGTTGAAGTTGAATTGGTTCAAGGGAACGAATATTTTGACTATGTCGTGCTGTCCGGTGTAGATGACGAAGTCTTTGTTGAGGAGTTTGTCGTTGACGACGATAGGACTGATATCAGTGGGTGCCGCAGAGCACGCCAGGAGAAAGCACGAGATTATGGTCAAAATCTGCATTTTGTCGCCTAAAAACAAAAAAAAATGCATTTTTGTTGCGGTTTAAAAAGTAAAACGAGAAAAGCTATATATACTTACTAATAAAAAAGAGGTTTGGTTTACGTTTAGGCCTAAAGATATTTACGTTATAAAAGAAAAAATAATAAAGTAAATATTGAAATAATGGCATGATGGCACTCCCTCTTCTTGGTAAGGAGGTGATTGCGTCTATATGGTAGCCTATGATTAAAAAAGGGCGTGGGACCAGAGATTGGGTAAATGTAATCGACGGATGAATAAACATTAAAAATAACCTATTTCATCGCCAATGATGATTAAAAAATATCGAATTAATATTCTTAATAGTATCAGTTCCTAATAATTTATTCACGAATAAAGTAATCGTCAAAAAAATACCGAATAATTGTAATAATAACATAAACAGATTAATTTATCCGCGACTAATTTTGTAACGAAAGATTTATTAGAATTATTAGTTAATAAAAATAAATAATAAATGCACACCTGTGCTTGAGACGAAACAATTTAGAAATGCAGTTATTTATCATTATCATCAAATTCGATAACAGCTCACTCCTGTATGCCCGCTCTTGCTTGATGGTGTTTTTAAATTATAAAAACAATACAAATACTCTATATTGTATACCTCACAAATATACAAGGATTCAAAAATAATTACAGATATACAACAGGCGGTCTAATTGCTAAAGATGGAGCTCTTCCAGACAAACTGTTTAATGAAATAAGTTGTAAAAAACTGAAGCACAATTTTGTAAGCGGGAGACAAAAAATTATAATCCTCTTGTTTTCTTTAGCGTAGTCGAGTAAAAAGTATCCTATAACCATCTGTGGATGCCCAGTTACCCTTGAACCAAAAATAGTTGAAATCCGTTTAGCCGTATTGACGTGATGAATTCACAATGACACAAACATACAAAATAAAATCGTTTCAGTGACCACCAAATAGAAATAGTCCGTTACAATATTTTTGGACATATATTAACTTCCATGTTCAGATATTTAATTTTAACAAATTTATAATACTAGTTATAAAAAAGACTACTTACCCGTTCAATTAAACAAGATATACTTAGTAAAACTTTTCCGTAATCACATTACTAGATAATGCATATTTACAAGACACTTGCCATTTGAACCTGTTATCATGAAGAGTCGAATTTATTTACAAGTTAAGTTTTGTTACAACTGACAAGAAAAGGTACACAATCTTCAGTATTATCTAGGCCCATTGAAACAAGAGGACTGCTAATCGCCAAACTTGGGATAGATCCTCCTCCTCCAAGGAGATATGCTGGCAAAAACTAGATGGCGCTTTAAAACTAAACATTTAAAGATCTTATAATTGAACAACGAAACATGGTACTGTAAAGGTGGCTCGTGAATAGACACGTTTCTTAGAGACTGGCTGTTATTTAAATAATAGAATAGAATAGAATATATTTTAATAAATAGTCCTTACTTGAATAACCGATTCGAATGAGGAATATCATCCGTCTTAGTCCTATTTCCGGGAGTCAAACGCTGTACAATGTAGTTCGATGTAGATAATTGGTGGATTGTTTTATAGGGCCCAACGAATAATCTACATAACTTCAAGCTTCTTCGATCTCGATGGCACACTTCCGTGCTTATTTTTCTATGGTTCGGCGATGTATTCTCACGTTTCCTATAATGAGCGATGTCGAGGATAAACGGTAGAGACTTTTAAATACGTGTTTATTTGTTCAGACTAAAATCAGTATTGCATTCTCATACATCATGACATTACAAAACAGAGAAAGAAGATATTCCTTATTCGAATCGGTTATTCAAATAAAGACTATTTAAATAACAGCCAGTCTCTGAAAAAGGTGTCTATTCACGAGCCACCTTTACAGTACAATGACATTTTTGTGACAAGCTTTTATTGATTTTGTACTTTTCTTTGAACACCCATCAACTACTCATTCAGACGTTTTTAAAGAGCCCAAACTCGGTAGGATAGCGTTATTCTGACACAGAGTTCCGATCACCATCTTCCTGCCCCATCATCAGATCAGCTCGATGGTATCATACTATTGCATTATCACCGAACTAACGTATTTAGAGTCCCCAGCAAGCTCGGCCGAATTTCACCTTCCCATACAAACGGAGTTTCGTTCTCATTTTAAAACTACGGGTTGGATTGTAACGAAACTTTGCATATACAATGACAAGAGGTATATCTAGGCCTAAAATTAGTTTATATGGCTCCAGTTTATAAAACAAACGAAATGCAGCAAAAACCAGTTTTGTATGAAAAACTTAAATTCGCTGTATTTTTTTTTACCACGGTATCTGAAGCTACATAAACTAATTACAGGCCTGCATATACCTTAACTTATTCTAAGTACAAAGTTTCAGAGCAAACTAGCCGGTCGGGTACGTTTTTATGGAGATGGGAGCTTACTGGGGACTCTTAATCCATACTAATCCATACTGCCATACTAATATTATATATGCGAAAGTGTGTCTCTCTGTCTGCCTGTCTGTTACCTCTTCACGCTTAAATCGCAGAATGTGAATTGGTGTCGGTAACAGACAGACAGACAGGCAGACACACTTTCACATTTATAATATTAGTATTGATTCATCGAATATAGAATTCTGCAAAGTATGCCAAATTTTAGCTCAATGGAAAACCGGGATGGAGAAAAATTTAACTTACAAAATTTGACCCGTACAAATACATGCATTGCACGATAAATAAAAGCTTGTAAAAAGACTACTCCTTTTTTGCTTCAGCTGAGTGGGGTTAGAAGTATCCTATAACCATCCTTAGATGCCCCCTGTAAATAATTGTAATTCACAAATTGTTAAAATCTGTCCAGCCGATTTGGCAAGGTGAGAACACAAAGACACATACATCCATACTAATCCATACTTCCATACTAATATTATAAATGCGAAAGTGTGTCTGTCTGTCCGTCTGTCTGTTACCTCTTCACGCTTAAACCGCTAAACCGATTTGGGAAGTCCCGGGGAAGGACATAGGCTTCTTTTTATCCCGGAAAAATGTCCTTATCCGTGATAAACGAATTTAAGGCGGACGAAGTCGCGGGCAGAAGCTAGTATTCTTATACATATACAAGCACACAATACAATGACAATTCGACCGAGAGATGGCGTTATAGTGGCGATAGTTTACGTTAGACAGTGAAAGAAAAAAACATCAGTTATTTACTTGTTTATCTACAAGTTTCGAATATAAGTATATTAAGAATCACATGATAAATTCTGATGATTTAGTTGGATTTAAAGATAACCCAATGTGTTTTATAAAAATGCATTTAAACATACATAGTTGTATACATGTAACCGAAACTGAAAAGTTTTTTTTAGCAAATATCAATGTGTGGCCCATTATTCGACAGATATTCTAAAAACACTTTGAGGTTTAAAAAAAACATTGTTTTAGTTAATATTTTCGGAAATACTAGCTCTGAAAGTAGCAAAAATTGTGTCCCCCAAGTAGCTATCAAATGTCTTAAAAAGGGATTGAAGATATCTTGAAGATATGCCCCTAGACTCAGTTAAGACAAAGTGGGCACAGTATTTAAGAAAAAAATCAAGAAAGAGTTAATACTACTGCTTAGACAAACTTAAACCCTACTTAAGAATGGGGGTTTAATAGATGTCTAAACTTCGATTTCAACATATCTTGAAGGTTGACTTAAGACCAAGAAATAAACTTAAAGATATCTACAATACTTACTTAAAACTATCAACACTGAGTTCCACAAATTCGATCATCTCTTAATAGAGAAAATTTAAAAACTTTTTTTACTTATGGAATGCTATTTTAGAAAACATGGCGAACTCTTTTACTAACATGATAATTCGTTGAAGGTTTATCAAAATGGCGATCACTTAACTATTTTTTACGTGTAGAAAGACCGTTTTATGTCCATATAAGTATTTAAAAACTACAACGCATGATTGTTTATCGTGTAAAATTGATCGAAAGTGCTATAAAACAGACGGGCTTACAAAATACTGGAAAATGAGCAATAAAAATTTGGAATATTATGTTGCGAATTGATAAATTTGCTGACATACAGCGCAGAATACTACTTTTCTGTAAATGTTTAAGATATAAATTCCATTTTTATTGCTATAACAAAAGTCTAACTTCAATATACTTAATTTTTTATGAATTAGCGTCGGAATGTTTTCATTTTTTTTAATTATTAAAAGTGTAAAATGGCGGTTAGTCTTATTATTCTTAACGAAGTAACGAAGTATCGTCTAAAGACTTTAGAGTCTTTAGACGATACTGATTTTGTAAGGTTACTTTAGATAAAGTAGAGACAAATTGCATTTGGAGTAGTACCGGTTTAGAGATATTATACTTAACTTATACTAAAAGCCGAATTAATGTAGTTTTACTTAATACTTAATGGGATTTTATAGAATCTTTAGTTTGATTTAGTGAATGCAAATTGCCGTCCAATTTATGGTAATGTTTATGCAAGAAAAACCATAACGCTTATAATATGTAATATTCATTCAGTATAATATATCCTGTGTTTGAAGCACTTGGTCGCACAAAATTTGACGATATTTATTATACTTCAGAACACGCCGACGAAAACCACCAGATCTTTTTGTTTTTTTTTTATTATTTCATCCATTCCCTTAATTGGTTATAGTTTGTCGAAAAACGTCCCGTTAAACTTATTTTCACTTAAACTTGATTAAATTTAGTAAAAAAAGAATACAATGGTCTTCAGTGAGGCAATTCTAAGAGCATGGTTTTACAATCATCTTAAGTTTATCTACAAATTTAGTTTTTACTTTGCGATTCTAAACGGATACTTGAATTATACCATTGAGTCTTAAGTGAGCCTTCAAATAATCTGAGTTGAGTAAAAAACGCATTTTTAGACTTAATTGTAGACATACTTAATACTAAACAGTTTTTGAAATACTTTTCTAATCACTTTGATGTCAACTGTATCATAGTTTTCTTTCTTACTTTGTATATATATTATTTATATTTAGTAGTAGTATGTATGTTTAGTATATGTATATGTATAATATGTATGTTTGTTTTTATTTATTTTTGTATTATATGTAATCTTATCTCACCACCTACTCATTTCTAGCTATTTTATGTCATTTCCGCTACCCAAAGGTTGTCTGGAAGAGATCGCTCTTTAGCGATAACACCGCCTATTGTTTACCTATTTTATGTTAAGGCTCTATTGGACTGTTTCTGTTGTTGGTGTGCAATAAAGAATTGTTGTTGTTGTTGTTGTTGTTGTTAACTAGGATTTAGGTATTCTTAACTTGCTAAAGTAGCGGTAGCTTAAAACTATCTAGTTTATCAGATTAAAATTACTAAACGGAGTCTTTTTTTTAAAAATTAGCTAATTCTTTTTTTAGATAAAGTTTAGACATGTAAGATTTAATGACTATTCTTGTTTGCTACTTGCCCCCCCCCCCTCTATTTTCTAAACGGTATGTTCAAAAAATAACACATATTAAAGCTTAATAAATACTTCCAACGAAAATTGTTTTGAACACGATCAGACATACCGTTTTTAAGTTATCGCCAAAAAACTGCGCTTCTCAGCAAAAGGACGTAAGTGCCGGGGAGATACGCTCTTTTGTTAGTGTTTTGTTTTAGTGCATTTTTTTGTATAAACGGCTGCGGAACCGTACATTGAGCATGGTCCGACACGCACTAGCACTAGTGCCTTTTTATTACACTTCTTTTTAAACGTCATGATATAATTTTTATGTACAAAAAACGGTAAAAGTTATTTTAATAAATCTAACCTAATTGAAATAAAACAATTTAACGGATTATATCGCGTATATTATCTCATTTTAGTTCCCGACGTTTCGGAAGCTTTCCAGCTTAAGCTTCCGAAACTTTTATTTTAATAAATCTAACCTGGTATAACCTTAACGAAATTTAATTTGATGTACGTTTTCTTTTGCTTTTTCCTCGCAAGTGTGTTGATAACGCTGTATGGAACTATGTGTGTGACACACTCGTAGATTCCACTTACGTTTGTAACATAGGTACTAAGTATATTCATTTTTTTATAGAAATCCTTATCTCACTATTATTTATTCGAAAGTGTGTTTGTTAGGCTATATTTCTATTACGCGATAAAGGGACAACGGATTGACATAATTTTTATTATATAGATAGAAGCTAAAACTTTTTAACTGCACGGTGTAATGGCGGATTGTGGTCCTAGTAATCATAATATTTACATGTTATGACTGAACTCCAGCTTATTATTGATAACTTGTTGATAAGTGTACTACTGTATCTTTGAACAACTTTAAAGTCAATTTTTATAAACATTATGGATAGTATTTAAAGTTATAGTTAAAATGTCTTCCGTCTCTCTCCGTAAACCACTCTTAATAATGGATATAATATTCAATTCATACAGTTTCTTGTCTTTGGCGTAGAAATGGATCAAAGTTGCTTGCGGCGCGAATGCAGTCGGTTGGACTTCAAGAGTCAATGTAGACTTTGTAGCTTTTGCATCAGAATGTATATGATACATGCTTTTATCAACATACACAATTGCGCCTTGATCCTGCGCATATAGAGGATCACCAAGCGTAACTCTATCCATATCAGACGGCAGACCTTCAACTTTCTTTGGAACTGCGTTTGCTTTACCACTTAACTTGTACAAATTCTTATCACTATCACAGTAATACATGTTCCCTTCAAATCCGAAGGTTAGTGCTTGGATATTTTTTATATTGGATACCTTTACGCTAGCAGTCGCATCAGTGTTAAGCTTGAAAACTTCATGGTTAGCAGATAAATAGTAAACATCATTTGTTAACTTGTTATGCGCCATTAGGATAATGTCATCTGTAATAGTGCCTTGTTTCACAGCAGTGTTACTAGCTTCGTTGTATTTGTAAATACCGTCACTAGCTCCAATATAGATAACATTTTCATTAGTAGCGACAGCATCTCTGCCGTTATCAAGTAGTTTAGTAGCTTTATCGTCTTTGTAAACGTAAAGTCCTTGATCTGTTTTTTCACCGTTATTTATATCTGCTTCAACAAAAAACACGGTTATCGGTTCTTCGTGTTCGTCACTGCTGCTACTGAGTTTAGTTTCTATTAAATTGTTAAGTGAACCGTTGTAGTTGAATTGGTTCAAGGGAACGAATATTTTGACGATGTCGTGCTGTCCGGTGTAGATGACGAAGTCTTTGTTGAGGAGTTTGTCGTTGACGACAGTAGAACTAATATCAGTAGGTGCTGCAGAGCAGGCCAGGAGAAGGCAGGAGATTATTGGCAGGATCTGCATTTTGTTGCCTGTAAACAACACAATAACTGAAACTATGTTTAATGTACAAATATTTCATTTTTATAACTTTACTACAAGTTGCAACTTCGTTAGCGGACGTTGAAAAAGGCTAAGGAGGAAAAGCTATTCTATAACCATCAGTGAATGCCCATACAAAAATATGAAGTAAATGAACGATGGAGCCGGTGGTGGTCATAGGAATCCTTATCCTTCCTTATCCTGACTATATTATAAACGTGAAAGTATGTGTGTACGTTCCAAATAATCTCAAAAACTGCTGGACGACTTTTTACGAAACTTTCCAGTTATGTAACTTATATATCAGAATAGGACGTAGGCTATAATTTATTTCAAATTTCATCCCTTTTAGGGACGAAAAGGGGATGAAAATTTGTATGGACAATAAATATTTTATTACGCTAGGAACTTGAAATCTTGGTAATATGCTTCACATTTCAATTAGTAAAATATCGAGTTTTACTTTATATCCCGGAAAAATACCTATATATGTATAATATGTATGTTTGTTTTTTTATTTATTTTTGTATTATTTGTAATCTTATCTCACCACCTACTCATTCCTAGCTACTTCGTGTCATTTCCGCTACCTAAAGGTTGTCTGGAAGAGATCGCTCTTTAGCGATATGACCGCCTATTTTCTACCGTATTTTATGTTAAGGCTCTATTGTACTGTTTCTGTTGTTGGTGTGCAATAAAGAATTGTTGTATTGTATTGTATTGTATATATTTTATCCGCGATAAACGAATCTAAGGCTGTAATAAAATAACTCAAAACCCACCGAGTTTGTGCTCATTATAATCGTCTGGATGAGTAAGTAGTTAAAGCATATTTAAATAATTAAATGTACATACATGGCTGTAAAAGCTTGTCACAAAAAGGCGCCCGCAACTTTGTTCGCGGAGGAGAAAAAGTCATAAACCCTTTTTTCTTCAGCGTAGTCGGGTAAAAAGTATCCTATAACCATCTGGAAATACCCAGCTACCCGTGTTCCAAAAATAGTTGAAATCAGTTTAGCCGATTTAGCGTGAAGAAGCCGCAACGACACATACAAACATACAAAAAATCCCAAAAAAATTTTTTTTTTGCTTCCTTACCTCCAAATAGTCCCTTACAGTAGTTTTTTTTTATATCGTCAATGTACAGAAATTTAATTTTTACAACTTTATAAAAGTACTTATAGATAATAGTACACGTAATTAAAATGGACAACTTACTCGTTCAACGAATCTAGATGCAGTAAAAGTTTTTCGTGATGAAATCGCTCTCGAATTGCATATTTATGTGACATTTGCCATTTGAACTTTTAATAATGAAGTCTGGAATTTATTATCAGTTAAGTTATGTAACAGTTAATAAAAGTAACATAAGTGGCTTCTGTATTATTCGGCACTAGTTCTATCCCGCGGCTTTTTCTGATATACAAAGTAGTCTACTCGGATGTTACTTTCCTTCCCAAATGTTATCCGAGTAAAAGTAAAAAAAAATCGAAATATGTGTATATATTGTAAATATTGATTTTTGTACGGGGCCCCGTTAAAACCTCCTGTATCTCCTGATGATGCCTCGTAGAGGCGGAACACATGTCGAGAATAATACTGTCTGGTGGTGGTTTGTTGTATTTGCATGCGTATTTTTTTATGGAAACTGCATAAAAATATGCGCATGTGAGCACAATTTATTGTTACACCAACCAAGACACAATTTCGCGGAATAGCCAAGAAACTATATTCCGCAATATCTAATATGGAATTCCGCAAAGTCCCGCGAACGCCTGAATCTATTAATTATACTTATGCAAGTTCAGTGACAATGCAGTATGTTGCCATCGAGCTGATGATGGAGCAGGAAGGAGGTCACAGGAACTCTGCGATAAAATAACGCAATGCTACTGTGTTTGGGCTCTTTAAAAACGTCACTATGAGTAGTTGACGGGAGTGCAAAGAAAAGTACAGTTGATAATAAAAGCTTGTCACAGAAATAAAAACCTGGTCGGTTTTTTTTTTTAAGGAGCCAACTCCATATTTGCTGAACTTTTTCTGGTGTTTTCCCAATGAGCCTTTCATTTGATATGTCACAAAATATAGTTTGCAAAACGTTTTTTTTCATGTTCTAATTTATTTTAAAATTCATTTATTTACGTTACACGGCCGTGTTTGGGTTACCAACTTACATATGTGTGCCAAATTTCAACTCAATCGGTTCAGTAGTTTCGGAGCAAACTGGCTGTGACAGACGGACAGACAGACACACGAGTGATCATATAAGGGTTCTTTTGAGGTACGGAACCCTAAAAACGACGAAAACTAATTTTGTCAGTTGAAGGACAAGTTAACTTACTCGAGTTCTATGTTGCTCCTTTTTGGCTGTGTAGGTAATCTCCATCGTAATCTCTATCAGAGATATCCGTATTTTCATCGTCAATGTCATCCGCAACAGCTCCCCTATTTCGAAGTATTTTGGCAACACGTTCATCGAAATAAATCTTTTATAATTATTGCTCTAAATCTCGTTTAAATTTTTTATTCTTCAAACGAGTATACGCATAACTTATACGTATTTTACGTAAACGGGCACTCACATCGTAAAATCTGAAGAAAATAATTATTGCCACACAAACATAAATACTACATATTTAAGCTTAATAATTAGATACTAAACGGCTCGACATATCTGGGACGAACTGACCCATGACCTCCGTTTTTATATAGATAAATTCACTTTGCAAGTATTCAAGGCTCAATTGTTGTAAATCTCATTATTAATGATTGACATTAGACTGGTAAACTGATAAGTCGACTTATCTGGGCATATCAAGAAATGTATTTATTAGACAATAAACGTTGGTGCTTAGCTAACGCGTTTATTTATGATTCTAATCATTAACGCGGAGTAAAATCCATACTTCCATACTAATATTATAAATGCGAAAGTGTGTCTGTCTGTCTTTCTGTCTGTTATCTCTTCACGCTTAAACCACTGAACAGATTTGGACGAAATTTGGTATGGAGATAGTTTGAGTCCCATGGAAGGACATAGGGTACTTTTTATCGCGGAAAAATACCCTTATCCGCGATAAACGAATTTAAGGCGGACGAAGTTGCGGGCAGAAGCTAGTACAGTTATATTTTTTATACCTATTACTAGAATACCCGCAACTTATTTCGCTATTATATTGGTTTACCCTCATTTGGCATAAACTTTTTTGTTATAATCATAATTTGGCATGATTAATCATTTGAGATATTGCATTCTTTTCTGAACACGTAAACCTTTGTTCGTTCAGGTTTGTTGTAAAGCGAACCTAAACTAACCGAATGTATTTAACAGAAATATGCCTTAAAAAGTCCTGAAAATTGAACAGTTTCTTAAACAAATTCATTATGCTCAATGATGAATTATGCCAAATGATGATTATGTCAAAAAAGTATGATTATACATATTACTTGTAAGCCTGTACTGTTTCACTGCCGTGCAAAGGCCTCTTCACTCTTCTTCCACTGATCCCAGTTCAAAGTTACTCGTGCCTCTGGCCAGTCTTCCAAAAATATGAATCAGAATCAGAATCAAAATCAGTCATTTATTTGCTAAACATGGTAGGTAACATACAGTAGGTCTTAAATCTAATAACAGTGCTACATGTTTCGTCACATAGACATGCAAATATTGAATGGTATGTATGTCGCATGCACAGATTATTTATGGATTAGTAGCAAATGTCATCATTCAAATATTCTTGAACCGAATAAAAGGCCTTAGCTGCTAAGAACTTAAATAGTTTATTTTTAAATTCCTGTACGCTTTCCAGCTTTAAAATTGAAATCGGTAATTTATTAAATAATTTGGGTGCCATTCTAATAATACTTTTCGACAGATTGTTTTCGTAAACTGTTAAATGATGCAAATTGATTTAAGTTGCATTTGACGTAAATCGATACCTCGTATATGTAGAGGCAAGGCAATGTCAATATTTTTAAATCAATAAAATGTGGTTTGCACGAATCAGGAGGTTTTATACCACATGCCGACCTCAAGCATTTCTTTTGGCATTTGAACACCATTTCACGGTCTGTAGCGTTCCCCCAGAACATTATCCCGTATCTTGAGGTGGGCGTAATATACGCATGGTAGGCAGTGAGAACTGCTAAATGGTCAACTCGTTTTCTTAAAATATATAATGCGTAGCTAATTTGGTTAATTTTTTTACATATACAGTCAATTTGATTCGTCCAAGTCAAACTATTGTCTAAATTTAATCCTAGAAATTTCGTAGAGTCAGTTTCATTAATTTGTTGGTCTTGATACATAATTGTTAGATTTGATATTTTTAGCTCGTAATTTAAAGTTTATTATATTTGTCTTTTCAATATTTACATGTAGGTTATTTCTGTTTAGCCATTCGATAATTAAATGTAGAGTCCTATTGATATTGTCCTGATGCACATGTAGATCTTGCTCATTGAATATGACAGTGCTGTCATCGGCGAATAATACCATAGGCTGTTTAATAGCTTGGGGAAAGTCGTTAATATAGACAAGAAAGAGTAGGGGGCCTAGTACACTCCCTTGTGGTACGCCATAGCTAATTTCCCTGAAGCCAGATGAGTACGTGATTTCTTTTTTTGGTTTTTATACATATTCGATCAAGTTTTGTGCATTTTTTACGAGCAGTCAAATAAGATTCTAATAAATTGTAAATATTACGCCGTACCCCGTAATGGTAGAGTTTTGACATAAGTATGTCATGATCAACAAAGTCAAAAGCTTTTGACATATCCATGTACAGCGCTGTAACCGGTATCCGTTGGTCAACTTGAGTCATAAACGTTGTCAGTAGTTCATATATGGCCATATTTATGGACTTATTTTTCCTCAACCCTTTTTGTTCCGGGGTAAATAAGATTTTCCAAAAATTGGTACAGACTATTATATATAACTCTTTCCAGGATTTTAGAAAATACCGGAAGTAATGCCACTGGTCTATAATTAGATATTATATCTTTCGCGCCCTTTTTGAAAAGTAGTCGAATCACATCTAATTTTAACTTTTCCGGAAACGTCCCCTGCTCTATACATAAGTTGATGATGTAGCTTAAAGGAATAGCGATCGCGTGAACAGCTTTTTTAACGACCTTTGTAGCTATTCCATCATAACCAGTACTGTTGGAACGTTTTAGCGAGTTAATAATTAGGTGTATGTCATAAGGACTAGTTGGAGTCATAAATAAGGAGTTGATCGATTTGCATGTCATTGTTGAGCTGTGATACTCAGGTGAAGATTGCCTGTTATTTGAGCTGTGACTGTGATGTAAATTATGAGATTTAGAGTTAATATGGTCGATGAAGTTATTATTAAAAGTATGTGTGATTTCGTATGGATCCGTTATAATTTTATTTCCGTCGTTTATTTGTGCTATATTACTTTTTGGATGCCTCGATTTAGTGTCATTAACTACCTTCCAGATAGCTTTCGATTTACTAGTGGCATTTTTTATGAAGTAGTTGTTTTGTGACTTCTGAGTTAATGATACAACTTTTTTAAGTCTTTTCGCATATTCTTTAAAATAACTACGATCAGATGGATTTGAGTTTCGTCTACATTTGCACAGTAAGGCTTAGTCCGTTTTAATATGTCGATGTTAAATCACCACAAATGATAATTTTCTTATTACTGTAACAAATTTGTTTTAGAATAGAGTTCAGCGTATTAAAAAAATATTTTTAATCTAAGTCTAAGAGGTCCCTACATAGCTTGTAAGGTCTGCTGCTTTTCTGTTTCGAGTTTGGACTTCCACTTTCTGCTATCCTGGCTTCACCACTCGTTCGGCATGCGGCATATATGGCCAGCTCACTCCCACCTCAACTTGCCCTATTTCCGAGCGACATCGACATTGAATTTTTTTATCCCTTTTCTTAACTAAATATCAATATACTGTAAAAACGATTTCAAAATGTGAAATTAAAATTTAAATCGGCCAAGAAATACGCAAGATATAGGCATTTTAAACTACTAATTAGACAGAGAGGTCCGACGTGCACTGTTACGTCATAGTGCACTCCGGCCATATAAACTCCATATTAAATTCTGTTTTGCTAGAAAGAGATAGAATGAAATGTTTGATGGCTTATATCTTGGTTATTTTTATAGTTATTCGAAAATTTTTTTTTGTCTACTGTTTGTTACATGAATAAGCTTTTAATAAAGCAAAAATTAAAATTCATGAATATTCCCTATTTGACTCCTGGAGCGTAGTACGGTGTTCCATTTTTCGCGTAAGAAGAAAAAAAAAACTTAACCCCTTTTTTCAACATGCATGCATGATGCCTACTTGCCCATGTATCTCTAGCCTTCTGCCCAGCCGTTTGTCCAGCCGTGTCTGTCCAGCAGTTTTGGCGTGATGAGAATACAAAGAAACATACATCCAAGCATACAACACAACGGTACTTAGACCGAGAGATATGGTGGCGATTTAGATTAGACAATGAAAGAGAAAACAACACTGAGTTATTTATTCGTTTGTGTACAAGTTTTAAATGTGTAGGTATCACATACGACGATAAATTGAGATGATTCTCTTGGGGTTGGGTCCTGAAGGCCTTACTTGCATTTAGCCTTGGCATTCAAAACGTCACAGTAGTACACTGAGGGCCGATTTCACCAACAATCAATTTACACGAGAGTGGCTAACCCAGTATAAACTAAATCTAACGATTTACTCAATGGTTAACTTCATTTCCATTTCACCACGCTAGCCTACGGATAACAATCTCTCGCATAGTTACTAAGTAACGTTGAACGAATGAATTGAATGAAATCGTAATGCACCCAAGTAAGATAGACAATTTGTCCCATGCTTGAGCAATGGTGCTGTTAAATTTATTCGAGTAATACATCAATTGTGAAGTAAGTATTGAATTCACTTGACAGTGACAATGACAATACTAATCTACATCTAACAGTTTACTCAGCCGAAATTGGCGGTGTAAGATTATTCTCTAGTTTAGACATTTTATTTTTAGGTTAATTATTGGTGAAACGTAAAATGAGTTTACTCACGTGTAATTAATGATTTATTATTGGAATAAGGCTTATACTACGTCGGTGAAATTGACCCTGACTTGTTTAACTAATGCCATGATTACAAAATTGTCTAAGTTTCAGGAATACTTACTTAGCAAAACGTCTAGGTCGTGAAATGCACAAGTACAAGTAGGTAGAATGTCTCAATTGTATAACAATGAACATGACTGACTGTTCAATTACTTATGATTATGACATTAAGTCGTTTTACAAGCAATGAGGGCGTTTTAAGGTGCGTCCACACTTGTATCATTTGCTCGTATCCGATCACCGTGCCGTGGCATGACTGCGTATCGCGCTGCTTGGACGCTCACTGTCGGCGCGGCGATCATGCCGCACTCTTCCGATATAAGTGTGTGATACGCGTAGCAAATGGATTTCGAGCGATCAGATCGGTGCAACGTCCAAACGCGTGATCGTGACACGCGATCATGCCACGCGACGATGATCTGATACGGGCAAATGATACAAATGTGGACGCACCTTTACAGACCAAGGCATTTTGATACCCGGTCAAATATACAACTACAGTGCTCTGCTCGCCAAGGCTAAATGCAAGTAAGGCCTTGAGGACCCAACCCTTCACTTGTGTTAAATACTTTTTAATATAATAATAATATAAATATATCGTACAATAAGGTAAAGATGTTAAGTCAGTTTATATGACAAATTGTCAGTATGTGTATGTTATTTTGTTAGTACATACTTATAGGTAGATTGTCATAGTGTTTACAACTTGCTTGCCTTCCGTTAAAAGTTCATGAATAAGTTGATGTATAATCATACGGCTTCTTATTATAGATCAAGTTATTGTGTCTAGCGATGAAATGCTCCAAAAATAGGAATCGTAATTTTTTGCACATATTTGTATATATTTTTTTATATTTCAAAAATAACTCGTAGTTTTTTACAATAGGTATATATATATATTTTAACCGCTTAGTCCTTCCATTTTGTTAGCAAATTAAATAATCTTTGAAAATACCAGATTCCAGTTAGGTTTGTAACATACCTAACTAAATGACTAGATTCCCGGTTTTCTAGAGAAAGCTTTATTATACTTACTAATATTATAAACACGAACGTTGGTTTGTCCTTATTTCACGCAATAACGGGGTGAAAGATTGATATATTTTTTTGCATATACAAGATTACGACGTATAATAAGATTGAGACGTTGACCAATTGTAATTGTAGGGAGACCGCAATTAAATTTTCCCCTTTAGCTCGGAAAGCCGTCTTTTCTCCTTTAAGACAAGTGGATAGAAACGCATTTTATCCACTAGTGGGGAAAGCAATTTGACCATGGAGCGTGTGTAAATAGCTTTTGACAGGTAACAAAACGTAAAACGCTCATAATAATGGTTCGTTCGATATTTATTATCATTAATTTTGTTTTTACAATGATTTTGAATATAATTCTGAACGCATAAGTTTAGTCGATGCAATTACAAAACGCATCGTCAGAAATGTCAACATTGTCAACAAAATTTCACTTAAAAAAAATTCTATTGATGATGATTCTAATTAACCTGATGATGATTATAATGTGTACAAATGAAGAGTTATTTTTTATGAGCTGTTTTTTGCACGTTGCACTTTCATCGCTATAATGAGGTGAAATTAAATTTTTAGCTCGGTAAAGTTCCGTTTACAGCGCCAAATATGCATGGAAAAGTTTGTTATATCCTCTAGCGCGGAAAAGTAATTTGAAGTTCGAATTTATGTTTTTCTATATGTTTTGTTGTGAGTGTGTTGTGTAGGTTCATTATCGTTAGTTTTAAATAAGAAAATAATCTGTTTGCTATGATTTCATCGTTTTTCCTTGCTACCTTGAAAGCCTCGTTAAGCTCAGGAAACTATATTTGAGCCAATCGCTAAGCTCCTACTCGGCTTTCAATTCAAGCACTCGCGTAAAGTAGCAATTTTGCAGCCTTGCCCAACAAAGTCTTTTTTTTATACTGCCATGAGCTTTATTTAATTTTACATCTAAACTGCGAAAATAACAATTAAAGAAAATTACGTTTCTGAAATAGGACTCTTAAAAACTTATGAAGTAAACACGTTTACACAGCAAAACGCCGCAGAATCGTCATTTTATAGGATATTGATATTTTTATGATAGGATCGTGGAAATTGCTTATTTACGTACAGTTGGGTATTGCAAAGAATATTAGGTATATTATCTAACTAATACTAATGTCAAAAAATAAATATAACTTATTGCTGTTATTTAAATTAGGCTAACCCTAAATGCTTGCTCTCGTGAGTATATCGCAATGACAATTTAGTACGTTCCCAAAATTGATCCAAAATGAGTAAATAAATATTACGGGACACCGATATTGTAATTAAGTAAAAATGGAAAATCGTCCACTTGAATGAACCATTTTGATTTTGACCAAAAATAACACCGTTCAAAATGAATTATGACAAAATGGAATTTTGCTGAAAAATAATTATAACCAAATTTAATACAAAGGGTCATTATTTCTTTCGCACTATATTAAATTTGTCAATTTTACCATGGGACGTGATTCTATTTTAGACGATATTCTGGATGGTCAATTTTCCTTGTTGAAGTATTTAAAATTTAATTTTTTCTGATTTGACGTATAATTTCGAGTTGTCGATTTTCTGCTTGATCAATAAGGTTTGTGTTATGAGTACTAGACGATGAAGTTCTTAATAGATATATTTACTTATACACTTACAAGAAACATCCAAGACGCAGGAGAAATTATTTACGCTCATCACACAAATATACGTCCTTACCGGGACATTCAGCTTCGCAGGCAACGCTACATCACTGAGCTAAACCGGTCGTCAAAGATGACTAGTGTACTCGTGAAATGACTTTGAGGAATCTGGTATTTTGCGACAATAACGTACTCGTATCATCTGGCTATAGATATGTATATTTGTACCTAATAATGTATATTGTATAATTCATAATAATAATATATGTTAGGTCTTGCTCGCTTCATTACTCTGTTATAGGTGAGACCGGCTGCTGTGCTCCCGAGAAGTGAAACCTGGCAGACTTATTAGCACCTCGTTGCTTGATCTGAAAAGAAAAATATTGTTTGTTTTTCGAAGATAGGTCAAAGGCTAGCGCGGATGTTCTGGCCTATGGCGCCCCCATCAATGAAAGGTGCAGGAAACCATCGAGGGATTGGAGTTTTTTAGTGGATAGGCTTCCCCCTTCCCTCTTGATAGAAGAAGGAGAAGAGAGTCCCACATAACTGCCCAACGGTTGCCCCACGCCAGGGGTAAACGTAAAGCATTTTCAGTTCGATATTTTTTTTTTTAAAAGTCTCCTAACATACCAAATGGACTTTTTATAAAGACTATAGTCATACTTTGGATCATGCACTGACTGCAAGGGGATTTTCAGTATTGAAACTAGATGCCGCTTTAAAACTATACACATTGAATCGAATTTTAATTTTTGCTTTATTAAAAGCCTATTCATGTAACAAACAGTGGAGAAAAAGAATTTTTCGAATAAGTATAAAAATAACCAAGATATAAGCTATCAAACATTTCATTCTATCTCTTTCTAGCAAAACAGAATTTAATATGGAGTTTATATGACCGTCGTAGACTGTGACGTAACAGTACATGTCGGATCTTTCTGTCAAATCGCTGTCTAATTAGTAGTTTAAAATGCCTATTATCATGCGTATTTCTTGGCCGATTTTAATTTTAATTTCACTTTTTGAATAGTTTTTACGGTATTTTGATATTTTGTTAAGAAAAGCGATTTAAAAAAATCATGTATGTTCCCTATTGTTCGTCAAACTTGTTAAACCTCAAATAAAATAATAATAATAGATATTTTAAACTAAATAGGCTAGGCATTAAATATGTAACCTGTTGCCTCGTACAAGATAAAATACCACAGGATTTCAGTAATAAGTTTTATTCAGGCAAATGTGCATGGCATGACGAGTGAGGTATATGACCAATCAGGAATATGATCAAACAGAAACAAATCCCCCATTTCAAGTCGATATCGGTACCGAACATTGTATGTCAGTGAAGATTAAATTGCGCGATACGAGGAAAATTAATAGCAGTTAATTGAAAAAAAGAGTTTAAAAACTTCCATACTTTAAAATGTGGTTGAAAAAAAAAATAGAAAACTAGCTTAATAAGAGCAAAACATCGCTGATGAAAAAGAGTGTTTAATCATGGGACCCAAACCATTTAATGCCTTGCCAAAAAAGTGATTTAAAATCTTTGCACTTTACATATTTAATGGAAAAATATTATTTTAATATTGCGGATTATTTCACTGATGTTGACATAAGCTAAATTGAATTAATTTTATTTGAATTGGACATTATTTGTTATTATAAAATTCGCACATGATTTTGACAAGTTCTGCTATGTAATTATTATGTACTAGAAGGCTCCCGCAACTTCGTTCACGGAGGAGAAAACGTCATAACCCTTCGTTTTTTCTTCAGCGTAGGCGGGTAAAAAGTATCCTATAACCATCTGTGTATACGCAGCTACCAGTGTACCAAAAATAGTTGAAATCCCTTTAGCCGATTTGATGTGATGAAGCCACAACGACAATCTTCTCCGCGAAAAAAGCTGAGGGCATCTTCAGGTTCTTAATAATTAGGTATCTGTATGTAAACGTAAATGAAATTTGGTACGCCAAAAGGAAAATCAAAGATAGGACACTTTGTAAAATGTGATCTAATATTTTCTTCTGTTTCCGCGATTATTACTTATTTAAATAAAACAATTTTAACGGATTATATCGCGTATATTCGTCGAAACGTCGGCAACTCAAATGAGATAATATACGCTGACACGCTGTCGTCGAGGTCGAAATACCTACATAATAAATATGATGCGGATGCAGATTTTCCTAACCGGCTCATTTGTATATTATGTAGTATATAATATAAGTTATTTTAAGTGCCTGAAAACTGTGCACTTCTCGCCATTCAATGTCACAGTTGGGCGAGCAATAATTACTTTGTAAAATGTTATTTTTATAAGTTAAATAAATGAAAATAAAAAAAATGTCTGTCAGAAATTTACCTATGACGAATGAATAAAATTTTGGTAAAAAAACATGTATAAAAAAACAATAAAAACAAGTGTACCATATTTCCAAAAAGTTTAGATAATAGTCAAAACTTCAAAATCAAAACTTTTCTTTTGTGTTGTTTTTGTCTTGCTTAAAGTAAGAATATTACAGTTAATCAATAAGAACTGGTTTTATTGATATGGAATCCACTTTCTTGTATTTTAGTACTGAAAATCTTGACGAAACTTATATTAATATTATCTTTAACCTTGGTTAAAAACAAAGATATTCGGATTATAGTATATTTTAAACTGATTTGCAGGAAAGGGTTAAGTAATAAAAACATCTTTTCAACTTAAAATAAAACCTTTATTGTTTAAATGAGAATACTTTTTAAATTACATTGTATAATTTAAAATATCAAAAATTATTACATTTGTAGTTTTAAGGCAACGTCATTGGCATAAATATATCATTAAAAATTAAACATCAAAAATATGTTTATTTTCAAAAATGTCAAGCATCAGCCATGATTTACTTGAGATTTTTGTTTTAACAAAAAAAAAAACAAATGGATTGGTCCACTCATTTTCCAATTTAATAACAATAAAAATCAAACTAAACAAGGGTAAAAATGTCTGTAATAAAAAAAATACTTATGAGAAACGTGATAACTGGGCAATATATTTATCATATTTCTCATAAAACTTATATTTTTATTTTATTGTCATGTAAATTCTTGCTCCTTTAAACAAATCGAATAAAATTATTCTAATTACAAAAATATATTTATAATAATAAATATATTTTTTTTCAAAAGCCAAGCAAATTAATATACCTAAAACTAAGGCAGTTATATGTAGATTCCTGTTTGCAAGATTTAACTTAAATACTGGAATGATAACATTTACTGAACAAATAAACTAAGAAGGCAATGGAAAAGAAATTACTTAAATTAACATATCTAGTTCCTTTTGGGTATATGTTCTAAATTCACATTGGCAATTGTCTAAATGCCAATTTTATTAAAAAAATAACAACGCTCTCTAAAAAAGCTGCCAATAAAATAAACTAAACAAAATGATAGCAGCACAAACTTTGAGCTAAAGTTTCGATATATTTCAGAACAGATAGGTCCATGAATGTCTATGGAAATCCCAACTATACATTTTCTCCGACAATTTAGAGGGTACATGATTTGGCATTTCTAAACGGCCATTGGAGTCGGAGTTCAATGTTAAATGCCATAGCATCAGAGTTCAATGTTTGATTTAGTTCTACCGTTTCAATGTCAAAACAAATTTAAATTCCACATAACAAGATATTTATTTATGGATCTTTTTGTCTATGTTTTTAATTCTATGACTCCAAGGATTTTATGAGGACATTGAAACGTGATCTTTTGTATGGGCAATAGAACTGCAAGCATTTCTTGCCAATATGCTAAAGAGTGCGTATGTTGGGTTGTTGGCTTAGAGCATTTAACCACTTAACACCTGACGCTGTTTCGTGGCTCGAGTGTGGATTTATAAATTAGATTAGTTTATATATTTTTTCAATTGTCAACTCATCGTCACTGGGGATGCTACATTTCCCTCTGTTAAAGTATCCGCGGATCGGTGTATACAATAAATTGTTAGCGTGCGTGTGTGTTTTTTGTTTGTAGGTATTTTATTGTGTGCATTTGCAGTAATTGGAGTATCTTCATAGTGACGTGTTTACTTTGACTCCTGCTAAAAATGCATGTTAAATTTGTTCAGTAATGCAACTGCTAGTGATTTTGAGAGGTCAAATGCTCTAAGGTTGTTGAGGGTAAATTTGGATAGCTCAAATTGTGGTGTTTTTCAGTTCTCACTTTGAGTGGACGAGGTTGAGGAACTCCTCCCTCGTTTTCGGGTCATCGCGGAACACCCCCAGCATGGTGGAAGTGACGGTTTTGCTATTGATTTTCTGGACTCCGCGCATCACCATGCACATGTGCCTGTGGAAGGAAAACATCATTAGTATACTAAATAAATATTACGGGACAATTTTACACAAATCGAGCTAGTCCCATGGTAAGCTCAAAGTCATAGTGATTTATTGCTTCATGGTACCTAGAAATAGATGTTATATAGGAGATTCTTGCGGTCCAGAACCCTGCAAGGGCACAACAATATTTTAAAACTAAGTAACTTAACTTACAATATTTTATAATTATTCGTTTGTATCCGTTCAGATTCAATATTCGAATTTAAATGTCATAAATTTTTTCTGTATGTATTGTCATACATATTTAATCATTACATGCATGTATTAATAATGTAAATTGAAATTTACTGAATAAAAACATTTCTGGATTAGATATTTTTTTATAAATTCTTAAAACTTAATAAGTTGCTTTCTTCTCTAATCACTTGTAGTAATTTCTTATAAATTTTCACACACATGGTAAAAGGATCTGAGTCGAACATTTTAAATTTAGAAAGTGCAGCTCGATAAGGCCTGGGTTATGAGTTATGAGGACTAGACAACGTTATCTGAACAAACAAAAAGCAGCTGAAGAAATGTATGCTCGCGCATCATTTCAGGACGGCTGGCTATTTGGCTAATTGGGTCATACTGAATTTTAGTATGAATTAGCGTTATGCGTCTTTCCTGTGGACACCCGAAAGTTAAGGGCTTTAAATACTAACTTTTATTAGTGCCCTATAGGCGATGTATAAATTGATTAATATTCTAGATCTAAGCGATAAAAATATCAGTTATATGTACCCACGCCCTTAACTATTGCGTTGTCCACAAGAAAGACGGCTAAATTCTAGAATCAGTATGACCCAATTCTTTTTTGTCGTGTTTGAATTTCTGGACAAGGTTTGCATGTAAGAAAATATACTAAAAATTACATGCAAAAGTGAAAATTTTGAATTTAAAAATCTGTATATAAGAAGTGAGTGACACAAACGATATAAGGGAATTCTTCAAAAAAATTATTTCATTACATGGTTTATACAGTAAAAGGATCTTCTTCCATAGTACACCCGAGCGAAGCCGGGGCGAGCAGCTTGTATTCAATAGGTATATTTATAGAAAACATCCAAGACTCACGAACAAATATTATGCTCATCACACAAATATTTACGTTTTACCGGGATTTGAACCAAGTGGCGTAGCGTGGAGTAATCTAGACGTGAGCTCAATCGTATCAGCGGGGCCCTTTTTCTTTCAAGATAATGTTCATCATCTACAAGGGGCCTTCGCTCGAGGCCCCATTAGGTGCGAGGGCCCGCTTGGCCTACGCCTAGCTACGCCACTGTTTGAACCCTGAACCATCAGCTTTGCAGGGAACATCTCGCCCGCTGTTTCAAATCGTCAAAGTAACTTTATGAAGTCTTAGCGAATTTCTGGGTGAATGGAGAAAGCACTCCATTAGCTACACTAGAAAGAGTTATCTATGGCTAATCAAAATCAAAAATAACTAGTATTATTAAGCTTTTTATGTGTAGTTGAGTACTAATCAAATAGTCTATATATTAGCGATTAAGTTAACTTTGTCACATTTTATTTATTGTAAGTTCATTTTATTGTATTTCAAACATAATCTCTGTATTGTTTCTGAATAAAAATCATATCATATCATATCATAATTTGATGAAAAGTGAATTGGAATGAGAAACTTACACTCCTTCAATGACGACGGCTACTCCCGCCGGTCGAACGGCCTGGGTCACTGCGATGGCGATCTGTTTGGTCAGCCTCTCCTGCACCTGTAGCCGACGGGAGAAGATCTCCACTATCCTGGAATTGAAAGGGACATTGTTGAAGATTTATTTGGAACTTTCGGCAATTTTTCGATTCTAATGATATTTCATTTGTTGCCCGCTTAAATTCCTGGAATTTTAGAGGGACATTGTTGAAAATGTCTGTGGAAATTTCGGTAATTTTTCGGTTCCAATGATATTTCACCTGTTGCCCGCTTAAAATGCCTTATGCTTAAAATTTAGAGGGACATTGTTAAAGATTTACTTGTATTTACTGGGATTTAAAATAAAATCGGCTTAGCTGATATTTCATCAGCTGCCAGCATAAACTCCCTGGAATTTAGAGGAAATTGTTGAAGATTTATTAGAAAATTTTAGCAATTTCTCGGTTCTAACGATATGTCACCTCTCGCGAGTTTAAGACACCTGGAACTTAGAGGGACGTGATGAAAATTTATCTGGAAAATTGGGTAAAAAAATATTCGGTGTCAATAATAGTTCATATGCTTGTCGCACAGTTTAAAATGCCTGCCTCCCATCAGGCGTCAATAGACCATTTTTATAATGGCATTTGTCAGGGCGATGTCTCAATTAAATAATTATTGTGTGTATGTTATTTATTTACACAGGGACAAGCTTACACAAATTGACCTAGTCCCAAACTAGGCAAAGCTTGTACTATAGGTACTAGGCGACGATATACATAATAGATAGATAAATAATAATATTTAAATACATAGAAGACATCCAAGGCCCAGGAACAAACATTTGTGCTCATCACACAAACACTTGCCCTGGCCGGGATTCGAACCCAGGACCGCCAGCTTTGTAGGCCGTCGTGCAACCCACTGAGCCAAACGTGTCATCCAAATAGTCGGCTTATAGTGATGTCCATGTCTTACCTAGCCAACTTGCTGAGCCCCAGAATCTTGCCCTGCGGCAGATACCCGATGGACACCTTCCCGTAGAAAGGCACCAGATGGTGCTCGCACATAGAGAACATTTCAATGTCCTTCACCACCACCATCTCGTCGGTGTCTTCGTCAAAGATAGCGTTATTTAGGACCTCTGGAAAAAAAGACGTTTATTCATTAGCCTACTCCAATTTGCAACAGGATACTTGTCTGACTAATCAAATCTGCTTTTTTTTTATGAACCGTCGAAACGCTTGAAGAGCATGAAGTTTCAAAGAAAAATCGGCCAAGTGCATGCCGACATGCTAAGTGTATGGTTCCGTAGCCGCTACTACAAAGAAATGCACTACAGATGAAATAAATATGATGTGAAAAAGTGCACTAGCGAAAGAGCGTATCTTCTTGGCACGGTTGTTGAAAATTATTATTTTCGTTAAAAGTATTTATTAAGTTTTATCTTTACAATTTTTTCACATTTTTTGGACATACGGTTTAGAAGATATAGGGGAAAAGGGGGGCGGGGGGCACCAAATTCTATTTTCGAAAATATTCAGTAATCAAAAGAAATTAAGGAATATTAATTAAATGAAGGGAAAAATGTAAGGCAACTATACACTAAAATGCACTTTTTAACGGCCAATATAAGAGAATACTCGTAGAGTCCATACTCCTGAATACACTTTTGACATAAGTGACATCACATGTGCCGCTAAGCTTGGGAAGCTACGAAACGTCGGTAACTGTAACGCGACTGAGACAGGTACCAATATGCCACAGAATCTGTTTTAGAGGACATTATAGCTTGACAACTTCTTTCGTGACACTCCATGGTCTGCGGTTTCCATGGTCTCCATGGCGACGGGACAAGACAGCGGGGGCGAGTAAGAAGTGTGCGCGCGACAGGGTCATCGTGCCGTGTCGCGCGCACACTTCATACCCACCCCTAGGGTTGTAAAGAGAAAAAAAATGTTTTTTTTTCAAATTTATGAAAAAAAACATGAAAAAATACCTGGCACCATCGTTTTTTCTAAATAAGTTTTTTTTTCAGAGAACAAATAATCCGATAATAAAGATTTTTCGTGATTTATTTATATAAGTAATTCAAAACTAAGTACATTAAAGTAAGTATGTCTATGTTATGTAACTAAAACTAAGCTATTCTCAGTAATATTTTCTTCTGTTTCCGCGATTATTACTCATTGAAATAAAACAATTTAACGGATTATATCGCGTATATTATCTCATTTATAGCTTGACAACTTGTCCTCCCGTGACCATGGAAAGCTGGAAAGCTTCCGAAACGTCGGGAACTAAAATGAGATAATATACGCGATATAATCCGTTAAATTGTTTTATTCTCAGTAAATTAAAAAAAAAAAACTGAACTTATTCACTAGAACTAGAACTACCAGCGGCACTATCAACTCTAATTTGGTCAGTAATATAACTACCACTACAGATTTCATTTATGTTAGTTTTATAAAACCAGGTTTTTTTTTTAATTTAATTAGTTTAATAGTTAACATAAAGTGTAAAAAAATCGTATAAAAGTATTAACTGCCTTGCAAATTTTGAGATCTCGTACTTTTGAAAAAAAAAGCAATATTCCAGAAATAAAACTGTTTTTTTTACGGTTTTTTTCAGGTTTTTCTTCAAGACAGAAAAAAAAACCGTTTTTTTACAACCCTACCCACCCCCGCTGTCTTTCCGCCCCGTCGCCCGCAGACCTTTAAACCAGAAATAGCTGTGACATGATTGGTCATTGGGGGTAACATATTGTAATGAAACTGCTCCAAACCTTCGAGGCTCTGGTCGTAGCCCTTCGTGAAGAACAGCATGGCTTTGGCAGCTCGTTCAGGAGTCTTCAGTAGTCCCTGTCTGTCCGGGTCCTCGCCTAAGCCTGAAACGAATCGCATATCTGTTAAACCACTCTATCTCTTATGTATAAATAAATAATTAAATATTACAGGCCAATTTTTACATAAATCGAACTAGCCCGATGGTAAGCTCAATAAGGCTTGTGAAAACAACCAACACTGAGGAACAAATATTTATGCTCATCACGCCAATATTTGCTCTTACCGGGATTTAAACCCAGGACCTACAGCTTCGCAGGCAAAGTTACTCCCACTGAGCTAAACCGGTTTGTCTGTAATTTTAATATACATGTTGTTTTTATTGATATGTGTTCAGTTTAGTGTTTTATATGTTTTGTACATGGCGTTAGTTTGTCTTCTTTATATTTTCGCTCAAAATTTAACTGGAAGAGATCCTTAATAGATACGTTCGCCTTTGTACTCATATCTCATATATCGTATCGCTCACTGAGAACCATATAATGACCCTATACAAAATCAAAAAACATGTCAATAGTGACGTTTTGTGGTTCAACGAAAATTTATATTTGTAGGAATCTTTATTTTGTGACACTTTGATTCTTAGTGAGCATTATATCTCTTAAGTTGATTGCACTTGTAACTGGTTATTATGTACAATATTTTTACATACATACATACCACTCCACACAGCTACATATGTTTGTTCCAAATATCGCAAAAGTACGCACCAATTTCAAGTTACTACAAACAATTCAAGTTATTTTCCCAAGTATTTTACTTTCGGCATTGCTAGAAAAAAGGGCCTAAATTCTGCTTTTTCTTAATCTGTTTTCCGGGTTTGAGCCACACTTCGGCCCTCCTTAAAACTCACTTGAGTGAATCTAAAAACAATTTCCAGCAAAAACGTATGATCCCTTGGATAAGTATTTAAACTTATCCCATTCGATGTCGCCCGTATTGGTCCAGTAACTCATTCATTCATTTCATTTTTACTATACATTTGTTTTAACTACAAGTAGAATACAATATAACTTTAAAATGTTCATTTGATATCTCTACATTGCAGATATTCATGGGCCTCTAGTGTCCATGAGCCTGTATGCTCGTCTGCCAACTCCATAATATATAACAAGTGTTTTTACATATAGTATTTATGTATGTATGTCTAAGTTTTGATATGTTTTCGTGGAGAACTAAGCATTGAGCGATTAAGCACCGGCGAAAAAAAATTGCGTCACTTTTGTGAAGAGTGCGAAGCAGCTCCAACAGCATCCTCAAATTGATAGCAGACAGATTTGACTGCCCAATAATTAAAAATTTATATCGACTTGTAAAGTCAAATTTAGAGTATAAGTTTTAAGGCTTTTAAGTTTTTCATTCTTTCTCAATAAGTACCTACTAAAATTAGATTTTAAGTTAAGTATTGTATACTAACAAATATGGGTCATGTTATCCGAAATAAATAATTTGAATTTGAATTTGAAATGACTTTATACTTAGAAAGATATATTGAAGATAGGCTAAGTACCAATTTTATAATAGTTAAGAATTATTTAGAAAAAATGACTGACTGTTAAGTTTGTTTCGGTTTTTTTCTCAACAATGGTCTGCTCTAAAGAAATGTCGAAGAGTCAGACTTGTAACAGTGCCCATGCAACGTACTTACAGAATAAAGGAATGACCTTTATTATGTTTCATCATGGATTATTTAACACTAAATTTCTTTCTATTGTGATATAACATACACACACGTTTCCATAGATGGCGCTCAGGATAAAAACTTAAAAAAAAATCAAAAGTAGGTACTGGGGTCGAAGCGGATGGGGAAATTCAGAACACAGCATAATGCTCGCTGGTAGAATAGTTGAGATGTTGGACGGGTACTCCAGAGGTACCGGGTTCGATTCCTGGTGTGAGACCACGAGTAAGTGCAGTTGAGTTTCTTTGCGCTTTGATCTTTGTATGTAAGTATATCACAATAATTACTGTTTGTTTACCTGTGAGTAGAAGTCTATATGAGCTGGCCATGTCAGGAAGCAAGGCCTCCCGCGTGGGTGGTCTGTGGTCCAACTCCAGGTCGTGGTGGAAGGTGCAGTTCTCATGACCTGGGGACAAAGGATACAGTATTGAGTTTTATCTTCAAAAGTGGTACTGAAAGGCCATCAATGACCGAGCGGAGCGAAGTATTATTAGTATTCGTATGTCCGTATGTGGATGGATGTCCGATTGGCTGTTCTCATCTACAAGTCGCATTTCTCAACCGATTCTCGTGAATTTTTCTGACCAGGTTCAATAATTATATGGATTTTAATAAGTTGATTTGTTATTTTACAACCATGTGCCATAGAAGTCGACCTTCATGATGAAGAAACTGTGGCCGAAAAGTCTCATTCACTCTGATATACTTAACAAAATATCACAATTGCTGTGAAGAAGTTGAACTTTAATCGTTGATGAATGAATCGCTTATGCATTTGGAACGGCAAGTTTTTCATACTATAATAGTATGAAACTCCAGCAGCAAAACTCTTTTACCTGCACTAAAGGAACATTTCAGTTAGGTAAATTAAGCAATTGATCCAAGTATATTAACGTAAAATGGTTTACCACATTTGAACCTTAATTACACATGAAGTATACTCGAAAAGTGGTAAGATTGACCGGGACAAATGCGACTATATGACAAATGCGTCTTTGAAAGATTTCTTAAAATCCGCATATTCTAAAACTACCCATACCCTTCCTTCCTAAAAGTAGTATAATTAAAAAAGAAGAAGGCGGGGATAGTTGCAAAATGACGCGTTTGTATGTTATTGTCAAAGGACGAATTTACTCCATAGTCGCATTTCTTCCGGTTGACCATATACCAATTTCTTGGTCCAGCACACCACGGTAGAATCTTGTCACAATAATGAGACGAATCGCTTTACTTGAGTGACGGTGGCTTTTCATTTGAATTACGATGGTACGCGACTCAATTGCCCTTCCTGTACCTATCTGAGCTAAATGTTCCAATGTCCGAAATTGTCCCATTAATTGGCACCTTAAAACAATCTCAGCAATAGAGGCTGTCAATTATTGGAATTAAGTGTCAAGTATTAAAACGTTTACCTTATATATTTATCTTACAGAAATTGGCTTTCGTAAGAGTTAAGCTTCAGAAGGAAATTGCTTTCGAAAAAAAAAACGGTATAAATGAAAGAGTTCCTTTGTTGAGTTCTTCGTAGAAACAGATCTTCTATCTATTTTTGCACCGTATAACACTAATCATTACCTTTACTGAAATTATACCCTTCCTGCAGTGTTATGTGGTTTTCCTCGTGTTACATAGCTATTGTTGGATAATATGTAAAACGATTTGTTATGATTGATATTATTATTATTATTACACAGTATATACACGGTGCCCGGGGGCATGGGAAAGATTTAAACCACACATTCCTGGGGCCATTACGAGTAAAAAATAAACCAAGTTAAAGTCAAATCAGCAAAAAAAATATTAAAATCTAGTTTAGTCGATTTATGTTCATAAAAATTGAAGAAATTTCGTTTTCTCTATGAAAATTATCACTTTTAATAAAATGGTAACGATTATTTTTCCAAAAAAGGATGATTTTAGTGAGCAGAAGCTGTCACTATGATTTCTATCAACAGCGACGCGAAACTTGGTCACAATATGTGGCAACGCGCTATCAAAGGACCTTTAATGTACTTTAGTAATCAATCACAATAAAATTTTTACATGAAAATTTATAATATCTTCAAAACTAAGCAGGATTTACCTGGGTTGCATATGACCATTTATGCTCCTAATGACCGAAGGAAGGCGTGATTAAAATCTTTCCCATTTCTCGCGGGCATCGTTTATATGTAAGCCTTCGATGTCGATGACGGCAAACCTAACTTATGGATTTTGTCTATTGTGAGCTCTGATACGGTCGGCTGGGCTGAATTTACTTATTGGTATTGTCTTGCAGGCGTGCCTGTAGAATTGGCTGAGTTGTGAACATGTAGGAGGTGCTACACAATACACCACACATAGAAGAAATAAATAAATATCTAGGCCAATCTGACACGAAACGGTCTAATCCCAAAAAGCAAAGCTTGTACAATGGGTATTAGCGATGATATACGAAAAATAATATTTTTACATACATATAAATACACATTTTTAAACAAAAGTAAATCCCGCAAAGCTCAAACTTACATAGCTTTTAACATGCAATAAACATACTTTTGCAGCTGTAATATGTAAGAATTAGGATTAAATTAGTTTTAAACAAATAAATATCACAAATAAACCTTTACCTTCAGCAGCCATGGTTAAGTTTAACCCACAAGTAAAGTGCACAAGTAACTAAGACAAAAAGACAAGTGACCTAAATATAAGCATAAACTAACGGTACGGAATACCTGAAGTATTATGCAATACGAACAGCATATTACATGTTGTCGAGCAAGGTTGAATCGACATTTTTTCACTTACGTCCCACAAAGGATCTTAAAAATCTATAAATACCATTATAAAGTTATAGAGATTAAAAGTTGTTGCACATTGAAGATATTTTCTAGAGACACTTAATCACAAAATATTTTAATTGTACTTTATACGAAGATCTAAATAATGATTTTTTAAGACTGACTGGAGTTCAACTGTGCCTTAATTGTTTCCTTTTCTCCAGTCATAATTTTGTCACTATTGGAAATTGTAATATTGAAAATCTCAAAAAAATATATAAACATAAGCCTCTATTTAAAATTAGGTGATTATATTCGATTGAACCTGATTAAACTAAATTGCAGCTGGAATTTCGATTACAACTTAAACATAGAACGTACTTACAACTTAAACATAGAAAACGTAGAAACTTATTTTGATTTTAGAACGTAGAAAGTGATTTTTTGTCAGATTATAAGCAACAGAGCACAACCTCCCTGCACCCTATTAATTTAATACTTGTGAAATTTGTACGCCTAACTGCCCAGCATAGTGATACCAAAAAATTCGTTAGACCTATGTTTTACCTATGTTGAACAAATAAACGATTTGAATTTGAATTTGATTTCTATAATATACTTGACTCACTTAGAATAAGTTAAGATATATGCAGGCTTGTAATTAGTTTGTGTAGCTTCAGATACCATAGTAAAAAAAAAACATCGAATTTAAGTTTTTCATACAAAACTTGTTTTTGCTGTATTTCTTTTGTTTTATAAACTGGAGCCATATCAACTAATTACAGACTAGATACACCTCATGTCTTTGTATATGCAAAGTTTCGTTACAATTCAACGCGTAGTTTCAAAATGAGAACGAAACTCCGTTTGTATGGGGAGGTGAAATTCGGCCGAGCTTTCCGGAGACTCTTAAGACTTATTTATAAAACTATTTTCATATGAACTGTAAAGTAAAGAAAAACAGAAGTATTGTATTAAATATAAACAGAAAATACGAAAGTAGCAGGATTAAGAAAACTTAAGTAAACGCACTTCTTCGTTTCGTTCAAACTCCACAAAAAAATAAAAAATAATGATATAAAAAAATAATGAAATGGTTTAATCAAAAATACAAACCAGGTGTAGTAGACGTCCTAGGTGTCATCGGTGTCCCTGGAACTTCGAGTTCACTCTCGGCATCCGTCATATGAAAACTGTTTAATGCTTCTGGAGTCTTCTTGTATTTGGAAACGAAAGTTTTTGCGTTCTCCCCATTTTCTTTGTCCTCAGATATGGAATTTCTGATCGAACGCGAACTGACTCGTCTGATCAAAGAAGATGGCGGAACTATTGGCTGCTCTAAATCCTTGCCGTTCATATTGGCCATTTCATTAACCTAAAAAGTTTTTTTAATGAAACAATTTTTCGTTTTAATGATACACTTTATGTCTGTTGCGGATTGCTAAATGACGTTTATGATTATTAAGCACGTTTTGGTTTAAGGGTTTTGTTTCTGTCCTAAAAATATGTATTTTTTAATTAATGATTTTACTTTAAAAGCGTCAACTATTTAGGATCAGATTATTTATGTAAAGAATATTATAATGGTATATTATTTAATTGTGTTGTTCGCGTACTTTGTCAATGTAACTGTCAACAATTCAAACCCGCATTATTTACGATTTAGCGAAAAATATTGTGCAAATTATTATTTTCTTCATTTAATGATTATATTTTTATATTAATGATACGTGCGTCAACCGTCAGCGATATATGGATACTGGCAACAATTTAACACCAATTAGTAACCATCTGACCGGGGGGTTATCGTAAGAAACAACGGCCGATAAGGTTGTTTGCTTTCAAATAACTCGCATCATGTTATATGAGAATGTTTCATTAGTAAATATCATAACAGTGATATTTACGATCGGAGGTAAGAGGTTAAGTGTTAGAAGTAATTAATGATTAGCCAATAGATAATGATTATTAGCCACCCCGCGGTTTAAATGATTCTAACATTGTATGAATAATTATCAATTACTCAATTCCCAAAACTTAATTAAATTTAATGATATTGTTGATATACTTATAACAAGTATTTAAGATATAAGGAGCGCGTTTAGCCTGCTTTAATAATTGACACCTCATACAAATTTCCACTCCCCGTTTTTCACCCTCTTAAGAGATGATTTTCGGAATCAAAACTAGTAAAGTCCTTTCTAGTCTCAAACCATACCAAAATTTCATCTAAATTGGTTCATCGTTTTAAGCGTGAAGAGGTAACGCTGTTAGTTACGCATGTATAATATAAGTAAGTAGGTACTAATTGTAATATATTTCATGATTTATTTTATGACCTGTGCATTATAGAATTCTTGTTTTTATTATACAAAAAAACAAGCCTTTTAGATGTTAAGAGAGGTGGGTAGGATCACTTTTTCCATACAAACAAATAAAGTTTCGACTGTTCCCTCCCTGGTTTTTGAGCCATTTTTTGCACATAGGATAATATGTATATGTCGCAGGGAAACGGATAAAACAGAGATTTCAACAAATCTCTAAGGGATATGACCAAATTACGCAGGATGTTAAAATGGCGAATCCATTTTACTATTTGCCTGGAACAAATCAGTCATATGTCATCAAATCCCTGAATCTGTTTAGTGAAATGACGAAAATCTGTCAAAAAAGGCAAATCGTCTTTTCATTTCACCAGACTTATTTAGTGATTTGATAAAACCCCTGAAACACGTCAGTGAGTTGATGAAACGAACTTGGAAAGTCACGTCGTTTTATCATATCACTAAACGTGTCTAGTGACATGATAAAACGAATTTTTGAAAATATCTTCAATGTACAGACATTTAATTTTTACAACTTTACAATATAATATTTTCTTCGCGGAAAGCCGCGATTATTATTCATTTAAATAAAACAATTTAACGGATTATATCGCGTATAATCTCATTTGAGTTCCCGACGTTGCGGAAGCTTTTCAGTTTTCCGTTTACGGGTTGACTGTGACTGTGAGTCATTATTTTTAATAATAATAAAATAAATATCAGGGACAATCTTACACAAATCGACCTAGTCCCAAACTAAGCAAAGCTTGTACTATGGGTATTAGGCGACGATATACATAATATATAGATAAATTATAATACTTATGTAAATACCGAGAAAACATCCAAGACCCAGGAACAAACATTCGTGCTCATCACACAAACACTTGCCCTGGCCGGGATTCGAACCCGGGACCGCCAGCTTCGAAGGCCGTTGTACGACCCACTGAGCCAAACGTGTCGTCGGTACTGTCAAATACCTATTTCTCAAATGTTCGTTGCCATATAGCATCCTAGAATGAAAACATTCGTAGAAGAATATCGATTCGCGCTTGATAATTTTGGATATGTATTGTATAATCAACTGAGAGTTTTTTTTTGGATTTATACAAGTGATCGGAAAACGTATGGCTAATATACCATTAAGTCGCCAAAGGACATAATATAGAGTGGTTACAACCGGGTAAAACGGATTTCCAGTATTATTTTAGTACTAGTCGTAATGTTAAATATACGTGTTTTTACTTACATTACGCGATATACTATGTTAGTTTGTAGTGAACCCGAAAGTATGATATTGTACGAGTAAGTACTTAGTAATACAATAAACAATGTGTGTTTCTCCACTCATAGCTTCTCAAAGAAACGTGTTAGCGTCAAAAATGGTGTAAGCAAATAGCGCCAGAAAGATAATACATAAGGTAATAGGCTTCTAAGGTAAGCGGGTCGAGTTTATCCGGTTATAACCACTCTATATTATGTTCATTGGCGAACTTTAAGTTTGCTTGCTCTACCTATTTCGATCACTATCATGACCCCCAGGAAGACAACCGTATGTTATAAGTTTATAATACTGAAGATAAATCACTGTTACAAAGTAGATTGACCTCTAATATGTTTGTCTTAGCAAGTTAATGCCGTTCGACTTTGCAAGTAACTAGTTCAGGGCTAAAAATGACATGCTTTGGTAGACTTATATACGTATCGCATGACCTTAGGTTGTTAAAGTACGCATTTCTGATATATCTATACTATTATAAAGTTGTAAAATTGATATGTCTGTACATTGAAGATATTAAAAAAAAAACAAGAGATACGTGTTTGAGTCGTTGTTAGATCAACAACATAAGGGTGGAATCCAAATCCACGTCTAGTTCCATAGTGACCAAGTATTTCACAATCGTGACAAATATCGGGTGACAATGACAATTTCACGTACGTTGCGTGCCTAGTATAAAGTAAGACGAAGTATCGAGCTTGCAGGGATCGCCGTGAACATAAAATTTTTGTTGTTACCTGAATGGGGAATGGATGAAAATTTTCAAAAATCGTTAAATTTTGTTTATAGTTGGGAATAAGCCTCCTTATTGTCAGAAAAAAAATACAGATATTTCTGTGGCTTAGAAAAAAATAAAAAGATGAAAAGGTGTTGGTGGGCCTATATACCTGCCTTCTACGGTAAGGCAAGAATAACAGTACATTTACAGCCATTTTAATTGAAGATTTCAATGCTGCCTTTGCGTGTGAAATAGGGGCCAATGTCCGGTACGTGACGCCATTTTTTTGGTACTTAAATGCTAGGGAGCCTATTTTTGGTATGATAGTATTTCATCTGCTGGCCACGGACCATCTCTAACATTAGGTTGTGGGAGCAGACTGGTCAACATCCTGTCATCAAGGAGATATTTTTGAGGAAATGGCACTGGATTGGACATGTGTTGCGAAGACCCGATAGTCATCTGTCCACGCAAAATCTCACGTGGCATTCTTCTGGGAAAAGAAAACCAGGCTGCCTCTGCAGGCGCACTGTGAATAGGGAGATTGCATCAACGGCCTTGATTGGAAGGAAATCGAGGTTGCCGCGCAGGATCGGGATAGTTGGAAATCCCTTCTGAGAGCCCTATGTCTCTGATGAGGGATAACAGGATGCAGAGAGAGAGAGAGAGAGAGCGTATTTAAGCATCGACAAAAATGTAGTCCTGTTGTCTACATTTTATCTTTAGTGCTTTTCTTTTATATTGCAAGTGTATATTATAGCTTATAAAATTGATTTATTTTCTGTTGTCATTGTTGTGGATGAATAAAGTAGTTATCTATCTATCTATCTATCTATTTCATAACGACTTCTGCATCAGATTAGGAACCAGATTCCTTGAGTGGTACCTAGTGTCTGGAATTAATATGGCCAGTGACTAAAAAATCACTGTGTATATTATGTATATCGTCGCCTAGTCTCCATAGTACAAGCTTTGCTTTGGGACTAGGTCGATTTTTGTCAGATTGTCCCTAATATTTATTTTCACTTCTCCTGATCAAAAAGTACGTCATATTAGATTTGCGAAGCGAGACTAAAATAGTACATCTAGCCCCTAAGGTTTCAAAGAAAGCCATATAATCTCATACAAATTTCTATGTAACTGAAAAAAAAACTTGCGGCCAACTACATACTACTTACGAATAATTAAAAACAATCAAACCAACCTGATCAGATTGGCCAAAATTTCTGATCGAATTGCTCAAACTGTACTTTTAATTATTCAAAATTAAAAAAAAAAACAAATATTATGTATTTTCAACAGAGTTTACAAAGTTGTCGAATCCTCCTTTTAAGTTAAAAACTTGTATTAGGAGGAAATTCGCTCTTTCATCCAAGTTGTACTTATGTTAAAAATAATATTAACTAAACATAGTTACTTATCCTTAAATAGATAAACTTAAAACCGAATCATTTATATTGACATTTCACAAGTAGGTAATTTACATGCTGATTACACAAGTGCATAAGAAGCTGCATTTCTAAATTCAAATATACATTTATTAAACAACAATGAGGTATGAAGAAAAATTAAATTAATCATGACAATGAATTTATATTACTTAGTTAGTAGTGCAAAATTTTGGTTTACGACATGAGTAATTCCATGTCGTCATACGTTTTACTCTTAAGCCAGGTTGTTATTTGATATTTACACTCTCGATAGGTTAAGTGATAAATTTTGTCAGTTCTATTTATTTTCTTATTAAGTAATGTGGATGCAATTTTAAATTGTTTTTTAGCATAATTTGTCCTAATTTTAGGCATTTTTATTACGGAATAGGGATTACGTTTTTGTAATATACTATCATCTCGTTTTGAATTTTTATGAATTTTAAGTATACAGTTCGAAATATATAATTATCTAACTGTAAGAACATCACAATCTCTGTATATGTCTGTGGTGCTGAATCTTCTGCTTTTACCTAAAAGTACTTTTAGAATGGACCTTTGGGCCCGGTCCAGAGCTATGAGTTTACTTTTATGTGTTCCACCCCAAACTGGTAAAAAGTAAAGTACAATGGATTGAACTAAAGTTTTGTAAATATATATCAATAGGTTCGTGTCAGAGATATGTTTTCAATATTTAAATAACCAAATTTATTTTCGTATTCTATTGGCAGTTGTTTCAATTTGTTTGTTCCAGGAAAGTAATTGATCAATATGTACACCTAAGTATTCGTGAAATATACAATTTTAAAGTTGTCTTTTTTATTTTCTCGCAGTCGAAGTGAAAAGCAGAGTGTTTAACAAGTGGCTAAAAGCCATTATGACACGAATCACTTCGTGCCATAATTGCTTATTTTAGCCCCTTGTCAAACAATCTACTATTATTCAGACATTTTATTTTTATAACTTCATAATAGTATAGATGTGGCGTAATCGTGGAAAGCGCGGCGACTCCCGCGGGCGCTGGCTCAATTATACAAGTAGCACACAAGCTGTATCCTTATACAGCTATTATGCAGCCAGTTTGAGCATTATAAGAGCTGTATAAGCTTTAATACAGCTTGTGTGCCGCTTGGGGTGGATTATAGCTCCCTATTCCGACTCGAAAGACTATAGCCTCGCGTATTTGCGTGCAAAAGCTAAACAAAATTATGATGCAATGTATAGCGTCTGTTTAGACGAATACCGGTCCGGGTAAGGTCAGAATGGAACCTTGTACGTACATTGACCTACATAGTGAAAGTGTGACCACAGGGCCAGTTCACTTCCGCTGGAATTATGCAATTATATGTCATTGGAAACATACATAATATGTCAGAACATTATCTTACTTAACACGCGTTTCTTGGAGTAAGTACTTATTCAGTTATTATTATAGTAGAGTGTGCCCGCAATCGTTAGCGTAGGAGAAAAAAATATAACACTCCTTTTGAGCGTAGTCGGATAAAAAGTATCCTACAACCATCTGCGATGCCTAGCTACCCGTGTACCTAAAATGATTGGAATCCGTTTAGCCGTTTTGGCGTGATGAAGCCATAACGACACAAACAAACATATAAAAAAACGATTTAGTGACCTGCAAAAAATGTATCAGTATTTTTTTTGAAAATATCTTCTACTAGAAGGCGCCCGCAACTTCTTTCTCGGAGGAGAAAAAGTCATAAACCCTTTTTTCTTTAGCATAGTCGGGTAAAAAGTATCCTATAACCATCTGGAGATACCCAGCTACCCGTGTACCAAAAATAGTTGACATCCGTTTAGCCGATTTAGCGTGATGAAGCCACACCGACACATACAAACATACAAACATTTTATTTGTACAACTTTATAATACTATAGATGTACAGATATTTAATTTTTATAATAATTATATAAACCTAGTAAAGGAAAAAATATCGGAGAATGGCTTTTTGTATGGCATTTGGCAGTCCTCTTGTATTTAATGGTCCTTGATTTGTGGACGGAATTCTTAAATTGTTTACCTTAACAAAATGAGGTAAAAAGAAAGCATCGAAAGTGGACTGGCAGCCACTTTTACTTTTAATTTTAATGTCACGTCCACGTCAGGTTAATTAGACCATTTAAAAACATATGAAATGTCATGGACAACGTAATTTATAAAGGAATGTATGGAGAATGAACAGCTAAGGGGCAAAACGCAGAAAGTACGTAAATTCTTGTACATGATACAACGATAACAAAATATTAAATGAAAATATTAAGAAATAAAAAGATAAATAACTATTATTATTATTAGGGTAGGTATGCCTGAAAAAATCTAGATTAATGATTCCGTAAAAAAAAATATTGCCATCAGTTAATATACACACACGATCAGTAAATACTACGATATGTCAGTATGCATCCGGCAGAAATTCAAATGCGTGTATTTTTGTTTATTCAGTGCAAAAATAATAACCAGACAAGCTTTGGTTTTCGTCTCCATATCGATTACATGACTAGAGTGTTCGAAACGTGTTTTAGTACTGACATGATAAATATTGAACCCTAGTTTTGTCTGTAATGCGTGAATAGAATGTAATTCAACAGTTTCTATCATATTGATGGATCAAAGTATTTACTGTAGTGTACTAACGTCTAGCCTTCGGCTAAAATATATTATAAAGTAAATATGTATGTAGATAAATATTTGAAGCAAATAAAGGGAAAAAAATAAACGCCTCAACATATACAGAAGCTAAGGATTAAGCATATTGCAGTTTAACCTAGAAATTACTCCACCTATAAGAACTTGGCTCTTAAATACAATGTTAATGAAGACAGATTACTTTTAACTGCCTGTCTATCCTACATTTGAAAAAATATACTGAGTATTTAAACAGATTTCAAAGTGTCAAATGTGCAGTTGGCTACAAAAGGTTTTTTATTCAATCAGTATTCAGTACCTACTTATAAAAGTGTCATTATCCCCTAAATATAGTAAATGATATAAAAATTCACCGTGTTAACACGTCTCTAATAGGAACAACCTAACTTTTTACCCAACTACAGAAACGTTAAAAGAAACAGTTATGTATTTTGCATCGTAACTACTTGAACATGTAATGAGTGTGTGGCTTTATAAACGAAGTTGGCAACACTCACATGACACTTGTCAGATTAGACATATGAAAATTAGGATAAAAGAACACGATGCAATCACTAGAAGACGTGGCAGTATGGCCTACGGTCTTAGCCTGTCCGAAAGGACGAAAAAAAAAACACGGTGCCCGCAAGGAATTGGAAACATTTTAACCACGCATTCTTGAGACCATTAGGAGTAAAAAAAATTACATGAACCAAGACAAATTCAGCCAAAAAAGAATCTATTTTAGTCGATTTAAAAATAAAATTGAATAAATTACACTTCTGTATGAAAATTATCCGCTTATTAAAATGGTAACTATTATTTTTCCAAAAAAGGATGAATTTAGTAAGTACGGTCCCTTTGATTTCTGTCAATACCGACGCTAAACTTAGCCACATATGTGGCAACATTGCGATCATAGAAGCTTAATGGAATTTAGTAATCACAATAAATTGTTACATGAAAATTGCTTTGCCTGGGGTTCATATAACATGTTTTGCTCCTAATGACCTAAGGAATGCGTGGTTAAAATCTTTCCAACATCTCGCGGGCACCGTGTATATTGTTTATACGATACCTCCGAGTTTGTACAACGGATTCAATTAGACGACTTTTGTTTTATCGAAGTTTTGGTATTAAGTATGTAGGTTACTTAACAAACCCGAAGGACCGGTAGGAATAAAACTAAATTAATCATTCTGTCTCAAACACCGTTTAGCACTGGGTTTCTTTCAATTAGAAACTTACTAATTAATAATGGAAAATTTTCAAACACTACTTAGAATCCATTAAAGCACTGATCATAAACCAACTTCTGTATTTTTTCCCCACTAAATAATAATATCATTCATTCACCTATTCATAAACCACAAACTTAAGTATGCGGGCCATCAAATATGGAACTATCTTATCTCGATACTAATTTCAAGGGTATCGTGATAGAGAGCGCCAGTACCAGTTGTATAGATAACTTTGTGCACAAATGATGAATGGGAAAAGTCGAACTAGGTACTAGATGAGTTAATAATGGAGGCAAAAAAATATTGCTAGGTTATGCAATGTCATTGATTTGACCCGGTTGTCCAACAATGCACGCAAAGGTAGAATCTGTTAATAGTTCTTTTGTTAAAGTTTTTTTGTAGTTTTTTGTGGTAGATGTTTTGAGCTGCTAATGTTTGATTTCTTCTTGCTTTTCTTACACCAACAGCTATAAAAACGTTTTACGCTTTGTCAAAGTTCAGATGGTAGAACGTTCAATAGATCTAATGCTGATTTAAGTTGTTTACCATGTTTATGCAAGGGCATTTTTTTAGCTATAGAATTCTATTTCAATTATAGAAGTATATGTCTCATTAATGAATTGGAGAATTACAAACAGTGAAGACTTCGCCTACATTTAATTCAAAACACGTTTTTGAGAATAAGCAAGTTTGGTCTAAAGTTCGTTTTAATTCAATATATAAAACTTTCATCTACTATACTATTATAAAGTTATAAAATTTTTATGTGTTTACACGTTAAAGATATTAAAAAAAGATTGATACGGACTATTTGAAGGTCAATGTTTTGAAAAAAAAAAAATATTTATATTTTTTGTATGGTTGTATGTATGTGTCGTTGTGGGTTCATATCACATCAAATCGGTTTAAAGGATTTCAACTATTTTTAGAACACGGTTAGCTGGGTATTAATTAACAGATGGTTATAGGACACTTTTTACCCAACTACGCTGGAGAAAAAAAAGGGTTATGTCATTCTCTCCGCGAAAGAAGTTCTAGTTTTAAAGATGATTTTAGCCCTACATTTGATGTAATGGGTATTTAATGCAGGTATGCAATTTATGAAGATAATTGTTAAATGTATGACTAGTCAAAATGTATGACTAGTCAAAATGTATGACTAGTCAAAATGCATCAATATACATATTCGTATTATATCAATTTAGCTCATATTAAATGTTTCAACAGCTTGTCAGCTTTCAGATTGGTCAAATAAAAAAATGGAATATGTGTATATATTATTAAATTACGTCAAAATTTTGTACCTATGTTTATTTCGCAATGATATTTATAGGGAGTATAGTATTATAGGAAAGGTCGATTAATACCCTCCTTCAGCATAACATTATAAACTGTAAGTTTCCGATGATAAAACCTTTCGATAGAGTTTCGTTTTCCTTGTAAAAATACAAACGCATTCGATATTTTTTGCTTCAAAAGCAAACTTCCACTAGAAATTGTAACAACCATTTGAAATCGAAAGCTAGGTCGAATCATAACTTTGTCAGACGGTTAATTTGAATGAATGTTCACCTAAATGAATTCATAGTGAACCGATCCAACACCGTTGGATTCAACACTGTTCGATCGGTTCACTAATGAATTTATTCGGCATTTTTATTTCTCTTTTCGTTCAGACGTGTCACTTTGAGTGAAAGGTGCAAAATGAAACAAGAAAATGAAAGAGAAGTGAAAAACGTCATATTAAACCGATCTAAGACCGTTGGATTCAACACCGTTGGATCGGTTCACTAATAAATTCATTCGGCATTTTTGTTTCACTTTTCGTTCATATGTATCACTTTGAGTTTAGATGCGAAATGAATTAAGAAAATGAAAGAAAAGTGAATCTTATGACATCACCTTTTATATCACAGTTAACTATACCGAGGGCTATTATAAAACAAGAGGACTGAAAATCGCTAAACTTTTGTTCGTACACCGACTGCAAAGGGTCATCGAGGCAAAAACTAAATAACGCTTTAAAAATAGACATTTGACGATGTCATAATTAAAATTGAACTAAAAAACATAGTACAGTAACAATTAATTCGTAAACAGCTTATAATAATTTTATCGTAACACTAGAAGGCATCCGCAACTTCGTCCGCGGAGGAGAAAAAGTAATAACCCCTCTGTTTTTCTTAAGCATAGTCGGGTAAAAAGTATCCTATAACCATCTGGAGATACCCAGCTACCCGAGCACCAGAAATAGTTGAAATCCGTTTAGCCGATTTAGCGTGATGAAGCCACAACGACACATACAAACATTTCATTTTTACAACTTTATAATAGTATAGATTTCAATAATGTTACGCTTGCAGAGTTGAATAATTGTAAATAATAATTCTTATAAATAGACTTCCAAATATCGGGGAACGGTTTTGTGTGGCGATTGGCAGTCCTCTTGTTTAATGGTCCTCGAGTTACTGGTTCTATACGAAAACAAATATTTTGCCTTTGATATAAGGTTTTCAATGTTCTCAGTTTATCCTGCAGGTATAATTAAAAGCCGAAGTTCTAACGAGCGGACTGGCCTTGTCTCAAAAGAGAACGCCTGTCCTTACTGCTGTTTTGCCGAAAATACGTAAACGACACGGTTTTTGTATGAAAATAAGCTGTTTTGTAATATAAGAGCAGAGTTGGTATAGTTGGAGGTATTTAATGAATGGAAAATTTAAGGATATCAGCTGACAGTGTCTATTGGTAAGCTGAGGCAGATTGGGGTTACTCTTAGCTGAGTATTAGTTTTCTGTGATCAAAATTCTTAAGTAATGCCAAAACGAGTAATTTTTGTTGACAATGCGATTGTTAATAGTCTTATGAAAGTTGCGTTAACTGTATACACCAAACATACATTTATTTAATTGATAATACAAGTTTATTTGGCGGCTCTGTATCAAATAGACTGTCATTAAAACATCGTTTATTTCAAACTAGCTCCTGCCCGCGACTTCGTCCGCCTTAAATTCGTTTATTGCGGATAAGGGTATTTTTCCGGGATAAAAAGTAGCCTATGTCATTCCTCGGGACTCAAGCTATCTCCATGCCAAATTTAATCCAAATCGGTTCAGCGGTTTAAGCGTCAAGAGGTAACAGACAGACAGACACACTTTCGCATTTATAATATTAGTATGGATTAAAATAATCAAGAACAGTGGATGACAATTAACTTAAAGTTTAACCTAATCAATTTCTATAATTGGGAATATTAAGTTTTCCAGAGGGATTTTTAATACTATTCGCGATAGTATGCGTAACGCGGAAACTAGTCTAGAAATACTTTATTTTTATTTCGTATTGTTTATTACGTAGATCATATATATTTTTAAAACCTCGGTGTAAGAAGATTTAAAAACATCAATGAGATTGACTGATTGACACCAAAATATATATATATAGGTACTCGTACACTACCGTCAAAAAGTTCAAGGCCAAACACAACACAGTTGGTCAGAGCACTTTTGCGTTAAAGAAGAGATCGCAAGTTCAATTTCGATCAATGCAATTTAGTAGGTTGCGTTGAATTTTTTCCTTAACAATTGAACTGTGTGTTAAGATTACTCGTAATTTGAATAAAACTCGTGGTATATCCACTTTTATATAAAAAAAATATATATAATTATATTGATTCAGCTTTCTCATGTAAAACTCAATATAAAAAAAACCAAAGGTGTGAAATTATCGTTTCCGTCATTGAAGGTAAAATTCAAATAGGTAGGAATTAATAATCAAAGGTCCTATAGGAAAGTGTAAATTTGCTACTATAGCATGATTTTTGACAAAATGTGACAAAATCCACCAAACATCGTTAGTGATTTTCCGTTTTCTAAAAACCTTTGTTATATCTTGAATGATCATATATTTTAAATCGTTCTATATATTTTAAATAATTTTGAATCGTTCAATAGAGCGCTTTCGGCATTCGTCACACATATTCAGATTTGTTTAGATTTATAGATCTCGGGTTCTCAGGTATCTCAAGATATGCTGAACTTTGAGGAGATTGGACATCACTTTGGGGAGTTAAGGTCAAACGAGATGTTTCTTTTTCAATAGTAGCGCCACCGTGTAACGAAAAAATGGTGTTTGATGTTTTCAACAGAGTCAAATAAAGGAAGGTGTCAATTCACTCACACAATTCACACAATGATATTTCGTCATATACATATTCGCATTAATACGTTTATTTATCTTATCTTCTTTTAACATTATCACTGATTACAAAATATTTGGAGCTTTAGTATACTTTTTAAGGGCGTTCAAAGTTACCTGAGCCTTCAAAGTTAACCAACCGCATCTACTGTACTTATATAAATCGATTTGTTTGCAGTACTTAATTAAGCAGCTATATACATACTATGAAATTGTAACAATAAAATGTCTGTACATTGAAGATATAAAAAAACCGATTGTAACGGACTATTTGGAAGTCATTGAATAGAAAAAAAATAATAATTGTACGTTGGTATGTGTCGTTGTGGCTTCATCACGTCAAATCGGCTGAACGGATTTCAACTATTCTTCATACACGGGGATCAACAGATATTTTTTAACCGACTACGATGAAGAAAACACGAGGGGTTATGACTTTTGCTCATCCGCGAACGAAGTTGCGAGCATCTTCTAGGTACCCAATAATAATGTAAATTAAACTTATTGTTCTAACAGCCGTTATGATGCAATTCTTATCTTAAAACTCGTGTTTATTATGATTGTTATTACACTATTTATTATCGATAATTATTGCTAATAACTTCTTGTTAATTTGCGTTAATACTTTTTTATATATATTTTTTAGAATTGACCATAATCATGATCATTCGTTATTAAATTGAATAAATAATGTATTTATTTATTTTCTATTGAGAATTTGTGGTATTATTTTAATTGACTGTGCCGTTTGTGAATTAATGTGATTGGTCGAGATTTTATGTTATGATTTGTTTATATGTTTATTGTGGTTGGACCATTAAAACAAGAGGAATGTCAGTTGCTATATTTTGGATCTATATGGCACTTTAAAGCTAAATATTAAATGATGTTATAATTGAGCAAAGAAACATAGGATAGTTACAATTAGTTCGTAAATAGCAAATCTATACTACACATTATGAAGTTGTAAAAATGAAATGTCTGTACATTGAAGATATTGAAAAAAAAAGGTTTTACGGACTATTTTAAGGTCACTGAAATAATTGCTGTTAAAGTTGAATTGTTGTAAATAATCATTCGGATACATAGATGGCGTTGTACATATCGAGGAATTTGTATATGGAGGACAGTCCTCTTGTGTAGTAGTTATTTTATACTTATGGACCTAAGTGCTGTTTGTAGGTTTTTAGAATTTTCCATGAATATACTAGGGAACTTACTTATTTTGTCTTATAAGTGTTAAGAATATTTAGATAGAATCAATATCTCTGTAAAATCAGAAAACACAGTGATAAGTACGCGCGAGAAAAATAACCTCTAGTTTTTCATTTAATTTCCTGTTATTGATTTAAAATATGACAAAGTTTCACGCGAACACCACCTAAATGGTTTTAATGTATTTAATGAAGTAAGTAAACAAAACCCTTTTTCACTCAAAAACGCTTAAAATCGCCAGTCAATACTTACGCCGAATCCAAAACCAATTTAAATGTGCACCATAAACAATATTATTTTTTTAGCAATCCGCAACACGGCCTGTACTTACGGGGTGCGTTCGGAAATTAAAATTCGAAAAACAAAATGGCGGTCGCCTGTTCGCGGTCCCGTCGTGTGGCTGACTGAGCGGTGGCAATGCAACAGATGATTTTTGTATATGAATGGCAAGTTTGCATTGCGCGTGTGTGAAATCGATCGGTTCTTGTATAAGTTAACGGTTACATAAATATTGACTCTGTTTCTAAGACACTATAGTTCAAAATCGAATGCTTTTCACACATTTGTACTTTGCGTTGAGGTTTTTAAATGAAACTCTACTTTGTCTATTGACTATTAACTTGAGATTTGATTGTAGACATCTAGTTTGATAATGACAAGTGACATTAAATTTGGAATTCTACGGAATTTAACATAGAGTTAATGTTAGTTTGTATTTGTACGTCATAATTTAAGCGATTTTGGGTTTTCAGAGCGGTTGACAGATTTGAGTCGTCGCGGAATATTTTATTGGAGGGATTTTCTTTATTAAGATTATTTTTTCGGTTTTTATAACTAATTAGGTTTATTATTATGAGTAATGCTGGGGATTTTTGATCAATTCAAACGAGCTTTATAATAATTTAGCAAAAATAATTATGATATCAATATACGTATCAAATTAGGTACCAGTTTCTTTTATATCATATGATATGCTGCCAGTATTTTTCATTGTAATATTAGTTCCTGTTACAATTTAATTAAGGAATGTATTTTCTGTTACGTCGCCTCTATTTATTTATTTGTCTATTATATATCTTAATCCTATATTAATTTCAAATATAATATTTGAGTTATTTATTTACGAGTTAACTCAGATTGAAAAAATCTGGAGCGATCGCAACATTTCCGTAAAAACCAAAACCAAACTGGTACGGACTCTAGTCTTCTCGATCTTTTAGTATCGCGCTGAGACTTGGACACTGAAAGCTGCGGACCGCAAACGCATTCACGCCTTTGAGGAAGATGCTCCGCTCTATCAGGTGCTGGAGGAAGATGCTCCGTATCCCATGGTCAGCATTTTGGTCTTACGACTCTATATTGCGAGAACTCAAAATCTCCTCGCGGCTGTCATCCGAGTGTCTACGGCGAGTTCTACAATACTTCGGTCACGTTGCAAGGAAAGACGGTGGCAATCTCGAGGAGCTCATCGTGACTGGCAAAGTAGAGAGGGAAAAGGTCTCGTGGATGCAGCCCAATATTATACGTTGGTCTGACCAAATCCGCACCGCTCTTGACTCTACAGTTCACAACGCCCTCCACACCGCCTGAGACAGAAACAGACGGAAGAAGATCGTTCCAGAGAAAGTGATACAGAAGTGAGGTCACAACCCTCATTACTGAAGAATACGACGCAAGGAGGAGTATTTACGAGTTAAAAACAGTCTAGAACTCATATATATATAAGGAATCTTCTTAGATGCTCTATCTCCGGGCTCCTAATGTACGCTAGGTCCTGAGATAGGAACCCTGTATGAAAAAGAAGAAGAAGAGCCTTTTTTAGTCCTTCTTCACCTTCCACTACCTATAGATATTTTGTTATCGAACCACAACTTTGACGAAGCCTGTTGCGGGTGAAACGTTATTGGTGTGTTTTATGACGAAGCTTGTCGCTGATTAGACTTTGTTTTCCACTTGACGAAGCCTGCGTTGCGAATTAATAATAATGTTAATATATAATAAGAATAGTAAAATATACCTACAACTCTATCGTCAAAAAAACTTTATGGAGGTCTCTTCGTACTTAACCTTACTGTTCATGATGATTGAGGTTGATGAATTTATTTTTTATCTTTATTGCACAAAACAAAAACATATCATACAAAAGGCGGACTTAATGCCATAGGGCGTTCTCTATCAGTCAACCGTAGGACCAAACAGAAACTAGTAGCTAGTGCAGGATCATTAATGTTGAGAATACAAAAAAAAGCAAAGCAAAGAGACAAATCAACAAGTCAATATGGGGATTTAATTGGGAATCATTGAAGTAAAACCGGTTGAGATATATAATTGTAGTCAACCAAACCGGTTTGATCATTTAACGGTTTGACCCATCTCTAGGACTAGGCCGATTAGTGTACTCTCAGATATTCTCAGGTCCACTGACTCAGAGTATTGACGTATCACACGGGGAATAATTGCAGGTAAAACCAGAGGCCTTAAAATGCGGGCTTACTGCATTACTCATGAATTTGTTGACAGATGTGACGTCAGAGCTTTTCCGCTAATGTATTTAACAGGGCATTTTGTGCCTAAGTTGTCCAGAACTGGGGGGTAATACCGGATTCTAATGTTTTAGAAAATAAGGAAAACCGCCGAAGTGGCAAATCGGACTAACGCACAAAGGATTCCGCACCACGGTCAATAGAATAAGTAGCGGTACATGGTTTATACAACTGATATATAATGACAATGAGAGGCCTTAAAACCAGGGATCGTTACCGGTATTACTTTGAAATGAAATATCTAACCAAACTCTCGATAATAGGGAATATTCATGAATTGAATTTTTTGCTTTATTAAAAGCTTATTCATGTAACGAACAATAGACAAAAATAATTTTTCGAATAACTATAAAAATAATCAAAATATAAAGCCATCTAACATTTCATTCTATCTCTTTCTAGCAAAACAGAAGTTAATATGGAGTTTATATGGCCGGAGTGCACCATGACGTAACAGTGCACTGTCTAATTAGTAAATTAAAATGCCTATATCTTGCGTATTTCTTGGCCGATTTAAATTTTAATTTCATATTTTGAAATCGTTTTTACGGTATTTGATATTTGGTTAAGAAAAGCGATAAAAAAAATCATGTATGTACCCTATTGAACATTTTTGTTAAATAGTATATAGGTAATCATTATTTACTTCGTATTAAGCTCTCTTAAATACATAAATCTCTAATAATAAACGAGATACCCAAATTAAATACCGGTTATTTTGTATGGAAAGGACCGGTATTTGATCCCTGCTTAAAACACGAGTGTGGTTTTATGAAGCAAGCCGAAGCGAGTTTTCTATATCTTAAAGTATTTTCATGTGTTACAATTATTGAGCCAGGAACCATGTTTACCAAGATATCACACACAAGAGCTTGGGAGCCCCGGGGCACGGCTCAGTCTAGCCCTTCGGTAGCTACGTCACTGTGTAGATTTCAAATATGTATCTTCCTATTACTGTTAAAGCCCAGTGACAGACAGAAACACAGCGGATCCTTAGTAATCCAATAGGAGTTCTATTGGTAACCAATTTGGTACGGAACCCTTAAAGTAACCGCGTTCGATGTCTAGAATCGCTCATCCTCAATATACCACGCTCGCGAAATACCACATTAAGGGCCTGCATCGTCATTCGTAAACCACGCCCCCAAACGCTGAGCGGGTCAATGAGCGGAATTTGTAATAAGGGACGCATTTATTGCGCGCGCGCATCAAAGAGAGAAAGCTAATACCCTACGTGCTTGGGGTTTTTTGGCGTAAGCGCCAGATGTAAAGGTACAATGAAATCGAAGATATTATTATGTTTTGTTAACATTTAATTTAATCTCGTTAAATATACATATTTACATAATTTACCCGTTTATTAATCTGTCGTTTGTACAAACTAGACAGAAAACGGAAAATGAAGACGCGTTTTTGGATAACTTTTTTTTCGAGGAAATTTTCAATAAATATGTTTCCGTGTTAATCACTAAGTATATTAATATTTTCTTCTGTTTCCGCAATTATTACTCATTGAAATAAAACAATTTAACGGATTATATCCCGTATATTATTTCATTTTACTCGCTCACTAAATATGTTACCCGTATATACTGAAAAAACATATATCTGAAAACCAAACCTGTTTCATATACTAGATTTGACAAAAATCTCACTAAAAATAGCTTAAATTTTCGATGCATCCTCTTATGGAATACCAGATTTGTTTACATATAGCATAAAGCATACTGGCATTTGCCCGCGGTTTCACCCGCCTCACCGAAATTCCCTATACAAACTTCCGACCGCCTTTTCACCCCTTTAATGGATGATTTCGGTGATAAAAACTATCATATGCCTTTTCCAGGGTCTGAAATTATCTCCAAACCAAATTTCATCTAAATTCGTTCATCGGCCTTAGCGTATAAAGGTACCAGACAAGCTGACAGACAGACAGACTTTCACATCTATAATATTACTAGAAGGTTACCTTCCTTCGCAGAGAAGAAAGAGACCTCTTTTTAATTCGGCGTAATCGGGTAAAAACTACCCTGTGATTTGTGATTTGACTGAGTTTGATTTACCCGTTAATCAAAAAAGTTGAAATCAGTTTAGCCGTTGTGGGGTGATGAAGCCACAGCAACACATGCCAATATATAACAAAACGAAAATAAATCTTTTTCGATTCCGTGTCCTTCAAATATCACTTTTTTTTGAAAATATCTTCAATGTTACTTGGACAGACATTTCATTTTCCCAACTTTATAATAGTAGACATAGTAGTAAACTTTTAATAACAGTAATTACTAGTAATAGTTAGTAGTAAGTAATTCATAGTTATACCAGGACTAGAAGTGCAGCAGCTCTAATGATACAAATAATTATACAGAACGGTATTTCGTGAATTATTTAACTAGATATTGGTTTATATATATTAAAGCGCTTACACAGTTGTGTACATACTTATAGAAGTGTTTGGACTGAATCATTCCTATCCTACTTTTCGTAAAAATGCCAGTCTCGTTCAAGGAAATATACATTTTCCTTATTTAATTAATTAATTACATCTACGGTATCTACACTATTATACAACCCAGTTTACCAGCATCATGACAGAGATCGGAAATTCGGAGACATACTCGTACTTGTAACTACCTAAAACTGCCCAAACCTCGGAAAAAGTTAAGTAACTGTGGAGTTCGGTTCTTAAAATATTATTTTGTTAATATAACTCCCATGATTCCGATATTGAATACTTAGGCAGATATGATCAAAAACATTGATGAGGGTTTTTTTTTAATTCATCCCTTAATCAATGTTTTTGACGGTACGTAGATTAGGAGCTTGTGATCGACATTTTAAACTTCATACTACAAAAACGATTATTTCAGTACCTATTTCATTATTTCAAATTTCCAATCCTGTTTTGACCGTCTTAGGGGATGATTTTTATAACAACGCTATATAATTTATTTTGTTTTTTCACTAGAAGCCTTTATACACAGATTCAAATCTTTAACTTTCCAAATGAATGATTTCCATACCACAGTTCAACACCTATTTTACCCCCGGTTTAATTTCGAAGGATTCTTAGTACGTGTTTACTTTATATAATACTAGAGTGTGGCCCTTAACTTCGTTCGCGGAGGAAGAAAAAGTCATAACCCTCTATTTTGCTTCTGCGTTGTCAGGTAAAAAGTACTTATCTTATAATCACCCGTGTACCAAAAATAGTTGATATCCGATTAGCCTATTTGGCGTGATGAAGCCACAGCGACACACACAAAAAATATATTTTTCGACTCAAACCTTCAGATAGTCCGTTTCGCTTATATTTTTGAAAATATCTTCAATGTACATTTAATTTTTAGGACTTTACAATAGTTTGGATATGTTCCAAAGTTCATGCTTATGTTTCCAGCGGTTTGCCTATGCGCAGTCTGTCAATCGTTGTCAAAAACGCAAGAGTTTTATAATTATAATATGTTTAAAGAAAAAAGAGGGTTTTACTCCGCCACGAACGAAGTTCGCACCTTCTAGTAATTAATTAATACAGTGACACTATACAGGAATGCAATTTCTCGGATTTTCCTTGAACAAACGGGAATTTTCTTACAACTTGCAACCCGTCTAAATGTTGCCAGAAGGTTTTCTACATTTTAATAAAGGTTGCCCTTAAGTTTACCTTATCGCGTATTAGAAGGCTAATAACCTTCTCATTTATAACCGGTCTAGCCACAAAGTTAAATTAAGCCACGTCTTAGGTATGAAAGAAATCTAATATACTCGTACCTCGTCTTTTATATATTATTATAAAATGGAAAAAATAATATTTGTAAGTACATTGAAGATTATTTCTTCAAAGAGGCAAAACAACTCATTCGGTTTTCCAAAATGATTCACTTAGGTGATATTTTCGTCTCCCTCCTATATTAAAGTTCTATTTTAAAAACAATGCAATGAATTTTACATCTTTATTATTATAAATATGTAAAAATAAAATATATGTTCCTTGAAGATATTAATATGTATATATATATAGTGTAACGGACTATTTGGCGGTCACTAAATGGAAAAATACTTTTTTTGGATTTTTTGTACGTTTTTATGTGTCGTTGTGGCTTCATCACGCCAAATCGGCTAAAGAGATTTCATCTATTTTAGTACACGCGTAGCTGGGTATTTGTTCGGGTTATAGGATACTTTTAGCCCGACTACGCTGTCGAAAAATAGAGGGGTTATGACTGTTTCTCCTATGAGAACGAAGATGCGGGCGCCTCCTAGTATACAATATTTTTAGCGATACAAGATCCCGGCTTTTGCCATTTTGGTAAGAGCAGCGTAATATAAATATTACTTTTCTTAATATTACGAAAAAAAAAACAGTTTTTTGTATGTCTAATCGATAGATTCAGGCGCTACTTTGCGGAATTCCGTATTAAATTAATGGAGGTCATAGTCATAGAGGTCATAGTCATTTATTCTTTAACAATATAGATTGCGTTAGAATCACACATAATTTACGATTATAAATGTATAAATAACAAATATAAACAACTTAGTCTAAAGCACATTCATATTAAGTTTGATCACAATTTAAATAATAACATTACTTTGATTTTAATTAATAATTGAACAATAATAATAAAAAGACCTATTCAAATGTCAACCTAAAATAATAATAAAAATAATCCATAATAATAATAATATTAAAATACATTCGTCAGTCTACACCGTGCTGACGGAATTCCTCTACCGAGTAAAAACACTCCTTTAGCAAAAATGCTTTTAGGTTGTTTTTAAACATATTAATAGTTGTGATTGATTTCAATTCAGATGGTAACTTGTTGAAGAGCACAATTGCCTGGTAACTCGCAGAATGCTGTACCACTTTAAGCTTACTAGTCATTGTTTCTGGTAAGTCCTTCCTTCGTGTTGCCAAGCGCTTTTTTCTTTCTTCCAGCGTTTCAATGCAGTTAAGACTTTTCATTAAATCACAAAGAGTTATAAGCATATATAAGCTAGGTACTCAGAATCAGAATCAGAATCAGAGCTTTATTGATAAAATATACATTTTACACGTCATATAGCATTCACATATATTAATTATAAAATTATCTTAAAATAGTGAGATATAGGCACTATGTGTGGGTCAATGTTATTTTCTCCAGGAATTCGTCAATGTTGTAACATGCAATTTCTACTAGAATTTTCTTTAATTTATTGTGAAATTTAGTATCGCTCGTGGAGTTTTTAATGTCTGGTGGGAGGGCGTTATACAGTTTGGGTCCCATAGTGTCGAGTGAATTTCGAACCTTGGCTAATCTCCTCTGCGGGATGAGTAGCAGGTTTTTCCCGCGGGTGTTTCTGCCGCGCTTTTGCGCACGGGTCGTGTACAAGTCAGGATTGTGTCTCACGTATGTGCATGCTTCGAGTACGTACACACTTGGTAAAGTAAGTATTTTGTATTCCTTGAACAGGTTTTGCGCAGGGTGGTCATATGGTTTCTTAGCAATTATACGTATTGCTCGTTTTTGAATCTTAAAGACCCTATCTCTATCTGCCGCGGTGGCCCAGAGATCCACACCGTAAGTTAGAATGGAATGAAAATAGCCATAGTACGCTTTTTTCAGATTTTCACTAGATAAAGTTGGGGCGAGTCTCGATAGTGCGTAGGACGCCGAGCTCAGCTTGTCACAAGTCGCGTCAATGTGAGGCGACCATGTGAGGCCGGAGTCAATTTTGAATTCTAGATAGCTTACTTGCTCGACTTGCGGTACCGTTAGGATTTCGAACTCCCGAAAATATGGTTTACACGATGTGGTCTGAGGTATTCTGGCCATTATTCTGATGGCTCTTTTCTGGGCTACGAAGGCTGACCGGATGTTATAAAGGTAACTGTTTCCCCAAAATTTAACACTGTACCTTATTTTCGACTCAACCAGGGCGTAGTAAACCATCTTGAGTTGAGACATTTTTAGTGGATTACTAGTTCCTTTGCTGTTCCGCGATCTAGTGTCTTGGTTAGATGTGACAATAAATTGTGCTCATATACGCATATTTTCATGCAGTTTCCACAAAAAAAATAAGTATGCAAATACAACAAACCACCACCAGACAGTATAATCTTCGACATGTGTTTCGCCTCTCTACGAGGCAACTTCAGGAGATACAACAGATGATCACGGTCAGGCGTCCACCCGAGAAATCTATTCTATGTTTATTGAATTTAATTTTTATTGTTACACCGGTCATAATAATATGTCAATTTTCACCCGTATACCTACTAGTACCTACGAATATTCCTGTTCAAGAGATAGATCCCGGTAACAAACAGACAGAGGAGATTTAGCAATAGGCTTCCGTAGATACCTTAGGGTGAAACAGCGCATGGGTAGTGAAAGCTTAAACACTTTTGCATAAAGCTTTTAAACGTATATCAAACGGTATAATAGTGAAAGTATCAGAGTTCGCTTCAATGCCACTTTCAAGGGTTCAAGCTTTAAGCTCTAAGCTGGAGCTTTCCAGTGTGAAATTACAGACGAGGGCTCTCATTCTTGAAACCTTAGTGACTTAGTTTCGCTACGTGCGTACATTTTTTATTGTACATTATAGGAATCCGTAGTAAAATGCCGACGGTAACCTTACATCAAAGCGTTTCGCTACATAGCATTTAATTATTATTTTTTAAATCATTATTTAATTCTTGCACAAGAAACTTATCGTACAAAAGTAAATAAGACTTTTTGAAATTTGTACGGAACTTATAACGTTTGTATGGCGCTGTTGACATTTGTGTGCGACTCTTTTTTTCAGCCTCAATATTTAGATAGCAACTGGAAGCACAATGGTGCTTCTTATACCATTTTTTTCACATACAGTATATTTACAGTACCCTACAACGTCGACAGACAGAAATATAATTGTCCGAAAACAAAAAAAATGCCATACAAATGACGCAAAAACAACGCACTTTAAAAAAATACCCTTGAATGTAAAGGTCAATTTTTAAAGAGGAGTTCATCAGTACTTGGCATTTTTTTTTCAATATGTACCATTAACTAGAGATTTGTGTTTGTAACGAAACTGACGACTAACGTCAAATAGCATTATGTTACACTAGTGTCAGGTTACACGCTATTGAAATATAATTTAAGTTTCATCTAACGTACAATATAAAATAAAAATACCAACTTACAGTGACTACTCCAGTCTGTTATCTATACCATTATAAACTTGTAAAATTTAAAGGTCTGTACACTGACGATCGCTCGGCGAATGCGTAAGCTGGGACGGCAAAAATATCAAATGAACCTCTTCATTTGATATTTTTGCTTTTCTTGAATAGGATAGGAGAAAAAAGGGCAATACTAACACTAAAGGAAGGTGGAACGCGAGGCAGAGGAAGGCCAAGACGAAATTACTTTGAGCAAATAAAAGAAAAGGTTAAAGTCATGTCTTACCAAGAAGTGAAGGAGAAAGCTCAAAAAAGAAACGGCTATTAAATTGAAGAAGATATTGACGATATTTAAAAAAACATGATTGAAACGTACCATTGGAGGTCACTGAATCGAAAAATTATTTTTTGTATGTTTGTATGTGTCGTTGTGGCTTCACCAGGCCAAAACGGCTAAAATAATCCAAAATGGCTATAATATCCACGTTGTCCTCGTATTAACCCACTATTTCTCATTGAAACCGCAAGTTTTGACCTGATTGCTCAGTGGTTTCGGTCAACCAGTAGTGTCGTGTTTCGCGCAACACTGAAACCAGATATCAGTTACACCTGGGATCAACCACGTTCACACTAGGAGTCCAGTGATCTAAAGAAGCCATTTGCAATAATTATAAAGTGTTACTATTATAGCAATTTTTTTATTTTGTTTTCAATAAACCAATTTTAATACCTCATTTGTGTGCAATGCTATAAATATCAGGTGCAACCATAACTCAACCGAAACTGGGTAATATAATAATGGTAGGGTAAGTTTTTAAAGTTTGTATGGAACTCTCGGTGCGCGAGTCCGACTCGCACATTGCCGGTTTTTTTAAAACAAATAGTACTGTAAAAACCAAATACCCGAGGATGCAAGAAAATCACATAAGGCTCTAGACTACGAGGGCTGACATTTATTGCATTGTTCATATCGCTATTCTCGTGTATTAATTCGTCACTGGACAGATATAATCTCATTAATGGCACCCACACGAATAACTAGATAAGTTGTAATTGTCGAAGAAATATATTGAATTCTAATAATAATATTTCATCAGCTTAGGTTTAGGTCAATGAATTTACGAAAATAGTACATTTCGATGCTAGTGCGGAAAGTATGACCTTACTTCAAGAGTACCGAGATAACTTACCACAAGCCGTAGTCGAGTCGAGAGAATCATCGTCAACATCACCATCACCATCATCATCACCATCACCATCACCATCACCATCACCATCACCATCACCACCACCATCATCATCATCATCATTATCACCATCGTCATCATCATCATCATCAATAGGGTAGTCATGAATTGGAACAAGTATAAATTTAAAAACATTGGAAAAGTGAAAAGCACTAGTTCGCGAAAAACAACTTTTCGCACGCTAAACAGCTACGTAAAGTAGCACTTATTGAGCAACTGTATTAAATTTTACTTTTGAATATATAGCGGTCTCCTCTTGTGAAATGGTTTGTAAAAAAGGATTTGTAAAATGCCCTTGTGACTTGTGGCGGCTTACAGGATAAACTATTTAAATTTGAATTTAGGTATCTTTCTATGTTTTAATATGTTTTCTTGGAGAACGATGCATTGAGCTTATACTTAGAAAGATATATTTAAGATAGGCTAAGTACTAATCTATCTATATATATATATATATATAAGAGGAAGTCCTGACCAACTGACTGACTCATTAACGCACAGCCAAAACTACGAATGGTAGATAATTATTTTTTTCATAGTCGGCTACATTTATAACGTAGGCTAGGGATAAGAAAGCATTTTTCGAAATTCATCCCCTAAGTGGGTAAAACAAGGGATCAAAGTTTGTATGGGAAACGTAAAATCTTTGGACTTAGAAACTTGAAATTTCGTGAAAAGATTGTGTGTTTAAAATCAAGAAACTTATATTCTTGATTTTTCGAAATTCATCCCCTAAGTGGGTAAAACAAGGAATGGAACTTTGTATATGAAAAAATAGGTGTCTTAGTAAAATTCTTGTGACGTTAACACGTAAAATTATCGTTCGTAAACCGACTTTACAGAACCATTTTTTGCTATACCTTAAAACACTCTCCTTTTGAAATTCCAGTGTCGGGAACTTCGCCGGTCTCTTCTTTTCATAGTCTAGCAGGCGTTAAATATAAAAGTGCCGGTATTGCCTTCTTATGGAATAATGTTCAATATCCCCATTTTCTCAATCTAAATCCGTTGGTCGCTTAATATCTTCTAAGTATTTTTTTACAAACATGTACAGGATCGGACAACTGACAGAAAAAAGTTTTTCTCATTCATATCCCTGTTTTTACCTAAAATCTACGCGGACGAAGTCGCGGGCGGCCGCTAGTATTGTAATAGTTAAGAATAATTTAGAAAAACCACCTTACGCGCTGCGCTTGCCGGTACGCAGTCTCTACTCGAGAACTATTCTAGCCGAACGGCCATCGGTTTTTAGTACTATGTGCCCTTGACCATAGCCACATCGGTTTGCTTACTAATAGACAAAAAATTATAAAAATAAAATATCTACAAGATCGTTTCGGTTGGTACAGTTTCCGGCAATATATGCCATAACAAAGCGGACGAAAATATCTAACGGCCCTAGTAATAGAATAGTGTTAGATATTTGTACTACTTTTTTGCAGATATTAATGCTGGAGACTGTACATAACCATTTCCATATCTGATTAATATCCATATAAACTAACAGAAATAGATTAAGTGTAAAGTATTAAACAAACTATACAATGTAATAATATTACGTCAGCCCAGGTCAATGAATGACCGTCAAATCAGCACACGTTTCTGCACTTACCATACCACAAACCGGAATATAATTAATATTACTGATAACGAATTCACTACCCGCAGATTGTGAGGGTGACGGCGGGGATGACGACAGCGGGGGCGGGTATGAAGTGTGCGCGCGGCACTCTTCATACCCGCCCCGCTGTCTTTCCCCCCGTCGCCCGCAGACCTTGGAGTGTCACGAATGAAGTTGCCGGGCTATAATAGATCATGTCATAGGGCCGGTTGTTACCAGGGTTGGGCAGTATTTGAATTACTTGTAATTAAAATACGTAATTGAAATACAAATACGTATTTTGTATTTGTATTTCAATTACTTGCTTAAAATGTAATTTGTAATTCGTATTTCAAATACCTGATGCCGAGGTACTATGTAGTTAGTATTTCAAATAGTTATGGCTTCAAAATACATTTTAACATGCCTAATTATATTTAACCTTCATTTAGTAATCTTAATCTGGGTGGGAGTGGCAGTGCTTTGATGTATCTGCAAATTTTAAGTGGAGGATAGTATTTCACAGTGATCAACATACAAGCGGTAATAGTGTCAACGATCACCACGACAATGTCCAGGCAACTTGTGTTACTTTTTATTCTAGTATTTTGTAAGTTGTATTTCAAATAAAGATTGCTAAAATACTGTATTTTGTATTTTATATTTCAAATACATTACTTAAAATATTTTGTATTTCGTATTCTAAGTACTTGCGAGATCGTATTTTGTAATTTGTATTTCGATTAAAGCAAAGGATGTATTTTACCCAGCCCTGGTTGTTACAAATCGTATGTAATCATAAGTTACGCACGTGAAATCCTGAGGGGTTACTAAGGAGCTCGAATATCGAAATTCGTATCGGGCTGTCCCTCTAGTTCTCGTGTTAAACTTTACATGAGTGAGCGTGACGGCGCTATACGAAATATTGAGCTACGGAGAACTGCTGTAGTATGCCGAATTTGACGTTTCTTTATGGCTTGACAGAAGTCAGCGCCATTTTAAAAACACGTCAAACCTACGCCTACTCGTCTTGCTGTAAAGCTTCCTAAACATCGGAAACTCAAATGAGATATATGTAATGTAATCTGTTTCATTTGTTTTAATTGACCATCGATGAAAAATTAGCGGTGTTATCAATTTAAAGCTTGTATCTGGGTATCTGTCTGTGGCATCACAGCGCTTGAATGGTGGACCGTTTTTGTGTTTTAAAGGTGAGTTCACCGAGTGTTCTTAGCTACGTATGGTTTAAGCAAATCGGATTCTACGGAAAACTATCACCAGTTTTCAGGTATCATATATTTATCTTGAAATTTTAATGATATTTCTAATTCAAATTATTTATTAATTATATTACAATTATCATGCACACGGGCCATAAAACCAAATTTTGCGCTCTAAAGCTAAATAAACTAAAATGTACTTAACAAATTTTATCATTGAGGTTGCACTAGTCCCTACGCAGCCTTTCTCGTAACGTCCCTAAGTAACCAAATATATCACCTCAAACGCAAAATCACAAAACAGTAAAATGTTTGGTCGTTAAATTAAAAAAAAAACGCACACACCTGCGCTACAATGTTACATGAGTACACGGTCAACTAATTACCATCCTTGTGCTAACCAGACCACGGAGGCGGAGCTGTACCAGAAACTTGCAAGGTAACCGGTATCATTCATCGGTGACCTAATTAGCTATTGTATAACTATACTTTGAGGAAAAACAGCGTGAGCTCAGAAAAAAAGCCTTTGGCTTTTAGGATGTGAAGTGAAGACTGTCGACGGCAACTTTTATTATTCCACTGGAGCTGTCCAATACATTTGACAGCTAATTTTGTGTACGAATTTGAAGCGCCCCCCGACATGTCCTGGCCCCTATTTCATAATCGTGACAAATGTCGGGTGACAATGACAATTCCACCTACATTGTGTAAGTATAGTAAGTAAAAAGATGTATTAATATAGCCTTTCTCGTTTCTCGGTGAATTGGTGTAATTTAAAATTAATTTTAATGCAGTACATATAATTTCGAAAATGTAATCTTATTACCATAAGGCTGGATTTTACCAATCTTTTATTCCGAGATTTACGTTTATTCTCAAATAGTTATAAATGTCAAATTAATATGGAGTTTTGACATTACTATCCAATAATATGCATTATTCTCTGAATAAAACTTTTGTGATATCTAATTCAAACGGCTCTGCAATCAAATTCCAATATGTAAGGGTTACCATACGTCCCGGTACGCCAGGCCCCTATTTCAGAATCGTGACAATTGTCAGGTGACAACGACAATTTTATGTTTACGGCGATCCCCGCAAGCTCGATACATCTTCGTACTTTATACTGGGCACGCAATGTACGTGAAATTGTCATTGTCACCCGACATTTGCCACGATTGTGAAAAAGGGGCCTGGCCACGATTTCGAGCGGCGGCAGCAGCGGCAGCGGTTTTATAATTCATTGCGTGTGATCCCAACTGACCACAGTGCGTTGCGCATGTCGACCACGCAATGAACAGATACAGTCGTGGCCGGGTCGTAAAAATGCATCAAATAACTGTTCGGCAATGACACGGCTCGTCACCTTCATTAGTTAAATGCTCTAAGCCGCTTATATGTAATGTACCATAAATACTAATTAGTACCAAATACATCAATTAATATATTGATACCTAAATCTAAAAGTAATCACATTTTTATTGCTTGATCATTAATAATTTTGCTAATTGCTGACCAACTTAAGTTAAATTAAAACAAACACGTTACATACCTAGTTGTTATTTAAGCAATCATTGAAATAATGATGCAATATTGGACAAGTGTGAAAGGTTATTGACACCTCTCAACTAGTGACTTAATGAAATCACGTGGTGGTACATATTTGGTTCATATAAGAGCCAGCTGTACTGCCGTGATGGAAAAGGGCTAATCTATACTATTATAAAGTTGTAAAAATGAAGTGTCTGTAATTTAAAAAAAATAATAATGTAAAGGACTATGTGGAGGTTACTAAAACGAAAAATATATATTTTTTTTATTTTTTGAATGTTTGTATGTGTCGTTGTGCCTTCATCACGCCAAATCGGCTAAATGGATTTCAACTATTTTTGCTAGCTGAAAATTTCCAAATGGTTATAGGATACTTTTTACCCGAATACACTGAAGGAAAAAGGAGGGGTTATGACTTTTACTCCTCCGCGAACGAAGTGCGAACCTTCTAGTAATGTATAAATATCAACTATAATTCGACATTTTTATTCAGGTATTGCATTCAACATATCTGTATAGGAATTATTTATTTATTTAATCTTTATTGCACAAAAGAAAACGTATCGTACAAAAGACGGACTTAATGCCACTAGTCAATCCCAGGAATATATTTGGTATAACAATAATTTTGATAAGTTTGCAAAATGGTAACATTATATTATAATATAAAATTGTTGTCTTATCCAGTTACTTTTGTGGAAAAATTCCAAAATGTTATTAATTAATAACAGACGTCAAAAATATTCATGCATTTATAGTTTTTTTCTTATTATTAGGTAATATGTGGCAAACGGGCAACACCGGAGGTGTCGCCCATACGTTGTAAATTAATAGTTAATTGGTACACGCATATAAATTGTTTTATATACTCTGACATTAAGAATTTTATTCTAGACACATTCTATATTTTTTTTCTTTTTTATTCACAATCCTTTTGTGATTTATCTTATTAATTATTTAAATTTTTAAAATGATGATTTTCTCAATAATATTATACCTAAGTTAAATGATCTGATTAGGTTTTTCTGGGTTTTCCCTAATCCTTGCAACAAATGTTGGATCATATTGTATGTCTCCCAGCAAAGACTTCTCTCAAGTAACTGACAATTCGAATGTGCTTGTACCTAGGCCTACTTGAATAAAGCATATTTTGATTTGATTTGATTTGATTACGCAATCCCTTTTTACCTAGAAAATGTTTCCTGAAAATTAACGTACATAAAATAACTTCAAACGGTAAAAAAAACCCTGATCAACAGAGAGAAAAGCTGATCTGCAATGAGCTGAATAGATTACTTTGAAGTTTGTACCATACCTAAAAACCCTCTCGACAAACTGACTTTTCGAACAAAACTAAATAAAAATGGGTCTACAGTAGTTCAAGTGATGCGATGCACATACAGAAACACAGATACCCATATTGGTGAGGCCCAAAAAGTTGGTCAGTTTCCGTTGTGCAACGAACAATAGGTATGTATGAAAATCGAAATTCTAACTAATCCGTCAGTTAGAAATAAAAAAATATTGGACAAGTACTTTTTGCTGTTTCAAAATAATAAAAAAATACTCAGATAAATCGCATTTAGGTTTAGGAGTGGGGCTTCGTGACGTCACTCCTACATAGAATGTGTACCTAGGAGTGACGTCACGCGGCATTTTGACTCAATGTACCGCCTTCATTTTTTGATTATGTAAAAAATAAAAAATACGTGTTCAATATTTTTTATTAATCTATATCACGGACTAATTATTAAAATTTAGTCATCATCCCTATTAACCAAGCAATTGCACAATGAATTCTTGGCATACAAGAACATCTCACTTTCATCAGATTTGTATGGTTAATTTACTAATAACGATGGTCGACCTTTTTGGGTCTCACCTAACATATTTTTTTGCGTCGGGGGTTAAAACAACATCTTGTATAGTCGCGAGACGTGCCAAAATGACAGGCTAATTTTAAAGGCCGACCAGTTATTGTTGCTTCATATAAATGGGGTTTGGCCTAATGCGAGTCAAAAGACCTTAGAAGGCAGTCAAGACCCTGACATTGAAGTCAAGTTTGGCTTCCGGTCACACTATCAGTTGTCATGTGGTAAAGTTGTCATTTGTTTTGTTTTATGTATGTATGTATGTAAATAAACTATTTCTTTCTTTATTCAAAACTATCTACTGCCCGCGACTGCGTCCGCCTTAAATTCGTTTATCGCGGATAAAGGTATTTTTCCGGGATAAAGTAACGTATGTCCTTCCCCGGAGCTCAAACTATCTCCATACCAAATTTCATCCAAATCGGTTCAGCGGTTTAAGCGTGAAGAGGTACAGACAGACAGACAGACACACTTTCGCATTTATAATATTAGTATGGAAATTAGTATGGATGTATGGACATATCGTTATATACAGGTTGTCGCTGGAAGTGTGAGTCAAATTGCATATGTAGGATTACATTTTTATTGGGAGGTATCATAAAAAAGTAACAATTTTTTTTTGCGACTCTTGTATGGGAATTGACATGTTTTTTTAAATATCAGCTTTGTAAGGCTGTCACGGCCTTGACATTGAAGTCAAGTCAAGTGTAGCTTCCGGTGACTCTTTATCAGTTGTCATGTGGTAAGATGTATGGACATATCGTGATATACAGGGTGTCCCTGGAAGTATGGGTCAAATTAGATTAGCTCCAAGGAAAACTGCTGGTTCAAGCTATGGTATGACTTTAATGACAATTGAAATAGAAGACGTCAAAAACATAAAGACAGACTGTATGAAAAGGTACAAATGTTATAAAATGAGGTGCGTCATGCACATTGAATATATATTACATTTGTACGACTGCCCAACAAAGAGTAACAAATAATTTGGTTAAGGTGCGTCCACACTTGTATCATTTGCTTGTATCCGATCACCGTGCCGTAGCATGACTGCGTATCGCGCTGCTTGGACGATTACTGTCGGCGCGCCGATAATGCCGCACTCTTCCGATATAAGTGTGTGATACGCGTAGCAAATGGATTTCGAGTGATCGGATCGTCGCAACGTCCAAACGCGTGATCGTGACACGCGATCATGCTACGCGACGATGATCTGATACGGGCAAATGATACAAATGTGGACGCACCTTTAGTGACTCTTGTATGCGAATAAACATCTATACTATGTATTATAAAGTTGTAAAAATGAAATGTCTATAGATTAGAAATATTTTCAAAAATATGATTGAAAGGGACTATTTGGAGGTCACTGAATCGTTTTTTTTTTGTATTTTTGTGTGTTTCATTGTGGCTTCATCACGCCAAATCGGCCGGAAGGATTTCAACTATTTTTGGTACACAGGTATCTGAATATCTTCAGATAGTTAAAGGATACTTTTTACCCGACTACACTGAAGAGAAGAGGGGTTATGACTTTTTCTTCTAGTCCATTCTAAAAGTTGAGTTCTAGAAGTTGAGTTTTGTAAGGCAGTAATGACCCTGACATTGAAGTAAAGTAAAGTCTGGCTGTCGGTCACACTTTATCGGTTGTCATGCAGAATTTACATATCAATGTACACGCATTGTAAATTGTATAAGCTATTTGCAAGATTCTTCTTTCATTGTAGCAATCGCCAGTTATCTCAAAATGACTCCCTCACGTTCACTTCCTCGGAAAACATGACCTTTACATCTCATTTATTGACCTTTCACTCGCTTTAGTTTGATACTTAAATAACAAAAAAAAATCTAGAGGGGGCGCTGCATACATGTAACCGAAAGTGAAAAAAAATCATCTCATATCAATGTGTGGCACATATGTCGACAATTCTTTTAAAAACATTTTGATGAAAATTCTTTAAAAAAAATATTCAGTGAATAATCGCTCCGAAAGTAGCATATTTTGTGTATTTTATATATTAATAATACAAAATACACAAATTATGCTACTTTCTAAACCTTGTGTCCAAAGAATATGAAAAGAGTTGCAAAGATAAAGCTTGGTCTGACATGCTCTTGGACGGTTTTTTTTATGTTGTATGGGGTAAGTGATCAGACGGGTCGCCTGAGAATGTTTTGTATGATGTTTTAGCTCAGCAGCGGAACAAATTCACTTGGTATCTTTCTTATTTGTTACATAAATTTTACACATAACGTTTTTTGTAATTTTATTACTACGCGAAAACGCATGGCTTCTGAAAAATGACAAAAAAACCACGATTGTCACAGTAAAATGCGACCTTCAATTGCTTAGAGTAATTAAAGCTTCAATTGACTTGCAGATTGTAATTGTCTTGAAGAAAAGTGTAATTAATCCTCTAATCACCTGTATGATAATAATGGGAACCTGATTGTTGCTCGTTTCCAACATTGTAATATTTATAATATATGCAGAAACATACAATAATCCTGTAAAGCGTGAAATATTAAAAAAAAACCCCTAAAAAACACCTTTTCTTAAAATCAGAAACAATCGTCCTTCATCTTAAAAAAAGAACAGAAAACTTACCATTTTCCGACTTCTTCCCATTTTTCGCGACGATAATGCCATTGCTCTCGCACTGGCTGGAAACTGCTAACTCCTTCATGGTCACACACAAAGTTCCGAATTAAAAAAAAGATAAACACGCTCCGTTACGCGCTAAGAAACGTCACTTTGACAGGACAGCGCAAAATACAGTGATATTACGCGATTGTAGGACTACTTGCGAACGGCCAAGGTGATCGCGGCAGCGAATAAAAAATTATAACGCTTTTTTAAGAGTTTAAAAAGCGAGTGAGAGAGGCCGCAGCTAGCTCGCAAATGACCTGTCCTAGTCTGATTACTTATATTTATACTTAATACCATATCATGTTAATTGAGTAATGCTCCGTTTGACGTACGAAGCAAAGTCATCTAATTAAGCGTATATAATGCTTTGAATCGAGTGAAATTGCCTGTTTAATCGGGCCCGACCATATAAACTTTGATTTAAGGTTTAAAATGCTTAGTTTATGTATATAGTTCAATTTATTGTCTAAGCAGAATTTACTCGTTAGTATAAATGCTTGGCAACCAAAATATGTTTAAGTTGTTGCGACAGATAATGTAATTTTGTCAAAGTTGTTGTAATGATAAAAGTAGTTCTACGGGTGTTCGAACGTTATCAGTTTCCTGTCGTACATATTGCAGAAATTAGGTACATTCTTCTTCATCTTAAATCTTGACAGAGCCACATTAAGAAGGTATATGTATAAATTGGCAACGTGGGATGTTTTTTGGTGTTCTTGATTATTTTGAATACGAATGTAACTTGATCATCTTTTCAATGCATTCATTACTTTTTTGCTAGTTATTTTATTTTATGTTATTTATGTATTTATTTCAGGTTTCAAGTCATACATAATGTGTTAGTAATAATGTTAATAATAATTAAATTAGGTGTTAGAAACAGAAAATAAAAATTACACAAAAAATTAAAATACAACGATGGCATTTTTGGGGTCCATTATGTATGGCATTTCATCTCCTCAATCTAGGACATGCCATCATGTCAATAGTGGTATTCAGGAGTGTGTTTGTACTGTCTCGCAGGCGTCGCATCAGGGAGACAACTCGTTTGCGCATTATTGCCTGAAAACTATTAACGCGAGTGCAAACGTACCTGCTGTTAGTTAAGCTGGCACAATGCAAAATTATATGATACTAGCTTCTGCCCGCGACTTCGTCCGCCTTATTTATCGTTTATCGCGGATAAGAGTATTTTTTCGGGCTTAAAAGTAGCCTATGTCTTTTCTCTAGACTCAAACTATCTCCATACCAAATTTCATTCCAATCGGATTCATCGGTTTAAGCGTGAAGAGGTAACAGACAGACAGACACACTTTCACATCTATTCTATTATATAATTCTGGTTTTGTAATAAAAAGCAGTTTTCTATGGAGAGGGGTCATGATTCCAGGAAAAATCTTAATAGCGCGATGCAGGATCGTCTTTTGTTTTGTATGGGCGCGTGGCGCCTTGCCAGTCTGGCGCCATCTGTTAGGCAGAATTTCTTTGTCCTCTCATCACGCCAAAACGGCTGGACGGATTTTAACCAATTTTGGTACGGGAATAGCTGGACATCCAAAGATGGTTGTTTTTACCTCTTTCCCAACTACGGTAAAAAAACTTTTACGCGGACGAGGTCGCGGGCACCTTCTAGTTTATAATATTAGTACGGAGTATGGATTCTAAAAATTCATGACTATATCTTGTTTTGTAAGAAAATAAAGGCAAAGCGATGAATAGGTGAATTAAAAGCAATATAAGGATGTAGGTCAGGTGGGGTAAGGGAAACATAATTTATTTCGTGGGGAAAGAAAATCCCTGCACCTCTAGCACAACTGTGATACGCGACTCTTTGTCGCGCGAGAAAGACTGTCAGTCTCTTTCCTTTCAATGCAATGCGAGAAAGACGGGTGATGCTATGTCGCGCGACAAGCGTAGTCGCGGAGAGTTGTGCTAGACCGGCTGCAATTGGCCCAACTCTATTTCCATTGACACATATGTCAGTTTTCAGTATCACATTCAGAACGTTTCTCTTACCCCGACTGACCTTAAACAAAATAATGTAGTAAAACGAAAGAAAATGCGACGTTGCCAGATAAGCAGGTATAAATGCTCTTAAGCGTAAAGATTTGGCAAAACGATAGATCGTTGCGGTACAATTTTAATGAATTAAAATGTTGCGATGATTGTGGTTCACTTCTTCAATACATATATGCGACAGAAAACTGAGGGCGGTTGAAAACTCAGTAGAAACATTAAGCATTTGGAGTATATCGTACGTCTTAAACCGAGTTAGTATATGGCTAACGGTTCCTACTTCTAGACTACTTGCGGCCACCTCCGAAGCATAATACAAGTAGGTGCCGGCTATGGCGTTATCCATAGCTTCATTTGCCTGTCGCTGACCAGCATGAGGGTTGGCACCCTTAATGTCCCCCTTGAATTAAGTCTCCCGATCGGGGTTCGGAGAGATATCCCAGCAGGATAGGTCAAGCCCAGCCGGTCTAGCACAACTCTTCGCGACAAAGCTTGTCGCGAGACTTAGCATCACCCGTCTTTCTTGCGTTGTATTAAAAGGAAAGAGACAGACTATGTTTGTCGCGCGACAAAGAGTAGCATATCACAGTTATGCTAGAGGTGCTGCTGAGGCAGTGGCACTATGAGTCTGGTACGGCTTGAATACATATTACCTGGAGGAAGCGGGGGTGAGGCACTATTGCTGGGTTTCAGCTTGCCTAACGAGGGTAGATTTCTCCCCGCATTACATATTACGCATCACCGGAAGATTTAATCGGTAGAGCGTGCAGTCCACATGACATGAGAAGCGTGCCACGGCGGGGCGTAGGTACCTACTTGAATATTTAGAAAATCCTTCGTGTACGTTTAATAATTTTCCATACTTGGAATTCCATACTTGAAATGAACAGGATGCAATAAAGAATCGTACTTGATTACGTACGTTGCTAAAAAGTGACATTGAGAACTTTGACCAAAAACCGGTACCGAACCGGTACGTATTTTAAAAATTAATGTCTGAAAGTCTGTGAGTTTAGCAGTCAATTTTTTTTGTGGTAGTAGTCCATATCCATATATGTAGCTATGTTTTAAAGTAAAAATAAATTGCTAATACTAAAAACTTTAGTCACATTTAAATAAAAACGATTTAGTATTTTTTCGATTATCTTGAAATTGCAACGTTGTGGCTTCCCCGTGCATGGTTTACAATTTGGTATGCAAAATTAAGTGAAAATATTTTTTTTAAATATATACATTACCGGTAATTTTACTTGGATTGCAATTTTTCGAAAACTATGATAGCTAGGCTCGTGGGAGTTTTACTCTTGCATTAGTGATACATTTCTCCATTCGATAATTCAATAAAAACAGGCTGTCCCAAAATGAGGGTCAAAAAAACATTGTGTGTCGGCTGTCAGCCAGCTATTCTACCAGTGACAACTAATAGTAATAAAAATTCCCAACTGTTACCACTAAACTAATTGGTGGTAACTACTGGGATTTTTTTTCCCAGTTGTTACTGCAAATTTCTTTAGTGGTAACAGGTGGGAAAAAAAATCCCAGTAGTTACCACCGACTACTTTAGTGGTACGATAAAAGATGGGAAAAAAATTCCCATCTGTTACCACTGGTGACAAGTTGGTGGTAACAGGTGGGAATAACCCTTTTATATTAACTTTTCCTTCGATAAAACTACATCTCAAATAACTTGGTCCCATTAAAACTAGTATTAAATTCTCGCATTTTTTTAAATATATCTTATATAGAGCTTCCAATCCCGGGATTTCTTGTTTGGACCATTGGAAGCCCTAATTTTATATCTATCAGCAACGGATGTTCACTGCTGGACATAGCCTCCCCTATAGCTCGCCACAGGGTGCAATCCTGCGCAGACCGCATCCATCGACTCTTGCGACCCATACGAGGTCATACGTCATAGTCGGGGGATCATATCATATATCATATCATATCATTTATTCATAAACAATTTTACGTTGTGTTTGAAATCTGTAAATAACATACAAAAGTTACATAGTTTAATTTAAATAGCAAAATTTCACCCGTCACACAGTCTTAAATTAAAGAAAAATAATTAATAGTAATAATAATAATAATTCATTCCAATTTTGATTTTAAGTGTCATAAACATAAACATGCATTATAGGTAAGTTGTAATAATTTAATTTAAAAAACAATGTCAATACAATGTGCTAAACTTAATTATAATTATTTGATGTAGTCATCTACTGAGTAATACGACTTTTCTAACAGGAACTTCTTAAGCCTTGCATTGAAAATTTTACTATTTGCCACAGTTTTGAGGTCAGTTGGCAATTTATTATAGAGGTGTACCGATTGGAAATATGCCGCGTGTTTGATTATGTTCAGCCTAGGGACAATATTGCACGATAAATCCTTTCGTCTTGTTGAATATCTTTTTTCTCTGTCTTCTATGCTCTCCCATTTATGAACGTGCTTTACAAAGTCATCATACGCTGCGCTATTTTGGTCGCCACTCCTGGACTTTACTGCCCCAACGGCCATTATGTTATCTTATCTTATCATGACTTTGACTTTCTATTCAAGATGGCCAAATCATGTGAATACCAAATAATCAAAAAACTGCACTTCAGAATGTCTTTTAAAAGACCACCAGAATGCCGGGTACATGATATTTCTTTTGTTTTACACTTCTAATTATGCAAGGGAGACGATTTTTGGTATGATATTTTACAACTTGACTTCTATATTGGAAGTGTCATTTAGGGTTTTATAGATATTCTGATAAGGTAGCTGCGGGGCTGGCTACTCTGAAATTCGAAGTTCGTATGACACCATCTCGCTCACTCAAATATAGTTTAATATGAGAGCGAGAGGGATGACACGTTACCAACTTCGAATTTCAAAATTCGGAGTAACGCCTCTAATAGTCCGTGAGCCCGATCCAAAATTGCCTACGTAATATGACATCACGATAAAACGCATGGCACACCCTTAGAAAAGTTGTGCTGAGCGAGAATCAAAAGAATATCGCACTTGAAATTGGCCGGAAGTTTGAAATAATCCTTCACTTCCGGTTCAAATTTTAAGGTTATATTTACGTCATGTGACATCAGTACGAAACACGTGGCATCATTTAGCCCTTTAACCGTAGAGACAGGAAACATAAGTCTGTCAGTTCTGAAATGGCCGGAAGTACTTGACAGACGGTGCCAAAGATGGGCACTGGATACCCTTCCTACGTCATGTGACATCTTGCCGAAAATTCTTATAAACGTTTTGAAATAATAGTGTATTTAAGTCTGCCTAGCCATGTCTGGCCGGAAGTCCGTTAAAGCTGATTTTTTAACTGCTAGAGGTGCGTCCACACTTGTATCATTTGCTCGTATCCGATCATCGTGCGGTGGCATGACTGCGTATCGCGCTGCTTGGACGCTTACTGTCGGCGCGCCGATCATGCCGTACTCATCCGATATAAGTGTGTGATACGCGTAGCAAAATGGATTTCGAGCGATCCGATCGGCGTAACGTCCTAACGCGTGATCGTGACACGCGATCATGCCACGCGCCGATGATCTGATACGGGCAAATGATACAAATGTGGACGCACCTTATGTAGAAGTGATCAAATCATGTTAAATGCCCGTTATTTAACAAATTATGATCGATTAACAAGGATTGTCGACTCATCGTACGAGTTCGTTATTATAGACAAGCTTTTGCCCGCGACTTCGTCCGCGTATAGCTTGAATTTCAAAGAATCCTCCTTTAGTGCGCCTCTACATACATCTCTAACGGAATACGAGTATGTGTTTCAATTCTCGTACTTCTTTATTTTATACTTGTAATATGATAGCTGCCATAGCCGTCACGTTTCCAACAAAGTTCTTATTCTGGTGTAGGGTTACCAACTTTTTTTCTATCAAATATAAATAAAAAAAAGGAAAAAGAAATAGTATGTGGTTAAAATATGTACTTTATTTATTGGATGAGGATTTTTGCGCAGAGCGCATTAATGTTTTTTTTTTTAAAGGTTTTTGAGTAAGTATTGACAGTTATAGTGATAGATGAATGGAGGGTAAGTGTAAGGCTGCGTTCCGCTTTACGCAAAATATAGTAGTTTCACCTACTATATATTTTTTTACAAATATAGTATTTGATCCCCTAATATAGTAGGGTTGGCAATCCTATTATGGTAGGATGCTTCTTTAGAATAACCGGAAGACAAAATCTTTGTCACGAATTATTCCTACTTCGAACGGGTCTGAGAGGTTACTCCGAAGTTCGTATCGTCCTGTCCCCTTGCTCTCGTGTTATAGTGTGTTTGAGTGAGTGAGACGGCGCCATACGAACTGCGAATTTCGGGCTTTGGAGTAGCTCCTCTGGTGGGGGTCCAAGACGCTCTCCTTAGTCTCCAACTAACGTATTAATAGTACATTGTGCACCGTGGGCGGTAGAGATTACAAACGAGAGCACATTGAAGTCCGAAACCGCAGGCTGAAGGCTGTAATGACCTGAGCTTGTAATTCCGGAATCGCCCGAGTAACACACAACGTTTTCATCACACTTGTGAGGAAACTAATAAATTATTAAGTCAGGAAAAGATTGTGTGCTTTCAAGTGTTACAAGTCGCAACATCGTGTCATAAAGTGTCATTTCGTGATTGGTAGAATTCCATAGATAACATAAACAAAAGTTTCGTTTTTTTTTCGTTTGTCCAAAGGTTTCGTTCCGAAACTATTATTTAATTTTGGTGCATACAATCTTTTACGTAAATTAATAATTGTAAAATAGTAGAAACAAGCTATTTTAACGTATTTAACTATAGCGTCAACGTGTATTTATTGATATTACATTATGTATAATTCAAATTTGTTGATTTTGACTAATTCGGTTCGGTTCCGTTCTAAACCTGGCATATTAGAGTGGTGAATGCAGTCAAACAAAATTAAAACAAAAGTCATTACGCCCATGGTGTTAATGGAATTAATAAAAAGCCCACCAAATGGGGTTTGTGCGACGCAGTTGGGGCCAGCTATCCACTGCAACCCATTAAAAAAAAAAACATTCCGTCGAATTGAGAACCTCCTCCTTTTTTTGGAAGTCGGTTAATTAAAATCGGCCAAGGAATGCGCATGCTATAGGCATTTTAAACTACTTAATTAGACAGCGATTTCACAGAGAATGTACGACATGTACTGTTACGTCATAGTGCACTCCGGCCATATAAACTCCATATTAAATTCTGTTTTGCTAGAAAGAAATAGAATTAAATGTTTGATGAAGCCATATACTGCTTATTTTTATAGTTGAATTATTCAAAAAAATATTTTTGTCTACTCTTTGTTACACTAATGAGCTTTTTTATTATTAAACAATAATTAAAATTCATGCGTTTTCCCTATTGTTGCGTGATATTGTAAACGATATCAAGTTTACAATTGATATTTCCACAAAGTAGGTATCGTTAGAAACAGACGCATTTTAGTTATTGTAGGTAACTACTGCTATATTTTGTTTCGTCACTTTATTAATTCTATTTACTCTTAGAACGAGCCCCAAACTTCGTCAGCGGAGGAGAAACAAATCATTACCCTATTTTTTACTCAGCCTAGTCGAGAAAAAGTATCCTATAACCACATGTGGATGCCTAGCTACCCGCTATGCTAGTATGCACGTGGAAATGCAATCGGTTCATCGATTTGTATGAAATGTCGTCGATTTCAGTTGTAACTCGGTTCTTTCGTTACTAAAAATAACTGGTTGCATATAAATTAAATTAAATTAAAATAGTTTATTACAAATCACAAATAAAGAACGGTGATTTCCACACTAGGCAAGGCCTGTTTCGTGGAATTCAGTTCCAAAGGAGTTACCATCAAAATGTGGTTATTTATAGCTGTTATATGTATAAGAACCGTAATAATGTAAGAAACATTTGGCAGAAATACTTAGGTATTACACTCACTATTTTAAGATGTGGACGTGTTTGTCTTTGTGTGTAGTGTGTAAGTTTGTGTGTGTATTAGTATGCACTAACTAATTTTTTCCTGAGTTTGGTTGCAGATACAAACTTTCCGAAGTAGTGACGATATGTCAGGAAGGAATATTTCGCTCTGCGCCAATTACCGTCTACTAAGATTAAAAAAACACGCTTATCATTATCACTGACACACGCAGAAAAACGTGAGCTCTTTAGGATGTCGCGGCGTTACTACGATTGTCTAATCGTATACTATTATATAAGTGAAAATTAAATGTAGGTACAGTCAAGGACTTTATTTATATGCCATTTCGTACCTTGTCACAGTCTTAATCAATATGAAAGCCGATAGGGATTACATATCAGTGTCACTGTGACAAGGTACGAAAGGGTACACAAATTAAATTACTTGACCGTATAGATATTTCCAAAAAAATAAGTGAAACGGACGATTTAAAAAGGTGACTGAACACAAATGTTTTTGAAGGTCACTATATCGAAAATTTATTTATATTTTATGTACTCGTATGTTGGTATGTGTCGTTGTGGCTTCATCACGCCAAAACGGCTTAAGGGATTTCAACCATTTTTGGTACACGGGTAGCTGGGCATCCAGGGATGGTAGCGGTATAAAATGTTTGTTTTTTTTTGTTATGTATGAGTGGCAAAAGGGCAGACGAGCCACCTGATGGAAAGTAGTCATCGTCGCCCATGGATATGTGCGATAAGTTTGTCTCGGTAAAAGATTATTTAGAATATAAGAATGAATTGTATCAACTAAGTATAATCCTTACTATATTATAAACGTAAAAGTATGTATGTACCACTTAATCTCAAAAACTACTGGACGATTTTGTATGAAACTTTTCAGTTATGTACCTTATATATCAGAATAGGACATAGAATATAATGCATGTCTAATTGCATCCCTTTTAAGGACGAAAAAGGGGATGAAAATTTGTATGGACAGTAAATATTTTTTACGCTAGGAACTTGAAATCTTGGTAATAAATCACATTTAAAATAGTCAAATATCGAGTTTTGGGGAAAGACATAAGCTACTTTTTATCCCGGAAAAACACCTTTTATCCGCGATAAACGAATCTAAGGCGGACGAAGTCGCGGGCGGCCGCTAGTCTTTACATATAATAAAGCTGAAGAGGGTCGAAAGTCTGTACATGGAAGATATTCGAAACAAAAAATGGCGGGGATACTTAAAATCGATAACAGAACACGTTCCAACAGTTGTTAGAATTTTTGTCTGTTTATCTGTTTATTTGTGCACGCATCACGTGAAAACGGCTGAACAAATTTTGATGCAAACTTTACCTACTAATCGGTCGAAAAAATCCCCGGCCAGGCTATAAAAATTCAACCCTAAAAAGGAGGGGTCACTACATTTGATTGAGTTAAGTTTGCACCTGAATCTTATCGCGCTAGTTAGGAAGGAGGTGCAAACTTCTCTCAAACATGTGTTACGAGCCCACGAGTATCGAGTACCTTGCTAAACTAACAGGTGGCACTAAAATTAATACCTTTTTGCCAAATCCATACTCATATTATAAATGCGAAAGTGTGTCTGTCTGTCTGTCTGTTACCTCGTCACGCTGAAACTTGGTATGGAGATAGTTTGAGTCCCGGTTTGAGGCTACTTTTTATCCCGGAAAAATACCCTTATCCGTGATAAACGAATTTAAGGCGGACGAAGTCGCGGGCAGAAGCTCTGAATAATAATGGTCGTTTCCCAATATAATTGTATCATTTCGGTGTTCATCAAGCGATCCCTGCCTGAGCTGCGATTTGTTAGGGCCGTGAGACTGTGTATAGAAGATTATAGTTATTAAAGATTTATGTTTTTGGATCCAATTCATACAATAATGTTATATGTTTATTTTTCAAAGTATATTAACGAAAATATTTTATTGCCGAACACAAATTGTATCAACATGTTCTGTCTTCATTGGCGTGCAAAATGGCATTTGTCTTAAAAGTAATTTAAATTGAGAAGTACACTAATAATAATAATGCGTTATGGCAGTATGTCCGTAAACTTATAAGCAATTACATTAAAATAATATACACTACAAACTTAAATATACTTACTATTTATCTTCAGCACCTAAGTATCATTATCATTATAATTTAAGAATTCATTTATAGAATAGAAACACTTATTCAATCCTTCCTAGGTATATTATAAACGTGAAAGTATGTATATACCTTCCACTTAATCTCAAAAACTACTGGTCGATTTTTTATGAAACATTCCAGTTATTTACCTTATGTATCTGAATAGGATATAGGCTATAATGTGTGTCAAATTTCATTCCTTTTAGGGACGAAAAAGGGGATGAAAATTTGTATGGACAGTAAATAATTTTTACGCTAGGAACTTGAAATCTTGGTAATATGCTTCACATTTAAATAATAAAAATACCTTTTATCCGCGATAAACGAATCTAAGGCGGACGAAGTCGCGGGCGGCTTGGTTGCCAAAACGGCCGAAGGGGTAATTTTTGGTAGCTGAATATTATATCTATACTGTGATCTAAGATTACACTTATTAGATGATAGTGTTGTAAAATAATTCGGATTATACTTTACAAACAAGCTTATCTCCAGTATGTATATACTTGTCAAGGTAAGAAAGCGCTTTTCTCGAAAAACTTGTCGAAGCGAATCTCTTACATTCATACGATAAATTGTTTTAATACATCGTTTCTGAAGTATGAATGTTTTGTTTATATCCACAGAATTACCCCAAAAAATGACTCCGTACATCAATAACGGATAAATATTTCCGTAGTAGGCACTGATAACTATGCTTTCAGAGCAAGTTTCGGACAGTATAGACAATGCGTAACAATTGCTAGAAATTTTCTTATTTATGTATTCGATATGAGCCTTCCAATTTAGATGTGAATCTACGTAAACTCCTAAAAATTTTATGTTATTTACTCCTTCTATAGTACTCCCCGCTTCCGATACACTTAAGGGGATAGGAGCAGTTCTATAATTTCTAAACTGAATGAGCTGGGTTTTGTTCAGGTTTAACTTAAGATTTAACGAGAAAAGCCAATTTGTGATTTTAGATAAGGATATGCTTACATCGTTTTGAAGGTTTGAGGCGATTGAGCGATCACAAGAGAAAAAAACTGTGGCATCATCAGCAAACAGTACACACAACTCATTCGTAATACGAGGAAACTCGTTTAAGTATATTAAAAATAAAAGCGGACCAAGCACGCTCCCCTAAGGCACTCCAACTACCACGTCCGCGACGCATGACAAGACTTGCTCTATAGTTTTGTTTTGATTATTGTAACTTTCTATTTTTAGAGCCTGTTTTCTGTCACACAAGTACACTAGAATTCAGAGATCCAGAAGCTGGTGGCCGAACCCAACATCATCGGCGTAACAAAATCACACAGACTTGGCTGGTTCGCTCACCTACTCCGTATGGGAGAGGATCGTGCTGCCAAGAGAGCGTACGTGGGACGACCAACTGGTTGCCGCCCGGTTGGGCGTCCCAGGTACCGCTGGGAGGACAGTTTGCAGGCGGACCTGCGACATCTTCAAGTCAGTAACTGGCAAGAAGTTGCGCACGATCGGGTCAGATAGCTTGCTCTCGTTTCGTAGGCCAAGACCCTCTTTGGGTCCCTGAGCCAAATTAGTAAGTTTAGTTAGTTACTAACACTAGAATTAAGTTTTCCTTTCTACTGTACGCTACTAACAACTATGGACACGTTTCCGAAATAAATTATTTGAATTTGAATTTGAATAACCATATATACAATGTACTTATTTACTTAAATTTAGGTATGCTAATATCGTATAAATGTCGTGGCAATTTATTAAATAACTTTATACACATACAATAATAGTAGATTGTTTGACAAGGGGCTAAAATAAGCCATTATGACACGAAGTGATTATTTGGACGAGGTCACGAAGTGAGCGAGGACAAATATGTCTGAGTGTCATAATGGCTTTTAGCCACGTGTTAAATACTCTGCTTTTCACTTCGACTGCGAGAAAATAAAAAAGACTTAACACTAAAATTGAATATTTCATATAAAATGAAAAGTACAGTTTGACCAATTCTTTATAGTTAAATTGATAGCTTATATATTTTTTTAAACTAATAATGGCCATAGACAATTTTTACTTTTTAATGTGAAGGGCTGCAATACGATCAGAAATTTTGGCCAATCTGATGAGGTGGCCGCAAGGTTTTTTTTCAGTTTCATAGAAATTTGTATCGGATTATATGGCTTTCTTTTAAACCCTAGGGGCTAAATTTACTATTTAAGTCTCGCTTCGCGAAGCTAATATAACCAACTTTTTGAGCAGGAGAAGTGAAAACGTTTTTTTTAAATACTCAAGCTTATCCTTGGTTTACCTACACAAGTAATTATTGTTCCTTCCCGCTTCCCGTCAGCTTTTCTTTAACGAACAATTACATTTCTTTTACATACATGCACGGGAGCGGAAGGATGTTGTTTAAGTCTTTCAATATATCTGCATGGGTCACTATATCCAGCTCCGACAATAGGTCTCATACATTTTCTTTGGGCTCTAAACACTCTGCCAATTTCAACGGAAATTTTAGTACCCGGATTCATTAAAAATTGTATGAATCTGTCATTGTAGTAATTCTCAGTATTCGTTACTCGGGGATTTTACCTTCTTAAGCATAAATCCTATGAGTAACGTTGTTTTCTTGACAAAATTTTGTTCTTTAGTGACGTCAAACGAATGTCATTATTTATTCCAGCAACGCAAACGTAAAAATGAAGTTGTTTATTACATATACATTGAAACACTTCTCTAATGTACCTGACAATTCGAAAGTACTTTTAACTAGGCCTACTTGAATAAAGAATTATTTGATTGATTGATTGATATACCTAGTTGGTCGATTCCGAGAAAACCGGCCAAGGACATGTCGGATAATATCCGATAATATGGCAAAAAAAGTATTCCGATGAAATGAGAACCACCTTCTTTTTCTGAAGTCGGTTTAAAAAAAATTCTTGAAAGTACACGTAATGAATCGTGTTACTGCTAATTTTATTTTTATAATAAACTTCTAAACTAAATAAGTAGCGGCTTATACAAGACACCTATACCTACTCCAAATTTTTCAATAGGGTACACTAATTGTAGTTTTTAAATAAAATCCCCGGGACATACGGACGGGACTAAAAAGGGTTCTGTTTTTGAAATCTGGAAAATGCTGATAATTAGGGATGTTTAGGCTTGCACATAAAAAGAGAACGAAAATATGTCAATCCTATATATGGGTTTATTTTCTATATTTATAACATGGCACGCAGATTTATCAACCCAGGATTGACATATTTTCGTTCTGTTTTTATGTTCAAGCCTCCGTAACATTCAAACTACTAAGGTTACATACATGATTTTGATTAATTTGAAATCCTTAAAGTATGCCAATTCATTTGATACTAACTACTCCATAACTTCAAAGTACAAGTGTGTTTTTTGCGGTTCCAAACTTTAACCAACGTTTTCTCAATTGTCGCTTTTTCACCTTTGCAAGTTTGAAGAATTTAAAAAAAATAACTTTAGCACTTAGAGACATAATTTTTTTACCGAAAAATAGCTTATGCTTTCTTATATTACAAACTACTCATAACTCCATATCGACAAAGTAGAAATGTTTGCCTATAACAGGCACAAATATGATATCGACGATTTTTTTCGGTATTCGACAAAGTGGGAGGAAGGGCACTAAACTTTGAGGCCTTAAAAAGGTGCTTAAATTGGACATTTATAGGTCGACATCAAAATCATAGGTTTATTACAGTATGTTCTATCAGTTTTCATTGAAAGTCGATTTTCGGTAGGTTTTACCATATTTCACTAAACTGCCCGTAACTCTGAAACTATAATCGACAAAGTGGGACGTTTTACTAAACTCCCTCACAAATAATTCCTATTCTATTAAAATATGACAGACAGATATAGTTACACACGTTAAACTCATAACGCTCCTCCTTTTTTCGGGGCTTAAAAATGAGTCGCAAACCCATAGTAGAACAGTTGGAAGTAATAAAAAAACTGTATCAAATATTTTTGTAGTTTGTTTTGTATAAAGATCCCTGACTTGACACATTGAACTCTATGAAATGTGATAAGTACTTAAATAACAAATTTGCACAAACTTACATTTGCATTTACGACGGCCGCAAACTAAGGAAATTTGGCGAAATTTGTACGTGAGAAGGCAATTTTTTTGCTTTAACAATGGTATATAATACGTTGGTAAGTTACACGTGTTGTGTCGATTGTTGTTTTGTCAGCATTAAGGCCTGTGTACTCGTTTACGTTGATTAGCCAAATCCCGGTAAGGGAAAATATTTGTGTGATGTGCATAAATATTGTTTCCTGAGGCATGGATGTTTCCAATGTATATTAAGTACAAATATTATTATTATTATAAACGAGCAATTTTTAGTGTTCCATAGGCATTTTACTCAAAAACTGAGCATGGTCCGGTGGAGAGCATGCAAAGCTATTCATAGAAGGGGTAGAATCAAGCTGGACCAAGAAACTGTGGAACTACAGCAAAAGACAACTCAGACTCATAATGGTGTGTTTACAGATCACTTCGGAGTCAAAGGACGCCTGGCCAAACTAGGACTTTCTGACAACACGGATTGTAGAATGTACGGTGAAGAGGCTGAAACAATGGAACATATACTATGCGAATGTCATGCCCTTGCCAGACAGAGAATGAAGGAATTTGGTGTTGGGACCCAAGGCCTAAGGAATTCCAGACGCTACCAATGGCATCTATCATCCGGTTTATGGAGATGGTAGAACAAAACATTGAGTAGCAAGAAGGGGTAATTACACGAAAGATTACAAGCTAAAGATAAGATAAGAGCATGGTCCAACATGCTCTTGGCCGGTTTTTGTAATTATTGTAATCGGTTTTTTGGAAATGGCCCCAACGATGTGGATAAAATTTGGTATGTGGATAGTTTTGCTTTTGAAATGCAAACAATTTTACGGTCCGGCGTCGAAACGAGAAGCTCTGTTTGACTTCTCGGGTAGACGCCTGGCCGTCAACATCTCCTGAAATGCCTCGTAGAAAGTCAAAACACGTGGTAAGGATTATACTGGTCGGTGTTGGTTTGTTGTATTTGTATGTGTGTTTTTTTTGTGGAAACTCCATGAAAATATGCGCTTGTGAGTATAATTTACTGTCACATCTAACCAATAACCATAATTCATTCATCTATAAGTAATATGGAATGGGCAACATTTCATTTTTTGGAAGTGACTACAATTGAACACGAAAAAAAAAACCAGTTGAATCAAACAAGAAACTAGTTTCCACCAGAGCATTTCAAGTGAAATGGTTAAAGCAACAATTTTATCTTGATAAATGCATCATTATCAAACATATCACATAAGTTGTATATTGGTGTCAAGTTTAAAATTGATTGTTACAAATAAGATGTTTGCATGCGATAGGCACAATAAATTGATTGCGCTAAACAAATTCATTATAAGTTCAATCAAGTTCAAATTACCTTGTGATTGAAACAAATATCAGTTTTGGTAGAAGTCAACATTTTCTTCATTGATTCTGATTCCGAGCGTCAAACGCGTTAGGCAATAGGGGGGCAGACCCCCTATTTCCTAACGCGAGTTGTTTCGGATACTATTGTCAAAATTTCGTTAGGCAATAACCCTCCGGTTAACGTCAACCAAGTAAAATGTACAAATCTTTGATCGCTTTAAGTTGTACTACTGCAGTCAAGTGTTAAGTAATAAGTTTGTTCATATTGTGATCGGATCTATCAAGAAATTTCCAATCAAGCTAAAAAGCCACTTGATAGGTTCATAATAAATATCAAGGATAGATTTGGGCTCTCTGAACACATTAACATTATTTTTAGAATTTATGGAGCACAAATTTAAAAAAAAATGGATATTAAGCAAATGGTGATCTGTAGGCGGTACAAAACTACTTCCTTTACTTTTTTGTGGACGTTTATAAAAAAAGTGTTAACGTTTCATATTAGCAGCTTACATTTGTGTCATAATCATAACTAGTGGCGGGAAATAATAACGACACGATAAACAATCGGCCGGTCTAGAAAAGTATACCTACTCTAATATTCGTATAGAATGTAATTTTTATCTATAAAAAAGTAAATAAAAAAATATATAACTGCGAAAGGTCACGACGGAACGTTACAAAATCACGTTGGTTATGTAAGCAACGAGTGTGATAAAATCCTCGGTAAAATTGTTATAATGATCTGAATACAGTACAGTAAGCAAGGACCATTAAGACACTTGCCATACTTTACATCGTGTTCCGATCGCAAGGAGATATTCTGGCATAGCTATATGGCGCCTTAAAAATAAACATTCAACAATGTTAAAATTGAATAAAGGAATATAGTATAGTAACAATTAGTTCGCAAATAGCTAATAATAAATAAATCGTAACATTTAATAACTGTGTCACGCTTGCAATCTTGAGTAATTGTAAAACATAATTCTTATGCATAGATGGCGTTGTACATATCGGGGAACGGCTTTTTGTATGGAGGTGGTCAGTCCTCTTGTTTTACGGCGAAGAGATGGGGAAATGACCTTGCTCGTTCGGCCCGAACGCAATACTTAGAGCGCGCGCGCCATCTAGTATATATTAGTTGCTCTCTCTCGACTCGTCGTATCGCGCATTGACTAGTTGTGAACTATCGACTCCTTTTGCAGTATGGTGGCGCTTGTTTTGAGGCTACTTTATTCCAGTTTGTTTTTTTATATATATTATAATTAGTGTGGTGGTGATGATGGTGGTGATGGTGATGAATGGGATGCTGGTGATGGTGATGATGGTGACGGTGGTGGACGGTAGTAGATGATGGTGGTGGTGGTGACGGTGGTGATGATGATGATGGTGGTGGTGGTGGCGTGAATGGTGATGATGGTGGTGGTGGTGGTGGTGGTGATAGTGATGGTATTGATGGTGATGGTTATGGTGATAGTGATGGCACCACCGTCCACCACCACCACCAAAATCACCACCACCACCACCACCACCACAACCATCACTACCATCATCACCACCATCACTACCACCACCACCATCACCACCATCATCACCATCAACACCACCACTACCACCACCATCACTACAATCATCACCACCATCACCACCACCACCATCATCACCACCATCACTACCATTACCACAACCGCCACCGTTCTTGTTCCCCAGTTTTAGGGACTCAAGAATCTCCAAGTAACGACGTCGCACGGAGCGACTCACGCCTCACAAAACACCGAGATCCATGTTAAATAACACAAACAATAACATACAAAACAACATAACAAATCCCCGAAATAAACAACGCCTCAAAGACTACCGGTTCGTGATAATAATAAACACAGAGCACCTTGATATAAGGGCGTGACGACTGGGTATGAAAATTAAAATTCTAATTAGTCCGTCAGTTAGATAATACAAAAATATTGGACACGTATTTTTTTGTTTTTACATAATAATAAAAAAATACTCAGATAAATCGCGTTAAAGTTTAGGAGTGGGGGCTCGTGACGTCACACCTAAGTAAAATTTGTACGTAAGTGACGTCATGCGACATTTTGGCTCAATGTGTCGCCTTTATTTTTCGAGTAAGTAAAAAAAGAAAAAATACGTGTCCAATATTTTTATTAATCTACAAGATGGACTTATTTTTAAAATTTAGTCATCTTCCCTATTATACTGGTACTAAATCGTAAAATAGAACACATCAAAACAAAACAAACTCAATCAGTTGACGGAATGAATTAAAAAATATTATCGCTATGGATAGATGGAAGCGAGCTGGCAACAGCGTAAGCGCACGCCGCGCCGCCGTGGCATAGCGCGAGCACGCAACGTCGCTTTCACTGCTAAAGCGCCTACGCTTTCACACTGATCAAATATTTAGTACGTTGACTTCCTAGAAATGTCGTAGGCGAAAGTTGATTTTGGGTCTAAACTCCGTATTACATAAATTAGTGTAAGTTTTTTCCTATCAGTTAGTAGACCAAGGTTTTTAAAGTACATGTGCAAAATTTGGTAATGTAGAATTGCTCACAGGCGGAAAAAAAGATGTAGAAGATTTTTAAAAACCTGCTTCTTAAATATAGTCTCTAAGCCTAGTTACATCAGATAGAACTTACTCTATCAACTCATAATTAAGTATATATGTGTCCTGAATAGTTACTTTTCAGATCTCTACATGCTACATACAATATCAAAAAAATTGCACAAAAACACCTCGATTTCAGTGATTTGCCCACCCCTTCGCCTTAATGGTCCTTGACAGTAAGTAACTTTAACATGGTAAGTCAGGGTTAGTCGTGGGTAACAAAATCACAGTGATTTTTTACAACTAGTACGAGAGTCACGGCGATTGAAATTGAATTGTAACGCTTTTTACCATCTCTAGTTATGACACTTGTCACAATGAGCCCACAGATGCAGAATAGTTTTTAAATTTATTCCTTCTCGAATTGCGATTCAGAATGACATAGTTTTGTTTTATAAAATCAGTGACTAAAATTAAAAATAAATTTAATAATACAAAATACGTTCCTCGTAATTTTACAAATTATATTTAAAAAAAAAATGTTGTCCATCGTGCGAAGTAACGCTTGAATGTATGAACTATTAAAAAAAAAGAGATTTTTCAACATCGTGCATCTAGAAGTTAGGCATCCTGCACTTATACGACGCGGTGCCATTCTAATGTTACAATAACTAATAAACCTTCAATATTAAGATAGCTCATTTTTAATAAGGATCCTTTAATTTCCATAAAATGTTTTTCTTCCCAACTAAAAAGGTAAATAAGTTTCTGTCAAAACTAATATTTTAGTGTCAAGCTTTTATTGTTAACTGTACTTTCGAGACGATTGTAAAGAACCTAAACTCGGTATAATTGCGTTATTTTATTAATAAGTTCCTATAACTACCAATCTTCAATCTTCAAAAGGATAGGATAGGTGACAATCAATATTGTCACCTATCCTATCCATGTAAAGTATGCCAAATTTTAGCTCAAATCGGAAACGAAAGAGAGTCAAATTTAGTTGCAAGATTTGACCCATTTCTACTAATCGATTGAATCAATATTAAGGGGATATACTTGCAAAAAGCCTTTAGGAAATTAGGTACTTTTATAAACTATTGCCATCTCATCGCTTCAAATCCCCCGTATTATCGGAACGATCTGACCTACAAAAAAATGGCGAAAACAGGGTTTCCTAGTACCCTATTTCCTCTTCCAAAAGTGGTCTAATTTTAGTTTTCTTTCACATATATCATAAAGAGGGCTTTGGCTATGCTTCTGTTTATCTTTTATATCCGTGTCTGTTTATCTTTTATATTCGTTAAATTTGTTTACTAAACGTGTGCTTATGGCGCCGGATGGTGGCATTTTTTGCAGTTTTAGAGGGCCTGTAATTCTTAAAATAAACAAATTATTAAGAAAAATAAAACATAGAGGCATGGCACAGGTTATCAAAACAATTTGCTCTAAGACAATCCAGGGAGAAAACGGGGGATTACGTTTGTATTGAGGAACGGCCACTAGTATATCCTCCTAAGGATAAATTATTTCCAATTAACATTGAGTTTAAGACACGTCTGTCGTACCTGACGTCCATGAACTCTATCTAATCTCTTATTTATTTAATTAACATAACTTAGACTAAATTGTTTTTATATTGACATGTTATAATTATCTTGTCTATTGGCCACTTTTGCTCACTTAAATAAACGTAAAGGTTTACAGTCTATGCCATTAAAAAGTTGTAAAAAAAAATGTCTGGACATTGAAGATATTAAAAAAAAACTACTGAATCGGACTATTTGGAGGTCACTGTTTTATATATTTTTTTGTTTGTTTGTATGTATTGTTGTGGCTTCATCACGACAAATCGACTAAACAGATTTTAACTTTTTTGGGTACACGGGTAGCGGCGTATCTACACAGATGGTTATAGAATACTCTTTACCCAACCACGCTGAAAAAAGAGGGTTATAACTTTTTCTCTTCCGTGAACGATGTTGTTTAACCTTCTAGTATGAGATATTATTATACTTAGCAGAAATCTGTTCCTTTTCAAAACAATCTCGCGTACCGAAACAATCGTAAAAAGTGATAAGTTATAAAAACATTGTTTATTTTTTTTCAAGAACGTGCCAGTGATTAGGTGACCTCTGAAGACGGAATATTTTCTAGAACATACCAACATTGAATAATACTTAATGATAAAATATTTTTATTTCGGATTCTAGAACATATCCGCAACTTCGTGCATATTTGTAGTCACAGTAGTCGAGTAAAAAGTCTGTATGACGTATGGGAGTTCCATGTAAGGGCTCGTCCAGAAATTATGTGATCAGGGGGGGGCGAGGGTCCAAGAAGACATCATGTGTATGTTTTTGAACAGCAGGAAAGTAAAATAATAACGAAATAACTCAATCAGTAATTTAATTCATGCTTAGTCCCAAACTTCCACGTGGGGGGTAGCGTTATTATCTCCAAATATCACCAAGGGGGAGGGCCAGTTTTAGATAAGGGCAGCAGAGGCCCTTAAACCATTTTCAGGGGCCCTACTATCTTTCTATGAAAAAATGTTGAAATGTGTCTAGCCGTATGGCGTGATGGAGACACAACAATATTTTACTCCGACCACGAGATGGTGCTCTGATGGCGTGTCTGTTCCATTTCCGTTCATTTTATGAAACTCGCAGACCGCACTGTTAAGATTTCTCTTGACATATTTTACTTTAATCTTTAAATCTTTTTTAATTACTATTATTTTTGATATCGCACCCGCTTACGGGACAATAGTGTCCCGGACCTTTGGGAGGCGTGCGTGGAGCCGAAGCCAACGCGTCGAGGTCTTTTCGACAATTTAATGAAAAGTAAGGGACGCATACAGAGACAGCACCCGCTAGATGCAAGAACTATTGGAGATTGATGGGATCTACTTGTAAATGGACTTGTGATGGACTAAATACCGGACTATTGCTTGAGAGACCCGGACGTTGACCAGGAATAAGTGTCTCATTGGCTAAAGGCACGGTAAACGTTGATTTGGCCCGCGCTAGTTGGGCCCCTGTGGATAGCGACACATACGGTGGCCTGAGGGCAATATCGGTGCAGCGGGCTAAGGGTGGAGAGGTGTCCCTGGACTTTCTACCCAACCCCACTCACCACTTACGTTCCACATCCACCCTCGAGCCGCAGCTCTTGCGACTCCACTCTAACCGGCCGGTTAAGGCAAGCCAGAGATGGGGACGATTCAACACCCCCTGTCAGGGTCCCAGGAGCACTCAGGTTCGCAGGGTCGCTACCCAACAGCCGGTGAGCCAAAGGGCGGTGGGGTCATCACATTCCTACGCTATGTCTATTATTATCTTTATTAAAGAGGTTTGACACTGGGGTTACGATGCCGCTCTGTTCAAGTTACATAAATCTTAAAACTAAAACAGATAGTACCTTATCGTCTGGGTATACCTACTCTGATAAGTTTATAAATTACTTTTGCTGTGTCCGACAGTGAGTGGGCTATCTAGGTTCTTGGAATCATGCCACGGAAAGGCATCTGAATTATATTCGGAAAAACTTTTGGATGCAGGAATAGCTATAGCTCAACAAGTTCTTTCTTGACACTACTATGGTCTGCGGGCGACGGGGGGAAAGACAGCGGGGCGGGGGTGGGTATGAAGTGTGCGCGCGGCGGAGCATCATGTAATTGCCGCGCGCACACTTCTTACTCGCCCCCGCTGTCTTTCCCCCCGTCGCCCGCAGACCATGGGAGTGTCACGAAAGAACTTGTCAAGCTATAGACTTTAAATATGGTTGTAGAATATTTTTTACCCCACTACAGAGGCAAAAAAGGGTCTGCCATTTTCCTCCTCTGCGAACGTGGTTGCAGGCACCTACAAGTAAATTAAAATATTCTTTATACCAGTGACCTTAACATTAATCTTACAATCATACGACAGCTGTCATTTTCACGGAAGTAAAAAAAAAAAATATACGTTATATACACCTGTCCGCAAGGTGGTCCGATGACCTGGTTAGAGTTGCGGGGGCTCGCTGGATGCGGGTCGCCTCTATCTAGCCCATGTAGAAATCTATTGAGGAGGCCTGTGTCTAGCAGTGGACGTCCTACGGCTGAAATGATGATGATGATGATGATACACCTGTCTCCTTTGTAGAGACAGTACGCAATTTTTGTGGTTGAGAGTTTATAGATACTCGTAAATAAAAACGCTCGGGACCTCTTTACGAGATCGAATCAGAAATGGGGAGATTCGTAGACGATCTAAGGTCACCACAATAGCAAACGGGGTAAGTAAACTGAAGAAGAACCGGTGGCCGTTGGGGTAGAAAGGTTCTCGAGTGGAGACTGCGTACCAGCCCAAGTAACACCACAAGCTGTACAGCTTTTATAACGCTAAAACTGGCTGTATAACCGCTGCTTGTGTGCTACTTGGAAGCGAGCGTATCGTGGAACGGCCACCCGCAAGGTGATGATTTGATTAGGGTTGCGGGGACTCGCTGAATGCGGGTCGCCTCTATCTGGCTCATGTGGATGTCTATTGAGGAGGCCTGTGTTCAGCAGTAGACGTCTTATGGCTGAAATGATGATGATGATGAGATAAAAAAACAAGGACATTCGCATCGTACATGTTCTCCTCGCCCGTAACCGTCCAAATAGATTCCTGTGAAAAATATAGCAAATATTTATGACCTGCAGGCCTATGATGGTTGCGTTTATCACGCGATAAATAAATAACATAGCCGCCGTCACCTTCTGACACGTATGTGAATGAAGAATGAAAAAAACACGGACTATTTGATGAAACTATTAATCAAAAAATATTTTATTTTTATTTTTTTGTATGTTTGTATTAACTTACTAAGCGGATTTCAAAAAAATTTGGTACGGGTACCTGACATCCAGAGATGGTTATAGAATACTTTTTACCCGACTATGCTGAAGTAAAATGGGGCTGTGACTTTTTTCTCTTTTGCGAACATAGTTTCATAAAAAAATGCGCTAGGGCAAACAATATATTAGGACAAACAATACATTAGGGACGACGTTAGGGATTCCGATATAGATCCCATTTTTATAAATAACTAGCGTCTGCCCGCGACTTCGTCCGCCTTAAATTCGCTTATCGCGGATAGGGTATTTTCCCGGGATAAAAAGTAGCCTATGTCCTTCTTCGGGACTCAAACTATCTCCATACCAAATTTCATCCAAATTGGTTCAGCGGTTTAAGCGTGAAGAGGTAACAGACAAACAGACTGACACACATTCGCATTTATAATATTAGTATGGATAGTATGAAATATGGATTTGCATTGGAAACATTTTCCGGAATAGTAGTTTATCAGAGGTCAGCGTAGTTAGATAATATTCAAACAAGGCAGTCTGTGCGTTACTATCAGATTGCTATAGACTATTTTATCCGTACTTCTCCTAAATAGTAAACAACATTCTAACCTAAAAATATGCATTGAATGACAATACGAGCTTTTTTCTCGCAAGGAAATAAATTTGATGTATAAAATTGGCAATGTGGTACTAAATATATTAATTCCTCATGTTACTTGATTTACGAGAAAATGGAAGTGTAAGATAAGCAAGGTACCATATCCTATTTTTGTGATATCTCACCTCAGGGCCCCTTAACGTTCTAAGCGTTCCATAGAAAATGGTAATTTATGGTACGTGATAAAAAATCATTAATTAAATCTTTCTGTGCTTAATACTTTAAATACAACACACATCGCTTTGAATAAATAATTACACGATAAAAAAATACCAACAAACAAACTCCAAACAACCATAACTAACAAATAATAAGTTAGCTCAAAATCAAAGTACGAATGTCTTTAATAAGTACGGTATCCTCATTCTGGCAAAAAAAATATCTAAACTCTTGTATTGAAAACTGTTTTTCCATTACGTCACGTTAATAAAAATAAAAAATAATTCATTAAAGAATGTGACGTTCTGGAATGTAAAATTTGGAACACATGTTTTCGTGTATTAGGCTCGAAAGCAGGTACAAACGATTCTGAGTTTGAAAAACTCAAAAATGTAATATTGATAAGTATATTTTTTGGAAAACGCTTAGATATGGATTTGAAGATGGCCGTGGGATCCTCGATCATTAATTAGTTTATTTATTGCATAATTGAAAAGTGTACAAATGGCGGACTTAATGCCAAAAAGCATTCTCTACCAGTCAACCATTAGTGATAGTTCCATATATTAATGTTATTTATACAAGATGCCTTGTAATACGTGGTACAAAATATTACTTTCTGAGGCCAAATAATTCCAAAAATTTCGGACTTCCTACACTAACCGACAATGTTTATTTTCTTTAATGACAAACGACCAGACGGGTCGCCTGATGGTAAGCGATCACCGTTGCCCATAGATACTTGCATCACCAGACGAGTCACAAATGCGTTGTCGGCCTTAAGTACGGTTAATTTCAAGTTTTGTATGGAGAAGTCGATTGTTTTTAGTATTTCGAAATTAGTCTCATACTGAAAGTTGATCGTCATTGTGAGTAGCCTCGGAAAGTAACATTTTGTACCACATCTTAGAAGTCACCTTGTATTTAGACGTTTCCTCGTAGTTGATCGAATAAAAAATGTGTATTTATTTAACAGCATATTTTTTATATATGTATTTATAATTTATTTGTATTTGTATTTTTATTGAATTATAAACTTACTTAGCTATGATTATTTTCTTTATCAATATTATAAGCCACAAAGGTCGCCTAAAGTTAAATGTTACAATATGTTCAAGACAAAAATTAATAAAAATAATTACTATTTTGATATAGATGTATAGATATACGGATATATGTATAAGTGCAAAGAAAAATACGATTGCTCTCGCACGTGGCTACTCCAGGATTCAAACCTGGTACCTCTCGATCACGCGTCGAGTGTGTTATCTAAAGTATATTTTTTTGCGCTTTGCCTTGTATCTATATCATAAAATATAATAATGTGATGTTAATTTTCCCACATTAAAAACACAGAAACGCAAAATATGTGGTTCATATAAAAAACAATAATTACTTTTAGGAAAGGTAAAAAAATAATTTGACTAATAACTAGACTCATAAAAGCTTCATAATTACCGAACGATTATATAGGTATTCTTCAGCTTTAAACGTTCTGTGGGACGTATTGCACATTTTTTTAGTGTGATTTTATTAAATTATGAATTTTTCAACATAAATGTATAGGTATTACATAAGTATTATACTATTGTAAAGTTGTAAAAATGAAATCTCTATACATTGAAGATATTAAAAAAAAATTATAACGGACGTCACTGAATCGATTTATTTTAGATTTTTTGTATATTTGCATGTTTGTATTGTATGTTTCTTTGTGGATTTATCAGGTCAAATCGGCAAAACAGATTTCATCTATTCTTGGTACACGAGTAGCTGGGTATCCACAGATGGTTGTAGGATACTTTTTACTCGATTATTTCACCTCCGCTGACGAAGTTGCGGGCGCCTTCTAGTGTCATTATATTATAGTATTAAAATTAAATTATCACATATTCACTTCCAGAGAACTATTATTAATAGAGAATATTAAAAAAATGTTCATTATATTTTCTTCTTAATTTAAGTCAGACACGATATAACGACGACATGTGGAATGGTTCACAGATTTCGGAAAAAAGAAGCAAATTAAATTAACCTTAACATTGAAATATTTCTAAGGTCTCTCAAACTGCTATGTTATATTATAATTATATAACAATTGACCGTGAGTTGACAAAAGAGATTGCAAGAACTAGCTTGGACGTGTACAAGGTCTTGGTCAAATCAGATAACTCAAGAATTAATAAAACGTTTCATATACAATCGTGTTCTCGAGAAATTTCGATTCTAGTACAGGTTTCATGAGGTTGATTTTGTAAAAACTTGAGGATAGTGTTAAGAACGTTATTATTCTGACATTGCTATTGAGTAACCTGTATGATTTTTTGGGGTTCCGTACCTCAAAATAAAAAAAACAGAACCCTTATTAGTTATTGATGTCCGTCTGTTATTGTCGTAAGTTATCAAGCTGATTTTTTATTCCACACATACAATTAATATTAAGCAGAGGAGACCGGGTAAGGTTGGGTCGGTTGTCACAGCGGCCATAATGGTCTTTAAACCGGCGTCGAAAGACCGCGAGAGTTATATCTCCTTCCTAGATAAAGCGACAACTGTCGATTAAGTAATCGTTACTTCCATTTTCTGTTAAGGTCGTCGTGTGACAACTATTCCGCGAGGCCCTGCAATTTCTTGAAGCTGTGAAAAAATCAAATTTCAAATTCAACGCAAACAAAAGATATACCTAGTCGTTAAAAAACGTGTTTCTATACAAATTGCCGACATAGCCAACTTATCCTGTTTAAAGTGTCCAAACTGAAGTGGCAATGGGCAGGGCAGGGCACATAGTTCGAAGAACCGATGGCCGTTGGGGCCAAGGTGGTCGGACGACCTGGTTAGGGTCGCGAGGACTCGCTGGATGCCGGTTGCCTCTATCCGGCCCATGTGGAAATCTATTGAGGAGGCCTGTGTACAGCAGCGTTGATGATACAAATTGCCGTGAACTGCAAACCGATGGGTATGTTAATTTGTCCTAGAAACTTGAAATTAGGTATGAAGGTAGCTCTTACAGCTCAAGTCTCAACCAACGAGAAAAGTCTAAAAGTCAGTCAGTTCCTTTCAGACTATGGACGTAACGCGACGCCCGAAACGTCGAAGAATTACCAACGAAAGGTAATTAATTAAAAATCAAATTTATACGCGATTAAGCCCTGTTTCGTTGTGTTGTGTTAATGAGTGAAAATCGTGTAAGTTTAAATCAATGTTAAGTCTAAAAATCTTTATTTTTTATGTCTGTCTGTCAGTATCAATAATGTTTCCATAGAAATTAAAAACCAATAGGCTACTTCCAGGATGTCCTAGTAACTTGAAATTTTCTATCAAGCTCTAATAGCTCACCAAATGATGAGATTGACTGTTGAGTTTGTTTCGGCAGTCTTCTCAACAGTGGTCTCCTCTTGGGGAATGCCGTAGAGTCAGACTTGTGAAAGTGCCCTTGCGGCCTTACAGAATAAAGAGCATTATTTCATTATTTCAAATGTATGAAAATGTCTGCATCCAATATAAAATGATCCCACACTGCGACATTTTACTTAGGAGCAGGGCTCTGCTAACACTAGGTTTAGATAAATAAATATTAGGTATGGGACAATTTTTACACAAATCAATCTAGTCCCATGGTAAGCTCAATAAGGCTTGTGTTATGAGTACTAGAAAACGATATATTTGATATATATATATTTACTTAAATAAATAGAAAAGATCCAAGACTCAGGAACAAATATTTGTGCTCATCACATAAATATTTGTCCTTACCGGGATTTTAACCCAGGACGCTTCGCAGGCAACGTTACTCCCGCAGAGCTAAACCGGTCGTCAAAAGATTTACATAGATACTGCCGTTTTAGCGCATACTTTGTACGGAACCCTTGGTGCCGGAGTCCGACTGGCACTTGGTCGCTTTTTTTTAAAATTTATTTACAAAAAGGCACGTGCTACTTTGTTCGTGGAGAAAAAAAAAGCATATTCCACTTTTTGCGTCAGTGTAACTCGGGTAAAAAAATTTACAACATTCTTTCGTTTGAACCGTCTTTTTGCCGTTAAATTTATACATTTGTGTAATATTTTGTTTTTTTTTCTTCTAAATTGCAGTAGGTACATCAGATATACAACGTGCTCGTGAGAAACCTGCATAATTTTATCGCTTATACTTGAGGTCATTAGGATAAAAAAAAGCTTAGTTTTGAAGATATTATCAATTTTGATGGTAACTATTTATTGTGATTACTAAAGTACATTGAGCTCTTTTGATCGCGACGTTGACACGTATGTTTCCAAGTATCGTGTCGCTATTGACAGCGACCACTCACTAAAGTCATCCTTTTTTTTTTAATAATCGTTACCATTTTATTAATAGTACATTACTGCAGACACCGGGAAAGAAGGGCTTGCCGGGTGGTAGATATAGACGGCCGACCGGTAGATATAGGAGGCCGGATAGTGATACGAAGCCGGCAAGCACTTTCACGGTCAGAGGCATGTATAGTGCTTTTCTCAAACATATGCAATGAAATAAAAAAAAATACACCACTCAAAAAACTACACGATAAAAGTTTTTTTAAATTTTCTCTCCAATCCCTCCATATATTTTTTTTTTTACGGAAGTCGTTCGTATTTCGCGTGTGTAGTGTTTGAGTAGACCCTATTAGGGCCGCTATACATGATATGATAATAAGAATCTTAATTTCTATAATAAATAAAATAAATGCAGAGGATTTAAAATATTGTCTATGATCTCTGGTGACTTACGTATAGACAATATTTTAAATTTATTCATCAACATATGAACCATACAGATTTGTGTTCTTAATGTCAGTTCGTGTGTAATAAGCATTAAAGCGGATATTTTTAGTCCGATACCCATTTAGCCACTAGAAAAAAATATATAATTCAGCTGTTTTGGCTGTTCATGAACACAGACGCCATGTTTACATTAAAATTAAAAAAAAATACTTCCCGGCCTAGGCCTTCAATTTTGTATGAAATTCCTTTACAGTTCTCTCAAGTTGTTCCGCCCGAAACGTGATACTTTGAAGCCTGTTTTAACGCACGTAATGACGACATTTTATTGCATGTTTGAGAAAAAGTTAATTTACATAGAGAAGTGAAAGTTATTCGAGTTTTATGTACAAAAATCAACAAAACAAGATTTGTTTTTTTTCTTTTTTTGTTGAATTTGACTTGGGTTCTCATAACAGTTTTTAATCCGAATGAGCTCAGGAATGTTTGGTTAAAATCTTGCGGATTCCTCCGAGACACCTTGTATAAGTCAATGTGCTACCTAAACCTATAGATTTCAAGTCCGAAATAAAATATTTGAATTTGAATAAATGCACGATCTGTTAAACAGATATTCACAATTCGTTATTTCTCCAGCCATTATGGTAAAATATATGAGCGCAAAGAACATCCTTTTTTTGTATTTTATAAAATAAGTAAAAATATGAATGATTTATTACCACAAAATATTACATATTTACCTGGCGCAAAATGCCATTATACTTATTGAAATAAAACATTTTGAATTTGAATTTGAAAATATATCCAAACCGGATTTTACTTCAATTCCCAATTATGTCTCGTTTTTGATCGCAATTGGTAAGAGCTGTTGTCGAACGATTTTTTTTAGTATGATTTGGTTGCAAACCGTAGTCAGGGTGTGTTCGCCAATCTAGACTAGAAGGTGCCTACAACTACGTCAACAGAGGTGTAACAAATGATAACTCTCTTTTTGTCTCGAGCAAAGTTGGATTAAAAGTATTTTATAAACGTCTGTAGATGACCAGCTATCCGTGTACCAAAAGCAGTTGAAATCCGTTAAGCCGTTTTGGCGTGATAAACCCACAATGACACAGACAATCTATTTTTTTTATTTCACTGACCTTCAACAATGAATTGTAGAGACTTTTCATTATACCCTAACCTATCAGCGCGCCCCCTCCAGTAACTCAGGATATTGTCAAGACGGTAACGAGTGCAAGTCGATTTGAGGGAATCTCAAAGGGAGGAAAGAGGAGATGGAGGGGTGGGGAGGGGTTGACTTCAGGCCCAACTCGGTTTGAACTGACTTCTGAAGTCGAGCCGTAATATCGCTAGACATCGTCACTGGTGTGGCAGTGGTTGTTGGTGTGGCAGTGGTTGCTGGTGCTGCATGACGCGGGGCGCTTGTCCCGCCGGTGCCAATGCTCCCATTGTATTGATTTGTAAATATTGTTATTGATTATTCATCATTCATCTACTCGTTTTTGGAGATAGTTTTCATATTTCTTCCTGCATTTTATCATGTTATGAACAGGGGGGTTATTGTCTAACGAAATTTTGACAATTGGTATCCGAATCAACTGTAGCCCATACAAAATCATGAGACTTGATTCTGATTCCGAGCGTCAAACGCGTTAGGCAATAAGGGGGCAGGTTAGCTATCCAATGTAATAAGGGCACTAATATAATAAATCCTACACATATCAAAGATATAACGTTTGCCGTTTCAGCTGTGGCCTGAGCTTGATTCTGTCTTGCCGCTGCCGTTTGTGCTCTTTTAAATTGCAACGTCTCTCAGTTCACTAACTATAAGGGTTCACTTGCTGTTCAGACAGCTGAGTGGGCAGGCCGCGCGAACGAGGGTAACGTGGGGGAACGTGGGTGGCGTGTGGAATGGCTGGTGCGGTCCTAGCGAGCGGGTGCTCGCTGAGGCAGGCAGCCAGCTAGGCCATTCTGGTCGGCTTGATGCCTGACACCGCACGGCTTTCCCTAGGGCCGGGTACTGACCATGACTAGGGCACGGGTAGGCTGACTGCTCGCTACGGCGTGGCGGCGACTGATGCGATGGCTCGCGACGGCGGATGAGGGCCTCAGTCCGAAGTTATTTTTTATGACATAGGAGGCAAACGAGCAGACGGGTCGACTTATGGTAAGCGATCACCGTCGCCCATAGACACTTGCATCACCAGAGGAGTCACAAGTGCGTTGCCGGCCTTTCAGGTGGGAGTACGCTCTTTTCTTGAAGGTTTGAAGATCGCATCGGTCCGGAAATACTGAAGGCGGCAATTTATTCCGCAGTTCAGTTGTGCCAGGTAGGAAATTTCTAGAAAACCGCACAGTTGTGGACTTCCAACCATCTAAGGCGCTGTTCATAAATTACGTCATTCATTTATGACGAGTTTTGACCAACCTCTCCCCCCCTAAAATCATTCAACAATCGTAATTCAAAAGTCTACACCCCCCCCCCCCCCCCTAACAAATAAAATGATGTCATTTCCAAGAAATTCCTTTTTAGCAATAGTTTATCACCATATCACGAATTTCCTTCCTTTTTTACTTAAAGATTCAAAAGATGATGTCATCTTGGGTATGAATCCCCCCCCCTCCTTCGTCATGCTACCATCATCTGATGTCTAGACCCCCCCCCCCAATTTGAAATGCCGTAATTTATGAATAGCCCCTAAGTAGCGTAGGACGATGGCGAGTTGAGGCTGGGCGAGAGTCACGAGCTAGGTCGGGATGTCATGGAGCTCTCGGGGTACACTCCGAAAGGTAGGCCAGACGTAGTGTGCAGAAGTATTTATTAAGGATTTTTGAAGTGCAGTGGTGTTGGTGGACGCGGTTGAATGGACTACCGTCGTTGGTGCTGTCTATTCGCTTCATGTTAGTGTTTGAGACCGACTTAGTTTTCATGTGAGAGGTGCTTTGATGAGTACCGCGAATAGTAATGCCCTTATCTTAATGACAATAATTATCAAACAGGCCTTTTAATGTTATTCTAGTAAACACTTGGTAGGAGGTCGCGGTGTCATCTTGCGGATACTGTGATGTTTTGGATGCCCTTGGTCCCACGGATGTTTTAATGAGTTAAGCCGATGTCGGACTTAACTGCGCTCCTTACTTGTGTTGAATTACTTGTTTTGTTAAATCACCGAGGGAATTTGCTGTGTTCATTGAAGTTTCTATAAGATGAAGATATAGCCCGTTAAAATTCCTCGTGACGTAACGCCATGCGACCGTTTTTCGCACTGCGTGACGTCATGCGCCCCTACTACCAAACTTTGACGCACTTTATCTTTGTCGTTTTTTGTTTAATTGACAAAAAAAATACGTGTCCAATATTTTTTGATAATCTAACTGAAGACTAATTAGATTTTTTTCTTACCCACGAAACTACCCTATTGGGCATAGACAACGTGCGCCTGGCGATGCGGTGAGCGAATTCTACATTCATTACGCGGTCGGAATGTTTACTGCGCAGCAGTTAGTTGGCATCACACGCAATGACTCAGGAATTCGCTTGCCACGCCGCTGGTTGGGCGTTGTCGGGGCCGGGTCCGGAGAGTTGATTCTGCGAGCTGTGGGTTGATGCTGCGATTTTGGATTCTGTAGGTGCAAGTTCAGTTTATGTGTGCGTTTTGCTGTATGTCTTCACCGTGTTACAATGCTACACCTGTGTGCCTACCATGAGTTCGGCACGAGCGAGTATCGAGCGCTCGATGACGGTCTATCTCTTTCGCACTATTAGCGCGTGCGAGAGAGGTGCACTGACTCTCGATACGAGATACTCGCTAGCGCAGATTGTAAACTTAGCTCATAGTAGGAACATTAATTGACGTAAATGCATCGAAATAAATTACTCTTTTTTCAAGAGATTAAAGTACAGTACCTGGCTATAATAAAAAAAAAAAGAACCGACATCAAAATAAACTAAAAAGCCAAAAATAATCTTTTATGTACGGTACGGATCACATTTGAATCACCATTTGAAGTCGGTGCCATTCATTTATTACTATTAACACAGATGGCACGCAAGAACCGCGGCGGTTAGCCTTTAGTTATTACCTACATATAGGTATATTTAGTTATAGTAATTCGTATTTTTGTTGAATACAGAACTTTACTTCAGGTTTGGCACCGACTTCAAAAGCTGATTCAAATGTGATCCGCACCGTACATAAAATATTAATTTTGGCTTTTTAGTTTATTTTGAAGTCGGTTCTTTTTTTATTTTATTTTTTTTATTTGTTGTCTTTTAGTGATGGATTTTAGTGATATAAAGTATTTTTAGAGCCCAGAATGGGAAGATTGAGGAGGATTTGATTTTTAATAAAAATCGAAATTAGAAGAATTGGCTAGGTCAAAATGGTTAAGTCCAGTAGCTTGCTGGTTAAAAAAGAATACGACGAACAATCTCAACTTACCCATAATATTTAAAGAATTATCTCGCAACAATTGACCGATAATAAGGACTTGTACCTTCCATCATCAGCTCAGCATCATTAAATGATGAAAGGCAAACGAAAATAACTGAATAACTTTAGAAAAATATATACAAAACATTGTTAGTGCCTATAATATTTGAGGGTTTCTCTCGATTTCCCTGGGATCACATCATCAGATCCTGACTTGGTGATAAGGAGTGCACCTCAGAGACACACTATAAAGAATATGACTAACAGTCTTAACGTACGTACCTATAATACATGTATTTTTTAAGAACTATCCTGTAATGTAACTCTTAACCGTTAAGGAGTTGTCTGGTTCTCCACTATCAGCTCCACTTTGCTACCCTGATCTTTACTAACTTTGGCCTCTAAGCAAAATATGATAAAGAATTATACTGCGATTAGTGAATTAAATAACACTGGTTGAGCCCTTATTAGTGACTGGTGGCTTGTGTCTTCATCATCAGTTTCTCTTCACCAAATGATGATTTTCGAGTGTAAATGCTTGTTCTTCTTTAATAAACACCGATATCGCCATAGGTGTGCCCATAATATTTGAGGAATTCCTTCGATTCCTCATCGATCTCATCATCAGATCATCGCCAAAATTTTATGGGACCAACTTGGAGATTCGTACTCTTAACCGAAAAAAATAAATTTACAAATCGACTCGCGATCCGCGAATTAAATAACACTGGTAGAGCCCTCAGTAGTAACTGATGGCTGGTGTCTTCATCATTGGTTTCCCTCCACTAAATGGTGATTTTCAAATGTAAATGCTTAAACTACTGTAATAAATACCGAAATCGCCATAGATGTGCTCATAAAAATCGAGGAATTCCTTCGATTCCTCATGGATCCCGGCATCAGATCTTTACCAAAATTTTATGGGACCAATTTGAATGTACCTACTCATGAACAAAAAAATATTTTTTCAAATCGTCGTGTAAATGACGGAGTTCTGAGGTAACAAACATAAAAAAAACATACAACCGAATTGATAACCTCCTCCTTTTTTGAAGTCGGTTAAAAAATGCACATCAGTCTTTGGAAACAGACTCCTAGCGCGTTGTCGTGGTTGTCACCATGTCACACACTATATCATACACACATTCTTATCTATATGCACTATATACTTATGTAACGTTTGTTAGTCGGTGTACGTTGTATCAGAAGAAAAATGAAGCATTGGATAGCATTAGCAAAAATATTTTGAAATTGGTTGTTGACATGACCGGTGATAAACAACGGCAAAATGAATTGCATACACTTTTACTACTCTAGCGCCGATCCTGAGGAATTTGGAACTATTATAAGTATACTGCTTTACAGCTGAACACTTTTGCAACCGGTCCCCTATAAGAAATTGTGCTTCTTACCTCTACTCTCCATAGTGCTTGTATTAAAACCATTCTAAGAAAAATTCCAAATTCGAAGATCGTATTTCGCTGATACTCTCGCTCAAGCGTAGGTTAACGAGTAATCAAAATGGACGGCGCCATACGAACTTATAATTATATATATATTTTTCTGCTCGGGTACCATACTACAAAGTCATAAGCAGGGGAGACCGCGTAAGGTTGTTTCACGGGTCGGTTGTCAGACGACGGCCATAACAGGAAACTGAACGAGCGAATAAGTTCATCGACCGGCGTCGAAAGATCGCAAAAGCTTTATTTGAGAGGGAGATATAGTTCTTGCGATCTCTCGACAGTCGACACTAGTAGAATAGGATAGAATAGAATATCACCAATTGCACCATCACTCTATGGTCCGTATTTTAAACCACTGACCTATAAAAAAAGTATTATAGAACTCCGCGCAGAACTATAGTGAAATGCATTTTTTTTTGCTGTGTATCATATTGTAGTTTACTCGCAGAAAAAGTATTGTATACAATAGTTATATAATTCGCTTTTTAAATCTCATATTTAATTGGGATGAGCCAATAAGTGCCTTAGTTTAAAAAAAAAGGCTATTCTAAGATATTAATTTCATACGCTTCACATTTGGATGCGTTTAATTTTTTTATTGCCTAGGAGATATATCGAGTGACGTCACGACTGACTGAAGTCTCTACTAGTGTTTTTCAAAGACAAATAAAAATCAAAATTATAAACACGAATAACTTATCACAAAAATCATATTTTTGAAATCTAATGATTGGAAGCGGTTTATTAAACCTATTTCTTGAGATGTTTTTTGAATGACCATGCCTTGAAAAAAATTGGCTCATCCCAATTACGGCACTAAGTAAGCGAAGTTTAAACGCGGTACCGTAAAATGCTGCAAGTTTGACTAGTTTTGACAAAATGAACCATATTTTGTCAAAACTAGTACAACTTTAAACTTAAGCACACTGTTTCCACAAATTGTCACGACAAAACGGAACATACTTGCATGTAAATATGGTTTATTATGCCCCACAGGCAAACGTGTAAAGTACTAGGCTAAGTTGCAGTATTTTACGGTACTCGACTGAAAAGTCATACATTATATAACGAATGCATAAAAATTTAATTATTAAGTGCACGAAAAACCAAGAGTATTACAAATGAAGATCATAAACGCATACAAGGAGCTCAGGATAGTCAATACTCGATACTTTATTGCACATAATGGTTTTACAGGTGTTACATTATTTATGCCTGTAGCACACCTCCGCCGCGAAACCGCGGAAAGTCATACAGAGCGCGCGAAACTAAAGCAGAACTTCCTTGGGTTTGACGTTTCGCGGCGGAGGTGTACTTCCAGCATTACATCAATGCGATCACATTATGTACCCTGTTGATTGGGCGCAGCAATTGTAGATACGTATACTTACTGCAATTAAAAAAAAAACCTTTAATTTAAGACACATGTCATACAAAACTGAACAATATTGACACAACAAATAGTAAATAACAATAATTGATATAATAGAAAATTTAAAATTACAATACATTACCATTTAAATATTCCTGTACATTGTTTAAATTTATTTATAAATATGGAATCATTGTTTCGTCTTATATATTATTAGGACATTTGTTTCATATTTCGATGGACATTACAAGAGGGTCGGATGAATGTAGCTTAAGTCGTGATGATGGCAATAATAAATTATTCAAGATATTGTCACTGCAATCCGTAACGCTGATTTTCAGTGAAACTCGAATATCGGCCCAGACTAGGGGGGGTTATTGCCTAACGAAATTTTGACACTTGGTATCCGAATTAATTGTCATAGCCCATACAAAATCATGACCCTTGATTCTGATTGCGAGCGTCAAACACGTTAGGCAATTGGGGCGGCTGCCTAGTCTTTCTTTTCTTAAAGGATTCGAAAGGGACGGCATGCTAGTCTTGCCTTGACGCGACGAGGGTGTACAGCCGGTATTTAATTTAGGACGAATTTGGAACTATTGTGTATTGAGGGGCTACTCTGAAATTTGATATGCGAAGTTCGTATCGCGCCATCCCGCTCGCTCTCATGTTAAATTGTAATTGAGTGAGCGAGATGGAGCGATACGAACTTCAAATATCGAATTTCAGAGTAGCCCCTCTGCTTTCCGTTGGACACTTTTTCGTCTGTTATCCTATATGAGATTGGCCTCCTTACCTTTCTATACTCCATGACCCCTCTTTTTTCTTCAGGGCATAATTATAATACTGGCCATTAAGTAATGCCACAAATCTTTTAAAGGTGGAAGATGTAAGCAGAAAGTTGTCTTATAACAGACTGACATACTGTTTGGAAGAAATATTTGTTACATTTATTTATATTTATTAAATATGTCTCGATGATGTAAGTATTCCGACGAAATTAAGCAGCTTTAACTGAAAATGCAAAACTCAGGCAGCGACACTCGCGAGGTAAGGGTCCAATACTTCTCATTAATATGGTACTAGCTGTTGCTCACAACTTCGTCTGCGGAGATATGCAATTTATACAATGGTATAACTTAAAAACATAGATAGGTTATACGGGCTCCGAAAATGGCACACCAAAATAACACCAATTGGCAAACCTTAACTCAGTCTCGCGCACAGAGTACTTTGTTATATATTGGATTATGTGACAAATAAACAAAAATGCCGTCATGCATAATGAGATTTTGCACTAATTACTCAATAAGAGTCTAAAAGCATTTACGATTAGTGTGTTATTGCAATATTATCAGATTTATGTGTGCATAAGCCTGGCCATTTTTACACGTGGATTATCGTGATATAGTAAGTCTCTCGTGGATGGCATCATCAGAAAGAAATAAATACGGACGGTTAACAATTTACTGTATGTTTATAAACTTACATGTGATAGTTGTGACAAGGTGTATGTGGGACAAACGGGTCGTAGTTTTAACACTAGGTATAAAGAACATGTCTCTTCTTATAGACATAACCACCAGGAAAAATCCAATTTCGCAAAACATTTATTAGAAAACAGCCATTCTTTGTCAGACAATCATTCTTTTAACACCTTACATGTTGGCGGAAAAGGATTACGTCTTAGTGTGCTTGAACAGTTGGAGATAGTCAGGTACAGCAATAGAGGTTGATCATTAATGAACAACTTAATGTTACGTCATTACCTTTGTTACGTGTTTTTCCATCTCTTTCTAGAAATTCTATTCAGGATATAAATAGGGCCGACCGTTTTGGACAACTCATTTCTGGGGTGGACGCCGGACCGTCAACATCTCCTGCATCACCTGATGATGCCTCGTAGAGAGGCGAAACACGTGTCAAGGATTACACTGTTTGGTGTTGGTTTGTTGTATTTGCATGCGTATTTTTTTTATGGAAACTGCATGAATATATGCGCATGTGAGCACAATTTATTGTCACATCTAACCGAGACACAAGTTCGCGGAACAGCAAAGGAACTATAATCCATTGATCTACAACACAAGAAAACGGGACTTAATCGCGTATAAATATGATTTATTTAATTACCTTTCGTTGGTAATTCTTCGACGTTTCGGACGTCGCGTTACGCCCATGGTCTCGAAGGAACTGGAGTCGCGAATCAACATCTTTTAGCCCCACGAGTTTTTCGATCTATCCGCGTTTGGTGTTGCCTATTAGGTTGATTTCATTACCTTTCGTTGGTAATTCTTCGACGTTTCGGACGTCGCGTTACGTCCATGGTCTCGGAAGGAACTGGAGACGCGAATCAACATCTTTTAGCCCCGCGAGTTTTTCGATCTATCCGAGTTTGGTGTTGACTATTAGGTTGATTTCATTACCTTTCGTTGGTAATTCTTCGACGTTTCGAACGTCGCGTTACGTCCATGGTCTTGAAGGAACTGGAGAGGCGAATCAACGTCTTCTAGCCGCGCTTGGTGTTGATTATTAGGTTTAAGCCTTGTTTTGTTGTGTTGTGATAATGAGTGAAGATCGCATGCAGCGTGCTGTAAATAAACGCAGCTTTTGTTTTTCTATCAACAATGTTCACCGCGAAAAGAAAATTTAAGTTAGTTCTCTGCCGTCTCGTTCACTTAAATGTTATTTAACGAGAGAGCGAAAGAGACTGCACGGTGTCACACAGTGCCCTTACAGTTGCTTTTGTCTGCTGTCGTCGCGTCGCCAATACTTAGGTACTAGGGATTCAGTGTTTTAATAATAATCGACATTTTTGACATTAGTTTGTACCGTGTTCTAGGGTAATTTGAGCTTAGGGGGACCAGTTGATAGTCGAGTGGGGGCCTAGCCAAACCGGCGTAGTTCAGTAAGGTTCTTTAAATACTAGAAGGCGCCCGCAACTTCGTTCGCGGAGTAGAAGAAGTCATAACCCCTCTTTTTTTCTTCAGCGTAGTAAAATATTCAAAACATTCAAAAAATAAAAATATTTTTTTTTCGGTTAAGTAGGTTCTGTAGTAGTCATTTATAATCGTTATTTTTTAAACGTACAGACGTTTAATTTTTTGAACTTTATAATAGTATAGTGCATACCGGGGTCGACCAACTGGACGACGCCCAGTCTGTCGACCTAAGTACTGCTGGATAGATCTAGTGGAGGCGGATCTGCGTGAGCTCGGAGCCAGTAACTGGTCGGGTAAAGTGGCGTGCTCTTGCGTCGGGGGCCAGGACTCATTTTCGGTCGCTGAGCTAACACAGTTAGTTTACTAGTATAGACTATGACAGATCGCTTGCTGAGTGCAATGGCACAACTCAAATTTTGGGTTTTAGTTTCGTGTTCAAAATCACTCAATTTATAATCTGAATTCGGTGCCGTGCGAGCCGGCCATGACATGCGCGAATTGCGGCGCGGGGAGTGTTTTATCTGTTTATTGCGCAGTCGAGACGCACAAAGCACTGTGGTCAGTTGGGATCATATACAATGGATTAGAAAAACCGCTGCCGCTGCCGCCGGGCCTTTAAGCTTGTCTCAAATCGTTGGAGGGCGATTTCGCGAAATTTACACTTTTGGCTTGCGCCGTTTTCAAATTAGCCTTAAAACTATTACCGCATATACCGAGGCCATGTGCCCAAGCTCTTAAGCGAAACGTGTCATTCCTTGTTCCAGGGTCACGGGTCTGGGGGCCAGCATTACTCGCTCAAGGCCACAGGAGAGGAAGCTAGGAACTATAACTACGCTGCAGCTAGAGTCAACATCAAGAAGTGCAAGTAAAGGAGCGACCACACCGCTGCTCGAAATATGTTGATGCACCGTAAACGCAGCGACGTAAATCACAATATTTACGCATGCGAGAGCTAGTTGGGCTGAAAATAACCCACAAAAATGTATCAATAAAATCGCATAAATCACTAAACCAACTAAAACCCTTCGGATCAACCCTCGTCTCTATTTCACACCAACGCTTAACGCTGCGTATACGCGATGACGTGTCTTATGCGTCACGTTTTCGCCATACGTTCAGCTGCGTAAACGCACCATCAGCGTTTTATGAGCACCGGTATGGGACGTATATATATAAAATTAAGATGTTCACATTTTTTTCCGGGGTTGTGCTATGAGCCTTCACACCAAATGTGTTTCTAGAACGACTGGATGTACCAAAGGTTTTCCTACGACAACAATTTGTATGGAAACACCATTTTTAATGATATTATTTTCTGTTCCGCGATTCTACACATCTAGTATCCGTAGTACAAACAGCAACACACTTAAAGTGACCATGTGTGATTGAAAATAGGAAATGATGAATATTTTGATGACACGTTTGGCTCAGTGGGTTGCACAACTGCCTCCCAAGCTGGCGGTCCTGGGTGCGAATACCGGCCAGAAAAGGTTGTGTGATGAGCACAAATGTTTGTTCCTGCTTCTTAGATATTTTGTATATATTTAAGTATTATAGTATATCTATATGTAGGAGAAAGACCCAGGCTTTGGGTCCCCTTGCGATTAAGGCATGATGGCAGACGATAGAACGGAGTGGACAAGGATAAAATGGGCGCTATCTATTTCGCATATTTTTTTATGTCCGAAACTGATTTCGCTGAATAGTTTTCACATAATTTGATTTCGCCGAATCTTCATCTCGCCGAATAATTATTTGTCCGAATCTAAATACGCATATTTTAGTATCACCGGATTTTATTTAGCTGCAAATTCAACTTAAAACTGCTGCCATTAAAGTAGGTTAGATTAGGTTAGAACTGCAATGCCGAACAGGAGATGACGCTGCCACAAAAGAGGGTTTTCGGCATTAAAAAGTTATGCGTAAAGACCATTCGGCGAAGACAGATTCGGTGAAAACAGGATTCGGCGTTATGAAATTATGCTTATAGATCATTATGCCTATTGTGATTATGCGAAATAGAATTATGACAAAAAAAAGCGTAAATAAGGGGAACCGTTGAACACGCTCCACTTGCTGACCTCAATTGAAGGAGCAGTGGGTACGTGTTGTGCCTCTTGACCTTGATAGTCAAATCAATTCCTTTTTATTATTTTCGCCGACATATATGTAAATTATGTATGTTGCCTGGTACCCGTAGTACAAACTTTGCTTAGTTTGGGACTAGGTTGATTTATGTAAGAGTGTTCCTGACATTTATTTATCTGTAGGCCTTATGCCGATGTCTATAAGGTCTAATAATGGTTACTTAAGAGTGTGGCTGATGGTACAAGCTTTGCTTAGTTAGGGACTAGGTCGATTTATGTTGTGTAAGACTGACAGTGATATTTTTATTTTATTTTAATTTTCTATTTAAATAAACATCATTATGGTTAGTCATGTGTACAAACCGCGAGAGTATGAAGTGTTAAATAAATAAATGTTGTATTTCAGTGTTATAGAGTCCATCGGACATATGGTGAAGAGTTGCCTTGGAGGCGGCATCGTGGGCATTCACGAGGCTTATAAAGGATGTGGGCTGCTTTCTGCGCTCATTCTGAATGTGTTTCTAGGAATGTTTGTCGGTTACTGCATGCACGTAAGTCTCCCAAGTAGCCAGAAGCTATATAAGAACTTATACGCCCATTATACAGCCAGTTTCAACGTTATAATGGCTGTATAAGGTCTAATACGGCTTCTGTGCAACTTGGGCTCTCTTTTGGGCTTATCTTACTCAGGATTGTTCATTCATTCAAACCTTATAAAAGAAAATCATTTTATGACATAAAAAAATCATTTTTGTGACAAGCTTTTATTACCGAACGCACTTTTCTTTAAAACATCCATCAACTACTCAACGAGACAATTCTATAGAGCTCAAACTCGGTAGGATTGCATTATTTTCTGACAGAGTTCCTATGACCACCTTCCTGCTCCTTCATTAGATCAGCGCGATGGTATCATACTATTGCATGGTCACCGAATTAACATAAGTATGCCAACTTTTGGCTCATTTGGAAACCAGCAAGTAGGTGAAATTTAACATGTCAGTTTCCAACCGAAAATAAGTACATGCATATATTAGTCTGGCTATAATATCTTTACCCAACCAATTTTAATTGTTTTATCTGTGCTTTGGTATATGGCAACACTGAATATAGGCCACTAAATAGTCTAAGAAATAAGAAATAAGTCACTAACACCACATAATATATTCTCAGTGCACTTAAGAGGCTGCTAAAAGCTAAATGGCTTCACTTGAGCATTATTTCAACAAAAACCATATTGGTGTTATTCAAAAGTACTAAGATTGGTTAATCTTACCAGCCAAAGACTTAATGCAATGTAAACATTGCCGCTTTTCAGCGATAATCGCTTCTTGCTTTTGCTTTACAGCATCGAAGTTAATGATCATGCGGAAAAGCAGTTCCCGCTGATCACTTTTATATGGTTTTCCCATAGTTAAACCTTTATGTTTTTCAAAACCAACGAAAAAAGGCACACATACACAACTTGACGTCTGTGAAAGATACAAAACATTGCCATATTCAGTTTTTATATATTTGACAGTTCATTTGCTTGGAAGAGATAAAATGTTCCGACTCTAGTTACATTGCAAGTTATTTACAAAAGCCTGTAAAAAAAATATAATCTTAAGTTAATTTGACGCACTTAACGGTTTTCGATTGAGCCAAAATGTGGATCCTTATGTAAATTCGGTGACAATCCATGTTACGATATTAGCGAGCTGGTCTGATGATGGAGCTGGAAGGTGGTCCCAGGAACTTTGTAATAAAATAACGCAATTTTACCGAGTTTGGGCTCTTTAGAATCGTCTCGGTGAGTAGTTGGATGTTCAAAAGAAAAGTACCTACAGTCGTCAGTAAAAGCTTGTCACAAAAATGCATTTTTGACAGACACTTATTTCTTGTTTGAAAGGCGACTTGATTGAGAGTATCCTTAGATTTCAAAAAATCGGCTCACCTACTTGAAGATATTCAGGGTTTTTAAGGTTCCGAGTCCAAAGGGTAAAACGGGACCCTATTACTAAGACTTTGCTGCCCGTCTGTCTGCCTGTCAGTCCGTCTGTCACCAGGCCCCTATTTCATAAACGCGACAGCTGACAACTGACAACGACAATTCGACGTACATTGCTGGGTCGCCGAGTAAGTGTAGGTTTATGCCTGGCATCATGATGGAGAAGTAATGTATGCCGAATTGTCGTTGTCACCTGTCAAGTTTATGAAATAGGGGCCAGGCTGTATCTAAAGAGCCGTAATAGCACACTTGAAATTTTCACAGATGATGTATTTCTGTTGCCGCTATAACAACAAATACTAAAAACAGTATAGTTTTATGTCCTTCCGGACCATTAAGTTGGATTCCAATTAAGTTGGATTCCCATTAAGTTGTATTCCCATTAAGTTGTATTCCCATTAAGTTGGATTCCCCGAAAGTTGGATTCCCATTAAGTTGGATTCCCCGAAAGTTGGATTCCCATTATGTTGGATTCCCATTAAGTTGGATTCCCCGAAAGTTGGATTCCCATTAAGTTGGATTCCCCGAAAGTTGGATTCCCCAAAAGTTGTGTGCCCATGAAGTTGGATTTCCATTACGTCGGATTTCTATGGTGAGGTAAAGTGGATTATCATCCCCACTAAAAAGAAAAAAAATAGTGCACCAATATTACGTCCATCTGTTCCTAAGAAAAAGACGGAAGAACAATGCACATACGGACAACAAACGGACGGACAGAGATACGGACCAGTCAGCCAAGCGAACAGACAGATTCTAAATAATGTAATAATCATGGTAGAATCTAAATATGAACCTATACATTTTTTTTATTACTCCTTACTTGCTAGACATACATACATACACAAGTTACTTGCTAGACATGACCGTCATGAGTCAAAACTGTAAAAAGGATGCTTTAAGTTGTCATTTGTACTATAAACAGGCCACTTATAAAATATAAAGCTCTTTACAGATACTTGTCATTGATAACATACATCCTTTGTCTTTTCTAATGTCAGTTCTAGTTGCTTGGTCTTATGAAGTGCATAAATATTGATAATCGTATCTTACGAAATTAAATTGATAAATCTTCAACGCAGTACCATAACATGAATCCGTTTCGGGCCAATGAATTTACGAAAAGTCGAAAGAAAAAAGAACTTCTTGTTATTAGAGGTAAATATACCTTTACAAAAGATGGTAAGACAAACCGTAATGGCACTACACGCTGGAAATGCGCACATAGACGTATATGATCGGCTAGCGTTACTTTAAGTGCAGACAAAAAATGTATTAAACGAGAATCCAAACATAGTTGCACAGAAAATCGTGATGATATTAAAATTACAAAACTATTAAGTGACATGAAGCAGGAGGTTTGTACTAATATGAACCCAATTCAACAGATATTTGCCGAAATGATAGAAAAATTTGTAGAGTATGTGTCAGTATGTGATAAACCAAAAGTATGTGATAAGTCAAAAGTTCTCTATACAGAGCGCGTAAAAAATATTTATTTTTAAAACAACCAAAGACAATATTCCAAAATGGGTGCACGACAAATTTATGGTAATTGAAGAAGGAAACGATGACAAAATTATTTTACTTTGCACTCGGAAATAGAAGAAAATAATGAAAAGCCCTAAAAGTATTTCCTACTTCGGTGACGGTACATTCAGATCATGCCCGAAGCCATTCTACCAGACGTATATTATTCATCTTGATGTGTTTTCGGATGTTAATACTACAAATGTGTATCCAGTTATATATGCATTTTTACCTAATAAGGCCGAAGGAACTTATAAACGTTTGTTTACCATAATAAAAAAGTCGCTCGAAGCACACATGAATACTTTTAAGTGTGACTACGAAATAGCCCAGATAAATGCTGTAAGAGCTGTTTTTCCAGATGTGAAAGTAACAGGGTACTTCCAACATTTTAATAAAGCCATTTGGAATAAGGCAAAAGTATTAAATTTAGCACGAAGGAAATCCAAAAGTAATGACTTAGAATATAAAACCGGAAGAAATATAGTAAGATTATGTTTTTTATTTTGTCTTGCTCCCTTCTATACACATGGAACGTGCTTGGTGTGATATTCAAGAAGCGGCTCCAGAACACTGAGTATGCACAAGTTTCTTCATTATTTTGAAGAGCAGTGGTTTAACATGGACCATGATATTATAAGTTGTGCACGTGATGTTCATAGAACGACCAATGTTTGGGAGGGCTATCACCATAGACTCAATACGCGAGTTCCTAAATTACCTAACATATTTCTGGTGTTCAAAAAATTAATCACCGAGGCCAGTCGCACAGACCGCATCATAGATAGATTGTTTTATAATTTTGTAAAGAATCGAAGAAGAAATGATATCATATTCGATCAAAAGTATTCCGAACTACTTGCAAAGTTAAATAACCAAGATGTATCGCCAATTAAATTCCTTTGGGAAATAATATACTTACGATTAAAACTTGGTTTCTAGAGTTCCTAGCGTTTCGTACTTGGCCAGTTTTTAAATATGAGTCTAAGAACACTGATTAGTTTTTGTTGAATTCTAGTACTAGATGAGATTACTTTTTATTTGTATATTATATTGCTACTATGAAATATCATAGTTACTTTAAATTAGGATTCAACTTGGCCACAGAAGATATTCTTAGATATGCATATGCAATGTCATGTGTAATTTATTTATTTATTTAATCTTTATTGCACAAAAGAAAACTTATTGTACAAAAGGCGAACTTAATGCCATAAGGCATTCTCTACCAGTCAACCTTAGGGCAAAGCAGAAAAATTGTAGGCGGTGCTGAGGCTTGTGTAATTACAAAAACACATATTTATATACTTTAAATACATGAATAACAAAATTTATATAATAAATACACAAATATATATAAGGTTAATAAATATATAACATATATATATATATATATATATATATATATAGCGATGAAACGAATTAAGCAGATAAACTAAGAGTCTTCGGTTCTGCCAGCAAAAAAGTTTCTCACGGACTTTTTGAATGCAAACTTATTGTAATGTATTTTACCTACTTCCATAATTGTAATTAAATATGCTAATACTATCGGGTATTTTTTTTTGTTTAGCGTAAATAAATAAACATCAATAAGTAGAAAGCAACTGTAGAGAAATTTGCAAGAAACTCCGACTGTCCCTACTAAGGGGTACCGTGGTAGAGAAAGATAGAAGAAATTCCATCTACCCCTATCAGTGGGGCCTAGGAGGAATAAGTAGACATATTATTTCCATATATCCCTACTGGTGGGGGAGAAAGGAAAGATATTCCAACCAATTTCCATCAGGGGGGATATAGCGGTAGGGATAGATGGAACAGGGGCTGAGGGGCTCTGAGTGAGGACGCTCTTATTGTGATGAGAATCTCACTTTCAGAGAATTCAACCTAATGGGAAAACAACATAAAGGGAATTCAACATAATGGGACTCAACATAATGGGAATTCAACATAATGGGACGCAACATAATGGGAATTCAACATAATGGGATTTCAACATAATGGGAATTCAACATAACGGGAATTCAACTTAATAGGACTCAACATAATGGGAATTCAACTTTCGGGGAATCCAACTTAATGGGAATCCAACTTAATGGTCCGGAAGGTTTTATGTCTGTTTGTCTATATCAGTAACCAATATAAAATCGATCGAGCACCACGTACATTTTGCTTGGGAGTAGGGCTAAGGGCTCTGCTAACACTGGATTTTCATAGATACGGCCATTTGTAGCGTATGTTTCGTACGGAACTCTTGGTGCGCGAGTCCGACTCGCACTTGACTGGTTTTTTTATAGGTGTAGTGGTTCGGATTCATCGCTACAAAGATTAGTTTTGTTAAAAATAAAGTGTGTAAGATTATTTTCTTCCTCTTTCGTGCTCACAGTTGCTGGTGCGCAATGCGCAGACGCTATACGGTCGTCTACAAGTTTCCGTCATGTCATACCCCGACATGGCCGAGGCTACGCTCATAGTGGGGCCATTTAAGTGCTTGAGGAAGTATGCAAAAGCCTTCAGGTAATTTAAAAATTGATTTAAACTTATTTTTATGTTTGAGTAACGTGTGCGTACGCACATGGTAAAAAAACCGACCAAGAGAATGTCGGACCATGCTCAATGTAGGGTTCCGCAGCCGTTTATACAAACAAATGCACAACAGATGAAAAAATACGATATGAAAAAAAAACAATGACAAAAGAGCGTCCTTTTGCTGAGAAGCGCAGTTTTTTGGCAATAACTTAAAAACGGTATGTCCAGATCATGTTGAAAACAATTTTCGTTGGAAGTAATTATTAAGCTTTATATTTGAAACGTTTTTATATTTTTTGGATATATCGTTTAGAAAACAGGGGGAGGGCACAATTTCTGCTACTTTCGGAGCAATTATTTCCGAAAATATTCACTGAACAAAAACTTTCTACAAACCTCGGTGTTTTTAGAAGAACTGTCGAAATATGTGCGACACATCGATATTTGCTGAAAAAAATTTGGTTACATGTATCGAGTGGAAAAATATGACGGAAGTGTTGAAGGAGGCAGATCTGGATTTTCGCGATCGAAGGATAATATACCAACAGTATAAGCACCAAGAAACCACAATATTAGTCGGGGAACAAAAAGGGAATGCAACAATACTACAAGGAGTGCGACAGGGCTGTGCGCTTTCGCCACTTATATTTAATGTATTTATAGAACATGCCATTAAAAAGTTAACAGAAACATCTACAGGGGTCAAAATTCATGGGGAAATCATTAAATTTGTACGTTTTGCAGACGATATAGCAGCAGTTGCAGAGAACAGTGGAGAACTTCAGGCACTGCTGCTAGAAATTAATAAAGTATTTTCGGAAAGGGGTCTCAAAATTACTAAAAACAAGAGGATGGAAAAGATCAGTTGGACAGAAAATAAAAGTAATGAGGAAGTTTTAAATATAGTTAACGAAAAAAGATCTTTATTGAAAATAATTGAGAACAGGAGAGGAAACATGTTACGTCATCTCTTACGTCACGATAATTACATTATGACTATGATAGAAGGAAAACTAGAAGGGACAAGGAAAAGGGGAAGACCAAGAAGGACATATATGGAGCAAATAAAAGAAAAAATAAATGTTTCATCATATAAAGAAGTAAAAGAAAAAGCGGAATGTAGAATAAGCTGGAAATTACTCCACCGACAAGAGCCTAGCTCTTAAATATACGATGATGATGATGTATGGAGTGCCCCCCTTATATATATGTACATATATATATTTTTTATTTAAATATCAAACTATGTAGCGGCTTACACAAGACACCTCTGCTTTAAATTTCATCAATATACATCTTATAGTTTTTGAGTAAAATGCCCGTGACATGCGGACGGACGGACATGACGAAACTATAAGGGTTCCGTTTTTACCATTTTGGCTACGGAACCCGAAAAACGGACAAACAAAAAAAACACCAACTTACAAATTATCGCGTACACTGACTCCTGAATGCTCGTAAGATTCGTTGTACAGTCGGCCAAAAAATTGGTCTACCATTTTTAAACCTTAATACACATGAACATGAAATTGAATCGAAAAGTGGTAGCGCATTTCTAGGCTGACCGTACTATTACCATTGGTTGATGGATTAAAGTACCGTGCTCTTTTGTTTAGGGGGGAGACCGGGTAAGGTTGTCTCGGGCATATAAGACGTATGTAAGTTGTTTTAAATTAAAAAAAAAACATTATTTTGCTTTTTTATATTCTTTATACATATTTTTATACTTTTATAAGTTTTGGTATGTTTTCTTGAAGAACTACGCATTGAGTTTATACACAAAACATGTATTTAGGTTAGGCTAAGTACAAATATTGTAGTAGATATGAGTTATTTTGAAAAAAATGACTGGCTGTTGAGTTTGTTCGGCTTCCTTCTCTTCAGTGGTCTCCTCTTGGGAAACGCCGTAGAGTCAGACTTGTAAAAGTGCATTAAGGTTGCTAACGGGTTGGTTGTCACACGAAGGCCATGACAGGAAACTGAAAGAACGAATAAGTTGAACGAACTAAAAATGTGACCGGCGTCCAAAGATCGCGAGAGCATTATCTAGGAGGGAGATATAGCTCTTGCAATCTTTCGACACCGGTTCGTAGATTGTTATGACCGCTGTGACAAGCGACCCGTGAGACAACCTTACCCGGTCTCCCCTACCATTTTATTAAGTACTAGCTTCTGCCCGCGACTCCCTCCGCCTTAAATTCGTTTATCGCGGATAAGGGTTTTTTCCGGGATAAAAAGTAGCCTATGTCCTTCCCCGAGACTCAAACTATCTCCATACCAAATTTCATCCAAATCAGTTCAGCGGTTTAAGCGTGAAGAGGTAACAGACAGACAAACTTTCGCATTTATAATATTAGTATGTATCTAACAGGACAACGTAAAATAGAAGGTGTTAATATGAAACACAATTCAACAGATATGCAGTGGACGTAACTATAGGCATCGATTTGTTTGGATCGTGCTGCGTGTACACCGTCATTATAGCTCGTAGCATCAAGCAGCTCCTGGAAGACTCAGAAGTGGTCGACTTCATCCACATTAGAATCCTAATCGCCATTCTGATCATACCATGCATTTTGATATGCATGATAACAGCACTGAAGTATCTGGCACCATTTTCTATCGTCGCTGATGTGTTTATCGGTGAGTAGCGAACCCAGCTTATTTAAAAGCTTCGCGCGCTGTTTGTTGCACCTTTGAATTTATGCGCTCCTTAGGATCTCGCCTGGAGAACAGAGTTCAGCGGGCCTATGATGGTTGCGTTTGTCACGCGATAAATAAATGACAGCTGCCGTCACCTTCTGACATGTATGTGAGTGCAAGAGTGACAGACGCGTTATCTTAACATTTATCGCGTGATAAACGCGACCATCAGGCCCGCTGGTCTTTCAGGTGCTGAGGGGATAGAACTAACCCGCTGGCTTAGCCATTAGAGAATGACCATATGGCTTGCTGCACTGCGTCTTTCGTCACGGTGGAAGGGTTAGAGTGCTTCTCCTCCAGAACAGCGTGTAGGTCTCAGCGGAGTGCGCAGCCATAGGTGCGTCCACACTTGTAAAATTTGCTCGTATCCGATCACCGTGGCGTGGCATGACTGCGTATCGCACTGCTTGGACGCTCATTGTCAGTGCGCTCCTCACGCGCTTGTCTGATCTAAGTGTGTGATACGCGTAGCGACATGATTTCAAGCGATCGGATCGGCGCTACGTCCAAACGCGTGATCGTGACACGCAATCATGCCACGGGACGAAGATCTGATCGGGCAAATAAGACAAATGTGGACGCACCACAAGTCGTCGTTACAGAATATAAGACGAGCAGCTCCGCTTACATTTCGCAGATACTTAGTCAGTTAATAAGTTCTGTTAATAGGTTTTTTGCAAATAAAATAAAGTAACGGTAATTCTTATATTATTACCATACACCGGTTTCGCGGGGGCAAAAATGTACCAGTGCTAGTGATTAATTAAAAATCGACTTAGCTTATCGACATCGATAAAAATAATTTTTTAATCATCATTATCATAACTAAACTAATGGCTAAGTTTGAATACGTTTAACTATGTGCAAACCTCTTTCATTAATACTTATCGCAACTATAAACAACCGATATCTGACATTGAATGTGTCGAGTCACTTTTGACAACCATTGAATCGTTGAATAATTCATCCCGTACTACAATATTATTTTGCATTCCGATCAATTAAAACTACCTTTTTGTTCCTTAAGGCGGCTAAAAATGCTTCGCAAGAAAAAAGATCATTCATCTTCATGGAAACCTGACCATTCAGATATAGATGATAAAGATACGACTTACTTTTGCAAGAAATGTTAAATTCATATATCACGAAAAAAGTTTTCCGTACAAAGGCATATAAGAAGCCAAAGGCATAACAGCGTCACTAAAAACCAAAACGTATTTAACCTGGATTTGCTAAAATTTATTTTAGCTTGCAACATACCATGTACCCAGGTGGGATATCCCATTTTCATCAATTTTATATCTGATTGCATATTTGGGAAATATGGTTCAGAAACATATATTCCCAACGAATCAGTTTTGAGAAAAACGACCTTAGACATCGCTTATAAGGAGACGATGAAACAGATTAAGACTAAACTAGGAAATTCTAAAATTTATGTGAGTGTAGACGAAAGTACAGATGCCAATGTGCGTCAGATTGGGAATGTAATAGTTGGAGCACTATTAGAAAATGAAATAGGTACCCCACACAATATCTAGCGTTTGTCTAGAGGAAGTAAATAATGTTAGTATAACAAATCTTATTCAAAATGCCCTACAGACGTTGTGGAGAAGTAACCACAACAAACATGATAAAGTTTTGTTGCTTCTTACGGATGGCGTAGCGTACATGCTGAAAGCTGGTAAGAATTTGAAAAAGGTTGTTCCGAATTTAGTACACGTCACATGTTTGGCACATGGAGTAAATAGGGTGGCTGAACAAGTGCGATTATTGTTTCCTGCTGTAAATAATTTAATTGCTTATACAAAAAAGGTATTTCTGAAATCACCTAAAAGAATAAAAATATTTCACCAAATGTTACCGAACGTTCCTTTGCCACCACAGCCGACGATAATACGATGGGAAACATGAATGAAAGCGGCTATTTACTATCATAAATATTTACCAGCCATCTAACAAGTCGTACGAACATTTAATAACAAAGAATCAACGTGTATATTAAAAGCAAAACGGGCAATGAATGATATAAACATTCTCAAAGATTTGAAATGGATAGCAAACAATCTATCCATCATACCAAGTACCATTGAAAAATTACAAACACAAAATTTAAGTCTAGAAGCCAGTTTGAATATTGTCCATAAGTTAAAAGTACATATATCAAGATTACGTTTGAATCCTCAGGGCAAAATTATTCACAAAAAACTTCAAACAGTGTTAGAGAAAAACGTCGGCATTTCAACTTTAAAAACATTAAATGATTTGGTATCCGGAAAAGAAATAGAACTGAGTCATAGAAATTCATCAATACTATAAATTGTTTGAATTTGCTCCAATTACTACAGTTGACCTAGAAAGGTCATTTAGTTGGCTAAAATGGATATTGTGACCCAGGCGACGAAGATTAAAGGCTGAAAATGTGGAGAAAATTTTGATTGTATATTATGAAAATTATATTAAATATTAAAAAAGTTTATTACGCAAAAAGTTTATTTTTGTGTATGTAGTTTTCTTCTTCATTCAAATTCTTGAAATTACCCAACGGTTGTACATCATTTTTATCGATATCAACTAATAAAATAAGTTTAATGTGTCCTCGCACTATTAAACGTCAGTACAGATTTACCCCCGCCAAACCGGTGTATAATTATTACCGTACATCAATTTAAAGCCTAGTTTTTAAACATAAAATTTACAAAAATTAAGTCCCACTTTTTTGCCAACTCTTAAGCTTTGAGATATACCACCGCTGGAATTACGCACAAGATTTGATAAAAATCTCTTGTTAAAAAGTGAACTAGAACCAGTGTTTAAGATAGTTACGAATGTTATAGTTTTTTAAAACCTCTATGCTAGGGCTTCTTTTGCAATAGCAATTATTTTTTTGTATCCGCGCCCAGACACTAAATATCCCAATCAAGAAGTTAAGGTAGTTTTACAGTTCAGCACAAAATACAGTAATTTCGCTAGCGCGTAACTGAACAAAGTACGTAAAACACGAATACTGGCGATTGTGTCGCCTTGGCTAATCTAAATTGCACCTTAAAATAACGATGAGTATCTGTTTGAAGTCTTTTTTACTAACCATAAACTCTACAAAGAAACTGTATTTAAAATTAGGGACTGATTATCCACTTGACTCTTGTGCGTATTTTTATAGTATGCTTGTCAGAAGGTTTAGAGGCTGGTAAAGAAAATAAAGACGCGACATTTAAAAAAAAAATCACAATTTCCCATTTTGAATAGATGTATGCGTTAAATACAAAAACACCGTAATTTTATTTTAATTGCAAAAACCTTGTAACAGAACTTATCAACCCACTAAGTATTTGTGAAGATTGTTTAACGTTCTTCTGGGAATTTTGAGGAACGATTTGTAAGCACTCTTAATTACGTCCTCCCACGAAGTTTAGGAAGGGTAAATAGGCAATACGTATTCCGACCTCTGCACTCATCCATCACCAGCCAGCCACCAGCCTCATTCCTACATCTGTTCATATTATTACAGTAACCGTTGCCATGGCGACCGTTTACTACGGCTCGAAAGCGGCAACGAAGTCACCGACGGAATTCCCAGTATTCAGAGGCGTGGAGGGGTTTCTGGAGTTTGTTGGCGTGTGTGTGTTCAGCATGGAAGGAGTGGGGGTCTCGTTGCCCATTGAGAACCATATGGCCGAACCTAGGAAGTTCCCTGTAGTGCTTGCTGGCGGTCAGTACTTTAGTAACTAGATACTGTAGATAGTACTAGGGTCTAATACAGCTACCAGCATCAATATCTGCATAAATTTCTGACAGGTCCTAAGGCCCTGGAAATAGTCGTGTCAGATATATATGCGCTTTGTTGAGGCAGATATTAATACTGGTACTGTCTATAGCACTCGTGGATTTAAACCAGTCTTAAAATGAACGCCTCTGCAATGAGTTTACCCTACATATGCATGCATGTTTCATAGGTCGGTTAGTGGAGCGGCGTTCAGTTTAAGATTGGTCCTCTTCTACAGTCATTATGTCAAAATCTGAAATGCTGGAGACAGACCTTTCGCCACCAACCTCATCCAATGGACAGTGGATGAACCAAGGATCCTCACCTAGTTGAAGGCCTCCTCACGCTGTCTCTGCCGGTAATCCGATTTCAACATATTCAGTTAGCAACGGCTGACAAACTCTGACTGAATAGTAACGAACTCCATGCCCATTGAAAACTCCACGGCCCAAACAAAGAAGTCCCTACAGTGCTGTTTGGAGGTTTTTATCCGCTTACTTATTAAATTAGTTTTGGTCACTAACGCATACTGAGTCTGTTCCTGAGGTATGTGATCGGTACGGGAGGGGTGATAATTGACGTGACATACCGTGTCCTAACTGTCTCGCTATACACGTATACGTCACTTGTCACCCCTCCCGTACCGCTACCATATCTCACGAACAGTATGCGTTATGCGTTAGGCCTATCTCCTCCTATCTTCTCCTTCTTCCATCCTTCTCTAAACTTAAATAGCCTGAAGAAGTTTTAAGTGAAAGGGCACATTCTATTTTATTTTATGGTATATAGTCCACATAAGTGTGACAGTGAAAGTAAATATTCTGAATAAAATGAGCACGAAAAGTTCATTATCTGAGACGACAACCGGGTTGTACCTAGTGTTGTGAATTTAATCTTCGAGGCGTAAACTATAAGACTCGAGTCACGACTGCTGAGTCTAGAAGCCTCGGACCTTAAAGCCTTGACCGTATTAAGCCTCAAATTAATAAATTCGCGTTGCTGCTTACGATCACAGAAACCTCGAGTCTTTAGGCGGCAAGCCTTAAAGCCTCCTAAGAAGCTTTGAGTGTATAAGGTTTGGAGCATTTAAAAGTCTCAAGTTTTTATTATTTTTCGACTGTAGATCAATTTTAGGAGTGACATGAGTCTTAGAACGCTCATTGTATGAGCTCTTAACTCTTGACTCTTCGATGTTCGGAGGGCTTCAGCTTTCAATAGGCCCGAGTTTCTAAAGCTTGAGCTCTCTATGAAGCCTAAGTCTTAAAGACTTACTCTTAAAAGCTCATAAAAGGCTTGAGTCGTTAAAGTTCTGAACCGTTTTTGAGCGCACACCTTCAACGTGTAAGTCTTCAAAGCTTGAACCTTCAAGGTTTGCGAGTCTTTAAGGTTTGAAAGTCTTCAAGATTAGACTTAACAACACTAGGTATTGTTACCCCTTTCTTTTTAAAAGTCCATATAGGTTTTACGCAGCTGCGGGTTTTTCTAGTTTTCGGGAGCTCAACTTAGTGCTGTTTGCGTAGACCACACTTATAATCATTATTTTTCCCTGAATGTGTGTTTCTGACTTAACTTTTCATCCCAGGTATGAGCATCGTCGTAGGCATGGTGATGATTGTCGGATTCTTCGGGTATTGGGGATACGGAGACGACGCTCTGTCGCCTGTCACCCTCAACTTCCCATGGGCTGTGTAAGTAACGAGGAGGACCATTAAAACAAGAGGAGTGACACTTGCTATACTTTGGATCGTGTTTCGATCGCAAGGAGATATTCTGGCAAAAACTAGATGGCGCCATAAATATAAACATTTTGCTATTTTATAATTGAATAAAGAAACATAGCATAGTAACATTTAGTTCGCATATAGTTAATATAATATAATAATAAATAGTTGCGCTAGCATAGTTGAATAATTGTAAAAAAATATTCTTATACATAGATGGCCTTGTACATAGCGGAGAACGGCTTTTTGTATGGAGATGGTCAGTCCTCTTGTTTTAATGGTCCTTGGTAACGAGTAAAGATCGCCCAAACCAATGCTTAATGGTGCCTCTACATGATCACTGATCATCGGCGAGCAGGCGGGACGCAGTAATACGTTAGAATGAGATGGAAATATATGGTGCTCTCTCTCACGTATAACCGCGTCCTATCTGCTGGCAGATGATCGGCGATCGTATAGAGGAGCCATAAAATAGTCTGACAGTGCGATATCGCTGTGACGTGATTAAGACTCTATTCAGACGTAGGACAGAAAGTCGTGAAGCAGTGGTTTCGTGTGAATAGTTGCGCTGCAGCTTTTTGTAGATGTTGATGAGGTCCGACTGACCACACACGTCATGCTCAGCAACCCACTATCTGTTTGGGTATTTATAAATATATCAAGCAAAATACGCAATTTATACTGATTTAGAAAAAAAAACCGAAAATATAGTCAAATGAAAGACTGTATTTTCGAATCTTATAGGCTAATGGCCGCTAGGTTGATGGACAGACTAACTATTTAATGTCGAAGCGTGAATGGTAGGATTTTATTCACATAATTGGGCTACATATATACACACAGATTATTACTTAAAACTAAGTACTAAGGAGTGCACAGACGGAATTTCGGAAATTAAGTTTACCAGAGGTGTTCAATGTGATTTTGCTTAAGCGTCCGAAATTCTTTTTGGATCTTCTTAGTGTCTGCCTTTCTCCATTTTCTATTGGCAATCTTGTTTGGGTGAACATCACAGCTGGCCGATGGAGACGATGCTCGTTTTCCGGTGAGTCGGTTCAGAGTACGCAAGACCTTCCTGCTGGAGTGTTTAAAATCCAATTTGGAGACTGTAAGCTTCCATTTTTCCACGCGGTTGTGATTGAGCGATTGAAGTTACTCGGCCCCGATGTCACAATCGGCCGTCGCCATGTCATGTCACGTTCGCTTTCTTTAGTCCACCCGGGGATGTAGTCCTTTTTATACGGCTTTATATATAAAACTAGAAGGTGCCCCGCCCCGCCCACAACTTCGATCGCGGAGTAGAAAAGTCATAACGCGTCATTTTTTTTTCAGCGTAGTCGGGTAAAAGTATCCTATAACCATCTGGAGATACCCAGCTACCCGTGTACCAAAAATAGTTGAAATCCGTTAAGCCGATTTAGCGTGATGAAGCCACAACGGCTTAAATGGAAAAATTGGGACATAAAAATAACCCAAAAGTTTTATGGAAAAAATATTCTCAGGTGCATTATGTTCATAGAAATAAAAAAAACAATCGTACAAAACTGCAACGAACTGAAATGGAAAATTTGGGGCATACTTTTTCTAGCGTGGGGTTCGAATGTATGAAAACCATTGAGGGTAAGATAAGCGCAGTAAAAATTATATAAAAAAAAAATAAAGGTACATTTATTTCTGAAAATAAAGCTACTGACTAAAATTAAATTATTGCGACAAGCTTTAAGTATCCGTCACCTACTTACTCATTGAGACGATTCTAAAGAGCCCAAACTCATGACATTGTATTCTCATTGAACTTACATATTTATGCCAAGTTTTAGCACAATTAGAAATTGGGAAGTGGTTCAAATTTAGTTCTCTAATGTTTGACCCTCACAAACATATTAAGAGTCCCCAGCAAGCTCGGTTCTCCATACAAACGTAGTCACGCTCTCATTTTAAAACGACTAGCTAGTTTGCTCTAAAACTTTGTACTTAGAATAACTTAAGGTATATGCAGACCTGTAATTAGTTTATGTAGCTTCAGATACCATGTAAAAAAAATACAGTGAATTTTAAGTGTTTCATACTAAACTTGTTTTTGCCGTATCTCGGTTCTTTTATAAACTGGAGCCATATAAACTAATTACAAGCCTAGATATACCTCATGTCATTGTATATGCAAAGTTTCGTTATAACCTAACACGTAGTTTTAAAACGAAACTCCGTTTGCACAACAAGTTAAATAAAAGCTTGTAATAAGACAGGAGTTAGAACGCTCTAGATCAGTAACAGTCTAATCTCTCTTGCTTGAAAGACAACAGAATTATAGGCTATCTGTATTAATCTGCTCCTTTGCAGGTTTCCTATCGTTTTGAAGGTATTCATGGCCCTCATGATCTACGTGACCTTCGCATTGAACTTCTGGGTGCCCTTCGACCTCGTGTGGTTCTACCTCAAGCAGCGACATCCACAAGAAAAGTGGTGGTTCTGGGAGCGAGTTTACAGAGCAATCTTGGTCACCCTGGTTATCCTCGTGGCTGTCATCTTCCCTAATGTATCGTCTTTTATGGGATTCGTGAGTACAAACCTCTTTATCTACTAATCCAACAGAGGTATCCTTGGAGCTAGTGTTGTTGGGACCGAGTATACAGGCTCGCCTTTATCCTTGCGTGCATTTTGATAATGTTTTCAGGATGCGTTGGGAATAGTGTTCACAATTTTCGGATTTAAAAAAAAATCACGATAAAATAAACGGTTTCATAACAGCTTCAATTTTTCCGAAAAAAAAATGATTTAAAAAGGTTTCAATACTTAGGTTATTTTTCTTAATACTGGTGGGTAGGTGAATGATTATAGACTTACTTTGCCATTGACTTCAGTGTCAGTTCAGTTGTCACAGTTTTGTCATTACGCTAATTGGTTTTATTCATTAAAAATGCAAAAAAACGCAAAAAACTAAAATTTCATAAATTCCCGAAGAAAACCATTTGATTTTTTCTGACATTTTCAACGCTTCTTGGGACTAAATAGTGCAGTGCCTCTAGTATGTTTGCGGAGGCCCGCACCAACGAATTTCACGCGACTATCTACTATACCTTCTATTATAAAGTTGTAAAAATTACATGTTTGCACATTGAAGATATTTTCAAAAGGATGATTGTAACGGACTATTTGGAGGTCACATAATCAATTTTTTTATGATCGTATGTGGCGTTGTGGCTTCATCACGCCAAATCGGTGGGTTCAACTATTTTCGGTAGACGGGTAGCTGGGCAGTCACAGATGGTTATAGGATACTTTTTACCGGACTGCACTGAAGTAAAAAAGAGGGTAATGACTTTTTTCTCTTCCGCGAACGATGTGGCGAAATAAAATTGTCTCGCTGATGGTAAGGATTAGGAACAGTCCCTACAGTTTCCTGAAAATGATATAATCTGTCTTCTGTCTGCCTGTCAGCCTGTCTGTCACCAGGCTGTCTAATGTCACCAGCCTGTATCTCGCGAACCGTGATAATTAGACAGTTGACATTTTCACAGACGATTTATTTCTGTTGCCGCTATAACAACAAATGCTAAAAACAGTATAATTTTATGTCTGTCTGTCTATACTTATATTGTGGATGTTGACAACTTTTTCCGTGGTAAGTTATAGAACAACCTTTCAATAATAGAAATACTGGTAAAAAACTACATCAATGTCATAAAAATTCCACGAGACACAACAACGTTAGAATCACACTTTTGGACTTCCTCAAAAACGCTCCACATTAAACCCTAGTACGGTGTGACGTCACAGCTTCCTACCTTGTATAGGAAAATTAAAAAGTTCTGCAGCTATGTTAAAACTTGCGTATATCGAAACGGTTTCATAACAAAAGTCACCATAGATTTCATGGGTTATTTAATGGTATTATTATTTATTCATATTTTCATACTTTGAAAGTGGACTTTCCCACCTAACTTTAAAGGCTTATAAAACAAGCTACACGTAAGGTATCGAACTCATTTTTTTAAGATATACATCATAAAAACCACCATTTGCATCAAAATTTTATAATAATTTGAGTACAGTCAACGTACTTATTATAATGTGCTATAAGACTTTCGGTTTGTGAATATTTAAAAAAGATTATACAATACAATAATTCTTTATTCAAAACCACACAAAATAGAGTACAGAAAACAATTCATTCAAGGAGAGGTAAGTAACAGGCGGTCTTATCGCTAAACAGCGATCTCTTCCAGACAACCTTTGGGTAGTGGGAGACGTTGAGAAAAGAAACTGTACGTATAAGTAGGTGGCGCAAAGCAGTTTGGAATTGAAGTATTGTAACAACATTCAAAAGTGAATAGTTTAAAATTTTAGTTGACAAAGCATATTATTTGGTAAATGAATTTTTGTCAGACTGCAATTAATGTTAACTGTACACTGCCATTAATGGTAACTGTACACCCCGTAAAATGTCAGTCCATTAATAGCTATTTGTATGCCTTGCGGCCCAACATAGTGATGTCGCTTTTATATTAGTAGTTAGTAATAAGATCTGTGCCTATGTACAATTTTACCCGTGTTGAACAAATAAACTATTTGTGTTTGTATCTGCATAATATATTAAACAAACACAATAAGTCGAATAAAGGTACAAATACTATACGCCCGCAACTTCATTCGCGGAGGAGAAAGTCATATCACCTCTTTTTTATGACAGTGTAGTCGGATAAAAAGTATTCTATAACCATCTGTAGATACTCAGCTACCCGTGCACCAAAAATAGTTGAAATCTGTTTAGCCGATTTGGCGTGATGTAGCCACAAAGACACATACAATCATACAAAAAAAAAAACAGTTAACTGACCTCCAAATAATCCGTTACATTCATCCTTTTGAAAATATCTTCATTGGACATTTCTTATTTACAACTTTATAATAGTACTAGAAGCCGCGATCGAATCGAAAGAACATATTAAGGTTCTATTGTACTGTGTCTGTTGTTGGTGTGTACTATTTTAGTCTCGCTTCGCGAAGCCAATATGACGTGCTTTTTGAGCAGGAAGTGAAAAATACGTTTTTTCAATAAATTTTATTTATTTATTATTATTTGTCAGTAACCAATATAAAATGATCGAACACCGTGAACATTTTGCTTAGGAGTATGGCTCCGCTAACACTGGATTGTCATAGATACGGCCGGCCGTTTGTAGCGTATGTTCTGTACAATCAGCGTCAAATAGTCTATAGCATCCAAAGTGCCAAAAATATCGCACCACATCTTTATTCTTATGGGGATAAAGATGTGCGACGATATTTGGCGCGTTGGATGCCACAGAAAATATGACGCTGACTGTACAGAACCCTCAGTACGCGAGTCCGACTCGCACTTGGCCGGTTTTTTGTCGAGTGTTATTGATTTGCTCATCATTTTTTTTCCAGTTGGGCTGCTTCTGTTTGTCCCTCATGGGGTTCATATTCCCCGCCTTCATTGAACTATGCGTGGTCTGGGAGGACCCAGGCCTGGGCTTTATGAAGTGGAGACTGGTCAAGTGCATCTTAATTTGCACATTTGGAATCCTCTTGTGTACAGTGGGAACTTACACTAACGTCAAATCGTTGATTCAAGCTGCTATTGACGCGAAATGAGAATCAATTTGGGTAATCTACCTGCGTTTTACAAGTGTCATAATATGGGCGCTAATAGTACAGTCCAGGGCAATAATAAATATCCCCAAAAAGTTCCAAAATACGTATACATAAACCTTATTACCATAATATCCATGCTACATCCATATTTTTGAAACTTTTTGGTGTATACATATTGTTGCCTTTGACTTACGTACGCTAACGGTTATGACTATTTTCATATAAACATTGTATTATGACATTTGATTATTATGCGGATTGTGAGTATCCCAAGAATCTATCCCAAAAATCTTTGTAAATACTTTCTAGGTATAATGTTTGAAATCAAATTTGCAACCCAGTTTTGTAATGAAATTATAAGAAAAGTAAAAGTCCGTGTATTTTTAGTCAAATCTGTACGAGTTTGCTTGGTATGTTTGTATAAGTTTGTGGTAAATTTATTTGTAAGTTTGTATAAGTTTGTGATAAATTTATTTGTAATTTTTTATTGTTTTGTTTTTTACGAATTAAACTTTGCCTAGTTTTGTTTGCCTTTTCATTATTCTGTCTCATAAAGGGCTATATCCTTATTCTTACTATAAATATTACGGGACAATTTAAATATTTGTAACGCGGCAAACCTCCTTGGCACAATACTGGCCAGTAATAAATTGCATCGGGAAAACTTGAGTTCCACGATTGTCTTTTGTTTGTGGGAGATAGGTCCCGACTCGTTTGACTTGAACTTGGCTACGCAAATTATGAAAGAACAGATTTAAAATATATTACTAATTAATGTGCTGTTGCAAAACTCTAAAATTATAAAAATTGTATAGTATTTCGCAATATTGTGTTAGATTAAATATCTACAAGGGCTAGTCTACAGTCTCACCTCGGCCGACGGTTCCATCGAATGCCTTCCTGGAAAGCTGGAAATGGATACTTGGAAAGGGAACTGAATCTCCACAACCGTCCTACCTTCCTGCTCAGTAAAGGCCAGTGATTTCCATTTAGTGCCGCGTACTGACTGAATCCGGTTTAGTTTAAGTTTTTATTTGTATATAGTCTAAGGCTTGTGTTATGGGTACTAGACGACGATATATTCAATAGATATACTACTTATATAGATAGAAAACATCCAAGACTCAGGAACAAATATTTATGCTCATCACACAAATATTTGCCCTTACCGGGATTTGAACCCAGCACCTCAGCTTCGCAGGCAACGTTACTCCCACTGAGCCTAACCGGTCGTCAATACGGGTACTATAGTACAAACGTGAAAGTATGTATGTACGTTCCACTTCTCAAAAACTACTGGACGATTTTTTATGAAACTTTCCAATTATGTACCTTATATATCAGAATAGGACATAGGCTATAATGTATGTCAAATTTATCCCTTTTAGGAAAGAATAAGGAGATGAAAATTTGTATGGACAGTAAATATTTTTTTACGCTAGGAACTTGAAATCTTGGTAACATGCTTCACATTTAAATTAGTAAAATATCGAGTTTTGGGGAAAGACATAAGCTACTTTTTATACCTGAAAATACCTTTTATCCGCGATAAACGAATCTAAGGCGGACGAAGTCGCGGGCGGCCGCTAGTTTATTATAAAGTTGTAAAATGAAACGTTGATGATACTTTAAAAAAGCAGTTAACAATTTTACTGTCCATGCATTACGTGTAATGTACCCTTTCCCCACTGCACAACTATTTTGCTTAACTATAGGCCTAACGCATAATTTGTATAGGACTTGGAAGCAATACTTTAGGGTGAAGTATAGTGGGCAGCCAACGTGTTAACTAAGTCCGTTCCCGAGGTATGGGAAAAGTAAGGGAGGGGTGAGAAGTGATGTAGATTTGTAGTGAAACAGGACACGTCATGTCACGTCACTTGTCAACCCTCCCGTACCGTTCCTATACCTCAGGAACAGACTCAGTTAACACGTTGGCTGCCCACAATACTTCACCTAATGTAATGCTTCCAAGTCCCATATAAATTTAGCTATCCCACCGCTGATGCTCATAGCATCGCCTTAATACCCCCGTTTCTTGGTGGTCATACTAATATGACCAGTGACAATATAAATTTACTTCTACCTACACATAGAAACATCCAAGTCTCAGGTACAAATATCTCATCACAAAAATATTTGCCCTTACCTAGATTCCAGCCCAGGACCTTCAGCTTCGCAGGCAACGTTAGTCCCACCGAGCTAACCCGGTCGTAAGGGTAGTAATGACAAAAGGACAAGTCAGAGGGATCTGACCCGATTCTTTGTAATAAAATGAAATATTTAGTTCCTTTTAGGTTTTTATTTTCTCAAAGCATTGGCTAGGATTGAAGTTGCACCAGACTGGCCAGATGGGTTGAACCTTCACCCCGCGAATCAGCATTCGCCACCTAAAATAAAAGATTATTACTTCTAACGCAAAGAAAACACATCAATCTAGAAAGAAGAAACACCGGCGCATGTGTGCATTCCGGGACGCGAGCGAGGGCGAGCGCGGGGCACGCGGTGTGTCGAAAGGCAAACCACGGTTTGCCAAGTCGAAAGGCTGCTCAGCTCGAATCAATTCACCGCGTCGCATGCGCTCTTGTTTAGATCTCAATCGACGGGCGGCGGGCACGCAACCCTATTCATAATAATTTCGCTACATATATAATATTTTTGAGTCCCTTGTCAATGGTGGGAATTTAGATACCTATTTTGAAAATACTGTTCGTATGATTTCGAATGTTCGTAATAATAGGGATGTTGACTGTACTCAAATAAAAATAAATGTTTTATGCGAAATGGTAGTTTATTAACGAAAAACCTAAAAAAAACTTCGATTTCGATACCTTACGTGTATCTTATTTTATGAGCCTGTAAAAATATGTGGAAAAGTCCAATTTTAAACTATGAAAATATTAATAAATAATAATACCCATGAAATGTATGGTAACTTTTGTTATGAAACCGTTTCGATGAACACAAGTTTTAACATAGCTGCAGAACAAAGTTCTTAATTTCCCCATATAAGGCAGGAAGGTGTGAAGTGACATCACGCTTTTCTAGGATTTGGTATGGAGCGTTTTTCGGGAAAGTCTAAAAATGTGATTCTAACGTTATTGTATTTCGTGGAGTTTTTATGACATTGAAGTAGATTTTTCACTAGTATTTCTATTATTGCAAGTTCATTCTATAACATACCACAGAAAAAGTTGTCGACATCCCTATTAAAGAAAATAATAAAGAGTGAATGTAAAGTAAGTAGTTTGTGAAATGTTTTATGTGATTGAAGTAGTTTTTTTCATCACTTCTATTATTGAGAGGTCGTTTTATATCAAATCACAGAAGAAAAGTTGTCAAAAATGTTCAACTTCCTAATTCCTGCTCCACTGCCCAAACGTAAGGGGGCCATGAGAACTTTCAATTTCTCCTCTTGGCCCCACGACCTCACCGCAAAAGGATCACGAGGATTTTAAATTCTTGGCAGCCGACCCTGAGTCAGGACATATGAGGAATCATCAAATTAAATTGGAAAAATAAATTTGACATAATATGCAAAAAAAAACTAAATAAGTATGATATGCTTTACATAATCTCAGTAAAGTAGTTAACCAATCCACAGTTCTGACTTCTTATCACACTTGTCACGTCATACATACATTACGATACGGCGTTATATTTTGGGGTAATGCGACAGACAAAGATTTAGTATTTAAATGCCAAAAAAAATGTATTCGAGCCGTCTGTGGTCTAAAACCCACAGAATCACGTAGATCTTATTTCGCTAGACTAAGTGTATTGACATTTCCATCTCTTTACATATACGAGATGGCTTTATATATAAAGAGCAATTTGAATTAGTTCGCAAAATTTTACAGTATTCGTATGCAGAGTAGGATAAACCACCAACCGCATAAAATTGCCCTATTTGATAAAAATATTTTTGGAATGGCCCTTAAAATATTCAATAAACTACCAATTACAATAAGAAATTTGCAAGATATTCAAATGTTTAAAAATCGTTGTTTAAATTCTTAGTTAAAAAAGCGTACTATTCTACTCAAGAATAATTAATGAATAATAATGTTAATGATGATAACAATTACTATTAATGTATTTCGACTATTTTTTGTATTATGCATGCTCTCTAATTTTGTTTACCTTTCGGCAAAACATAGAGTTCCTAAGCAATTAATGAAACCCCCACGTACCTATGTTTTACAAAATAAATTATTCTTATTCTTATCAGATTTCATTGTATATACTATTATAAAATTATAAAAATGAAATGTCTGTACGTCGAAGATATTTAATAAAACATTGTAACGGACTATTTCGAGGTAACTACTTTGAAGTTTCTGTATGTTCAGGTGTCGTAGTGGCTTCATCACGCCAAATCGGCATAACGGATTTCAAATATATTTGGCACACGGCTACCACAGATACTTTTTATACTTATACGATACTTTTTTTCCTACTCAGCTGAAGAAAAAAGAAAGTTATGATTGTTCTCCTCCGCTGTGAAATAGTAAGGCCACGGAAAAGTGGACTGTTATCGAGCTTTTTAAAATTTCAAAGCGCCATATCATTACCTAAATACCATTTACTAAAGTTTTAAATATTCACAAATTTGAAAGATTTTTAAAATTTAAATTAATATCGTGAAACCACCCAACTGTAGTCGAAAATCACCCAATTATGGTATAAATTAAATTGATCGTTATCCGCCTATATGCTCGATGTTATTATTAATGTGTTCACAAGCACCATCATTTCTTAATTCTAAAGTATTTTTTGTCATTAGGGTTCCGTTCCAGAAAGGTACAAAAGGAACCCTTATGGCGTGACTGACTTTGTCTGTCGATCTGTATGTCTGTCTGCCCGACTACTAGAGCACCATATCTCAAAAACTGCTTATGCTATCTATTTGAAATTTGGAATATTTATAAACATGGTTAGCCCACATGTATTGCAAGGGAAATATTCAAAAATATATTTTTATTTTCAAAAAAAAAACGACGAATATGAGGGGGGGCACAAATTAAAAGCCTAGCTACTGGGTCAAGTAGGGTATCATATAAAAGGGCTTGACCTACACATTTATGAACAATTTTTATTTTTTTTTATTATGATTACATTTTGTTTTATTAAGGAAAATGTGAAAAAAAAACATCATTTCAATTTTCATTTTCCTATGGGGAGATATTTTCGAAACCTAACCTAACTTCATTTTTTTTCTTTAGTAAAAAGTACTAAAGAAAATGTGAAATTAAAATAAGTAATTGTAAATAAGGTTTAAATTGAATAGCATGTTGAAATGTACAAAAATATATTCTATGTGGAAATAAAAGGGTTAATTATTATTATACACTTATTTATTTTCAATCTTAGGGTTATTATTAACCTAACCTCAACCTAAATTTAGTGTCGCATATAGCTTATGATAGTAAATAATTTATCTCATATAGCTTATAATTGTACATAACTTTCGCATACAGCATTATAATTTTCATATACCGTAATTTTATACACTTAGTTTTATGTTAATTAATTATAAAATTTGTATCGTGTTTAGGATAAGTTAGTACTGTAAGATTATTGTTTGTTATTGTTTTGTCTCATTCTAAACTGTTTTTACTCAATAAATTATACACTTGACCACACCCCCACTAAGTGTGCGATGGAACGACGGAATATAATGGCGGCCAAGTCCCATTCAAGCAAGAGGAATGCCTACGGATCTCCAAGTGTACGGACGTTCAACACCGCTCTCTGCTGCTCACCGTCGCCTTCTGTGAAGACTCGCCGTGCGAACAGCGCCCCACCGTTTTTCGTTGGGAGGGGATACCTGCACATGTGCTGCCTTCCTGTTTCGGTGCCCTCGCCGCCTGGTGGAACCCGGTCCCGCTCAAACGGACGCCCCGGGGAAAGCCATGTGGAGTCCGGCATAGCCGAGCGGGAATAAACGTCACAAATTTCCGTTTTCGACCGTTTTTTGGAAATATTCAAAAGATGGATCCAGCCACCGCCGCACCAAAGGGAAGAAGGGAGGGTAGGCCCGCGCCGCAAGGTTCGGGTCTACCTACGCCAACCTCTGGCGAACCCCCCCGCACCCCGAAGGAGCCGCACTTTTTGGTCGGTAGTCGTGAAAACGTCGGTTCACGACTACCGACGGAAAAAATCACCGCCGCCGAAACCAGCGCCGACCGTTTCTCCGACGCTGAGGAACCCGCCGATGCATCATCGACACCGGCCCGCACTACGAAGCCTCGCAGCAACCTTGAGACGCCGTCGAACTGGCGCTTCTCGGCCGCTGCCCTCGGCAAAGCCTTGCCGAAAATAACCGGCGAAAATCCCCCGCCCACCTCACCTCGCGAAGCCCTCGATCGTGACCGTATCGTAGAGGCCCGCATGGTCGAGTTGGGTACGGTGTCGCCGGGCCTGCTGGCCTGGATGGCCACTTACATCCGCATCGCCCAGCATGAACTCGGGGAAGATGACGACGAGCTACACCCCGAGGACCGCCGCTTCCAGCAGCTGCTCGCACAGAGCCCCACCGCTACAAGACCTGCCACCGCCAAGAGGAAGCTCGCTCCCAGCGAGGATGCATCCCTAGAAGAAGAGGAGGAAGAGGGAAAGAGGGCTTGTAGGAAGACCTCCCCGCCCACGGACCCCCGATCACGCAGCCGCTCCAAATCTGCAGGCGCAGGACATAACGAAGCCGCAATTTCAATGCAAGCTCTCCCGGCATCCCAAATGGAGAAAATTGAAACACAAAAAACAGAACCAAACGCAACCCCTGCGGGGTCGAGGGTGGGTAGGCCTGCATCGCGGGATGTGGGTCTGCCTGCGCAGACCGCCAGCGACCCCCCTCGCCCCCCAAAGGCACAACGCGCTCTTGAGGGTAGAACGGAAAATGCCGAGTCCGAACTACCGACGAGAAAAAACACAGCCGCCACACAACAAACTATGATGCCGGCCGACGACAATAATGCTGAAAGCCAAAAAACTCCGCTGCCAAGCTTCGCCACAACCGCAAAAGCCCCGTTCAAGACGCCCCAGCCATCGGCACATAAGACGCCCGCACCCGGAAACTCGAGCATCCCTTCGCTAGTTGGGATTGCTCCGCTCCACGCTCGCCCGCCGGAGAAAAGCAGCAGAGCTCTACTGAGAGAGCTCATCCCACCGATCGAGTCCCCTACACGACCAGGAACACAACATGCCGCAGATAGGCCTTCAACATCCACAACGCCGCAGACAGGCCTACACAAGTCAGCAGCAGAAGAAGCCACGATACAACCGGCACCGGAGCGGGCACCACAGCTCGCACCGACGCCCGCCGTGACAACACCGTCACGTAATATGGCCGCGGAAGAGGCCGTGTCCCCGTCTACCTAGACAGAGACCGCGACCCCCTTCTCGCATCATAACCAGAACCCAGCCAATAGGCTAACCAAGAAGACCCGTCCGCCGTAGCGGACGGAGAAGCAGCAGCCAAAAAGGGCAAAGCCCTGAAATGGCAACCCAACGTACCCATAGGGTACGAGCAGAGGACTACTGACGATTCAAGCAATTCCATCTCAGACTACTCACACTCTACACAGTATTTTAAATAAGAGTTATTATTTACATCATCCCTCTGGTATCCTGGTATCCTGGTAACCTGGTTCCTGGTAATTCCCGGTAACGAAGCTCTCCTGCCCGCTATAGCCCGCACCTAACAGTGGTCCTCCGGCGTCGGATCAAGAAAGAAGATCAACGACAAATCAAGTGGACTTCGGGCAGAAGAAAGAAAAAAGAAACAAGTACGTGCTGAGCTTGAAGGTCACTCGGCTCAGGTTAGGGACCAAAGTGCCAGGGTTTAACCGCCTCACGCACTCGCCCGCTTTCGCGGAAGGACGGATTACGTTGAGCTCGCTCCGTTTGAAGTCAAGGCCGAACACGTTGAGCTCGCTCCGTGGGGTGTCTGGCAACTTTCGTTGCATATGTCGCATGGTCGACATCATCACACTGCTTTCAAACGCCCTGGCCATAGCACTTAGGCTTTGGCGGGAGATTCAGTGCACCGAGGGATCCACGCCATCAAGTTAAGTCTGTAGGGATCAGGCCCGTAGACGTCGCACTCAGTGGCGTCTACGAATAGGTGTTAGGTAGGTAAGGTTAGGGAACCCCACGTGCGCCAGCAAGAAGATGTCGGAACAAGGAAGATCGCTGCGGTCACGCAAGCCGCGCGATACCACATCTGCCGCACCGGGAGGGTATCAACACCGACCCACACCAATGCCGTCCAATGAAGGAAGCGACGGCACCAGTAGCAACCGTGATCAGAGTAGGGAACCGCGTCCGCTCAGTAGGGAACCGCGCCCGCAGGATAGGGAACCGCGCGCGCACAGTAGGGACCCGCGAGTGAATAGGGAAACGCGAGTGAATAGTGCCGAAAACCCCATAAATCTCGATAACACGTTAATTGCAAACAAAAGTACGTCGGGTACAGTGTTAGAAAACGCGCGCGAACGTAGCAGAGATCGCGCATCTCTCCGTGAGATAGAACCGCGTCACAATAGGGAACGCGACGCCAAACTTTCGAAATTAATGGCCGAACTGGAAGTTTGTAAAGCCAAGCTCGAACTCGCTCGTAAGGAGGCCGATACCGATGAGTGTAAGCTGCAGATCGCCCAGTGTAGGGTGCGATCTAACAGCGGTGGTACGACCTCCGACGTTGATGAAAACGACCGAGTCCGTAGCTGGGTAAGACAACAGTCGATACGAAAGTCTGGCGCCGAAGAGGTTAAAAGTCCCCTGCGACCGGAACAACTGCGGAATCGTTCTATGCCAGTGCACGCGTTAGAGAACCCCCATACGTACACTCCAAATAATTCAACGGCCCGCGCCGGAATTGCCCCATTTCGACGGAAATATTACCGAATGGATAGCTTTCCGCGCCGAATTCGAAGACACCGCGCCCATGTTCAGCTCGGTGAACAACGTCAGTCGCATTCGGCGTGCGTTAAAAGGCGAGGCGCGCACCGCGGTCAAATCGATCATGTATACGGTTCAGGACCCCTACGAAATAATGGAGGCTCTTGAGAGACATTTCGGGGATCCAGAAGAAATTGTTTTGACCGAAATTCATAACGTAAAACGGATGCCTCGATTGGCAGAGGATAATTCAAATATAGTCAGTTTTGCCGCACACGTCGCGAACGCGGTGGCCACAATCAAATCGTTACGACAGGATAAATATTTACACGCGCCCGAGCTCGTAAATAAAATCATAGATAAATTAAATATCCTCGTACGTTACGAGTGGTCAAAATATAAACAAGCAAATATGGATTTGCCGGATTTAATTGCGATGTCGAGTTTTCTGAATGAAATAAGTTACGCCGCGAAACGGACGACACGCTCAAAATCGTTTAAACCACGAAATATGGTGAACGCGGTTTACAACGACCCAGGTCCCGCGCGCCAGGCTGGCACTAGGCCACGCCCCCCCACCATACAGAAACGAGCGTGACAGCGATTCAGATAGCGATTTCGATGATCGACCAAATAGATACGATAATCGGCCACGCACGGTAGCGCAAATAAAGTATCGGGAAAATAAAAAGCCAAATAATTTTAAGCCTCGACAACCGCCGCCGCCGCCGCCGCCGCAGTATAGAGAATCGAGTCGATCAAAATGCGCAATTTGTGATAGTTCTAACGAACATAAAGTCGGCTCGTGTACCAAATTTCTGTCGGCATCGATCGAGGAACGTTGGGAAATGGCGAAAAACGCGAAAATATGTTTCCGCTGTCTGAACTCTGCGCATAGACGGACAACTAAATGTAAATACCTATGTACCGTGCGGGGTAAACCAATGCGAGGCCGGGCATCATAAATTGCTACATGGATTAAATTCCGTAACCGTCGCCGCGGCAACACGTAGTATCTCGGGCCACGTTAACGCTATAAATTGCGCCAATACTTTTCTCAAGGTTATCCCGATAGAAGTGTCAGGCCCTTCAGGCACCATACAGACTCACGCGCTTCTAGACGATGGGAGCACGATGACTCTCATCGAGCGTGAAACAGCCGATAGGGTCGCGCCGCGCACGGCAGGAGAAACGCTCGCTATAGACGGTATAGGCGGTCACGTGATCAATGATACGGAATCATGTAGATTGAAATTAAATGTTCGCGGTCTATGTAGTCGGAACATGGAAACTATCAACGCGTATACAATAAACAAACTAAGCATCGCGCCGCAGGAAGTGCCGCGCGAAATTGTAGGTCAATGCGGTCATTTAACGGATATTTTAGACGAATTGTGCTATGAACGCGCGACACCAACTATCCTTATCGGACAGGATAATTGGCACCTAATAGTTTCGTTGCAAACGTTGAGCGGTAATAAAAATCATCCAGCAGCAAGCCTCACGAAGCTCGGCTGGGTTTTACATGGTCAATATTTAACTCATAGACCAGTCCTAGCTCTGGTAAACCACGTAAGACCCAAAACCGACGAAGATGAGGCCCTGACTTTGATGAAAAAGCATTTCGACATAGAATCGTTAGGCGTACAAAGCAAATTACCGCGAGACGACCCAGATAAACGTGCATTGAACCTATTAGACGCCACGTGCGAAAAAATACCCGGGGAAAATAGGTACCGCGCGGGGCTATTGTGGCGAACGGATAACGAAGAGCTACCGGATAACCGTGCTCACGCGCTGCGACGGTTATACAGTTTGGAACGGAAGTTAGACCGAGATCCAAATTTAAAAATCGAATATGCGAAACAAATAAACAATTTGTTGGAAAAAGGTTATGCGGAAAAAATAGTTAGCTCCGCGCCCGCCCATGGTCCCCGAACTTGGTACCTACCCCATTTTCCCACAATTCACCCCCAAAAAGCCAAATGGCGCCTAGTATTCGATGCGGCCGCAACCGCGTATAATAAATCCTTGAATAGCGCCCTCCTTACGGGCCCGGATCTACTGGAATCGTTATTCGGCGTTTTGGTGCGTTTTCTCGAGGGCAAAACAGCGGTAATTGCAGACGTAAAGGAAATGTTTTTGCAGGTCGAAATAATTGATGAAGACCGCGATAGTTTGCGTTTTGTTTGGAGGGGGGAGGACCGCGAGTCTCCACCCCAAGAATATCGAATGAAAAGACTGATATTCGGGTCAGCTTCGTCACCGACTACGGCGTTGTACGTCAAAAACAAAAACGCAAATGATCACGCAAAAGAATTTCCTATAGCCGCGGAAAAAACTATTAAAAATGCCTACATGGACGACATTTTAATCGCGATGGACGAAAGCGACGGAGAAGTAAGACGCATAGTAAACGAAATTTATGCACTAAATCTGCGCGCGTCATTCGAACTCCGAGGTTTCGCGTCGAACAACCCTGTCGTAATAAGTGACGTCACTCAGACCGAAAACGAGACGTCACCTATAGGGAAAAGCGAGAGCGAACGAACGCTAGGGCTTAATTGGAATCATAAAAAAGACACTATAGGTTTCAACGTAAACTTGCGCAACACTCCTGAGGAGGTGCTAAGCGGAAATAAATTACCTACCAAGCGACAGGTCACTAGCAGCGCGATGTCTATTTTCGATCCAATCGGATACGCGAGTCCGATATCGGTGTTAGGTAAAGCCTTAATGCAGGAAGTATGGCGTACCGGTATAGGCTGGGATACGGCTATCCCGGAGACACTCGCGCCCGTATGGAGGTCATTTATAGAAAACATACAACAATTGAAACATTTAGAAATCCCGCGCTACGTACCAGCATGTAACAGAGAGGCTAGCATGCACATTTTTTGTGACGCAAGCGACAAAATATACGCTTGCGCAATTTATCTAGTGAGCGCTCACGCGGAGGGGCACACGACGTCTAACCTAGTAGCCGCCAAGGCGCGCGTCGCGCCCCTGAAAATCATTAGCGTCCCGAGGCTCGAGTTACAAGCGTGCGTATTAGGAGCTAGATTGGCCCAATCAGTTATTAAAGAATCCGATTACGTAATAACTAACAAATATTATTGGAGTGATTCGCGTACCGTACTGGCATGGATACGTTCAGATCCGCGCACCTTTAAAAGTTTCGTGGCCCATAGGTTAGCTGAGATAGAAGATTCTACCACTCCATCCGATTGGAACTGGGTACCGAGTGCTTTGAACGTCGCGGACGACGCCACGAAAGGAGTGCCAAACAAGTTCGGCCCCAACCACCGTTGGTTTTTAGGGCCCGAGTTCATTAGACAAAATAGGGAAAAATGGCCCATAGAAAAGTCCACCGAACCCGTCGGCCCCTCAGGCGAGGAACGGGTTAACCGCGTCAGCTCCGTTCAAACCGTAAATAATAAATTCGATTACTTACCCGAAGTAAATAGGTTTTCGAAATACGAACGTTTAATTCGCGCCTCTGCTCGGGTCATGGTTGCTGCCGAGGTATTCAAAGCCAAATCGCTATGTAGAAATCATGATAAAGAAATGAACAACGAGCATATTAAGCTGGCGACTATCCTGCTTATAAGAAGAAGTCAAAATATGTCATACTACGAGGAGATTAAGCACCTAGAGGCTGGGCGGCCACTACCGAAGAAATCACCGTTACACAAGATTGCAGTGAAACTAACCAAGGGCGGAGTCGTCGTGCTGGACGCGAGAACTGGCCGAAATGAAGAATACATACCAGTATTACATGCCAAAGAAGACTTCACCAGATTGTTGGTCCACCACTTTCACGAAAAATACAATCACGGCAATCACGCTACGGTAATCAACGAGCTAAAACAACGCTATTTTATCGTCGGGTTGCGCGGCACTATTCGCTACATAACAAACAAGTGCCAATGGTGTCGGACCTATAAGGGGGCCACACTCAAGGCCCCTGTAGGCGACTTACCAAAAGAGAGGCTCTTAGCGAATCAAGCCCCATTTACCGCAACAGCTGTCGATCTCTTCGGGCCGATGAACGTCACTATAGGCCGCAGACACGAAAAACGATGGGGTGTTTTATACACTTGCCTCACCACCCGAGCTGTCCATCTAGAGCTTGCTGCCTCTCTATCGGCATCCTCTATGATCCTATCACTTCGCAGAATGATGGCTCGGCGTGGCACCCCCACCACTATTTACTCAGACAATGCTACGAACTTTTATGGATCCGAACGTGAACTGTCAGAAGCCATGAACTCACTACCTGACACCATGAAACAGTTCACCTCCGACCGTCAAATAGTGTGGAAGAAGATCCCGCCAGGCAACCCTTCCGCCGGCGGCGCGTGGGAGCGACTCGTGGGCAGCGTCAAGACCGCGCTCAAGGTCACCCTAAAAAACAGAGCACCCCATGAAGAGGTCTTACACACCCTACTGCTGGAAGCCGAACATATCGTCAATTCTCGCCCGTTGACACCCGTGAATCCTGACTTAGAAGCAGAAGCATTGACGCCAAATCACTTTCTGATCGGCAGGTCCAGTGCCCTCTCGCCCCTTGGCTCCTTCTCGGACAAGTCGCTCGACCTGAAATCCTGGAAAACAGCACAAGCGCTGGCAGATCATTTTTGGACTAGATGGCTAAAAGAATATCGCCCAAACTTATTGCCTAGATCCAGTGCGCATTCCAAGGCAAAGAACCTACAGATAGGAGATGTGGTCATAGTTGCTGACAATACTATGCCGCGTGGTACTTGGCCTAGAGGCATTATTGCACAACTCTATCCCGGTCCTGATGGCCATATTAGAATAGCCGATGTACAGACACGCGCCGGAACCGTTCGCCGCCCAGCCTCCCGCCTTATCCTCATATGCTCCACAGAAGGAGATGGTGCTGTCGCACGTGGAGAGGAATGTCGCATATAGCTTATGATAGTAAATAATTTATCTCATATAGCTTATAATTGTACATAACTTTCGCATACAGCATTATAATTTTCATATACCGTAATTTTATACACTTAGTTTTATGTTAATTAATTATAAAATTTGTATCGTGTTTAGGATAAGTTAGTACTGTAAGATTATTGTTTGTTATTGTTTTGTCTCATTCTAAACTGTTTTTACTCAATAAATTATACACTTGACCACACCCCCACTAAGTGTGCGATGGAACGACGGAATATAATGGCGGCCAAGTCCCATTCAAGCAATTCCATCTCAGACTACTCACACTCTACACAGTATTTTAAATAAGAGTTATTATTTACATCATCCCTCTGGTATCCTGGTATCCTGGTAACCTGGTTCCTGGTAATTCCCGGTAACGAAGCTCTCCTGCCCGCTATAGCCCGCACCTAACATTTAGGGACTGGCTTTTTTTATCTCACCAGCTATTTTGTGCCGTTTCGGCTACCTTGTTGTCTGGAAGAAACCGCTCTTTAGCGACAAGACCGCCTATTGTCTACCGTAGTTTATGTTACGGTTATATTGTACCGTCTTTCTTTTTGGTGTGCAATAAAAAAATGTTGTATTGTTTCGTAACTCTGTCACGATTGTCTCGTCAGTGCGGGAGCAACTTCGTGAAGTTTTCTTTTGTTCTATGAAGTAGGAGAAAGTCAAAACCCCTCCTTTTTTCTCCTAAGCGTAGTCAGTAACCCCTCTTTTTTCTTCAGCGTAGTCGGGTAAAAAGTATCCTATAACCATCTGTGGATACCCAGCTACCCGTGTACCAAAAATAGTTGAATTTTTTCGTTTTCGTTTAGCCGATTTGGCGTGATGAAGCCACAACCGCACATACAAACATACAAAAAATCCCATAAATATAATTTTCGCTTTCAGTGTACTCCAAATAGTCAGTTACGATAGTTTTTTTGGAAATATCTTCAATGTACAGACATTTCATTTTTACAACTTTATAATAGCATAGATTATTTTATTGCATGTAGTGAACTATTATTTCGTCATGATTTCTCTTATGCAGTTTAATCACCTTAATGTTAAAAACCATTACCTGCTGTATTTAATTGGGTGTAGTCGGAATAATTTCGGTGTAAGATTTCCATCAATTAACACTGTTATCGTTCAGATGGTTGATAATGCTTTTCAATAATAGAAATATTGTTGAAAAAACTTCTTCAACCTCATAAAACTCCCCGAGGTACTTACAACAATTTAACAGTAACATTTTTGGACTTATTTTATTTTTTTATTTGTACGGTCCACATACCGCACATTGCCGCCTCAGCGAAATTGCCTCGAATCGCGTAAACCATTAAAGTACGCGTCAGTACACGTTTACCATTAGCACTCATCACGCGTGTCCTCATTTGCACTATCATTCATAGTATCGCGCTTTAATAGTTAGTTTTCAACAGTATCAATAAAGGAGCTATTTTAGACTATGTAAGTGAGTTATTATTACATCATCAAGCAAGGAACATTTTATATACTTGGTGTATGTGGCACTAGCAGCTCGTACAATATTTCTTGGCCGATTTTAATTTTCGCTAGCGGAGGAGAACAAATGATAACCTTCTTGTATATATATATAAATTGATTCAGCGACCTCCAAATAGTCCGTTACAATCATTATTTAGAAAACATGGTCAATGTATAGACGATAAGAATATAAAAAAATGATATTTATTTATTGATTAAATAACTAGAAGGCACACACAGCTAAAAGTATCTGTGGATACCCAGTTACCCGTGTACCTAAAATAGTTAAAATCTGTTAAGCCGTTTTGACGAGATAACGCCACGAACAAAAAAAAACAAAAAAAACGATTCCGTGACGTACACATATATTTTTTTAAATATCTTCAGTGTACAGACACTTCATTTTTAACATACTTCCAAAAAAAGGAGAAGGTTTTCAATTCGTCGGAATGTTTTTTTTTTATGGATGTTCACCGATTTGACCGATTTCAATTTTGTTTTTGCTTTTATAGCAGGTACTTTCAAGTTAATTATATGGGACCATAATTTTGGTGAAGATCTAATAATGGAATCCATGAGGAATTGAAGGAACTCCTCAAATATTGTAGATACATACATATGGTGATTTTGGTATTATAAGAAACACAACAAGCATTTGCATTCAGAAAATGTACATTGGTGAAGTGGAACTGATGACTGTATAGATTGAGTATACAAACGGTTACTTGTCAGTAAATTGAAGAAACTGAATTATGGCGTTATTTTTTTACTTTTTCGTTTTCTTTTTTGGAGTCGGTTTTTTTACATTTAGATGTAGTAAAAAAGGAAACTACCTTTTTTATCAGTCATTTCATTAATAATGTATCTATAAAAATAAAGTGTTAAGTATCCAATTAAAATTATTTCACTATTCTTCCGCATAATGTGTAAAAAGTGTTAGCCCAAAAAGTGTATTTTATGAAATAAAGAATTTTCTATTTTTGTATTTATTTTGTATGTACCTGCTAAAAAACCTCATTATTAGTTCTGTGCGGTGCTGTCTAATGCTAAATAAATGGAGTATATATTGTGTAATTTGTACTTCCGATATAAGTCAAGTGACATATTCAAAGTTATCGTGTTGTGTCTCTTACCTTTGGGCATCTATCCGTAGGTACTCGTACACCGACGCACTTTGGTTGGCCGTTGCGTCTGACCAAAGTCGCTCCGCTACAGCCGACGCCCGCGGCCAAAGGTGTGAGTCCAGATTATCTAATAAGAACAGTTAGAGTAAAACAATCTTAAAAAAAATTCGGTCAAGTGCTACTCTGACTCGCGCGCCGAGGGTTCCAGGCAAACTTTCACTTATTCCGACTTAAGCGGCCGGTTTAGTTAAGTTTGCCTCTGGCATCTATGGCGTCACATAGAAATGAGGGGCAAACTTAACCAAACTGGGTAATAAAAAAACATTTCTGGTGATTAAAAAAAGGTACTTAACCCAGACAGATATGTATATGGTTATAATTTTCCTATAATATACATATTACATTATATAATTTAAAAAAAAAAAACAGATTTATTGCGTGGTAAAGTTCGGAGATAAAAGGGACAATGTTTTTTTCCACATTTTCCTTAATTAAACGAAATTTAAGGACAATAAAAAAGTATAAAAAAATGTTCAAAAATGTGTAGATCCAGCCGTTACATATGATACCCTAATTGAGCCAGTGGCTAGACTTTTAATTTTTGCCCCCCTCATATTGGTCGCTTTTTTAGAACATAAAATGAAATTGAATCTTGGCACACAGATATATGTAATTACAGATAAGATTTCATGGATTCAAACATAGGCTTCTTTCCAGAGAACGTGGGGGCAGCCGGGGGTAAATGTTAATTAAATAAGTAAATAAAAAATAAATAATCAGCGTCAATCCTACACAAATAGACCTAGTCCCAAACTACGCAAATCTTGTACTATGGGTACTAGGCTACGATATCCTATCTATATTATAAACGTGAAAATATGTAGGATGTACGTTCCACTTAATCTCAAAAACTACTGGACGATTTTTTATGAAACTTTCCAGTTATGTACCTTATATATCAGAATAGGACATAGGCTATAATTTATGTCAAATTTCATCCCTTTTAGGGACGAAAAAGGGGGTGAAACTTTGTTAGCTACGAATTGCATCTCTGCGCGGACGAAGTCGCGGGCAACAGCCAGTACATAATATATAGATAAATTATAACACGTAAATATATGAAAAACATTCAATCTCCAGGAACGAACATTCGTGCTCATCACACAAATACTTGCCCTGGCCGGGATTCGAACCCGGGACCGCCAGGTTCGTTCGTACTGTTCGTAGGCCATCGCGCAACCCACTGAGCCAAACGTGTCGTCGAAGTCAATAGTTGGAAGTAATTTACTTGTGTCCACCAAATCCGTCCAAAGCACAGCCTCCCCTCCTTCAATCGACAGCGCTTCGAGATTTCGCCATTTCTTCCAGCCGTACATTTCTTGCCATGTTCTGTTTATTGAAAGTGTAATAAACAAATGTCTGTCAAATTTTTAATTCAAGTGACTAACTTTTGCTGATTGTACTTTTCTGTGAATATCCATCAAATACTCACCGAGACGATTCTAATGAACACGAACTGTATAAATTCGATATTTTATCTTGTACTTTCTATGACCACTATCCGGCTCCTTCATCAGATGAGTTCGATGGTGTCTTATATGAGTGGGTCAAAATTAACTTGCAAAATTTGATTACAGAGACAGGGATAGGTGAAATTAAATAAAAGCTTGTAAAAATAGCTTTTATTGCGGACTGTACTTTTCTTTGAACATCCGTCAGCTACTCATTAAGTGGGTCAAATTTAACATTTATTACAATTGGATTATGATGAAAAGAAATATAGGCCGGCAACGCACTTGTGACTCCTCTGGTGTTGTTGCAGGTGTCAATGGGCAACGGTGATCGCTTAGCATCAGGCGATCCGTCAGCTCGTTTGCCCCTTAACATAAAAAAATAGGTTAATATTGAGATACATACTTGTATTTTACACATCTATGTTTTGTCATCTTACAGGACAAATTCCATCTGGTCGACTGTATTAACTTGTATTTGCTTAATCTCGAGTCCGGAAGCTTGTCTTCATGTAGTTGAACTCCAAAATCGTACCACATCCAACTCAATTTTGACGTTAAATTTGCATTATACCAAATCACCGGAAGCTTAGGAAGACTCCCATTATTAGCACTCCTCAAATTGGCCAGCACTTTTTCCAAAAAACGCTCTCTGTCCTCCATCAAATCAAAACATTCAACGAAGAGGAATAAACTGTCGCTCAAATGGAATACATCATTGTTTTCTGTTAATTTGATTATGTAGGAGTAAAATGCCTCTAAAACATAGAACACTGATTCTAGCATTTTCAGTTTATGGCATAATGCATTGCTCGTGAGGTTAGATTCTTTTTTTGTCGCATCAGAAATCCACGAAAAAGCTCTGCTCTCTGGTTCTGGTGCAGCCACTTCAATCAGTACCCTGATGCCTCTATTCCCAGCATATTTAAGCAATGACTTGATATCTTCTGTCGTATATACTATTTCCTTTTCATATTCGCTGTACGCAAACAGCTGTGGAAAGTTAAACTTTAAGGTTGGAAAGGTAGCTTCAGATATCCTCCAATGAAAAGTATTCAACTTGCTCATCGACATCGTGTCAATAGTTCTCAAAATATCTATCAAAGGTATACAGTTCTTTGCCGTATCGATCATTAGACCTCTGTATTTGTAGCTTGGAGAGTCTTCAATAGTAACATTGGTAAGTGTAATAAGATGGCCAGTGCTTTGATCTAGAAGAATGAGTTGGCTTAAAGTTTCAAGACCGTGACGTACTCCGCAAAAAGATGGAGATTTTATTGCAACATTTACTTTATCTGTCGTGTTTACTGTTAGAGCATACGATTCATTTGTGTCTAGTCGCAATCTTGGATCACAATCGCTATCTACATCGACTTCAATATAAAGTTCTTTTAATGCCAAATCTAGCGATGCTTCCTTTAAATCAGTTACTTCTAGTCTTGCTAAATTTCTCTGGAATAGGATGATAGTGTCATTCAAGTAGCTATTAACGGTTTCTGATGGCACCTTTTTATATTTGAAGGAAAGTTTATTTTTGGCTAAAGCTACTATTTCTCTGCCAAAGAATTTGAGGCCTGTTGGATGAGGCCACAATTGAGGACCTGTGCAAAGTAAAGTGCATCGACTGAGAGACTTGAAATATTCTGTCGCTACGGACTGGTTGGCTTTTTGGCAAAATCCATTTTTGCATTCCCAACTGAACCAATTATTATTAGGATTCGTTTTCATTTGAAACAATATGCTGGAACGAAAAGGGTGAATTAAGATGTGGAAATAAATAAATTAAAGTTCAATTTAGCAAAACACTACACTGAACTCAAGATAAGAAGTTAATCCTGACACATGTATATGATACATGTGTCAGGACAATAATTGCATCGTGTCGAAGAATATTATCGTGAATTGAATGCGTTCGGTTAAGGGGCTACTTCGTCATTCGTAAATCACGCCCCAAACGTGGAGCCAGCCTATAAACGTGATTTATAATAAGGTACGCATTTATTGCTCGCGCGCATTAAAGAAAGATAAAGGTAATACACTACATGCTTGGGGTTTTTTGGCGTAAGCGCCAGATGTAAAAGTACCATGAAATCGAAGTTATTATTATGTTTTGTTAACGTTTAAGTTAATCACTTAAAAGATAAAAAGAAGAATGACATTTTAACATAATTTAGCCGTTTATTAATATATCGTTAGTACAAACTAGACAAAAAACGGGAAATGAAGACGCGTTTTCGGATAAATTTTCTATCGAGGAAATTTTCATTAAACATGTTTCCGCGTTAATCACTGAATAGGTTATATAGTCAAGAAACACATATCTGATAACCAACCTGTTTTATATACTAAATTTGACAAAAAATGCGCTACAAAATAGCTTAAATGTTCGATGCATCCACATAAGGTGCTTCTACGCTAGACGAGTCGAGCACGAGCGGACCAACGCAAGCGCGATACAAATCTCCTTGTGTTCGTCAAAAAACCGACAATTGGCGGAGTACAGACGAGCCCGAACCAAATGCTCGAAGTGCGCGCGTTCGAGGCTTGTAAGTCGGTCCACACTACACGAATTGTGCTTGGCTCCTGCTCCGCTCGTGCTCGGCTCGTCTAGCGTAGACGCGCCTTTAGATTTTTACTATTACAACTCACGATGTTTTTTACTAGTAGGCAGACATATATCCAATGATACCTTGTCTTTGTACGATGTAAGTCCCAAGAAACGCATTGACATGAGTCAGATTTCGAATCAAAGACCCTCTGAAGCTAACTTACTTGAATTATTTAACTTTATTTATTTAATCGTATGGTATTACATAATAATAAGAACAGGTCAAATACATTAATATTACAAATCCAATTTAAGATCTTTTAGCCATTCAATGGCTACGTCATTGAGGGAGTTCAGCGGGCCTATGATGGTCGCGTTTATCACGCGATAAATGATATGATAATGCGCCTGTCATTTTCGCAGTCACATACGTGTCAGAAGGTGACGGCAACTATGTCACTTATTTATCACGTGACCAACGCAACCATCATAGGCCCGCAGGTCTTCAGGAGGGCCACGCGTAGCGCGTTATGGGGCAGTCGTGGATGATGTGCTGGATTGTTTGCTCTTCGGCGCCGCAGGCGCAGGCAGGAGGAGCTTTGTAGTGGGCGCATTATAAATATTTATAAATTTAAATAGTTTTATAAAATAATGACAATTTATTAGGTGACAGATATCAAAATTCTATTTTTTGCCCTAATTTTATTATTTTCAAGCTTGCAACCTAAAAAAGCATTTGAACTCGAAAATGAAACGAATAACTATTATTTGCTATAATTAATTGCTTCCATTAACTATTTAGTCATCCGCGACCGTAAAAATATCATTGTCTCGGTACTGTCACCATTTTGAATAATCGAAAACTTCATGGTTGCGCAATGAGTTCGAATTAGCTTCTTATCTTGAGTTCAGTTTATTATTTCAAATTTAAAAGTGCTTTACTGACTGATCAAACTTAAATCATCATAAAAAATCGAAAATAAATAAGTAAATGATAATAAGAACCTGTTTTTTTCTTCGCTATTTAGTAAATTATGGTTTGTAAATGCTCTGAAATTAGAATTTCCATCTTTGTTCGATTCAGTACTCCAGAAAAAGACTAGACATCCTAGAAGTATCGACAATACAACCATAATTGCAAAGGCAATTAACAGTATCTCCCACATACTGTAACAAGGTAACTTATAGGGGTGATTTGAAAAAGAAATACCTATAGTTTTTTTTTCAGAATATTGATTTTTTTGGGCTTATCTCACTCAGACAAGAAAAATATCTCCCAAATTTCCATCTCAGTTTCGTTACATTTTTGTATGCACCTGCGAAATATTTTTCTATACAAAATTTTGAGGGGTTTACGGTATCCCTAATGTCGTTTGTTTAATGTATCGTTTATCCTAATGTATCGTTTGTCATAACGCATTTTTATCAGAAACCGTACATTTACCAGGTTTTTTTTATAAGATCATCGTATAGATCAGTTTAGGTTAGGTTTGTTTTATAACAATCCTGAAAAGTTTACAGTTTCGTAAAAAAATGTGTTATGACAAACGATGACGTTAGGGATTCCGATATAGATCCAATTTTGAGACACTCTAAAGGTACATATTTTCTGTAAATGGCCCTATTACATGAAAACATCAAAGCGCAAAGAAAAAGTGAATTGCGCGTTTCCGTGGTTCACACTAGGTGTCCATTTTAGAAAAGCTTGTAGGTAACTTGTATTACAAGTGGAAGTATCTTTTTTAATACATATTGTTTGAAAGAGATTTTCGCTTTTTTTGTGAAACGGGCCCCAGGAATCGAACCTGGTACCTCTTAATTACCGGTACAACGTTTCAACCATTAGACCAGAAAGCAATGGGAGTTTAACGCATTCAATTTCCTCATGCGCTTTGATCCTTGTACTAACTTAGATTTTCATTAGTATTTAATCCTTATCCAGGCCGCAACGCAACTATCCAGTTAAATGTTCAAAATTAATTTCAAGGTAAGTAACTTTTCGAGAACATTCAACTGCTTTCAACCTTTAAAGTTGAAATTTTAATAGCACCTATTTGGTCGATGAATACGCCTGGGAAAGGGTTAATACCCATTTTAAACTTAGAGTAATTTAAGCATAAGAGAAACCACACGGATACATTTCCGTCAGTAAAAGTACCCGTGCAATCGATGGTAGTTTTTTTTAATGTTATAGGGGGCAAACGAGCAAACAGATCGCCTGATGGTAGGTGATCACTGTCGCCCATAGAGACCACACCAGCGGGCCTATGATGGTCGCGTTTATCACAAGATAAATGATATGATAACGCGTCTGTCTCTCTCGCACTCACATACGTGTCAGAAGGTGACGGCAGCTATGTCATTTATTTATCGCGTGACAAACGCAACCATCATAGGCCCGCAGAGGAGTCACAAGTACGTTACCAGCCTTTCAGTTGAGAGTACTTTTAGATTTATACAATCAATTGTCATTGTGATTTTCTTTATTATGTGCGTTTCTAGAAATAGGAATACTTCCGTAATGTGCTGTATATGTTTACCTCACCCCCCGCTAAAATTGCATAAAAAAAATATTCGGTATTGACAGGACTTGTTATCTCTAATAGTTAAATGCTGTAAGGGCATATTTGATTTCTCAGCCCTGGGTTCTTTGCTGATTAGTTTTGCAACACAACACAACAAAACGGGGCTTAATCGCGTATAAATATGATTTATTTAATTACCTTTCATTGGTAATTCTTCAACGTTTCGCACGTCGCGTTAAGTCCATGGTCTCGAAGGAAACTGGAGCGGCGAATCAACGTCTTCTAGCCGCGCGAGATTTTCGCGCTTGATGTTTATTATTAGGTTGAACACTACGGTCGTCACTAGACCGACACACTACACTCACGACGTCAGGCGATTTGTTGTGTTGTGATAATGAGTGAAGATCGTGTAAGTTTAAGTCAATGTTTTGATTAGTTTTGAATTTAACATGGACATAGCCAATGAGAAGAATCAAAAGATAGGTACCACCACTTCGAAGTCGGTCACACTTCAAACTGCAAATTGTAGCATGAGCATATGAGCATTTGATCATACTTACTTTCCATTGGCCCTATTTCTAATGGACGGAAGTCTTTTCATCGACCATCCTTGAAACTTATATAAGTAATACATCTGCTTATCGTCCTTCCGATTCGCATTTAAATTGGATGTGCTATTTTCACATGAGTTACCTAAAAAAGGGTTAATAAGATATAACAGACATATTCGACATCGCATTTTTTCCATATTTTTCTAGCAATCATATTCAGAGGGGCTACTCTGAAATTCGAAATTCGAAGTTCATATGGCGCCATCTTGCTCACTCAAATACAGTTTCAAATGAGCGCGAGAGGGATGGCATGTTACAATCTTCGAATATCGAGATTGGGAGGGGTAGAAATAAGGCTGACCATTTTGGTCATCTCACTAAAGGTTTATTCAGATGTACAGTCGAGGGCAAAGATAAGAAAAACACCACAAAATTACCACCACAAATCGTAGAGTTGATGTGTACATGTTTTTGGAACTTTTAGTGACTGTACCACAGCCATTTGACAACGAACACCACGTGGTCCGGCCATAATTTATATAAAAATAGATAGTTCTATTCACACGGACTTTGTCAAAACCAATGGTAATAGATTTAAGTCTGCCGATTCAAACTGGTCTAGTGGCCCTATGATGGTCATGTTTATCGAGTGATAGATAATCTATCTATCACCCACGGACTTCCGTTGCTGAACATAGGCATCTATAAATCGCCAGTGAGTGCGATCCTGCGCAGACCGTATCCACTGACTCCCCGCGGCCCTAGTGAAGTCATCCGTTCACCTAGTTGGAGGCCGGACCTAGTCTGCATGATAAAATCAGAAATGGGAATCAGACGCACCAAAGTACGACATAGCTCGCAGGATAGCGTGGTTAATTGAATGGGCGGGTCATGCAACCCGGGGAACGTCGCCAACTATTTCTTAAGCAAATATAGTATTCCCAGCTTATTAATCACTTTAATAATAATAATAATAATCTTTATTCAAGGTACGTATTACAGTAATTATTACTAATAAACTAAATCATACATATGGGCAACAATAGAATATGCCTGAACTAGGATTCCCTGTGTTTCAGGCAATATACGGCTGTCGTAATTTAACTAAAATATTCAAACTATAATACAAATTAATTCTTATTCACTACTAAAATAAAATACAAAAAGATACAAACTAACTTTGACCCCTAAGAGATCTTATACATCCCAGTAGAATTAAATCAAATTATTATATTTAATTTTATTGCATGTCGTGACGCCTAGAGACCTTATACATCTCGGAAAAAAATATTAGTTTATATTTTATATTAGCATTGATCTGGAGAATGTGTACATCTCCTCTGCGTGTACGAATCATAAATTAGTTATAACTTATAACACAATTGTAAAAGTTTTAAGTATAATTAAGACAATATTGTAATAGTTAATTGGTACACGCATATAAATTGTTTTATATACTCTGACATTTAGAATTTTATTCTAGACACATTCTAGATTTTTCTTCCTTCCAGGCGGCTTAAGAACTTCTAACAATGTGATTTGACATCATAATCATAACTTAAAATTTCTTGACATGTATAAATAATTATATTAACGGACGATTTTTTAATAATATAATATTGAATAATCGTAATATTTAAGTACCTATACTATTGCATGAGTAGATTATGTGCTGAAAGAGTATTGTAAAACCTTCACCTAACAGTGTATACCATAATTATGCAATAAAGATAATTTTGATTTGATTTTTGATTTTAACAGTCGAGTTTCCCACTCACTTTACAGAGACTAATATAATAATAAAGGGTCTAGTTTCCCCTCGGGGATGGAAAGTCACATGGTAGTCGATCGCTTCCGTATTAAGTAGTACCTACCCAGAATCTTGGGATTAGATACCCGACCCTGATTGATACGCGACAAGGCTAGGAGGATGATGATTTCTTAGGTCATTAGGAGCAAGAAATGTCATGTGAACCCCAGGCAAATCCGGCTTACTTTTGAAGATATTATAAATTTTCATGTAAACAATTTAATGTGATTACTAAAGTACATTAAGCTGTGTACATGTCGCTATTGACAGAAATCAAAGTGACAGCTCACTAAAATCATCCTTGTTTGGAAAAATACTCGTTACCATTTTATTAAAAGGGATAATTTTTATAGCAAAGAGAAATTTATTAAATTTTTATGTACAAAAATCGAATAGACTACATTTTTGTTTTTCGATGAATTTGACTTGGTTAATATTAGATTTTTTACTCCTTATGGCCTCGGGAATGTGTGGTTAAAATCTATCCCATTTCTCGCGGGCACCGTGTATATACGAGTAATTTCACTCAGCTAACCAAGTCAAGATAAGTCATAGATAAATCTTTATACTCCTATGACGCTAGAGAATACGAACAAATATCGATGGTCTATATAAAATAGAGATGTTACAAAAATATAGTTTAAATTCAAAATCAGTACCTTGATATTTTTTCCCCTTTTCTTGTTTTCTCATTAGTATGTTTTTTACAGCATCCTTCCAAAAATTTCGATCAAACCACGTTTTAATCACAGAATGACCTTTTTCGACAGAATCATTTGAATTTTGGAAGCGAATAGTTTTCATCCTAGACGTAAAACAGTTTCGGTCGATGTCTGCCTGACTCACTTTATATGATGCTCTAATATCTCGTGAGTCAGCACATTCTGTTACAGTGCGAGCTGTTACTTTTCTTGGCTCCGGATCAGGTTGCTTCACAGACTCCAGATTACTTGAATTCAAATTATCTGTTTTCTTTGACTTGTTCCTTTCCTCTAAAACATGTAGTTTCATACCACAACTCGTATCTATGCCGCGTTTTCTTTTTATACCAGACGCATCTGCTGTTATCAATGGCAAACCAACAAAACCTCTTTTTTCAGAACAAGTTTTTGCGAGATACCCGAAGGTTGATGACTTAGTCATAAACTGCCGATTTAAATGCAGTGTGTCTATTTCTTCTACTGGAACACTTATAGCTGCTTTCTTCGCTGCTTGATCGGGCTGGTTCAAAGGCTTTGAAGTACTTTGAGTCTTACTGCCTATTATCACATCTAACTCGATACTTTCATTAGTATCACTTTCAATTACAGACTTTGTTTGATTGGAACACTCGGTAGAACACAGCTTATAAATAACTCTAGACCGATTACCCGTACTATTGATAAATGTTTCACCGAACTGAATGGCTGCTGGTTTGTGAACAGCCTTTAGAAAATTAAAAATATCCTTGGCCCTTTCGTCATATTCATTTTCCATCTCCTTTTCATCTAGATCACTTGTCTCAGTTACATTATCTTCAATATAATTCAGTAGTACCTTGGTACTAGCTACGTGCAAGTATCTTTTAATAAAATTATTCGATTCAGCTACTGCTCTCTTTGTCATGTTACTAACACTTTTAATTTCGGAACAAGTTTCTCCGGAACACTCGGAAGCTGACGACACCACAACCGTACTCTTTGTCATAGCATGTTGGGGTTTAGATAATTCTAACACCGTACCAGTAACATTACTAAACCCTGATGTATTTTCAGTAAGCGACCCGCAATCTGACGATTGGACGGTAACTGTAGAGTTTAAATACAATGTATTCATGGTTCCTGCTCGGTTTAGAGGTACTAGTTTTTTCGGTTCTGGATCAGATTTTTCCGTACACTGTGGAGTACTTGGATATTTATTAATTATTTTCTTCTCCCTTTTATTATCCTCTTCAGCAGTATACATTGTAAGAGTTGCACCCGCTTCCAGTTTTTTTAGTTTTGAATTTTGTGTTTTCAATGATTCTAAAGTGCTTTGAATGTTACAATGTTCTGTCTCCAATTCTGTTTCAGCTTTTTTACCAATTAATATCTTGGTACTGGTTACTTCCAATATATGCCCTATAGTAGAAATCTTTGTATCAATCCTAGTTTCGTCTGGATTTTCAAATTCTAAGCATTGGATTTTGTTCAAAGACTCTGCCATACTGCGAGTACTATTTCCAATATTTTCCTTTTCCTTGGCACTAGTTATTTCTAAGCTACATTTCGTACTTTTTGGTACAACAGGTGCAATAATTGACGTTTCAGGCAATAATTGAACCTCATCGGCGGGCTGCTTAGCAAAGAATGAGCTCTTTGTTGGATCATTGATGACTGTTGATTGACGTACTTCTGAATTCTGCAGTTCTTTGTATTTCTCAATAATTTCTGGAGAAATTTCGAAGGCGCCTGAAATCGTACTAGAATAAATAAGCTAAATGAACTCTGTCAACACAATATTTCATATACAGCTTTATTCCCGAGGGATATGTCGTCAGATTTGTGCACGGATGTTGTGTAAATAGTGAACAAATTAGTGTAGTTTGAACTTTATACACATCTACCCTGTATTGTCTCTCAACTCTATGGCCATCAAGTTTGTTATAACTATAAAATAGTCTTATGAAAGAAGACAACGTTTTTCGTGGCTCAGTAAGCCAAAACGGGAGAGGCCCACGGTTTGACAGATGTAAGAACGGCCCGTGTGCGTCGAACAAGTGTCGTGCTGATGCCTTTTGTGTCGTTTGGTTGCGAGTGTCCTGAACCATCCATCATTAAAGATTTTACGCCCATCCAATGTATATATTGTACATCATCTCTCGGATTTCGTTGTGTCCTTTCCACTTATAGGGAACAATGCCATTGTATGTATAACCACAAACACCAAAATGCCCATATTGTAAAAAGTCATTACAACCACCTTGGAAGTTCAGTAGACTATCTCTAATCTATTATTCATGGACATAAAGTCGATAATCTATTGAACTTTCAAAATAGCTATAACGACTTTTACAATACACAGTTGCCTAAAATTTTAGTTTTCGTACATATAGTAACTACATATGTGTGATGATAATGGTTCTTATTTACATCATATTTTTCAACGAAATCTCACTGCAAACACAAGAATTTTCTAACTATAGTTGTATTGTTAGTGTTATGCATTTTTTGCACAATTTACTCAAATATAAAAAAATACGCTGCAAAAATTGTATAAATATCCAGCTGCGCACGCGCGAAAAGCCCTCAGTACCGCGCGAACGTGTTTTGTGAAAGGGCTATTAAAGGTGCGTCCACACTTGTATCATTTGCTCGAATTAGATCACCGTGCCGTGGCCGTGGTACGACTGCGTATGGCGCTGCTTGGACGCTCACTGTCGGCGCGGCGATCATTGCCTTGCTTGTCCGATATAAGTGTGTCATATGCGTATCAACATGGATTTCGAGCGATCGGATCGGCGCAATTCCAAACGCGTAATTTGACACGCGATCATGCCACGGAACGAAGATCTGATCGGGCAAATGATACAAATGTGGACGCACCTTAACACGGAGGTTTGCCGGGCGTTTCTGCCGCGTGCCACGGTTCCAACCCCATTAGGGCGATCCTCCACAGCGGTACACGCTTCCCACGCTCCCGGGGAAGTGCGGGGGTGTGAGGAGTTGGAAGCGGATGATTTCGTGCGTAGCGTGCGCAGCAGTGGGGTTCCGACTTTAGGGTGGCCTGGCCCGCGCCTCTCCTACCACGGGCGATGTCTCAAATAAACGACAGGTCAATAGTACCATATATAGCAGCATCAAGATTAGCGACCGTGATCTCCGCATCTCTCAGTTGCTCACAGAAGCTTCTCACAAAGTTCTGCTGCTCCAGAGAGAGGTACAAGCAGATGTTGATGACCACGTTCATAGGTCCGTTGGTGATGCAGTGGTAAAAGAGTACGGTGGCGATCAAGTATGGTCTTCGGATCAAATCTTTCTGACAACTGAAAATATACGGATAGATCTTGAGGAATATTTTATTGACAAAATTATTGTTGGAGTAAAAGAGAGAAAGCAGCAGAAAGAGAAGGCACGAAGAAAATAAATGGATCAAGATATACTTGATGAGGAATTTTCGATGGTTATAAAGTGGATACTTTTTCTAGAACGAAAGCAATTACTATTGTACCTGCGGCTCAGGCTCGTTCAGTTCGTTTCCTAAAATGTCTGTTTCTCAAAATGGCTTTGATCCAACGAATATCTCTTTCCTAGAATGTCTGCTATTTGTTTTTTTTCATGTCACTCTCCTATAATGCTCGTTTTCCATCATGTCAACTTTCAAAAAAGGATTACTTCCTCTATAATGTCCGCTTTTCATGATGTCTAAATCATGATGTATCCCATCATTTGAACTGAACCAAATAAAAATAAATAGGCCCAATCCGAGGATACAACCCCTTAGAATCAAATCGGTTCACACTTACTGTTTATTTATTTTCGGTGAACATATATATAAACAGACACTTTAAGAATCATTATATATTAGAAACTGACAAAGTGGGAAGAAGGCCATTTTGAGAAGCAGACAGTTTAGGAAACAGATTGTATAAGAAGTCGACATACGGATAAGTAATGTATGAAAAAGACCAGTAATGTATGAAGAAACAGATATTTTAGGAAACATTAATCGTTTATACGATTACATGTGTTATTGTGTGATAAATTACAAGAATATTTACTTTAGCTGAAATTTAGGGAAAATCTGTTCGATGAACTGCTGAATGGTCTCTGGAAGCGAAAGCTGAACAAAGATGTCTTCCCCAAATGTCTGGACCAAGTCTATGAAGTCGACCTCCTCCAAAGTTGCGGTGTCTTGTCCGCAAATTTTCACCTGTAGAAAATTAAAACAATAGGGTAGTTTCCTGGGTAATTTTTTTTTATTGTTATTAGTCAGTTAGATTATTAAAAAATATTGGACACGTATTTTTTATTTTGACAATCAAACAAAAAAAGACACAGATAAAGCGCGTCAAAGTTTGGGAGTTGGGGCGCATGACGTCACGCCGTGCGAAAAACGGTCGCAGGGCGTAACGTCACGGGGAACTTTAACGGGCCATATCTTGATAATTTTTTGTTTAATTGACAAAAGAAAAAATAAGTGTCCAATATTTTCTGACAATGTAACTGACGAACTTATATTTTTTTAGGACACAAGCCTATTGTAATGAATTGTGTGAGAAATGATAATATCATCTCATTTACCACATCACTTAGGGGCTAATTGGGATCGTTCGTACACAGGGTACGTTCGTACAATCGTTGTTAGGGCTCCTCCAGAAATCATGTGATCGGGAATTTGTAAAAATTGTAAGATCCTGATAAAAAAAGCTACGATAAGAGCCTTTAAAGTTGGGTGGGAAAGCCCATTTTTAAAGTATGTTTTTTTATAACTAATAATACCATTGAATAACCCATGAAATGTATGGTAACTTTTGTTATGAAACTGTTTCGATAAACCTAAGTAAGTACGTAAGTTTTAACATAGCTGCAGAACAAAGTTTTAAAAGTCCCCATATAAGTTACAAGCTTCGCGCAATGTCAAGCGGAAATTGTACTGTGCTGACATTATGGAAAAACCGGCTAAATGCGAGTCGGACTCCCGCACCGAGGGTCCCGTACAAAACATATGCTACAAATGGCCGCATCTATGAAAATCCCGTGTTAGCAAAGCCCGACTCCTAAGCAAAATGTACGCGGGTGCTCGATCATTTTATATTGGTTATTGATATACAGACAGACACAAAATTATACTATTTTTAGTATTTCTTGTTATAGGGTAAAGTCACCAGAAGTCAGCCAGGAACCTATAGTCAGCCTTTTTAGTCTTTTATTGGCCACAAATAGCGCCAGTTTTTAAATTTTCCATTATCGTTAATGCATAATTTTTTCCCGACTCCCTATTGGTCGATGGATCGCGTGATCTGTGCGTGGAGGATTAAGCAGCGAGCATTAAACAGGTTTATACCAGCGCCGTCCACGGGCATGACCTGTTGTGCGATGTCCGCCATTTTTTCACTAACTTTTCGTGTGGTGTTTATTAGCGGTAAGCAGCTTCATTTTATGCTTTAATATATATGTTTCTTTTTTAATATCTTATGTAATAGTTTACTAATCTATTTTACTATGATACCCCATGTTTTTATTCACGTAAGTAGTATTTTGAGACGGCTGACTATTGGGACCTACCTTTTGAGAGAAAAATCCAGTAGTCAGCCGTTGGTGGATGACTCCTGGATTTTGGTTGTTTTATTATTTTTGAAAGAAATTCACAGCGTTAAATGCGTTATTTTATACATTCAATTTAATGTGTAGTTGTTGAAATCGAATACAAAGAAAACCCAGTAGTCGGCCGCGTGTTTATTGATGTGACCGACAATTGGGTAGTGAGGTTCCAAAGCTCAGCCACCCGTTTTATTAATGATAGGTATAGATAGATTGTGGCTATAAAAAATGGCCTGAAAATCGGAGAAGCTAGTTGGTTCCACGGGGTATCCTGCAAGATAGACTTCATCTGCGGATTCCCGAGGGCTCTCGAAAAATGGGTCCCTATAGGTTCTGACCAAGCAAGAAGAATAGGACATTGTTGATTGGTGCATACGATTTTCTAAATGTGGTTGTCCTATAAAAGCCAGCAGTCTTATAAATACAGTGCACTCAATTATTCTTGCCGATGGACGAGAAAATCCCTGTAAAGATAATAAGCCATGGAAAAAATGGCTGAAGGCTTTCTTTAGCAAAAACCCATCAGTAACAAATTTCATGGCTGAAGAAATATCAAAAGGACGAGCTATTGTCACTGAAGAATACATCAGAAAATGGTTTAAGGAATTGAGAGAATCACTAATTTCGGAGAACACTCTTGATATTCTACATTGCTACGACTACACGACTACGACTTGGCAGACAAGTTATCTTGTCCTTTTTTGTTATATGCGGATGATTTAAAGTTGTTTATGGATATACAAAATGTCGGTGATTGTTTTCAGCTTCAACATAACTTAGCTTGTGTATCTGACTGGTGTCTTAACAACCGCATGTTACTTAATGCTGATAAATGCTTCGTTATTTCTTTCTCAAATAAGAAGCTAAAGATTGTATATGATTACGAACTGTCGAACAAGAGTCTTGCACGCAAATCTGGTGCTAAGGACCTTGGCATTTACTTTGATGAACAACTAAACTTTAAGTCACACTACGAGTACGTTATTAACAAAAGTAACCGAATGCTGGGATTTATCCTTCGAGTTACCAAAGACTTTAAGAGGCCAAGTAGCCTGTTGTGTCTCTTTCAAAGTCTCATACGTAGTGTGCTCGAATATGGCTGCGTTGTCTGGTCACCGCATTACTCGGTTCATTCAAATAATATTGAGCGTATTCAGAAAAGGTGCCTGAGAATCATGTCGTATAGATACAACCATGACCAAATCCGACTAAATTACGACCAGCGTTTACGAACATTTGGCATTTGTTCCCTTCAGTCGCGTCGTATTTTGCATGACATGCTATTTCTACACAAGGTCCTTCACTCTAAAATTGACTCACCCTATATCCTGTCACATGTCACCTTTAATACACCACGATTCAGATCGCGTGCCCCTAAAGTTTTCGCTCTGCAGGTATACAAAAACAATACTTCCTATTACAATCCCATTGTAAGAATGTGCCGTCAGTACAATAACCTAGTGGCAAAAGACAAGAATATTGACATTTTCAATCCACGATTTCTGGTATTCAGGAGGCAGATTGTAGAAGTGCTTTCGCGTTAAACAGCTGTTAATATTATAAATATTGTTAATTATTACTCGTAACAATAATGCAAATTAATTCTGTTCTGTGATGCTCAGAAAATAATTATTATGTTATATTTAACAGTTTGGCCATGTTGATAATAGTTATTTTTTAATTTAGGGTATTTTACGATGTTACTGTATTGTTTTAATCATGTTGTGCATACTTGTTTTGGATGGCATTTTTCTACAAAGCCTGTTCTATGTATTGTTATATGTTATTTTGAATGTTATCTGTTTAGTGTGCCAAATAAATAAAATAAAATAAAATAAAATTACTGATGTGCAAATTGCGGAAACTTTCCAAAATGCTTAAAAAGGTCTTTTAAACACTAGACTTAAGACCTTTTTCATACTAAAAAAGTGCTTAAAAAAGGTCTTATAAACATGTAAGTTAACACTACACTTAAGACATTTTCTAAGCATTTTGAAAAGTTTCCGCAATTGCACATCAGTATTCTAGATGATCCTTCTCGAATATTTAACGGAGATGAAACAAGATGCATGATCTGCACTAAAACATGTAAAGTAATCGCTCCAAGAGTATATAAGAATGTTTATCAAATTGCCAAATGAAACAAAAAATAAGCTATTACCACACACTGTCTTCTCTGCTGATGGAGATATTTTACCTTCATGTGTGGTGTTTTCGTATTTTAGGCCACCAAAAGACGTAAACAGTATTCCAGAGCAGTGCTTTCTGGATGAATCCAACACTGGTTGGATAAAATCGCTTTAAAAATTAAATAAATATTATATACTGATTACATGATTGTAAGTCAATTAATAAAGCATTTAAATCTCAGAATAATTACACCATCTGATTTAATAACATCGTTTTTGTGATATTATTGTTAATTTGCAGCTACTTAATGTAACGGCTGAGTACTGGGAACCCAAAGGCCGACATTAGGTCGTAAGGGGCTGACTACTAGGGAAAATTGTCCTTCCTTGTTTATTCTTAATTAATTCAGAATTAAAAACATTATTTAGTGTTGTTTTTCTAAATAATTAAAGTTAAATATATGATGAATAGCTAGAAAGGCGTTTTTTGTCAATTGGTTCTCGTATGTAAAAATAAGAGGAGTTGAAATTCGGAACTTTCGTTAAAATGCTACTATTGGTGCCTTTACCCTAGAGACAACAAAAGTACATCATCTGTCAAAATTTCAACTGTCTATCACGGTTCATGCGATACAGCCTGGTGACAGACAGACAGACTGATGGACAGCGAAGTCTTAGTAATTGGGTCGGTTAAACCTTTGGGATTCCTTTGTGAAATGCGCCCATGGTAGTGACGTCACAAGGCTTTAGTGTGAAGCGTTTTTTGGGAAAGTACAAAAATTAAATTTTAACACTGATGTATCCGGAGGACTACTACTAAAAAAAACAATTTCTACTGATTATATCGCGTATATTATCTCATTTGAGTTCCCGACGTTTCGGAAGCTTTCCAGCTTTCCGTGTTCACGGATTGTCTTATTTAAATGAGTAATAATCGCGGAAGCAGAAGAAAATATCTGGAGCACTTTTTATGAAATTGAAGTTGTCTTTAGGTCGTTTCTATTACATATCACAGAAAAAAAATGAATAGCCTTTCTTAAGTTTCTTACGTAGACATACATTTAATTTATTAACTGCTTAACTTTCCTTAACAATGCTTATGTTTATAAAAATAAACACTTAAGTTAGTTGATCGTTTATCGTGCAACATTGTAACTGACCTAGTGACTACCTTTCGATTTGCTTATCTCTTAAAACACGATCACCCTTGACCTCGTAGTTTCCTGTATTACTTAATGGAGTTACCTCCGTAAATGTATATAGAATGTTTTAGTTCCTTTAAGTGAGATATCCGTAAGATAAAACCAATTAACGAAATAAAATCCTATTAAAAAATTACTCGAATATTCGATATCGTACTCATGGTAGAGACGCTGGAGGATCTCGGTATGATGCTCGAAGATATTTCATAGAGTATCCCAACAGGTGGGCCTTAAGATGAACATGGATAAGACGAAGATCATGTCGAATGTCCATGTAGCGCCCACCCCAGTATTGGTTGGTAACTCGGTCCTCGAAGTTGTCGACGAATAAGTCTATCTAGGTTAGGCAAGTCGAACTTCCAGAAAAATCAACGGATCCAACTCGGATGGGCAGCGTTTGGGAAACTGCGAATTCTCTTTTCGCCCACGATAACTCAATGCTTGAAGACGAAAGTCTTCAACCAGTGCGTATTACCAGTGATGACCTACGGAGCCGAGACGTGGTCTCTAACTATGGGCCTGTTAAAGAAGCTCAGAGTCGCTCAGCGAGCTATGGAAAAGGCTATGCTCAGGATCTCTCTACAAGATCGAATGAGAAATGAGGAAATTCGTCGATGAACCAAGGTCACCGACATAGCAAACTGAAGTGACGATGGGCAGGGCACATAGTTCGAAGAACCGATGGCCGTTGGGGCAGAAAGGTTTTCCAGACCGCGTACCAGCAAGCGCAGCGTGGGAAGGCCACCCGCAACGTGGTCGGACGACTTGGTTAGGGTTGCGGGGACTCGCTAGATGCAGGTCGCCTCTATCCGGTTCATGTGGAAATCTATTGAGGAGGCCTGTGTCTAGCAGTGGACGTTCTATGGCTGAAATGATGATGATGATGATGATTCGTAGAGTAAAACCAATCTTAAAATGACTCCCGCTCCCAATAAGTTTACCCTTCATTTGGCTGCATATTTCAAAGGCTGGTTAATGGAGGAGCGTTCAGTTTAAGATTGGTTTTACTCCTCATAATAAATAAATCAGGGTCAATTTTACACAAATCGACCTAGTCCCAAACTAAGCAAAGCTTGTATTATGGGTACCAGGCGACGATATACATAATATATAGATAAATTATAATACTTATATACGTAAAAAACATCCAAGACCAAGGAACAAACATTGAAGCTGATCACACAAACACTTGCCCTGGCCGGGATTCGAACCCGGGACCGCTAGCTTCATAAGCCGTTATACAACCCACTGAGCCAAACGTGTCGTCAATAATGGAAGTATCAGGTAGGTCTATTCAGATGTACCACAACCATACGACAACCGCAACTACAACCACAGATGTATAATGCCGGTATATAGCACACCTCCGCCGCGAAACCGCGAAACGCCTTACAGAGCGCGCGAAACTAAAGCGGAACTTCCTTGGGTTTGACGTTTCGCGGCAGAGGTGTGCTACCGGCATAAGTACACCTGTGCGTGCGTGTGTGTGGGTGAGGATAGAAACATTTACTCAGCAGTAATCTAAGGGGAAGCCGTCCTGCCGTGAGCGATCCTACCCCCCTTTGTCACAACGACCCGCATTTCTCTTGCAGCAGGCATGGACTCAGTAAAATGGTTCTCAGCTTATTTTATCAATTCATTTAATCCATTCATTGCCGAAAACGCGAAATCGTTTCACGAAATTTGTTACCCGTATTCGTCCTTATAAGTTTTGATATTCAGAGCTAGTAATAAAAGTAAAATGTTAACTGATACTTGTAATGTACTTTAATTTTGAAAGACAATACTTATTGCTTGCTTGTTTCTGATTTAGTCGACTTATAATTTTATTATTTTTTTACCGCAGACGCAAATTCGCGTCGCTAAGAACTTTATCTGTATGCTGTGGACGCAAATTCACGTCGCTAAGAACTTTATCTGTACCTATGCTGCCGAACGTGATATCGCATCATCGCTTGGAATAAGTAGAAATAGAAAGATAAATTCGGAGTATCGGCAATGAATGGGTCAAATTCTCATGTTGAAAACATACCCAGTCGAGTAGTAACCTTGTCCATTGTTCTTCAATATACTGTCTTTTAAAATTCAAAAAATCTGTGTTTTTATCGGAGAAAGTCACATGATTAGGTTCCATGTATCATTGAAGTGATGAAAATTGTAGTGGTGATATCAAAACCTACAATTTGTTGTGTAAATTGACATCAGTCAGAGTTTGACAACTGATAGAGGACTTTTAAAATCTGTTTATAGAGATGTTTTCTATCGATGTGATAAAATTATACGATAGAGGTTTTAGCTAAGTGGATTCATTTCTAACGACCTAATTGAGATTTTGAAAATACACAAAACTACTGACTGTATCAGATTCCGCTATAAAAAAAACGGCCAAGTGCGAGTCGGTCTCGCGCACCGAGGGTTCCGTACAAAATATACGCTACAAATGGTAGTAAGGCTCTGCTAACACTGGATTGGCATTCCAGTGATTCCAGTGTTAGCAGAGACCTACTCCTAAGCAAAATATACGCGGTGTTCAGTCATTTTATATTGGTTATTGTCATCGACAGACAGACATAAATATATTATTTTTAGTAGCGGCAACAGAAATATATCATCTGTGAAAATTTCAACTGTCTTACTATCGCGGTTCATGAGATACAGCCAAACACCAAAAACGTCAAAAATAATCCGGTGTGTTGTATGGAAGCCCCTGAAATATTTATTTTATTCTGCTTTTAGTACTTGTTGTTATAGCTGTTATAGCAACAGAAGTACATTCACGAGATATAGCCTGGTGACAGACGGACAGACAGACAGACGGACTTTTTGAGTCTTAGTAATAGGGTTCCGTACCCAAAAAGTTAGACGGGACCAAGAGAAAATGAGTAAAAATCAACCAACCACGGAGCAATGTAAGTTTCCCCGCGATCTTTTCAACATTGATTTCTGCATTAAAACTAAGGTAATGCACATAAGTTCGGAAAAAATCCCAAAATATTACAAGGGGGAGGGAGGGTTAGTGAGATATCACGTGTTTTTATTTTCCATTGAAGGCGATTTCTAAACACCATGTTGAATTTACCTAACATTCGAAATGGTTTAGGAACCTAAAGGTGCGTCCACCCTTGTATCATTTGCTCGTATCCGATCACCGTGCCGTAGCATGACTGCGTATCGCGCTGCTTGGACGCTTACTGTCGGCGCGCCGATAATGCCGCACTCTTCCGATACAAGTGTGTGATGCGCGTAGCAAATGGATTTCGAGTGATCGGATCGGCGCAACGTCCAAACGCGTGATCGTGACACGCGATCATGCTACGCGACGATGATCTGATACGGGCAAATGATACAAATGTGGACGCACCTTAATGCCCTCGTAGGAAAGTGTACTTTAACGTATTTCAATACAATAGTACTACGCACTACGCATTGAGTTTAAACTTAAAAACATATACTTAAGATAGGCTAAGTACAAATATTGTAATAGATAAGTAAGAGTTATTTCGAAAAAAATACTTACTGTTGAGTTTGTTTCGGCTTTCTTCTCTTCAGTGGTCTCCTCTTGGGAAACGCCGTAGAGTCAGACTTGTAAAAGTGCCCTTGCGGCCTACTTACAGAATAAAGATCATATCATTAATATTCCGAGTCTTGTAACAACTTAGTACCAAAACATAGACATGCATTCGGGTAAGGGTGGGGGGTTAGCCTAAAACGTCACCACGAAACATCAAAGGGGAAAGGGGGGGGGGGAGATTAAAAAACAACACGTGATTGATGGCCGAGCCCTTACTGGTAATAGCCCTGGCCAGACCACTTAGTTCAAAGTCAAATTCTAAAAAAACTAGACCAACCAGTTAAACGATCGGTCTGATAATATTGTATAATATTATTGCTTAATATTGCACGTCTGTATTAAATAATATAGATAGGTAAATAAAATATTATCTAAATCGTTTTACTAATGTATAATCCGTGGTGGTCCGATATAAAACGCATTAATAAAATAAACATTTAATTTGTATGCATATTAGGGTATTTACCTACATATTATATTGTGTAATATTAAATTACTTTTGTGAAATGTATTTCATAATGTTTCAAATAATTTTGTAAAGGAAAAAGAGATAAGGGTTTTTTATTCAAAACAAGCTTCTGCCCGCGATTTCGTCCGCCTTAAATTCGCTTATCGCGGAAAAAGGGTATTTCTCCGCGATAAAAAGTAGCCTATGTTCTTCCCGGGAACTTAAACTATCTTCATACCAAATTTCATTCAAATCGGTTAGGCGGTTTAAGCGTGAAGAGATGATTATTACGGACTATTTGGAAGTCACTAAAACGAAAAAATTTTTTTTTGGATTTTTGTGTTTGTATGTGTCGTTGTGGCTTCATCACACAAAATCGGCTAAACCGATTACCACAATTTTTGATGCACGGGTAGCTGGGTATCTCCAGATTATTCAGTAATAGGATACTTTTTACCCGACTACGCTGAAGAAAAAACGACGGGTTATGACTTTATCTCCTCCGCGAACAAAGTCGCGGGCATCTTCTAGTCTATACTATTATAAAGTTGTAAAAATGAAATGTTTCTATGTGTTGTTGTGACTTCATCACATGAAATCGGCTAAACGGATTTCTAGATGAAGACGGAACGGGTATCTAGATGGTTATAGGATAATTTTTACCCGACTATACTAAAGGTTTTCTTTAGAGGGGTTATGACTTTTTCTCCTCCGCGAACGAAATTGCGGGCGCCTTCTAGTCTATACTATTATAAAGTTGTAAAAATGAAATATTTTCAAAAAATTGATTGTTACAGACTATTTGGCGGTCACTAAAACGAAAAATATTTTTTTTGGATTTTATGTATGTTTGTATGTGTCGTTGTGACTTCATCACGAAAAATCGGCTAAACAGATTTTAACAATTTTTGGTACACGGGTAGCTGCAGTAGCAGTATCTGCAGATGGTTATAGGATACTTTTAACCCGACTATGCTAAAGAAAAAAGAGGGGTTATGAGTTTTTCTCCTCCATGAACGAAGTCTTAGTTTATAATATTAGTATGGATTCACATACGACAGACACCAGCATCACTCAATATAGTCATATTATCAACCAAGGGAGATCAAGTAAGGTTGTCGCAGTGGCCCTAATGGACTATGCACTGGCGTCGAAAGATCACGAGAGCTATATCTCCCTCCCAGATAACGCTGAACTGTTTGTTCAGTTTTCTGGCATGGCCGTCGTGTGTGACAACTAATCTGTGAGACCTTAACTGGTCTCCCCTAATTATGAATGTTAAGATAAAACTTTATCCCCGATTCTCTGTCCCTTGTCCCAACCGCAGACCTTGTGCCTCTCTCCCTCTCTTAGTGGCCGCGAATGACATTCCCTTTGATGGGCCTCCCGACTGAATTCAATTACTGGTAAGGTCTGGTCTAACCAGTTCAAAGTCAGATTCTAAAAAACCCGGCCAAGTGTGAGTCAAACTCGCGCACCGAGGGCTCCGTACAAAACATACCTTACACGGCCGTATCTATAAAATCCAGTGTTAGCCGAGCCCTACTCCTAAGCAAAATGTACGCGGTGTTCGGTCATTTTAAATTGGTTACTAGTGTAGACATAAAACTATTCTGCTTTTAGTATTTGTTGTTATAGCGGCAAAGAAACATGGTATCTGTAAAAAAATCACCTGTCTATCACGGTTTATGAGATACAGACGGACGGGGCAGCGGAGCAGTAGTAATATTTAGGGCCCGTTTTACCCTTTGGGCACGGAACCCTAAAAAATGGTAGATCATAGAAACTTAGCCTCTGGAAGGACGTTGGCTTTCTGTGTCTGTTCTACCGTCTGTTACAATGTGGAATGTTCCGTAGAACGTTTTCGGTGGGTGCCACCGCACCGTCACGTTTCTATCATCACAAATCTTGCTACATGAAAGATATCCCTACTAGATTAATGGATTCCTTTAATCAGAAAGAAAGAAAATAAAATTATTCAGTAGCATAGCATAAGCAAGTGAAAAAAAAAAATCTAAAACTATGCCCCGAAATGGTCCTACCTCAGCATAATGCTGGCTCGGGAGCCAGCGCTGATCTTCCGGTGAGACCATATGTGGCGCCATGGAGAGAAGCATGCACGAACATTCATTCCTTCTCCGCGAATTGGTCTAAATAAATAGTGCTCACATATTTTTGCATTCTGAGTTATCATCTATGCAGGAGATTTTTCGGTCCGGCGTCCACCCGAAAAGTGAGACAAACCTACTAATGTAACTACTAATGTAGATTATAAGGGTTCTGTTTTTGCCATTTTGGCTATACAGAACCCTAAAAGCACTGAACAAACCGTCTATAGTTCGTTTTCTAATTGAACCATATGCAATAGAAAAAACCGGCCAAGTGCGAGTCGGACTCAAACGAATCGAAATCATTATTTGTTAAGCTGACGACGCACCTATCATTACATTTTATTATATGTAGTTTTTAGTGAAATAAAGGTACTCATCGGGACCGGTCACATCTTTTACTTAACATTCCGCCCCGATACAACTACAGTCCTTAACATTTAACATACAATTTTGTACATGTGGAGTGTGATCAACTAACACACCCTACAGAGGGTACCATACAAAGTTTTACTTACCCTAACTTTATTACCCGGTACCGGTTGAGTTCAGTTTGCACCTGATATCTATAGCATTGCATACAAATCACGTGCAAACTTAACGCAACAGAGTCGCTGAAACAGGTATTTTGTGAATAAAAAAAATTTGCTAGTTAGAGTCATGGCTATAATTTTCGTGTAATATTTATGTTTATTTATTCAAATTGTGAAAATTTCAAAATTTTCGATTGATTAACTTCGGAGATAAAGGGAGGGGAATGGTGTTTTTTTTCACATTTTCTTTAATAAAACAAAAACTAATCACAATAAATAATTAAAAAAATGTTTATAAATGTGCAGTTTAAGCCCTTTCATATGATACCCCATTTGACCCAGTACCTAAACTTTTAATTTTTACCCCCCCTCATATTCGACGTTTTTTTAGAAAATAACTATATATTTTTAATTATTTCCTGTGCAATATATGTGGGCTGACCATGTTTATAAATATTCAAAATTTCAAATAGTTAGCATAAGTAGTTTTTGAGATATGGCGCTTTAATAGACGGACAGACAGAGAGACTGACAGACAGATAGACAGACAGACAGACAGACAGACAGACAGACAGACAGACAGAGTCGCACCATAAGGGTTCCTTTTGTACCTTTTCGGTACGGAACCTCAAAAACAGACATTTCAAAAAACTCTGTTTTAAAATTTTTATTATTGTAATAGATCCGAACCTACTAAATGCGAAAGTAACTCTCTATTCTCTCTGGCCAATGATATAATATAAAAAGAGGTAGATAGGTTATAGGGACACGATAATCCACGTGTAAAAATGGCCAGGCCTATGCACACATAAATCTGATAAAATTGCAATAACACACTAATCGTAAATGCTTTTAGACGCTTTTATTGAATAATTAGTGCAAAATCTCATTATGCGTGACGGCAGTTTTGTTTATTTGACGCGTAATCCATATTTTAATATTATAAATGTGAAAGTGTGTCTGTCTGTCTGTCTGTCTGTTACCTCTTCACGCTTAAATCGCTGAACCGATTGGAATGAAATTTGGTATGGAGATAGTTTGAGTCCAGGGGAAGGACATAGGCTACTTTTTATCCCGGAAAAATACCCTTATCCGCGATAAATGAATTCAAGGCGGACAAATCGTACGTTACGCTAATACGCAAAAACTACATAACAGATTTGCTCAAAATTCTGCAGTAATATAGCTTAGATATCAGAATCGGACATAGGCTACAACTTTTGAGGGTATTCATTCATAAAAGGGGTTTTTTTAACAATAAATGGTAAAACATGACCTTTTGTTCATTTTGTTGTGACATTTTAATTTCTAAATAATTTATTAACAATTGGTAACCTAGCGACAGTAATACTACCAACACGATTAAGCAAAGAACACACAATCCGTATATGACGTATTATACAAATTAGAGTATATCTTAATACTAGCTTCTGCCAGCGACTTAACTACAACCTTCTAACTGTAAACATAAGTAAAACGCAATTTTTATGCTTTCATAAGACCGCTTCGTCTCGCCCTACAGTTTCGCTAAGTTGCCTTAAAATACATGCAGCCAACTGTTTTGCCTCCACTGTGGCTGATGATCTGGGGTGTGGCTGCGATACAATCAGCAGAACTGACTCGCTCAAGTATCTGGGCGTTACTCTAGATGAACAGCGGAGGTCGGTACTGAAGGTCGGACTTCCTAAACCCCGGCGTTACCCCACAGTGGACCTTTATAGGGAGGCAAAACTTTTAAGTGTTCGTCGATTATTTTTGCTACGAGCTACAATCACCATGCACAAGAGTATTTTGCAACTCCCATCGTATCCTGACCTACTAAAGAAAATATTATTTAAAGCTCCCCTCCCTACCGTAAAAACTTCATTCGCAAATCGCTATAGAGTATTTATTCTGCCCTTAGTATATAACAATATTGTTAAAGTATGCGACATCAAACTCTGCCGAGTTGCTAAGGCCAAAACGCGAGTACTGGAGCTCCTTCTGTCCTGGACATATGATCAGGCTGAAGAAGCTTTGACATAAATAACTCATTATCATCCTTTCCTCTCCTACTCACACTACACTCACCTACACCTACAAATTAACTTAGCCGCACTTCTTCGACTTAACTCATTCTATACTGCATGCCAAATTGTTTGATTAGCTTTGTTTTAACTGCTCCGTAAAGTTACCTTATGTTATTGCTATTTTTCTTGGTAAATTATGTATTGCTTTGATTTTGTGCATCATACGCTTTATAAACTAGCCGCATTAAACTCTGTTGTAAACTCGTGGACGGTACGACTTCCACGATACAGGCTGAGCCTAGTGTGGAAGTCACTGTATGTAAACTCGTGGACGGTACGACTTCCACGATACAGGCTGAGCCTAGTGTGGAAGTCACTGTATGTGTTTTTAAATGTAGCAATCTTTATATGGCAATAAATCATTATTATTATTATTACTTCGTCCGCCTTCAATTCGTTTATCGCGTATGAGGGTATTTTTCCGGGATAAAAAGTAGCCTATGCCCTTGCCCCGGGACTCAAACTATTTCCATACCGAATTTCATCCAAATCGGTTCAGCGGTTTAATCGTGAAGAGGTAACAGACAGACAGACAGACAGACACACTTTCGCATTTATAATATTCGTATGGAAGTATGGATAGCCGGATAATAGCCCGTTGTACATTTTGGACTTGCGATCATCTCTGAATGATAAACATTTTGTTACAAAAATATGGTTAGTAAATAAGATAAATACATAAAATGAGTTCTTTTTAACAATAAATGGAAAGTCATCACTTTTTGTTCACACTGAATTTTTAATTCCGAAGAATTATAAAGAAATAATTGCTTTGAATTCAATATAACATGTCAGTACCTGTTTGCGTAAATGGATGGCGTACCGCCGAAACTTCCATCGCTAAACAATTGATTTTTGCACAGTCGGTTACATTTATAACGTAGGCAAAAGATAAGAAAGCATTTTTCAAAATTCATCCCCTAAAGAGGCAAAACAAGGGACGGAAGGTTGTATGTGATAGGTAAAATATTTGGACTTAGAAACTTGAAGTTTGCAAAACATAGTGCGTTTAAAATCAAGAAACTTATTGAAATAAAACAATTTAACGGATTTTATCGCGTATATTATCCCATTTTAGTTCCCGACGTTTCGGAAGCTTGGTCACGGGTGGACTGAGAAAAGATGTATTTTCCTCTGTCAAAGTTACAATTTGTGCAAACTACCCATTTTTTGAAAAAAACACAAATAAAGGTGTACATACATGCCAGATGGGCCTAAGCTGTAAAGACAGTTACACATGTGCCAGAAGAGCTTAATAACAAGAAAACAAGAAAACTTATATTCACGATTTTTCGTAATTCATCCCCTAAAGGTGCGTCCACATTTGTATCATTTGCCCGTATCAGATCATCGTCGCCTGGCATGATCGCGTGTCACGATCACTTGTTTGGACGTTGCGCCGATCGGATCGCTCGAAATCCATTTTGCTACGCGTATCACACAGTTATATCGGACGAGTACCGTATGATCGGCGCGCCGACAGTAAGCGTCCAAGCAGCGCGATACGCAGTCATGCTACGGCACAGTGATCGGATACGAGCAAATACAAGTGTGGACGCACCTTAAGGAGGTAAATCATAGGATGGAAGTTTGTACGTGCGACATAAAATCTTTGGACTTTAAAACTTGAAATTTCACAAAAAGATTGTGTGCTGTGTGTAAATTAATGAATTATTAAAGTAAAACATGAAGGGGAACGGAGGGAGGGAAGGAGAGAGAGAGCGAGAGAGAGAGAAATAGAGAGAGAGAGGGAGAGAGGGATGGAGAAAGAAAGAAAGAGATGGGCAGAGAGGGAGAGAGAGGGCGGCGAGGGGGAGAGGGAGTGAGGGATGGAGAGAGAGAAAGAGGGAGGGAGGGAGAGAGTGGGAGATAGGGGGAAGAAGGGAGGGAGAGAGGGAGGAAGGGAGAGAAAGAGTGAAAGAGGGGGGGAGGGAGAAACAAAAAATATGACGCCGGTTTTCTTATGACGGTAACGCGTAAAATTATCGTTCGTAAACCAACTTTATAGACAACCATTTTTTGCTTTGCTTTAAATTGCTATCCTTTTGGGACGCCGAGGTACCTTCTACAATTTATTTTGGCCGCGGTATCGGTAACTTTGCCTGTCTCTACTTCGCATAGTCTAGCAGGCGTTAAACTTAAAAGTCCCAGTGTTGCCATCATCTTATGGAATAAGTTGGTCGCTGAATATCTTCTAAGTATTTTCTTACAAACATTAACAGGATCGGACAACTGACACAAAAATGTTTTCCTCGTTTATATCTCTGTTTGTACTTAAAATCTACGCGGACGAAGTCGCGGGCGGCCACTAGTCTAATATATAACAAAGTACTCTGTACTCTGTGCGCGAAAATGAGTTAAGTTAGGTTTACCAATTGTCGTATTTTTGGGGTGCCGGAAGGTACAACTCCTTAATGGTTAAGAGTGAGAGGATAATTATTTTAAAAATCATCAATTATAGATATAGGTACGTTAAGACTGTTAGTCATATTCTTTATAGTGTGTCCCTGAGGTAGTCTCATTATCACTAAGTCAGGATTAGATGATGGAATACCGGGGAAATCAAGAGAAACCCTCAAATATTATGGGCACTAACAATGTTTTATATATATTTTTCTAAAGTTATCAGTTGTTTTCCTCTGGTTGTCATCATTTCATGCTGAGCTGATGATGGAAGGTACAATGAACTAACCAACTTTTACATTTCTTACTACCAACCAACTTTTACATCACTAAAAAGCAAAAAATTAAAGTTTATTAATAAAAAAAGAACCGACTTCAAAATAAACTAAACAGCCATAAATTATCTTTTATGTACGGTACGGATACATTTGAATCACCCTTTGAAGTCGGTGCCAAACCTGAAGTAAATAAAGTTCTTTATTCAACAAAAATACGAATTACTATGACTAAATATATATGTAGGTAGATAATAACTAAAGGCTCGCCGCCGCGGTTCCTAATAGTAATAAATGAATGTTTTGGCACCGACTTCAAACGGTGATTCAAATGTATCCTACCGTACATAAAAGATTATCTATGGCTTATTAGTTTAATTTGAAGTCGGTTCTTTTTTTATTGATATTTTTTTTATGTTATATCATTGTATCTGCCTGTTACCTTTTCACTATTAAAGCGCTGAACCGATTTAAGACGAAAATTGGTGTTTAATTGGACATAGCTTTTATTCAAGAAATCGGTGAAAAAGGGGCTGGAAGTTTATACTTTCTATCTATCTATCAGCCACAGACGTCCACTGCTGAATATAGGCCTCCCCTATAGCTCGCCACAGAGTGCGATCCTGCGCAGACCGCATCCACCGACTCCCCGCGACCCGTACGAGGTCATCCGTTGACCTAATCGGGGGCCGTCCTACGCTGCGCTTTCCTATGTGTGGTAGCCACTCCAGGACTTTACTGCCCCAACGGCCATCCGTTCTCCGGGCTACATGGCCCGCCTATTGCCACTTCAACGACGCAATACTGTGAGCTATGTCGGTTACTTTGGTTCTTCTGCGAAAAATTTTACATTCAGCATCAAATCTTCTGTAGCTCCCAAAGCGCCATATAAAGCGTAACGAGTCTTTATTCTTATAGGCATAAAGATACGAGACGATATATTTGGCGCTCTGCATGCTACAGAATGCTTGATGTTGACTGTACGGGGAATCCCGGTACAGCGGTTGTAAATGCCAATATTAAATACTGATGAAATGAAAGAATTGGCTTTAACTTCAAGACTTATATCGATAATTAATGTAATTTACAGAAAAGTATATAATGTGCTTGTCACTGTGTCAGTTCGGAGCGAAGAGAGCGAAAGCGACCTTCCATCAATCTAATGGTCATATGCATATGGTGACGCATTGCTATGACAGTATCGTCAGGCGCTCGTTGTTTGGGTTTACTTATGATATTATAACAAACGAGCTTCTCCCCGCGACTTCGTCCGCCTTAAATTCGTTTATCGCGGATAAGGGCATTTTTCCGGGATAAAAAGTGAGCTATGTCCTTCCCCGGGACTCAAAATATCTCCATACCAAATTTCATCCAAATCGGTTCAGCGGTTTAAGCGTGAAGAGGTAACAGACAGACAGACAGACAGACAGACAGACAGACAGACAGACACAATTTCGCATTTATAATATTAGTATGGATACCTACTAGACGGTGCCCGCAACTACGTTCGTGGAGGAGAAAAACGGAACCCTTATAGTTTCGTCATACGGACAGACCGTCTGTCCGTCCGCCCGTGATGTATATTGAAGAAATTTGAAGTAAATGTATCTTGAAATAAAACAATTTAACGGATTATATCGCGTATATTATCTCATTTTAGTTCCCGACGTTTCGGAAGCTTTCCAGCTTTCCATGGTCACGGGACAAGCTTGTTAAGCGAGATCCAACGGCGAAAGTAGTAAAAACGACAGCCGAGCTGATAAGTAAGCACTCTGAAAATTTTAATCTGGATGTGAAAAGTTTAGTGTCTTCTTGCCCGGTGCCACCAAAGTTGTACGGGTTACCAAAGATACATAAACCTGGTGCTCCATTACGCCCTATAGTGAGTCAAATCGATGCTCCTACCTATCGATTAGCTCGGCACATAGCAGGTGTGCTTTCTTTACTGCGAGGGAAGACGGAAGCATACACAAGGAACTCATACCATTTTGTCAGTGAGATTAAGGATTTGAGACTAACTGATGATGAAGTTATGGTCAGTTTTGATGTCCAGTCTCTCTTCACATGCCTACCAGTTCAAGAATGTATCGAAATTGTGAAAAGAAGATTGAGTGAACAACAGATGGCAATAGAATATGCTGAGTTATTACAACACTGCCTTACATCTGGCTATATGCTATGGAATGGTGAATTCTACGGGCAAGTTGATGGTGTGGCAATGGGGTCTCCGGTGTCTCCTGTCATTGCCGATATTTTCATGGAAGACTTTTAGGAGAGAGCGCTTTCATTGGCACCTGTCAAGCCGAGGATCTTTAAAAGATACGTAGATGATACCTTTACTATTTTACCTAGATCTAGTGTTTCAGCTTTCTTAGACCATCTGAACTCCATGCATAGTTAAATTAAATTCACTATGGAGTTGGAAAATCAAAATTCACTTGCATTCTTAGATGTGTTAGTAATTAGAGGTCCTAACAATGACATAGGTCATACTGTATATAGGAAACCTACGCATACAGATAGGTATTTGAATGGCAAATCTCACCACCATCCCTGTCAACTTGCTACAGTGGGTAAATCTTTGTTTCAGAGAGCCAGGGGTTTCTGCGACGATAAACATCTGACTGCTGAGTTGCAGAATGTCAAACGTGCGCTTCGAGCCAACGAGCTCCAGATACCTCGTTCCAAGCAGAATCCCAGTATGAAGAAATCAACAGTCGAGCGTAAACCTGCCGTATTACCATTTGTGAAAGGGATCACAGACAAGATCAGAAATATCTTGAAGCGTGCTTCTATAAAAAAATATTTCAAGCCGTTGAAGAAGGTGTCTCAATACCTTAGACCCGTGAAGAGTAGCACCCTTTTGCAGAGTGCAGGCATTTATAAGCTGGACTGCGAGTGTGGTCTTTCATACATTGGTCAAACAGAACGCAGTGTATCAACCCGGGTGAAGGAGCACATAGCAAATGTCAAGCACCGTCGGTGTAATAGGTCTGCAGTCTATGAACATGTCATTGACAAACCAAACCACTCAATTAAGTTTGATAAACCTTCTATCCTTGCCAAAGAAAAAAGATATTTTCCCAGAATGCTACGCGAGGCTATTGAGATTAAAAAGCATCCTAATTTCAATAGAGAAGATGGATTGTAACTACCACCAGCTTGGGATCCTGTAATTCGAGATGTATCAAGGAACAAGCGAGACACAGGACTGCAAAACCTTAATTTCCGAACGGTGTAAAATATCTTATCTGTTAAATATTATAATTAGTAATGAGGTAGTCTGGGAGTTTTTCTTTGCAGCGTTTCTTTTCTCCTCAGTACGCCTCATTTGTGAAATGCTGCTTGGTAAATTATTAAAATAAAATAATTAAGCCCGTCTGGCACATGTGTAACTGTCTTTACAGCTTAGGCCCATCTGGCATGTATGTACACCTTTATTTGTGTTTTTTCAAAAATGGGTAGTTTGCACAAATTGTAACTTTGACAGACGAAAATACATCTTTTCTGAGTCCACCCGAGACCATGGAAAGCTGGAAAGCTTCCGAAACGTCGGGAACTCAAATGAGATAATATACGCGATATAATCCGTTAAATTGTTTTATTTCAATGAGTAATAATCGCGGAAACAGAAGAAAATATTAAATACATCTTGTATAAGCCGCTACTTAGTTTTGTAGTAGGTAAAATAACAAAAAGGCGCTACTTGGCTTTTAGCCGACTTCCAAAAAAGGAGGAGGTTATATGTTTGACAGTTTGTAATTTTTTTTTTATGTTTGGTTACCGATTACTCCGCCTATTGTGGACCGATTTTAAAAAATATTTTTTTATTTGAAAGGATATACTCCCGAGGTGGTCCCATTGCCACCAAGTTGGGATCTGATGATGGGATCCTAGGGAAATCGAGGGCAATGCTCAAATCTTATAGGCACTTATAACGTTTTTCAAATATTTTCTTATGCTATTTAATATTTTGCCTAGGGTAGTCATCATCTCATCATGCTGAGCTGATGGCGGAAGGTACAACTCCTTGGTTGGATGGTTAAGAGTGAGAGGATAATTATTTAAAAAATCATCAATTATAGATATAGGTACGTTAAGACTGTTAGTCATATTCTTTATAGTGTGTCCCTGAGGTAGTCTCCTTATCACTAAGTCATGATCTGGTTGTCATCATCAGACAAACAAATTGAGCTGATGATGGAAGGTACAAATGAATATGAACTAACCAACTTTTACATTTCTGCCTCATGCCTCCTCTATCTTCCCATTCTGGGCTCTAAAAAATACTTTATATCACTACTAAAATCCATCACTAAAAAGCAAAAAATAAAAAAAAATAAATAAAAAAGAACTGACTTCAAATAAACTAAAAAGCCATAAATATTTTTTATGTACGGTACGGATCACATTTGAATCACCTTTTGGTGTCGGTGCCAAATCTGAAGTAAATAAAGTTCTATATTCAACAAAAATACGAATGACTATGACTAAATATATATGTAGGTAGAAAAAAACTAAAGGCTCGCCGCCGTGGTTCTTAATAGTAATAAATGAATGGTTTGGCACTGGCATCGACTTCAAAAAGTGATTCAAATGTGATCCGTACCGTACATAAAAGCTTATTTATGGCTTTTTACTTTATTTTGAAGTCGGTTCTTTTTTATTTGATTTTTAAATAACAAAAAGGCGCTACTTAGTTGTGTAGTTAAATAACAAAAAGCCGCTACTTAGTTTTGTTACGGTGATTTTTTATGTAACGGCTGCGGACGGAGCTTGGCCGATTTTTGTGTCTTGGGGGAATTAAACAACTTTCGGAGCGATTATATATAAGAAATAACTGTCGATATATGTGCCTCAAATCGATGTTTGCTGAAAAAAATGAGTTTCCGTTGCATGTAGGTATGAATTGTCCCCTAGATTCTTTTTTTTCAATTTTAATTACTTAACTAAGTAGCGATTTATAAAATAATAAATAACATAACACAATCTTACACAAATCGTCCTAGTCCCAAACTAAGCAAAGGTTGTACTATGGGAACTAAGGCGACGATATACATAATATATAGATAAATTATAATACTTAAATACATAGAGAACATCCAACACCCAGAAACAACATTCGTGCTTATCACACAAACACTTGCCCTGGCCGGGATTCGAACCCGGGACTCCGGGACCGCCAGCTTCGTAGGCCGTTGTACAATACACCTATACTCCAAATTTCATCAATATACATCATGTAGTTTTTGAGTCAAATGCCTGGGACATATTGACGGACGGATTATTTTCCATTGAAAACCAGATTTCTTACGTTATAGCTACTAGATTAAAATAACTAGTACCCACTAATTATAATTAAAAGTTTAAATAATAATTTACATGTTTTTAATTTAATTTTTATTTTACAATCAAGTTGATTATAGTTCAATACAATTGCAATTTTGTAGTAATTATTTAATTACTATTACAATTATCCATTTAAATATTAATTTCGAAGGTACGTAATGTCAAGTATAATATGAAAAATATATACATTTTTTTTTCTTTAAGAGATAGGTTCTAGAAGAATGCTCTAATAGAGACACCAGTCTAATAATATTTATATTTAGATTATTTACAGTCTATTAGAGATACCAGCATCTAGAGTCTGGCTAGCTAAATATTGTTGACACATATCACCAATTGTCTATGATTTAAAGAACGGCTAAAAGTCGGTTGTCAATTTAGTAGGTTGGTGCTCTATAAATATTTTGATACTTTGTGTACTAGTTGTAAAATTTGCCTATAACTATGATAAGGTACGTGAATTTAATAATACCTGAATCTTATACACAGGACAAAATGTGTAAAGAAACGGATAAACTAGAAGTTCTAGAAAATATCAATAAAATCAAAACATCGGAACGTAAGGAGTTACTGAAAACCAATATTCAGAAGAAATCTGCGGACTGGTCAGTAGTAATTTTATATAAAAATATCTTGGCCAAAAATTTTTATATATGAGCGACGAGCGTGTCGATAGAATCCCCCACTTGGCTCCACGTGCCGGTGAACATTACTCTAACTAACCTAACCCATGTCTGTACAGAATATTATGGTATTATCGAGCTAAATCTTAGTTATTTTTCGCCTTGTTACAATGGTATATGGTGAGAAAGTGTAAACATATGTGTTTGTCGTTCACTGTACTGTACATTGACTTTGAGTGCACGTCAACGTATATTTTAGTTACTTATTTCCTTAGGTTTAGGTACCTTACGTGTTCACAGAAAATTAAAAATATTTTCAAATATCAAAACTTTAACTCCTACTTCCCAAAGTGTGACCAGCCCAAGATTTTTTGAATTTCGCGCCAAAAATTTGGGTAACATTTCAGTAGCCAGACTCTAATAATATTCAAATTTAGATTCTTTACAGTTTATTAGAGATACAAGTATCTAATAATATTCATATTTAGATTATTTACATTACATTAGCGGTAGAGTAATATTCATCACAAGCTGTTACCCTCGGCTACGCGCGTTCAACTGGAACTACATTGTTAAAAATTATATAATTTTACATGCAAGCAAAACACTTAAATATGTATAAACACTTAAAATTCCCAAATTGCAAGAAAAAAAAATACATTCATCAAAATCACATAATCTACATTAATCTTAAATTGGAAAAAATAAAATTAATTAATAACATTTGTGTAAAATTTCATAGTTTTTCATGAAAATCCTTGTGTTTTCGGGAATATTACAGGTTTATATGTTTTTTTTTTGCATGTAAAATTACATAATATTTAAAAGTGTAGGTATGGACGATGGACGAAGGGCCGGGGCGCAGGTTTCAAGAAGCAAGACAGGGTTAAAAAGGGGTTAAATAAAAAAATGTATAATATTTACAAACATTTATTAACCGTTTATTTATATAAGACGAAAATAGCACCTTCTTTTACGATCTCTAATACAAGAAGGCACCCATAGCTGAGAAAACAACAGTATTTAGCTGAACCAACGAAGATTCCTGTATAGACACAATTATTTGTCTATTTTTAGACCCCAAGACAATAATATAATATATTTTACCTTTTTGCAACGTCATTTTATACGGGTAAATAATTGTGACACTTCAAGCTAACCGTTGACTGGAGTACAATAATAAATACTGGCCGCAATTTGTATACAATGAAGGCATTCACTGGCATAAAATATGAGGCACGTTATTTCTGATTAATTTTTATTATGCCTCAAAAGATAATAATAGTCAAAAATGAAATCACACATAATTAAAATGTTTAATTATTTAACCGATTCATTAAACTAGGTGATTTGTCTTTATTTTAACATTTTGAAGGAAGTATATATTATTTTGTATATAATAAAAAAATAAGTATATAATATCTACATTAAATGTAACTGAAATTCAGGTCCTCTCAGGCTATAATGTATTCGATTTTTTTACTTTAAATGCGATTTTATTTAAACTTTACCAAATTATAAAAAAGCACTGGAATACTTAATAAATACAATGTTTATTTTATTTACCTCTTCGATATTACATCAATTTATTAAAGTTTATTAACTATAATAATTATTTAATCCAAGGTAATTAAGAACTGTTGATTACTAAAATAAGACTAGTAGGTAATATTTAACTATTATTAAATTTAACAATGGATTATTACGTATAAAAGGACTAAGCACCTTTACTGGAACTATTGATTTGTATAAATTACAGGCACATTGTATTATTCTAATAATTATGTTACCGGTAATATAAATCTTATTTAAAAATTAATGTACATTATTCGATTACTGTTTGTAAAATAATATTATGGCAGCGATAGTATGACTTGCATTATTAATTAACGTTTTATTTAACAACAGATGTGTACTATTGAATAACAAAATTGTACTGTAAATAATTATTATTCGTGTGCGCGTCTACAATTCTGCCTACTTGTTTAAATAATTTGCCTTTGTATTTATTTATTTGTAATACAGTAATTAAATAACGATATTCGAATTTATTAATTGGCATAATTCGTCATATTTCCGAATGAAAGTTCGTATGTACATACGAACTGCGCATAAACTAAAATAATAAACGAAACGTGATTCTTAATTACACTTTGGTAATAATTACCTAACATTAAAACACTAAAAAGCTTAATTAGATGTGAGAACGACGACTTCTTTAATGTTTCGTTTGCATTGCGGAATTAATATAATTATTAAAAAAAAAGAGCAAACAAGAAGTCGAAAATTATAACTAATGCGTGTAACTACAGAACGTATATAATTAAAAATAATATTTACACTGTTTGTAAATATATATATTTGTACATCACGTACTTAAAATAAAAGTAATAAAAGCAATGTATAACGCGCCGGGTTCCACCTAATTTTATGATGCTGCTAATTTTTAAGTATCTCTGCTATCAATTTTTTACAAAGTTAATGAATTTTAACCTTACCCTTTACCCTTACTTGGGTAAATAAGCCAGCGTCTTTACTACCTTGATCACATTTGACGTGGCCTGTTAGCACAAAGCAAGAGTCCAGTATTATATTTTCCTTATAATTATATCCTCAGCAAATAGTCCACGCCATTTTTCACTTCTTTATATTGGTGTATCAAGCTAGACATGTCGGGACATTAAATCTATAAATATTTGCTTAATTAGACGAAAGTGTCTTTCAGAATACCTCCCCTGGTAATAAGTAACGTGAAAGGTGAACCACGTAGTTCAAACGCCTAGAAGATTAAACTACATTTTTGTACAAATTTAAGCATAAGTAATTAAACAAAAGATGCATATAAGATACCAAAAAGCTTGACAAAATGTGATATTTGCTCCTCCAAAATTTATACCTACAAAAAATATTTTTGTACATTTTTTTAAAGAGTAAAAATATATATAGTACAGAAGCGCTATTAGCTGTATGACGATCTACCATGAATACGGAAACTAATAAATAAGTTAGAATAGTTTAGATCATTCGTACAAGAAGGTACATGAGGACGGTGGATAGTAGGGCCGTCATTGGTCGACTGATCGATGCGGCGCAAGGCATGAATGCTGAAACAATAAGATGTCATAAGTTAAAATCAAATCGACGGTCCCGTGCAACAGTCGGGTGCGGGTGTTAAATTTGAACCAGTGATGTGAATTAGAGCGAGTCTTAAAGGCTTGAGTCGTGAAGACTCGCAAACCTTTAAGGTTTGGGCTGTCGATAATATTACAACACAGGTATTGTGTGTCGAATGACTTGCAAGAAATCACCTTGGTGGCCGCCGAGCCTTAAAAGCTCGCGAGTCTTAACGGTTCAATTTTTTTTTTGTATGGTTATATGTGACGTTGTGGCTTCATTACGCCAAAACGGCTGAACTGATTTCAACTATATTTGTTACACGGGTAGGTAGGCCTCCACACATGGTTATAGGACACATGTTACTTGTCTACGACGAAGAAAAAAGAGGGTTTTGATTTTTCTCCGTTGACATAGTTGCACCTTCTAGTATTCAAACAATTATAAAAGGTACTATTACTTGACTGGATCCTTTTCTGTGCCGCAAAATAGCGCCTTGGTATACATTCATAAAATCTGAAATATGTATTTATGAAACACAGCGTATGGTCACAACTAACCAAGACCTTATTTTATAGAAAATAATTTCATTTCCATTTAATATAAAAAAACTCAAAGTAATGCCAGAATCTATTCGTTTTTCTAACAACAGCCACATAACAAGATCTCTATAAAAGCTTAGAATTTGTATGTACTCTCCAATGATACTATGACCAATGTTGATTAGCAGTAATATAATATATCTAACATGTTATAACATCGATATAGTTAGATACTGCAAAGGTTTTTAGAGATTTCCTTCTTTAATTACTAATAACTGACTACATTTACATTATCATGAATTTAAAATATTCAGTCAAAAAAATAGGTAATACTAGACGCAGGTCGGTACTCAATGACTTGTAAATACTTAATATTTTATACGTCGGTTAAATCAAGTTATGTTTAATTACAAGACAATAAGTGTTAAAATTCAGTACGTGTGGATTGTTTTTGCCCATGATCACGTGTGGGGTTTTTTATAGTACTCATAAGACCATCTTGTACAGTCAGCATCATATAGTTAGTAGGAGCCAAAGTGGCCAAATTTATCGTAACATACCCTTACTGCTGTGCAAATAAAGATCTGTTTCGATACTTTGGTCGCTCCGAACTATATGAGGCTGACTGTACAGAGAGTATAGAAGAAATAGAGCGAGACTGTTTAACATACATACGCCCCTTTAGAATATATTCATCAATAGACGGCAATACCGTAATGACGCAGTCTCCACACATTCACTATATTTATTTACTCTTTTAAACTTTATTGCACCATACGAGATGGTGCAAATAGCAGACTAAATGCCTTATGGCATTCTTTAACAGTCAACATAAACTGAGATTGTTCGATGATAGTAACGTCATCTAATTGGTTATGAAGCTATTCAAGGCATATATATTTTATAGACGGTTTCACTTTACTTCCATACTTTCTGATCTAGGATCAACCTTTTGACCGCCAAGCAGCGAAGTAATACGACGTGACCCAGACGCCACACAACGACGTATTGATATTATATTCAGTTTTTGAACCATGAAATTTGGTCGGTATATGTCAACACTGGTGGCAGTGGCACGAATTGTCGATGATGTGATTTGCCAATTATGGTGGCTAAAAGGTTAAGAAGAAACCCGCGTTAACATTTCACTGGCGGTGGTTTAATTAGGGAATTATATGGAAAACCATAACGCCCCAATTTAACTCTTTCTTATTCTATGAGGGCCATAATTAGAAAACATATTTGTATTGAAAAAAAAACGCCAACTCACATTCCCTCCCTCCGTTCTAAAAATAGCAAATAAATATAAGCTAAATAATAAACTACAAATCCTCACCAGACGCATGCTGGATCATAAACAAAACAAAACAATTTAAAAAAATCACAACAATAAAAGCTTAAAAAAAGTTTAAAAATATTTTTTTTATTGCTGATGATTTTAAAATGTAAGTAGTGAAAAATGTATCTTCTTAATTAAGTTATTAGCTACTTAAAATATCTACATGAAAATACTGATTTTACGAGAGCTCCAAAAATTCAAAGTCGACAAGGAAAATTTTGCACTGTTTGGCTCAGTTGCCTGCCCAACGGCCTATGAAACTGGCGGGCCCGGGTTCGAATCCCGGCCAGGGCATTAACGTTTGTTTAGGGTCTTGGATGTTTTCTATGTATTTAAGTATTAAAATTTATCTATACATTATGCATATCGACGCTTAATAGTACAAACTTTGCTTAATTTGGGGCTAGGTCGATTTGTGTAAGATTGATATTTATTTATTGTAACTGAGTCGGCCAAGAAATTGGTCAACCACTTTTCAACCTTTTACAGTTTAATTAGTCGGAAAGTAGTCCACCAATTTCTTGGCCGATCGTACAAGATCCTTTGAATACTCGTAGAACACGTACTGACAGTGACTTACCTACAACCCTGAACATTTGGAGCTCACGCGAGTTATACGGTTATAAAATCTCACCATGCTCGTATACTATCTCGTCGAAACCCTCTCCGTAGATGTTATTCGCTTTAATAATGGCTTGATAGTCGCCGGCCTTCACTGATGAGTCGACGATGTAAGACATGTCGTATTCGTGCGCTCGGGTCTCAGGTACAGGCACGTTCAACGTCTTGGAAGAGTCATCCTGGAAGGAATTTTACCATTGATTAAGCATATATCTTCGAACATATCAACTCGGTCTCGGTCCTGGAAGTTGTCGACGAATACGTCTATCTATTAAAAATAATCCAGTTATGCGGGTCCAACTTCGAGTAGGTAAGAGATCAATCAACGAATCCAACTCGGATGGGAAGCGTTTGGGAAACTGCGAAGTGTCTTCTCGTCCAGGATATATCAGTGCTTGAAAATGAAAGTTCAACCAGTGCGTATTACCAGTGATGACCTACAGAGCCGAGACGTGGTCTCAAACTATGAACCTCGTAAGGAAGCTCAGAGTCACTCAGCGAGCTATGGAAAGGGCTATGCTCGGGATCCCTCTACGTGATCGAATGAGAAATGGAGAAATTCGTCGACAAACCAAGGTCACCGACATAGCAAACTGAAGTGGCAATGGGCAGGGCACATAGTTCGAAGAACAGATGGCCGTTGGGGCAGGAAGGTTCTCGAGACCGCGTACCGGCAAGCGCAACGTGGGAAATCCACCCGCAACGTGGTCGGACGACCTGGTTAGGGTTGCGGTGACTCGCTGTATGCAGGTTGCCTCTATCCGCTCCATGTAGAAATCTATTGAGGAGGCCTGAGTCTAGCAGTGGACATCGTATGGCTGAAATGTTGATGATGATTCGTAGAGTAAAACCAATCATAAAATGAACTCCGCTCCAATAAGTTTACCCTACATTTGGATAAATATTTCAAAGGCTGGGCAGTGGAGGAGAGTTCAGTTTAAGATTGGTTTTACTCTACATAATGGAAATCTAAGGGTCTATTCAGATGTACCACAATCACGCGACAACCGCAACTACGACCAAAGACGTATAAGTACCCTTGTGCGTGCGTGTGTGTGGGTGGGGATAGGAACATTTACTCTGCAGTAATCTAAGGGGAAGCAGTTAGCAGTTATCTGTTTTGATATTCAGAGCTGGTAATAACAGTAAAAAGGAAGCTAATACTCATAATGTACTTTTCTTTTGAAAGACAATACTTATTGCTTGCTGGTTTCTGATTTAGTGACCTTATAATTTTACTATTTTCTTACGCTGGCGCCGCAGACGTGATTTCACGTTGTTAACAACTTTATCTGTACTTATGCCGCGGAAGTGAATTCGCGTTATCGCTTGGAAGGCGCAAGAACTGCGAAAAAAGTAGAAATTTGGAGCGTCGGCAATGAATGGGTTAATTTCTCATGTTGAAAACATACCCAGTCGAGTAGTAACTTTGTCCATTGTTCTTCGATATATTGTCTTTTAAAATTCAAAAAATCTGTGTTTTTATCGGAGAAAGTCACATGATTAGGTTGCATGTATCATTGAAGCGATGAAAATTGTTTTTTGTGTAAATTGATATCGGTCAGAGTTTGACAATTGATAGAGGACTTTTAAAATCTGTTTATAGAGTTGTTTTCTATCGATGTGATAAAATCGATTAATTTCTAACGATAAAATTGTGATTTTGAGAATACACAAAACTACTAACTGTATCAGATTCCGCTATGTAAGAAACCGGCCAAGTGCGAGTTGGACTCGCGCATCAAGGGTTCCATACAAAATATACGCTACAATATCGATCGGCCGAATCTAAAAAACTGCAGTGTTAGCAGAGCCCTACTCCTAAGCAAAATGTACGCGGTGTTCAGTCATTTTATATTGTTTAATGACATCGACAGACAGACATAAATATACTATTTTTAGTATTTGTTGTTATAGCGGCAACAGAAGTACATCATGTGAAAATTTCAACTGTCCACCAAAAATGCCAAAAAAATCACGTGTGATGGATGTATGGAAGCCCCCCTAAATATTTATTTTATTCTGTTTTAGTATTTAGATTAGAATGCTGTTATAGCGGCAACAGAAGTACATCATCTGTTAAACTTCAAGTTAGTGAGATATCACGTGTATTTATGTTTTCATTTAACACAATTTCTAAACACCATGTTGAATTTAACATTCGAAATGGTTTAGGAACCTAATGTAGGAAAGTGTAATTTAACGTATATCAATATAATACTCCGCACTACGCATTGAGTTTATACTTAAAAACATATATTTAAGATAGGAGTGGATTATTTACAAAAAAAAACTTTCTGCTGAGTTTGTTTCGTCTTCTTAACTGTGGTCTCCTCTTGGGAAATGACGTAGAGTCAGACTTGTAAAAGTGCCCTTGCGGAATACTTACAGAATTAAAGATCATTATGTCATTAATATTCCGGGTCTTATAACTACTTTGTACCAAAGAAACGGTCCAAGTGCGAGTCGGATGGTCAATTTTCGTGTATTATTTTGTTAAATAACTTCAAAACTAAAAGTTATGGCTGGAAGACCCTAGACCAGGCTAGATTAATTGTCCTTTATAATTTTTCTTGACATTTTTGACTTAAATATTTATGTATTTATTAATTAAGGTTAAAGATTTAAATGTTTATATATATATATATATATATATATGCATAAATAATAAATAAATAAATATAACGGGACAATTCTTTACACAAATCGAACTAGTCCCATGGTAAGCTCAATAAGGCTTGTGTTATGGGTACTAGACGACGATATATTTAATAGATATATTACTTATATACATAGAAAACATCCAAGACTCAGGAACAAATATTTATGCTCATTACACAAATATTTGCCCTTACCGGGATTTGAACCCAGGACCTCAGCTTCGCAGGCAATGTTACTCCCACTGAGCCAAACCGGTCGTCAAGAAATGCATATAAATATAATATATGTAGGTATATATGTAATATATATAAAGTATTCGTATTATATCTATTTGTATATATTATAGGTAAGTATTTATTATAATTTATCAGAATAAAATTTTGGCTTCGTTTTATTTTTGTTCATATTAAGTACCTAATTAGTTGGTTTGTCTATCTTCTTTAATGTATACTTTTTTTTCTTTCATTTGCTTAAAGGTTAACTGGAAGAGATCCCTCACAGGGATAAGTTCGCCTTTGTACATATCGGTGTTTCGTAAATACATTTTTTTTTTGTATTAATTTATGTGCAATAACGTGATTACATACATACATACTATTTATTTTAAATTTAAACATTCTCACAATGCAAAACTTTTTTGAAATATTTTCTAATTTACCCCCAAAAATGGCGCCAATGTTTTAAATTCACTTATTTACGTTACGCGGACATCTTTGGGTCACCGACTTATATGTGTGCCAAATCTCAACTCAATCGGTCCAGTAGTTTCGGAGCAAACTGGCTGTGACAGACGGACGGACAGATACACGAGTGATTCTGTAAGGGTTCCGTTTTTTCCTTTTGTGTTACGGAACCCTAAAAATAGACGTGATTTTGGTTAGGGGGGTTAGCCTAAAACATCACCCTCGAATCACCAAGGGTGAGGCGAGGTTAAAAAGTTGCTAAAAAACAACAATCAGTTAAACGATCGGTCTTTGATAATATTGTCTAATATTATTGCATAATATTGCATGTCTGTATTAATTAGCATAGATATCTTAATCGATTTACAAATATACAGTCCGTGGTGGTCCGATATAAAACGCATTAATAAGATAAACATATTTAATTTGTGTGCATATTAGGGTATTAACCTACATATCATATTGTGTAATATTAAATAACTTGTGTGAATTTTTTTCATAATGTTTTAAATGATTTTGTAACGGGATTTTCCCGAGATGAAACGAAAAAGTTTTTATTCCAAATTCACAAACGACAGACACTAGCATTACTCCGGAAAATCTGTACAACTGAACACCTGAAGCTATTTCGTGGCTCGGGTCCCTGAGTGTAGATTTATAAATTAGATTAGATTATATTATTTTTAGATTGTCAACTTATTTCTGAAATGTTTATGTATATGCGAAATACGATTAAATTAAATTACTCAATATAACCAGCGGGGTTATTGCCTAACGGAATTTTGACAATTGGTATCCGAATCAACTGTTATAGCCCATACAAAATCTGATGACACTTGATTCTGATTCCGAGCGTCAAACGCGTTAGGCAATAGGAGGGCTGATTAGCAATTAGGGGAGACCGATTAAGTATGTCCCATGGGTCGGTTGTCACAGCGGCCCTAATGGAGTATGAACCGGTGTCGAAAGATCGCGAGAGCTATATCTCCTTCCCAGATAAAGCTGCACAATATTTCGACACCGTTAGATGAACTTATTCGTTCGTTTAAGTTTTCTGTTATGGCTGTCGAGTGACAACCAACTCGTAAGCTTTACCCGGTCTCCCCTTATTATGGATCCTATGATAAAACCCCCGATTTTCTCTCCCTAGTTCCAACCGCAGACCTTATGCGTCTCTCCCTCTATCAATGGCCGCGGATGGCATTCCCGACTGAACTCGATTAACGGTAAGGTCTGGTCTAACCAGTTCAAAGTCGGGTTCTAAAAAAAAGGTTAATCGTAGAAACGTGGCCTCTATTTTACCGTCTTTTACAATAGGGAATGTTCCAAAGAACGTTTTCGGTGGCTGCCTCCGTCATGTTTCTATTATCGCACATCACGTCTCATGAACAAAGTACATCTCTACTCTCTGGATGCTTGGCATCCTAAGAAAAAACACTCGCACTTATTTTTGACACTTTTTACAAGCTTTTATTTAACTTGCAATGTAACAATTTATGTTCGGGTGGAATCTTGCAAGGGGGCGTCCACAAATTACATAACGCAAAATTCTTAAAATTCAAAACCGTCACGCTTAGCTGGACCTCCCCTTCAATTCCGTTACGTAACAAGTGCTTTGTAAAAATCTTTAGGGTAATATTCAGAAAAGAAAGATGGGTGGTAGTATAGATACTATTTAATGAAGAATCTGCATTTTTTAAATAAAACATTAAAGTGTGGTTTCAAGGGATCAAGAAATTTAACGCAAACCTTGACACCCCAGCTCCCACAACGTAACAGGACCGTAACGCTTGGCCGGAATTCCTCCGCCCTCCAATTTGCGTTACGTAATTTGTGGACGACCCCAAGTTCAATTTGACCTACTTCCCGGTTTCCAATGGAGCTTAAACTTGGCATACTTACTTATGTAAGTTCGGTGACAATGTAATAGTATGATACCATCGAGCTGATCTGATGATGGAGCAGGAAGGTGGTCATAGGAACTCTGTAAGATAATAATGCAATCGTACCGAGTTTGTGCTCTTTAGAATCGTCTCGGTGAGTAGTTGATGGATGTTCAAAAAAAAGTACAGTCGGCAATAAAAGCTGGTCATGAAAATGATTTTTTTGACAGAAACTTATAATTAACAAACCTTGCCAGTAATCAGATTCATTGAGGGGGGCACACACACTTGGAGTAAAGCGGGAACACGGTGCACAAGTTACAGGGCTTGCGGAGGTTGGTTGAACCAGTTTATAACCAATTTCTATCATCGCACATCTCGCATCATGAACTTTAGTAATCGGATTTAGTGAGGGGAGCGCCAACCCACACACTTGGAGTAGCGTGGAAACGCAGTGCACAAGTTACAGGGCCTGCGGTGGTTGGTTGGACCGGTTTAACCCGTTTGAGAGAGAGAGAGAGTTAAACAATCGGAAGGGAGACTAAGCGACTATGGACTGTTCGCGCCCGGATCAAACAGCATGTTCCGAAGGACGCAGGGGAAACCGACATCTTAGCAAGCTGCTTCTGGGGGTGGATCCTTTGAGGGATCGACAAGACATATACACATATTTACATTTAAAAAAATCATTATTCAAAATCACATAATTTACATTAGTTAATCTTAAATTGAAAAAATAATGATAATAAGAATTTGTGTAAAATTTCATGAAAATCCTTGTGTTTTCGGGAATTTTACAGGTTTATGTGTTATTTTTTTGCATGTAAAATTACATAATTTTTAACAGTGTAGGTAAGGTATAAATGCCTGGGCGAAGGTTTTAAGAAGTAAGACGGGGTGAAATAAAAAAGTCTATAATATTTACAAACATTTATTATCCGTTCATTTATATAAGACGAAAATATCACCTTCTTTTACGATCTCTAATACGAGAAGGCACCCATAGCTGAGAAAACATCAGTATAAATACTGATGTTTTCTGACTGAACCAACGAAGATTCCTATATAGACACAATTATTTGTCTATTTTTACAGCACAATACAATGATTCCTTATTTACCCGTATAATATAATATAATTTTGCAACTTCATATTATACGGGTAAATAATTGTGACACTTCAAGCTACCCGTTGACTGGAGTACAATAATACATACTGACCGCAATTTGTATACAATGAAGGCATTCACTGGCATAAAATGTAAGGCATATTTCTGATTAATTTTAATTATATGAAATAAATACAAATAATTTTCGTTTTTTAGATGTTGATAATCTAATTGTAATTCCAATAAATAATCAAACCCGTATTATAGTAACTGCTACTGATTATGCCTCAAAAGATAATAATTGTCAAAAATGAAATCATACATAAATTGTTAAGTTGCTTAACCGATTCATTAAACTAGGTGATTTGTCTTTATTTTAACATTTTCAAGGATTTTATATTATTTTGTAATATCTAAATGAAATGTAACTCAAGTTCAGGTCCTCTCAGGCTATAATGTCTTCAATTTTAATTTAAATGCGATTTTATTAAAACTTTACCCAATAATTAAAAAGCACTGAAATACTTAATAAATATAAGGTTTGTTTTATTTACCTCTTGGATATTACATGAATTTATTAAAGTTTACTTACTATAATAATTATCTAATCCAAGGTAATTAAGAACTGTTGATTATTAAAATAAGACTAGTAGGTAATATTTCACTATTATTAACTTTAACAATGAAAGATTATTTTGTATAAAAGGACTAAGCACCTTTACTGGAACTATTGATTTGTATAAATTACAGGCACATTGTATTATTATAATAGTTATGTTACTGGTAATATAAATCTTATTTAATAATTAATGTACATTATTCGATTACTGTTTGTATAATAATATTATGGCAGCGACAGTATGACTTGCATTATTAATTAACGATTTATTTAACAACAGATGTGTACTATTGAATAACAAAATTGTACTGTAAATAATTATTATTTGTGTGCGCGTCTACAATTCTGCCTTCTTGCTTAAATAATTTGCCTTTGCATGTATTTATTTGTAATACAGTTATTAAATTACGATATTCCAATTTACCAATTGGCATAATTCGTCATATTTCCGAATGAAGTACATACGAACTGCGCATAAACTAAAATAATAAACTAAACGTGATTCTTAATTACACTTTGGTAATAATTACCTAACATTAAAACACTAAAAAGTTTAATTAAATGTGAGAACGGCAACTTGTTTAATGTTTTATTTGCATTGCGGAATTAATATAATTAGTTAAAAGAAGAGTAAATAAGAAGTCGAAAATTATTACTAATGCGTGTAACTACAGAACGTATATAATTAAAAATAATATTTACACTGTTTGTTGTACATCACGTACTTAAAATAAAAGTAATAAAAGCAATGTATAACGCGCCGGGTTCCACCTAATTTTATGATGCTGCTAATTTTTAAGTATCTCTGCTATCAATTTTTACAAATAATAATGAATTTTAACCTTATATTATAGTACTTGGGTAAATAAGGCAGCGTCTTTGCTACCTCGATCATATGTGACGTGGCTTATCAGCACAAAACCAGAGTCCAGTATTATATTTTTCTTATAATTATATCCTTAGCAAATTATCATCGCTATTTTTCTCTTCTTCGTATTCGTGTAACAAGCTCAATTTGTTGGGACATTAAATCTATGAATATTTGCTTAATTGGACGAAGGTGTCTTTCAGAATACATCCCCTGGTAATAAGTAACGTGAAAAGTGAACCAGGTAGTTAAAACGCCTAGAAGATTAAAGTACATTTTTGTACAAATTTAATCATAAGTTAAACACAAACATGCATATAAGATACCAAAAAGCTTGACAAAATGTGATATCAGAATCCAAATGCGCTCCTCCAAAGTTCATACTAAAAATATTATGGTACATTTTTTCAAAGAGTAAAAATATAAATAGTACAGAAGCGTTAGTAGCTATACGACGGTCTACCACGAATACTATATGGAAACTAATTAATAAGTTAGAATACTTTAGATCATTCGCACAAGAAGGTACATGAGGACGGTGGATAGTAAGGCCGTCGTTGGTCGACTGATCGATGCGGCGCCAGGCACGAATACTGAAACAACAAGATGAGATAAGTTAACATCAAATCGACGGTCCCGAGTAACAGTCAGATATTAAATTTGAAACAGTGATGTGAATTAGAGCGAGTCTTAAAGTAAAGGGTCGAGTCGTGAAGACTCACGACGACAAAAATGCCTTTTGGCATTCAGTTCGCCATTTGTACTTAATTTTGTTTTGTGCAATAAAGTTTAAATAAATAAATAAATAAAATAAAAATGAAACCTGTGTACCTACATTGGAACTGTCCAATGTTGCGATGATTAGCTTATTAGTTGTTGATTAGCAGTAATATAATAAAGCATTTTATAACACTGGATGGATATAAATAGATACTGCATAGGTTTTTTAGAGATTTTATTTTTTAAATACTAATAACTGAATAATACATTTACCTCGGACCAAGAAAAAAAGATAGACATGACATACGAACAATCTAGTGAGGCCACAAAAAAACATGCCAAAGCCAACTTCACGCAATACAAATACAAACAAATCAGTTGTCTGATTTGTCAAAACTATGCCAAAAAAATGGCTTCACAATATTGGTCGTAATGTCATGTCTACCTTTTTTTCTCGGTCTGAGATATTTACAGTATCATGAATTTAAAATATTCATTCTAAAAAATAGGTAATACTAGACGCAGGTCGGTACTCAATGACTTGTAATATTCATACGTCGGTTAAATCAAGTTTAATTACAAGACAAGTAGTGATCAAATTCAGTACGTATGGATTGTTTTTGCCCATGATCCCGTATGGGTTTTTTTTATAGTACTCATAAGACCATCAATTCATTAACAATCAGTAATTGTGCATCTTGTACAGTCAGCATCATATAGTTAGCAGGAGCCAATGTGGCCAAATATATCGTAACATATCCTTACTGCTGTGCAAATAAAGATCTGTTTAGATACTTTGGTCGCTACGAACTATTTACTTCGCAATAGAACGAGTTATTGATATTATATTCAGAGTTTTTGAACCATGAAATTGGGTCGGTATATGCCAACACTTGTGGCAGTGGCACGAATTATCGATGATATGATTTGCCGATTGTGGCGGTTAAATGGTTAAGAAAAATGCGCGCTGACATTTCACTGGCGGAGGTTAAATTAGAGAATTATAATATAATTACGGTTTTCTATATATAGAAAACCATAACGCTCCAGTTAAACTCTTTCTTATTTTATGAGAGCCATAATTAGAATACATTTTTGTATAGAGAAAACGCCAGCTCACATTCCCTCCGTTCTCAAAATAGCAAATAAATATAAGCAAATAATAAACAAAAATCCTCACCTGACGCATGCTGGATCATTTCTGTTTCAACTAAAAGTAAACAAAACAAAAGAATTAAAAAAAACACAACAATAATAGCTTATAAAGTTAAAAAAGCTAGTTTTTTATTGCTGATGTTTTAAAAATGTAAGTAGTGGAAAAACTATCTACTTAATTAAGTTATTAGCTAATCAACATAAAAATACTGATTTTACGAGATTTCCAAAAATTCAAAGTCAACAAGGAAAAAATTGCACTCCTTGGCTCAGTTGGCTGCCCAAGCCCAACGGCCTACGAAGCTGGCGCTCCCAGGTTTGAATCCCGGCTAGGGCAAGTGTTTGTGTAATACACTGTTTGAACACGAATGTTTGTTCTTGTATTTTGGATGTTTTCTATGTTTACATTATGTAATACCCATGCTTTAGTACCCATGGTACAAGCTTTGCTAAGTTTGGGGCTAATTCGATTTGTGTAAGATTGTCCCTGATATTTATTTATTTATTTTAACCGATTCGGCCAATAAATTTATCAAATTCATATAGTTTATTCTGTAAGTAGGCCACAAGGGCACTTTTACAAGTCTGACTCTACGGCATTTCCCAAGAGGAGACCACTGCTGAGAAGAAAGCTGAATCAAACTTAACGTCAACGACTTTTGAACCATATACACATTAATTAGTCGGAAAGTAGTAGACTAATTTCTCAGGCGATCGTACAAGATCCTTTGAATACTCGTAAAACTCGTAATGACCGTGACCTACTTACAACCCTGCTGCTTGGTTTACATTTGGAGCTCACGCGAGTTATACGGATATAAAATCTCACCTTGCTCGTATATTATCTGGTCGGTGCTCTCACTCCTTCCCTTAGTGTTATACACTACGATAACGACTCCATAGTTGCCGGCCTTCACTGATGAGTCAACGATGTAGGACATATCGTATTCGTGCGTTCGGGTCTCAGGTACAGGCACGTCGATCAGATAGGGAGAGGCATCCTGGAAGGAATATTACCATTGGTTAAATTCAAAATTATTAATTTAATTACCCCTGGTTAAACTTCAAGGGCAATTCAATTTAATTATTTAAAGCTATGTCACAGTTTTTAATTACCACGCATTATTTTTTTTATTACCATTGATTAAAATCATGGAAACGGATAGTTTAATCTGATGAATAATCATAAAGAATCGTAATAATTACCTACAGAAACCCAGGCCCCCATTTCATTAACGTGACAGGTGACAATTGAAAACGACAATTCGACGTACATTGCTGGGGCGCCGAGTAAGTGTATGCCTGGCATCATGATAGAGAAGTAATGTATGCCGAATTGTCGTTGTCAAGTGTCACCTATCAAGTTTATGGAATAGGGGCCAGATGTTTTTTTATGCGATTAACTTTCTGTGTTTATATTTTATTTAAAAAAAAAATCGTCTCTCTAGTTACCCAGGGTGTCCTAAGTTTCCTCATTTGATGGTAGGTAGGTGGGTGAGGATCAAATTTGTGATACGAAAATTATTCACAACGGAATGAATTAAAATTAGGCAAATGAAATACCTTAAGAGTCCCCTGTAAGCTCGGTTCTCCATACAAACGTAGTTACGCTCTCATTTTCAAACGACTAGCTAGCTTTCTCTGAAACTTTGTACTTAGAATAAGTTTAGGTATATGCAGGCCTGTAATTAGTTTATGTAGCTTCAGATACCACAGTAAAAAAATACAGCGAATTTAAGTTTTACATACAAAACTTCTTTTTGCTGTATTTCGTTTGTTTTATACGGCTGGAAATTACCGAGAATGTTGTTAGGTTTACTTTTATAGGAACAATTTTCGCTTTTTGGCGAATGTAGTTAGTGATTTAGTTATTTAAATAAACAGCAATATTTAGTATGTGTCAAAGATATATTTCAAAAAATATCTTACCTTATGAAAAAAAATGTACTTCGACATGATAAAGTAATAATGAAATGACATTATTACAATAAAACAATTTAACGGATTATATCGCGTGTATTATCTCATTTTACTTTCAGTCCTCCCGTGACCATGGAAAGCTGGAAAGCTTCCGAAACGTCGGGAACTAAAATGAGATAATATACGCGATATAATCCGTTAAATTGTTTTATTTCAATGAGTAATAATCGCGGAAACAGAAGAAAATATTATTATTACAATAAAACAATATAAAATTGAACAAAAACTGGAAACAACTTCATATCTTTTTAATTTAACAAAATTAATTATCAAAAGCATAACAATGCTTTTGATAATTAATAAAATTAAAATAATTTTTTTTTTTTTAATTAAATAAGCTATAAATTATTACTTGGTTGGATTTATCTAATTTATTTAATATTTCACTCAGAAAATTCCCGTGTGTCTCAGACATATTGGTACAATTATTTTTATGTATTTAATGTTTTTGACGATCATTACACCTACTTGTATTTATAGCTTGGAAACGATGCCTATTACCTAGTACCTATGTACTGTTATTTTCTGGAACTAGTGAAAGTTATTTTTTTAAATGAAAATAAATTAAAAAACACTTACCACATCAGCTGTTATCACGAAGCTGATCAGCGGGTTCATAACTGCTGGTTGATGCAGTAGAGGAGCCACCGTTTTGTATAACTTCTTTTTAAAAGTTTTAACATCACTGAGACACTTTTTGCAATTTTTCACCGAATCTTGAGCAAACCGAGTGACATTCTTAGCCGAGTACACATTATCGCACACACATTGTATAATATGTATGTTTGTTTTTATTTATTTTTGTATTATATGTAATCTTATCTCACCACCTACTCATTTCTAGCTATTTTATGTCATTTCCGCTACCCAAAGGTTGTCCGGAAGAGATCGCTCTTTAGCGATAAGACCGCCTATCGTTTACCTAATTTATGTTAAGGCTCTATTGTACTGTTTCTGTTGTTGGTGTGCAATAAAGAATTGTTGTTGTTGTTATCGCACCATAAACAAGTGTATTTGGTGCGTCCGTTTTCGATTGTTACCACGGTAAAATGTTGCAAAACTTTATGTTGGGCTTCATGATTTTAATTAATAATACTCATTTAATAACACATAGTATAGTTTGAGCAGTTTGAAATAAACTAGTTTAAATTATGACCTTTGGCTATTTATTACTCTTCCCACTTCGACCTAATACGAAACAAAATCTGGATGCCAATCGGAATCCTCGGTTTATGATTGTTTAATTCAATGCCCGTATTTGCCGTTTACCTGCATAACTGGACACCTGTAAGCAACTAGTGAGACTTCAAAGCTTATCTCGGGTTTTTTTACCTGCTATTTGTAAAGTGCACCACTTCAAATACCTAACGCTGATAAACAATCACCACGTTGCAGATCAGTTTAGCTATGAAAAACGGTGACTAGTTCAATAGAAATACGACAAAACACAACTTTAAGTTTATTTAAAAGTTCATGAAAAAAAAATATTCTGGTAAAGTTGTCGAGAATTACGGAAAAGTGCCGGTAATTTCCGGAGGAAAGAATTCCTGAGAACGTGAAATTTACGACGGCACATCACTCACCTCATTCATTAGTTGGATCTCGATTTTCTTCAGCGGCTGGTGGGAGTAGACCTTCCAGGACAGCTTGGGGCCGTCGACCTCGATTTCTTCGACCACCGGTCTGTACGTCAGCTCGATGGTGCGATGGTGGATGCCGACCGCGCATTTCGCCTGGAATATATACGCTTGGTTTAGTGATTTGTACAGCTTAAACAAAAATAAAGCAGGGTTTCATCTTCCTATGTGGGTGATCGGTCATGTATGGTGAAGAATAAACATCTATTTTCATTTTCGTGATAGCAGAATTAATGTGTCTAATGAGATATTGATATGGTGATAAAATATTAAAATTTCGCACTTTCATCTTTAAGTTAGTAACTAGTATTTTTTTTTTATGGCATTGGGGGCAAACGAGCAGACGGGTCGCCTGATGGTAAGCGATCACCGTCGCCCATAGACACTTGCATCACTAGAGGAGTCACAAGTGCGTTGCCGGCCTTTCAGGTGGGAGTACGCTCTTTTCTTGAAGGTTTGAAGATCGCATCGGTCCGGAAATACTGCATGCGGCAATTTATTCCACAGTTCAGTCGTGCGAGGCAGGAAATTTCTAGAAAAACGCACAGTTGTGGACTGCCAACCATCTAAGTGGTGAGGATGGAAATATTGTCGCGTAGGACGATGGCGGAAAGATGTAGCTGGGATCAACCCTAGTATGGAAATATCCATAACAAATATGATGAAAAAAGAAAAGAAAAAATATTTTTATTTCGTTGTTCTTGTTTTTATCTAATTGCGGGGTTATTTAAATTATAATTAAAAATATTATAAACACTTATACATATTATTAATCACAAAGGGCACCTTTTTTCAAAAAATACATTTCAAAAATATCGAAAAAGGAAAACACAAGGTACATTTATATAATCGTTCTTTTACTACTTAAATATTAAAACAAGAAAGAAAAAATCACGACTATGTTTGGTACACAAAACACTATGTTTATTACTGATTATTCTGCATTTTTAGTAAAATTAGTTGTAGTATAGTTGTTATTCAGAGCAATGTGGCGACATCACTAGCGACATCTAGTGCTGAGTGGTAACACAAAAAGGCTTCTATTAGTAGGCAGTAGATGGCGCTAGCGCAAGTAATTGAGATATATTAATTTGTCATTATTAAGAACGCTGCAAAACAATGTGTCGTCTATAAAAAAAGTTATGACAGTCACAGTCACAGAGCTACACGATGTTTAAGATGCGTGTTTTTAGAACAAACTGTATCTATAGCTATGCAAGTTGGGAAAGTATAAATCCAAAATTCCTGAAATCTAGACATTTCAGGACTTATGGAAAAGAATTAAAAAAGTTATTATCTTGGAAAATTCTCTAGCAAATGTTCAGTACATTAGTAATTGTTTCACTAGATGGCGTTACTACCACGGAGAGTATAGAGAGTGAGTGACGGTCACGTATTTTTTTACCTGACTTTAAACTGGATAGGTCTGGTTAGGCTTTACCAATAAACTGATTCAGAGGGGAGAGCGCAAATCCACGAACGGGAATGGGATTTGTAGGTACGCAATTCGCAAGGCGCAAGGAGTACGGTGGTTGGCTTGGGACGTGGAAGAGAGAGAGAGAAAAGATCGGACGTAGGGGAAAAATGAATTCGTCGTTCGATAAGTTCGCAGTATTGTCTGGACCAAAGAGTCCTTCCTAGGATGCCGGGTATAACGGCCTCTTAACGGCTTATGGGAAGTGGATCTTCTGGGGTATCGGGTATCATCGGAAGGTAGTTGTGCCTGCCTTAGCATTATCAAAAAAGCGTCCAGACGCCATCTTGAAAAAAATATAATAGATGGTTAGAATTTCCATGTCCCGGTGAAGGCTTAAGGTGGTCACATACCATGGAGTATCTGCCATCCGGCGTAAAAACTTATCTTGTATGGCGTTAACGTATTATTGTAAGAATGTAAATGCACAATATTTTCTTGTTTCCGCGATTATTACTCATTGAAATAAAACAATTTAACGGATATAATCCGTTATAATCCGTTAAATTGTTTTATTTCAATGTAAATGCACGTATAAATACTTTCTCAAACAGTATCAATCTAATATCTCCACTAGAAACTGTATGAAACGAAAGATCACATTTGTTCACGGTCGTTATTCAATACCTACTCATGATCATGAACGACTAAAGCAAAACTGTCAGAGGAGACAAGTGTTCGCGTTTGCTTTGTTTTTAATATTTTCTATTTAGCCTCTTAAGGCCCTATACTAGTCATTAAAAAGTCCAGAACGGCGAAGTTAATAAATAATTCATGTCTCTACGCGATAAGCCAATAGTGTTACAATAATGAAATAATGTATCAGATTTTGCAGTTTACGCGGTTTGTCGCTAGATGGCATTGTCATGTTCGGAGCGATCCGTGCAACGCGCTATCGTTTGTTCATCATAGAAACTATAAGTCGTACCGAGTTCTAATTTTCTTCGGTTAAACATCCATCATCATTTCAACCGAATATTTTTGCATAGCATTCCCGTCTTAGCTGATGTGGAGTGTGGTTTTAAAAGTAATTACTGTTACCTAAATATTCCAAATTTCAGCGTTGTAACTGCTTGCTTTTGTTTAATCACTGTCGTTTCAGCAATCCATACTAATATTATAAATATGAAAGTGTGTCTGTCTGTCTGTTACCTCTTCACGCTTAAACCGCTGAACCGATTGGAGTGAAATTTGGTATGGAGATAGCTTGAGTCCAGGCAAAGGACATAGGCTACCGTACCGCTATCGTACGTTACGCTGGAATACAAAAACTAAATAACAGATTTGCGTAAAATTCTGCAGTAATATAGCTTAGATATCAGAATAGGACATAGGCTACAACTTTTGAGGGTATTCATTCATAAAAGGGTATTTTTTATCAATAAATGGAAAACATGACCTATTCATTGACGTTTTCTTTTCTTGATAACGAATAAACAACTAGTAACCTAGCAACAGTCATCCTATCAACACGATCAAGCAAAGAACACACCTTTCGTATACGACGTATCATACAAATAAGAGTATTTCTTATTATAGCCCGGTGTACATTTTGGATTTGCGATCATCTCTGAATGATAAACATTTTGTTACAAAAATATGGTTTATGAATAAGATAAATAACATAAAACGAGGTCTTTTTAACAATAGATGGAAAATAATCACTTTTTGTTAACTGAAAATTTTATTCCGAAGAATTTTAAATAAATAATTGCTTTGAAGCCAATATGACACGTTAGTACCTGTTTGCGTATTGGATGGCGTTTGTTGGAATCGCTTTTTCGTTCTTTATCTAGATAAAAGGACAAGTCCTGACTGATATATCAACGCAGAGCCGAAACTACTGAACTTAGAGACTTGAAATTTTTACAGTAGGCATTATTTGTAACGTAGGCAAGGTACAAGTAAGGATTTTTGGAAATTTATCCCCTAACGGGGTTAAATTGGGGTTGAAAGTTTGTATTGAATTAACAGGTTGAAAGTTTGTATTAATTATTTGAATTACTGTTATTATATTTCTGATATAAATTCTTCACCTCAAACTAAGAAAACTAATTTCAGCATTTTTGGAAATCCATCCCTTAACGGTGATAAATTGGGGTTGCAAGTTTGTATGGAATATCTGTAATTATTTGAGTAACTGTTATAATATTTTGCGTATAGATTCTTCATTTAAAACTAAGAAAACTAATTTCAGCATTCTTGAAAATTCATCCCTGAAAGGGGTGAAATAAGCGACGAAAGTACGCGCCATTGTACAATGGCGCGTAAAGGGTATTGTGAAACGCTTAATAGAACTTTGAAAGATGATAGAGGGAACGAAGTTATGATGGGTGGAGTCACTATGTTGTTAGCTGGAGACTTTCGTCAGACTTTCGCGGGGAACTCGAGCTGATGAAGTTAAAACTTGCATTAAGGCTTCAAATATTTGGCCTACAATCAAGAAACTCAACCTTAAAATAATTATGCGAGTGTAACTCAAGGGCGTTATTTCCGGTTGAGAATTCTCCGACCTTCTTCTTAAAATAGGAAATGGAATTCTCCATAAACTGAGGGAAGGATTACAACTCCATCGGATCTCGCCTTAGTTGTCCGGACCGTTGACGACCGAATCTCTCAAATTTACCCAGATGTTCAAAATCTACACAGCAAGTCCATGGAGTGATTGTGTGAATGAGCGATTCTGAAACCTAAGAACCACCAGGCTTTCGTTTTTAATAAAATGTTATTGGAGTCGTTCGAAGGTTCAGAATACGAATACAAGTCTGTAGACTCGATGTGTAGTGGACACAGATGATGGCATTAAACTACCGCGTAGAGTTCTTAAATGCAAATAAGTCTCAGGATCAGTCACTGAAAACAGCAGGAATAGATCTTATGGGGGAGTGCTTCTCACACGGCCAGTTTTACGTAGCTTGCTTGAGAGCAAGCTCTTCACGCAGCTTGGTCGGATCTGTTAATATGGTATATAAAAAAATACTGCAAAACCTACATAATGTTCCATATTATCAATAGCTCAATCCCAATTGTCCAATTACATCTGTTTTTTTTTTTCAAATTACAGCTATATAACAAAATTAACGTCACATAACCTGTTGACAGACAATGCATAGCCTAAACTGCCGACGGTAGGAATACGAGCATTGAAACACATATTCCGTTAGATATGTTAGTAGAGGCGCACTAAAGAAGGATTTTTTGAAATTCGAGCTATAAGCGGACGAAGTCGCGGGCAAAGGCTAGTATTATAATAACTGAATTCTTGACTAATCCCTAACGTCATTTGTCCTAATGTATCGCATTTTTTTACGAAACTGTAAACTTCAGGATTGTTATAAAACTAACCTAATCTTTAAGTTCGATGATCTTTTAAAAAATCCTGAAAAATTTATGCTTTCTGAAAAAAATGCGTTATGACAAACGATACATTAGGAGTATTACGACAAACAACGGATAGGGATTCCGAAGGAGACCCTGACAATACTAGTCTACGACTAACAGTTTACTCAGCCGTAATTGGCGGTACAAGACTTTATCATTAGGTTAAATATTGGTGAAACGTAAAATAAGTTTAGTCCCGAGTAATTAACAACTACGTTGGTGAAATCGACCATTAGGCTAATCAAAATTTATGTTTAAGGGGCTCCCATACGCGAATGACCTTCGATGCGCACCTCTTCACTTGTCTGTGTTGTATAATATACTAGAGGATGCCCGCAACTTCGTTCGCGGAGGAGAAAAAGTCATAACCCCCTCCTTTTTTCTTCAGTGTAGTCGGATAAAAATTATCCTATAACCATCTGGAGATACCCAGCTACCCGTGTACCAAAAATAGTTGAAATCCGTTTGGCCGATTTTGTGTGATGAAGACACACACGAACACACAAACATACAAAAAATAAAAATAAAATATTTTTCTATTTAGTGACCTCCAAATTTGTTAATTTTACGACAAAAAACCAGTTTTTGCTACTTTTCTCAAAAACAATAAAACCAATTGAAAAACTAGTTGACAATTTTAAAGTGGACATCATTACTCACTTATTGGTTTTAACTAGTCCCATGTCCAACCGTTGCTTGACGAGGGAGCCTATACCAATTTAAGATAGGAAAAGGACTTTACAAATCTTTTTTTCTTTTGATTTATTCAGTATTATAACATTCCAGTTGACATAGATAAAGGTCAAATATCAAGCTACAATATATATTTCTTTTAACTTTTTAAGTGGTTTGAACCAAGTTGAATAATTTTATACGACTTTAAAAACAGTGAAATTTACCGAAATGTTCGGGGTAGCCCCTTAAGGTGTAAAATCGAATTCGGAACACCACGCTACCCTCCAAGAGCCAAATTATCGACGTAGTTCGGGGATCGGCCAAGTTGAAGTGGGACTGGGCTGTTCGGAGATGTTAAACGTATAATTCGCCAAATGGACAAAAATAAAGCACCGGGAAGCGATCTTATACGCATGTCCGATCTAAAACTAGTCATAGATAAGGTTAGTCCAGTCATTGCAAATTTAATTAATTTATCAGTAGCCCAACAAAAATATCCGAATAAGTTAAATGAATCATTACTACGTCCAATCCATTAAAAAGGGGATCGTAAGGTACCTATTCACAAACTACGGACATCGGTCCATCCATTCTTTCGAGTATGGACAAAGTAATTGAAAAATGTATTATTAATCAAATAAGTTTGTTTTTACAAAAAAATAACATATTAAATAATAGTCAACATGGTTTCCAGAAAAATAAAAGCACCACTACTTTGTTATCAAAATTGACAGATGAGATAAATACTTACTTAGGTGATAAAAAGTTCGTAGTTGCCATATTTTATGATTTCAAAAAAGCATTTGACACTTTGGAAACCAGCATTCTTTTAGATGGAATGGACAACTGTGGTGTGGGGCAGCCACTGAACTGTTGGTTCCGTGACTACCTCACATCGCGCTCATATCGCGTTAAGATAAGTGACAGTTTAAGCGATGAGACACAGGTTCGATGTGGGGTCCCTCATGGCTCCGTGTGTGGACCTGTGTGTTATCTTATGCACGTTAATAGCTTATGTGGAGTATTACGCAACTGTTCAGCACATATGTTTGCTGATGATCTTTGCACCTTACGCGCAGGTACCAACCTCACTGAGACGTGTGACTTGGTGCAACAGGATATAGATGCTGTAGTTAAATGGTCCCATGATAATGGCATAATATTAAACTCAGAAAAAACAAGACTACTCATTATTCAATCTCCTTATTTACATATCACAGATGCATCTTTGCCCATGTACACTCACAGTTTCACATGTATTCACAATACTTTCAAAAATTGCCAATGTAAACCGATTGAAAAAGTCCAATGTGTAACAAATCTTGGAGTCAAAGTTGATACCGCATTTTCGTGGCACCAACACATAAATTATGTATGTGACAAACTAAGAATTCTCTTAGGCAAATTTTATCATTTAAGCTTCAAAGTTCCAAATAATATATTAAAGTGCCTATACTTTGCAATAGTAGATTCTATATTGGGATATGCTCTTGATTGCTATGGACTTACATTTAAATCTAACATTGATAAATTAGAAGCATTGCAAATAAGATTCTTAAAAATACTTGTAAATAAAAAAACAAAATAAAATTGTAATGGAGACTATTCAAAATTATTTAAAATTTGTAAAATACTCCCAGTTAGTTTAAAACATAAATACCTACTAGCAGTTAATATCCATAGCAACCAGGAGCATAATCCAATATTAATAGAGCACAAGCATGGCACTCGATCGGTGTCCGCGGGAAAATTCGAAGTACCACGCGTTAAGAACTACTTCGAAGATAGAACAGTAAATAAAAGACTTCCGTACTTCCTAAATAGGCTACCCGAGAACATCCGTCATGAGCCAAGCAAGCCCAAATTTAAAAAAGCCCTGAAAAAATATTTGTTGCAGTCGCTTGAGTAAAATGATTTAGTTAAAGTTAGCATCAAATAATATATTCGTTTATCTTATAATTGTATATAAATTATTAAATATTCTATAGTATTATTAGTATAGAGACTCGTGCCTGCAGTCAAACTGTACAATACAGTTTTGCAGGAAACTGTCTTAGAAATAAGAAGTATGTACTTTGTTTAATAAATAAATAAAAAATAAAAAAAATACCTATCGGCCGCATGCCGAACCAGTTGTGGGCCAAGATTACCACAGAGTGGAAACCCAAAACCTCGAAACGGAGACGCGGCAGACCTCGTCGCCGATGGCGGGACGACTTAGACCTCTTCGTGGAGGACTGGCTACAGGTAGCTTTAAAACGGGATCAGAAGGGGCAGAGGGGGGCGGCCTATGACCAGCAGTGGGACAGATCGGGCTTAATATAATAATAAAAGGTGTACAATCCGCGAGAGTATAGAGTTATAAAAAGGGCTTACTTTGCAAGTGTAGGTTCCAAAGTCAAAGGTTGTTTTAGGTGTCACGGTGAGCTCGGAGTGGGTTCCCCTATTGGTGTACAGCGAGGAGTCGATCTGTCGATCGTCCTTGTACCACGTGATGGTGACGCTGTAATAAAAACGGAACAGTTTATATATCACCTTAAAGTATCCAAATCCCGCTTGCAATTTAGTGGGGTGCATTATTTTTTCCTTTGCAATCGAGCTCTGTGTTATAATATTCATTTGAATATAAATTGTGGTATTTCCACATTTTTTGCTCGAAATGATCTAAGGAATGCGTGGTTACAATCTTTCCCATTTCTCGCGGGCACTGTGTTTAATCCAACCAACTGTACCTAATTGATAAAAGAGAGAACTAGGTATACTAACGGTTCTTCCTCATGCACAGAACACTGCAGGACAGCCTCAACGCCAAAGTCAGTGTTGATGATAGGACGGGGCACGTGCATACGGGGCTTGCCTGAAACGTACATTAAAAACATATTCATTTTAACATAGAAACAAGTCGAATCCCAAAGAAAAATACGAGTGCTCTCGCACGTGGTCACACCAGGACTCGAACTCGGTACCTCTCGATTAAGCGTCGAGCGTGTCATCCCCCCACCAGCGAGCACTGTGCCAATCACCTCGAATTTATCCACCCCCTTTGACACATGTACGTATTTTATTTTTAGAAAGTTATTATAACCTGAGCGCCATCTATGAGAACACGTATTACACCTGTTCTCATTCAGACTGTCCTTCCTTTACAGCAGTGTCAAATCGAACGAAGAGACGGGCGCTGTTATAAGTATTTCTATGAAACACAAATCTTTGTGCTTTGACTTGTATCTATGTAACTCGATAGTAATGTGGTGTTTTAGCTTTCCCATGTTCAAAACACAGAAACACAAAAATTTGTGTTTCATACAAAGATATTCATTACTAGAAGCAACGTCATCAGCGAAGGACAAAAAAATCTTAACCATCTTTTTTAGGGATCCGTACCCAAAGGGTAAAATGGTACCCTATTACTAAGACTCCGCTATGCGCTTGTCTGCCTGTCTGTCCTTCTGTCACCAGGCTGTATCTAATGAGCCGTTATAGCTAGACAGTTGAAATTCACAGATGATGTATTTATATTGCCGCTATAACAACAAAAACTAAAAAAAGTATAATTTTATGTCTGTCTGTCTATGTCAGTTATCAATATAAAATGACCGAACGACGCATACAATTTGCTTAGAAGTAGGGCTCTGCTAACACTGGACTTACATAGATACGGCCGTTTGTAGCGTATATTTTGTACGGAACCCTTGGTGCGCGAGTCTGACTCGCACTTGGCTGGTTTTTTGATACGCACCTTGAACAACGATGTGAATTTCCTTTGTATCAGAGGACTTGTTGGTGAGGGCGTAGCAGAGGTACCTTCCGGAATCATCTGCGTTCACGTTCTTGATGGTGAAGCTGGGGCCCTCCGCCAGCCTCGTGTTCTGTAATAAGGAAAACTAATTTATTGTATAATGTATATTACTCTATGTTAAGAAGTTTTAGTTAAATAAGTATTTTAGTTTCTCCAAGCTCCGGATCTACCTTTACACACCGAATTTCAAGTTCGTCTGACTCCTAAGCATGAAAAAGTTTTGCTTGATTAGACCACCATGATTTAAATAAGTAATACACAATCATTTAATAATTTAAAAAAGCTTTAACAGGTTCACAGTCCCGAAGTAATGTGCAGCCTTCTTTTGACACGTCCCCATACTAATAATGACATCAATCGCTCATGCTAAAGCTCATTCGTTTTAAGCATTTTATGAGGCACACATGTGATAGGTCGGACGTACCTGTAAACCAACCATGAGGCACATGTGTCTCATCGTACTGTCAACCTGTTAATACAAATATAATCGCAATCGAGATGGGGCGTGAGAGGTTGGCACTTGACAGCGAACGAGACGTATAGATTATACTTATTGGTAAAAAAATAGCACACTACCTCTTGATTGTATCTATACTATCTATCTACCTCTTATATTTAACACCTGAATAATGGAAGCATTTGACCAGATCCACACCGCTCTTGACTCTACAGTTCACAACGACCTCCACACAGAGACAGAAACAGATGGAGAAACGTTCGAGAGAAAGTGATGCAGGAGGGAGGTCACGACCCTCATTACTGAGGAATACGATGCAAGGAGGATAGATATGTCGCAGGGAAATGGCCAAAACAGACATTGAACAAATCTCTAAGGGATATCTGACCAAATCACGCAGAATATTAAAATGGCGAATTTATTTTATTATTTACCTAGAAAACATCAGTCATTTGATCAAATCCCTGAATCTGCCAAAAAAGGCAACTCATTTTTTCATTTCACCAGATTTGTTTAGTGATTTGATAAAATCCCTGAAGCACGTCAGTGAGTCGACAAAACGATCTCGCAAAATCATCCCGTTTTGTCTTTTCACTACATCCGTTAGGTGAAATGATAAAGTATCTTATGACCACGTTCAGTGATATGATAAGGACTTTATCATATCACTGAACGTGTCTAGTGAAATGGTAAAACGAGTTGACTTTGCGAGATCGTTTCGTCAACTCACTGGCGTGTTTCAGGAATTTTATCAAATTACTAAACAAATCTGGTGAAATGATAAAACGAGTTGTCTTCTTGGGCTGATTTCGTCATTTCACTAAACTGATTCAGGGATTTGATCAAATAGCTGATTTTTTCTAGGCAAATGATAAAATTGATTCGCCATTTTAACATCCTGCGTGATTTGGTCATATCCCTTAGAGATTTGTTTAAAGAAGATAACCGTGGAAGGGATAAAAAAATGCCCCTGAAGGTATTGGCCAACGAATATATCCTATGCATTGTTTATAATACTAGTTATTAATCTGTCAAGTGTTTATTTTATTTATTTATTTATTTATTTATTTGGACCTTCAACAATAAGCATACTTTTACATGTGTTATAATTTACATTTACAGCTTAAGACTAAGCATCTTATTACTTACAGAAGGACACAGCATGGACGAATTAGCAGTAAAATTTAACTATAACAAAATTATTGTTACTTACTCCACCTTAACTAATAACTTTAGCTAAACTTAAGTTGTATACCGTTATTAACTAAGCGTAAATTATATATAAACATTTGTTTCATTTATTGCTTTGCCTTATTTCCTACTAACAAGTGTGGCTTTAATGCACGAGAAGGTAGATGAATTGAGATCAATGCAATGTTGACAATCATTATATATAGCAAACATCCGCTATATATAATGATTGTCAACATTGTATTGATCTCAATTCAATGTTTTGTGTGTTTATGTCATAATTATTGACAGTTTCCTTGAAATGTCACTTTAAAGTTTTATTTACTTTTCTAAATATGTTAAAAACTACTGGTCCGTTTCTTTTGTGATTAATGTATATTGTTAATGGCTTGAAGATGAATAATTTCGTAGAAAACTAGAAGTCTCTAGGTCAACATTAACTTGGTAATTTTTGATGTCAAATATTTCAAACTTTTTTTTTGACACTTGGGAGTCAGCGAGTTGAGTTGAGTTGGGAGACACTCACCATTTTTTTTTTACACTAATGTGACATCTCATTCCGTACAAATATATATTTGTCTCAAATCAATCGGTGTGGAGCAACATGGTGATTTTTTAATTTTAAGTATAGCGGCCTAGTACATCACCTAGGTAGTATATATACTGCTCAAAACAATATAGGGGCCACTAAGAATTTTCATCGTAACGTGAAAATATACATTAGTTAATAAAAAATATTTTAAAAAGTCTCCAGCTAAAGAGGCTTTTGTTTCTGTTTGGGCTAATAATCGATTAATTAAATGTCAACTGTTTTATTTGTTTTAATTGAGATAATATAAGATTTTTGAAACCACAAAAACTAAACAGAAATTCTCCGCGTAAGAGTGGCCCCTATTTTGTTTTGAGTAGTATATGTACACGTACTACGAGTGTATTGATATTTTATATAATCTTCATTATTCTACGGATTTCTTAAGCGTAAATTCCGTTATGAAGTCAATGAAATATTCTTCAGATTATCCTGAATCTACATAAAAAGTAAATCTAAAATCAAAATATTTGTTTATTATACTTATAGACATAGGAATTATTCACATACCAAAAGGAATTAACTAACTTCTGAAAATAAACAAAGAAATATATAAACCAACTTTACATAATTTTTTCGCCTCTAATTCTAAGTGACTACGTAACTAAACCAATTTTAATAACCGTTTGAACAGCGGCGGTATGTCTATACGAGCCTAAAAGCCGCGCTTGCCTTACTTGTGTTGTCTTTATATAGTTAGGAACTAACACTTCTCTTTCCTCAGAAATGCTACGAAACCATATCTTTCGACTTGCCCTACTCCAAAACTCACGGCATGCCACTGCCTTAGAAGTATTATTACAAAAACAATATAATTTCTGGGAAATTGACATACAACGATACGTATAGTCGTATATACCTTTTGTATTACCTTAAATACATACTAGAAAAAGAATTAAGGACCATTCTGTTTTTTCGATATAACGTAATCAAATTGTATCGTATCGCATCCGGAACACTACGCTGCGCTCTGTAACACAAATAACTGATGTTGGAGAAAAAACCGCCAGGCTAAAGTGAGACTGGGCCGGTCACGTCTGCCGCATGCACCCGGAAAGGGGGGCTAGTGTGGTCACTAAATGGGTGCCACAAGATGGGCAACGTAGACGGGGCAGTCCTAGGCGGAGATGGCGGGACGATCTAATGCATTTTTCAACAACTGGCCGGAGGTACCATCTGATCGGGAGTCGTGGAGATCTAAGGGAGAGGCCTTTGCCAGGCAGTGGGACATAGTTCAAAAACGTTAAATATAGTTATTTTATAAGATATTGTTTTTGATAATAATAAAGTAGCATTATTTGTGCACACTATCAATCAGTGGCGTGCGGTCCATATAGGCACAAAGGCACTGCCTACCCTGAACGATCATGGCAGTTTCTCTGTGCCTGTATGGAACAGACACAGAGAAACTGCCTACTCTGAAGCCCTGAACGACCATGGCTTCATATAGGCACAGAAAAACTCCCTACCTTGGCTAAAAACCCTGTGCACGCCATTGCTATCAATTGTATTTTTCAATAACGCTATTTTATTATATAAACCATAATATAAAAAAAAAATCAATATGTTTTACGTTATAGCAAAAAAACTCGGTACATAGCACCTTTTTCCTTTTGTGTTGTATACATTAACCAATGGTATATGTAATATAATAAGGATTCAATCACAACATTTCTCCTCTGATCCTGATATTATAAAATAGAATAATAATTAAATAAACTGTTTAAAAGAGATTACTGAACTCAACACTGTTACAAATGAATTTCCGACATAGTGTAATTGATACAGTCGACTGCAAAAAAATATACCTACTACTCATAAGGTGAAAAAAATGGAGACCTGCTATTGAAGTCGACTGTGCTATCTATTAATTCATCAAAGATACAGGCAACAGACCTCTTTCATTAATCTACCAATCATATTTTTACTGAATCCTCTTTCAATAGGTGCTGCACTTATATGATTAGGTAGCTAAAGTTAATTAAAAAGAAATATCATGTTGCTCCACGCCGATTGATATGAGACAAATATATATTTGTACGGAAAGAGATGTCACATAAGTGTAAAAAAAAGGTGTGTGTCGCTGACTCCCAAGTGTCAAAAAAATAGTTTGAAATATTTGATATCAAAAATGACCAAGTTAATGTTGACCTAGAGACGTCTAGTTTTTTACGAAATTATTTATCTTCAAGCCATTAACAATATACGTTAATCACAAAAGAAACGGACTAGTAGTTTTTAAGATATTTAGAAAAATAAAAAGCTTTAAAGTGACATTTCAAGGAAACTGTCAATAATTATGACATAAAACTTGGCAGATTAATAACTAGCATTATGACCAATACATATAATATAACTACTGGCTAATACCTTTAGGGGAATTCAATGTTTAGTAGTTAGTCTTCAGAATGAATGTCATACAATAAGGACCAATATAATCAAGCCCACTTATTTTAAAGGAACAAGTCTTATATTAAAGGAAGTTCATTATGAACTGATAACGGAACTCACACGACGATAAACACATTAACATTTCCATTACAACATTTTACTCGTAAAGTTAAAGTCTAAATTACTTTGAACAACGATTTTAGTTAAACAGGACAACGTAGATATGTCCTGATGTCTGTCCGTACAATTGATGAATGGCAATTGATACACATATATTTAAATCGAGTGCCTAGTAGTAGTCTTATTTATAGTGCATTTGAGACAAGCTGAATTACACACACACATTCAGATTTCAATTAGGATAGGCCTTTTCCATATAGAGTAACTACCGTGTATGTGTATAAATGGGTCATACTGATTTTTAGTATTAATTAGCGTTATGCGTCTTTCCTGTGGACACCCGAAAGTTAAGGGCTTTAAATACAATTTTTTCTTAGTGCCCTCTTAGGCGATGTACAAATTGATTAATACTCTAGATCTAAGCGATAAAAATATCAGTTATATGTACCCAAGCCCTTAACTATTGCGTTGTCCACAGGAAAGACGCTAAATTCTAGTATCAGTATGACCCAAATACCCAATTTCATTACCTGCTTACTGAAAACTAGAAATATGGTACAGTCTTCATCAAATACTCTGTCACAGTCAATGTGTAGGCTGAACGTTTAAAACTTTGTCTATCTATTGTTTTTTTACGTAAATCTTGATGTTCTACCATCACGATCTTCGTGATTTTTAAAGTGAATTTCGTCACTAAAGAAACTAAATTCTTATGAATACAGTTGGCAGAGCGTGCGCACCGGCAAAGCACAAGGCACTGGTTCAAAGCCTTCATTATTTTGCTCTTTGTATTTATAAGATTATGTCTATCTATATGTCTAGAAAATATGTCTGCATACATTATCATTTCCAACGGCAGATACGTAACCCGAGAAAGAGAAACGAATAAATAAATAAATAAATTAATAAATGCCTATTGTCTACCGTATTTTATGATAAGGCTCTATTGTACCGTTTCTGTTGTTGGTGTGCAATAAAGAATTGTTGTATTGTATTGTATTGTAAATATACAGGACAATTTTACACAAATCGAACTAATCAAGCTCCATAAGGCTTGTGTTATGGGTACTAGACGACGACATATTTAATAGATATATTACTTATACACATAGAAAACATCCAAGACTCAGGAACAAATATTTATGCTCATCACACAAATATTTGCCCTTACCGGGATTTGAACCCAGGACCTCAGCTTCGCAGGCAACGTTACTCCCACTGAGCTAAATCAGTCGTATAAGGTAATACAGACAAATGCTAGAATACTTTGCACTGCGAAACTCACCAATGCCGGCGATCCTCACTCAGGTCGAAACATAAATTCGCTTGTCCACCATATGCCGACAACGCATTCTTTATAATTTTAACCACACAGTGCACAGAGGCGACGAAACTTTGGAAAAACTGTCTGTGGTTGGGGACACCGAAGGCAAGATCGCGCGGCTGTTCAACAACAAGATGGACCGCTCAAGTGAAGGACTCTTCATCCTCCAAATTTTACACGATCGTGAGAGACGCGCTGGACAAAAACCAGTGGAGGCAGATCATCTGCTCCAAATGCAATCCTGATGCTGACCCGAGAGAGAAAAATGTGTGATGATACAGTTAGACTTTGTATATTACATAAAAGTGTATTAAAGTGCCTCCAGGGCAGTCGGAGCCTAATCGCGGGCGACCATTTTCCACACACATGCTACGCCACGAACATAAATTGGTGTACTTACGTTATCATTAACGACCTTGGGCCACACGATGGTAGGAGCGGGCTGTTCAGACGCGTCACAGGTGAGGGTCAGGTCGGAGCCTTGCCGCGGGCGACCGTTGCCCACACACATGCTACGCCACGAACATAAATAGGTGTTACGTTGTCATTAACGACTTTTGACCACCCGATGGTAGGAGCAGGCTGTCCAGACGCGTTGCAGGTGACGGTCAGATCGGAGCCTTGCTGCGGGCGACCGTTGCCCACAAACATGCTACGCCAGCCACGTAAATAGGTACTTACGTTGTCATGAACGACCTTGGACCACACGATGGTAGGAGCAGGCTATCCAGACGCGTCACAGGTGAGGGTCAGATCGGAGCCTTGCCGCACACGACCGTTGTCCCCACACATGCTACGCCACCAACATAAATGGGTGTACTTACGTTATCATTAACGACCTTGAACCACACGATGGTAGGAGCAGGCTGGCCAGACGCGTCGCAGGTGAGAGTCAGATCGGAGCCTTGCCGCAGACGACCGTTGTCCCCACACATGCTACGTCACCAACATAAATGGGTGTACTTACGTTATCATTAACGACCTTGGACCACACGATGGTAGGAGCAGGCTGTCCAGACGCGTTGCAGGTGAGGGTCAGATCGGAGCCTTGCCGCAGACGACCGTTGTCCCCACACATGCTACGTCACCAACATAAATGGGTGTACTTACGTTATCATTAACGACCTTGGACCACACGATGGTAGGAGCAGGCTGTCCAGACGCGTTGCAGGTGAGGGTCAGATCGGAGCCTTGCCGCAGACGACCGTTGTCCCCACACATGCTACGCCACCAACATAAATGGGTGTACTTACGTTAACATTAACGACTTTGGACCACACGATGGTAGGAGCAGGCTATCCAGACGCATCGCAGGTGAGGGTCAGATCGGAGCCTTGCCGCAGACGACCGCTGTCCCCACACATGCTACGCCACCAACATAAATGGGTGTACTTACGTTGTCATTAACGACCTTTGACCACACAATGGTAGGAGCAGGCTCTCCAGATGCGTCGCAGGTGAGGGTCAGGTTGGAGCCTAGCTGCGGGCGCCCTTTGTCCGTCGCGGTGATCGCTGGAAACCGGAGGTATTAGGGTTAACTCAATGTTCACACTTAGTTACTGACTTTTTTATTCATAAGCTGACCAGCGACTGGCCTCAGTATCACCTGATGATAAGTGACTACGGGATCGAGGATGTAGCTCGCTGTTTCAGTAAGCTCTTGCCTTGAAGAGGGTCAAATTATATTTTTTTGAAATTTCACCCGATGGTGAGCGAGTTCCATTCTTTAGCGGTTTGTATTAGTCGCTTTTGCTTGTTTTCTAGTCAAAGCTAAATTAACTATAGTGTGACCAACACATCACACTATACTATAGTAATTGATATATTTATAATCAACTGACATAGTCCTAAAAATTGCCAAAGTCAAAACGTCGTACGAAAAACAGGTTATACGTAACCCGTGACAGTTTGGTTACGTCAGCTGCGCTTAAGGTGCGTCCACATTTGTATCATTTGCCCGATCAGATCTTCGTTCCGTGGCATGATCGCGTGTCACGATCACGCGTTTGGACGCTGCGCCGATCCGATCGCTCGAAATCCATGTTGATACGCGTATCACACACTTAGATCGGACCAGCAAGGCATGATCGGCGCACCGACAGTGAGCGTCCAAGCAGCGCGATATGCAGTCATGCCACGGCACGGTGATCGGATACGAGCAAATGATACAAGTGTGGACGCACCTTTAGTGACTTACATGCGGTGCGGTACTCTAAGCACTGCGCGCGCATCGCTGATCGTGACGTAATCCTGATTCATCTTTAGGAAGGCACTTTGCCTTGTTTTATTGTACCATCGACACGCTGAAGTGACAGAAAGCGGCCGCCCTATTGCCTAACGCGTTTGACGCTCGGAATCAGAATCAAGTGTCATGATTTTGTATGGGCTATGACAGTTGATTCGGATACCAATTGTCAAAATTTTGTTAGGCAATAACCCCTCGGGTTCCTCTTAAAACCAAAAACCAACCGATGGCCGCCGGGTAGAAAACACTTCTATTCAATCAACATTGATACGCGACTCGTTTTGACGCCAGAAAATTCCCTGTCTCTTTCTTTTCGATGCAAAGCGTGAAAAACGGATGATATAATATGGTGCCTAAGTCAAGTCGCGGGAAGTTGCGCAAGCCCTGTAGATTGATATGTGGAAAAAGAGAGCAATAGAGAGATCTCTTTCCAAGCGGCCCCCCTAATGCCTAACGCGTTTGACGCTCCAAATCAGAATCAAGTGTCATGATTTTGTATCGGACAGTTAATTCCGATACCAATTGTCAAAATTTCGTTAGGCAACAACCCCACGGATGTTATGCCAGGAGACAGAAGTTGATCGGAAGTTTTATTTATGCAATCGACTTAGACAACTTCGTAAGGGCGATACAGAACATATCAAAAATGGCGAATGGCAGAAGCGACGCTACAGATCAACGATTTTGCGTGATTTGCGGGCCGATTATAGATTAAAAAAGTACCGCGAAACGGGTTATCGTATGATTCGCTGAGTCGTTCGTCCTGCACTGTAAATTTAGCTGAGATGATGGGTACTTACAATGTACTTTAGGTTTCTGAAGCACCGACAGATGGTGCTCGATGCGGACTGGGTCCGTCTGCTGCACCTCGCATTCGTACACGCCAGCGTCCGAAAGCGTCAGGTTCTTGACGATAAGGTTGGTGCCATCCCTGCAACATAATAAATTAAATAAATCAATAAAACGTGACATGGACACTCTTAGAAAAATCAACCTAGTCCCTAGCTATTTATAGATAGGGACCAGGAGACGATATGCATACTTAAATAAATATAATATAATAAATAAATATCAGGGACAATCTTGCACAAATCGACCTAGTCGCAAACTAAGCAAAGCTTGTACTATGGGTACTAGGCGACGATATACATAATATATAGATAAAAAAATATATTTAAATTCATAAAAAACTGAAAACAGCGCTGTAAACATTAGGGATACTAATCAGACTCCTAGGGCAGCGCCAACTCACAATCAGGAATGCCATCCGCGGCCATATAGATACTCAAAAACGAGCTTAGTGGCATCCAACTGTTTCCCGTGACAGAACCGACCTACACGAATATACAGGTTGAGTTGAAGGCGATGCCTCCCCACCTTCCCCTTGGCAGCCAGCAAAACACCTGCCAAGGCTTACTGTAAAATAAAAGACGCTCCCTAAAAGGGTTCAAGAGGCCCCTTCGGAGCGAGGCACCCATTGTGGGGCTGCCTCGCTTCTGTAGCGCATCAGGGATGTTTGCTGAAGCGCGCATAGATTGCTTTTATACGACTATGCGCAAACGATGCACATTCCTGGTGCACCGTATACGGGCCAGCACCAACCCCATCCTGCGTTCTATAGCGGACAGGCTTGACTGTCCGTATATAAGGCACTGTTGTAAGATGCATGTGTCAAACAGTCCCTTTATTGCGTAAAATAAGTAAGTGTTAATCTATATATAGGTATAAACGTAAAAGTCCTGACTGACTTAAATCAACGCCCAGCCCAAACCCTTGGACCTAGAGAGCTGAATTATATTTTAATGTGTATGGTAGTTGGTAACGGCATACCTACGTATGGGCCATAAATGCCTGCAATAAATGAATTTGAATTACAGAACCTCTAAAATGGTCTCATTGACCATAAGAGATATTGGAAACACTAAAAAGAAAGTGGAAGGAGATAAGCTAATGATGATGATGACTTAAAATACGTTTGATTTGATGGAGCTTTCCTGAGCTTTATTTACTGTAGAGGTCTATGAACAACAGTCCAGGGAGGCAAAATTTAAGGGAGATTTATTACACGCTATCAAAATGGATCTGTGCATCTTTCTGGTACGAAAAAGAAGCCTGTATCAATCTCCTGCGAGCGATTATGGAATCGCTATCATCTGCATTTAGGCAAGAAACGCTTTTTCGTTCAAAGTAACAGTTCCAAGACATTCCTTTTTTTAAATAATAACACAGGGACAAGCTTACACAAATCGACGTAGTCCTAAACTAAGCAAAGCTTGAACTGTGGGTACTAGACGACGATATACATAGTATTGTTATATATATATATACATAAATTATAATACTTAAATACATAGCAAATATCCAAGACCCAGGAACAAACATTCATGCTCATTACACAAACACTTGCCTTGGCCGGGATTCGAACCCAGCTTCGCAGGCCGTTGTGCACCCACTGAGCCAAACGTATCCAGGCCCCTATTTCATAAACGTAACAGGTGACCGTTGACAACGACAATTCGGCATACATTACTTCTCCGTCATGATGCCACGCATACACTTACTCGGCGACCCAGCAATGTACGTCGAATGAAATAGGGGCCCGTACTTACTTCTCATATTTCTTCTTATCGCTCATTAGGATTCCGTTAACTATCACGCCCAAGCCGTCCTTTTTCCAGCCAACGATAGAATCTGAAATTATAAGCAAACTTGTTGAAGCTTCCAAAGGTGTGCCTTTTGTGCTGTGAACTTAAGAATGGACGACACGTGTCGTGGACAGTAGACGTCCTCGGATTTAAATTATTAAATTCCAAGTTGCAAATAAAAACTCGGGATTTTCAGCGCTTCTAAAATAATTTTTATTTATATTTTTTTTATGTGAAAACATCACATATTTTTTATACAATATTGATACAAAGATCTAAGTAGAAAAGAAAAAATAATTGCGATCCACTGCAGTCTAAGCCATATAAAGTTATAAAAATCAAATGTTCTTGAAGGTCGCTGAATCGAAAAATATTATTTTTTGTATGTGTGTATGTTTGTTTGTGTAGTTGTGGCTTCATCACGCCATAACGTTTGAACGGATTTCAACTCTTTTTGGTACACGGGTTAAACGATACTTTTTAACCGACTACGCTGAAGCTAAAAGAGGGTTAAGGCTTTGCGTCCTCCGCGATCGAAGTTGCGGGCGCTTTCTAGTAAATATGTAATAACATTGACGAAAATGCTTGCGAGGCATTGTTTTATCGCTTTAAAATAAACTTACACTCAAAACTCAAGTACTTCCCTAAAAGCACGGAAGTAACATAGATATGATTTGCATTAAAAAGTCGTAAAAAGTATGTCCAATAATTATTCTCTGGCAATAAAAGTGACGCAACAATATGGCCGCGGTTCCGGTGGCGCCAAAACTGTGCGCACGCGCTTCCGGCTAACTGTCATGGCCACCAGACTGCGGGTCGACTAAATTATAATATATCTTCTAGAGTTTACATACTTATACTTTTATAAAGTAGTAAAATGAAACGTCTGTACTTTTCAGATATTTTCAAAACCTTGGATGGACATCCTAGGATGGGTATTTGATATACAAGGTGACCTCACGTGTTTGTTTTTTTACTTTACCTATGTACCTTGAAATAAGAGTCTAAATTTTGGTACGTTTGCATAACGCATTTATGTACGAAAAAACCAAAATAAACCCAAGATCAACCAAATCCAATATCATTAACTTTAAACTGTAAGTAGTGAAAAATCACCAAGAGGGAGGGGGGCTAACTTTAAGTGTGGCCCCAAAAAACCTCGAGTGATTTATGTATGAGCCCTAGGATAAGAACCTGTAAAAATAAGAATTCTTTACTGCACAAATATTACCAACTTTTTGGCTTCAGTGTAATCGGATAAAAAGTATCCTGTAACCATAACCTCGCGTGCGGGAGGAACATAATAAACGATGGCAAAAAACGGAAACGCAGTAACCGCCAACTGAATCCATTGGTAGTTACTACGTTTCCACTTTTGACATCGAATTATTTTCCTTTATATCATACTAGAAGGCGCCCGCAACTTCGCTTGTGGAGGAGAAATGTCATTACCCCTCTTTTTTTCGTCAGCGTAGTCGAGTAAAAAGTATCCTATAACCACCTGGAGATACCCTGCTACCCGTGTACCAAAAATTTTTGAAATCCGTTTAGCCGATTTAGCGTGATGACATATACAAACATACAAAGATTTTATTTTTACAACTTTATAATAGTAAGCAGAATAGATGTAACCTATTTTGATTGAGAGAATACTGATTTTTTTACAGACCGTGTAATACAGTATTTCGTGATGTAAATTTGAAAATATTAAAAAGTGATATAAATATTTTTCGATTGTCTTTTAATTTATTGTGTCCGCCAAATAGTCCGTTATAATAGTTTTTTTTAAATATCTTCAATGTACAGACATTTCATTTTTACAACTTTATAATAGTACCTATAAATAGATAATGAACTTACTAGGGATATCGATTTTACACTCCAAGCGGACTGTCATCCCCTCATCCACTTTGTAGCTCTCCGGTTGGGTGAGGATGGCCGCTGGCAACTCTGGCTCATCAGCTTCTTCATCTCCTGCAATCATAAATATATTTCATTATCTACTAGTTGTGGTAAAGTGTAGCGCCTACTACTTACGCTGCAAGACAACCGTAAACGGGTCTGGATCTGAGTTAGTTTAAAAAAACCGGCCAAGTGCGAGTCGGACTCGCGCACCGATGGTTCCGTACAAATTTTTACTTACCCTAACTTTATTTCCCGGTACCGGTTGAGGTAAGTTTGCACCTGATATCTAATTTCAAAATTTTCGATTGGTAAACTACGGAGATAAAGGGGGAATGGTGTTTATTTTTCACATTTTCCTTAATAAAACAAAAACTATCCTCAATAAAAAAAATTAAAAATAGTTCAAAAATATGCAGGTTAAGCCCTTTCATATGATACCCCATTTGACCCAGTAGCTTTTAATTTTTACCTCCCCCCACCCCTCATATTCGCCGTTTTCTTAAAAAATAAAAATATATTTTTAAATATTTCCTGTGCAATACATGTGGGTTAACCATGTTTATAAATATTCATAATTTCAAATAAATAAATAAATATTACGGGACAATTTTACACAAACCGAACTAGTCCCGTGGTAAGCTCAGTAAGGCTTGTGTTATGGGTACTAGACGACGATATATTTAATAGATATATTACTTATATACATAGAAAACATCCAAGACTCAGGAAAAAATATTTATGCTCATCACACAAATATTTGCCCTTACCGGGATTTGAACCCAGCACCTCAGCTTCGCAGGCAACGTTACTCCCACTGAGCCAAACCGGTCGTCAAATAGTTAGCATAAGTAGTTTTTGAGATATGGCGCTTTAATAGTCAGATAGACAGAAAGACAGAGTCACACCATAAGGGTTCCTTTTGTACCTTTTTGGTACGGAACCCTAAAACTACGACTTTAAGGGGCTCCAAGCGTAAATGTACGATTTTTCATGTTTTTGTTTTGTATCTAGTCCCTGGAATGGCCAAACTAACTTTTGAAATATGGTTTATATGATAGTTCAGTTTCTATTTAAAACTTTCTTGCATTCGAAAATTCGAATATATTTCTATGTAATTAATTATGGATTTTTACAGAGAGTTCTATAAAAATAACGATTGCGTATCTAGTCTCTCAATAAACCTTTGATAGACTCAAAACTTATGCCTATTTGTTCATTGCTACGCAAGCATTTTCTTCAAAAAAGCGTGTATTTTTTAAGAAAAGTGGCAAAAACTGGTTGTTTGTCGTAAAAATAACAAAGTTTGATGGCATTTATCTTGGTTGCGGTGACTCTTGAATATAAACTGAAACAGTATATTGGTAAAGACGGTCACTGTCAACATGATGAGACATACAGAACACTGAAAAGCGAAGAGCTACGGATCGAAGGTCATTCGGAGCTGTAAGCCCCTTAAACGATATAAACACAACAAAAATATTATTTCTAGCCTTATACTCGAATATTGGCCATCTCATTAGTATAGTAATAGCCTAGAATATTACTTCTTACCACTATTGTCTCTTGTCCTAAGCTCAGGGGCGTATTTACCCTAGGGCCAAAGGGGCCATAGCCCGGGGCGGCGTAGCAACCGTCGGTGCGCGAGTCTAACTCGCACTTGGCCGGTTTTTTAGGGTTTCGTAGCCAACATGGCAAAAACAGAACCCTTTTAGTTTCGCCATGTCCGTCCGTCCGTCCGTCCGTCCGTCCGTATGTCACAGGCATTTTACTCAGAAACTATAAGACTTATACTAATGAACTTTGGAGTATAGGCCGCTACTTAGTTTGATGGTTAAATTTCAGCAAATATCAATGTGTGGCACATCATTCGACAGATCTTCTAAAAACACTTTGATGTTTTTAATTGTTTTTTTTTTGATTTAGTGAATATTTTCGGAAATATTCGCTCCGAAAGTAGCAAAAATTGTGCCCACCTCCCCTCTATTTTCTAAACGGTATGTTCAAAAAAATATGATAAAATGTATATATATAAAGCTTAATAAATACTTCCAACAAAAATGGTTTTCAACATGATCGGACATACCGTTTTTAAGTTATTGCCAAAAAACTGCGCTTCTCAGCAAAAGGACGTAAGTGCCGGGGAGATACGCTCTTTTGTTAGTGTTTTTTTTCATATCGTATTTTTTTCATCTGTAGTGCATTTTTTGTATAAACGGCTGCGGAACCCTACATTGAGCATGGTCCGACATGCTCTTGGCCGGTTTTTTGTTTAACTACTGGGGCTTCGAAACTTATTGGCCTAGGCAGCAAAATTACAAAATACACCGCTGCCTAAGCTACTGAGTAACATCAAGAAAATGGTGATTCACCGTAATAAGTAAGTTTGTTGCAAAAATTAAATTTTTGTTCCCTATAAGTTTTTTCATTGCCGATTACACTTTTCTTTGAACATCCATCAACTAACTACTCATCGAAACGATTCTAAAGCGCTCAGTTGTCAATTTACTCTGGGGGCTATTAAGACCGGCGAGAATTGTCTATTTGCCCTGGGGGCTAACAGACCGGCGAGAATCGTCTATTTGCCCTGGGCGCTAAAAGACCGGCGAGGGTCGTCTATTTGTCCTACTGGCTAAAAGACCGGCGAGGGTCGTCTATTTGCCCTGGAGACTAAAAGACCTGCGAGAATCGTCTGTTTGCCCTGGCCGCTAAAAACCGGCGAGGTTCGTCTATTTGCCCTGGGGGCTAAAAGACCGGCGAGATTCGTCTATTTGCACTAGGCGCTAAAAGACTTGCGAGGCTCGTCTATTTGTCCTGAGGCTAAAAGACCGGCGAGGCTCGTCTATTTGCCCTAGAGGCTAAAAGACCGGTGAGGCTCTTATATTTGCCCTGGGGGCTAAAAGTTGAGCTCGCACCATGAAAATGTTTTAGAGTACATACTGTAAGGAAATAATTACCTCCATCAGCGTCGTTTTGTTCAGTGTCGGTGGCGCCGTCATCCTGGAAGTAGTCGCTTGTGTCCCGCCGTGACAGAGAATGCCGCGCTTCTGCAACAAACAAACATAAATTAATAATTGAAACATTATATTTAGTTAACTTAAACATACAGGGTGAATTCTAAATCGTGTTCAGAAATATTTTTTTCTAAGGCCCGACAGCTGCTAAGAGTGATGATCGGGGCAAAGGGCACATTTTTATGCGGTAGAAATAAAATCCTTGTTATTTTTATCGTAACTCATGGTCACACTACATTTTTTACGCATTTGACACTTGAATGACAAGTCACTAAAAGCTAAGTAACCAAAAGGCCTGTCATCTCCATTAGTTAAATTTAAGTAAAGCCTAGTCTGATTTTCTTGGGCCATAACGCGAGTATCGCGACGTTTTGACGGGTTACGAACAATCTCGATAAAGTCACATTTTTATATTTGAAAATAGGAAAAATAAATCAAAATCGGCCCATTCGTTCAAGCACTACAATGCCCCAGACAGACGCATAGATACACAGATACCGAAACACACATACACACACCTCAATCTCATTACACCCTTTTTGGTGGGGTTTAAAAATCATTTTTCACGGATACTAAGTATTGAAATCATCTTCACATCTCATTCATGAACGGATGCATGAATGAAGAAGTTCGAATGGGTTTCAACATTTACGAACTAACTGCTGATAACTTCATTACACTAATTACCGCATTACTTTAAAACACATTAGTGCAATTACCTCTAATTATTACTTAAGCAGTTTCAAACGGGAATTGAATTTAAGATTTGTTACGCAATATGACTATTGCTGGGTTCCGATCTGGGTTAAAGCCATATATTTAGCTTACTTACATTGACTAGTAGATATCGTTTTAATAAGTCCGCTATTTGTATTTTTTTGGCTTCCGTAACCAAAGGGTATTAATGGAACCTATTTCATAGTGCATTTATTTGACTAACTACACTGAGCATCGTCCGACATGCTAATGGCCAGCTTTTTTTGTTTTATGCAGAAAATGGATATCAGTGGACAATATAATTCAATTCAATTCAATTCAATTCATTTATTTATTTACAGACAACTGCAAAGGTCCATTTGGTGTTAGTAAACTTACGAGTCTATGTTAGTACTTAATTATTAACAATGATTTTGTCCTCTGGCTGAGATTCCACATCAGAGGACAATCCAGCTTACAAGTTATCATTTTAAGGATGCTGTTGCCGCTTCTCCGTACACTGTCTAGCAATGAGGCAGTTTTCTTACGCCAGACAGCATTGAAACCATCTGTGCAAGCCTCCGCGAACATGGGCGATGTACTACAGAACCTCGGCAGCCGCGACAGCATCCTAAATGCGTTGTTGAACTGGACACGGAGATCATTGTAAGCCCGTTGCGTATATCTAAACCATAGACTATAGATATAATGAAATGACAATTGACCTAGTCCCATACTAAGCAAGACACTGTTCGTTTTTAAGAATTTTGATATAAAAATCTGGTAGTATTAATATTGTCGGTCCGTCTATATTGCTTATATGCGGCTGCGGACGGGCGTACCCATTCTCAAACACCGTCAGGATAGTGCTTACTTCCGGTTTCAAAGTTATTGAACTTAAAAGTTTATTTTAAACAACTCAAGTGTCTAACTCTAAGCCATGTCCATCCGGGATGGATACCCATGTGATCGGTGCTACCATAAAATAACCTTACGATCTACGCGTTTTTTTTTATCAAGTACAATCTTACACAAATCGACCTAGCCCCAAACTAACTAAAGCTTGCGACCATATACATAATATACAAGACTCAGGAACAAACATTTGTGCTAATCGCACAAGCACTCGCCCTGTCCGGGATTCGAACCCTGGACCGCCAGCTTCGATTCATAAATTACGTCATTTCAAATTGGGGGGGGGGGGGGCTCGTTCACAAGATGACATAATCATCTATCGCATCTTCAAAAAGTGCTTCAATGAGTAAAAAAAAGAATGAAATTCATGTTTCTATAAACTGTTGCTTAACACGCATAATTGGTAGGGGTGGTTCATTCGAATTATGATGGTTGGATGATGTTAGGGAGGGTGGGGGGTGGCGGGGTGTCAAAAATCGTCAAAAATAGATTACGTAAGCAGCCGTGTAGTCAAAATTTTACGTGACCTGGAGTATTTATGAACATTTACTAGGAGTATCCTGCAAGAAGCTACAGGATATTCCTAGTAATTTACCGCGGGCAAAGGTCCGCGTACCGTAAAATGCTGAATCTTTGTAAAACTTAAAGTTGCATTTAAAAAATACAATTAAGTACCATTTTTAATACTTCAAAAAAATGGAATCGATGACAGTCATTTCATATAACCCGTGTCGAATTTTTGCTGGAGATGAGTATAATGTCTTAGAATATACTATACAATTGGAGTACAAAAGGCAGGCCATTATGAATGTATTGCTATTGATGCCCCAAATACATAAATAAAATAAAATGGTTTTTTTTGTGAAACTGCATATTTTATCAAATGCTTACTAAAACCGTTCCGAGACTGTTTCATGTATTATTACCTAAGTTAAACGAAGATCGTTTCGGTGTTTAAAAATTGACAGTCAAATTGAACCTGTATAAATTTTTAACATAGACTTTAAATGCTCTGCACAGATCTGGGTCTAAGTACACGAGGGGTTAAGTATAATGTCTTACAACAAATTTAGACGTGGGTAAGATCACGGTATTTTTTCTAACAACTAACATTGCTCCATCGCTCCACATATCCAAATGTTCCAAATCATTCCTGTCCCAATTCCAGCGATCGGGGCCGACAGAACTCTTGCTTTCAAGGTAAGCAACACAAACACCCGTTTACCACTGCATTATGAGTTTTCAAATATTTACCGACATTATAATTTTGTGGGACACGGCAGGAGAGTGAGCGGCGGCGTTATTGCCTAACAAAATTTTTACACTTGGTATCCGAATCAACTGTCATAGCCCATACAAAATCATGACACTAGATGCTGATAGCGAGCGTCAAACGCGTTAGGAAATACGGGGGCCGGTTACCTTAACCATCTAAGTAGAATTCATTCACTTCGATCACGGAGGCAAAAAGACATAACCCGTCTTTTTTCCGGCATAATCGGGTAAAAAGTATCCTATAACCATCTGTGGATACCCAGCTACCCGTGTACCAATAATAGTTGAAATTCGTTTAGCTGATTTGGCGTAATAAAACCACAACGACACATACAAACACACAAAAAATACAAAAAAGAAAGAAGAAAGGAATATAAGTTAAGCTAAAGGTTTCCACCACGTATGGTTAAACACCTGGCATCCATCGTCTCATCGACATTAAGCCTGAGGAATAATGATCGTAAAAGTTGATTTCAAATGAAATAGGATGTTATAATTCGTTTAATTGCAGCAGGTTCTAAAAACTGTAACAAGTACCCTAATATAAAAAAGTCAGAACTTAAGCAAGTTGTAACAATGAAATGTAAGTACATTGAAAATATTTTCAAAAAACTATTGTAACGGACTATTCGAACGGTCAATGAATCGAAAAATGTTTATTTTTATGTTTTGTATGTTTCTACGTATCGTTGTGGCTTCATCGCGCCAAATCGGCTGAACGGATTTCAATTATTTTGTAGCTGCCTATGATGGTTGCGTCTGTCACGCGATAAATAAATGATATAGCTGTCGTCACCTTCTGACACGTATGCGAGTGCGAGAGTGACAAGCACGTTATCATATCATTTATCGCGTGATAAACGCGACCATCATAGGCCCGCTGGGTATACCCAGATGGTTATAGCATACTTTTTACCCGACTGTGCTGAAGAAAAAAGAGGGGTAACGACTTTTTCCCCTCCGCTAACGAAGTTGCGGGGACTTTCTAGTACAGAATAAAGATCATTATTTCATTATTTTGTCAAGTGACTTAGGCTGGATTTCACCAAATAGTAATGTCAAAACTCCATAGCAATAACTAATTTGACATTACTATATGAGAATAAGCGTAATTCTCGGAATAAAAGATTGGTGAAATCCAACCTTAGTCCCCCGTGCCGCTATTCCCTCGTCCCTTACACTACACGCTTCTAAGCAGAAGCAGCAGGTGTTTCATTTCCAAATAGTTGCGTGTCTGTTTGTCTGTCTACCCCACTTGCCGCATAGCTTTATCTGTTTGTATTGCCTCGTATTGTTCTTGACACGTAACTTAAAAAAAACTGGAGTGTAAAGAATCAGGACAATGAGTTGGGGAGCATTTTGGAACGTGCTTCGAATTATCTGACGGTATAACAACGTAAGATAAAAATCCAAGCGGCAAAAAAGGTATACTTTTAAGTTAGAATGTTGTTTACTATTAAGAATAAGTAAGGATAAATAACTTATAGTCATAATCACATTTTTCTTCGAAACCGTTAACTTTTCAGGATTGTCATAAAACAAACATAGGTTAAGTTTATTTTATGACAATCCAATGGCTTCTAGAGAATGACCTTTTCACAGATATTGAAAATAACGGTTTCAAAATATGGAATATGAATGAATTTTTATTTTTGTTTTATTAAAAGCACATTCATGTAACAAACAGTAGAGACAAATATGTTTTCGAATAACTATAGAAATAACCAAGATATAAGCCATCAAACATTTCATTACATCTCTTTCTAGCGAAACAGAATTTAATATGGAGTTTATATGGCCATAGTGTATGTACTATGAACTATGACATATAAGTACATGTCGGACCTCTCTGTCAAATCGCTGTCTAATTAGTAGTTTTAAATGCCTGCGTATTTCTTGGCCAATTTTAATTTCACGTTTGGAAATCGTTTTACGGTATTTTGATATTTTGTAGAAATGCTAAAAATTCATAAATGTACCCTCTTATGCCAAATTAAGACATTAAGATATTTATTAATTTAAAATTACATTTCATGTAATTAAATTGCACTGGTCCCTGTACAAGGCATCGCCTGTCTCGCAGGAAACCAAAAACAGGATCGCGACCAAAAAATTGTATGAATAACATTACATTATGACTATATTAGTGCAATGATTATGGGAAAGAAAGGAATTCACTGCTTCGCAACTTTACTCATGGTACCTTGTTTCACCGATACAAAGGAGCCAAAAATAACCCCTATCGGTAAAATTGACCCTACGGGCGTGACGGAATGCGGCTCGAGACGGGTCACAAGGTTAAGAAGGCGGGAATGAAGGGAGTGACGTCAGAGGAAAACAATATGGCCGTGACGGTAACTTACTTATAGTTTTTTTACTCTATTTGTCACTTATTACCTTCTCTAAAAGTATCTTTTTTTATACTACGTTTTTGGTATTGGAAACTTGCTTAAATTCTCGTTAAATCCCTTAGAGCGTCCTATTTCATTTGAAATTAACTTTTTTCGATCATTATTCCTCAGGCTTAATGTCAATGAGACGATGGAAGCAAGGCGTTTAATCATACGTTGTGGAAACCTTTAGTCTAAATAACCTTCGCTTATTCTTTCTTATTTGGGTTTTTTGTGTGTTTGTGCGTGTCCTTGTGGCTTCATTACGCCAAATCAGCTAAACAGATTTCAACTGTTTTGGTACACGGTTAGCTGGGTATCCACAGATGGTTATAGGATACAATTCACTACACTGAAGAAATTGGATTAATACGAAGGTGTGTTATACAATGAAAAATTACTTGGGTCTTAACGAGACTTAAAGTATCTTGTATCAAGCGTGTACCGATTTTCCTTAATAAAGCGAACATACGAAACCTGTGTCTCCAATAAACCACGTTTAAAGATTACTATTCAAACGTCTAAATGCCAATTCAAATGATACTCACAGCTAAACAGCAACAAACATTCCTCCATAATAGTCAACAGTATGAAGAAATTAACATAATTCCTTAGATATCTTACAAACAACTCTATTGCAACGAAATAGAGGCAAGGAATTTCGATAAGCATATGGGTAATGTTACGGGAATGGTAAAGTGTGTTGCTTTTAAGCGGTATCTATGAATGACATATTAATCACAATTACACATGTTTTACGTGTATTAAACGTTATGTAGATACTTAAGTTCTAGTACAACTAGTTATGAAGATTAAAGATACCAATAAGTACTGGTTATGTTGTCATGGTTAGTGTTGGGTACCCTTTGAGTTACTAGACTTCTATACTATTATAAAGTTGTAAAAATTAAATGTCTGCACATTCATGATATTTGCAAAAAAATAATACAAATACGACATATACAAAAAAACCAAACCAAATTTTTTTTGGACTTTTTTGATGTGTCGTTGTGGTTTAATCGCGCCAAAACGGCTAAACGGATTTCAACTATTTTTGGTACACGGGTAGGTATCCAGAAATACTTACAGAATACTTCAAATCCTAACTGCTTTGCGCTACCTACTTATACGTACAGTTTCTTTTCTCAACGTCTCCCACTACCCAAAACTTGTCTGGAAGAGATCGCTGTTTAGCGATAAGACCGCCTGTTGTTTACCACTCCTTGAATGTATTGTTTTCTGTACTATATTTTTGTGGTGTGCAATAAACAAATTATTGTATTGTATTGGTGTACCCGACTACATTGAAGATAAAAAGGGGGTTATATTTTTTCCTTTTGGGGTTATAATTGTTTTCATTGACCAAAGACCGTGCGGACTTTTAGGAATTTTCAATATAATTATCCAACCCCCCTTAGTTACATACCACCGTTCTTATTTCAAGTATAAATAGAGTTCAAACCAAAATCACGAGCACGTGAGTGCTATATTTATATAATTAAATTTTGATGTATCCGATGAAATTCTTATTCTGGTGGATCTCCCCCATAAGACCACCTCTCTATACCAGTATAGGTGTACGGAACCACTATTAACCTAATCCAGCTAGGAAACGTCACTTGCCTCAGAACCGGGTCATTTCAATTAGCCGCAATTGCCGCTGGACAAGAACGTCGCAAGCGACGGACGCCTCGGGGCCCTTGTGGCGTTACGGTATTGAAGGTTGAATTATCCGGTCGCGTCTCCATTATTGCAGGACACATCTGGCTTGAGTAAAAATTGGGGATACCGGTTTATCCTGAAATTTGAGGAGGTTTAAATGGGGAATGGGTGAAAAATGGGTGAAATTTCAAAAATCTTGAAATTTTGTTTATAGGTAGGAATAAGTCAACTTATTATGAGAAAAAAATTACAGATTTTTCTGTGGCTTAGAAAAAAATAAATAAATGAAAAGGTGTTGGTCGGCCTATCTATATACCTACCTTATCCGGTACGGCAAGAGCAGCATTGACATTTTCGATTAAAATGGCTGTAAATGTATAAATGTACTGTTTTCTCCAAGTTTTCGTATTTTATTAGGTCTGTTTCTTCAAGTTTTCGTATTTTATTAGGCCAGGTGACTATTTCATTTGAAAACTTGAAGAATAACAGTACATTTACAGCCATTTTAATCGAAAACATCAATGCTGCTTTTGCCGTACCGTATAAGGTAGGTATATAGATAGGGCCCACCAACACCTTTTCATCTTTTTATTTTTATCTAAGCCACAGAAAAATCTGTATTTCTTTTTCTAACAATAAGGCGGTTCATTTCTACCTATAAACAAAATTTTAAGATTTTTGAATATTTTCATCCATTCCCCAATTGGTACAGTCACCAGCATTAATATCTGCCACAACAAAGCGCGCATAAAAATCTGACATACGACTCTATTCTAAGGCCGTTAGGACGTGTCAGATTGATTGATTGATTGGGCTAATTGTCGGCTAGCAAATATGCTGTTACCGTAAAACAATATGTTGTGGTTGTGAAGCTGTCGCAACAACTTCCGGCACCACGTGTCGGTGACTGCCGTGCTCGAGTGCACGACAGTCGGAGTGTACCTAGCTATGTTCTAGCCGGTTTGCGTCATGTTAGTAGTCAGTGTCCGTAGCTAAGGACATTTGGGTTTTGTTTGGGGCTTTTGGGGAATAGGATGGGTATGGGATACGTGTGGGGGACCCGTGTATTAAGATCGCGGTGGAAGGCCCCGCCTGCGGGGCCGCCGGTGTCCGTGTCCGTATCCGTAATCGTCATGTGGGTTACGGAATATGTCTATGTTCCGGTCAAAGTAGTAGTCAGCAACATGGTTGATGGGTCCGTCATCTGTGTCCGAGTCGGAGGAGTCTTCCGGGTACCATCTTTTGATGGTAGCCGTGATGACGTCATCCGGGTCGGACAGTATGTGTCGCAGCCTTCTGATTAGCCTTCTGACGGCTAATCTGAAGGCGCTTTACGTGTCAGATATTTTCGTCCGCTTTGTTATGGCAGATATTGGTGCTGGTTGACTGTACTACAGTAGAGCCGGCAACACGCACGTAATGCCTTTTAAACAAAAGGACGCCATCTTTTATATTATGTTTTTGAAAAGTAAACTTTCGGTCCCCTACAGCCCTGTATGCTTACTGCCGTTCAAGCTAAAATTATGACATGACATGACACCCCTGGAAACTGACCTGCCTCAGAGGGCCGTGGGACTCCTCTGGGCCCCGAACACACCGATAGAGAATACAAGTACAGTCAACAGCAAAAGTAGATGATCATTTTAGTACGTTGTCGCACTGAAGTAACAATATTGCGACAATTACTTAAAAAAGTCTCTAATGGCAAAGGCATATTATAGGGTAGAGGAATATTTAACAGACAAAAATGCATGGCCCAAAACAGAAACCAAATAATTCACTTTTACCGGGACACGGTTCTTATAAGGTGGCATATCAAGCGTACTTAAGTTGTTTTAAATAAAAAAAAATACTTTGATTTTTTATCTTGTACTTTTTTTACTTTTATACGTTTTGATGTTTTCTTGGAGAACTACGCATTGAGTTTATACTTAACACATATATTAAGGATAGGCTAATACAAATATTGTGATAAATGTAGAGTTATTACGAAAAAACTACTGACTGTTGAGTTTGTTTGGGCTTTCTTCTCAACAGTGGTCTCCTCTTCGGAAATGCCGTAGAGTCAGACTTGTAAAAGTGCTCTTGCGGCCTACATAGAGAATAAAGATGATTATTTCATTACATGCGTTAAAGTTATGAAAGTGACAAGGAACTAACATGATCATCTAATTTTACTATTGACTGTACAATGTTGAAAGACGCCATTCTCCTTGTGAAGATCCCGCGTTATCCCCAAGCCTCTTAACTCAGTGAGCTAGTCTATCAACTAAATAATAACTTTTAAGTTTTTTTTATATAATTTAATTAAAATTAAATTATCCGTAAAGTCTAGTTTATTTCAACGAGCTATCTGCATTCGTTTTCGAGATATTTCATTCTATGTTACTGACGGAATATTTGGTATCGAGTTTTCGGGTAAACTAAAATTTGGGTATTACACAAATGTTAATGATGAGTCGGTAAGGTTTCTCACGTACCTGTCAATATTATCCTTCGAGTGTGATGTATTTTCCGGGATAAAAGTAACCTAATGACCACTTATCACTACGAAATATCAACGTCAATCCATTGCTATTGCTCCGACTCCGTAATCAAAAAACACACTTGTATTTATAAGAGCTTCCAAAAAGCCGTCTTGGCAAGCTCTTAAAGCCATAACTTTGTTCAGCAAAGTATAAAATTAATATACTATACCTACGATATCAACCTCAAAATACGATAATACACGATACAATTTTCACAAAACATTGTTTTCAAAATAAGGGAATGAATGCATTTCTCATACCGTTTAAGTCTGTATGTATATTACGCACGACTTTGAAGATATCCCTTTTGAATGACAATCACTCTAACACACAATTTTACCCTTCGACATACCAAGGGCGCTGTTCGTTACTGTTTAAGTAAAATCTGTATGAAAAAACACTAGATCCAAATTTACCCGCCTGCAAAATTAAAGTTGTCAAAAGGTCCAGCTACAAACATAAAAATGCGGTTAATAATAGCACTGCACGTTGTATAATTTGCTACTTTAACTATAGCGGTATTGTTAGTTCCAAACTTGAACACCCGCAAAGATAAGTTTGTTTTCAAGGAAAGACTGTCAGTCTAGCATATTGATGAAGCCGTGTCTATGATTGTGATGGTAATTCGTGGAGATATTTTTGTGCGTGGCTTCGAAAAAAGTGTTTAAATGCTTGTTTTTTTAGGGAAGACGCGTGACATGTTTAATTTTAAAAACCAACACGTAAGTATAAAATGCTTCAAAAGCCATCATTTCATGGTAAGTACGATTATTTTAGAGACTTCTTTCATAGATTAGCGCAATTAATTAATTAACTTTTTTTATTATAACTTCAACATATTTGACCGATGAATTGAACTCAATGTTCTATTTAAAGTACCTACATTAAAAAACAAACAAAAAAATCGAATTGACTTTGAAATACGAAACTTTAAAGTGAGACAAACTTTGTAATATTTTTTATCCAAAATTAAAGTTAAGTATATATTTTAGCTCAATCGGAAAACGGGGAGTAGATCAAATTTAATTTGCAAGATTCCACCCGAACCAAAATACATGGCAAGTTAAATACGAGCTTGTAAAAAAAGAAACTATCGGTATCTTCCCAATGAGGGTTTTCTAAAATAGAAATATTACCAGTTGGCGCTACCATGACGTAAGGTCTAACTGACAAGAAGTGTCAACAACATCCACCAATCACAGCACAAGATTTTGACACTTCTTGTCAATTAGACCTTACGTCACGGTGGCGCCAGCTTGTGATCTTACCATTTTAGAAAACCCTCATTATTGGCATGCCAGAAAATCACCTACTTTTCATCCCTATGAACCGTAAATATAAGTGTGAGCTATTTTTACGGCCCATTTTTGCTGTACCTAGATAAAAGCATCTCATCGTCAATAGGTCGTAATCGACAAATTGGCACACCGATCTAATTTCAAAATGATCGTGACCAATACTCGTAAACGTCATAGATTATTAACTGCGGCTTACAGGCGGAGCCGCGGGGGAACTAGGTCAGGGCCGGCGAAATTAATTCGGCGATAAACTAGACTGTCATCCTAATTGAGATTTAGACATTTTAGACGTGGGAATGAAAGCCATATATTAGTGACTAAAAGGCGCCCGCAACTTCGTTCGCGGAGGAGAGAAAGTCATAACCCCTCTTGTTCTTAGCATAGTCGGGTAAAAAGTTTCCTATAACCATCCGGAGTTACCCAGCTACCCGTGTACCAAAAATAGTTTAAATCCGTTTCGCCGGTTTAATGTTATGAAGCCACAACGACACATACAAACATGCAAACATTTTATTTTTACAACTTTATAATAGTACTAGCGGCCGCCCGCGACTTCGTCCGCCTTAGATTCGTTTATCGCGGATAATAGGTATTTTTCCGGGATAAAAAGTAGCTTATGTCTTTCCCCAAAACTCGATATTTTACTAATTTAAATGTGAAGCATATTACCAAGTTTTCAAGTTCCTGGCGTAAAAAAATATTTACTGTCCATACAAATTTTCATCCTCTTTTTCGTCTCTAAAAGGGATGTCATTTGGCATACATTATACCCTATGTCCTATTCTGATATGTAAGGTACATAACTGGAAAGTTTCATTAAAACTCGTCCAGTAGTTTTTGAGATTAAGTGGAACGTACATACATACTTTCACGTTTATAATATAGTAAGGATATGGATGACGGTAAGGATAGATGTCTGATCAGACACAAAAACGGAAAAAGCATAATGTGAAGGGAAGGTGACGGGCGATTGAATAGAGCAATGGTTCTCATACTTTTTGGCAACGGAACCCTATTAGAAAGCGAAATATTTGACGGAGCCCTAAAATAATTAAAAACTTAGTTTACGTAAGAATAATAAACATTATCATCTCAGTCTAAAGACGAAGGCCTCCCAACCATCTCCACAACGACCGTCTAGCGGTTACCGCGATCTTAGCCAGATCGTCGGTCCATCTTGTTGGGCATGGCTACTCAAGAACCTTTCTGCCCCAACGGCCTCAATGTATCCCGCTCATTGCCACTTAAGTTTATGTGTATTCTTTAGTAATACTAAAGACAATATTATAGAAATCTACCTTATTCGGAAATATTGCACTTAGAATACTTTGCGCGCGTTTATATACTTTCTATTTACTTTTTTGCAACTTATTTTTATATACCTATAAATTGTAAAAAATAAGTGAATAATAATATCGTTTATTTCAAGTCCAAAAAAGTCATAGATATAGGTAAAATGAAATATCTATATAATTATATGGACATAATGTATGAATGATAATAGGTATATGTACTTAAACGCGTCAAAGATAAATGGCGATATTGTTAAGGTTTTCACTATTCTATACTTTTTTTTGCATTAGAAAAAGGTTAAACAATCTTGACGTGTCTCTTTATTGAAAAACACTTTCGAAAAATAAGTGACGGCAAATAAGGTAACAATTATATAGCAAGGACGATAATTTACAATATATTGGTTTCATAAGCAATAGTTACAATTATTTAAAGCGTTTTTCAATAAAAAAACACGTTAAGATTGTTTACCCTTTTCCTAATACTAAAAAACGAAGTATAATCTGAAAATTTCCAAAGAAAAACAGAAACTATGACTATGCATGAAATCTGTGTTCCAAATGTCCATCAGTTTGACGTGTAGGTATTTCTTTTCAAAACGAAAAATATCCTTTCGCCATAAGCAAAAATCCGTTGCATCAAAACTTTTACCTTGTTCTTAATCTCAGTTTACTATTAATACTGTTGCAAATACGAATATCTTCCTCATTGCTGGACCAATAAAGCTCACATTACAATGCAGGAAATTGAACAAGTGCAATAAAAGCATGGGATTACATACGTTTTGGTTGTTGAACTCAGGGGGCTATCGGGGATCGACGATTCTCGATAGCGTTAACGCTGTCGAAAATCGCTACTGGCTTGAAATGATATCGACTCTGGGAATTTCAAGTATGGTATGGGAAGTGACTTTTCATGTCTTCTTCTACACTGCATGAGAGGTGTCGTGCGGGGAGTCTTTTATGCGCGTCTGCGAACTTCTAGTGATTTCTAATCTTCTTTTCTACTCCCTCCAGGCTGGCACTCATGTTCCTAATGGACCCATTTCTAATCTAATGGGATTACATACGTTATGGTAGTTAAACTCACTGAGCTACCGAGGATTGACGGTTCTTGAAGACGGGTAATAAATAATATCGACACTGGAAATTTCTAATGTCGTGCGGGAAGTGGCTTTATCGGTGCTTTTCCAGACTTTTTTTTTAAATTTCTACTTAGTTGCACTTACTTCGTCATTTCTAGTCAGTCTAGTTATGTCTGCCCCTTCCAGGGTATATGCACTGTGCCTATGCACCGATGGCACACATTTGTAATCCCATGGGATTGGTTGTTGTTGTTGGTTGAACTCTCAGGGCTTCTGGGAATCGGTGAGGGAGTAACAACATTAACGCTATTAACAAGCGTTAACGCTGTTAAAAATCAGAAAATGTGATAAAAAGATTATATTATTATGAATAGTATCATAGGCTTGTTATGATTTATGCCGATGTCATCATAAGAAGTGTTTATTTACATCATAAGAAGAAACAATGTAACTACGATTTTGGAGGTCAAAGGACTGTGTTATCAAAATACTGTATGGATAAAGTAGTTATTTCTGTAATATATTAATATCTTAAAAAAAAACGTTTGTGAATGAGTCAAACTCCCCATTATCGACTTGAAAACGTTAACGAAAATCGCTTTCTCCTAAAAGGCCCGCCATGTATTAGCATGTCAAATGAACCGCGAGAACGCCTTGCATCCAACTGCCCACCATAAGCTGAGCCTCATCAGAACTAAAACGACCCCCATTACACCCTCATTTCTTCTATCATCCAGGGACGCGGTAGCTCAAGCAACATTGGTCATGTCTGAGCATATTCAACGACCAATTTAAAGTGACCTCAGTTGAACGTTCGATGCACTCGCTTTTTCACACCATTGGTTGCAGCAGGATAGGTCAATGATTTTGGACACGGTTCTTATTTAGTTGTTTTTAAGATTTATTTAAGTTTCTTTCATTTAACGCTGACAAGGACTAATGCCTTGAATGTTGAAACTTTGAACTTTTAAAATGTTTGAGAGTATCTCGAGGCGGGAGAATTCGATCACTTAACTATATAACCGTAACCGAAAAGCTTAGTATGTAGATATCTTTATATGTCTGTTATAATATATTAACACGGAGTTACAGTTAAAGCGAATACTTCGAGAAACTAAACATATCTATCTCCACAAGGAACTGAGTAAGCGTAGGCAGCTTTCTCGCACAAGGGCTCTCAATTGCCATACAGCGCGGGAATACTGCCTGTGTCATGGGCACCCTACCGAAGGGACCAAATTTTTTAAGTAGTTTTTAATAATCAACGTTTAATTAGGAAGTTTAGTTGTTGTTTATTATTTCTATGTATAATTTCTATCTAATGTTAATATTCAATTTTACCAAAAAATTATCATATTTTTAACCGACTTCCAAAAAAGAGGTTTTATGTTCGATACTTTGAATTTTTGGTCCCATTGCCACCAAGTTGGGATCTGATCACGGGATCCCAGGGAAATCGAGGGCAATCCTCAAATTTTATAGGCACTTATAACGTTTTTCATACATTTTCTTAAGATATTTAAGTATTTGCATATGGTAGTTATCATCTCATCATGCTGAGCTGATGACGGAAGGTACAACTCCTTAATAGTTACGAGTTAGAGGATAATTCTTAAAAAAAACATCTATTATAGGTAGATACGTTAAGATTGTTAGTCATATTCTTTTAAGTGGGTCCCTGAAGTAGTCTCCTTATCACCAAGTCAGGATTAGATGATGGAATACCAGGGAAATCGAGAAAAACCCTCAAATATTATAAGTACTAACAATGTTTTGTATATATTTTTCTAAAGTTATCAGTTGTTTTCATGCTGAGCTGATGATGGAAGGTACAATGAACTAACCAACTTTTACATTTCTTACTTCCAAAGACTCGAGATGCGTGTAAAGTGCCTCCTCAATCTTCCCATTCTGGGCTCTAAAAAATAATTTACCTATGTCACTACTAAAATCCATCACCCAAAAGTAAAAAAAAAAAAAAAAAAAAGAACCGACTTCAAAATAAACTAAAAAGCCATAAATAATATTTTATGTACGGTACGGATTACATTTGAATCACCTTTGATTGAACATTACAGAACGGGAAAATTTTAGGTTATTCCTTACGAAATTGAAGCCAAATATTGATAATTTGCTGTCAATTCAGCAAGTATATTCATTCCATTAAAATTATGATTATTTTTTTAAATGTCTATTTGCATTTTAGGGTTGATTGCTGATATTTTGTAGATTTTTTATTGGTACGTTATCATTATTTATAATTTCATGTAATCACCAGTATTATTTTAATAAATAGGACACAACAAAATGTGCTATTTTTATTTTATTTTTGCCACTCCGAATTTAGGGTGAATTTTTTTTTGTAGTTTTGAGAATCTAGAATCGAGTAGAAATTTAAGCCACAGGGAGTCTACCGAAAACAGTAAAACTTTGAAAGTGGTCTACGAGGAATAAAAGTTTGGGATCCTCTAATTTGAACATTAAACGTTGGTACGTTTAATTTTCTTTTGGACATGAAAATAAAATCTATTAATTATCTGTCACAATATCTAAAACGGTTTTTTTTTATTCTCCTTTTTCTCTGTTTGATATTTCTACGTATATTTAATACAGTAATTATGAAAAATAAACGTATTCCATATTCCCTGTTGGGTGAGATTTTTAAGGTAGGTGGCATTATTTCCAATCGCTTGCATGAAGTACAAAATATGCGGCGCATTGATTTATTTTTCTGTTTGTAAAGCATGAACCACTCGCAGCTGCTCAAATAACTCTGATTTATTATTAGAATGGCTTCCAGACTCATGTTACCGAGCCATACTATAATTCCAGAAGGGGAATTTTTGACGAGCGATCGACATCGACTCGTTCCGATGCATTTTCTTGACCATTGACCGTTTTGACTAATGGGTCAATTTCAGAGCGTTTCAACCGCACTCATTAGTGTCACCGCATTAATGGTGCCTTCTATTACAGATTCGAATGGCATATTGAGATATTGTGTAGAGGTAAGTACAGGGCTTGAAACGTTCTGAAATTGGCCCTAATATAACATTTGCCGCCTGTAATCGACAATAGTTATTTGTTATGCAAAGCTGCAAAATTTATTTGGCGCGAGTGCTTGAATTGAAAGCCTTGTTATCGAAGGCATTTAAAATTGAACCAGGAGCGGAGCGAGTGGTTAAAATAAAGGTTCCTGAGCGTAACGAGGCTTTCAAGGCACGAGAAGCGAAATAATTTTGCAATCGTGCGAAACACAACTTTTATATATTTAAACTTTATTGCAACATACAAACTGTCACAAATGGCGGACTTAATGCCTTAAGGTATTCTCTACCAGTCAACCATAGGGCCAAACAGAAACTAGAAGTTAGTGCAGGATCATTACTCACTTTTCACCCCACTACAAGGCGAAAATGTGAGATCTTAGAAAAAGTATAAAATTATAACAAAACGTATTTTTTTTTATTTAAAATTAGTGATAATGAACCTACGGAACGCACTCATAACAAAACAAACAAATAAATATAAAAAATCGAACTTCAAACGACTTTTCCACGCTAGCGGATAAAACGAACTTTTCCACGCAGATTTGGCGCTGTGAATGGAACTATTCCGAGAAAGGAGGTGAAATATATATTATTTTGTAATATATTTAGTTATTAGCTATACCTATGTAATAAATAATTCGGATAATTCATGAAATACAAATACTATCATATTCCTTCCCAGAGTCAAAAACTAAATCAATACCAAATTTCATCTAAATCAATTTAGCAGTTAAACCGTGAAAATGTAACAGACAGACAGTTACTTTCACATTCGTATAGATAGGCTACTTGAGTTCTCGTTTGGGATCTCTCTACGAGATCGAATCAGAAATGAGGAGAATCGTAGACGAACCAAGGTCACCGACATGTCAAACTGAAGTGGCAATGGACACTATGGACAGGGCATATACCTAGATCGAAGAACCAATGGCCGTTGGGGCAGAAAGGTTCTCGAGTGGAGACCGCGTACCGGCAAGCGCAGCGTGGAGAGTCCACCCACAAGGTGGTCGGACGATCCGGTTACGGCAGCGGGGACTCGCTGGATTCAGGCCGCCTCTATCCGGTCCGCGTGGAATTCTATTGACTCACGTCTGCTGGACACAGGCCTCCGTGTCCAGCAGTAGACGTCATATGGCTGAAATGATGATGATGATGATGACTCAGCTCTCGGAACCCCAGGCGAAGCCGGTGGTAAATGCTAGCAAGATTATAATTTGTATATACTATTTCACTTTGGATCCAGCCCTGGACTCTCTACAGACAAAGTCGGTCAAACATATGGCAGCCAAATATTTGCTTTGGCTTACTCACTTCCTTTAGCGGAAAATTAAAAACGGTATTTAAATTCTAAGTAAACATATAATTACGGCTAAGCTCGAGTAGAAGTATGTTGTTATTGAAAGTTTTATAGATAACGTTTTCTTCTTTTTTACATGAGATCAATTTTTTCTTGATATTATTCTGTCCGGTACCTCAGGAGACAACAGTGACAAAGTAACTTAGAACTAGCAAAAGCAAACTGGCAAAACTCTCATCTCATAGAAATAAACTACAAAATTAAACAAATTAAAAACCCCCCGACACAAATGAACATAACAACAAAATTTGGAGTTCCTAGCTTCAATATTGGCTGAGATCCGGTCATTTGTTCCACTAAAAGCTGAATATCTTGGAGATGAGTGCTCCGATTCTCATCAAACAAAGCTAAAAACACTCGGGATAAAATTATCTATGGCACGAAAAAACTTCACTCAAATCGGTCCATCGGTATGGGCGCTACGATGCCACAGACAGATACACAGATACACAGACACGGTAAACTTATACACCCCTCATTTTTGTCGGGATCTAAAAGTGTTAATAATCCAGGCTGTCGTGAGGTTCTAGGCGACCCCCCCCCTCCATCCCTCACGTAACTTCAAGTGTACTTCTATACTATTTATTATACACATAAAGTTGCAAAAATTAGATGTCTGTACATTGAAGACAAAAAAAAACGATTGTAAGGGACTATTTGGAGGTCATTGAAGAGAAAAAAAAAAATGAATTGTTGCGGCTTCGTCATGCAAAATCGGCTAAACCGATTTCAACTATTTTTGGTACACGGGTAGCTTAGCTGGGTATCTCTACATGGTAATAGGATACTTTTTACCCGACTACGCTGAAGAAAAAAGGAGGGATTATGACTTTTTCTCCTCCGCGAACAAATGCCTTCTAGTATTTGAATAATTTCACTACTAAAATTTTATAATAAATGATATTGTATTTAGTTGACCTTGGATTTATTTTTATACATACATTTCTATTCAGTACCTTTCAAATAGTCCAAATCATTATTATTCTGAACATACATTTAATGTACTTAAAGATATTTCATTTTTTTAATAGTACTTTAATAGTACTTATTTCAACTTTATAATACTTATAGATAATGACCAACATCACTGACTTTCACTGTTTAGAATAATAGTTATTGCCTACAGTTACAAAACAGTTTAAAAATATTTCATTGTCCCATATTGATTGACTACGGAACCCTAAAACCGTGTTAATTTTAGAGTAAATATAAAAACGCTTCCGCTCACATAGCGCCACCAAGTCGTTGAAACCGTCCTATTAATTATCCTCAATTTGCCAGTTATTTTCGGTATGGCAACACAGTTCGCAAAAATGGCGGGTAATACAGTCACATAATTATTTTTGCCACACTTATGGTGGGAATCCGCGGCAAATTGAAAGTGAATGAAACTTTTAATTAATGACATAATCACTCATCTCATCACTCGTGGAACTGACGGCCGAAAGGTTTTCAAGTGGTGATTATAGGGCCAGGAATTCACGTGGCATTTTCAAATCGTCATACATACGACTTGCAATGTATATAACGATCAAACAAGAACTTTAAGTGGTAGGAATACAATTTTCTGTGAGATTTCCTAACTATATTAATTTATCGATGAATTAGTCATATGATATACGTTAGTTATATAATATTAATATGCAAAATGCATATCTATGCATATAAGTTGTAGAAATGAAATGTCTGTACGTTGAAGTTATTTAAAAGAATTGATTGAAACGGACTAGGTACTTGGAGGTCACTAAATATTTTTGCGTCGGTCGGTCGTTTATGTGTCGGTCGTTGCGGCTTCGTCACGGCAAATCGGCTAAACGGATTTCAACTAGTTTTGGTACAGGGGTAGCTGGGTATCTCTAGATGGTAATAGGATATTCTTTTCTCGACTACGCTGAAGAAAAAAAGAGGGTTATAATTTTTTTCTCCTCCGCGGATGAAGTTGCGAGCGCCTTCTAGTAAGCACATAATATATAGATAAATTTATAATATTTCAATACATAGAAAACATCCAAGACCCAAGAACAAACATTTGTGCTCATCACAAACACTTGCCATGTCCGGATTTACCCGGGATCGCAAGCTTCGTGGGTCAATTTCAGAGCGTTTCAACCGCACTCATTAGTGTCACCGCATTAATGGTGCCTTCTATTACAGATTCGAATTACATTTTGAGATATTGTGTAGAGGTACAGTACCTCTACACAGGAGGTATAAGTATCTCATTCGAATCTGTAATAAAAGGCACCATTAATGCGGTGACACTAATGAGTGCCCTTGAAACGCTCTGAAATTGACCCTCGTAGCTTTGCGTATTATTCTGGCGGAGTCCCGTGAGATGTTTTACCGAGACCCAGGGTTCCGTGGAGCACACTTTGAGAGTCGCTGCCAACTCCAAAGCTCCTTATCACCATTATGACTTACTACCGCCACTTGAGCTTTAAAGTGTGAAGTCATAAACAGCTTCAATGGCCCTAACCGTCATCAAACGATTAATAAATCTTATGTCAGCCGATGACGGCCCCATCTGACTCATTACATTTGTTTATGAATACTAATATGTATGTATTAAAGAATTTATCTTCTATACCAACCTATACCACAGTAATGTGACTTATCTATACACTAAGCCCCGTTTCATTGTGTTGTGTTAATTTATATCTTCATATCGACAGCAAATAGCGCAAACGTAGTAACCACCAACTGGATCCATTGGCGGTTACTACTTTTGCCGTCGATATGCAAAATTTTGGCTTCCTAGTCCAAAAAGTTTGGCTTAGCGTTGATGAGTGTGTCAATTAGCCAGCACTTCTCTTTGTATACGTAATAAATAAATAATGTATAATTATCAAAATGTTTATCAAAATGCATAAAAATTAACTTATTCATAATTCTATGTTTTTATACTGTTCATTGTATTCAAATAAAAATAAAATTTTGACGCGAAATGGTAGTTTTTATAATACAAAATCACTAAAAAAAATAGAGTTCGATAGCTTGTGTGTAGCTTGTTTTATGAGCCTTCGTTGGGTGGGAAAGTCAATTTTTAAAACATGAAAATATTAATACGTAATAATAACAATGATTAACCCATGGAATGTATGGTAAACTTTATTGTTATGAAACCGTTTCCTTAAACGTTAGTTTTAACATAGCTGCAAAACCAAGTTCTTAATTTCCCCATACAAGGTAGGAAAAGTAAGGAAGTGGGTCAAATTTAACTTAAAAATTTGACCCTTAAAACAACAACAATCAGGGCAAGTTAAATAAAAGCTTGTAAAGACGAGAATCCGTTTAAGAGCTGTGATGCCACAGACAGAACACACTTTTCATCGGGGGTTAAAACTTGTGCCCATTGATAAAGCATTGTTCTCCGAAAATCTTTATTTGTTAAGTCTCAAGGCAATTTAAAATACGTTATATGAAAAATACCGATCACCGCCCTAATTTTTTGAGTGTTGCCAGCGTAAATACTAATTTCCCCATAAACCACCACACCCTCGACCCATTTGCAACGGCCTCTGCAGAATTATAACACTCATTAACCCTGGATCCAATATGGCCGTGTTATGATCAACATAATGGCATGCTTATGCGATTTTTATTTTCTTATGCTGTCATCTGCGCTTACGTCAGCTCAGTACATAGACATTGTATGTGTAAGTCTTCTTTATATCGTTAATATAGGGTAGTGTCCTAAAAAAAATATAGTTAATCCATCACTTAGATTATCAGAAAGTATTAGACACGTATTTTTTCTTTTGTCAATTAAACAAAAAATGATAAAGATATAGCCCGTTAAAGTTCCCCGTGACGTCACCCTGCGACCGCTTTCGCACGTCGTGACGTCATGCGCCCCCACTCCCAAACTTTGACGCGCTTTATCTGTGTCTTTTTTTGTTTGATTGACAAAAGAAAAAATGCGTCTCCAATATTTTTTAATAATCTAACTAACAGACTAATTAGAATAATATTATTTTTACCCAGGAAGCTACCCTTTTCATCAATATACATATATAATCTTCAGGAATCGTTCAAAAAGCTTTGTTCAGCAACGTGGGATTCTTCAAGAAGCGAGTTAACAGGGCTCTCAAAGGTTGGCAAAATATGGGCGATTCCTCCGGTGTTGTTCATATCCATGGGCGACGATGACTACTTTCCATCAGGTGGCTCGTCTGCCCTTTGGCCACTCGTTACAAAAAAAAACATAAGATTTTTTTAAAAGCGACACAAGAAGAGGCACATTGTTCTAGTGTATTTAAGTCTATTTTTCAACTTAAATGGAAACATTATTTTCCCTACAGGTATATATATGTTTACGCCATAGTATACGTTACATGGACAATTCATCTGCAAATAGCTTATTTTTATATCGTCTCGTTTTATAGATAATATATATTTAAAAAAAATATCGCTATGACATTAGTTTACCACAATGGACTGTTTAAATTTTCACTTTAGTCTATTTGGTTTAGTAAGAAAATAGAGAAAAGTCATGAAATTGACAGCAAACTTTTTTATTCTTTATTTCTTCTTGCTAATCAAAAGTAAAAATGAATACTGTCGATTGTCGTGAACAAATATCACTTCCAGGATTTAAAAATAAGATATCTAAAAACAAAAAGAGAAAATAAACCAGCCATAGATTCTGAGTGCACATAACGCATACTATGGAGAAAAAATATAATATGAACACCTCCGGGAAACTTAATGTTTCCAATTTTGGGAATGACATAGGTACAATATTTAGCAAATTGGATTTTTTTTCAAAGAAATGATAATATAATATAACTCATTGAAAAGAGACAGGACAAAAAGATTTTTCAAAGTGGACATGACTTTCGGCAATGAAGAAAATGTCAATGATAAAATCGAGATTCAACAAATAATAAGAACAATCGTTCCACTTGTACAAGTACTTGATCCATCGGAACTATTCTTAGCTATACACTTTTCTAACAAAAGCCTCGTGACCTAGATAACCACAGGAAACTTTCCATGCGTCACCTAATCCATTGTCCCAGACCTAAGCAAATAGAGCAAATAGGATTAAATAGGTCCTGACGTCAGCCAGTACTCAGCGGGGCACCAATACAATTAAACGGGGCGTGAGTTGACTTTATTATCGAACCACTTTAAAAACGGTGAAGAGGGAAGCTTTGAAACATAATATTTTAATTAATTTGATATCTAGGCCATATACAGACGAAATAAAGAATGTTCCTTTGGATATGTAAAGTAATGGGCGCAGAAGCTTATAAGCATACTCGAGTATGTGAAGTATATTGATAACAGATATTTTTACTTCTGTTTCCGCGATTATTACTCATTGAAATAAAACAATTTAACGGATTATATCGCGTATATTATCTCAAATAAAATGAGATAATATACGCGATATAATCCGTTAAATTGTTGTATTTCAACAGATATTTTTCTTTATTCTTAATCATCACAATCAGAAGAGACTAAATTAAAATATAATAATATATATCAAAGTTTAATATGGAAAATTGTTTCTGAAACATGAGCAAAACCAAAATATGCCTAATAACTAGCAATCGTACAAAGTTCCAATTTAATTCTAGGTATTAATCTTCATCGCTTGCTAGACAATTCAGAGGAGAAAACTACAGCGTGATATATGAAAATCTCAAAAGCCCTCACCTTGTGAAATATTTACAGAATGAAGAATACTAAATGTCTTAAGCTTGTTCCTTGTAAGTTCAGGCGGAATTATTTTTTTCCTTAGGTTGGTACGACAAACGTAGGTATTATACTATGGGGAATGTTATGTATGTAAGCTTGCAAGACGTCGCTAGCTCTGGACCAACAAATCAAGGGCCGACCCTTGGCAAATTTGCGGACATCGATATAGGCCAGCGGGTCAAGACAAATTGTTGGCTCTGGAAATATTGACAGACACTAGTGATTAAACATTGGCTGGTATAGTGGGAGAATCTAACTAATCTGACAGGATTTTGGGTTCTTTATGGGGAAAACTTTGCGAACATCGATATAGGCCAGCGGGTCAAGACACATTGTTAGCTCTGTAAATATTTATGGATGCTAGTGATTAAGTAACGCTAGAACTGAGGGAAAGTCTAACCTGTGAGGATTTTCGGTTCTTTTTGGATAACATTTTGCGGACATCGATATAGGCCAGTGGGTCAAGACAAATTGCTGGCTCTGGAAATATTTACGGATGCTAGCGATTGAGTACTGACAGACACTGTGGGAAAGTCTAATCTGGTAGGATTTTCGGTTCTTTCTCGAGAACATTTTGGGGACATCGATATATAATGTCAGCGCGGTTCAAGACAAATTGTTGGCAGCTCTGGCAATATTTACAGGCGCTAGCAATTAAGTACTGGCTAGAACTGAGGGATAGTCTTATCTGTGAGGATTTTCGGTTCTTTCTGGATAATATTTTGCGAACGTAGGTATAGACCAGTGGGTCAAGACAAATTGATGGCTCTGGAAATACGTTTCAAGCTCACAGCAGACTAGAATAATTTGATGAAGACTAGGCACATAATATAGGATTCCGTGTACTGACAAGGTAAAGTAATTGTATTCAGACAAACATAAATCAAGATATTGTGTGAGTATTTAATAGCTCAGGCTTGGTAACGGACCTTTTATGATCTTAACTCATAAGTGTAGAAGAGTTAACACATACTCTTTGTCATGTATATAGTTCTTCTTCAGTCGTCCGTTTTTCATCATCACATCCCACTTCTGAGTTATGTTATTATGTAATAACATATCTTTATGCATTACATATATATGCATCAGTACATGGTGAAGGTTTACATGATAAGCATCTCATAAACTATAAAACTGACGTTCTAGATAACCTTCTATACCCAAAACGGTAACACCATATATCACAAGCAAGGACGTGTTACCATTATCAATTAATAAAACCTAATAAATCTGTATAAGTATTTACGACCTATTCGAAATATAAAATGGGACCGTTAAAGAAAGGATAAACTTCTAAGGGAAGGCTATAAAATCTAATTGTGTAAGGCAAAGGATTGTAAAAGTTCTGGCCATGTGTTTCTAGTTTGAAGGTGGGTTTATTTTTAAACTGCCTTTAAGATAATTGGATATGAATTGGCCGAAGTATTTTAACATTTAAATTAGTCTACTTAATTAAGTTAATCATTCTTGTTTGTAGGCCCCTTAAAATGTGGACAACTTAAGGAATCGTTGCGCGAGGGCACCGCAGGACTAGCGTTGTGGAGATTCTTGGGGGAGGCCTTTGTCCAGTATAATTGTGGATGGGTTCTGGTTATGATGATGATGTTGCTTATTTGTATTACATAAGAATTCGGGATTTGGAATGAACTTGATGAGACCAGGAGGCGGTTATAACATGGGATTTTCAAGCATTACAAGTGTATACTCGGTTTCCAAATCTTATGTATATGACACACACCAAAAGCTTAGCTTAAAAAGTGCATATGAGTTATAAATAGGGCCGTACTCAAAAAAAATTAAATATCTACTTACACCTAGAAATATCGCCTTTTCATGAAAAATAGACGCTTCTATAAAACTTAATGGTACCTTGAAATAACTTAGAATAAGTAAATATTGAAGAAATATGTATAGGTGCATTCTTCAAATTCATTGAACAAACTAAATGAACGCTAAATGGATTGTTTTTCGAACACTTTCGAAGGTTAAGCTTAAATTTCTATTTGAGTTAAGGTCAAAACAATGGTCTCTCGTTTAAGCAAGTTAAGTTTCAATAGTTATGCGTGACTTGGGTTTCCTTGGGACCAAGGGACAAGCTTTAGCGATTCAGTTTTTTATTACCACGGTACAGAAGAAATAGAATTATCATAAGCTTGTATAAGATATCTCACCTCCATAGTCCCTAAGCCTTGCGCACCAGATCCCACTACTGCAAGTGGCCGCAGCATTCTCGTTGGTGGTTTTTATTATTGGCAAAGATAGGCCTTGCAAAACATACCCAGTTCAAAGTCAGGTATGCTCTACCTTCCTCATTGATTTATATCACTCACGATAGGAGTCATGAATACTTAAAGTAACATAAAAAGCTTTTCTCACAGTTTTCCAACAGGGTGACTCATCTGATGGTTTATTCCTATAGTGACAAGAAAAAAAGGGGTTTTTCTCACCATCCCTGGCCTGAACTGTTACATCTTGTGGTGGGAGTACTTCTCGCATTTGCCAAAGCCTTTTTAAAATCGCTAACATCCATCATTAGTTAAAAATCAGTTTCAAATAGAGTGCCTGTAACAGCTTTAACCCACAGTGCTTAAGCCATGGTGGTCAGTGATTACGCTCCATAAACTGGATAGAAACAGGTAAAATAATACTAGAATCAGAGTGATCTGATATCTGATTTTGTAATCAATTTGAGTTCTGAATCTGAATCTGAAATGAAGCGATAGGAGTGCGTACTCGTAGAATCTGGCATTGATTAGTCTTTACCTACCCCACTGGGATATAGGCGTGAGTATATGTATGTATGTTATTTTTACTAAAGCGGTGATGCTAGGAAGCTTTGCAATCTTCAGAACTATCTCGTTCGTAATCTTGTCCTTCCATGTGATGTTAAAAGTATTCTTTCTAGATCTGGCCGAAAAGCGTGCCAAAAGACACAACTGCTGCACTGACCCTTGTAAGGGGTCTAAAATTGACGTGCCAGGCGACTGGACGTGAATATAGCTCCCAAATAGGGTTACGAGTATACATAGTGCTCGTGAGGAATCCGCATAATTTTACCATAGTATACCTGAGGTAGAGGTAGACCGACGAAACGATGGGAAGATGTGTTTAAAGAAAGATGTGGACTGGACTGGAGAAGGCAAGCTAAAGACAGGTAGACTTGGAGGAAGCTGGGGGAGGCCTACGCCAAAGAGGCGACTTCCACAATGTAGAAAAAAAAAACATAATTTCTATAATAACATAACGAAAATATTACTCAATTTTAACATTTAATTAGTGAAATTAATTTTAAAAATTAAAATTATTATTTTTACTTTATTTATACCTGAGGTCTTTAGGTCCAAAAAAGGTATTTGAACCCAGGCAAATTTAGCTTCGTTTTGAAGAGATTATAAATTTTCATGTAGGTCAACTATTTATTGTGCATTAAGCTCTTTTGACCGCGACATTGCCACGTATGTTTCCAAGTGTCGTGTCGCTATTGACAGACATAAAAGTGACAGCTATCACTCATAAGCACAACACTAGGAAATAGTACGTAGCAACGTCGCGATAAAAAGAGGTTAATGCTTTTTAGTAATCGCAGTAAATAATATACATGAAAATTAAACTAAAATATTTTTTTTGTGGAAAAATAATCATTACAATTTTATTAAAATGGATAATTTTCATAGAGAAGCAAAATTTATTCAAGTTTTATGTACAAAAATCAACAAAACAAGATTTCAATTTTGTTGAATATGACTCGGGTTCATATAACATTTTTTACTTCAAATGACCTCAGGAGTTAAAATCTTGCGGATTCCTCACAAGACACCTTGTATAGTCATCAGCAGTGATCGTAAATTTGTAAGCATTTTTGGTGCCATCTTATTGCGCTATAGCCTTGGAAAATACCAATTTAAGGTGCGTCCACACTTGTATCATTTGCTCGTATCCGATCACCGTGGCGTGGCATGACTGCGTACGCGCTGCTTGGACGCTCACTGTCGATTGTCCGATCTAAGTGTGTGATACGCGTAGCAACATGGATTTCGAGCCATCGGATCGGCGCAACGTCCAAACGCGTGATTGTGACACGCGATCATGGCACGGGACGAAGATCTGATCGGGCAAATGATACAAATGTGGACGCACCTTTAAACGATTAATCGTAGCTAATATTGACGACAGTAACCCTAATCCATAATTTTGGTTGAAATTTGCCACACCTATGGCACTGCACCATAATCGCTGCCCCAAAAACGGATGGATCTTGCAATCAGACGTTATTTTTACCTTATGATGATGTTATTTTGACTAACACTTGGACCACACAGCATCATTGTGGATGCCGAGTCATGTCTGTCCAGCTTTTCAATTGAGCCCTATCTCGTGACTCAATGCGTTATGCGTCATGCGTCATGCCACAAACATGCCGCGGATTTGTTGAGGATAAACGACGCACACAAATCCTGCTGGGATATGTGAAATGGAAATGTGTTCCTATTGAAAACATTACGTTTGTGTTTGAGTCAGAATGAAACTTTAGAGAATCGGGAACAATATACATCACTAAACTTATAACGCGTCCACGATTTACCTCAGACGGGTTACTCCGAAACCGGACTCCGAACTCTCTACGAGAACGAATCAGAAATTAGAAGATTTTTAGACGAACCAAGGTCACACATAGCCAACTGGATAAGGAAAATGAAGTGGCAATGGGCAGGGCACATAGTTCGACAAAACCGATGGCCGTTGGAGCAGAAAGGTTCTCGGGTGGAGACCGCGTACCGGCAAGCGCAGCGTGGGTTAGGCCACCCGCAAGGTGGTCGGACTACCTGGTTAGGGTTGCGGGAACTCGCTGGATGCAGGTCGCCTCTATCCGGCCCATGTGGAAATCTATTGAGGAGGCTTGTGTCCAGCAGTGGACGTCCTATGGCTGTAATGATGATGATGATGGGTTACTCTGAATCGTGGAAATTCGTAACGTGTCATCCCGCTGGTTCTTATGTTAAACTTTATTTAAGTGAGCGGGATGGCGCCATACAAACTTGGAATTTCAAATTTCATAGTAGCCCATCACGGGCTTAGGGGCTCGTGTCCAGGTCATAAATTGTTATGGGTGCCAAAATCCTAAGGCTTAGGGTGGTAATTTTTCGTTGTCTAAAATGGGCGGCAATTTTCATGGCGTCGGTACTGACGGTATGAAGTGAAGAAGACGGGTATGAATGAAGTGTGCGCGCGGCGGAGCACGATGACCCTGCCGCGCGCACACTACTTACTGGCCCCCGCTGTCTTTCCCCCCGTCGCCCGCAGACCATGGAGTGTTACGAAAGCACTTGTCGAGCTATAAAGAATAAAATAGGGTTATGCCTTTTGCCTGCTCCGCGAACGAAGTTACCCTTTTTTATAATTAGCAGACAGACATTCCTGTCGCGTGCCAACCCTACCGCGTTTGATCCCGCATCATGTTTCATTGATCAAGATGGACTCCGGCGCATGACGTCACGGCCCGAGCTGCTTAATGCATAGGGAATTATTCTACAATTGTTGTCTATTGCGTAGGGAAATATTCTGTAATTCTTGTCTAATGCGTGGGGAAATATTTTACATTTCTTGTGTAATGTATAAGGAAATATTCTACAATACTTCTCTACTTCGTAGGGAAATAACAATTCTAGTTAGTTTAATATGCGCAGAAAAATATTCTACAATTTTGGTTTAATGCTTAGCGATATATTTTACAGTTATTTTCTGATGTGTAGGGAAATATTCTACAATACTGTCTATTGTGTAGAAAAATAACAATTTTCTTTATGCGTAGGGAAATATTGTACAAATCTTGTCTAATGCGGGGAAAAATTCTACTTTATAATTCTTGTTCTTTACTTCTGGGATGATCTCGAAATAAATGTAACTTTTACTTAAAGTAATTTTTAGGCTTAAATAACTCTTCATTAGGTACTTCACAAAGTCAGTACAAATATTACAACAATACGGGTCGCATTGATAACATTTGTGAAGTCGGTTAAAAATATACTGTAAGACAGACAGAACTGTAAGATAAAAATTTAAAATGGTTGTAGGCCTCAAGAACTGTTTTTAAAGATTAAATCAGCCTGAGCCAAGATACAAGCGGACCGACAAACAAGGTAGAGCGACGATCTGGGGGGTTATAACGAAATTTTGACAATTGGTATCCGAATCAACTGGCCCATACAAAATCATGACACTTGATTCTGATCACGAGCGTCAAACGCATTATAGGCAATTGGGGGGCTAGTCAGGATGGGGGGAAACCTTTGGGTGAGTGCGCACAACCGTTAATTGTGGAGATCCTTCGATGAGGCAATTGTCCAGCAATAGACGTATTTAGGCATCAGCCTGTAGCTGACTTCAGAAAATATGACTCTTGTTGAGTAGAAACACAGCAGCTTAGTTTCAAACTTTCAAAGCAAGATTGAATACTTTCCATGTTCTTAGAAATACAATTATTTAAGTAAATAATGAAAAAATTCAAGACTCCGACTGAATTTGAACCAGTGCCTCTAGATCTTTGTATTTAAAGAATAATAGTTTCTTAGTGATAAAATTGACTTTAAACATCACGAAGATCGTGACGTTAAAACACCAAGATTTTCGTAAAAAGACAATGATTATTGAATGTGCTTGATAAGTACTTATAGATCTTGATAGCTCCAATAATAGATTTTAAGGCATAATCGTATCACAATATACGAGCAATTGAAATAATTTATTAGTAAATTACAACCAACTACAATCTATTATATTCTCCCAACGCCTTTGCTATCGGCCCTTAGAAACATTAATCAAAAGACTAACATTTCCACCAGTGAATGGAACTCCATTTATGGCCTCGTCTTTCCATATACGTAGTTTCTTCCCACCCACTGCGGCTTAATAATTTAATAAAGAGCGCACTATCATTTTATAATGATTTAATAATACAGTAGCAATCATAAGTCCAGACGGTGTCTGTTTCTTGGGCGTTCTTGTCCGTTAAGAATCTGTCCAAGTGTTTTTTAGAAAATCAGGCGGGATGGCGCCGTACGAACTTTATTTTTCGGATTTCGGAGTGGCCCCTCTGCACAATATTGAAGTTCCTGCTCTATGCTTGGTCAACTGCGATGAATGATTGTGTCTTATTCTTGTCTATTGTTTTTCTTAAACAACAGCCTCTTTAAAAGGACTTACACGTGCTAGCAGGTACAGTTTTTGCCATTTCATAGGTAGGTATTTACCACGTTTTTTCTCTGGTATGCCGCGACCATTTATCCATTATGTATCGCGTATCCTCATAATTTGTAATTCTGATGCCGATGTTGCCTACTTACTGTGCCAATGGTACAGTTACGGCAAAAAATGTTTGGGCCAGGTGACTTTTTATGAGGATAATAATAGTTTGGCATACATATATTCAATTGTAATTGCTTTTAAGTGGATGAAGGGATTTTTTTGTGCAGACAATAAATACCCAAGTAGGTAGGTATGTCAGCAACAAATAGTCTGTAACAACCAATGCGTCAGATATATCGGAACACATATTTAATACTATTAGGCATAAAGATGTGTGAAGATATATTTGGCGCTTTAGATGATCTTTCATGTGAGTGTGTGTGATTGGCAAATCTTTACAAAATGAAAATAACTTTTTTAATGTTTTGTGCGTCTTTTGTCTAAATTAAAGCTGTTAAAATAAATAGATACTTTTCGCAGTGTTATTCTTTGATATTTTACCAATCTAAAAAATCAACTAATTGCCGTGAGAAGGGGGGATTGTCCGTCCATCTGTCCATCTGTCCGTCCGTATTCACAGGTATTTTACTCAAAAAGTATGTGTAGGTACATTGATGAAATTTAGAGTATAGGTTGTTTTGTGTGCTAAAAAAAGTGCCCTTCATCCATACATGTACCTAAACAAAACTGAAAAAAAAATCAGCAAATATCATTTTGTGGCACATATATCGACAGATCAGATCTTTTAAAAACATTTTGAGTTACTTTTTGTTTTACAAATATCATGATAATAATCACAATTTTTGCAATTTATTAGTGGGTCTGGCTCAAGGCACTGGTTCAAGTCCAGTATCGTCGAAAAATTTTTTCATTTGTTTCTGATCTTTGTTTATAACATTTTGAGGTGTCTAAAATACTTTTTTGTTTAGTGGACATTTTCGGAAATAATCGCTCCTAAAGTAGCATAACTAGTTACTACCGTTCTTGAGTTATTGCCGAAAAAACGGAACTTCTCAACAAAAAGCCGTAAGTGCCGTGGAGATACTCTTTTTTGCTAGAGCACTTTTTTATATAGCACTTTTTTCACCTGTAGTGTGCATTTTTTCGTATGAACTGCTGCGGAACCCTACACTGAGCATGGTCCGACATGTTTTTGGCCGGTTTTTTAACTGCTACGAGTAGATAATTGACGGCTGGTTTAACGCAACAACTGTAGTGATGCTGGCTGCGAAGCTGACGATCCTGAGTTCAAATCCCGGTAAGATTTGCGCAGAGATGCTTTTCACACAAATTTGGTGATGAACATTAATAATTTATTCCCGAGTCTTGGATGCTTCCTATGTATATAAGTATATTATCTACTAGCTTCTGCCCGCGACTTCGTCCGCCTTAAATGCGTTTATAAGGTTATTTTTCCGGGATAAGAAGTAGCTTATGTCCTTCCCCGGGACTCGAACTATCTCTATACCAAATTTCATCCAAATCGGTTAAAAGGTTTAAGCGTGAAGAGGTAACAGACAGATAGACAGACAGACACACTTTCACATTAATAATATTAGTATGGATTAAATATGTTGTAGTACAGTCACCAGCAATAATACCCGCTACAACAAAGCGCGCATAAATATCTGACACGACTGTATTTCTAGGGCCGTAAGGACGTGTCAGATATTTTCGCCCGCTTTGTTATGGCAGATATTAATGCTGGTTACCTAGGACTCAAGCTTCATTAAGCTTCCTATGGGACTAGTTCAATTTGTGTAGAATTTAATTTATTTATTTAGATACCTATAAGATCTTATTCGACTCGTCCAGGTCCTATGGCTACCAAATATAATTTCCTCACTTACCTATCTTTAATTTACATCCCGTTTCACCTGAAAGCTGCTACTTCCTCAGAACATTGACCATATTTGGTTAACCCAGTCTGAAGAAGCGACCAGGGAAACCCCACTGGTCTATCACTGAATGAGCCATATAAGCATATTACAGCCACATGTAGGAACAAAAACGATCCTGTGCCAATTGCCGCAGAACCGGTCGGAGGGCCGGAGGACGTAGGGATGGGACACCTGTATCGATATTTATTTTCAAGTAGCTTCCCGCCCCGACTCCGCACGGGTCTAGTAAGGAAGAAGATGTCACCTAAACTTCCATTTACTGTATGGATGGACCATGTAATGGTATATTTTTTTATATATACCGTTTAGGGTTAATTACTTCCATGTGGAACTGTAGACATCGACCCCACGAGACAGGCCTAGCCTATTGTGGAGGTCATAGGCAAAATTATATTGTAAGTCATTCTTGGCAATATGTTCTTTTATATCTTTTGTCTCACACACTCAATTACTATGTAAGAAGATTTTTAATCACAAAGTTATCACTTTTCCATGCATTTTTGTATACTCTTACAAGCAAATCTTGACCCGACAACATACACATCAAAAATGTGCCAAATACTCATACTAAAACTGTGTGCATTCCGTGGCAAGCATGTTTGTCTAAGGGCCCCCATAGACGGACTACACTGAGCAATGGCGACGGCTTCAAGCGGTTTGATGTTGTATGATCTGCAGTTTACTATTTTTACGCACGACGCGATTTGCTTCATCATTTCTACTGCGAACCGCTAAGGGATGGAAAAAATAAGTAAGTCTTAAGTGCCAGTAATATTTTTTTCTTTTTAATTTCATTATCAACCTCAGGCTTAGAACTTTTCAATTCACCCTCTTAGGTGCAGCCGTTCTAACGTGATGCGCGAACATAGATAGATGAATACTTGGGACAACTGATCATTGACTTTTTTTACTCCACCAGCTCATCTGAAAGAAGTTCATAGACGAGAAGACCTTTGCAAGGATCTCCAAAAAGACCGATCATGCGCTACCGTCATCTGAATTTTTCCTGCGATTTTGACTATATCATTGGTCCACCTTCATGAGGACCTTCCTACGCTGTGTCTTCCGGTACGGTACTTATTTCTTACTTACATGGAAACAAAAAGGAACCTGGCGTTCGACAGTGCGCTACTAGCTACTAGCTAGTATATGTAGATGTCCCATGTAAGATAACACAAGCCTTACTGTGCTAACCATGGGATTAGTTCGATTTGTGTAAAAAAATCCTGTCTTTTTTTTTTATAATATTTATTTAAAATAGTGTTGACATATTGGCAATGAGCTTTACAGTGTGTAAAGTTACGAAAGACCATTAGGTCGACCTGTATGTAACTAACTATGTAATGGAATCTAAGGTAACTAATTTAACCATCTTCCAAGGATCGTAGCGTCATGAAAATTGGCAGCTGTATGTTGTATGTTGAGTAGTTCTGATGACAATACAATAATATGGTACTGTCGAACTGGTCTAATGATGGAGCCGGAAGATATGAACTGGCACTTCATGATGGAACATCGTATCATAGCTGTGTTTGGATTTGTTAGAAAAGGTCTTATGATGAAGCCGGAAAATAGCATTTATAAAGGCGTGTTTTTCTGGTGTTCTTTAAACTATTAATTTTTAATTTTACATACTGTAGTGTATATTTGTGCCTTTTATGTATATGTTGAAGAGATCAGGGAAATCCCATTGATCTATCACTGAATGAGCCTTATAAGCAGCTATTCCACATGTAGGGAACAAAAACGATCCTGTGCCAATTCTCTGCACAACCGGTCGGCTGGCCTGAGGACGTAGGGATGGGACATTCTTATATCGATATTATATTTTTATTAGAGAGATGCTTGCAATCATACTGCTTGAAGCTATACGAGCTGTGTAGTTGAGTCATATCCTTGAAAATTCTTAATAGCATTTAAGAACGAACCGTTACGAACCGTTTTTTTCGATATCGTTACTTTTGGTCAATACAAATAACCAAACACGTGTTTGCTTGGATATAAGCAATATAGAATTTTGTTCAGAATGTAATGACGGCTAAATTATTTATAATATATTAATTGTTTCAACAGAAACATGTCGCATGTTGTAACATGGCGGTTTTTGTCCTTGAATTTAATCTGAATCCTAAACAGCTGCAGAATTATGAACAAAGTAATAGCCTAGATTTTTACTTATTTTGACTTCTGATGTTAAATTTATCGTAATCGATATCTGCATGCAACCGCATCACTACACCAGAATGCAGCGCAGTGACTACGTGAATGAACACTGCAGTCGGCTTCTGCAGCAACCTCTCGCTCTCTCCTCATTCCTTCTGCATGCGTCAGAAAAGGACGCAAGTAGTCACGAAAGGATTATAAAGCTGTAAAAGTTTTTGGAAAATTGTATTGTTGTTTTGTTAGTTTGAGTAAGGCTGTTTGAGAGTCGTGTATACATTTTTGAGATTTACGTTTACTGAGATGAAACATTTTTATATTTCCAAGAAAAAAAAAATCTCCATGGATGTTCTTCTAACGAAGTTCACGTGTCGTGTCAAAATTGAAGCTTTATAAAGTTTCTCTTTTTATATTGAAGCCATTGAAGGACAAACGTACTACCAAAAATGCCAAAATACGCTTTGAAACTTATATTTTCTAGGTGCATGCAATATTTTTAATTTCAGAAAAGTTCAGAAAAGTCTGTTATTTTTATGGTTCAGTAGCCAAAATGGCAAAAACGGAACCTATATAGTTGCGTCATGTCCGTCCGTCCGTCCATCCTTCCGTATGTCACAGGAATTTTATTCAAAAACTATAAGATGTTATACTTATTGATGAAATTTGGAGTATACGAGAAGGTGCTTTGTATAAGACGCTACATAGTTTGGTAGTTAAATAACTGAAATAAATACTCCATACATGTAACTGAAGCTGATTTTTTTCAGCAATGATTAAATGATTAAATGATGGCACATATTTCGACAGTTCTTCTAAAAACATTACAAGGTTTCTAGGTTTTTTTTATTTATTGATTATTAATTGCTCCGAAGATAGCTCCTCTATTTTCTAAAACTTATGCCCCAGAAAGTATCAAAAACTTACAAAGATAAAGCTTAAAGAATACCTTCAACGGAAATTACTTTCAACATGATCAAATATACCGTTTTAGAGTTATTGTCGAAAAACGGCGCTTCTCAACAAAAGGACGTAAGTGCCGTGGAGGTCGCTCTTTGAATAATGCACTTTTTTATATATTATTTCATCTGTAATGTATTTAGTATGAACGGCTGCGGAAACCTACACTGAGCATGGTCCGACATGCTCTTGGCCGATTTTCTTCTAATAATGAGCAGGAGTGGTTATTCCCATTAATAATCTTTTTTTACTCTAGAAAGCTGATACCCGATTTTCACGATTTGACAGGAATCTATTTTCAAGAGTCGAAAACCAGCCGGTTCACAAATAATTTAATTATGATAATTGGACACGCTACAATGACAGTTTTAAGTAGGTGTCACAAACCGCATTCTGCTACTGCGGCTTGCTGGTTCGCTGGCAATACGAGTTTGTCGTTCCTGGAACAGATTCCTCGACGTCTATAAGTCTGCCGTGCCGTTATTGAGTTATTAACCAACGTGAGCAATTATTGTGCAACCGACTTTTAACTTTAGGAATGTTCCTAAAGGGAGTTGCCAACTACATAACTAGAGTTTGAAGCGAATCGCACACTAACTAATGTTTGGATATTAAACACAGTACCAACATGTAGGTAACATCTATCCATACTAATATTATTATTATTACTATATTATAAACGTGAAAGTACGTACGTTCCATTTAATCTAAAAACGATTGGGCGATATTTTATGAAACTTTCCAGTTATGTACCTTATACATGAGAATAGGACATAGGCTACAATTTATGTCAAATTTTATCCCTTTTAGGGCGAAAAAGTGGATGAAACTTTGTAGGCTATAAATTACATCTCTACGCGGACGAAGTCGTGGGCAACAGCTAGTATTATAAATGTGAATGTGTGTTTGTCTGTCTGTTACCTCTTCACGCTTAAACCGCTGAACTGATTTAGATGAAACTTGGTATGGAGATAGTTTGAGTCCCGGGGAAGGACATAGGCTGCTTTTTATCCCGGAAAAATACCTTTTATCCGCGATAAACGAATCTAAGGCAGACGAAGTCACGGGCGGCCTCTAGTACTATTATAAAGTTGTAAAAATGAAATGTTTGTATGTGTCGTTGTGGCTTCATCGCGCCAAATAGGCTAAACAGATTTCAACTATTTTCCCGACTATGCTAATGAAAAAAAGAGGGGTTATGACTTACTCTCCTCCGCAAACGAAGTTGCGGGCGCTCTCTAGTAAGAACTAAATATGTAACTCTTCTCCTTTTGCTCCTTCCCCGTGACTCAAACTATCTCCATTCCAAATTTCATCCAAATCGGTTCAGTGGTTTTAGCGTGAAGAGGTAACAGACAGACAGACACATTTTCACATTTATAATATTAGTGTGGATAGATGACCACCGTCCGACTCCATCATGAGCTCGATGGTGTAATAAGATTGTACTGTCAGTTAACTTACATAAGTTTGCCACATTTTCGCTCAATCGGTAACCGGGAAGTGAGTCTTTATCCTGCAAGATTTGACACACGGCACGGAGATAACACGGCAAGTTAAAATCTTGTAAAAAATATTACCAACGGACGGCAGACGTATCTGTAGCGATTTCTTCCAGTCCAGTATAACCTTTGGGTTAAAAGAAAATAATTGTGAAATACAATTGCATTCCAAGAGTATATTCGATCAGATATGTTTCGATTACAGACGAAATAATTGGTTACAAAACACCTCATATCTATCTCATCAGATCTACATAACAATCAAATCTCTAAATCAGATCACCACCATTTTTGTACTTTAACGGAAATAACCTCGAACTTTCTAATCTAATGCAATGATAATTTGGTGTAGGACTGGGAATCTGGTATTTCATTTAATGTAATACTAAGGAAACAAGTTACGAGTAGTTTATTAACTCGGTTTACCAACGGTAGGGTAAGGTAGATGTTACCTATAATAAGTTTGAATATGTGTGAAGCATTGGCTATTTCTGGATCAAAGTCAGAGATCTTCCTCAATTTTGCCATATTATAATGTTCTTATGCAACGAGTCAGGAGAAAGATTTACTCTGAGAAAATCTGACATCGATTAAGCCTTTGAAAGCCCTGAATGCTAAGATTGAAGAATTAGCAGCCGACTAATTCGTGAAAATCGTGAACGTTATCAGGCAAATCGATGTCAAAAAGATGCGAGATGAGTGCTCGATCTAGTCTATATTTACAAATTCAGCAAAGGAAGTAGGCAGTCAAGAAAGGATAATTACTTGAGTTGGTTTCATGTATCTGACCTTAAAGTAGAGAATATGCTATTTAGGCAGTTTCCTGCGTCATGGTCGCGAATGGACTGAAAAACTATCGCTTTAGACCCGTCATTTTTATGCGTAATAATGTGTAGAAACCGCGAGAGTAAAAAGTATTATGTCTTACTGTCGTCTTACTTCTTTGTGATACTAAAGTAATCTGTTAGTTGATGAAATCCTTCTGTGCGTTGATCTTCGTGAATCTTGTTACGAGATTCTTAGATTAAACGAACTACGGACGCATTACAGTCAAGATCCAATTGAAATTTCAATTTAACTACGAACTCCTTGGCTTGGTCTTCTACAGACTAGTAGTATACCGACGCATTGTTATACGGTGATACTTTTCACATATCAATGAGGAATATAAATATTCTTGAAATTTATATGATGAGTAGTCCTGTGGTATCTGATTGATTGCCTCAGCAACAGCATCCAAAAACTAGTTCAATCATCCACCTTGAAATTTTAACTTAGGTCCAAGTTTAGAAATTCTCAAAAAACTACACTTTAACAAATACTAAGCTACACTACGCTAACTAACCCACTACTTACCTCTAATTTCTAATCATCAATGAATCACCGAATTAATCTTAAACATAACTATGTTTTACAGACGTTTCAAGCTTTAAGAAGAGCATTTATCTGAATGAAAAACATCACATGAAGCCGGGTTAACTTTAATACCATTAGTGTAAAATAAACCATAGAGAACAAACTAGTTCGCGTATCGCCGCGCGCGCTGGGTCAACGAACCCAAGATGGCGCCAAAATAGAACCGAGAATGCCGCCATTTCATTCTAACCTCGAAATTTGTTACAAACTTTGATAATTATTCACAGTTCAAGTGTGAAGAATTGAGGTGATAAAACGATGTAGGAATTGTTTTTTGTGTTTTTAGTGTGGTTACGCGATTTTGCTGTGTGTAATGTGTGCTTTAGATTGAAATTTGATGATATTTTTAGGTGATTTTGTGGTTAACTTCAGGTTAAATTTTCGATTATCTGCCATTTTTTGACATTTAGGAACTAAATCGCTGTACCTACATAGTATCACACCTATATTTTCAGAAATTAACTTTTGTCATACTGACATTTATAACAAATTCAAATAAATTCCCTTTCTTTTCTTTCTTTCCTTTCATCTCTGAATGAGGATTTTTCCTCATTTCCTCAAAACTATATTGGAAGGAATCCCTTAGAGGGATAAGTCCACCTTTGTTTTGTAGTCGATTTGTTTGATTGGTTAAGTGCAATAACTTTACTCACATATACTAGAAGTATGTAAATAAAACAATTTAAACGGATTATATCGCTCGTCAGGAACTCAAATGAGTGAAAATCGTGGAAACAGAAGAAAATATTATACCTATACTAGAAGTAATTATAGTTATAAATTTCATAAAACGTACTAACAGAATGTGCGTATTTGATTCCGTAGATCAGTGCAGACAGATAGACAGATGTCGGGAAAAACTAGACAGCCGGCAGACACTGACCGGACGGGACCGATAGAAATAGGGAAAATAAATAGCACGAACTGTTTCAACCGTGTTTCGTTTATTTTGAACTTGTGGTTCGTTTATTGAGGGTTAACATTTTGTTTTTGTTTATTTACTGCCTACGTTTAGAAATAATTAACTCAACTTGCGATTCATTGCCACATGACAAATATTCTTCATTTTATTCTCTTCTGTTTCCGCAATATCCCTCATTTAAATAAAACAATTTAAACGGATTATATCGCGTATATTACGTGACGTTTCGGTGTTTTCGGCGTCTTCACGGAGTCGACTGAGAAAAATACATTTTACTCTATCAAAGTTACAATTTGTGCTAATTCTAAATTTTTTCTTTCATTGTAGGTAAGGGTTGTTTTCACGGTAGGTAAGGGTAAATTAAAATAATTACAAAACAATTGAGTAACATACAAAAATAGATGCAGGGTCGTGTCGCAGCGGCAAGGCAGTTTGCTGAGCTTGTCCTATTGTCATTTACATATTTTGCAATGTTAAACTGTGGATTTATTATAGGTTTGGTTTATGATAATAAATGTATTTCCATTCTTGCTTTCTTTAGAAAAGACTAATTCAAAATCAGCAGGTTTCTCTGATTTCTGTTAAGTATGTGGCGTTCTTATTAGGTAAGTACTAAACGTTTAAGCGTTAAAAAGTTTATATCATACTCCTAGCTCACCAAGACGTCATGGTGTCTGTCAGTCACTGTTAAGATTTCTATTAAGTAAATTTCAAATTTTCATTCACAGTCGTTCAATCGATATAAAATCGGAGTATCTTCGATTGACACCAGTTTAGTCACCCGGTCAGAAACCTTTCAATTGATAAATGCGGGTACTCATTGGAGCTAATTTCCAAGAATAATGACGTTCACGGTTAAAATCGTTAGTCTAAATGACAAATCATTGTGTATCTGTCTTCTGAATCGTTGAGCAATGCATGGACAAGAAATGTTCCGAGTTGCGATGTTTTCAGGAAAATATCAGTAATATCTGAGCACGTACAAACTTCCTAACCTACTATAAGGGTATAATTATAAGGGTATAAAGTTGTAAACATTAAATGTCTGTACATTCAAGATAATTTCGAAACAATGTATCGGACTATTTAGAGGTCAATGAATCGAAAAAGAAATTGTATGTGGAAGAGAAAAAAGTCATAACCCTCTTTTTTTCTTAAGTGTAGTCGGGTAGAAAGTATCCTATATACCATCTGTGGATACCCAGCTACCCGTGTACCAAAAATTATTGATATCCGTTTAGCTGTTTTGGCGTGATGAAGCCTCAACGACACAGACAAGCAGAAAAAATCCAAAAAAGTGACCAGTGACCTTCAAATATTCCGTAAGTATCACTGTTTTTCTTAATGTAAAAACATCACACAATCTTTTTTTAATTTTTTCTTTCTACTTAGATCTTTGTATCAATATTGGAATTCTTATTTTGTACAGCCGATTATTTCGATTTCCTCTTCAACTACTTTTAAATCTAAAATGTTAACATGTCTCCAAACAATTATGCATTCATCACTTTCTGTATAATTTTGTTAATCTAATTTACCTTAACTATCCTTTGCTTCTTGATAAACTGTTGCTATGAATCCTAATTCCAAACAAAATTATCCAGAATAAAACTCGTGACCATGTTGAAAAGTGATAAATGTGACACCTTTAAATAAACCAAGTACCACCAAATACTGGGAAACGGCTGTCAGACTCAAGCGCATACCAACGTCATCTCGGCCATATATTATTGAAAGGTCTTAAGTAACGTACGGAGCTCCTTAGAGCTTTAAACTACTGGAGATGACTTACAGACGCATTCCTCTGTGTCAAAGTATAAATGAACAAATGTCATGTCAGTTTATCCTATAAATTGTTAGCAAGTGCATGTTTTATGCCCGTTTTTTTGTAGAAATGGGTTTTTTTAGGACCTGATTTTGATTTGGGTAGTTCAGGCTAGGCCTCCTTATCAGTAATCGGATTCAAACGGGGGAACGGCAAGCCCACAAACGGTTATGTCATCCACGGCAACTTAAAGTAGGGTTGGAAGGCCGTGCTCAAGGTAGAAGAATTGCAGAGGCAGGTTGAACCGGTTTAACCTGACTCAAGGCGAGAGAGTGAGTGAAAGAATCGGACATAGGGGAGAAAATGAGAGAGAGCATAAAAAGAGGAATATTTCCATAGTGTTTTGTAAGTGTTTACCTCACCTCCCACTAAATGTGCATGATAATAGTTTGGCATAATGATACGGCGTGCCGTCTCCATTGGTTTAATGTTCTGATACAAAGCTCCTATAAAATTAGTGCCATTATCCGTTAAAGGGCTGAGTCGCGAAGTGAGATAAATTGACAATCTGAACGCCCTCCTGATAGGAATGTCCCAGGGGTAAACTGTTTATACAAACAGGTTTAGTTGTATTTTTAGTCACTTATTTCAGGAGTCGGCGTCAGGATATGGAGGTGCCATAAATCTAGATACTCCAGTCCCCTTTTGTACTAAGTTTGCATCTAGTGTTAACGTCGTTTACGTCATCATTATCATAACACAACGACTCTTTCACAACGACTGGTCGTAAGCAGTCTACATCCAACGGTTTCCGTGATCTTGACCAGTTCGTCGGTCAATCTTGTTGGGGGCCTTCCCACGCTGCGTCCTCTCATATAGAGCAGCTGTGTTTCTAGGTAGAAGAGTAACTGATGATCTTCAAACGACGAAGATTTTTTTAATCACACCTAAGAACCCTCTCGATCTAGTGAGCTTTCAAACACAAATAACAAAATCCAAACCGGTCCAACCGTTCAATAGTTACGATAAAATTGCCACAGACGTACAAAAGAATGCCTTCTATTATTCAGAAATAATTACTTTTAGTTTTCGTAAGACTTTTTTCTGCACAAGATAAAAGTTTTTTGATTGTTTTTCTGCTTACATTTTATCATAACATTTTTGTACTCAATGAAGTTAAATCTAATCATATTAGTAGACACTTTAAGATTGTAGCAACTAATTTCATTATGTCACACCTCTCATGTTTCTCCTGTTTCATTCCTACTATGAACAAGCTTTGAACCGTCGCCAATTGCTATGTTACAGAAACAACCTAAGGATAAAAAATAAACAAAGTTAAGTAACCACATTCCGTTTTGATTTCATTTGTAATCAAATCTCACATGAAAACCACTCCTTTTCACAAACACAAAAGAACTTACTAGGTAAATCCATAAACTTGGAAACGATATTACTCAGCTTTAAAAAAACCTGATCTAAAAGGAATAAAACTGCCGGACACCCACACAAGATATAATCTACTCTATAACTCCAGAAGCATCGAGTTACAAAGTTTTATTTATTTTTTTACCATCTCCATTTAAAGTAAGGCTTCAAAATAAATCTAATCAATTAGGCTAATTACCGAAATCTAATTTAGAAAAAAAACTTTGTCTATGCCACCGCGTGATTAGAAAAAAAAGGTTTATTAATGGAACGTTGCCGCCTTTATTTTGAATTAGGAATGGTGGAGGCGCACTGGGAGCGAACAATTTTATTACCGCCATTGTGAAAAAAAAAATATAACCAGGTAAAACCATCTTGTAGTATACTACAGCCTTTTGCGGACGTTCCATTAACACTGTACCAAAATATACACGTCGACTTCAGAACTTCGTCTCTTTTTTTCGTCGGTAAAACAATGGTGAAATATGTCATTGACGCAAAGGCACATAAATACATACAAATAATATATTCTTCGCTTCAGGGATGTCCAAATAGCCTTACTAATTACACTTGAAATAAAATTAGGCGATGCGACAAAAGTCACACTTTAAACGTACATCACACCAAATCGGCTGAACGGATTTCAACTATTTTTGGTACACATGTAGGTGGGTATCCACATATTCTACTCGCAGAATAAGGATTTGAATTTGAATCTTGGAAAACTACGTATTGAGTTTATACTTAAAAATATATATTTATAATAGGCTAAGTACAAATATTGTAATAAGATAAGAGTTGATTTGAAAAGATGACTGAATGTTGAGTTTGTTTCGGCTTTCTTCTCAACAGTGGATTCTCTTGGAAAATGCCGCATGGCCTGCTATAATGTAATAAATGGCCTACTTGCAGAATAAACTATTTGAATTTCAATTTGATGGTTACAGGATAATTTTCATGAAACACAGACAGTCCTCGGTGTAACCCCAGCCGAGCAGTAGCGTTGGCAACAATTTACCGAATTCCCTGCCATATTGTTTTTGTTAGCCGGTTGTTCACCCGTAGGGCTGCACCACACCGTGTTCGGTTACAATCGTTCTTGGTTCCAATGTGATAGTAATTACTATAGTAACTGGCTTCCGTGCTTTGAGAATAAATGAAAACATTGGGAAGCGAACTACACAACATACACACAGCAATTCCGCAATTTACAACCTTTTGCCCTTCAATAAGTATTCGGTATGAATTTATTTTGACCTTGAAACGTAAATTTTAACAAACGTTACTTTTTCGATAATGATTTTTACATATATATATTAGACTAAAGGGCGCCCGCTACTTCGTTGGCGGAGGAGAACAAGTCATAACCGTCTGTTTTTCGACATCGTAGTCGGGTAAACAGTATCCTATAACCATCTTCTGTCTGCCACCCGTGTATCAAAAATACGACACATACAAACATACAAAAAATCAAAAATAGAATATGTTTCGATTCAGTGAACTGCAAATAGTCCGTTACAATATTTTTTTTAAATATCTTTAATCTACAGACATTTCATTTTTACAACTTTATAAAAGTATAGACATACTGAATGGCTTTATAATTTCGATATAATTATCGACATTTTCGATTTCATAACATTTAATTTCTTTTTATGATACTATTGTTTGGGGGTATAATATTTTAAATGAATCGTTTTTTGGTTTAAAATACTAAAATCTGATAAAATAAAATCACTGAAAAAATAGCTGTTTAAAACATCGATTCTTTGAAAGTTCATTGAGAGTTATTTTTAGCCACAGCACTAACAAAAGAAAGGGCGCGTGCCCACATCACCCAATTATCGCACAAAGAATAACAACTATCTTACGCCTTAAAAGATAAAGCTTAACATTCAACAACTATGAAATAAACATAAGCAATGACAAATTTGTCACATCGAAACCTTTTGCTTAAAACAAAACGTTACCGCCCTTTTATTTTCAAGTGATAAAGTTCAAATTAAAATGTCATTCGATTTGATGGTTCTAAATTAAAGTTGTATTCTAAATAAAAGGCGGGAAACTTCTGTCAATCGCGCGGAAGCCATTTTTGTTGAATCAATTAAAATAATTGATGCCACAGATGCATTCAATTCTGGGAACATTTTTTGTTGTGTCACTGCACTATTAGGAGTGAACTTTTTCTAAATTTAGAATCAAAATTACTCACCTTTTTATTTTAGAGGATTTTTCCGATCTTAATGATACTTTTTGAATATAATTTATCCCTCAAAGATTAAAATCGCTTGTTTTGAGTTGAAGTTAGTTGTTAAGATTTAATGAACACATTATGTATTGATAATCTTCCGATAGCCTGTCTATACATATGTGTAATGAAACTTCATTCTGTCATTTCATTAGGCCGCAACGGCACTTTTAGATTAGAAGTCTTTAGTTCACCAGCATCTCCTAAGAAGATACTACTGTTTAGGACAGAGCAGTAAAACTCAACAGTCAGTATTTTTTACAAATATATCAATTATTCCTTTTTTTACGTTCATACCAGTAATAAAATAATAAAAATAAATAAATATTACGGGACAAATTTACACAAATCGAACTAGTCCCATGGTAAGCTCAATAAAGCTTGTGTTATGGGTACTAGACGACGATATATATTTTAGATATATTACTTATATACATAGAAAACATCCAAGACTCAGGAACAAATATTTATGCTCATCACACAAATATTTGCCCTTACCGGGATTTGAATCCAGGACCTCAACTTCGCAGGCAAATTTACTCCCACTGAGCCAAACCGGTCGTCAAACCAGTACTTAGCCTACCTTAAACGTATGTAGATATTTATTATACTAATGCTGATGCAACGCTTGTTCTGTCACTTCGGTCATTGATGGTAAATGTTTCGGTGATAGCTTTAAAATATATCCTTATCATTACATCCCTCTCTCTATATTTATTTTTGTTATTTTTATCTCCCTCTGTATCTGCCTTCTACTAGAAACATCTCTTTGCCCATAGAACATTACTTAATGCCATCATGATCTTTAGATTTGGGTCCAATCGCATTTTTTAGTTTAATAGTCAAACATCAAACTAAGTTTTTATTTAATTAGACATGTGCTCCTGCTTACTCTATCTAATAAAACGAGATCCTAGAACGCCCAGACCACTACGTAAGGAAATTAATTCATTAAGGATTCTCAAAGCGATTGATTTCATATTATGGCATAATGATAATTATCAATGAATAGTGTAGTCACACTTGCTTAGATTATTATCAAAGCTCGTGTAGTGTTCAAACCATATAAGTAAGATCCTTCCTTCCTCATAATATCACAGCAAACGTATTGTCAAGCTTGGCTGGTCATATCGGCCATTTGGCTAACAATATAATGAGGTACGAGTAAAAGTAATAAAGTTAATATAGATCTCAATTTTTATCTAAGCATACATAAAGTGGGTATGCTTAGATAACAATCTCCTCCGCGAACGAAGTTGCAGGCGCCTTCGAGTCGAGTAATAAAACGAGAATTTAAGTAATAAAACCATCATTAAGTACTCGACCAATGATGGTTTTATTACTTAAATTTTTGAAGTAAACAATTAATTTTTTTTCGGCACAAATATGTGCAATGTAAAAAGAATGGGACATCGATATGTTACATTATTTTTGAATGAATAAGGATGATTAATGTAAAAAGTTTTGATTACGTACTTAATGTTGGTATTAAGTAGAGGAATGAAATTAAACGCGTGTTACGATTTTGCCACTTACTTATTACTTCGATGAGTAGGATTGTAAATTTAGCTACTACATACTATGTTTTCCTTTAAGACGTTGATGTTGTACTTATCAATAACAGGATTGTCGATGTCAAGATTTTTATGTCAAGCACTAGGACCACCTGACGTTCGTGCCCGAAAAATCACTAAGTATAATAGTCGACAACCTTAGTGACAATATCGACGAATACACAATAGTCACTCTATTTCTTGTGTAATAAGGATGGCAATGTCGGTACAGTACAATACGATAGATATTGTTCTGAATGAAAGCTGTCTTGAAAAGAATTATGAATAGAGCAGAAAATATTATATATTATATAAATTTGTTTACCATCTTTCATTTCATTTTTTAGTGATATAAAAATATGATCAGTGTAGAATTTTATAAATTGATTTTTTATCGTAAACTTTTAATTGATGAGTATGGACATTCACTCCGCTTCTGGTGCATAATATTTAAAAGGTCTTCTTATAATGGTAGCCGCATGCAAAATAGCAGGTTTGTGTAGAATATTAATAAGTCTTTCATTGAGGAACGAAGCTTTATCGATTAATATGCGAGTCGTGGGCGGCGGTTGGGAAATGTATTTCTTTGTACGTTTAGCAATGCCAGATACTCACAGGTACTGATTATAGAGGAACGACTTGTGAAGGGGAATTGACGGATTGTATCATTTACAAAGATATGTTAAGGCTATAACAAATTCAGTAAGAATAGGCCAACTCAATTGCAGTATGGTTATTGTAAGTTTAAGAGAATGATTTTGGCCTCAATAATACATCAGCAACATTTCAAGCCATAATAAGCATGTTCACTATGTGAACTGTAATAGTTTTATTGTATTATGGATGTAAAATAAATTACGTGAAAGGGTATCAGTGTCGTGTAGACTCATTTGTCCTATTTACAGTAGAATTGTCGTAAGCCTATTACAAAGTGTTATATGTGTTTTGACCGATTATTGTTAAGAATCAACTATATTGCGTAATCATGAATTTATTTGCACTTACAATTAGAATCCTCCGCGATGAAACAATGAATTGCGATGGTTACCTGCAAATAAAATAACAATCATTAGCAATAGTTAAAAATATAATAATAATATAGGTAGTATGTGCGTATCAACAAGATTTATTTTTTCACAGTTTACGGTTCAGTTGTAGTAAAATTTGCATAAAGCATAACAAAAGATGGGGTTTTGTTGGATATCAATAAATTCTAAAGTATAAGGGCTATGCAATTGAAACTTTATATGTTTAATAGGTATGTTCACCATTGAATTGATATTATATCCTGAGAAATTTCAAACCCAAGTTATGAGAGTTAAAAAAAAGGTCGAAGCGCTATGAGAAAAGGTAGGTAGTGCCCTGGCTCTTCGCTTGCCTTGTCTTGGCGGGGGCACGATAGTAGATAAAATAAATAAATTAATAAATATTAGGGTAAATTTTATACAAACGGAACTATAGCCTCATAGTAAGCTATATGCCTTGTGTTATGTTATAAGTACTAGATGACGGTATATTTAACAGATATATTTACTTATATATACATAGAAAACATCCAAGACTCAGGAACAAATATTGATAGGCTCATCTCACAAATATTTGCCCTTGCCCGGATTTGATCCCAGGACCGTCGGCTTCAGAGGCAGTATCCACCTGAGCTAAACCGGTCGACACATAAAATACATGATTAAGTAATTTGATAGTAAAAGTCCCCTAAACCGCACAATTTGGCAAAGTGCTTCAACACACAACAACCTACGTACATTGTTTGCTGTTCCCACGCTCCCCATCTGTGCTAAAAATTATTACGAAATATTTGAAGTCTCAATTTTCACGTGACGAGCTTATAAACGTAGTTATTACAGTCTGTACTTTCAAACCAACCCGGAGGCGTGTAATATTGAGAGAAGCAAATAAGAAATCGTCTAGAACCTCTTTGTTTCGTTTTAAATCGTAAAATAGCGCAAAGTAAATTGTCGTCGGCTATATACTGGGTGATTTTGGGGTCGTGATCACTAGTGCCAGAGGGTGATGGAGGGGATCACACTGAGCAACTTTTGCTATGGGGCCAACGAAATCGCGAAAAAAAACACCTAATTAAGCGTTAATTGAAAGTTAATCGATCGCTAGCTATCCTAAATGTATGAAACAATTAATATTTTTTCGCGATTTCGTGGTTGACCCTTTAGTGAAAGTTGCTCAGTGTGACCCTCTCCATCACCCTCTGACCTCCTGGCACTCGAGATCACGACCCCAAAATCATCCAGCATATTTCCGGACTGATGCGACCTTCCAGCGTTTAATAAAAGAGCGGTGCCCACCTGAAAGGCCTGCAACGCACTTGTGATTGTGACTCGTCTGGTGATGCAAGTGTCTATGGGCGACGGTGATCGATTACCATCAGGCGATCCGTCTGCTTGTTTGTATTAACATACAAAAAAAAATTAAATAAAACAAGAACCGACTTCAAAATAAACTAAAAAGCCATAAATAATTTTTTAATGTGATGTGAAATTTAAATGTGATCCGTACCGTACACGGTACGGATCACATTTGAATCACCTTTTGAAGTCGGTGCCAAACCATTCATTTATTACTATTAAGAACCGCGGCGGCGAGCCTTTAGTTATTATCTACCTACATATATGTTTAGTCATAGTAATTCGTATTTTTGTTGAATAAAGACCTTTATTTACTTCAGGTTTGGCACCGACATCAAAAGGTGGTTCAAATGTGATCCGTACCGTACATAAAAGATTATTTATGGCTTTTTAGTTTATTTTGAAGTCGGTTCTTTTTTTATTTAAAAATTTTATTTTTTTGCTTTTTAGTGATGGATTTTAGTAGTGTTATAAAGTATTTTTTAGAGCCCACTGATAACTTTAGAAAAATATGTACAAAACATTGTCAGTGCCTATAATATTTGAGAGTTTCTCTCGATCTCCCTGGTATCCCATCATCTAATCCTGACTTGGTGATAAGGAGACTACTTCAGGGACAGTTTTAACGTATCTACCTATAATAGATGATTTTTTTAAGAATTATCCTCTAACTCTTAACTATTAAGGAGTTGTACCTTCCGTCATCAGCTCAGCATGATGAGATTATGACTACCATATGCAAATACTTAAATAGCTTAAGAAAATATATGAAAAACGTTATAAATGCCTATAAAATTTGAGGATTGCCCTCGATTTCCCTGGGATCCCATCATCAGATCCCAACTTGGTGGCAATGGGACCACCTCGCGAGTATATCATTTCAAATAAAAAAAGAATTTTTAAAATTGGTGAACATACATAAAAAATAAAAATAAAAGTATCGAACATATAATGTCCTCCTTTTTTGGAAGTCGGTTAAAAATCAAGCGTGGAGCATCAAAAAGCCATGTCGGCTATACGAATCCCTTAAATGTATCATAAGTTTTGCTCATGGTGTCGCGATGTTCCACAATTTAACCGGAATTAATTACGCTTGTAACTTCTATACCTAATATTATAACGTTGTACAAATTAAATGTCTGTATGTACATTGATAATATTTTCAAAATAAACTATTGTAATGAACTATTTGGAGGTCACAAACCAGTTCAGCCGTTTTGACGTGCCACAACGACACATACAAAAAAATCAAAAAAGCATATTCTTCGATTCCATGACCTTCAAATAGTCTATTATACATTTTTTATTAATATTTATAACGGCACATTTCATTTTTAAAACTTTATCATCATCATCAGTTCACTCTTGGCAGAGTGGCCGTGGTTACGGCAATAGTATACACATTTCGAAAGTGCTTGTAACTAGGCCTACTTGAATATAGAATATTTTGATTGATTGATTGATTGACATTTGGGTTCTCATCCTCGTCCTTTTTCTGAAAGACAGCAGCTTTCACGATGCTTGTCCATTTCACCCGGTTGTCTGCGAAGCGAGTGCACGGTATCATAGTGCTCTGTGTGGTCTTTTTAATAAGGTCGGCGTAAGTTGGTGATCGGCCTCGCCCTCTCTTGACTTCCATCTGGCCCTGTAGTACCAATCGTTCCATGGAGTTCTTATTTCGGGAGATGTGGCCAAAGAACTTCAAAACAACTAAGTACAAAATAAAACTTTATAATAGAATAGATGGTAATCGCAGAAACAACCAAAGAGGAAAATATTAAGTACCTAACTGAAGTTAACGAAGTAGCAAAGACACGTTTTCTAAGATACAATGAGTCAAGGGCAGACTAATAAATCCAGCCAAAACGCGGCGACCGGAACGCTTGCCGGTCTATAAACTGCGAGTCGTAAAAATGTTCCATCTGCAATTTATTTGACATTTAAAACATCTTTTAGAGTTGCGGATTTGACTGTGTGTGCGAGTGTGAATGATATTTACCATTCAAAACCTCATATTTCAGGTCCTGCTTATTTTTTCTGAACAGATAATACATTTGCATATTGAAAAGAAAAACGATAATGGGCAACGACTTCGTTTTATTAGGGTTCCGTAGCCAAAAAGTCAAAAAGGAACCCTTATAGTTTCATCATGTCATTTCCGTCCGTTTGTCCGTCCGTCCGTACTACGATGATGATGACCGTGGTCCGTATTGATGAAATTTGGAATATAGGTGTTTTGTATAAGCCGCTATTTAGCTTGATAACTATCAAGATGAGTAGCAGCTTATATAATAAAAAAATATTTGTAATGGGGGCACTCCATATATATGTTATGTAACCAAATGTGATAACATTTTTTTTTCAGCAAATATTAATGTGTGTGGCACATATTTCGCCAGTTCTTTTAAGAAAATTTTGAGGTTTTTAAAAAAATATTAAGAAGTGTGAATATTTACGGAAATAGTCGCTCGGGGACAGCGGGGGTGCCCGCAGACCATGGGAGTGATACGGAAGAACTTGTCATTCGTAAAACAGTCATAAAAATTGCGATATTACAAGAATTTACACCAAAAAAGTTTCAAAGCGTATTTTGGCTATGTCGGTAGTACCTTGGTCCGTAATAAAAAAAGTTACATAACCGGTCTCGTTCTGAATTCCGTACAAATGTCGTAACAAAACGTTTTAGACTCATTCATGAAACGTACGTCGACTAAACAAGTGTGATGGGCCATTAAAAAGGCGATTTTGTGTCATATACTTGTATTTCTATTTATAGTTTTGTTATCTTTGTTTTTGATGTCAAAAATGAAATGTCTATTAGTTGAAGATATTTTTTAAGATATTGAGGTCAATGAACCAAATAATATTTTTTGGATTTCTTGTAGTTTTGTTTGTGTTGTTTTGGCTTCATCATGGAAAATCTGCTAAGCGGATTATATTTTTGAACATCTTGAGGTCTATGAATCAAAAAATATTCTTGGGTATTTTTGTATGTGTGTGTCGTTGTGGCTTCATCATGGAAAATCAGTTGAAAGGATTTCAAATATTTTTGGTATACGGGTAGCTGAGTATCCACAGGAACTTTTTTACTCGACGGCGATACAGTAAAAACAGGGTTAGTGATTTGTTTTCCTCAAAGAAGAAAGATATAGTAGTCAAATACTATGTGATCACTAGAACAGTGTAAAGAGTTTACGAATAAACTGTGATAACTATACTACGTAGATTGCGTGGCTATGTCTAGGTCAACTACTAATTTGTATGTTTTGTAAAAAAATAAACTTGTTTATTGCTGAATTTCGAATCAATTTATTTGATCATTTATTGCAGTAAACTACAATATAGTCAGACTATGTGTGTATCGAATTAACAAAACTTTGTGTGACTATCTTTTTTTAAAAGTTAAGTTAGGTATGTCAAAAAAAGATTTGGAAAGCAAAGATTTGTCAAAGAGTCAATCAGTGTTCAGTACAATCTATCTCCCAAGATCGCTCCACTTTCCTAAATCTCTACACAATATATTACTGACTATCGTATTTGATAAACACGCTATCGATCTAGCACACTTTCTCCAAAAACAGCAAAATAGATCGGAAACAGGAAACCTATTTAGCACTAAAGAAACCCAGGTGTAGGTAATAACGATCATCTGGGCTAAGTCTGAGCCCACGCTCATTTCGTGGCCCCATATCGTGCATACATTTCAGCCTAAAAACCTAATTTCCGCGCGAAAATGTAACGGTTACAATTTGAAAATAGAACAGACATCACCTGACCAGTTTATAAAGATCTTAAAAGGTTGGAATCCCGCTGAAATTCGGGAGCATCTTAAATTGGGCGCATGTAATTTGAGACGCGTCTGTTTTTCGATAATGTTTTACCACTGATTTGTTTGTTTTACGTGTTTTATGCCAGTTGTAAAACGATTGAATGGAAATGGGATAAATTTCCGTGAGAGGTTTTATGGCCGCATTTTCCTGGCTACAAGTCTAAGAGATAAAGAAATAACTTGTACTCGTATTATTTTTAAAAGGATGAGTTTTTGATCACCAAATTCCCCTGTTTCATATTGGAACTTAGAACGTTCTACAGATTGAAAAATCCATGAAGTAATTTTCGAATACTATTCGTCTATTGTTTTTACTAAACTCCTTCTTTCCCCTACCCTTCCGAGTACGTCTTCATTTTTGAAATTTCCGTTTGGTCACTTTATACGACAAGACGCTTTCATTAATAACATCGTAGAGGGAAAGGTTGAAGGCAAACGAGGAAGGTGAAGACCGAGGATAAACTTCATGAAACAAATAAAAGAGAAGGTTGACGTCTTGTCTTATAGAAAGATTAAAGAGGTTTCATAGTCAGTAACAGACTTAAAAGCCATTGATGAAAGAGTTAGCACTGGATAGGGCGAAATGGAAAGAGTTACTTCGACAAGAGTTTTACTCTTAAATTTATGATGATCCCTCTACCTTGCTAACATCATTTACACCCGATGCATAAACACTTCCACCAGAACCACTTCCAAAAATATAAATGATTATTTATTTTTATTTATTTATCTTTATTTCGTGTAACCATGGACACATATTGTATTAGAAGAACTTACAAACTAAAGAGTTAGTAGGTCAAAATTTTACATTTAAAACAAGACAATACTGACTGGGGAGTGCAATCCCTCACAGTGTAACATGTAGGGACAGTCAAACCTGTCCGCTATCATGCGTAGAATGCTGTTGGGACTGCGACGCACACGGCGCACCAGGGATGCGGCGCGCGCACGCATGGTTGTATAAAAACAATCCACACGCGCTTCCGCGAACATCCCTGATGCGCTACAGAAACGAGGCAGTCCCATCAACACCCGGAACGCATTATTATACTGGACCCGAAGGGCCCCATAGGCACGTTGCGTGTAACGCGCCCACAAATTGCAAGTATAAAGGGAGCTGCAAAACGCCCTAAACAATGTAACTTTTACCTCTTTGGAGCACCTTGCAAATCTGCCTGCGATCATATTCGCCCTGACCGACAGAGCCCTTCGTTCCCTTTCCATATCCAGGTCATCTTTGAGGTCGGTCGCGATCAAATGGCCTAAGTACTTGAAATACCATTAGGCACCATTGAGGCAAATGGCGGGAACTTCCACTGTCTTCTTGCGACCGCACTCAAACACCATAAACTGGCTCTTGGCAACATTATATTTAAGGCCATGATCAGCTGCATACGTTTCACACATTTTCAGCAGCTTGCGCAGCCCACACACATTATGATGGAGGAGACGAAATCTGCAAGATTCCGATGGCTTGGACATCTGGCGAGAATGTCAGCTGACAGGGCAGTAAAAAGGGGCTTCGTGGGACGTCCTAGTAGCTCACGACCGCTCGGTCGCCCCAAGTACCGCTGGAGCGACGACGTGGAAAAGGAACTTCGCGCCCTTCACGCAGAGAACTGGGAAGAGATGGTAGAAGACAGGGCACGCCTGGCGTCAACTCGTATCGAAGCAATGGCTTGCGGCCCATATAGGCACAAAGGCACTGCCTACCCTGAACGACCATGGCTCCATACAGACAGAGAAACTGTCTACCCTGAAGCCCTGAACGACCATGGCTCCATAAAGGCACAGAAAAACTGCCTACCTTAGCCAAAAACTGCACGCTACTGTATCGGAGGAATGGTTAGCTGGGTCGCTCAGCGAGCGGAGTAAGTAAGTAAGTATGATGATGTCGATGATGATAATGTGTGATGCGGAACCACCATTAGCCAATTCATCGTATGGGCGTATCCCTCTTAAAACAGTAGCTTTCTTTTTCCATGAAAACTTACGACACTTAAACAACAATAATAAAATCATAGAAACTGGTTAACATAATCTTTGCGTAGTTTTGGCTAAAGATGTCTCCTCAAACATTGTGAAATTCTCGTTTAGTCGGTAGCTGTGTAAAGATAAACAAACCTACACATTTCGCACGGACTCGTGATGAGTTGGTGATTTCACATACTGACAAACAGTGATGTCACTATAGGAGGTATTTATGGTTCTGAGTTAATGTTTCATCATTTTTATGGTACCTTGATGTTAAATTAACTACGCATTTTTTGTGTCATTTGGAGACATAAGAACCACATAAGAACGGACAATAATAGTCTCTCACTTGAGACTTAAAAGTCTTAAAATATATAACATTCCTGTTCTTATCTTCTTAGATTCCGTTTAAAGTACGGACACGTTAGAAAATATGTATGCGATTTTAAACCTTTTTAGACGTGACTGGTAGGTACATGCTATTTGGTTGCGGTAAGTAAATATCCCACCATTGCACCAATCGTTGACGGTCGGACGTCGGACGGTGTCATGGAGCACCTAGTTTTTTGGTACCCTTGTGTACCCTTCAACGGCCAAGTCACACAACATTAACTATAACAATAAAAAAATTGCAGTAAAGAACCTTAGACTTGGCACGACATTGTCTAGATTTCATTACTTTTTAGAGATAAACAAGCAGCTCCATCGAGACTTGGCTAGTTTTTTACAGAATGTTTTTGGTGGGATTGCACTTCTTTTTGTAGAAACGTGGGCATAAACCCTTCGATTTTGGACATCACATGAAGCGGCCCACCAAGTTGAATATTTTTTGTAAAGGTGGTATGTCGATCTCTAATAGTTTGGTTGGGCTCTTGTGTTTTCTAATCAGGGTCACCAGGTACTCCAGATCTTTGATTATCCTAGTTTTATAGTTTTCACTTTATGTGGCCATTAAACCCTAACTCTGTACCAAATTTCAGCTCTCTGAGTTTATGGGAAGTACTAGTTCTATTCTGATGATCATGAGTGAGTGAGTGTCATAAATGCGAAACTTTGCTTTCGCTTAACTTCGGAACTAAATGACCTACAAACTTGACATTTTGGATTTGAAGAATGTGATTATAGCTCACTGGATGATGAAAATTTCTGCGTTCTGGTCTTATCCAGAGGTTCTCAAATAGGGGCCTGTAAATGCGGCGAAATGGTTTCATTAAAGGTTGGTACGGCAGTGTTTGCTCCGCGCTCGACTTGGTGGGGGCACTGCCGTGCCCCCTGATGTATGTACTTGACCTTTGACGCTGACTGACACGTCCCTTTGAGAAGCAATGAGTGGGAACACAAATTATTTATTTTATTTCTAGCGACTTATAGTGTCGGATTTTTTATGTGTCGTTGAGGCTTCATCAGTACAGAACAACTAAAAGGATTTCAACTATTTTTGGTACACGGGTAGCTGGGTATCCACAAATGGTTATGGTATACTTTTTACTCGACTACGCTGAAAAAAAAAGAGGGTTATGACTTTTCTTTTTCCGAGAACGAAGTTGCCGGCATTATCTAGTTTTTTATAAATTCGTGACCAGCCCCCATTGCCTAACGAGTTTGACGCTCGGAATCAGAATCAAATGTTTCGATCAGAAACAGTTGATTCGGATAAAAATTCGTTAGGCAATAACCCCTCTGCTTTCAACACTACTTTTTTAAACCTATAGATGAATCCTTCATTACAGAACCCGTTTTTTAAATTAATCAAAGGCAATAACAGAATCGAGTCTATTTCGAATGCGCGATGTCCGCGTTGGCTGCGCGCCAACATTCTGTTCAGTCTGTGGCCGGAAGAGTATAAACGACGGCCAAAAGCGAAAACGTAGTAACCACCAACTGACTCCATTGGCGGTTACTACATTTCTCCTTTTTCCCGTCGGTAATATGCTTTCATGCCATTTTTACAAGCTTTAAAAAGAGGTGGAGATGGTAAATTTTGCTTGCTGCATTAGTTCTATTATTTCTCTGCTGGTTTGACTCATTCCTGTACCAGATTTGTCAATAATTTTAACTTCTTCTACTCTGTTCACGGACTGTGATCGATGTTCTCTGGGTGATCTATTCCTTACAGACCTTCGAGGCGTAGGCACTACCTTACGCTGAGACGCTTCTGCCGTTAAATTCTGCTGATTAATTTGATCCTCACTCATCTCACTCTCATCTCACTCTTACTGTTTTACCCTGTAAATATCATTACAGGCAAGTATTAGTGTTTTTTCTATACTACTTTGTTATTATAAACTATATACATGGTGTTCATATTTCATTTTTCGTTAATTCATTTGAAAATACAGCGCTATTAACAAAGCAATGAACAGAATCAAAAGTAATTTAACGTAAAAACTGACCCCAAATCTAGTTGCGGACTTGCTCCGTGCTGGTTTTACTGGTAGCACTTTGGATTTTTATTAAAAAATTTATGTATTTAACCGGGAGGCGAGGTATAACATACAGCACGCTACGGCCTTCCTTTTTGTAGAAGCACGCACAACAAAAAAATACCTAAAAACAAAAAACAATCACACTTTATCGCATCAACTGACATGAATAAAAATAAGAATAAATTTATTTGACAAAACACACTTGAATCAAATACACTGAGATATCTTGCAGACCCCGAACTTAGGCTGGGCCTATATCTCGGGGCCTAGGAGTACACTAACCATAAGATAACAATGCATACATATGATGTAAACTAAGCATGAAACTATGCAATACAATTAGGAAAATAAGACAACATGAAAAATATTACAGTAAGTAAGTAAAACTCTAGATTGCAGATAAATATATTACAGTAAGTAAGTAAAACTCTAGATTGCAGATAAATATATTACAGTAAGTAAGTAAAACTCTAGATTGCAGATAAATATATTACAGTAAGTAAGTAAAACTCTAGATTGCAGATAAATTCAACGAGTAGCATGCGTAAGTAGGTGTGCAGGTGTGTTATTGGCTGGCGCAAAGTGCCTCCGTGTCGAGATAGGTAAAGGACATAAGCCACTCATGATATTTGTTTATTATGTAAAAGTATGATTATTGTTGAAGGTCCAAATAAATTAATAACATAGTTTGGCAGAGAGGAGAATGCCTCTAAAAGAACGAAGAAAGTATTCTGTTTTTGTATTTAAAAACACAAGTTTTTTGTTGATTTTTACTTTAGTTGAAATTTAGTTTAAGTTGTCCATTTATATGACCAGCTTTTTTTGCCGACTGTAGGTACTTTTCTTAGAACATTCGTGAAGTACTCATGATCAGATCGCGTTATTTTCTTACAAAGTTCCTATGACAACCTATCGAATCCATCATCATATCAGCTCGATGGTATCATAATAATGGATTGTTACCGAACTTACGTAAGTATACAAATTTTTTGCTGAATCGGAAATCGGGAAGTGGGTCAAATTTAACTCGCAAGATTTGACCCACACTAACATACATACGTTCTAACTAACACATCAAGTTTTTTTTGACGACCGGTTTAGCTCAGTGGGAGTAACGTTTGCCGAAGCTGAGGTCCTGGGTTCAAATCCCGGTAAGGGCAAATATTTGTTCCTGAGTCATGGGTATTTTCTATGTATATAAATAATATATCCATTAAACATATCGTCGTCTAGTACCATAACACAAGCCTCATCGAGCTTACCATGGGACTAGTTGGATTTGTGTAAAAATTGTCCCGTAATATTCATTCATTTAAAAAGTTAAATAAAAGCTTTTAATAATATCTAAATTATATATTTTTGGAAACTTTTTGACAGTAGGTAGGTAGTGGCGTGGCGTCCATAGAAACCGATTCCCACCGGGTTGCCCAAGGAAAGGCTTTTCTAACCACCTTTTTCTTTAAATATGAGTAAATGAATACGCTTCAGCTTCCCTTGTAATTTTCTGGACGCCACGCCTTTGGTAGGAAATCACTGAACTAGGATTAATAAATTGCATTTTTAAGTTGAGCTTAAAATGTGAAACTCAGTGGGTCGTTTTGTTCACACAACCGTCCATGTAGTAAATATATTGCACCTTTTTTTATCGGAGTGAAAATGCTTAACGCATACCCCCCGGCATGGGGCAGCCACTGGGGGTTATGTGGGACTCTCCGCTCCCGGTCCTTCTCCTGGCAAGAGGGAGGGAAGAAGCTTACCCACTAAAAACACCGTTGTTTCCCGCACCTATCGTTGATGGAGGCGCCATGGGATCGTGAACCAAATATATTGTACATAGAACGTCATACACAATATCTATAGTCAAGAATCAATAATATGGGCATAAACACTTTCTATAGACATTCCATACAACATAAACGTAATGTTTGCTATCGAGTGTATAAGAACCCTAGGTTCATAGTCAAGGTGTTTTCAGTCCATAACAGCAACGCTCCGTATTTGGCTAACCAAGTGCTTTCTGCGATTACTATCGCGACAGTAAGACTGTGCAGAGTTATCGATAGCTCGCGGGCAAGGACCGTTAAAACAAGAGGACTGTCATACTTTGGCACATGCCCCGGTTGCAATTTGCAAGGAGATATTCTGGCAAAAACTAGATGGCGTTCTAAGACTAAACATTTAACGATGTTATATTTCAATGAAGAAACATAGTGTACACTAACAATGAGTTTGTAAACAGCTAATAATAAATAAATCGTAACATTTATATACTGTATCACACTTGCACAGTAAATCATAGTTCTTATACATAGATGGCGTTGTACATATCGGGATTGGCTTTCTGTATGGAGATTGGAAGTCCTCTTGTTTTAATAGTCCTTCCTCACGGGTAAATTTATTACGGTGTCACGAATTATTTGATGCTGACTGTACATCCATTGTTTTTCCTTTTGTTTTTTTTCCTGACAATAAAGTGTTTACATCCATTTTGCGACCCAGAAGATAAGGTGTTTATCAACCCATAACGGTGCTCCGTATTTGGCTATGCAAGTGCTTTCTGTGATTTCTATCTCGGCAGTATAACAGGGCGGATATATCGATAGCTAACAACTTATTACAACTATTATTTTATTTATTTATTTTAAACTTTATTGCACAAAACAAAAGTAAGTACAAATGGCGAACTTAATGCCAAAAGGCATTCTCTACAAGTCAACCATAGGGCCAAACAGAGAAGCATGAAAATGGTGCAGTGGAGAAAAACATTCAGTACTGAGAGCGTTAGGACACACAAGCAAATAATGCATACATAATTGCTTATACCTATACTATATATGATATACAATATATATATATATATATAATAAATACAAAATATACCAGCTACTGCATGGAAGATGGACGCTACTTGAGTTCTTGTTCCAGCAGATGCCTACGTAGCATCCGCTTGAAAACTACCTTGCTTGGGGCTTGTCTGATAGAAAGAGGGAGCGAATTCCAGAGACGGCTTGCCTGAACGGCGAAAGAATTTGACATGAAACCGGTGTGGTGTGAAGGAATTGAAAGTTTGAGAATTCGGGAGGAACGTAGTTCACAGCCTGGACGGGGAGTTTGAAAAACGAATTTGCTTTATCCAATTTTACCCCTCACGTAGTAGTATTGGCATAAATAGGATAAATAAAGGCAAATAAAACACACAATATCCGCGATGAAGAAATTAAAGTCTTTATACGGGACATACACAAGGAGTACTAGCTTCTAAGTAATGCAAAAATATTATACAATACAACAATTATTTACTGCACAGCAACAAAAAAACAGTATAGTCGGGTAGAGTAAAAAGAAATGTGTGAACATTCTAAGAGCGGTGCTCCGACAAATTGGTTCAAATCAGCGCTGGCTTTCCAGCTAGGATTACTGTATAACTTAGACTAACCTCATTTAATTTAATCCAATTTGACATATTGTATATAAATTGTGAGTTATATATGAAATTGCAATGTAATTATGAGTCATTGTTACTTGAAATAAATGCATTTTTAATATTATTATGGTGAGGTGGGACCTTTTCGTGGCATACTAGTTTTGTTTTTTGTGTTTATTCTTATTTAATCTTTGGTTATGCCAACGAATAGAAATGTTTACTTTCTTCCTTTCTCTTCTTCTTTTTTTAAAGAAACAATGCAATGATTATTTTTTATTTATTAAAATATGAATAGGTAAATTAAGTTATTAAATTTAAAGTCAGGCTTATGTAGCATTAAGGTGTGGCAATAAATAGGTACATTATTCTTTCTGTCAAACCTGGCAGAATTCGAGCAGGTAATCCAACCGTAGAAATCAAGTACTTAAAATAGTCGTAGAAATAAATTAGATACTTTCTCAGTCACCAAAATCGTCAGCACACAACTTACAGGCATTAAATTAATGACCTAAAAGTCTAGATTTATCGATAAATCGGCCATTAGGAACATCACTGACCGTGGAATCAATTAGCCGAGTGCTTTTCGTCGTATATGGAAACGTGAATCGGTATGTCTGTGTATTTATTGCTCAGTGAAAGCTTGGACATAGTATGGCGATCTAAACCTAGTAACATTGAAACATGTGAGTCAATGTCAAACCCTTTCTTTCAGATGTCTATCCAACGGTTCTTATGCGGGGTACATGGCCACAGTTAATTTGAATGTAGCCCATAGGTCTGTATAATATTATACAGTTGTAAAAATAAAATGTCTGTACATTGAAGATATTTTCAAAAAACAAGTAAGTGGACGCGCTATATTGCGAAACATTGATTTACACTAACACGATTTTCACTCATTATATAAAGGTAATTTAATAAAATTATATTTATACGCGATTAAGCTTCGTTTGTTGTGTTGTGATAATGGGCTATATTGCAGTTCACTGAATCGAACAATATATATTTTAATTTAATTCCTCTAGTATAGTGTGGGGGATGAACTCAGATGGTGGAATAATAAAAAATAGCTGGTACGAGTTTGATACTAGAGTTTATTCAACGTCTGTCATAAGACTAAGGTTCTACTGACATAAAGTTGGTATGAAACAGCTGTCGTTCTTAAATAAACTCAAATACATACTACTTTTACATACAGCCTGACTGTCTCGTATTCATCGTGAAGGATTAACACCTTCACAATAGTATAGTATAATAAAGTATATTATATATAAGTACATTGTTTTTGCTTCAGCGTAGTCGGGTAAAAAGTATCCTATAACCATCTGTGTATGGCTAGCTATCCGTGTACCATACCAATAATAGTTGAAATCCGTTTAGCCGTTATGGTGTGATGAAGCCACAAAGACACAAATTAACATACAAAAAAAAACAATTCAGTGATCTTCAAATAGCCCGTTTGAATTATTTCAATGATTTCAATTTAAAAAAAAAACTTTATCCTATAGATGCGTGGGCAATCATTGCCAATATAGTTTCCAATAGATGGCTCATGCGCTTATTTGTTACTAATTAAAAAAAGCAAAGTAAACTAAAATATGTTGCTAATTTTGCAACAAATCTATTGTTAAATACCGAATTAAATAGTAATTGATCTTCAGATGTTTAACTTTTGCTTCCCGATCCGCTTCCCATGACGTCAGCAACAAACCGCAAACAATCCTAGGTTTCAATATCCCCTGTTATTGGTTACCGCACGGAACGCTCTTGAAAACTAATACGAGGCCAATATTAGGATAATTATTATTTACACTTGTTAGAAATATTAATAGTACCTAGTCAATGTTGAGGTTAATATTTCAATCGTAACCAGATATCGGAATATTGGGAGCGGAATGTAGGATTTATATCGATAAACGTTCATATATCGATGCCTTTCCCCTATACTACTTATAGTGTTCGCACGTACCCTTCAAATGAAACAAAATAACTTAATTCTTTTTACTTTTGACTTTGACTCACAGTTGGCAGAGCATGCGCCCCGGCAAGGCACAAGGCACTGGTTCAAAGCCGGTCGGAGTCTTGGAATTTATTCTTTATTTAGACCTTTTTATTTATAAGAATACGAATATAAAACATCTTAGTATAAGTCCGCATGCTCTGCTTAAATCGATTTGAGAACACGTTTGGCTCAATGGGTCGCACGCACAATGGCCTACGAAGCTAGCGGTCGCGGGTTCGAGTCCCGGCCAGGGCAAGTGTTTGTGTGATGAGCATGCACGAATGTCTGTTCCTGGGTTTTTGATGTTTTCTATGTGTTTAAGTATCAGAATGTATAATAAATCTATCCGGATGTTCTCCTCTATCTTTCTCGTCATTTCTCAACTGATTCTCGTTAACTCTCGAGAGGTTCGATAATTATATAGGCAGTTCTTTTTGTTGATTCCGAGTTAGTTTTTTTTTCAAAATTGCGGAGATATAGGGGTTGGAATACTCGCGAGGTCTACAGCTCACAGAGCCTTTAAGATCCTTGAGAAGGTCATGGCATAGTTTTTATCGCGGAAAACATCCCTTTAGGGAGTGAAAATGGGGATTAAATTTTGTATGGGAAATCTCTGCAACGCGCATGAAGCCGTGGATAATTGCGAGTAAATTATAAAGTATCTGTCACTCACAGTGACACACACATACATACTTGTGAAAAAGACATGTAGCTTGGTCATCTATCTATCGCTCCATAAATCTCTCCATTAGTTACATCAAGATCATCGCGAACACAATTAATGATCAGATGTCCCGGACCATAAGACAGCACATGTTCTATTTAACTCATCAAATAAACCCAATAACGCAAGGTCATTAAATCTGATGCACAGACAAGACGTTTACGCCTGACCATAAACATTAGCGGTGATGTAACTTCTATTCTGTATCTGGCCAAGTGCCAGCGGTTGTCTATGCGTTCGCGCATTTCTAAAAGCGGAACTATTTTGGAGTTTTATTAGGAATGAAAAAAGGGCAAAGCTAGTCGATGAAAAAGAACTTCGATTTTTTTGAATATTCCTTGTACTTTATCACATGTGGTTTTGACGTCGAGAATATTTTTATCGGGAAAATAATCACCGGGTATTATCTATATATATATTTTAACCGACAGTAGCCAAATCCTATAGACTGAATCCTGTCGCCAAAAAGATAACATACATCGTTGTTCCTAGACTCTTCATCATCAACCTGTTGCAGTTCAATGCTGGACATAGGTCTCTCCAAGGGTGCGCCACTGAGCACGATCCTCACCAATCTCTTCCAGCCGCCGCGAGCCACCCTGCACACATCGCTCCACCTTGCCTGAGGATGTCCTACGCTTCTTTTACCAAGACGCAGTCGAGACGCAACAGTAGTCGGTTCTTCGGCAAATATGATCAGTCCACAGTCATTTCAGTTTGCTTATTCTTTGGGCTATCTCTGTCACTTTAGTTCTGTGACGGATCATCTCATTTCTGATACGATCCCTCAAAGAAACACCGAGCATAGCCCTCTCCAAAGCTCGCGGAGCAACTTTGAGTTTATGGACTAGTCGTGCCGTAAGTGTCCACATCTCGGCACCATACGATACGGCTCCGCAATTCCTAGACTCAAGTTCTCTAAAACTGACTCTGAACCGTGGAATAAATTGCCGCCTGCAGTATTTCCGGACCGATGCAACCTTCAAGCCTTCAAGAAAAGAGCGTACTTGCCACCTGAAAGGCCGGCAACGCACTTGTGACTCCTCCCGTAATGCAAGTGTCTATGGGCGACGGTGATCGCTTACCATCCGGCGACCCGTCTGCTCGTTTGCCTCCTATGTCATAAAAAAAACCGTTAGCAGTGAATCATAGTTATACTGCTTACCTAAATCACATCGCCGAGATTTATAATATTTAATCACAGTGTATATAATGACAAATCTTCCGCTGTTCTCTTACTCAGCTCGGCTTCAAACCCTAATTTAAATGCGTACTATCTTTATTGCCTGAATGATAATCATGTCGGCCTTGTTGTGACAGATTCTTCGAAACGAAGTGAATGAAAGTGACGCGCAGTTTCGGAGAAGCGTTTGGTGTACGTGATGTCAAAAAATAGGTATTCCACATCGGTTTTAACATCAGGAAACATCTGATACACTTAATTAGTGAATCATCAATTTCTGCGCGCTTTCTCCATTTTCTTTTGGAGCGTCTACATAAAGTCTTTCAATCCATACAAATATTATAAATGCGAAAGTGTGTCTGCCTGTCTGTCTGTTACCTCTTCACGCTTAAACCGGTAAACCGATTTGGATGAAATTTGGTATGGAGATAGTTTGAGTCCCGGGGAAGGACATAGGCTACTTTTAATCCCGGAAAACACCCTTATCCGCGATAAACGAATTTAAGGCGGACGAAGTCGCGGGCAGAAGCTAGTGATACTATAAAACACATAAATACAAAATCACCACTGCTCTCTCTCTCTCTCTGTTTAGGGTTCCGTACCAAAAAGCTAAAAAAAATGACACTTCCTCGGATGCCGGGATCCTCGGTGTCGACATTACGAATGAAGTCTAATTTCGAGTCCACCTGGAGAACATAGTAAAACTGGCTTCTAAAAAGCTCAAAGTGCTGAACAGACCGAGGCCAGTACTTCACACCGTGCCACTGGCCTTTACTTTACAAAACTCAGGTTCCACCCCTTAAGGAGTATTGCTCTTATCTCGGGGCTGGAGCATAGTCATAGTCATAGGCATGGTAACTTATTCATTGATCAATATACATTGTGTTTATATAATTTAATAATACTTTTTAATATAACATGAAAATTTAATAATACTTTTTTTTTAATATAACTACCTATATCAATTTTTTTACCTACTCAATTACTAAGCATCATTTTGAAAAAGTTCGTCTACCGAATAGAGACACTTCCTTAGCAAAAAAGCCTTGAGATTCCTTATAAACATATTTAAACTCGTAATGGACTTCAACTCACTTATTAAAGAGAGCAATTGCCTGATAGCCCGAGGAGTGCTTGACAACATTGAGTTTAGTGTTTATTGTTTGAGGTAGCACCTCAATAACTTCTACCCTTGTACTTCATCCAAAGCTGGGTAGTTCGTATTATCGACGATCCCGAACTCACAGACGGCCGGGAACCGCTTAAGGTGCGTCCACATTTGTATCATTTGCCCGATCAGATCTTCGTCCCGTGGCATGATCGCGTGTCACGATCACGCGTTTGGACGTTGCGCCGATCCGATTGCTCGAAATCCATGTTGCTACGCGTATCACACACTTAAGATGCGACCACACTTGTATCATTTGCTCGTATCCGATCACCGTGCCGTGGCATGACTGCGTATCGCGCAGCTTGGACGCTTACTGTCGGCGCGCCGATCATGCCGTACTCGTCCGATATAACTGTGTGATACGCGTAGCAAAATGGATTTCGAGCGATCCGATCGGCGCAACGTCCTAACGCGTGATCGTGACACGCGATCATGCCACGCGACGATGATCTGATATGGGCAAATGATACAAATGTGGACGCACCTTTAGATCGGACAAGCAAGGGCGATCACGCCGCGCTGACAGTGAGCGTCCAAGTAGCGCGATACGCAGTCATGCCATGGCATGGTGATCGGATACGAGCAAATGTGGACGCACCTTTAGCTTCCGGAGAGATGTTGACTCTCTGTGTTTGTTCTACCGTTTGTACAATGTGGAATGTTCTGAAGAACTTTTTGAGTTGGTGCCACCATTATGTTCTATAATCGCACCTCTCCTCAGGAACAAAGTACATCCCCCCTATCTGGATGCTCGTCATCCCAAAAATAAACGGGCATCACTCTAATTTTTCATGTTGTGGAAGCTTCCCTCAGGGTATTTCCAGATCGGGATAATAAGGAATTCTTCAAGAAGCGAATTAAAAGGGCTCTCACAGGTTGGCTACGTATGTATTATTAATAACAGGGTGAGAGCGAGATAGAAAGAACAGAGGAAGTATTGAATTATTGCCTTTTTATATATGACTAGACGACGCCCGCAACTTTGTTTGAGGAGGAGAAAAATATCATCAAAAGACGGATTATTCTCAATAGACACAATATGGATGATATGATGACTACAATTTAATTATTAAGTATTTCATAAAGATGAATAAAAAATATAGGAGGCGTACCTTTCTTTTACATTACCAAAAAATAATGACAGCCTAAAACAGCACAACTTTGTACCAACTATATATCAGGTACTAAATGCAGATTATAATATATAACGTAAGCACGGATATACGAGTATTATATATGCATAGGGTTATGAAAGCCATAACGCACGACCGGCACCATAAAGCTATGGAAATGAACACAGAAAGTGTCTGACCCATATACAGTACGCGGACGCGTCTCCATTGTGCCACGTCATACGACAGCGGAATGGGGAAGATTGAACCGTGTAAAGATGGTTTTCTATTGGAAAAATAATATTTAGATGAAACTGAGAGTCACTCGCATATCTTACATTCCTGTTTAGGTACGCGGAGACTCCTGTCCAGTGTACAACGGCATACAACAACGAAATGGGGAACATTGAACCGTGTAACGATGGTAACTCTACTGGAAAAATAATATTTCGATGAAACTGAGAGTCACTCGCATATCTTACATTCCTGTTTAGGTACGCGGAGACTCCTGTCCAGTGTACAACGGCATACAACAACGAAATGGGGAACATTGAACCGTGTAACGATGGTATCTCTATTGGAAAAATAATATTTCGATGAAACTGAGAGTCACTCGCATATCTTACATTCCTGTTTAGGTACGCGGAGACTCCTGTCCAGTGTACAACGGCATACATCAACGAAATGGGGAACATTGAACCGTGTAACGATGGTATCTCTATTGGAAAAATAATATTTCGATGAAACTGAGAGTCACTCGCATATCTTACATTCCTGTTTAGGTACGCGGAGACTCCTGTCCAGTGTACAACGGCATACAACAACGAAATGGGGAACATTGAACCGTGTAACGATGGTATCTCTATTGGAAAAACAATATTTCGATGAAACTGAGAGTCACTCGTATGACTTACTTTATGAAGTGTTTGGGAAAACGTAATGAACAACTCGTGTGACAACTCAAACAGAACTGATTTTTTTGACAGCACCCTACCCTCACATGGATTAGCTACTGCCTACCTACATATACAACACTTTATATTATAATAGAAAGCGCCCGCAACTTCGTTCGCGGAGAAGAAAAAGTCATAACCCCTCTTTTTTTCTTAACTACCCAAGACCCAATATAAAGTTATTTCTAACTAGATGATGCCCGCAACTTCTTTCACGGTAGAGAAAAGTCATAACCCTCATTTCAACTTCAGCGTAGTCGGGTAAAAAGTATCCTATAACCATCTGGAGATACCCAGCTACCCGTGTACCATAAATAGTTGAAATCCGTTTAGCCGATTTAGCGTGATGAGGCCACAACGATACATACGAACATACATAAAATCCAACAAAAATATTTTTCCATTCAGTGTCCTCCAAATAGTCACTTATAGTTTTTTTGAAAACATATTCAATGTACAGACATTTCATTTTTATAACTTTATAATACTATTATAAATAGTAATAATATTATAAATAGAAGTCACTGAATTGTTTTTTTTTTGGATGTTTGTATGTTTCATTGTGGCTTCTTCACGCTTTAGCTGAACAGATTTCATCTATCTCTGCTACACAGGTAGCTGGGTATCCACAGATGGTTATAGAATACTTTTTACCTGACTACGATGAAGTAGAAATGAGGGTTATGACTTTTATCTACCGTGAAAGAAGTTGCGGGCATCTTCTAGTTAGAAATAAGTTTATATTGGGTCTTGTCTTGGGTAGTTTATACCAGTTCTAACTAGATTGTGTTCGAAAATTTCAAGCCACATACGTAAAGTTACAGTAGCTCAGTTGGTCAGAGCACTTATGCGTTAAAGAAGACCTCTTCCTCAACGCAGTTTCAAATCATGCTTGCAATACACGTCGCATTTTTTCTTTTACCATCTCTCTGTGTTACCATATTAAGTTTATTGTATTTTTAGTAAGAAATATAAGGTTTTTTATTTTTATTGTGAGCCGAGGAGCCCAATGCCATGGTGAGTAATGGTAACGCGCACAAAAAGCTGCGTTTACGCAACACGTGTAGTATTACAACGCCACATGTCCGGATCCGAACCCGCGTCCCTTGTTCTGGGCTTAATGTACGACCTTAATAGCAATGGCCGACAGGGTCAGATGGCGAAACGGTACGATGGGGATCAACGAAGATGAGACAAAATAAGTTTTAAAAATAACATTTTGGGAACAAGCCTTTATCAACTAGGTAGGTACTCATCTAGATGATTCTAAAGAGTCCAAATTCGGTAAGATCACGTCATTCGTCGACGACCGGTTTAGCTCAGTGGGAGTAACGTTGCTCGTGAAGCTGAGGTCCTGGGTTCAAATCTTGGTAAGAGCAAATATTTGTGTGGTGAGCATAAATATTTGTTCCTGAGTCTTGTATGTTTTCTATGTAAATAAGTAATATATCTATTAAATATATCGTCGTCTAGTACCCATATCACAAGCCTTATTGAGCTTACCATGGGACTAGAGCGATTTGTGTAATATTGTGCCGTAATATTTATTTATTATTTTTAAAACTATGGGTTTTTTCCTTATTTATATCCCACAAAATTCCTTCCCGGAAGCCTGGGATTCCATAGCTTGGAAGTCAGGCGTAATTTCAGTTTTTTTTACTTTTGTATGCCGCGTGCTACGAAGAGAGTCAGATTGCTTGCAGCTCGTGGAGCAATTAGTGAGATTTTATGTTTCAAAAGTACCTCGAATTGCTCTTAGACCCCGTACGCGCTCTTTGCTGGCAGTAAGTTTCGCACAGGAACTCGCCGCTCCTACGTACTCTGACGCTGCTAAATGCGCTTCTGTGTGCCTACCATGAGCCGAGTTTACAATTGGTGCTAGCGAGTATCTCGTATCGAGAGTCAGTGCACCTCTCTCGCACGCGCTAATAGTGCGAAAGAGATAGACCGTCATCGAGCGCTCAATACTCGCTCGTGCCGAACTTATGGTAGGCGCACTGGTGTCAACATCTGAGTGTGACCTGCTAGAGTGCTGATGAACGGCTGTGGCTGTGTGTTACGAGTGTCTGAAGTATTGCGAGCTGATGGATGACAGGCTTTCTAGGCTTTCTATGTACGAACAGCAACATACTGAAGTAACCATCTGTAGGCTTTATGTCAATGCCAATAAAGTCTACCAATGGTTAGATAAGTTTGTGGCTGATGGTACAGACATTTCATTTTTACAACCTTACAATAGTGTAAATCAAACAAATAAACAAGATGGCTTATTGATTAAGCTTCAATGAACTCGCAGCAAACAAAATCACCGCAAAGCAGATAACGAACAGACATACAAACACACACAGACCGCTATCGAAGTTACGACACATGTAATAGGCACTTTACCGTATTGCATTTAATTGCTTGTGATAAGAGTCAACTCTGAACTGTTTGCTTTTAGATTGGCATACCTATTACGAGTACATTTGTTGCTTAGATTCCACATTTTACATGCAAAACTCATTCTAATAAATTGTTCAATCCAAAAGTAATACATTTTCAATTCAAAAACAAGAGTTTATGCTGTGAGTAGACCTCAAGGGTACTTTTATTGTCAGAGAAGAAAAAAAATAGAGAACATACATTAAAAAAAAGCGGCCAAGAGCATGTCGGACCATGCTCAGTGTAAGGTTCCGCAGCCGTTCATATGACAAATTGCACACTACAGAGATCGCGTATCTCCACGCCACTTACGTCCTTTTGTTGTGAAGCACCGTTTTTTGGCTTTAACGCAAAAACGGTATGTCCGATCATGTTGAAAACAATTTTCAACATGATTTTGACTAAGGATAAAGCTTAGAAAAAAGAGAGCGCGGGGTCGAGTAAGAAGCGCGCGGCAGGGTCATCGTGCTCCGCCGCGCGCACACTTCATACCCACCCCGCTGCCTCCCCCCTCGGCGCCCGCAGACCATGGAAGTGTCAGGAAAGAACTTGTCAAGCTACATCATTTTTCGAACTAACTTTGAAGCTTTTAAACGGTTACCTTAAATGGTTAAGACTTACCAAATTTAAATAATCATAATCTCAAAAACAAAAGAAAACTCATAAATCAAATCAAATTATATTTAAGATTATTTTTCAGATTATGATAAGGTACAGAATAGAGTGTATTTATATTTTTGAGTTAGTACACTTTGTTCTGGAAAACGAGATACTCCATATATTTTGGGTGACCACACCTTGGTGCGTGATGCGTAACGAATGGTGTTAAATAAATGTGGGGTGACCATGATTCGGGTAATCGCCGGGACAGTACCTGAAACAAAAAATATTATATTGAGTTATATTGTTGAAACATTTCAGATTACAAAAAAAAGTATATTCTTATGAATAATAAATATTAGTAACTGGCAGAAACCCGCGACTTCGTCCGCCTCAAATTCGTTTATCGAGGATAAAGGTATTTTTCCGGGATAAAAAGTAGCCTATGTCCTTCCCCGGGACTGAAACTATCTCCATACCAAATTTCGTCCAAATCGGTTCAGCGGTTTAAGCGTGAAGAGGTAACAGACAGACAGACACGCTTTCGCATTTATAATATTAGTATGGATTATGGAAAGGTCGAAACTTCATAGTCAGTGAAAAAAAATCATTTTCTCCAATTGATAACTAAGAAATAAAAATATATAAATCACATTTCTGTTCCATATGTATTTGACTATGTATGTAATAAGTCTCTACTATCTATTTATAGTATTAAGTATTAACCACAGACTAAAGTGATTAACATAATCAATTATAAAGCCATATTAATTAATTTTACAAATACATTGTACCTTAATTAATAGCAATAAATTACTGAAGTGTTTATTAATTGCCTTATCTAAACTATAAAATAGGTGACTTCGGTTATTAATGTATCATAAATCGTGTAATAAAATGTTTTATTATATTAAATAATAGCATATGCTGACTACATTTTTAAAGCTAATTTAAGCTTTGTTAAGGTTCAAAAGAGCCTGATTTCAAAACTATTTAAAACATGATGGTTTTTTAACTATATTTCAATAAGTATGAGAATCAGAATCATTTATTGCATAAAGTATATTTTGTACAGAACCCTCGGTGCGGGAGCCCGAGTTTTTTTTATAAAACTAGAAGGTGCAACTTTGCCAGCGGAGGAGAAAATAAATCATAACCCTCCCTTTTTCTACAGCATAGGCGAGTAAAACGTAGGTATCCTATAACCACGTGTGAATGCCCATGCCCAACTACCCATGTACCATTTTTTTTTAATCAGTTTAGCCATTTTGGCGTTATGAAGCCACAACGACACATAAAACATACAAAAATCAATAAAATATATTTTTGTTTCATTTACTTTGAAAATAACATCAATTTACAGAAATTTCATTTTTACAACTTTATAACAGTATAGAAGACATTACTTCAATAATAAAACTAAGCAGTTATGTCGCACCAGATACTTTGTTTGCGTGCTCGTGATTAAGTTCTAGGAATGAACCGAAACATGCCAAGCAGTACTCGATATTAATAACATTCTACCCAACCGTGAGGGTTCTCCTCTACGCTTGATCTTTTCTGCCTCTACCACGCCTCATGTCAGTTTAAACCGGTTCAACCTCCGCAGCCCTTGTGCCTTGCGTACTGCAGCCCACCCCAACTTTAAATGGCCGCGGTTGACATTCCAATTAGTGGGTTAGTGCTCCTCTAACTAAATCTGATTACTGGAAACAAAGTCTAACCTGACCTGCAGTTCAAAGTCAGGTTCCAAAAAATGGGGGAAATACCATATTGCTGTTAGTTATGCTTTTAAATAAAATCATATGTATTTATTTTTAGGGTCCCGTACCCAAAGGGTATAACGGGACCTTATTACTAAGGCCTCGTTGTCCATCCATCCGTCTGTATGTCTGTAGGTCTGTCACCAGGCTGTATCTCAAGAACCGTGATAGCTAGCTATTCTCGAAAAATCAAAATTGAGTAGAGCTCTGCTAACACTGGATTTTAATAGATACGGCCGTTTGTAGCGTATATTTTGTACGGAAACCTCGGTGCGCGAGTCCGACTCGCACTTGGCCGATTCTTTTTACTATTCTAGAAGCAGACGCCATAAAATAAAACTAAACGAATATCGAAGCGCAGTGGGCAAAATATAAATAAATTGCGAGCACATGTTTTCAATACATTTGAACGTTTTTTTCGTCCATGGTTACCGTTTTCGTCTACACATGGCGTTTCGGCCCACTGGGTGTGACCTCTTTATGGGGTCAAGTTTGAACAAATTGGTACAAAATTACTGGTTTTATGTCAATTACACGTTTATTAGTCGATTACTAGGCGATTTACGTGAATGCAACCATACTTTTAAAAAAGGACATAACTGACGTAATTTTCTTCTAAATTGCGTCATTTTATAATAGTTAAAATTTCTGTGTAGTTAAGTAATAGAAAAGACGAATGATAACAATCTAACATCAATTTTAATCATCCTTATAACTAGTATGGTTGTCAATTGCATTTTTATAAAATTTAATATCCTACGACAAAAAGTGCGACTGGGACAAGGGCATTATCTTAATAAGACATTGACTTTAAGACAAAATATAATTTCTCCGAGACATACAATTTTTTGGATTTTTTGTATGTTTGTATGTGTCGTTGCGGCTTCATCACGCTAAATCGACTGAACGGATTTCAACTATTTTTGGTAAACGGGTAGCTGGGTATCTCCAGATGGTTATAAGATACTCTTTACCCGACTACGCTGAAGAAAAAAAGAGAGGTGATGACTTTTTCCTTCGCGAACGAAGTTGCAGGCGCGTTCTAGTCATACATAACTTTCCGGTATGTGTCTGTTTCATGTCAATTTTGCAGTTCCAATTGTTTTTTTTTTCTAATATCCTGAGCTATACCTTGTAAATACTTTGGTTCCTGAACCTTTCTTGCAATAATAAAGAATGGCATAAAATGATAAAGGCTATTTACGAATAAAAATACACGGATCAAAGAAAGCACTTTCTTTTAAAACTGAAACATATTACGCAGAAACAATTATTTTTCTAAACATCCCAGCGGAACAAACATCACTAGCTTTAGATATGGTTTTAAAATGGTTACAAATCGTTACTACATTTCTATACAAACCTAAATCTAAATAAAAGCTAAAAACAGTATAAAATATACAAATTTAGCCCAGAATCTAGATAGAGTCAATGCCCTAGCCTGTATGGGAAGATCGGCGTATATACAAACTTACACAATGTAAATATTATGATAATAGAGTGTTATAGTTTTTACTAAATTTATTCAGTGTAGTGAATTTCCAGTATGTTTAGATAGTGCTTCAAATATTGAAGTATTAAACAAATATTTCTTCTTAGCGTATATCTGTTAAAGTTATTCGTCATGAGTATTTAAATACGATAGGGATATAATAAAGGATATCCGTCAATGTAAAATGGTAGTTTTAAACAAGCGGTATTTAAAATTTGTATTTAATGTTTGATTATTAGATTTATAATACAAAAAATAATCAATGTTGTATGTATCATCTATATACCCGCATTAAGAAGTTGTCAAAAAGAAATGTCTGTACATTTAAGATATAATAAAAGTAACACAGACGATTTGAATATAACTGAATGGATTATATTTAGAAAAAAATGGCTAAACGGATTTCAACTATGTTTGGTGCACGGGTAGCTGAGCATCCACAGATGGTTAAAGGATACGTTTTACTCGACTACGCTGAAGAAATCAAGAGGGTTATGATTTTTTTCTCCTCCGCTGACGAAGTTACTAAGGAATGCAATCGGTTAACCGATTTGTATGAAATAACCGTCGGTTTCGGTTAAAACCCGGTTTTTTTCCATACTAAAAATAACCGATTGCAGTCCCTAGAAGTTACCCTTCTAGTTTTTTATAAAACTTACTAAAAGATTACACTAACTTCCCCGCACCTCCACCATTTGTGAGGGTTTGGTAATAAACTACTGTTGGTTTTGAATATAATATGCTCTCTAATCGGAAGCTGACTTAATCCTAATAACAAATTTTAGAGCGAGACAGTCAATATTCTCAATTTAAATACATCATTTACCTTTAAAATATCTGTCTGTCTGTACTATCGTAGAGGTTGAAATACTGTCAATGTGATTTGTATCCTCTACAACACATTCGCGAGTGCAGACTTCTGGCCGAAGAGTGTAGTGTTTCGGCAGTTCCGGGGCAATCTGCCGAATCTTACACCAGATCATCATCATCATATATATTTAAGAGCTAGGCTCTTGTCGGTGGAGTAATTTCCAGCTTATTCTACATTCCGCTCTTTCTTTTACTTCTTTATATGATGAATCATTTATTTTTTCTTTTATTTGCTCCATGTATGTTCTTTTTGGGTTTCCCCTTTTCCTTTTCCCTTCTATTTTTCCTTCTATTAAAGTCCTAATGTAATTATCGTGACATAAAAGATGACCTAACATTTTTCCTCTCCTGTTCTCAATTATTTTCGATCTTACACCAGATCAGAGCGAACTAAATCGACCTAGTTTTAAGTTTTGATATGTTTTATTTTTGTTTTTTGTAGTTCACAGTGCCTCAGTTCTTACAACTTTTTTTCATAAATAAATAATAAATAAAATTCCCTGTCAAATTCTAAAACCTTAATGCACGAATAAAGAAGAAATTTTAATGTACAAATTCGGTTAACTATAAATATAACAAGTAGGCCATTTCAAACCCTTTCTAACCTTTCTAATACCGGATGCGCAGGCGGCAAATTTACAGAACATTAACCACGAGAGGGCATGCTTCGTTACCAAAGTGTGGACACCAGTTTGTCATAGGGTGACCATGAAATTTATTTGCTAAGATTTTTGCCTATTTTTGTGAGCAGTTTTAAAGAAAGAAAACATTTATTGCCATACCAATAACATAGATATAGGGATTTTTCAAAGATTCAAAGCTTTTATTTGCATACAATGCATACTATACAGGTGTTTTAGTGATACATATAGTTGACTGCATTCAGCCTGCATGCAGACGTGTAAACATTTATGAGGAGCAATTTATTACAGACACAAATGATTAAATATGGTCGTTAAAATAACAATAATAATGATTCAAAAATGATAAAAGATTAAAAAAAAGTGTCAAGATATAATAATGATTCACAATCATAATAATTATACATTATTTTATAAGCCAGTCACGATCTAATTAATTATTCACAGTAGAGAAGAATCTGTCTAGAAGACAGGTGCCATAATTGAAAAAAAAAAAAATTATAAAGTTGTAAAAATGAAATGTTTGTATATTGAAAATATTATAAAAAGCGATATGGAATGGACTAATTGAAAGTCACTGAATTCAATTTTTTTTTAAGATTGTTTGCATGTTTGTCTGTCTCGTTGTGACTTCATCGCGCCAAAACGGCTTTTTTAAATTATAAAGCTCTGACGTAAAACGGCGGGTTAAACGTTATAAGATTAACGTCTGTATCTGTGTGTCTGGCTGTAGTGTCGCAGCTCCTAATGGGAGTGTGAGAGAGATCGAGAGAGAGAAATCTATTATCTTAATCTTCAAATTTACGGATCTGTTATAAAAAATATATATATTTGTATTTTTTTTAAATAACCCTACCCTTACCTTATAACCCTTTCAAAAATCATGAAAAATTTACATCTGGAAAATTTTAGAACGCCTGGTTACCTTATAATATTCCACTCAGTAATGTGTCCACGTTTAATGGATTATTAACCTCGGACAACGTCGGTAGCAGAGCGCAAACTATTTGTTTATGTTCGTTCTTATTTGGAAATAATAGAGCAATTACTGCACTAGTGTTATTTTGTCGGTCAGGTGAATCAACTTGTTGTTTTTACCTTTTTACCGCCACAGTCATCAATTCCAGTCAACGAAAAATTTTGCCCCAGACACCAAAGACGCCAAGTCCCGACAGTGAGGTCAGTGAAACTAACTACGTAACTTTCATCTTTTTGTATTTCTGTATCTATGAGGTGTGCAATTAAGAAGTATTTGTGTTGTATTGTCACTGAACTGAAAAAAATGAACATTTTGTATGTGTGTATGTGTCGTTGTAGCTTCATCACGCCAAAACGGCTAAATGGATTTTAACTATTTTTGGTACACGGGTAGCTGGTCATCCACAGATGGCTTTAGAATAGTTTTTAATCGACTACGTTGATCCTATAACCATCTGTGGTTGTACAATTTAAAGAATCAAAAATCTAATCTATAAACCGCTTTCTATTAGGTCTGTTGAGAAACTTGGCTAGTCTACATGCTAAAGCTTTCAGCGTAACGACCCACTTAGCGGAATTAGGTCTTAGGTCGTAAATACAAAGCTATTTGCCTAGCTTAATGATGGCCGCGATTCAGTGAAAAACGGCCTTTTATAGTTGTTTAGATTCGTGTTAGCTAAGAACTGGGTAGTAACAAATAATAGACACACCTAGAAAGAACCGGCCAAGAGCGAGTCGGACTCGCACACCGAGGGTTCCGTACAAAATTCCGCTAATAACGGCCGTACTGCAATTTACAGAAAGATTGATTTAAACTTACACGATTTTAACTCACTATTCGCCTATTGTCTACCGTCGTTTATGTTAAGGCTCAATGGGGAATGGATGGAAATTTTCAAAAATCTATTCTTGTCGTAGGTACCGTATAAGGCGGGCATATAGGCCCACCAAAACCTTTTCATCTTTTTATTTTTTTCTAAGCCACCTGAAAATCTGTAATTTCCTTACTTATTCCTACCTATAAACAAAATTTCTAGATTTTTGAAAATTTTCATCCATCCCCCATTGATGTTTCTCCAGATGGTGTGCACTAAACACAACAAAATGGTGCGTAATATATGATTTATTTAATTACCATTTGTTATGTCCTGGTTCCGAAGGAACTGGAGAGGCGGGTATCAACATCTTATAGCCGCGCGAGTTTTCCGATCTACCTGCGCTTGGTCTTGATTATTTATTTGAACACTAAGGTTGTCCCTATACCGACACACTATACTCGCCTTCTTCGACGTTTCGGACGTCGGTTTACGTCCATAGTCTCGAAGAAGTTCATTTCTTCGAAGGAAGGAAGAAAGGAACCGCACCTTTTTGTTGTATTGTGACAACATAGAAAGTGGTACTTAAAATGAAATGATAAATTCATGTAAGGAATATCTCATACTTATACACGGTGCCTTCCAGGAATGGGAAAGATTTTAACCCCGAATTCCTAACGCCATTAGGAGTAAAAAATGTTATTTGAACCAAGTCAAATTCATCAAAAAGAAAAAACCCAAATCTAGTTTGGTCAATGTTCGATCATAAAAATTGCATAAATTACACTGCCTATGAAAATTGTCCCTTTTATTAAAATGGTAAGAATTATTTTTACAAGAAGAGGATGATTTTAGTGAGGAGTTAGCTGTCACTTTAATTACTGTCAATAGCGACGCGAAAGTTGGCCACATATCGTCGGCTAAAGTCGCCAACCTTGTAACTCCATTTTTTTTTCAAAATAATGTTTTGGTACTTTTAAATAGTTAAAGTCTGAACGCATATAATGGCAAAACTCTTTAATGCTAGAAAAAAAGCCGTTTAAGTTTAAAAACCGAAATAAAAAACCTCGCAATAACCGACCGCCATATTATTAAAGTTTAGTTTTTTTGTGCCTCCTGTCAAATTTGATCTGGTGGAGTTACGAGGTTTACGAATTTAGCCGACGATATGTGGCAACGTCACGATCAAATGAGCTTAATGTTCTTTAGTAAATAATCACTATAAATTGTTTAACATGAAAATTGATAATATCTTCAAAACTAAGCCAGATTTGCCTGGGATGCATTTAACATTTTTGCTCCTAATAGGTTCCCTCTGTTTTGGCATAATTTTTTTTGTCATAATTTTGCATGACATAGTCAATGTAGGCATAATTAACTTTTCGCATAAACTGTTTTGGCATAACCAAGGTTCGCATACTTTGATAACGCAGATATTAATTTGTCATAATTTGTTTGCGCATATTTTTGTTTGTCCGAATCATGTCTACGCATAAAATTAATAGGCATATTTTTATCAGACCGAAAATTATTTGGTCATAATTTTGCAACTTATGTTTTTGTTAAATATACTTAAGGTTCAAAATAAAACCATGTTTTTTATATCTTCATATGTTTAATTTTCTTGTGAAATAGGTAATGTTAGCATTTTGCCGCTCCGCTCGCTTCGCTCGCTCCGCTATACGGTCATAATAGAACCCTAACCTAACCTATAGTTTACGGTTTTTGACCCATTTTGACGCTCCGCTTTAATAATAATAAGTAAGTAAGTAATTTATTCATGAACAACATACAGTCGTGTTTGAAATACATTTACAAAATTAAAAACATTTATAATTTTCAACCGTAGATTATACTGTTTATTTATAATTGTAATTATTTAATCAATTTAAAACGTTCATATCGTAAGTAGCCATTTATATCTAGTCATATCAATGAAACAATATTTAAACAAAACAACACCATAAAATTCACAGTTGAGCATTACTTATGAGAGTAAAATTCGTCTACTGAATAGTAACACTTCTCCAACAAGAAAGCTAATAATTAAGTAGCATGTAATAATTTTGCAGCTTATATTTTTGTTAAATATACTTAATGTTAAAAATAAAACCATGTTACTTATATCTTCATTTGTTTAATTTTCTTGTGAAATAGGTAATGTTAGCATTTTGCCGCTCCGCTCGCTTCGTTCGCTCCGCTATACATGGTCATAATACAAACCTAACCTAACCTACAGTTTTCGCTTTTTGACCCATTTTGACGCTCCGCTTTTCTGCTAGCAGATCGTTTTTGCAAAGGACGCAATTCTAACCTAACCTAACCTACTTTTCTGCTAGCAGTTCCTCTTTGCGAGTGATGCAGTTCTAACCTATCTTAATCCGCTTTTCTTGTAGCAATTTAAGTATGCCAAGATAGATTCGGAAAATAGATAATATGCCAAGTACCATTATGCTAAACCAAATTATTCCTAAATATAATCGACCTAAACAATAGTATGCGAATACAATTTCGGACAAATACATTTTCGGTAAGTTACTAGTTATGCCAAATAAGGTTTCTGCCACATTATCATTCGTCGAAGACTGAGTATGCCAAGTCTGTTATGCTAAAACAGTTTCGGACAAACTAAAGTATGCGACATAGAGGGAGCCCCTCCTAATAACATGCGTGGTTAAAATCTTTCCGATTTAATAAAAAAATATATAAATATTTATTATTCATTAATATTCCTCGCGGGCACCGTGTATATATTTAAAGTCTTTATATTTTAAGTTGTTTGACAAAATAGTTGTTATGCAAATTTATTTAAAGCATGCAACTAAACATCGTGTTCTTGGCAATGAAAACGTAGTAGAGCGTCACATGCAAATATGCATTTGGCTCACGTAATCATTAGTATGCCAAATTCCGTGCATCATTGCTATTATAAACCAGGTTTATTTGACACATTTTCTCTTCTGGTGCGGTAATGTAGACTTTACGGCTCTAGGGTCTTTATTAGTAAGCGATATTTTAATGCGATAATTTATGGACGCGATATAATCGCGTTCTCGGTAATAGACTGGTATTGTGGGATATCACACTTAAGCAATGGGTATATTCTGCAATTCACAAAGCTCTATTATGCACCTACATTAAATCATTATTTATATTTTCACTTTTAAATTGTTGTGTGATGCTGGTTTTCTAATCACTTTGATCTCAGCTGTATCATACGTATCTTTCTTTTTTTGTATGTATGTAAGTTTGTTATTATTTATTTTTGTACTATTTAAAATTTTATCTCACCACTCACCACCCAATTTCAAGCTATTTTGTGTCATTTCCGCTACCCAAAGGATATCTGCAAGAGATCGCTCTTTAGCGATAAGACCGCTTATGGTCTACCGTAGTTTACGTTAAGGCTTTATTGTACTGTTTCACTTGTTGGTGTGCAATCAAAAATTATTCTACTGTATTGTATTGGTATACATAATGTATTTAAATTCAATTTGATACTCGGAAATTGTTCTAACGATTTGGATGACATTTTGTAAGGTAAAAAGTCCTAAAGTTCGATACCTTAATTAAAATCCTTGGCACCCTGTTTTCCACCTCTATTGCCATAAGTTAAGGTTGAAGGTGCGAACTAATGAGTCAGTGTCCACAGCACTAATGATGTTCTAGGATACTTGAGTAACAAATCAAATCAGTTCAAAAGAAAATAGGTTTATAACGTCATAGAACTCGCACAATTTGCCTTCTTATTTTCACAATTTGATCATTTAATAAATTAATAGTTTAAAAACACTAGAAAAACACGCTTTACATTACTTTTCTAACAAATCCAAACACAGCTATGATACGATGTTCCAACATGAAGTTCCAGTTCATATCTTCAGGCTCCATCATCAGATCAGTTCGTCAGTACCATATTATTGTATTGTCATCAGAACTACATTCAGCTGCCAATTTTCATGACGCTACGGTCCTTGGAAGATGGTTAAATTAGTTACCTTAGATTCCATTATATAGTTAGTTACATACAGGTCGACCTAATAAAAGCGTGTTAAAAATCGCCAAAACCATAATAGTAAGGTTAGGTAAACGTTTTCTACTTATTTTTAGAAATGGTATTTAAGTATCAGTCTTGGTCGGGGGCCGTCCCATGCTGCGCTTTCCTATGCGCGGTCGCTACTCCAGGACTTTACCGCCCCAACGGCCATCCATTCTCTGGGTTCCAGTGCTCCTTCAAACATGCAATCCTGTGAGCTATGTCGTTTACTTTGGTTCTTCTGCGGATATCCTCATTTCCTATTCTATCACACAGAGAAACTCCGTGCATACCCCTTTTCAGGGATTCTCGTGAGGATTGCATGGAGACGGTGGATGCGATCTGCGTAGGATCACACTCTGTGGTGAGCTGTAGGAGTGGCCTATGTTCAGCAGTGGTCGTCCGTGGCTGGTACATAGAGAGATTCAACCTTTCGACCGCCAAGCAGCCAAGTAATACGACGTGACCCAGACACCACAGCAATAAAAAGAAATGAACCCTCAAAAATAAAAAAAGTAATTGCAGAACGAGGTATTGATATTATATTATATTCGGAGTCTTTGAACTCATGACAACATGAGATTAATATTCATTACGCAATAGAAAAACCATTCCTAATCCCAAGTATAGATAGAATGGAACACCATCGTATTTCTGACAGCTTCGCTGCACAAGTGCACAAAACGCATCGTGCCGGTTATTTTCGACACATTATCCCCGGCCGGCCCACTTTCATGTAATGGGGGCAGCTTTGTCGGTTAGAGCTAGGGTTGCCAACGGGGCATCTTCTTTCTTCAGTCTCTAGTGCTTTAGAATATGCGTCTCGAGATAGACACGTGACGTGCGGGACTTCGTTTTATTTCGTTTACCGGAAAGACTTAATTTTTATAAGTAATTGATGTATACGGTAAACGTTTTGATTCTTAAAGCATTAACCACTGGAGAAGCCATACGAATAAATTCCTCGCTACCAAAGTATAGCGTAATCTCTGGTTACTTTATACGGTGAATTGTCAGTGTGTGAGTGGTTTTTTGTTTGTAGGTGATTTATTTTAATTGTGTGCGTTCGTAGAAATAGGAATATTTCCGTAGTGTGCTGTACGTGTTTACCTCACCCCTCTTAACATTTTTTTCGGTAATGATACGGATTGTTATTTCCATTAGTTAAATGCTCTAAGGTTTCATTTATACTAGTACAAATACTTGACCTGTCAATAAAGAACGTTTAGCTTAGAAATAAATAACGATCAGAAATATGATATGTCATTTATTTTCTTGTCTTTCTCCTACATTTTGACGGCTGGGTAAGTTAAGTTAAGCTGGATGCATGCAGTGGCGTGCACAGGGTTTTTGGCCAAGGTAGGTAGGTTTGCTGTGTCTATATGGAGCCATGGTGGTTCAGGGTAGGCAGTGCCTTTGTGCCTATATGGACGTACGCCGCTGGATGCATGGTTCCCGGTTTTTAGGGGAAGTCCCGGATTTCGAATACAAATTATCCGCAAGTCTGCGCAAGGTTGGCAACCCTAGTTAGTTAGAACCGACCGAAGCGGACTCATTTGTCGGCGTTTATTGAAAAAGATTCCCGGTATTTGTAAGATATTACGAAATGTACGTTCTCGCACTGGAGCAGCTCATGACTGAGGTCCTAGGAATGTACTGAAACATGTCGAGCAGTACTCGGTTTTATCAATCTGAGTAATATTAAGATGCTGTTTATTTTTTTCTAAATTTTTCCTCAACGTCGCCGGCGTGGTAAAGAAGACTTCGCCTTTCCTTCGTATATTGTGTATTCCTTCAGTAGCCTGTTACTTTTGACTAGCTTTTCTGTATAAATAAATATAAACATAAGTTGAACTACTAACATAACATTCTCTTCGGTTTCCGCGATTAACATTCATTTAAATAAAATAATTAAAGAAATAAATACTACAGGACAATTTTACACAAATGGGTTTGGTCGTTAAGATTATATTTTAGTCCAAAGAACCCTAAAACTAAGACTCTCGCTGTCCGTCCGTGTATCTGTCCATCTGTCACCAGGCTGTATCTCATGAACCGTTATAGCAGTTGAAATTTTCACAGATGATGTATTTCCGTTGCCGCTATGACAACAAATACTAGAAACCTTATAATCTTATGTCTGTCTGTCGATGTCAGTAACCAATATAAAATGATAGAACACCGTACGTTTTTCTAAGGAGTAGGGCTCTGCTAACACTGGATATTCATCGATTCGGCCGTATATTTTGTACGGAACCCTCGTTGTGTGAGTCCGACTAGCACTTGGCTAGATTTTTATGGACAAAAGTATAATCTTACCGACCATAACTCTTGCCTAACCAACAAATCGGCGAATTCTATTTACAACACAGACATCTTGTTATTCGGCGAATTAATGGATCTCTGGAACACGGAAGCATTTCTAGAACGCCCAAAGATAATCATTCTTTTTTTATGGCAGATGTTCTCGAATATTTTATGGGGAAATTTTAGTAGTTACTTTGTACATTATGGATATAAACATTGAGAATGGATTTTGGTTATGATGGAAGTAGGTATCTTATGAATCTATCTTCGTCGAATCGATTCGATTTTCGAATAGTTTCGGATTCTTTTATGCTTTTATTCATTCATTCATTTAATTTAATTCAATAACAATTTAGGGGTCACCGACTTATTTCAAATACATTTTAAGAAACAATTAACTATATTTCTAATTTGTTTACATTCCGAGACTGCTGTCATGTCAGATTACAAATCACACTCATTTTAAACAATTTCATAGAACACGGATCCCGTGCCAGATCGTTTGGCACGGACGTATATGACGTCATAATTCAGCAAAATCGGGTTTGCTGAACTTTTGATCGCCCCAGTTCGGTCTTGGCCCAGTTTATGCAGCTTCAATTACTGGCGATGCAATTTGGGAATTTGACAGCGGATGTGGTTTGGCTATGGAACTACATTGTTTATAGACCTTGTTTTTAAGGTTCCGTACCAGAAAGGTAAAGAAGGAACCCTATGGCTCTGTCTATCTGTTTGTCCGACTGTTAAAGCGCCATATCTCAGAAACTACTTATGCTATCTATTTGAAATTTAGAATAGTTATAAATATGGGTAGTACCACAAGTATATTGCAGATAAAAAATAAATTAAAAAGATATGATGGTTTGCTTGTCATATCATGCCTTAATATGCCTACTTAATTACATTTTCAACCGAGCACTACTCCAAATGTATTGAAACACACAACTCAACATTCAACAACATGTAGCGTTGCCTGTGAAGCTGAGGTCCTGGGTTCAAATCCCAGTATTTGTGTAATGAAATGAGTATTAAGATTTGTTCCTGAGTCTTGGATGTTCTCTATGTATTTAAGTAATATATCTATTAAATATATCGTTGTCTAGTACCCATAACATAAGTCTTGTGTAAAATTGTCCCGTTAAAAAAAAAACTCGAATTATATTTTTGTCTATGTACTCGTATTTTACTAAATACAGGTTGAATAACGTATTCTATCGATACTCCACTCTCTCTCTTCATCTCCAGGTGTTAACCTTTCAGAAGCACAGAAAAAGAAACCTACAATCACTAAACGCCTCATAAGCGAAATAAAGAAGTGTTAAGTAGAAAGCGTACACAAGTATAATTTCCAATGTAATTAGCGCAACTCAAGTTTAATTTGGGTGATTACGCGTGTGTGTGTAGGGTCACCGGTCATAGCTTCCGGCTATGTTTATCTAATTAAAAACGATGTAAGCGTCATCGATGCTCCTGCGCAGTTATAACGTTTTATCGCGATATGGCAGATGTTTTGTGTTGTGAATAATAAGTTGAAGGTTCGCGGAACGAAAGGGCGGTGGATTTCGATGAAATAGCGATTAGATGCTAGGCTGAGCCCTGATACGCTTAGAAATTATATTGACAGGTCAGCTAGCAGGAAATACATCTTCTATGTACTATTATAAAGTTGTAAAAATAAAATGTCTGTATATTAAACTTATTTCCAAAAAAAAAATTGAAACTGAATATTTGGAGGTGACTGAATTAAAATATATTTTACGTCACACCTGGCCATAATGTGAGTTTTGCCTTAAGCGTAGCCACATGAAGACCTAAAATTGTGTAGTCACCACGGGTGTAAAAAAGAAAGCCCTCTATCGCATATTTACAACCCTCACCTGCGGCTCGGGTCACAAATACCTGCGATTTCGGGCTTTCTTTCTTTTACAGCCCTTGGTAAGTAATGTACTATTTTTTATTTTTTTGTATGTTTGTATGTGTCATTGTGGCTTCATCACGCCAAATCGTCTAAACGGATTTCAACTATTTTTGATACACGGGTAGCTGGGTATCTCCAGATGGTTATAGGATACGTTTTACCCCACTACGCTAAAGAAAAAAACAGGGGTTATGACTTTTTCTGCTCCGCGAACGACGCACCTTCAAGTGACAAATAATCCTCTTATTTTGTCATTTTTTTATTTTTTTGTGACTTGTGCAGTCTTGTTTTGTATTGTAATGATATCAGCACTTATACTTGGACCCCACGCATGCAACCCAGTTCCTCAAATTTATCACGAAGCTTGTAAATTACGTCTTTACTTGTAACCGCGCGATAAGATTATTATGCAAGTTCATTATTTCTTTTATCGGCCATACTTGGCGGGTGCTCTACCGTGCCCTTCCGATAAGATATAGACGTATTTGGCAACTGGTTATTCCGTTTTTGACTTTCCTGCGGAAGTGAGTTTGACCTGCGATTTTATTTTATATTGTGATATTTTAGACTTCCGTTTTTGTGATCAAATAAAGTAAATAATAATGTAAAACATTAGTATCTTCATACTGTTTTAAATTTTAAGTAATTTTATTGACCGACTCCAACAAACGGTGGTTCTGAACTCGGTATTTTTTTTAAAGTTATAAACCAATTTAGATATTTTTTTGTTTGAAAGGAAGTGCATAGAAGTTGTTTCCGTATAATTTTAGTGAGATCTGATGATGGGATCATGATAATGAAATAATGAATGACCCTGACCTCGTCATTTAATATTTATCCGTTTGTGTTTATTTATTATGTATTTTTAAATATATATTTACACACGTATATTTATTTATCTAGATGATATATATATATATATATGCTATTATATTACTATTTATTATTTAGGGTTTATGTGTATGTGTATGCTACTTTAGCTTTTAATAGTTTTAATGTCATTGTGCATATTAACTTGTTGGTTTGTCTATCTGCGTTGATGTTCATTCGTGTCTCTCATTTGCTCTAAGGTTAACTGGAAGAGATCCCTTAAAGGGATAAGTTCGCCTTTGCACAAATGTTTTACTTTACTTTCTTTGTTTTATTGTTTTTATGTACTATAAAGTGTTTACAATACAATACAATACATTGAATTTAAGATCGGCACCGACTATTAGACTATGGACCGGTGTCGTAAGATTTCGAGAGATATATATCCCTCCTAGATAATACTCCCGCGATCTTTCAACACCGCCTGTGGATAGGCAGCCTAAGGGCCTCGAGGCCCTTGCACCTTGGGTCCTCAGAATGGACTGAAACATGTTGATAATACCTAGTTTTTACGACATGAGTATAGGTAAAATCTAAATAAGTCCAAGTGTCATGGCAGTTCGTTCGTTCGTAACTTAAGAGCTACGCTCTTGTCGGTGGAGTAATCGCCATTCTTCCTTATCCTCTGTTAGCCTTTTGGTCTCCTGATACGACACAGTGCCCACTTTTTCTTTTATTTGATTACAATAGGTTAATCTTGGCACCGTGTATACTTAGTCAAAATTTGCAAATCTTTAAGAGTTGATTGTGGATCTTATCTAGCCCCCTGTTGACTTTAAATATGCCGTCACATGTCATTTATATCACCCTCATACATATAAGATATCATTAGTAAAACTGACATGTCAAAAAATCCTTGTAACGAAATTCCCTCCTCGTACAAAACTAACATATCGACATGTCATCTTTATCTCTCATCATATCAAATTGGCTTCACATCCTGAAAGAGACGCAAATGTACATCCTTGTAAGTGCGAGAAGGATGGGTATATGTGCTGGTGGAAACAGAGAGGGTTGTACAGAGGTGAGTGGGAGGGAGATGGGTTCAAAGTGTGCCGACTTGAGATGATATCGGGTTCGAAGGAAGTGTGGTTTTATTGTGGTGTAAGATTTTAGGGTTCTGTTAAGAGAAACTGATACTAGGGAATCGTTTTCCTCAAAATGTTCTCGAGTTAGCCGTAGAAAAAAGCAAGTCAGATCCGCTCTTAATTTTCTTGCTGTTAGGGTTGTAGCCTATATGGCGTCCGTCCGTAGTGCATTTTCTTAAAAAACTTGATGATTTATATTGATGAAATTTGGAGTATAGGTGTCTTGTATAAGTCGCTACTTAATTTGATAGTTGAATAATTTAAAACAATGTAGATACGTTTAAGGGCACTCCATACATTTAACCGAACCTGTTTTTTTTTTAACACATATCAATACGAGTATGATGCACATATTTCGACGGTACTGTTTTTGAGGTTTCAATTTCTTTTTGTGAATAAATTTGGAAATAATCGCCGCTCCGAAAGTAGCATAAATTTGCCCCCCTCCCCCCTCTATTTCCTAACCATTATGTTCAAAAAATATGAAACAAATTACGAAGATAAAGCTTAATAAATGTTTAAAATGAAAAAATATTTCAACATTTAAATGCCGTGGAGATACGCTTTATTGTGCTTTCATATCGTTTTTTTTCATCGGTGGTGCATTTTTTGTATGAATGGCTGCGGAACCCTACACTGAGCACGATCCGATATGCTCTTGGTCGGTTTTTTTATTGAAGGTTTTAGTATAATAAAATAATCTATACACGGAACACCCTTGATCTTCATGCGTAATTTTAACATGTATGTGAATTACCGACCACTTTAAGTCAATCGAAAGAGGAATTTCGATTGCTTCCCGTCATTGTCCGGCAAGTGTAAATTATGTACAGCAAAGTTATCGCTTTACTTGTTTTAATTACAAGCATATTGGTTAAGTACTGATATATATCGATTCCAATGTTCCAAAACATATTTGAAAATGTAAATATTCGTACCCATTTCAATTTGTTAATCATTATCAAAAATATTCTGAAAAAAAAATAGGGCTAGTGACTTTTCTCCTCCGCGAACGAAATTGCAGGTACCTTGTAGTTTATAACGTGTTTCTTACATTAAGACTAAAGGCCAGACAAAACAGTTCAATCAAAGGTATACATTTAAAAAAGAAATCTGATAGACTCCTGTTAAAATATAATTTACGTTAACGTAAGCCACAATGCATGGACGCATTGAAAGAAAGGCTTGGTGCATCATAGTTTTGTTCTTTTTTCAACTCAAAAATATAACCCACGGCCTACCAGCTCGTGCATCAAAAAATTGATTACGATCTCAAAACTGGATTGTAGTTCATTACTATATACCCCAGTCAACAAGGTACACGAGACCACCAGGGAAAAGAATTAAATTTATCCTTGGGGACGGCTGGAGATGACTTCATATTTCAACCAGTAGCTCAAAAGGGCTATTTTGAAATGTGCTTGTCTGTAGTATATAACGCGTGAACTGATTTAATTTTTATAAACTGTTATTTACTTTCACCTGTTCTGGTTGTCTCTGTCGATCTGTAATCAAATCTTGCAAGTTAACTTTGATCCACTTCCCGATTTCCGATTGAGCTAAAATTTTGAATACTTATGTAAGTTCGGTGACAATGCAATAGTATGATACCATCGAGCTGATCTGATGATGGAGCAGGAAGGTGGTGATAAGAACTCTGTAATAAAATAATGCAATCCTACCGAGTTTGGGCTCTTTACAATGGTTTCGGTGAGTAATTGATGGATGTTCAAGGAAAAGTATAAAAGCGATAAAAGCTTGTCACAAAATGATTTTTTTGATAGAAACTTCTCATTAGAGAGCTCGTTTTCTGAGCTATATCTGATGAAGATAAAGTTGATAATGACGGCGGTTTTTTTTTTGTAAGTTTTCTTTATGAACTGTCGCGATACTTAGTCTTGAAGAGACGGTGTTGGTAAAATGGGAATGTGTCCTTTAAACATCTTGTTATCACCTCGCCCATGACGGGTTCCGCAGCCGTTTATACACAAAAAAGGCACTACAGATGAAAAAAAAAAAACGATATGAAAAAAGAAACACTAAGAAAAGAGCGTATCTCCCCGGCACTTACGTCTTTTTGCTGAGAAGCGCAGTTTTTTGGCCATAATTTAAAAACGGTGTCCGATCATATTGAAAACAATTTTCGTTGGAAGTATTTATTAAGTTTTATATTTGTAATTTTTTCAAATTTTTTTAACATACCGTTTTGAAAATAGAGGGGGAACACAATTTTTGCTACTTTCGGAGCGAATATTTCCAAAAATATTCACTAAACCAAATTTTTTTTTTACAAACCTCAAAGTGTTTTTAGAAGAACTGTTGAATGATATGCCATTCGTTGATATTTGTTGAAAACTTTTTTTTTTCAGGGTTGGTTACATGTATGGAGTGCCCCCCTAGAAATATATATATATTTTATTTAACTATCAAACTAAGTAGCGGTTTACACACGACACCTATGCTTCAAATTTCATCAATGTACATCTTATAGTTTTTGAGTAAAATGCCTGTGACATACGGACGAACAGACAGACAGACATGACGAATCTATAAGGGTTCCGTTTTTGCCATTTTGGCTACGGAACCCTAAAAAGTACTTTATATCGTCATATGTTCGAACACTCGTTACAATGCAGTACCACGTTGATTGGTATAACACGATTACTCTCATTTCCGAATTAATTATTCACACGAAAGGCGTTGCTCATCATCTTTGTATTATAAAAGGCCTCGCACCTCGTGATGACTTCGAATCAGTATTGAGGCATAATTTGAATATTGTTATAGTTTAGTGCCTAATCATGTTTTTTGACGGTAAATATTTATTTTCGTGTTATTAAGCTATTATATTTCAATCAGGAGTAGTTTTTACAAAGGCTGTAATTTTATTAGTAAGAACAAGCTATTATGGTCATGTCATGTCATTATTTTAATTTAAACGGCAGCATGTCTGCTGTTACGCGGTAAGATGTCGCGACATCCTCGGCACCTAGCCTGTGGGGGTTGCGCAGGCGCTATCGCGATATCTATCGGATCGCGCGCAGGCGCTACGAACAGCTATAGTCTATACAATATTTTATTTGCGTGTCAGTAATTCTACGTTTCCAAAATAATTTGGGAATTCAGTGACAATCTCTTAATTTTATTTTCGAGTTACGGCAATATTATTTTTTACCAGCTTCCCTTACTGAACCATTCATATTTTCCACTAAGTATAAGGAATGAAAGAGACCGTTGAGAAACAACGAAATCATAAAAGAGATATTTGTGTGAATTGTATGTCCACATATGTATGTATGTCTCCTGATCCGGACAATGCGCTCGTATAAAACGATAAAACTTGTCAATGGCCGTTGACGTAATAAAACGAAATGCTATCGCTAGAATAAGATCAGGACGGGACTCGTGCGCATCTAAGGGTGAATTCATACTATTGAAAGATTTATTATTTACTAGCTACCTGCCCCGGCTTTGCACGGGTGTCCTTAAGCTTTTGCCTCACTCCCTCAATTTCTTAGATATATGGAGATTTTAAAATCCAAGAATTTTCTTTGTTTATGCGATTTTTAGGACACTTTATTATATATAAACCTTGTCCTGACAAAACTACATTAACGGATTATATCGCGTATATTATCTCATTTGAGTTCCCGACGTTTCGGAAGCTTATCAGCTTTCCATGTTCACGGGTTGACTGTAATCGCGGAAACCGAAAAAAATATCTTGTAATGACAATTATAAACAGAACAAAAAAAGAATTAGCCAAATAGGGGCACCAGTTCTCTCCACGAAAGCTCACTTTTAGAACGCCGAAATTTACAAAAAGAGCTCGGCCCCTCTCGCACGTGGTTACGCACGGTTTTTATAGTGATCAAAGGAGATAGTATCATCATCAGCAAAGAGACATTCACTGCTGTACATAGGCCTTCCCCTAAAAACGCCACCATCGCCGGCCCTGCGCCGCCCGCAACCGAGAGAGAATATCGTATTTGTGACGGCGGCAGTAGTTTCAAAAGCCACAAAGCTTCATTCGCAAGCTATTAAATTTAAAGAGTCTGAAAATTGATGGTCGCTTGAAGTTTATGCCGTGTGTACTTAGCTTAAGGATAAAGCGAACCGGTCAGCCCACGCCTAAGCCAGGCTTATCTGCCCTTGGTAGGGTTGCTACTTAAATAAAATAATATGATCCTGAACTGAACCTCAAACGTTTCACGTAATGTTTGACTGGAAGAGAATGCCTTAAGGCAATAAGAGTGTATGTTTCGGTTTAAATTGCATTTTTGATGTAACTGCTTCGATTGGCTTGAGCCAAATGTAACAAACCAGCGTACATATATATATAATTACTAGAAGGTGGGCACCAAATTCACTCATAACCCTCTTTTTTAAAAAACTTTTTTTTTTATTTGGCCTCCACATAGTCCGTTGCTAGTTTTTTTGATACTATCTATAATGAACAGACATTTAATTTATAATATCATTGATAATTTATATGCAGCGTCAAGCTTGCGTGGGTCGAGCCTCATATACATAGTTTTACTTACAGAAATCACACTATCGACATATGACGCTGAATTCCAGAAAAGACTTAGCCATTTTTAATTGTATTCGATCTGAATTAAAATATTGAAACCGGGACGAATAAAACTCAAGATGTGGCAACCCTAAATCATAGCTTAGTGCATCAAAACGCATTGTGCGCTCCTTTGTACTCATCTCACGCAATACGACGTAAGCGACCCGTTATCCAACGCACATAAGCCCTTTTATAAACAGTTTTCGGGCTCTATGGATATTTTCGAGTTCACGAACTAACGGTACGACTTTCACCTTTCTATTCATTAACTTTTTGTATTTGATGGTCAATCATGGAATCGTGATGTAATTTAAATAGGTCATTTGATTGGAATGAAGTCATTGCTTCAAATTTAAAAATAAGGTGCTTGGCGATTCTATAGGTAATACTCGTAGTGAAGTAAAATAGAAAAGGCTTACTCGCAGAGAGGTCTTTAATATGAATACAAACTCTACATAAATAATTTAGTGAACTTTTTGTTTTACAAATATCATGATAATAATCACAATTTTTTGCAATATATAACTGGATCACTCCACTAGCGTTATTATTATAAACAAAGATCAGAAACCGAATGAAAATCCGACTCTTAGCGATCGACGGCTAAAGAGTCGGATGCACCATACAGAGATCCATAAGCAAGAACAGATGACGAAATTCGTCGACTACTGATATGGATAGCTCAATTGGTAGAGCGAGCTGCCCCGGTCTGACTCAAGGCACTGGTTCTAGTCCAGTATCGTCGAAAAAATGTTTCTTTTGTTTCTGATTTTTGTTTATAATAATTTAGTGAAATTTGCATGATATATATTAAAAAGAAAATAATATATTAGTAAAAGAATAAAATCAATACGACCTAATAAATTACAAGCAAGATTTGAAACAGCGACATCTCTTTCAACGCAGAAGTGCACTGTCTGACCAACTGAGCTATCGTAACTTTATGAACATAAAGAACCTCAAAGCGAACCTTCGAAACCTTCGCCGCAGTCGAGTAAAAAGGTCAAAACTATTACTAGCAGTAAGGGCAGCCATTTACCGCTGTTTTGTCATAAAATATAACATAATTGATACGAGTCACGATTATCGTATACAACATTTATTGCCAATCTAAAAGAATTTAAGGTGTGTCTCCATTTGAGCAATATAGCATTTTTTTATGTTATAGGGGGCAAATAAGCAGACAGATCGCTAGAGGGTCTCATCGAATATCATGTTAGTTTTATTCTGCAAGTAACAGTGTAAAATTGCAAAAAAAATATGGCTAAATGTTACACAATCATATTTTATTGAAATAAAACAATTTAACGGATTATATCGCGTATATTATCTCATTTTAGTTCCCGACGTTTCGGAAGCTTTTCAGCTTACGAGTACCATGGTCACGGGTGGACTGCGAAAAGATATATTTAATTTCCGAACGGTGTAAAATATCTTATCTGTTTAAAAATTTGTTTAATAGTCTCTGTTTTTAAAATGTTATAATTAGTAATCAGGTAGCCTGGGAGTTTTTCTTTGCAGCGTTTCTTTTCTCCTCAGTATATAGATACGGGAATGGAGGGACGGAATGAAGCCAAATCTCTAGAAATCTCACCAAGGGGGAGAGGAGTCGGAAAATCGCCAAAAACGCACTTAATTAATGGATGAACCCAAAGAAATATTATACTTAATTATTACAGAGGTACAAAAATCCGAAAACTAAATAATTCTTATTAACTACCTAGCTAAACTAAACATAAAATTTACAAACATAAAAAATATCTGCAATATACAAACTGCGTCGCTAATATTTACTACAGAATAACAACAATACCTACTTTTATCTCTACACGTGCTCGACTAATCTATTGTCATACAACTCATACATACAACTCGAGAGGTCAATGTTTTCCATTTCATAAGTTTGTCTGTCGTACTATACTGACTCCTACGCTATGTAGATTTTTAGAAAATACCTCACATCTGTATGCCAAAGAGAACAAATAAAAAAAAAACGATTATAAACTCAAATATAGTGAGGTAAGGATGACTTTGAAACACAGTATTGATAATTTAATGCGTTTCGGTTTTGATAATTCGATATTTACTAACATACTCAGCATATTAAATGCACTTGTGTATTTTCTTGAATGTTCATCCTTATTTATAGTAAGCAAGGTCGTTTTCGAAATACAGCTGAATAGTAAGATCAGACTTTTTGAAAGTTGGTGCTGTTTGGAAACCGGCTTTAAAGTCGTGTACACAAGAAAGTGATTTCGTAGATTAGGCGATAAATTTTTGTTTAATCTGTGGCGGAAAGTGACAGGAGGGAAACAATTATTTATCTTGACACTTTCGATTTTTGTCTGTGGCCAGTTAAGGTCAGGCTAAAGAGTTCATAAAAAGACCCATTATCTAAAGACTTAAAAGTGATCCATTCTTTAACTTATATACTCGTACTTACTAGTTTCGTGTCATTATCGATTTATCTATGAAAACATGGAGAATAGAAAGGTAAGGAGGTCAATCTCATATAGGAAAACAATCTCTTTCTTATACCTATAGGAAAATAAATAAAAAAGTATCCAGCGGAAAACAGTAAAATAATAATTTTAAATCAGTCCTGAATGCCGCTAGAGTAGCAAGATACTATGAATCCAAAACCAATTAGGGGAGATCGAGGTGAGTTGTGACAGAGGAGAGTTGTAACATCGACGATTTTTTGGAACCTATTTACTGTTAGCGAGCTGGCAACTGTGCGCGATTGTTAGCTCGAAACTTGAACTAACAAACGCGCGCTATTGCGAGCTCGCTATCAGTAGATCGAGATAGAAAAACTCATCTCGGTCTCCCCTACAAAATATTGAAATTCTACGCAATCCTTCAGTCTTCTCCTGATCTGAATATATAATATATATAATTTACATATAATCAATTGTGTAAAATGATTTTGAATTTATTTTTCTTGAATCGGTGTGTTGTTTTTGGCATTATTAATGTAATTTATTTAACGCACTTGTTACAGGGGCGCTACCAATTTAACTTCCTTTGACGGACACTTTGGATATATGTATATATATCGTTCTCCGTAATTTTCTATGGTCTATAAGTGAAACGTATTTCTGAAACATTTATTAAAATTTATAAAAAACATTCAATATTTAATTAAGACATATAAAAAAATGAATATATATAAGATAACTATGCGATACATATATATACGTAAATTTGTGTAACGTTTCTTTAACATAATTATATTATATCAATAATGTTAACCCTGTCTAATATTTATTTCATTAAATAAAACTTACCTCTACTTTTTGTTGAAAATAGCTTGAGAGTGTATATTGGATTATTCCTGATGGATTATGCTTACCTGCAAAAAGAAAAAAATCATTAAGAATCTTATTGGAAATATTTATAACAATAAATAGGTACCTATTTCCAATCAGTGTTGCAACTAATATGAATATTAAATTATCTAACATGTTATTTAAACCAAGTGACATTATCATCGGTCATATCAAATATAAATAACATAAAATAAAATTATTAACATAAATAACTTGATTTTCCAAATCAAGTCTGCAATTTCGTCAACGTATTTATGCGACAAATTAACATGGTTTTGGTTGTAGGAAAATGGTTTTTATAAACTTTGTAATATGACATACTGTTATATAGGAGTCATTATAATTACTTTTAATATAACAATGACCTTTGACGCAGGATAGGTATATCATAGTTAATTAATTTGATATAAAATTATTTTATAAAAACAAACTTATACAATCGCAGATATTTTTATCTAAGTAGGTATTTTTAAGGTTTTTGGTCATCATAACCAGGAAAGACCAAGAGGATGGACTGATCAATTTGTTTATTTATTTATTCTATTTACATAATTAGCACTAACAGATATACCTTACGTGCTAATTGTTAGTTAATACATTATACTCGTACATGTATTATGATTATAATTATGATTATTTCAAACTACATTAGATCCAATTCAATTCAATTCAAGCCATACATTGATTCATTACAAAATAGAAATATAAATATAAGTATTAGATACTGCTAGCTGTTACTATTGTTTTCATGTATCGAATTAATTTTGTCAAAAATTTTGACTCAGAGCTGAAAAATATGTCCAGTTCGCTGACGCTGTCTAGGATGTTATTGAGTAGCGTTAGGGCTTGGTGCACGGGAGAAGATGCGAGCGCGCGAGTCCTAGCCGTCGGGATGGCAAACAGGGCGCGGCGGAGAGTGCGAAGCTGTTTAGTGGTGACATTGGGGCGTATGAGTATTTGAGCTAATAGTTGGGGATTGGTTGTTGATATGGTCAGGAATGCGACGGACAGGAAACGATGGCGGGCGTGCATTAGTGCTCGAATGACAACCACCAACCACGATCATCAATAACGGATACGAACAAGAAGAAGAGAACCAGAAAAGAAGGCCACAATCTGGAACAACTCATTGTTACTGGCAAGGTTCATGACAAACGACCTAGAGGCCGCAGCCTAAAAAGCTGGGGAGATCAGGTCCGTTTTACCCTTGATACCCAACTGCACGTCGCTCTACATGATACCAAGAACAGGCACATATGGTAGAACACCGTCAGAGAGAAGCTCATTCCACGACCCTCAGCAAGGAGGCACAGGACTAGAGGAAGAGGGATTTTTAAGGTTTCATATTAACATGTAGAACACGAAACACTTCTAAGATCATATGTCTGTATATCATTCATAAACTGATTCATGTAGCAAGTTAAACGTGACATCGTAATAGCAAGAAATAATTGCAATGTTGTGTTACGGTTCACACAGAATAGAGTACAGAAAACAATGCATTCAAGAAGAGGTAAACAACAGGCGGTCTTATCGCTAAACAGCGATCTCTTTCGGACCACCTTTGGGTAATGGGAGAAGTTGAGAAAAGAAACTTTACGTATAAGTAGGTGGCGCAAAGCAGTAGAATCAGAGTAATTCAAATCAAATGAGACATTATTAGTCTTAGTCTAATATTTGAGGTGGCAATTGTAACTAAAAATAATAATAAAACATATCTGGCACAATACAATGGAGTTAGGATCAGTCATCGATCGGCAGAATAGATTGATCGATGTCGATCAATAGTTGCCACAGAAAAGCTAACAGACTAGTCGACTGATGTCGATAGATGGCCTATCGATCGACGAACGACCGAGTGTGGTAACATCTTTACACAAATCGACCCAGTTCTAAACTAAGCAATCCCTGCATTATGGGAAATGAACCATGATAGCATTAGTCTGTACTTAAATACTTACATAAACTAGTGGCTTCGTGATTTACCAAAACTTAAAAAAAAAAAACAAAAACTTAAACTTTCCAAAAACTGATTCGAAAAATAATTTCCAGATAATAATCGAATCTGAGTTGTTACTCCGAAATTCGAAATTCGAAGTTCGTGTCCCTCTCGCTCTCGTATTAAGCTGTATTCGAGTGAGCCTGATGGCGCCATACGAACTTCGTTTTTCGGGTCACGGAGTAGCCTCTCTGCTCACAAAATTTCACGGCAAAAGCATTTTTGGCGGAGCGAAACTAAGACATTCGTTCCGCTCGATCAAAAATACCCAAAAACCTAGAACAAATATTCGTGTTCATCATAAACATTACTTCCTGGGATTCGAACCTACGACCGCATCATAGGCCGTTGTACAGCCACCTTAGCGAAACATGTAGTCAAAACTGCTATTCTCAAATTTCCTAATAAGTATTATCCTCCTGTTACATGTCGGTTGAAAAAACAAAAAGTATATTGGTTGCTACAGGTAGAAAAAAAGTACATTGTATAGAAATAAAGCATTATTAATTTTTACCTTTTAAAAAATACTTTTGATTGCTTTTGGCAATATTTTACAAATTAACCGCTTTTATATATTATAGAGAAATAACAGACTATGTGAAATAATGTATTTTTGCGTACTTTATTATCCTCATAAAGTATAGAGTACAATTGACCCGAAATAACGTATACATATACTTTATTACAAAGTACGGGTGGCAACCCTATACGACTCATACGAGTAGGTTATCTAAGATCATCAAAGGACATCCGAACATCGGTGCATCTACATAAATGCACACTCAAATTTATTCTGTAAGTAAGCCACAAGAGCAAACAAATCTGAATCTGTCAGAATTTTCCAAGGAAAGAAAGAGAAAAAAAGACATTTTAGAATAATTGATAAATTCAGGCGTTACTGTGCGGAAATCCATATTAGATTAATGGATTATAGTTCCTTTCAATGATATAATATAAAAAGAGATAGATAGGTTACCTACACGATAATCCACGTGTAAATATGGCCAGGCTTATGCACACATAAATCTGATAATATTGCAATAATTAGTGCAAAAGTTCATTATGCATGAAGGCTTTTTTGTTTATTTGACGCATAATCCAATATATAACAAAGTACTCTGTGCGCGAGACTGAGTTAAGGTTTGCCAATTGGCGTAGTTTTGGTGTGCCATTTTCGGAGCCCGTATAAACTATCTACCTCTATGTTGAGCGGGATGGGGAAGGAGGGCCGACTAGCCGCAACCGGTCGACCAATCAATCAGCCGATTATGCAAGCTTTAGCCAATGTTGAAAATTTGGTGAGCTGGAATAGAGCATCGGGAAGAGCGTTGATGAGTAATCGCGTGCTCTCGTTGGCATCTTTAAAATAAAATATTAGGGACAATCTTACACACATCAACATAGTCCCAAACTAAGCAAAGCTTGTACTATGGGTATATGTAAAAAACTTAAGTAAAGCCCCTCTTGTATGAAGTAGTGTTCAAAATTGATATGGAACTTATGTCATTTTCTAATATGGAACGTCCAATTGCCCATACGGATACGCTACTAATACATACAACGGGTAACTTACTTAAGTTTTCACCTATACTAGGCGACGATATACATAATATATAGTTGAATTATAATACTTAAATATAAAGAAATGAAGAAAAAAAAATATCCAAGACCATCACACAAACAGTTGCCCTGGCCGGGATTCGAATCCGGGACCGCCAGCTACGTTGCTTTGCGTGTTGTATCCACCGGACGTCTGTAGAAGGAGATGACATTTCCTGTTCGTTGTTATGCACTTTGCTTATCTTTGGCCGATTCGCTGCCCGTTGCTTCTAGGTGGTAGATTTTTTAACCTTTATTGCAACACAAACAGAGAACATAATGCCAAATGGCATTCTCTACCAGTCATCTATTTCGCCTAACAGAGATTCTAAAAGTCTGTATAATGTATGTAGATTAAATTACATACATCCTTTTAAGCCTACCGCATCTCTGTCTCATACTTCTTGGAACTTCGGGCGAGATCCAAACAAAAGCCCCTCCACACGTAATAAACGACGTTATTAACCCGATAAGGATGCTTTATTACGTGTGAAACACCCATTATAAACTGATAAATTAGATGGGGCCTTGTTTGAGTTTTTTCTAGTTTGTTTTTTTTTATTCTTATTTGATTTGGAAAGCAATGGTGTTCGAATGAATCGTAGACTTACAGAAGGTAATGTCTTTTTTCTACAGCGCGGTCGAATCAAATAACCATCTGTGGAGACCCAATTACTCGTGTAACAAAACTAATTGAAATCTATTTAGCCGATTTGGCGCGAGGAACCCACAAAAACACATACAAACATACAAAAAAATGAAAAATGGAATATTTTTGGATTCTGTGACCTCAAAACAGTCCGTTACAATTTATTTTTTGAAGATATCTTCAATGTACAGACATTTCATTTTTGCAACTTAATAATATGTAGCATAGATTATGTTTGTACATTTTACCTATACTTTGTAAACCGTACTTAGCACCGGGTGGATTACGATTTCATTTGTATTTTTATTTTCTAAATTTTCTAAATAAGTACACTGTTTCTCTAACAGACAAACCTAAATGAAAATATTACTTCCAAAAAATAACTCATCTCATAAACGAAGATTTGAAGAACTTGCGAAGTATCTACTTCAGTAATCAAAGTTGTGGCTTCATCACGCTAAATCGGCTTAACGGATTTTCACTATTTTTGGTACAAGGGTAGCTGGGTATCTCCAGATGGGTATATGATACTTTTTACCCGACTATGCTAAAGAACAAAAAGAGACGTTAAGACTTTTTCTCCTCCGCGAACGAAGTTGCGGGCGCCTTCTAGTATACGACCGGTTTGGCTCAGTGGGAGTAACGTTGCCTGCGAAGCTGAGGTCCTGGGTTCAAATCCCGGTAAGGACAAATATTTGTGTGATGAACATAAATATTTGTTCCTGGGTCTTAGATGTTTTCTATGTATATAATATAAGTACGAGTAATATATCTATTAAATATATCGTTGTCTAGTACACATAACACAAGCCTTATTGAGCTTACCATGAGACTAATTCGATTTGTGTAAAATTATCCCGTAATATTTATTTTATTTTTATACTATAAACAAATTGCATAACAATTGAATGTCAAGCAGTTAGCAGAATACTCCAAATCCAGAATCTTACTCCAAAAAAAAAAACAAAAAAGAACAAAAGAAAGTAGGAAGTGTAACATTAAGTATTTGTTATCCAAGCTCTTTTTCATTCTAAGTTTAAAAAGAAGCATAGAACATTGTATCCGTCACATACCAAAGACAATGACCAACGCAAGTTTTTCAAACCATAGATATTGGACAGAACAAAGCTGGCAAAAAAACTGCAAGTCTCACCTCTACCTGGCGTTCTTGGAAGTGCATAAAGATTAGGAATGATTGAATGCCGCAGAGGGAGATGTGGCAAAGAATGAACAAGATATAGTAACAAATCGCAGTACAAAGAATGCAAGTGAAACGTACCCAAGTACTATCATGAGTTTCTAGTAGTCAATATATGCCACAATTTACAGTTAAATGATATTTCTGAAAATGCGCAAAAACTATATAAGTACAATTGTTTAGTATGTACCTGACGATTAATGTAATGTGAGTTAAATTAACGGATCAAAAACAGTTTTGACAAATAAATGTGTATCAGTACTTACATATTTTTTACGCTTTTGACCATTTTAATATAGTTATTAACTAGAAATAAGGAGGGAACTTAACCATACAGCATTATGGCGTAACAAAATTACTTTTTTTTTGAAACTTCATCCTTTTATGAGCGTTTTGACGGTTCATAAAAAGAAGCTGATTGGATCTGTCAGTCAAGTACCCAAAACAAAATATCATGAATTGTATACATTGCATAGATTGAGTTCAAAAAAGTGAATTGTAAGAAAATATAATAAACTAAATTACGTAGTTTTTTTTTTACAAGACTTTTATTAGGTCTAGGCAACTAAGTTTTGATTGTAGATTTGAGTAACTATGTAAACAAATATTGCAACTTAAAGACGCACGTCCCGGTTTCCGATCTAGCTAATACTTGGCACACCTATGTAGATTACGTGACGATTTAATATTATGACACCAACACCACAGCTGATCTGATGATGGAGCCGGAAGGTGGTCATAGGAACTCTGTAATAGAATAACGCAATCATGCCGAGTTTGGGCTCTTTAGAATCGTCTTGATGAGTAGTTGACGGGTGTTCTAAGAAAAGTACAGTCGACAATAAAAGCTTGTCCCCAAAATGAAATTTTTGACAGAAACTTTTCTGTTCTTAGTCAAATTTTAATTCTAGAATTAATTAATTTATTGCCATATGTATAGTTGGTAATGGTTTTACAATTTTCAAGTTTGTTTATAGTTAGGTACATTATAAACGAACTTCAAAATTGGTCATTACGTTCCAGTCTGCTTAAGCTTTTAAAACAACAAAGACAATTTTTGTAGCTTAAACCTAAAATTTTGAAATCTAACCTGTTACTTGCAGTTTCATAAATTCTGGAAATAATGCCTTGTTTGTTCTTCTGGTAACCAAACCTACGATGTATATTTAATTTAACCATGGTATAATATGTTAATTTTGTATTATAATCATTTCGATTACACATTTTTTCACTAACCAACTCTTTCTTTATGTTTCTTTGTAACAATTACAAACAGCGTATATTATAATTATCATTGTTTTTAATCCGCCCATTGTTCCTCATTTTATATGTACAGTCAATTAAATTTAAAAAATAAATTAACTTACAAGTTTGTGACACGTCATCATTAAAGTATTGGTATAAAAACAAAGGCATTTAAGTTTCCACCCATATGGAGTTATCTCGCCCTCGGCGACAGGTACAGTCAGGCCTATTAAACAAATTATTATTTACCCTCTATATTATAGACTATTGTGTCCAAGATGTATTGTTTCCAGAGATGGGCATTCAAGAATAAATCATCATTCAAACTAACGCGCAGCAAGAATAAATCAGCGCGCCGTCATTCAAGAATAGCTTATTCTGACTAACCTGTTTAAGAGTAATTCACAGTAGAAAAAATTGAGTGAGACAAATTTAGTCGTCATTCAAATAAATCAATTTATGATTGATTATTTTAAATAAAATTGTTTGATTTTGTGATTTTTTGTTTGTAAAAACTATACCTACTTGTAATAGTTGTACTATCGTTAAGTTTAGTCTGTTACATTATTGAGTTATGCCTTATATACCGTTTTATATTACGCATGTAAAAGCCATTTTTTTCGTTTTTATTTATACTTATGTGTAATATTACATGTATGTAATATTTATTTACCCCAGGAGCAATTAGATAGGGTACCACCAAATGGTCCTGATGATGGACCTTGGCGGTACCTAACGGTACTCAGGACTGGATCAATATAGACGAGTGCTCTTTTGCTTAATGGACTTAGTATGAGGAGCATTTAGATAGGGTACCACCAAATGGTCCTGATGATGGACCCTGGGGGTACCTAACGGAATTCAGAATTGGATCAACATAGACGAATGCTTTTTAGCTTAATGGACTTAGAATGAGGAGCATTTAGATAGGGTTGATCCAATTCTGAATTCCGTTAGGTACCCCCAGGGTCCTTCATCAGGACCATTTGGTGGTACCCTATCTAAATGCTCCTCATACTAAGTCCATTAAGCAAAAGAGCATTCGTCTATGTTGATCCAGTCCTGAGTTCCGTTAGGTACTCCCAGGGTCCATCATCAGGACCATTTGGTGGTACCCTATCTAAATGCTCCTCATTCTAAGTCCATTAAGCTAAAAAACATTCGTCTATGTTGATCCAGTCCTGAGTTCCGTTATGTACCCGCAGGGTCCATCATCAGGACCATTTTGTGGTACCCTATCTAAATGCTCCTCATACTAAGTCCATTAAGCTAAAAAATACATTCTTCCATGTTGATCCAGTCCTGAGTTCCGTTAGGTACCCCCAGGGTCCATCATCAGGACCATTTGGTGGTACTCCATTCAATTGCTCCTCATTTTAAGTATATCAAACCAAATAACTCTCTTCTATGTTGAACCAATCCTGAGATCCAGTAGGTACCTACAGGGTGCATCACCTGATCCATCCAGAATGGAAGTTTTCAACATGGACTCGGAGTCTATAAGGTGCTGAACTCTCATATTTACGTACTTTGTCCTCGACGACATTAAGTATCACGACTTAACTTGAATTTGGCCATTCAATCATTAATATCAATCAAAGGTTTAATATATACGAAAAGTTAATTTAGTTTTTTAATACTTTCGAAATGTGATCTTTAGTGTCACACTAACGTACGGCCAACACTGGTCATAAGTATATTAATAATCTGTTGATATACCATAATTACGACATAAACAGATGACTTCGTAAGGGTCGCGGAGAGTCAGTGGATGCGGTCTGCGCAGGATCGCACCCTGTGGCGAGCTATAGGAGAGGCCTATGTTGAGCAGTGGACGTCCGTGGCTGATAGATAGATAGATAGTGGCATGAATTGCTAAAAAACCCATGTCATACCACTACATATTATGTAGATACCTATACTCGAAAATCATTACATTCCCACTTGCACAATCAGGAAAATATAAACAATAGGTTACCTAATAAATTAACTAAAAATTACGTATATAGGTTTTTTTTTGTCAAAAATACTCATGACTTTGAAATTTGAATTAAGCATCTTACACTAAGTATAAGAAACTGGTTAAAAATAACATACATAAAAAATAACACAAAAATAATCCTAATCAAAATAACAGTCATTCAAATAAAACGTTAGTTTAAATAAGCGCTTCTCAAACTAATTCATTCAACACGTTATTCGTCAATCAGAATGACTAATTTTTGAATTTAGTGTATTTCACGTCATTCAGAATGACGCGCTCAAGAATAAATCTTATTTGAATTTTTTTGAATTAGAATAACGTTTGGCCGTTTATTCTTAGTCAAACTAATATTTGCCCAACTCTGATTGTTTCGATATTTTAGATTTTCTACGGATGTAAAATTAAGACGAACCTATATTTTTGGGTATGTAATCAGAAAATAATATAAAAGTACATTCGTTTAAGTTTTTTTTATTCTGTTAAATATTTTTTAAATGGTATTTTATTTTAAGTATGACATGCATACAGTACACAATTTGTATGCCATTAGGCGCCTCATAGTGAAACTAAATTATGTATTAGTAACACCTTTTGACCTATGTTGGACAAATAAATGATTGATTGATTGTTTTTTATACACACAAATACATAAACATACAAATTCAAATTGGGAACTATTCCAACCCATTTTTCAGGAAAGTATCTCAGGGCCGTTCTTCTATTTTTTTATAGACAGTGAATTTATCCTTCTATAATTATCTTTATTACGGTTAAAGTAACACAGTTTTTTCTTAGTTTTAATCGTTCGCGGAAAAGATAAAAGTTATAGCCCTCTTTAAACCCTCTCTAATAAAAAAAATGTTTGGCGTATTAACCACTCCAATATAAATAATCACCAATATGTGTTACAAAACTCGTTTTTTTTACTTATTAAGTATCTATGCATTCGCCCACTAAGTTAAAGTTAAAAGCACATTTTACTAACTTGTTAAGTGTATCATAAACTTGTTCTAATTAAAGCAAAAAGATAAGGTGCAGCCAGTTAATTAATGATAAAAATAAATTAAAAAGTATAATTTCTACGTTCAATATGCTTTTAACTAATAAAATTAATTTTAAGCGACTCAATTAAAACGAAGTAGACTGCAGTCATCATAGTATGTACTTCTTTTTCGACTTCATAATATTAGTGATGTTTTCCCAGTTGTGATGTTAATACATTTGACTGTACCTGCACTACGGTGGTCCACCCTTTGTGGCGTCCAATTTACGGTCATTACGGTACGGTCGGGCGCACGCAAAACGGTATCGATTTGTGATTGTATACATATTAATGGCCAGGATGGGCTTCCATGTGGGTTATGCAATTACCATATTTACATGAATTATGAGGATGCATATGAAACTGAAATTATAGTACCTAAGATAAATTGTAGAACATGGTCGTCAAAAACTTTTAGGTTAGATATCTTCTTCTCTTTGTTTATATCCTAGAGGAGGTTGGTGATCATCATTTCAATGCTTTGAGTAAAGGTCGATTATTCTTCAGTTTTTTTAATCAAAATATATTTCGCCTATGTAGTCTTTGGTGTCCCTATTTTATAAATAAAAGAATATTACAGGACAAATTTACACAAATCGAACTACTCCCATGATAAGCTCAATAAGGTACTAGACGACGATATATTTAATCGATATATTTACTTATATACAAAGAAAAAAGTCACTGCGTAGAGATGTAGCCTCGCTCTGCATTTTCTATAACTTGTATAACGGGGAGTGTTCCGAGGAATTGTTCGGGTTGATCCCAGCTGCATCTTTCCGCCATCGTCCTACGCGTCGATATTTCCACCCTCACCACTTAGATGGTTGGCAGTCCACAACTGTGCGTTTTTCTAGAAATGCCTGCAATATTTCCGGACCGATGCGACTTTCAAGCCTTCAAGAAAAGAGCGTACTCCCACCTGAAAGGCCGGCAACGCACTTGTGACTTCTCCGGTGATGCAAAGTGTCTATGGGGCGACCCGTCTGCTCGTTTGCCTCCTATGTCATAAAAAAAACATCCAAGACTCGGGAACAAATATTTGCGTAATGAGCATAAATATTTGCCCTTACCGGGATTTGAACCCAGGACCTTCAGCTTCGCAGGCAACGTTACTCCCGGTGAGCCAAACCGGTCGTCAAATTAAGTTAAACTTTAAATTAGTTACACATTTGAGTACCTACAGCTAAAGCGATTTTACTTCCGGACTACTTGATAAATTTCCAAACATAATAAATTCAGTAGAAACCACGCACAATTTTTCTTGCTAACCTCACCTATCAACAAAATAGATTACACAAACTAAACCATAGATTTGGCGAATTTAAATGAAAACCCAACATGGCCGCGGGCATATGGTCTAGTAACAATGGGGGCGCGTGGCCGTCCGTCACCTGCCACCTACGCACCTTGGCCAGCAGGGTACACACCGACCACACAGCTTGTTTGTGACCTGAGACTGCCACGCTCACAAAATCAGTATTACGTTAGTTCGAAGCGCGTGAGCAACTATACATCAACAAAGAAGACAACTCCAGCAGTGGTGCGCTTACACTCGGAAAATTACTGTGGCACTATTAGGGCGCATGGACCACATCCACCCCTAGGGTTGCCACCTTTTTTTTAAACTAAATATAGTAGTTTTCTCACAACCTGGCCAAAATATAGTACTTTTGGGAAGTTTAGGAAAAAAAATAGTACTCGTTCATTCATTCATGATGTTTCAATCTTATATACAAATTACAATCCTATATCACTTTATTGCACACCATTTGAGTGATTTAGTCGACGTTTGTACAAAAAAGTGCAACAGTGAAGTTAGCAATGAAAACATAGTACTTTTCGTACTATGTATATTATTTTTCTATAATATATAGTACAATTGACTGCTATATAGTACGATACTATATAATATAGTACAGGTGGCAACCTTATCCACAGCACAGCGCAGGGGCAAAAAGTGGTGAAGCAGTGGTTACGTGTGACTAGCAGTGGCGTAGCAGCGTCCATATAAGCCAATTCCCATCGGGTTACCCAAGGAAAGGCTTATAACCACCGTTTTCTTTAAATATGAGTAAATAAATACGCAGCGGCTTCCGTTATAATTTTTCTGACGCCTCTGGTGAATAGTGTAGCGGCAGCTTCTTGCAGTTGGGTTGTAGTGACTGCAAAACGTCGATGTGGTTGCGTTGACGCTTGTAGTTGCGATGTGGTTACTTTGTGGCTAGTGATCGCAGACAGATAGTTTGGATGTGTTGTTGCACGTCGATGCATGCGTGAAGGCAACGTTATGTTTGCGACAAGCCGTCTGCTAGAGCGTGGTGTCGCTTCGTTCACACGGTTGCGTTTTACGGCGAAATGTGGTTCGTGTGAATAAAACAATTTATTTTCATATAAATTATCACCCGACCACGGTTATCGTTGTCGTGTGGCTGTGACATGAAAAACTTTGTTTTCAGGGCCTATTTTTATTATCTAGACTCAACTCAGGACGGCAAGGGTGCTCGTGATACATAGGAGGTTTGCTTACAAGCGATTTATCACAATAAATAGTAGTTTCCAAGCTATATAGATTTTGAAGTTACATTAAAAATACGTAAACTGTAGGGGATATAAGAAAGTGTGTATACAAATGGACCCATGTTCATTTCAAAGTTGTATTTGACGACACGTTTGGCTTACTTGGTTGCACAACAGCCTACGAAGCTGGCGATCCCGGGTTCGCATCCCGGCCAGGGCAATTAAGTGCTTGTGCGATGAGCACGAATGTTTGTGAAAACATTTATTTATATTTTTTATTCATATACATATAATTTGTACATGGTGTTAGTTTGTCTATCTTCCTTATATCATCACTCACTTGCTCAAAGGTTTGCTTGCTGGAAGAGATCCCTAATAGGGATAAGTTCGCCTTTGTACTTATATCTTTTAAGTTTATTGCTTTTGTAACTGGTTTCTATGTACAATAAAGTGTTTACATACATACATACACACATCCAAGACCCAGGAAGGGTCTTGGATATTTTCTATGTATTTATATATATTATAATCAGGCATCGGATAATCGGATAGATATTTACCTAAAGTTGCCAAGAACCCGGCAAAAGTTGGGCAAATATGGAGTCGGCTTCTTAATTAAATAATTTTTATATAATATAGGTAAGTTCCGGGATTCCGGGATTGCATAAAACGATACGAGGAGGTAAAAATACACAAACATGTTTAATTTATGGCTATTTATGACTATTTTGGTTAGCACGTACGTTGATATGCATATGTAGGGAATGTAATAATGTATGTAAGTATTTGTTATAGCCGCGGTGTGAATTGATTTAATTTCAAGGTATATGTAACGTAAGAGAATAATAAAAGAAACATTGTTTTTTATAAATCATTTAGAAGTTTATTAGGAAAATTAAATTGAGTCTGTCTCTATACAACATAGACGCCGCCGCCAAAGTTTGCGTAAATATCTATCCGATCATTTGATGCCTGATTATAATTTATCTATATTATGCATATCGTCAGTACGTGGATATACCACGTACGGTAGGCGCAGGCCCGAATAAAAGCATACATAAAGCTAAGCGTGCCCGACAAGGGAATAAAGAAAGGTAATGCTCAATGTACCTCACCATAGCACAGCGGGATGTACGGTGACCATGGCATGGCAATTACTGGGACATTTTAGTACTTAGGGTCCATTTCACCAATATAGTATAAGTCTTATTCCAATAATAAATCATCAATTACTCGTGAGTACACTCATTTTACGTTTCACGAATGTTTAACCTTAAGATAAAATCTCTACTCTAGAGCAACATCGGCATCGCCAATTTCGACTGAGTAAATTGTTACACATAGGTGACGGGTCACTATATATATATATAAAGAAATAAATATCAGGGACAATCTTACCCAAATCGACCTAGTCCCAAACTAAGCAAAGCTTGTATTATGAGTACTAGGCGGGCGATATACATAATATATAGATAAATTATAATACTTAAATATATAGAAAACATCCGAGACCCAGGAACCAAACATTCGTGATCATCACACAAACACTTACCCTGGCCGGGATTCGAACGCGGGACCGCCAGCTTCGTAGGCCGTTATACCACCCACTGAACCAAACATGTCGTCACATATTATTTTATTATTTTACACATATTATTTTACTGTTCATATATATATATATATATGAACAATGCTAGCTAAAACTAAAATACAATAAAGATTAGTATTTTCATTGTCATTGTCAAGTGAATTCCATATTTATTTCCCAATTGCAGAATTACCCGAAAAAAAATAAAAATACGCAACACCACTGCTCAAGCGTGGTAAAAACTGACAATCTTACTTGAGTGCATTACGATTTCATTAAATTCATCCGTTTTTCCAATTTCATTAGAATAAACTTGCATGCGTTAATGTACATGATTGCAAATAAAGAACTATGAACTAATCATAATTAAAAATACGAATATGTGTATTGTAGAGTTTGCATAATTTTGTATAAAACGCTATTTATGCGTAGAGCAAGACTCCTTGTCGCTCTAACGTCATTGTAACAATATGAAAAGGCGTATCTGTTACCTGTATCCACAATACTGGTGTATACTTTAAAAAGCTTTCGAAAGTTACATACAAAAGTTATTCATAACTAACATTTCTTTGTCCGTTTTAAAAATGAAGTTTCTAGGTGACGTTAGGAAGAGTAAGTTGTATTGTTAAGGAGTAAGAAAACTACAATAATATATCTTGTTTTGCTCACAATAATATAATAGTTATTTGATATATTTACAGTGTTACATTGATATATGTTAGATACTGTAAAAATATTTTTGTGAAAATGATATTTGCCATCGTGCATTTTCACATCAACAATAAAAATAAATGCCTTTTTTCAAAGACAGTATACGTTTACCAAAATTCACATTTATTCGTTACTGTGTGAAAACATGTTAAACTTACAACTCAGCAAACACATTTTTGCAACTATAAGTAAAGGATAAGAATTCCACCATTACGATGTGTCCAAGTTTCATAGCGGTTTCAAGATGAAATAGACTAAATTCCTAATTTGGAAACGAATGCTACTCAGATCATAAATCGCTTATCTAATCTATGTCAGTGCCACGGCATCTGCTACTCGATATTAAAAAAAAAACTGCCCATAAAACCCTTTTTTCAAATTTCAAACACCGAAGCTCAAAAGGCGCCTCGCGAAATTCAACGGTCAAACTAATGGCGGGTGTACACTCTCGCCGAACATGCGTGGCTTGGCTACAAAGATTATCTGTCGTATGCACGCCCATCGTGAAACATGACGCTCGACCCAACAGGCTAGCAGCTAACAAAAGTTCGTGAAAAATCTCATCAGAGAATTCTGGCATGTCAATGTAACATTGAAAATTCAAGAGAACGGCTAGAAAAATCGAATAATAATTATTTACTTTGGAAAGGGGTATGATTGTTTTTAATGGCGATTTTATACTTTATAACAAATGCGCTAATTTCAGAAGCTCTGTCAAATTTATGCAGTGAAAATTATGTTTACTTATACAGTTTATAAAACTGGGTAAAAAAATCCGTAACAGACAATAACAAATCAATAGGTATGCATTACTAATTAAAAAAATAGAAACAACAGTTAAAACAGATATTAATTGATAATTCGACGCGAGTGTCTACCCGTCATTACGTCGGTCAATTTCCTTTTATACCTCTACATTAGGACCATACAGAAAAAAACATTGTTTCATTTTCGGCCAGGTATCGCCCGAAGAATTCGAACAAAAAAGCGAATTACAAAAACAGCGGTTTCTTTTGAATTTGGAACACAACAAGAAACGGTCGGAGTTTAGTGTTTACCGATTATATCGACATTTTAGGAAACAATATACTGACGACAATTTTAATGTCAACACTTCTGCGAGACAAAAACATACGATTTCCACCCCTTGCTGTTACAAAATAAGGTATACCTAGTAGTAATTTGACGAACGGCATATATGTTTGTCATTACATTGTCAGCAATCTTATTTGCGACATAGGAACCGAACAAAAGCACATGACTGTCGTCCTTGTGCATAAGCAATTTACGTGTGTATTCAGATTTGTTGGACGCAAAATAATATTGTCTATAGTCTCTCATTTTATCTCAAAAACGGTCCATGATTGCGTATCGCTAAAATGTCAGTAAAACTGATGGCTTTTTTATGCTTTTCGTCAGTCTATAAAAAGTCAAGTGTCGTTTACGTTTTTGAAATTACCTCCCTGATTGTAAAAAAAAACCTAAAACAATAGAGATGTCATTTAAGACTATGGAGTTTGTAAAGACCTAATGAATGCCGGGAGTAATCTGCGTAAAAAAAAGTAAAAGTGGATTCTTATTCTCTTTTCAAACGGTATAACTCTCCATTACCTAACTAGTCGTCTATTCTGAAGAGATATAAAAAGATAAAAGATAAATAAATATTTATTCAATTAGGATTTTCATCGTCGTCATATCCTAAGTAAATGGCTTTAATAACAGCAATTCATAAAAACAGAAAAAAAATCTGTTAAGTTTATGTGAGCATTCATCATAAAAAGTAAAATAAAAAAGTAATAATATAAAACATTCTAAAAGGTGCCCGCAACTTCCTTCGCGGAGGGGAAAAAGTCATAACCCGTTGTGGCTTCATCACACCAAACCAGCTAAACAAATTTTACACACGGGTAGCTGGGTATCTCCAGATGGTTATAGGATACTTTTTATCCGACTACGCTAAAGAAAAAAAAGAGGGGTTATGCATTTTTCTCCTCCGCGAACGAAGTTGCGGGCGCCTTCTGCCATAATATAACTAAATTAATAATAATATAACTATAAACTATATATATATATATATAATATAACTTCCGAGAAATTTCTTATTAGTACATTGCAATTATAATTACAATTTCGATTAAGAACAGCGATGCAGATGCATTAATGTCAGTCAGTGTCAGATATCAGTAACGTGAGCCTGATCAATGATGATCTGAACCATTGATCAGCGAGCAGCTGTTCTAACGGTACTGAACGGTTGCGCGTACGCATGTATTCGCTATGACTTAGACGTAAAAAGGCGCCTTTCCACTTGAATGGTAACAATGACGGTAAAGACCGTCATGAAAGTGTGTAGTGGCATTTTATCTTTTAACTTTTTAAGTATCCCAAGTTGTTTAAAAAAATGGTCTAAGTTCTAGCACACCGAAGGCTAAGAAAATGGCAACACTTCATAGAAAAATAAGATAGTCGAGCGTTTAAAAAAAAAAAACGGTAGGTATTGGTCAAGCTTACTAGGATTTCGAGTAATCTTGGACTATCTCTATTCAGACTGATATTACTATCGATTTTATTAAAATGAAAATGTATCCTAATATTTTCATAGGTACTATTTACGATTTTTGGTTCTTATCCAAAACTACTGGATGATTTCCATTAGAACTGGCATACTTTTTATCCGACTACGCGGGGGCAAAAAGAAGGTTACAACTTATTCTTCCGCGCGGACAAAGTTGTAGGCACAGTCTTATATATGATAATAGTAAATATCACTCAGACTTAATATAAGTCCATGAGAGGCAAATTGAAGCAATTCAAATTCCCAAAACGGCCATAAAAAGCTATAAAAGTTCCGCTTCAAAAACGTGGGTCGCTTCACAGGTCCCGCTGACTCCTAAAAGAGCCGCAATTCCATATGAATCCAGTGTTCTTGGCAACTCACCGACATCTGTACTATTATAAAGTTCTAAAAATGAAATGTTTGTACATTGAAGATATTTAAAATCGATAAGTGATAAGGACTATTTGAAAGTCACTCAATCAAAAAATACTTTTGATTCAGTAGCGATAAATCGTGCTCACATGCACATATTTTCATGCAGTTTCCACAAAAAAACAGAGCTTAGGAGGATTATACTGTCTGGTGGTGGTTTTTAGGGTTCCGTACCTCAATCGTAAATAACGGAACCCTTATAGGATCACTTTGTTGTCCGTCTGTCCGTCTGTCCGTCAGTCTGTCTGTCTATCAAGACCCTTTATCTCAAGAACGCGTGGAGGTATCGAGTTGAAATTAACACCATATACTCAACTTTACGGTCCCATGAAGCTGTGAAAAAATCATAATTCTACATTAACGTAAAAAAAAAGATACGGCCATTTATGCCGCAAAAAAAATATATTTCGACACTCCCAAGGGAATCAAAATGATAGGGTACTTCCCGTTCACATAAAACTATGAAATTTGGCAGATAATATCGTAACATACTACAAATACATACAAAAATTTGAAAACGATACATTTGTAATTAAATCATAAAAAATATAGTCTTTTTCAAAAGACATATTTGGACAGCCCATAGATATCAGGTGCAAACTTAACTCAACCGGAACCGGATAATATAATAATGTTAGGGTAAGTGAAAGTTTGTACGGAATACTCAGTGCGCGAGTCAAACTAGCCTTGACCGGTTTTTTGTATTTGCATGGGTATTTTTTTTTCTGGAAACTGCATGAAAATATTTATTGTCACATCTAACTAAGACACTATTTCGCGAAAAAACAAAGGAACTAAAATCTATTAATCTTATTTGATTAATGGATTTTAGTTCCTTTGCTTTTTCGCATGTTCAATATTGAATTCCGCAAAGTAACGCCAGCTGAATCTATCAATTTTAATTACTAAATATTAAATAATCTGGCAGTTATTGGTGAAGTTCCCTACACGGTTGTAAGAATATTCTTAAACTGTTTCAAACAGCAATTGCGTTAACATCGGTTATTTTGTTGTTTCGTGACGATGACGACAGCTGACGGCCATATTGCGATCGTGACGTCACGATGTCATTGATTTTTTTGTAGCACGTGGTCATCGAGATTAGTCGGTTATGCTTATGTAATATTTAAAACTATAAAGCGCCCGCAACTTCGTTCGCGCAGCAGAAAAAGTCATAACCCCTCTTTTTTTCTTTACCATAGTCGGGTAAAAAGTATTCTATAACCATCAGGAGATACCCAGCTACTCCTGTGCCAAAAATAGTTGAATTCCGTTTAGCCGATTTAGCGTGATGAAGCCACAACCACACATACAAACATTTTATTTTTACAACTTTATAATAGTATAGATATAGAGAGAGTAAAAAGCAGTTCGTGCTGAAAGAGAATGGAAGCTTTACAATCCGGAAGAAGGCTAACAAATTGGTAGCTACGTCCAATATTATCGGCAAAATGAAAGCCCAGTCTCCGCTAGCTCGGCCAAAGCAAATTGATAACAACAAACACACCATTTTTACCATTCACATATATATTATAATAAGTTTCTGTAAAAAAATCATTTTTGTGACAAGTTTTTATTGCCAACTGTACTTTTCGTTGAACATCCATCAACTACTCACCGAGACGATTGTAAAGAGCCCAAACTCGGTGCGATTGCATCATATTCTTATAGAGTTCCTATGACCACCTTCCTGCTCCATCATCAGATCAGCTCGATGGTATCATACTATTGCATTGTCACCGAACTTACATAAGTATGCCAAATTTTAGCTCAATTGGAAACCGCGGTGTAGGTCAAATTGCAAGTTAAATAAAAACTAGTATATATTTCTAGAGCTTTTTTTTAATCAAGCTGTGCATACTTGTTTTGGATAACATTTTTGTCAGAATGCCTGTATTTTGCTAATGTTGTACATAAATGAATGTGATTTGTTTAGTGTGCCTATTAAATAAATTATTTAAAAAAACCACTAATGTTTGTACAAAATGTTTCTTCGGGACACATTTCGACCAAATCTCAACAGCTACGCTCATGAAATGTTTTATTTAAAACACCGCCATCCAACTCTCTAAAAAACTTTAAAACGTAAAAATTTACATGAAAATTACAAGCACTACGTCACAGAACACACGAGGTTCACGTAAAAAGTGTATAATTTGACGGAAACAAAGGAATTCCGATATTTGATATGGAAAACGTAATTTTACGGATCGCCCAAACTCTACGGGTGGTATTATAATAGCGATTGAAAAACAATGATTGTATACAGGGTGGTATCTAAGTCGTGAATCAAGATATAATAACCGAACCTAACAGTTTCTTCGATAACAGTGGGATTAACAGGCCTCGTTTGTTTTATGCCATTTAAATAAATTTTTGTCCTACGTTAACAAGCTCAATGGGATTCCGAGGGAATGTATTAATTCTTAAAGTACGTCATAGTACACATGGAGACCTTACTTCAAAATTGTGGAGTCATTGATCCACGGGATCGGATGCTGATAGATAGAAAGTTTATTCCATAACAATTTTACAATCGTGTCGGAAATATAACATTATAATTAATTATCAAGTAATAATACAAATGTAACAATTTTATAACATGCTTAACTAAATTAATTAATTTAATTTTGGTTAACTAATACAATGATAGAAATAATATGACAAAATAGTTATAAATGTCAGATCAATTAGGTGATCACATATGGAAATAATTTATTAATTACAAATGAAATAGTTATCATGATTATAGGATTTTTGATTAATAAGATAAATCAACCTTAACTTCTTATTTAGTGCGCAGAAGGAAAATATGACCGGAACTTTAGAGGCTTTTCGTATGTAATGTAATTGTATGATGCCTAGATGCATTAAATCCGCCATTTGCACTTTCTTGTATTACGCATTAAAATTGAAATAAATAAATTATTCAGTATCAATACCAACTCGATATTGATGACTGAACGAAATTACATCTGAAAATACCGATTCAAGATTAAAGTTCACCCTGTATGCCTCAAAGTTTCGTTGTTGGTGCCATTATAGAATATCTTTTTTTTTTTATAAAGTCGCCGTGGTTTTAAATTATGCGAAGGAAAAGTTATGTTTTTATTGACAACAAATTGGTGGGATGGCGTTTGTTTTTATTATTATATTGCATGGTTTATTGATCTTTGAGATCTGAATGGATTTATTAAGGTGAGTTCTTTGTAAAGCGGATAGTGGAACTACAAAATTTTAGTATATTATATTTTATATTTTCGCCCGCTTAGTTATGGCAGATATTGCTGGTGACTGTACCAAACGTAAACCACAAAAGCTATAATCAAATCAAAATCCGACAATAGTGTTTGCGAGCGTCATTCACACGATTTATAGTTTCATTGTGCGTTTGATTAAACTCGGATTTCGATACAATGATCCATTCTACATTTTAAGTCTGGCGTTCATAGTAACATTTGGAAAGTTAATGTTTATAAGAAGGAATGAAGAAATACGTAGAACACTTCAGTATTACTATACAGGGTGGCAAATGTAGATCGGTCAGTATTGGAAAGTCTGAAACTGTAAAAAAACTAAGCTCGGGATCGAATTTGTGTGTAGGTCTTAAACAGTAAGTAAATGTTACTATGAAACATGATGTCTAAAATAAATAAAATCAATTATCATCATTATCCTGATCTTAAATTAATTGTCATGAGCGATTGTCTGTGAGGTACCCTGACTTTTTCCTGAAATAAAAATCATGGAACCAGTTCAACATACAAAAAACCTACGATTTGAAAGTCTAGTCTTTTTAGGGCCGGTCAAAAAATCCAGTCCTATTCGCGAGAGTGGACCCATCATAATAACTGTCAAATGATCGTTTGGCGCCACACCGACGCCTCCCGTCACCATGGCAACGCTCAAGGCTACTGTAACCATGTATTTTTAGATTCGTGGGACATATACTGATAAATTAATGTCAAAAAATTCTAAATGGCGTAATGCTGATAAGAGGCTATAGCTCATAGGTCTTTTTGATTCGGAAAACGTGTATGGGAGTTGTATGAGTCATAATTAATGGTGTTGTGTATGTCGTTAGGTTGGAGCGTGTGATTGCGTGGTAATTAATTGTGTTTCGATATTGTGTTATTAATTTTATATGTATGAGAGTGTGTTTGTGAGTCATTTATAGGCCTATACGTTTTTTTATTTATTGGTTGAGGATTAGAGTCGCTGGAATAGACTGGAGAATGGAATAGATGGAATAGACGATATTTAGATAAGAAAAAAAGGAAGGAATATTTAGGAAAACTACAAAAATTTAAATTATCAAAAGGTCCTACTGTAACAACAGCTCAAAACAAACAATTTAGCCGTCGCCCCCCTTGGGAGACCATCCGTGACTTGAATCAAAGATACAGTTATTTTTTAATCTTCAACTGATTTTAAATTCTTCCAAAGCAAGCAATATTTCCCGCCACTTCCATACCGCCTCGAGTATTTATTTAAGTTAAACCGCTCGTGCATTTGACGTCTGTTGTCAGACCGTATAAAGGACCTGAAACTGGCCCACAGGCAAAAAAGTCGAAAAAAAAAAACCTGTTAATGTTTTTGCATTCCACTAAATAAAGTTCATATTAATTACCAACATCAAAGGAGCAACCGGCAGCCTAAACAGATGGCTCTAAAAGCCTGAAATTCGAAGAGATTTCTTTTTTTGTGTTAAACCAAATGCTTTGTCACCCTATGTCTTAGGGAGGGTAAAGTAAAGTAAAACTAGGCCGAGTACATTTGGCGATCGGACTAACTCTCATCCAAGGGGAGAGTGGGGAAGAATTGGTGTAAGTTTGGTTAAGCTTCCCCTAAGGAAGTAACTTAGGATGTTTATTCACTTGGCGTTGTTTTAACCGACTACACAAACACGGGTTATGAGCTGTAACTTCCGATTAGTGTACGGAGCTGGTGGAGTCATGAAATTGACTTTAAATTTGATAGGAGCGTGTGATAATTTATTTATTAACTAGCATTTATCCTGCTAAGCTACTTGCGAATTACGCCCAAGATGGCCCGCTATCATCTTGTGCTTTAGTTCAACTTCCAATATTGCAGTTTTATCTATGGTACTAACTGAACATGGGCACGAAATTTAAACTCATTCGAACTTTAAAAAAACACCTAATAATTTATAGTGGGCCATCTTAAGAACTGGGCTATCTTAGGCGCAAGTATCTTACTTACTAGCAATACTTTTGCCAAGCGAGTTACATTTATTAAATCTTTGTATGAAGAAAAAACAAAATATATACATTATTATTCAAATTCGCTTCAACCTAATACAGAAAAGATGAAAGAAATGTCGGTCCGCTGTTCCCATATCACGACATGTTTTAAAAGTGATTTTTCAGTTGCTGCACCAAAAGAAGCTTTACTTAAACTTGACTTTAATTAAATGCATCAAGGATTTAACAAATTAATAAACTTCAATGAAGAATGGTCGATTTGCCACCTACTACATTGCCTTCAATACTCGACAAAGATCAAGTGTTCGTTAACAAAAAACCCAAAACGCACTTATACAACTAATACGTTATACCAAAACGTGTCCCGCTTACATGAAGTCATCAGTCAAAAAATAGTACCAGTTTCCCATCCTTTTCTTTCTCTAGCAAATCACATCTTGCATCTCGCTCTCCCGTCCAAATACCGGCACGTAGAGGAAACATTGTTTCGTTGTTTAAAAAGCACAAGAAGGTTATTGATTGGGGTTCCGTCGTTTCCGTTAGTTTTTTAGGGTTATGTGTGGGAGTATTACTTACAATTAAAAACTATTTTTTGTGTTCTAGTCAGAATTCTAGGATATTGTTTTCAGTGTATCAAACCAAGTTCGCAAAAAATAAAGTGTTACGATACAATACAAGTGTTCTTTACACACTTCATAAAAATATACAGGAATTTGAATGCACGCCTCATAAAAACTCACAATTAAAGGTAGACAGCAGGCGGTCTTATCGCTAAAGAGCGATCTCCTCCAGGCAATGTTACTCACTCAAAATCTTATTGGTTTGATTTCACCACAATGCACCTTCATCGATACCTACTAATATAAAGCTGTAAAAATAAAATGTCTGTACATTAAAGGAAACCGTTTGAGGACTGCATACTTTCTACTGGGAGTGCCGTTCCTTAGATAAATAAGTAGGTATTCGGACATTTAACAATGTTAGAAAGCCGATTTTAAGTTTGCTAATACCTATCATAATTTGACTTATGTTGTATATTCTAGGGTTTTAGTGTAGTCGGGTAAAAAGTATGCTATAATGATCTGTGGATGCCCTGCAGGTAAACAGTATTAAAACGGCTTGACAGATTTTTGGTACCCGTGTACCAAAAATCTGTCAAGCCGTTTTAATACTGTTTAACTGATTGTGCAGAAGAAAATAAGAAGGGTTATGACTTTTTTTACTCCGCGAACGAAGTTGCGGACACCTTCCATTACTCATAACTTAAGATTCCCACCACATTGCACATTTGGCTTAAGTTTCGCGTGATTTTTTAACGGTTCCGATTATCGTCTTCGATAGGTTAAACCGTACGAGTGCTGAATATTTACAGCACTATTATACGGCTAGAAGCGTTACAAGAGTAGTAAAACAAGCTAATAAAAGTCACAGGGACAATGTTCGATTACGAGTACTAATTTCTATTGGTTTAGAAGTCAAAGAGCTTAGCCTTTAGCTTTGTTACAAGAAATCAACATTGCTCGCTAAAAGAGTCGTTATAGCTTGACAAGTTCTTTCGTCCATTCACAACACAATAAACGGGGCTTAATCGGCATTGGCAATTCTTTGTTTTGGAGAGAGAAGTTCCTTCGAAACCATAAACGTAACGCGACGTCAGAAACGTCGAAGAATTGCCAACGAAAGGTAATTCAATAAAATCATATTTATACGCGATCAAACCCCGTTTGTTGTGAAACGAACATAATGAGTGAAGCCGGTGTAAAACTATAGGTTGACAAGTTAGTCGTGACACTCTCATGGTCTGCGGGTTACGGGGGGAACAAAATGATTTTTTTGACAGAAACTTATTTAGGTTTAATTTTACTGTAAGTAATTTAAGTTGTATGTAGGTAAGTTTAAACATATGCATTTTGTTCATTGAAATAAAGTATGTTTGGAAACAATATGTACCTAAGCGGAATGAAGGGTACCAAGTTATCGCCAATACCTATTCCAATTTAACCGAAAAAAAACCGTTATGTAAAAAAAGTTTCAATTTGACAATAGTCCTTCAATTCAGGATCACAAGCCTCTATTGTTTGCTCTAATATATTTTAATACAATCGATTATCGCCCAATTCTAACAATCGCTAGAAAATCTCATCGTTATGTAAATTAAGTAGTCTGCATATGAATCGATCACCGGTTCAATGGAGCGATTCGATTGTTGAAATGTATCGACTCATCTGTATTCATCGATTTTCAATGACTATCGGAATTATGGTAAATGATCTACTTTTTTGTAGGTTTGACAGAGACAGACATTTGACATTGTTGGGATGTGAAGTGTTAAGTGTAGGCGGTTCGGATTTGAAGTACATTGATTTATCTTTATTTGTTTTATTTCGAAAATATACGGGTACTTAGCACTTTTCGCTATCTCTGCTGTTGTTTTATCTTATTATTTCGACTTTAACAGCTAGCTGGAGTTAGGTACCTGTAACAAAAATATATTAAATTTAGTAACACAATTACCTACATACATTTCTGACACGCACTGGCAGCACACATCTTCATTCTACAACGTTTATGTATATTTACATTAAAAAAACTTTTTACTGACAAATGTAAGTACATAAAATAAATCAAACTAATCTTTGATCTATTCCGTTTCACAAATTTCACAAAATTCCATTCATTTTCACAAAACGCAGGAAAAAAGCAATAAAAAACAAACAATACTCTATGGTCGAAACGGGTTCGCTTTATTTTTAAACTATTCAAATTTGGAATTTCAACGACCATCATAGTTAGAGTTTCATAGTTTGGACTAGCATGGTGGGTTTAGACTGCTGGCAGACTGATGTTTTGTTCAATCTCGTTTTAAAGAATTCTAAAGTATTATTTTTCTTATAAGACAAGTCACGGCGTATACGCAGCGTTAAGAGGATATACTAGTGGCCGTCCCTTCATACAAACGTAATGCCCCCGTTTCCTCTCTGGATAATTGTCTTAGAGTTTTTTTTTTATAAATATACTCTATACTTACCTTTGTTATGCCCCTATGTTTTATTTTTCTTAATAATTTGTTTATTATAAGAATTAGCGCCAGAAGCACACGTTCAGTAAACAGATTTAACAAATATAAAAGAAAAACAGAAAACATAGAAGCATAGACGAAGCCCTCGTTATAATATATGTGAAAGAAAAACTAAAATTAGTCCAGTTTTGAAACAGGAAATAGAAAGAATGAAAGAAAATACATTTATTCGAGGGCATATTTATACAGCAATACAAAAAATAAAATTACTAAACTAAGTATGCCCCGAAATGGTCCTTCCTCAGCATAATGCTGGCTCTAAAGTCAGCGCTGATCTTCCGGTGAGACCATAGGTAGGTAGCGCCACGGATAACTGTACGCACGAAAACACTTTTGTGAACGCAGCGTTAAGCAATCTGTCAGGAGTTTCGATTGTCAAATGTCAAAAGCTGTCAAGTGGAATTGGAATAGAAAATCAATATGGATAACAGAGTGCATCGTACGTACAGCTCAGATTAATGATTATAAATAAGAAAAACGATTAAATAGAATAAAAACCAGTGGAACAAAGCAAAAATTTTGAACAGCACAAAGTGAAAAATTGTTCGGATGGTGAGCGAACCAAACATAAATAAAAATAAATATTAGCAATAAAACAAGACAACCAACCACAAGTGGGACATAAAACAACAGGTGACAATAAAATTTAAATTGTAAAAACAAAAGATAAAAGATAAAAAATACATTAAAAACAGCTCGTGTCTAGCCTCAAAGTTTCCTGTTTTTGTTGATGATCTAACATAAATTTCTTTAGTTTAATTTTAAAAGTTGTGAAATGTTTTAGGTTCCTAATTAGCGGTGGAATATTATTCCAACACTTAGTTGCGACGTAACGGAAACATCCTTTGAAGGCAGCTGAGGCGTGTTGTGGAGTCATGAGTTGCAAGCTACACTGGCGAGCTCCACGCGACTTGTGGGTGGAGATCCATGACAACTTCTCATAAAGATATAATGGCGCTTTGTGCTGTAGGGTACTACGAAACCCTGTTTTCGCCAATTTTTTGAAGGTCGGATCGTTCCGAGCTGCAGTTGTCCCTTTTGCACTATAATACGGGGGATTTGAAGCGATGCGATAGCAATCGTTTTTAAAATTACCTAATTTCCAAAATGCCTTTTGCTAGTATATCCTCTTAAGGCCTAGCCACACCGCATGTGTGTGCGTGACGTGCACAGTGGACATAGATGTAGGTACGAGTGGCGTACGCGTTGTAAAGTACGAATCCTCATAAGAGATGACACACTGCCTGCGTGAAGTGTGCGTACACGTGCACGTGCACGTACGTCTACGTACATCCGGTGTGGCTCGGCCTTTAAGCTCCGGAGTGGGAGGTATGCGTAAAAATCATGTGACGAAGTGACGTCACTGGTCACTATGATAACGCACCGTCAGCGTATTTTAAGCATTGGTCTGGATGAACCTTTAAAGTTTTAAACTACATACCGACGTTAGACCGTAACGAGCATGCTAGCCCGTAAGAATTATGACCAACTTCCCATGTTTCGATACGCTTCAGCCGCGCGGCTTTTGGAATCACATTACCTAATTCGGTTAGGCATAATGCAACACGTGTGTTTGGCGGTCATTCAACTCTGTATTAAAATGCGGGTCTTTTCTACTGCACACATTTTAATGAACTACTTTCTGGCAGGGAGTAACATTGTTAATCCGATTCGCATTTATTGCGGAATCTATTGTATTATAAAATTATAAAAATTTTGTGACTGAAGATATTATGAAAATATTGTGGTACGGTCTATTTCAAGGTCACTGAATCGATTTTTACTTTTTTTAACGTTTTTATGTGTTGTTCTGGTTTCTTCACGCCAAAACGGATAAAAGGATTAAAGAAAAAATGGTTATAGCGTTATAGCATAATTTTAAGCCGACTGCGATGAAGGGACAAAATGGGTTTTGTTTTTTTTTCTCCATCGCTAAAGAAGTTCTGGGCACCCTCTTGTATTTATTTACATTTCCACCAAAAATTAGTATATTCATACAACAATAAAACATGTTGCAAAAAAAACAACGAAAACAAAAAAAGCCTGCTGGAGAACCTCCACTTTTTGAAGTCAGATAAAAAATAAGTTCTGAAATCTATTTTTCATGGCAAAGATGTCAAAAAATACATGCTATAGAAAAACTAGAAACCATATTTCTTGAATATTTTGCATTGCCGTAATAATTATATTAGTAAAGATACAGATAACTGAATTGGTTGTAACCTAAAATGTACCTTAAACCATACAATTAGAGTAACTTTAACGCTTCGATCATGATTCTTACAAAATTCGTTTAGTATTCGGTAGATCGTGGTTTTGTAATTATCGCATGTTAGGAGAGTTTTTTTAGGTTTCATAGGGAAAATTGCAAAATTCATTACAAGGTTATGGGAAGCGTATCAACTAACTGGGTTCTCCTCCGTATGCCCCAATTTTGCCATAATAGGCTATTTGACTTTTTTCGGTAGTATGTATAGAACGACCTTTTAACAATAGAAATTTAGATGAAAAAACTACTTCATTCTCATAAAAACTCCCCGCGATACAACAATGTTAAATCACATTTTTGGACTTTCCGGAAAAACGCTTCATACTAAAGCCTGCGATACGAACTTGTGATTGTGACGTCACACGTTCCTACCTCGTATGGGGAAATTAAGAACTATGTTCTCCAGCTATGTTAAAATTTGCATTTATCGAAACGGTTTCGTAACAAAAGTTACCATATATTTAATGGATTATTCAATGGTATTATTAGTTATTTAATATTTTCATACTTTAAACATGGATTTTCCCACCCAACTTTAAAGGCTCATAAAATAAGCTACACGTAAGGTATCGAACTCAAACTCTTTTGAGACCAGGCAACACGCCTATTGAATCGTGTGCCACAGTGTTTATTTTACCGAAATAGTTTTTACTAAAACAGTAAACTTTCAGAATGAAAGTCAGAGTGAAAATATATATCATGGTATTTAATTACATTTCATTTTTACAACTTTGTAATAAATGACATATTATTTTAAAATTACACGAAAATAATGAATTAATTAACATTCTAACAATATATAAAATCCTAAACTAAATTATAAGGTAAATTTAAACTACTAAACACACTAAAATTAAAAGGAGTTATAAAAAGAACACCCCGTCCAGCAGTTCCGCCTGCGGCATGGTTCCCATTATGCTGGCGGCGTTACCTCTCTGAATGGCTAAGGAAATCCTCTGGGAGAGGTAAGCGCCAGCTCTAGGATCGCCGGAGGTGCAGCTCAACTGCGTCGTCATGGTTGTCAAAAATAAGGAATATTAAAATAAATAATCTTCGTTATTTTCTTCTGTTTCCGCGATTATTACTCATTGAAATAAAACAATGAACGGTGTTCACGGGTCCACCCGTGACCATGGAAAGCTGAAAAGCTTCCGAAATGTCGGGAACTCAAATGAGAAAATATACACGATATAATACGTTAAATTATTTTATTTCAATCTTCGTTATGTCAAAATAGTGTGAAATAATTAAGGAAATATCAACAATCGTTCAAATTGAATCACGCAGTAATATTCATCATCAGATCATCACAAATTTAAACAGTAAAAAAAAATACAATCAATGTGTGCTCTAACATACTCCCAGTCTGGAAATATTCACTTAAAATCACAAATCTAAGTCTAATGATGTCGAAACTTCACATAACTTCAACATGTTTTATTAACGGTATTTAATCGATTAGTAATTAAAAACATCGACAACATGTTGGCATAGACCTACATACAGCCTCTTATTACAGAAGATCATAAGTAACGGCAAATTCCTATTAAAATGTACCAGTTTTTAATAAGCAGAATATGACGCATTTAATGATTATATGCGAGTTTCAGATATAAGTTAATCACTGTTTGACCATCAATCTTAATGCTTACACGCCCCTTATCATTTTTAATGAAAAATTTAATGCCCAAGTCAAGAGAAGTATGTTTGTTAGCACAAAATCTTATATAGAAACAAGTTTGTGTAAAAACTCGTTAAGCTCCATGTGTCGGTCTGTGATATCGTAGCTCTTAAACGGATGAAGCGATATTTTTCCGAGATAAAAAGTAGCTGAGACTTAATTTTGATTCCTAGTAAATAACACAGAGATTTCTTATAGTGTAGATTTATTAAAGAAAATAAACACTATTTTTTCCACACTTTCTGTGGTCTATTGCTTATTATATTAAAAATATACTTAATTGCAGAAAAGCTTAAGTAGCATAAGAGTAATATTGTTACGCCGGCACAATTCAACGTTTATTTTCTCTTCTTTTACATTTTACTATTTTAAGAGCATGTGTAAATTGTTATCTCCAGGAATTCAAATCTACTTCCAAAAATAAAAATAAAATAATAAATTAACTAACCTACTAATTAATTTTGGAGGCATGTCCACAATATAGCGAGCAATGACGTAAATCCGTCCGATCCCTGTATAATAATCATAGATGTTACAGATCTATTTCAAACACGTCTCAAACCAAACGAGCATATTAACAATGTAGAACATACTTAACAGAGAGCCGAGTGGAGGTTAACGATGCATCGACAGCAGTAACATATTAGGTGAAAATACACAGTACAAATACAGGTGTAAATACAAATACAGGTGTAAATACACCTCACGACTGGAAAGCTATTAGGTACCTATTCTTACATATAATAGTAGATTGTTTGACAAGGGACTAAAATAAGCCATTATGACACGAAGTCATAATGGCTTTTAGCCACGTATTAAACACTGCTTTTCACTTCTACTGCGAGAAAATAAAAAAGATTAACATTAAAATTGAATATTTCATGAAAAACTAAAAGTACGGTTTTGCCAATCTGATCAGGTTGGTTTGTTGTGTTTTTAATTATTCGTAAGGAGTATGTAGCTGGCCGTAAGTTTTTTTTTCAGTGTCATAGAAATTTGTATGGGATTATATGGCTTTCTTTTAAACCCTAGGGGCTAAATATACTATTTTAGTCTCGCTTCACGAATCTAATATGACGTACTTTTTGAGCAGGAGAAGTGAAAAAGGACTTAAGCGTCGTCTGTTAGCTCGACGTAAGTTATCTCTCTACCTCTGACCGATGTCTCGCAGTTTTGTCTTATTAACTTGACTGACACACTGCCGTGTGTCTAGATGTGATATAATCCAAAGAAAACCATGCTAGATCAGTAGCTAGTCAGAAATTTGTTTTCGAGGTTTAAATAAATAAATAAAAATCGTTTATTTCAGACCACCGAGATCCATATTTGTGTTACTCAGCGAAATCTTATTAACTATGTCAGTTGACATTAGCCTTTAACAAAGCTATAAAAAGAAGTTTAAAATACTACTTTGGGAATAATTTCTTCTCAATATTCTTACAAATTGGACAATGACATTCTCGACACTAGAATGCTTAGAAATAGCCCGACGTTTGAGAAAAAGAAACAAGACGCTGAGAAAAGGAAGTGATATTCTAACATTATACAGACAGTATTTTGTTTTACCCCGCTTGATGGAATTAGGGTTGCCAATCAGGGGCAAGGGTATTTATAAAAACGAAAATACATACTAAAACGATCGACATAAATACGGCGACTAAAATAGCGACAGTCGCCCAGGGAACAGTCGCAGACTTATTAATTTAGTCGCTTAGGTAGTATTTTGTAGGTAAGTTTTTGATACTCCTTTAATTACAAGCCTTTTTAAAACACAGCACTTACTTGATTTTTAAATTTTATTTTGATTATTGATATTTTAATATCCATGTAACGGAACTTTAATGGAGATTTTATCATTGTCTGGTCATGTGCAAAACTTCTATGATAACTACTTGGGTATACAAACTTGGGTAAATTTAATTTATATTACAAAACTCTCACGTCGTTATTAATAACGACTTTAAAGTCGAGTATACCTCTCAATACCATTTATTTTTTCTTACTGAGAATCTGCATGTATCTCGTTTACCTATTGTTTAATATGCCCGATTAGTGCAGTATACCTGCTGTCTTTAAAATATTTTCTCGAGTCTTTGACACTGATGATGCACCAATTTAAGGTCGCATAGCAAAATATGGAGAGAGCTATGCTCGGAGTTCCTCTAATGAATCGGTTCCTAAATAAGGTGATCCAACAGAGAACCAAAGTTGCTCATATAGCCCAAAGAATTACCAGATTGAAGAAGGAGTGGGCCGGTCACATGTCTGACACTCACAGGACCGCCGGCTGTGAAGGCAAACGTGTTCTGGAGCGGAAACCGCGTCTTGGCAAACGTATTTCAGGGCGCCTTTCAGTTAGGTGAAGCGACGACATACAAGAAGTGGCTAGCAGTGATTGAAACAAAAACCACAAGACTGAGTTCAATGGCATGCCATGAGAGAGGCCTGTTTGGCAATGTTTCGAGTAAACAAGTTTTCTTTAGCTAAATCCCTAAGTAAATAAATAAATAAATTGAAACCCCTGAAAAGTGTCAACCCTACACCACTCTTCTAAATTTAATCTCGTGATTATTATAAATGCGCTTCGTTGCAGTAGGGTGGCGTTTGCGTCGTTGTACTATAATTGTCACCCGACTTCGCTCGGGCGAAAATAAATAACACGTCATAACCTTAAAGTGAAAAGATCATAAGCATTGTACGGATGTTGGAGGAATATGTCTTCTAAGCGAACTACGTTAAGATTTACATTAGAACTACTCGGAAATGTTGCATAGTATTTTTATTAAAGCTACGGAGGAAATGTCACAAATGTAGTATATATGGATATTTTATGGATACCCTTTACTTAGGACGATTTACGTAACCTAGGACATGTCTGTTTTGGACATTTTCTTCTGTTATTAGTATATTTTTGTACTAAAGGGCCAACTTCATTTGCGCAAGATAAAAAAGTCATAAGCCTCCTTTTTACGTCTGCGCAGTCGGCTAAAAAGTATTCTATAACCATCTGTGGATGCTCAGCTACAAGGGTACCGAAAGCAGTTGAAATCAGTTAAGCTGTTTTGGCGTGATGAGGACACAACGACACAACGACATATACAAACATGCAAAAAACACATAAAAATATTTTTCGATTCATCATCATTCATAATCATCATTTCAGCCATAGGAGGTCCGTTGCTGAACACAGGTCTCCTCAGTAGATTTCCACATGGGCCGGATGGAGGCGACCCGCATCCAGAGTCCCCGCAACCCTTAGCAGGTCATCCGACCACCTTGCGCACCTTGCTCCTTGTAATAGTCCGTTTCACTTTTTTTAAATATATTCAATGTACCTAAAGACATTTCATTTTTACAACTTTATAATAGTACTAACTTCTGCCCGCGACTTCGTCCGCCTTAAATTCGTTTATCGCGGATAAGGGTACTTTTCCGGGTAAAAAGTAGCCTATGTCCTTTCCCTAGACTCAAACTATCTCCATACCAAATTTCATGCAAATCGGTTCAGCGGTTTAAGCGTGACGAGGTAACAGACAGACACACTTTCGCATTTTAAATATTAGTATTGATAGATGTACCAACAATGTAATAAACAGGCCAACATCGCGTTTATAGATGGCGAATCCTTTGAGAGAATCATAACTACGTAAAACGCGTTAGCGATTTTTTCCAAATGACTAATCAGATGGAAATGTTGGAAAATATTTTATCCTTTAAGTATGTTTTAGTCATCATGCCATCACGTAAACCGCATTTATTTTCCGCAATAATACATAATTAATTACAGTAATCAATATACAAAGCCAGTCATCGATGACTCAACATATATATACAATGTATTTATTACGGTCTGTCTCTCTGCAAATCAACTTCAATAATCATTAATGACCGTTAGCTTCCGCGTTCTCATATAATTGACTAAGAATGTCTAAATAGACTTAAGTCTTTATAAAATCTTATATACAGATAACATTTTTTGAATTGTTCAAAACAATTGTACTTGCTGCACTTTATACGCATTCTATTTCAATAATTTCAATGAATGCAGCATGCGCTTCTTGAAGTCAAATGTAATCATTTTATCTGAAACACAAGCTTGTGTTTCTGTATTTTTAATGTGGGAAAACTAACACCACAATTATCAATTAGGTACTAAAAAGTACCCGCAACTACGTTCGCGGAGGAGATAAAGTAATTATCTCTATTTTTTTTCTGCGTAGTCGTGTAAAAAGCATCGTATAACTATCTGTGGACCAGTGGCGTGGCGTCCGTATAAGCCGATTCCCACCGGGAAGCCCAAGGAAAGGCTTCCTTTAAATATGATTTATTGAATACGCTTCGGCTTCTCTTGTAATTTTCCTAACACCACGCCTCTCGTAGATAGCCAGCTAAATACCTGTGGTCCAAAAATACTTGAAATCCGTTTAACTAATTTGGTTTGATGACATATACTACAAAAACATTTTTTTATTTTTTTATTATTGACCTTCAGATAGTCCGTATTGTTTATTTTTTTGAAACTATCTTCAATGTCATCATTTCACCCATAGGACGGTCCACTGCTGGACACAGGCCTCCTCAATAGACTTCCACATGGACCGGATAAAGGCGAGCCGTATCCAACGAGTAATTAAATGTACAGACATTTAATATTTATAACTTCATAATAACTAACTATTTTGGCACAGCGCAGCGATCCAAACAGGATCTTGGCCTCTGTAACGAGAGTTCGCCACATATCCCGATCATGTGCAGCTTGCTACCAATTATTAACTTAAAGCTGACGTAGACCCGCCTCCACTATGTCCAGTCCACACAAGAGTTTTTTTGTACCTACTGTTAAGCGGGAATTCATCGAATAGGGACGTCACTAATTTTCAGTCACACATACCACATCTCTATGGCATTTGACGTTAGCCTAAAAGACAGAACTCCTTGAGCTTTCATGGAGCGCGGCTGTGCACTATTCTATTTTAAATTTAGTAGTGGTGCTTAATAAATAACTTGAAAAGACATTTGTGCTTATTACTACTTATATGGAGCCATATTCGCCAGTTTTTCTGTGCCTGTATAGAGCCATGGTCGTTCAAGGCATCAGTGTCGGCAATTTCTCTGTGCCTGTATGGAGCCATGGTCGTTCAGGGCTTCAGTGTTGGCAATTTCTCTGAGTCTGTATGGAGCCATGGTCGTTCAGGGCTTCAGTGTCGGCAATTTCTCTGTGTTTGTATGGAGCCATGGTCGTTCAGGGCTTCAGTGTCGGCAGTTTCTCTGTGTCTGTATGGAGCCATGGTCGTTCAGGGCTTCAGTGTCGGCAATTTCTCTGTGTCTGTATGGAGCCATGGTCGTTCAGGGCTTCAGTGTCGGAAATTTCTCTGTGTCTGTATGGAGCCATGGTCGTTCAGGGCTTCAGTTTAGGCAGTTTCTCTGTGCCTGTATGGAGCCATGGTCGTTCAGGGCTTCAGTGTTGGCAATTTTTCTGTGTATGTATGGAGCCATGGTCGTTCAGGGTAGGCAGTGCCTTTGTGCCTATATGGACCGCACGCCACTGATGTCTTCCCAGCGGTACCTCGGCCGACCGAGTGGACGGCGACCAGTCGGTCGTCCCAAATACACTCTCTTGACGGCTCAATCTTCCCCCATTCAACAACAAGTTCGTTTGCAGAGGAAAAAAGTCGTAACCCCTCTTTTTTTTCTTCAGCGTAGTCGGGTGAAAAATATCCTGTAACCTTCTGGAGATACCCAGCTACCCGTGTACCAAAAATTATTGGAATCCGTTTAGCCGATTTGGCATAATGAAGCCGCAACGATACATTCAAACATACAAAAATCAAAAAAAAATGTTTTTCGAGTGACCCCCAAATACTCCGTTACACTTTTTTTTATATTTTCAATGTACAGACATTTCATTTTTACAACTTTATAATAGTATAGATTAAAGACTGCAGTTATAGTATCAAATGATATGACATTTTATCCACATTTGCGATGCAAGTCATGACACTAATTGTTGTTAATTTCACGCGACTAGTTTCTGCGGAAATGGCGTACTACGTGACTTATGTACACAATGAAATATGTATACATAGGTGTAGGTGACAACAGTAATTGTAACATCCATACTATTATAAAGCTGTAATAATAAAATGTCTGTACACTTGTACATATCAATCATCATATCTGCCATAAGAAACCAGGCGAAAATATCTGACATGTCCTATATTAAAAAAAATATGGTAGAAACTTAATTTTTTTTACTTCGTTGGTCCCTATCTACTTAACAAAAATTGTTGCCTTTTAAATACTCCGCTATCCAAATGTTGTCTGAAAGACTATTAAGCTAATTAAGCTTTAGTTTAAGCTAGGTATTTAGCGATACTACCGCATGTTGTATATATTCGTCAGCTGATTCGAAAGTTAATGTCATGTTCTGTATTTCTATTCTATGTATCTGAGGTATGCAATAATGAGTATTGGTATTTGGAAGAAGTTCTCAAGTCAGCTATATCTTCCTTTTGTTTGTTTTTTATTATATTCGTTGAATGTGTACTGAACTAAGAAATATTATTTGTTGCTCTTCATTTCGAGTATAAATTGAATCTGTACACAACGTTTTGAGCGTGTATAGTTGGCAGTTTTCTCTTGATAACAGCACATCCTTATTTATAATTAATTACAAATAACCCTTTTTTGTTTGTATATTTTAAATATTGCGATTGCGCGATATAGCTATATTGCTCTTGGCAAATAAATAAAGCTATCTCGCGGACAATTTATGTATGATGTACCCACACATTCCAAGAATATAATACTTCGCCAGCGGAGGAAAAAAAAAAATCATAAACCTCTGTTCTTCTGCGGCATAGTCGAGTAAAAAGTATCCTATAACCATCTGTGGATGCCCAGCTACCCGTGTTCCAAAAATAGTTGAAATCCGTTTAGCTGTGCTGGAGCGATGAAGCCATAACGACACATACAATCATACAAAAAATCTAAAATAAATATGTTTGGACTCAATGACCTTGAGATAGTCTGTTTATATATATTTTTTTAAATATAAGTATATTTAAAAATATATATATATCTTCGATGTACAGTCACCGCCATCAATATATGCTAAACAAAGCGCGCACAAATATCCGACACGACTCTATTTCTAGGGCTATATGATGATTTTCCTATCATAAATGTGATGATATCACAACCGCAAGGTCACTCTTCCTTACGCAATCAGTTGTAGGTAAATAGGTTTTCTACACTATGTTCGTGCCATGACTAACATGACAGCAATAGAAGCAGACAGAAGCAGTTCTTTGACTTGCTAGAAAACGATCGAATGCCGCACCGTATAAAACAAAATGGGCAAGTGTTGGGACATCTAACCTCCTTGCCGGGGTACTGACTGGCAGACTGTGTTAATTCGGACTTGACAGACGTTTAATTTCAATTAGTACCGAACAGCCACAGAAAACGCCGTGGACAGAGAAGGTTAGTCAGTGGACGACGAACCACCGATGGCGAAACAGGAGACGGGACCGGTCTAAAACCGAGCTCGGGACCTTTCAGGTGAGATTCATATGTTTTGAACAAGAAAATAAGAATATAATAATATCACGGCAACCGCAACGCAAGTAATTCCTGCTTCCTGACTCAACCAGTTGTAGGTAAATGAGTTTCTGTACGATGAACATGAATAGGCTAAGGTGATCGCAATATAGGAGTATGTAAAAGCGGCCTCTTGACTTACTAGAAACCGATGGAACACCGTTCAAAAGAAATTAGATGAGAGTAAGTAATATGTACGGTTTACAATCTTTATACGAAAGGGATCGATGAAACGCCGTATACAATACAAGTATTAAATATAATAACAAATTTTCAAATGGCTTTTCCTTTTCTTGAACTATTTCAAAATCGGTCCTTTCGTTGAAAAGCTACGATACCACATTTCCTATTATCAACTGTCATCATTAAATGATGATGATACCACGGCAATCCTTTTGTATCTCGTTCTGACACAACCAGTTGTACCTCTTGATGCTCATGAAGCGAGATGTGACTTTTCCTATTTATGATATTCATGACACACTTCACAGAGAACATGACACACTTGACTTGACTTAAACGTCTACTATTGTTGTTGTAGGCCACAACAATAGTAGAAGTTTTAGTCAAGTCAAGATACCGTAAACTTGTACTGTGACAAAACTATTATTATTGATTGCCTTTTTAAAATTCCTCGCAGTACGAGCAAATTTTATACAATGAGTAGTTTCTATTCTATAGTAGGTATTATTTTTATCGAGTTCCGGTAACCTTGAGATTCTGTTTTATCCGACTGAAAAAATTACGGATTTTAATGAATAGGTTGGAGCTGGTTAGGTACTGTTATATGAGGTAAAACCAAGAATAAGCATTTTCCCCGTAATATTAAAAATATAAGCTCATTAAATTATTTATCCCATCAAAAATATTAATGTGAAATAATGCCAAGTTTGTTAACGCTTTCGCCACTTAAGAGTCCCCGGTAAGCTCGGTTCTCCATACAAACGTAATTACGCTCTCATTTTAAAACGACTGGCTAGTTCGCTCTGAAACTTTGTACTTAAAATAAGTTAAGGTATATGCAGGCCTGTATTATGTAGCTTCAGATACCAAAGTAAAAAAAAAAAACAGCGAATTTAAGTTTTTCATACAAAACTTATTTTTGCTGTATTTTTTTGTTTTATAAACTGGAGCCATATAAACTAATTTCCGGCCTAGATATACCTCATGTCATTGTATATGCAAGGTTTCGTTACAATCCAACAGGTAGTTTTAAAATGAGAACGAAACTCCGTTTCTATGGGAAAGTGAAATTCGGCCGAGCTTGCTGGAGATTCTTAAAGAAGCGATATCTTAACTGGTAAATATTACTGTAGTTATCGGTCATGCATAAGGTTCTTCAATTGTTTAGAGTAGAATTGGAGTCCACCCGTGACCATGGAAAGCTGGAAAGCTTCCGAAACGTAGGGAACTAAAATGAGATAATATACGCGATATAATTCGTTAAATTGTTTTATTTCAAGGTCTTTCTTATTCAAATATTACTTGTTAGTGATAAAAATACATAGTGATATTTGGACAGGAAAATCACTAGAACGGTAAGTTTTTTTTCAGGGTTCCGTAGCCAAAATGGCACAAACGGAACCCTTATAGATTCGTCATGTCTGTCTGTCTGTCCGTCCGTATGTCACAGGCATTTTACTCAAAAACTATAAGATGTACATTAATGAAATTTGGAGCATAGGTGTCGTGTGTAAACCGCTACTTAGTTTGATAGTTAAATAAAAGATATATTTATGTCTAGGGGGGCACTCCATACGACCCGAAACTGAATAAAATAATTTTCAGCAAATATCAATGTGTGGCAAATATTTCGACAGTTCTTCTAAAAACACTTTGAGGTTTCTAAAAAAATTTTTATAATTTCGTCAACATTTTCCGAAATATTCGCTCCGAAAGTAGCAAAAATTGTATCCCCCCCCCTCTATTTTCTAAACGGTATGTTCAAAAAATGTGAAAAAAATTACCAATATACAGCTTAATAAATACTTCCAACGAAAGTTGTTTTCAACATGATCGGACATACCGTTTTTAAGTTATTGCCAAAAAACTGCGCTTCTCAGCAAAAGGACGTAAGTGCCGGGGAGATACGCTCTTTTTTTTGTGTATTTTTTTATATCGTATTGTTTTTCATCTGTCGTGCATTTTTTGTATATACGGCTGCGGAACCCTTCATGGGCGAGTCCGACTCGCACTTGGCCGCTTTTTTTATTTAGGAACAATATAAGCTAGTTTTTTTTTCATAGATGTTTATACATCTTATTGTCTGTAGGCGTCACGACATGCGATAAAATTAAATATAATAATTTGACTGAATCCTACTGAGATGTATAAGGTCTCTTAGGGGTCAAAGTAATAATACATTAAAAATAATAATTATTAAATCTAAATTTCTTAGAGATGTATATGGCCTGTAGGCGTCATAACATGCAAAAAGATAAAATTAGTTAATTAAAATCCTCAGAAATGTTTAAGGATATACCTCTATGAATAAAACAAAACTCTTAGAGATGTTACAGCCTCTAAATCAAATAAAAAATTAATAACTTCAAAAAAAAGAGTTTTTTTTTATTTAGGATTTGTTAAATTAGGCATGATGACGGTTATGAAAACTAAAATTCTAAATGAGTCCATCAGTTAGATAATAAAATAATATTGGTCACGTATTGCTTTTTCAAAATTTTAAAAAAACCTCAGATAAATCGCATTAAAGTTAGGAGGTACATTTTGTACCAAGGAGTGACATCGCGCGACATTTTGACTCAGTCTATCGCCTTAATTTTTAAATTACGTAAAAAAAACACGTCTTAATTTTTTTTGTTGAATGAATGAATGAATGAAATCGTTTATTCACAATGAACATATGGTAACATACGATCTTAGTTTATTTACATTGCTTCCCATTATACATTCAGTCTTGACAGACATGTGAAAATAATTGTAAATATTTGCCAGTGATATAAATATAATCACTCAGTCATTTAAAATAAGATACAGTTTTATTTCAGGAGTGATTATAATTTTTGTACATATTTATAACAGTAAGTAATTCATTTGTTAAGGAGTTAATATAGTGATAATAATCAGATTAATATAAGAAAAATAAAATACAATTAAAATGAGAATAAGAATAAGTCAAGTTCCTTCAAATATAAACTAAATGTCTGATAATATTCAAAATGTATACAATAAAAATTCGTTAATACTGTAGAAACAATTATCAATCAATATTTTATTCAACTTTGATTAAAACTCGTTTATAGGCAATGTCTTTATGTCAGCTGGTATTTTATTGAATATACTAATGCACATGTTATGAGCGCAATAATCAACATGACGGACTTATTATTAAAATATTGTCATCATCCCTATTAGAAGATAAACTGTACTATATATTAAACGAAGTGGAAATGGGCAGAACATTTAGCTGGAACAGAGGATGATAGCTGGATAAACTTTGCAGTAGAATGAAAAGGACCTGAGGACAAAAGAGCCCAAGGAAAACCCTTGCTATGGGTCGATGAGGTAAAATATATAGCAGGAGACAAATGGCAAGCAGTGGTGAAATATGGAAAACAATGACATAAAATGGAGTAGGTCTTTAACCAATTTACAAAGTACATTTTTTACACATACAATTAGAAATATGAAATTCTAATTGCGATTGTTTATTCAATTTTCAAACTATATTATTAGTTTAGAATTATATTAAGATGTACGAAAAATGGGAAATAATAAAAGACTTATTTATTTACTACAAGGCGCCCGCAACTTCGTTCGCGGAGGAGAAAAAGTCATAACCCTTTTTTCTTCAGGAAAGAAGTGTGGAAATCCGTTGAGCCGATTTTGCGTGATGAAGCCACAACGACACATACAAACATACATACAATCCAAAAAAAATATTTTTCGTTTTAGTGACCTCTAAATAGTCCATAACAATATTTTTTTTGAGAATATCTTCAATGTACAGACATTTCATTTTTACAACTTTATAATAGTATACATCATTATAAGTTGGTCTTACAAGACACGCGAAATTGCAAGTGTGTAGGTAGAGATACATAAATATCTGTATACATTTTAAGTTATGGGGAGGTTAAAAGTGGCCCGAAATGGCTCACGTAAACCCACGGCGGTGTGACGCCTGCGAACTTGGCTGATACACTTCCGTGTGACTACATTATTTAGTAGTCTTTTTTGTAATATTAGGTGAAAATATTTTTTTTACTGAGAAAACAGAGTACTTAGAGGAGCATTTATTTGACGACACGGTTGCCTAAGTTGGTTGCACAACGGCCTTACGAAGCTGGTGGCCCCGGGTTCGAATCCCGGCCAAGTCAAGTGTTTGTGTGATGAGCACGAATGTTTGTTCCTGGGTCTTGAATATTTTCTATTTATTTAAGCACTAGCTTCTGCCCGCGACTTCATCCGCCTTAAATTCGTTTATCACGGATAAGGGTATTTTTCCGAGACAGACAGACAGACAGACAGACACACTTTCGCATTTATAATATTAGTATGGATTATATTTATCTATATAAGTATGTATATCGTTAACTTTGCTTAGTTTGGGATTAGGTCGTCCCTGATATTCATTTATTTATTTATTTCTTACCTTTCGATTCTAAACGAGAATCATTACTCAATATATACCCGCATTGATCAATCGCTTGCTGTTTGTGTTTGTGCTTGCAAAAACTAAATTGCACTAACATAATTATTATCACCAACTGAAACTCAAAACGCTCTACTTCCATCAACAATTTCAACAGAATTTCAACCATAAGGTCTTTGTTACAAAGCAAATTTTGATAGATATTCATTCAATTATGTTGTTTTGTTTTAACTGCACAAGTGACACGTGGCAATGATTACCCTATCCTTACTATATCCTTGTCATTGGTAAACCAAAACTCAAGCTAAAACTGACCCTAACTCCATATCATTTTAATGTTATTGTTGAATTTCCGACAGCAAATAAACAGTTAGATATAGGGTGGAAAAATTTAATAATGTCGACTGAAATTTCAGTAGACGTAAACAATATCACATCGCACGATGTAACGACGTAAGACTCATGAAACGACACGGCACTTACGACATTCTAAAATGACCTCATATCCCTTACGTCATTTGAAATTTCCATTGTCAATAAGTATGCGTACTCAAAAGAGAACCACTTTGTCGATTGACAATAAAGACGTAGTTATCGGCTAATTGTATTGAGATGCGATTAGAAATCGTCCTTATTTGCAATGAGCGATGTGGTACCTTTTATATGAACGTCACTTATGATTTGATCTTTGTGTATTTTGGGTTCTAAATTGTTTTCATGGTGACAATTGGCACTCGATCAAGATAGATTATTTATTACTATTGCGTTTATAAGGGTTACATATCAATATTAGTTATGGATAGGCTTATTATTTATTTAAAAAAAAAAAATATTGTTTCTGGTGACGGTAGGCATGACGACGGGGTATGAAAATGAAAAATTATAATTCGTCCGTCTGTTAGATAATAAAAAATATTAGACACGTATTTTTTGCTTTTTCAAAATAATAAAAAATACTCAGATAAATTGCATTAAAGTTTAGGAGTGGCGGCTCGTGACGTCACTCCTAAGTAAAATTTGTACTTAGGACTTACGTCATGCGACATTTTGACTCAATGCCTTTATTTATTGATAACGTAAAAAAAAAATACATGTCCAATACTTTTTTTAATCTACATTACGGACTAATTATTAAAATGTTGTCATCATGCCTATTTACACTGCAAGAGTCGATTTCGCCAACGTAGTATAAGTCTTATTCCAATAATAAATCATTAATTACTCCTGAGTAAACTCATTTTACGTATCACCAAAATTAAATCTAAGGATAAAATCCCTACACTAGAGTAAAATCTCATAACGCCAATTTCGACTGAGTAAAATGTTAGACGTAGATTAGTACTGTCATTCTCACTGTCAAGGGAATTCCATACTTATTTTCCGATTGATGTATTACCCGAACAAATTTAAAAAATACGCAGCACCATTATATTTTTCAAGCATGGGACAAACTGTCTATCTTATTTTGGTGCATTACGATTTCATTCAATTCATTAATTCAACGTTACCGAGTAACTATGCGAGACTAAGCTATTCGTAGACTAGCGTGGTGAAACGATAATGAAGTTAATTATCGAGTAAATCGTTAGAGTAAAGTTGTACTGGGTTAGTCACTCTCGTGTAATTTAAATGTTTGTGAAATCGGCCTTAGGAATTATTTTCTTAAATAACATTGATTTTTTACTACAGCCGTACCTGATGGTATTTTTTTTAGAAGCTGATATTGAACGGGATAGGTATGGCTAAGCCTCCTGACCAGTAATTGGATTCAGTGGGGGGACCCAAGCCCACAAACGGAAATGTCGTCCGCGGCTACTCAGAGTTTGGGAGAGACACAGTGCGCAAGGCATAAGAACTACGGATGAGGTGGTTCTCACCTGATGGTAAGCACTACTGAAGTCAGTACACCCAGAAGATAATTCTTATCTCTCTACTTTGAAAACAACTCGTTTTGCTCGATAGAAAAACGTAGTAACTCTATTAGAAGCAATTACTACCTTTTTCTTGCGGTCGGTTTAAGATACAAGCTTTTTTCAAAGTAGTGACGTTATACATCTCATAACTTTTTCCGTAGGGATTCATTTTCAACCTAAGTTTAATACTCACCTAAATTCTCTTGACTCTTTATGGTGAAGAATTACTGCATAATAATTGCCAAAAATATTTTACCTGTAACAAAAATTTATAACTTTTATTATACCGCCAGGTAATTAATAATTACACAGACATAATAGATATCATTACAAAAGTATATGTCAAGAGCTTAAAGCATTAGTGCCGAAACACAATAAAGATAAATTGATATAGACATATTGTCGACTAGTACTCATATCAAAAGCCTTATTAAGCTTACCATGGGACTAGTTCGATTTTTTGTAAAAATAGTCCTGTAATATTTATTTATCTATACTATTGAAAAGTTGCAAAAATGAAACATTAAAAATATAAAAAAAAACACTATTTAAAGGTCACTGAATCAATAAATATTTTATTTTTATTTTTTGTTTGTTTGCATGTTTTGTAGCTTCATCACGCCTAAACGGCTAAATAGAATTCAAGTATTTTTGGAACATGGTTAGCTGGGTATCCCCAGGCAGTTATAGGACACTTTTTACCCGACTTCGCTGAAGTAAAAAAGATGGATATGTCATTTCGCATCGCTAAACGATCAATTGAAAAACATGGTTTGCGCCCCGTTCTCTGACAATAGTCCGCAGCGGACTGAGAGGGACTGATAGCATACAAATACGCGCCAGCGCTAGCTTATACCATAAAGTCGTAAACGACGAAACGGCTTTTCTCGTTTCAATTAAAAACTACAAATTATGAAAAAAAATCCAACTGACAAACGAAAGTGCGTATTTAGGCTAATGTACTAAGAAAATTTAGAGGCTTACATCGGTCTGGTTAGCCTGTAAAATGAGAATCTCTGTTTTACAAGAGGTTTCCTTGATATTGTTTTCTTTGTTATAAAAGTTAAAAAATCGTATTTCTGCAACTGTTAAAATTAAGTTAATGAAATGGAGAATCAGGTTATGAAATATCACTTTCATATGTTTTGTAATGGCTGAGAAATGTTAAGATCTCTGCCACCAAAATTTCCAATTCGTCGTCTTAAGGTGCGTCCACATTTTCGTTCCACAGTTTCGTTCGCCCCGTGGCATGATCGCGTGTCACGATCACGCGTTTAGACGTTGCGCCGATCCGATCGCTCGAAATCCATGTTGCTACGCGTATCACACACTTAGATCGGACAAGTGGGGCATGATCGCAGCGCCAACAGTGAGCGTCCAAGCAGCGCGATACGCAGTCATGCCACGCCACGGTGATCGGATACGAGCAAATGATACAAGTGTGGACGCACCTTTAAGCGACTGAAGTTGCGGGTACCTTCTAATTTATAAATATTAATTATTATTTTATTTAAATGAGCGCATATGTATGTTTTGTTAGTACGTAACTGCGTAAGTTGCGTCACGTCCTTCACCTCAACTGTCATAGCAAGTGGACACTCAAAACATTTGCCGACGGTAACCAAACACCTACAGTTCATTACCTTGAACTATTGCGATAACAAAATGGATATTCTAGTAATCTTTCACAGTTGCCAAGCCAACGTGAATGAAGTCATTGACATAAATTAGAAATTGACATGCGTAATTTTTTTAGGTAATTATTTGTTTCTTTTTCAACAGTAAATAAGTTAATACCAAACTACCTAATATAATACCTTACATTACGTGTTTAGTGTTGTATTTAGTGTTAGTTACTACCTTGTTGACAGTAAATAAGTTAAGACCTACGTATAGCATACAATTATAAGAATTTGTTATGGTTTGTGGGTGATCTGTTTTATTTATGAATAAGTTTACTTATCAACTTACAACATCGATCATCAGAAGTAATGATTTATCATAAAAAATGTCAATCCAGCATCTCTTTGGCTTCTTAATTTGGATGACCTGCTCGTGTCTATTAAAAATATAATAAATGTGTTGATAATACCATCCAACTGACGTACCTAAGTATATGAATATGATACTAATTATGTTCCGTAAACATCTTCATTTTACCATTTTTTTCTGGAACAGTAACATTTTTGTTATTGTTGTGTAAATAAACAATTTTTCCTTTTTCCTGGTAATTTTTTTCATTTTCTGATAGAGGATTTTGCCACCTTTCAAATGAGACCATAGTCATACCTTGTCATACATAATATACGGTTTATGATCGCACGAAGGAAGGACTTGCAGATGTGCGATTTTTTGACGCCAAGTAAACTTAAACTAATAGATTGTACACGATTCTGTCGGAATCTCCTGATCAATGGCATACGCTATGCTTAATATAACGTCCCAACCCAGAAAGTCTTGTTAAACTGTTTTATTATAGATTTAAAAGTTTTTGTTTATGCAAAATTAAAACCAGTCTAAGGCTTCCTAAATATTTTTTTAAGGCATCGACACGAGATTTATTTCTATACTGTTTAATTAGGACTAGGAGCCACTTCATTGTTTATTCTTTGACGGACATACACCGAAAAATCTCATTACATGCCTACTTCCTTTCAACGAAACCTGATCTTGCGCAATCCTACACTTGTTTACTTTACGATAATACGCAAATACCCCGAACTCTTATCTCAATAAACTCTACTCTAAAACAAACTCTAAATACTTTTTCCGTAGGGATTTATTTTCGTTTTCATAAACATAGTTGACAGTCAAATTTTAATTATCGTAAGAGACATAATGGTGGAATGTCGTAAAGGCATAACACTCACAAAACAATAAGATACTTAAGACATAAAGAGGGTTGTTTCATAACTTTCTGATGATTTACTAGTACTAGTTAACTCTCCCATGCTAAGCAAGATTTACATAACGCAAAATTACACATATAAATTATATTACTGAAATCTAATTCATGAAAAGTGAAAACCGCATCAAAATTTGTCAACTCGTTTTAAGTTCATCACAAACAGACAGATATACCGACGCAGACAGTAGCAAGTAGATTAGACATATATAAAGATATATTAAGGAAATAAAGACTTATTAAAAAAATAACAATTCAGCAATGTTAAAAAATATAGTTTTAAACTGAATAAATTATACTTTTCTTTTCTTTTTCTATGTTATACTAGCTGCATGCCCCGGCTTTGAACAGGTGACCTAAACTTTCCTTTACTTTATGGACCAAGTAATGAAAAAGGGGCCCCTTATGTGGCATAATATCGATTGTCCGAATCATCATTTGGCCGAATTCATATTTTGGCATAATGCAGCTTTTTCAGAAACTGTAAAAGTTTCAGGAGTTTTTAAGGCATTATCCAGTTGTACACATTAGGTTAGGTTAGGTTTGTTTTATAACAATCTTAAAAAGTTTACGTGTTCAGAAAAAAATGCATTATGCCAAATTATGAATTCGGCCAAATGATGATTCAGACAAAAAAAAATTATGCGTTAACAAGGGGAACCATGAAAAAGATTTGCCTTATATATTTGGTCTCATTCACTTCTTATATTTTTTCAAACCCAAAATTTTAACTTTTCCATGCAATTTTTATCATTTATTCTTACATACAAATCATTTCCTGACAATGACGAATACAATAAACGAAGAATTAGACAAATGGGTGCCGCCGTTTTGAAGTGATGAACAAACATACATGTCATCAAGTTGCAAACGGGCAGACGAGCCACCTGATGGAAAGTGGTCACCGTCGCCCATACATAATTATGTGCAACACCGCAGGAGTCGCCAATACTTTGCCAACCTGAGTGTCCTGTTAACTCGCTTCTCGAAGAATCCCATGTAATAGCGCTCAAAATACCTCATGGGGAAGCTCATTCCATAACTTACAAGTTCGTGGCAGAAATGAGTGTGATGCCCTTTTATTTTTATGCTTATGTGCAAGTTTTTTTATAGAAATATAATAAAAAATGTTTTAAGAGTCCCCGACAAGATCGGCCGAATTTCACCTTCCTATCCAAACGGAGTTTCTTTCTCATTTTAAAACGAGGTGTTGGATTATAACGAAACTTTTCATATACATTAACATAAGGTATATCTAGGCCTGTAATTAGTTTATATGGCTCCAGTTTATAAAACAAAATACAGCAAAAACAAATTTTGTATGAAAAACTTAAATTCGCTGTATTTTTTTTATTATGGTATCTGAAGGTACATAAACTAATTACAGGCCTGCATATACCTTAACTTATTCTAATTACAAAGATTCAGAGCAAACTAGCTAGTCGTTTTAAAATGAGAGCGTAACTACGTTTGTATGGAGAACCGAGCTTACCGGGGACTCTTAATAGTATCGCCATTTCTCACTTGTACAATGTAGTAAATATTAAACCATTATTGTTTCACCATGCGGATCGCATAACCACAAAAAAACCGTTTAACACCCTGACACAAACAAAAAAGCATCAACGGCTTAGCATAAACACAAAGTCATAAATATGTTAGAATTCTTTCCCACGCAAGACCAAACTCTCCCTCTCTTTCTAACCAATAAACGTATAACTATGTTAGAGAGAGAGGTTTAATAAGTACAGTAGCATGCAGTGTAAGTCATTCATACTAATTTAGGATGTTTAACTCGTTTTTATCATTTAAAATCATGCGGGTGAATTTGGTAGTGTTGGTAATTTTTGACCACTTAAAGTTATAGGGGACAGATCTAGCAAGAAACATAGTGTGGTGGTAATCATACTAATTTTGGGAGTCGAAAAATTATCATATTAATATTTTCCCCGGCACGCGGTCTGTGTGAATGATGAGTATATGGCATCATCATTGACACACTAGTGAATAAAACAAAAAGTCTAGCGTGGTAAAATAAACATTGTCGCACTAGTTGTTGAAAACTCATGCCTTATGTAGTTTTCTTTTATTCACCGTCTATATCTGAATATTTATATTATTATAATTTGTAATCATGGAATAATGCCAGGAAGGGAAAAAAAACTGACAAACTCACATTTTATTAATCTTTAAACTCAGTATAAAAATTACATAAAGGTACCTATCTCCGCGTAATATCTATAGGTTATACCAATATGGCGTAATTTTCTATTTATTCAATGGCTTTGAATACTGAAGCCCACTCAAACGCACCCAGTTTTTATGTAATGTCACTTCAATAAACACAAATTCTACCAAAACATACAGCGACAGAGTCCCATAGTGTTACCGAGGGAGAGCTAGGGTTGCCAACTATTTCTGGAGTAAATGTAATCGACATGCCGTGCCGGGTACATGCTTATTTTAAAGTAGAACATGCCCGCAAATTCGTCAGCGGAGGAGAAAAAAAATAAACCTCTTTTTTTTCTTCAGCGTAGTCGAGTAAAAAGTATTCTATAACCATTTGGGGATGCCAGCCTACCTGTGTGCCAAAAATAGTTTAATACTGTCTAGCTGTTTTGGCAAACATACAAAAAAAAAAACATTTTTTCAATTCAGTTACCTTCAACTAGTCCGTAGTACTTTTTTAAAAATCTTCATTGTACAGACAATTAATTTTTACAACTTCATAATAGTATAGATAAATCCTACACTCAAACACTTACCTTAGAATATTCTCACAAATGGTTTTAGAGAAGACTAACAAGAGTGAGAAAACGATGAAGAGAGATGCAAACATAATGGAATACGAGGATGTAATCTCGGAACCTAATATCAACATCCTCAAAAACAAATTGGACAAGCATACCAATTTAGGATATAAGCATCAATAGATGTTGCAACTGCCTGCCTTATCTATCTATCTATCAGCCACAGACGTGCTGAACATAGGTACATACCCTTACGAGGTCATCCATCCACCAAGTCTAGCTGCCTTAGCAAATAATGGAAAAGTAAGTAGTAAGAATAAATAAATAAATAAATATATAAATGGATAAGTTTTAGACAAATCGAACTCGTCCGATGGTAAGCTCAAGAAAGCTTGTGTTAGGAGTACTAGACGACGATCTAGTTGATAAATTTACTATATACATAGCAAAACATCCAAAACTCAAGAACAAATATTTATGCTCAACACACAATATGCCTTACCGGGATTTGAACCCAGGACCTTCCGCTTAGCAGGACCTTTTGACCGGGATTGTGTGTGAAGAACAATTTAATCCCGCCCCTTGAATTTTGTTGGCGAAGTTCGGCATTGAATGTTATTTGACAACCCTACGGACCTATATCTAATCAATAGAGTTGTCGAAATCGATGGCAATGAAAATAGAGATAGCTGCCCCAATGCCAATTAGTCCCAGGGGATGTTGTGACAGGGGTGGAAAGCTGACTGTGACATTTATTCTTGGAAGCGCGGGAAATCGATTTGTTTGGTGGTTGGAATACTAACCGTGGTCGGGAAATAGTAAAACTTAGCATTGCAATGCATGTAGATTTAGTTTTTGTGCTTCATCAAATAAATAAATATCAGGGACAATCTTACACAAATCGACCTAGTCCCAAACTAAGCAAAGCTTGTACAATGGGTACTAGGCGACGATATACACATAATATATAAATAAATTATAATACTTAAATACATAGAAAACATCCAAAACCCGAACAAGACAAGAAGAAAAACATTCGTGCTTATCACACAAACACTTGCCTGGCTAGGATTCGAACCCGGGACCGCCAGCTTCGTAGGCCGTTGTACAACCCACTGAGCCAAACGCGTCGTCATAACATAACTTTGGAATTTAATTGTCTACGTATTTCTACGTGTTTTTCGGTCTGATAGTGTAATGGTTCAGGACGCTGTTCAGGTATAACAGAGACGCAGGTTCGATTCCGGCTTAGACTGCAGTGGATCGCAGTTAATGTTTCTTTCTACTTAGATCTTTGTATCAATATTGTGTCTACGTAAGTTTTTATAGTGCGTCGTACTTGGAATACGGGCCGAGGTCGGCCAAAAGTGCATTGCAGTGCTCAGAAGAGACAAAGACTCTCGGAATCAAAGAAGTTCTGAAGCTCTTTGAATCAACAGAACTTGACAGGGAACTATAGGAGGTGGCGATCACATCTTCATCATCCATGGTCGCAGTGATACGGAGGCTGTATAGCCTGGAATAGCCACTACCATTAGAATTAGAATTAGCATTGCGATGCATGTAGATATAGATTTTGTGTTACATTACTGTCATATTGGAAATAAGTCGAGATATTATTATGTTTTTATAACTCTATTTTATTCGAAATACTATGCTCGGTAGAGAATGGGAAGCTTAGCATGCATGTAATGTGGCATGCGGTCCATATAGACACAAAAGTACTGCCTGCCTTGAACGGCCATGCCTCAATACAGGCACAGAGAAACTGCCTACCCTGAAGCCTTGAACGACCATGGTTCCATACAGACACAGAAAAACTGCCTCCCGTGAAGCTTTGACCGACCATCGCTCCATATAGGCACAGAAAAACTGCCTCCCATGAAGCTTTGAACGACCATGGCTCTATATAGGCACAGAAAAACTGCCTACTCTGAAGCCCTGAACGACCATGGTACCATATAGATACAGAAAAACTGCCTACAATACCTTGGCCAAGAACCTTGTGCACACCACTGCATGTAGTTTTAACATGTATGATTCTATTTCTACATGGGGGGTCTATTCGACATTCAACAGAAAAATCAAAAATTTGATCATAGAATAATAAGTGATTAAAATTTTAATATAAGTAATTAACGAGCAGATAATTTTCTTGATAGAAAACAATCATTACTCGTTATTCACATATAAACCATGTAATCCTCAAACGAGCGGTCTATACATTGTCGACCTTTTGAAAGCCCTCATCGCACAAATATTTGTGATCCCGTTACCTAGATTCGATCCGCTAGCTTCATAGGCAGCTTCATTACTCCTTGAACGGTAGACAATGTTAGAACTAAACAAAGTTATTTTAAAAGTTATACTACAATAGGCTTGTGAGTTAGATTATCAGAAAATATTGGACACGTATTTTTTCTTTTGTCAATTAAACAAAAAAGCATGAAGATATAGCCGGTTAAAGTTCCCCGTGACGTCATGCACCCCCACTCCCAAACTATGACGCGCTTTATCTTTATCTTTTTTTGTTTGATTGAAAAAAGAAAAAATAAGTGTCCAATATTTTTTGATAATCTAACTGACGAACTTTTTACTCAGGAAACTACCCTATTTTTGACTGTTATCCAATTTTGACCACCCCATTTAGCTAAAGCCGTGAGCATATGTCGTTTAAATGAAACCAAGCTTAACTGTACCCATTAACTTGCACAATTGGCGGTAAACCAAACAACAAACATTGGCCAAGTATTCCAAATTGCAATATCACATGCCATGCACATTAGGCGATTTTACTTTGAATTATTTAAAGCATAAATAAATAAAACTTTCATTCACATTGACATATGGCATATTAAGATCTTACGTAAGTAAACAAGTTAATATAACCACCACATTCCACCTTTTCCATTTCAGCACTATGGAACTAGACACGCTTCTATTGTTGATATAACAACATTAACCACGTCCAGAACAAAGCAATTTGCTTCCACATTCCTCGTTAGGACGGTTAAAGAGTGGAACTCTCTTCCAGCATATCTTTTCCTGGAACAATATAACTTGAATTTCTTCAAGACGAGAGTGAATAAACACTATCTAGGTAAGCGTGCTCCATCGTCGACTTCATCGTCGCTTACAACAGGTGAGATTGAAGTCAAATGTCTGCCAATCTTAGGTTTAAAAAAACACATTAAAATTTATTATTTGAGTAACATATTTGTTGATTCCTAGTTACAGTAGGGAAACTGATTAGCGTACCATGGTTGAAACGTATCGTTAAAATGTCACTTATTGCCGAGTTTGGATGACAGTGGCTTAATTGACATTGAAAAAAGGTTCTGCTGTAGTAAGCGACTTAATTTCACTTATCCGTCTAATGACGCTTTCAACATGGACACTGAGTGAGAATATGTCACTTAAATCAAACCGAGCTTATCCGTACGGTAAACCAAACATTGCTCAAGTGTTCGATATTGCAATGTCACGTGCTATGGACATTAGGTGAATTTACTTTTAAATAAATGACTGGCTGAATGAATTTTTTGTCGACAGTGGCTTCTCATTGAGAAAGGGTTATGCTGTAGTAATAAGCCACATGCCCTCAACACCGCTGCCCAAAAAACGGGGCTGTTTAGAGAAACCGTGACGCATAAGACAGTCACTGCGTATACGCAACGTGAAGCTTCGGTGTGGGAGGGAAGCGTAATAATCGAGATGCATAAGTCACGTCACTGCGATAACGTTAGCGTATTTTAAGCATTGATTTGAGCAAACCTTATGTCGGTAAATCACGACAACAAGAAGGTATTAATGTATAATTCCTCAATTACGACGATTTAAACTTTCATGATTATCACACGCTATATAAAACATTACCAACCTATGAAAATTAGATAAAATATTTATACGCGATTAAGTCACGTTTTGTGGTATTGTGATAATTTCTCCATTGTTGGAATTTTTAAAGTCTAGACTGATAACGTATTTTCTATTTAAGCACGCCTAGTCTTAACTACGACGCCATTTTACACTACATGTGATCAGATGTTTGCCTTTTTCCACTAAAAAACAAATTTAATTTATTATTTATTGAGTTTTATTTGATTATAACACTTTAAACGTTAACATCGTGAATTCTCTCATTTCAGTTCATGCGTGTTTAAAGGGTAAACTAAGTTATTCGTTGAACTCATTTTATTTGTCTACTACAACCGAAGCAGATCGAAAAGGAGATGACAGGACGATTTGGACACATTTTGCAAGATTTGGCGGGAGTATGCGCTAAATAGAGATGCATGACGGAAAAGAGGGGAGTCTTTTCCAAGTAGCGGGACACTTCAACAGGCTAGTATTTTTTTTTTATTGTTGTTCATATTACTTAGAATGATAAAGAGATATATTAGTTGTATTGAGAATGCTAGTAGTGATATTGATATATAACGGTTTATTGTTAAAGCTTGTCTAAATGCGGTGCTTTGGCAAATAAGTTAATTAACCGGTTAAAGAGCGCTCCCTCAGTGCGTAACGTTCCCAAATCAATTCGTTCGAACGTAACCTATATTATCAATAAATAAATAACTAGACGATGATATATTTAATAGATACATTTACTTATATCCATAGAAAACCTCCAAGACTCAGGAACAATTTTTTAAGCTCATCACACAAATATTTGCCCTTACCGGGATTAAAAACCGGTTTAAACTGAATAAATACCGGTTATGTAACCGGTTTACAAGCCCTGGTCGTACGAGCAGGTCGTAAAACAGTGCCTATAGCAGAATTATCACCCAGTGTGTTTGCCCGTTGCATGACAGTCCCGCACTGCATTCCTGCAACATGATTCAGCATGCATTTCCACAAAGCGCACTTACCACCCTCTTTGAGAACATTGGGTTCGAAAAAAATTACATACCCCAAGTTACATCGAGAATTTGAATTAGGGGGCTATACAGAAAGACATGAGTGTCTAAGAAAACCGAGTCTAAGGGAAAATATACATTAGTACAGTTACAATAGCGTGAAATTTAGAGGAGTGTCTAGTTTCAGCTTCAAGTATATTTTTTGTATGGTTTCGGTGGTGTATGATTTATTGGCTTATTAGCATTGATAACTGATGAAGGGACATTTGTAGGGGTACGACCTTTCAAGGAGATGAAATGATAGGGTGTGACTTATGAATATAGCAATATGACGAACAAACAAAAATACGCCATTTTTATTTACTTTGCTTTGTGACATTAAGTTGAAATAAAAAAACGTCACTTCGATTATTGAATTTATAATATTTAAGTGGTATACATACAGCAATTACTGATCTAAAAAAAAGGAGATAATGCTTTCGTATAGGTAGGCTTATTGTAACGTAACACTAGAAGACGCAAGTTGCGTCAGCGAAGAAGAAAAAAAAATAAGTCCCCTTTTTTTCTTCAGCTAAGTCGAATAAAAAGTATTTTGTAACCATCTGTATATGCCCAGCTACCCGTGTACCAAAAATAGTTGAAATCCGTTAAGCTATTTTGGCGCGGTTAAGCCACAACGATACATACAAACATACTAAAAATCCAAAAAAGAATCCGTTTCAATGACCCTCAAAGTCCGTACTCCGTATCACTTATATTTAGGCAAATATCGTCAATGTATAGACATTACATTTTTACAACTTTATAATAGTATAAGATAATCGTACCTCGATTATAGAGGGATAACTTATATAGAGCTCACTTAGTTAATTAAATTAACTTAAAACCACAATATTTTCTGTTCTAAAACGTAAATTATTTCCGCACAGCTGCCCCTGTATACCCTTCCTTTTTAAAACAAGACCCATTGACCGTAAACGATTTGACAGCGTTGACAGATTACCCCTTAAAAAACTTAATTTGACTGTCAAAATCTAAATCAGTCCGTAAATATAGTGCCATAGATGTCACAGAGGTGTGTTAAAATATGGCTTAAAAAACTTGGCTTCGTGTGTGGTTGCTTTTATAAGCGGTAGCGATTTGAAACAATTTTTTATTTCATATGCTAGCTAACGAATAACTGATGTTGGCGAAAAAACCGCCAAGCTAAAGTGGGACTGGGCCGGTCACGTCTGCCGCATGCACCCGGAATGGTGGGCTAGTGTGGTCACTAAATGGGTGCCACAAGATGGGCAACGTAGACAGGGCAGGCCTAGGCGGAGATGGCGGAACGATCTGGATGCGTTTCTCAACAACTGGCTTGAGGTAGGATCTGATCGGGAGTCGTGGAGATTTTAAGGAGAGGCCTTTGCCCAGCAGTGGGACACTCAAATAGGCTAATAAAAAATAAAAATTAAAAAACTAGCTGCCCTTCTCGGTTCCCCACGGGTTCGCATACTTAAGAACATAAGACCTAAATTTCGCTTTACGGACTATGAAATTAAAAATATTTTTAAAGATCTCCCTTATATTATATATTTTGTCTCACTCACTCACTTCGTATGTGGAGATTTTTGAACCCAACATTTTCACTTCTCTGTACAATTTATCTTGCCCAGACAATTTCAAACTCAATAAAAATATTGCCAAATAGCCAGCTTTTCTGAAGTGATGAGTGAACATCAATTTCCTCAATTGTTTTTTATTTATTATATACAGATAAATTGTGCATTACTTACTTAATTATTATTTTGGTTTGGTTTAGTATTATTTACTGCGTAATACGACATAAAAATACACTGAGAGAAACTAGTCACACTTAAGTAGTAAGAACAAGTGGAAAACATAAGATAATAAAGAAAGTGGAGAACTACAGCCGTCACGCGTCGCCTGTTAAACCGTGTTAGTTTTTGTTTTTTTTAATTGTATGTATGTTAGTTTGTAAAGTATCAATGGGCTAAAGTTTTCTGCAATAAATGAATTTGACTGATGAATTGACCAGTTGAAGGTAAAGCGTAAGTTGTAAGATCTTTGACTAATACGACAACAGATTGTACATAGTGAATTGGATTAAAACCGGAATCAAGTCGACGTTTCCCAAAATCTGACTCCCTATAGTCAAAACCTTATTATAATGTAAGGAAGGAGAGATTACAGACAGAGGTATTAAATAATGTTAAATTTTTCTTTCCTCCAGTTAAATCCTTCGCCTACCGACTGTCTTTCAGATTCCTTTTACACAATTCTGAGGAAGAGGCAAGCGTTTGCTTTTAAGCAACGAGTTACACGCTAATCGCTACCGCTACCTCTTATGCTGTGATCCAAAAGGGTTCCACCCTCAACGCGTTCCGAAACTAACAAAGTGGGAAAGATGTGGGCTTGTTGTGAGTAATAACTTTACTGTTAAAATGCTTTAATAATGTATGGTTGTTTTAGAACATTACACCCTTTTAAAAATAAAGCTGTCATTTTTATGGCTTCAGTTAAGACAATGGTTTCAAGTGTTCATTAATTTGTACAAAGATAACTTATACCCTTAACACTGTTGTATGGTCTGAAATATGTATACGATTTTGAATCTAATTCTGTAACCGTAATATACGTTTTGGAATGAAAAGTCGGTGCAATCGTCGAGGTATGCTCTTAAATACTGTTTTCTAATTGTATATGACGTCTCTTTTAATATTCAGTGACCACGCACGAAAAGAGATATTAATAGAAACATATGTATTTCGACGACCGGTTTGGCTCAGTGGGAGTAACGTTGCCTGCGAAGCCGAGGTCCTATATTTGTGTGATGAGCAATAAATATTTGTTCCTGAGTCTTGGATGTTTTCTATAGATATAAGTAATATAATATATCGTCGTCTAGTACCCATAACACAACCCTTATTGAGCTTACCATGGGGCTAGTTCGATTTGTGTAAAATTGTCCCGTAATATTTGATTATTATTTATTTATTTATATGTATACCAAGTAAAACTGAAAACTCATCTAAATACTAGAATGATCTTCTTGACGTATTTTCATCTAAATATTACTTTTACCTGACTGCGTCGAAAAGGAAGAATATTTTTCATTTATTTTTAAACTGGATTGTATTCTGCAATGAAACTGAAACTAACCAAATGAGAACGTTGTAATAGAATTCATCTACTTATATACATATATATATAAATCATTGATTTAAATAATTACCAATAATAATAATAAATAATTAAATAAATAAGACTGACAATCTTACACAAATCGACCTAGTCCCAAACTAAGCAAAGCTTGTACTATGGGTACTAGGCGACGATATACATAATATATAGATAAATTATTATACTTAAATACATAGAAAACATCCAAGACCCAGGAACAAACATTCGTGCTCATCGCACAAACACTTGCCCTGGCCGGGATTCGAACCCGGGACCGCCAGTTTCCTAGGCCGTTGTACAACCCACTGAGCCAAACATGTCGTCAAATAAAAGGTAATTAAGTAAATAAATCATATTTATGCGCGATTAAGCCCCGTTTTGTTGTGTTGTGAAAATGATATATACAGGATGTCCCAAGAAGTAGTGATATACTGAAGCTGGGAGGTAGAGGACCTAGAGGGCTATCTAAATCACCCCCATGTATGTTCCGCGATTTTTCGTATTTTCGGATTTATGACTTTTTTTTTAATTTTTCACCTATCGCCGAGTACGACGAGATTTTTATTTATGGTGACGTGAATTATTGCGGTAGATGCTTGATTTTTTTTGTGTGCCTAGCTGATAGATAGGCCAATTCAGTATGGTAACATTTACTATCGTTAGATCTTCGAATGGAATAAAAAAAATTAAATGCCAAGAATGATAAAATTACTCAATATGTTCACAACTTCAAGGGGCTTGAAAAAGATAAAATCACATTAAAAAAATTACCGTTTGGCTTTTAAAAACTTGCTCTATCTATCAGGTAGCTATCCTGAAAATTTGAATTTATTATTCATAAGGCTTCAATCAAAAAATTAAAATCTAAATGTGGTAAGTGCAAAATTTTAATTTACATGATGATTAATACAAACAAAGTAAAACCAATTACAAGAAATTTTCAAAATGGCCCCCCTTTTGCTCAATGCAAGTGCGACATCGCCGAAAAAAGTTGTCTTTTAAACGTCTGAATACACTTCTATTATTATTAATGGTTTCTTCTGCTACTCTCAATTTCCGGGTTAACTCGTCCAAATTGCGGCATTCTCTTGAGTAGACGAGGTTTTTGTAGTATCCCCATACAAAAAAATCAATGGGGTTTAGGTCGGGGGACCGTGGAGTCGTGGCTATAAGGCAGGCGTCACCCCGGTCGCAACGACCAATCCATCTTTCAGGGTATCTTTGATTGAAATAGTTTCTTACGTCCAAGGCAAAATGGCATGGTGCACCATCACACTGCAGTACTATGCATAATATATAAATATCGTCACAGAACAATCATACACAAATCGACTAAATTCAAATAAAGTAATGCTTAGTCCCATGATTACAAGATGACGATATTCATGTATAGGCCAATATACTTATATATTAAAAAAATACATAGACCTATGAACGAATATTCGTCATTATCACACTTTTTTAATGATTGAATCAATGTTTTATCGCGTGTTTGGAAATTAAGGTTACAATTTGCAGATATCTTGCCATAAGTCATGCACATGCGCACTAACCTTTCCTTTGCAATTGCATTCGGTACACGGTACGCGCTTGAATTCTAAACAAATTAAAACAGTAATAATTACAAGGTAGTGATGAATTGATAAACAGATTCGTCAAAAAATAAGGTTAAGAATCAAAATTTAAAATTTTCTTCTGTTTCCGCGATTATTACTCATTTAAATAAAACAATTTTTATCTCATTTGAGTTCCCGACGTTTCGGAAGTTTTTCAGCTTTTCGTGTTCACCAGTTGAATGAGATAATATATACGCGATATAATCTGTTAAAATTGTTTTGTTTAAATACACAATTTAATTTTCCCCAACTTAGAACGGAACCTAAACTCGCTACTTAGATAATATATGTATGTACTAGCTTCTGCCCGCGACTTCGTCCGCCTTAAATTTGTTTATCGCGGATTCGGTCGTCAAGAAATATGTCACATACAATGCGAATGCATAGAAGCGGTATTATTGAACACATGTAAAATTGAATGCATTTAAAAATACCACGGGCAGCTGCGTCGCAGTCAAAACAACATTACGTCAAACCGAGAAACGGGCGGGGGCACGTTGCATAAACAGCCATGATATCGATTTGTTACTTTTTACCGACTTCAAAACAGATGAGGTGCATGACGACATTTTTGTATGTTTAATAAGCGATCTTCGCCAATTCTGAGTTCGTTAAAAATATTTTTGTTGAACATTTTGTATAGTGTACTTATATACTTACTTACGCCTGATTGTAAGTGATCACTGATCACCGTTGCCCATAGACACCTGCAACACCAGAGGAGTCACAAGTGCGTTGCTGGCCTTTCAGGTGGGAGTACGCTCTTATCTTGAATGAATGAATGAATGATTTGAATGAATGAATGAATGATTTGAATGAATGAATGAATGATTTGAATGAATGAATGAATGAATGATGAATGAATGATTTATTCGATGTATGTGGGAGATGGGTTACATTTGCAGGTTGAGTTACATAACACAGAATCACCAGACCCTACCTTTACAGGCGTACATACATGTTAGCACATAATTTAATTACATAATTTACTATCTTCTATCTTAAAACAAAAAAAAAAAAAATTACCACACAAATTGAAATTACACTAAACTACACTATTTTCCTAAATTACATGTCAAAGTCTCAAATTGTCACGGTTAACATAATATTCATAATTAATAATAGTTAGCAATTATCATTAAAGAAATCATTGATACTGTAATAACATTTTTTTGCAAGCCATGTCTTAATAGATTGTTTAAAATTACATATATTTTTTAATTTAAAATCATCAGGAATTATATTATAAATTGAGATACACATATTATAAGAATTTTTAGAAGTTAGTCTCAATCTTGCAGTGGGCTTGTGCAGTTTGTGTCTATATTGAGATCGGACTTCTCGTGAGCTGAGCTGCTGTACATCTGTAAATTGGTCTTTTGGATTTATGAACAAATGCAGAAGTCTCCATAATGTATAGAGATGGAACAGTGAGAATGCAGTTATCTATGAAGTGCTGCCGACACGACTGTTTGACTAATGCCAAATATGCCTCTAATGCAGCGTTTTTGTACAATAAATATTCTTCTTATATCTTTGCAATTACCCCATAGAATTACACCATACCGTAGAGTAGAATTTACATACCCATTATAGGCAATTAAAGCAGCTTGTACGGAAACAGTTTGAGCTATTATTCTAAGTGCATATACAAAGCTGTTTACTTTGGAACAGGTATTATCTAAATGTGTTTGCCAGCTACAGTGACAGTCAATTGTTAAACCTAGAAATTTTGTATGGTGTACTTCTTCAATAGTTTCATCATCATAATGTACATTTAAATTTTGTGGGGTAGCCCGGTCTGTATGAAATTGAATGAAATTTGTTTTTTGTAGGTTTACTTTTAAATTATTTTTTTCTAGCCATTCAATGGATTGAGCTTGAAGGTTTGAAGGATAATTATATTTACCTATCCATGTACTATTAACTGAGTTCCATCTTAGCGCTTGCCTCATATTTTCCATCAATTGTGAGACCCCACAAATATACATATATTAAGGAGAAAAAATATTCAGGCGACATGTTATTGCGTCATCAATTTTATATGCGTTGTTATACAACTTTTTACTTTGATTGTCATTTAAGATTAAGCAAATTATTAAATTACTTACTAAGTTGGCTCGGTGACGCAAAGAGGATCTTAGCATCTGACATGAGAAAACGCCACTCTTATCCCTCTTCAGCGGCACTTCACGCCAGCCAGTCGGATACTCCAAGGGTGGTCAGATCTTTGATTCAGCTTCATTCCTCCAGCGATATTTGTGGCGGCCCACCGGACGTTTTCCGTTTTATTATAAAATATAAGTACCAGTAATTGTAACATTATAAGTGACTTCAAAACGCCTTTCCATTTTTACACGGTTCCAGCAAATTAGCGTGACTGAGTACTAAAAACCATTGAGTCATACTTATTTAGTACTGACCGAATGTTGGTAAAAAGTAACGACATCATTACATAATCGTACTATTCCCCGCGGTTGAAACGTTCAACTAAGGGTAGTTAAATTAATATACTGTATCTAAAACGTATCACTATTGGTAGAAAATATTAAACCGTGGAATTTTAATTTTCAGCTAAAATAATCAACATATAAAAGCTTTAGCAACATTTTATTTAACTTCACATAACGTTTATGGCCCTTCAAAACATAAAGTCAATCTTTATTCAATCAATCTTATTAGAAGTTACGTTATACAATATTGTCTACAGAAAAACTCGTTTTAAAAAGAGACATTTTAATTCGAAGTCTTGTCTCAGATATAATGACTGACTGAAACAAATTAAACCGTATTTTTTGTGGGCATTTTGACGCTCGGTTAATTTTACGCTGCAGCCATGAACAATTGATTCAAAACGCTCTACGCTTCTACTGGCTGAGCATTGATTGATTGGGCCGTTGATTGATTAGTCTATTGACTATTTACCCAAACTAAATGGAATCACGCTGAGTGGCAGCCATTTTGGCGCCACACCCTTGATGATACAATGGGACGTAATATTTATTTTTGTTCAATTCTTAAGTCATAAAAAGTATTGTGGACATTTTTTGGGCCCAAATTATCATTTACGCTATTATTATATTTTTCACAACACGTCATATTCAATTATACGATAATGGTCAAAATGTGATATAAACTTGTTAATTTCGTCGATCATGGCTCAGCAATAAACTAAACCTCGCCTTTGTTGTGTTATTAAAAATGTCAAACACAAAACAGTGTTTTGTCTCCTCTACCCAAATAATGTTTGGGTGATCATAATGATTGCTTAACCAAAGATTCTATTTTATTTAGAACATTGTCTAAGTCTCGTTATATTAATGTTTATTATGTATACGTTTCATAAAATAGGGCATATGCATTAATTTTATTTTTTCTTTATTAAAAGTTTATTCATGCCACAAACTGTAGACAAAAATAGTTTTTCGAATATAAAAAAAACCAAGATATAAGCCATCAAACATTTCATTCTATCTCTTTCTTGCAAAATAGAATTTAATATGGAGTTTATATGGCCGGAGTGCACTGTGACGTAACAGTGCATATCGGACCACTCTGTCTAATTACTAGTTTAAAATGCCTAATATAGGCGTATTACTTGGCCGATTTTAATTTTAATCACATTTTGAAATAGTTTTTACGGTATCTTGATATTTAGTTAAGAAAAGCGATAAAAAAAATCGTGCATGTACCCTATTAGTGCCTTTTTCACCCACTGCTAGATTAATCTGACCATGAGTCAAAACATATACCTAAATATATCAATGATTACTCTTATAAAATCGTGTCTCATTTTTGTTGAATATTTACATCCAGGAAGCGTGTTTAACTGATTCCGTATTGTTAATACTCGTATTTTAATACAATTGTGATCATGAACCCGTCATCAATATAATTAACTAACTATTGGGCGTTTCGAGGTTGGTCCGAATTCGCGAATGGATGCGACTCCAATTGACTTTCAGATTGAGTTGAATTAGGATAAATGGAGGTGCGTCCGCGAAGCTAGGGTTGCTGAAATTGCATTTATAAACAATTTATTATTGTAATGCTCGTAACTTTTTCAACTAATTTGTATTCTATCGACTGACACAGTACTTAGCAATCCATTAACGCCATGGAATTAATTGGAACCTTAAATACAGATGACCTGAGTAACTTACCAAGTAGGTAGGTTTAAAGCTAATGCTATGCTATACTGGATGTGGTGTAGATATTTATAAAAAAATCTTTTCGTCATCACCGCATTGGCCAACCAGCCATCAGTATCTCCATATCAAAAGTTATGCGCTGCCCTCATCTAACACAAAAAACGCTTACCTACATACACTTAAATCTGGAAGAGAATACAGTAGTCAGTGTTTTCATTGATTTTTTAATGAGAAACGCCAGCTCGTTATTCTCTCATTTAAAAACCGTTTTCGATTCTTATTTTATCCGAATCAAGTGGTGTGCAAAACCATACTAATGGATACTTGGTAGCAATTGACCGCCGCAACGCGGTGAATAAAATCCGGACAGCAGTTAAGTGTTCTACTTTTTGTAAATATTTGCTATTTTGCAATAATTCATGTTTAGTTCCCCATACTTAGGCACATGTGGGCTTCGTCATTTCCACATATGTATGTTAATAAAGTGCATTTTATACCCGCATGTATGAAGTGTACATTATAATGTAAGCCTGACAACCCTGGCCAAGAATTTTTCGCTGCAAGGCCAATGTCAGCAATTAACCGTGGCATCGCCATACATCGCGAATCTAATCTATACGCGACACGGAAACCTAGTGTACTGTTACAATTACTATATGACCTTGCTGTAGTTGATTTTAATGAATGGAAGTACACAATTGCTCTTGCCTTCGGTATTCTGGTGCAAAAACATGGCGGCTTTTTGCCAAGCTTCTTCTGGTGCAAGTCGCAAAACATTGCTGCTTTATGATTTTCTTTATTAAAGTATGAATGTCAACCAATAAACATTAATATTATAAAATTATAAAATCCCGTGGTGTGTGTGACTACCGTGATGCGGGCGGCGCACGCATAATGGTAGCCTTCTTAGGTGTAAATACTCCTTTCGGGGTTATGCTGGTTAGATCGCATAATATGCCCGAAGTATTAAGAGTCGCCCTCAAGCTCGGCCGAATTTCACCTTCGTTCTCATTTTAAAACTACTTGTTGGATTGAAACGAAACTTTGCATATACAATGACATGAGGTTGCCTGTAATTAGTTTATATGGCTCCAGTTTATAAAACAAACGAAATACGGCAAAAACAAGTTTTGTATGAAATACTTAAATTCACTGTATTTTTTTACTATGGTATCTGAAGCTATATAAACTAATTACAGGGTTGCATATATCTTAAGTTATTCTAAGTACAAAGTTTCAGAGCAAATTAGCTAGTCGTTTTAAAATGAGAGCGTAACTACGTTTGTATGGAGAACCGAGCTTGAGGGCGACTCTTAAGGGATTCACTCCTGGCAGATAGTTGAGTGCCGCTTTGTGATATTAAGTTCCCGTAATATGTATTTTACATTTAAACCGACTACAATGAAGCAAGGGGTTATGACTTTTTTTCTGCGCGGACGAAGTAACAAGTCTTATAATGTGTTTTACATGCGTGGGTAATTACGATTCCAAAGATAAATATGCTGTTATGTCTCCAATAATTCCAAGGTAAGAATATTTTAAGACGCAATGCTATAATGTCAACATTAAGGATTCATCTTAAGTTGTTTGTTATATTTGACAGAAACCTAATTAGTATGAAAGACGCGTAGTAAACTACCTAATTAATTGAAATTAAATATTGATTTCACCTTCGATCTTTTAATTCTCGTCATTTAAGTTATTTCCGTAGATTATGCTTTTTGATGTTAGATTAATTGAATAATATATGCTTTTAGTCTTATGTGTTATGAACATTAACTCTTTAATCGTTTTTTAAATTGATAATATATCTAAATAACGTTATTCTTTACGAAATTTGATATTTTGAAATTATATCTCGTTCATTATGTCCAGTGAACAATATACGAAACAAGCTTATACAAAGTGAGCGTATATATTATAGTGTTACATAATAAGTTCTTATATCTCGTATTACATACCCAAAAAAAGTCTGTGCGAGCATCGGGAAACATACCAGAAGCACTGCAATAACCGAATGCGTGTGCGTGGCGTGCGCGTTGTAAAGTACGAATACCCATAAGAGATGACAAACCGCTGCGCACGTGCACGCCACGCAAGCGGTGTGCATCTACTATGACATTTCATACGATATAGCGCGCACGCATCCGGTGTGTTTCGGCCTGAAGCCCCAACATCATCCAGAACAGATTGTTAACAACGCATGTTGTTAACAATCTGTTATTCTGCAGGCCGGTGTAGAAAGTTTGGTAGTATGCTTTAGCGTGCAAGTAACAAATCTACGAGGCAGCAAGTTCCATCTAGCAAACAGCGTCCTGCGTTCTCGTTCAATGCCACAGTCATCTTTCAAATCTTCCTTCTTCTTAAAAAAAAGTTACGGCCGTTTATGCCGCAAAAAACGTATATTTCGAAACTTTTTGAAATTGATAGCGTACTTCCAGTTGTTTTAGAAACTTGAAATTATGTATGAAAGAAGCTCTAATAGCACAATCAACAAAATAAATCAGATAAAGTAATGTTTTTATGTCTGTCTGACTATATCAGTAACCAATATAAAAGGATCGAGCACCGCGTACATTTAGCTTACGAGTAGAGGTCTGCTAACACTGGATTTTCATAAATACGGCTATTTGTAGCGTATATTTTGTAGTCCGACTCGCACTTGGCCGGTTTTTTCCTTGTTAGGTACAGAACCCTAAAAAATTGCGCGATGCAGAACATTTCAGGATTGACAGATGACAGAAGCGTACTCACTCATACATTCAAATATTGCAAGTTAAATAAAGGCGTGTAACTACGTATAATCCACAAAACAACTGCGTCATTATCATTTCAATTGCAATATCATTTGGCTATCGCCCGATCTAAGGGGCAGGGCGTGTTGTTTTAAGCTAACTACTGTTGTTAATGGGCTGTTTCATGTTATTAATGACGTGACGTCACAGGGACGTGTGGGGGACTTTTTTAATACTGGGAAATAGTCAAGGTTGCTTCATTTCATTCATGATTTATTAAACTAGCCGTGTGTTAATCGGCATTCCCATACGAACTGCCATTCCTTTTTTAAACACTCAAATTCAAATTATTTATTTCGGATAACATGACCGATATTTATACATACAATAATTAACTTAAATTCTAATTTTAGTAGGTACTTAGTGAGAAAGAACGAAAACTTAAAATTCTTGAAACTTACACTCTAAATTTGACTTTACAAGTCCATATAAATTCATAATTATTGGGCAGTCAAATCAATCTGCTATCATTTTGAGGATGCTGTTGGAGCTGCCTCGCACTCTTCACAAAAGTGACGCAATGTTTTCCGCCGAATGGCATGGAAGTCAAATAAACAACTGAAAAATATAAATGTTCTAACATAAAGGTTTTTTTACCAATATTTACCACGGACAGACATTGTTTTACTCAGAAGACTATGTCTGGTCTGGCCACCTTTGTAAACTGAATTTCACGAAACGAATGAAAGTGAGATAAAAGATATTTACAATCGGAGAGACGTTTAGCGATGGGCGAATCGAGTTATCTGATTCGAATAACTCGAATCACACTGTAAATGAATTGATTCGAATCAAGTTCCTTCGCAACTCGAATCTACTCGCCGACTGCACTTGCCGGCTTGACTCGCATTACTCTAGGATTGATACGGATCGGCTTAGAGGAGACTCGGCAAGTCAAGTTAACTCAAGCAACTACAATCAAGAATACAAATACGCCGAATTCGACTCGCTGACTCACTAGACTCGTCTGCTACCGCGAACGCCATTCAGTTAATCCGAGTCGAGTGAACTCGAGTTTCGATTCGATTCCGCAGCCGAATCAACTCGAGTTATACGAGTTGGAAAAAAATCTACTCATAACATGGCTAGAGACGTTCTAAGAATCATTTTTAACGTTGCTACCGTCAGGAACGGCCCCAGCCAAACATATTGAAGAGGGTCATATGACTAACATTTTCGTGAATTGTCAATTTTTGGACGTATACAGTGTTGCGGGGTCATGACCCCTAGAATACACCCCCCCCCCCTCCCTCCCTCCCTCCCTTGGGGCCGCAGGGTAGCGTCGCTTAAAACACTGCACTTGAAAGACGAAGTCCCAAAGACATATTACAAGCTACTTAAAAGCCCTAATTAGACTAAATCTTTGGCTGATTTATATCTCCACCTACAGTTTCCGATCAAATCCTGAATTCCAGTACTTGCCATTGAACCCTTACAGCGAAGTTTAAAAACAGCCCTACTTGGAACAATACTAACTCTCGTCCCCTCACGACGGGCTAAAAATAACCCATGCATGTCGGGTTTGTAGGGCATTAGAGCTTTGCACCTATAGCACCACTATGATGTCGCACGACAAAGATTATCTGTCTCTTTTGTTTCAGTACAGTTGGAGAAAGACTGGAGACGCTATGTCGATAAGCGAATTCGCGGAGAGTTACGCCTTGTAAGAATGTTAATTAAATGCAAGATGAGATTTTCTAAAGTTTTATTTACATTACTCGTGTACGTTTACAAGGAAATTATATGGACCGATGTAGCCTTGTCGGGGTTAGGTGCAAGAAAGCTGGTTGTCAAAATCTTTTTAAAAAGTAAGTTGCAAATCTAATACGTTGCGATTCAGTACTTGATGTGACAATCTGGTCTGGTCTGTGAAGATGTAAGGAGCAGAGAGACATTAAAACTTGAAAATAAAAATAGCAGCGTAAAGTTTCCAACCCTCTTGTTTCTTGTAAGATGGGCCTTTGTTGGCAGTTGGAAAGTAGATAATTTGAGAAGTCAGTCAGACGAGGATTTGATGACTTACTTATTTGTTTCTTTAAAATCTCGTTCCGTTATACCCAATAGGTATGACGCCGGGGTACTAAAATCAGAATTCTATTATGTCCGCCTGTGAGATAATAAGTAAATATTGGACACATATTTTATGCTTTTTCAATTTTTAAAATTGATGGCCTCTCTGGGGATGAACCTCGCTCGTAAAAACAACCATCTGCGCCTAAGCCTATAGCTGTCCGTGAATCACCGATAGTTGGATTCCGTTGAGCCGATTTGATGTGATGAAGCCACGACACATACAAACAAACATAAAATAAAAATTAATAATATTTTTCGATTTAGTGACCGTTGCAATAGTTTTTTTTGAAAATATCTTCAATGTACAGACATTTCATTTTACAACTTTATAATACTACCTACTAGCGGCCGCCCGCGACTTCGTCCGCCTTAGATTCGTTTATCGCGGATAAAAGGTATTTTTCCGGGATAAAAAGTAGCTTATGTCTTTCCCCAAAACTTGATATTGTACTAATTTAGACGTGAAGCATATTACCAAGATTACAAGTTCCTAGTGTAAAAAAATATTTACTCTCCATACAAATTTTCATCCCCTTTTTCATTCCTAAAAGGGATGAAATTTGACATACATTATAGCCTATGCCCTATTCTGATATATAACATACATAACTGGAAAGTTTCATAAAAAATCGTCTCGTAGTTTTTGAAATTAAGTGGAGCGTACACACATACTTTCACGTTTATAATATATTAAGGCTGGATGTCAATTTATGTAGACAAATCCCTACAAAAAGACGAGAAAGATTGCCTACCACAGCTATCTTGCGCCCAGGGCCTGCCCAGGTCGCACACAAGCTGTTCATGAGCTAATACCGCCAGTTTGAGCATTATAGGGGCTATTAAGCTCTAATACAGTGTGCAACTTCGGAGTCGTTTTTCTGACTTTAACTATACGGCGCGGCGATGGCATCAGCTATCAGATTTTAACATTGCAGTGAATCAATAAACTTAGCAAACAGCCTTATCAAGGATCTGTCAAATATTGACAATAAAACCGCGAGCCTGATGGAATGTTATCAGTTTTCCCATGAGTCGCGTGGCGCAATGTGTGCCCTTTCTTGTTGCCTGTGATGTAACCTTGTTAGGCATACGATTACTCGTATCTCAGAACATTTAAGAGGCTTCCATACGCGAATGAGCTTCGATCCGTAGCTCTTTACTTTTCTGTGTTGTATATCGTGTTGACAACCACCGTTGTTACCAATATACCGTTTCAGTTTCTCTTCACGAGTCACCGAAACGAAGATAAACGCCATCAAAATTTATTGACTATTGCTATTCATGAATAATCTGACCCTGGGAGTGATTTATTAGTAATAATTAACTAATCCCGGAAATCCCGCATTCAATAAAAATAATTAGTTAGTTTTGGTGGTTAAAACTACTCTTAATTACATCCTCCCGCGAAGTTTAGGTAAATAGCACTACCTAGTCCGACCTCTGGTAACCTTTGTAGAATTTTGAGACAGGACTTCTGTAGCGTACGCCTCTACGAGACTGTAGTACGGCCCAAACCTTATCAGTCAAATTAAGCTTGTCTGATAAGGGATTTTAATTCTTCCGCATCTGAGCCCAGTCTTTCGTAATTGTTTGTGGAAAGTGATAAAAGATAAGAGATTCGGGTGATTACGTTACAGCAGTAAAAGTGCTGTTATACATAAGTAAGTAAAAGTTTCTCATACGGATTTCGATGAAATTTGGTATAGAGATAGTTGATTTCTAAGGTGAAAACTATCTCAATACCAAATTGCATGCAGTGCCGCGTCAAAAAGACAGACAGATAGTTGCCGTCTGAATACATAGTACGTATATAGTCAGTATAAATAGATAGCGACAATCTTACACAAATCGACCTGATCCCAAATTAAGCAAATTTTCTAGAATGTGTAGTATATACAAACAACCAAGACCCAGGAACAAAAATTCGCGCTCATCCATCACCTGCCCTGGCCGGGATTCGAACCCAGGATCGTCAGCTTCGTGGGCTGTTGTGCAACCAAATGAGTCACACGTGTTGTCGAACTATGGCTATAATTTAGCTTTTTACCTCTGGCTGGTAGTAGATATCTTATCTGATCAGAAAAAGCCTGTTCTAAGACTTCATCGAGGAATGTTTTTTTTAATGCTACAGTGGCAAACGAGCAGACGGATCGCCTGATGGTAAACGATCACCGTCGCCCATAGAGGCCTGCAACACCAGAGGAGTCACAAGTGCGTTGCCGGCCTTTCAGGTGGGAATACGCTCTTTTCGTGGCTTGAAGGATTGATGTTACTGAATGTTGACAAATCTGACACAATCTGACTGCTTATCAGTCAACTGTTATCAATCTTACAGCACTTGAGATATGGTAATCGGTTACTTTAGAGTGTACGAGTAAGTGTGAAACACAGTGAGGACTTCAAGTGTTAGTAGCTAGAACTGGATTTCGAAAATAAAAGAGGGAAAACACTTGTAGAAAAATAATGAAAAAAGCAATTTCTCAAAACTGTATTAACATATTATGTTATATTTATACATAAATACAATCTCGCCTTTTTCCCAAGGGGTAGGCAGAGAGTACCTCCTTCCACTTGCTACGGTCCAGGCATACAACTGCTGCTTCATCAACATTCATTAATCTCTTCATGCATGCTCGTCAAGAGTACTTTTCAGTTGTCCTTTTTTTCAGATTGTCTCCAATCTGATCACGAAACATTCGTCTAGGTCTTCCTCTTTCAACATTTCCACTTACGTTCGCCTTGTAGATTCTTCCAGTTAATCTTCTTTCATGCATGCTCTCTACATGCCCCAACCACCTTAGCATCCCTTTCTCGATTCCAGTTACTACATCTTCTGTCACACCACAACGTTTTCTTATCAAGCTATTTCTGATCCTGTCACCCAATTTTACACCAATCATGCCTCTCAATGCTCTAATTTCTACTGCATTTATTCTACTTTCTTGCTTCTTCTGCCACACCCAACTTTCACTTCCGTACATAAGTGCTGGAACCTGTTGGTTGGCTGTGCATAGAACGTTGCCTGCGAAGCTGAGGACCTGGGTTCAAATCCCGGTAAGGGCAAATATTTGTGTGATGAGCATAAATATTTGTTCTTGTGTCTTGGATGTTTTCTATGTATATAAGTAATATATTTATTAAATATATCGTCGTCTAGTACCCATAACACAAGCCTTATTGAGCTTACCATGGGACTAGTCCGATTTGTGTAAAATTGTCCCGTAATATATATATATATATTTTTATAGAGGTGTGTTCACCTCTATGCACAGCCAGACGCGCCTTCTTAGAGATTTCCTGGCTACTCATAAGGTTATATTTATATTATAGTAATAATAATAATAACCGAATGGTTTACCAGAGACAGCAAACGGGACAGAGGAAAACAGCAAAGGAGATATAACTCAGGAGAAAATAGTGACTGCCAATACTGCACACACTACAGAGATGGGGCCCTGAAAAAATGAACCTTTATTGTCTAGAAATAAAATAGTTTAAATAAAAAAAGAACCGACTTCAAAATAAACTAAGAAGCCAAAAATAATATTTTATGCACGGTACGGATCACATTTGAATCACCTTTTGAAGTCGGTGCCAAACCATTCATTTATTACTATAAACACAAATGACACGCAAGAATCGCGGCGGCGAGCCTTTAGTTATTGTTATTACCTTTTAGTTAAAGTAATTCGTATTTTTGTTGCAGGACTTTACTTCAGGTTTGGCACCGTCTTCAAAAGGTAATTCAAATGTGATCCGTGCCGTACATAAAAGATTAGTTTTGGGTTTTTAGTTTATTTTGAAGTCGGTCCTTTTTTTACTTAAACATTTTTATTTATTGCTTTTTAGTGATGGATTTTAGTGATATAAAGAATTTTTAGAGCTCAAAATGGGAAGATTGAGGAGGCCCTATTGTAAATAAATAAGACCAATTGTAGATATCACTATTGTAAAGAAAATCTAAATTATAAGAATTGGCTAGGTCAAAATGGTTAAGTCCAATAGCTTGCTGGTTAAAATAGAATACGACTAACAGTCTCAACTGAACCATAATATTTAAATAATTATCTCGCAACTCAAATTGGCGTAGAATCTTGAGTGATGTTGAGATGGAATATTTCAGTCTCTGATGGACTAGTGAATGGAGCTATGGGCATAATAAAAAAAAATGGCCGGCCCTAAGACGAGATCAGCTGGAGGACGGGGAGCTCCCGGAAACCGTGTACGTAAAATTTGACGATGAAACTGTTGGTCTTAGGTTAAAAGATAGTGACGGTTGCATACCCATACCTCCATAATGTACTACGTTTCAAGCGACAATGTGATACGGAGATTGGAGCGTCGTATCTTACTTTTAATACTAAGTTGGGCTGTTACTGTTCATAAGCTACAAGGTACCCTAGAGAAAGCTGTGACTGTGATAGACCTTGATAAAAATAATTTCGCTAAAGGGAAAATATATGTTGCACTAAACCGTGTCAACACGTTGTTAGATTTGAACGCCAACAAATTATTAAATCGACTACATGATGAGAAATCGTTAACAGAAATAACAAGACTACGAAATCTGCCTTCTGACGATCGAAGCCACACATAATACACGACTTTTATGACTTCTACAGCTTTTATACGGCACTTACAGCCATAATGCATTCTCATGTCAATTGCTCACAACCTTCAGCTGAACGTTGCTATTTCAGAATCAGGGCCGTTAACCGTTGAGGAGTTCTCTGGTTCTCCACTTTGCTACCCTGATCTTTACCAACTTCTGCCTCTAAGTAAAATATGATAAATAATTATATTGCGATTAGTGAATTAAATAACATTGGTTGAGCCCTAATTACTAACTGGTGGCTTGTGTCTTCATCATCAGTTTTTCTTCACCAAATGATGATTTTCGAGTGTAAATGGTTGTTCTACTTTAATAAACACCAAAATCGCTATAGATGTGCCCATAACATTTGAGGAATTCCTTCGATTCCTCATCGATCTCATCATCAGATCTTCACCAAAATTTTATAAGATCATCTTGGAGATTCCTACTCTTAACCGAAAAAATCATTTTCAAAATCGACTTGCGATCCGCGAATTAAATATCACTGGTAGAGCCCACAGTGGTAACTGATGGCTTGTGTCTTCATCATTGGTTTCTCTTCACCAAATGGTGATTTTCAAATGTAAATGCTTAAACTACTGTAATAAATACCGAAATCGCCATACATGTGCTCATAATATTTGAGGAATTCTCTCGACTCCTCATCGATCTCATCATCAGATCTTCACCAAAATTTTATGGGATCAACTTGGAGATTTCTACTCTGAACCGCAAAAATAATTTTCTTAATCGACTTGCGATCCTCGAATTAAATAACACTGGTAGAGCCCTCAGTGGTAACTGATGGCTTGTGTCTTCATCATCGGTGTCTCTTCACCAAAAGGTGATTTTCAAATGTAAATGCTTAAACTACTGTAATAAATACCGAAATCGCCATAGACGTGCTCATAATATTCGAGGAATTCCTTCGATTCCTCATGGATCCCGGCGTCAGATCTTCACCAAAATTTTATGAGACCAACATGGATATACCTACTTATGAACAAAAAATAATTTTCCAAATCGTCTTGTAAATGACGGAGTTCTGAGGTAACAAACATAAAAAAAAAAAAAATTACAGCCGAATTGAGAACCCCCTTGTTTTTTTGAAGTCGGTAAAAAATAGGTTTTGCCTTTAAATCCTTTACAATTGTAGTTCTAACTAGAAGACGCCCGCAACGTTCGCGGAGGAGAAAAAGGCACAACCCCTCTTTTTGTTGACAAAAAAACTATTGTAACGGTCTATTAGGATGACACCCAACTAGCAAAATTTACTCTTACAAATATCCTAAGACCAAATTTTCTGTACTTTTACAGTACACTTTGAAACGTCTGTAAGTGTGGAATTGGGTGCACTTTATAAGAGCATTTCGGCTTATAGTTGTTGTATAATGGTCTTATTAAGTGCGTTTTTAATCCTAAGATCATCTTGCTAATGCTGTTGTAAGAACAATTGGACTTACAAGTATCTTACAGTGGCATGCTGCAAGGTTAATAAGCCTAAAGTACTCTTACTAATACCGTTCTTAGTGTGATTCCCCTTATATTCCTCTGTGTGATCTCATTGTAAGAGTATTAGTAGCACAACCTGTCGAAGAGGCCAGAAAACGTTCGGACAAAGTGAAATATTAAAAAATATATAAATCCTGGTAAGTCTATAAATTTATGTGTACTCTTACTAATGCTAACGGTTATTTCTTTGACTGCAAATAATCTTGGTATTATATTGATGAACAACTTCCGAAGTACATTTCCTCGATAGTTTTGTAATATTATTAACAATATGTTTACGGGCCCTTCTGGAATGTCTCTAAAATATCAATTTTCTCTTAAATTATTAGTGAAATTGAAATTTGTTTCAGGAAATGACACTGTCAAAGCAGTTAAAAGTACAATTACTCTTGTTTAAGGTGCATGTAAGGCGGATATTTCTTATTTAACACTCGTGAAGTCAATGTTAAGCCTTTCGCTCTTGTTAAACACTTATCTGAGGCTATCTACCGGCGGCCATGTTAGTCAGTCAGTATATCAGCCATGCGATACTCTTAATAAAGAATGCCAAAGGTTCTTGTAAGATACATGGATCTTATAAAAGACTTATAACATGCTCCTACTCTTACATGTGGCTTAGACAAGACCAATTACACTTTAAATTGGTTGGTTTTAAAGAAGTTGTATACACAGCATTAGTAAGAGCAAAAAGTCTGATAAAACGCTTACTACAGACTCAACTAAGAACGAACTGAATTCTAAGGTGCTTTACTAAGTTTAAATATTCTCAAGACCAATTAGGCTTATAACATGCACTCGTAAAACCTTTGTTCTGATAAATGTTTTACAAGAATTTCTTATATATGTCTACAAGAGTACGTAATACGTTTAAATGTTCTCAAGACCAAATAGTCTTATAAAATGCACTTGTAAAACCTTTGTTCTGATAAATGTTTTACAAGAATTTCTTATATACGTCTACAAGAGTACGTAATAAGTTAAAATTCTCTTAAGACCAAATAGTCTTATAAAATGCACTTGTAAAACTTTTGTTCTGATAAATGTTTTATAAAAATTTCTTATATACGTCTACAAGAGTACTTAATAAGTTTAAATGTTCTCAAGACCAATTAGTCCTATTAAATGCCTTTGTAAGATGTACATTCTTAGTCCGGATACATATAAACCTTTTATAATGTCTTAGTTCTTACAACGACATGTTTATACAGCAATTTTGCTAGTTGGGGCACTATATCGAAAAATATTTTTATTCTATTTTATGTATGTTCGTATGTGTCGTTGTGGCTTCATCAGGCCAAATCGGATATACAGATTTCAACTATTTTTCTTACACGCGTAGTTGGTTATCCACAGATAGTTACAGAATATATTTTCGCTACGCTGACGGAAATAAGAGGGGTTATGACTTTTTCTGCTCCGCGAACGAAGTAATTTAAATATTATTAAACTCTGACCTTACTTAGTGTTATTTATTGATCAAGGATAAAAATATCATACAAACAGAGGAATATTGAATAAGCCAACTGAGCCCCTTATACTGAAACAATGACAGAATCATTCATTCATTCATTCAGCGCTCATTGTTCACGGTCTAGGTATGGCGATCAAGGCCGATTATGTAATCCAATTAATTTTAACACGACGTCTGTTTTTCTTGAATATAATATTTCTTCTGTTACTAAAAGTACACTATGTAATGAGGACAAAGTTTTGTTCTTTATTTAAATAATTTACTTTATTTTTGGTACTTTGTAGTAGTTGCCCTGTTTCTTTGCTACTGAAGTCGTAAAAAGTATATCTAGATATAAGTACTTAAGTATTTTCTCAGTGGATACTGTTTTACGTAAAAAAATATGCATAAGTGTAAGTATTGTGTGTGTAGAAGTGTAGCCAGTACGTAGCTATAAAATAAGGCTAAGCCTTAAAATGTAAAGTATAATTTCATAAAACGTAATAAAATTTAAAAAAGAAAACTAAAACAAACATGTCTGCCATGTTTACGATATTTCAACAATTCTTTTATGATATTTACAATACGAATAAACAAATGCTCGCCAAGCAACATTTTTCAAACCAGTTTTATTTTGTAACGGATTATTTATAAATTATTCGATTCGATTCATGTTTGAAAAATACAAATTTATTTTTACTGATGGTTAAATTATGAAACTGTCTTCGTTTCATAGTACGTTCGAGTTGACAGCGGCTTTCCCGCTACTGTTGACCGCAATTTTAAATTGGCAGCAGTTCGAATGAATGGATTGAATGAATGATTGATGATCGAAAGCAATCAATTGAAATGATGCATTGTTTTCTAATGTTTTGATTACGTTCTAGTAATGTGGTTACGCGGTTTTGTGTATCATTGTTTTATTTTTAGAGTGTATAGACTCGTAAAGGTCGAAAAACCAGTATTAGGCTACACGTACTATGTTGTTCTATGTATCTCCAATTTTTTGTTACATAGTTTGTTCTTTTTATATATTTCTTTGAGACGTTAAAAGCTCTAAACACTAAACACGCACGCGTGGTACTAAGCGCTTTTCCCGCGCGTGCACGCATGCCGCCGAATATTTTTTATAATTTAAAATGTTTTAATAATTTAAAAAAAATGTTTTATATGTTTAATTGTGATGTGCGATTAATAATATTAATAATTTAACGATAATGTGTAAATCCTTGTGTTTTCAGAAATACTTATTTAAAAAAAAGTACTTTGCCGTAGTTTAAAATAAGGATATTATTTTATTGCAAAAAAATATTTAAGAAGGTTTTAATCCATACTAATATTATAAATGCGAAAATGTGTCTGTCTGTCTGTTACCTCTTCACGCTTAAACCGCTGAACCGATTTGGATGAAATTTGGTATGGAGATAGTTTGAGTCCCGGGGAAGGACATAGGCTACTTTTTATCCCGGAAAAATACCCTTATCCGCGATAAACGAATTTAAGGCGGACGAAGTCGCGGGCAGAAGCTAGTAACATCATAAAGTTTCAAGGGCTGTATTTTATGACTGCGCGTGCGCGAGCTCTTTATCCTACCTACTACCTACTGTCGATGTCGGTAATCGGGTAAGTTTAGTTAAAATATTGCTACTAAAATTTGAGGCCATTACTTACAAAACAAGGAACGAACTTACGCAAATAACTAATCACAATTTAAAGTATTTTGCCTGTTTCTTAGAAATACTACGTCAAAAATCCACTTCTGGAGCTATTTTTTGGTCTCTTGTTCGGTTTTTATCGCCCTCATTTTCATGTAACTAAATTAAACAGCCAAATGTCACTCACTGGACTTATCCAAGGATCCCTAATTCCCCACCATTGCGCTACCCGCATCTAGTTATGAACTCTGATCCAACCATAAATAATTTTAGATAGAGACCTAATATCCATAGTTTAAATATTTCACCTTTTTTTTTTCTCTTAGGCTCACACTACAAATAACACTCACATAAAAATCTACATAAAAAGCTTAAAATCAAGGTCTGGACTATAATTCTAAGTAATATGTGCACAGAAAGACTAATAAGATTGAGTGCAAATTAATCGCTAGAGACAAATTATATCAAATTTATTAATATTTAGGGATAACTACATCTTAACATAATACGTTTACAGCATTAACTTACACGTTTAATTCTCTATTACTTTTGGATTTGATAAGATATAAGCAGAGGTCGGAATAGGTAGTGCTATCACAACACAACAACACGGGGCTTAATCGCGTATATTTAATTACCTTTCGTTGGTAATTCTTTGACGTTTCGGACGTCACGTTACGTCCATGGTCTCGAAGGAAACTGGAGCGGCGAAATCAACGTCTTCTAGCCGCGCGAGATTTTCGATCTACCCGCGCTTGGGATTTGGGATTATTAAGTTGAACACTAAACTAGACCGACACACTGACGACGTCAGGCGATTTACCAACGAAAGGTAATTAAATAAATCATATTTATACGCGATTCAGCCCAGTTTTGGTGTGTTGTGATAATGAGTGAAGATCGTGTAAGTTTAAATCAATGTTAGGTAGTTCATATGTACCTAACTTGCGCGGGAGAACATAATTAAGAGTGGTTATATAACCACCAAAAATAATTATTCGTTTTTACTGAATGCGACATTCCGGCCCTTCGCATTTATAATATTAATATGGATTATTCTTACCGATAACTGAGTAGCCTTAAACTCCGTTTTAATGGTTTATTCCTATTAGAAATTTCCACCTCACTTTTCACTTCCTTAAGGGACGATTTGCGGGATAAAAACTATCCTATCTTTTTTCCCGTAGTCCCAAACTATATCCAGTATGGATTTCGATTAATTTATTTAATATTTATTGTACAAAGAAAGCTTATAGTAAAAAAGGTGAACGTAATGCCATAAGGCATTTTCAACCAGTAAACCTTAGTGCGAAGCAGAAAAATATTTGTATGGATAAACAATTAGTACAGAAAAGAAAACTTCATCCATTCAGGACAAAACTAACAAAGCAACAAAATATCTCCCCTCACATTTGACATACCCTCAATAACAAACAAACAAGCATATTCATGTCCAAATAAAAAACTAATCGCACTAATAATAACTTAATTAAAAAATATGTAAGCCGAGTAATATTCAAATCCACTAGAAAATATTAATCAAAGCAAGGTATAGTAACACCGAAATCGCGTGTTGGCAAGCAATTCCATTCTTCTACAGCGATGATGGAAAAATGGATGCGGTAGATGCTACTTTTATGGTTTAGATATAGTAGCCTTAGTTGTGATGACTGTTAGCTTAATAATCACTTTTCTAATGTATTTTTATATTTAACTTTCTGTCTTTGACGTTTGGAGTTACTTTAAACCTCTAAAACAATATGTGTTGACCATGGATACCTTTTACATCTCCCAATTTAAAGTTTTGACCACGGAGACTGTTTATATCTCTATTCAACTTAGTATAAGCTACCGGAATCCAATTGAGTAAAAATTTGGCATACTTATGTAAGTTTGGTGACAATGCAATAGCATGATACCATCGAGATGATCTGATGATGGAGCAGGAAGGTGGTCATAGAAACTCTTTAATAAAATAATGCAATCCTACCGAGTTTGGGCTCTTTAGAATCGTCTCGGTGAAAAGTAAAGTCGACAATAAAAGCTTGTCACAAAAATGAAATTTTTGACAGAAACATATTTTTTTTTTCTTGTTTTGATGCCTTGAATCCCTTTACATCTTTGTAAGTGTAAGTATAGGTTAAGTTATAATCTACTGGACCCGGAGACAATATGCATCTCCCTGTAATGTGTGCCCAGGTATTTGTCTGTTGTATGAATATTGCTATGAACGATAATGTCATTACTGTCTACTACTGTCATTATTGACTAAATGTTTTTCTGATTATTGTAAAGTCAGACACGTATAAGTGCCCTTGCGGCCTACTTGCCGAATAAAGTTTTAAATTTGAATTTGAAACGGTGGTTTATATATCCTTTCTTTGCTGTCAAACATTTAATTTTTGTGACAATATTTTATTTCTGACTGGACTTTTCTATGAACATCCGTCAACTCACCGACACCTTTCTAAAGAGCCCAAACTCGATAGGATTGTGTTCTTTTATTACAGAGTTCCTATAACCACCTTCCGATAGCATCATCAGACCAGCTCCATGGTGGTATATATTTTTTTTGGAATGAAAAAAATTAAAAGACAATTTTCTGCAAGTGAATTTCATAATTTGATAAGGTTATTGTGAGATAATAAAGTAATATAATCTATTTATATAAATAAGACGGGTAGACCAGTATACACGAAAGCTTCCGAAACGTCGGGAACTCAAATGAGATAATATACGCGATATAATCAGTTTAAATTGTTTTATTTAATCGAGTAATAATTGCGGAAACAGAAGAAAATATTAATATTATCTAGTGCTTTTAGTATTGAACTAATTACTCGTATGAAAAGTAATCCTATCCATACTATCCATAATAATATTATAAATGCGAAAGTGTGTCTGTCTGTCTGTCTGTCTGTCTGTCTGTTACCTCTTCACGCTTAAACTGCTACACTGATTTGGATGAAATTTGGTATGGAGATAGTTTGAGTCCCGGGGAAGGACATAGGCTACTTTTTATCCCGGAAAAATACCCTTATATAATTTAAGGCGGACGGAGTCGCGGGCAGAAGCTAGTAATATTATAAACGTGAAAGTTTGTGCCAATGTATGTATGTACGTTAATCTTAGTAAAAAAAAAAACTATAGTACTCGTACCGTTCTCAATAAAACTTTCCAGTATGTTGTTTAGACATCAGAATAACACATGGGTTATAAATTGCATCTCTAGGCTGACGAAGTCGCGGACACTAGCTAGTAAATAATATAATTTCAAATTTAAAAAACAACCAGAGTACAGCCTTATATATTACTTTAATGTTTTGGCTTAATAAGGTGATCTCATTAGATAACTGATAAAAAAAAGATTCCTACGAATTGAGAATCTTCCTTTTTTGGGAGTCGGTTAAAAAGGGGCCTCTGGACCCTGAGCTTTGTGGAAAACCGCAGGACACCACTCATGCAAGTGTATCCTGTGGCGTCACAGGCAATATTGAAGTCTTAATTTCCAAGTAATTTTTTTGGGGACCGCATTTTGTTTTTACTGTGGTTGCACTGATGTGAGAAAAACACGCGAGCTTTATTTATGAAGTAACAATGCATTATTGCGCATTTATTAAGATTATTGTGTCATAATTGTTTTATGATTAAAACTAGAAGAAGCCCGCAACTTCGTTCGCGGAAGAGAAAAAGTCATAACCTCTCGTTTTTCTTGAGCGTAGTCGGGTAAAAAGTATCCTATAACCATCTGGAGATACCCAGTTAATATTAAGATAAACTTTTATCTCATAATCATCATTTTGCATAATGCATTTTTTCATTTAAGCAAGTAAGAGGTTCAAATATCTCATTGTGTTCTACAAAACACCGATAGTAATTAAAGTTTATAGATAACTAGCTACTGCCCGCGACTTCGTCCGCCTTAAATTCGTTTATCGCGGATAAGGGTATTTTCAATCCAATGTGCCCAAAGATCCATACAGCTTTCTATTGAAATATATCAGAGAGACATCATCTGAAGCATAATTATTCTAGAATAGAGTTATTTCACGAAATCCTCTGCACAAAGTTACATCAAAAGGCCATCATATCAAAGACGGGCAGGTCTTCTTCTTCAAACTATATTCACGTAGTATTAAGATTAAGTCTCTTGACGACGACTGATCTCAATATAATTTTCATATTCGTTATTTTAAGCGCGGTTCCGGAAATTTCAATTCGTACCATTGCATAACAAATAAAATGTATTCTAAATAGCTTCACATGTAATCATAAATATCTAATCCGCTCGGTTTATGAAAACATGGGCGTTGTGCCAGGTTAGTCATACTGCTGAAATAAAATGTGGTACAATCCTCGGGTGCTTGTAATATTACTGTCATTGCTATTTGCCAAATGTTGGCTGGGTGCAGTAGGTCAATGTGAAACTCATTGCGCGTTCACATTGGCTTAGAATAAAGATATTTTTTTCACTATTTCAAAAACGTAGAAAGCTAAATTAACCTATTTGAAGGTATGAGTACGTTACGCGATAGTATATCTAGATAAAAGCTATTACATTAGCTATGTTGACAGAAGAAAGCAAATCTTTCTCACTATTTCAGGTCTTTGGTCAAATTTTACAAATGAGGACTGATAGAAGCAGTGAAATAAAAGAAAAAAAAATATGGGTAAAATAGAAATAAACAACATTATGATAAGACGAAATATAACAATAATTAGATAAGTGAGTGAAGAGTTTAGGGTAGTGCAAATGTTCATGTCGATTCGTGAAAGATTGTCCTTAATATTTATTTATTTATTTATAGATCATAGACAAAAATTGATGATGGAAATTGCATCGGTAAGTCTTCAAAAGGATGTGAAAATTCCTTTAGGTTAATAGTAGGTTGTTTTCACTTCGACTGCGAGAAAATAAAAAAGACTTAACATTAAAATTGTTTATTTCATGAAAAACTAATAGTACGGTTTGAGCAATGCTAGCAGAAAGTTTGGTCAATCTGATCAGGTTGTTTTGTTTGTTGTTAATTATTCACAAGGAGTACGTAGCTGGCCGCAAGTTTTATTCTTCAGTGTCATAGAAATTTGTACGGGATTATATGGCTTTCTTTTAAACCCTAGGGGCTAAATGTACTATTTTGGGCTCGCTTCGCGAAGCTAATATGTCGTACTTTTTGAGCAGAAGTGAAAATTAATTTTATCTATACTATTATAAAGTTTTAATAATTAAATGTGTGTACATCGAAGATATTTGGAGGTCACAGAATCTATTAATATTTTTATGGATTATTTGTGTGTTTGTATGTGTCGTTGAGGCTTAATCGCGCCAAATCGGCTAAACAGATTTCAACTATTTGAGGTAACTGGGTATCCAAAGATGGTTATAGGATACGTTTACCCGACTACGCTGTTCAAAAAAGAGGAGTAATGGCTTTTTCTCCTCGGCGAACGAAGTTGCGGTCACCGTCTAATCCATACTAATATTATAAATGCGAAAGTGTGTCTGTCAGTCTGCCTGCCTGTCTGTTACCTCTTCACGCTTAAACCGCTGAACCGATTTGGATGAAATTTGGTATGGAGATAGTTTGAGTCCCGGGGAAGGACATAGGCTACTTTTTATCCCGGAAAAATTCCCTTATATATAATAAACGAATAAACGAATTTAAGGCGGACGAAGTCGCGGGCAGACGCTAGTATACTATATTTAAAGTTGACTGTCATATTTCGTAGCAATATTTGCCATATCCAAAAACGTATTATCTGTTCCGTGAAGCCAATGATGCTAATTAATTGCCTAAGGTTCATGAACTGCTATAACTAGCACTCCTCCATCCCAAGAAGGACGTAACAACCGCATTTTTTAGCTGAAATCCGTCGATTTACACTATTATACTAAAAGAAAAGAATAGTTACAAAAGAGCTTAAAAGACGTGGTAATTCTACCGAACGATATCGTTTTGTAATAGTGTCGTTTTCAGGTGCGACTGCTGATTTATAGATAGTCTGATAACAGTCAGTGAATGAAGATTTGTGTCGCAATGAAGGTAATGTATAGACTGGGGACTTTATGTACCTAGTTTAGTACGTATTTACGGTATCTAGTTACTAAAAAAAACGATGTTTCCGAAATCAATGTAACTACAACATTTCATGTAGTCTTAGATACGAAACACTTTACGTTGACCCGCGCTCTCTTTGCATTAGTAACAGTGCCAAACATTAAGAGTCCCCTGCAAGCTCGGTTCGTCATACAAACGTAGTTACGCTCTCATTTTAAAACGACTAGCCAGTTTAATATTTTCTTCTGTTTCCGCGATTATTACTCATTGAAATAAAACAATTTAACGGATTATCCTTGGGGCTAACAAGGGAAATGCGACGGTTGTTATGGATACTAGTGATTACAACCATAAAGTGGAAGTACTTTTGTCAGACGCTACAACATACAAGCTTGCTAAGCGAGATCCAACGGCGAAAGTAGTAAAAACGACAGCCGAGCTGATAAGTAAGCACTCTGAAGATCTTAATCTGGATGTGAAAAGTTTAGTGCCCGTGGCAACGGGCAAGAGCCCGTTGCCACCAAAGTTGTACGGGTTACCAAAGATACATAAACCTGGTGCTCCGTTACGCCCTATAGTGAGTCAAAACGATGCTCCTACCTATCGATTAGCTCGGCACTTAGCAGGTGTGCTTTCTTTACTGCGAGGGAAGACGGAAGCATACACAAAGAACTCATACCATTTTGTCAGTGATATTAAAGATTTGAGACTAACTGATGATGAAGTTATGGTCAGTTTTGATGTCCAGTCTCTCTTCACATGCCTACCAGTTCAAGAACGTATCGAAATTGTGAAAAGAAGATTGAGTGAACAACAGATGGCAATAGAATATGCTGAATTATTTCAACACTGCCTTACATCTGGCTATATGCTATGAAATGGTGAATTCTACGGGCAAGTTGATGGTGTGGCAATGGGGTCTCCGGTGTCTCCTGTTGTCGCCGATATTTTCATGGAAGACTTCGAGGAGGGAGCGCTTTCATTGGCACCTGTCAAGCCGAGGATCTTTAAAAGATACGTAGATGATACCTTTACTATTTTACCTAGATCTAGTGTTTCAGCTTTCTTAGACCATCTGAACTCCATGCATAGTAAAATTAAATTCACTATGGAGTTGGAAAATCAAAATTCACTTGCATTCTTAGATGTGCTAGTAATTAGAGGTCCTAACAATGACATAGGTCATATTTTATATAGGAAACCTACGCATACAGATAGGTATTTGAATGGCAAATCTCACCACCATCCCTGTCAACTTGCTACAGTGGGTAAATCTTTGTTTCAGAGAGCCAGGGGTATCTGCGACGATCAACATCTGACTGCTGAGTTGCAGAAAGTAAAACGTGCGCTTCGAGCCAACGAGCTCCAGATACCACGTTCCAAGCAGAATCCCAGTATGAAGAAACCAACAGTCGAGCGTAAACCTGCCATATTACCATATGTGAAAGGGGTCACAGACAAGATCGGAAACATCTTGAAGCGTTTTTCTATAAAAACATATTTCAAGCCGTTGAAGAAGGTTGAACGTTGAAGAGTAGCACCCCTTTGTAGAGTGCAGGCATTTATAAGCTGGACTGCGAGTGTGGTCTTTCATACATTGGTCAAACGAAACGCAGTGTATCAACCCGGGTGAAGGAGTACATAGCAGATGTCAAGCACCGTCGGTGTAATAGGTCTGCAGTCTGTGAACATGTCATTGACAAACCAAACCACTCAGTTAAGTTTGATAAACCTTCTATCCTTGCCAAAGAAAAAAAATATTTTCCCAGAATGCTACGCGAGGCTATTGAGATTAAAAAGCATCCTAATTTCAATAGAGAAGATGGATTGTCACTACCACCAGCTTGGGACCCTGTAATACATCTCATCAAGGAACAAGCGAGACACAGGACTGCAAAACCTTAATTTCCGAACGGTGTAAAATATCTTATCTGTTTAAAAAGTAGTTTAATAGTCTCTGTTTTTAAAATATTATAATTAGTAATGAGGTAACCTGGGAGTTTTTCTTTGCAGCGTTTCTTTTCTCCTCAGTACGCCTCATTTGTGAAATGCTGCTTGGTAAATTATTAGAATAAAATAATTAATCCCTACTGGCACATGTGTAACTGTCTTTACAGCTTAGGCCCATCTGGCATGTGTGTACACCTTTATTCGTTTTTTTCAAAATGGGTAGTTTGCACAAATTGTAACTTTGACAGAGGAAAATACATCTTTTCTCAGTACACCCGTGACCATGGAAAGCTGGAAAGCTTCCGAAACGTCGGGAACTAAAATGAGATAATATACGCGATTTAATCCGTTAAATTCCTTTATTTCAATGACTAGCTAGTTTGCTCTGAAACTTTGTACTTAGAATAACTTAAGGTATATGCAGGCCTGTGATTAGTTTATGTAGCTTCAGATACCATAACCTGGCAACCCCACTATAATCACCAAAAATACAGTGGATTTTTAATATTTACTACACAAAGTGTCATAAATCCGCTAATTATTTCAAAATTCTGGTTTTGTCAAGCCGTGTATAGATATACATATTCACATGTGCATATTTTGCATGGATACATATTTATGTTGCTGGAAGGTAGGAGCCAAAGCCCTCTCGAAAATTTGAATAAATATTCAATCAATAATGGGCGAATCAAACATTCAAAAACCAATTAGAATATGACAAAATTATTCAAATTAATCAATCACTAACGGCACACAAAACCGGCAATTAAAAAAAAACATTTAACGGTCCAATAATCGTTTGAGTGCACCAAAAAACTGTGCATCCAGAGCGTAAACATTAAAAAAAGAACTGACGGCTGTCATGTTGACAGCCGGATTTGGCGCGCGTTTTGACAGCCTTTGTCATTGACACTGGCAATTACGTGTTGAGTTTGAATACAGATAAAAAACGGTGTAAAAAGTGGCTCCATATTGTAACTGTACTTAATCGTTAGTCGAAGAATGTATCGATTAGTTTGTTTTCCGGCCCGTGAAAGCTGATGGATCATTTTAAATCTGTATTAAGTTTTACTATTGCTTATAATATAGTATGTAACAACATCCGCTAGAATTTGACTTCAACCCATAGATATTTTTTTGACTATTAAAATAGGCTATGACCATAGGCCGTAACTGTTTCGTCTTCAGTGATTACATAGACAAAGTAAGTTTTTTAATTATGCTAGCTAGGTTGCTTTTGCCACCATCAACCCTGCTGTCATGAAGTACAGAAAAACTAAGGAGGCTAATCATATAGAAATGCAGATCAAAAAGTGTCCAGCGACACTAAATAATACTTCCATATCCGTCCAGCATGGCGCTAAAGTAGCAAGATATAGTCAACAACCAATTACGAAACATTTTTTATAGAAATGCTTCTTAATCCTTGTTTCTTCTTTTGATGTAAATATTTGGTAATTTTCAAAATGAGTTTTCGTGCATCCTTGTGGTTTTTTTTGTATTATTATGCTAATTTATTTTTGACTGACATTTTGAATACGAGTATATAGAGATTGTTTTCCTTCGTCTTCTACACTCCATAACAGGACCGTAGACCAAACTGATTGATAAGAACACATTGCACGCTCACATTATTATTTTCAGCTAATAATTTCATGTTTTTTTTAGGATTACAGCTTAGCTACTATCAGATCTGAGTCGCCAACGGCCAACGCTAATTTAAAACTAAATATAATTTCATTACTAAACTTTGGAGTATGTATAGAGATTGTTCTCCTTAGTTTTCTGTGTACTCTCCAATTTTCTACCCTCCATCTCTGTTATAATTATTGATACTCGGCATTTTTTGACGTTTGTTGTGACGGATAAGAGATAAGAAATGAAGTCACAGATTAGATTTCTACTTTAGGAATCTACATATGCCCCACCCCAACAAATGACGACATCTGGTGAGCTGATAATTTTTTACAATCTGATGATGCTGTCAAACAAAAAACCATTGAATCAAACACGTCATTTTAGAAGTCGGCTAAAAATCGTCTGACTTTTTGTGTGCAATGTGAACGTCCGCTACACAAACAGAATTAGAGCTTAGCTAGTTTTTTCTGACACTACAAGTGGGTGACCTCGAGTTTTTATTGCATCTATTTCTGAAGATGCTGCTGAGCAGGAAGTAATGAAATTATATTCAATTTTAAATTAGTGATGATCGTTGGCGACCCAGATCTGATAGTATGAAATCTTTAGTCTTCAAATAAGAAATTCATAATTATTAGTAGCGGCGCTATGGGGGGTAGAAGGTATGAAGCGAAGAAATCTAAGGAGATAATCTAGATATATCCAAAGTGTAGTTATGAAATTATATTCAATTTTAAATTAGCGATGATCGTTGGTGACCCAGATCTGATAGAAGCTAAGCTATGGTATTAAAAAATAAACCCGGAAAGTTATTTCCGGAAAATAATATTGCGATCGTGCAATAATGTGCTTAATATCAATTGTTTTGCATCAATCAATTTCACAGGTATGCATTTTTTAAGTTTGTCCGGTTAATACATCAACCGGGAAATAAGTATGGAATTCACTTGACAGATGTATATGGAATTCAGTTGACAATACTAATTCTACGTCTAACGGTTTAATCAGTCGAAATTGGCGGTATAAGATTTTACTCTAGTGTAGGGATTTTATCCTTTGATTAAATATTGGTGAAACGTGAAATGAGTTTACTCACGAGTAATTGATTTATTGTTGGAATAAGACTTATATTACGTTAGTGAAATCGACCTTCTGTAAGTAAAACATTTTAAATTCCGAGAAAATGCGACCCAATTAGAGGAATAGATCATAGTATATTTATGCATCGACGATGGAAAGGAGAAATGAGATAAGCGAAATTTTCGTGACATTGAAATAGATACCTCATTAAATGAGCTAATTGGGTATAATGAAAAAATGCCACCAAGCTGTCGGTTATCCCATTTCTCCTTTCCACCGTCGATATGTCGAATCATACACGACTTATTACTGAAATACTAAAGAACCACTAAACATAACCATCCAATTTCAATACAACAAGGTTTTAATAGCCGGAGTCAACATTTTCAAGGACAGAGTCTACATCAGTCCTTATACAACCGTCCCTATTACATAATTTAAGTTCCTTCTCAAACAAACAGACTAGTATTCTTTTAAAGCTTTAAATGTCAAAGCCAAACACCTGATCACATATGGTACTTAATTCAGAAGTAAACAAAATAAGTATCATTGGATATCTAAGACGCATAAGCCCTTTTTACTTGAATTGAAGTTGTTCTATGACATAACCTCAATTTCTAAATATGGCCAAACTTATTGACATTAAGTTTAAGCTTTAGTTTTTGCTTCAATGTCCTTTTCGAGAATCAATCGATCAAGACACAATGTCACGCTATTGGTGTCAGTGACCTAAAATACAACATACATATGTATGATTTATATTCCATTTGGACCAAATCAAATGCAATCTCCATTTATACAGAGCTAACACATTAATAGTAGTTTATATTTGTACCTACGAACCTATCCTTATAGATGAATACGAAAAAAAATCACTTTCGTCTTCAAAACAATTAAAAAAAAATGCGAAAAAATACATTAAACCCTCGCTAGCGTGACGCACACAAATTCAGATGGATGTTTGATTATCTAGCAGACCACCTAGTGCGTGCGTTTTTATTATCAAATCAATAAAGTAAATGTTAATCTTACCTGAACAATGCGAGATGACAGCCACCAGCAGGAACGCCAGGCATAAAGATAACCTTCTTAATTCCATAGTGACACGATATATTTTCAGTCAACACTTAAAAATAATCACACTACTAGGCACTTTGAAAAAACTTTCAAAAATACACTTTGACACTTCACTAAGGCACTTCCCTCGTAGGCACTAATCAGTCGATTCTGTAAAGAAAATAATGATTAGTCTATGATTTCATCATAAATATAGAAAATAATAATAAAAAGAAATTAATGCGTTCCGTTCCGATCTATTTGGTTTCACTCAACTGTGCATTTTGTGTTGTTATCTAATACTCATTTACGACATTACCAAATCACGATTACCTAAAATGTTAACATATCCTGAAGTATTTTTTCCGGTGACCATCTGTAGAAGGTTGCTACAATAAGGAATATGCATGAATTTTTATTTTATTAAAAGCTCATTCATGTAAAAAACAGTACACAAAAATATTTTTTCAAATTACTATAAAAATAACCAAGATATAAGCCATCAAAGATTTCATTCTATATCTTTTTTGCAAAACGAAATTTTATATGCAGTTTATATGGCCGGAGTGCATTGTGACGTGCATATCGGACCTCTCTATCTAATTAGCAGTTTAAAATGCCTATATCATGCGTATTTCTTGGCCGATGTTAATTTCATATTTTGAAATAGTTTTTACGGTATTTTCATATTTACTTGAGAAAAGCGATAAAAAATTTCATGCATGTACCCTATTTCATATTACTGTCATTCGGGAAAATACAACCAGATATTACTATATTATATTTCAAGGTAGGACCTCGAAAATATATTGTATGTTTTCTGCCCTTGTGACATTTAAACCATACATGAAATTCCGTACATTTCTTTTGATTAGCGATCTTTCTTAAATTTTTGTGTTTATTTATTTCATTAAAATGTGAGTTTAAATATGATTACTGTTTTTAAATCTTTTTATTATTTTTTACACTGTTTTAACTATTATTTTCATTGTTTCCATATCTGTAGCTGATACATAGACGAAATAGAAAGGAAAATGAAATAGCAATGACAAATATATAGAGTAATTAACTTCGCGGTAACTTTGTAATTGTGTTAATTAATGTACCTTTTTATGCAACTAGGGACTAATGTTTCATTTCACAGTTGTTTTATGGTGCTGATGTCATTTCAATTATTTACACCTCAACAGTGCCAGGGACGCTCTAAATAAAAAATGCAGTTTGCTAATTATGCCATTTGTCATATAAATGTGACTTCAGTGTCTGTGCTCATTATAAGCATCACCGAGGCTGGATGGACTCCCCTGCGATTTGTTAGACAGCTTCCGCTGAATCGTTTTCCCGTGCAGTGACTTTCAGCATTAAAAGCAGTGAAATGACAAAGCGAGTTGCCTTTTTGTCTGATTTCGTCATTTCACTAAACTGATTCAGGGATTTAATCAAATGACTAACTTTTTCTAGACAAATGATAAAATTGATTCGCCATTTTAACATCCTGCGTGATTTGGCCATATCTCTTAGAGATTTGATCAAATCTCTGTTTTGGCTATTTCTCTGTGACATAAACTAAGTATTTAGTTTGTAAATAAGTTACCGTTTTCGATGCAATGACTTTCGAAGTCATCGTCAAATAGTATCATTTTTTTTAAAAGATCTTCAATGAACAGACATTTCATTTTTACCACTTTATGATAGTATCGATATTTAAGCTTCAAAACGATCCTCTAGAAAACCTTTTGATGGATCCTTTTACATTGCTATATGCCTATTTACGAAGCGTTTTATGAAGGCTGCCTCAATAAAGCAAAGTCCGAGTATAAGCCATAAAGCAAACCATTTCTCGAGCGAGTCAGTCAGTTGGAAATGCTCTTTACAACTTTACTGGACTATTAAAAGGGGTAGGATAAAACTGGATTGAATATGGAGAAATCTTTCTGCTTTATATTGACGTAATAACGTCTTATAAATCGGTGAACGCCAGGTGCACGCACGAAAAAGTATTACTCATTGTCACGTTCCGCTGTCACGATCCGCCAGAGCTGAGCGTGCAAGCGAGAGCGTGGAACAAGCGATAGAGAGGCAAATCGGTCCATATCGGCCTAAGCGTTCGGCTTGTGAATTCATAAAAGTATGCAATTTTTCATCAATGTTTTCTTAACGTTATCACGTAGTAGAATTATCGTACGTAAACCATTTTTTTCATACCCTTATTTATTGCTATGTCGGTAACCAAACACATGGGCTGTGTAAGATTTGATGCAGTCCTTATGGCGCTAAACCTATGTTTTATGTGTCACTGTGGCTTCATCACGCCATATTAGCTAAACGGATTTCAACTATTTTTGGCACACAGCTACCTGTGTGCCAAAAAGAGTAGCCATCGACAGATGGTTATAGGATACTTTTACTCGACTACACTGAAGAAAAAAAGAGGGGTTATGTCTTTTTCTCCTCCGCGTACGAAGTTGCGGGCACCTTCTTTCTAGTCGAAAATAAAATAAAAAACCCTTTTTATCCTGCATGTTTACGAATGTTTCAAAGCATGCTATGAAACATAGGTGTGGTTATACAGGAAACATTTTAGAAACCTATTTAGTAACAGTACCGTGCCTTATCGCCTAGACGTGCCAGCAGCTGACCTATTCGACTATCACTTAGGTACCAAACATTAACTAAGGCTATTAGGTCACTCTTACAATGAATGTTCTGGAATGTATTGCGATATTAGATTCTATCTTTTATGGTTTATGAATTGTTGGAGTGGCCTGGTTATTACAGAAATGTACGACGACTGACTGGCCTGCAATTAAATATCATTAAACTGTTTATTTCATAAGACCAGTAAGTCGTAATTTCGATTACAGAAACTAGACTTATAATTGAGTAATTATTACGTCTGTTCAGTATATTTCAACGAAAATTTTATTACTTTTACGAAAATTCCTCTGTCATCAACTGTCGAGAATGGCTTTCGATATGCGATTGGATTTGCCGTGGACTGCACAATAATCAATGATAGTTGCTTATATAGACTTTCAGCCTTCTTTCCATCTGAATAAATGCATTCATATTTGTTTTGTTGGCGTAAAAAAAAATTACTTATAAACGCTCTTTTGCTAGTGCACTTTTTCATATCGTATTTTTTCATCTGTAGTGCATTTTTGTAGTATGAACGGCTGTAGAACCCTACACTGAGTATGGTCTGACATGCTCTGGGCCGGTTTTTTAAATCCTCTTTTCTATTTTTTAATCTCCTCTGTGCTAGGCTTAGTTGACCTTTATAAACAATCCCATATCCTTTAACAAGAACGTATCTACTTCAAACGTGTCGGAAGGAAGCTGCATCAATAAATCTATGCTATTTATAACAGATAAGTACGCGTTTCCTGGCCGGCCCGAGATTCTATTAAAAGACGATTTAAGTGGCCTGTAATGATAGTGTTCTGATCGACCGCCCATGTTTCATCATGACTTTTGAACTGATTATACGTACATATATCATATCAATGATGAGATTAGTTAATGGTCGTAAGACCATGTACATTGTTTTTTAAGTTTCGGAGTTATTGATTTTAATTTTTTGACTTAAATTTACTAAAGTCTAATTCCACCAAAAACATTCTGCAAAAACTAGCCAAGTCTCGATGGAGCCAAGTCACACAACATTAACTATAATAATAAAAAAATCGCAGTAAAGAAGCTTAGACTGGCACGACTTTGTCTAGATTTCATTACTTTTTAGAGATAAACAAGCAGCTCCATCGAGACTTGGCTAGTTTTTTACAGAATGTTTTTGGTGGGATTTCACTTCTTTTTGTAGAAACGTGGGCATAGTAGACCTACGATTTTTAACATCAAATGAAACGACCCACCAAGTTGAAATCCATACGGCCGTTTTGACATGTTATGGCCGCAAAGACATATACATACAACGACACGTTTGGCTCAGTGGGTTGTACAACAACCTACGAAGCTGGCGGTCCCGGGTTCGAATCTTGGCCAGGGCAAGTGTTTGTGTGATGGGCACGAATGTTTGTTCCTGGGTCTTGGATGTTTTCTATGTATTTAAGTATTATAATTTATCTGTATATTATGTATATCGTCGCCTGTATCCATAGTACAAGCTTTGCTTAGTATGGGGCTAGGTCGATTTGTGTAAGATTGTCCCTGATATTTATTTATTTATTATTTATTTATACAAATAAAATGTATCTTCTTAACTAAAAGAGTAATATTTTCCTATTTAGTCAGTGTATATATATGATCCAGCTAAACAAAACACTTATCCATTCCCAATATCCCATTGACATTCGCGGATTACAATTTTCCATCGTAAACAATTTGATCGGCCGACCTTATTGCACAATGGCTTAACGAATAATCGGCTAGGCCTTGATGTATTTGTAATCACCGTCGACGTATACTTAAGGTGTGTCAACATTTGAGCAAATGGACGTTAGTTTATGACCCATTTATGCTTAGAGCCATTTAATCACTGTAGATGGCATTCCCTCTGCCAAAGTATATGAGAAAAATCGGGTCAGTTTATACGATAAATTGTCAGTGTGTATTTTTTTTTGTAGGTGATTTTTTTATAGTGTGTCTTTGTAGAAAAAAAAATCCGTATTGTGCTGTGTGTGTTTAGTTTACCTCGCTAAAAGTGCATGAACAATTTCAACCGTGCGTGCCCGCAACTTCGTCAGCTGAGGAGGAAAAATCATAACCTTCTTTTTTTATTCAGCGTAGTCGAGTAAAAAGTGTCCTATAGCAATCTATGGATGCCCTGTTTTCCGTGTACCAAAAATAGTTGAAATCCGTTTAGCCATTTTGGCGTGATTCAATTTACAAACACGCAGAGTTTGATTATAAAAAAAAATCAATGCTACCTACTTAATTGCAAGTTGGATTTGAACCGGCGGCCCAGTGGCGTAGCTACCGAAGGGCTACATGGGGCTGTGCCCCGGGGCCCAAGGCCAGGGGGCCGCTTGGGACCTTGACGCGTAAGGTATCTTCTGAAAAGTTAGACGGTGCCCTACACCAGGGTCCCCAATATGACTAACAGAACCTCGAACTGACATGGGGCCCCATTTTTTTTTGCCTCAATGCCCTTGGTTACCTATAGCTACGCCACTGCAGTGACCTCTTCCTTAAACGTTCACTGAGGTAAGGGGTTCAGGTGATCCCGTACCTCAGTGACCTATAGGTATGGTTAACTGCAAGTTAACTTAATTGCTGCAGTAAAAGTGTTAACGCAGAAGGGCTCTGAAAACATTATCATTTCTACTTTATAATAGTAGGTATACTCATAGATTTAACTTTGTATGTAACTGTTATGTAACGATGCTTGACGAGTAATGATTATAGGTAGATGGACAACAAAGTAGGTATCAGTATATCTAGTTTTATCTCGCCCTTGGCGTTGTTGTCCGGGCAAATAGCTAGAGGCCGTGCCATCATACTATGTACACTCCGTGTATTTATGTACTTTCAGCTAGTACGAGCTACGATACGATGTGTATAGAATTTTAAATACAAGTATGGAATATTTAGGTTATATGACTGCGATTCACAGTCCGCTACGTTTTATTATATGACCTCAGTTGCCAATTGTTTAATTTCCTAGCCCAGGTTTCTTTCTGAAAACGAAATAGAATCCTCGGGTTTTTTAACCGTTGTAGAAACCAATAGGTTAGGTTAGGTATCTTTTATAGGCTCTTGGTGGCAGTGAGGAAGATTCTTCACAAAATACTGGGACCGAAACAGGGATTTGATGGAACTTGGAGGAACAGAAAAAACACCGAAATTGAAGAACTAGTAGCGGAACCTAACATAATGGGAGTGACGAAAGCACACAGACTTCGCTGGCTTGGGTATCTTGGACGTATGGGAGAGAACCTGGTGCCCAAAAGAGCGTTCCAGGGAAAACCAACAGATCGTCGTCAGCTAGGCGAAGTATATTTTATAGGCAATCTGAAACATTTACGGTTTCCGAGAGTAGATTAGGAGGTTAAATACAAATGAAACATTTTGGGAAATACTATAATCTGCTCATAAATATGTAACCCATTAAATAGGCTTCTAAAGCAGATTTAGCTAAATTTTTCTTAAGAAAGCAATATAATTTAGTGCCGAAATGCCACATTGACTTATTCATTACAAATAGAGTTTCACGAATGACTTGCCACGGTATTCATTTTGTAATATTACGGAAGTATTTTTTACAATGACCAGCTAAATCTCGCAGTTTATCGGTTTCTGTAAAAAAATCTTTATCATTTCAATTCTACACTAACAATGCTACCTAAATCCAACAATACACTCATAAAAACATTTGACACCGCAATGCTTAAAGCTGTCAATAGCGGTTCTTTTCAACTTTTATCACAGAAGGGTGTTCGGTAATAATTATTTATGACATTTCGGGCAGTAAATCTTAATGTCCGAAGTCTAAGCTCCCCCAACTTGCGCAGAGTTGTAAGAAATTTATCGGAGATATAGTCTTAAGTACGAAATGTCGTGTGTTGATACTTGATACTTTAAATAATTACATATTGTAGAATAATCACTTTCGATAAAGTTTTGAGTTCTCGGTTTTAATTAAGAATTTAAGGCGCTTAGTTTTTCCATGGTAAATAGCAAAACTAACTTTTACAGCATCAGTAAAATAACTGCTTTTTTACACTTTATTACAATAACTTAAAAAAAATTGACACTAAGGAGGAAAATAGGAGATAAAAATCTTTTAGAATTTTTTTTTTTTGATAGTGCTTAGTTGAAGTTTGTTGTAATTTTTTTTTATTAAACGGCCACATTTAAATTAATTGTACTCGCGAAATCCAATTAATACTACCTGTAGGGTAAATACCATGCATTTAAAATAATTAGATTCGACCAATATTTGTTCACAACAAAGTTAGTATTATTATCGCAATTAAAAATACCATTGCATGTCTAACTTTAGAAATGCATAACATTTCAATTAAACAAGACGCAAAGTACATTTCTGTCGACATTGTGAAATATAAGGTCCCTTAGTTCATTGGAGCAAACTCTCCGATAAGATAAGTCCGCTTGCTTGATTTATAGTACTCCATTTATAAGGAAATGTTCATGATGCAATTTGTGTGGAACAGTGATTTGATCTATCTGTTTATCAAGTTTTTCTATGAAGTTGTTAATCGTGTTACCTATAAAGATAGGTGTTTTAACCACTTTAGCTTCAAACAGGCAGTGACGTGCGGTCCATACAGGCACAGAGAAACTGCCTACCCTGAAGCTCTGAACGACCATGGCCCCATATAGGCACAGAGATACTGCCAACCTTGACAAAAAAATCCTGAGCACGCCACTGTATACAGTTGAGGAGGGGAAAGAATCAAGATAAAATGCTTTCTCCATATGAATTATTCGTATGTGGGTACAAAGGTCCAATTAGAGTATTGGTATTCCAGGAGGACTAATCCTCAGGGTTGGCAGCACATTTGGATCATGAAAAAAAAAAGAAAAAGTCCGCTTACTATTAGACAGCTTGTGTGCTCGAATGTTACTGACGTAATCAGTCGTTAATCAGCCATTTGAAATTAGACTAATTAGGGTTAACAGGGCTAAAAGTTGGCAATGTATGGAGTCCACCGGTGTTGCTGTAATATCCATACGCCGATAACCGCTTTCCATCTATGGCTTGTTTGTCCGTTTGCCAATTATTACATTAAAAAATATCAGTTGTTTAGAAACTGTTAAGTAACTTAGATTACACATTTAATGTTAAAAGTTATCATCATCATACCTAATGTTTTTATAAGCAGCATCCAAAAATAACAAAAAAATGTTTAATCCTAAAGCTACACGTAAAAAAAATTAACACCTTTTTCCAAATTACTCAGCTGTGACTTGTATGCTAATTGCCTTGCAAAATATCGATTCCCGTACACCTACACACACTTAACAATTATAAAAAAGAGCGCATATCGATAGGAAAACGATGTAAATTACGACCTTTTGCGTTGAGTAAATCAGGGGAGATAACGTTATCGGTACACGCCAACGCGTAGTCGAAGGTGAACTGATTATAGAGAACTCGTTGAAATGTGAAATGATTTGGCATTATTTCTGTACTTTGGTCTGAAATCTGTTTTGTCAAAATGTACACAATAAGTTTCTGTCAAAAAATATATTATTGTGACAAGCTTTTATTGCCGACTCAACTTTTCTTTCAACATCCATCAACTACTCACCAAGACGATTCTAAAGAGCATAAACTCGGTAGGATTTTAAATATTACAGTTGCCACCTTTCGGCTCCATCATCAGACCAGCTCTACGGTACTTGGTAAATTATTACACTGTCACCGAAGATACCAAATGTGTGAGCCCAATCGAATGCCAGGAAGTGGTTCTATGTAGATTCTAAAATTTTACATAAACTAACATACTGATAAGCCTAGTTAAATAAACATATAAACATATATAAGCTAGCATACAAGGATGGTTATAGAATACTATTATCCGACTACGATGAAGAAAAGGAAGTTTAGAGCTTTACCGTTTTGCGCAGGCGCACGGTATAATGTAGCGTCGCGTAAATACACGTCGTCGAGACAAGACATTAAAACGAAACAGTGCGTGGCTTAAAAACGCATGGTGCCTTGGATTTACGCAACGCGGCACCGTACCGTTTCAGTTAGTCAAGCTCTAAACCTCTATTCTTCATCATAGTCGGATAAAAAGTATCCTATAACTAGGGTTACCAGGTGCAAATTTGGATAGTCCAGATAAAAGCCCAATGTAACCGAAACTGATTTCTTTTTTCTGCAAATATCAAGTGTGACGTATATTTCCACAGTTATTCTTAAAACACTTTGAGGTTTATGAAAAAAAAGAGTAACTGAGTTGAATAAATTACGAAAAATATTTTCAATATACCGTTTTGAGTTATTTGACCGCGCTTCTCAGCAAAATGACGTAAGTGCCACGAATATACGCTCTATAAATTTATAGTAACAGCTACGGAACCCTCACTGAGCATGGTCCAACATGCTAATGGCCGGTTTTTTTCTTCATGAAAACGAAGAGGTGAAACACGAATTTTGCAGATATTGTTAGGTGAGTTGCAGTCTAGTCAACTTTGGGAACCACTGGGCTAGAGCTGTGCCTTAAGAATCCCCAGTAAGCTCGGTTCTCCATACAAACGTAGTTACGCTCTCATTTTCAAACGACTAGCTAGTTTGCTCTGAAACTGTATACTTAGAATAAGTTTAGGTATATGCAGGCCTGTAATTAGTTTATGTAGCTTCAGATACCGTAGTAAAAAAAATATAGCGAATTTAAGTTTTTCATACAAAACTTGTTTTTGCTGTATTTCGTTTGTTTTATAAACTACAGACATATAAAGTAGTTTTAGGCCTAGATATACCTCATGTCATTGTGTATGCAAGGTTTCGTTACAATCCAACACGTAGTTTAAAAATAAGAACGAAACTCCGTTTGTATGGGAAGGTGAAATTCGGCCGAGCTTACTGGGTACTCTTAACCGAATGTACCCACAAAAGAAAGTGAATGTGTACATTGCAATGTTTGCGCCCCATGTTTGAGTTGCCCGGTGACCCATATCGTGTATCGGTCAGTCTCGTGAACACTTATCTGTGAAAATTATCTATATTTATGAGTAGCTAGTTCCTCTGATAGGATTAATGAACGTAATTACACACAATTATGTGTTACCCATGAAGGCAACGTGAAAGGGTCAATGAACTTTTTCAGTACCTCGTTGCTATGGTAACCTGAGCTACTCTTTAAAACTACGATTTAAATGATGCAAAGGCAACAAAAATGATTTTTTAATACAGTTGCTCAAAAAGTGCTACTTGACGTAGCTGTTTAGCGTGCGGAAAGTTGGTTTTCGCGAACTAGTGCTTTTCACTTTTCCAATTATTTTTAACTAGCTTCTGCCCGCGACTTCGTCCGCCTTAAATTCGTTTATCGCGGATAACGGTATTTTTCCGGGATAAAAAGTATCCTATGTCCTTCCCCAGGACTCAAACTATCTCCATACCTAATTTCATCCAAATCGGTTCAGCGGTTTAAGCGTGAAGAAGTAACAGACAGACAGACCGACAGACAGACAGACAGACACACTTTCGCATTTATAATATTAGTATGGATTTACACGTGTTCTAATTTAATACTACTTATTGATTATGATGATGATGGTGATGGTGATGGAGATGATGATGATGCTTACTTGTTGATTTTCTTATTTTTTCGCAACTGTATTAAAAAACGTCGTTCGATACACATGCGGAAATGTAATTATATCTCGGTACTAGTGAAGTAATGACATACTTTCCGCACTAGCATCGAAATGTACTATTTTATAGCCAACGTAGATCCATTTTTCAAGGGCCCATCTCGTCAGTAAGTATGGTAATAGCCTAGAATCTAGATTATCAGCATTTTTCTAAGTAACTCTCTCACTATTGTCGCCTAAATTACAAGAAATAGTTGATCCAGCCCATAAAAAGATTTATCGATTCAGTGACCTTTTTTTAATAGTCCGTTACAATCATATTTTAGGATTCCGTACCCAAAGAGTAAAACGGGATCGTATTACTAAGACTCCGCGGTCCGTCTGTCTGTGTGTCCGTCTGTCCCCAGGCTTTATCTCATGAACCGGGATATCTAGACAGTTGAAATTTTCACAGATGCTGTATTTCTGTTGCCGCTAAAACAAAAACTAAAAACAGTAGAATTTTATGTCTCGTCTATGTCAGCAACCAATATAAAATGATCGAGCACCGGGTACATTTTGATTAGGAGTAGGGCTCTGCTAACACTGGATTTTCATAGATATGGCCGCCTATAGCGTATATTTTGTACGGTACTTTTGGTGCGCGAATTTGACTTGCACTTTGCCAGTTTTTTTTAATACAATCATCGATATACTTGACATTTTATTTGTACTACTTTATGAGAGTATAGATTGTAGTATACGTATTATAATTAAAAATAATACCACAAAACCTCAGACGAATTATGTCACATCAAAAAACCCAAAAATACCGGACCTTTAGTAAAAACCACACCGATAATGCAATTCAGTGACCGGCGCAATGAATACTGAGTGAGCGAAAACCGGCCGCCATTCCGTCGGGATTTTAATCTGTTCCACGAATGAATGGTTTTTGGTGAAATGTGCCCGTTCATGCTGAGCTGAGAGCAATGTACTTTCTTCAAAAGGAATTGATGTCGTGAGTTCATAAACTGCTTTCCGGCTTATCTTTTTCTGAATATTATTTCTCTGTTGTCATATGAACTGTACCAACCAATGATGTAACATAAAAAGAGGTAGATAGGTTATACGGGCTCCGCAAATGGCCCATTAAAATTACGCCAATTGGCAAACCTTAACTCAGTCTCGCGCACAGAGTACTTTGTTATATATATTATGTGTCAAATAAACAATAATGCCGTCATGCATCATTATGCATAAGATTTTGCACTAATTACTCAAAAAAATCGTCTAAAAGCGCTTACGATTAGTGTGTTATTGCAAAACCATCAGATGTATGTGTGCATAAGCCTGGCCATTTTTACACGTGAATTATCGTGTAGGTGACCTATCTACCTCTTTTTATATTATATCATTGGTACCAACTGATGTCATTTTATTGAATAACTAGAAGGCGCCCGCAACTTCGTTCGCGGAGGATGAAAGTCATAAGCCCTCTTTTTTATGTCTGCGTAGTCGAGTAAAAAGTATCCTATAACCAGCTGTGGATATCCAGCTACCCATGTAGCAAGAATAGTTGAAATCCGTTTAGCCGATTTGGCGTGGTAAAGCCACAATAACACATACAAACATAGAAAAAAATCCATGAAAAATATTTTTCCAATCAGTGCAATTTTTTTTATATATTCAATGTACATACATTACATTTTTACAACTTTATAATACTATAGATTATCTCGGTTGATAAAACACACTCCGTAAAATTTTGAATCTTACAACAAATGATGCATTCCAATCTGCCATTCTTAAAGCACTACAGTCCGTTATAAAATTGCAGTCATTAGCGATGATTTTCAAGAACGGTAATCGGTCGATTTAAGATGTCTGCGCCGATTGCTTTTTGATAGCGACATTTTCGCGACGAATTGATGTTTTTATTTTTATTTTACGACATGGATTGAGTAAAGAAATGAGGTTTTTATGCGATTGGTCAATGGCGTTCTGCTTTTGTTCTAACGATGTTTTCGGTTAACAGAAATTAATGAATGGGAGTGGAATGAATTAATACTTTTTTACTTTGCTTATATTTCATTCAATACATTATACAGACCGATAGGAGATCTCTATTGTCAGTGTGTGTTTTTAGTCTGTAAGTTTTTTTTAACTGTGTGCGTGTGCAGAAATAGGAATATTTCCGTAGTACGCTGGACGTGTAAGTGTTTATCTAACCCCTCGCCAATAAAATGTATTTGGTATGACTTGGCTTGGCTTAAATTCTCTAAAACGCATACACTCCAAAAAAATATCAAGACGTAATAGGGCAGTTTCCTGGGTAATTTTCATTTTCATTTCATTTCATTTCATTTCATTCATTTATTTTCATTTTACAAAAATCTTATTCTAAGTAGTCCGTCAGTCAGATTATGAAATAATATTGGACACGTATTTTTTCTTCTGTCAATCAAACAAAAAAAGACAAAGATAAAGCGCGGCTAAGTGTGGGAGTGGGGGCGCATGACGTCACGCCGTGCGAAAAACGGGCGCACGGGGGTGACGACACGGGGAACTTTAACGGGCTATATCATTTATTGTTTAATTGACAAAAGAAAAAATACGTGTCCAATATTTTCTGATAATCTAACTGACAGATTAATTCTATTTTTTTAGGACACAAGCCTGTCCGCAAACATACATCTTCACATTTTTATAACATAGGTAAGCATATTAATATTATGCGTAAAAGCTCCAAATGATTCACGCGTTATCACCATGTGCCTGTTTTCCGTCACAAACAGACATTGATAGCATTTTTATTGTGTTTACAGCTAAATATCGGATTACCTAACAAGCAACGTAAACAGATCTGCCAATCCAAGGTCTAAAGTGATAGCTTGTTTTTTTATGTGGCCCAGTTTTAAAACAATAAGCGACATTTTATATTAAACTATTTTTAGGGTTCTGTGTACCTACCATGAGTTCGGCACGAGCGAGTATCGCTCGATCGCGGTCTATCTCTTTCGCACTATTAACGCGTGCGAGAGAGGTGCACTGACTCTCGATACGAGATACTCGCTCGCGCCGATCGTAAACTCAGCTCGTGGTAGGCACATCGGTGTCAAGATAGTAATGGCAGAACCTGTACTTAAAATAGTTTTTTTTCATACTCGTATAATGTAATTCGGGCATGTCTTCCTGGGACATAAAAAAACATACAATATAAAAATATACTTATCTTAAATTTAAATTATAAGAAACCCCGCACACGCTCACTGCCTTAGAAATATATTCCATTTTTAAATTGGCATAATTTAAATATTACAAACCGAGGCAAGTAAAACAAAGATTATTTTGTGCCATAGTTTACATAAAAAACCAGCCAAGTGCGAGACGGACTCGCGCACCGAGGGTTTCGTACGAAATATACGCTACAGACGGCGGTATCTATGAAAATCCAGCGTTTGCAGCACCTCTAACACAACTGTCATACGCGACTCTTCGTCGCGCGACAAAGATTGTCTCTTTCCTTTCAATACAATACGAGAAAGACGGGTGAAGCTATGTCGCACGACAAGCGTAGTCGCCGAGAGTTCTGCTAGACTGGCAGATCTCTGCTCCTAAGCAAAATGTACGCGGTGCTAGATCATTTCATATTGGTTATTGATGTAGACAAAAGCACATAAAATTATACTGTTTTTACCCGACTGCGCGATACAAAGGAGTGTTTATTAGTATTTGTTGTTATATTGGCAACAGAAGTACATCATCTGTGAAAATTTCAACTGTCCAGCTATCACGATTCATGAGATACAGCCTGGTGACAGACAGAGAGATAGACAGACAGACAGATAGAAGTCTTAGTAATAGGGTCCCGTTTTACCCTTTGGGTACGGAACCCTAAAAAATAACACCTGTATCATAAATTCATAATGAAGTGTCATTACAAGACACCTTAAGACAGATTACGAAAATTTTCTCACAAAAAAATTACTGGTACTCAGTGCAACCAACGTGGGTGGTTAAATCCACGGTAAGGCTATAAAACAATAATTATTACCCATTAATTTTATTATTCTAGTGATTATAACGATAATACGTATTCTTATTACAACTTTCTCTGGTGGCAATAAAACTTACGACTCACGCCACGCCACCTTTACTTATTAAAAAAAAACTAACTTTTTAATCCTTGTCTCTGCCAGCTGACTACCGTGAGAATTCGGCGGTTGGCAACCTTGAAATTCAATACAATATAATACAATATTGCTATTTAGCAAACATTAGGGGAAATGACTAGATATTGAAATGTGACACCAAAAAAAACTTAAAAATCAAAGGTGTGAAGGGACCTTGAATTCAGAAAGGGTCTTTTGAATGATAATGAGTGAATGGGTGAATGGAAACGCTAAATCATTCGCTAATGACATCTGTTGATAGGATTACGGAGGCAGTGTATAGGGTTATTCATTTTTGCAAATAGATCTTTCGTAAGGGATGGGATCTAATTTTAATGCAAATGAAATGTACGTGAGTATCCTTAATTTGTATTTAGTTTGCATTTAATTTAATATGATAAAAAATAGACACTAGATTATTACGTATAGATTCGATAATATTTGTATCAATATATATATATATATATATATATATATGTATATATTATAAGACGGGTATTGACATGTATTATTTATTATTGTGTACCTATGTATTCAATAAATACAGACAAGGAGAAATTCAACATAATGAATGTCATAGCTACAGCATATTTGGAATTCTCTAACACGTCTTTTGTATGGAAATCTGTTGTTAAAACGACATTTTATGCATAATCTGTGTATAATGTAATATCAAGAACCGCAAAATGACACTTTATAGGAGAATTATACGAAAATGTCATTTTTATGATAATAAATTGTGGGGGTTAAATTCAAGACCTCTAGCATTGACATAGAAAACATATTTAAAAAATAATTAAATCAAAATATTTGGTCAATTTAACTTATTGAATGAATGAATGAATGAATTTAACATACGAGTAACCAGTAGCCATTTTAAAAATGGCGGTCAAAATACTAATTCACATTCTACACATTACACACCTAAACTCCATTATATATATACCTGTCAATATAAAAAAGTAGTAGTTGTCTACAAAAAACCATAGTTTTAATCTATTTACTGCCATAAAACTTTGATATAACAAAGGAAACTATAAATTTTAAAATAAAACCACGATATCTTGAAATTCCAAATATTTGGCTAATAGCCTAGTATGTGAAATCGGCAGAATGCCAAACCCTTTGATGAGCAGTAAAGATAATATCAACGAAAGATTTATATCGTATAAGTTATTCTTAAACATATTAAATTATAATTATTACACAAAAATAAATGCCTCGCTTAATTTGTTGTAACAATTTCAAAGTTTCGAAACGTGTTGTTTTGCGGGAAAATATTAAATTTTATGGAAGATTATTATGTATTTGAATATGTTTAATGTTTTTCTCAAATCAGCTCTTAAATATTATTTTGAAATATAATTAATATTTTCAGATTTATTCCTTGGGTTTTGCTATAAGAAAGAGCTATCTTCATATTTCAAGCGTCTAGGGCAACTGGAAATACCCTATAGGTTTTCAATCATAATGTGGAAAGTAGGTTCTAAATTCAAAAATCATTAGACGCACACGCGTGCGTCTAGCGCGCTTGACGGGTTGAAAATGGTAATGGTATTTTTTATTTACAAGTAGTAGAACAATATTTTCATCTATAATCAGTAAATAGTGAAATCTCAGAAAACATTTACACTAAAAGCTACTAAATCAATAAAATGTATGACTTTGCTGATATGTGTCCTAATCCTAAGTTGACAGAAACAATTAGTAAGTAGTTAAAAATATTACTGAAGCTCATCTTCCATATTATACGACAAATATCAATATGAAGAAAAAAGAAGTATTAATGTATTTTTCCAAATTTTCAGGTTATTTTCAAGTGTCCTAGTACCCATACGACTAGTACAAGCTATGCTTAGTTTGGGACTAGGTTGATTTGTGTAAGATTGTCCGTAATATCTATTTATTTATTTTATTCATATACTTAATTGACTCATATTTTGTTGGAGTATGTATATATGTACCCTTTACAGTGGAAAACTCGGCTACTATCTATGATTTCCATTTCACCATACTACCGGTCTGTAAAATGACTGGCATATTTATGTAAGATAGGCAAGCATTTTGCCTTTAATCTCATCTGTTAGTAAGTGACGATGAAACCAACGATGGAACATGCTTACCTACGTTAGTTTCTAATGACCTTTATAAGTTTATCTACATCAATATTTTGCAAAAAGTTAACTCAAACTTTCACATAATTTTAACGGCAGTCATACCAACATACATATATTAATATTTACACCGGCAACCATTAAGTACCTCTCTGGAGCCCGATACATAAATACGTCGTTTGTACAACTTGAAATATTACTTGAGCAGTTAAGAGGTGTGAGAACGCCGAAGTATGTTAAGTTAACGTTAAGTTCTGTTAGTTTAATATCTGTAATGGTTTTATAGTAAAACAGAGATTCATCTTGTAAATGTATAGATGTTGAATGCTAAATAGGAGACCGGTTTTGCTCGGCGGGAGTAACGATGCCTGCGAAGCAGAAGGGGTTCAAATCCCGGTAAGGGCAAATATTTGTGTGATGAGCATAAATATTTGTTCGTGAGTCTTGGATATTTTCTATGCATATAAGTAAATATATCGTTGTCTAGTACCCATAACAAAAGCCTTATTGAGCTTACTATGGGACTAGTTCGATTGGTGTAAAAATTGTCCTGTAAAAATATTTATTATATTTAATGAGATAAATTATATTCAATACTAGGTGCCCGGAACTTCGTTCGTAGAGGAGGAAAAAGCCTAAACCCTCTTTTTGGCTTCAGCATAGTTGGGTAAAAAGCATCCTATAACCATCTGTGAATGCCTAGCTACCCGTATACCAAAAATAGTAGAAATCTGTTTAGCGGTTTTGGCTAAAAACTATCTTTTTTTGGATTTAGTAACCTTCAAATAGTCCATATTACTTATTTTTTGAACATATGTTCAATCTTCGCACGGGTTTACTTTTATATTTTTTGTCTTTACCATGCAATTTAAGCATATTTTCTTACATACAAACCTTGTCCTGAAATACAGACACAACAGAAAAAAATAACTTAGACAAATACGAGTATGCAGCCGTTTTGAGGTGATGCGTAAACATACATTTCTTTAATTGATTTTTATTAATATGGGAAATATCTTTCGAGACCTTTACTATTGGAGATAAGTTTTAAATTAAGATATTTTATTACACACATATGCTCCTTTTTCGTACCGGAGAAAAATCGGAAAGGAAAAAATGCTAGATCAAACGAGCGAAGCCACGAAGAAATTCTAGTATTCGTAATGCAAGTCATTGGCAACTACAATAATCATATTAATAAACATCTATGACAGCTTTACGTTATCATTGCGTAACTTATCAGCTTGTAACGATAACGATACGATGGAATATACATACATATCTAGAATATATTGAACGGATATAGTCTAGATATTACGTATTGATATTATACAAAACATCTGTCACAATTTATTTAATCTGTATCGCAAATAAATAACTTAAAAGTTATGCTCTTGAGAATTATTCGTTGAGTCTGCGAATAATTCTGAAGAATAACTATGGTTATGTCGATAAATATTTGGCGCACTTATTTTTCTCTTAAGGTGTAATATTTGATTTGAATCTATTCTTCTTATCGAATAAGATTAATCAATAAAAAAGGAAAAAAGTAATAAAGTAATGATTTGGCAAAGTATTTCATAATCTGATATAGTAATTGAGTTTTTGAATTTATACAAAGTTTGTTCAGCGACTGTACCCTGTGAATCCAATACACTATAATTACGAAAGACAGATTTTGAGAAAACGAGCTTTAATTCACAACAGCGTTGCGTTGTTAATTCAAAACACCGTAACTGCAGATTCAGTGTATTGGATTCACAGGGTACGACTGGAAAACTCGCAGTTTACGTCACCACGAGCTGACCGGGCGGTGTTAGCGAGAAAAATGGGAGATTTACGCAATCTGGAGACAAAAAAACAAGAGGAGGGTTATCTTAGAAGGATTGCAAATGGACGACAATTTGTATTTTAGGAGATAAGATTGGACAACCTGAAGTTTTATCAGGCTATTCCTTAAAATGGTTAGATTGAAAATTATGAAAAAACCTGATATACTGGCGTAGCATTTAGATATAATTTTATCATAGTTTGGCAAACGAAACATGCATGACATTAGAAAAATGCGGCAAATTTGAAAAACTCATGACCTGGAAATACGGAGTGCCAGAAACGAAGTGGGTTTTATAATTTGACAGCTTTTTTAAATGTAAAGAATTCTCTTTCAAGGTCAATATCATATTTCTCTGGCCGAACTCTAGCTAAAACATCGATATTTTTTAATTCAGTCATTTACCTCACTATGTGAAGTGTCTACGTATTAATTTTTATTCATTAGTTATTCATTAAATGTAGCTCACTTGTTAAAGAGACCTAAATTATCAGGAAATACCCTAACCTATATTTCAGGAAAAACTCATTGTGAAAAAAAGATACTCGGGTACGTTCCAAAACGCGTGATGAATGCAAAAAAAGGAATATTCATGTGAGACGGCGTTATGAAACTGGTAATGAACAGATACATTTGCATAATTATCGCGAATGTCGTCGCAAGGTCGAGTTCAGTAGTTAAATGTGTGTTCAGCTGTATTGTTTTTTTGTAAATGGACCAAGTAGAATAAAGAAAAAGTCATTACTGTTTTATTTTATTGTCCTGTGGGCGCAGACGGGGGTGGATCCAGGGCTCGGAACTTGTATTTTTAAAATCTTCTAAAATGCGCCCTATTTCTGGAATGTTTTAAAACTGTATTTAGGAGAAGAGAAATTAATCACCACACCAACACCTGATTCAAGTTCTAGAATTTTAATAAAATATATGAAAAACTCGTAATTGAAAGAAAAAAATTAATCGTTCTTTTGTATGAAAAAAAAACTGGTTCCGGGCCCTGGGTGGATCAACTTTTTCTTGTTGATATTATGCCCCGTAACTCCATAAACAATAGTGACGGAACAATGCTAATAACGCTAGGTCAATAATCCAGGCTAAATACTGACGAGATGGGCTCTTTGAAAATTTACCTATATTTTTTGTAAATAAAATTTGAATAACTTTCGCTTCTCTATGAAAAGTGGTGGTAGCTATCACTTTGGTGTATGTCAATAGCGACACAACACTTGGAAACATACGAGGCAACGTCACGATTAAAAGGCACTTTAGTACTCATAATAAGTAAATAGTTTACATGAAAATTTGTAATATCTTCAAAACTAAGCTAGATTTGCCCTGGGGCTCATATAACATCTTTTGGTCCTGATGACCTCAGGTATACGCTGGTAAAATTATGCGAGTTCCTCATGAACATATTGTATTGGCAAGAATAAAAACATCCTGACGAGATGGTGCCTTTAAAATTAACTTAATATTGGCTAGAAAATCAGCATCGTTGAACTCCATGCATCGACTGTTTATGCTCCTTTTTAAAAATACCACCAACGCTCACTCTTGTTTTCTCTAGACTTCAAAATAAATCATTATTTCTTTCTTTTCTTGCTCATAATTGTGTAAGTAATAAGTATCCATTTGAGACCCTGGATCAGACGTGACGTCCGAAACGTCGTAGAATTAAGTTATTAACCAAAGTCCCGTCTGTTGCTATTAGGGAATGCAGTCGGTTATTTTTGGAAAGGTAAAATAGCATTTTAACCGAAACCGACAGTTTTCTCATATCGGTTAAGAGATTCCACGCCCTAGTTGCTATAAATACGTTTTTTTTTAATAATTTGCCCCCGTAGCATACACAAATGTAAAATCGTATTATTCTACTATTTATTTATTTATTTATCGTATGGCTTTGTTAGGGTCAGTAAAAAGTCGAATTAATTAAAAGAATGAAAAACTAGTTCAGAATTATGCCAGTTTCAATTCAGTTCCAGGGTCAATTTCAGAGCGTTTCAGCCGCCTTCATTAGTGTCACCGCATTAATAGTGCCGACTATTACAGATTCGAATGGCGTTTTGAAATATTGTGTAGAGGTACAGTACCTCTACACAATAGGTATAGTATCTCATTCGAATCTGTAATAGAAGGCACCATTAATGCGGTGACTCTAATGAGTGCGGTTGAAACGCTCTGAAATTGACCCTCCATTTTTTTGTAGGTGAAATCGTTCCGAGCTGCAGTTGTCCCTTTTGCACTGTAATACGGGGGAGTTATAGTTTTTAAAAGTACCTAATTTCCAAAAGGCCTTTGGCTAGTGTATCCTCTTAAGGGGCGCTCCGTGAGTATTAGATCGATGGTCTGATTTGGGTGACCGCGTTTATTCTGCTATCAACCTAGCCTACGTACTCGTATATGTAAGGTCAGACACAACACGTATTCCAAGTTTACTAGGCGCAGTCTAAATGTTTGGCAAATATAGAAGTTACGTATTTACCTAGATTCAGGGGCGTGGTCATGGCCAAAAGCTTTGTAGTCTAGCCTTGTAATTATTTGATTAAAAGATATAGCAATGAATTTAAGCGTTAAAAAAATCTTTCCATCGTGTCATTGCCACAATCATAAATGCCCATGCACGGGAAGGAGGCGCGCCTACGTGTATTGTTTTGTGGAAACTGCATGAAAATATGCGCATGTGAGCACAATTTATTGTCACATCTAAACAAGACACTATTTCGAAAAGCAAAGGAACTATAATCCATTAATCTAGAGTTAACGGAGTTGCGATTCTGTTTTTTTGTTAGGAGCCTTAGCAGACGTATTACAACCTCAGAAAACATGGCAAATATCATATCGCTTCAGGAACAAGACTTTTCGGTACTAATGAATACGGGGCCCTCGACCACTCAAAACACGCGGCTCTAGAGCACTCAATAATAAAATTAGAGAGCGAGATGCACTGTAAAAAAATACCGTGTTTAAGATCTTTCGGGGGCGGCGAGGGTAGTCACGTGCTCAGAGAACCCAGTGGGCCAGTGGGATAGAGGGGCCTCTTCAGAAAGAGACATTCACGCATCGCAAGAGAATTTACGAAAAAGTATGAAATTTTACATAATTTTCATTAATTTTACTTTTTGCAATTTATATTAAGAAATGAAAATTATGGAAAAAATAAATACTTTTCATAAATTTCCTCGCGTTTTCGGGAAATTGATAGGTTTATGTGTTCATTTTGCATGTAAAATTACATAATTTTTGTGTCCGTGGACGTGGTGCGAACACTCTAAGTCTAGTGCATTAATTCTGATAGCCTCGAATTCTCCACACAAGATAGCACAAGCTTTTAGCATCTAGTGTTTATACTGCATGACCTATTTTTCTAAGGCCTGGTGCAAACAAAATATATGGATATGAACAAAAATAATACATATGGATATAAATAATTATAAAAAATGGAAGTTTCATTTGTAAAAATAATGGATATGAGCGCGATCTCGCCAACAAACTGCCTTACAAACATGCTTTGGCGAATGAATTAAAGTTACATGCAGTTATGTATACTTTATTTGAAAAAAAAAAAAACAGCAATCTGCAAATTTTATCCCCACGAAAAAGGCCAAACGCCGATGGTAACGAATCAGAGCAGTTACTCCGCAGTTCCAAATTTGAAGTTCGTATCGCACTGCTCTTGCTCTCATGTTAACCTATATTGGAGTAGGCAGCACGAGGGTACGAACTTCGATTTTCGAACTAGCCCCTTAGGCGACTCAACAAGTATTACTTATTAACCTGTTGATGAGCCCAAACCGCAGCCATCATTGGAGCAACCGGTGAGTGTTTACTGAATGGTTGATTTATTTCATACTATCTTTTCATATATCTTACACTTATAAAGAGCGTGAAAATAGGTATGTAAAAGTGATATCGCTTTTACATGACAATGAGTCATCGTACGAAAATATCACAGGAGTTAAAGAGTCAAGGTAAACATATTTTTGATTGTTAGTTACTAGTAGTATAGTATGCTAATGGTTCTCATTAATATGGAAATTGCCTGGGTTCAATCCCGGTTGAGACAGTTTCAGTAATAACTATTCTGAGATGTTCTCAGAAATTATAGGGACAGATTATTTGCGAAGTTGTAACGAATCATCTGTGACCATTTTTTTAACGTACATCCATAGCTTCTCCTGGAAATGTTTGTTTGGTTGGTTATAAAATAAAGGAATTATAAAAAAATATGATTAGAGTTCCCACGAAACAATTAAAAACCGCGGGAAAATTAATGTTAGCGCATTTTTTGTGTAGTTATTTTTTTTTTACCATTTCGCCCATGCGGACAGGCCAGGACCTTAGGCCATACTGCCAAGTCTTCTATTGTTAATGTTTAATTATATGGCCTAGGCTAGGTTTATTTGACTTTTGCACAACTTGAAACTGGTTATCTATATTGTCTATGGTGCCAGTAAAGTATCATGAAAATACAAAGTTCCAAAGAGGACGTATACAAAAAATAGGTCTCGGCTTCTCCCTAAAATAACTAAACCCTTACCGCTCCTCAAGTTATTTTAACATTTGCTATAAAACCATTCAAACTCACGGCAAACTTTACATAAAATATAAATAACTCAACACAAAATGCACACCAATCCACAAATAAAAATACACAATCACAGCACGATTCGAATTTCGAATGACACGACATTTTAATTTAAAAATGGAACGGAATGCATTCTTTTTTCGAATTTTAATTTCGAATGAGGGACGTACCGAGACACGACCGGTCGGTGGGGATCGGTAACTCAACTGAGTTTCTATTTCGCGTTCGCTATCACATCTCTAGCTTAGCGGCGCGCGTTTGTGAGCGTGTAGTGTTGGGAGAGATAAGATTTCCGCGACGATAGTTTAATGGAATTGCTGATTTTCAGAATAGTTTTTTTAAGAGCAGTTGTAAAGTATAAAACAGTAGGGTTAAAACCATAACTTTAAAAAACATATAGCAACCAACTTCAAACTAGTCGAGATCAAATACGTCGAAACCATTCGAAATCTGTATCATATCATGCCGCCTTGTGTATGTACATACAATAATTGAGAGAACTAGGCGATGATACAGATTTCGAATGGTTTCGACGTATATGGCTAATGTGTCAATAGAGCTGCTGAAAAATGTTTTTCCCGGAAAACTCATTTCCAAAAGGAGTGACATTGAATGGCCACCACGCAGCCCCGATCTCTCTCCATGCGATTATTTTCTGTGGGGTTACCTCAAATCCGTAGTCTACGAGAATAATCCAAACAATTCAGAGCAGATCAAAATGAACATCATCCGGGAAATCAACAATATTCCGAGAATAACGTTTCTCAAAGTTTACCAGAATCTGCAACTTCGCCTTCAAGATTGCCAAGCAATCGAGAGACGTCATCTAGACAACACTATTTTAAAGTCTGAAAAATTCAAAAATATTTTAGTAATAAAAATGTAGTACGTTTTGTAATTTTTTTTAAATTTAATTTTCAAACTACCAACACCCTTATGGCCCACCCTGTATAACAGGAAAGACAGAAGGACTACTAAATGCAAAATTTTAAATTAGTAAAATTATTTTTTAAATAAGTATTAAAGTAAATAAATTAAGCTACAATCGAATGAAGAAAACTAGTCTATAAAATACTTTTACTTTTTTATAATTTTCACTCTACTCTCTATTAACATTAAATGGTTAAATTTATAGGCTTTAGTATTCACTTCCACTATGCACTGTCTTCACTAGTAGCAATACAAAGTATGAGTATGGTAAACATTTAAAAAATAAGTTGGAAGTTTGTAGAAATCTTCACAAATAAGTGCAATTACATACTAACATATATATTAGGACATTTAAATAAAATGCATTAAGTATTTGTAGTTATGTACATATGTGGCTACTGTAAAGTGGCCAATAAGGTAAGACATAAAAATAATCTCAATAATAATACCAAGGTGTTTTAAAAGCAGTACAATTTGTATACCTATTGATAAAAAATCCATCATTGATAGTATGTATACCTACCTAGTTGTATTTTTATTTCGATTGAGTAAAAAAAAACGGCTAAAGAACATATCAAGCCTGCTAAATCTGTTTTAAATTATGGATTTAAAAAATACTATACTAGTATACTGAAATTGTCCTATGCACTCGTAAAAAATACTAAAAACATAAACTAGTCTATCATTTAATAATAGGTATATGATAATTGATTGACAGTTGGGGCCTTGACGAGTTTGTAAGTTTTCTCCATGTTATTTTTTTATACATTATATTTTTATCGATATAACGTCAGCACAACACTATATTTTAACATCATGTTAACACAACTCGCCGCACACACATCCAACCGTCGAGCTTTTAAGCTGGCTGCATCCAGAACTATCCCTACCAAAATACACCTTAACTTAAGCAAATACGATAACAAATCGCATTTACTCATATTTGAGCTGCCATTCTGACTTGCATATATACAAAAGAGCACCATTTTATTGTAACAACGTGTCGGTTAAGTCTTTTTAAATATTGAAGACTACTCAGCTTATACATCCAAATTCAAAAAGCAACCTAAAGGTAACCGATATAAGGAGGATTTCGGAATAGGTTGTCTTCATTTATTGCTGCGCTTTAAGAGAATGTGTGAAGATTTGTAATCATCATTATTTTCATGATCGTGAAGAAAATAGGTACTTAATAATATTAAACGACACTTAGATACGGCTAAGCCTAGGTACCTACAGTAATAATACTTAAACACTAAATAAGTAATAGCTAAAACGATAAAATACTTCATCATAATACGAAAAATGCTAGAAAGCTTACGATTTTTTCAAGACCGTACGGATTATCTTGAGAGCATTGTCATTTCAAACCAAAAAAATAATGAATTTTAAGGAGATACGTTACCACAGACAGAGAAACAAGTACATAAAAAAAATAAAATGTTAAAATTACCTATCCTCACATTTTCCGTTAAAATGAACTTTATAACAAAAACGACTCCTAAAAAAACTAAAATAGAAAAACTACTGCAAAACTCAGTTTTTTTAATATTTTCTTCTGTTTCCGCGATTATTACTCATTGAAATAAAACAATTTAACGGATTATATCGCGTATATTATCTCATTTTTGTTCCCGACGTTTCGGAAGCTTTCCAGCTTTCCATGGTCACGGGAGGACTGAGAAAAGATGTATTTTCCTCTGTCAAAGTTACAATTTGTGCAAACTACCCATTTTTTGAAAAAACACAAATAAAGGTGTACATACATGCCAGATGGGCCTAAGCTGTAAAGACAGTTACACATGTGCCAGAAGGGCTTAATTATTTTATTCTAATAATTTACCAAGCAGCATTTCACAAATGAGGCGTACTGAGGAGAAAAGAAACGCTGCAAAGAAAAACTCCCAGGCTACCTCATTACTAATTATAATATTTAAAAACAGAGACTATTAAACTACTTTTAAACAGATAAGATATTTTACACCGTTCGGAAATTAAGGTTTTGCAGTCCTGTGTCTTGCTTGTTCCTTGATGAGATGTATTACAGGATCCCAAGCTGGTGGTAGTGACAATCCATCTTCTCTATTGAAATTAGGATGCTTTTTAATCTCAATAGCCTCGCGTAGCATCCTGGGAAAATATCTTTTTTCTTTGGCAAGGATAGAAGGTTTATCAAACTTAATTGAGTGGTTTGGTTTGTCAATGACATGTTCACAAACTGCAGACCTATTACACCGACGGTGCTTGACATCTGCTATGTGCTCCTTCACCCGGGTTGATACACTGCGTTTCGTTTGACCAATGTATGAAAGACCACACTCGCAGTCCAACTTATAAATGCCTGCACTCTGCAAAGGGGTGCTACTCTTCACGGGTCTAAGGTATTGAAACACCTTCTTCAACGGCTTGAAATATGTTTTTATAGAAGCACGCTTCAAGATGTTTCCGATCTTGTCTGTGACCCCTTTCACATATGGTAATACGGCAGGTTTACGCTCGACTGTTGGTTTCTTCATACTGGGATTCTGCTTGGAACGTGGTATCTGGAGCTCGTTGGCTCGAAGCGCACGTTTGAATGTCAAACGTTTTACTACTTAGGCATCTTGTCTGTCATTTAGATATTCAGCTACAGAATAATAGGCATTTTCTACCAATAATCTTCTTAACGCTAGCTTAATTTCTGATATATCCTCCTTGTCTCTAATGGCACTTCGTAGTCGGTTATATAGTTTTTCGAACAAACTGACTCTTGAATTTCTATTATTGTCTATTGTCGAGATTCATTCATGCATGTCCGATCTGACTGCTGTTCGAAACGGTTCTTGATATTTTTTTTGCACTCCTGAAAACTTGAATATTTCTAGATCCGACCATATATAATGTACTTGGGTCATTCTCTTTTTGTTAACAACTGTCGTTTTTCAAATAATTAACCAATATTCAAGAAAATATTTATAAAATTAACATGCTAGGCTAGGTTCCGTAACCGATTTATGGACTCTTATATACGAAAAGTCATACATTGATCGTTATAGCCGTAAAAGGTGGTAACGCAGCGGTAAATACCTTATTTTCATACTAAAGTGGGGACATCGATGACCACTGCGTTACCTGCTTTATAATTATAAACGGTGACCAAAAAAATTTAAAATTACAGTTTAACAATGCTATATTTTAAATTAATAGGGCACAAAACAATCAGACTAAAATCTGTCACTTTTTGCACAATATGCTTTTTACGTAAAGATGCGAAAAACAGTGGCGCTAAAATATTAGAATGGCCCTCTTACAGAAAGTAATAAAAGTAAATAATATTTTTGAATACTTAAATATATTGGTACAATACTTTATTAAAGTACACCTCAAAAGGAAAGATATATAGAACAGAGGAATCAAAATAAACACAAATTAATGATAATATTACCGAAAATTCAGGGTTCTGGATTTCAAATAGTGCTTAAGGCATTTAAAGGATTTTCGCCAATAAGTGCTTTTTCCTACATTAAATATGAAATTCACTTAGATATGATGATTGATTAATAATAATAGTATTGCTACCGTCGACTATGGGAAGTCATGAGGTGTCTTCATACATGAACTTGTTTTCGCAATTTGTCGCTAGATGTCGCTGCGCAAGTCCAGTGTAAATCGTACATCGCGCTGTTAAGATTTTTCCTGATTTAACGACCTCCCTCGGTCGGAAGTTTTAGGTTATCGCTTCTCGGCCTTTTGGCTAAGATCAAAGTGTAGTATCTGTTCTTTTCAGCTTAATATCTGAAAGTTCCCTCACTGAGGGACCAGTATATTAAACTGATTTTTGTAATCCGACGGGATGTTCGGGGCTCGCTCCACTCCCGTCATGGGTCGGCCCGGCATTGCAGTGCCGCCGGGATTGGCCCACACAATCCAAATAATTGTCTAGGTTAATCCTATTTCATTTCAAACAGATAGATGTTTATGAGATCTAATAAAATTTGTCCACTGCTCCGTATTGGTTGTTGTTGTTTGGAATCAACATATTTTTTATGTAACTAGCGTCTGAAAAATAGGCAAAATTTTCATAAAAAGAAATGACTGCATAATTCAGTTTCTTCAAATTACTTACAACGAACCGTATACCTATACAATTAATCTTATTATGTATAACTGGTATTTATATACTATTCTGCATATTACATAAATATTACACGAAAATAGTGAATTAATTAACATTCTTACAATATATAAAATCCTAAACTAAATTATAAGGTAAATTAAAACTACTCAACACACTAAAATTAAAAGGAGTTATAAAAAGAACACCCCGTCCAGCAGTTCCGCCTGCGGCATGGTTCCCATTATGCTGCCGGCGTTACCTCTCTGAATGGCTAAGGAAATCCTCTGGGAGAGGTAAGCGCCAGCTCTGGGATCGCCGGAGGTGCGGCTCAACTGCGTCGACAGGGTCTTCATGTCGGCTGACCATGGCCCTAAGGTCTCCACTGCAAGGGCCGCAAACTCGTAATTTTGAAGTAATGTGGAATATTTGCGGCGCTTGAGGGTCTGGGCCTGATCAGCCGCGGCGCCGGCCTGGGCTCGGGTGGCCTGTATGTGGGACAGAGCGAACGTGTCTACACACGTAGCGTCCCAAACCAGGGCCCGCCCGAGTTTCCACGGCACTAAAGTTACGCCATCAGGCCGCTTACCATCGTCTCTGACCATACCAGACGGCTCAAGAATGGAAGGCATGGAGGCATTAGCAAGCGCCCGACGTAGGAGATCATTTATGGTGCCGTGGCGGTACATGCGACCAGCGCTTCTGTAACATGACAGACCATGACGACCCAGCTGATCCACACTTTTTCCGCAGACGCAAGTGTGAGGAACACATATCCTGGACCCAAGCCTTAAACAAATTGCAATCCTTAAGCAGCCTGGGTCCAGGACTGTGCCTACGTTGCGCGAAGGCAGAGCGTTTAACCAGTGACCCAACTCATGCGCGAAGGCAGCTAGAAGTCGGGCACGTTCTGAATCATCCTGACTATTTTTGATGAAAGAGGCATGCATCGCCTGGAGACTAGGAGTATCCCAAACTCTCTGAACATGTTTTATGGAAGGGGTATGTATAACTATCATTAATCTTATATGTATATAAACTCAATTTTTTCTAACTCAAATCTAAAGGAGACAAATTCATCAGAAATTGTCTCCTTTAGATTAGTGTTTTGTTTCAATGTAATTTTTTTATTTTCGCAACTGTATAAAAAAATCTTTATTTTCTTACAAAATTCATACTAACGGAGCGTCTTGAAATTTCGAAAAAGAAGCTGATTTGAACAGTCATCAAATACTGTATTGGCGGTGATACATATATATAATTAGGGAGGTATTAAACTACACATGTACATGAATATACAAAAAAACACAAACAACCATACATTGTTTTGCTCATATAGATTACTAAAACAGAAAACTTGAAAATCAATTACAAAATATTATGCCGCAGATAATAATTATTTTGCAGACTATACGAATAGTTTTAACATCCAATTTAAATATAAATGACAAATTCAACATGCAACATATAATTAGAAGTATCTTCTTCACTGCTACGCAGATCCAACAAAATTACTTTATCGTGAAAATTTAATATCTTCAGAAGTCGGTTGCCAACAGAGTGATCCTCTTGGGCCAGCAATTTTTAGTTTAGCCATAAATCCTATAATGCAAAATTTAAAATCAAAATTTAACGTATGGTATTTGGACGACGGAACCCTAGGAGGCGACGTTGATACTGTCCTCTCGGACCTAGTAACAATAAAGACATAATTCGAATCCATTGGTCTAGAGTTGAACTTCAGTAAGTGCGAACTGTATATGCCAAATTCAGGTGACAATTCCAGAGACATCAACATCAAACAACAATTTGACAGCCTAACGCCAAATATTAAAATAGTCACTAAAAGCTCCCTCTGTCTCCTAGGCTACGCCAAAATAACGCCGACAGACTTCTCGAAATAAGTCCTCATTATGCTTTGTCAATCTGCCTTTTCGTCCCAAAATTAACATATGTGCTTCGCTGCTGTCCTCTGGAAATCCCAAATCCTGTTAACACCTTTAGACGACCTTATTAAGCTGAATTTGGAGGCTATTTTAAACACACAGCTAAGCGAAGAGTCCCGGAGTCAGGCATCTCTACCCATCCGATACGGTGGGATGGGGATCCGCAAAATTTCTAGTATTTCTTTACCGGCCTTTTTGTCTTCCGTCCATAGCTCGACTAGTCTCATAGGTAAAATCTTACGGGATTCCCCACAAAACTATGAGACTGCAGGCCTAGAGGAAGGCAAACATGCATGGTCACTTGCTTGCCCGGGACAGGATTTTCCAGACCACCTTAATTCGCAGAGGAGTTGGGATGACATACTATGTAAATGAATGTACGACAGTTTACTAAGCCGCAGTACAGGTCCTGAACGGGCCAGATTATTAGCGGTGGGAACCAAAGAAGCAGGGTCTTGGTTACACGCCTACCCATCGCCAAAGACCGGGGCCTACTTAGATTCTGACACGCTCCGAATAGCGACCTGTCTCCGGCTCGGAGCCCGAATCTGCGCACCACACAAGTGCCCCTGCGGCAGCGAAGTAGACCGACGGGACGCCACGGGCTATCTTGCCAGAAAAGCACCGGCCGCTTCTCAAGACACGCCGTGCTTAATGACATTATCCACCGAGCTCTTGCCACCGTCAACGTGCCGGCTCTACTCGAGCCAACTGGGATCGCGCGAGACGATGGCAAGAGACCGGACGGAACGTCTCTTATTCCGTGGAGGTTGGGGAGGATATTGGTGTGGGACGCTACATGTGTAGAGACACTGGCTCCCTCTCACCTTCACGGAACTTGTAATAAAGCAGGCGCAGCGGCTGAAGCGGCCGAAAAGATGAAGCGCTTTAAATACCGTGCTCTCGGCCCCGAATACAATTTCACCCCATTCGGAGTCGAGACCATGGGTCCATGGGGCCTGGAGGCTCACAAGCTCTTCAAAGAGCTGGCAAGAAGGCTCGTGGACTCCACCGGGGATCGCAAAGCCGGCAGCTTCCTTGCCCAAACAATTGGTCTTGGCACGATGCCAAAGGGGTCAACTTTTTTAAATATATTATAAGATTTTAATTTTTAGTTTATGTATGTAGTTTTTAGTAAATTTAGTCAATATTTTGTGTAGGTAGTTTTAATTTGATATTTAAGTTCATTTTAAGTTTTATATGATCGTAAAATTAGAAGTGTGTAAGTTTCAAAAATAAAAGCTTACAATTACAATGAAGGCACTAGCTAATATCTGTATTTATATTGAAATGAGGTAATTTACCACAAAAATGATGCATTATTGCACAAGGTACATTTAGAACCATGATCTAGTCCGTGCGGTATTTCTTTTGTTTTGATTTGAGTTGGTTTTCACACTCTTTATTAACTACGCACTATAGCTTGACAAGTTCTTTCGTGACACTCCCATGGTCTGCGGGCGACGGGGGGAAAGACAGCGAAGGTGGGTATGAAGTGTGCGCGCGACGGAGCATCATGTCACTGCCGCGCGCACACTTCTTACTCGCCCCCGCTGTCTTTCCCCCCGTCGCCCGCAGACCATGGGAGTGTCACGAAAGAACTTGTCAAGCTATAGCATGAGTACCATCGATATTATTATGAACTTGTAGAAATGAAATGGTTGGGGCAGTAAAGTCCTGTAGTGGAGACCACGTGTAGAAAAGAGTAGCGTAGGACGGCCCCCGACTATGTAGACGGATGACCTCATAAGGGTCGCGGGGAGTTGGATGCGGTCTGCGCAGGATCGCACCCTGTGGCGAGCTATAGGAGAGGCCTATGTTCAGCAGTGGACATCCGGTGCTCATAGATAGATAGAAATGAAATGATTTTTTACAACTTTATAATAGCATAGCATGACGACACGTTTGGCTCAGTGGGTTGCACAACGGCCTATGGAGCTGGCGGTCCCGGGTTCGAATCCCGGCCAGGGCAAGTGTTTGTGTGAATGTTTGTTCCTGGGTCTTGGATGTTTTCTATGTATTAAGTATTATAATTTATCTATATAATATTATGTATATCGTCGCCTAGTACCCATAGTACAAGCTTTGCTTAGTTTGGGACTAGGTTGATTTGTGTAAGATTGTCACTGATATTTATTTATTTATTTATAGGTATTTCCTATCTTCCTCCTTCATTTTGTGACGGGGTAAGTTAAGTTAAGCTGGATGCGCGTAGAGTTGTCAAACGTCAGGATTTGTCCTGACATTTCAGGATTTTGTCCCTTTGCCAAGATTGCGGCCTGATTTGGCAAGTGTCAAGGTTTTTAGAGATGACCTTCTTGAAATAAAACTAGGTATATGTTTACAGGGCGAACGTGGAACGTACGTATCGCGCGCTCGCGGGGAGGGGGCTATGGGGTCGGGCGAAGGGAAAGGGAAAGGGAAGGGTAGATCCACGATAAAGTATACCGCAGCTCGCCGGCGCGTCGTTCAAGCTACGCCGAATTACTGTTACAAAGAAATTTCACTACTTTTAGGGTGATGTCAGATGTTTTTAGGACATAAAATTTGTCCACATGGCAACATTGGCAACCCTAGATGCGTGGGTCCCGCTTTTTTAGCGCAAGTCTTAGAGTTCAAATACAAATGTCCCGCAAACCTATATACGCGCAATTTTTGACAACCATAGTTAAGTTACAGGTCGAGAGCCCGACTCACACTTATCCGAATATTTGTAAGTAAACATCACAAGTGCATTTTCTTGGAAAATATACGCAGTAACAATTTGCTTGTCATTGTGCGGTTAATGATGCAAATGGAAATAAAGATGGTGTTTTCTTATGTTTTGCGACTGCTACTTGGCTTTTGCTGAGCGTTGATGAGTCAGACCAGGTAATGCTCACAGCGGCCGTAAATGACCTATGCACCGGTGTCGAAAGATCTCGGAGGGAGATATAGCTCTCGCGATCTTTCGACAAAGGTCGATGAACTTATTCGTTCGGTCAGTTTTCTGTTATGGCCGTCGTGTGACACCAACCCGTGAACAACCTTACCCGCTCTCCCCTACATGAAGCAAATAACAGTTGTCCTCAGTTACAGTTATTGGAGCCAGAATATCGGTATAATATACTTAAGTTACTCAAAGGTCAACTGGGAGAGATCCCTAATAGGGATAAGTTCGCCTCTTTACTTATATCTTTTAAGTTGATTGCATTTGTAACTGGTTACTATGTACAATAAAGTGTTTACAGTACATACATACATACAATAAGTATGGAATCGCTATAGGTAAGGTATATATACATACACAAGTACTTGTTGCAATATAGGGGAGTCCGGGTAAAGTTGCCGCAAGGGTCGGTTGTCACGTGACGGATCGCGAAAGCTTTGGTTTACTAATGAATCGGCGAAAATTATTTAGCAAATTTTTAACTCCTAAACTATTATTCCCATATTTTTATTGCAGCGAAGTTTTATTTCCTAAGTCTACATTTCGCACTGATATTATTTCCCCAACTGATGATTTGATAAATTATTGTTAGGCAAATTATTACCTGGGATTTGTTTAGTAAGATGTCATTTATGTCTTTGTCAAATATATTGATTGGCATACCATACATTTAGCAACAAATGGCATTATAAAATCGTTATACGTTCGTTAAAATGCAAGGTTCAAATTTCAGTATCATTGTATTTCATTATGTGGGCAGAGTGATGCACCGTATAGCTAAATTATGAAATTATGAGGGTATTACTTTCGTTTACATATTTCTTTGCTCAGTATAGCATGTCATTCTGGTGTACCTAAGCCATTTTTGACCCATGTTCGATTTTGTCAATTATGTACATACAAGCAAGCATTTTGACCAGAATGCTTGGTCAGAATACAAACCAAACCTTACCTACAGTTTTCGGTTTTTGACCCATGTTCCATTTTGTCCATTGTGTACATGCAAGCAAGCATTTTGGCGCTCTGCTCGCTCCGCTATACATGGTCAGAATTCAAACCTAACCTACAGTTTTCGGTTTCTGACCCGTGTTCCATTTTTATCCGACGTCTTCCGAGGTTCTCAATTCGACGGAATGTTTTTTTTTATGGATGTTCACCAATTACTCGAAGACTATTTGACCGATTTCAAATTTTTTTTTTGGTTTTATAGAAGGTACTTTCAAATTGGTCCCATTTAATTGGGAAATTGGGATCCATGAGGAATTGAACGAACTCCTCAAATATTGTAGGCATACATATAGCGATTTTGGTATTATAAGAAACATAATAAGCATTTGCATTCAGAAAGTGTAAATTGGTGAAGTGGAATTGATGCAGAAGACCACAGAATGCCATCGGAACTCCTCAATGATAAATGATTTACGGGTGGCGACAAAATATCTTGATTAATTTAGCTAAGCAACTTCATAGTCACAAATGTTTCTGATGAGAATGGTACCATCGAATTGATTTGATGATGGAACCGGAAGGTAGGCACCAGATCTATGTAATAAAATAATGTATCCTAGCCGTGTTTGGCCTTGTTCGAATCGTCACGAGTTACACTTTTAAGTAACGATTAACTAAAAGTGTAAAATAAATAAACTTTTTAACAAAAAAATAAAACCGACTCCAAAAAAAAAAAGTAAAAAAATAACGCCATAATTCAGTTTCTTCAAATTACTTACAAGTAACCGTTTGTTTACTCAATCTATACAGTATATACAATTAATGTTATATTGGAGTCGGTGCCTTACTAAAATCGTCAATTTTCAATATTTTACACATTCTTTATATGGCACCGACGCCAAAATAAGATTAATTGTATATACTGTATAGATTGAGTATGCAAACGGTTACTTGTAAGTAATTTGAAGAAACTGAATTATGGCGTTATTTTCTACTGTTTTGTTTTTTTTGGAGTCGGTTTTATTTTTTTGTTAAAGAGTTTATTTTGTCAATTGTGTTCTATTCTAGCAGTAGTGGTAATTCTGCAAAGTTTATATTTGCCCAAATGACATTTGACGATTTGTTATTTGCCTAAGAAAATCATTTGCTTCATAATTATTTGCCACATAAAAGTTTATTGAAGTAACAGTTTGCAATATAAAAATGTTGCCAAATAAGAAAAGTGCGAAGTTAAGTTATGCCAACGATTCGTTTGCCAAATAAAATGTCGGCGAAAAGTTGGTTGTTAAGTAAAATTTGGCGAAACATATTTCGCCAAAAACGCAGTACATCGAAAGCTTTATCTAAGAGGGAAATATAGCCCTCGCGATATTTCGACACCTGTTCATAGATATACCGACCCTAGAGACAATATTACCCGGTCTCCCCTACCAGTGTAGTGAGCTTTAAAAAACTAGAGCCCCTTTTTGTGCCCCTTAATGTACTTAAATGAGCTATTCCTATGACTAAATATACAGTCCCTCAATACAAAGTATGTTAAAAACAATCGTCACGCCCGAATCATAGCTGTTTATATGCTAAAGCGATCACGTATGCCAATTTGACGAATAACACGCTTGTCGCGAAACTATAGAGCATCGTCAAAATGGCCGACACGTGGTTGGCGCCTAAAATGGCGGAGTTTCGAGGAATTATGAAAACGAGCAATCTCATTTTTACCACGAACTTGCAAGTTGTGGAATTCCCCCTGAGGTGTTCCGGAGCGCAATAACATAGGATTCTTCAAGAAGCGAGTTAATAAGGGCGATCAAAAGGTGAGCAACGTATGGGCGACTCTTGCGGTGTAACACATAGGGTTGCCAACATTACTATATAATATAGTATCCTACTATATTAGGGGATCAAATACTATTTTTTTTTCTTTAATATAATATATATTTGGCGAAATTACTATATTTTGCGTTACGCAGCTTTTACACTTTTCCTTCATTCACCTAGCTGTCGCTGACAATACTATCTCAAAAATAAAAAAAACAATTACTAAGGTGCAGCAGCAAAAAACGTTAATTGTAAAAATTAAAGTAGGTACATATTTCAACTACATATTATATATTTTTCTTTGTTTTTACCGTCTACTATATTTTTAGAGATAAAATCTTCGAAAATACTATATTTGATAGAAAAACAGTTGGTAACCCTAATTAGTCCACATCCGTGGGTGACGATCAGTGGCGTCATGGCGTGTGGTCCATTTACGCACAAAGGCACTGACTACCCTGAATGACCAAGGCTCCATATAGGCACAGAGGAACTGCTTACCCGTGTGATTTATGGTTTCTAAACCCTGTGCATGCCACTGGCGATAATGACCACTTTTCATCAGGTGGCTCGTCTGTTACTTATAACATACAGGAAATATATTTAGAACAAGCATTTTTTCCGAAGTACAGTCATCATCGTCAATATTTTTAGGGGTCTGTAGTTAACAACGAGCTCTTATTAGTATAGCTTCTGTCATCACTCTCATACATGTTCTTGACCAATCTGCCCCTTCCTTAGCACCTAGACTTAGCTGTTCCCGTGGACTTTCGTACGTCTCCTTAAATACAATACTGTACAGAAATAGTAAAAATAGAGCCTAAGCATATACTACAATAATAGGCGGTCTTATCCCTAAACAGCGATCTCTTCCAGACAACATTTGGGTGGCGGAGACGCCACAAAACAAAACAAGGAATTAATAGATGGTGAGATTTATAAGACTATTAATGACACAAAAATAAATATATTCATAAACATACATACATACAAAAGTAGAAAGTAAAATATGATACAGCTGACATCAAACTAACTTTAAAACCATTTATAATAATTAAAGAGTAAAAAATATGGGAGTGATAAATCATTATCTCTTAACTGAGTTTTAAAAATAAGCAAAAACTTCGCCTTTAATCGGGCGGAAGAGAGATCCGCAACAGAGTAGCCTGGAGTGTAAAAGACACACAAAATTTTGACTCAGGGAACAGACAAGAAAGTATTGGCTATTATTTATTTTCACAATATCTGTAAGTTTTTATAACGAGCGAGCGAAGAGAATGACGCCATTGTTTGTGTTCACTCGGAAAGGTCGCCGTGTCAATGGTAATTAGAGCAGTCCCGTTATGCAACATGCACCATGTACATGGAGCGATAAAACAAGACACATACAAGGGCCATGCAAAATATAGTCAAGACCTTGATGGTCTTTCAAATTCAAAACTTTATAGGGCACTTTTACATGTCTGATTTTACAATAAATAGAAAAAACCGGCCAAGAGCATGTCGGACCATGCTCAATGTAGGGTTCCGCAGCCGTTTATACAAAAAAATGCACTACAGATGAAAAAAATACGATATGGCAAAAAAACACTAACAAAAGAGCGTATCTCCCCGGCACTTTTACTGAGAAGCGCATTTTTTGGCAATAACTTTAAAACGGTATGTCCGATCACGTTGAAAATAATTTTCGTTGAAAGTATTTATGAAGTTTTATATTTGAAAACTTTTTTATATTTTTTGAACATACCGTTTAGAAAATAGAGGGGGGGGGGGGACACAATTTTTGCTACTTTCGGAGCGAATATTTCCGAAAATATTCACTAAATCAAACATTTTTTATAGAAACCTCAAAGTGTTTTTAGAAGATCTGTCGAATGATGTGCCACACATTGATATTAGCTGAAAAAAAAAATCAGTTCGGTTACATGTATGGTGTGGGAATTTTTTTTTTTTTTATCTAACTACCAAACCAAGTAGCGGCTCACACAAGACACCTATGTTCCAAATTTCATCAATAATCATCTTATAGTTTTTGAGTAAAATGCCTGTGACACACGGACGAACGGACGGACGGACGGACATGACGAAACTTTCCGTTTTTGCCATTTTGGCTACGGAACCCTAAAAACATTCACAATTTAGAGACTGGCATTATACTTCATAGCAATATTAAAGCCACAGACAAATACCTGGGCACACTATACAGGCACACTTTATACTGTGTATTTTTGATTTGATAATAACCTAACCTGTACTTACAGAGATGTAAAAGGTCTCTAGGAGTCAAAAAAAGTAAAAAACAGAATATATCAAAAAAAGCTAAGTTTAATGGAGATTTAGAGAGTCTCCATGGTCAAAACTGTAAATTAGGAGATGTAAAAGGTGTCCATGGTCACGTAATATTTTGGAGGTGTAAAGTGTCTCCAAATGTCAGAGACAGAAATTAAAATATAAATATTACATTAGAGAAGATATCAAGACCGTATTCGGTCTTGACTATATACACGGTGATTGGTTATTGGGTAAATTCCTTTTAGGTTATAGTGCAACTCAAAAAACTATTAGTTTCCAAGATATTCACAATTTCACAATTTTAATAGCATTTTTGGATTTTTTCCTTATAACCGTATATAGTAGTTAAGTTTAAGTGACATTGCTTTTTTTTCGTCAGTATCCTATGTACATTTTGAAACATAATATACTGTTTTTTTTTTAGTAATTACGCAAACTTAGGTTTTAAATACTTCGCATAAACCCAAACACAGAAAACACTACTTTAAATCGTACACAAAAAACTCGTACACAAAAAACCTGGCACGTGATTTTAAGAACTTCAATTTATGGTTCAAACTGTTGAAAATAAAAGAATTTCATTTAAACTTAACTACTACCAGTAACATTACTGGTAGGTAGTTGTTAAGTTCTACTCAATAACCAATCAACCTGTATACTTATTTTTTTTATAGATTTTACTTAGGGGTTGGGCTCCGCTCACACTGGATTTCCATAGACGGCCGTTACCGCCGTTTTTCGCGCATATTTTGTACGGAACCCTCGGTGCGCGAGTCCGACTCGCACTTGGCCAGTTATTTTACATATGTGTGTAGATAAAGTAGTCTCGCTAACGCTCGTTTCATAAAACCACACTCGTGTTTTAAGGCCTCTCATTATGTATCAGTTGCATAAACTAGTATTAATGTCGTAGCTGTACATAAGCACTATGTAATTACCGGGTAGGTACAATCTTATACAATTTATTTGTTAGGTAGCGCATCCAAGTCGCCGTCAATGTACATATTGCGCTAATTGCATAAGGTCATGAGATAACACCGCACAATTAGCTGGAAATTAGGTCCCTCTTTAATCTGCATAACAAGAGTCAATGTTACTTTACTTGTCCCAAACTGCTTAATTTCGAAAAGGTTTCACATGCCACAGGAAGTTTTCTTTGAGAAATAATAAAGTGCAGTTCATTTTAATTATATGCACAGCAAAATTACCTTTGTACTTGCAGTGCAATTAGATATTTTTGCTGTGCAATCAATTTTAATATAGGTTAGGTTAGGTTTGCTGATCGATTAAATACTTGCCGCTTTTTTAACCAAGCTACTCGGGGAAATTAACCTAATAGACTTTAAATAAAGATTGAAATAAGGTTTATACTGTTTAATAGCCGCGTTTTTGCGGCATCATCTCATCACTCAAAAACAGCGAGACGCATCATCACCATGTTTGGTACAAGTATAGCTGAACACCCGAGGATAGTTATAGGATGCTTTTTACCCGACCACTCTAAGGAAAACAGAGGGTTATGACATTCCTCATCCGCGAACGAAGTTGCGTGTACAATCTAGTAATAAATATAAATTTATTTAAATGACTTATAACAATTTCACCAGCCAGGAAGTTCCAGTTAAATTCGGCGTACAATTTACATATTACTCGCTAATTGAGAAGGCGCTCACGTAGCGTACGGGACAATGTACTCGAAACGCCTCTGACTCATTTGACTATGGTGACACCATCGCTCATAGACCATAGACTAGACCTTTAGACCAAGAAAACGATAAACGGCTTATTGCGAACAATCTCATGAAATCGTAATAAGCTACTGTCTACTCAAAACCGAGATGGGGGTCACATTTAACCTACAAGAGTTGGCCCATACAAACATACTCACATGGTAAATTAAGTTAAATAAAAGCTTGCAAAAAGCATACCCAATGAGTAATAAGTGTATCATTAAAGAATGCTGCCTGTTTACTTTTAATATTCGCAACTTCGGTCGCGGAGGAGAAGTCAAAACTCCTCTTTTTTTCTTTAGCATAGTCGAGTAAAAAGTATCCTATAACCATTTGAAGATACCCAGCTACCCGTGTACCGAAAATAGTTGAAATCCGTATAGCTGATTTAGCATGATGAAGCCACAACGACACATACAAACATACAAATATTTTATTTATACAATAGTAAGAAGAATAGATGTAACCTATTTTGATTGAGAGAATACTGATTTTTTTTACAGACCGTGTAATACAGTATTTCGTAATGTTTATGTTTATGTTATAATAATAAAAAGTTATATGTTTGAGGTCGGATGTTATAGCGTGCTTCTGTGAGGAGTAAATGCTATATAAGTTAATAACCCTCGGTGCGCGATTCCAACTTCACATCATCATTTATTTAAAGCAACAAAAAGAAATACTTTATAGATTTTGGCTGTGTGTTAAGACTTCCTACTTTCTGCTATATGATACCATTAACGACATCTAGTGGCGAATAGACAACAACCGTGGTAAATAAAAAGGCGTATACTAAAATATCATAGTGATGCACATAGTGTCAGCTTCTGGGTTTATAATAGTACAATACATCTTTAACCCTTTTCCAGGCCGCAACCATCCAGATACATGTTCAAAAAACAAAACGTACGTTCAGAATTTAAGGATTGGGAATTAATTACGAGGTAAGTAACTTTTCAAAAATTATATCTTAATATAATATAATAAAAACCTTAAAACATCGTGTTATAGTTGATTTTTTTATAGGACGTATGTGGTCGATAAATCGTACTTCCTCTGGAAAAGGAATAATCCTAACATCCCATTAACGTTAATGAATGTATGACCATTCATTCTTGATTCTTCTGCCCTTATCCTATTAATTTCGGGTCGGCGCACCATGTTTTTTCCTTTCATTTTATTCATGTCATTTTTCACACAATCCCTCCATCTTTTTTTCGGTCTTCCTTTCCCAGCTTTCCACATTCATACTCGACACCTGACTCGTCTTGTGGCTCTCCTCTCTTCGCATCTCGTACCACGCTAGTCGGTTAGCTCGCAACTTATCTGTCTGAATGCATATAAAAAATAAATGATAGGTATTTTATTATCTTATGTAATTATACATGTGAAAGTATGTAAAGATGTTTGAATGTTGTTATAATGCATTTACCGTTGAATGGATGAACGGATCAAACTTAGCATACAGATAGATTAGGTCATAGATTAAAACATAGGCTACGAAATTTCCGGTAAAGTGGGTGGAGCCACGACTAAATTTTTCTTTTTAATAATCTGAAATAAATTAAAAATTATATCGCTTCTGTACACTCGACCTAGCTATAAAAAAACAGAACTTACACAAAAATCATGGTGTAATCATGACTCGATTAGCATTTGACTGCCCAATAATGACATCAAGGCGGAAGTCGTAAATACTGGCGCAGCAAAGGTACTTCTACATTACATTGAATACAAATATCTTCGATTTTTACAATACTTTACTTTATACTACTACTAACGACATCTAGTGTTGAGTAGCCAACGACAGTGTTTTAATTACTTTTCGATATTAAAACAAAGCTTGAAGTATTTCAACAAAGCCACGAATTTGTCGAGGACGGTTTGTTTTTATTTTGCAGTTATTATTTTGATTTTTGATTATTAATTACTAATTAATTCAATGATAAATTAAAATTATCTCGTTTCTATACATTACGACTTGTCAACATTCACAAAAATCATGGTGTACATATTCAATTAGCAAATCTGACTGTCAAATAGTGACATCTACCAGGAAGTCATAAATGCTAGCACATCAAAGCGGCCACTAAATGTAGCTTTATGACTAAGTCGCCCTTTTCGGCATGGCAAATCACTTTCGAAGAAACGACGTTAAATTAGTTTATTGGGATGACAATGTGAAAATAATTGCGCCTGGAAAGATTGAACAAGCTTCTTAACAGTAAGCGCGCTCCGGTTTTAACCCTCGGCAAAGGGTGTTTTATATTTGATGTAAAATAAAATAAATAAAATACTAGGACTTGCGGTCGTGTTTGGGTTTCATGTACCCGTTACCCGGATCCCCGTTTCCGTGTTACACGGGAACGGTTTTCTGAACCGTTTGGCACGTGTAATTAGGCTACATGTAATCAAGGACCATTACAACAAGAGGACTGTCAATGACCATATTTACGATCGTGGGTGGAGCTTTAAAACTAAACATGTAAAGATGTTATAACTGTATAAAGAAACGTAGTACAGTAACACTTACTTCGCAAACAGCCAGTAAACAGTTGAAGAATTGTAAATAATCATTCTTATTTATAGATGGCGCTGTACTTATCGGAGAACGGCGTTTTGTACGGAGATTGTCAGCCCTCGTGTTTTAATGGTCTTTGGTGTAATTAAGATACGTGTACGGGTATATTCGATGGGTTGTCTCTAAGAACTACGAATGAAAATGTATTACGAGGCTCGTGCTTCTGATATCAGTCTGTTTGCTTTTGCAATTAAATTAGTCGTAAATAAAAAGGAACCAAACACTAAATATTTTTATCAATATGTATAATAAAATGTCATCAACAGAATAAATAAAAATCTAGTTGCGTCGGTCTTCCTGTTTTTTTTTTCATTCATAAAAAATCGCTTAAGGGGTAGGGCAGAGAAGATCACGTGAAGTCGATGTAAAAAATTCGTTCTGTGACAGTTCTGAACTTAACTTACTGTGCTAGCTACTGTCACCAGCATCAATATCTGGGTGTTAGTTGTACAGTCGGTGACCTGACTTAAGTACCCAGGCATATTCGTGGTTTCGAACGCACAGTCGATACACATTTGCAACGGTCGGTGCTCAGGTTCGAAACCTGGCTCAACTTATTTTTTTTCATTTTTTTTTGTCTTTAGTTAGTTAAGTATAATATAAGTATTATGGTAATACATATATTCATATGAAATAGAGAACAAATATACATATTTTTTTACGTAAAATTCAAAACTTTGCTCTGCCTCAAGTCAAGGGTTACATGTCTGATTTTACAATAAACAGAAAAATATTCGCAATCTACATAATTACTCTAAATACCTGGGCACAATTTACAGGGAGACGTAGGTATATTGTTTCCGGGTCCAATATAACATATATTACTTAACGTATATTTTCAGAGATAAAGTCTCTAGGCGGCAATAAAAGTAAAAAATAAATAAATAAATAAATAACAATATAAATATTAAAAAGCTTATATTAACATTAATGGTGATTTAGACAGTTTCCTTAGTTAAAATTTTACATCTATACCCATATGTAAAAAATTGAAAATATTTTCTTGTGCGACTGGTAATTTATAAATTGTTGAATCCATACTAATATTATAAATGTGAAAGTGTGTCTGTCTGTCTGTCTGTCACCTCTTCACGCTTAAACCGCTGAACCGATTGAAATGAAATTTGGCATGAAGATAGTTTGAGTCCAGGGGAAGGACATAGGCTACTTTTTATCCCGGGAAAAGACACTTACCCGCGAGAAATGAATTCAATGCGGACAAATCGTACGTTACACTGGTACGCATAAACTACATGACAGATTTGCGTAAAATTCTGCAGTAATATAGCTTAGATAACAGAATAGGACATAGGCTACCACTTTTGAGGGTATTCATTCATAAAAGGGTTTTTTTTAACAATAAATTGAAAAACATGACCTTTTGTTCATTTGACATTGTGACATTTTCATTTTTAAACAATTAATAAACAATTGGTAACCTAGCAACAGTAATACTACCTACACGATTAAACAAAGAACACACCTTCCGTATACGACGTATCATACAAATAAGAGTTTATCGGAATATAGCCAGATAATAGCCCGTTGTACATTTTGGACTTGCGATCATCTCTGAATGATAAACATTTTGTTACAAAAGTATATGTTTTATAAATAAGATAAATACATAAACGAGTACTTTTTAACAATAAATGGAAAATCATCAGTTATTGTTAACTCTGAAATTTTCATTCTGAAGAGTTATAAAGAAATTGCTTTAAAACCAATATGACGCGTTAGTACCTGTTTGCGTAACTGGATGGCGTTAGTTGTAAACGATATCAACGCAGAAGTACTGAACTTAGAGACTTGAAATTTTTACAGTAGACACTATATACTATGTAGGCAAGGAAAAAGACAGGATTTTTGGAAATTTATCTCCAAACGGAGTTAAATTGGGGTTGAAAGTTTAGATTGAAAATCTGTAATTATTTGAGTAACTGTTATTATATTTCGACTATATTTTTTTCATTTTAAACTAAGAAAACTTAATAATTTCAGCATTTTTGGAATTTCATCCCAGAAAGGGTTAAAATAAGGTGTAACAGTCTGGGACAAAAGTACGATGGCGCAAAAAGAGTGTTGTGAAGCGCTGAATAGAACTTTGAAAGATATTAGAGGGAACTAAGTTAAGATGGCTGTGCTCAAGGTGAATTTGTGTACATATCCCGGATACCATTTATACCTTCGGAATACCCATTCGAAATGAAAAGGCTACAGCTCCCCCTTAAGGTCTGTTTCGCGATGACGATCAAAAATTCTCAGGGTCAGTCACTGAAAACAGCAGGAATAGGTCTTAGGGGGACTGCTTCTTGCACGGCCAGTTTTACGTAGCTCGCTCGAGAGCAAAATCTCCACGCATCTTGGTCGGGTCTGTTAATGTGGTATATAAAGAAATACTGCAAAACCTACCTAATGTTCAATATTATCAATAGTTCAAACTCAATTGTCAAATTATATCTGTTATTTTTCTCAAATTTCAGGTATCTAACAGAGTAACGTGACTTATACTTACAACTATTGACAGACAATGCATAGCCCAAACTGCCGTCGGTAGGAATACGAGAATTGAAACACATATTCCGTTAGAAATGTATGTAGAGGCGCACTAAAGAAGGATTTTTTGAAATTTGAGCAATACGCAGACGAAGTTGCGGGCAAAAGCTAGTTAGTAAATAAAAATAAAATAATACCAATATGAACGCTTTCTGTGGCCGCTATTAAAGATGGGTTTCAATGCCATACAAAATGTAATCAATTGTGATCATGCCTACATAGCGCCATCAAGGGAGAACGTTTTCTGCTTATGCCATTTTAGTTCATTCAATGGGGAAGGCTACTGTCAAAATAACACTGTTAATGTCTAAAATAAGCCAAGTAAAATGTGTGATGTATACACAACGTCATTAATGACAATACGATGGACAAACATTCCTTATACGTAAGTGACAGCGTGGTCACGACATCTAGAATTAATCGTGACAAGCTTTCGTATAATATTTTGCTCGTATAATGGTATAAATAAGAAAAAGCACATTATAGAAAACACTTTATTTTTTAAAACACACTTATATTGCATTCCACCAACATAAAATAATTTTAATTCGATTAACAAATGAAACAACTACTTAGTTATGTTCATGTCACATTTTACTAGCATTTTGTCACTTTTTTGATAGTCAGGTGTAGTCCCACCCTAAAGAAATAAAAAATGAGGTAAGCAAAATGACCAATTGCAGTTAACATAACTATATGTAGCTATTGATTAAAGTATTTCTTTTCACTACAATGAAGAGGCACCCAGTGAATCAACATGTATGTGGATAGAAACATGCATTACAAGTTTCCATCTTAAAATACAATAACATCACTCGGTCACCTACTTTATTAGCAAGAAAAAAAAAACAACTTGTATGTTTAATGTTGACAGAATAGCATACTGATGTGCAAATTGCGGAAACTTTCCAAAATGCTCAAAAAAGGTCTTTTAAACAGTTAAGTTAACACTAGACTTGAGACCTTTTATATACGAAAATGCTTAAACAGGTCTTATAAATATGTAAGTAAACACTAGACTTAAGACCTTTTAAAGCATTTTGGACAGTTTCCGCTGCAAATTGCGGAAACTATCCAAAATGCTTTAAAAGGTCAGTAAAATAGCATCTCTACAATCCTTTTTTATTACATTAATACTTCAAGGCTCTGCCTACATTGTCGATAACTTTCTGAAGTCTTTCACTCATGCCGTTTACCATCGACGAACATAAGTCACCGCTGCGCATAGACTCCCAAGTGGTATTAACTAGGTCCCTGAGGTTTTGGCTTGACCTCACGTTGGACGGATCCCAGTTTAGGACCATTTGGCCACATACATTTTCAATAATATTTAAGTCTGGGCTTTTTGACGGCCAGATAATGTGGTTATATCACTTTGGGAATCAAGCGAATCTGCCACAATTTGGGCTCTGTGCACCGAGCAGTTGTCTTGGATCAGGTATATTTGACCCTCGGGATAGGCAACTCGCACAGTTGGCAGCATGACGTCACGCAAAATTTCCAAATATTTTTTAGTATTCATACGACCACCGACTTGTATAATTTCGCCTGGCCCCATTGATGACATCCAACCCCAATATGCTAATGTTATTCTGCCACTAGTTCTGTTAGGTAAAATACAACATTCGTCATATCGTTTTCCATGTTGCCGCCACAGTATTTTTTGTCCATCCTTGTCTGACTTAAACGACTTTTCATCAGTATAAATAACGATATTGTTGCACCAATCAAAATTTAAATACTGTTCAGTGAACCGAATTCTTGCTTGTCAGTGAGTATGAGACAATTGAATTTTTTTTTGCTGGGCGATATGTCAGCCAGCAGCATGTAAGTGTTTTCGCATTGTTTTAACTGCAATGCCGTGTACACTAGCTGTGGTTTTGGTGGAAAGGAATGGGTCTTCAGTGTGCCTTACAATTATATCCCGGTGACGTGCATACTGAGGAGTAAACATCACAGAAGTAAACCCTGGCCGCTTCCTTTCTATGTCTCCAGTTTCTCCATGCCGTTTGATCCACAATCTAACGGTTTTTCTCTGTAAAGAAAGGTTATTCTTATTTAATAATTCTTATAATAACTTTAATAGACGATAAACAAATTAAAATGATGCAATTAATTTATAGCGTAGAAAAACATAATTTTCATAATGCTTAATACGTATACGATAAGTTATCAGTGATGTGAATTATAAAAAAGTAATATAAAAAAAGTATGTTTTATCGTATTTTGTAAACCAGTTTTAACAGTTTCCTTTGATATCCTAGACAAATAAATAAACGTAGGCAAATTTGACCGTTAAAGTTATAAGATAATAAATATGAGCTATAGGTAAGTTAAAATATAATGAATATCTTCAAGTTACCGTTAAATGCACACTACAAACAACACCACTATTTTCGCCTTCAAAAATGCTGTTAACTGAGGCATAGTTAAAAATATAAAGAAGTAGTAAATAGGTAATGTCGACCGTGAGATATTCCGAGAGCAATAGACGAAGTATGGACAATAAACGACATTGCCCACTAATGTAATTGCCTACTACCCCACCCCCAATAGCTTAAAATTGTGGGTAGTCATGAGACGACTCCTAAGTATTCACTACGCTTGAAAAAAATTATGAATGCGATGCGCCCTAGCAATGTTAATTTGAAACAACCGGTCTGCAATTTTGTCGCGGTGTAGTAACTGTACTGTGGTCTAGTGGTAACCACGCTTGACATTGAACCAGATGAACGATGCAATGGTTCAAACTCTGATTTATGAGAGGATGTTTTTTGACTTCTTAGTCAAGCTTGATGGGAAATATTCTAAGCGAAATATGAATTCTTAGGCAATGAAATACTTGTGAATCAAACAAGACGATGCTAAAATAATATTCGTTTAGTGCTGCCATCTCGAATATGATTTGAAAGAGATTTAATAATTTGTTTAGTAAGACACTCGCTCGCCCAGTGCTACCAGCGAATATCAAAGAGGCTGAATTGATAAAAATAAACGCAATATTGGTTATCAAATATGAGCATTACCTGTCAAATTTAAAAGTGCCCTTGAGACCTACTTGCAGAATAAAGTTTTTTATTTTTAAAATATGAAAGAATACAGAAAAGTAGTAACTTCCAGTTATAAATACTAGCGTACTCCCACCTGAAAGGCCGGCAACATACTTGTGACTCCTCTAGTGAAGCAAGTGTCTATGGGCGACGGTGATCGCTTACCATCAGGCGACCCGTCTGCTCGTTTGCCCCCTATGCCATAAAAAAAAAAGATATTTGTGAATATTGTAAATGTATTAAATTGTCAATTAAAGAATGGACTTTAATTTTATGCAAATTAACACGTCCGCCATTTATTAAAAGATAAAATGCCTTTAAATCCCTGATTTTTTTAATATATTCTCAGTGTTACATACCCATATTAAAATAAATCTTGCAAATTAGTTTTAAAATATTACTTAAAAAAAGCAAAAACAGGGACAGACAACCGGGGCTCGAACTCACGCTTCTAGTGAGTTCCATCTGCGCGTTCATAGTCACGAATATGCCTGGATACTTATGTGAGGTCACCTACTGTACTTACATTACTTTTTTCAGAATATTGACTTTTTGGTTAAATCTTACTCAGAATCATTTGTACATTTCAACCTCATACAAGAAAAAAAGTGTCCCAACATTTTGCATGAAATTTTTTTTTTCAGTACGTCACTCAAAAATTGTGACGATCCGGAACGGTTATTTTGGGACACATTTTTTCGTGTATTTGATTCGAAAGTACAAACGATTCTGAATAAGATAAACCGAAAAAGTCAATATTCTGAAAAAATAAGTTATGTAGTTAAAACTTTTTCTAAAAACGCCCATCTTCCAAAACATCTGACACGTTCTAATGGCCCTAGAAATAGAGTCGTGTCAGATATTTATGCGCGCTTTGGGGCCTACATCGTCATTTGTTAATCACGCCCCAAACGCGGAGCCAGCCAATAAGCGTGCCTGCAGTCAAACTGTACAATACAGTTTTGCAGGAAACTGTCTTAGAAATAAGAAATATGTACTTTATTTAATAAATAAAAAAAAGCGTGATTTGTAATAATAATAAGGGACGCATTTATTGCTCGCGCGCATCAAAGAAAGAGAAAGCTAATACACTGCATGCTTGGGGTTTTTTGGCGTAAGCGCCAGATGTAAAAGTACTATGAAATCGAATATATTATTATGTTTTGTGAACATTTAAGTTAATCACTTAAAAGATAAAGGGAAGAATGCCATTTTAACATAATTTAGCCGTTTATTAATCTGTCTTTTGTACAAACTAGACAAAAAACGGCAAATGAAGACGCGTTTTCGGATAACTTTTCTATCGAGGAAATTTTCATTAAACATATTTCCGCGTTAATCACTGAATAGGTTATATAGTCAAAAAACACATATCTGAAAACCAGCTTGTTCTATATACTAGATCTGACAAAAAATGCGCTACAAAATAGCTTAAAATTTCGATGCATCCCCTTAATGCTGGAGACGGTACATATTGCCACGTAAAATCAAATATTTGGAGTCAGAATAACTTGTCTCATATTCTAAGAGTCCGTTTAAATGAAAGAAGTAAAAGTATATAAGGCAAAATTGTATAGCATTTGCATTTAAGACATACTTATGTTATAAGGGATTCAAGAGTCCCTTCTATCGCAGTATGCACAATTTTTAGGGTTCCGTAGCTAAAATGGCAAAAACGGAACCCTTTATAGTTTCGTCATGTCCGTCCGTCCTTCCGTCCGTATGTCACAGGCACTTTACTCAAAAACTGCACGCTGTATAATGATGAAATTTATAGATGCTACTTAGTTTAATAGTTAATTTACAAAAAATATATTTCTAGGGTGGCCATTCCATACATGTAACCGAAAGTGAAATATATTTTTTTATAGCAAATATCAATGTGTGGTACATATTTCGACAATTCTTTTAAAAAAACTAAGGTTTCTGAGTGCGACGAAGATACACTCTTTTGCTAGTGCACTTTTCAACATCGTATTTTTTTAATCTGTAGTGCATTTTTTGTATAAACAGCTGCGGAACCCTACACTGAGCATAGTCCGACATGCTCTTGGCCGGTTTTTGAAATGTGTACCTACCTCTTTTGTAATCATTTAATCTGGATTTTACACATAAGTCTTTTAGAAGTCTTGACATGCAAAGACTTTGATTCAAATTTGACTTTGAATTACCTAACTTTAGTCACTAAATATTTGCATTTTCTACCGCAACATGTTAAAATAGACAAAACAAGCTCCTTGCTAAAAGAGTTAGCCATCAATAAAGAAAGATAAATTTACCGACAATTTTTATTCTAGATGTTACATTGGACAGACAGACAGGCAGACGTCTGCGTTGGGGACTTCCGTTTATAACATACATATGTATAGAAACGTAACTGTAAATCACTTGAACAGGCCATCATTCATGCACCGCTTGTATGAACATATTTTTATGGCGAACTAACTCCTAATATATTTATACGATGTCTAGAACCAGGTTTACGATCGGAAAGACTTGAAGGCTAGGAAGTTTCCAAATCGCTAACGGTGGGTTACCGTTAGCGATTTGGAAACGTTGGTATTTCATTTGAAACACTGAAGATATGGGTCGTTCTAAAAATAAAATATTAGTGTTAATGCAATCCTTCAATTTTTCATAAATACTGTATTAAACAAACGTAAACTAGTTGACTACGGAACCCTAAAAACCGGTCAAGAGCATGTCGGACCATGCTCAGTGTAGGGTTCCGCAGCCGTTCATACCAAAAAATGCACACTACACATGAAAAAAAATGCGATATGAAAAAGTGCACTAGCAAAAAAGCGTATCTCCACGGCACTTATGTCCTTATGTTGAGATGCGCCGTTATTCTGCAATAACTAAAAACGGTATATCCGACCATGTTTTATAAAACCAAACTTGTATTTTTAGGCCTCTCTTTATGTATCAGTTGCATAAACTACTATTAATGTACTTTTCGTTGAAAGTATTTATTAAGCTATATCTTTGTAATTTTTTTAATATTTTTTAGACATACGCTTTAGAAAATAGAGGGGGGGAGGGAACACAATTTATGCTACTTTCGTACGAGGGCTGCTATTTATATATCCGGAAACCGGGATTACAATCTTCTTAAATAGCATATTTGACCGCCATGGTAAAATTTGAACTTTTTTAAGTATATAAGGTATATTTTTTCTTCCTTATTAACGCTCGTGTTTTGTTTTTGACGGGTTTTAAATGTCATCTCGCAGCAAGAATGGAACTCACTCGTGAAAATATTCGTGCTATGATTTATTATGATTTTCGGCGTGGTTTAACGCAACAACAGTGCATAGATCAACTAACTTCAACTTTTGGTGATGAAGCCCCATCTAAAACTACTGTGTATCACTGGTTTAGTGAGTTCAATCGTGGACGTAGTATGCTTACGGACGAAGTTAAGGCAGGTCGCCCGAAATCGGTCGTTGTACAACAAAATATCGAGGCTGTGCGAAAACTTATAATGGACGACCGACATGTTACGTACCGCGAGATAGAGGCGACTCTGGGTATTTCTATGAGCAGCATTAATAGCATATTACATAATTATTTGGCTGTAAAAAAAAATTGTTCGCGTTGGATACCCCACAACTTAACAAATGAGCAAAAACATGCTCGCGTCGAATGGTGCAATAAAATGTTAAAAAAATATAACCGTGGTGACTCAAAAGCCGTTTATAACATCTATACAGGTGACGAATCCTGGATCTATGCATACGATCCCGAAACGAAGCAACAATCAACGGTATGGGTGTTTCAAAATGAGCCGAACCCTACGAAAGTTACTCGTGCAAAAAGTACATTGAAACAAATGGTGGCCTGCTTCTTCGGTATTAATGGCCATGTAGCTACAGTGCCACTAGAAAACCGTAGAACGGTTAATTCAGAGTGGTACACGACCATTTGCTTACCGGAAGTATTTGAACAAATTCGTAAAACTAACAAGCGACGAAGAATCATTCTTCATCATGACAATGCCAGCTGTCATACGTCACGCGAAACAACTCTATTTTTGGAGGGTCAAAATGTGGAATTAACGGGTCATCCGCCGTACAGCCCTGACTTGGCACCCAACGATTTTTATTTATTTCCAAATATAAAGAATAAATTACGCGGTCAACGATTTTCGACCGCTGAAGATGCTGTCGACGCATTCAAACAACACGTTATGGAGGTACCTCAGGCGGAGTGGCAGAAGTGCTTTAAAAATTGGTTCACGCGAATGCAAAAGTGCATAGATCATCAAGGGGAATACTTTGAAAAACAATAAAACTATTTTCAGCCGTGTACGTTTGTTTGTTTTTTTGTTTCCGGATATATAAGTAGCAACCCTCGTACATACGGACGGACGGACGGACATGACGAAACTATAAGGGTTCCGTTTTTGCCATTTCAGCTCATTTACGGTTCAGTGAAGTGAAGGAAAAAAGTTATGACACTTAAACGCACTATTCAACGACCAAAATAAGAAAATTCTCGTATACTCCTTCATACGGGTGAGTAATACGAGATATAAGAACTTATCATATAACAGTCAAAATATATACGCTCACTTTGTATAAGCTTGTTTAGTATAACGTTCACTGGATATAATGAACGGAAGATATAATGTCAAAATTTCTACTTTCGGTAAGTATAGCGTATTTTGATATAATGCCAATTGATATAACGATTAAAGCGTATAATATTCATAACACCTAAAGCAGATTTTGTTTTGTTTTCGCCTACTTGGTCAAATTGAGTAGAATTTTTCGACCACTCGATATTGACCACCCCGGCTCGCTCGCTTCGCTCGCTCGTAAGGGTCGCAGTTCAACCTAACACTCCTCCTCGCTTCGCTCGTCGTCGTACCTAACCTAACCCAAGTCGGACCTGCCTTAATATAATGAATCTAATTTTGTTTATGTTTTGCTTTAGACGAGTTCAACCTAAAGGTTTCGTCGGCAGTATAAATACTTGGGGAAAAATATGCTATACGTTATTTATGTATGATTTTTATATATATACGTTATTTATGAAATACGAACTATATGAAATTATATATTTTGTTGTTATATCTCGTGAAACGCACCCCCTTCATACATATGTGACTGGAGTGACGTCACACGTGCCGCTTGGTTTGTATAGGGCATTTTAACCCCAGCCGTTATGCCTGACTTTGAATCTCCATTTTAACGTTTCTAGCGTTTAATTTTCAATGTAGGTATATATATCATTGACAAAAAATGCATGAAAAATGTTGGGAAAGATAGTCGGATGTAGGACATAGTTCTTGCATGGATTGGCAGTAAAGACAAATAAATTTCTCTTCAGTACATATTTCAAGATAGGACTCAGTTTTTGGGTGGTAATATTTAACGGTAACCGAACGCTCCGTAGGGAGCATTCAGAAATCTAAATTAACATACCACAAGAACTGATGATATCCTCTTTGGAGCTATTTTAAGCCTAAGGACAAACGAAATTAATTTTGACTTCAGTTCCAACTCGTTAATTAAAACTAAAAGGAGGATACGAAACAAATAAACAAAAACGCATTTTCTAAAGCTACTGAATGTGCGTTCACTTTGCAAACGTCATGTACAATTGTAATTACAGTACGATACAAACGTCACTTTGACAGAAGAGAAGTCAGACGTCAGACAATCGCCGCTTGACAATACAACTTTTATTTCATTTTTTAAGTTTCCAAACAATTTGGACTTTGCTCTTTTGTTTTACACAATTAGCTCGTTAATTTATTACATCAACCGCCCATACAGTGTCACAAAAACATGACGTCTTTTATGAAAAGTATTGTTTTTAAACAGAAAAGAATAACAAGTAGTAGGTTCATTGTAACAAAATTACTTTCTATAGTTTGTGTTAAAAGTTTTGTTTTTAATTTGTTTTTTTTTTTCAGGTTTGTTAAGATTTTACTCTTCTGCCAGTGAAGTGCCTAAATATGAAACTTTAGCTGTCTCAGTGCCAAAACAACATGTTTTTCATGTGGAACTTAATAGGCCTAAGAAGCTTAATACTTTTAATCATAATATGTGGATGTAAGTACTACCAGTTCATTTTCCAACTTCCAAAACAGAGGTTTATTTGAAGATCTGTGGCGGTTGCAACCTAAAGCGAAACTACACATGATCCAATGAATAATGTTTTCCAGAAATAATTAACGTTATATTAACAATTTTCAATGCGTGGTCAACTGATACTTTATCTTAATTCATATTTGAGTTTATATTGATGAAAGATAAACAAAAACCATAAATAATTATCTCTTCCATTTCCTCAATATTACATAATATTCAGTAGAATTAGTGATTTTGTTGATACCAAACTATTTATTTTTTTCATCTCACTTGTTTGGAAAAGTTCAATTTACACCGCCAAATCTGCATGAAAAAGTCATTTGAAGGTCGATTTTATATTTTTTTAATGTTTATTTGTTTGTTTTCTTTTTATTGTGTTTTGTAGGTTCATTATCACTAGTTTTAAATGAAAAAATAATCGGTTTGTTATAATTTCATGGTTTTTCTTACATCTCACATTTTCCTCGCTGTAGTAAGATGAAAAGTTGTGTGTTTCGCACGGCTGCTATTCCCGTACCTTGAAAGCCTTGTTAAACTCAAGAATCTTTATTTATTTTAAATTTCTTCCCTACCTCGGTTTTCAATTCATGCACTCGCACCAAATAAGCACCAACTTTGCGGCCTTGCATAACAAATAACTATTACTTTTATTTCAGAGAAATAAAACAATGCTTTGAGTCTTTGAGTGACAACCCGGAATGCCGAGTTGTTGTTCTTTCAGCCCAAGGGAAACATTTCACTGGAGGTAAGCTAATTACCTAATTCAATACCTTTATCCACCAATGATGTGTATGGTGTTTACACCCTTTGAGTATAAAGGTCTCGAATTATGTAGAACATCATAACAAAGGAAGGGGTAAGGGGATTGTTATTCAGGTTTATTATTTTTTGAGAGGGAGTCAGGGGTCATGTACCCCTTCACATACATTGAAAAATCTCCTAACTAGAGTTTGGCCAGATAAACATGACATTGACTTTGAAACAGAATTCTGTACATGGCAACAATTTTTGCATATAAAAAAACTGAAAAATTATAAAACCTACCACATTCTATGCATTCCGTATTGCCAGGCGATGATTTTTCAAATTTGCCGCATTTTTTGAGTATTTGCTGGCCAAATTATAAACAATTTCTGAAACATTTACTCTGAATATGGCCTATTCTCCTTGGCTAAGACCGGGCCTGTTTTTGATTAATTTTACTTTTAACCTTTGGTATGCAGATTGCAGAAGCACTGATCAGTGTAGAGTAAGTTAAAATCGTATTATTATAGACTTCAAGGTAAATTGTTGTTTAACACTGATCAGTGCTTCTCTGCATACAAAGGTTAAGGAAGCAATTGTCAGGCCCAATACCTTTGTGTCACGTCAGGTACAATAAAGATAATTTCTCTAAGATGCCAGTATATTAACATACAATACAACAATTCTCTATTGCACACCAATAACTAAAACAGTCCAGAAGAGCCTTAACATAAACTACCATATATAAAAAATATTATTTAAAATTAAGAAAATTGTTTTGAACACTCCAAAACTATTGTAATATGTAAGTATTAAAATGTTTTTGCTACACCCTACCAAGGTTCTTGGTTGCAATAAATATTATTTATCTTATCTTAGACAATAGAACTTTACTAGACAAGATAAAGACTGATTTTCAAACATGTAGGTACTATTTGAAATTGTTTCACAATTTAATTTATTTCATTATGCTTTTTTAGCTAGCATAACAACAACAACTCCTTATTAAATTTTACCAATTAATTAAGCTTTATTTAAAAAGATACATTTTTAAAACCTTGATATGACATTTGTTCACGACAATCAACTGTATAATTTTTTACTTTGGTCTATCCTCCTGGCGCCGAGTAATTTATGCATTTTTGAAAGTCGAACCTTCTTGAATTTTATGAGTTCAAAACTCGATTTTATTTTGCCCTTTTAAAAGGACACAACCACTCTGGAGGCTATAATGGCAACCAAGTTAAAAAAGTCGTGACATTGACATGTAACTTTTTAATTTTTCTTGCTAATCTGTAGAGACCAAAATAAAAATGTATACAGTCGATTGTCGTGAACAATTGTCACTTCCAGATATTTAATTTAATATCTAAAAAGCAATATGACATAAAATAGTAACCATCAGTAGTTTCCGAGTCCACATAACGTATACCTAATGGTGAAAAAATATAATATGAACATCTCTGGAAAACTTAATACAATTTGATTTCTTATATTATAAAAATGATATGGATACTCGTATCAATGAGGATTTTATAAAATGGAAATAGCACCAGTTGACGCCACCATGACGTAAGGTCTAACTGACAGAAATTACGTGTCAACATCCACAGCACAAGATTTTGACATTTCTTGTCAATTAAACCTTACGTCACGGTGGCGCCAACCGGTGATATTATTAGAAAACCCTCATTACTTAGTACTACATGCAAAAAAAAATAGATTTTTAAATTAAGTTTTTTAGCTATACATCTGAATTTGCAGGCATAGATCTAAACAGCTTTATGGAAAAAGCGAGTGACATCGGAGAATGTGGGGACCTCGCGCGCCAAGTGAAATTTATGCACAAAATCATCACAATTTATCAGGTAAATCTTTCATTCAAATTTTTTATCTAGCTATCAGTCACTGACGTCCACTGCTGAATAAAGGCCACCCCCATAGGTCGCCAGAGAGTGAGATTCTGCGCAGACCGCATCCACCGACTCCTCGCGACCCTTACGAGGTCATCCATCCACCTAGTCGGGGGCCAACCCACGCTGCGCTTTCCTATGCGTGGTCGCCACTCCAGGACTTTACTGCCCTTATTATACCAATATCGTAATGTTGCCATTATGAAGGGGCTATCAGACGGTCAGAGACTTTGGCCGATCTGATCAGATCGACGCTGTAGACGCTTGACAAAGTCCAAGGGCGCGTTGATTGTTGGATTGTTTCAAGGCCAAGTGAATTGGTCATGTGAGGTAGGAGTACTGCTTCACATTATTACATAATATTCGACTATTTTGCTTGTAGGCAACATTAATTATTTCACACAAGGCCAAGTGTGATTCTGACTACCGCACCGAAGGTTCTGTACAAACTTTTACTAATCCCAACCTAACTGGCCAATAAGTTTGCCCATATTATAGTATCCATACCGTCGCATACAAATAAGATGCAAATTTAACGCAACTGGGTCTATATAATACGTGATAATTTCAAATCGGCGACGCACAATATTTTCATTCCGAATTCAAACCTAAATCTTTCCATGTGGAATGTGACGCAATTTTAGAAAATTTCCAGTGTCTCTATTATTTTATGTATAAAAAGTTTATATGCAGTTTGGACGGCCGATGATTTCAGGACGGCATTTCGTCGTTGGAGAAGTGTGTGAAGCCTGTGCTGGCGGTGTCGCACAGCGCATGCGTCGGGGCGGGCGTCGACCTCATCACCGCTGCAGACATGAGGTTTGTATGTCTGTCTATTTATCTACATTTAATTCTATGTAATCGTAATCAAGTACCATTAAAACAAGAGGACTGACCATCTCCGTACAAAAAGCCGCTCCCCGATATGTACAACGCCATCTATGTATAAGAATTATTTTTTACAATTCTTCAACTCTACAAGCGCTGTGTCACATAAAGTGGTTTAAAATACGTGGTTAGAACTAAATAAACTTAACATATTTCTATGGTAGGTATAACTATGTTCAAACTGCAACCGAAATTATTAGATTTCGAACGTATACATTGTGAACTTAAGGATTTTGAGAGGTTCCCCAAAAAACAAAGGTGATACATTATTTCAAAATGTCACATGACGTCACGTCTACGTACATAGTAAATTGCTATAAAAAAATGGTTAAGATTTTTGAAGTAGTTATGATTATTAATCATCCAGTTAATAATAAAATAATGGTTATGACGTCAGGGCTGTAAACTGTAACGCCATCTATCTGAGTATGTTATTATTAACTGGAAGGTTAATAATCATAAAAACTTCAAAAATCATAACCCTCTTTATTTCTTTACCATAGTCGGGCAAAAAGTATCCTATAATTATCTGGGGATGCCCAGCTACCCGTGTACCAAAACTAGTTGATTTTTTTAGCCGTTTTGGGAGTGTTCAAGTATTACGTAACGCAATTTTTGGAGATTATTGACCATCTCTCCCCCCCATGTAACGCGCCGTAACGTTTTTCTGTAGCCCCCCTCCCCCTAGTAAAACGTTACGTAACCACCAAGTGACCTTTTTACCCAAAAATGGTCATCCCATTTGAAATTTTGAAAAAAAAAATTAAATAATATCTTGAAAGAATCTCTGTACGCGGCCGTTCTGAAAGGTTAAAAAAACAATGTACGTAACGCGTAGTTCAAACCCATGTAACGCATCGTAACGTTTTACAAAAGTCCCCCCTCCCCCCAAATTCGTTACGTAATACTTGAATGCTCCCTTTGACGTGATGAAGCCACAAGGACACATACAAAAACAAAAAAAAAATTGATTCAGTGATCGTCAAATAGTCCGATTCACTTATGTTTTCGGAAATATCTCCAATGTACAGACATTTCATTTTTACAACTTTATACTATTATAAAGTTGTAAAAATGAAGATAAGGGTATTTTTCCGGGATAAAAATTACCTATGTCCTTCCCGGGACTCAAACTATCTTCATACCAAATTTCACCCAATTCGGTTCAGAAGAGGTAACAGACAGACAGACAGACACTTTCGCATTTATTATATAGTACTAGCTTCTGCCCGCGACTTCGTCCGCCTAAAATTCGTTTATCGCGGATAAGGGTATTTTTCCGGGATAAAAAGTATCCTATGTCCTTTCCCGGGACTCAAACTATCTAAATACCAAACATCCAAATCGCTTCAGCGGTTTAAGCGTGAAGAGGTAACAGACAGACAGACAGACACACTTTCGCATTTATAATATTAGTATGGATGGTATGGATGGATAGATTTGAAAATACGTGTCCAATATTGTTTTATTATGTAACCGACGAACTAATTACAATATTGATTTTCGTATGCCGGCATCAAGCTTATTGTAATATTGGGCATAGATCGATTACTATTAATTTTATTAAGTAGAATATATAATTTCTAGATACTGCACGGAGGATTGCTGGTTCCAAGTTAAAGAAGTGGACATCGGTCTTGCTGCCGACGTGGGAACTTTGCAGAGACTACCTAAAGTAAGTAGTAAATAACCAGTTATATATATGCAGGTAAACACTTATTACAATGCGTTAAGGTGAAAAAGTGGATACATATCTTTGTAGTCGACCGTACATAGTAACCAGTTACAAGTGCAATCAACTTAAAAGATAAAACTACAAAGGCGAACTTATCCCTATTAGGGATCTCTTCCTGTTAACCTTTGAGCAAGTAAGTGAAGATATAAGGAAGGTAGACAAATTAACACCGTGTACAAATATATTTATATAATATACTAAACTAAACACATATTCATAAATTCGTATGCAATTTCTTTCTTTACCCTGTTATCCTTCCTCCTATTCCGCCAATCCAAGGTATGCCGTGCCGATGGATGCGTGGCTAGAGGCGAGTCTAGTCGCTTAGCGTGCCAAATTGCCCTGGGACTGATGACCCCAGAATAAGGCTAAATCCTTACCTAGGGGGTAAGGATTTAGCCTTATTCTGGGGTCATTACGGCCTTATACGGGGCTCTGCTGGGTTCGAATATTTTATCCCTAGCTGCTCGTGGGAACGCAAATGGCGGCGATGTGGTTTGCAACCCATCACGTCTCGGTCCCAGCGAGAGTGTAGAGTGGGCTATGGAGAGCCGCTTTGCTACGTTAAATGTAAGGGGAGGAATGAATGATAAAATAGATGAAGTATGCCAGATGATGGATGCGAGAAATATTGATATTCTGTGTGTGAATGAGACAAAGCGAAAGGGTTGTGACACCACAAAATGAAGAGATCAATGAATGTTGATGAAGCGGCAGTTGTATGCAAGGACCGTAGCAAGTGAAAGGAGGTAGTCTCTGCCTACCCCGTAATAGGAAAAAGGCGTGATTGTATGTATGTCTGTAAACACATATGAATAAAAATAAATAAATACATATATATCTGCATAATATGTAACTTAATGAAATATAACAATAATATTTAATAAATATGAATCGTATTCAATTATTTTACAAATCATTGGAAAGCCACAGCTTATTCAATTTACTCTTGAGTGATGCGACAGACTGCGACTGTCAGAAAGATAACGGCAGCTCGTTCCACAACTTAACCGCGCTTAACTTAACTTGGTGGAGCCCAGACCTGGTCTCAAACTACGGTGACTCTTAATGAAGCTCAAAGACACTTAGCGAGCTATGAAAAGGCAATTCTCGGGATCTCTACCGAGATCGAATCATAAATGAGGAGATTCGTAGACGAACCAAGGTCACCGACATAGCAAACAGGGCAAGCAAAGTGAAGTGGCAATGGGCGGGTCACATAGTTCGAAGAACCGATGGACGTTGGGGCAGAAAGGTTCTCGAGTGGAGACCACGTACCGGCAAGCGCAGCGTGGGAAGGCCAAGGTGGTCGGATGACCTGATTAGGGTTGCGGGGACTCGATGGATGCAGGTCGCCTTTATCCGGCCCATCTGTTTTATTTATTTACTCTTTGTCTTGAATGTTTGTTATGCTTTTTATTAATGAATTATTGATGTGACATTTATAATATTTTTATAATTTTTAATAAACTATTAATTATTTGACTTTATAATTGTCATTGAATTGCTTAAATTTAGATATATACTTTAATACAGTTGACTTTTTAATGTTTTATTTTTTAATATTATTTGAATGAATTGACTACCTTTTTTTACTAAGGGAAATGTATGTACCTACTATTAATGCTCTTATTTTTACCTTTTTTTTTTTACTTTTTAATGTTTAAATGGTTTTTTTTATGATTTGTCATTATAATGTTAAAAAATTACAAATAAGCGATTTAATGTAAACTGTTAGCTTATTTTGACTTGAATAAATGAAATGAAATGTGGAAGTCTATTGAGGACCCCTGTGTCCAGCAATGGACGTTCTATGTCTGAAATGATGATGAACCAGCCGTATAACTATTATTGGCACCAAGGACCATTAAAACAAGAGGACTGTTAATTGCCATACTGTGGATCGTGCCGCGATCGTAAGGAGATATTCTGGCAAGAACTAGATGGCGCTTTTAAGCTAAATATTTAACGATGTTATAAATAAACAAAGAACCATAGTACAGTAACAATTAGTTCGTAAATACCTAATAAATGGATAATCTAATCTAATAAACAAATCAATCATCAAGATAGACAATGTAATACTATATACGAAATATATAAACACTAAACTAAACACGTATGAAAAATATAACACACATTTATTGTACGTAATTTATAACTAAATAAAATATAACAATCATATTTAAAAAATATAAATCGTATTCGACCATTGAAATAAAACAATTTAAAGGATTATATCGCGTATATTATCTCATTTTAGTTTCCGTCGGAAGCTTTTCAGCTTTCCATGGTCACGGGTGGACTGAGAAAAGATATATTTTTCTCTGTCAACGTTACAATTTGTGCAAACTACCCATTTTTGAAAAAACAAATAAAGGTATACGTACATGCCAGATGGGCCCAAGCTGTAAAGACAGTTACATATACTCACATGGACATACTCATTTTCAATAAGTAATAATCGCGGAAACAGAAGAAAATATTACGTATTCGACCACTTTAAAAATCATTGGAAACCCACAACTAATTCAATTATTCTTGAGTGATAAATGTTTGATACCTAACAATTTTTGTAAAACATACCTCAACATTTTTCTCCGGTGTCTGTATGTCTGTCATCTCTTCCAGGTGATCGGGAACACATCGATAGCCAGGGAGCTGTGTTACACAGCGAGGAGACTGGAGTCGAAAGAGGCCCTCGCCTTAGGTCTCGTCTGCAAAGTCTACAAGGACAAAGACACGTGAGTTGCTTTTACCCGACTTGAAAAATTAGGGTTCTCAAGAAGCTGTATACTATCTTACTATGTAATTTACATGAGCTATTCTTTTATAATATTATAAAGATTTAAAAATTAAATGTGCCTTTGCAGAGGCGTGGCGTTTGGAAAATTACAATGGAAGCCGGTGCGTATTAATTTACTCATATAAAAAAAAAAAGTGGTTTTAAGCCTTGCTTTTAGCAACCCGGTGGGATTCGACCTATGTGGACGCCACGCCACTGTCCCTTTGGTACCCGTAATCATTGAAAGTCATAATTTAATGTTAGTCATAAAATCATTTGTCATAATTTTATTCTGAAGTCGTTAAATCAGGATATTTGAATAGGTCATTGTGTGAAGCCCATTAGCATGGAGTATAGAAAAATAAGGGGGCCAATCTCATATAGGAAAACAGATGAAAAAGTGTCCAGCGAAAACCAGTAAATAATAGTTCCGAATCTGTCCAGAATGGCGCTAGGGTAGCAAGATATTATGAGGTCAACAACCAATTACTAAACATTTTTATCGATATCGAAATGCTCGTCTATTCTTCTTCTGAAGTAATGTTCAATCGTGTTCAAAATATTTTTTCTTGCATCGTTGTGGTTGTTTTGGCATTATATTATTTACTATGGTAATTTATTATACGCACTTTAACGCCTTTTGACGAACACCTTAGAGATTTTATATATAGAGATTTTTCATTGAAATAAAACAATTTAACGGATTATATCGCGTATATTATCTCATTTTAGTTCCCGACGTTTCGGAAGCTTTCCAGCTTTTCATGGTCACGGGTGGACTGAGAAAAGATGTATTTTCCTCTGTCAAAGTTACAATTTGTGCAAACTACCCATTTTTTGAAAGAACACAAATAAAGGTGTACATACATGCCAGATGGGCCTAAGCTGTAAAGACAGTTACACATGTGCCAAAAGGGCTTAATTATTTTATTCCAATAATTTACCAAGCAGCATTTCACAAATGAGGCGTACTAATAATATTTAAAAAAAAAAATGTTTTATTTCAATGAGTAATAATCGCGGAAACAGAAGAAAATATTATAGAGATTTTTCTCCTTCGTTTTCTAAACTCTATACCTATTAGATTGGGTTAGGTTTGTTTTGTGTCAATCCTGAAAAAAAGGATTCGGAGAAAAATGCGATTATAATAACGAAATATACATAAATATTTTTCTTGTATGTATGTGTGTTTGTGGCTTCATCACGCCAAAACGGATGGACGAATTTCAACTATTTTTGGTACATGGGTGGCATAAAAAAGAGGGTTATGATTTTTCCTCGTCGATGAACGAAATCGCGGGCGCCTTTTTGGTACATATATACCTATATACGAGTATATAATTATGATATAAACATACATATATATATAATATTACATAATTCGATTTAGTAATATCATTAATGTACACAGACATTTAATTTTTACAATATTATACTAGTATAGGTTATAAAAAAACCTACCTCAAGGATGTAAGTAAATAAAGAAAATTGATTTCGCAGTGCTATCAATGGAGTGATGGAAATAGCAGAGACCATAGCATCCAAGAGTCCTGTGGCTATACAGACTACCAAACTGAGCCTCGTGTACTCGCAGAGCGTCCCAAATGACGAAGGATTAGCACACATTGTAAGTAAACTAAGTAACAGCGGGCAAGGTTAAGACTAGTAGCGACATCTATTGTCAATTATTAGAAAAACTTAGTTTACTTCTATTGGGCAATAGATGACGCTATAATTGATATGACCTAACGGCAGGGTATGGAATCAACACGTTCTCTATACGAGTGCCCCCAATATTGAGCCACATAGCTACTTTTCCATGCTTCCATTATGGAGTCACATCCCCATGCGGAAAGCACAGTTGGAGTTCTGATTTTATCCGATCATTGTATCAAGTTGCATGTATGTAGACAGTGTACGTGTATGGGGACATTGAATGTGTTAATCTCTGTATACTACGATTTTACGAAACACTAAATGATAGTGTGCACGGAATCACGCTCAAATTAGATGCAAGCTTCAGGCAGTATGAGCTTACTACTAGCGACATCTAGTGTAGAGTACTTGAATGGTGCATCTATGTGACTTTCTAAATCTTTTTGAAATGCACAAATGTGTAAAACCAGAGATAACGTAAAAATGAAAGGACTGAATAAAAAGCTGAGCTTTTTGTAATCACTCAATCAATTTTTGCTGACTACTAGCGACATCTATTGTCGAGTAGTTTTCTGAATCAACTCCCTCGCGAATAAAGATACACAATAAATATAATATACAAGATTTCTTTTGATCGTTCTAAAAATAAAAAAAAATAAAATAAATTTCCGAGTGCCCGCTACTGTTCCATTATGCCGTCTTCAACTAGCAATAGAGTTGACTATAGGGTGTCAATTATTGAAATTCAGTTAGCAAGCATTGGGAAGTGAACTTGATTTTATTAAAGAGAAGTTACCTCTCGTTGTAATACAACCTTCCCTAAAATATGGTTAAGGGAGGCGATGGCTGAGATATGTGACATGCTCGTGAACGGGTGCCGTTTGTGGGGTCCAGACTGTTCATGCTAGCAAGGGCCAAATTAATTGTATACCTAGTAACTCCTTACCAGTGTTTAATGAACTGACCTGAGAGACTTCATCCTGTACTCGATTGAGGTTATTCATTTTTATTTAATTTAGACTGTTTGAGACTGTATACATCTCTTTAAGTTTAAATATTTGTTTTGTTTTTTTTTTCTAAGACGTATAGAGGTATGTCCTTAAACATTTCTGAGGATTTAAATTAATTAATTTTATCTTAATTCATGTGATGATGTGAATGTCATGTGTAAAACTTTAACAAAACTTGTAAACCTGCATAAAGGAGGACTTACAACCAAGGAAAATTTGAATGTTATTAGTAGATTAGAGTTCAATGTAACTCTATGTATATCGGAATCTCGGATTTCCAATACTTGGGTATAAGGATATTCATATTTTCATGGCTGTAAGCACTCTTTTATGTCCGCGTGCAAGTTTTGTTAAAGTTTCGCACCGATAGTATTATCGTATTAACGCACGTAAGTAACCTTATACATCGAAGTAGAATGTAATCGAATTATTCTATTTAACTCCCGTCCTCCCGTGACCATGGAAAGCTGGAAAGCTTCCGAAACGTCGGGAACTAAAATGAGATAATATACGCGATATAATCCGTTAAATTGTTTTATTTCAATGAGTAATAATCGCGGAAACAGAAGAAAATATTATTCTATTTAACTTTATTGCATGTCGTGAAGGTTAGAAACCTTATACATCTCTGAGAAAATTATTAATTTATATTCTATGTTACTACTGTACCTAACATTGATCTGGAGAATTTGTACATCTCCTTTGCGTGTACCAATTATAAATTAGTTATACGTTGTGTACTTATAGAATAAACTTTATGAATTTGAAAGGACGTAAGTGCCGTGGAGATACGCTCTTTTGCCAGAGTATTTTTCATATAGCATTTTTTTTCACCTGTAGTGTGCATTTTTTCGTATGAACGGCTGCAGAACCCTACACTGAACATGGTCCGACATGCTCTTGGCCGGTTTTTTATTAATTTTCAGATTTTCTAATACCAATTTTCGGGCTATTTCAATGTTTTCTCCAGTCACCACCAATATAGGCTGCCCTGAGCGGGGGTCGTCTTCGATTGACTCCTGGCCATGTTTGAATAAGTCACTCCCCTTTATGACCATGGCATAGGAAGGTCCAGAGACACCGAAAATAATAACCATTACCTTAAAAACATACTGCGGTGATTTGTCACTTTTTTTAATGAACTTAATTACAGCATGGTGCTATTTTTTTTTAATACTCGTTGGTATTTCACACATGATGAACTTTGCCGTTGAATATCTCCAAACGTTAAAATACTTAAATATTATTATATTAGCCTGTATGTTTGTCCCACTGCTGGGCAAAGGCCTCCCCTCTTTTTCGCCACTCGTCCCGGTGGAGTGCAGGTCATCCCGCCATCTCTTCATCGGTCTGCCTCTGCTTCGGTAGCCATCTCGAGGCGTACACTCAGTAGATAACTTGGCCCATCGTTCTTGGTGGTGTGAAGACCGCCATGCTTAAGTGGGATTGGGACGGACACGTCTACCGAATGCACCAGGAACATAAATATGCCATGTTTTATTTAAAATAACTTATTTTGAATGGCCTTTCTAGTGTCTAGTACCATGAACACATATACAACCTTGAAACACCATAGGCTTAGAACTTTTCAGCCGCCCTTCGTAATACAAGAACGATCTCTTCCAGACTCTATTATGTATTTGTAAAATATTACAATCGTTCTGAACAAACTTATTCATTAACATTATAAATAATAAAGGACAATTTGACACAAATCGAACCAGTTCTATGGTAAGCTCAATAAGGCTAGTGTTGTGGGTTATGTGTACTAAACGACGATATGCATATTTAAAAGATATATTACTTATGTCATAGAAAACATCCAAGACTCAGGAACAAATATTTATGCTCATCACACAATTATTTGCCCTGACCGGGATTTGAACCCAGGACCTTCAGCTTCGCAGGCAACGTTACTCCCACTGAGCTAAACCGGTCGTCGAATTACTTTCAATCGGTGTGTTAAATTCAAATATTATCTTCATCTAAAATCTTTACTATACAGATTTGTACCCGCGACCTTTAGTTTAAAAGCGTATGACAAACTTTCAGGTCACTTCAGTTACGTCATTCAGTACTGACGTCACGAGTTACATTGTTACGATATAGGTAGTACTGACCCATTCAGCCATACTAATTAATAAAAAATAAAAATGTGTAATATTATTTTTTTTGTCCATAGCGCTCTTTGAATCAATCATTGCTACTAAGTGACGATGTCAGCAAATCCGCAGTTGCCGCCGTCTCCAAAGAACAAGCTGAATTTGACAACTACTGATCGAAAATATAACCATTAATATATACCTATTTACAAATTATGATATGTATAATTTCTTTAAAATTTTAACGAAAATAAACTTTAATTGTTGATTTTATTGCATTCATTTTATCATTCCTTTATCTGACATTGGCATAATATCTATTTAAAAAAAACAGTATATGTTGTAATTAAAATAAAGTCAATTAAGTGGCTGCCGTTATTGATGAGAAACTACCCCAATAAAACGCTTACAGCAAACATGGCCGCTCTTCTAAAATTCCGGGTTGAATTGCTGACGTCATAGCTGCGAACTACGTCATTGCACCGGGTATTAACAAAGAAAATCAGGTAACCTACTTTATAGAGGCTTGCATTTACGCTCGCTGCGAATGACCTACCCCAAAATAGAGCGGCTATAAATAGCACCAGGGCCCACAAGCCTGTGAATGGTGCAACTGCAATTTAGGGCACGGTGCAATGATATGACCTATTTATTTTTCAATGGCTGGAAGCATGAACGGGGATGGGCCCGGTCGAGCCCCTCCATTCAGAAAGGCTCTGCCGTGACCTAGTTTACGTTATTCGCTTATGCGCTCTCGGGGTGAGCGTATGTCGCGAAATTTTACCGATATAACGGCGAGAGATACTCCGGGAATAACTTGTGCTGTGATATAAATCCACATTGTGAAAATAGGGCTGATTTTTTAAATGAGAAAAGAAAATTCAAGTGGATTCATTGTAAAAAATCTACCCGGTTGTGCGCTTGTTTGAAAACGCCGCGAAAAATTCCCGTCAAGGTGGAAAAGTGACGTCATTGGCTGGCGTACAGTGCACTCTGCTCTCAGTGGCCAAAATCGTGTAGGAGGGTAAAACAGCCAATGAGATAGTCGGAATCGGCGCCCGTGCGCGATAACTACGCCACCTGTCGCGCGCTCACACCGCTTTCATTGAATAACCGGGACTGTTTTCTTGACGCAAGCGTACTGAGGCCCAACAAAGGGCCGAAATAAGAACGGTTCGCAAGTGAATCTGATGTATTTAAGTTTTAAAAATGGTGAGATCTGTGAAGTGGCGAGTAGAAATTAGGATATTCGACGTGTCGAATCATGATCGAGGCATCTGAAAAGTAAGTGGTGTCCGCGTAACTCAGTTTTTGTGATATATGCTGCGCCCTGTCTTGTAGGGAGGGTCATACCCCGGCCATTTTTCGCAGCTCACGGGATGTGTGAGATGATTTATGGTGTTTTCCGGAGCCCTCAGGCTTCTCTGAAGCTTTAGGCTCAGCTGTATATCTCATTAAGGGAGTACAGTGTATGTTAGACTTGGTACTAGGAGCACGACCGACGCCCTTAGGTCACCCTGTGTGTACTGTATAACTATAATCAATGAGACTCGTTCATTCACAATACAAGTTCTCCTTTCGGGGTCATTTGGAGCTAGGTTGCGAGCTATTTCCTCAATGAATTTATTTCACCGCAGGTTTATTCAACTCGTCCGATTATGAATTCGCCAGTGCGTTTTTTCCGCGAAAAAATGTTGGACGGATTAAGTGCGACTGTGGTCTCTTAATTAAAAAAATTAAACAATGGGTTTTTTTATGATGTACGGTTTAGGACAATGAAGGACTATTTTTACGTCATTGTCTTAATAAAGATGCAAAGCTTGATTGTTTTCAATGTCATTGTAAGTCTAAAACAATCAGATTATTCATCCACATGATTTGAAGTTATTGTAATGTGAACTGTTATGTTAGAAAAAAAACAACTAATACACACACACACACACAAATTAAACATTGTAATATTCCAAATTAGTGAAAATATGAAACAACACCATACAAATGGTAAAAGGCAAAGGCAATAAATATTCTAAACATTATTATATTTAAAAGTCTATAGGTGTGAATCAATTACTAAACATTTTTAATATACTCTGTTTTACTAAAAGTGACAACACCTAAAGATATAAGATCAACAATAGGCCAAAAGATTTATATCAAATAATACAATGTACATCTATATTCCTTTCACATCAAAGTAATGAAATCAAATCATTTATTTGCTCGAACAAAGTGTTATTGTGTCTTATAATATATGAGTATTTCCAATGTGTTCAACCTGCAAACAGCCCATTTGTAACATGCTTGATGCATGCTGCTCACCACTTTAAATTAAAAAAAGTAGCACATACTCCCAATAATTTGTTTATACATAAAAGAAGTACCTATGCACATTTATCAAAACCCACCAGCAGTTTAAGATGTGTGGTGAAGTGATACACAAGCCGGCCAGAATAAGGTTTATGGATCAGTTGTATAAACCCTTCTAGCACACTAGCTGGTCTAGCACAACTCTTCGCAACTACGCTTGACATAGCATCACCCGTCTTTCTCACATTGTATTGAAAGGATAGAGACAGACAATCTTTGTCATGCGACAAAGAGTCTTTTATTACAGTTGTGCTACAGGTGCTGTAACATATTGATTATGGTAGGAATGGATTCAACATGTGCATTAAGTTAGTACCTACCTAGTACCTGATCACATTAAAGTCCATGAACGAAACCAATTTAACACCTGGCTCCTGTGTTTCTATAGTTAAAAACTATTTGGAACGTAACTGACATTTAAATTTTATTATTCTGATTTATGACTTTCTAATTTTAAATTTAATTCTATTTTATAAATTTGTATTTTTTTATGGTACATTATTATTATGGAATTAATAATTAGTGTTGTTGACTGTAATTAATAATTAATATGTATAGCACACTGAATTATTTACACTCATTTCCTGCCAGCCAGTTTACTGGAAAGTTAAAATAATGGTGGTTTAAACTGTACCCTACTAACAGTGTTGAGTGGTTGTGCAAGAAATATTTGATTTTGAAAAGGTAGGTAAAAGTACAGTTCTACTTAATTGTTTTTCAAAAATCCTGTTTTTTTTTTTAATTATTGTTAAGAAAACTATTAATCAGTTTAAGAGCTTTTGAACACAAACACATATAACATACAGTAAATACACACACATGTTAACACTGTCAAGCAAGCTTCCCAATTTCCAAAAACCTACTTAGTTAACCTACTTAGCGGGCTCTTGGCAGGAAAAGTGTTTAACCTATGATATCCTTTGTTTACTTTCTTTATTTATTTATTTATTTAAACTTTATTGCACAGTACAATAAAGTATAAATGACGGACTTAATGTCATAAGTCATTTATTCAGGAACAATATAAATTGTAATATTTTCTTCTGTTTCCGCAATTATTACTCATTGAAATAAAAACAATTGAACGGTAACTTTGACAGAGGAAAATATATCTTTTCTCAGTCCACCCGTGACCATGGAAAGCTGAAGTTTCTTCATTAAGTAACTATATTCATAAAATACAAAGATTTAAAGGTTTCGTGGCCAATGGCAAAAGCTGAACACTTATAGTTTCGTCATGTGAAAAAAAAACTTCAAGATGGATATTGATGAAATTTGGCGTATAGGTGTCTTGTATAAGCCGCTACTTAGTTTGATAATGAAATAACATAAATATATATTTCTAGGGGGCACTCCATACATGTAATCGAAACTGAAAAATTTTTTTTTGCAAATATCAGTGTGGCACATATTTTGACAGTTTTTCTAAAAAGACTGTGGTTTCTAAAAAAAATTGATTTAGTGAAAATTTTCGGAAATAATGGCTCCGAATGTAGCATGAATTGTGTCCCCCCCCCCCCTCTATTTTCCAAACGGTATGTCCAAAAAAAAAATACAAAACTAAAGCCCTATAAATACTGTCATTGAAAATAGTTTTCAACATGATCGGATATACCGTTTTTGAGTTATTGCCAAAAAACTGCGCTTCTCAGCAAAAGGACGTAAGTTCCGTGGAGATACGCTCTTTTGGTAGTGCACTTTTTCATATCGTATTTATTCATCTGCAGTGCATTTTTTTTATGAACTGCTGCGGAACCTTACACTGAGCATGGACCGACATACTCTAATATTTTAGAACTATCTCTGGATGACCAGCTGCCCGTGTACAGTCAGCAGCAGAGAAACGTGACCCCTCTGCCATATAATGTTAGTATGGCAGGGGGGTTACTTTTCTCTGCAGCTGACTGTACCAAAAATAGTTCAAATCCGTTTAGCCGTTTTAGCGAGATGAAGGCACAACGACCAATTTGTATTTGTCGTTGTTATAATTAATTTTTAACAAGAATTAAAACCGACACTAAAATAAAACAAAAAAGTTACAAATAACTGTATAATATAGTTTCATCAATTTACTTACAAGTATCCGTTTTCCAACTCAAGGGTAATAGGATAGGATAGTTTTTATCCTGGATATCACCGCTTAAGGGGGGGAAGAGGGGGACGTATAAACGGCGAATCTCAGTAACGTGGGCGAAGCCGCGGGCAAATGCTAGTTTAGATTAATGGATTTTTATTTCGCGTAAAAGCAAAAGAACTATAATCCATTAATCTAATATTGAGTTCCGCAAAGTAATGCCTAAATCGAACAGTTATTCAAATGCTAGTTTAATTTATTTGTGAATTTTAAAGTTAAGGAAAACGATTTCCTCTAAATGTGTAGCGTAGGTTTGATGATGTTCATCTTTTACTACGCCCAGAGTGTCATTCATTAATCGGAATGATTCATTCACTTAAATTCGAGTCATTCATACTTGCGGTCGCCGGTTTCGTAGTTATGTCATCAATGACAAAAACTGAACAAGTGCGAGTCGCCTCCACTAAAGGGTTCCGTATCTTTATTCAAAATTCAAAACTTTTTCTGCAAGTAGGCCTCAAGGGCAATTTTACATGTCTGATTTTGCGTTAAACAGAAAAACATTCACAATCTATATAATGACATTAGTTCATAGCAATATTAATGCAACAACATACCTGGGGATAATTTAATGGGAGATGTATATTGTCTCCGGGTTAATTAGATTAGATTATAACTTAATCTATACTTACAGAGATGTAAAGGGACTCCAGGCGTTTGTATTGATACAAATTAATTCCAAAAAAATAAAATACTTATACGATTCAGTAGCACTCTGCGGAATGAAAAACGCGTAATCGCCGCGCATTCTTAAAACGCGGTGTGTGCCCTTAAGGTGCCTCCACATTTGTATCATTTGCCCGTATCAGATCATCGTCGCGTAGCATGATCGCGTGTCACGATCACGCGTTTGGACGTTGCGCCGATCCGATCACTCGAAATCCATTTGCTACGCGTATCACACACTTGTATCGGAAGAGTGCGGCATTATCGGCGCGCCGACAGTAAGCGTCCAAGCAGCGCGATACGCAGTCATGCTACGGCACGGTGATCGGATACGAGCAAATGATACAAGTGTAGACGCACCTTAATATTCTCTTGGAGCAGCATAGCTCCGACAATATAAAATATGGAATTGAGGAGTTTTTTCTGAATTTACCGTTATATTCACGTACCGTAAGAGAAAATAGTTAAATGATGTGTCAAATGAATTAAGGTGCTGTTAACGTTTATAGGATCACAACCCTGTCAAATTTTCGTGTAACGCTTTATGAGGGTATTCATTTCAACCATTTTAACGTCTTGTACCTAGCTGTCTTCATTAAGTAACAAGTAATTTGTGAACATCCATTTGCTACGCGTATCACACACTTGTATCGGAAGAGTGCGGCATTATCGGCGCGCCGACAGTAAGCGTCCAAGCAGCGCGATACGCAGTTATGCTACGGCACGGTGATCGGATACGAGCAAATGATACAAGTGTGGACGCACCTTTAGCTACCGTTACCTCTAAGCCGCCTCTATTTACGTTTGTAAATTAGGCAAACATTTGCATTAAATGAATAGACAAAGGACCGCCATTTTTTCTTTCGATCAACCATGTCACCTGCCCATCACGTGGGTGGTCTGCAGCGGCGGATCGTGAATTTGTAGGGCTCTTGGCTAATACTGTTTAGTAAGTGGGCCCCACTTTTGATTAAACTACTTGATTGACTATTTTTAATTTTATATTTTTTGTAGTATAATCAATGGGGGCTGGTGGCCCATTGTATCCATGGGACCCTGGGCTGCAGCCCAAATAGCCCTGTAGATCCGCTTCCGGTTTACTCTCTCCTCGTCCTTTGGACTAATGATGTTTTTTTTAGGACACAAGCCTATTTATGTGTATTAAGTATTATAACTCATCCGAGAAATCAGCATTCAATAAAAATAATTCAAATTCAAATCAATTTATTACGGACTTTAAATCCATAGTGTTAGAGGCAACAAACTTAGAGCTATCGTTAGTATTTTTAATAATGTTAACTTAAATTAAATGAAAGGCGCCTCGGCACCGGCATTACAGGCGCGCGCAGTTGCACATAGCGCTGCAGCCGCGGCGCGGCCCAGCGGTGGCTCGCGTGCTCGGGATGCTGTTCGAGCTGCCACGACTGCGATTCAATCAATCAATCAAAATATTCTTTATTCAAGTAGGCCTAGTTACAAGCACTTTCAAAATGTCAGTTACATGAGAGTGAATGTTTGCTGGGAGAAATACAATATGATCCAACATTTGCTGCAAGGATTAGGGAAACCCAGAAAAACCTAATCAGATCATTTAACTTAAGTGTAATATTATTGATAAAAACATCATTTTTAAAATTAAAATAATCAATGAGATAAATCCCAAAAGGATTGTCAATAAAAAATAAATAATCTAGAATGTGTCTAGAATAAAATTCTAAATGTCAGAGTATATAAAACTATTAAGATTAAAATAATAATAATGCCTTAGGTATTCCTTAAAATATATATTCATATACCTACATGACGCTATAATTTACATTAATCCCACGCGGCTTCATCATTCATGTAGTCTTGTGTGCTATAATAAGCTTTAGAAAATAATTTTCGTTTCACAATATTTTTGAATTTACCAATAGACAACTCAGTTATGCTGCTAGGAAGTTTATTATAAAATCTCACACAGTTACCCATGAATGATCTCCTTATTTTATGGAGCCTAGTAGCAGGCACTTGACTTGATTGACGAGAGACGCACACCTTTTCCTCATGATGGTAAAAAAGCAGTCCCTTTGCGCCTCCGCGAACATTGTCGACGCACTGCAATACCTTGGCAACCCGAACATCATCCTGAACGCGTCATTATATTGGACGGAGTGGATAATAAAATATATTATTGGTGGTTGTACCCACATTTAATGACGTTCTCCCGTGAAGTTTAGGTAAATGAACACTGCCTAAAGAGTACATGCATGAATTTTCTTTATCGCTTTTCTTAACTAAATATCAAAATACCGTAAAAACGATTTCAAAATGTGAAATTAAAATTTAAATCGGCCAAGAAACACGCAAGATATAGGCATTTTAAACTGCTAATTAGACGGCGATTTGACAGAGAGGTCCGACATGTACTGTTACGTCATAGTCTACGCCGGCCATATAAACTCCATATTGAATTCCGTTTTGCTAGAAAGAGATAGAATGAAATGTTTGATGGCTTATATCTTGGTTATTTTTATAGTTATTCGATTTTTTTTTGTTTACTGTTTGTTACATGAATGACCTATTAACAAAGCAAAAATTAAAATTCATGCATATTCCCTATTCCGACCTGCCCCCCTATTGCTTAACGCATTTGACGCTCGCAAGCAGAATCAAGTGATTTTGTATGGGCTATGACAGTTGATTCGGATACCAATTGTTATAATTTCGTTAAGGCAATAACCCCCCTGTTTATAGCTCTGTAGATTTCTAAAATATATCTTTATAAGTTTGACGACACGTTTGGCTCAGTGGGTTGTACAACTGCCTACGAAGCTGGCGGTCCCGGGTTCGAATCCCGGCCAGTGCAAGTGTTTGTGTGATGAGCACGAATGTTTGTGTGTGGGTCTTGGATGTTTTTTATGTATTTAAGTATTATAATGTATCTATGTACTAGCGGCCACCCGCGACTTCGTCCGCCTTAGATTCGTTTATCGCGGTTAAAAGGTATTTTTCCGGGATAAAAAATAGCTTATGTTTTTCCCCAAAACTAGATATTTTACTAATTTAAATGTGAAGCATTTTACCAAAATTTCAAGTTCCTAGCGTAAAAAATATTTACTGTCCATACAAATTTCCATCCCCTTTTTCGACCCTAAAAGGGATGAAATTTAACATACATTATAGCCTATGTCCTATTCTGATATAAGGTACATAACTGGAAAGTTTTATATAAATTCGTCCAGTAGTTTTTGAGACTAAGTGGAACGTACATACATACTCTCACGTTTATAATATAAAGATAGGAAGTATAGTAAGGATAACGATTATGTATACCGTCGCCTAGTACAAGCTTTGCTTAGTTTTTGACTAAGTCGATTTGTGTAAGATTGTCCCTGTTATTTATTAAGTATGTTGTGTTGTTGCAGTGTCTGCGTGGTGCGAGTGCGGGCGCAGGTGATGTGTCGCGACGAGGGCACGGGCGGCTGGGTCGCTCTCGGGGGCGGAGGCCTAGCCGACGTGATGGTGGGCAAGCGGAGGCCCCCAGGTCAGTGTTGCAATCTATATTAATAACGCAGCATTAAAGTTTATTTTTTTACATGGCAATAATTTTTTCAGCCATTTTTTCTCTTCTTCTGTCAAATTCGCCTTTTATTTATATAAATAACTAGCTTCTGCCCGCGACTTCGTCCGCCTTAAATTCGTTTATCGCGGATAAGGGTATTTTTCCGGGATAAAAAGTAGCCTATGTCCTTCTCCGGGACTCAAACTATCTCCGTACCAAATTTCATCCAAATCAGTTCAGCGGTTTAAGCGTGAAGAGAAAACAGACAGACAGATACACTTTCGCATTTATAATATTAGTATGGAATGGAATAGTATGGAGGGTATGGATAACACGACCCGTAGAGCAAATTTTATGCTGTAATCAGTAAGTACTAAACATGCGCGAATCATAACACTGAATAGGGTATTTGACATTTTTTCTCTGTGGTATGTTATAGAACGATGTCTTTATAATAAAAATATTGGTAAAAAAACTACTTCAATCTGATAAAAACTGCCACGCCAAGCCACACCGAATGCGTGTGCGTAGCGTGCACGTAGACGTGCACGTGGCGTGCGCGTTGTAAAGTACGAATACCCATAAGAGATGACACACCGCTACGCACGTGCACGCCACGCAAGCGGAGTGCCATCTACTATGACATTTCATACGATACAACGCGCACGCATCCGATGTGTTTCGGCCTTAAAAACACATTTTTGGACTTTCCAAAAACATCTCTTATTATTATTATTATCTCGCTGATATATCTGTGTGTAGTTAAGTTACTTTGTGATGTGATGTATCCAGTATTAAATCCAAGTACCCAAAGTCCTCCTGCTTTAATTAATTATATTGACCAAGCGAGCGTAGCGAGTGTCTCTATTTCAGCTTGGACAAAAATTGTTTCGTATGTCCGGCTGTTGTCTTCTACAGGTTTTTTTTTCAACCGATTCTCGTGAATAGCATACTTCAATTACTGAAGCCTTTATTGTGTTTAGTTCCCACACGTTTTCAGTTTTTTACAGTAAAATAATTTAGAAGCTTACTAAATAAAAGTTAGTTTTAGGAGGGTATACTAATACGTAGATGGAATGGATGAAAGAAGGTCGCGGACGCCAACGGAAAAGATGAGCAGACTTATTTTTAAAAAGATTAGGACCAGACTGGAAGACCAAAGCGAGAGACAGAGATATTTGGAAAGAAACGGCGGAGGCCCACGGCAAAGAAGCGACTACTACAAATATGTTATAACAAGTTATGTTATAATTCATGAAATAATTTTGAAATTGTATGCAAATGTAATGTAATTAAATTAACTACTAAGTCCAACGATACTACGCTGCCGTTTTGAGGGTTCCGTAGCCAAAATGGCAAAAACGGAACCCTTATAGTTTCGTCATGTCCGTCCGTATGTCACAGGCATTTTACTCAAAAACTACTAGGATGTATATTGATGAAATTTGGAGTATTGCATAAGCCGCTACTTAGTTTGGTAGTTAAATATTAATATATGGCACATATTTCGACAGATCTTTTAGAAAAACTGAGGTTTCTAAAAAGTTTTTTTTGATGTAGTGAATATTTTCGGAAATAATCGCTCTGTAAGTTGCATAAATTGTGCCCCCCGTTTAATTTGCAAAAACCTATTTGAACAACCCTGTTGCGTTAAGTTTGCACCTGATTTGTATGCAATGCTATAGATATCAGGTCAAACTTAACTCAACCGGTACCGGGTAATAAAGTTAGGGTAAGTAAAAATTTGTACGGAACCCTCGGCGCGCGAGTCCGACTCGGACTTGGCCGTTTTATTTTCATCTGTAGTGCATTTTTTTGTATGAACGGCTGCGGAACCCTACGCTGAGCATGATCCGGCATGCTCGTGGCCGGATTTTTTGTTTGTTTCCTTTTTCTCTTTTGGTCTAAGAGACCATTTTAGAGAAACACTGCTGCCGTAGCAACGCCTAGGGCGCTTATATTTTGTGAATTTAATTTGACTTCAATTTATGAGTACTGTTCGTCATGTTTCGGTCTATGCCGAGAACCTTACACAAGAGACACGAGTGGATCTCTGACTATCCATTCACTTGCTTTTGGTAACTATAGTTAAGGTGCGTACACACTTGTATCATTTGCTCGTATCCGGACTCCGTGGCGTGGCATGACAGCGTATCGCGCTGCTTGGACGCTCACTGTCGGCGCGGCGATCACGCCGCGCTTGTCCGATCTAAGTGTGTGATCCGCGTAGCAACATGGATTTCGAGCGATCGGATCGGCGCAACGTCCAAACGCGTGATCGTGACACGCGATCATGCCACGGGGCGAAGATCTGATGAATGACGAGGACGCACCTTAACCTATCACAATTCTTCAGTACTATTATAAAGTTGTAAAAATGAAATGTCTGTACATTGAAGATATTTTTCATAAAATATAATGTAACGGACAATTTATAGATAACAGACTAAAAAGTTTTTTTTTTTTGGATTCTTTGCATGTTTGTATGTGTTGATGTGGCTTCCTTACGCCATATTGGCAATACGGATTTCAACTTTTTTTGGTACGCTGGTAGCTGGGTGTCCACAGATGGTTATAGGATACTTTTACCCGACTACTCTGAAGAAAAAAGAGCAGTTATGACTTTTTCTCCTCCGCGAACGAAGTTTCTAGTATATATCAAGCAAGTGAGTGGCTATCAGTCCAAGAAGGGCAGCGACTGCTATTGTAAGTAAACTAATAAATAAGTCCGACAGTGCTCGCTGCTGGAGGGGTGACACGCTCGACGCGTAATCGAGCGGTACCGGGTTCGGGTCCTGGTGTGACCACGTGCGAGAGCAATCGCATTTTTCTTTGCGCTTTGATTTGTATCTATATCACAATTAAATATATCCGAGTCTCACTCTAGTTCAGGGTTTCTTAAAGTGGGGTCCACGGACCCCTTAGAGTTCCGTAGCATGTGTATTAGGAGTCCGCAGTAGGTCAGTCTGTAAACATAATAGAAAAATTGTCTAGTAAAATTGACGAGATGCATTGTCGTTTTCATTAACTTAGTTGTCTTAGTAGTAGGTAAGTGTAATGAAAACACAAATAAAAGTAATTTTAGTGAATATAAATAAGGCTATTTATTTCATTTCAAAAATAAAAAAAAAATTGTCAAAGGAGCCGTGGAATTGTTTAAATTATTAAAGTGGGCCGTGACTCCAAAAAGTTCAAGAAACCTTGCTCTAGTTTTAAAGTAAACTAGAAGCGCCCGCAGCTTCATTCGTGGAGGAGAAAAAGTCATAATCCGTCGTTTTTTCTTCAGCGTGGTCGCGTAAAAAGTATCCTATAACCATCTGGAGATACCCAGCTACCCGTGTACCAAAAATTGTGGAAATCCGTTTAGCCGATTTGGCGTGATGAAGCCACAACGACACATACAAACATACATAAAATCCAAAAAAAAATATTTTTCGTTTTAGTGACCTCCAAATAGTCTGTAACAATCAATTTTTTTTAAATATCTTCAATGTACAGACATTTCATTTTTACAACTTTATAATAGTATAGATGAACCTGAAACGCGACCCCGTTGAACCGTGGATATTTCGCCGCAGGTGGCGACAGTAACGGCGACACGTCATCTTCATCCGCAAACGCACCTACACACGATTTCTTCATCCACGGGAAACGAATCAGCGACAACATGGTGAGACACTTAGAAATTAAAAACTGTCCTGCACCTATGACAACTGTGATACTCGACTCTTTGTGGCGCGACTAGCGTTGAAAATACCGAAAAAAGTAATGTTTTTTTCTTTCAGAAGATTTGGATTTTTTCGGTTTTTTTCCGTTTTTTCGGGAGGTTTAAGAAAGTCATTAAATTTTATTTATTTTTAATCACTCAGTCTCATATACTTCAATCATTTTTCTTACGTAACTGTTTCTTCTTAAATGGAGTTTTGATGGGGCATACACTGCTAACGAAGCATCTAATCGGCACGATGACTGGGTATAAAAATCAAAATTGTAATTCGTCCGTCAGTTTGATAAATTTATACAAAATATTTTTTATTAATACAAAAATATTGGACGCGTATTTTTTGCTTTTTCAACATAATAAAAAAATACTCGGATAAATCGCTTTAATGTTCAGGAGTGGGGGCTCGTAAGTAAAATTTGTACTTAGGTGTGACGTCACGCGACATTTTGACTCAATGAATCGCCTTTTTTTGATTAAGTAAAAAAAAGAAAAAATACGTGTCCAATATTTTTTATTAATCTACAAGACGGGCTAATTATTAAAATTTAGTCGTCATCTCTATGGAGATACGCGACTCTGTCCTACGCCAAAGATTGTCTGTCTCTTTCCTTTCAATACAATACGAGAAAGATGGGTGATGCTATGTCGCGCAACAAGTCGCGGAGAGTTGTGCTAGACCGGCTGTATTTGTATACTTTTCAAATCTAACTTTACACCTACATTTTGCTAGTGTTTTTTTTCTTATAAATATACAAATAAATAAATATAAGGAACAATATTAAACAAATCGACCTTGCCCAAAATAAGAACTAAGGACGTTCAACTTTTATTCTGAGACCAACATCGAAAACAATTTTTAAAAAAATTGGTTGTCTTGTAAAGTCGGTTTACGGACGATAATTTTACGCGATAAGTCGTTGATAAGTCATAAGAAAACGTTGATGAAAAATTGCATACTTTTATGAATTCACAAGCCGAACGCTTAAGCCAATCTTGCCTCTCTATCGCTTGTTCTGCGCTCTCGCTTGCACGCTCGGCTAAGGCGGAACGTGACAATGAGTCATGCTTTTTCATGCGTACAGACGGCGTTAATCGATTTATAAGACGTTATCACGCCAAAATTTGGACCTCCCATACTGGTTAGTACTACGGTTAGCTTCAAATTTTGTATGGAGAAGTCAATTTTTTTTACGATTTCGTAATTTGTTGCAATTTAGTAGGTCACATTGATTTTTTCCTGATTCGCTCGACCGATACTGAGGGCTTCTCCCGCTTGCAGACGAATATTTTTTCACCTTTTGGATAGAGGACAAAATAAAATTTTTGTTCAATAAGTTTTTAAGGAATTGTGATCTCTTATCTGAATTATGTGCAGATCATAAAAAAGGGCGCAAACTTATGACTGCGCGCGTTCTTCAGAAAACTACAGTTTTTGATCGGGTGAATTTGGTAAAAATATTCAGTGCTAGAATTATACAAGTTATTCTGAATTTTGATTTATGCAAATCAAAATTTAGAATAACATTTCTGTTTCTTAGAAAAACAAAGAGAAAAATCCGTTAGGTTTTTTTTTACCAAAAACACTAATGGGACCAAAAAAATACCAAAAAGACGATATTACACGGTTATTTTTTTTACCAAAAATACGAATGGGACCAAAAGATTACCAAAACGACGATATTAAACGGTTATTTTTTTACCAAAAATACGAAGGGGACCAAAAAATTACCAAAAAGACGATATTATACGGTTATTTTTTTTACCAAAAATACGAATGGGTCCAAAAAAATACCAAAAAGATGATATTAAACGGTTATTAATTTCCAGGTGGTATTAGAATGCACGATAAAGAAGGATTTCCAGTACAACAAGGTGATGCCCACGTTTCACCACTGGGTGACGGAGGAGAAGCGGTTCGGGCTCACCTTCCAGACAGCAGCTGACGCGCGCGCCTTCGACCGTGGCGTGCGGACCGCCATCGAAGAACTGCTGGACGGTGAGTTTCTTATCTGATCAGCACTCATAGGCTGCGGTGACTGCTTAACATCAGGCAGACCGTACGCTTGTTTGCCACCTTAGTAATATATATAAAAAAACAGTGTCAATCAGATGAAATTCCACGATCGCAAATACGCATGTTTTTATTTTATTTTGAAAGTGAATTTCTTCTCTAAGAAACTATTATCTACTTTTTAATAAAATGTTAACATTTTACACGTCAATTCATTCATCTATAAGTTATTATTAATATACAATTTGAGATAAAAAATACAATTATAAAATTACTATGATTAATAATTAAATTCAATTGATATAATGTAAATTTAAATTTAATTACAATTTTGATTTAGTTAGGAAAAGATTATACAATATTATATTAAATAATTAAATTACTTTCAATAAATTATTAAATATCTATACTATCATAAAGTTGTAAAAATGAAATGTCTGTACATTGAAGATATTGAAAAAAATAATTGTAACGGATTATTGGGAGGGCGCTAAGTCGAAAAAAGTTTAAAATTTTGTATGTTTGTATGTGTCGTTGAGGCTTCATCGCGTTAAATCAGCTAAACGGATTTCAATTATTTTTGGTTCTCAGGTTCTAATTCATAATATAGTTTCTTAGTGAAGCAATTCACTTTAAAAATCACGAAGATCGTGATGGTAAAACATTGATTTTCGTAAAAAGAACAATGTTTACCCTACCGCAACATCTCTAGCTAACATGTGGCACCTGTAAAGTTCGCTCTGTTAGGGTGAAAATTTTGTTTCATAAATGCTTACCGTGGCGCTGAACTGCAGAAAAGCCGTTTAAAATGCAATATGCAAAAGATCTTGTAACAAATAGGGACACAATTTTAAGACAAGCTGCCTGGACTCTGTAGCTCAGTTGGCAGAGCGTGCGCCCCAAGGCAAGACACAAGGCAGTTTTGAAATCCAGTCGGAGTCTTGATTTTTTTTTATTATTTAGATCTTTGTATTTATAAGAATATAATATGCATGAATGTTTATTTTTGCTTTATTTGCAGCTAATTCATGTACAAAACAGTAAAGAAAAATAATGTTTCGAATAACTATAAAAATAACCAAGAAGACATCAAACATTTCATTATATTTATTTCTAGCAAAACAGAATTTAATATGGAGTTTATATGGCCGCAGTGTACTATGTATGACGTAACAGTACATGCCTTTCAAATCGCTGTGTAATTAGTAGTATAAAATGCCTACATTTCTTAGCCGATTTTAATATTTTGATATTTTGTTCAGAAAAGTGATAAAAAAATCATGCATGCACCCTATTGGATTTCACCTATGGATAATTAGGGTAGTCCGTTCTTTTACTGGGAAGACAGTGGCACACAATGACTGACTGTTAGTCCATTCTGTGTGTCAGAAATAATGAACAATTCCACTACCGACCTATTCTCCATTCCATCACTCGGAAACAGTGTGTTTTATATTCACCTGGCATAGGATGGTCCAAAACTATTAAATTCTGAATATTATTTCTCCACATGGTTTTTATTTGTACAAAACCCACTAAAATTATACTTACCAATTTTCAATCCAATGACTTTTACAGGTCGCTCTAAATGTATCATTTTTTGTATAGAAAATTGTATGTAACGCTATTCAGCAAGCATTTATAGGTAGAGCGAGGACCATTTTTCTACTATTGTAAACCAAAATTGTAAGGCAGATTGCCTTATGGTATGCCAAAGAGAGAAACCTCTGCGTTTTTTTTATTATTTATATTTTATTAAATTATTAATGACTTACTGATATTGTCCGTTAACTAATTTATCTAATGTGCTTTCTTCATTGCTTCCGTATACTGGATTCCTACACGGTGAGTACTGGAAATGAGTTCCCATCTAAATATTTTTTGACCGGTATTTATCACGATAAATCACAAAATAAATTAAAAATTAAATACTCCCCTCCAAATAAAACCTATGTATTATTTTATGGGAATATAGCCAAATAATGTGAGAAAGCGAAAAAAATGAACAAAACTGAAAAAAAGATTCTAGGAACAAGTTTTCATAATTCTTGCTAGAATCTGCTTTTTTCAGTGTTATTCAGTGTCCTTTCAGCTAAAAAAAACCTTAATTTCACACTAAAAGCCGACAGAGCTGACTCTCTTACCGGAGTGTGTAAATAAGACGGTGCCAGCAATTTCGTACGCGGCGAAAAAAAAGCTATAACCCTCTTTTTTGCCTCTGTGTAGACGGGTAAAAAAACCTGATCCCATCTTCGGATTTCCAGCAATCCTTGTACCAAAAATCCAAACAAATAATAGTTTTTGACTCAGTGCGCACTGCGCAGATAGTTTCATAAATTTTTATGAAACCTACAAATTGAATGTATTGTTCTCTGTACTCTGTTTTGAGAGGTGTGCAATGAAGAGTTATTGTATTGTATTTGTGGGGGATCGGGGTTCAACTCACGTACAAAATCCGATAAAAAGCGTATATTTTAGAAAATGGGAGGCTATAGGAGCGTGCGGCGAGTTCAAAAGCTTACATCGACTGACTTTTTCATTTGTTGCTGGACGGTAAACTAACGGCTTACCTCCCCTGCGACCTCGCTCACCCCGCGCGCTCCCTAGCTTTGACAAACACTATACAGGACCGAATTTCGCTCACAGTATTGTACTTAGGGGTTGTCCACAAATTACGTAACGCTAATTGGAGGGGGGAGGGGGTCCGGCCAAGCGTTACGGTCCTGTTACGTTGGGGGAGGGGGGTGTCAAGGTTTGCGTTACGTCACGCACGATTTTATAGATTTACTGTCATAAGGTAAAAATTGAAATTCGTCCACTTCAATTCACCATTTAGAATTTGGCCCAAAAATAATACCGTTCAAAATAGCCACAGAAGATTGTGATCGCCGCCGAAGCCGATACCGATTGTAATGATTAAATTTCTTGATTCATCGAAATCACACTTTAATGTTTTATTTAAAAATGCAGATTCTTGATGAATAATTATTTCTTTTCTTAATATTACCCTAAAGATTTTTACAAAGCACTTGTTACGTAACGGAATTGAAGGGGGGGGGGGGTCCAGCTGAGCGTGACGGTCCTGTTACATGTGGGGGGGGTCAAGAATTTTGCGTTACGTAATTTGTGGACGACCCCTTAGTGTTTTGACCCTCCTCCACATCTTTAAAATAAAATAAAATTCATTTTATTCAGATAAATTAATCCATATTTTGTTAGTATTACAAAAGACTTAAATAACTATGTTAGTGCCTAGACTTAAATGTAGAGAGGACCAGTGTCTAATTAGGCCACTGTCCCATCTGTCCGCTACAACCCTCAGGAAACTGTGACGACTACCGCGCACCCTGTGGAGCGACGCGGCGCAGCGCTTGCGCAGCGTCGCGTGGAACCCGTCCACATGCGCGTCCGCGAACATACCAGACGCACTGCAGTATTCTTTAGCTGCGATCTCGCTTGCTATCAGTCAAATCCCTTAGGTCGCCTTGTATCTAAAGCATTTGAGTGACTGAGCCGCGTTTTCAGGTCTGGGCGGGGCGTGGCCTGCGCTGCATGCGTACAAAAAACACAATCCAGCGCCGGCCGATGACGATGAGGAGCAAAACATATTTGAGGTGAGCTTTATAGATTACCGTTTTTCAGCTCTCAAGAAGAACTTAAAATAACCGGCCAAATGCGAGTCGGACTCTGTACCGAGGGTTCTGTACAAGATTATACCTACTACAAACGGCCGTATCTATGACAATCCAGTGTTAGCAGATCCCTACTCCTAAGCAAAATGTACGCGGTGTTCGATCATTTTATATTGGTTACTGACATAGACAGACATATAAAATTATACTGTTGTTATAGCGGCAACGGAAGTACGTCATTTGTGAAAATTTCAACTGTCTAGCTATCACATTAAATACAGCCAGTAGTGACAGACAAACAGACAGACGGACAGCGAAGTCTTTGTAATAGGGTCCCGTTTTACCCTCTGGGTACGGCACCCTAAAAAGTTTCTAATGGCAAAGGCATATTATAGGTTAGAGGACTATTTAACAGACAAAAAAGTGCCTAGCTAGATATACTTGGAAGGCAAACCTACGTCTTCATACCAAAGTCCATCCAAATTCTAGAGTCAATTCCGAGAAACCAATTAAATAAACAAATAGCCGCGTGGGATTAATGTAAATTAAAAGGTCATGTAGGTATATGTATAATTATCTTAACGAATACCTATTGAGGTATTATTTTAATCGTAATTGTTTTATATACACTGACATTTAGAATTTTATTCTAGACACATTCTAGATTATTATTATTTTTATTGATAATCTTTTTGGGATTTACCTTATTAATAACTAGCTTCTGCCCGCGACTTCGTCCGCCTTAAATTCGTTTATCGCGGATACGGGTATTTATCCGGGATAAAAAGTAGCCTATGTCCTTCCCCGGGACTCAAACTATCTTCATACCAAGTTTCATCCAAATCGGTTTAGTGGTTTAAGCGTGAAGAGGTAACAGACAGACAGACACACTTTCGCATTTATAATATTAGTATGAATTTAATTTTTAAAATGATGATTTTATCAATAATATTACACTTAAGTTAAATGATCTGATTAGGTGTTTTTGGGTTTTCCCTAATCCTTGCAACAAATGTTGGATCATATTGTATGTCTCCCAGCAAACACTTTTCTCAATGTAACTAACAGTTCGAAAGTGCTTGTACAGTCGAGTTCATAAATATATGAGCAAACTGTATCTAGCTTGCGATAAATGTGTACATATCACATTTACAAAAAATAAAAATAAAATATTAAATAATTACAACATAGGAGGAGAAGTGATTCAAAGGGTCTCACATGTGAGGGATCTTGGCGTGACACTCGATGAGAAACTAACACTTGATCGGCATATTAGCATTGTCACCGCTAAAGCTTACCTGATGCTAGGATTCATTCTTAGAGCTGCCAAACCTTTAAAAAAATACACGTCATACCTACTTATGTATAAGTCTCTAATCCGACCCTATCTGGAATATGCATCAGAAGTTTGGAACCCCCTCTATACGGCATACAGCAACCAGGTGGAGTCTATCCAGAAACGATTCCTGAGGGCCCTCAACTATAGACTTACCCATGCACCCTTGTCATATGAAAAACTTCTTGACCGTTATAAGCTTAAGACGTTGGCAAGCAGACGTAATACGCAAGACGCAATGGTTCTGTACAATATATGTACAGGCTACTACGACTGTCCGGAATTATTGCACAGTATAAGTTTCCGAGCTCCTCCGCATAGAACGCGAACCAATACCCTATTCGCGGTCCCGATGGCAGCGACTAACGCAGGGGTTCGAGCACCTCTACGCAGAATGTGTGTGCAATACAATAAAACCCTGGTCTCGGTTGATATATTTTGTAACAAGCGTGCCAGTTTCAGGCGCAAAGTAAACCTTCTTCTGTAGTATACTCATGTTACTTCTAAACTATTTATTTGTTATTATATACGTTCTCAATTGTACTCTTGTGCTCTTAATCTACAATGTGCTAATTGTCCTGAATTAATAATTGTATCGGCCTAACCTTCAGCTATACAGCGTGGTTTCATATACAGTTTATATAGTTCCGTAATGTATTGATCCAGTGTTGTTTATGGCAATGCCACCTTACTCACTTGCACAAAATCTCGATGGGATCTGTGTTAGGATATAGGCTATACCTAATTTAAGAATTATTTTCATGTGTTACTTTTCTGTCTATGTCTGTTTTTTTACCCAATAAAGAAAATAAATAAATAAATCCAAGGCTTCAAAAATAATTGAGCATAGAAAGGTACATACACATCTGAACAGATTTACCAATCAAAAATATGTACATATATCACCTATCATACTAATCTGAGCAAGTCTCACAATAATATGTAATCAACTGAAAACTGATAAATATCTACGCAAAAGTTTTTACAAATATTTATAAACATATAGTGGCACAAAAATATCTGTACGAAGGTTTTACAATTTTATGTGAACACGTGGAAGTTCATAAATATCGGATTAAAACTGAATGAAGAAATCATTTGGTTCTCACCGCCTATATATTTATCCAAATACATAATGTGACGAAGACTTGTAGTGGAAGTAAATTAAGAATTGATTTCGACCGTTATAAATTGACCCTTATATGTACATGAAACTAAGGTATCAGTTACACTGTAGACTTAAAAAAACTCGATTTTTATGTTATTCCGACTTTAACCTTTTGAACGCGATACGGTATATTCTCAAAATACAAGCTTAAGTTGTGCGTCAATATGAACTCTTCTTGAAATCATGAAAGTTACTTTGACAGTGTACGCCATGACACATTAGTTGTTGCTGGCGTGGTGGTAGGCCACGACACCACACCACACCTGTAGATGTTTTCGGCGTTTAAAAGGTTAAGAATGCATTGAAGATGTTACGTAAATAAAACGAAACGTGTTTTTATTAAACTAATTATAAATTCAATATAACTATATCTATATCTTCATGGGTTATATTATGAATTTAATACTTAGTATAACCACCAAAAGCGTCTTTAACCGCCTGCAATCGGTCTTTTATCGAACTTATCATATTTGGATAGGCTTCCGTCGATCTGTACGTATCCCAAATTTCTGTGACGTGTGCTCGTAGGCCGTTCAGAGTTCGAGCCTTTGAAGAATCCCAATCTTGCACCATCAAACGCCATACATTCTCGATGGGGTTCAAATCTGAGCTTTTCGCTGGTATTTCAATTAATTTCAATTCTCCGTGGTCTTGTTCTTCTTTAATCCATACCTGAACATGCCTAGAAATGCCTCAAGAACAGCTTATCATTTAAAAACTTGTGAGTGGCCAGTCATTAAAGTTGATAACAACCTCCTTTAAGTCAATCGTAATCGAAAGCAGCAAAAATAGGTAAGAATCCGCAAGCAAACATAAATGACACTTATATGATGTCACACTTAAAGTGAATGAGACAAATGTATGATTTGACAGTACGGTACTCTTTTCGATGATTGTCAAAATGTTAAGTCTTATGTTTGTTTAGATATTTATGAACTTCCACGGGTTCACATAAAGTTGTAAAACCTTAGTACAGATATTTTTGTTCCACTACATGTCTATAAATATTTGTAAAAACCTTCGCGTAGGTATTTGTGTACTTACACTTGGATAAATAATTCTGAAAAATATTTATAATTTTTCAGTTGCTTACATATTATTGCAAGACTTGCTCAGATTAATATGATAGGTTTATTTATTTATCGTATCGCTTTAGTCACAGGATATGATTTAAAAAACAAAAAATAATTATAATATTAATATAACTTTAACTAGATGTTAAGATTAGCCTTCTTCAAGTACTCAGTGGCTGCTTTGCTGAGGCTTGCGAGGTCATCTGCCTGTCCCTGGAATTTGGTGACGGGGCAATCCAGAACCATGTGTTCCACTGTCTGCTCGGGTGCACCGCATACACACTGAGGGGAGTCACACCAGCCCCATTTGTACCAATGGTAGGCGCAGTTTCTAACACCTGTTCTAATGCGATTTAGCTGGCACCAGGCGGGCGGGCTTTTGGGCAATGCGTGTAAAAGTTGTCGCTCTTGAATTGTTCGTTCCACTCGGTCAGCCATGAGTCGTGTATGTCCCAGTTGCTGTTCCTTAGCTGCATCATACTTAGGGCTGGTGGGTTTCGGGATTTGAGTCGTTTTTCTCCGAAATCCGTGAGATCTTTATGGATAGGCAGCGTGGGCTGGCAGTTGGTTTTTATTGCCTCACGGAGTTGACACTTTTTCCGCCGCAAATGAGGTGGCTCTATCGCACTGAGGGCTGGGAGTTAGAATGTTGGAGTTGGTTTGAGGCAGCCAGTAAAGAGTCGCATGGTTTGACCCGCGAAACTTCACATTCAGAGAATTATTGGCGAGCTTGTTGGACAGGTGGAAACAGCAAACCTAGGTCTTTGTAGGGTTTGGGCACAAGCGCCAGCATGTGAAAAAGTCGTCTAGAGTTGCCAGGTCCTTTTCAAGTATAGGTTCCGTGGCTTCAATGCTTCGCTGCTGGGTTACAAGTGCGAGGTCGTCAGCATAACCGTCGTGATGTGGTGTCGGGGATGTCATGTATGTAGAGGTTGAACAGCAACGGAGCTAAGACGGAGCCCTGGGGCAGGCCATTATTAAGCACTCACTTTGCTCAATGATTCGCCCAGGAATACCTGAAAAGTCCTATTTGTAAGGGTGTCCTGCATAAGCCTGTAGAGTTTGCCGCATGGGATGACCTTGAGGAGCTTGTAAAGCAGTCCCTGCTTCCAGACGGTATCATAGGCTGCTGTGAGGTCGATAAAAGCTGCAGATGATTTAAGGTTTTTATTGTACCCATTTTCGATGTGCGTAGTCAGCGCTAGGACTTGATCACAGCAGTTACGGCTTGGTCTGAATCCAGCCTGCTCCGGTGGTATTACAGCATTGATGGTGTCTTGGATGCGGTTGTAGAGTATCCGTTCCATCAATTTATACACGACGCTTAGCAAGGCGATAGGTCGGTAGCTATCTGGTTTATCCTCTGGTTTACCTGGTTTAAGCATCGCTATTATTTTGGAACGCTTAAGAGCAGATGGTATCTTGCCAGTGTCTAGTATGGCAGACTAGAACTTTGCTAACCAATCACGGGCTTTGGGCCCACTGTGTTAAAGAAATTCGGGGTAGATACCATCCTCTCCGCTAGCTTTGTCAGTCGCGATGTCACCGATCGCCTTAGAGAGTTCTTGAGTAGTAACGGCGCTGCAGTATTTATCGGTTACGCCTACTTTGGCTTTTATGGCGGTTAGCTCTTTCCGTACATTTCGTGTATGTGTTTTGTGGTTTGGAGCTTTTGATAGTTTAACCAGTCTGTTCGCTATTTCATTAGGGTGGACCTTTGGTTGCCTATGAGTCGGGGCAGTACCGGTGGTGAGTCTTCTGACGAGGTGCCACGCTTTTTTGCTAGAGTGTGTAAAATTCATCCTCTGAACAGTTTCTTCCCATTTTTGCCTTCTTGCGTCATCAAGTGACTTAAGCAGTTCATGGGCACCGTGAGGTTCTCCTGTTTTTTGAAATTCTTTCCACTTCTCTTCGGTTGTACTATTCCAGCACGGTATATAATCTTTGCGGAACCCTCTTGGTATTGATTTCTTAGCGGTTGCGATTATAAGCTTCCTGAACCGCTCGTAGTTACTGGGACAAGGCGGTTTCCACCTAACGCAGTGGTCCAAGTCCTCACTAAAACTCTTCCAATTGGCCTTTTGGAAATTCCAGCGGGGGACCGGGTACGACGGGACAATGGGAATCTTCAGTCCAATTTCAAGGAGTACCGGTCTGTGTTGACTGTGGGGGAAGTTTTGAAGGACGGTCCTGGTAGTTGTTACAGGTTGGTCGTGCGTATCCCTTGTAGTAAATACGAGGTCGGGGTTGTATTCTTTCCCCCATCGGGCTGACTGGAATGTACCCTTGCTCTTTTTATCGAACAGCAGGAATGTGTTTGCGTGTTCGGCCCATTCTGCGATCTTTTGGCCATTCTCGTCAATGTCTCTGTAGCCCCAGTTGGAGTGATGAGTGTTGAAATCGCCGATGTAAAGGGCAGGGTGCACAAGCTTCGGAAGTGCAGGTGTAGGCCATTTGCTGTGTGGTGGCTTATAGATATTACAGAGCTGTATCTCACCTACTTGTACCACAGTTGTTGCAATGTTGTCTGCGCTACTAATATTGCCATGTACGATGCAGGTGTGGGCGATTGCTTGCCGGGCATAGACAGCGGTACCATATTGACCGTGGTAAGTAGCTGCGATCATTGAGTATCCGGCGATATCACCTCTTCGACTTAGTTGTTGCAGGTCCTTTGTGTGAGTTTCTTGAAGGAGGGCAATATCCACGTCATGTTCTTTTAAAATTCTTGACACGCATTCGGATTTAGCTAGGCTTATGCCGTCTATATTAAATGAGCAGACACGGACAGAAGGCCCAATATCTCTTGTCACAGGACGCAGGTCTGCGTCTGTCTTGACAGTATGTATTTGTTTATGAGTAGGCATTATTTCATGTGTTTTGTATCCAGTGGGCACTGCGAGGTCCGAGGGACAGTGCAGCTGCCTAAATTGTTGCTCTGTTAGCACCACCCAGGGGCTGTTAGGGTTATCTAAGGTAATTCCTACGGACGTAGAGCAACGGCGACCCCCATATGATAGGTGATATGTGTACATATTTTTGATTGGTAAATCTGTTTAGATGCCTATATACCTTTCTATGCTCAATTATTTTTGAAGCCTTGTATTTGCTCATTGTCATTTGCATCTACTTGAATAAAGCATATATTTTGATTTGATTTAATATATAACAATTTCTCGTTTAAAGTAATCACTCATGCATGTATGTATATTTTTTTTACAGTTTCTTAACGAAATGTATATAGGAACTATATTAATCGTCATCAAAATGTACGTCCATAGGAACTATATTGATCGTCATCAAAATGTACGTTACAGTGTCTGAATCTGCCGACGGACTCGCGTTCGAGCTCTGAAAACTCTACGGCGAGCCGTGTCCGACACGATCTCACGCAGACGCCCATACTCTCCGCCATCAACCTGCCCCGCCATCATGGTAAGATTCATAGCGAGTAACACATTATTCACTCAGCACAGCGGCTCCGTTGCGTGCCTACAGCGTGACTGTTCCCGGGGCGCTAAATACTAGGGTTGCCTCTATATCTGGACAACATTTTTTTTTATTCGTTATTTATTATTATTTATGTTTCGATTATAGAATCCTGTAAGATGTTAAGAACTTATCAGGTGTTCACGCCTAAGGTATATTTTGAAATTGGTGAAATTTATTTCGGATTACTAATAAATAAATAAAATAAATAACACAGGGCTTGCACAAAGCCTACACAAATCGACCTAGTGGCCAGACTAAGCTAAGCTTGTACCATAGGTACTAGGCGACGATATACATGATATATAGATAAATTATAATACTTAAATACCTAGAAAACATCCAAGACCCAGGAACAAATATTCGTGCTCATCACACAAACGCTTGCCTTGGTCGGGATTCGAAACCGCTAGCTTCGTAGGCCGTAGTGCAACCGACTGAGCCAAACGTGTCGTAAATGAACGAATTGTGTTTCCCAAACTGTTTCATTTTTCAAATATTTCATTCCCAGCCTTAGTTTATTTCGAAACAGTTAAAAAATAAAAAATATATAAATCATACCTAACCTAATAGGTTCTATGCAAGGGCTTAAAAAATCTCTGGAATTTTTTTTCGATTTCGCAAAGAAGCGACAGTTAGCAACTAAGGCAGTTTGGTAAAATGAAAGACTTGTTTTTATTCCAGATTCATTAAAAACGTACGACATCCAGTATGAAGACAAGATGACCGATGACGACCCAGAGCGATGTCCGTATGTCCACCTGTCAGCCGTAAGTTACGCTATAATATTTACTATATCTACTAATCTCTACTATCATAAAGTTGAAAAAATTAAATGTCTGTATATTGAACATATTTCCAAAAAAATATTGAATCGGATTATTTGGAGGACACTGAATCTTTTTTTTTTATGTGTAGTTGTTTCTTGATCACGCCAAATCGGCTAAAGTTATTATGCCGGAACCACACTTCGCCGTATGCGCCGAACAATCGTGTTGTATCCCTTTCATTTGACATAGAAAACAAAAGAGATGCAAAACAAATGTTCGGCGCATAAGGCGAAGTGTGGTTCCACCATTAGAATGCAGCGAATATTCGGCTACTATTCGGTATTCAGCCGAATACCGAATAGTATATTAACAAATTACTTGATATTTTTCTACGTGCAGCACGAACTTTTATGTAATTGCGAGTCTCTCTTACTAGAACCTACACAAAAAACTCACGCATTCATTTGTTTTGCGAGGTGCCGCAGTTCACCCATCGCGAGCAAAATTTCGACCCCTAAGATATAAATGAGTGCGTTTTTAGGGTTCCGTAGCCAAAATGCCAAAAACGGAACCCTTATAGATTACTCAAAAACTATAAGATGTTCATTGATGAAATTTGGAGCATAGGTGTTGTGTGTAAACCGCTACTTAAATTGATAGCTAAATAAAAAAAATATATGTTTCTAAGGGGGGGGGGGCACTCGATACATGTAACCGAAACAGCAAATATCAATATGTGGCACATATTTCGACAGCTTTTCTAAAAACACTGAGGTTTCTAATAATTTTTTTTGATTCAGTGAACATTTTCCGAAATATTCGCTCCGAAAGTAGCAAAAGTTGTGCCCCCCCCCCCTTCTATTTTCTAAACGGTATGTTCAGCAAATTTGAAAAAAATTACAAATATAAAGCTTAATAAATACTTCCAACAAAAATTGTTTTCAACATGATCGGACATACCGTTTTTAAGTTATTGCCAAAAAGCGCTTCTCAGCAAAAGGACGTAAGTGCCGGGGAGATACGCTCTTTGGTTAGTGTTTTTTTTCTATCGTAATTTTGTCATCTGTAGTGCATTTTTTTGTATAAACGTCTGCGGGATCCTTCATGGGCGAGTCCGACTCGCACTTGGCCGATTTTTTAATCATAGTTTGCATACAATAATGACAAGTTACAATCTGCACGTGCGTTCCGTATTTACTTGACTGTAGGTAAAATCGACAGCCGAACATTCGGCCGCCGAATATTCGGCCCTTCGGCCGGCGGCAACGCCGAACATTCGGTATTCGGTATCCGGCCAAACGACTATTCACAGCACTCTAAAAATTATTATTATGATTATTGTAATTGTACCCAATAAAAATGTAAAAAAACGTTACTCTTTTGTTATAAACAAAGATCAGAAACAAATGAAAAACAAAATCGACGATACTGGCATATAGGCACTGGTTCAATTCCAGTAACGTCGAAAAAAAATTTCAATTATTTCTGATTTCTCTTTGTTTATAATAATAACGCTAGTGGAGTGATCCACTAATAAATTGCAAATATTGTGATTATTATCATGATATTTGTAAAACAAAAAGTATTACTCTTTTGTGTTCACACACACAAATCGAATGTGATTTTTTTTCGAAGGGAGCTCTTAGCAATGATTTCTGTTTAGGTGCACGAATACACGTACCCCCAAGTAGGCCCGGGCGGCATCATCAGTTCGGAAAAGTCCTCACCCAACACCAAGCCGCCGCTATTGAAGAGGGACTCTGGTGAGTACATTTTTGGATAAACCCTTTGAGCGATAAAAGTTCTTTTTTTTTATACTACTAAGGTGCCAAACAAGCGTACGGCCTGCTTGATGTTAAGCAGTCACCGCCGCCTATGAACACTTACAAAGCCAGGGGCATTACGAGCGTGTTGCCGACCCTTTAAGAACCTATTCACTCCCCTCTTGAAGAACCCCATACTGTAACCTCCAGGGAAAACGTCAATGGAAAATTGCGTCTCAGATGCCTCGACGTTTTGACGGCGAAGGTTAATCCATAAAAAGTGCCCGCTAGGAACCCGAAAGATTTTAACCACTCGTTCCTTTTACGTCATTTGTCAGTAATAAATGTTATAAAAATCCCAGTCAAATGGTTTCAAAATCGCTGTCTAATTAGGAGTTTAAAATGCCTATATCATGCGTATTTCTTGGCCGATTTCAAATTTAAATTTCACTTTTTGAAATCGTCGATATGTTAAGAAAAACGATAAAAAGATCATACATTTAATATAATTGCCCACTGTCCTGTCTAAGTAATAATGTACTATTGTGATATTTCAGGGTCAATAAAGAAACATCCGTACAGCGGGCCGCCGCCACTTCCCGATAAGAAGCCCCCCGAAGCCTTCCAAGCGAGACTCAAATGCAGGTTAGTCCGCAAAACGAAATTTTGCGTACAAGAATGTTTTATAAATACTTTCTTCTGTTTCCGCGATTATTACTCATTGAAATAAAACATTTCTCCTCAGTGCGCCTCATTCAATCAATCAATCAAAATATTATTTATTCAAGTAGGCCTAGTTACAAGCACTTTCGAAATGTCAGTTACATGAGAGTGAATATTTGCTGGGAGAAACACAATATGATCCAACATGTGCTGCAAGGATTAGGGAAACCCAGAAAAACCTAATCAGATCATTTAACTTAAGTATAATATTATTGATAAAATCATCATTTTAAAAATTAAAATAATCAATAAGATAAATCCCTAAAGGATTGTCAATAAAAAATAAATAATCTAGAATGTGTCTAGAATAAAATTCTAAATGTCAGAGTATATAAAACAATTAATATTAAAATAATAATAATACCTTAGGTATTCGTTAAAATAATTATTCATATACCTACATGACGCTATAATTTACATTAATCCCACGCGGCTTCATCATTCATGTAGTCTTGTGTAAGCTTTAGAAAATAATTTTCGTTTCGCAATATTTTTGAATTTACCAATAGACAACTCACTTATGCTCCTAGGAAGTTTATTATAAAATCTCCCACAGTTACCCATGAATGATCTCCTTATTTTATGGGGCCTAGTAGCAGGCACTGCGAGCTTATGCTTATTTCTAGTATTAATATTATGTATATCACAGTTCTTCTTAAAGTCGGTAATATTTTTATGTACATACATAATATTCTCATAAATGTATTGACAATGCACTGTCATTATATTAATGTCCTTAAACTTATCTCTAAGCGAGTCTCTATGGTTCATTTTATATATCGCACGAACAGCCCGCTTCTGCAGAACAAATATACTGCCCCATAGTAAGATGCCATACGACATAATACTGTGGAAATAACTGAAATACACTAATCGAGCCGTTATCACGTCTCAGTCTCTTCGAGAGATTAGCAATATGGGGACCCCATTGGAGCTTAGAATCTAATGTTATACTGAGAAAGACTGTACTATTAACTAGTTCCAGTTCCTCACCTTTAACAATAACGCTTGCTTACTCGTGTTTAACGTTACTAGTGACAAACTTAACACATTTAGTCCTTTTCTCATTCAACAATAAATTATTTAAATTTGTGAAATGCTGTTTGGTAAAATATTAAAATAAAATAATTAAGCCCTTCTGGCACATGTGTAACTGTCTTTATAGCTTGGGCCCATCTGGCATGTATGTACACCTTTGTTTGTTTTTTTTTTTTTTAATGGGTAGTTTGCACAAATTGTAACTTTGACAGAGGAAAATATATCTTTTGCCAGTCCATCCGTGACCATGGAAAGCTGAAAAGCTTCCGAAACGTCGGGAACTAAAATGAGATAATATACTCGATATAATCCGTTAAATTGTTTTATTTCAATGAAGAATATCTATACTATTATAAAGTTGTGAAACGAAATGTCTATACATTGAAGATAAAACTAGAAGGTTCCCGCAACTTCGTTCGCGGAGGAGAAAAAGTCATAACCCCTCTTTTTTTCTTCAGCGTAGTCGGGTAAAAAGTATCCTATAACCATCTGGAGATACCCAGCTACGCGTGTACCAAAAATAATTGAAATCCGTTTAGCCGATTTGGCATGATGAAGCCACAACGACACACATACGAACATACAAAAAATAAAAAAAAATAAAAAAAATCTGTAAAGTCCAAATAGTCCGTTACAATCATTTTTTGAAAATATCTTCAATGAACAGCCATTTCATTTTTACAACTTTTTAATAGTATAGAAAAGTGATACGGACTATTTGAAGGTCTGAATCACCCTGGATTTTTTGTATGTGTGTCGTTGTGGATTCATCATTATCATCCCAAAACGGATTTCAACCTTACACGGGTAGCTGGGCGTCCACAGATGGTTATGGAATTCTTTTTACTCGACTACGCTGAAGAATAAAAAAAGTTTTATGATTGTTTTTCTCCTCCGACGAAGTTGCGGGCGCCTTCTAGTCTATACTATTATGAAGTTGTAAAACTGAAATGTCTACATTTTAAAAAAAGGTTTGTTTATTTTGAAGGTTTGTATGTCGTGGCTTCATCACACCAAAACAGCTAAACAAATTTAAAAAATTATAAACAAAGATCAGAAACAAATGAAAAAATTTTTCGACGATACTGGACTTGAACCAGTGCCTTGAGCCAGACCGGGGCAGCACACTCTACCATCTGAGCTAATCGTCCACACCAGTAGTCGACGAATTTTGTCATCTGTTCTTGCTTATGGATCTCTGTATGGTGCATCCGACTCTTTAGCCGTTAGCGCCGCCTAGTGCAGAACTATGAAGTTACTAAAGTTAGGCTAAAGAATCGGATGCACCATACAGAGATCCATAAGCAAGAACAGATGACAAAATTCGTCGACTACTGGTGTGGACGATTAGCTCAGATGGTAGAGTGTGCTGCCCCGGTCTGGCTCAAGGCACTGGTTCAAGTCCAGTATCGTCGAAAATAATAGCGCCATCTCTCGCCGAGCAATGGTACCTGTAAAGGTATCTGCTCGGGGTGAAAGTAACTTCGTAGTTCTGCACTAGGCGGCGCTAACGGCTAAAGAGTCGGATGCACCATACAGAGATCCATAAGCAAGAACAGATGACAAAATTCGTCGACTACTGGTGTGGACGATTAGCTCAGATGGTAGAGTGTGCTGCCCCGGTCTGGCTCAAGGCACTGGTTCAAGTCCAGTATCGTCGAAAAATTTTTTCATTTGTTTCTGATCTTTGTTTATAATAATAACGCTAGTGGAGTGATCCACTAATAAATTGCAAAAATTGTGATTATTATCATGATATTTGTAAAACAAAAAGTAAATTTAAAAAAATTTTAGCATATCTCCAGATTGGATACTTTTTACTCGACTATGCTGAAGAATAAAAAAGGGGTTATGACTTTTTGTCCTCCGTGAATGAAGTTGCGGGCGCCTTCTAGTTCTTAATATCAATAACAAATTCTTGTGTTTCTGTGTTTTTAATGTGCGGAAATAAACACCACATTATTATCTATTATGATATAGATACAAGTCAAAGCGCAAAGAAAAATACGATTGCCCTCGCACGTGGTCACACCAGGACTCGAACCCGCTACCTCTCGATTACGCGTCGAGCGTGTCACGCCTCCACCAGCGAGCACGAACAATCGTATTTTTCTTTGCGCTTTGACTTGTATTATGTCACAATAGAAAATGTATCTTTTTTTTATGTATTAGTAAATAAATAAATATTTGTTTACTAACGAGTTCTCTTGTTTCAGGCATTGTCACGAGTGGTACCTAGAGAGTGCGAACAGAGCGGGCGCCTGCGAATTCGCTCCCGACTCCTTCAAAACGTGCATAGACGCTGTGTCCTGTATCAAATGCGCTCAGGTAATACTTTTTTTTTTTAGAATATATGCGTCTTTATTTCTAACAATAGGCATGATGAAATGAATGAAAATCGAATTTCTAATTAGTCTGTCAGTTCTTTTTTTAATTTTCAAAATAATAATGAAATACTTGGGACGACCGGTTTAGCTCAGTGGGAATAACGTTGCCTGCGAGGCAGAGGTCCTGGGTGCAAATCTCGGTAAGGGCAAATATTTGTGTGATGAGTGTAAGTAATTTATCTATTAAATATATCGTCGTCTAGTACCCATAACACAAGCCTTACTGAGCTTACCATGGGACTAGCTCGATGTGTGTAAAATTGTCCCGTAATATTTATTTATTTATATAATACTTAGATACATAGACAAATATGCCAAACTGATAATGGGATTGCTGGAGAGTTTTGTACATGGTCGTTGTTATTTGCTTCCAGTGTATGCTGTACCACTGCATGTCGGACGCGGAGGGAGACTTCGTGATGCACCCCTGCGCATGCGCGCCGCCCGACCACGCCTGCGCCAAGCGGTAGATACCACTTCATACATTTTTTGGTAGCTTAGATTTTCCACAAAGCGTACTCCCACCTGAAAGGGCGACAACGCACTAGTGACTCCTCTGGTGTTGCAGTTTATGGGCGACGGATGGATATACATATCTATACTATTATAAAGTTGTAAAAATGAAATCTCTGTACATTGAAAATATTTTCAAAAAAAATATTGTTACGGACTATTTGGTCACTAAAACGAAAAATATATATATATTTTTTTTTGTATGTTGTAATGTATCGTTGTGGCTTCATCACGCAAAATCGGCTAAACGGATTTCAACTATTTTTGGTACACGGGTAGCTAGGTTATAGGATATAGGCTCCAGTTGGTTATAGGATACTTTTTACCCGACTACGCTGAAGAAAAAACGAAGGGGATGACTTTTTCTCCGCGAACGAAGTTGCGGGCGCCATCTAGTACTATTATAAAGTTGTAAAAATGAAATGTCTGTACATTGAAGATAGTTTCAAAACAATAATTTATAAGGACTATTTGAAGATAACTGAAACGAAAACGATTTTTTTTTGCATGTGTCGTTGTGGCTTGATCACGTCAAAACGGCTAAACGGATTTCAACTATTTTTTGGTACATGGGTAGCTGGGTATCCACCAAAGGCGTCGCGTCAGGAAAATTACAAGGGAAGCCGAAGCGTATTCATTTACTCATATTAAAAGAAAAAGAAAGCCTTTCCTTGGGCAACCCGGTGGGAATCAGCTTATATGGATGCCACGCCACTGGTATCCACAGATACATAGATAGACAGTAGAGATGTACCTAGTAGTCGGGGAAACCGACCATCCGCTCACATTTATGGTCGGCGAATAGTCGGCGACTAGTCGGCAAAAGGTACCGAATATTCGGCCCATTATGACTTACTGAACAGAAAAGAAACCCAATATTTGCTTCAAGTTTTTTGTTTGTCTAACACAACAATTAGATAATTTCACTGTTTTTTTTTTTTTACTATATTAAGAAACACGCCGGCTGGTGTAAGCAAGTAAATCACTAAAACGTAAACAAAACCATCGTGTCAAAACTTGAACACATGACTAGTGGTGCGAGGCGCGACTAGCGAACTAAAACGAATGTTCCCGATTGCACCCGAACTTAGCCGAAACCGAAGATCTGCGTTGCCGACTAGTCGGCCGTTTAGTCGACTGGTCGGCAAAATCCACAATCGGCCCATCTCTAATAGACAGATATAGGATATTTTTGATCTGACTGCTGTAATGAAAAAAGGAGGTTATGATTTCTCTCTCCTCCGCTAATGAAGTTGCGAGTGCCTTCGGGTTATGAAATAAAGGAATAGGTAATGGCCTATTAAAATGACTAATGAAATATATTAACAGTCACATATAATAAGGATGTTGACTGTACTTAAATAATAATAAAATGTTGATGCAAAATGGTAGTTTTTATGATGCAAATCTTAAAAACAATATTTTGAGTTCGATATGTGTAGCTTGTTTTATAGCCTTTAAGTGGGAAAGTCCATTTTTAAAGTATGAAAATATTAATAAACAATAATACAATTGAATAACCCATGAAATGTAATGTACGGTAACTTTTGTAATGAAACCGTTTCGATAAACGCAAGTTTTAACATAGCTGCAGAACAAAGTTTTTAATTTCCCATACATAATAGGAAGGTGTGACGTCACACCTTCCTAGGGTTTAGTATGGAGCGTTTTTTGGGGAAGTCCAAAAGTGCGATTCTAACGTTGTTGTCTCTCGTTGAGTTTTTATGACATTGAAGTAGTTTTTTCAATAGTATATCTATTATTGAAAGGTTGTTCTATAACATACCACAGAAAAATAATGTCAACATCCCTTATCCAGATGGATCGGCATCACACTGCTCAGCCTGCTGGTGCCGTGTCTGTGGTGCTACGTGCCGCTGCGCTGTGCGCACCGCGCCGCGCGCCGCGCGCACGTGGCCGGCGGCGCGCACCGCCCCGCGCAGTAGCACTGCAGTACCTGCGCAGTAACGGCGCAGTAGCTATGCAGTAACGGCGCAGTCGCTATGCAGTTGACGTGCAGCAGCAGGGCAGTAACCGCGCAGTAGCTGTGCAGTTGCCGCGCAGTAGCAGTGCAGTAACCGCGCAGTAGCTGCGCCGCCCCGTCGGGAGCTGTTGCTGTAGTGACGCGGCTAGACGTGCGGGGAGGCGCTAAGGGCATTCAAAACGCCACCGAGTAGCCGGGGGCCGCGGGGGCTCACGTGTGACTCCGCTGGGATTGTGAAGTGCTAAGTGAAGTGGAGTTAAAACTGGAGATGCGGGAATTAAACCTTCTAAAGGGCATGACGGAACCACCACTTAGTAGCCGAGGAGGTCTGATGGCTCCATGTAGTCTCAGTGGGATTGTGAAGTGCCAGTGTAGAGTTAGACTGGAGATGTGGGTATGTAAGCAGCGAGGGCCATGAAAAACCGACCACCAAGTAGTACGGAGGGCTTAGGAGCACCATATAGCTCCAGTAAAATTATAAGTTATACCGAGATCTGGCGGGTTATTTGGCACTTATATCTGAACAAGTAACTAGCGATGCCCCGAAGCAAGAAAACATACTAATAATGGGTCTTAAAACGAAAATGAAGAGTTGTTGCATATTCAACTTTGAGGATAAATGGTGAAGGCAATCACTACTTGAGTGTGCCATAGCCTACTCTATACGGACTTAAAAACTTACCCGTATTACTAATATGGCTGATATGGCGGTACCCTCATGATTGCTAACAACTTAATTGTAGGTTGACTCTGGCACTACATAACCTAAAAGGCAACAAAATATCTGTGGATAGTGAAGTCTTATATGGAAATCAATGAATGATACAACTGTTGAATGCTGGAAAAGAACCTTTGGCATTGATCGAAGCATTCTTACTGCACAACATGAAAATTAGACTACCTCACTCACAATAAAAGAACAGCCAAATTGGTATACAAGAATGTTTTAAATGGCATAAATAAAACTTGACGATGTGTCTAGTTAGTCTATTGACACTGGCGGATTGCATCGGGTGAACTTGGCAGGCATTTAAAAGAAAATTAAACTCGCTGCCCATTTTGCACAGATTCAAAACAAAGAGAAATATTAGAATGTACATTATAGTACAACATATGAGATTGTTACAAAAATTAAATACAAATATATATGCATTATATTTAAATGAAATTGCTTCCAAGAATTCTAACTGTTCCAGGTAACAGACAAAAATTTGGAAGAAAAATAACATTGGTAAAGAGAAAACAATATGTGTTGTAACACTCATTATATATTTAAATACAATGTTGTGGTTGTGTGGGTTTATATAGAACTTAGACACCGTGATCTCCATAAAAAATCGAAACTAGATTACAAGATAAATCATATGGAATGCGGTTTATAAGTCTGAAAACCAAGTTAAGGGTTAATGTTCAGTTGCTGTGAAGCTCTGGTTCTGCCGGGAGGCATGGCAGTGTGCAGTTGGACAGTGTAAGAATTGCAGTGTAGTGATTTGGAACAGTGTCTTGAAAGTGCAAACTGTTTTGAAGTGATAGGTGTAAGCTGGACTTGGCAAGATACACTGCAATGTGAGGTTATAGCAATATAAAATGGTATATCATTATGAAATGTGTGATAAGGACTTGGAGTGAAGACTAGGAATTGGATGTTTTTTTTTTTGTAATGTTGGAGATCTGAGATTTGAAATGAGGTTAGGAAAATGAAGGGACTGAAGTGTTTTTAAGCATTTTAGGAGAAATGCAAAGAAAATTGATGATAAAACGAATGTAAGAAATTTCTGGTTTTTGATACACAATTAAAAAAGTTTTACAAGTGATTAAATTTTAAATGCGTTTTAAAACTTCCGTTGTTTCTTATGCACGAATGCATAACAATTATCATTGATGTGTTACAGATGTTTAAAATGTTACTGATATCGATTTTTATTGAGTGACACTTAACAGTGTGTTGCCATATTTAAATGAATGTTGCATCTCTATAAATTGTTAAATTATTTAGCATATATCAATGGAAAATTGGTATTAATTCGTCATGGTTAATCTTAAATGTACCTACTCTACTGAAGTTTATCGTGCCATCTAATTTAATATAGTTTCGACATAGGGAGTCTTTTACAATACATGCCGGTCATTGGCTATATATGCCGGTCATATAAGAAACTGATGTAAAAAAATATGGTTTTATTAGATAGATAATTGCACAAAAATGTTAAGTACATACAATATTTATTGTCATAATTCACGATGGCACAAGAAATGTATTGCGTGTTGTTTGACTAATTATTATGTGAATGCCATATTTGTTTGAATAAGACTACCTGTGTCGTTTTAAAGTTAGTGTGAAAGGTTGTCCGCTTAGCACAGTTCTATTCTCTTCTGTCTTCCATGACTATTTTAGGTGTTCTAGCTTTTTAATTGTTGATACGTTTGGAATGTTGGATCTGTTAATAATCTCACTCTATCTGTTAATTAGGTTTTTAAGGCTGGTTCTTATAAAGATATCTTTAAATTTCAATATCAGTTATGATCTTTGTAAAAGCTAGCCTTTTGTCAAGTTTGACAACGGTTAAAACGAAATGCAAATTATATTGATTATTAAACATTACATATCTATGAAAATTTCTCATAGAATTTCATAGTATTGTTATATTTTCCGATTTCTATTTTTCACAAGCTTTGTTATGATATTATTGCTAATTCATGACAAAAATATGTATTTATCTAATTTTTTTTTGGAGTGTCTGAACACTTAAGTTTACACATAATTGTACAACAATTAGATTTATACAGACTACGGGTAGTAGGTTACCGCATACCATAATAGTCTGTGCGGAGAAATGGCGTCTGTCTCATACTCATTTTGTATTGAAGTAAACCATTTCGCTTCACCGACTATGATAAAAATTGTGTATATGTCAAGTTGTATTTTTTTGCGAAATTCTTTGATATGTAATTAAGATAAATGTGGATGAATATTCAATACTATTTATTAGGAATATTGAAATGTTAATTCGATCCGTTTCCATCTAAAAGCTGTCAATATTATTGATGATCATCATTATTTATGCAAACGTGAATCAATAATAATGACAATACTTGTGTCATTTAAATATCAGAGAATGTTGTAATTATGTTTTTTGTAGTATTTTATTGATGGAAACGAATCGAACAGAATGTCACATGAACAACAAATATTAGTGTTAAAATAAGGAGGCTACTCATGACATTTTGTCCGTCGTTGTCATTTTGCAGCGATGCAAGGCGGTGAAATATCACGCTCGATAAAACATATTTTTTGTCAATAAACGATAAAAAAAATGCCTTATCAAGTGTCATAATTTGGCCGTGTTTGCCCCGCAGGGCGTGTATTATAAAGATACGCTACAGCTATAAAAACTAGCAGCAATATAGTTTAATTTATGTATCAAGTGTTGCCAGTTTTATTTGCTAATTCATAATTTTATAATATACGGCCTTTGTGGTATGGATATAACTGTAATTAGTTACAGCTATATGTGGACAAAGTTATATTTGCGGTCGTCGCGGCGGTTTTTGTCATACATAACTGTACCCTGCCGGCCACAAATGTAAGTTTGTAGCACGAATTTTAAACATATATGAATGTTTTGTGGAGTTAACATAATTCACATATTAAGGTTAAATGTATTTAAATAATTAATCGCGCATTTTCATAATTTCTGTACGAAAAAAATCTAGTCTTCAAATTTTTTAATGCCTTTTCTATAATATATTTTCATTCGTTTACAATCTTATTCCGTTTAGTAAAAAAATGACCAAACTTTTTTGTATATTTATATAATAGGATTAAAGGGTCGAGATGTGGAGCAGAGTCGCAGTCGCTCTTTGGAAACTACAAAAAAAACAGCAAAAAAATACAAAAAAATTGTTTAAAAAATTTAAAGTGTTCGATGTTTTACGGTGTTGGGCTCAACCGTGGGGTGTCGATAATTTTATATTTTCTTGCGTTTGCGATTTGACTTCATATTTGTTGGATCGTAACCGCGATAAGACAGGATCGTGTACAAATAAAATGCAATAGAAGTACAGTGCGTCACATTTGGCTACCGAAGGGGGACTCTTCACCAAAACCACCTCTCACCCGTTCTGTAATTGTTATTCCGCATTTTTCTTTTAAATATAATATCGTATATACCTAAGTAAATGTATTAAGTGTTTAAAATAACTCTAAGAATTGTATTTTAACTGTTTTTTAAATATTAACAATGTCTCTAAGATTGAAAAGAATCTTAGCTAGAAATATACAGAGACTTACTATAGTGAATTTAATTTCTTTAAGGCTAAATTAAAAATATCAATGTTTAGTGTTTCTCGTATTGTAAGCATGATAACAAATTTGAATAAAACCAAAGTTTGAAACGGCCTGATGGCTCGTTGAAGATAAATGTAATTGAAATAAAAATAAATAATCATAAATACAACTTTATTTTTATTTGTACGACTTCCAATACCCTTTCCGACGTCCCAAAATTTAGCTCGTGTATTTTACATATGGACTGTCCATGCACTACATGTAATTCACTCTTGGGCTGATGGGGAATGTATATCAGTTTCTATTAGATCATTCAGTCCAATAAAAGGCATAAAAAATATATAACCGACTCCATTTTACTTGAACGTCAGAAACCATGTCTTACACATCATTGCCGTCGTTGCAAAGGCCGGTAATAAACCCACATGCCATTGGCGTACATCCAAAAATAGGAGACCCACAAGGTGGGGGCCTCCGTATGATTTATTTACAGAACAATCTGGGGAAGTGATAAAAACCGAAATTCAACTTAAATTATTTTATTGCGAAAATAGCCATTAAAACTTAAAACTAGCGTAATCTAACAATATAATAAAATTTCAAGGAGGAACATTATTTTTATAAGATTTAAAATAAATCGTTAAAATTAACAAGAAATATTTTTTTAATAAATATTTTTGCTGTTATGTACAATATTAATAAAACGATTTTTTTATACCCATGACCTAGGAGAGGAAGGAATTCTACTTGGCATCATAGCCATCATAATTATAATTATTACGTAGGTTGCTACTCCTAACTTTTCGTGTTTCTCAGAAAGTAATTTCCGTAATCCGGCTGTATATAATAAAATATATGCAAAATACTCGTATAGTATGGATGGCGCAAAATGATCAGACATTTCAGAACACCAAAACAATTTGGCAATAAATTAGGTATGTCATTAAGAGTTTGTTTCTCTTTCATCATATAAAAAATGTCTTAAACTAAAAATGCCAGTTCTTATTCCAAAAATACAGCCGTGGTAAACTATTTAATTTTTCTTTTAAAAAAGGTGACAACCCTAAGTAGGACGCCTTAGACCTTGGTTTTGACAGTTCTGAGTGCAACCTCCGCTATAGTACACAAGTCTTCAACAGAATTTACCAATCACATTGATGATAACAAGGAAAATCAAAATGGCCGCCGGCCGCACAGCTGTTCCCGAGCCGAAAGTGGCGAGCGCTTGAGTCAAATTGTGAGCTTCTTCCTTGGGTTCCTCCAAAACTATAGGATATTCGCTATAGTCGTGCGTCACAGGAGAATAGTTGCTGGCTGAAAAAAACAAAGTAATAATAAATTTGGTGTCGGTTACATTTGCAAAAAAAAAATCAAAATCCACCAATCACAACGCACAAGATTCTGACATTTGTTAAATAGACCTTACGCCATGATAGCGCCGCCTATGGAGTGTTGAAAACTAAGGGGAACAATCAGAGAACAATCTAAACTCTGATTTTTAATTCAAGACCAAAACCTGACAGTTATCATCTTGAATATTTCATCAAATAAACATTATTTCATAAAAATATGAATGAGAAATCATGCAACCAGTAATAATAGGGTGAGTTTTATTGATAAAAATACTAACACTTCAACCAGTATGCAGTGATCAGATCACAGCGAAAGTGCGCCCGTTGACGTTAAATTTTGGTCTTGAATTAACAATCAGAGTTTATATATCCAGTGTCCGTCAAACGGTGTTAAATTGGTAGAGCCACTGTAGCAAGTGCATAAAATAAATTACCACAATAATTAATATTTTAATTAAAAAGCCTGGTTAAAAAAATAAACTTTAACTGACGTTTATATATTTTATATATATAAACAAAAACTAAAATTATAAAAACTGATGGTGTTTTTTTCACATTTTCTTTAATAAAATAAAATCTAATCATAATAAAAATAAAATGTTAGAAAATGTGCAGATCAAGCCCTTTTTAACCAACTTCCAAAAAAAGGAGGAGGTTCTCAATTCGACGGAATGTTTTTTTTTTAAATGATGATATTTGACCTAGTAGCTTTATTTTTTCCTATCGCCGGTGAATAAGCGATGAGCTATCGGCGTTTTCTCGCCCAAGGAACGAACAAAAGATAATCGCTCCCGTGTAAATAAAAGAGAGAGATAAATCGCCGGCAGTGTGAACAGCCAGCGATGAACTATAAATATATCTCTCTCTTTTCCATTTTCTTACTCATGTGGCAGTTTGGTGCTAGCCTTACAGGGTTAATCGAGCGTAAAGCTCGGGTTTCCTAGGATAGCGGTGCCGTCACATAGCGGCCGTCTCCATACTTCGTACTTACTTCCCACTAGTACGACGTATGGAGACGGGCACTATATGACGACACCGCTATCCTAGGAAACCAGAGCTTTAGCAATAGTCTCACTTTCGTGGAGACATTTTTGTCGCAGTGTCTGTAGATTTTTGTATAATATATAAATACTGAACCTCCATGAAATAGTTTTGACCAAAAGGTTATCCACGAAAGTTATGCATAACAAACATCCAAGTACCTATACATAAAAATATATTTTTTTTACCTCCAGGTTCCGTCGCAAAATGTAAGACCGATGACGGTTTGCTCCAGCCGAAACTGAAAATAAGATAAGTTTTAGACGTCTTAGAAATTCAACTGCTAAATCACAACCCTTTGTATCGGCTGTGCCGTAGTCGGGTAAAAACGAATAATTCGATGCATCGGGCTTGACCCCTCGATATTTATAGTTACCAGATTATTCTACGCACACATGAACTGACTGTAATTATTATAATTCGTTCGTTACTTAAGAGCTACGCTCCTATCGGTGGAGTAATTGGCACTATTCTCTATCCCCTGTTAGCATATTTATTTATTCGACACCAACAAAGTACAAGGCTTTACATTTAATTTAAACTAAAAACTAGGAGCACTTCTAGCCCGCACCTCAATAACAGACGTGCAACGGCATTTACAAATATTGGATAGTTACTTAGACGTGAAATATAAATTTAGTTAAAATAACAAATCTTCCTTATCTTACATACTAAGATACTAACAATAAAGCGAACTATGAAAAGGAAAAGGAACTACCTACTGCGTACCACAAGCATGCGAAAGCAGTCTACGCCTCCAACAACCGATACTATCAGAGTGTTGGTCTTACTCCGTCACTTGTTTAAAATAAAGTAATATTCGTCTTCCTCTACCCCCTCATCCATTATTATAATAAGCCTCATATACACGGTGCTCCACGCATTCCTTAGGAGCAAAAAAATGTATATGAACCCCAGGCAAATCTGGCTTAGTTTTGAAGATATTATCAATTTTAACTTAGCACGTTACCAGTGTGCATACCATGAACTGAGTTTACGATCGGCGCTAGCGAGTAGCTCGTATTGAGAGTCAGTGCACCTCTCTCGCACGCGCTAATAGTGGATATCTCGATACTCGCTCGTGCCGAAATCATGGTAGGTGCACTGTACAATGTACATGCATCATATGTGAGTCATTACGAGATACATTTTATACGTGAGTGCATCATATATGGGGCATGCATGACCCCGTGTAAACTTATGGGATCATCAAAATTTGCACGTACAAATTGGACAATCTGTATTTGCTTGCACGTATGGGCTACAAACACTGTTTCAGAAAACACGTAGCCTAACACGTTCTCAATCATAGTTAATAAAACCAGTATTATACTTTTTTCGCTACTGTTCTATACCTATATAAAAAGTATACAAAACTGTTATTCTGACCGCTGGTATTCGGAGCCGTAAAAACCGACAAAAAAAAGTTAATATCCAAACTTTTGAATGATGCTAAATTGTGCAAGAAGCTCTAAAAATTATGGTTTAAAACATAATTTACTTTTTTTATACTGATCATTTTATTTCTCGGTCCTTGATAGGTATACTTTATTTCTCATGCAAGAAAGCTAGGAATCCTCTACTTTGATTTTTTATTCCAGACCAAAAATTTACGTCAAGGGCCGCATATTCACTGTGATTATTGCATATTGATTTAAATGTCAGTATTTTTATCAATTAAACTTACCGTAATATTACTGGTTACACCAGTTCTCAATCATGTTGTGATAAAATAATATTTATTTATTTAATAGTCCCCGCGGTAAGCTCGGTTCTTCATACAAACGTAGTTACGATCTCATTTTAAAACGACTAGCTAGTTTGCTCTGAAGTTTGTTCTTAGAATAAATTAAGGTATATGGTTAAGGTAATTAGGTTATGTAGCTTCAGATACCAAAGTAAAAAAATACAGCGAATTTAAGTTTTTCATACAAAACTTGTTTTTGCTGTATTTCGTTTGTTCTATAAACTGTAGCCATATAAACTAATTACAAGCTTAGATATACCTCGTGTCATTGTATATGCAAAGTTCCATTACAATCCAACACGTAGTTTTAAAATGAGAACGAAACTCCGTTTGTATGGGAAGGTGAAATTTGGCCGATCTTGCTGGGGACTCTTAAATAATCAAGATGGGAACTGTCAGATTTTGGTCTTGAATTAAAAATCAGAGTTTAGTGTGAGGTCCATTTCAAATTTTCAGTTGCACAGCGAACGTGTTAAATTACCTATTCCTGGAGGTGACCAAGGCTTCATAAACGGTGGACGGCGTCAGCCCCCGCACTGTGTAACTCGCACTATGGATGGGTCCTGGAAAATAACAGAGGCGGGTATATACAGTGTGAAGGTGCCAATCCTTCACGATGGTATACGAGACAGGCAGGCCGTATGTAAAAAAAAAATATTTTAATTAAGAACGTCAGCTGTCTCGTGTCAGCGTTATGTCACGTTAAGGTGCGTCCAAATTTGTATCATTTGCCCGATCAGATCTTCGTGGCGTGGCATGATATACACGTATCGCACACTTATATCGGACGAGTGCGGCATGATCGTCGCGCCGACAGTGAGCGTCCAAGCAGCGCGATACGCAGTCATGCCACGGCACGGTGATCGGATACGAGCAAATGATACAAGTGTGGACGCACCTTTAGGACCTTGAGTAAACATCGGAATACAACAGGTACCTGCTTCCAATTTCTGTAATAGGACTGCAATGTCATAGAAATCTCTCGAATTATACAAAGTGTTTTTTTAATACCTTTAATTTTTATAGCTGTTAAAATTAAAGGTAATAAAAAACACGGTTTTCTAGTTGTTTGTGTGTTTCAGCTGTTAAAATTAAATTCAAAAAATACTTTGAGGTTTGTAAGAAAACCTTTGATTTAGTGAATATTTTCGGAAATAATCGTTCCGAATCCGTCAACCCCCCCACCCTTCACCTTTATCTTCTATACCAAATGTCCAAAAAATATGAAAAAAATAACAAAATTCACTTTTAATAAAAACTTTCAAGGAAAATAGAGAATATGAATTTTTATTTTTGCTTTATTAAAAGCTCATTAATGTAACAAACAGTAGACACAAATAACTTTTCGAATACCTAGCTATAAAAATAACCAAAATATAAGCCATCGAACATTTAAGTCTATCTCTTTCTTGCAAAACGAAATTTAATATGGAGTTTATATGGCCGGAGTGCACTGTGACGTAACAGTGCATATCGGACCTCTCTGTCTAATTACTAGTTTAAAATGCCTCTATTATGCGTAGGTTTGGTTCATTTTAATTTCACATTTTGAAATAGTTTTTACGGTAATTTGATATTTAGTTCAGAAAAGTGATAAAAAAAATCATGCATGCACCCTATTGTTTTTTATTGTTTCAACAGGATATACCGTTTTTGACTTATTTCCGCTATAAACTGCGCTTCGCAGTAAAAGGACGTAAGTACCAACAAGATACGCTCTTTTGCTGGTACACTTTTTCACATCGTATTTTATCATAACGGATACGAAACCCTTACACTCATGGTCCGTCATTCTCCTGGCCGGTTTTTTTTATGACAGTTTTTTTGTGCCAGCCTGGCAGAGCTCATGAGAGGGCAAGGGCTTTCCAAAAAAAAAAGAAAACAAATCAGTTACATTCACGTCCAAGTCCACGTACCGTCGCTGGAGTCTCCAGGAACCACGATCTTGTGCCACAGGTTGGCTGGAGGCTGCGTCGTGAAGCTGTCAGGCTCTAAGGTCGACAGACGCCCATAATACGGCCGCAGCCATAGGTTATAATCTGTATGAAAAATTGTAATATAATTATTGTATGAAAATTAAAACCGGCCAAGTGCGAGTTGGACTCGCGCACCGAGGGTTCCGTAAAAATTTTCAGTTACCCTAACATTGTAACCCGGTTCCGGTTGAGTTAAGTTTGCACCTAATATCTATAGCATTGGATACAAATGAGGTGCAAACTTGACGCAACCGGAGGGGTTATTGCCTAATGAAATTTTGACAATTGGTATCCGAATCAACTGTCATAGCCCATAAAAAAACATGACACTTGATTCTGATTCCGAGCGTCAAGCGCGTTAGGCAATAAGGGGGCTTGTTGTTCAAATACGTTTTTTGGAAATTAAAAAATCAATTAGCTTTTTAAATTAATTAAAAAATAAAAGAGACATACTAAAAAATATAAGAGACACAATAAAAATAATATATTTTCTTATGAAGCCCTACTTGACCTAGTAGCTAGACTTTTTGTATTTTTTGTATGTTTGTCCTTGTGGCTTCATCACCAGAAAGCATGGCGCAGCACAAGCTTAGCGGCCTGTACTTAAGGGTCAGCTCACACCAAGACGCGACGCGACGCGACGATACAGAAGGAAGCCAATGATTTCGCGCTGTTGTATTGTTGGCAGCATGACGCCTCGCTGCGCAGCGAGACGCCTCGCGATGCATCGCTCTACGTCGCGAGGCATCTCGAGGCGCAACGCAGCGTGGTGCAACATATTTTGAATTCTCACATCCTTTTCATGTAGTAAATAAAGTATAATTTTGAGTCACTCTAATAAAATGTGCGCGCATCGTCGCGACGCGTCGGTGTGAGTTGACCCTTAGAATAGTACAAAAAAAATCCGACACCTGTCCAAGACCCGACCCTTACCAAGGATGCGGGAGTACGAGTCTACCTCCCAGATGAGAGTGAAGCCGGTAGAAGTCGCCTTATTCAACGCTGGGTCCACTTTGAACGAGGCCACGTTTGGTACGCCTGAAAATTGAACTACATTAAAAACGGACAGTCAGACATTAACGTGTTTTTTTTAATAGACGGATCCACACCAAGCGAGCAGCCGCGCGCGCCATGCGCCGTGCCTCGCCCGCGGCAAGCTCGGTCGGAAAATCTTACACAGTGAGGCTGCCTCGCCCGAGCAGCCCGAGCCATATTTGCTCAGTTTGAACAAGGGCGGCACGAACCAAACACTGCGCGAGGCAAACGCCTGAGGCACCTTTGAGCAAATAAAAAAACCGACACCGCTTGGCTCGGCCGCGCTCGGCTCGCTCGCCAGCGGCTGCGCATACGCCCGCGGCGCGCGAGGCGCGTCCACAACGAGCGAGCGTAGCGCGGCGGCCCGAGCCTGAGGCTGCTCGCTTGGTGTGCCACCTAATCACTAACTGGCGCCATTGTTACATGAGCCATGAGCATGTTCTCAACTCGTGTCAAAATCTACCACTTACATCACTGGACAGGATTCTGACAGTTCTTGACAAATAGACCCCACACTTCAATCCCAGTTGCAGTGCCGGATTAAGACTACTTTGTATGAGGCACAGGCATGGATTGCTTAGGGATTCACAAAGTAGTCTTAATCCGGCACCGCAACTAGGAGTGAGCTGTGAGGTCTATTTGTCACGAACTATCAGAATCCTGTGCTGTACCTCTAACACAACTGTGATACGCGACTCTTTGTCGCGCGACAAAGCTTGACTGTCTCTTTCCTTTCAATACAATGCGAGAGAGACGGATGATGCTATGTAGCGCGACAAAAGTAGTCGCGAAGAGTTTGCTAGACCGGCTGTTTCTGGTGCCCCCCGAGATGTGATGCCCTGCCCTAAGCAATGGCTTAATTTGCTTATGAGCTAATCCAGCACTGTTCAGTTGCGGTATTTGGTAAAAAAACGGTAATTTTTCCATTTTATAAAGCTCCCATGGAACAGAAAAAAGATCATTTCAATATTATAGTCCAGCAGTATATTATAGTTTAGCAGTATATTACAGTTCAGCAGTATATTATAGTCCAGCAGTATATTATAGTCCAGCAGTATATTATAGTCCAGCAGTATATTATAGTCCAGCAGTATATTATAGTCCAGCAGTATATTATAGTCCAGCAGTATATTATAGTCCAGCAGTATATTATAGTCCAGCAGTATATTATAGTCCAGGATTATATTATAGTCCAGCAGTATATTATAGTCCAGCAGTATATTATAGTCCAGCAGTATATTATAGTCCAGCAGTATATTATAGTCCAGCAGTATATTATAGTCCAGGATTATATTATAGTCCAGCAGTATATTATAGTCCAGCAGTATATTATTGTCCAGCAGTTTATAATAGTTCAGCAGTATATTATAGTCCAGGAGTATATTATAGTCCAGCAGTATTTTATAGTCCAGCAGTATATTATAGTCCAGCAGTATATTATAGTCCAGCAGTATATTATAGTCCAGCAGTATATTATAGTGCAGCTGTATATTATAGTAGCGGATAGAAAAGTAGTATTGGGGGAGAGAACTGAGCAGCAGATAGCACTGTGGCAGGGAGGCCCATGTTAGATTAAGACAATAACTTTACTAACTGTGCAGATTACTATTGTAATAATCCGGCTCATAGGCGACTTCTTGACAATATTTATGACAAAATTGTTACCGCGTTGTGTGAAGCATCGGAGTGTGGCAAGGAGATACGCAGGGGGGGTAGGGGCCCACGTGTGATGGGCTGGAATAAACATGTGTTTGATGCTCGCCGGGCGGCCAGGCTGAAGTTTACGGAGTGGGTATTGTGCGGGAGGCCTAGGTCTGGAGAAATTTATGATGAGATGTGTATTAGCCGCAGGGTATTTAAGTCTAGATTGAAGTGGTGTCAAAACCATGAAGACCAATTAAAAATGGATGCTCTCGCTGAGCAACACTCTAAGGGTGACTTTCGGGACTTCTGGCGTAATACGAAGAAGGGGAATATTTGGCCAGGTCTTCCGGTGAGTATGGATGGTATTAGTCTCCCTAAAGACATAGCTAAAATTTTCAAGGACCAATTTCAGGTACAGTCTCTGTTGGGCCCGAGTCGGACGGTGCTTAGTGTTCAAAACGAAAACGAGGTAGTGGGGACAAGATATACGGCCAAGAATGTTGAGTGTGCCATAAAGTCAATCTCAAGAGGTCAGTCTCCAGGCCACGATGGTTTGAGCATTGAGCACCTCCAACACGCTGGCCCACACATATCTAGAGTGCTAGCTATGTTTTATAACCTCTGTATTAGTCATTCATACTTGCCTACTAATATGTTAAGAACGATTGTGGTGCCTGTAGTGAAAAATAAAACCGGCGATTTAACAGATAAAAGTAACTACAGGCCCATCTCGCTAGCCACGATTATTGCGAAAGTACTTGATGCTATGCTTAATACAGAGTTGAACAAATACCTAAAACTCAAGTGACAATCAGTTTGGGTTCAGGCCACATCTGTCTACTGAGAGTGCAATACTGTGTCTTAAGCATAGTGTTAGATATTATACTGATCGTGAAACCCCAGTATATGCGTGTTACCTTGACCTCTCAAAGGCTTTTGACCTGGTGTCCTACGAAGTACTATGGAAAAAACTTGAGTCAATTACCTTACCAAAAGAACTTACAGGCATCCTCAAGTACTGGGCATCAGGTCAACAATGTCAAGTGGGCGGGAGCAATGTCTGAAGAGTTTGGATTGGAGTGTGGGGTGAGGCAGGGGGGTTTGACCTCCCCAACGCTCTTTAACCTATACATGGACGCACTAATCGTCGCGCTCAGCAGTCAGCATGTCGGCTGTCATGTCGACGGAGTATGCGTGAACAACCTCAGCTACGAGGCGGCTATTAGGTATATGTGAGGAGTATGCCTTAAGTCACGGGCTGAAATATAATGTAAAGAAAAGTCAATACATGGTCTTTGAGGCCAGCGGTAATCGGTCATTTAATCGGTCATTTAACGTACCACCTATCAGGTTGAATAGAGCTCCACTTGAAAGAGTCCACGAATTTAAATATCTAGGTCACATCGTCACCGCCGACCTCAAAGACGATGCTGACATGGAAAGGGAGCGAAGGGCGTTATGCGTCAGGGCGAATATATTGGCTCGCAGATTTGCGCGGTGCTCCAGCGGCGTGAAGATAACGCTTTTCAAAGCGTACTGCACGTCGCTGTACACGTGCAGTCTGTGGGCGAACTACAGGCAGAAGGCGTATAACGCTTCGGGTCCAATATAATAACGCGTTCAGGGCAGTGATGGGGCTGGGTCGGTGCTGAAGTGCCTCAGGTATGTTCGCGGAAGCCCGCACTGCGTGTTTCCACAGCACCATGCGGGTGCACGCCGCGGCCCTGGTGCGGCCGGTGCGGGCCATCCCCAACACTGTCCTGGCGATGATCGCGGATAGAATAGACTGTCCATATATCATGCACTGCTGCAATAGGCATGTGAGAAATGGCGTAGGATAAGCTAAATTTATTGTTAAATATAAATTATTTTCAAATATTAATTAAAAGTTATAATTGCTTATTAAAATTTTATAAATTCTAATTTTTATATATTTTAATTGAAGGGCTGTCAAATTGATTAAATTTTATGAAATTGATTAAATATGAGTCTGTTGCTCGAAATATTTTTTTTTATTATTATTATTTATTATAGTCCAGCAGTATATTATAGTCCAGGAGTATATTATAGTCCAGCAGTATATTATAGTCTAGCAGTATATTATAGTCCAGCAGTATATTATAGTCTAGCAGTATATTATAGTCCAGCAGTATATTATAGTCCAGGAGTATATTATAGTCCAGCAGTATATTATAGTCCAGCAGTATATTATAGTTCAGCAGTATATTATAGTCCAGCAGTATATTATAGTCCAGGAGTATATTATAGTCCAGCAGTATATTATAGTCCAGGAGTATATTATAGTCCAGCAGTATATTATAGTCCAGGAGTATATTATAGTTCAGCAGCATATTATAGTCCAGCAGTATATTATAGTCTAGCAGTATATTATAGTCCAGCAGTATATTATAGTCCAGCAGTATATTATAGTCCAGCAGTATATTATAGTCCAGCAGTATATTATAGTCTAGCAGTATATTATAGTCCAGGAGTATATTATAGTCCAGCAGTATATTATAGTTCAGCAGTATATTATAGTTCAGCAGTATATTATAGTCCAGGAGTATATTATAGTCCAGCAGTATATTATAGTCCAGCAGTATATTATAGTCCAGGAGTATATTATAGTCCAGCAGTATATTATAGTCCAGGAGTATATTATAGTCCAGCAGTATATTATAGTCCAGGAGTATATTATAGTCCAGCAGTATATTATAGTCTAGCAGTATATTATAGTCCAGGAGTATATTATAGTCCAGCAGTATATTATAGTTCAGCAGTATATTATAGTTCAGCAGTATATTATAGTCCAGGAGTATATTATAGTCCAGCAGTATATTATAGTCCAGCAGTATATTATAGTCCAGGAGTATATTATAGTCCAGCAGTATATTATAGTCCAGGAGTATATTATAGTCCAGCAGTATATTATAGTCCAGGAGTATATTATAGTCCAGCAGTATATTATAGTCCAGCAGTATATTTCTTAAACTAAGCACATTTTGGGTATCTGATTGCAAGGTCATAGATTTTGCAAAACGTTGATATTGATGAGTGATCAACATGATTAACGTAGAAATTATGGTTATTTAAATGATGGCAAATAGTTACGCTATTTATTTACATTTTAAGAAACTGTCTAACTTTGTTCGGCAATCTCCGTTATTTAATATTGAGCCCAACAATCTGGTTCTCCAACGAACTTTTGGGAAATAGAATTCTCGTCAATGTTGTCATGCAATGGGTACCCAAAATGTACGTAGTTTATGAAATATAAGTCAAAAACGGACAAAGTCAGAAAATTGTGAGGTTTTTGTCAAGTTTCGGAAGCTTTCCTGTTTCCATGTTCACAGGGAAGTAAGAGAAAATATTTATTTTTCTTTGTCAACGTTACATTTTACAATTGAAATGAATAAATCATAATTTTAATAATTTTATTAAAAAAAACCGTACCCTGACAGACTTTGACGCTGCCAAAATCGTCCTGTTGGGCAGTTGGTGCCCATTAAAATTAAAAACTGAACATAATTAGATATATGACAAAAATATAAACACTAGACTCGGATACTTTATTTTAGCGAACTTTTCTTCCCAAACTGCCTCAATCCCAAATGTTTCATTTCCCAAATTCGCGCTTGTCTCCGAAACCGAAGAAAATTCAGATATTTTTTAAGTCATTGTGTAGAACCCTATAGGTTAGGTTGGGTTTGTTTTATAGAAATTCTGAAAGTTTTACCGTTTTCGAAAAAACCTAAGTTTGGGAAATGAAATATTTGGGAAGTGAAACAGTTTGGGAAACATAATTTGCCAAACATTAGTAAACCCACTAGACCTCAATCCATCAGAAGTTGTGTCACAATATTTTGACACAACTTCTGATGGATTGAGGATTTTGTCCGCGGAAACGCCGCAATACAACACCCGTCGGCCAGAGCGGCTTTCTTCTCAACAGTGGCTTCCTCTTGAGAAATGCCGTTGAGTCAGACTTTTTGTATAGTTGGCCTTGCACCAACTTACAGAAAAATATAATTATTTCTTTAGAGCTCCTTGAGAAAACAGAAAATAGATAGGCCACCTGCTAAGACATGACTTTTTCCTCCAGAATATCATAGAAGGCAAAACTCAGGGAAAGCGAGGTAGAGGAAGGCCAAGACGAAATTACTTTAGAAAAAAAAAGAAAAAAAAAAAGGTTAAAAGTCATGTCTTACCAACAGGGGCGTATTTTGAAATTTGGCGCCCTGGGCCAATAAGTTTCGCAAAATTTAAGGAAAAATACCGGCCAAGTGCGAGTTGGACTCGCGCACCGAGGGTAGCTACGCCACCCCTCTGGCTGTTTGCCGCCCCGGGTCATGGCCCCTTGGCCCTTGGGTAAATACACCCCTGCTTACCAAGAAGTAAAGGAGAAAGCCCAAGACAGAAACGGCTGGTGATTGCTACACCGATAAGAGAGCTCTTAAATTGAAGCAGAGCTCCTTCATGCACCACAGCTACCATGCTTACCAGTTAGTTTGAAGGAGACGTCAGCCATTCCCAGAGCGTTCTCCGCACGAAAGGTATAGTTGCCTAGATCTCTCGCTCGTACACGACGGAAAATCAGCTGATGCACGTTGTCTTGAACCACCATGTGAATTCTGCGACAATAAGCTCTTATACAGCACTGCGACTAGCATTAGGGTCGGGCCGCAGAGCGTTTCGACCACTGATACTTTTATGTAACAAATTACTGGTGAATAAAATTGACTAACGCATCGGAGGTTTAAGCATAAAGGTGCGTCCACACTTGTATCATTTGCTCGTATCCGATCACCGTGCCGTGGCATGACTGCGTATCGCGCTGCTTGGACGATCACTGTCGGTACGCCGATCATGCCGCACTCTTCCTTTCCTAAGTTTGTGATACGCGTAGCAAATGGATTTCGAGCGATCGAATCGGCGCAACGACCAAACGCGTGATCGTGACTCGCGATCATGCCACGCGACGATGATCTGATACGGGCAAATGATACAAATGTGGACGCACCTTAAGGTAGGCAAGGCATCATTTTCTATTTCTATTTAAAAAAATATTATATTACTAAGACTTCGCTGTCCGTCTGTCTGTCGGTCACCAGGCGGTGTCTCATTAACAGTTGAAATTTTCACAAATGATGTATTTCTGTTCACAAATACTAAACACAGTATAATTTTATCTGTCTGTCTATATCAGTAACCAATATAAAATGGTTTCCAGCTCTCAAAAAGTATTTAAAAGAGTCCCTAATGGCAAAGTCTTGTTATAGGGTAGAGGACTATTTAACAGAAAAAAATGCATGGCCCAAAACAGAAACCAAATAATATACTTTTACCGGGACACGGTTCTTATAAGATGGCATATCAAACGTATGTAAGTTGTTTTAAATAAAAAATCACTATTTTGCTTTTTTATATTCTATATTTTTTTTTAACTTTTATAAGTTTTGATATGTTTTCTTGAAGAACTACGCATTGAGATTATATAGGTACTCAAAACATATATTTAGTATAGGCTAAGTACAAATATTGTAATAGATATAAGAGTTATTTCGAAAAAATTACTGACTGTTGAGTTTGTTTCGGCTTTCTTCTCTTCAGTGGTCTCCTCTTGGGAAACGCCGTCGAGTCAGATTTGTAAAATTGCCCTTGTGGCCTACTTACAGAATAAAGATCATTATTTCATTAATGATCGAGCACCGCGTACATTTTGCTTAGGAGTAGAGCTCTGCTAACACTGGATTTTCATAGATACGGCAACACTGTGGTGGTAGCCCGTCATCGAATCGCGTTTCTGAGAGTGTGAGACGTGTTTACGTATTGCTTTTAAAAAGGCGGGAATTAGTTGAGCTTACGGGAGGAGAGACTATCAGGGCCATTTTGTCCCACCGCCAAAGTGTGCAAATAACATTCGGATTGTTCAATATGATATTTTCAAATCCTTTGTGTGAATTCAGTTTTGTGTACTAGAAAAAAATCTTGTAATAAATATATTTAAACATGCGTTGGAGTACTCTTTTCACATGCCATGCGCTAGCCATGTTAAGCTATTTCTGATTTTGAGCTTCTTCATCATGGGTCTCGTTTCCGTTATTATAGCTTGTACTAAGAGGCCACTGACCTATCGTCTGTATGCACGGTGCGACCGTCCCGATACCAAGAGATGCGCGCAGGCGGCGCAGCAAACTCCACGCGCGCAGCCAACGCCGCGCGGAGACCCACTGCCGTGTGTACAAAACTGCGCACGGCTGAAACTACTGGCGCATCTGATAACAGAAATAATATGGTATAAGAATTTACCTCACAAATTTTCTATCCTAAACATCTAGGAATATGATCACCATCACAACAAACAAGGGTTTAATCGCGTATAAATATATGATTTATTTAAATACCTTTTGTTGGTTCTTCAACAATTCGAACATCGCGTTACGTCCATAGTCTCGAAGGAACTGTTGATAGCCATCAACATCGTCTAGCCGCGCGAGTTTTTCGATCTACCCGCGCTTGACTATACTCACGATTACTAGCGATTTATCGGATGATGTTTGTTTAAATCAATGCATCGAGGAAACTGACAGACTCACACCAAAATAGTGTTTAGACACGAGAGGTACACTACCGCTGCTCCGTGCTCGTGCGCGGCAGCCCCCACAGGCTTAGGTACCGTACCGAGAACGCCTACGCATCGTGGAATATTTACTCAATTTTTCAACTTTACTCAAACCTTTTATGAATAATCAACAAATCTCAAGATTTTTAAGCAACTAGTTTGGGGACAGTCTCTTTACTAATCGACTTCTTATGAAATTAAGCTCAAGAAGTCGTATCTTGTTTGGGGTGCATGTACAGGTGACGCCAACTCGATAATAAAAATACGAGTACATACTTTATAATACTTACATAACTTACGTGTTTCATTACATAGAAAACTTTGCGCCCATCTCAGCCACACAATGCCTATCTCTTACCATTCCCTGCAGTGCTCGAGACTGGTGAGAGTATATCATGAGCATTCTTCTACCATTAGCGCTCACATACAATGGATGAATGAATGGAGCAGAGCAATGGGTTTGGGGAGCTTATACCAAAGTCGTCCATTATCTGTTTGGGCTAGTCTGACGCTGCAACAAGAGTCAGATAGTATATGAATGTGCTCACCGTGTATGATGACCCTGATGTCTGCGCTCGCCGGGTCCCCCACTCCGTTCTCAGCGATGCACTGGAACACTCCGGCGAGGAGACGATGCTCTGCCTTAAACTTGATGCGGTGTCGGTGCTCCAGCAATGCCATGGGCTCGCCCTAAACACAAATATACATTTAACTTAAAACCCCCGATACACCTAGAACACACCTAGAACAAAGCTTATGATCTTCAAACTGCTCAATATAAGATCTTGGCTCATATCGACACCCATCAAATCATATGTCATGATGTAATGATATCTGACGATATACTTCTTAACTTGTCCACGTTGGGTCTCCTTCGAAATCCCTAATGTCGTTTGTCCTACTTAATGTATCGTTTGTCCTAACGCATTTTTATCAGAAACCGTAAGTTCTTCAGGATTTTTAACAAGATCATATAACAATCCTGAAAAGTTTACAGTTTCATAAAAAAGCGGCCAAGTGCGAGTCGGACTCGCCCATAAAGGGTTCCGCAGCCGTTTATACAAAAAAATGCACTAAAGATGAAAAAAATACGATATGAAAATAAAACACTAACAAAAGAGCGTATCTCCCCGGCACTTAAGTCTTTTTGCTGAGAAGCGCAGCTTTTTGGCAATAACTTAAAATGGTATGTTCGATCATGTTGAAAACAATTTTCGTTGGAAGTATTTATTAACCTTTATATTTGTAAATTTTTTCACATTGTTTTTAATATACCGTTTAGAAAATAGAGGGGGGGACACAATTTTTGCTACTTTCGGAGCGAATATTTCGGAAAATGGTCACTAAATCAAAAATTTTTTTTGTAACCTCAAAGTGTTTTCAAACGAACTGTCAAAATAAGTACCACACATTGATATTTTCAAAAAAAAATTTTTTCAGTTTCGAATACATGTCTGGAGTTCCCCCCTAGAAATATATATATCTTTTATTTAACTATCAAACTAAGTAGCGGTTTACACAGGACCCGCGCAGGACACCTATGCTCCAAATTTCATCAATGTATATCTTATAGTTTTTGAGTATAATGCCTATGACATACGGACGGACAGACAGACAAACAGACACGACGAATCTATAAGGGTTCTGTTTTTGCCATTTTGGCTACGGAACCCTAAAAATGCGTTATGACAAACGATACATTATGACAAACGAAGTTAGGGATTCCGATACAGATCCGTCCACATTCCTATATCGTGTACTGTCTCAACTCGTCTACATACGTACCTATGGCGTCAACTTGCTAAGACTAATATCTGCATATCTTAATAGGAAGTGGACCGTCGGAAAGAGACGAGTTAGGACTATAGTATGAACCATGTGGACAGATTGACGAGTTCGCATGTTGACGATAAGAAAAGTGGAATTGATGTTAAGGTCCACCAAATAGGTATGTAGACGAAGTCGTCCTGAGCTGGTTGTCGTAGCTCTGACGTGGGTATGCTGAACCGTTTACAGTCAGCCGTCTTGCCTTTAAGCTTAAGCATAATGAATGCAGCTTTTGGAGGAGAATAGAGGTGTGTTGTGTTTTAAAGCTTGCTACCAGCGCCTGAAATGATGACCACGCTGTCAAGAGAGAAACCAACGAAGAAGTCTTGCCTTTACTCACATTCTTTTTCCAGGTGACAAATGGCTGAGGAGTGCCGCTTGCCTCGCAGCCAAAGTCTACAAATTCTCCCTTACGGACCTCAAGGAAACCGTCCTCTGGTACAGTTCTGATTATGGGTGAGGCTGAAAATATAGAAGAAACATAGGATTATGGATACAGACAACGTGCGACCAGTTTTTATCTTTGAAGAAACTTACTTATTACAGGCCCAACGCTTAACTGAGTTTGTTCCTGAGGTGGAAGCGGTACGGGAGGGGTGACAAATGACGTGACGTGACGTGTCCTGTCTCGCTATACATTGACATTCCGTAAACACACCGCTCCCGTACAGACTCAATTACGCTACAGTCTAGAAATGAATACAGTTATCCTACGAAGCCGTCTAGATAGATCAATCGTGCAGGGTGCAAGGGGCGAGACGCGGGTGGGGCGAGCCCGAGCTGCATAGTCCGTATTAGTTAGTAGCTCGGGACATGTCATTGTCATTTACGCAAACGTCTAAGGCGTCGGCCCACTGTATGTTTTTTACACTGTGGTTATGCCTTAGGCCTATAGAACATCTACTGGAGAAGACAAGCCATCGCTAAATCAATTTATCATGCACTTTTAGCGAGGGGCGAGGTAAACACGTGCCGCACACTACGGAACTGAATAGTTCTACGGAACTGACTATTCCTACTCGTACGAACGCACACTGTGACAGCGTGTGACTCTCCTCTACTCTCCTCCATTGTCATAATATCTTACTACCCCCTGTTCCCCTGGTACTCGCTAACGGCCGCGCTGGCATTCGCTCCTGCATCTCTGAACGCGCACGTCTCGTATCAGGCACTAGTCCCACCACCGGCGAGAAAGCGAGTAACTATCGACTATTTTCTCGCCCAACTCGCTCAAGAAATGCACAATAGATGTAGTCTCCGCGTCAATAAAAGAGATACATATATGAGAGAGTTCCCGCCGGCAGTGTGAACAACCAGCGATGAACTATTAATATATTGTGTCTCTTTTATTAGCACAGGATCTATATCTTTAGTTCGTTTCTTGGGGCGAGAAAATCGCCGATAGCTAATCGCTTCCTCGCCCTTTGGTGGGACCAGTGCCTCAAGGCCGAAGTGAACACAGTGAAAAGTGGCGATCACGTTTTGGATCCGAGGACTATAAGAGTATACGAGTAACAGCTAGGACCAACCGATCACAAAGAAGCTATGAGTACCTACTTCTGAGACCTTATACTCCTTAAATCCTTTACACGCTGTTGCAGCACAATTAAAAAACTTACAAACACACACATCTGCCAATTTATAGTACCTATAAGCTAACCTGATTTTGTCATAATGTTTCACAGAGGGGAATGCGTTGTTACATCATATCCTGCTGTTTAAAATAAATAATCTGAAAGCGAGGTAGGTCACTTTCTTAGAAAGCCAATTTGGAGGCACGTCATATTCGTTTTAAGTCTATTTCGAAGGACGTCATTTTCTGTATTAGTCAACTTCTCACTAGACGTAGACACGTAGCACGACTGTGATACGCGCGACAAAGATTGTCTGTCTCTTTCCTTTCAATAGAATGCGAGAAAGACGGGTGATTCAATATCGCGCGACAAGAGTAACCGCGTAGAGTTATGCTAGATCGGCAGGTCAATGACCAACATCATGACCTCCTTCAGAATTGACACAAAACGAAGATGACATATTGAGAAAATTATGAAGGCAACTCGAAATTGACATGAAACGAAAGTGACTAACGGAGTACTTTATTATCATTTCAGACATAGGACGTCCACTGCTGGACACAGGCCTTCTCAATAGACTTCCACATGGGCCGGATAAAGACGGCCTGCATCCAGCGCGTCCTCGCAACCCTGACCAGGGGGGTTATTGCCTAACGAAATTTTGACAATTGGTATTATATCATAGCCCATACAAAATCATGACACTTGATTCTGATTCCGAACGTCAAGCGCGTTAGGCAATAAGGGGGCAGGTCGTCCGACTACCTTGGGGATCGCCTGTACGCTGAGCTTGTCGGTACGGTCCCCTCGAGAACCTTTCTGCCCCAACGGCCATCAGTTCTTCGAAATGAGTACACGCATCCCTTGAAATTGGGTCAAAATGAAGAAGACAGAAGAACGGGCGTAGTCAATATCGCTTTAATGCAACAGTAAGGCTTGGATGACGACAACTTCAGTTCGTTGAACTTAAAGCGTCCGGTTCATAAACTGCCCTTTTGTGTCGGACTTTAGTAACAATCGATATACAAACAAGAAGAAGTCCTGACTGATTCATCTATACAGAGCCAAAACTGCGGAATCTAGAAACATCATCTTTTTACAGTATGATATGATAGGCCTAGTTTTACATTCGAGTTTCTACGATATTCTAGCGGTTTCGTTAAAATTTATCTGACACATATATCGAATGATAACTTACACTGCACTTCAATGGCGTGCATCTGTCTGATTGGTCCCCAAGGCTCCGGTCGGATCACCTGAAAAACAAGTACGGTTTAAAATGCAATTTTGAAACTAGATTTTTTATGACACACTTGGCACTAAATCTGGCTTTTCACACCAAATTTCAAAACGATTGGCACCTGAAATTTACGATATTTCGAATTTCCAAGTAATATATTAAATCAGCGCATATCTGGTTAATAAAGTACCCAATAACATATTTTTTAGGCTGCGTTTCTACCAGAGATGTGCGAGTTAGCGGAGCGGTGCGAGGATGCGCAGCGAAGCTGTGAAACAGTGTGAGCGTTTCCACCAGAGATGTACGAGGCAGTTTAACGGAGCGAGGATGAGTAGCGAAGCTGTGCAATATGTGCAGATGAGTGGTGTGAGAGCGTGTAGCAGGCTTTTCAAATAAGCGAGCGGGGTGCGGTGACAAACACCGTCTAGTGACTGCTCGCTCGCATACGTCCCTCGCACACATCCCTCGCAACACATTCCTCGCACACATCCTTTCCTTGTTTTGTAATGTACAAAAATATCGCTCCGCTAAGCTGTTTCCACTATAAAGCTGCGCTGAGCGAGGATATGTAAAGGAAGTGATTCTATTGGTTCTTTTCAAACACATCCCTCGTAACGCATCCTCGCACATCCCTGGTGGAAACGCAGCCTTAACCGACTCCCAAAAAGGAGGAGGTTCTCAATTCATCTGAATCTTTTTTTTATGTATGTTCACCGATTCGAACACTATTTGACCGATTAAATTTTTTTTTGTTCCATACGAGGTATCTCCAAGTTGGTCCCAAATAATTTTGGTAGAGATGGGATCCATGAGGAATCGTGGGGACTCCTCAAATATTATAGGTATATATAAATAGATTTTTACATTTTAAGAAAATAATTAAGCGTTTAGACAAAAACTTCGGTTTCAAGCATAAAGAGACAAGGCAACGTCAACATTTTTAGAACTTTAAAACTGATTTTGTAATGAGCCTCCATATAGATAACAACCTCCTTGAAAAGATAGAAGAAAAATTTTATGCTAAATTACCGTATCTATTTCAGCAACTGATGTGAACTGATGTAGGGTGAAGACGCATCCATTAGTTATTGGTTATAATACAATAACATTAATTGTAATTTATACTAGTAATAATTAGACCTCCCCGATTGCATTCAATTTTGGGTGGTTATTGATATTTTCAACTCCTGATCACCTATTAAAAATCATCCTGTATATGTAGGATACTTTTTACTGAGTACGCTGAAGCAAAAATGCTATTGTTTTGGTATTTTTAAATTTTTCTTTACAAATATTTCTACGACTAGAAGCTAGACTGAGCTGGTGGCCGAAACCAACATCATCGGCGTAACAAAATCACACAGACTTCGCTGGTTCGGTCATCTACTCCGAATGGGAGAGGATCGTGCTGCCAAGAGAGCGTACGTGGGACGACCAACTGGGAGTCCCAGGTCCCGCTGGGAGGACAGTGTGCAAGTGGACCTGCGACATCTTCAAGTCAGTAATTGGCAAGAAATTGCGCACGATCGGGACAGATGGCGTGCTCTCGTCTCGGAGGCCAAGACCCTCTTTGGGTCCCTGAGCCAAATTAGTTAGTTAGAAGCTAGACTAGATCAGAATCTGAGTTTCTAGTACCTATTCGTAAAGGTAAAGTCACTGCACGTAGTTTACAGCGTTGAGTCATACCCCCGAACATAATTAAAATTCACATTATTCCTTTGTCTTGCCGACATCCTCATGTTAGTCAACGGGTTAAATTAACCCCACGCCTGCCGGAAAGGTAACGGAAGGGTTAATTAGTGCATTTGCCTAAGGGCCAATTGAAGACCACCCTGTCACGGAATGTTCATTCGTATCATTCAGATGAGTGAATGAATGATTGTTTATTCGTTCGATTGTATCAAAGATGGAATAAATATATTAACACCCCGATTTTTTACAAGCTTTTAATTAGGTTCACATGTAAAACAAATCTTGCAAGTTTAATTTGACCCATTTTCTGGTTTCCGATTGAGCTAAAATTTGGCATACTTACATAAGTACGTTAGTACGCCAAATAAAAGCTTTTAAAAAAAGATTACCTAGTTATATTAAAAAAAAACATGCTATGGATTTTGACGTTACGTAACTTACGATAGGTAATTTTTTTTTTTTTTGAAAAAGCAACTACCCCTATCCTAAGTTAAGTATAAGGATGATTATTTCATTACGGAATCCAAGGGAAAGTTTTAAAGACTACTCACCATGGAGTATAGATAGAGGTAAGGAGAACAATTTCTATATATCCAAAGTGTCGGTAAAAATGCGTTAAATTGTTGGCGCCACTGTAGCAAATGCGTAAAATAAATTACCATTAATAATGCCAAAAAAATCCAGGACGATGTAAGAAAATATATTTGGAACACAATGTAATTTTAATATCAGCAGAAGAACGAAGGTACGAGTAGTATTTCGATAAAAATGTTTTGCATTTGGTTGTTGATTGTTGATTTCATAGTATTTGCTACTCTAGCGCCATTGTGGACGGATTTGGAACTACTATGTACTGCTTTCCGCTGGACACTTTTTTATCTGTTTTTCTATATGAGTTTTAGTTTGTACTCCTTACCTCTATACTCCACGCTGGTCACAACAAAACTAATTCTTTAATTGGCTGTTAATGGGCAGAGACAAGAGTTGGCCGCCCAAAAGAGTTGTACAATTGATTAATTGCAGATAATTGGGCTCGGGAGCAAACTGACCGGCGTAGTGATGAGGTGGTTACTTCATCGATATCGATAATATTTACCCTCACCCGTATGCGTCAGAAGGAGGTTTATGTTTTTCGTAAAATATTGCAGCCAGCAATATCATATATACAGTGTGTCTGGTCAACTATGTCGGAGCTTTTAAGGTTGTGTAGTACAATCAATTTCATCGATATCACCACGTATTTTTTTTAAGTCAACGGTCATAAAATGGCGGCATTTTTAATTTTTCAAACACCTGAGCACGGGTGCATGTGGTATTTTTGCTATTATCTGTCAATTATTCGTCTTACGAATACAAAAAATATCTTATTAGATAGCTAAACATATTAGCAATCGATTAAATCTAACAATCATACGCAAACGTTTCAATAACAGAGCAAAAAAAAATATTAAACGTAAATAATAAGGACAAAAACGCATATTTTTTTCAGTATTCATTTGTTTTTGAAAAAACTAGGTCATTTACCTACTTTTTTATTTGTTCTGTGTTTCTAGTACTGAATATTTGCTAGAAATTCACACTACAATCGTAGCTCTATCTTTGATACTTCAAAAATAACACGTGTTCAAATATGACCCTGTTAATTACCTTTTTGACACAATCCCAAGAACTATCATCCCCACTCCCAGTTTTTCTTTTACGAGCAGGTAGATAAATCAAGGGGTGCTGCCAGGTCAATCAGTCATCCCTCGCTCTGCGTTGTGATAACAACCTTCTGCTATCTTCAGCTTACTTCTGTTTGATTGTGTTATTGTTGATACTTTTGTTAATTGTTGGACTTGCTGTTTGTTTTCCGCTTTGTTACAATGGAGGACCGTCAGTATTCTAGTCAGCACACTGCTGACATACATTTCGTTTATGGGTTTTGCAACGGGAACGCGAATGCTGCTGTTCAAGAGTTCCCAAGGAGGTTTCCTAACAGACCCATTCAGACCAAGAAGTCCTGCCGATGAACGTGTTCGACTTGTGGCACCCCAGGACGAAGAAGAGATATTAAGATGAATCACACATGATCCGAGACTGAGCATTAGAAGAATAGCAAACCGGATGAATTTATGCAAGTGGACAGTCTGGAAAGTATTAAAAAGAGAAGGTTTACACCCTTATCATTTTAGACGGGTAAAAGATATTATTAAAAATTCAAAAAATAAAAATGATTATTTTGGGTTTTTTACACGTTTTACAAATAGACAAGGTTGGAGCCTCCTACTAAGCATTGAATATGCTTGTGTCAGGAGACACCGCTCTTCCACAACAAGAATTGGTAGCAACCCATTTTAAAAAAACTATTAATTAATTAAACTAATTATAAGTACCTAGATACATAAATTCAGATAAGACTATGTACAGTTTATTACATATATGTCTGTGTGCGTGTAGTATCTCGGTTTGCATGTGTATTTATTTATTTATTATTTTGTGTATTTATATTTACTTTAAGTGAGACAGGAGTAGTTCTGTCTCGTCATAGGTTAGGTCTTTTATCCAAGTTATTAAAGCTTTTTTACAATTGTGAAACTGTAGTGTGTATATGCTTATTTTATTATTTACACGGTTGTATAGGTATGCAGATTGGGTCGCAAATTAGAGAGTCTTTGGTCTAGAATTATTCCAAGGTACTTCGTCGAGGACACCTTATCAATAGTTTTACAATTGCAGTTCAAACCTGTATCGAGTTGGTTACAGCTATGTAATTTTATTTTAAGTTTCGATGGAGGTTGCGTGCTCTCATACTTTGAAAAACATAAGTAATTTGTTTTAGCAGCATTAAGTGTTAGGAGATTTTGATTGAGCCAACTAGAAATCAATCCTAAGCCTTTCTCTGCCTTGTCAAAAACCGCTTCCCAAGATCGATCATTGAAGACGATTGCTGTGTCATCAGCGTATGAGAACACACTACCTCCATGTACAGTAAGATTAGTCAGACCGTTTATGTATGTTAAGAACAGCGTTGGTCCCAGAATACTACCCTGGGGTACTCCGTAGGCAATACGTTGTTCACAGCTGGTATAATTACTTATCCTTACTTTTTTGAGTACGATTTTGCAGGTAGCTATTAAAGAGGTCCAACGGCTTTCCTCTTATGCCCAAACGTTCCAGTTTGCAAATAAGAGTGGGGAGAGAGACTGTGTCAAATGCCTTCCGTGAATCCAAGAAATTAAAAATCAAGAAATTAGTGAATCAGATTACGCTGTAAGATCTGTTTTTTGTGCCTGGATAACAAGAAGAGCACGCAGGGATCAAACGTTTTTGAGACGTATTATTTGACGACCGGTTTGGCTTTAGTGGGAGTAACGTTGCCTGCGAAGCTGAGGTCCTGGGTTCAAATCCCGGTAAGGGCAAATATTTGTGTGATGAGCATAAATATTTGTTTCTGAGTCTTGGATGTTTTCTATGTATATAAGTAATATATCTATTAAATATATCGTCGCCTAGTATCCATAACACAAGCCTTATTGAGCTTATCATGGGACTAGAGTGATTTGTGTAAAATTGTCCCGTAATATTTATATTTTTATTTATTTATTTATGTGGACCGACGAGGCCACTTTCACGCGATCGGGATTTACAAACCACCGCAACGAGCATCTGTGGCAGTTGGAGAATCCTCATGCTGTGAGACAAAGTTCGTTCCAGCACCAGCTCTCCGTGAATGTTTGGGCAGGAATTATCGACGATATTTTAGTTGGGCCTATTATTCTACCAGCGACAATGAATGGCCCACGATTTTTGGAATTTCTTCAAACAGAGTTTCACGACGCATTAATGGAGCTGCCAATAGCATACAGGAGAAGGATGATTTTACAGTTGGATGGTGCTCCCCCACATTTTGCAAGAGATGTGCGAAATTATTTGAATGAGCATTATGTCCCGTGGATTGGACGTGACGGACATATCGCTTGGCCACCTCGATCGCCGGACTTAACTCCAATTCGATTATTTTCTATGGGGAACCTTAAAACAAAGAGTGTACGTTGACATACCGAGAACAAGGGAAGAATTAGTGCAAAAAATAATAGAACATGGAAACATATTAAGAGAAGATAATGAGATGATTCGGCGGTCTACGCAGCATGTTGCGATAAGAGCAACTGCTTGTCTCCAAAATCAAGGGGACCATTTTGAACAGTTACTCAACTAATTGTCATCGGTAGCCTTAAGATACTCTTGCTGTGATTTCTTATTAAAGTTTAAATTATTATTACCGCTTTATTTTATTGTTATCTTCTTCTAAAAAATAAATTCATTTTTAGGTACATGTTGAAACCTGTGTAACTTCTTAAGTAATTATGTCAGATCCGTAAATTTAGTATTGACGTCTAGCCAATACCCTATACTACAAACACAAAACAAAAAAAAAGTAGGTAAATGACCTAGTTTTTTCAAAAACAAATGTAATCTGAAATAATATGCATTATTCGTCGGACGAATAATTGACAGATAATAGCAAAAATACCACATGCACCCGTGCTCAGGTGTTTGAAAAATTTAAAATGCCGCCATTTTATGACCGTTGACTTAAAAAAAAACACGTGGTGATTTATCGATGAAATTGATTGTACTACACAATCTTAAAAGCTCCGACATCGTTGACCAGACACACATATAATGGTCATGTCAACAAATACCTCAAATTGTTTTTTTTCTTTCTTGCTTTCTTTCTTTTTAATGTAGGGTGACGGCACCAATCATAGACATGTTAAGTACAGTAGTACCCAATAATGGACATCAAAGATTCGGTGCTTTATGTTCCATTTGTACTTTACCAGTTACCAACATTCAGTTATTTGAACATACAGTGTTGTTAGTTTAAAAATGTAGTGCCCCTTACTTAAAATTTGGATTTACGGAAAAAAATATCATAATTGGGTGCTTGTCTATTACTGTCATCTAATAGAATGTACCCGCAAATTCATTACCAGAGGAGAAAATAATTATACCCATCTTTTTTTAGAGTGCTGTCGGACAAAACGTATCGTATAACCATGTGTGGACCAGCTACCCATGTACCAAATACCCAATAGTCGAAATATGTTAAGCTGATTTGGCGTGATGGAGCCACAACGACACATACAAACATACAAATAATCAAAAGAAATCGATTCAATGATAAGAAGATAAGTGGTACTTATGTGAGTACAAATGCTATCACCTGATGTTTATCTGTAGTTTTCTATTCTAAAACGACAACCTTGGTGTTACAAACCAAAATTACCAAAACTCAAAAAGTGCTGTTACGGTCTGAATAGGGAATGCAAACCGCCATACCGACTTACCGGTTTACCGGTAAGCCGGTCAAATATGAAGCCGGTAAATTACCGGTAATTATAACCCAAATTCGGTTTTTTACCGAGACATATAAGTATTGGTTTACGCTGATGTTTATCAATTTATGTAATAAAAAACGCCCGTACTTTATCCAGATCAAATGATTTTATGTGATTTAACGATTTAATTACCTTTTATTAGTTAAAAAAATATTTAACATGCTTTCTAGCGTTTTAGCCCAACGTAAAAGTTAGCCCACCTAGGATTCATTCTTATATTTAATACACATTTTATCTCAGTGTTCCACCTCTTATTAAGTACATAGAATGAGTTGTTGTATCGTAACTCTATATCACAAATTTATAAAAAAAACCATCAACCGAAAAGTAAAATATTATGTCCAGTTCCGCTCTAATTAGCTCATAAATTCGCGAGTTTCTTCCACAGCGGAACGAGGGATGTTTGCTTGGCCTGTGTAAAGTGCATCTCCGGTACTGTCATCTGCATAACAATGATTACTATCGGTGGACCGCATGTCATTGACATGCAGCCGAAGCAGCGTTGGGCATACTACAAAGCCATAGGGGACGCTTGGACCATGGTTTTTGAGGAGCTGCCATCAACCACGGCTCTTATGCTTCTGTTGGTTAAAAACTGGCGACACATTTGCACAAACCCTCGGGCAGTCCGTAAGGGCGGCTGACAGAAGTTTCCGTCGGTAGCCTTGGTGAGCGACCAGAAGGCACGACTTCCAAAGGGGTACCCTGCGAGTTGCTCACCAATTCCACCGTCGAAAGCTTTGGCAATTTGTCGTTTTCTGGCCCTGGAAGCAGCATATAATTTGCGTTTCGCATCGGATATGTTAGGATCCTTATTGATACGGGCCGTGGTCCAAGCCTCATACAAAGCTTGCCTTAGAAGTCTGGCTTCTTTGCAGGGCATATTAAACCAGACCAGGGACGTTTTTTGGATCCTTATTTAGTAAATTGTTGATTGTTTTAATTTAAACTTTACTCTACTGGTGTTTTTTTTAGTTTATGGATATAATAATACAAAAATGTTAAATGAAACAACATTTTCACGTCTTTTTACTTCAAACTTCCAATACCGGTAATTTACCGGTTTACCGGTTTTGAAATACCCAAGTCGGTGAATTACCGGTTTCAAAATTATGCCGGTAATTGCATTCCCTAGGTCTGAAGCAATATCCTTAGTATGTACTTGGTATAGTACATTCAGTAGATAGATCTACCGCTGTTGATAAAACAGAGAATTTACGAGGCGATAGAATTTTTTGTCAATTCAGTTTTTTTAATGGCGGAGATATGGGGCTTGAAATACTTGCGAGGTCTACAGCTCACAAACTCGTTCATAAATCGATTATCAACTTTTGTCGGTGTCCCTCAAATCCATTCTTCTTTATGCAAAAATATATTTTGACTCCTCGGTACGGCTTTAAAAAAATTTTCTGTCGACTTGCCTGATTCTGAGCCTGGCTCTTCTAAACTTTTCGTCATTATTCCCAATATAAATTCTGGATTAAATCGCTTTAGAAATAATAATATTTGGTCCAATGATGCGCAGTCCGAAGAGTGGAGGGGGGGGGGGGGGGGGGGGGGGGGGGGCTCGACCCGTGCACGTCAAATTGAAAAATGTTCTAAAGATGTACAAAATAAAAAACACAACATTTTTGCAAATAAAAATAGAAGACCTCCATTAGTTTTATGTGTGCAAAAAGTATTGTATGTGCAAAAAAAATGTGTGTTCTGCAACAAAGTCTAATTTACTCGACATATTTTATTATCATTGACCCCCTTCAAAATTTCAGACTGCGACCGCACCTGGACGCTCGACCCAGTAAATAATATCGATATTGAAGGTGCCCGACATCGACACACGCCGCTTCATCGACTACAGCACTTCACTAATATTAAATTCGAAGCGTTACTGTCGACCGAAGGGCGTACCCACTAATCACCTTCCGTGAGAAATGGCTTCTTACGAACTGTTACGATCTTTTGATATCCGCCAACATATCAATCTTGATGTAATTACCAACAAGACAAGTTAATTTATCACCAATTTATTCCACTTCGCGTGAGTGACTCATAATATAATACTTAGTTGATTACAAAACAAGAAACATGTTGGAATCGGTCATATATCTGTACTATTATAAAGTTGTACAAAAAAAATGTCTGTATATTAAAGATATTTAAAAATATATATATTGTAACGGACGATTTGGAGGTCACTGAAGTGAAACATATTTATTTTTTTGTATGTTGTATGTGTCGTTGTGGCTTCATCACGCAAAATCGGCTGAACGGATTTCACTATTTGTGGTACACGGGTAGCTGGGTATCCAGATGGTTATAGGAGGCGGCAGGAAATGGTGGTCGTCACCGGTGTCTCCCAGGGGCGTCTCGTTGTACTAAAAAGACATTGTGCACTTCGCAAGTGTACTGCGCCGTATCCTGCGTTTTGAAGCTGTCTATCTGCAAGTTGTAGTTGGCGTGCAGGCCGATGCGCGGCGTGTGGAGATGCTGGGCGTTACAAGTGTCTCCCTGGAGCGTCTCTTCTACCAGAGAGACATTGTGTACCTCGCAAGTGTATTGCGCCCTATCCTGCGCAGTTAGTCCGTCTATCTGCAAGCTGTAGTTGGCGTGCAGGCGGGTGCGCGGTGGTAGGAGATGGTGGGCGTCGCCAGTGTCTCCCTGGAGCGTCTCTTTGTACCAGAGTGATATTATGTACCTCGCAAGTGTACTGCGCCGTATCCTGCGCAGTCAGTCCGTCTATCTGCAAGCTGTAGTTGGCGTGCAGGCGGGTGCGCGGCGGCAGGAGATGGTGGGCGTCTCCGGTGTCCCCTAGGAGCGCCTCGCCTTTGTACCACCGGACGCGGATGTTGGTATCTGTGGAGTAAATTAATTGTATATTACCTAATAGGAGTATTCGACTCTATTTGTACTGTAAAAATGTTGATTTCCTAATGAAATGCCACACAAAAATGCGCTTTCTTGCCATAAAATTACATTTACTTAAATTTAAATTTTTATTATTCCCGCGAAAACGCTGTCCACCATTTGATTAAATCATGACGTCATGGCGGTAAATAACACCTAGGGAACAAAATATAACACTTTCAAATATGATAGTTATTTAAGTATTATAATTTATCTATATATACTATCTATATCGTCGCCTGGTACCCATATATTAGTACAAGCTTTGCTTAGTTTGGGACTAGGTCGATTTGTGTGAGATTGTCATGTCCCTAATATTTATTTATAATTATTTATTTTTGCCTCCACGGGCAGATGAGAGACCGTATTGTTTTGTTGGTCGTGTGTCAGGTCACGTGATATACAGATTAAAGATATCGAAATTTAATTTAATTTACTAAAATAATCATGTGTAAAAGCCTCAAAATCAGAGTATAAATATTTATTTCTGCATAAATTTTCTTTTTAATCCAAATTTCATCATTTCTTATTCATGTCTGTGTATTTTTTCTGGATATAAGTGATTTACGTCTTATCTCCAGCCCATGTTCCTGGTAACTCTGTACGTCATCTGTGGCACCGTAGCTTATTAACAAAGCAAACTAACAAATACATAAAGTACTAGAAGGCGCCCTAAACTTCGTTCGCGGAGGAGAAAAAGTCATAACCCCTCTTTTTTTGGCAGCGTAATTTGGTAAAAAGTATCCTCTAACCATTTGTAGAGATATACCCAGCTACGCGTCTACCAATAATGGTTGAAATCGGTATAGTCGATTTGACGGGATGAAGCCACAACGACACATATGAACATACAAACCTACAAAAAACCGGCCAAGAGCATGTCGGACCATGCTCAATGTAGGGTTCCGCAGGCGTTTATACAAAAAATCAACTACAGATGAAAAAAATACGATAAGAAAAAAAACACTAACAAAAGAGCGTATCTCCCCGGCACTTACGTCCTTTTGCTGAGAAGCGCAGTTTTTTGCCAATAACTTACAAAGGGTATGTCCGATCATGTTGAAAACAATTTTCGTTGGAAGTATTTATTAAGCTTTATATTTGTAAATTTTTTCATATTTTTTGAACATACTGTTGTGTCCCCTCCGGACACAATTTGGGCCAATTGCATGGATTCTCTTTCCCCACGAAATAAATTATATTTCCCTTATCAGCTGACCTTACCTAAGTCTCGAATCACAATTAAGGATACTCTACAATGCATGATATTTTACTAATATACTACGTAAATAAAGTTTGGAGCCAGAATGTAAATAATTAACTCGAAGTGAAACCTTTTAAAAGTTCATTGCCGATCGTTCGAGTGAAAAGTCTTCGAAGATGCCAACACTAAAAATCAAATAAAATTTCCTTCCAGCCACGTGTTAACACTATAATAAAGACCTCTATTCACCATTTATGACTAATCTACATAAATTGCCATCCAAGTGGTTCATACAATTGGGATATAAAGATAGTGATCTACAAACTTCCTGTAGCTCCGTTTGGACCGGCAGCGGCGGCGGCGTATTGAATTTGGAATCAAATTTGATTGGTGATAAATAATAACGGTTAACTCAAGGGTCCGAATTGGACTAGGGTCAATTTCAGTGCGTGTCGTGACATTCCATCCTAGGGTAGTTGGACTTATTAAACCATCGTCTTTCGATCGATGAAATTCCTACAAATAAAAATTAGATAACTTTCGAATTCATGGAAAACTATTGACTTGGTTTTCATGTTACTTGTCTTCAAACGGTAGTGGTTTGTGGTGGGGAATATTAGAAATGTACATAGCTTATTAAGTTTTCAAAATCTTACGTAAGGGGACGGTGGAGTCCTAGGAATCTTATGTGTGCTAATAATAATATGGCGGTAGGGGGAGTCAAAAATAGCCAAAATCGTCCATATACGTAATCAATGCATAGCGCCTAAAAGTTTACATATTTGAAGTAGAGTTACTTTACGATTAGATATTGGAATGAATTTGTTTCCTAACATACAGACTCGGTCATTGTTTCTGTAGGTGAGCAATGCTCATATAATAGATGTAATCTAAGCCGTTCGGTCTTTGTTTTCGACACCCCACACTGACCCACATGTTAAATGAATGACCTGTCAGGGGCCAGAGACCTACTTAACATAGATTTATGATAATACCATGCAAAATAATAATATACCTCTGGAATATATAAACCAAATAAACAATAAGTAAATAAATAACACAGGGACAAGCTTACACAAATCGATCTAGTCCCAAACTAAGCAGAGCTTGTATGTACTATGGGTACTAAGCGACAATATCTATACTATTATAAAGTTGTAAAAATGAAATGTCTGTACATTGAAGACATTTAAAAAAAATTGATTGTTATGGACTATTTGGAGGTCACCAAAACGAAAAATATTTTTTTTGGATAATATGTATGTTTGCATGTGTCGTTGTGGCTTCATCGCGCATAATCGGCTAAACAGATTTTCATAATTTTTGGTACACGGGTAGCTGAGTATCTCCAGATGGTTATAGGATACTTTTTATCCGACTATGCTGAAGAAAAAACGACGGGTTATGACTTTTGCTTTGCTCATCACACAAACACTTGCCCTGGCAGGGATTCGAACCCGGGACCGCTAGCTTCGTAGGCCGTTGTGCAACCCACTGAGCCAAACGTGTCATCTAATAGAAAGAAATACACAAAATAAAGATGTACCTAACTATATTCTTTAAGTTGACCGCAAGAGCACAAGTCTAAGTCTACCAGCGGTTCCCAAGTAGAGACCAATATTGAGCGGATCGCCGATATAAACACAACAGTCATTATTTTTTATAAAATTATCTAGACAGAAAAAAAATCGAATGAAGAAGTACTGATACTGACAATGTTTGAGAGGAAAAATGCCTGTTAAGAACGTTGAAACCAGAATAGGGGAGATTTTAGGGCACTTCATACAACATAACGGTTTCTTTAAAAATATCATTCACACATGTTGCCAGTGATAAAAAATTCATAACCTTTGATCCTGTCTCATCCGGGTATACAAATTTTTAACTGAATTAGTAAATTAAGCTGCCTTAAATGTATTTTTGAACCAAAAGTCTACTACTAACGCGTGTATTATCAAGTCGCAATTAATAGGACTGAGCACATTTTTGCCGTTTTAACAAGTATAGCTATAGACCGTTACATTACAATATTTTTTAGTTAATTAGTTAAATCGTTCGGCAAGGAAACGTGTTAAAATGTATAACCTATAATATAGAAAATTTAAAATTTTAAGAACTTCCGACTTTCCACTAAAAGCTAAATATCTTGGAGACAAGTGGTCCGATTTTCATCAAACAAAGCTAAGAACACTCGAGATAAAATTATCTATGACACAAAAAAAAACCGTACTCAAATCGGTCCATACGTATGGGCGCTACGATGCCACAGACAGATACACAGATACACAGAGTCACAGACACGTTAAACTTATAATACCCCTCTTTTTTCGGGGGTTAATAAAAAATAATAGAAGGAAAGCCAAATATTAGAAAGAATCAAAAAGCTTCAAAGCTTTTTCACCAACAGTGTGTGTTAACGCGTTAACACACACGTGTGCGTCTAACAATTTTTGAATTTGGAACCTACTTTCCACATTCATTATGATTGTATTTTCATTAAATTTTCTTTTTCTCCTCATCGTCTTCGATCTTCAGCGAGGCGACGAGCGACGCGTGTTCACCTCGGCAGCCAGCAGCGGGAAAAAGACATCGACGCTGAACAACAAGCGAAGCACCACATCATGCGAACTGAAGAGAATACAGTGACCCGCGTTTCCCCCGGCTCCCGTCGACCAGATCCGAAGAGGAGACCCGAAACTGGGTGAGGCTCGTCTCCCTGCATTCTTCGAGTTCATCACTGAAAAATCACAGCATGCAAGACCCAGAAGGGGTATCTCCACTCCTCAACTACATCAGAGCTGGCCCAAGCCAGCTATTTTTTTAACCGGTGGTCTCAAAGTCCTGGCAGCCATACGGTGGTCAGGCCCTGCTTTATCGTTTTCTCCGGCGCCACCTCATTCGGAGTTGAGGCGCCCTATACAGCAACCTCTAAACTGGCATGTGAAGAAATTTGCGAAACTTATGCCAAGTAACGGTTATATGATACTATATAATAGCCTTCAAAAACGTAATGGTTCATCCTGGCGCGTGATCGAACGTCTTTGTCCTTATACTGAATAGCTTAATACTCTTAATAGTGCGTCTAGTCGGTAAATTTGTATTTTAGCCAATTTATCAATTAAGAGTCTTGATCACGAATGACGAAATAAGTATGACGCTATACTCGCAACGTAGTACATTGTGATCAATCATCATGACTAGTTTATAGTAGTAGTATGGTAGTAGGTACCATTCTTTCTAGTGCGAAAACCACAGAAGCAAAAGGAAATGGCTACGGAACCCCGGATCCTGAACAGCAAGTCATCTATACTATTGTTCATTCTTGGATGACTTCAGCTATCGTTTACCAAAAATGGTTGTAATCTCGGATCATACAAATTTATATTTCTTTGGCCCCGAATGTCCCGATCGATGCAAATTTGTCTGCATTGCTTAGCGCAAACTTAGAAAGCTTTGAGATTCCTCTCAATGTAACACAAACCATGAGTTTTAGAGTTTTATAATTATAAGACTTTAACGGTGTTAAAATAAAAACTTTATCTAACTGAAAATATTAACAAAAGAATATAGGAAACGGACTATTTCGAGGTTACTGAATATAATTTTTATTTGTATGTTTGAATGTGTCGTTGCGGCTTCATCACGGCAAATCAGCTAAACGATTTTCAACTATTTTTTAGTACACGGGTAGCTAAGTATCTCCAGATGGTTATAGGATACTTTTACCCGATTACGCTGAACAAGAAAAGAGGGTTATGATTTTTTCTCCTTCGCAGACGAAGGTTGCGGGCACCTATAGTTACATTAAATAAAAAACATTTGCCACACGAACAACGTCACGGAAAAATAACTTCTATACTATAATATTATAAAGTTGCAAAAATCAAATATCTGAACATTGAATATATTTTCAAAAATATGATTTTTTGTATGTTTGTAATTTTGGATTTTTTGTATGTATATATGTGTCGATGCGGCTTTATCACGCCGAATCAGCTACACGGATTTCAATTATTTTTGGTACACGAGTAGCTGGGCATTCACAAATGGTTATAGGATACTTTTTACCCGACTACTCTGAAGGAAAAAAGAGGGGTTATGACTTTTTCTCCTCCGCAGACGAAGTTAGGCAAAAACATTTGCCACGCAAACGTCACGGAAAAAAACTTGCTTAATATCTGTTCAACAAACACCTGTTTAAGCTTAGTTCACACAGTTAGTGTAATTGGCTGGTGCTTGAAATAATGGGAGTAGCTTTTATCAGAACAACTTATTTAAATTAAGGACGCCTACACACAAATGTGATTACTACTTATTGTTATACATATACACATAAGTTCAGATGGGATTCGAGGAAAATAATTATCGATATAGTAGATAAATCTTCTATATTATAAACGTGAAAGTATGTATGTACGTTCCACTTAATCTCAAAAACTACTGGACGAATTTTTATGAAACTTTTCAGTTATGTACCTTTTAAATGAGAATAGGACATAGGCTATAATTACTGTCAAATTTCATCACTTTTAGGGACGAAAAAGGGGGTGAAACTTTGTAAGCTATATAAATTGCATCAATACGCGGACGATGTCGCGGGCAACAGCTAGTTACATATATTTTATAATATACCAATTTTGAGGTTACCACATACACCGGTAAAATATAAATAAAAGCAATAATGTGACGTATTTTAAGCAAGATTACCGTCCACACCGGAGCTAAAAAAACGCTGATGGAGGTGGCACGTCATCACGTGAGTAACCGCTATTCTAAATATTTATGTCTGACTCACACGGTAGATTTCTAGTTAAAACTCGGTCTATTTCATATAAATCTTTAAAAAAAGTTATTTTAACTTATACTAGACGCAACTTCGTTCGCGGAGAAGAAAAAGTGTAGTAGAGTAAAAAGTATCCTATAAGCGGTAAAAACCATCTGTGGATACTACCCTTGAACCAAAAATAGTTGAAATCTGTTTAGCCGATTTGGCGTGATGAAGCAACAAGGACACACAAACACACAAAAAATAAAAAAATGGTTTCGATTAAGTTACCCCCAAATGGTCCATTAATAATAATAATAATAATAATAATAATCGTTTATTTGTTCAGCATAGGTAGGTGCTAAAATACATTAGGGTCTTAAAAATTAAATACAGTATCACTATGTTGGGCCCTCAGGCATACAAAATTTATGTGTAATTTGGTGTGAGCCGTGTGGTACACATCTCCACTAACTACATGGTGTCTGTTAAGAAATCTATCACTTTATAATAGGCTTTACTAACAAGAAATTTAAACAATGCTTTTTTAAAATCAGCTATGCTTTCTATATTAATAATTTCTTTTGGAACCTTGTTGTACATTGTAGGTGCTGTACCAAGTACACTTTTACGACACAGAGCGGTTTTACAGGACATTGCGACTAATTTATTCCTTAGACGTGTACTATTAAAGGTCTGGAACAAATGCAAGTTACGTTTTACAAACAATATGACTTCGTAAATGTACAGGCAAGGTAGAGTTAAAATTCCTAATTTTATAAAGTATGATTTACAAGAATCACGATGGTGTAGACCACATAAAGATCGAATGCACCTTTTTTGCGCTCTGAATGCAATTTCTCTATCAACCGAGTTTGCCCAGAATATAACTCCATACCTTAAAGTTGACGTTACATATGCTTGATAGGCATTAAAAACTACATTTTCGTTAACAACTTTTCTTAATTGATATAGTGCGAAGGAGAATTGATTTAACTTTTTACATACTATGTCGATTTGGTTTCTCCACGATAGCTTATTATCAACACTTATCCCTAAAAATTTTGTAATGTCAGTTTGTTCAATTTTCCGGCCCTTATAATTTATATTTAAATTTGTAATATTATTAACTCTTTGTTGAAATGTCATTATTTTAGTTTTGTCCAAATTTACTTTCAAATTATTATTAGTAAGCCAATCTATAATATTTCCTAGAGCTTTGCATATGTCAGTTTCGAAAGTCTTCAAGTCTTTGCCGGTGAATATTATTGTACTGTCATCTGCAAAGAGAACCATGGGAGACTCGGTTACTCTTGGTAAATCATTTATATAGATAATGAACAATAATGGACCTAAAACACTCCCCTGTGGGACACCACACCGAATGTGTCGCAATTTCGATAAATAGATAAGTTCGATTTTAGTTTTACTATTTAATCTATTGATTTGAGTTACTTGCCTACGGTCACTTAAATAAGATTTGATCAGGTTATGTATGTTTCCCCGTATTCCATATGTATATAATTTGTCCAAAAGTATTTTATGGTCAACAAAATCAAACGCACGAGACATGTCCATATATAGAGCCGCTACTGGGATTTTACGATCAAGATTTGTTAAAACTAAATGCATAAAATCATAAATGGCCATATCTATAGATTTTCCTTTGCGAAAGCCCTTTTGTTCTTTTGCAAATAAACAGTTGCCTTCGAAGTAGTTATAAATACAGTTATGAATGTATTTTTCTATGATTTTTGAAAAAATTGATAGTAGAGCCACCGGTCTGTAGCTACCCAAGTCTTCCCTATTACCTTTTTTAAAGAGAGGCTTAATGATAGCTATCTTTAGTCTTTCCGGAAACTCACCATATTCAATACATAAATTTATTACATAGCTCATTATTGGAGAAATTATAAGTGATGCAGCTTTCACAACATTCGTGCTGATGCCATCATAGCCAGTACTATTACTATTTTTTAACGATTTAATTATTAATAAAATGTCATGAGAAGTGGATGGTTTCATAAATATAGATTGAAATAAATTGCATGTCATTGTATTCATAAAATTAAATTGATTATTATTGGTTTGTTGATTATGATTATTATTGATGTTATTAGATGTCTGTTCAATAAAATAGTCATTAAATTCACTTCAATGTACAGACATTTAATTTTTACAACTTTATATATACGAGTATAACATACTTACTTACAGTATTTTGAGATTTGGCGCCCTGGGTCAATAAGTTTCGCCGCCTCAGAAGGTAAGGAAAAAAACCGGTCAAGTGCGAGTTAGACTCGCGCACCGAGAGTTGCTACGCAGCCCCTGGCTGATTGCCGGCCCGGGCCTAGGGTAAATACGGCCCTGTACTTACTGATTTGAATACAGTTTTTTTAAGCGGAAATGTAGTAACCGCCTAAAAGCTGAACGTTATAACCGCCAAAAAGAGAACGTAGTAACCGCCAAAAGGCGAAATGTAGTAACCGCCAAAAAGCGGAACATAGTAACCGCCAATAAGCGGACACGTAGTAACCGCCAAACAGCGGAACGTAGTATCTAACCGCCAAAAAACGAAAACGTATTAACCGCCAATGGATTCAGTAGGCGGTTACTACACGTTTCCGCTGTTTGCCGTCGATGTGTATTATTTATGCCATTAAAAACGCGCCGCGTTCGACCAACCTTAACTTAGAACGATTACGTTGTAAAAGTAATGAAACTAATTCGATATGATTACTTTAAGTGTGTAACTATAAACATTAGTTATTTATAAAAAGAAGTAATTTACAACAAAAGGTCGAGTGTTACCACATTCTTGAATATCTTATATTGTATTTTATTGTATGTATTTTCATCCACCTATAGTCATCTGTTCTTACTGTTCTTACGCATAAACAATAAGTTTATACAATTTTTTTTTTTTCAAAATTTTTCGCATAAGATATTGCTTTGCTGAAAGCACCTTATGTGATTAAATTTTTTAGGTATTTTTTTTCTTAGGACACTTATTTCATTAATTGTGTTACTTTTATAATTAGATAATTTCACAATACGTATATCAGCAAACCAAAATGCAAAGAAATAAGGGAATTTTAAAGTTATGATAAATCTTTGACCTTTGTGGATGGATGGGATTTAATCCAGTTATTATCTACATAGTTAAATGCTCTAAGGTTACAAAAAAATAAAATTGTTGTTCTTGGTTTAACATAGACAAGCAATCGGTGATCTTTAATGTTCATCCGACGTCCGTCAATAAGACAGACAGATGTACATTCATTGCATTTGCATAATAAATGTATCAAAATGTTCCTATCAACTTGTTAAAATAACGCGACCAAATAAAAAACAACTCTATTCTCGAACTATAGACTAAGAACTCGAATGCGTTTAAATTTTTTTTAAGAATGCAGTATTCGTGTTCGTGCATAGAGTAATCTCATTATTTTTTACATCCCTTTGAGACCTTTGTTATATTAACGACTGTGAATTGTGATTTTTGGGTGGATTTGTGATTATTTATGGTGCGTGCTTTTATTAAGAACTAGAAAAGGTCATAACCCTCTTTATTACCTACTTCAGAATAGTCAGGTAAAAAGGCCAATAAAATTAAAAGACCATCTGTGAATGCCTAGCTACCCGTGTACCAAAACTAGTTGAAATTTGTTTAGCGGTTTTGATGTGGTGAAGCCGCAACGACACACACATAAACACATGAAATGAAAAATTATATAATTTTCGATACACTAACCTTCACATGACAGTTTCACTTTTTTTATACCTTCAATGTACAGACATTTAATTTCTACAACTTTATGATAGTATAGACTATAGGTGTGTCACTAGCTTTCCGCTTCATCAGTATTGAATTAGTCATTGTTAACTTGTATGATTTTTGATTTTTTACGAAAATCTTGATGTTTTAATACAAATCTTGATGTTTGGCTTGACAGGGCTCTGTAGCTTAATTGGCAGAGCGTGCGCATTATTTATTTATCATCTTGTTTTTTTTTAAATGCCCTCTTAAGTACTTGCACCCAAGAAGGCCCACTATCATCTTGTGCTTTAGTTCAAGTTCCTTGGCTTCGATATAAAGTTACAGTTTTATCTATGGCACTAACCGAACATGGGCGCGAAATTTGAATTCATTCGAACTTTAAAAAATATAAAATAATTGATAGTTGGCCGTGTTAGTTTAAATATTCTCACCTGAGTCGTGTATGTAGCAGGGCAGCAGCACTGTGTCATTCTCGTAGCTCTTCACTGTCACGGGGATGCTTTTGAACACTTTTTCACAATACACAGAATACAGCGTCAGTAGTGCCACCACCAAAGTCGTCGCCATTTTGACACTAATAGTCTTCCATTAAATTAAACCTCTAATTAAATAAGTGTTTTGCAGCTGTAAATTATCATTATCATTTGAAGCGAATACTAAAAATGATATACGAATTTTGGGTCCGATATCCTCATATCCGATATTTAATTTGTATATGTGAAGCGCCGAAGGTCGTCGACATAGCCCAAAGAATAGGCTATTAAATAACTTTTTTCTATGGTATTTTATACGACGATCTCTCAACAATAAGAATAAAATATGTCATAAAAACTCCTCGAGATATAACAATGTTAAAATCACATTTTTCGACTTTCCAAAAAAACGCTACATACAGCCTACATATATGGAAAAACTAAGAACTTTGTTCTGCAGCTATCTTAAAACTTGCGTTTAAGTATCGAATCGGTTTCATAACAAAAGTTACCATACATTTTATGGGTTATTCAATAGTATTATTAAATATTAATATTTTCATACTTTACAAATGGACTTTCCCACCCAACTTTAAGGGCTCATAAACAAAGCTACGCGTCCTCAAAATTTTAACATAGGTCCTTATTTTGCTTGTTGTATCAGGATCTTTTAAAAGACTTATAAAAGTGTACATGAGTATAGCCCTATATGGAAGCGAAACGTGGACAATGACACAGCGTGATAGGGAACGGTTGGAAGCATTCGAAATGCGGTGCTGGAGACGAATGGAAAGAATAAGCTGGACGGAATAAATTACGAATGAAGAAGTGCTTAAAAGAGTAGAAGAGAAAAGGTCGTTGTAAGGAACCATTGAAAACAGAAGGGGAAAGATGTTTTACATTTGCTACGACACGACGATTACATAAAAACCATTATAGAAGGAGAAATTGAGGGAAGAAGGAAGAGAGAAAGACCTAGCAGATGTTATATAGACCAAATAAAGAAGAAAGTAGATGGGCGTGTCTTATCAGGACATAAAAACGAAAGCTGAAGATAGAAAAACATGGAAGCTGCTCCACCGACAAGAGCCTGGCTTTCTGATGATGATAATCAGGATTTTATATATATTTACAAATTTTGAGATCAGGCAACATCTCTATCGCTAGGCCTAAGTGGCAGTAGGCGGGGCACATTGCTCCTAGAACCATAGCCGCTAGACCAGAAAGGTTCTCGAGCGACCGCGTACAGGATTACGCAGTTATCGAGAATAACCTATGTTAGAATCCCTTACCTAATCCTAAATCCCTTTGATGGTTAACGCGTCATTGAGAAACAAACATTCAATTATCTATTCATCCAAATATCTTCACAAACTTACACATTAGTAGGTAGGATAGTAGGATGATTATCAATAAGCTCACACATTTTCTGAATTAAGTTCGTAAGGCTTATGTCCAATTTACACAGCCTCTATTCAGAGGCATACAGTCCATATAGATAGGCACAAAGGCACTGCCTACCCTAAACGACCATGGCTCCACAGAAAAATGTGGTAATATCTAAGTAATAATTTGGTATAACCTGCCAAATGATCAACATTGATAAAGAGTAATCGATTGTTAAAAACGAATATACCATGGTGAAATTATGCCTTTATGTTTAAATTTTGGAAGAATATTCAGTTAAACTTACAAAGTCAAATTTTCACTAATTATCACAACACTACAAAACGGAGCTTAATCGCTAATAAATATGAGGAGTGTCTTTACAAATGGGCTTATTTTTATATGGCCTTTTGAATTGACTCTATATGATTTATTTTATTACTTCTTGCTTCTTGTTATGGAAGTCTCCTGATACAAGCATAATCAAATGCTTAGTAGGAGGCTTTCATTCAACCTCATCCACTTGTATTACTTATGCAAAATCTGATAAACATTGTCATTTATAATTTTCACTTGGCGTTGGTGATTCTTCGACGTTTCGGACGTCATGTTACGCCCATAGTCGCGAAGGAAAAATAAATCATATTGTGTGGTGATAATTTTGGCAGCGTTGTAAATTCAAAGTACAAGTTGGAAAATAAAGGCATAAAAATATTTAAAAGCATTTTTTTGTGTGCATCGACTTGTAAAACGGATGTGCGAACATCCTTTCCATCAAGATTGTAGATTAAATTACAAACAACTCTAAACCGAGCCATTAAAGTGCATATTTATTCAAATATCGCGATATTACGGTCTACCGCGCTTTGTGTGAAAGAACCTTAAAAGTTTAAAATCCGGTTAAAAAGAAAAAACTTTTTAATGCCATGGACTGATGAGCTTTGGTGTTTTTACTTGATTCCAAAACGGTCCATCAGATATTAAGATGGTGTACAAACGTTGCTTGCAAAAAAGTTAACTGTTTCTCTAATTTTCTCATAAGAGCGATGTTAACTGGTCCACTGATTTTCTAATACAGCGTTTGTATCCTAATTGAGTTAGAGATAAAATATTAGCATATAATGTTTGTTTGCTTAAAGAAAACATTTACAAAATTTAAAGGAGAAAATTATATTTTAGTCTTTTAATACTATTGCTTTAATTTCGATACATACATCGCTTTTTTTTAACCAAAGAAGTTTAGTAAACTAAATAGTGATAATCATAAAATATTATGAATACTTCCATTTATTAACTTACATAAAAAAATGACACTATGAAACTCTTAACACATTTTAATGTTACATTTTTGTTGATTTATTAGTATTAATATTTAATACTAGAAGTGCCCGCAACTTCGTTAGCAGAGGAGACAAAGTCATAACCCCTCTATATTTCTTCAGCGTAGTCGGGTAAAAAGTATCCTATAACCACCTGGAGATACCCAGCTACCCGTGTACCAAAAATAGCCGATTTTGCGTCATGAAGCCACAACGACACATACGAACATACAAAAAATTATATATATATATTTCGATTCAGTGACTTCCAAATAGTCCGTTACAATCATTTTTTTGAATATACCTTCAATGTAAGTACACAACATTTAAATTTCGCAACTTTATACCTAATGGTAAAGATATACTAAATATAAATTTGGAAATAATAAAATATATTTAATTACTAATTTAAGTGTAGAAATAATTTTTGATTAATTAAAAATAACGCCAAAATTTCTAATTTACTCTTCCGTTATTTTTATCACTAATAAACTAATTTCACTTTATGCCACTTTACCTCAACACACTAAAATAAACTTGTTTTATGAAAACTCTAAAACCAAATGTCTAAATAAAAAAATAAAAAACAAATAACTTGTATATATGTATAGACTATACGCGCGCACAGTATCGCGGGAAAACGGACACTGTCAGCTGCGCAGTGGCCGGCTCGATCATTGAGGCGTCCGGGGCACACCGGGCGCTGCTTTATCCTCGTACCCATCGTCCTTTAAAAAGGACAAGCCAAATCTAGTAAAAAACCGTCCAAGTGCAAGTCTGACTCGCGCACCGAGGGTTCCGTACAAACTTTCCTTTATTCCGACTTACTTGGCAGGTTGAGTAAAGTTTGCCTTTGGTATGTATGGCGTCACATACAAATGAGGGGCAAACTTAATCAAACCGGGCTATTCAAAAATGATTTTTGGTGATTAAAAAAAAAGTAAGACAGATACATATTAAATCACATAATTCCGGAAAATTTCAGATTTTTCGCTTGGTAAACTTCGGAGATAAAGAGGGGAATGGTGTTTTTATTTTCACATTTTCCTTAATAAAACATAATCTAATCACAATTTAAAAAAAAATTGATCAAAAATTTACAGATCAAACCCTTTTATACGATACCCCATTTGACCTAAAATTACTGACTTTTGAGTGACATTGTTTCGGCTTTCTTCTCAACATTGATGGTCTCCTCTTGGGAAATGCCTTAGCGTCAGACTTGTAAAAGTGCCCTTGCGGCCTATTTACAGAATAAATGTCATTATTGTTCCAAAACCGAGTTATTCAAAAATTTTTTTTGGAGATTACATTAAAATTACGGATACTGGTACGTATATTTTTTAAATATTTATACAGAGGTATAATGTAGTAGTCGGACAGACAGACAGAGTCACAACATGACTATACTAAAAATGTAATACAATCAAGATGGCGGGCGTTTTTTTAACATTTCATACTTTCTGAATCTTTGCAACCTATCCCTAGAGAGAGCAGGCTTCGTTCTAAAGTGTATATATACATCAAAAGACGCAATTGACCCCTATAGCCGTAATTATCCTGGTTCACAAACCGTAAAATTGTGATTTAAACGTATACTATTTTCACTCATTATCACCACACATAACATGAGGCTTAATCGCGTATAAATATAGCTAGCTTCTGCCCGCGACTTCGTCCGCCTTAAATTCGTTTATCGCGTATAAGGGTATTTTTCCGGGATAAAAAGTAGCCTATGTCCTTCCCCGGGACTTAAACTATCTCCATACCAAATTTCATCCAAATCGGTCCAGCGGTTTAAGCGTGAAGAGGTAACAGAGAGACAGACAGACAGACAGACAGACAGACTTCGAATGCTGGGTTCGAATATTTTATCCCTATCAGCTCGTGGGAACGCAATGAGTTTCAATAATTTCTAAAACCATAATGGCGGCGATGTGCTTCGCAACCCATCACGTCTCGGTCTCAGCGAGAGCGAAAAGTGGGCTATGGAGAGCCGCTTTGCTACGTTAAATGTAAGGGGAGGAATGAATGATAAAATAGATGAAGTATGTCAAATGATGGATGCAAGAAATAGAGAGATTAATGAATGTTGATGAAGCGGCAGTTGTATGCCAGGACCGTAGCAAGTGGAAGCAGGTAGTCTCTGCCTACCCCGTAATCGGAAAAAGACGTGATTGTATATATGTATGTTTTGCATTTGCATCTGCCAATCATGTTAATTTACAGTGGGAGTGTCTCAGTGTGCCCCGGACTTTAGGAGCGTCACATAATACCCCAATTAAAAGAAATCATAACACTCCGTTAGTCCAAGGGAGATGTCTTGCATGCCGGATTACTCACAGTCACAGGCCCTATCATACCTACACTACATAAATCTCAATACATACACACTCAATAATACATACACGCGCGTTTTCTACGAGATTATAGGTTCCTATTTAGAGCATTTAACTACTCGGGATGACATACCGACGTTCTTTTTTAGGGTGCCGTACCAAAAAGGTACGTTTTGATGTCCGAGTATGAAGAAAAATGTGGAAAAAATTCACGTAATAAACAGCTCTATACGATTCCGTAATATTCTCTTAGAGCAACATAGCTCCGACGATATAAAATATGGAATTGAGGAGTTTTTTCTGAATTTGCCGTTGTATTCACGTACCGTAAGAGAAAATAGTTAAATGATGTGTCAAATGAATTAATGTGCTGTTAACGTTTATAGGATCACGACCCTGTCAAATTTTCGTCTAACGCTTTATGAGGGTATTCATTTTAACCATTTTAACGTCTTGTACCTAGCTGTCTTCATTAAGCAACAAGTAATTGACGAACAGTTAAAATATTCCGACAGATCTAGAAAAAAACTGTTGTTTTTAAACGGCTCAAACGATTTTTTAAGAAAACTCGATAAAGTCACCTATTTATTAACAAAAAAGTAAATAAGAATAAGTCCATCCATTCCAGCGCTATAATGCCATAGACAGACATACAGATACACCAACAAACCTGCAACGCCCCTTTTTTTCGTGGGGGTTGAAATTATTAATAAAAAAGTTGAAATGAATTGAGGCTCCTGTCATTTACTTTTTTTTTGTTAAATAACACCCGACCCAACATACTCTTACCTAGAAAAATAATTATTTCCAAAAGTCCTAACGGCTAAATGGATGATTGAATTACAAACTACAAGATGCCCGCAACTTCGTTCGCGGAGGTGAAAAAGTCATAACCCCCGTTTTTTCTTCAGCATAGTCGGATAAAAAGTATCCTATAACCATCTGGAGATACCCAGCTACCCGTGTGCCAAAACTAGTTGAAATCTGTTTAGCCGATTTTGCGTGATGAAGCCACAACGACACATACATACATACATACAAACATACAAAAAATCCAAAAAAAATATTTTTCGTTTTAGTGATCTCCAAATAGTCGGTAACAATCTATTTTTTAAATATCTTCAATGTACAGACATTTCATTTTTACAACTTTATAATAGTATCAAACCAAAGCTCTCAAAAGCTCTCTGTTCAAAATTAATTTAGTATAGTCTTTGTTTTAAAAATAAAATCATTATGAACGAGATAGTCTGGGAGTTTTCTTTGCAGCGTTAATAGGGTACATGCATGATTTTTTTTTATCGCTTTTCTTAACAAAATATGAAAATACCGTAAAAACGATTTCAAAAAGTGAAATCAAAATTAAAATCGGCAAAGACATACGCATGATATAGGCATTTTAACCTGCTAATTAGACGGCGATTTGACAGAGAGGTCCGACATGTACTGTTACGTCATAGTCTACGCCGGCCATATAAACTCCATATTAAATTCCGTTTTGCTAGAAAGTGATAGAATGAAATGTTTGATGGCTTATATCTTGGTTATTTTTATAGTTATTCGAAAATTTATTTTTGTCTACTGTTTGTTACATGAATGAGCTTTTAAAAAAGCAAAAATAAAAAATCATGCATATTCCCTATTTCTCTTCAGTAAGCCTCTTGTGAATTTTATGAAACACTGCTGAAAGTTTATTATAAAATAAAATACTAAGGCCCTTCTGGCACACGTGTAACTGTCTTTACACATTAGGCCCATCTGGCATGTATCACACTCCTTTTTACCCGACTGCGCGACGCAAAGGAGGGTAATGTGTTTATCAGTCTATGTATGTATGTATGTATATATGTATGTATGTTTGTTTCTATCTGGCACTCTAGAGACCAAACGTGTGGACCGATTTTGATGATTCTTACATCAATCGATTCGTCTTAAAATAAATAATAAAATAATAATAAGTGAGATATCGTTGAATAGGGATTTGAAAACCATTATTAGGTTTTATCATTTTGAATTTTGAATTACCAGTTAGGAACTACAACGATTTAAAGTTGGTTAGCACGCCGTTCTCACTAATATTTCATTTAATTGTGATAAATCTGTGCAAGCTTCTCAATAACCCCGACGATAAAGATTGCGAAATATACAGACTTTTATAATTTCAACTAAAAAGTGTAAAATAAAAAATAATAATTAAAAAAACAAAAAACCCGACTGCGTAAAAAAACTAAAAAGAAAAAAACAAGTCCAGGTTTTTTTGGACCCATTGTTGGGAAGATTTGCGTCGATCTAGATTTCTTATGGGTCCCGACTGTTTAAAATCGCTATGTTCCATATTAGAATTTATTATTTGTTTTATGTGAGTATCGAACATGAATCATGAAACATTTCCATTATAACTTAACAAATGTTTAGGGTACTGGACTTGTTTTTTTCTTTTTAGTTTTTTTACGCAGTCGAGTTTTTTGTTTTTTTAATTATTATTTTTTTCATTTGTTTTCTCAAAGTGGGTAGTTTGCACATATTGTAACTTCGACAGAGGAAATATCTTTTCTCAGAGAACACGGAAGTTGCAAAGCTTCCGATACCTTGGGAACTCAAATTTATATTTTTTTGCTTTTTAAAATAATAAAAAAATATAGTCAGATAAATCGCATTAAGGGGGTGCATCGAAAATTTAAGCTATTTTGTAGCGCATTTTTTGTCAAATCTGGTATATAAAACAGGCTGGTTTTCAGATATGTGTTTCTTGACTATATAACCTATTCAGTGATTAACGCGGAAACATGTGTAATGAAAATTTCCTTGATAGAAAAGTTATCCGAAAACGCGTCTTCATTTCCCCTTTTTTGTATAGTTTGTACAAACGACAGATTAATAAACGGCTAAATTATGTTAAAATGTCATTCTTCCCTTTATCTTTTAAGTGATTAACTTAAATGTTAACAAAACATAATAATATCTTCGATTTCATGGTACTTTTACATCTGGCGCTTACGCCAAAAAGCCCCAAGCATGTAGTGTATTAGCTTTCTCTTTCTTTGATGCGCGCGAGCAATAAATGTAAGGGACAAATCACGCTTATTGGCTGGCTCCACGTTTAGGGCGTGATTTACAAATGACGAAGTAGTCCCTTAAAGTTTAAGGGTGACGTCACACGACATTCTGACTCAATGTATTTTATATTATAATAACTTTAAAAAAAATACTTGACATATTTTTGTTAATCTATATGACTCATTATTCAAATTTAGTCATCATCCCTATTACCTCAGTTGACCCTAAAATGCATCGACGAGACAAAAAATTAAAACGGGTAATTTGAACTCAAATACTTACGTACACTTTAGATATAATTTCTGTACAAGCTTGTCTATTTCTTCCCGAATGTGATTATACGATGAACACGATAGTATGTTTTGCAATCGTTATAATATAATGTATGCTTTTTCAGTCGAGTACCGCGTTTATACCTCGACGAAGCTTGCTGAGCGGCCTAATTAAGGTACGAGACCTAAAAAGCTAATTATATAACTACTAGAAGGCGCCCGCAACTTCGTTCGCGGAGGAGAAAAAGTCATAACCCCTCTTTTTCGTCAGCGTAGTCGGGTAAAAAGTATCCTATAACCATCTGAAGATAACCAGCTACCCGTGTACCAAAAATTGTTGAAATCTGTTTAGCCGATTTTGCGTGATGAAGCCACAACGACACATACAAACAAGCCAAAAAAAATATTTTTCGTCATAGTGACCTCCAAATAGTCCATTACAATATATATTTTTGTAAATATCTTCAATGTACAGACATTAAATTTTTACAACTATATAATAGTGTAGATATTGTATCCAATACTTTTTCTACGAGTAACCCATAAACTACAGTATGAAACATAGCTAAAAAAATAATTGCAAAAACACTGCGTTCTCTTTTGGAAATTCATAATAGTTCTGTGGGGAGTTGTATAATATAGGTATTATAGTTCAGTGACATACAATATATAAACCATAGAGTATGATTCGCGGAGTTCTTATTCACAGATTCACAGTTCACGAGTAGAAAAAAGTATTTATATAACAGTTTATAGGTACTCGCACCATAACGCCGCATTTAATCGAAGTATTAAGTTTAAAATCTGTTTTTTATAGTTTTAAGAATATAAATTACCTGTATTAAGGGATTATATATCTATGGCGTCTCGCTTTCTCGCTTAAAGAGATTGAAACACATTTAAATCTGTACAACGAATTTGAATCTATTACAATCGTAATAATATTCAATGACGGCAGTAGACGGACAGATTTAATGAGATTATTCAGGTAATTGTATTTAAAACTAGAATGTGCCCGCGACTTCGTTCGCGGAGGAGAAAAAACCCCTATTTTTTTCTTCAGCGTAGTCGAGTAAAAAGTATCCTATAACCATCTGTGGATACCCAGCTACCCGTGTACCACAAATAGTTGAAATCCGTTTAGCTGATTTGGCGTGATGAAACCACAACGACACATACTAACATACAAAAAATTCCAAAAAAGTTTATTTTTATTTAGTATGCAATCTTTTTTAAATATCTTCAATGTACAGACATTTTATTTGTTCAACTTAATATTAGTATAGACTAGATGTAACCCAAGTAAAGGTTGTCGGAAGAGATCTCTTTAGGGGCTGTTAAGCTCATTGTTGTTGTCGAAAAATCCCCAAAAACACCTCACGTAATTAATGGATGCCTCTCAAGTATTATTTCTCTTTACGGGGTCCCCAGAGAGAAAACCAGCTGTTGTTTATTTATATGTTTCACATTATTTATTTTACGCCCTGTATGTATGGGGTTATGTGAAAAGTGTGTGCTGAAAAATAAATTTTTGGTACAATCAGCTTCAGAAATATATAAAGTAATTGACACATTCATAAATAATTTGGCATGGACTTAATTATCTCAGGAATAGATACTCCTTAAGAATGGATTGTCCCATAATATTAAATTTATATTCATTAATTAACCTCCACGGAACTTGTAATAAAGCAAGCAGGTGCAGCAGCTGAAGCGGCCGAAAAGACGAAGCGCATTAAATACCTTGCTCTCGGCCCCGAATATAATTTCACCCCATTCCGGATCGAGATCCTGGGCCCGTGGAGCCTGGAGGCTCACAGGCTCTTCAAAGAGCTGGCAAGAAGGCTTGTGGACTCCACCAGGGACCGCAAAGCTGGCAGCTTCCTCGCCGAAAAAATAGGCCTTTGCGCGATTCCAAAGGGATCAACTTTTTGAAATATATTATACTAGCTTCTGTCCGCGACTTCGTCCGCCTTAAATTCCTTTATATAAAAAGTAGCCTATTTCCTGACCCAGGACTCAAACTATATCCGTATCAAATTCCATCTAAATCGGTTCAGCGGTTTAAGCGTGAAGAGGTAACACACAGACAGACAGACAGACAGAAACACTTTCACATTTATAATATTAGTATGCATTATAAGATTCTAGTTTTAAGTGTATTGGTTTTTTTTGGTAGTTAAGTTAGTTTATAATTTTGTGTAGGTACTTGTAATATTGTATACATTTTTATAATAAGCTACCAGATGATGCTTTAAAATTGTCGTTTCCAGCTCTCAAAAAGTACTTAAAAGAGTCCCTAATTACAAAGGCTTATTAATCAAATTAAATCAAAATATTCTTTATTCAAGTAGGCCTAGTTACAAGCACTTTCGAAATGTCAGTTACATGAGAGTGAATGTTTGCTGGGAGAAATACAATATGATCCAACATTTGCTGCAAGGATTATGGAAACCCAGAAAAACCTAATAGGGTAGAGGACTATTTAACAGACAAAAATGCATGGCCCAAAACAGAAACCAAATAATTTACTTTTACCGGGACACGGTTCTTATAAGGTGGCATATCAAACGTATGTAAGTTGTTTGAAATAAAAAAAATACTATTTTGCTTTTTTATATTCTATATTTTTTTTACTTTTATAAGTTTTAATATGCTTTCTTGAAGAACTACGCATTGAGTTTATACTCAAAACATATATTTAGGATGGCTAAGTACAAATATTGTAATAGATATAAGAGTTATTTCGAAAAAATGACTGACTGTTGAGTTTGTTTCGGCTTTCTTCTCTTCAGTGGTCTCCTCCTGGGAAACGCCGTAGAGTCAGACTTGTAAAAGTGCCCTTGCGGCCTACTTACAGAATAAAGATCATTATTTCATTATTTGATATTTAAGTTTATTATAAGGCTTTACATCACTTATGTATTTTTATTATTATTGAAAAAAATGTGAATATATTTTTTAAAGCAAAATCACTTAAAAATAAAGTTTATAGAAAGTTGAAGAACCTATAATGGAGGCTCTAATACTTAAAAACAAACCTTCAACGAACATACTTAGTAGATTTCTTTTTCTCTCCACACAAACAAATCAAATCCGAATTACGAGTTACCAAATGAATTTCATAGCGTTTGTAACGTTCAAATATACATTATTATTTTTTATTCCCGTAATAATAGCTTTATTTATTACAAAAGGTCCGTAACGAGCATCTAGCTACTAACGAAGTGGTCTCTTTATTTTATATCCGGTCCGAATTGAACTTGGATCGTTTATTTTTTTTTAATTGGCTGTTCGACGCACCGCCATCGCTTAGTTGAGCTCGTTAGATGATATAAGAAATGTAAATATCATTGTTTGATTAAGAATTATTCTGTGGCGTTTTCTAATCAAGAAGAGAAGACAATAAAGATGATGGAACTATTTTATTTCAATTTTTATATTATATGTCGGTAGATAGGTACATCAGGCTGTACATTATATACTTCATTACCTTTGAAGGATCAGACTCCCAAGTTCCAAGTTCGTATCGTGCCGTCCCACTCGCTCTTGAGTTAAAATATATTTGAGCGAGTAAGACGGTGCTATCCGAATTACGAACACCGGCGTAGCTCTTTAGTTCCAAAATGAGGTGATCTGACAGAGACCTAAAGTTAGAAGACTGAAGTGGCAATGGGCCGATCACATCTGTCGCAGAACCGACAGCCGTTGGTACAAATATAAATGTGTTCTGGAGAAGAGACTGCGTCTGGGTAAACGTAGGGATGAACGCTCTCCAGCTAGGTAGAACGAATCGATATGAAAAGGCAGCTGAAACAAGAAGCTTAAGACTAAGTTCAGTGGAATGCCTTGGGAAAGGCCTATGTTCAGTAGTGGTAATGCTAGTTGAAAAATAAGTACAGAAGACGTTGAAAGGTTGTCTCACGGGTCTGTTGTCACAGCGGCCAAAATGGACTATGAAGCCGGTGTCGAAAGGTCGCTATAGCTATACATCCCACCTAGATAAAGCTCTCGCGATCTTTCGACATCGGTCGATGAACTTATTCGTTCGTTCAGCTGTCTGCTATGGCCGTCATGAGACAATCAACCCGTGAGGCAACTTCACCCAGTCTCTCTTATTTACTGTATATTCAAAACATTTACTTGAGTGGGTCTCGTCATCTATCTTATCTATCTTATAGTTTTATCTATAACTATTATAAAGTTGTAGAAATGAGATGTCTGTACATTTAAGATAACACACACAAACATACAAAAGTTGTTTTTGTATGTTTGTGTGTGTCGTTGCGGCTTCATCACGCCAAATCGACTTAACGGATTTCAACTATTTTTTCTACACGGGTAGCTAGGTATCTCCAGATTGTTATAGGATACTTATTATTCGATTACGCTGAAGATAAAAAGAGGGTTATGATTTTTTCTCCTCCGCGGACGAAGTTTGCCGGCATCTTCTAGTGTATATCTAAACCTACCAATATGTATGTAGTCTGGGCAGCAACGACTATATAGCCACATTAATCATAAGCCGCTTTTCATCGCGCTAATATAATCACAATGCGACGTCGAGTTATGAATTGATGACACAATGCATCAATTCCGAACGGTCAGACGATCTCTCAATCTTACCACCACTAAATAAATAATAGTGAAAGTATAAAAGTCTCTCTCTAAAGTTAGGGCTCATCCAGAAATCATGTGATCGTTTATAGGTGGTTGGGGTGCGAAAAATATCACAAAGGATCACGATAGGGGAGGGGGGTCCGAGCAGACATCATGTGTAATTTTTTTACACAGCAGGAAAGACAAAAATTAACGAAATTACTCAATAACTAACCTAATTCATACTTAGTCCCAAAAATACACGTGGAAAGATAAACATGACGTTACGAACAATCTAGTGAAGCCGTTCTTTTGGCATGGTTTTGACAAATCAGACAACTTCACACACATGGTTTGTTTGTATTTGTAACGCGTGAAGTTGGCTTTGGCATGGTTTTTGGTGGCCACACTAGATCGTAATGTAATGTCTATCTTTTTTTCTTAGTCTGAGGCATATAGAAATATATGATCACATTATTTATGGACGAGCCCTTATTTAGACACAAGATAAAAGGAAAATTACAGACACGAATTCTTATGTTTTCATTTAGTCGTATTCGTTTTGAACACGCAACGTGCAATGGAAAGCACTATGCTCGGAGTTTCTCTTCGTAATTGGATCAGAAAGGAGGATATCCGCAGAAGAAACTAAGTAACCGACATAGCTCGCAGCGCCTCTCAGTGGTTGAAGAGACAAAGGACAGGCCATGTAGCCCGGAGAACGGATGGCCGTTGGAGTCTTGGAGTAGCGACCACGCATAGGAAAGCGTAGCGTGGGGTGGCCTCCGACTACGTGGACAGATGACCTCGTGAGGGTCGCGGGGAGACGATGGATGTGGTCTGTGCAGGATCGCACTTTGAGGCAAGCTATATGGGAGGCCTATGTTCAGCAATGCACGTCCGTGGCTGATAGATAGATAGTTTTAAACGAAACATCTCGCATTTCCTAGCTGTAGTGAGGAGAAAAGTTGTTTCGCACGACTGTAAAATCGTTTGATGTCTCGTGCTTTAAACCTAGAGCATTTAATTTAACTATATGCTATTGCAAGCCATATATTAATACCGAACACCTATTTCATCCACTTTTAGCCAGAGGTATGATATGGTAACACTTTATCGTACATAGTAACCAGTGACAAATGCAATCAATTTAAGATATATGTACCAAGGCGAACTTATACCGAATATATAATCGAATATTTACTGTCGGCCTCGAGTTTCGGTCCATACCCAAAACCTTTAGTGATGAGACATAAGCGCGTTCGGACGCTGTCCTTCTCGCACATGCCTCATGATCATGACTAATCCAGCACCCGTCATGCATAACGCGGCTATGGCATTGAAAAATATTTATATCTATAATGGTCAAAAGAGCGTGTACGATACGCATTTTTAACCCGCACCCTGCGGTGCGGGTTAAAATAAAATAATTCTGGTTGCTCAAATTTGATTAGAATAAAATAATTCCCGTTGCTCAAATTAAATCATTTCGTAACGCCATCTATTTGCGATTTTGTAAGAAACTAATTCGTAGTCTATGCTATAGCTTTGAATTCCTTCTGAGATTGGCATTACCGAATCCTAAACAAAAAAAAAATAAACATGGGACTACTTGAACTGTCGTACACTCATAGACAACAGGTCTTAATAGCTTCTGCATGGTGGTAGCATTGTCACAAGATGTCCGACGGGAATTGCCAAAACGATGTTTTAGCACCACCTTCCTCGAAGAAAATCAAACGTAACAATGAAAACGATGTAAATGTGAACGGTAATAGCTTGCAATTGAAAGACTTCGTGTTAGAGAAAATTTTGAATAACAATACGAATAGAAAAACAGTGTGTGTACAGGGAAAATTCAAGGACAAGAGTGGGGTTGCTTTAGTTCTGCTTGAGAAAAATGCTTTCAAGGAAGAAGAGTTGGACAACGATGGATACTTTTCCGTAGATAGCGAGCTCCTTACGTTTTTTGAAAACGATATTTACGGAAATTTCGAGTGTTTTCCCAGACCTTCAATCAACGGTGAGTCTATGAAAAGAGAAAGTAAGCAACACCATATGTTTTGGGCATGGATTTCTTTGTTTCTGCACTACTAGCTTCGTTAGTCATCTGTTTGACGTGTATTTGTTGCGTCGTGATTATCATATTCACGTATTCATATTTTCCTAAATTGTCCTCTTGTGCTAATTACAACTCATATTAGATAGTTGTCGTTTGTAAAAAGAAGGGTGATGTTTGAACTTGAAATAATTCTGAGATAAGATTGCTAGAACGAATATACCGTAAGTGAGTGGGCATATCATATTTGTTGACAAATAACATTAAACTAAATTCTTATAAGATACAGAAAAAATTATAACTTTTGATATATATCCACTAAATAAGTTGTAATAGAGTGAAGAATCTACATTTCATCAAAATAATGATACTAGATTTTTATGCTTACTTGCATTTTTGAGCCCCATGCTAAATGTCTGAGCTTGTAACAAATACATATATTGGAGATTTTATTTGTACTTAAAAAATAATTTTATTTTATAAAATATGTACCACTAATTGCAATTCCATTTCTACATGAAACATTAATAAATGTTAAAATCGTTGGAAATATGAATTGTGTTCTAAAAATGTTGACATTCTTGAGGGGTTAACAAAATTTCTTTGTTTCCTTCGTGTAACAAAACTTGTTTGAGCCCAGTCAGCTCGTCTTTAAATTTTGTCACTACTTGTTACAAGATCTTTGCATCTTAACTGGCTTTGTAACAACCCGAATAGAACTTTCAGATCCATCTTATCTAAACTTTCTTTGCAGGTGTCAAGACAACCATTATATACCCAGCTACAGAGAAGCACATCACCAAGTTCAGCCAGCAAGAGGTACACATAGTGTTAGAGACACCTGAATTGTATAAGAAATTGACCCTGCCGCATCTTGAAAAGGAGCAGTTTAATTTGCAGGTTCGTTGATTTTATCAAAACTGGTACATTTCATTTAAACTAAACATGATTTATTATAACTTGGCTTTTCTTCAGATGTGTCAACTCCTACCAGTCCCCTCTCCTAAATATTAAGGATATAACTTGTAAAGAGACTTTAGACAAATTGTGACAAAAATACCCTCTTTACCTAACCAATGGAGTGTTATGTCAAAAGAAAATTTAATGAAAATTCAATTGTAATGAATTTGGAAAGTTGGTGCTAAATATATTTTTTTTGTTTTTTTTTTCTATGTAGAATAATGTAAATGGAGAAACACAGAGAGCTGGAAGTTAACCGAAATAGATTTGTTAGATTCACATAGGTGCGTCTAGTGGGCTTCATGGATTAATATTGCTCTCAAAAGATGCCTGATTTCACTGCTGTTCCTTTTTCCCTGTACCTATGAAGTAAATTCTTATTAAGACTTGCACAATAGACTCTTTATAATCCTTTCATAATCACCATCTTTTACCTAACTCTAGGTCAAAATTTAAAGTTCTTAATTGTACGAATTTTGAATGTATGTTGTATGTTAGTCACTGTACTAGACTTACTCTTCATTTCAGTGGGTCTACAACATCCTCGAAGGCAAGAGCGAGGCAGACAGAATCGTCCACAACAACAAGTGCGACAAGGAGGGCTTTGTTTTGCTCCCGGACCTGAAGTGGGATGGTTTGACCAAGGAAACATTGTATCTGCTGGCAATTGTGCGGCAGAGGGGCATAAAGTCCATTAGGGATTTGGATGGCAACCATTTGCCGCTGTTGAAGAGGATTCGTGACGAGGGAAAGGTGCAGTCTATGTTTTTTTTGTGGTATGCTTCAAAGCGAGTGTTCTTAGCTATAGTTTAAAAAGTGGTTCAGCTTTTTGATAATTATCAGCATTCTAATTGATTCATCAAATATGTAAGGTTTTTAACCAGCTTCAAAAGAAGATTAGGAATTACAATGTTAACGAGCATATGTTTGCTGTGTATAAGCGTGTTTGAAGTTGGTTCCAGTAAATATTTCTGTAGAGTGCACAGTATGTATAAACAGACACAGCCATGCATTTTCTTATCTAGACTTTTATTAAACAAATGCAACACCACCGTATCGCATCGCGATATGGTGACGTCATATTCAAAGCCATTGTCTTGATGAACAATAGTTGGGTGATTGTTAAAACCTAGTTTGGAGAACAGTGTGACGCATTTATTGACGAAATTAATATAATTTTTTATCCCAACCCGTTGACGTTAACTAGGAAGCTTGCGGGCTTGGCATTGATACCATCCTAGATCGTATTAATCGTGTATGTGTGATTAGTCAATGTTGTTAGTGTTTCTTCGACAACTGCATGGCACAATGGCCCATTTATGCAAACCATCAAGTTTGTCGATCTTTGTGTGAAAGAAGGACAAACGAAACAAACGCACCTTCACACTTATCATGTGTATATTGATATTAATGAGTTATTGGTATGACTTTATTATTTAAATTATAACTTATCTCCCAGTGGAGTGGGGTTTAACCTTGTAGTAGTCTGAAAATAAAGGGTTTTTTTTTACAGATTTCATTTTATCTATTCCAGAAAGCAATTCTGCAGAAGTACAACGTCAGAGGATCCCAGCTCCGTATTTACCTGCACTACCAACCCTCCTTCTATCATCTACATATCCACTTCACGTATCTGCGTCACGAGGCGCCCGGGATCTATGCCGAGAAGTCACATCTCCTCGACAGTGTTATCGACAACATCGAAATGATGAGTGATTACTACAAAAAAGCAACCTTACCCTTCACAATTCGAGAGATGGACAATCTCTTCACAATTTATGAAACCAACGGCCATGTGCAGAGAATTAATAATATTGAGAATAGTGAGCTAATTGATAAATAAGGTATTTTTGTAGATTTTGATAGATAAGAGAAAATGTTGATTAAAAGTATTTTCATGGAGCTGCGCTCCCGATTGCGAAGCTGCAATGTTTATATCACGACTGGAGTTGATTTCAAGAAAAACTGCAATTTGAAGATCAGTATACAATCGAATTGTATTGTATTAAATTATTATGATGATGCCAAAAGACGCGACAGTCTGTCCTCTATAGAAAGTCTGTCGGATTGCTACTCCGACGACGATGAAGTCACATCGGTGATACCGATTCAAGAATTCTGCCAAATTATACCAAATTCTATGTCATGTCTCAAAATAGATAAAAATAACATATCTTTTCGTATTCTAACGGAGCCTAAGAATGGAGGTAATTTCTACAAAGAAGTTCTAACCAGCAACAACATTCAATCGAACACCAATACGCAAGAGTTGAAAATTAATTTCGAATCCAACAAGGACGTGAAGATTCTCTGTGGTAATTGTTCCAACGTCATATCGGATAATGTGGTCAAGTTTGATAGGATTTTAGAATTGCCTTCAACAAATATAGATATGTCAGAATGGTTCTGCCACGGTCATTGTCACGGTGGCGAAGCACCAGAAATCTCTATAAAACCTAACAAACATGACTTCCTATACAGACTGACGTTTTTCGTTATCAACAACAAGCTTTTGTCTGAAAAAACCAATAATTTCAATGCTAAGAGAGAGGTCTATCATTGCAACAGATGCTTGGCGTGGTTGGGTCTAAAAACCAGAGACACGGTCAAACTTTTCAACTCCGAAGTGAAACTTAACCACAGTGGAAATGAATCTCCCATATTTTCTCACAATACTGCCCCACAGACGAGCACAGCAGACTTTATATTCACAATAGAAAGCATGGCTAAAGAATTCGACCTAGGTCTCCAGTACACCGTCATGTGTAAACTTGTTTTGGAGTGCACCATATCTGCTGAAAAAAAGCAATATATCCTGATTTGGATTATGGATAAAGAGTTGCAAGTGATTAGCAACACAGGGGAATATATTCAAGGTGATAAAATAGTACTGCAGTCAAGTTTGCTGACTAAAATTTTATATAAAGTGGAATTGTGTTTGAACGATGAGGTGGAAAGTTGGTTGTCTGATCCGTCTGTGACTTCTACTGAGATTTCTAAGAGTATGTACTGCCACGGGCTCGAGCATTTGGAGAAAATGTCGATGAAAGTGCCTGAATGGTGCCGACATGCGAATGGATACTGTGTCAGCTACCTAAAAGTGTAGTTAAATAAATTGCCGCATCAATATTTTGTTTTATTGAAATACCAAGGGCATTAAAACAAGAGGACTGACCTCCAAAAAGCCGTTCCCCAATATGTAAAACGCCATTTATGAATAAGAATTATTTTTTACAATTATCCAACTTTACAAGCGTGGTGACACAGTTATTAAATGTTACGAATTATTTATTATTAGCTATTTGTGAACTAATTGTCATTATACTATGTTTCTTTATTCAATTTTAACATAGTTAAATGTTTATTTTTATGGCGCGTCCTTGGAAATACCATTTTCACGTATAAACATTTTTAATACGATAACCAGAGCAGAGCTGGTTCGATTCCAGCTTAAGGGTGCAGTAGATGGCAATAATTTTACAAGCTTTTATTTAACTAGCAACGTATGTTTGTGGATGGCATCTTGCAAGTTAAAGAACCATGGGCAACTTGTATGGAGCTTGGCGCCACAACCAGCGTAGCTAAGAGCTAGGTCGTTAAATAGGTCTTGGTGTGTACTCTATTTCGTTCTATGGGCACCAAGTTGAAATCCATTGCATCACGGAGATATTAATATGTTAGTCAGCGTGAATACAATCTATCAGAAAACGGATTTCTCTTAAAGAATAGCGATCATTAGGATGCCGAAGTGTGTAAAAAAAGATATTTTTGTAGCTAATTATTGGTACTAACACTAACCTAGCGTAGATAAAAGAATTTTTTAACGGTTTTAGATAATAAAACGATATTCCAGAAAAGGTGACAAGTTAAACGCACGAATGTAGTTTACGCCATATTCGGTAGCATCACCCTCGTTATTTCTTGTATTCACTCTGACTAAAAATATGAATATCTCAGTTCTGCAATGGAATTCGATTTAGTGCCTATCAAGGACCATTAAAATAAGAGGACTGACAATATCAATACAAAAAGCCGTTCCCCGATATGTACAGCGCCATCTACGTATAAGAATTAGTATTTACATTTATTCAACTTTGCAAGCGTGACACAGTTATTAAATGTTACGATTTATTTATTATTAGCTATTTGTGAAGTAATTGTTACTATACTATATTTATTTATTCAATTATAACATAGTTAAATGTTTACTTTCAAAGCGCCATCTAGTTTTTGCCAGAATATCTTCTTACGATCGGAGCACGATCCAAAGTATGGTAACTGTCAGTCCTCTTGCTTTAATGGTCCTTGGTGCCTATTGGTGCCTATAGAACGAAATGAAGTAGATTTAAGCACCTTTTAATGGCCCAACTCATGTTTGTTGGTTTTGGGTTCATTTTGACGCATGGTCATTTGACTTTGACCCACTTCCCGGTTTCCTATTGAGATAAAAGTTGACATGCTTATTTAAGGTCGGTGACAATCCAATAGCATGATACCATCGAGCTGACCTGATGACGGAGCAGGAAGGTGGTTATAGGAACTCTGTATTAAAATAATACAATTCTACCGAGTTTGGGCTCTAAAGAATCGTCTCGGTGAGTAGTTGATGGATGTTTGAAGAAAAATACAGTCTGCAATAAACTTGTCACAAAAATGATTTTTTTGACAGAAACTTATTTACTTTCTACTCGGATCATTGTAATAATAATTAATTTTAATACTACAGATTTTGTTGCCATTGCCCGTTATCTTGTTGACTATGCTGAGGATTGTGGTCATCATCGGGAAATCTACCGAAGGGAGTGATCCAAAGGGCACCTTATTAAATTTCCGTACATTAGTTTGTTAACTCAATGGGGAATGGATGATTTTTTTTTTAAATTTGAAATTTTGTTTATATGTAGGAATAAGCTTCCTTATTGTCAGAAAAAAATTAACAGATAAAAAGGTGTTGGTGGGCCTACATACTTGCCTTATACTGTATACGGTACATTTACAGCCATTTTAATCGATAATATCAATGCTGCTCTTGCCGTACCGTATAAGGCGGGCAAGATTTTTGAAATTTTTCATCCATTCTCCATTGATGGATAGAGCAATTCTTAGAGAATTATGTGTATTAATCTCTATCTTATTTTTTAACCGATCCCTTAATAAACTTGTCTAGACTCATCTTCCCTTTACAGACCAATATTTGAGACCATATAATCACTGTGGTGAAAGGTTTATGGTCTATTAGAAACATTAACATTATCAGGTAAGAACATATACATATACTCTACACAGGTAGGAAATAAAAGGAAGGCAGTTTTATAATTGCGTCTTCATATCCTTATTGACAAACTAAATATTAACTTCAATCCGTGAATCATAATTATCATTATTTTTAGATTGAACCATCATTGTGTGGTCTACATCATATGCCATTGAACTACAATGAGGGTTTTCTCAAATGGAAATATCACCAGTTGAAGCCAACGTGACGTAAGGTCTAATATGGAATATGCATGAATTTTTATTTTTGCTTTATTAAGCTCATTCATGTTACAAACGAGAGACAAAAATAATTAGATTTAAGCCATCAAAGATTTCATTCTATCTCTTTCTTGCAAAACGGAATTTAATATGGAGGTTATATGGCCGGAGTGCACGATGAGGTAACAGTGCATATCGGACCTCTCTGTCTTAGCAGTTTAAAATGCCTATATCATGCGTAGTTCTTGGCCAATTTTAATTTTAATTTCACATTTTGAAATAGTTTTTACGGTATTTTATTTAGTTGAGAAAAGCGATAAAAAATTTCATGCATGACAAGAAGTGTCAACATCCACCAATCACAGCACAAGATTTTGACACTTCTTGTCAATTAGACCTTACGTCACGGTGGCACCAACTGGTAATATTAACATTTGAAAAAACCCTCATGGAACAACTCCGCGTAGAACTATAATGAATTTCAAAAAAGGAACACTGATTTTGCATTTTTTTTAGCTGTTTAATTTTTTGTAGTTTATTTCTAGAAAAAGTATTGTATAATACAATAGTTATATAATTAGATAATATTTTCTTCTGTTTCCGCGATTATTACTTATTTAAATAAAACAATTTAACAGATAATATAACTCATGAATGACCATGGAAAGCTGAAAATCTTCCGAAACGTCTAGAACTCAAATGAGATAATATCCGCGATATAATCCGTTAAATTGTTTTATTTAAATATATAATTCGATTTTAAAGTCTCGTACCTTAATTAGGCCACACCGCAAGCTGATTACTCGACTGAAAGAATACATTATATATCGATTGCATAATATAGTCATGCAAAAGTAACTTATGCTGTGAGGTCCAAGATAAATGATAAAAAAACACATTACAGTGCACATATTTATATTTCGGTTAACTCATTGTTAAAAATACTTAGATTTTCTTTGTGACGTGTGAATATGCATAGAGTATATGCATATTGAGACAGATAACGTAAGCTCCCAAAGTTTTGAATGTATATCAAGTTTGTGCCTTTGAATAAAGGTCAGGCTTTGTTATCTGATACTCCAAGACCATCAGAGACTTTAAAATAAGTTTAAAAACTATTAAGAAAGCAATTCGCCACATCAGAAAAAGTGACATTAGTGATATTTATTACTAAAACCAAAGACCATTAAAACAAGGACTGACAGTAGCCATACTTTGGATCGTGTTAACGATCGCAAGGAGTTATTGTGACAAAAACTAGATGGCGCTTTATAAATTTACATTTAACGATGTTATAATTGAATAAAGATACATAGTATAGTAACAATTAGTTCGCAAATAGCTAATAATAAATTAATTGTAACATTTAATAACTGTGTCAACGCTTGCAAAGTTTAATAAATGTAAAAAATAATTCTTATACATAGATGGCGTTGTACATATCGGGGAACGGCTTTTTGTATGGAGATTGACAGTCCTCTTGTTTTAATGGTCTTTGCTAAAACCTTACACAATACATAACACAAATATATTTCTTATAATCATTAGTATTGAAATTAATACTTCAACATTCGAAGGCATTTTGTTTTCGATGAATTCACGAAATAGCTTCTACGGCTGATGTGTTCCGAAGGCTGGAGATGCTGCCTACGACGAGGGTGGCATTGAACCACCAGAACAATGTAAAGAGGATTGCAAACACAATATCTGTACTGGAGTTAAGGAGATAAGTTTTTAACCGACTTCAAAAACGTAGGAAATTCTCAATTTGTCGGAATCTTTTGTCTATTATGATAAAAAACATTGGCTTTTACAACACTATACTCTCTTGATCTGTACACATTATTGAATAGAAACTCGGCGTCCAAGTTCTGCTTAGTAGGGCATTTTTTTTAAGCTGAAACTTATCACGATAATGCCGTTATCTTTCAGACAGTCGCAGTCTTTAGCATCACTCAAGAGTAAATTGAATAAGTTGTGGCTTTCCAATGATTTGTAAAATGGTTGAATACGATTTATATTTATTATTTACAATTTATATTTGTTATATTTTATTTAGTTATATATTATGTAGATATACATGTATTTATTTATTTATATTTTATTGATATATTTGTGTTTAGTTTAGTATTTTATATAATTTGTACATGGTGTTAGTTTGTCTATCTTCCTTATATCTTCACTCACTTTCTCAAAGGTTAACAGGAAGAGATCCCTAATAGGGATGAGTTCGCCTTTGTACTTGTATCTTTTAAGTTGATTGCATTTGTAACTGGTATATTTACATACATACATTATATACATAATCTTGGAAGTCCCGTTTCCGAGAAACCAATCACATTACGTGCTAGAGAGAGGGTGCCCGCAACTTTGTACGTGGAAGAAGAAAATGTCATAACCAACTTTTTTGCTCAGAGTTTGTCGGATAAATATCCTATAATATAACCATCTGTGGATGCCCAGCTACCCGTGTACCAAAAATAGATAAAATCCGTTTAGCCGATTTAGCGTGATTCATCGCCACAATGACACATACAAAAATACAAAAAATAAAAACAATATTTTTCGATTCTTCAAATAGTCCGTTTTACTTATTTATTTAAAAATATCTTCAAAGTACAGACATTTCATTTTAAACGAGGAACGTACCTTATTTATGAGGAATGTACCTTATTTATATTTTTAAATTATTTTGAATTTAAATTTCATTTTTACAAATTTATAATGCTATAAGGTGCGTTGGGGGTAAGACAGCAGTAGGAGGAAATTCAGTAGGTAAAGTTTTAGTAAAATTTCAACGCCTTTAAGAGTATTTTTCGTAAAGTTTTAGTTTTCCTATACTGCCGTCTCACCCCAACGCACCTTATAGCTACATTTACTCACCGCTTCACCGCTCTCTGCGGCTCATTAACAATATATTGGACCAGGACGAAACTCTTGATCTTTTCTCGACCTCCGAGCCGAGATTTCTAGTCACTGCCGGGAATTATCTCGAGACCATCGTGGCTTTGAGTATGATAAGTGATAATTAATTATTATAAACTGTATTTTATGATAATTCAATTTATTTATGTTCTCAAATGTACCTGTGTCATGTTTGGTGTTTTTTTTGACTGTAAGTGACATATGAAACAAATAAATAAATAAATAAATTTATTTTTGTTCATCTTTCAAATTTAAGGTCAATCAAACAGCAGGCAGGCCTGAAGTTTCCGAAAAACGATATAGTATTTTATATTCTATCTGATGTAGGGGGCAATATTTCAAGAAGTCAAGAGTACCTACATTAGATATTTACTACTTTTTAAAAATAAATAATAATTATTTTTTTATTAGCCTATTTGAGTATCCCAATGCTGGGCAAAGGCATGCATATATCACCTAACAAGTACAGTGGCGAGTCCAGTACATGAGGTACTTGGCCTAAACCGATTGGGAATCTAGTGACTCTCTCGCCACTCTACTCAGTAGGTGGGCTCAGTTGTTGAGAAACTAGCCCACCTTTTCGGGTGCATACAGCATAGCATAATATCAAATAATAACTATAATTCAAGTGTCAGTCAATTTAAGCAGTCCCAAAAATTTTGGTTAATTAAAAAATACATAAAGTGCATATAAAAAGTTTGTGCATCCTGCTTGCCATTGCCACATTAAGGGTTAACAATAAACATGTTATCCATAAACATAAACATATTTTTGATGACCGGTTTGGCTCAGTGGGAGTAATGGAAACTAATTGTCTCTAAATTGAAAACTTTTTTGCTTGAAGAATGTTTCTATTCGCTCAATGATTACTTTATTAAATGGAATAATGAAATGGACATTTAATTACAAATTGACAGGTTATTGCTATTACATATATAATGTATAATGTGCTTTCACAGTAATCATTTTATTTTTTGTTTTATTTAAATGTGCATAATTTTTATTGTATCTATTTGGAATGTAATTTCATTGTAATATTATTAATGTTTTTTCTCTCGGTGTATAATTTTCAATAGCGACTGTTAAAGTATTTGTTGATGTAGTATATTATTGTATACCGTAAAACGGTTTATTGTGACACTCTCTAATGTTTTTCTATGCCAACTTTTGTATATGCACAATATGACAATAAATGATTTCTGATTGCTGAGTAATGTTGCCTGCAAAGCTGAGATCCTGGGTTCAAATCCCGGTAAGGGCAAATATTTGTGTGATGAGCATAAATATTTGTTCCTGAGTCCTGGATGTTTTCTATGTATTTAAGTAATATATCTATTAAATATATTGTCGTCTGGTATTCATACCACAAGCCTTATTGAGCTTACCATAGGACTGGTTCATTTTGTGTAAAATTGTCCCGTACTATTTATTTATTTATCCGCCTTTCTAAGAATTCATTTTAATTGAAAAACAAAACATAGTGTAGCAGATCATTAACATATTCACGATTGGGAACTCACATTAGGCGACCTGTCTGTTGTTTGCCTCCTATGTCATAAAAAAAAACTAGGTGGGCACTCTACTCATAGTAACTTTTCGCTGTATACGCATTTTTCCATGTTTTCGGATATGCGCGTACTGTTACGAAAATGTTGGTCGTGAATACGTTAAAAACAATTTTATTTGACATATAAATATTTGTTTTTAGTCTTAGATGTGTCTTCTGTATGTAAATATATAAGTAATATGTCTATTAAATAAATATGTGATATTTGATTGAATAGGTAATACTCGTATGAATCATAGCTATAATCAAACCTAACCTCGCTTGATTTCTAACTCAATTTGAAATAAAAACGTTATTTTTCAAAAAGGATACGGATGAAAACCTTTTCCCAGGGCTCCACCATATATAATTCAGTAACCAATAAGTATCTTTGGTACCAATAACTGATGAATAGCTGGAGTTTCTTGACGAGAGACATTTTTATAAAATATGTTCGACAAATCGCCGCTGTTCTGATTTAGGCGACTCTTAGTTGAGCCTAAAATTTCTAGTTATAATACTAACAAAAAATAATTAATCAATATAGGCTAAATAAGCCTTGTTAGCCAATTTTATGCGTGTTATACGTGAGATTGAAACCTACAATAGAATTTGACATTGACATTTGTCAACTTTGACAGCTGTGATTCTTCATAATAGAGACAGGCGTTAGTACTAAGATCATACTGCCTTTATGTTTTTAAATGATTTCGATACTCGATTGATAAATCATAATACTGTTTCTGCACGATACTCTCGTTGACATAAAGTGAGATATACATATCGCATGCTTCACTCTGTACGAGTTGTATAATATTCAGTATGTTCAAAGCGGGAAAAGATTGTCAGCGGATTTACTTTTCATAGCTGTCATGTTATGGTTTAGACCACAAACTGCTACAAATCTAGGCTTAAGGGCTTACTCCGTAGTTATCTTTTTGAAATTCGTGAGATAAGAAGTCATCCCACGCAATGAAATATTATAGGTATTCCTACTATACATTCGCTGGACCCAGTATTTCTAAGTTCCATCCCTGTTGTTGCCTCATTCTCTAAAACACCTATAATATGATTCCAAATTCCAACATTAAAAAAAAAAACAATTTTGATTAGGTCATCTGGTGTGCCTCGTCAGGTGGTTCGAATAAAACTTCAAGTAGGTAGGCTTTCCATTTGATAGAAGTATATAATGCCAAACATGTTTTTAGGATTTCAACAAATAAAATAAAAAATAAGTTTACTTCCAAAATAGTCTAGATTATTTTCAGTGCTATGTTGTGAACTCTCTCTCCATAGTTATTATCTTCAATGTACTAGTATCTTCCTTTCCTCCTGTAACAAAATAAAACACTGTCAGGTAGTAAAAAAATACAGAGGCCGATCATTTGTTATTGCAACATTGTTCACCTTGAAGAAGTACCTATGAGATACGTGGGGGGAACTCCCACCGTAACCATCATGTCAATCAATATAATAATTTCAATACAAATCACTTAAATTACTTTTGTCTTGATTACATGGAGTATTGTGTTCGCCACTCGGATCAGAATATAAACCCGCAAAAGGAACACGCCCTGATTGACCCCCGATTTTGTCGAGGTGGTCAGATTTTTTTGCCAATTTCATTGACCATTGAAAGAAAACTTACGTCGATTTGGGTTAAACTCAAATCGGTTTCATCGACTTCAAGCCTAGCCTAGCCCCGTTAGAAACGACTTGCGAAGTTGGGTAGGGCTTACACCATATGACTTCATTGGAGACTAAAAGTGCCTTCCCTTCTCTAGCGCGAATGAAGAGGTTATATCAGCGCTGACTTTAGGGTAGAACTAGTAGAGAGAGCGGCCGCTCTAGACTCGAGGTGGTTATGGGCTCCAAAGTGATGCTAAAAACAAAAATAATAGATAAAAGTGATTTTAAAATATTTAAAGGCCACCAAAAACAATCTCTATCTCTATCTCTATCTAATCAAGGGTTTGGCTAGAACCCGTCAGACCCTGTCAGTCAGATTCCTGAAGGAGTTAAATGTAAGACACAGAAGTTACGAGTAATTGTCGTCTATCTGGTCAGCCAAGTGCCGCCCGGTGGCATAGCCGGCCGCGGCACTGACGAAGGCGCCCAAATGACTTCGTCATACTTTGACAGCGATTCCTTGAAGGGGTTAAGTGTAAGACACGGAACTTACGAGTCATTGTCCTCTATCTGGTCGGCCATGTACCGCCCGGTGGCGTAGCCGGCCGCGGCACCGATGATGGCGCCCGCGGTGGCGCCCACCGCCGTCCCCACGCCTGGGGCACACATGGTGCCAGCTGCAGCGCCGATCTCTGCGCCTGAAATAATTGGTGCTGAATTCCTACTACTAGCTTTCCTAATACACATTGACGTGAGTCGAGGCGAGGGCGACATACATTGCCGTTTTTACCCGACTGCGCCAGAAATAGTGTTAATATTTTGGAGAGTATACAATACATAAAAATGTGTGCTACACCCGACAAGGGTCCTTGTAACTAGACTTAAGTCTGTAACTTGGTTGCAATAAATATCTTATCTTATCTTATACTCTTTTCTTCTTTGGCGCTACACTTTTGTCAAAATGGCCATTTGTTTGTTAATACCTTTTTCCAGATAAAAAATAGTTTTTAATTTATATTACTTTTGAAGAGTTAAAAAGAAGTACAGTACAGAACAGGGATTTTGCTTTGTTTGCTATCATTATAAATAAAAAAGGTACATAAAAAAAAACATTCCAGACTCCTGACATTTCCGTATTTTGGCTGCATTCGTGACAAATGCCCAAAATTCCTGACGTCTGGTAACCCTAGTCACACTTCAATGGACGATTCAGCTAAAAGGTCTATAGCACGGAACACTAGTGGCGAGTACCACTTGCACCTTGCAGTGATCGGCCGCTCCACTACCATCTACATCTACGCACACCGGCCCCCCTATTGCCTAACACGTTTGACGCTCGGAATCAGAATAAACTGTCATGATTTTGTATGGGCTATGACAGTTGATTCGGATACCAATTGTCAAAATTCCGTTAGGCATTAACCCGCCCGGTCTGAACCTTATATTCCCCCGGTGTGTAGTTACCCCAAATAGAAAACTAGATTTCCAGACACACCATTGAGCTGTGAAAAAAGAAGATGAAGCAGTGATCCGCGTTTCTCCTTAAAGATTACTGCTTCATCTTTTTTCATACCTCAGTGGTGTGTCTAGACTGGAAGGCTAGTTCTGCGCTTCGTGCTTCGTCTTTTCGACGTTATTTCGCGTAAAAATAATAATAGAAGAAGAAGATTCCCGTTCGGGCTTTTTTATTAAACTGAAATGGCCCCGAAGAGGTCGAAGACATTTGAGGAAGTAGCAGCAAGCATCGTGTTTAGCGTGTTGGGATCCGCGTTTCGCGTTCGCGCCTCAGGTCATTCCGGGTCAGCATTCAACACCGAACAAATGGTAGTACGGCCCGCGGGTATACTCGTAAAGAACACTAGTGGCGCCACCTGGAGCGAGTTTGGCGCTTTAAACGTCATTATTGAGGATGTTCCTTTTTAACCCCCCACAAAAAAGAGGGTTGTTATAAGTTTAACGTGTTTGTGACTCTGTGTATGTGTGCATCGTAGCGCCCATACTATATTTTAATTTTCTACAGTTATTATTAACTATATTTTCCAGTTTTACCAACCAGTTTTAGCACCAGCGACGCCACCAGTGGCAGTGCTGGTCACCACCACCGCATCCTTCATAACGCTTGGGGTCTTCTTGTTCTTATGCCCCATTCCTGAAAAAAGATATGAATTAACATCATCGCTCTTCGAAGACCCGTTCAAATTTCCTTAATAAGCGAACAACACCATCTCTTGGGAATAAACATTCTGACACTCGGGCCAACGAATAATTGTCCGCCTACTTCAATGACAAACGTCAAACGTTATAGAACTTTCTCGTAATCATCGTTTCGTAGCCGTATTATTACCAAACAGAGGCATTACTCCGAAACTCGAAATTCGAAGTTCGTAACCTGCCATCCCTCTCGCTCTCATGTTAAGCTGTATTTGAATGAGCAGAATGGCGACATACGAAGTTCGTTTTTCGGGTTTCGTAGTAGCCCCTCTGTTTTTTTACTCATAAACTGACCAGCGATTGTCAGTATCGATGATAAGTGACGACGGGGTCGACTTTTAGCGGGAGGGGAGGAAAACAAACACGTCTATACTATCATACTAGAGTCTGGCTAATGAAAGATGAGACTGAAATCAACCGCGAAATTTAAAAATGTAGCTGCTGTATGCCTGTGTGAGCTAGATATAAACAAATTTCAGTGATTTCTCATTAACTAAAAACCTAATAATTAATGACAAAATCAATAAATTTGTTTAACTCTAGCTCATAAAGGCACACCGCAGCTACATTTTTAAATTTCGCGGTTAATTCCAGTCTCATATTTCAGTAGCCAGACTCTATTTCTATTGACAACTATAACCCGTTCTACACCTTCGATCCTATCCGATCCGATCCTAATTATCGGATAAAATCGGATAATGTATTGTGCAACAGATCCCAATTTTTAGGGTCTGTAAAATGTCTATAAAATGTGTCCGTATGCTATATCCAGTGGTTCAATTTTCTAAGCGTTTGGTCAATACAACAAACTCTATATTTTTCGACACGTTCTTTACCTTTCAAATGTGGCAACATTTGCTGGTTATTAACGCGGGTGTTCCCCAATAAGGTACTTGACTGACATATCAAGTTCGGTTTTATAACCTGAGGGGCTACTCCGAAATTCGAAAAACGAAGTTCGTATGGCGCTATCTCGCTCAGTCAAATACAGTATAACATGAGAGCGAGAGGGACAGCACGTTACGAACTTCGTTTTTCGGGTGTCATAGTAGACCCTCTGTTAAAACGCTCGGAAAGTAAAGTATGAGGTTTGAAAGGAAAAAAGGTTTATAACGTCATTATTGTTTGTGGTCAAATTGCCTTCTTATTAACCGACGCCCAAAAAAAGAGGTGGTTATTTTTAGTTCTTTATCATTTTAAAATCGCCAAATGCTTAAAAATAAGTATACATTAATGATTTCTGCATATTTTCATAAATAGTATAAGCGTGATATAAAAGAAAGTATCCGCTTAACGCTTATATTGATTTCCTTTTCGCCTGCGTAAAACGTAACTCTCTCTTTTTATCGTCACATCATGCATCGTGGAACGCGTGTATGACATCATGATTTCCAAGAACTCCGACCACTCGATTCACTTGTTTGCAGTTTACGCTGCCAATGTGTGAGTGTGTGCCATGTTGTGTAGTGATGTGATACCAACTGAGTCAATGTAGATACCAAATCGCTTACATTGTATACCTAAATGCAGCAGTGTGAGTACTCGTTGCATTTTGCCTTTATTATAATTTTAGCAAGTCAAGTGTGGTTCAAGGCATTTTTTAAACAATCCTACTTTCCGTATTACACTATCAAATAAAATGATCCCTAATGTAGGTATCGTAAGGTGAAGTGAGTTTATTTGTTCACGTGCTACTGATATACTACTATTAGATAGCATTCGACGTGAATAATACATAATTTACTTTAAATCGGCAAAAACTGTACGGTTGACAAAAAAACATCGAAATACAAAAATTGTCCTATACAATATCAAAAAAGTCGCAGGAGAAAGCTTGTTATTTGTGACATACATTTATGTAGACACATTATGATATCCTATCATTCAATCCTCCTGTGTGCGAATGTGACGTCATCGTCGCGCCATTTAATTTAATTAATATGGTACATGTGAAATAATGTTTCGTAAATGCACGCGAAAATGAACTTAACTGTGTATTCTTAAAGCTAATATTTCACCGAGAAAGTGGAAATAAACATGAATCAGTGTATCGTCTAGGCATACTTAGATACCTATTTTTAAACGGTTACGAATATAATACGAGTAATTACTTGCCTAAGTGATTATTGTGCAATATTTATTGGGAATAAACTTATCAAAAGTTATAAATTTATGATAAATCTATTTTGAAACCTATGCAAACTGTTTATATAGAAACTGTATAATAACTTACTTATTTACGAAATGAATATAGTTTTAACAACATTGTTTTCAGAAAATCATAGGACAATACACGCATCTTGCGCCCTGACCAATTTTAGAGAAAACCCGTTAAATTCTTCAAAAAAGTTAAACAAAATTTGTACAATAGACTAGACGGTGCTTGCAACTTCGTTATTGGAGAAGAAAAAGTCATAACCCCTAATTTTTCGACAGCGTAGTCGGGTAAAAAATATCTTATAACCATATCTGTGGATACCCGCTACCCGTGTACTACAAATGGTTGAAATCTCTTTAGCCGATTTGGCGTGATGAAGCCGCAACGACACATATATACAAAAAAAATCGATGCAGTGACCTTCAAATAGTCAATTTTTTTTAATATCTTGAATGTACAGTAATTTCATTTTTACAACTGTAATAGTATTGATGATGTTAAATGTGAATTATGTACGTGATTCAAATATTTCATCATCTTCAAAAGTGTCACTTAAAAAGCTAAAATATCTATACAAATCTAGACTATAATTTCGTAAAAAAACATCTAGGAATGTGCTCAGTATTGCTTACACGCCTTTGCTTTGTTTACTTTTAACTGCTATTTTAGTAACAATGAATGTACAGAAAAATTGATTTGCACCCACCATTTAACAAGTAAATAAAAGAAGCGTTATTATTTTGAACTACATGATTAATATTCAACTATTTAAAAACAGTTACCTTTATTTTTTACGCTGAGTCTCCCGTTCAAAATTAGTATAGTATCACTGACTGACAGCGCAATGCTATATATGAAAACAAACCTCGCAAAGTGCGTACGCGCAACTGAACAGCATACAGTGTTGCCATTGCCAACTATACGTTACATTGTATAGTTGGCAATGTCTAACAGTGTGCATGAAAAATAATTCCATAAAAAGATGCGAAAACAGACGCAAAATGAAAAGATTGCATTATTTAGCAATAATAAAGGTGTAACATTATTATTATTGTAATATACATAGGTGCAAGAATAATCATTTTGAACACGATTGAATATTTACATCAAAAGAAGACCGAAAGATTGAGTAGCATTTCAATAACGTCTTAGAACTCGATGAACACCGGCTGCACGTACGAAAAATCATGACTCATTGACACGTTCCGCGTGCAAGCGAGAGCGTGGAACAAGCGATGGAGAGGCCCGATCGGCCTAAGCATTCGACTTTTGAACTTTTCTTCCACGTTATCACGTAAAATTATCGCCCGTAAACCGATTTTACAGACAAACAAGTTTTTTTTAAATTGGTTGTTGACTTCATACTATGTTGTTACTCTAGCGCCATTCTGGACGAATTTGGAACTATTATTTACTGCTTTTCGCTGGACACTTTTTCATCTCTTTCCCTACATGATATTGGCCTCCTTACGTATCTTATACTCCACGATTGGCAGCGCATGCGCCTGTAACACTAGTGTTACCAGTTGCGATTATTAAAACTGGAATTACCGGGATTATTTCTAAAAATACCATAGCTTAATAGTAAGTTTTCTCTCAGCTTAATTTGTGTAAATGAGTGAATAAACGATTAAGTGTCCACCATGCTTCTACTATTTGCTGATTAAAAAGGAAATTACAAGAAAATACGACGTCTGCTGTTGTTAATTGTTGTTGCATTCCTTACTCAATTAATTATAGCGTGAAACTACATGACAACCATATTAAAAAAATATTCTTTTACCTTCAATTTCACAGATTGCCCAGCGGACGTCAGTGTACCAAGTTTTTGTATGAAAATTGTGGTTTCTGCTGAATAATTTTTTTGCGAAATTCAACATATATGTTGTAATAGACTGTTTATTTGACTATAAGAACTTATACATTTTATCCAAAACACATATTGTAATATATACAGGGTGGCACATTTAGATCGGTCAGTGTGGGAAAGTCTGAAACTAAGAAGAGATCTTCGTATGTCTTTATAGTTTCAGACTTTCCCACACTGACGGATCTAAATGTGCCACCATGTATATAAATAATTTATTTCCCTGTATATACATATAATAAATCATTTATTTCAGACTACTGACCATAAAATTGTTAGTATCAGTACAAATAACTTAAAAACTAATGTTAGTATACAAAGTCCATGTCTTGTTTCGACAGACTAAATTTAACATCATCACACGATTGCTTTATACAAATGCTGCCAGCGGGCGAGCATCAGGGGCGTATTTATACTAGGGCCAAGGGGGCCATGGCCCGGGCCAGCAAACAGCCAGGGGCGGCGTAGCAACCCTCGGTGCGCGAGTCCAACTCGCACTTAGCCGGTTTTTTCCTTAACTTCTGGGGCGGCGAAACTTATTTTTATTTCAAAATACGCCTCTGACGAGCATATGAGCATCGTTGCGCTCCGTAAACACTCTAAGAATGATGTTGGGGCTGCGCAGTCGGCACATTAAGGACGACGATCTCTTGCGCATAATCGCCGAGAAGCTATCAATTTGCGTATCTGCAAACATACCAGAGGCGCTACAGAAACGTGGTAACCCCATCAGCACCAACGCGTTGTTGTATTGGGCCAGCGCGTTAGGCCAAATTAACGAATCCCACAAATATCGCTGCTTACGCAATGGTGCACCGATCATTCTGAATCGGCTCTTTGGTAAAGATGGACGTGGAATCTCTTGCAGCCACGGCAATTTATTTATACACTGCGTTATTATGTAAAAGTGCACAAAAAAAGAGTAATAAAAAAGGCGCAAAAGAAGATGGTGGATGTTGTCTAATCATATGAATAGAACGAGGTAAATGTCTTAAATTTAAAATTGAATTATTGCTCCACAAACTCAATTACAGACAAGACTACTGTTTAGAAGGTCTACTTAGTCTTTGCTGACGAATAATATCGAACTGAATAACACGCCAACGTGTGACCAGTGTTTGCGAAGCGCGCCAAGATCCTTTGATATGTGCACTCCAACATACAGCCAAGTAGGTCTCTACACGTTGGCCCAATGTGTAGAGCGGCCATAAATTTTGTCCACAGGGTGCACGTGTAAAAAGACTTTTAAAAAGCGTGGCCGCTACGTGTACAGTACATCGTGCAAACCTGCGGTTCAACATGTTGCATTGGACAACCAACGACATGTACTCGCTCAATATTGGTATCATCGCTTAGATTGTCGTGTGACTTCTGAGTCATACGACAATCTAAGCGATGAGACCCAGGTAACGAAATTTAACGGGACTTGGTGACGAAATTTAACGGGACGCCGTAGAGAATCACGTGCGTTCGAACAACAGAACAAGAGAATAAGGTTAGAAAGGCTATAGAGTACAATTTGTATCAGAACAGATGTCGCCACTAAATCCCTTCCTCTTCTACAACTACTCACGTAAAGAAAATAAATACAGTCAAACACACACACGCACATGTCACTTGGAGCGCTATGATTCGTTCACGGCTCACCCACACAAACGGAATTTAACACTACGCTACACGTGATCCAGCCCTGCGCACCAAGAATGTCAAGCGATGGAGAAACGGTCGCATTGAGCGCAATACATTGCTCTTTCAACAGCCAAAGTTAAGTCGGTTAAGGTTTTCGTAATCATTTCAATAAAATGAAGATATTTACGCTTACCGATGGAATGTTATTCCTCCTTTGGCTAAAGTAGCCACTCCACTTGTTGTCCTGCAAGTTACAATAGCGCAACTCGGCATTTTCCACCACTTTTTTAATATTTATTTTTAATACATTCTGGCGCAAGGTCGGCGAGCAACTGCGAGCGGCCGCGTGCCTGTCGGTACAAGTTAAGAACATTTGCACAAACTTGCGGTGCGCCTGCTCCGCCCACATCGCCGTTCTAACCTTATTCTCTTGTTCTGTGGTTCGAACCATGAAATGTGTTTTGCTCGGCATATGCCGACGCTGGCGTCAGTGGGTTAAGTTGAAGTGAAATTCCCTTTTTTTCATCGTACATCATTTGGACCATAACAAACGAGCACAAGTTTTTATAAGCTTGAGTCCTTTTAGAAACCCAAAATGTCTACTGAAATTTAATATTATGGAGGTAGGTAGATAAAGACATAAGTTATGTAAATGTTTTATTTACTTGCTTGGTTAATTATAATGTGACCTTACGACTAAAATAATTGGTTTCAGCCATTTCATTGTACAAACACACGCAATTTCCAAAACACGCAATATGGTATTGTATATATTTCATTTCTTAATCAATTTTTTCGCTTATATTATTTTCTCAATAGAGAAATTAATCCATCATATAATCGATTGGATTTTAACAGTTACAAAGCGTGTGTTTTTTTATATTATTTCGACAATGTTACAAAGTTAATACAAACTGCATGCGTTAGGGCAATGTAAAGTTGCCAGTATATATATAGCTAATAATGGTAACATTATTATTCATGTACAATAGGTATATAACCGTGCTAATATTTTTTTATATTAGATTCGACCACTATGTTTAAAGTCACGAATATGAACTTTATTTTCAATATGTTTGAATATATACAAAGTAAGATTTTAGCAACTTATAGTACAACTGCGAACAGGACCAAACGAAGAAAAAATTATGATCTATACAATAGCTTACAGATAATGTAGGTTCGGCCAGACAAAACACTACTAATGCCAATACTATCCAGAGATAGGAGCCCCGCGTAGAGGGCACACGATATTTATAATTTATAATACAATCGGAATAGTAATATAAAGTTGGTTGTACCATAAGTTGAGTATATTCGTATAACAAACAGTCGTAATTCTAGTTAAGTGTCCTGTATTTTAAGGTCATTATCATCTCCGCATTTAGAACCTTGTCAACTTCAAGTGATTGATGATCCAGCATACGATATTATCTAATGAGATAATGTGACTTCAGTAGAAATGTTTGCAAACGTTTCTAAAACTGTGTTGAAAAGCAAGAATTTTCAAAAAAGTACTTAATTTTTAATCTGTACTTTTAAATTACACGTCATAACGACTGTTTTCGGTTATAAAACAATTGAAAATTCATAAGAATTCGCCTAACACTAAAAATGTGAGCACTTACAGTAAAATTGGCATATATTTTGATACAATTGACTGTGTATAATTAGGTATATTTTCATACAATTGTACAATATAATAACACATGTAGTCTGTCAGTCTCTTACAAGGCACTGGATATGGAACTACCTTGATATATAAAGCTGCCATATATAATATTTTTATCATACAAAGCTTGGCACAGTATTATTGTCGGTAACCTAATGAATTTTTTTGTTTCATATCAAATTACATATATTTTTATAAACTAAAAATACTGTGATTTTCCTATTCGCGAATCGTAATATTAGGCGCATGCCTGAAATGTACATTTTCCTAAAATGTCTGCTTCTCACAATGTCAAGCAGAAATTATACCACATACGTGCTGAAAGTATGATAGAACACTTTAAGAAAACGGACATACGGACGGCCAAAATATATATAAGTAAACTCATTCGGATACGACTATGACAAAATTACTAATAAAAGTAATTATTTCTACCGATCCATAATCTTAGTATATTTCCACACAATTCCTATCCGAAGCAAATAACACTAATAGTTTAGTCTTAGCAGTGTACAATAAAAAACTGACTTGGCCTTGAAAACTAGGTCAACATAAAAATAACTCTTTCGGTGTAATATACTTCGCTTGGCTATATCAAACCATATCTTCTGGATTAGATTCCCTAATCTCAACGAAAAAAAAACTATTACTGGGAACTCGAAAGTACAGATCATAATTCAGTTTTTAATTTCTTTCATGTCTAAGTAAATTTGAAAAAAAAAAGAGAAGTTTCTTTGAGTCAAATACAAAAGTTGCTTCGGCTAATAAGACATTCGAAAATAGGATAATTATTGTTTATTTTGAACAATAAAGGAACAATTCGTTGAAATGTTTCAACTCCAAACGAGTTCTAAACTAACTTCTTCTGTTTCAATAAAAATTGAACATCAATAATATAAAATAATGTACTCAATGCTTAAGTTCCTAATATTCAATTCCTTTCTGAAAACATCAACCATACAGTTAGAATAGTATCTGACTAATCAAAGTCTCTATGTAAAAAAACACTATTATTATCCATAGTTTGCGACGAACATATTCATGTTCTATAATCAAACCTGACGCGTGCCAGCCCGAATTTGTGTAGTCAAAAATGTCCAAACATTTGCAATTGCAAGCTACATTCAAATATGTCAAGTCCGGTGACTATCCAAATGTCTGAATAATGAAAGTTTTTAATATTCAGTCACGTGTAAACCAAGGCTCCGAATATGTCTGCAGAAAAATGTCTGAACATTCAGTCATTTTCAATATTCAGTCAAGATAGTCGGTGTAACCCTGAGCTCCTGTGAAGACGACGTCGATCCAGATCCTCGCTGCTTCTCCGGATGGGGCCATGAGGTAGTACCGGCGCTGTCGTGTCTTCACTATGAAGGTGGTCTGAGGGTTGGGGGACTTGGATGTGTTGCCATGGTCTAAGTACACTTCTTCGATCACCTGGGAAACAAACGATCATGTAAAAAGGGAGAATGACTTTTAATAATTGGTCGGTCGGGGCGTATTTACCATAGGGCCAAGGGGGCCATGGCCCGGGGCGGCAAACGCAAACGAATTATCTAATACGGTACATGCATGAAATTTTTTTTATCGCTTTTCTTAACTAAATATCAAAATACCGTAAAAACTATTTAAAAATGTGAAATTAAAATTAAAATCGGCCAAGAAATACCCTTAATATAGGCATTTTAAACTAGTAATTAGACAGAGAGGTCCGATGTGCACTGTTACGTCACAGTGCACTCCGGCCATATAAACTCCATATTAAATTCTGTTTTGCAAGAAAGAGATAGAATGAAATGTTTGATGGCTTATATCTTGGTTATTTATATAGCTATTCGAAAAATTATTTGTTTGTTACACGAATGAGCTTTTAATAAAGCAAAAATAAAAAATCATGCATATTCCCTATTGCTTTTAGGCCAACCAAAAAACTTGAAGAAAATATAGTTATGTTTTTTTCCAGTAAGTCATAATGTGCCGAAAATTCGGTATTTTTTGGCGACTAGTAGCCGACAATGTGGCCGGATAGCCGGCTTTCCCGACGAGTCGGTACATCTCTATTTAATTCCTTTGCAATCGAATTCGAAATAATCGAAATAAGAAAAAGACGTTCCACATATAGTTTAATTATTGTCAACTGTATCATGGTTTTCTTTCTTCTTTTTTATATATTTATGTATATATATATATATATATAATATAGTCGTATGTATGTATGTTTGTTTTTATTTATTTTGTGTATTATTTATAGTCTTATCTTACCACCTACTCATTCCTAGCTCTTCTATCATCTCCGCTACCCAAAGGTTGTCGGGAAGACATCGCTCTTTAAGGATAAGACCACCTATTGTCTACCATATTTTATGTTAAGGCTCTATTGTACTGTTGGTGTGCAATAAAGAATTGTTGTATCGTATTGTATAGTTTAGTCAAAGATCCTGCAAGAAAATGTTCCGTGTGTGTGTAAAGAAAGAAAGTTACCTGGAAGTAAGCGCCGCCCCGCGGTTTCCTCTCGCTTTTGTCCCAGTAGTACACGAACGTCTTCGATTCCCGGTCGAAGACAAACCACCTGAAACACGAAAATATATGTATACTATAATAAAGTTGTAAAAATTACATGTCTGTACATTGAAGACAAAAAAAACCATTCTAAGGGACTATTTGGAGGTCATTGCAAGCGAAATATATATTGTTTTAATTTTTAATATGTTTTATGTGTCGTTGCGGCTTCATCACGCTAAATCGACGGATTTAAACTATTTTTGGTACACGGGTAGCTGGGTATCTCCAAATGGTTATAGGATACTTTTTACCCGACTACGTTGAAGAAAAAAGGGGGGTTATGACTTTTTCTTCTCCGCGAACGTAGTTGCGAGCGCCTTCTAGTATTTAATACAAGCTGTTTATCAACTCGCCGTATTAGTTAGTGCGCGTCACTTCCCGGTTACCGATAGAGCTAAAATTTGCCTTAGTTGTGTAATTTATGCGACAATACAATATTATGACACCATCGATCTGATTTCTTGATGTAGTCGGATGGTAGTCATAGGAACTCTGTAATAAAATAACACAATCCTGCCAACTTTGGGTTCTGTACAATTGTCTGGACGAGTAGTAAGCGGATGTTCAAAGAAAAGTCGGTAATAAAAGTTTGTCACAAAAAAACAATTTTGGACACAAACATATTTGTTTTGATCGGCTAAACAAGATCAATGAAGAAAGCATTGGAATTTTCTAAAGAAAGTTGTTTTGAATAAATACATGTGAGATTTGGCTAAGTTTCAAATAACAAGTCTGAATAAATGTAACCACGATCCCCTTTAAGAGGCATCACGATCCTCTGAGGGGTGTTTTTCACCCGGTGCACAGATTGAGATACACTGTTTTATATACTCTTATAGATAGAGTTAAATTCTTTTAAATAGGTACCTAAAGCAATAGACTGTAGATACTTATTTAAAAATCGAAAATACTGATATTTTGAAAGTCCGACCGCAATCCTGTCACAGCTCAAAAATCCTGATGGTAGCTCTAATTTTAAGGGTTTGTGCTCACCTCTTGGACCACGTGTGGAACTTGGCACCAAGCTTGTGTAGGTAGCCGCGGCAGGCGCTAGACGTCACCGTCACGTGGGGGCACAGCTCAATCTGGTGACCTGATCACAAACACATTCTATTAATACTACAAAATTAAAGCTCCATACTTAATTTCTATGAAGTTACTCCAATTAATATCAACCTCTCTCGGCTTACTAACACGACAGAGTCGAATAACCTTGAACGGTGACGATAAGCATTTTAAACAGAAAGATGCAGAAGACGCTGACGTAACAATGTGGTAGCTCAGAGCACGAGCAGTTGCTTAAAAACAGAGAGTGGACGTGTCGACGCAGGTAGAAGTCATCGCGGTCGACGCAGGTAGAAGTCGTCGCGGTCGACGCAGGTAGAAGTCATCGCGGTCGACGCAGGTAGAAGTCGTCGCGGTCGACGCAGGTAGAAGTCATCGCGGTCGACGCAGGTAAAAGTCGTCGCGGTCGACGCAGGTAGAAGTCGTCGCGGTCGACGCAGGTCGAAGTCATCGCGGTCGACGGGCAGGTAGCGGCGCCACGAATCGTCGGCTGCTAGGTGTGACACTAGAATGTGCGGGACTGACCGGCGGACTCGACGTGTCGACGCAGGTACAAGTCGTCGCGGTCGACGCAGGTAGAAGTCGTCGCGGTCGACGCAGGTAGAAGTCGTCGCGGTCGACGCAGGTACAAGTCGTCGCGGTCGACGCAGGTAGAAGTCATCGCGGTCGACGGGCAGGTAGCGGCGCCACGAATCGTCGGCTGCTAGGTGTGACACTAGAATGTGCGGGACTGACCGGCGGACTCGACGTGTCGACGTAGGTCGAAGTCGTCGCGATCGACGGGCAGGTAGCGAGTGAGCGGGCGCTGGGACGCGGTGTACGGCGCCACGCATCGTCGACTGCGGCGCGGGCCGGTTGTGAGTGGCACTGGAATTACGATTGATATTTAAAAAGATGCAATTTTACGTCAAGATCGCGGGAAAATTTGGACAAGGGCGGCGCTGTCGTTGTGGAGATCATCAGGAGAGGCCATTGTCTAGCAGTGGACGTCTTTGGGCTGATATGATGATGACGAATTCTGCGTCAAAAATGTTAAGTAAAAAAAAACATGACATTCACAGCTAACATTGTATTTTTTCGTACTAATCTATGTGTAGACCAAAATAGTATCTATTTATATGAGGGAACTGTACAAATGTCACGTCGGGTGTCTAAAAAATGATATCCAAAAAAACAATTCGATATGAAAATAAGATATTTTTAGCGATAAAACCGCCTGCTGTTTACCATTTCTCAAATTATTTTAAATTTAAGTGTCTGATGTTATTTTTTTTTGGTTTGCGATAAACAGTATTGTATTGTACATTTGCAGATTCTGAGTTCACAAAAGAATATAAAATGCACACCTCTCAGAAACGTAATGTTACCAATTCCGTTCGAGTGCTGAGGGGCTGTTTGGGAAATTACAAGTCCCTGGAGGTATTTAAAAACCGTTGTAAGGCATGTCTGTTTGATCTTCAAAAACAATTGCATGACACATGATAGTCATCCAAATTGTATTTAGTTATTAAGTCACAGGGGTGACCAATTGTCCTTGTGGACTCTTGGCACTGACACAAGCTGAGCCACCTCCCTTTCATTGTTTTGCATACTTCTGTACCTCACCATATATAAGTCAAAACCCAATTATGCCTATACCTATGCAAAAAGTGAATAAATGTCTTTTATTATTATTATTTATTATTATTAAATTCGTATGGCGCCGTCCCACTCACTCAAACACACTAAAACACGAGAGCAAGAGGGAAGACACGATACGAACTTCGGAGTAACCTCTCTGGTTATGTAGAGCAGGGGTCTAAAAACTTTTTGACTCAAGTGCCACACTGCACTTAAATACCGTATGTAGTATAAATTCTTGCGGGCCAAGAATTTGGTTTCATGGCTGGTCATGGGGTACAGTATGATTGCTTTGAGTTTAAGACTGACATATGCTTTTATTCCATTGGATATTCGACGTTAACACTAATACAAAAGAAAGAAAGAATGAAAATATATTTATTCGAGGGCATATTTATAAAGCAATACAAAAATAAATTACTAAACTAAGTATGCCCCGAAATGGTCCCACCTCAGCATAATGCTGGCTCTAAAGCCAGCGCTGATCTTCCGGTGAGACCATAGGTGGCGCCACGAAGAACTACGCACGAAAACATTTTAAACGCACAAAAAGAGTTTCTATTAAAAACAAACGACGTTTAGACAGTGTGTAAGTAATATAAACTCTTTTACATTATTGTTAAAATCGAATATCCAATGGAATAAAAGCATATGTCAGTGGTAAACTCAAAGTAATCGTACTGTAATATATTAGTTAAGTAGTCTTAGTCTTCGGGGGTACCTAAATGACACATAAGGAACGCACTTGCTGTTGAGTATGTTCAATTGTATTATTTTTTATAAAAATATTATGGGTCTCATTTGCGACAAAACAGCAAAACTGTGGGCTCTCCCGCTTCCTTTCCGCAGGCCGGATTAGAAGGGCTCGCGGGCCGGATTTGCCCCGCGGGCCGTAGTTTGGCGACCCCTGATATAGAGTATACGGAGGTAACTTACGGATGTTGTCTCGGCTGAAGTCGGACGCGAGGCTGAGCGGTCGGCTCTCATCACTGCGTTTCTCGTCCTCCGTGGACTCGGTGCGGGAGTTTCTTACTTGCAGCTGAGGACAAATTATTACATGATTGTACTCTTCACTCATATTATATTTCAATTATACTACATAAATATTACGGTCCATTCTTTACACAAATCGAACCAGTCCCCACGGTAAGCTCAATAAGGCTTATATATATAGATATATTTACTTATATACATAGAAAACAGCCAAGACTCAAGAACAAATATTTATACTCATGATACAAATATTTGCCCTTACCGGGATTTGAACCCAGGACCTTCAGCTTCGCAGGCAACGTTACTCCCACTGAGCCACACGTAATGTATTAGGGGATTCGTTTGCTACGCGTTGTCGCGGCCGGGCCCTTATTGGGGCAGGCTTTTGTTCAGCAGTGGATATCTATATGTGAGGGAGTTTAGTAAAACGTCCCACTTTGTCGATTCTAGTTTCGAAGTTACGGGCAGTTTATTGAAATATGGCAAAACCTACCGAAAATCGACTGTCAATGAAAACTGATTGAACATACTGTAATAAACCTATGATTTTGATATCGACCCATAAATGACCAATTTAAGCACCTTTTTAAGGCCTCAAAGTTTGGTGCCCAGCGTCCCACTTTGTCGAATACCTAAAAAAATCGTCGATATCATATTTGTGCCTGTTATAGGGAAACATTTCTACTTTGTTGATATGGAGTTATGAGTAGTTCGTAATATAAGAAAGCATAAGCTATCTTTCGGTGATAAAATTATGTCTCTAAGTGCTATAGTTATTTTTTTTTAATTCTTCAAACTTGCAAAGGTGAAAAAGCGACAATTGAGAAAACGTTGGTTAAAGTTTGCGACCGCAAAAAACACACTTGTGATTTGAAGTTATGGAGTGGTTAGTATCAAATGAGTTGGCATACTTTAAGGATTTCAAATTAATCAAAATCATGTATGTAACCTTAGTAGTTTGAATGTTACGGAGGCTTGAACATAAAAACAGAACGAAAATATGTCAATCCTGAATATGGGTTTATTTTCTATATTTATAACACGACCCGCAGATTCATCATTAAAGTTGTATTTATAAATGTATGCTCATGCTAAAAAAGACAGAAATAATTCTATGGATCCCTTTAGTTAGTTATTATGTCAAAAAGTAAATAAAAAATGAATTGAAAAGTACGGCATAAAAAAAATACTAATAAAAAATAGAAGATTGTTTGACAAGGGGCTAAAATAAGCCATTATGACACAAAGTGATTATTTGGATGAGCTCACGAAGTGAGCGAGGACAAATATGTCTTAGTGTCATATAATGGCTTTTAGCCACGTGTTAAACACTCTGCTTTTCACTTCGACTGCGAGAAAATAAAAAAGACTTAACATTAAAATTGTATATTTCATGAAAAACTAAAAGTACAGTTTGAGCAATTCTATCAGAAAGTATGGTCAATCTGATCAGGTTGGTTTGTTTGTTTTTAATTATTTGTAAGGAGTATGTAGCTGACCGCAAGTTTTTTTTTCAGTTTCATTGAAATTTGTATGGGATTATATGGCTTTCTTTTAAACCCTAGGGGCTAAATCTACTATTTTAGTCTCGTTTCAGGAAGCTAATATGACGTACTTTTTGAGCAGGAGAAGAGAAAAATACGAAATATGAATAGTAGGGTTGGGTAACCATCGATAATGGACTTTTTTATCGATGATTCCGCTAAAAATTTCCCTCCACCTGGCAACCCCGTCGCTAGTTGGTTTCATTATTTTAGAGTATAATTTTTGTGTTATCGATCGACCACAATGGCTGTTAATTTATATTTATTTTTGGAGCTGGGAGGGATGGGCCGTTATAGCCTTCGGATAAAATCCTCATATAATTGGAATCTAACTTCACTAAGGAAAGTTCGTTTGATTTCGGATTTTATCCAAAGGCTATACTTTATTACTAGGCAGTAATACGCAGCAAAAAACAGTATTATTTAAAAAAATATAATTAACCGATAGATATAAAATAACATTTATATAAATACTAACTCGAAAAACATTACACGTATGTTTTAAAAGCTTTTAGCGTATGTCCATACGAACGAAACCAAACCGTCAAAGTGGGACACTAAACTTGAGTCGGAAATAAATTCCGTTCAAATTCCGTAAAAAAAGATCAAACAAACGACATTAGTATCAATGACTATTAGATTAACAATAAAAAACCTTTATCTCATACATAAAATAGGATAAATATACCAAACACATACTTTTCACTGAACAAGCACTAAAGTTTAGTAAATCGACAAAGTGGGACGCTACCTATAGAAAATCACTAAACTTTATAATGCATAAAAAAGTACTTAGAATTTGATATTAATACTTTTTATGCGTGATAAGTGTGTTTTTTAAGTAATCTTATGTTATAAATTAAAATACACTTGTAATTTTTTTAATGCTGTACTTTTCAATTCAGTTTTTCTTCACTTTTTGAAATAATAACTAACTAAACGGATCCATAGAATTATTTCTTGTGTTTTTAGCATCAGAATACATTTATAAATACAACTTTAATGATATAGGGAATTTACCTTGCAGCAAATTTAAGTCCCACATAAAACGTCACCTACTAAACAAGGCGTATTATACTATAAATGACTTTTTCGACGATAAAGATGTCTTTAAGCCAGTAGTTGAGTCTTGTGTATGTAAAGTAAGCATTATTTTAAGAGGTAATAATAGTTCGCATTTAATGTAACATGAAAGCACATTTGTTGTTTCTCACCGGGCAATACTATTAGTGTTTAATGCCCGGCAGTGTAAGCATGTCATGCTCGCTTAAAGGTCTTTGCTTACGGTGGCGTCGTTTATCGGGTCGCAACCTTCCCTAAAATATGGTTGAGGGAGGCGATGGCTGAGATATGCGTCATGCTCGTGAACGGGTGCCGTTTGTGGGGTCCGGTCTGTTCATGCTAGCAAGGGCCAAATTAATTGTATACCTAGTAATTGCCTACCAGTGTTTAATGAACTGATGGCATGAGAGCCTTCATCCTGTACTCGATTGAACTTATTCATTTTTTATTTGATTTAGAGACTGTATACATCTCTAACAGTTTTGTTTTATTTATAGAGGTATATCCTTACACATTTCTGAGGATTTTAATTAACTAATTTTATCTTTTTGCATGTTATGACACCTAGAGACCATATACATCTCTAAGAAATTTAGATTTAATAATAATTATTTTTAAAGTATTATTTACTTTGATCCCTAAGAGACCTTAAACATCTCAGTAGAATTCAGTCAAATTATTATATTTAATTTTATCGCATGTCGTGACGCCTAGAGACCTTATACATCTCTGAAAAAAAAAAAAATAGTTTATATCTTATATTAACATTGATCTGGAGAATTTGTACATCCCCTCTGCGTGTATCAACGATAAATTAGTTATAACACAATTGTAAAAGTTTTAAGTATAATTAAGACAATATTGTAATAGTTAATTGGTACACGCATATTAATTGTTTTATATACTCTGACATTTAGAATTTTATTCTAGACACATTCTAGATTTTTATCTTTTTATTGACAATCCTTTTGGGATTTATCTAATTAATTATTTTATTTTTTAAAATGATGATTTTATCAATAATAAGTAAGTATTATACTTAAGTTAAATGATCTGATTAGGTTTTTCTGGGTTTCCCTAATCCTGGGAACAAATGTTGGATCATATTGTATGTTTCCCAGCAAAGACTTCTCTCATTGTAACTGACAATTCGAAAGTGCTTGTATCTAAGCCTACTTGAATAAAGAATATTTTGATTTGATATGATTTGATAAATCAGCGTGTCATGTTATAAATATAGAAAATAAACCCATATTCAGGATTGACATATTTTCGTTCTCTTTTTATGTTCAAGCCTCCGGTAACATACAAACTACTAAAGTCACATACATGATTTTGACTAATTTGAAATCCTTAAAGTATGCCAATTCATTTGATACTAACCACTCCATAACTTCAAAGTATAAGTGTGTTTTTTGCCGTCCCAAACTTTAACCAACGTTTTCTCAATTGTCGCTTTTTCACTTTTGCAAATTTGAAGAATTTAAAAAAAATAACTATAGCACCTAGAGACATATATCTTTCACCAAAAGATAGCGTATGATCTGTTGTATTAGAAACTACTCATAACTCCATATCGACAAAGTGGGATCTTTTCCCAAAAACTGTCACATATGATATTACGATGACGAAGATAAACACATACAATTGTCAGTCTAATACAAAATAAATCGTGAGTTATGTATACTCTTATTCATCCTTACTTGTCCTAAACAGTAAACAACATTCTAACCTAAAAATATGCATTTTATGACAATATCGGCTGTTTTCTAGCAAGGAAATAAATTTATTAATAAATAAAGAATAAGTTACACATTACTTAAAACGAACATTACTTACCAAGGGCTGTAAAAGAAAGAAAACACAATTTTTTTTCGGTATTTGTGACCCGAGCCGTAGGCGAGGGTTGTAAATATGCGATAGAGGGCTTTCTTCTTTACTGCCCCTGGTGAGTACACAATTTTACGTCTTCATCTGGCCATAATGCGAGTTTTACCGTACGAATAGCTTGCGGTAAAACTCACATTATGGGCAGGTGTGACGTACAAACTAAAAATGCCTGTTACTTCATTTACGAGAAAATGGGAGTTTAAGACAAAAAAGGTGTACTTTTAGGTTAAAATGTGATGAGAAAGTTTAGGTTACTTCAGTACAAAAATCTCAACTTTCGAAAACAAGATGTTTTACCTTAATCTTAGTATTTTTTTTATTAAATGAAAGTACTCACAAAAACAGGTTTCGGAGAACAGTTGATGCTCCAATGCGATGTCTTTATGAAGGTAAGCCACATAGACATAATGTTCCTATTAGTTGCGGTTCAACATTTATTTGTACACTTGTTATACTAAATCACTTCTAGATACCTGACACAAATATTTATTTGGTTCATAAACATTTTCAACATAAAATTATTTGAAGTAACAAGATCGCATTGTGTTAGCTGTATCAAAGATTAATGTGCCAATCTTTTTCACCCTAATTGGGAGCTTAAATGTACTCGAATAAATATTTTTTGGAAAAACGCGTGTATTAACATAGCAGCAGAACCAAGTTCTTCATTTCCCCATACAAAAAGGAACGTGTGATATCACACGTTTAGTATGGAGCGTTTTTTGGGAAGGTCTAAAAATGAGATTTTAACATTGTATCTCGGGGAGATTTTATGAGATTGAAGTAGTCTTTTTAACGATGTTTATATTATTAAGAGGTCGTTCTACAGGGTGTTTGGTAACAGGATGCAAAGTTGGAAGGAGGTGATAGCTTAGGCCATTTATAACATTTTAAGCGATATATGTGTTAGGCAAATGTTATTAGTTTTTTTTTTTATTTAAGTTTTAGATTTTTCTGGGAAAACTCCAAAATTTCAGACTACATCGACAATAGTACTTTTTTTACTGTAGGTAGCATTTTTTTGTATTTTTTTTTGTATTGTGCATGACTATCGTACACCATAAAAGTTATTTGAAATATCTGTGTCTAAAGAAAAAAAAAGTACAGCGATTTAAAAATGAAATAACATGAAAAAAAAAAACGATTTAAGTGTTTTCTAAGGACGGTCAAAAAAAAAACTAAAATAGCCCCGGTTCTTCAAACCATTTAAGAAACATGCTTGGCTATTGCCCTTTCATTTAAGCTATCAAGCACGACTGCAGCTATCGTATCTTTAAAAATAAGCCACTTGAACAAACTAGACAGCTAAAATGTTTCACTCTACTTGTGATACTTGTGACGAATCTAATTATGATTTTGTAATAAAACATTGGTTCTTAATACTAAGTTGGCGTTTACCTGACATTTGAAATGTTTTGAAAGGGTTAAGTGCAGTGGACAAAATTGACACATGCAATTTTAATAAACAAAGGTTCGCGGTGGTGTGAAACAAAAGGGACCGAAAGTGGCGAGCGGCGTTTAACAAAGATGACTCAAGCCGTTTTATTATGCTTTATTGTTAAAGATAAACTGATTTGCTACTTGCGTATTTATGCAAAAACTACTAATTTAGTCTAATAACAGCTTCAGTTGCGGTTAGACGTTCATTGTGTTTTTATTCCCTCCATCATCCAAAATTTACCGTGTCAAGTTGTAGCTGCCGTAGGCGCTCCTTCACATGTAATTACGATTCCTTCGTTGTAAACATGGAGAATACGCCGACATTGTCTACATGTACTGCAGAGCTGATGGTAATGGAGCAATGGCTCGACGGTTATACCAAGAGCGTTTTCCAAACCGGAGGTTGCCTAATGTGAGAGTGTTTTACACCTCATTCCGAAGACTACGTGAAAATGGAATTTCTGGGCAACGTGGAGGGAACCCAGGACGTAATCGCCCTGATTTGGAGGCCGATGTTGTGCGGGCATTTGCAGAGGATCCGACTACGAGCGTCAGAGTGGTAGCTCGTAATCTTGACATGTCCATATGGAAAGTATGGAGTACCATGCATCGCGAGGGAAAATATCCTTTTCACGGCACCGGAGTTCAAGGACTGGAGGAAGGAGACCCTGCACGTCGAGTAGACTTCTGCCGATTTTTAATCAATGCTGACATCGAAGAGCAACGCTTTTTAACAAGTATTCTTTGGACCGATGAATCCAAATTTTCCCGGGAAGGGATCACGAATTTTCACAACCTTCACCAAAGGGCTGATAAAAACAATAATCCACATTGGAAAAAGCAAGTCCTTCCAAAGAAGGTTTTCCCTAAACGTGTGGGCTGGAATAATCTGCAGAGTCCTTATTGGGCCACATTTTTTGCCAGATAATTTAAATGGTGTAAATTATTTGGAATTTCTTCAAAACGAGTTGCCCGGGCTGATTGACGAGGACCAGCTGCCCGGTGCTGTGACATTCGAGCACGACGGTTGTCCCGCCCATTACTCCCTGGCTGTAAGGGAACACCTAAATAACTGTTTCCCTGACGGTTGGATCGGCAGAGGCGGACGAATCCCTTGGCCCGCTCGGTCACCCCATTTAACTCCACTTGATTTTTTCGTTTGGCGCCGGGCTATGGAGCTAGTTTACACAGAAGAGGAAATTAATACCGTAGAAGAGTTGAGAGAGAGGATCCAAGCAGCGTTCGAAACCATCAGGGAAGAAATGACTCTCGGAACAACCACCACGGAAATAAGAAGACGGGCTCGTGCTTGTATTCGAAACGGCGGGTCCCATTTTGAAAACGATCGATGATTGTTTCTTGTTTTTAAATTAAGTGTGGAAATAAATAACTTAACTTTTATGCTTTTGTTTGATTTCGTCGTAAGTAAAAAGAAATACAAATTCCCTCTTATCAGTTCAGGTAGCTTATTTTCAAAGGTAAAACGGCTGAGTCATCTTCGTTAAACGCCGCCCGCCGCTATCGGTCCCTTTCGATTCACACCACCGCGAACCTTTGTTTATTAAAATTGCATGTGTCAATTTTGTCCACTGCACTTAACCCTTTCAAAACATTTCAAATGTCAGGTAAACGCCAACTTAGTATTTAGAACCAATGTTTTATTACAAAATCATAATTAGCTTCGTCACAAGTATCACAAGTCGAGTGAAACATTTTAGCTCTCTAGTTGGTTTAAGTGGCTTATTTTTAAAGATACGATCGCTACAGTCGTGCTTGATAGCTTAAAGGAAAGGGCAATAGCCAAGCATGTTTCTTAAATGGTTTGAAGAACCGGGGCTATTTTAGTTTTTTTTTATCGTCCTTAGAAAACACTTAAATCATTTTTTTTTTCATGTTATTTAATTTTTAAATCGCTGTAGTTTTTTTTTCTTTAGACACAGATGTTTCAAATAACTTTTATGGTGTACGCTAGACATTGCATAATACAAAAAAAATACAAAAAAATGCTACCTACATTAAAAAAAGTACTATTGTCGATGTAGTCTGAAATTTTGGAGTTTTCCCAGAAAAATCTTAAAACTTAAATAAAAAAAAAAACTAATAACATTTGCCTAACACATATATCGCTTAAAATGTTTTAAATGGCCTAAGATATCACCTCCTTTCAACTTTGCATCCTGTTACCAAACATCCTGTATAACACCAAAAAATAATTGTCAACATCCCAATTCCAATTGATTCTTATAATGGAGAAAAAGCATTATATTTTTTCAATAATACCATTCGTTCCGGTTTCTTATGTATGACTAATAAATGTATAAATGATACCCATTAAAAATTAAACACTAGGAACGTTAAATTCGAGATTCAAGGTCGAACATAACGGCTGGGCGTTATAACGCTCCACAGGACTCTAGCGACGCGTGTGACGTCACTCATGTCACAAGTGTATGGAGGAATTAGGAGTGTACGAGAACTTTTCTGATTATGGCCGGTAAAAATTGCGGTGTTTATACATAGTTGTCGTACATTTTGTCCTTCATTGAAACGTAAAGAATCACAAGGTAACGTTTAATTTTCTTCGTCGCAATATCTTAAAAAGTTAGTTGTTTTTCATTATTGCATCTCTTTAAGCTAAATTTGATATTTCTACATTTGTTAAAAACAGTAATTATGAAAAATAACTTGCATCTAGTCTATTGACACGCAGTTTGATACCCCATTGCTATGAATTATGGTTTAAGTTGTTAACTAATAAGACAGTGTCGAACACTATATTTACATTAATGTATAGTAAATTTATTTTCGAAACAAAGATAACACAATAGGGATGATGACTAAATTTTAAAAATTTGTCCGTCTTGTAGATTAATAAAAAGTATTAGACACGTATTTTTTCTTTTTTAACTTAATCAAAAAATAAAGGAGATAGGTACATTGAGTCAAAATGTCGCGTGACGTCACTCCTAAGTACAAATTTTACTTAGGAGTGACGTCACGAGCCCCCACTCCTAAACTTTAATGCGATTTATCTGAGTATTTTTTTATTATTTTGAAAAAGCAAAAAATACGTGTCCAATATTTTTGTATTAAGTATCTAACTATTTATTTTGTAACTAAGCCGCACGGGCACTTTTACAAGTCTGAGTCTACCGGGATTTCCCAAGAGACCAGTGTTGAGAAGAAAGCGGCAAGAAACTCAACTCAGTAATTTTTCTTAATAATTCTTAACTATTACAATATTAGTACCTACTATGCTCATCTTAAACATATATTTTAAAGTACCTATAAACTCTATGCTTATTTATACCATGACACTACTATTGGCAGACAACGCGCAGCCTAAATCTTTAAACATGAAATTTAAAAACCGGCCAAGAGCATGTCGGAGCATGCTCAGTGTTGCTCCGCAGCCGTTACAACAAAAAAATTAACGAATTGCTTTGTCGGTTACAAGCTATTTAGAATGAATTTAAAACAAGTTGATAATTTTGTCGTCAAAGTCTTGGCAGAGTGGTCGTGGTCGTCACATCAGAGTTTGTGGCTAACTTCACAATCCGTCGCCATTTTTCTCGTATTGAAGCTCTTCTCGTACATTCGTGGAGTGGACCATTGAGTGCAGTTTTAACTTGGTCGGTCCAACGCATTGGTGACCTGCCGCGCGCTCTTGTGCCTTCAACTTTTCCCTGCACTAAAAGTCGCTCCACAGATGTGTCTTCTCGACGTGTGATATGTCCAAAGAAAGTGATAATGAAACATTGGACGATGGAAGATAGACGTTGCTTGATACCGAGTTCTTGGAGGATTGACGTGTTGGTTCGGAACTGTGTCCAGTGTGCCTACCATGAGCTGAGTTTACGATCGGCGCTAGCGAGTATCTCGTATCGAGAGTCAGTGCACCTCTCTCGCACGCGCTCATAGTGCGAAAGAGATAGACCGTCATCGAGCGCTCGATACTCGCTCGTGCCGAACTCATGGTAGGCGCACTGGTTACGCCAAGCATTCTACCGACCGATTATGTATTTGCAAATGTACCCAAATGATCTTTAGGTGAGTTGATACCGTAGACCACTTGCGTTTCTGACCACTTGATACTAACCCCTTCTCGGATGGACGGAAAGCAAATGAATTATATTAATCTAATGTTTAAATATTTCATAGTTGTTTATTTCATACAGGCCCACTGGAATGCGCGTAGGCGCAATATTTTTGAACGCGTCAATTTAACGCCACTCACAGTGACCAGACTTTCTGTCTTCGAATGTTTTCATTTATATAACTAAAGCAAATAAAGATTTTATTTAGACAGCCGGACGTTTTAACGAGTTCCGAACGCATAAAGTACCGCAAATTGTGTTTTTTGGCGGTTCAGAAGCGGTTTTCCCGAAGTTATTGATTCGAGGCATATTTGAGACTATTTAATAGACATTTCTATGAATCAGCCGTCTGGCAAAGGCTGTTACAACCTGAGTCTCTGTCTTCGCTTCTCTGATCCACGTACGGTTGTGACTAGAGTTAGATACGAGTCTTGAGCCGTAAAAACTTGCGTTTTGGAACGGAGGCCGTCGAGGCGACTTCTTTGCAAGCCTTGCCACAAATTGTTTATTTACCTGTATTGTAAAAAAAGAAGTCTCGATGACCTACGTCTTAATGCCGGTAGGACCTCCTCTTTCGCATAACCGCGAAACGCCATACAGAGTGCGCGCAACTAAAGCAGAACTTCCTTGGGTTTCACGTTTCGCGGCGGAGGTACGCTACCGGCATAAAGGCTTGCGAGTCTTTCAAGATTGTATATACGTTTCCAACCCCGAGGGCTAAAATATAATGAGTTTTACATGTTAGAGAAAATGTCTGACTGTTGAGTTTCTTTCGGCTTTCTTCTCTACAGTGGTCTCCTCTGAGGAAATACCGGTAGACAGAGACTTGTAAAAGTGCCCTTGCGGCCTATTTACAGAAAAAAGATCATTATTTCATTAGCAATTTTACTGATGTGCAAATTGCGGAAACTTTCCAAAATGCTTAAAAAACGGTCTTAAATCTAGTGTTAACTTACACGTTTATAAGACCTTTTTAAAGCATTTTGGAAAGTTTCCGCAATTTACACATCAGTAGCAATTTCAATGGTTGTGTTCTGTCCACACCGAATTTCTGTTATTTTTAATGTACGACAATGGTAACAAATACTAATTTTTATCCATACATCATTCCTAATACCTGCGACCAAAATAAAAACTATATATTTCACTTTGAAATGAAATCGACATGACACGCAAAATTAAAATAAATATTTCACCACTAAAAACCAAAACACTATTTACATAATTTAATCCGCATTTGAATAATAACGTATTTTATACATATATTTTTTAAACGCACTGAATTTACTCCAAAGTCACGTCACACGTTTCGCGCCACATTTTTTTTTTAATCTCCCGCGTTTAGGCCTTGACTGTTGCGACGGTCAGCCGACAACGCACTGCGATGTACACTCGTCCACAGGCATACCAACATAAAGGCTCCACAGATTAAACAAAAATAACCTTTGAATCAATGGGACGAGGACCTTGGCATGTCCCAAATGATTCGGTGGATATGTTAAACAGTTTATACTTGATGTTCTAAACGGTGGGTGTGACTGAATGATCGTGTTTACGATTTTCAGCGTATTTGCCACGAGTTGTAATTATGATTAAATGGTGAGACTGAGGATTAAAATAAGCGTGTACGAATTAGTGACATAACAGATGGTATGTGAGATGTTTGGAATAAATTATTAATGATACATTGGAAAGGAACAAGGAACATGTTTTCAAAACATAATCGAACTTTCAGTATTTAACCTTAACGTGTCGTACACATCAAACTAATTGAGTGGTTCTTTTATACGAGAAGAATAGTTCCCATTACATTAACTAACGTGAATTGATATCTGATATTGATATTACGACCGAAATTAGTATAATCATCATCATCATATCAGCCCAAGGACGTCCACTGCTGGACAAAGGCCTTCCAGGATCGGTTAAAATTATGAATAATCCATAGCGGAAGGAGCTAATCGGTGGATATTTTTTTTTGTGGTTATTCTGTCCGGTAACTCAGGAGACAATAGCGAGGGACTCTCCCTCAGAAAAATGCAAATAATGTAGACATACCGAAAAGATGGGCCGTTGAAAAGACTGACGAACAGCGGAGTCTTAGTAATAGGGTCCCGTTTTACCCTTTGGGCACGGAACCCTAAACAATAATAATAACCCACCAAAGCATTATGTAAAAAACTAGCCAAGTCTCGATGGAGCTGCTTGTTTATCTCTAAAAAGTAATGAAATCTAGACAAAGTCGTGACAAGTCTAAGGTTCCTTACTGCGATTTCTTTATTATTATAGTTAATGTTGTGTGACTTGGCCTTTGAACATTCTTTATACGTTAGTGGGTACAAGTCAATTTTGTTTACACGTAATGTTATATCTGCTGTAAGTACCTATGTTTGTTAAGCGAGATAATAGCCCATACTGGTATTGGTAATTTGACGCTAGTGTCTCTTTTTAGGCTATTGTTGATTGTGCAACACATGCATTCAGCATTGACAATGCGGACTTCTGCTCTCTTCTTTTTGGAGCGTCAAATCGATCACTGATCCAACATAAAATAGACGTACAGACGGACTTTTATCAATGATTAGAAGTCTGTTTGTTTCAGGCTCGCCTATACATAAGTATTATTGAAATACGCAGTTTTATCAAGCCTACAATTGGCTGGTTATTGAATCAACGTTTTCCAAGTGGCAATTTTCCATCGTCCATGGGTAGTGGTTCTGGCGACAGATTGGTGCAATGGTGTCGTGGATCACCTGGTTTTGTACCCTTGTGTACCCTTCAACGGCCAAGTCACACAACATTAACTATAATAATAAAGAAATCTTAGTAAGGAACCTTAGACTTGTCACGACTTTGTCTAGATTTCATTACTTTTTAGAGATAAACAAGCAGCTCCATCGAGACTTGGCTAGTTTTTTACAGAATGTTTTTGGTGGGATTTCACTTCTTTTTGTAGGCCGGCCCACCAAGTTGATTTTTTTTTGTAAAGGCGGTATGTCGATCTCTAATAGTTTGGTTGGGCTCTTGCGTTTTCTAATCAGGGTCACCAGGTACTCCAGATCTTCGATTATCCTAGTTTTATAGTTTTCCCTTTATGTGGCCATTAAACCCTAACTCTGTACCAAATTTCAGCTCTCTGAGTTTATGGGAAGTATTAGTTCTATTCTGTTGATCATGAGTGAGTGAGTGTCATAAATGCGAAACTTTGCTTTCGCTAACTTCGGAACTAAAAGACCTACAGACTTGAAATTTTGGATTTTAAGTATGTGATTATAGCTTACTGGATGACGAAAATTTCTGCGTTCTGGTCTTATCCAGAGGTTCTCAAATAGGGGCCTGAAAATGCGGCGAAATGGTTCCAGTAAAGGATGGTACGGCAGTGTTTGCTTCGCGCTCGACTTAGCGGGAGCACTGCCGTGCCCCCCGATAATAACGCTTTATTGGGATCGATCTATCATCACGGACAGGACTATTGTAGCCAATAAGCCTGATATCGTGCTACTAGATCGATCTAAGCGCCGGGCAATACTCATCTACATCACCATTCCACATGACGAGAACCTCGTGAAGGCCGAGAAGGACAAAGTTAGCAAGTACCTTGACTTGGCTCACGAGGTGACCACCATGTGGGATGTTGATTCGACGATTATTGTCCCGATAGTCGTTTCAGCAAACGGTCTTATAGCGAAGAGTCTCGACCAACATCCCATGAGTGATTCTGATTGTGCACCGTGGAAACTGATTACCTATTTGGACGTGGTTGTATGTGTGGTGTGTGTGAATGTCTGTGTATGCGAGAGATTTTTAAGAATCCCTAAGGCGTTCAGCTTCGGCGTAGGTAAGGGATTGAAGCCAGCGTGTGATACTTTGACTTTGGCTTCCCGAACATCGCAGTCTTTGATGAAAATGGCCATATCTTAGGCCGTAGGTACAGATAGTGGGCAATGAAGGTATTACACATGTTTATTTCCCGGAAGCCGATAACTGATTAGATAGAATACATTATTACGATCAATAGATAAACTTCTATACCACTTATTATAAAGTTGTACAAATTAAATGTCTATACATTGAAGATATTTATAAAAAACTAGGAGGTGCTCGCAACTTCGTTCGCGGAGGAGAAAAAGTCGTAACACATCTTTTTCATTCTTTAGCATTGTCGGGTAAAAAGTATCCTATAACCATCTCGAGATACCCAGCTACCCGTGTACCAAAAGTAGTGAAAATCCGTTAAGCCGATTTGTCGTGATAAAGCAACAACGACACATACAAACATACAAAAAATATATATTTCCATCCAGTGACCTCCAAATAGTCCGTTACAATTTTTTTTTGTAAATATCTTCAATGTACAGACATTTCATTTTTACAACTTTATAATACACTAGCTTCTGCCCGCGACTTCGTCCGCCTTAAATTCGTTTATCGCGGATCGGGGTATTTTTCCGGGATAAAAAGTAACCTATGTCCTTCCCCGGGACCCAAACTATCTCCATACCAAATTTCATCCAAATCGGTTCAGCGGTTTAAGCGTGAAGAGGTAACAGACAGATAGACAGACAGACACACTTTCGCATTTACAATATTAGTATGGATAGTATAGATAAGTGTAACGGACTACTGAAGGTCACTAAAAAAAAAACTTCAGCACGTTAAAACGTCTAAACAGGTTTCAACTATTTTTGGTACACGGGTACCTGGTCATCCACGAATGGCTATAGGATACTTTTTATCCGACTACCCTGAAGTAAAAAAGAGTATTATGACTTTTTTCTCTTGCGACAACGAAGTTTATTTTTGAAGGTGCTTCTAGTTTTTAACAAACTTCAAAAAAGAAGGAATTTCTCAAGCCCACTGTATTTATCATTTTCTTTTGTCTGTTTGCTACGCGATGTTATTGGGCTATTTTAATTTTAGAATGACACTATTTTTACGCATGTTTACGTAAAAAGCATATTGTGCGAAAACTGATTATTAGATTGTTATTATTTAAAAAGTGCCATAAGTTTTAAATTGCTTGAACATAATAGTTAAACTGTCATTTTCAAACAATTTAAAACTTATTCGTAACTGTTTATATACAACTATGCAGCTAGTCACGCAGTTTCAATAATATAGATTCTTAGTGAAGAAATTCACTTTAAAAATCACGAAGATCGTGATGGCGAAACATCATGATTTTCGTAAAAAATCAATAGTAACGCATTGTTCATCGATGTGACCACTTTACTATGAAAATTTGGTATTTACCGCTGCGTTACCACCTTTTTACGACTGTAATGACTAATGTATGACATGTAAAATTCCAGAAACCGGTTACGGAACTTTTGTATAACATAAATAAATACAAATAGTTTATTTTTTCAACACGGGTAAAATTGTAAATAGGCACAGATCTTATAATATACTACCAGGCGCCCGCAACTTGCACCCGCAAAAGTCATAACCCCTCTTTTTTTCGACAGCGCAGCCGGGTAAAAAGTATTCTATAACCATCTGTGTATACCCAGCTACCCGTGTACCAAAAATAGTTGAGGTCTGTTTAGCCGATTTGGTGTGATAAAGACACAACGTCACAAACATACCAAAAATCCAAAAAAAAATTTTTTCGCTTCAGTTACCTCCAAATAGTCCCTTACAATACTTTTTTTAATATCTTCAATGTACAAACGTTTAATTTTTATAAATTTATAATAGTATACATATAAAAGCTACATCTCCATGTTAGGCCGCAAGCCCGCAAGGCATACAGACTTTTGCTATTAATTGGACAGTCCTAACAAGATGCATACAGTTACCATCAATTGCAGTCTGACAAGAATTCATTTACAGAATAATATTAAGCTTTGTCGACACACAATTTAAACAATTTACTTTTGAATGTAGTTTGATCCTCTATACTACTTATGTGATTTGGAACATTGTTATACATGTTTATTTTATAAACCTTTGGTTTAAATATTGGCTATTCATTAGGAAAACTAAAGTGGCTAACGAAAAGTAAATTGGCCCTTTTCTTCGAGTTCTTTAAATAATTTCAAAATCATATAAAATACTATATCGAATATCTGTAGCTTCATACCCGATTTCCTGTCTTCTAATGTTCGAAAATAGATTAAAATTGTCTACTAATAAAACGAATGCGTCCCGTCTGTGCGCCGGAAACAACAAATGCATTCAAGATGTCGTGTTCCGGAGTTAAAAATATTATTTCAACTTGGAAATGGATAAATCTTAATTTTCCTGTCTTGTTACTTTGGAATACCATTCCCTTATTCGCTTTAAGGAACATGTTTTAATTAGGCTTTTGTTTATTTAATAAGTACGCATTATTGAATTAGTTTATATTTCAAAATTATTTGAGAAGAGAGGTATTGATACCGGGAAAACGCTCCGGGTATGTGGACCTCCGCGAGAGTTCGGCCTTCAGCCTGGCATATATGCATGCTGGGCATGAATATGTAAATGCCAGGGTAATAGAGGTGAAATTGAGAGGAACAAAGTACTATTACTAAAAATGTATGTTCATATTTACATACGTGCGCTATATTGGGATTAATTATAACCATACTTTAAAACACACTCTAATTTGCGCAACTTTGTACGCGAGGACGAATATCTTTTAATTATGATTTTTGCTATGTCATCATCGGGTAAAATATACTTGATGGCAGGCAGGTTATTCAATAAATGATAGAATCGGACGTTACTTTATGGAATTTCACTATAGATTAATGGATTATAATTCCATCGCTATTCCGTGAAATGGTAAGGATGTGACAGTGATTTGTGCTCACATGGGTATATTTTCATGCAGGTTCCAGAAAAAAATATCGCCCGAATAGCGTCCACCCGTGAAGACTTCTCTTGTGGACCTTCAACATCTCCTGCACCTCCTGATAATCCCTTATAGAGAGACGAAACACGTGACGAGGATTATACTGTCTGGTTGTTTGTTGTATTTGTTTGCATATTTTTTTGTAGAAACTGATAACTTAGGGCCACTTGCGCAGTCCAGAGTTAACGAATTTAACTCCGAGTTAGATTTTAACTCCCTTCAGATTCATATCAGAACTGTCATATTAACTCTATGTTAAGTCTTAACTGTAGGTTAAAATTTTGGTTCAAGCGCGCCTTATTGAAACATCTAAGCGAGACACTCTTTCGCAGAATTAGTAAAGGAATTATAAGTCATTAATTTAACAAGCCGTTAATCAACAACCAGAGTACCGTGAAATTGGAAATAACTCGCCTTGAGCTACATATTTACTAGCCATACGCCATAACTGTCTAAAAGGATTTATGAAGATGATTCTTAGCGGAAATGGTATGTCGCGGTTATCTCCATATACTAAAACGTACCCATTAGCTTGTATATTTCTTGGCTACAACTTTATCATACGTATATTTTAAACTCCGCATATTTATAACCCGTTCTAATACCGTCCGTGTATCCGACGATTTTGCTAAGATGTGTATTTATGTAATTTTTAATAGCCGAGTGGCGAGACTATTTTGTCTGCGTGACGCGGGCGGAGCGGTATGCTTTTGTTGTCTATTTTTGAACCGGAGTTTACAAGTGTTTTGGTAAACATGTAATGAGGAAGATTACGTGTTTATGGACATTAATTTCGATGATTATCCTTATAATTTGGGTACTTTCCGTTAGTCCCTACCTTTTAAATAGGAATAGTTTAGTCGAAAAATGCAGCTCGAGATATCTTGTAAGTCGAGAGTGAATACGCGGGAAGTATACAGGACGACGCATCGTGAAAAAGCCCCTAACTATACCCTGTCTATTTAACAAGTTTCAACTGTAAATGCTTGAAGAGGTCGATTGATGGAGTGAGGGAGCTGTGCGAGGAAGGAGACATTGTTGCATTGCAGGAGACCTGGCTGTTGCCGCACGACTTGCCGCTTCTCGGGACAATACATGAGGACTTCGCCTATACGAGAACATCGGCTTTCGACACGGGGGCCGGGATACTCGTTGGAAGACCACACGGGGGCGTCGGGTTGCTTTGGAGGAAGTCTGCGTTTCCAGAAGTCACAGTACTGGAGTGTAAAAGTATGCGGCTAGCGCCAATAAAGGTGAAAGTGCGGGAGTCCACAGTGCTGGTGTTTAGCGTATATATGCCAGTAAATGATCCGGAGAATGTGCCGCTATTCACTGAATGCTTAGGTGAAATTAGTGCAATTAGTACGGATAATATGGACGTTGAGGCGATATACATCCTAGGGGACTTTAATGCACACCCAAAGGAACTTCTTTACGATGAGTTGCTGCAGTTCTGTAAAACGCAGATGTGGAGTTACGTGGATCTGGAAATGCTAGGTTCGGACTCTGAAACATTTACATTTACGACGGAGTTAGCGACAAGAAGGACATCGCGAATAGCTTCAGACGTGTGTTTTCAGTAGACCCAATCCTGCATAAACCTACAAAAGAGGTGCGATATACTGAGGCCGTTGTGAGTGGGAGTGCCCTTAGTTTTACAGCTAAGCAAGTTCACACCGTGATTAAAATCATGCAGAGGGGTAAGTCACCGGATCATGACGGGCTCAGCATTGAGCATCTTAAGTATGCAGGAGTACACTTGCCGCGGGTCCTGGCGATGTTTTACACGCTATGCTTAAGACACGCTTATCTCCCTCGGTTGCTCACTAGGACAGTGGTAGTGCCGTTGGTAAAAAAACAGAACGGAGGATTTGTCGGACCTGGGAAATTATCGGCCCATCTCGCTGGCAGCAGTTCTTGCTAAGGTGCTTGATAGCCTTCTTAATGAGCAACTTTGTAAGAATATTAAACAGCACGACGCACAATTCGGTTATAAACCAGGATTGTCCGCAGAGACTGCAATACTGTGTTTTAAGAGGGCTATCAGGTACTACAAAGACAGGAACACACCCATATATGCGTGTTTTCTGGACCTGTCGAAAGCATTTGACCTGGGTGTGTACGACGTACTGTGGGACAAGTTAGCGAAAACGGGTATACCGAGTGAATGCGTTGACTTGTTAAAGTACTGGTACAGCAGCCAGGTCAATTGTGTGAGATGGGCAGGTGAAGACTGACGAGTACAGTTTGAAATGTGGGGTACGGCAGGGTGGACTAACATCTCCAGTATTGTTCAACCTCTATGTGAATGGGTTGACCGGTTGATTGAGGGGCTCAGCAATACACATGTCGGATGTTGTATAGATAAAACATGTTTTAACAACATCAGCTATGCAGACGACATGGTATTGCTGGGCCCGTCGAGCGACTCGTTACGGCAACTCATTTCTATTTGTGATGGGTACGCTGTGGAGCATGGCCTTAGGTATAACACGAGCAAGAGCGAATTTGTCCTCTTCAAGGCCAGGAAATACAACCCTACAACAGTACCTACGATCATGCTGTGCTGTGTAAATTGACGCTATTCAAAGCCTACTGTCAGACGTTCTACACTTGCAGTCTGTGAGAAAGTTTTACACAGAGGGCCTATAACGCACTAAGAGTCCAATATAACAATATTTCGAGGATGCTGTTGCGGCTGCCCAAGCACTGTAGTGCGTCCAACATGTTTGCCAAAACGCGAACTGATGATTTTTTGCAATTAGACGCAAGCGTGTTGGATCACTACTCAGGCGAGTGCGTGGCAGCGGCAATAGCCCCCTCAGGGTATTGTCGGAGAGGCTGGACTGCCCCTTAATTAAGTATTGGGTGGAAGTGGCCATCGGTAGGGCCAAATAGGATGAGGCCGCAACCAATCGCGGGTTGACTTGCCTTTTTTTTCTCTTATGTCATATTGTATCTGTACCTACTAACATAGTTATTAAGTTAAAATTGTTACTAACATCGTATGGATCATTGGTCTGCAATAAACTATTTTTATTTTTATTTAACAGAGTTAGCAATGCATTCTCTCTGTTGCACTTTTGTATGAAAATGAAAGGGACAAGAAACTGTCAGTGGGCGTCAACAATCGCACGTCGACGGCCAATATTATAGAAGGTGCGACGATTGGATCAAAATCGCGGGAAACTGTTGGATAAGGGTGGCGCCGATCGATCGCTGTGGAGATCCTTAAGGAGCGTCCACATTTGTATCATTTGCCCGATCAGATCTTCGTCCTTTGGCATGATCGCGTGTCACGATCACGCGTTTGGACGTTGCGCCGATCCGATCGCTTGAAATCCATGTTGCTACGCGTATCACACACTTAGACGGACAAGTGAGCGTCCACGCAGCGCGATACGCAGTCATGCCACGCCACAGTGATCGGATACGAGCAAATGATACAAGTGTGGACGCACCTTTAGAGGGGGGGGGGGGGGGGGAGGGGGGCGGCTTTGTCCAACAGTGGAGATCTATACGCTGATATGAGAATGATGAGGCCAGTATGCTCGTATCGTCAATCTACGAACTACCCTCATCTGGCATAAACTTTTGTCATAATCACCATTTGGCATTATGCATTTTTTTCAGAACGCGTAAACTTTTCAGGATTATTATAAAACAAACCTAACCTGCATTTAACCGGATGATGCCTTAAAAAGTCCTGAAAATACAGTTTCAGAAAAAAAATACATTATGCCAAAAAGTTCATGTCAGATGAGGGTTACCGTCAATCTACATCATATGAGATACTTTAAAATAATGAAATAATGATCTTTATTCTGTAAGTAGGCCACAAGGGTACTTTTACAAGTCTGACTCTACGGCGTTTCCCAAGAGGAGACCACTGAAGAGAAGAAAGCCGAAACAAACTCAACAGTCAGTCATTTTTTCGAAATAACTCTTATATCTATTACAATATTCGTGCTTAGCCTAACCTAAATATATGTTTTGAGTATAAACTCAATGCGTAGTTCTTCAAGGAAACATATCAAAACTTATAAAAGTGAAAAAAAAAAAATCTAGAATATAAAAAAGCAAAATAGTGATTTTTATTTAAAACAACTTACATACGTTTGATACAAAAAGTGTTTACATACAAAAAGTGTTGGTGTGTCCGATTTTGTAAAATGTTCTCCTATAAACTTTGATTTATTTAATTTGTGCAAAAATCATCTCCATAAATGTATAAGTACCACATAAGCGGACTGTGGAAATGTTTACATAATTATTGCATAGACAGTCGGCAAATATGTATCATGAGTTCATGCTACGACAAATAGACACGTCATTCTCATTACCTACCAAGTACCTACTTACCAGCCAAATATTGTATTATTTCTTAACAGGCAATGAGAATCTACAAATATTCCGAAAATAAGGTATGTATTTAGCTTTCCATGCATTAAAAATGTAGTTGGAAAAAATTGCAAGGCCAACCAATACGTTATAGTATTGAATTAAATAAGGCTAAAGCGCGTATTACACTTTGCTGAATTTATCATCCTAAACAGGGGAGGGGAGTTAAAGCGCCTCACTCCAACGTATTGCTGCCGATCTACGCAGCTCTCCGCGACTACAGTAGTACCAGGAATATAAGTTACATCGGCAATCTTCGGCCACGCCGACGAGTGCTACCAAGTATCGAATGAAACCGAACGTGTGTCCATTTCAATAAAGACCTTGTTGCACTATACGTACGGTACATATGCAATGACAGGTGAACTCGTGCTCTCGCTCATGGCGATGGCGACTGACGCGGCGCCAGACAAAATGGCGGGCGCCGGAGCTGCCGGCGTCGCGCGCAAAATTTTGGCCAATGGGCGTTGAAGATTTCACCCGCGCCAACGCGCTGCCTTATAATTGGTTAATCTGTTTTCAAAAAATGCTTTTTGCGCAGGTACATCGTTGTAACTTATATTTGTGGTACTACGCTTGTCGCGCGACGTAGGATCACCCGTCTTTCTCGCATTGTATTGAAAGGAACGAGACAGACAATCTTTGTCGCGCGGCAAAGAGTCGCGTATGACAGTTGTGCTAGATCGCTTAAGCCAAACCGGGCGACTAGCATGATTCAACAAAAATTGGATTTCCATAGACCATTTTGACACGTGATGGGGAAACATCACGTTTTTCATGGAAATCCTATCTGTACAATTCAGCGATATCCCTAGCTCACATGTGGCAGCTGTAAAGTTCGCTCTGTTAGGGTGAATTTAATTTTATACAATGCTCACCATAAAGCCAGTTAAAAATGCAAAGATCTTGTAACAAATTGTGACAAAATTCGAAGACTTTCGGACTGGACTCTGTAGCTCAGTTGGCAGAGCGTGCGCCCCAGCAAGGCACAAGGCACTGGTTCAAATACTTCAAATCCAGTCGGAGGTCTTGGATTTTTATCATTATTCAGATCTATGTATGTATATGAACAAAAATAGCTTAAACTAAAAACTCACCTCTTCAATCGATGATGACATGAATCCAGAACTGTAACAAACAAACGTCAACTGTTTACAAGATAAGAAAAAATATATAATGTCGAAATAAGTCCTTACGGTCATCCAAGCGTTCTTCACTTGTGGGAGTCAAATAACTCTTCCCAATCAGTACAGCGCGAGAACTGAGAGAATTTATGTATGCCTACCGTTAAAATGAATGAAACGTAAAATCAATGCTACTGTGACAATGTGCAGTTTCCTTCTACCCTCACTCTCCCATAATCCTAACGCCGGCTCATCGAACATTCGGGGAGGCGCGGGCGAGCCAGTTTGCGCCGGAGTGTAAGACAGAACGTTTGTGTTATTTCCCTTGCGATTAAAAAGGGACCGAATACCAGATTCCGAAATCACCCCCGTGTCGCGACGGACTACCGATAATCTTAGCCAAGGGACGCGAGTGAAACAAGTGAACAGTGCACTGTATATCTGGACTACCCTGAATCGCCGAGCTGTGAGTACTTCTATAAATCCTCTCAACCAACGTCCTAAACCCCTACACATTGTCACAAATTTGGTGGAGGTGCAAACCCCGAGATAGGTACCTATTTAAGAATTCAATTTACAGTTAGTAGTAATATAATAGAGACAAGGATATGTCCGACACCGAAGAAAAAACCGTTACTCGTGTATCGGACATGTTTAAGTATTTTAAATCTTTAAACTTAGAAAATTTGAGTCCGGCTATCAAGCAATTACAAGAGAGAATTGAGTCGCAAAACGGCCAAATTAATGAGTTGAAAAATAGAATTTACACAATGGAATCTGAAGCTAAAACGCATACACGATCGATGAGTTCAACGGTAGGCGAGGAAAAAATCGAGCCACAACCACCGGGCGGACAGTTAGGTGAAAAGAGTAAATTGGATAAAAATAAGTTTAAAGTCTTACAAAACATGCTTGCGGATGTACCACTTTGCGACGGCAAAATTGCGCATCAACTTATTACGTTTATTATCGCGGTTGACAAATTAACTCAGCTCGGACTGGTACCGCAGTCCGAGTACGTTATGTGGATTATGACCCGAACGACTGGGTTCCTTGCTGACTGGTGGTCACGCCGGGCGACCGCATTCGATAATTGGCAAAACATTAAATCATTAATCTTAAAGGAAGTTATGTCTCCTATTCATATCGAAACGTTAAAAAATGAAATGTGTTTGCGTTATCAAAACGAATCGGAAACATTATTAGAGTTTGCACATTCCGTGGACGCGGTAGCGAAGGCACTAAATCTCGGCTGGTCAGAAGAAGTATTAATGCAAACTATTTTGAGCAGGATTTCTCCAAAAACATATTATTATGTAAGATGCAGCCCCATGGACATAAAAAGCATTTCACAATTAACGCAAATAAGTAGTGAGGTCGAAGGTGCCTTATTACGGGACAATTTGTTTTCGCAAACATCTCGTTCGTATTACCGTAATAATACGTATCGGAGCAATAATCCACCGATGCGCGTGTCACATGCGTCTTATTCGCGCGCATACGGGGATAGGTACGAGAGTGAGCGAGAGGGTCGCGTTAGTAGGACGATGGCATCGAACGCTAATACGGCGACAGTGGGGCAGGAGCAACGCGGGCCACGCTGTTTCGAATGTAATTGTTATGGTCACTTCGCACGTGACTGTGAACAACGTCGTAGGCGTATGCAACAAAATAACACGGGAAACGCGAACAGGGAGTAAGCCAAGATATCCACCGTCGGCTTACTCTCGCAACAGCGAAGGAGGGTGGTAGTATAGGTAGTTATAATAATCAACCGTGTATTCAATTAACCACCAGTAAGCATGTACTTCCCGCGTTAATAGATTCCGGTGCATCTCGGTCGTTTATATCCCAGGATCTAGTCGAGCAGCTTAAGGGCCATCGCAAAGTACAGATCTCACAATGTGACATCTTATGTACCACAGCTAACCAAGATAATTTCATAGCGAAAGAAATGGTAACAATATTAATATCAATTGATAAATTTACGTGGAAATTCCGGTTCATTGTGGCTCCTAGGCTAATAATGCCGATTATATTAGGATGTGATTTTATTAATAAATCAAAATTAGTTTTGAACGTTTTCGACGGCCAGGTCTCCTTCCAGTTTATGCCTAATAAAACTATTAGTTTGATAAATGGCAGAGGACAAAAGGAGTGTAAATTAATTAACGGACTCCGAGTCGACGATGGTATTAAAAAGCAATTAGAGGTATTATTAGACAGGCATAAAAACGTTGTCACCGAAAAATTAGGGAAAACGAACATTTTAAATTATGAAATAAAACTCACGGATCAAGTGCCGGTTCGTTCAAGATTCTACCCTTTGTCGCCGCCGAAAGCAACCGAAATGGAAGCCCATATTGCCCAACTCCTCGACAAAGGAATAGTAGAAAAATCTAAGTCGCCATATGCGTCACCAGCGTTCTTGATCGACAAGGCAAGCGGTGGTAAACGTCTTTGCTGTGATTATAGATTGATCAACAAAAAGATTATATATGACAGTTACCCAATGCCATCTATAGAGTCTGTGTTTCAATATTTAGGCGGAGCCAAATATTTTTCAGTGATTGACCTTAACAGTTCATTTAACCAGATACCTCTGAGCGAAGAGTCTAAAGCCGTGACTGCCTTCATCACTCCCTTCGGGTTATTTCAGTATAAATATGTTCCTTTTGGACTCTGTGTAAGCCCGCAGTCTCTCAACAGGGTTGTTGACACCGTTTTCGGCGACATTAAATATAAATACATTATTCCGTTCGTCGACGACATCTGCGTGTTTTCTAAAGATAAGGAATCACACGTGCGACACTTAGATGAGGTATTAACGAGACTTGGCAAAGCAGGATTAACGGTCAACCCAAATAAACTAAAATTATGCCAGGAATCAGTTCGGTTTTTAGGCTATAATATCAGTTCGCGCGGACTGTCTGTCGACCAGGATAAAATCAGCGTTGTTGTGAATTATCCGCCGCCGAAAAATCTCAAACAGCTAAAAACCTTTCTCGGGATGACTAGTTTTTACGCCAAGTTTATTCCGCGATACGCTAAAATCGCAGAACCGCTAAATACGTTGAAAAAGAAAGATGTCAAGTATGTCTGGGGAGCCGACCAAAAGGAAGCATTCTCACGTCTAAAACGAGAATTAGTATCACCAAATGTTTTGAGATTCCCAGACTTCACCAAAAAATTTATATTACAAACGGATGCTTCCGGAACAGCCCTAGGTGCTGTGCTGCAGCAGGAAGTGGACGGCGCGCTCGCACCTGTGTGCTTCGCGAGCCGCGCGCTGTCGGCCGCCGAGCGCCGCCGCACCGTGTACGAGCAGGAGTGCGCCGCCGCAGTTTTCGGTGTCACTAAATTTAAACAGTATCTGGAAGTCGCGCCTTTCGAACTTCAAACAGATAACGCCGCCTTGTCTTGGCTATTTGAACACCCAAAACAAATTGGTAAATTGGGAAGATGGATCCTCTTACTATCCAGATTTAAATTTAACATTAAACATATAAAAGGTTGCTATAATAACGTAGCAGACTGTTTGAGCCGAATGTACGAGGAAGCGAACGATTCAATAAGGTGCAGTGCCATGCAAGAATATCCGTTAACCAACGATTCATTGATTAGACACCAGATAAATGACCATTTTTGTAGCGAATTAATAATACAAATTAGTAAAGGTACTAAGATACCAAAATATAAAATGAAAAACGATTTGTTATGTCGACAAGTAGGGATAACAAAGAAGTGGCGGATAGTACTTCCGGTCAATTTAAAAAATATCATTTTAAATTACTATCATGACCAAGATATATCGGGCCATCTGGGAATCACAAAGACTTGTAATAGGATAGGAAACATATTCTGGTGGAAAAACCTACATAACGACGTTAAGAGTTATGTGAGTTCATGTATACTATGCCAAACGGCAAAACCACTGAATAGGAAACCTGCTGGTTTGATGTCATCATCACTGCCCGAAGGTATTTGGGAAAACGTCTACATCGATTACAAAGGCCCGCTACCTACTTCAAAAAATGGAAACAAGTATATTCTGGTCCTTATGGATGCGTTTTCGAAGTGGGTGGAATTGATTCCAGTACGTGCTGCAACCGCCGCTAACACCGTGCGCGCGCTCTCGCGCGGTGTCTGGGCACGCTACGGACCGCCGCGAAAACTCGTTTCTGATAACGCAACACATTTCACAGCTGACGTGTATAAACAGATGTGTCGGGCTTGGGGCATAAAAGATGTTAAAATATCTCCGTATTATCCCCAAGCGAATGCGGTCGAAAGGGTGAACCGAAATTTGAGTGTTATGTTAAATATTTATTGTCGGAAAGTTAAATCCATATGGGACGAATCGTTGCCAAACTTCCAGGTGGCACTTAATTCCGCAATTCACGAGAGTTCAAATTGTACACCCGCGTCGATTTTTCTAGGTCGGGAAATTAGAAGTCCTTTAGAAAATAAGTGGGAATTAGATAAGATCATTAATGAAGTTGATGAGTCAAGTCATAGTTGTAAGTTGAGGGATGTAACTCATAACTTACACACGGCACACGAACGACAGAAATATTACTATAATAAGCGTAGACGGCCAGCTGCCTTTAAAGTAAATCAACAAGTACTTGCAAAATGTTTCCCGATTACAAATACTGATCGAGGTGTATGCGCAGCATTCTGCCCACGTTGGTCGGGCCCCTACGTCATTAAAAGTATCACAAATGGCCAAGCCTTGTTGATCAAACCGAATTCAAATATTCAAAAACGAGTAAATATCTCTCAATTAAAACCGTATTGGTCGCGATTAAGTGGGGGGGGATGTGACAATGTGCAGTTTCCTTCTACCCTCACTCTCCCATAATCCTAACGCCGGCTCATCGAACATTCGGGGAGGCGCGGGCGAGCCAGTTTGCGCCGGAGTGTAAGACAGAACGTTTGTGTTATTTCCCTTGCGATTAAAAAGGGACCGAATACCAGATTCCGAAATCACCCCCGTGTCGCGACGGACTACCGATAATCTTAGCCAAGGGACGCGAGTGAAACAAGTGAACAGTGCACTGTATATCTGGACTACCCTGAATCGCCGAGCTGTGAGTACTTCTATAAATCCTCTCAACCAACGTCCTAAACCCCTACACATTGTCACACTACAGAACAGATGTAGGGTACGTATTAAACATACCTACAAGAGCCTAAGCACACGGCATATTTGAAACGCGCCGACGACTTGCGTTTTGCATCCCACAGAACAGTTTGTTTGCGACGTTTGTGACAACCGCAAAATTCACCGAGGAATGCAAAACGCACGATGCCGGCGCATATAAAATACGCCGTGTGCTTAGGCCCTAAGTTTCATTTAAATACCACAAAATAATTCAAATTCATTTATTTATAGGATAAGATTGATTCAAAATAATGAAGCAAAACGAAACAACATGCGATGTTGCCAAAATAAACTCTTTTCGGAACATCTTCCTCAAGATTCAAACCTTGGTGTTTCAGTCATACATATGCTACAGTCCATTCAGCTTACATGCGGGCGTGCAAACATTTATCAGGAGCAATTTATTTAGACTTTGTTACACTAACAGATTATTAAATATGGTCGTCAAAATAACAATAGTAATAATTGAAAAATATAAGATAAAATTTCCATTAGTCATTAGACCACCACTATTTTTTTTATCATCTCTCTGGATACGATACGGTAATCACGACCGTATATGCCGTTTACTTTGAAAGGCTTAGTACAGTGAAGTGTAAAAATGTAGGTAGACTAATCTTTCTCATATGAACTATGCCCCATCGCTCTTATGTCAACGGAATAAGGTTGTGGTACAGTCAGCTGCAGAGACAAGTAACCCACGTGCCACACTAACATTATATGGCAGAGGCGTCACGTTTCTCTGCTGCTGACTGTACATATTTACAAGAGGACTAATTCGATTCATACAACGTGCTCATGAGAAACCCGCCTAATTTTACCAGCGTATACGGTCATTAGGACCAAAAAATGTTATATGAACCCCAGCTTAGTTTTGAAGATATTATCAACTTTTATGTAAACCATTTATTGTGACTACTAAAGTGCATTGAGCTCTTTTCATCTCGACATTGCCACATGCTGCCAAGTTTCGCGTCGCTATTGACAGACATCAAAGTGACAGCTACCACTGACTAATGTCATTTTGATGTAAAAATGGCGTTCGTGATATCACCCACTAGGTCTAAGTATAAATTAGTTTTAAGTTACAGGGCACCACCGAAAATCAAAGTCACGGCTTGCCGTGCCATAAAGCTGAGTGGTGACCCCTTTCAGCGTCGTCAATACTTTTTTTTGTTATTTGTATTTCTTGTTGCTGGCGTTGAATAAATATGTTTTCTTTTCTTTCTTTCTTTCATCCTTTTTTGGAAAAATAATCCTCATCATTTTATTTAAAAAGATAATTTTCAATTTCATAGAGAAGCGAAAGTTATTGAAGTTGCAAAAATCAACAAAACAAGATTAAAAAAAAAAAAGTTTGACGAGGGTTCTCGTATAACATTTTTTACTCCAAATGGCCTGAAATGTGTTGTTAAAATCTTGCGGATTTCTCACGAGACACCTTGGATTTTTGCACTTGACTCTTTCGTTTAGTAGTACTCTAAGAACATGCGTTCTCGCAGCATTATTAAAGCTGCACTGCTATATCAGTAGTACCAGGCCTACGAAAGAGATGGCGCTATGATCACAATAATATTTATCCCGCTCAGACTGCAGAGGATCGCAACTTGTTTTTTCTTTCTACCTAAAACTTTCTTATACAAATGAATGAATCCATACCAATATTATAAATGCAAAAGTGTGTTTGTCTGTCTGTCTGTTACCTCTTCACGCTTAAACCACTGAACCGATTTGGATGAAATTTGGTATGGAGATAGTTTCAGTCCCAGGGAAAGACATAGGCTACTATACCTTTATCCGCGATAAACCAACTTAACTTAATACACTCACCAACATATAAACTTGGTCGATTTGTGCTTTGCCTTCGACATTGTGATGTTTTATTATTCGTAATATGTCCTTTATTATATATTGCACTTCACTTCCTTAAGTTAAATTTTGTTCGGCAAGATAGTTACTTTAATCCATTGTAACATCACATGACAAGGTGCTGAATCTGGGTACAAATAGGGATGATGACTAAATTTCAATAATAAGTCCGTCGTGTACATTAATAAAAAATATGTGACTTATTTTTTATTAATCTACATGATCAAAAAATATAAAACGATACACTGAGTCACAATGTCGCGTGACGTCACTCCTAAGTACAGTTTGTACCTTGTTATGACGTCACGAGCCCCCACTTCTAAACTTTAATGCCATTTATCTTAGTATTTTTTTGTTCATTTGAAAGAGCAAAAAATACATGTCCTATATATTTTTATTATGTAAAATGAATTTTGATTTTCTTACCCCCGCCATCGTACCTATTGTGTTTATTTATTTCATATTTATGGCATGTACAAGGCGAATTGCATGCCATAAGGCGTTCTCTACCAGTCAACTTTAGGGTAGAGAAAAAAAAATGTTCTTTAATTGGGGTAAAGATATTATGGGTTACTAATTTTTGGCGCGTACAATTCGTATTTCAATAGTACCTTTCTAAAGGCCTAAAGAAGTATGTGTTTTAAATTTCCCGTTGCTACCTTAATCGGTTTAAGGTGTGCGTTTCTGTCAATATCTAAGCCACATAACACAGACACTAATCGTGGGGGAAAGCTTCCAATCTTCAAGTTTATACTATTACTAGAAAGTACCCGCAACTTCGTTCGTATAGGAGAAAAAGTCATAACCCCTCTTTTTTCTTCAATGCACTTTATTGTGTACTCATAGCACGATTGTAACTGAAATCTTAAGTCACATTTACATCTTCATTCCGCAAATCCAACTTCACTGCTATTATTTTGCACACAACTGTACAACGTGCTCGTAAGGAACCCGAATAATTTTACCAGCGAATACCTGAGGTCATTAGGACAAAAAATGTTATATGAACCCAGCGCAAATCTAGCATAGTTATGAAGATATTATCAATTATTATAATTACTAAAGTGCATTAAGCTCTTTTGACCGCGACATTGCCACGTATGTTTCCAAGTGTCGTGTCGCTATTGACAAACATCAAAGTGTCAGCTACCAGTCACTTGTCATCCTTTTTTGGAAAAATAATTGTTACCATTTTATTAAAAGGTATAATTTTCATAGAGAAGCAAAAGTTCAAGTTTTATGTACAAAAATCAACAATTTTTTCCTTTTTTTTGTCGAATTTGACTTGGGTTCATATAACATTTTTTAATCCAAATGACCTCAGAAATGTGAGGTAAAAATCTTGCTGATTTTGCACGAGACACCTTGTATATCACGCCTATCACGGTAGTCACTGTTATTGTAAAGTATAATAACAAAGCCTAGTATGTATGTTCGTCGCGGCGCGAAAACATCTGTGGACTCAATTGGTATCGAGGATGTTTATGAATTCAGTGACACTGGCATACAGGGTGACTCGTCATTTGTGCATCACTTTTACCGACAATAGCTTGACAGTTTTGATGACACGTTTGGTTCAGTGGGTTGCACAACGGCCTACGCAGCTGGCGGTCTCGAGTTCGGATCCCGGCCAGAGCAACTGTTTGTGTGATGAGCACGAATGTTTATTCCTGGGTCTTGGATGTTCTCTATGTATTTAAGTTTTATAATTTATGTATATATTATGTATATCGTCGCCTAGTACCCAGAGCTCAAGCATTGCTCAGTTTGGGACTAGGTCGATTTGTGTAGGATTGTCCCTAAATTTTTTTTTTTCACTTTACTAATTAGCGCTAGTCTTGTACGTAATCAATGCCGAAGAGTGTCGGCGAAACTGATAGACTCACTCGATGACATTGGGTGTGATCGCATTCCTTTAATTAACGATAGCGCATGATAAGAAAGCAATTGTAATTATTCCAGCTACTCGAAGTGCATGTCTATTGACATTGAACTTTTCTTCAGCGCCGTTTATCACTTGAGTTTTTTATCGAAAATGCAATATTATGCGATATAATTATACTACACTTTATAAATGCTTCAGTAGCGGTCTGCACTTTATAGTTCAAATAGTCGTTTGATTATAAAGTAGGATTTTAAGGCGACTTTGTCTCGACTATAAAAAGTTCTGTCTCGGTCTAAACCACTATTTTAGTACGTACTTGTTATAGTACGTTTAGTAGACAGGACTACCGCTGTTCATAAATAATAATAATAAATAAATATTACAGGACAATTTTAAACAAATCGAACTAGTCCCATGATAAGCTCAATAAGGCTTGTGTTATGGGTACTAGACGACGATATATTTAATAGATATATTTACTTATATACATAGAAAACATCCAAGACTCAGGAACAAATATTAATGCTCATCTTACAAATATTTGCCCTTACCGGGATTTTTCTATGTATATAAGTAAATATATTTAATAGATATATTCACTTATATACATAGAAAACACCCAAGACTCAGGAACAAATATTTATGCTCATCTTACAAATATTTGCCCTTACCGGGATTTGAACCCAGGACCTCCAGCTTCGCAGGCAACGTTACTCCCGCTGAGCCAAACCGGTCGTCGTGTTAATAAAACAGAGGACTTACGAGATAAAGTATATAAGTCTTGCTTGCTCACGTTATTGTCCACCCTGTATAACGGCCCGACCTCATAAGGCCGACCCAAATCTGTTCCGCCGCGACCATATTAATATGTCATCGTTCCACGTGTTATTCATGCTAACGCTATGAGAAAGCTGCATTTCCTGACTCATTGCTCATAATCTAGGTTGGAAATCAAGCCAACGATGCATGCAAGTGAGTCTTTTTAGGGTTCCGTAGCCGTAATGAGAAAAACGGAACCCTTATAGTTTCGTCATGTCCGTCCGTATGTCACAAGCATTTTACCCAAAAACTATAAGATGTATATTGATGACTTTATAATCTATACTATTATAAAGTTGAAAAATGAAATGTCTGTACGAGTACATTGGAGATATTTTCAAAAGAACTATTGTAACGGACTATTTGGAGGACATTGAATTTTTATGATTACGTAAAGTAATTTTTATTATTGACACTGTATGTTTGCATGTGTCGTTGTGGCTTCATCACACAAAATTGGCCTAACGGATTTCAACTATTTTTGGTACACGGGTAGCTGGGTATCCACAGATGGTTATAGGATACTTTTTACTCGACTACGCTGAAGAAAAAACGAAGGGTTATGCTTTTTTCTCCTACGCGAACGAAGTTGCGGGGATCTTGTAGTTTAGTTATAATTTTCTGTCTCATGTAAGTGAATTCGTAAATTCTTATGAGATTAAATGATCTTAAACCTAAATTCGGAGTATAGGTGGCTTGTAGAAACCGCTACTTAGTTTCATAGTTAAATAACAAAAATAAATATTTCTAGGGGGCCACTCGATACGTGTAACAGAAGCTGATTTTTTTTCAGCAAACGTCAATTTGTGGCACATATTTCGACAGTTCTTTTAAAAACATTCTAAGGTTTTTAAAAACAATTTTTGATTAATCTTAATATTGAAACACAAATTTGTGTTTATATGTTTTTAACGCAGGAAAATTAATACCTCATTATTATCTATTGTGATATAGATACAAGTCAAAGCGCAACGAAAAATACAATTGCTCTCGCAACTGGTCACACCAGGACTCGAACCAATAGTAATCAGGAAGTACCGGGTTCGAGTCCGGGTGTGATCACGTGCGAGAGCAATCGTATATTTTTTTGATTAAGTAAATATTTTTGGAAATGACTATGATAATTGTGGTTGTACTATTACAGCGGAAATAGAAACTGTTTATTCATGAAATAGAAGCCACGAGATTTACCACGAGTCATTGTCCAGTTGGTACAGTCACTTTAATTGATTGTAATGTACCCAATTGTGAAGAGGTCAAGATTCTGTGACGCCTACTAGAAATGTGTGTTTTGAAGACGATCTTGACTGTAGGAAACAAGATAAGGTTGTCTGGAAGAGAGAGAGAGAGAGAGATAAAATTGTAAAAATGAAATGTCTGTACATTGAGGATATTTAAAAAAACTAAGGGATAATTTGGAGGAGGATATTTTTATGTTTGTATGTGTCGTGGCTTCATCACGCAAATTCGGCTAAACGGATTTCAACTATTTTTGGTACACGGGTAGCTGGGTATCTCCAGATGGTTATAGGATACTTTTTACCCGACTACGCTGAAGAAAAAAAGAGGGGTTATGACTTTTTCTCCTCCGTGAACGAAGTTGGCATCTAGTTATACATATTTTAATGACGAATAATCGGTTAACAATTAACAAATAAGCCTAAACAACCGCAGTTTGACTGTCATAAAATTTTAAATGTTAATGTAATGTTTTTCGTAAGTCGTAATCGCATTTTTCTACGAAACATTTGACTTTTCAGGATTGTTACAAAACAAACCTGCCTAACGTAATGGGTTCAGAGGTGACCTTTTCGAAGATCCTGAAAATTTAAACGTTTCAGAATTGTTGTCATATGCACTGAGGAAGGTTTTTTTTTAAATTTGAATTGTACACGGACGAAGTCGCGGGTTAAAGCTTGTCTTGGTATATCAAGTAAGATCCTGCAAAACAAGCCAAATAATGAACTGCGTTAAAATATGGAGATATCTTACGTGTAGCTTGTTTTATAAACTTTTAAGTTGGGTGTGAAAGTCCATTTTTCAAGTATGAAAAGTATTAAAAACGTATAATAACATTGAATAACCCATAAAATGTATGGTAACTTTTGTTATGAAACCGTTTCGAAACGAGTTTTGAATATAGCTGCAGAACGAAGTTCATAATTTCCCCATACAAGGTACTGTACGCGTGACGTCACAAGGTAAGTAGGCTTTAGTATGAAGCGTTTTTTGGGAAAGTCCAAAATGTGATTTTCACATGGTTCTATCTCGGGAAGTTTTTATGAGATTGAAATAGTTTTTCATAAATACTTTTATTATTGAGAGGCCGTAAAAGTTGTCAAATAGCCTGTAAGTTGTTTCTTTTGTAAATCTATTCCCGTATGCAGTAAAGCATTGTATTGTATTAGTAGGACACTCGAATAAGTTAGTTTTCACTTGTTTACACACACACACACACACACACACGTTGTCTCCGGGCAGTATTCGCGACGCAACTGGCCATTATCTTATCAGGACGATACGGCTTTGTGACCCGGTTATTGAGCTGCGGTATATCGATAGCAGACTGTAATCATTACGGATTTCGTGCGAGTCGATTTCATAGATTAAGCCGTATGTTGTTTTTCGTGACATCGAAGTAGCGTCTTGTTTATAAATACTTACTATTGGTGAATTAGTAATAGAAGAATTCGGAAATTTATTAAAAATAGTATGGATGCACCTTTATTTAAATTTCGATTATTTTCAAATGCCAAAAGCAACAATAAAATAGTTTTATATTAGGTTTACCTGTAACTATGTCAGTAAGTATGTAAACAAATCTTACAAGTTAAATTTGAACCACTTTCCGGTTTCTGATTGAGTTAAAATTCGGCATACTTATGTAAGTTAGGTGACAATACAATATTATAACATCGAGCTAATCTGATGATGGAGCCGGCTGGTAGTTCTAAGAACTCTGTAATAGCATAACACAATCCTACCGAGTTTGGGCTCTTTAGAATCGTATCAGTGACCAGCTGATAGATTTTTAATTATAAGTACATTCGGAGATAAAAATTGTCTCAATATCAAAAATATTTTTTTTGACAGGACCTTGTTTTGTGTGTATTTTCAAGATCTTGCATTCATTATGCATATAAAAATGAGTCCGTCTGCCCGATAAAATTAAATATATGGAATAGTAACAAATCTTTAATATCATGCTAATTGTATGGAACTATAATTTGTCGATGTAAAGTCACTTGGACTGCTCAGAGCGGTATCGTTGGTCCCACTTCTCTTTATGGTTTCATTCTGCACATCACTTTACCTTCTAAAGGCCTTATTAAACCTTGCTGAATTTAGCAACCTGAATGGCAGTTAAACCACGTGTTGCTGTTTCCCTTTCGTCAGTGACTAAATTCTACCACCTTATCCTCTAAAGAAAATTGTAAATCACTCACCTTTCATCATATACATTGGTCATGTCGTACGGCTTGTCGGCCTCCACGCTCTGACAGTCACTGTCAAGCGGCTTGGACTGCTCGGAGCAGTACCGTTGATCCCACAGTTTTATGGCCTCGTCCTGGACTCACCACGTTATCTTCCAAAGATAATTGTAAATCACTCACCTTTCATCATATACATTGGTCATGTTGAGGCTGTCGTCCATCAGACTGCTGTCGTACGGTTTGTCGGCCTCCACGCTCTGACAGTCGCTGTCGAGCGACTTGGACTGCTCGGAGCGGTACCGTTGGTCCCACAGCTTTTTGGTCTCGTCCTGGACTCGCCGCTTGAGCTCCGATATCTTCTCACGTTCGTTCTCTATTACTTGGCAACCTGTGGGAAGTCATATTGAAATAAAAACCCAATATAAAATTCAACGGACGTCCTTCACAATCTTAACAGGACACATTAGGACACCCGCCTTTCCAACATGATTAAGATTACATGTATTATTTGTATAATTCACAAGGTGTTTTATTTAGTCATTATGGAAAGTTCAGACTTCTATGGACGGACATGAGTAGCTATAAGAGTTCCATTTCTGCCATACACCTTAAAAACTCGTGACATTTTCATAGTCTGTAGTTAAAATGTCTTCAGGATCATACAAGACAATAAAATGTTTAATGATTATTTTTAAACAAATATCATCGTAAATTTATGAGTCAAACTCTTGTCGGTGTAGCAGATAAAGCGTGAAGCTGTTTCCATCTCGCCCTATCCAGGGCCACTTTTTTTATCTCCTTATACCACATGACGTCAACCTTCCCTTTTATTTGTTTCATGTAGCTTATCCTTAGTCTTCCACTTCCTCGCTTGTCTTCACCCTTTCATTCTACGATCTTATTAATAAAAGCATCATGTCTTATAAGGTGACCAATAATTTTCTCTCTTCTATTCTTTATCGTTTTTATTAAGCTCCTCTTTCCCCCACCCTTCCGAGTACTTCTTCATTTGTGACATTTTTCTGTCCAACTAATCCATCCCACGCCAGCACCACATTTCAAAGGCCTCCAAATTCCCTATCCCTTTGTGTTATGGTCCATCCCTCACACCCATATAATGCTATACTCCAAATAACACACTTTATGAATTTCTTTTTAGCTCTTCGAGATATGAGGTCAATAGGTTATTCAATTATAGTTCAATAAAAATTAATTAGTTCAATATGTCTTACCTTGTTCTTCCAACATCTCCATCCTCTTCCTCTCGATCTCCATCAAGCTGTCCAGGGTCCGTTTCCCCAAAGAGTTCATATCAGTATCACTGGATAGTATAGGCGCATCCATCGTGACTTTAGATATCCTATCAATATCATCCTGAGAAGGAATCTTTACAGAATCCGAAATCCTGTTAAACTCTCTAACGCTAGGCTCGTCTCCGCAGCTTTTTCTATGCAGAACTTTATTACTCCTATCTTCAAATGAAACGTTGTGACCTTTCTGATTTGGTTCAGATTCCTCTTCTTCTTTTATGTCATGTTCTTTCATTAGTTTATCTGGTGATAGTGATTTCGCTTTTATATATTTGTTATCAACGCCGATCGGTTTAGCGTTTTTGACGTATCTGTTTTTAGGTTCGTCATCTTTGACTTCGACTTTGACGTCTTTAGTTTTTTTGAATGAATCTTTTTTGATTATCTTGCCTAAAGCAGCGAACGTTGGTATTTTGGATGACGAAGCGCTTTTGACCGGACCGTTCTTCTCTTTTTTATTCTTGGAATGTCTCAAACTATTAAACCTATCTAACGAAACATCATTTTCAATAGTATCATTATTGTAAAACATGTTTTCATTCAAACTCTGCGACATTACGTCGACTTTCTCTTTCTTTTTGTCCTTGCTCTTTCTTTTTAGTGAATCGAAATTCCGCTCCCAAAATCCTTTCTTCTCTTTAGAAGTTGAGGACTTAGACGGGCTTTCGTTGTCATCGTCTGTGACGTCGCAAACTCGTCTTTCAATGTCTACAATCATGGATTGTGACATTTGATCGATGGAGTTAAACTTATCTTTTAGTTGGTTAGTGTGTTCTTCGAATTGTGTTACTTTAACGTCTAAATCGTCGCTATCGCTGCTTTGTGGAGATTCGCCAAATTCTCCTGATTTCGCTCTGGTTTGGTCTGTGTAGAAAGCACTATCTGGAGATTGAGTTCTTTCTAGATCATTTAGTTTGGCTACTATAGGTTTTAACTCTTTCTCTAAAGCTTGTACCTTACCAGTGATATCTTCGACTTTGTTAAGTAGTCTCACATACTCCGCTTGAAGAATTTTAGTCTCATCTAGAGCAGAAGTTAAGTTGCTATTGGCTTCTGATTTGAGTGTTAGTATTCTCGTTTTCTGCGCTTCTATTTTCTTTGTAAGTAGGATTATTTCGTTTTGTAGATCTTCTCGGTTCGCAAGTCTGAAACAAAATGTACATTTTCATGATTTGTACTACAAATTGCGTAGTAATTTTGTAGTATTTCTCTACTATATATTTCTGCAATGGAACTAATGACAGGTCTTTATTATACTATTAGGATTAGTCATGTATTCAGTTCCAGACAGGAACAATGGAAATGAAATGAAAACCAAAACTGCATTAAAAGATTTTCAAAAAAGGACAATACAGTTTCTACAAAAATTGGAGTCAGTGTGTCGAAAGGCGACGGAAATGGAAGTGTGTAAGCAGATAGCTCCAGAATATGCCGCGGGTATGTGGACGGGCGTGATTGGTATACCAAAATGCTGAACGTTGGGGGGTGGTCATTTGAATTCGCGGCGATACACTTTGATGAAGGTATAATGCGAGTGAATCATGTTTCTGATCTATAAATTCTAATACTTCTATGATAACAAAGGTCTTACAGTTCTGACTCCTCCTCTAAGTGCTGGAACTCCAGGTCCTCGAATATCTTGGTCTCGTTGTCCAGAATGTCCTGTGCGTTTTGTAACTCTTCCACCGTCGCTCCGTGGTTCAGATCATTCCTTATCCTGTACAAAAAATGTGAACGGTTAAAAATGACAATACGGTATTATTTTTATTTGCCTTTTTTATAATACTAAGGTGGAAAACAAGCGCGCGACTTGGCTGATGTTAAGCAGTCACCTCAGCTAATAACGTTAGCAACGCCAGAGGCATTACGTGCGTGTTGCAGACCCATTAAAAACTTATTCAAACCCCTCTTGAAGAACCCCATACTGTTTCCCTCCAGGGAAAACAGCGGCCAGGAGTTCATTATACATTCGGAGTGTGCGCGGTAGAAAACTCCTTTGATACCGCATGTTGAGCGACCGTTTTGGTTTCTTAGTGTGTGAATGAATACTCTGCCGATGGCGAGCGGTGCGGTTGTAGAAGGTTGCTGTAGGGTAGGCATAATGTTGAATAGTTCCTCGGAGCACAGCCTACAAAAGCGGTAGAACACACATAAGGAGGTTCGCCTCGTCTCTCCTTCGACTTAAACATTCAATACCGCTTGTGAGCATGGGACCATCAACAATTCGTACAGCGCGTCGTTGAACCGTGTCAAGAGGGCCAAGCTGTATCCAGGTGCCCCAGCCCAGGGGTGACAGCAGTACTCCATATGGGGTCGGACCTGCGATTTGTACAACAGCAGTCTTTGCCCAGAAGTGAAGTACCGCTTCGCTCTATTCAGGACACCGAGCTTTTTTGATGTCAGCTTGGCATCTTTTAGGCGAATTCTTCAACTAATCTAAAGTTTATGCAATCTTTAAGATCTAAATTCGTTGCCAACTTTAAGGACTAATATGTAGCATATGAATAAAAAAAATATCAATTGAGTAAAATTATCACAGAAATTTAGCAGGGATTCTCCTCATGACCACGAATAATGAGTTTTGGAGAAGAGAATGCTAAGGGAAAAGATCTCGACTGAGTGAAAGTGCAGACAAAAAGTATCCTATACTACAGCCTTCAGTGTACAACTTTGCCCTTATTTGATTCATTTTAGTATTAAAATTCAGAGTGCTATCAATGGAGTTAGTATCTTCCCTCTTTATCTCTCTTATAAGATGGTGTATCTCTTCCCGATGGCCGTGCTATTTGCAAAACTATTTTTCTAACTGACGCAACTCTTAGAAATCGAAAAGCTTTGGACATTTCTTTAATCTTTGTGCAATAGTTAACTGGGTGAATAAACTTTTAGACCTACACTTTTGATGTCTCAGGCGTAACCAAAAATGTATCTGGAGTAACCAAGAAATCGGGCTTCTAATATGATTTATTTATTTTCTAAAACGTGTACATGACATTACCGTACAAAACCAATGCGTCAAGAAATGAAACAAATGCCTAACATTTGAAAATTATATTTTATTATAACAGGTACCAAACAAATTATATTGAGACAGTTGAACACCTAGCATCCATTGCCTCACAAAATCTCAAGCATTCACTACACACTGCCGCCCATCGCCTGATATGATCATGATATTTTCCTGTTTATTAGCTTTAACAGACAGGGGGTTTCAACGTTTTAACGTACACCATAGATTAAAAAAAGAGAAACCATTATTTAAAAGCGTTATTTTACAGCGAAGTTTAAAAGTTGTGGACAGATTGGTGTGGGTCTAAAAGTTGATTCACCCAACTAATAGTTTGGTTAAATTTGTTTTACATAACTTTTGCGAATACAATTACAGAAAAAGACTCCTGTTGGGAAATAAAGCAGTTTGGGAATAAACTCTTAAACTTAAACCTTACCTGCTACTATTATCACTTCTTCTGTTAACAATATACAACTCCACGATTAATTTTCACTAGACTAGAGTAGGTATCTTATTTCACTCAATGGTTCAAACTAAATCTGCCAAACAATGGATGAGGATGTCACAAGACTACTCTCAGAATTAAGGAAATAATACCCAGAACTTTCTAATTATACGAATTAATTAGAATATACGAGATAAATAAAACGAGACTATAATAAAAGTAGAGATGTGACCAGTCGTCCGGCGACTTAGCGTAATACTGCAAGTTCTCAAACCCCACTAAATACATTTTATGTTAGGATCATTATCATTAGTGTCGGGAAAATTAGATTTAGGCACATGAAGTTAAGGTTATTTATTGATGTTTAATGATATACTCACGTAATAACTTCTTACGACTAGAAGAAATTGGTCTTTAGCAATTAGAGGAACCACGAAATTGGATAAACCAAATATTCCCCGGGTTTTTGTCAATACGTTAGTTAATAAACTAATATGAGTGACTAGTATTATCCTTTATTTACGTAGAAGTAAGACAGTACTAACAAAATAAAAACACAATATGAATAAATAATGGATTTGGATCAGTTTGATTGCTTTTACTATTTAGTAAATGTCTCATGGCAGGATAACCGGATGCATTTTAAAATGACGGGAACATGTACTTTATGTATGGCATACAAGAGGGTAGACCCATTTCCCAGCAGTGATACACACATACTATCTATTGGCTACTTAAAAATATTTAATACCTAATGATGTTGCCTATTGATGCGGATGAGTCGGTTACTAAGTCGTCCCGACTGACTGACCGACCCATTGATTCTTTTTATATGCATAAATTTAGCTAATACTGCTTTTCGCGTAACTACAGTGTATTCCCCAGACTAGATATAATTTCGGAAATGTTCAATTTCCTAACTTACGATTTCTTCGAAACTGGAAATACTTAGTTGGCAAAAGAAGACAGTTGGGAAGTGAAGGAGTGTTGGAAATACAATAAGCCCTTCATATTGATTTAAACTTACACGATCTGCACTCATTATCACAACACAACAAAACGGGGCTTAATCGCGCGGCTTAGTTCCTTCCATACTATGGACGTATCGCGACGTCCGAAACGTCGAAGAATACCAACGAAAGGTAATTAAATAAATTATACGCCATTTATACGCAATTAAACCCCGTTTTGTTGTGTTGTGACAATAAGTTCTTTTATTCATATAATAAATTTGAAATTTTACTGAAAAATTTATACGTGGTGTACAACAGAAATACATTTATTTGAGTTAGAAGTCTCGGTAATAAAATTTCTCCGGGGTAACAAGCAGACTATCCTACATCATCTAACATCAAAATTATCTTTGGCCACGGATTTTTAAAAAAATGACCACTGTTCCTTGATATTTGTAAAATATTAAACTCGGTTGTACCTTGTTTTATCAAAAATATTTCATCAGAAACTTCATTTGGTAGACATATCTTTTCATAAAAAGATGTTTTTCTGGAACCGTTAATAATCCGGGATTATTATGAAACTAACCTAACGGCTTCTATATGACGATCTTTTTAAAAATTATGAATGTTGTACTGTTACAGGGGGAAAGTTTTGATGTAATGAAAATTCTATGAATTCTATGCTTTCTATGAAACGTATGTCCATGAAATGGAACCGTTTAATTATATAACTTACCATTCAACTTTCATAGTAGCGATGTCGACTCTCTCCTTCAACTCGTTCTGTCTCGCTTCCTGCTTCTCCTTCAGCTGCTTTATCTCTTCTTCTATCTTCTTCGCCTGTTCCGCTAGCTGCATCTTCTTTTTCTGTTCTATATTCAATATGGCGATTTCCGAATCGTACTCTCCTTTTATTAGGGCTTTCTCCATTTCGAGCTGAAATGATAATGTAACAATGGCTATATTTGTATTTAGCTTATTATAAACAAACATATTAAGTTTTTATTGGAATTTCAGAGTAAAGTACTTTTTTTTTATCATGCATGACGCTATTTTTTTATTATTGATAAAAATCGTATTTATGTTACACTAGTTAAGTAAATACCTAAATGTAAATTCTTTATAGTTATAAATTCAACGTTAGCAAATATTAAACAGGGTTGACGACTGGTTTAGCTCAGCGGGAGTAGCATAGCCTGCGAAGCTAAAGGGCCTGGGGTCAAATATTTGTGTAATGAGCATAAATATTTGTTCCTGAGTCTTGGATGTTTTCTATGTATAATGTAAATTTATCTATTAAATATATCGTCGTGTAGTACTCATAACAAGCCTTATCAGCTTGTCATAGGACTCGTTCGATTTGTGTAAAAAATTGTCATGTAATATTTAGTGTTGGAAGAAATAAAGTACAAATGGCATTTTCCTATGGCATTGTTGTTTTGGTATTTGGTTATCATATTCCGTTTTCGAGATTAAGATGGAAGTCATGTATTGTGTCATTATATCTTTAAAAGTGTGATGGTGACACTGTGTTTCTAAATGAACCATTGAGGTTAATGGTATTTTGTGCAACTAAGTGCTATATGCTGAGCTGAGAGAGCTCAAAGTAAAAGTATGACTCAATAAATGCATTACATTAGAAAGTAATAAGAAATAGTCATTAAACATTTTACCTAAGTCACAAGGGTTTAATGTGTATTATATCAGAATGAGTATTATTAACGAGGTACTTCCTTACATACGGAATCATTATTCGTTACATAAGTAAATTACAATAACGGGTCACTTATTTTTGCAGTAATTGTACCATTTGTTAAAGCATTTGGACAACAATTTACCTATGGTTTTTCCATTGAATTTAATTTCTATTTTTACAAACAACTACAAAAAGCTGTATGAAATTCTGGACCCTATTATAACGTTACCACGTTGATACTAGGTAGAAAAAATATTTCTTTGTAGTCGACTGTACCGCCTTATTCTATTACGAAGAATTCTTAACGAGTTCTTCCTGTAGCAACGTATAATTAATAAAATTGTTTTAAAATCTATACTATTATAAAGTTGTAAAAATGAAATGTCTGTACCTACATTAAAATATTTTAAAAAATACAATTTTTACGAACTATCGGATACTATATCTGGAGGTCATTGAGTCGGAAATATATATTTTTGGATTTTTTGCATATTTGAATGTGTTGTTGTGGCTTCATCACGCCAAATCGGCTAAACGGATTTCATCTTTTTTTGGTACACGGATAGCTAGGTAATGGGTATCCACAGATGGTTATAGGTACTTTTAACCGACTACACACAAGAAAAAAAGAGGGTTTATGACTTATTCTCCTCCACGACCAAAGTTGCGGGGATCTTCAAGTTATTCAATACAAACATCACTTACCTCTCTCAAAATATCATCTTCTTGTGACCTAATTTCAGACATCTTGCATTTAAGTTCATGTATTTTAGCGACTAGCTTCTTTCTCTCTTCTTTAAGACTATCACATTTAACTTTCAAATCCGCCATATTTATATCCAGAGTACTATCAATGGAATCAGCTTCCACATCTATTTGTTTCAATCCATCTTGTATTTGTCTAATCATCTTCTCTCTTTTACTCTGCTCGAGATCTTTCTCAAATTCTTCTAGCTCTGGTATATCTGCCATCAGCTCTTTCTTAACGTCGTCGAAACTTTGGTTTTTAGTTAACGCTTTTTCATTTACAAATACTTCATCGGGTTCCGAATTGTTGGAGTTCTGTCTTTGCATTTCTTCTTTATCTATTACTATGGTAGAGTGACGCTGTTCTATATCATTTGTAACATCAGCATCATCTATCATCGGTATATCTTCTTCGAGACTTAGCTGTTTTTCAATACCTGCGAATTTCTCAGTTTTAGCTTCTGCTATATTCTCATTAATCTCTTTATTTGTATTGTTAGGTATATTAAAGTTAGGTTTTTTCGAGTTATCTACAGGCGGTGGGGTAGGAAAGATAAAGTATTGAGGTGATGGGAGGTTTTTGTGAGCAAATGTGGTCTTTATTCTCGTCCTTGGACTTTGAGAATTAGGCGATTTTGGCTTGAGGTTCCCTCGGTTGTAGTAAACATTTTCGTACGGGCTGCCTGAAAGTGTAACAGAAAAATCAGAGTTTGGATAGTCGGCTTTGAGCGACACATTATTTTTCGATGTAAGAGACAACTAACATGTTTATAAGAAAATTATGTGACAAGAACACTTTAATATACACAATAACAGATTAAGAATACACCCATAGCATATGTTACAAGTACAGAGGCGAACGTCTATAAACGAGATATCGCCAGATAATCTTTGAGCAATTGAGTGAATAATCTAAAGGTATTCTTATTCCAAGGGTTCGTGACTTCAGGAATGAGAGTCAAGAAGTTAATGTTTTCAAGCTGGAGAGAGACGCAGCGTGGTAGCCCACAAGGTCATCATACAAATATCTACTGCCCCGGACTACACCATTAATGGGCTAGCTCGAAGAAAAGATGACTAACAGAGATCACAAACAAGAAGATGCGTCATGGATCAACTATCCAGAAAATGAACTGAAGACCTGGTTAAAATGGTCGAAAGCCGATGTATGCTGAAAGCGTGCGACCGTTCGTCGTGGAAGTCTTTGAGAGAGACCTATGTTCAGCATTTAACGTTTACAGGTAGAAATCATGACGATAGTGACATGATTAGTTGTACATATCTGTTGGAGAATCTCATTGTAACCATAGTCACCGCTAGTAGCTCTATTTCTGTTGCAGAACTTTCTTTCTAAAGACATGTACATACCTATAGGCGACGTGATCTTCGGGTCCAGCTTCCTGATGAGCACGGGGCTGGCCAGCTCCTCGTCGAACACCGGTATCCCGATCTCGTCCATGCGGCCGCGGTGCTCGAAGTTCTGGATCGTGACCTCGGGAGTTAGCGGTAAGGAGTCCATGTTCTCGTAACTCGAGAGATTCCGTTGGATGGGTAGGGATTGACTCATTGCGTTTTTGTTGTGACTAGTTTCAAACCTGGAAGATTGTATTGTATTTTAGATAGTGTCAAATAACGCGAGTCACAAATGCGTGACCTATTTCACGGAAAGCCGTTAAAATAAATAATAGGTTTTAACTATGACTGTATTAATCAAAGAGGGTACAAAGAAACTGAGTCCGGAATTATTGGATTTCCTTTATGAAAACGACTTTGACCTTATATTTTTGGCAGAAGTAGTCCTTAAAAATAACTATTTTTTATAGCCCTACTCAGTTTAGACTCGAATTCAAGGATCTTTTAGTAGAATATTTGACATCAGTTCCTTTTTATGAACTGTCTAACGCTCAGAAAATATGAAGTTTTAAAGAAAAATAGCTTTATGCCGTTGTCGTGGTAAAATTACCCCTTATTTTTGTTTTTTTTTTATCACTTTCATTTCGCCAAAAATGTAAGAGTAAATGTTTTTTTGCGTATTTCCAGGAATGTCACTTATCTGTAAACGTAACATAATTTATATTGACTACAGGAAACTACCCAATTGGAAATAGAGAAAATATAATTTCATAGCTACTTTTGCTGCAGACTGTATATGACTTAACAATATAGAATAAATAATAAGGTCTACCTACTTATAATAACCCTCGCTAGTCTGCACGAAGTTGGGGTTGTTCATGGCGACACTTCTCGGCAGCGACCCGTTCGTGATTATCTTGTTGTGAGGCCGCTTTTCTGTCGGCGTTATTGGTATACCTGAAATTCGAAATGAATTAGAACATAATAGAAATGGTCAAATGACTGAGAAAACAAGAACGACTAAAAATACATCATAGTAACATAGTACAAACTACTTACAAGAATACTATTAATTATGAAGTTGTAAAAATGAAATGAAACATTGAAGATATTCTCAAAAAAAAAAAACTGTAACGGAGGCCACTTTCACGTTGTGGTCACGAATTGGGAGGTCATTGAATACAGTACTAAATATGCCCAAAACTCGCCATTAATTCAGCCCCATTGATTTGTTTGACTGGACCAAATTAAGTTTGAAGAAACGTATTCGGTCTTTACTTCCTAGACTAGTTCGGTGCTGAGTAAATGTTCCTTTTCCGCACATACACCACACACACATACATAACACACTAATACACGGGCACCCAACCCATCTTCTAATATTTGAGAATGTCAAATGTATTCCTTTTTTTTATAATGCACTTATACTCGCTTTTATGTAACTTGTGCCACTAAATTGTACTTTTGTGGACATCTGTTATTGGCTTTTGTTGTAGATTTTTTATTAAATTATGTTTCATGTATTGTATTGTTGTTGATGCCCCCGAATAAATAAATATATAAATAAACATGACTCACATAGAGACAGACGGATATGGCGAGCAATGTTTTTTTACCTGACGCGATCTGCCTCTCGTACTCGGCACACATGTTGAGTATTTCCTCCAAACGCGCTGTCTCTGCCTCTTTCTGCTCCTCCTCTTTTATCCTATCTTGGTACGCCTGGAACAATATTCAACGAACATTAAATAAAACTTCCCAGTAATCAACCAAACAATGCCATTTATGTCTGTTAATACAGACTATAAAAACAGTGTTATTAAAAGACTATAAGGTTCGTTAGCGGAAGAGGAAAAACTCATAAGCCTCTTTTTTACTTCAGTGTAGTCGGGTAAAAAGTAGCCTATAACCATTTGTAAATGCCCAGCTACCCGTGTACCAGAAATTGTTGAAATCCGTTTATATCCGTGTCGTTGTGCCATCATCACGCCATTACGGCAAAACAGATTTCAACCAATTTTGGTACACAGGTAGCTTGGTATCCACAGATGCATATAGGATACTTTTTAGTCGAGTACGCTAAAAAAAAGATGGGTGATGACCTTTTCTCCTCTGCAAACGAAGTACCACCTTAAAGTAATAAATAAACCGTAACATTTAAATATTGTGGTCACGCTTGCAGAGTTGAATACTTGTAAATAATAATAATTATACATAGATGACATGAACCTGTACAATGAAACACAGTCATTCCGTATATATACTATTAATGAGGTCGATGACGACAAGAGGTAATATCTCTTGCCGTCATGACAAGACCGAGTAACTTCTTTAAAAATGTAGGCAAATCATTAACTAAGTAATAATTATATTACTCATATGACTCATAAAATTATGTGTAAAATGGCCGCGTAGTAATTTGATTAATAGATTTTGTCGTTCGGTACCCGATCACATTTCTTTTCTAGCCTATGGATGGATGATTTAAAATTAAAATAAAAAAACAGCTGGCAGAGGCACTAAATCTATACTATTATAAAGTTGTAAAAATGAAATGTCTGTTCATTGAAGATATAAAAAAAAAAGATTGAAACTGACTATTTGCAGTTCACTACATTTTTTTGCAATTTTTGTGTGTCGTTATGGCATCATCACGCCAACGGCTAAATAGATTTCAACTATTTTTGGAACACAGATAGCTGGGCATTTCCAGATGGTTATAGGATACTCTTTACTCGACTATGCTGAAGAATAAAAGTGGTTTTTTTTTTCTTTCGCTAACGAAGCACCTTCTAGTAAAATTATAAAATCCAGAAGACTTACAGAAGTTATGAATCCAAGCAAGCTATAGCGCGATATACGAATGAGTCAAATAGTATGAATATGAACAATCAGAACAGCGAGTGCTGGTAGAGAATGGCATTAAGTCCGCCATTTGTACTTACTTTTGTTTTGTGCAATAAAGTTTCAATAAATAAACAGCGCCATCTCTCGGCCGGAGTACCTTTGCGGCCTCATTACGTCAAAACGCCTGAACGAATCTCAGCCAATTTTGGTACAAGGATAGCTTAATATCCGAGAATAGTTATAGAATACTTTCTACCCAACAACGCTGAGAAAAAGAGGTTTTTGCCTTTTTGCTCCCCGAGTCCGATTCTAGTGAATTTATAAATTTATCAAAAACTAGACAGACAACTTCGTTCGGAGGAGAAGTCATAACTTCTTTTTTTCTTCAAAGTGGTCGGGTCAAAAGTATTCCATTATTATTTGTAGGTACCCAGCTACCCATGTACCAAAAATAATTGAAATCCATTTAGCCGATTTGGCGTGACGAAGCCACAACGACACATACAAATTAACAAAAAAAAATGTGTTTCGCTTCAAGTGACCTCCAAATAATCCGTTACAATATATTTTTTTTAATTATGTTCATTGTACAGACATTTAATGTTTACAACTTTATAATAGGATAGATGAGCAACTTTTTTATACTATTTGTTATCGCAAATTAATTCTAGATTATTGTATAAGTGAAAAAAATATTTGTAACCTAGGCGAAACCCTAATAGTTAAAACAAATACATAAAAATCAATTGAAAAAAATCTATGTTCCCGCATCACTTTAGAACGGCTGCAACTATTAAGGTAATTCTTTTTTTCGTTGTGTTTGTATTTGTCAGAACATGGTTTGTGTGTAAGAAAATAAACTAAAAATTGCCTCTAAAAGTGAATATTATGGGTTTTTAAAATCTCCAGATAACAAGTGAGCGACTGCGTGGCACAAAAGATATAAACGCACCCGTGCGAAGCCAGTAGCGAAAAAATATTAATACTAAAGATAAATAAAGGTTAAAAAATTGCACAATTGGCACTATTTTTTTATAGTAGTATGTATGTTTAGTATATGTATATGTATAATATGTATGTTTGTTTTTATTTATTTTTGTATTATATGTAATCTTATCTCACCACCTTACTCATTTCTAGCTATTTTATGTCATTTCCGCTACCCAAAGGTTGTCTGGAAGAGATCGCTCTTTAGCCATAAGACCGCCTATTGTTTACCTATTTTATGTTAAGGCTCTATTGTACTGTTTCTGTTGTTGGTGTGCAATAAAGAAGTGTTGTTGTTGTTGTTATTTTTAAAGGTAAATATTTAAAATTTCATTCATTCTGTGATTCGGAATGAAATTGGTATTCATCTCTTAAAGGAAAATCAACACAAAACACATAACATAGACAATAAATTACCTAATAGTTGTAGATGATGTGGCGGGGCATACGCTAGTAGCGTGGAAAACAAGCAAGTTTCAAATCCCTAATACAGCGAAGAAACATTATAAAATGATTTATTTCTTATTTTGAGCATATACTATCCGTGTACGTTATTTGTTAAAATAGAGCTAGTGATTCTACTTCTGATATTTTACTCACCATACCGCAAAACAGTTTATCGATCTTCTTAATGATGCTATTATAAATTTCGTTTCTGATATAAAACTGATTATAGTTGTTATATTTTAGATCACTTCCAACTATGACCACATCCCCATTTTCTTTACCGCCTTTTAAATCCGCCATTTTAGAAATAATATCCTTCAGTTCTTCGTATGACTCTTTAATCTGAGCTTCAAGTTTGATTATCTTACCATCCATAGAGTTTTCATGGTCTCTTGTCTCTTTTATATAATGGTTTGTCAAAATTGTGTTAATAGTTTTATATATCTTTATATCGTTTCGTAGTTTAGTGACGATTTCGAGTTTATCGTTAACAGTGTTCGTTATATCGATTATTTTATCGATCTTCTCTCCGTCGGATTTTTTATCGATTGTTAGTTTCAGTTCTTTTAAAGCGTGCGTGTTTTTCTTTAAGTTCCATACGAATAATTTAACCAATCGTTTGTGCGAGAATCTTCTTTCGGACGCAGTCATTTTGTATTTAAATTGTATGTTTCTTTGTTATTTAACGTGGCGGATGTCTATTGATTAAACAATGCTGTCAACTGTTTCTAATTTCTAATATCAGTGACTTCGTCGTGTCGTCACGATCTTCATCTTCTTTAACTTTAATAAACCTCTCATGACGTTGAATAACATCTTAGTTGATAATTATTCACAGTAATTAAAGATTTTACGGAAAGTTTATGCCTCCAACGTCATTGTTTATAAATTCGCGTCTATCTCGTGTGCTAATTTTACTTAATCACTTTGTTATAGCAGTTTTTATATTGATTATCTCACAACAGATGTCAACGTCATATAAAATCAAATTGAGATCATTTTTAAAACACTTATTCTATTCATCACAAGACTACACAATTCTGCGACACTTTAGCAAAAACTGTTCCAAATTCTCAAAACCGAGATGTAATCGATCCGTCATTGGTCAGTCGTATCGAATTCCGGACACTTTTGTTTTTATCGTACCAATCGCTTGAGAATGTGTTCGAGTTACTTCCGAGTGTTTTTCGATTGTTCATAATGTTATAACAAAGTGTAATGTAAACAGGTAAGGTTAACAAATGTATCAAGCTTAAAATATCTGCCAACGAAAACAATTTAACAAAAGGTTAAAAAGATAAAAGGAAACAACCTTGTTAGGGTTCTGTACCCAAAGGGTAAAACGGGACGCTATTACTAAGACTCCGCTGTCCATCCGTATGTCTGTCCGTCTGTCACCATGTATGTCATGAACCATGATAGATAGACACTTGAAATTTCCACAAATGATGTATTTCTGTAGCCGCTATAACAACAAATACTAAAAACAGTTTAATTGTATGTTTGTCTGTCTATGTCAGTAACCAATATAAACCGATTGAACACCGCGTACATTTTGCTTAGGAGTAAGGCTCTGCTAACACTGGATTTTCAGAGATACGGGCATTTGTAGCGTATATATTTAACGGAACCCTTTTTTACTTTAATTGCATTGTCATTAGGTAAATTTACAAAAATATGCTCGATCTCAAGCCTGCAGGAGAATGGGTGAAAATTAATTGTATGGTTTGAAGTTGATAAACAAATACATATTCGATTTGAAACTATATGAAAGATTGTAAAATAAACACTATGCATCACAAAAACTGACAAGTAACTGATTTTTGTTACGATACAATGTCGTATACAGTTCACTGACGTAATTTGGAAACTGACACAAAGATATCGACATTACTTTAAAAATAATTGTATCTGAAACCGACTTGAAGCAAAAGACAGTAAGTGCATACTAGCGTGATATTGAGTTACTACTTTTTGTTGAAGAAAATTTAGATACGAGACTTAGTCGAGTGACAATATAATTTATCAAAATTTCAGTGTTGAGGCGGATATTTTAGATCTTGCTAATAATAAAAAAACTATAGAAAAACAGATCTAGTATGTATCTATTCCGTATTTGTGTGAATCGTATTTTTCCGTTTTAACCACAAATGGTCACTTATTTCACATGACCACTGATAATCACTTATTTTATTAACAGATCCAATAAGAAATACAGACTACACTTTCTCAAACACTGCACTTCCTCACATTTTCAGAGTTCTTTATAATATCATTATTTTCCTACTTTTTAATTACTCGTACACATGTAATATGTTATGTCAAGTTTACCGCATTGACTTCTGCAATTTCATATCAGTACGTCAAACGTTATCAGTGATAACATTGTTTCCTTAATTTAAAGTTTATGAAATGTAATCAGCAGATATTTAAATGTATTTATAACGTTATATTATTTCCGCTATACTCCCGGCATTACCAGTATAACAAGTTTGTCGCTCACGTGACGGCTATGGCAGATGGGTGGATCGACTTTTAAAGGGGTGCATTGAAAATTTAAGCTATTTTTTAGTGGGATTTTTGTCAAATCTAGAATATAAAACAGGCTGGTTTTCAGATACGTGTTTTTTGACTATATAACCTACTCAGCGCCTAACGCGGAAACATGTGTGCTTAAAATTTCCTCGATAGAAAAGTTATCCGAAAACACATCTTCATTTTCCGTTTTTTGTCTAGTTTGTAGAAACGACAGATTAATAAACGGCTAAATTTTACGCTTATTGGCTGGCTCCGCGTTTGGGCGTGGTCTACAAATGACGAAGTAGTCCCTTAAGGTACATTGGGGTAATTTAGAATGATTTTTGATGCAGGGTAATTTCGAAAATTATCTCTTTTATATCAGAAATAAAGTAGAATAGGCTCTGCAAAGCTTCAAAGTGTTAACATGTGAGCATTGGATGGTTCGAAGACGGTAAGCATTGTTAAAGCCTCTGATAATACGGAATTATGAGTAGTTTTTCGAAATTTCCCCAAATTCGAAATTATCCCAAAACACCTTACTCTCTTTTCAACATGTCTTACTATGTCACCATATTTTGGTAGAATGTAAAACTTTATATAACAAAAACAAGACATCATTGATTCATGACTTTGGGTCGTGAGCTAGGATTCCGTGTTACAGGACAGGTAGGGCATCAGGCGTGATTTGATACAAGCGTTCGCACAGAGTTAAATTAAATCTTAAAGCTAACCAGAATACATACATATACGCGTAGTAACCGTTAAGGTGGATTCAGGTGTATAGTAGGGTAAAATACTAGGTACAACTATATAAGCTTATTTAAATATTAATATTATATTATTTGTGTATTAAGGTATATAACATAAACATACATATACAATATACATACATAATATAAATAAGAATGAACGTTTACTTATCGGAGTATGCTTAGAAGGCTTATTATATTATATTACTTTCTCATAAGAATTCCGACTCGTGGTAGTCGTATTGCATTAAACATTGGGTTATTGCATTTTTATGTGGAGGTCGCGAGGCCTTAGAATGCAATAAATGTTTTTGATGAGGCCAATATCCATACTCATATTATAAATGCGAAAGTGTGTCTGTCTGTCTGTCTGTCTGTCTGGCTGTCTGTCTGTCTGTTACCTCTTCACGCTTAAACCGCTGAACCGATTTGGATGAAATTTGGTACGGAGATAGTTTGAGTCCCAGGGAAGGACATAGACTATTTTTAGTCCCGGAAAAATACCCTTATACGCGATAAACGAATTTAAGGCGGACGAAGTCGCGGGCAGAAGCTAGTATTGAATAAATCAGACAAAGCTTACTTTCTAGTTTACAATATTAAAAGGTAACACAGGGGACGATGTTGTCCACGGGTTTTGTAAGAAAACCAGTTACAAGAAGTGCCATCAACGTAAAATATATAAGTATACTACTCAAAACAATATAAGGTCCACTGATGCGCGGAATTTTTTTGTCGATCAATTAAAACGAAGAAAACAATTAACTATTTAAATAATCGATTATTAGCTAAACAAAAACAATAGCCCTTTTAGCTGCGGAGCATGTAAATTTTTTACGAACTGCAAATATACATTTTCACGTTACGATCAAAATTTTTTGTGGCCCCTATAATTGTTTTGAGCAGTATACAAGGGCGAATTTATCCGTATTAGGGATCTCTTCCAATTAACCCTTGAGTGAGTGAAGATATAAATAAGACACACTAACACCGTGTACAAAATATATGAAACACTAAACTGAACACATATAATTTTGTCACAATCCACTAACCGCTTGTTAACTGGACTGCTTCCGAAAATGTTGAATTAACTCTTTTGCACTGACTCTCTATCACTTCATAACTTTTTCAAAAATACGAGACTTCTCTCACGTAAAGGAGAGGAGCAAATGCTTTTTTTAATCTAATTAATTACATATTGCACACATCTCCAATCTTTAACAGACTAACAGATTAACTTCACATCCTTTTGCTTTAAAACCAACCTTATCGGTAAAAAATAAAATCCATTGTTAGATAAAGAAGAATTGTAGATAATCTGTTTTGGGATGAAGAATAGTCTTTGTTTATAAGCGATTAACGCTGTTTGGAAATGTAGGGCAGAGATAAGGTGATAATGGGCTTTTTGAAATATTGCTATGAAATTTCTTGTAGGCGTTTGTTTTTTTTACCCGATAACGTTGAAGGCACTAGTTATCGTGAACCAATAAAAGAACTGGCCAAGATGTTCGAACATGCTCAGTGTAGGGTTTCGCAGCCGTTCATACGACAAAATACACTATAGATAAAAGAAAAAACCGATATGAAATCAAAAAATACTTTTAAAAGCCTCAAAATAAAGAACTATCGAAATATGTGCCATACAATGATATTTGCTCAAACATTTATTTTTTCAGTTTCGGTTACATGTATGAAGCGCCCCCTTTAAAATGTTTTTTTTTCTATTGTTTAACTATCAAACTAAGTAGCGGATTACAAACACACATATACTCCAAATTTCATAAATATACATCTTGTAGTTTTTGACTAAAATGCCTGTGACATACGGTCGGCCGGACGGACGGACGGACATGACGAAACTTTAGGGTTCCGTTTTTGCATTTTGGCTACGGAATCCTAAAAGCCCCGACCCATCTAGAAAAATGCTGGTAATTTTAAGCCGATCTTCTTGAACCGATTTAGCTAAGAACACTCTTGATGAAGTCAGCTTTCAATCAAATACAAGAGGACTGTTAAGCGCCATGCTTTAGCAGCAAAGTCTACTGTTGAAAATAAATGGCGCCTGGAACCTATGTTACAATTGAAGAAAGGAGTAGTTAGCAGCTAGGTCGTAGATAGGCAATGCTTAAAACTGTCAAGCCGGGTAACCGTAACCGTTGCATGCACTGTAACCAAAAAACATAGTGTGTACGTGCTCGCTAATGAGTACCCGGCTTCATATTATAGGCCTAACGCATAACTGAGTCTGCCCCTGAGGTATGGGAGCGGTGCGGGAGAGGTGACATGTGACGTATATGTGTATAGCGAGACAGTTAGGACACGTCATATCACGTCAGATCACTTGTCACCCCTCCCGTACCGCTCCCATACCTCAGGGGCAGACTCAGCTAAACATTAGACCTGTAAAACAAAATATCTCTCTCACAATAAGGTACATGCATGATTTTTTGTATCGCTTTTCTTAACTACATATCAAAAAAGCGAAAAACTATAACAAAATGAGAAATTAAAATTAAAATCGGCCAAGAAATACGCATGATTTTAAACTACTAATTAGACAGAGAGGTCCGATATGCACTGTTACGTCATAGTGCACTCCGGCCATATAAACTCCATATTAAATTCTGTTTTGCTAGTAAGAGATAGAATGAAATGTTTGATGGCTTATATCTTGGTCATTTTTATGGTTATTCGACAATTTATTTTTGTCTACTTTTTGTTATTTGAATAAGCTTTTAATACAGCAAAAATAAAAATTCATGCATATTCCCTATTGGCGCTTCTTTAAAAAACCATAACACTATAGAAATATAGATATATATAATAGAAAACGTACCCTGATCCTCTTATTCTCGGCTTCATAACTCCTATCATAGCTATTGGCATATACTGGAGAATACTGCGGATTTCTGTCATACGCTGGCGAAGGTAAACATGGTATCTTCCCATTCACCTCCTTCCCCACTTCCTTCCCTCTACCCTCCTTACTCTCACTCTTAGACACTAAGTTACTCTTATCAAGATTCGTCTCCTCCTTAGTGTTGTTAATCTTCCCGTAAATATGATCAGTTTTAATCTGGTCATTGTTAACCTTTTTAAGCTTGAAATCTCTAGAATTATCATCGAAATTCCTCACAATATCTTCTATTTTCGTCTTATTTCTTAAAGCTACGTTAGCGTAAGATCGATTCTTGTCTGCGCTGTTATTATCATTAAGTACTATTATCTTTTGATCGGTGTTCTTCATGTAATTAGGTACGTTACGACCTCCTAATACGTCTTTAGCTGGTGTGTTTACTGTTAGGGAATTCGAGCTGAACACTTTTGGTGAGATTTCGATTTCGTTCGACGTGTAGAACTGACTCCTTCCGATTTTCTGCTGTTTCGCATAATATTCGAACTTAGATACTTTGGCCATAATACTAGACATTTTTGGTCGGCTTTCTTGGTCTGAATTCGAGTCTGTGTCGGCGTAGGGTTTTCGGGGGACTACGGGAGGTTTCTTCTTTGCAATTTCGTTGAGAGTCATGTCTAATTCTTGATCGAGTTGGGTGAGGTTTGTGTCTTTGAATATTTTTTGGATGCTTGCGTTCTGGTAACATTGGTTCGGGTCTTGGTGGTAACCTGGGAAAAAATAAAATATACGTTATTGATAAATTACTGTATATAGGCTGTATATTTTGGCGAAAATAAGCTAGTTTCACAGGTACACCTCTTTAATCGCGTTCTCTTCTCTTGTCATTGCTGAGTGGAAATCATTTTAGGTGCACATCTCCCGTTTACATTGTATTGTCTGTTTTATCATCATGAATTAATACTATAATACATTTGTAAATATGAAAGAGTTTGTACATTGAAGATATTTTCAAAACAATCATCGTAACGGACTATTTGGAGGTCACTGAATCGAAAAGCATTTATTTTTTATCGGCTAAGCGGATTTCAAATGATTTTTCGTACACGGGTAGCTGGGTATCCACAGATGGTTATAGGTTACTTTTTATCAGATTACGCTGAAGAGGGGTTATGACTTTTTCTCTTTCGCTTTCTAGTGATAACACCTCTTTTTTTCTTTGGCATAGTAGGGTAAAAAGTATCCTATAACCATCTGGAGATACCCAGCTACCCGTGTACCAAAAATAGTTGAAATCCGTTTAGCCGATTTAGCGTGATGAAGCCACAACGACACATACAAACGTTTCATTTTTACAACTTTAGAATAGTACTAGCTTCTGCCGGCGACTACGTCCGCCTAAAAATCGTTTATCGCGGATAGGGGTATTTTTTCGGGATAAAAAGTAGCCTATGTCCTTTCCCGGGACTTAAACTATCTCCATAGCAAATTTCAACCAAATCGGTTCAGCGGTTTAAGCGTGAAGAGGTAACAGACAGACACACTTTCGCATTTATAATATTATAGTATGGAATATGGATAGATATTCTTCTCACCTTGAGGCAGGCAATGCTCGTTGGGTTGATACTGCACTGGAGCCATGGAGACGCGGGTGGAGGGGAGGACGGACTTCATCAGCTTGGCTTCCTCGGGGTGGTTGAAACGGAGGTAGTTGGACCGGCCTATGGTTAGCATGCTTCCTGTAAATAGAGATAATACACATTGATACACAATTCTAATGATTGAACATTAAACTCCTCCACTAAAACGCTATCAGGAGAAGATCGCTATTTATCGATAAGAACGCCTCACCTTTTCGCGCCGCGTTCATCTTTATTTCTTACTAGCTCCTGACGCCACTTCGTCCGCCTTAAATTCGTTTATCGCGGATAAGGTTATTTTTCCGGGATAAAAAGTAACCTATGTCCCTCCCCGGGATTCAAACTATCTCCATACCAAATTTAATCCAAATCGGTTCAGCGGTTTAAGCGTGAAGGGGTAACAGACAGACAGACACACTTTCGCATTTATAATATTAGTATTGATATGAGTCATATAGAAGTCGGCAACATCCAATCAATCAAATCAAATCAAATCAAAATATGCTTTATTCAAGTAAGCCTAGGTACAAGCACTTTCAAATTGTCAGTGACATTGGATTAAGTCTTTGCTGGGAGACATACAATATGATCCAACATTTGTTGCAAGGATAAGGGAAAACCCAGAAAACCCTAATCAGATCCACCGTACATAGTAACTTAATGTGGAACTTAATTTAATGTGGAACCCTGCTCTTAATTTATTTATTTTTACTGTGGACGTTGCTAACTTTGCTTCTTTATGACTCATATTATTGTCATAATTTAATTTAAGAGAGCAATTTTGTCTATATAATAATGTAAGAAGTGCTTACTACGTAGAGGTAGCAGATAGGGGTTACAATTGTAGAGTAATTTAATTAAACTAAGACTCATAGAAATAAAACTGAATACATATCAAAATCGTCATATTTGCTTATAAATAACCATAATCTTTTAAAGTCCTTTAGCCTTTCATAAAATGTTATACAAGCTCCTTGAGTGTCTACTGTTCCTAAAGCTTGTTTAATAACTTATATCTAAGACCCCGATGCTGGCCCTGTCACCGACAACACATTTGAAATTACCTTAGGATGGTCCGTCATTTTTGGACCACCCTAACTTACCTAATAGACACGGAAACCTAAGTTTATTATATTTTGTATTCAATAATTTCAATAACTTGCATAGAATGTAAAATATTATTATTTAGCTAAGATCGTGTTTTGTTTGTCCTCAGGTGATTTTGCTTTACCTTTATTTTCTACCGTCATTTACAATAAACACCCTGTGTCCCTGAACTTCTCAGTTCACTCCGTTCCCTGCAACACTGGCGCCCCATGTTGGGCGTCTCATTTCACTCCGCTCACCATGACAGTCGACCAACTACAGACTGACATAAATAAAAATAGTGTGTAGACTAGGTACACTATAACTGTTCGTAGCGCCCGCGCGCGTCAGCCCCCACACGCTAGGTACCGAGGATGTCGTGGCATCCTACTGCCTAGCAGACCAACGACGGTTACAGTAAACTTACTGCCGTTCAAATTAGAAAGATGACATGATGACATGACTCGTGACAGTGTCTACCTTGCGAGAGGCGGGTTGGCTTGTCGACGGGCAGCCCGTCTAGCAGCGTGCTCCCGCTGGTGGGGTACAGGGTGACCACGCCGTGGGAATTCTCCACACGGCAGTGCACGCTGGCTACTCCAGTGCCCACTACGTAGATGTCGCAGGTGGGGTCCGAGCCGATTGTCACGCGACCTGGAACGAACATAGACGGAATATTCGAATAATTGTATTAAGAGTTTCATGTACTAAGTGATAGGTCAAATACTATTCATTGTGAAAAGTAAAATTCAGCCAAATATGTGGACTGCTAAAGGGATAAACATAGCATGAAACGAATTCGCCGGCCAGTTATAAATAAAGTACAGTCACAGAGCTGATTTGAACGAATGAAGGAATGAATGATTTATTCGATGTATGTGGGAGATGGGTTACATTTGCAGGTTGAGTTACATAACACCGAATCACCAGACCCTACCTTTACAGGCGTACATACATGTTGGCACATAATTTAATTACATAATTTACTATCTTCTATCTTAAAAAAATTACACTAAACTACACTATTTTCCTAAATTACATGCCAAAGTCTCAAATTGTCACGGTTAACATAATATTCATAATTAATAATAGTTAGCAATTATCATTAAAGAAATCATTGATACTGTAATAACATTTTTTTGCAAGCCATGTCTTAATAGATTGTTTAAAATTACATATATTTTTTAATTTAAAATCATCAGGAATTTTATTATAAATTGAGATACACATATTATAAGAATTTTTAGAAGTTAGTCTCAATCTTGCAGTGGGCTTGTGCAGTTTGTGTCTATATTGAGATCGGACTTCTCGTGAGCTGAGCTGCTGTACATCTGTAAATTGGTCTTTGGATTTATGAACAAATGCAGAAGTCTCCATAATGTATAGACATGGAACAGTGAGAATGCAGTTATCTATGAAGTGCTGCCGACACGACTGTTTGACTAATGCCAAATATGCCTCTAATGCAGCGTTTTTGTACAATAAATATTCTTCTTATATCTTTGCAATTACCCCATAGAATTACACCATACCGTAGAGTAGAATTTACATACCCATTATAGGCAATTAAAGCAGCTTGTACGGAAACAGTTTGAGCTATTATTCTAAGTGCATATACAAAGCTGTTTACTTCGGAACAGGTATTATCTAAATGTGTTTGCCAGCTACAGTGACAGTCAATTGTTAAACCTAGAAATTTTGTATGGTGTACTTCTTCAATAGTTTCATCATCATAATGTACATTTAAATTTTGTGGGGTAGCCCGGTCTGTATGAAATTGAATGAAATTTGTTTTTTGTAGGTTTACTTTTAAATAATTTTTTTCTAGCCATTCAATGGATTGAGCCAGTGTTCTATTGATTTCTTCATTATATGTAGCTGGATCTCTACATGGTATAATGATAGATGTGTCATCAGCGAACAGTATACACTCATTTGGTAAATAATTGGGTAAATCATTTATATATAATATAAACAGCAATGGTCCCGATATACTACCTTGGGGCACGCCGTGTTCATTAATAACATAAGATGACCTGTACGGTATTAGGTGTTTAGTTATAGAGCAGTATTTCAAGGCTTCAACACATTGACTTCGATGTTCAAGGTACGATTTAATCCAATCGAGAGCTATACCTCTTATACCATACCTGAATAATTTTGCTATCAGTCGTTTATGATTTACAAAGTCGAACGCCTTGCTCATATCCATAAATAGGGCCGTTACCGGTATCCGGCCATCTATCGCATTTAGTACGCTTTTAATTAATTTAAATGCTGCCAAAGAGATGCATCTGGATTTTCGAAAACCATGTTGTTGGTCACATATAATATTCTTTTTTTCCAAAAAGTTTAGTAATCTGTTATACATGACCATTTCGTAAATTTTTGAGAATATGGGTATGAGAGTTATTGGTCTATAGTTGGCCATTTCTGATTTATTTCCCTTTTTATAAATAGGTTTCACTATAGATTTTTTAAGATGCTCTGGGACAGTACCCTGGGTTAGTGATAAGTTTAATATATAGAGAAGTGGCTTTACAATAACAAGCAGACAGTTTTTGATTATATCTGTTCTCAGTTCGTCATAACCAACGGCATTGGAGTTTTTGAGTGTCTTTACTATATTAATTAATTCTTCTGCATTCACTGGGTTGAGAAAAATGGTTGAGTCATTGTTGTTAATATTAAAGTCCAGCTCAGATTTAGATGTTACATTTTTATTGACAGTATGCTATGAGCTGATTTTCCATCATCATCACACGCCTAATTACTCTTCAGGGCCAATAAAACCTCTCTTCTCCCATGGCAAAACCTTGAACCCGATCATCAATCATCACTCGCAGTATATCATTGCTTTCAGTGGCTTGCACAGGGTTTTGTCGGAGACTAGTCAGAGTAAGCAGTTGAAACATTTTGGTCTCAAGGGTAGGCAGTTTTTCATAGTCTACATGGAACTACGTTCATTCAAGGTAGGCAGTGCCTTTGTGCCTATACCTATAGACCGCACACCAGACGCCACTGATTGCTTTACCTGGTAACAAACTGTCCTACATTACGTTTGCCCTTTTCTAGGTCAGATCTTTCTTAAGTCTTAAAAACCTCTACGAGTATTACGTCAGTTACGTTGAATCTATGTGGGGGACTTACCCTGTTTAATGGGATGTAGAGTAACCGCGGTGCTCAATCTGCCAGTGCCCAGGCTCACCAGGTGTGGAGTGTTCGTGGCCACTCTGAAACAGAAGAAACAATACATTGAATAAATAAAGAAACGCCAGGGACAATCTTACACAAATCGACCTAGACCAAAACTAAGCAAGCTATGTATCGTTGTGGCTTCATCACGCAAAATCGCCTTAACGGATTTCAACTATTATTGGTACACGGGTAGCTGGGTATCTCCAGATGGTTATAGGATACTTTTTACCCGACTACGCTGAAGAAAAAATGAAAGGTTATGACTTGTTCTCCTCCACGAACGAAGTTGAGGGCGCCTTCTAGTATATAATATAAATTATATTACTTAAATATATAGAAAACATCCCAGACAGGGGAACACATCAATTAATTAAAATCTTGGTACTACTGTACACATTATGGCGAGTTACAAGGCCGAGAGTCCGATCTCTGGAATGATACTAAGTAGTACTTTTACGAGCTGGTAATGCAACGTGTTAAACCCTTAGAGCATTGGTTCTCAAACTTTTTTGACAATATTGCACTTTTTAAAAACGGCTTGTATTATGGAGCCAAAAAAGTAAAACTCATTACATAAATACGAGTTACCTCCCCGATGCGACGCGTGCGAGACAGCACCGACACACTCCTGAATACCATTATTGACATGATGGCATGTTATATAATGAGGAGATGGAATACCATATACATGGACCCCAGAAATGCCATCGTTTCATTTTATTTTTTTAATGTGTTGAATTTTTTTGTTACTAACACCCACATTATGCCTTATGGAATTAAGTTCGCCTTTTGTACAATAAGTTTTCTTTTGTGCAATAAAGATTAAATAAATAAATAAATAAATAAATTATGGGTTGAAACCTGAAATAAATAAATAAATAAATTAACTTCGTTCGCAGAGGAGAATAAGTCATAACCCCTCTTTTTTTCTTTAGCATAGTCGGATAAAAAGTATCCTATAACCATCTGTGTATACTGAGCTACGAGTGTACCAAAAATAGTTGAAATCTGTTAAGCCGATTTGGCGTGATGATGCATACAAAAAGACATACAAACATACATAAAGTCCAAAAAAAATATTTTTCGGATCAGTGAACCTCCAAATAGTCCTTAAAAATCATTATTTTGGAAATATCTTCAATGTACAGACATTTAATTTTTACAACTTTATGATAGTTTATTTTTTAGTTATATTATAATGTGACTTTAATTTGAAGTGGTGTCATATTTATATTATTCCAGCGCATCCCTCCGTTATGTCTTACCGAGCCCAAGGGTTTCGCGGAGCACTCTTTGAAAACCGCTGTTCGAGCATTAAACAAATATGGCATACAAACTTACGAGCCTAGAGGCCAAAGTCATCATCATTCGCTTGTCGTTATCCCATTTACTTGGGGTCGGCATGCATGTTTTTTCTTCCATACCTCTCTATCACTCGTCATCTCGTCACTCACATCCTTCCTCTTCATGTCATCTCTCACGCAATCCATCCACCGTTTCTTCGGCCTACCCCTCCTCTTACATCCTTCCACGTGCATATCTAATACCCTTCTTGTCACATGGCTCTCATCCCTCCGCATATTATTTCCAAAGTAAAAATGTCACGTCAGTTTATAGGATACATTGTTTTGTTTTTTAAGTTTCTGGTAGGAATCATATGTTATTTTACCTCGCCTCCCGCTAAAAGTGCATGAAAAGTAGTTCAGTAATGATTCGACTTGCCTTTTCCTTTGCATGTTCTAAGATTAAACCATTTACTTTTGACTTGTCGTGACACACTTATTTATTTAAACTAAACATGTCTGTCTGCAAGGAATTCAAGCAACATAAACAGTACAGATACCGGCGATTACCGAGAAGGCGATAAGGCGTTATGCTAATAGAATGAAGTCATCGCTCTACAACAGCGGTTCTCAAAGTGTGCTCAGCGGAGCCCTGGGGCTCCGTTAGACATCTCAGAGGGCTCCACTGGAATAATATAAATATGACAGCACTTCTGATTAAGTCACATTTTAGAAAAATAGAGGTCATTTCAGAAGCCATCTATACTATTATAAAGTTAATATTTTCTTCTGTTTCCGCGATTATTACTGATTGAAATAAAACAATTTAACGGATTATATCGCGTATACTATCTCATTTTAGTTCCCGACGTTTCGGAAGCTTTCCAGCTTTCCATGGTCAAGGGTGTACTTGAATTGTAACTTTGACAGAGGAAAAAACATCTTTTCTCAGTCCACCCGTGACCATGGAAAGCTGGTAAGCTTCCGAAACGTCGGGAACTAAAATGAGATAATATACGCGATATAATCCGTTAAATTGTTTTATTATAAAGTTGTAAAAATAAAATGACCGCATCTTCGTCAGCGGAGGAAAAAAAATCATAACTCTTTTTTTCTTGAGTGTAGTCGAGTAAAAAGTTTATGTTACTAATCAATCTATGTAACACGTTTCTGAAATAATGATTAAAAAGTATCCTATAACCATATGTGGATGCCAAGCTATCCGTGTGCCAAAAATAGTTGAAATCTGTTAAGCTGTTTTGGCGTGATGAAGCATACAAAAAGACATACAAACATACAAAAAGTCTAAAAAAATATTTTTCGGGTCAGTGAACCTCCAAATAGTCCTTAAAAATCATTATTTTGGAAATATCTTCAATGTACAGACATTTAATTTTTACAACTTTATAATAGTATAGATGAATAGTCCGTATCATAAAATGATAATGAAATTAGACGGCGCCGGCAACTTCGTTCGCGGAGGAGAAAAAGTCATAACTCCTCTTTTTTTCTTTAGCATAGTCGGGTAAAAAGTATCCTATAACCATCTGGAGGTACGCAGCTACCCGTGTACCAAAAATAGTTGAAATCCGTTTAGCCGATTTAACGTGATGAAGCCACAACGACACATACAAACATTTTAGTTTTACAACTTTATAATGGTATAGATAAAAAAATATTTTTCACAACATTATAATATTACAAAGGTTTTATTTTTTGGGCTCCATGAAACATGCCGTTTTTAAAAAGTCCATCGTCAAAAAAGTTCGAGAACCACTGCTTTACAGTTATGTTTGTGGTCCTTTACTGTGTCACACGTAATAAGAACGATAAGTAGATTTGGTAACGACTAAATTCAAGGGTGTATGTGAAGTCTCAATCCGCACTGGATCAGCGTGGAGACTGCAGCCCCATTCCATCTCATCCATGAGAAGCTGCTCAATGCGCTCCTGGCATCGACACCAGTGCGCCTACCATGAGTTCGGCACGAGCGAGTATTGAGCGCTCGATGACGGTCTATCTCTTTCGCACTATTAGGTGCACTGAGTCTCGATACGAGATACTCGCTAGCGCCGATCGTAAACTCAGCTCATGGTAGGCACACTGAGTACGGCAGTGTGTAGTGAATGCTTGAGATTTTGTGAGGCGATGGATGCTAGGTGTTCAACTGTTTCAATATAATATGTTTGTTACCTGTTATTGTGAAATATACTTAATTTTCAACTGTTAGGCTAAGTTTCGTGACGCATTGGTTCTACTGTAATGTCATGTAAACGTTTTTAGAAAATAAATAATGAGAGGAGGCCTCCGCCCAGTGGCGTGCGGTCCATATATGTACAAAGGCACTGCCTACCCTCAAAGATCATGGCTCCATATATAGGCCGATGAAGATGATATTCAGTTGGTTAGGTTAGGAACTTAGTATGTTTGAGAAATTATAACGGTTAAGAGTTGTTTGTTTGATAAAATATTGTGCAGAATGTTTAGGTTGAAGAACTGGTAACCCAATAATGCATGTCATTAAGAATTAAAAAAAAAGGCCAGGTGCGAGTCAGACTCGCGCACTAAGGATTCCGTAACACCGTGCGCAAATAAACTGGAGAAAACATGTTTCTTATATATTGGGTATGAAGATTAATCCGTCATTTAGATAATAAAAATATTAGACACGAATTTTTTGCTTTTTCAAAATAATAAATAAATATTCAGATACATCGCATAAAAGTTTTGGAGTGGGAGCTCGTGACGATACAATTTGTACTTATGAGTGACGTCACGAGACATTTTGACTCAGTATATCGCCTTTATTTTTTGGTTACGTAAGAAAAGAAAAAATACGTCTCCAATATTTTTTTATTAACCTACATGACGGACTAATTATTAACATTTAGTCATCACATCATCCCTATTCTATTTCTATAAGGGTGCGTTGGAAGTAAGACGGAACTATGGGAATCATCGAAAGGTGGACTTTATTTCAACGCCTTTAAGAGCGTTTTCGGTAAAATTTCAGTCTTTCCCATACGTCCGTCTTATCCCAACGCACCTTACTAGAATGGCAGCTGCATCACGTCAAAACGATTAGACAGATTTCAACCATTTTTGGTACAGGGATATCTTAAGAGTCCCCAGCAAGCTCGGCCGAATTTCACCTTCCCATACAAACGGAGTTTCGTTCACATTTTGAAACTAAGTGTTGGATTGTAATGAAACTTTGCATACACAATGACATGAGTTCGTTCATGACTCTAGTTTATAAAACAAACGAAAGACAGCAAAAACAAGTTTTGAATGAAAAACATAAATCGCTGTATTTCTTTTACTATGGTATCTGAAGCTACATAAACTAATTAAAGGCACATATACCTTAACTTATTCTAAGTACAAAGTTTCAGAGCAAACTAGCTAGTGGTTTTAAAATGAGAGCGTAACTATGTTTGTATGTAGAACCGAGCTTACCGAGGACTCTTAACATCTGAGGATGAATATAGGATACGTTTTATCCGACGACGCTGAAACAAAACAGAAGATTTCTTTTTCCCGCAGCGAACAAAGTTCCCGACGCTTTCTAGTACATAATACAATACTATAAGGCTCCTCAGAGCAATAATGCTCAATGCTAAACAGCCCACATCGTTATAACTTCTCAATAATATCCGCTTAAAACCGGTTGCAAGTCGATACTAACACTCGATAGGACCTAGGACATACGATATTGTAACACTAGCGGGGTTGGCAAATGGGTGATAATGTGTTTAACCGAGACATGTGTATTGAGAGGATATTTCAGTTTACTTGTAATTATAACACAATTAAGGGGTGCATCGAAAATTCAGCTTTTTTAACACGCTTTTATTAGGTCGACCTGTATTTAACTATGTAATGGAATCTAAGGTAACTAATTTAACCATCTTCCAAGGATCGTAGTGTCATTTAAATTGGAAGCTGTATGTAGTTCTGATGACAATACAGTAATATGGCACTGTCGAACTGATCTGATGACGGAGCCGGAAGATATGAACTGGAACTTCATGATGGAACATCGTATCATAGCTGTGTTTGGATTTGTTAGAAAAGTCTTGTAAAGCGTGTTTTTCTAGTGTTTTTTTAACTATTAATTTATTTAGTGAGATTTTTGTCAAATGTAGTATCGTTTTCAGATATGTGTTTTTTTACTATATAACCTATTCAGCGTCTAACGCGGAAACGCAACCACGACTGGTTCTGCGACACAAGGGTCCAGCGGATTTCAGGGACCTTCTCCAGGTCATAAGTCCATTATATGGGAAGCCAATCTACGCCCTGTCTTCCAGTGCGTGGTCGCCACTCAACAACTCGTCGGCCCAGCGGCCATCGGTTCTACGAGCAATGTGCCTTGCCCATTGTCACTTAAGTTTTGCAGTTCTTCGAGCTATGTTTCCAAACCGTCTTCATTGCTGCCTTTGTCGGATAAAAAGGCTCCCATAACCACAAATCAATGTCCAATTACTCCATACTCTGTCTAAATGCAAAAAAAACGCTCTGATCGGTTGAAGTACAATATCTGAGCACGTAATCACTTACATATTTGTAGACAATAACAAGTGCAACTCATAAAAAATAGTCCAAATGTTCACAGGACCAAGTAAAAGGCGTAAAAGCTCCCTAGTGCCCGAAATAGACGTTTCCTGCGCCGGGGCAATAATGTTCACATTGTTAACGCCATGTGGGCGAAACGTATGTACACATGGGCCATATTTAAAATGGCCGTATTTGCGTTTTGGCGCTTTTGCACAGTGAATCTTGTTTTTGGAAGCATAAGGTGGTGGAGGGAAGCAGGTTAAAGAAAAAAAAATTATAAGAAACTCGTGTGTACTAATGTAAGATGTCAACGTATTTCACATGAGGTTGATCTTATTATTTATTATGTTATGAGGCATTATTTTATTTTTCTGTATGTACTGACGTGGTACTGACGCTTTAGTAAACAACTCATCAACTCTGTCTTATACAAATTGACCTATTACGAAGCAAACCTTGTACTTGTCGGAACCAACCAACGATATAAATTATATATAGATAAATTATATTACTTAAATATATAGAAAACTTCCAAAACCAGACCCAAACGTGAATGTTCATCACACAAGCACTTGCCCTGCCGGGATTCGAACCCGGGACCGCCAGCTTCGTAGGTCGTTGCGCAAACAACTGAGCCAAACATGTCTTCAAGTCAAATATTCATCTGTACCTACCAGTTTTAAGTGGTATTATCGGGTTATACAGCAGTTTCAAAATTAAATGTACCTCACATTAACAAATGCTTACCCTGAGCGACCATGGCCCCATACGGACCCCAATAGGGTATATTATGCATGATTGTTTTTATCGTTTTTCTTAACAAAATATCAAAACCCCGTAAAAATGATTTCAAAAAGTGGAATGAAAATTAAAATCGGCCAAGAAATACGTATGATATATGCATTTTAAACTACTAATTAGACAGGGATTTGACAGAGGTCCGACATGTACTGTTACGTCATAGTCCACACCGGCATATTAAATACTGTTTTGCTATAAAGAGATAAAATTAAATGTTTGATGGCTTATATCTTGGTTATTTTTATAGTTATTCGAAAAAATATTTTTGTCAACCGTTTGTCACATGAATGAGCTTTGAATAAAGCAAAAATTAAAATGCATGCATATTCCCTATTACGAGTATCTGAATATCTAAGTATCTTCTCGTGCGGAAGTTTGTTTTCTCCATTAACTAGACACTCGATGTAACCTACTATCTACATGACTCATAACATGAAACGGTTAAAATGCATTCACTAAATGTCACCCTACTAATACTAACTCTTACACCAATAATATAAACTCCAAAACAGCTCAACATGATGACAAAATGGAGACATTAGGATATGTAAATATTTGTATCTGTACAGTAGGTATGATGGTGTGATAATGTGCGATCTAAAGGCCCGCCAACACCGCTGCTTAAAATAACGTGTCTTATGCGTCACGATTTTTTATGCATAGATCCCACATCGGAGCTCAAAACCGCTACCGTTTTGACCCGACTGCATATTTAGATAAAGGAGCAAGGCAACAGCCAGTGGCGGCGTAGCAACCCTCGGTTCTTGGTTTAAGGCGCTAAATTTCAAAATACGCCGCTGTAAACGAGAGTCATCGCGCATATACAGCGTTATGATTCGGCGCGAAGTGTGCGTAAAAAAAGGGGGGGCCAATCTTAGGCGTTTCGTCAGCAAATATCATGAAAATTTATATTATTAGGATAAACTTTTTATGAACCGATAGATTCTGAGCATCAAGGCTTTAACTTGATCAGTACTTATCCTTCAGTTTTGATGATAATTATGAGACAACAATGACGATTAAACCGAGCTGTCGAAACGTTCGAAGATTCGCCTAGCGGCGACATAATGTTACTCTACCTAGCCTCAGTATTGAGGCCTTTTGTTACTCGTATGTACATTGACGCGCATCATACACCATAACGTTAGCCAAGAATTTTCACGTTTACACGAACGAACACGTAATGGAGGTAAAAATTGCTCGCTCTCTCACTCACGCGGTTCTTTCACATTGCGTGCAGTTTTCGCTAAAGTCAATAGAAAAAGTCTTCTGTACTTGTACACTCGAGTTCATAAATATATGAGCGTTATACATCGATCTATTAAATATATACACTCAACTAAAATTTTTGTCTTTTAAATACTGCGCTACCTAAAGGTTGTCTGGAAGATATAGCTATTTAGCGATAAGACCGCCTGTTGTTTCCCTCTGCTTATTCGAATGTTGCTGTCATGTTCTGTATTTCTGTGTATTTGAGGTGTGCAATAATAGTACATTACTACAGAGGCCGGGACGAAAGGACGGATAGGTCTGAGGCGGGCAACGCCATATTTCCCGCTGAGGTATGTATGTATAGTACTTTTTTCAAACATGCAATGAGATAAACAACAAAAAAATTAAAATTTAATTTTTTAATACGCATAGTGACAGAATGTCATTATGCCTGTGCCACAAATTTATGTGGAATGGAAATAAAAAAAAGAGGACTTTGCCGGCCTAGGCCAGCGTGATTTGTATGAAATTCCATTAACGACGTCTTGTTCTAGCCGCACCTGAAACGTCATACTTCGCAAACTTATTATAAGGAACATAACATCAATATTTCATGGCATATTTGAGAAAAAAAGAGTATTTGTATTGGTTTGTATATCGTCGTCTCGTACTCATAACACAAGCTTTATTGAGCTTACCTTGGGACTAGTTCGATTTGTGTTAAAATTGTCCTGTAATAATATTTATTTCTTTATATTTATTTATGAGCATTCCCAGGCTTCAAAAATAAATTTACATAGAAGGGTACAGATTTAATAATCAAAAATATATAAACGTGCCACCAGTCATATTTATCTGAGCAAGCCTCTTCAGTAATGTGTAACAAAGCAACTGAAAAGTAATATCTGTTTTATTTTTATTATTTAAATAAGTGGTGCGGCAGCGTAATTTGAGCAGCAGTGTGGTAGCTCCTTTACATGAGGACAAGATAGAGACATTGCGAAATGTAAATATTTGTGTCTGTACAGTGGACCATGCACATGTGTGATCTAAATAGAGTAGACGTTAAAATTGTGATTGCATTGGTTTTGTTTATGTAACTATGCGGTGAAGTGTACTGATGTCCTGATAGGCAAAGATAAGATGTCGTAATTATTTGACTAGTCAAATATCAAAGAGAAAACTGGATATTTGGAAATTATAAGCATCAATTTACGTAGTCACTAGTACCTAAAGTTAGGTATATTATGCATTTATCACTTAAGATATTTTGTCTATGACTTAACATGCGTCTGATATTTTTCCTTTTATCAGTTTCAGTATTTCTTTGTTTTTAATAGAAATCGATTTCGATATGGGAAACATCACTCCAAAATTCCAAAATTCACTACGGTAATAAAGAAAAATACTTCCTTCAACTCAAACAAAGTTATCAACTTATTATTTACATATTTCAATCACTTGGCTGAGGTTCACATGTTTTTGTCATAATTTGATTTACCTAAGGACATGCAAATATTTAAAAGTTTATATGTAAATACCTACACATTAAAATTACTAATACGTTTTTACGTCAATGTTATGCTTATTCTTATTATTATTAATAACATTAGGTATTATTTAGCTGTTTTTACATGCATGCCGTCAAAATGATGAATTATATTTATTCGACATTGATTCTCTTGTATTGTGTGTTTCATTTATCATTCATATCAGTATAATGATGCATTTAGGATACTAGTCACTCTGAATCTCAAAATTCGAAGTTTGTAACCTACCATTCCTCTCGCTCACATATTAAAATAAATTTGAGTAAGCGGGATGACGCCATACGAACTTCGAATTTCGTTTTTCGGAGTTTCTGAACGGTCTCGGGCTGGTCTGTCGACCGTTCCTGTAAACGTCTTTCTTGGTCAGTGCTTTGTCGTCAACTGTCCGCTGTCCGTGTCCTCGTCGTCTTCTGCCGCTGTTCGGTCATTATCATCATCATCGAAGCGTTTTCCCGGTTGCGTTCTCAGCTGCTGCTTCGGAGCCCGGGGTCCGCTTTCCGGCATTATCTTCTCCACTTCGCACGGTCTTCTGCATCCTTAGCTGTAAGGCCATTGGCCCGCATGCCATCCTTGGCGACGTCAAGCCAGCATTTCTTGGGTCTACCCCTTTTACCCGGACCCGGCGGTGGCGGCATGGCCAGACATTTGTTGTCGATGTAACTTGCTGGTTTCCGTAAAACGTGGCCGTACCAACGTAGGTGACTCTCTTGCAGTTTGTCTGCTATGTCACGGACGTGAAGGCTTCCCCGATGCGGGAGTTCCTGATGCGGTCTTTTCGCGATAATCCGCACATCCAACGCAGCATCTTCATTTCCGTGACACGTAGTTCCTGCTTGTGCCGCTCAAGTATACAGACCACGTTTCACTCTCATATAAAAGGACTTGGTCTAAATTAATACCGTCGGCCAGTCAATGCGTCAGCCAGGAGATTAGACGCCCCAACACCCCCTGTTATGTAGCCGCGGTATTGTAGTGCCTCGGCGATGTTTGCTGAGGCTCAAACAGACTGCTGTTTCGCCATCATGAGGAAACGATGCGCGTCACTACTCACCCGCAGTCGAGGCACAAACAGCATCCTAAGTACGCTGGGACTCGCTCCTGGTTGAGCGATACGTGCTGCTTCTCGCACCTGTCGCTGTACCGCCGCGAAAGTTATAAATGTTTTGATTTGTCTAAATAGACTATTTTAAAAAAAAATCTGTGGTATGTTATATAACCTCTCAATAATAAAAATATAGGTGTAAAAATCATTTAAATCTCATAAAAACTTCCCGACGTACAACAATGTTAAAATCATATTTTTGGTCTGGCTTAGTCACACGGTTCGCAACTTGTATGGGGAAATTAAAAACTTTGTTCTGCAGGTATGTTAAAACGTGCGTATATCGAAACGATGTCATAACAATAGTTACCATACATTTTATGGGTCATTCAATGGTATTATTAGTTATTCATATTTTCATACTTTAAAAATGGACTTTCCCACCCAACTTTAGGCGCTCATAAAAAAAGCTACACGTAAGATATCGCATTCAAAGTTTTAACGTAGTTCCATATTTTGCTTGTTTTATCAGGACTTATCTATTTTATACTTATGTTGAGACAGGCAATATCCCTATTTTAGTACTTACACTAGATATATAAGTTATTGTATTACGTAACCCTATTGTATTTCAAGTCCGAAATAAAATATTTGAATTTGAATTATGTTCATAACTTTTAACACTTTTGGTTTCAAGAGATGTGGCAATCTAATATGTACCTAAAGACATCATTAGTAACACGCTCAGTGACGAAGATAACCATCGAATCGGTGCACGTTATTTAACAGAAGAGTCAGTGACCGATATACGCAACATCTGATACGCATTGCATATCGGAACGGTCATTTCGTTAACAGTGTTACTACACTAACGTTGGCGCGATTGACGAAAGTAAGGTAAAATACATTGCCGGTTTTTAAGACGAGATGGTCTGCACCAGCTACGAAATAACATCAATGTATTTAAGGGCCTGCATCGTCATTCGTAAACTACGCCCCAATCACCGAGCTGGCAGATGAGCGGAATTTGTAAGGGACGCATTTATTGCTCGCGCGCATCAAAGAAAGAGAAAACTAATACACTACATGCTTGAAAGTGCAATGAAATCGAAGATATTGTAATGTTTTATTAACATTTAGTAACGTAAAAGATAAAGGGAAGAATGTCATTTTTACATAATTTAGCCGTTTATTAATCTGTCGTTTGTACAAACTAGACAAAAAACGGGCAATGAAGACGCGTTTTCGGACAACTTTTCTATCGAGAAAATTTTAAGCAAACATGTTTCCGCGTTAGTCGCTGAATAGGTTATAACGTATAGTCAAAAAACACATATCTGAAAACCAGCCTGTTTCATATACGAGATTTGATAAACATCTCACTAAAAATTGCTTACATTTTCTCTGGTTTTCTATATCTTCATCGCGAACATATAGTCAGACGCGGCCTGGGACCAAAGTTATAGATAGATGTGTCAGTGACCGATATACGCAACATCTGATACCGGGCATATCAGTGGTCATAGTGTATAATTTTTTCGCCAGAGATAATCATCTATACTATTATAAAGTTGTAGAAATTAAATGTCTGTATATTGAAGATATTTAAAAAATATGTTACTTGAACGCAACTTCGTTCGCGGAGAGAAACGGTCATAACCCCTCTTTTTTTCGTCGTAGATGGGTAAAAAGTATCGTAATGGCGGTCACCTCGTGGTACGTCGAGGTCTTGCTGAGTTTAACTTTATCGGCCTTCACGAGAGGTTCTCGTCATGTGGGATGGTGATGTTGACGAGCACTTTTTAACCGACTTCCAAAAAAGGAGGAGGTTATATGTTCGGCAGTTTGTATTTTTTATATTTCCACTACCTTTTTTTCGTGTTACGGCCTGGCCACGACATCGAGCGGCGGCGGCAGCGGCAGCGGTTTTTCTAATTCATTGCGTGTGATCTCAACTAGCCACAGAGCGTTGCGCGTCTCGACCGCGCAATTACCGGTTAAAATGCTTCCCGCGTCACAATTCGTGCAATGTCGTGGCCAGGCCGTTATAGAGGGCAAACGAGCAGACGGATCGCTTAATGGTAAGCGATCACCGTCGCCCATGGTCACCTGCAACACCAGAGGAGTCACAAGTGCGTTGCCGGCCTTTCAGATAAGAGTATTAATATAATATAAATTTATATTAATACATTTACCAAAAATAATTTTAACATTTTACTCTAATTGTAATCATCATAATTTAAATAAAAGCATTTGCCGCAAAAAGGGTACCGGCCGTATCTATGAAAATCCAGTAATAGCACTAGCAGAGCCCTACTCCAATCAATAAACCGATTTAGGGTACACTTTGAATAATAGCCCACCTAGCACAAGATTAACATCATCCTTGTAGAATAATTTCTAATCTGAAACAGACATGAGTCAGTCCATTTATCATCACTTTCTCGCGGGGGAGGCTGAGATAGTCTAATTGACAATACGTTTTTGGAGGACAGATTCAGTGACGGCTTTATGGTGATTCATAACGGGCTGGCTTTCAATCTGTCTGTCTATTTATTCTTGTATAACATGATTGAGGCTTTAGTTTTATTTTTCACACATGAATTTAGAATATACGAATTATTAGATACTACCAACACCAGTGGCGCGCACAAGGACTTTTGACCAAGGTGGCAGTTTTCCTGTGCCTGTATGGAGCCACCGTCGTTCAGGGTAGGCAGTGCCTTTGTGCTTATATGGCCGCAAGCCACTGGCCAAGACAATTATATTTCAATTTGGTCTGTTTCTTGGCAAGAGGCAGGGCAAGAGACCGCGTGGCCGCAGACCAGCGCAATGGACGGACTCAGTCAGAAGTCAGTCAAAAAGCCATTCCATGAGGGTTTGGCTGGCACAGGGTCGAAGCCTGGCGACAGCTTGTCAATGACGAGAAATTTATAGACGAAGTCACGATACTCGACACTTGAGGGATCTAAGGAGGACGAGGATCTGTGTCTTAGGTGTTACAACCTTTATTTCTCTACGCTTTAATTGGGAACTTCTGGCCAAGGAATCATGACTATCGCAGAGCATTGTTTCATTTAAACGGATGGCAGCAACTAAGGGGACCGCACAGATCGCGGCGTTCCAATTTACTTGCATAGTGTCCAGTGAAAAACAATGGGGCTACTCCGGAGCTCAGAATTTCAAGTTCATATGCCACCGATAATACAGTAAACACGCGAGTGAGAGGGATAGTAAGATACGAACTCCTAATCTCGAGCTTTGCAGTAACCCCCCTAGGGCCTGACGTGATGATAAGTGACGATGAAGTCGATTGTGACGCATGTTTACATCGAGTGATTTTCGAAAGAGAGCGTATGATTCACAATGCACATTTAGACGCTTTTCGTCTTTCAAGAAAGGTTTTCTGGAAATAAAAATCTAGCTGACGCCATCACTGTGTAGGGTTGCTGTGATTAGAAGATATTAGAGATAAGATTTTGACACATCTTGACAAACAGACGAATCATCTGATGATTTTACGATTTTAGAAAACCGCGACTCATCTGATGATATGGCCAAGAATAAAATCGCAGGTAGCGAATCACCGGTTGTTTTGAAGATCCTTGGCGAAGCCTTTCAGTAGGTTCAGTAGAGAAGAGGTTCAGCAGTGGGCCCCATCCTATTGATATAATGATGATGATGACAGTATGCACAATTTTGAGAAAGTCGACAGTCAAAATCACAAATCCGTCCTACACACTGACACAGAAAAGATAAAAGTTTACTAATACAGATTCGTCACTCGATACCGAAATAGTTGTCTATGAATCATCGAGCAGCATTATAAAACTGGAAGAGAAATATAATAAATCGTCGCATTCAGACATCGAGTCGCGGAGTGCTATTGAGCATAGATTAGATATACTATCGTGCACAGGACCCAATTCCTGGTTCGAAGGGTTGTTTGCATTGCCACCCTTCGTAATGTTTTTACGGCTGGACATTTTTATATCGACATTTTCGACTAATACTGTTACTATTATTATTTTTATAAGAACTTCTATTATGTATTATTTTGCAAATAAATGAATCTAAATCTGAATTGGGATTGCATGCGATGAAAATCAAGAACATGTACGCTTTATAGTAACTAAGTATAAAACTGGAGAAAAAATAGAATAAAACGTCGCATTCAATATCGCGTCACGGTGTGCTATTGGGCATAGATTAGTTATGGCATCGGAATCAGGACTCGATTCCCACTGGATCGAGGAGCTACTGCATAACTGTTGCGTCTACTGGGACTGCACGCAGCAAATAACGTTGAAAATGCTTTACGGTAAAATGGCAACCACTAACCATCACGTAAATTTCGGTCATTCAACCTTGTTTCTTTATTATTTCATAAATAAAAACCCACACTAAAATTATAAATGCGAAAGTAACTCTGTATGTTATCTTTTCACGCTTAAACTAATTTAGATGAAATTTGGTACTAATATGGAGATAGTTTGCAACGCTGGGTATGTATACGATAGATTTTATCCCGGAAATCATCCCTTAATGCGGTGAAGAGTGGGGGGAGGGGGATTTTGTATTCTTTGTGTGTACAGAAATAGGTAAATACCTATATAATATAAAAAAAATATTATAAAATTCCTGATAAGGACAGCAGGCTTTTTTCGCAAACTACCACGTGTCGAATGAAAAAATTTAGCGTAACCTCTAGCCGCCAAGAGGCCTTTTAAGAGTTCTCCTGTTCCATTCAACGTATTTCTAAAATCCAGCGAAATTAGAATACAGAATTGTTTCTCGTAAAGTCTCTATTAATAGCGAAAACGTAATTTAAATAATATCCTCTCCGAAATCCGGCAATCATCGCATTATTGTCCGATTAGTCAAAACTTTAGTAGAAATTATTCTATTGAACATAGTAGAGTTCGGTATGTAGAGTTAGAGTCGATTTTAGTAACACCTATTTACTACTATTTTTGGTTTACGTTCGTCTGTCGCGTCTGTCATCGCTAGTCTCTGGCGGCCAGGAATAAACGGCGAGCGTCGACCCCGGTGCATCCATTTGGCTTAATTGTTACTGCATTTGGTGGAACTGTTTATTTCGTCGACTGCCTCGCAGCGTACTATAAACTTGGCACTTATATAGAAAAACGCCTAAAAGAAACTGTCCCATAGCGCTTACAATCGACAGTTCAATTGAAAAACGCTTAATCGCACAATTCATATTTATTTAAGTTTCAGTTTCAGTTTGTGTGATGAGCATGAATGTTTGTTCTTGGGTCTTGGATGTTTTCTATGTATGTAAGTATTATCATTTATCTATATATTATGTATATCGTCGCCTAGTACCCATAGTACAAGCTTTGCTTAGTTTGGGACTAGGTCGATTTGTGGAAGATTGTCCCTGTCTTATTTATTTATTCATTTATTCTTGATCTAAGTTCTTTTGTCCCGTCTGTCATCGTAATCTAAGGTTGGGAGAGGGGTGATAAAAGTAAAATATTCATGAAAGATTTGGGGAGATCACCACCTCCAAGACCAACAATGGGACCGCCACTGTGTCGTCACTGGTCTCCAGCGGCAGAAAAAAACAGCGAACGTCGACTCCGGTACATTCATTTGGCTTAATTGTTACTGCATTCGGCATTACTGTTTATTTCGTAGACTGCCCGCAGCATACTACAAACTGGGCACTTTAATTGAAAAACGCTTAAAAAATCCTTTATTACGACGGTCCCATGATGTTCACTATGGACTATGTTCGTTTGTTGCATCAGCAGGTGTAGGTGGAATTCTCATAAATTGTCTATTTCTAGAAAGTTTGACAAATTATTGTGGGGAGGGGGACGCAGCTCGGTCCTGATAATGTTTCATTTTAAAATAGCATGCAAAGTACTTGATTATTGCATAGATCTACATATGAATATGTGACAGATTGACTTGTAATACCAGGATCCAAAAATGTATAATACATGGCAATTTTAAAGTTTTAATTTGGCAGCCTTATTAAAAAACAAAGAATAGTTTTGGTAAGAATATATCTTATATCTTTTCATCTTATTATTGCTTTTAAACTTATGCAAAATCTATCATAAAAATACCGCACGGAACCTAACCTAACCAAACCTAAACCTTTTTCGCAGCTCAGGTTAATTTTAAACTTAAAAAGAGACGCCAACTGCTAAATAGCAATATAAACTAAATAAGACGTTTTTCTTATATTTATTTTTATTACTTCGTACGAGTTCACAAGCGGTTTTTGATCGAAGTGACCACACTGTTGCACTCAACTTCTGTGGCGATTCCTAGAAGTTTATTTTCAAAAAGCACCTCTGATGTCGGTTAAAAATCACTTCCTCCGCCTGTTTACGTTTCGCCACGGTCGGCTAACGCTGTATGTCTGTCAGATGTGTACAGCTTAAAGTTGCGGTTGTGTGGCTGTGGTCAAGATTGAAAAGGAATATTTGTGTGAGCGTGATATTATAATAAGAAAATTACCTCAAAGAGTGAACTTAGGTTCTATATGTATGTAGTTATTTACTAAAAAACATACAGGAGACTTGAGAACTTAATCTTTTTGGAAACCGGTTAATAAGACATTCAATTTGGGCAGGTTCAGTCAGACAAAATAAGTCCGATCCAGAAAAAAAAGAAACTCAGAACAGAAACGAGAGGGCTTCAAAATGGAAAAGCTACAGCAATAACTGATACGTATTACGAAGGACGAACTAGCCCTCGATTAACTAGTAATTTATAAAGTATACCCGTCGACAAATATTCGAATGACTGGATGTATGTCACCGATGTAATGTTGTAATGTAATTTTAGTCATAAAATAATTTGACATAATTCTGAAACCGTAAAATTATCACGATTTTTGAAACGGTCATTCTGTAAAACCTACAGGGTTAGCTTAGTTTAGATTTGTGACAACCCTGAAAAGTTCACGATTTCTTAGAAGAATGCGATTATGAATGGCTAACGAAAATTCGGACAAATATTACATTATGACTTTCAATTTTAAGGCAGTAAATATAGAATCCACACTAAATCGGCAAGACTACCCAAGTAGCACAAAGTTGTATAAGAGCTTATACGACCATCCATTATGCAGCCAGTTTCAGCGGTATAAGCGCTGTATAAGCTTTTAAGGGTTACCCAGATAATTTCGGTAAATTTCACTGTATTTAAAGTGATATAAAATTGTTTCACTTGGTGCAAACCATGTCAAAAAAAAATTGTACCGTGGTATGTCTATATTTTTGTCAACTGGAATGTTATAATACTTAGTTAATCAAGAGCCGACCGTAGGGAGGCCGGATAGTGATACGAAGCCGGCAAGCACTTTTCACGGCCAGAGGCATGTATAGTGCTTTTCGCAGACATATGCAATGAAATAAAAAAACACACCACTCAAAAAACTACATTTCGCATGTGTAGTGTTCGAGAAGACCCTATTAGGGCCGTAATACACAACTTGTTAATAAGAATCTTAATTTCTATAATAAATAAAATAAATGCAGAGGATGTTAAATATTGTCCATGGTCTCTGGTGATTTAAGTATACACAATATTTAAAATTTATTTATCAACATATGAACCATACAGATTCGAGTTCTTAATAGCGGTTCGTGTGTAATAGGCATTAACGCAGATATTTTTGATCCGATAACCATTCAGCCACTAGAAAAAAAAAAAAAAAAAAAAAATTCAGTTGTACAGCCTGTTTATGAACACAGACGCCATATATACATAAAAATAAAAAAAAACTACTTCCCGGCCTAGGCCTTCAATTTTGTATGAAATTCCTTTACAGTTCTCTCACGTTGTTCCGCCCGAAACGTGATACTTTGAAGCCTGTTTTAACACATGTAATCACGACATTTCATTGCATGTTTGAGAAAAATCCTTTTTCTATCTTAAATTGGTATAGGCTCCCTCGTCAAGTGAAGCTTAGACATGGGACTAAAACCAATAAGTAAGTAATGATGTTCACTTTAAAATTTGGTTTCGGTGACTCGTGAAAATAAACTGAAACAGTATATTGGTAACAACGGTGGTTGTCAACACGATGAGACATATACAACACAGAGAAGTGAACAGCTACGGATCGAAGGTCATTCGCGTGTGGGAGCCTCTTAATACAGCTAGTGTGCTACTTGGGTATGCCATTCCAAACCATATCTTTCGACTATTATTTTGAACAACTGGTCGCCGCCCAGTTGGGCGTCCCAGGTACCGCTGGGAGGACAGTGTGCAGGCGGACCTGCGATATCTTCAAGTCAGTAACTGGCAAGAAGTTGCGCACGATCGGGACAGATAGCGTGCTTTCGTTTCGGAGGCCAAGACCCTCGTTGGGTCCCAGAGCCAAATTAGTTATTAGTTAGTTTGTTATTATTTTGAAAAGAAAATCTTAAGCTAACTAAACATGATACAAATTAGATGTTAGACGCAAAGCGTCACAAAGTGTCACAACAAATCGGTAATGTTTGCGTACGTGATGTCTATTGCCCAGTAGGGTTTCCAGTACTTGGCCTTCTGCATAACTTATTGGATTATTAATAAAATCACATGGCACATGTTAACTTATTAGATCAGCTGTTATACAAACATACGACAGTGTCGGGAAAAAATAACTCTTAATATTGCGTATTGCGACAAATCACGGACGTTAAAATATAAAAATAAAAACAAAATATATCTATAAAATGTACCTATGTCCCAATATATATTTTTTATTTTTTATCTTGATTTAAGGAGCTTTGATCAAAGGAAATGAACATGCCAGCTCCAGCAGGCCTAAACATTACTTTTTTTTAATTTATGGCTGATGCGATAGCATATAAAAGTAAAAATTAACACAGAGGGCGGTACTAGTTTTAACAAGATTGTATTCGAAAAGCCACGTACGTAAAGTAGCGATAGCTCAGTTGGTCAGAGCACTTGTTTTTGCTTGCAATTTAGTAGGTTGCATTGATTTTTTCGTTTACAATCGAACTCTATGTTTATAATAATAATGCCAACGGTATTTTACAGAAATGGAATACGATGTATTACACGTATGTACAGTTAGCGTCAAATAGCCACTTTCTTAAAATTTTATTGGAAGAGATCCCTAATAGGGATAAGTTCACCTTTGTACTTATATATTTTAAGTTGATTGCATTTGTAACTGGTTACTATATACAATAAAGTGTTTACATACATACATAGTCTCTAACATCCAAAGCGGCAAATATATCATTCACACATAATTGTGCCTATAGCAATAAAGACGTGTTGCGATATATTTGGCGCTTTGGATGTTACAAAATATTTAATGCTGACTGTATGAAGGAAATATTGCGTGCGCCTTCTAGTGTTAAACAACTACTTATTTATACTTTTATAAAGATTTAAAAATGAAATGTCTGTACATTGAAGATATTTCCAAAAGAGTGAAACGGATTATTTGAATCGATAAATATTTATTTTGAATTTTTTGTATGTATGTTTGCATCTGTTTTGTGGCTTCATCCATCATGCCAAAACGGCTAAACGGAGGATTTCAGCTATTTTCGGTTTCTCGTGTATCTAGGCATTCACAGATGGTTTTAAGGATACTTTACTTAGAAAGTAAAAAGATGGTTATAATTTTTTTCTCTTCCGCGAACCTTCTAGTACAGGGAGCGTCAAATAGTCTGTAGCATTCAAAGCGCCAAATATATCGTTACACATCTTTATGCCGTTAGTAATAAACTAGAAGGCGCCCGCAACTTCGTTCGCAGAAGAAAATGTCATAACCCCTCTTTTTTTCTATAGCATAGTCGGGTAAAAAGTATCTTATAACCATCTGGAGACACCCAGCTACCCGTGTACTAAAAATAGTTGAAATCCGTTAAGCCGATTTAGCGTGATGAAGCCACAACGACAAATACAAACATTTCATTTTACAACTTTATAAAAGTAAAGATGAAGAATGCTACAGACTATTTGACGCTGACTGTACCTAATAAAATAAAATATAGAATACAAAAATTAAATCAATAGCGTTTTAAATGTATGAGGAGTCTTAAATTCGTGTATAAATAACCAACATTTATTAAGACGGCGTGTAAGAATGATCAATGAACACTGTGAATATTATTACCATTATAATTTGTTTTCAATCCGCCATGTTTCCGGTTCGAGTTTTAAAAGTCAATGTCGATGTTTAGTTTTAATGTTGTTTATTATATAACCTAAAACCAGTTTCGTTAATTAAAATGCATATCATAATGATACGATCGTTTAACGTCATATAGATTAGTAGGTATTTTATAATTTATTTCGATAGGCCATTTTAAACCGTAGAGTTGGTCGACCCATCTAAAGTTGAATATTGAAGTGCCTAAATTTAAAGATGCCAATTTACGTACACACGCGTACATACGTATAGTACGCAGTGAGAGTTCAGGTTTTAATGCACTGTTAACCCCTGTCAAAAGAGGGATGTTATAAGTTTGTCGTATGTATCTGTGTGTATCCGTGTTAGTTTGGGCATCATAGCTATTTTATTATTTTATTTTATTAATAGAAGGAGCCTGCAACTAATTTTTAATGTAATGAGTGGCCAACGGGCAGACGAGCCACGATGGATGGAAAGTAGTCATCGTTGCCTATGGATATGATATATCGGAGGAATCGCCCATACAACTTCGTCACCGGAGGAGAAAAGATCCCTCTTCTTTTCTTCAGAGAAGTCGAGAAAAAAGTTTCCTTACATATCGGTGGATGCCCAGCTACCCGTGTACCAAAAATAGTGGAAATCCGTTTAGCCGTTTTGCCGTGATGAAACAATCTGACGTATAACCCAACTGTCGGTTAACAAATCTGACGAATAATAAGATCTGAAGAATAACAATATCTGACGAGAAACGTTTGTGGCTTAGACGCAACATGACGAATAAAGGATTTGACGGAAAAGAAAATCAGGCAATAAACAGGCCTGCCGGAAAGCGATTCTGGTGAGTAAATGACCTGACTGATAGCGAATCTAGTTGAAACAGTAACTGGCGATTGCCGTGACGGACCAATATCTCATCTGACCAAAAACGTATCAGACTGTTCTCGTGACATCCCTCAGTTGGTCCCCAATAAAACTAGACATGTAAAGTAGTGGTTCATGTTCCAGATCACAGGTCGAAATATATTGGTCCGTCAAGCAGGTTATCAAAACAGGCGACAGGTTTCGGGAGTAATATGCGATGCCCGAATGCCCCTTCGATTGAAGGGCAAAATCTACAAGAGCATTGTTGTAAGACCTGTCGTCATGTATGGATCGGAATGTTGGGCCGCAAAGGTGACGGATGAAAGCAGATTGCATGTTACGGAGATGAGAATGTTCAGATGGATGAGTGGCGTGACGAGAATGGATCGGATAAGGAATGACGTAGTCGATAAGCTGAGAGCAAATCGCCTACGGTGGTATGGACATGTTATGCGGAGGCATAAGAGCCATGTGACAAGAAGGGTATTAGATATCCATGTGGAAGGATGTAAGAGGAGAAGAGGAAACGGTGGATGGATTGCGTGAGAGATGACATGAATAGGAAGGATGTAAGTGACGAGATGACGAGTGATAGAGAGGTATGGAAGAAAAAAACATGCTGCGCCGACCCCAAGTAAATGGGATAACGACAAGCGAATGATGAAGCAGGTTGTCAAAACTGACTTAAGAAAACGCCTTGGCTTCGTTTTGACAACTGCTTGACGGACCCATGAAAACGAATAGTTAATACGTGTCTAGACACGTATAAACTAGCGGTCATGTTACCTATAGTTAGTAGCGACGAGTCCGTAATTCAGTCACATTTTATGAATACTATAACTAAAATATGTTATGTCAGCTGCAAACTATATACACGATTAGTCCGTTTAAAAAACATCTCTGAGCTGGATCTATATCGGAACCCCTAACGTCGTTTGCCCTAATGTTTTGTTTGTCCTAATGTATCGTTTGTCCTAACGCATTCTTTTATGAAACTGTAAACTTTTCGGGGATTGTTTTAGAAAAAAACAAACCTAAACTAATCTATACGATAATCTTTTAAAGAATCCTGAAGAATTTACGGTTTCTGAAAAAAAATGCGTTAGGACAAACGATACAATAGGAATCTAGTGAAGCAAACTGAAGGCGATTCAACGCAAATTTTAATATGATGACACCAATATTGGCGTTATCGCCGAGGGCGTCGCGCCTGGCCCGGTAGAAATGACAAGGCGCTATGACAGCTACATATAACGCGAGCATAATACCATTTGTGGAACAATACTTGTAATTCAAGGTCGCATTGCGCAAAACGACCGCCAACTGAATCTTACCGATGTCCAAAATTAGAAATAACAACGTTTCATATAAATATGGAGCGTCTTTTACATGTTACCGCCTCCATTTTGATACAAGCATGTTTACAGTCTGATTAGTGATTAGTCCGAGTTAAGAGTCCCCTGCAAGCTCGGCCGAATTGCATCTTCCCATACAAACGGGGTTTCGTTCTCATTTTCAAACTACGTGTTGGATTGTAACGATAGTTTGCATATACATTGTCATGAGGTATATCTAGGCCTGTAATTAGTTTATATGGCTCCAGTTATAAAACAAACGAAATACAGCAAAAACAAGTTTTGTATGGAAAACTAAAAATCGCTGTATTTTTTTTACTATGGTATCTGAAGCTACATAAACTAATTACATGCCTGAATATACCTTCACTTATTCTAAGTACCTACAAATTTCAAAGCAAACTAGCTAGTCGTTATAAAATGAGAGCGTAACTACGTTTGTATGGAGAACCGGGGACTCTTTAATACATTACGTACTTCCGTTTAGTAGCAAATGCATGAACTTGTAAGTCATCACTAACCAGCGGATCTCAAACTTTTTTGGCGACGGCACCCATTTGGAGGGATAAATATTTGACGGAGCCCTAAAGTAACAAAAACTAGCTTATGTGGGTATACTAAACATCATCACAGTCTAAAAGACGTCCACTGCTGCAAGTCTACCCCAACGATCTCCACAACGAGCGGCCGTGCGCCGCATTCATCCAACGGCTTCCCACGCTTTTAGCCAGGTCGTCGGTCTATTTTGTTGGGGATCTTCACAAATATTTTTTTTTGTATCTAGTTCTCTGTTGTTGTGTTTTTAGGCATCACGTGTTGGATTAGTCTGTAAGTGATATGTAGTACCTATTTAATAAATAAATAAATAAACATCGCTATGCAAGAACCTTTCTGTTCCAGCGGTTATCGGTTCTACGGGCACTGTACCGATGTAGACACATAAGGCAATATTATTTAAATTTACGCAATCAACGCAATATGTGAATTCAATTAAAGAAACTTGTATAGATAGACACACTCGCGCTGTCCCATCTTCCATCGACGGAAGTGAGCGTCGGCGCTGCTGCAGACTTGGCGGAGTGCTCAAGTGGCGCAAATATGCAGCCATAAGTAGTAGCTGCATATTTGAGCCGTTTGGGGTAGAAATAGAGACGTTGGGGCCGTGGGGAACGAGCACGACAGCACTCTTTAAAAATGTGTCCAAGAGGTTACGCGAAGCATCTGGTGATGCCATTCAGCGTGGCATTGCTGCCAGCCTTCTCGGCACCCTGCAGTCCGGGAGAGACATGGGAGATTTTTCTTTATCCATAGTTTTAAGTATTATACTTGCAATAATTTAGAATACTATCTTGTACATCCGATTATATTTCCCTTTTGTCTATATTAATAAACTAGCTTCTGCCCGCAACTTCGTCCGCCTTAAATCGTTTATCGCAAATAAGGGTATTTTTCCGGGACAAAAAGTAGCCTATGTCCTTCCCCGGGACTCAAACTATCTCCAACTAATTTCATTCAAATCGGTTCAGTGGTTTAAGCGTGAAGAGGTAACCGACAGACAGACAAACAGACAGAGAGACAGACAGACACACTTTCGCATTTATAATATTAGTATGGATTGGTATGGATTAAACAATGCACAATAATATTCAGAAACATTGCACTCAGGAAACTCGGTGCGCTCTGAGTTCGCTACAGCAAGCACCATTGGAGCACCACAAGAGGACTGACCATCTCCATACAAAAAGCCGTTTCCCTATATGTGCAACGCCATCTATGTCTAAGAATTATTTTGTGAAATTATTCAACTTTGCAAGCGTGACACAGTATTTATATGTTACGATTTATTGATTATAAGGTTTTTGCGAACTAATTGTTACTACACTATGATTCTTCATATCCCCACTCATTGAATTATTTCGTTTCATAAGAGAGTATTCTTCTAGTCCTCTCCCGCGCATGTCCCGCGCTATTTTATAAATAGGTTGTAAGTAAATATGAAGGCGGTACGTGTATACTTGCAGTCATTATAATTGGAGACTGTATTATAATAGTCGTGTAATAAATAGGTCTTTATACCAATATAGTAATTAAAATAACGCTTTCAGCAAGGAGAAAAGGATCGTGATTACAGAACAAATCGGTTAATTCAAGACAGATGGTCACATTTGGTTTAAGTTGACCTGCAGCGCACGATTCGCCTCGACCTTTTGTCATCAACAACCCGTTGTCATGGTGATTGACTTGTAAGGAATAGTCAGAAGCCACCGAATGATGGCCATGAGCGATCGATAATTATATCGTCGCTGTTAGCTTAGGGGGCGTCCATTGTTTACGTGAGCTGGTCATCCATCTTATAGGATATTATTTACCTGACTACACTAAGAAAAAAGAGAACTATTTTGGCATAGTGACCGTAAATAGGATCGTAGCCTCCGAAACGAGAGCACGCCACTTGTCCCGATCCTGCGCGGTTTCCCGCCAGTTTTCGGCTTGAAGCTTACGCAGATGCGCCTCCACCACGTCTCCCCAGCGCTACCTGGGACGGACCAACCAGTCGGCAACCGGTTGGTCGGTTCCTCCATTCTTTGAACGTGACCAAGCCAGCGAAGTCTATGGGACTTTGCCTCACCAATAATGTTAGGCTCGGCTACCAGCTCCTCAATCTCGGCGTTAGTACGGATCCGCCAAGTGCCATCGGTCCTCTTGGTCGGTCCCAGGATCTTCCGAAGCACTTTCCGTTCCGCTACCAGGAGCTGACTTTCTTCTTTGAGGGTCAGTGTCCAGGCTTCACATCCATACATAAGGACGGGTCTTATGACAGTTTTATATATATATAACTAGAAGAACTTCCTTCGCGAAAGAGAAAAAAGTCATAACCCTGTTTTTAGAGTTCCGTAGCCAAAATGTCAAAACGGAACCCTTATAGTTTCGTCATGTCCGTCCGTCCGTATGTCACAGGCATTTTTTTACTCAAAACCTACAAGATGTACAGTGATGAAATTTGGAGTATAGGTGTCTTAGTGTAAACGGCTCCTTAGTTTGATAGTTAAATAATAAAATAAATAAATCTAGGGGGAGGCACTACATACGTGTAACCGAAACAAAAAAAAAATCAGTTAATACGAGTATCAATGTGTGGGCACATATTTCGACAGTTCCTTTAAATACATTTTGAGGTTTCTAAAAAAAAATTTGATATTTTCGGAAATAATCGCCTCGAATGTAGCATAAATTGTATCCCCCCCCCTCAATTTTCTAAACGGTATGGCCAAAAAATACGAAGAAAATTACAAAGATAAAGCTTAATAAATACTTTCAACGGAAATTGTTTTCAACATGATCGGATATACCGTTCTTGAGTTTTTGCTGAAAAACGATTCTTCTCAACAAAAGGACACAAGTGCCGTGGAGATACGGTCTTTTTGCTAGTGCACTTTTGTTTATCGCATTTTTTCATTTATTGTGTGCATTTCTTCGTTTGAACGGCGGCGGAAACCTACACTGAGCATGGTCCGACATGCTCTTGGCCGGTTTTTTAAATAGTCGAACAACTACAACACGTCTGAAAATCCATCAACGTATGTCAACTTCGTCTCAACTCGCGACAACGTGCAGTGCTAGTATAAGACGTACACATATCTAAAAAATAGGTGGAATCATTCTCCGCAAGGTCAGTGTTGTACGATTAAACATAATCGCTAGTCATTTTGTCGAGACACGGGCACAAAAAAACGGAAGATCATCAATTGACACGAGCACCTCTGTTTGTATTGTCTATGTTTGAGCGAAATCTATAAAAAAATCTAAGTTTTGAAAGGTAATAGATATTTTCATTATAATATATATATATATATATATACAGGGTGATTATCACTCACTTAATAAAACAATTTTGTGAACACCTTTTTTTGTTTTCTCGAAGTGGGTAGTTTGCATAAATAGTAACTTTGACAGAGACAAATACATTTTATCTCAGTCTACCCCTTGAACAAGGAATCTGTAAAGTTTCCGAAACGTTGGAAAAACGTTTAAATTGCTTTATTCCAATGAGGTAATGGAAATGAAATGATAGAGCTTTGGTAGTGTTTAAGGAAAGTTTGTAGAGAAAAGTGACCCCTCTCCCAAATATATATGTGTATAAAATTTACGAGTTTATAACAGACACAATAGTTTAACTTCTTCAAAGACCAGTTCAGATGATTGAAATGATCATGAAAACCGAGCCCGCAATCTTGCCAACAAGGAAATGAGCATCTCGGGTTACGAAATGCAACATCATTGTGCCTCATCAGCGAATGAGAAAGATATTTGAATCAGTATCTTGTCTTCAGTAAAACGCCTAAATTACAAACTATGATAAGCATTGTCATTTTCACGGTTGACTTCTCACATCGACGGATTTAACGTATGCTGACATTTTATAGTATTAGTTGCGTTTTTGATGCTATTACAATTTCGAAATTTACTTTTATCGTCATCGCAGTCATCATAACAAAAGTGAAAATACGGTACTTTTATTACACATGCACTGGATATCCGGCCACGATTCGATATCCAGCCTCAATTTTACTATCCGGCCGAATATCGGATAGTAGGGCAAGTGGTAACAAATAACAAGCCACCAATTAATTAGTTATTTATGTCAGTTTAATATTCCACATTACTTTAAATATAAACATTCACTGAGAGTACAGAAAACAAAGTGAAAAACAAAACGAAATTCACAAATGAACGTTACATGAGTGAAAAGTTTTACCCGATTGCTGCGCTGAATGTCCGGTATCCGGGCAAACAAGTCTTCGTTGCAGCTCTACTAATTACATATGAAATTATCTTAGCTGTCTGTCAAAAATGTTTCAGTTACGTTCCAATTTGGTGAACGATCCAATTTTGTATATAGGAAACGTTCTAATTTTTAAGCCAAGGAAAACTTATTTTATGTAGCAGCGATTATGAGCACAGATGACGTACTGTTCATAGTAATCTAACCGTGTCACCATCAGTAGAGGCACTAACTGTCATCCGAGATAAAATGGGGCACGGCGGAGGCCTAATTTAGATTTACGAAGCCGTAAACCGAATGTTTATTAGATCGGGCCGTTGGACGGACGGACAGACGCGCGTTAAGTGACGTATGGTTTTCTGAAGCATAAATCTTGTTAAATAGGTGCTTAGTTATAGGAAGAGATTGCATAAGTCCGTCACGCAACTAATGATTGACCGCGAGACTCATTATGCAAATTGCAGGCAATTTTCTAGTTCAAGAGGAAACTGGAATGTTATTCGCTTATTTGCGATTGGTAGCGCATTATGATTTTAGTGCATAGCGCGAATTATCGTGATATTACGTTGAGGTTGTGGGGCCAAATAAGTTGATCTGAGACGTCCTGGGAAGTCTTGCCGGGTCAGGGTATTGCTGGAAGACGAAGTTGAGAAAGACTTGTGCTAGCTTCAATAAACTGACTGACTACAGCTATGAGAATATAAAATATTTGGTATCACAGAAATAACATACTACAGCTAAGTTAAATAAAAAAGTTAAAAAGACAAGGTTCGCCCGTATTACTCGCAGGGTCCTCGTTCTCAACTCAAAGCTGAAGAAAAGGGAGTGCTTTTAGTCCATAGGCTACTGGAGGTAATCACTTATAATATAGTGGGTACTACTCCCCGTAGAGTCGGGCATGCTTTCAGGACCGGCCTGGCAGTATCCAATGACGATGTCCTCCCCAACGAAAAAAAAAACTGTACGGCTATTTTCTTCGTGAAGTGCGTGTGTCAGCGCCAAACGCAGCGGTGACGGACTCGTCGCTGCTATATCATAACCCCTAGTGTGTCTAGACACATTTCAACAAGTTATTCCTCGTCGCCTTTGGCATCATTTTCTTTAGTCAATTTTGAAATTTGACAGCCTGATTAAGGGACGAATTTCGACCTGTGACCTGGTACATGTACCACTTCCCCACGTGTGTAGTTATAGGTATAAATAAATAAATATTACGGGACAATATTACACAAATCGAACTAGCCCCATGGTAATTTCAATAAGGCTTGTGTTATGGGTACTAGACGACGATATATTTAATAGATATATTACTTAAATACATAGAAGACATCCAAGACTCAGGAACAAATATTTATGCTCATCACACAAATATTTGCCCTTACCGGGATTTGAACCCAGGACCTCAGCTTCGCAGGCAACGTTACTCCCACTGAGCCAAACCGGTCGTCATCAATAGGTACCTATCACCATCATCATTCGCCTTTAATATCTATAAAATATCTAATCAGCCGCCATCAAGGTACGTCACTTACGTACCTTACACGACTCGACAGCCATACGGGAGCGACAGTTACAGTTATAAGTTACATAAAGGTTGCACCCGCCATTGAAGGAGAAGACCTGCGCGCTGATGTCTCAGTTCACGCCTTTAGGAAAGAGAAGCAAACCAGGATTAAAGGTCACGATCTAAACGGCCGTATGGGCGTCCTACGTCACGCTTTAAAAATCGTCAAAATGCGACATGCTGTCTTCATTACTATTATAAAGTAGTAAAAATGAATATCTGTACATTGAATATATTAAAAAAAACTATTGTAAAGGGACTATTTGGAGGTCACTGACGCGAAACATTTTTTTTCGGGATTTTTGTATGTTTGTATGTGTCGTTGCGGCTTCATCACGCAAAATCGGCTAAACGGATTTCAACTATTTTTGGTACACGAGTAGCTGGGTATTTTCAGATGGTTATAGGATACTTTTTACTTGACTACGCTTAAGAAAAAAGGGGGTTATGACTTATTCTCCTCCGTGAACGAAGTTGCGGGCACCTTCTAGTTTGGAATAAGCCTGCATAACTGGGAGAAAGAGTGTAAAGGAATAGGTGTACGCGGGCTATTTTTCCCCAACTCGAAGTCTTACATTGAGCCTATTTATGATGGGTGGGTTGGAGCCACTACTTGCCAACTTAACTCTGCCAGGAAGCCTAGCCGACCCATGTTGCTGATGACTTCTGCGAGTGACCTCGAAGTTCCATTCTGCCCGGTATTTGGCATCCTTAAGCATTCGAAAATGACAAGGGCTTGTCTAGTTAAATCAGGAATTCAGTGACGGACCGAGGCGGTTTTGCAAGAATTTTCTAATGATGTTGGGGAACACAGAGCATTCTTCCACCCTCGCGGACTAAGTCCGGGCACTTTCTAAGTCTGTACTATTTTTCTTAATAGAATAAATTACTTCGCAGTTTTTCAAGCACTCATTTAGAATGCAGCGAAGCGGGTAATTGGATGAGATTGTGATCTTCAGTTCGGAAACTGACCTGATACTAAAAAGGCTTCAAATTTAACGAAGATTCAAACAAATTTCAACTCTATAATAACGATACCAGTCTCAAAAGATTGAGTCTCTAAAACGTTACTTACGATGTTTCTTTACGGGTCCAGATTGTGAAAACCATTTTCCGACCTTTGATGGTTGAGAAAGTACGATCTGATTAAACTTTGTCGGTTGCAATTGGTCTGATGACGTCACTAGGGATTGAAATAACGGAAATTAAATTGAATATAACTAGAAGTATTGTATCAAGCTTAAAAACGTGATTTTTTTCACTACATAGTATTTCATTACACGCTTTTTTTTCCTGTAAGATGGACAAGTATTTAACTTTAAGGGGCTCCAAGCGTAAATGTACGATTTTTCATGGTTTTTGTTTTGTATCTAGTCCCTGGAATGGCCAAACTAACTTTCGAAATATGGTTTATATGATAGTTCAGTTTCTATTTAACACTTTCTTGCATTCGAAAATTAAAATATATTTTTATGTAATTAATTATGGATTTTTACAGAGAGGTTTATATATAAATAAAGATTGCGTATCTAGTCTCTCAATAAACCTTTGATTGACTCAAAACTTATGCCTAATTATTCAATATGACAAGACCTAACTTGCAAAGTTTGATGGCATTTCTCTTGGTTTCGGTGACTCTTGAAAATAAAATGAAACAGTATATTGGTAAAGACGGTCGCTGTCAACATGATGAGACATATACAGCACGCAAAAGCGAGGAGCTACAGATCGAAGGTCATTCAGAGCTGTAAGCTCCTTAATCTCATCTGTTGGTAAGGTAAGTGAAGATGAAGCCGACGACGGAGCATGTTTACATTAGATATTGTCTATTCAATTTCGAGTTAAAGAGAAACAAGTTATTCGTATTATCTATACACCGTGACCGTTAATAACCCGAAAGATTTCAACAACATATTTTTGACGACTGTACGAGTAAATAATGTTATATCAACATGGGTCTAATTATGTGTCTTAATTAAATTACTATTTCAGTACGAATTAAATCTTATTAATTGCCCGCTTCTTTGTGAACAAGCCTTTAGGTGGGAATCTCAAGTTGAAGAACAGAGAGCGAGCATACCACAATACCACAAATACATATGTATCCAAACTTTATTTGGTGCTACGACATTAAAGTGCTCTTACATTATTATTGAAACTTTGTGTCTTAGGTATCTTTTTTTTGACTAACAATCACAACCATAAATTCTTAGGCATGATAATATTCGAAGGAAATCATACTACTTATTTTTTTACATCATACTTACCTAATACCTCATACAGGAAAGGGACTTTGTTGTAACAGCGATCATGCTAACCTGTACCTACAGTAAAATAAACAACAACATGAAACAGTTACGCATTTTTATTACGAGTAATTTAATGAATTAGTTTTTCAAAATGTGCACCACCGTTTTCAGCACAAATATTCAATCTTGAACGGATTTCATGATTCAAGTTAACATAAGTGTTCTTGATTTCTTCTGAAACCGTTTGAATTCTTATTAACAACTCTTCTCTGGAGTTCACAGGTGTTGAGTAAACCTTATCTTTCAGAGTTCCCCATAGAAAGAAATCTAGCGGAGTTAAATCCGGTGACCGGGCAGGCCATGCTAAAACTTTGCTCCCACGGCCGATCCATCTCTCGGGGTATTGTGGGTTCAGCCAATTACGAACATCCAAGCCGAAGTGGGCCGGGCATCCGTCGTGCTGGAACCACATAGTTCGTCGGGTTTCCAAATCGACATCTTCTAGCAGGTCGTTTAATTCATTATTTAGAAATAATAAATAGTTGTGAGAATTCAGTCTATTTGGAAATATGACGGGACCTATTATTTTATTCCCAATAATACCAGCCCACAAGTTTACGGAAAATTTGTGCTGGTATGAATTTTCCCTTTTCGCATGGGGATTTTCTTCTAACCACATATGCTGATTATGGGAATTAAAAACTCCCTCTCTCGTGAACGATTCATCTGTCCATAATATCTTATTTAGAAATCCAGGATCTTCCACTAATTTTTGATTCATCCTTTGGCAAAAGGCAACTCTAGCTAGCCCGTCATTGTTAATTAATCCGTGTACTTTCCTGTAGTGAAAAGGATGCAGGCCGTACCTTTTCCATAGCCTTAATACGAGCTTATAGTTAACATTGACCATTCTTGCTACAGCTCTTGATGACAAAGTTGGGTCTTCTGTTTTGATGTTCATTATTCTGTTCTCTGCTTGTTCATCTAGATTTGTAGCCCTTTCTCTGTGAACTTTTCCAAGCCCTTTTTCGCGAAACTGTCGATGGACATCCGCAAACGACGAATGATGAGGTATACGACGGTTTGGGTATCGTCTTCGGTATTCAGCGACTGCCTGGAGCGAGTTCCCATCACAAAATCCGTACACAAAGTGGATATCTGCTAAATGAGCCGAAGGATAATGCAGCATAGCGAATATTATTTATTACAGTCAATAAAATGTTCAATGTTATTTTATCTTGCGTGACAATTAGTTATCATTTGTAATGTGTCATTTTAGTGACAATCAATTTCAAACTAGCCAGTTATAAGAAGAACCACTCTCGCGACTTAGAACAGAACAAACCTAATTATCTCTATTCTCAGTGATAACAAAAAAGCTACTTGAGATTGAAGTGTGTATGATAAAATATTATAATTATTCGGATTAATACACTACACTGTATTTTAGTTGCATGTTATATCCTTTTATCTCGTGATGAAAATATTTTTGGTAGTAAAAACTTTTTGTAGATACATACCAAACTTCTTTATGAAACTGGCTAACAACCATACAGTTAGTGCATCCACGTGTAAAAGAAGTAGGTGGCTACGTCATGCTCACGCACTTAAGGTGTGTTACACTGGAGATTTTTTAACTTTTGATTTGTTGTAAATAATTAATATCTCCTTAATTATGACTTTTTGGACTATATGTTACGTAACTTTATATACTCTAATTAGGCTCTAGTATCGTTAGCTTAAATCTTTCGGGTTATTAACGGTCACGGTGTATATCGTATCATTTTTAAGGAAAAGCTTTGGAAGGGAGTTTGAAAATGGAAAACAAAATCAAATATTCGTCTCATTACACCCCCTTCATTACAACCAAAAACTATCATAATGCCTCAATCACTAGGCTGATATTATGAAACTTTAATACAAGGCACATAGAAACTGCCTACCCATAAGATCAATAATCTAAAAATATTTTAAGTCAGTTAGATAATAATACAATATTGGACAACACTTATTTTTTGCTTTTTCAAAATAATAAAAATATACTAAATCGCATTGAAGTTCAGGATTGTGGGTTCGTGGCGTTACTTCTAGGTAAAATATGCTACCTAGCAGTGACGTCACGCGACATTTTGACTCATTGTCAATACATTATTTTTTGATTACGTAAAAAAGAAAATACTTCTCCAATATTTTTTATTAATCTACATGACGGAATTGACGGGCTTATTTAAATTTAGTCATCATACATGTTATTTAATATTTGTATTGTGTAGAAATATATATTTTAAAGCTAGATTCTCGGCTGAACGCGCCCGATGTCATTAACATCTTAACTAAACATGTCTATTACAAAATGGATTCATAATGACAATATTTATGGGCCCAGGAATTATAATGATTGCGTATAAATTGATTTGATTTATAAAAGCGAATTAGGAACGCCAGGTTAGAATTAGGTTAGAGTTGACAAGCTTTATTGCGCTATGCTTGTTGCTACATATTTTTTATTAGATCGATTTAACCTTTCGAACATTGACATGAATTATATATAACTAGAAGAACTTCCTTCGCGGAAGAGAAAAAAGTCATAACCCTGTTTTTAGGGTCCCGTAGCCAAAATGGCATAAACAGAACCCTAATAGTTTCGTCGTGTCCGTCCGTCCATCCGTATGTCACTGGCATTTTACTCAGAAACTACGAGATGTATATTAAATGAAATTTGGAGCGTAGGTGTCTTGTATAAGCCGCTACTTAGTTTGGTAGTTAAATAATAAAATAAAATAAAAGTATTTCTAGGGCTGCACTCCATACATGTAACCGAAGCTGAAATTTGTTTTTCAGCAAACATCAACGTGTGGTACATATTTCGGAAGTTCCTTTATAAACACTATGAGGTACCCATGAGGTTTAAATCTGAAGCGAGACCGAGTGATACGCAAATTGAAAGTATGCGAAGTTAAACAATAATCCCTGGCAAAGAACGGAAAAAAAGAAGGCTCAAAGTCACCCAAAGAAGAATAGAGTGGGTTATGCTCAGAGATTCTCTGCTAAGTATGTTTAGTTAGAATTAAATCTTGTATGTGATGTCATCCAGCGGTACTTTGGTCGACCGACTGGGTGTCGTCCTGTTGATCGACCTACGACTCTACCATTTGCTCAAGGTATGGCCAAGCCAGTGAAGACGATGGGTCTTGATGGGCGCTGGATAGATCTAGTAGAGGCGGATCTGCGTGAGCCATTAACTGGCGAGAGATTGCGCAGGATCGGGTAAAGTGGCGTGCTCTTGTGTCGGAGGCTAAAACTCATTTTGGGTCGCTGAGCCAGCGCAGTTAGTTAGTTTAGTTAGTAGTATGATGTCATAAATACGTAACAGACAAATAACCTACTTCTCTAACGGAGATAACAGTGCATAATTGCCAGAAATTACATATAAATACGAAGATAACTGCGGCAAGGATCGTTAAGCTCTAAATTTCACAATTTCCGGCTAAATGTCCAGTTGTTTGCAGCCCTGAAGTCGTATAATCACTCAGTCGAATAATGGTTGGTTAATTTTTGATTGAGTTATACCTATTTTGCTAAAATAATAATATCTCAGATAAAATCAGACTTAAGCCAGTTTAGAGCTAAGGAGGTGCATCGAAAATTTAAGCAATTTTTTAGTGAGTTTTGTTAAATCTAGTATATGGCTGGTCTTCAGATATGTGTTTTTGACTATATAACCTATTCGCGTTTTTTGTCTAGTTTGTACAAGCGACAGATTCATAAACGGCTAAATTATGTAAAAATGTCATTCTTCCCTTTTATCTTTTACGTCATTAACTTAAATGTTAACAAAACATGATAATATCTTCTTTTTTTTTGTATTTCATATTTGTTTTTTTATTTTTATATTTGGATTTCATTGTACTTTGTCATCTGGAGCTTACGCCACAAAACCCCAAGCATGTGGTGTATTAGCTTTCTCTTTCTTTGATGCACGCGAGCAATAAATGCGTCCCTTATTACAAATTACGCTTATTGGCCGGCTCCGCGTTTGGGCCGTGGTTTACGAATGACAATGCAGCCGATGCAGGCCCTTAAGGTTATTTTTATAGGAGGCAAACCCGCAGACGGATCGCTTGATGGTAAGCACACCACAAATACGTTGCCAGCCTTTCAGGTGGGAGTACGCTCTTTTCTTGAAGGTTTGAAGGTCGCATCGGTCCAAGTTTGATTTCACAGTTCCCTAAAAGACCATGGTATATAAAATAACATGAGCATTTGTTGTTCAAGTGACTAAAGTAGGTGTTATGAATTTTAAGAAAATGTCAAGTGTGTACGATTTTCATTATCTCAAATTTAATTACGGTTAGTATGTAAGTAGTTACAGTTCAAAACATATTACGATTCAAAATATGTATACGGCTAAAAACACATTTTTCGTATGGGTGTCTCATTTTTATTGTTTTTCTAATAGCGGTCACAGTAAACATTTAAAAAGTACCTAACACAGTTCAACAGTTAAAGCGCTGTGAGACAGACAACGAAGGCTTTCTAATAAAGGTGCCGTTGGTACTTGTTATTCTGTGGGTACGAAACCCTCAAATTCAAATTCAAAATATTTCATTTCGGATAAATATCCATATCGGGTTAGTAACAGTAGAAAGTTATATCTATGTTAGTAAGAACATATTTCTTTACATAAGTACAATTCCAAATGGTGTGACACAAATCACAACTATTTAATTTACCCAATTAATGTCCTGATCCTTGTCACGCAGTGACAGAGGATGGGATAATTCTACCTATCCGCTAACACCTTCAAAATACTGTTTTGACTTTTTCTGACACGGTCGATTAACGATGCAATTTTTCGTCTCATTATCGCGTGAAATCCGTCCGTGTGAGCGTCCGCGAACATTCCTGAGGCCCTGCACCATCTTGGTAGTCTCAACAGCATTCTGAAGGCGTTATTTTGTTGGATGCGGAGGGCGTTATAAGCTCGTTTCGTATATCGAAACCACAGGCCTCAAAATGTTAGACGATCCGATATATAGACCCCAAATAAAATTACACTAATTTTACATTGAACCCTCGAATGTTTAAGTGTAAGACATGCTCTCTCGAATCTACGAATAACAGTAAACATGCGTTAGCAGAGCGTGACAGCTAACACAGGCTGGGTACGAGCTGACACTTAGATCTTCATTCATATGAGCAATTTAGTTACTACTTACTGGATCTATTATGAAGTTGTAAAACTGAAATGTCTGTTGAAGGTGCATTCCTCCAGAATGTCGGGTACGTGACGCCTTTTTTTATACTTCTAAGAAAGTTAGGAAGTAAATTTTTGGTATGTAAATACTTTATAACTTGTCTCGTAATGGTAGTGAATTTATATTTTATATGTTTTTAAGGTAGCTGTCATAGCCATCACGTACCCGACAAAAGTAGACCTTCTGGTGTATCGCACCTGAAGATATTTCCAAAATAGCGGCCCGGCTAAGTGCGAGTCGGTTCGCGCACCGCGGTTTCCGTAAAAAATATACGCTACAAACGGCCGTATCTATGAAAATGCAGTGTTAACAGAGCCCTACTACTAAGCAAAATGTACGCGGTGTTCGATCATTTTATATTGGTTACTGATATAGACATAAATACATCATCAGTGAAAATTTCAACTGTCTAACTATCACGGTCAATGAGATACAGCCTGGTGACAGACAGACAGCGAAGTCTTAGTAAATTGGGTCCCGTTTTACCGTTAGGGGACGGAACCCTAAAAACATATTAGAAGGCTGGATATCCCTTGAGGATACTGTGCTGAGCTAAAGCCCTGGTGGTACCAACCGGTTATTTTTCGATTCCGAGAAATTAGTAGGTAACTAACCTCAAAGCACTGCCCTGCTCTCTGACATCGACCCCATTGATGACCTCGTCACCCCGCGCCTGCAACCCCGACATTTTCTGCCAATCGGGCACGAGGAATCACTGCGCAAGCGCGGCTACGGCGCGCCGCATCCCATCGGAGCGCGCGACGTCACAGATTGCATTCTGGAACAAACAGTTAGGTTTAAAATTATCAAGTAATTTAACGATATAATATTAACCGGCTAAAATGAAACTTCTTTCGTGGAGGATTAACAAGGCATAACACAAACGCAAAAAAAATAATGTTTTTTGCTGTACCGTAGTTTTGTAAAAAGTACCCTATTACCATCCTTAGATGTCCTATCAGGATACTACCGCTTGTATCAAAAATCGTCAGCCATTTTGGCGTGATGAGAACACAACGATATTCCAACATGGCGTTATGATATCGTGCCGTAGCGTGCTTTGTTGTCATTATCATATCAGCTCAAGGACGTACACTGCTGGACAAAGGCCTCTCCCAAGGATTTCCATAACTACCAGTCGGTCGGACCGTCATCCAACGGTTTCCTGCGATTCTCACTAGATCATCGGTCCATATTGTTGGGGGCTCAATACGCTGCGTCGTCTTTCCTGCACCCGGTCGCCGCTCGAGATGATTTCTGCCCCAGTGACCGTCGGTTCCACGAGCAATGTGCCCCACCCACTGCCACTTAAGTTTAGCAACTCCTTGAGCTATGTCGACGACCGTGCGATTCTCTCCCATACGTTTTAAGAAAGCCGCATTTTCTAGTAATCACGATTCATTCGATTCTATAATGCATTGGGTAGATCGGCGTATTTAGGATTTTGAATGTTCGCTCATGTTCAATTTTACAATGTACCTACATTATTTATGATATATGAATAGTACGTACGTGTACGTAGTAGAACAATGCTAACTGGTGAATGAAATAATATTTTTATTACATGGTTATACTTTGATACGGCGTAGGTACAAAAGCTGACCTTGTGGTTTTGTGGTTTATGTCATTGTCCGTTTATTATATCCGTGTCCATTGTTTCCTCTCATCTTTTCTTTACAAAATCTAAACAAGAAAGAAAGACAACACATGTAAGAATTACCTACAGTCAGAAGGAACATTACAAAGATAAAGCTTAAAAATACTTTTCTTAAATCTAAATTAACAGTAGGTAGTGTTAAATCGACAATTACTGGCCACCTTTCAGTAACTGACCATCTTATACTAAAAATGAATCATATTTATGGGTAAACTGAATTAATTTTAGTATAAGGTATCAATTACTGGCCACCCTTCAATTACTGGCCACCTCATACTAAAATGAATTCTCTTTACTTACCTATAAATATAACTATTATATATTACATTTATTTTTAGTATAAGGTGAGATAAACTATTAAAAGGTGGCTAGTTATTGACGATTTACCCTACTTGATACAAACTAGGTGCACTTTTGTTTGCAAATAAATAAAGTACTAAACTTTGATGTTTGTTTCTGTATTTTAGGAGTGTAAACGTAAACTACAACTGCATACGAACCGTGCCACACCAAACAAGTGACGTATCAAACTTGGACAATAAGAAGGTATAATAACGTTATACAACCGTTACATAACAGTTATCCGCTAAGCTGCTTCCTGCAAGTTCCTTATATGACGGCTTTATTGCTTGAATTTAAAGTTGCGGATGTGAGTTCCATTTAGTACGAATGGTTTAGCGTGGCACGTTAAATAAATATCTTACATAAATCGATCTAGTCTCAATTCAAGCAAAGTTTGTACTATGGGTAATATATAGAAATAGAAATGTTTTATTTGCTAGAATACAAAATACCACAAAACATGAGGTATAAGGTCTAAACGTACATCAGTAAAGTATGCTGTCAGTGTACGATACGCAAATTTATTTTATATAATATACAATTATCTGAGCAACATGCAAAAAGATATTCAAAGTTGTGAACGACGTCAGTCATGCGGACTATATTTAAAAAAATATTTTAAACTGTAAAAACAATGTTCAATGAACCATAATATAATTTCTACTACTAGGCGACGACATACATAAATTACATAATATATCGATAAATTATAATACTTTAATACATACATAAACTTAAATACATACATTTATTTATACTTCTATGAATTTTGGTGTTAATACTGTGTTCCCACAACATATTAAAACTAGCTGAGAGAAGCGATGGTTCTTCGCTTAGTAAATTGAACTACTTATATAACTTAAACGACCGGCGTACGCAAGGTTTAAATATTTGACCCACTCGATAAAAGTATTTAACTCGCATACCGATGCATAATCAAATACGGTTGGGGTTTGTCGGTGTAGACATATTTACATAATAAACATACAGATTTTTATTTTCTGTTACTGCATACTTGACTTAAGTCCATTTATTTTTTTAAATAAGATTATGTAACAGTTTGGGAACAACTTAGTACATACTTAAATTTTGAAATACTTATTTTATAAAGGCTAAACGTGGACTGCGCCCATCAAGTTTGCCACATGCATGCATATGCACCCATATGGGTGCATGCATGTGCATGTCCACCTATACATATAGGTGGGCTATTGTGATCATGGACACAAAGTGGATGCCATAAGATTGGCAGCGCATACGCGGCAGACTTAGGCGGAGATATCAGAACAATATTTTCGTTCCTCAACAAGTACTCGGAAGATTTAATCGCTCGAAAGTCGTCAAAATCTAGAAGATGGGCCTTTGCCCAGCAGTGGGACACTTTATATAGGCTGACTAAAAGAAATGGCCTATGTAATATTCAGGCATGTTATTTCTAACGGACACTTAAAAGAGTATTGCATAAGCTACAGATGCTAGCGCTAATTCAATTCAGATCGTTTAGCACTCCGCACTGACCCAATTTGTTCGCTAATCAGTGTTGTCCTACAATCTTGTTCTTTTTTTATTGTCTTGATGAAGGAGGTTGCTTAGCAGAGTGTTCTTTGTATCTTAAGCAATACTTCTGCCAAATAAGGTTTCATTGTCAAAGAACAGATCTTGGTCACGACACCATAAGTTACAATAACTTCTAACGACCTGGTTTTATACATTTCTTTCATCTTTTTTAAATGTAACCCACAAAGATTTTGTTTCAGCCATGTTCTATAAGAATCATGGCAATCTATATATGCAAACAGAGAAGTTCAGGCTAACTGACCTATCAACGCCCAGACTAAACTCTTGGACAAAGAAGTCTGAATCAACACAACTGAAAGGGAGCGCCACGGCAAAAGTTAACATATAATTAAATATAATTTGCAAAAAGTTGTCAAGTTTAATATTCTTAACGAACTTGCAAATAGGAAGAAATAAAGCTTGCAATATACTGTAACCGGCAATAGATTCAGTTAGCCATAGAGATAGCGACTTCCATTAAAATAACAAGTACTATATATTTGTACATGTTACACTGTAACAAAGAAATTGTCCTACATTTTTAATTTCACTCATGCAATAATCATCCCAAAGAGAAATTTCACCGGAACTTTGCACAATGAACGAATGAATTTAAATGAGTATGTCAAATAAATCATTAAACAATAGCTGGAAACCTACGCATTCTAAATATCCATCGAGCAATTAGTTCCAAACAGCCTGACCTCAATCCGTTCGCCTCTACCTACGTAGCGCCTAAACGTAGGTGACGTAACATTGACCGACTGAGCCCACATTGTAAGGTCATTACATGCTTCAAATAATTAATTTATTTATAAGAACAATGATGTAATTAAATATGTAATAAAAGATCTAATGAACATATAATGACCTTTTAAGTTCGTGAGTTCGTATTAGATTTAAAGAAGGTTTAACTGTGATTGAAGCGATAAGTGAAGATCGATAGCTACTAGTAATTAAGGTTAAGTACGATTATACTTTCGATCATTAAAGGCCTACTTATCATCAAAATTAACATTTAAACCTTTCCATTACGTCGGTTGGTATACCTAATACACGATGATGATACATTTCTATAGGTACTCAACAAGTTCTTCGGGATTGGATTGAAATGTAAGAGTGAATACTGATCAGATAGACAATCAGAATCAGATAGAACAAACATACCATATAACTTCTTTTATCGCATACTGTTGTTGGTGTTATTATGTCTTCTCCTGGCCTAAAGGTGTATTTTTTTCCGTGGTAAAATGTCAAAATCGTGTAAGTTTGAGCTTTCCATCAGAATAGCTACTTTAATCGCATCTGTAACGGTTATGGCGGCTACCTTATCATAATGTATAAAATCCTAAACACACTGCCAATCGACAAGTTATAAAATATTATCATACAACAAAATCGGCACTAGCATTGTTAGAATTGTTAGGAAAATAAATAACGAGCAGAGCACCGAATGAATGTTGTCACGTAGGTACTCGACATTCTTCTCTTTAATTAATAGAAGGTGGGATTTCATGATAATGCAATGTAAATAGCATGCTACAAACTATAGATAGAAAGAAAGATAATAAATAGCATAAAATACTAAAACTATGCCCGGAAATGGTCGCACCTCGGCATAATGCTGGCTCAGGAGCCAGCGTTGATCTTCCGGTGAGACCATGATGAAGATGGACTGAGATCATATATGTATATCGTCGTAAACCTCACTCGTGCGAACTCTTATAAGAAACAACATATATTTATTCTTATTACTGTAGTATCGTTGTAAACGATTGAAACCAGACTTAAACACTTGTTTATTCATGCGAGGAAAACCTCAACTGTCCCCAACAGAGCCGATTTGTGTGACAAAGTAGAAACGCCACTCGGCTTGGGCTAAATGGTAAAACCGCTAAACTTGGAACCGCAGATTGGCGTTCAGCTCACGTAACAATTACAAGTGACAGGAGGCAGCGACTACTTTTATTCAATCTTAATTAGCAATAAACACAATACTATTGAACAGTCAGTAACTACGTCGTCATACTAGCCAAAGACTTAGCGTTGCTGCAATAATTGTAAAAGTAATTAATTAATTTGTCTATGATTAAAAACTACTTAAAGGAGAGGTCATTGGAAACACTATACAAAGGCGCTAATGAGACCACAGGCAATTCATCAACGTTCATCTTGGATGCATTGATCCTGCTCACCAATTTATTATAGGATTTATAGGCTACAGCTTGTATAATCGACTTTCTTGGCTCGACCCAATTAAAAGATAGCCAAGAATTAATTTCGCATTACTATTTTTCCTAAAGTTTCACTTCACAACTGTTTCATTTCTCAAATTACGCTTGTTTCACAGATCGATAAACTTTTCAGATACATTATGTTTGTTTTACGAATGTTCTGGAAAAATTAAGACTTCTGGAAAGTTTAGCTTGGGTACGTCTCAGACTAATAATGAAATAACTTGTCGAGAAACAAAAGGGTATATGCATGATTTTTTTTATCGCTTTTCTTAACAAAATATGAAAATACCGTAAAAACTATTTCAAAAAGTAAAATTAAAATTGGCCAAGAAATACGCATGATATAGGCATTTTAAACTGCTAACTAGACGGCGATTTGACAGAGAGGTCCGACATGTACTGTTACGTCATAGTCCACTCCGGCCATATAAACTCTATATTAAATTCCGTTTAGCTAGAAAGAGATAGAATGAAATGTTTGATGGCTTATATCTTGGTTATTTTTATAGTTATTCTTGTCTACTAAAAATTATTTTTGTCTACTGTTTGTTACATTAATGAGCTTTTAATAAAGCAAAAATAAAAAATCATGCATATTCCCTAATACTGTTTACATCAATAAGCAACAGTGTAATGGATACTAACCGAAATGGAAGATTCATTTATTTCTGTGCGGGTTGTCTCTTATTCGGGTTGTCACTCACGATGCCGTGACCAGGATGTGGTTTTGAGTATTTTTAGTAATTCAGTACTTTCTATACGCGTAGGCAATTGACATTATTGTCAACCCAATATAGTTCGCTATTCTCTTCACTCTCGCGCCACAGTTTTCTATCGTCAGACGAACTGTCACGGGCGTCAAAGCGAGGACACAGTCTGTTTACATTTTAAAACGTATTTAAATTTCAGATAAGCCATACCTATTGTATATTTATCGTTTTGTACGGGTGTTGACTTTGTTTTTACTTATTATCGGCTTTCGCGACCATACAATGACGTAAACATGGCTACGGTTTGTTTGACTACACTTAGATCCATACTTAGGCATTTTAGAACCATGGCGCTTTCATATGCTAAAGATCTGCGGCTAATTACGCGAGGAGACTTAAGTGTTTGTTTACTATGACAGACTCGGTGGTTAATACCAGCTAGACCATGGAGGGCTACCCAGATAATTGAATTATTGAATGTACATCATTTATCGCTTAACCCTAATCCTTACATGTAGATAGTTGAGACTTTGCGAGGCACCTTCAGTTTTTTTGTAAGATACAGCGAATAAAATGTCATTTTTTATAATTTGTTGGGTTTTTCAGTTTTGATAAAATCCAATTCTACTGGAGCATAACTAATATGTACAAAATAGAATTCATTCTATAAGTAACAGCTTTACCGTATGTTTTGATAACATATCTAAATATACCCCGGTAAAAGCTGTAAATAAAGTCAAACAATGCATTAGATCTATAAATAAGCGTACGAAATACCAAGCATTGGCTAACTGATGCAGATATATTTAGCTTTCATTTCGTTACATCAAACGTAATCTCTATTACATACTATCTTATTGCCAAGGCCAAGTAATCATAATAAATGTTAGCGAGAATTATCGACGTGCTATACTTGCCAAATGTTTTTTTATTTTACACTGATATACAGTCGCCTAAACGTTTTGTCTGTACACAGTAAATTATGCGGGCATACATTTTCCTATTGCAGCGGGGTTTCTATACCACTTAACGTATCTGGCTGGATCCAGTTTTGTTGTTATTCTGTTCCGTAGTAACTCAGCAGACAAAAGTGAGAAAGTTACTTAGAAAAATGCTAATAATCTAGGCTATTAACATGCTGACGAGATAGGCTTGAAAAATTACCTGAAAAAATATTTTCCGTTGTTTCGTTTCAAATCGGGAAACGTAACTATGGTAACGAGGCAAGAGCGTTGATATAAATGGAGGGTAAGGAAGGTATGCGTCCCCGTACTCCTGTTCAAAACTGGATCTGAGAGACGCGGCGGCCAGGGCTGTCAATACCGCTGCCCACTGGGCATCCGTTATTTGAGGAACCTCGACACGAAAAGAAGAAGAAGGAATGCATTGTGGGTATAGTCTAGTATATATTATATAGGCCTTTGCGTCTATTGCAGAAGATTTATGATGTAGTGTTCGGGAGACACCGGACTAAACCAAAACGAGAGCGACATGTTTTACCGCAGGCTTGAGAAGAGAAATTTGCGAAAGATGGTACTGAGTCGTCTTGAACACGTCTTTGCCAGAGAGTATAGTCTAGTTTAGAACACATAAATATGTAGGGGGGAGAGCAGCTCCCACTCATATACATGGAAGTGAACATTACTAGCATTTCTATTCCGACCCCAACACCCCAACGGCAGTGTGTCAGCGTTCCCACTTAACAGTGATTTTCAACCATTTTCACCTGATATTTTTGCGACTAAGGCAAATTTTTACTGTTATTTTCACATGATATAAATGAATATGAATATAATATGAATAAAGTATTTAATGACAGGTCTAATCAACAATTTTTTCAAAAAAATATCAATCAGTATGAAGTTTACAGTTCTTCAACGTATAATTAAATAAAATCCAAATAGCAATTTCCATGCATTTAAATAAGGAGTGCCACTTATCATAATCATAACCTTTGTTAAGACTTTATGAGCAGTCATCGAGAGAAATGACATTATGTCATTGTCGTGGCAAGGTTGACTGACAATCAGTCCGTGTCAACTTCCGCGGAACGTACGAGGTCGTGGGGTCAAAGCCAGACTGTAGCATGTACATGCAATTAATCAATTCGGTAGTCAAAAACTAAAAATGATGTGATGAAACGTGAGTTCAATACATTTAAGATATTTTCAAAACCACACGTGAAACGGACTATATCTGTGTCACTGAATCGATAAACATAGGTAAAATATCTATTCTATAGTATTATAAAGTTGTAAGAATAAAATATCTGTACATTGAAGATATTTTCAAAGGGCACTGAATCGTAAAATATATTTTTTGTACGCTTGTATGTGTCGTTGTGGCTATTATCAGTCATCACACGGCTAAACGGATTTCAACTATTTTTGGTACACGGGTAGCTAGGTCCACCGATGGTTATAGGATACTTTTTACCCGACTACGCAGAAGAACAAAAGAGGGGTTATGACTTTTTCTCCTCCGCGAACGAAGTTGCGGGCACCTTCTAGTAAAATATATAAGGACCAGGGGCGAGATAACTTGTATTACATAGCGGAAGTTTCTTTTTAATTCATATTGTTAGAAAGAGACTTCCGCTTGTAACACAAGTTACAAGCTTTTGAGAAACGGGGCCCGGATTTTTTTTTTCTTTTTTAGGATTTTTTTGTCGGGGGTGTTCCGAACGGAACAATACTATTTTTATTATAAACTATTTAAATTTCATGTCTATGGTTAATAGCATAGAAGAAGAAGAAAAGTATTATAATTTTGACTTGACGTAACAAAAATGTAGTAGCGAGTTGTGATCTTATATTATAGTTATTGAAGAAAGTGAGTTGTTTTTGTCCCGGTCACGGGAACCAGTATAATTATATTGTCCGGGACATAAAATTGGTCCTTCGAGTTAAAGATTTTAATAAATATTAATATACAACATATTTTGTTGAAATATGACGGAAGTTGGTTGTTAAGAAAAAAGAAGATTTTTTACTCAGTAAGAAAATTAAGCAGAGAGAGTTGAAGCAAGTTGTGAACGGATAAGCAAATTTTGCAGGGAAGTTTAGAATTCAATTATAACATTAGAAAAATATACACATAAATATTTTAGTTCGCAATAAAATTTTGACATCTGACGAAAACTTTCAAATATTTTCCATACGAGCGCAAGTGGTGTGTGTGCGTTCGGATGTCGACGATTGCTTTATTGGTGCTGTGTTGCTGCCGTTGCGGGCGCTCCATCTGTGCGTGTATTCGAACGGCGCTGAAAAACGAAGCTGTCAAGTTTGGTGTCAGTGTCAAGTGAATTGGTGAAAAAATTTAAAATTTCGTCAATTTCAGGAAGTTATTATTTTAAGTTTTGTGTATATTTATAAGGTTAATATTAGTTATAGTTGGTGTAATATAAGGTGGATAGTTGTCATTTCAACTTTGTATATAGGATCTTCGGTGCGAAAATGTCCCAATTGCCAGAATTGGTTGCCGCTCGCGGATACGTTAAGGGTTCAATAAGCAGAATCCAAAAGTTTTGTTTAGCTGATAGTTTTGAATCCGCTTCGGTAGCAATTATTACTGAGAAAAAGCTTAGGTTAATCAAATCATTTGAGGATTATGAAAAATACAATAGAGCCATAATATGTCTCAACCCAAACGATGACGAAGACTATGAGGCGGTAGAAGACAAGAGGGACAACTGTCTTGAACTCATAAACAGTCGTTTGCAAGGCAGTGCGCATCACTCCAAGCCGGGATCCCAGGTAGGACAGTTTAAAAAGCTACCAACTGTAAATATTCGCACATTTGATGGTTCATCCATCATGGACTATTATCCATTTGTAAATATGTTTAAAGCAGTTATCCATGCAGATAATAATTTAAGCTGCTGCGAAAAGTTGTACTACTTACGTACATTCCTTGCCGGTGAGGCATTGGACCTCATAAAAAATTTATTGCTGACAGATGAATCCTATGAAACAGCATTAAAGTTGTTGGATGACAGGTATAACAATATACCAAAGATTGTAAATTTTCATGTAAATAATATATTAGAGTTGCCACATTGTACAAAATGTACAGCACCTGCATTGCGCAATATTGTGTCCACAGTGAATATGCACATTGCTGCACTAAGAAATTTAAATGAAAAGGTAGAGCATTGGGATACAATACTGGTCAATGTCTTGTCTAAAAAGGTGGATTCCTATACTATTCGCGGCTTTCATTTGGAACGTGACATGAAACAACTGCCGACTTTAAATGAATTCCTTACCTTCTTAGAGAAGCGTGCCATTGCTTTGGAGGCTACTACAGAGGAGAAGTATCAAAAGTCAATGAAGTCTTCAGTTAGTGCCGTAATCGCTTCTGGAGTGACATGTAAGTACTGCCATGACAGTCATAAAATTTATGAGTGCATGAAATTTAAAATGCTGCCTCATAAAGAGCGATATCAGTTTGTTGATGAACACCAATTGTGTAAGTTGTGCTTAAATAGCCACAGAGGTCGTTGCATGTTAAAGCTGAAATGTGCGACTTGTCATCAGTCACACAATACCCTCTTGCATTTGTCTGCTAAATATAATGCAACAAATGTTAAACCCAATGAAGTTCGCATTCAGACACCAAAAAGGGAATCCAATTTAGATGTAAGTGAGTTGCCAGCTAAAACATCCCATGTGAGTACCAATACGACAGTGAAACGGCAGTCTCAAAGTGTCTTATTGCCAACTGCCATGGTAAAGTTAGTAAACAGTGAAGGTGCTGTTACACATGCTAGAGCCCTCCTGGACTCGGGGAGCCAAATTTCATTTATATCAGAAAAGTTATTAAAACATGTAGATAGTTTTGTATATACAACAGATGAGTTAGTAACGGGAGTTTGTGATGTGGCAAATAATGTCTCGAAAAGGACAGAATTAACTGTCCATTCTAGTGTAAGTGACTTCAAAATCAGTGTATCTTGTTGTGTAACTAAAAATATCACATGCCCACTTCCACAGCAGACATTTGACATCTCCCAATTCAATATCCCAGCTCATGTCAAATTGGCAGATGAGCATTTCAATGAAACGGATGAGATTTCTCTTTTACTCGGATGCGACATATTCTTTCAGGTTCTACAACGTGAATCACTTCCGTTGACGCCTGCAGGTCCATTTTTGGTAAATACCAAATTTGGCTATATTGTCGCCGGGACGCTGCCAGTTACTGCTGGCAAAATTTCAACATGTAACTTTTGTGTTACGGCTCAAGGTAACCCCTTACATTTTAATACACCAGACATACAGATGGAAGCTTCATTTATTCCTAAAAAAGCAGTGAAGCCTGTGTTGCCAAATGATGATTCTTTGAACATTGAGGAGACAATGTTAAAGTTTTGGGAGTGTGAAAAGGTCCCTGATGTCATAAAAGAAGTTGGTACAGAGCATGAATTAGCAGAACAGATTTTTCAGGAATCTGTCAAATTAGAAAATCATAAGTTTACAGTGGCTTTGCCTGTAAAAGTTGAGTTGGAGAAATTGAATTTAGGTAATTCTTTTGACAGTGCGTTGCAACGATTTCTCAATTTAGAAAAAAGGTTTCTGAAGGACTTGGAGTTGTATAATAAATATAAAAAGTTCATTCATGATTACATTGATCAGGGACATGCAAAATATTTTGACATTTCAAAGTACGACTTAAATTCTGGAAAGGTCATGTTTCTGCCTCACCATCCGGTGATCAATCCTAATAGTAAAACGACTCCAGTTCGGGCAGTTTTTGATGGAGGTGCAGCTACAAAACATAACATGTGTTTAAACGATATACTTTTAAATGGCCCAGTGGTTCAGCGGGACCTTTTTGATATTCTGATTTTATTCAGAACGTTTAAATATGTGCTGTTATGTGATATAAAAGCTATGTATCGGCAAATTCTCATTGAGGATAAGTATCGTTGTTTACAAAATATATTATGGCGTAATTCTCTAGACGAATCGGTGCAGTGCGTTCAGTTACAGACGGTAACATACGGTTTAAAGAGTTCTGCCTTCTTAGCTACTAGATGTTTAGTGGAGCTTGCTCAGAGATATAAGGATCAATTTCCTTTGGCTTCCTTTGTGCTTTTGAACACTAGTTATGTTGATGACATCCAATGCGGAGCTAATGACTTTGATGAGCTTATTGAGATGAAAAAACAGTTAATTGATATAATGAAGCTGGCTAGTTTGTCTCTTCACAAGTGGTGTTCTAATGACAAGAATGCCTTAAAAGATATCCCGCCGGAGTTGCATCAAATTGATAGCAAGAATTTTGATAAAAATAACGAATATGTCAAAACTCTCGGTTTGACTTATGATGTCAATGCCGATGTATTGAATATGAAGTGCCCGGTAAAAGAAGTCCAACAAAGATATACTAAACGTCAAATGCTCAGTTTTATTAGCAAGTTCTTTGATCCTTTGGGCCTCTGTGGTCCTGTTTTGACACAGGCTAAAATCTTGATGCAACAGGTGTGGTTATTACAAAATATAAAATGGGATGATTACTTACCAGATGAACTCAATAAAAGATGGTTAGATTTCGCTAATAGTTTAGTGCAAATGTCGTGTATTTCTGTAATCAGAAATATTAATGTTCAGCAGGCACGAAGCATGGAACTTGTAGGTTTTTGTGATGCTTCAAATTTAGCCCATGGGTGCTGTTTGTACTTGAGGGTGATGGGTGTTAATAACGAGGTTTTAGTGAACCTCTTATGCTCAAAATCTCGCATAAATCCAAAGAATAAGACCTTAAGTATTCCGAAGTTAGAATTAAATGGCGCTTTATTACTGGCTATTCTGGCTCGGAAGGTGCACACTGCCTTGTCGTTAAAATACACGGTAAGCACTTACCTTTATACCGACTCAATGATTGTGTTAGCTTGGCTAAAAATATTACCAGTTAAGCTTAACATATATGTTGGAAACCGAGTTGATAGGATTAATAAGCTGTCAATAAACTTTGAATGGCGTTATGTAAATACTAATATTAATCCCGCTGATTTTTTATCCCGCGGTATCGAGCCTCAAGCTTTAGCAAAATGCAGTTTGTGGTGGCATGGGCCTCCGTACTTATTAGACAAAGATTATTGTCATCAAACAATAAAGTATGACATAGTGAAGGCTGATTTGCCAGAGCTAAAGTCCATGTAAAAGATCTGCAACACATGTGTGAAACCGAATTCGTTTCATGCTCTTTTGTCAAAATTCTCTAATATTGACAAATTAACCAGGATTTTGACTTATATCCTGCGATTTGTTTTCAACTGTAAAAACAATCATTCTGAAAAAAGGCAGGGGCATCTGAGTCCTTATGAATTGGATTCTGCTTTGCGATTTATAATTAAGTGTGAACAAAATAATTGTTTTGAAGATGACATTCAAAAATTGACTTGCAAGTTGCCTTTAAAATCAAGTTTAAGTAAATTGAATCCATTCTTGGACTCTCATGGATTGCTGCGTGTCGGTGGCAGGTTGCAAAATGCAGACATGCCGTTTTCCCAAAAGCATCCTATTGTTTTGCCCAAGGGTTCTCATATTACAAGAATTATTATTCACAAAGAACACATTAGGCTACAACATGCCAGCAATACTTTGTTGCTAAGCAGTTTAAATGAGAAATATTGGATTGTGAATGTTCAACCGGGTAAAGATGGCAAAGTCAGAGCCTTGCATGTCAAGACCGTAAAGGGCTTTATTGTAAAAACTACTATTATGAAAGTCTGTCTTTTGCCAATCGATTATGACTGAACTTCCACTTTTGTTTTTGCAAATTATGTTATTGTTTATTTTTGGTTTCGCCCCCAACATGTTCCGAACGGAACAATACTATTTTTATTATAAACTATTTAAATTTCATGTCTATGGTTAATAGCATAGAAGAAGAAGAAAAGTATTATAATTTTGACTTGACGTAACAAAAATGTAGTAGCGAGTTGTGATCTTATATTATAGTTATTGAAGAAAGTGAGTTGTTTTTGTCCCGGTCACGGGAACCAGTATAATTATATTGTCCGGGACAGGGGGCTTTTTTGATTTTTTCTAGATAAAAAATGCAATACCATTCTACGAGTAATCGGTGAACTTCTTTTCATGTTATAGGGGGCGTTTACGATTACGAGCAGACAGATCGCCTGATGGTAAGTGATCACCGTCGCCCATAGACACCTGCAGCACCAGAGGAGTCACAAGTGCGTTGCCGGCCTTTCAGGTGGGAGTACGCTCTTTCCTTGAAGGTGAACTGCTAAAAAGACCCCGGCACATCTAGAAAAATGCTGCTAACTTTTAAACGGCTGGACCGATGTTCTTGAAACATAGTTAAGAACACTCTCGATGAAGTTACCCTTAACCACAAAAACTATGTCAATATTAGTCCAACCGTTGAAGCGCTACGATGCCCTCTTCTCTCGTCAAGAGTACAAGATCCAGCTATAGCATTCACAACTATAACATGACCTCTAGACACGTATAAACTATTAGTTTTCATAGGTCTCGCCCTTGGCTTCGTTTTCTTAAGTCAGTTTTGACAACCTGCTTGTCGGACCAATACATTTGGACCTGTGATCTGGAGAATGTACCACTGATTCACGTGTCTAGTTATATCAGGGACGAACTGAAGGTGGTCGAGTGCCCCGAGGCCCCTGTTGCTTTGCAGGAGTCATGATTCCAAGAAATCCGCTCCTAAAACCTCTCAAATGGTCTTACAGGCTTAAAGAGACAAGGAAAACAAACAAACAAAAAAAATAATCCAAGAATCTTAACAACGTAATCAACGAATGTCATAAAAAGTATGAACATTGATAAAAGCGCCATCTCTCGATCTTAGCGGCCGCATCGCGTCAAAATTGATCTCAACCATTTTTGGTACTGTCGCCAGCATCAATATCTGCTATCACAAAGAGGGCGAAAATATCTGACACGACCTAATGGCCCTAGAAATAGAGTAGTGTCAGATATTTATGCACGCTATGTTGAGCAGATATTAATGCTAGTGACTGTACCAAGGATAGCTCAACAACGAGGATGATTGTAGGATACTTTACCCGATTACGCTGAACAAAAAAAGAAGAATATCTTTTCCATCCTCCGCGAACGAGGTAAAAAAAAAATGGATATTTTCCACTATCGATATTAAGACATACGAGCGCTCCGACACACGTGACACGGAAAATAAGTATAGGTATAAATAAGTAATTGCTTGGAATTTTCCCTAGTTGTTTTTAACTGTTGACATCTTGGCTCGATTTTTGTTTTGTTATGAAAAATATAGGTAATTCTTTTGCAGTCAAACATATTTAAAAACTACCGCAAGAAAATCAGCCCTAATAAACAACGTTACGGAAATTGGGATGTCGAGAATTTTTGGCAACTTTTACCTGTGGTATGTTACAGAACGACCTCTCAATATTTAATAGAAACATTGGTGAAAATACTACTTCAATCTTCAATACACCAAGATACAACAATGTTAAAACCAAATTTTTGTACTTTTCCAAAGAACGCTCCATACTAAAACCGTGTGACGCCTAAGAACGTGTGACGTCACACGTTCCTACCTTGTATGGGGAAATTAAGAACCTTGTTCTGCAGCTATGTTCAAACTTGCGTTTATCGAAACATTTCATAACAAAAGTTACCATAATTGCATGGGTTATTCAATGGGTTTTCATACTTTAAAAATGATGAATGAGGCTTTTTTTTTGAGTACAGTGAACATCCCACGGGTCTTGGGTCCACGCGTTTGAGAACCAAATTGGCATAAATACTTAGACACTAACAAAGATTAACAATCTGATTTTAATAATTAGCACCCCGTTTGTCACCTATTGCCATGAGTTTAAGGTTGAAGGTGCGAACTATTGAGACAGTGTGGAGCATTTGGACATTTTAACTTAACAAAGGTTTTTAACCAGTTTGTGTTGCCAGTGATGACATACGGCACTGAGACATGGTCACTCACAATGGGCCTCATAAGAAGGCTCAGTGACTCAAAGGGCAATATCGCTATGCTCGCAGTCTCCTTGCGTGATCGAATCAGAAATGAGGAGATCCGCAGAAGGACCAAGGTTGTTGACATTCATAGCTACGAGTTGCTAGAATTAAGCAGTGGGCGGGGCACATTGCTCGTAGAACCGATGGCGGCTGGGGTAGAAAGGTTCTCGAGTGGCGACCGCGTACAGGACCACGCAGCATCGGAAGCCTCCAATAAGGTAGACCAATGATCTGGTGGTCGCGGGAAACCGTTGGATGGCGTTGTTTTGACCAGCAGTGGATATGCTGATGATGATGATGATGATGATGATGATGATGATGATGATGATGATGATGATGATGATGATGATGATGATGATGATGATGATAATGATGATGATGATGGTTGATGATGATGATAGAGTCCCCGGTAAGCTCGGTTCTCCATACAAATCGACCTAGTCCCAAACTAAGCAAAGCTTGTACTATGGGTACTAGGCGACGATATACATAATATATAGATAAATAATAATACTTAAATACATAGAAAACAGCCAAGACCCATAAGAACAAATATTCGTGCTCATCACACAAACACTTGCCCTGGCCGGTATTCGAACCCGGGACCGCAAGCTTCGTAGGCTGTTGTACAACCTACTGAGCCAAACGTGTTCCAAATACAACACATAGTTTTAAAATGAGAACGAAACTCCGTTTGTATGTGGTGACATTCGGCTGAGCTTGCCGGGGACTCTTAATATGACAAACAAAGGTCTTATAAACGACATTTTTAACATAATCGTATTATATGTAAATGCCGAGCACCAGTTTAAATATACGCATTGAGTGACTAAGAATCGTATCACCCCGGTCAGTCCACCGTACCGTACCTTATAAAGAAATCCAGTTTTTACACTTTAAAGAAGGCTGAATACTCTTGAATTGATTTTGTGCCGTAAATCAAGTAGGCAATTATATTTTATGCTCCTTTTTTGGAGTTTAAAGTTTAATTAGGTTTGATTGACGCGTATCAAAGACACTGATATACTAAATTTGGTTAAATTAATTCTGAAGCTGCGGAAGCACTGGGACAGAGAGAGACGAAGCGTGATACGCATATCTGGAGTATGCCTAATGCGCTTAGCATTTCAAAAATAAAAAAGATACAGAGGACGCTACTAGTGCTAACTAGGTTGTGTTTGAAATTCAGTTTCTTCATTGAAGAACAGCGTCATCTCTGTCGCTGTCATAATACTTTCTGGAGAAGGAATGGGACAGAGACGTAGCGTGATACGCATGTCTTGGAGTATGCGTAATGCGCTTAGCTTTTTAAAATTAGAAAGATACAGAGGACGCTACTAGTGCTAACTAGGTTGTGTTCGAAATTCAGTTTCTTCATTGAAGAACAGCGCCATCTCTGTCGCTGTCCTAATACTTGCTGGAGAAGCAATGGGACAGAGACGAAGCGTGATACGCATGTCTGGAGTATGCCTAATGCGCTTAGCATTTTAAAATTAGAAAGATACAGAGGGCGCTACTATTGTTAACTAGATTGTGTTCGAAAATTTCAAGCCACGTACGTAAAGTTGCGATAGCTCATTATGATCAGAGCACTTCTGCGTTAAGGGGCTCCAAGCGTAAATGTACGATATTTCATGGTTTTTGTTTCGTATCTAGTCCCTGGAATGGCCAAACTAACTTTTGAAATATGGGTTATATGATAGTTCAATTTCTATTTAATACTTCCTTGCATTCGAAAATTAGAATATATTTCTATGTAATTAATTATGGATTTTTACAGAGGGGTCTATAAAAATAAAGATTGCGTATCCAGTCTCTCTATAAACCTTTGATAGGCTTACAACTCATGTCTAATTGTTCATTATGAAAAGACCTAACTTGCTACGCAAGCGTTTTCTTTAAAAAGCGTGTATTTTTTTGATAAAAGTGACAACAACTGGTTCTTCGTCGTAAAAATAACAAAGTTTGATAGCATTTATCTTGGTTCCGGTGACTCTCAGATAAACTGAAACAGTATATTGGTAAAGACGGTCGCTGTCAAGATGATGAGACATATACAACCTGGAAAAGCGAAGAGCTGCAGATCGAAGGTCATTCAGAGCTGTAAGCCCCTTAAAGAAGAGATTGCATTGCAGGTTCAAATCCTGCTTGCAATTTAGTAGGTCGCATTGATTTTTTCCTTTACAATTGGACTCTGTGTTACAATATTATTTAAGTTAATTCTGCCGTCTTCGTTCACGGAAAAATACAAAGTCATAACTCTATTTTTTGCTTCAGCGTAGTCGAGTATAGAGTATTCCATAAACAACCTCATGCATCGATTTTTTTTTATATTTACACTTTCTGAATGCTTATTATGTATTCCTACAATATTAGAGGAATTCCTTCAATTCCTCATGGATCCCATCATAAAATCTTTACTAAAATTATATGGGACCAATCTGGATGCACCTCCTTTCAAACAAAACAAGAATTCTCTACATCGGTTTTTCAAATGACAGAGTTCTGAGGTAACACAACAGGAATGTTACAAGAAGAAATATCGACTCCTTATATTATAAAATATGTAGTTGTTAGTAATTACAACTACATATAACTGGGATATAAATTTACCGACGCCACTTTCGCAGCAGTGAAAACAGTCGGCAATCTAGAAACGGCAACCGATGTCTGTGAAATAATTAATGTTATACCGCTTACACTTTACAAGCTTACAAATAACTATTTTTTTTAATAACTCAAGAACGTGCCCGCAACTTCGTTTGCGGAGGAGAAAATGTCATAACCCCACTTTTTTCTTCAGCGCAGGTAGGTTAAAAGTATCCTATACTATAACCATCTGTTGGAATTCAGCTAGCCATGAACCAAAAATAGTTAAAATCAATTTAGCTGATTTGGTGTGATGATTACGAAAAAATCCAAAAGAAGTTGTTTGTTACGCAAGCCTGCAAAGTTGATATATGGCGCGAGTGCTTGAATTAAAGCCAAGTAAGCGAAGGAACCTAAAATTGAAATATAGATTCCTGAGCGAAACTAGGAATTCAAGGCACGAGAAGCCAAATAATTTTGCAGACGTGCGAAACGCACAACTTTTTACGTGTGAGCGTGAAAATGTAAACATATAACAAAATATAATTTCGAACTTCAAATGACTTTTCTACCCCGCGCTGACATTTTATCGTATAAACTGAGGTAGGTAAGGAACTGTACGCCCTGAATACGTCTAGTGCTTGCTGGTAGAAAGGTTGACACGTTGGACGCGTAATCCAAAGGTACCGGGTTCGATTCCTGGTGTGACCAAGTGCGAGAGCAATTTTGTCTTTCTTTGCACTTTGATCTTTGTATATCGCAATAAATAATTACACAATACATACTCAAATCGCAGCGTAAACAAAATTTTAGATTACAAAGATGAAGAGCCATACTGAGATAAAAGATAAGATGACAAACAAGGTACGGCAAATTTGTATAATCTGGTTTACTTCGCGTTTTGAAATGGTTTTTGATGAAGACATTGTTACCTTACCTATATGAAATAATTTTGTATATTTCGGAACACTCAAAAAATTTGATGTCTCATTTATTCCGGATTTTGATAAGTTTATTGCAGGTTAGAATAAGTTACATTTGTAAGTTATGCCGAAAAACTACACGTCTCACATCAGACCGTGGTTTTCAGATATTCTAAAAATTAGGAAAGCTTTGTAGTGCACCCAAAAACAAAGATTTATAATACAATTATCAAACCTCGATCAAAATCGATTTCTACCGATTTGTGTTACTCATAAATCTATCTATGTATCAGCCACGGACGCCCACCGCTGCACGTAGGCCAAGCTCACCACAGAGTACAATGTAGCCCGCAGAACGGATGAAAGTTGCTTGGGGAAGTAAAGTCCTGGAGTGGCGACTACGGATAGGAAAACGGAGCGTGGAACGGCCCCCGACTAGGTCGACGGATAACTTCATGAGGGTCGCGGGGAGACGGTACAAAGTACTCTTAAATAATAAAGCCGAAATACATTTCAGACAATCATACCAGACACGTGCGGTCCATATAGGCACGGAGGCGCGCCTACCCTAAACGACCATAACTCCGCGTAGGCACAGATAAAGTGCCTACCCTGTACGACCATGGCTTCATATAGGCACAGAGAAACTGCCTACCTTGGCCAAAAACCCCGGGCAGGCCGCTGCGCCGAATAAATACCTATTTATTCGGTCATTATGGCTCTCTTCGCGCCGCCGTGCCGCCCGCCTGATGACGTGGTGGAGTTCGGCCGCCAGAAGACTGGTTTCTCGCTGAGGGTGCACCAGCTGCAGTCCCGTCACTACGCGCATTTTAGCTCGTTAGTGGCTAGGGATTGCAATCCGGCCGGATCCGGTACTTTTTGGCGGCCACCGGATCCGGTAGACCCGAAGAGGCTGAAGACGTACACCTATATATACATACGGCTTAGCCAACCCAAGAAAGCTAATGAAAGATAACCCAAGAAAGATAATTCTAATTTGGTGAAAATTTGAGTTTGGAAAAAAAATGTCAAGTCTATATGATCTAGATCTAGTTAAGCTTTAAAGATGTCTTTTGTAATTGTTCTTTGAGACCTAAATTTTGTTTAATGGTTATTATTATGTTTCTTCGGTCAAATAAGATATATATTTTTTTTTCAATTAACCATATTACAATTATAATATGCATCTTACTTAATATTTAAAGTGCAATGTGATGTGATATGTGATTACTGATTAGCTTTCTTTATGTATGTTTGATATAACGGGTATAAAGGAAGTATAATATTTTATTATTGTTGATATATATACCTCTTATAGTATTAGTATTTGTTTATGCTGGCGTTGAATAACTATGTTTTCTTTCTTTCTATTAATGAAGTTGATTAAATATTACATAGTAGAGAAGAAAAGTGGGGTCAAAGTTAAAAGAACGATCATGAATCATGATCCAATACACGAAATTAGTGGTAAATTAGTGGAAAGTTCCTTTAATTAAAGTGTTATTTTTATTTTTTATAAAGTAGATTAAATTTTGTTATATTTACTATGAGACAAGGTTACCATGTATTCATGTGTGACTGTCAATAGGTTAATAATGTTATCAAGTTAAGGATTAATATTATGAAAGCAGATGCTTAAATTTTCATATTACTGTGAAAAAAGTGAACCAAAAACCATTGTTTCATTAGTTACTTTGCAAAAACAGCTCCGCATGTCTACTTTACGGCCAATAAACTGGACAAAAAGCATAGTGTTTACGCAATAGCAAAACTTCAATCCGGCCGGATTGGGAATTGGACCGGATTGCAATCCCTATTTGTGGTGCGCATGCTGCGGCCGCTGCAGGACACCATCGCCAGTGCAGACTTCTAGCCGAAGGGTGTAGTGTTTCGGCAGTACCGGGGCAATCTGCCGAATCCTACACCAGATCAGACGACGCAACGGAGCCACGGAGCCTTGGTTTTTACTGTAATGCTGTGTTAATTTTGAATAATAAATAAATGACGTAAGCCGCACTAAAATATCGCTCCCTCGACATGGGAATTCGAGCCTATCTCCGGACTGCACGCACATTGTCCGTCATCGAGACTTATCTAGATGCAACCAGAGTTAATGAACAATTTGTCGCTATTTGCGCTCATCAACGTTCCCGGCTCTTATTAAACGATGCAGTGAACTTTACACTCGTGATTCGTAATATGTAGACATCTCACTAGACATAGTATCGTATATTATATTTCGATAATGTTAACTGACGAACTGCCAACGAAGAGCCATATACAACCTTAGACTACGTGACTCGCTTAGAGAATTATTTAAGGAAATAAATATTTTAACAGTAGCTTTAGAATATATCTTCGAATGTATCTTGTATGTTTATAAAAACTTAGATCACTTTCCTAAAAACTCTGATTATCATAATTTTAACACCAGAAATAAACACAACAAGCTCGCTGCTCCCAATCTCAGGCTCCAGAAAGTTCGTAATTCACTTATTGATCTATGTATAAAAAATCTTCAATAAGCTTCCACAGTCTTGTCTAAGAAGTGCCTAATGAGTAAAGGTTATTATAAACTAGAAGATTACTTTAATGACAAGAATTCGTAGACATGATCGTCTGTTCGCCTGCACATGCTTTGCCCTATTTGTACTTACTTGTATATTTATTTATTTGACGTATGCGAAAGAATCAATTTGCAATGAACCGATTTTGATTTGATTTGAACTATATCGAGATAGTTATGTGCTCACTTACATAAACAAAGCTTGATTTTTTACGAAACTCTTGATGTTTTACCATCACGATCTTCGTGATTTTTAAAATGATTTTCTTCAGTAAGAAACAATGTTCTTATAAATAAAAAGCTCTAAACAATGAAAAAAAAAATTCAGTCCAATCGGAGTCTTGAAATTCATCATTATTTAGATATTTGTATTTATAAGAGTAAGCAAAGCTGTTGACAAGCGCGTTGGAATTAAGTTTTTGAGGGGCGTATGCGCAGGTCGACCTTATTTTTTACCGATCATAACTCCTCCATACTCAAAATGTGTGACGGAGGTGTAAATTACACCAAGACGCTAATCATACTAAGTATTGTAATGAAATTAAGATCTATACTGTTATAAAGTTGTTAAAATGTAATGTCTGTACATTAAAGATATTTTAGAAATATATTGTAACAGACTATTTGGAGGACACTGAATCGAAATATACCTATATTTATTTTAAATTTTTATATGTTTGTATGTGACGTTGTGGCTTCATCACGCCAAATGGCTAAGCGGACTTCAACTATTTTTCGTACACGGGTAGCTGGGTAGTTCCAGATGGTTATATGATACTTTTTACCGGGCTACTCTGAAAAAAAGAAGGGTTATGACTTTTTCTACTCCGCGAACGAAGTACAAGGCACCTTCTAGTTTAAAATAAACTAAGAACTGTGTTATTTGTACAGTTATTAAGTTAGGGGGCACGGGTTCACTGTCGGTAAAAATAAGAACGACCCAGATACAGAAATATGGACACAAGAGATAAAAAAATATGGAATATAATCCCTGGTTTAGGTGTTTATGTCATGCCTAGGGTTTGCTAATAACATCTTAGAGGGTTTACCGTGTATGATCAAAGTTGTATTGCCACATAAAAATGCCATAAAACGATAGTTACCGACTTGATTATAGCAGTAAAATCTTAAGGTATACCGAAACATTTTCAATGCAAAATTACGTAGTTGCGTGTGACGTCACACGTTGCTAGGCTTTTGTATGGAGAGTTTTTTGGGTATGTCCAAAAATGTGATTTTAACATTGTTGTATCTCAGATGAATATCTTTTTTTGAGAATGAAGTAGTTTTTTCACCAATGTTTCTATTATTGAGAGGTCGTTTTATCACATGCGACAGAAAAAAACAACATTCCAATTGCTAACGGGCTTTATCTACTTGTATTCCAGAAAAATCACTATTCTCAAGGTCTAAAAACATGGCCACGTAAGTTGAATTCATCCGAATGGAGGCCGTAAGATATCGATTGTGTATGAGACAAATTGCATAGAAACCCTGTGGGCATGTCCATATCGTAACGAGATTACAAGACCATGGATAATGGAAGGGCCATATATTGACCGTTGGGGCCCGTATCGCCCCATCGCAGAACAATACAAAATTGCCGCGTCACTGAATTCAATAGTGATTAACGGGTGGTCCAAGTTATAAGAAGCCAAGACATAGCGACCATCATATATATACTAGAAGGCGCCCACAACTTCGTTCGCGGAGGAGAAAAAGTCATAACACCTTTTTTCTCTCTAGCATAGTCCGGTAAAAAGTATCCTATAACCATCTGGAGATACCCAGCTACCCGTGTATCAAAAATAGTTGAAATCCGTTTAGCCGATGAGCGCGACGCGACTCTTTGTCGCTCGACAAAGATTGTCCTTCTCTTTCCTTTCAATAAAATTCGAGAAAGACGGCTGATGCTTTGTTGCGTTACAAGTGTAGTCGCGGCCGGTGGTGTAAGGACATGACTGAATGTTAGGTATCCGAAGACGAGGACAGAGCGAAGTGGAGGAGACGAATTCGGACTGCTGACTTCACCACCATGTGGGAAACCAGATACGAAGGGAGAGAGAGATAGGGCGGCATAGTGCATCTACTATTATAAAGTTGTAAAAATGAAATGTTTGTACACTGAAAATATTAAAAAAAAAATAACAATGATACGGACTATTTGAAGGTAAATACGAAAAATATTTTATTCAGATTTTTTGAATGTGTCTTCGTGGCTTTATACCGCCCAAACGGCTACAAATTTTTCAACTATTTTTGGTACACGGGTAGCTGGATATCCACAGACGGTTATTCCTATAATTTTACTTCGTCCTATTCCTATCTCTTATTTTTAACTCGACTACGCTGAAGGAAAATGAGGGGTTATAACTTTTTCTCCTCCGAGAGCGAAGCACCTTCTAAAATTGAAATAAATTTCCTGTCAAAAAATCATTTTTGTGACAAGCTTTTATTGCCGACTGTACTTTTCTTTGGACATCAACTACTCACCGAGTCAATTCTAAGGAGCCCACACTCGGCAAGATTGCAATATTATATTACAGCGTACCTATGACCACCTTCCTGCTCCATCATCAGATCGATAGTATCATAATTGCATTGTCACCGAACTTACATAATTATGCCAAATTTTAGCTCAATTGGAAGCCGTGAGGTAGGTCAAATTTAACTTGCAAGATACCACCCGATACATAGTTACACTGCTAGTTAAATAAACGCTTGTAAAATCATAATTTTTGGACGGTATGGCCTCTTATGGCTTGGACCACAAGACGCGATGCATTAGAAAGTGACTGACATTAACAATATAGGTAATTTGGACAATTTAAACATTGCTCCGTGCCTTCCTCCATAAGCATAATACTTGGTCATTGTAATAAAATACCTCGTGGAGAGATCGCAATCGACGGCGTATTGTCTTCGTTCTTTGTAATATTTCGTTCGCTATGATGAGAAGGAATGTTATGATATCGATTTAAAACTGCCAGTTTTTAAGGTTCCGTACTTCAAAAGGAAAAAAACCGAACCCTTAATGCCGGTAGCCCACCTCCGCGGTGAAACCGCCATACAGAACGCGCGAAACTTAAGCGGAACTTCCTGGGATTTGACGTTTCGTGGCGGAGGTGAGCTACCGGCATAAAGGATCACTTTGACTGTGTGTCTGTCAAGACCTTTTTCTTAAGTACACGTGGAGGTATCAAGTTGAATTAACATCAAATACTTATGTCCGCGGACCTGAAGCTGTAGAAAAATCAAGGTTCTAAGCCAACGCTATCTAAAGATACAGTCATAAAAAATATGTTTCGATACAAATTTCCGTCCATGGAAAACCTATAGGGTCCTTTGACAAGCTTAGGACAACCCTAGAAACTTGAAATTTAGTATATAAGTAGCTCTTAAAGGACTAACTACGAAATAAGTCAGATTTTTTTTTATATCTGTCTATAGATGCCCTCACTGACCCATTTATGAGTAAAATCAATAATCATTTATTTCGGCAATTCATCCATCTTGTGTTATAGATAATAATCCTTATACATACCTAATGTTAGTAACAGAAAAAAAACAGAAATTTGACGAAATTAACCTTTTTCACAAATGCAAGGCATCCCATTCGTGCAAGAATGGGCCATCTACCCTACCAGTGACTGACGCAAGAAGACTGTTGGCGCTTGCGCATGATGGCGTGGAAGCAGTAGCGTGCGGTCTATATGGGCACAGAGAAACTACCTACCCCGAAGCCTGAACGACCATGGCTCCATATAGGCACAGATAAACTGCGTAGTGCCTACCCTGAAGCTCTGAATGACCATAGGCAGAGAAAACCGGCCAAGTGCGAACCGGACTCGCGCAACGAGGGTTCCGTACAAAATATATGGTACAAACGGCCGTATCTACGAAAATCCAGTGTTAGCAGAGCCCTACTCCTAAGCAAAATGTACGCGGCGTTCGAACATTTTATAATGATTACTGACATAGACAGACATAAAAGTATACTGTTTTTAGTATTTGTTGTTATAGCGGCAACAGAAATACATCATCTGTGAAAATTTGAACTGTCTAGCTATCATGGTTCATGAGATACAGCCTGGTTACAGACGGACAGCGAGTCTTAGTAATAGGGTCCCGTTTTACCCTTTGGGTACGGAACCCTTAAAAACTGCCTACCTTGGCCAAATACTGTGCACGCCACTGCATGGAAGCTGCAAGGAAATATTGAATCTGGAACGAGACTCAGGAAAAAGGTACTAAGTAGGTACTAGTACTAGCGTCATGTAGAGTTAATACCTTTTTGTTGGAGCTGCATGAGGTACGAGTATTTTTGTAAGTAGTGAAGATTTGTATAATGATCCACCCTTTATTTGGTCGCAATAGCTACCACGAGAAGTCGATCTCATCTCATTTCTTAGTACTGCAACACGAGTCTCGAGTTCGATTCTGAGAAGCGACCAAACGGTGTTGATTTTTGAAACTGTACGCCGGTTGCGTCGTAATACATTAACTCGTGAACTGATCTTTATTCTTATCTTCGTCTTAGTCGGCATCTTCATTGCTGAAGGTCGTGTCTACTGTGAAATGTTGGCCACTTGCTGAACCATGTTCTTCCAGGTATTTCTATCCTCTGCGGTTCTAATAGCTTTAGGTATTGGCAGGCCAGTTAGCGTCTTTATTTGGTCTGCGCAACGGGTAGGCGATCGACCGCGCGGTCTTTTCCCGTCAACGTGACCAACTACCATCAGCTTTTCCAAGCTATCCGGGTTTCTTCGAGCGACGTGTCCGAAATATTTGTGTATCCGCTGGAAGCAGATATTCGACAATCTCGTGGTTATTTTGAGATCCCTGAGAGTGGACACGTTGGTTCATAGCTACCACGAGAAGTCGATCTCATCTCATTTCTTAGTACTGCAACACGAGTCTCGAGTTCGATTCTGTGAAGCGATCAAACGGTGTTTATTTTTGAAACTGTACGCCGGTTGCGTCGTAATACATTAACTCGTGAACTGATCTATATTCATATAAATTAGGATATTGGGTTTACCGAGGATGTGTCAATTTCCTAGTTAGCTTCAGATATGGTTTTGATATAAACCGACACATGCACTGTAGGTTAATGACGAATTTATGACCAGGTCAAACTTATGGTCTGAAATCTGTTCTCAGAAAACGTGTCTGGACAATATTTTTGTATGTATGTAAATATAAATATATTAATTTAAGGGAAAATTTACAATAGGGACGGATGTTGTTGTCAACTTTTTTTGTAATGTGTCTTATTTCGTGTAGAAGTACCGTTAAGTTTTTTCGGATCAATTATACCCGATAAAATTCTTAAATACTACATCATTTTATCTTTAGAAACCTCTAAGTGTTTGCCCCCCCCCCCCCCATTTAACTACCATTATTATTTAACTACCAACACCTATACTCCATCTCCACATTTCATCGATATACTACATCTTGTAGTTTTGAGTAAAGTGCCTGTGACATATGGACGGACGGACGGACATGACGGAACTATAAGGGTTCCGTTTTTGCCATCTTGGCTACGGAACCCTAAAACATGCCAAATGTGCAGAATATCAAATTATTAGTATGAGTAAAAAAAAGCAACTCTATAATAGTATAGTATAGATGTATCAACGCAATGAGTTACCAAAGTTATATACCAATACTCGTTACGTGACGAAGGAATGCGGTTACAAACCCTATACACTATTTCTATGATCAACTTCAATCAAAGGGGACATACAAAAAGCAACGCTTTTAGTTCTACAACAAGGCTTAAAATTTAATGATAGAAATTGTTGATAAGGGGCGAATGTGAATGCGGTCAATATACATAAAATTATAAATTCATCTACTAACTTAATGCAATGATTATCAGCGTAATATAAATTAGGGATGGGCTGTAGTGGCGAGCACAGAGGTTTTGGATAAGGTAGACAGTTTTTTATATGGATCCATGATCGTTCAGGGCTTCAGGGTACACTTAAAAAATATACTTAATACAATTATATAATTTTACATGCAAAAAACTCACAAACCTGTGAAATTCTCGAAAAAGCAAGATTTTTACAAAATATAAACATTAACGTTTTTTTGCGTTTAAAATTAATGAAAATTATTTCATTTTTAACCCCCGACAAAAAAGATGGTTTTTATAACTTTAACGTGTCTGTGACTGTGTATATATGTACCTATATGTGGCATCGTAGCGCCCATACGGATGGACCGATTTGAGTGCGGTTTTTTTGTGTTATAGAAAATTTTATTCCGAGTGTTCTTAGCTTTGTTTGATGAAAATCGGAGCGCTTGTCTCCAAGATATTCAGCTTTTAGTGGAACAAGTCGGGGGTTTTTATTTTTTTAATTTTCTATAGTTATACGTAATGTGTTGTACATTGCCTTGCTTTTTTCAGGAAATTTACAGGTTCATGTTTTTTTTTTTGCATGAAAAAATACATATTTTTTAACTGTGTTGGGAGTTTTTCTGTACTACATGAAGGCGCCATTATAACGCAGTAAGTAACAGTAACAGAGGGGTTACTCCGAAGTTCTAAATTCAAAGTTAATATCGCGTTGTTCGTCTCTCGCGTTAAGCTGCATTTGAGTGAATGAGACGGCGCTACGAACTTTGAGTCAAGGTCGCAGTAGCCCCTCAGGACTTACAGTATGTAATTTGGTCGATGACATCATGGTAAGCCGCGTTCAAGCTGCTATTTCGCCTTACGCACACAGAAGGTTGTAATAAACAGGAACGATTCGGACTCGCGCACCGATGGTTCCGTACAAAATGTACGCTACAAAAGGTCGTATCTATGAAAATCCAGTGTTAGCAGAGCCCTACTCCTAAACAAAATGTACGCGGTGTTCGATCATTTTATATTAGTTACTTACATAGACAGACAACAATAAAATTATACTGTTTTTAGTATATATTGTTATAGGGGCCGCAGAAATGCATCACCTGTAAAAATTTCAACTGTCTAGCTATCACGGTTTATGAGAAACAGCCTGGTGACAGACGGACAAACAGACAGATAGACAGACGGACAGCGGAGTCTTAGTAATAGGCTCCTGTTTTACCCTTTGGGTACGAAACCCTAAAATTGAGCTCAATCAAACATCGAGAAGTCGATAAATTTTGACTTGTAAAATTTGATGTGATTACATATAGACAAACATGAGGGTATGTTGGTTGAGGGCAGATGAAACTAAATAAATGCTTGCAAAATAATACACAAATCACTTAAAATCGATTTCAAACAATCGTGGAACTCACAAAACCCCCTCTCCAGGCCTCCAGCATAAGGCTACGTTTCCATCGGGGATGAGCGAGAATGCGTAACGAGGGATGTGTTTGAAAACATCCTCGCACAGCGCATCTCTAGAGGAAACAGCTTAAGGTGCGTCCACATTTGTATCATTTGCCCGATCAGATCTTCGTGTCGATTTTTGCGTATCACGATCACGCGTTTGGACGATGCGTCGATCCGATCGCACGAAATCCGTGTTGCTGCGCGTATCACACACTTATATCGGACGAGTGCGTCATAATCGCCGCGCCGACAGTGAGCGTCCAAGCAGCGCGATACGCAGTCATGCCACGGCACGGTGATCTGATACGGGCAAATGATACAAATGTGGACGCACCTTTAGCGGAGCGAGGTTTTTGTACATACAAAACAAGTGAAGGATGTTTTGCGAGGAATGTGTTGCGAGGGATGTATGCGAGGGATGTGTTGCGAGGGATGTGTGCGAGGGATGTGTTGCAAGGACACAATCACTAGACGGTGATTATGCTCACACCGCTCATCTGCAGACATTTCACAGCTTCGCTACGCATCCTCGCTCCGCTCAGCTGCCTCGCACATCTCTGGTGTAAACGCAGCCTAACAGACTTATCAAAATCCATTCACAATTTAAAGAAACATCGCTGATTATACATGTACAAAAAACTATTCCAACGAATTGAGATTTATGAATTTGCTTGCGAAAAAGCAAATTCATCCTTTGCAAGGACGCCGCATTTCTAAATAACAGTAACAGAGGGGTTACTCCGAAAATCAAAAATCGAAGATCGTAACGTGCAGTCCCTCTCGCTTTAATGTTATGCTGTATTTGAGTGAGCGGGATGGCGCCATACGAACTTCGTTCTTCGGATTTCGTAGTAACCCCTCTGGACTCACGGACAGACAGTTTGGTCGATGACATCATAATAAACCGCATTCAGGCAGTTATCTCGCCCTGCGAGCACAGAAGGTTGTAACTGACAGATAGATAGATATACAGGATGCTTTTTAATAATAATTTCTTCTTTACCCTCACCTTATTACGTTACACGAAGCTGGCTTTCTTAATATTGCCACTTGCTCCGCTGATAGGCTTCGTCCGACATTTGTTTAATAGTTTAACGTAAGTATTAGCCCGTGGAACTATATTGTCTAATATAAATGCACAAATTAAACCTACTCGTATATTATAAATAAAACAACGCTTCGTAGATATAAAATTAGCTACCGTGGACTGACTGGAGTTATCCTGGCTTTGACGTAATAGTATCCTTAATATTTGGCTAATTTGTAACGATACACTTAAGTTTTACTATTTTTAAGAAAGCTCTCGCAAACATAATTTTTCAGAGACAACCCCTACCTGGCAAAATAAGAGTTATCGAAGTGGGTTCGGTCCGTATAGATTCTTAATCTGTATAGAGAGTTATCGACGACCCAAGATATAAAATTAGACAGGCGTCTGAATGGCAACTTATGGTGTGGTTTCCCCTATGAGTGCTGAACCCTAAAATAACAAAAACCTGAAACGACTCCAAAGAAACACTAAAAACCAAAACAAAAAACTGCATAAATTAGTATGTTAAATTTACGTACAAGTAAACGTTTTTCTACTCAATCTATAAAATATACACAAATAATCTTATTTTGACGTCGGTACCAAGTGAAAAATTTATAATTTCGGAGAAAAGTCAAATTTTCATAAGTCCTGAAACTTTGTCAGGAGTCATATTTATATAATGATTAATAAATATGACTCTTTTTGTAATGTTAACTGTTCTGAATTTTCTACTGTAGGTTATTGGAAAAGTCCAAAAACATGGAATTCTCAGGTCAAATACTCAGATATGGAAACCCAAGTTTAGTGAACATTCGTAAGTAACAGGGTCTAAACTATATCAAAAATTTTGCACTGTCTACCAAGCCACCCTGTATACTCAGTGCACGTACTCCGTAAACCATCGACAATGGAATTTAATGTTTAATTCTGCTGAGGTTCCGACCTCAGTCGTAAAAGTGGGAGGAAAACATGTTTTAACACCGTTTACACATGTTGCATGTGCTTAGTTAATACCTACTGGAAGGTTCGCGGAGAAGGAAAAGTCATAACCCATTTTCATGCTTCAGCGTAGTCGGATAAAAAGTATCCATAAAGGCACAAAGGCACTGCTTATCCCTGAACGACCTTGGCTCCATATAAAAACGAGCGACCATGGCTCCAAATAGGCACAGAGAAACTGCATACCCTGAGTGACCATGGCTCCATATAGGCACAGAGAAACTGTCTACCCTAACCGACCATGGCTCCATATAGGCACAGAGAAACTGCCCACCCTGAGCGACCATGGCCTCATATAGGCACAGATAAACTGCCTACCCTGAACGACCATGGCTCCAAATAGGCACAGAGAAACTGCCTACCCTGAGTGACCATGACTCCATATAGGCACAGAGAAACTGTCTACCCTAACCGACCATGGCTCCATATAGGCATAGAGAAACTGCCCACCCTGAGCGACCATGGCCTCATATAGGCACAGATAAACTGCCTACCCTGAACGACCATGGCTCCATATAGGCACAGAGAAACTGCCTACCCTGAGCGACCATGTCTCCATATAGGCACACAGAAACTGTCCACCTTGACTAAAAACCCTTTGCACGCCGTTGCCTGTAAGTCGTCCTCGGATGTTTGCTATCCTTGTACCAAACAGACAGACAGACAGAGTCGCACCATAAGGGTTCCTTTTGTACCTTTTTGGTACGGAACCCTAGAAAGGGTGAGATCCGTCTCGCTTCTAACTAGCATAAAAACTGTATAACATCACTAAGTATGAAAATATCAATAGGGATATTCACAATTTTTATCAACTTTTTTATGGTATGTTATAGAAAAACCTTTCAATAATATAAATATTGATGAATAAACTACTTCAATCCAATAAAAACTACCCAAGATACAACTATGCTAAAATCACATTCGGACTTTCCCAAAAAACCATACTAAAAAGCCTAGGAACGTGTGACGTCATACATTCGATCCTACCTTGTATAGGAAAATTAAGAACTTTGTTCTGCAGCTATGTTAAAACTTGCGTTCATCGAAACGGTTTCATAACAAAAATTACCATACATTTCATGGTTTATTCAATGGCATTATTATTTAGTTATTAATATTTTCATACTTACATAAATTTCCCACCGATTTTCAAAGGCCCATAAAACAAGCTACACGTAAGGTATCGAGCTCAAAATTGTTTTTTAGGATTTTTCAAAGAAACTACCATTTTGCATCAAAACTTTATTTTCATTTAAGTACAGTCAACGTCCCAATTTATTTTTACCGCATAAGTACCTACACTAAGAATACAATGACTTTCTCAAACCACAGTTATTTACTACACATAAATTAACGTATTTTTCTAAGACAGTTCATATTTCGAACAGATAACATAACAGTATTGTCTCTAGGAGTTGCTAATTCCAAAACAGCTAATGTGAATAAGAATCGAAGCGCACTTTCGCCTTTTCGAAAGATCGCAGTTGTCTGTAACGAATCGACCGTTTTCCCGAGTAATTGTGGATAATATTTGAATTTCGAAATAGTGGCAGTTGGTCTGTCGACATTTGAAGAGCGTTTTAGAAAGAGTGTACTATTTTTTTCAATAGTAGGTACACGTACGTTAATATTTTTTTTAAAGGATAATTTTCATAGAGAACCGAAAGTCATACATTCACCTAAAATTGTTATGTACAAACATCAAAAAAACTAGATTTTCTTTAAAAAAATATATTGTTGAACATGACTTTGGTTACTGGGCTCAGGAATGCGGGTTTAAAATCTTTTGAATTTCTCACGGGCACCCATGTACAGCATATTATTTTCTATAGTAGACATTTGAAGTTACATGTTCTCTGTAGTATCAAGGGTCAATCTAACGTATATGCTTTGAGTTAGTGCAGTATACCAATTCCGAGCCGAGATGCAAGTCAGTATGTCTATAATTAAAATTAATTTATCTGGAGGCATCCTGTCCCAAATTAACACGTGTGGTGACGTCATCGGTTGCGTGAGAAGCTGTTGCGTTATACAAAGATCAAAGCGCATCTATAATACCCATTATAAAGTCGTTATAATGAAATCTGCACAACGAAGATGTTAAAAAAATCTATAGTGCAGTATAAACGCAACGAAGTATAAATGAAGATATAGTGAAATTGAAGTCAAATGATTGCCCCTACCACCATAAAAAAACCTAGTACATAAGTCCCTCATATCATGCGCCTATCCTTATCCTAGATATTTGAGGACGGCGCAGCATATTTTTTTTCCATAACTCTCTCTATCCCCCAGCATCTCATCACGCCAACTCTCACGCAATCATACCACCTTTTCTTGATCTACCCCTTTTCTTACATCCCCTCTTGTCACATGACTTTCATCCCTCCGCATAACATGTCCATATTGTCCATACCAGTACTAGTAAAGTCAGTAAATAAATAAAAAATCTATTTGGTATTTTTGTGTTTGTATTACCAACATACATATTGTGTCTTTACGGTCTCATGACGTCAAAACTTCTTAACGGATATCGACGACTGTACTGTCGAATTCATAAATATATGAGCATTCCCAAGGCTTCATAAATAAATGAACGTAGAAGGGTACTTATATATCTGTCAGGGTTCGAGGATATATTTCAATGGATATCAAATTATTTTTTATGATATATATCAATATGAAAATGGTTTAAATGTTGTATATTATTAAGTAATTTTTGGTGTTTGTTACTGTATTTCTACTTCCCAAATATAGATGGTGTTGGCGTTGGAGTAGAGTTAAAACATACTCCCTTATAGTAAGCTCTAATCTAATGCATAAATGAGTTTGCACAACTGCACGTATTTTATATACTTTATGATAGTAAAGATGGCTGATTACGACCCCCGAATAGGGCATTAGTCTGTTGGTTTTTTAACCTTCCGATAGCTTCCATTTCAGATGTTTTCCCCCAAATTTGCGTGCCACGACCGTTACGCAACCGCTAAACGCGCGTGAAGTCACGTTCCAAATTTCGAAATTCAAAAATTTGTCCATGGAATTGTTCGTCTGGGAAACCGGCCGATTGGTTCCAGCCACGGCGACCACAGACAATGAAGAGCAAAAACGGGATCTATTTGCGTAATAAATTGTTTATGACATCTTTATTAGAGACTGTATGGTTCTTTGTTAGAAGTGTGAAGGAAGTGTTTTCTCAGTACATGTTTGATAAGTTATTACTGTGCATTGAAGATCGAAAAATATTGTTTTGTGACTATGACTATCTTCTTAATCCATATTCATACTAATATTATAAATGCGAAAGTGTGTCTGTCTGTCTGTCTATCTGTTACCTCTTCACGCTTAAACCGCTGAACTGATTTTGATGAAATTTGGTATGGAGAAAGTTTGAGTCCCGAGGCCTTCCCCGGGACTCAAACTATTTCCATACCAAATTTCATATTAGCCTATGTCCTTACATAGGCTACTTTTTATCCCGGAAAAATACCCTTATCCGCGATAAACGAATTTAAGGCGAACAAAGTCGCAGGCAAAAGCTAGTCATATAATAATATAAAGAAAAACACGGCGTTCGTTCACTCGGTAAATCGACCGCGGAACTATTTTATATGTACAGATTGGTTCCTGCACCTTACAAGTTAAACAAATAGATTAGATACCTAGTTACACAATGGCTTCACTTCAAAAAGAGCTTATATTAATAACAAATTACCGTCATTAAGGTCTTTTCGTGAGCATCGCATGTTCGCAAACAGTTAATTCGTAAAAGGGTATATGTTACAGCTTCAATTCCAAAAGAGCGTATGTTACAACGGTATTCCCTTCAGTCGTGACTTTTCACGATCATCCTAAGTTAGTAACCGCTTCATTTGTAAAAGACCGTATGTTACGAAGGAATCGCCGTCGGTTACGACGTTTCGTGGGCATCGTTGTGCATCGGTAGCGCGCATGCAATTAGCGATGCAAATAGGAAGTTACGTTCAGGAAGCTGGGGATTTTGTGATTTGGTAATTACTCTACTGGTAGCGAAGCCATCCATAGTTAAAGTTCGTCATTATTCAGTTTAAGGAATAGCACAATGTATCTGAAGACTATGAACGGCATAAAACCGGCTAAGTGAGGGTCTACATCGCATAAATAAAAAAAACGGCCAAGTGCGAGTCGGACTCGCGAGGGTTCCGTACAAATTTTTACTTAGAATAGAATATAATAGAATAGAGTAGATTAGCCATTTATTTACTTTTCACAATACAATTAATTTAGCAAATACAGTTTACACTTTAACATTGTCTATTTTGATATTTAAAATGAAATTCAAAATAGACAAAGACTAAATATTTTAATTGTGAAGTAACATATTATTAAATTAAATAAATGATCATTAATTAAAATTATAATTAAAATTAAGATGGCCTCTCCTTCACTGAAGAAGGAGGGACGAATTTTTACTTACCCTAACTTTATTACCCGGTACCGGATGAATTAAGTTTGCACCTGATATCTATAGCATTGCATACAAATCAGGTGCAAACTTAACGCAACCGGGTTGCTGAAATAGGTGTTCTGCGAATAAAAAAAAAAATAGTTACAGACGTGGCTATAATTTTCATGTAATATTAAACAAATTGTTCGAAAATGTGTAGTGAATGGGGTATCATATGAAAGGGCTTTTCTATGATACCTCTAACCTTTCATATGATACCCCATTCACCCAGTAGCTTTTAATTTTTACCCCCCCCCCTCATATTCGTCGTTTTTAAGAAAATATATATTTTTTATATTTCCTGTGCAATACATGGGCTGACCATGTTTATAAATATTCCAAATTTCAAATACTTAGCATAAGTAGTTTTTGAGATATGGCGCTTTAATAAAGTTGGACAGACAGACAGACAGAGTCGCACCATAAGGGTTCCTTTTGTACCTTTTTGGTACGGAACCCTAAAAACACAAAAAAAACACGACATACGTTTCCTGTATGGCAACTCCCTTTCATGTAATTTTTTCATTATTATTTATACTTTGTTGTTACCACAGAGCACAGAAGCCGCGCGGCGAAGATTCCATGGTCTGTAGTTGCTATAGTGGTTCTTTCATTTCTGTATTATATTGTGTTATTTTTTATGGCAAACGAGCAGACGGGTCGCCTGATGGTCACCGTCGCCCATAGACACTTGCATCACCAGCGGAGTCACAAGTGCGTTGCCGGCCTTTCAGGTAGGAGTACAATGTTATACAATGGGCCTCATAAGAAGGTTCAAAGTCACTAAAAAGGGCAATGGAATGGTTCCAGCTATGCTCGGCTATGCTCGGAGTCTCCTAGCGTGATCCAATCAGAAATGAGGAGATCCGCAGAAGTACCAAAGTCCAAAGTGTTGTTAAACTTAAGTGGCAGTGGGGCACATTGCTCGTAGAACAGATGGCCGCTGGGGAAGAAAGGTTCTCAAATGGCGATCGCAGGGAGAGGCCCGAACAAGATGGACCGATGCTCTAGTGAAGATCACAGGAAACTGTTGGATGGAACGGCGCACGACCGGGCGTTATGGAAATCCTTGGGAGAGGCCTTTGCCCCATACTACTTTGCCCATGTAATTTTGCTGCTCATTGTACCTACCTCTCCTACCTCCCCCAGATAGACCAGTAATCGGGTCCAAATGAAATCCTTTGGATAGTAACCAAACAAGCAGAAGGATCGCCTGATCGCAAGTGATCACCGTCGCCCATAGACGCATGCAACACCAGAGACAAGTGGGTTGTCGGCCTTTCAGGTGAGAGTACACTCTTTTCTTGAAGGCTTAGTTCGCATCGTTCCGAAAAGACTGCAGGCCACTCCTGCAACTATGCAAACCTTTAGGGTTTGTGATGCCACAAAGCACAACAACCCAATAACCCGTATACCCACCTACCAGTAATGTACCAGTACTACAGTAGCCCCTGCCGGTAGAAAATTATATTTTTCGAGCGGCAGTCAGTGGACCTAGCGGCCGAACGGGGATGGCATTTTGTTTTCAGTGTCTGTATGTGATGAAAAACAAGCATATACATTTTGAAGCGGCTGCCTGACAACTTTTTTTTTTCTTCGGTCAGGGTCCTTGAGAGAAGAAAAGAAAAAGTTGCACTCTGTGTATACAAATACTCTTTATTGCACAAGTGTGCAATAAAGAGTATTTGTATTGTATTGTAAAAAGGTACTAATAATGTTTCTACTTTTAAATTAATTAAATGAAATTGTCTACCAAAATGCTTACTTTGATAGAAAATTTCATTTAATTATTTGTTTTTAACTCAAAATGTTTAAGATGGTTTCTTGTGATATAATCATGACATGACTGTAAGTCTCACAGCAATTTGCCACTGGATATTACATACAAATACATTCCCCTTTGCCAAAGAAATTGCGAATATATCTTTAAGGTGACGACCGGTTTGGGTCAGTGGGAGTGACATTGCCTGCAAAGCTGGAGGTCCTGGGCTCAAATCCCGGTAAGGGCAAATATTTGTGTAATGAGCATGAATATTTGTTCCTGAGTCTTGGATGTTTTCTATGTATATAAGTAAATATATCTATTAAATATATCGTCATCTAGTACCCATAACACGAGCCTTATTGAGCTTACCATGGGACAAGTTCATTTTGTGTAAAAAAATTTATTAATTTAAGGTACAGACATTTCATTTTTAGAACTGTAAAATAGTATAGATATACACAGACATTGCTGCCATTGAATATTATGTATACACTTGTAGGGAAATATTTTTATAAATATCACATGGAATTCTTGCCATTGTATTATCATTATCTACTTTACTATTACTGTGTATAGATACTATCCACGGAACTTTTCTAAATAGCTCGGCCATGAGTTATTCCGCTTCTTCTGATAAGAACTCATTGATAATGAATTCTGAGAGCCACCTGATAACTGATCATGGCATATTAGTTAGATATATGGTGATTGATATACCTATAACAAAAGAAGTCCCATGCCCACACAGTCCTAGGCTTTAGTATGGACTGTTTTTTGGGAAAGTCCAAAAATGTGACTTTGATATTGTTGTACCTCGGGGAGTTTTAACAATTCTTAGCACTGCTGATTTAAAAAAAATATTGTTACAATCACCAATGCTAAGAATTTTGATAGATTGAGAATACAGCCGGGTTTTCAGGTTTTTACCCGACTGCGCGATGCAAAGGTGTGGTAATATGTTTATCAGTCTATGTATGTATGTTTGTATGTATGTATGTATGTTTGTTCCTATCTGGCACTCTTGAGACCAAACGCGTGGACCGATTTTGATGATTCTTACGTCAATCGATTTGTCTTAACTGTCCGAATGTCACTGAAGACATGAAAATGATGAAAACTCAAAATGGCGATAATGAGACGCCATATTGTTAAAAAGAAAAAAATGAAAATTGACGTACTATATCGAGTGGGGTATCAATGAATAGGGATTTAAAAATCATTATTAGGTTTCTTTTATTATATTTAATTTGGAATTACCAGTTAGGAACTATAAGGATTTAAAGTTGGTTAGCAAGTCATTCTCACAAAATTTTCATTTAATTGCATTGTAATAAATCTGTGCAAGCTTCTCCATAACCTTGTCTGACTTTTATAGTTTTGACTAAAAAGTATAAAATAAAAAATAATAATATTTTCTTCTGTTTCCGCGATTATTATTCTTATTCTTTCATACATTGGTCAAACGAAACGCAGTGTATCAACCCGGGTGAAGGAGCACATAGCAGATGTCAAGCACCGTCGGTGTATTAGGTCTGCAGTCTGTGAACATGTCATTGACAAACCAAACCACTCAATTAAGTTTGATAAACCTTCTATCCTTGCCAAAGAAAAAAGATATTTTCCCAGGATGCTACGCGAGGCTATTGAGATTAAAAAGCATCCTAATTTCAATAGAGAAGATGGATTGTCCCTACCACCAGCTTGGGATCCTGTAATACATCTCATCAAGGAACAAGCGAGACACAGGACTGCAAAACCTTAATTTTCGAACGGTGTAAAATATCTTATCTGTTTAAAAGTAGTTTAATAGTCTCTGTTTTTTAAATATTATAATTAGTAATGAGGTAGCCTGGGAGTTTTTCTCTGCGGCGTTTCTTTTCTCCTCAGTATGCCTCATTTGCGAAATGCTGCTTGGTAAATTATTAGAATAAAATAATTAAGCCCTTCTGGCACATGTGTAACTGTCTTTACAGCTTAGGCCCATCTGGCATGTATGTACACCTTTATTTGTGTTTTTTCAAATAATGGGTAGTTTGCACAAATTGTAACTTTGACAGAGGAAAATACATCTTTTCTCAGTCCACCCGTGACCATGGAAAGCTGGAAAGCTTCCGAAACGTCGGTAACTAAAATGAGATAATATACGCGATATAATCCGTTAAATTGTTTTATTTCAATAAAAAATAATAATAAAAAAAACAAAAACCTGACTGCGTAAAAAACTAAAAAGAAAAAAACAAGTCCAGAACCCTAGAAATTTGTTAAGTTATAATGGAAATCTTTCATGATTCATGATTGATACTCACAATATAACAGATAATACATTCTAATATGGAACATAGCGATTTTAAACAGTCGGGGCCCATTGTTGGGAAGATTTGCGTCGATCTAGATTTCTTATGAATAAGAAAAAGAAGAAGAAGAAGAAAGCACCTAATATTTTTTTTGTATTTTATGTATGCTTGTATGTGTCGTTGTTGCTGCATCACGCAAAATCGGCTAAACAGATTTCCATAATTTTTGGTACACGGATAGCTGGGTATCTCCAGACGGTTATAGGATACTTTTTACCCGACTATGCTGAAGAAAAAACAACGGGTTATGATTTTTCTCTTCCGTGTACGAAGTTGCGGGCGTCTTCTAGTAATTTTATAATACATTTTCGACATAATTTTAAAGTGGGTATTCCTCTCACTGATAAAATCAATTATAGCCCAATTTGCAAGGTTTCTGAACTATTAAAATTGATTATCATACTGAATACAAATGTCTGAAGAAAGTTAAACAAGATGAACTAAAGCTACAGGATAATATCTTGCAAATGATTATTACTTACTTTTAATTAATGTATTGATCATATCGGCGTATAGTTTCAACAAATCTTACCCGATTTTTTTATATCGGGAGGACGTTTCGATCAATGAACACCCAGATGTGTTCTGGGTGTTCATTGATCGCTGGGTTCAAAACTGCGACTTTTATAACTTGTATTGAGGTCAATCTTCAGAGCAAAAAAAGTTTCGCAAGTCGTCAACTAAAGCGAAATCTCGGCTCGATTACCTTGTCCACCCATAACTTTATGCTTACTTAGTTAATTAAGTAACTGGTCGTAAGTAAAAATTATAAACTTTATTACTTACATGATTTTAGACGTTGAAACCACCAGTTGGAAGAACAGGCAGGAAGGTTCAAAATAAACACAAAAAGACAATCGAAACAACGACAATCACTATAAGTTAAACTTTGCGGAAACTAATCGATATCACATGTATTCACAACACTGGGCAGTTTTAAAGTTAGTCCTCTTTAGTACGTAAAAATAAACGGCGAAATAAGTTTTGTTAATTACAAATGTAAATAAACAAGATAAATGATGCGAGACACACGAAAAGAGCTAGATGACTAACCCAACTGACGTGAGTGAGTGAATGAAAAGGGTTATGAAAACAATGAATGAAACGACTATTATCGACTGCAGTTCGTTCGTGGCGTTCATTCTCTACTGTCAAATTTGTCTATTCCTACTCTATTTAGTAAACGTTTACACTCCGTTTGACACATGATGTTTTCGTTTGAAAGGAAGAAAATTTCTAAACAAGGATTAAATCCTTGTTAAGTCATTCTTAATTAATAATTTTAGTCATAAAAAATTTAGCATATATTTGTAGAAAAGCGATGTGTGTGAATGTTGACGGATAGCAAATATATATAATGTAATTTTAATCTCGCGACATCTATTTTTTACTAATACGCTACGCATCCAACATTAAAAATAAAGACTTCATAATGCGTCTCTACAATCAAACACATACATCATTGTTCGGCATACCCATTCTAATTACATAAATTGATTATATGATTTATGCAATGTTCATAAATATAGTGAAAATTCACCAGTGGTCACATGTTTTGTAAAACGGATCGAAACACATACATCAAAATATCTTTAGTGTTGCTATGCCAACAAAATATTCAGGCTTTTCTGATGATATTCATGATAATTATAATTTCCATTTATACTTGGTTTTTGCTTTTAACATAAAGAAAAATATTTTCTTCTGTTTCCGCGATTATTACTGATTGAAATAAAACAATTTAACTTTTTTTTTCTCAGACCTCCCGTGACCATGGAAAGCTGGAAAGCTTCCGAAACGTCGGGAACTAAAATGAGATAATATACGCGATATAATCCGTTAAATTGTTTTATTTAAATAAAGAAAATTAGTGTATTTGCATAATGAGTCAACCGTTAAATTATTGAACAGTTCTAGTAATGAGCTAATAGACGAGAAGTTGATGATCGGTGCCTCGCGCACAGACCATTTAACTAAAATATTAAGAAGCATTTAAGAAGATTGATTTATGATGATCGAACAAATGACGGCGCTGAAAGGGGTCACCACTCAGTTTTATGCAACGGCAAGCCATGACGCTGATTTTCGGTGGTGCCCTGTGAATTAAAACTAATTTATACCTACCTAGTGTATTATCTGAATCTAGAGCTAGTGGGTGACTTGACGAACGCCATTTTTCTTTTGCTTGCGGACGGTAAAACCCTTTAAACTGCTTGCCAACGGACATGGGGTACCCGCGGGTATCCCACCGAAAAGTTGAGTGCCTAAAGCAGGCAGGAGTAATGAGGAAGAATCTTCATATCTTTAGTCAGAAGCTTGGAGTCCAGTTAGTCTGATTTCTGTGTAGTTAGCTATTGTTGTGCCTGAGGGCACGCACCATCTCCCAGAGGTCGGTACCCATGCGTAGCTCTAACTTTTTAACCTTTAACCTTGAAGCTTATTTAGAAAGTTTTTCTAAATTCAAAGCTCGTATGGCGCTCGAATAAAGTTTAACACGAAAGTGACAGGGAAAGCACGATACGAACTTCGAGATTCGGATTAACCCTTGGATTAACAACTCTAATCTCTCTATGCAAAGGTTTCATCTAAATACAATTTTAATGATTGATTCACTGTACAAATTTCTATCGGATTTACGGGATGGAAACGATCTTGTCCTTCCACTCAAATTATCTCCATAGGTGCCAAAAGCGGTTTAAAGGTGAAAAGGTAAAAGACAGACAGAGTTACTTTCGCATGATGTTACGTCATGAGTAGGTATTAGTGTTGTGCCGTTAGGAAATTACAGTTACCGGTAATTTCCTATTTGGGAATATTCCCAGTAAATTCCCATTGTTCCCGGTAATATTTCCAGAAGTAGGTAATATACAATACCTGTGGATTTATTATTGTTCTTACGTTATAGTTGGTTAATTTAATTGGAAACAAGTAGAACTGGCTCAGTTATCTTTGCGTCTCTTTCACTCGTAGCATCAGCTATCTCATTCACTCCAATTTCTTAGCGGAAAGTTGCGAAGCAACTTTGTTTTGCGCTGTACCCCGTACTGACCGCACGCGATGCAAAATGCTTAAATACGTAAAATACATGATAACGAGGTGACTGAATTAAACAATTTATACACGTGTGCTTGTATGCGATGATTGGGCGTCCCTTTTCTCAGTAATAGGCTATTTGACAATTTTTTATGGTATGTTATGAAATGACATATAAAGGTGCGTCCACACTTGTATCATTTGCTCGTATCCGATCACCGTGCCGTAGCATGACTGCGTATCGCGCTGCTTGGACGCTTACTGTCGGCGCGCCGATAATGCCGCACTCTTCCGATACAAGTGTGTGATACGCGTAGCAAATGGATTTCGAGTGATCGGATCGGCACAACGTCCAAACGCGTGATCGTGACACGCGATCATGCCACGCGACGATGATCTGATACGGGCAAATGATACAAATGTGAACGCACCTTTAATCAATAATAAAGGTTCCAATCTTAAACCAGTAGTACCATTACCTACTTTTTATGGCTCGTTAACCGTTATGCTGTGGACATCTGTTATTGGCTTTATGTATTAGCTAATAAGCTTAAGCATTGTGTTTTTTTTTCTGTAATGCTGTTGATGTTCCAAATAAATAAAATAAATAAATAATAAAAATATTGGTGAAAAAACTACTCCAATATCATAAAAACTCCCCGAGTTACGAACGACGTTAAAACACATTTTTGGACTTTCCCAAAAAACGCGTCATACTAAAGCCTACAAGCATGTGACGTCACACGCTTGTATATTTGTATAGGGAAAATGATCTTTGTTCTGTAGCTACATATGTTAATACTTGCGTTTAGCGAAACGGTTTATAACAGAGATTACAACACATTTTATGGGTTATTGAATGGTGTTATTAGTAATTAATATTTTCATACTTTAAAAATGGACTTTCCCACCCAACTTTAAAGACTCATAAAACAAGCTACGCGTACGGTATCGAACTCAACATTTTAACGTAGTTTTTTATTTTGCTCATTCATCATTGCTGTAGGATCTTGTACTATTTTTTCATTTTTTTTTCTACTGTCAAATGCCCTATTGTGTTTGTGAGTTGTGTGACAGGTAATAAAGCCAAAAAGCAAAGTTATTACTTAACATATAATATACAATGTGATTTTATGTACTGTGTACTGAACTCATAATAAAACTGCAATTGATTATTGTTGATTTTTGTTAAATACATCTGATTTTTAGGGTTCCGTAGCCAAAATAGCAAAAACGGGACCCTTATAGTTTCGTCATATCCGTCCGTCCGTGTCACAGGCATTTTACTCAAAATAATGAAATTTGGAGTATAGGTGTCTTGTGTGAGCCGCTACTTAGTTTAATAGTAATGTTAAATAATAAAAATCTAGGGGGGGCACTCCAATCCAAACACGTAAACGAAAAAAATCTGCAAATATCATTGTGTAGCACATATATCGATCGACAGATTTTTTAAAAACATTTTGAGATTTAAAAAGAACATTGATTTTATTGGACATTTTCGGAAATAATCGCTCCTAAAGTAGCATAAATTGTCCCCCCCACCCCCTATTTTCTAAATCTTATGTCAAAAAAATATGTAAAAACTTACAAAGATACAATTTTATCAATACTTTCAACGAAAATTGTTTTTAACATGATCGAATTTAGCGTTTTTGAGTTATTGCCGAAAAACGGCACTTCTTAACAAAAGGACCTAAGTGCCGTGAAGATTTTCTCTATTGCTGGACCACTTTTTCATATAGCATTTCTTCACCTGTAGTGTGCATTTTTTCGTATGAACTGCTGCGGAACCATACACTGAGCACGGACCGATATGCTCTTGGCCGGTTTCTACATTCTCGTTCTATTTTTACTTAAATTCTAGAATTATTCAATGAGTAACTGGGTTTGAGTATGCCCAGATAAGGGGAATATTCCCTAGTAACATTGGGAAAATTCTGGGTAGCTGAAAGAGTTACTAGACTTAAGTGGCAGTGGCACATTGCTCGTAGAAACGATGGCCGCTGCGGCAGAAAGGATCTCGAGTGGCGACAGCGTACAGGATGACGCAGCGTGGAAAACGACGTAGACCAATGATCTGGTGAAGGTCGCGGGACACCGTTGGATAAGGACACCGCACCACCGGTCGTTCTTTGTCCAACAGTGGACGTCTTAAGGCTAATATGACATTGATTGTGTCATTGATGATGACATTGACGAGTAGGTATAATCAAATCAAATCAAATCAAAATATCCTTTATTCAAGTAGGCTTAGATACAAGCACTTTCGAATTGTCAGTTACAATGAGAGAAGTCTTTACGCGTAGTAGGTATACGCGTAGATATAATACTATGTATGGTATCGTAAGTATTGATAGTAGAATAAGATGTCTTTCCACAAGTTATTCTCAGTTTTTCGATCTACCCGCGCTTCATCTTGATTATTCTTTTGAACACTAAGGTTGTCACTACTTATAGCTACGTTTTAGCATTACATAAAGGGTACCTAAACAATCTTGACGCGTCTTTTTATTGAAAAACGCTTTAAAAAAAGTAACTATTGCTTATGAAACCAGAATAATGTAAATTACCATCCTTGCTATATATATAATTGTTATATATTTGCTGTGACTTATTTTACGGAATTGTTTTTCAATAAAAAGACATGTCTAAGATTGTTTAACCTTTTTCTAATGCTAAAAAAACGAAGTATAGACCAGACCGAAAGTTGTCGGTCTAGTGTCGAAAAAGTCACGCAGCAGAAGATGTTGATACCCGTCTCTCCATGGACGTAACGCGACGTCCGAAACGTCGAAGAATTACCAACGAAAGGTTATTAAAAAACCGGCCAGGCTCAGTGCAGGGTTCCGCAGCCGTTCATACAAAACATTGTACTACAGATGACAAAAATACGAAATGGAAAAGTGCACTAGCAAAAGAGCGTATCTCCACACCACTTACGTCCTTTCGCTCTCATATTTCTTGGACATACTGTTTAGAATATAGTGGGACGGGGGGGGGGGGGGGGGGTTGGGGGACACACAATTCATGCTACTTTCGGAGCGAATATTTCCAATATATCCACTAAATAAAAAAAAAGTCTTAGAAACTTCAAAATTATTTTAAAAGAACTGTCAAAATATTTGCCGTACATTGATATTTGCTGATATTTAGGGTTCCGTACCAAAAAGGTACAAAAGGAACCCTTATGGTGCGACTCTGTCTGTCTGTCTGTCCGACTATTAAAGCGCCATATATCTCAAAAACTACTTATGCTAACTATTTGAAATTTGGAATATTTATAAACATGGTCAGCCCACATGTATTGCACAACAAGTATTTAAAAATCTATTTTTATTTTCTAAAAAAAGCGATGAATATGAGGGGGAGAGGGGGAAAAAATTCAAAGTCTAGCTACTGGGTCAAATGCGGTATCATATTTAAAAAAAAAAAAATATTGTGATTAGTTTTTGTTTTATTAAGGAAAATGTGAAAAAAAAAACACCATTCCCCCCTTTATCTCCGAAGTTTACCAAACGAAAATTTTGAAATTTTCACTATTTGTATTAATAAACATAAATATTAAGTACACGAAAATTATAGCCATGTCTCTAACAATTTTTTTTTAATTCGCAAACAACCTATTTGAGCAACCCGATTGCTTTAAGTTTGCACCTGATTTGTATGCAATGATATAGATATCAGGTGCAAACTTAACTCAACCGGTACCGGGTAATAAAGTTAGGGTAAGTAAAAATTTGTACAGAACCCTCGGTGCGCAAGCCTTACTCGCACTTGGCCGGTATATTTTCGCTTTTCGTTATATGTATGGAGTGCCCCCCTAGAAATATATATATTTTTATTATTTAACTATCAAACTAAGTAGCAGCTTACACAAGAAACCTGGGACCGAGCGCGACGACAGCGCCACGTGATAGGCGGCCATTATGGATAATTTTGTCACCGCTGTTAGACAAGAAGTAAGTAAATATTGTGAAAAATATTAATGAAATCTTGTGTTATTTTTGGTGTTATTACAATTCACAACAACACATCTTAGCAGGACCATATTTTTATCTCAAAAACGATTAGAAAATGTTGACTGCAATATGGATTTGACAGCTCAAGTCAGCGACAAAAATTACAATTTTAGCCGTAGTGAGCGCTGTGATCGTTTAGGCTACCCCCTCCACCCGCTTTGCACTCTGCCAATACATCATGTAGTTTTGAGTAAAATGCCTGTGGCATACGGACGGACAGACCGACGGACGGACGGACGGACGGACGGACGGACGGACGGACGGTCGGACGGACGGACGGACGGACGGACGGACGGACGGACGGTCATGACGAAACTAACCTAAAAATATGTGCGATTATAATATATGCGATTAAGCCCTAGATGTTGTGATAATGAGACGGACACTTAGCAATAGGATCCCTTTGGATACAGGACATTTTTTTTTTTTTAACCGTTGACGAAGCATCTAAAAATATAACCGATTGCTTTTTTACAAACGTTTGTATGTATGTTTGGGTCAAATCTTGCAAGTTAAAGACCCACTTCCCGGTTACCGTTTGAGCTAAAATTTTTAAACTGATGTAAGTAAGAGTCGGTGACAATGTTTGAGTTCTTTATAATCGTCTTGAAGATTAGTTGATGAATTACAAAGAAGTGTAAAATCGGCAATATAAGCTTGTCACAAAAATACTTTTTTTGACAGAAACAAATTTGAATATATATAATATTAATATTGAAGGAAATATTACTTCTCCCTTATTATAATGTAACAATTTACTGAATGGTATTAGCATTTATAAAGGTTTTATGGGGTATAAAATAACCGCCTTGTCAGACCGATTATCACTCGAGGGTGAACGTTCAGTGGACCAAGTTGTTTGCTTAAGATGGTGTTCAAAATTATAATCGTGATCTTGGCGATACTGTAAGTACCTATCCCTACTATTGTTGTTGTATCCTCTGTTAAAAAAGGCTTCAGACTATGCAATTTTGATATGATAGCAGGTACCCTATTTGACCTAGTAGACAGGCTTTGAATTTCTTGCCCTGTATTTGAAAATTCGAAATCTTTAGAAAACGTCATTCAAGGTCGTTTTATGACTAGAAGTAAAATTAAAAGAAAATTGGATTAGGTCACTATATAATTATTAAGGCTGTATCCTAGCTAGTCATGAGCCCCCTGGCAAAATTTGTATTGTGCACTCCCTAGTCTGTAGGCAAAATCATCCTGACGGTTGCTCTAACAACCGCCTCTGGCCAGCCCCTAGCTACGACGATGTCTATACTTCGAAATAAAATTATTACCTACTAGCTTCCGCGACTTCGTCCGCCTTAAATTCGTTAATCGCGGATAAGGATACTTTTCCGGGATAAAAAGTAGCCCATGTTCTTCCCCGAGACTCAAACTATCACGCGAAGAGGTAACAGACAGACAGATAGACACACTTTCGCATTTATAATATTAGTATGGATATAAAAAAATCGAATTTTACTTTTGCCACTGCAAAAATCTTTGAATTGCACGCCTTATCGAATGTGCCGTAGTCATTTTGCACATGGAAGAGGAGAATTAAGTTGAATGTTAAAATTTGCAATTTTAGGCCACAAAAAGTTTCATGAATGTCTTTATTGAAAAAAAATACCATAAATTTTCAGAGTCCTGAACAGCCACGCCCATCGGCCTATCATCCACCCCCTGGACAAATGGGACCTCTACGGTAACGACCTCCTCACTCTGGTGTACAAGCGACACCCCCCCGCCCACCGGACCACAGTTGCGACAGAAATGCCCCGCGCAAGCTCAGGTTGCACTGACGGCAAAATTAACAGCTATTGTGAAAGCTATCCTAATGTCACACCTAGAGAACCTGTAAAAAACATAGATGATAATGTCTATAACGTAGAAAATACGAAGAGGACTCAAGGCAAAATTAATCTTATGGTGAGATAACTAATATACTATTTTTTAATTTATATTTATAAACTGATCAGCGATTGACCCATGTATTACCTGAAGGTATTTGACGTTGAGAATGTAGCTTGTTGGTTCAGTAACAGCCTATTCACTCTTGCTTCGAAGAGACCCAAATTATTTTCAGTAAATGTACATGACAGGAGCGACTTCCATTCCTTAGCGGTTCGTATTAGAAAACAAACCAGCCAAGTGCGATTCGCACTCGCGCACCGAGGGTTCCGTACAAAATATACGCTACAAATGTCCGTATCTATGAGAATCCAGTGTTAGCAGAGCCCTACTCCTGCAAGCAATTTTGTATATTGTTAACTGATATAGACAGACGGACATAAAAAAATAGTTTGTCAGATTTTTTTGTTGATTGCTATAAGTGCTTCCTTCATACCAAATTTCGAGTTTCTAGAACAACTGGAAGTACCCTATCAATTTCAAAAAGTGTCGAAATATACGTTTTTTGCGGCATAAACGGCCGTATCTTTTTTTTACGTAAACTTAGAAGTTTGATTTTTTCACAGCTACTCACTCATCAAACTACTCAAGTCTACAATCCCTTGAATTGTAGATTTGAGTAGTTTGATTTTTTCACAGCTTCAAGACATTGTAGACTTGAGTATGTAGTTTTCATTTCTCAATTTCTAGTAAAATAATAAATAGTGATAACTCCTTTTTTATTTTAGGGTCTTTTCCGGTCCTTATCACGCAACGAGATTCCTGAATCTGAAATATTTGAATCCAACGACTACGATGATAAACGTGATTCACGTTTCACGTTACGTAAAAAGTGAAAAATGCAGTAATATAAAAACCAAACGCGACCAGTGATCGAGACCAAACGCGACCAGTGATCGAGACCAAACGCGACCAGTGATCGAGACCAAACGCGACCAATGATCGAGACCAAAGAATTTTAATAAGTATTTGAATTATATGAACTTTAATTACGTATGAGACATTTTACAAGCTTTTATTTACTTTCACCTGTCCCGTTGTTTTTTTTTCCTATATTTATAGGTTATAAAAAAAACGTGAGAAAAAAGGTCGCACCGCGTGATGTCACGGGGAACTTTAACAGGCTATAGCCCGTCCGTATAACCCACCGGGTTCAATTTAACAACGCGTTCCGGGTGTTGGTGGGGCTTCCCAGCTTCTGTAGCGCATCAGGGATGTTCGCAGAAGCGAGGGTTGACTGCTTCTATAGCACAATGCGCAAGAGGGCTGCATCCCTGGTGCGCCGGGTGCGCGGCAGTCCCAACAACATCCTGAAAATGATAGGGGACAGGATTGATTGCCCCTATTGACGCCACTGTTGTGGGCTACATGCCCCGATTTTGTGTATTTAATTTTACTTACTAACCCATAGATTTTAAGATCAGAGTAATTACTTGAAATAAACAGTTTTATTATTATTATTATAGGTATTTTCATATTTTTTTGATCCCGTTGTTTGTCGGTCTGTAATGAAATCTTGCAAGTTAAATTTGATCCACTTCCCGGTTTCCGAGTGAGCTAAAATTTTGCATACTTATGTTAGTTCGGTGCCAATGCAATAATATGATACCATCGAGCTGATCTGATGATGGATCACGAAGGTGGTCATAGGTACTCTGTAATAAAATAATGCAATCCTACCGAGTTTGGGCTCTTTTGAATCGTCTCGGTGAGTAGTTGATGGATGTTTAAAGAAAAGTACAGTCAGCGATAAAAGCTTGTCACAAAAATGAATTTTTTGACAGAAACTTATTTTTATTTCAATCAGTTGCCAATTATACTAAGCAAGTAGCTACTGACGACAAAAAAACAGATTTGGAAAATTGCTCCCTAAAAACCTGTATATGATTCGATTCTAGTTCTAGCCACGCAATCGGGTAAAAAACCAGGAGTGGTCATCATCATCACCATCAGCCAAAATACGTCCACTTCTGGATATAGGCCTCTCCCAGAGAATGCCACGATAACCGGTTCTGCGCAGCCTGCATCCAGCGGACTTAATTTAGAACTAAATTTTAACAAATGGTCGGGTGACATATTGACATACTACATGATATACTCGCTCGGTGTCAATCAAAGTATTCAATTATAAAACAACCTACCTATTCTACCTCAAGGCAGGTCACCGTCGATGAGCGAAGCGAGGAGGAGTGTTAGGAAGATTCGAGCCGAGCAAGCGAAGCGAGCGTGCAGCGACCGGTCGGCGAAGCGCCAGAACCGAGTGTTTTCAAGAACTCATCGGTCCCAGTGGCTTTCAGTTCTACGAGCAATGTACCCATCTTCGATCTATTTCGGTTACTCTGGTTTCTCATCATTCTCCCTGATTAAAAAAAGACCCAAGAATAGACCCATATTTTTTACAAACTTCATAAGGAGGAGGTTTTCAAAAGTCGGTTGTATGTTTTAACTTGAGTGGCTAGTGATATCTTCGCAATTATGAAAAATTATTCAAGTTGTGTTGTATAGAACCTAGTATATTCCAGGTTGGTATAGGTTTTTTCAGGGTTGGGTTAGTCTTACGGGGTCTAATTAGCAACTCTTCTATAGAACTGCTCGTTCAAGTCGCAACTGAAAAGCAACTGGTCTACTTTTTTTTTCAGTAGCAACTCGTCTAAGTAGCAACACGTCTATTTAGCGACCTAAGTCTAAGTAGCGAGTCGACTTAATAATAATAATAATAATAATAATAATATCTTTATTTGCTTGAAATGTGGTACAACAGATGATACATTGCAAATATATAGTAATAAACACGCACATTTCACCAGCAGCTGGCACGCAAAACATGAAATACAGTAAGATGGTTACTGGAACCGCCAATTGCAATATCGGTTGCAGTAAAAATAAGTAGGTAATTATAACAATGTCAACACCATTATTCTAAATAACTTAAATGTCTACGGTATACATTTATAATCGAGATTTAAAGTTTCAATGTCAATACTTTCAATTAACTAAAATACAAGAAATGCAGTTAGAGCTTCCACATAATCAATATAAATTCAATGTCATGCTTATAAATATAAATAGCCAGGTCTATATTCTACCAATATCTAATCTAAATTTCCAGGTCAATATATATGTATTTAATGTCAAGATATAAATATTAGATGTCAGATCTATCGCGACTAATAATTAATTGGAACTAACTCAAATGTAATAAATAATCAGTCAGTCTTTAAAATAATTGAAGTATTCGTCAATACAATAAAAACATTGTTCTATTAACCACTTTTTCAGCTTGCTTTTAAATATTTTTAGTGGCAATTCTTTAATGTCATCGTGCAAGCGATTAAAAATACTGATTGACATGCAATAGGTACTTTTTCCATATAGTTTCATTTTTATAGCAGGAATAACGAGACGATTTGGGTATCTAGTATTAAATTTACATATGTCCTTATTCCTTTTATATAGCTCTGGATGCAATTTCACAAATAAACAAACCTCATATATGTACATGCAGGGCACAGTTAAAAGCTTCAGCTGTTTAAATAAGGGTTTACATGATGTGAAGACATCTACGTTACATATCGCTCTGACGCACTGTTTTTGTGCTATTAAGGCTCGCTTTGCGTGACAAGAATTGCCCCAAAGAAGGATACCGTACCTTAGTTTAGAGCAAACATAACCATGATAGGCCTGTATAGCTGACTCTTTGGTGCTAATTTTTGTTAGTCTCCATAGAGCGTAGACAAAGGAATTTACTTTGCTACATAGTTGATTTATGTGCTCACTCCAACTAAACTTATCATCTAAGTATATTCCTAAGAATTTAGTCTGACAGGATTCTGTCACAGCCTGATCTGAAAAGGTTACTGCAAGAGGTTGTTTGTTAGCATTCCTATTCACAAATTGTATACATGTCGTTTTATTTATATTAATATTTAGATTATTGCTCTGTAACCATGTTATAATATTGTCTATTGTACCATTAATGTCGTTGTTATAAGTTTTAGCGTCATAGCACGGTATGACAATAGATAGGTCATCTGCAAAAAGAGTGCAGTCAAATTTTGTTATATTCGGTAAGTCATTAATGTAAAGTAAAAATAAAAGGGGACCCAGGATACTCCCCTGTGGCACTCCTACCTTATTAAGTTTGGTTACAGATTTATGAGACGACATCGTGTTAGCAGAGTCAATTTGGGTTATTTCCACAAACTGAGTCCTTCCATTCAAATAATCCCTAAGCCACCCATTGACTACTCCTCTTATGCCGTACAACTCACATTTAGCTAGGAGTGTTTCATGGCAAACAAAATCAAAGGCTCGACTTATGTCGAAAAATATTGCTGATACCGGCAAACTCATGTTCATGTAACCCAAAATATTATTTGACAAGTTCAAAGCAGCTAATGACGTTGATTTGCCTTTATGAAAACCAAACTGTTCAGGCTTAATTATTTTATATTTATCAAGAAATGATACCAGACGTTGATGAAACGCCTTTTCAAATATCTTGGAGATAACCGGAATAAGCGATATTGGTCTATAGTTATCAACACAATCTTTGTTTCCTTTTTTATGTAGTGGTTTAACTAAAGAAAGTTTCAAAGGTTCAGGAAAGACACCGCTTGTAAAAGATACATTGACTAAGTAGCTTAAGACCGCAGCAATTTCATATTTACATTCCTTTATTATTTTTGTTAGGACCTCGTCATAACCAGTCGAGTTTGTAGCATTAAGGGAATTAATTAATTTACATATTTCGTATCCATCTGTCGGAAACAAGTACAAATTAGCTGTATTTGTTTTAACTAGTGATATGTCAGGCTTATGTTTACGATCAGAATTTAAATTTGTCAAGTTTATGTAAAAGTCGTTAAAAGTATTTGCAATGTCAGAAGGATTCAATATCGTGAAGTCATCAATAATTAATTTATCTATATTCGCATTCAGTGAGTTGCTTTTAGTTACCTCTTTGATTATGTCCCATGTTGCCTTACATACATTTTTGGAACTGGTTAAATATTTAACGTTTGCAAGTTTTTGGGCTTGGTTGATACAACGCTTGAGGATCTTTGAGTAGTTATTATAGTTAATTTTGTTGTGCAAATTACTAACAGGGTTTTTCGATTTTCTGTAATAGCAAAACCGTAAACGTCTTTTTGTAGCTACAGATTTTTTGATCCCTCGTGTAAACCATACATTAGATTTGGACTTAATTGTAATTTTTATTTTGATGACCGGAAAACACAGCTTATAAAAAAGAAGGAATGTTTCATAAAATATATTAAATGCCATATATGCGTCTTTTTCATTATATACGTCAGACCATGATAAGCTCCTAAGGCAGTCGCAGAATTTAGCAACATTCTCTGGACTATAATCTCTTTTATAACGGTAAAAATATAAAAACGGTTTTTCCAAACCAATAACAGCAAATGTTAGACATTGAGCAGTTTCGTGATCAGACAAACCTAATTTAAGAATCTCACTGCGAGCATCGGGAATGTTTGATAATATTTGATCCAGACACGAGTCTTTACGTGTGGGATTAAGTATGTGCAACCTAAAATTATTATTTAATGCGATTCTCGTAAGTTCTTTTGAGTTCAATGAGGCCTTGAGTAAGTCTATATTAAAGTCGCCGACTATAACTACTTTATATTTTATTTTATGCTTAAGTTTGGTTGCAATTAGTTCCAGTTTTTGGAGAAAAGTTGGCGAATAGGCTGTTGGTGTTCTATAAATACAAATAACGATACATTTTATTGATGGTATTTCAACACCACAACATTCAAATATGTAATCTTCGCAAAAAACGTTCAAAAATGATAATACCCGCGTTTGTATGTGGGTTTTACAAAATAAGCATACTCCACCTCTTTTTTGATGTGCTCTAGAGTACGATGCTGCCAGCCGATACCCAGATATTATAAAATAATAACAAAGTAACTCGCCAACTTTTTAGTAAAGACCAAATTCAAATATTTTTAGATTTTTTAGTAACAATCGGAGGAACAAAATTATAGGCGTGTTTGTAATTGCCTTTGGAATAAAGTCTGGGGGGTTACTCCGGAACTCGAAATTCGAAGTTCGTAATGTGCCATCCCTCTCGCTCTCATGTTAAGCTGTATTTATTTGAGTGAGCGGGATGGTGCCATACGAACTTTGTTTTTGGGTTTCGGCGTAGCCCCTCCGTTTGCATTACAATCACTGTATTGTTCGATATTCAACATGCTATTTATTCATAAAAAGTAAGTACACTCGGTTGCAAAGAAATCGGACTACCCCAGCATTTTTAGCATTTTTCCGTTTTCTATTAAGACTGTAAGCTCGACCGTAACAATTTAAATACCACGTGATAGATAATTTTCTGCCCTATCAAATGACACCAATATTCAAGGGCGGGAATGGATATAGTGCAAAATGTGGGCGTGGAAATCACCCCCCTCCAACTGCCTCGTTAACGCATGCACTAATTGGCCACTTACCATTAGGCATAAAACCAGTAATTATCATTGTTTATGCATCATTCGTAATTGATACGTCTTCCTGAACACTGCTCTCATCGACTCGACCCTGAAATACTGAAGAAACATGGATACTACCCCAAATGAAGCCGCCCAAGCAGTTGCCCTGTTGCAGAGTGGGCTTAGTCAACGTGAAGTGGCTCCTCAACTGAACCTATCGAAGTCATCAGTTCAACGTGTGTACCAGAGGTTCCGCGAAGATCAGACGTTCTCCAGAAGACCCGGAACAGGCGAAACTCGCAGTACTTCAGAGAGAGATGACCGTTTTATCGCTATTTCTTCGCTACGAAATCGTCGATTGAATGCTGTTCAGCTCCGAGAGACCCGGAATGTGTCTATCAGCCAATGGACTGTCAGAAGAAGACTGAAGGAGAAGGAATTGACGGCTCACAGGGCTGCCAATGGCCCAAAACTTACCCCAGGACACCGCGGTGCACGACGTGTCTTCGCTCGCGAACATGAAGATTGGACCCTTCAGCAATGGAGGTCCGTACTTTTCTCTGACGAGTGCAGGATAACTTTGTTCGGTAATGATGAACGAGCACGGGTTTACCAGAGGCCTGGGGAGCGGTTTTTTCAATGCTGCATCGAGGAACGTGTTGCCTATGGTGGCGGGTCAATCATGATCTGGGCTGGCATTTCTCTGGAAGCGAAGACGAACATTGTTTTCATTATAGGGCCAGGTACAAGGCGAAATGCGGGCGGTTTGACTGCTCCTAGATACATAGAGGAAAGCCTGGCTGATCATGTGGTTCCATTTAAGGGTTTTATCGGCGATGACTTCATCCTCATGCAAGATAACGCACGGCCGCATACAGCCCGGACCACTACGGACTACCTGGAGGAGGTGGGCATCAGCGTTATGGAGTGGCCAGCACGAAGTCCTGACCTGAATCCGATCGAGCACATTTGGGACGAGCTAAAAAAAAAAATCCGAGCCAGAAATCCCGCCCCTGAAAGCTTAGGTATGCGATCGCAGAAGAATGGGCGGGCATCCCTCAAGATACCGTCAGAAAATTAATAAGGTCGATGAAAAACCGTATGACGGCCTGTCGTAGGGCTAGAGGAGGCAATACACGATATTAAATTGCTGAAAATTGTTTTAATTTTTCCTCAATTTCCTTAGAACCACAGTTTTCCCCTTAGGCAAAAGTTTTACTCCAGTACGCATTTTTAGGGCGGTAACGTTCTAAGCCCTGAAAATCTGAAAGTATTGGCCGCACTCCTTCGGAAATGAGATGAATTTATAGAGGAAAAACTTACCATTCATATGGTATATAATATGTTATGGTCACCCTTACAGTTTTTACAGAAATTGGAAAATTGTTAAAAATGCTGGGGTGGTCCGATTTCTGTGCACCCGAGTGTAGTTGAGAGTTCCCTTTTTTGTTAGGGAATTGAGAAGAAAAATAACGATAGATAGAATTTCTATTACTTTGTTTTTAATTGCAATGGATAAAAGAAAACTTAAATATCGAACAATACAGTGAGGAAGAATAAAGAGACTTCATTCCTAACGCAATTTCAAACAGCTTATTATTTTTTCGGCTTTATGTTACTTTGTTCATCCTTACTTGTCCTAAATAGTAAACAACATTTTAATCTAAAAGTACACCTGTTTTGTCTTAAACTCCCATCTTCCCGTAAATAAAGTAACTGGAATAAATATTTTTAATGCCATGTAAAACAAATTTAAGCCTTAGGTACAAAGGAAATAATAATTGTTATTTGAATTATTAAAATAGAGTCCGGAGTCGCAGGCCTCGACGAAGATGGCGGGACGAGCTTGACTCTTTCCAGAACAACTGGTGGGAGATTACCCAAGACCGGGACACGTGAAAGAATGAGAGGGAGGCCTTTGCCCAGCAGTGGAACACTAAAGGCTCTTAAATAAAAATAAATATTTTGAATTATTAAAACTTACCTAAAAATATAATTGTACTTAAACAAAATAAAACTAACCAAATCTTAAAATGGACCCTGCGGCTTTGTACCGAAGATGCTGGCGGCGTTTCCTCGCTGAATCGCCAGACTGATACTTTGAGCGAGGACACTGCCTTCGGTCGCCACAAACTTCTGTAAGCCTGTTCGAAATGTCATTGAAGAGGCTTAATGCGCTGGGGCACCTCGGACCCCGGGGTCTCGACGCCAAAAAGAGTAAAATTATATACAGCGCATGCCATGTTGCCAATTTCATACATTAAATTTATTTTCTTGCGAGAAAACAGGTTTTGGATTTAAATGCGTATGTTTAGGTTAGAATATTGTTTACTATGTAGGACAGGTAAAGGATAAATAGAGTATACTTAGGTAATATCTAGAGTAGCCACCAGGTAATAGAGAGAACATGAAAGGAAAGAAATACAAATATTGTCACGATACTTTATTCAAAAGACATAACTTTGATTATCTATCTACATTAATTAATAAGCAATACTGATAACATACAATATTATTTAGTACACTATAATACATTTTGCGGCAGTTCAAGATTTTTCTGATGCCAATGTGTCATTTCGTAGTTTTTCAGTTTTCATTTGAGCTTCTGATAAATCTCGTTTAGTGCTTCTTTGATGGTCTGGAATATAAAAATACAAAATTAAACTAGGAAAAGAAAATACACTGGAGTGTTTTACACTTAATTATGGAGAGAGGATGTACTTTTCATATAAACTGTAAATGTTATATGTACTATAAAAATACGTGACTACAGAAACTTTTAAACAAAAATATAGTTTGATTGTTTTGGGATCCACTGATTTTGCATAACATTTTTTCCCGAACTGTTTCATTTCGTAAATCTTTCATTTCCCAAATCACACTTTTCTTCAAAACCATAAATATTTCCGGATTCGTCAAAACAAATCAAATCAAAATATCCTTTATTCAAGTAGGCTTAGATACAAGCACTTTCGAATTGTCAGTTACAATGAGAGAAGTCTTTGCTGGGAAACATACAATATGATCCAACATTTGTTGCAAGGATTAGGGAAACCCAGAAAATCTTAATCAGATCATTTAACCTAAGTATAATACTTACTTATTATTGATAAAATCATCATTTTAAAAATTAAAATAATTAATAAGATAAATCCCAAAAGGATTGTCAATAAAAAATCTAGAATGTGTCTAGAATAAAATTCTAAATGTCAGACTATATAAAACAATTAATATGCGTGTACCAATTAACTATTACAATATTGTTTTAGTTATACTTAAAACTTTTACAATTATGTTATAACTAATTTATAATTGATACACGCAGAGGAGATGTACAAATTCTCCAGATCAATGTTAATATAAAATATAAACTATTTTTTTTTCAGAGATGTATAAGGTCTAGGCGTCACGACATGCGATAAAATTAAATATAATAATTTGACTGAATTCTACTGAGATGTTTAAGGGGTCATAACATGCAAAAAGATAAAATTAGTTAATTAAAATCCTCAGAAATGTTTAAGGATATACCTCTATAAATAAAACAAAACTCGTAGAGATGTATACAGTCTCTAAATCAAATAAAAAATGAATAACTTCAATCGAGTACAGGATGAAGTCTCTCACGCCATCAGTTCATTAAACACTGGTAGGCAGTTACTAGGTATACAATTAATTTGACCCTTGCTAGCATGAACAGTCCGGAGCCCACAAACGGCACCCGTTCACGAGCATGACGCATATCTCAGCCATCGCCTCCCTCAACCATATTTTAGGGAAGGTTGCGACCCGATCAACGACGCCACCGTAAGCAAAGACCTTTAAGCGAGCATGACATGCTCACACTGCCGGGCATTAAACACTAATAGTATTGCCCGGTGAGAAACAACAAATGTGCTCTCATGTTACATTAAATGCGAACTATTATTACCTCTTAAAATAATGCTTACTTTACATACACAAGACTAAACTACTGGCTTAAAGACATCTTTATCGTCTAAAAAGTCATTTACAGTATAATACGCCTTGTTTACTGTTTAGTAGGTGACGATTTATGTGGGACTTAAATTTGCTGCAAGGTAAATTCACTACATCGGTAGGTATTTTGTTATAGAAGCGTACACAGTTCCCCACGAACGAAGTTCCGACCTTGCGGAGACGATGAGCAGGCATGGCAAGCTTGTTCTTATTTCTTGTATTGTAGTGGTGAATGTCACTGTTGTGTTTGAAATCATGTTGATTTTTCCGAACATACATAATATTCTCGAGAATGTACTGAGATGCTACGGTGAGAATATTGGTTTCCCTGAATTTTTCTCTCAGTGATGCACGAGCTCCCAGTGCATAGATTGAGCGTACTGCCCGTTTTTGTAGTACGAAGATGGTTTGTATGTCCGCCGCCTTGCCCCACAACAGAATTACATATGACATTACACTAATGAAAATAACTAAAGTACACGAGTTTTGCCGTCTCGACGTTTGTTAACTGTCTGATTCGCCTCACTGCATAGGCTGCGGAGCTTAGTTTACCTGCAAGAGTGGCTATATGCGCATTCCATTGCAGTTTTGAGTGGCACAATCTACTTGTTTCACATTCGGTAATGTGAATTTGATGCAATTGGTTTTCTTGGCATAAAAGTAAGTTATTTGCAGTAAACTAATGTACAATAGTTGTCATTTTTTGACGATTTTTTGTTTTTATCGCCGCGTAGAACCGAGTAGGTTAGATTAGGTTTTTTTTGAAGAAAAATCTCAAAACTTTTGGTCTCAGGAAAAACTTTGTCGAGAAAATGAAACTGTTTTGGAAACATAGCTAGCCCATGAATTAGTATTAAATATAGTAAAGAAACAATTTTATTATCTAGATGGTGCCAGCAACTTCGTACGTGGAGGAGGAAAATGTCATAGCCCTCTTTTTTGCTCATCGCTGTCGGGTAAAAGATTTCTCAGATATTTAACTATCCTAGCATTAAAATTGGCTAAGATTCGTTCAGCCGTTTCGATGTAAGCAAGCCGCAAAGATATACCGACTGAGAGGTTGCTCTGTGATCAATGTCCGCACTAATAGGAGCATTCGTAGATCGCGCTATTAAGATTTTTTCTGGATTCATGCCATTGTAAGGCATCTGAATTTTGATATTTTATAATACTATAGCAAAAGACAAAGGAAGAGATACCGGGCCTGAAAAACGAGGGGGCAGCCGACAACGGAATGACGAATCAGCGGCTGCTCTGCCCCCCGTCCCGCCGCTCGCATACCTAAGGCGCGGTACAGCGGTGTTGGTCAAGGTAATAGGTACTTATTGTCATATTTACCTGAATTTGGGCGAGAACCTCCTTCTCCTGGCCTCATTGTTTTCGATTTTCTGTTCCTCTTCTGTCAGTTCCTGGAAACAAAATGAAAAATATTAAGTACTTAATACAGGGTGTTTGTTAGGGCGTTAGTCCAATCAAAACAGGCGAGTAGAAGAGGCCATTAGCTCTCTATTTCAGGTACTTTAATTCAAGAGTTAGGTATATAAGACCGTTTTTTATAGATAAAATATAGCGAAACCTTATAGAAATACCTTTAAACTCAAAGAAAAAAAAAATAGGTGTAGGTACGGTCTATTCGCAAAAAAAATGTTAAATATATTGGTGTTCAAATAAAATTGATATTGGAAGCAGATAACAACTAAAAATAAGTTGGAGCCCTCAATTTCAAAAATGAATAAAAATATCCTTCAACCTAAAATAAAAAAAAACAATGTTGTTACAGTTCTCAATATTTCCTAAAAACATCTCCAGTGTAAGCCGATTCTCATGGTATCTCATATGCATTAAATTACAACCCTGTTCATAATTTGTAGTTATTCGCCAATTACATCCTTTCGGCTGTAAATATAGCGGTTCCCATTTTTGGAAAAATTATCTTCTTTATTCAGTTACCATGTGTTGTCTCACTTTACTACACATCTCCTTTCTCGTACTGTCATAGAGTAAAGACGAGATCCTCGAAATTACTTGGATTTCACCCTAGTAGGGTGTACTTAATATTTCGGTTACCCTCACCTGGCATGCCAAATGATGAAATGCGAAATGATTATTATGACTAAAAAGTTTATGCCAGATGAGTGAGGGTAATATTTAGCAGTCAGGTTTTTTCTTTAAAGCTCTGATCATCTTTTAACAATCCGTTTGCACCTCGCTTCGTAACGTAACATACATTATTAGACTTCGTCAGTGGACGAGTAAAAAACCTTATCTTATCTGTTTTATATTATATATAAAATTACGTTATCAAGCGATACAAGTCCGTAAGAAAATAAAATTGCATTTGAGAGTAATAAAATTGGGAACTACCCACAGAAATGGTAAAAGATGCCTCTAGAAGAAGAACTTGTGTTCGTTTTACCTGAAAAACAGCTGCTGACCTGACCAGCTCATCAGCCTGAGGGGGGCCGTACTCCCTGAAGCCAGGGGGGCCGTATTCGAGAAAACCTTCGGGAGCTTGGTCGGCGGAACTGCAATCAAAAGCATATAGTTATAGAAGGTGCCCGCAACTTCGTTTGTAGAGGAGAAAAAGCCATAACTCCTCTTTTTTTATTTAGCGTAGTCGGGTAAAAAGTATCATATAACCACCGTTGGATACTTAGCTCACCGTATACCAAAAATAGTTGAAATCCGTTCAGCCGTATTGGCGTGATGAAGCCACAAAGACACATATAAACATACAAAAAATCCGAAATAAAATATTTTTCCATTCAGTGACCTCCAAATAGTCCGGTACACTTTTTGGCTTAAATTACCTGCTAGAAAATGCATTACTTATAGAGATGCCATTTATAAATTGAACTTCGAAAGGGACGGTAGCCATCACAGTATTCACAGTTCGTGAATACTTCGAGATCATGTTTAAATACCTTTGTTTATTTTTTAGCCAGGCTATATAAACTCAATTATAATAACTATAAAAAATTAAAAACTTTAAAAACCCCCCGACTTGTTCCACTAAAAGCTGAATATCTTGGAGACGAGTGCTTCGATTTTCATCAAACAAAGCTAAGAACACTTGGGATAAAATTATCTATGACACAAAAATCGCACTTAAATCGGTCCATCGGTATGGGCGCTACGATGGCAAATACAGATACACAGAATCACAGACACGTTAGACTTATAACACCCCTCTTTTTTGTCGAGGGTTAAAAACGCATGTAGAAAGACGAAATAGGAAAAGTTATGGTAAACTCACCCTAAAATCTGGACCGATTTTACTTCAACAGCTTCCTCGTTGCTTTGAATCTGCAAAATAATACCATTATAGTATTGTTACTGAATTCAGGTACCTAGGTAGTATTTAAAGTGCCATTACTGAATATTTGAAACGGAATCTTGTACCTTATAACAAGAAACTATTCATTTTACAGTTTCAATTCTACAACTTTGCTGATTTTATTTGACTCACCTGCTGAGCTTTAATTTCCTTCTCTAAATTGGTAAGCGCTTCAACAACATTCTCCGCAGCCCTCACCTCAGCTACTTCAGCTTGGCTAACCTCGGTTTGGCTAACCTCAGTTCGGCTTACTTCAGTTTGGCTAACTTCAGCTTGGCTAACTTCAGCTTGACTCTCTTGAATGACCTGAGCCTGACTAACTTGCTCAACCTGCGTGGATTCAACGTTGCTATCTACAACTTCATTAGCTACAACAGCTTCAGAAACTTCGGCAACTTTAGTAACTTCGACAGCCTCAGTAGTAGTAGCTTCTGCGCTTTCAATTGTTGCATCCTGGATTACGACAGCTTCTTCAATAGTTTGAACATCAATAGCCCGACCTTGTGGAACGCCCTGTTCTACTTCAACGGTTCTTTCTTCTATTACTTCGGTCACAGCTTCTTCAGCGGCTTTCTGTTCGGTGGTTACTGTTATAGAACAATTTTACAATTAATTATTAACATAAATATTTTGGAGAATAATACCCAGAATATGCACGATGAGGTTTTACGAAATTATGATTTTCATTAATAGTCAATGCTGCTGACTATGCATGTTCGGTTAGATAAGATAAGATAAAACCAGCATTTTCAAATCATTTTGTCTTAAAGCTCATTCATCTCGCCTCTATGTTAATTAAACACTACACGATTATATAAGATAAGTACTCGTATTTTTAAGGATGGGGTTTGTTCCCGTGTTTCTTGTTCTTATAATCGTCACTTTTCAATGTCTTGACTCTACATATAACCGTAGATACCAAATTCGACTCATCTAATATAATTAATAATAAATACGTTGTATTTTCTTACAAATATATCATTAAAATTACCTTCAACAGCCTCGACGGCCTCAGTCACTTCTTCAGCCTGGACTTCTTCGACAGCTTTAACCTCGCTTACTTCCTTCACCTCTCCATTGACCTCTTCAATGAACTTAGCCTCAATAACAACGAAAGCTTGCTCTGTCACGGACTCTGGAAGGGCCTGGCGGGTAAGGTCTTGGGAGACCTCGACCACTTTAGGAGGCCCATATTCACGAAGAGCATCGGAGCCTGATGCTTCTGATTCGTTTAGGATCGTGTCCTTTAGAGGGTTTTCTGCTGGTTTCTGTAAGTGATAATTAGTTGCAAACTTAAAAGTTTTGACAACGCTTATCCAAGAGTTACTAAGTATAAAATGTTAAGAAAGAAGATAATTGTTAGGAAATCATTTTCTTGTGTCGAGAGTCGAGAGGGGGCTTTTTAGTCTTAGTCTAGTAATTCCACACAAAGTATTATCACCATTAAAACTAATGTAAGATGTAAGAGATTTTTACAAAATCAGGACAATTGGCTAAACATGTTCAGTCGTATACCATTGTACAGAGAGTGGCTTTCGGACAGGTATTTTTGTTTTGGCAGTGAAGGAGCTTCTTGTAATTACAAACTTATGAATACCTGGACCTCTGATGGTAAGTAGAATGCGGGTCCTTGAGGCCTCCAGCCACTGGGCAGATAGGGTCCAGACCCTGAGCTGGAGACGGACACCACCGCGAAGAGTACCAGAGCAAGGACCTGGGAAAATGAGACGGAGTCAAATACACATATATATTTATACCCACATATATAAGTACAACAATACTGACGGAAAGGTGAAGGATTAAACGAAACCCATTTTATATTAGAAAAATACTTTTTCGTGATGCGTAATAAAAACGCAAGAGATTTTTGATTTAAATGTTATAAATCTTTTTTCTTATATGAACTTTTTACCACAAACACTTGAATAAAGATAGTTATGCTAATTATATCGTGTCTGTTATTAAGGTTCCCAAAGTTTTGACTCCTTTGAAACACTTATATACACAGAGCAGATTTGCAGTTTTAATATATTTTCAAAACAACAATAACTGACTAGTGAAATTTATTAAGATAAAGAACACAAACACTTATAACTAGGAAAAGTTTCATAATTAGTGCCGCACCTTCATGTTGCTATTGGCTTCTGGAGCTGAGATCTTTGGAACACCGAATGATGCCTTCTCATCCACACATAGCGTTTTATACCGATTATCTTTGACAAAAAACGACAAGGCTGGGCTTGACAAATATTTGAAAATATTTAATTAGTGTTTGATTAGATTGTGCAATTATTAATGCGAAAAAGTCGTGTACTGTTCACTTGTATAACTTGGTCTTTGGACTCAAAGATTCAACGCATATTTCAAATGTCTTCATATAATGGATGTACTATATGGTTTGATATGCTACCAATTATTCTTGAGCTCCTAATTCATAATAGTCTCTATTCTTACAAGTGTTCACGTAATTTAGATGGTTTGCTTTACCAGACTATCATGACAATTTTATTTTGAGCTCCGAAATGTATGACGCTGTATGAGTAGTAGGTGTTTGTATATTTTGGTAATTTGTATGTAGTTTGATGATTCAAGGCCAAGGCAATGTAGGTAATCATTTTCCGATTAAACCTAGAATTTGTTTTCAGTGGCTTTTTGACGCTCACTTTATTTTTATTTTTAAAGAAAATTTTAAATCCTATACTTTACGAGCAAGTCTTGCAAATGTAACTTACGCATAAAATAAATGCCTGTATATTTTCTTGGAAACGACCCTAATAGTTTTGATAGAAATTGGTATACACACCAACTAAAACTGGGTCTACGTGTAGACTTATGCTTTTAAGTTTACAAACCTAGAAACAAACTAGAAAGAAACCTGAAAAACCGAGTTAAGCTCGGTCACCCATGTTCTCGTCATTGTTGAAAAAAGATATTACAGTGTATACGATGATAACGAAGTATTTTAGCAATTAAAGTCATTCAAACACGACAACACGTTTGGCTCAGTGGGTTGTACAACGGCCTACGAAGCTAGCGGTCCGGGTTTGAATCCCGGCCAGGGCAAGTGTTTGTGTGATGAGCACGAATGTTTGTTCCTGGGTCTTGGATGTTTTCTATGTATTTAAGCATTATAATTTATCTATATATTATGTATATCGTCGCCTTGTACCCATAATTGAAGCTTTACTTAGTTTGGGCCTAGGTCGATTAGTGTAAGATTGTCCCTGATAAAAAAAAAACACTGACAGTCTTGGAAAAAAATGTTATATATATATATTATTAGCGGTTCATATTTCGGTCCAATTTATCACTGAAAAATTTACGTTATCTGAAAAAATGCGTTATGGCAAAAGATACATTTGGTAAACGATACATTAGGACAAACGATATTAGGGATTACGAATATCAAACAACGGTAGGTATACGAACTCCCATAAAAAAAATTAAGGAATTAATTCGAAGGTATTTCAATGTGCCTAATTAGTAGTACAGTAGATACACGGTCCCGCAATGAATCCGAAACTTTTTAACCACGCATTCCTTAGATCATTAGGAGTACCTAATGACCTAAGAAATGCGTGGTTAAAATATTTCGAATTCGTTGAGTATAGAAAATGTGCCCTTTTTAATCTATAAATTGAGAGTGTCTCAATTTAAACACTAAATTTACTATAGTATCTGACCCATATTTGTACCAATTGTAGGCAAACATGGGCAAGCCCCGAGACGATGACGAACAGACAGTCGTGGAGGCCAATATTTGATCATTTTACGCTCAAACTCGACTTTGTTTGACATCAATTTGCTCTTATTATAATAGTTTGATTTATTGAAAGCTTGAAGGTTCCGTCTGTTGGGTGTGTTGTGTGTGTGATGTGTTATACCAAAATTGGGATTTACTCAAGCACGACGCGCTGCGCGGGATCTTACGAACAGCTATAGTGTACCTACTCGTAGTCTAAGACTAAATTTATACTATTATAAAGTTGTAAAAATGAAATGTCTGTACATTGAAGATATTTAAAAAAAAAACTATGGTAAGGGACTATTTGGAGGTCACTGAAGCGAAAAAAATTTTTTTGGATTTTTTGTAAAAATTTTTAATGTCTGTATTGTGTCGCGGCGGCTTCATCACGGAAAATGGGCTTAACGGATTTCAACTATTTTTGGGACACGGGTAGCTGGGTATTTCCAGATGGTTATGGGATACTTTTTACCCGATTACGCTAAAGGAGCAAAGAGGGGTTATGACTTTTTCTCCTCCGCGAACAAAAATGCGGGCGCCTTCTAAGTAGTCACGTATAAACCTATATGGTTTATTTTTTACCCCCAGGCAAACTTGCAGTATTTTACGGTAACTGAGTATCCACAAATGGTTATAGCATATTTTTACTCGACTACGCCGAAGAAATAAAGAGGTATAGTTTCTAATATTGTAATGTATTACGATTATGTCACCGGGACATGTACTTTATGGGGAACCCTGTTTAATGTTTGTACAGTGTGTGCTTACGCATTTAAAGACAAAAGACTTAAGTATGTTGACTAATTTTTGTCAAAAAAACTAAGAAAACATGGTACGCATACGTATTACGTATTGTAAAGTTTGGGTTTATAGATTAAAATGGTATTCGTATAGGTGTAGAGACGTTTGATGTGATTGGTTATATTGAATGAATGAATTAAAGGACGTTCTTAATATGAAACACAAATTTTTGTGTTTCTGTGTTTTAATGTGGGAAAATTAACACCAAATTATTATCTATTGTGACATAGATACAAGTCAAAGCGCAAAGAAAAATACGGTTGCTCTCGCACGTGGTCACACCAGGACTCGAACTCGGTACCTCTCGATTACGCGTCGAGCGTATCACCCCTCCACCAGCTAGCACCGTGCTTTTCTTTGCGCTTTGACTTGTATCTAGATCAAAATGAATAAAAGGCGTTTAAAGAAAGTATATAATAGTGAGTGATAGGAAATGTTAGAAAAGGAAGACCTAGGTGAACATTCTTAGGCTAACTATAGAAGACGTTTTAAGAGCCCTTTCACGAAACAACCGCGCTGTAGTACCTACTGATGGCATTTCCCGCGCGTGCAGCCGAATATTATTACAAACTGTTGTTCAATAAAAAAATTAAAGTTGTTTCAATAAGTTCTCAATTGTGTTGCTACCATTATGTAGGTACTTTATTATAATGTAGCTACCATTCATTACAACACGTTCCATTCCACGTTCATTAATAGTTTAACGATAATGAGAAAATCCCTGTTTTCAGTGAGATCTTGGAGAAAAATATAGCACAACCACAAAATATTGTGCTACTTGTAGCACACAAGTTGTATTAGAACTTATACAGCACTTATAACGCTCAAACTGGCTGTATAATAGCCGTATAAGCTCTTTTACAGCTTGTGTGCTACCTGGGAACTACTTACATATGCATATGTACAAAAAAAATAAAAATAAATAAGGCCTTAAATAATTATTTCATAGATATTAATTTCTATATTTTATATCTATTGTTCAGGAGTTGTATTGGAATTCAATGTATTTCGATTGTGAAAAAATATATGAACAACTAGGTTTTCATATGATACCATGCAGTTTCTAGGACTCAAACTTAGATTTCGCGCGCTTTTCAAAAAACTATATTGTCGGTAATTGGGTATTTTAGGTAATAACTATTTGATAGATATTAATTTTTATATTTTATATCTATTGTTCAGGAGTTGATTTGGAATTCGAATAGGTATTTAATAACGATACAGTGTTCCTATGAGAATAAGTTAAATCCTCACACACAGGCCACGGGTAGAACGAAAGTAAACCAATATGTATTTTGGTGAAAAAATAAAATATATTTACCTATTCACAAACATCTTACTCGTGCCGACATATTCAATAAAAAATAAAAGTATGATATTTTTGTATTTTCTCACAGTTGCGCTTAAAAACTAAAATGTACTACATAGTCATATTGCAAAACAAAATGACCAATAAAATAAGATTGAAATCCAGTCAGTATCCATTGGAGCGAGCGTTGCCATGGCTTCCGTGGTTGCCGTGGTTACCGTGGCCGCCATTCCCGAAACTGTCATGGCCGCTGCCGCTGCGTGCGTTGGCGGCATTCGAGTCATAGCCTCCGAAGCGGCCGGCCGCCTCGGTGTCTTCGTAAGAGATGTGGGGCTTGAAACCACGCTCATCGGCTTCGTAGCTAACAGTCTGAAAGTAAAAAGTGGAATAGATAGTGATTTTATTTTACACCATTTTTTGTACATGGTTTTCCGTGAAATCATCTGTTCAAATTTTCAGTTTTCCAAATGCAAGCGACATAGGTCAAATCAGTCAAGCAGTTTTCTTTGTTTACTAAGTTTTATAGTTAATCGGTTTCTAAGAGTCTATCTATCTAGGTATGCAATATGCACACGAAACATTTAGTTATTAGACTTTATCTAGATTTTCCTAAATACCTAACAAAAAAATATTGATACACTGAAGTATAGTCTGTCTGAATAGTTAAAAGTTACATTATAATATGATAATTTGAACACGCACCAAATCAATATTTTATGAGAGTGTAATTAGGAATATGGAGTATATAAACTAGAGTTGAAACAGAGAGTTGAAACTCCTGAGTCCTCGATGGTTCAGGTCACTTTCCAAGCAAGTTTTCAAATAAAGTACGGCACGATTAAAAGTTATTGAGCAAATGAGCAAAATATAGGTGTTGAATAGTTGATGATACGAGTGCTAGAAGAATATTTTAATGCATTAAGATTTGAAAAGATGACGATACATTTTGTTTAGCATATGAGTTTGAAAGATAATGAATATGATTAGACCCCAATCTTGGCCGTAAGAATAAATCTAGACTAAGAAAAATGATACGGTTAGCAGTCTACTAAATAGACAAATTCTGCTTCACTAAATGCGTTAGGTGAACTTCTTACAATCAGGGGCGGATCGTGAATTTCTGGGGCCCTGCGCTAATACTTAATTAATTGAACTACTTGATTTTTCAAAGTTTTTATTAGTTTACAATATCGTATATTATTTTCAATGGGGGCTTGGGGTCCTTTGTAACCATGGGGCTCTGGGCTGGAGCCCAAATAGCCCTTAAATAGATCCACCACTGCTTACGATCGTTTCAGCCGCCGTTTCCAAACGTGGTCGCATTATAGTCGGAAATCATGTTTGAAATTTTCTTGGAACATATATATCACTTTTATTTAAGTAGTCTAGATTTATCCAGGTATCAATACGGGGTCTAAATATGATAGAAGCTATTACCTGTTTCCTGCCATCAGGCAACACAACATGGTACTCCCCCTGAGCACTTTCTTCATGCCTCTCCTCGTGGTGTCCAAAATCCGTGCCCTCCTCGAAATCATTCACCATATACCCGAAGTTGTAGTTTGCCGGCTCCTGGACAGAAGCAAGCATAAGTACTTATGTTTCACATCTAGTCTTCATCTAGTCTTCATCTAGTCTTTATCTGCAGTTTAGTACTTATACTTATTCTGTGTAAGGTAGTTAAAGCATGATGCTTGTAATGGCGTGAAAATGGCTTGTTTTATGATGACGGTTGACAGTTATCCGATGATATGAATTAGAAACGAAATTAGTTAACGAAAATGGCTCACACAGATTTATTTATGAGTTTAATTATGCGTTTTTCCGACGGAGATCACAATGTTAAGGGGATTTAAATTCTATTTTTTCTTGCAGGACCCTATAGGCATATACAAACTCTTTACCACTCAAGACCTATACGATAAAAATTAATAGTTTAAAAAGCACTAGAAAAACACGCTTTACAAGACTTTTCTAACAAATTCAAACACAGCTATTATACGATGTTCCATTATGAAGTTCCAGTTCATATCTATCGGCTCCATCATCAGATAAGTTTGACAGTACCATAATATTGTATTGCCATCAGAACTAAATACAGCTGCCAATTTTAATGACGCTACGATCCTTGGGAGAAGGTTAAATTAGTTACCTTAGATTCCATTACATAGTTACATACAGGTCGACATAATAAAAGCGTGTTAAAAATGTAACTTACTAGAAGGTACTTCGTCAGAACAGAAAAAAAAAATCATAACGCTGTCGAGTAAAAAGCATCCTATAACCATCTGTGGATGCCGACCTATCCGTGTACCAATAATAGTTGCAATCCATTTAGCTGTTTTGGCGTGATAAAGCCACAACACAAACATACAAAAATAAAATATTTTTCGATTCTTCAAATACTGCGTATCGCTTTTTTAATGAGTTTTATCTGTGGCATAGCACGCTATTTTTTAATTAGTCCTGTGACCGTGAAAGTGTTAAGCTTCTAGATTCAGTCGTTTTTACTCTGCGTTGATGATCTCTGTTAGTGAAGGCTTATCTGTATAGATTGGCCAATATTAAAGCGTTTGGGATGGACCATCTACAAACATCATATTTCAAAATTCTATTCGAATCTGCTGCTACTCACAGACTCCGTTGACGTGACCACCTTGTGAGATTGGAAGAGGATCTGAACGTAAAGAGAGCCTATCTGGACCGCCCAACAGGCTGACTCCTGTAGGACGTCCCAGGTATCGCTGGAGCGCGGTAGAGGATCCGAAAGGAACATAAAGGGAGTCTACCTGGGCTGGCTAATAGGCAGACTCCTGTCGGACCTCCCAGATATCGCTGGAGCGATATAGTGATGGCGGATATGCGTGAACTCCAAATTAACAACTGGCGAGATGTACCGCAGAACAGAGAAAAATTTTGTGTTGGAGGCCAAGGTTCACTTCGGGTCGTTGAGCCGGAATAAGTATTCGAAGCTACAAGGGAAGGCAGAATCAACACTTACACCACTGGCTTCTTCAAGAGCATTCCTGCCGAAAGCGGCAGCGTTCTGGTCGTAGCCCTGCTGCTCCTGTCCAAATCTAGCCTGGGCACCCTGGCCATGACCGTGGGAGCCGTGTCCGCCAAGTGCACTCCTGAAATAAAAGACAAAGATTGTTAAATGAAGTGAAACTAATAAAACATCAATTTTAAAAAGTCGTAACAGCTTCGATTAACTGAAATTACATGTATATTTGTGTATAAGTATCAAACAGACGACAGCTTAGATCACCCTACTCATACGTGTACCAAACTGGATGCAAAGAATCAGATGCTATTTTTATACTAAAAACAACATACACATACGCAATGTAAGAATAGAAAGGAAGACAGTTGCTTTAGTGATTTAGCAACAGCCGGCAAATACTTAAATGCAAAAGAAAAGCAATATGATTAGAACTAAGCGCTGACGAGACGGAGACAGTGTAGCTACAATACAATGCAATAACTCTTTATAATACACGTCAAAAAACAGAGTACAAGTTAATGTTTATGATTCCTTTTCAATCAATATGCGTTAGTCCGTGTGTTCATGCGGTGCCGTTAGCGTTCTTTAGGTAGGTATAGGTTATAGGTACTCTTAGATAGAAAACATGCATTTTTGTGAGCAGACACAGAGTGATTTTTTGTTCCTGTTCTCTTATCATAATATCCATAACTGTTATTCACCGGGAGATTGTTGCCATTACCGTGAATCAGAAGCAGTGGAAAACTGTAGTTGAGGCCCTATGCTCCTCGAAAAGTTAAAGGTTACAATAAAGAGAAGTTACTTACCTAGCAAATCCATTGCCCTGCGCTCCCACACCATGGGACCCGTGTCCATGGGCGAGACCTTGGTCCCCATGACCATGGTCCAGACCCTGGCTCCTGGCTGCGACGACGGCGGGACCCTGAGGACCGCCAGCTTGAGGGTAGCCACCGCTACGGCCGGCGGCGGGAGGAGGGAGGTAGCTGAAATATAACAATGTTTTTTACCGTTATCATTTAGATATTTTATTTTGATGATGATGCATGAATGTAATAAAGTGTCATCGTCTGAAGAATCGGCGGCCGGTTGGTCGTCCCAGATATCGCTGGGAGGACGAGGTCGGAAGGGACTTGCGCGAGCTCCACGCGGATGACTGGTGGGAGGTGGCACAGGATAGACCTAGATGGAGACTCTTATTAGTGGAGGCCAAGACTCACTTTGGGTCGTTGCGCCAGTCAAGGTAGTTAGTTATTCTGAAGAATTGCTCTTCCACCAATAGGCTAATTTAACAACTTTGTTCTGTGGTATGTTATAGGGATCAATTTCACCAAATAAGCATTTTTGTCTAATTGCCATAAAATTTTGAAATACCAATATTACACAGAAAATCAAATTCTGATAATTTGATAAAAAATATAATAAAAACGAATATCCTTACGGGGTACCTATATAACTACGAGTTATAGCAATTTGAAAATTTCAACCGCGCACAGGAATTTTTGTCCATGGGAATTGGTTTTTGGTAGCACGGGAATTTATCTTTCCATGGGAATCGGTTTTTGGTAACACGGAAATTTATCTGTCCATGGGAATTGGTTTTTGGTAACACGGGAATTTATCTGTCCATGGGAATTGGTTTTTGGCTACACGGGACTTTATCTGTCCATGGGAATTGGTTTTTGGTAACACGGGAATTTTATCGACTGTTGATTATCAATATTTACCAAGTGTATCTTTATTTATTTAATAACAAAAATAGACCTAAAATCCACATTTAAGAAAACAATTATAAACTTTATATGAACCTATGAATAACTTATGCCTCGAGCGTTCTACAGCTTAGAAGAATTTTATAATCTTGATGACATATAATATTATTTATTTTGTGTGTACCTAATTTATTGACAATGTTATTGATTATTGCATGAGATTATTTTAATATTCTTGATTATTTAATTATTTTATTGTATCATTTTTTATGGTGTACCTTCAAATGTTATTGTGATAATCAAATGTTAATTTAATTGGAATGAAATTGATAATGTAAGTTATAAAATCTGACATGTAAAGTTGCAAAAGCCTTATAAATAAATGAGTATGAGTATCAGATTTTTGCCATGATAAATTCCGCCCTCTGCATGACCTTCATAAATCTTGTTAATGTGTCAACCCTCTCATAAATCAGCAGTATTGCTTAGTTTGGAACTAGGTTCTTGATTTATTAACCAAGCGTTAGGGAAGGTCTCCGTTTAAGCTTGCGTAAAAATGCTTTCGTACGTCTGTTCATATTCGCTACAGGTCGCATTTCTCAACCGATTCTCGCGAAATTTTGTGATCAGGTTCCATAATTATGGAGATTTTTTTTGTAACAATTTTTGGAATTTTTCAAAGAGGCCAAAAAGTCATGAGGGTTGAAACTCGCGAGGTCTACAGCCTACAGAGCCACTAGTGAATATTATTTAGTTATTGCACCTGTTGGACGGAGGAGGCTCAGCCAAGGCCACAGCCACGAGAACTGTTACTGCAATGATGGTCTGAAAAATAAAAAAATACATTAACAATGCTTTTACCCGTAATATACAAAGATCTAAATAATGAAAATATTTCAAGACTCCAACTGCATTTGAACCAGTGTCTTAAATATGTGCTGTTAAAATTCAAAATGCAAAGATCTTGTAACAAATAGTGACAAAATATGAAGACAAGCTGACTGGGCTCTGTAGCTCAATTGGCAGAGCGTGCGCCCCGGCAAGGCACAAGGCACTGGTTCAAATCCGGTCAGTCTTGAAATTTTTTCATTAGTTGTACATTTTATTGTTATTTATTAACACTGAAAAAAAGGATACATTTTCCTATAGGAACGGACAAAATAATGAAAGATTTAACTGCCGCTGTGTTCGCTCATTTAAATATTAAAAACATTGGATCTTTGTATTTCCAGATTATAATTACTTAGTGAAGAAATTCACTTTAAAAATCACGAAGATCATGATGGAACATCAAGATTTTCGTAATAAATCAATGCTATTACCCATACTGTGTTATGCAGCTTAGGTAGTCTAGTTAATCGCTCTTTACCGCTTTTCAACCTCTACTTAAGGTAACTGTCCCATTGCTGAGCACTGCCCGAATTGTGGGCACCTTAACTCATAGCAATAGAGGTGAAAAACGTTTACTTCATAACATAATTTTAAATAGCTATGCGTTTTCTAGGAGTACTATAAATAATGTATTATTCTTACGACTACAAGTAAAGCTCCGAAAAAGTACAATCTTCTATGTGTAGCTTTCATGTTAATTTTATTTCCGTATTTATTTCATTTTATGTTGACACGAGTAGACGTCGAAAATTAGACCATATATAAATGTTAGGAAATGAAAACACTGATTTTAATCATAATTAGAAAATTATTTTTTAGTTTTATGCATTTTTGCAACAAACTTTTGTAAATATCAATGTTATTCCAAGTAAGCTTTTCAATTATTCCATTCAAAGTACATGAAATATTAAAAATTATAATAAGTGGCAAAAGAGAAGATGAGCCATTTTATTTTATGATTTCAAAACTTTACTTTATATATATAACTATGTACCTTCATGTTTGCTGAACTGTCACAGATCACAGATGTCACAACGAATGTGTTAATGTCACCGTTGCCTTAGCTTTTATACAAGCCTCACCTTCTTAAACGTAACATGATACAGTATATATGTCAATATACTTCTTGATACATTGACTTACGGTCCATGATGGGGTACAGTAGGTTTTGAAGAGTATAGAGGGGCTAAAAAATTACAGGCAATTAGATAAGAAAAGAACTCTCAAGGTACGGCGGATTAGAAGGACATAGGAATGAATGGAGTCGTGACGAACTAAATTTTGTTATGTTGAGATATTTTTTATAGATTAGAGATATTGTTTGATGCTTCGTTTAACTGGTAGATCATTCGTGATGTATTTAATCATCAATTTGTAAATTTGTACATTTAAACGTCTTATTTGTCTTTTGTTAGATCTACGGTCGGATAAAATTATTTCGTTTCGGTCTTTCCAAGAACCAAAAGCGGTGTTCGCAGAATGAAGATCATAAGTAACTGTAATAGACTGGAAGGCTTATGTATAATATATTTGTTTTAATTGGTAAGATACGGCACTCTTTGGTGTGGAAGCTTTAAGTTATTAGAGATAAGAATTTAACCACAAATGTCCTCAAAGAAAAAGTGTCGGGAAATTTAAGATATACCTAACTTTAAATAGCATATTCTTGAAATACAAAGATCTAAATAATGAAAAATTTCAAGACTCCGACTTAATTTGAACCAGTTCCTTGAGCCTTATTTTCATTATTTAGATCTTTGTATTTTAAGAATATAGTTTTTAGTGAAGAAATTCACTTTAAAAATCTCGAAGATCGTGATGGTAAAACATCAAGATTTTTAAATATTGAGATAAATAGCATGTTTATGAAACTTAAATCTGCGAATACAGGTTTTCCATCCTTTGCAATCATATATAAAACAAATAAATACACTATAAAGATCCATTACAAAAAGCTTGTTTTCAAAATATATTTCTTATAAGATGAGATGCATATAACTACATAAAGGACTAGGTAACCCACCTGCCCAAGGTCGCTCATTGGCAGAAATGATCCCAAGATGCTGGCGGCGTTTTCCCGCTGCACAGCAATACTGAGATTATGTCCGAGACACGCACCAGCTCTGGAATCATAGGAAGATCGAATAAGTTTGTTTTTTTACAATAAAGTATTATTTTGTAAAATTTTATTAGAGTGGACACTTCCACTTCCACTCTGCTAACTTTCATTAAGAAACATTGAAAAAGTAAGTCGCTTTTTTATTTTTTATTCCTATGCTTCAGTAAAAGCATTTCCTACAAAGTCGTCTCCACTGCTGCCTTTGTCCATCACAAGGATGCTGGAGCTTCCTAAGCCTCGTGTGGTAACGTGACCTTACCCTGGTTGCCGGTTCCGCCGTCACCGACGTCACGTCACGATAACGTCACTTATCATCCGACATCATGTCAGCTCCGAAGACTCTTCCCGATATAAAAGCGGAGAAATCTCGGAACTGATCATTACGTACTTTTCCACCATGAGCAACGAATAAGCTTTACTTTACGGAATCAATGTCTTATAGTACGAAACTTGTTGAAACGTTATCAATGAAGATTAAGCGAAAAAAACCGCATGTTTTATTTCAATATTGATACAGAAATCTATATACCATCAAATATTTTGTCAAAAAAAATTTACTGCTGACCCTAGGCAGGTACTTTTCCTTGAACATCCATCAACTACTGACCGAGATGAATCTAAACTAACTTCCGGCTCCATCATCAGAGCAGCTCGAGGGTATCATAATTTTGCATTGACACCGAATTTTATATTGAAAAAAGTAGTCTCCATTTCCTTCATTTATTCATTCATTCATTCATTCATAAAAAAATCAATAAAAAATTGGAAAGTATGCATATTCTTTTTTTGTAGCTTAAGAGGACTTATAACGATGAGAGCACCTTCTACTTTTGGATAAAAATCTCCTCCATCTCATGCCAATATTCCCAATTTTGATCCTTCCACCCAGAGAACCGAACTCATATGTGAAATTTTAACTCAATAGAAAGCCGGGAAGTGGGTCAATTTAACTTGCAAGATTTGTTTAGGTACTTAGTTATCCTACATATATATCTACATACTTACTGACTTACAAGTTAGGTACAGGTGGCCGTAATAAAAGCGTGTTAAAAATAATGGAATTATGATCCAGCCTAATTCATTACGCTGTAACGGTAAAACAGAGATTTTGGTTCGACTCCGGTTTAAACTGCAGTGGACCGCAAATATTTATTTATGCATAGATTTTTGTGTCACTTTTGTTGTTAAAAGCTGTTTGCATAAAAATATATATTTTTTTAATTATAATATAGTTTATTTAGTTAAGAACAATTATAAATTACAGAAAATAAACTAAAGTTAATAACTAGCCTATAGTCTAACCTATGGCGTCCTCAGGTGGCTGCCCTGTGGTAGGATGCCCATAAAAAAATATTAATAAAAAAAGAACCGACTTCAAAATAAACTAAAAAGCCATAAATAATCTTTTATGTACGATACGGATACATTGAATTACCTTTTGAAGTCGGTGCCAAATCATATATTTATTACTATTAAGAACCGCGGCGGCGAGCCTTTAGTTATTATCTACCTACATATATATTTAGTCATAGTAACTTTTACTTCAGGTTTGGCACCGACTTCAAAAGGTGATTCAATGTATCCGTATCGTACATAAAAGATTATTTACGGCTTTTTAGTTTATTTTGAAGTCGGTTCTTTTTTTATTTATAATTTTTTATTTTTCGCTTTTTAGTGATGGATTTTAGTAGTGATACAAAGTATTTTTTAGAACCTAGAAGGAAGATTGAGGAGGCACTTTGCACGCATCTCGAGTCTCTGGAAGTAAGAAATGTAAAAGTTGGTTAGTTCATTGTACCTTTCATCATCAGCTCAGCATGAAATGATGACAACCAGAGGGAAACAACTGATAACTTTAGAAAAATATATTGTTAGTGCCTATAATATTTGAGGGTTTCTCTCGATTTCCCTGGTATTCCATCATCTGATCCTGACTTGGTGATAAGGAGACTACTTCAGGGACACACTAAAAAGAATATGACTAACAGTTTTAACGTATCTACCTATAATAGATGATTTTTTTAAGAATTATCCTCTAACTCTTGACTATTAAGGAGTTGTACCTTCCGTCATCAGCTCAGCATGATGAGATGATGACTACCATATGCAAATACTTAAATAGCTTAAGAAAATATATGAAAAACGTTATAAGTGCCTATAAAATTTGAGGATTGCCCTGACATAACGTGATAACGCGATCTTATCCTGGTTGCCGATTCCAGTGTCGCTAAAGTCTCGTCACGACAACGTACCTTTTCGTGTCATATAGGCGTGCCGCCACTTCCCTAAATGAAAACCGAGATACCTTGTTTTGTTCAATTTTCCAAACATCCATACCATTATAATAAAGTTGTAAATACCGTCGTTATGTCACTTCGATGAAAATAAATAAATAACCGGCCAAGAGCATGTCGGACCATGCTCTACAGATGAAAAAAATGCGATATGAAAAAATTCACTAGCAAAAGAGTGTATCTCCACGGCACTTAACTCTTTTTGTTGAGAAGCGCCGTTTTTTGGCAATATAACTCAAAAACTATATATTCGAGCATGTAGAAAATAATTTCGGTTGAAAATAATTACTAAGTTTTATCTTTGCGATTTTTTCCATAATTTTTGGACGTATCGTTTAGAAAATATAAGCGAGGGGACATAATTTATGCCACTTTCGGAGCGATTATTTCAAAATAATCAATTTTTTTTTAGAAACCCCCAAATATTTTTAAAGAATCTGCCGAAATCTGTGCCATATATTGATACTTGCTGAAAAAATAATAATTCAGATCCGGTTACATGTATGGAGTGCCCCCCCCTGTATTTTTTAAATTTTATTATTTAACCATCTAACTAAGTAGCGGCCTACACAAGACACGTATATTTCAAATTTCATCTATGTAGGTACATCTTGTAGTTTTTGAGTAAAATGCCTGTGACATACGGACGGACAGACATGACGAAACTTTGACGTAGCCAAAATGGCAAATATGGAACCCTAAAAGCCGCTCAAGTGCGAGTCTGATTCGCGCACCGAGGGTTCCGTACAAACTTTCTCTTATTTCGACATAACTTGCCGGTTGAGTTAAGTTTTCCTCTAGTAACGTCTATGGCGTCACATATAAATGAGGGGCAAACGTAACCAAACCGGGTTATTCAAAAAATATTTTTGGTGATTAAAAAAAAGTAACATAGAAAAATATGCGGTTATAATTTTCGTGTAATATTCGTATTAAATTATATAATTCCAGAAAATGTTCGCTTGGTAAACTACGGAGATAAAGGGGGACGGTATATTTAAATGTGCAGACCAAGCCCTTTTGCCCCCCCCCCCCCCCCCCCCCCCCCCCCCAATAGGTAACATACACGATCGCTATAGCAGACATTATAATAAGGTATTTGAAGATGATGACGCTCCCTTAATATGAAGTTTGTAGGAAAATAGTTACAGACGTATGTGACGTCACAGTCAAATTGCTTCCCCTTTTCAGTTTTTGCTAAATTAAAAATGATTTAAAGGGCTTTAACTAGTGACCTTTCATTTTATTACCCGTATTTTCAAATGTTTCGTTCAGTGTTTAGTAAAAAATAATTTATTTTGACTACTGTCAAATAATCATTCTTCTTGAATTTATTTATAGGTATCCTTGCTTGTCCTAAATAGTAAACAAAATTCTAACCTTAAAGTACAACTTTGACTTTAACTCCCATTTTCTCGTAAATAAATTAATATTTTTAGTGCCACATTGCCAATTGCATACATTAAATTTATTTACTTGCGAGAAACCTGCTGGTATTGGCATTAAATACATATTTTTGAGATAGAATGTTGTTTACTATTTAGAACAAGTAAGGAAAAATAGCTTTTAAGATCTACGGTTCAATTATTAAATTTTTAGTTTAGGTATCGGGGATGTCTATTTTAAAATCGCAAGGTTCTAATTATGTTTAAAAATTTTAAGGACAGACTGTACCATTAGATCTTAACGCGCTAGCCAAATAATATTTTTATTAAGTACTCGCGTGTGAAAATAAAAATTAACCTTTTATTATCTTTGTATTAAAATAATACAAATAAAAATATGCTGTTTCATGACTCATGACTATTTGCCGCGCCATCTCTTGTGTTCATTTGTTGTTCAGTTTACTTCTTTAAAAAAAATCTATATTTTAGCTTGGAATTTGGGTTGGAATAGGCTTAACGTTTAAGAGCATAAGTACTATTGCCAACGTGCTTCTGGTTGACCGTTTAATTGTCATCCCTGAAATCCCTGAATACGGGTTATTAGTTAAGAGTCCCCAAAACTTTGTACTTAGAATAAGTTAAGGTATATGCATGCCTGTAATTAGTTAATGTAGCTTCAAATACCATATTAAAAAAAAACGGCGAATTTAAGTTTTTCATACAAAATTTGTTTTTGCTGTATTTCGTTTGTTTTATAAACTGGAGCCATATAAACTAAATACAGACCTAGATATACCTCATGTCATTGAATATGCAAAGTTTCGTTACAATCCAACACGTGGTTTTAAAATGAAAACGATACTCCGTTTGTATGGGAAGGTGAAATTCGGCCGAGCTTGCCGGGGACTCTTAATCGCTGAACACGGGACGATGATGTACCTACAGTCAGCATTAAATAGTCTCTAACAGCTAAAGCCTGCCCCCCTATTGCCTAACGCGTTTGCCGCTCAGAATCAGAATATCAAGTGTCATGATTTTGTATGGGCTGTGACAGTTGATTCGGATACCAATTGTCAAAATTTTGTTAGGCAATAACCCTGGTTAGGGTTGCGGGACTCGCTGGATGCGGGTCGCCTCTATTCGGCCCATGGGGAAGTCAATTGAGGAGGCCTGTGTCTAGCAGTGGACGTTCTATGGCTTAAATGATGATGATGATGATGGACAGCTAAAGTGCCAATATATCGTCGCACGTCTTAGGGCGTATATAGTAATAGCGATATTTTCCTTGTGTGTCTAAAGATTTAAATTGCTGAAGTGGACAAATAAGGAATAGTAAGGGGTAGTGGACCTATTAGGAAACTGGCAAATAGGGCATATGCATGATTTTTATTTTTGCTTTATTAAAAGCTCATTCATGTAACAAACAGTAGACAAAAATATTTTTTCGAATAACTATAAAAATAACCAAGATATAAGCCATCAAACATTTCATTCTATCTCTTTCTAGCAAAACGGAATTTAATATGGAGTTTATATGGCCAGAGTGGACTATGACGTAGCAGTACATGTCGGTCCTCTCTGTTAAATCGCCGTCTAATTAGCAGTTTAAAATGCCTATATCATGCGTATTTGTTGGCCGATTTTAATTTTAATTTCACTTTTTGAAATCGTTTTTATGGTATTTTCATATTTTGTTAAGAAAAGCGATAAAAAAAATTCATGCATTTACCCTATTGGGACCAGAGACTAAAGAGGAAAAGACACAAAGAGAACGGACTCTTTAGGAAGTGAACAATTTAGAAACTGGAAAATGATCTATTTCGGAAAAGGTATAGCATTCACAAAATGTGCGTCAGCGATAGAAAAGGGGGAAGTGGACCTATTAGGAAACTGACAAATTAGGGACAGAGTAAAGAGGAAGAAAACGTGATGAAAACGGACTCTTTAGGAAGTGGACAATTTAGGAATTGGAAAAAGATCTCTTTCGGAAGGTATAGCATTCACAAAATGTGCGTGAGCACCGAACGTAGCGCTGACGAGCTCGTCGACACTATTATATGACCTCTAGACAGGTATTAACTATTCGTTTCCAATTCCGAGCTTTTCATAGGCCCATCGCCCCTGACTTCGTTTTCTTAAGTCAGTTTTGACAACCTGCATGACGCCCCATTATAATTTGACCTGTGATCTGGATATGTACCACTACTTCATGTCTAGTTACAATAGGGATGAATTGATGGCGGTTGAATGTGAAATTTAAGAATTACACTCACGGACACAGGAACAGACGAAGTAGGAAGTGTATAACTATAGAAAAGGGTAGTTTCCTGAGTAAATATTATTTGACGGCACGTTTGGCTGACGACACGATTCGCTCAGTGAGTTGCACAGCGGCCTACGAAGCTGGCGGTCCCGGGTTCGAATCCCGGCCAGGGCAAGTGTTTGACCTAATACCCATAGTACAAGCTTTGCTTAGTTTGGGATTAGGACGATTTGTGTAAGATTGTCCCTGTCTTATTTATTTATTTACTTATTCTAATTAGTCAGTTAGATTATCAAAAAATATCGGACACGTATTTTTTCTTCAGTCAATGAAATAAAAAAAGACAAAGAGAAAACGTGTCAAAGTTTTGGAGTGGGGGCGCATGGCGTCACGCCGTGCGAAAAACGGTCGCACGGCGTGACGTCACGGGGAACTCTAACGGGCTTCATCATCATTTTTTTTGTTTCATTGATAAAAGAAAAAATATGTATTCAATATTTTCTAATAATGTAAGTGACGTACTGATTATATTTTTAGGACACAAGCCTAATAGGGTATATTCATGAATTAAAATTTTTGCTTTATTAAAAGCTCATTCATGTAAAAAATAATTTTTCGAATAGCTATAATAATAACGAAGATATAAGCCATCAAACATTTCATTCTATCTCTTTCTTGCAAAACAAAATTTAATATGGAGTTTATATGGCCGGAGCGTACTGTGACGTAACAGTGCACATAAGACCTCTCTGTCTAATTGCCAGTTTAAAATGCCTATATTATGCGTATTTCTTGACCGATTTTAACTTTAATTTCACATTTTGAAATAGTTTTTACGGTACTTTTTGTTTTACAAACAACGGTACTGTTTGTTTAACGGCTAGAGTCGGATGCATCATACAGAGATCCATAAGCAAGAACAGATGACAAAATTCGTCGACGACTGGTATGGACGATTAGATCTGATGGTAGAGCGTGCTGCCCCGGTCTGGCTCAAGGCACTGGATCCAGTCCAGTATCGTCGAATTTTTTTTTCATTTGTTTCTTTATAATATTTTTTACGGTATTTTGATATTTAGTTAAAAAAAGCGATAAAGAAATGTCATGCATGTACCCTATTAAGTTAGGAGGTGGTCGAAGTCGACCAGAGAGATAAAATAAAGATGTGTTCCGATATTATTGGCACTTTGGATACGAGTATAACAGAGTGTTTGGTGCTTTTGAAATTGATGTTGACATTAAATAAATTAATACGACTTTATTCTTGACAGTTATATTTTATAAATACAAAGATCTAAGTAATGGCTGGCTCATCTGCCCGATTGCCACTCATTACATTAAAGAAAAAAAATGGAAAAGTTTCAAAACTCCGACTGGATCCGGTCGGAGTTTTGAAAAAAATAATTGTTTTCATTATTTAGATCTGTGTATTTATAAAGTAATTTTTTTCTTAGTGAAGAACTCTTTAAAAATCACGAATATCATGATGGTAAAACATCAAGATTTTTGTAAAAGACATCAAAATTACACATTTGTGTTCCTAACATGATGACTATACTTACATACAAGTCAAATTATATTACTTATGCATGTAATAAATAAAAACAAAATTCAAATAAAATGATAGAAAACAATTGGAAAATTAATGATATAATTTAGTCTTCGTTAACGAAATTAATATTATTGTTTAGATATATTTTAAAAACTCGATGTGACATTTGTACATTTGCTTGCTTTTATGTAAACGTAATATTATGCGCATGAAGCCTCTACAATTCAAAGACATTTCGAAAATGTTTGCAGACGTTACTCAAAGAATCAGTTTGGCGATTTAGCGAGGAAACATCATCAGCATCTTCGGTACAATGCCGCAGGAGCCATTTTGGATTTAGTTTACATTTAATTAGTTTTAGTTTATTTTCGTTTAGTTATATTTTTAATATAATATAATAATTTATTTCCATTAAAACCTTAGGTGGTAAGTACAATTGTGGTCGAGACCTTCTAGTAGGTTTATAGAAACCCGTATCAGGAGTCCTCACTCTTCCGATTCTTATAGGGTTACAATTCTATACTTAAAGTGGATATTATTATGCTTATTTATAAATTATGTATTAATAGTTATTCTATTTGTGCGCTATGTATGTGTGTATGTCTGTTAGATAGACATATATATATATATATATATAGACTTCGTCCGCCTTAGATTCGTTTATCGCGGATAAAAGGTATTTTTCCAGGATAAAAAGTAGCTTATGTCCGACCCCAAAACTTGATAGGTATTTTACTAATTGATATGTGAAGCATATTACCAAGATTTCAAGTTCCTAGCGTAAAAAAACATTTACTGTCCATACAAATTTTCATTCCTTTTTTCGTCCCTAAAAGGGATGAAATTTGACATACATTATAGCCTATGTCCTATTCTGATATTTAAGGTACAAAACTGGAAAGTTTCATAAAAAATCGTCCAGTAGTTTTTGAGATTAAGTGGAACGTACATACATACTTTCACGTTTATAATATAGTAAGGATAAAGATATTTTTAGGTTTAGTTTTAGTGTAAAACTGTAATATAATATATATGTTTAATAAATCACTGTATCAAATTTAATTACACCAAATTACTAATAGGTATACTTCTCTATAACAAAAGATATTATTAAATTTGTTTATGTGCATTAAAATGTAATAAAAAACAATTTAGTCTTCGTTGTTATAATATAAGGAACCGTCATTGTTGTTATTTAAAAAAAGGCATATTCCGCCGAAATGGTATATGTAAAGTGGAGTCGAAATAGAATAGGGTATATATGGGAGATTCAGAAAACACATATTTATTAAGACTAAGATAAATAAAAAGAAAAATAAGATTAACGTCGATAAAAAATATATTTGCACTAATTTATCACTACATCACAAGCAACTTACAAGCTATGAGGTACTTTTTTTATACATTTTTTCATTTGCTAAAAAATAATAAATAAATGAGTATTTCGCTATTCGTTCGTCGAGTTCGTAACAAAACTTGCAACCAAAATGAACAAAAAATATGCGAGTCCAATTTTAAAAGTCCATTATACATAGTTAGAACTTAAAACATAGTCTTCTGTAACCCTACCCATTTAAATAGCAAAGATCGAAAGAAAACTGGCGGGGTTTAGATCACGCTCACGTTTTCGTGTGCAGACGTCCTGCTCATGTGTTAGTGACAGGCATTTAGAAACCCATATTTTGTACTGCGTACTCTGCGTAGATGCTGTTTTTTAGACCCATGAGTTACAACTAAGTAGATCAGGTTAGACCAGTGATTTAGAGGTGGGAGTAACTTAAAGATGAGGGACGCGGTGCGCAATGCACACTTGCACAGGGACTAGATGTCCTGTAGTTCAAACTAACTCGTGGCATGGGAGGCGAGTGAGAATCGGATAAAGGAATAGAAAGAAGGAACTAGAAGCTGTTCGCCACTGCCGGCGCAGTTTTACTCGTCGTGTACGAGAGGTCTCTAGTAGAATTGATATAGTGAATCCATATGACAGGCGTTACTTATTTCTATGCCTAATTGTCCTGTGTTCTTAGAACTTAAAGACGTTGAAAATGGACTGGTAAAACTGAACGTTGAGCAATAGTAATGTGTCGATTCCTTAGTTAATAAGGACCGTCGCCGGCGCGACCGATGTTGTTCGCGTTGTCGTCGTAACCCTGTGCTCCTTCGGCAGGCTCGACGGAGATGCGGGGCTTGAAGCCACGCTCGTCAGCTTCATACTCCACCACCTGATGAAGAAAAACATACATAACTAGAAGGCGCCCGCAACTTCATTCGCGGAGGAGAAAAAGTCCCAACCCCTCTTTTTTTCTTCAGCGTAGTCGGGTAAAAAGTATCTCATAACCATCTAGAGACACCCAGCTACCCGTGTACCAAAAATAGTTGAAATCCGTTAAGCTGATTTAACGCGATGAAGCCGAATACCAAAAAAAAAAAAAAAATATATTAAGCGCTTCATTGATCTCCAAATAGTCCCTTACAATAGTTTTTTTTTATATATCTTCAATGTACAGATTTCATTTTTACAACTTTGTATTAATATAGATAAAACAGGGGAACAGTAACTGAGCATGCTCCTAGTAAGAGAGAGACGCGACTGTGGGGCTACCCGCGGCATCCCTTTGTCGTCTAGCCAGCCCCGCTCTTTCATACTTCAGGCGAGGAATTGCCTAAAAGTGCTCGCAACTTCCTCCGCAAAAGCGTAATCTTTTTTCTTTGTCGCCGTCGGGTTAAAAGTGGCTATGCCGAATGTACGACCGCTAAGTTCAGTTTTAAATTTTCTCCATTACTCCAAACTCCAATTGAAGTGATGAGTGATCATATTTTGCCTATCAGTCATTGCCAAACATCGAAGACAACAATCGAAATCTAAGCTCGTTGAATGAATAAGATACTGGACTAGTATTCTTATATTAATACTTGGTCCAACATCAAACTCCCATCTCACTTTTATATTTCTCTGTAACTTGTAATGTATAATATCCAAAGGCAAACTATCCCTGTAAGAAATCTTTTCCAGCTATCCTTTGAACAATAAGACATTAGAGCTGCACCTCAATGTCGCGCGACAAAGATTGTCTGTCTCTTTCCTTTCAATATAATGCGAGAAAGATGGGTGATGCTATATCGCGTGACAGGCGTAGTCATGGAGAGTTGTGCTAGGCCGGCTGGTAGACAAACCGAAAAACACGTCCTTTTTTCAGTATTTGTTACCTGTTTGGTGCCATCAGGCAAGACGACGAAGTAGCTGCCCTCAGCGCGATTGTCTTGCCTGGTCTCCGTGTGTCCGAAGTCACTGCCGGATTCGAAGTCGTTCACTTTGTACGCGAAGTCGTAGTTCGCTGGCTCCTGGAATAAACCATGCGGAACATGACATGGGAGCAGTTGAAACAAATCCAAACACTGAAATAGCCATCTGCGGTATCATGTAGAAAGAAAGTATTAGGATCTCAAAATTGTTAAGATATAAGTTTTTATTTTTCAATTAATTATGTAACCAAACATACAACATATCTCTGAATTAAAGTGCATACTAGAGCCCTCTCCATGTCCTACATCGCATAAGCACTGGCAGACAATGATTGTAGATTATGTTATGTTAAGAACCTAGGGTGCCGCCGGTGGCAGGGCTCAAGCTACGGGTGTACAGGGCTGCATAGAGAGGAACCTCCTGACAATGTGGGCTGTGTCCAGGATTACTGCCTTGTAGAGGCGTGGTTTCAGGAAAATTACAAAGGAATCCGAATCGTATTAATTTACTTATATTTAAAGAAAAGGGTGGTTATAAGCCTTTCCTTCTGCAACCCAGTGGGAATCGGCTTATACTTATGCCACGCCACTGCTTTCTTCTGTATCTGAAACTTGACCCAGCCTTCTAAGGAGAGTCTCTTAAGATGTTGATCGAGACTCTTCGCTATAACACTGTTTACCGAAACGACTATCGGGACAATGATCGTCGAATCAACATCCCACATGAAACTGCATTGAAATATGCGCACGTGAGCACAACTTATTGTTCCATCTAACCAAGATACTATTTCCTGGAATACCAAAAGAACTAAATTTAATCCATTAATCTAACAACGCGTGAATCTATCAATTATTATTTTGGTAGCATTTTTTAGAAGTACTTTAATTGTTTTTCGCGCTCATAATTAAATTGTTCTTGATCAATCTCTGTTTCTTTTTCAGGCTTCATTGACACCATAGATATATGCTTGACCGGGGCTACACCGTTGATTGTACTTTAGTTCTAGATTGGAGAAGATAGATACAGACCTGGTTCAACAGCTCGTCCAAAGCTCCCCTGGCGTATCCATAACCCTGGCTTGAGAGCGAGTCATACTGCTCCGGCACACCGTATTGTTCGGAAGGCATGGAGTCCCTGGCCGTTGGAGCACCATATTTAGAAGAAGGAGACGACCTGGAAAGAAGAACGTGGTGCTGTGTGTATGCGATAACATTGTAGTCCAACGCAATCGGGACTACGCTGTACCATATTATTCTTAGTACATAAAGAACCACCTCCCAAGTACCATCTTTTTTTCTTGTCTTAAGTGGCAAACGGGCAGACGAACCACCTGACGGTAAGTGGTCAGCGTCATACGTTGCCAATCTTTAAGTGCCCTGTTTCCTCGCTTCTTGAAGAATCCCATGTTCGGGAACACCTCAGGGGGAAGCTCATTCCACAACTTGGAAGTTTGCAAATAAAAGATTGCATCTAGCAGATTTTTTTACCGCGTCTCCCCATTACCTTAGGAACTCTTCGTCTATTTTGTTGACCCGTCACAGAGCATAAAGCAATTGCTTCTATCAGGCAATCTTTTAGTAGTGTGTGAAAAGTTTCAGCTGAACTCAGAGAGTTGTGCTAATAGCTACCTTCTGTTATAAATATTTGTCCCCTATAAAGCCATGGCATGTATTAAAGAAGTTATCATTGTTTACTATCCTAATTCACACTCTCTATACAAAACTAGCAACAAAAAGAAACATGTGTACATTGTGTACTAACCTGGCAGAAGCGAAAGACGAAGCAAAAGCACCGGTCTTCAAACCAGAGGCTCTGCTGCTCGGCGCTCCGTATTCTTGCGACAGGCTCCTTTCAGCTGGAGCTCCATAAGAATCCGACAGACGAGCACTGGGGGCAGAGTACGAAGAGGCACCCTTGAAGCCTTGGGAGTAGGAGTCTGAACTCCTAGCGCTGGGGGCACCGTATTGGGCCGAAGGAGAACGAGCAGAGAATCCAGAGCCAGAACGCGCGTGGCTTTTACCGAAAGAAGATTTGAAGGAGTTTTTGCCAGAGCTGTAGCCTTGGTCGCTGGATCTTTGGGAAGGAGCGCCATATTCTTGAGAAAGGGAGTTGGAACGGAACGAGCTACGGGCATTGGAGGAGGGGGCACCATACTTTTGGGAAGGAGATCGGCCAAATTCCGAGCCGAAGCTTCGTGCAGCGGGAGCACCATATTCCTCAGAAGGAGCTGAACGGAAATCGGGCAAACCGTACTGGGAAGACGGAGCGTCTCTTTCTAAAGGAGCGCCGTAAGAGTCTGAAGGTGCGTTCCTAAGGCCAGGCGCTCCGTATTCCTGAGAAAGACCGCTTCGGAGACCAGGTGCGCCATATTCTTGGGAAATTCCGCGGGAGAAATCTTGAGACCGTAGATTAGGGGCACCATAAGTGGAGGATAACCCTCGGGCACTTGGGGCGCCATATTCTTCAGAAAGACCGTCACGGAGATTGGGAACGCCATACTCTTGAGACAATCCTCTAGCACTAGGAGCACCATATTCTTGGGAGAGTCCTCTTGCACTTGGGGCTCCATATTCTTGGGAAAGTCCTCTGACGCTTGGAGCTCCGTACTCCTGGGATAAACCTCTAGTGCTCGGAGCCCCATACTCCTGGGATAAGGACCGGGCGCCGAAGCGGGAAGGTGGTCCGTATTCGGTAGAGAGGGAGCGCCCGAAGTCCGAGCCGTGGTCGTGATGGTCGTGACCATGGTCATGGCCCGAGCCATGGTCGTTGCCTGACCGTGCTGCTGCGTAGCCATCGCTGGAACCAAAAAAGAAACTAAAGCTTTAATGTCACTTTTAATTTAATTAAATCAATGGAATATTTTTTTCCATCCTATTATAAATAGTAGTTACATATATATATTATCCGGACCTATGATGGTCGCATTTATCACGCGATAAATGATATGATAACGCGTCTGTCACTCTCGCAGTCACATACGTGTCAGAAGGTGACGGCAGCTATGTCACTTATTTATCGCGTGACAACCGCAACCATCATCGGCCCGCAGGTATATATAACTCTGTCTCCACAAAGAAAATATATTACGTTATGTTATTATAGTTGGTGGCCGCACCTAATATCATTGGCGAAACAAAATCCCACAGACTTCGCTGGTTTGGCCACCTGTTAAGAATGGATAAAAATCGGGCTGCCAAGAGAGCATAATTATACTTGGGACAACCGTCTGGTCGCGGTCCGGTGGGGCGGCCCAGGCATCATTTGGGGGTATAGTGTGGAAGCGGATCTGTGTTCAGCTTCAAGCAGATGAATGGCAGGAAGCTGCGCAGGATGAGGACAGGTGGTGTGCTCTCATTTCGGAGGCCAAGAACCATTTTGGGTCACTGAGCCACAATAGTTAGTCATGTTAATATTAAATTCATACAGTATGTAAGGTAAATGTCCCAAAGGTGCAGCTGATTGAAGTATTGTGCACCTCTTTTGTTGTGAATTAATGTTGAACGTGCCAATTAATAGGACAGTATTAAGTATGTCGATCACGGGAATATTTAACTTAACAGTTGGTAGTATCCTTAGTACAAGTCTGTGTCACAACTGGTTTCCAAAAACTATATTATATTCCGGAAATCATACCCATCCCAACGTAGAACGTAGGACGAATGTTTCACACCGTTATTTCAATAAATGACTCTCTGCTCGTCAGCTTTCTTGCAATGATTTTTTTTGGCTTTATTATTTAGAGGCATTCAATCCTTAAGGATTATGTCAGCCTAAGCTATAGTTATTAATGTTGAAGGTGCCAATTATTGGTGACATTTGTCTTAATTAGGTATTCGTTTGAACGATAAAATGAAAATAGATACGTCGGTGAAAACGTTTCCATTATGAACCATAATAATTACTTTATATTAATATTTTTTGTATTATTATAGTTTAGGCACAGAATTTTAAATAAAAAGTTGTTTTTTAACTTACCCGACAGGAGGTTCGGCCGCCGCTAGCGATAGTAAACAAAACAAAGGAATGAACGCCTGAAAAAAAAACTTTTTATTAAATACGAATGGTTGCTATTTAAAACATGTAGGATACTATAAGAATCACATTATTTTTCTATTATTGTTAAATGGGTTACAATTTTCTTAAAATTTTCATGCATTGACTTCTTTTAAGATTTTTTGGGAATGTCGATGGCGACCATATCGCATTTATTTATTTTTTATGTTATAAGGGTCTAACACCGTCGCCCATAGACACCTGCAACACCAGAGGAGTCACAAGTGCGTTGCCGGCCTTTCAGGTGGGAGTACGCTCTTTATAAGATACAACGGTATGTTAATCACGAAAAATAGGTATTACAAACTAAAAGCTTTCATATTAAGTAATTGGTCGTATTAACATAAATTACCATATACTTTATACCGTATACATTATTTTATTTATTTTGTTCTGAATTTCTAACATAAAAAAAAATATTTGATGACGATTAAGTGGCCACCCAAAAGTCTGTCTCACCCAAAATCAGGATTTGAAATAACAATGTTTTTTATAGTTACCTTCATCTTGTTGCTCTGAGATCAAGTGATGTATAATATCTGGAACAAATATACAATAAAATTAATTATAAAGAAAAAAAGCGGCCAAGTGCGAGTCGGACTCGCCCATGAAGGGTTCCGCAGCCGTTTATACGAAAAAATGCACTACAGATGAAAAAAATACGATATGAAAAAAAAACTAACAAAAGAGCGTATCTCCCCGGCACTTACGTCCTTTTGCTGAGAAGCGCAGTTTTTTGGCAATAATTTACAAACGGTATGTCCGATCATGTTGAAAATAATTTTCGTTGGAAGTGTTTACAAAGTTTTATATTTGTAATTTTTTTCATATTTTTTGAACACACCGTTTAGAAAATAGAGGGGGGGACACAATTTTTGCTACTTTCGGAGCGAATATTTCGGAAAATATTCACTAAATCAAAAAAAATCTTAGAAACCTTAAAGTGTTTTTAAAAGAACTGTCGAAATATGTGCAACACATAGATATTTGCTGAAATTTTTTTCTCAGTTTCGGTTACATGTATGGAGTGAAAGAGACATATATTCCCCTAGAAATATATATATTTTTTATTTAAATATCAAACTAAGTAGCGGTTTACTCAGGACACCTATTTTCCAAATTTCATCAATATACATCTTATAGTTTTTGAGTAAAATACCTGTGACATACGGACGGACAGACAGAGAGACAGACAGACATGACGAATCTATAAGGGTTACGTTTTTGTCATTTTGGCTACGGAACTCTAAAAATATATAATGACCAACCAGCAATATTGAATTAACTACAAATTATGTACAAAATGCATTAATGGAAAATAATCATGTTGATAATATTAATTTAGTTTAAAAAACGTAGTCTAGAATTGACAAAAAAATTGTATGATATTCTCGAGTACTTCTAAAAAACTACAATAGTAATGTGTATGTTTTTTTTTATTTTTTTTTTATTTCAATTGTGTTATTTCACTTTACACAAAAAGCTAATTCTAACAATTTTTTAAAAGTCTAAATGCAGCTAGTTTCTTGGAAGTTATAATTTCAAGATTTTTCAAACACTCAACCTATAGAGACCTTTGGAATGAGTTACTATGTCTCCAAATAGTACGTTGCATTTACTGAAAATGTGCAATATAATTCGCACTTATCACTTCAAAAAGTGTAAACAACCCTGATATACTTTGACCATTTACCTACCTAGTTTAGTAGGCACAACACGTTGCAAGACAAACAGTTGAATGTGTCAATCCACACCAACCCAGCCTATTTATACTACGAACTTAACAGTGACCACAGCCACACACCATTTGCGTTTTTGAGACCTAAACGTACTCCATTCTAATCTTTATACCCTCGTCACTAAACAAGACCTTTTCAAACTATGTTCTGTCCAATTGCTTGTTGAAAATCAACAATGAAAACCCCAGCAACACACGATGCCTTTTTGAAAGTCAAACACAACTAGATTTGGCACTTTATCACTGAATGTTACCACAGTCAAATGTTTTACTGAGACGCAAATGTACTGGTTTGTCAGTGATACAAAGGACAACTTTTAAATGCGTTTTCTAAACGCATCTTCATTTGACTATCAGCTTTGATGGTATGAGTTGAGGTAGTATAGTGGGGTTTTTAGGTGTATATATTTGGTTGCATTGTTGAACCTTCGTGGCAACATAGTAATGATACGGATCGTAAAGATCGATTATTGATCTCGATCATCAGCATCATAAGAGCAGTCGAATATTTGGCACGAACTTAAAACAGTCCTTCCTATTCCTTATTAATTACTTTCCTTACTATATTATAAACGTTAAGTACGTTCCACTTAATCTCAAAAACTACTGGTAGATTTTTTATAAAACTTACCTTTATGACATAGGCTATAATGTATGTCAAACTTCATCCCTTTTAGAGACGAAAACGGGGATGAAAATTTGTATCGTCATTAAATATTTTTTTACGCTAGGAACTTAAAATCTTGGTAACATGCTTCACATTTAAATAATATCATCGAGTTTTGGGGAAAGACGTACGCTACTTTTTATCCCGGTAAAATACCTTATATCCGCGATAAACGAATCTAAGGCGGACGAAGTCGCGGCCGGCCGCTAGTATATACATAATAATAAGATGATATAAGTTACTACTTCAGTTTTTTAGTTAATACTTCAATTCCAAACTGCTTTGCGCCACCTACTGATACGTACAGTTTTTTTTTTCTTAACGTCTCTACCCAAAGGTTTTCTTGAAGACGCTGTTTAGCGTTAAGACCGCCTGTTGTTTACCTCTCCTTGAATGTATTGTTTTCTATACTCTGTTTGTGAGGTGTGCAATAACGAGTTATTGTATTGTATGATCTTAGCTTGTCATCAATATCAGCAAATCAGACATTATGCTAGAGCACGGGTCTTCAAACTTATTGATTCAAGAGCCACACTGCACTTAATATAAATTCGTGCGGGCCAAGACTTTGGTTTCATGGCTGGTCATGGGGATTACATTAGTTAAGTAGTCTTAGTCTTCAGGGGGTACCTATAGATAACGTAATAAGAAACGCACTTAGTGTAGATTATGTTCGTGAATATAGCCACTCAGGCTATGATTATGAGCAATTACCGTCAGTTTGTAAAATATGTTTTTTTTTTATAGCCTATACGAGTGTCCCACTGCTGGGCAAAGGCCTCTCCTTTAGATCTCCACAACTCCCTATTGCCGGTTGCCTCTGGCCAATCGTCTAGGAACGCATCTAGGTCGTCACCTCCATCACCGTCCTCCATCCTGTGGTACCCACTGGGTGACTATATAAGCCCACCTGTCTGGGTGCATACGCCTAACGTGGCCGGCCCAGTCCCACTTGAGTTTGACGGTTTTTGCTCCAACGTCCGCTACGCCAGTTTGGGAGCGTAGCGTGGTGTTCTGGACACGATCCGTCCTTTTAACCCCCAAAATGCTACGCTCCATTGCGCGTTGGCAAACTTTCAGTTTGGACTTCTGACTTTCTGTGAGTGACCATGTTTGAGCACCGTAGGTTAGGACGGGCAGAATGCACATGTCAACGAGTTTACGCTTGAGTGACAATGGAAGGGATCCCTTCATTAGCGCTTTCATGGACCAGTAGCTTTTCCAGGCGTTTGCAATTCTTCTCTCAATTTCTTTATCTTGTCTATTGCTGAAAGAAACTATCTGGCCCAAGTAAGTGTACTCGTCGACATAATGTATAGTCTGCACCGCACATCTACCTCCACCCTACGCTTTGTGCTATTAGTCATAATTTGAGTCTTTTGGCGATTCATGAAAATATGAATACAATTAAAAAATATTATTGCTTTGTTTTATTTCGGACTCAATCAATCCCAGTGACGGAGTCTCATTTGTGAGTAATTACAAACCGGCACGGGCGCCTCCGCTTACTTTCCGCGGGCCGGATTTGAAGGGCACGCGGGCCGGACCTGTCCTCATAAATCCTCTAGCATATCTTCCTCCGCTGAACAAAGGCCTCCTCAATTATCCTCACAACGACTGGTTTTGCGCCGCCCTCATCCAACGGTTTCCCGCGATCCTGACCAGATCGTCGGTCCCAACACTGCGTCAACCTGTACGCGGACGTCACTTGAGAACCTTTCTGCCCCAGCGACTATCGGTTCTACGAGTAATGTGCCCCACCCACTTAACTAAGTCTAGCAACTCTCTGGGCTATATCGAGGTCCTTAGATTTTCCACAGATCTCCTCAATGCTGATTCGATCAGGAAAGGAAACTTAGCATAACTCGCTCCATCTTTCAGTGACTCTGAGCCTTCTTAATGAAGCCCATTGTGACTATTGTGAGAAACCAGGTCTAAGTGCCGGATGTCATTACTGCCATGGCAACACATGTTGGTACGTAAACACCTTCGTCTTAAGATGAAGAAGAGAGCCGATCGACATTTTCCCTTTTGCTTTGGTAATATTACCTACTAGGGCATACGGTACCGGACGGACGGATTCGCTAAACCGGTACTAATATTTCCGGTACTGATCCCGGAACCGGGTATTCCCGGTAATTCTGTTAAAGTATTATTTTGGAATATAAGTTAAGCCCCGGCGTTCATCTGATCATGGTAACTAACTAGAAAGGCATTGAACGCCATTTTTCTATTAGTGCACCCATAATTTATTGTTCATGGAAAGAGAGTTGATAATGAATTGAGGTCTAGGGGGCTGTAACAACTTTTTATAATATGCTAATTTTGGTGTTTTGCTGTAAACCTCACTATTATAGTATTGATTCCTTCATGACGATTGGACAGAACTAAAACCTATACTGTATAACCGGATCCTGCCTGCGGTTTGAGCTGTACATTTAGGTTGATTAAATATATTTTTTTCAGGTTGTAGACCAATGTTTCATATCTAATACATCCTAGTATGAACATTACTCCTGCAGCCTTCATCACATTATCAGTCCAAAATGTGGGACTACCCACGCTGTAACCAAAATTAACTGTCAAATAAAATATATGTTCATTTACCATGCCACCAAGGTCTGGGCTTGCAAGAAATTTGCCTGTTACTTATTCAAACAAGCATTGCAAAACTATCGACAGTAAAAACCCAATTTGTACCCCGCACGACAGCCATAATATTCGGAATGTCAATCGACGCATTACTATCATATCTATGGAAGTACCCGTACTCTCTGAGTTTGCACTTCGATTGTATGTGTCGCCATAGAATCCAGGTGCAAACTTAGCGCAACCATGTAAAATAAACGCAATTTCTAGGTTACTTTAAGTTTGCACCTCGTTTGATCACGTTGCCATAGAAACCAGGTGCAAACTTAGTGTAAACGTATAGTACAATGGCTCATCATATGGATCGCCCGGCCTAAAGATGTACACGATTGGATATTATAGTTGCTCACTTGGGATGTTGACTATTGTTGACTGTACTCATATACCTAAAAAATAAATTTTAATGCAAATAGTACATACAATTTTGCGTTTGATACCTTACCTACGTACAGATTGTTTTAGAAGCCTTTAAAATTGTGTGGGAAAGTCAATTTTTAAAGTATGTAAATATTTATAACTAATAATACATTTCCTCATCATACAAGTTATAACTTAAGTGAATATTTTCGTAAATAATCGCTCCGAAATCTGCATATTTTATCTTTAAAGCCGTATTTTTTCATCTAGGCCGATTTTTTATGTTTAATTTAATCGAACCCTGTAACTTTAGAACGAACCCTAATTTCCCTGCTCAATGTTTGGCATTATTGGATAATGTTAGTAAGGAGAGCAGGGGTCGTATAAGGGCGTCTGCTGACTTGGCTTCCGCTCCGGGTGCGTTTCCTGTATGTTCACATTGCGGGCGATCCTCCAGACGCAGCGCTGCTCTTTGAATATACAGGAAACGGCACCCGGAGCGAACGTTCCTCGCCTGGCTACAGCACAACGAGGCGGACGCTCTTTAGTGTTGCGTTTTTCAGATATCATCAAAAGATGCATTTTTCCCCATAGACGCATTTTCTCCCATAGACGCCTTTTTCCCACAGACTCATTATTCCCACAGACGCATTTTATCCCATAGACGCATTTTCCCCTATAGACGCATTTCGCCCATAGACGCATTTTCCTCACAGACGCATTTTTCACATAGACGCGTTTTTCCCCACAGATGCATTTCTTCCCACAGCCGCATTTTTCCTCATAGATGCAATTGTCCGGGTTAACTTTAGTGGAAGCGGATCTGCGTCAACTTCGGATCAGTGACTCGGTGACAGCAGGTGCGTAACCGCTCACAACCCAGCCAAGTTTAACTCTTTTTCCTCTCTTCCTCTTGTATAGGAACTTTCTCGTAGTATTTTTATAAATACAAGATCTAAATCATCATCATCATCAGCCTCAGCCTATAATAATATTGAATAAATAAATAAATATCAGTGACAATCGTACACAAATCGACCTAGTCGCAAACTAAGCAAAGCTTGTACTATGAGTACTAGGCGACGATATACATTATATATAGATAAATTATAATACTTAAATATATAGAAAACATCCAAGACCGAGAACAAACATTCGTGCTCATCACACAAACACTTGCCCTGGCCGGGATTCGAACCCGGGGCCGCCAGCTTCGTAGGCCGTTGTACAACCCACTAAGCCAAACGTGTCGTCATATACATTCTACGGCTGGGCACAGGTCACGTGGATGAGAGAGTTACAGCCGTACTGTCCGCGCTGGCAAACAGGCATATACACAAACAAGAGCTAGATAATGAAGACTGACGGAAAAAATCAAAACTGACTGGATTTAAATCAGTGCCTTGTGCCTCGCATGCTTATGTACCAACTAAGCTACTGAATCCACTCAGCGGGTCTTCGAATTTGGTCACTATTTGTTTTAGATCTTGCGTTTTGCAATGTTTAAACAGCTTTCTGCTGTCAGCGCCATGATGAGCATTTAAAGAACTAAAATCTCACCCTAAAATAGCGAGGATCCTGATTAAAACTTCATGATTTTAGTATAAATCTAATGTTTACTCGTAGTAGCTAAATACGTAGCTCTGAGGTTAGGTCCAGCAAGATACCTTCTATAGGTCCAGTCTGCTCCTATCCACGAATGCCGACCGGACTTCTCAATGTCACTTCCGGAAACCACTTAGCCCAGTTACCATCAGGTGTCTCCAAGGACGGCGAACAAAACACATTAGTCACACCTTATTTTGCCACATACCTCGCCTTCGTCCAAAGAAATATGACCGAAAGTCGTTTAAACGAACTGCATCAGCCCTTGTTCCATAAAGAAGGTACATCTAAGTCTTTTTCTGGGAAACGGGACCACATAGTGGTTTGACAGTAAGGAAGATTTCTAATCGCATCTTCATACGATTAGCAGATCAGTAGATTCTTATTAGCTAGCTACAATGTGATACTTTTTGCCGGAGCACGTCACATTTACGTTCTAAAGAATCTTGGTTCATAAAATTTAAGGTTCACTTCGGTACCTTCGACGGCTCGTGGAGATTTGGTGGACTGACTTTGAAGCCTCTTCTACAATAAATATAGATCTTATAAGAGTGGCGTATGGGTTGAGTTTTGTTTGTTAAATGTGAAGGAAGGTTGGTGAGATGTAGAATGGTCGTGCGTGAACATGCAATCTTTATGGACAATAGATGCACTAGATCGGGCCGGTGACTCGGAGACTTGATTTATGGTTAACTGATAGTTAAGTACGTCGTCATTATCATTGAGTTTTGGTACAATCCTAATTGCGAAATTACATCTAGGTAATTTTTAGTCACTATTTCTAAGACTCCGCTTTCCGTCTGTCTGTCTATCCGTCCGTCTGTCCGTCTGTCACCAGACCAGGCTGTATCTCCTGAGCCGTGATAGCTAGACAGTTGAAATTTTCACAGATGATGTATTTCTGTTGCGGCTATAACAACAAATACAAAAAACTGTATAGTTTTATGTCTGCCTGTCTATGTCAGTAACCAATGTAAAATGATCGAACACCGCATACATTTTGCTTAGGAGTCGGGTTCTGCTAGCACTGGATTTTCATGGATGTGGCCGTTTGTAGCGTATATTTTGTACGGAACCCTCGGTGCGCGAGTCCGACTCGTACCTTTATCTGTAAAAGTAGCATCCTTTACGTATTTTAAATACAAACATATTGATTTATGGGCCAGATAGGTTCTGGAGTGGCGCCGCGGGCGGGACGACGCAGCGACGAAGATGGACCGATGATCTGATAAAGATCGCCGGAAACCGTTGTATGAGGGCGGCACGCGACCGGTCGTTGTGGAAATCTTTCGGGGAGGCGTTTGTCCAGCAGTGGAGGTCCTTGGGCTGATATGATGATGATGATGATGATGACTTTATTATACCTAAGTAACACCGAATAAGTAAAATCTCTCCTCACTGTAAAAACCGGTCAGGTGCGAGTCTGACTCGCGCACCGAGGGTTCCGTACAAACTTTCACTTATTCCGACTTAACTTGCCGCTTGAGTTAAGTTTGCCTCTGGTATCTATGGCGTCACATACAAATGAGGGGCAAACTTAATCAAACCGGGTTATTCAAAAATATTTTTTGGTAATAAAAAAAAAGGACAGACAGATACATGGTTATAATTATCGTGTAATACTCATATTAAATTACATAATTTCAGAAAATTTCAGATTTTTCGCTTGGTAAACTTCGGAGATAAAGGGGGGATGGTGTTTTTTTCCACATTTTCCTTAATAAAACGAAATTTAGGCACAATATTTTTTTTTTATTGTTCGAAATGTACAGATCAAGCCCTTTCAATATGATACCCTACTTGACCTAGTGACTAGACTTTTAATTTTTACCCTCCCCTCATATTTATCGTTCATTTAGAAAACAAAAATATATTTTCGAATATTTCCTTTGCAATACATGTGGGCTGGCCATGTTTATAAATATTCCAAATTTCAAATATATATCATAAGTAGTTTTTGACATATGGCGCTTTAATAGTCAGACAGACAGACAGAGTTGCACCATAAGGGTTCCTTTTTACCATTTTTGGTACAGAACCCTACAAATGCGATGTATATTTACTCGTCAACATTTTTTTGGTGATACCTTACAAAGCATTAAACTACAAAACGTACAGTTAAAGAAACATTAGGAACACATCCTTTTAACGGCTTACCACAACTCAACTGCAGCTTAACCCCGCATAACCGGCCTTCATTAAATAAAAGGCCATCTTGTCTCCGTTGTAAGACTGTCCCAAATGAGTCCAATCTGTTTAATAGCAGTAATAGATAACGCTTTACGTAAGGTGGTTCGAGGTCAAACCTACTGGTCATCCTTCGCCATCATAAGGATGTCTTCAATCTTGTGAAGGCAAGGGAAGTAAGGTTGGGTACCCCTTGGCTCGGTACACCCCGATTCCCCATTTTTAGGGTGCGTAGCCAAATGGAAAAAAACGCAACCCTTATGGATTCGTCATGTCTGTCTGTCCGTCCGTATGTCACAGGCATTTTACTCAAAAACTATAAGATGAATATTGATGAAATTTGGAGCATAGGTGTCTTGTGTAAGCCGCTACTTAATGTGATAGTTAAATAAAATATATATATATTTCTAGGAGCGGCACTCCATATATGCAACCGAAACTGGAAAAACATTTTTTCAGCAAATATCATGTGTTGCAAATATTTCGATAGTTCTTCTAAAAACACTTTGAGGTTTCTAAAAAAAAATTAGATTTAGTGAATAAGGGATTTTCCCCTTGGTGGTCAACTGGGCCCGCAGAGCACTGAGCCCACGGGCTAAGTTGACCATTTTTTTTCTTTACGGGCGACTCGACCCAAGGGTCAACCCAGCCCATGGGCTCAGTCTACCATTACTTACCGCCTAAGAGTCAATTCAGCCCGCGGGATCAGTCTACCATTACTTACCGCCTAAGAGTCAATTCAGCCCGCGGGATCAGTCTACCATTGCTTACCGCCTAAGAGTCAATTCAGCCCGTGGCCTTCTTTACATAATAAGATTAGATTTAATTGCTGATATGTAATATTTAAGAATATGTATTATCAATAAACGATTTTATAAAATAATTATTTGCTGGCAACATATTTACCTAAAGTATTAATTACAGCTGACCCATGATGCAGATTTTCCTGAAACTGAAATTAAGAAGTATAGGGACCGTTTGAATAAAGAAGTAGTAAATGACTTAACCACTCCCGTATCGCAGATATACGACGCCATCAATGATAAGATCAAAGATGCTGGATGTATCGTAAGCGTTACGAGTCACTAGGAATAAAAAAGCCACTTATAAGAAAAAAATTGATGTTTTCATACCGCATACCGCAAAATTTAAATATTTATTATTCGCTGATTATATAGACAATGACGAGAGAATTATCATATTTTCATGCAGCGAATTGCAGGACTTATTGCCAAAATACAAAGAATTTTATATTGATGGGACATTTAAGTCCTGTCAAAGAAATTTCTATCAGCTTGTTACACTACATGTCGATTTAGGTAGTGATAGAGACAAAATCAGCGTGGTGCCAGTGCTGTACGCATTGCTACCTAATAAAAAAGCAAAAACTTACAAAATAATGTTTAATTTAATAAAGTGTCGAGTTCAATTATGGAAACCCACTCGAATAAAAGTAGACTATGAAAAGGCTTTAATATCAGCCTTAGTATATACTCGTACTTGCCCTGACGTCATAGTAGATGGCTGTTTCTACCACTATACAAAATGCCTGTGGAGGAAAGCCAAAGAAGTCGGCCTGAAGAAGTCCAAGTTAGGCAAGGTCCACATTAGACGCCTGTCAGCCTTGGCACATTTGCCATTCGAATATTTGCTAGATGCATGGCTCTACTGTGTACAGAAAGGCCCGAAGATGACGATCGCAGACCGTTTTAATAAATACTTTTTTGAAACCTGGATGGACCCTAACTCAATTTATTTTGGTAAGTGGACATGCTGTGGACAAATAAACCGCACAAATAACATAATCGAAGGTTGGCATAGTAAAGTCAACAAGCTGCTAAAGCCGAAACCGAACATCCTACAACTGCTGGTAGTATTACAGAGGTTAATTAGAAAAGACGTGGATAAAGTGCGAAATAAACGATTTACTAAAAGACACCCAGATGTTATTGAAATAAATGACCACATAAAGGATAAAATAAAGGAATTGGAAGATAATAAAGTTAGCCTTGAGTTGTGCATTGAGCAGTTGCGAATGTAAATGTTACCGTTATTTAATTAGTTCTGTCCTTAAAATAAACTACCTACTACTATGTAAGGACTTATATGTTATTGAGAAAAGAAGAACATTTGCAGATTTAAAATCAAGTAAATATTGTACTAATATATATTCTGCGGTATAGAGAGAATAAATATTGTTTAGTTTTGTAAGATTATTTTGTTAATCCGGATACCGTAGTTGTAACAGTCATAATTTTGCCTTCATGGTCATCTGATCCCACATAAAAATCGTCCCGCGGGCTGCATGACCCCTTTCGATTTTTTGCGTGGGTGAGTCGTTCCACCTGTCTGGCCAACTGAGCCCACGGGTTCAGTCGACCACTCTCTACCGCTAAAGGGTTTACTGAGTCCGCGGGTTCAGTCGACCACTCTCTACCGCTAAAGGGTTTACTGAGCCCGCGGGTTCAGTCGACCACTCTCCGTCGATTTCGATCACTGATTATGACTCTATGTTTATGAACTAACTGCTTAATATCACGTAATTTAATTACAGTGCAAAGTTTGGTTTTCATATAAAATTCAGTAGAGAATAGGTCAGTCAAGTCCAGCTGTAGCAATGTTAGTCTTCTTTAGTAACTTTATAGATATCTTGATCCAAAAATGCACAGTTTAGAAGTTAAGTTGAGAATACCCAAAAAAGTACGAGAATTACGCGGTTTTTCGAGTGCTGTAAAGTTAGTACAAGTCTTTCGATGCTGCAAATTTAGATATTTATACAGTACTGGTAGTCATTTTAATAACACATTATTATACATTCATAACTAGTCGTTAGTTTGCGGTTTTAGCGTTTGTATTAGATATGACTGACCTATAGCTGATAAATCTAGAAATAGGTTGCATAACTCCTAGTTACTGACTCGCATTAATCTACGTATCTGTCTTCTAATGTCACTGTCTTTGATTTGTCATTGAAAATTTTTTCGCTTTCAAGTTTGTTTGGGATTTCCACGGATATTTAAACAAAATGCAGCCATATCCATACAAACCGGGTGCAGCATCGTCTAGTTCGGATACTATAGAATTTGTATCCTCGCAACGAGGCGGTCGTATAATGATGCGGTCAGGGTTCCGTTACCGTATTAAAAGGAAAAATAAAATTCTGTTTAAAGTAGTTTAATAGTCTCTGTTTTTAAAATATTATAATTAGTAATGAGGTAGCCTGGGAGTTTTTCTTTGCAGCGTTTCTTTTCTCCTCAGTACGCCTCATTTGTGAAATGCTGCTTGGTAAATTATTAGAATAAAATAATTAAGCCCTTCTGGCACATGTGTCTGTCTTTACAGCTTAGGCCCATCTGGCATGTATGTACACCTTTATTTGTGTTTTTTCAAAAAATGGGTAGTTTGCACAAATTGTAACTTTGACAGAGGAAAATACATCTTTTCTCAGTCCTCCCGTGACCATGGAAAGCTGGAAAGCTTCCGAAACGTCGGGAACTAAAATGAGATAATATACGCGATATAATCCGTTAAATTGTTTTATTTCAAGGAAAAATAAAGACAATTCTATATTGTGGAGATGTGTACAGGCTAAATGCTATGCAGTCGTGAAAATGAGATCTTATTTAATGAGTCTTCCCATAACCACAACCCAGACTTTGCTGAGAATGAAGTCAAAAAGTACATGGACAGCTTAGACCAACAAGTCGTCAATGACTTAGAGACACCTATTTCTCATATATATGAGCACATAAATAACAAAATTCAAGATGCAGGCTTAGACAAAGTCGCGAAAATTTACAAGTTTGAAAACGTAAAAAAAAAGTTATACAGGAAACGTTATGGAGCACTAGGGTTAAAATATATTACATTTAAAAAAGCCATTGATGTTGTAATACCAAAAAAGTTTTCGCACTTATTATTTGCCGACTACACTGAAAATGACACCCGAATATTGATATTTTCGTGTCATGAATTAAAAAATCTACTATCGGAAAATAAAGATTTTTACATAGACGGCACTTTTAAATCATGTCAACGAAATTTTTATCAACTAGTGACATTGCATGTAGATTTGGGAAGCGACCGAGAACACATCAAAGTGGTGCCAGTTTTGTACGCGTTGTTACCTGACAAGCGAAAAGAAACTTATGAGACATTATTTCAACTAATCAAAAGTGAAGCTCCTAATTGGAAACCGGCTCACATTAAAGTGGACTTCGAGAAAGCCTTGATATCGGCATTAATTAGTACTTGCCCGGAAACACAAATAGATGGATGTTTTTACCATTACACGCAAAGTCTGTGGAGGAAGGCAAAAGAATGCGGTTTGAAAAAGACTAAACTGGGCAAAGTTCATATCAAGCGGTTGTCGGCTTTGGCCCATTTACCGTTTAAAGAATTATTGGATGCGGGGTTGTATGCTTTTGAGGTTGGACCGAAAACAAAAAATACAAAGGTTTTTAACAACTATTTTTTCGAGACCTGGATGAACCCAAAATCTATGTATTTTGGTCGATGGACTTGCTATAAACAGCTAAACCGCACGAACAATGCCGTCGAAGGATGGCATGCTAAAATAAATAAACTTTTGAAACCAAAACCCAATATAATTCAACTACTGGCAGTACTTCTAAAGTTGATGAGAAAAGATGTTGACAAAATATGAACAAATGAGTGGTCTAAAAGAAATCCCGAAGTTATATCAGTCAATGATACAATAACTGAAATAATAATGAACTTGGAAAACCGAAAAATAAATCTAGAGTTGTGCGTTGGACAGTTAAGGATGGAGGTATTTGTGCCTTTCCTATTTTTTTTTTACTTATTTGATACACGTTGGAGGTGGACACAGTGAAACTAATTTAATTTACAAGAAGACATATGTATTTTTATTTTATTTTAATAAATGTTCAATAACCTCGTACATACATTTTAATTGACCTTCAGGCAGTTTACGTTTAGTGAACGGTGCCCACATACCATCAGATCATCCATAAGCTTGTTTGTTTCCTTTATTGTCGAGATAAAATGGACAGTTAAATGTAATAAGTCTTATTAAAATGTCGTTTCAAATAAATAACATTTGCTTTTCATTAAAAAAATACGATTTTAAAACGTGTGTAACCCACTGAACCCACGCTTGTTTTCAAATCTTTTTTTCTTATTATAACTGGGCTATACCGGTATTTAGGTGTCCATATTTGGAGCCTAACGATATACCTTTCATGTTTTGCCAGTGCGGGGCCAAACTTGTATGGGAGTGGAACATCATCCACAAATAAAGTTTGTATGGGCATGAGCCCGCGGGTCGAGTTATCCGATTAGCGTGGGTCGATTCACCTACGAAAAAAACGAAGTGGGCAACTGAACCTGCGGGCTCAGTTTACCACCGAGTGGTAAATAGTAGTCGACTGAACCTATGGGCTGAGCAGGCCCTTATCGCTAAATAGTAGTCGTCTGAACCCGCGGGTCGAGTTATCCGATTAGTGTGGGTCGAGTCACCTATGAAAAAAAACAGAGTGGGTAACTGAACCTGCGGGCTTAGTGCTCTGCGGGCCCAGTTGACCACCAAGGGATATTTTCGGATATAATCGCTAAAAATAAAGATAGCGTATTCTGATATGCAACGCATAAACTTCAATCCTGCCATATGCCTTATATGTACATAGAAAAACACATAAAATACTAACCTCTTAGCCGTTATCTTTTAGACAGTTGCAGTCTGTAGCATCACTCAAGAGTAAATTAAATTAGTTGTGGCTTTCAAATTATTTCTAAAATGGTTGAATACGATTTAAGTATATTAATTTAATATTATTGTTATATTTTATTTAGTTACTAGCTGTGCCCGCGGCTCCGCCCGCGTGGAATTTGGTCTGTGTCAGTAAGCGGCTAATTCACCCCTCTCCCCTGGAGCGAAACTTGAAGTTTAGTCCAGATAAAATGTTATACAAATTACACTAAATACACTAAATAAAACTACACTCCAAAATCAATACTTTTTTGCACTTATTTAAATTTTTGACGTGATTTAAAAGACATAGAGTATATACTTAGAGGTGTATATCGGACGATACAGTACCACTTTTCTATTTTTACGTCCTTGACTGTATGTAGTACTATCTAAATCAGGTCCATGGCAAATATCACCCAAACCGGTCCTCCAATCAATCAGTCTAAACATGAAAAGGTAAGAAATATAGACATCCATACTTCCTAACAACCTTTTGACTTTAGGTCTAATATTATTTAGAAGTAAGATTAGATTTAATATAGATATTGAGGCCAAGTATTTACATTTTATTTACAGTTATGTTTATGTATGCACAACTAAATATATACATATAATTATATCTACAGTTACATACTCCAAAAGTAGGTATGTAAAGTATATCTAAGTACATAACATTGACATTTTACAATATTTTTTTGTACACCATATTGTGAGTCGTCCCGGCGGGCATCAGCACGAACAGCTCCGTGCAGCTGGTGACGCGCGAGCACGCAACGTTGCTGCCCGTGCGAGAAGTAGCCCGTGCGCAGGTCCACGCTGGCGGCGCGCAGCGTCTGCCCCTGCGACTTGTTGATGGTCATGGCGAAGCAAACGCTCACGGGGAACTGTAGGCGCTTGAAGCGGAGCGGGAAGTTGCTCGGAATGAGGGGGTTGCGGGGGATGAACACGGCTTCTCCGGCGCCGCACCCCATCAGAATTTGCGCCTCGATGAGGTTTCGCTGCAGCTGCACTACTTTTAGCCTGGTTCCGTTGCATAACTTTGGAGGTCACAAATTCCGAAGAAGCATGATCAGAACTCCAACTTTCAGGGTTTATGTGTGTGCTGGGAGTCCTGAAGCGCTCAATGAGTTTAGGAACTCCATCAAGTATGTTTTGACGAAGCGTTCGTCCAAGACAGTGTTAATCGAATTATATACTGCCTGTTCACCTTCCATTTTACGCCAATATCCGCGCATTAACAGCTCTCTCACAAACCGAAGAGTTCTCACGTCGCGTCACCTGGCTCAGGTCTCCGTATACGCTCCAAATGTGGTCTTCAAAGGACGGAACGATCTTGCATAACATCTCTGGTAATCGAGTCAGGCCGTTGGTTTCCTCCAGAAGTCCTTCTACAACCTGAAGCAGTACCTGGGAAAATTCTTGCACATGAGAGCCTGCTCCTTGTTGATACCACGGAGCTACTTATCTCGTATTTTGTTGTATTATTAAATTAAATTTGTTGATATCCGTACCCCCTCTTCTAAACTTAGAGTTAATTTGGCAAAATGCCACGGTATTAATTTTCGCGCAACCTGTTAGTTTAGCAAGGTACTCAATAGTAGTCGTAGGCTCGTGTAGCACATATTTGAGAAAAGTTTGCACCTCCTTACTAAGTAGCGCCATACGATTCAAGTGCAAACTTAACTCAATCAAGTGTAGTGGCTACCCCACCTTTTAGGGGTTGAATTTTTATAGCCTATAAACCTGACCGGAAATTTTTTCGACAGATTAGTAAAGTTTGCATCAAAATCTGTTCACCCGTTTTCACGTGATGCGCGCACAAATAAACAGACAAACAGACAAAAATTCTAAAAACTCTTGGAACGTGTTCTGTTATCGATTCTAAGTATCCCCGGCCAAATTTTTTTCGAATATCTTTCATGTACAGACTTTTGACCCTCTTCAGCTTTATTATATGTATAGATAGATATATTATGTAGGTACACATGTATTTTTTTTTAATTCATATGTGTCAAGTTTAGTTTTTTATTTATTTTATACACGGTGTTAGTTTGTCTATCTTCTTTATATATTCAGAAGAAATCCCTAATAGGGATAAGTTCGCCTTTGTACTTATATCTTTTAACTTGATTGCACTTGTAACTGGTTACTATGTACAATAAAGTTTTTACATACATACATACATACCTCTTCACTGGTGTATTATTTTATTAAAACTTTCTCACGGCTCGCCCGCGCATTATTGCGTGAAAGAAGGACAAGCCAATAAACACACTCTCGCGTTTATAATATTCGTAAGTGTCGTGTCAATATCAAAAATTTCCAAATGTGACAACATAATATCTAGTTAATTAAAAAAACTTATAAATGTTTATGGACCTCAGCAGTGACCACATGTGAAGTAAGGAGTTAGGATTTTTTTACTTTCTTAATAAGACTTAGTTGCGTTCGGTTTCAAGATTTAAAGCTCAAATTCAGCATGCTCTGTTAGCAGGGCCATATTATCCATAAGGCGATGTCAACTGCTTATGGGCCCAACGCTTCTAAGGGGTCCCGTCCCACCTAGAGATCTACCTACCTATAGGTAAAAAGGGAAACTGACATTGCCTAGAGGCCTCTGTATAGCTTAATCCGGCTCAGTCTGTTAGTTAAACCGTTGATTATGCCTGCTAGTGCCGACAATTTGACCTGAAATTTGCGCATGATAACCTGAGGGTATTTGAACAGACACACACAACATAATAAAAAAAAACGTTATAAAAATTGTTTTATTTAATTATTCATAAAGCATTTATTATAATGGCAAGCCCGTAACTTTATCAAAAACCTTTAAAGAAGCTTCCGAATAAAAACCAACTTTTATTTGTTCTACTTCCGTTAGTTCATTTTTCAGACCGCCGCTTTGGAATATATTCTGAACCGGTGGTCCCCAAAAGTGGTGACCATTATGTCCACGTTTAAAATTCACCGCTACGTTTCCTTTTAGTGATATTTTGTAAACCACCTCAATTTCAAAATGGCCACGGTTGGCTGAAAGGACAGCTGTCACCGCCTGCCCGGGCGTTAGTTCCGTTTCCACAGCACTAGTCGCTCCGACGGTTACTGATTCAGATTTCTCTTCGCTCTTCCCTAGACTAGAGGTGTACGTCAACCCGGTGGTACCGGATATTTTTGCAACCAATACATTCAAATCATACTCAACCTCCTGAGAGATTAAAATTTCTTGATTTCTTGTCCAACTTGTCGTGACTGTGTTTTCGATTGTCTGACTTATTCCGGTATTCACTTTGATGGTTTTATTAGACGAGTTTTCAAAATCATGTGACAATACTATGACCGGTTTAGTTGCCGCGTCGTGTACTCTTACTGATTTTATTGTAATCACTCTAGTTAATTGCTCCCAGTTGTATTTTTTATACAAATCACCCCAAGGTGTAGGAGATTTAAAGTAAATATTACTTGGTTTTCTCCCAAAGTGAGTTTTCACGGCATCTTTGAATTTTTGTGCCCTGAGTCTAAAACGGTCAATATCGAGAGCATTTATTACTTTGGAGTCTATGCCAGAGTATGTGATCGAAACATTGCTTATACTTGAGTCCAATTTTATGTCTAAAGATATTTTAGCACAAACTGTATTCAAAACAACACAAACTAGTAGTAATTTTATTTCCATGCTATTGCAATTTTTTACTTATATTATAAATGAAATGTCAATTAGACATGCTTTAACACACACTTAGTTCGTAAATCACTGGAAGACTAAATTAATATTTTTGCTACTGAAGACGATCTTTGACCTTATATTATCTGTTCTTTATAAGCAGCAGCAGAAAAATATAAAATTCATTGTAATTTTAAAGTGACATGATTACAATTATTTTTAAATCTTTATCTATTAACTATTGACCTACTTCAAATGTTACATGAAACTCATGTTTTTTTATGGGTATTCATATATACTTTCTCGTGTATATTCTTTTTGTAAAACTTTCTTGACGATTGTTGATAAATAAGCTGAATATATAAATTCTAACAGATATAATGTACGTATGTGTTGTAATATTGTTGGTATACTTAATTACTGTTATATGATTTGTTATTTCCATTCCTTTCATAAGGATCACAATATACTCATATTCTATAAAAAAAGATTCCAGGGTAACTTAGTACACGTAATGGATTAACCTTGTGTGAAAATCACTTCAAAATTGTCTAAGTATTTTTTTAGAACCATAGGAACACAGCCATTGCTGCACGGAAGCAATAGGCTAAGTACTTAGTATGAGAGTTCTTATAGGCTTATGTACAAACGAACTAACCAACGGTTGTTCTATTAATTAATGTTATATGATATAATCTTGACCTTCTCCGATACTTGATAACTGAGGTCAAGCTGTATAAACAAACGGTTTTAGTTCACTAATAATAGAAAACGGTATTTTAGTTTGTTTGTATAAGTGCTGAATAAAGTTAATAAAATAACCAGCTCAAGTACAAATAAAAATAACGAAACTATTCTTGAAATATATATTTCCTAAAATGTATAGTCAAATAAAAAATGGTGTATGTTTGGTTTCAGGTTTGCATTTATTTACAATTCCAAAAACTAGTTTACCTATAACTAATAAATAGTTGACAAAAATTAAAATAAAAGAATTCATTATTTATGAAGTAATATAGTCATTTTAGAATATTGCTTAACCATGTGTTGCTGTTGATTTTATTATAGAATATAAAAGCATGTATAGTCAATAACAGAACTAGTTATTCTTATCAATATATGATACAACAGGCAAGGTTTTCATTTATAATACGCAATAAGACATTGCGCATTTAAGTAAATAAAATACATAAAATCAATCAGTCGTTGCAATACCTTTGAATAATACTTTATAAAGTGAAACGATGAAACAAAATGGTTTCGAAATTACTGTTATTCATTATTATACCGCTAATAACAGACGCTAGACTAACAATTAACATAACAGTGGCATCTCATAAGAAGGATGTCTTCGTCGAAACCTCAGGTACCGACATTAAACTTAATACAGAGAAGGAGATTCATATATTTAATTTTACAAATTTAAATATAAACAGAGGATTCAGAGTTGAACTTGGTAAAGTACCTGATAATGTGTTTTTAAAAGACCCTACTAAATATGGCGATTTATTCAAAAAATTTAAATGGGACCCAGTACAAAGGAAAATGTATATTAAAAAAGTTGAAATACTAGAAACTGTATCCAAAGATGTTACTCTAAAAATACACAAATATACCAACGAAGCAACTATACCTGTAAGAGCAAATGCAAGTAGCTTTATTACTGTGGAAAATGCAATATATTCATCTTGGTCTAAGAGCGGAGTACCTGAGGATGATATTTATTATGACATTATTATATATTTGAATAATAATCATTTTCAACTTGTCAATAAATGGCGGGATGATCGAGTAAGAAGCAAGTTCTTGGACTTCGGGCTGTCCGCAAAAGGCTACTTTGAAGTTGACCCTCTAAAAACGGTTACCACGAAGTTATCTGCGCATAAAACAGTCGTATTAGTTAAAATCATTTATGCCGCACTTTTGACTGGGAGCATTATCGGTGACTACGAAAATTTGTACGGGAAATATCATTTTTACGCGCCTTCTTTGAGAGACATAATGAAAGCTGCAAACTTAAAAAATGAAATTTTAACAACAGAACTTATTGAGATTAGATGCTTTACATCACCCAAATTGGACGTATTTGATGAAAAAGGTGGAAAAATAAAAATAATAAGGCCATTTATTCCTCTTCTCCCTAGAAGGAAAGGTCAAGTATAATTCTTAATTTATTGAAGCATTGTGTACGTACATATTTATAATTATAGAAATTATTAAATTATTTGCAAACTTATATTCATTTAGTTTTATTCAATTACGAATCTCCCATATATTTTGCAGAAGATTCATGACATTTCATGTACTTTCAATCGTTAGACTAAATTCACTAAAAGCTGATTAGACTTGTTAGTGTCGACTATTCCACGGGCTTAATTAATCAGCCATTTATAATTAATAGGCTATAGTAAAATTGGCGCAAGTATTTCAAACAAAAGTATTTTCTTAAATCGGTATTTGCCGGTTTCCAGAACGAGACCACTCTATTTTTCTACTGTCATCTGTCACTGTCATTATGTGATGCGTCAAAAGTTCGAAGGTTTTTTCAAGAGGTTCACATCGATTCGCTGCCGATTTTGCATTACTGATTCAGTTAATAACAATAATACACATATAATTATAGCTGCTTCGTTTTCTCATGAAAATTTGCAACGACTTCAATGTTAGTTTTGTCATAGTTTCAGTGTGTCACTGTTTTATGTTAGTTATTTTTACGTTATAAGATTAACTTTGCATTTCATTTAATTTAGCTATTAATTATAACATTGCATGTTCGGAACTTAAATGTGCACTTTAGTAATTAATTAACTATCATTTCGCTCAAGTTTTCGGTGTTATTTAATACAGTCTTATCGATTTTAGTGCGTAAAATGTTAGAGGGATTTTTGATCTGCGTGTGTTTATACACCGTCGCGTAAGTTTTTTTTAACTATCTTTTTTAATCAACTAAGGTCCTTCCTCGACAGCCATGGTGACAAATGCGATTGCCGAATATAAATAGTATAAATAGGTAAGTTTTGGAGTAACTTAATTAACATATAGATGTTGTCTAGCCCTCATAACTATTTAAACAAATATAGTGACGAAACATTCCAAACAATTGCTTAACAACCATTTAGAACCGAGTTTTCGAAAACCAGCAGTACATAAATGTAGTCAATAAGGTCTATTTTTGTAGAATGATGTACATTTGCAAATTAATTTCTTTGCAACATTACATGGCGTAATTGGCAATATGCCATTTATTAGTCTAGTTGGTATATAACTACATGTATACTAGTACAACATCAATAAAATCTTAATGTAAATGCACATTGTGGTGTAAATACGGTACTTTATTGATATACTGTCTTGGCTACATTTTTTAAAGTGTCTTATTACCAAGGTGAGTTGGAAGACAATAATTATAATGACAATTATACTTGGTCATCAAATTGCTTTATATTAAATTGCAAGACTTGAATAATTCTCAAAAGCATAAAACAGGATGTTGGCTTTTGCAGAGTTACTACTCAAGTTACCTTTTTTAAGATAAAAAAATTGCCAATAACATGGAAACGGTAAGAAGGCATTTAAAACACTCAAATATTTACCCAGGTAAAAATCTTAAGTAACGCACCTCTTGTTAGTGTATCCATATAGACAATTTGTAGATGTAATATTTGAAAAATGACATAAATTCCATAGGCCAGACCGCGGAGCGTTTCAACCGCTGCACTTTTATGTAACAAATTTTACATATAAATTCAATAAAAAATTTGAATAGAAATAGAAAATTATGCCTTTCATCTACCTTATGCCTTAAACTCTGATGCATTTGTCATTTTAATCACCAGTAAATTGTTACATAAAGGTAGAGGTGGTCCAAACGCTCCGCGGCCCGATCCCCAGATCAATTCTGTACACTACTACACATATCAAGGGCTTTCAAACCATTCCACCAATGTCTAATTACAAGTTTATGCAGATATTTGCTGCTCAATTCCATACTCGAGGTGGCGCCACAGTGAGACTTATTTGTGAGTGCGACTGGGCCACTGATGATTGAGTGCAAGTAGATAGTGGAATAAGAGATGCCCGAGAGCACAGTTGAATGAATGTTAATTGATATTGTGAAATGCACTAGGTTATGCTTCATTCAATGTAAGTTTGTACCGTTTTGGTTTGAGCTGTTAAGGTGCAAATGTTAATGTTATACATAAATAAATAAATTTGTTATTAAGACACTAATGAAGAATGCTCAGGCGGAGAATACTCTAAAATAACAACTGTGAATGAGGAATTTAATCGAAGTTGCTGAAGTGAAAGAGGTATATGGGTAATTTCCCCGGGCTTTTCAACCGTCAGTCCCTAGACATAAATATTGAAAGAAGGAGCTACACATACATCGCATTCATCAAATTTAATTCATATTATGGCCCATTTCATTAATACTTAGGACTACGGACAATGGCTGAAACACTGGTAGAATCACCAGAAGTGGTCTCTATCTACCCCTATGGGAAAGAGGCATTATGTTATGTATACAGGGTGTAATGCTTAAGTGTGACAAGGCGATTCTTTCGTAACTATTACAGATATAAAAAAAAAATAACTGATGTCGAAAGTGTCCCCTATCAGTATAATCATTATTATCATATCATACGGAATCATAAAATATGATTAAGGTAAAATGAGTTAGACCACTTAAAATTAGGAAACTAAAACCTTTCTACTAATCACATACTAAATGTATGGGAGTTTTTTATGTCAAAATTTTGGATTGTTCTCGTTTGATTTTTAAAACGTTATTGATTTTAAATTTACTGATTAGGTAACATACTTTCGATATCAGTTTAAAGTTTCTTGATATCTGTAATAGTTACGGAATAATAGCCTGGTCACACTTAACTACTACACCCGGTATATATAAAGAGTATGTTAAATATGGTTCTACATAACTGTGAACTTGTCCATAAACGGAGGTTTTATGAAATAAATAATAAATAAATAAATATCAGGGACAATGTTACACAAATCGACCTAGTCCCAAACTAGGCAAAGCTTGTACTATGGGTACTAGGCGACGATATACATAATATATAGATAAATTATAATACTTAAATACATAGAAAACATCAAGACCCAGGAACAAACATTCATGCCCATCACACAGACACTTGCCCTGGCCGGGATTCAGACTGCTAGCTTCGTAGGCCGCATTACAAGTGTACAACCCACTGAACCAAACGTGTCGTCAAAATTTACACTTATAATAATATTTTTAATATAATGATATTTTTCTTTTATTAAATGTAAACTTCAGATTTGTAACTTGAAAGTGAAGGGTGGGCCCTAAATAGAGTGGTGAGCTGACGTTACACATCTACCATCTGGGCCATGGCTCATATGGCCGTAGTGTAAAGTCCTGTACGACTGAAGATTTTTTCAGACTTTTAGAGGATACTCTATTTGTGTTTAGTCCTGTAATAGTATGATTAATAAGCAGACATAATTGATCTGTATAAAAAAGAGTGTCGAATGTCATTCATACATTTTTACTTCGGTCTACATAGATTAGTAACAAAACTTAAAAAAGAAAAACGTTACATTGACAGCTAACTTTTTATTTTTTATTACTAATCTATGAAAATCATAGTAAAAATGTATTCATACGATGGAACTGTACCTACAAATGTCACGTCGGGTGTTTAATTTTTTTTTTTGGTTCACAGTTCAGTTTTTTTATATTTTGTATTGTAGGCACAATACAGGTGACTAAATACAATATACAATAAACAACATAACTCACCATTACTATGGCATGCAAAATTTTGTACGTAAATTAATAACATTACGTATTTAAATTAATAACAGATTATTAATAAGGGAAAATAAAGGGGAAACTACATTAAATCATTAGGATATCAATCTTTTTTTTAATGTAATAAGAGGTAAACGGGCAGATGAGCCACCTGATGGAAAGTAGTCATCGTCGCCCATGGATATGTGCAACACCAGTGCGCCTACCATGAGTTCGGCACGAACGAGTATCGAGCGCTCGATGACGGTCTATCTCTTCCGCACTATGAGCGCGGGCGAGAGAGGTGCACTGACTCTCGATACGAGATTCTCGCTAGCGCCGATCGTAAACTCTGCTCATGGTACGCACACTGAGGAGTCTCCCATACCTTGCCAACCTTTGAGAGCCCTGTTACCTCGCTTCTGGAAGAATCCCATGTTATAGCGCTCACAACACAACACCTCAGGGGGAAGGTCATTCCACAACTTGCAAGTTCGTGGTAAAAATTGACACAACCATTTTATTCTTCTGTTTCCGCGATTATTACTCATTGAAATAAAACAATTTGCTTCCCAGCTTTCCATGAGGAGGTCCTCCCGTGACCATGGAAAGCTGGAAAGCTTCCGAAACGTCGGGAACTAAAATGAGATAATATACGCGATATAATCCGTTAAATTGTTTTATTTCAACAACCATTTTACTTGAAACATTCTTTTAATTTTCCTAACATGAATAACTTACACAAAGTATTTATTTTTTGCACTTTTAGTTAGTTCGATTACCAGCGGGCCTATGATGGTCGCGTTTATCACGCGTTAAATGATATTGTTGCGAATACCATAACGTCATCAATCGTCGAGTAGTGTTTAATAAATGTGTATCAGTTTTTCGCAGACTAAATTAAGAACCGAATGGCGCTGTCGTAAGACAGTGGCTTAATGATCGTGAGGTCGGCGGTTCTAATCCCAGCATGTGCGAGCTTTTTGCAAGTTTTCTTCGGATGTTTAGATTTTAGTGAGACTTTTCTAGAATGTTTGAAGAAAAGAAATTCCGTGCCATAGAAGTTTAAAGGACAAATGTATGGTATTGGAATATGCTAGAACCTTCGACACAGCCCAACTTACTAGAAAGACGACGCTACTCAAAAACAGCAGAATAACGAAAATATGACGATAAAAAAGTGACAAGACGAGCGAAATTAACGGGTATAAAAGGCAGTGAATCTGAAGCGAGCAGCAGTGTTAAAGTAGCAAGCGAAGGAGAAACAAGTAGAAAGAAGAGGAAGTTAAAAGTGAAGTAGTGGAAGTAAACTAGAAAGTGTTCAGTGTCAGTGACTTAGTGTTAGTGTGTGTGCTATACACGGTGCGAAGTCTAGTATCGGTATCGGGACGCGTTTAACAGTGAATCCCCTCTACTGTAAGTCGTGAATAAGCTAACGTGGAACTGTCAAGGTGTTTTAACTCTATCCTATACCCCACGCTCGTAACAATATGATAACGCGCCTGTCACTCTCGCATTCACATACATGTTAGAAGGTGACGGCAGCTGTCACTTATTTATCGCGTGACAAACGCAACCATCATAGGCCCGCTGGTAAGGTTTTCCCAAATAGGCATGGTGACTGGGTATGAGTCAAAATTCTAAATAGTCCGTCAATTAGTAAATAAATAATAGTAAATATATTTTTTGCTTTTCAAAATAATAAAAAAATACTCAGATAAATCGCATTAAAGTTTAGGAGTGGAGGCTCGTGACGTCACGCGTCACGCGAGATTTTGATTCAATGTATCACCTTTATTTTTTAATAATGTAAAAAAAAAATACGTGTCGAATATTTTTTATTAAATAAAAAATAAAAATAATAATCTGTTTATTACCAAAAACACAACTTATCTTAGACAATAACTTACAATAAAATATCTTAATATACTCTTAAACTAACAGAAGGTTTTGGTAATGGGTACCAGTCTCAGCGTATGCCGGGCTAGTGGCCCAGCGCTGGTTTTCAGATTGGTCCTTTTGACAAGGTTGGTCGTAACACTACGTACTTAATAATCAAAAATACAAAAAATTAAATTAAAAAAAATGATTTGTTTCTTTATTAAAAATTTGGTTGTCTAATTGACGGGCGAATATTGTACATTCTAAGTGCGCATGTAATGGTGGAACCTTGTCCTAAGCTATAAGCAATAGAATAAATAAATATTCGACAGATATGTGTGTTTGTGTGTGTGTGTGTGTGCGTACGTTTGTGCGTATGAGGTTTTATTTTTGCGTTTGCAAATTAATTTATATGACGGACTAATTATTAAAATTTAGTCTTCATCCCTATTCTGTGAATGCAATTAAAAAAATGTTTCCTTTACGGAAAATGAGCTATCTTAAGGATCGGTAGTTTCCCTTTATGGCCCATAGATTTTTTCCACCCTGTATAGACTGATGATGACGATGACGACACAGAAAAGTTGATTGATCCACATATTCTATTTAGGGTGTTCCTGCTCGGAGGCGCGATCACCGCTGGTCTTCTGGTGTTCCATGTGGCGGTTGTACCGCTTGTCTTTCGGTACTCCAAGACCTTCCGACGGAGCCTGATCTTCGCTAACTTCGGTAAAGTAGCCTGTTGCATTTATTTAAAGAGACTTCGCACTCACTTTTGATTGATCTTGCCAGGGATCGGAATTTCGGTTAGATATTTACTTGAAGTTGGCAAGTTAAGTAAATATGGAGTTGGCTTCTAAAAAATATCATTTTAACAATATAAGTATATAACGTAACATTACGGGAATGTAATAGCAAATATGTTTAGGTTATGGTTGTCATGGACCGTTGTTCTAAGCGTAAGCGTACAATGTTAAGATATTACACTGATGTTACAATTATGTGCTTAACAGTGGCGTATTGCGTCCATATAAGCCGATTCCCACCGGGTTGCCCAGGGATAGCCTTTTAACCAACTTTTTTCTTAAAATATGAGTAAATGAATACGCTTCGGCTTCCCTTGTAATTTTCCTGACGCGACGCCTCTACAATATAATCTCAGCATAAATACATCTATACTATTATAAAGTTTAAATGAAATGTCTATACATTGTAGATATTTTCAAAAAAATGATTGTTACGGACTATTTGGCGGTCACTGAATCGAAAAATATATGGGAGAAAGTCATAACCCCTCTTTTTTTCTTCAGCGTAGTCGGGTAAAAAGTATCCTATAACCATCTGTGTATACCCAGCTACCCGTGTACCAGAAAAAGCTGAAATCCGTTTAGCCGATTTGGTGTGACGGAGCCACAACGACAAATAGAAACATACAAAAAATAAAAAATAAATTTTCCGTATTTTCGACCTCCAAATAGTCCCTTACCATCGTTTTCTTTACATCAAAATGTCAAAATTTTCATTGTTAAAAAAGGCCTAGCTACAAGCAGTTTTGAATCGTTGTTTACAACAAGATTTTAGAGAAATTTATTGAAAATATTTTTATAAAAAAAAATTCTTTACTAAACATGAACTAGTAAATGAAAAAGTACCAAAAAGGATCGTCAAGAAAATACAAAAATGTACAATATATTTATCGTCAGCGTCGCAAACCTCGTACCTCCATTTTTTTTTCAAAATAATGTTTTGACACTTGTAGATAAACTCTGAACGCGTATAATGGCAAAACTCTTTAAATGCTAGGAAAAAACAGTTTAAATTTAAAAACCGAAATAGAAAACCTCGCAATAACCTACCGCCATATTGTTTCAGTTTAGTTTTTTGTGCCTTCTGTCAAATTTGTTCCGGTGGAGTTACGAGGCTTGCGAATTTAGCCGACGATATATGTATTTCATTTTTACATACATACAATCACGCCTTTTTCCCATTACGGGATAGGCAGAGAGTACCTCCTTCCACTTGCTACGGTCCTGGCATACAACTGCTGCTTCATCAACATTCATTAATCTCTTAATTTTGTGCTGTCACAACCCTTTCGCTTTGTCTCATTCACACACAGAATATCAATATTTCTCGCATCCATCATCTGACATACTTCATCTATTTTATCATTCACTCCTCCGCTTACATTTAACGTAGCAAAGCGGCTCTCCATAGCCCACTCTTCGCTCTCGCTGGGATCGCCGTTTTGCATTTTTACAACTTTATAATAGTATAGATTATATGTATTTATTTCAGTGCAATGGCCGCTGTACATCGACCACGAAGACCCGGCGTCCAGCGGCATCGAGGGCGCGCGGAACCTCAGCATCGAGTACCAGTCTAAAGTCGACAGCTGCCCAATCCGTATCGGTACGTAACATGAGCAAGTTTCCGAAAAGTTGGCAAAGGAGATTGACAGGGTTTGGATCAAATGCTGCCCAGAGATGAAAATACCTCAACCGAGTTCCTTTCGTTACTTTCTATTAGAAAAAAACATATTTTCAAACTGGATCCAAGAGAAAAAAAACATGATTTTTTTAAAGGTTTTTTGGCGCGCCACCCCTTCTACACACTTTGCACTTTTTGGTTTTTGTTGGGGAGCGATTATCAAATGGATTAAGCCTTTGAGCACACACGGCGCCGGCAGTGGTGAAAAGCTCAATTCCTCGATACAATTATTATCAATTAGAAAATGCCCGCAACTTCGTTCGCGGAGAAGAAAAAATCAAAAGTCGTTTTTTATTTTCAGCGTAGGCGGTTAAAAAGTATCCTATAACCATCTGGAGATACCCAGCTACCCGTGTACCAAAAATTGTGGAAATCTGTTTATCCGATTTTGCGTGATGAAGCCACAACGACACATACAAACATACATAAAATCCAATAAAAATATTTTTCGTAGTGACCTCCAAATAGTCCGTAACAATGAATTTTTTGAAAATATCTTCAATGTACAGACATTTCATTTTTACATCTTTATAATAGTATAGAGATGACAATGAGGACGATAGGCTTGTGTACTAAAAAATAATAATTAGTCCTTGAGTTGGATTATCAAAAAATATGGACACGTATTTTTTCTTTTGTCAATTAAACAAAAAATGATGACGGATGATGGAGTGACGTCACGGGAAACTTTAACGGGCTATAAGTTCCCCGTGACGTCACTCCCAAACTTCGACGCGCTTTATCTTTGTCTTTTTTGTTCGATTGACAAAAGAAAAAAATACGTGTCCAATATTTTTTGATAATCTAACTGACGGCTAATTAGAATAATATTTTATTTAGCCAGGAAAGTACGCTATTAAAACTTTACTATTAATACTTTTAACGTAAGAAATAAATAATTTAGATCCCATCAAAAAGTTTTTTTTCATGACTTTTGGGATAGATCTGAAAGCGCTTTAGCATGTGGTCCAAAAAAAGCATACAACGGGTACAAAATGCTGGCGATCGTTTTTGCTACGATATTCCCAGACGAGCGCGCATTACCCCCTTTTTAAATGAGAAGTCAGCTTTAAACATGGATAATAGGAGAAGACTGCAGCACCTGGCCTGCGCAATACGGAAAATAATTGAATTTGAGAAGCCCCGGAACCTATTTGAAAAACTAAAATGGGTCAAGGACACTCGTTTAAAGTCATTAAGAAGATGCACCAAATTAGCGATACCCCAGCACAAGACTGCGCTCCTCAGAGGGAGTATCAAATTTGCTACCGCAAAGATTTGGAATGATCTGCCCCCGCCCCTCTGAGAACCCATGCCACTGGTAAAGTACAAGAGGTGTTCAAAAACATTTACTGGACATGCAGAGCAAAATTTTATCTCACTCAAAACAACACTCTCTTTCACTCTCAAATAAAATAAATATGTACACAGTCATATACACACGCAGATACACACACATACTAAAATGGCGCTTTACTGGGTTTTGAAAAATAAAAATTGTTATTTACGTAGTCAATTCATTCCCGTTTCTTACCTATTATATTGTTTAAGTGACACATTAGAATAAGCACAGTTTTGTAGCATATATTTTAAGTTTGCGACCGACAGAACCCTAGGGCTCGGTCTGAAAACCAGCGCTTTGGTGTATGCCCAGCATATGCTGAGACGGAGACCCATTGCCTCACAATTGTTATTAGTTTTAATTTTAATTACTAGATCTTAAGTTTATTTATATTTTTTAGTATACTTATTCTTTGTAAGTTTGTGTCAATATTTTTTTTCTGATTCTGAGTCTGATTCAGTCTAGTGTTAGCCTAATGAGCATAATGCACTGTGTGTTTAGTCTGCACTTGGTCCAACTCCCATACAAAGTGGTCAATCCCCTTTGCAAGCAGGCAGCGTTTGGGAAACTGAGAAGTGTCTTCTTGACCAGGATACCTTAGTGCTTGAAGACAAAAGTCTTCAACCAGTGCGTATTACCGGTGATGACCTACAGAGCCGAGACGTGGTCTCTAACTATTGGCCTCTTAAGGAAGCTCAGAGTCACTCAGCGAGCTATGGAAAGGGCTATGCTCGGGATCTCTCTACGAGATCAAGAAATGAGGAGCTTCGTAGACGAGCAAACAAGGTAAGCTAACTGAAGTGGCAATGGGAAGGGCACATAGTTAAAGAACCGATGGCCGTTGGGGCAGAAAATTTCTCGAATGGAGACCGCATGCCGGCATGCGCAGCGTGGGATGGCCACCCGCAAGGTAGTCGGACGAGCTGGTTAGGGTTGCTGGGACTCGCTGGATGCAGTGGGTGCCCAGCATCCTATGGCTGAAATGATGATGATGATGATGATGATGATGATGATGATGATGATGAGGTAGTAGTCGCTTTTTTTTTTAAATTTCACAAGAATTTAATCAACGTTTCCGTTTTGTAAAACATGCCACATTTTCATTCTAATATTATAAATGCTAAATTATCTCTGTCTGTGTGTATGTCTATCTGTCTGTCTGCTCACGCTTAAACCGGTGAACCGATTTAGATGAAATTTCTTATGAATATTGTAAAAAGAAACATATTTCTTATTGTTAAAGATTGTGTGCTAAGTGCTATAATATTTGAATTAGTTACTAATGTAAGGCAAATAACCTTAGTTACTTATACAGTACTAGCTTCTGCCCGCGACTTCGTCCGCCTTAAATTCGTTTATCGCGGATAAGGGTATTTTTCCGGGATAAAAAGTAGCCTATGTCCTTCCCTGGGACTCAAACTATCTCCGTACCAAATTTCATCCAAATCGGTTCAGCGGTTTAAGCGTGAAGAGGTAACAGACAGACAGACAGACACACTTTCGCATTTATAATATTAAGTACTAACTTCTGCCCGCGACTTCGTCCGCCTTAAATTCGTTTATCGCGTATAAGCGTATTTTCCGGGATAAAAAGTAGCCTTTATCCTTCCCCGGGACTCAAACTATCTCCATACCAAATTTCAACCAAATCGGTTCAGCGGTTTTAGCGTGAAGAGGTAACAGACAGACAGACAGACAGACAGACCGACAGACACACTTTCGCATTTATAATATTAGTATGGATGGATTAGTATGGATTTAAATTATATTACCCGTAAGGGTTCTCTTAATGATACTTTTGGTTTTATGTGGTTTTTCATCTATTGAGTCTACTATAGTCTTAGGCAAACCATTTAGGATAAGAGGCAACTTGACTTGAGCAGGCTTGACGAAGCCCTGCGGCCATAGTAGTTGTTCTATTTTCCCTTAACCCTTCGGCTGCAGACACAGACACGCAGTGTTAGTATCAACTGGATACCCTGACAGACAGACAGGCAGACGGACGGACGAACAGACGGACAACAAAGTGGTTCTAAGGGTTCCGTTTTTTCCTTTTGAGGTAGGGAACCCTAAAAAAGAAAAAGCTTATCAATGTGACAGTTATGACTGTTTTTTTTTCAGGAATTTGGCACATACTTCCTAAGAGCGTATACGAACGTCTCAAGGAGCATTTTGCTGAGAATTCCGACAAGGAACAGCTTCACAAATTACTAGACGATGAGCTGGCCAACTCGAAGACCCCTATCGTGTTGTACTGTCATGGTAAGCTTCCTATAAATAAAACTTAGAACTACACTCAATGAAATATTAGATTGTTTGACAAGGGGATAAAATAAGACATTGTGACACGAAGTGATTATTTGGACGAGCTCACGAAGTGAGCGAGGACAAATATGTCTGAGTGTCATAATGGCTTTTAGCCACGTGTTAAACACTCTGCTTTTCATTTCGACTGCGAGAGAATAAAAAAGACTTAACATTAAAATTGTATATTTCGTGAAAAACTAAAGTACAGTTTGAGCAATTCTATCAGAAAATTTGGTCAATCTGATCAGGTTGGTTTGTTTGGTTGTTCGTAAGGAATATGTAGCTGGCCGCAATTTTTTTTTCAGTGTCATAGAATATTTGTATGGGATTATATGGCTTTCTTTTAAACCCTAGGGGCTGAATCTACTATTTTAGTCTCGCTTCGCGAAGCTAATATGACGTACTTTTTGAGCAGGAGAAGTGAAAAATAAGTATTGTATACAATAGTTCTATAATTAGGCTACTCAGCGAGGTTCGTGGCCTAAACGCGGTACTCGACTGAAAAAGCATACATTATATAACGATTGCATAAAATACTATATTTATTGTATGTTTGTATGTGTCCTTGCGTCTTCATCACATCAAAACGGCTTTCAACTATTTTTGCTAGGGATCTGACGTCAAAAAGGGGTTATGAATTAACTCTTCCGCGAACGAAGTTGTAACTACTTTTTCACGTTTTCTACTAATCAAATCAGTGTATCTAAATCAAAGCACCTTAAGTAAGGACATCGTCAAGTACGTACAATAGAAGCTCGAATATATTAATAGTGTATGTTTTCAGGCAATTCCAACTCACGCGCGGCCTCTCACCGGATTCAGCTGTACAAGTTCTTCCAGAAAATGGAGTTTCACACCATCGCATTCGATTACAGAGGTAATTTAGTCCCGTTACAGTAGTACGACAAATATAAGTTACAACGATGTACCTGCGCAGAAAGCATTTTTTGAAAACATATTACCCAATTATAAGGCAGCGCGTTTGCGCGGGTAAAATCTTCAACGCCCATTGGCCAAAATTTAGCGCGCGACGCCGGCAGCTCCGGCGCCCGCCATTTTGTCTGACGCCGCGTCAGTCGCCATGAGCGAGAGCACGAGTTCACCTGTCATTGCATATGTACCGTACGTATAGTGGAACAAGGTCTTTATTGAAATGTTCACACGTTCGGTTTCATTCGGTACTTGTTAGCACTCGTCGGCGTGGCACAAATTACATAATAAGTATAACCAGATATTTAACTCCCGCGTATTTCCAAACAAAAAATAAGAATTACCACGATAAAAAATACGAACCGGTCATAAAATACCAAATATTAATCGCAGTTTATTGTAACCGAGCGAAAATTAGCGCTTATCAGGTATGCTCAAGGCCGAAATTACTTTTTTTCGTCATACGTTCCTACCTTGTATGGGGAAATTAATAACTTTGTTCTGCAGCTATGTTTAAACTTGCGTTTATCGAAACGGTTTAATTACTAAATTTACCATACATTTCATGGGCAATATTCAATGGTATTATTAGTTATCAATATTTTTGTTCTTTAAAAATGGACTTTCCCACTCAACTTTTAAGGCTCATAAATTAAAACAAGCTACACGCAAGGCGAGGTATCAAACTTAAGTTATTTTTAGGATTTGAAAAGAAACTGCCATTTCTCATCAGTTTTTTTTTTTACTTGAGTGCAGTCAACATCCCAATAGGAACAGGGGCGTATTTACCCTAGGGCCAAGCGGGCCATGGCCCGGGGCGGCAAACAGCCAGAGGCGGCGTAGCAACCCTCGGTGCGCGAGTCCAACTTACACTTGGCCGGTTTTTTCCCTTTACTTGTGGGGAAGCGAAACTAGTGGCCCAGGCCGCCATATTTTCAAAATACGGCCCTGAATAGGGATGATGACTAAAGTTTAATAATTAGTCCAGCATGTAGATTAATAAAAAATTGGACACGTATTTTTTCTTTTTCTACATAATCGAAAAATAAAGGCGATGCGTTGAGTCAAAATGTCGCGTGACGTCGCTCCTCAGTTCAAATTTTACTTACGAGTGACGTCGTTCTAAGCTTTTTATCAGAGTATTCTTTTATTATTTTGAAAAAGCAAAAAATACGTGTCCAATATTTTTCTATTATCTACTTCACGGACTAATTACAATTTTGATTTTCATACCCAGTCATCATGCCAATGCGACCCATTTTCCGGTTTCCAACTGAGCAAAAATTTTGAGAGTGGCGTACACTGGGTTTTGGCCTAGGTAGGCAGTTTCTCTGTGCCTACATTGAGCCATGGTCGGTCATGGCAGGGTAAGCAGTTTTTCTGTGCCTATATGGGGCCATGGTCGTCCAGGGTAGGCAGTTTCTCTGTGCCTATATTGAGCCATGGTCGGTCAGGGCAGTTATCCGTGCCTATATGGGGCCATGGTCGTCCAGGGTAGGCAGTTTCTCTCTGCCTATATTGAGCCATGGTCGGTTAGGGCAGGGTAAGCAGTTTTTCTGTGCCTATGTGGGGCCATGGTCGTCCAGGGTAGGCAGTTTCTCTGTGCCTCTATTGAGCAATGGTCGGTCAGGGCAGGGTAAGCAGTTTTTCTGTGCCTATATGGGGCCATGGTCGTCCAGGGTAGGCAGTTTTTCTGTGCCTATATGGGGCCATGGTCGTCCAGGGTAGGCAGTTTTTCTGTGCCTATATGGAGCCATAGTCGTCCAGGGTAGGCAGTTTTTCTGTGCCTATATGGAGCCATGGTCGTTCAGGGTAGGCTGTGCCTTTGTGCCTTTATGGACCGCATGCCACTGAGCACCAGTATGTAAGTTTGGTGACAATACAATATTATGATACCATCGAGCAACTGTTTCCTATACTTTTGATTCAAATTCCACTGACCTTCAAATAGTCCGTATTACTTTATTTTTGGAAAATATCTTCAATGTACATACGGACATTTCATTTGTACAACTTTCTAATAGTATAGATAAATGGTATTTTATTTTATTTTGGATTATAAAAAAACTATTTCTTACAGCATCTTAAACGAGTAATAATCGCGGAAACAGTAGAAAATACTATTTCTTACAGGTTACGGCGATTCGACTAACATCCATCCCAGTGAGAATGGCGTGGTAGAGGATACTCTCATGGTGTACGAATGGCTGCAAAATACCGTTGAAAGGGGCACTAAACCTAGTGTCTTCGTTTGGGGACACTCTTTAGGTAAGGATAGGTTTAAATGGAGTGGACTCCATTTTTGTAGACACAAATATAATTGATTATAGCTGCTAGGATTAGCTTTAAGTCTAGGTTAAGTCTATACATGTCACTTTTTCAATGTACCATTATTGTTGTTTACAAAATAAATGTATCTTCTTCTTCTTAAATAAAACAATTTAACGGATTATATCGCGTATATTATCTCATTTGAGTTTCCGACGTTTTGGAAGCTTTTTAGCTTTCCATGGTCACGGGTGGACTGACGGACGGATGACCATGGAAAGCTGAAAAGCTTCCGAAACGTCGGAAACTCAAATGAGATAATATACGCGATATAATCCGTTAAATTGTGCATTTTTAGAAACCTCGAAATGTTTTTAAAAGAACTATCGAAATATGTGCGATACATAGATATTTGCTGAAAAAAAAATCTCTTTCTGTTACATGTATGGAGTGCCCCCCCTACATTTATTTTATTTTATTATTTAACCATCAAACTAAGTAGCGGCTTAAACAAGACCCCTATACTCCAAATTTCATCACTGTACATCTTGTAGTTTTTGAGTAAAATGCCTGTGATATACGGACGGACGGACGGACGGACGGACATGACGAAACTATAAGGGTTCCGTTTTTGCCATTTTGGCTACGGAACCCTAAAAAACACGGTTTAATTTGGCTGTATACGACTTGGGCCTCCATTTTATGAGGCCGTATCATTTTTTTTTTTTGAGTTCAAACTTAGAAAATAATGAAAATCGTATGCAACATTGTCGTCCAGCAATTTCTGTTTTTTTTTACTTATTTGAGACTAGCGACCCGCGACTTCGTCCGCCTTAAATTCGTTTATCGCTAATAAGGGTATTTTTCCGGGATAAAAAGTATATGTCTTTTCCCGGGACTCAAACTATCATCATACCAAATTTCATCCAAATCGGTTCAGCGGTTTAAGCGTGAAGAGGTAACAGACAGACAGACAGACACACTTTCGCATTTATTACATTTGTATGGATTCATCATTAACTATGCACTTCGCCTTCTAATAACTAGGCAATTAGGATTAATTTTACGGAAATTTTTGAGTAAATGAAATTTGCAGGCACGGGTATATCGTCGCATCTCGTCGGTAACCTTCCCGAGCTGTCAAACGTGTTGTTGGAGCGCCCCGCGCTTCCTATACCCAATGGATTGATATTGGAGGCACCGTTCAACAACTTAGCTGATGAGGTCGCCCACCATCCCTTGTCTAAGGTAAGCATAATAAAATATGGGTCAAATTATTATATTTTGTACTTCGTTATTATCTCCTCGTTACTATGGTTACCTTTTGACCGCCACAGTCAAATCACCACATCGAAAATTCGTGCCACTGACCCCAGCATTGCCATATGCCAACCAAATTTCATGGTTCAAAAACTCCGAATATAATATCAATACCTCGTTCTGTAATCACTATTTTATTTGTCTACTAGTGTAGGTACTTATAATCTGTTAATAAAAACTCCGCGAATCATACTAATACGGCATACTTTTTAGATTGGAACATCACTCTGTACTATGGTTTATATTATATGCCAATGAACTTTAATGAAATATTATACAACTCCGCGCAGAACTATAATGAATTTCAAAAAAAGAACGCAGTGTTTTTGCAATTATTTTTTTCAGCTGTGTTTCATTCACTGTAGTTTATGGGTTTACTCGTAGAAAAAGTATTGTATGTTATATAATTAGCTTTTTAAGTCACGTACCTTAATTAGGCCGCGAAGCTAGCTGACACGCGATACTGGACTGAAAAAGCTTACATTATATAACGATTGCATAAAATACTATTTTGAAGGTTCATTTTATTTTATTACTGTGGCGTCTGGGGTCACTACGCTGCTTGGCGCTCAAAAGGTTAACACGATGTAACCGTAATAGCTAAGTACGTACCCAAAACGTAACGATCAAAAAATCCCCCGTGGCAACAGATGGTTGGATGGTTCGACACTATTTAACCTTAACACCATTACATAGAGTCAAAACGTGGTTAAATTTTGAAATAGCTATTTCCATAGTCCGATGTCTTACGGCATCTTATTGTGGGGGAGATCCGCTAATGTAGACAAAATATTTGTTCTTCAAAAACGAGCAATGCGCGCGATCTACAATTTAAAACCACAAACTTCTTTAAGAGATTTGTTTAGAGAAGTCAACATAATTACACTGCCATCATTGTTTATTTACGAGGCAATCATGTACGTAAGAAAAAAATATCAAAACTTGCCAAAAAATTGTGACCTACGTAAGTTCAGTACAAGAAGCAAAGATAAACTAGCCGTACGTCGAATCCGACTTGTAAAATTTAGGAAATCATTTAGTGGGCAATCAATACATGTTTATAATAAAATCCCAAACACTATAACGAACCTTCCAGACCATAAGTTCAAGAGAGTTGTTAAACTTATATTACCTCGGGACTCGTAGTATAGAGTGTCAAGATTATACAACAGACAAAGATGTTTGGAATCAATGTATTTGTGATGTTACAATGACACCTAATAAATAATAATAATTACTTTTTACGATCATATTTAATGTACGTATTGACGAACATAAGTGTATCTTTGTATACCTACATGAAAAATAAATGAACTATGAACTATTCCACGACTGTACACAACAAAATGATTAACACATAAACATAATTTATTAATTACGAGTAAAGGCATACACATACGTGTAGAAAAAAAAATAGGGCTCGCGAAAATTTAATTTTATCGAATGGCATGTAGTCGATATTTTTTTTTGAAACGTAGTTATAAAAAAATAATTTATTTACTTCTATGGCAAAAGGTAGATAATTTACATAAAGCCGTTATATGAAAAAAAAAATACTAATGCCCTCCATGATTTACCTTACTGTGTACAAATTACAATTTTACACAATAAAAATAATAAAATAGTGATGTGCATTGATGTTATTCATGTCATATAAAATTAACTATATTGAAAATTGCAATCAAAGGTCAGTTACATGTAATAAGTTGGGAAGACTCAATTGACTCCTAGTGGCAATAGATGGCGCTATGTGAGACTATGTTACCTTTATTATTTCTCGTGTCCAGCTAGTGACATGGCTGCCGTACTACGAGCAGACGTTCGTGTCGCAGTTCGTGTCGCGGCCGGAGCACAGCTTCCGCTCCGACGAGCACCTGGCGCGCGTGCGCGCGCTGCCCGTGCTCATCCTGCACGCACGCGATGACGTCATCGTGCCGCACGCCGTCGGCGCCAAGGTGCGCACACAGACACACGTATAATGCGACATAACAGAGTACAAATTAAATGAGGGCGCCACTTTCTACGTAACTGTGATATTTTTGACGCAAAATGCTTAAACATGGCAACAATTTACCTGCCCGCAACTTCGTTCGCGGTGGAGAAAAACTCATAACCCGTCTTTTTTTCGTAAGCTAAAGCTAAGCTAAGCTTCGGGTAAAAAGTATCCTATAACCATCTGCGGAGATACCCAGCTACCCGTGTACCAAAAATAGTTGAAATGCGTTTAGCCGATTTAGCGTTATGAAGCCACAACGACACATACGCTGACGAAAAAAAGAAGGGTTATGACTTTTTCTTCTCCGCGAACGAAGTTCCGGGCACCTTCTAGCTTACTATACAATAGTAATAGATGAAACACAACTTTTTGTGTCATAGCTACATAGACAGGTTATAGCTAAGGTTACTTTTCAAGCTATAGCTAAGGTTAATTAAAAAAAAAACTTAATATTTTCTTCTGTTTCCGCGATTATTACTCATTGAAATAACCCGAAAAGGAAAGCTTCCGAAACGTCGGGAACTAAAATGAGATAATATACGCGATATAATCCGTTAAATTGTTTTATTTCAAAAAAAAAACTTTTCAAAAATGAAAGTAGGTACGGGAGTGAAAGCGGATAGATAAATTCGAGGCGTACAGCACAGAGATCGCTGGTGGAGAGGTGACACGTTGGACGCGTAATCCAAAGGTACCAGGTTCGATTCCTGGTGTGAACACGTGCGAGAGAGAGAGAGTTTTTCTTTGCGCTTGGATTTGTATCTGTATCACTATATAATCCATTAATTTATTTTTGTTTATTTTATTTGCCCACATAATGAATGACCCATATTTCATTTCATTATCATTGTGTGTGTTTTTTTTTTTATGTATGTTTACACTACAGTGACATCTGTAGCTAGCATGTGGCAACTGTAAAGTTTGCTCTGTTAGGATGAACATTTAGTTTCATAAATGCTTACCATGGTAGCGCTGACCGCAGAAAAGCCGGTTAAAATACAAAAATGCTAAAAATCTTGTAACAAATAGTGACAAAATTTTAAGACAAGCTGACTGGACTCTGTAGCTCAATTGGCAAAGCTTGCGCCCCGGCAAGGCACAAGGCACTGGTTCAAATCCAGTTGGAGTTTTGAAATTTTTTGATTAGTTGTACATTTTATTGTTATTTATTAACACTGAAAAAAGGATACATTTTCCTATAGGAGCGGACAAAATAATGAAAGATTTAACTGCCGCTGTGTTCGCTCATTTAAATATTAAAAACATTTTACGAGCGTTATCACGGTATTTTTTATTGAGCGTTAGCCACTAGTATTTAGGTGTCAAACACTGGTGCGCTCACCCTATGCAAACTTTACATTATAATATTGTGTAATAATATAATTATGATATTATGCTGGTAAAAATGCGTTCTGTGTAATTACCACGAATAAGACGCTACCAAAATACGCTTGCTGTGGCATGGGTTTTGATAAATATCATTAAGTATATCGGGGGGCATTTCATTAAAGCTACGTATACACCAAGCCATCAAACGCCAACGAAAGATATTCGGCGTTGGCTATCGCACGTTCGTTGGTTCTCGCTCAGCTGCGTACACACCAGGCCAACGAACGCCAACGAATGGTTTTCGCTGGCCTTCGCTGGCCTTCGTTGGCCGTGTCTGGACGATTTAATTAACGCCAACGATCGTTCGTTGGTGTGTGCCGGCGATCCGCAGCGGGCAACATCAAATGGAAGAAAGCCATCGACTCAACGCGGTGTGGACGGATGCCAAAGGCCAACAAACGAAAGCTCAGTTGAAGCGGCAGAATGTAGATACACTTTTAACCTAAAAAAAATATTTTGTACTCAAAACAATGGAGAAAAACAAAGAGTGCTAATCTCTCCTTAACCGAGATCGCTTCGCGATAGTTCGTATTTTTTTTTGATATAAGTATCTGATCCAATAGTGTTCAACAACCATTCAAAATCTTCAGAAGACATTCTGCTAAAGTTGTCGAATAAACGGTACTCTTTTTCAACTAGTAAATCTGCAATCATTTTACTTCCACTGTAAACACTTCTATTCTTAACATATGTCGTTGTCCACCATCTCCGCTTTCGTTTGTGTTTTTTTCTTTTTGTTAACTCGCTAAGATACAGAAAACTAGCAATTATAATAATTGCGTCGTCGTCCATGCTCAATATGTGAGACCACGAGCCGGAATCAAACCTGTTCGATCACTAAGGTTGGCTCCCGCACGTTCGTTGGTCGTTGAAGATGCGTTCTTTGGACCAACAAACGCGCGGTAGCCAACGCCGAATATCTGTCGTTGGCGTTCGTTGGCCTGATGTGTACGCAGGTAAATGATAAAGCCACGCTACGAATTGCCGGCACACGCTGACGAACAATTATGGAACGCTCGTTGGCGTTTGCTAACTCGTCCAGACAGGGCCAACGAAGACCTGCGAAACCCATTCGTTGGCGTGCGTTGGCCTGGTGTGTACGCAGCTTAAGAATATTAGGCACCAAGTATTCTCAAGTACGTTTTTGATTATTAATACTTGTCTTCTTGTGGATGGACCGCGAGTTCTGGTTGGGGCAATGAATAGACACCGTATACTCGCTATGCTGTATATTCGGAAAGTGGTTAATACTTAAATCTATGTAGTGTTGACATTTTATTACAGCGACCCCTATTACGCCGTGAACTACTAACTTGTCTTACAATCTATGTTTTACTATGCAAATCAAGCCATCAAGGTACCGAGTTATACATAAGTTAGATAGATGGCGCTGTTAACAATACTATTGTCTAACTTTCAGTTGTACGAGTCGGTGCGCAAGTCGCGCGGCGAGGGTGACGCGCCCATCACGCTTCACTCGTACGATAAGAGCGAGCGGCTCGGTCACAAGTGGATCTGTAACGCCAAAGACCTGTCGGAGGTCGTAGGGTGAGTTTACAGGCCTACATTTTCATATAAGTTCAGTTCAAATATATTTATTTCTCTAAAATTACAAATCACTTAAGCGAGTATACAAATATTTTAGTAAGTATAGCAACATTAATTATTAGTACATAATTAATTTATATGAGTATAACTTTTTGTATAACAAAAAGGAATATGTGAGTATTAAATTCAATTTGTATGGCTCGGATCACTCGCGAGGGCGCGTGATTTGGTTCTTATTTTCATGCTGTTACAGTTTACGTTTGGCAAATCTAATCAGTGAGATTTCGCGAGTGGATCGATCCATATCAACTACTTAGTTTATTAGACACCTGTTAGAGTGCAGCATAGCCGATGACGCGATATAAGTCGTTTTATATGTTTACATTTTTTTGGGGTTTCGTAGTCAACTAGGAACCCTTATAGTGTCCGTCCGCGGCTTAGCTCCGTGATCATTAGTACTAGAAAGCTGAAATTTGGTATGAGTATGTGTATGTATCACGCCGACAAAACGGTAAAATAAAAACGAAAAAAAGAATCAGTTTTTCGGGTACCTCTCGTTCATCTAAAGTGGGGGTGAATTCCGACACTAGTGTGTGGGGTGTCGTTGAATAGGTCTTTTAAAAATAATAGGGGTCTTCAAACATTGTTTATAGATAAAGTCAGCAGTTTAAATACGCTCCGGAAATCCAAAATCCCCTCAAACTTTTCAACCACGGGTCAAAAAATTATGGAAAATTCATGAAAATGAGGCCTTATAAGTACTTTCAATGAAAACTATATTAAATAATTATTGCCAAATAACTGCGCTTCTCAGCTAAAGGACGTAAGTGCCTTGGAGATGCGCTCTTTTGCTAGTACACTTTTTCATATCGTATTTTATTCATCTGTAGTGTATTTTTTTGTATGAACGGCTGCCGAACCCTACGCTAAGCATGGTCCGGCATGCTCTTGGCCGGTTTTTTTTAATGTAATGACAGGCAAACGGGCAGCCGAGCCACCTGATGGAAAGTAGTCATCCTCGTTCATGGATATGTGCAACACCGGAGGAATCGCCCATATTTTGACAACCTTTGAGTCCACTGTTAACTCGCTTCTTGAAGAATCCCATGTTATAGCGCTCCGCGAACACCTCAGGGGGGAAAGTCATACCATAACTTGCAAGTATGGTAAAAATGAATGTGATGCCCGTTTATTTTTGGGATGCCAAGCATCCAGATAGTGGGGATGTACTTTGTTTCTGAGGCGGGAGGTGCGATGATAGAAACGTGACGCTGGCACAAACTCAAAAAGTCAATGATGCCGATTTGATAAATGATCTTTAATCTTCAAGAACCGGCCAAGAGCATGTTGGATCATGCTCAGTGTAGGGTCCCGTATCCGCTACTACAAAGAAGTACATTACACGTGACAAAAATACTAAGTGCAAAAGAGCGTATCTTCCTGGCACTTAGTCCTTTTCCTGAGAAGCGTAGTTTTTCACAAATGACTTAAAAACAGTACATCCGATCATATCATTATTATTATAGAGCAACACACGCAATAAATCTGAAAACCTTTTTTATTTCTGTCTGTCTATATCAGTCAGCATCATCATCATCATTTCAGCCATAAGACGTCCACTGCTGGACACAGGCCTCCTCAAGGAATGGCCATCGGTTCTTCGAACTATGTGCCCTGCCCATTGCCACTTCAGTTTGCTTACCCTGTTTGCTATGTCGGTGACTTTGGTTCGTCTACGAATCTCCTCATTTCTGATTCGATCTCGTAGAGAGATCCCGAGCAGTAACCAATATAAAAAGACCCCACACCGCGTACATGTTGCTTAGGAGTAGGGCTCTACTAACACTGGGTTATTGTAGATCCGGCCGTTTTTAGCGTATATTTTGTATGGAGTCAGACACGCACTTAGCCGGTTTTTTTATTATTCAAATTCAAAATTGTTTATTTAAGACAACAGGGGTCCATCATTTTGTTAGTAAATTATTATTAAGAGCTAGGTTAATTACAATTATCATACTAATGTTAGCGACTACATGTACTAATTAACATAATAAACCTGCTCTGAATGAGGGTTTATTAATTTATGACTGTGACTAATAAATGTTTTTTTTTTACAGAAAATTCGTGTCATCCCATCAATCGTCGAAGTAATTCAACATGAAACTCAATACAATTCTACTTTAAACTACGAGCGGGGTTTATTTATTCATAAAACAATCAGCTTTAATGCTTGTTGCCAATCAATGAGGAAAGTAAACTTAACAATATTTCTTCTGACATTTTTTCCAGATTTAGTAGCTTACATAGATGGTAAACCTTACGTGGTACTGCAGAGCATATTCTTTTGGATTTGCTTAGTAAAACAATTATTATCTAATGAAAACTGGTAAATTAGAAATCTGCAATTCTACTTAATTTATAATTGGTAAAACATTAATTTATCAAAATTAGCTTCAGTATGCCTTATATTATATACAGCTGTATGCCTAATAGAAGTCAATTCTGATACTAAATGCATGGCCTTGTATGGAAAAAATAAAATGTATATAGTAGGTAGTACTAGTAATTAATATGTGACTCGCATAGTGGCAAATTCTTGAAATGACAATGTCTCAAAAAATGGTGTATATCCAGTATTATAATGTATCGCAGTGTTATAATACTCTATTTTAATATTGATATTGATTTTATAAATGTGTCGATGCATATGAAAATCAAGTAAGTTCTTAAAATTTGGTAATTGTATTTCTTGTTTGAAAAATAACTTAAATTCCGTTACGAATAAAATTTACGTGGACTAAGGTGGCTTTGATATGCGTCGTTTTTTTATTATTTTATTAACTTCTGTAACATTGACAATGACTGTACCAGTACAGTTGCTGTTGATAGCATTATTGCAATGCCCTATGTACAGTAAGGGGAATTAACCTTTTGGCTGCCAATCAGCGATGTAATACGACGCAACGGCAAGAAAAAAATATTTTTACGTGATAACATGGAAGAGAGATATGCGTCACAAGCCGAACGTTTAGGCCGATCGTTCCTCTCTATCGCTTGTTCCGCGCTCTCGCTTGCACGCGGAACGTGACACCGGAAGTTTCGTGGGTGCAGCCAGAGTTCATCGATTTATAAGATGTTATCACGTCAAAAAATCCTTAAAAATAAAATAGTGATTGCAGGACGAGGTATTGATATTATATTCGGAATTTTCGAACCATGTAATTTGGTCAGCATTCGACGCTGGCGTCACTGGCACGAATTGTCGATGACGCGATTTGCCGATTGGCGGTCAAAAGGTTAAAACACTCTTGTCACTATGAATAAGGACCTAAAAAGATACGTCTTTCAGTTTCCCTTACTGTACACATTAGATATAACTAATTATACTTTTAATGTGTGTAGATTACTGATGAGCAAATTGCGGAAACTTTCCAAAATGCTTAAAAAGTCTTAAGTCTAGTGTTAACTTACCTGTTTAAAATACCTTTTTTGAGCATTTTGGAATGTTTCCTCAATTTGCACATCAGTAGTGTAGAAAATATGCACGTACCAGAGACGTGACGTCAGTAAAATGACAAGGGAAGCCGAAGCGTATTCATTTACTCATATTTAATGAAAAAGGTTATAAGCTTTTCCTTGGGAAACCCGGTGGGAATTTGCTTATATGGACGCCACGCTACTGACACGTACATAATTTGATATTAAAGCCCGATTGTTTTAAGACCATCATTATGATGTGCATTACACCAGAACTACTTTGTCGGGTACGTGACGGCTATGACAGCTATCTTAAAAACATATATATAGAGTCCAAGAATTCGCTACCAATACAAAAGCAAAATTATAAAATATTGACATACCAAAAATTTACTTGGTAACTTTCTTAGAAGTATGAAAAGAATGACGTGCCAGACATTCTGGGGGAATGCACCTGAAGCAGTTGCATAAATTATTATTTAACGAACTGCCATTATGCGATAGTTAAATAATCATGCTCAATCATTGGACCACCATTTTAGGCCAGTAGTTCCTCATCAGTATCAGCAAAAAGTCACCCACTGCTGGAGGTAGGCCTAGGTACTTCCTATTAAATAATAATTGGGCCCGGATTTGCTCAGAAATTTGATGAAATAGTAGTACTGCTTTTTTAAATAAAACAATATAAACGGATTATATCGCGTTCTAGAAGGCGCCCGCAACTTTGTTCGCGGAGGAAAAATAGTCAACACTGTGTAGTCGGGTAAAAAGTATCCTATAACCATCTGGGGATACCCAGCTATCCGTGTGCTAAAAAATAGTTGAATTCCGTTTAGACGTGGCGTGATGAAGCCGCAACGACATACAAACATACAAAAAATCCAAAAAAATATATTTTTCGTTTCAGTGACTTCCAAATAGTCCGTTACAATTTTAATATCTTCAATGTACAGACATTTCATTTTTACAACTTTATAATAGTATAGATATTATCTCACTTGAGTATCCGACGCGTATATATATACCCGATAATAATCCGTTTAAATTGTTTTATTTAAATTATTAATAATCGCGGAAACAAGACAATGTTAGTAGTGTGTAGTGAAAATGCTAATTGAGTGTCAATGTAGACCATCTGACAGTAATTAGCCGTTAATCGACCGTTAGTAATTAATAAAGCATGTTGAAATTGGATTTTACAGTATTGCCTTTGCTAGTGAAATACTCATAAATTTAGGGTATGTTATTAGGAAATAAATTTCGGAGTGTTAGTGAAAGAAGTAATATGGTAAAACCATAACTTTAAGAAGTCTTGTTACAAATAATGTTCTAGCCTCAAAATATCACATTGTAAAAATGAAATTACCAGATATATTGATGATATTATATGCGAAACGGACTATTTGAGGTTTTTTTTTTCGTACAGTCGTTTTATGCTGTTATCATCTTAGAATATTCTTCGGGGTCCTTCGTTCGCTGAGGAGAAAAAGTCATAACCCTCTTTTCTGCTTCAGCGTAGTCGAGTAAAAAGTATTCTACAACCATCGGTAGATGTTAAGTTACTCGTGTACCAAAAATAGTTGAAACCCGTTTCGGTTATAAAGCCACGACACATACAAACATACAAAAAAGCGATTCACAAGCGAGAAGTCACAGACCTTCACATAGTCCGTATCACTTTTATTAATATATTCAATGTAGACGTTTCATTTTTACAACTTTATAATAGTATACATATATTTATTTAATTTAGATCACCGGTTCAATGTGTCTACCATTCGACCAGAGAGCACCAATTCCTGGTGTGGACTACGTGCAAGTGCAATTGAGTTTTTTCTTTGCATCTATATCGAAATAAAATAAAAACCTCTATAAACCCTTTTTTAACCCTTAGACGCATGAAGTAGCAGTAACGATATCGAGAGGCATCAAGTGTCCAAGCTCGGCCGGATTTCACCTTCCCATACAAACGGAGTTTCGTTCTCATTTTAATACTAAGTGTTGGATTGTAACGAAACTTTGCATATACAATGACATGAGGTATATTTAGGCCTGAGTTTAGTTTATATGGCTCCAGTTTATAAAACAACCGAAATATGGCAAAAACAAGTTTTGTATGAAAAAGTTCAATTCACTGTATTTTTTTACTATGGTATCTGAAGCTACATAAAGTAATTACAGACCTGGATATACCTTAACTTGTTCTAAGTACAAAGTTTCAGAGCAAACTAGCTAGTTTTAAAATGTGAGCGTAACTACGTTTTTATGGAGAACCGAGCTTGCCAGGGCCTCTTAAATTCACTTTAAAATTAGATTTTATTGACTGTAAAGTAATTTATTTATTATTCACATAAAGTTACACAGCATTCCAGTAAAAACCAAGGCACTGTGAACTACAAAAAAAAACCAAAAACAAATAGAAAAACTTAAAACTAGTTTGATTTAGGCGACGTAACTCCATGGCTCCGTTAATAATTTGAAATGAATTCGATTGGTACTTGATTCGCTCTAATAACATTATTGATAAGCTCATGCATCTAACGGTCAAAAAGTATGGTCATTAATAACATCGCCATCTCTCGGACAATGTATGTCGGAATATATTTGTGTACTCAATCATCATCATTTGGATTTTAATATTTTTACAAGTTTTTATTTGACTTGCAATGTTACTATGTATGTTCGGGACTCGGGTAGAATCTTGCAAGTAAAATTTGACCTATTTGCCGCTTTCCGATAGAGCTAAAATTTTGCATACTTTGTAAGGTATTTGGTTTAATAAAAGAATGCAATCCTACCGAATTTGGACTCTTTACAATCGTCTCAGTGAGTAGTTGATGGTTTTTCAAGGAAAAGTACAGTCGGCGATGACTTGTCATACAATTGAAATTTTTGACAGAAACTTATTTTATATAGGATATAAGGACCTTTTAAGATGGTTATTGCTTACTCGACTACGCTGAATCAAAATTATTTATGCCTTTTTCTCATTGGGAACGAAGCTACAATCGCCTTCAAGTTCTCAATACAAGGAATGTATGAAAATGTTTGTACAGAATGCGATGCAGTTGGACAGCTATTTTAAAGATAAATGACTCTTATACATAAGAGGAACTATGGAGTGTATAAAATCAAGGAGAACAATCTCTATACTTACCTATATCCAAAGTGTCCACCACTGTAGCAAGTGCGTAAAATAAATTACAATAATAATGGAAAAACATATCCACAACGATGCAAGGAAAACTATTTTGAAAACGATTGCATATTTACATCTGATGAAGAACGAGGGATGGACTAGCATTTCGATAAAAAAAAATAGTTATATTCTATTTGACAACTTTTTTGTAGTATGTTATAGAACGACGTCTTAATGTTAGAAATATTTGTGAAAAAACTACTCCAATCTCACAATAACTCCCCGAGATACAAGAATATAACACATTTTTGGATTTTCCCAAAGAACGCTTCATACTTAAAGCCTATGGGGAAATTAAGAACTTTGTTCTGCAGCTATGTTAAAACTTACGAGTACGTTTATCGAAACAATTTCGTAACAAAAGTTACCATTCATTGCATGGGTTATTCAATGGTATTATTAGTTATAAATATTTTCATACTTTAGAATGGACTTTCCCACACAACTTTAAGGGCTCATAAAAAAGCTACACGCAAGATAATCGTGTTCGAAATTTAAATGTATTACCCTATTTTGCTTGTTTTATCAGGATCTTATAAAATTTATACAAATTTTGAGAACAGGCAACATCCATATTGGTTGTTGACTTCATACTATCTTGCTACACTAGCGCCATTCCGGACGGATTTGGAACTATTATTTACTGCTTTCTGTTGGCTGCTGGACACTTTCATCTGTTTTCCTTTATGAGATTGAGCTCCTTACCATGTCTATACTCCATGGGAGGAACATTATTATTTGTAATCGAGTGTGACCCAGTTATGGACAATCGGTGATGGTGAAACGCTTTTTAGCTAGTATTTACTAATTTATTCTTTGTTATTAAGGCCAATTTAATAAAAAGTGTTTTGTATATGTGTTTTCATTTCTTTGTACCTTTAATCCTTACTAATAAAATGTTCAAGTTTATTGTCTTTATTTCAAGCGATAACGGGGCAACGGGTTAATGTGCTATTTTGCAAGCTGAGATGATAGAAATTGAAGAGTGGCAGGCTACTTTTCATCTGTAATTAACGATGGGTAGGTATAGAGGATGTTCTTTTTTATTTCCGTCAGCTAGGAAACGTTCCATTAAAGTCCATTTTATAAACTTTATTTCCAGAGATGAGCAAAATTTATTCGAATGACGAATAACAAATAAGAATAACCAAATTATTCGCGCATGAGTAATAAAATTATCGAACGATTATATTATTCGAATAAATTGTATTATTCGTGAAATAAAGAATAGATAGAAGGTTGTTTTATGTAAGGCGAAAATCTTAGTCCGTTCCGTTAGTAGAAACAAGTCTTTCAGTCATGTTTATTATTATTTTTGAGAAAAGCTAATAAGGTATTCCAAGAAGAAATAATTATTCGTTCGATTCTACACAAGCTTCAACCGCTATCAGTCCGCTGGTTGCATTTTTAACTATACAGGATGTCCCAAGAAGTAGTGATATACTGAAGCTGGGAGGTAGAGGACCTAGAGAGCTATCTAAATCACCCCCATGTATGTTCCGCGATTTTTCGTATTTTCGGAGTTATGACTTTTTTTTTAATTTTTCACCTATCGCCGAGTACGATGAGATTTTTATTTGTGGGGACGTGAATTATTGCGGTAGATGCTTGATTTCTTTTGTGTGCTAAGCTGATAGATAGGCCAATTTAGTAAGGTAACATTTACTATCGTTAGATCTTTGAATGGAATAAAAAAAAAATGCCAAGAATGATAAAATTACACAATATGTTCACAACTTCAAGGGGCTTTAAAAAGATAAAATCACATAAAAAAAATACTGTTTGGCTTTTAAAAACTTGCTCTATCTATCAGGTAGCTACCCTGAAAATTTCATTTTATTATTCATAAGGCTTCAATCAAAAAATTAAAATCTAAATGTGGTACGTGCAAAATTTTAATTTACATGTTGATTAATACAAACAAAGTAAAACCAATTACAAGGTGTTTAATTACAAGAAATTTTCAAAATGGTCCCCCTGTTGCTCAATGCAAGTGCGACATCGCCGAAAAAAGTTGTCTTTTAAACGTCTAAATGCACTTCTATTATTTTTAATGGTTTCTTCTGCTACTCTCAATTTCCAGGTTAACTAGTCCAAATTGCGGCATTCTCTTGAGTAGACGAGGTCTTTGTAGTATCCCCATATAAAAAAATCAATGGGGTTTAGGTCGGGGGACCGTGGAGGCCAGGCTATAAGGCAGGCGTCACCCTGGCCGCAACGACCAATCCATCTTTCAGGGTATCTTTGATTGAAATAGTTTCTTACGTCCAAGGCGAAATGGCATGGTGCACCATCACACTGCAGTACCATGCTTCTGCGTGTCTCCAAGTCCACATCTTCTAACAGCAGGGGCAGATCGACGCGTAGAAAATTTAAAACGTGATTGCCGCCCAAGCGGTCTGGCAGCTGAAAGGGCCCGATTAGCTGACCGTTAAGTATGCCAAAGGTTAACACTAAAGTGTTCTTGGAATGTCGATTCCCTTTTTAAATTTGGATTTTCAATTGCCCATGAGTGAGAATTGTGCATATTAAAAATCCCATTGCGTCTAAAGTGGGATTCATCCGTCCACAAGATTTGGTTAAAAAAGTTTTCGTTTTCAGCTTTTCTCCTCAGCATTTCCTGACAGAATTCAATTCGCCGATTGTAATCTTCCGGTTTCAACTGTTGCACTTTTCTAATGAGAAACGGATGATATCCTACGCTCTGTAGTGTACGGTGTACCTGAGATTTAGAAAGTCCAGTACGACGTTCCATTTCTCTCACACTGGGCGACGGGTCTCTTTCTACTTCTTCAACCACTGCATCTACTACATGAGGATCCGGCATAGTGGCCATACGGCCTGATCTGGTACCCGGTATGTAACCTTCCAAATACGCATTATGTACTCTTAAGATCATGCGATAGTCAGGAAACGTTTCAGGTTGAGGCCCTCCTCTTCGTTCCACATGTTCCCGGTACAGCCTTGAAGCTTCCGCCGCATTCCCCCTAGCATAACCGTAATAGTAATGCATTTCTGCGTAGTCACGTGAAGTAAACATGATCACTTACACGCAAACTCAAGTCCAGTTAAATAATGCCAAGTCGTCGATTCCAGGTAATAACACTAATCCAAATCGTAACTTTTTTCGGCGATGTCGCACTTGCATTGAGCAACAGGGGGACCATTTTGAAAATTTCTTGTAATTAAACACCTTGTAATTGGTTTTACTTCGTTTGTATGAATCATCATGTAAATTAAAATTTTGCACTTACCACATTTAGATTTCAATTTTTTGATTGAAGCCTTATGAATAATAAAATGAAATTTTCAGGGTAGCTACCTGATAGATAGAGCAAGTTTTTAAAAGCCAAACGGTATTTTTTTTTATGTGATTTTATCTTTTTAAAGCCCCTTGAAGTTGTGAACATATTGGGTAATTTTATCATTCTTGGCATTTTTTTTTATTCCATTCAAAGATCTAACGATAGTAAATGTTACCATACTGAATTGGCCTATCTATCAGCTTAGCACACAAAAAAAATCAAGCATCTACCGCAATAATTCACGTCACCATAAATAAAAATCTAATCGTACTTGGCGATAGGTGAAAACTAAAAAAAAAGTCATAACTCCGAAAATACGAAAAATCGCGGAACATACATGGGGGTGATTTAGATAGCCCTCTAGGTCCTCTACGTCCCAGCTTCAGTATATCACTACTTCTTGGGACATCTTGTATATTTACCCTTAGGTCCGGCCGCATCAACGCGCGACCGGCCGCGCGGCAATCAAATTCCTAATACATTGCGTGTGATGCCAACTAACTGCGGTACGGTGAGCGTCTCCACCGCGCAATGAAGAGAGAATTCGTTCGCCGCGCTGCTAGTCGCACGTTGTCATGTCATTAGGGCCTATATGGGGGCAATCAACATTTTTCTATACCTCGCCATGGTTACGTGTACTCTATCACTCTTTAAAACTACGAGTTTAAAGTTTTAACTACAATATAAAGGTACAATTTTTCTCACTTCTCCTGCTCAAAAAGTACGTCATATTAGCTTCGCGAAGCGAGACTAAAATAGTACATTTAGCCCCTAGGGTTTAAAAGAAAGCCATATAATCCCTTACAAATTTCTATGACACTGAAAAAAAACTTGCTGCCAGCTAGAATACTCCTTACAAATAATTAAAAACAAAGAAACCAACCTGATCAGATTGGCTAAACTTTCTGATAGAATTGCTCAAACTGTTCTTTTAGTTTTTCATGAAATATACAATTTTATTGTTCGGTCTTTTTTATTTTCTCGCAGTCGAAGTAAAAAGCAGTGTTTAACACCTAAAAGCCATTTTTCAAGTGCCCATCTAATCAGTATGATTGTTAATAATGGCTTAGATTATTAACATTTTTCGAACTCTGTCAATATTACTTTTTGTTTTACAAATATCATGATAATAATCACAATTTTTGCAATTTATTAGTGGATCACTCCACTAGCGTTATTATTATAAACAATATTGTTTCTGTCAATATTGTTTCCTGAGTTACCGGACAGAATAACAGTAAAAAAAGTTAATCCATTTATCATTTTCAGTTTTTTTGTAGCAGTTCAAGTATCCTTCTCTTACCCAGAAGGATTCCTGAACCGATTTTTTTAATCAAACCTACAGGAAAATGATTAATAATCAATCATTACGAATCAACTCTTAACTAAGTGCAAGAAATCGGCTTCTTTCTAGATGCACCAGGGGATGTTTAACGGTTTGCCGATTACTTGTACAGTCTAAGTAGTAAACAGTTTTTTTAGAAAAAGGGATCCACCTATATGGTCAGACCGATGGACCATCACGGTTTAAAATTCGCAAAAATCTATGGAATCCCTCAAAGATTTGATAGATTTTTGCGCTTAAGCTATCAACATTTGAGGACCGAATAAAATTACAACTACAAAGTTAGCATCACGCGTTTATAACACACATTTGCATAATTACCAACCTAGCCATAAAAACTTAAAAAAAAAACAATAACATCGATTTCATGGTTTGAGAATATCATAACAAAACCGATCCAAAGAAATAAGGACTTTAGACCTTCGTATTAAGTTTAACATCGCATGGGAATTACTTAGAAGGTCGTTCGAAAATCTGTGTTCTTTATTTAATTTGTACAAATTGAACGTAATATTTTATGGGTGTTTTTTAGTAGCGGTTGGTAATAAATCTTTTTTAAAATTAAGACTGGCCGGCACGGTAGCGACCGCGGGCCGACAGAGGAAATAATTTATTGTCTTTGGTTCCAGGAGTCGGCAACATTTTGCACTAAAGTTCGTTAAGTTCCTATCCTTTGTTTAGCGACCTACCTATATAGACGTGCGACAAGCTTTGAAAAAACCAAAACTGTTAGATGTTGCGAAATTTCCCCAAAGGAAAAAAATAATTCACAGATTTTTATAATTTTCCTTTAACTATTTACCCACGTAGGGAAGGAAAGTTGCGAGAATAACCTAACCTAACCTAACCTAGGTAAGTAGGTACCATCAGTTTGTTTAAACTTTTAAGTAGTAATACGCACAAGTTCTATTACAGCAGTAGATGGGTATGCTAACTTTATAGACAAAATTAAACTAGATAAAAATAAGAGATTATACGAATGGGGCATATGCATTCCGTAGAAAGGTACGCGACTCCTGCTTATTAAACAAGTGTGAATCAAAGGTTCTTTATTTGAATTTATACGTTTCTCGATGCCCACAATGAAACGGAAATGCTTTGTCGATGGCCCCCGTTTGACCTCCGTAATGATACAGTTTAATTGCAATACTAACCTATAAAGTTGTAAAAATTAAATATCTGTACATTAAAGATATTTTCAAAAATAATACATTGAGTAGGACTTTTTGCAGGTCACTGAAACGGAAGTTTTTTTTTTTGTATGTTTGTACGTGTCGACGTGGCTTCATCACGCCAAATCGGCTAAACGGATTTCAACTATTTTAGGTACACGGGTAGCTGGGTATCTTCCGATGGTTGTAGGATACTTTTTACCCGATTACGCTCAAGAAAAAAAAGAGGGGTTATGACGTGAACGAAGTTTGTGCCGATGTATGTACCTATGTACGTTCCTCTCAATTTTAAAAACTACTAAACGGATCTCAACGAAACCTTCCAGTAATGTTGTTTAAACATCCGAATAACACTGGCTATAAATTGCATCTCTGAGCGAAGAAAGTCGCGGGCAACAGCTAGTTTAACCCCTCGTATGCTTAGACACGGATCCGTGCAGAGCATTTAAACTCTGTTAAAATGTTACTTAGCTTCAATTTGATTGGCAAATTTTTGGCATCGCAGGGGTTAATAATATATAATCGACTTACTAGTAGTTGAAAATTGCCGTGTTGTTCGTCGAAAATACCTCTGTGCTTGATGTTGAAGGCTTTCGACCAGTGCGTGTTTGCTATTCTGCCGTGCTAGTTTAAAAGGCCGTCTTTTGATAGGAGTTTCCATACGTCGTTTTTCATTAGCACGGCAGTATTGATAACTCATTGAACTGAGACATCATCATGTTCATGATTATCATTTATACCAGCCCAACGACGTCCACTGCTGGACAAAGGCCTCACCCAAGTATTTCCTTAACCACCGGTTGTACATCGGCCTCACTCAACGGTTTCCCACGATCTTCATCAGACCATCGGTCCGATGGCCGCTGGGATAGAAAGGTTAACTAGTGGCGATCACGCACAGATAAACGTAGCGTGGATAGGCCTTCAACAAGGTGAACTGAGGTAGGTATTGCCGTTCACTATATGACTCATAAAGGTGCGTCCACATTTGTATCATTTGCCCGATCAGGTCTTCGTTCCGTGGCATGATCGCGTGACACAATCACGCGTTTGGACGTTGCGCCGATCCGATCGCTCGAAATCCATGTTGCTACTCGTATCACACACTTAGACAAGCGCGGCATGATCGCCGCGCTGACAGTGAGCGTCGAAGCAGCGCGATACGCAGTCATGCCACGCCACGGTGATCGGATACGAGCAAATGATACAAGTGTGGACGCACCTATAGATAGGTGCGTTCGTTGTAGATGACTAATGCTATTGCTAGCACTACAGTGTAGTGACTACACAATACACATTAGCGCGCGAGTCGAGGGCGAGGCCGAGATACATTGGCGTTATTCTGAAAGTGCTGTAGTCCTTCGCTATTTTAAAACAGCAATGTATTTATCTTGATTTTGCCTCCTTATCCTGAACGAAGGGTCTACGAAAATTGGTCGGTTTTACCAAAACTGCAGAAAATTCGAAATTGCATATTTATTTTATTACCTTCATACTTTATTTTACGGCATGTTACAAAATCAGCCTTGACTCAGAGTTCATGAAATTCATTATTCAACCCTATGACAATGAGAGATACGAGGTTAGGGAAAATATCGCTTGTTATTTGATTTTGAATTTGGAAGGGTGCCGAATGTGGCGGACTAATCATTTAATTTTGTTTGATTATTAAATTACTGGTGAACTGTTTAAAATTAGAATACTATTAATTACTAGAGGTGCCCGCACGTTCGTTCGCGGAGGAAGAAAAGTCATTACCCCTCTTTTTTCGTCAGTGTAGTTGGGTAAAAAGTATGCTATTATATATATAGTCCCGTGTACCAATAATAGTTGAAATCCGTTTAACCGATTTGTCGCTATGAAGCCACAACAACACATACAAACATACAATACAATATAACAATTCTTTATTGCACAGCAACAACAGAAACAGTACAATAGAGCCTTAAAATAAAATATGGTAGACAATAGGCGCTCTTATTGCTAAAGAGCTATCTCTTCCAGACAACCTTTGGGTAGCGGAAATGAAACAGAATATAGCAAGGAATGAGTACAGGAAACATACAAAAAATTTAAAAAAAATGTACATATTTCGATTCAGTGACCTCCAAATAGTCCGATCAATCATTTTTTGAAAATATCTTCTAATTATGTACAGACATTTCATTGTGGCTTCATCACGCAAAATCGTCTAAATGGATTTCAACTATTTTTGGTACACTGGCAGCTGGTTATCCCCAATGGTGATAGTATACTTTTTATCCGACTTCACTCATGAAAAAAGTGGGTTATATTTTTTTTCTCCTCCGCTTACGAAGTTGTGTTGTGGGCAATTCTAGTAGCTGATAAAAATGGGACAGAAGTAGATAGGTTCCTATCTAGAAACTTAACTATGGCCGATACACAATATTCTGGTGTTATTCTAATGAGAAAAAAAAAGTAACTAAACAAATCATTTATCTTTTATTATAAGTAACTAATTAGAAATCAAATAATTCGTCACCATAATCGTTACAAATAATTACCAAGCAAAATAACCTCTACACCCTTCCTTTATATTTTCACTATCAAATAAGCAAAAAACACTAAAGACCTCATGCCGGCAAACTACCGAAATCTGATACTCAAAACAATTTTATTTTCTTTCAACATTGCCAAAAACTCCTCTATTACAAGTGCACTGAGTATACGCTCTTGTTTTCAATAGAAGGGTCCGAATCGTTCTCCTTGCCCCTACCAGGCAAGCGTGAAATACGTCTAAAGTGGGTGCTCGGTGTACGCAATCTAGCCACATGTGCGATTTGGAGCGTTCCGGAACGCGCAAATATTCATTACTGGCAACCCCGCGGAGAAAATTGGCGCGAAATCTCTTGCGTAGTGGGACTAGTGGTGGGATTAGTGTTGTGTTATCGATTTTGTCATCCTACTATTCTATTCTACTCTTATTATGAATGTAAAAATTTGTTTAAAGGTTTGGAGGATTGTTTCTCAGGAACGCATAGACCATCAAACGTATTAAGATGAAACTTGGGACGCAGACAAGCAGGTCATATAGATTAAAACATAGGGTACTTAATTTCCGACAACCCGGGTGAATCCGCTGGTGAATGCTAGTAACTAGACCAAGGGCTGATCAATAAGTATATAGGTATGCAAAAATAAATTATAATCATTTATTTTTAAAATATGATTGACTATACAAATACTGACCACTGCCCTGGCCACAACTAGCCACTTTCCCTGGCTGCTAATTTACTTTAACGTGTTGTCAAATTTGTCAAGAATGTCAAGATAAAAAGTGACAGCATGCAGCAATAAGGACAAACTAAATTTAAGATAACAATATGCAGTGGCTTACTACATTAATCTCTAAATACGCCGGCAGCAGGTTTACACACTGCTAAATATGTAGAAAACTTAACGTTAAAGATGCGTCACAATACGCAGCGTCAAGTTTCAGTGTTGTCGATCCGTAAATAATACATAGCTGTCGATATCGATACAGACCGACGCGCCGCATCACTCAAAAGGGTGAAATTTCATATTATTCATATGGCAACTCCTGTTTGTGTTCGTTTTAACCGCGATGATGCCGCCTTATGTCCATTACTACTAGATTTAATAACTGAGGAACGGGATCAACGTCGGATAAAATAAAGTACTCATATGAGTTCGTATGAATTTCCTAATAATCGTCAACATTTCAAATTTCCAACTAATATTATACGGCACACGTTAATCAATTATCAAGGAACCCAACAATATGTTTTACTTCAACTAGTTTTGAAGATATTTGGGGAAATGCGTAGGAAGGGTTACAATTCTCTCAGTGACGTCACTAGGTGGATATGACACGGTCACAGCTCACAAGAAGAACGGTCGTACAAGTACTCTAAATCCGTCTTAGTATTAGTTATTTTGTTATGATTTCCTACGTTCTGACTGTCACCTACGCTCTTTTAGAATGAGGAACTTTTGAAATATTCCTTAATATGAAATCGGGTATTTTCGAAAATTTGAAAATGTGCTTTTTTTTAACGGTGCCCGCAACTTCGTGGACGAGAAAAAGTTGGAACCCCTCTTTTTTTGACAGCGAGTCGTGTAAAAAGTATCCTATAACTATTTGTGGATACCCAGCTACACGTGTGCCAAAAATAGTTGAAATCTGTTAAGCCGATTTGGCGTGATGGAGCTGTAACAACAAATAGAAACATGCAAAAAAAAGAAAACTTCCAAATAGTCCGTTACAAAAATATTTTTGAAAATATCTTCAATCTGAAATGAAATGTGTGTACACACATTTCATTTTTATAACTTTATAGTACCTATATTAAGGAAAGTCACTTTTTAAATAAAGAAATCCAAATAAAAATCGGTTCATTCGTTTAGGAGCTACAATGCCACTAACAGACATACAAATATACAGATGAGATACACACATTAAACTTATTTTATCATCCCTGTTTTTATTGGGGATAAAAATACCCAATCCGCGGCAAAACGTAGTTTCTCGTGAATTAATGAAATTTGCTAACATAAAAATCGTCCCAACTCCAATGGAACCCTGAAGGATAAAAATTTCAATTTATTATTTGCAAACGTAAGCCACACTTTAATTTAAAGCTCGGTGGTAATGGAAGAAAACAAATAGGAGCCGCCATATTAGAACGGAGTTTATTTAATAAAGTTGCTGCGTACACGGCTTAGCTTTAATTTTAATATTGTTGCAATACTTGTGGTGGAAATGTTTTTTTCTGGTTCATTTTGTTTGAAATGTGTAATTAATTACTCTTCTACACTATTATAAAATTGTAAAAATTAACATCTGTGCTATTATATAAAGTTGTATAAATAAAATGTACAGTTTTCAGCATTGATTGATATCTGCAACAACAAAGTGCGCATAAATCCAACACGACTGTATTTCTTGGGTGGTTAAGACGTGTCAGATATTTTCGCCCGCTTTGTTCTGGCAGATATGTTTGTGACTACATTCAAGATATTTAAAAAAGCAATACGGGCTATTTGAAGGTCACTGAATCGTTTTTTTGTATGTTTGTAGGTATGTGTTGTTGTGGCTTCATCACGCCAAAACGGCTTAACGGATTTCAACTATTTTTTGGACACGGTTAGCATTGAAACATGGTTAAAGAAATAGAATACTTTTTACCCGACTACGAATACAAAATACAAAAACCAGCATAAATACAAAATATATACCAGCTACTACATGGAACACGAATGCTACTCGAGTACTGGTTTCAGCAGATGCCTACGTAGCATCCGCTTGAAAACTACCTTGCTTTGGGTATTTAAAGTGTAGATGTATTTACCTTTGTTACAAAAACAATGTCTGTTTCGCAACGTTTCACACGTTGGATATTCTAATTTCAATTATGGCACTCAGTTGAGCACATTCATTGTTATGAATTAAGGTCGGAATTAACTAGACAATGTCGTACTGATTTACCTTCAATCCTAAATGCCCTTTTCACTTTATACGGATCCCTGATACAAACGGCCGCCAAACCTCGCACCATTACCCCCGGGCACCTCATTACTTAATGGACGACAAATCTGAAAGACATTTTAATTTCGCTAACAATTCTGTTTTGTATATTTTAAAAATGTCCAACAGTTTTTTGCGATTTAATTTTTTTTCTAATTCATTTTCAGGCGAAAATGTTTTGTTTTTCAATTATTATTTTTTGTAATGTCAAAGGGCGAACTTAAAATGTTAACTGATGATTTAAGTGTAGAGTGAATCTATTTAATAATATTTCTAATTCATACTAATGCCTATTATAAATACGGAAATAACTCTGCCTATCTGTCTATTACTTTTTCATGCATAAACATATGAACCGATTTACATGAAATTACTTAGAGTCAGTCAGGCCCTGGGAAGGACGTACGTAGAATAGTCTGAATTCTGAAAATCGTCCCTTAAGGTAATAAAGAGGGAGGAAGATTTAAAGCATAGGCTCATAGCTTGTAATGTTCTAAACTAGACGATGCCCACAACATCGTTCGCGGGCGAGAAAAAGTCATAACCCCTCTTTTTATCGATAGCGTAGTCGTAGTAGTACACGTGTACCAAAAATAGTTGAAATCTATTTAGCGGGTTTAGCGTGATGACGATAAAGTCATAAAGACACATATAATTTAGTAATTTAATCAACATAGTAAGTGACCTCCAAATAGTTAGTACAATTTTTTTTTTTAATTTCTTCCATGTACAGACATTTTATTTTTACAATTTTATAATAGTATAGATAATTTTGATAAACTCTTAGGGAGAATAGGAAGACGAGAGGCCATTTCAAGGCAATTGTGCAATAATCGCAAAATGTAGAAAGAAAACACATATTGTCATGTGAATTGAAAAGTTTAAAAACGGTCGAAAGTCCGTTTCGATTTTATTTTTGGTTAAAAACCACCTCACAATCGATTCTACATCCTAGTGGTAGTGGCACTAAAAATAATAATTGTATTCAACAAAGATACTGGAAAGTAGGTTAAAATATCAACTTCGGTATAATGTGTTATTTATCTTTTCCATAACATTTTTATTCCTAACCAACCGATGAAATTATCTTTTAATGTTTGTCTTATTCATTGGGTATTAATTATTACTTAGACAAAATGCAGAGTAAAACATCAAGCAACTTCGAAAAGTCACGCGAAGTGTTGGTAAAGCCTTCTAAAACGATAAATATGTATTTATTTACGAGTGCCGGTAATTCAATTAGAATACTCGATAATGAAGGTTCAAATACACTTACTCTAACAGGCACCTAGCCAGGCACACTTGAATACAATCACGATCATTACCCATTAATAAGCCCCTTGTATCTATTACATTAAATATCCATCGCTAGACTGTGCCCTAATCCCTTTACCTTTCCATAAATCATAAATACACCATTATTTATGACCGTTTCAATTTCACCCACGTACGACATTCATTGTTTATTTCATCGCATAAAAAAACTGTCACGAAACTGTCGAGAAAAAAACATCTCCTGGGCCTCTTTTAAATAAAACAAAGACGTAGACATGTCGGTAAAACAATTGACTCGACATCGATAAACAATGCCGCATCACTAGTGACACGACGTTCGAAATTCGAATTTGATGTAACAAAATACGGTTGAACTCGACGTTGCCAGTTTGGGAGTTAAAGCCGTTTGGAGCGTGGAAAAGCGAAACGGTTACATATTTATAAAATGGAATCGATTTTTAAATAAGCCAATGGCTGGCCTTCGTTGGAGGGGCGGGATGCGTACAGCACAAAGTTGAGTGTGATGTACTAGAGTCTTACAATTATAAAAACAGGGTCTGTTATTGCGTGCTTATCGCTGAGTTAGGTTGGTGGATCTGTAAGCCCCTCCCCGCTTGAGTCAGATGAGTGTCTGGTGCGTTTTTCGTTCACTCTCTCGGCGGATGCCGAGGCAAGCGCCTCGGGACTGGTGTATACAACAAACAGTTGTCTATGGCATAATAAACAAATGAAAACTGTGTTTAACGAATGACTTAATTAGTGTACGATTTCTGTCGATGCGAAACTATGAAATATTTATCTTTTCAGATATTTTTTTTTTTTTTTTTTACTTGCGCATTGTAACTTGGACTTATTGAAGAGGGTGTATATCAGGCTTATTGGAATTATAGTGATGTCACAGCGATGGAAGATCAATGCGTACCGTGCTTAACTTAAGGTTTTAACGTCACATATATTTCCAAGTGATCTTGGTTTTGGAGATGCTTTTAATTAAATTACGTACATCTGACCATAATGTACTAACTGACAGATTATTTCAGCTCTCTCTTTTTCTGTCTCTGTCAGTATAGAAAATGAGAAGGTTAATATCGAAGGCAAAAAGCGGAAAGTACTAATCGCCAATAGGTTCAGTTAGCGGTTACGATGTTTCCGTTTTTTGCCATCGAATATATGTTTTCCGATATTCTTTTTTTCGTTAATTACCTTATATCCAATGATTTAAGGTGATTTACGGAAAAAAGTTGAATTAAAAAAAAGTATAGTTTTAAAGCTGCATAATTTTATATTATCCATATTATTATAAGTAGGTACTAACTATCTATCTATCAGCCACACGGCTGGACACTCCTGAACATAGGCCTTCTCTATAGCTCGCCACAGGGTGAGATCCTTCGCAGACCGCATCCACCGACTCCTCGCGACCCTTACGAGGTCATCCGTCCACCTAGTCGGGGGCCATCCCACGCTGCGCTTTCCTATGCGTGGTGGCCACTCCAGGACTTTACTGCCCCAACGATACTTACTATACCATACTAATATCATAAATGCAAAAGTAACTTTGCGAGTTTGTCTGTTACATTTTCACGTTTAAACCGATGAACCGATTTAGATGAAATTTGATATGGAGATAGTTTGAGACCTTAGGAAGGTCATAGAATAGTTTTTATACCGAAAATCATCCCTTAAGGGGGTGAAAAGTGGAGTGGAAGTTTGTATGCGGAATCATTATTGAAACCTAGGTTATTCAGTTTTTGGCGACGCGGGCGCAGATGCGGTTAAATTCTCGTTGCTGATAAAACATTAAGTCCTTCGATATGCTCGGATATAAAGTAAGTTTGCACCCCATTTGTATACAGCGCCTCAGAGAAGAAAACTTAAGGCTGAAATACACCGGATGCGTGCGCAGCACCTGCACGTGCGCGTGTGCGTGGCGTGCACGTTGTATCGTATAAAATGTCATAGTAGATGGCACACCACTTGCGTGGCGTGCACGTGCGCAGCGGTGTGTCATCTCTTATGGCTAGTCGTACTTTACAACGCGCACGCCACGCGCGCGTCTACGTGCACGTCACGCACACGCATCCGGTGTGGCTTGACCTTTAATGTCAAAGTCAAAATGATCTTCATTAAAGTAAGTCTAGTTACAAGCACTTTTGAATCGTTATTTACAAGATTTAAGAGCAAATCATTGATACAAATTGGATACAATAAAAATAATAGAAAACTTAACATTACCTACATTAGTAAGCATTATAAAAACGAAATAATAAATAAAAATATCATAAAAAGGATAGTCAAGAAAATACAAATGAATTTATAGTTCCTATATGCTATTTATTCCGCGAAATAAATAATAAACGTGCTCACATGCGCATATTTTCATGCAGTTTCCACAAAAAAATACGCATGCAAATTACCACCAAACAGTAACTCTCTACACGTGTTTCGCCTCTCTACGAGGCATCATCAGGAGATGCGGGAGATGTTGACGGTCTATAGCGTCAACCCGAGAAGACTAATGTAATATAATGTAAAGATTAAATCTAGGCTGCATTATAAAAAAATGCCTTGAAATAAACAGCTGTCTTTTTTTTTTTTTCTTGTCACATTGAAAATCTTACTTGACAACACTTATGCGAACGAAACAAATTACGTGGGTAGAGACAGGGAAAATTAATAGTTTGCAGGGTACACAAATTTCGTTTAGTTTTGGTGAAGTATAAGTTAATCTTGGATCGTAGCACGAATTTGGCATTGTGATCCGTTCATCGCATGTTCGATAGCACTGTTGACACGTCGTACCTAAAAAACAATTTAAAACACGAGCGTCTTTCATCAACAATTTCACTCCAATACATATGTATTGAAATTATCCGCATAAAGGTATCAGTAAAACATATGTTATGATGAATAGAGTGAGAGTTAAAAACTTTCGGAACAGTTCTCGATATTTGTTACTGACGATCCAAAGTCGAGCCAAAGAATTGCGGGTTACATTGTCCACTAATTTATTAAGTAAATATCGCACAGCAAACTTTATTCGTTCGCCGGCTCAGAATCTGTCGTAATCTGTCGGCTCCATTCAATCGATACGTCGTTTGTCGAGTTTTAATAGAGGCCTGAACGACTCTACGCGTAGGTACCGGAACCATAGTATCGATGTCGATAAAACCACGCTGTGGTATTAGGATTACCTTTAGAGATAGTTGTTTTAAAAAATACTGGAAGGTGCCTCAACTTCGTTCAGGGAGGAGAAAAGTCATAAAGCCTTGTTTTTTCTTCAGCTTAGTCGAGTAAAAAGTATCCTATAACCATCTGCGGATATCCTGCAGCTACCTGGCTTTTGAGCACTTTAAACACGTTTTTGATGAAATAAATGAGCCTCCTGCTCGACTGTTAGTACAAATAATAGTTTTTTCGGGTTCCAAACCTCTAATGGAACCCTTATAAGTAGTATCACTTTGTCTGCCTGTCTCTTTGTCAAGAAGACGCTTTATATCTGGAACGAGTGCAGGTATCAAGTTGAAATAAACATCAAAATTCAAATACTTATGTCTGCGGTTCCTTAAAGCTGTAAAAAACAATTATAAGTGAACGCAATCCAAAGATACAGTCATTAAAAAATGTGTAAGTATCAATACTTTTTTTTGCCGTCCATAGAAAGCCTATAGAGTACTTCCAGTTGACCTAGAAATTTAAAAGTTGGTATGAAGGTAGCTCTTATAGCACAACCCACGAAATAAATCTGAAAATGTTATTTTTTTATTTCTATCTGTCGATGTTAGTAACCAATATAAAATTGATCCCACACGTACATTTTGCTTAGGAGTAGGGCTCTGCTTACACTGGATTGTCTTAGATGCGGCCGTTTTTAGCGTATTTTTTGTCAGGAACCTTCGATGCGCGAGTCTGAATCGCATATGGCCGGTTTTTATATGATATCGGCTTGGGAAAATGAACAAGTTTACAGAGAATTGCCCATAAATTTCATACTGTTCCAGCGTTTCGACATTTAATAAAAACTTGTTGATTTGATTTGTTAGGACACTTACCTAATGCACATGCCATGACACGATTGCACTCGTTGCTAATATACCGCATTCCCGAAATACCAGATTTTGCAAAATACCACATTCTTGATTTATCACATTACCAATATACCAAATTTTCGGTATAGGACATTCTTAAAACGATTTAGTTCAATGAGTACCTTTTAATTTTATAACCTGGTCAACCTGGTGTAACGGGAATGTGGTTGTGATAGCTAGGAGTGTGATATATTGATAATCCGCTATTTAGCAAAATCTGGCATTTCGGGAATGTGGTATATTAGCAACGAGCGCACGATTGCACACTCATCGCAAAACTATCGATATTGTGTCCCATCACTAGTCATAAAGTTGGTGCTAATTCTAGCTTACCGCCCGCGGCTATTTTACATCCCTAACGCAGTCTAAGTTAGAGCTAGTGTATGTGAAAGTATATTTGTATGATTAAGTTATCTAATGCTGTTATTCATACACTTATTAACAAAGGTTAAGTGTTTTTGTTCATTGTTCCGATTTTGAGATTAGTAAACATTTATACACTTACTCTCATTCACACAAACACACAGCGTCTTTTTATATGTTAGGGCACGTCTAGAAATTATGGGATTGTTCACCAGAGGAGTCACAAGTGCGTTGCCGGCCTTTCAGGTGGGAGTACGCTATTTTCTTGAAGGCTTGAAGCTCGCATCGGTCCGGAAACACTGTCAGCAAGCAAAAGAACATAAATGTGTAAAGTAATAAGCCACGAGCGTACCAATAGACAAACAAAATCGAAACTGTATGATCAATCATCAGTTACAGATTACCAAGGACCATTAAAACAAGAGGACTGACCATCTCCATACAAAAAAACCGTTCCCCGATATACAACACCACACAGTATTTAAATGTTACGATTTATTTATTATTAGCTATTTGCGAACTAATTGTTACTATACTATACGATGTTATAATTAAATAAAGAAACATATTTAATTATAACATCGTTAAATGTTTAGTTTTTAAGCGCCATCTAGTTTTTGCTAGAATAACTCCTTGCGATCGGAACACGATCCAAAGTAGAGCAACTGTCAGTCTTCTTGTTTTAATGGTCCTTGAGATTACCAAACTTGTTGTAAATGATATTGATAGGCTAATAAAACATTTTGACTGAAGACAAATTGATATCATTCGTCTTTATATGATGACTAGAAGGTGCTCTTCACTTCATTCGCGGAGGAGAAAATTCATGACCCCTCTTTTTTTCTTCAGTGTAATCGGATAAAACGTATCCTATACCATCTGTGGATGACCAGCTACCCGTGTACCACAAATAGTTGAAATCCGTTTAGCCGATTTGGCGCGATGTAGCCACAACGACACATACAAACATTCAAAAATCCAGAAAATATATTTTTCGAATCAGTGAAATATCTTCGATGTACAGACATTTCACTTTTACAATTATTGAATTTTAATAATTCGCCATGTAGATTAGTAATACATTAAATATTGGAGACGGTTTTCTTTACTTAATTAAAAAATAAAGGATATACATTGAGTCAAAATGTCCAGAGACATCACTCCTAAACTTTAACGCGATGACTGTATCTTAGTCTTATTTTATTACTATAAAAAAAAAAAAAATGTAACTGACGGACTACTTACTTAATAAGAATTTTCGTTTTCATAACCCTATAATGCCTATAATATTTTCTTCTGTTTCCGCGATTATTACTCATTGAAATAAAACAATTTAACGGATTATATCGCGTATATTATCTCATTTTAGTTCCCGACGTTTCGGAAGCTTTCCAGCTTTCCATGGTCATGGTCCTCCCGTGACTATGGAAAGCTGGAAAGCTTCCGAAACGTCGGGAACTAAAATGAGATAATATACGCGATATAATCCGTTAAATTGTTTTATTTCAACCTATAATGCCTATTTAATTAATTCTAGCATTACAAACAACAGTAAGCAGTTTGGCTACCTAAAAAAAACGATTATTTTAAAAACAACATAGTCCCACTTCCCAGTACGTTAATTTATGATATTTTTACACCGACTTGTCGGTTGACAGCCAGAGAGCATAATTTTCGGAAAAATGTGACAAATGTTGTTTTTGAAATAATCTATTAAAAAAAAAAGCAAAAAAACCCGACTGCGTAAAAAACTAAAAAGAAAAAAACAAGTCCAGTGCCCTAGAAATTTGTTAGGTTATAATGGAATTTTTTTATGATTCATGATCGATACTCACAATATAACAAATAATAAATTCTAATATGGAACATAGCGATTTTGAACAGTCGGGACCCATAAGAAATCTAGATCGACGCAAATCTTCCCAAGAATTGGTCCCGACTGTTGTCCCCAAAGTCCGGTAACCACTCCTTTGCGTCGCGCAGTCGGGTAAAAATAACGTGACATGGCAAGGAAGTAGTTAACAATTGCACTTAATGTATGAAAATCTCAAATATACCTATATCACGACGAAACCCTTAAATGAAAAGAAAAAGTGAAAGATACGCAACACCTATATATATATATCGTATCTTTCACTTTTTCTTTTCATTTAAGGGTTTCGTTATAATTAATTAAATCGATTACAGTAAAACTAAACTTAAACAAAACCAATAAAACTTAACCTATAAATATAATTAAACTAAAACAAAATAAATTTAAATTAAATCTAAAAATGGCCTCTGCGGCATTGTACCGAAGATGCTGGCGGCGTTTCCTCGCTGAATCGCCAGACTGATTCTTTGAGCGAGGAAACCGCCAGCTCTCCGGTCGCCAGTGACTTCTGTAAGCCTCTTCGAAACGTCTTTGAAGAGGCTTAATGCGCTGGGGCCCCACGGACCCAGGGTCTCGACGCCAAAAGGAACAAAATTGTACTCAGCGCCAAGACCACTGTATTTATTTCTTTGAAGGCATTCGGCCGCTTCTGCTGCTGCTCCAGCCCTAATCGTCGTCCGGTGGAGGTGTGACGGGGCCAGTGCGTCTACACAGGTTGCGTCCCACACTAGCACCCGTCCCTTACTCCACGGAATCAAGGACATTCCGTCCGGTCTCTTCCCATCATTTCTTGAGATGCCGGTAGGCTCTAATAGGGCCGGCACATTGACTGACGCGAGAGACCGGCGGATGATGTCGTTCAGAGCAGCGTGTCTTGAGAAGCGGCCCGCACTGCTCTGGCAGGAAAGTCCGTGATGACCCAGCCTGTCAACTTCTTTGCCGCAGGGGCATCGGTGAGGGGCGCACCTATAAATAAATATAATCCATCGCCAATATGTCATCGTCATTAAAAAAAAAGTCAACGAGAACTTGAGGCTAATTTTTCAACCAGTAACTTTTACTTTTGTTTTCATCTAAGCTCGAAGATTTACCTAAAATTCAACAATGAGACATTTAATCCAGTCCAGACATAAGTAGGTACTATATTGATATTATCTACCTTCTTGCAATCCTAACAAAGTTCAAGTTTGCGTTACGTCGATATCACGTCACAAGTGATAAGTTTTGTACTTGACCCAGAGATTAAAAGGGCCCCGCTGATACGTTAAGGTTAAGCTTAAAATGCAAACCAAGTTCGTATTACTACATCTATATTTCATAATCATAGTTTCGCAATTATACGCCACGGTCAAAACTCCAACTTAAAAAAAAACAATAAAAAACACAATGTCCACCTCAACCGCCTCTGGAATGCCTATGCCGTCGTTCCTTTTTTAAATATTCAAATCGAATCACCCAAATTAAGTAGCCATAAACGGAATCAGCTTCCAAATTTGAATATTTCATTCGTGCTCGTACGGCGTGCGCTTTGATTTGTGTGAGTACTATTTGTGCGTGTGTGTGTGTCATAGGGGTGAGGGATTATCGATAAAGATCTTTCGAGATCAATTAGATTACATGGATCGTATGCCATATATTAAAATGTGACAAAAGGATGGCAAAATATTCAGACTTCTAAATCTTCCTTTTGATATAGCTACGTACTGTTTCTTTTCTACCATTTCCACGGTAATAATTTTCAGAATGAGAAGAAATGTTTTGTTTTGTACGGCCAGTATTGGAAATTCCGGAATGCCGAGCTCTAATCCCAACTTCAACATACCGTGTCATAGGTATTTATAATGTTTTATGTTCATAACCGTTCCCACCTAACCAACTTAAGACGTAAACAAACCACCATGCACAAATCTGTTGAAACACCGGCAGTAAGTTTAATTACACAGTTCCCTTGATAACAAAAACTTATCGCGTTCTTTTAAAGCACTAACGAGTGATCATTGCATGCAAACTGTATAATTAGCAGCTTAGCGCACTCAACATTGAGTGCATGCATTGAGTGCATTTGTCTAGAATAATTTAAGTCCTAAATTACAACGATAACTTTAATTATAACTAGATAATTATAGAAATTGCATTGTGAAAGTAAATACGTTTCACATCTTGTTAGGTTTTTTAGGGTAGCCTTATTTTTATAGAAAGTACTAGTGGCGTGGAAGCGAAGACTTCTAAGAGTGGTTTTGTTATTCTGCGGAAATTTGCTGTTTTCCGATTACAAAGCCTGTTGCACTGGGACCATTTTATGTTATAGACTCCCTATTATTATGTAACATTTTAACGCTATTGTTAATTTTCATGTCATTTACCAACTAGAAACCTTATTGTCTTAAAGATAAACATAAAGGAACTGAAGATTTCAGCACTCGTAGAATAAAGTTGGATTCCTATTGATTCGACTTTTTTACTTATTCTCTGACACAAGTACTACTTCCTTTGTAAGGGCGGAAGTAAAATGTATGTATAAGTTTACTATCACTAACACTATCGATATCTCCTCATCGAAAAAAACAAAAACCGACACACACCACTACTCCTTTTGTCGCATCGCACCGCGCGTTGATAAGGAACCATTTTAAATTAGTAGAAAAGAAAAAATATTATAAAATTTATTTTTTATTTATATATTTTATCACGCCACAAAACGGGTAGCGGCTACCAGATATAAATTATATCATTTTTCATACCGACAACTGTGAGAGGTAAAAAATGACGTCCATTCACGTTCGGGGTTTGAAATTGCCGCGCTTTTTATGCGTTTCCGGGCATTCGGATTCCAATTACAAAAACGACCGTTTGGTTTGAAGGAGGTTAGTTTCATTGCTGGGTTTCTGAGTACGGATGAGATGAAGAAAGTTACACAACAGATTTTATGTCGTCAAAGTTTTAACTTGACATCGTATCGGTTATAATTTTGATTATCGGTTATAACAGAATAATTAGACCTATCGGTATTTTGCTGTTTATAAGTGAATCGAGAACTTGGAGCTTTGTTCAGTTAGTTTTTATTTTAAAGCTGTATTACGAGATTTATATCAGGTTCACCTGCAACTATGTAAACAAATATTGCGTTTTAAATTTGACCCACTTCCCGGTTTCTGATCGAGTTGAAATTTGGCATACTTGTGTATGTCAGTTCGGTGACAATGCAACATGATGCCATCTAGTTTTCGGATGACAAATTTTTGACAGAAAATTAATTAACGAGATAAGTTTAAGCAACGCTTAGCTCAAGTTTGTGACAAAAATATAACTCGTGAACCTTTAGAAATTTAAATACCAACATTCATCAAAATCGTCATATTAAATCAATGTAGGATCACATTCACGTTCCAATATGTATTATTATACGAGTAGGTAGTATTTTTCAAAACCATAGAGTTTCGTTTCGGAAATATGGGAAGGACTAAAATTTTACCGTAATTGCTCTTAAAGGCTAGGAAATGAAGTTAATATTTCGACACCTTTTGGAGGGGGTCACTAATAATATAATGATGTGGAGTAAATCAGACTTTATTGCAGAATATACAATTATATTGCATAAATTATAATACAAATGGAAGTCTTCTATTTTTATTGGCAAAAAATTGTTTTTTTATTTTTATTTTACCCCTTCGGACCGCGCCTGATTAGATTACGTTACGACACAAATGAACATAACAACAAAATTTGGAGTTCCTAGCTTCAATATTGGCTGAGATCCGGTCACTTGTTCCACTAAAAGCTGAATATCTTAAAGACGAGTGCTCTGATTTTCATCAAACAAAGCTAAGAACACTTGGGATAAAATTATCTATGACATAAAAAAAACCGCACTCAAATCGGTCCATCCGTATGGGCGCTACGATGCCACAGTCACAGAGTCACAGACACGTTAAACTTATAACACCCCTCTTTTTTGTCGGGGGTTTAAAAAATAATCAACGATCCGACCCGCAATGTACGCGCAACAATTGTTATTGTTAACTTTAGTTGTTGACCTCAGTTTTTATACCGCGCCGTACCGGCTAAGTGTGACTAAGGAGACCTTTGATGTGGGTCACTCATAACTCTAATTTAATTTGGGATGTTCAGTGATATGTCGTAGTTTAGTTTTCAAATCGGGGTCATTGACCTCGATACTTTGACCAATAACATTGTTTATATTTTTATTTTTTGTCATTGAAAAATCGCATTGCTTGAATTCTTAGAGCATTTAACAACTGGAGATGCCCTGCGGATACATCTAAGTACCTACCCGCGAAATCCCGGGTCGGTTTATACAATAAATTGTCAGTGTGAGGGTGTTTTTACTGTAATAAGAATATTTCCATAGTCTGCTGTATGTGTTTACATCGCACAAAGTTCCAAAATATGTATACTTACATAAACTCTACTGCCATATTAATTAAGATCTGTAGGTATACATATTTTTGAAACTTTATGGTACGTGGCCCTTGACTTTAGGTACGAGTATCCAGACATCCATTCACGCTTTAATGTTCTATAAATCAAAACCGATCTATCCGTTTAAGCGCTACCGTGTCACAAGGGGGTCATTATTAACCAACTGCAAACGAAAAAGCAAATAAAGCATAATTTCATTCATCTTATGATCCAAGAATTATCGGCATCTTCGCCTATAACAAATGTCTATTTGACAAGCTTTATATAAGACAGGGCTCGAAACCGGTATTTATTGACGATACACGTTTGGCTCAGTGGGTTGTACAACGGCCTACGAAGCTGGCGGTCCCGGGTTCAAATCCCGGCCAGAGCAAGTGTTTGTGTGATGAGTACGAATATTTGTTCCTGGGTCTTGGATGTGTTTCATGTATTTAAGTATTATAATTTATCTATGTACTAGCTTCTGCCCGCGACTTCGTCCGCCTTAAATTCGTTTATCGCAAATAACGGTATTTTTCCGGGATAAAAAGTAGCCTATGTCCTTCCCCGGGACTCAAACTATCTCCATACCAAATTTCATCCAAATCGGTTCAGCGGTTTAAGCGTGAAGAGGTAATAGACAGACAGACCGACAGACAGACACACTTTCGCATTTATAATATTCGTATGGAAGTATGGATTGTGTATATTGTCGCCTAGTGTCCATAGTATAAGCTTTGCTTAGCTTGGGACTAGGTCGATGTGTGTAAGATTGTCCCTGTGCTATTTATTTATATATGTATTATATTTTTCTAAAATATACGCTATTTCTGGAATGTTTTAAAACTGTATGTATAGGAGAAGTCAAATATTTTTGGAAACACCTGATTTAAGTTCTAGAAATTTAATAAAACATACGAAAATCTCGTAAATTGAACAAAAAGAACAAAAATTACATTGAAGTTTTCTGAAAGTATCGCATTAATTTTCATATTGAAAAACAGCAATGTATATCTCGCCTTCGTCTCCACTAACACTAATGTGTAGTACTGGTATTTAAGTTAAATATATTCTTAACGCTTACAGAAACTATCATAACGTCTAAATCGTGATTATTATAAAACAAAAACAAGACCTTTCTTTTATAAAAAAAAAATAATCTAACTTAATCTATGCCTCGGAAAAAGAAACACATTTACATAAGGAAAACCGTTTAAAAAAAGTGAAATATCTTTTCATTTATTTCAGCCATAGGACGTCCACTGCTGGACACAGGCCTCCTCAATAGGTTTCCACATGGGCCGGATAGAGGCGACCCGCATCCAATGAGTCCCCGCAACTTTAACCAGGTCGTCCGACTACCTTGCGGGTGGCCTTCCCACGCTGCGCTTGCCGGTACGCGGTCTCCACTCGAGAAACTTTCTGTTCTTCAAACTATATGCCCTATGTGTGTGAAATATTTTTTCCATCACAATATGAACTTCCTTGAGGAATCAAAGCCGAAGCCTAGAGTTCGCAGTAAGTAATGTTACCTCTCATCCGAATAGAACGTTATAAGTTCAACGTAGGTGTTATAGGTATCGCTACTGGATTATATCAGGAGAGGCGATATAAAATTATAATATTTCTGTACCTAGGACCACCGGTGGACTAACATTCAGCTACAAAACCGTGGAGGCGGTAAGACACCTTATTTAAGAGTCCCCGCAAGCTCGGCCGATTTTCACCTTCCCATACAGACGGAGTTTCGTTCTCATTTTATAACTCCATGTTGGATTGTAACGAAACTTTGCATATACAATGACATAAGGTATATCTAGGCCTGTAATTAGTTTATATGGCTCCAGTTTATAAAACAAACGAAATGTGGCAAAAACAAGTTTTGTATGAAAAACTTAATTTCACTGTATTTTTTTACTATGGTATCTAATTACAACTAATTACAGGCCTGCATATACCTTAAGTTATTCTAAGTAGAAAGTTTCAGAGCAAACTAGCTAGTCGTTTTAAAATGAGAGCGTAATTACGTTTGTATGGAGAACCGAGCTTGAGGCAGACTCTTAAAAATATTCTGAATCCACATACGCACAAAGGCACTGTCTACCCTGAAGCTCTGAACGACCATGGCTCCATATAAGCACCGAAAAACTGCCTACCTTGGCCAATAACCCTGTGTACGCCACTGCCTCCAGTGCGGTCCTAATAACCACCGGTATAGCTTGAGCCCTGCCCCGCTGCCGGTAGCATCCTACGTTTTGTTCTTTAAAATATTTTTGTGTTTATAATTTGTACTTTTTATAGTAGGTACTAGTTTCTGCCCGGGACTTCATCCGCCTTAAATTCGTTTATCGCGGATAAAGGTATTTTTCCGGGATAAAAAGTAGCTTATGTCCTTCCCCGGGACTCAAACTATCTCCATACCAAATTTCATCCAAATCGGTTCTGCGGTTTAAGCGTGAAGAGGTAACAGACAGACAGACAGACAGACACACTTTCGCATTTATAATATTAGTATGGATATGGATTACTATTAGTATATTAGTATTGGTATGGATTGCAGCTACACTCGGGTGCACAGTCAACGTCCCATAAACTAATTAATAAAGTTTTTCCTCATAGGTGAAAACGAAACGAGAAACTAGAAAATTCTTTCAAAATGTTGAACCGATTTTCTTGAAACATGGCTAAGAACATTTAAATTAAGTAATTTTTTGAACAAAAAAACGGTTAATAGACAAAAAAGAACCAATAAACACACATTGGGTTGCCATACTTCAGGATTTGTCGTGACATGTCAGGATTTTAAATTCTTCGCCAGAATTGCGGCCGGACTTGGCAAGTGACAGGGTTTTATAACCTCATAAAAAAAAAGGCATTGGGTCGGGCGAAGGGAAAGGGAAAAGTAGATCCACGATACTGTATACCGCACCGCGCCAGCGCGTCGTTCAAGCTACGGTAAATCTCTGTTACAATACAAGAAATGTCAGGACTTTTAGGGTGATGTCAGGATTTTTATCAGGACATTTAATTTTTCCATATGGCAAACCCAGACACACACTACACACAATACATTTATAATACGACATTTATTCGGGGGTTAAAAAGCTCAGTCGATCTTCGTAGCTCCCGCAAAGCGCATGGACGGCAGCGGCAAAGATAAACAACCGACAAAAATAAAAATTTATGCGCAGCACTGAAAAGTAAAAAATATCGTATTTAACATATATCTCACTTTTGTGCCGCGCCGCTCCGCGCGCTAGCAGAGTGTGGATACGATGCGACTGACTCATCTCATCATGACAACATGTTTGGCTCAGAAGGCTGCGCTACGGTCTACGAAGCTGGCGATGGCAGTTCTGGGTTCGAATACCGGCCAGGGCAAGTGTTTGTGTGATGAGCACGAATGTTTGTTCCTGGGTCTTGGATGTTTTCTATGTCTTTAAGTATTATAATTAATATACAGGGTGTCCCTAAAACCAACTAAAAATGAAGAGGGGTGAAAAAACAGCTCATAAGCTACCATATGAAGTAAATATGATCTTACTAAAAAGTTCATGATTTTCGAGATATTGGCACTTTTAAAAAACTCGTGACTTTTGATACCCTGCGTCAGTATGTCGATTGCCACCACTGCAAATTTAAGTATTTTGTAAATCTGTTTTTTGCAGGATGTTACCTAAAACATATCCTATCTAATGTAATTTAAATTTATTACATGTCACGATGCTTTGTCGATAAAAATATTAAAAAAACTAATTAAAGTAAAAATCTAGTCACGAGTTTTTTAAAAGCGTCAATATCTCGAAAACCATGATTTTTTTATTAAGGTCAAATTTACCTTAATATGGCAGCTTATGAGCTCTTCTATCACTCCTCTTCTATTGTTTTTCTTTTTTCTATTTAAATGTAATGGAAATTTAAGTGATTTTACATAACGTTTTGTAAATTTGCTTGCCTTTTTGGGAAATTTGTTTGTTTGCAATGTTTGCATGTAAAATGACATAATTTTTAACAGTGTATAGCACAACACAAGTCTAATAACAATAACTAATAAGGCACGTGTCAAAGCTCTTAAGACGTTGAACGAGAGGCTAATATCATAGCTTAATCCGCGCGCCTATATTACCTGTGTTAAGGTTGTATATATATATATATATATATGTCCTTTTTGTAAATATTCATATTGTCTATTCCCTATTGTTCTTTTACTTTGAAGTTATAATTTTGTTTCAGTCAGGCGCTTGGGTTTTTTTTTTATTTCAATTTTTCTCTATTGTGCTATCGAAGTCCGTTACAACCTGTGTGGTGCTATACCTTATTGCTGTAAGGACTAAAAGTATTAAAACCAAACTTTTATTTCTGATCCATCAAACATGAACAATATAAACATTGAGATGAAAAAATCTTCGTCTTATCCTCACAAACCTAATCGTTTCATGTTCGAACCTCCTTCATTAGCCGGACAAAACCAATGACATTTACTATCACCTCCCCCATGATCAAACGACGTAACTCCGTACAGCACCATCACAAAATCAACTCTATTACCCCTAAGTAATATGGTTACAAAAAGGTCGTTACATTTTCTTAAATTAACACATTTGGATAGGTGTGAAAGATATGACATTTGAAAATGCACGCAGCGCAGTTGAAATTTGATTTTTAAATATCGAACGTTCGAATTGGGTTCTTTATAGCGGTCGGTTCGGTTTAGAGAAAACGGTTTGGTCTTTTTCTGGGCACTATACAGAAGTTTGAAGGATTTCAAGTTATGTTTTATAGGGTACGGCTGTTAAAGTATGTGGTGTTCCTTGCGTGCTCGAATCAGAAATGTGAAGATCCGCAGAAGAAGCAAGGTTGTCGACATTCCTTAGAGAGTTGCTAGACTTAAGTGGCAGTGGGCGGGGCACATTGCTCATAGAACTGATGGCCACTGGGGTGGAAAAGTCCTCGAGTGGCAACCGTGTACAAAATCATGTGCGTAATTTCAATTGATTCCGCTGTGACACGAAAATTATTCATACAATTTATATGCCAACTTTCGTGTCACTACGGAATCAATTAACATTAGGCCAATGAAATGCCTTAACTACTTACTTGCCTTGGAGGAGAAAAAGTCATAACCCATCTTTTTTTCAGCGTAGTCGTGTAAACATAGTTACCATGTGTTATTTTTGACATAAATTTACTAAATACGTAATTAGTAGTTAGATTATTTATTAGGTAACCTATTGTCATTTTTTTCCAATCGGTTCCACCAATTGAGGTATCCATCATCGTGTGGTCCATCATCAGGGGATGGATCCGGCGAGCTCGTACTTGATGTCTGGGTTGGATTAACTTAGACGAGTGTCTTTTAGGTTAATGGACTTATAATGAGGAGCATTTAGATAGAGTCATCAAATGATTCTGATGATGGACCCTGAAGGTACCTACTGGATATCAGGATTGGTTAAACAAAGAGGAGTGTTTGGTGTGTAAATAAGTTGTTTTGTTACTAAAGAAAAACATAAAATCAAATTATCTCATTTGAAATAATCTATCATAAATAGATTTGAAAATTCGAATAACGAATAAATTAGTCTCACTTGATAGTTTCGTTTGTGAATTATTCTTAAAACAGGTTATTTAGAATAATCTATCTGCCGGCGAGACGATTAATTCATGCGGTGCGTTATTATCAATATCATGATGATTTATTTTTGATCTCTTAGCAACGGGCGACTTTGAATGATACGTACTAGTCAAAATTATTTGATTTTAAGTTTATTCAAATAATTCGAATACCGGTAAACTGGGGTTACTTTGATCAACAGGGTAACATTGATCGTTAATTTTTAAACTAGAAGGAGTGTGTTTTAGAACGCGCAAAGATGTTTTTTTAACGAAGTTGCCAACCTTAACAATAAAATCTCATAAACGCGTTTAGAAACAAATTTCTTAAGGATTAAAAATGAGTGATCAATGTTACCCCGTTGATCAAAGTAAACCCAGTTGACGGTAATTGAGATTCATACGAATGAATTCGAAGCTCAGAAACCTTACAGAAAGAGTTCGCACGCTGCTCGCCGCACAGGTCCGCGCCAGTTAAGGTGCGTCCACACTTGTATCATTTGCTCGTATCCGATCACCGTGCCGTGGCATGACTGCGTATCGCGCTGCTTGGACGCTTACTGTCGGCGCGCCGATCATGCCGCACTCTTCCGATATAAGTGTGTAATACGCGTAGTAAATGGATTTCGAGCGATCGGATCGGCGCAACGTCCAAACGCGTGATCGTGACACGCGATCATGCCACGCGACGATGATCGGGAAATATCGCCACATCGTACAACAATCGAACATTCGTCGAACATTCATTCGACTGTAGTGAGTACACTACTATTTTGTTATTCGAATTTTAAAATAAATTGTAACTAATTAATCAATTTCAAAAATCATCAATCTGCACAGCATCAGCATAACGGTATCTAGGGGCGGCCGACCTAACAATATGTATCATCTTCCGTCCATACTAATATTCTTCACGCTTTAACCGCTGAACCGAATGGAATGAAATTTGGTATGGAGATAGTTTGAGTCCAGGAGAAGGACATAGGCTACTTATTGTCCCGAAAAAATACCCTTATCCGTGATAAACGAATTTAAGGCGGATGAAGTCGCGGGCAGAAGCTAGTTCTATTATAAAGTTGTAAAAATAAAAATGATTGTATGTTTGTATGTATCGTTGTGGCTTCATCACGCTAAATCGGCTGAACGGATTACGGAAACGGACAACTATTTTTGCTACACGGGTAGCTGGGTATCTCCAGATTGTTATAGGATACTTTTTACTCGACTATGCTCAAGAAAAAAAGAGGGGTTATGAATTTTTCTCCTCCACGAATGAAGTTGCGGGCGCCTTCTAGTATTTAATACTTATCTATCTATCTATCAGCCACGGACGTCCACTGCTGATCATAGGCCTCCCCTACAGCTCGCCACAGGGCGCGATCCTGCGCAGACGGCATCCACCGACTCCCCGCGACCCCTATGAGGTCATCCGTCCACCTAGTCGGGGGCCGTCCTACGCTGCGCTTTGCTATGCGTAATATCTAAGTCTAATCATTTTCAGAAACTTATTGAAAATGCAAGGAAGCAACAAAAATCAAGTTTAGGTGCAGTTTCCCAATCTCGCTTATGATTGTTATAATAAAGTACGCAGAGCACGGTAGCCTCCACGGCTCTGCGAGTATATTTATCTGGATTGCTTGTCTCGTATGATGAGGTATGACTAGACAGTGTTACTCATTATAAAAAGGTGTGTTCGTTAGTTTTGTAGGTTTGCTTGCGTATTATTTTAAGGAATACCGGAGCAACGGATCAATTTGGTTTCTGATATAGAATAGCACATTACTTAACAAGGGCTGTTAAATAAAGAAAGCCCGAAATCGCAGGTATTTCACGTGAACCGAGACTCAGGCGAGGGTTGTAAATATGCGATAGAGGGCTTTCTTTTTTACTGACCGTGGTGAGTAGGTACACAATTTACGACTTCAACTCGCCATAATGCGAGTTCTTGTATGTAATTGTAGCGTATCCATATTAGGTATAGACATTAGACGTTCCATATGAAAAATTACATAAGTTCCATAATCAATTCGTTACATTATCTACTTACATGCCAGAAGGGTTTTCGTCAAGTTTTTGGTTATAATCAATATCAGAGGAACATCGTAAGAGAGGTTAGCACTTCTGTGTTGCACCTGTTGGCATACGAATTACATTACTAATTATATTAATCCTAAATTATATGAATATTAAATAAACAAGAGTTAAGTGATTACATAGGTCATTTTCACTTAGCAATTTCAAGGTCAGATCAGACATCATTGGAATATTCCCGTGATATAAAATTAAGCCTTATCTATTAGCGATCCTGTTACTCGTCCACCGGCTCACATCTACGGGCGACGTATCAATGACTACAAATGGTCGGAACGAGTTTGTATACCACTAATATTGGAGTTGGAGCGTTGTGACGCGCCGACGCGCGCCTTGTGCGACTCCGGCGCAACGCTACTGCTATTTGGTGTAAGATATAGGTTCCGTAGCTATTAGACTCTTACCGCTGGCGTCTCGGTTAAGCGGTAGTATCTTCGTCTGGCGCGTGGCAACAAAGGGGTTGTAAGGGACACACAATATTTAATAATTGGATAAAAATACCGAATATATCGGTATTTTTTTTTATACCGAACACCGAACACAGGGCTAAAATATCGAACAGTTTGGTAATATACCGAACACCCGGCAACCCTGTTCATGAGTCCTGTCCCGAGCAGGAGTAACACGGAGCAACTTTCACTATGGGGCCAAATACAAAATCGCGAATAAAAACAGCTGATGATAGCTCACTGATCCGAAATGTATGGATCAGCTGATTTTCGCTTGTTTTTCGCGATTTAGTGGCTGGCCCCATAGTAAAAGTTGCTCAGTTCAGCCCTCCCCATCACCCGTCACTCCTACTCATGATTCACCCAGTATTTAGCAAAAACCTGAACTCATACAGGTAAATCATTTCGTACATTCTCAGACAACTGTGGCCCATGCATGAATTACTTAAAGCTTACAAATGAAATATAACCTAACTAAAAACAAACAGCAATACTGATCGATATAAATAGTGCTACAACAGTCACGGTCTGAATACCACTTTAATTTTTTTTTTATTATTGTCATACAAATATCACAGACAATATCATAGCCACAGGTACCTAACTTTCTAAAATCCTTTCATCAGGACAGACCACCTAAATTTTAATATCATAAGTATTAAGGAGCTTAAGTGTCTAAAACTCCATTAAACAGCAAACACTTATCTATTTCACAGAATAACACCATCATTATAATTAGTCAAAACTGAATAAAAATACAAAGCTGTCAACATACTGCCGATTATCACCCATTATTCTACAAACAAAAGTTCGCAACAAAACAATGGGTGTGTCGCTACCCTAATGATAATATTGTCAATGTTGGTAGCCCTAATCCTTCTTTTGTTTAACATTCCAAATAAAAGCGCAAAAAAACGTCTTAAAATGTCTTTTTATTGTCGTTCGAAATTCAAAATTTCTTCTAATTCTGGCCAGTAATCTGTGATACCGGTTTCGGTTGGTATTTTGGGAAGTCTTCGACTCAAATCTGGGTACCTGTTTAAAAAGATTAGCTGTCATAGAGTTCGTGGGAATGTTGTGATTAGGGGCACGAATCATTTTAAAATTAGATATCCTAGGTTCTTTCCTGTTGATAATTTTCCATTCTCATCATCGTTAGCACCGGTCAATATCTTTAGGGCTTTTTGTAAAATTTATATAAAAAAAACTGTAGTACACTGTTAAAAATTATGTAGGTAATTTACATGCAAAAAAACACATAAACCTATAAAATTCTCGAAAAAGTAAGGAAATACACGAATAATTATAATTTTTTACATAAATTTCACTTATTTTATATATTTTTTTATTAATGAAAGTTATGTAAATTTGCGCAATTTCCTTTGTTTTCGGGAATTTTACAACAAAGTGTTGTTTTTGCATGTAAAAATAGATAATTGGATGTAAAATTACTTAATATTTAACAGTAACAGGTATGTGGTGTTGACCACCGGGTGGTTTCCATCGGGTGGCTCGTCTGCCTGTTTTGATACTTTTTTTATACTTTACGGATTACATAAAAAATATAAAAATAAACTGCTTTTAACTATATGGTTGCCTTAGTTTTATTGAATTATAAGGTTTTTGAGAAACAAACTATAAATCTGATTTTGGATTGAAAAAACGAAGCCACGTACATTTTTTCGATAAGTATCTTTTTTAGGGTTCCGTAGCCAAAATGGCAAAAACGGAACCCTTATAGATTCGTCATGTCTGTCTGTCTGTCCGTCTGTATGTCACAGGCATTTCACTCAAAAACTATAAGATGTACTATTGATGAAATTTGGGGCATAGGTGTCGTATGTAAACCGCTACTTAGTTTGATACTTAAATAAAAGTTATATATATTTCTGGGTTCACTCCATACATGTAAACGAAACTGAAAAAAAAAATTTCAGCCAATATCAATGTGTGGTACATATTTCGACAGTTTTTCTAAAAACACTGTAAGGTTTCTTAATTTTTTTTTGATTTAGTGAACATTTTCCGAAATATTCGCTCCGAAAGTAGCAAAAAGTGTGCCCGCCCCCCCCTCTATTTTCTAAACGGTATGTTCAAAAAATGGGAAAAAATTTACAAACATAAAACTTAATAAATACTTCCAACGAAAATTGTTTTTAACATGATCGAATTTTAAGTTATTAAAAGGACGTAAGTGCCGGGGAGATACGCTCTTTTGTTAGTGTTTTATTTCATATTGTATTTTTTTCATCTGTAGTGTATTTTTTTGTATAAACGGCTTCCCTTCATGGGCGAGTCCGACTCGCACTTGGCCGATTTTTTATTTCATGATGCATTGGTATTTTTTAAATCTAACTACAGTATGAGTAAAATACACATGCGTAATGCGTCATTATTCTTATTGCCAGCAGGCCTATGCTGGCTTAAGCCTTATCTTTTAATGTAGACCTAATTAATATCTGTATGCTAAAGTTTCATCTAAATTCGTGCAACGATTAGGGCTTTATTGAGTAACAATCATCCAAACATTTAAACATCTAAGCATCTAAACATAAAAGCATGTATAATGTGCTTCCTCTCTTTTTAGGGTTCCATACCAAAAAGGTAAAAAAGGAACCCTTATGGTGAGACTCTCTCTGTATGTCTGTCAGTCTGTCTGTCCGACTATTAGAGCGCCATATCTCAAAAACTACTTATGCTATCTAGCTGAAATTTGGAATATTTATAAACATGGTCAGCCCACATGTATTGCAAAGAAAACATTATAAAATATAACAATTTAACGGATTATATCGCGTATATTATCTCATTTTAGTTCCCGACGTTTCGGAAGTTTTATTTCAATGAGTAATAATCGCGGAAACAGAAGAAAATATTATTATAAAATATATTTTTATTTTCTAAAAAAATGACCAATATGAGGGAGGGGGGCAAAAATTAAAAGTCTAGTCACTAGGTCAAGTAGGGTATCATATGTAAGGGCTTGATTTGTACATTTTGGAACAATTTTTTTTTTTACTGAGCTTAAATTTCGTTTTATTAAGGAAAATGTGAAAAAAAAAAAACAATTCCCCCCCTTTATCTCCGAAGTTTACCCAACGAAAAATCTGGAGTTTTTTGGAATTATGCAGTTTAATATGAATATTACCCGAAAATTATAACCATAGGTACATCTATCTGACTTACTTTTTTTTTTATCACCAAAATCATTTTTGAATAACCCGGCTTGGTTAAGTTTGCCCCTCATGTGTAGGTATGTGACGCCTGTAAATACCAGAGGCAAACTTAAGTCAAGCGGCAAGTTAAGTCGGAATAAGTGAAAGTTTGTACGGAACCCTCGGTGCGTGAGTCAGACTCGCACTTGACCGGTTTTTTTTTCGTTGTGTGATTACTGTCGTTGTTTTAATTCCTTTTTTGTACTCGTTATGTGTTCGTGCCGTCACTGATATTATTATTAGTGTTAGTTAGTTAAGCTTATTATAATTATTCTCTTGGGCACCACTGAAAATCAGCGCCTCGGCTTGCTGTGGCATCACGCTGAGTGGTGTCCATTTTATACGTCATTTTTTTAAGCACTTTGTAACTGTACACATGAAATGCGCTAAAATAAAGATTTTTCTTTCTTTCTTTCTTAAAACATCTTCATAAACTTTCACATTTATAACATTAGTAGCATCCTCGATAACGTTCCACGGAAATGAGATTGCGCATGAACATGATTAATTAATCGAATCGCCTCGATTACGATTACGGCAAGGTCGAGATAAGGGCGTTTTATGCCTATTTTTAATGATAATTATAAAATTGAAATAGGTTCAATTTGTTTGCTATAAAATAAAAGCTATAATTTCATAATGCTATAAAAAATTACTTCATTATTATAATATTTCATTTCCTTGATTAGGCATAAGCAATTTTATTCGTAGTTATAATGTCAATTAAATAAGATACCTGGACCATAGGTGGACCATAAATGCGTTTATCGCGGATAAGGGTATTTTTCCGGGATAAAAAGTAGCCTGTCCTTTCCCGGGACTCAAACTATTTCCATACCAAATTTCATCCAAATCGGTTCGAGGTTAAAGCGTGAACAGGTAACAGACAGACAAACAGACAGACATACAGACAGACAGACAGACACACTTTCGTATTTATAATATTAAAATATATAGTATGGATACGTGAGTGAGTGAGCCAGTGTCAAAATTGTCGTATTTTAGGTATCAATAAAACCTAAAGTATGAAAACGAGATCAATGAAATTTAGTACATTTCATATGTTCCCCGACTACATATTAACCTGTGAATTTGGGCTCTCAGGTGTTAACTGGGACGAAGCTATGAGGGTTTGAAAATGAGACGAAACGGTTCGGGAAAAGGTAGGTAGTGCCTCGCTTCCTTTTTTTCGTCTTGGCCAGATAAAATATTAAGTGCTACTAAAATTAGAAGCCACTACATAGAAATTAGGAAATAAAAATAACTAAGCAGAATTTATATACAATATTTTCTGTTTCTTAGAAATACAGCGTTATTTTTGACATTGTATTTCTGAGATTCTGACGCTTTTTTTATCAAAAATACGGATAGGCTCTTAATATTGTATTGTGTACTAATTTTAGCTCAAAGCAAGTTTTCGCGTGAACATTATTTTGACGCCTTTCATTGCACGCCGGTCATTTTTAATTTATTGTAATGTATGAAAAATCTAATATTGCATTATTAACTAAAAATCGGCGAAGGAATATTTGTGAAACATTTATTAAATTTATTTATATTATATTTCGTTTTATTTTTGTTATTGTGATAATGATTTCAGACTTGGGGCCCGTTTAACAAAAGCTTGTTACTTCATTACAACTGAAAGCCTTTTTCTAATACATATTGTTGGAAATATATTCCCGTTTGTAATACAAGTTACAAGCATTTGTGAAACAGGCCGTTGGTGTACCTAACTAAGTAGGTACGAAGAACTTAGTTATCAATTGTTGATTCCAGCAGACCACTAGTAGAAGTTTAGAATAATGGCATTTTTGACAATTCTTAATATTGAATAGGGATTAAGCTTCCAGGTAAAGTGTAATAACTGCAAAAATGCATTATTTGCGTTATCCGTAATGGATTCTACGTTACTTAATTTATTTTATGACAATATGTGATTTTCAATTTTTTCCGTGAAAAATCATACTTTATAATATGTATAGAACTGTCTACTGTCATTGTAGGTATTATTATAAATAAACTAGTCAATCTTAGTCGATTTTTGAAAGATAATAAAATTAAAGTGACTGATTTAATCAACTTTATCTTATCTACCGTCTCACGCTCAAAAATTATACTAACCTTGTCAACATAATAAATATTTTTTTTTATTAGTATAGGTACCTACATAAATGTGTTCTTCAATATACCTATTTGGTCCACGCTTCAACTACAAAAGGAAGGTTATTAAATGAGGGGGTCTCTTTCACTCAGCGATCGAGTCTGTACATTCATAAGCTGTTTTGAACAATTCTGGTTTGACCTATATACCTTTTAGCTTTTCATAATCAATGAACAAAACATAATTTTCCACCGCGTAGGAGTCGAACTTTCTAAATTACTGAGGCACGTGCCATGTGCGTATTAAACAAAGACTTGGACCACCTACGCATCATAACACTACCTAATTGAAAAAAAAAGTAGACAATAGACAATTGACACTCGTTTACTTTTTTTACCTGAAAATTCATACGGTGAGAGGGGAGGGGCGCGGAGGGAGCGACGCGCGGCAGTCTCGGGTCAGACGCACGAGGGGACGCCGCGCCGTTCGCTAAGCGAACAATAGAACATAAAAATCGAATAAATCCTTACTCTAGCGTAGTTTTAATAGTTTACAATAATTTCGGACAAGGTTTTACCTAGTTACAATTAAAAAACGAAGTTTTAGACATCGAAATAGATATCGCCCCAAGACTTTTCAGTCACTCAGGACGTAGATTAAAATTGTGCTTCTTTTTAATTTCGATAAGATTAAGTTTTTACAGACGATAGCGTGAGTGTGCGTGCCAGTGTCGGTAATTAACGCTTTTCAGTGCAGCGGTATTACTAGTGTTATAAAAAAATTGGATTTTGGTGGTTTTAAGGTAAGTTTCACTAGTGAAACCGTTTTTTTTCTAATAAAAACATCAAAATGTTCTTCAAAACTCCATTTACTATATCATAGACCAAGAAATAGTAAGTAAAATAAGTTTTGTATTTTTTTTAATGAAATTTAGAGGTATGGCCAGGTTTTTATTTTGTACCGCCCTTATACTTTCTTACCCTCATTTTTTTTAATTATGTATAGGTACGCCTACTTTTTATAATATTTAAACGACGAATATAGAATAAGAACAGCAGTACCTACTAGGAAGATACGTAAAATTTTATGAAAATATGTTTAAAACAACAGGCAATTTAAATAATCAGGGAAAACTTACCTATCCTCTGTCTATACAATACACCTGAGGAGGTTTTCTAAATTATTGTAAGTATATACGGGTTTTAAATACAAATAACTACAATAATCGGTCAGTCATTTAAAACTATTTATAAGTAAACACTAAAAATATAAAATAAACAAATCTTTTATTAATTTATAGTAAAAAGAGGTGTCTTAGGATAGATTAGGTGCGCAAACAACATTTGTTTTGGCCTATCTAGCGATATCAGTCAGTGATATTGAAAAACATATTGGTAATTTAGATTTTTAGGGCAGATAAATAAACCGAATTGTGAAATGAAGTTATCGATCGATTAAACTCTTGAAAGATAAGTTTGACTGTTAACTAAATATTAGAAATCTCAGTATTTTTTTTTATTCTGGTTGACACCGAAAAATTAAAAACTGCGTTTCGTGGTTTTAGAAGTTTACCCTTTCTTTAGTTAAAGAGGTTAATAGTAAAGTGCACTCCTGATAAGTACTTGATTATTATTAAACTAAAAACGTATTATTGACATAATTATAATGAAAGATCATGAAGATATTTATTATAATCTTTAAAATAACTAAAGAAAATTAAAAAAATTAAAATCCCCCGACTTGTTCCAATAAAAGCTGAATATCTTGGAGCCGCGTGCTCCGATTTTCATTAAACAAAGCTAAGAACACTCGGGATAAAATTATCTATGACACAAAAAAAACTGCACTCAAATCGGTCCATCCGTATGGGCGCTACGATGCCACAGACAGATACACAGAGTCACAGACACGTTAAACTTATAACACTCCTCTTTTTTGTCGGGGATTAATTGAAATAAAAATAGTTCCGTCGGTTAATTTTTTTTTCCACAAGTGATTTGTTTAGTGCCTATAATATTTTCAAAGGTTTTTTTTGTCTTATTACATAATATCATAATTATGTAATTTTGTATGTACCTGCGTAAAAAGCAAAACAGAAGGGTAAACCGATTTATATTTGTTAAAACAGTCTTATTATTTTTACACTAAGACTTTTTTTAAATATGGCCAAATGTGGTTACCTCAAGTGTCCTTATTGACAAGAGTAGATATGAAAACAATTAAAAGTAGTTTTTTTTTTATTTTAACTATTTCGCCTACCCACAACTAACAACCCTTATTATAATATCTAGGCACCTATTAAGTATGGGCTTAAAACTATTTATTGATTACACATACCGGTTTTTTCATCTTGGTTTACTAGGCATGCAAAAGAAATAAATAAATAAAACTACGAGCTATTACAATGAAATATGTAGGTACAAGCTTTAAAATACATAATAGTTATTCCTACCTTCCACTAACCTACCCCCAACACAAACGTACCCGAAAACCATTAAGCTACCCCGCCTAGGGGTGGGACTATAATAATTCGCACTGGCAACATCGGGGGCAGAGTAATAGAGGTCTAATGTCTATTGAAAACTTTTTTATACGTTCCATTTTTGAAAGCGTGGTGTTTGAAAATGTCTACTTGGGTGTTTTTATTGAAGAGGGATTTTATGATTATATATTTAGCTCGATATTATTGCGTTATTTAGTCGTTTCGTATTTTACACTTTGTTTTTTTATGCCTTAGAAATATATTATTTAATCAAATAATGTTTGATACATTTTTATTTTGACCGTTTAATTGATTCATAATAGTTATTATTTTTATAGCGCGTCTGGTAAAAATAGGTTTTTTATTTAAGTAATGAATTGCCTACCTGTTATATTTATTCCTTAAGTATAAAAGGTTAATAAAAATAATGTTTCAATAACAGCGTATATATCGTGGACCTACACAATATCGTACCTAATTCAGGTATATAATAATGTGACTTGACAAATATAGAATTTAATTTTTTTATTTATTTATGCAGTACTAAGTAATTGTATGTCATTTTTGGTTCTTTACTGCATATTACATACTAAATAAAATAATATAAAATTAATTACACAGTAAAGTACTTAATATAAAATTATCTTTATACTTCAACCACCTAGAAATAAGCTTATAGGTATCCTGAATGGTTATTAATGACAATTAACAAAAATTAATAATTATTTACAATAATACGAATTTATTCCTCACTTAAGATGCACTTTCCAAAAGATTAGTAAACCCAAGTTAGGTTCGCCATTTTAATCCCTAATTATCCATAATCCGTGGGGTAATGCAGATAATAACCAGGTCTAGGTATCGTTTTATGCGATAACTAGAAAGTCTTTGCACAGGGAAAAAGTCATAACCCGTTTTTTGCTCCGGCGTAGTCGAGTAAAAAGTATATGTATAAAAATATGTAATTTTACAGGCAAAAAATACACATAAACCTGAGAAATTCCCGAAAAAGTAAGAATTTTTACAAAAATTGAGAATTCTACATAATTTTTATTGATTTTAATATTTTAATATTTTTAAATTTAAATTTAATGAATGTTATGTGATTTTACACAATGTTTTCTAAATTTCTTTGCTGTTTTAGGAATTTTACAGGTGTATGTCTTTTTGAAATAAAACAATTTAACGGATTATATCGCGTATATTATCTAATTTTAGTTCCCGACGTTTCGGAAGCTTTCCAGCTTTCCAAGGTCACGGGTGGACTGACACCCGTCAGTCGTAATTGTATTTCAATGAGTAATAATCGCGGAAACAGAAGAAAATATTATGTATGTCTTTAGTTTGCATGTAAAATTACATATTTTTTTGCAGTGCAGCTACCCGTGTACCAAAAATGGTTGAAATCCATTTAGTTATTTTGGCGTGATCAAGCCACAACGACACATACCTACTAACATTTAATAAATCTGAAAAAATATTTTTAGATTCCGTGACCTTACTTTTTTGAAAATATCTTCAATGTACAGACATGTCATTTTTACAACTGTATAATATTAGTATCTAAAGTAAATTAATAAATTTGAGAAAAAAGTAGCTTTTTCTACATATAAAAATTATAAAACACATATTAAAATATAAAATTTCCATTTCTGCTCCTTCAATAAAAAATAATGTTGGTAATGGTAATGTTACAAATTGCCTTTTGGCAATAAGGCAGCGATTTGTAAATACATCGTTCAATTGTGCAATAAAGAAGGTACCCGAAACTTTGTTAGAGAAAGAAAAAAATCATCACCATGTTTCTTCTGTAGCGTAGTCGAGTAAAAAGTATCCTATAACCATCTGTGGATGCCCAGTTATATACCCGTGTATCAAAAATAGTTAAAATCCATTTAGCCTTTTTGGCGTGATGAAGCCACAACGACACATGCAAATTGACAAAAAATAATAAAAATATGTACATTCCGAGAATAAGCTACCTACGTATCACTTTTTTTCTTAAGATATTCAATGTACAGGCATTTTCATTTTTACAACTTTATATTGGTTATATATTATATTGACGTAATAATGTGAAACAAAACGTGTAAGTTCACATTACAAGTCATGTGATTAATATCTTAAAAGTTTTGTTATATCCATCCAATAAAACAACGATAGATTTTTTGTATGTTACCCAATTACGGGTCAAATATCAATTTCTAAATATAGCTTCCGACCGTCATAGACGAAGCTAATGTAAGATATAAATATACAACGTGACTAACTGCCATCTTCGGGGCGGGGGCGTGTACTCGCCGGCCACGCCCCCTCGCGTCGATTGTTTTCTATGAAATTGTTTTCAATGTTTATTTAAAAGGTTATTAAATTGTGAAATATTATTATTGGTCCCGTGGTGGTCAAATGTTTAATTTTGTGATGTCGATGTCATGTGATTAACTATTAACGTCATTTTGAATTTAATTTCACTGTAGGTATATGAAATAATTGCACGCTTCGCGAAATATTTATGAAATACATTATAATCTTGTTCATATGCTGTAAAAATAATATACGTACCAATATCGAATTTGTAATACCTCACCTAATTAATTAAAGACAATTTATCAGTCTAACTAAAATAAAAAAAGAGTATTGTTTTCTTTTTTATTTGAATTAACTTCGTCGAAGTTGGGCAAATTGATTATTATTTCATTATTTATTTTATACTAGAAAAACTTCGTTCGCGGAAGAGTAAAAAGTCATAATCCTCTTTTTTACTTAAGCATAGTCGGATAAAAAGTACCTACTTATCGTATTGGTAATCATCTGCGGATGACAAGCTACCCATGTACACCTACCAAAATAGTTGAAATCCGTTTTGCCGATTTGGTGTAATCAAGCCACAACGTACAAAAAGAAAAAAAAAATGCGATTTAGTTACCTACTTACTTCCAAATAGGTAACCCTTTACAATAATTTTTAGATTGATTTTTTTTAGCTTAACGCCGGAACTTCACAAATAGAGATATTTATCCAAATTGTGCCCGTTTTCCTGATTATAATATTTATAATAGGTGCATTGTTAGCTATGCTTAAATTAAAAAATAATCTTTGACTTGTGCGAAAAACTGCACTGAAAAAAAACGGGAGCCAATGAAGTCTTTTTAGCTTGATTGGAAATGTCTTAATAGATTCAATCACAGTATGAATAAGCACTGTTGCAGTAGTGCTTGTTAAAATCATCAAACATTTGAACATTTAGCTTTGTTGACCTCAACCAGCCCCCGTATTGCCTAACGCGTTTGACGCTCGCAATCAAAAGCAAGTATCATGATTTTGTATGGGCTATGACAGTTGATTCGGATACAAAGTGTCAAAATTTCGTTAGACAATAACCCCGAATCGAAGAAAATGTTGTGTTCTACCAAAACTGATATTTGTTTCAATCGCAAATAATACGAACTGGATTGAACTTATAATGGTCTTGTTTAGTGCAATCCACTTATTGTGCCTATCGCAAGCAAGCACCTTTTTTTTACTCGTAAACGTAAACGTAATATGTCAATAAAAACTCCGCGAATCATACTAAAAAGGCATACTTTTTAGATTCGGCCATCACTCTATACTCTATGGTTTATATTATACTAGAAGGAGCCCGCAACTTTGTTCGCGGAGGAGAAAAAGTCATAACTCCTGTTGTTTCCTTCGGCGTAGTCGAGCAAAAAGTATCGTATAACCATGTGGAGATACCCAGCTACCCGTGTACCAAAAATTGTTGAAATCTGTTTAGCCGATTTTGCGTGATGGAGCCACAACGACACATACAAACATACAAAAAATAAAAAAAATCGTTAGTGACCTCCAAATAGTCCGTTACAATATTTTATTGAAAATATCTTCAATGTACAGACATTTGATTTTTACACCTGTATAATAGTATAGATGTCACTGAACTAGGTATATTTTAATTTTAATTTCAAAAAAAGAACGCATGTTTTAGTAATTATTTTTTTAGCTAGGTATGTTTCATTTACTGTAGTTTATGGGGTACTCGTCGAAAAAGCATTGTATAGGTACAATAGTTATATAATTAGCTTTTTAAGTCTCGTACCTTAATTAGGCCACTCAGCAAGCTTCGTGGCCTAAACGCGGTAGGTACCTACTCGACTGAAAAAGCATACCTTATATAATTATTGCATAAAATACCATTTTAACAATCAATTTCAAACTTGACAGCAATAAACGTACCACTTCTGTGATATCTTTCATAATGATGCAGTAATCTAATTAAAATTGCATTGCATATGATTCGCTCTGGTAGAAACAAGTTTCCTGCTTGCAATTTAGTAAGTCGTATTGTTTTTACCTTTGCAATCGAACCCTGTATTAATGCATATTCATTTAGAATAAAAACCGGCCAAGTGCGAGTCGGACTCGCGCACCGAGGGTTCCGTAAAAAATATTAGTTATTTCATATCTATGAAAATCCAGTGTTAGCAGAGCCATACTCCTAAGCAAATGGACGCGGTGGTGGATCATTTTATATTGGTTATAAACAGACAGACATACAATTATACTGTTTTTAGTACTTGTTGATATTATGTGGCAACAGAAATACATCACCTGTGGAAATTTTAACTGTCTATATAGGCATCACGGTTCATGAGATACAGCATGGTGACAGACGGACAGACAGACAGACGGACAACGGAGTTTTAGTAATAGGGCCCCGTTTTACTTCTTGGGTATAGGTACGGAACCCTAAAAATTGCGGTATTACATTTTTAGGAAAAATATATAATCAATAATTATAATTATTGGTTCGATCTCTTCATTAAGAATAGCGCCATCTCTCTCACTGTCCTAACACTTGCTGGGGAAGCAATGCGACAGGGACGTGCCGATGGTGCTATTTTAGTTCGATTCTGTTCGAAAATTTCATGCGATGTTTACGTAAAGTTGCGATAGCTCAGTTAAGAGAGCACGTCTGTGTAAAAGAAGGGTTGAAGATTCGTATCATGCTTGCAATTTAGTAAATCGCTGTTTTTTCTCTTTGCAATCGAGCTCTCTAGGTTTGTCCTAAATAGTAAACAACATTCTGACCTAACCGCGCGGTTTTCGTTCACCAAACAATTGTTATAGTTAAAAGTTTCATTTAATCCATACTAATCCATACTAATATTATAAATGCGAAAGTGTGTCTGTCTGTCAGTCTGTCTGTCTTTTACCTCTTCACGCTTAAACCGCTGAACCGATTTGGATGAAATTTGGTATGGGGATAGTTTGAGTCCCGGTGAAGGACATAGGCTACTTTTTATCCCAAAAAATACCCTCAGCCGCGTTAAACGAATTTAAGGCGGACGAATTCGCGGGCAGAAGCTAGTACTATTATAAGTTGTAAAAATTTAATGTCTGTACATTGAAGATACTTTCAAAAAACATATATTTGGAGGTCACTGAAGCGAAACATATATTTTTTGGACTTTTTGTATGTTTGTTTTGTGTCGTTGTGGCTTTAGAATGCAAAATCGGCTAAACGCATTTCAACTATTTTTGGGACACGGGTAGCGGGGTATCTCCAGATGGTTATAGGATACTTTTTACCCGACTACGCTGAAAAAAAAAGAGGGGTTATAATTATAACTTTTTCTTCTCCGCGAACGAAGTTGCGAGCACCTGCTAGTATTAAATAAATGAAAAAAAAACCTAAAAATATGGATTTAATACCAATACCAGCTCTTTTCTCGCAAGGAAATAAATTTAATGTATGAAATTGGCAATGTGGCACTAAAAATATAAATTCCTGTTACTTGTTCACGAGAGAATGAGAGTTTAAGGCAAAAAAGTACACCTATTATTGACATTTTATTCTTATTATTAATTATTGGAATTGTTTTGATTATTAATATACCTAATTAAGTGTGCTCAATATTTGCATACCTACGCTGGAATACATGGAGCAAAAAATATTGTGAGACTCATATTGGAAGAAGATATGTATAACAGTGTATTTCGAGCAAATAAATCTTTTGAATTTGAATTTGGAATATTGTTTACTCTTTGCGTTCGAAATGTAGTGTTGGAGGAGGATGGAAAGGATCAGTTGGACAGAAAAGAAAAGTAATGAGGAAGTTTTAAATATAGTTGACGATAAAAGATCTTTATTGAAAATAATTGAGAACAGGAGAGGAAACATGTTAGTTCATCGCTTACGTCACGATAATTACATTAGTACTGTAATAGAAGGAGTAATAGAAGGGAAAAGGAAAAGGGGAAGACAGGGACATATCTGGAGCAAATAAAAGAAAAAATAAAGAAGTAGAAGAAAAAGCGGAATGTAGAATAAGCTGGAAATTACTCTACCGACAAGAGCCTAGCTCTTAAATATATCATGATGATGTTTACTATTTAGGACAAGTAAAGATAAATCACGTAGGTATATGAATGCATATTCATTTAGAGCAAGTTTCTTGTGTGATTCAATCGTGTTTTTTCGGTGCGCAAAACGCCTAGTTATGATTAATGAATGAGGTTGCGTAAACAGTCGCTTTTACCAAAACACCGAGCTAATGACACCCATACAAGTCATACAGCCGCCATACAACACGCGGCCATCAAACCTGCCATTCACGAACCTAATTGGATAGGCAAGCGCTGAGTCAGCGCGCTTTGTTCCTACCGAGTTACGCACAAGGATATATAGCTACTGAAACTACTAAAAGTATAATATTTTCTTCTGTTTCCGCGATTATTACTTTAATAATTTAAATAAAACAATTTAACGGATTATGTCGCGTATATTATCTCATTTGAGTTCCCGACGTTTCGGGAGCTTTTCAGCTTTCCATGGTCGCGGGTGGACTGAGAAAAGATATATTTTCCTCTGTCAAATTTGTGTAAACTACCCACTTTGAAAAAACAAATAAAGGTGTACATACATGCCAGATGGGCCTAATCTGTAAAGACAGTTTCACATTTGCCAGAAGGGCTTAATTATTTTATTTTAATAATTTACCAAGCAGCATTTCACAAATGAGGCGTACTGAGGAGAAAAGAAACGCTCCAAAGAAAACTTACTAGTTCGGGAACTAGTAAGAGAGATAACACTGTTAAAAATAATGTAATTTTCATGCAATTTTGTAATTTTACATGCCAATAGAACGCATAAACCTGTAAAATTCCCGAAAAAGCAAGGATTTTTACCAATACTTATGCAATTTTACATTACATACATAATTATTGTTAATTTCAAATTTTCTGAATTTATAACTAATGAAAATTATGTGATTTAATACATAGTGTTTTGTAAATTTCCTTGCTAGTTCGGGAACTTTACAGGTTCATGTGGTTTTTTTTGCATGTAAAATTTCATAATTTTTAACAGTGAAAAACAGACCCACACACATGCATATAGGCTTCATTATGATTTCATAGTCACTCAGTTGTTTTGGAAAATTACAGTGTAAACTGTTTTAGTGAATACCGCCTGGGTCATGGGTATATTTTTGAACTCGTCATTCACGCCTCTATTGGATAGGTGAGCGGTGAGCGCTGAGTCAGCGGACTTTGTTCCTTCCGAGTTACGCAGAAGGATACAGGTACAATACAGTACTCTTTACTGCATACCAAAAGAAAATAACATCACGCCAAATCTAAACTGATTTTCAACGTCGCCTATTGGTCGCGTCTGGGAAGTCAAAACGGCATTCTCAAGGTGATTGCTGGTAGATTTAGCTGCCCTGTAATGTGGCATTGGATTGAGCGAGTCAGGACTACCTTAACGTATGTCAAGTAGGCCTGACAATAATAGTAACCTGTCATGTCAACCTTTTTATTTTTGTAACTACTAACATAGCTCTTAAGTTTTAGTAATGTTACTAACTTTATATATGGACTTTTGTCTGAAATAAATTATTTGAATTTGAAATTTTAATTATTTTTGGTACACAGGTAGCTGGTTATCCACATATGGTTATTGAACAATTTATTGACTACGTTGAAGAAAAAAAGATGGTAACGATCGTTCGCGAAGGAGGAAAGAATTCGACGTTGCGCCTTCTAGTTTTTTATAAAGTAGTATACGCTATTTGAGGCAGATATTCTATGTAGTGTCTGGTGTAAATTTTGTTCAAACTCGCCTTAACAGTTAATTGGATAAATAAGTGCTGAGTCAGCGCGCTGTGTTCCTTCTGAGTTACGCGCCAAGGATATACAGCGTGTACATGGAATACGGGAAAATGTTTTTTAGCCCTAGTTCAATCTTGGTTTTTCCGCGCCTTGACCTATGTAATAGCAAGGTTATTTTGCTTATCCTCCGATAAAAAAAATCTTCGTTGCTGCTTCAGGATGGTCTAAACTTAGTAAATAAACTAACAGACACACTTACATATTTCTATCTATGTAGGTATAGCGGTAAAGACTATATTTAGGTTCAAATATATTACAAAATTGACAAAATTGTTGAAAATATTTCAGCACCACAACCGCACGTCAATTATTTAATCCGTCTGTTGACAAGTCAAGTCAGTTGTCAGTGTCAAATTAAATATACATTACACATACATATTACTGCTCGAGTGTGATAAAAACACTGGTTATTAATGAAAATAAATACATATATAGATTATTCCAACAAATCATTGGTAAGGCAGAAACAATGTCTTAATTAAATTAATGCATGGACTTTTATGGTATTTATAGGTTTCATAAGAAAGGATTTTTCAGTAAAAGCATAATGCCTAAAGTGCTACTTATATCGATTTATATTTTAACTAACTTGTATTAAAAACAAGAGATCTTAAGATGCAACGTTTTAATTCAAACACTTCAAACCTACTTACTATTCACAAGTCTAATTGGATAAACAAAAGCGCTGAGTCAGCGCGCATTGTCCTTTAGGAACTAGGCCTATACATCGTAGCAATGTAGCTATTGAAATTTCTACAGCGCTATGCTAATGTTATGTGCCTTTAGGCTCCTGTTTTTGCGGCACTCTGTATTTTTAACAAGTCTTACGATATTTTTTAATACTCTTTTTTTCTTGACTATTTTCTTTGGAACTAAAAAGATAGGACTAAAAAAATAAGGACTACATTATTTTTAAATAACAATATTTTATTTATTTATTAGTGATGCTAAATATATATATTTTTTGAAAAAAGGTCATGCGACCACCCCGCAAGACAATGTATGCAATATCTAGAATTCTGAAATACATTAACAATAATTTAAGTTGACAATGCATGCAAAACTCAGAAAAATTATGTAAAGGTATCTCAACCCACTCACGTCTCTAAAGTCTGAACCGACGGGCAGACAGGCGCAGAGTCAGCGCGCTTTATTCCTTCGCACTTACGCTTCTGTACATGTGTATACTATTACAAAGTTGTAAAAATTAAATGTCCGTACATTGAAGATATAAAAAAAACTATTGTGTGTGTAGTTTGGAGATCACTGATTCAATGTTTTTTGGGTTTTTGTATGTGTTGGTGTGGCTTCATCACGCCGAATCGGCTAAACGGATTTCAACTATCTTTGGCACATGGGTAGCTCGGTATCAACAAATAGTTATAGGATACTTTTTAGCCAACTACGCTGAAGAAACAAAGAGGGGTTATGACTTTTTCTCCTCCGCAAACAAGTATATTCGAAGTATACACTTAAAGAAATTTGAATTTAGGACACGATTCTTATTGCTCAATTTTGTTCAGACTTTACTGAAGACTTATATCAATGCACAAATATATAAGACAGTCGGACGGACGGACAGCAGAGTTTTAGTTCCTTTGAGTACGGAACTCTAAAAAGCAGTTTTGCTTGGTTTTATTACAGATAAAAAATATTTTGGCAGTGTTTTTTAAACTTGTCCAACCATTACTCTCGCACTAATACACGTTGGTATATCAAAAGTAATACTTTATGCTTATCGTTTATTTATCGCACGATATACGCTTCCATCACACCCCGCTGGTTTAAGAATCGTAAGCGCATCCAGTAATTGATGTATCATAGTGGTCAGTGGTATAACAGCAATTAAGGCGATTCCCACGCGGCGGTCACGTCTTAATTCTCTAATCACCGTTTCATAGCCGAAGGCGCCATGTTGGTTTTGTAACATGTAGAAACATTCTTGTTTAGTAATTACGCTGTACATAGATATTTGGGGCCATATATGTTCGAATATTTTTAATAAATTGTGGTATTTTCACATTTATAAAAAAACTTAGGCGGTGCCAAATCATAAACCATTTTTTTCTTCAGCGTAGACGAGTAAAATGTATCGTATAGCCATCTAGAGATGCCAAGCTACCCCTGTACAAAAAATAGTTGAAATCCGTTTATCCGATTTGGCGTGATGAAGCCACAACGACACATACAAACAATTTTATACATTTTCTTTAGTGAGTGAGTGAGTGATGATTGGTCCGTTACAATCGTTACAATCTTCAGTGTACAGAAGTTTCGTTTTTATAACTTAATAATAGTATAGAGATGTGTTATTCTGATGTCTAAACAACATTACCTCCTGCATAGTTTCGTTAAGATCCATTCGGTAGTTTTTTTTAAATTTATAGGATCGTAGAAACTTAGTCACAACTTTCACGTACATAATATTAATAGAAGGCGCCCGCAACTTCGTTCGCGGAGGAGAAAAAGTCATAACCCCTCTGTTGTTCGACAGTGTAGTTGGGTAAAAAGTTTTCTATTACCATCTGGAGACACCCAGCTACCCGCGTACTAAAAATAGTTGAAATCCGTTTAGCCGATTTTGCATGATGAAGCCAGAACGACACGTTTCAGTGACCTCTACTTATCAGTTACAATATTTTTTTTAAAATATCTTCAATATACAGATATTTCATTTTTAAAACTTTATCATAGTATAGATAAGGATTAGGAAGTATGATGGATCTGATTGGGATTTGTGGCAGGGTTTTCGCATGTATTTGAGACAACGATGCGTATTGTAAATACAGCGATACTGTAAAATGTCACTTACTTATTGTTGGTGTAACATTTAGACCTTAACCCTTACAAGTTATCAAGTTACTAGAATTGAATATGTCTCATTACAATTAACATTGTAATCGTTACATATAAAATAGTTAGCCGTACCAAAAATAGTACAATTAACTATTTTATATCGTAAGGACCACAATTTTTCATTAACTACACATTCTGTTAGTTTCGTAAAAAAAATTTTTTTCCGTGTTTGTGACAAGTTCTATTTGCTTACTTTCCTATTTTAATCTCTTGTATAGACTCCACCCAGCCCTTTAATAGTACAATTCGTACTAAACCCTTACATGCACCATAAACCAATAATGATCATAAATCGTGATCCAAAGGTGCAGTGCATGCCAATTAAATTGCACAAACATCAACATCATTAGATGCGCCCTAACGAGGACAGATCCGAGAGTAACGAGAACGATCCGAAGTTAGATACGCGCTAATTTTGTGCAGTTTGCAGTATTTGATTGAAGATAAGAATCAATTTGAATAAAGTTTAAACTTAGAATTGATAAGGTGAGTGGGCATGTGCATCCCGGGCAAGTGCGCCTACCTACTCGTAAATAACAAAGACTGTTCGTAGGTACTAGTAACGACATCGTACATTGTGGCAACAAACTAAATCATAGCTCTTGGTAATAGTCACAGATCTGTGATTATTACAAGAACTAAAATAGTATATTTCGATGGTAGCGCGTAAAGTATGTCATTACTTCACGGGTACTGAGATATTACTCTCGCCAACGGCTCGTGGCAGGACTCAGGACGAGTGAACAATGACATTTCCGCACGTGTATCGAACGACGTTTTTTGATACAGTTGCGAAAAAATAAGAACAACAACAAAGAATTCGAAAGTTAAAACATGCTTGCAGTGAGAAAAACGCCTCTTCTTTGACAGACGTTTCGGCAGCTATACCTACCGTTCCATACAGACAACTTATTAAGAACCGTTTTTCAATAATAATTTAAAAAAAAACAAAATTATCAAATATTAAAATGAACGTGTTATAATGATGAAAAGGTAAGTAATAAAATATTAAATATATTCTGTATATTTTTCGAATTCTTACATAAACGGTAGGCGCACTTGCCCGGAAGGCGCACTTACACGCCCTCATCTTAAATGAACCACGCATAAAGCGCGGCATTCCAGGTACTTTTAAATTTATTGTTCCTAAAATTAACGGACTAAAAACTATTTCAACTGAGATCAACCAATGTAGATGATTGTTAAGATAATTATGTTGAGAGCTTAGAGCACTTATCCACTAGAGATGTCATAAGAACACATTCCCCTCTGCCAAAGTAATCGCGAAATCTCCGGTTAGGTTATACGGTAAATTGTCAGTGTGTGGGTGCTTTTTTGTATGTAGGTGATTCCTTTTGTACAAATAGGAATATTTCGTTAGTTTGCTGTAAGTATTTACCTCCCCGCTAAAAATGCGTGAAAAATTTGTTCGGTAATGACACGGCAAGGTTGAGGGTAATATTTTTTAAATAGTTTAACCAGATAACCATAAAAAGTGATCACGACTTTTGTACATATAGTATTGAAAACATAATGCATCTCCTTATGTCCTTACTTGTACAAAGATTTTGTAGGAATCAAAAGGATAATTATCATTGGCGTTATTCTAAAAGTGTTGCAATCCTTCTCGTAATTTGAAGCGGCAGTATATCTCGCCTTTCGTCTCCACTCTGTCGTCAATGTACAGTGCCGATATGAAGAGTTGTAGTTTATTTCTAAATAACAAAGTACAGTAACATTTTTTTTATGAATGGCCAGTTTAAAATACTGATATAACTTAAATTAGATATTTGATTAACAATCGATTCAACAAACACTAAATGTATTTACCTAAATTACGAAACTTGATTCAAGGAAACTCATCAATCTGATACGAGTTCGCGTCTTGACATTTGTTATCTGTGTAATCTATGGTCGGTGCTTACCTTAATCACCTCAAATGTTTTTACCAACATTTAAAAGTAAAATATAAAAAATAAACATGTTATGCCCGAATATCTTCGATTTTCGAATCTGTGGCACCGCTTTTAGATTAGAATTTGATTATTTTTTAAAATTATTTGTTTCTTTTTATGCTGTTGTTACTAATTGTATCCCGTTATCATTATGACTGATTCGTTTTTGATAAAGAAGTCGTGATTCCGTACATAACACGCGTAATGCGCGACTATTGCCAGATTAACGGTCTATACGGAGAATTTAGATTGTATTTTATTGCTGAAAGTTTGTAAGTCCATATAATAGTCGATAATAAACATATTTAGTATTTACAGATCATATATAAGATAGATACTCAGTTAAAAGTACCCACCCACTTTTTTATATTAATGATTTTTATCATAACTTTTTGATATGTAGGCGATATCAAAATACTAAATATGTTTTTGTAAAAAAATATTTATCTACGTACTTGTCTCAATTTTTTATTTACAGATCATATATAAGATACTCAGTTAAAAATTAAAGCACGTTTATTAATTTCACAGATTAACAGGTACCTAATTAATTTTATTGATACATTGCACATGATTGAAATAAAACAATTTAACGGATTATATAGCGTATATTATCTCATTTTAGTTCGCGACGTTTCGAAAGCTTTTCAGCTTTCCATGTTAAATTGTTTTATTTCAATTATTAATAATCGCGGAAACAAAAGAAAATATTACATTGCACATGATCTAACCTTCGTCAGCGGAAGAGAAAAAAAATCATAACTTTCCTTTTTACTTCATCGTAGTCGGATAAAAAGTATGCTATAACCATCTGTGGATGCCCAGCTAACCAAGAACCTATCTACTGAAAATACTTGAAAATCTTTTAGGCGTTCTGACATGATCATAAAAACTTACAAAAAATAAAAACAGATATTTTTCGTTTCAGTGACCTTCAAATAGTCCGTTTCACATATCTTTTTGAATAATAAATATCTTCAATGAAAAGGTAAACCAGAAATATATGACTATTGTCAAGACGGCGCTATTATTCTGTTTTACATGGCAACAGTTATAATGACATCTTGAGTTGTGTACGTGTCAGCTCAGATGTTAATTTTGAAATGTTTTCTAGCGAAATAGTTTCATTTCTTGTACGTTTTCTTTTCAGCAATTGATTATATACATTTTTAATAATGTTCCGCTCTTGACTGTGAATTGTTTTGGGCATTTTTAGTCATTTATCATTTAATATAACACTTCACTCTCATTTGAATAAACCGCCACAGTGACACTGACAACTTATCATTAAAATTATTGCCAGTGTAAGAAACTGGTTCAGATGAAATTCCGCAACATGGCGCATGGTCATATATTTCCGGTCAGGCTGTTCAGACATTTCATTTTTACACTTTATAATAGTATGGATGTCAATGTAAAGAAGTGTTTTTTTAAAGAAATAACTTTGAAGCTGATAGACAATCAGAGATAACCCTACATTGCACTTTGTTTTATTTATCGAACAGAATCATTCACTGAAATAATGTTAATCATGCGTGAACGAGCCAATCCTTATCACAATGATCGTTATGATAATTCTTAATTATATACATTCACCAATTATGTAATAATCTATTCTTATTATGTAACTTTTTGGTACTTAAAGAAAAATGTATACGGTTTTACTCTATAATAAGATAATACTTTTACTACCATCATAAACAACGAACTGTCAGCTACTACTACTCGTACAAAGCCCTTCCCGCGCAATTTGCAAAACAAAGCAGTGCCACCTTTAAAAGCCCTAAAATGAAACCGCCCATAGACATTTATTTTTTTACACAAGGCAGATGTTCGGGCGCATACTGCCAATGATGTTTATGTGTTTGTTGGAAAATAATAATAATTAGTGCTACGCCCTTTCACGGTCCCAGCCGGATTAGCCGCCCTTTGGTAAAAAAAGTCACTCGTTCTGGCGAGGGTAGATAGCACTATAGTGGTTTGGTCGGCTTCTATGAAACTAGAACGATATTTATGATTTTTTTGTACATAATAAAGGATGTTGCCTGATCTCAAAATTTGTGAAAATTATATATGCTGACAAAAAAAGCAAAATAAGGAACTACGTAAAATTTTTGAGTACGATATCTTACAAGTACAGATGTAGTGCATAATTGTTTTCCTTCGTATTTTTTCTGAATCGTTCGTATTTGTCATGCTACTTCAGTCAACCTCAGTACATTTTGTATTGTAACCTACTGAAATAGCAAGATACGTTCGTACGTTTCTGTGAAAATACGATGGAAAACAATTATGCACTACATCTGTAAAAGGTACGAACTGTGTCGTGTGACGTCACTAAAGCTAGTAGCTTTAGTATGAAGCGTCTTTTGGGAATATCTAAAAATATGATTATAACAATGTTGTATGTTGTGGCGTTTTTATGAGATAGAAGTATGAAGTTCATTCACAAATATTTTTATTATTGAGAGGTCGTTCTATAACCACATAAGAAAGTTGTTAAATAGTCTATTAGACAAACGAGTACCTATGTAGTACCCTCATAATTGTAGTGACCTAACCCATTGTTTAAAAATAAACGTTGAACGAAATGGTACAAGAGGGTTTTTGATGACTAAAACTCAAATTCAAAAACGTTGTTTAAGTCACTATAATTAAACTAGAAGGCGCCCGCAACTTCGTTCACGGAGGAGAAAAAGTCATAACCCCTCTTTTTTCTTTAGCATAGTCGGGTAAAAAGTATCATCTAACCATCTGGAGATACCCAGCTACCCGTGTACCAAAAATAGTAAATCCGTTTAGCCGATTTAGCGTGATGAAGCCACAACGACACGTACAGACATATAAACATTTAATTTTTACAACTTTATAACAACACTGGCTTGTGAATCTTGTGATACAACTTTTGTTTATTAAAATGCTACGATTGTTTTGGCTCACTTCTTCAATATATGCGATAGGAAACTGAGGGCGGTTGAAACGCCTGTAGAATTACCCATTTACATAGAAGATAATTAATTTACCTATAAATTAAAAATGTTTAAAAATGATGATGTAGATATTTAAGATACTTTCTAAAATAGGTTAGTGAAATAAGATTGTTTTCTTGATCCTAAAATCGTGTGCCTAATAACTACCTACTTAGATTACTTTAGATTACGTGTTGTTAAAATGCCTAAAAATTTACAGAGTGATTCTTATTGGCTAAGAATATTTTGGAACGAATTTTATGAATATACCTGTATATATATTGTAGTACTTTATCTATATTATGTTCATGCGGATAGATAATTTACATTGAATATGTACTTATATATTGAAATAAAACAATTTAACAAACAATTTAACAATTAAAACAGCTTTCCATGGTCACATGGAAAGCTGGAAAGTTTCCGAAACGTCGGGAACTAAAATGAGATAATATACGCGATATAATCCGTTAAATTGTTTTATTTCAATGAGTAATAATCGCGGAAACAGAAGAAAATATTATGTACTTATATAATTTAATTTGGTCATTAAATCAATTAATCTAAAGTAATAAAAATTTTGCAACTCGCACGCCGAATTTAAGTACTTATACAAACCAATAGAAATAGCAGTGTTTTTTAAACTTCTGTTTACCAATATTTTTTGACAAGACGAAAATGACAAATGCAAAATTGATTGTCAAAATACTTAAAATACCTATAAACTCTGCTTGTTTTATTTATTATTATTTGCAGTTTGATTTATTTATTAATGCATTCTCAAAAAATGAATTTCTACCTTTTAAACATGTTCTACTTTACTTTGTAAACCACAGTCGTCTACCAAAGTGACGATAAACTGACATCTATCATTTACGACATGGAAGAAAAGGTTAAGAGGCCTCTCTCAAATCGGAAAACAGATGGAAAAGTATTCAGTGGAAAGCAGTAGATAAATAATTGTTCCAATTCCAAGAATGGCGTTATGAAGATATATAGTATGAAGTCAAAAACCAATTACAAAACGTTTTTCTTATGACCTAAATATTCAATCATATCCATACTATCCATACTCATACTAATATTATAAATGCGAAAGTGTGTCTGTCTGTCTGTTACCTCTTCACGCTTAAACCGCTGAACTGATTTGGATGAAATTTGGTATGGAGATAGTTTGAGTCTCGGGGAAGGACATAGGCTACTTTTTATCCCGCAATAATACCCCTATCCGCGATCAACGAATTTAAGGCGGACGAAGTCGCGGGCAGAAGCTAGATCAAAATATGTTTTCTTGCATAGTTGTGTTTTTGTTTGCATTATTATGATAATTAATTATGTTATATAACGCCTTTTGATGGACATCTAGGCTACAGATTGTTCTCCTTAGTTTTCTACACTCCATAATTTACACGACGTATATGTTGTCAAATTCTAGTTATCGGATAGCTCACTCCTGCTACAGCCGTGACCAATATCGAGAGAACATCCCTGGTCCTAAGTAGGACTAATTACCGTCTAACTAAGTTAATCTCAAACTAAACACCGGCTAACGCTCAGATTAAGCCGTTCCGTACTTAGGGCAGTGATAAATAGAACGTTTAGTTGCTTGAAAAATCTTAGAGATTCTTGGCTGATAATCTGTGGAACTAGATGATGTTATTTGTTAGGTCGTTTCAATTTCAACCAATGTCAGTCCCCTGTCCCGAATATTGCAAAATATGAGATATGAGATTTTCATAGAACAACTTGCTTTCTCCTGCGACTCCGATCGCCTAAAATTGAGAAAATCAAGTTTCTTAGTGGTGTGCATTTTATAGTTTTTCCTCTATAGTATACGTGTTAACTCAGAATCAACTAACAATCTAATCAACACAGAACAGAATTTTTTAGACATCCCTTTTTAAACACTCGTTGTGACCTTAGTACAGTTCCCTTATATAAATACATTTTTACTCTGTTCTCTTCTCTCTCTTTACCTACATGGATTAGTAAGAAATTTTTAAGTAAAAATATCTCATTGGCAGCTTTTAAATTTTTCTTACTTATCTATGTAGACCAAAGTAAACGTGTATTCATATTTGAGGGAACTGTACAAATGTCACGGTGGTTGTGTAAAAGGTTATCTAAAAAACAATTCGATTAAAAAATATATATTTGTAGATTCTACTCTAAGGTTATCTGGAAGAGATCACTGTGCGCGACAAGACAACATGGTTTACCTCTCCTTTAATGTAGGTAGGTATTTCTCTTTTGTGTGGTGTGCAATAAAGAGGTTTTGTATTGTATTCTCAGTTCAAATAATGTATACTATCGAAAAAATATAAAATGCACACCTCTGACATACTTAATGTTCCAAATTCGAATTTCAAAAAATTGGTCTTTAATGCACCTCCACGGTTATAATGGAATATGAGTTTGATATTCCGTGTTCTTTTCTTCAATGGTGTAGGCTGTGTTGTCTGGCTATAGTTCAGTTACATTACTATTTAATAACTATAGAATATAGCTAATACTTAGTTAATCGTGGTAACTTCTTCAGTGAAGGAGCAAAAACTCAAACCCTCTTTTTTTTAATCAGCGTAGTTCAGTTAAAAGTAGGGGAGATTTGTACAAAACCGGGTATGCGGGTAAAACCGGGACATGGCAATATGGCTTCTCAGCGTTGTTCAAATTTGCGCTCGTTTTGCTCAGTGTAGTCTGCCATCTTGGTTAGTTTATCAACAAAAGTTGAACGACACTCGTGCGCGCTTGTAGAAAATAATAGAAAAAACCGTTTTTAAGGGGCTTTGATGTAATTTTTAATGAATTTCATAAATTTACCAATCGTTTATACATCCAGGTATGTCAAATTTGGTTTTTTATCATGATTAAGTATGTTTTCAGGTTTTCAAGAACTGCTTAGATTTTTATGGCATCATGTTTTTAAGTTAGTTGTGAAAACCGTGCGGGGTAATACCGGGCGGTACCCGGTTTTGTACAACCGTGTATGTTTTTCTTAGAAAGACCGGAAACGGGGTCACTTAAGAAAACTACAATTCACTTATAAATAAATAAATAAATATTACGGGACAATTTTACACAAATCGCTCTAGTCCCATGGTAAGTTCAATAAGGCTTGTGTTATGGGTACTAGACGACGATATATTTAATAGATATATTACGTATATACATAGAAAACATCCAAGACTCAGGAACAAATATTTATGCTCATCACACAAATATTTGCCCTTACCGGGATTTGAATCCAGGACCTCAGATTCGCAGGCAACGTTACTCCCACTGAGCTAAACCGGTCGTCAACTTATGTAACCGAAACTAATAAAATAGATACTTATTGTCGACATAGCAAAACCCAACAAAACACAAATTCCAGAAGATATTTGTATTAATTGTACTTAAATTTATGGAATTACGCGAAAAACAGATGCTTGGGGGAAATGAAGGCTGTACTCGTTGGATATTTGAAAAACTTGACGGGTTTCATTACTACCACCATTAATGGTGGTATATCTATATCTACCCGGTTTTGGACCAGGCATGGGGGCAAAACAGTAAAATCTAAATTATTGAAAATCTTTTTTTTTTGGAATTAGAAAAATGAAAACAGTGATCTCGTTGAACAAATGTGTGAATAATAAGGTAAACTAAACAAATATTAATAAATTCGATTAAAAAAAAATTTGACTTTTTTAATATTTAATATTTCTCTTAGCGTCCTTGTTTTACCCCACTTTCCCCTACCTATTCTATAACCTTTTGTGGACGCCCAGCTACCCGTGTACCAAAAAATACTTGAAATCAGTTTATGCGTGATAAAGCCACAATGACACATACCTACATACAAGAAATTAAAAAAAAAAAATAGTTACATAGATTCAGTGACCATAATGTATCACTTATTTTTTTGAAAGTATATTTAATGTACAGACATTTCATTTTATAATAGGTACTACCTTTAAGTATATTTGTTTTATATTTAGGACACCTGACAGCGGTTGAAACGTTAGATGTCCATACACGAAGTTTCAACACAGGAATTAATTAATAAATAAAGGAAGTAATCTAGGTAATCTAGTGTTTACCTACATAATTTTATCCAGTTTGATCCTAAAAGCAATGGAAAATCCTTATTTAAAAAAAGCGAGTAGTTTTTAGTTTACATAATTGCAATCAATCGTTAAAAATCGATTATTTTTTCTCGTAGGATGGTAGTCAATTTAGGTTGTTAAAGCGGACCACATCTCGTACAATTAAATGTGCCGCCCACACACGGCGCTATAAATTAACCCATGAATAGGTAGGTTCTTTATCGTACACAATCGCGCGTTACTATTTGTTACTATCACGTTCCACTTGCATTCATGCAGATGCGAAACTTGTACGATAAAATAGCTCATTGTGTTCACCGCTTTTTAAAAAGTCACGTCGCGGAAACATTAAATTCGAATTTGGAATGCAATATGATATTTTTTTGGTGACATTATATTTGTAAATTGTATCGAATAAGCCCTTATAATATTTTATCTGCAAACCGTACGCATCGATTTTCCACCGTCAATGACACCTTATACCTACTTAACTAAAGTATTTCACTACGAGTTTGTCATAAAATAAGAAAACGTTTTACTCAACGTCGTTTTAATATACGTCAAATGTGTCTAAAGATCCAAAGCTCCTGCATTATTTAAACTTATCGAGTCTAGATTTCCAGAATCACTCTAAAACCCAATAAAACACCCAACTATACCCATCTTGCTTCAACTTAGGCCGCGGCTAACTTAAAAGCAGCTATCTCTTTTTGTTTGCTAGGCGGGTGATTTTAAAGCCACGCCTTGCAACATCCTCTGTAAGTTCTTCTATCCTGTTCTTTCTTGTGTAAAGCGTATGTTGCGTCTCACTGGCGGATGGTATCGATTTTCGTTTTTTCAAGTTGTTTACTTGGTTCAATGCCGCCAGTGTTCGCTATTCGAATATTTCTTGGTATCGCGTGTTGACTTTACGCGGGAGAGTTGTAATTGCAACTGGATTTATGTGATGCCAGCCTTTTTTTGTTTGGATATTTTACAGTGGTTATTAACTAAAAAATGGAAATGTATGTTGAAAAGAGAATAAATCTACAAGTCTATAAATTAAAAAAATATAGATGCGTATACGTAACTATATTTTGAAATATAAATTATGGATTCACCCAGTTAGTACTATAATTCCCGTTCTTAATTTATTACTTTACGAATCGTTAGATTACTTACTGTTGGACATAGATGATGATATAAAAGGTAATTGCAATAAGTATATTTCTTATTGCTTGTATTGCGATACCATCATATAGTATATATTACTTAAGTTTTTATTACTTTTTTGTAATGTTTGAATAAATTAAATAACAACCACGAACTGCATAGTTCGAAATCTTAGGATGGCGTTAATATTTTTTTATTCATTTGTTTTATTCAGATCCGAAAGATCCGATACAATGTTTGCTCAAGATTTCGGTTAAAAGGATTCTTAGATCGTCTATCAATCTGAGTTTCTTAGCCTAGGAATCTCAATCTTCAGGGTCTTATTGTTATTTACGTATTTTGGAACGATAGCAGACCGTTTGCTTTCATTATGCATTGCATTACTCTGAAACGATTTAAAATTATGCGTGATTGTAATAATGTAAAACCTTTTTAATAAATAAATATGTTCTGTATACGTTGAATATTCTTTAGTTTTTATTGGTTATTTTGTGACATATGAATGTAACTTGAAAATGTTTTCAATACATTCATTACGTTTTCGGTAGTTAAGCTGTCACAGTTCAAAATGTCATGATATTGCCACAACCGTTGTAACAAAACATAGTTTTAAGTTTCATTCGAATACCACGAAAAATCTGCAACGTTGCCATGTGAGCAGCTATAAAAGCTCTTAATTTAATGCACAAATCAATCGAAGACCTTTCACTAAAATGTTTGAAAAATTGATCCATTGTTAGCAATGCCATTGAATGTGACTGCATGGACTAATTCTACGCCCACATGTAACAATTACAAAAGTAGCAATATCCTGAAACCCTCGTAAACCATAAACAATAACTTATTCCATTTATCTCCGCGCACCATAGACGAAAACTCGAAAACTCTCAATTAGAGTGCAAATGGCGAAGGCGCGTGTCTATTGTGCCACTACCAACATAGGGGAGCTAATAAATTGAATATGCGAAGTGAATTAGAAGCCTTATGTTGGCAACATTGGATGGCGATTAGTTTTGTATTATATGCGGGGGCCCAAAAATGACGGTTCAGTGGTTATGGATGAATGGACCGACCTTAGTCCCGATAAGCACGGAAAAATTTGATTGTTATCAACAATTCTGAAAAATAACTTTGAAACTATTGTTAGGCGAATGGTTACCTACTAATCTGAATATAGACCATTTGTACAGCGCAGTTAATTATAATATAATATCTAGTCTATAATGCCATTTTATTTATTAAACATGCCGGTGTTGAAGGTATTATTGTTTTAATAATGAAACAAATTGTTGTGAAATATCTGGTATTACTTTCAGATATTTCTCCGTAGGTATAATTGACAATAAAAACGTTCACGTCAAAGTTAAACAATGAGGATTTTCTAAAATGGTTATATCACCACCGCGACGTAAGGTCTAATTTACCAGAAGTGTCAAAATCTTGTAGGTAATGATTGGTGGCTGTTGACACTTCTTGTCAGTTAGACCTTACGTTATGGTGGCGTTAACTGGTGAAATTTCCATTTTAGAAAACCCTCATTCAACCGTGGTAAAATAGCATACAGGTATATATAAATCTCAAACAACTCGTAATATATAAAACTCAAACACCGTGACTCCGTGACCACGGGCCTATTTGCAGCCATTAGGGACCTCCTGGGATTTGTGCCCTTGGGACTTGTACGAAAGCAGGGGAATGAGAGCCCTACGTTACCAGTAGCCAGATAGATGTTGTAGCTACAGGCGTTTCAGTCGCTATCAGTTTTCTGGTGCATAATCTGAAGAAATGAGTCACAGGTAGCGTAAAAAGTTGGTAAAACGATATTCTCTGTTCGCGATACAGTCTTTTCTAATACATTTATATGTAACTTATAGAGGAGATATGCAAAAGGTTTATTTTTCTTAATTAAGTAGAAATATCGAATTCAGCCTAAAAAGGTGAAATATTAAAAAACAGGTTTTTTATTTTTTTAATATTGCTACACAAATTTAGAAGATGATGCAATGTGTTTATTTTCATGTTCAGCAAACATAGAAATGTCAAATTGAGCCTAAAAGGTGAAATTAAAAAAAATCTTTTTAGATATTGCGTCGCAAAATTACAGTATTTTCAGTGAAGGAAAAAATGGATGTGAACTATACACTTAAATGCACTTTTATACACTTGTAACTCCTCCCTCACTCCTCCGTATAAACACTGTGACTTGATTGACACGTGCCGCTCGATTTGTTAGTAGGATATGGAGCGTTTTAACGCCCACCCGGTACACCTAACTTTGAATCTCGATTTTAACGTTTCTAGTAATTCTAGTATTTAATTTCTATTGAGTATCATTAGACATTTCTTAGTCATAAAAAACAAGATTTTTATCTTGGTATTGGTATCATTGACAAAATAATGCATTTTCTCTATTATTGTGAAGAAATGAGCCACAATAAAAATAGAAGAAATAATACAGAATAAGGAGATAACCTGATAGCAGTTTTGACTACCGATCTAGATAAAAACTTAGTTCATTTTCACAATGTGTATGGTTATCTTCACACGTTACCCACTAATAAACAAGCAATCAGTATACTGACATGTTCTTCTGTTTCCGCGATTATTACTCATTGAAATAAAACAATTTAACGGATTATATCGCGTATATTATTTCATTTGAGTTCCCGACGTTTCGGAAGCTTTTCAGCTTTCCATGGTCCAGCCGTGACCAGTATACTGGTTGTTTCATGAGTCCTGAACCCAGGGTCATACTGGGCAACTTTTGGGACCAACCACGAAATCGCGAAAATGTATGCTAATCAATAGACATGATAAAATTACAAGAGTGAAACCAATATTTATTTATTTTTACGAAAATCTTTATGTTTTACGATAACGATCTTCGTGATTTTTAATTTGATTTTCTTTACTAAGGAACTATAAGTATTCTTATAAATGCAAAGGTCTAAATATTGTTTTTTTTTCTAAGACTCAACTACATCTAGTCTGAGTCTTAAAAAAAAATGATTTCATTATTTATATCTTTGCACGTACCTATATTTTTTATGTACCTTTCCATGCGACGTCATTTTTAGGCCCATTTTGATGAATGTAAATCGGGTGCCATCTATTTCATTTTTTTTTGTGTCCGAAACGTATTTTTCATAACAGGTTCGCATACCTAATTCATTTACCTACGCCGAATGTAATTTTTGCATAAATTATATTTCGCAGAAAGCGCAATTTTCCGAATCGTACTTTGTTCGAATAGTGTAAACTGACTATGCTATCAAGAAATATTACAAAAAAAAACAAGGGAACCATGTTAATCATAGGATTATATTTCGTTTTCAATAACTGTATAACGCACCTAAGATGGTCGAATTTATCTAGCGATAGGTATATAATAACTTAAAAACCATCCGTCACTTTTCGACCTCCATACTAATATTATCAATGTGAAAGTTTGTCTGTCTGTCTGTTACCTCTTCACGCTTAAACCGCTGAACAGATTTCAATGAAATTTGGTATGGAGATAGTTTGAGTCCAGGGGAAAGACATAGGCTACTTTTGATCCCGGAAAAGTACCCTTTACGGTAAACAACTATAAGGCGGACGAAGTCGCGGGCAGAAGCTAGTGTATGTTAATCACAAGCCTGCACCACCTTGAGCGCGCAAGTCAACGACAAATTGAGCTTAAAAACACGCGCAGTAGAAATAAACCTACAAAGACCAACAGTTTTTCTCTTAAAAAGCCTTTATAGGTTTAACAAAAACATCTAAAGTTGACAAAACATAAAAAAGGAAAAATCTGGATTTTCTTCCCCGCAATTCCGCGCACGCTTCCCGCCAAGTCCCCGACCCCCGACAATGCTGCCAACAAAATCATTTGTACCATTGCCCCGTAATGAGGCATCGGGTTACATCCCTCGGGAATAAACTGATTTACTTTTAGTATGTCTGGTTGAATATAAGATTCCCTCGAACAACTAATTGTTTACTCTCCGAATGAATCTTTGGGGAATTATTTCCATTACGCCACCCTATTCACTTTTGTATGATCGAAAAACGCTTCAATTTGACCGTCACAATTATAGCGCACCTTTTTTGCTTTTTGATACACAATTACTACCTACATAATATTCATTGATAACATGTGTGATAATTACGGATTACCCGCGCATATTTATTAAATGTCATTACTGATGTAATGATTTTTTAAAAATCATAATTAATAAGTCACATTTATTTGATTAGCTATACATTTCTTATTTGGTGGCACCTATTTCTTACGTCGGCAAAAAACAGGCAACACAATAAATTTGTCAGTTTGAAATTCGAACAGAGATGTTCCAATTTCAAATTTTGAATGGGATTCCGAGGTGTTTAGTGAACTGTCAAGGGCAACAATGGTCATGATATGAACGCACCCCAAATGCGTGTCCAATAACTTCTTTTCTTTAAAAAAAAGTGTTTAGTTGCTCTTTAATTTGAATTCTCGATATTTGATACAAGATACAAATGTATATTTGTTTTGAAACGAAAATGTTATTTTGTGAAGAAACATATCTCTTTCTTATCTGGTTTTAAGTAGGTGTAAGGTCTACTACTACTGGCTGTTTACACATTTTACTAGTTTTTTATAACTGAAAATGTTTGACCCTGGCGTGTTGCACCTAACTTTAGGTATACTGCTTCACTAGTTTAGATTTAGCAGATAGACTTTTGAGATATGTATAAATAATTAATAAAATGTATTCATGCATACATTTAACGTTATTTTGTATCAAAAGTTATCTTCGTCAGAATGCATAATTATTTAGTCTTTAGTTACATAATATACCAGAAACCATTGGCTGTGTATAAGTTCCCTTTGCCAACTGCCTATGTAAAAATATAGCCTTATTTGATTCAAATTTCCCTCAAACCACATTTCCCAAACCCCATTCATTGTACGCACAAAAAGTGCCGAAAGGGTCCCCTGTGACAAATAGTTATTGGGAAATAAAAAAACTATACAAATAGTTAATAGTGTCTCCCGAAGCGAGAAATTCTTGACAATGGCGTCCCAGTGGGCAATTATCACGCCCGAAATTAACGTTTTTGTCATAACAACGACGGTTTTACGCAGTCGTGGGTTTTCGAACGAGTCTGATCTAAACGTGGACAAAGTAATTGGTTTGTCGCTAAGGTAACACATAGCAGACGGCTGGAATTGAAAGCAATTGGAAAGAAATTTGACGAAAAAGTTTATAAGCCGACAAACAACTAAGTGTTGGGAAAAACAGGGACCAATGTACAGGAAAGTTTATTCAAATAGAAGAAAAACATTGTAAACATTACTTTTCTCGTATTATCATATTATAAACAACTGTCTTCTTCCTCTGATGAGTGCGAGAGTGAGTGCTTCTATTCTATACTCTATTTATCCTTACATGGTCCTATATAGTAAAAACCGGCCAAGTGCGAGTCCGACTCGCGTACCGAGGGTTCCGTACAAACTTTCACTTACCCTAACATTGTTATATTACCCGGTTCCGGTTGAGTTAAGTTTGCACCTGATATCTGATATGAATATATAGCATTGCAAACAATTGAGGTGCTAACTTAACGCAACCGGGCCGTCCAAATGTCTTTTGAAAAAGTCTGTATTTTTTATGATTTATTTAGAAATGTATAGTTTACAGATTCTTGTATGTATTTGCAGTATATCACGATATTATTTGCTAAATTTCATAGTTCTATGTCAACGTGAAGTACCCTATCATTTTGATTCCCTTGAGAATGTCGAAATATACGTTTTTTGCGGCATAAATGGCCGTATCTTTTTTTACGTTAATGTAGAAGTTTGATTTTTTCACAGCTTCAAAGGACCGTAGACTTGAGTATATGGTGTTAATTTCAACTCGATACCTCCACGCGTTCTTGAGATAAAGGGTTTTGACAGATAGACGGACGGACTGACGGACAATAAAGTGATCCTTTAAGGGTTCCGTTTTTTCCGATTGAGGTACGGAACTCTAACAACATTCTAACCTAAAAATATAAATTTAATGCCAATACCAGCTCCTCTCGCAAGGAAATACATTGAATGTATGAAATTGGCAACGGGACACTAAAAATATTAATTCATGTTACATTTTTATGAGAAAATAGGTTAAGACAAAAAGTGTGTAGGTACTTTTAGGTGAATGTTGTTTACTATTTAGGACAAGCAAGGATGAACAAAGTTTAAAGACATAATATTTTCTTCTGTTTCCGCGATTATTACTCATTTCTCCCGTGACCATGGAAAGCTGGAAAGCTTCCGAAACGTCGGGAACTAAAATGAGATAATATACGCGATATAATCCGTTAAATTGTTTTATTTCAAAGTTTAAAGACCTTCAGAGAGTTGGATTGTTAGACTAACGAAATACACTCTTGCGCTCGCGAACGAGACTCTTTAGCACAGGCTGGCAATATCGTACGATACCAATTTCAATGAAATCAACATCTTCGCAATGTCTTATATTGTGTACAAGAAGAATGTGTCACTGAAGTTGTGAAGTTGAAGCTGTCATAACTAATTGCTTCTTTTGGAATAAGGTTTCTACATTTGCCTAGTCTTATTTCTAAGTTACTAGTTGTTTTATATTATATTATTATCATTTTTATTGCCTATGCTTTTGCATGAAAAAAATAACTGTACATGTTCTGTGTAGCGTTAAAGTTACGAGTATAGATTGAGAGATTATAATCTGTGGATAACGTCATTGGTCTCACACGTTGTCCGAAATAATTGAAAAAAAAAACACAGATTCATGAAATTTTTATAATATATCTCAAGTGTAGCCACAACTTACCATGGCATGCAAAATTCAGCTAACGGGCATTTTTTAAGATAAAAAAAAAACATTATAATTAGAACACTAGCATAATTGCGAAAACGAAAAAAAAAAAACATTTTTTTCTTCACTGCGTTTAATGTCGATGTCTCAAAATTCACCCCCAAAAAGACCAACTGCGCAAACAAGACATTAGCAAAGGGCGCGAAATGTTTGTTTTTAAACAATATGGCGAATGTTTGCCCGCGATATTTATGACGCGTTGCGTTTTTGACAAATAGATTTTCGCCATTGACACCTTTTGTGTGGGGGAGAATTGATAGTGTTATTTCTTCAATAATTGTCGTCCCGCGTTTGACGAATGTTTTCAAAGTAAAATAAATGTTTTTGAAAAATGTTCTGGCAATTTATTTTGTAAATTACCTAAAAGATTCGGCACATTGCTCGTAGAACCGATATCCGTCACCAGGGCAGATTAGTCTCTAGTATAAAAAAATATATATCAGTGACAATCTTACACAAATTAACCTAGTCCCATACTAAGCAAAGCTAGTACTGTACATACTAGGCGACGATTTACTTAAAATATAGATAAATTATAATACTTAAATAAATACATAGAAAACATCCAAGATCCAGGAACAGACATTCGTGCTCATCACACCAACACTTGCCCTGGCCGGGATTTAAACCCGGGACCGTCAGTAAATGGCATAACTATATTATGTACCGGATGATTTAATTCAATTTCGTTTCATTTATTGAATCATAAAATATATGTAACATGAAAGTATACACCATGGCGTTGTTACATTGATCCATACTTAAGACTAAAAAATATATTCTACCAAATCTTAACGAATTACCTACTTAGTGCTTATTAATAAAAAAAACCCACGTGTCTCTAGCACTCTCTTCCATTCAGTCAACAAACTTGATATCCCTGTCGATTCCCTTGATCTAATTAAGATTGCAGGAAACTGATAGGTGAAGCGTATGAACGGTAGCTGTAGAATCCTCGGCGGCCTTGGTTCTGGACGTCTGTCTATCAGCTGATGGTAATGATTTGGTAGAAGAGCGTTGGTGGCAAAAAATGAGGTGACTTAATGATAAGTTGGCCTCGAGTTCGCAAGAACGCAAGCTCCAGAGATTGTCGTATACCAATGAGTTACCAACCGATGAGTCTCATTTATTAACAAAACCCGAGTAGTTGAGTACTGCTTACTGGTCTAGTAACTAAAGATAACTGAACTCAATAACCCCGTTGATTTGGCTTGTTTGTTCTTGACCCAAGGACCTTTGGGTTACAGAGATCAGTGACTCTAAAATTAGAAATAGAAATCGTGAAACGTGAAGTCCCTTTGCTCTTGCTACGTCGCAAAGATACTTTCGACAATTAAGTATGACGTAGCACCAAAAAAACTGCAACAAAATACAGTCAACATACCTGTACCCTAAACCACTTTCCTCAGAAGTGACTCGACATAAAAAAGAAAGTCCAGTGACGTGAAAACACTTCAAACCTACCGCTAAACCCGGGTTTGGCGTTAACAAATGAACACCTTGAAACCCAAAATTTCACTAGAGGAGAAATCCCTTCCAAAACTATCCATCCAACAAGCATCTTGAAAATATAGGTTTGAGGTACACATTTCTTTGGAGCTCCGAAATGGTCCTTTGTACCGGCTTGGCGGTTTAGGATAATCTTTTGTTGATAATTCAAGGTGCCTTGGTGACAATGCGGCTTTCCAAGAACATGTATTAGTGGAACGAAAGTGACGGAAAAAGAAGCTGGCCAATGTCTAACGCTGTTAAGTGAGGCCAATTATGTTGCGTAAACTAAAATGTCTCAAAGTCTTTATAAAGAGCCAAATTTTCTTGAGGGAGGAGAAGTTTATCTATCTAATATTGCCGGCAAAATATTTATGTTTTTACTTTTTAGGTTGGCAAAAATAGTCTATACATAATTTGTGATTTGATGTAAGTTAGTGGAACTTAAGAAATCATGTACATGATTTCTTAAGTTCCACTAACTTAATAATTACGTCTTTTCTTTATCAATATTTTTATGTACCTGGATTAGACATGTTGCTTAAGTTTTTATTTAAAAACATAACATAGTAATGAGACCATTTCCAGGAGACTGAGTATTGTTTGATTTTATTTCTATCGACTCAATATTATTTTTGCTGAATAGTTGCATAACTTTGAAACTTTGAATATGGATATATAAAATACCTATTTGAAAATATGGTGGCTTTAAAAATAAATAAATATTACAGGATATTTAAACAAATCGAATTAGTCTGACTTTTATTTAACTTGAAATGGGACTAAAATAAATAACAGATAGGTGACAATAAATAAATTAAAACTAAAACAAGTCCCTCAGGTCGTGACCCGAGGGAGTCTTAATAAGGCTTATGAATACTAGACGACGATGGAATAGATGTATTTATTTACTTATATATACATAAAAAACATCCAAGGCTAAGGAACAAATATGTATGCTCATCACACAAACATTTGCCCTTACCGGGATTAGAACTTAGGTCCTTCACCTTCGCAGGCAACGTTATTCCCGCTGACATACACCAGTCATCTCATCAATAATATTATATCTATCTATATACCTTTAGTAAAATCATACCTACAAGTAATTCACACTCCTATACATAGTTATTCCACTTACGCACTGCGAAACGCATTGAAAATACAGAAGGGACAGTTAGAAATATTATCAATAGAACTCTATTAGTACGTGTATCATGCCCACCTTTCATCGCTTACAACTCGTATGTCAGCAGACTTTTTTTTGACACAATACAGCCCCTCATACAGCCAGGACCAGGTAACTACAAAAAAGACGTGACAGAATGTCGGCAAACATGTACCTACTCCAAAAAAAAAACCTTTTCAAATTTGCAATTTTTATATTTCGAACACCGGAATCGTGACGAATGAGGCGTTTTTCAATCTTTAAGGCGACCCACGTGTTTGACTTTAGACCTTTGTGTTGCAATGTAGAAAAATTCACGGGTAATTGCGGGGCGATGGAAAAAGTGCAATTGAAATTGATGTGCTCAATCGATCGTGTAATTTCAATGTCGTGAGCATAGACCGTGAAAAATGGTTCTTTATTGGAATATAATTACGTTGCCTTGTAATATAAATATTATTCGATTTTGATGTTGCAATAAGGTTATTTTATTAGTTGAATAGATGAGACTTGCTACCAATTATAATCCATTTTACGTAGGTAGTGTTGAGTCGTTCTTAATAATAAATTACCGCCATTTCTTCTTCATGTTAGGATTTCAAGGACTCAATAGTGACCTTGACACGTTATTTTGTCGTAGACATAACAATATTAAGATATATTGTACTATATTTTTGATCATATTAGATATGGAGTTACATAGTGAAGATCGGATCGCTCAAGCAGAACGCGTTGTAAAACTTATACTTAACTAATTTTTTAAAGTCAGTAAAATAAAGTGTTGGATAAAAATGGTAACACGACCTAATTCCTTTTCCAGATCCACAATGCCGTCCAAAAGCCACTAAAGCGCCCAAAAATGCCACAAACGCGTAAGCGGCAGCGGTGACTACACCAACACACAGATGGCGCTGTTAACCAACTCCGCGTCACAGCCCAGCGCCTCGGGGGCGTCGCAAGCGCATCACTCCGCCACGCCACTGCACCACTACTTCCACTACCTGAAGCAGCCGTCGCCGCTTGCGCAGAACCCTTACGCGCACCACTCGAGCGCGCACCACATGGGCATGGGCCCGGGGCCGCTGGGGGGCCTAGGCCCGTTCGGGCTGACGCATCATGGGTTGGAAGCTGTTGGGTTTCCCCAAGGTAAGTTTCCTTTTAGATTTTTTTTAGACTTTCAACTGGGTATGTTTACCAGTAATCGGATTTCAACGCGACATAATTCGTGGAAGTGAGCAAATGAATCAGATATAGGGTAGAGAATGAGACTATGGACTAGAAACCTCCGCCGGGGAACCCTTTGGAGATAAATGGGTCTACTGTTTAACTGAGACGGCTCCCTCGATAAGACAGACGCGGTGTGTGGTGCTCATCTCAGACTTAACGATCTGTTTACCCAGAGAATTTAGTCGGTCAAACTCGAAACCTTCGTGTAATGCCATGCACTGTGTAGGGTTACCAGATACAAAAAAACAAAGAGATTTCCAAAGTCCGTTTGCAATCCTGTCATGAACCTAAAACTCCCATCTTGATACCTTCGTGGAGTTTAGTGTGTACTGTGTAGCTGGGATGAAATGTAGGTAAGGGATAGGGCTTCAAGAAGCAGTAAAAATAATAGACATAAGTATTGGATATTTTTTCTGTTCCATAGCTGACGTAAGACTAACTCATATTAACAAAATTAGAATGAGACAGTCTCTAAACCCTTTCTACACCTTCCGATCCGATCCTAATTATCGGATAAAATCGGATAGTGTATTGTGCTACAGGCCCTAAAAATGGGATCTGTTGCACAATACATTATCCGATTTTATCCGATAGTTAGGACCGGATCCGATAGGATCGGAAGGTCTAGAACGGGGTTTATTCTTAATTTAAATCCATCTACTTTTAAAATACTGCCTGTCTACCCGGCACCGTGGAGGTTGTTATAATATCAATGTAATTTCCAACCTCTCACAGTACTTTAAGCCCGGTCATCTAAATCACTCGTCTATCACAAGTAGCTTTAAGGTCAAAAGTTCATGTATTGCGATGATAAGGGCTACTAAGGTTCCTGTGTCATAAATAAGCGTGCTCATGAGTCACTTACTACTTTTAAGGTATTTGCCTGGAATTGAATAGGTACCCTTTACTTCTTTAATGTTGGAACTTCCTTCTTAATTTGGCTCTACACTCTTGTTAGAGTGGTCGAGGTCATCACGTCAAAGTTTGTGGCATGTGTGCCTACCATGAACTGAGTTTATGATCGGCGCTAGCGAGTATCTCGTATGGAGAGTCAGTGTACCTCTCTCGCACGCGCTAATAGTGCGAAATAGATAGACCGTCATCGAGCTCTCGATACTCGCTTGTGCCAAACTCATGGTAGGCGCACTGCTTTACGATAAGACGCCACTCGTCGCAGACTGCCGCTTTTCTTGTGATTTCATGCAAGGCACCGTCGGCATCGTGCCTGACTTGGTCCGTCCACTTTAGCGGTGATCTACCGTGTGGTCTAGTGCCTTCCACTTTTCCTAATATTAGAACCAATATACTCACATAGTCATCCCTACACCACGCCCTAACGCTTTTGATCAACATCTTGGACAGCGCCAGCGAACTGAAAATATTTTTCAGCTAAGAGTAAAAAAAAATACAGCATTGATTTGCTACTTGGTAACAATAGTAACGGCTAGCACCATTTAATCTAATGTATTAAATGTACTTTAAAATAACTATGTGTAATGTAAGAAAATAACTATCAACTAACAATTGGCAACTAAGGTTGCCGAGTTGCTATCAGTGCTAATTATGTAATTAATAAAATAAATAAATATGAATAATCCAAAAATCAATCAGACATCTGATCAAATTATTGATAAAGTATTATTTATTTATTTAAACTTTATTGCACAAATGGCGAACATAATGCCAAAAAGCATTGTCTACCAGTCAACTATAGGGTCAATTAATAATTATCATTTTGAAGAAGGTTATTTGACGTAATCCTGCCTAAACTTACACGGAATATAACAATTCATGTGTAAGCACAATTTCTATTATTATTTTGTATATATAACTTATTAGGCGCCTTTCCACTCTGCGTCGTCCTGTACAATGTTGCCTCTCGAGAAACCTGATCTGGTGAAGATCCCGGGAACCCGTTGGATGAGAGCGGCGCACGAACGGTCGTTAGGAAGTCCTTGGGTGAGGCCTTTGTCCATCAGTAGTCCTTGGGCTGATATGATGATGATTTACGACTTCACTATCTAAACATTACCACCTACCAGAGGCGTTGCGTCAGGAAAATTACAAGGAAGTCGAAGCGTATTCATTTACTCATATTTAAGTAAGCCTTTCCTTACCATGCAAGTTTCTTTTTATTTGTTCGGGATTATTAAATTCTTTTTTCGTCGTTGTAAAAACGTCATTACATTACCATCTACCAGAGGCATTGCGTCAGGAAAATTACAAGGAATCTGAAGCGTATTCATTTACTCATATTTAAGTAAGAAGGTGGTTATAAGCCTTTCCTTGGGCAACCCGGTGGGAATTGGCTTATATGGACGCTACGCCACTGCCACCTACCTACTTATATACGTACGTATATACATAGTACGTACATATTCCACTCGACTAATTGCATGTCACTATTCTTATTTCAAGTATAAATAGAGTTCAAACGAAAACAAGCACGAGAGTGGTTGAGTACGTAGGTCTCGCATCGACTACTAATTTATGGTCTTCATAGACGTAAACATAAGCGTAGTTACTACTTCAAAAACCACATTTGCTTCCTGTAATTACAGTCGTTGAAAGCTTTCTTATGTTACATGAAATTGGGGAAACCTCACGTCACGTTAACAATCCTTTTACAATTTACAGCCATTTATATGGCACCTTTCTGTTGGCAGCTAAAATTTAAGGGCCTTGTAAATCAAAGGTGCTTAGTAGAAATGCTTGGATTTATGAGTGGTACAATAAGATTTGCATTAGTTTATTATTTAGTGTTGCGTGCTTAAGATTTGATCGATTTTCTTGATATGACGGCTTATCGTTATTTTTCAATGTTTATTTTGGATTGTTATAATCATAACATGATATTGTTTTCCGTGTTCTATAAAATTGGTCCATAATAAAGTTAATACACATGTAATTTAAAAGTGGCTGACTTACAAAAATACAGTCAAAAGATTTTTATATATAAGCCTAGAAGGTGCCCGCAACTTCGTTCGTGACGGAGAAAAAGTCATTACCTTTATTTTTTACTTCAGCGTAGTCAGGTAAAATGTATCCTAAACTAATCTGGATGATACCCAGCCAGCCGTGTGCCAAAAACAGTGAAATCCGTTTAGCCGATTTGGCGTGATGAAGCCACGACGGCACATAAAAACATACAAATAATTAAAAATAAATATTTTTCGATTTGGCGACCTCCAAATAGCCTGTTATAATTGTTTTTTTAAATATCTTCAATGTACAGACATTTCATTTTGACAACTTTATAATAGTATAGATAAGCCGAAGAACTTAAGTTTTTTTTTATCTCAGATAAAAAAATTGTGGCATATTTGTTAAACTTAGTTTGCCAAACCAGGAGTTATTTCTTGGTGATAAGGTATAGCACTCACTTTCAAGTTATGTCTAAAAATGTTTCTAACCATGTTTTTACGCCATCAATCAATTCCATCGTTCAATGCGCTCCTCATTCCACAATACTTCTATAAAAATGGCACATATAGGCATATAGTTGTAAACGTAGTAAGTTCAGCATCTAAATCGTTAGCCATCTTGGATTCGCAAATCTTAAATGGCACTAAAAACGCGTAGGGGTACCATTAGCATTCCCTATGGCAACACTGGCGACATGACAGCGAAAACAACCGGGCGAGCGTTGCATAATTTACATTTCAAGAAGACATCCTTCGGAATAATCAAAACAGCCCCGCGTAAGCCGCTTATCCCCCCTCCTGAGTGTTGCCAGTTTCCCCGCTCCCCGAAATGTGGGGAAATGTGGGGAAACGTGGGGATACGGAAGTTGTTACTTGGCCTTAATTAGGAGAGTTGTGTTTGTTATTTTTGATGCGGTTTCGTTAGTTCCGTAGGTAGTAATTTTGCGTAAATAAAATATTTGAGACAACTATATATATACATACATTGTCGTATTCTTAAATGGATACCTAACGATTACGAAGAATTCTAGTACACTGAAGGTCCTAACGGGAAGCTATGAGAAATTCATTATTACCTTTTAATTATATGGAAGTCGATGGGATATGGAGGAAGATGTTAAGGTTAAAATTTCGGTTTTCAAACGGTTGTTACCATGCAAGTTTCTTTATTTGTTCAGGATTATTAAATTCTTTTTTCGTCTTTGTAAAAACGTCATGCAGTATTTATTTTATCTACTATAGTTTAAAAAAAAACTGCTATTAGTATGTACATATGTAAATGACATAGCAACCAGTTACAAGTGCAATCAACTTAAAAGGCGAACTTATCCCCATTAGGGATCTCTTCCAGTTAACCTTCGAGCAAGGGAGTGAAAATATAAAGAAGATAGAAAACCAACACCATGTACAAGATATATAAAACACTAAACTAAACACAAATACAAACTAAAGTAAATATAATATATATATATATATATATATATATATATATATATATATCTACATAATATATAACTAAATAAAATATAACAATAATATTTAATAAATATAAATCGTATTCAAACATTTTACAAATCATTGGAAAGCCACAACTTATTCAATTTACTCTTTAGTGATGCTGCAAACTGCGACTGACTGAAAGATAACGGCAGCTCGTTCAATAACTAAGGTCCAAGATGGTCCGGTTCTTAAGATGGCCCACTTTCATCTTGTGCTTTAGTTCACCTTCCTTGGCTTCGATATAAAGTTGCAGTTTTATCTATGGTACTAACCGAACTTGGTTGCGAAATTTAAACCCTTTCGAACTTTAAAAAATACAAAATAATTGATGGTAGGCCATCTTAAGAACCCGGCCATCTTGGGCGCAAGCCTTATAACCTTATCTATTCTATAGTCTATGGTTTACATTTACTATTCTCTATGCACAAATAAACGAGCGCCCGCAAATTTCCGAGAAGAGCTTAATCCGAAGGCTCCCCGTATTGAAAACGCTTTTAAAAATTCAAATCGTCCGTCCCTTGCGTTAGTTTAACAGGTGCAGTGATGTCATTATTCGGTTATCGTCCCCTTTAACCGCCTTCAAAACGAGGAGGTTCTACGTGTAACTTTATAAATGTAACTAGCGTTTATTTAAGGCTACCAATACTACGACTATTACTAATACTACTAAATGAAGTAGTTGGTCCATGTCCTTAGTGGCGTGTACAGGGTTTGTGGCCAAGGTTACGCAGTTTTTCTGTGTATATGGAGCCATGGTCGTTCAGGGCTTCAGGGTAAGCAGTTTCTCTGCTGTGCGTGTATGAAGCCCTGATTTTTTTTTTTTTTTTTAGTAAATATTTCTTATTTCTAAGACAGTTTCCTGCAAAACTGTATGTACAGTTTGACTGCAAGCACGAGTCTCTATACTAATAATACTATAGAATATTTATTATTTATATACAATTATAGGATAAACCAATATATTTGATGCTAACTTTAATTAAATCATTTTACTCAAGCGACTGCAGCAAATATTTTTTCAGGGCCTTTTTAAATTTGGACTTGCTTGGCTCATGACGGATGTTCTCGGGCAGACTATTTAGGAAGTACGGAAGTCTTTTATTTAATGTTCTATCTTCGAAGTAGTTCTTAACGCGTGGTACTTCGATTTTGCCCGCGGACACCGATCGAGTGCCATGCTTGTGCTCTATTAATATTGGATTATGCTCCTGGTTGCTATGGTTATTAACTGCTAGTACTTAGATATTTATGTTTTAAAGTAACTGGGAGTATTTTACAAATTTTAAATAATTTTGAATAGTCTCCATTACAATTATTTTTTGTTTTTGTATTTACAATTAATTTTAAGAATCTTATTTGCAATGCTTCTAATTTATCAATGTAAGATTTAAATGTAAGTCCATAGCAATCAAGAGCATATCCCAATATAGAATCTACTATTGCAAAGTATAGGCATTTTAATATATTATTCGGAACTTTGAAGCTTAAATGATAAAATTTGCCTAAAAGAATTCTTAGTTTGTCACATACATGATTGTTTAGGGTAGGTTGCTTTTTGCGTATATGGACCGCGTGCCAATGCCTGTTCTGATCCTGATCAATCTGTGTGCCAAGTTACATGTAAATAAATAAATAAATATTACGGGACAATTTTACACAAATCAAACTAGTCCCATGGTAAGCTCAATAAGGCTTGTGTTATGGTTACTAGACGACGATATACTTAATAGATATATTACTTATATACATAGAAAACATCCAAGACTCAAAACAAATATTCATGCTCTTCACACAAATATTTGCCCTTACCGGGATTTGAACCCAGGTATTTCAGCTTCGCAGGCAACGTTACTCCTGCTGAGGTAAACCGGTTGTCGCCTAAATTGTTATTGAGAAACAAAAATTCGAAAGAATTTATAATATTAGTAGGATTTAAACTGAGCTACTTCGGTAATGTTATGCGTAAGGAAGACGCTACGGGCGGACTTGTTGTCCAGAGAAGAATGGTTTTTGATGGACTGATGAAGTGAAAACCCACACGAAGTCGTCCCTCAATCGATGCTTACGAAACGCCTTAGAGAGAGATGGCGGCAGAACATAAGATGACTATGACTTCTGTGATTCAGCTAAGAGTAGAAAAGAGGATTGAGGTAGTCGTAGTAGTAGCTTATGTAGGTACAGGTACACGAGTGACTCCGAAATATTTTTCCTGAGTAATATCAATATTAGAATGGAGAGAATCAACTGGGCAGAGAAAATATCTAATGAAGAAGTACTCAGAACGGTAGAAGACAATAGATGCCTCTTAAGAACCACTGAATCCAGAAGAGGGAAGATGATAGCACTTGATACGACATGACAGGTTCTTTAGAAACATCATTAAGGGAAAAGTTGAAAGAAAGAGAAGAAGAGGAAGGCCCAGGCGCAGCTACTTCGCTGAAGTAAAGGAGGAAATAAACTTCAGGTCCTATCAAGTCAACTGGCGGTTACTCCACCGACAAGAGTAGCTCTTAAGTTAAATGAAAGAAAGAAGAAAACTCGTTTATTCTAAAAAGCACACACAACAAGACTTCGCGTGGCAACTAGAGTTGTATATGTATTGTACCTATATATTAGAAAAGATGAAGGTGCCCTCAAAGTGTCCAGTTATGTATGCGATAAAGGAGGATAAATGATAATGATCATGATGACGATGATGATGATTATTGATTATAGTTAGTAGCTTTACTGAGATTCCCCATACAAAGTTTAACCCCCCTTTTCATCCCCTTAAGTGATGATTTCCGGAATAAAAACCGTTCAATTTCCTTTCCAGGACCTCGAACTATCTTCATATCAAATTTCATCTAAATCGGTCAAGCGGTTTAAAGCGTGAAAAGGAAACAGACAGAATTACTTTCCCAGTTATAACATTAGTAGATTATGGATAACTCTTCAAATCAAGAGTGCAGCAGCATCAGCCTCTAACTCAACTGAGATATGCTCTTTGCCGTGCGACTAAGATTGTCTATCTCTTTCCTTTCAATACCGCGCGACATAGACGGGTGATGGCATGTCGCGCGAAAAGCGATGTCACGCAGAGTTGCGCTAGCCCCACAGGCATTTTCTGGGAAAGCATTGCTTTATTATATCGCTTTGCCTCGTGTGTGTGAGAGGGAAAGATGAGAAGGAGAGGGAGGCGTATCTTACATAAATAAAAAATGCTCAAACCACTACCTTACCTTAAACCTTGACATGATCAAATCTTAAAATTTCCTGTCTTGCAAAATTCGGGTGCTTTTTCGCAATACGTTAAGAATTTATGGTACGTGTTTTATTATCTATAGGTATTGTCAGAACCCATAAAAAGTGAAGCTTAATCCCAAAAAGGGTTGCTTCATGGAAAACTCTGATATTTATAAATTGACGGGTGAGTTTTTTTAGTAAAAGTACAATAGTCATTCATTTTTGACATCTTGCCGTCTTCCTTTACTTAAAGCCTGATAAAATTTTTTGTATCAATTTTCATTTAGGAAAGTAGAATTAAATTCACCCATTCGTTTGGTTTTATTGTTCTTAACGTGAACCATTTTTAAAGCATAAGTTATTAAAATATTTATATTAGTTTTAATCATAAATAGTACAAAAACAATCAAAAAACAATACACGAATAAAAACTTAAAATTACCTATAAACTAAACATAAAATCTAAAATTAAAACTAAACTAAACTAAATTATATCTAAAAAGCCCATGCGGCTTGGTCCCGAAAATGCTGGCTGCGTTACCCTGCTGAACTGCTAGGCTAATTCGTTGGGCGAGGTAACTGCCAGCTCTTCGGTCCCCCGGTGTGTCTCTGAGTCTCTTCGAGAGGTCTCCGAAGAGACTCAGAGCACTAGGGCCCCACGGGCCCAGGGTCTCGACGCCGAACGGGACAAATTTGTATTTGGCGCCAAGACCACGGTATTTCCCCACCTTTGCATTTTCGGCCGCCTCTGCCGCAGCTGCCGCCTTCGCGGAAGTGCCGTGGATATGTGACGGGGCCAATGTGTCGACGCAGGTTGCGTCCCACACTAGCATCCGCCCCATACTCCACGGTACCAAAGACATCCCACCCGGTCTCTTGCCGTCGGTCCTCAAAATGCCGGTTGGCTCCAGCAGAGCAGGCACATTAACCGACGCAAGAGACCGGCGGATGATGTCGTTAAGGGCAGCATGCCGCGAGAAGCGATTCGCACTCCTCCGGCAAGAGAGACCGTGATGCCCAAACCTGTCTACGTCAGTTCCGCAGGGGCAACGGTGGGTAGCACAAATCGGAATACCCACACGAAGACAAGCTGAGAGACGGAGGGTATTGGGCTCTAAAAAGGAACCAATTTTGGGGGATGGATGCGCATGGCGCCAGTGCCCAGCCTCCTTAGTAGCTACTGCCATAAGTCTTGCTCTTTCCAAAGCCCCGCATTGGTCGAGGAGGGAAGCGAGAGCCAATTTACACGCCGGGCCGTCCCAATTTCTTTGGGATTTCGGATACTCAGGAATGTCTTGACCAGGGCACTCACTCAGCCAAGCATTTTTGGCGTCCTCCAAGCCCAAGATCTCACAGTTTGTGCGAAGGATTTTCCCTATGAGATCGAACGAACTATGTACCGACGACAAAAAAGCTGGCAACGCTATGCCAGACATCCTACGTACGCATAAACCACCGTGCCGGATGGGCAGGGACCCCTGAGTCCAAGACCGTTCGCTGAACTTAAAATTAAAAACAATATCAGAATTGCCATGTCGAAATTTATATCCGCAATTTTTTGTACATATAAATTTTCCTCAAAAACCCCAAATTTCAGTCTCCGTTGTAAATCACCGAACTAAATTAACGGCTCGCCATTTTTTCCATTTAAAACTGAATACACATTTTAATACGGGAATAAAATTAATCCGCGGACTTTTTTAATCCGTATCCCCGTCCCTTTCGCTCCCATTATTTCCCATTGTCGTCTCATTCTCGCTACGTTGGCAGCTGGGCGTTCTTTTTTCGAAATTTATTTTTTTCTCATTGTATATTGGCATCCCTTAGAATTTTATACGGCCAGTTGCTTTTTTAATCTCCTGGGCGGAATGAAATTAATTGATTATACTTACTATAATATACATTTTATCGCGTCGGGGGTGCTTTTTAACTAATTTAAATCAATTTGATGTGAAATGTATTATTTGTTTACCTTCACACAATACCATAAATAAAAAGCGACAGTTGTTTTTTATTGTGAATTTATGGTAGTTCTGGCTTGACTCTGTTTTTTGTAACTCGTACATTATAAGGCTTTAGAAATTGTCCTTATCTTACTGGTAGAGGGTGATAATGATAGCACAAATTAGTCGTCATTAAAAATGGGGTGATTGCTCTTTAGCAATAAATAAAAAAACCGGCCAAGAGCATGTCGGATAAAAAAATGCACAACAGACGTAAAAATACGATATGAAAAAGTGTGCCATTTTAGCAAAAGAGCGTATCTCCACGGCACGTCCTTTTGCTGAAAAGCAAACTTTTCGGCAATAACTCAAAAAACGGTATATTCCAACTTGTTACAAATAATTTTCGTTGAAAGTATTTATTAAGCTTTATCTTTGTGATTTTTTTATTATTTTTTGGAAATCAGGTGTAGAAAAATAGGGAGGGGGGGGGGGGCACAATTTATGCTACTTTCGGAGAGATTATTTCCGATTTTTTTATGACGAAACTATAAGGGTTCCGATTTTGCCATTTTGTCTACGGTACCCTAAAAAGACGACTAAATTAATAACTCGGCGACTTTTACCTGGGCGACCAGTCGCCGAGTTGCTATTTTAGTCGCCAAATTACTATTTTTGTCGATCGTTTTGTTATTTTCGATATAAAAAAAAGTCCTCTTGTTGTATACAGTTTATCATCTTAACTGTGTATCTTATCTATTATATTATGCATACAGAAAATCAGTGTAAAAATGTTCCGGTAACTTTTTTCATGTCTATCTTTTCAGATAATGTAAGATACCGTCTAAGGTTACGTTTCGTCCAAATTTCCCGAGGTCTGCTAATCGCCTTAACTCGTGGGGCTTCTGTCACACTGCCCTAGTTTGGGTCTTGCATTGACACTTTCAAAACGAGGAAGATATTTGACTTTAACGATGGCGGTTTAGCTTGTTCTTGTGTACACATTTGAGTAAGAGAGTACCTCGCTTTGAAAACAGTATGCGCTAATAAAGCATGCGCGCGTCATCATCATCATCATCAACATCATATCAGCCATAGGACGTCCACTGCTGGACACAGGCCTCCTCAATAGATTTCAACATGGGCCGGATAGAGGCGACCCGCATCCAGCGATCCCCGCAACCCTAACCAGGTCATCGGACCAACATGCGGGTGGCCCTCCCACGCTGCGCTTGCTGGTACGCGGTCTCCACTCGAGAACCTTTCTGCCCCAACAGCCATCGGTTCTTCGAACTATGTGCCCTGCCCATTGCCACTTCAGTTTGCTTACCCTGTTTGCTATGTCGGCGGCCTTGGTTCCTCTACGGATCTCCTCATTCCTGATTCAAAAAATATAAAACAACATCTCTCTGAGAGATTTACTTATATGGCTGTTCGCAGTGGACATCGCTTGCGGTCATGCACCAACCTGACTGTCATACCATCTAACAAGACGCGAACATATTCCAGGTCTTTCACGGTACATGCGATTAAGTTGTGGAACGAGCTGCCGTTATCTTTCAGACAGTCGCAGTCTGTAGCATCACTCAAGTGTATATTTAATTAGTTGTGGCTTTCCAATGATTTGTGAAGTAGTTGAATACGATTAATATATTTATGTACATGTTTTAAACCCCCGACAAAAAACAGGGGTGTTATAAGTTTAACGTGTCTGTGACTCTGTGACTCTGTGTAACTGTGTATCTGTGTATCTGTCTGTGGCATCGTAGCGCCCATACGGATGAACCGATTTGCGTGCGGTTTTTTCTGTCATAAATAATTTTATCCCGAGTGTTCTTAGCTTTGTTTGATGAAAATCGGAGCACGCGTCTCCAAGTATTCAGCTTTTAGTGAAACAAGTCGGGGGTTTTTATTTTTTTAATTTTTCATAGTTTGGTATTTCGCAATATATCAAGATGGTATAGGCTCCCTCGTCGAGCGACGGTAAGACGGACTAAAAAAACCAATAAGTGAGTAATGATATTCACTTTAAAATTGTCAACTGGTTTTCTAATAGGTTCTATAGTTTTTAAGAAAAGTAGCAAAAACAGTTTTTTTTTTGTCGTAAAATAACTAATTTTTATTGTGTTTATCTCGGTTTCGGTGACTCGTGAAGATAAAGAGCTACGAATCGAAGGTTATTCGCGTATGGGAGGCCCCAGAGTAATTAAAAAAAAAACAATTATATTTTTATTACATACTTTTTAGTTAAAATTATAAGTAAGTAGATTTCGCAATCTTCATCGTGGGGGTTATTGAGAAGCTTACATAGATTTATTACCATTAAATAAAAATTTAGTGAGAACGGCTTTGTAACAAACTTTAAATCGTTATAGTTCCTAACTGGCCATTCAAAATTAAAGATGATAAAAGAAACCTTATAATCATTTTGAAATCCCTATTTAATGATAGGCCACTCAATATAGTGCGTCGATTTTTATTCTTTTCTTTTTCACAATATGGCGTCTCATTATCGCCATTTTGAGTTTTCATCATTTTTTAGTGACATTCGGACAACTAAGACGAATCGATTGACGTAAGATTCATTAAAATCGGTTAACGCGTTTGATCTCTAGTGTGCCAGATAGGAAAAAACATACTATTCACAGACTGATAAACACAATACCCTCCTTTGTGTCACGCAGTCGGGTAAAAAGACATAGTGCATCGTCTTCGTAGTCGCAGTCGTCAACCGAAAGAAACCCGGCAGCGACGTATCGACCGGGAACCCGTATATGTATAATCCGGCGGTCACGGTGTCGGTTACCGTTTGTTGTCGACGCAAATACCGCTTTTATTTCACTCTACACATTTATACGACTAGAAACAGTTTCTTGGAGTTAATAGAAATTATTCGCCACCCAAATCAAATCAAATCAAAATAATTTATTTGTCTCCTCGTCCAGCGTATCAGTATCGCCATATAGCGAGGAAATGCTGCCAGTATTTTTGGTACCATGCCGCGGGGGCCCTTTTTAGATTTAATTTAATTTTTAGCTTTAGTTTTAGTCATCTATGTAATATAAGTTCCAATAAAAAATATTTTTCAGAATACAGTTATAAGGTCTTACAATATAAAATGTCGTTGTATTCAACATACGTATAAAAAAAAAGATTCATGCAAGCATGCGTACAAATACTTGATTAATTAAGCTAGAGCATCCAAAATATGTCATTAAATTACTTATATGTTTAGATAAAATTAGTTATATATTCATTTATTTCCTATTTTGGTTTCGTTGTTTTTATGATCGAATTTTATAAGTTAGTAAAAAATATTTTACAGTCTCCCCAGGTAAAGAGGTTTTGTTGAGGCTAATAATGGATTAATCAAATGTTCATAAGAATATCTATTTGCATGTCAAAGTATCTACATATGTCTTTGTGACTAGGAGATTTGTACGGAAAGAGACTTAAGATGTGGTCCAACCATTAAGAGGGTTTACTGCTCTGGCAATGTCGCATATTTTCTAGATTTGCTTTTTTTTAATTCTTTTATTTTAACCTGAGGGTTATAGCGGGTACGCTATGCCACCCCCTTAATACTACTCTTTTACCCCCCTAATACATTATCACAATAGGTACAAACTTGTAATTAAGTACCTATCGTCTCCTTAAAAGGAGTAATAGATTTTAAGCAGTATCCTGATACTCTATTACTATATCTATTAGTATCTATTGATCCTCATCAGATTTTGGTGAGGCCAAGATACTGTAACACATACTTAATGAGAAATGTAACTTAAACATGTTTTCAATAAATTCGTTTCATTTTCGGTAGTTAAGCTGGCAGCTGGCACAATGCAAAGTTTCATGATATTGCCACAACTAAAGTTCTAAAAATGAATCTAATGTAGAGATTTTATCCTTAGGTTAAATATTCGGGAAAAGTAAAATGAGTTTACTCACGAGTAATTGGGCCGGGCTGTGGAGCGTTTCAACCGCTGCACTTTTATGTAACGAATTTTTTACATCATTCGTGACGTAATTCGATGAAAATTTTGAATAGAAATATAAAATGATGCCTTGCCTACCTTATGCCTAAAACTCTGATGCGTTTGCCATTTTAATCACCAGTAATCTATACTATTATAAAGTTGTAAAAATGAAATGTTTGTAGGTATGTTTGTATGTGTCGTTGTGGCTTCATCACGCTAAATCGGTTAAACGGATTTCAACTATTTTTGGTACTCCAGATGGTTATAGGATACTTTTTACCCGACTATGTTAAAGAAAAAAGAGAGGTTATGACTTTTTCTCTTTCGCAAACGAAGTTGCGGGCGCCTTCTAGTTTGTTACATAAAAGTAACGGCGGTCGAAACACTCCGCGGCCTGACCCAATTAATGATTTATTATTGGAAAAAGACTCTTACTACGTTGGTCAAATCGACCCTAAGTACAGTAGTAGTAATAACGCTCGATCACCTTGACTTGTAAAGAAAACATCGTGTATTTTACCTTGCACTGCAACTATGCCATCGAACCTTAGGATTGACAAATGAATTTCATTATAATTGAAAGTAGTGTCACGCGTGAAATCGCGGCACCTTCGGACCACATTTCAACTTGGCCCTAAATGAGAACAATTTGGAGTTGATATAACCATTTTGGATGGAGGTTTGTTTTGGGAATTATATTATTTCACGTCACATGTCTCTTTTCCAAGCCTATTTAGTTGAAAAATCAAATGCTTACTAAATAAATTACTACAATTAATTTGGTTACCAATGTGACTAAAATCCAAAATAGTACTGCTAAATAGCATACTCGCACCGCACCTATATCATAAATTGAAGACAACTGGGCGTTCGTAATAAGTCAGCCAATTATATACTTATACTGTTTAGGTAGAGAATTTTATATTATTAGATAATTTTATTATTCCTTAGTTCCTCATTTTGACTAGGTTGCTTATTATATTTCCAGTCATATATTAGAACCGGCATTCATTGAGTGAGTAATGTCAAGTTTTCTTCTTCAAATTAGCCAAGTGCATGCTTAGATGGTTCAGTTCAGAAACCCGCATCCGACTGTATCTTACTTATATCTCAACTTAACGGTTAAACTATCTAGGGTGCTTGGGGGTAAGACAGAAGCATGGCGAAGTTCGATAGGTTAACTTAATTGCATCGTCTTTAATAGCATTTTCGGTTAAATTACCAATCACCTTACTTTATATTTGAAAAGTATTTTTGAGCTATGAAATTGTCACACCAAAACGACCCAGAGTCACATCGCGACCTTCCAACCAGTATAAAAATATTAAATTTATCATTTACGAATACCGCTACCGGCGGCACCTTTGACGGCCATCTTGCGCCGCCATGTTTGTTTTGTTTTTTTAAACTTTAATGCAACGGCCCTGTCACCGTCAGCCGTTATCTTCAAACGTCAGTATTATGAGATATTTGTTGGAAAAAGTTTTCGCTACTGGCTTGATAAACAATTTTTAATGTGTTCTGTTAAAAAGCCGCGTTTTAGTGGGTTAAAAGGATTCTTTTGGATGAATAAAAAGTGTGGTATGTGAACAATCTGAAATTTTGTGAGATAAATTTTCTTAACAATGTCGAAACGTCAGGTATTTTCGTACCAAACATATTCTACGTTATATTAAGCATTTATGGTAACTATATGCGAAGTAAACAGAGAACGCTATAGCAAAAAACTTGTGGACATAGTGCCTAGTTAATTTTACTTCAGGTGATATTCATTTATTTATTTGGAACAATTAATACATTATGCCAATAACAGATGTCCACAGACATACAGTTAGTGGAGCCAGTCTATTGGTATAACTATGGAATCCAGGTTGTTACAAGTATTTAAGATTAAAGTTATGTGCAACGACTAACTTAAGTAAAACATTATAAGAATAAAATAAGAATCTGCAAACTGTTTGCAGTTTCGGTGCTGTTATTTCAACTGGAAAAGAACTGCATTAAAACTGCACGTTTGCAGCCAGAAAGCAGCTCAAATGCAGCCCGTCTCTAACTGCTACTCACTCCCACATTCCCAGCGTTGTTTCAGTTTCGTTTGAGGTAGGTATGTTTTTGATGATGACCTCATATTTCGCAGGTCAGGTTTATCTTGAAGCAAAGCCATTTGACCTTTACAGTCAGGGAATGCAGACCAATGGAATTCATTCAATTGAAGGGGCATGTTGATCGCTGAAGTTTGAATATTTTAGATCCATCAACCCTTGGACATAAAGAATCACTTATTTATTTATTTAGGGTATCAGCAGCATTACAAAGCATGAAATATAATTTAAAAACACTACCTACAACAAAAGCCAGTAACAGATGTCAATTTAGTGGAACAAGTTACATAAAATCGAGTACAAGTAGATATATTAGAAGAAAATAAAATACATTTGACATACTCAAATATTAGAAGAAGGGTACTCGTGTATGTGTGTGTTGTATATTTACAGAAAAAGAACATTTACTTAACAGTGATCTAGTCTAAGAAGTAAATACCAACGTATTCGGTATTTACTTCTTCAAGCTTAGTTTGGTGCAGTCAAACAAATCAAAACTTTGAAAATTCATCCTACATACAATCCTCCTTTTTAATTTTTCTGCTTTGCCCTAAAGTATGGCATTAAGTTCACCTTTTGTAAATAAATCCTATTGCTAAGACAAAGTTTGTAGAGTGAGCCATTTGTTACCGACTGTACGGCGTATATACCTACACATCTGTCTCAATCGACGATCGAACTCATCAATTTTACTGGAAAAATATTATTCGCATTTTATTAACTATTATAATTAACATGTGGAACGGAAAGATAAAGATAGAGTAATTGGTCTCGGAGACTTTATCTGTAATCGACGTAACTTGTGAGGATAGTAATCGCTCATGTACTAGTATGTCCGTGTACAGTCAAGGGCAAAAATAAATATTCACACAGAGTTCCAAAATATGTATACTTACATAAACCTTACTGACATAATAATAAGACCTGTATACATACGTCGGGAACTCGAAGATAATGTACCCGATATAATCCGTTTAAAATGTTTTATATAAATGAGTCATAATCGCGGAAATAGCGAAGAAATTAACTTTAAAAAGTGCAGAATGTTTAGTAAATAAAGTTTTAAAACATAAGAGTATGGTTACGTTTTAAAACTTAAATAAGTAAACATTTGTATTTGCATCACCCATTCTATACTTACCAGTGTTAAGACACCGTGGGAAACCCTGCCGCTGCCGCCGGCTGTGAATCTGCCCCCGCGTGTCCCCGTATGCCCCAGAGGGCCCCCAGTGACAGTTTGTTTTGCCAACGTCGGCAATTTTCACTTGATTCGTTTTTCGTGTACCGCGCCGCGTTTGTTTTCAATCGATTACCGATTGTGCATTTTGATTAGAGTTGTACAAATAACGGTTTAGAGTGGGGAAGGATGTGGCTTAACGGCGTGTGAAAGTTTACTTTTGTCTCTAACACAAATTAAGAGTTTAGAGTATTCAGTTATTTTCATAAAATAAATAAAATAAACGTTATTGTATAGTTCTCCTTTGTCATTTGTACTTTGTTCCGTAATCTATACACGGAAACAGGACTCTGTCGAATTTAAATACAATGCAACGATATCCACCATCTATACTATCCATACTAATATTATAAATGCGAAAGTGTGTCTGTGTGTCTGTCTGTTACCTCGTCACGCTTAAACCGCTGAACCGATTTGGATGAAATTTGGCATGGAGACAGTTTGAGTCCCGGGGAAGGACGTAGGCTACTTTATATCCCGGAAAAATACCCTTATCCGCGATAAACGAATTTGAGGCAGACGAAGTCACGGACAGAAGCTAGTATTCCATAAACACAAATATACAAATATCATTCACAAGTAGAAGTAAAACATATAGTGTCAAAAATTTGGCTTTGAGCTTTGTCTCAATTGGGTACTTTCCTGTAGTCAACATAAATGATGTCACGCTTGCAGTTAAATGTTATTTCTGAAAATACGCAGACAACATTAATTAATACTTATTTTTAAGGTTTTAGCGATTTAAAAATGATCAAAAACTAAAAATAAGGAGGCATTTTCACCGTATAGAATTATGACGTCATAAACCTTTTTTCCATTCAAACTTTATACTTTCTGACCGTTTAGACAGTTCATAAAAAAGAACTGATTTGATCTGTCAGTCAAGTACCCTATTAAGTCTATATATTTATTGTTTGCCATCTGTTTGACCTACACTATAAAAATGTTCTGATAGCTTTATACTTAGTTGCCAGAAAAGTAGATACGTATATGTATGTAAGACATACATACGCCATAGAAAAGCTACGCTACTTTGCCTTCCCAAAGCTGCGATGTGTCTCTTGTTTATACAAAAGAAAAACTCGCCAAATATATTCACACCTCTTAAATTAGATTTCCAAAGTGTCAGTGCTCTGTTTATTTTGAGTACCGCAGTTTGTTCACCCCCATTAGGGGGCGTGAGTGTTTGTGGACGCGATGGCCCGCCGGCACGCACAGAGTTAACTTCGTAAATATCAAAAGTATCTACCCTTCTTCGTAAAACAGTGTGCAGTTAAGCAAAGACACATCTCAGTGCGTTATTTATCGATATCTATATTTATTAATACGTAAGTGTTTTGTTTATCTAAATAGCTATAGGATATGATCCGGAGAGTGTGATAAATATCATTTATATTCCATGATGATGGATGAGCAATGTTCCTTTCTATTCCTTACAGTGCGATAGAGACGGATGATTCTGTGTCGCGCGACAAGTGAAGTCGCGTAATGCTAGATCGGCTGTGCCGTCAGAAAAAACCTAACGGTGTCCTCAATTCGATAATATCGCACGTAGTAAACGAATGTTCACTTTTTAGGGTTTCGTACCCAAAGGGTAAACCGAGACCCTACTACTAAGACTCCGCTGTCATCAGGCTGTATCGCATGAACCGTGATAGCTAGACAGTAAACATTTTCACAGAATATGTATTTCTGTTGCCGCTATAACAACAAATACTAAAAACAGTATAATTTTATGTACGTCTGTCTATGTCAGTAACTAATATAAAATGATCGAATACCGCGTACATTTCGCTTAGGAGAAAGCCTCTGCTAACACTGGATTTTATAGATACGGCGGTTTGTAGTGTATATTTTGTACGGAGCTCTCCGAGGTGCGCGAGTCCGACTCCCACTTAGCCGGTTTTTTGAGCACCGCTAGGGCCGGAAAAGTACCTACTTGTGGCGTTCTGTTTGAGATTGTCGGTACTCAAATACATTGATGCCCACGCGCATCGTGCGTATCAAACGAACGCTCATTTTTCAAGCGCCGCAATGCTTGCATAATGTGCTCGCGTGCGGGTTGCTCTCTCACAAGCACGCGGTACCGCGCGGCTTTCGCTAAGATGAAAAGAGAGAGCCGTCTATGCTTGTACTATTATTTATTTATTCTGTGGTCCTGTCCCGGTTGCAACGCTAATTGCAAGATCAACACTCCATGTTTTTTTGGCGTCGTACGAGTTCTTTGCCACGTGCCAATGTTTACGTTTCACGACCCACGTTGGAGGTAGAAATACATTAATGACTAGACTTTTCCGCGGCGAAAACCACGGTATTTTTTATCTGCAATATGCTATTGTGCTATATCTTCATCATTTTTTGTTTAATTGACAAAAGAAAAAAATACGTGTATAATATTTTTTGATAAATCTATCTGACGGAATAATTAGAAAAATATTTTCTTTAGCCAGGAAACTACCCTATTAGGTATGTGAGATAAAAAATACTGTAGAACCATAGGGTAGGTAGGTAGGGGAAGGTGGGGAACAGTGGATCCCGTGGGGAACAATGGATCATTGCCTATTTAGGGAAATACTAGATTTATATCTTTGAATAGAATATAATAGAATATATTTATTTATCAAACATAGGTAAGTACAGAGTTGGTGTTACATTTTGCTTGTTCTCTATGTTCTGCCAGTAGGCGTACAAATGTATGGGTTCTGAAATCCTAAACATACAATTTAATAAAATGCATCAAATAATTTCAAATTAAAACAATGTCAATTGAAAATCCATAAAAAATAAAAATACATTAAATTCAACGTAAATATCTAAATAATTATTAATAATTAATCATAAATCAGTCTCATTAAGGAACTGTTGAGTATTATCATAACATTTCTGAGTTAACAGTGATGTCAGTTTCTTTTTAAATTTGTCTAATTTTAAGTCCTTAATATTAGATGGAATTTTGTGGTAGGACTAATTACAAGAGTACCTGATACTTGCGTTATCAATGTACAAACAATACAGATGTGTAAATGCAGTATTTCTCTAAAATATTGGCCATGATCCACTTTTCCCCATGAGATTCACTGTTACCCACCTTCCCCTAGGTAGTGCAAAGCGGTTAAAAATATACTGAAGAAGGTTTACAAATGACAAACGCTCTTCGTTTCGCTTGTTCTTCAGTTTTCCCAACCATTTCCCAGCATCCGCCTCGGGCTAATTGTAAAGTCAACACGCCATGTTTGTTCTGCGGGATTGAGGGTAGGTGCCAAATGTAAGGGAGTTTCGGCAGGTTTTATTGACGCAATAGCAATTGGCTTTCATAGCTCTGCGTTTCCGCACAGCATCAAAATTGTTTCCGAAACAAATCGCTGCAACAATAAAAATCTACTGACACAAAGAAAAGAAATTGAAGAAAAAAACCAAGGTAACGTCAAATACCTATACTTCTCACCTCACTAGCTCTGAAAAGTTCCGTTTACAGCGACAAATCTGCGTCGAAAACTTCGTTTTATCCGCTAGCGTGAAAAAGTCATTTTAAGCTCGATTTATATTTTTTTATATACCTATGTTTCCTTGTTTGTATGTTATAAGTGTGTTTCGTAGGCATCATCACTAGTTTTAAACGAAAAAATAATCGGTTGGGTATAATTTATTGAGTTACTTTAGTGATAGTGAGGTGAAAAAATATTTGGCTTCTCGTGCCTTGAAACTATATTTCGCTCAGGAATTTATATTTGAACCACTCGCTCCGCTCGAGGTTCAATTTAAGATTCCTTCGCTTACTCGGCTTTCAATTCAAGCACTCGCGCCAAATAACAACTTTGCAGCCTGGCATTTCAAAAACTCGTATCTCAGTACGGCATCGTTACTGAGATACGACCTTTAATTCAAGTACCTACATATTTGCTTGTGAGTTTTGGTTATCAACAGGTGATATGTACTACAGATTCTAAAGTACGTTACTTATGCTTACAGACTGTTTAAAACAATACAGTTAAAGTTCCGTTTAGGAGTTACGATACGACGCCACAGACGGACACACTTACGATCCGAATAGCCGTAGTATTTGTTTGATAATAATAAACCGTACCGTGCCGACTCCTCTTTTAAAATGAGACAGGTTAATAAGTAACTGAATTTTTGGGTAGGTATTTTGTAAACAGCATAAACATTTTAAAGAAGCTTGGGTTACCAGAGTTTTAAGTAAAAATCAGATTGAGAAGGGTCGTTGCAGGATCTCATTTATCCGTGTAAGGCTCTTATTGATGAGACGATTTCCCGACGGGCCTACACGGTATTTTTTTTTTAAATTTAAATGCATAAAAAGCACACAAACCTGTAATATTCTCGCAAAAGCAAGGAAAATTACGAAAAACTACGAATCTATACTTATTTTTCATTATTGAAATAAAACAATTTACGGATTATATATCTCATTTGAGTTCCCGAGGTTTCGGAAGCTTTTCAGCTTTCCATGGTCACGGGGTGAAATGAGATAATATACGCGATATAATCCGTTAAATTGTTTTATTTCAATGAGTAATAATCGCGGAAACAGAAGAAAATATCATTTTTCATTAATTTACAAATTTTTCAGTTTAATATTAATGAAAACTATGTGAAAGTACATAAAATTTTCGTAAATTTCCGTGGTTTTTCGGGATATATACAGATTTTTGAGATTTTTTGCATGTAATATTACATAATTTTTAACAGTGTAGGCACGGTTTTAAACTGTGTCTATCCGGTCGTTAGTTAGGTATGGGACACTATGGAGGTTTGTTACCAACACCGGCTTGTTAACAAACTTACCCGGCACCGGCTCGGGTAGAAACAGTCTCGTTAACAACGGGCCTTATTGTTTTTAATAATAGTTCCATATATTCAAGCACTCACCTGAGTGGTGCACGCGCCGGCGCGTGGCCCGCAGCGTGTGTTGAATTGAAAAGATAAACAACTCGAGTCACTGATATTCAATTTCACACTTTAGTCTCTAGTAGCTGGAGGCGTACTCTTAACTTGGCGAGCACAGGGTTTTAGACTAAGGTAAGCAGTTTCTCTGTGCCTGTATGTGGGCGTTCAGGGTAAGTAGTGACTTTGTGCCTATATAAACCGCACGCCACTGTACGAGTATACAGGGTTGAAAAGACCTATGGTGGGTGGATTACATCCTTAAGATAGCTCAATTTACTTGCAGAAAACATTCCTTTAATTTTCTTGCATTAAATAATACAGATTTTGCGAAAAGCTTACCTGAACCGGGAATCAAACTAATTATAAGTGAAAAAAATAAATACTCACTATTTAATTCTATTAATCGATACGAACAATATTATGGATAAAATCTTTCTAATAACCATTTGTAATTAGAAATAAAGTCCATGAAATGTAACAGTAATTTAGTTAATTTTAGTTCGATTCCCGGTACAGGTACGATTTTCACAAATTGTGTTAATGCAGTTATTCATGTTAGGAAAATTAAATGAATGTTTTCTTTCCTTTAAGGAAAATGAGTTACCAAAGGATTTAAGGTACTTTTCCTCCAGGGCCCATAGATTTTTTCCACCCTGTATATTTCTAGTAATCTCCAGACAACTTAACACAATATAAACACTAAACATTTAAAATCAGCTCTTAAACAGATTTGAACTGTTTTTGGTACACGGGTAGCTGGGCATCCCCAGATGATTATAGGATACATGTTAATACTCGACTTCGCTGGAAAAAAATAGAGGGTTATGAATTTTTGATCCTCCGCTGATGAAGTTGTAGGCACCATCTAGTAAATAATAGGTATATAGATAAATTATAATTCTTAAATACATAGAAAACACCCAGGACCCATGAACAAACATTCGTGCTCGTCACACAAACAGTTGCCCTGGCCGAGATTAGAACCCGCGACCGCCTGCTTCGTAGGCCGTTGTGCAACCCACTGAACCAAAGGTGTCGTCATTCGTCAATAAACATAAAAAAAAACATAAAAACATTTATTCATTTTCCTTCATAAATTCTGTTTACAGTACTTACATGTAATCTAGGTAAGTAAATTTTGAATCTGCAAGAGGTTTTTCGGACAACAGTAATCCTGATTCCTACACTAGGCGCAGCCTGTCTCGTAGGAAACCAGTAGTATAGACATGAAAGCTCCCTTTATGATATGAACCGAGAATATTCCGTTGCAATAATTTGAACAAAGAAAGCATAAGATAAATGTCCCAATGTTTGACACCCCCTTATTCCAATAATTGACACCCTATTTATTATCACCTCTATAGCAATGAAAAAAAGACCTTACATATCTTTAACATCAATCGTATACGATTGATGTTAAAGGTAAGGTTTTTAGGTACCTATTGTACCCACGATTACCTTGTATTGTAGGCTTTGTTTCAAAACACACAAGATACCTTAACGAATACCAAAGTCTTAAGTTTCCTTTAAAACCATCATGAAGTCCCATTTCCTCAAAAATCCCCTCCAATCAAATTACTTCTCAGCGAAACCGACGTCAAACAGTGCTATTAACATGTAACCCATCGTAATCTAATGCTTCCACACATTACCTCCTCTACAACAAATAAGCAATAATTTATTAGATAAATTTCAATTCACCAATTCAGTTAGCGCCCCAACACTGGCAACATTATCATGGTAATAAAACCTAGTACCCCTACCGATAACAATCCACCAAAAACCATCTATACTTCGTCAAAATACGGCTGAATTTCGAATGATTTTTGGCTGTTTTCGTTGGTTGCTAATCTGTCACAACTTGTCCCGTCCCCTAGGGCTGTGTTGCCAGCGCAATTTATGTGTTAACATGATTTATGGGTTGGCAACCCTCGGTGGGTGTTGCTTGGATAAATTGCCATGTATTTTGGAAGTTAGTTTACGTTATGTAACGTTGTCTAACGTGGCTAGGAAAGCACCTGGGGCGACCCATAGCATCCTAAAATCTTGCTTTATTTGTTTTTGAATACTAGCGTTTTCTTGGATTTTGCTTATGCCTGGAAATACATCATAGTAGATTACGCCTGTGTAGTGTAAGTGGTATCGCTTTCGAAATCGTCAAAAAAGATCTTTCTGTTTCCTAAAATGTTAGCAATTTAAGGAGAAATAAAAGCTTTAGTCGTATGACACTATAACTAATAAATTGGGGCTCAGGAAATTAGTTTCGCTAAGTTTGACCAGAAATGATATTTCCAATACTTTCAATGATATTTCAGAAGATATGTTTATTTGTCTGTTGCCATTTTGAACAAGAAAAAGAGCAGATGCACTTAACAGTCCAATTATTCGAATCAAAGTGAATTTTAATCTGATGCAAAATCTTAATCAGCTAATTTAAAATATCCTGGCAACTCCCTGATCTAAAACAACAATCCCGGATTAAAAACAAACGACCGCCACCCTTTCACAACTGTCAAACTGACAGTTGACGTCCCGCACCAATTAAAAAAAAACTAGTCTATGGTAATGTTTTAGAGTTCAAAATGGCGGATACAAATGAATGCAGCTGTGTCAGCTTACATACTTTTTAATTCTCCTAGATACACCCTTTTCCCAGTTATATTAAAGACTAGTATCGCTAAAAATATATGCATTTGTTGTTGCAACGTCTATTGTTCTTTAATGCGTCTGTCAAGGTTCTTATTCATTTAACATTAGTGTCTTCTTTCGGTTAAATCTTGCACGTTAGGATTGTAAGAGTGGTACCCCTTGAAAATATTTTACACATCATTAGTAGATAGCGAGGGTTGGTCAAACACCGTGAAAAACGGGAGATAATGTGTTTGCCGATGCTAATAGGTGGCGATGGCGCGTGCTGCGGATTTTTGGAGTTAATGGTCATGATCATGACTTTGGAGGTTTGTTGCGTTGTAAAAAATGATTTAAAGGGCATTTTAACAGGAGCAGGCTACCAATTCATTCCAGCCTAATTTAATTTCGTATTATTACTAAGTACGTAATATTAATGCTTATACTGACTATTTTTGTTTTGTATAATTTTGGTTTGATCATTATCATAATCTTTTACTATAATAATAAGTTACCCCTTTTACAGTTTTGGTCGATATGCTTTCTTTTCATATGGAAAATTTCGCGATCTTATTTTAAAAAATCGTGTTTTGGCCATGATTTCACATAAGCTAAGCACGTCAGATCTTCGAATAAGCACTCTTGTAATGTACCTACGTCAGTTAGAAGAGCTCATCCATATGGCAACTGCTGAAAATCGTTATTCATGATGTCTTCTACTCCATTTCCCAAACCACACCTATAAAAGCTTCTGATTTAGTGTGAAGAATAACAACTCGAACATTTTCTAGTTCTTATTTACCCCGTTGCAACATGTTCAATAACAAAGTCTATTACAGCGAACCATTTTTCAAATTCCGAACCAATATCCCTCGCACGAGTCGCACGCCTCCAAACCTACATAGCTTGAATCAAACGTGCGCATCGAAAAATCGTTACAAGACTCGATACCGGATTAAAACTGAAATAATACGACCGAAACTCCGAGCCGTCCATTCAAACTTCGTCCAAACAAACATTTCATACGAAACTGTCACATTACCTAGCCATAGAGAAGTGAAAATAAATAGAGTGACATCTGTCTCGCTCTTGCGTCGACTGTGACATGGGTCCGACAAGGACGGATGTATTTCAATTGTTGTAGCTCACAATGGGGGCTAATCCTCGTGACATGACGTAGTTTTTTTTAGATTTTATCTCTATGCCCGATTTTTGATAGCTACCGCTTGTTTACGGCGGGGTTGTCTGTGGTGCTAATGGTATATTCGTGTCTCGTTACGATCGCTCGAAAGCGATGGAACCGATAATAAGGTCGTGGTTTCACTTTGGCTCGAATTTCTCCAGCATGTTTGGTTATTCAGAGATAAGCTGATAGGCTAATTTTGAAATGGTACAGTACAGTCATGGATCGGACAAGGAACTCCAATAGTTATCTAATCCTAAGGCTCAAACCAATACTCTTTTTGGTTTTCATCATAATGTTATATTATATATACACATGGTATGTATCTATCTACTCATAAGTATTATCTTGTAGGCGATTTAACGTTATTGCATAAAAAGAGTACAGCACCTTGTGGAATTGACATGATTTTTACAAACATTTAGGGAAGTTTATTGCAAAACTGTCGCGGTGAAGAAAGTAGATGATAATAAATAGGTCATAACGTAAAATCTTTTATAGCGTTACAAATAATTTACCCGGATCATAATTCCTGAGAGAAAAAATGCAGAAAAACGATTCGGCTATTTTAATGAACAAAGTAAACTTTTGTCCTTTTGTTTGATCCTGAGTCAATCAGAGTCAGAAAAATGTATGATTTTATCATGACATGTAACAAATTATAATTAAACAATCAATTATCCGAATAGTAAACTGGTTATCGATAAACAAACCCACGTAACCGGCCCAAGAAGTTATGCAAATTGTAATTCATTTCACGCTCAATAGAACTCGAGGTGTAGGTAGAATTGACTTGGTAATCCTGTCAGCTGTTTAAGAGAAAAAGGTTATAAACATGCAAATTCATAGACACGTTTAACTTTTGAATCAGTTGGTCTAGCGCTGTTTGCTATATTTAAAGGAAATAATACTTCAAGACGGAAAATCGTCGCACAAATAGTACATTTTCAAATGCGACTATGGGGCCAATGCCACTATCTCTAGTTTCTTTTTGATACCCATACTGCCACATTTTAAGAAGGGAGGGTATGGGTATTTTCATAGTGTTCGGATTTTAAGGAATCTTAGAGGCGCATTTGTCCCGGTTGACCTAAATTTTCCGTCTAATAGTATTATGTTGGTATTATGTAATCATACAGTTCGTGTTAGTATAGGAAATTAGAAAATTTCCGATGGGATGACAGCTGTCTATTTAAACGGGATTTGTTTTACTGAAATATGGAGTGTAGAAAACTAAGGAGAACAATCTCTATATATCCAGTGTCCGTCAAAAATTGGTGGCGCCACAGTAGCAAGTGCGTAAAATAAATTACCATAATAATGCCAAAAAAAACTACAACGATGCAAGAAAAAATGGACTGTTAACATCAGAAGAAGAACTAAAGATTGAGGAGCATTTCAATAAAAATCTTTTGTAATTGGTTGTTGACTTTATACTATCTTCCATCTCTAGCGCCATTCTAGACGGGTTTTAGAACGTATCTACATTACATGCAAGCAGACAGTTTTTCTTTTTAACAAGAGTAATTCGACGGTAGATAATATTTCGGCTCGATTTACTGCTTTCCGCTGGACACTTTTTCATGTGAGATTGTCCTCCTTACGTTTTCCATACTCCATGTCCTGAATGTTATACGGCATAAAAACGCCAAAAAAATCCTTTCAAATGAACATTGCTGATTGCCATTTACGACCAAAGAAGCAAATTAAATTCAAAAGTCCCGCCTCGTAGAAATTCCGCATTTAAACTTAAAGTAGGTACCAGCGTAAGTTAAGTGTGAGTAACGCTTAAGTTCAGTGATAAAGTAGCCCATTAGGTTACTGACGACGTGCGAAAGTGACTATAAAATGATCATAACTTATTTGATCTTTGACTCTATTAGGTAATATTTCGACGCTCGTAAATATCGGGACATTCACCTTACCAGTTTGGGAGTTTGTGTTCAATTATCGACGGTTGGAGTTATTTAGTTGATAACTGCCACTGTCGTTCTTCTATTATCAATAATATTATAAATAATTCGAAATAATTATTGCAACGGACTGGATCGCGGTCACTGAATCGAATAATACTTTTTTGGAGTTTTTGGCTGTTTGTATTGTATGTGTCGTGTGGCTTCGGCACGCCAAAACGACTAAACGGATTTTAAATATTTTTTTGGTACACGGGTACAAAAAATAGTGGAGTGTACAGTTATAAGCGGCCTATCGCTAATCATAGGCTGATTCTCATTAATTTACTAGAGGATGTCCGGAACTTCGTCCGCGGAGGTGAAAAAATCATAACCCCTTTTTTTCTTCAGCTTAGTCGGATAAAAGTATACTATAACTACTTGTGATTACCCCTATACCCGTGTACAAAAAATAGTTAAAATCTGTTTAGCCGATTTCGCGTGATGAAGCCAACATATAAAAAATCCAACACGTCACTTTAATTAGTCTGTCAATAGCGACGCGAAACTTGACAACATACGTAGGAACGTCGCGATCACAAGAGCGTGTACGTTAGTTATTACAATAAATAGTTTACTAAATTTATATCTTCAAAACTAAGCCGGATTCGACTTTGGTTCATATATTATTTTGGGCTCCTAATGACCTTAGGAATACATGGTTATTTTTACGGATTTATCGCGGGCATCGTGTATACGGACATATCATCATAAGATTAAAACATATTTACTTTAGCGTACCTTGCACTCTGGTGATGTTTATGTTGTTCTAGGGCACCGTGTGTACAGGGCTTTCATAAGCTCGTGCTACGCCTTCCTATTCATAACTAGAAGGCGCCCCCAACTTTGTTCACGGAAGAGAATAGTCATAACCCCTCTTTTTTTCTTTAGGATAGTCTGATAAAAAGTATCCTATAACCATCTGCGGAGATACCCAGCTACCCTTGTACCAAAAATAGTAGAAATCCGTTCAGCCGATTTAGCGTGATGAAGTCACAACGACACATACAAACATTTCATTTTTACATCTTTATAATAGTATAGATAGATGTACTTATTCAAAAGAAATTACCCTATTTTAACCTCAGAAGAAAATGTCAGTTCCCCATTCTGAGCAAATGATTATAAAGCTCAAACACATTGATGTACCTAATTTATTGTTCTTTGTCTATGAAATATTACTTTTTAATGACATTGTCACTAAGGCGCTGACCTTCTGCCAAAAAAAAAAACAGAAATTTAAAAAAAAACGCTAATCATTAGTAATGATTTCCAATTGACTACACCATAACCAGTTTTCGATGAATGCCATTAATGTCATCGTGTTTACTAAAATATTCATGTTCTAGCGAATTCGGATTCTCCATTATATTGTTATGATTATAATAAAACTGGCCAAATACCTCTCCGATTCTGTGTTACGTATTTGTAATTTAATTTCGAGAATTTATAACTTGAACAATGGATTATAGTTCCTTTGCTGTTCCGCGAACTAGTGTCTTTGTTAGATGTGACAATTAATTGTGCTCACATGCGCATATTTTCATGCAGTTTCCATAAAAAAAAAACGCATGCAAATACAACAAACCAACACCAAACAGTATAATCCTCGACACGTGTTTCGCCTCTCTACGAGGCATCATCAGGAGATGCAGGAGATGTTGACGGTCCGGCGTCCACCCGAGAAACACGTGTCGAGGATTATACTGTTTGGTGTTGGTTTGTTGAATTTGCATGCGTATTTTTTTTATGGAAACTGCATGAAAATATGCGCATGTGAGCACAATTAATTGTCACATCTAACAAAGACACTAGTTCGCGGAACAGCAAAGGAACTATAATCCATTGTTCTATTATGGAATTCCGCAAAGTAACGCCTGAATCTATCAATTAATTTATAACTTATTTTATATGTTGGAATGCTATTAATGTAGACTAGCTGTGTTTATCTATGACGACATTAATAAATAGTTTCCGTTGATTCTTGAAATGTGGTTCGGCAGATAGGAATAATTAAAATGAAATGCATAGATTTTGATGTTTGTTCATTCCTAAGGCACTATTTTTTGTATCAGCTGTTATTAGACCGTACTTTGAAACCGAATTCAAAATTCAAAATTATTTATTAGTTTTTACAAAAATCAGTCGAATCCTTCTTTTAAGTTTGACAAGTTGACACTTGTGTTAGGAGGTATTCAGTCTTTCGTAAAAGGTTTTGTTAAAGTTAACCGAAAACTATTTGATAACTGTCGAAATCATTAATATAATTTATAGGTATGGGTTCTACGAGTATGTCTGAAATAAATAATTGAATTGGATGAATTGAATTGTGTAATATGCAAGTACCTACTCGTACTTGTATATCATCTATTCCATGTACTTTCCAATTTTATATAACTAATATACAAAAACTTAACAAACTAGATAACTAAACGAAGAAGTTTTCCTTAGGTATACAAAATATTGTACACAATTAATGGCCTTTATATGGCTATTTGGCTATCCAACAATTCATCATATTCTCTATCTCCACCATCCATCTCTACTATCTTAAGGTTGTCTGGAAGAGATCGCTACTTAGCGATAAAACTGTCTGTCGTTTACCATTTCTCATACTGTTTTAGGTTAAAGTGCCTGATATTAATTTATTACTTTGTAGCATTAAGTTCTTCTTATATTATATAATAACCCAAAATTGTACACCCTATCAGGGTATCATGTACCTACGAACCTAATTGTAACACGACTAACCAATGAACATGATTACAATGGAATAAATGAATATGAATATTATGTTATATATTATTATGAATATTATTTTTGATATATTATATTGAATATTATTTTTTATAAGGTTGACTGGTAGAGAATGCCCTATGGCATTAAGTCCGCCTTTTGTACGATAAGTTTTTTCTTTTGTGCAATAAATATTAAATAAATAAATAAATATGAATATTTCCTTTTGGCGTGCAATAAATAATATTGTCTGGTATATGTTATTGCATCAAACCGCTTTAATTTATTATAGACATTCGTTTGGTAGCACTTTCATATTGTAATACTACAAAGTGGTTGCAATAAAATCCTCGCTCGTGCCTCTAATATGTCAAAACCAAGAGAATACGTCACACGTGAAACCTCTAACACCATTGACAAAAGGTGTATTATTGAAATAACCATGCAACACTTCGTAGTTGTAAAGCTACATAGTAAATGATCTACCTACTCTAACAAAAATGTCTTTCAACTCAGGAATTTATCTGTCATCATTCACACAACAAAACAAACTCGAAAGCGGGTCATATGTTAATACTTGTAATCCTACCCACAATTAAAATCAACTAAACGATCATATTTCACACTCAAATTACATCCAAACTCAAAAAATCGGCTCTATAACTAGTAACTTAGAGACTGTTTCAGACACTTAAAAAGATTAATTCTTGTCTATGCGTCGAGTGAATGGTCAAAGACAGACAGCTTGTCTCTGACTTTTGTGTGCCATAGAGAAGAGCATAGACTAATTCTTTTTCATTTTCAGTTAAGGAATGTTATTGTTTGTTCAAGATTACACATTTACAAGTACTCAATAGTTTTGGTAGCTTGTTTGTTTAGCTTGATAAATCGTCTTTACTAAAAAAGAGAGAAATAACTGTTCTGGTTGGTTAACTACGAACGCAAAAGGCTAAGAGTTCGTTTTGAGCTTTGTCAAATAAGATTTGACAAAGCTGACAAAATTCGTCGACTACTGGTGTGGACGATTAGCTCAGATGGTAGAGCGTGCTGCCCCGGTCTGGCTCAAGGCACTGGTTCAAGTCCAGTATCGTCGAAAAAATTTTTCATTTGTTTCTGATCTTTGTTTATAACAAATAAGATTTGTTTGGTAGGGGAGAGCGGGGCTAAACATGCCGATTTCCATAGAATACCAAATTGTGTTTTGGAAATATTGTATATACTGTGTGGCTTACTTTATTAATTATTTATATCTTTGTATTTACAAATAGTTTCTTATTAAAGAAACTCACTTCAAAAATAACTAAGATCGTGATGGTAGGTACCTACAATAAAAACAATCGTAAAAGATCAAAATATCATTGCTAGGCGAGGTCGTATGAAGGTCTCAAAAAACATAAATCTAATACATTATTCTCTTCCCCAGGTGTGAACCCGCGCAAGCAGCGGCGCGAACGGACGACGTTCACTCGTGCGCAACTGGACGTGCTAGAAGCGTTGTTCGGCAAGACGAGGTATCCCGACATCTTCATGCGGGAGGAGGTGGCGCTCAAGATCAACCTACCCGAGTCCAGAGTCCAGGTAACTAGCAACCTTCAACAACAGTCTAAAGCATTTAAAGGCCTACTTCGTCATGTGTAAATCACACTCCAAACGCGGAGCCAGCCAATAAGCGTGATTTGTAATAAGGGACGCATTTATTGCTCGCACGCATCAAAGAATGAGAAAGCTATTACACTACATGCTTGGAGTTTTTTGGCGTAAGCGCCAGATGTAAAAGTACCATGAAATCGAAGATATTATTTTGTTTTGTTCACATTTAAGTCAATCACTTAAAAGATAACGGGAAGAATGACATTTTAACATAATTTAGCCGTTTATTAATCTGTCGTTTGTAAAAATTAGACAAAAAACGGGAAAAGAAGACGCGTTTTCGGATAACTTTTCTATTGAGGAAATTTTCATTAAACATGTTTCCGCGTTAATCACTGAATAGATTATATAGTGAGAAACACATATCTGAACACCAGCCTGTTCTATATAGGTACTAGATTTGACAAAAAATGCGCTACAAATTAGCTTAAATTTTCGATGCATCCCCTTAAGTAGAGGTTTTTTTTTTGTAGAGCGAATGCAAACCTTGAAATTATATCGCGGAAAAGCAAAGGCTATCTATCCATTAATCTAATATTAATTATAGAGATTGTTAACTTTAATTCCTCATAGCTGTTGAAAGCTAAGAAAGCACTTATCTCTTAAATCTCATCCAAATCGATAAACTGAGAAGCTTTTTAATCGATCACCGAACAGTAGCTTATTTACTCCGATAATTATAGATAATGACATTAAAATCCCACCAGAGAGTTCATCCGTAAAATCCCCATACCCAAAGTAAGGGAGTTAGTTATTCTAAAATAGCCCTTACTCCTTCCAATTGAGGTCTTTCCCGGGCATTTTACTATAGCAGCTCTCAATTAACTTAAGATAGTCGGTAGATAAAAAGCTATAATCCTCCGTAATGGAAAACCACCCATAATTTGAGTTAACCGGATTGTAAGCTTTTACGTGATGTGATAGTCTTGTAACTCTCGGCCCTCTTACCTTGAGTGTCGTTTCGAAAAATTCTACGAAGCAGAAAACTAGAAGTTCGTTGCATGATGACACTGCTGAGGGTTTGAAAATTACCTAATATATACTATTATAAAGTTGTAAACATGAAATGTCTGTACATAGAAGATATTTTCAAAAAAATGGTTGTTACGGACTATTTGGAGTTCACTAAAACGAAAAAAAAAAAAAAAATTGGACTTTTTGTATGTTTGTATGTGTCGTTGTTGCTTCATCACACCAAATCGGCTCAACGGATTTCAACTATTTTTGGTACACGGGTAGCTGGGTATCTCCAGATGGTTATAGGATACTTTTTACCCGACTATGCTAAATAAAAAAGGGGGTTATGACTTTTTCTCCTCCGCGAACGAAATGCAGGTGCCTTCTAGTATTGAAATAAAATAGCAATCAAATTTAAATAAAATGTTATTTAACCTTTTGACCGCCAAGCAGCGAAGTAATAACGCAAGCTGCTTTGCAGTTTGGCGAATTTTTTAATATAAAAACGCTGTGTATATTTCGTGTTAAAAAAAATACGATGTGGCCCAGATGCAACAGCAATAAAATAAAAGGAACCTTCAAAAATAGTGATTGCAGAACGAGGTATTGATATTATATTCGTAGTCTGTGACTGGGAACAATGAAATTTGGTCGGCATATGTTGACGTCGGTGTCAGTGGCTCCAACTTTCGATGATGTGATTTTATTCTAGACGACCATATATTTTAAGGGCAGAAAGTATAAATAATGAACATAATTTGTTATCTTTTGTTGAATAATTCAAAAAATTTTTAAGTACTAATTAATTTGGCACGCAATTTAACGCTAATTATAATGATTAATATCTAACATTTCATTGAAGTACGTTTTAAGTACCTACGGCGTGTTTGCATAACATAGCTGCTCTAAAAATCATTACAAATGAACTTACCTCTACTATCACGAGAAATTAGTTGTGAGACTTTTGATAAAACTTTGAACACTACTTAAAATTATCGGTGGTTAAAATATGGTACCATAAGTCTGTGATCGGTGACTTATAGTTGTATGTCATAAAGAAGTAATTTAAAACAAATTTACTTAGAATGTTTACAAGCTTATAAAAATTATACGGCTTTTTAGATTTTAGAAATTACCTAGCCGTCTTGTCTATGGACAATAAAATAGTTAACTTATAATTTTATCGTATAAATATTAAGTAATAGAGAATTTTTATATGCATATAGAGTTCCATCATTTAGGGCTCTCAAAATAGGGTTGTTCACAGAAAAGACGTATTACACTAACTCATATAAAAAAATGGTTCTAATAAATGATCATATCTATACATAATTCCTCTAGTAAAACCTTAAACATTGAGATTTAGCTAATCACCATAATAATTCTAAATGCAAACAAAATTCATGTAACCGGCATTACTCGCACAGAATGTTTTAAACTTCAAAGCAAATCGCGTATAATTTCAGTTCTGCCAACATACAAACGAAACAAAATGGCTGGTGACAGCAACAGACTTGTTAGCGTGGATAAAACGTAGTGGTTATATTCTCTTTGGCGTGGATAAGATGGCAGATACAAGATTTAATTGTAAATATAATTGGACAAACATTTTATTCATTTATGTAACGATCTTATTAGTCACAATGCGGAAATGTTTTATCAATATTGTTTTTCAGTTGTTGTTGCAATTAATAACGTTATCTATGTACGTAGCAATGACGAAAAAAAAATCACAACACGTGTAATGCCTTTTCCTAGTCAGATGTGAGATCTGATTTAGAAATGATCGAATTTAAAAACTTCTTTAATTCATAAAGTTTTCTATCAGAGGGGCTACTCCGAAACCCAAAAAACGAAGTTCGTAACACGCCGTCCCTCTTGCTCTGATGTTAAGCTGTATTTGAGTGAGCGGGATGGCGCCAAACGAACTTAGTTTTTCGGTTTTCGGAGTAGCCCCTCAGATTCGACCAATTGCCAAATTGTGAATTAATTTCACTTCTTTTCAATTTTCTTTTGGAGAACACTTATCAAACCTTTTGGTATGTTCGATTTTTAACCTAAACTAACTGCCCTATGCACAAAGATATTCTATTTTCTTGTATTCTAACCTCCGCAACTGTAATCTTGTTTTGTTGATTTCTGTACATAAAACTTGAATAACTTTCTATTTTCTATGAAAATTATCCCTTTTGATAAAATGGTAAGGATTATTTTTTTCCAAAAAAGGATGAATCTAGTGAGTGGTAGCTGTTAGTTTGATGTTTGTCAATAGCGACACGACACCTGGAAACATACGTGTCGCGGTCAAAAGAGCTTAACGCACTTTAGCAATCACAAAATTGATAATATCTTCAAATTTTTTTTGGTCCTAATAACCTGGTATACGCTGGTGAAATTATGCAAGTTCCTCACGAGCACGTTATATATTGTAGTATATATAGATTAATAGGTATTACAATACAATGTTAGTTCAATAACAAACTCCGAGTATAATCGATTTCAATATCTTACACGATGAAGCAATCTCAATGATAAAAAAAAACCTCGTATATTTTGGTCCGTTAGTTAGCAGCTCTTTGCAAAAGTCTACGCCGCAAAATACGTGTTTGTTTCACACCGCCTACACATCTATTATCCCTTGCCAATTGAAACCTATGAACTACCAAAAAACCAGAATCATGCCAAAGATCGTTTTCCTTCGTGCTCCAACTCGGCCCGCGAGGATTAGTGCCCCAAACTTGTACCATTGTGTGCCCAGTTGTACCCCATTGTACCCCAGCTCAACTGAATGACTAATGAAGTAATTTTTACGAAAAGAGCAAATGAATGAATGTTTTATTTGATTTGAGACGGAAGAGGGATTATGAATCTACCAATATTGTCGCATATAGAAATGTTTATTTTTATTGTTTCGTAGCGTGAAACTCAACATTATAGCAAACTAGACTATAGGATGCCGGAGGAAGTAAAAGTCATACCCTCCTTTTATCTTCCGCGTAGTCGGCTAGAAAGTATCATACAACTAAGTTAAAATCTTTAGCCGTAAGTAAAAAATGTTTAGCCGGTATGACGTGAAGCCACAACCACACATACAAAAATCCAAAAAAAATATTGTGTGACCTTTAACGGACGGACTATCCGTTTCACTTATTTATTGAAAATATCTTAAATGTACAGACACTTAATTTTACAACATTATAATATAGATGTGTACCTACTATAGCGTCTGTACCAGCGGCTTCGCCCATGTTACCAGGAATTAGGGTAAACGTCTCAATGCTTCACACCGTAATTGCTATTGCCAGCTTGTTGGTCACCTGTATTGCTATGAATGAAGGTGGAAGGTGCTAACTATCGGGACAGTCTTGAGCACAAGGACGCTCATCTTAAGAAACCTATGTTTTAATCAATATCCTGACCCGTGTGCCAATTTTCTTCTAAAGCGTTATTGAGTAACAAATATCTAAAAATCTTCACAAACTTTCACATTAATATTAGAAGGACTATGTATGTACTGCAAACGACAAAACGTTTGGCTCTGTTGGTTGCTCAACGGACTACGAAGCTGGCAGTCCTGGGTTCGATTCCTGGCCGGGGAAAATGTTTGTGATGAGAACGAATGTTTGTTCCTGGATCTTGGATGTTTTCTATGTATTTAAGTATTATAATTTATCAATAGATTACGTATATCGTCGCCTAGTACCCATAGCACAAGCTCTGCTTAGTTTGGGACTAGGTCTATTTGTGTAAAATTGTTCCTGATATTCTTACTGCGTGGCTTGCCATAATGTGCTGTTTATCTTAAGGACACATGTGAAAAGTTACATATAACAAACATATATTTTACCGAGACATGAAAACCCAATTCCAACTACTGCTACTTTAATTGCTTGAACTCGTCACTTATGCCAATTATAACCTAACAGTATATCAGTATGCGACACGATTCTCAAGAATTCCATGGCATTATTTGAAGAGTAAACCAATTAGATTTCAACCTAACGGTGCCAACGCCCCTCAGTAGCTGGCACGTATCAATTACGCCTCGCGCCCCGTGTTTGCTCAGCGATTTGCGATTGATTTATGAGGCGAGAAGTGCGTGAGTTAGCGAGATGGGGTGCTAGTTTAGAATATGTACCTAGTGGCCAAGTTTACCACACTTATCACACCCACGCGTTAGCATAAACGTAATAGCCAGCCCATACATATATAGAAGCGTATTTTTTTAAATGGTTGATCCAGTTCTTTGATCAATTGTTCCACGTAAATTATCTATGATACTTTTGCTAAAATTGCCACATTGTGACAGGTATATTGTCTAATAGTTGATTTAAAAAGAAACCCGTAAATTCCTAAAAAAAAAACAGCTGCCTAATTCTTCAGACCACAACATTTCTAACGAAAATATTTTGCCAACAGGTCTGGTTTAAGAACCGAAGAGCGAAATGCCGGCAACAGCTGCAGCAACAAACGAACACGCAGATCTCCAGCAAATCCTCCAGCTCCAAAACCTCCATCTCTTCGAGCCTGAAATCCTCCAACACCTCATCTTCCTCCAAAATCACCACGTCCAAATCCCTGACCAGCTCTAGCAACGCGAGCTTAACCACCAACACCTCTAGCATTACTACGTCGTCCCCCAATCTACCCATAACTCCGACAACCTCCGTCAGTCCCCCCATCAACGTGATTTGTAAGAAGGAATCGGCTCCGAACTACGACTCGTCTCCCTTAAATAAAAACAACTCGTTATCATCCATAAGCCACCATTACTCAAACGAAGCTTTAAGGTTAAGCGGAAAAGACACGCCTTCAGATGCGATCTCAAACGTCCACGGTTACGGCGTGACTCCAAAGCAGGAGTTGTACAGCAGCCCGAAAAGACTGGACTATTCAGGGAAGGTGGATTATTCGGAGAAGTCTTTCGGGAGTAGCTTGGTGAAGGATCAGTATAGCTCAAGATTGACTGGGAATTTGACACCGTTAGGGTCGAATTCTTCGATTATGACGACGCCTTCACCGCCTATCACGCCGCAGAGTCTGAATGGGCCGGGGAACGTGTACCACCCGGACAGCTATAACAGCTTCCATTGGCCGGGAAGTTCGGACTATATAAGAAGCTACTCAACCTCGCACCATCATCAGGGATACGGGCAAAGTGCCTATAACTCACCGTATTACCCCAGTCAGGTAAGGATTGTCGTACTATAATACTAGATACGTAGAAAACTCAAGTGTTGCCCGTCTTGCACACGGAGAGAAAATTGTAGTTTAGGTTACCAGAATAAAGTTAACTTAACCAGATTGTCGTGTAATATATACGACAGTTAACTATTTTGTCGACTTTACTACAAAAATCTGGTAATAGCTTACAAGAATATCTACCACAATTAAACATAATGCTGGTACACATAATTAAAATTTGTGTATAGTGCACAAAAACCTATCTGTATCCATTACAAATAGGTTTTGTTAAGTATAACGGAATTGGTATCGTTCGTAACACCATGCTTTATTTTGGAGATTACTATATTTTTAGTAACGACTAATAGATCATTTTAGTGACTATTAACAAATTTAATGCAAATATTACCAAGTTGAGATTTTAGCAAACTATATATTTTTTCACTTTACTACTTATTTTGTGTTTACTACCAACATTGTGGTTAGCCATAATCACATCAAATGATTGAGTTTACTATAATAAGAAATTAATATTGTTCAGTGTACTATATTTTTTTGGTAATAACAACAATGTTTTAATTTTTGCTCCAATATTCAGTAGGTGAATGGGTCTTTAAAAAAATATGTACATACATACTTACCGTATTGTTGAAAAAAGTTGAAATCTGTCTATTTAGTCACGAAATTTTTATATAAGTATAATTTTTGCGACTCAAGTGACAGATTTTAACATTTTTCTTAATTAACAACACGGTAATTATGTAAACTTTTTTAAAGACTCAATTACAGCAAGCTAGTAAGTAATACAAACAGTCGTACTAAAGTAAAGATACCCTCTGCGCCAAGCTACGTTATTTACTATTTTAAGAATAAATGCTCATTACTCATACTTTTTCTATCAGAAACAGTACCTACTCGTAAACAAAGTGCTTGCATGACGAAGAAGGAATTTTACTCTCCGGGCGTTAAACCTGCGACCTTCTGAAATCAGAAGGACCATCTATGAGGGTTTCTGAAATCCAGGTGGCAACACTCTATCATCATACCAAAGTATGTTTGGTGGATATTGACACTTCTAGTCAAAAAGATCTGACGCCAGTGTCACCATTGGTGATTTTTTAATTTCAAGAAACCCTCAATTTGTATCAGTAAAATGAAGACATGGTCAACAACAGTTTTCAATAAAACAAAACATTAAATGTTTGTGAGTTTATATTCATGTTATTTGAACATCAACATGGAGGTCTTACATGTTAAAACTTTTAAACAAAAAACTAAAACCGACTCCAAAAAAAACTAAAAAGTAAAAAATAACGCCATAATTTAGTTTCTTCAAATTACTTACAAGTAACCGTTTGTATACTCAATCTATTTTTAATTTTTTTTTATACAGTATATACAATTAATCTTATTTTGGCGTCGGTGCCATATAAAGAATGTGTAAAATATTGAAAATTGATGATTTTAGTAAGTTGTGACACGATGGCACCGACTCCAACATTAATTGTATATACTGTTTAGATTGAGTATACAAACGGTTACTTGTAAGTAATTTGAAGAAACTGAATTATGGCGTTATTTTTTACTTTTTAGGTTTTTTTGGAGTCGGTTTTATTTTTTTGTTTAAAAGTTTATTTATTTACACTTTTTAGTTAATCGTTACTTAAAAGTGTATCTCGTGACGATTCGAACAAGCCCAAACACGGCTAGGATACATTATTTTATTACATAGATCTGATCATCATCAAATCAATTCGATGGTACCATTCTCATCAGGAACATTTAAATTTGTGACTATGAAGTTGCTTAGCTAAATTAATCAAGATATTTTGTCGCCACCCGTAAATCATTTATCATTGAGAAGTTCCGATGGCATTCTGTGGTCTTCTGCATCAGTTCCACTACACCAATTTACACTTTCTGAATGCAAATGCTTATTATGTTTCTTATATCGCTATATGTATGCCTACAATATTTGAGGAGTTCCTTCAATTCCTCATGGATTCCATCATCAGATCTTCACCAAAATTAAATGGGACCAACTAGAAAGTACCTTCTATAAAACAAAAAAAACATTTGAAATCGGTCAAATAGTCTGAGTAATCGGTGAACATCCATAAAAAAAAATAAAAAAAAAACATTCCGTCGAATTGAGAACCTCCTCCTTTTTTTGGAAGTCTGTTAAAAATGTACTCGGCCAACTGCCCGGATTCCAATAATTTTACAATGTCCTTATCCATTTCCTGATTTGGAACACTTCTATAATATCTATTTATTAAACTAATCACACTATTTGTCACAGTCAATGTCTATGCACGCGTACGTACTGCTCGCTCCAAAAGATGAAATGATAAACAAACCAACGGCAGCCAGTCGGTGTTGCCAACCAAAGTTCAGGCAATCAATACAATATATTTGCAAACGTAAGCAACGTTTCGTTTGATATTAGATTCACATGTTGCACAAAACATTATATTATGGTCCTGATAACATAATCTGGTAAACAGTACTACGAGTATATGGATATGGTTATTTAAACATTTTTTCTACTTGCGTTATTTTAGAGACAACCTAAATATTGTATTGTATAATTTTGGGGTACAGTACTATATGAATCTAGGTAATTTAAACAAACAAAATATATTTTTTTACTTGCGTTATTTTAGAGACAACCTAAATATTGTATTGTTTAATTGACAGCTAGCAACAACAAACGAATTATGGGGTAAACAGTACTATATGAATCTAGCTTATTTAAACAGCAAAAATATTTTTTGTTACTTGCGTTATTTTAGAGACAACCTAAATATTGTATTGTTTAATTGGCAGTTAGCAACAACAAATGAATTATGAAGGTATACTTTACAAGTATCGAAAGTTTCTCTCTACAATAATAATATGTACTTATAAAGAGCTTCGAGTATTGTTTACTAAAATGTGTTTACTATAATATTCTGGCATTTATTAAAATAAGACTATTTGTTGTTAAAAGTCAATACGGTAAACTTAACTTAATTCTGTTTCTATATACCAGAATGAAATTTACAATATGTTCTGGTAGTATTGTTATAATAATTTCTTTCCGTGCATACTCAACACAAAAGAAACTGACAGAGGTCATAATGCTACCTCGTTCACGCTTGTGTGATCTTAGCAGGTGTAAAAGAGATAGCGTTATTGATCTCGGTCGCCAGTTTGTTTTGCGTTGAGTATAGTAGCAAAGTAGTTTACACAATTTGACGTTCCTTATTAAAACAATACATAAATTCCATATCAATGCACTATACTACATTTAAGAGGAGCATATATTGCTAAGTTTTCAGCTATAGTTCTTTACTTAACTTACGCATTTTACTTATCTCTTGAAATCCCGAAAAAATAATACTAACCTATTTAATTTTCCGGCTCATAAACTACGCATACACATGTAAAAAAACACGTTGGTTCTTTGATTAATTTCTGTGCATTATTTGGCATTTATCATAAAGCTAATTAATAAAACTGCGATGACAGTTCATAATTGATCAACACTAATTAGAATTTCAGGTACATATTCGAACAAAAATAAAACATATTTTTAATATCAATATGCAAAAAATAAAATACTGTTTTAATAGCGGCTACTGCTTTTTGCTAATCTAAAATTGTACATGCATCATTTTGTTTATAACCGGTTTTTAAATACAATTTAGATAGACTTTGTATACTAAATTATTTATTGCCTAAAAAATTATCGTTCGCTGCGCAAAGGTACAATAGAACAGTAGTAAATTATGTAAATAGTTGATTTCAAACATGATCAATAGTTTCGAATATCAGTTTCAAGTGTAAGTTGCAATTACAATTTCTGTCAACGTATTAACTTTGGCAGCTGTCAACTTTTGAAAAAATATCATATAAGGGACCGTGAAATAGTTAGTATGTACATTTCGTAGGCAACTTTGTTAGTACGTTTTCACACAAGCCTAATGAAAACTTTTATTTACAGATGGAATATTTCAACGGTTCGTCGGTGAACCAATCGCACGGCAGCCACCACGGGCACAACCTGACAACCAACGGCAACCAGCTTTACAACCAGGTTTCCTTCGGCAACCCGTCACCTCCAGCCGCGTGGCCTTCCCACCACAACATCCTCTCCTCGGGCCCAGAGTCCCCGGAGAACCAGTCCCAAAACTCCCCCCACTTAAGCATGCTTCAAGCTTCCCAGATTACTAATTTTTCGAACACTGGGAACAGTTACTTCGCGCCGGAAAAGTACGGAATCAACATGGTTTAGTGTCTCTAGTCTTTTTTAGGTTATTTTGTAAATAGTGTGTTAATATAGGTGGGTAGTTGGACCGCCGGGGGCGCGAGCGTGTTTCTGGATTTATAGTTATTTTTGCCTCTTTTGGACTCGTATTTTCATCAACTTTCAAGTGTTTCCCGATATTCGTTCGCGTGTTCTAAATTATTACTTTTTAACTGAATGTCGGGGTGGATTTGAAGGGTTTTGACGATACGTTTTTAGGACATATCAATCGTTAACAAAAATAACGTTTTAGTAGCCGTTTACGAAGCGGCTCCGTTCCCGGCGGCCGGCTAAATTGAACTTTTTTGTAAATTAAAGTTTCGAGCGAGGGAGGGATTACGCTTCTTGCCCAACTTATATATTCCCACATTAATCAACTTAAAACGACAACGTTTGCGACATTTTTTTATTTATTTAACGAGACCTTTTTTTGAATTACGAACACCGTTAATTTTCATAAAAGTGTCGCGAAATTTGGAACTATTGGTACATCTTTTTAAACAGTGTTAACCCCGATCTTCGCTCGAATAGTGATTTACTGATGCTATAATACACTGAACTAAAAAAATACCAAATAACGAGAATCAACGAAAACAAAAACCCTGGTTTTAAAAAGGCCTAATTGACATGTGAATCGAAATTTGCCATATTGTTTTTAAACCCACTAACTTTAGTTGTAATGTATAGAGATTTCATTTTCATATACTTGCCTCTTTCCTGTGTAAAAAGAACCCGAGTCATATCACTTATTATATTTAAAAGAATAAATAGGCTATGTTTAGTACAGAACTCGCTATATAAAATAAATATAGTTTTAATCCTGTAAATAAGTTAAGAGTTTTATTTTTAAAGACAATTTGTAAATGTGTGTGTTCCGAATGTATATGTGACTTATATAGTTTAGATTAAATTTAAGTATTATTTTTTTGACCAGTGGACGACCTGTGATTGTCAAAATAGTGAATACTCCTTAATAATTGTTTTGAATAATTTTGGATTTTAACAGTTTCTTGTTTGAATAACATTTTTTATTCAACGCACTTCCCATTATTTTATTGAACGGTTAAGATTCAACCTCTCAAGTGAGTATTAGGAAAAAAATGCCTGCTGAGTTGTATAACTGAAAATCGCAATATCAGAAATGTTTTTGAAGTTTTTATTAAGTTACTATAATAAATATCAACAAAACATCACGAACAACATTCCTTAGTTATATTATATTTTATTGAAATCACTACTCGTGATTGAATTCGATCGCATTTATGAAATTAATCACAAAGAGATTATTAGTTGATTGAAAAATTAATTGAAATTAATTTCAAACTTGTAGTTATAATGTAATGAATTGTAATTTATAGTATCGTTATAAGCTTGGACATAGCTAAGTTAGGTATGCATACGAGTCAGTGTATTTTTTTTAAGTTAAGTTGTATGAATTAAATAGCTATTGAAATATTGAATCCGAATATATGCATATGAAAATACAATTTGCTTATTTTATTTATGTTTGTGGTTAGACCATCTTATTGAATATTCTGACTCTCATGATCAGGACCGAATGAGAACGGTATATTGTTTCTGATTTACCGCTATTTGGGTAATTTAGTCATCATGGGTGTATTTCACAAAAAGGCTACTTTTATACTAGTAATAAACTAAAGTGAAACCTACAAACCAGCATTATTTCGTAATCACGCACTTTCAGAACACAATCTTGGTCTTATCACCTACTTAAAACCTTAAACCTGGAGTTCGCATACATTTTTAGTTAAAATAACTGATATTTATTAGTATTAAAGTTAAAAGAAATCTACGAACGTGTGTCAAAGGCTAGCCGAGATTCTTTACTCGTCGAAATCTATATTGTCTATGAAAAAACTTCAATTGGTAGTGATGGGTCATGACCAGTGTTATTTTGTTATCGATTCGATTCAGACACGGGAGTTTTTTTAAATTAATAATTTGAAATTGTATGTAGGAAAATACAGATTTGGTTGCAAACAGAAAAGTAATAAGACCAAATTTGTTGACGAATTAGCTAAGTCGAAGGGTATAATTATGCTCCGCCTTCCACTTTACCACTTCGAACTTAACCTCATAGAGCTAATTTGGGCACAACTGAAGTCGTATGTGCGCAGGAATAATAAAACTTCCAAATGGCGGAGATCAAAAGTTTGCTTCGAGAAGGTTTAGCCAAAGCCGGTGCTGAACAATGGGCAAACTGTGTGAGGCACGTCATAAAAGAGTTTAAAGAGTTTTAGTTAGTATTTTCCAACAGTTTTCCCGTACATCAGAAGTATTTTGCTTATCTTGAAATGGTATGATTTACCTACTTAAACATGATGTTTAGGTGATGACATACCAAGCATTGTTTACATATATGTCAGACATTAATGGCATGCAAAATTTGGGAGGTAATAAATATTAACTATCGTATCATAAATACGTGTTAGTAACCATACAATAACCATATTTCAATGTCCCATGTGAATGTAATAACTAATTTCCATAATCAAAAAAAATATTAAAATATCAAAGTATTAAGAACCATATTGGCGATAGGTAAGATATAACTAAAGTCACTAAAGATATTTAATATTTGGTCGGCCAAGTAGGTACAGGTGGAAGTCACTGTTTAACATTGTGATTTTTTGTAACTTTCTTTGGTAAATAAATTATTCCTTGACTTCTTATACTAAGTCAACTAAATACAAAATGTAGAAACAATCAGACAAGACAATACGTCGTGTAAGTTGATGCGACTGATATCACACACGTAATATTACTCAATCGTATTATACGCATCACTCGGAAGAAACAAGCATCACCCCAAATATCACTCAATAGGATATTACTTTGTCGCTGACTCGGCGACACCGATCGCATCGCAGCTCTATTAGAAATTAGAAATGTCTTGTCTCGCTCGCACTCGGCGTGCGGCGTCATACCGGCCGGCAACGGTGGTATCGTAACATCACAGTGAGATATCACGACATCACTTGAAACATTACCTATTGCCGGCCACGCAATGCGTACGGCGTGAAGGCAAACAATAGTGGCTGGCAATGAGTAATGTTTCAAGTGATATGATATCTCACTGCGATGTTACGTTGCGAGAATGTGATATCATATGGCATTACTTTGAGAAGTACTGTTTGACGCACGTCAAGTTTTCTGCGTGATAAATAAATGACAAGGCATCACTGATTTTGGCAATCACATCATCATTTCAGCCAAAGGACGTCCACTGCTGGACACAGGCCTCCTCAGTAGATTTCCACATGGGCCGGATAAAGGCGATCCGCATCCAGCGAGTAACACAACCCTAAACAGGTCATCCAACCACCTTGCGGGTGCCTGCCCACGCTGCGCTTGCCGTAACACTGTCTCCACTAGAGAACCTTTTTGCCCTAATAGACATCGGTTCTTCGAACTATGTGCCCTGCCCATTGCCACTTCAGTTTGCTTATCCTGTTTGCTAGTCGGTGGTCTTGGTTCATCTACGAATCTCCTTATTTCTGATTCGAGCTCACTCACATACCTTTTGGTGACAAGCTTTTATGTCCGACTGTACACTACTGATGAGACTAAAGAGCCAAAATTCGGTAGGATTATGTTATTTTATCACAGAGTTCCTATGGCCATGTTCCGACTGCATCATCAGACCAGCTCCGTAAAACGAATCATTCCGTAAAACTTCATCTCGTGACAATTTCAACAAGTCCAAACACGGCTAGGATATATTATTTTATTACCATGATCCGGTGCCCACTGTACGGTGCACATCAGTTCGAATGGTACCATTCTTGTCAAGAATATTTAAAATGGCGACTAACCCGTAAATGAATTATCATTGAGGTTTTCCGGTGACTTTCTGTGACTTTCTTCATGAGTGCCCTCCACCAATTTATGCCTTTTAAGTGCAAATTCTTGACTTATCTGTTAAAATACTGAAATGCCCTCAATTTCCCTGGGATCCCATCATCAGATCCTAACTTGATGACAATGGGACTTTCTCGAGAGTATACTCCTACATCTGAAGAAATGATCGGTCCACAATGGGGAAAAGCTGAAACTTTTCAAAAATTTTGAAATTTTGTTTATAGGTAGGAATAAGCCTCCTTATTGTCAAAAAATATACAGATTTTTCTGTGGCTTAGTAAACAATAAAAAGATGAAAAGGTGTTGTTGGGCCTATGTACCTGCCTTATATGGTACGGCAAATGCAGCATTGATATTTTCGATTACAATGGCTGTAGATGTACTGTTTGTTATTCTTCAAGTTTTCAAATGAAATAGTCTTCTGGCCTAATAAAATACGAATAACATACTATAAACAAATTTCAACACTTAAAAATTTTCATCCATTCCCCTTTGGCAGAGAAATCAGTGAACATACATAAAAAAAACATACTTATAACATAACTATACTTCTTTTTTTAAGTGGGTTAAAAAAGTCGTTTCGGGATCCCAAGTATCCAGGTGACATTGATATTCAAACAGCTGATCTGAGAAGCCATTTATAGGTGAAGCATTCACTACATTAAAACGATCGAAACTAGGGCAATGTCCAATCGTTGATGCGTAATGTTTCATTAGGGGAGTGACAACAGTGTAGGGTTAATGTAGTTTGGTTGCGTACAATAGACAGCCTCACATCAATGCCGGTATTTTAAAATTATAATATTATTTATTTACACTTTATTGCACAATCGAAAATTGTACAAAGTTCGGACTTAATGCCAAAAGGCATTCTCACCGGTCAACAATTGGGTTAAACAGAAACAGTTATATGGGTGCAGGGCCTGTAAACTGAGAAATAGTCGTGTGTAATTCACAGATGAACTTACAATATATACGTACATAAACTTACACAAATACACAATAGAAAATACCTACATACATCTATACGTACTATTATAAAGTTGTATAAATGAAATGTTTATACGTGTCGTTGTGGCTTCATCACGCTAAATTGGCTAAACGGATTTCAACTATTTTTGGTACACGGGTAGCTGGGCATCTCCAGATGGTTATAAGATTGTCACAACAGAACAACACGGGACTTAATTGCGTATAAATATGATTTATTTAATTACCTTTCGTTGGTAATTCTTCGACGTTTCGGACGTCGCGTTACGTCCATGGTCTCGAAGGAAACTGGAGCGGCGTTTTGTTGTGTTGTGATAATGAGCGAAGATCGTGTAAGTTTAAATCAATGGTTATAAGATACTTTTTAACCGACTATGCTAAAGAAAAAAAAGAGGGGTTATGAATAAGTTGCGAGCGCCTTCTAGTATTCCTTAATATTACAATGTGTCAAATTTTCGTGTGAGTCAAAATGGCGGAGGACCTCAGAAATTTCAAAGAAAAGTTTTCAAATATTTGGAACCTACTGTGTTCCTCTATGTCATCATCTTTTAACTTGAGAGCTACGCTCTTTTCGGCGGGGTAACTGCCACTGCTCTGCTTTGGTCAGAGACTTGACTTCTTGATACGACCTGACCTGACCTTCACTTTCTTATTTCCCTACTTCGGCAAAGATGTCTGTTAAGAACCATTGAAAATAAAACAAGGAAGATGTTAGGGCACTTGATATAAAATCCTATGTACCTCTTCTGAAAAAGAACTATGTCCATATAGGTCTACCCGCTACTCTGACGTCAGAATTGTCTTTTTTTCGTTATATCACTAGTTGACAAATTCTTATTTATAATTTGATGCTAGTTTTACAGGCAGGTACACAGGAGGTACCAAATTATTATAGGTAGGTACAGACGAAGGAAGATGATAGGGCCACTTGATGCGACATAGCGGGTTCTTTAAAAACATAATTGAGAGAAAAGTTGAAGGAAAGAGTGGAAGAGTACGTCTGTGTACCTGTTATAAAATCCTATGTACCTCTTCTGAAAAAGAACTATGTCCGCAAAGGAATCCAGCCGCTATTCTGACGTCAGGATTGTTTTTTTCGTTATATCACCAGTTGACGAATACTTATTTATAATATATATATATATATATATATTATAAATAAGTATTATATATATGTGTAGTATATAACATATATAATAATTTAACGTGGGTATTGTACATATTTAATACCATTTCCCACCCATTCATTCTATTCTGACGTCAAAATTGTGGGTGGACCTTTTTTCGGACTTTTAACTCCCTTTCAGGAGAGGTATACAGAGTTTTACGAAAGGTAGGCATAGAGGTAAGCAGGGGTCAAATATCTGTAAAAATTACTTCGAAATTCCGGAGGTCCACCCACCATCCTAACGAACGCAAATTTTCATACAAATTAAAATCTTCAATTACACCCGCTCAAAACATCGTTCCTTAGTGCCTGTGTCTAAGGGTACTCTGCGTTGAGCGGGAGAACGGCGCGGGCGCCCGACTTTTTATTTTATTAGAACCTGACTTTGAACTGGATAGGTCAGGCTAGACTTCCTGACCAGTAATTGGATTCAGTGGAGGGAGCGCAAACCCACAAACCGGCATGGCATCCGCGGCCACTTAGAGTGCGCAAGGCACAAGAACTGCGAAGGTAGGTTGAACCGGAACCATTCAACCCCAGTTGGGACTCCACGGGCTATTTGTCCGAGAAGGAACACGGCGCGGCGCGTGTCCCCTCAATGGGGTATTTGTCCAAGGCGGAGCACGGCGCAGGTCCAACGCAGGCGCAATCGCGCAAGTAAGCGGAGGCCCTAAAGGAATATGACATGTGTTTCTTTCAGGTGCTTCAGTTGTTTAGGCTGTGCGGAGTCAATTATTTAAATAACGGTCCTGTTTTGAACCCCCGATGACAAAGAGGAGTCTATACGTTTGACGTGTGTAATGTGTATATCTGTGCCTGACTGTGGCATCGTCGGGTACGCTACTACTACATACGAAATGTGCTTTATTTATTTTAGTTTTTTACCTATACAATCCTTTGAATGTTTAAACTTAAGAGAAAACTCTATAAAATCATAAAACCTGTCTTAATGTATGGATTAGTATGTTGGGCAACTAAAGTGATGGACGAAGGAAGAGTGCACGCAGCCGAGATGAGAATGTTGAGATGGATGTGTGGATTGACGAGGAAAGATCAGATTAGAAATGAGTATATGAGGGGAAGTTTGAAAGTAGCACCCATGACGGACAAAATGAGGAGCAGTAGGTTACCGTGGTACGGGCATGTAATCAGGAGGGATGAGCGTCATATTGGTAAATTAATGTTAGGAATGAATATCCAAAGACGAAGAGCGATCGGTATGCCAAAAAAGCGATGGATGGATTATGTGAGAGGTCATGAGAAAGAAAGGAGTAAGCGCTGAAATTACGAATAATAGAGATGAATGGAAGAAGAAAACATATTGTCCCGACCCTACAAATCAAATCAAATCAAAATATGCTTTATTCAAGTAGGCCTAGGTACAAGCATTTTCGAATTGTCAGTTACATTGAGAGAAGTCTTTGCTGGGAGACATACAATCAATATGATCCAACATTTGTTTCAAGGATTAGGGAAAACCCAGAAAAACCTAATCAGATCATTTAACTTAAGTATAATATTATTAATATTTTCTTCTGTTTCCGCGATTATTACTCATTGAAATAAAACAATTTAACGGATTATATCGCGTATATTATCTCATTTTAGTTCCCGACGTTTCGGAAGCTTTCCAGCTTTCCATGGTCACGGGAGGACCCGTGGGCCTCCCGTGACCATGCTTCTAACGAAGCTTCCAAAACGTCGGGAACTAAAATGAGATAATATACGCGATATAATCCGTTAAATTGTTTTATAATATTATTGATAAAATCATAAGAAATGAGATAAATCCCAAAAATCTAAGAAAGTGTCTAAAATAAAATTCTAAATATCAGAGTATATAAAACAATTAATATGCGTGTACCAATTAACTATGACAATATTGTCTTAATTATATTTAAAACTTTTACAATTGTGTTATAACTAATTTATAATTGGTACACGCAGAGGAGACGTACAGATTTTCCAGATCAATGTTAATATAAAATATAAACTAATAATTTTTTCAGAGTTCTATAAGGTCTCTAGGCGTCACGACATGCAATAAAATTACTACATAAGTGGCATAAGGGCAGGGAGATGATGATAATCCTTTGATTTGAATCCTTCATCTGTTGTAATTAGACGAGCCAGTGTTCCTGCTAAAAAACGCTCGGATCGCAAGTGCTGCCATCTATTCGACTTGTTTAAGTCATTGAGCTCAATTGTACTGACAAGGAATGAGAGTTATACTACAAAATATTGATTGAAATATCACAAACCTGACACAAAGTGGCAGGCACCTTCCCGGTACTATAATATGTAAACAGGGGGGTTATTGCCTAACGAAACTTTGACACTTGGTATTCGAATCAACTGTCATAGCCCATACAAAATCATGACACTTGATTTTGATTCCGAGCGTCAAACGCTTTAGGCAATAGGGGGCAGGTATTAAAAATAAATTAATAGTTTAAAAAACACTAGAAAAACACGCTTTACAAGACTATTCTAAAAAAATCCAAACACAGCTATGATACGATGTTCCATCATGAAGTTCCAGTTCATATCTTCCGGCTCCATCATCAGCATCCAGTTCGACAGGACCATATTATTGTATTGTCATCAGAACTACATACAGCTGCCAATTTTCATGACGCTACGATCCTTGGAAGATGGTTAAATTATTTACCTTTGATTCCATTACATAGTTATTTACATACAGGTCGACTTAATAACAACGTGTTAATAACAAGACCAGTCAGTAGTTTATTACTAGTACCTAAAGTAGATAGTAATAGTAATGATTGGTATGGATTGGCTACCAGTAACCGGACACCTGGCGGGTTCGTCGACGGAAGCCCCGCGCGAAGTCGGTCGAACGTGTCATGACGATTCTATATTTTATAATATATCTATCCATACACTCATATTACAAATGGTTGGAGAAGAGTCGCAAGAGAGAGACAGCAACGGAAATGGTTGGAGGAGGCCTTTGCCAGGAGGCACACTGGAATCGGAAATCTACCTATATTATTATAAAGTTGTAAAAATGAAATAAATAAATAAATATTACGGCACAATTTTACACAAATCGAACTAGTCCCATGGTAAGCTCAATAAGGCTTGTGTTATTTGTACTAGACGAAATGTCTGTACATTGAAGATATTTTCAAAAAAATGATTATTATGTACTATTTGGAGGTCACTAAAATGAAAAATATTTTTTTTGGATTTTATGTATGTTTGTATGTGTCGTTGTGGCTTCATCATCATCACGCCAAATCGGCTAAACGGATTTCAACTATTTTTGGTACGCGGGTAGCTGAGTATCTCCAGATGGTTAAAGAATACTTTTTACCCGATTACGCTGAAGATAAAAAGAGGGGTTATGACTTTTTCTCCTCCGCGAACGGAGTTGCGGCTGCCTTCTCGTATTTAATAAAACAAGCTAAAATGTACAAATAATCAATCAAATCAAATCAAATCAAATCAAAATATTCTTTATTCAAGTAGGCCTAGTTACAAGCACTTTCGAAATGTCAGTTACATGAGAGTGAATGTTTGCTGGGAGAAATACAATATGATCCAACATTTGCTGCAAGGATTAGGGAAACCCAGAAAAACCTAATCAGATCATTTAACTTAAGTGTAAAATTATTGATAAAATCATCATTTTTAAAATTAAAATAATCAATAAGATAAATCCCAAAAGGATTGTCAATAAAAAATAAATAATCTAGAATGTGTCTAGAATAAAATTCTAAATGTCAGAGTATATAAAACAATTAAGATTAAAATAATAATAATAATACCTTAGGTATTCGTTAAAATAATTATTCATATACCTACATGACGCTATAATTTACATTAATCCCACGCGGCTTCATCATTCATGTAGTCTTGTGTGCTATAATAAGCTTTAGAAAATAATTTTCGTTTCACAATATTTTTGAATTTACCAATAGACAACTCAGTTATGCTGCTAGGAAGTTTATTATAAAATCTCACACAGTTACCCATGAATGATCTCCTTATTTTATGGAGCCTAGTAGCAGGCACTGCGAGCTTATGCTTATTTCTAGTATTAATATTATGTATATCACAGTTCTTCTTAAAGTCGGTAATATTTTTATGTACATACATAATATTCTCATAAATGTATTGACAATGCACTGTCATTATATTAATGTCCTTAAACTTATCTCTAAGCGACTCTCTATAGTTCATTTTATATATCGCACGAACAGCCCGCTTCTGCAGAACAAATATAGTATTAATGTCGGAAGCACTGCCCCATAGTAAGATGCCATACGACATAATACTGTGGAAATAACTGAAATACACTAATCGAGCCGTTATCACGTCTGTTAATTGACGAATCTTACTTACTGCAAAAGCTGCAGAACTCAGTCTATTCGAGTGATTAGCAATATGGGGACCCCATTGGAGCTTAGAATCTAATGTTATACCGAGAAAGACTGTACTATTAACTAGTTCCAGTTCCTCACCTTTAACCATAACGCTTGCTTGCTCGTGTTTTACGTTACTCGTGACAAACTTAACACATTTAGTCTTTTTCTCATTCAACAATAAATTATTTATATTAAACCAATTTACTACTTCACAGATAGCATTGTTTACGTCATTGTAGGATCGTTGATTTCGTACGACTTTGAAAATTAGAGACGTATCATCTGCAAACAAAACTATCTCATGGTGGGTCTGTACGAGGTGTATAGTATGTTGATGTGTAATATGTTCAGTTTACTACAATAAGGGTATATAGGTAGTTGTAAAAATTAAATGTCGGTACATTGAAGATATATATTTTCAAATAAATGATTGTAACGGACTATTTGGAGGTCACTGAATCAAAACATTTTATTTTTTATTTTTTGTATGTTTGTATGTGTCGTTGTGGCTTCATCACGCCAAATCGGCTAAACGGATTTCAACAATTTTTGGTATATACACGGGTAGCTGGGTATCTGCAGACTCCAGATGGTTATAGGATATTACTTTTTATCCGACTCCACTGAAGAAAAAGAAAAACAGGGGTATGACTTTTTCTACTCCGTGAACAAAGTTGCGGCTGCCTTCTCGTATTTTATAAAACAAGCTGAAATGTACAAATAATATGTTCAGTATAATAAGGGTACCTATATTAGATAGGAGAAATACAGTGGACTAAAATTATAATGAAATAAAAAGTGCTCGCAACTTCATTCGCGGAGGAGAAATAGTTATAACCCTCTTTTTTAATCAGCATAGTCGGGTAAAAAGTATCCTATAGCAATCTGTGCATACCCAGCTACCGGTGTACCAAACATACTTAAAATCCGTGTTGCCGATTTGGCGTGATGAATCCACAACGACACATACAAACATACAAAAATAAAATATTTTTCTATTAAGTGACCTCCTAATTTTTCTATTAATTGACCTCCAAATAGTCCGCAACAATAATTCTTTTGAAAATACCTTCAACTAGAAGGCGCCCGCAACTTTGTTCACGGAGGAGAAAAAGTCATAACCTCTTCTTTCGTCAGCCTATTTGGGTAAAACGTATCCTATAACCATCTGTGGATACCCAGCTACCCGAGTGCCAAATCTAGTAGAAATTAAATTAAATTAAATTTATTACATGATATAGGAAAATTTAACACAAATCGGACTACCTACTCCCATGGTAAGCTCAATAATTTGGAAAAATTAAATGTCTGGATATTTAAGCTATTTTCAAAAAAATAAGTTATTTTAGGGTTCCGTATCTCAAAAGGATTAAACGGAACTCTCATAGGATTACTTTGTTGTCCGTCCATCTGTCGTCCGTCTGTCTGTCTATCTGTCTGTCAAGACCTTTATCTCGGGAACGCGTGGTATCGAGTTGAAATTAAAACTATATACTCCGGTCTACCCTTGAAGTTGTTAAAAAATCAAACTTCAAAGTTTATGTTAACTTATATCTATGAAATATATCGGTCTAGTACTCATAACACAAACCTTATTGAACTTACCATGGGAGTAGGTAGTCCGATTTCTGTAAAATTTTCCTATATCATGTAATAAATTTAATTTAATTTAATTTCTACTAGATTTGGCACTCGGGTAGCTGGGTATCCACAGGTGGTTATAGGATACGTTTTATCCGACTACGCTGAGGAATAAAAGAGGGGTTATGACTTTTTCTCCTCCGCGAACAAAGTTGTGGGCACCTTCTAGTTATAAATTGCCATATCTATGCAATAAATCCCATCGATTCGTTGGTGTGTCATTGGGTGAGAGACAAAAACCACTAAAGTGGGTGTAGAGGTTTTCCATTGAAAATATCCAAAGACATTATGCAGAAATGTTGAAATCATTCTCTGCTATTGATTTTTATCAGAGGTGGGAAAGAAGTATTTAAAATAATATAGGTAAGTATTGTCTAGAATCGAAGAGGTATTTTTACTAATATCTAAGTCCTTACTTAAATATTAAGAAAATAGAAAACGTATAACTGCGTACAAAAAACTCAAATACATGCGATGTTTTACGCAAAACTATAGAAAAACATGAAAAACCAAGATAAAACTTCGGTACTTTTTCGGTTTCAAAGCAAACTAAACTACGCAAACGTAAAAACACAAACAGCCGCCATTTTGAAAAAAGAAATCTTGAAATTTGTCTCCGGCCAGTTCTTTTAAAATTAGCTGTTTAGACGCCACGGTAAATTGTGCTCTACATAGCTATAACGGACGCAAACTTTACTTGTACCGTAGATATTCCCTGGAAAATGTATTTTATTTTATTCTGGCAACCCTGATCACTTAGCTACCAAAACGTCCACTGACAAAACTCAACCTTAAAACAACTAAACAAATTTGAAAATCGAATCAATTTCTGAAAGTTATACGCCATTTTGTTTGAGTAATACCAACGTTACGGCACGCAATAAAGTTAGCAGCTGTATATAGTAACATATACCCATCCTGCTTTCGCGCGTAGAGCGCCCGTATGATTCCGTCCCGGTCTATAAGCCGCTTATCTCCTTCCCGCACGCCGCACGCCCCTCCGGCTGCTGTAGCTGAGATCCATTCTGCAACTTTTGAGTAATATTTTCGTAATATTTCAGAACAAGTTTTCATGTTTGGAGCCTATACCTATTTTAAAATATGAAATCGTGGTTTTTAAATATGATAGTAAATGGTAGTGTAGTTCATAGCATTTTACTTAATTATGATGAACAGAAACATATATTATGTAGAGTCTGGCTATAATATCTTTACCCCACCGATTTTATTTGTTTTATCTGTGCATTGGTATATGGCAGCACTGAATATAGGGCACGAAATAGTTTTGATACTTGTGTATTATCCTCAACCTTTAAACAAAGTGCAAATAACATTTTAGTATTATATTTAGCAAATATGTTATTAAAAAAAACACTACCTACTGCTACCTCTGCAGTAATATACTATTATGCACCTCCACCAAGAAATTGCTATATAATAATGTGGTACCTACATGGAACACGACTACTTATTTCTACCACTCTAATATTATAAAATCATTAATTTTTACCACTCATAACAAAAATTCTCTTTACATATTGTCTTTTGCTAGCTCTGGTACAATTGTCCCATACTAGGGGTCAAATGTAACACAAGGACTTCATGAACAAAAACTCAATTTTCACCATTCTGATGCGATCAAATGTAAATTATTTTCTAGATTCTTACAGCCAATTAGAGTAGAATGTTAAATCCTAAGTGATTTGTACGTGGTGGCATTAGATTCTGAGTTATAGGTCATTATTTCGAAACTGGTTCTATTGCCCCCGGTCTACCCTAATTGAATAGGAATAATAAATAATATATTCTCAGCGCACTTAAGAGGCTGCTAAAAACTAAATGGCTTCACTTGAACTTGAACATATATTTTAACAAGAACCATATTGGTGTTATTCAAAAGTACTAAGATTGGTTAATCTTACCAGCCAAAGACTTAATGCAATGTAAACATTGCCTTTTTTCAGAGATAATCGCTTCTTGCTGTTGCTTTAGCATCGAAGTTAATGATTATGCGGAAACGCAGTTCTCGCAACCACTTTTATATGGTTTTCCCATGGATAAACCTTTATTTTTTAAAACCCAACGCATTTATTATAAATTGTTTCTGATACATAAACAACTTGACGTCTGTGACAGATACAAAACATTGCCATATTCAGTTTTTATATATTTGACAGTTCATTTGCTTGGAAGAGCTCTATGCACCTTTACGATGACTTGGGAACGAAACACTTCAATAATTCACCCTCCAAACAGTTTCAGAATAGCCCCGCGCATATACATCTCGATGTTTCCTATACATTATGTACTATACCACGTTTATATCTCCGTATAGCGTATGCCGGGGCCCTGAATTTCAAGCGGCATTGCCCGTTTGACTTTACGGTGTTCCGTAGACCTTCTACGTCACCTTCCACTTTTAAAATACAAATCATAGATATTATAGAGTAGAGAACATTAAATTGGGGTTCGAAATTCGAAGTTGGAATGTGTCTATTTTTTGTATCGATTTAAATTGCTTCTTTTTTTATGAAGATCAAATGATTTGAACCTCAAGTGTATGTTGCCAACGCAACAAAACGTCTTGCTTGCGTTTACGTTTTCTGAACTGAATAAATATAAAGACGCTCGCTGGGCGACGGAACTCTGCTCAGTAGGACTCGTATTTTGCTTTTTAGAAGATGAAACCTATCTCTATTAAACTTGGAAAAAAATTGTTTACATACCGAACTTCATCCAAACCGTCCGCGTAACGTTATAAAAGAAGAATAATCGATATTTGCCGAACTTTTTCTCCCAAACCGCCTCAGATCCCAATTGTATCATGTATCCATCCAATGAAAGTCACGAAAAAGATTGTTTTTATGTTTCTTCTTTGGAAATTAGGTTAAGTTATGTTTTATAGATACGACTATACTGACAATTTTACGGTTTCTGTTAAAAACTTAGGTTAGGAAATGAAGGTTTTCGAAACATCATTTGTTAAATAGTTAGTTCCCGTTGAGGAACTGGTTTTTCGCACATTTTTCGAACCGAGCTTAGGAGGAACAACTAAAAAACTTTTTTTTTCTATTCCTTCAAAACTTTTATAGGAATATGTATCAACATTGTGAAGTTTTTAAATATCTTGTTACTTAGGCAATAAAAAATGTTTTATACAACAATCACCTTGTAACCAGGTCTTCAGTTAATTTTGTAAGAGGCCGAGCCACGCTGCCTTTTCCGATTCGTGGTCCCCATTCACGAACCTTTAACATTTCAGCGGTCGTCGGTTTTTCAAGATATTTACCCAGCTGATTGCAGTTAATACATCCTAAGTCAATTGTACGTAAGTACATTCATACTGAAGTTCGACACTGAACTTTTTTAAACTGTCTGAATGTTAACAGTGGAAATAAAAACTAATGTGAGGCGAAACGTAATAGATCAATGGATTATAGTTCATTTGCAGTTCCGCGAACTTGTGTCTTGGTTAGATGTGACAATAAATTATGCTCACATAAGTAAGTGCGAAACGTAATCACAAAAGTAGCACTAACGAGGCCAAATCATATTAAGGAAAAATATTACCCCGAAAATAAAATCAAACCATCGCACACTTCCAGGCAGTTGCGTGATTAAACCTGGCCATAGACTAAAAAGTGCAAAGCCAACTGCGCCTTAGAACATTAAACTACTGGAAATGACCAGTCATATCATTACCGGACTATTTTTTTTTTTTAGTTTTTGTGGGAGGCGAGTAGGGTTTGCAATTCCGGAATTTGTTTGTATGTACGAGTTGATTAGACAAAAAATTGGGTTAGATTGTATTATACACGATGATTTTTATTTTGTCATCAGGAGTAGGAAAATCTTAACATCTAGCTAAAAATACGACGACGAGGTTGACGAGGTCTCACGCAATTACCTCACTGTTTAATTATTTAAAAGTTAAAACGTAATCAAAACTGAGAACCACTGGATACATGGTTATCAACCAATTGGAGTTTACGTACGATACGTCAATTGCCATCGCCTTGCATATGACAATGACAAGATTGAGAAATTATTACCTACTCATAAATTAATATTACCATTAATTTTCTGAAGAGGTTGTCAGCTCACAGATACAGATTAGTAGGGTGAAAAGGAATTTAGGATAAACGTGATTCCAAAATAATCCAAAGAATAAATTACATTTAGTTTTAATTAAAGGCCTTAACTATGTATTCTTTTAAACTACCCGGGCAGTATCGAAAATTCCGATATTTCCGATACTGAACTGAATTGCCGAACCAAATCCTGAATTGCCGCATTACAAGTTGCAAGTCATTTTCATTTTCAAGCCCTAGAGGCGAGGAAAACAACAGTACACCACGAGAATACTCCTATTCCTACAAACACACCTTATAAAACAAAACTTACATACAATAACACACACACTGACAATTTATCGTATAAACCGACATGACATTTATCGACGCGTCCGTATGCCACATCCAGTGCTTTGATACTCAGAGAACTGCTCCAAATGAAAGGCAGCATGTGGGCACTCTACAGCCTCAAGAGCTCAAGCAAATGTTCAGCTATTGACATTTCGATGCGCGGTTCCCGCCAAATTCTTGTCTATGGCCCTTTAGTTTTTTAATTAGCGGTGAAGAGCGATGATATTGGCGTTTTATAGGGTTCGGTTTAAAACGTTTGGCTTTTATTGAAGCTTTGTTTGGCTCTGTCGATTTCCGCTTCCATTTTACTTCTTTAGGCAATAGGCATTGGGAATAATTTAAGCTTTATTTTACGTATAGTGCAATTGAATACTTTTCACAAAGTTTTTATAGTTTCTTAATAACATGCTGTTACTTACTTTAAAAACTTTTTGTTACTTTTTTATATTGACTCATTTTTACTTAATTGTAATTTTAATTTACTGCATAATTTACTGTAGTAGAATCCGAGTGGTTTATAATCTGTAACTTAATAACTAGAAGGCGCCCGTAACTTCGTTAGCGGAGGAGTCATACCCCTCTTTTTTAACACTGTACTTTGCATACCCAGCTACCCCGTGCACCAAAAATTGTTAAAATCCGTTTAGCCGTTTTGGCGTGATGAAGCCTTAATGACACATACAAACACACAAAACAAAAAAAAAAATCGTAGATTCGGTCACGTTCAAATGGTCTATATCCCTTTTTTTAAATATCTTCTTTGTTGACATTTCATTTTTACATCATTATAATAAAAGAGTCTGGCCAACGTAAGTTGGCAATGGAAAATAGCGCCAATGACAAATCGACAAACGTGCTAGGTGTTATAATGAGACAGCTTTTTTATTACATTTAAAATTGTTGCCATATAAAGAATTTTAATAAATAAAAATAAAAGAAATAAATAAAAACCGTTTATTTTTTAATGAAACCCTTTGGCAACATACGCTGTCCAGATTATAGTGAGATGTCGTTATTTTCTTGTAGCCAACAAAGATGTGAGTAAATCTCGAAATAAATATCAAATACTCATAGCATTGCCGTAGCGTGCCTTAGACGGGCCCAGTATCAAAATTTATTAAGGGGCCCAAAAGAAGTGTACATTTTGGGCCCCCCTTCTTCGTGGGAGGGGGAAGGGGGCTGTAGCCTGGGGGCCCCGTATCATTGATAGATACGGCTGATACGGCGGTAGCTATATAATATACGCTCCTGACTACAGCCACAGGGCTCTATCTGAGGTCCATTTGTATTTTTGGTTTATATAAATGACTTGCCATCTATAGTAGAAAATCTTTGTGATATAGGTACTACTCGCTGATGATACATCATTAATTTTCAAAGTTGACCGCAAGGCAACAGACTATGCTGAAATTAATAGTGTACTAGTAAAAGTACTTGACTGGTTTAATATTAATAAATTGAATGCTAAGAAAACGAAATGTGTTAGATTTGCTTTACCGAATGTTAGAGCAGTGGATTCTACTATATCGCTCAATGGTGAATGTTTAGAAATGGTATATAGGGCATTATTCTTAGGTATAACATTGGACAAGAACTTGCAATGGAGTCCCCATTTAGCAGTATAACTTGCAGGTAAATTAAGTTCAGCAGCTTACGCTATTAGAAAAAATAGACAATTGACCAATGTTGATACTGCTCGCTTAGTATATCATAGTTATTTTCATCATATGGTATTCTGGTTTGGGGCAAAGCAGCTGACATACAGACTATATTTGTGTTACAAAAAAGAGCGATTCGTTCTATATATAACCTGAATTCCCGTGAATACTTAAGATAACTTTTTAGAGACATCAACATATTAACCGTAGCGTCCCAATATATTTATGAGAATATTATTTATGTTATTAAGAACCTAGTCTTTTACTAAGAATTCAGATATCCACAATTTTAATACAAGAAATAAAAACATAATCGCTATTAGAAAGTTCCGCGTTCGTAAAGTAGCCAAATCATTCGTAGGCCAATGTATACATTTTTATAATAAGCTAACAGATGATGCTTTAAAATTACCGTTTCCAGCTCTCAAAAATGACTTAAAAGAGTACTAATGGCAAGGCATATAATAGGGTAGAGGACTGTTTAACAGACAAAAATGCATGGCCCAAAACAGAAACCAAATAATTTACTTTTACTGGGACACGGTTCTTATAAGGTGGCATCAAACGTATGTAATTTGTGTTAAATAAAAAATCGTTATTTTGCTTTTTTATATTCTATATTTTTTTTACTTTTATAAGTAAAAAAATGCTTTCTTGAAGAACTACGCATAGAGTTTGAGTATAAACATATATTTAGGATAGGCTAAGTACAAATATTGTAATAGATATAAGAGTTATTTCGAAAAAATTACTGACGTTGAGTTTGTTTAGGCTTTCTTCTCCTCAGTGGTCTCCTCTTGGGAAACGCCGCAGAGTCAGATTTGTAAAAGTGCCCTTGCGGCCTACTTACAGGATAAAGATCATTATTTCATTATGATTCGTAGATACCTGAGAAAAATATACTCGCAAAATTTTGCGAAACATCAATTTATTTTGGTTTACTTCGGGAATTCATGTAGGTATGTTAGTGGACTATTAGTAATAACTAACAGATGAATATATCGTGCGTGATGTTATTTAATAGCCCCAATACCCAATCAGACAGCTCATTAAGGCCGCCGAAACTAATCCCTATTTAGCGTAAATTAGTATCGTACTCGGATCCTGAATTTCTACTTCATTTCAAGTTTTAATTGATATTGCTCGGTTTGCAGACTTGACTTAGGGACGAGTTCGCTTTAAAAACAGTAAGTAACAGCAATCATAATATATTGTATTAATAATAATATACTAACACAAGTTTAATAAGTTATACAATAGTACTGACACAATGATCCACGTTGGTCGTAAATGAAGAATTATTAATTAATATTATTTAAATAGCATTTGCGCGTTTTTTGGCAGTTTCTTAGTTTAAATCTGTTAAATGTAGGTACATTCAACATTAAATAAAGTGTACCTAAAAATAAACAGGCATCACGCTCATTTTTACTACGCACTTGCAAGTTGTGGAATAACCTTCCTCCTAAGGTATTTCCAGAGCGCTATAACATGGGATTCTTCAAGAAGCGAGTTAACAGGGCTCTCAAAGTATGGACGATTTCTCCGGTGTTGCACATATCCATGGGCGACGATGACAACTTTCCATCAGGTGGCTCATCTGCCCGTTTACCACTCATGTCAAAAAAATTATAAAAAAAAACATCATCTTTGTGACTATAGTAATTAAGATGTGTGGCGATATATTTGGCGCTTTGGGCGTTACAAACTATTGGATGATGACTGTTCATAAAGTTCTAAAAATGATATGTCTGTACGTTGATGATATTTTAAAAAAATAAAAGAAACTGGCTGTTCTTGAAGGTCAGACAGCATTTTTTTGTATCTTATTGATATTGCGTCTTCGGTACAAGGATAGCTAAATATCCGAAGATGCTTATAGAATACTTTTTACCCAACTACGCTGAAGAGAAAAAGGAAGTTATGTCTTAGTTATGCAAACAAAATAAAATAAATTTTGCGGCCGCGATAATTCACTGCTGGCCGCAGGTCTCCTGCCATTGATAAGAGGGAATGGGATGTAGTCTCCACGTCAGCCCAGTGCGGATTGCAGTCTTCACATACATCCTTGAATTTCTTCGCAGATGTATATCTCATAATGTTTTGCTCCACCGAAAAATTAGCGATTAATATCAATCGATATCGACCTTCAAACCTTCAAGAAACGAGCGTACTCCCACCTGAAAGGCCGGCAACGCACTTGTGATTGTGACGCCTCTGGTGATGCAAGTGTTTATGGGCGACGGTGATCGCTTACCATCAGGCGATCCGTTTGCTAGTTTGCCTCCTATGTCATAAAAAAAAAGACTTTCCGTTCATACATTTCGAGAAACTCGGTGGTACTTACAGGCCGGATTTGAACTCATGACCTCCAGTTTGAAAGTCGCTTCAACCATACGGGTACGAGCTTAAGGTCAGTCCTAGTAAATTCCCTGAAATGATGTTCTTTTTTGGCATAACGTTTTTCCCGGACTATTTTTTCATTTCGCAACGCTTTCATTTCCGAAATCACGATTGTCTTTGTAACCGAAAACGTTTAACATCTTACATTCTGTTTCCTGGCGCACTAGCCGTCACTACAAAGTGGCGCGAGTGAATTACGAGTACTACATTGCCGTTTTTAAATGTGTGAAGGACTGGTACACTTTCAAAATAACGTCAATGTATCTCGGAATCGCTCCAATCACGCATATGCTGCTAGCATAAGAGTGAAAATTCAAATCGAGTTTCAACTCTCTAGGGGGTTCGAAATTCAAAAATGCCCGATTTTTTTAACGGTAGAACTCACTTGGGTCGGACAGGTTTGTTTTATAAAATTTGTTACCGACCAATTAATTCAGCCAGAGCTGTAGTGGTACGCAATGATTATTTTCTTTTTACTTATAGGTACATTGTGTTGTTAATATTTTAAGTAAGAAGGTACTGAACTTAACGGTTCTAAGTGAAAAACTTAACGAAATGAAACAGTTTGGGAAAATAATAAGCCCATAAGTTTACCGTCATAAAATATCAGTCTATCAGATCTAGAATATATATATATATATATATATCTCGCAATATATATATCTCTCTATTATTCTTCTCTATAACTATATTCGCCATGTTGCATATAAACTATTACATTTCAAAATAAAGCTGCCCAAACAATTTCGCAAGCACAAAGCCCTCTCGAGACCTCCACTGAGGCAGAAGGAACACTTCCTCGCGCCAAATGTCCCTCCGCACCCCACGTCCTTACATGTTAAAGAATCCATAAATAATAGAGTTGACGTACGGATTGTGTTACCCCCTCGTAATCACTCCTTGTCTATGGTGCACCTAATGCCGCTATTGTCTGTGGTACGGATTTATTATTCATTTTCCTAATACATCTGACGGTTATGAGTTTTCGATTGATGTCGAGTTGCGAGGGTATCGGTTACGGTGTTTAAATACCTACGTGCGGTTTGGGTTCGTGGAGAGCTCTGAAATTAATATTTATGGTATTTTACTATGTTTTACTCTCGGCTATAGACACATTACCGGGAACTATGTTACGCTGAACGGGTTTGATCTACACGTATACCAATTTTCATAATTTGTAACATGTATCATTGAGTAACAAACTCATTCAAACATCTTCAGAATTTTTCTCATAGATACTTTTATAAAGTTGTAAAAATTAGTCTGTACATTGAAGATATTTTCAAAAATAAATCATTTATAAATGATAAATGATGTATAAATGATAATAAGAAAATATCTGACTATACTTAACTTAATGACTGTACTTAACCAACTGAGATATATAGATTTTTTTTTGATTTTTTGTATGTTTGTATGTATCGTTGTGGCTTCATCACGGCAAATCGGCTAAACTGATTAATTTTTTTTTTGGTATATGGGTAGCGGGGCATCCAAGGATGGTTATAAGATACCTTTTATCCGACTACGCTGAAGAAAAAAAAATGCATGATATTTGTTTTCCGTTGACGAAGTGGCGGGCACTTTCTATAGTTAATGTCATTACCCCCTTTTTTACTTCTGTGTAGTCGGGTAAAAAGTATCCTATCCTATAACCATCTGGCACACCTACCCGTGTACCAAAAATGGTTGATTTCTGTAGCCGTGATGGAGCCACAACACCATACAAAAAATAAATAAAAAATAAATCGATCCAGTGACGTTTAAATAACACGTGTACCTCTTTTTTAAATATCCTCAATGTAGAGACATTATAATTTTACAACTTTATAAAAGTTAAGATGTACTTGTACCTACCTATTGCTTGATAACTGTCCAATCCATTAAAAACATAGTTTAGTAAGAGGTGTTCAACTAAGTAGTTAATTTTAGTTTTTTTATACAACAAAGTAACAAACAAGCGTACGGCCTGCCTGATGCTAAGCAATTACCGTAGCCTACGCTTGCAACGCCAGGGGTTTTACGTGCGTGTTGCCGACCCTTTAAAACGCTATTCACTCTGCTTTTACTAACTTTTACTAAACTGTCAGATTAAAAGAAAATGCCAGTAAGTTACTGAATTATTATGTAGCATTTACATATTAGCTTGTAAATAGTAGTGCTATTACAAAAATTATCTGATCTTTTGATCATAATTAGTTAAACGTCGTTATATTTGCACTACACTAGTAAACTCAATTATAAGCTGAGTTCCTTCGTCAAGCATCGTTAATCTTCTCAAGCAGATAAATTTCTCAGCATTCACGTGGGTACACGACAAATAAAGTTTTTTAGGTAGGTTCTATAAATTCAAATCATAAAAATCTGAACCAGTTATCTAATAAAACTCCTAACCCACCGAACCGCCTAAATCCAATGTTAGAAAATGAGGAAACCGCGTATTACTAAAGTGAAAATTCCGCCGAATAGCAATCGACAAGAAAATAGATCAAAGAGGGAAAACGATGCAAATTCATGCACGAGTAATGCAATAAATTTACTTTTCGGACGGTTCAACCAAATTGAATCGTAACGCTTTGCCGCACAGGACTCCTTTGAAATTTACAAAATTCAATTTTCTTAACTCAGCACAATGTCAGGCCCGCTCACACCGCTGGCAACACAGAAAAACCATAGACAATTTAAAAAGCACAGATTCAAATTTCGAACGCGAATTTTGAAACAAAATGGCCAAATGACGTTTCCGTGTAAAGGCGGAGTGCCAATTCTGCTTGTTTGGTAATTTACGGACGATTTATTGAATTAGATTGAAAAATTCTTTGATGCGGGTGGCTATTGAGTGAATTGGGAATATTCGATTATGCCGAACTCGACTTTTCAATTTGTCGTCCCTTTTATCGGGGGAAATGATCGGTGTAAGCTCCCCGCGAATTATCTTCATCAAACTTATAATGCTCAATATTTTAAGATTTCGTCTAAGCAGTAAAATAATGAAAACTTTCTACGTAGTCGCCAGAAACCATTTTCAGATGAAATTGGAAATAAATTGAATAAATTAAACTTATCACCAACTCAGCGAATTTAAAAATTGGTAGACATAGCTTTAAATTAAATGGTCTCGGAAATAATGCCATTTTCTATTGTTTTATAATATTTTACCTGTCATTCACCTGTCATCTGTCTTAGCCTACTAATATTATAAATATGGAAGTTTGTGAATATGTTTAATGACATTTATTACGCCTATTAACCGTGCAACGGATAAAGATGAAACTTGGTACACAAATAGTTGTTTTTTCCAGGTCAGGGCAAATTCGTCGATAATAGTTATTCTTTATGCAAGGCTGTATTGTTATTTGGCGCGAGAGTTTGAATTGAAAGCCGAGTATGCAAAGGAATCTAAAATTGGAATTTTCAGAAAGATCAAGTATAGATTCCTGAGCGTAACGAGGCTTTCAAGGCACGAGAAGTCAAATAATTTTACAGCCGTTCGAAACACACAACTTTTCACCCCATTACAGCAAGGAAAATGAGAGATGTAAGAAAAACTATGAAATTAAAACAAACCGATTCTCTTTTCATTTAAAACTAGTACTTAATAATGAACTTTCGAAACACTCATAACAAAAAAAAACAAATAAACACATAAATTCGAACTTCAATGATTTTTTCACGCTAGCGGATAAAACGAACTTTTCCACGCAGATTTGGCGTTGTAAATGAAACTTTTCCGAGCTGGTGAGATGAAATAGTACTGGAGTAATGTACATTACTGCAGACGCCGGGAAAGAAGGGCTTGCCGGGTGAGTAGGTATAGACGGCCGACCGTAGAGTGGCCGGATAGTGATAGGAAGCCGGCAAGCACTTTTCACGGCCAGAGCACGTATAGTGCTTCTCTCAAACAAATGCAATGAAATAAAAAAAAAACACACCACTCAAAAAACTACACGACAAAAGTTTTTGAAATTTTCCATAATGTTTTCTTTTTACGGAAGTCGTCCATATTTCGCGTGTGTAGTGTTCGAGTAGACCCTTAGGGCCGTTATACACAACCTTTATAATAAGAATCTTAATTTCTATAATAAATAAAATAATTGCAGAGGATTTCAAATATTGTCTATGGTCTCCGGTGACTTAAGTGTACCGGATGACCCCACAATAATAGTATTATATAGACTTAACATAAGACCTAGAATACCTACCTAGCTTATAAGCTAATAAAAAGTTAATTTGTTCAATAATTTCATTTCATACCTTTCTATCTTATCCCGATAGAAAGATATGAAATCATTAGTTTGACTAAACAGTCAAAAAGATAAGATTCGTATGTACGAATCAATATCAGATGTATAAAGCCCATAAGGCAATAAATTACATAATAAACTTATGTATACAAACTTTGCATAGGAATTGCGCAACATTTCGCAACTATTCAATAACATTGCACGAGACTGGTAATTTTCAATGAAAACCTAATATGTTGCATAATAATTGTTAATAATAATTCTGAGAAATAATAAAATTACCCCCTCCCTAACCAATATACGGCTCGAGTATAAAAGCCGAAGCTAATTCTGTTGACGATAACCCCACTATGTGTGCCGTACGAACGAGCACACAAATATAAAATTAGCCCTACTACTAGTCAGTCATCGGTAATACTTACTAATCAGTGGTCGATAATACTTACTAAAGAACAAGTCAACGGAAAGTTATCATACGGAAACAGTCGTCAACTCAATTAGCTTCAGTCAGATAGATATCACATATAGTTACAATAGAAAGCCGAAGAATTGGTTTAGGAACGGGATTTCGATACAAACTGTGACTTCTTATTCTCCACTTCACCTATCCTGCTCTTAAAGCATATCGAAGGGGTTCAGACTGCTTTTACAGTCCTCAGTCTGCACATAAGTGTAGACAATATTTTAAATTTGGTCATCATCATATGAAGCATACAGGTTTGTCTTCTTAATAGCAATTAGTGTGTAATATGCATTAACGCGGATATTTTTGGTCCGATAAACATTCAACCACAAGAAAAATAATAATAATAATAATTCAGCTGTTTACCCTGTTCATGAACACAGGCGCCATGTTTACATTAAAATTAAAAAAATATTAATTCCCGGCCTAGGCCTTCAATTTTGTATGAAATTCCTTTACAGTTCTCCCAACTTGTTCCGCCCGCAACGTGATACTTTGAAGCCATATAACGCACGTAATGACGACATTTCATTGCATGTTTGAGAACAAGCTATTACTCTATTACTATAGTCATCTGACATACAACAACAGTTGTGGACACGTGCGAACGTGGTCATAACGCTCTCTCCATTTCCATGCCTGGCGATCCATTGGCATCTACATCAAATCTTTGCCGGCTTGTTGTCGTCATCTTCTTGTTTTGGCCGTTTTATTATCGTCATTTTATAGTTGGTCTGTCTATAACTACGACTGTGTGCAACAAAACTATGCCTCAAACATATAAGACAATTTTTTTCCAGAACCAAGAGCAAGCTTGGATGGTTACGGTACCTATCTTTGATGTCTGTACCATTATTTTGAGAACGTATTATTTATTGATGGAGTTTCTGATGTTCTTAGATATGTATCTAAATTCTAAGTACGTTAGTCGGTACCTATGCACTTTATGACTAACTGTGACTTAAGCATATAGATTTCTTACTATAAAATATAAATAAAATATTCAAGTTTATTACAAACTAAGCTGTGCCCGCGGCGTCGCCTACGCGAAGAAAGAAAAAATACGATAGATAGAAAATTGACATATTTAACTATAATATGGTATGGAATTGATTAATGATTAATTAACTTATTAAGTATATTGTTATAACATAGTTACTTATTCTTTTCAAAAAATAGAAGACAAAATATTATCTGGACTGAATCAATGAAATTTAAAAGAGAAACGTCATAAAATTATAACGTTACAGTTAGCTTTATTTAATTATAATAGTCAAAGATGACTGCAACTTGATTGTTTCGTGGATATTGTGTTGTTTTTATTATTGCTGTTACCGATTATTTTCAATTGACTTCAGGTAAATTAATTTCATGTATTTTGACTCCGACAAATATTTCGAAATTAAATTGTACCAAACACGTTTATTGACTGTATTTTTGTAAATAAATACTTATATTTGATTTGATTTGTTTTGATTCGACATGACCGGAAACTTTGCCAGAGTGTTAGTTTACTTAACTTAACCCCGTATAAATAGTGCACGATTACAGATTACCCTATTCGTTTACAATTAATTCCACTTGGGTCGCGGCTCGGAAGTGCTCGGGTGTTTTCGCCGATTAGCCGCCAATCCTCTTGATTTATTCGATTTCCGAACGCCCGCCATTTTGGGTCACGTGCGCGGTGCAAATAAGGAGCCGGTGGTTGGTACAGGGTGTTTTATGTGCGTCGTAAAATGTAATGCACTTGTGAAGATTTAGAGGAGATTACCGGACAAGCCACGTAGCTCGATGAATTTATTGATGGCAGAGACCGGTGAGTGCGAGAGGGTTAAAATGGTTGCGTTGGTTACCTTTCGTCTTCGTCATCCTTTTTATAAGCTTTTATTATTTTAAATAACTATGTATAGGTAAGCACTTAAAGGTGCCCACAACTTCGTTCGCGGAAGAAAAAAGTCATAACCCTTTTTTTTACTTCGGCGCAATTGGGTAAAAAGTATTCTCTAACATCAGTGGATGCCCCGCTCCCGTGTACCAAAAATAGTTGAAATCTGTTTAGCCGTTTTGACGTGATGAAGCCGCAACAACACATACAAACATACCAAAATACCAAAAAAAAGTTGAATCAGTGACATTCAAATAGTAGTCTGTTTCACTTATTTAAAAAATATATCTTCAATGTCATTTAATTTTTACAAATGTATACTTAAGTTGTACGTAGTTTCGAAATTTTTCAACCATTTCCTGGTATCCGATTGAGCTGAAATTTGTCGTACTTATGTGAGTTCGGCGACCATGCAAGATTATGGTACCATTGAGTTGATCTGATGATGGAGCTGGAAGGTGGTTATAGGAACTCTGTAATAAAATAACGCAATCCTACCGAGTTTGGGCTCTTTAGAATCGTATCGGTGAGTATTTGACGGCTGTTCAAAGAAAAGTACAGCCTACCAAAGCAGCGTTTTTTGGACTAGGTCCAGAAGTGAACCCCTTTCAACTGATGACGACTTGTGTAACCCTGGTTACTAAAGACAAGTATGCAGATGTGTTAACCAAGCAACGTTTTTCCAGTAAAATTAGGTACTGATCTTACTTGTCCCAATTGTGAAATAAGTTCCCCGAGTGCCCAAAATATCAAAGTTTTGATGATACGATGGCAGTAATATTCTTCCATTCAATCTCGAAAATTATCCAAACGATACGGATCGAAGTAAATAAAAAAAACCCTCCCACTGTACTATAGACACCCGACACCGTAATTGGAGCACTCAATTTGCGCGCCACTTCCAGCCGCGTGCCGCCGCGTGGCCCATTCAATTGTCTATGGTATCGCCAAATCGAATGTTTTGTCTGTGGTACCCCTTTGAATTAAGAAAACAATAGTTCCCGCGCTTTTCAACTCATAGCGTAGCTTCATAAGCGTGGATTATGTCTCATTAACTACTTGATATGATAAGTCTGGTTTTTACGATTATTAGATGTCTATTTGATACCGGTAAATGAGTGGTAAAAACGATGCAATAATCGTAATATTTCATTCAGTCAGAGGGAAGTTTGTTTCAATTATTGCATTTTATAAACAGCCCAAAGTTTAGTAGTCGTAAATATGAGATAGAAAATATTTGTTATAAAAATTATAATTCTACTGTCAATACGATTATCACAGTCTTAGGTAAAATTTCAGCATTCTCTGTTAACGGCTGATTAACGGTTGTTTTATTCCGATATTAGCCTATGCTAGCCAGGGGTTATCAGACTTTGAAACTAACACAGCATGGTGAATATGGTGTTTATTGAGTTTATACACAAGCCTGAAAAATTATAAAATAAATAAATATTACGGGACAATTTTTTATACAAATCGAACTAGTCCCATTGTAAGCTCAATAAGGTTAGTTTAGTGTTAAAACCTGCAGAACACTTGAGTACATCAACTTGATAAAGATATTGTTAAAAATAACATTTGAAATCCAGCTAATCCTCAATTAACAACAATTAATATCTTTTCAGAGCGCGTCATAAATTTTGCTACTGTCATTTAAGAAAAAACGTGGGAATCTCTATGTCCTGAGATATCTTTTGTCCGAGCGTAGAATGTAGTTCCGCTGACTATGAATGAACGTTTTTTTCGTTTTCGTCGTGTACACAGGTGTATTTATTCTACCCATCCATCAAATTGTTTGTAGTCAAAGTTGTAACTAAATAATGTCTTAGCTTGAACCAACAAATTTCGTTTCTGAATATACCAATGTCTATTTTTTTAAATCCTCACCCTATTTTATCTATACTATGAATGTAAAAGTGTGTCTGTTAGTTTGTCTCTACTTCACGCAACATAACTGTTATTGTTAATATCAGAAAATTCGTTTCCAAAAGACTTCCATGCTGTTGCGCGGGGAAAAACTATCGTAGGCTATGTGACCCAGCCGTGCGTGGACCTACCGTATTACTATTTAGATAACAAAGTCAAACTCACAAAGGTGGGTCAACTAGATAATAAACAGTATTACACATGAAATTCCAGCCTTGTAAGTACGTATTGTAATAATATTATAATATTTATTACGATTACGCTTTCTCTCCGGCAGCTACCGAACGAAATCTGTAGTATAATTCTAAATTTAAACACGGAGCGTTGGCGGCAAAATGACCATAAACAACTTTATTTTTTTCTCGCCTCTCGCCTGTCCCGCCTTTGTGCTTGTATCCTGCCCTTTTCAGTCAGACCTTTTTAAGGTAGAAATTTATTATGTATACTTTCGGGCATGCGGCATGACCAGTAGCAGTTTTTAATTGTGAATTATGGGGTTATATTTTTGTGTTTTTTTCGACGCAGACGTTTCCTGGCGGATCGGAAGGTGACCTTTGTGTTTTTATAGATCTTGATTTTATTTATTTCGGTAGGTTTTTTGTAATTGGTTTAGATTTGAGTTCTTTGGGGATTAGTCGGGCGGAACGGTTTAATGTGTTCGATTTTTGAATGAGGCGGATGTTCTTCCTAAACTAGGAATGTTCGTGACGGACAGGAAATGCAGGGATTTGTGTATCTAAATCAGATCAGTTCTATGCGTTCCGTTTATCATATATTGTATACCATAAAGTTGTAAAAATGGAATTTCTGTATATCGAAGATTATTAAAAAAATATTGAAACGGGCTATTTGGAGGTCACTAAATCGAAAAACATTTTTTTTGATTTTTTTTCTATGGTTGTATGTGTCGTTGTGGCTTCATCACGCCAAATCGGCTACACGGATTTCAACTATTTTTGGTACACAGGTACCCAGCTACCTGTGTACCAAAATCCACAGATGGTTATAGGATACTTTTTACCCGACTACGCTGAAGAAAAAAATCGGAGTAAGGACTTTTTCCTCCGCGAACGAAGTTGCGGGCACCTATTTTATATAATTTCATTAGTAAATATCGTACACACAGATTTCGATCTCAAAAGATACTAGAAAAGCTGTAAAAAGTTGAAGTTCCTATAAAAAAAATTAAGAACAATATACACTGAAAAACTAACTACACACCATTGGAAAACAGACAGACTAAAGTTTCTCAGAGTGAATTAAAAGAACATTATACGTACGACATTATTAAGTACATAGGTAGTGTAACTATAGGTTTTACCTGCCTATCACCCAATAACAAGACCTATGTTTTTTACTATACCCATCATTATTAAAAATTTCCGTCATAAAGCTTACGTAATTTAAGACGACATCAAATATTCACACTTTACCTTTTTATTTTTATTTCATTAGATACAAAGCTGCCCTGCCCCCCGGCTTCACACGGGTGTACTTACCTCCGCAGTTCTTGTGCCTTGCACACCGCTTCCCACCACAACTCTAACTAGCCGCAATTGGCATTCCCGTTTGTGGGTTTGCCCCCACTGAATCCGATTACTGTTTAGGAGATAGCCATACCTAGCCAGTTCAAAGTCAGATTCTAAGAAAAAGCTTATATGGTTTGCCTCACTCACTCAATCACTTCTTATCTGGAGATTTTTCAAATCGAAAATTTTCTCTACAATTTTTAGTATGTTTTTACATACAAACCTTATAAGTTCTGACAATAACACACAAAAAAAGAATTAGCCGAATAAATGTATTCGTTCCGAAGTGATGCGCGAACATACATTTATTTAATAAATTTTTAGGGTTCCGTACCCAAAGGATAAAACGGGACCCTATTATTAAGACACCGCTGTCCTTCCGTCTGTCTGTCTGTCCGCCTGTCACTAGGCTGTATCTCATAAACCGTGATAGTTAAACAATAGAAATTTTTCACAGATGATGTATTTCTATTGCCACTATAACAACAAATGCTAAAAACAGAATAATTTTATGTCTGTCTGTCTATGTCAGTAACTAATATAAAATGACCGAACACCGCGTACATTTTGCTTAGGAGTAGGGCTGTACTAACACTGGATTTGTATAGATACCAGTGGCGTGGCGTCCATAGAACTCGATTCCTATCGAGTTACACATTTTCAGACAGCTGACCACAGTATTTGAATAAAAAACGAGCCCAATTAGCTCCGGCTTGTTTATGGATAATGTTTGACGCCACGCCACTGATAGATACGGCTGTTTGTAGCGTATATTTTGTATGGAACCCTCGGTGCGCGAGCCCGACTAGAACTTGGCAGGTATTTATTCATATAAAAGATTTATAGAGCGAATAGTTATTGTAGATACAGAAGAATTTTTCGTCCTCCCCAACTTTTACAGGAAGAATCTTTCACATACCGACGTATACAATACAAGAGCGTCAAAGACTAAGGTCTCCCTATAATCCATGAATGGTTGCATACCTTTCTTCATAGTTCTAAATAGATACAACGTATCATACCCTGTCGATGCCCCCCACCGACCCCATTGTAACTTTTTTAAGCGTAAGGGTTGCCCAAGACGCCCCAATTAAAAAGTATTTGGCAAATCCACACCTGGGTCTAAAAAAAGATACTGCCAATTCTTCACGTTCGGAAATTATAATCGGCAATGTAGCGTGCCTCTTAATCCATAGACTCCTTTATTTTTTTCGTGATATTTTTTATTCTGTCCCGGATTTGCGTCAGCGATCTTTGGTGGTTTTTTAGTAATGACTGTCTGTCGTATGATGATATTGTGTTTTTGGGCTTGGGAGACGAAAAGGTAGGTATTGTTAGGTCGCGGAGCATGGCGTATCCTTGGCTCAAACAAATAATAATATAAAATTTAATCTTTTTTATCAGACAATGGTTCATATGTTTACCCACACTCTCTCTCTCCTCTCCCTCATGACCAAGGACCATTAGAACAAGAGGACTGACCATCTCCATACAAAAAGACGTTCCCCGATATGTACAAAGCCATCTATGTAAGGTATAAGAATTATTTTTTACAATTATTCAATTTTGCAAGCGTGACACGGTATTTAAATGTCACGAATTATTTATGATTAGCTATTTGCGAACGAATGGTTACTAAACTTTATTTCTTTATTAAATTACTAGAAAATACCCGCAACTTCGTTCGCGGAGAAAAAGTCATAACCCGTCGTTTTTTCTTCAGCATAGTCGGGTAAAAAGTATCCTATAACCATCTGGAGATACCCAGCTACCCGTGCACCAAAAATTCGGTGATCGAAATCTGTTTAGCCGATTTTGCGTGATGAAGCCACAACGACACATACAAACATACAAAAAATCCAATAAAAATATTTTTCTTTTTAGTGACCTCCAAATAGTCCGTAACAATATATTTTTTTAAATATCTTCAATGTACAGATATTTCATTTTTACAAATTTATAATAGTATAGATGTCTAAGTAATTTTTTAACAATAAAATACGTAATAGCGTTTCGTGGCATATTCATTGTACTTCTTGAATAGAAGGAAAAACTTTTGTTTATTTAATAAAATTGGCAGGTTCATTTTTTTTAAATTTGAAATATGGAATAAATGGCTTTTTATTATTTATTATATACTATATAAATAAACCTTCGATTTGATTTCAAATCCATTAACGTTATCGGAAATTGGTTTAAGTGTTTCTTGGGATACTTATAACAAAACATTACTAGAGTCCTGAATATCTGTGTAAGCTGGCGGGCTAGCAAAACTTGCTGTGGCTGCGCTTGTCGCGAGACACATTATCACCTGTCTCTCTCGCACTGTACTGGGTAGAAAGAGGCAAATCATTCACGCGCGACAAAGTCGCATGACTGATTTACAGGTCATCTGTCTTTGTTGCCTGGGGTACTATAATATAGTACCTACTAAGTAGGTAGGTAATATGGGCGTCTAGAGGATATTATCCTCTAGACGCCCAAAGGCTTTTTAAAAAGACTTATGTTCTATTGGATTTCAAATCGAATGTAAATAAAAGAAAGTTGTATGTATCTCTGTCATTGTAACTATTTATATGAGTAAATATTTATACTCATTGAAATAAAACAATTTAACGGATTATATCGCGTATATTATCTCATTTTAGTTCCCGACGTTTCGGAAGCTTTCCAGCTACCTAGCTAGCTTTACAGTGACCATGGAAAGCTGGAAAGCTTCCGAAACGTCGGGAACTAAAATGAGATAATATACGCGATATAATCCGTTAAATTGTTTTATTTCAATGAGTAATAATCGCGGAAACAGAAGAAAATATTAAATATTTATACTATTATAAAGTTGTAAAAATAAAATGTTTGTATGTGTCGTTGTGGCTTCATCACGCTAAATCGGCTAAACGGAATCAACTATTTTTGGTACACGGGTCGCTGGGTATCTCCAGATGCTTATAGAATACTTTTACACGAATATGCTAAAGCAAAAAAGAGGGGTTATGACTTTTTTCCTCCTCAGCGTACGAAGTTGTAAGCGCCTTCTAGTATCTATTAAATACATCGTCGTCTAGTACCCATAACACAAGCCTTATTGAGATTACCATGGGACTAGTTCGATTTGTGTAAAACTGTCCCATATTCTTTTTTCATTGTTTTTTCTTGGGCGGCAGGAGGATAAGTATCCGTTGCTAAAATGTACAGTTTAATAAAACATCAAAACCTCGAAACAGTGATCTAACAGAAGATAATCGCGCCAAAAAACTATAGGAAAAGCAAAATAAGCCCACAACAATGGCATCTCTAGGGAGAGCCCACACAAGTCAAAGATTCGTAGATTACTGACTTAGCTGTTTCTGCTGTTTGGGAGGCCGTAGGACCGCCGCGTCCAAACAAAAAGTACAAATGTTCCTCTTTATAATATACTACAAGGTGCCTGCAACTCGTTCTTCATGGCTTACTACTGTTACCTACTAATTATGAAATAATGATCTTTATTCTGTAAGTAGGCCGCAAGGGCACTTTTACAAGTCTGACTCTACGGCGTTTCCCAAGAGGAGACCACTGTTGAGAAGAAAGCCCAAACAAACTCAAGAGAGAGTAATTTTTTCTAAACAATTCTTATATATTACAATATTTACTTAGCCTATCTTAAATATATCTTTCTTAGTATACCTAAACTCAATGGTTAGTTCTCCAAGAAAGCATATCAAAATTTATAAAAGTAAATTCAAACTAAAATATGTAGTTTATTCTGTTAGTAGGGGCAATTTTTAAGACTTATTAAATATTCTGATGGCCATAATATAGGCATTTCTCTTATAGATTCGCAACTTCAGTTTAGGAAGGAATACGAGTAATTTACCATCATTTCCTTTGTGTTCTGCTACTATCTGTTACTTTTTTAAATAAATCTGGATATTGTTTTACCAATATGGCTAGTTGCTTAATATATAGGCACGGCAGAGTAAGTTATTTTAATCTTATAAATAGGGATACATGAGACCGTTATATAATTACCACAAATGGCTCCATATGATGTACTAAGAGCAATGTTAGTACAGTGGGACCCCAATATCCTGCACCAGGTATTTTTTGAACTATTTATGTTTCAAGGCCGCTGAAACCTCATTCAACTACAGTTCCAACGTTTAAGTGAGTCTGTACCTGAGGTATAGGGGCGGTACGGGAGGGGAGACAAGTGACATGATATAACGTGTCCTAACTGTCTCGCTATACAAGCGGGCGTCAGCCCGACTGAAGTTACGCGTCGTTTGACGTTCGATAAACACACCCCTCCCGTCCCACTCTCATTACCTCAGCAACAGAAGAAATAATCAAAATGGAAACAGTCTGATTTTGGAATTTGATTACAATCGTCATTCAATCCATGTCCTTGTGCATGGCGTCTTCCACCGTGACTACCTCGTAGAGTTTTACGACCAATGTGACCCTCCTACTGCTGCTTAAATTTAAGAGTTTTTTCGAGATTCTTCTAGGCTTATTCTACCAAAATCACGTAAGTTCTGTGAAATTTGATGAAATGAGTTTCTATTTACGTGGCGCAGGATCAATCAAGAGGCAGAAATATCGATTAAGGTACCCAAAAATCGACAACATGATCCGTTCCTTCGGTGATGCATATGCCAATTTCAGACCATCACTTCTCATCAGCAAGCCTATGATGGGCGCGTTTATCGCGTTATAAATAAATAATGAAGCATGCATCCCTCTCGCACTCTCATACATGTCAGAAAATGTTCAGTTATGCGTTCGGCCTATAGTTGTCAAGATGGGGTATTGTTATTCCGCCATTAGCTCTGTCGCGAGAGCCCTTTCCGTTGCCTAGCAGAGAGCTACTCTGAAATTTGAAGTTTGTTTGGCGCCATCTCGCTCACTCAAATACAATTTAACAAGAGCGAGAGGGATGGCACGTTAACATATTGAGATGCGGAGTAACCCCTTTGAGAGCACCACGGCAGCCGTGTTGGCCGCAAGTAGAGGTGCGTCCACACTTGTATCATTTGCTCGTATCCGATCACCGTGGCATGGCATGACTGCGTATCGCGCTGCTTGGACGCTCACTGTCGGCGCGGCGATCATGCCTTGCTTGTCTGATCTAAGTGTGTGATACGCGTAGCAACATGGATTTCGTCGATTGGATCGGCGCAACGTCCAAACGCGTGATCGTGACACGCGATCATACCACGGGACGAAGATCTGATCGGGCAAATGATACAAATGTGGACGCACCTTAGGGTTGTCATTTGGGCCGGATAGATGGTATTTCCGTTCTCCTCTTACTCCCTCCCACTTCGTTCGCGTAAGAGAAAAAAGTCATAGCCATCTTTTTGTCTTTAGCGCATTCGGGTATAAAGTATTCTACATATAACCATCCGTGGAAGCCCAGCTACCCGTGCCCCAAAAATAGTTGAGATCCGCTTAGCCGTTTTGGCGTGATGAAGCTACGACACATACCCACTTACAGATATACAAAAAAAAAAAGAACCGACTTCAAAATAAACTAAAAAGGCACCGTCTTCAAAAGGTGATTCACATGTGATCCGTACTGTACATAAAAGATCATTTTTGGCTTTTTAGTTTATTTTCAAGTCGGTTCTTTTTTTATTTTAATTTTTTTTTTTTGCTTTTTAGTGATGGATTTTAGCGATGTAAAGTATTTTTAGAGCTCAAAATGGGAAGATTGAGGAGGCCCTATTGTAAATAAATAAGACCAATTGTAGATAAGACTATTGTAAAGAAAATCTAAATTATAAGAATTGGCTAGGTCAAAATGGTTAAGTCCAGTAGCTTGCTGGTTAAAAAGAATAAGACTAACAGTCTCAACTGACCCATAATATTTAAAGAATTATCTCGCAACTCAAATTGGCGTAGAATCTCGAGTGATGTTGAGACGGAATATTTCCGTCTCTGATGGACTAGTGAATGGAGCTATGGGCATATAAAAAAAAAATGGCCGGCCCTAAGACGAGATCAGCTGGAAGACGGGGAGCTCCCGGAAGCTGTGTAAGTACGTAAAAACACATACGTAAAAATTTGACGATGAAACTGTTGGTCTTAGGTTAAAAGATAGTGACGGTTGCATGCCCATACCTCCATCATGTATTAACGTTTCAAGTGACAAGGGGATACGGAGATGTGGAGCCTCGTATGTTACCTTTAATATTAAGTTGGGCTGTTTCTGTTCATAAGCTACAAGGTACCACCCTCGAGAAAGCTGTGATAGACCCTGATAAAAAGAATTTCGCTAAAGGGTAAATATATGTTGCACTAAGCCGTGTCAAAACTTTGGAAGGCATAGCGTTGTTAGATTTGGACGCCAACAAATTATTAAATCGACCACATAATGAGAGATCGTTAAGGGAAATAACAAGACTACGAAATCTGCCTTCTGACGATCGAAGCCACACATAATACACGACTTTTATGACTTCTACGACTTTTATACGGCACTTACAGCCATATTGCATTCTAATGTCAATTGCTCACGACCTTTAGCTGAACGTTGCTATTTCGGAATCAGGGCCGTTAACCGTTGAGGAGTTCTCTGGTTCTCCACTTTGCTACCCTGACCTTAACCAATTTCTGCCTCTAAGCAAAATATGATAAATAATTATATTGCGATTAGTGAATTAAATAACATTGGTTGAGCCCTAATTAGTGACTGGTGGCTTGTGTCTTCATCATCAGTTTTTCTTCACCAAATGATGATTTTCCAGTGTAAATGCTTGTTCTACTTTAATAAACACCAAAATCGCCATAGATGTACCCATAATATTTGAAAATTCCTTTGATCCTCATCGATCTCATCATCAGATCTTCACCAAAATCTTATGGGATCAACTTGGAGATTCCTACTCTTAACCGAAAAAATAATTTTCTAAATCGACTTGCGATCCGCGAATTAAATAACACTGGTAGAGCCCTCAGTGTTAACTGATGGCTTGTGTCTTCATCATCGGGTTCTCTTTACCAAATTGTGATTTTTCAAATGTAAATGCTTAAACTACTGTAGTAAATACCGAAATCGCCATAGATGTGCTCATAATATTCGAGAAATGCCTTTGATTCCTCATGGATCCCGGCATCAGATCTTCACCAAAATTTTATGGGACCAATTTGGATATGCCTACTCAAGAACAAAAAAATAATTTTCCAAATCGTCGTGTAAATGACGGAGTTCTGAGGTGACAAACATAAAAAAAAAAAAATACAAATCGTTTTGAAGTCGGTTAAAAATTCCGATTTATAATGATAATACTAGATAATAGAAGGTGCGCAACTTCGTTGTGGAAGAGAAAAAATATAATTATATTTTTTTTTTATAATTATAAATATAGTTATAAATTTTTCTTCAGCGTAGTCGGGTAAAAGTATCTTAAACCCATCTGTGGATATACGTGTATTTACCAAAAATAGTTGAAATTCAGTTTAGCCGATTTGGCGCCAACGACACATAAGACCGTATAGATTTCAAGTCAATGTTGATTTGATCAACCAAAGCCGACAAATTCTCCATGTTAGCCGCTGCATAAATCTATAGATCATCTGCGTATAGGTGATAAGGTGACTTGAGGGTTTCAGTGATACTATTAATAAAAATAGAGAAGAGAAGAGGAGAGAGCACCCCTCCCTGAGGGACACCAGTGGAGAGATCGCACCACTGGGACAATTTGTCGTCAACTGTAATCCTCTGGCGCCGCCGAAAGAGGTAATTGCGAAACTAAGATAAAGAATTCTGAGAAACATTAAGAACACAGTTAAATACACGTTTGTAAATGAAAACAGTTATCTTAATATTGGCCAGGTACTGCCTCTTATTGCCTGCCACCTGTCTAGTGTCTACTGCAGAAAATATAAATTCACTATTTCAAAAATACAATTATTACAAACTCTATCATCGATTTCAACGCAAACAAACACGAGTACAATATTCCTTTTAAAGATCTATAACCATATTTTTTACAACTGACAATACCATATCAGGCTCGGTTAATCACACGGTATACACCTTACCTAAGTGTCAATCACTATCAGGTAACAATGACCGATCTAAAATTAATAAACTGGCATACCGACCCATCCGTCGCCATATCCCACGCGACAATTTAAAAAGTAAAAAATAAGTAGGAAAAAATAATCCACATCCCTAGAGGATTACACGACAAACGCATTTTAGACCTGGCCACACCGAATTGGGCTTCCAAATTCAAATTTCAAAATATTTGATTCTTTTTTTTTATTTTTTGTTGTTAGCTACTTATTCGTGGTCATCTTATGCGAAGATTTTAAATGAAAACTGAGTCACTGTGTGTAAGGTGTAAAAAAGTTAGGTTCAAGAATATCATATTCATATAACTTATGTTATTACAAGCTGTTATTACCTACTATCAACAAAGTAGTGAAAGTAGGTACCTTGCAATGGAAACGTTTTTCTTTATAAAAATAAACGGCAGCAGTTATATTCCACCAGTTGTAAAAATCGTGTTTGCCATGCCTTGATGCTTCATTCTTCAATTTTAAACTTAGTATTTATCGTCACTTCAAGATAGCAACCTTTAGAGTACTTTTTAGTTCTATAGGTTAACCTCATGTCAAACTTCATCTTGTGTTGACCAGAAACAAATACACTTTCACAATAGTAAAGATTTTTGATATCAATTGAATCAGAACCTGCGCACCTGTGGCAAGTGTCAATGTTCTATAGATCCATATTTATCGTCGATCAATGATTTAGCAAAATAATTGACAATACGCTACTTGGGAAGCTTCTATCTCTGACGAGGGCGGACATGGCAGTATCTATAGAAAAACCAGAATAAGAACAGTTGGTGTCGACCAATAATGTGCTTTTTGTGATAGTTTTAAGAACTAACGCAGAGGCCATATTTACTTGGTTATGGTTTACTGAACAAAGATATAAGTGCGCATGGAAAAATCTGAAACTTACGTCGCCGTTCTGTAGGATTACTTTCGTAAGCTCGGATCTCTGGTGAAATTGTTTAAATGAAATTTGATCTTAACCATTTAAAAGAAAGTTAAATTTCCGACGTGTATTTCAGAATAATATGAGCTTGTAATAGTTACGCATGATAAAGTATAGTAGCTTTGCTGTTGTATGTGTTTTTAAAGTTTGTGGGTCAACATTGTATCGTTGGAGTGACTTGTCGATTGTATTGTTAAATAAAAGCAATTGCGTGTGAAAATATTTTTGCTTTTCGATATGATCTTATACATTTTTAATAACTTTGGTGCTACCTGTAAAAAGCTTGTGAATTTATTAACTGCGTGAGTTTTGACGCTCTGCTGAATTACTTGTACATGAGAAAGAATAAGTCAGTGTTTTACATTGACAAAAAACACACTGACACACTTTTCCTAACATATTGCCAATTTAATGGCGATTTAATATTACGTGACTCAACTCAATCGAGAAGACGTTTGAGTCAAGAAATAAAGTTCATTACCTATAGTTATATCGGCCTATTAACTCAGTCCCCGTGTTACTCAAGGTAAACTGCTGTAGGTTCATCAAAACGCAACGTTACACCTTATATAGCCTACTGAAGTTGTTATTAAACTTCCCCAGTTTCAGATTTCATTTTTTTCTGAAACCCAGAGTACCTAAGCTAAGAAATACGATGAAGGCATTTACTAAGACCACGTTTAAAAGGATTACCCAGGCACCCATGACACTCGAGACGAGTAAAAAAGAAAAAAATATTGTCTGTGGGATTATCAGCCAGTGTCAAAGTGTTAAATATCGAACACACGGCGTCTAATTTGACAACGGAACTCGATTCCTTCGCCCGTGGCGCAAGAAAAAATAATTTGACAAGTGTGGCGTATCTCTGGTCGGGTTTGACAGTTCGATTTTTTGAATCACACAAGTTGACAGCGGCCTGATGGCTTAATGTTTGATTCTGTTTTTCAACGTAAATTATGATTAAAATTTAATTATTAATTATGTACTTACAAACGTTGGATTATAAACTTGTTTTCGTGAAACTTGAAACTGCTGGCGTCAGTCGCACAAAGTTTTGAGGTTTCATTGTTCGCGTTTTGGAGTTTCCATTTTATACTTCAGCGATGAGAAAGATGGTAAACTTTTAGAAGTTTCTTCTAACTTTTTAATTTATAATTTGTTATACAGTTGGTCCATACCATAATAATTAAGTTCAAACAAATATGTGGATGGCAAAATTTAACCAAATTAGACATTACCTTGTCAAATGCGATCATGTATTGTTAGTTCATTAACAGCTAGTTTTTGTCAAAGTCAAAGTGATTTCAAAGTCAAATATTTGTAGGCATCTACGGAATAAAATAATGATATATGCTATAGCATATATCTTCCGGATTATAAATTAAATATGTAAACATATTCAAAGATCAATTAAAGACAAACCCACTTTTCAATTTGTTTAGGTACATTAAAATTCCGCAACCTTTTCAAAATCTACATGCAGCGCAATTTCATTTTTTCGAATTCAAGACAGTAATAAGAAATGCTGTACTTTAACCATAACGTAACTGTAATCCCATTGGATACGCGTCCTTAAACGTCCGTATATATTGTCTCAAATTAAAAGTTGTATTTTACGTTACCATACGAAATTTTAAATGGAACTCAGGTGAACGCAAAGGTTTCCTAAAATAGCTATTTTTTATTTTATTTTATTAGCCTATTTGATTGTCCCACTGCTGGGCAAAGCATGTCCCTTAAATCTCCACGACTCCCTATCAGATTCTAACTCCGACCAGTTGTTGAGAAACTTATCCAGATCGTCCCACCATCTCCGCCTAGGCCTGCATCTACGTTGCCCATCCGAACATAACTACTAGTATTATTAAATGTATGAAAATGTTGTGATAAATAAATAAATAAATGGCAGTATATTTTCTTAAATTAAAAATAGTATCTTAGGTCACTATATGTTTCAAATGAAATTAAGGTGAACGCAAATGTTTCCTATAATAGCTATAGCTACTTCATTCCCGGGTACACGGGAAGAGACACGGGTAGGTACATGCTAGTGTATAAATCTAAGCGTCTTTGAAATAAAACAATTTAACGATTATATCGCGTATATTATCTCATTTTAGTTCCCGACGTTTCGGAAGCTTTCCAGCTTTCCATGGTTACGGGTGGTCCACGCGAGACCATGGAAAGCTTATTTCTGTCTTGTTAATAAATTACAAGACTGTCGTATGTCGTGCTCAGCGGTCCAAACCAGAATTTCATACATGTTTGTGCAACATGTGGACCGACCAGCCGTCAATAAATACAATAAAAATCTATTAGGTACCTCAACAGTTCTACTCATAGTATTCAAACGTTTAATATTTGCACCCAGCAGTACTTCTACCACGTCGCATATTAAACGAGGTGAACTTAACTGATTTCCATTTCGTTCAAGACCCAAACTGTCAAAACTGCACCGTCACGCTAAAAAAAGTTACTGTATGGTTCCAAATACTTCCCCTTTGATCAAGATACGTGAAATCATGTCCACAAACAATGACATTATTCTAAAAAAATAAACATTCGAAGCTTCCATTCCACATTTGAAATTGAAAAAATAAAATATACACACACCATAGACTCGGCGTCGCGTTCGATTTTCAAACTGGAGCAGCCATTAGGGTTATCAAACTGCGGAAGATGAAATATAACTGTGTGTACGGTATAGTTACATGTATAGAGATTGATTCTGGCTAGAGGCTGATTTTAAATAAGTAGTTGGAGTTAGTGTGCATCCGATGGTAAGATAGGTACATTTTGGTTTAATACTCCTAGTTTAGATAATCAATACAGTAGAAACTTCGTTCAAAGAAGAAAAAAAAAACGTTTTTTAGCTTTACTGTAATGGGGTAAAAAGTATCCTATAACCATATTAGTATGCCCAGCAACCCCTGCCCATCCAGCCATTTCGCTGTGAAATGGCTAAAAAGATACATTGCTACATAAAAGACATATAAACGTATTTTGACCGATACATTGTATATTTTGTTGAGGAAACTAGACACTAACACACCCAGACTCAAGTGGATTGGACAGGCTACTGATGTATGCATCCGGAAAGATGACCCAGCATAGTCACCAAGTGGGTGCCGTAAGGCGCAGATGGGGCAGGCCCAGGCAGAGATGGCGGGACGACTTGGACGCATTTCTCGGCAACTGGCCGGAAAAGGCATCTCGCCTGTGGAAATCTAAGGGCGACACCTTCGTCTGACACGGGTATACATTTACAGGCTATTGAATAAGGAACCTAAGTACTTATGCAACTATAGGGTCCGAGACTGAGTGACGAAATTAATTCCTTTTAATGAACTGACAAAAGGTCTAGAGAATATTAAGCTTCATATAAAATTAGTGTTATGACGTTATTACGCTATTATGGTGAAATTTCGGCTTAATTATTCGTTCTTGGCATGTTTGTTTGGCATTGTTAATGGTAAGCGTGAGATAAATTACATTGACTGAAGGGGAACATAATTTAGCTTCTATTTATTAAGCTAAGTGACTTACTGGCAACCCTACGACCATAGTTACGAACAAAAAGACGGTAAAATATTTTGATATTTGACAACTGTCGTGGGGTTGATCGATATCGATGGTTTATTTTATTTTTTTCACATTCCATAGACAAAATAGAGATCAATGTTAAGAGTAATTATGATTTCTCTGACTACGCACGTTTATTTGAATCCTTTGCGATTTGGAAATCACTGCGACCATTGGAAACACATGCGGGAGTTGGATTGTTTTAATGATCCTTGTAATTGTTTTACTGATCTCTTTTGAAAAGTGTATTCGGCTGTTTTGTGATGATGCGATAGCATATGCAGGTAAGTACACCCTGTCTAACGACTCTGCATTTTAAAAGTAAGTAACTACACGTTTTTTTCATCCTGAATGGGGTCGAAGATGTACCTTTTTTAATGTAGTCAAGGTTCACGCTTGGTAGATCTTCATTTTTTAACTAGACTCGACTGCAATCTTGCCTGATGGCAACCACTCATGAAATCTACGTTGAAGCGAGCGCATAAAGAAGATCTATTTTAGGTAATAACATTCGGACGTCTATAATTGTTGTACTGATCTCTTTTTGCTGATATCGAAGAAAAGCGGTCTGGACAGCGGGCATTCTTTTCTGTTATAGGGGGTAAATGTGCAGGTGGATCGCCTGATGGTAAGCGATCTCCGTCGCCCATAGACCTGCAACACCAGAGGAGTCAAGTGCGTTGCCGGCCTTTCAGGTGGGAGTCCGCTCTTTTCTTGAAGCCTTGTCGTCGTATTTAGATTAAAGGGATACCTACTTAATTACGGCACCTCTACATGACGACAGCATATATAAATGTTTACTGACACAATTTTAAATAAAAATTCCCTCTCTAGGCGCGTCTATACTCTATACCCACTCATATAGGAAAACAAATGAAAATCCATCGGAAAGCAGTAAATAATACTTAGTGCCTTGACTTCGAAACTAACAAAGAAGACACTAATACTGGACTTTATTCTGGAAAAAGTAATTATTGAAGACAATAATACTGGATTTGACTTAAGAGAAATGATTAAAACCGCAGGCATTACCACTGGAATTTATTTATTTATTTGGTTCACCAACAATTGTTTACACTACATACATCCTTTATAACATTTTTACGACTATTATCTAAGTGTAACAATTACTTAAAGGTAAACACCGCATGCATTATATAATAAAACTAATTGACTAGGTACTTATAAAGTAAATTACTGAAGACATTATTAATGGGATTTAACACTTAAAAATAATTACGAGAAGACGTGGCAGTATATTATGTCTATGGTCTTAGACTGTCCGAAAGGACGAAAAAGAAATTAAAAAAAAGCTTAGTTCCAAATCAGTCAATAATGGCGCTAGAGTAGCAATATCGAAATGCTACTCAATCCTTCGTTCTTCTGATGTAAATATTATATTTTATCATGTTCAAAATGATTGTTCTTGCATCGTTGACGATATTATTATGGTAATTTATTTTACGCATCTGCTACTGTGGCGCCACCAATTTAACGCCTTTTGACGGACACTTTGGATATATAGAGATTGTTCTCCTTAGTTTTTACTCTCCATATCTATACCTAAGATTGGTTATAGTAGGGTTACCAGATTATACCGAAGCAGAGCTAGGTCAAATTTCACCACCCACTGTTTTAACGGCCTAATATCATCATCATCATAATTTCAGTTATATGAGGATGTCCACTGCTGGCCACAGGCCTCCTCAATAGATTTCCACATGGTCTGGATAGGGGTGAACCGCATCCAGCGAGTCCCCGCAACCCTAACCAGGTCGTCCGACCACCTTGCGGGTGGCCTTCCTCGCTGCGCTTGCCGGTAGGCAGTCTCCATTCGAGAACCTTTCTGCCCCAACGGCCATCGGTTCTTCGAACTATGTGCCCTGCCCATTGCCATTTCAGTTTGCTTACCGTGTTTGCTATGTCAGTGGCCTTGGTTCGTCTACGAATCTCCTCATTTCTGATTCCGACATAATAACGTCAACAATTCACAGACGCAATTCAAGATCGACCGAATTTTACCTTCCCATACAAACGGAGTTTCGTTCTCATTTTAGAACTACGTGTTAGATTGTAATGAAACTGTGCATATACACAGACATGAGGTATATCAAGGCCTGTAATTAGTTTATATGGCTCCAGCTTATAAAACAAACGAAACACAGTAAAAACAAGTTTTGTATGAAAAACTTGAATTCGCTGTATTTTTTTACTATGGTATCTGAAGCTACATAAACTAATTAAAGGACTGCATATACTTAATTTATTCTAAGTACAAAGCTTCAGAGCAAACTAGGTAGTCGTTTTAAAATCAGAGCGTAACTACGTTTGTATGGAGAACCGAGCTTACCGCGGGCTCTTAAGGGCCTACTTCGTCATTTGTAAATCACGCCCCAAACGTGGAGCCAGCCAATAAGCGTGATTTGTAATAAGGGACGCATTTATTGCTCGCGCGCATCAAAGAAAGAGAAAGCTAATACACTACATGCTTGGGGTTTTTTGGCGTAAGCGCCAGATGTAAGAGTACCATGAAATTGAAGATATTATCAATGTTTTGTTAACATTTAAGTCAATCACTTAAAAGATAAAGGGAAGAATGACATTTTAACATAATTTAGCCGTTTATTAATCTGTCGTTTGTAGAAACTAGACAAAAAACGGGAAATGAAGACGCGTTTTCGGATAACTTTTCTATCGAGGAAATATGCATTAAACATGTTTCCGCGTTAATCACTGAATAGGTTATATAGTCAAGAAACACATGTCTGAAAACCAGCCTGTTTTATTCAATAGATTTGTCAAAAAATGCGCTACAAAATAGCTTAAATATTCGATGCATTCCTTTAACGTTAATTACTGACAAAGCATGATGAAATTAAACTAGTCTCGTATCTAAGTACATTCAGACAAATAAGTAGGTACCTACGTCGTCTATTTGGGTTGCGTCAGGGTATCGATGTCGTGTAGGGCTTCGCGGGCTTCGTCTACCATCGATCGGGGTTTGAACCCGCTTTCTACGGTGAAATTTACTGGTGTCAACTATTTACTACTGTTTCTATACTTCGAATCCCGGCCAGGGCAAATGATTTGATGCACGAATGTTTGTTCCTGGGTCTTGGGTTTTTCCATGTAAGTATTTATCTACCTAATATTTCTTCTGTTTCCGCGATTATTACTCATTTAAATAAAACGATTTAAACGGATCGCGTAGGTATACTATCTAACTTAAGTTCCCGACGTTTCGGTTCTTACCTCTCACATTTTCCTCGCTGTAGTGAGATGAAAACTTGTGTGTTTCGCACGGCTGCAAAATTATTTGGCTTCTCGTGCCTTGAAAGCCTCGTTCCGCTCAGAAATCTATATATGCACCACTCGCTCTAATCGTGGTTCAATTTTAGATTCCTTCAGTTACTCGGCTTTAAATTCAAGCACTCGCGCTATAACAGAACTTTGCAAACCTTGCATAACATTTTTTTTTGTCTTTTCAGTTGCATTTTAATCAAAATTTCGGAGATACGTGGATTGAAAGGTGGTTGAAAGACTCGCGAGGTCTACAGCTGACAGAGCCACTGGGCCATTTATGTACTTACATATTATAAAGAGAAGTCTTATAAACGTCATTTACAGTCACCAGCATTAACATCTGCCACAACAAAGTGCGCATAATTATCTGACACGACTCTATTTCTAGGGCTGTTAGGACGCGTCAGATATTTTGCCCGCTTTGTTATGCAGATATTTAACCGCTTCAACCAGACCCCACCCGACCCAACGTTGCGAAAAGTAGTAAAGAGGCCCCAATTTTAGTCTGGAATCTCAAAATAAGAAACTTTTTCACCTCACTTTGCTCGGAAAAGATCCGTTTACACCGCCCCATCAGCGTGGAAAAGTTCGTTTTATCCGCTAGCGTGGAAAAGTAATTTGGAGTTTGAAATACATTAAAAAAAATTTTTATTTGTTTGTTTTATTATGACTGTGTTTCGTAGCTTTATTATCACTGGTTTTAAATAAAAACTAAACGGTTTGTTATAATTTCATAGGTTTTCTTCTCACATTTTCATGATATGTTGTGTTTCGCATGGCTGCAAAATTATTTGGCTTCTCGTACCTTGTAAATTAGAGCCCGCAAATGGGTCATATTCTGTTGCATTATGTATTTATGTAATTACTAGAATTAAGATGGACCCTTTACACTGAAACACTATTATCAATTATTTCCATTTCTCGAATAGCGGTCCGTAAAATGACTGAAGTGCATCTCTTCCACGCAACCTTTGGGTCGCACAAATGGCGGAAAATAAACAAGCAGGAATAACCAACACCCTTAGATCACTTAGTTTAAAACTCCTTGAACGTATAATTCCAATATACAGAAATTGTCATGTCAGAAATTGTCTCAACAGACTTTATCTAGATTCTTCGCGATTAATTTTACTTATAGCGACATCTAGTTCCGGAGTAATGTGACAAGGAAAAAATGTTGCTACTATTCATCGATAGATGGCAGCGTAATTGGATCTATGTATTGTAGCGCGTAAAAAGCAGAAAGCTTTTAAGGAAAAAGTATTAACATATTTCTGCAAATAATTTTCTTATTTATATCATATTTTATAAGCTTTTTTTCATATCGATACTTATTAGCTTTTATTGTAGATAAGATATACGAAATTGTCTCCAAATGTTGCTAGAGCTAAAACTCAAGCTTGTTAATATTTGGATAATACTTTATATCTTATCATTATACCATAAGACGTTCTAGTTACAGATAACATTGTTTTTTTTATGTTTATTGCATAAGCTCTGTAAGAACCCTATTTAAAATCACTTCGTTTCCGGTTTAAAAAGCTACCAATTGAATGTTGTCAAAATTTTGTAGTTCACGAAGTTATAATATTGCAACACTCAAACAAAAATCAGACATGGCGCGGGTACACAGAATTCTGGACTTTTTTCACTTTTTCATTTATTTCTCTATATTTTCATGTTGTTTACTTAATTTGGCCAGTGCAAATCGCGAGCTAGATGAAAATAATTGGAGGGACATACTCGAAGGGGAATGGATGGTAGAATTGTGAGTATAAAAATGCCTTTTCCCAACCGGTGTCGGTCGAAATAAAAACGTGTCAAAGTCTGAGCTCTAAATTAGACAACAATAAGGCGTCTAGTGCTGTTTCTGGTATTTATTAATAGTTAGTGTACTTGTCTCGTGATTTGAGTGCTATTCTTGTTTTTTAAACCGAGGGCATGTAATACATGACGGCCTGTTAGCTAGAGTTCATCAACCATTTACAAGGCCGTTAGGGTCTGAAAAGCACCGTTTAGTAAAACCATGACGCAGGCTATTGTTGCTGCATTTTTTCTCTAAAATCCGGGAAGCTAGTCACCTATTGTTATGTACTTACACGTAGACGGATGCATCGATTTTGTTATGTCTGGTTCCAATGAGATTTTCATGTAATACAAGTATTTTACTTAGAGGTCAATAAATTATACAAATAGTTTAACTGTTTGTTGTTGACATGTCACATACTATACTGTACTGTACGGTCACTGAACGCATTGTCTCCTTGAGATATGCTCTTGGTCAAGTCAGTGAGTAAAATATGTAAGGCAATTAAAACATTTATTAAATAATAAATAGTAATTGGCCTTAAATAGTCAAAAGTCTGTTTATGAATTGGACTGATCTGCTTTCTGAATTAGTTGCTTAATGTTCACTTTTTTCTAGATATTTATTTTAATGGTCACGTCAAGCAGCAGTTTGTCTATCTATGCTAGAATGCCTGTATGTTCTTTTTTACCTTAACATCCTTTTCATCTATACTATTATAACTATTATAAAATCCAGTTGCTAAAAGGTAGCTTATCATCCATCAAAGGGATATAACTTCCTCCTTCATGAACATCGTTGTGGGTGCCTTCTAGTTCGTATAATTTAATGAGAAGGTGACTTAGTCCTCAAAAATAAGATTGCCATTCCGTTTTTAACGGACTATTTAGAGGTCACTGAAGCTAAAAAGATTTTATTTTCATTGTGGCTCCATCACGCCATATCTGCTTAACAGATTTCAAGTATTTTTGGTACACGGGTAGCTGTACATCCACAGATGGTTATAGGATACCGTGTATTCTACTAGAGAAAAATGGGTTATAATTTTTATCTCCTCTGCCAACAAAGTTGCCGGCACCTTCTAGTTTATAAATAAAATTGCGATTTCAATTCAAATTCAAATTGTTTATTCTGTAAGTAGGCCACAAGGGCACTTTTACAAGTCTGACTCTACGGCATTTCCCAAGATGAGAAGAAAGCCAAAACAAACTCAACAGTCAGTAATTTTTTTTAAATAAATAAATAATAAATAAATATTGCGGGACAAATTTACACAAATCAAACTAGTCCCATGGTAAGCTCAATAAGGCTTGTGTTATGGGTACTAGACGACGATATAATTAATAAACATATTACTTATATACATAGAAAACATCCAACTCAGGAACAAATATTTATGTTCATTACACAAATATTTGCCCTTACCGGGATTTGAACCCAGGACCTCAGCTTCGCAGGCAACGTTACTCCCACTGAGCTAAACCGGTCGTCAAATAATTCTTAACTATTACAATATTGTCTGAATTATACTTAAAACTTTTACAATTGTGTTATAATTGATTTATAATTTGTACATGCAAAGGAGAATCTTTTCTTTTGTTAGCTGGAACTCCAAGCATTCCTTCATGGAGGTGCTGCTTTTCCCCCTTAGATATAACATACTGAACATCCCGCATTGCATTTAAATTTGTAGTATAATATTCAAGGTAAATAAGCCTTAAAATTTGTTAATTTACCTGTAAATAAGAATTGACACCTAAGCCCAACACCCACACTGATTACATCATTTAGCTGTATGTTAATCGGTAAGAGATCATGACTAATTCATTACATACATTATACAGTCATGGCTCGTGAGCTTGGTAGTGAGAGCAAGTTTATAAACATTTAAGATGTATAACACATTTAAGAGGTATTAAGACTGTTATCTTGATATGGAAGTTAGACTAAAAAAATAATTTACATATCACCCCTGGTGTAATGACAAACCGATATCTCAAACTTTAGTGACATCACCTGTTTTATGCCAAGTTCCGGCAGGACACTCCTGCAGTTTATTCGGCTAGGCTGAAGTAAAAAACCAGCCAAGACCATGTTGTACCATGCTCAGTGTAGAGTGCCGCAGCCGTTCATATCAAAAAATGTGCATTACCGATGAAAAACATGATATGAAAAAGTGCACTAGCAAAAGAGCGTATCCCCACGGCACTTAGGTCCTTTTGTTGAGAAGCGGCGTTTTTCGGCAATAGCTCAAAAATGGTATATTCGATCATGTTGAAAGCGATCTTCGTTGAAAGTAGTTATTAAGTTATATCTTTGTATATTTTTTAGAGAGACCGTTGAGAAAATAGACTGTGATTTATTTTCATTATTATACACAATTTGTGCCACTTTCGGAGCGATTATTTCCGAAAATATCCACTAAACTAGAAGATGCCCGCAACTTCGTTCGCGGAAGAGAAAAAGTCATAACCCGTCGTTTTTTCTTCAGCGTAGTCGGGTAAAAAGTATCCTATAACCATCTGGAGATACCCAGACCCGTGTACCAAAAATAGTTGAAATCCGTTTAGCCGATTTTGCGTGATGAAGCCACAACGACACATAGAAACATACATAAAATCCAAAAAAAATATTTTTCGTTTTAAGGACCTCCAAATAGTCCATAACAATCATTTTTTTGAAAATATCTTCAATGTACAGACATTTCATTTTTACAACAAAAAAAAATTTAGAAACCCCAAAATGAATTTAAAACATCTGTCGAAGTATGTGCCGCACATTGATATTTACTGACTTTTTTTTCTGTTTCGGTTATATGTATGGAGTGCCCCCCTAGATTTTTTAATTTTTATTATCTAACCATCAATTTAAGTAGCAGTCTACACAAGACACCTATATTCCATATTTCATCAATGTACATCTTGTAGTTTTTGAGTGAAATGCCTGTGACATATGGACGGTTTTTGCCATTTTGGCTACGGAACTCTAAAAAGAGCTTTATGACTTTTGCGGGCAACTTGTTGTGTTTAATTAGCATGGTTTTTGTACAGTTACGCGCCATGGTGCCCGGCCTGCAGCGCGCTGGCGCCCACATGGCGCGAGCTGTCGGCGCGCGCGGGGCGCCAGTCGCTCGCCATGCGCGCCGCCTCCGTCGACGTCACCAAGTCGCCGGGGCTCAGCGGCCGCTTCGTCGTCACAGCGCTGCCTACTATATTCCAGTGAGTCACTTATACATCAGATTAGGGTTGCCAGTACTTAAAACCGAAAACTGGACAAACCATCCAGTCTAGCCGGACATTTGGGTATAAAAGCCAGACAACCTTAATTTTTTCATCTTCTATACTATTATAAAGTTGTAAAAATGAAATGTCTGTACATTGATTATATTTTCATAAAAAACTATTGTAACAGAGTATTTAGAGGACACTGAATTGAAAAATATATTTTTTGTTTTTTTTTTTTATGTTCGTATGTGTCGTTGTGGCTTCACGCCAAATCGGCTAAACGGATTTCAACATTTTTTGGTGCACGGGTAGCTGGGTATCAAATCAAATCAAAATATCCTTTATTCAAGTAGGCTTAGTTACAAGCACTTTCGAATTGTCAGTTACAATGAGAGAACTCTTGGCTGGGAAACATACAATATGATCCAACATTTGTTGCAAGGATTAGGGAAAACCCAGAAAAAACCTATTCAGACCATTGAACCTAAGTATAATACTTACTTATTATCGATAAAATCATCATTTTAAAAATTTAAATAATTAATAAAATAAATCCCAAAAAAATTGTCAATAAAAAGAAAAAAAATTAGTATGTGTCTAGAATAAAATTCTAAATGTCAGAGTATATAAAACAATTAATATGCGTGTACCAATTAACTATTACAATATTGTCTTATTGAAATAAAACAATTTAACGGATTATATCGCGTATATTATCTCATTTTAGTTCCCGACGTTGCCATTGTTGGCCCTCCCGTGACCATGGAAAGCTGGAAAGCTTCCGAAACGTCGGGAACTAAAATGAGATAATATACGCGATATAATCCGTTAAATTGTTTTATTTCAATGAGTAATAATCGCGGAAACAGAAGAAAATAATATTGTCTTAATTATACTTAAAACTTTTACAATTGTGTTATAACTAATTTATAATTGATACACGCAGAGGAGATGTACAAATTCTCCAGATCAATGTTAATATAAGATATAAACTAATATATTTTTTTCAGAGATGTATAAGGTCTCTAGGCGTCACGACATGCGCTAAAATTCAATATATTTGACTGAATTCTACTGAGATGTATAAATGTATCTCCAGATGGTTATAGGATACTTTTTACCCGACAACGCTGAAGAAAAAAACGAGGGGTTATGACTTTTCTCCTCCGCGAACGAAGTCGTGGGCATCTTCTCGTACACGATAATATAACAATTCTTTTTAAAAGGCATTTTAATCATTTACCATAAAATCTTCATATATATTTTATAAATGGGTCAAAATTCTAAAATCCGGACATTCCGGACACCATCTGATTAGGCCAGAGACCCAACTAAAAATCCTTATTGTGTCCGGCTTTATCTGGACGCCTAGCAACCCTACATTAGATGACAGCTAAGATATATATGGATCATTCAACCTTTTTCTGTGCGTCGTTGCCATGGTTACGTCCCCTGAGTCACTCTTTAAAATTACTGCGGTAAATGTCGCCAGTGTCTCCTGAGTTACTGGATAGAATAACGATAAGTAAAAGTTCATCCCGATATCCAATTACCCAAATAACTATAAGTTACGACCATACCAGCTTTTTATTGATTGAGGGTTTTAAGGAAAAGAGTTAAGGTTTTGTAGGTGACTTTCCTTGTCGCACGATATATTATCACCCATCTTTCTTTCACTGTATTGAAAGGAATAAGTCGGAGAGAAGACAGAGAGTCACGTATCACGGTTGTGCTAGAGACGCAGGCTATGTTTTCAAATGTGTTTGATAAAAACATGGGCATTATACTAGGGACTTTTAGGGACCCATAGTCAAAGTAGGTACCTTTTTAGTTTTGTCAGCAACTCCGAAGTTAGAAAGCTGAAATTTGTGTACACAATATTTTATTTTAAATTTAAGATATTAATAAAAAAATATTGTAACGGACTATTTGGAGGTCACTACGTCGTTTTTTTTTTTTAATTTTGATACTTTGTATGTACACACATACAAGTGTCGTTGTGGTTTCATCACGCCAAAACGGATGACGACTATTATTGGTACACGGATAGCTGGGTATCTCCAGATGTTAATAGAATACTTTTTAACCGACGACGCGCGAACGAAGTACTCATAAAATTATCTTTTTTTAGGGTAGTTATTCACTTTACCCATTGATTTTTTGGCATCAATTTTGTTTTTACTGTTTCGTTGGATAGCTCTTTAGAGATTGCTATTGAATATTTGGACATGTTAAGTTAAAAGTATCCAACAAAACAGATATATATCATCGATTCCAATTTCAACCTTTTGTGTAGCTACCAAGGACCATTAAAACAAGAGGACTGACACTTGCCATACTTTGTATCGTGCTCCAATCGCAAGGAGTTATTCTGGCCAAAACTAGATGGCGCTTCAAAACTAAACATTTAACGACGTTATCCATATCCATACTTCCATACTTAATATTATAAATGCGAAAGTGTGTCTGTCTGTTACCTGTTCACGCTTAAACCGCTGAATCGATTTGAATGAAATTTGGTATGGAGATAGTTTGAGTCCCGAGGAAGGACATAGGCTACTTTTTATCCCGGAAAAATGCCCTTATCCGCGATAAACGAATTTAAGGCGGACGAAGTCGCGGGCAGAAGCTAGTAATTGAATAAAGAAGCAAAGTATAGTAACAATTAGTTCGCAAATAGCTGACAATAAATAAATTGTAACATTTAAATACTGTGTCACGCTTGCAAAGCTGAAAAATTGAAATAATAATTCTTATACATAGATGGCGCTGTACACATCGGAGAACGGCTTTTTTAATGGTCCTTGGTAGCTAGTAAGTTGTAAATTTGTTGTGTAAATTGGTTCTTTTTCCTTTAAGTACGTCCACTTATTTGACTTATATATTTCAGTGTGATTGACGGCGAATTCCGTCAGTACAAGGGTCCTCGCGACGTGGATTCCATGCTGGGTTTCGTGCAGCAGCAAAAATGGCGGCAGACGGAGCCCGTGCCGTCGTGGAAGGGCCCGGACTCGCTGCAGATGGGTCTGGTCGCTCAGTTCTTCAAGCTGTCGCAAGCTTTGAGGGTTAGTATCGTTGGTGGCATTTTGGTGGTAACTGTGAAAGAAATTATTTATTTAATCTATTGGGTAACAGGTAATTTTGGTACTAATGTCTAAATGTATAATGGTTGTAAATGTCTTATTATCAAAATGTGCAACGGTCAAAAAGTATGTAAATGTAAACATATTACAATGAACAAAAGACAATACAATTAAGAGGGTTTATACCTGCTAAACTGGCAACGTCACATATTTTTTGGTTTTTCTTGATTATTTTGAGAAATGTGAATGTAACTTGAACATGTTTTCAATTCATTAATTACGTTTTCGGTAGTTAAGCTGGCACAATGCAAAATTTTATGATATTGCCACAACCAAAGCTCTAAAAATGAGTTTAAGTCTATATCTTGTTTTTTGTAAGAAAATAAAGGCAAAAGCGATGAATACATGAATTAAACACATTATAAATGCTAAAAATTTAGGGTATGCATTGAACATATCTTTAAGTTTCATTCAAATACCACAAAATAATCAAGCAAGAAGAAAAAATATGCGACGTTGCCAGTTAAGCGGGTATAAATGCTCTTAAATGTCGCAAAAACTTAAGAGCCTAATTGTATGAGAGACATAACGTAAAAAATATTCCCAAAATATTCAATGGGTTTGAAAATCCCTTTGTCAAATTGTACAAAAGTCAAAAAGTATATGATTGTCAACATGTTTGTAAGAAAAAACGCCAAAATGGTAATGGGTAACGTTGGAACAAGTGCCGGAATGTTCATTGGGTTAAAATGTACAACGGTCAAAAAGTATATAAATGTAAACATGATATAATGAACAAATGTCAAATATAATTTAACAATGTTTTGTTATTATTGTTTAGTTTATTAAGAAAAGTACAATAACTTTGATAATATTAACGGGTAGAGTAGTCCCATAATAAACAGTTATAAATAAATAAACAACATAATTAATTTTATCGTGAAAACATTTCAAGAAGAGCATATTTACTCAATCGCGTTTTGTACATTTTGGCCACAGAGTATTCTGTCCTGAAAACTTTCTGACAAACTGACATTTAGGCCGTACTTAATTCTATCGTGAAAACATTTCAAATAGAGCACACTTAGACACTCGCGTTTTGTACATTTTGGCCACAGAGTATTCTGTCCTGAAAACTTTCAGACAAACTGACATTTTGGCCGTAATTAATTCTATCGACTAAACATTTAGACTAAAAGAAATGTTGTCCATAGCATATTTTCCCTTTAAAATATTCAGACAAAATGACCTGGTGGCACAAACATATTGTACTTTTTGACAAAATTACATCTCAACCTTTTATGCATTTTGGCATTTGTACTAAAATGACCTGTTACCATCTATTGCACCATCAAGATATGTACACACAGCGTCACAGAAAAGTATCCACCCCAGTTTAGACCTACAACCGTACATAATTTTCAATGTCTATAGTAAATATCAGCTTGGTGGAACTGTTAGACCTCTTGCTTATCAATTGAGAGGTGTGCGTTCAAACCCAATAGGTGAACTTTTTGTTTTATTTTTTATTTGTTGATATAAATGTTTTATTAAGCTTAATTTATATGTCGTTTTTAAAATAATCAATGTAATGCAAAAAAAGAACACCAAGTTGAAAACATATTCCTTTATTTACTTAGAACTCCAGTAGGTATGCATTTGTAGAATAATTAATATTTGTAATGTAAGCGGTCTTAAACTAATAGGGATACTGTAGGGGTTACCTACTTTATTAATGCTAGAGAGTTTATAACACAACTGATATAAGGGTAAGAGGAGTTATTGAAACTACCAAGTTGAGTGCTAATTATAAACTGTCTTTAATGTACGTGATTTAATGCTAAGGTAAAGTGCCGAACGTGTACAATTTGGTGCGAGTGCAATATTAATTATGTTAATGCTAAATAGACATAATCTTGTACCTTGCCCGTACATCCTGCCACTCTAAAGGAGCGAAGGAGGTTGATTTATTATACAATGTTAGATTTTCAAGAAGGTACTGATGTCATAATTGTTAAGTTTTATTAAATGTATCTATTCATTTGATATGGGTGCGAACTGAACTACGCGTGTCGGGGTCAACGGAGAGGTCCCCTTTTCGGCACTTGTCACTTTATTGCCCTTTGTCACTTTTACTTCTGACACGTTCACTTCACTAGCACTGACACTTGTAGCCGTCGACTCCGACTGAAGTCCAACCGGGGAGTCTTGCCTCTGTTGCTCTTGACGTCGCCTTCGATATCTCAAGTAGGAGATGATACAGCCCACTATCAGAGCTGTGGCTATGATACTATACAGTGCAGTATAGTGATGTACATTGTGAACAGTCATTTGAGCTTCTGATTGCTCCTTCAGTTCATCAATTCGTGTTTTCAGTTGATGGAATAAGGGATGCTGGTCGGGTTCTAATTCAGTAAACTTAGTCAGTGGTATAGTGCTGTTTATTAAGTTGTTTAATATCGATACTTCAGGGATTTCAATCGTCGGTTTGGCATTTATTTGATTAATAAAGTTGTTGTGTCCATGAATCGTAAGGGTGTCACTTTTCAAGGTGCAACCCTGACCTAGGTCAATCATGCCGTTGCCATGCAGCTCTCTGATTTCAGTGTCTGCGGTGCAAAATATGCGTATCTTGCATTCTTCGCAGCACGAGTATAGCCAGACGTTTAGACGCCGTAACTTGATCCATTTGTTGTCACAGGTTGATATAGTTGACTTACACAGAGACGGTTTCGTATTTGTGCCGGTGTTGTCGATATTAATGTCGCAGATAGATTGTTTTATGTTGAAGTTGTAAATGGGCTTATTTAGTGAGCAAATTATTTTGTCTTCTGTTACTGATATACATGACGAAAGATCGTCTTCTGATAAAAATAGTACAAGATCCTTTTGCAAGTTGAACGCAAAGTAGGGAAATATGGGTACCGATACGTACATTTGTAGCCCCCTTTTCTGTGGGATGCTGATTACTTTATCCAACTCAAAGATATCCGAACTCACGATGGGCAATCTGATTTCTATGATAAGGTAGTTCCGATGGACTATTGATGCTATCCTTGATACTTTGTAGATGTCTCTTATATTGTCCTCGTTGATAGATAGGGTAAGGTCACCATGTAGTTGACCCGAAATTATGTTTATTTGTTCATTCAGTTGTTCTGGTGATAACAGGTGTGGGTCGATTCTTCCTTGGTTGAGGTCGATTACAGTATCCATTAGTGTTTGTTGAATGTGACGAATGTTGGTAAGGGTTGTGTACGCTGCAAATGCCGATGATGTAATATAAAATTCTCTGCGAATTATATTTTGCATTTCATCCATGCCATCCGAGATATTGTGTACGTGCTCCTTGATAAATGTGAATTGTTTATTTATGATATTTTCATGACGTCGTAAAATGTTGTACTCTGCTTCGATGATGCTGGTTTGATTTTTAAGTAATTTCTGAAGGTGATCTTCATTCTGGGTTATGTGTGATATATCTTTTTCATATTGTTCAGCAAATCTCTCGTCTAGGACTCCGAAGAGAGAATTGGCGATATATCCGATACCATTTATCAAGCCCCTCTTTTGCCTCGAGTGGTACTTTAGTAAAGTGTTGTAGTGTTTAATTTCATTTAAGTCGTGCACCAGTTGCGACGCGATATTTTTGTACTGACTACAAAATTGTGTCTTAGAGCTGATATCGTTCAAATGGGTGATATATTTTTCGACATCAGATAAGCCTTCCCAGTATGTCGTCATGTTGTAGTATACGATCATTTTCCATTCATCTCGTACGTGTTGTAGGTTACTAATTCTGTCGAAGTACAGTCCTCGATTGTCATTTAATGCAGTGATATTTGTTTGTGTGGTTGGAGATATTAACGTCGTCAGGAGAAGAAGCGTTGTAAATAGGCCTTTAAATGTAGAGTTTTTCCTATTCCGGGAGTTTGTTGGTGTGACGGGTTTATCTTTTTCTACTAATTTTGATATCGATGGGGTCGATTCCTGCGCACACTGTTTTTGATGATTGTCTGATGGATCCTCGTTCACCGGTAACAGTATTAACTTGTTGACGGGTCGCTTGATAATATTATTTTGTGTCTTCAGGGTAACTACTCTGATATGTCCGTCTTTAGCTTTATGTACGTCCACTACTCGAGCGAGCGCCCACTTACCGGGGGGTAAGTTGTCTTCCTTTACAACAACCACGTCGTCTAGTTGCAGGTTCTTTGTCGGAGTTGTCCATTTTGTTCGAGCTTGTAATTGTTGTAGATACTCGGCTGACCAGCGCTTCCACATCTGTTTGCTCAATGCTTGTACCAATTGCCATCTAGTGGTCAATTTTAGTGCTAATGAGTCTGTTTGTGGTCTGTTTAGGATTGGACCTCCAACTAAGAAATGGCCTGGGGTAAGCATCTCATCCTCCGGATTTTCGGTCAGTGGTCCTAGCGGTCTTGAGTTCATACAAGCTTCTATTTGCTGGGTCAGCGTGCTAAACTCTTCGTACGTGAGCCTTTGATCTCCGATTACACGACGTAAGTGATATTTGAAAACTCTGACTGCAGCCTCCCATAAACCACCTGCGTTGGGCCATGCGGGGGCGTTGAAGTGCCATTCAATGTCCATTTGATTGATATTGGTGAAGAAGTCAGTGTTGAGACATTTAATTATTTCTTGATATTCTTTCTGCAAAACCCGGTCTGATCCACGGAAGTTGGTTCCATTGTCACTGTACATGTGTCCTGGATCTCCTCTTCGAGAGCAGAATCTTCGAAACGCTGCGAGGAATGCTGGGGTGCTAAGATCTGACACCACTTCTAGGTGAACTGCCTTTGTTGCTAGACACACAAATATTGCTACGTATCCCTTTGTCGTTTTTATACCACGGCCCTTGTTGACCTTCAGCTCGAAGTATCCCGTAAAGTCTACTCCAGTGTGATAAAATGGTCTGGATGGAGTTACGCGGGGTGCTGGTAGGTCCGCCATAATTTGTTGTTGCGTTCTGGCCTCGAAGCGAATGCACTTAACACACTTTCGCAAAATTCGTTTGACTGTACGCATGCCACCGATGATCCAATATTTATGGCGTAGGTATGATAATACAAGACGCGCACGGCCGTGCAGCGTCACTTTGTGGCCTAGTTCTATTATAAGCTGGGTTAGCCTGCTGTGGCTGGGGATGATAATTGTATGTTTAGCGTCTTCGGGTATGTTTGAATAAGCTAGCCGCCCCCCGACTCTTAAAATTCCATCTTTATCCAAAATCGGGTTGAGGCTTATTGTTTTGCTACATTTACTGACGTGTCCTTTTCTTTTAATGTTAGTAATATCTTCACTAAAATAATACTCCTGAATTGCCTTAATAACAATGTTATGTGCATTTTTTAATTCGGTTGATGATAAGATGTTTGATAATTTTACGTTTTGTTTACTACGAGTCCGAGTAGTGAAACGCGACACCCATGCAATTGTTCTTACAACCTTTGTAATTGATCCGTGCTTGTCTAGCAAGTCGATGACTAAGTTAGAGTTTTGATGTAAAGCTGTGTGCACATTATGTTTCTTAATTTCCAACTGTGGTATTTCGCAACATGTTGGAGTGATATTGTCATGATTAAAAGTTAAAAGCCATCTTGGCCCTTCCCACCAAATTTTTTGCTCTATTAGCTGAGAAGCAGACAAACCACGTGTCGCACAATCAGCTGCATTTTCTTCCGATCGTACATGATACCATTTCGAGGGATCTATGACGCTGATGATTTTCTGTACCCTGTTCGCCACGAATTGTTTCCATCTCGATATATCTCCTTTCAGCCATCCAAGTACTACCATGGAATCCGTCCATGCGTACATTTTAACATTCTCTTTGGGTATGCATGAAATGGATTCGACCACCTTCTTCATGAGCTCTGCTAGGAGAAGCGCTCCGCATAATTCTAGACGCGGCAAGGAGGTTCCTTTATTGATAGGAGCGAGTTTTGTTTTGGCCATGATTAGTCTCGATGTAAGCTCGCCTTTATTGTTTGTTGTTATGATATAGGTCGCGGCCGAATACACTTTTTCTGAAGCGTCTGAGAAGCCGTGTAGATAAAATTGTTTTTCCATGTCTCCTAGATGCCGGCTGATATTAAAATTGTTGATATGTTGCATGTCTTCTCTGAGCTTGTCCCAGTCATGCTGAATTGGTTCTGGTAAGTGATCATCCCAAGCTGTACCTGAGGCCCATGCCCTTTGAAATAGAAGCTTGGCCCTGACCGTCAGGGGTGAGAGCCAGCCAAGGGGATCGAATATCTTGGAAATGTCTGATAATAATTGTCTTTTTGTGTGATACTGGGTTTCTTGAGTTTTTACTTTATTTTGAAAGGTAAAATTGTCAGTTGCTGCATTCCATTGCAGTCCTAAGGTTTTTCTTGATTCTGAACATTTAAAATCTAAGGGCGTGTCGATCTGATCTTGTGCTAAGTCTTCGACGAGTTTTGATTCATTACTACTCCACTTTCGAAGATTCATTCCCGCGCCGCTTAGCATTTTGATAAGTTGTTGCTGTAACTCCTTTCCTTCTTGTATTGAATTACTTCCAGTCAACAGATCGTCCATGTAAAATGATGACTGTACTGCAGATGCAGCTAGGGGATAAATGTGGGCATCATCGGTCGCCAGTTGTCTTAGAGTGCGCATAGCAAGGAAAGGTGCGGCCTTTGTGCCGTACGTCACGGTTGTCAGGTGGTACTCCTGCAACAATTCTTGTGGCGAGTTTCTCCAGATGATCTTCTGTAGATGCTGATCAGATTCCCTGATATAGATCGTACGAAACATTTTTTCCACATCAGCCGTGATTACGTATTTATACTGTCTCCAATTTAGGATGAGTGCTTGCAGGTCCTGTTGAAGGTTGGGACCGCATTCCATGAGGTCATTGAGACTGTGACCTGATAGATTTTTTGATGACGCGTTGAAAACGACACGCAAGCGAGTCGTGGTAGAATCTGATTTCGTAACGCTATGATGAGGTAAATAATATGATGTTTCTGATTCTGACGCTATGTCAGCCTTACGCATATGACCTAGTTGCTGATATTCGCTGATAAATTGTCGATATTGCTTTCCCAACTGCTGATTTCTGACTAATTTATTTTCGACTTGTATAAATTGTGCAATAGCTTTAGGTTTTGATAGTCCAAGATGCTGTTCGTAGCCTGGTTTCATTGGTAGGCCTACTACATAGGCACCACTTTCTAGGCGTTGTGTCGTCCTTTGGTAAAAGTCCTCGCAATATTGTTCTTGCGGTGTCATTGTACTGGAGGCGGGAGTTATGTCTTCCAATTCCCAGTATTTTGATATATCTGCCAAATTATTGATGACAACGTGACACTTGAATGTCTTTACGTTCCCAGATAAGATCCAGCCGAGTGAGGTTTGCTGAGCCACGATGTTTTGTCCCGGGGTTTTGATAAGTCCATTCATGATAATAGTCGAGTAAACGCTTGCATCCAACAAGATGTCAACGGGGCGTGATACGTTATACTCTGGATCGGCTAGGTTGATATTTGATATATATGGCATTAGTTGTTTGTTAAATGATATATTAGGCAGATTATTTATAACTCTTGATATAACCAAAGCATTCGTGATAAATTGATAGTCGTCATAAATTGATTGGCATTTTAGCGTGACCATTCCTTTGCTCTGACTTGCGCCGTTGCCTATTCCAGCAACCGATGCGTGATAGCTATGTCGCTTCAACCCTAATAACTGTGCGGCATTTTCTGATATAAGTGTTATTTGAGATCCTTGGTCCAGGAGAGCGCGCATAATGACGTATTCACCTGATGCAGCTTGGACCTTTAATGATATTGTAGTCAACAATACTTCTTCATTATCGCTAGCAACATGGTTAACGTTAAGTGGGTTTGATGCTGGCTTTGTATTGTTTGATGTTGCTAGGTGTGATACAGGTGACGCTGACGGCCAAGTAGGTCGTGTACATGCGTCATGAAGTAATGTGTTATGTTCACCGTTGCATTCTTTGCAGCGTTTGGTCGAAGTGCAATCGCTGTCATAATGCTTGTATAGACAGTTTTGGCATATCTTGTTTTGCTTTACCGCCCTCAATTTGCTTTCCGACGACATGTTAATGAACTTTTTGCATCTGAATAAATCGTGTCCCAGATTGCACAATGGACATTTACATGTGTAGGTAGGAACGGCTTGGAAAGATTTGTATGGAACCCTTCCTTGATAACTCGGTTTGATATTTGATGGCCTTTGATATGATAAGGGTTTTTTTTGTAACGAAGTCGATGACGTGAGGGTCTCCTTTTCACGCCTCTGATTGATGGGTTCAAGAGCTGTAAACTTATTCTCGAGAAAGAACATGAACTCTTCCAGAGTTGGTAATTCTCTTGGTGATTTTCGTGATTCCTTGAAGTCACTATATGAATCTTGATCGAGTTTCTTTGATAAGAGATGTACTAGAAGTGGATCCCAGGTATTTGTATCTACTCCTAAATTATGAATTGAATTGATACACTCCATGGACGTGTCATGTAATATTTTAAGCTCAAAGGATGACTGTTTATGGATGGTTGGTTGATTTAAAAAAATCTCGATGTGCTGTGTAAATAGAACTTGCGGATTGTTGTATCTACGAGTCAGAATTTCCCATGCAATATCGTAATTTTCAGATGATATATGAAGATGCTGTATGAGACGTTCTGCTTCTCCTCTAAGTTTACCTTTTAGGTGTTGCATTTTTTGACCTTTTTGAATAGAGTTGTTGTTATGCACGGCCTCGGAGAATAAATCGAAAAATGTAGGCCACTGAGTGTAACGGCCTGTGAAGATAGGTATCTCCAGCTGTGGCGTTGCTTGCTGTTTGTGAGTTGTCGAACCCAACTTTGTGTAAAGGTTCCGTTTAATATCCTTGTAGGACCTTTCGTGACCACTAAATTCCTCATCATAATATTTGTCCGAACCCTGTAGCAAGTTGTCAATTTCCAGATGTAACTTGTCGATGGCTGCCCATCGTGATTGGATGTTATGAAGTTCATCATCAAATTCCCATTTTTCAGACATTGCGTCAACGTTAATGCTCTTAACTGATCTTAGAAAAGCCCGAAAATTAGTCCTTTGCTGTGATAAAAGTTCATCTACCTTTCCACACGGCTGTGTAGCTTTCTCCTCCTTTCCATAGGAAGACAAAAGCTTACGGATTGCTTCGTAGTTAATTTTTGTCTGCTCATAAATGTTGTCGATAAAGTATGGTTGTGGTTGCTCTCCAGACTCAAATTCAATAAGTCGATCATTATTGCTCTTGAATTCCTCCCAGAGAGAATTTACGGATTCTAATCTGACGCTGATATACTCCGGGGTCTTTCTATCCGCCGAATCCTTGCCAAAGTTAACCTTCACCTGTTGCAACTTCTGGATAATTTCTTTCTGGCGTTTAAGTAAGGCCTCCATGTTAATGATATAAAAAAGGAAAGATCTTACTTGATATTCGTTGATTTCACAGGACGACTGCGGCTCACGTAGCCCTGGATAGTTGATAGCTGAGTTACTGCACTGCTGCTGTGCCCGTAGCTCGATGATATGATGATATAGGAGAGTGAACTGCTGCTGTTCACTGATATGATTATAGTCTGTGATAACGGCACACTCCGACAGCAGTAGTAGGTACTGCTTACCCGAACGCGCACTGGGTCAAAATGTTCGAAGGACCAAAATGTAGGGGTTACCTACTTTATTAATGCTAGAGAGTTTATAACACAACTGATATAAGGGTAAGAGGAGTTATTGAAACTACCAAGTTGAGTGCTAATTATAAACTGTCTTTAATGTACGTGATTTAATGCTAAGGTAAAGTGCCGAACGTGTACAATTTGGTGCGAGTGCAATATTAATTATGTTAATGCTAAATAGACATAATCTTGTACCTTGCCCGTACAGATACTATATATACTAGTCAGTATTGTTTATTTACTATATATCAAAATCGTCAAATATATGACCAGCCCCAGATATATAATTGGCATGCGTTTTAATTTGCATGATTAATTTACTTTATTATTTTTGAATACTTAGATCGACACTGATAATTACTTCCTGTGCTTTTTTTAATATTACTGAGCATGAAAAAAAAATATTTTGTGATTATTTATCAGGGTGCCTTTTCAAACGTGAATCTACTCAGAAAAACGTATTTTTTATAATTTATTCTTGTAGGAAAAGGACATTGGTGTTTTAGACCAATTAAACTTTCTAGCTAAAAAAAAATAAAAAATTCAAACCTTTCATTAAGCAAGTAGGATAACAATTTCCATATCTACTTAATTGATTAATTTAGACATAAAAACATAAAACATAATTTCGACGATACTGGTTCAAGTCCAGTATCGTCGAAACATTTTTTCATTTGTTTCTGATCTTTGTTTATAATTAAAACATAAGACCAATAGGTGTGCTGGGGCCATTTGACATGCTCGCGACCAGGTTCGCGTATGCGTTACTATTTCTCATCAGTTCCCACGTTCTGTAAACCTCTTCGTTTAAATTTTGTTTTGTCCGGATTTCAGTGGAGTCCCACCTAATTAAGAATCATTTGACCCCACAGATTTTCTATTGGGTTCAGGTCAGGACTTTTAGACGGCCACTTCTTGCATTCTCTTGCTTCATATGCAACATGGATTGTCGGTAGCATCACGTTTACTCCTAGTAGCGTCGACCATTCTTTCGGCTGCCTACTTCCACCAGCTCTCCTGGACCCGTGGAGGACGTCCAATCCCAATAGCCTGAAAATATTCTTAATAAGTTATACAGGGTGTCCCAAGAAGTAGTGATATACTGAAGCTGGGAGGTAGAGGACCTAGAGGGCTATCTAAATCACCCCCATGTATGTTGCGCGATTTTTCGTATTTTCGGAGTTATGACTTTTTTTTTAATTCTTCTCCTATCGCCGAGTACGATAAGATTTTTATTTATGGTGACGTGAATTATTGCGGTAGATGCTTGATTTTTTTGTGTACTAAGCTGATAGATAGGCCAATTTAGTATGGTAACATTTACTATCGTTAGATCTTTGAATGGAATAAAAAAATAATTAAATGCCAAGAATGATAAAATTACCCAATATGTTCACAACTTCAAGGGGCTTTAAAAAGATAAAATCACATAAAAAAAATACCGTTTGGCTTTTAAAAACTTGCTCTATCTATCAGGTAGCTACCATGAAAATTTCATTTTATTATTCATAAGGCTTCAATCAAAAAATTGAAATCTCAAATGTAACTAACTAACAACCGAACTTGTTGCGAAATTACCCACAAACATGATCACATGCTTGTATTTAAAAAAAACCAGTGTTAAGTATCCATACTACGGCAAATCATTTTAACACCAGTCCTATTACACAGGTAATAAGAGTGTTTTGTGTAATAACGTAATGAGGGTGTATTGCAATAACGAAGTATAAAAAAGACGCCACTATGATGTTGGTTGCAAGTTAGACAAAGACGCCGATACAGATTTTTTATGTATCAACATTACGTGCGTACGATGCGTAATTTCAAGCATTCATGTAACAGCAGAGATAGCTCTGGGGCTAAAGATGCAGATTAAACGCATTGGCATGAGCGATCCAGGATCGATTCCCGGAGTTGATAATGGAAACTTGTCTAGTGGTATTACGAAGGGTAATAAAATTAAGATTGCAAGTATTTTTGTATATTTTCTGAGATTTGTTTGAGCGCATAGCCCGAATATTGTAATGAATCTTTCAAGTAGTGCGGTGGAAGTTACTATTTTAAAATCACTGTGGATACTTTTCTCTGACGCTGTGTGTACAAATGGGGGACTTCATGCCAAAAGGCATTCTCTACCAGTCAACCATTGGGTTAAACAGAAACATTTCTATGGTGCAGGGTCTATTATCTGAGAAATAAAAATCACAAATATAATTAAAATAATACGTCACTAGATTTTGTGGGATATGTGAATTACACCAGCACCTGGGTCCTTTTATATGAAATAGGATGACATGTGAAGAATTGATTCAGTTATGAAGTTCTTAGATTAGAAATTAGATACGCCTTGAAATTTTGAAAATTAGTTTTTAAGTGCATTCTCAATTAAATACTTTTTCCTTACAAATATATAAAAGTATTAAAGGTTAAAAGACAAAAGTAATAAGTTTACTATGTTTTCTATTGATTGCACATTTAATTGATGTTTTCAGATGAATTTATTGGTCTTAAGAGGATATACTAACAAAAGGCCTTTTGGAAATTACATACTTTTAAAAACTATTGCCATCGCATCGTCTCAAATCCCCCGTATTACAGTGCAAAAGGGACAACTGCAGCTCGGAACGATGTGACCTGCAAGAAGTTGGCGAAAACAGGGTTTCTTAGTACCCTATTTCTTCTTCCAAAACTGGACTAATTTAAGTTTTTCTTTCACTTATATTATAACGAGGGCTTCGGCTATGCTTCTATGCTTTCTGTTTTTCTTTTATATACGTTAAATTTGTTTACTGGACGTGTGCTTATGGCGCCGAATGATAGTATCTATTGCAGTTTTAGAGGGCCTCTAGTTCTTAAAATAAACAAATTATTGAGAAAAATAAAACAGAGGGGCATGATAATATTTATTTTTTAAAAATCCTCTAAGACAATTATCCAGGGAGGAAACGAGGGATTACGTTTTTATGGAGGAACGGCCACTATTATATCCTCTTAAACTTTTTGACGGTAGGTGTACTTATAAATATTCGTTTTACTTGCAGAGTGTACATAACATGCTGATGGAGACATATGGACTGCCGACTTGGGGCTCCTACTTGATCTTCGCTGTGGCCACCATCTTCATCGGAGCATTGCTTGGACTGGTATGTGACCAAATTATGTATTGTATCACCAGTGGAATGCACTGGGTTTTAAGCCAAGGTTCTAGGCTCCAGGGTAGGTCGTTTTTCTGTGCCTGTATGGAGCCATAGCTGTTTAGAGGTGCGTACACACTGTATCATTTGTTCGTATCCGATCACCGTGGCGTGGCATGACTGTGTATCGCGCTGCTTGGACGCTCACTGTCGGCGCGGCGACTAAGCCGCGCTTCTCCGATCTAAGTGTGTGATACGCGAAGCAACATGGATTTCGAGCGATCGGATCGGCGCAACGTCCAAACGCGTGATCGTGGCACGCCTTCATGCCAAGGGACGAAGATCTGTTCGGGCAAATTATACAAATGTGGACGCACCTTAGGGCTCCAGGGTAGGCAGTTTCTCTGTGCCTATTTTGAGCAATGGTTGTTCAGGGTAGACAGTGCCTCTATCCGCACTCGACTTTCAGACATGAGCTCGTGGATTCAAATCCGCCCTGTACCATTGAGTTTTTCGGAGTTTAGTTATAATTGATTAGATTCAGGCGTTACTTTGCGGGATGTCATATTGGATTAATGGATTATAGTTCTTGGTCAGATGTGACAATAAATTGTGCTTGCATGCGCATATTTATTTTATTTTTTATCTGGGACAATCTTACACAAATCGATCTAGTTCCTAATTAAGCAAAGCTTGTACTGTGGATACTAGGCGACGATATACATAATATATAGGTAAATTATAATACTAAAATACTATAAAACATCCAAGATCCAGGAACAAACATTCATGCTCATCACACAAACTTGCCTTGGCCGGGATTCGAACCCGGGACCGCCCGCTTCGTAGGCCGTTGTACAACCCACTGAGCCAAACGTGTCCAATTTTTCAGGTCGATTCCCAAAAAAAAAAATATGCATGCAAATACAACAAACCACCACCAGACAGTATAATCCTCGACACGTGTTTCGTCTCTACATCATAAGTTGAATATTTGTATTATTTCCTTGGATTTATTTGAGAATAGCGCTATACAAGCCTCGGCGCGAATAGGGGATTATCGGCTGTATCTCTAGATGGCCTCGTTAAGGGGATGCGTCGAAAATTTAAGCTATTTTTTGCATGATTTTTGTCAAATCTAGTATATAAAACAGGCTGGTATTCAGATATGTGTTTTTTGACTATATAAACTATTCAAAGATTAATGCGGAAACGGCTAAATTATGTAAACATGTCATTCTTCCATTTATCTTTTACGTGATTAACTTAAATGTTAACAAAACATAACAATATCTTCGATTTCATTGTACTTTTACAACTGTCGCTTACGCCAAAAAAACCCCAAGCATGTAGTGTGTTAGCTTTCTGTTTCTTTGATGCGCGCGAGCTTTAAATGCGTCCCTTATTACAAATTCTGCTCACTGGCCCGCTCGGCGTTTGGAGGCGTGGTTTACGATGCACGCCCATAACACTTAGCCATCTAACTACTCGGCCGGCAATCCCCTATTTCGCAGCCTCTGCAGTAATGCACTGGGGTGGGAAAGTCCATTTTTAAAGTATGAAAATAGTAATAACTAATAATACCATTGAATAACCCATAAAGTGTTTTGTAATTTTTGTTATAAACCGTTTCGATAAACGCAAGTTTCAACATAACTGCAGAAAAAGTTTTTATTTTATTTACCCTATACAGGATACAAGAGTGTGACCTCACATGCTTGTAGGCTTTAGTATGAAGCGTTTCTTGGAAAAGTCCAAAAATGTGCTTTTAACGTCGTTATATCTCGGGGAGTTTTTATGATATTGGAGTAGTTTTTTCATCAATATTTCTATTATTAAGACGTCGTTTTATAACCATACAAAAAAATTACAAATAGCCTATTTTAACATTTTTTTCTACTGTCGAATACCCTATTGACCCTTTGCCGGCAGCTGCTGGTGTGCGTGATCGACCTGCTGTACCCGCCGCGCCGCAAGGACTTCGTGTCGCGCGCCGAGGCCGAGCGTCGCGCCCGGGGCGATGCCGACGTCAACAAGTCTGACGACGAACAGGTAATATTTTCTTCTGTTTCCGCGATTATTACTCATTGAAATAAAACAATTTAACGGATTATATCGCGTATATTATCTCATTTTAGTTCCCGACGTTTCGGAAGCTTTCCAGCTTTCCATGGTCACGGGAGGACCATGTCCGTGACAATTGTTTTATTTCAATGACGAACAGGTAGCTCACTGTACTATATATCATCGTGTCCGGTTCACGGTGACAACAAGAAATCGCGAAATGGCGAGGTTTCATAATGCCTAAATCGCATAATGTGGAGGTTTCAAACTGCCTACATCGCATAATGTCGAGGTTTCAAACTGCCTACATCGCATAATGTCGAGGTTTCAAACTGCCTACATCGCATAATGTGGAGGTATCAAACTGCCTACATCGCATAATGTCGAGGTTTCAAACTGCCTACATCGCATAATGTGGAGGTTTCGAACTGCCTACATCGCATAAAGTTGAGGTTTCAAACTGCCTACATCGCATAATGTGGAGGTTTCAAACTGCCTACATCGCATAATGTCGAGGTTTCAAACTGCCTACATCGCATAATGTCGAGGTTTCAAACTGCCTACATCGCATAATGTGGAGGTTTCAAACTGCCTACATCGCATAATGTGGAGGTTTCAAACTGCCTACATCGCATAATGTCGAGGTTTCAAACTGCCTACATCGCATAATGTCGAGGTTTCAAACTGCCTACATCGCATAATGTCGAGGTTTCAAACTGCCTACATCGCATAATGTCGTGGTTTCAAACTGCCTACATCGCATAATGTCGAGGTTTCAAACTGCCTACATCGCATAATGTGGAGGTTTCAAACTGCCTATATCGCATAATGTGGAGGTTTCAAACTGCCTACATCGCATAATGTCGAGGTTTCAAACTGCCTACATCGCATAATGTCGAGGTTTCAAACTGCCTATATCGCATAATGTGGAGGTTTCAAACTGCCTACATCGCATAATGTCGAGGTTTCAAACTGCCTACATCGCATAATGTCGAGGTTTCAAACTGCCTACATCGCATAATGTCGTGGTTTCAAACTGCCTACATCGCATAATGTCGAGGATTCAAACTGCCTACATCGCATAATGTCGAGGTTTCAAACTGCCTACATCGCATAATGTCGAGGTTTCAAACTGCCTACATCGCATAATGTCGAGGTTTCAAACTGCCTACATCGCATAATGTCGAGGTTTCAAACTGCCTACATCGCATAATGTCGAGGTTTCAAACTGCCTACATCGCATAATGTCGAGGTTTCAAACTGCCTACATCGCATAATGTCGTGGTTTCAAACTGCCTACATCGCATAATGTCGAGGATTCAAACTGCCTACATCGCATAATGTCGAGGTTTCAAACTGCCTACATCGCATAATGTCGAGGTTTCAAACTGCCTACATCGCATAATGTGGAGGTTTCAAACTGCCTACATCGCATAATGTCGAGGTTTCCAACTGCTTACATCGCATAATGTGGAGGTTTCAAACTGCCTACATCGCATAATATCGAGGTTTCAAATTGCCTGCATCGTATAATGTCGAGGTTTCAAACTGCCTACATCGCATAATATCGAGGTTTCAAAACGTCTACATCGCATAATGCCTCGTTTTAAAATGCCCACATCGCATAATGTCGAGGTCTCAAAATACAAACTTCGCATAATATCGAGGTTTCAAAATTATTAAATGTAATTTAACATGGAGATCTATATACCACTATTTTTTTGAAAGGTGCGCTTGCGCTTTCGCAACATTTCTTCAAGCTGTCCTGCTATTTCAGTAGTGTCAAGCTTACGAGAGAGATGGAGCTGTGATGTGTGTGTAGAGTGGTGCTATAAGGTACTAAACCTTTAAAAAAAATTGTGGTAGATCGTGAGTAACGTATCGTTGCCGAAGGGTAGAGGATTAATTCGTTGTGAATCACAAGCGGTCTATTGGTGTAATGGTTCAGGACGCTGTTCCGGTATAACAGAGGCGCTGGTTCGATTCCGACTTAGACTGCAGTGGATCGCAATTCATTTTTCTTTTCTACTTAGATCTTTGTATCAATATTGGACCGCTTATGTTGGGTGACTCACGCTGACCCACAAGATCTCCTATTTCGGCATTCTTTCCACGCCTCCAAGTGCCGTTCCCCGAGATCGGCCCCAAAATCATAGTACCAATGGTTATAGGCAGAGATGGGCAAAATGTAATCGATCAACGATTAAGATTAACCTACTTAATCGCGAATAACGATTAAAAATGACGATTAATTGAATGTGATTAAGTTAATCGTAGATTAATATCCAGCAATTAAGTTTTTAATCGATTAATTAATTTGATTAATTTTCTCTCGGTTAATATATGGAAAAAATATAGTAGATAGTTTGACAAGGGGCTAAAATAAGCCATTATGACACGAAGTGATTATTTGGACGAGCTCACGAAGTGAACGAGGGCAAATATGTCTGAGTGTCATAATGGCTTTTAGCCACGTGTTAAACACTGTGCTTTTCACTTCGTCGTTCCGTCTTTTTTATTTTCTCGCAGTCTAAGTGAAAAGCAGAGTGTTTAACACGAGGCTAAAAGCCATTATGATGCCACTTCGTGAGCTCGTCCAAATATGTCTGAGTGTGTCACTTCGTGTCATGATGGCTTATTCTGGTGACGAAGTTTCACCTTCTAGTAATATATAACGTGTGTTTGTAGGAGGAGTTGATAAACGAGGACATTGTGGATGACGTGCCGCCCGCAGACAGCGATGCCGAGAAGAACTCTCCCAGTGACGTGAGTACTCATCTATCCATACTATCCATATCCAATTATCCATGCTAATATACTAATACTAGAAGGCGCCAGCAACTTCGTTCGCAGAGGAGCAAAAGTCATAGCCCCTCTTTTTTTCTTTAAAATAATAATAATAATAATTAAAAAAAATGATTTATTGCCACAAAAATAAAAATAACACATTGGCATGCCAGAATTAAACTAAGCAACAGAGCAACAATAATTACTCATTGAGCTGTCTTAAAAGTAAAATTTTTCGCACTTTACCTTTGAAGGTTGGCAGTAACAGCGTAGTCTAGTAAAAAGTATCCTATAACCATCTGGAGATACCCAGCTACCCGTGTACCAAAAATAGTTAAAATCCGTTTGGTCGATTTTGCGTGATGAAGCCACAACGACACATACAAACATACTAAAAATCCACGAAAAATATTTTTCGTTTCAGTGACTTGTAAATAGTTCGTTTCTATATTTTTTTGAAAATATTTTTAACGTAGACAAGTCATTTTTACAACTATAATAGTATAGATGACTACTAATATACTATATACTAATCTATAGTATTATAAAGTTGTAAAAATGAAGTCTCTGTACATTGAAGATATTTTCAAAAAAACGTTCGTGACGGACTATTTGGAGGTCACTCGAAAAAAAATTTTTTGTATGTTTGTATGTTCTTATTGTGTCGTTGTGGCTTCATCACGTCAAATCGGCTAAACGGATTTCAACTATTTTTGGTACACGGGTAGCTGGGTATCTCCAGGTGGTTATAGGATACTGTTTACCCACTATGCTGCAGAAACAAAAGGGGTTATGACTTTCTCCTCCGTGAACGATGTTAAAGCGCCTTCTAGTATAGTATAAATTCGAACTTAAAATGACTTTTCCACGCTAGCGGATAAAACTAACTTTTCCACGCAAATTTGGCGTCGTAAACGGAACTTTTCTGAGCTAGTGAGGTGAAAATAAGTATCGTACATTATTACAGACATCGGAGGAGGAGTCGGGCGCGGCGGCGGGCGACGCGCGTCGCGCCGAGGTGCGCAAGCGCCGCCCGCGCAAGGCCGACTGAGCCGCCGGCGCTCTGTCCCACGCGCGCGCCGGGCGACGCGCGTCGCGCCGAGGTGCGCATGCGCCGCCCGCGCAAGGCCGACTGAGCCGCCGGCGCTCTGTCCCACGCGCGCGCCGGGCGACGCGCGTCGCGCCGAGGTGCGCATGCGCCGCCCGCGCAAGGCCGACTGAGCCGCCGGCGCTCTGTCCCACGCGCGCGCCGGGCGACGCGCGTCGCGCCGAGGTGCGCATGCGCCGCCCGCGCAAGGCCGACTGAGCCGCCGGCGCTCTGTCCCACGCGCGCGCCGGGCGACGCGCGTCGCGCCGAGGTGCGCATGCGCCGCCCGCGCAAGGCCGACTGAGCCGCCGGCGCTCTGTCCCACGCGCGCGGCGGGCGACGCGCGTCGCGCCGAGGTGCGCATGCGCCGCCCGCGCAAGGCCGACTGAGCCGCCGGCGCTCTGTCCCACGCGCGCGCCGGGCGACGCGCGTCGCGCCGAGGTGCGCATGCGCCGCCCGCGCAAGGCGGACTGAGCCGCCGGCGCTCTGTCCCACGCGCGCGCCGGGCGACGCGCGTCGCGCCGAGGTGCGCATGCGCCGCCCGCGCAAGGCCGACTGAGCCGCCGGCGCTCTGTCCCACGCGCGCGGCGGGCGACGCGCGTCGCGCCGAGGTGCGCATGCGCCGCCCGCGCAAGGCCGACTGAGCCGCCGGCGCTCTGTCCCACGCGCGCGCCGGGCGACGCGCGTCGCGCCGAGGTGCGCATGCGCCGCCCGCGCAAGGCCGACTGAGCCGCCGGCGCTCTGTCCCACGCGCGCGCCGGGCGACGCGCGTCGCGCCGAGGTGCGCATGCGCCGCCCGCGCAAGGCCGACTGAGCCGCCGGCGCTCTGTCCCACGCGCGCGGCGGGCGACGCGCGTCGCGCCGAGGTGCGCATGCGCCGCCCGCGCAAGGCCGACTGAGCCGCCGGCGCTCTGTCCCACGCGCGCGCCGGGCGACGCGCGTCGCGCCGAGGTGCGCATGCGCCGCCCGCGCAAGGCGGACTGAGCCGCCGGCGCTCTGTCCCACGCGCGCGCCGGGCGACGCGCGTCGCGCCGAGGTGCGCATGCGCCGCCCGCGCAAGGCCGACTGAGCCGCCGGCGCTCTGTCCCACGCGCGCGGCGGGCGACGCGCGTCGCGCCGAGGTGCGCATGCGCCGCCCGCGCAAGGCCGACTGAGCCGCCGGCGCTCTGTCCCACGCGCGCGCCGGGCGACGCGCGTCGCGCCGAGGTGCGCATGCGCCGCCCGCGCAAGGCCGACTGAGCCGCCGGCGCTCTGTCCCACGCGCGCGGCGGGCGACGCGCGTCGCGCCGAGGTGCGCATGCGCCGCCCGCGCAAGGCCGACTGAGCCGCCGGCGCTCTGTCCCACGCGCGCGCCGGGCGACGCGCGTCGCGCCGAGGTGCGCATGCGCCGCCCGCGCAAGGCCGACTGAGCCGCCGGCGCTCTGTCCCACGCGCGCGGCGGGCGACCGAGACCCGCAACCTCGACACGGCCCCGTTTCACGAACGGTACAAGTCTTGTACGTCCCGTCTTACAAAGTGCTCAGTGGTTTTTGCGGTCTACCGTAATTGGTAGTTGTTCTCTTTAAATGGATCCGACACACCTAAAAACTAAAGGTTCGACCGAACCGATGCTTACAAAACGCTAACGGTGCGTTATCGCAGTGATTTGACTTACGCGTCAAGATTTTTCCGCACGCCCTCCACACCGCTGCTCTAAAAACGCTGGCGGTGCATAACGCGGCTGAATGCCAAAAAAATCGTGACGCATAAGATATACAGCGTATACGCAGCGTTAAACGCGTCTGTGTGGGAGGCATGCGTAAACATCGTGGCGCATAAAGGCCGAGTCACACCGGACGCGTGTGCGTGACGTGCGCGTTGTTAAGTACGAATCCTCATAAGAGATGACACACCGCTGCGTACGCACACGTCATGCGCGGCCTTAAGTGACGTCACTCCGATAACGCACCGTCAGCGAATTTTAAGCATTGTTTTGGGAGTACTTTAATCGTCCTTGCCTGAAAAAAAAAACTCATACCGATATATAAGATAAAGTCCTTATGTCCGACACAATCCCATTAGTCGGCTATAAATTAGTTGGTTAAATAGAGGTGACAAATATTGGAAGTAAGCTGTTAAACATTTGGACTTTTACCTTAGTGTATAAAGAATTTTCATCGAAACCTTAACTGATTGCCATCTGTTAATCGGTTAGTATCAAGGGCTATTAAAACAAGAGGACTGTCAATCTCCATACAAAAAGCCGTTCTCCGATATGTACAATGCCATCTATGTACATATAAGAATTGTTATTTCTAAATTCAATTGCAAGCGTGACACGGTATTTAAATGTTACGATTTATTCATTATTAGCTGTTTACGAACTAATTGTTATTGTACTATGTTTCTTTGTTTAAGTATAACATAAGTATAAATGTTTAGTTTTAAAGCGCAATCTAGTTTTTACTTGAACATTTGTGATCGGGGCACGATCCAAAGTATGGCACTTACAGTCCTCTTGTTTTAATGGTTAGTATGAAGTTTTATTAGGCGATATCAAATGTAAAAGTAAAGATTGACATTTGACATTTATTAAATAAACGCATTGATATTTCCTATCTTAGCTTTACTGATTGATAGATCGACACTTGTCAGTATTCCAATCTCATTTCGATCCAAAGAAAATTTTAGGAAATCCATATTACTGATTTATTCGAGATCGGTTTGAGATACAACTTTTTTAAGGTATTGACGAAATGATAAAAAAGCAGTTCTATGCTGTTATTGTTTTATAGAACAATTTAGAAGTACCGAATCTATGGATAAATTACCAACAGAAATATACGAGCTTTGTAACTTTCCTGAAAAGGCGCCTGTTCGAGGGCCCAGTAACCCAATGATTTTGTAAACAGCTTTTTAAAAGGTTACAGATTTTAGTAGTTACGGATAATAATCGTATATACAGTCAAAGGCAATATGGATTATGACAAAATTTTAGTAGTTAGTACGTCATATAGATTATAAAAAATATTGGAGACGTATTATTTTCTTTATCATAATCATAATCATATATTTATTGTGATATTGTGAGTACAGTGGATCATAATTTATACATACTTCGTCACAATATACCGATAGCCGGCGTACAATATTTGCACTTACCAACTATTTAATGGGGTATTTCTACACAGAACTATTCGAATGACATTACATAGGTCACTATTAAATATTACAAGTACAGATTAGTGTTTGTTGTAAATTATAATTAATAAATGTCAATGAAATAGTGGATAAAAATAACTTTTAAGAGTAATAAATAAAAATACTTTCATCCAAATTAAATTACACTCTATTGAGCAATTTATTTAACTAATCAAAAAATAAAATGATAAATTTAGTCATAATATTGCGTGACGTCACTTCTATACTAAACTTTAATGCGATTTATCTGAGTATTTTTTGTTATTATGAAAAATTTAAAAAATACGTCATCAATATTTTGTAATTATCTGTCGCACTGATTAGAATTTTGATTTTTATACCCCCCTATCATGCCTGTTCGGCAGACAGAAAAAGGTAAAAAGTGGAAGTCCTAACCTACCAAAATTTTTTTAAATATGGCGTGTATTTTTTATTTAAAAATAATTATGTATTATACCATCATAAGTGTAATAATAATGCGTGACAGACAGCAAGAGTATTAAGCGTTATACTAGAATCTCTGTATGTTTTATATAATACAAGAGATGCAACGGATAGTTGTTTGACCGGATACCGGATGTTCGGCGCAGCCGTCGGTTGGATATTCGATCGATAGTTTTAAGCGCGTGCGATCGACTAATGCGAGCGTATCGATTGATTTGATATGACTAACCTGACGTTGATGATGAATAGAAATAAAACAATTAATAACATCTTTTCATGTAATGTTGAATGTAATGTGGAATATTAAACGGATATTAATAATTGATTTATTGGTGGCTTGTTATTTATTCCTTCTTTTCATCTTCACTAGATATTTATGAACCTACTATTCGGTATCCGGTCGGATATTACGCCACTATCCGGTATCCGGCCGGATATTACGCCACTATCCGGTATCCAGCTGGATATTACGCCACTATCTGGTTGGATATTCCGCCATTATCCGGTATACGGCTGGATATTACGCCACTATCTGGTATCCGGCCGGATATTACGCCACTATCCCTTATTCCGCCGGATAGAAAAATTGAGGCCGGATACCGTATAGTGGCCGGATATCCGTTGCATTTCTAATGTTTACCCTTGACTGTGAATTACGATTATTCCGACGATGTTTGTTCCAGCAATGAAAAGTATGTTTTTGGCAAAAATTGCCAATAAACGTTAATTACGTCTGTTTAACAGGCGGTGAAATGTAGAAGTTAGTCATCGAATGGGTTATTTGGTCCTGTATTGAGTTTGAACTGTACCGTAACACTACTTTAAATTTATTCATCCGCATTAATACATATTCTAAGTATTTTTTGCATTATTTTGTGTCGATGCATTTCATATTTGTTTAAAACCACAGAAATGTGGAATTGGAGGATTCTGTTTGCACTAAATGCAGTCTTCTACCACTTGGATACCAATTAAAACGCAGAGTGGATATTACATACCCCCAGATCTGAGGAGCTCCTATTGATTCTGGGCATTTACAGTCTTAAATAGCTTTTTCCAAAAAAATGTGCACATTGATTATTTTCCTCGGAATATTGACTTTCAAGTTTTTATTATTAAGAATCTTTTGTCCTTTCAACATAAAAAAGTTCACTTAAATATTCTATTCTGACGACACGTTTGGTTCAGTGGGTTGTACAAAGGCCTACGAAGCTGGCGGTCCCGGGTTCGAATTCCGGTCAGGGATGTTTGTGTGATGAGCACGAATGTTTGTTCCTGGGTCTTGGATGTTTTCTATGTATTTAAGTATTATAATTGATCTATATATTATGTATATCGTCGCCTAGTACCCATAGTACATGCTTTGCTTAGTTTAAGAATAGGTCGATTTGTGTAAGATTGTCCCTGATATTTATTTATTATTGATGGTCATTTTTTGGTATGAATGAATTTTTTATTTCTATTAATGTAGCGTTATGGTAATTATATTTTCCATATAAAACTTTGGGACATTTTCTTGTATCGGAGTCGAATATACAAACGATGCTGAGTAAGATAAACGCGAAAAAATAAATGTTCTGAAATTAAGTTGATGTACTTTTTTTGGAAAAGGCCCAAAGTCCGTAACAATATGGGCTCTAGACTGTACCCACAATCATACTTATCTATCAATTTGCCGTCTATGTCCATTAATATGAAACTATAGTCAATGACAAATTTAAGTTTCATAGTATTGACCGACCATTTAACTGACCATATAATCATTTGGATTTCGCTAGCAGACGTTTCTGTCTTAACCTTATGAGCGCCAAAAACGGCAAATCCCGTCAAGACGCTGGGTGCTCAAAAGGTGAAAAAAAAACCATGAAGTAAAGTTGTCTATGAAATTAACATCATGCAATGTATGGATTTTCTTTGGTTTTTCGTGTCGCTTAAAAGACCCTCTTTAAACGTTAGCTCAATATTAAGTGCATTTCTTTTATATTTTAGAATATATGTAATTTGCCATCGACGGAGTGGAATGGCCTTACAAATGTGTTTTAAAATTATGTTATCTAAATTCTTCCTTATATTCTTTGAACTTATGGTATCAAGTGACTACATGGACTAGAGTAGTGTTTTTCAATCTGTGGATCGCCGTAATATTGATTCTGAACCTATATTTGTAGCATTTTAAACATATGTTTGAATCAGCTCAGAAAAGGGGTAGTGAAACCTTTTGTCCATTAATCCTTAAATGCATAATGTAGATACAACTGAAATGACACAAGTAAAAAAGAACGTCAATTTGATGCATTGTCAAATCGTCACAGTCTCAAATTGACATGAGTCTCTAATTAAGCCATTTCAGCAATGATATAATATTAAAAGAGGTAGATAGGTTACCTACACGATAATCCACGTGTAAAAATGGCCAGGCTTATGCACACATAAATCTGATAATATTGCAATAACACACTAATCAAAATGCTTTTAGACGCTTTTATTGAGTGATTAGTGCAAAATCTCATTATGCATTACGACATTTTCGTTTATTTGACGCATAATCCAATACATAACAAAGTACTCTCTGCGCGAGACTGAGTTAAGGTTTGCCAATTGGCGTAGTTTTGGTGTACCATTTTCGGAGCCCGTATAACCTATCTGCCTATTTTTATGTTATAACATTGCAGTTCAGGTATCAAACGCATGATATGTCATGCATTTAAGGGCTAAACTTTTGAGCGCCCAGCGTGTTGACGAGAAACTGTGCGCCACACGTCAACTAATAAACCAATTGTATGACATCGTATAGCGGCTAATGACGTCACTGCGTCTGAGGTACAATTTTCCATTGACGTTATGTGCCGTCTCAAAGGATTAAATTCAAGCAGAAATCGGAGCCGGTATTTTTAAATCTTCTAAAATAGACGCTAATTCTGGAATGGTTTCAAAACTGTATTTAGGACAAGAGAAATTAATAACCCAACAGCTGAATCAAGTTATAGAATTTTAAAGTCTCGTAAAAGAACAAAAAAAAACGAATCGTTATTTCGGATATTTTGTTTGAAAAAAATATCAGTTCCGGTCCCGGAATTGGAATTCAAATCGTTTATTAGTTCAACATAGGGACATAAAGGTCTAGCAAATCTTTAGTTAAGGGCGTTCAATGTTACCTATATGTATTTAACTGACATTTGTAAGACATTCAACTCAACTAGTTGGGTTAAGGTGTTGAGTGCAATGTATACACTAGCGTGTCATAGACAAGGGATTAAAGGGTGCCACAGATTTATATAGTTTATACAACGGATACTTAATGAGAGGCCTTAAAACACGGGTGTGGTTTTATGAAACTCACCTTCGGCTCGTTTTACAATAAGATCACACGAGTGTTCTAAGGCCTTAATATATACAGTTGCATACAAATTACTTGCGTAACAGATACGCTAATAGTTATACCTTTCACTACAACTGTAGTCCTTTTTTACAAACTTTTGTTTAACTTGCAACGTTTGTATACAATTATGTAAGAAGTTGTAGTTTAAAAAAAAAAACCTGTTTTTGAACCACTTCCTGGTATCCAATGGAGCTGAAGTAAAACGCGTGATAAATGTTTATAAGGATTAATGTGTACATCTAAAATTACACGACGCCTTACGAGGTCATTGAAGGTTACCTTGTGCTTGGAGTAGTTAGCGCGGAAAAAGTAAGCAGCACCGTGCGACGATCAACTGTTATTAATATATCGAGAGTAGTTGACCATTTTCGCAACCAACATTTTTGTAGCGCTACGCTTTTAGCCGATTATATGGTAAAAACCGTAGCGAAAATTTGCTACGATCAAGGCGCTCGCCGTGCGGGTTCGCGGTTGTGAAAGTGTTAAGCTAATTGGACCAAAATCCATTGCCTATGACCGGCTTATAGTTGTTATAAAATCTACACGCGATTTATCTTAGTTTCGCACCAAATTTTAGAGTACGCGTACTTTTATTTAGCGTTAATGATTGCGTAAAGTATTATACGTCCCGTGCGATCCGTGCCGTATGTTACAGCCCTACCGGTTAACTGAGACTTCGCCTGCGGTAAAGCATCGACCACACCGCTGCCCAAAAAACGGTGACGCACTGTACGCACTGACGTGACTTGTGCGTCCCGATTTTTACGCATCCCTCCCACACCTGCACTTAAAAATCGTAAACGATGCGTTGACGGCGGCCGTATGAAGAACATGTGATACATAAGACTCGCAGTGTTAAGCCTTGGTGTGGGTGGTATTCGTACAAATCATGACACATAAGACACGTCACGGCTTTCTGCGTATTTGAGCAGCGGTGTGGGCGTCCTTCAGGTTTTTGTTTTGAAGATGGATAGCGTATTTTTTTTACGGCCAACGGATCGCAATGGGATTTAGAGTGAGTTTAATTTTGATTTATTTTAGTTTTTTTTTTACAGGAATTATGAAGTTTTAAAGAAGTCGATCCTTTCTAAATGTGTCACATTCCGGACAAAATCATCTTATGTATAACTGGCTACGTACTTACATAGACTGTACACATATATTTGGCCCAACATATATTTGGCCCACTTATAAATGAAGTTATTTAAAATGACGGCTGAATACCATGTCTAAGTATATTTGGCATTTTTATTTGTATAATAAATACTCAGATTATATTTTGCTCGTAACATTTATATATTTATTACATGTTTTCTAACACGTGCATTTTTTGTCCCTTAATTTAAGATAAATTGTAACAATTAGTGTTGGAAAAAAACTGGATTCACATGTGATTCATTAAAATCGCTGCGTATTTTAAATGTTTAAAGTAGAAACCCTATACGCGAAGAGATTTATTTGAAAGGAGAATGATAAGGTTTGGATCAAATGGTGTCCAGAGATGAAAATGCTTCTAACGAGTTCCTTGCGTCAGTTTCTATTAGAAAAACATGTATTTTCAAAATCGGTCCAAGAGAAAATAGAACATTACTACAGAGGCCGGGACGAATGGAGTTGCCGGCCGAAGACATATAGACGGCCGAGCAAAGCGAGGACGGATAGGTCTGAGAAGGGCAACCCCATATTTCCCGCCGAGGTATGTATAGTGCTTTTTTCAAACATGCAATGAAATAAACAACAAAAAAATCAGTTTTATTTTTTAATACGCATAGTGCCTCAAATTTATGTGGAATGGAAATTAAAAAAGAGGACTCTGCCGGCCTAGGCCTGCATGATTTGTATGAAATTCCATTAACGACACTTCTTGTTCTTGCCGCACCTGAAACGTCATACTTCGCAGCCTATTATAAGGAACATAACATCAATATTTCATTGCATGTTTGAGAAAAATAAATAATTTAGTTCCCATAAAAAAGTTAAGATCGATAAAAAAGAAAAGGATAGAGATCTTAAAGCGCTTTTATACAGTTAGTCTGAGCAGCACTTGGTCCAACTTCAATACAAAGTGGTCAATCTCCTTTATCGAGGATTAAGCAGCGTGTTGTATGAAATTATGAATGTGTTATGAGCGTTTTTCCAACATGAAGATAATTTAGTAATGTGGAGCGATCGGGGAGCAAAAACAATGTTGGCGTGTTATATAGGGTGGGCCTAAACTTTTTGCACTTTTGAAAGATCGATAAAAATTTAACCATACATGTTTTTCTATATTTTATTTGCTTAACCTAGTAACAGATAATTGCAATATATTTAATAAAAAATACATCATCCAGATGTCCTCCGTCTCGTCGTTGGCACTCCTGCAATCGACTACGCAAACTTTGGAAAACTCATTGAAATAAAAACAGAAGAAAATATTATTTGGAAAACTCGCTAACACATACTGCGAGGGCTCGCAGCTATCTCATCATCTTTTTATAAAGCTGTTTAACATAAAAATACCAGTGTTTTCCCGTAAAACGATCCATTATAAATAAAATTGCACGAAGTGACCTATAGTTTCCCGACAATTTCCCGCTTCTCCCTCTGACAGTTTCCGAAAAATTCAGTGTTGCCATTTGAAAAAATTTAAGGCCCACCTATCTATATTTACGGAGTTAACATCGTTTCAAATGAACATGAGTAGTCATTCTCAAGTAGTGTGAGGGACTAGTCACAGCCATGTGCAATGCTTCGCCATAGTTCAACAATGCACACAATAAATAACTAGTGAACAAAGTAGGCAGTTTGCTCCCCGCGCCACGACGCGACGATGCCTTGTACAAAGACTTGAAATTTGTTAAGTGTTGCGTTTTTATTAACTATTGACCTAGTGACTTGCTGAATAAATTGTATTTATAAAATAATGTTTTATTATTGATCACTCTTCAATATATTCTACTAGAAGATGCCCGTAACTTTGTCAGTGGAGAAGGAAAAAATCATTATTCTTTTTAGGGTTCCGCACCATAAATGGTATAAAAGGAATTCTTTAAGGACCATAATATGGTGCGACTCTGTCTGTCTAGTGTCCGACTATTAAAGCGCCATGCCTCAAAAACTACTTACGATATGATATCTATTTGTAATTTGAAACATTTATAAACATGGTCAGCCCACAACATGTATTGCAAAGGAAATATTCAAAAATATATTTTTATTTTCTAAAATACGTCGAATATGAGCATATGAAAGGGCTTGTACTGCACATTTTTGAAAAAAAAAGAAAATCTATAAAAATCACCCCCCATATCTCCGCAGTTTACCGCACGAAACTTTTCACAATTTGTATAAATAAACAAATATTACACGAAAATTAGAACCATGTCATTAACTAGCTAATTTATTATTAATTTTCAAAAAACCTATTTAAATAAGTCGGTTACGTTAAGTTTGCACCTAATTTGTATGCATGGCTATAGATATCAGGTTCAAACTTAACTCAACCGGAACAGCGTAATATAATAATGTTAGGGTAAGTGAAAGTTTGTACGGAACCCTCGGTGCGCGAGTCCGACTCGCACTTGGCCGGTTTTTTTTCTTCAGCGTAGTCTGTTTTAAAGTATATATTATTTGACTTTATGTTATTTGTACAATTTGTTTTTTTTATTATACATGTGATTTTTTATTAAATTGAAAGTATTTTACCATGCTCTCAATGGTTTTAATTTAGAGTAGGTATATTTATTGTTGTAATGGCAACACTGGTATTTGGTGCCAACCCCTCATCTTTGGGGTTCCCATCCCAGAGTGACGTGAAATGGGATCCAAAACCGAGTGACATGAACAGGACGGACGAGGTCGATTGGTTGACAAACGGTCATCCGGATAAATTCTAAGTAAGACTAGGGGGGTTTATTTATTTATATAAAGAGAAATGGCAGTTCAAGACTTTTGCCAGCATCAGTTTTAAAGATATATTAATTACAACACAATTGGTAAATTACACTACAAAAGATTCCTCCTCTTCTACCGACTAGGGGGGTTATTGCCTAACGATATTTTGACACTTTGTATCCGAATCAACTGTCATAGCCCATACAAAATCATGACACTTGATTCTGATTGCGAGCGTCAAATGCGTTAGGCAATAGGGGGGTAGGTCTTTAGTCCCATCTCGTAGCCAGATTTAGTAGCTAGCTTCGAAATGGAAGAAAAATTCCCGATTAGAAGCCGACTAAGAAACGGGAATCATTTAGTACCATTCCTTAAATTTCTTTTTAAATCTTAAATTTATTTTTCAAACTGCTTGTAATTTGGTGCGACTTTATACTTTATAACATCCTCATTAAAAGGAAATTTGACTTTGTCAAGTGTCAGAGTGGTGGGGCGCGCGAGTCAAATACAAGCGTTCAGCTAAGACTGATTTAATTATAATAATCTTAATCTCATGCTACCCACATACTAGATCCACAATACACGTACAACCTCCTTTTAAAAAAAATAACAAAAACAAAAGATGGTTAAAGTGTAGTGGGAAAGTAACTTATTTATAAAATAGTTCAATGAATTACTTAAGACACGGATCATATAATACTATACTCTTAAGATATCACGATATTTTTGCATTTTCGTGCATATTTGATTTAGAAGTAGAAACTTGACTATCTCTTACACAAATGCAAGATGAAACAAATTCAATACGACTATTTGGTATAATAATTTTAATAAAGTAAGTACATCGAAATATTACATTCATGCCTAACCTATACTAAGTAACATTTAAAAGTTACATGCTCATTTATAATTTATATAAAAATATGTACATACAAATTCATATTACATTTTATATTAACATTCGAAAGCAGATTGTGTATAGGTAAGTAATTAACAAACAATAAGGCAACATTGAATTCCAATAATCATACCTCTGTACCAACATGTCAAATATATATAAATAATTTAATTTATTGACTAATAATTATTTAATGAAGATTAAAAAAATATTTCATTTATTTAATTGTGAGCCAAATTATTAATATAATTTAACATTTAAAGCTTTAAAATTCATTCTTTAATTTATATACACATTTCATAATTATTTTACTTATATTTTACATGCATGTACGTATTGTGCGTATTGGACGACCGGTTTGGCTCAGTGGGAGTAACGTTGCCTGCGAAGCTAAGGTCCTGGGTTCAAATCCCGGTAAGGGCAAATATTTGTGTGATGAGCATAATTATTTGTTCCTGAGTCTTGGATGTTTTCTATGTATGTAAGTAATATATCTATTAAATATATCGTCGTCTAGTAAGCCTTATTGCGCTTACCACGGGACTAGTTCGATTTGTGTACAATTGTCCCGTAATATTTATTTATTATGTAATATTTATTTATTGCGATTTTTGTTTAGTCTTAGTGAGTTTCGATTACAGATGTTTTATTTTTTAAATAAAATTAGTTATACTTCTATTTATTACAATCGGCTGACGTGACAGAGTTCACTGCGGGCGCCGTGGTGGACGGAAATCCCCACCGATCAGGAGGACGCACTATCCTGCCGGAACGAGTACATAGAACACATTAGTTTGTATGTTGCGATCAGGTAATCTCGAACTGGGTTGGTTGGAGCTGGATGTTGCCCGCGTGTCTAAACGACTCGAATGAAGAATGACGTCATCGTAATTATTATATAATGAATCCTGCCTACTACTTGAATCTCTTATCAAATGTTGTCTGTTACGTCGCAATACGTTACCATTCGGCATGGTTATGAGGTAAGACCTGGATCCTATTATATCGCTGACTGTACCTGATACCCAACTTCTACCTACTCTTACTTTTACCTTTTGACCCTTTATCAATGAACTTAAATTTCTAGCCCGTCGATCGTGATAATGCTTTTGAATGTTTTGTCTCTCTTTTAGTCTGTCATGTATGTCTTTATGCATGACTGAAGGTACTGATGGGTTGCTTTTACATCTCCGTTAGACCGATTTTGCATTTTTGTTTATTTAGTTTTATATTAATCTCTTTGCACCTGTTTAGTACTGCTCTTAGCCTCTGATCGTGAATTTCTTTAGTTTGACCACAAATCAACAAGTCGTCAACAAATAACACAACGCCTTCTATATCATCAAAATGACCGTAAAACCGTTTATGAAAAATTTCTGAGGCCGATGAGATCCCGTAGGGCATCCTTAAAAATTAGTATCTATCAAATACTATATTAAAAGTACAAAGATCTGTACTACTTGGGTGCAATTTCACCTGCCAGAAACCCTGCTTGGCGTCCAATGTGCTAAAATATTTTGCACCCAACAAATCAGCAGTAATTTCTTCAAATGTTGGTAGTCGAAAATGCTCCCTGCGAATAGCCTTGTTTAAGTCGCGAGGGTCAAGGCATATGCGCAAATCTCCGCTCGCCTTTTTGACAACGGTCATGCAATTGACCCAGTCGGTGGGGCCTTCTACCTTTGCAATTATCCCATCGTGTTCCATTTCAGTTAATTTGTGTTTAATCTGATCCTTTAATGTTAACGGTAACTTTCTTGGTGCATGTACTACCAGAGAGATATCATTTTTTAGCTGTATTTTGTATTCACTCGGTAAACAACCCATGCCCGTAAAAATATTCAAATACTCATCTAGTATGGTTTCGCTAGAGGAACGGTGCTGAACAGACACTACTCTTTTTATCAAATTTAACTCCTCACACGAGTTCCTACCAAGTACTGGTTGCGAATCCACATCAGCAATTAAAAAGTAAAAAAAAATATATTTCTTTGTGAATGACTTTTAAATAGCATTTTCCCACTACACTTATACTACCTCCCGAATAACCTTGTAACTTAATTGACGTTTTAGTTAAATCATCCGTTAAATGAATACTTTCCAAAAATCGTTTAGGCAACACATTCACATCCGCTTCAGAATCCAACTTAAAGCTGATGCAAACCTTATTTATTTCTAATTGTACTGACCAGTCACTGTTTACATTATTAACCTGATCGGTGGGGTCTTCCTGTATTTCATATACTCGACGCGACGACCTGCACATTCTCGCGTAGCCGAACGCGGGGCGATCCATTCTTCTGTGTGCACGACCGCAGTTACTACAACTATTAAATGTTCTCCGTGGTTCATTTAACTTCGGTTGAGTATCTATACTCCGATTTCCCGTAGTTTTATTCGCAGAACGTTGGGAGGAGTGCGATGGCTGGTAACTGCTCACATTGTGATATTTCTGACGTTCTCGAGGGCTGAGGAGCGCGTTTGATCGCGACGGTGTGTAAGGCGGCCGGCGCGGGCGCCTGTATATTGTATGCACGTCGCAGGGCTCGGTTCCGGTGTTATCATCGTTTTTCAAAATTTCGTGCACCTGATGCTCTGCATTATTTGTTTTTATGTCCAAGGCATGCATTCTCGACATTTCGGCTAACTTGCATATCTCCATTGCCTTTTTTAATGAGACGTCGGGTTCCCTGAGGAGTCGTTCCGACAAGCCAACATCCCTCACGCCACATATAAATCTACTGCATACTAAACCTTCACACAGAGTAGTAAAGTCACATTTAGAAGCTATTTTATTTAATTCAAATATGTACTGGTCAGTCGACTCTAATTCCTTTTGATTTCGTTGAAAAAATTTGTGCCTTTCAACGGCCAAATTCTTTATCGGCACGAAAAAATCATCGATTTTTTTCAACAATACGTCAACTGAGTCAATTTCTTCCGTGAATTGGTCATAAACTTCGCGGCACTTGCTCCCGATAACATGTAATAATATATTAATCTGCACCATTTTATTCTTTTTTGACAGCTCGCACGCTTCGAAGTAGATTTTAAATGATTTTTTCCAATTTTGCCACTCTGCACTTAAATTTCCTGTCGTTACATTTGTAAGATTGTTCTCGATTAAGAATGGCGGCGGTGGTTGTAAAATCGACTCCATTGTTGCAGATCCGTCGACAATTTCTTGTTGCGTTGAGTTCTCACACTGGACACTTTCACCGTTCCCTGACATTTAAATGAAACCACTTTTTAGGCAAAATCCAGGCGTAAATATATGTTCGTTTTTGATACGGGCTGCGCCATGTTAGAGTGGTGGGGCGCGCGAGTCAAACACAAGCGTTCAGCTAAGACTGATTTAATTATAATAATCTTAATCTCATGCTACCCACATACTAGATCCACAATACACGTACAGTCGACATTTATTATATTAACTAGCTTCTGCCCGCGACTTCATCCGCCTTAAATTCGTTTATCGCGAATAAGGGTATTTTTCCGGGATAAAAAGTAGCCTTATTCCTTCCCCGGGACTCAAACTATCTGCATACCAAATTTCATCCAAATCGGTTCTGCAGCGGTTTAAGCGTGAAGAGGTAACTAACAGACAGACAGATAGACACACTTTCGCATTTATAATATTAGTATGGATTAGGATGATAATATGATGATCGCTCAGACCAAGAAAAAAACATAGACATGACATTACGAACAAACCGTTTTTATGGTTTTGACAAGTCAGACAACTTCACACACATGGTTTGTTTGTATTTGTATCGCGTGAAGTTGGCTTTCGCATGGTTTTTTGTGGCCTCATTAGATTGTTCGTGATGTCATGTATATCTTTTTTCTTGGTCTGAGGATGATCGTTCCCATTTGGTAGCTAGCTACAAGATGGAAAGCACAATTCCCGTTTCGTACCAAATGTGGCTACGGGATGGGACTAATGGGACTGTCCAATATTGAGAAGAGCTCTGTCCCGTGACTGGCAGACGCTACTTACCACTATCAAATTATCGAAGTGCTCAAAGAGGGGTTATTATAGCTTGACCACAACCGCTGTGCCGCTCCCGAGGTATGCGCGGGGAGGCGGGGTGCGGGCAGGAAAGATCACGGACACACAAGTCTGTCGTCGTGTCGGATAGATCTGAAGATACCGAAGTACAATATGTTGACTCTGTATAGGTACATACTTATTATATCTAATTTTTATTATGGTACAATACGATTTTTAGGTAAGCACAAATAAAAAAACCAATATAAGTCAAATTAATGTGTAATTATCTGAAAAATAAAGAGTTCTGAGAGTTAAAAGAGAATCAATTCGAAAAACAAAAAATCATAAGCTTCTAGGTAATGAATACAGTGACTATTCTGACATAGATTCACTTTTATCTTCATCTTCCATTTCGCTACCGGAACTTGAATCATTGTCATCCTGCAAATTTATTATTATGGGGTCAATAATATTGTCGGAACGGTTGTCGCGATCCCAGTAATCGTTTTCATTTTTTTGGACATGGTCATCACACCTCTGCCATTTTTCTGCCGTGAACTCCGAAAATAATAAATTCAGTCCGTTAATCTTTTCATCTAGAGAAGAATGAATATGGTTTTGCGCTATATTGTTTTTAACATCAGCCCATACCAACTCGATGGGGTTCAGATCTGGATGGTATGGCTGTAAACGCAGGACTGTGTGCCCATGAGCATTTAAGAGGTCATCAATTCTGTAAACGGGCTCTTTTTGAGTGGCATTTATAAGAATTTGCAGTTGTTTTTTTTTCATATTTTCCGGAAATTCAACATTGTGACGCCGCAGCCAGTTCTGCATTTCACTTTTGAGGTTTGGCATGGTCGGTTTCTTATCAACTTGAATGCTGTGGTAAGACGCGTTGTCTATTACAATTACAGAATTCGGCAGCAGTTTATCTTTCAACTTTTCATCCACCCACTTATAAAAAGTACCCGTTCATGTCTCCATGGTAGTCGCCAGTCTTAGCATCGGATTTAAATATAGTCAATGCACCTTCGACCAAGCCATTTCGACTTCCAGCGTGAAAGATTACCAAGCGTCGTCCTTTCCCGATGTCAGTGTGAATTGCAAGTTCCGACGATGATTGCCGACAAATATTTCCTCCGCCACTCTGTAATATTAGGCTGCTCTATAAGAAGATGTCTTTTCGATCTACATTTTTTGAACCGGTAACCCATGTTGTGTAAAAGTTTTCTCAAATATTCTCATCCACAATTCAAAACACCATCTTGTCTCAAACTTGACAGTAACTTACGAATACTTGTCACTGTTTTTTCGATCTCATAAAATTGATGAATCTTTCTCCTGATCACTCCCAAGTCAAAATCATCAATTACATATTTTTTCTTTATAACTTTCGGTTTTTTGGGCGAATTAAATTTCGGTTGGCCCTCATTTTCAATTGATGAATTTCCTACAGATATAACATTTCGTACGGTTTTTTGGCAGTACCCAGTAGCTTCGGCCACAAGTTTGGCGATATTTGCGTCACTTTTATGTTCGAAGCTATTTTTGTCTGCTTTTCTTTTCCTAAAATATTCGGCCACTTTGAAAATGACAGCTTTAACATCTCGAGATAAAGCACGACCCATCTTTGGATATTCTATCTCATGTGCGTCTGACATAGACAACCCGCAACAGATAACACTACACGCCGCCACGAGCGACGAATGCGGAATGACAGAGCGCAGTGGCTGCTCTGCCCCCCCCCCCGTCTCGCCGCTCGCATACCTCAGGAGCGGCACAGCCGTTGTGGTCAAGCTATAAAATAACTTTAGAAAATTAAATAAAATAAAAACCACCCGACCAAATTAACATACGTTAATAACAAAATTTGGAGTTCCTACCTTCAATTATGGCTGAGATCCGGTCACTTGTTCCACTAAAAGCTGAATATCTTAAAGACGAGTGCTCTGATTTTCATCAAACAAAGCTAAGAACACTTGGGATAAAATTATCTATGACATAAAAAAAACCGCACTCAAATCGGTCCATCCGTATGGGCGCTACGATGCCACAGACAGAAACACAGACCCTCTTTTTATCGGGGGTTAATAACTGAGTTGATATTGATCTAAAAACTGATTTATTGATACGTTTTCTATTATGCCAGGGACGCGGATGTTGATGCAAAAAAGAGATCATTTAGGAAAGGGTACCTATATAAATAGTTGTAAATGTTCATATGTCATTAGGTTACTAACGTGCAAATATGTCCAAAAACATTCATATCTACACATGAAGTTGTAAATAAAAAATATGTATAATTAAAAATAACCGGCATAGTGCGAGTCGGACTCGCGCACCGAGGGTTCCGTACAAATTTTCACTTACCCTAACTTTATTATCCGGTACCGGTTGAGTTCAGTTTGCACCTAATATCTATAGCATTGCATACAAATCAGGTGCAAACTTAACGCAACCGGTTTGTTCAAATAGGTTTTTTGCAAATAAAAAATTAGCTAGTTAGAGACATGGCTATAATTTTCGTGTAATATTTATGTTTATTAATACAAAGTGTGATAATCTAAAAATGTTCGATTGATAAACTTCGGAGATAAAGGGGGGAATCGTGTTTTTTTCACATTTTCCTTAATAAAATAAAAACTAGTCACAATAAAAAAAATTGTTCGAAAATGTGCAGGTCAAGCCGTTTCATATGATACTCCATTTGACCCTGTAGCTAGACTTTTAATTTTTACCCCCCTCATATACGTCGTTTTTTTTAAATAAAAATATATTTTTAAATATTTCCTGTGCAATACATGTGGGCTGACCATGTTTATAAATATTCCAAATTTCAAATAGTTAGCATAAGTAGTTGTTGAGATATGGCGCTTTAATAGTCGGACAGACAGACAGACAGACAGACAGAGTCGCACCATAAGGGTTCCTTTTGTACCTTTTTGGTACGGTACCCTAAAAAAGGTGAAACGAGTTTATTTGAAACTCACTGCTTCGTTTTTTTTGTGTTATTGTAATTGTTGTATGGCTCTTTAGGCACGGAACCCTTAAAACCGCTAATTTCATAATTCATAAGTAATCACCGTAGCAAATCGTTGCTTGTCAATTTTGTCAGTTTACTATAAAACTCATTACCAGACCCTGGTATCAGTGGTGAAAATTTAATGAGAAGTAGTAGTCTAGGGTTGGCACTGCACATTAATATTTTTAAAATGTATGTACCTATTTGATGTAAATTACGTCATGTCAAATGGGGGGGGGGGGACGACGACGACGACGACGACGACAACCCAAGATGACATCATCTTTCGCATCTTTAAAATATGCTTCAATGAGTAAAAAAGGAATGAAATTCGTTTTACTATAAACTGTTGCTAAAAACGAACGCAGTCAAAAATCGTCAAAAATGTATGACTTAATTTATGAACAGCCCCTTTCGACGCTTTAACAAATTAAATGGGTCACTGATAAACCATGATATCATTAAGTTTTACACTAACATGACCGGTATTAACATGACCGGTATGTCAATGGGCGTCGGTCTATATCGGTTTAAATGCCTTGACGCATTTATCGGTTATTGGCGTTGTTGTGCATCCCATTACGCCTTACTTTAAGAAGAATATACTGTATATGACGATAAAAATCTTTAACAATTTGCCTATAGAAATAAGAAACTCTGACATGCCTGAATTTAAACATAAACTACATAAATTGTGCTCTGATAAATGTTACTATACTATTAAGGATTATTTAGAACCAACAAATAACTAATAAGTATGAATATCTTACTCTATTAAATATTATTGTACCTACTAATGAAATTGTAAGTAAATAAATATGACATTTGTATAATTGATTAATAATGTTTAGCTCTTAAGTAGTCCATAAGTATTGAAATAAAACAATTTAACGGATTATATCGCGTATATTATCTCATTTTAGTTCCCGACGTTTCGGAAGCTTTCCAGCTTTCCATGGTCACGGGAGGACTGACTCTGTCAAAGTTACAATTTGTGCAAACTACCCATTTTTTTGAAAAAACACAAATAAAGGTGTACATACATGCCAGATGGGCCTAAGCTGTAAAGACAGTTACACATGTGCCAGAAGGGCTTAATTATTTTATTCTAATAATTTACCAAGCAGCATTTCACCAATGAGGCGTACTGAGGAGAAAAGAAACGCTGCAAAGAAAAACTCCCAGGCTACCTCATTACTAATTATAATATTTTAAAAAACAGAGACTATTAAACTACTTTAAACAGATAAGATATTTTACACCGTTCGGAAATTAAGGTTTTGCAGTCCTGTGTCTCGCTTGTTCCTTGATGAGATGTATTACAGGATCCCAAGCAGGTGGTAGTGACAATCCATCTTCTCTATTGAAATTAGGATGCTTTTTAATCTCAATAGCCTCGCGTAGCATCCTGGGAAAATATCTTTTTTCTTTGGCAAGGATAGAAGGTTTATCAAACTTAATTGAGTGGTTTGGTTTGTCAATGACATGTTCACAGACTGCAGACCTATTACACCGACGGTGCTTGACATCTGCTATGTGCTCCTTCACCCGGGTTGATACACTGCGTTTCGTTTGACCAATGTATGAAAGACCACACTCGCAGTCTAGCTTATAAATGCCTGCACTCTGCAAAGGGGTGCTACTCTTCACGGGTCTAAGGTATTGAGACACCTTCTTCAACGGCTTGAAATATGTTTTTATAGAAGCACGCTTCAAGATGTTTCCGATCTTGTCTGTGACCCCTTTCACATATGGTAATACGGCAGGTTTACGCTCGACTGTTGGTTTCTTCATACTGGGATTCTGCTTGGAACGTGGTATCTGGAGCTCGTTGGCTCGAAGCGCACGTTTGACATTCTGCAACTCAGCAGTCAGATGTTGATCGTCGCAGATACCCCTGGCTCTCTGAAACAAAGATTTACCCACTGTAGCAAGTTGACAGGGATGGTGGTGAGATTTGCCATTCAAATACCTATCTGTATGCGTAGGTTTCCTATATACAGTATGACCTATGTCATTGTTAAGAATGCAAGTGAATTTTGATTTTCCAACTCCATAGTGAATTTAATTTTACTATGCATGGAGTTCAGATGGTCTAAGAATGCTGAAACACTAGATCTAGGTAAAATAGTAAAGGTATCATCTACGTATCTTTTAAAGATCCTCGGCTTGAAGTTATGGTCAGTTTTGATGTCCAGTCTCTCTTCACATGCCTACCAGTTCAAGAATGTATCGAAATTGTGAAAAGAAGATTGGGTGAACAACAGATGGCAATAGAATATGCTGAGTTATTACAACACTGCCTTACATCTGGCTATATGCTATGGAATGGTGAATTCTACGGGCAAGTTGATGGTGTGGCAATGGGGTCTCCGGTGTCTCCTGTTGTCGCCGATATTTTCATGGAAGACTTCGAGGAGAGAGCGCTTTCATTGGCACCTGTCAAGCCGAGGATCTTTAAAAGATACGTAGATGATACCTTTACTATTTTACCTAGATCTAGTGTTTCAGCATTCTTAGACCATCTGAACTCCATGCATAGTAAAATTAAATTCACTATGGAGTTGGAAAATCAAAATTCACTTGCATTCTTAACAATGACATAGGTCATACTGTATATAGGAAACCTACGCATACAGATAGGTATTTGAATGGCAAATCTCACCACCATCCCTGTCAACTTGCTACAGTGGGTAAATCTTTGTTTCAGAGAGCCAGGGGTATCTGCGACGATCAACATCTGACTGCTGAGTTGCAGAATGTCAAACGTGCGCTTCGAGCCAACGAGCTCCAGATACCACGTTCCAAGCAGAATCCCAGTATGAAGAAACCAACAGTCGAGCGTAAACCTGCCGTATTACCATATGTGAAAGGGGTCACAGACAAGATCGGAAACATCTTGAAGCGTGCTTCTATAAAAACATATTTCAAGCCGTTGAAGAAGGTGTCTCAATACCTTAGACCCGTGAAGAGTAGCACCCCTTTGCAGAGTGCAGGCATTTATAAGCTAGACTGCGAGTGTGGTCTTTCATACATTGGTCAAACGAAACGCAGTGTATCAACCCGGGTGAAGGAGGCACATAGCAGATGTCAAGCACCGTCGGTGTAATAGGTCTGCAGTCTGTGAACATGTCATTGACAAACCAAACCACTCAATTAAGTTTGATAAACCTTCTATCCTTGCCAAAGAAAAAAGATATTTTCCCAGGATGCTACGCGAGGCTATTGAGATTAAAAAGCATCCTAATTTCAATAGAGAAGATGGATTGTCACTACCACCTGCTTGGGATCCTGTAATACATCTCATCAAGGAACAAGCGAGACACAGGACTGCAAAACCTTAATTTCCGAACGGTGTAAAATATCTTATCTGTTTAAAGTAGTTTAATAGTCTCTGTTTTTTAAAATATTATAATTAGTAATGAGGTAGCCTGGGAGTTTTTCTTTGCAGCGTTTCTTTTCTCCTCAGTACGCCTCATTGGTGAAATGCTGCTTGGTAAATTATTAGAATAAAATAATTAAGCCCTTCTGGCACATGTGTAACTGTCTTTACAGCTTAGGCCCATTGTTTTGTGTTTTTTCAAAAAAATGGGTAGTGTGCACAAATTGTAACTTTGACAGAGGGAAAAACATCTTTTCTCAGTCCTCCCGTGACCATGGAAAGCTGGAAAGCTTCCGAAACGTCGGGAACTAAAATGAGATAATATACGCGATATAATCCGTTAAATTGTTTTATTTCAATGAGTAATAATCGCGGAAACAGAAGAAAATATTAGTCCATAAGTAACTTTGCATGCTTCTTTAAGCAAAATGTACGCGCCCAATACACCATTTTCAACTCCACATACCACTACATTTCTGTAAATATTTTCTTTTTCTTTCTTTCAACTTGCGGTACGGATATATGCGTCATTGGCGTCCAAAAGGTAAAAACAGGTTTATTTCGTTTTAAAACTCCATAATTTATTTGTCAATTATGATTGATCCTATAATTAACTGATTTTTTTATTCAGTTAAAGTATGAATTTCATGTATAGGTAATCCTGCTGAATTTTCTCAGTTTAAAACTAGTTGATGGCGAAATTGAAAATGAACCGAATGCGACGTGGAAATCGTTTGTAAAATGAATATGGCTGTGCAATAGATGGCAACATTTTTCGAATAAATAAGCGTGTATAGATTATAGCTCTCTAACAAATAATTCTTTCAGTTTTTTTCTATTACAGATAATAACATGATATAATTGTGCAAATGTATTATACGTTTTAAAGTAAGATGCTTAGATATTTTTTGTTAAAATCTATACTATTATAAAGTTGTAAAAATGATATGTTTGTATGTGTCGTTGTGGCTTCATCACGCTAAATCGGCTAAACGGATTTCAACTATATTTGGTACACGGGTAGCGGGGTATCTCCAGATGGTTATAGGATACTTTTAACCCGACTATGTTACGGTTATGACTTTTTCTCCTCCGTGAACGAAGTTGCGGGCGCCTTCTAGTATGTTAATAAAATAATGCTGGGATACAGTGGTGAATGATATAATATAAACTTTTAAACAAAAAAAAAAAACCGACTCCAAAAAAAAACTAAAAAGTGAAAAATAACGCCATAATTCAGTTTCTTCAAATTACTTACAAGTAACCGTATGTATACTCAATCTATACAGTATATACAATTAATCTTATTTTGGCGTCAAATCATTTATTGGTCTATTGGCATTCTGTGGTCTTCTGCATCAGTTCCACTTCACCAATTTACACTTTCTGAATGCAAATGCTTATTATGTTTCTTATAATACCAACATCGCTATATTTGAGGAGTTCCTTCAATTCCTCATGGATTCCATCATCAGATCTTCACCAAAATTAAATGGGACCAACTAGAAAGTACCTTCTATAAAACTAAAAAAAAAAATTGAAATCGGTTAAATAGTCTTTGAGTAATCGGTGAACATCCATAAAAAAAAAAAAAACGTTCCGTGGAATTGAGAACCTCCTCCTTTTTTTTGGAAGTCGGTTAAAAAGAGGTAGATAGGTTACCTACACGATAATCCACATGTAAAAATGGCCAGGCTTATGCACACATAAATCTGATAATATTACAATAACACACTAATCCTAAATGCTTTTAGACGCTTTTATTGATAAAGTAGTGCAAAATCTCATTATGTATGACGGCATTTTTGTTTATTTGACGCATAATCCAATATATAACAAAGTACTCTGCGCGCGAGACCGAGTTAAGGTTTGCCAATTGGCGTAGTTTTGGTGTGCCATTTTCGGAGTCCGTATAACCTTAACCTATCTACCTCTTCTTATATTATATAATGGGTTAGAGTATTTAAAAAAATTATGACAAGTTAAAATGGATGGCCAAAAGATGGATTTGTATGCACATGCAATAACTAGACTTCAGAGTTACAGAAAATGTTGATGAAAAATAAAACGTCGATGACCCGTGAACACGAAATAAATATTGTATAACAAACCTATTACAGTGCGATTACTTTGAGTTTACCACTGACATATGCTTTTATTCCATTGGATATTCGACTTTAACACTAATACAATAGAGTTTATATTACAAACAAACGACGTTTAGACAGTGTTTAAGTAATATAAACTCTTTTACATTAGTATTAAAATCGAATATCCAATGGAATAAAAGCATGTCAGTGGTAAATTCAAAGTAATCGTACTGTATTCGATTTCATTAAATTTTCACCACTGATAACGGGATCTACTCATTACCTAGTCTTGATTACCGCTTAATTTAAAACATCAGCGGTAATTAAATAACCAATAAATCAATTGCTTCACGGTGGGTGATAACATTCTAGAGTTGGGTCGTAAATCACACGGATCGCAGTGAAAAAGATCCAGTGATCGGCCGTTTAAAAGTATCACTGTGACTTGTCACGAAGGAACGTATCATCATCAGCCTAATATACGTCCCACTGTTGTGCACAGGTCTCATGGATGACAGGGAATGGGCCAGGTGATTCTGAGGCAGCGTTGAAAAAAACCGGAAAAAATCAAATGTTTTTTTTCCGAAGTTTATGAAATCTTCGTAATTTTCCCGTTTTTTTTGGGATTCTTAAGAAAAAACGAATAAATCTTCGATCATGTTTGTTACGGAAGTGTTCCTTCTTAAATGAAGTTTTGATGTCACATGGGCACTTCACACATGTAATTAGATTTAGATGCTCCGGTAGCTGTGTAGCATTAGGAAACGCGTACTCTTTTGAGCAAAATATACACTTGGATTTTTTTTGTTATCCAACTCGATTGTTCCCAAACACCGCTTTCTGGACGAGGCATTTTCACCAAATAGAAGAGCAATATTAATTGTTATCAATACCAATCTCACTACAAATATATCAAGTCTATGTTTAGCTGTTAATTAGAAATATATGTGTTCGATAACATACGATAAAATGTATGCAGTTATAAGTTTATTTATTGCTTTCATAGGTACATTTCAAGATGGTACATTCACATTTACCGCTATGAAACCCTGTACTTAGGGCACTGCAATATTATCGAACTTACAGCTAGATGAAATTAATTATATGAACTTACTTACTAATATTAAATATTTCTAATTAATTATTTACCAACTTTACTTACGAGTAGGTACACTATTGAAGTAAAATAATAAAATCTGGAATTCATAATAACAAAAATAAAAGGAATATATTGCTTGTAGTCATATGAATTAAAACATTATTAAATTATTATATAAACTTAAATAATGTAGAGACAGTCGTAGTCTCTACAATATACATTAATGTTTATTTATTGTCCTTTTCGAAGAACTCTTGCAGGGTATAGAAACAATTATCAATTAGATATTTGATGAGATCTTTATTAAATATGCTATATTTTTCTTGATTCCTAATAATCTTTGGGAGTTTATTGTAAACCTTAATGCACATAACATAAAAACTAGAGCTATGTATTTTTAATTTAGAAAATGGGACGGAAATATTGTATCTAGGACGCAAGTTAGTTGATGTTGGGTCCTTTGGTGTTGGGAAAAAGTGAGAATATGACCTAAGGAATTTGCATAGTAAGTATATTTAGTTTACGAAATTGGGATCTGCAGCTTTCGGTTTGTTTTATATTAGCGAGGATTCTTATACATTTCTTTTGTAGGACAAATAGGTCTTGTACATTTGTGCTATTGCCCCACATCACAATACCGTACCGGAGCCAAGAATGGGCGAATGCGTAGTAAGCATATAGAGCTGTTTTGAGCTCAGCGTGTTTTTTTACTTCCATTAAGGCATAGGTAAATTTGGATAATTTGGAAGAAATTTTTCCAATATGGAATTTCCAGTTCACGTTTGTGTCTATTTCCATTGTTGATTTCTGATTGCTAATGACAATGTCAAAATAGCCGCCAGCATTAAATAAGGCGGAAACTTTCGTGGTTTTTATCTATAAATTTCTGAAACAAACTAGTTGAATGGAAAAAAAACGGGATTTTATGATATGATATGCCCATAAGAATAAAGATATGTTGCGATATTTTTGGCACTTTGAATGCTACAGACTATTTGAGGCTGACTGTACAAGCCGGATTCGACTTTTGAAAGTCTCACGCTTGAACCATTGGGCTACCGGAGCTTATAACAAACAGCACAAAGGAACAACGTGACAAGACTACGTAAATTATTACTCTACTCTCGCAATTAATGGCGCTGCTGTGCCCGGCGATCAGCGCTCTTGTAAAGTTATTGAAAATCTGTGAGGAGTATTTGGTGACTCACACATCATGGCCTGAGATACAATACGAAGAAGAGTGAACTATTAGTTTTTAAAGCAGGAAAGCCTTAACATCAGTTCCTGCCGTTCATCTATGTGGAGTTCCTCTTATATAATAATACTAATGTTTATTGTACAAAAATAGTAGAAAACATCGTTACAATAACAATCTAAAAATATTGTGTTTGCACACAAAGTCTTAGAAGTAAGGTCGAGCTTTCGACCCCTAAACTAGGTGTAACCTGTGACTTAGGGGCTTGAGTTCGTCCGTATAGTGTCTGATACAAACTACAGTTGTTTGGACAGTGTAACAGTACAAGATGTTTAGGTTGGCCGATCAATTGATAGAACAATAATATGATATAAGTAAAAAATAATTTGGTACTCTACAGGAAGAATTAAAGTTTGAGTCCACATCACTCACTATGTAATATTTTATTAAATATAAGTTCGAGGTCACATCATAATTTATATGTATTTAACGCTGTTTATTGAATATTTAAGAACATACTGTTAGTAATTTCTCTGTCTCATCGTAATTTAATTGTTGTAGCCAGTTTCGCAATTTAGTTTTCGCTTCGTATCTAGGGAGGAAGTAAATTGAGGTCAAATTGTTACTTTTATTATAGATCCGAGCACTGCGCTGCATTCTGTCGCCGTGCAAAGGACGTACGGCAGGGAAAGGTTCGACATACGGGGTGGCCCAGGCGCTTCATGGCAACACTGTGGTCGAATGGCAACTGTGAATGTTGTCGCAGAATCGATCTCCACAGATATATCTGTCGTACTGTCAACTCTTTTGTTTCCTGGTATAGGAAACATTATTTTGAATTGCATCACTTTCAGAATAGCTCGTTGAGCCCGTTCTGCTTGCATTAGAGTTGTCTTGTACGTACCACCCCATGCAGGGATACAATATGCTATGATGGATAGGCATAAGCTCTGATATACCATAGTTAGGGTTTCCCGTGTGGCAGAGTGTCTAAGTTCATTGAGAATATATATTAGTCTACGAAGTCGTGAACAGAGCCCTTCTATGTGTGTTCTCCAATCTAGCTTCTGATCCAGATACAAGCCCAAGTATTTAATACTGGGGACTATGGAGAGGGACAAGCAATTGCAGTTAGCTGACTGGGTAGAGTAGGAGTGGACTCTTACAATATCAGATACGTTTGGGTTTAAAGGACAGTTTGGTAAGGAGAACCGAATTATTTTGGATTTATCTATATTCAGGGTCAGCTTGTTCCTTATGAAACAATCCTGGACCCTCTGGAGCGCAAGCTCGGCGTTCTGCTTGGCATCAAGCCAGGAACTGCCGTGAACAAGGAGAGCTGTGTCATCTGCATAGGTAAAAATATTGCAGTTGGGAATTGACATTTGACACAGCTTGTTTATGTATACGAGGAAGAGGGTAGGGCCAAGAATGCCGCCCTGCGGAACACCAAGGAGGAGAGTCTCGTCACTGCTGTAGTAGGAGTTGATTTTCACACATTGTGTACGATTGGAGAGGTAATCTTTAAATATTTCGAGCGCTTGACCACGAATACCGATCGCTTCCAGTTTTGTTAATAGTTTCTGGATAGAGACAGTGTCGAAAGCTTTTGATAAATCTAGGAAGATCCGTAGCACTTTGACTTTTTATCTAATTTGTTAACTAGGGCATTTGTGAGAGCAATAACGGCGTCCTCTGTAGAAACTCCAGTTCTGAAGCCGAACTGGTTTGGCGCGATGATATTATATTTATTGAGATACGAAACTAGTCGGTTATTTAGTATTTTCCCTAAGATTTTCGACATGGAACTTAAGATAGAGATGGGTCTATAGTTGGAGACACTGGCTTTATCCCCACTCTTAAACACCGGATGAATAATTGCTTTCTTGAATACATTGGGGAAGCAACCAGTGTCTATAGCAAGGTTAATGATATGAGTAATTGGGGCTACCAGTACATCTTTACAGAGCTTAAGGACCTTACTGGGAATATTATCCCAACCAGTTGCACAATCAGCACGCATTCCAATAATAAGGCGTTCGACTTCGCTTGTGTCTGTGTCCAGGATCGTGAGAGAACTACACGGTGTAAAAATTGGTAGGTTAGCGGATGAGTCATCACCGGCTGGGAATCTAGAAGCCAGGTTTTTGCCAACATTGACGAAATATTTGTTGACTGAATTAATACCGTTTGCACATCTGTAGAAATCTGCAAGAGGTTTTCAGGCGACTGTGAGACGCGGTGCATGTTGGTTATGGCTTTAATTCCTTTCCACGTTGCTTTAGGGTTGTTTTTTGCTTTTTCGAATTCATTTTTCTCGTAGTCTCGCTTTAGTCTCCTAAGAAGTGCGTTACAGAAATTTCGATAGCGTTTGTACGTTATGCACAGAACATTATTAGCTGGGTTTTTTTTCGCTTTATGGATCACGATTCCGAATACAGCGAACTAAACCTGGGGTCATCCACGGTTTGAGAATATCGAATTTCCTTGGAACGGGGATCCTGTACATATGTTTAGAGATAGTATACTGTAGAATATTAATAAGAGCGCTAGCGGCAATATTTGGATCTGAGGATTTCATGATAGCGCTGAAGTCGGTACCGTTGATCTCGTGTAAGGTAGCAGGGAAGTTATAACGCGTAACAGAGTTTAAGTCAGGCTTATCAGTACTTGAGTTTTGTAGACACAAAAAAACTGGTAAGTGATCGGTAATGTGAGAATCCAGAACAATGACAGTGGCAGGGTTTTTCGTTTTAATAAGAACACGATGTAAGCAATTTCCCAGTCTAGGTGGTAGTAAATGAGCTGGAAAAAGACCAAGAGCCGAGGTCGTGGTTAAGTATTCATCAGAGTTTCTATCAGTATTATTTGGTTTGATGTCTATATTGATATCGCCAATTAGAACAATGTTTTTAAACGCTGACAGCGAGTTGACAAGAATTTCTAAGCTATTATAAAAATTTCCGAGGGCGTGATAAGACGGTGAGCGGTAAATCCAAATTATGGCAGTGCTGGATGTAGAGCATACAAGGCAATTACTATCCAAGAGAACGGTCTCAGTAATAGTAGCTAGAAGGCCGAGCTTCACAAACAGCACTACCCCATCATTTTGAGAGAAATTACGAGTATTTAGATGACTAGAATAGCCCTGCAGTATAGGAATCGGACCTGTTTTGTTCAGCCAGCACTCAGTGGGAATTATTAGATCAAACTCAATTTTAGTAGTGGAGAGCATAGTTAAAAATTGATCAAAATTCTTGTTCAAACTTCTTATGTTAATATGTACAAGTTTGATGTATTCAAACTTCTTAACAGAGTGTCGCGTTTTATGTATCTCGGGAACTGGGTCACCGATAATCTTCAGGACGGTGTGTTTATGGAGAGGGAGCGCAGAGCATTGGCCGTATGATGTAACATGTTGACACGTATAGTTACACGCTGTAATGGGGATGTCAAGAAGACTCTTTTCAAAGCTTTTGGCCAATCCTTTTACGCGTGCAGTCTGTGGAAAAACTACACTGAAAAGACGCTCAATGCTCTGCGCGTCCAATATAATAATGGTTACAGGGCGTTGTTGGGACTGTCACGCTTTTGCTAGGCTTCCGGGATGTTCGTGGAGGCAAGCGTTGATGGTTTCGTGGCAATAATTCGCAAACGTACCGCGTCTCTCATGCGTCGCGTGCGTGATAGCTCCAACACCCTCCTGCAGCTAGTTTGAGAGAATCCTGCTTGCTCACTGTGGAGGCACTGGAAGTCCTTACTCAGGGACTCTCGAGGCATTGTTTAAGACATTTTTTGATTAATATATAATTCTATTTTATTTAGTGCTGTTATTTATTTTCATACTAACATAGTTTATAAGACCTTTGTAACTAACACTTTATGGACACTGTTTGAAAAAATAGTTTGGATTTGAATTACTTACGTAAGCCGTTTGGAGGGGGGGGGGGGGGGAGTGATCTTGGCGAATATCACGTTTTCTTCTGCAAGAAACAGTAAGCAGCAAACATGGGGTTAAATTTAGTGACCCGTGCTTTGTCACTAAAATATGGATCAGTCTTTATCAATAATATTGTATGTATATGGTTTTGCAATATTAGGCATATTGTCAAAAATCATACGTGAGTTTGGGGGACGGGGGCCTCACCCGTTGAGCCAAATCGCTTAAAATCTCACCAAGGTGGGGGAGTCGGAGAAACGCTCAAAAATGCCCCACGTGCCTTTACTGGACTACTTCTTCCTGCACTTTTAGCTGAAATCGAGCTAAACAGTACATCGCACTGCGTCTAATTTAACATATAAATTACACACACAATAAAATTACATTGGTTTTCTGCCTAGCGGGCGCTCTGCCCGTACCACGCGTAGCCGATACCATGCGTTTCTCCGTATGTAGAGGAAAGTGCGTAGCGCTACGAAAAGCTCGGCAGCGAAGATGTTAACATATTTACTGCGGCCGCAGGCCCCGCCTATCGGGCGCTCTAGTCGTAGACGCGTAGCCGATACCATGCGTTTCCCCGTATGTAGAGGAAAGTGCGTAGCGCTACGAAAAGCTTGGCAGCTAACTTAATTTACTGCCGCCGCGGGTTCCCGCCTAGTGGGCGCTCTGTTCGTAGCCGATACCATGCGTTTCTGTGTATTTAGAGGAAAGTGCATAGCGCTACGAAAAGCTTGGGCGAAAATGTAAAGTGTTATTTGTTCTGCCTTTCGCGACACTGCAGTCTCTATCTATACTATTATAAAGATGAAAAAATGAAACGTAGGTATATGTACATTAAAAAAAAGTTATATGAACTATTGGAAAGTCACTGAATCAGATTGTTTTTAACACGCTTTTATTAGGTCGACCTGTATGTAACTAGCTATGTAATGGAATCTAAGGTAACTATGACTTGGGAGAAGGACAAAAACCTCATTTTTTTTCTTTAAACAGTGCCCGTATTACTTATTTTTAGGGTTCCGTACCTCAAAAGGAAAAAACGAAACCCTTTCAGGATCACTTTGTTGTCCGTCTATCTATCAAGACCCTTTATCTCAGGAACGCGTGGCGGTTTTAGGTTGAAATTCGTCATCATCATCATGTGCGCCATAGGACGTCCACTGCTGGACACAGGCCTCCTCAGTAGATTTCACATGAAATGGGCTGGATAGAGGCGACCCACATCCAGCGGGTCCCCGTAACCCTAACCAGGACGTCCGCGACCACCTTGCGTGGCCTCCCCACGCTGCGCTTGTCGGTACGCGGTTTCCACTCGAGAACTTTTCTGCCCCAACGGCCATCGGTTCTTCGAACTATGTGCCCTGCCCATTGCCACTTTAGTTTGCTTACCCTGTTTGTTATGTGGGTGACCTGGGTTCGTCTACGAATCTTATCATTTCTGATTCGATCTCGTAGAAAGTTGAAATAAACATCAAATATTTAAGTCCGCGGTTCCTTGAAGCTTCTAAGTCAACGCAATCCAAAGATACAGTCTTTTGAAAAAAGGTGTTTCCGTACAAATTGCCGTCCATGGAAAACCTATAGGGTACTTCTAGTTGTACTAGAATCTTGAAATTTGGTTTGAAAGACCCACGAAATAAATCAAAAATCTAGATTTTTTATGTTTGTCTATGTCCTTAATCAATACAAAATGACCCCATACCGCGTACATTTTGCTTAGGAGTAGGGCTCTGCTAACACTGGATTTTCAGAGATACGGTCCTTTTTAGCGTATATTTTGTACGAAACCACTACAAAACCGTCGGCGCGCGAGTCAGTCGGGCACTTGGCCGGCTTTTGAAAATGTCTTTCAATGTGCAGACATTTAACTTTTACAATTTTGTTATACATAGTAGGTATAGATATCATGTCATGAAATCTATACTATTATGTAGTTGTAAAAATTAAATGTCTGTACATTGAAGATATTTTCGAAAAAAATACTGTAACGGACTATTTGGGGGTCACTGAATGAAAATATATATATTTTTGTGATTTTTTCTATGTCTGTATGTGTCGTTGTGGCTTCATGACGCCAAATCGGCTAAACGGATTTCAAATATTTTTGGTACACAGTTAGCTAGGTATCTCCAGATGGTTATAAAATACTTTTAAACCGACAACGTTGAAGAAAAAAAGAAGATTATGATTTTTTCTCCTCCGCGGACGAAGTTTGCAGCACCTTCTAGTACATAAATTACATAATATAGATGTCAAATTACTCCTCCATCCGAAACACATTTAGTATACACATTACACATTCATTAGTAATGAGAGCAACAAGCGTGGAAAAGTTACAAAAATCATTATAAGGCCAGGGTTATTGCCTAACGAAATTTTGACACTTGGTATCGGAATCAACTGTCATAGTCCATACAAAATCATGACACTTGATTCCGATTGCGAGCGACAAACGCGTTAGGCAATTCGGGGGTGATTTCAATAATGGAATCAAATTTAACATGGCCTAATAAGTAACAGGTATGTAAAGTCACAGTGATTTTTTAGAACTGGAACGGGAGTCTCTGCGTTTGTAATGTAACGAATTTCACTGTCGCTATGTGACTAACATAATCCTTCGAGAGAATTGCAATTGTGTGGGTACCATGATGCGTACTAGGTTTTTGTGTGGCTTGCTTGTCATCTATGTTAGCACCCAAACTCAGGGCAAAAAAAAGGTATTTATTTTATTATACATATCAGCCGAACTTACACTTTTATTTGCCAAATAATCCGGCGGCGCTAACTTAAAGTTTCAAGAAGTTAAGATAAGATAAGATAAGATATTTATTGCAACCAAGATACAGACTTAAGTCTAGTTAAAAGGACCCTTGCCGGGTGTAGCAAACATAGTTATTAGGTACAACATTAACTTAAATCTATACATTTACTGTGTCTTAGGTATAGCTTTATTTGTTTGTGTAAATAAAACGTCCTAGATTAAAAAGTAATCTTGAAGTCGCTTTAAACCGCAAGCTTTGTGGGCCCCCGGACCCTGGCCAGTGGCGTAGCTACCGAAGGGCAAGACGGGGCCATGCCCCGGGGCCCGCAAGCTTAGGGGGCCCCCGGACCCTGTCCAGTAGCGTAGCTACCGAAGGGCTAGACGGGGCCGTGCCCCGGGGCCTCCAAGCTTAGGGAACCCATGGATCCTGACTAGTAAAGTAGCTACCGAATGCATAGAGAGTGCCGTGCAACGTGCCAATATTTTGGGGGCCCTTGTGCCTTGACTAACAGAACCTCGAACTGACATCGGGGCCCCAATGTTTTATGATGCCCCGGGGCTCTTGATTACCTAGCTACGCCACTGCCTGTGCCCCTTTAGTCCCATCTAGCAGCCAGATTTGTAGCTAGCTTCGAAATGGGAGAAATATTCCCGATTCGAAGCTGGCTACGAAACGGGAATCTTTGAGTCCTATCGCTAGATTACATTTGGTAGCTAGCTTCGAAATAGGAGAAATATTCCCGATTCGAATCTGCCTTGCATACATTTTTTTTTATCGAAAATTTACTAAAATAAAATTGATTTTTCAAATTGTTTGTACAGTCAGCAGCAAAAGTAGATGATCATTTTAGTACTTTGTCGCACTGCCGTAACAATACTGTGACAATTGGGGCGCGCTAAAGTAGAGAAAGTGTCAAGGAACTAAATTGATGATCTACTTTTGCTGTTGACTATACGACTTATTTTATGAACACTACTTGACGTTGTAAAGTGCTTGACATCTATACTATTATAAAGTTGTAAAAATGAAATGTCTGTACATTGAAGATATTTAAAAAAATATTTTGCATTTAGGACTATTTGGAGGTCACAAAATCGACTAATATTTTATTTTCATTTCTTGTGTGTTTGTATGTATCGTTGTGCCTTCCTTAGATAATATTCTTTGTTTCAGAATTCAGTAGACGTGTTATATGAAGGAGTAAAATCACGATTTATACAAAAGAACCCGGGCACTGGAAAACTGCTGGTACAATTCGACGGTATGGCGAAGAAGATATTCGATAAAGTGGTCACCGATAACAGGGTAGGTTAATAACATATTAAATCTAGCCGTTACTTTGCGGAATTCCATATTAAGTTAATGGATACTGGTAGATAGGTAACCTACACGATAATCCACGTGTATAACCTGTCTACTCTTTTTATGCTACATCATTGATATCAATTGATAGAATGAAAGAAAATACATTTATTGTAGGGCATATTTATACAGCAATACATAACCTACACATACATTTTTTTTAATTTTTTATTATAAAATAGATGGGCATTTGACCGCAATCTCACCTGTTGTTAAGTGACGATGCGGTCAAGGATGTATCATGCCCGTCGAGAAACAGCCTATTAACTTTTGTCTTGAACACGCCCAATTTATAACCTTAGCGCCATCTATGAGAACACGTATTGCACTTGTGCACATTACGATTGCTCTCCTTTACAACAGTGTTAAAACGAACGAAGAGATGGCGCTATTATAAGTATTTCTTAGTGTGAAACAAAAATTTATGTGTGTCTGTGTTTTGAATGTGGGAAAACTAACACCTAGAAATGAAAAAAAAATATATATATATTTTAAATGTTATCATATTATTTGATTTAATCAAGAAAAAACCTGGTTAGGAAAATGAAACGATGTCAATTCAGTGGTGTAGGTATTTTAATAGAGTATTCGATTTGCTTCTACTTGATTTAATAAGTTTTTGAACTGATTTTAATTTGCAGGGCTGTCCTCAGCTGCATAATTCGAATCATGGGGTAAGTTTTTTACCTGAAAGAAGCCTTCCTATGTTGGTTGCACGCTTAGTCCGTTTCGTAACTTTGGTTTCATATCTGGCTACGAACTACGACAAAAAAGTAATTTTTCGCTGTTTCCTAAATACTTACGAAAGAAGAGTATATTTGCCATTTTCGTAACAATTCCGAAATAAGATATGTTTCCTTTGTTCGTAATTAACTGGTTACGAAAGAGGATTTAATCTCTGGTTCGTAATTAAATACTTCAAATATTTTTCTTCATTTTAGTAATCGAGTTTCGTAATCAACTTCGACAGAGGATTTTCGTTACTTTGTTAGTACTTAATTATTGAACAAAAAATTTGCTGTCGCTTATCAAGCTTCCGAGTTCAGGAGTGAATTCTATGATGTCACAGACGCAATGGGGAATGGATGAAAATTTTCAAAATCTTGAAATTTTGTTTTTAGGTAGGAATAAGCTTCCTTATTGTCAGAAAAAAAATACAGATTTTTCTGTGGCTTAGACAAAAATAAAGAGGTGAAAAGGTGTTGGTGGGCCTATATGCCCGCCTTATACGGTACGGTGTAATTTTTTTCTGACAATAAGGAGGCTTATTCCTATCTATAAACAAAATTTCAAGATTTTTGAAAATTTTCATGCAGTCCCCATTATGCCGGTTGATCTTCTGTACTATATTATAAAGCTGTAAAAATGATTTGATCATTGAAGATATTTAAAAAAGTGACTACCGATTATTTGAAGGTCACGGAATAGAACTATGTTTATGTTTTGTATGTTTGTATGTGTCGTTGTGGCTACGTCACGTCAAATCGGCTAAACGGATTTCAACTATTTTTGGGTACATGGGTAGCCGGGTATCCACAAAAGGTTATAGAATACTATTTACCCAACTACGCTGAAGTAAAAAATGGGGTAATGACTTTTTCTCCTCCACAACGATGTGGAAGGCGCCTTCTAAATAAGTAATATGACTCTGTCCTTTTCAGAACACTTCGGAGAATTTGTATAAAAATTACCTAAAAGAATTGCTCGCGGCTGTACCCGCGGCGAGGTTACTACAGGGACAAATCGACAAGGAACTGAGGAATTTACTAAATGACGTCACAGTCAACAAGCAGGTATACTTGTTTTATGAATTAAACTCAATCTTTGGCTCATACAATACGGTTATTACAACTGAGTCTCAAGATGGCCACTGCTGTACGGTTGAAGCTGAAAGAAACGCAATAGTCAATCATTTTATTAAAACACCTTAATACTTACAATAGGCATGACGACAGAGTACGAAAATCAAGATTCTAATTAGTCCTTAAAAAAATATTGGACAAGTATTCTTTTTTAATTAATCAAGAATACTGAGATAAATCGCATCAAAGTTTAGGAGTGGGGGCTCGTGGCGTCACTAGGTACTAGGTTATAATCTGTCTGTACCGTACGGTAACGTCACGCGACATTTTGACTCAATGTATCTCCGTTATTTTTTGATTGCGTAAAAAAATTAATACGCGTAGAATCTACACTACGGACTAGTTATTAAAATGTAGTCGTCATCCGTATTATATTAAGTCCCACAATAATTAAATCACAATAGTCGTGCAACCGTTCATACGAGCGCTGTGATCAAAATGATGATTATGGTCTGTGCCCACTACACTGTACTATGACTAATAGGAAAGTATCAGTCACGGAATGACACGATACAGAGTACTGCCCACATTTCAAAAAGTGAAATTATAATCGGCCAAGAAACACGCATGATACAGGCATTTTAACTACTAATTAGACAGCGATTTGACACAGAGGTCCGATAGGCACTGTTTCATCATAGTAGGTTAAAGGTTATTATTATATTAAATTTTTTTTTGCTAGAAAGAGATAAAATGAATTTTTTGATGGCTTATATAGGTTGGGCCATAAATTTTTGCAAATAGCAACACTGAATCTTTTGGAAACTGTCAAAGTGCGCGGCGGGAAATTGGCGGGAAACTAATAGGTCACTTCGTGAAATTTTATTTATAATGCAGCGTTTCACGGGAAAACAACGGGCTTTTTGTGTTACACAGTTTTATAAAAGGATGATGGGATAAGGTTTGCCTATACGATTGCAGGAGTGCCAACGACAAGATGGAGGACATCTGGATATTATATATTTTTTTAATAAATTGCAATTATCTGTTACTAGGTTAAATCAATAAAATATAGAAAAACATGTGTATTTAAATTTTTATCGATGATTCAAAAGTGCAAACATTTTTGACCCGCCTTACCTATATATTGGTTATTTTTATAGTTATCAGAAAATTCATTTTTCTCTACTGTCTGTTCCATAAATGAGCTTTTATTAAAGCAAAAAAATATATTCATGCATATTCCTTATATTCCTCGCAAAGAATACCAATAAACTGCTTTTTGAGTATTTTAGGGCTCCGTCAAATATTTCGTTTTCCAAAAGAATTCAGAACCGCTGTACTAAAGGGTTCGTTAATAATTAATACAAAATTTAATTGCGTATATTTTATGAGGTTCGTTGTCAATGTTCCTTAACAGATGCCATTATTTTTGTAATTTATTTTTGTAATTTATTCCATTTCGTTACGTCGGCAGGGTTGTTTTGTACTATCGAATAAACTCAGGAAGCTGTCCGGGAAGGTAAGATAAGTTGCAGCATTTCGATATGATATAACTATATGATATCTTTATATTTAAAACAGCTAAAAGCTTGGCCAATGCCGCTGTACCGCGCCTTAGGTATGCGAGCGGCGAGACGGCGGGACAGACAACGCCGAAATGACGAATCAGCGGCTGCTCTGCTCTTACCTACTTATTCTTTGCAAATAAATATCTAATCTAATCTATATCATAGGTTCTCAGGTTAGGGGCGTCAATTAATTACGTGAGGCGTATGTGGCTATTTTCCGACCCCCTTAGTGAGATTTCGTGAGATTTCGCCCGACCTCACTCCCCGAGCCCCAATCTCACGTGGCATTTTTCAAAATGTGTTTCTACAGCAAATGCATTGAAATAATTAAAAAAAAACATAATTTGTATAAAAATCTAAAACTACGCAATAACTACTTTGATTCAGGCTTAGTAAGCATTAGTTAGGTATTGAAATAAAACAATTTAACGGATTATATCGCGTATATTATCTCATTTTAGTTCCCGACTGACGTTTCGGAAGCTTTCCAGCTTTCCATTGTCTCGGGTGGTCCAATTGTTTTATTTCAATGTGTAATAATCGCGGAAACAGAAGAAAATATTATTAGTTAGGTAGTTCTACAGCCGTTTCAACCGCTATCAGTTTTCTGTCGCACATTTTGGAGCAATGAAACACATTGAGCGTAAAAAAATCGTATACCGTGCCTGCGATATAGTTTTAAATGGGTACTTTTCTGTAGTTAACATAAATGATGTCACGCTTGCAGTTAAATGTTATTTCTGAAAATATGTATGGTAACATTCATGACTTATTGTTAATTTAAAATTGAATTTTAAAATGATCAAAAACTAAAAATAAGGAGGCAATTTGGCCGTATAGAATTATGACGTTATAAACCTTTTTTCCTTTCAAATGCCATACTTTCTGACCGTTTTGACAGTTCATAAAAAGAAACTGATTTGATCTGTCACTCAAGTACCCTATATCTAAGACGAATATTGTGACTTAACATTTCAATATATGACAGGAAACTGAAAGCGGTTAAAACGCGTGTAAAATTACCCAGTTGTTATTACTTTGGCTATGGGCTAAATATATTGCAATAGATCTGACGATTTTCAGGATTTGGATAATGGGGGTAGAGAGAAGAAGATGTGCTTATTCACCGGCGATAACATGTACTGCGCAAGAGTGAGTTTTGTAACAATGTTTAACTCTATCCGAATATTAAGACATCCAAACTTCTATACTATGCATTTAAATAAAATTATTGAACGGATGCTATCGAGTATATTATCTCATTTGAGTTCCCGACGTTTCGGAAGCTTTTCAGCTTTCCATGGTCACGAGTGGACCATTAATCCGTTAAATTGTTTTATTTAAATGAGTAATAATCGCGGAAACAGAAGTAAATATTCTATACTATTATAAAGATGTTAAATAAAATGTCTGTATATTGAAGATATTTGACAAAAAAAGATTGTAGCGGACTATTTGGAGGTCACTTAATCGAAAAAAGATGGTCACGACCCTCAGTCATGAAGAAACGACGAAGAAGATGAAGAAATCGTTTTATTTTTTTAATTTTTGTGCGTTCGTATGTGTCGTTGTGGCATCATCACACCAAATCAGCTAAACGGATTTCAACTATTTTTGATACACAGGTAGCTGGGTATCCACAGATGGTTATAGGATACTTTTACCCGACTAAACTGTCGAATAAAAGGGGTTATGACTTTTCTCCTCCGCGAACGAAGTTACAGGCACCGTCTATTCTTTAAGAATGTACAAACTACAAGAGTGTTTGGTCGATACCTTCCTCGTATCCCAACTGTCAAGAGGTGGGGGCACGAGTATAATTTAAAAACCACAGATACCGCCCTAACAATTTATTCCTTTCTTTCTATTTACAGCAAGTTAAAAACCGTCGCAAATATTAAGGTGCCATAGGAAAAAAAAAAAGTTCTTAAAAATAAAAGTATGTGCAATAATGATTTGTTTTATTTTGCTGATAGCTGCAGAAATAAGTGAAGTCAACTGGAACAATTCCGTCTGTGGGGTAAATGCGTAAACATTTGATGCTATCCGAACACTTTACACGTACCCCTAAAGGCCGGTTTACACGTATTAAGTTGTCAAGTAGTTAACTTAATTTTAAGCAACTTAAAGCGTGTAAACAATTCTTTTAGTTATAAGTTACAAGTTAAAATTTAGCGTGCAAGCAATCAAGTAGATTAAAAATTTGTCTTTTGTTCGGTTAAGTCACCCACTTGGCGTGAGTTATAACTTGCCACGTTTGGACAGGCACAATTTAATTCCATTCTTTTGATATTCGTAGTGCTTTGAAATACTCCTGTCTATCTTCTCCTGGTAGCTAATTAAAAAAAACTTGTGCTTGCGCCATATTCATTTTTCCTGCTTATCCAGTTTCTCATCCACAGTCTCGCAGGTGCTCTCATTTCCCTGCCAATTTCATCCTTGACCTCGTCTGAAACTGCGCTTAGTACGAATTTAATTACTGAATGAATACCTTGAGTGTCCATCTCGGGCTAACTAAAGAGATTAACTAATTCGAACGTATAAACGCTTGCTTAAAATTGAGTTAAAATTTAGTTAACTACTTGACAACTTAATACGTGTGAACCGGTCTTAACTTCCCCGCTTAAGAGTCCCCGGTAAGCTCGGCCGAATTCCACCTTCCCATACAGAGGGAGTTTCGTTCTCATTTCGCGTTTATGTTACGGTGATACCGTGATCTATCGTACTTAGTTTAGGAATGGGCATTCCGGAAAGGAATAGTGACATGAATTATATACCGTTCGACAGGACATTCAGAAATTTTAGTGTATAAGTTAGAAGTTTGGTCGTAGTGTATAAATTACTATATTATACTAATTAATCATTCAGTAAAAGGTCTCTGACGGAGAATCAGCGCTGCGTTCTCCGCAGCATCATGCTGATTCAGCGCCTATATATTTCATACCACGATACATTACTCTCGATAAGCTTCTTCAAAAATGTAGTCCTGTTGCCTACAGCTACATCTTTAGTGCTTTTTTAAATATTGCAAGTGTATAATATAGCTTATAAAATTGATTTATTTTCTGTTGTTATTGTTTTGGATGAATAAAGTTTTTATCGATCTATCTATCATTATATATTTGGCCACTGAATATTGGAATTGACACAAATATAACTCATTCCTAGCTAAAATGAGACGCAAGTTTCCCCGCTAAGATAGTATCCGGACAGCATACGGTAATTGGAGAACAAGTGTTGTAAAAAATAAATAAGGTAGAACTAAAAGATCCAAAACAGCTTTAGACAAAAGTAAAAAAAAATGCATCCATCTAATGCTACATATACCTAGACTACAGGCCCGCGCATGCAAAAAAAATGAGTTTTGAGAATGACCGTGTAATTACATACTTGAGACAAGCCCTATTGTCAGTTAGATGTCAGTGTCACATTTTATAGTATTATCTGCGCCGTGTGTGATGATGAACTTTAGAATACTTATTTATAAAATAAACAGTCGTTAGATAAGAATATAAAACAAAATTTACGATTAGCTTAGTAATATAAACACTTATAACAGTAATTTAACTTAAAAAAAAAACAATTCTGATGGGTCCCCCTAGACCTGCCCGGGGAATTGTTCCCAGAACGCTGGCCGCATTCCCTCTCTGGATGGCCAGGCTGAGGCGTTGAGCGAAGTAAGACCCAGCTCTAATATCGCCAGAAACGCCGATGAGCTTGTCCGACACTTCTTTGACTAATTTATTGGTGTCGGATGACCATGGCCCAAAGGTTTCGACCGCAAGAGCCGCAAACTCGTAAAAAAGCATATTTGCGGCACTTGACGGTTTGGGCGTCATCAGCGGCAGTCCCTGGTTTTCGGGCGGAGCGGTGTACGTGGGATGGGGCTAGTATATCTGTACACGTGACGTCCCATGCTAGCGGCCGCCCTCGGTACCATGGCACTAAAGTGCAACCGTCGAGCCTCTTTCCATCTGCCGCAGATAGGCCAATGCGTTCTAGGGTTGCGGGGATGGAAGCAGTACCAAGAGCCCTACGAATCAGGTCATTAAGTGTCGCGTGCCTGAAATGCCGGCCGGCACTCAGCTGGCAGCTTAGACCATGGCGACCGAGGGCGTCTTTAGAATAGTATTTTTAGTCACCCCCACCCACAAACACAAACTTAGATGTAATAACCAGTATTCAGGCAGAGGTCACTAATAGAAATCCCAATTACGAAAGTCGAAAACTTCGGGAGCGGGTAAATATTGTGATCGTAGCAACAACACGGGGTGCAGTATGCGACTAGTTTGTTGTCTGTGTAGTTACCGACGCGTTTGCACACTAAGATACAGTAGTACCACGAATATAAGTTACATCGGCAATCTTCGGCCACGCCGACGAGTGCTAACAAGTACCGAATGGAACCGAACGTGTGACCATATCAATAAAGACCTTGTTGCACTATACGTACGGTACATACGCAATGACAGGTGAACTCGTGCTCTCGCTCATGGCGACTGACGCGGCGCCAGACAAAATGGCGGGCGCCGGCGTCGCGCGCATAATTTTGGTCAATGGGCGTTGAAAATTTTTCCCGCGCCAACGCGCTGCCTTATAATTGGTTAATCTGTTTTGAAAAAATGCTTTCTGCGCAGGTTCATCATTGTAACTTATATTTGTGGTACTACTGTAATACATCCTAAATTCCTGTCAAAGGGGGCGGAGTTTCGCTTGGTAGCAAGGATTAGCATTCTTTTCTTAAGTGGAACACCGCGAACGCATGTGACTGTACATGTACCACTACTTCACGAGTCTAATTCACCATCATCATTAATCATGTCAGCCTGAAGGAGTCCACTGCTGGACAAAGGTCTAGCGACACGTTGTGCGCCACCGGGATCCATGGGTTTCCTGCGACCTTGACCAGATCGTCGGTCCATGTTGTTATGGGCTCTCCCTCGCATCCTGTACGCGTCGCCACTCGAGAACATTTTTTCTCCAGTGGCCATCGGTTCTACGAGCAAAGTGCCCCGCCCACTGCAACTTAAGTCGTAGTCGTATTCTAGGGAAGAATTAAAGGCAGTTTAATTTAGAGGAAGAATTTTCTGATGGACACTCCTGTTTGCAGCTGACATCAAAGAAATATAATATAGGTACAAGGTGCCCGGAAGATTTTAATCACGCATTACTTCTTCGGTCATTAGGAGCAAAAAAAATAATATTGAACCTACGTTCAATCCAGTTCAATTTTCATGTAAACTATTTATTGTGATTACTAAAGTGCATTAAGATGGCATTAAGCTTTTGATGACGACGTTACCATGTATGTTGCCAAACTTCGCGTTGCTATTGACAGACATGAAACTGACAGCTACCACTCACTATAATCCTTTTTTGGAAAAATAATTGTGACCATTTTATTATAACTAAAAATAAAATCAACTCGAAAAAAGTAAAAAGTAAAAAAAATACTGCATAATTCAGTTTCTTCAATTTATTTACAAGTAGGGGAGACCGAGGCGAGTTGTGATAGGGGAGAGTTGTGACATCGTCGGTTTTTTTGGACACTGTTAACTCTTGGCGTGCTCACAACAGTGCGCGTCTTTAGCTTGAAACTTGAACTAACAAACGCATGCTGTTGCGAGCTCGCTATCAGTTAATAGATTCCAAAAAATCGTCGATGTCACAATTCCCCTCTATCACAATCCACCTCGGTCTCCCCTAGCCGTTTGCCTACTCAATCTATACAGTAGGTATATACAATTAATCTCACTTTGGCGTCGGTTTCATATAAAGAATGTGTAAAATGTTAAAATTGATGACTTCAGTAAGTTGTGACACAAAAATCTTTTAAATAAATCAGATATGGTATGATAAATTTTCAAAAATAATTGTTTCGTTAAAGGAAGCTGGTGTTTAATGGCATTATCTCCATCTTTAGACACCCGGCCGTCTAACTGAGTCGTCGCCAGCGGTAAGAGAGGCAAGGGGGGGCGGGGATGCACACGGGCTTTGTCCACGCTCGGCGCGTGCAGTTCCACCATTAATTTCGAGCCTTTTATGTAACTAATTCAAAAGTCTCTAATTAATTGATTTCTAAACTGCAACCGTATAATTAAGAAAATTGAATGAGAAACGTATTTCACGGCGAAAATGTGTCAATCTCTATTAAAGTTGCATGGTTATATATACTCCCAGACTTAAAGCACGCCAGTCCTGTACTCCAGTTGACATGAGAGCCTCTCTTTTGTGTCTACTCGCTGCGGCGTTCGCCGATAATGCTTTTCAAGCTGCGGTAATATCTATATTATTTTTTCTACTCGTGAACGTGTAATCTGTGAATAAGAATTCCGCGAATCATACTAAAAAGGCATACTTTTTAGCGTGGACCATTACTCTATGGTTTATATTATATGCCAGTGAACTATAATACCTATATTATACAACTCCCCAAAGAACTATAATGAAATTTAAAAAAAGAACGCAATGTTTTTGCAATAATTTTTAGCTATGTTTCATTTATTGTAGTTTATGGGTTACTCGTATAAAAAAGTATTTTATACAATAGTTATATAATTAGCTCATTGAAATAAAACAATTTAACGGATTATATCGCGTATATTATCTCATTTTAGTTCCCGACGTTTCGGAAGCTTTCCAGCTTTCCATGGTCACGGGTGGACTGACTGCTTGGTAAATTATTAGAATAAAATAATTAAGCACGATAGGTGGCGTTGCGTACGCTACACCTTCTGGCACATGTGTAACTGTCTTTACAGCTTAGGCCCATCTGGCATGTATGTACACCTTTATTTGTGTTTTTTCAAAAATAAATAAATGGGTAGTTTGCACAAATTGTAACTTCGACAGAGGAAAATACATCTTTTCTCAGTCCACCCGTGACCATGAAAAGCTGGAAAGCTTCCGAAACGTCGGGAACTAAAATGAGATAATATACGCGATATAATCCGTTAAATTGTTTTTATTTCAATGAGTAATAATCGCGGAAACAGAAGAAAATATTATATATAATTAGCTTTTTAAGTCTCGTACCTTAATTAGGTCACTCAGCAAGCTTCGTGGCCTAAACGCGGTACTTGACTAGAAAAACATACATTATATAACGATTGCACAAAATACTAATAAAGTTGTAACTGGGTGCGGCTCAAGAATGTTTCAAGCGCCGTTTCCGTGCGTTATGAAATTTTGACAGATAAAATCTCTGACGACACGTTTGGCTCAGTGGGTTGTACAACGGCCTACGAAGCTAACGGTCCCGGGTTCGAATCACGGCCAGGGTAACTGTTTGTGTGATGAGCACAAATGTTTGTTCCTGGGTCTTGGATGTTTTAGTATGTATTATAATTTATCTATATATTATGTATATCGTCGGCTAGTACCCATAGTACAAGCTTTGCTTAGTTTGGGTCTAGGTCGATTTGTGTAAGAGTGTCCCTGATATTTATTTATTTATTATTTCTAGTCCTGTACAAATTAAACATTTGCGTTTAATTGTTAGCTCACAAATTAACGCTATTTCCACTTTTTAAGAAGCTTGCAATTGTCAAAATGCCATAACACACGGGAATGGCGGTTGAAACACTCCTGAGCCGCACCCAAAAATTAAATATATCTACATTGAAGATATTTACAAAGTATATATTGTTACTACTAGTAGGAGGTCACTAAACCGAAGTGTTTATTTTTTCTATGTCCTTGTGACTTCATCACGCCAAATCGGCTGAACAGATATCAATTATTTTTGGTACACGGGTAGCTGGGTGGTTATAGGATACTTCCAGATGGTTATAGGATACTTTTCACCCGATTTCACAGAAGAAAGTTGCACTCCAGAGGGAAATTGTGTCCCCCCTCTATTCTTTAAGCCCCTTTCAAAAGATATGAAAAAAATCACAAAGGTAACGCTTATAGTCAACACGATCGATTATCGATATATACCGATATCGATTTTGAGTTACTGCCAAAAAACAGTGCTTCTCAACAAAAGGACGTAAGTACCACGAAGAAACGCTCTTTTGATGGTGCAGTTCATTACATTTTTATTCTTTTTCATCTGTATTGCGTTTATTTGTAGTAAGTGACGGCTACGGAACCCTACACTGAGCTGGGGCCCGTTTCTCAAAAGCTTGTAACTTGTATCAAGCGGAAGTCTCTTTCTAACAATATGAATTAAAAAGAGACTTCCGCTTGTAATACGGTCAGCATCAAAAGTACCTGGCAATTTTACTACTGGCATATATCAAATTGCATACTAAAATTATCATTTACTTTTGACGCTGACTATACAAGTTACAGTTTATGAAACGGGCCCCAAGTCCAACTTTTTTTATGTTACAGGGGGCAAACGAGCTGGCAGATCAACTGATGGTAAGCGATCACTGTCGCCCATAGACACTGCAAATCCAAAATGAGTTACAAATGCGTTGCCGGCCTTTCAGGTAGGAGAACGCTCTTTTCTTGAAGGCTTGAAGGTCGCATTGCCGGAAATACTGCAGGCGACGATAGGGATGTTGAAATTTTTTTTCTGTCGTATGTTATAAAACAACCTTTCAATAATAGAAATACTGGTGAAAAAACTACTTCAATATTATAAAAACTCCACGAGATACAAGAACGTTCGAATCACACTTTTGGACATTTCCAAATACGCTCCATACTAGGAAGGCCTTCCTTTGTATGGGGAAATTAAAAGCTTTGTTCTGCAGCTATGTTAAAACTTGCGTTTATCGAAACGGTTTAATAACAAAAGTTACCATACATTTTATGGGTTATTCAATGGTATTATCGTTTATTCATATTTTCATACTTTAAAAATGGACTTTCCCACCTAACTATAAAGGTTTATAATTATAAAACACACGTAAGGTTTCGAACTCAACATTATTTTTTAGGATTTGCATCATAAAAACTCTCATTTCGCATGAAATTTGTATCATTATTTGAGTACAGTCAACATCCCTATTTATTCAACATGCTCCTTGCCGGTGTTATTTTCATCGTTAATGCATTTCCTTATAGTAAGCCTATAGAATAAACCTATTTATACCTGCAAACTTTAATATTCTTACTGTTGTGTTAACAGTTTTAGATGTAAAATTAAATAAAGATCTTAGACTGCGCACTGGCCATATGATCTGTCAATAGGGAAAACTTTTTCTAGCTGGAAATATTATGGACACAAAAAAAAACCATTTCATAGTACTTAGTTGGTTAATAAGTTCTGTTACTAGGTTTTTTGCAAATAAAATAAAATTACGGTATTTTTTATATTATTACCACACATCAATTTAAAGCCCAGTTTTTGCCAACTAAAAAAACATACAATTTACTCAAATTTAGTCCCTCTACTTTCTTTGCTAACTCATAAACTTTGAGATATACCACCGCTGCAATTACGCGCAAGATTTGATGAATATCACTTGTTAAAAGTGATCTAGAACCAGTGTTTAAAATGGTTAAGAAAGGAAATGTTATTATTTTCTGAAACTTCTATGTTAGGGCTTCTTTTGAAATAGCTATATATTTTTTGTATCCATCCTTACACTATCCAATCAAGCAGTTAAGGTAGTTTTTCTGTTTAGCACAGAATAAAGTAATTTCGCTAGCGCGCAACTGAAAAAAGTACGTAAAACACGAATACTGGCGATTGTGTCGCCTTGGCTTACATAAATTGCAGCTTAAAATAAAGACGAAGAAATGAAAGAAATCTGTTTAAAGTCTTTCATAACCATAAACTAACTATACAAAAAAACTGCATTTCAAATTAGGGACTGATTTTCCACTCTGCGTATTTTTATAGTATGTTTGTCTTAAGGTCTTAGAGACAGGTAGAGAAAATTGCCAAGCAATTTTTTTTGAAATCACTATTTCCTAATGGTCAAAACAAGGCTTTAAATTGATGTACGGTAATAATATAAATGTTACCGTAATTTTATTTTATTTGCAAAAACCATAGTAACAAAACTTATTAACCAAATAAATATAAGAGATTTAATCAACCACAATGTAGGGAATGTTAGATGATTGTTCGTTCAGAAATTGTCTCCCCATAGGAAAAGTTGCTCGTAAACGGTGTATTGTGTATAATTTTATATATACAGTCACCAGCATATGTCACCACGTCAAATGTTCTACACGTGCGGTTTGTAGTCGAGCGGGCGTAGAGCGCCTTGCGCGTCCAGTATGACGATGCAATCAGGATGTTGTTTGGGCTTCCGCGGTATTGTAGTGCTTCGGCTATGTTCGCTGGTGCTCAGACTGACTGCTTTTACGCTATCATGAGAAAACGAAGTACCTCACTCCCCAACCGCAGCCGCGGCAGCTCAAACAGCGTCTTGAGCACGCCAGCCCAGCGCTGGGATTCGCCGCAGGTGTGGCGGTATGCGCAGCTGCATGCACCTGTCACAGCTCCAACGCGCCGCTTTTAAATAGTTTTGTTTTATAAATACTAACCCTAGGCTTATGTTAATTTTGTAATTACTAACAAAATATGGATGTAGTTATCCGAAATAAATATTTTGAATTCGAATTTGAATATCTGCCATAACAAAGCCGGCGGAAATATCTGACACGTCCCAACCACCCTTGAAAAAAGTGTCGTATCCGTTATTTATGCGCGCTTTGATATAGCAGATATTAATGCTGGTACACACCTGAATACATTTTTCTTGCGTTTCAGGCTAAATTCATAGAAGACTTACGGCAGTCTGTAATAATACTAGGATACTCGGTATGTATTCCTTTATTAACCTTAGAATCTGCGTAATTGGTATGTGTGTCGCAGCCAACTGGTTTTAAGGGGATGCATCGAAAATGTAAGCTATATTTTTGTGAGATTTTTGACAAATCTAGTATATGAACCAGGCTGGTTTTTATATATGTGTTTTTTGACTATATAACTTATTCAGTGATTAATGTGGAAACATGTTGACTTCGGCCATCTTGGATTCCAAAATGGACGCCATTTTCGAAATCCGCACCCCTAAAAACCTAGAAAACGACACCTTTGATGACTTTTCTTAAAAGTGATTTCCGCCATCTTGAATTCCAAAATGGACGCCATTTTCGAAATCTGCACTCCCGGAAACCTAGAAAACGACTCCCATGATAACGTTTCCTTTTCCAAAATTTTCCTGCTCGATTGCCAAGCCCATCTCCATTTCCGTCTGCCATCTTTCTTGACCGAACCTCGGACATTTAAGATGTGGACACCACGCTGCAAACCGGGACATGTCCCGGCGTACTGGGACGTATGGTAACCCTACTCTAGACGTCAAAAATATAATAATCTTCTCGGACCTGCCCACGGACCTATTATTAAATTTCTATACGTATTCTCTCATTGATATGTTAAGGGACGAGTCCCAGCAGGAATACCTACAGTTATAGTGGTAATCTTTTTTGGAGACCGTTTCCACTTAGGTTTGTACCTGACAAACAATACCCGTTATCTGCCTTGTTAAGTGTGGCTCAAACTGCTACTTTAAAATAGCAGGCATTATAAGTGCAAACAGCTTTCATACTAAAGGCGTCTAAGTCGAAAGCAAGAAGGTTTACATTTAAACACAAGGGCGAATATGTTGGTCACTTTGTTATTGTTTTCGTTAACTTCACTGTTATTTTAAAAACAGCGTGTCTTAAATTTATATGCCCTGTGTTTCAATGTGAACCCTATTTCCTTTCAAAAGACGCATTTGTTTTTTAAGGAGTTTGCACTTATTATGCGTTTCATTTTATGGGAGCACTCTGCGACTTAACTACGGGCGCAGATAACTTTGTTTGGCAGCTACAAAGGTAATTAGACTCGGCCTACAAAAATGATTTCTACTATACAAACTGTTTTTTTCTCAACTTTCAGGAATTCCATATCAACCTCCGCGAAAGAGAAGTATGTATTGAAGAAAAATATGTTTTTAAAGTCAAAGTGTTTTATGATGGCTAATTTTCTCGTGTCGCACCAAGGACCATTAAAACAAGAGGACTGAGCATCTCCATATAAAAAGGCGTTCCCTGATATGTACATCGCCATCTATGTATTTATTACAATTATTCAACTTTGCAAGCGTGACACAATTATTAAATGTTACGATTTATTTATTATTAGCTATTTGCGAACTAATTGTTACCATACTATGTTTCTTTATTCAATTATAACATAGTTAAATGTTTATTTTTATGGCGCCATCTATTTTTTGCCAGAATATCTCCTTGCGATCGGAACATGATGCAAATTATGGCAAGTGTAAGTCTTCTTGTTTTAATGGCCATTGGTCGCAATATGTTTTGCCGATTGGCGTACAGAAATATACGCTTAAATATATACTTACTGCTTATGCTCTTGTTGAAAGTTGAAACATCTATACTATTATAAAGTCGACATTGATAATATTTTCAAAAAACATATTGTAACTGACTATTTGGATCAGGTCACTGAATCGAATTTGTATGTGTCGTTGTGGCTTTACCACGTCACGCCAAATTGGCTAAACCGATTTCAACTATTTTTGGTTCACTGGTAGCTGGGTATCCACACATAGTAATAGGACACTCTCTACCCGACTACGCTGACGAAAACAAGTGGAGTTATGACTTTTTCTCCGCCGCGAATGAAGTTGCGGGCACTTTCTAGTTATGAATACGACATTTGTTAAACGATAGGTGTTAGGATAGATAGCCTATTATTTCAAGGAAAAAAAATCGGGTAAAAAGTATCTAATAACCGTCTCCGCTATTTTCGAACTTGACCTTCATTTTTTTATATTATTTCATTGTTCTTGTTTTTTATTTTTACTGCTTTTTAATAGAATATAAGATATTTTGTTGGTAAATGAAAGTTTGCTATCGTATTTTTTATAACAGTCAGATATTGTCCGGTAGGTTTGGACCGTAATAATGAGATAAAAAAGTGGACACATATTTCTGAAGGTCTCTGTAAAGTTAGATTTTCAGATTTGCATTTATTTATGATCTGATAAAGACCTGGCTTCATGCTAGTTAAATGAGCATACCTAACAAATCTAACTAATTACACCATGTTTTTATTTTCAGAATGTACGTAACATCAGTTTTTATTATCTAGTACACGTGGCGTAACCAGGTGGTGGTTACGCCACGTGTACCAATAACTAAACATCCTCCTTCACTAGGAGGATATTTAGTTATTATTCCAAAAGTTACATAGCATTACAGTAAAACCCAAGGCACTGTGAACTACAAAAACATACAGAATAAATTCAAACTAGTTCGATTTAGGCGACGTAACTCCGTGGCTCCGTTGCGTCGTCTGATCTGGTGTAGGATTCGGCAGATTGCCCCTGAACTGCCGAAATACTACACCCTTTGGCCAGAAGTCTGCACTTGCGATGGTGTCCTGCAGCGGCCGCGGCACGCGCACCACAAACGAGCTGACGTGCAGGTAGTGGCGGGACTGCAGCTGGTGCACCAGCGAGAATATGATATGTGGCAGCCAACGCCATAAGAAGTACAGCAGTACAGTTTCCATATTAAATCCGTCTCAGAAATAGTGCTTCTGTATGGTTCTGCTGCTGTAACTATTACTTACGCTCTTTTAGAATGAGGAATTTTTGAAATAGCGTTATTTATATTATAGCCTTGAAAAAGTTAACACGACACTTGGTTTTTTCACTACTCTGAAATAATGATCTTTATTCTGTAAGTAGGCCGCAAGAGGACTTTTACAAGTTTACTCTACGGTATTTTCCAAAAGGAAACCACTGTTGAGAAGAAAGCCGAAAAAAACTCAAAAAACAGTCACTCAAAAATTTGTACTGACTGTATCCTAAATATGAGTTTTAAGTATAAAGTCAATGCGTAGTTCTCCAAGAAAAGATATCAAGACTTATAAAAATACAAATATAATAGAAGAGAAAAAAAAACAAAATATGTTTTTTTTTAAACTACTTACTCTGTTGTTGCATTCTATAGAAAACAAGTATCCAAAATATACAATTTTCACGGGTCAGGTTAAAAGTTTTGAAAATGTTAAAGATGATACCATGTAATTTTGGTATTGCAGAAATTTCGGGAATAAAAATTTTAATTATAAAAAATCAGACATTTTTAAATTGTAGAAATTTTTAGCATAAGAACCTTTTGGAATACAGACAATATACGAAAACAATAATGAGACAGACATTATAAGAAGCTGACATTTTGAGAAGCGGATATTATGCAATAGACGTACTTATATTATGGAAAGCAGACCTTTTGGGAAAGGGCATTTTGAAAAAGCAAAAGTTTTAAGCCTGAGCCAGATATTCTAAGATTGAGTTTTTTTTAGTTGATTTACTAATCTGTTATTTTCTTCTGTTTCCGCGATTATTACTAATTTAAATAAAACAATTTAAACGGATGATATCGCATTTGAGTTCCCGACGTTTCGGAAGCCTTTCAGCTTTCCATGTTCACGGGTTTATTGAGATTATTATTATTATTTTTCTACGTCAAAGTAACAATTTGTGCATACTACCCACTTTGAGAAAACAATAAATACATACATGACATAATATAGGCGATATAATCCGTTAAAATTGTTTTATTTAAATTATTAATCTGTTGTTATTTTTTAATTAATTATTTTTTATTATTATTTATAATTAACCTATTTCAGGTTTTTGATGCATTACTCTTGGTATGTTACGTCGGTTCAATTTACGTTTGAATATTATTTATGAGAACAAATTATTGGATGCAGATTGCATATACTGAGTTCTAATATCAAATGGGTCAGTGTGAGAAAGCCCAAAACTAAAAAAAAAGTTGGTCACAGAAACCATGTTTTCGATTTTAGTATTAAGAAAAACCATATACATATTTTCAAAATATTTTCTTTACTTACTCGTATTTATTACGCGTGCATAACAGACAATAAAGAGTTCTTGCTTATGTAAAATAGTAGATTGTTTCACAAGGGGCCAAAATAAGCCTTTATGACACGAAGTGACTATTTGGACGAGCTCACAAAGAGAGCGAGGACAAATATGTCTGAGTGTCATAATGGCTTTTAGCAACGTGTTAAACACTCTACTTTTCACTTCGATTGCGGGAAAATAAAAAAGACTTCACATTAAAATTGTATATTTCATGAAAAACTTAAAGTACAGTTTGAGTAATCCTATCAGAAAGTGAGGCCAATCTGATCAGGTTGGTTTGTTTGTTTTGAATTATTCGTAAGGAGTATGTAGCTGGCCGCAAGTTTTATTTCAGTGTTATAGAAATTTGTATGGGATTATATGGCTTTCTTTTATACCCTGAGGCTAAATGTACCATTTTAGTCTCGCTTCGTGAAGCTAATGTGACGTACTTTTTGAGCAGGAAAAGTGAAATATATATATATTACACTGTACAAAATTAAGAAGCTCTGTACGTTACGTTTTCAGGGCGCTTTGGACAGACTTGAGAAGATTCAGCATCAGTCTGGAAAGCCTTCGCAGGTACGTAATTAAAGGCTTAAAGACTCGTTACACTAACGGTATTTTGGTTTGTTACAGTTTTAAGAGCGAGTGTTCGATAATAAAGAAAATAAGCGAAATAATCTTACTTATTAAATAATCTTATTTGTACTTTTCTATTTTATTCTTATAATATACAAAAGTATAACAAAGAGTCAGAGACCCTTAGATTGCTGGCGTAGCAAGCACACGTCACCTTTAGGTGTTCTGGAATTCAAAGATTTGAGGAACAACGTGTCGAATTATCACAACATAACAAAACGGGGCTTAATCGTGTATAAAGAAAAAGTGTTTACAAGATCTTTAGAAGATGATTGAGTTCAGAAGAAGATTGGACAGACGAAGCGCACCATTGCTGAAACAGTCAAGGAACATATCGCAGCTGTTATGAACCGCCAGGTGAACAAGTCCGCTATTGCCGAACATTTATTAGAAGCGGACCAAACCACTGGATTGAGCTTCATAATCCCAAGATCCTTTCTATGGAACGTAATTACTATAGTAGATTCGTAAGTGAAGCAACTGAAATCAAGAAACACCGAAATTTCAACTGGGACGATGGTTTCAAACTTTCAGCTTCGTGGAATCCAGTAATTAGTAAATGTAAACAACAAAATCGCCTGAAGTCGTGAGTGTAGTGTGTCGGTCTAGTGACGACCGTAGTGTTCAACCTAATAATAAACATCAAGCGCGGGTACATCGACGATTTCGTCGCTCCAGTTTCCTTCGAGACCGTGGACGTACAGCGATGTCCGAAACGTCGAAGAATTTGACGACACCTTTGGCTCGGTGGGTTGGACAACGGCCTACGAAGCTGGCGGTCTCGGGTTTGAATCCCGGCCAGGGCAAGTGTTTGTGTGATGAGCACGAATGTTTGTTCCTGGGTCTTGGATGTTTACAATGTATTTAAGTATTATAATTTATCTATATATTATGTATATATCGTCGCCTAGTACCCATAGTACAAGCTTTGCTTAGTTTGGGACTAGGTCGATTTGTTATTTATTTATTACCAACGAAAAGTAATTAAATAAATCATATTTATACGCGATTAAGCCCCGTTTTGTTGTGTTGTGACAATGAGTGAAGATCGTGTAAGTTTAAATAAACGTGTCCAATTCTTGTAGGTCAATCTCCGCATCTAAGTCAGCCGACGACACACACACGACATTGCATTGAGTAACTATTAGTATACAGGGTGTTTGGTAACAGGATGCAAAGCTGAAAGTAGGTGATAGTTTAGGCCATTTATAACATTTTAAGCCAGACATGTCTGAGACAAATGTTATTCCTTTTTTCGACAATACTAGGAGTTTTCTCTGAAAAAATCTTAGAACTCATATATAAAAAAAAACACATTATAACATTTGTTTAAGACATGTATGGCTTAAAATGTTTTAAATGGCCTAAACTGTCATCTGCTTTCGGCTTTGCATCCTGTTACCAAACACCCTGTAGTTATAGCCCGACAATTTTGTTCGTGACCCTCACATGGCCTGCGGGTGACGGGGGGAAAGACACCGTACACTTCATACTCGGCCCCGCTCTCATTCCCCTCGTCGCCCGGTGAGTGTCAAATTACTCCGTCTGAAATTAATGTGATATAATTTCATCAATCCGAGTAATAAGTGTGATGAAATCATTATTACAAGTATATCCAAATAGAAATCTGATTAAATTAAAGTAAAATCGATAGATAACGCTTTTCTATACAAAATATTCACATTCTCATAACTGCAATGATCTGGGATAAGCAGTTATGAGAATGCGAACATATAGTATTGAAAAGCGTTTACCTATGGCGGCTATGGGTTTTGAAAACATTAAAGAGGGTGTAGATAAACATATAAAATGCATACTTTTGGGAAATTTACTATTCCTAATTGTCTATACAGTTACTCTACTTCTGCAAACAAGAGGGGCTTTACTTAAGTTTTTTATTTTTACCCATAACGCTCTTCCCCATCTCTACCATACTCAAAGTTGACCATAATTTAAAAACTTGAATCCCCTATAACTTGCGTGTTTTAGGCCGCCGTCAACAAAAACTTTCAGCTTGTCACCCAAACACTTTACGAGAATTTTCCTGAGAATAAAGAGAAAATTCAAAAGTTAAGTCTGAAACATAAGAAATTCGCCGAAAAAGAAGCCGAAAAGGTACGTTTTTTTTGTTATTACAATATAATTTTATAAGAACTAGAATATTAAATTACTATATTGATACAAAGATCTAAGTATATAGAAAAAATAATGGCGATCCACTGCAGTCTAAGCCGGAATCGAACCAGCATCTCTGTTATACCGGAACAGCGTCCTAATCTATTAGACGATCAGACCGCTTGTGATTCACAACGAATTTACCCTCTACGAGTATCCTCGGTAACGATACGTTACTCACGACGTCACGACCTATGTATCATTAATTTTTGAAAGGCTTAGTACCTTATAGCATTATAGCACTACTCTCAGAACATGCATGAACTGCTGTTTCAGTAGTGTCAAGCTTACGAGAGAGATGGCGCTGTGATCAGTATAATGTTTTTTGTTTATATTTTTTTAATGTGAAAATGTCTTTTTTTTATTATTAAAAACACACAAAACACATAAAACAAGATTGTGTGATGTTTTAACATTTAAAAAATATAAATAAAAAAAACCTAAATAGTAACCTAGTGATCTGACTAACATGTCCACGACCAAGTGTCAGAGATGCAAGACCGTTGATGGAAACACGGTATACAGGCCGACCGTTAAATTGAGATATCACCCTGGTAAGAGAGGCGCGGGGTAAGGCGACAAAGGGGTTTGACTCCCTTAGGTCTGTGCCTCGCCCCTTCGGAGTCTGTGCCCAAAATTCAGCACCTCAAATGGGGTCAAATCTGATACCTAACCAAATCAGAGAAAGGGACAATAAAAACCGTCCGAGAAGTAGCGCCATCTCTCTTGCTGTCCCAATAATTGTTAGAGAAGCAATGGGACAGAGATGTACCGTGAGGGTCTCATTCGGAATCCCTAACGTCATTTGTCCTAATGTATCGTTTGTCCTAATGTATCATTTGCCATAACGCCTTTTTTTCAGAAACCGTAATTTTTTCAGGATTTTTTAAAAGATCGTCGTATAGATTAGGTTAGGTTAGGTTTGTTTTATAACAATCCAGAAAAGTATACGGTTTCTGAAAAAAATGCGTTATGGCAAATGATACATTAGGACAAACGATACATTAGGACAAATGACGTTAGGGATTCCGATATAGATCCTATTAATCGTATAATTTGTTATTTTATTCTTTTAACAGAAGAAGAAGCTCGGTGTAAGAATACTTTTATTTTATCTTAATAAACAGAACCTGGGCTAGAGGGAGACCAAAGATCACCTGGAGAAATGTGTTGCTGACAGACGTGAGAGAATGCAATGTTTCTTCCTGATGTCATCTTGACCTTGCTTACAATGGACAACAATTCAGTTTTTGAAAGTGACTACAATTGCAATATCACGGATAGATTTGGGCTCTCCGAACATTATTATTAACATTATTATCGGAACTTTTGAACCAATAATTTAAAAAAAAAAAATAATAATTAGGAAGTGGTGATCTGTAGGCGGTACGAAGTTAATTCCTTTATACTTATTTTTTTTTCGCAATTATAAAAATGTGCTAATGAAAATGAAAATGAAAAATTTATTCATAAGTATTCATAACATCGTTACAAGTCGGTTTCTTAATTTAATATATATATAGTTGTGGTGTACACATAACAAATTTATTCAACATTATTTAAATAATTACAACATAGTAAAAAAAAATATAGCCCACCACCGTGTGATGCTCAGGGGTTGAAAACTAATATAGATAAACTTAGAAGGCTGAACTAGTCTACGTACCAAATTTCATACGAATCGTTAAAGCCGTTTCCGAGAAAATAAATACAAAGCTGGGAAAAGGTTCTGTCAAAAATGTCATTCTTGTATCAGTCTTTATTTCCGACTGTTGTCATTAAACTTCTTTTAACTACTCACCGAAGCGATTCTAAACAGCCCAAACTCGGTAGCATGCGTTAGTCTATTATAGAGTTCCTATATGACCTTCTGCGTCCATCATCAGATCAGCTCGATGGTGTGATAATATTGTATTATCACCTAATTTTGTAAAACCGGGTAAGGTTAGCGGCCATAATGGTCTTTGAACCGGTGTCAAAAGATTACGAGAGCTATATGTCCCTCCTAGATAAAGCTGTCGTGATCTTTCGACGCCGCTGAATGAACTTATCCGTTCGTACAGTTTTTTTATATTACAAAATTTTAACGCAGGCACAGTATATCGTCATACCATATGATTTCAGGTCATTGTGTTTGATTACTTCTAAATGTGCGACAGGAAACTGATAGCGGTTGAAACGCCTGTAAAACCACCGAAATGCGACATCACAAGCAGACGAAGTACCCAATTACTTAACACGTTCGGCCCACCGCCGGCCTAAACAGATACTGAGGTTGTGACACAGTAATTCCCCATACAAATTGCGGGTACGTTGGATGACGATCTGCACGCCATATATACTCGAAAGATTTCTTGCGCGACACAAACGTTTTGAGACGTCGTGGTTATATAGCGTTGTGTCATATGCGTCAAGTTGTTTTATATCAAATAACTACACAACGTCTAAGGACGTCACCGTCCATGAACGTTGTGTCACATTAAGTAAATTACTATACTATTAGCTAAAGAACAACGTTGAGAAAAGTCAAACGTTCATGAACGTTGTGTCACATATATTAACTTTATATCACATTTTAAGTCTTAAAGTCTTATCACGTCAACTTGCATACACGTTGTGTCTCAACAAATCATTACTTTTCTTATAGACGAGAAACAACATCATAACACGGTGACGGGTATGGAAGTTGCGTCGTATGCTTGATCATTTTTGTGACTGTGATGCATAAACATCTAAAGACGTCGACATGATAAAACGTTGTATCACTAAAATATTTGGATGTTAGCATGCTAAAATGAACAACGTAGATAAACGCTGACTTTTATACACTTATAATACTTATAAATTAATAATAAAACCACTTTTTAACATATTTTTTTATTATTAGGTAATCTTTACCAAACTAATCAAGTTCTAAGCAAAAACAAATAGGAATATTTATTATCTTATGCCTAATAAAGTATGTGAAACGTAACAATCACTTATATTAGCATGATTTATCAGGAAGTTTTACTCCAGTAGTTAAACAGGAGCAACATTATCAGTTTTATCACATATGTATTTTTTTCAATCAGTCTTAATAAACTTAAAAAAATTATCATAATTTGTATCGCTTTGCAACAACAAAATAATGATATTCTCATTTCGTACCAACTAAAAATGTTCTTGACACTAGACCTTATTATACTTATCAGGAAGGTTTATTCCACTAGTACAGGAACATTATTATCAGTTTTACACAATTATATTCAATCAGTCTTAAAAAAACTTATAAAATAATCATAGTTATGTTATGTATCGCTATACAATAACTAGGTACCTTAATATCTATTCTGTCTGGGTGTGCCAAGCCTCAAAACAAATAGCACAGAGTGCTGGCTTTCCCTCACAGCCTTTACATCTCAGGCTTGTTTCCCTCCTTACTTTATTTTTGGAACACATCTTACATTTCATGTAGCAGCTCGTTTTTTTGGAGTTTTCCCGTATCGGGATTTTTTCAGGCCAGTGACCATTATTCTGAATATTTTCTAAATTCGCTGGTTGTATAAAGTTGTGTCTCTCTTTTAGTCGATTGTCGAATCTGTTTCTTTTTACCATATCCTCAGGTTTTAGGTTTGGCGGAAGTTGTATGAGTTTTTTTATCAAATCTTCACGGAACGTCGTAAATTCGTAAGCTCTGGTATTATTTTTACAATATTTCTTATATATGTAAAAACTGTTCCAAATTGCAAGGTCTAGTACATGAAAAAATACCTTTTTATACCACCTCAAAGTTTTTCTGGGGGTTGAATAGTAGGAGACCATTTGATCTGCTCTATCAATTCCGGACATATATTGGTTATAGGTGGAGACTTCCAGTGGCTTCATACGTTTCTGCCCACGGCGGTTCGAAACTTCTACAAGTTTGGGATGGTTTAATGTCGTTAACATGAGAACTGACCTCTTGTCATGTCACATCGATACGTACACTTTATTTTTTCTAACCCAAAAATGTTCATTTTTCTTCAGTTTCTTCATGGTCAGGTGTTTTGGATTGTCTTTTCGGTTACTTCTGAGGGTACCAACAGTGTGAGTTTTTAAATCTAATAGTTTTTGGGACAGTGTCACTGAATTATAATAATTGTCCCTGAAGAGGTGATGTCCTTTTAATAAAAATGGCCTCATAAGTCGCATTACAAGTTTTTCAGTCTTACTTCTCGTCTCATTTTCATTGCTCTCATCTTTTCTTTCTTTCTTGGATATGTTTAGTACGTACCCATCAGACGTAGTTAGCTCATACAACTTTATGCCATATTTAGATTTTTTAGATTTTATGAATTGTCTAAAAGACAATCGTCCTCTGAACAAAAGCATCGATTCATCCAATGACAGTTCTTTTTCAGGTTTGTAGCATTCGCGAAATATCTTTACTACGGCATCAATGAATTTTATAATTTTATCTTTGCCTTTAGCACCGCGCTCAGAAACACATAAACATCTAAGTATTTGTTCAAATCTTCTCGCTGACATGGTGTATTGGAAAATTGGTTGGTAGTACAAGGGATCAGTGTATGTAAAAAGTCTTTTCTTTTTCGTAACCTTGACTTGCCCCATTAGTAAACATAGGCCTAAAAACTTCAAAATTTCTTCACGGTCAGTGTCCTTGTAGCGGTATCTACGTGAGTTCCTTGTTGTTGGGCGATTAGTGGCACACAGAGCTCTTCCATACTCGTTTGTTGACGTTACAATGTAATCTACAATGTGGGGTGGAAACATCTTGTTGAAGACGTCAACGGGCAAAGCATTTTGAGCGACGTCGAATTGGACCCCTTGTGAACTATGGTCGAACTCGAACATTGGAATATCAGCAGTAGAAATTTCCCACTCTTCAGCTGGAGAAGGTGTACGGCGCCTTGGACGCCGTGGCCTATCTGTTGGTGGTTTGGCTTCGAGAAACATGAGGTGAGCGTCTAGTTACCGTATCAGAAGGTGGTTGTGAGTCTTCTACATCTACCTGAGCCGGCGATCCAGAGCGTGGTGAGTGATCTATCTCTGCAGGTAGCGGTAAAGGACTGGGCGTTGGTTCATTTGCAGGCGAAGCTGATATTCCCGAGTGTACATTGTCCACTAGTGCGGTTATTTCGGGCTGAATCTCCGCTCCTTCTGGTAACTTCACCATCGATGGCGTTTCTGAATGTACCTCGCTAAATGCACGCATTGAAAAAGGGGACGAATTTAAATACTGACCAATGTCAGGGACCAGCGGAAATGTAGCAGAAATTGAATCATTTTGAACATTTTCAGGTATCTGAGGCGGTGGTGGCGTAGAAGATTCTGGTATATCGTCTGAGTTTACCTGGCAAATGGGCGGTGATGAAAGAGAAACAAGCTCAGCGTCCCTCTCGATGGCTCGTGGTGAAATAGGAGGTGTAGGGATATTCTTCATTTGTTCAGGTGAAGGTGAGGCATTGGGTACTTCATTTTCTAAATCAGCTGCAAAGGGTAACCCAGGAAGAGATTCAATTGAAATAGTATCAGCCTCTGCCGTGTTTGAACTACTGTCGGATGCAATTCTACGCCGGTTAGCTGATGTCGGTTTCTGTTTCCTTCGATTCCGAGTCCCAAAAATACTTTCAGAACTCGAGGAACAGGCTGAATGATCAGAACTGGGGTCACCTGAGGCTGAAGATTCGATCTTTGATGTTGTTGCTTTTGAAGGTCGCACGTAAATTGCAGAGTTGTTGCTGTCTGATGATTCGGCTGGTCCTGGATCATAATCCTGATCACTTCCGAATTCCCCATCGTCACTGAAAGGATCAGGTGTAACTTCTCCTGACAACGAGTCTTCAAAAAGTTTCATGGTCGCTTTATTACGTCGTTTTTTATCCATCTAAAACAAAAGGTATGTATTTTACTTTTTTTATTCGTTTTACAAAGATACAAAGTAATTTACAAGTTATATAAATTAATTACATGTTTTTTCCTATAATATTCACTTAGCTCTTCATTTATTCATTTCTATTTATAATGTTTACTTGACTTTAATTCAATCATAACATATTATAAAATAATCATAATCTAACTATCATACATCGTATGTGGCGTACGTACGGTTATTTGCAATTATAAATATAGGGTCCCTACCATATTGAAGACAAATACTATACGTAATCCGTAAAAAAACGACAGGTTTAATAAAAAAGTACAAAATACTTACGATTATTTCAACAACTTTCGCGTCTCCGTCAACAACAGCGCGCGCGCACTCCGTTGCGACGCACTCCGGCAACTGTGGGGCGCGCCGCTTACCCGCGCGACGTACACGAACGTTGTGTTGGCGCCCGTGGGCATGTGTGCGTGTGCAATGGATGTTCGGTAAATCCTCCCAAAAGTTGACGCGTTGCGGCTCTAGCTATTTCAAATTTCTCAGGGTTACGGCACAGGAAAGGTTCTAATATGAAATAATATGGGCTGCCGACGTTGTACAACGTAGTGCGAGAAATGTATTTTTTTGTTTGGAAGTCAATAGACGTTGTGTTTATAAAAAAAATCTGATGATGACGTAGTAAAACGTTGCTGGCCCGAACGTGTTAAATATATGTATTTTTTGTTTTAAATCTACAGCTGTTTATTGTAAGTGCTCTGTTTACTACTTTACATTCCACCTCAATGATTTTTTATTGAATAAGAAGATGTCCTGGTGAATATTTAAGTTTCAACCGCTCTGACTTCGGTGGTGGCATTATTACCATGCGCGGGCGTGCCGCATCCCTGGTGCGCCAGGTGCGAGACAGTCCCAATACCTTGAGAATGTTAGACGATTAACCTGATTGTGCTATTATGTCGCACTGTGCAGGACGGCATTCTTCTCCCAATTCATTCTGTGGTAGAGTTATTAAAGTAGGTAAATGTATCGGAATATGTATATGTGTCCTGTAACACGAAGTAAAAAAAATAATTGGAATTATTGCCGGGATCCCGTGAGATATTCAGGTTTTGTTCAGCTAAATAGTAGACGGCGGTGATTTCTTACAAATGACGACGAAAAAAAACAAAATATTTATTCAGTATCTTAAAACTATTTGTCAGAATTATTGTTGGTTTTAAGCAATATAGTTAACCTTCGCGCGTTTTACCTGTGTATGTTTAGATCTACATAGGTTTTTAAAGGTATTTATCGCATTGAATACAATAACATTCTACAGTTTACTGAAAACAATTAAGAGCGTTTTCGTATTCTCGGTAAAATGGATTATTGACGTTGTATTTGTATGAATAAAGGCCGAAACACACCGGATGCGTGCGCGTTGTATCGTATGAAATGTCATAATAGATAGCACACCGCTTACGTGGCGTGCACGTGCGCAGCGGTGTGTCATCTCGTATGGGTATTCGTACTTTACAACGCGCACGCCACGCGCACGTCTACGTGCACGCTTCGCACACGCATCCGGTGTGGCTTGACCTTTAGAAAATATTAATAAAATACTGATTATATGCGTAGAAAAAATGCTCATTTCAAGGGATCCTGGCACTAATGCACCCACCGAAGTCAGAGCGGTTGAAACACGGAATAATCCCCTTGAGCATTTTAAACGCCTTATATCCATTGCAGCATTATTGACGAACTCTGTATAAATTGTGGTATTATTTTCGGTTATCTAGCAGACCTCGTAGTCTTCTGCAATTAATATTTCCAGAGAAATCGTAGAGGAACCCGTGTCAGATAATTGGCCAGCGAAAAGCAATGGCCATTGCTTGCTGTTTCTTCCAAGGTGCACCGACCTAAGCTAACTCTTCCACCTGGATCACCTGGATCAAGATGGACTGGTAGGACATGAGCACACGGGGAGGTTACCTAACTTCGCACCCCTTTATTTCAATATATGGCAACATTAAATTCTAATACCATTTACTAAAAAATAAAGTTCTTCGGCGGCGGCGGTTGTGGCGGCGGCGGTTGCGGGGACGCTTGCGGCGGCGGCGGTTGCGGCGGCGGTTGCGGCGGCGGCGGTTGTGGCGGCATCTGTGCCGGCGGCGGTTGTGGGTAATAATCACTCAATGGTAAGTAAAAAAAGCTTTTGCTCGTGACATAGTTTGCCTCCATTTCGAATGTCAAAAGATCCTTAGTGCACTATTTTTTTTAATGATGTGTTTCAAATTTCATGTTCCTGCCTTCAAGGACCTACGGCCCGGCTAGGATAATTTAATGCGCGACTCGTGGCACGGCGAGAAAATTCTCTCTTCATTGCGCGGTCGAGACGCTCACCGCACAGCAGCTAGTATCACACGCAATGTATTAGGAATTCGCTTGCCATGCCGCTCGTCGTGCGTTGCCGTAGCCAGACCCATAGGCTGTGCTTTTTCTGTCAATTTTAAGCACTTCACTGTTTTATACGTATATTTATAAGCCCTTGCGTCTATTGCAGACGATTTATGGTGGGAAGTTCTCGAGGCACCGTTTATGGTGGCTGAGAAAAGCACCCCCGTTGAGTGTGCATTACGTGCGCGTGGCGTACGCGTTGTAAAGTACGAATCCTCATAAGAGATGACACACTGCTTACGTGACGCGTGCGTACGCAGCGCTGTGTCATTTCTTATGTGGATTCGTACTTAACAACGTCACGGACACACATCTGATGTGGCTCGGCCTTAAACCGATACGAGAACGACATGTTCTTCCATAACACTGACAAGAGAAATTTGCGACACACGGTATTGAGTCTTCTTGAAGACGTCTTTGTCTCTTGTCAGCGAGTGCCACGAACCAGTTCCACGAGCCTAACAAAATTTTTACACTTGGTATCCGAATCAACAGTTGACAGTTGAGTATCAACTGTCAACAACATGTCCCATACGAAATCATGCCACTTGATTCTGATTCCGAGCGTCAAACGCGTTAGACAATAAGGGGCCAGGTTTCATCACCAGGGATCGTAAAATGCGAGCAAAATCGATTGAAATGCCATATAACCAGTGACAACCCTAGAAGTTCAATGAATTTGGATCAGATTTTACGAACCCTACCAGTCTAGCACAACTCTCCGTGACTACGCTTGTCACGCGACATAGCATCACCTGTCCTTCTCACATTGTGTTGAAAGGAAAGAGACAAACAATTTTTGTCGCGCGACATAGAGTTGCGTATCACAGTTGTGCTAAAGGTGCAGCTCATCTCATAACTTGCGCTGCTCCACTCGTTTGCGTCACTCCGATCGTTTCTGCGCATGCTTTTCCCAGTTTTGGTGGTCAATATGAAGTACATAGTTTCCTTACTGTACTCTGGTGGACAGTTGTGTGTTTCGCACGGCTGCAAAATTATTTGGCTTTACGTGCCTTGAAAGCCTCGTTATGCTCAGGAATCTACAATTTAACCACAAAAAAATTGCTCTTTTGTTTCAACTTTTAAGCAATACTAACAATATACCTTTTATTTTTCCAGCAACGTTTCCAGTTTTAAATGTTTGGCTTCAATACACTCAAGGATGTATAATCATCAAAAAATAAATTGGTTTCTCCTTTTCGTTCGTTTATTTCACTGATTTTCCTTAGTCCTTCAAGATTCTATAAAGATTTTTAAGGAAATCAGTACCAAAGTAGTAACTGAACTGAACTGACGAATTTTATAAATTCATGTTTTTTTTTCGTCAATTTAAGATATTGCATTGAAATGTAAGTAATTTTTGTGTACAAAAATACTTAACGCTTAAATATTTAAGCTTTTGGATGCTTCCATATTTGAATGATGAAGCGATCAGCCACACGTCACGCCAGATATTGACATTATTGCGACGATATATATTATCGAAAAAAATCCTAATATTTTCGTATTTAGATCTATACAAACTTACATATATTACTAGTGGTGTTTAAAGACTAGTCTTGAAGACTTTCAAACCTTAAACTCGCAAACCTGGAAGATTCATGCTTTGAAAACTTAAGCGTTGAAGGTTTGAGCTCAGTTTTGAACCGGTTCAGATCCTTAATGACTCAAGCTTTTTTTGAGCTCCTAAGAGTAAGTCTTTAAGACATTCAAGAAGCTTCATAAAGAGCTCAAGCTTCTAAAACTTAGCCCTATTGAAAGCTCATAAACAGCCCCCGAACCTGAGTCAAGTGTTAAGAGCTCAAACAATGAGCGTTCGAATAGGCAGAAAGTATAGCTAGCGAGCTATAGGGGAGGCCTATGTTCAGCAGTGGACGTCAGTGGCTGATAGATTAATAAATAGATTTGGATGCAGATGTCTTACGACGGCCATAACAAAAAACTTAAGGAACGAGGTCATCGACCGGTGGTGAGAGATCGCGAGAGCTTTATATAGGACGGAGATATAGCTCTTGCGATCTTTCGACAACGGTCCATAGTCCATTATGGCCGCTGTGACAACCAACCTGTGAAACAACGTTCCCCAGTCTCCCCTATTATGTTTCATACGTCGGATAGTGGAGTGCCGGGATGGTCAGTTTAAAATTGATTTTCGTCAAATACGTAATTATTCAACTGCTTCTACCCCACTTTGGTCACACTTTTTTGTGGTGTTTGTAGATTTGTGGCATTTCGGGGTCTATTTGGTAGAGACCCCCTTTCAACAGTTTCAAATCCTAAAGTCTACAGCGGGCTTATGATGGTCGCGTTTATCACGCGATAAATGATATCATAACGCGTCTGTCACTCTTGCACTCACACACGTGTCAGAAGGTGACGGCAGCTATGTCATTTATTTATCGCGTGACAAACGCTACCATCATAGGCCCGCACGCGTTTCGACAAAATCATACCTAAGTATTTTTTTTTATTCTTCTGAGATAAAACATATACAGGGCGATTTTTTAGTAGTGAATCAAAACCTTACTTTTGCAGGCTAAATCAACTTTAGTATGAGTTGGTCTCGAATCATTAAAAAAAATTGAATCTCCTATACTAACCGACTAAGGTTAGCTTCAAGTTATATATGGAGAATTTTCTTTTTGTACTATTTCGAAATTGGTCTCCTACTAAAAGTTGATCGTCATTGTGAGTAGCCTCGGAAAGTAAAATTTTGATTCACACCTAAAAAATCACCCAGTATTTAAGTGCTGCTTTGCACCACTTACTTATTTTTTTTTCTCTTAACATCTCCCACTACCCAAAGGTTGTCTAGAAGAGATCGCTTTTTACTCCTTGCATGTATTGTTTTCTGTACTCTGTTTTGTGAGGTGTGCAATAAAGAGTTATTGTTATTATAGAATTTATTATTCAAATAATTCGTGATAATGGCCGTGAATATGAAATTGGAACATTTGCTGGCCCATTTAATTTGCAACTTTCTATAACTAATTACTTATACATATGTTTTCAAATGGTATCAAATACGACCAATGTCTCAGTATAGAATTTAAACGTAATGGAATTAATGGTGCTGTAAATTTTTAATTAAACCTTATTTATGGTCTTTTTACGGCTATAATCCACGAGCAAGCATTAACCGTTAAATGATCTAAGTTTTCTCTTGTTTTAAGATGAAAATAAGACTATTCGTGTTAGTGATCATTATTAAATGCGTAGTGGGAAAATTTGAAGGCTTCATAGTCGGAGGCAAGGTTGCTAAGTCCATCGAAGATTTTCCTCACGTCGCTTTTTTGATTTTAACTACTCGTGACGGTGATCAGTTCGCTTGTGGGTCGTCGATACTAAATCAATATATACTTATCACGGCGGCGCACTGTGTAACATACTTCCGAAAGATCACTGCGTCTGTGGGTAATGTGAACAGGCTTAAAGGAACACCTCATAAGGTGGAAAGTGTCGTCGGGCATTCGGGCTGGGACGAGTTTACTAATTTAAATGATGTGGCGTTGTGCAAACTGAAGCAGCTACTGGTTTTCGGGAGTGGTGTGAAGAGGGTCATCGTCCTGAGGTCTCCACCGGAAACAGAAAAGGGAAAGATAGCTGGCTGGGGTGCAGTCGAGGTATGTTGAATTGCAAGTAAATATCTACTATTATTATTATTGGGGGTGCTATCTATTTCGCATAATTTTTTATGTCCGTAACTGATTACGCCGAACAGGTTTCGCATAATTTGATTTCGCCGAATGTTCAGTTCGTCTCGCTGAATCATTATTTGTCCCAATCTAAATATGCATAATTTATTATCGCCGAATTTTAGTTAGCTGCAAATTCAACCTCTAACAATAAAAAACTACTGCCAGTAAAGTAGGTTAGGTTAGGTTAGAACTGCAATCCCCAACAGAAGATGACTGCTGCCAAAAAAGTAGGTTTTCGGCATTAAAAAGTTATGCGTAACGACCATTCGGAGAAAACAAGATACGGTGTAATGAAATTATGCTTATAGATCATTAGGCCTATTGAGATTATGCGATATAGAATTATGACAAAAAAATGCGTAAACAAGGGGAACCTATTATTCGTGGTCGGACGACCTGGTTAGGGTTGCGGGGATTTGCTGGATGCGGATCGCCTATAACCGGCCCATGTGGAAATCTATTGAGGAGGCCTGTGTCCAGCAGTGGACGTCCTATGGCTGAAATGATGATGATGATTTATTATAAAGTTGTAAAAATTGAATATTGATTGTTTACGAAAATCTTGATGGAACCATCACAATCTTGTTGTTTTTTAAAGTGAATTTCTTCACTAAGAAAGTATATATTTTTATAACGACACATTTGGCTCAGTGGGTTGTACAACGGCCTACGAAGCTGGCGGTTCCGGGTTCGAATGCCGGCCAGGACAAGTGTTTGTGTGATGAGCACGAATGTTTGTTCCTGGGTCTTGGATGTTTTCTATGTATTTAAGAATTATAATTTATATATATATATATAATATATATATATATATATCATGTATATCGTCGCCTAGTACCCATATTACAAGCTTTGCCTAGTTTCGGGCAAGGTCGATTTGTGTAAGATTGTCCCTGATATTTATTTATTATTATTATTTATAAATACAAAGATCTAGATAATGAAACAAATTCAAGACTCCGACCGGATTTGAACCAGTGCCTCGTGCCTTGCCGGGGCGCACGCTCTGCCAACTGAGGTACAGATCCAGTTAGTTTATCTTCAAATTTTGACACTATTCGTTACAAGATCTTTTGCATTTGTCATTTTATGCGGCTTTTCTGCCAAAAAAGGAAATACTGTCCGTACGTAGAGGATATTTTCAAAAAAATAAGCGATATAAATTATTTTAAGGTCACTCAATCGAAAAATATTTTTTTTGATATTTTGGTATGTTTGTATGTGTCGTTGTGGCTTCATCACGTTATAACGTCTTAACGGATTTCAACTATTTTTATAACACGGGTAGCTGAATATGCACAAAGAAGTGTGTAAGGACCATAGAGTCTGGCTTTCGGTAGCTTCTGTCTACCCCAGTGGGATACAGGGGTGAGTATATATATATATATATATGTATGTATCTATGTATTGTAAGCGGAGCTCAGATGTAGAGCAAATAAAAGGACGGGCAGAGCTTAAGATGTTATCTATTTAACTTCTGCCTCAAGACTAAGATCCTAAGCCAGCTGGTACGAGACAGCTGTCGTTCTTAATTTAAATACATAATACTTTTAAATACGGCCAGTCTGTCTCCGTTTACTATCGCGAAGGATTAACACCATCACAGTGTGTATGTATGTGTGTCATTAAAAATACATTTTTCTTTTACTTAGGAGACAGAGTACACTAATTCGGACCTTCTCAAATACACAGACCAGAGACTAGCGACATACAAGAAGTGTAAGACTATGCTAAATAATGCAGTAGTACCCAAGGGGACTATTTGCGGGGGCGAAAGAGACGCTACAACAAATTTTTGTTCCAAGTAAGTATAGCTAACAAGTCATCATCATTCGCTTGTCTTTATCTGTTTTACTTGGGGTCGGCGCAGCATGTTTTTTTCTTCCATACCTCTCTATCACTCGTCATCTCGTCACTCACATCCTTCTTGTTCATGTCATCTCCCACGCAAACCTTTTCCTCGGACTACCCGTCCCCTTACATCCTTCCCCATGCATATCTAATACCCTTCTTGTCACATGACTCTCATCCCTCTGCAAAAGATGTCCATACCACCGTAGGTGATTTGCTCTCACAACTTATAGACTACGGGTGCTACTTTCAAGCTTTTTTTTATATACTCATTCCTTATCTGAACGTGCAATCTGCTTTCATCCGTCACGTTTGCGGCCCAACATTCCGATCCATACATGACGACAGGTCTTACAATGCTCTTGTAGATTTTGCCCTTCAATCGAAGGGGCATTCGGGCATCGAATATTACTCCCGAGACCTGTCGCCGTTTTATCCATCCTGACATTATTAATATTTTAATTATTCTTGACATGCTTTACTTTGTAATTTTCACATTTTTTTAATGTTTATAGTACCCGTATTAGTTTAATTAGGTTAATGTTAGTGTCATTTTTGATTGTTTTAATTATCCTGGACATCCTTTGGTTTTAGTGTAATTATACATATTTTAATATTGTTAAACAGGTTGAACACTAAATTTTATTTATTCGATATGATAAATCACTGCATATCTGCCAAAGTTTCGTTTGCCAAAAAGCACATCATAGCTGTTCTATATCATATCACAACTGTCACCTTATCTTACCTATGTATGACGAAATAAATGAATTTGAATTTATTTGTATTATATTATTTCACAGAGGTGACTCCGGCAGTGGTCTCCTCATAAGCGGCCAGGTCCTCATCGGGCTAGTTTCGTTCAAGTATCCCGAGGCTTCCCGAAGCCTGATCCTGTACACCGACATCGCGTATCACTACGACTGGATCAAACGCGCAGCCGTAAAACTGACATCTTGCTAACTTTAAGAGATATACTATAGTATACCCTAGTGACCGTTCCTCCATACAAACCTAATCCCCCGTTTCCTCCTTGGATAATTGCCTTAGAGCAAATATATTTTATAAATATAATCTATACTTACCTGTACCATGCCCCTATGTTTTATTTTTCTTAATAATTTGTTTGTTTTAAGAATTAGAGGCCCACTGCAAAACCAAAACTGCAAAAAATGCCACCATCCGGCGCCATAAGCACACGTTCAGTAAACAAATTTAACGAATATAAAAGAAAAACAGAAAACATAGAAGCATAGCCGAAGCCCTCGTTATAATATATGTGAACGAAAACCTATGTCCAGTTTTGGAAGAGGAAATAGGGTACAATGAAACCCTGTTTTCGCCAATTTTTTGTAGGTCTGATAGTTCCGAGTTGCAGTTGTCCCTTTTGCACTGTAATACGGGGGATTTGAGGCGATGCGATAGCAATAGTTTTTAAAAGTACCTAATTTCCAAAAGGCCTTTTGCTAGTATATCCTCATTAATGGCCGCTGTACACATTGGGTCAGCGCATTGGGCCAATTAATTGTAGAGACCTACTTGGCTGTATCTGTATGTTGGTAGTTGGCATCAACACTGGCCGGCCAGCCGAACGGTGTCGGTTTTCCGTGCACGTATCAAAGGATCTCGACGCGCTTTGAAAACACTGGTCACACGTTGGCGTATTATTCAGTTCGTTTTATTATTTTTTATGACAAAGGAGGCAAGCGAGTAGGCGGGTAGCCTGATGGCAAGCGATCACCGTCGCCCATAGACACTTGCATCACCGGAGGAGTCACATGCGGTGCCGGTCTTTCAAGTGAGACTGCGTTCTTTTCTTATAGGCTTGAAGGTCGCATCGGTCCGGAAATACTGCAGGCGGCAATTTATTCGTCAGCAAAAACAGTAGTGTCGGTAGTTCCCAAGTTACGATGGCGTGGACTAGCAACGAGGTGTTAAAATATATTGAACCGAGACGAACCAATAATATGAAATCCAATAAAGCACTGTATAAAAAAATTGCCGCGGCTGCAAGATATTCCACGTCCATCTTTATCAAAGAGCGAATGCAGAATAAACGATGCACCATTGTTTAAATAGCGACATTTGGGATTCGTTATTTTGGCCCAACGCGCTGGCCCAATGTGTACAGCGGGCATAAGACACTCTCGTATGAAAAAAGGATATTAATCATTTTCGTTTCATTATCTCTTAATCATCTATACTAACTATTATAAAGTTGTAAAAATAAAATGTTTGTATGTGTCGTTGTGGCTTCATCACGCTAAATCGGCTAAACAGATTTCAACTATTTTTGGTACATGGGTAGCTGGGTATCTCCAGATGGTTATAGGATAATTTTTACCCGATTTTGCTAAAGAAAAAAAAGGGTAATGACTTTTTCTCCTCCGCGAACGAAGTTGCATGTAGTCTAGTCTACATATATTACGATAAAGATTGTGCGTGTTACAGAAAATTTGACAAATTATGTATGCTGCCAGGTACGAAAGTGTCTTAAAGCGATTGATTGATTAATATCGATAAAACCGTCTGTTGTTTCTTCACTTGTAATGTTCCTCAGGGAAGACCGCGGAAGCTTTTAAGTAGTTCATTAAAACAGTCGTTTAGAAAATTAGATTCTACCCTGGGACTTCGTCAGACAGAATGGTTTCTCGTCTAATAAAATAAATAAAAATCAATAATTATTTTTGTTGGTTCTAACCACTCTTAATTAAGTCCTCCCGCGAAGGTTAAGGTGCGCCCACACTTGTATCATTTGCTCGTATTCGATCACCGTGGCGTGGCATGACTGCTTATCGCGCTGCTTGGACGCTCAATATCAGCGCGGCGATTACGCCGCGCTTGTCAGATCTAAGTGTCTGATACGCGTAGCAACATGGATTTCGAGCGATCGGATCAGCGCAACGTCCAAACGCGTGATCGTGACACGCGATCATACCACGGGACAAAGATCTGATCCCGCAAACTATATCGGTTAAACAGTTAGGGACATAATAAAATGGCTTAAAGATAATAACCTGGCAGTAAACCTCGAAAAAACAACATATATTCATTTCTATAACAGACAGAAAAAATCTAGTGACTTATGAAAACCAAATCATAAAAGTAAGTAATATAAAATTTTTAGGTATAACGTTACATAATAGGTGCTCTTGGAAAAAACATGTTGAGAATTTAAGTAGCAAAATAAATAGATTTGCATATGCTCCTTGGGTGGCTAAAATAACTAATCAACAAACCGCGCTTAAAGCTTATCATGCCTACGTGGGATCAGTGTTAAGATATGGTATATTACTGTGGGGAAACTCGATCGATATAAATAGAATATTTAGAGGTCATTCTGTGCAGACGTGGTATATGTGACGTTAGTCCCATAACGTCCTGTAAGCCATTGTACTATATATCTTTGAAATCTGTGTATCTCTTTATATCTTTGAAATCTGTGTTTTTGTTAAAACTATTTTAGCACAAAAGGCCAAGTAAGTATCTTTAACACGAGATATCCACAGAGGTTACAGTTTCCTAAAGGAAAAACTGATCTATACCGTAGAAACTGTTTTCCAATGGCCATACGGATTTTTAATAAATTACCAAACGATCAAGGATCTAAAACTACATCAGTTTAAAAATAAATTGTACAATTGGTTAAAAGAGCAGACATTTTATTCAGTTGAGGATTAATTAAATTATTGATTACTGACTTGTATTGATTATTGTAATGCACTGTCCATTTTATGTAAATTGTTTTAATTTGGTAGTGTGTATATTTATTATAATTTAATTGAAAATTTAATGTCAATATAATGTTTGACGTGTTGAAATAATTTAATTGTGTATTTTTGCAGGCCAGTGTTACTGGTTAGATATGTTAAGCGGCTATACGTGTTTTTGACCATCTTTTGTATGTACCATATCTAAAGCAAATAAACAATTTCATTTCATTTCAAATGATACAAATGTGGACGCACCTTTAGGTAAATAAGCACTACCTGTTCCGACCTCTGCTTATGAGAAAAAATCATAAAACAGTCATCGGTTCTAAAAAACTGTCCAAGTGCGAGTTGGACTCGCGCACCGAGGGTTTCGTACAAAACACGCTACAAACGGCCGTATCTATGATAATCCAGTGTTAGCAGAGCCCTACTCCTAAGCTAAATGTACGCGGTATTCGGTCATTTTATATTGGTTACTGACATAGACAGACAGAGATAAAATTATTTTGTTTTTAATATTTGTTGTTATAGCGGCAAAAGAAATACATCATCTGTGAAAATTTCAACTGTCTAGTTATCACGGTTCATGAGATACAACCTGGTGACAGACGGACAGACATACAAATGGACAGCGGAGTCTTAGTACATAATAGGGTCAAGTTTTACTCTTTGGGTGCGGAACCCTAAAAAGTATTGTTTGTAATGACAATAATGATGAATTGTAAAATTAAAAAAAAAAACAAAAAAAACATTCATAGTTGAGCTCCCTACAGCTCGTCTTTTAATCTTCCACTGAAGTGCACGGCATGTCTGACTCCATGCGCTAGTACAATCAGACTGAGTGCCATTTGATGCCAATGGCACGGATTCTTCAGAGACTCCTGCTTTATTTTTCTTATTCTCTTTTGTTCTTCTGGGTCTTTTGCATATGCTATTTGAATTCTGGTGCGGTTGACGTAACAGTTGAAGTTCTCTGCGATGCAGCCTTGGTCGTCGATCCAGCTCATGACTTTCCGGAACCAATGTCGGCGATGGAATTCCTCGTACCCAAGCAATGCACAAAGGGAAACTAAAATGAATGAAATTTACTTATTTCGCGAAAGTTCCTTTTAATAAATAAATATCAGGGACAATCTTACACAAATCGACCTAGTCCCAAACCAAGCAAATCTTGTATAATGAGTACTAGGCGATTATATGCATCTATACTATTATAAAGTTGGAGAAATGAAATGTCTGTAAATTGAAGAAAAAAAAAATTGTAACTGACTATTTGGAGGTTTTTTGTATGTTTGTATGTGTCGACGTGGCTTCATCACGCAAAATCGGCTTTAGCCGATTTAGTTTACTAAATGTTGATATCCACTATTTTTAGTACACGGGTAGCTGCGTGTCTTCAGATGGTTATAGGATACTTTTTACGCAACTACGCTGAAGAAAAAAAAAAGAGGTTAAGACTTTTGCTCCTCCGCGAACAAGATTGCGGCCGGTCTCTAGTAACACATACTCGTATAGATAAATTATAATACTCACGAGTAAATGCATAAAAAAACATTCAAGACCCAGGAACAAACATTCATGCTCATCATCACTACACAAACACTTGCTCTGGCCGGGATTCGAACCCGGGACTGACCCGAATGTATTGTTAAATCGGGACATTTTGGATAAATAGTTAACCAAGAAAGCGCGTATTAGAGAAATCTTAGACCTTTAGTGGCGTGACGTTCATAAAACTTGATTCCCACCGAGTTACCCACTTTCAGACAGCTGGTTACAGTATTTGAAGAAAAAACTACGGATAATGTTTGACGCCACGCCACTGGTAGTTATCTATTTTTTCCAAATGTTGGATTAGAAAATATTTATTCAAGCGTCTTAGTAATATTATTGTATGGATATGCAAGTGTGTTATCGTAAGTAGATAAACACCACATTTGTATCTATATCACATGTATTACAACCATTTACCTTCATCTGGCATAAACTTTTTTGTTAGAATCATCAATTGGCATAATGCATTTTATGTCTAAAACTGTAAATCTCTGTATTTTTTTTACGCTGAAGCCTCTTCGATTATGGTGGCTGTACACTTTCGTCAAGCAGCTTCGTCAGGAAGAGTTCTAGTTGAGTGTACAGTTCAGTGTATTCAAGTTTTTAGCTAAGTACATCGGGCAGTCTTGACGAGTTTGTAAAGGGAAAATAATATTCTCTTTGCCTGAATGTCGTCAGTCCTGTTAAATGCTTTAGTTTCGGTTAGGTTTGTTTTATAACAATCCTGAAAAGTTTACGTGTTCAGAAAAAAATGCTATGTGCCAAATGATGATTATGAAAAAAAAGTTTAGGTATGCTAGATGAGGGTAACTCATATCACAACAAAAATACTCGTTGAGATGACCACAGCTACCAATAAGTTTGCCCTTTACCTTTTCTAAGCTGAACACAAAACAAACTGGCGACCGAGATCATACTACTATCTATAGATATTATTATGATAACGGTCGGCAGTTCGTTTTGCATTGAGTGTTGCTACCAGTCGCCATACCCGTTTAAGCTTGGGGGTGACATCTCCAAAATTCATAATTTGTGTTGTAGTGTGCCAATCAAGGCCCATAGGCCTAGTGATAGGAATTACCAGCAGATAATACTACATAATAACACAGCAGATAATACAGCAGAGAATACAATACAATACAACAATTCTTTATTGCACACCAACAACAGAATCAGTACAATAGAGCCTTAACATAAAATACGGTAGACAATAGGCGGTCTTGTCGCTAAAGAGTGATCTCTTTAATATATCAAGTTGTATGCTTTTTTTTTGTAAGAAATAAGGCTTTTTTTAATTAATTTATTAAATCAAATTGAATATCCTTTAATTCGGTTGTTTTTTGAAGCTACAGAAATTCATGTCTTACGATATTGATAGGTTCAAATTTCATTGTCATGTCATGATTGTGATAAAAATACAAATCAAAGCGCAAAGAAAAATATGATTGCTCTCGCACGTGGTCACACCAGGACTCGAACCCGGTACTTCCTGATTACGCGTCAGGTGTGTTACCATTTCACTAGCGAGCACTGTGCCATTCGCATCGAATTTCACTTGAGCTCCCATTAACAAGTAAAGTATACTATGCACAACCGACCCGCAGGCTCCACAGAAACCAGCGTCGTTGGTATACCTAACCAAGCCGACGCCATTGTTGAGTGGAGACAATTTTAGGTTCACATCTCTCGTTTACATTGTATTGTCTGTTTTGTCATGTTAAATTTGTTATGATGTGTTATCCTGAATAAAGTTTTATTCTATTCTATTCTAATTTATCCATCCGCTGTCACCCCTGTACCTATTTTTATTTTGAAAGGTATGTGGTGTTAAATTTCCCGCATTAAAAAATCACAGAAACACAATAAATTTGTGTTTCATATTAAGAGTCATGTCATGATGTGTTGTATGGTGGGCCTTAAGAGGATGTGATGCAACCTTTTACACCATTTCATGGAAACATATTTTCAAAATGAAGTCCTGGTTCTTAATGAGTTACCATGTTTAAAAATAAATAAATCGATAGTTACTGTGCTCCATCCACATATCTCTGTCGAAATAGCCGAGCCGCGCGATGTACACCACCTCCCGGTACATGGAGGAACACAGGATATCCATGAGCTGGTCGTCTTCCATTACACTTCTCATGTAACAGCGGCGGATATGACGAGGAAACATTACGTTCAACATCCTGTTACCATAAATTAAACATTTAGCATTTTCATTTAAGGAGCTTACAGCTCTGAATGACCTTCGTTCCGTAAGCTCTTCGCTTTTGCGTGTTATACATATGTCTCATCATGTTGACAGCGACCGTCTTTACCAATATACTGTTTCAGTTTATCTTCACGAGTCACCGAAATCAAGATAAACGCCATCAAACTTTGTTATGTTTACGACGAAAAACAAGTTTTTCCAACTTTTCTTAAAACATACACGCTTTTTAAAGACAGGCTTGCTTAGCGAGGCAGGTCTTTTCATAATGAACAATTAGACATAGGTTTTGAGTATATTAAAGGTTTATTGAGAGAGACGACCAGTTTAGCTCAGAGGGAGTAACGTTGCCTGCGAAGCTGAGGTCCTGGGTTCAAATCCCGGTAAGGGCAAATATTTGTGTGATGAGCATAAATATTTGTTCCTGAGTCTTGGATGTTTTCTATGTATGTAAGTAATATATCTATGAAATATATCGTCGTCTAGTACCCATAACACAAGCCTTATTGAGCTTACAATGGGACTAGTTTAATTTGCGTAAAATTGTCCCTTAATATTTTTTTATTTATTATTTATTATTGAGAGACTAGATACGCAATTTTTATTTTCATTGACCTCTGTAAAAATCCTTAATTAAATAAATAAAAATATATTCTAATTTTCTATTAAATCCCAAGAGAATATAAATAAAAATGAAAGATATTATCTATACTTTTATTATATTTTAAAAATTTAATGTGTTGAAGATATTTAAAAAATATATATGTGATACGGATTATTTGAAGGTCACTGAATTGAAAAATATTAATTTTTGTACGTGCTTCATTACGCCAAATTGGCTAAACAGATTTAAACTATTTTTGGCACACATGTACCTGGGTATCCATAGAATGTTATAAAATACTTTTTACCCATCTACATTGACAAAAAAAATAGGAGTTATGACATTTTCTCCGGCGCGAAAGAAGGTGCCCACCTTTTAGTAATATTAAAAACGTCAGTGTGTGCCGACGTACGTATGTACGTTCCTCTTAATTTTAAAAACTACTGAACGGATCTGAACGAAACTTTCAAGTAATGTTGTTTCGACATCTAAGGAACACGTCCATCCATACTTACTAATATTATAAATGTGAAAGTGTGTCTATCTGTCTGTCTGTTTGTCGGTTACCTCTTCACGCTTAAACAGCTGAACCGATTGGAATGAAATTTGGTATGGAGATAGTTTGAGTCCCAGGGAAGGACATAGGCTACTTTTTATCTCAGAAAAATACCCTCATCCGTGATAAATAAATTTAAGGCGGACGAAGTCGCGGGCAGAAGCTAGTATGCTATAAATTGCGTCTCTACGCAGATGAAGTCGCGGAATACACCTAGTATTGATTATAAGAACTCACCGGTGGCTGAGTGCGTAGGAAAAGGAGGGAATATTCTCATACACGACAACGGAACAAAACTCATCAGCAACACAGGGCTTGAACATCTGTATATTATCTAGTGGCTTCGGATTGTAAATTATTTCGCCCAGGCAGTAATCTGTATAGCAAATAATAATGTTAATTTTAATATTTATTTAGAAAATTTTACTAATCGAGATGACTGACCGAACAATTGGCGAACAAATTTTTCATGCATTTTTAGAGGGGCTTTAAATTTATTCAAACACACACAATTAAAAAAAAAACACCTACAAACTCGGAAACACCCACACACTGAAAATGGGGGTGTTGACTGCACTCAAATAATAATAATGAAATGGTAATCTTTATGACGAAAATTAAAAAAAAAACACTTTTAGTTCGATACCTTACGTGCATCTTGTTTTATGAGCCTTGAAAAATAGGTAGGAAACTCCATTTTTAAAGTATGAAAATATTAATAAATAATAATACCATTGAATAACCCATGAAATGTATGGTAACTGTTATGAAACCGTTTTGATAAACTCAAGTTTTAACATAGCTGCAGAACAAAGTTCTTAATTCCCCCATATAAAGTAGGAAGGTGCGACGTCACACCTTGTTAGGGTTCAGTATGGAGCGTTTTTGGGGAAGTCCAAAAATGTGATTCTAACGTAGTTGTATCTCGTGGAGTTTTTATGACATTAATGTACTGTTTTCCAGTATTTCTATTATTGAAAGATCTTTCTATAACATACCACAATAAAAAGGTGTCAATATCCATATTTATCGTATAACCGGAGTTTTCGTAATTACTTTTGTTCAATATTCATTTAGTATTAAAAACCCAAGCCATTGCACCCCCAATAATGTTAGAATTACTGGCAGTCTAAAAGATGTGATAGCACATATGTCACATTCAAATTCCGTCAGTGAGTTACTAGTGTCAGAGCGTGAAAAAGTGTAACAGCGCCGTGCGCATTCATTTTTTTTTAAATAAAAACTGATATTTTCGGTATCGAGTAAAACCCCTGATACAGTCGTAGAGGCCTCCCGGAGCTCACCATCCCAGCAGCAAGTGAATAATTCCGAATTATTGTCTCCGCGATAACTTGGGTAATAACTTTGGCAGAGGGGAATGTATTCGTGTGGCATCTCCAGTTGTTAAATGCTCTAAGCATTTTTACGGTGATGTTCATTAACTCTTGACGCTAATGTTTACAACATGGTTAGCCGCAGAGTTCCGGTATATAGTCACCCAGTGGGTACCACAGGATGACAGGACGGGCGGAGACGGTGATGATGGGACGACCTATATGCCTTCCTAGACGATTGGCTAGAGGTAGCCGGCAATAAGGAGTTCTGCAGATCTAAAGGAGAGGCCTTTGCCCAGCAGTGGGACACTGGTATAGGCTATTAAAAAAAATCGGGAATACAAGAGTATGTATGTCAAATGACTTTTCTAGTAAACGAAACATTCGGGGAAGTTAAATTCGGGCAAATGAAAATTATTGCATATGAATGTCGGGCAAACAATAGATAGCCCATGCGTAACGAAATGATTCCAATCCACTGAAAATCGATGAAAATGATTTTTTATCTTTGCTTTATTAAAAACTCATTCATGCAACAAACAGTAGACAAAAATAATATTTCGAATAGCTATAAAAATAACAAAGATATAAGCCATAAAACATTTCATTCTATCTCTTTCTTGCAAAGCAGAATTTAATATGGAGTTTATATGGCCGGAGTGCACTGTGACATGCCTGAAAATGCCTATATTATTCGTATTTCTTGGCCGATTTTAATTTTAATTTCACAATCTGAAATAGTTTTTACGGGTATTTTGATATTTAGTTAAGAAAAGCGATAACACAATTTCATGCATGTACCCTAATGCTGCGTGGTCTCCTTTTTGGGTAAACATCAATATTGTAAATATTTCCCTAGACTTAATTAAAAACTTGTGTATGTTGTTGATACATGTAATATATTATTGTTGTTGATCCAAATAAATTTTCATTCATTCATTCATTCCATAACCAAAACTGTATTTTTACCTGAAGCGTGTATAGTCATTGAATATTCTTCAGAATCCGCCGAATCGTAACTATAATTTAGATAATCGAACCTCTGTAATTTGAGTTCATCCATGACCTGGGCGAAACCGTTGATTGATGTGTTGGTCAAAATCCATTTTTGCAAACGATTTCTGTTAAAATTTCCTATAGCTTGTATTTGAAGATCTTCGTCTTTGAAGAGCTCTATCACTAAAAAAGGATCACAGGTTTATTAACACGGCAAACATTTTTATTATACTAATTCAAACTATCCATTGGAAACATTTAGTTTCTCAGAGATAGTATACGTTATGTCAGTGTTTGTGCACGCTACAGAGCCAGTCCGGGCCAAGGTAAGCAGTTTTTCTGTGCCTATATGGAGCCATGGTCGTTTAGAGCTTCAGGGTAGGCAGTTTCTCTGTGCCTATACGGAGCCATAGTCGTTTAGGGCTTCAGGGTAAGCAGTTTCTCTGTGCCTGTATGGAGCCATGTTCGCTTAGAGCTTCAGGGTAGGCAGTTTCTCTGTGCCTGTATGGAGCCATGGTCGTTCAGGGTAGTTAGTGCCTTTGTGCCTGTATGGATCGCACGCCACTGCGTTATGTGAACTCTGATAATAAAATAGTTTATTTTGACATAGTATTTGTAAAAAAAATATTCATATTCATATTCATTTATTCCATTGTAATCATGTTCATTGTGGTTGGTCGTGTTACAATTAGCTTCGTATGTACATGATACCCTGATAGGGTGTACAATTTTGAGTTATTATATAATATAAGAACTTAATGCTACAAAGTAGTACATTAATTCATTAATATATATATGGGTAGCCACTTTAAATGTAGAGGATATATACCAACCCTATTTTTGGTCCAAGATTTCGTGTTATCACTTTGTCGGCATAGTTAATATGTATATTAATGCGTTCTAGCACTGATAGGTTTGCTTTGAGCTAAACTGTGGACAGACGGACGGACATGGTGAAACTGTGGCGAAACTATAACGGTTCCATGTTGACTACGGACCCTATAAATGTTGACATATATTATGGCCGAAAAGTTTTTTTTATATTATAGGGGGCGAAAGAGCAGACGGATGATCATTGATGACCATATGGATGATAAGTAAATTTTAATAATAAGTCCGTCATGTACACTAATAAAAAATATAGGACACTTGTTTTTTCTTTGCTTACGTAGTCAAAAAATAAAGGCAATAAATTGAGTCAAAATATCGCCTGACGTCACTTCTAGGTAATGTGCGCCTACCATAAGTTCGGCACGAGCGAGTATCGAGCAGTCGATGACGGTCTATCTCTTTCGCACTATACGCGCGTGCGAGAGAGGTACACTGACTCTCGATACGAGATACTCGCTAGCGCCAATCGTAAACTCAGCTCATGGTAGGCACACTGTACCTAGAAGGAGTGACGTGTGAAGCCCCCACTGCTAAACCTTAACGCGATTTATCTGAGTATTTTCTATTTTGAAAAAGCAAAACATACATGTCCAATATTTTTTTATTATAGAATAGAATAGAATAGAAATGTTTTATTTGCTAGAATACTACAAAACATGTAGGACAAGGTCTAAAGGTACATCAGTAAAGTATTCTGTCGGTCAACGACATGCAAAAATATTTTTATATAATATAAAATTATGTGAACAACATGCAAAAAGATATTCTAAGTTGTGCACAATAAGTCAGTCATCCGGACTATAATCAAAAAAATCTTTTAAGCTATAAAAACAATGTTCCATGAGCCATCTGTTAATTTCTCGTACAAAATTACTATACTCCATTTGTCTTAAATATTCTGAGATATTGTTGTCTATGAATATGCACATATTATAAGCATTCTTACGATATATAGCCGTACGACTCGGAGGTTGATACAGTAGGCTCTTGTACTGGGATCTTTGCTTGCCTATAAAAACATCGGACCTATTTTTAAAGAAATGTGGATATTCCTTGACAAATAGGCATACTTTTTTATGTACATGCAAGGTAGGGGCAAAGTGCTTAGTTTTATTAAAATTGGCCTGCAGCTATCAGTGTACGGGATATTAACTATTGCACGAACGCACTTTTTTTGTCTAACAAAAGCCCTAATTATGTCGACTGAATTTCCCCAAAGCAAGAGCCCATTGTTAAGCAATGAAGATGCATAGCCATGATACGCCGTGATGGCAGCTTCCGCTGAAACAGTCATTCTAAGTTTCTTTATGGCAAATACAAAACTGTCCAACTTGGTGCAAACAAAATCGACATGTTGTTTCCAATTCAAATTTTTGTCGATATGTATACCTAAAAATGTAACTTCATTGCAACTATTTATTGCTGTATTATTAAAATTAACACTTAATTAACTAGTTTGAGTATTGTATGATTGGAATTGCATATAATGAGTCTTACTGAAATTGACATTTAGGTTATTCCTATCTGTCCATCGGCATATGTCAGCTAATGCTTTGTTCATGTTTTCTTCGTATGAAGAAATCTCATTGCCTTTTACCATCACGGTCGTGTCATCCGCAAATAAAATGCACTTTTGACTAGTTGCTTGGGGTAAGTCATTAATATGTATTAAAAATAGTAATGGGCCTATGTTACTCCCCTGAGGAACTCCCCGTTTATTTTCTCGATAATCAGAAACAAAATCCTGTTTTACTCGATTTTTTCCAACCTTTACAATTTTTGAAATCTCCGTTCGTTGCCTTCTACCATCCAAGTAAGTTATTAACCAAGCAAGAGGAGGACCCCTGACCCCATAGGTTTCCAGTTTCCTCAAAAGTATGTTATGATTGACACTGTCAAATGCCTTACTTAAGTCTAAAAATCTTAACATAATTGGTGATTTATTGTTGATGGCTTCTGTAACAAACTTAATAAAGTTAAAACACGCCAGTTCAGTCGATCGACCCTTCCTGAAACCAAACTGATCAGGCCTAAATATATTCTGCTTATCATGAAAAGCAGTTAACCGGACGCAGATGGCCTTTTCCAGAATTTTTGAAAGAACGGAATCTAATGTAATAGGTCTATAATTATTGAGGTTCCTACGGTCGCCTTTTTTGAACAGAGGTTTAATTTTTGATAGTTTGAGTTGCTCTAGAAATATACCTTGTTCAAATGAAAGATTTATAATGTGCGTCAAAGGATAACTTAAGTAGGCAGCATTCGACTTGAGTAAGTCGGTTGTTATGTTATGATAACCACAGAATTTAGTATTGTTCAGTGTCATGATTATCTTGTATACCTCCCTCTCGTCTACAGGCTGACATTATCTCTACTGACTGACCGACTTATTTAAATTTTGATTGAGTTCATAAACTCTTTTTTTCTCATTTTTTTTCATAAACACCTGCAACGTTAGAGGAGTCACAAGTGCGTTGATCTTAGTACCTCTTTTTTCGTGGGTTGCCCAAGAGTCTGCTCTGATATCGTAATAATAGTGAGACATTGCGTTTTCAGCTTTCAATGTGATATTATTAATTAACTGCAGTTGTTCTTCTCGTATTTTGTTTTTATTTTCTTTAATAGTTCTCTTGAGTATTGCTGAAAAGTAATAGAAGACATGAATTTAACTACTTCACCCATTATCACAACACAACAAACAGGGCTTAATCTATACTGTTATACAGTTGTAAAATTATGTAGGTTAATATGTGTCGTTGTGGCTTCGTCACGCTAAATTGGCTAAACGGATTTCAACTGTTTTTGGGTACACGGGTAGCTGGGTATCTCCAGATGGTTATAGGATACTTTTTACCCCAAATCCCAATATGCTAACGAAAAAAAGAGGGGTTATGACTTTTTCTCCTTCGCGAACAAAGTGGCGGGCGCCTTCTAGTCCCTTATAAATATGTTTTATTCGATTACCTTTCGTCGGCGACTCTTCGACGGTTCGGACGTCAGATTACGTGCATAGTCTCGAAGACATTTGAGAGGCTGGTATCAATATTCTCTTGCCATGCGAGGTATTCGATCTACCCGCGCTAGGTCTCGATTATTCATTTAACGACACGTTTGGCTCAGTGGGTTGTACAACGGCCTACGAAGCTGGCGGTCCCGGGTTCGAATCCCGGCTAGGGCAAGTGTTTCTGTGATGAGCACGAATGTCAGTTCCTGGGTCTTGGATGTTTTCTATGTATTTAAGGATTATAATTTATCTATATATTATGTTAATCGTCGCCTAGTACCCATAGTACAACCTTTGCTTAGTTTGGGACTAGGTCGATTTGTGAAAGATTGTCCCTGTGTTATTATTATTTGAACACTAAGGACTAGACCGGCACACTACACTCACGACATCTGCGCGATTTATCTATGGTGTTAGATGCTGTTTACATTTACTAATTACTGGATTTCGCGAAGATGAAAGATTGAACCGTCTTCCCGGTTGAAATTTCGGTGTTTTTTGATTTCAATTGCTTAACGTACGATTCTACTTTAATAATTACGTTCCGTAGAAAGGATCTTGGGATTATTAAGCTCAATCCCGTGGTTTGGTCCTGAGTCTAGTAAATGTTCGGAAATAGCGGGCTTATTCACCTGCAATGACGAATATACTTCAATAATTTCCCAACTAACCTATTACCCGAACAAATTTAAAAAATTCGCAGCACCATTGGTCTAGCACGGGAGCAATTGTCTAGCTTACTTACGTGTATTACGATATCATTCTATTCATTCATTCAACGTTACAGAGTAATTATACTGAGAATGGGAGAGGATCGGCAGGTGAAGAGAGCATACCTGGATCGACCAACTAGACGACGCCCAGTCGGTCGATCTAAGTACCGCTGGATAAATCTGCTGGAGGCGGATCTACGTGAGCTCGGAGCCATTAACTGGCGAGAGATTGCGCAGGATCGGGTAAAGTGGCGTGCTCTTGTGTCGGAGGCCAAGACTCAATTTGGGTCGCTGAGCCAACGCAGTTAGTTCATTTAGTTAAGTCTGTAGACTAGCGTGGTGAAACAAAATTGAAATTTAACCATCGATTTAGACTAATGTTATACTGGGGTAGAAACTCTCATGTCAATTAAAGGTTGATGAAATTCACCCTTATAGTATAGATTACGCTTATATTATAAATAAATAAATAAATATTAATTTGACCTAGTCCCATTGTACGCTCAATAAGGCTTGTGTTATGGGTACTAGAGGACGATATACTTAATAGATATATTACTTATATGCATAGAAAACACCCAAGACTCAGGAACAAATATGTATTGCTCATCACACAAATATTTGCCCTTACCGGGATTTGAACCCAGGACCTCAGCTTTGCAGGCAACGTTACTCCCACTGAGCTAAACCGGTCGTCAAATGCCCATTTACGGGATTTACAAACCCTACGAAAACGTACCTTTCATGAAAAATATTCCTAAAGCCCAATTTGAGTCTGTATCGTTGACATACGCCTGTGAATAGTCCAGCATCTTGTCCAGGCCCCGCAGATAATCCTCAACGTCCGAATATTCCGGAACCACATCCTCCGCTTGTAAATATTTTACAGGAAAACTTTTTCCCTTGTAATTTTCCTCACCCAAGTTTAATTCGAACAATAACAGAAATAATATTAAAACGTTTAATATCATATTTGCTACTATTGCTGTGAAGACGAAAAAGCGTCACCATTATCAAAAGCGTGAAGAGTTAATTTACAGAACGTGTTTTCATTAACTCCATGTATGCTTAATAATTGTGGCTATTTTCTTGTGAATTCTCAGATTGTATACTGAATGCAGATAGGGTAAAGACGGCAGTGGCTGACCACTGGCGACAAAAATGCTGACCTTATTACGACTTCTTGAAGTTAACGTAATAACTATACCTTGATAAGTTAGTGACACTCCAATGTTCTGCGGGCGACTTCATACTCACCCACGGTGCCCCCGTCAACCCGCAGACCATGGGAGTGTCACGAAAGAACTAGTCAAGATATTTTGCTAGGCAAGATTATTTTTATTGCTTGTAGCAACAATTAGACCGATCACGGTCGTGTGCTGTTTGAACCCTCCGCTCTCTTGTTTGAAAGTAGCACAAGCTTAAACCCCTCGTATTTTACGATGATACCGGTGTTTAGGTACGCGTAGCGATCTCAATGATGGTCCTACTGTGCCAACGATGCTACTGAATGTGCCCCGTCTAAATTACTTAATAAAGGTTGAGGAGATTGTAGAGTATGTACGTGCGAAGACCAGAATCATCCTGAGAGTGGTGAAGTTGGAGTCTCGCAACAACGTGAATCTTAAATTTTTCGTGGTGAGAGTTCCAACAGACAAACTCGCAGCCTATACAAATGTAGAATCCTGAGGGGTTATTGCCTAACGAAATGTTGACACCTGGTACAAAATCAACTGTCATAGCCCATACAAAATCATGACATTTGATTCTGATTCCGAGCGTCAAACGCGTTAGGCAATAGGGGGGCTGACCCCTATTTCACAATCGTGACAAATGTCGAGTGACAGCGACAATTTCGCGTACCTACATTGCGAGCCCAGTATAAAGTAAGGATATGTATCGAATAGTTTCCGATTCACCGGATTCTTGTTTCGTCGGATTCTTTTTTCACCGGTTTTTTGATTTGCCGGACTTCTTCAGTTGATCAAAAACTATGAAAATATCGTTGCTTTACTCATATATTAAATAAAAGGTGTGATTGATTTGTTTATATCTTGTCCAAATAGGTAATAACAAAAACCTTCTCATTACGGTCCGCAGACTGAGTTAATTACTTATATCACAGAATCAATTATTTCTTTACGTAACCGATTTTATTTTATATAAATATTTCCGACGAAACAAGAATCCGGTGAAACAAGAATCTGGCATAAAAAGAATCCGACGAAACAAGAATACGGCGAATCGGTAACTATTCGGAGCTTGCGGGGATCGCCGTGAACATAAAATTGTCGTTGTCACCTGACAATTGTCACGATTGTGAAACAGGGGCCTGGTTAAACGGTGTCAATGACACCTTGAATATGACATGTTTCGACGTTGCCGCGGTCGACTACCTGAAACCTCGACGTTGCGTCGAGGTTTCAGGTAGCTATTTTTTAGTGAGATTTTTGTCAAATCTAGTATCTGAAACAAGCTGGTTTTCAGAGATGTGTTTTTTGACTATATAACCTATTCAGCGCCTAACGCGGAAACATATTTGTTTAACTTTTCCTTGATAGAAAATAAATCCGAAAATGCGTCTTTATTTTCCGTTTTTTGTCTAGTTTGTACAAACGACAGATTAATAAACAGCTAAATTATGTAAAACTGTCATTCTTCCCTTTATCTTTTACGTCACTAACTGAAATATTAACAAAACATAATAATATCTTCGATTTCATTGTGCTTTTGCATCTGGCGCTTACTCCAAAAAACCCCAAGCATGTAGTGTATTAGGTTTCTCTTTATTTGATGCGCGCGAGCAATAAATTGGTCCCTTATTACAAATTCCACTCATTGGCCGGCTTGGCGTTTGGGGCGTGGTTTACGAATAGGCATTACTTGAAGATGGAGGCTCTTAAAAATATGACCTAGGTGTTTAGTGTTTTTTATTGTTATAATTAATATGTATAAGACTAAAAGGTATTTATAATGGGACTTTGCACGTCTTGTACGCGGTCGCCACTCGAGAATCTTTCTGCCCCAGCGGCCATCGATTCTACGAGCAATGTGTCCTGCCCACTTCCACTTAAGTCCAGCAACTCTAGAGCTATATCAACGACCTTGGTTTTTCAGCGGATCTCCTCATTTCTGATTCGATCAAGCAAGGAGACTAAGCTTAGTTTTATTTATCCATTGTTACCCCAACTTTAGGTACAGGTACAGGTAAGCTCGGCCGAATTTCACCTTAGCATACAAACGGAGTTTCGTTCTTATTTTAAAACTACGAGTTGGATTGTAACGAAAGTTTTTATATACGATGACATGAGGTATATCTAGGCTTTTATAAAATATCTAGCCAGTTTATAAAATAAATGAAATACAGCATAAACAAGTTTTGTATCAAAAACTTAAATTCGCTGTATTTTTTTACCATGGTATCTGAAGCTACATAAACTCATTGTGGACCTGGATATACCTTAACTTATTCGAAGTACAAAGTTTCAGAGCACACTAGCTAGTCATTTTAAAATGAGAGCGAAACGACGTTTATATGGAGAACCGAGCGTACCGGGGGCTCTTAAGTGTAGGTAAATTTAGATTTGTTACGGCTCGTTTTTATTCTTACTAGATTTCCATCCAATCAATACGTAATTAATTTCATTAACTCTTAGCAGCTTGAATAATCGTTTATGAGATTGTGTAATTAGTATATCTACTAACATTATAAATATGAAAGTTTGTTGAGATATTTAGATGTTTCCATGTTTGTTTGCGTTTTGTTAAACCAATACTTCGTTGCTTCCCGAATCTTTGTTAACGAAAGTGTGGGTTGAAAATGCCGTTGATCCATTGGTAGTCTGATATTTCTGTGATATCTGATTTCTAATCTTGAGGTGGACTGGTAGAGAACGCCTGATGGCATTAATCATTATAAGCTTATGGCATTAAATTTTTGTAAGATATTTTTTCTTTCGTGCAATAAAGATGAAATTAAGCTGAAAATGAAAGCAGTAATGCTGATAAGTTTACAGTCTGAACCATCAATACTAATACAATCATCTCTGGAAGACTGAGAGTCACTTAATTTTTTGGCAAGAAATCTGCCAAATTAGCCAGAAAACAAGCTTGGACAGTGTTTGCTGTGTGAGATGGGGCTCCATCGTGTTGAAAGATGTAGTAGTTACTTCCAATTTTTTTTTTTAATTGAGGCATTTTTAATTGTATAAAATTTCTGATTTATAGTATTAGGTAAGTATTATAAATTTAACATATTTCTCGACAAATACTAATAAAAATTTACTCACATTCAATATTGATTCCCCAAACCATCACCAATACCAATGCCCAAGCTCTGGAATATAAGAATATTCCCCTGATTGTCTGGGATGTCTTCCTTCCTTGCTGCCCACAACCAATCGTTTTTAGCATTACGTGGCTGCTCTAATACAGTCTCTCGTCAGAAGAAACAAATTCATCCACAGCGTGTCAAGAACATATCATATTTGACCTTTTTATTCATCTAGACAAAAATGCATGGGCCAAAACAGAAACCAAATAATTTACTTGTACCGGGACACGGTTCTTATAAGGTGGCATATCAAACGTATGTAAGTTGTTTAAAATAAAAATCACTATTTAGCTTTTTTATATTTTAGATTTTTTTTTTTTTTTACTTTTATAAGTTTTGATATGTTTCCTTGAAGAACTACGCATTGAGTTTATACTCAAAACATATATTTAGGTTAGGCTAAGCACGAATATTGTAATAGATATAAGAGTTATTTCGAAAAAATTACTGACTGTTGAGTTTGTTTCGGCTTTCTTCTCTTCAGTGGTCTCCTCTTGGGAAACGCCGTAGAGTCAGACTTGTAAAAGTGCCCTTGTGGCCTACTTACAGAATAAAGATCATTATTTCATTATTTCATTTCATTTTCTTGTTGCTTTGGAAATGCCATGAACATGAACCGCATAAGTATTTGGTCGGCAAGGTCAATTTTCAAAATATTGTGTACCGGTCACCTCGAAAATCTTTAAATCACCATAATTTTCGGATAGAACGGTGATTTTTCCACCGTTTTCTCTCTCACCTGATCTTGACCGATATATTTGTTCTAGCTGACTGGCTAATGTGGTCGACCAGCTCTTTCTATCGTCTAATGTGGAGGTCGCCTTCTACCTTTTGATTGTGATATTAATTTAGATTTAGTTTAAGTCCGGAAGGTTTTAACGCGCTAAAGATTGTACGCGGGTCGCCGCCGTTACGAAAGCTGTGATTATACTTCACGGAATTGATTCATCTTGGATTCTTTTAGAAAACGCCAAAACTTTGATGATTGAAACGATTGTATATTCATGTTAATATACACAAATAGATAACACAAGTTTATGGCCAGAAACACCTATGTCATAAAAGTCAGTATAATACGATGTGAATTCGAACTTATTGAACACTGTGTACATGCTTTTTTATTTATTCAAGTGTACACATGAAGGTTTTGTATCATTTGCTCGTATCCGATCACCGTGCCGTGGCATGACTGCGTATCGCGCTGCTTGGACGCTTACTGTCGGCGCGCCGATTATGCCGTCCTCGTCCGATATAACTGTGTGATACGCGTAGCAAAATGGATTTCGAGCGATCCGATCGGCGCAACGTCCAAACGCGTGATCGTGAGACGCGATCATGCCACGCGACGATGATCTGATACGGGCAAATGATACAAATGTGGACGCACCTTTATAGTGTTTTCGACCTTTTGTACATGATGTTAGTTTGTCTATCTTCTTCATAACTCCACTCACTTAGGTTCAGGTTAACTGGAAGAGATCTTTAAGAGGGATAAGTTCGCCTTTGTTCTAATGTCTTTGACGTTGATTGTATTTGTAATTCTGGTTATTATGTACAATAAAGTGTATATATACATACATATACATACATACATTAGACGTCCACTGAATCACGAATACGCAGCAGCGTCATAAGTCATCGGTTGCATTAGGTTTATTGTATCAGAGTGTCGTATCTGTTGATAAGAATTACAGGCAACATAAGCCGAAAATTCCTCATATCAGGAGCATTTCTAGTGTTAATTAGTATTAACACTAAAAATGAAAAAAATCAATTAAGCTACCGTATAATTTAGAAAATTAATTTAAGTCCTTATTTCACGGCGACAATATGACATCCGTTAATTATAAAGGTGTGTTTATATATCGGGTGCTGGCCTCCCCCTGCTCAGTTCTCCGAACCAGTCGACATGGCACTCTCTCTGCTTCAACTTCTTGGCCTCAGCGTCGCGGCGTATGCAGCCTATGCATCTGTAAGTGAGTCTAATCTAAATAAATATAATATATAAATAAATAGTTTAAAAAACACTAGAAAAACACGCTTTACAAGACTTTTCTAACAAATCCAAACACAGCTATGATTCGATGTTTCATCATGAAGTTCCAGTTCATATCTTCCGGCTCCATCATCAGATCAGTTCGGCATATCATTGTATTGTCATCAGAACTACATACAGCTGCCAATTTTCATGACGCTACGATTCTTGGAAGATGGTTAAATTAGTTACCTTAGATTCCATTATATAGTTACATACAGGTCGACCTAATAAAAGCGTGTTAAAAACATCCTGATTCATCAACGCAGAGCTGAAACTACCGAATCTAGAACTTACTTTATAACATAGGTAAGTAATGTGAAGGGATTTTCCGAAACTTAAACCCAAAGAGGCCTATGTTGGGGTTGAAAATTAACATATCTGTTCTATTATAAAGTTATAAGAAAGAAACGTTTGTACATTGAAGATATTTTCAAAAAATCTTTTGTTACGGATTAAGTATAAAAAACCGGCCAAGAGCATGTCGGACCATGCTCAATGTAGGGTTCCGCAGCTGTTCATACAAAAAAATGCACTACTGACGTAAAAATAAGATACGATATGAAAAAGTGCACTGTAGCAAAAGAGCGTATCTACCCGGTACTTATGTCCTTTTGCTGAGAAGCGCAGTTTTTTGGCAATAACTTAAAAACGGTATGTCCGATCATGTTCAAAACAACTTTCGTTGAAAGTATTTATTAAGTTTTATATTTGTAATTTTTTTCAAATTCTTTGAACATATCGTTTAGAAAATAGAGGAGGGAGGGAGGACACAATTTTTGCTACTTTCGGAGCGAATATTTCCGAAAATATTCACTAAATCAAAAATTTTTTTTAGAAACCTCTAAGTGTTTTTGTGTGACCTGTTCCTTCACTGAAACAAAATTGTGTGTTCCTTCATTTACGCCAAATCTGCTAAACGGATTTCAACTATTTTAGGTACACGAATAGCTGGGTATTCACAGATAGTTAAAGATACTTTTCACCCAACTGCGCTGAAGAAAATAAGAGGGGTTTTGAATTTTTCTCCTCCGCGTACGAAGATCTGAGACGTCGCATCTGGTTGGAGTCTTCATTAATACTAAAAAATCAGTTTCACCGATTTTAAGGTTCCATTCCTTTGGGTATTTTCGCTTATGTTTTAGTTGCGTAACCCAATACCATTACGAACGGGGTAGGTATTATTAAGTCTTCACTGTCTGTATGTTTGTCCGTCCTTTACATGGTTCTAAAAAAACAAAAAACGGTAGGTATTGTGGTCGCTAAATAAGTGAGTTTGACTCGCACTGGGCTTATAAAACTCATCCCCTAAAGAATTTAAATAGGGTTTGATAGTTGGTTTTATTTTTAAACTAACAAAAGGACGTAGGTGCCTTAAAGATACGCTCCTTATTGATATCTACACTTTGTCTTATCGAGTTTTTAATGTTTGAGACTGTTGTAAAAAATAGTAGTGTATACAATCCCGATTGGTACGGAATCCTTCATTGTGCGTGGTCCGATACGCTCTTAGCCAGTTTTATTAAAACATTTTTAAAAGAGGGTTGAAAGATTTGCACAGACGGGATTTCTTTTTCATGACAGAATTCGAATTTCATCAATCAAACTAATTCCTACGTAAATAGCAATTCATCTCCTAAAGAAAAATCAACACAAATCAATCATTGATGACTATAATAACAGTCACACATAAGGTGGTAATATTGCATTGAAATGCAAAAGCAGAATCTCTTGTTTAGATTTCAGAGGAAATCTTAGCTTCGCTGTTTGCTATAGAGTAAAATAAAATATTTAACGAGCTTTTATTTAATTTACAACGTATGTTGATACGGGTCAAATCTTGCAAGTTAAATTTGACCCCCTTCACGATTTCCGATTGAACAAAATTTTGGCATACTTAAGTTCGGTGACAATGCAAAAGTATGATACCATCGAGCTGATCTGATGATGAAGCAGGAAGGTGGCCATAGGAACTAGAACAAAATAACGCTATCCTACCGAGTTTGGGCTCTTTATATAGTCTCAATGAGTAATGGACGTTCAAAGAAAAGTACAGTCGGCAATAAAAGCTTGTCACAATTTTTTTATTTTTGACACCAACTTTTTTAAATCACGTAAGAGAATCATAGATATAAGAATAATTTGTTCCCAAATAATTTACTGTTTAATTTTATTTTTAAATTACTTTTATCTTGCTTTTTAGAACCAATTTGTGGCAGATGTTACGCATGCCATAGATGCATTCCCTGACGTACGTATTTCTTCATCTCTCAAGAATTAGCTTGGTATTTTAATTTATTTTTATTCATAAACTGATAAGCGATTGCCCCAGTACTAATGGTAAGTGACAGCGGGATCTTGCACGCTGGTTCTAACAGCCTATTTAGTCTTGCCTTGAAGAAACCGGCTGTATATGTGGATAATACTTTGGGTTTCTCATGTCTACCGTACGTAATAAATAATCAGTCTCGAATTACGTGTGTTTCAATCAGCGTCCTTAAACTCCAAATTGTTAGTACATACCATTGGCGACGAGTCTAGTTTAAAAAAAACGTGTTGTGTTTGCGTTTCTAAGTGTGTACATCATGAGTGAATAAAAGAACTCCGGATTTCAAATTATAATTTTCCGGAAACAGACACGATGGGAGCGAGTTCCATTCCTTAGCGGTTCGTATTAAAATTTATGAAGCAAATCGCTTCGTGTGTATGAATGGTAAATTAACAACGTAAGGAAGTCGTTTTCACGCCTGGATGTCTGATGGTGGAACGGGGATGGCGGGATTAAATCATGCAAAAATTTATTAACTTTAAATATACAGAAAAATACTCGATATTTAGTAGTTTAACGCGAGGCTTGTCCTATAAATATATAAATAAGGGTTCCTTTTTTGCCGTTTTGGCTACGGCACCCTAAAAAATGTCGAAATTAGGTCGTATAAGAGGCATTACGGGTAACTACGGCTGAAACTAGACATTGCTTTTAACACGTACAAATATATATCTCGGTTCGGGAACATGCACGTGGCTCGCTTTTTAAATTAGATTAATGGATTATTGTTGTTTTTGATTTCTCGGGTCGACGCCGGACCGTCAACAACTCCTGATGATGCCTCGTAGAGAGGCGAAACACGTGTCAAGGAATATACTGTCTCGTGGTGGTTTCTTGTATTTTCATGCGTATTTTTTTATGTAAACTGCACGAAAATATGCGTATGTGAGTACAATTTATTGTGACATCTAACCAAGACACTATTTTATAGAAAAGCAAGGAACTACAATTCATTAATCTAATATGTAATTCCGCAAAGTAGGTAATGCTTGAATCTATCAATTAACCCTTTTTTTATCTTCTTTATTCCCTTACTCACTGGCGTAAAGGTTAAATGCAAGAGATACTTTAAGGTGCGTCCACACTTGTATCATTTGCTCGTATCCGATCACCGTGCCGTGGCATGACTGCGTATCGCGCTGCTTGGACGCTTATTGTCGGCGCGCCGATTATGCCGTCCTCGTCCGATATAACTGTGTGATACGCGTAGCAAAATGGATTTCGAGCGATCCGATCGGCGCAACGTCCAAACGCGTGATCGTGACACGCGATCATGCTACGCGACGATGATCTGATACGGGCAAATGATACAAATGTGGACGCACCTTTATAGGATGGGGTCGATAAGTTCGTGTGCAATAGATATAGTGTTTACATGCATACGTACATAAGTTTCCAGGTGAACAAGATCAAACTCTCATTCGACTTCTTAGTTTCATTTATTTTATGGGCTGTTTGTTATTTATTTCATGATGCATAAACAACTCAAACCAAAAATATAGCTAAACTAAACAGCTCTCCGGTCACCTGTAACGTCTGTAAGCCTCTTCGAAATGTCTTTGAAGAGGCTTAATGTGTTGGGGCCTTACTTTATTTTGTTTAATTTATTTTGGAGACAATAATATACCACCCCTTAAACGATATGTTCCGCCCAGTATATTTATAATGCTATTAAAAATAGGACGCTGATATTTACAACACTTTCAGGAATTTGCACCCAAAAACAGCAAAATGCAGGTACGTAATTAATGAAAATAAGTTTTTAACAAATAATTTTATTTCCGTCGGTGTAATGTATGCTATCGTATGTTTTTTGGGTGTAACACAGACAATACCAGCTAACGGATTTTTTATTATTTTTACCATGCACTTTTCTAATTTTATTTTATCAGCAGGTATACTCAAAACATCCTAATGACACAATATTGTTTATTTTCAGGCGGTAAGTAACACTGTCTCATTTTTTCATAAACGAAGCTCGTCCTCGATTATCATTTTTGTCAATATACCGACAATCTGAGCATTAATTCGAATGCTGTCGGTGCTAATAGTCTTAGCCGTAACATGATCCTTCCTCTCCTTGTTCCTATTATCATGAGTCTCCGAAATCACTCCTTTTTCTATATTGCTTGGTGAGATGGTCCGGAGGGCTTTTCCCATCCTGTGGAAGGATACTATTCATTATCTCAAAAAGTCCAGTCCTTCTTCGATTTCAGACTATCGCCTACTTTCGATCCTGCTTATCCAAAGTTTTCGGGTAGCTATAGCCCGGCAAATTCGTTCGTGACACTCCTATGGTCCCGTGTCGGGGGGGGGGGGGGGGCAGACAGCGGGGGTGGGTATGAATGAAGTGTGCGCGCGGGCGGGGTCACCCGAAAACATTGGATAAGGAGGATCGAAATTAGGCGATAGTCTGAAATCGAAGAAGGACCATGTCATCGTGCTACCCATCGTGCACCCTCGTTGTCTTTCCCCCCGTCGCCCGCAGACCATGGGAGTGTCATGAATAAAGTTGCTGGACTATAGTACATCAGCAATTAAGTTCTTATTTGAACCGGTACGAATTTGTAAATAGTTTTCATTTTGGGTGAAATCGCTCTTAAGCGATCAGACCGCATATTATTTACCATTTTTTGAATGTGTTATTTTTTTTTGTTGTAAGGTGTGCAATAATAGTAGATTGTTTGATAAGGGGCTAAAATAAGCCATTATGACACGACGCGATTATTTGGACGAGCTCGCGAAGTGAGCGAGGTTCAGTGTCATAGAAATGTATATGGGATTTAATGGCTTTCTTTTAAACCCTAGGGGCTAAATGTACTATTTTAGTCTCGCTTCGCGAAGCTTAAATGACGTGCTTTTTGAGCAGGAGAAGTGAAAAGAGTTATTGTATTATTACAGTTTGCCGAAGCAGTCCTCACGGTGAGTTGTGTAGTTTCGCTTTGAATAACAATATTTACGAGTATGCAGGGCAGTTGGATTTAAAATCATGCTACGGCTTTACTTTGTGAGCTTGGCTGACACACTGCCGTGTGTCTAAATATTAAACCGCTAAGGAGATAAGGTAGGCGGGAAGAAACTCTACAGATTGATCAAAATGCTACTAAGAGATCGGCCTCTGCTGATAGACAACTCCGTGATTACGCCGCTCAGCGGCTGCTTTTGAGCAGCAATTCTTTCAGATAAAAAGAAAGCTATTATAATATCTGTACTATATTTATTCTACATGTGTACCCAAGTCTAAAGCAAGTTGCAATTATTAGGCAATCTGGGACCGAGAACGGAGCCTACGTTATAGGGGAGAGCGTATACCGTGACCAGACTCCCCAGCACAAACAGCCAAGGCCGCGGCACCAGTCGTCCGGGCTATTTTTGATGGGGGCTGCATGGGTTGTCTACAGGCAAAGAGTGACCCAGTCCCTCTGATTAGATTTTGTGACTGGAATGGCCGCTTCTGGGCACGAGTCACACCAGGGTGATATCGGGAGGGACATCATGTATGAGCGAATACCCAGATCACCGAATCTTATGGGAAGAGCCGCTTGATTGCAATTTATGTCAAAATTTTAAAAAGAGTTGCTCGTATAGAGTCGTCTACGGTCGACTATACTATATTGTACCTACCTATAGAGAATATTCCAAACCAGGCAGTTGTGGGGTAAATAAATAAGTTTTAGTGGAAACAAACAGAAGCGGAAAATTTATAACAAAGGTACCTAATGTGTGTGCATACTGAGAACTGTATGATAGCCTGAACCCTTCGAGACCGAACCCTAAGACTCTCTCTATAGGTCTTAGTTAGGAATAAAACACCGTTTTTGAATTGACGTCCTGAAAATAGGACCGATCTACACTGGAAATTGGATGACGACTAAAAAAAAGACTGAATTTGGGGGCTTAGAGTTATTTAAACTCGCACTACGTAGGCGCAACCAGTGGGCGTATGGCCCAGAGGGCGTGTACAAAGGTTGTATCTTAGGGCTTATTTTATTAATTATGTGTATAAGCTAATAACCCTACTTATTTATTACAATTATTAGGTTTCAATTTTAAAAATTTGATTCCAATTAGGATTTGAGAAAATGGGACTGTTCCCATATTAATGTATTTAAAAGGGAGATGGAATCTTATCTTTATCATAAGGGAACCTTAAAACCATTTTTTTTTAAATTTAAATCTTATAAAATAATGAACAATAATTGTTCTCATTATTTATTTAAAACGATAATGGTTGAATACAAATAAGCTAATATAAGTGTAGGTATTGTGGGATATAGGTATTTATTTATATTTGTATTATATTTTCTTGTCTAATTAAATTAAGTATTTTATATAAAGGTAGGATATTAATTACAATGCTAGATCATCAGGTACAATGTGTGTGTGTATACAGTTTGAAAAAATCTATTTATTCACACTATTTAATCACTAATAACTGTCACTTAGTCAATACACAGTGTCAATATCATTAATTTTATTTTATCATTAAACTTATTTACTATCCAATATAATCTAGCTCAATAATAAACCAAAGAGCGTCACGGGATGTGCGTTTACGCGCGACCAGAGGGGCTACTCTGAAACCCTAAAAACGAACTTCGTGTAGCGCTATCCCACTCACTCAAATACAGCTTATCTTGAGAGCGAGAGGGACGACACGTTGCAAACTTCGAATTTCGAGATTCGGAGTAATGCCTCTGGGCCTCTAAATATACGTGGTTCCCATGACCTCACTCCCGCGTCACCGTGGCACTTGACACGATACTGTAGCGATACATCTCCGACATATACTTACCTGTGCCATGCCCCTATGTTTTATTTTCTTTATAATTAATTTATTTTAAGAATTAGAGGCCATTTAAAATTGCATGAAATGTCACCATCCATAAGCACACGTTCAGTTAACAAATCTAACGAATATAAAAGAAAAACAGAAAACATAGAAGCATAGCCGAAGCCCTCTAACATAATGTGAAAGAAAATCTAAAATAAGTCCAGTTTTGGAAGAGGAAATAGGGTTCCGAGCTGCAGTTGTCCCTTTTGCACTGTATTACGGGGGATTTGAGGCGATGCGATAGCAATAGTTTTTAAAAGTACCTTATTTCTAAAAGGTCTTTTGCTAGTATATCCTCTTACGATAGATTATTTGACTTAAAGGAAACATTATTCTAATATTAAGAAATTTAATTGAATATTTCCTTTAAGTAATTTGAGGTATCTTAAGGAATTAAGGAGCCATAGATTTTTTTCTCCCTATAATGTTATTTAGAGTGTCTTGTATGTTTCAGGGCTCTATAAGCAAGATTAATAATATACAACCGGTAAGTTTTATAACTAAATAACTTCAAATATCGTATTGTCTATGGCTTCAATTGCTTGTTCAGTTTTTAAATTCGAATTTAGGTATTAAATTAATATAAGGCAATTTGAAGTAATATTAATGTTACGGCGAGTGCAAAAACGTTTGACATTACTGAAAGATTATGACAAATAAGGAATAACAGAAGTGACACTCGTATCGCAAAAAAAATGTAAATAAGAGAATTATGATTTATCAAATTCTTTCTGATATCTTTACCGTACTATACTTACTTAAAGTTGTAAAAATGAAATGGCTGTACATTGAAGATATAAAAAAAGCTATACGGACTATTTGAAGGTCATTGAATGTTTCCAACATACTTTTAGGGTTCCGTGCCCAAAGGGTGAAACGGGACCCTATTAATAAGACTCCCACTGTCCGTCTGTCTGTCTGTCTGTCTGTCCGTCCGTCTGTCACATGAACCGTCACAGCTAGAAAGTTGATATTTTCACCGATGTCGTAAATACTAAAAACAATATACATTTATGTCTGTCCGTCTATGTCAGTAATCAATATAAATGATCGAACACCGCGCACATTTTGCGTATTATTTTTTGTCATAATTCTATATAGCATAATCACAATAGGCATAATGATCTATAAGCATAATTTTATTACGCCGAATCCTGTTTTCGCCTAATCAATTTTCGGCGAATGGTCTTTACGCATAACTTTAATGCCAAAAACCTACTTTTCTGGCAGCAGTCATCTCCTGTTCGGGGTTGCAGTTATAACCTAACCTACTTTACTGGCAGCAGTTTTTATTGTTAGTTTTGAATTTGCAGCTAACTTAAATGCGGCGAAACTAAATTATGCGTATTTAGATTCGGACAAATAATGATTCGACAAGATGAACATTCTGCGAAATCAAATTATGTCAAACCCGTTCGGCAAAATCAGTTTCGGACATAAAAAATATGCGAAATAGATAGCACCCTTTGCGTGGAATTAGGGCTCTGCTAACACTGGATTTTCGGAGATACGGCCATTTGTAGCGTATATTTTGTACGGAACCCTCGGTGCGCGAGTCCAGGCCGGTTTTTTTTGTATGTGTCTTTGCCGCTTCGTTACGTCAGAGCGTGTTAGGTGTTTTTGTAATTAACAATTAACACATTCGCGACCGAGGTTTTAGTAGCGCTACATACTTTCGATCAGTTTTTTTTTTGATATCTAATAGTTACGAAATCATCGCCTGGTCACACTTAGTCTGTAGATATTCATGCCGAATTATGAAAAAAAGTGTCATGCTATCGTGGCATTATGGCGGGCAGCAGAATACAAGAATGATTTTAATTATGTTGATTTTCTATAATTGCGAAAAGCAATAGAGCAATTGTAATAGTAGATTGTTTGACAAGAGGCTAAAATATGTCTGAGAGTCATAATGGCTTTTAGCCACGTGTTAAACACTCTGCTTTTCACTTCGACTGCGAGAAAACAAAAAGACTTAACACTAAAATTGTAAATTTCATAAAAAATAAAAAGTACAGTTTGAGCAATTATTTATAGTTAAATTGACAGCTTATATATTTTTTTAAACTAATAATGGCCATATAAAATTTTTACTTTTTAATGAGAAGGGCTGTAATACGATCAGAAATTTTGGCCAATCTGATGAGGTTGGTTTGTTTGTTTTTAATTATTCGTAAGTAGTTCGTAGCTGGCCGCAAGTTTTTTTTTTCAGTTTCATAGAAATTTGCATGGGATTATATGGCTTTCTTTTAAACCCTAGGGGCTAAATGTACTATTTTAGTCTCGCTTCACGAAGCTAATATGACCTACTTTTTGAGCAGGAGGAGTGAAAAATGATTTAAATAACACCGTAATTAACACATCGTTTAATGTATAGCTCAGTTAAGATATGAAAAGCTTTTATTTTATTAATATGACGTAACTTCGACTCCATGGGTCATCATAAAAATTAAAAAATAAACACTTTCTACCTTAGGAATCAAAAAGCAATTTTCCACCCGGCTCTACCCATGAAAATTAAAGTTTCCGAACAGGAGAGATGAAAAATTATATTCAAATTTACGAATGCGAGAAAGTGTTACATAGAAACTGACCTATCGTATATACGAGAACCATATTTGGAAATTTATTTTCACCATTCCAGGGACTAGATATAGATACAAAACAGAAGCATGAAAAATCGTACATTTACGCTTAGAGCCCGATAAGAATTGATATTGGGGACGGGGTACTTAAATCATTGATATGTCTACGTTTTAAATAGGCACCAATAGGTTTTATTGGTCGTCGAAGAACGATAATTTAGTCAGTTTAAATTGATATTTTCTGCACAACACACACACACACACACTCATAAATTCAATGCTAGTGCTAAATTCTGATCGTCTATTATCAAAATCACATAGCACATAAGAATTAAATTATTTATATATAATAAATGAAAACATTGCAGGCTCATTATGAATGTTGACACGTTGATTTTTAATTAAGAGTTTAAGGCAAGTGTCGCCATTATACCTTTTAACACATACTTTATCCAGCAAAAATCTCGTGCAAGATATGAAAAACTTCTTAAAGGCTTAGAATGTGTAGGCATAATATTACTTTTCTTACTAAACAGAAATTCTGTAATAATAGGCATCGGATATTCGGATGCTTTTATACCTTCAACTAGCAAAATCCAGGAAAAAGCTAAAGCAAGCATGGAGTCGGCTTCTTAAAAATAATATTTTTATTTTTCCATTCCCGGGATCCCGGGATTATACAAACCGTCATGAAAAGGTTATTACCTCTCTAAATCCGGTGCATCGCTCTGAAGGAGCGAGGCACCTACTTCAAACACATGTGAATTAAATACAATTTTATAAACAGGAACTACTAAAATAGTTTTTTTAATACCTTGATACGTATGTAACCTATTGATGTTATACTCATTTCCAGTATGCCGGTAAAGCCTGCGAATTTTGCTAGTAAAATTAAATAGAGTCCGGCTCCATGTTAGTCAACATCGACGCGGTGTAGGTATTGAGGACGAAGTTTAGGTATAAAAGCATCCGAATTTCCGATGCCTAGATATATGTATTTTTTAACAGCTGTGTTTTTGCACTGGCAATGACAATGTATGTATAAGCATTTTTTAAAACAAAAGCTAATAGAAGTCTAATAAATAGATATATTTACTTTTATACAAAGGAAAACAATATATACAGAAAAAAAAACTAGGTAACCCACCTACCATCCAAAGTCGCTCATTGGCGAAAATGATCCTAAGATGCTGCGTTTCCCCGCTGCATAGCAGTAAGGTAAATGTACCTTCCACCGAATCTGCCGTATCACCGAGTTTCTTCTATTTTAAGCTATTAGTCGACTACTTACAGCTGATATTAAGTTGTGATATATTTTCCTAGTAGCTTAATAACTATCCCTTCCACTAAAGGGCTAAACTGATTATTTGCTATTTCAGTTGGGAAGCAAGTCGGTTGATCGCGGTTTTGTATGGGAGTAGTCGTACTTGTGAAAATCGTTAAGGAATTGCGAATACTTCTTCAGGTCATAAAATCGTTTTAAGTTACCCTTGCGTTTAAATATAGGGTTTTTCTGTGTTGTTATTTAAACAGTTTGTATTCTGATTGATACAGTGAATTTAGTGCAGTCATATTTATAAAAAAATACAAAATGAGAATTCGGTGATGAGATAACCATCATTTTGACTGGAAGGTTTTAAGGAAAAGCGTTCGTTTTTTATTTTTATTTATTTGGTTCATTATGAACTATATAGTTATATATAAACTACTTTGCTTTTTAAGTAACTAGAAGTATTTGAAATTTAATGAGTACTTACCTAACATCAAAAGCTAGATATTTGTCCTAAAACTCCGTTTGAAATTTATAGTTTTTACGACTTTTAGACAGTAAAATAAGCATTAAATTCATTTTTTGAGCAATAGTAGCAAAAGTCATATATGTATTTACAGTTTCATCAAAGTGCTAATTTTTAATAATAATATCAGATTTGTAATGAAAATGTAACTATTACGTCTAAGCACTAATTTCGTTTAATCTGTTCGCTTGATAGATTCCACATATTTGCTTGTCCAATTCATTGAAAGGGCATTCGGTGAATAGTACCCACGGTCTCTCATACCGAACACATGTCTGCCTGAGTTACTGCTCCGTGTTCATTGGAACATCCTTTTTTCTCCTTTAACACTTAGGTCAATACTAAAATGTATTATTTTTCGTACATTTTTGTTAAGCGCTTCTAAACATTTATAGGGGCGTCCACACTTGTATCATTTGCTCGTATCCGATCACCATGCCGTGGCATGATTGCGTATCGCGCTGCTTGGACGCTTACTGTCGGCGCGCCGATCATGCCGTACTCGTCCGATATAACTGTGTGATACGCGTAGCAAAATGGATTTCGAGCGATCCGATCGGCGCAACGTCCAAACGCGTGATCGTGACACGCGATCATGCCACGCGACGATGATCTGATACGGGCAAATGATACAAATGTGGACGCACCTTAAGGCGTTCTGAAGTGAGGCACGAACATAAATTTCTTCAATTGATATTTATGTGAATCTTTGTTTCGGTTCCAGCCAATAAACATGTTTTGGTCCGATATAAATTCTTAGTTATACTTTAAGAACATCGGTTCTGTCGTTTGAACATTCTTAAAAAAATACATAAATCAGGGTTTTTTCACCTGGGCCGTGTATAAGAAGCATATTTCAATAGTGTAAACATTAAAAAAACGAGTCTTGGGAAATTTTGAGTTTGTGCGACTGAATGCCGGTGCGGGTACGATTTAGTAAACTAAAATAATAAAATTATATGTAAAATTACCCAATGTTCCTTATAATAGGCATGACGACAGGGTACGAAAATCAAAATTATAATTAATCTAGATTGTAGATAATAAAACAATAATGGATACGTATTTTTGTTTTTTTCAAATTAATTAAAAAATACAATGATAAATTGCATCAAAGTTTAGGAGTGGGGGCTCGTGACGTCACTACTAGGTATAATCTGTACCATACAGTGTCGTCACGCCACATTTCAACTCAATTTATCTCCGTTTTATTTTGATTATGTAAAAAAAATATCAAATATTTTAAAATTATCTACAATACGGACTTTTTTTAAAAATTTAGTCGTCATCCCTATTCACGTGTTTTAGACTGCCGTCAGCCAGAGTCATCAGGCTATCACCCGAGCACTCTACGAGCGCTTTCCCGATGCTAAGCAGAAGATTTTAAAAGCAAGTCAGCGAGTAAAGAAACTCTACATTGAGGTACTTATGATTCAAATTAATATTATAATACAGAGTTCGATTGTAAAGAAAAAAAATGCAACCTACTAAATAGCAACCAGCATTTGAACCTGGGACATCTTCTTTAACGCAGGAGTGCTCTGACTAACTGAGCTATTGCAACTTTACGTACGTGGCTTGAAATTTTCACAACAATCTAGTTAGTACTAGTAGCGCCCTCTGTGTCTTTTATTTTGAAATGCTAAGCGCATTAGCCGTACTGCAAGACATGGGTATCACACTACGTCTCTGTCCCATTGCTTCTCCAGCAAGTATTATGACAGCGACAGAGGTGGCGCTGTTCTTCAATGAAGAAACTGAATTTCGAACACAACCTATTGAGCACTAGTAGCGCCCTATGTATCTAATTTTTGAAATGCTAAGCGCATTAGCCATACTCCAAGACATGCGTATCACGCTACGTCTCTGTCCCATTGCTCGTCCAAGTCCGTCTGGTGTCGTACTTCTCGCACTTTGTTTGAGAGAGTGGGACGGCACCATACGAACTTCAGATTCCGAGCTCCGGAGTAGCTCCTCTGGTTACCGTTATTCCTAAGACACACCAGGACTTTGAACAAGTAGATCGAGTAGTGCGTCATAATTTGACGCGTAATGTTAGTTTCGCAATGCCGGGGTTCGTAATCGTAATGGACGTTTTTTTTTATTATGTAATAAATGGAAACGGGCAGACGAGCCACCTGGATGATCATCCACGATTGATGGAAAATGGTCATCGTCGCTCATGGATAAGTGCAACACCGGAGTGCACTGTTAAGAATCCCATGTTATAGCGCTCTGGAGGCACCTCAGGGGAAAGGTCATTCCACAACTTGCAAGTACGTGGTAAAAATGAGAAAATTTATGTTTAGTAGTGGACGTTCGTGGCTGATCATATTATAGTAGCCCAAGGATGTCCAATGCTGGACAAAGGCCTCCCCCAAGGATCTCCACAACGAACGGTCGCCCTCATCCAACGATTTCCCGCGATCTTCACGACGTCATTGGACCATCTTGCGTCGTCCTGTACACGGTCGCCACTCGATAGCGATGGCTGATAGAAACAATTTTGTGTTTTGTAAAGTTATCTGTTTGTCCACTTTGCTACTCCTATTAAAGCGATTCTTGATTTTTTCAGCCATCGAAGAGTAAGGTGGGTGTAAGTAACGTGTTATTTTATTTATATAAATTCATTCATTCATGAAACATGAATTGTTTTAGCTACCGCAAACCGGGTTACTTTAGACCAGCAGGCCTATGATGGTCGCGTTTATCACGTGATAAATGATATGATAACGCGCCTGTCACTCTCGCACTCACAGACGTGTCACTCACGGCCGCTATGTCATTTATTTATCGCGTGACTAACGCAACCATTATATGCCCGCCGGAGGGTAACTTTGGCAATTGAACCTCTGTACTGCTACTGCACTGTAATTATGGACATATGACGTGAGGTTTGTTTTAGCTAGTCTTTAACGTTTTTGTGTTTTTTATTAGACCCTTTTAAATAAGCTTTTTATGTGTCTCACTGTTTCAATGGGTTAAAGTTACCCTACATTGAGTCAAAGTCACCCGAGTTTTCAAAGAAGTAGTTTTCTGTATAAATTTGAAATTTTGTATATTGCTAAAGCCTTTGCTTTGCTTTGGGAGATCTCAGATCGCTCACTGAAAATCAAAACGTCATCAAACGAAAATAACCTTTTTTTGAGTACAGACCTTTGAAATTTCTAAGAACTACCAACATTTAAAACGGCTCTATTTGTAACAAAAACAGCGATTTTTCAGCTTTCTATGTTAGTTATGTGGCCTTAAAAATACAACTTAAGTTATGTGTAAAATACAACAAGTTATTAACATTTGTATTGTTTTTGTTTAATTTCTGAAATAATTGAAAGTTAAAAAAACGTACTGTCACTTTTCCAAATAAATAAATTTGAAGACATTATTTTGAATATCTATACGTTCATGTTGATAACACTTGAAGAAAAACGACACTTCAGTACATTATGAAAAATTAATTAAAACCTACTTGATAAATAAATTAAACTAAAAATCCTTTTCAAAGTAAATCATAATTATTTGAATCGTTGTATTTTTTATGTTACAACTATTTTATATACTATAATTATAAAAATGAATTAAAATGTTAATCTTTGTAAGTTACCAGCGTTTAGTAGCTTAGCAATACAATTGAGTTGTTTAATTAAATACCCATAATATACTCAATAAAAAAATTCGCGATTAACACATACACATTCATATTTACCGGGATTCAAACCCAAAACGCTAGCTGTGCAGACAGGACCACCGGGAACTAGGCTTATTAAAGATTCTTAAATTAGGGACTACTTTATAAAGCAGTAAATGTTATCTACTTCATAATATGTCAAATGGGATGGGATTTTCACGAAACACTCCCAGAAATATTATATACGTATTTGGAGACGAAGGAGAAACAATTATGTGTTATAAAGTAATCAGTTTTGTCCACTTCGCTACTCGTTTTAAATGGTTCTTATTTTTTCAGGCCTCGAAAAAGAAGAAGCTCGGTGTAAGAGAATTTTTATTTTATTTATGTGAATACTGAACAGCAGACATTGACACGTTGAACGCGTCGACCCATTTCTACAACTTACGCTCAGTGTGGTACGCACCGTATTTGACTGGTAACATTTTTTCCACTGATGCGATACAAGTCAATTACGCCCAGTAACTTGCTTGCTATATTTGCCTAAAATACATCTATTGGTTATATAAATTTTGAATTTTAAGATTTCAATAAACCGAAGTACCTAAATATACCTTCGCCGCTAAATGTTGCCCGTGGTTTAGAAAGCATTATAATCCAGAGGACAAAACTGACCTGTATCGCATTATGAGGCGTATGGGGATAGAGTATCGTTACATTAATAGCACTGGGTTATAATGAATGACAGGTTCCCAATATGTGATATACATAATAGGACAGTACTTTACAAGTCAACTTTGACTGGTTTCGCACTGATTGTTTTTTTTTTCAACTAGTGCATACAAGTCGTATTTGTCTTGTGTATGCTTTAGTGACTTATGATAAAGGTTTTAAAGTAATTAACAGTAATATATACTTGACCCCTACTACAAGAATTTCTATAGGGAATCACTGTCGGATGAGTGAAAAATCGCCCAAATTGCCGTCGCACTGAACGAAAGTTCGTTACAAGTCAGAAATGGGTTGTACCGCATTCGACGTGTTAAGGCCCTTCTACAGGATTGCCAATTATCGATGAGCAGGTGGGACGCAGTTATAAGTTAGAAAGGGCGCCATATATTTCCATGTCATTCTAACGTATTACTGCGTCCCGCCTGCTCGCTAATGATCGGCGACCGTGAAGAGGGGCCATTAAACATTGATAATAGTAAATCAATGCGAGATTAGGTATTTCATATTTATTCGAGATTTTAGTCCCCTCTATTCAAGTTGAAATGTGGTATATTGCTAAAGGCAAGGAGTTACGGTAGGTACTTTTGGCCCCTCTACAGGATTACCGATCATTGGAGAGCAGGCGGGACGCAGTCATACGTTAGAATGAGATGGAAATATATGGTTCTCTTTCTAACGTATAACTGCATCGCACGTGACCGTCAATGATCGGCGATCGTGGAGAGGGGCCAATAGATGCTTCGGTGGGGGAAGAGGGTCTGATCCCCCTGAGCTCCATTTGTAGAGGAAATCAATGCAGAAACAGATAGATGCTGCCTCGTCAATGCTGTTTGGAAGGAGTGGACTTTCTACTCTTTCTAGTTAAATTTCTAAATAAAGGGGGTGTTTTGTGCGTACGGCGGTACGGAACCCTTTGAGCGTGAGTCGTGCTCAAATTTTGTTGCAGTAAGACACACAAGCGACGTAACGAAAAATATACCACTAAGGAATTTTATTTTATTTGCAGTGCTTCGTAAGTTCTTTTTTGTTAAATATATTATTTTATTTCTTTAAAGTTTAGCCCAAAGTAAGATATATGACAAGTCCAAGTTTTTAAGTTGGGGGACCCTGGCGGGGGTGTTGGGTCGGGACCCCCACCTCAGGCTTGCCTTAACCGGTAAGAGTCGAGTCGCAAGAGCTGCGGCTCGAGGGTGGACGCGGAACATAAGTAGCGTTGGCTTTGGTAGAAAGTCCAGTGACACCTCTTCTCACTTAGCCGTCCGCACCGATGTTGCCCTCAGGCCACTATATGTGTGCTATTTACGGGAGTCCATCTCGCGGGAGGCAAGTCATCGTCTACTACTACGTTTTCATGACATGCTAAATATATAGCTATATAGCCTTAGAGAGCGCACTACAATATCATCCGTCCTCTCTTGCCACCGTCTACATACCGGCCCTACTGGGACCAGCAGGCATCGTACAGGGTAATGGCAGGAATGCCTCTGACTCCGTGGAGAATGGACCGGGTGCTGGTGTGGGACGCTGCCTGCGTGGACAGACTATAATACTGTTACTAAAGTCTTCAGTGTCAGTGACTCAGTGTGAGCTACACACATACACACAGCGCAGCGCAGTGTGTGCTATACACGGTGCGAAGTCTAGTATCGGTACCAGGACGATCTTAACAGTGAACCACTGCTACTGTAAGTCGTGAATAAAGTAACGTGGAACTGTCAAGGTGCTATGCTATACCTCACGCTCGTAACAATACTCAACGCAAAACGAACACATTTGCGTGGTCTTAACAGGTGTGAAAGAAATAGCAGTATGATCTCGGTAGCCAGTTCGTTTTGCGTTCAGTAGAGCACCGTCTCATCTTGTGGCAGCAGAGGCAGCCCAAAATTAAAGTTAATAAATGTAGAGCGGCCTCGGCCGCGAATGAAATTTCGTTCCTTTCGGGGTAGAGGACTTAAGTCCAAAGGTCCATGATTTTTATTCTGTAAGTAGGCCTCAAGGGCAATTTCTACGAGTCGTCTTAGTCTACAGTTTCCCAAGAGGAAAACACTATTGGGAATATCATAAAAAAATGTTTATTTTTTTTCTAATAATAACAATTTGATTATACTATGTTTTTGATTTCAGATTGGTGTAAGTAACACTGCAGTATTTTTTCATCGGGTGAATTTAGCGTTTGGTTCTTTAAAATGTTGGCAAATCATACAATAATAAAATTTCATAAATTGATGCTATTAAATATTAATATTAGGGGGGGAGACAATTGCTACACAAGTCGTACTAGTCTAGAATATCTATACTATTATAAAGTTGTAAAAATAAAATGTCTGTACATTGATGTTACTATCAATTACTATCAAAAAAAGTCACTAAATGAAAAAAAAAATGTTTTTGATTTTTTTGTGTCGCTGTGGTTTTATCACTCCAAAACGCTAAAACGGATTTAAACTATTTTTGGTACACAGGTAGCTGGGCATCTACAGACAGATATAAGATACTAAAATAAGAAAGAAGATTTTGACTTTATTCTCTTCCGGGAACGAAGCTGCGGGCATCTTCTAGTTTTCTAATAAGCTTAGCAACGGTCTGCTCGCGAACTAGTAACTAAACTCGAGAGCAAAAGTTTCGGCTCACCCTAATTTAAATACTAGAAAAAGGTTTTTCACCTCACTCGCTCTGAAAAGTTCCATTTAAAGCGCCAAATCTGCGTGGAAAAATCAATTTTGCACGCTAGCGTGCTTCGTTTTAGTGTGTTTAAAACTAGTAACAATGAACCTACATTGTTACTAGTTTTAAGTGGAATAAAATAGTTATTTTTTCGTTTAATATATTTCATAGTTTTATTACATCACACATTTCCTCGCTTTAGTGAGGTGAAAAATTGTGTGTTTCGCACGGCTGCAAAATTATTTGGCTTCTCGTGCCTTGAGAGTCTCGCTACGCTCAGGAATTTATATTTGAGCTCGCTCCACTCATGGTTTAATCTTAGCTTCCTTCGCTTGCTCGGCTTTCAATTCAAGCACTCGCGCCAAATAACAACTTTGCAGCCTTGCATAACAAATAACTATTTTTATTAATAATTGCCACTAGTTTTATTTACATAAAATACTGTTCTTCGCAATAACCAACTGTATTAGCAATTTCCGCGATCCTATCATAAAAATATCAATATCCGAAAATGACCATTTTCGTGTTATCTCACCCCGTTATCGTCTTTTTTTGTCGTGGGTTTTTAAGTCCGATTTGAATCTGAAAATGTTAAAATTAAATAAAGATCATGACAGGATTAAAAAACATTTCCAATCTTGCAGTATTTAGGAAATATGATAGTATTTTACCGACCCGTAACTTTTGCTGTCGAGTGTAGTTCCATGTTTCACAGCAACCTAATGATTTGGGAAAGTAGAAAATCTAGCTAATACACGTTTTCATTTTCAGATTGTAAGTATTACTGCAGTGTTGTTTTCATCTGGTGAATCAAGCATTTTGTTTTGAAATGTGTGGGCAACTCCAACAATTATTAGATTTTATAAGTTTGTGCTATCATGCCATAGCTTTGCTTAAAAAATAAACACTCTTTGTCATCACGGTATGGTATGGAGTATGTTAATACTACCATGGAACACCAGACGCACCAATACATCGATCTCATATTATATGCCGTTCATCAACTATTTTCCACCGCCGCATATTGTCACACTTCGGCCGCATATTGTCATACTTCGGCCGCATATTGTCACACTTCGGCCGCACATTGTCATACTTCGGCCGCATATTGTCACACTTCGGCCGCATATTGTCATACTTCGGCCGCATATTGTCACACTTCGGCCGCATATTGTCATACTTCGGCCGCATATTGTCATACTTCGGCCACATCTCTCAAAAAATTGATCGTGGTCGGACGGAAACATAGAAGGAAGAAGAGGACGTGGTAGATCTCCAAAGAAATATTTTTTGTATGTTTGTATGTGTCGTTGTGGCTTCATCACGGCACAAAACGCTTCTCAAAATGGCTAAACATGATTTCAACTATTTTTGGTACACGGGCACAGTTGGTTATAGGATACCTTTTATCCGACTAAGCTGAAGTGAAAAAGAGGGTTATGGCTTTCTCCTGGCGTAGTAAATCTCCAACGAATTTTTTTTTTGTTTATGTGTATGTGTCGCTGTGGTTTCATCATGCCAAAACGACTAAACCGATTTTAACTATGTTTGATACACTGGTAGTTAGCTATCTGCAGATGGTTATAGGATACTTTTTACCCGACTACGCTGAGGTAAAAAATTGTCCTCCTCCGCGAACAAAGTTGCGGGCACCATCTTATAATATAAAAATCCTTGAGCTATTATAAGATCATTATTTAATGAACGTATTTTTTGTGTTTTTTGTAATGATGTCCCAAAGTGGTAACTTTTGAAATAATCGACGGTCTGTTCTCTTAAAGTAACTCTAAAATAATTATAATTAAATAAATGATACAACCTAATAGTTTTAAGAACTTAAACATTTGCATGCCTTAAATAGTTGGCAATATGCGCTGATTCTGACTATTAAATTTAATAATATCTTAAATATGTTTTCCATATCTCTGCCATATAAATTTCATTTCATTTTGTTTCGTCGCTGCGTGTTGTCCATCTACTGATTTGGGAATATCAATAATCAGACTAAACCATGTTCAATTTTCAGATTGTAAGTAACCCTCCAGTATTTTTTTAATGTGTGTCACGAGGCTAGATTTCATAAAGTGGTAAAAAAATTTTAATGGACCTGGTTTCAAGATCTGGACGAAAGGCTTGCCTAAAACCAATCCCGCAACATTGACCCCTGTACTGATGTTTTCTCTATACAAGAACAGGTTTGAGTTAAAAGAGCAGCGTCTATGAGGAGTGTCCGTCTGTTAATTTATTTTTACTATTCTTGTGTGTACATTTAGTGTGTATATGAAAAAAATGGTTACTTGTTTTTCCGGTTTCGCGTATTCAGCGCATCTTCAATATTTTACACCCTCAGAACTTATGGCTTTTAATTTTTATCTTCTCCGTCAACTCCGTTGCAATTACTAAATTTGCTTTCTTTATTTGTTTTTCTTGCAGATCTGCCGCTGAAACGCTCTTTTGTATGCATAAAATAATAATAGGTAAATAAAATATCAGTAAATACATCTAAATATATAAAAGAAGAAACTGACTGACTGACTGACATATCAACGCACAGCCCAAACCGCTGGTTCTAGGGATTCCAAATTTAACAAGTTGGTTCCTTATAAGATCAAGGAGTGCACTAAGAAAGGATTTTTTTAAAATTCAACTCCTAAGGGGGTGAAATGGGTTCCAAGGTTTGTATGGGGTAACTGGCAATGAAGACATTACGCTTAGTACGCGGGCGCAGCCGCGGGCAAAAGCTGGTTTAGCATAATCATAATTATGAGTCATGCTTATTGTTGTAAGACGCGTGTTTACTATTTTTTTAACGGCTTAACCTCGTAAGCCTCGTAACAGCCTAGGCTCATAACTGTCACTTTCCTGAAATATACACTTTTCTAAATGTACATTTGTTTAGAAGGATCTCTTTCTCGGAGGGTGCACTGTCTCAAAAAATGCACTTCGCAATTGATACACTTTCTAAGATAGAGCACATTTATCTGATGGTGTAGCATCTCAGAAGGCGCACTTGCCCAAAAAGTGCACTTTCTCAGATGCTCCACTTTTCTAAAAGAGCCCTTTCAAATCTATATTAGAAAACGAGGAGAGGCTACCTCGTTTGCACTCCATACATTTTTGCACTCCATACATGTGACAGCTGAAGAATATTTTTTTATGGGTAAAAAGTATGCTATAATCATCTGGAGATACCCAGCTACCTATGTACCAAAAATAGTTGAAATCCGTTTAGCCGATTTGGCGTGATGAAGCCACACCGACACATAAAACCATACAACAGTCTAAAAAAAAAAATTTTCGATGCAGTATCCCCCGCATAGTCTGTAACGATACTTTTTTTTTAATATATTCAATGTAAAGACGTTTTTTTTTACCACTTTATAATAGTATAGATATATTTTTCGTATTATATGTATTGTATTGCATGTGTGGATGTAGCTTCATCACGTCAAAACGGTTAAACGGATTTCAACTATTTTTGGTACACGAGTAGGTGGTCATCCACAAATGGTTACAGGATACTTTTTACTTACCTACGCTCATGAAAAAAACCATTATTTTTTCTTCTCCGCTGACGAAGTTGCGGGGAACCTTCTAGTTATATATAAATTTCACCAAACGAGCACTTTTGTCTCAATTCCATGGAATTTTGAAATACCAGTATGACTGTATACTTGAACAACACGTAAAAATCCACGACGCCCAATTTGGCTTTAGGGCGGGTCTGTCTACGGATAGTGCCATTTTGTGTCTAAAACATACGGTCAGGTATTACACGGAAAACCCCTGTGTATGCCTGTTTTCTCGATTTATCTAAGGCATTTGATCGAGTCGATTATGCTTTGCTCTGGCAAAAGCTGAGTAGAACGGGTATACCGGGGGAATATGTGGCTCTCTTTAGGCATTGGTACAGCAATCAACTCAATCAGGTGCGTTGGTCAAATATGATGTCTGCGGAGTACAAACTGGAATGTGGGGTAAGGCAGGGTGGGATCTCCTAAGCTGTTTAATTTATATTTTAACGAGCTGATCGGTGAGCTCAGCGGTTTGCATGCGGGCTGTTACGTAGGAAGCACTTATATAAATAACCTGAGCTATGCCGATGACATGGTGCTGCTGGCCCCAGGTATCAGTGCGTTGGAAATACTGCTTAGGACATGTGAGAACTATGTTTTGGCCCATGGTTTAGAGTACAACCCAAATAAGAGCGAGGTTATGATATTTAAAGCGGGTAAAATAAAACCCTATTATGTACCTCCTATTGTACTCCGAAACACCCAGCTGAGGGATGTGGACAGGGTTAAATACCTTGGACATGTCCTAACCACTGGCCTTACCGACGATTTAGACATTGAAAGGGAACGCAGAGCCTTGGCGGTGCGGAGTATAATATGCTTGCCCGTAGGTTTGCTCGATGTACGTATGAAGTTAAGATAACGCTTTTTAAAGCCAATCTTTTTACACGAGCGGCCTATGAGCTAGGTATACAAAACGCACCTACAATGCTCTGCATATTCAGTACAATAATGGTTTTAGAATGCTGATGGGACTGCCTAAGTGGTGTAGTGCATCAGGCATGTTTGCGGAAGCTCGCACGGACGGTTTCCATGCCACCATGAGAAAGCGTATCGTGTCGATCTGGAATTATATAGGACCTAGTCCCAACAGCATTCTAAACGCGGTCGCTGGGAGATACGATTGCCCTATACAGAGGTTCTGGACAGAGCAGGTTAAAGGCGCGGCCCAATATGTAATATAATATGTAATGTAATAATAATAAATATGTAATACTAACCCTAAATATAAGAACATTTACTAATACTCTATGGATTGTATTTTATCCGAAATAAAATTTTATTCATTCATTCATTCATAACAAACACAAATTTTCTTACAGGGTGCCAATATTCATAAAACTACGGAAAATATTGCAATTTTAAAATTCGGACCAGGCACGGGAATTTACCAGTTCATGGAAATTTGGTTTTTGGTAGCACGGGAATTGCAACATATCACGGAAATTGTTTTTTTTTTCTACAATAATGTGTATTAAAACAATTATTTACTGTGGAAACAATCAAGAATTATAAACTACTTTCACATTGAAGTTGTATCGTAATTATTTACCCTAATTGACCAATTATAGTTTGAACCCAAGTAGCAAAGTAGTCCTACTTATAAGAAAAAAAATACTAGACTTTAATTTTAATAAACACTGTAAATGTGATATATGTTTTATAACATTCTTATAAAACTTATGTGTTTGACGAAAGATTTTATAACAGCATAATACAAGAAGATTTGATCTACAAGACCTTTCGGTCGTATTATTTCTCAATTTCGGTGCGGCTCAGGAGTGTTTCAACCGCCGTTCCCGTGTGTAATGGTAAATCTAACTTAACCTAGCCTACGTTGCTAATTCAATGGGTAATGACAAAATATGTACCTGAGGCAATCTCCTGTTGAGCAAGCTCAACTTGCGATACTATTGCTCAACGTTACATCTGAGAGCTTGAAATTTACAAAATCAACTTTTTAATGTTCTCGCAACGTTTGATAAATATTGTTTCAAAGCTCTAACGGCCGCGCTAGAAGTTAAACCTTGTAAGTTTCTTTAACTTTCAACTGCAATGTTGCTCAAATATGGAAATTGAAAGTTTGTAATAATTTGACACCAAACTTTTGGAAAGTTTATTTTGGTACATTGCGACAATAGTAATTTTATAACTTGCACGCAACTTGCACTGAGTTAAGACCGAGCCACACCGGATGCGTGTGCGTGACGTGCACGTAGACGTGCGCGTGGCTTACGCGTTGTATAGTGCGAATCCTCATAACAGATGACACCGCCGCGTACGCACACGTCACGCAAGCGGTGTGTCATCTCGTATGAGGATTCGCACTATACAACGCGTACGCCACGCGCACATTTACGTGCACGTCACGCACACGCATCCGGCGTGACTCGGCTTTTAGTTGCTGCTATATTTCATTTGAAATGTACTTAAAAATTACGTGTCTAATGCTGTTGTAATTATTCACTAATAACTTGCACTCAATTAGTTGTGGCAAAATTAGATTTGTAATATGCATGCAAGTTTTTTGTGAATAATTGGCACAACATTAAATGCACGACTTCTTGGTACGTTACACACGTAATGTTTCTTCAAGTAAACTAATGCATGTTACGCGCAAGTTGTTTGTGAATAATTGGCACAACATTAAATGCGCGACTTTTTGGTACGTTACACACATAATGTTTCTTCAAGTAAACGAGTGCAAGTTACGCGCAAAGTATTTGTGAATAATTAGCTCCACATTAAATGCGCAAGTTTTTGGCACGTTACACACGTAATGTTTCTTCAAGTAAACCAGTGAATGTTACGCGCAAGTTATTTGTGAATAATTGGCACAACATAAAATGTGCAACTTTTTAACAATATTCATATTCATATTCGTTTATTTGTATTAATCATACATTGTCAGTTTTACAGATCCACTTTCATAATTATATAATAAATTTTACATTCATAATATTGTTTCTTTTTTTGTATAATTCATACTTAAAAGTAATTAAAATATGAACCATCAGAAGCCCGCCAAAAATGGTATCAATTGGCTGTTCGTCCCGACTACTAAAACAATCTTGACTTAGACTCTAAGTCTTTCATTATTTATAAAGTAACTAGAAAGTGCCCGCGACCTCGTCCGTGTAAAACTTATTTTTACCGTAGTTGAGAAAAAGGTAAAAACACCAGCTATTCCTGTACCAAAATTGGTTAAAATCCGTCCAGCCGTTTTGGCGTGATGAGAGGATAAAGAAAATCTGGCTAACAGATGGCGCCAGGCTGGCAAGGCGCCGCGCGGCCATACAAAACAAAAGACGATCCTGCATCGCGCTGTTAAGATTTCTCCTGAAATCATGACCCCTGTCCATAGAATTTTATACTTATAAAGTAATATAAAGTTTATCTTAACCATATAGTTATAAAGGAATATGATAATCAAACTGACCATTTAGCAAGATTTCGCAATCTTTGCACTAAATAATACCTACTACAAAAGTCCTTGCGTTCAATAAGTGTGGCTATGGGGGTAAGGTGGTACGGAACCCTACATGCGTGAGTCCAATTGGCACATCGCCATTTTTTATTCATTCACCACAAATCAATTTTCGATTATATATCAGTACATGTAAATTTTCTTATTCTTTGGCGCTACACTCTTGTCAGAGTAATCGTGGTCGTCACGTCAAGGTCAGTGGCCTGTTTTACGATGCGACGTCACTCGTCGCGGGCTGCCGCTCTCCGCTCTTACGATCCGGCCGCGACATTGCGCGAACTGCGGCACGAGAAGCGTTTTACCTGTTCATTGCGCGGTCGAGACGCCCAACGCACTGTGGCTAGTTGGGATCACACGCAATGAATTAGAGAAACCGCTGCCGCTGCCGCCGCCGCTTAATGTCGTGGCTAGGCCGCATTGTGCATTCGTGCAGGGATCCGTCGGCAGCGTGCCTGACTTGGTCCGTCCACCTTACCGGTGATCTACCGTGGTCTAGTGCCTTTGTACGTACAAGTCTATAATGACCAATAAACTGCAATTTAACTATTTATTTCACATGTCTGGAAAAGCTTCAGTTTGGGCCGAAACTTTTTATTTTATTCATAAACTGACCAGCGATTGAACCCAATACCACCTGATGGTAAGTAACTACGTAGTGTAAGCTCGCTGGTTCAGTAACAGCCTATTCAATCTTGCCTTGAAGAAACTCAAATTATAATTTTTCGGAAATATACACGACGGGAGCGAGTTTCATTCCTTGGCGGTTCGCATTAGAAATTATGAAGCAAATCGCTTCGTGCGTATGAATGGTAAATTGACAACGGAAGGATGAAGTCGCTCCCCACGACTGGATGTCCGATGGTGGAACGGGGGTGGCGGGATTAAATCGTGCAATTCCTGCGCAAACTCTCCAACATATATCCTATAGAAAACCGACAAGCTGGCAACTTTGCGGTGATGTTCGAGGCTCTTGGAATTTGTTGGTCACAGCCTCAAAGCATAGAATACTTATGTTCATACACCTATGGTCCCAGCCGAATGAGTCTTAAGGCTCGACGTTCTATTGAATTCAAGGCGGCTAACTGGTACTTGGCGGAGCCGTCCTAAAGATGTCAGCAGTACTCGATGCACGAACGAACCTGAAGCTTGGTAGAAACTAAATAAACAAGATCAAAAGCCGAAATTCGGTTGCGGATTCGGCCGGGAATTTTGTTTCGATCGGACACTAATTGAGGGAAAGAATTATCATAAAAATAAAAACTAAATGATATTGCACCAAAAATTTATTTTTAGTAGTATAATCAAAGTACTAGGAAACGGAGTAGAACCTGAAAAAAAGTAACACAATTTTAAAGCTTAATATTCAACGTAACGCATATCACTTATACAAATTCTAATAGCTTTTTTATGATTCGTCAAATATTTACTTGTAATTTACCCTATCCACGAAAGTCCCCGCGTACTTGTATAAGTACAATTTAATGATAGCAGTTCAAACCGGGCCCGTTTCTCAAAAGCTTGTAACTTGTATTACATGCGGAAAAATCTCTTTCGAACAATATGTGTATTAAAAAGAAACTTCCACTCGTAATACTAGTTACTTACAAGCTTTTTTGAAACGGGCCTCTGTAGCCTATTCTGAGACGAGAACTTTGGTGTTATAAACCAAAATTACAAAAACGCAAGAAGTCTCGGTCTGAAGCACTATCCTTAGTATGTACTTGGTATCAGAGGCGTGGCGTCAGGAAAAAATCAAGGGAAGCCAAAGCGTATTTGTTTACTCATATTTAAAGAAAAATGTGGTTATAAGCCTTTTCTTGGACAACTCGGTGAGAATCGGCTTATATGGACGTCACGCCAATACTTGATATATACATTCAGTAGAAATAACTACCGCCGTTGATAAAACTCAGGACTTACGAGGCTATATAACCCCATTCAAAATTCAAAAATATACAATGTTGTATAATTAAACCAGAAAACGCTCGGGGCGTCTTCCCTTGCGATATGAGCCTGATAGAACTGTTGCATACTCGTAGATTGTTGGACAAGGGGCTAAAATAAGCCATTATGACACGAAGTGATTATGTGGTCGAGCACACAGAGTGAGCGAGGACAAAATGGACAAATATGTCTGAGTGTTATAATGGCTTTTAGCCACGTGTTTAACACTGCTTTTCACTTCGACTGCGAAAAAATATAAAAAAGACTTAACATTAATAATAATTATATCACGGCCGCAGGGCAGCTTGTGGCGAGCTGTTGGGGAGTGACGACCCCACGGACCCGATATCTCTAGAGAGTCGGTCAGGGCCCTCGCCTCCGGTGTGTCTTCATCGGCCGGAGTGGATACCCAAGAGGACCCGTAGGACTTTCAGCTCTGGCTTGCCTTTGTTGGCTGTCCAGAGAAGAGCGTTAGAGCTATATGCTCCAGGGGTGGAAGTGTTAAAGGGCATAACGCCGCGAGTAACCTCGGAGAAAGCGCAGCATACCTCTCGACACCCCTGAGCCCTCACGTCCGTGTTGCTTCCGGCAGTCTTGATTGACGGCAATTACGGGGGCCCATCAAGTGAGTGGCGAGTCACCACCCGCAACAGATAACGATTGATTGGTAGTTATGGCGGGTGACATATTCCTATTGCAATAGCCCAAAATAAATCCATCCAAACTACAATCTCATAGCCTGATATCTCTTTCCGTTCAATGCAATAGTTCCAACATCTGCTGGGACCTGCTCATGAACGTATTCTCTTATTGATATGATCAGGAGCGAGTCCCAGCAGAAGTAAAATCACAGCAAAATTCTCGAAAGGGCCTCTACGTGTTGGATCCATATCCCCTCGCAAGCCTTTCAAAAATCCGGGACGTACGAGCCAGTGATTCAATGCGAGATACAAATTATATCACCATGCGCAAATACACACTGAAAATTTTGTACATTCGGCGCTTTATTTTTTTTTTTTAACTAATAATGGGCATAGACAATTTTTACTTTTTTTATGTAAAGGGGCTGCAATACGATCAGAAATTTTGACCAATCTGTTGTTGGGTTGGTTTGTTTGTTTTAATTGTTCGTAAGTAGTATGTAGCTGGCCACAAGTTTTTTTTTCAGTTTCATAGAAATTTGTATGGGATTATATGGCTTTCTTTTAAATCCTAGGGGCTAGATGTACTATTTTAATCTCGCCTTGCGAAGCTAATATGAGGTACTTTTTGAGCAGGAGAAGTAAAAAATACTATTATTTACCAGTGATCCAATACGAGGAGCATGTTAGCTGTTAGTCGTTCTGCAAAAAAAACAATCAAAATTAACAATGGCATCAACGATGACAAATAAGAATATCAGGAGACATAAGATCTAAGGGCTTTAATATCGAAAATGCGCTGAACAAAATGAAAGCGCATAAACGAATAAGCACTAATTGACTCTAAATGAAATTAAATCTACACAAGAGTAAAAAAAAGTAAATTTACAGATGAACAAACACCTATGGACCGTAAGGACGCTGCTCTTATAAAAAAGAAAAAACTTTATTTTCAGACAATTTGGGACCATTACTAAAACCTCTTTAATAACTCTTTTATAAAGAGAACATCACCACTTACATATCGAATGATATGTTATGCTCCTCTCTTGGGAAATGCCGGTAGAACCAGACTTTTAAATGTGCCCTTGCGGCCTACTTAAAGAATAAAGATCATTTATTATCACAACACAACTAAACGGGGCCTAAATATGATTTATTTAATTACTACTCATTGGTTATTCTTCAGCGTTTCCGGCGTCACGTTACCTCCATAGTCTCGAAGGAACTGGAGGCGGGTATCGATATATTTTTTCCGAGCGAGTTTTTCGATCTACCCGCGCTTTGTGGCGTTGTGATAATGAGTAAAAATCGCGTAAGTTTAAATCAATGTAAAGATTATTTAATTATTAATATTGACCAGTTTAAATGTATTTTAACATGTCTGATGGATAAATAACCTTTGGCGTCCTCCTAATCTCCTAATGTTAATTGTTGATGTGGCTAGGGTTACCTGTCAGTTTCTTTGTTCAGTTACCAGCTAGTTGGTGGCCTTGCGCTTACTTTATCAATCGCAGGTCATGCCAATATACGAGAACAAAGTATTTGTGCTCCGTCGAATCGGATGGTTTCTTTTTACGTAGACTGGTTGAGGGCATGCGCAGGTTTGTTTGTTAAGTTGTAGGTTGTGCGGCAGCAGTAACATACTTTATTTCAGCATTTTACTGGTGTATTGCACTGTACATTGGCGTGAGCTGAGGCGAGGCCGCGATACATTGACGTTATTATCAAAGCGTTATAATGCTTCTCGTATTTAAAAACGGCATTGTATCGCCCCCGGTGTGAAAGTTAGCGCAAAATGTACAACACAAGAGGCACAACTACCATAAACTAGTAAATTCTGATTAGAAAAAATAAAGTTATAGATATTTATAAAATAGAATTATTATGGTAACATTTTTAAAAACCAAAGACTCGAATCGACTCTGTAGCATGTGGGTATAAAATAAAATAAAAATAAGAAGCGCAATGGTTGCTTATAGATGTTGTTATGATGATGTTCCGACTTGCTGCAATTATTTTAAAAGAAATGAAATTTGTTCGGATGAGTTCAGTGGTATTACACCAACTTTTAGTTCAAGGGCCGTTTAGACCACTGTAGCTTCTGCTGGTACAACAAGTGGGATATTATGGAAACAATTGAATATTTACAAACATGCGTTTATTACATTTAGGCTTTGTATCGGTTACAAGGGCCTGAATCGACGGCGACCTGCCCGTTAAATGAAATGCTTTAATTTATACCGGTTCGATTTATACGCGCACTGAATTTACCCACGACAGGAGTCGTGTATGCTGGCCAGCATAAATAAAACGTTATAATGTCTGTGCATTTACAAGAGACGCCGAAGACGTGCCGCAAAATCGGGCTGAGAGGAGTAACCATATATGGGGCAACTTATGCGCAGCTGGTGGAAGGCCTGGCCGACCCTCTACTGCGCTACCCGCGCAGTCGCGATAGCGGAGCGAGATCGGACAGGTGGACTGCTGCACGACGAGAAGTCTCGGGGCGCCTTGGTCGGCTGAGGCGCGTCGCTGAAGAACCGCCGGCGCTACGCGCGCGGCTAAGGTGACGGGAAGGATGTTATAATCCCTTGGGATCACCGACGGGGCTCGGGGGCCCGAGGCACTGCACGGCGGTGGACCGGCCTGCGCGGCGGAGCGAACTCACGCTGCTTGGCGTCGCAAGCCTCGGGCAGCCTCCGAGATCCGGGGCATCGGAGCCATCCCCCCTGGAACTCCGACCCTACGGGAGCACTCAACGGCGCTCAACGGCGTACAAACGGCGTACACAAATATGAAGCACTGTCACCTTCACTGAGCACTGCTAATATATATTGAAACAATGTCTTTTTGGACCGCCGACGTGCCGGATCACAAAATAATGAATTAATAAATGCTGACTAGGGCCCGGGAGGCCATCCCGACTCGGATGCCCCCGGCTTCGCGTATATATAAAAGTGAGGTTATCGATGTGGAACGCGCGCGTGCGTCGCCTCTCAATGCTAAAAACCAACTGTCAACCGTTGTCATTAGTGTCGTCCTCCCTTCTTAAGTCAGCCCATTGGTTCCGTTTCACGATACTCGGAGGACGCTCCTGAATTTAAAAATTACGGGTTTAACTTAAGGTTTTTGTATTACATTTAATTTGTACCTATATATCGTATATTGGTTTCTTTTCTAATTTATCTTTAGTGATAACTATGTTGCAACGACGTAGCTCTAAGATGCGCGACACGCGTCGCGCGTGTATCGAAACGGGTTTCTGACACATCTGTCATTCGGATTTTTCGGACTACCGCTATGATTATTTACACGGTTGGCGAACAAAACTCTTTTAGAAATAGCTTAAATTGTGTAACACTACTATGATAATCGTATAGCTCACTTTTCTGCGGTCATTTTGATATGAGTTTCGTCGGAAACGCATCAGTACTTATGGTGTAATCGAACCTTTCAAGTTCTGTTTCTGCATGACGTTTCGACTGTGATACTGATCCCTCAGTTCGCAAGTGGCTCTAGATATGGTTGTAATTAGACAGCTCATGAAATGGATTATCTCCGGAAAACTACAGGTAATAGCGGAAAATGTTATTCACAGAGATATTGGTACGTCAAAACAAGCCATTTTCTATATCCTATTCGGTAAGTGAAGTAAGACCTAGGCTTCGCTACAACTCTTAACCATATTTATGAAAAATAAAACTGTAGCTACTTACAATCTGAAAATTAGACAGGTTTTAGTGTGATTCATGACTTTCTCAAATCATCAGGTAGACAAAAAAAAGTCAAATAAGGCACTATTGTAATAGTACGAGAGCACACCGTCATCGATAATCTTATTGAAAGTTACCACTTATACTCAAAAATCGTTCATGCAATGAAAAGAAAAAAACCCCGCCATGATCTTCAAATGGCTAAACAATTCTCAATAAGCTTTTATTTAACTTGCACTGTATATAATGTAGTTCAGTTCGGGTCAAGTCTTGCAAGTTAAAGACCTACTTCCCGATTGAGCTAAAAGTTGGCATTTGTATATACGTTAGGTGACGGTACAATATTATGACACCATCGAGCTGATTCGACGATGGAACCAGAAGGTGGTCACTGGAACTCTGTTATAAAATTACGGAATCCTACTGCGTTTTGAGCTTTTTAGAATGGATATTGGATATTGAAAGAAAAGTGCAGTCGGCAATAGAAGCTTGTCACCTAAGTGCTATTTTCGAAATAAACTTATTTTAACTATCCGTAAAATCACTCTTGTTTAAGTTGCCTATCGAACACAAAATTGGAATTTAAATTGTTCTCTCCATTCAAAAGCTGGGACGTCACAAGCAGATACATGGATTCACCGACGCGCCGATATACGGAACGGATACACATTCGCACGTCAATCTTATCATTATGCCTCTGAGCACTAAATACTTGGTCTTGCGGAGCGCTACTATGCACGATAAGTACCGTGATGACAAAGAGTGCTTATTTTTTAAACAAGGCTTTGGCAAAATAGCATCAACTTATGAAATCTATTATTGACCAGAATTAAAAAAAAAATCGTGCTACTTACGACCTGAAAATGAAAACGTGAATTATTCATATTGTCTATTTACCCAAATCGTTAGATTGATAACTCGCAGGTAACTACTAGTTTGCGAGCAAACGGTCGGAAAACTTATTCGTAAAGTTACCATTTTGGTACTGTCATTACAAAAAACACAACAAGTTAGTTTCATGAAACCAAAATTTTGCACTACTAACTAAGTAATATAAATTCATTGTCATGATTCATTTAATTTTTCTTCATACGTCATTGTTGTTTAATAAATGTATATTTGAATTTAGAAATGCAGCTTCTTATGCACTGGTGTAATCAGCATGTAAATTACCTACTTGTGAAATGTTAATATAAATGATTCAGTTTTAAGTTTATCTATTTAAGAATAAGTGACTATGTTTAGTTCATATTATTTTTAACATAAGTACAACTTGGATGAAAGAACGAATTTCCTCCTAATACAAGTTTTTAACTTGAAAGGAGTATTCGACAACTTTGTAACACTGTTGAAAATAAATAATTTTGAATTTTTTGAATGAAATAGAATGAAAAAACATTTGACATATCTAAAAAAAAGCTGATAATCTGTAAATGGCTGAACAGGTTTTTAAAATAATTATCAAGGCACTAAGAACTCTCGATCAAGTAACCTTTCAATCACAAAAAACTAATTCATAATCGGTTCAAATCCGCAAAGTAAAGTCACCAGATAAAAAAATACAGCAGTGTTACTTACAATCCACTGAAAATAAAAACATGGTTAAATCAAATTGTTTATTTAAAGGCTATAGTCGGGTTTCCATAGTAAGTCGGCCCTTACATCAAATGAGCTCAGGTGTTTTTGTGTGAGTACCTCTTATAGTGAAGAATATTTTTGCCGAGTGTTATGAATATTCTACGTGTTATAGTTTTGACTTATGATATTTTTTTGTTTTTTTTTTAAAGTATGGTTTTCAAGATTCAAGAAGACAAGAGATTTCTTGAATACATCTTGAATACATCTTGAAAACCATACATTAAAAAAAAAAACAAATTATGTTGTTGTGAAGTAGCGACATCTCTAGATATTTTCCAAACATATATATGATCTACATACATTTATTTATGTTTAGGGAGCGTTCAGGTATTAGGTAACGCAATTTTTGGCCCCCCCCTGACCCCCTCATGTTACGCGCCGTAACGTTTTTCTTTTTACCCGACTACGCTGAAGAAAAAAAGGGGTTTATGACCTTTTTTCCTCCGGGAACGAAGCCTTCTAGTATAAAATATATTTTTTCTTACACCGAGCTTCCTTTTCTTGTATTGCTGAAAAAATTAAGAGCCATTTAATACGAGTAGTGATGTGAACATAACAGATTACCTTACTTAACACATTATTGGTAAGCACTACAGCTTGTGTATTTACAAATACGAATATAATATTTTTAATACAGTTGCTCAAAAAGTGCTACTTTACGTAGCTGTTTAGCGTACGCAAAGCTAGTTTTCGCGAACTGCTCTTCATTTAATTCATGACTACTTATTGATTATGATGGCGATGGTGATGGTGGTGATGATGATGATGATGATCATGCTTATATATTGTTTTTCTTAGTTTTTCGCAACTGCATTAAAAAACGTCGTTCGATACACGTGCGGAAATGTCATTCTCAAAGTAATGACATACTTTCCGCACTAGCATCGAAATGAACTATTGTTAGAGTGTTTAGTGAAAAGTCCCATTTTACAGGTAAGTTATGCATATTTGCACAAAGTTGTTTAATAATCTACATGTCATTCGACAATATAAAATTATGTAATTTCATTATTATTACAATAGTAGGTACACAATTTAAACAAAGTAGATAATTAACAGAGATCGGACAGGTCATCGCAAAAACAGATATGGAAATAGAACAAGACTCTATACAGTCGATTATGATTATCTAAAGCGGATATTATCGTATTTTAACATTTGACCTTTTTCAGTTGCATAGGTACCTATCCGTCATGGTTTTGTCAGTGGCGTTCTTGAAAATCCACCAAGTTGTCATTAAACATAATTTAGGCTTAGTTGAAGAAGTAAATAGGACTGTTTTCCTCGGCATGACTCTTGACACACATTGTAGTTGGAAAGAACATGTAGACACGGTCTGTATGAAACTGAACAAATTTATCTTTGCTCTATGGCGCATTAAACGAACTGTTTCGTTTAAGACTGCCTTACTAATCTATCACGGATACATTATGTCTATTTTACGATACGGTATAATTATGTGGGGAAACTCTGTAAACGCTGATCGCGCCTTTGTTGCTCAAAAATTGTATCCGAACCCTTTGTGGAGTAAATAGACTAGAGCCTTGTAAACCATTATTTATTAAACATAAGTTACTTTCTTTCCCTTGCCTATATATTTACGAGATATGTGTTTTTGTAAAACTCAATATTCAACTTTTCACATTCGTAGAAGATAAGGAAACAACACGATCACATAGACGCTGTAGGTTAGGACTACCAACTAGTAACAAATTAGTACTTAGAAGAAAAAGCGCTCATAACATGTGCATTAGTATATTTAATAAAATACCAGCTGACATAAAGACATTGCCTATAAACGAGTTTAAAACAAAGTTGTATAAAATATTGATTGATAATTGTTTCTACAGTATTAACGAATTTTTATTGTATACATTTTGAATATAATCAGACATTTAGTTTATATTTGTAGGAACTTGACTTATTCTCATTTTAATTGTATTTTATTTTTCTTATATTAATCTGATTATTATCACTATATTAACTCCTTAATAAATGAATTACTTACTATTATAAATATGTACAAAAATTATAATCACTCCTGAAATAAAACTGTATCATATTTTAAATGACTGAGTGATTATATTTATATCACAGACAAATATTTACAATTATTTTCACATGTCAGTCAAGACTGAATGTAAAATTGGAAGCAATGTAAATAAACTAAGATCGTATGTTACCATATGTTCATTGTGAATAAACGATTTCATCATTCATTCATTTCATTCATTGAAACAGTTTTGTGACAATTTAAATTAGTCAAATTATTTTGTTATGGTGATTTCGAAATATTTTAAATTTTGATAAAAATAAAAACGGTTAATAACTATCCCGAGCTCTCTTATGATGAAGATCACAAAGAAATATTGTGTACAGCATGTGACATTCGAATTAAAATGTGAAAGAAAGATAATATTAACAAACAAGTTGTATTAAACTGGTATGTGTAATAGTTTTTATCGCTAATGTGTTTTTTTTAATAATACAAATAGTATAAAATCATCAACACAATTCACTAAATAAAAATAAAGGTTTGTTTCAGAAAATGCAGGAGTTGATGGATGGTTGTTCAATACAACCATCACCATTAAAAAAACTTTCACAAACATGGTGAATTATGGGTTACCTACCGTTGTAAATGTAATTAAAAATATAATGAAATAATACTGTACATAATACGACTCTATTAATTTTGTTCTATTGGCGTGTTGCGGTTGTTTTGCGATGACCGGTCCGATTTCTGATAATTAAAAAAAGATCTATGTGGTACATTTCCATATAATTAAATTGGAAGCTGCAATATAATTTTGATAAAATAATGTCGTAAATTTTTCATTTAAAAACTTGGAAATGTAATAAGGAATGGATGAAAATTTTCAAAAATCTTGAAACTTTGTTTATAGGTGGGAATAAGCCTCCTTATCGTCAGAAAAAAAAACAGATTTTTCTGTGGCTTCGAAAAAAACAAAAAGATGAAAAGGTGTTGGTGGGCCTATATGACAGCTTATACGGTACGGCAACTGCACCATTGATGTTTTCGATTAAAATGGCTGTAAATGTAATGTTATTTTTGCCGTACCGTCAAGATTTTTGAAAATTTTTATTCATTCCCCATTATAATGAATTATTTTTACGGAGTGTAGTTATGAGTATTTTTATTGTTGACATATTTATTTTACGTTAGTTTGTTCTAAATTAATATGCATCAATATAAAGTTCGATGGCAAAGAAAAAAAAACTATGCGACTTACTAAATTGCAAGCAGGATTCGAACCTGCGTCCTATTCTTTTACGTTGAAGAGCTCTCTCAACTGAGCTATCGCAACTTTACGTACATCGCATTAAATTTACGAACACATCGAACTAGCACCATCGGCGTCCCTCTGTATCTTTTTCTATAATTAAACATTAATCGCACTCCAAGACTTGCGTATCACGCTACGTCCCTAGCTCATTGCTCCTCCAGCAAGTCCTAGGACAGTGGGAGAGATGGCGCTGTTTTTAAATGAAGTGATCGAACTAATAATAGGGTACTTGAATGACAGATCAAATGAGTTATTTTTTATGAACTGTCAAAACGGTCAGAAAGTATGAGGTTTGAAAGGAAACAGGTTTATGACGACATAATTCTATACGGTCAAATTGCCTCCATATTTTTAGTTTTTGATCAATTTAAAATTCGCCAAAATCTAAAAAAATAAATATTAATTAATGTTTTCTACGTATTTTCAGAAATAACATTTATCTTCAAGCGTGATATTATTTATATTGACTACAGGAAAGTACCCAATTATAATAATTGATTATATTTTTTCTATAAATGTGGAAACTCCATAATACCAATTATTTTGTAAAGTAATTTAATTGAATTTGTATATTAATTTGTAAACATATTTATAACTGTGGCTAAGGCAAATTTCGACTGTTATTTTATCACGAACTAAATGAAAAGGACCTACCTGAATTCCAAGATTCCTTACTCGATTCAATGCTTTTTCAATCTTGTTTTGAGCCTGGGGAAAGCGGTTGAAGAGTGCTTGGCCGATAAGCTTTTGGTTCTTTTTGATGGAAGTCTAAAAACACGTGAATTACAAATTATAAAGGGCAAACAGTACTTTGTCTCAAGCCCGGCCCAAAAAATTACAAAGATTAAAATTAAATTATTAAATGAATATTTGTTCAATTTCGTTTTCTATGAGTACTTAGTATAATAGGGAGGATCACAACTTTCTTCTGCAGTATGTTATAGAACTGCTTCCCTTAACTAATGTGAACCAAGAAAATCACGTTAGTCTCAAAAAATCCCCGAGATACAACAATGTCAAATCACATTTTTAAACGTTGTCAAATAACGCTTCATACTAAATAACTGCTTGCTCAACCAGCTGGGGTGGGGACAAGATAGCGACGTCTAAAGGTCATTTGTATCATTTACCCGTATCAGATCATCGTCGCGTGGCATGATCGCGTGTCACGATCATGCGTTTGGACGTTGCGCCGATCGGATCGCTCGAAATCCATTTTGCTACGCGTATCACACACTTATATCGGACGAGTACGGCATGATCGGCGCGCCGACAGCAAGCGTCCAAGCAGCGCGATACGCAGTCATGCCACGGCACGTTGATCGGATACAAGCAAATGATACAAGTGTGGACGCACCTTTAGCCGATAGCTGGCACACCCTGCTTATTATTTAACCTATTTTTTAGTGAGATTTTTGTCAAATCTAGTACATGAAACAGGCTGGTTTTTAGATATGTGTTTTTTGACTATAAAACATATTCAGCGCCTAAAGGTGCGTCCACACTTGTATCATTTGCTCGTATCCGATCATCGTCCCGTGGCATGACTGCGTATCGCGCTGCTTGGACGCTCACTGTCGGTTTCCGTATCATTTGCGCCGCCGCGTCAAGAAACGCGTCCACACTAAGCCGTAGTGTATCGCCGTATCCGATCACCGCGCCGATCATTTTACATGCTGCAGTTTGGACGCTAGCCGTATCGTTTCACCGCTCCGATCATTTTGGCATTTCTCGGACATCATTTTTCGCGTGATCGTTCTTCTGTAGTAGCGTTGTGTTCCGTGTAAAACTGTTGCACTCTTCGATCGCACATCAAATTGGTTAACACCCGTGCAGAAACTTGAAGATCATTATCACGACAGCTGATAAGCCGCGAGCGCCGAGCACCAGCGTGGACAGCAGCGCCCATGCGTCGGAGGCACCGCGCGCGTAGCAACTAAAAATGGCAGTATTTTGGAAATTTGCCGTAACACACCTGCGCCAGCGACTCAAGCCACGCCTCACGGCCATCTCTTTCACGCGTAGCTTCAATGGACGAGACAGAAGATGATCGGGCAAAAACCGACTCGAGATGGTTCGCGGCGTATCATAACCGCGTAGCATGATCTCGTGTCATAATCGCTAGTGTGGACGTCGCACCGTCGCGATCATGCCGCGCTCGTCCGATCGGAGTATTTGATACGCGTAGCAATATGGATTTCGAGCGATCTGATCGGCGCAACGTCCAAACGCGTGATCGTGACACGCGATCATGCCACGCGACGATGATCTGATACGGGCAAATGATACAAATTTGGACGCACCTTAACGCGGAAACATGTTCGCTTAAAATTTCCTCGATACAAAAGTTATCCGAAAACGCGTCTTCATTTTCCGATTTTTATCTAGTTTGTACAAACGACACATTAATAATCGGCTAAATTATGTAAAAATGTCATTCTTCCCTTTAACTTTTACGTCACTAACTTAAATGTTAACAAAACATAATAATATCTTTGATTTAATTGTACTTTTACTTCTGGCGCTTACGCCAAAAAACCCCAAGCATGTAGTGTATTAGCTTCATCTTTCTTTGATGCGCGCGAGCAATGAATGAATGCGTCCCTTAACAAATTACGCTTATGGGCCGGCTCCGCGTTTGGGGCGTGGTTTACGAATGATGATGCAGGCCCTTAGAATAAGTGCTATGTGCAACTTGAACCATATTTCGTCGTTCATATTATTTGAACATACAATTATAAAATTATAATATTAAAGGTTTTCTATTGTAATTTAGCATTGTAGACGCCTTTGGTCATATACTGTAAATTTAAAATTGTAATAAATAAACAAAATAAAGCTTACGAAATTAGAACGTCACTATTTCGTACGCTTGTATTCGGGAATAAAGAAGTTGTTTCTGCAGTTATGTTAAAAATAGCGTTTAGCGAATTCAGACTTTAAAAAAAATACAACCGAATTGAGAAACCCCTGCTTTTTTGAAGGCGGTTAAAAATTGACCTTTCCCACCCAACTTTATTTAATTTTGCTGGTTTTATCAGGATCTTATTATATTATTATATGTTTTGATACTAATTAGAATAATGTTTCTTTTTGCTTGAAAAATTCATCACCGATCTAAAAACTATTGCTTCAGAACCCTACACTGGGCATGTCCCGACATGTCCTCTTCGAATTTGGATGATGACATGTCATCATCCAAATTCTACTGCAGAACTGAAATAAACGAAAATAAGCCGGAGTCATTTTAGGGGTAGTTTGATGAAATCGTGCGTGCATTTCAGTCGTACATGCATCATTAAGCCAAACATGTAACATGGAAAAATTTTGTGAATACTTTTTCAATATTTTTCCCGCTTTTAACATGTACGAGACACCATCAGTCAATATAACAATATTTTAATATGTTTATTGTACGTAGGGCCCACTTATCATTCAGTGATTGTTTCACGGTATGTTGATAATTTTATTGTTTGTTTCGTTATTAAATGGACAACATTTAACCGTTTGGAGTACCAACATCATCGTCAAGCAATGCAACCACTATCAAATTAGCAATTTTATGACTGCTAGTATCTGCAACACTTAAATATCGTATCTTGCGGAATGTAGTTAAGTCTGCCGCAAGAAACATACAAAATGATAATCTTAATTATTTATTCACTTAATACATATTCGCTCCCCCCGATCCGTAATGTCGTCAAAAGTAACCCGTGCTTGAAGACGGTCTTCGAACAGTGCGTGTTGCCAGTGATGACCTACGGAACTGAGACATGGTCGTTCACAATGGGACTCATAAGGCGGCTCAGGGTTACGCAACGTGCAATGGAAAGGGCTATGCTCTGGGGTCTCTTCGTGATAAAATCAGAGATGAGGATATCTGCAGAAGAACCAAAGTAACCAACATGTAGCTGGAGAACGGATGGCCGTTGGGGCAGTAAAGTCGTGGAGTGGCGACCACGCATAGGAAAGCGCAGCGTTGGACGGCCAGCAACTAGGTGGACGGATGACCTTGTAAGGATCGCGGGGAGTCGGTGGATGCGGTCTGCGCAGGATCGCACCCTGTGGCGAGCTATAGGGGAGGCCTGTGTTCAGCAGTGGACGTCCGTGGTAGATAGATAGATAATACATATTTCAAACATAAGGTGTCACGTGAGTAGGTACGTTTGTAGCATATGGGTAAAACTGTATAGTTAATTAAATAAAAATATTTAATTATTATTTTTAGTTTCCAAACTTTTGGAGATTAGGTACTTTTAAAAACTAGTGCTATCGCATCGCCTCAAATCCCCCGTATTACAGTGCAAAAGGGACAACTGCAGCTCGGAACGATCTGATCTACAAAAAATGGCGAAAACAGGATTTCGTAGCACCCTGTTTCCTCTTCCAAAACTGGACTAATTTTAGTTTTTCTTTCATATATATTATAAGGAGGGCTTCGGCTATGCTTCTGTTTTCTGATTTTCTTTTTATTATTATTATTATCAGCCTGAACTGTCCCACTGCTGGGCAAAGGCCTCCCCCTCTTTCTTCCATTCATCCCTATTTAAGGCAGCAACGGACCAATCCCTTCGGAACGTGTCTAGGTTATCCCGCCATCTTCGTCGTGGTCTACCGCGACGCCGAACTCTATTGGATGGGATCCAGTCAGTGGTATTCTTGGCCCACAGTTCATTCGTCATGCGGCAAATGTGTTATGGCGCCGGATGGTGGCATTTTTTGCAGTTTTAAAGGGTTTCTAATTCTTAAAATAAACTAATTATTAAGAAAACTAAAACATAGGGGTACGGCGCAGGTATAGATTATATTTATAAAAAAAATTTGCTCTAAGGCAATTATCCAGGGAGGAAACGGGTGATTACGTTTGTATGTATATTTCTATGGAGTAACGGCCACTAGTATATCCTCTTAATTTAATTCCTGAATTCAAATGAAAATGTAAGTAGCAATTGAAGCAATTTACAAAATGAATAACTGTTTGGTGTTACTACCTCATAAGTAAGCTTACCAGTTTAGCTTGAGCATTATTCATCTGGCTTAAAGAGACCTGAAACATACAACATTATAATCTATGTATACTAATATAAAATTATAAAAATAAAATGTCTGTACATTAACAATATTAAAAAAATGACATGGACTATTTGTAGGACATTAAATCGTTATTTTTTTGGATGTTCGTACTGTATCGTTGTGGCTTCATCACTCTAAATTGGCTAAACGGATTTCAAATACTTTTGGTATACGGGTATCTGGGTATCCACTGATGGTTAGATAATACTTTTTATCCGACTACGCTAAGAAACAAACAGGGGATATGACTTTTTCTTCATCGCGAACGCGAAGCGAACGCAATTACCCAACCTCCTATATATAATAATATGATTATATACACACATGAACCTTTTTTACTGTCCGCTTCTGTTTGTTTACAACGAAATTAAAAAAAACTGTAAATACATCATTGTAATTTAAGTGACGTAACATACCAAGAGAACTGCTTCGGCAAACTGTAGTAAAGTGAAAATTATAGTAATTAGAGATAGTTTGAGAAACAAACTAACATTGCAATTTTTAAACAAATAATGGATTAAATTAATAAATAAAAAAATATCAGGGACAATCTTACACAAATCGCTCTAGTCCCAAACTAAGCAAAGCTTCTACTATGGGCACAAGGCGACGACGATATACATATAATATATAGATAAATTATAATACTTAACTACATAGAAAACATCCAAGACCCATGAACAAATATTCGTGCTCATCACACAAACACTTGCCCTGACCGGGATTCGAACCTGGGACCTGGAACGTCGTAGGCCGTTGTACAACCCACTGCCAAACGTGTAGTCAAATTTTAGATTCTACCATACCGAAATTGTTTTAAAATAATTGATAGCTTCAGGCGTTACTTTACGGAATTCCATATTAGATTAATGGATTATAGTTCATTTGCTATTCCACGAAATAGTGTCTTGGTTATATGTGGCTATAAATAGTGCTCACATGCGCATAATGTTATGCAGTTTGTATAACAAAATATGCAAGCAAATACAAAAAACCGCCACCAAGCAGTATAATCCTCAACACGTGTTTCGCCTCTCTAAGAGGCATCATTAGGAGATGCAGGAGTTGTTGACGGTCCGGCGTCTACCCGAGAAGAATTTTCGGAATAGCAAAGGAACTATATCCATTAATCTAATATGGAATTCCGCAAAGTAACGTTTGAATCTGCCAATTATTCAAATTCAATGTGTTTTTTAAAATGAAAACGCAACATTCCTCTATTTCGTGTGTTTTATGTACCTATGTTTATTTTTTTAATACCTATGTGAATTTATGTGAATTGAATCACGTTACATCTAAGTTTACTAGTCTTAATGGTCTTCTTGTATAGGTACATATATTATAATGGCTTTGTTTGACATTAAACCTAAAGAGGTATTGTGAAAATGTAATCCATGAAAAATACTGACCGGCTGAAAATAAACAATACTGTGTAATTAGATTGTTTTGATTGCACCTGCTAATATGATGAATTAACTTTACACCGACGGTTTTTTTTTTGCCTTATTTTAATTATATAGAACCCTTTCTCTTGTCTAAATTCATATAATCCCTGTCTTTACCCTGTTATCCTTCCTCCTATTCGGCCAATCCAATGTATGCCGTGCCGATGGATGCGTGGCTAGAGTCTCTCTCGAGTCTAGTTGAACGTCTAGCGTGCCGAATTGCCCTGGGACTGGTGACCTCAGAATAAGGCTAAACCCTTACCCCTAGCTGCTCGTGGGAACGCAACGCGTTTCAATAATTTCAAAAACCATAATGGCGGCGATGTGATTCGCAACCCATCACGTCTCAGTCCCAGCGAGAGCGAAGATTGGGACAAGGAGAGCCGCTTTGCTACGTTAAATGTAAGGGGAGGAATAAATGATAAAATAGATGAAGTATGTCAAATGATGGATGCGAGAAATATTGATATTCTGTGTGTGAATGAGAGTAAGCGAAAGGGTTGTGACAGCACAAAATGAAGAGATTAATGAATGTTGATGAAGCGGCAGTTGTATGCCAGGACCGTAGCAAGTGGAAGGAGGTAGTCTCTGCCTACCCCGTAATGGGAAAAAGGCGTGATTTTATGTATGTATGAATGTTATTTTAATTAATTACCTACCTCTATTTGGCTATTGCTGGGTTTCAATTCCTGCAAATGATGAAAATATCAGTGTCCTATCTTTCTACAGTAAGCATGAGACAAAGTAACCGCTTGTAAGAAAATCAAATTAAGTTATAAAACTACATCATTATATCATGCAGTTATAAGAATATTCAATTTAGTATTCAAAAACTGGTCATTTCATTAAAATGCAGCCACACTTGTATCATTTGCTCGTATCCGATCATCGTCCCGTGGCATGACTGCGTATCGCGCTGCTTGGACGCTCACTGTCGGTTTCCGTATCATTTGCGCCGCCGCGTCAAGAAACGCGTCCACACTAAGCCGTAGTGTATCACCGTATCCGATCACCGCGCCGATCATTTTGCATGCTGCAGTTTGGACGCTAGCCGTATCGTTTCACTGCTCCGATCATTTTGGCATTTCTCGGACATCATTTTTCGCGTGATCGTTCTTCTGTAGTAGCGTTGTGTTCCGTGTAAAACTGTTGCACTCTGCTATCGCACATCAAATTGGTTAACACCCGTGCAGAAACTTGAAGATCATTATCACGACAGCTGATAAGCCGCGAGCGCCGAGCACCAGCGTGGACAGCAGCGCCCATGCGTCGGCGGCACCGCGCGCGTAGCAACTAAAAATGGCAGTACTTTGGAAATTCGCCGTAACACACCTGCGCCAGCGACTCAAGTGACGCCTCTCGACCATCTCTTTCACGCGTAGATGCAAGGACGAGACAGAAGATGATCGGGCAAAAACCGACTCGAGATGGATCGCGGCGTATCATAACCGCGTAGCATGATCGCGTGTCATGATCGCTAGTGTGGACGTCGCACCGTCGCGATCATGCCGCGCTCGTCCGATCCGAGTGTTTGATACGCGTAGCAACATGGATTTCGAGCGATCTGATCGGCGCAACGTCCAAACGCGTGATCGTGACACGCGATCATGCCACGCGACGATGATCTGATACGGGCAAATGATACAAATGTGGACGCACCTTTACCTATGGATTTTGAACACATTGAAGAATCTATACATATAATAAAGCTGAAGAGGTTCGAAAGTCTGTACATGGAAGATATTCGAAAAAAAGTTGGCTGGGGATACTAAGAATTGATAACAGAACAAGTTCCAACAGTTTTTAGAATTTTTGTCTGTTTATCTGTTTATCTGTTTGTCTGTTTATTTGTACGCGTATCACGTGAAAACGGCTGAACAGATTTTGATACAAACTTTACGAATCTGTCGAGAAAATCCCCGGCCAGGTTATAAGCTATAAAAATTTAACCCTTAAAAGGGGGGGTAGCCACTACATTTGATTGAGTTAAGCTTGCACCTGAATCTTATGGCGCTACTTAGGAAGGAGGTGCAAACTTTTCTCAAACCTACTCTAGCTGTTTCTCAAGCCTACGAACTATCGAGTACCCCGCTAAACTAATAGGTGGCGCTAAAATAAATATCTTATGATATAATTTAAGCCACTGAGGAAGCATTTTTCCAAATTAACTCTAAGTTTAGAAGAGGGGGTACGGATATCGATAAATTTAATTGAATAATTGATTTAATAATACAACAAAATACGAGATAAGTGGCTTGGTGGTATCAACAAGGAAGAGGTTCACATGTGCAGGAATTCGCCCTGGTTCGATTACCAGAGACGTTATGCAGGATCATTCCGTCCGATGAAGACCTCATTCGGAGCGTATAGGGAGACCTGAGCCAGGTGACACGACATGAGAACTCTTGGGTTTGTGAGAGAGCTGTTGATGCGCGGATATTGGCGGACGTGAACAGGCAGTATATAACTCCATTAACACTGTCGTGGATGAAGGCAACGTCACAACATACCCGATGGAGTTCCTAAACTCATTGAGCGCTTCAGGACTCCCAGCACATACAATCAAATGGGGAATGGATAAAAGTTTTCAAAAATCTTGTTTTTTTTTTTATAGGTAGTAATAAGCCTCCTTATTGTCAGAAAAAAATTACAGATTTTTCTGTGGCTTAGAAAAAAATAAAAAGATGATGGTGGGCCTATATACCTGCAGCATTGATATTTTCGATAAAAAAAATTAAAGAAAAAAAGAGCCGACTTCAAACTAAACTAAAAAGCCAAATATAATCTTTTATGTACAGTAAAACTCGCGGTCGCGGTCGCCTTTTGACCGCTTTGTACAATCGACTACAAAAAAATTGTCCACTTACATACACTTTGTATTGTAGTATATTTACCCACCATGCTAATTCTATGGGAAATGACAAAATACTTACGTGAGGCAATCCAGTTATAGCCTGCGCCACATCTCTCACAAAAGGATCCTAAAAAACAAAATAAATAAAAAAATGTATTATTACACTTGTAAAAATAAAATGTTCGAACATTGAAGATACTTATTTTCAAAAAACATAAATGATACAGAATATTTGAAAGTCACTGAATCGATTGTTTTTTATTAATTCTTTGCGTGTTTGTATGTGCCATCGATCATGGCTTCATCACGCCTATACGGTTAAACAGATTTCGATTATTTTTACACGGGCAGCTGTTATATGATATTTTTTACTCGACTACGATAAAGAGAAAGACGGTTATGATTTTGTTTCTCCTCCGCTTACGACGTTGCGGGCACTTTCTAAGAGAAGTATAAAATATATATCAATATGAGTAACAGTGGCATCAAAAGTTTCCTCACGGAACAACATCATCTACAAACTGTGCGGCACTACCTGGAGTGCATCTGCTGACTGCCTGCGTACGTCAGCTATAGCACTAGTCTTCTCAGCTGCCGAGTACTGTGCCCCAGTGTGGCTTGATAGCGCACATGTACATAAAGTGGATACCAAACTGAATGAGGCTATGCGATGTGTAACTGACACAATTAAGTCCACCCCGCTTCACTGGCTCCCGTTTGTGAGCCACATTGCACCGCCACACCTACGCAGAAAGCAAGCACTGAAGAGAGAAGCAGAAAAGATCCAGTCCCAGCCGTCTTTGTCTGCTCACCAGGCTTTTGTCAACCTCCACCCCAACGGCTTAAATCCCGACGACCCGCCTGAGTAGGAGCCCAAAAGTTGTGCAACTATGACCTCAGACAGAGCTGGAAAGACGAGCACAACTGGTCCTGTCCTACAAGCCATTGATCCCACGGCTAAACCAGGCAGTTTTATCCTCCCACGAAAGCTTTGGTGTCACTTAAACAGACTGAGGACAGGTCACGGACGCTGCAACCACTTCCGTCACAGGTGCGGCTGGCGCGACTCTGCTCTCTGCGGCTGCGGCGAATAGGATCAAACCATGGAGCACATTATACAGCGCTGTCCTCTCCATTCATACTCGGGCTCCCCAAGGGATCTGTACGAACTAACACCTGACACAATCTCGTAGCTTGGGACCCTGAATGTAGATTTATAGTGCTTTGTTTTTCATTTATTATTTCTCATTTTATACAGGCTGAAATTTTAATGACCGTTCAAATTTTTCCCAGGCATTAGGTATCACAATAAAAGATGCCATTTCTGAGAAAAAAAACATAGGTAAAATTTTGATAATATAACGTGCTGTCCGAATAAATAATTAGTAAAGTGTGGATATTCGTTTGAGTTACGCTAGGGGTTGGCGGTGCGGGGGGAGGGGCGCGCTCACCTACCTTCCGCACAGCGCGCTGACGCGTTGTCCACGAACGCGTGGTTTTTTAGGATATCTTTCAGCTGTTTTATCTCAATATTTTAGTACTGAAAGATGCTGAAAGAAAAAAACACGTATGTTTTATTTTTTGCCAAGAATCTACTGTCAAAATTTGAACGGTCCATATTATTTCACCCTGTATTGTTGTCAAATGTGTTTGAAACGTTTATGTATATACGCCATACGATTAAATAAATAAATAATATGAGTACGGTAGGATTCTTCATTTATTTTAACATTTGAATCAGGAGTTCTTATTAAATAATATATAAATATTACGGGACATTTTTACACAAAATTAGCCGCATGCTAAGCTCAATAAGGTGAGGTTATAAGAACTAGACTACAATATATATAATAGATATATTTACTTATATACATAGAAACTATTCAAGACTCAGGAACAAATGTTTATGCTCATCACACAAATATTTGCCCTTACCGGGATTTGAACTCAGGACCTTCAGCTTCGCAGGCAACGTTACTCCCGCTAGGCTAACGTTACTCGCGTTAGGATCTCACTGGCAGAAACCGACATAATTTACTATTACTGGGACACGGTTCTTACAAGGTGGCTTATCAAACATAGGTACGTAAATTAAAAAAATAACATATTTTGTTTTTTTATCTTCTATTATATTTTTACTTATTATAAGTTTTGATATGTTTTCTTGGAGAACTACGCATTCAGTATACTTAAAACGTATATCTAGGATAGGCTAAGTACAAATATTGTAATAAATAAGAGTTATTTAGAAAAAAATGACTGACTGTTGAGTTTGTTTCTGCTTTCTTCTCAACATCGCTCCCTCTTGGGAAATACCGTAGAGTCAGACTTGTAAAACTGCCCTTGCGGCCTACTTATAGAATAAAGATCATTAATTCACTTACGGTTGCATAGGCTGCATACGCCGCGGCGACAAAGACAAGGAGTTGAAAGAGAGAAGCTCTCATGTCGAGTAGTTTGGAGGACTGAGCCGGGGAAGGCCGGCCCCCGCTATATAACCACACAGTTATAATTAACGTTTGTCACATTTTCGGCGTGAAATAAGTTTTGAATTTCTCGATTTTACGGTAGCTTAATTGATTTGGTGTATTTCTAGCATTAATTTTGTGAAAAATTAATATTTGAAATATAGTAAAGAAATGAGTAATTTGCCACAGATTACCATTTATAGGGACTAGAAGGTGCCCGCAACTTCGTTAGCGGAGGAGAAAAACTATCAACCCCTCATTTTTCTTCAGCGTAGTCTGGAAAAAAGTATTTTTCCCCTCACTAGCTCGGGAAGCCATCTTTAACTCCTTAAGATAAGTGGGTAAAAACGCATTTTATCCACTAGTGGGGAAAGTAATTTTACCTTGAAGCGTGTTTAAGTAGCTTTTGACAGATAACAAAACATAAAACGCTCCTAATAATTTCGTTCGTTCCATATTAATAATCATTAAATATATGCTTTAAGAATTTAATAAAAATTGGTAATTAGCTTCATTTAATGTTTTTAAATCATAAACCTTAAAATTCCATAAGAAATATTCGTATTTTTTTTATAACAATGTTTGATATGCGTTTGGTTCGGAACGTAACGGTAAATGAGGAGTTACGCACATAAAATTTGACAAATATATTTAAACTTTAGCATTGAATAGCTCCAAAGCACGAAATTGAATGAAACTTACTCTCTAAAAATAAAACGGCGACAGACAAGTTCAATCTTAGTCTACAATATAAAAATATATATACAGGCCTTGCAGTAAAAGGAGCAATACAATTTAATTAGATCAAACAAAAATAAACTTGAATCAGAATGAAAATAAAGTAAAAAACAATTCGAATCTACAGAAAGGGAATGCCGGCACTAAATGAAACTTATTGAAGGAAGAAAAACAAATAAAATAAAAAAATACAAAAAGCTATGCAAATTCTTTCCGCAGGCTCGAACCCACGACTTGTACGGCGCTTTCGCACCAGCCCGAAAGCCGCTAGGCTACCGAGACGCTGTACGATAGCTTGAAAATAACAAGCAGCACACAGCTTCCGGGTTTGCGTATCTTCCGATTTCTAAGAGTTTAAGCAAAACGCATGTGCTCAATCTGCCGTCAACATAAAGGGCGTTACCATAGGCCCGTGTCCGAATAACGACTGTGCACAATTATCACCAACTACACATTGATATTAAACTCTCAAAAACAATATAGGTGGGCTTTTGATATTTTCGAGGATGGAGGGTGGAAGAGAAATCCGACCGGTCAGGTGAATCTCACTGAGCCGGGCATTTAGTTGCCGAAATCATTGTTTTTATGCTAATTGGCGCAGATACCGTTAAGGTCTCTGCCCACTACACCGCATCATACCATGACCGTACTATGAGCGTATCAGGCTCGGGATGTAACGCGATACGGACTTTGCACGTCACGCAACGGTAACGAAACGTGCTAGTGGGCATAGTCTCATACTTATCAATACAAAATATATTTATTTCGTCTGACACGTTCATAATCCGGTCATGGTATGATACGGTGTAGTGGGCAGAGACCTTAACGGTATCTGCGCCAATTAGCATAAAAACAATGATTTCGGCAACTAAATGCCCGGCTCAGTGAGATTCACCTGACCGGTCGGATTTCTCTTCCACCCTCCATCCTCGAAAATATCAAAAGCCCACCTATATTGTTTTTGTATGCCCGTAATGACATCTATGCTCGATTTGTGTCATTAACCATGACATGTTGAATACAATTCTGAACGCATAAGTTGAGTCGATGCAATTACAAAACGCATTGTCAGAAATGTCGACATTGACAACAAAATTTTACTTAAACACTTTTCTATTGATGATGCTTTTAATTAACCCATTAACCTGATGATGATCATAATGTGTACAAATAAAATAAAGACATATTTTTTGTGAGCTGTTTTTTTACATGTTGCACTTTCCTCGCTATAGTGAGGTGAAAAGTTTTGTGTTACACACGGTTGCAAAGTTGCATTTTACTTCTCGTGTGAAACACTCGCTACGCTCAGGATTCTATTTTAGAACCACTCGCTTCGCTCGTGGTTCAACTGTAGCATCCTTTCGCTTGCTCTTGTTACAATTCCCCACTCGCGGGTATAATACAACTTTGCACTTTTGTATAACAAATAACTATTATAACCATCTGTGGTTCCCCAGCTACCCCGATTTAGCGTGATGAAGCCACAACGACACATAGAAACATACACACATTTAATTTTTACAACTTTATAATAGTATAGATGAATGATTATTCGAGCTGCTGAGAGTTATTGAGTATTAGTAATTAAATAATTTCGTATTGATTGAAGGTAATCTCACAAACTAATTATAAACAAGCCGTAGCAAATCCAAACATACCTTCATTTAAAAGTGAGCTAATAAATAAACGATAAATGAAAGTGACCAAGTGTGAGCCGAACCCACACAAGAAGGGTTCCGTACCAGCATTTACGTACCTACCCAAAAAAATCACAGAGCAATACCCGTTTCATAGTATGTTCGTTTTTTGTGTTTATTTTTTATTTACTATAGTTGCCGTTCTCAATAATAATGGTTATACAATATTTGTCATTTGTGTATTTTTTCGTGATGTGAAATAAGCCTTGTAATTATTAATAAAATATGCATGAAGTGTTTTATGTTATAATGTAGTTCAAAGATAATGAATAAAATCTAATGTCCGCTGCGTTACCAAGTTGAATGCAGAACCCATTTATGACTTGTAACGAACTTTCGTTCGGTGCGACGATGGCAGAGTTTGGGCGATTTCTCACTCGTGCCAGTGATTCCTTATAGAAATCCTTATAGTAGGGGTCAAGTATATTTCTGTGTCGCATATTAAATTCTACATCATAGGTCAAATATATACAAGACGAATGCGACTTGTACGCACTAGTTGAAAAAAAAAACAAAATTTATTCAGTGCGGTACCAGTGAAAATTTATTTGTAAAGTACTTCCCTGTATCGCACCTCAGGAAACTGCCATTACAAGGCAATGCTATTAATGTATCGGTGCTATATCCCCATATCTGTTCCCGTCAGTTTAGTCCTGTAAATTATAGTGTTTATAATTTCTAAACCAAGAACAACACTTAGCGGCGACGATATATTTAGGTTATTGAGTTTATTCACTTGCTATTATAAGTTGAAAATTCAAAATGTATATATCCTTACATACTCCGATGACCCGTGACCCAAAGTGAGTCCTGGCCTCCAGTAAAAGATTCCTCCACTTCTGGCGATCTAGTGCTGTCTCCAGTTTTCGGCGTTCAACTCCGCCAGATCCGTCTCTACTGCATCTCTCCAACGATACCTGCACTTCTAGCACAACTGTCCTACGAGACTCTTTGTCGCGCGACAAAGATCGTCTGTCTCTTTCCTTTCAATACAATGTGAGAAAGACGGGCGATGCTATGTCGCGCAACAAGCGTATTCGCTGAGAGTTGTGCTAGACCGGCTGGGGCGGCCGACGGGCCGTCGTCCAGATGATCAAAAAATTAAATTAAAAGTTTATACTGCAAGTAGGCCGCAAGGGCACTTTAACAAGTCTGACTCTATGGAATTTCCCAAGAGGAAACCACTGTTGAGAAGAAAGCTGAAACAAGCTCAACAGACAGTCATTTTTAACACGCTTTTATTAGGTCGACCTGTATGTAACTGACTATGTAATGGATTCTAACGTAACTAATTGAACCATCGTCCAAGGATCGTAGCGTCATGAAAATTGGCAGCTGTATATAGTTCTGATAACAATACAATAATATGGTACTGTCAAACTGATCTTATGATGGAGCCGGAAGATATGAACTGGAACTTCATGATGGAACGTCGTATCATACCTGTGTTTGGATTTGTTAGAAAAGTCTTGTAAAGCGTGTTTTTCTAGTGTTTTCTAACTATTAATTTATTTCAAATCAACTCTTAGCTATTTATTAATATTTGTACTTTAATAAATATTTTACGTACTTCTCCAAGATTCAAATTTAAAATACATGTCTGATTTTACAATAAACAGAAAATTATTCACAATGTATATAATAACGTTATAGTTCATAGCAATATTAATGCAACAGACAAATACCTGGGCACATTTTACTGGGAGATGACATGTATATTGTCTCCGGGTCCATTTGATTATAACTTGATCTATACTTACAGAGATGTAAAGGATCTCCAGGCGTCAAAAAAAGTAAAAATAATAATAATAGATGACTGTATATATATAGATATATATATTAAAAAAATATGCTAAATTTACTGAAGATGTAGAGTCTCCGTGGTCAAAACTTTAAATTAAGAGATGAAAAAGGTCTCCATGGTCAACGCATTATGTTTTGGAGGTGTAAAGTGTCTAAAAACGTCACAGACAGAAATTAAAATATAAAAACTACATTAGAGAAGGGACTATTAAGCTAACAGTCATCAATCGATTCGACCATCAATCGATTGACTCAAATATGCTCTCCTGGCACCACGATCACCCCCTTCCGGATCACGTGGACAAGCCAGCTCAGTCGGTGTGCTTTAGTTTCTCCCATTATATTTGGGTCAGCAAAAATTTTTTCAAGTTTGATGTTCTTCAGAACTCTCCATCTACCATCCGGTGTATGCTTTGGGCCGACTATTTTGCGCGAGATTTTCCTTTCAGCCTCCAGTAACTTGTTTTCGTCTTTAAGCGTTAGAGTCCGGGCCTCGCAACCGTGCTTTTGTACCGTAGTATTGGCCTCATTACCGTTTTGTATATGCGGATCTTGGAGCTTCTCCTTAGAAGCCTGAACTTTAACAACTTGTGCAGAGCGGGACTACAGCGCAGAGAGAGTTCTGCACGCGGATGTGGCTTGCCTCGGGAGTGGCTATCATTGATGGTATAGCCTAGATATTTAAACTCCAATACCCCTTTGTACGTGGTATCTCCTACATATAGGTTTTTTCGTAGGGCTCTATGGTTACTATAGCGCTTAATGTGGAGATAGTCGGTCTTGACGTGGCTTATTCGTAGGCTGACCTTCGCCGCTTCCCGTTCCAGAGTTTCTACGGCAACATTTACGTCCTGGCTGGTTGCCTCCAACACAAACCTTCATCCTACTCTCTTTCGTCGCCACCTCTATCATGCCAACTAACTTTCCCGGAATGTGGAAATTTCTTAGTATAGTAAAGAGGGCACTCCTATCAATGCTTCAAAGCATTAATCGGAATGCCCTCTCAAAGTCTACAAAAAGTATGTGCAAGGCTTTTGCATACTCCTACCTTTTTGTCCATATAATCTGCTTGAGCAGGAAACTTTTGGTCTAAAGCTTTCCTTTTTATGGCTAAGCTATGATTTCGTCTAAAGCCACACTGATAATCCCCCAGAATTATTCCTCGTACGGCTGAAATCTTTTTAGGAGTACGTACGAAAGAACTTTGTATGCTGTTGGCAGTAGGGCTGCAATGTACCTCTGTAATTCATGCACTTCTTTTTATAAGCAATAAATATATTATATGCAAAACATAGCAAGAAAGTTACTGGGCATAATCGAATTGTGTCGCATCGGTGGAAAAAATTACCTAATATGGTGCGTACCGCACTGAGCGTAAGTTTTAGAAGTTACAAACGCGGAGAAACACCACATGCTTGATTATCTAATGCCGGCATGTTCATTGTTCATTTTCCGTTTAGGTCTTCCCTATCATGGACGTCGTGGCCGCGCAGGTAGGCTAGTTAGTCAGGTAATCGTATGGTGCGATTATACGGTACTGTAAAACTTCTAACCCATAAATATTTGCACTAAATCATTGAATTATATTGTTTCTGCTTAATACCCATAAAAGCACTTTATATTAGCACCCAGAGTTTTTTACAAAACCCGAATTTTACCCGGGTACCCAGGTTCTAAGAATTAACATCGTGTAATACCCGGGTTTTAAATTTGACCGGGTATTGCATTCCCTAGTTACAACTATTATGCACAACAACATGGGCTTAATAATTATTTTATGGCCTCGGGCAGCTTATAGATGTTGACTGCCATGCAGTAGGCGTTTTTACCCGACTGCGCGACGCAAAGGAGGGTAATGTGTTTATGAGTCTATGTATGTATGTATGTATGTTTGTTCCTATCTGGCACTCTATAGACCAAACGCGTGGAACGATTTTGATGATTCTTACGTCAATCGATTCGTCTTAATTGGGCAAATGTCATTAAAGACATGAAAATGATGAAAACTCAAAATGGCGATAATGAGACGCCATATTGTGAAAAAGAAAAAAATGAAAATCGGCGTGTTGAGTGGGGTATCATTGAATAGGGATTTGATAATAATTTTGAATGACCAGTTAGGAACTATAACCATTTAAAGTTGGCAGTTGGCAGTTAGCAACCCGTTCTCACTAAATTTTCATTTAATTGTAAATAAATCTGTGCAAGCTTTTCAATAACCCCCACGATAAAGATTGCGAAATTTTCTGACTTATAATTTTAACTAAAAATGTAAAATAAAAATAATAATTAAAAAACAAAAACCCGACTGCTTAAAAAAACTAAAAAGAAAAAAACAAGCAGTCGGGACCCATAAGAAAACTAGATCGACGCAAATCTTCCCAACAATGGGTCCCGACTGATTAAAATCGCTATGTTCCACATTAGAATTTATTATTTGTTTTATGTGAGTATCGATCATGAATCATAAAACATTTCCATTATAACTTGACAAGGGTAGGTGCTGGACTTGATTTTTTGCTGTTTAGTTTTTTTTTAAAGATCTCCATTAAGTATATCTCTTTGCTCACTCACTCACTTCTTACAAACATGAAATTTTCACTTTCCCATGCATTTTTTTGTATATGTTCTTACATACAAACCTTGCCTAGACCAATACAAACACAACAAAAAAAGAAATAGCCTAATTATAGTACTGTAGCCGTTCCGAAGTAATACGCGAACATACTTCTTCAATTGATTTCTTTAAAATCTGATCCTTATCCCATTTACTTGCAGGTCGGCGCAGTATGTTTTTTTATTCCATACCTATCCATCCCCAACATCTCGTCACTCACATCCTTCCCGTTCATGTCATCTCTCACGCAATCCATCCTTTTCCTTGGTCTGCCCGTTCTCTTACATCCCCCACATGCATATCTAATACCCTTCTTGTTACATGGCTCTCATCCCTCCACATAACATGTCTATACCATCTGAAAGATGTCGGAAATTATAGCTTATTTAGCGAAGTTAAAATAAAACGATGAGTAACGGGACTTAACTTCTTCTTAAGTTATAGGGGATTAAATAGGCTTATGTCCTAAAAAAATAGAATTGGACCGTATCAAAAAATATATAAAAAATATTGGACACGTATTTTTTCTTTTGTCAATTAGACAAGAAATGATGAAGATATAGCATGTTAAAGTTCCCCGTGACGTCACGCATTGCGATCGTTTTTCGCACGAAGTGACGCCATGCGCCCCCACTCCCAAACTTTGACGCACTTTACCTTTGTTTTTTTTGTATGATTGGCAAAGAAAAATACGTGTCTAATATTTTTTTATATTCTAACTGACGGATTAAGGTCATACAGATTTTCTAGTATGAGTAAGCGTTTAAATGCGTCTTTCCTGTGGACACCCGAAAGTAAAGGGCTTTAAATACTAATTTTTGTTAGGACCCTATAGGTGGTGTACAAATCGATTACTTACAATTACTACTCAAGATCTGTTGGAGCATGTTCCTATAGCGTTGTCAGACAGCGACGTTATTCGTACTTGTCAAAGTGACAGACTTAATGTGTTACCTTATCTGTGGTTGATGGTGAAAAGCATTAAAAAGTTTTTGCATGTGAAAAATGGTGTTTAATTGTATTAATTGAGTAACGAGCCCTACAAAGTGATCCTAACGAACCGGATTGAGTTGAAACAGTGTGAGAGTCGAACAATTACAGTGGAAATAGACTAGAGTGAAATAAACATTATTTTGTGATAGAAAAGTGCCCGGCTATACTTACGCGTTGAAACAAAGGATTTGCATTTTACACCAAAAAGGACTAAAATACGTGAAATATCTTGTGATTAGACATTGTAAACTTATAAAACATTAAAAACATATAAACAAACAGTGTGGAAGCTACAAAGAACAATATTTTCGTAAAACAAAACTATTTTCGAGCTCACGAAATATTGTAAACATTGAACTTTTAAGGTTGAAATACGTTGTAATTCGTCATAAAACGGACTTATCAGTGTTAAAAAAATATCATTCAACGAACAATTAGTGGGTTTTAGCTGTGAACTACTAAATAAAATAATTGTACATAACCTACAAAATGGAGGTGGCAATGGCGGAACAAGAAGCTACTTTTGAACTCATCAAAAAAATTGGTGTTAACTTAAAAAAACAACCTAAAGCACGCATTACAAAAGGCTACTTACAAACGAAAATTGAAACACTGAATGAGTATTGGCAGAAATTTCGAACGACACATTTCCAAATAGTAAAAGCATCAATTAGTTCAGAAAAAAAAAGAGTATAATTATTTTACAACCGACTTGTTCTCAAAGGGTGAAGAGGAGTATGCCTCAAATAAAGCAGATTTGAGTGATGCATTAGAAAAATTAAGCAAAACAGCAACTACTACTTTGTCCGTCGAGTCAGAGGCCAGTCGCACAAACTTAGCCGAAGATGTGAAATTACCAAAAGTGAACCTGCCACATTTTTCTGGAAGCTATCACGAGTGGACATCATTTAGAGATTTATATAAATCACTTGTGCATAATAAAGAAACATTGAGCAAGGTACAAAAACTTCATTATTTAAAAAGTAGTCTGAGCGGTGAACCTGAGCAATTACTTAAACATCTACAAATCACTGAGAATAATTATGATATCACTTGGGACACGCTGGATAAGAGATATAACAACAAGAGAACAGAAGAGAAGTGAACACAATTCTAAACAGATTTATGAATCAAAAGAAGATCAACCAGAGTACATCCAAATCTATTAAAGAGCTGCTAGATACAACCTAAGAGTGCCTAAATAGCCTTATAAATAATAAGGGAGATACAAAGGAGTGGGATATCATAGTAAATCACATTATACTCAATAAATTAGACGATAAGTCACGCAAACAGTGGGAAGAGGAAATAAGTTCGTTACCTGTTCAAGAACTACCAAAACTACAGAAGTTTACAAAGTTTTTAGAGATAAGATTTAGGATTTTAGAAATGGTTTCAACTACAACACAATCGAAGGACAAAGAGAGAGCTATAGTGAGACAAAGATCATTTCTAACAAACCCCGCTTCACCAAGTATACAGTGTTCATACGGCAAGCAAAACCACATGTTATTTTTATGCAAATAGTTTGAGAATATAGATGTGAACCAGAAGGTGCAGCATGTCAAAGATGAGAGGCTGTTTTTCAACTGCTTATCTCTTAAACACAGCATCAAAAACTGCAGATCAGAGGGTTCATGTCACCACTGCCACAAGAGACACCATTCATTGCTACACTATGTGAATACACCTACCGAGAGACAGGCTAGAGATACAACCAACACTGCGACACAGCGAGAAGTAAATGACAGTGAAGCTACACCTGAAGCTGCTGGAACAGCTGGAACAATGAAGATAAAAAACTATCTAGTTACACAAGGCCACACCGCACTGATGGCAACCGCACTTGTAAACATTAGAACTGGCCGAGATATGCAGAGAGTAAGAGCCCTACTTGACCCGTGTTCACCGGAGACATTTATCAGCGAGGCAACTGTTCAGAGACTGCAACTACATAGAAAACCTGCTGATGGATTAGTCACTGGAGTCGGTCCGATGTCAACCCGAATCAAGTATGCTACAGACATAGAAGTTTATTCGAGATTCAACAACGACTTCAAGAGAGATTGCACCGCATTCGTTGTGAAGCATGTCACAGATATGATGCCTACAGCTAAAATAAACCCAGAGAAGTGGCCACACCTGCAACATCTGCCATTAGCAGACCCGACTTATCATACACCTGGCGAAATACACATGTTGTTGGGAGTTAACGTATATACAGATGTATTTATGAGCGGAGTGATCAAAGGAGAACCAGGTGCCCCCATAGCACAACAAACCCGCTTGGGGTAGATCCTGTAAGGTGGACGCTATCGAGAGAGCCGAGTGGAAGATACATCGTTGCAGTTCCATTCAAGAGTGAGCAGCCTACATTGCCAGAGAGTTCGAGAGACATCGCATTGAGAAGATTTATGAACACCGAGAGAAAGTTGTCAGCTAACTCAAACCTGAGACAATCTTACAACGAGGTTATGAGAGAGTACATTGATTTACAACACATGGAGCTAGTGGATAAAGAGAATCATGAGAGTGAGAGAAACGTCTATCTGCCGCATCACGCCGTGGTAAGAGATGACAAAGACACCACAAGAGTCAGAGTTGTATACGACGCATCCTCCAAAGGGGTAAATGGAGTCAGCTTGAATAATGAACTGTTAATCGGACCGTCACTTCAAGAAGAGCTTCGAGACATTCTTATGAGGTGGAGATTGCATAAAATCTGTTCTGTCGCGGATGTTATCAAAATGTACCGTCAGATCATGATAAGAAGGGAAGACGCACACTATCAGAGAATTCTTTGGCGATTCAGCCCCGAGAAAGATATCAGAGAATACAGACTACTCACCGTAACCTTCGGTACAGCCTGCGCACCGTTTTTGGCAATACGAACGCTGAAACAATTGCAATAGACGAAGCAAATACAAAGGAGTATGCACGAGCACGAGAGATAATTAACAACTCATTTTACATTGATGATGTACTGTCTGGGGGAGATACGGAAGAGATAGCAATAGAAGCTAAACAACAACTGATTGAGGTACTGAGAAGAGGAGGCTTCGAACTACAAAAGTGGGCATCTAACAAAAAAGAATTCATGAGCACAGTCGAACCAGAGAAGAGAGCTAAGAATATAGAAATCTGTATTAACAGCAAAAAGACAATCAAAACACTAGGAATCACCTGGAACGCAAATGAAGATACACTGTTAGTAACAAACAAAGTAAATACTTTACTGGATGAGAGAGTAACCAAACGAAACGTGCTGACTGTCATCGCATCCTTGTTCGACCCCATGGGTTGGTTAAGCCCGTCTGTAGTGATGGCAAAAATATTTATGCAGAGAATATGGGCAAAAGGTTTAGACTGGGACGAAGACTTACCTGAAGATCTGAAAAAAGCATGGACGACATTCTGCAAGGAAATAAAGCTCCTGTCAGAGGTAAAGCTGGTGAGATGGATTGGAACTACCCATACCAACCAACTAGTAGAACTGCACGGCTTTGCTGATGCCTCGATGGCCGCATATGCAGCAGTTGTGTACAGCAGACTGATTGAAGAAGACGGAACAGTACGAGTAGCTCTGATCATGGCAAAAACTAAAGTTGCTCCATTGAAAGAAATTACCTTACCCCGCCTTGAGGTGAGCGCTGCAATGTTATTGAGCCAGCTACTGAAACCGTTGCTACAACGATGACAATAGACTTGAAGAATACTTATGCTTGGACATATTCTAAAGTTACACTAGCATGGATTCTTGGAGATCCGCAGAGATGGACAACCTTTGTGAAAAATAGAGTCATAGCAATCAATAATAACATAGATACTACCTGTTCGTACGCGAACACCAAAGAGAACCCCGCCGATCCAGCTTCGAGAAGAGTAGCAGCTGAAAAACTGAAGGAGAACACATTGTGGTTAAATGGACCTACATTTCTACATCAGAGACAATGGAAAATAGAAACATGTGAAGTAGAAGATACAGAACTAGAACGGAGAAAAACAATAAAATGTGCAAACACCGTGATAAGAGAGAAGGAAGAAGAGTTTATACTTACCATAGCAAAGAGATACTCCACGTTGAGAAAACTCGTCGCAGTTGTAGCTTACTGTCGAAGAGCTCCACCTAAAAAATAAAACGGAGATTAAAGGAGACTTACCTACATTTGTGACACATGATGAACGCGAAGAAGCACTTACTATTTGCATTAAGCTGTCGCAATACCTGGAATTTCCAAAAGAAATTGAAGCACTGAGAGATTGCAAACCGCTTCAGGCAAGTAATCATTTGCTGAGACTTGCACCCTTTCTCGATAATAAAGGAGTGTTGAGAGTCGGAGGTAGACTGAAGCATGCGGACTTAGAGTTCCTGAGTAAATATCCCATAATCATGTCGAAGAGCAACGTACTGCTGCAACTCTTACTGCATGACGCACACAAGAAAACATTGCATGGATGACCACAACTGATAACTACTTACCTCAGAGGAAGGTATTGGTTGATTGACGCCGGAATTACCATAAAGACATATGTCAGAAATTGCGTACCTTGTGCTAAAGTGACCACGGGACGAATTTTGTCGCCGCAAGCAAAGAATTGCTCGAGACTTGGAAACTTGGAAAATCTTCGATCCCTGATGAACTGGCCGCACTTCTTGACGCTGAAGGCACAACCTGGAAGTACATTCCCCCTGGATCACCCAACCATGGTGGATTATGGGAAGCAGGATTAAAAAGGATAAAATTCCACCTGAAAAGAACGCTTGGAGACGCTAAACCTACTTTCGAAGAACTGAACACCCTTCTAACACAAATAGAAGCGTGTCTGAACAGCAGACCCTTGTCACCGCTGAGCAATCATCCTGATGACTTGGAGCCTCTAACCCCGGCCCATTTCTTGGTCAGTGAGCTACTGATTACTATACCGGAGAAAGGCCTGACAGAGAGTAAAACACGTGGCTTGACACGTTGGCAAATCATGCAACAGAAACTGCAACTATTCTGGAAGAAGTGGCAAGCAGAATACCTGACTAGACTACAAGAGAGACCTAAGTGGAAGACAAGAATACCAGAGCTTGAAATTGGAGACCTAGTACTGATTAAGGACCAAAGACTCCCACCGAGCAAATGGTTATTGGGACGAGTTCTGCAGAAGTATCCTGGACAAGACAACGTGACCCGTACTTACGATATTCGCACTGCATCTGGAGTGTTCAGCCGTACAGTGTCGAAACTCTGCCCATTATCTGATGTTAGTGGAAAGGACACTGCTGTCCTTTAGGGGGGAGTATATAGGAGCATGTTCCTATAGCCTCGTCAGACAGCGCCGTTATTATATATTCGTACTTGTCAAAAGTGACAGACTTAATTTGTTACCTTATCTGTGGTTGATGGTGTAAAGCATTAAAACGTTCTTGCATGTGAAAAATGGTGTTTAATTGTATTAATTGAATATCGAGCCCTACAAGATCTATACGATAAAAATATCAGTTATATGTACCCAAGCCCCTATTGCGTTGTCCACAGGAAAGATGGCTAAATTCTAGAATCTGTATGACCCATTAATTAGATTTTTTTTTTTTACCCAGGATACTACCCTATTCATCATATTTACTGAAATTCGTCACCTATCTAAGAACTATTGCTTCAGAACCCTACACTGGGCATGTCCCTACATGTCCTCTTTGAGGTCAGAGTGCCCTGCCCAGCTATCCACATTCATGAAGGAACTCTGGTTGAAGGATGTCGCATTCCGGCGTTTCCACGCCAGTAATACAGTTGACACCCGGAAGTTGATTCTCGTTTCTTCACCAAACAATTAAGCTACTGTATAATCAAGAAAATTGGTTAAAAAATAAATTTCACGGCAACAACGTGACAAACCTTAATTATAATTGCGTGGGTATTTGGTATACCTAAACTTCTCAGAAGGACTTAATTAAGAGTGGTTATAACGACCAAAAATAATTATTAATTTTTATTTTTATTAATAATTTTTATTTCATTTAATCTTAATTGCACGAAAGAAAGACTTATCGTACAAAAGGCGAACTTAATGCCATAGGGAATTTGTCAAACTTGAGGCAAAGCAGATAAATTGGGAGCGGTGCAATTTATTTACAAACATCTATACTATTACAAAGTTATAAAAATGAAATCTCTGTACATTGAAGATATTTACAAAAAAAATATTGTTACGGACTATTGGAGGTCACTAAAACGAAAAGTATTTATTTTTTGTATGTTTGTATGTGTCGTTGTGGCTTCATCACACAAAATCGGCTAAACAGATTTCAACTATTTTTGGTACACGGGTAGCTGTAGCGGGTAGCTGAAGCAAATCAGAAAAGCAAGAATTGGCATTTTTGCTAACAATGAGTTCGCACAAAGATTTTTTGAAAGCGCACTTGTATGGGGGTTTCTTAATCTTGAGAGGAAGTCGGTTACAACCAAAGGCGGGCCACTTGAATAGTATAGGAGTTGGACATAAAACCTGTTCGGTGACGAGCGATGGAAAGTGATAGACTGCTGGAAGAGTCAAATTGACGGTCACGAGTTACAAAGTAACATTGAAAGAAGTGTTTCGGATGATTTAGGATCATTGGGAATAGTGAAAAGGAAGCAGAACATTCGAATTTCACGTCTTTGACGGACAGGACACCAGCCAAGCTGGGAGCGGTAAGCAGACACATCATCATACTTACGAAGACAGAAGAGGAAGCGAATACAATTGTTGAGAAGTTTCTCCAGTTTATTCAGAAGCTCTTCATGTAAGTCCGGATAGCATACATTACCGTTATCAATTATGGGCAAAATCAAGGTATGGACTAGGAGGATCCTGGTTTTAATTGGTAAGAAGTGTTTCAGCTTTTTAAGGGCATGTAGCGAACCCCATGACCTTCCTGCTAATTTCGGCAACCTGTGTCCTCCAATTTAGAGTGCAATCCAGGTGAATACCTTAATCCTCGATGCTGGTACTAAAAGGAATAAGCGTCCCGTTGAAACTCACAGGCGCAAGATAGTCCATGTCAATTCTAGATAGCTGGCAAGAGCTACCTACGGGCTGACACTTAGATGGATTAACGAACAGGCTGAGCTTCTTGGACCATTGTTGAATGTGCGGGAGATTTAAGTTTAACTTGTCAATGGCAGTCTCAAGGTCAGTCACTTTACATTGGTCGTAAAGTTGTAAGTCGTCAGCATACAGGTGGTACGAAAAGCGAAAGTCTGAAGTGATGAAATTAATAAAAATAATTAATAATTATTACTAATAAATCACTCTCAGGGTCAGATTACTCATGAATAACAGTTGTATAATGCAGAAAATTCAAATACGTTGACAACCCAAAAGTGGACATACAATAGGTCCGTCGGACATACTCGTAGGACTGACCCTTTGCTGGGTGGACGCTTGAGGTCAAAGTCACTTTTTAAAGCCTACTGCCAAACTTTTTACACCGCCAGTTTATGGACCAGTTATTCCCAAACAGCATACAACGCCCTACGAATAGTTTATGACAATCTGTTCCGGGTACTGTCGGGGCTTCCTCGTTTTTGTAGCGTCTCAGGCACGTTTGCCGATGCTCACATAGACGACTTTTTTGCGCTCATGCGTAAAAAGTCAAACTCATTGACCCGGTCCACCAGTGCTGTACGCAAAAGTCCTACTAAGTTTACCTACTAACATATAGTTTTTAATCTTTAATCTTTTTAAAAGTTTACTAACAAACTATGGACCCAAGTTGTCTGGAAATAATGTTTTTTTTTCACTTCTCCTGCTCTAAAAGTACGTCTAAGCGAGCACTAGTAAGCGAGACTAAAATAGTACATCTAGCCCCTAGGGGTTTTAAAAGAAAGCCATATATAATCCCATACAAATATCTATGCAACTGAAAATAAAAAAACTTGCGACCAGCTACATACTACTTACGAATAATTAAAAACAGACAAACCAAGCTGATCAGATTGGTCAGTCTCTGATCGAATAGCTCAAAGTTTACTGTAAAGTTTTCATGAAATATACAATTTTAATATATTTAACAGTCTTTTTTATTTTCTCACAGTCGAAGTGAAAAGCAATGTTTAACACGTGGCTAAAAGCCATTATGACACTCAGACATATTTGTCCTCGCTGACTTCGTGAGCTCGTCCAATTAATCACTTCGTGTCATAATGGCTCATTTCAGCCCCTTGTCAAACAATCTACTATTTTTTTAATAAAAATAAGTCATTATTTTTGGTGTAATAACCACTCTTGAATACTTGCTTCGTCGAGGTGAACACACAACCTATTCCGACCTCCAGTGGTTATATAGCGGGGGCCGGCCTCCACTGCTCAGCTCTCCGAACGAGTCAACATGGCAGTCCTTCGGCTTCATCTCCTTATCTTCGGCGTCTCGGCGTGCATATTTATTGTTTCTGCTGTAAGATCATAATATTATACATATATTTAACGTAAAAAACGTAGCGTAAGGTTATAAATAAACTAGAAGGTGCCTGGTGCATTTTTGTTTGGCGAGAAAAGTCATAACCCCTCTTTTTTTCAGCGTAGTCGGTGAAAAGTATCCTATAACCATCAGCGGGCCTATGATGGTTGCCTTTGTCACGCGATAAATGGGTTATTCCCACCTGTTACCACCAACTTGTTGCTAGTGGTAACAGCTGGGATTTTTTTTCCCATCTTTTACCAGTGGGAACTATTGGGAAAAAAAATCCGACCAATAATTGGTGGTAACTACTGGGAATTTTTTCCCACTTGTTACCACCAACATTCCATTCCTCCACCACATTAATTTTAATTTTCAATTATTAAAATAATAATTTAATTCTTACAATAATAATATGCGATAGAATATAACTATTTTTTAATATGTCGATAGTACACTCTGCTCTTAAATATTATTATTATAAATAATAATTATAAGTAATTCTATATTTTATTTTTTAAAATTCCCAAATAATATTTTAAAACATTGTAATAAGCAACAACACATAATTTTAATATAATTGCCGCACGTCCCTTTAAATAAAAATTACTAATCTCATTTTTAATTTCAGTTCCACATATAAAGACGAAAATTAACCCAGAAGATAGACATATTTATAAACCAAAAGAAAATAATTCAGTTGACATAGCTAAAAAGGGATTGCGATTCATATCATGTCGATTTTATTTCCGTCTAAATTATTTAATTCATTTCGAACAGTGTTTTTTGACCCTCATTTTGGAACAGCCTGATTTTATAGAATTATCGAATGGCGAAATTTGGAGGATAGGTGTCTTGCTACTCAGTTTGATATTTAAATAAAAATACAATATATTTCTAAGAGAGGCACTCCGATTTTTTTCAGCAAATATGAAAGTGTGGCACATATGTGATCAGTTCTTTTAAAACATTTTGAGGTTTCTAAGAATAAAATTTGATTTAGTGAATATTTTCGGAAATAATCGCTTCGAATGTAGCATAAATTATATCCCCCCCCTCTATTTTCTAAACCGTAGGTCCAAAAAATACGAAAAGAATCACAAAGATAAACCTTAATAAATACTCATTGAAATAAAACAATTTAACGGATTATATCGCGTATATTATCTCATTTTAGTTCCCGACGTTTCGGAAGCTTTCCAGCTTTCTATGGTCACGGGAGTCCTCTGTTTTATTTCAATGAGTAATAATCGCGGAAACAGAAGAAAAATCTTAATAAATACTTTCAACGCAAATTGTTTTCATGATCGTATATACCGTTTTAGAGTTATTGCCGAAAAACTGTGCTTCTCAGCAAAAGGACGTAAGTGCCGTGGACGCTCTTTTGCTACAGTGCACTTTTTCATATCGTATCTTATTTTTACGTCAGTAGTGCATTTTTTTGTATGAACGGCTGCGGAACCCTACTCCGAGCATCGTCAGACATGCTCTTGGCCGGTTTTTTCCTTAAAAATCTAACTGTGTTATAATTACTTATAATATTAATTTGTCAACAAGATTCGGTTGTCGAGCGTCATACGTCTTTGCGCGAACTCTTTGTTAGCAAAACTGAAATCTCTTAGCTTGTCTGACTAGCTTGTTTCATCTGAATTTTGAATTTCTTAATATGTATGTGTGTAACTATTTATCTTCCTAAATTGCACCGCCCACAATTTACTTGCTTTGCGTCAAGATTATCTGGTAGAGAATGCCCTATTAAGTCCGCCTTTTGTACTATAAGTTTTTCTTTTGTGCAATAAAATTTTAATAAATACGTAAGTCCTCCACGGTAATCAGAAATTTGTCACATGCTCTACTGTAGAAAGATAGGCCACTGATATTTTCTGACATTTTCAGTATGTAGCACACAGCAGGAACGAAATAGAGGTAGGTAATTAATTAATATTATTTTTTAAGAATAAAATATACCGTCGGTGTAATCCTATTATAATAAACATGAATGTTTGTGCAGGTTCCTCTCTATTTTAAAAACTTTGGAATGAATCTCAACGAAACATTCCAGTTATGTTGTTTAGACATCAGAATAACACAGGCTATAAATTGCATCTGTACGCTTACGAAGTCGCAGGCAACAGCTAGGGTATTAATAAAAATGTGTTTTTCAGATAAAACACACATCTTTATTATTATAAGGTTGTAAGCATGTAATGATTGTTACGGACTATTTGGCGGTCACTGTGTCTTTTTTTTTTGTTTTTTGTAAGTTTGTATATGTCGTTGGGCTGGCATCGGCTAAACAGATTTCAACTTCGTTCGCGGATGAGATAAAGTCATAACCCCTCGTGTTTGCTTTAGCGCAGTAGAGTAAAACGTATCCTATAGCCATCTGACGATACCCAGTTAAAAAAATTCGATTTAGTGACTTCCAAATAGACCGTTACAATTTTTTTTTATATCTTCAATGTACAAACATTTCATTTTTACAACTTAATAATAGATTCGTTGTACTGGTACTTAAGAGACCTTGCCCTTTGCTTATTTCATCTTATCAGCAGGTTCGGTTAAAGCAATGTAATAACATAATATTGTTTATTTTCAGACGGTAAGTAAAACTGCAGTTTTTTTCATACAGAAGGCTCATCTTTGATTTTCAAAATAAACTAAAAAAACTGCGTAATTAAGTTTCTTGAATTTACTTATAAATAACTTTTTTTTTCAACTTAATATATACAGTTGAAGTAAGTTTGGCGTCGCCATTTAAGAAATATAAAAGAAAACGATTTAAATAAGTTGTTACACGGTTAGCACCGACTCCAAAAAAATATATTGAATTTGTACCGCCAGGGTAAATACTGTCATGTTGTATAATACACCAAGATAATTTAAAAATATTGTTTAGGATAATTGGTCGTCTGTAAAGTCGGTTTACGGAGCATAACTTTACGTGATATCGTGGAAGAGAAATAAATGCGTCACAAGCCGAACGCTCGGCCAATTGACTTCGTGACAGACAGAACGTTACGCTTTTTCGTACGTGCAGCCGACGTTCATCGATTTATAAGACGTTATCACGCCAAAAAAATTAAGTTAAAGCCCGACCAGGAAAATAAAATAATTGCTCTGGGGGCGTTAAATTACCAATAATTATTGCAACACTTAGTATGTACCTACTAGTCATGTTGACAACAAGCTCGGAGATGTTATTTAGAGGTATAGAGTTGAATCCTTTAAACTTTCTATCCGACAAATACTTTGTCATATTGTAAACCATTTTTCATGAGTAACTTTTAATAGTTTTCGACATTTTAACGCACAAATAACTCAAAGTACTCCCAGAAATAGACCACGCAAAATCAACACCCCACTTTGACAGCAATTGATAGACGGCTTTAATGACTTCTGTATAGTTACTATTGCCAGTTGAAGAAATTAGTTCTTATAGTTTTTTGCAATATGGGGGAGATTTTTTATTTTTCTGGTCGGGCTTTAAATGTCCTAAAAGTTAATTTTTTAAAATACTACACAACTAAGCTGGATATTTATCTATAAACAACACTTTATTTAAGTCACAAAATAAACACCAGACATTTGAATATTTCCATCCATCCAGAAAATTGGAACGATGAGCGTAGCCATATTGAAATGACTCACGACTTTTTCCAAAAATCTAGATAGTTCCTCCTCTTCTTTAGGTCTCAAAGCTACGGGGCGAGGCTTAAAAAAATTAAATTGCGCGTTAACTTTTAGATGTATCTTGTACTTATTAAAGCTGCCAAACTCGTTAGAAAACTGTCTAAGTAAACTGTCTACTTGCTCAGCGACCCAAAATGAGTCTTGGCCTCTGAACAAGAGCACGCCACATTACCCGATCCTGCGCAATCTCTCGCCAGTTACTGGCTCCGAGATCACGCAGATCCGCCACCACCAGATCTATACAGCGGTACTTAGGTCGGCAGACTGGGCGTCGTCCAGTTGGTCGACCCAGGTGTGCACTCTTCACCTGCCGGTCCTCTCCCAGAAAACCCTTTAGGATATTTTTTTTTAATGCACCCATCTTTACTGTTTTATTACCGTTGTCAATTGTGTTTAAAATTGCAATATTAATTTGTTTCTCAATTATTTTCACTGAATTATTACAGTTTGCCGAAAAAACTCTCTGGGTATGTTACAATGTTTCGCTTTAAATTGGAATGATTGCAAGTACGTTGGGCAGATGGATTTTTAATTTAATTATGCTAAAGCCAAAAGTGGCCCAAAGTTTTTCGGAACCATTAAAACAAGAGGTCTGACAATCTCTATACAAAACGCCGTCCATGAATAAGAATAATTTTTTGCAATGTTTCAACTTTGCAAGCGTGACGCGGTATTAAATGTTACGATCTATTTATTATTGGCTGTTTACGCACTAATTATTACTTTACTACATTTCTTTGTACAATTATAATACCGTTAAATGTTTAATTTTAAAGCGCCATCTAGTTTTTACCAGAATATCTCCTTGCGGTCGGGACACGTATGGTAAATGACAGTCCTGGTTTGTTTTAATGGTTCTCGGTCTGGGGGAAACCAGACAGTTAATGGCCGTTTTGCTTTGTATATTTAGCTGATACGCAGCCGTGTGTCTATTTCTTATGTAGGATGTCCCACGACTTAAATATTAAAATAGATAGAAAGTTTTACTTAAAGAAGACTCCATTTTTATTTTAAAAACAATACTATTTATTTGCATTCAAATAATTTTAAATAATCGCCTGTTTAAACCGGGAAAATTCTTTAGTAATAATTTGAAACAAAAAAGTCAGTTATTATATGAGATGAGCAAAGCATAGTCAGCGAAACGGCGATACTTTGAACAAAATTTTTAATTAAATGTTAAATTAAATTTAAATGGCCTTCTTTTTATCTGAGATGCGCTGTTATTTTGAAGCAATACATATTTATGATTGAGCCTTTTGATCGGTAAACAGTAAAATTACAGGATTTATTTTCACATTTAGTGGGTTCGACTCTCGGGTCAGACGGGCGATTATTTAAATAACGACTGCAAGATCGCTAAAACGCCTTTAGGCATAGGTCTAAAGTTTTCTGAAAATGCTACTCGCGATTGTAGGCTACCATACCGGGAGCTGATAGGTTGCCTGATGTATTTGTCTGTGACCACTAGACCTGACATTTCATTTGCCACAAGTTTTCTTAGTCTGTATAATAATACCCACCACACTGCGGAACATTTTACTGCGGTCAAGCGTGTATTGCGCTACTTAAAAGGCACAATGAATTTAGGTCTTGTGTACAGAAAATGTTTTGAACATAACAAATTCCGTATATGTGGTTTTACTGACGCAAATTGGGCCAACAGAGCGGACCGTAAATCATATACGGGATATGTTTTTAATCTACGTAGGGAGACTATTTCGGGGTTGTTCCAAGCAATCTTGTATCGCACTTTCGTCCACTGAGGCGAACTATATTGCTTTGTCTGAAGCTGCCAAATCCCCGCCTCTTTGGCAGCTTCTGTCCCGTCAGTTCACCCAAAACCGCATGTACCTACGTATGTGCGTGCGGTTTTGGGTCAACTGACGGGACAGACTGACTCGGTAACCCTGTACAGTGTCGAAGTCAGCGGCGAAGCTTGCCACGAACTCGGTTTTCCACAAGCGTAATAAACATGTGGAGTGGACATCAGATTCCATTATATTCGTGAAGCCGTTGACAATAAAATTGTAGAGCTTAAGTACATACCTAATGAACAAATGCATGCTGATGTATTGCCGAATTGTAACACAGGTCATTTGTGCAGGATCTGCTGGAAGTCGCTCAGGATTAAGAGGGCGTGTTACAGCCTCATCGGTTGTATCTAATCCTGGCCAACCACCAAACTGACATCGTCAGATTTGTACTTTTGTTAAATAGAATTTATTTTATAAGCCCTTGTGCCACTGCTTATTTTGCTAATATTTTAAATAATTTATATAAAAAAGTGGTTTGTTTTTTAAACTTACTATAAATACTTAATAAAGAAAAAGGCTTAGTATTTAGTACATTGATGGAATGGATATAAGAGAATTATATCTGTATTTTATTTCAGGATAAGATACTATTATGATGTATATTGCATGTTTCAGAATTCCTATAACAAGATTCTCAATCATCAACATCGTATTACGGGGGAAATCGACTTGGTAGGTATATACATATATATATATATATATATATATATTTTTTCGTATTATTTGTATGTTTGTATGTGTTGTTGTGCTTGGCGTGGCTTCATCACGCAAAATCAGCTAAACAGATTTCAACCATTTTTGGTACACGGGTAGCTGGGTATCTCCAGATGGTTATAGGATACTTTTTACCCGATTACGCTGACGAAAAAAAGAAGGGTTATGACTTTTTCTCCTCGGCGAACGAAGTTGCGGGTGCCTTCTAGTATTGAAATAACACCAATTAAACTCTGATTTCATTTATTTTGTCTATTGCTTGTTCTGTTCTTTAAGTTTGCGAGTGAAGTCAATTTAAAATAATTATTATTTTTATTTCATTCAGCATTGTAATTTTTATGTGTGAATTCGTAAATTCCATTTAAATTAGTTCGCATAGGGTCTGTTAAAATTCACGTGAAATTATTTTTTCACTTAAGTAGTAGGTATAACAATTACTGCAGCTTCGCTTGTTGCAGTTTCACTACAAATTCCGTCCACGGAGGAGAAAAAAATCATAATTCTCTTTTTATCTTCAGCGAAGTCGGGTAAAAAGTATCCTGTAACCATTTGGAGATACCCAGGTACCACCAAAAATTTGTTGAAATCCGTTTAGCCGATTTTGACATACAAACATACACAATTAAAAGTCTAGCTACTGGGTCAAATAGGGTAGCATATGAAAGGATTTGGCCTGCATAGCGCTAAATTTGCACTTCCACCTCATTTGTATGCAATGCTATAGATATCAGGTGCAAACTAAATTCAACCGGAACTGAGTAATAAAGTTAGGGTAAGTTAAAATTTGCACGGAACCCTCGGTGTGCGAGTCCGACTCGCACTTGGCTGTTTTTTTAATTTACGTTGTGTTTTAGAAGGCCCTCGACAAATATCATCGGCGTATCGTCCAAGCACTTCACTCGCGCTTTCCTGGGTCTGTTAAGGTAATTCGAAAAGCAAGTAAACAAGTAAATAATTCCTTCTTTCGGGTACGAGTACTTATGCTTTTTTAATATGGTTTATTTTTATATACATATACATATACTTTATAGTACTAAAGTGGAAAATAAGCGTACGGCCTGCCTGATGTTAAACAGTCACCGCAGCCTATGAACGTTTGCAACGCCAGGTATTAAGAGCGTGTTGCCGAACCTTTAAAATCCTATTCACTCCCCTCTTTACGAACCCCATACTGTAACCTCCTTATCTCGCTATATCAACCTATTATGCATCATCATATATACCCGAGGACTTCTACATCATCCGCGGCTGGAGAAAGGCCTCCTATTATGATCTCTATAGCGACCAGTCATGCGCCATCATCCAACGGTTTCCCGCGATCTTCATCAGATCATCGGTCCATCTTGTTCGGAGCCTTCCCTGTCCTGTACGTGGTCGCCACTTGAAAACCTTACCTCAGCGGCCAACGGTTCTTTGAGCAATTATTTTATTATTATTTAACTAACGAACTAAGTAGCGGCTTATACAATACACCTACCCTCCGAATTTCATCAATATACATTTGGTAGTTTTTGAGTAAAATGCCTGTGACATACGGACAGACGGACATGACAAAACTATAAGGGTTCCGTTTTTGCCATTTTGGCTATGGAACCATAAAAAGTTGATTGACCCACATACTATAGCTTGACAAGTTCTTTCGTGACACTCCCGTCGTCTCCCGTCGTCGGCGACAGGGGGGAGGGGGAAGACAGCGGGGTTGGGTATGAAGTGTGGTGGAGAGGTGCATGGGAGTGTCACGAAAGGATTAGTCAAGGTATTGTTTCGCCCTGAGTACAGGTTAGTTAGAACTAGTTTTGGCCTAAGAGAATCCTCCCTGACAGCCGCCTTCTATATATTTGTATTTGAAATACATACCTTGTACGAGTATAAACCGCTTTATGATTTGTAAAGTAATCTTTTATGTTCACAATTACTACTAGTATTAAATGATTCTTTATTTTTTCAGCAAAAGAAGAAGCTTAGCGGCATACGTAAGAAAAGCTTTCTTTTATATGCACTCGAATATGCACGCAACTTCGTTCGCGGATGAGAAAAACTCATAACCTCTCGCTTTTTATTCAGCGGAGTCCTATAACCATCTGTGGATATCACCCAGCTACCCGTGTACCAAAAATAGTTGAAATACGTTTAGCCGATTTGGCGTGACGATGCCACAGACACATACAAACGTACAAAAAGCAAAAAAATAAACATTTTTCAACCGGTGTACATGAAAGCTGAAAAGTTTCCGAAACGTCGGGAACTCATATGAAATAATATACGCGATATAATCCGTTAAACAGTTTTCAATTTAGTGACCTCCAAATAGGCCGTTACAATTTTTTTTAAATATTGTTGCGAAGTCCATAGTAACGTCATCAATCATCGAGTAGGTAGTGTTTAATAAATGTGTATTAGTTTGTCACGGCTTAAGAACCGAATGGCCGTCGTAAGACAGTGGCTTAATGATCGTGAGGTCGCCGGTTCTAATCCCAGCATGGGCAAGCTTTTTGCAAGTTTTCTTCGGATATTTAGATTTTAGTAAATGAGACTAAAGTTTCTAGAAAGTTTGAAAAAAATAATATTTCGTGCCATATAAGTTAAGAGGACAAATGTATGGGATTCGAATATGCTAGAACCTTCGACACATCCAATTTACTGGAAGGGCGACGCTACTCAAAACAGCAGAATAACGAAAATATGACGATAAAAAGCGATAAAAGACGAGCGAAATTAACGCGTATAAAGGACGGCGACAGTGGAGCAGACGGCATCTTAAAGTGGCAAGTGAAGGAGAAACAAGTGGAAAGAAGAGGAAGTTAAAAGTAAAGTAGTGGAAGTGAACTAAAAAGTGGTCAGTGTCAGTGACTCAGTGTGTGCTGTACACGGTGCGAAGTCTAGTATCTGTACCGGGACGCATTTAACAGTGAATCCCCTCTACTGTAAGTCGTGAATAAGCTAACGTGGAACTGTCAAGGTGTTTTAACTCTATCCTATACCCCACGCTCGTAACAATATCTTCAATGTACAGACATTTCATTTTTACAACTTTATAATAATGAAATATGAAATTATGAAATGAAATAATGATCTTTATTCTGTAAGTAGGCCACAAAGGCACTTTTACAAGTCTGACTCTACGGCGTTTCCCGAGAGGAGACCACTGAAAAGAAGAAAGCCGAAACAAACTCAACAGTCAGTCATTTTTTCGAAATAACTCTTATATCTATTACAATATTTGTACTTAGCCTATACTAAATATATGTTTTAAGTAGGTATATAAACTCAATGCATAGTTCTTCAAGAAAACATATCAAAACTAATAAAAGTTAAAAAAAATAGTATAGACGAATGCAGAGCTGCTGTTTATTGAACGTTAATTAAGCAAGGAATGGAAGTCGCCCCAGTCGTGTGTAAATCCGGAAAATTATTATTTGGGTCTCTTAAAGTCAAGAGTGAATAGGCTGTTACTGAATCAGCGAGGAACATCGTCGACCTCGTACTTGTCGCTTCCCATCCGATAATACTTTGTCAATCGCTGGTTTACGTTCAAAAATAAATAAATAACTCAATTCGAATCTATGTACTTGCTTTTGGTACCTATAGTTACCTCTCACCATCCTTATCCTATCTCTAAAACGGATATATTCACACCTCTAAAACGGTCTCCATAGACAGGAAGAGATTTAGAAACAATAAAAAAAATAATCCTTATTTTAATCCAAAATTTCAAGGAAGCGAGTGCATTCATGTGGATAATACCCGGTAGTTCTCTCTAGAAATTTGGTACAGAGGGATCCAGTCAGGTAGGGCCACTTCCCTGAAGATTCACTGTCCAAATTCCTAGTTCGCCCAGATCCTTGTTCGTCCATTTCTTAGTTCGTACATTTCCTTGTTCGTCCATTTCCCTGAAAGTCATAACCTAGCCCTTATCCCTTTTAATTACGGTCGGCGCAGCATGTTATTTCTTCCATCCCTCTCTATCACCCGCCATTTCGTTGTTTAGATTATTCTTTTCCGTATCATCTTTCACACTGTCTAACCATTTTTTTCTATAATCTTCCACATTCAAACTTAACGCTTTTCTCGTCACATGACCTACATCCCTCTTTATTACATGCCCATACTACGCCAGGCAGTTTCCTTGTACCTGCTCTGCAACTGATGCTACTTTCAGAAAAGTGCTATTTCTCAGAAAGTCCATTGTCTAAATTTCTTTCTAGGTCCATTTCCTTTTTGGTCCATTTCCCTGAATGACATCAAATTTTTTTGATCGTCCAGAAATTATAATTAAGAATATGATGGCTTACTATACAATACATTTATTTAATTGAATATTTATATGAAACATTTTGATTAGGTTTTGTTTAATATTGTCTTTGTAGTTCTTATGAAAAATTAAATTCAAAGTGGATAGGAACGCGATGTCTTTATGAAAATCTTTTATGACAATTTGCTCTCGATAATAGAGCTTGAGTTTTTTTTCGAGCAACAAAGTTATGATCCGGTCGTTATGGAAATCCTAGGGTCCAGCAGTGGATGTTCTTGGGAGTGATGAAAGTAGTTAAAACACGTCATCCTTTACGTAACTACTTCTGTCAAATGTTAGTGATTTCAATAATAAATAGTTCCTACCGAAAAACGTGTTATTATTTTTACATTTAACACTTATATTTTCTACATTTAATATCTATAGTATTATAAAGTTGTAGAAATGAAATGTCTGTACATTGAAGATATTTTCAAAAATATATATTTTTGGATTTTATGTATGTTTGTATGTGTCGTTGTGGCTTCATCACGCAAAATCGGCTAAACAGATATCAACAATTTTTGGTACACGGGTAGCTTTGTCGTAAAAAGAGGGGTTATGACTTTTTCTCCTCCGCGAACGAAGTTGCGGTCACCGTCACCGTCCATATAATATACTAGAAGCAGCCCGCAACTTCGTTCGCGGAGGAGAAAAAGTCATAACCCGTCGTTTTTTCTTTTTCTATAACCATCTGGAGATACCCAGCTACCCGTGTACCAAAAATTATGGAAATCTGTTTAGTCGATTTTGCGTGATGAAGCCACAACGACAAATACAAACATACATAAAATCCAAAAAAAATAATTTCGTTTTAGTGACCTCCAAATAGTCCGTAACAATAAATTTTTTGAAAATATCTTCAATGCACAGTCATTTCATTTTTACAACTTTATAATAATATTTTCTTCTGTTTCCGCGATTATTACTCATTGAAATAAAACAATTTAACGGATTATATCGCGTATATTATCTCATTTTAGTTCCCGACGCTTCGGAAGCTTTCCAGCTCTTCATGGTCACGGGTGGACTGAGAAAAGATTTTCCTCTGTCAAAGTTACAATTTGTGCAAACTACCCATTTTTGAAAAAACACAAATAAAGGTGTACATACATGCCAGATGGGCCTAAGCTGTAAAGACAGTTACACATGTGCCAGAAGGTGTAGCGTACGCAACGCCACCTATCGTGCTAACAAGAAAACTACGATGAGCATACCAGCATGAACGCGAGGGAGAAAAGTAGATGCACATCTTATCCGAGTGCGACAAAGGAAGAAAGAGACGCGCTATGCACGAATGCGAGCGAGAAAGAAAGATACACGCCTTGTCTCGTGTGCGAGAGACACAGAAAAGACGCGACACAGGTGAAAAGCAAGGCCGCGGGCCTCAGGGCGGCGATTCAGTCTGGCGGAGGAGAGCGACGGCGAGGGTGTGCGGCGATAGTGAGAGCCCACTCCTTCTCCGGTTGGCCACCGGAGGCCCAGTCAAGATTCCGTTTGGGAGACCAGCTTCGTGTCGAGCCCTTTGTATCGCTAGCCAGCGTCCCCTGCTTCCCGCTTCGTATACCTCCTACATTGGCCGCCACAGGCGCCAATTCGGCCGTGGCGTCGACCTTGCCCTCCTGCTTCCCCCAGTGACGGCATCAGAACGAGTGGTTCCCAAGAGCTTATACCATCCCGCTGTGGACTTCCCTGTCTCACCATACCTATTGTGTTGTGCTACGTGTGACGATGTGGTGACTTACAATATAGTGTGTCGATTTGATTATTTCTTGTTTCAATTAGCATCACTTCCAACTTCTGGCACGAACGAACCCCCCTGTTAGTATCAAGTAAGGTCCCTGAGATTAGTAAGTAGAGTAGTAACTAAAACCTTACATTGGCGCCCAACGTAATTATTTTATTTTAATAATTTACCAAGCAGTATTTCACAAATGAGGCGTACTGAGGAGAAAATAAACGCTGCAAAGAAAAACTCCAAGGCTACCTCATTACTAATTATAATAAAAAAAAAAACAGAGACTATTAAACTACTTTTAAACAGATAAGATATTTTACACCGTTCGTAAATTAAGGTTTTGCAGTCCTGTGTCTCGCTTGTTCCTTGATGAGATGTATTACAGGATCCCAAGCTGGTGGTAGTGACAATCCATCTTCTCTATTGAAATTAGGATGCTTTTTAATCTCAGTAGCCTCGCGTAGCATTCTGGGTAAATATTTTTTTTCTTTGGCAAGGATAGAAGGTTTATCAAACTTAATTGAGTGGTTTGGTTTGTCAATGACATGTTCACAGACTGCAGACCTAGTACACCGACGTTGCTTGACATCTGCTATGTGCTCCTTCACCCGGGTTGATACACTGCGTTTCGTTTGACGAATGTATGAAAGACCACACTCGCAGTCCAGCTTATAAATGCCTGCCATGGAGAGCTGGAAAGCTTCCGAAACGTCAGGAACTAAAATGAGATAATATACGCGATATAATCCGTTAAATTGTTTTATTTCAACTTTATAATAGTATAGATACGCTGTAGAAACAATTTGTGTGTTTAGTAAAGTAATCTGTTATGTTCACATTACTACTCGAATTAAATCGCTTTTATTTTTTCAGCGGAAGCAAACACTTGGCAATGTAAGAAAAGTTTAATTTTATCTATATTATAATAATAACAAGGGCCATTAAAACAACAGGACTGTCAGTAGCCATACTTTGGATTGTACCCCGATCGCAAGGAGATATTCTGGCAAAAACTAGACGGCGCACAGGATCTGGATGGCATTCTCTCGATTTCGATGTTCCATTCCAATTCCACTTGACAGCTTTTGACAATCGCAACTCCTGACAGCTTGCTTAACGCTGCGTTCACAAAAATGTTTTCGTGCGTACAGTTCTCCGTGGCGCCACCTATGGTCTCACCGGAAGATCAGCGCCGGCTTTAGAGCCAGCATTATGCTGAGGTGGGACCATTTCGGCGCATACTTAGTTTTTTCTTTCTCGTTTCATAGGCCAAGATCATTTTTGGGTCACTGAGTTCAAGCAGTTAGCTAGTAAGTAAGTGATAGACCCTCTGAAATGGCCTAGAACGATATTTCAGCCTTCTGAAAACGCCTCCAAGGCATGAAAAAACACGATTAAAGTTTATAGCACCTAAGTCACCGGGCGGCGGTCTGAAAAAAAAACAATCTAAGTAAGCATGTTTTAATTTTCAGTATAATGTAAGTAACACTGCAATATTTTTGTCATGTTGTACTTTAATCTTTGGTAACCAGGAAATTAAACGTAACGTAAAATAAATATATATTGTAGCTTGGTATTTGGCCTATATTTTTGTTAACTGGGATATTTATAATACTTAATAAATCAAAACAGAAAAAAGAAACATAAAGTCCTTTTTCTGTCTTAAATTGGTGTAGGCTCCCTCGTCAAGCGACGCTTAGACATGGAACTAAAACCAATAAATGAGTAATGAAGTTTACTTTAAAATTGTCTACTGGTTTTCCAATAGGTTCTATATAAGTAGTTTTTGCAATTGCTATTTAACGCGGGAATGCTGCCTGTATCTTGGGTACCCTACCTCGGGGTCCACTGAAAAGTGCATTTTTAACGATAGTTTTAAATTTAATTTTTAGTTTTAGTTTATGTTATTAGCCATTATTTAATTTAATGTTTTTACAAATACTTCATTAAATTTAATTTAGGGAATGTATTATTAAGAAAAATAAATTTTGTATTTACTAAAAAAAGGAGTTTTTGCGAATAGTAGCAAAAACTGGTTTATGTCGTAATAACAAGAAATTTTGATGGTGTTTATATTGGTTTCGGTGACTCGTGCAGATAAACTGAAACAGTATATTGGTAACAACGGTGGTTGTTAACACTATGAGACATATACAACACAGAAAATTTAAGAGCTACGGATCGAAGGTCATTCGCGTATGGTAGCCCTTTAAGAAATTTTGGCTACTCCGACAATAATTGATGCATAATTTAGTGCTGTCCTGTTTATCTTATTATACCTAGTATATTCCATTGTCTGTGTAGGTATTTTTAGGTGAACTCCTGTATATTTGTGAGGTGTGCAATAAACATTATGTATACTGTATTGTATTAATTTCAATATAGATATTTATTAATTAAAAAATTACGAGTAGAATTAAATAAGCGGGATTAGTTAATTTTTAGCTTTAGTAGTCATCTAAATGTTGACTAAAACTAAAGATAAAAATTAAATAATGTCTAAAAAGGGCCCCCGCGGCATGGTACTAAAAATACTGGCAGCATTTCCTCGCTGTATGGCGAAACTGATAAGCTGAGCGAGGAAGCTGCCAGCCCTTTGGTCGCCTGAAGTGTCAACGAGCCGTTTTGATAGCTCCTTGAAAATGAATATTGACATCACTATCCCACATGACGAAAACCTCGTAAAAGCCGAAAAGGACAAACTCAGCAAGTGACTTGGCTCACGAGGGTACCGCCAGGTGGGATGTTGATTCGACGGTTATCTATTGTCCCGATAGTTATTTTAGTCATATATCGGATGGCTGGATGAAGTATTAGGTACAGAAGGTAGTAATCTAGGATACGGTACGCACCGTCAAGAGGTTCCTCTCTTTGCAGTCGTAACCACTGGTGGCTTGAGTCCTGCCTCGCTGCCAGTGGCAGCCCAGGTTAGTTTTTCATGTGTTACATAAAATCACGCCTTTTTCCTATTACGGGGTAGACAGAGACTACCTCCTTCCACTTGCTACGGTCCTGGCATACAACTGCCGCTTCATTCATGTGTTTATAGTTTGTAATTACGTTTTTTATTTTACTTTCATGTACTTATTGTTGGAGATGGAGTACCCAGAAGAATCATTTTAGCACCGTTATGCCAAATATCTGTCGACAAAAATTTTTACTGCCCCCCTAGAAATATTATTGAACTGCCAAACTAAGTAGCGGCTTATACAAGACACCTACTCGCATATTGGTAGCTACTACAAATTTAATCAATATTTACTAATATAACTTCGTTCGCAGAGGAGAAAAAGTCATAACCCCTATTTTTTTCGGCAGCGCAGTCGGGAAAAAGTATCCTATAACCATCTGGAGATACCCAGCTACCCGTGTACCAAAAATAGTTGAAATCCGTTTAGCCGATTTTGCGTGATGAAGCCACAACGACACATACAAACATATATAAAATCCAAAAAAGAAGTTTTTCGTTTTAGTGACCTCCAAATAGTCGGTAACAATCAATTTTTTGAAAATATCTTTAATGTACAGACATTTCATTTTTACAACTTTATAATAGTATTGATATAGATATAGATGTACATTACATCTCGTAGTCTATGAGTAGAATGCCTGTAACATACGAACGGATGGACATGACAAAACTATAATGCAGTTTTTGACATTGGCTACGGAACCCTAAAAAAGCATGTTTATATTATTAAGTTTCACGTTCTCAAATTAACTGTATTGACAATTTCTGTGATTTTTTGTCCTTTTTTTCAGGATCAACAACTGTTCCAAAATGTAATTTTGCAAATTAAAAAAATAAATGTTTCGTGCAATATAATTTAGTTTTTTATTTAAAAGTTTCCTGTCAATTTTTTTGAAACTTTCAATTTCAATATTTGAGCAACATTGCAGTTGAAAGTTATAGAAAGTTATAATAATCAGGACTGGGAAACTTACATGGTTTACTTCTAGCGCGGCCATTAGAGCTTTGAAACAATATTTATCAAACGTTGCGATAACATTACAAAATTGATTTTGTAAGTTTCAAGCTCCTAGATGTAACGTTGAGCAATATTATCGCAAGTCCTGCTTGCTCAACGGGAGATTGCCTCGGGTTCAATTTTTTTCATTTCGTATAAAATTAGCAACGTAGGCTAGGTTAAGTTAGGTTGGGTTTTTATTCATGGGCTCAAAATTATAGTTTTTTCCACTTATTATGAAGCTTATAAATGTCAAGATTCCATAACACACGGGAACGGCAGTTGAGACGCTCTTGAGCCGCATTCAATAGTGGGAAATAATACGACCGAAAGGTCTTGTAGATCAAATCGTCTTGTAATATGCTGTTATAAAATCCTTGTCAAACTCATAAGTTTTATAAAATTCTTATAAAAAATAAATCAGATTTAAAGTGTTTATAAAATCGCTATAAGGCCTTTCAGTATCATATTATTTTCTAATAGGACTAAGTACTTCGCTACTTAGGTTCAAACTATAATGAGTAAATTGGGGTAAAGAATTACGATACAACTTCAATATGAATGTAGTTTTGATTGTTTCCACAGAAAATAATAGTTTTAATACACATTATTGTAGAAAAAAAAAACAACTTCGGTGACATGTTGCAATTCCCGTGCTACCATAAACCAAATTTCCATGCACTGATAAATTCCCGTGTCCGGTCCAAATTTTCAAATAGGTTCCGTAGTTTTATGAATATTGGCACCCTGTAAAGAAATTTGGCGTTTGTTATATATTTATCAAATTATCACTGTTCGGCATACTCCTCAAATAAGTTATCTTCTGACCAGGAACCGCTGGATCGTCAATAAAGGAACTTCATGATATACAAAATCTTAAGTTATTACTTATTTACAAGTGGTTAGAATGGTAGTAAATAAATAAGTATATATATAATGTGTTGCCGCTACGGCTGGGAGGTGCAGTCTGAAGAACACGGAGCGGCGCGGGGTGCCGAGGTGTATTTGAAAATTGCACGAGAATGAGACGGAAGTGCTGGTTTGTTGAAATTTATCTATAACTAGAAGGTTTAAGGGAGAAAAAAATGCCCTCTTTTTTCTTGAGCGTAGGTAAGTAAAAAGTATTTCATAACCATCCGTGGATGACCAGCTACTCATGTACCAAAAATAGTTGAAATCCGCTTCTGTCAGTGACCTTCAAATATTCCGTATCACTTTTCTATATCTTTAATGTGCAGACATTTTATTTTCACCAATTTATAATAGAACTAGAACGTGCTCGTAACTTCGTTCGCGCAGGAGAAAAAGTCATAATCTCTCTTTTTTATTCAGTGTAGCTGGGTAAAAAATATCCTATAACCATCTGGAGATACCCAGCTACCCGCGTGCCAAAAATAGTTGAAATCCGTTAAGCCTATTTGGCGTGATGAAGCCGTAACGACACATGCAAACAGAAAAACCCAAAAAAATATATTTTATCCATTCAGTATCCTCTAAATAGCCCAATGCTTTCGAAATAATTTTCGAAAATATCTTTAATATTCAGAAATTTAATTTTTACAACTTTACACCAGGCAAAATCGGCTAAACGGATTTCAACTATTTTTGGTACACGGGTATCTGCCTGGGTATCTCCAGATGGATACTTTTTACCCGACTACACTGAAGAAAAAAAGAGAGGTTATGACTTTTTCTCCTCCGCGAACAAAGTTGTGGGCGCCTTCTTGTTAATTATCATACAGAGTTCGTTGCAAATGAAAAAGTCCATGCGGCATACTTAAGGGGGTGCATCGAAAAAAGCTATTTTTTGTGTTTTTTTTTTCGCAAATCTAGTATATGAAACAGGCTGGGTATGAGGTTACGGCCCGGCCACGACATCGAGCGGCGGCGGCAGCGGCAGCGATTTATCTAATTCATTGCGTGTGATTGCAACTAACCACAGTTCGTTGCGCGTCTCGACCGCGCAATGGACAGATAAAACGCTTGCCGCGCCGCAATTTGGTACTTTTAGCCGTTAAAAAAATAGTAAACACGCCTCTTACAACAATTAATTATGATTATGCTAAACTAGCTTTTGCCCGCGGCTTTGCTAAGCGTAATGTATTCATTGCAAGTTTTCCCATACAAACCTTGGAACCTTAGGGGGTTGAATTATGAAAAATCCCTTCTTAGTGCACTCCTTGATATTATAAGGAACCAACTTGTTAAATTTGGAATCCCTAGAACCAGCAGTTTGGGCTGTGCGTTGATATGTCAGTCACTCAGTCAGTTTCTTCTTTTACATATTTACTGGTATTTTATTTACCCATTATTAGTTTATGCATTCTGAAGAGCGTGTTAGCGGCAGATCTGCAAAAGAAACAAATAAATGAAGCAAATTTAGTAATGGCAACAAATTTGACAGAGAAGAAGAAAATTAAAAGATATAAGTTTTGAGGGTGTAAAATATTGAAGATGCGGTGAATACGCGAAACCGGAAAAACAAGTATCCATTTTTTCATATACACACTAAATTAACAACACCAGAATAATAAAAATAAATTAACAGACGGACATTCCTCATAGACGCTGCTCTTTTAACTCAAAAACATCAATACTACACAGGGGCCAATGTTGCGGTATTGCTTTTAGACAAGCTTTACGTCCAGATCTTGAAACCAGGTCCATTAAAAAATTGTACCACTTTATGAAATCTGGCTTAATTGCCAACATTCAAAAAAAATCAAAGATTCATGTCGAATCTGAACCAGAGGAAAGAATACTGGAGGGTTACTTACAATCTGAAAATTGAATATGTTTTAGTTTGATTATTGATATTCCCAAATCTATAGATGGACAACAAGCAGCGACGAAACAAAATGAAATAAAATAAAATTTATTTGGTAGAGATATGGAAAACATAAGATATTATTATATTTAATTGTCAGAATCAGCGCATCTCGCCAACTATGAATTTTAGGCATGAAGAAGATATTATTAAATTTAATTGTCAGAATCAGTGCATCTCGCCAACTATATAAGGCATGAAGAAGATATTATAAAGTTTAAGTGTCAGAATCTGCGCATCTGGCCAACTATTTAAGGCATGCAAATCTTTAGTTGGTCGTATCATTAAAATTATTTTAATTGTCGGCGCGGCAATCACACCGCGCTTGTCCGATCTAAGTGTGTGATACGCGTAGCAAAATTTTGAAGCAAAATTTCGAGCGATGGGACCGGCGCAACGTCCAAACGCGTGATCGTGAAACGCGGTCATGCCACGGGACAAAGATCTGATCGGGCAAATGATACAAAGTGTTTATTTTTTATTTATTTGGGGCATCAACAGCAATACAAAACATGCAAAATAATTTAAAAAACACTACAACAAAATTGAAATAAAACAATTTAACGGATTATATCGCGTATATTATCTCATTTTAGTTCCCGACGTTTCTCAGTCCTCCCGTGACCATGGAAAGCTGGAAAGCTTCCGAAACGTCGGGAACTAAAATGAGATAATATACGCGATATAATCCGTTAAATTGTTTTATTTCAATGAGTAATAATCGCGGAAACAGAAGAAAACATTACTACAACAAAAGTCAATAACAGATGTCCACAAGAGTACAATTTAGTGGCACAAGTAACATAAAAGCGAGTATAAGTACACTATAAGAAAAAAAAAAACATGTGACATTTTCAAATATTAGAAGATGGGTGGGTTTTAAGCAAAGCTATCTGGCACGGTAGGCAACTTATGAAATCTATTATCGTTGGAGTTGCCAACACATTTAAAAACCAAATGCTTAATTCTTAAAACAATACTGCAATAATACTTACAAACTGAAAATGAAAAACGTGAATTAGCTAGATTGTATACTTTCTCAAATCATCAGGTTGTTCGACACGTAGCGGCGAAACAGGGAACTAAGTAGTTAATACAATAGTTCGCCGCCAGGGGCCTCTTTCATTATCGCTTGTAACTTGTATTACAAGCTGAAGTCACTTATCTATCTATACATATAATAAAGCTGAAGAGGGTAGAAAGTCTGTACATGGAAGATATTCGAAAAAAAATCGGCAGGGGATACTTAAAATCGATAACAAAACACGTTCCAACATTTTTTAGAATTTTTGTCTGTTTGTCTGTTTATTTGTACGCGCATCACGTGAAAACCGCTGAACAGATTTTGATGCAAACTTTATTAATCGGTCGAAAAAAGCCCCGGCCAGGTTATAGGCTATAAAAGATCAACTTTTAAAGGGGGGGTAGCCACTTCATTTGATTGAGTTAAGTTTGCACCAGAATCTTATCGCGCTACTTAGGAAGGAGGTGCAAACTTCTCCCAAATATGTGTTACGAGCCCAAGAGTATCGAGTAACTTGCTAAACTAACAAGTGGCGCTAAAATTAATACCTTTGTGCCAAATCCATACTCATATTATAAATGCGAAAGTGTGACTATCTGTCTGTCTGTTACCTCTTCACGCTTAAACCGTTGAACCGATTTTGATGTAATTTGGTATGGAGATAGTTTGAGTCCCGGGTTTGAGGCTACTTTTTATCCCGGAAAAATACGCTTATCCGCGATAAACGAAATTAAGGCGGACGAAATCGCAGGCAGAAGCTAGCTATTACAAAGTTGTAAAAATGAAATGTCTGTACATTGAAGATATTTTCAAAATATTGATTGTTACGGACTATTTGGAGGTCAATAAAACGATTTTTTTAAATTTTTTATTTTAAGTATGTTTGTATGTGTCGTTGTGGATTCATAACGCAAAATCGGCTAAACAGATTTCCATAATTTTTGGTACACGGGTAGCAGGGTATCTCCAGATGGTTCTAGGATACTTTTTACCCGACTATGCTGAAGAAAAAACGATGGGTTATGATTGTACGAGACGGTACATCAAAACCTGCCAGCTGTCATGTGTATTGACAGTTTATAGTTAAGTTAGTTGCATAAGAATCGCGAGCGCCGTAGCATTAATAGAACCGCTGTAAATCATAATCTAACCGATATACTGGGCATAATTAAATTTAACTTATGTTTTATTAGCGCCTAGAACAATGACTTTTTCTCCTCCGTGAACGAAGTTGCAGGCATCTTCTAGTTAATTCATATTATTGGAAAAGGATTTCCGCTTCTTATACAAGTTACAAGGTTTTGAGAAATGGGCCCCAGACCGTTGCTAACCTTATTAAAAAACTAGAAGGCGCCCGCAACCTCGTTCGCGGACGAGAACAAGTTATAACCCCTCTTTTAGTCGAATAAAAAGTATCCCATAACCATCTGGAGATACCCAGCTACCCGTGTACCAAAAATAGTTGAAATCTGAAAGCCGATTAGCGTGATGAAGCCACAACGACACATACAAACATTTAATTTTTACAACTTTATACTAATAGTATAGACTAGAAGATGCCCGCGACTTCGTTCGCGGAAGAGAAAAAAGTAAAAAAAACCTCTTTTTTATTTTAGCGTAGCCGGGTAAGAAGTATCTTATAACCATCTGTGGATGCCCAGCTATCCGTGAACCAAAAATAGTTGAAATCTGTTTTGCCGCTTTGGCGTGATGAAGCCACAGCGACACAAACAAAAATCCAAAAAAAACAGTAACTTTTACATAGTCCTTAACACTTTTTTTTTAATTTTTTCTATGTACAAACATTCTTTTTACAAGTTTATAGTACTATAGATATTCGGGACTAGTTGTGTAAATATTGTCTCCCTAATTATTAATATTTAGTAGCACCAATTTATGAAATTTTATTATCGTATGAGTTTATTACTCATCATTTTTAAAAACAAAACACTGATGTCACCGGATGTAAAAAAATACTGCAGTATTACTTACACCAATCTGAAAACAAAATGGTTTAATCAAATTGTTATTTTTAGAAAAAAACACATTTGTATACAACACCTTTTCATCTTATTTTTTTCCAAGCTACAGAAATAGCTGTAATTTTTTTTTACAATTAGGAGGCTTATTCCTACCTATAAACAAACTTTCAAGATTTTAGAAAATTTTCATCCATTCCCCGTTCTTATACATAGATGGCGTTGTACATATCGGGGAACGGCTTTTTAAATGGAGATTGTCATTCCTCTGGTGTTAATGGTCCTAGCCTTCCTTCCCCGACAGGAACGAAATTAATATTCGCGGCTGAAGCCGCTCTGCATTTATTAACTGTTAAAATTTTCCGCCTCTGCTGCAGCAAGAAGATGCATGTTGCGCAATCATCTCTTCAATAAATCTCAAGATTGATTGTCTGTGTGATGTTTTGCAGGTGTAAGGGTACATATATATTTTATAATTGTATTGTATTTATCTATTTGTATTTTAATATAATATGTGTGTATGTATATAAATATTTATACGTATATATCCCCATATTGACTTGTTTGTTTGTTGTCTGTTGTTGACTTGTTGACATATTGTGTTTTTGTATTCTCTACATTAATGATCCTGCACTAACTACTAGTTTCTGTTTGGCCCTATAGTTGAGTCGTAGAGAATGCCTTAAGGCATTAAGTCCGCCATTTGTAACAGTTTGTATTGTGCAATAAAGTTTAAATAAATAAATAAGATGAGAGGTGGCTAGTCTGTCCACGCAGGCGGCGTCGCACACCAGCACTTGGCCCATTCCTGCCATTACCCTGTATCATGCCTGGTGGTTTCAGCAGGACCGGCGCGTTGACGGTGGCAAGAAAGTGGTGGATGCTATATAGCTATATATTTAGAATTAGAGAAATAAAAACAAAAACAGCGCCATCTCTCTCACTGTTCTAATACTTGCTGGAGAAGCAATGGGACAGAGACGAAGTGTGATACGCATATCTGGAGTATGGCTAATGCGCTTAGCATTTCAAAAATAAAAAAGGCACAGAGGACGCTGCTAGTGCTAACTAGGTTGTGTTTGAAATTCAGTTTCTTCATTGAAGAACAGCGCCATCTCTCTCGCTGTCATAATACTTGCTGGAGACGCAATGGGACAGAGACGTAGCGTGATACGCATGTCTTGGAGTATGGCTAATGCGCTTAGCATTTCAAAATAAGATACAGAGGACGCTACTAGTGCTAACTAGGTTGTGTTCGAAATTCAGTTTCTTCATTGAAGAACAGCGCCATCTCTGTCGCTGTCCTAATACTTGCTGGAGAAGCAATGGGACAGAGACGAAGCGTGATACGCATGCCTTGGAGTATGGCTAATGCGCTTCATAAGACATAGAGGGCGCTACTAGGGTTAACTAGATTGTGCTCGAAAATTTCAAGCTACGTACGTAAAGTTGCGATAGCTCAGTTGATCAGAGTACATTAAAGAAGAGGTCGCCGGTTCAAATCCTGCTTGCAATTTAGTAGTTCGCATTGATGTTTTCCTTTACAAACATTATATTATAGATAATATTAATTTGAATAATAAATAAAAGTCATGAGATGAGTCACTAATTAATTGTAGAATTTACGTTTAAAATTAAAATTAAAATAAAATAATAACCATGTCGAAATTTAACTACATCAATTTCAAAAATGAAATACCTACTTAATTAATAACAATCAATGAAAATGAAACTACCAAATAATGCTAACTTCGTTTAAAATATGATCGGCTCCACTAGACAACTAGACACAATATTGTTTATATCTAATAAATTGAATTATGCAAAAAAATGGAGTTTGATGAGATCTAAATATATTGGATTATGAGATTGAGATGATGAACTTGTTGGGGTTAGAAGGTTGGTAATGAATTGCAAAAATGTCCTTCACTCTATATTGATTTAACAAGACAGTACAGGTTATGCTACAGGAACGGCAATGTAAAAGCTATGCGGGAAGCGAGGGAACCAACTTACATTTCCCCGTGTCCCTTCGTCTTCCCGCGGGGTATGTGTTGCGACAGCTCATATCTAAGTACGTTTGCACTTGTAAATGAGATGACGCAGACATTGTTCCTATAAACTAAATACTGAGTTATTGCTTGAGGCGACCAGACGTCTACCAGAACAAGTTTCTCATGGCTAAAGGCGCTGGTAGACGATGACTTGCCTCCCGCGAGATGGGCTCCCGTAAATAGCGACACATACAGTGGCCTGAGGGCAACATCGGTGCGGCTAAGGGTGAAGTGGTTTCACTGGACTTTCTACCGAAGTCAACTCGCCACTTATGTTCCACGTCCACCCTCGAGCCGCAGCTCTTGCGACTCGACTCTTACCGGTTAAGGCAAGCCTGAGGTGGGGGTCCTGACCCAACACCCCCGTCAGGGTCCCCCCACTTAAAAACTTGGACTTGTCATATATCTTACTTTGAATAAACTTTAGAAAAATAATAATATATAACAAAAAAGAACTTACGAAGCACTGCAAGTAAAATAATAAAATTCCTTAGTAGCATATTTTTCGTTACGCCGCTTGCGTGTCTTATCGGAACCAATTTTGAAAAAATCGGCATGTGCGTGTCAGGCTCATCACGCTTTCAAATAATAACTATCGATGCCGTAATCGGTCACGCTCTGATATGGCTTGCAAAACTGAACTTACTCCTAAACACGCGATCACCCGCAAAACAATAAAGCTGACCTGAGCAATTGTAGGTGGGTTTGGGGCGAGATTTCCGTTCCTTACGTTTCACATCAATGTCAAAAAAACGGGTATCTTCAAAATCTTTGACACCTTCCTTGACACAAGAGCGCCATTCTGGACGCTGCGAGGCCAAACCCTCCCACTTGGCTGGTATTTTGCAGGCTGTTGAGTTATTATTAGCTTCCAAATAGCGTTGGCTACGCAGCATATATCTGTTTATGCATTGATTTCCTCTACAAATTGAGCTCAAGGGGATCAGGCCCTCTTCCCCCACCGAAGCATCTGGTCCCTCGACACGGTCGCCGTTATCGGCGATCACGTGCGATGCAGTTATACGTTAGAAAGAGCACCATATAATTCCATCTCATTCTAACGTATTACTGCGTCTCGCCTGCTCGCTGATGATCGGCGATCCTGTAGAGGGGCCATAAGACTTTCCTTACCTCGTTGCCTTTAGCAATATACCACAGTTCAAGTTGAAAGACGGGACCAAAATTTCGAATAAATATGAAATACCTAAACTCGCATTGAGTTACTATTATCAATGTTTAATGACCTCTTCACCGTCGCCGAACATGGGCGAGCAGGCGGTGCTCTATCTAACTCATAACTGCGTCCCACTTGCTCGCTGATGATCGGCGATCGTGTAGAGTGGCCATAACACGTCGAATGCGGTACAACCCATTTCTGACTTGTAACGAACTTTCGTTCAGTGCGACGGCAATTTGGGCGATTTCTCACTCGTCCGACAGTTATTCCTTATAGAAATCCTTGTAGTAGAGATCAAGTATATATTTCTGTTTCTCACTTTAAAACCTTTATCATAAGCCACTAAACCATACACAAGACAAATACGACTTGTACGCACTAGTTGAAAAAAAAAAACAATCAGTGCGATACCAGTCAAAATTGACTTATAAAGTATTACCCTGTATCGCAGCTTGGAAACCTGACATTACTGAGCCAGTGTTATTAAAGTAACGATACTATATCCCCATACCTGCCCCATGCTGCGGTATAGGTCAGTTTTGTCCTCTTGATTATATGGTTTATAATTTCTAAACCAAGGGCAACATTTAGCGGCGTCGGTATATTTAGGTACTTCAGTTTATTGAAATCATAAGAGTCGCCCTCAAACGTAGTTAAGCTCTCATTTTAAAACGACTAGCTAGTTTCTAAAACTCTGTACTTAGAATAACTTAAGGTATATGCAGGCTTGTAATTAGTTTATATAGCTTCAGATACCATCGTACAAAAAATACAGTGAATTTAAGTTTTTTCATACAAAACTTTTTTTTTTATTTGTTAGAAAAGTCTCAGATTAATTATTGGTAACTGTACATTTCAATTATAAGTAAATTACATTGTTTATTATTTTATATCTTATCATTACTATTATATTTATATTATTATAAAAACAACGAAAACAAAATAGGAAATAAATGAATCTATAACTAACTTAATTCTAACTCAAAACTAAATACTATCATAAAAAGAAAACCCCGTCTAAAAGTTCGCCTTGCGGCATAGTCCCCATCACGCTGGAGGCGTTACCTCTCTGAATTGCGAGAGAAATTCGTTGCGAGAGGTAGCCGCCAGCGCGACGGTCTCCCGTGCCGTCGATCAGCCTCGCCGACAGGGCCCCCATAAACTTCTTCATGTCGGCTGACCAGGGACAAAACTTGTTTGTGTCGTATTTCGTTTGTTTTATAAACTGGAGGCATATAAACGAATTACAGGTCTATATATACCTCATGTCATTGTATATGCAATATTTCGTTACAATCCAACTTGTAATTTTAAAATGAGAACGAAACTCCGTTTGTACGGGAAGGTGAAATTTGGCCGAGCTTTAGGGCGACTCTTAAAATTCAAAATTTATATAACCAATAAATTTATTTTAGGCAAATATAGCAAGCAAGTTACTGGGCGTAATTGACTTGTATCGCATCAGTAGAAAAAATGTTACCAGTCAAATATGGTGCGTACCAACCTGAGCGTAAGTTGTAGAAATGGGTCGACGCGTTCAACATGTTAATGTAGCAGACATTATTAACATAAATAAAATAAAAAAAATCTTACACCGAGCTTCTTCTTCTTCGGTGCCTGAAAAAAATAAGAACCGTTTAATACGATTAGTGAAGTGAACAAAACATTGTTTACATTGTTTCTCCCGCGTCTATATTTACAAATACGAATGTATATTGTATTGTAAACACTTTATTGTACATCAAAACAATAAAAAAAAGAAAGTAAAGTAACACATTTGTACAAAGGCGAACTTATCCCTTTAAGGGATCTCTTCCAGTTAAGCTAAGAGCAAATGAGAGAGAAGAATAAACATCAACGCAGATATACAAACCAACAAGTTAATATGCACAATTACATTAAAACTCAGTTTGGCTCAGTGGGTTGTACAACGGCCTACGAATTAGGCGGTCTCGGGTTCGATTCCCGGCCAGGGCAAGTGTTTGTGTGATGAGCATGAATATTTGTTCCTGGGTCTTGGATGTTTTCTATGTATTTAAGTATTATAATGTATCTGTATATATTATGTATATCGTCGCCTAGTACCCATAGTACAAGCATTGCTTAGTTTGGGACTAGGTCGATTTGTGTAAGATTGTCCCTGATATTTATTTTATTTATTTATTTATAACTATTAAAAGCTAAAGTAGTATACACATACACATAAACCCTAAAAAATAAATAGTAATATAATGGCATATATATCATCTAAATAAATAAATATACGTGTGTAAAAATATATTTATAGATACATAATAAATATATACAAACGGATAAATATTAAATGACGAGGTCAGGGGTCTAAAAGCCATAACTTTTTTAAGTTTTCTTTAAATTATGCCACGGTTTGTGACTGCTTAACGGACACCGGCAACGCGTTCCATAATTTAACCGAGTGGACTGTGAGAGATCTCCTATATGTGCGCGACTTATTGGGCGGAAAGGCGAGAGAAAGATTGGCACTTGAGCGCAGCCGGTGGCCACTGCCAGCCGCCATATAGATGAATCTTTCAGAGAGATAGGAGGGGGACGCGGGATTGAATAATACATTGTATAGTTGAATTATCGAGAAGATGGAATTGCATTTGTAGTGGTTGTACCGTTTGCAACAAAAGGAGAATAATTTTCTCTTAACTTAATAAAATGACATACCCAAGAAGTGGAATAAGTAGTAGTCCTCTGTTTTTTTCTTTTATTCGCTATCATGTTCTTCATCTGAGCTGTCACAAGTAATGATAATAAAATTGTCTGTTATTTGATCCATTTCTCCTTCCTGACATCGATATTTATTTTCTTCACTTTCGACGTGGTGACAAATATTTTCCCAGTCCTCAGCAGTGATGGTATTCATTCGGTCAGTTGCTAAACTCATAATGCCTTGCATGTTTAATGAAACGTTTCTTTTTGCTACATATCCTTTTACCATGGACCAAATATTTTCGATCGGATTGAATTTCGGGTGATACGGTGGCAATCGTAATACGGAGTGGCCATGTTCTTTTAAAATTGCATCTATGTGGTACTCGCGAAACCGCTCTTTATTTTGTTTAATTAATTCATACAAACTGGTTTTGTACATCAACCGGCTATACGAAATGTTGTGTTCTGTCAACCAATCCATCATTTCTTGTTTATTAGAATTTGACGTTGGAGCACGATTCAAAAGTTTGTTGTGATAGGACGCATTATCCACGATAAGTACGCTATTCGGTTTGAGGTTCGGTATTAATTTTTCTTTTAACCATTTTTCGTAGTTGACAAAGTTCATCTGGTCATGGTAATCTCCCGTTTTTTGGTTTGCCTTAAACATTAACAAAGCGTTGGGAATAAAACCATCTTTTCCTCCTGCGTGCACTATTATTAACCGCTGGCCTGTACTGATTTGTTTTTTTACACCAAATTCTGTTCCATCGGTCCAAGCTTCTCCGGACACATGTGTGTGGATGTAGGTTTCATCAGTATAAACTAGTGGTCTATCTTGAGATCGATATTCCGCAATTTTGATAAGGTAATTTATTCTTAGCAGTCGTATGTTGTGTTTTTCCATTAATATTTTTCGGTTGTCCTCGGTCTTTTTCCATTTAAATCCTAATTTTTGTATTTGTTTTCGTAAGGTGGAAATGCCAAATTTGTAATCTATATCGGATTTTAACACAGAGTGGAGTCCCTTTAAGGTTGGAAATTGCTTATGGGACAGATGAAAATTGTATATAGTTCTCCGGATGACTTCCTGATCAAAATCGTCTACTGCTGATGACGGACAAGGACGCAACTTTTTATTCTTCGGGGAGGTGAATTTCTTTGTTGTTGCGAATTTCTCGCTGTTGCTCTCAGTCACAATGTTAAAAACAGTAGAGAGACGAACACCTGTAGCTTTTTCAACTAACTGGGCAGCGGTGTAAGGCAAGTTTAAATTTTTCGTCAGTTCATTTTCAAAATATTTATAACACTTGAAAATTATTTGCTTACTTTGACTCTCAATAGGACCAAAATTACTTACAGCCATATTTTTTTAAAATATAGAAATTATTCGTAGTCGTACGGGCGGACACAATAATTAATTGAGAATACAATCAAATCAGATGTAAAAATATACGCACAACGTAAATAATATTGACAATTTCACACTGACATTATTTTTGTTTTTAGTTCTTCGATATATATATATATAACAACCTCTTTGTATGCTGATAGTACAAGAAAATAGAAAATTCAAATATAGAATGCCTGTAAACAAACAATACTACTACATATGCAATTCCACGCTCTCGATGATTCAACTATACAGCAATGACAGCACATGCACGTCCCTACGACAACGAATCGGAAGCTGAGAACGGTACTGAGAGTCATGATCAAACTTTCTCAGACCAAAAATCTATCTTATGCAAATATTTTGCAGAATCTCAAGCTTATCAAGTATATTTGTGGGATTGTTTCATGAAAATCCCGTCCTATTTTTACAGGTAACATTTGTTAATTTTGTATCAAATGGCTGCGAATTCGTGTACGCTATGAAACAAGTTAATAGTTGTAATATAAAAAATACAAAGATTAAAATAATTGTGATTTACTTTGAAAAGGATTTTTAGTTTAATTTATTTAATTATCAGGTAGGTTTTAATTGATTTTTCTCAATGTACTGAAGTGTCGTTTTTCTTCAAATGTAATCGAAATAAACGTATAGATATAATAGGCACTCCGCATGGCTTAGTGTTCGCTATTTAGAGTTTGTTGTATTTGGCAAAATATATGACGTACAGCCAAACATGCAAAAACCGGCAAATACGATCATCCACAGCTAAATAACGGTTTATTTGCGTATTTGCTTATTTGGCCCCTTTGATATGCATCGAGAAACCGACAAGCGCACGGTAACGCGTATTTTGGTATTGGTGCCCCAAGAGAAACTCCGAGTATAGCCCTTTCCATTGCACGTTGCGTGACTGAGCCGCCTTATGAGTCCCATTGTAAACGTCCATGTCTCAGTTCGGTAGGCATTCACTGGCAACACGCACTGTTCGAAGACCTTCGTCTTCCCAAGCGAGTTGGATTCGACGATTGCCCTCCTTCTCCAAGTTGTTTATATGTTTAAAAGGTGGTCTGAACACAACGTTTCACACACTCGACTGACGCCGATACAGTGTTTCTGATGCAAAACCCACTATCTCACTATCTGGATGCTTGATTCCTAAAATAATCGGGCATCACGCTCATTTTTACCACGTACTTGCAAGTTGTGGAATGACCTTCCCTCTGAGGTGTTTCCAAAACGCTATAACATGGGTTGCTTCAAGAAGCAAGTTAACAGGGCTTAAAGGTTGGCAAAGTATGGGCGATTCCTTCGGTGTTGCACATATCCATGAGCGACAATGACCACTTTCCATCCATCGTGGATGATCGTCCAGGTGGCTCGTTTGCCCGTTTCCAATTCATTACATAATAAAAAAACGTGCATTTACGATTACGAACCCCGGCCATTGCGAAACTAACATTACGCATCAAATCATGACAGACTACTAGATCTACTTGTTCAAAGTCCTAATGTTTCATAGGAATAGCTACTCCGGAGCTCGGAATCTGAAGCTCGTATATGGTGCCGTCCCACTCTCTCAGACAAAGTGCGAGAAATACGGCACTATATGGACTTGGAAGAGCAATGGCACAGAGACGTAGCGTGATGCGTAATGCGCTTAGCATTAAAATAAAAAAACCGGTCAAGAGCAAGTCTGACTCGCGCACTGAGGGTTCCGTACAAACTTTCATTTATTCCGACTTAACTTGCCGCTTGAGTAAAGTTTGCCTCTGGTATCTATGGCGTCACATACAAATGAGGGGCAAACCGGGTTATTCAAAAAATATTTTTGGTGATTAAAAAAAAAGTAAGACAGATAGATATATGGTTATAATTTTCTTGTAATATTCATATTAAATTACATAATTCCGGAAAATTACAAACTTTTCGCTTTGTAAAGTTCGAAGATAAAGGGGAGGAATGGTGTTTTTTTCACATTTTCCTTAATAAAACAAAATGTACGAACAATAAAAAATATTGTAAAAAAAATTACAGATCAAGCTCTTTCATATGATACCCTACTTGATCTAGGAGCTAGACTTTAAATTTTTGCGCCCCCCTCATGTACGTCGTTATTTTAGAAAATACAAACATATTTTGAAATGTTTCCTTTGCAATACATGTGGGCTGACCAATACATGTGGTCTGAGCAAATAGATAGCATAAGTAGTTTTTGAGATATGGCGCTCTAATAGTCGAACAGACAGACAGACACACAGACAGACAAAGTCACATCATAAGGGTTCCTTTTTATCATTTTTGGTACGGAACCCTAATAAGACATAGAGGGCGCTACTAGTACTCACAAGATTGTGTTCGAAATTTTCAAGTGGAAATAAAAAAAAAAAAGCAAAATGGTGGTTTATAGTTTGATATGATATCCCGACTTGCTGCAATTATTTTAAAAGAAATGAAATTTGCTCGGATGAGTTCAGTGGTATTACACCAACTTTTAGTTCAAGGACCGTTTAGACCACTGTAGCTTCTGCTGGTACAACTAGCGGGATATTATGGAAACCATAGAATATTTACAAACATGCATTTATTACGTTTAGGCTTTGTACCGGTTACAAGGGCCTGAGTCGACGGCGACCTGCCCGTTAAATGAAATGCTTTAATCAATACCGGTTCGAATTATGCGCGCACTGACTTTACCCACGACAGGAGTCGTTTATGCTGGCCAATATAAACAAAACGTTATAATGTCTGTGCTCTTACAAGAGACACCGAAGACTTGAAGCGTGCCGCAGAATCGGGCTGAGAGGAGTTACCGTACATGGGCACATGCGCAGCTGTTGGAAGGCCTGGCCGACCCTCTACTGCGCTACCCGCGCAGTCGCGATAGCGGAGCGAGATCGGACAGGTGGACTGCTGCAGAACAAGTCTCGGGGCGCCTTGGTCGGCTGAGGCGCGTCGCTGAAGAACCGCCGGCGCTAGGTGCGCGGCTAAGGTGATGGGAAGGATGTTATAATCCCTTGGGATCACCGACGGCGTTCGGGGGCCCGAGGCACTGCTCGGCGGTGGACCGGCCTGCGCGGCGGAGCGAGCTCACGCGGCTTGGCGTCGCAAGCATCGGAGCCATCCCCCCTGGAACTCCGACCCTACGGGAGCACTCACGGGCGCTCAACGGCGCACAAACGGCGTACACAAATATGAGGCACTGTCACCTTCACTGAACACTGCTAATAGATCACAAAGTCTTTTTGGACCGCCGACGTGCCGGATTGCAAAATAATGCATCAATAAATGTTGACGAGGGCCCGGGAGGCCATCCCGCCTCGGATGCCTCCGGTTTCGCGTGAATAAAAGCGAGGTTATCGGTGTGGAACGCGCGCTTGCGTCGCTTCTCAATGCTAAAAACCAACTGTCAACGGTTGTCATTAGTGTCATCCTCCCTTCTTAAGTCAACCTATTGGTTCCGTTTCACGATACTCGGAGGACGCTCCTGAATTTACATATTACGAGTTTAACTTCAGGTTTTTGTATTACATTTAATTTGTACCTATATATCGTATATTGGTTTCTTTTCTAATTTATCTTTAGTGATAACTATGTTGCAACGACGTAGCTCAAAGATGCGCGACACGCGTCGCGATGTATCGAAACGGGTTTCTGACACATCTGTCATTCGGATTTTTCGGACTACCGCTATGATTATTTAAACGGTTGGCGAACAAAACTCTTTTAGAAATAGCTTAAATTGTGTAATACTAGTTTGATAATCGTATAGCTCACTTTCCTGTGGTTGTTTTGATATGGGTTTCGTAGGAAACGCATCAGTACTTATGGTGTAATCGAACCTTTCAAGTTCTGTTTCTGCATGACGTTTCGACTGTGATACTGATTCCTCAGTTCGCGAGTGGCTCTAGATATGGTGGTCATTCGATATTTCATGAAGTGGATCATCTCCGGAAAACTACAGATATATTGGTACGTCAAAACAAGCCATTTTCTATGTCCTATTCGGTAAGCGAAGTAACACCTAGGCTTCGCTACACCATATACGAAAACTTGCGATAGCTCAGATAGTCAGAGCACTTCTGCGTTAAAAAAGAGGTCGTAGGTTCAAGTTCAAATCCTGTATTTCGTAGATTCCTTTTTTTTTCTTTATAATCGAATTATGTGCTATAAATTAATTTTAATCATAAGTACCTCAATGTAGAGTTTCTTCACTCGCTGACTTGCTTTTAAAATCTTCTGTTTAGCATCGGGAAAGCGCTCGTAGAGTGCTCGGGTGATAGCCTGATGACTCTGGCTGACGGCAGTCTAAAACACGTGAATAGGGATGACGACTAAATTTTAGTAATTAGTCCGTATTGTAGATAACTAAAAAATATATGATATTATTCCTTTTTTAAGTAATAAAAAAATAACGGAGATACATTGAGTCAAAGTGTCGCGTGACGTCACCGTATGGTACAGATTATACCTAGTAGTGACGTCACAAGCCCCCACTCCCAAACTTTAATGCGATTTATCGCTGTATTTTTAATTATTTTGAAAAAACAAATAAATACATGTTCATATTTTTTTTATTATCTATAATACAGACTAATTATAATTTTGATTTTCGAACCCTGTCGTCATGTCTATTATAAAGAAATTTGGGTAATTTCATTATATAAATACAATATATCAAAGCGCAATGAAAAACACGATTACTCAGCACGTGGTCACACCAGGAATCAAACCTCGTACATTTGGACAACGCGTTCAACCTTTCAAAAATGAAAGCAGGTACGTGTTTCAAAGCGCATGGATAAATTCCAGGCGTACAGCACAGTGCTCGCTAGTGGAGAGGTTAACACACGTTGGACGCGTAATCCAAAGGTACCAGGTTCGATTCCTGGTGTGTCCACGTGCGAAAGCAATGGTGTTTTACTTTGCGTTTTGATATTTATATCTATATCACAATAGATAATAATGTGGTGTTAATTATCCCACATTAACAACTGGAAAACTGAAATAAGCAAAAGTAAGAGTCCCCAGTAAGCTCGGTTCTCCCTACAAACGTAGTTACGCTCTCATTTTAAAACAACTAACTAGTTTGCTCTGAAACTTTGTACTTAGAATAACTTAAGGTATATGCAAGCCTGTAATTACTTTAAATAGCTTCAGATACCATAGTAAAAAAATACAGTGAATTTAAGTTTTTCATACAAAACTTGTTTTTGCCGTATTTCGTTTGTTCTATAAACTTGAGCCATATAAACTAATTACGTACAGGCCTAGATATACCTCATGTCATTGTATATGCAACGTTTCGTTACAATCCAACAAGTAATTTTAAAATGAGAACGAAACTCCGTTTGTATGGGAAGGTGAAATTCGGCCGAGCTTGCCGGGGACTCTTAGGCCGAAGTCATTTTAGGGGAGACAAAAAAAATCCTGAGAGGTACTCATTTTTTTCTATTTTGACACTGTTGAAATATGCTATAATACAGTATTTGAAATTGCAGGGCGCAGGTGAGAAAAACAAATAATCGGTAAACCGATAGAAAAACCCTGACTTAAGTAGTTTTTCTTTATGACGGTTCAAATGACAGACAGATTTTCTTAAACTTATAACCTTATCTGGGTATTTTTGGCAAGTAGTAAGGCATTTCATTTGCCTAATTTAAAGTGATTCCGTTGTCGCCGCCGTGTCATTACCGAACAAATTTTTCATGCATTTTAGCGGGTGGTGAGGTAAACACGTACAGCACACTACGAAAATATTCATACTTCTATAAACGCACACAATTAAAAGAAAACACCTACTCTGGCAAAAGGGAATGTATTCATATGGCATCGACTGTGGTTACATACTCTAAGTATAAAGTATTTGAAACTGCATGGCACGCCCCCAGGTGAAAAAAAAATGAAAGTGTTCGGTAAACCTAACCTAACGGAAGACATATATTATCTCGATTTTTTTAAATACTGTTCAAATACAGAACCGATGTTCTTGAACTATATCTAAGAATTAGAGTCCGACCAAAACATGTCTATTGGCTGGAACCGAAACCGAAGGTTCGGTTTTTGTTCTAATTTCGGCCGAAATCGAAAACAAAGAATGAGATAAATATCAATTGAAGAAATTTATTTTCGTGCCTCACTTCAGGACGGCTTAAATGTATAGAAGCGCTGGCCTTTACAAAAATGTACGAAACATAATAAATTTTAGTACTGACCTAGCTGTTAAATGAATAAGGATGATATTCTAATGAACACCGAGCAGTAACTCAGGCAGACATATGTTCGGTATCAGAGACCATGAGCAGGTACTTACTATTCACCGATTGCCCTTTCGGTGAATTGGACAAGCAAATTATGTGGAACCTATCAAGCGAACAGATTAAACAAAATAGTGTTTAGATGTAATAGTTACGATATAATTACAAATAATATTATTACTCACAATTAGAAATTTCATAAAACCCTATATATGGTTTTTGCTACTATTGATCAAAAAATGAATAAATGTTTTTTTAAAGACCTTCCCAATAAGCTAATTTTACTGTCGAAAAGTCGTACAAACTATACATTTCAAACGAAGTTTTAGGACAAATATTTACTTTTTGATGTTCGGTAATTACTCATTAAATTTTAAATACTTCTAGGTACGTAAAAAGTAAAGTAGTTTATATAAATAGTTCATGATCAACAAGAAAATAAATAATTTAAAAAAACATACGTTTTTCCCGATTTCGAACGCTGTTAAACCTTCCAGTCAAAATGATGGTTAACTCATCTATTTTTTTTATAAATTAAAAATCATAATTTTTTATAGTAATCTACATGACAGACGGCGCACCAACCCAACGAACAAGCCGGCTTTAGGAGTGGATTGAATACAGCAGATCATATCCAAGTAGTCGATATGGTAATAGAGAAATACTCAAGAGTTCCGAAGACCATTATATTTAGCTTTCATTGACTACAAAAAAGCTTTCGACTCTATAGCACACAACAGTATCTGGGAAGCTTTGAGGACACAAAATGTAAACGAAAAGTATGTAAACATCCTGAGAAACATCTACACGACCAGCACAAGTAGAGTCAAACTAGACAAAACAGGCCCAACAATTAACATACAAAGAGGAGTCAGACAGGGCGACCCAATCTATGAAAAACTTGCCATGGTCTAACTTAGGTATTAACATGAACGGAAACTATCTTAGTCATCTCAGGTTCGCCGACGACATAATTCTGTTCTCAGAGAGCCCACAACAATTACACCTCATGATTAACGAGTTATATGCAGCAAGCATAAGAATAGGGTTAGAAATGAACCTAGATAAAACAAAAATTTTGACCAATCACGACAAAACGCCTATCTTGGTAAACAAATATCCTTTAGAAAAGAACGACACATTGAAGAAGTAGACAGAAATATAGCCTTAGCGTGGAGGAAATTTTGGTTCCATAAAGAAATACTCAAATCGAATACTATTCCTTTATCATCAAAAAAAATTGTTATGGACACAGAGATTCTACCATGCCTCACTCACGGTTGCCAAACTTGGACTTACGATTCTAAGGCCCAAAACAAAATAAAAACAACGCAAAGAAAAATGGAACGAAGCTGCCTAAACATAAAATTAAAGAACAGGGTCAAAAACACAGCTATTCGCAAGAATACGAGAGTAACCGACGCTTTAACATTCTCCCGGGAAAGTAAAAGGAAGTGGCAGGCCACATAGCTAGATACAGCGACGATAGATGGACCATAAGATCTGTGGCGTGGACTGGACCAAGAGGCACCAGAGCGAGAGGCCGCCCGCGCGCCAGGTGGGCAGACGAAATACAGGCGGTAGCCGGACAAGCATGGCTAGACACCGCAAAAGATAGAGCAAAGTGGTTTTCATTGGAGGAGGCCTTTACCCGTGGGGGTCCATACAGGACGACCAGTCCTAGAATGTAAAGAATTTGCATGCTTTAAATTAGCTTTAATTAAATTAAAAAAATTAATTAAAAAAAATTACAATATTTTAATTTATTTACTTCTAAATTGATATTTAGTAATATTATAACTGTATGATAGAAATTGTAATTAATGTAATCTTGACGGAATGTTGAAATTTAATCTTAATCTGTATGGAATGAAATAAAGCTTGTTATTATTATTACATGACAGACTAATTATTAAAATTTAGTCATCATCCTTATTGAAGCCATAGACAAAACTATATTTGAAGTTATTTCGTTATAAAACTTACCGGTTGTATATTATTAATGTTGCTTATAGAGCCCTGAAATATACGAGACACTCTAATAACATTATACAGGGTGGGAAAAATCTATGGGCCCTGGAGGGAAAAGTACTTTAATTCCTTAAGATACCTCATTTTACTTAAAGGAAATATTCTATTAAATTTCCTAACCTTGAGCGAATGGGAGAGGATCGGTAGGTAAAGAGAGCCCCCCCCCCTATTGCCTAACGCATTTGTCGCTCGCAATCAGAATATGGGCTATGACAGTTGATTCGGATACCAAGTGTCAAAATTTCGTTAGGCAATAACCCGGCTCTTCCCATAAGATTAGGTGGGTATTCGCTCTTCAACTACCGTGGTAGCGTTACCGTACCGGCCTTCTTGACCTCCGCTAGCTTGATGTCCCTCCCGGTATCATTTTAAACCTCTCACTGATATCCGACGTTGAAATAGCGAGCCTGGTGGAGGCCAACTAAGCCTGATGTGACTCGTGTCCAAAGGCAGCCATTCCAGTCACAAAATCTAATCAGAGGGCCTGTGTCACTCTTCATCTGAATACAACCCATGCAGCCGCATTAAAAATAGCCCGGACGATTCGGACCGTGCCCAGGTCTTGGCTGTGTCTGCTAGGGAGTCTGGTCACTGGTGTACGCTCTCCCCTATAACGTGGGCACCGTTCTTGGACCCAGATTGCCTAATAATTGCAGCTTGCTTTAGACTTGGGTTCACATGTAGAATAAATATAGTACAGACATAGGCTTTCTTTTTATCTGAGTGAATTGCTGCTCAAGAGCAGTCGCTGAGCGGTGTACTCACGGAGTTGACCATCACCAAAGGCCAATCTCTTAGCAGCATTTTGATCAATCCGTAGAGTCTCTTTCCACCTACCTTATCGCCTTAGCAGTTTAATATTTAGATACACGGTACTGTGTCAGCCAAGCTCACGAAGTAAAGACGTAGCATGATTTGAAATCCAATCGTCTTGCATACTCCTAAATATTCTAACTCAAAGCAAAGCGAATCAACACAACTCACCGTGAGGACTGCTTCGGCAAACTGTAATGATACCATAACTCTTTATTGCACACTTCACAAAACAGTACGAAAGAAAATAACACATTTAAGAAGAGGTAAATAATATGCGGTATGATCGCTTAAGAGCGATTTCTTCCAGACAAACCCAGACTGAAAACAATTATGTTTACAATACCGGTTCAAATAAGAACTTAATTGCTGATGTACTATAGTCCGGCAACTTCGTTTGTGACACTCCTGTAGTCTGCGGGCGACGGGGGGGAGCGACAGCGGGGGTGGGTATGAAGCTCCGCCCTCGTTATCCCCCGTCTGTAGTCTGCGGGCGACGAGGGGGTGTAACGAGGGCGGAGCTTCATACCCACCCACGCTGTCCTCTCCACAAAGAAAAAGGAGAATTATAGCAGACGAGCATCGTTTATAGAAAATAAAATACCGGTCAAGTGCTCGCGCACGGAGGGTTCCGTACACATTTTCACTGACCCTAACTATAGTACCCGGTTCCGGTTGAGGTTGAGATTCCATTGCATACAAATGAGGTGCAAACTTAACGCAACCGGGTTGTTGAAATAGGTTTTTTGAAAATTTTGCTACTTAGAGACATGGTTATAATTTTTGTGTAATATCTATGTTTATTTACACAAATTGTGAAAATACTTAGTAAACTTCCGAGACAAAGGGGGGAATGGTGGTGGTTGATATGAAATGGTTTAGTTTTTCACATTTTCCTTAATAAATATTATCAGTAGTATAATAAGTACTAGCAGTCACTTCACATTGTTTAGCTAGCTTGTAGAAAAAGCATGCTGTGTTTGCCTGTAATTGGATAAACACTCTTGTCTTTATGTCCATATGATATTAGTGTAATTTTATTCTGTGTTGTATCTGTTGGCAAACCTATTAATAAATAAATAAAACACAATTTTATCACAATAAAAAAATTAAAACAATTGTTCAAAAATGTGCAGGTCCTTTCATATGATACCCTACTTGACCTATTAGCTAAACTTTGTTGTCCCACCCTCATATTCGTCGTTTTTTTTAGAAAATAAAAATATATTTTTAAATATTTCGTCTGTAATACATGTGGGCTGACCATGTTTATAAATATTCCAAATTATTTCAAATAGATAACGTAAGTAGATTTTGAGATATGGCGCTCTAATAGTCGGACAGACAGACTAGACAGACAGAGTCGCACCATAAGGCCTCCTTTTGTAACTTTTTGGTACGGAACCTTAAAAAGCGACAGTGTTACTTACCGCCTGAAAATAAACAATATTGTGGCATTAAGTTGTGTTGAGCAAAAAAAATAAAAAAATCCGTTAACTGGTATTGTGTGTTACACCCAAAAAACATACGATAGTCAATACATTACACCGACGGAAATAAAATCATTTCTTAAAAACTAATTTTCATTAATTACCTACCTCCATTTTGCTGTTCCTGGGTGCCAATTCCTGAAAATGATGTAAATTATCAGCGTCCTATTTTTTTACTGTGAGCATTACATACTGGACAGAACATATAGTTTAAGGGGTGGTGTTGTAACCTGTATATCATTGGCTCCAAAACAAACACATTAATATAACAAAACAAATTGGGTCCGTGGGACCCCAACGCATTAATAATAATAGTAATAGGCAGGGCAGCTTATGGCGTGTCGTTGGGATTTGACGACCCCACGGAACCGAGATCTCCAGAGAGTCGGTCAGGGTCCTCGCCTCCGGTGTGTCTTCATCGGCTGGAGTGGATACCCAAGAGGACCCGTAAGTCTCTCAGCTCTGACTTGCCTTCGTTGGCTGTCCAGAGAGGAGCGTTAGAGCTATATGCTCCATGGGGTAGAAGTGTTAAAGGGCATAACGCCGCGAGTAACCTCAGAGAAAGCGCAGCACATCTCTCGGCACCCCTGAGCCCTCACGTCCGTGTTGCTTCCGGCAGTCTTTATGACGGCAATCACGGGGGCCCATCAAGTGAGTGGCGAGTCACCACCCGCCCCAGATAACGATCTATTTGGTGGCTATGGCGGGTGAAGCATCTCTATTGCAAAAGCAAAAAACCCCATCTAAACTACAGTGTAGGTAATATCCCGATTCTCTTTCCACAGAATGCAATAGTACTAACATCTGTTGGGACCTGCTCATGGACGTATTCTCTCATTGATATGGTCAGGAGCGGGTCCCAGTAGGAGTACAGCCACAGTGAACTTCTTGAAAGGGCTTCTACGTGTTGGATCCATATCCCCACGAAAGCCTCCCAAAATCCGGGACTTTGCCCGTGACTAGCGGTGAGATACAAAAATAATAATAATCTTTATTTTAGACTTCTAGGGTCCATCTAATGTTAGTTATTAAGCCTCTTCAAAGACATTTCAAAGAGGCTTACAGACGTTACAGGTGACCGGAGAACTTGGCGATTCAGCGAGGAAACTCCGCCAGCATCTTCGGTACAATGCCGCCGGGCACATTTTTAGATGTAGTTTAGATTTTGTTTGTTTTCTTTTAGTTATATTTTTAGTTATAAGTTTATGCATCATGAAATAAAAAAAACAGCCCTAAAATAAATTAAATTAAGAAGTCGAAAGAGAGTTTGATCTTGTTCACTTGGAAACTTATGTACGTATGCATGTAAACACTATATGTAGAAGATAAAAAGCGATATTTGATAGATTCAGACGTTATATTTTCTTCTGTTTCCGCGATTATTACTCATTGAAATAAAACAATTTAACGGATTATATCGCGTATATTATCTCATTTTAGTTCCCGACGTTTCGGAAGCTTTCCAGCTTTCCATGGTCACGGGAGGACTGAGAAAAGATGTATTTTCCTCTGTCAAAGTTACAATTTGTGCAAACTACCCATTTTTTGAAAAAACACAAATAAAGGTGTACATACATGCCAGATGGGCTTAATTATTTTATTCTAATAATTTACCAAGCAGCATTTCACAAATGAGGCGTACTGAGGAGAAAAGAAACGCTGCAAAGAAAAACTCCCAGGCTACCGCATTACTAATTATAATATTTAAAAACAGAGACTATTAAACTACTTTTAAACAGATAAGATATTTTACACCGTTCGGAAATTAAGGTTTTGCAGTCCTGTGTCTTCCTTGTTCCTTGATGAGATGTATTACAGGATCCCAAGCTGGTGGTAGTGACAATCCATCTTCTCTATTGAAATTAGGATGCTTTTTAATCTCAATAGCCTCGCGTAGCATCCTGGGAAAATATCTTTTTTCTTTGGCAAGGATAGAAGGTTTATCAAACTTAATTGAGTGGTTTGGTTTGTCAATGACATGTTCACAAACTGCAGACCTATTACACCGACGGTGCTTGACATCTGCTATGTGCTCCTTCACCCGGGTTGATACACTGCGTTTCGTTTGACCAATGTATGAAAGACCACACTCGCAGTCCAGCTTATAAATGCCTGCACTCTGCAAAGGGGTGCTACTCTTCACGGGTCTAAGGTATTGAGACACCTTCTTCAACGGCTTGAAATATGTTTTTATAGAAGCACGCTTCAAGATGTTTCCGATCTTGTCTGTGACCCCTTTCACATATGGTAATACGGCAGGTTTACGCTCGACTGTTGGTTTCTTCATACTGGGATTCTGCTTGGAACGTGGTCTCTTCGAGCCAACGAGCTCCAGATACCACGTTCCAAGCAGAATCCCAGTATGAAGAAACCAACAGTCGAGCGTAAACCTGCCGTATTACCATATGTGAAAGGGGTCACAGACAAGATCGGAAACATCTTGAAGCGTGCTTCTATAAAAACATATTTCAAGCCGTTGAAGAAGGTGTCTCAATACCTTAGACCCGTGTAGAGTAGCACCCCTTTGCAGAGTGCAGGCATTTATAAGCTGGACTGCGAGTGTGGTCTTTCATACATTGGTCAAACGAAACGCAGTGTGTCAACCCGGGTGAAGGAGCACATAGCAGATGTCAAGCACCGTCGGTGTAATAGGTCTGCAGTTTGTGAACATGTCATTGACAAACCAAACCACTCAATTAAGTTTGATAAACCTTCTATCCTTGCCAAAGAAAAAAGATATTTTCCCAGGATGCTACGCGAGGCTAATGAGATTAAAAAGCATCCTAATTTCAATAGAGAAGATGGATTGTCACTACCACCAGCTTGGGATCCTGTAATACATCTCATCAAGGAACAAGGAAGACACAGGACTGCAAAACCTTAATTTCCGAACGGTGTAAAATATCTTATCTGTTTAAAAGTAGTTTAATAGTCTCTGTTTTTAAATACGAGTATTATAATTAGTAATGCGGTAGCCTGGGAGTTTTTCTTTGCAGCGTTTCTTTTCTCCTCAGTACGCCTCATTTGTGAAATGCTGCTTGGTAAATTATTAGAATAAAATAATTAAGCCCTTCTGGCACATGTGTAACTGTCTTTACAGCTTAGGCCCATCTGGCATGTATGTACACCTTTATTTGTGTTTTTTCAAAAAATGGGTAGTTTGCACAAATTGTAACTTTGACAGAGGAAAATACATCTTTTCTCAGTCCTCCCGTGACCATGGAAAGCTGGAAAGCTTCCGAAACGTCGGGAACTAAAATAAGATAATATACGCGATATAATCCGTTAAATTGTTTTATTTCAATGAGATTCAGACGTTACTTTGCGGAATTATATATTAGACGAGCTTCTGCCCGCGACTTCGTCCGCCTTAAATTTTTCGGGATAAAAAGTAGCCTATGTCCTTCCCCGGGACTCAAACTATCTCCATACCAAATTTCATCCAAGTTGGTTTAGCGGTTTAAGCGTGAAGAGGTAACAGACAGACAGACAGACAGACAGACCGACACACTTTCGCATTTATATTATAGTATGGATGAATGGATGGTAAAATAGTGTCATGGTTAGATGTTACAATAAACTGTTCTCACATACGCATGTTTTCGTGCAGTTTCCACAAAAAAATACTCATGAAAATACAACAAACCACTTAGTACTAGGGCAATCACTAATCAGTTCATGAATAAAAATAAATTTAAAAAACCATGCTTATTCTATGAGAGATGACGAAATACGTACCTCTGGGAATGCATCTATGGCATGCGTAACATCTGCCACATATTGGTTCTAAAAAACATGATAAAGGGTAGTTTAAAAATAAAATTAAACAGTAAATTATTAGGGAACAAATTATTCTTATATTTATGATGAGATTCTCTTAAGTGCTTTGAAAAAGTTTGTGTCAAAAAAAAATAAAGAACTTAAGTATGCCAAAATTTAGCTCAATCGGAAATCGTGAAGAAGGTCAAATCAAATTTAACTTGGAAGATTTGACCCGTACAAACATTCACTGTAAGTTAAATAAAAGTTTGTAAAATATATTTTTTTACTCTATAACAAACAGCAAAGCTAAATTTTCTTTTGAAATCAGAAAAATAAATACTTTTTTTGCATTTTAATGCAATATTACCACCTCATGTGTGACTATTATTATAGTCATCAATGATTGATTTCTGTTGATTTTTCTTTAGGAGATGAATTTCTACAGACGTTGCAATTAGTTTGATTGATGAAATTCGAATTCTGTTGTGAAAAAGTAATGCCGTCCGTACACATCTCTCAACCTCCTTTTAAAAATGTTTTAATAAAACAGGCTGAACGTGTCAGATCACGCGCAATGAAGGATTCCGTACCAATCGGGATTGTATAAACTACTATTTTTTACAACAATCTCAAACATTAAAAACACGATACTAAAAAGTGTACCAATAAAAGAATGTATCTTTCTCTATTTCTTACACTAACTATCAACACCTATGGATGAGTTTTATAAACCCAGTGCGAGTCAAACTCACTTTTTCAGCGGCCACAATAATTACCGTTTTTAGGGTTCCGTAGCCAAAATGGCAAAAACGGAACCCTTATAGATTCGTCATGTCTGTCTGTCTGTCTGTCTGTCCGGCCGTATGTCACAGGCATTTTACTCAAAAACTATAAGATGTACATTGATGAAATTTGGAGCATAGATGTCGTGTGTAAACCGCTACTTAGTTTGATAGTTAAATAAAAAAAAATGTATATTGCTAGAGGGGGCACTCGATACATGTAACCGCCACTGAAAAAAAAATCAGCAAATATCAATGTGTGGCACATATTTCGACAGTACTTCTAAAAACACTTTGAGGTTTCTAAAAATCATTTTTGATTTAGTGAATATTTTCAGAAATATTCGCTACGAAAGTTGCAAAAATTGTGTCCCCCCCCCCCCTCTATTTTTTAAACGATATGTTAATATAAAAACATGAAAAATTTTACAATTATAAAACTTAATAAATGCTTCCAACGAAAATTGTTTTCAACATGGTCGGACATACCGTTTTTAAGTTATTGCCAAAAAACTGCGCTTCTCAGCAAAAGGACGTAAGTGCAGATACGCTCTTTTGTAAGTGTTTTTTTTCATATTGTATTTTTTTCATCTGTAGTGCATTTTTTGTATAAACGGCGGCGGCATCCTTCATGGGCGAGTCCGACTCGCACTTGGCCGCTTTTTTTTTAGAGCCCTGTAAGACTTAATAATAACCCCGTTTGTAATGTTCTCTTGGTAACCCAAAGAAATGGAACCTTAAAATTGGGGAAACTGTTTTTTTTAGTTTTTAATGAAAACTCCAGATGCGAAGTCTTAGATCGCAACTTCGTTCGTGGAGGTGAAAGTCATAACCTGAAACGTTGGCGTTTACAAGGGGTAGTGCGTTTGAGATAATATAAGGGAGTGGAGGTAACAACTTGTAATTCATGTTTGTGGATGCATAAAATGGGTGTCAAGAAATAAGTGCAAATATAAGGCTCAATTAGTTTATTCCCACAAGAAATAAAATTACAATAAAAACTAGGGTTTATAGGGACTGGACTCTGTAGGGTAGCCGCTAGAGACGGTTTAATGTGGCTAGCACAGTTCGGGACAAAGGTCGAAGGTTCTTTTTACCCAGGTCCAGTCTCTATACCTATGCATTTTATTCTAGACACATTCTAGATTATTTATTTTTTACTGACAATCCTTTTGGGATTTATCTTATTGATTATTTTAATTTTAAAAATGATGATTTTATCAATAATATTACACTTAAGTTAAATGATCTGATTAGGTTTTTCTGGGTTTCCCTAATCCTTGCAGCAAATGTTGGATCATATTGTATTTCTCCCAGCAAACATTCACTCTCATGTAACTGACATTTCGAAAATGCTTGTAACTAGGCCTACTTGAATAAAGAATATTTTGATTTGATTTGATTGATTTGATATGCTAAAGTTTTTCAATTTCAACACAGTTTCTGAATAAGGTTAAACATTAAATACGTTGGATACCAATGATCTTTGCATTTCAACAAAATCTTAAAATTATAATATATACATTTTGTTCCAGGCCGAAACCCCATCTTTTTTTTATTCAGCATAGTCGGATAGAAAGTATCTTAAAACTATCTGTTGATACCCAGCTACTCGTATACCAAAATAGTTGAAATCCGTTAAGCCGATTTGGCGTGATAAAGCCACCACAACATAGGTACCTACAGTGACCATTTTTCGATTCAGTGACCTCCAAATTGTCTGTTACATTTTTTATGTCATCAATGTACAGACATTTCATTTTTACATCTTTAATATAGTATAGATATGTTAATTTTCAACCCCAACATAGGCCTCTTAGGGGTTGAGTTTCGGAAAATCCCTTTTCATTGCCTATGTTATAACCTATTATACTGTAAAAAAGTAAGTTCTAGATTCGGTAGTTTCAGCTCTGCGTTGATGAATCAGGACTTTTTATTATTTATTTCTTTATATTAGGATCTCACTTACAGATGCATAGGCTGCATACGCCAAGGCGCCAAGGCCAAGAAGTTGAAGCAGAGAGAGTGCCATGTCGACTGGTTCGGAGAACTGAGCAGGGGGAGGCCAGCACCCAATATATAAACACACAGTTATAATTAATGGCTGTCACATTTTCGCCGTGAAATAAGGACTAACAAATTTTCTAAATTATGCGGTAGCTTAATTGATTTGTTTCATTATTAGTGTTAATACTAATTAAAATTAACACTCTATACTCCATCCACGGAAACTAGTTAATATAGCGTTCTCTCTATTGCACTTTTGTAAACAAATGAAAGGGACAAAAAAAGACAGTGGGCGTAAACATTTGTGCCTCAATGGCTGGACAGGCTTACATGCCGCCGTCCGGAGCATTAATATTTAAATTTCATGACGATTTATGTTGGTGGTCAGATTCTCAAATTAGACAAATAAATTACAGAGATATTATAGTTATAAACTAATAAGTTATTAGTAATAACCATATTTAAAATTACTCGAGTATTTTTACAAGTCTATAATAATAAAAACAACTTATGTTCACTGATATTTTCTTCTGTTTCCGCGATTTTATGTTCACTGAGTATACTAGAAACAGTCCAGTAGGTACAAAAGAGAGAGAGAGAGAGTGAAGAGAGATAACGCGTCCGCACCGTACAAGAGACAGATGTTGACTGAATTTTGACCATCATGTAAACCCATCCCTTGTGCATTTGTTAGCTTTATCTCTAACCAATAGCATGGTTTCTCAAATTTCTAGTACTAACTCGTTTCCGTGGATTGAGTATAAATGCTTCTGATTTGAGGAATTTTCGTCTTATGTTACCTGTAATAGGGATGTTGACAACTTTTTTCCGTCCTTTCAATAATAGAAATACTGGTGAAAACACTACTTCAATGTTATAAAAACTCCACAAGATACAACTACGTTAGAATCGCGGTGGGACTTTCTCAAAAACGCTCCATACCTCGGAAGTCCTAGGAAGGCGTGACGTCACACCTTCCTACCTACCTTATATGGGGAAATTAAGAACTTTGTTCTGCAGCTATGTTAAAACTTGCGTTTATCGAAACTGTTTCATAACAAAAGTTACCATACATTTCTTGGTTTATTCAATGGTAGTATTATTTGTCAATATTTTCATACTTAAAAAAAATACATTCCCACCTATTTTTAAAGGCTCGTAAAACAAGATACATGTAAGGTATCGAACTGAAAGTTTCGTTTTTAGGTTTTTCGTCATAATAACTACCATATCGCATCAAAATTTGATTATTATTTGAGAACAGTCGACATCCTTATTATTGGCAACAGATACGACACTCTGATACAATAAACCTAATACGACCTATGACTTATTTATTTATTTAATCTTTATTGCACAAAACAAAAGTAAGTACAAATGGTGAACTTAATGCCAAAAGGCATTCTCTACCAGTCAACTATAGGGCCAAACAGAGAAGCTTGAAAATGGTGCAGTAGGGAAAAACATTCAGTACTGCGAGCGTGCAAATAATGCATCGGGGGGCACGGCAGTGCCCCCGCCAAGTCGAGCGCGAAGCAAACACTGCCGCATTTTCAGGCCCCTATTTGAGAACTTCTGGATAAGACCAGAACGCAGAAATTTTCGTCATCCAGTAAGCTATAATCACATAATTAAAATCCAAAATTTCAAGTCTGTATGTCATTTAGTTCCGAAGTTAAGCGAAAGCAAAGTTTCGCATTTATGACACTCACTCACTCACTCATGATCATCAGAATAGAACTAGTACTTCCCATAAACTCAGAGAGCTGAAATTCGGTACAGAGTTAGGGTTTAATAGCCACGAATACAACACGAAGAAGGAAAGTCAATGTTGTTGTAATACCCCCTTTTAAATCAGTTTTTGCAGAAAGGCAATTTGTTCATTAATCTGCGCACCTATACAATTACATAAATAAAATACTTACCATATACCCGCTACAGTTGTATAACTGTAAAAAAGTCATTTCGGAATGGATCAAGACACTAAACTACGAAGAAACAGAAGCACTACTGTACCAGAGAGCTTAACCTGACCACAAAGACACGAATACTCAAACACACGCACACGCGTATTTACATAAACATATATATAAATTTATGAACATCTTGGTACATGTTTTAGTTTTAAGATAATTAGTTAACATAGTTACAAACAGTTTTAATTGGAAATTAAATATTATTTTCGGTTACGTATTAAAATCTTATTGGAAGAGCGGAATCTCCTGCCACAAGTATCTGTAATACTTACTAGGAGATTCCAACCATGACTACTTATGTAACATATCATAGTAACCAAATAAAAAATTTCATTTTCATTTTCATTAGCCACATAAAGGGAAAACTATAAAACTAGGATAATCGAAGATTGGCCCCTATTTCACCAACTTGACAATTGTCAGCGACATATGTCGGGTGACAATTTGACATAATTTTAAATGGTCCTTAATATTGAAATCATTGAAAATTACGGTTTATTCGCCTATATAAATCTTCGAAAATTTTAGGTTATTTTCTATTTGTGTAGTTTCTCTTATTTTGACAGAACCATCTCTTTTCAATGTTTACATGATGCAATTTATTATAAAGCACTTTTAAGGCTTCTAATCAATGTTGATAAAAAGTGTAATCTAGACATCTTCATGTCGGGATTGTAATTAATCACTGAAATCGGGTTGCCAGGTTTGTGAAGTTAGCTGACCAACGATTTTTGTGGTATTTGACTATATTTCGCACTTTAATGCGTCCGGGAAAAGGTGAAAAATTAAATTCCATGCGAATCCCTTTTGATTTGTCATTAATAATACGTATTTTTTGACATTTTTGTAGAAATCCAGCAAGACTTCTTCATTTGGTCGGGTTATCTTGGGCTGCTAACTTTAGACTGCTAACTTCGCACTCGTCAATAGTGTAAGTTTCAATTTTAATACCCGCTTGCCATCGTAGTTATTTTGCAATTATTAAATAAACACGTTATATTCGTTATAAACGTGCGTGAACTTTGTATACTTTAGGACTATTAGTATCGGATCGGATTTGGCAATACATAGTTGTATAGCCATTATGTTACTTTAAGAACAACTACCTAAACAACAACACTACAAAACTGTGGATATTTACAAAACGCCGCTTTGACATCAAAGCCATAAAAATAAACAATTACTATAATTTAAATAACACAATTTAAACGGATAGTATCGCGTATATTATTTGGTTTTTATACCGACGTTTCGAGTCGTTTGTAGCAATCGAAACCCTATTCTACATCGTGAACACGTGCTGCAATGTTTCATTTTAATGAGTAATAATCACGGTGCACGGCAGGGTCATCGTCGCGCGCACTCTTCACAACTCTACAGCAGCCCCCCCTGTCTTTCCCCCCGTCGCCCCGTCGAAGCTATAGTCTATACCGCTATTACTACTGCTTCCGCGTACAATTGTAACGTTAGCCTGACACAGCCTCGATCTCATGTCAACAATTACCGACAAATCTACTAATATGTCGAGTTGGAAAAATGATTCTTGTTTCACAACATAATTGTCATGTAACTGAGATAAGGACAATTGTAAGAAAATACTTGTCATGTTTATAAGCATTTCTATACAAGATAATTTACAAAATTGTCAGTTGACACCTGTCGCTTGACAATTGTCGGCGACATATGTCAAATTGTCACCCGACATATGTCGCTGACAATTGTCAAGTTGGTGAAATAGGGGCCAATCTTCGATTATCCTAGTTTTATAGTTTTCCCTTTATGTGGCTAATGAAAATGAAAATGAAATTTTTTATTTGGTTACTATGATATGTTACATAAGTAGTCATGGTTGGAATCTCCTAGTAAGTATTACAGATACTTGTGGCAGGAGATTCCGCTCTTCCAATAAGATTTTAATACGTAACCGAAAATAATATTTAATTTCCAATTAAAACTGTTTGTAACTATGTTAACTAATTATCTTAAAACTAAAACATGTACCAAGATGTTCATAAATTTATATATATGTTTATGTAAATACGCGTGTGCGTGTGTTTGAGTATTCGTGTCTTTGTGGTCAGGTTAAGCTCTCTGGTACAGTAGTGCTTCTGTTTCTTCGTAGTTTAGTGTCTTGATCCATTCCGAAATGACTTTTTTACAGTTATACAACTGTAGCGGGTATATGGTAAGTATTTTATTTATGTAATTGTATAGGTGCGCAGATTAATGAACAAATTGCCTTGCTAAAAGCGCTAGAGAATGAGCTTTTAGAAACAATATACAGTGCTAACTTACCACAATTACTACAGCCACTGTGGGCCAAGTTAAGTGACTAGCCTAACTTACTGCCGGCTAGTAGCCATTAACAGTACTTTTGACCGATATCAAGATAACAGACCACTTTTGCAGGACACAGTTAGAAGCAATAAGGAGTTAGCTATCAGAAACTGCTTTTGAAATTCACTAAACTTACCAAGGTTACTAAAGAATCTGCAGCTGATGGAAAGTTAGCGGCCTAAAATGATTTTCACACCAATAAAGATTTTCAACAACTTGAAGACAAAAGACCACTTTGAATTGAGTTCTCAAAGCTATTTTGGAAAGCGTTATCTTCAGAGCTTTCAAAAATTTGCAGTTCAATGTGGCTATTTGTCTTAAGGTTGGTAAAAATTACAATTGGTATGAAAATCAGTTATGGCTGATTCTGTAATATTTTTTGCAAGTGAGGTTCAAAAGCATATTATATCCATTGTTATATTTTAAAATCGAAACGCTTGTCTTGTGTGATTATGGATGAAATGATTTGAAAATTATTTATTTGTGTAAAAACCGCGATGTCCGCGATAAATAATTGAGTAGTTTTAATTACTTAAAGTTTAAGTAAGACAAAAGAAATGTCCATTCAACTAGTGATACATTTACAGCCAAAGTAAAAAAAAATAGTTATGTCGTTTAGTTAAGTCTTCATACAATGTCTAAATACTAGTCTAATTGTATATTTTAAAGTATCGATGAACTAATCCCGGCGATAAAATGGGCTTCTTAAACTTGTTCGCAAATTGTTCGCTTTAAAAAAATAATACGCTGATTAGCTTCCTTTTAGGCTTCCGTAGCAAAATGACAAAAACGGAACCCTTAAAGTTTCGTCATGTCCGTCCGTCCGTCCGTTCGTCCGTCACAGGCATTTTACTCAAAAACTATAAGATGTATATTGATGAAATTTGGAACATAGGGGCTGTTCATAAATTACGTCACCTATTTTAGACGATTTGGCCCCCCCCCCTCCCCTAAAATCATCCAACCATCATAATCGTTTTTATCAACAGTTTACAGAAACACGAATTTCTTTCCCTTTTAACTCAGCAAGCACTTTTTGTAGTTGCGAAAGATGATATCATCTTGGGACTGACCCCCCCCCCCCCCCCCCTTCTTTCGTCATGCCATCATCCGATGTCTAGACCCCCCCCCCTTTTGATTTAGTGAATATTTTCGGAAATATTCGCTTCGAAAGTAGCAAAAATTGTGCCCCCCCTTCTATTTTCTAAAAGGTATGTTCAAAAAATATGAAATAATTTACAATTATAAAGCTTAATAAATACTTCCAACAAAAATTGTTTTCAACATGATCGGATGTACTGTTTATAAGTTATTGCCAAAAAACTGCGCTTCTCAGCAAAAGGACGTAAGTGCCGGGGAGATACACTCTTTTGTAAGTGTTTTTTTTAATCGTATTTTTTTGCACTTTTTTGTATAAACGACTGCGGAACCCTACATTGAGCTTGGTCCGACATGCTCTTGGCCGATTTTTTTATTTAAAATAATTATTAAAAACAGGCGTACGTATTGTAAATCTTGTAATGCTGGCCGCCTGTCAACAACCGACATACGGTGGAATTCATGTAGAGAGTTATGAAACAACAAATGTCCTGACATATTTACAATTGTCATCTTATTTAGACAATGCCTGTTTCACGACCTACGAGTACAATTGTCACATTTTCTTTACAATTGTCGCACCTGTCAACTTGGTGAAATAGGGGCCTGAGTACCTGGTGACCCTGATTAGAAATCACAAGAGCCCAACAAAACTATTAGAGATCGACATACCGCCTTAACAAATATATTCAACTTGGTGGGCCGGCCTACAAAAAGAAGTGAAATCCCACCAAAAACATTCTGTAAAAAACTAGCCAAGTCTCGATGGAGCTGCTTGTTTATCTCTAAAAAGTAATGAAATCTAGACAAAGTCGTGCCAAGTCTAAGGTTCCTTACTGTGATTTCTTTATTACACTAAAGAAAAATTGTCGTACATAAATTTAATAACATAAGCTTATTAATGGCATAAGGCGTTCTCTACCAGTCAACCAGTGATTAGAATTTTCAGATTTCACAGAAATATCAGACTACCCAGGGATCAACGGCATTTTTAACCACACTTTCGTTGACAAGGACTCGGGAAGCAACGAAGTATTGGTACAAGAAAATGCCACGATCCGAACATTGAAACATCGAAATATCTACACAAACTTTCATATTTATAATGTTAGCAGATATACTAATTACACAACCTCATAAACGATTGTTCAAGCTGCTTAGAGTTAATGAAATTAATTACGTATTGATTGGATGGAAATCTACCAAAGTCATAATAACAACGAGCCGTAACAAATCTAAATATACCTACACTTAAGAGTGCCCGGTAAGCTCGGTTCTCTCATTTTAAAACGACTAGCTAGTTCGCTCTGAAACTTTGTACGTTGAATAAGTTAAGGTATATCCAGGCCTGTATTTAGTTTATGTAGCTTCAGATACCAAAGTAAAATAAATACAGCCAATTTAAGTTTTTGATACTAAACTTGTTTATATTTTATAAACTGGAGCCATATAAACAATTTTTTAATAATCGGAAGGTTTTTTCGTCGTCTTTTAATCAATAGCAAATATGATCTCAAACGTTTTCATATTATTTCTGTTATCGTTCGAATTAAACTTGGGTGAGGAAAATTACAAGGGAGAAAGTTTTCCCGTAAAATATTTACAAGCGGAGGATGCGGTTCCGGAATATTCGGACGTTAAGGATTATCTGCGGGGCCTGGACAAGATGCTGGACTATTCACTGGCGTATGTGAACGATACAGACCCAAATTGGGGTATAGGAATATTTTATATGAAAGGTACGTTTTTACAGGTTTGGGCTCTGAAGGCGGAGGGGGTGGGGGGGGGGGGGGGAGTGACCTCATGTGTATTTTACTGTACCTATGTACCTTAAAACAAGAGTCTAATTTTGCAGAGGTACGTTTGCATAACGCATTTATGTACGAAAAAACGAAAATAAACCCAAGGTCCACTAAATACAACATAATTTAAATGTAAGCAGTGAATAAAATACACGTGAGATTACGTGGGGAGGAGGGAAAACTCTCCAAAGATGACCCTCGTGATGATAAAACCTCACCAATGTGACAGGGGTGGGGGGGGGGGGGGGGGGGGTCTAAATATGCATAACATATCCTATAAAACCTCGCGTGATTTCTGAATGAGCACTTTCGTCTTAAATCTTCGTTAAGGTGTGAAAGAGAAGCCATGTTTTTGTTTACTTAAAGTGACTGTAGTGAGGAATCCCAGGTATCGGATTCAGGTAGTCTGTTGTACACACCTGGGCCAATCGCGTGCGTCATTTGATCGGACTTCGCAAGACGACCTCGCGTCCCCCAGCAGTAGTCTGTTTTGGGTCACGTGAAAGCGAAACACCTGTAAGATTTAGACACATTTATTTTACAAAAATGATATTCAATTACTTACAATTTTATTGAAAATGGTATATCTTACCTTATAAAACTTATCTCACTACATCACTTTTATATATCCGAACTATTTCCTAGTTTCCGCCATTTTTGTGGTATGAACTCGCTGCGTTTTCTGATTGGTGCTTAGTAGATCAACCAGGAAAGGCAGCCAACGAGGGGAAACTTAGTGTTGCCCACTAAAACAACATAATTATTTATTGCCGGTTTTAGGGCCCCGTACAAAAATATCTAGTTAAAAATTTGTAATATTTATAAACATGGCCAGCCCATATGTATAGCAAAGGAGAAGTTTTAAAATATATTTTTTTAATTTCTAAAAAAAACGACAAATATGAGGGGGAAAAATTTAAAGTTAGTAGCTATAGCTACTAGGTCAAATAGGGTATCAATGGTATCATATGAAAGGGCTTAATCTGCACGTTTTTGTTTTTTTTTTTATTGTGATTATATTTTGTTTCATTAAGGAAAATGTGAAATAACACCATTCCCCCCCTTTATCTACGAAGTTTACCAAACGAAAATTTTGAAATTTTCTCAATTTGTACAAATAATCATAAATATTAAACAAAAAATTTAACTTTATCTCTAACTAGCTGCTTTTTTTTAATTTCCTAAAAACCTATTTGTACAAGCCGGATGCGTTAAGTTTGCACCACATTCGTATGCAATGCTATAGATATTGGGTGCAAACTTAACTTAACCGTAACTGGCGGGCACCTGGGTATAATGTTAGGGTACCTAAGTGAAAGTTTGCACGGAACCCTCGGGGCTTGAATCCAACTCGCACTTGGCTGGTTTTTTTTTTTGTAATCGCACATATTTATGTGCACATATGTGGTAACTTGTTATATAAGTATTGATGGCAGAGTTAATCGTAAACTATAGGAATGCAGAAGTCATATTATAAGTGACCTTGTATTATTTTTCAGCCATACTCAAGAGAATAAAAGAAAATAAAAACAAAATACAAGAAGAACAGCTGAAGTTAATTAGTAATATCATATTAAAAGCGGAAAACATTATGTCTCACTATTATTACAGATTCAGAACAGACTCGTGGGCATCTTTCGAAAAAAGAGGTATTATGCTGATTAATTTGGCCAACTGTCACATTTTTAAGGTTCCGAATCCAAAATGGAAAAAACAGAACCATTATACGTAGTTTCGTCATATCTGTCCATCCGTCCGTATATCACAGGCAAGTTACTCGAAAACTGCATGATTTATATTGATTAAATTTGATGTATAGGTGTCACCATACATCTAACAAAAGCAGAAAAAATCTTTTGCAGCAAACATACGTAGTTTTCGATAGTTCTTTTAAAAACAGTAAGATTTTTAACCATTTTTTTTTATTTAGTGAATAATAAAACTAGCATAAATTGTGCCATCTTCTAAACAAAAAAAAGATTTTTTATTCCTATTTCTGAACAAAATAACGTAAGCGCTATGAAGATACGCTCCTTTGCTAGTGCACTTTTTCACAACGTACTTTTTTTATTTGGTATTTATATTTATTTTTTAATAACGGCAACGGAACCTTACACTGAGCATGGTCCGACATTTTCTTAGGGGTTCTATTTCGTGAGATTTAAAAATATATAAGATTAAGATTTGTTTAGACTGTGGATTTATTATTCATGGTTTTTATATTTTTCATTGTTTTCACTCTTAATAAAATGCCACTTTAACCCAAACGAGATATAAAAACTCTTGGATTGGGCCTTCGTGATGGTCATCTTGGATGATCATCTTTAGGTTTCATTAACATTTCCGTGAAATCCATTCAAAAGGCTTATAAATACCAACTTATCGAGATAACCATCTTGAACATATTTCCTTTTCGCGAAAACCACTGCCCAACTTAGTGTGGATTTTGAAACCGAACTCATATACAATTAGCATATATATAAATGTTTATTGTGGATGTTATAGCCTGTGATTCTTTCTTAGTGATAGAGCTCTTCAAAGACGAAGATCTTCAAATTCAAAGTATAGGAAGTTTTAATAGAAATCGTTTGCAAAAATGGATTTTAACCAACACATCAATCAACGATTTCGCCCAGGTTATGGATGAACTCAAACTGCAAAGGTTGGATTATTTAAAGTATACTGTTGAATCTGTGGATTCCGAAGAATACTCAATGACTTTAGACGTTTCAGGTAAAATATATTTTTTTCTGTTTCCGCGATTATGACTCATTTAAATAAAACAATTTAACGGATTATATCGCGTATATTATCTCATTTGAGTTCCCAACGTTTCGGAAGCTTTACAGCTTTCCATGGTCACGGGTTGACATGGAAAGCTGAAAAGCTGCCGAAACGTCGGGAACTCAAATGAGATAATAAACGCGATAAAATCTGTTTAATTTGTTTATTTAACTATATTTTTTGTTATGAAATCATTTTGCTATCTTAAGAAAATAAGTACCGCGTATATTAATACGGATTCATAAGAAAATAAATTATCATTAGAATTAGACTGTAAATAAATTAATCATGGTTACTGACTCTGAAATTAATGTTCATAACTACGCATGTGCAGAATTAGTAATTAAGGCATTACTCTGATGACTCTAATCACCCTAATGTTGATATCTGCCATTAAAGCCAGGGTTACACTAAGGGACAAAATATGTCCCACAACATGTCAAGCAAAGCCGGCCAATTTCGCCTGACATATCTGGCGACATTGCGCGACTTATGTTCTTAGCGACGTCAGGCGAAGTCGTGCGACTTCGCGAAACTTTGCCTGCCATATCTGGCGACATTGCGCGGCTTATGTCCGTAGCGAAGTCAGGCAAAGTCGAGCGACTTCGCAAAACTTCGCCTGACATATCTGGAGACATCATGAAATTTCCTTGCACTCAGACATCCCACAACTGAAAGGTACGCTGCAACACAGGATAACTAAGCGATGTAGCGCGATGTTGCCAAACATGTCGAGCGAAGTCCGGCAACATCGTGCCACTTCACCTGATGTCGCTGGCGACGCGTGTGAGCGTGTGGCAGGACATTTGACCCCTAGTATATCCCTGGCTTCGTTGGAGGGTTTGCCCGTAATCGTCACGCTGGGCATGCGAGTTGGCGATCGCAGTACGTAGCTACTTGTGCGAGTAATTCTGCTGCCCGTTATTGCTTTTGAACTTTGTTAGCTACGTGGTCATAGATAGTTATCCCGCCATCAATCACTTGATTGTGTTCTTTAGTCGCCTCTTACGACACCCTGAATTATGATTGGGTAAGTGCTATTCTACTCTACCAGACACCTCACGGCACAGACATAGCCCAAAGAACTAGGAAACTGAAATGGCAGTGGGCTGGACGTATTTGCCGAAGAACTGACAACCGTTGGAGTAGACGTGTTCTCGAGTGGAGACCGTGTCTTGGCAAAAGAAGCGTAGGGCGTCCTCAGGCAAGGTGGAGCGATGATATAAGCAGGGTGGCTGGCGGCGGCTGGAGGAGGGTGGCTGAGGATCGTGTTCAGATCCGAGCCTAGCCCATAAACAAATAAATTCTTTAAAAGTTTGGACAATGACAAGTGCTTACTACTCTTGGACTCTTTGGTAAACTCTTCGCACTCTTCGATTGGTTTTGGTGGCTGATATTGTTTAATTGGAAGCGTTGAGCGTAGTTCATTCCTTCGTATATATTTGATGTTTTATGTACTATCAGCAACTTGCTTCGTACGCTAGTATTAATAAACGCAAAAGTGTAATAATCACTAAAACTTTTAACAAACACCTAGAAAACAATCAGATGATCTCAAATGGCTGGATAGATTATCCTGTAAGAAACACTCTTGATCAAGTTACCTTTCAAACATACATAATAGACGAAAGGTACGATAGCAAAAAAAGACACACAGGATACACTACTTAAACTAATAATACTTATAATTGTATGTTATTTTAGTTACGCAATTGGTCGCTAGATGTCACTTTTTAAACCAGGTCATTTCTAGATCACGGTATCGAAGTGTCGACGTAAAAACTATTAAGACGTTCGGAATTTTAAAGCTTTACAACTTGTAGCAACTAAACATTGTTTTAATCCACTGGGGTTAGAGGGCATGAGGCGTCCTGTCCGAGGCACAACGAGGCCTCCCCCTCTTCTTCCACTGATCCCGGTTCAAAGCTACCTCTGGCCGTTCTCCATCTGCCATCGGCGAAATATAATAAGTTAACATTATTTTTTGTTATGCAGATTTCTGCCTAGGCGAAATAATTTACAATCCTAAGCCAGATAATATGCAGATGTTCAAACCCTGCGTTGCCGAAGAGTTTTGTTCCGTTGTCGTGTATGAGAATATTCCCTCCATTTCCTACGCACTCAGCCACAGGTGAGTTCTTATTATCATTATACTCAAAAGGCTTTTGTCACAAAAAACACTCAAAAATCAAATTTCATGTGTCATGATTTCGAATGGGCTATGACAGTTGATTCGGATACCAACTGTCAAATTTCGTTAGGTATCAACCTCCCTGATCCTGATTGTCGATTGACATTACTGCTCACGTAAAGACGTCAAGCGTTACTAAAGTGGAATCAACAACTGTACATAGCGTCTGCCAAAAATTACTGGCCGGAATTTATTCGCGATTTCCACATTTAAAAATAATAATCACGAAACATCGGGAACTCAAATGAGACAAGAGAGAGAGTATACGCGATATGAATCATTTATATTGTTTAATTGTAATCAAGTACCATTAAAACAAAATTTAAATGTACATATTTATTTATTTTTTTAAATTTATGGTGAAACAGGATGTTGAACGTAATGTTTCCTCGACATATCCGCCGCTGTTACATGAGAAGTGTAACGGAAGACGACCAGCTCATGGACATCCTGTGTTCCTCCATGTACAGGGAGACAGTGTACATCGCGCGGCTCGGCTATTTCAACAGGGACATATGGATGGAGCACAGTATTTATCTAAATATTTATTTATATTCTTACAAACGTGGTAACTTATTAGTAGGAGCCAAAACTTCGATTTGAAAGTCTGTTTTCATGACACGGGGAGTAGCATTTTCAGTACCAAGTAAAAGGTCGAATCACCTCTAGATATCCGAGTGGGATTCTAGAACACAAATATTAACTTTGCAGATGAAACCCTCAACCTAAAATGGGACCGGGGAGGAGGGATGAGGTGCAAGTTATTGGTAGCTGTCGTCAACTAGACAAGATTGTTTTAATACAAATAATATACATAATATTTTCTTCTGTTTCCGCGATTATTACTCATTAGATTAAACAATTTAACGGATTGTATCGCGTATATTGTCTCATTTGAGTTCCCGACGTTTCAGAAGCTTTTCAGCTTTCCATTCAGTCAACCCGTGATCATGGAAAGCTGAAAAGCTTCCGAAACGTCGAGAACTCAAATGATATCTCATTTGATATACGCGATATAATCCTTTGAATTGTTTTATTTCAATAAATAATATACATACTAATGTAGTGCTTATATCTTCGTCTAGTACTCATAACACAAGCCTTATTGAGTACTAGTACTAGTTCGATTTACGTAAAAATTGTTCCGTGATATTTATTTACCTGTTTCCATAAAATATGTTTCATAAATGTTTTCTTGTCTGAAAGTAGGTTAATACACTTGCATTCAATTATTACTAAAACGCTACCAAGATTTAATAAAAATAGATACAAAAGGGCTATGTCTATAGTAGTAGATTTGTTAATTTTATACTTGTCCACAACCTCCCAAATAAAGGAATTTAAAAAAAAACGTAAATTTTCATTTATTTTAGTTGCCTTCTGCGCATTGCTTGGGTACGAGGAATTTCATCGTCGACATTGGTTTCGGAAAGTCATGAGCTGGATCGACGACCAAGGCTGCATCGCAGAGAACTTCAACTGTGAGGTCAACCGCACCAGAATTAAAATAGCAAATACAAAGGACCCAGAAGAGCAAAAGATAATAAGAGAAATAAAGCAGGAGCATCTGAAGAATCCGTGCCACTGGCATCAAATGGCACTCGGTCTGATCGTACTAGCGCATGGAGTCAGACATGCCGTGCACTTCAGTGGAAGATTAAAAGATGAGCTGGAGGAAGCTCAGCTATGAATTTCTTTGTTTTTTTTTTTTAAATAATTAATCATCATTGTCATCCTCTTATAACAACGACCATATTTTTTTCTATTTTTGTATTTGTGTGTTTTTAATATGGGAAAACTAACACCACATTACTATCCAATACCCGGTACCTCTCGATTACGCGTAGAGCAGCGTGTCAACCCCTCCACTAGCACACACAGCAGCTTCGAGGCGATTGGCACAGTGCTCGCTGGTGGAGGGGTTGTCACGCTCAACTCGTAATCGAATGCTACCGGGTTCGAGTCCTGATGTGACCACGTGCGAGAGCAATCGTATTTTACTTTGCGCTTTGACTTGTATCTATGTCAAAAATTTCATGATTTGTCATAAAGGTCATTCAATTTACTTCCACGACCATTCCGGGATCAAACCCTTTGATGAAAATTAGTTCTGAGGTTATCATATAGGTTTCTGTCTCTCAAAACTTCTTAGCTTGAGCTTCAGAATTCATGGGGGTGGTTAAAATGCATCGATCCGGAAATACTGCCGTCGACCATTTATTCCACAGGTCAGTCGTGCTAGGCAGGAATTTTCTAGCAAAACGCACAGTTATGGACTGCCAACCATTTAAGTCTCCTAAGATTTCTAAGTGGTAAGGTTGGAAATATTGTCGCGTATGACGACGGCAGAAAGATGCCGTAGGGATTTGAATACTGTCGGGTACAGTACGATTACTTTGAGTTTACCACTGACATATGCTTTTATTCCATTGGACATTCGTTTTTAACACTAATGTAAAAGAGTTTATATTACTTACACACTGTCTAAACGTCGTTTGTTTGTAATAGAAACTCTTTTGTATTATTTTTAAAGTCGGATATCCAATGGAATAAAAAAATATGTCAGTGGTAAACTCAAAGTAATCGTACTGTACAAAGTATCTTATAACCACCTGTGGATGCCCAGCTATCCGTGTACCAAACATTTTTGAAATTCGTTTAGCCATTATGCCGTGATGAAGCCACAAGGCAACACACACGAAAAACAAAGGAAAAAAAAATCGATATCGTTTCACTAATTCACAAATTGCAAAGGCGGCTACCCAGATCGAGAGGACCAAAGACGAAGAGTGAGTGAGTGAGTCAGTGACAAAAACGGCGTATTTCATCAATAAAACCTAAAGTATGAAAGCTAGATCAATGAAATTTGGTCCATCTTATATGTTCCCCGACCCGACTACATCTTAACCTGTGAATTTGGGCTCTCAGGTGTCAACTGGAACGAAGTTTGCGGGTTTGAAAATGAGACGAAACGGTTCGGTAAAAGGTAGGTAGTGCCCCGCTTCTTTTTTTTCGTCTTGGCGGGGGCACTGCCTTGCCCCCAGATGTTGTTCCCAGCGGACATCTATAGAAGTTTGCGTATTCAAATCACGTCGGGGTCACCAATATAGCGAGAAAGATGTTTGAACGCTACGATAATAAGTAAGATCCGACACTTGAATAGGCATTAGGTTTACTCCAAATTAGAAAGATAAAAAAAAAACTTCGTCCGCGGAGGAGAAAAAAATCATAACCCTATTTTTTTCTTCAGTGTAGTTGGGTAAAAGTATCCTATAACCATCTGGCCCCTATTTCACAGTCGTGACAAATGTCGAGTGACAGCGACAATTTCACGTAAATTGCGTGCCCAGAATAAAGTAAGGAGACGTAAGTAAGATGTATCGAGCTTGCGGGAATCACCGTGAACATAAAATTGTCGTTGTTACCTGGCAATTGTCACGATTGTGAAATAGGGGCCTGGAGATACCCGTGTATCAAAAATAGTTGAAATGCTTTCAGCCGATTTGGCGTGATGAAGCCGCAACGACACATACAAACATACAAAAAATCGAAAAGCATATATTTCGATTCAGTGACTTCCAAATGGTCCGTTACAATATTTTTTTGTAAATATTTTCAACTAGAAGGAGCCCACAACTTCGTTCGTGGAGGAGAAAAGTCATTACTCCTCTTTTTTTTCTTAAATCACTTTGACTTTTCTTCTGTGTGGTCGGGTAAAAAGTATCCTATAACCATCAGGAGATACCCAGCTACCCTTGTACCAAAAATAGTTAAAATCTGTTAAGCCGATGTTGCGTGATGAAGCCACAACGACACATACGAACATACAAAAATTAAAAAAAAAAATACGATTCAGTGACCTCCAAATAGTCCGTTACAATATTTTTTTGAAAATATCTTCAATGTACAGACATTTCATTTTTACAACTTTATAATAGTACTAGCGGCCGCCCGCGACTTCGTCCGCCTTAGATTTGTTTATCGCGGATAAAACGTATTTTTCCGGAATACAATATACAATATATAGCTTACGACTTTCCCCAAAACTCGATATTTTACTAATTTAAATGTGAAGCATAACACAAAGATTTCAAGTTCCTAGATAAAAAAAAATATTGTCAACACAAATTTTCATCCCCTTCTTCGTCACTAAAAGGGATGAAATTTGACATACATTGTAGCCGTGGGACATATCCTATTCTGATAAATAAGGTACATAACTGGAAAGTTTCATAAAAATTCGTCCAGTAGTTTTTGAGATTAAGTGGAAGTACAACATACTTTCACGTTTATAATATAGTAAGGATAAAGATAGATAGATGTACCTATAGATATTTCTTTTTTACAACTTTATAATAGTATTGAAATTAATGCAAGGGGAAAAATTCGTCTGTGAGACAGTGATGTACGCTGCTCGTAATGTGACGCCATAATACTGGAGTCTGGCTACTGAAATATTACCCAAATTTTTGACGCGAAATTCAAAAAATCTTGGGCTGGTCACACTTTGTGTAGTAGGAATTATAGTTTTGATACTAGAAAATATTTTTAAGTTTCTGTGCACACGTAAGTTACCTCTAAGGAAATAAGTTAAATATACTTTAACGTGCACTCAAAGTCAGCTCACATAATTTCTACCACTATATGTACAGTACAGTGAACGAGAAACACATATGTTTACACTTTCTCACCATATACCATTGTAACAAGGCGAAAAATAAATAAGATCTAGCTCGATAATACCATAATATTAATCCATCACCAAAGTCTGTGGTTAGGTTAAGTAGGTATAGACATGGATTAGGTTAGAGTAATGTTGCACGGACGCGATGGGCCAAGTGCGGGATTCTATTGACACGCTCGTCGCTCATATATAAACATTTTTAGCCAAGATATTTTTATATCAAATTACTACTGATCAGTCCGCAGATTTCTTCTGAATATTGGTTTTCAGTAACTCCTTACGTTCCGATGTTTTGATTTTATTGATATTTTCAAGAACTTCTAGTTTATCCGTTTCTTTACACATTTTGTCCTGTTTATGAAGATTCAGGTATTAATAAATTCACGTACCTAATCATGGTTATAGGCAAAGTTTAGAACTAGTACACAAAGTATCAAAATATTTATAGAGCACCAACCTACTAAATTGTTTAAGACTTGTACACATTGCAGTTTTTCGTTTTACAACGCTTCACGTCGGCTTCGCACATTGTCGTAATTGTTTAGGAGCTTAAATAATAGCTTGCGGACCTCACTCGGTATAGTTACTGTTAATATTACTTATTTATATTCTCCTTTTTTATGTAAATAAAACCCGGAACATTGGAATAAATGACATAAATTGACAACAGACTTTTAGCCACTAGAAAATATCTGTCAACAATATTTGGCTAGCGAGACTCTATTATGATTAATGCAATAAAAGCTGTTAATCAATCCGTTTTGGAGTTAGGATTCACCTTATCAAGTACGAGTATCATTCCAAAGGCCATAGTCGGGTTTCCATAGCAAGTCGGCCCTTACATCAAATGGGCTCGGGTTTTTTAGTGTGAGTAGCACTTATAGTGAAGAATATTTTTGCGGAGTGTGAATATTCTACTTGTTCATTTTTTATTTCATTTAGAGACTCATGGAGATTGTATACATATCTAAGAAACTTAGTTTAAATATTTGTTTTGTTTATAGAGAAGTATATCCTTAAACATTTCTGAGGATTTTAATTTATTTATTTTATCTTATTGCATGTTATGATGCCTAGAGACCATATAAATCTCTAAGTTTAGATTAAATAATTATTATTTTTAATGTACTATGTTATGTTACTGTTGAGTTTGTTTCGGCTTTCTTCTCAACAGTAGTCTCCTTTTAGGAAATGCCGTAGCTTGTATAAGTGCTTTTGTACCGTACTTACAGAATAAACGATTTTACTTTGAATTTGTTGTAGTTTTTTAACCGACTTCCAAAAAAAGGAGGAGGTTCTCAATTCGACGGAATGTTTTTTTTATTTTTATTTTTTTATAGATGTTCACCGATTACTCGAATACTATTTGACCGATTTCAAATTTTCTTTTTTGGTTTCATAGAAGATACTTTCAAGTTGGTCCCATTTAATTTTGGTGAAGATCTGATGCTGGAATCCATGAGGAATTGAAGGAACTCCTCAAATATTGTAGGCATACATATAGCGATTTTGGTATTATAAGAAACATAATAAGCATTTGCATACAAAAAGTGTAAATTGGTGAAGTGGAACTGATGCAGAAGACCACAGAATGCCATCGGAACTCCGCAATGATAAGATAAATGATTTACGGGTGGCGACAAAATATCTTGATTAGTTTAGCTAAGCAACTTCATAGTCATAATTTAAATGTTCCTGATGAGAATGGTACCATCGAATTGATTTGATGATGGAGCCGGAAGGTAGGCACCAGATCTATGTAATAAAATAATGTATCCTAGCCGTGTTTGGGCTTGTTCGAATCGTCACGAGATCCACTTTTAAGTAAAGATTAACTAAAAAGTGTAAAATAAATAAACTTTTTAACAAAAAAATAAAAGTGACTCCAAAAAAACTAAAAAGTAAAACCAAAATAAGATTAATTGTATATACTGTATAGATTGAGTATACAAACGGTTACTTGTAAGTAATTTGAAGAAACTGAATTATGGCGTTATTTTTTTACTTTTTAGTTTTTTTGGAGTCGGTTTTATTTTTTTGTTAAAAAGTTTTTACTTATGATTTTCTAAAGTTTTTTTTTAATACATTGTTTTTTAGGATTCAAACGATTTGCTTAAAAATTTTAAATGATGTTCTTTGGATAGATTTGCATCGACACCCAAAAACAGTTCTCATATAAAAAATAAAATAAATACCAATTAAAAAAGAAACGTTTTTTCATGTAGTTGTGAAATAATGAAATATCTAAACACACAAAAAAACCCGAGCCCAATTGATGTAATGGCCGACTTACTATGGAAAACCGACAATGGCCTTTAACACAACAAAGTCACTTAATCTACTTTAGACCGACAACGGGGAAAGTTGTCCATCTATTTAGTGCATTTCTACTGTTATTTTGCTATCAAATTAACAATTGAAATGCACAAACTTAATTAAGTTGCCGTATAATTAAGAAAATTTATCAAAAGTCTTATTTCACGGTGGAGATGTGACAAACAGTAATTACAATTGTGTGGTTATTTAGTGGTGGCTAGCCTCCCTCTGCTCAGTCCACTGAACCAGTCGACATGGCAGCTTCTCTGCTTCATCTGCTTGTCTTCGCTGCCGCGGCGTATGCAGCCTATGCATCCGTTAGTGAGATATTCATCTATATATATTTTTAGTCACATTAAGTAACATACATACTAACTATAACGGCAAATTAAATAAAGCTTGAAAAAAAGTTGGGTTTTTAAAAATTTCCAAATATAATAAGTAATCCCGAATTCCTAATTCATATCTATACTATACTATTATAAATATGTAAAAATGAAAGGTCTGTACATTGATGATATTTAAAAATCCACTGGTTACTAACGCTAAATCGGCTAAACGGATTTCAACTATTTTTGGTACACGGGTAGCTGGGTATCTCCCGATAGTTATAGGATACTTTTTACCCTACTACGCTGAAGAACAAAAGATACGTTATGATTTTTTTTCCTCCGCGAGCGTTGTTTTGCCTTCTACTTCATAATAAATGTAAAAGTTTGTGCAGATGTTTGGATGTTCATCAGTCTACTCGTATAACATGTTAACCGTCGATTGGATTAGAACGAAACATGGCACATATATAAAGTGATCCGGTCATTGATTAAAACCGGATACTTTATTTCTGATAACGTGGGCAGATCAGCCGGGTAAATGCTTATTAAGAATAATGTAGATCTCTTAGATCCTCTCTCTCCTAGATCCCTCGCTTCTCACTTTAGGAAATAACATGAAAAATACAATTACATCCAAATTTAAATAAAATAATTTAACGGATTATATTGCGTAATATTATATCATTTGAGTTCCCGACGATTCGGAAGCTTTTCAGCTTTCCATGGTCACGGGTTGACTGAGAAAAGATATGTTTTCCTCTGTCAAAGTTACAATTTGTGAGAACTACCCACTTTGAGAAAACAAAAGGTGTACATACATGCCAGATTGGCCTAATCTGTAAAGACAGTTACACATATGCCAGAAGTGCCTAATTATTTTATTTTAATAATTTACCAAGCAGCATTTCACAAATGAATCGTACTGAGGAGAAAAGGAGAAAAATCAGTCAACCCGTGATCATGGAAAGCTGAAAAACTTCCGAAACGTCCGGAACTCAAATGAGATAATATACACGATATAATCCGTTTAATCGTTTTATTTAAATGAGTAATAATCGCGGAAACTGAAGAAAATATTATTACATCCTAATGTCAAACCGGCTTAAGAAGTTGACACGCATATAACGTTTCCGATCAAACACTGAGTCATAGATAGCCAAGTCCACACACAGGTACAGTCAAGTGATGACCTGGGGATCCAGGAGGCTAATTATTGTGTAATTATTTTTATCTTGCTTTTTAGGACTCTTTTGTGAATGATGTAACACAGGCCATAAATGGATTGTCTCACGTAAGTTTTTTGTTAGTTATTAAGTTATCTATACTATTATAAAGTTGTAGAAATGAAATGTCTGTACATAGAATATATTTTCAAAAAAATGGTTGTAACGGTCTATTTGGAGGTCACTAAAACTAAGAATATTTATTTTTTATTTTTCGTACGTTTGTATGTGTCGTTGTAGCTTTATCACGCTAAATCGGCGAAGCTAAACCGATTTAAAATTTTTTTGGTACACGGGTTTGATATCTCCAGATGGTTATATACTTTTAACCCGAATACGCTGTCGAAAAAGAGGGGTTATGACTTTTTCTCCTCCACGAACGAAGTTGCGGGCGTCTTCTAGTTTCCTATAAAATTAGCATGGGTAAATAAACAGAAATACAAAGTGTATGTCCCAAAGTGGAGATCTTTTGTAGTGGAATGTACAAAATCATAAACAAATATTTAAAATGATTGATATTAAGTAGTTTTATATGCAACTTGTCCTAAATATATACGTCATTGTTTTTGACGCTCGACTAACTGCAACTAATCACTAGATCGGGCGCGTTCATTGATGGGATGATTTCAAGGCCAAGGAATCAGGTGATACAATCGGCCACACGTTCAAGAAGTATAATCTGTAGGAAACAACGATACGATTAAGGTGACGTAGGTTCATGTTCTTTTCTCCCTCTCACTGAGCATAAGCGTGACCGAGATGGAATGCGTGCTCGGAAGCGCGGATATCATGTATTTTTAATTTTTGCGCGTTTAAATAAATAAAAAAGTAATTGCTGGGTTCCCTCAAACATGATATTGCCGATTTTTAGAAACAATTTTCATATTTTTAGCTTTTGTGCATAATTTGTTACGAATGTTTTAAGTATATTTTAGACCTATGTTCATGATTTTTTTCCATAGAGCGAAAGTCAAAAACTCAGGATTCGAATCGCTGTTGTCCCTCAAGAAAGGCCTCAAGATTGCTAATTTAATTTATGGCAGCCGTATTATGGCCCGAAAGCGCTACAATCAAAAACAAACGTTTTCTGAACCTACGTCACCTGATTAACTATTACAGTTTTGTATATTCGTTAAGTATGTACTTTTACCTGGAAAGTATTCCAAATTTAAGGGAACTATAACGGGTTATTTGAGGATACACTAGGTCGACAATTTCGACTAGATTATATAAGCTGCCTTGATCGTTACTTAAAAAAATGAAACTGTTTATTTCACAGCAAGTTCTCATGTAATACAGAATAACTTAACTTTTAATCTCAAATATTACAGATTTTTAAAGTTAAGGAGTTTTTCAAAATTACACTTTGGACTACGCTATTGTAACTTTATCTCATGCTCACTCTAAAAAGATAGGAAACTGATATTTTCATCATTTTCAGGATGAAAAACCCAAAAACCACGAAGTGGAGGTATGTATTATATAAAAAATATTTTTAAGAAAGAAAATATTCCGTCGGTCTTATATGTATATAATATTATCACACTGTGATATGTGAAATAAAGACGAAATTGCGTTTTTCTGTAAAGACAATTTTTTTTTTATTGACAAAGTTATGTACATGTATTTCCACTTTTCTCACTTTAAAAACAAATTATTAACTCACCTGTAAAGACAAAAAAAACAACATTTAAAGCCTTTATTCCAGGTCTTGATATTTCTTTTAAGTGTATTAATTCTTAAAAACAATAATGACTCTCAATAATTAACATAACCTCACATTTACATTCGACTGACAGTGACACTTGTTAAGGAGTCGCTGTCAAACGTGATATCGATGAAGGTTTGTGGATAAGGCGGCAAATTCAAAATAATAAGTAAAATAACAACTAAAGAAAAGCCACAACGCTAGTGTACTGATTTTCTTTACATCTCCCACCCTCGGAGAGAACAATCGCAAGCAATTGTTCGTTTAGGTGCTAAGCATCACTGGAGTTAGCTTTGAAACATGGTAGAGATTGGATTCTGCCTTCTTATGTCCAGCATCAACTTCATAGATTGAACTGGAAATCTTCCTTAAAATTTTGTATGGTCCTATCCTTAGTTCATCCATTTTTTTTCTATTTAGTCGATTCCCATTTTCTACATAGACTCCGTCTCCCACTTCGAAATTGTAGTCTTCTCTACGTAGGTCATATATTTTCTTGTTATAGTTGTGGCATTTTATAGAATTTTCGAGGGCTATTTTCCTATCTCTTTTCAGATCTTCTTTTGTGCATCTTGATTTCAATTCAAGTGGCAGAATATCCACATTCTCTCCTTCTAAAAGGTATTTTGGACTAAATTTTGTGACTGTATTTTCTGTTTCGTTATATTTTTTTACACATTTTTGTGCAACTGTTGTCTAGGCTGTTTTCTTGTCACTGTCGTTTATTATACACCTTATCCTATTTACTAAAGTTTGACTGAGCCTCTCATTGAGTCCATTTGAAAATGGTGCGTCCACAGCTGTGAATACTATTGTTATGTTTTTCTCTTTCAGAAAGTCTTTTAATTCCTTGGAATTTATGCCAGGGTATTGGTCTGTTAATACCATATCAATATTATAGTTTTGTGTCACATTATTTATTAGCTTAATAAAATCACTCGAGCCTTGAGTTTTTGAGGTCAATATATAAGCATATCTAGTAAAATGATCAACCAAAAGATGCACGTATTTCTTTGTAGACCGTGATCCTCCAAAGCCTCCTATGGTATCAATTGATATAATTTCAAATGGGCGTGTTGCTGGACCTAAATGTGACATCAAACCAAATTTGGATTTTCTTCTTGATTTGTTTTTAATACAAATGTCACATTCATCACAAATTTGCTTAATATTTGTTATGATATTCTTTGCCGTGTAGAATGGTGTTATTTTATTTACCATCTGCGTTCTTCCAATGTGGCAGTAAGTATCGTGGACATCTCGAATTATTTTTTTGCTAAATGCTTCGGACAGTTTAATTTTATTTTGTTTCTTATTCTTTTTGTAGTAAATATTATTATCCAGTACAAACTTGGATTTTTCATTCTGTAAATCCTGATTTGTGTCTTAGTCATTCTTTACATGGTTCAGGTTAATTAAATCTACAACTTTAAAAAAATCATCAGTATTGTCATAAGGTTCTAGGACTGGGTTTCTGCTTAAGCAGTCTGCTTCTTGATTTGACTGTCCCGGGTTATATTTTACTTTAAAATTATATTGCGATAAGTAATATGTCAAATCACCTAATTCCTCGTCTGTTCTAGCTTTTATGTTCAGATTTTCTAACGGTTTATGATCAGAATATACCACAAATTCTTTTCCCATAAGCCAGTGCTGCCAATATTTTACGGCTACTTTGATAGCCAGACATTCCGGATATATTGCCTTCTTTGTCTTTTGAGTGTCTGTCAACTTTTTCGAGAAGTAAGCTACAGGTTTATTAACTCCGTCTTTATCTTCTTGTTTTAATACTGCTCCCACTCCCTTAATACTAGCATCTGTGTAAATTGTTATTGGTTGTTCAGGGTCAAATATTTTAAGAACTGGTTTCGAACATAGTAATTCTTTTATTTTATCGAATGATTCTTGGCATTCTATGGTCCAAATGAATTTTACATCTTTTCGTAACAAATTGTGTAACGGGTTCAGGATAATCGCACTATGTGGTACAAATTTATGATGAAAATTTACTTTCCCAAGGAACTGGCGTATATTTTTTCTTGTTTCTGGAACTGGGAAGTTTTTGACAGCTGTTAAATAGTCTTTGAGAGGTCTAACTGAATTATTTTCTATTATGTGGCCTAAGTATTTGGCAGAATTATTTGCAAAACTACATTTCGAAAATTTCAGTCTAAATCCTTCTGTTAATATTGCCTCTAGTAGTCTTGATATATGTAGTAAGTGTTCTTTAAAAGTTTTTGAAAAAATCATGATGTCTATAAAATTTACTGCAAAATCAGAGAGCGTGTACTTTCTTATTATGTTGCTCAATATTCTTTGAAAAATTGCTGGAGATGTCTTCAGACCAAATGGAAGGCAAGTCCACTGGAAATGTCCCTCTTGTCTGACAAATGCAGTTTTGTATCTATCTTGAATTTTCAAAGGAATTGACCAAAATGCTGAATTTATATCAAAAGTAGAAAAATATTTGCAGTTCACAGTTTTCACCATTAAATCCTCGATCAAGGGGAATGGCTGTGATTGAGGGACAACAATTTTGTTCAAATCTCTGAAATCTATACAAAGCCTTTTTTTTTATCATCTTCGTTTTTATATGCCAGGGTAACCGGAGCAGCAAATGGACTATACGATTCTTCAATCAATTTTTTTTTTCAATAGATTTGATATTTGATGTTCGATTTCTTTTCTATCATCAGCTGTGCATCTGTACGGACGTTTGTAACAATATTTATCCACTATCAAATCTATATGCGCTTCATAATCTCGTACAGTGCCGACGTCATATTTATCCTTAGCAAAAACTGGTTTGTATTTGTCTATTAATTTATCAATTTCTGTTTGTTGATATTCATCTAGATGATTCACAGAAAAATCATAATGGAAATTTTCATTGTCGATCACAAAAGTATCCATACTTTTTTTCCATATTATAGATTTTAAGTTTAAGAGTTACCATACCTTTTGTTTTCTTCTCACCATTAATAGTTTTCAAGTTTGCTGTTTGTGTATCACTTGTGTCTTCTATTTCTTGTAGCTTCAACAATTTAGCATTAATTAAGGACACATTTGAACCCGAATCATAAATTCCAGAAACTTGCAAAGTGTCATTTATTAGTAACATGACTTTTATTAATGGTGGTACCTCTAGTTTTTTGGATTCTCCTTATTTAGTTCAATTTCTAATTCAGAGTTATTCACACTTCTCACAACTGCTTTTTTATTCTTCCCTTTAAACCAGCAATTTTCCTCCGGGTGGAAACGTTTCCCTTTTTTCTCGGTGATACAGATTTGGCATGGTTTTTTTTCTTCAATTTTTTTGTTTCTTGTGTCAGAGTTTAATGTGTAGTTTTTTTAATCATATTTATTATTTGATACAAGATGTTCGAGTTTTCCTAACTCGTTGTAGAGATCTTCAGTTTGTTGTAAAGTCTCTCGGTCAATTTTATCAGTCAGATAATTAGGCAGGCCCGCTGCTATAAGGTATATAAGTGTCCCAGTATCAATCGATTTCCTCACTTCCAATAATAACTTTTCTTTTTTTAGTGCATACTCAAGCAAGGACCCCATTTGGTATTTAAAGGCAAGAGCATAACTGATGGGTGACCATCCTTTGTTTCCAAATGTATCACAGAATTTTTTCTCCCATTTGTTCCACTCTGATTCGATTGTAAATTTCATTAGCAAACAGCTGTACCAATCCATACTGGAGTATTCCAAAACGTTTTTTATTTTTTCAATCTTCTTCTTGTCTTCATTAATATGAAAACGTTCACACTCTTTATTGAAATCCTTTATCCATTGATACGCATTTGCATTTCTGCCAGTGAATTTCTCAATCATAAAATCCTTTGAAATTTTCCCTAAATTTTGAGTTTCAGATTTTATTTCTTTTTCTTCAAGTAATTTCTCTAATAGTTTTTCCAATGTGTGGTCGGAGCTACTCGGTAAAGATTTAGAATCATTTAAGTTTTCCGTTATTTCTTCCAGGTAAAAATCATTAAACTGCAAGTTTTTTCCTTCATCCAAATATATCTTGGATATCTCATCAGTTAAAGTTATCCATATTTTCCTTGTCTAATGCCTTTTATTTAGTGTTTTTCTCACCATGGCATAGTTTGTAGTGTTAATAATTACTTGATGTAAACTTGCAGGCTGGTATTCTACCGGTATTGCGAAAACTTGTCCATTAGGTGTACTTATGGAGGTTATGCAAATAATATTTGTTTTTCCATCCTTCGAAGTTTTCACAGCAAAATCAAACCTCAACTTTTCCATGATTCTTGAAATATTTGCAAAAAATGTTGTTTTATAATATTATCACACTGTGATATGTGAAATAAACACGAAATTGCGTGTTTGCAAAATTTTTTTTATTGACAAAGTTATGTACATGTATTTCCACTTTTCTCACTAATAAACAAATTATTAACTCACCTGTAAAGACAAAAAAGCCTTTATTCCAGGTCTTGATATTTCTTTTAAATGTATTAATTCTTAAACACAATCATGACTCTCAATAATTAACATAACCTCACATTTACATTCGACTGACAGTGATACTTGTTAAGGAGTCGCTGTCAAACGTGATATCGATGAAGGTTTGTGGATAAGGCGGCAAATTCAAAATAATAAGTAAAATAACAACTAAAGAAAAGCGACAACGCTAGTGTACTGATTTTCTTTACATGTATTAACAATCGTATGTTTTATTTTGATTTTACACACGGACACACAATACATAACTCGACAATACCATTATTGTAACTGTGACAGAGAAAATATATCTTTTCCCAGTCAACCCGTGACCATGGAAAGCTGACAAACTTCCGAAACGTCGGGAATCAAATGAGATAATATACGCGATATAATCCGTTAAATTATTCCACAATACCCGTTACTGATTTCATTCAATTATTTTCTCAAACATGCAATGAAATATTGATGTTATGTTCCTTATATAGGCTGCGAAGTATGACGTTTCAGGTGTGGCTAGGACAAGAGGTCGTTGATGGAATTTCATACAAATCGTGCAGGTCTAGGCCGGCAAAGTCCTCTTTTTTAATTTCCATTCCACATAAATTTGAGACACAGGCATCATGACATTCTGCCACTATGCGCATTAAAAAATAAACTTTGATTTTTTTGTTGTTTATTTCATTGCATGTTGGAAAAAAACACTATACATGCCTCGGCGGGAAATATGGGGTTGCCCGCCTCAGACCTATCCATCCTCGCTTTGCTTTGCCGTCTATAGGTCTTCGGCCGGCAACCCCTTTCGTCCCGGCCTCTGTAGTAATACATACTTAATATTATAAATGCGAAAGTGTGTCTGTCTGTCTGTCTGTCTGTCTGTCTGTCTGTCTGTCTGTCTGTCCGTCTGTCTGTCTGTCTGTCTGTCTGTCTGTCTGTCTGTCTGTCTGTCTGTCTGTCTGTCTGTTACCGCTTCACGCTTAAACCACTGAACCGATTTGGATGAAATTTGGTATGGAGATAGTTTGAGTCCCGGGGAACGACATAGGCTACTTTGTATCCCGGAAGAATACCCTTATCCGCGATACACGAATTTAAGGCGGACGAAGTCGCGGGCAGAAGCTAGTGTACTATATATTTATAGTAGTACCTTGCAGTTTTTATATCCATCAAAACAGTCTAATCACACAATATTGTTTATTTTCAGGCGGTAAGTAACGCTGCAGTCTTATTTTATTAAGTCTTATTTCAAATAATTTCATTTCATTTCATTAACGTAACACAAAACCATCACACACAATAAGACTCAATCGAATTGAAAGTAAACCACATCATACACGAAATTTAAAAAAAATACGGTGAATTTGTACCGCCAGGGTAAACTCTGCCGCTAATAGCGCAATTGTTTTTAGACGTTACCCTCTTCATCATGTACAGTGAGACCACTGCAGCGTACCAAGTTGATCGTGTCATGATCCCCGAAATAAAAAATTATGCTTTTAAAAAAAACACTGAATATGTACCGCCAGGGTCAACTCTGCAGCGATCCCGCTATTTTTTTACACGATACAACCTCCATCATGTACTGCGGAGCCATCGCGGCGAGTTCCCGGATGCTGACCTAGCACCCTGGACAGCCCCGGCCCCTATTTCACAATCGCGACAAATGTCGCATGACAGCGACAATTTCACGTTCATTGCGTGCCCAGTAATAAAGATGTATCGAGCTTGCGGGGATCGCCGTGAACATAAAATTGTCGTTGTCACTTGACAATTGTCAAGATTGTGAAATAGAGGCCTGGCGTTCCCGCCTGGCAAGTACGGATAGAGTGGGATGCTTCTGCCATGATTCATTTCTGGCGTAGTATCTGGTCGGTGTCAGGCATGCACACTGACGGCGAGTGTGGGCCCATCGACGTCACGAGGGCTGTTACTATCAGCCGCGATGACGTGAGCTGTGTGGCTCATACAACCCAGGACTGGAAACGTCCGAGGCTGGCCGGACTAGTTACACAACTTCTGGATCAAGTGGTTTCGACTGGCTTACACACTTCCAACAAGCCCTCGACCTTTCACTAAAAAAAATTGATTGAATCAAACAAAAAACTTGTTTCCACCAGAACATATCAAGTGCAATGATTGCAGCAACAATTTTAATTAGATTACTGCTTCGTTATCAAAGATATCACAAATGTTGTATATTGCTGTCAAGTTTACAATAACTTGTTCCAAATAAGATGTTTGCATGCGATAGGCACAATAAGTGGATTGCTCTAAACAAGTTCATTATAAGTTCAATTAAGTGCGAATTGACTTGTGATTGAAACAAACAACAGTTTTGGTGGAACTCAAAATGTTCTTCGTTTGTTTGCTGTTACAATACGACCTGGCCCCTATTTCATAAACGTGACAGATGACAGTTGACAACGACAATTCGACAGTTGACGACACGTTTGGCTCAGTGGGTTGTACAACGGCCTACGAAGCTGACGGTCCTGGGTTCGAATCCCGGCCAGGGCAAGTGTTTGTGTGATGAGCACGAATATTTGTTCCTGGGTCTTGGATGTTTTCTATGTATTTAAGTATTATAATTTATCTATTTATTATGTATATCGTCGCCTAGTACCCATAGTACAAGCTTTGCTTAGTTTGGGACTAGGTCGATTTGTGTAAGATTGTCCCTGATATTTTTTTTTTTTTTTTTTTTTTTTTTTTTTTTTTTTTTTTTTTTTTTTTTTTTTTTTTTTAATTCGGCACACATTACTTCTCCATCATGATGCCAGGCATACAGTTTTACTCGGCGACCCAGCAATGTACGTCGAATTGTCGTTGTCACTTGTCACTTGTCACGTTTATGAAATAGGGGCCTGGTTAAGGTCAACTAAGTAAAATGTTCAAATGTTTAATAATTTTAATTCGTACTACTGCAATCATGTGTTAAGTAATGAGTTTGTTCATGTTATAATTGAATCTATTAAGAGATTTCCAATCAAGCTAAAACGCCACTTGATAGGCTCATATTCTCTCACATTTTATTCAGTGTGGTTCCCTTCCCTAACATCTTTCTTAACAACTGGTGCTGCTTTCCTTCTCTACAAGTTCGATTGTACCACGGAAGCGAAAAATTACTGACCTCACGTGCTTGCCCACAATGTACAAGCTCATTACATATATCCTATGATTCTGAGAGCAAAAATGAATACGCACACGCACATTTAGCTCCTTACTCAATGACACGACCATTTATTAACAAGTTTGGCGGAATAAAGGCTTTTTGGATTTTCGGCTGCTTGGATTGACTATGATTCATGGCTTGAAAGGATCTTGGAGCTGTATAAAGTCGATGCAGCTCTAAAATTCTTCTGAGGCACATATATGCGTCGCGAAACCCCGGGGTGTAGTGGAACTGCCCCAGTGCCCCGAAACATCTATGTGACCCAGTTCAGCCAGTGATATGAAAGTTCGGCAAAAATTGTCTTGTTTATTGATAATTTGGAGGATAGCGGCAAATTTTGTAAATCATTGTTTTAAATATTAAAATGTTCGGTTGTTTGTTTTTTTTTCTAATTACTATTATTTTCACTTAATTATTACAGTTTGCCGAAGCAGTTCTCGCGGTATGTTCCGTTATTTTGCTTGCATACAGTTGGATTTCAAATTAAGCTAGGGCCGACAGTGGCCAAACATGGTTCGTGTAATATTACACTCAGCAAGTGTATCGCCGCATATCTTTATGAGTATTATATTTACGAGTTCAGCTGACATACTGCCGTGTGCTTAAATAATATACCGGTAAAAATAAGAAGTGGGCGGAAAAAAGTTTTCCATATTGATCCAAATGCTGCTAAACAATCGGTCTTTGGTGTTGGACCAGACTCCGTGTTTATACCGCTCAGCGCACAGCAAACCTCAGTCCGGAGGCTACAATAGGGAACATTAATATCATTTAATTCAGATAATTACATCCATAGATTTGTCAGTTAAACAGCTTAAACTATGTTAGTTACTCATTTTACATATATTATGGATTTATTTATTTTATTAAAACACTATCTCAGGTGATGATCATAGCCACCCAAAACCGCAGGATGGAACAATCAAATTTAGTAGCGGATACCTTCCGAATTCTGTTGGGACTACCCCGTACCCGACTCAACAGAGATACGACCGGTTTCCCCCTGATTGCGTAAAAGTCATCAGTTCGTTCATTAGCAAACATCCCTGAAGCGCTGCAATATCGCAGCAGTCCCAACAGTATTCTGAAGGCATTATTATACTGGACACGGAGAGCGTTATACACTTTTTGGGTGTAATTAACCCATAGGCTACTCTTGTAGAATACTTGACAGTACGCCTTAAAAAGGGTTATTTCAGCTTGCTTAGAACAATGAACAAACCTACGGGCTAACATGCTACTCCGCACTGCTAACTCCCTCCGTTCCCTGTCAATATCAAGGTCATCTTTTAAATCATCGGACAGAATGTCCCAGATATTTAAATTGTGTTCCTCGTTCTAGTACAGAGAATTTCCAAACCGGGCAGCTATGGAGTAAATACATAAATCCAAACATTGATTTAAACTTACACGATCTTCACTCATTATCACAACACAACAAAACGGGACTTCGTTACGTCCACGGTCTCGAAGGAAAATGTTTCCTTCGAGACCATGGACGTAACGGGACGTCCGAAACGTCGAAGAATTACCAATGAAAGGTAATTAAATAAATCATATTTATACGCGATTAAGCCCCGTTTTGTTGTGTACATAAATCCATATCCATATCCATACTAATATTATAAATGCGAAAGTGTGTCTGTCTGTCTTTCTGTCTGTCTGTCTGTCTGTCTGTTACCTTTTCACGCTTAAACCGCTGAACCGATTTGGATGAAATTTGGTATGGAGATAGTTTGAGTCCCGGGGAAGGACATAGGCTACTTTTTATCCCGGAAAAATACCGTTATGCGCGACAAACGAATTTAAGGCGGACGAAGTCACTGGCAGAAGCGAGTAGTGATATAAACAAACAGAAATGGATACTAAAAAGAGCTATTGTTTATAATGTCTTGTATATTTCAGGGCTCTTATAGCGAGACGGCTAACATTGAAGGTAATACGGGGAGGAGATGCCTGGTAAGTGTATAACGTAATAAGTTAATAACACAAAATAATTAGGCACATATTTTGATTTGTAAGCGAATCCTGAAAAAGGAGGTGGTTCTCGATCTACTAACATATCGAATAGAGAATGAAAAAATACGAAGAATGAAAATAGAAGACATTAACGCATACGATTGGTAAAATATTCGACAAGGAAGATCCTCTCATGTCAAAAAAAGCTTACAAAGAAAAAAAAAAAACACTTTTTTCCTTGTAAGATTGATTACAAAATGTTTAAGAATGCACAAATCAAGTTCAATCATATGTATTTGACCTAATATCTAAACTTTGAATGTTTGACACCCCATTGTTCGTTTTTTAAATAAAATAAAAATCTTTTAATCAATTTTTTATTAGCGAAATTCTTGGGCTAGGCACCTTCTTAACTATTCTAAATGTCAAATAGATAGCAATAGTAGTTCCTGAGATATGGTGGTTTAACAGTCCGACAGACAGACAAACAGAGTCACTCCATAAGAGTTCCTTTTTTACCTGTTTGGCACGGAACCCTAAAAACGTTGGTTAATAGGAAATATCGAGTTTGTGCGACTGACATGCCGGTACGATTTCGCCTCCCTCCCCTAAGATGACTCCAGTTTTTTTGTATTCTTGTTAATTCAGTTCGGTAGTAGAATTAGGTGCACATAGAAAATTAAATTAAAACAATTACGAATTTTCAGCTCCGTAATTTTTGAGGCAGAGCTTCATACAAAATTAAAAATTGTTCTTTATTTTTTTTTTCATTATTTAGATCTGTTGTATTTATAAAAACATTAATTGTCGTGTATTATTGACGTGTTTTAGGCTGCCGTCAACAAGAACCATGACCTCATCACCCAAGCACTATACGACCGCTTCCCTGAGGCTAGACTGAAGATTCTAAAAGCAAGTCAGCGAGTGAAGAAACTCGCCAATCGGGTACCGATGATTCAAATTCATTCATTTCATGAGAAAATACTCGTAACTCGTAACAGTTGTCAAGGGAGCCGAAATAAAAGAGCACAAGACCACGGGCCTATGATGGTCGCGTTTATCACGCGATAAATGATATGATAACGCGCCTGTCACTCTGAGCACGAGATGGCGGACCTATGATGGTCGCGTTTATCACGCGATAAATGATATAACGCGCCTGTCACTCTGCGGGCCTATGATGGTTGCGTTTGTCACGCGATAAATAAATGACATAGCTGCCGTCACCTTCTGACACGTATGTGAGTACGAGAGTGACAGGCGCATTATCATATCGTTTATCGGGTGATAAACGCGACCATCATATGCCTGCTGAGCACGAGATGGCGGGCCTATGATGGTCGCGTTTATCACGCGATAAATGATATGATAACGCGCCTGTGACTCTGAGCACGAGACCACGGGCCTATGATGGTCGCGTTTATCACGCGATAAATGATATGATAACGCGCCTGTCACTCTCGCACTCACAGACGTGTCAGAAGGTGACGGCAGCTTTGTCATTTATTTCTCGCGTGACAAACGCAACCATCATAGGCCCGCGCCAGGATATTTATTGTGCTATTAAATAAAGGAACGTGACGTGTTGTCAGCGACGGATCAACAGTATGGTTTTAGATTCAAATTAAAGTTTATAATGTATTCAAATCTCAAAGGATTCAGGAGTAAAGGAAATGCTTAGGCTTGTGGATTTTAAAACATAGTTCATGAATGAGAGACTTAGACCAACATCTTATCAGGTCCGAAGTTTAGAATTGTTTAATGAATCTCGAGCGTGTGTTCGAATGCGGAATTTTAAATAATTTTGAATTTGTTGTCAGAAGAAGATTTTTAAAAGCTGCGCATAGCCAGACAGTTTGTAAGCGACAAGTTGTAAGGCGCCTCGTTACATAGTATAATTGGGTCATATTTATTTTTAGTATGACTTAGCGTTATGCGTCTTTCCTGTGGATACCCGAAAGTTAAGGGTTTTAAATACTAATATTTCTTAGTGCCCTATTAGGCGATGTACAAATTAATTAATACTCTAGATCTAAGCGATAAAAATATCAGTTATATGTACCCAAGCCCTTAACTATTGCGTTGTCCACAGGAAAGACAGCTAAATTCTAGAACCAGAATGACCCAAATTAGCCTGTAGTCTAAGTTACATATAAACATTTAGATCATGATCGTCATTATGGCAACTATAATTAGTAGAAAGTGAAATTGTGGAATATTCGTATTTGTAAATTCACACGCTGTAGGAACAATAGGATTGAATTGGAAATGACTAAATTTGAATAATAAGTCCGTCACGTAGATTAATTAAAATATTGGGGACGTAGTTTTTCTTTATTGACGTAATCAAAAAATTATATATCGCCTGATACATTAAGTCAAAATGTACCCCCCACTCCTAAATTTTAATGCGATTTATCTCAGTATTTTTTTTATTATTTTGAAAGAGCAAAAAATACATGTCCTATATTTTCTTAATAAGAGTCCCCGGCAAGCTCGGCCGGATTTCACCTTCCCATACAAACGGAGTTTCGTTCTCATTTAAAAACCAGGAGTTGGATTGTAGCGTAACTTTGCTTATACAATGACAATAGGTATATCGAGGTCTGTAATTAGTTTATATGGCTCTAGTTTATAAAACAAACTAAATACAGCAAAAACAAGTTTTGTATGAAAAAATTAAATTCGCTGTATTTTTGTACTATAAAAAAAAACTTTATTTCCAGATACTATGATATCTGAAGCTACATAAACTAATAACAGAACTGCATATACCTTAACTTATTCTTAGTACAAAGTTTCAGAGCAAACTAGCTAGTTGTTTTAAAATGAGAGCGTAACTACTTTTGTATGTAGAACCGAGCTTGCCGGGGACTCTTTAACAGAGGCGTGGCATGATGAAAATTACTAGGAAAACCGAGGCATATTCATTAACTCATATTTAAAGAAAAAGGTGGCCTTTCCTTGGGCAACCCGGTGGGAATCGGCTTATATGGACGCCACGCCACTGCTCTTTATCTAACTGACGGATTAATTAGAATTTTGATTTTCATACCCCTCAACATGTCTATTACATATGTTTTGTACAGTAACATGTTATGTTCTTGTCACTGTTCGTATTAAATGGCTTTTTATTTTTTCAGTATTCGAAGAAGAGGAAGCTCGTAAGAAAAGTTTTATTGTATTTATCGTGAATATACACAGATTTATGAGATCGCTATTTAGCGATAAGACCGCCTGTTGCATATCTCTGCTTGAATATATTGTTTTTTCTATACTCTGCTTTGTGAGGTGTGCAATAAAGAGTTTTGTATTGTATTGTGGATACAAGGTGCATGCGAAGAACCCGAAAGTAAAACATTAATTGTAACGTGCGTAGGAGTAAGACGGATGTCTGGAAAAAACTTAAATTTTATCGAAAATGCTATTAAGGGCTTGCATCGTCATTCGTGAACCACGCCCCAAACGCCGAGCGGGCCAATGAGCGTAATTTGTAATAAGGGACACATTTATTGCTCGCACGCATCAAAGAAAGAGAAAGCTAATACCCTACATGCTTGGGGTTTTTCGGCGTAAGTGCCAGATATAAAAGTACAATGAAATCGAAGATATTATTATGTTTTGTTAACATTTAAGTTAAGCACATAAAAGATAAAGGGAAGAGTGTCATAATTTTGCCGTTTAAAAATATACAATTAACTTAACTTAACACTAGCTTAAGTCTAGTCAAAAAGGCCCCCTAGAGTGGTCCCAGGCGCAAAGGCCATCACACTGGCCGCGTTACCACGTTGAATGCACATGCACAACCTTTGCTTGCACCAGGTACAAACCCGCGCGGGCGTCAAACCCCCTCTCGCTAATTCGACGTTCCACTTCACTAATGAACGCCTGGATGGATATACATATAATATATATAGCCGGGAGGCTTTTACAAACACAGTTCCGGCTATAAAGAAATACATTTTCTGAAAGAAGTGAAAAAACTGTTGGTTAGAGCGCAATTCCATCCGGAGTCTCCTGTCGTTACTGCAAACTGACATACGACGCGCTCTGACACCTTCTCGTGTACAGTTCTCATTCAAACTACAAACATCTGTCATTCATCATCACCCAGCCATCAGTTCAAGTCCTATTTATATATCACCTACCTCGCACGACTGTACTGTGGAATAAATTATCGCCGGCAGTATTTCCGCACCGAGGCAACAAGAAAAGAGCGTACTCCAATCTGCAAGGCCGGTAACGCACTTGTGACTCGTCTGGTGTTGCAGTTGCAGGTGTCAATGGGCGACGGTGATCGCTTATCATCAGGCGATCCGTCTGCTCGTGTGCCTCCAAAAACATTTAAAAAAAAAACTAAAAAGTCATACTTTACTTGCAGTGCGGCGTAAGTATTTTATTATTTTCAGTCTTTAAAGTTTAAAGAATTTAGCAGGTCCTATTTATAAAACCCGGATGCAAAAATATGTGTTGGGTATAAATTGGACTTTATAACGCGGCCTATTCAAACGCCGGCCATCACTAATAAGGCCCGCGGATTGGACGAATCTCGTGCTGCAGCGCAACAGTCAATAGCGTCTGAGAATCGGAACGCATTGCGCGTGAGCGAGCCGTTTGAAATTCGTTCACGCCGCTCCCGCGCAGTCCGGCAACCTACGCGCTACCAACTGTATTAAAAAGAGAGTTATTAAATAAAATATTCCAGTTAGAATAATCTCTAATGTTCATTAGTTTATTATAAATAGTGCATCTTTCGTGCAATGAACTATTAAGTATAAAGAAGAAGACGTAAACTGGCTGATATGAGCTTGCTTTTCGACATATTAAGAAATCGTATCGACTGCCCTGAGCTACTATCAGGTTTATTGTTCCGTGTCCCGAAGCGTCGCACTAGGCATACCACTATGTTCCATGTCCCCTTCCACTCTACTAACTACGGCGCCAATGCTGTATTATCTCGCCTTCCTCATCCGTACAACCGAGAGGTTTATATGACTGATCCATTCATCGGGTCCAAGAATACATTTAAAAACGAAGTTTATAGGCAACTGCGGAAGGGGTTAAAAATAAACACGCAATAACTTATTACAAAATCGGATTATTTTAATGCTATTATTATTTTACTTTTAAGTACTAACGTAGCAACTCCTTTCATTGGCTTTGGCTTTAATTTACTATTAGTACCTGGGCAACCGAGCCTTGCTCGGTGAATATAAACATATATATGGAAACATACAAGAATTGCTCGTTTAAAGTAATCATCCAATACAACAGATCATATTTGGAGATCTGGTTGTTGAGGCTAGTGTGTCAGTGGGAATTGTCTGCATGGTGGGTGGGATAGGTGTAGGTAGCGTTTCTTGTCGGTGGGTACTTTTGTACTTACAATAACTCACAATATCTATCTTGGTATTTTTTGTATGATAACGAATAAGGAGAATGTTGCCGGTAAATTGTAATCCTGTCTTCTATTTCATTTTTATCATGTAACATTGTGTAGTTTGCACTTTTTCATTACTTTATCTGAATACAAATATATAAATTTTGTATCTTCTATAACCCTCAATATCTATACTTTAATGATAACTTATATAAGAAAATAATGTCGGTAATCTGTTATCTTGTTTTATCTATAATTGTCGAAACCTGTAGGTAACATTGTGTAATTTGCACTTTACAATTTTCATGTCAATCAATTTATAAGATATCTCTGTATTTCTGTATGTATATTAACGGATGACTGTTATTGGCCTCCTATTATGTAAACCATTTTATGTAAACTGAACTACTCATGGCTGTTGTTATCCCGAACACCAATAAATAAATAAATAAATAAATAAACTGTACGCGTAGTGTTTTCACTTAAATACATAGCCCCGTCGCACGACCCCGAGCTAGCTGGCGCTATGCAACTTGTATATTATTATTTATTAGGGTGGGCCATTTTCTTCTGGTTTTTCATAGGCCAGAGTTGAAAGATGTCATTTAGTATTCATATTCTATCAATCTATATATAGAAATAAATCGCCTGACGTCGGGAGTGTAATAATAAACATCAAGCGCGGGTAGATCGAAAAACTCGAGCGACTAGAAGACGTTGATTTGCCGCTCCAGTTTCCTTCGAGACTATGGACGTAACGCGACGTCCGAAACGTCGAAGAATTACCAATGAAAGTTAATTATATAAATCAAATTTATACGCGATTAAGCCCTATGTTGTTGTGATAATGAGTGAAGATCGTGTAAGTTAATGTTATGTGTTTAGATATTGCTATTTTGACTGACTTACATATTTACTTATAAAAAAAAATACCTACTTAATTTAACCGCTCCTCATAAATGTTTGCACGCCTGCATGCAGGCTGAATGCACTGGACTCTTACCTGCTGTGAATCATCTGTACATATATTCTGCATTCAATGCAAATAAAATCTTGGAATTTTGAATCTTTGAATCTTGAAATCACCTACTCCCAACTGCCCACACCCCGCACTTCCCCGGGAGGGGACATTTGTGCATATCGTGGGCAGTGTGTGCTATGGAGGATCGCCCTTATGCTGATGCCTAAACCATTTAACTTGTCACAAAACTTAGTTTTTATGTGTTATATATGGATAAGTTACTTACGTTATTGCTGTATTCCGAAGTTTAAATTTTTACTTTTGTTTGCAATAAATATATTTATTTTTCTTTCTGCCACGTGGCCAAAAATGCGACCGCTTTGGGGATCAATCAGTACCCGATACTGATAACATAAAAGTGGAAAAAAAAAATTTTTTTCACAATTTTTTTTTTCATTTTGTATGGGGTGATGCGATCTATTTCGCCCACCTCTCCGTACAAAATGAAACATTTCTGTACGTATCTATCGATTCCTGGTACATGCGAGAGTAATAGGGAATATGCATGCAATTTTTGCTTTATGAAAAACTCATTCATGTAACAAACAGTAGACAAAAAAAATTGTTCAAACAACTATATAGTAAAATAAGCATTATTTACAAAATAACAATTTATTTTATTGTTAAATAATTTGGAGTTTTTATGGCCGGAGTGCACTATGACGTAACAGTTACAGTACATGTCGGACCTTTCTGTGAAATCGCTGTCTAATTGGTAGAAATGCCTATATCATGCGTATTTCTTGACCGATTTTAATTTTAAAATCACTTTTTGCAATCGTTTTTACGGTATTTCGATATATAATTACCCTATATATAATTCATGTATGTACCCTATTGTATTTTCTTTTGCGCTTCGATATTTTATATCTAAATCCCAAGATAAAACTGGTTGATTGATAAAATATATATTTATGGTCTACGGATAAGTTGTTTTTTAGAAAACAAACTAATTTAACCATGTTTTTATTTTCAGATTGATATATAACAAATAATAAACAGTAAATGACATATCTTATATCTTGTTGATTACTTAAATAAAACGATTATCGAATGTCATAAATTCATATTAAACATTTATATTTCTACCATACCGTGTACATCACTACCCTCGGTACGAGTATACCAATACTTCGATTTTGTTTTAAAATATACAATTAATGGATTTTAGTCATTTGCATTTCCGCGAAATTGTGTCTTGGTTAGATGTGACAATAAATTATGCTCACATGCGCATAATTTTATGTAGTTTCCACAAAAAAAAAACGCATACAAATGCAACAAACCGCCAACAGGCATAATTATCATCCTCGACACGATTATAATCAAATATGGAGTTCCGCAAACTAACGCTTGAATTTACCAATTATTTGAAATATACAATCTTAACATGAATTTGTGACAATGAAAACATTCACCTTTAAGAAAAGAACGTACTCCCACCTGAAAGGCGCAACGCACGTGTGACTCCTCCGGTGATGCAAGTGTCTATGGGCGACGGTTATCGCTTACCATCAGGCGAGCCGTCTGCTCGTTTGCCCCCTACGCCATAAAAAAAAAAAACATTTCCTTAGAGTAAGCATTTTAACTTACCTACCCTACTATGTATACATTAGTAGATAACAACAATAATGTGTGGGGTAGTAAAACATTGAGATGTATAACTGATGTGATGTGGTTTTTAGGGTTCCGTACCTCAATCGGAAAAAAACGGAACCCTTATAGGATCACTTTATTGTCCGTCTGCCCGTCTGTCTATCTGCCAATTTATTTCAAGAATGTCTGGAGGTATCGTGTTGAAATTAACATCAAATACTCAAGTCTACGGTCCCGTGAAGTTGTGAAAAAATCAAACTTCTACATTAACGTTAAAAAAAGATACGGACATTTATGCCGCAAAAAACGTATATTTCGACACTTTCAAGGAAATCAAAATGATAGGGTACTTCCCGTTGACATTAGAACTATGAAATTTGGCAAGTAATATTGTGATATACTTACAAATACATACAAGAATCTGAAAACTAAACATTTGTAATTAAATCATAAAAAATATAGTAGTTTTCAAAAGACATATTTGGACAGCCCGGTTGCGTAAATTTTGCACCTCATTTGTATGCAATGCTATAGATATCAGGTGCAAACTTTACTCGACCGTAACCGGGTAATATAAATATGTTAAGGTAAGTGAAAGTTTGTACGGAACCCTCGGTGCGCGAGTCGGACTCGCACTTGGCCGGTTTTCTTATTCAATTTGATCAAACTATGTTTTAATTTTCAGCCTGGTGTAAGTAACACTGTATTTTTTTTTGTTCGGCAACTTTAGTCTTTGATTTTTATGTTGACAACTCTAACAATAATAAGATTTATTCATTTGGTGCTATCTCCTCAAAATTTCGTCTAATATCTTATCTACTATTAAAAAGTTGTGAAAATGAAATGCCAGTACATTGTGCATTTCTGTTTTGGATGTTTGGACGTGCCGCTGTGGTTTGATCACGCCAAAACGGGTGAACGGATTTCAACTATTTTTGGTACACGGGCATTCACAGTAATAGGATACTTTATACCCGATTACGCCGAAAAAAAAAGATGGTTTTCATTTTTTTCTTCTCCACTGCCGAAGTTGCGGGCATCTTCTAATCTATACCTTTACCTAACTTTATACCTAATAGTTCAGATATTACTCAATTTAAACTAAACTGTTGCTTCAGAGATTCTTTCTTCCACCTTCAACTTTGGGGATGCTAGATATTCCCAAGATCTGGAGCTACAAAAATTCGTATTTTAAGCCAAGTTGCGGCGATTTGTATGCGGTGAAGCAAAATCAAGAACCAGTTTAAGGAAAAAATAATAAAACTATTCAGTGAATTATTTGTAACTAAACAGTTATTCTATTGAAGACATGATAGAAAAAAACATGTTCGAATATTTTCAGTTTGACGTTATAATAAACATCTTTATTGGCATTTTTATAACTTTACTGATATTCGTATCATAAAGACGCTATTGTATTATATGAGAACTTTTTTTTTCAGGATCGACACCGGCTCCAAATTCTTTGACTTTGCAAATTATAAAATATTTTTTTGTGCAATATAATTTAGTTTTATTATTTAAATGTATTATTTATCCCAATACAACGAACGTGGGTGTATAGAGTTGCCGACTATAAGAATGCTATCTATTGACACTTTATCCAATAGCAAGTACCTTTCTTAGACCAAATGACGGAGACCATACAAACTTACATCTATACTATGGCGTGATGAAGCCACAACAACACATACAAATGTATGTGACAATTCAAAAAAGTCAAAAAGCCGTTATTAGATTGTCCATTGGTGTTTACCCTATCTGCATCCAATTTACGATTTGATATCTTGAATGTAACACGTTTTTACTTGACTGGAAAATTGTCCTAATTATCAGCATACATGGAGGTAATGAAAACATGCTTAGTATAAATTAAATCTTCACACTTAATAATCGGGACGCTTTCGTCTTTGCAATAACAGTAGCAAATATGTATTTAAACGTTTTAATATTATTTCTGTTATTGTTTGAATTAAACTTGGGTGATAAAAATTACAAGGGGGAAAGTTTTCCAGTAAAATATTTACAGGCAGAGGATGTGGTTCCGGAATATTCAGACGGGGAGTATTACCTGCGGGGCCTGAACAAGATACTGGACTATTCACTGGCGTATGTGAACGATACAGACCTAAATTGGGCTTTAGGAATATTTTTTATGAAAGGTACGCTTTACAGGTTTCTTTATAAATCACAAATAATGTGTAAGTGTATGTGAGTCTGTTAACTTCAAACTCAGATAAATCCACACTTGGGAGATTATTGAAAAAAAAGTGATAATTCGGTGATTTGAAAGGCAGATTATTTGCATTATGGCTAAAGCATTAAAAAATCGATCCTGTTCCACAAACTCAGCTTAAAAACCATCTAAACTAGTGTATTATTTTCAAAAAAATACATTTTGATTGGATTTACCTTCATTTGATATAACCGTTTGCAATTTATCTATCTTTGAAAAAACCCAGTGTGGATTTGTATAATTTTGATAAAAGACCTGGATTTATCTAGATTTAATAACGCAGAGTTAACTTCAACTGACAGCCATATTGAACAAACTTCTTTCGCTGATTCGCTTTGATGGACTTGCCTTCATTTGAAACAAACTGTCATATGGACATACCTAATCTTGAAAAAATATTGTGATCTTAACTTTATTTTTCTGAAAAACTACACGAAATTATTCTTAACCCATGAAATAGAAACAAAACCAATTTCTTAACCTTTTATTATATACAAAAATATTAAAAAATGTCGGAAATGGATTTACCCGAGTTTGAAGTTAACCGACTCATGTATAATGAATGTCTGGAAAAGTTACACAAGGTGCCCGCGTGCAATCCGAAAGATATTAACCTCTCATTCCTTACGTCATTAGGAGCAAAAAGTATTCCCAATCAAATCAGACATAGTTTTGAAGATATGATAAATTTTCATGTAAACTATTTATTGTGATTACTAGAGTGCATTAAGCTCTTTTGATCGTGACTTTGCCACGTATGTTGCCAAAGTTTCGCGTCGCTATTTTCAGATTAAAGTGACAGCTACCACTCACAAAGTCATCGTTCTTTCGAAAAATAATCATCACCATTTTATTGAAAGGGATAATGTTCATTGATAAGCGAAAGTTATTCAAGTTTTATGGACAAAAATCAACAAGACTAAATTTTACTTTGCTGAATTTAACTTAAATAACTAAATATTACGGGACAATTTTACACAAATCGAACTAGTCCCATGGTAAGCTCAATAAGGCTTGTGTTATGGGTACTAGACGACGATATATTTAATAGATATATTACTTATATACATAGAACATTCAAGACTCAGGAACAAATATTTATGCTCATCACACAAATATTTGCCCTTACCGGGATTTGAACCCAGGACCTCAGCTTCGCAGGCAACGTTACTCCCACTGAGCCAAACCGGTCGTCAAACTTGAGTCATACTTTTTTTTTTACATGTGTTGTTAAAATCTTTCGGGTTCTTCGCGGGCACCCTGTATTAAAAGTGACCTTGTATTTACTTTTCAGCCATACTTAAGAGAACTAGTGAAGAAAATAAAAGCAAAATACGAAAAGAACAACTGCAGTTAATTAATAATATCACATTGAAAGCGGAAATTACTATGTCTCACTATTATTACAGAATGAGACCAGACTCGTGGGCATCCTACGGAAAAAGAGGTAGTAAGGTTTTAATTTTGGCCATATGTCCATTGTTTAATTAATTAGTCATGCGCAGAATGTGTTACTAAAAACAAAAGAGTGATATGCATCTTTCGCTCACCGAGATAAATATCTTTTTTTCTTTAGTAGTTCAGTTTAGATCGCTTAGGGCCCTTACAGACGAACGGCACTTTCCTATACGTAGTACAACTGCAGCCGTCGCCACCTGTTGACGGCTGCCGTCGCCACTTGTCGACGGCTGCCGTCGACGCGTTGCCGGCTGTCGTCGAGAGGTGGTGACTGCAGCAGTTGTCGAACGGCACTTTCCTATACGTAGTACAACTGCAGCCGTCGCCACCTGTTGACGGCTACCGTCGCCACTTGTCGACGGCTGCCGTCGACGCGTTGCCGGCTGTCGTCGAGAGGTGGCGACTGCAGCAGTTGTCGAACGGCACTTTCCTATACGTAGTACAACTGCAGCCGTCGCCACCTGTTGACGGCTGCCGTCGCCACTTGTCGACGGCTGCCGTCGACGCGTTGCCGGCTGTCGTCGAGAGGTGGCGACTGCAGCAGTCGTGGCGTGATTCGTTCTCCATTTTGTTAGTCAACTACAAATAGACCGAGAGTGCGCCTGCGTCTATAAAATGGGCTCCAGCGACGAAAAATAATAATAATATATCATATTTTTTAAGCAACCTTAGATATTTGTGTTTATATTTTATTGGGTGTAATAATTCATCTTCTTCTAATTGTTTCCTCGACCACAAATAACTTTTTATTACACACTTCACCGACGGCACACGTCATGCTTACCCTTGATATTTTTTAACAAAATCACCTAAATTAAGTTCTATAAAAATACGACCCGTTTTAAAATAAGTGTTTTTCGACAAATAACATATGTTTTTATAAAATTGATTTTAGTATAAGCTTTAAAAAAATATCAAACTTGTAAGAGCAAATATGGATCCGTATGCGGTAAGGGGCTAAATTTTAAACTTGTTAGTCTTAACCTACTAAAACTTACCTTAATGTCATGGCGAGCCTTTGTTCCGCTGGTATACTTTTCCTCATTACGGTGTCTTGGCGAGATATTGTGGGTTTCAAAATAGTTATTAACTCATCAAACGAAGCAGTTGACATTCGGAAGTAATTGAAAAACTTTTTTTCGTTTCTTCGCAAACGTGGATATAATGTAAAAAAATCTCCTTCTTGTTCTCTATACATTAATATTTCGTCAACCCATAACGAACGAGTATTTTTTCTTCGTTGTCTGCGACGGCGACGGAGTAAAAGCAATAACAGTGTTTCTTCACCAGAAGCCATTTTGCAACTACTCTTGTAGTATAGAGGGCCGACGTCGACCGCTATAGACTGCCACCACAACTGCTGCAGTCGCCACCTTTCGACGACAGCCGGCAACGCGTCGACGGCAGCCGTCGACAAGTGGCGATGGCAGCCGTCAACAGGTGGCGACGGCTGCAGTTGTACTACGTATAGGAAAGCGCCGTACGTCTGTAAGGGCCCTTATGGTTTTATCACTCATTCACACACAGAGCTATTGAGAAGAATGACTTTATTAATTATAATGATTATACTTGATACATTCAGGCGTTGCTTTGAGGAATTCCACATTAGGTTAATGGTTTATTTGCTTTTCCTCGAAATATTGTCTTGGTTAGATGTCACAGTAAATTGTGCTCTCATCATGCGCATACTTTCATGTAGTTTCCACAACCAATACGCATGCAAATACAACAAACCACCACCAGACAGTGTAATCCTAGACCCGTGTTTCGCCTCTCTGCGAGGCATCATCAGATGCTGGAGATGTTGACGGTCCGGCGTCCACCTGACAAGACCAGAGGGGTTATTGCCTAACGAAATTTTGACACTTGGTATCGGAATCAACTGTCATAGCCCATACAAAATCATGACACTTGATTGCGATTGCGAGCGTCAAACGCGTTTGGCAATACGGGGGCCGGTTTCGCATGCGTGCACGATTTATTGTCACATCTAACCCGGGCCTATGATGATCGAGTTTATCACGCGATAAATGATATGATAACGCGCCTGTCACTCTCGCACTCACATACGTGTCAGAAGGTGACGGCAGCTATGTCACTTATTTATCGCGTGACAAACACAACCATGATGGCCATCATCATCAGCCCGCAGGACAATATTTCGCGGACTAGCAAAGGAACGATAACCCATTAATAGTAATATAAAAGTGGCCACAATAGTTTGAAGTAGTTTAATAGATTTTTTTTATGATTTAGGGGTCTAACAAGCAGACGAATCGCCTGATGGTAAGCGATCACCGTCACCCATTGACACCTGCAACACCAGAGTAGTCACAAGTGTGTTGCAGTCTTTCAAGCGGGAGGCCGCTCTTTTCTCTTTGCGCTTACTGTCGATGTTATAGCCTGTGATTCTTCCTTAGTGTTAGAGCTCCTCAAAGACGAAGATCTACAAATACAAGCTATAGGAAATTTTAACAGAAATCGTTTGCAAAAACGGATTTTGACCAACACATCAATCAACGGTTTCGCCCAGGTTATGGATGAACTCAAACTGCAGAGGTTCGATTATCTACAGTATACTGATGAATCTTTTCATTCTGGAGAATACTCAATGACTTTAGACGATTCAGGTAAAAATGTAATTTTGGTTATGAAATCATTTTATTGTAAGCGATGAGCTTATAGCTTGACAAGTTCTTTTGTGAGACTCCCATGGTCTGCGGGCGACGGGGACCCGCAGACCATGGGTGTCACAAAAAAACTTGTCAAGCTATAATTCATTCATAGATTTAACATTTTATGTACCGTCACCGACTTGCTTAATGCGGTAAAATTAAGAGTCCCCAGTATGCTCGGTTCTCCATACAAACGTAGTTATGCTCTCATTTTCAAATGACTAGCTAGTTTGCTCTAAAACTTCGTACTTAGAATAAGTTTAAATATATGCAGGCCTGTAATTAGTTTATGTAGCTTCAGATGCCATAGTAAAAAAATACAGCGAATTTAAGTTTTTCATACAAAACTTGTTATTGCTGTATTTCGTTTGTTTTATAAACTGCAGGCATATAAACTAGTTTCCGGCCTAGATATACTTCATGTCAATGTATATGCAAATTTTCGTTACAATCCAACCCGTAGTTTTAAAATAAGAACGAAACTCCGTTTGTATGGGAAGGTTAAATTCGGCCGAGCTTACTGCTCTTAATGAACACGTGTAATAATCACTGTAACGTAGAACAAACCCCGATACACTTTGAAATAAATGAGATGATCTTCAAACGGCTGGATAGATAATCATCAAATAATGAAAAACCGATTGAATCAAACAAGAAACTTGTTTCCACCAGAGCATATCAAGTGCAATTGGTTGAAGCAACAATTTTAAGTTGATTACAGCATTATTATTAGCAAAGATATCACAAAAGTTGTATACTTATTGCTGTCAAGTTTCAAATTGATTGTTTCAAATAAGATCTTGCATGCGATAGGCACAATAAATGGATTGTGCTAAATAAGTTCAATCAAGTTCGAATTGACTTGTGATTTAAAACAAATATCAGTTTTGGTACAACTCAACTCAACTCAACTGTTAATTCGTTTTTTTTTTACTGTTATCTTAACGCGACCTGCCCCCGTATTTCCTAACGCGTTTGACGCTCGTAATCGCAATCAAGTGTCATGATTTTGTATGGGCGATGACAGTTGATTCGGATAGCAAGTGTCAAAATTTCCTTAGTCAATAACCCCCCTGTTAAGGCCAACTAAGTAAAATGTTCAAAAATTGTATCATTAGTAACAATAAGTAACAAGTTTGTTCATATTGTGATCGTATCGATTAAAACATTTCCAATCAAGCTGAAAAGCCATTTGACAGGCTCATTTTTTTTCAGTGTACTTCTCTAATAAGTCACTTTTCAAACTGAATAGACAAAATCTAAACCAGTTCATCAACTTAGAAGATAAGTACGATGGCACAGACAGGGACACATATATACCTACTTGTTGAACCTGCTATTTGCTTCGCCAGTTAATTATCATAATATCACCGATATAAAAGTTAAAATTATTGTTGGTTATCCAGATTTCTGCCTAAGTGAAATAATTTACAATCCTAAGCCACTAGATAATATGCAGATGTTCAAACCCTGTGTTGCCGAAGAATTTTGTTCCGCCCTCGTGTATAAAAGTATTCCCTCCATTTCCTACACACTCAGCCACCGGTGAGTTTTTATTATCATTATACTTTTAAAATGCTTTTGTCGAATGAAACACAGTAACCAAATATCAAATAATATCACATTTATTCAGCCCCTAAACTAGTACCTCTCCATAATGTGCCAGCCAGCCAAAATCCGAGTTATTTAATATTTCCTACATTGTCCTGATTGGGCCCGATTCCGAAGCCCTACGAGGTTAGAGATACAATGTTAACGGTATCAAATATCACATAGTTTTTATCCAGAAGTTATACAATTATTTTTAAATATATATATATATATATATATATATATATATAGGAACAAGGTGTCTCGTGAGGGATCCACAAGATTTTAACCAGACATTCCTGAGGTCAATTGGAGTTATATCCAAGTAATACAAAAAAAAAAAGAATAACATTTTTTTAAATCTGGAATAACTATATTGTTTCTTTATGAAAATTATCCCTTTTTAATAAAATACACTACATCTGTACTACATCTTTACTACATCATTATTCACTACATCTGTAGTAGATGTAGTGAATAATCCTTTCCCATCGTGAAAACTCGGCACATACAACTACTTCCGAATGGTGCCGATGTGTCCATGAGTTATTGTATTATTATGTGACGTGTTTGTATCAAATAAATTGAGTACTTTATCCATCAATGTCAAATGTCAAACCACCAGTTTGAAGTATATCACACTGATATGTTGAAACCACCACGATCCAATCATATAAAGAATTTGTTAGGTAAACTAAGATCAAACTAGTTACCGATGATATTTTATTTCACTAAGAGCACTGATAAAAACCAATTTCCGGTTCCACAATGGTGGTCGAGATGGAAGAGAGATATTAACCGTTGCTAAGATACAAACAAGATCTTAGTCAAAAATTAGTATCAATGGCATGAAGTGTGTATACCTATACAAAATATATTATGTTGCTAACATGACTATTACCTACGGAACCCTAAAAAGGACTTAATACTAACTTAAATAAATCCTGCGGTATTAACTACTCTATATCGATACTTCGTCTCGCAGTGCGTTGTGCGTTGCGCATACTGCGTCCCCTACGTTGTCTTGATGGGTACTGAGTGCGAATGAAGTAGTAAGACAAATACGAACATGGGAAATGATTATTCACTACATCTTTAGGTAACGGTTATTTTTCCAAAACAGGATGTCTGAGTGAGTGGAAGCTGTCACTTTGATGTCTGTCAATAGCGACACGTCACTTGTCTGTCAATGCAGTTTAGTAATCACAAAATTGATAATATCTTCAAAACTATGCTAGATTTGCCTGGGGTTCATATAGCATTTTTTGGTCCTAATGACCTCAGGTCAGGTATACGCTTGTAAAAGCACAAGGGTTCATCACGAGCACGTTGTATAGGTATCTATCCTATCCTTACTATATTATAAACGTGAACGTATGTATGTACGTTCCATTTAATCTCAAAAACCACTTGACGATTTTTATAACACTTTCCAGTTATGTACCTTATCTCACCATTGTGGACGGATGAGTTGTGTAAGGAGGGTAAATTTTTAATTAGTAATTGTCAAGAAATATGTTAAAATTAATGCTGAATACTTACATATGAAATTGGCATTTGGCGAACTGGCAACTTTGGTTCAAAATATGTGGCGTTCGGCTAGGAATTCCAAATTCAAATTTATTTCAAATTTAAGACCATGTATTTCAGTGTTCGAATTTTGAAATTTATTTGTTATCGCGTCATTTGTTTTTCTTTCACATCGTTCTGTTCCCAATATGGAGAACAGAAAATATCGCTATATTTACGAATATGAGTTTCACCTCGGCACCAGTGCTGCAGAAACGGCTCATTATTAATAATGCGTATGGGGAAGCTACTGCAAAAGAAAATGCGGTACATTATTGGTTGCAACGTTTCCGTTCTGGAAATTTTGACCTACAGAACAAGCCCCGTGGACGGCCGGAGACACAAGTTGACAACGAAGAATTAAAATTAATAGTGGTAGCAGATCCATCTCAAACCACGTCAGAGTTAGCGGCAGGCTTCGGCTATTATGTATGACAAATTTCATCCCTTTTAAGGACGAAAGAGGGGATGAAACTTTGTATGGACAAAAAAATATTTTTTTACGTTAGCAACTTGAAATCTTGGTAATATGCTTCACATTTTTTTTTTAATTCGAGCTATACGCGGACGAAGTCGCGGGCAAAAGCTAGTACTATAATAAAGTTGTAAAAATAAAATGTTTGTATGTGTGGTTGTGGCTTCATCACGCTAAATCGGCTACGCGGATTTCAACTATTTTTGGTACACTGGTAGCTGGGTATCTCCAAATGGTTATAGGATACAATTTACCTGACTATGCTAAAGAAAAAAATAGGCGTTATGACTTTTTCTCCTCCGCGAACGAAGTTCTTCTAGTATCTTATACCTATACTTAATGTTAAATTTATGGTAACAGGATGTTGAACGTAATGTTTCCTCGTCATATCCGCCGCTGTTACATGAGAAGTGTAAGAGAGGACGACCAGCTCATGGACACCCTGTGTTCCTCCATGTACCGGGAGACGGTGTACATCGCGCGGCTCGGCTATTTCAACAGGGACATGTGGATGGAGCACAGTAATTATCGAAATGTCTATTTATGTTCAGTTCTATATTCTTACAAACGTGGTTACTTATTAAGAACCAGAACTTCAATTTGACAGTTTGTTCTCACGGGATGGGGAGTAGCATTCTGGGTGGTTAAAGGTTAGATTGCTTCTAGAAATCCGAGTGGCAGTCTAAAACACAAATGAATAACTTTGGAGATGTATAAAAGCTGAAGTGAGACTGGTAGCTAGAGAAGATGTGGGACAAGTTATCATCTGAACGAGTTTTTTTTGTTTGTATATATGTCGCAGGGAAATGGCCAAAACAGAGATTTGATCAAATCTCTTAGGGATCAAATCACGTAGGATGTTAAAATAGTGAATCAATTTTATCATTTGGGTAGAAAAGTTAGTCATTTAATTAAATCTATGAATCAGTTTTCACTCGTTTTGCCATTTCACCAGATTTGTTTACTGATTTGATAAAATCCCTGAAACGAGTTGACGAAACGAACTTGCAAAGTCAATTCGTTTTATTATTTCACTAGACAAGTTCAGTGATATCATAAAGTCTCTTATGACTCACATTTAGTGATATGATAAAGATTTTAATAATTTTTTTCAATTGTCACAAATGATAAAATTGATTCGCCATTTTCACATCCTGCGTGAGTTGGTCATACCCCTTACAGATTTGGTCAAATCTCTGTTTTGGCTATTTTTAATTGGGAAACAAACAGCATACAAGATTTTTTCTTTTTTCCCTGCGACTTATAAATACAAATATAGTGTTTATAAATCTAGCTTCAATTGTTTCATACAAGCGAGTTTTCTTGAACTATGATAACAAGTGATCGTAAATTAGGTATCATTTTTGGTGCAGCAATCATGGTAGAGTGCCATAGATGTGTCAAATTTCAACCGAAATGATGGACTAGGGTTACTGTTGACAATATGAACTATGTTTAATCGTTTAAAATGGTATTTACACTCGTAACCGTCATTTTCGCTCTTCCGGCAATCTCGCCCTTTCTATCCCACTACACTATGACTATGACTATGACTATCTGCTTAATTCGTTTCATCGCTATATATGTATATATTATATTTATTAGCTTTATATATCATTGTGTATGTATTATATATATTTTGTTATTCATGTATTTAAAGTATATAAATATGTGCTTTTGTAATTACACAAGCCTCAGCACCGCCCACAATTTTTCTGCTTTGCCCTAAGGTTGACTGGTAGAGAATGCCTTATGGCATTAAGTTCGCCTTTTGTACAATAAGTTTTCTTTTTCCACATCTAAATTTACGATCACTATTATAACACACTTACATAATTTGTAAAATAATATTAGTAAACATTTTTTTAATACCAAGATATATTTAATAGGGAAAAATAGGGAGTAATGGGCATTCGATTTTTTTACTAGCCTTCTAAATTTAGTATTTATCTAGAACATCTATACTATTATAAAGTTGTAAAAATTAAATGTTTGGTAGGTATGTGTCGTTTTGGCTTCATCACGCCAAATCGGCTAAACGGATTTCAACTATTTTGGTACACGAGTAGCTAGGTATCTCCAGATGGTTTTAGGATACTTTTTACCCGACTATGCTGAAGAAAACAGAGGGGTTATGACTTTTTCTTTTAAATGAATAAATATTACAGGACAATTTTAACACAAACCGAACTAGTCCCATAGTAAGCTCAATAAGGCAAATTTACTTATATACATAGAAAACATCCAAAACTCAGGAACAAATATTTATACTTCATCATCATCATCATCATCATCATTTCAGCCGTAGGACGTCCACTGCTGGACACATGCCTCCTCAATAGATTTCCACATGGGCCGGATAGAGGCGACCCGCATCCAGCGAGCCCCCGCAACCCTAATCAGGTCGTCGGACCACCTTGCGGGTGGCCTTCCCACGCTGCGCTTGCCGGTACGTGGTCTCCACTCTAGAACCTTTCTGCCCCAGTGGCCGTCGGTTCTTCGAACTATGTGCCCTGCCCATTGCCACTTCAGTTTGCATACACTGTATGCTATGTCGGTGGCCTTGGTTCGTCTACGGATCTCCTCATTCCTGATTTGATCTCGTAGAGAAATACCGAGCATAGCCCTTTCCATAGCTCGCTGAGTAACTCTGAGCTTCCTTAAGAGCTTCCTTAATTTAGATTTATCACACAAATATTTGCCCTTACCGGGATTTGAACCCAGGACCTTCAGCTTCGCCGGCAACGTTACTCCCACTGAGCCAAACCGGTTTTTACCCGCCTATGCTGAAAAGAAGGGTTAAGATATTTTCTCATGCGCAAACGAAGTGCGGGCGCCTTCTAGTCCTTATTAAAATTACTTTACTGAAATTAATATTTGTGTATTTTTTTTAGTTGCACTTTGTGCATTGCTTGGGTACGAGGAATTCCATCGACGACATTGGTTCCGGAAAGTCATGAGCTGGATCGACGACCAAGGCTGCATCGCAGAGAACTTCAACTGTGAGGTCAATCGCACCAGAATTAAAATAGCAAATTCAAAAGGCCCAGAAGAACAAAAGAGAATAAGAAAAATAAAGCAGGAGTCTCTGAAGAATCCGTGCCACTGGCATCAAATGGCACTCAGTCTGGTCGTACTAGCGCATGGAGTCAGACATGCCGTGCACTTCAGTGGAAGATTAAAAGACGAGCTGTAGGGTGCTCAACTATGAATGTTTTGCTGTTTTATTTAGTAATTCATCATCATCGTTATCCCAAATAGTACTTTTATAGAACCGACTATAGACTGAAAGATCATCATCATCATTTCAGCCGTAGGACGTCCACTGCTGGACACAGGTCTCCTCAATAGACTGCAACCATAACCAGGTCGTCTTGCGCTTACCGTTTTGCGGTCTCTATTCGAGAACCTTTCTGCCCTACAGCCATCGGTTCTTCGAACTATGTGCCCTGCTCATTGCCACTTCAGTTTGCTTACCCGGTTTGCGATGTCAGTGACCTTTCTGATTCGATCTTGTAGAGAGATCTCAAGCATAGCACTCAAACAATCCAGTTAGGCTGGTCCATCTTCGACACTACACATCCATCGTAACATTTTCATTTAGGTATGCCGCACTCAACCATTGCAATCTGATTACTATAGAACATATTAGTTAGTTCTCTCTCTTTCATTTCTTTCGCCTCTTTTACAGACCACCACTCTACTCTGTTCCATTTATAACCGAATACATGTCTTATAATGATTTTGCTACATTTTGCCCTTGAGCCACAGAAGTGGCATTGGGAGTCGGATATTGTTCCAGAGGTCTGCCGCCATTTCATTCACCCTGAGCTAATTATTTTTTGCATCTTCGTCAATGCCGCCATCGCTCTGTACATGAACCGGGATACCTAAAGTCTGGCAGCGTCACTCCATCTAGCTGTATAGAGGCAAATTGGAAATACCGAAATCACAAAACATGTGTTAGGTTTCAGACCTTTTATTGTGCAAGTATGTAAACTTATAGCAAAAAACTTTGAACATTCCACTAGAGTGTAATACTGAGGCTTCCAAGTGCTTATATGCATTGATGATGTTCATTCTAATCTCTTCCTTCTTGCTTACCAAAACTGTACACCACCAAAAAACCGTAGATAGTGAATACTGAAATAACCAAACATGCCTTCCATAAAAGTGAAAACATTTTGAGGTTTATATAGCAGAAGCTAGTATTTTATAATCCTCAAAATGTTGCAGAGCCTCCGCCTTAAATTCGTTTATCGCGAATAAGGGTATTCTTCCGGGATGCAAAGTAGCCTATGTCGTTCCCCTAGACTCAAACTATCTCCATACTTAATTTCATTCCAATCAGTTCAGCGGTTTAAGCGTGAAGAGGTAACAGACAGACAGACAGACACACTTTAACATACGACATATACCAACATAAAAATATTCAAAAAATCCGAAAGAAATATATATCGATTTAGTGTCTTAGTACAGATATTTTACAAATATATAATAGTATCTATAGATTTTTTTTTATTTAGTGAATATTATCGCAAATTATCGCTCTGAAAGTAGCATACATTGTGAGCCCATTCCCATCTATTTTTTGAACTTCATGTCCAAAAAATATATCTATTTGAACTTCATGTCCAAAAAATATACTAATATTATAAATGCGAAAGTGTGTCTGTCTGTCTGTCTGTCTGTCTGTCTGTCTGTCTGTTACCTCTTCACGCTTAAACCGCTGAACCGATTTGGATGAAATTTGGTATGGAGATAGTTTGAGTCCCGGGGAAGGATATAGGCTACTTTTTATCCCGGAAAAATACCCTTATCCGCGATAAACGAATTTAAGGCGGACGAAGCCGCGGGCAGAAGCAAGTACTATTATAATATATTGGAACGGACTATTTGGAGGTCACTGAAACGAAAAAAAATGTTTATTTTTTATTTTTTGTGTGTTAGTATGTGTCGTTGTGGCTTCATCACCCAAAATCGACCAAACGGATTTCAACTATTTTTATAGTACACTGGTAGCTGGGTCATATATATAGGATACTTTTTACCCGACTACGCAGAAAAAAAAGAGGGTAGCTAGCTAGCTTTATTTCATCAGGTAAATTGTTAAACATATATCGCCTTCCGAGCCAGTGGTTTATACACCTAATTCATGACTTTCGGTCTGGTTTGTCTGTGCCTACAGTCTTAATACAAAAAAAACTTCCTTACGCGCTTTGACAACGATGATAACTGCCACGACCGCGATCGGAAATGTTGTAGTCCCGTGCATCATCAGCAGTACACCGAGTGCAATGTCGAGAGGAATTGCAACCAGCAATATAAGCGCATATAGGTTTATCGCCCATGCAATAGACTGTAAAAAAAGTTCTCGTTTTCTAAAATGGTAATATCACATTTGGCGCCTCCATGAAGTAAGGTCTAATTGACGAGAAGTGTCAAAATCTTGTGCTGTGATTGGTGGATGTTGACACTTCTTGTCAGATAGACCTTACGTCACGGTCGCGCCAACTGGTGATATTTCCATTTTAGAAAACCCTCATTGACCTTATAGTAAGTACTCAATATCATGCCTTAGCTAAAATGTAATGTTCTAACCGTTACTTGTACTAAACATAAAGTGTATTAATATCAATTAAACTAATAGGCTCTCGTAATGAATATTAAAACAATCGTTTTTTTTTTAATTTATGTGGTTTGGTTTGCCCTACCCTCAGTGTTTATGTTAGAAATAGATGCCTGCATTTTGTTAAGGAAGAGCGAAAGGGCAGCACTTATCGCAACGTCAGAGCAGTTGCATAAGTGACTTTAGGTTGCTTTGTGATCCAGAGAAAGTGACAAGTAAAGGTGAAGATTAGATTTTACAAGAAAACATCATTATTAGGTCTAATAAATTATAGGTTCGATTATCATTAGATTAGTCTACTTTTTATTAGCACACGTGATGACTTCGGTTAAGAAAGCGTATTATTATTCAGTATAAGAATATTTAAATGACAAAATTAATTATTTGTGAATAAGTAATGAAATGACATACCCCAATAATAATTCTTTAATAATGTTGTGAAATAAACTCGCTGCATGCCCTTATTTAATTTAATTTAATGAAATTTAATAAAATATTAAATTTCATTAGATTTATTTTAATTTAATGTAATTCAATTCTATTTAATGTAATTAAATTTAATGTAATGTACCTAATTTAATTTAATCCAATTTAATTAAGTGAAAATATGTTTAACCTTCCTATTTCTAATATATTTGTATGCCATATCATGGCGAAGCATAGCGATTATTATTATCAACTAGAATCCCCGCAACTTCGTCCGCGGAGGAGAAAAAGTCATAACCCTTCTTTTTTTCTTCAGCGTAGTCGGGTAAAAAGTATCCTATAACCATCTGGAGATACCCAGCTACCCGTCTATTAAAAAAAATGAAATCTGTTTAGCTGATTTTGCGTGATGAAGCCACAACGACACATAGAAACATACTAAAAATCAAAAATATAATATTTTTCGTTTTATATAATATGTTCAATGTACAGGGAGACATTTCATTTTTACAACTTAATAATAGTAGAGATGACAGACAGACAGAGTCGCACCATAAGGGTTCCTTTTGTTCCTTTTTGGTACCGAACCCTAAAAATTGACTTTTCCACGCAACTTTAAATGCTCAAAAAACGAGCTACACGTAAGGTACCGAACTCAAATTTAGACTTAGTTCCTTATCTTGCTTCTTTTATCAGGATCTTATATAATTTTTATCAAATTTTGAGATTAGTCAACAACCATACAATGCATTTAGAATGCTGTTGGGGCTGCCGCGGAGATGTATTGCCTCGGGCATGTTTGCCGAAACCCGTGTAGACAGGTTCCAGGGGATAAAGCGCAGAAAGATAGCATCACAATTAGGCAGGGTGAGAGCAACCGTCAACAGAGCATTCTACAGGCAATAGCGTGTCCGGAGTGTACGTGTCCGGAGTGTACGTGTCCAGAGTGTACGTGTCCGGAGCGTACGTGGTCGAATGCTTAAAGCGCTCCTGCGGCGCTCCAAGAGTTGGCATCCGTTGGTGGTTTTAGACGGTAGTACGGTATCGGCCTTGGTTAGTCCGTCATACCCGCTTTAGTCCCCCGCCGGCTTATGCGGGAATGCATAAACGCATTTCCCCAAAAAAATATATATATATATTGTAATATTTTGTAGTGTCGAGATGGGAATTAAGACAAAAACTCAATATTGCCGGGCGGTTTATCTCTAAATCTTACAGTACTCACGTCTCTCCCTTAATGCTACAATTCTTAACTGTTTATATATATTATTAATCTACGTGCTCATGAGAGGAAATCTTATCGTATAGAGAGGTGTTTTAACAATGTTTCAATCAATCTATCTCTAAACGTGTAGATTAGAATGTTTGCCTATCACAATATATAATAAGAGACTAGATTTGAATGTTCGATTTTATTTTTTTGAGTTGGACAGATTAAGGGCGTTTCCTAATTACTTATTTGAAAAAATATCGTATTTTGTTAGTCAGTAAGTGTTACTAATTTAGTCTAAAGCCAATTGTTACTATCATGCTATGGACCATCCGGTCTGAAATAAGAATTAATTTTTTATAACATATGTAGATGGTTGAATCAACTTTTTGACCAATACAAATCTGTCCACAACTTCTACACTTCGTTGTAAAATAGCGCCTTTATATAATGGTTTATCTTTGTTTAACTTTATGGTGTTCTTAAACGGAAACGCCAGAGACGTCAAAAGTGTGGGTCTAAAAGTTGATTTACCGAGATAGTAAAAATCTGCACAGCAGTTGGTAGTGATAGCAAAAAAAATATTTTGACTGATACACGCTACTAAACACTACAAACTCGTACCTATAAATAAATAAATATTACGGGACATTTTTTTACACAAATCGAACTAGTCCCATGGTAAGCTCAATAAGGTTTGTGTTATGGGTACTAGACGAGGATATATTTAATAGGTATATACATAGAAAACATCCGAGACTCAAGAACAAATATTTATGCTCATTGCCCTTACTGGGATTTGAACCCAGGACCTCAGCTTCGCAGGCAACGTTACTCCCACTGAGCCAAACCGGTCCGATATTGCGATTCCCTCTTACCGTGATATAAGATAACAAAGAAATACCACAAGTAACGAACCTTCGTAATCCCATAATAACTGAAGATTGCTGACACCAAACCCAAGACCAATAAGTACACTGCGCTGATTAATTGAAGTGTACCTGAGATAAAGAGATAAGTAAGAAAAGAAACAAATTAGAAATACAGAAGGATAGTTGCGCGTTGTCGCTATGCTCATTGCCCTTATTCATTCCGCATTTTTACCACTCCTGCAGGCCTATTGATGGTTGCGTTTGTCACGCGATAAGCAAGTGACATAGCTGCCGTCACCTTCTGACACGTATGTGAGTGCGAGAGTGACAGACGCGTTATCATATCATTTATCGCGTGATAGACGCGACCATCATAGGCCCGCAGCTGGGCTTAAAATTCACATTAGGCTGCATGCATAAAGGCGTATTACACGTAGAAAACAGGCTACTGGCGCCAATCTGCCAGCGCTTATCGGAACCGCCGCGCCGAACGTCGCGTACTTACCCATCGCTTATGAGTCCCCGGTAAGCTCGGCCGAATTACACCTTGCCATACAAACGGAGTTTCGTTCTCATTACTATGTAATGGAATCTAAGGTAACTAATTTAACCATCTTCCAAGGATCGTAGCGTCATGAAAATTAGCAGCTGTATGTAGTTCTAATGACAATACAATAATACGGTACTGTCGAACTGCTCTGATGATGGAGCCGGAAGATATGAACTGGAACTTCATGATGGAACATCGTATCATAGCTGTGTTTGGATTTGTTAGAAAAGTCCTGTAAAGTGTGTTTTTCTAGTGTTTTTTAAACTATTAATTTATTTTAAAACTATGTGTTGGATTGTAACGAAACTGCAATATACAATGACATGAGGTATATCTAGGCCTGAAACTAGTTTATATGCCTGCTGTTTATAAAACAAACGAAATACAGCAAAAACAAGTTTTGTATGAAAAACTTAAATTCGCTGTTTTTTTTTTATTATGGTATCTGAAACTACATAAACTAATTACAGGCCTAGATATAACTTATCTTATTCTAAATACAAAGTTTCAAAGCAAAGTAGCTAGTCGTTTTAAAATGAGAGCGTAACTACGTTTGCATGGAGAACAGAGCTTACCAGGGACTCTTATCGGCGCTGTTTCGGCATAAAGCATAGAGACTACTTGCACCGACTATCTGCGTGGACCGGTTCTGATAAGCGCTGGCAGATCAGCGCCAATAGCCAGCTTTCTATGTGTATACGCCCTAAGGGCGTGCCCCGTAGGATCAACCTCTAACTAGGGTTGCCAGATGTGTTTAAAACAAAAACCGGACAAGTTTTTAATTTTTACTTACTAACACAAATTTACTGAAAATAAAATTTCTAGGCAATCCTAGAACTACCAAAAAAATAAGGGTCAATCTTTTTTTTCATATATTTAGTTGAACGCAGCGTTCGGGAGCGGTTTAAGCGCCAGAAAACGAATATTCGTAATTTTCACTAAAACCGGACAATCTATTCATTGAAATAAAACAATTTAACGGATTATATCGCGTATATCATCTCATTTTAGTTCCCGACGTTTCGGAAGCTTTCCAGCTTTCCATGGTCACGGGAGGACTGAACCGTTAAATTGTTTTATTTCAATGAGTAATAATCGCGGAAACAGAAGAAAATATTACGGACAATCTATTGTCCGGTTTACCAAGATTTTCTTGACTAGACAAGCATAAAGGAAACCGGACTATCTGGCAACCCTATTTCTAACCCTAACCCTAGGCCATCAGTATCACAGCTAGAACATGCGAGTGGCTCTGATGCTCCAGGTCTAGTTCATGTCGTCTCTTTAAAAAGATCAGTTCGAGTGTTACAGCATATCCCGAAAGGGGCGTGGAATCTGGCGGCTGGTAAATTGAGCGATCTCATTGAGGGATGTATACTCGTAAACTCGAATGGTATAGCTGAGTGGTTTAGATTAGTGTGGCTCTTAAATCAACTAAAGCAGCTGGTACGGGTAATTTAAATACCAAAGTTAAACGAAATATTGATTCAACTATTGGGGACCGTGGTCTCAAGAACACCCTCATTTCTATTCAAACAAAGGATCTATAATCCATTAATCTAATATGGATTTTCGCAAAGCAACACCTAAATCTATCAATCATTTCATAAGAGTTAACTGCATAATTTTAATAAGAATATCAGAAACCAGCGACATCTACAAGACTACTGAAAATATAAATACAATATAAATAAATTGTTTACATAAAAATTGATGATATCTTTAAAACTAAGCTAGATTTGCCTGGGGTTCGTGTAACAATTTTTGGTCCTAATGATCTCAGGTATACGCTGGTAAAATTATTTGGTTCCTCACGAGTACGTTGTATACAGGATTAAATTTCAAATAAATAAAAATATAGTTAACGCAATACCTAATCACTTACCAGCGTTTTTTAATAGTAGAAAAGTATTGAGCACACACGATAAAAGCATTATCGCTGAGACGAGATGGACGCCACTCTTCAAGCTTATAGTGAAACAAGACGAATTTAATACCATTATCACTGAAACACAAAACTATTGAACTGCTTATCAACACAAAATTTTCACAACACAACAAAACGGGGCTTAATCGCGTATAAATATTATTTATTTAGGGTTAATTTCACTGGCGTAGTATAAGCCTTATTCCAATAATAAATCATTAATTACACATGAGTAAACTCATTTTACGTTTCACCAATAATTAACCTAAAGATAAAATGTCTAACCTAGAGAATAATCTTACACCGCCAATTTCGGCTGAGTATTTATTTATTTATATAAAGAGAAATGGCAGTTCGAGACTTTTGCCAGCACCAGTTTAAAGATATATTAATTACCACACAATTGGTAAATTACACTACAAAAAGTCCATTCTTCTGGTTCCTATTAATAAATTTTACGGAAAAACTGTTAGATGTAGATTAGTATTGTCATTGTCACTGTCAAGTGAATTCAATACTTACTTCACAATTGATGTATTACTCGAATAAATTTAAAAACTACGCAGCACTATTGCTCATGCATGGGACATTTTGTCTATCTTACTTGGGTGCATTACGATTTCATTCAATTCATTCGTTTAACGTTACAGTAACTATGCGAGAGATTATTATCTGTAGACTAGCGTGGTGAAATGGAAATAAAGTTAACCATTGAGTAAATCGTTAGATTTAGTTTATACTGGGTTAGCCACTCTCGTGAAACTTGATTGTTGGTGAAATCGGCCCTCTAATTACATTTCGTTGGTAATTAATTCTTCGACGTTTTGGACGTCGCGGTCCATAGTCTCGAACGACCTGGATGTAACGCGCATCCGTAACGTCAATCATATTTATAAGCGATTAAGCCCCCAAATATACTCTACAAGCGGCCGTATCTATGAAAATCCAGTGTTAGCAGAGGCCTACTCCTAAGCAAAATGTACGGGGTGTTCGATCAGTTTATATTGGTTACTGACATAGAGAGACAGACATAAAATTATACTGTTTTTAGAATTTTTTTTTTATAGCGGCAACAGAAGTACATCATTTTTGAAAATTGTAAGTGTCTAGCTATCACGGCTCACGAGATACAGCCTGGAGACAGACGGACTGCAGGCAGACAGGCGAATGGACAGCGGAGTCTTATTAATAGTGTCCAGTTCTACGCTTTGGGTACGAAACCCAAAAAAAGATAGACGAATTAGGAACAATCAAGAGAAGCCGCAAAAAGCCAATGTCCGATTAGTAGACACGTACGGTTGAGCAGGGGCTCACACATACAAATATAAACAAAACTATACACACACTAGCTTCTGCCCGCGCCTTCGTCCGCCTAAAATTCCATTCCTCCGTGTCAAATTTCATCTAAATCGATTCAGCGGTTTAAGCGTGAATAGGTCAGCCGACAGACAGACAGACAGACACAATTTCGGATTTATTATATGTATAGTATAGTATCGATATTTATAAGTACACACGAGTGGCGTGGCGTCCAAAGAACTCGATTCCCACCGAGTTACCCATTTTCAGACAGCTGACTACAGTATTTGAAGAAAAAACGAGCCAAATTTGCTCCGGTTTATCTATGGATAATGAATGTTTGACGCCACGCTACTGGTACACACAAAATACACAAATACCGTAATGAGCCGTCTATCTTTTTATCTTGGTCTAGGACTTAAACATCTGAAGGGGAGAAAGTCGTAGCTTCCCATGACATATCAGAGAGACATGACCCAGACATGTGTATTTTTTTCATCTTCTTGAGCATTATGATAAATTAAGCAGTTCATATATTAACTTCTACAATTCCCTTGCCCTTATCTTTGCTCTCTAGTTTTCTTCTCAAGAGTGGTCTTCTCTTGGGTAATGCCGTAGAGTCAGACTTGTTAATATACCCTTGTGGCCTACTTACAGAATAAACTCTTTGAATTTGAATTTATCCCTTTCATTTGAGGTCAGTGCAGCATGTTTATTTTCTTCCATCCCTCTCTATCACCCGTGGCCTCGTTGTTTAGATTCTTCTTTTCCATATCATCTTTCACACAATCTAACCATTTTTTCTTTGGTCTTCCTTTTCTTCTATAACCTTCAACATTCATACTTAACGCTTTTCTCGTCATATGACCTTTATCCCTCCTCATTACATGCCCATGCCAAGCTAAGCGGTTTCCTCGTACCTTCTTTGCAATTGGTGCTACTCAGACTTCCTCTTATACACTAATTCCTTCCTTCCTCTTATAATATTAACGTCTATGTCATGTTCAATTATCACTTTAACATGCCTTTCTTACCAAATATGCACGGCTTCAAAGTAAAATATTTAATCACTTGGTAGTTAATGACAGAATATACTTAATTTGATATAGCAGCGGTTATTCTTATTTCAAAATATGGCAGCTTGTGCCAAAGTCAGCTTTGCTAAAGTCTTAAGTTGTTTTGATACTGCTCGGAGGCAAGTTTTGAAAATAGCAAAACATACATTTTACGGATATAAATTATAGCATCGAATAAATAAAACCGCCTAAACGAAATGCAGACTAGAATGCTGATATAAAACAAAATGATACTATAATCGAAAGATACGCGACAGAAAAAACTTAAGGCTAATATTGTTATTTCTGATAAAATCGCATAAAATGGTAACGAATGGAGTGAAAACTAAACGAAGTAATGACTTGAACGAGGACGAGGGATGAATTGAAGGAGAAGATTATAGAAGGGAGAAGATAATCTATTGCATTCAAAAATAGGTCAAAAGTACCCTCATCCAAACCGCACTCATACAGTGAACTGTTTTTAAGTGTCCCCGGTAAGCTCCGTTTTCCATACAAACGTAGTTACAATCTCATTTTAAAACGACTAGCTAGTTTGCTCTGAAACTTTGTACTTAGACTAAGTTAAGGTATATGCACGCCTGTTATTAGTTTATGTAGCTTCAGATGCCATAGTAAAATAAAATACAGCCAATTTAAGTTTTTAATACAAAACTTGTTTTTGCTGTATTTCGTTTGTTTTATGAACTGGAGCCATATAAACTAATTAACAAGCCTAGATATACCTCATGGAGCTGTATATGCAAAGTTTCGTTACAATCCAACACGTAGTTTTAAAATGAGAACGAAACTCCGTTTGTATGGGTAGGTGAAATTCGGCTGAGCTTGCCGTGGACTCTAACATGGATTTTAAAAAGAAAAACGAGGGAACACGACCACGAGTGCCCCAATCGTAATCTGCATATAGAGGAAGTCACTTGTATTGGCATCGCGATACCGAAAAAACCAAGGCCTTACTGGAATACTATGCTGGACATCAGAGTAACGTAAGCCTTTAGTCTGACTAGATCGAGCCCATTCTGTAAACCATTCATCATCGAGGATGGATACCGTCCTTCAGGATATACCTGCAGTAGTTGTTCGTCATGATATCTTCCCGAAGAGATCGCCGATACGTAGCCAGTTCACCGACGCGAGCATCTACATCAGGCCATGTAAGGACCTTGTAGAACCTTACTCCTCCATACGTCTTGCGGTCTATGGTGCCAAGCACCTTTGGTCTGCGACAGAACTTTGACACGTGATTTCTCGAAATATTGATTTTTAGGGATGTGGCTATATTGCAAACTTGTAACCGAAGGGTGTAGTTTTTAGACAGTTCCGGGGCAATCTGCCAAATGCTACGCCAGATCAGACGACGCAACGGAGCCACGGAGATACGTCGCCTAATTTGAACCATATACACATTCTCATCTATGATTTGAACTAATTTTAAGTTTTTCTATATGTTTTTGTGTATTGTAGTTCTCAGTGCCTTGGTTTTCAGTATAATGCTGTGTAACTTTTTGAATGAATAAAAAATAAATAAATAAAATTGCATTCAGTGAACGGTATCTGCCTCCCACTCGTCCCAGTACCTACGGCGCCGCAATGGCGATAGTCAAAGCCGTACGAAAATAAGTTGACAGCAGCCGGTCCAGTCGTAAATACATATAGATAGAGTAACGCTTTGTGTTATATTATCCTCTTTGTTAACATGAATTGAAGTTGTCAACTGAACTCAATGATCAATCAATTAATTTGTTCTTTATTTGTGTACGAAGTTTGGATCTCAGCAATCGTTTTATTATTTTTAAAATAATGCAATAATTGATTTATAACTGATATTGTAACATTCGCGAAAATACGTTTATTTTGATTGATTAATTCAGATATAAGAACTTGTATATGATATGAGCAGATCGCGACTTTAGTGCTCCAAGAATGTGGCCGATCTGTGTATTGTTGTGGATGCACTATATTGGGCGAAAACGGTTCTATATTGTAACCCTGTGCGATTACTTAGGACCCTTTGCAGTAGCCACAATAGTTCACTTTATAGTTACCTTTATGATGCCCAAGGACGAAGGCAATCAAACAACAGTAAGTTATGATTTTTTGATATAAATATACCTAAAACAAGTTTAACGGATTATATCGCTTATATTATCTGATTTGAGTTCCCGACGTTTCAGAAGCTTTTCAGCTTTCCATGTTCACGGGCTGACTGAGAAAAGATATATACACTCTTTTATTAGGTCGACCTGTATGTAACTATGTAATGGAATCTAAGGTAACTAGTTTAACCATCTTCCAAGGATCGTAGCGTCATGAAAATTGGCAGCTTTATGTAGTTCTGATGACAATACAATAATATGGTATTGGTAGGCACTGTCGAACTGATCTGATGATGGAGCCGGAAGATATGAACTGGAACTTCATGATGGAATACAAAACATAGCTGTGTTTGGATTTGTTAGAAAAGTCTTGTAAAGCGTGTTTTTCTAGTGTTTTTTAAACTATTAATTTATTCTCTGTTAAAGTTACAAATTTGTTTTTTAATTTAATTAATTATTTATTAAAATGTAAAAAATTAAAATTTAAAATTAATTTTAATTCATTCGGTTCCTGTATTTTTAACACGCTTTTATTAGGTCGACCTGTATGTAACTAACTATGTAATGGAATCTAAGGTAACTAATTTAACCATCTTCCAAGGATCGTAGCGTCATGAAAATTGGCAACTGTACACTGGACAGCATAATTGCATGGACATTTGTCAGAAAGTTTGCTTTGCAGCGAAACGAGACGCCATCTATCCGGTAACTACATTGGTTTCATAAGATCTTACTAGATGGCGTTGATAACATCAAAATATAAAAAAAATCGGTTGAACTTACGATCGCCAAACACACACGGCAAGTCATTCAAATATTCAATTTACATTATGGAACGTATTTTTAGAATCCAGTATTTTTGAATGCACCTTCAATTAAATAATATTGCTTAGATTCACCGTCATATATACCAAAGCCATCGATGATTTTGCTAATTCAAACACAAAACACAAAAAAGCTTTTTTCCTATACCGTTCGAGAGAATTTGAACCCGGAACATTCGCCTTATAGATAAAGTCATTAAACCCCTTAGCCATCAAGCCATATTCGACGTGGATGAAATTTATAACCGTATTTGTAATCACTAATCACCTACGTTTGCAAGGCATGCGTTTAGTGTTAATAGTTTTTTTTTTATATTATTTTTTACTGAGATTAATTAACAGCTGATTAAACAACTGTACCGATATTCGAAACCTAAATATAATTGAGAGTGGCAACACTGTTTTCTTCCGATTGGTCGTTTACTATACTTGTCCCTTTCTAACCCATCTCTCTCCCTCACACATTACCCCTTCCACCTTGGCAGTCGCTCGCCGGGTTCGAGTGTTTTTTAGTTACATTGGCGTGCTGTTTTTCCAACGAGAAGGTCGTGCAAGCTAAACTGAGGTAAGAGTTCCATTCAGTCTCTAGCTTCCTACTAAGGGAAAAACAGTCTACTAACGGCTTTTTGCCGTTCGCAATACATCTTTATCGGTCCCTTGTCTCGCCCTACAGAATGGATGAAAACTTAAACCCAGACCAGGACACATATACGGGGCTGGAGCACATGGCGCAACAATCACGTAAGCGCAGTGCCTCGCCGCCGGCTGGCCCTAGTAATAAAAAGGCGGCCATGTCTCAGAACGATGAGGTAATTAACAGTCTGGTACAGCAGGTGAACCAAATCCAAGACATTTTACAAAAGCTAACACACGCTAACAGTGTGCCCTATTACGAACCCATGCGAAATGATCAAACTAATCCTCATAGCGATCAAACTAACGATGAGGACGAGATCTGTTTAGATACGAGTGGAGATCTCTTTAAGAACGAAACTGTCCCTTCTACGCATGAGGATTTTTCTCTTAACGTCTACACTATACTTAAAGAACCAGCCGTAACGAAGACGGATGCCTCTCGTCTAATTAAACTAAAATCAATCCAACACTTCGAATCCCAAGACTGGTCTGATGTCCGTTACTCGGAAACCCAAAAAAGATTTTGCTCTACCCCCGGTTTCACTGACCTGGAATGTAATGATGAGGTTAAACCTTACGATAAAACCAATCACCTAGGTACTACTGAGAAAGGTTTTGCCGCCATTACGCAAGGTTTAATAAAACAACAGGAGTCTGTAGAAAAAGGTATCAGATCGCTTCTGGCCTGGTTAAAAACTAACGAAGTAGTCGAAATAGATACTATTGAAAACAAAATAAAAGAAACTTTCTCGGAGGAATTTCAAACTATTTCGAATGACCTTTTACAAATGACATGTGGTCATCGCGCTGACTTAATACAGCAGCGGCGGGATGCGATCCTACGCTCTGTTAAAGATAAATTTGTGAAAGCTAGCCTCCGTAAAATACCCCCAACGTGTGAATACTTATTTAACCCACAATCCTTTTCATCGGCTATAGAAAAAGCAGGAGGGATGAATAAAGTCTTTTGGCCTTTGAAACCAAGCAGTAAAGTCACGACTGGCACTCCCGGTCCGAACTCAAATAAACAGTTTAAAACGCCAGCACCTGTTTATAGCGAAATTACTATGCTTAATACTCCACAATACAACGTAAAACAAACGGCTCCAGCGTATGGACTGCCTTACTACCCATATGGGTAGTAAGGCAGTCCATACGCTGGAGCCGTTTGTTTTACGTTGTTTGTTTTACGGATGCTTCCTCCTGCGCAAGGAGTACCACTTCCCAATTTCAATCAGGTGACCATGCCGGCGCCTATCAGACCTGCACAGGGTCATACATTTCGGGCCAAGACCCCCAGAAATAACAATAACAGACAAAATAGAGGATTGCCCAACCGGGGGCGCTCAAAAGGAAAGTTCTGACTCGCACTTCCGGGCAGGGTGCCTACAAAACTACCTTACAGTATGGGAATCCCTACAGGCACCCCGCCATATAATAACAATCTTAAAAGAAGGGTACCGCATACCATTCTGTTCAAAGCCTCCTTTAACCACGCCACAAGCACATCACAAACTAGGAATGGTGCCCTATTCCAAAGAAATGGAGACACAAATACAGTCTCTAAAAGTTATGAAAGTGCTGGAGGATGCGCAAATCTCCCCGAGCTTCCTATCGAGTCTATTTCTCAAGGAGAAGAACGATGGCACATTTCGCCCCGTATTCAATTTACGGCGCCTCAACAAGTTCATTTACGTAAGCAAATTCAGATTAATAAATCAGCAAAAAGTCCCATCATTCCTTCAACCGAACGACTGGCTGACAAAAATAGACCTATCCAACGCATACTTCCACATACCGGTCGCGCAAGGTCACCGGAGATTTTTAAGGTTAGTTTTCGAGAACGAATTACTACAGATGACTTGCTTGCCCTTTGGTCTCGCGACAGCCCCAAAACTATTCGCGACATTCACCAACTGGGTAGCTCAGGCCATTCGCAGCAAGGGAATACGTACTCTAGTATACCTGGACGATTTTTTGTTGGCCAACCAAAATTGCAACACCTTGAAAAAGCAAACCGATTATGTAATACGCCTATTGCAATCCTTAGGATGGCAAGTGAACTACAAAAAATCCATACTGGTACCACAATCCCAAATAGAGTATCTAGGCATAGTGTGGGACCCTCTAAACAACACCAAGAAGTTACCAACTCAGAAACTTGGAACCATACGAGAAAAAATTCATCGAGCTCTCAGCACAAGAACCTCATCCCTGAGAGAACTCCAGAGCATAATAGGAATGCTGAACTTTGCAAGTCTAGTAGTACCGTACGGACGCCTAAACTTCCGAAATTTATTAAAATTCGTCAACACGATACTGAGAGAGCACCCCCTAAAAAGGCTAATCCTGCCGACGGACGCGTTAAAAGACCTAACTTGGTGGAACTGGCACCATCAAGCTCACTCCCCCCTACATTACCAATGTGTCAAACACTACCTGTCAACCGATGCCTCGGGAGCAGGCTGGGGAGCACAATTAGACAACAGTCGGCTAAGCGGCTTGTGGAAACCTCAGGAAATAAACTTACATTCAAACCTGAAGGAAATGACAGCTATTCTAAAAGTGTTACAAAACCAGCGGCAACTTCTGGCGAATACTACAGTCTCGTTACAATCGGACAACAAAACGGTCCTGTCCTACCTACGGAACGAAGGGGGGACAAAATCGGAGCCCCTGATGAACTTGACATATCAAATATTCTATATCCTTCAAGAGCACAACATACGGCTCAACTTACACCACATACCGGGCAGGTACAACATGGAAGCAGACCACCTATCACGGGGCTCTGCACACCCGGAGTGGCATCTCCTTCCAGGATTAACGAAGATTATTTTCAGCAAATGGGGAGTGCCCCAAATAGATCTATTTGCCTCACAAAGAGCTCACGTCGTGAAGCGATATGTAACGCTGGATGCCACGGACAAGAACGCGGAATTCGTGGATGCGTTCTCCCAACAGTGGAATTACAGCCTAGCATGGATATTCCCACCACCTTTCCTAATACCGAAAGTCTTAGCACACCTGAACCAAGCAAAAGGCATATATCTGCTTGTAGCTCCCCGCTGGGAGAAAGCATTTTGGAGGTCCGACCTGAAGAGCCGAGCAATAGCGGCACCCTTCACAGTATACAACACATATCAAGTGCTAATCGACACAAACACCAACAAGCCTCCAGCGAAAGTACAGGACCTCCATCTCGAGATATGGAAATGTGGGGGTGGACTAGAACATTAACTAGATGGACACCGGAACAATTAGAGTTACTGGGCTGCAGCTGGCGTGACTCCACAAAGAAGTCATACAAGGCTGCCTGGCAACGATGGTGCACATGGACTTCCCAAGACATGGTGAGTTGTCACACTCCTTCTGGATCAGATCTAGCTAGATTTCTATCTGACCTCCATTTGAAATACAAACTATCCTATAACACTATACTCTTTCACAAGTCTGTGGTCTCAACATTATGCAACCCAAATAATCAAGACACCCTTAGTTCACATCCTCTAGTTATTCGGGTCTTGAAATCAATAGCAAATAAGAATCCCAAAACCCCCAAACCGCCCATCTGGGATGTTTATATTCTCTCAAACTGGCTCAGGCAGAACTTTAATATGAATACCAACCTTTATGACTGCTCTAGAAGAACTGCATGCATTCTTTTGCTCTGCTCAGGCCGGAGAGTACATGATTTAACTCTTTTGTCCATTGATCCAAATTCATTTAAAATTTCAAATGATGAAATCATATTCTGGCCTTTATTCGGCTCAAAAACGGATAATTGCAAATACAGACAGTCTGGCTGGAAACTAAAATCTAACCCAGAAGACCTGTCTATAGACCCTGTGTTCTGGATTAAGTCACTTATTAAAATGTCTAAGGGCAGGAGGGACACCTGTAAAATTAGCAATCTCTTCCTAACGGTATATGGCCCTCCAAAAGAGGCATCTCGTACAGTCATTGCAAATTGGGTAAAATCTTTATTACAGGATGCCGGCATTACAGCCTCTGCTGGAAGCATGAGGTCAGCAGTGGCCTCTAAGAATTGGGCCAATAACTTCCCCCTGGACGAAATACTCGAACGGGGAAACTGGAGATCAAGCAACACTTTCTCAAAATTCTACAAGAGAGAAGTACTAAGTGAGCAGGTCAATAATACAGTGCAAACTTTATTTCGACCAGTACATTAGAATTGTCAGTGTTAATTAATAACAGAATACAGTGACTAATACAATAATGAAAATGAACATTGATTTTTGTCACTAAACATTGTTTCTGATAACATGTGTCATTATTTAATTCAGTGAATCAGTGTAAATGTATAATCAAACCAATAGATGCATATATCTTAAATAACTAAATAGGAAAGATTTAAATAACACATTCTAATATATATAGATATATCTTCCATCTATCAGATTAATTAGCCCTTAAGGTACCACTATGATGATGTTATGAGTGTTAAAATAAAAAACAACAAAGTCATTACAAGATTTTTATTTTTATAACCTACTTACACTAACGTAGTCGCCACTAATTCTTTTCAGTTATGTCCACCAATCTTTATTATTCGGATATAGATCGAACTCCTCTCCTTGCTGGTTATCTTATTAGTCAAGTCTAGACTGACTAAACTTATTGCACTTCACTTTCAGCAAACTCTTCTTCAATAAGAGAGGTAATGAATACTTGATAAAATATTTTTTAGCTTCTGGAATATTTTGCTTTGAAGCAGCCATTCTGCAGATCCTCTCTTTGACTCCCTCGATACGATCCACATTTTAAGAGTATAAGCGTAGTACTTATTAAATATCCTGTTAAGTAGCAAAAGGCTAAAATAATAAAGTAAATAATCACATTGGCGTAATACCCTTCCACCAGGCGATAACAAACACGTCTCAATTATATTTAGGTTTCGAATATCGGTACAGTTGTTTAATGACAGCGTTTTACACAAAAATAAAACGCTAATTAAATAACTTACCATATTCGAAACCTAAAGTTTTCAAACCTGCCTGGTATATCATATAAAGAAAAATAAAGGTAATATATAAATATCGACGCAATGAAACTAAAAAACACTCGAACCCGGCGAGCGACTGCCAAGGTGGAAGGGGTAATGTGTGAGGGAGAGAGATGGGTTAGAAAGGGACAAGTATAGTAAACGACCAATCGGAAGAAAACAGTGTTGCCACTCTCAATTATATTTAGGTTTCGAATATGGTAAGTTATTTAATTAGCGTTTTATTTTTGTGTAAAACGCTGTCATTAAACAAAACATTTTTATTTAAACAAATAAATATTTATAATTAAGTCGCATGTTGAATCGTTGTTTAATAGTGCAACAATTATATAAAAGTAACATACTTAGAGGGTAGACTTAAGATTATGAATATATCGGAATAGTTTTTATACAAAGAAACTGTTCGTTCGTTCCCTTGTGGCTGCCGTCCGTTCGATGGTATTTTTGATTGAGTTTTAGTATTTATTTAGTTCTTTTATTTTGTAATAATGGGTACTCGTTGCAATATTGACTTTGACCACAATGTTACAAATAATTACTTTGCATAGTCAAGGCAAAAATTTGACAGAAATTGCCACAGACACCGGTTTAAGCGTAGATATTATTGTTTACATTTCTTTCTAGATTTTTTTATATTAGTTATATCTGTATGCTAATTTAATAATGATTATACTTTTCTTAAAATTGTTACAGAGGAAAACAGTCGTGTTATGGGTGCGACAATTCACAGAGGAATGATCATATACGATCTGCACCGCCAAAGGACCGGTAGGCCTCGACTTATAAGCGCACAGCGGCGTCAAAGCATGGTCCAGCAATATGAAGAAAATGGTTTTCCACCAACAACCCATTACACCCGTTTATTTAACACAGGCGTGGACACTGTTCGCCGTGTTCTCCACACAGAGTTTACATCCTCGCAAGCATGCAGTCAAACCCTTGCTGACTCCACAGCTCAAAGAAGCGAGACTAAAGTTTGCTCGAGAATACTTAAAATGCCGATTGAAGTAATGTCATTTTCACTGACGAAAAAACGTTTCAGTAGTCAACACGGACGTTTAAGCTTGTGGCGTCGAAATAATACGTGTTATAATAACGATCACGTAGTGCACGATGTGCAATCTGGTCGCATTACAGTGAATATGTGGAGTTGGATGAGCGGGGCTGACCCGGGAGAACTCGTCAGAGTGCCCAGTCGGGCTAATTGGTGATTACGTCAATGTGCTGGAGGAGACCATGATTCAAAATGTGTATCCGGAGGAAGAATTACCCATAATTTCATTTGTGCAGGATAATTGTCTTATACATCGTTCCTAAAGTGTGAGTGAGTGTTTTCGCCGGCGTTATAACATAAATATCATTTCGTGGCCTGCTAGATTTAAATCCCATTGAAAACCTGTGGCTATACCAATTAAGGACAGAAGTAAGTGGAGATAGGGTTACACTGATGTTTATTAGTAGTTAAACAGGGCGTCATTGCGTTAAGTATATTTTATTTTTATATTTTTCTATACTATGATAGTAAATAACTACATTTTTATACTACAAAACGGGACTCAATCACGTATTGTTTTTTTGCATATACGCTATTTTGTGACAGTATTTCACGATATTTTTTTCATCACTCAGTCTTTGAATTGTTAACAAATGATAAGTTAGTAAAACAGTAAAAGGTAAATGTTAAAGTGCGTTCGCCTACAATGATGACCAGTCTCAGATTTGTAATTAATTGTATGCGCTTATAATACTGTTTTGTTGAAGGGAAGCTTCAATCCTCTTTCCTATTTTGAAAATGAATACTTAAGCTATACCCTCAACAAAATGTTAAGAAAAGATTTTACTTAAATTGTAAATTAATAAATTGTGTTATTTATCTCAAATAAAAATTATGTAAGAAATAAAGTTATATTTTTCATTTCAAAGTTGTAATAAAAAAATAGAAAACCCTACTTTTGAGGAGTGTCATTATAAGAGAACTTGTGACTATTTTTCTTTTACCTTAACTTTTATGAATACACAGTCAATTGTAAATTTTCTTTTAATAACTATATAATTTAATAACCATACTAATATTGAATCAGTATTTCGATTGCTATAAGTGTAGGCATTCATAGTCAATATTCAGACCTAGATCCAGGCACAAACAATGATTTTTTTTTCAGCCTATTCTATGTATCTATCTCTTCAGATTATATGATATTATAATAGATTTTCATCCCTGATGACTTTGAAACAACTAGCAACGCAAGTTTTTACGGAAATTTGCATCCAAAGTAGAGTATTTTCCAAAGGAGGGTATTCTAAAGTTCCACCTTGCTTATTATATTATTTTTACTAAAGTATAGTGCCGTAATATTCATGTCATCACATATGTTATTGAAGTGTGGATGTAGTTAAGTATGTTTAAAAACCTCGTAGTTTCATGAAGAAACAAAGTGTAAATGGCGGTATATTTGCAATGAGTTCTTGTTGCAGAATAGACTCTGTTCTGTTACGATAGTAATAATACGCTTGAAAGATAAATTTTAAAACAACCTTACTTAAAAAAAAACATTCCAACAAATTGAGATCCTCCTCCTTTTCTGGAAGTCGGTTAAAAAGAAGCGTGTTCCAAAAGTTAAATACAGGTGCCGTTTTAATTTCAGTGGACGCTTTTTTTTAATAGTAATTATATTTCATCTATGTAGTTGATTATTCTATTACAAAACAATTTTAGCGCTTGTGAGACTTACATATCAAAAAACAAAGCATTCATTATTCGTTTTGATAACAACGCCATCTAGTTTATTTTCTTGTAACCATCATGCAATGCTGAGAGCTACGTGCTCTCAGCATCTTAAGACAGCCAAGCGATTATCGTCATTGCCATGTCCATGCAATTATGCTGTAGATAGTACCTATGTAATTCTGATGACAATACAATAATATGGTACTGTCGAACTGATCTGATGATGGCGTCGGAAGATATGAACTGGAACTTCATGATGGAACATCGTACCTGTGTTTGGATTTGTTGGAAAAGTCTTGTAAAGCGTGTTTTTGTAGTGTTTTTTAAACTATTAATTTATTTTTTGTTAAAGATACAAATTTGTTTTTTAAAATTCATTCGGTTCCTTAAATTTTTCTTCTGTGCTATCTTTGTATGTATATCAAAATAGTTACTTTTATTTTAGAAGACGTTTGACTTGGAACATTCGGTACCGGAGCGTCCTGTGCGCGTTCTGTATGCGCCTGCGACAGACCTCGCCGACCAGCTTATGGAGCAGGCAGGAACCAAGCTGGGTCTCCAGCGGCTCGACCATTTGCCCAGTAAGTAGAGATGCGCAAAACGTCTCATTTTAATGAAAAAATATGCATAAGATGTAATAATTTACTTCACGATAAAAGTTACAATACAAATTTGCCCATGTCAAAATTATACGAATTTCTATCATGATTGTCAAAAATAACGAATATATTATTTACTAGCTTCTGCCCGCGACATCGTCCGCCGTAAATTCGTTTATCACGGATAAGGGTATTTTTTCGGGATAAAAAGTAGCCTATGTCCTTCCCCGGGACTCAAGCTATCTCCATACCAAATTTCTCTCAAATCGGTTCAGCGGTTTAAGCGTGAAGACGTAACAGACAGACAGACAGTCTGACACACACTTTCGCATTTATAATATAAGTATGGATTTAGGTAACAAACAGTCACAATTTAACAACCTACATGGCTATTATTATAACGGTAAATGACCTCGAGAACCATAACTTATGATTATGAATGGATCTCCTTCTCTGATACTGAGTGAAAATCATGTTAGTTTAAATCAATGCTAATGTAAGTTTGGTGACAATGCGATAATATTATACTATCGAGCTGATCTGATGATGGAGCTGGAAGGTAGTATAGGAACTGAGAAACAAAATAACGCAATCCTACCGAGTTGGGCTCTTTAGAATCGTCTCAATGCGTAGTTGATGGTTGCTCAAAAAAAGTAGGTACAGACGGCAATATAATCTTGTCTCCAAAATAAAATTTTCTACAGAAACTTATTTAGCTATACTCTTTATACGAATATATTTGAACAAGTGAGCGAGCAGGAAGTAGGGTATTTTTAGGGTTCCGTACCCAATGGGTAAAACCCTATTACCTACTAAGATTTCGCTGTCCGTTTGTCTATCTATCTGTCTGTCACCAGGCTGTACCTCATGAACCACGATAGTTAAACAGTTGAAATTTTCACAGATAATGTATTGCTGTTGCTGCTATAAGAACAAATACTAAAAACAGTATAATTTTGTGTCTGTCTCTCTATGTCAGTAACCAATATAAAATAATCGAACACCGCATACATTTTGCTTAGGAGCAGGGCTCTGCTAACACTACATTTTCATAGATAACTGATGATAATACTCTTTACAGATGAGACTGAATCAGGCTACTTCCCGCTTTACGATGTGACACCATTGTCAATGCTAGAATACTCGAAGGACATGAGTCTAACGGATGCCATAGTCATATTTGAGGTAAGTACAGCCGTGTCAGCATATCTCTCCTATATCAAACAAGTTTGCGGTGAAGAATTGAAGATTCCGAAGGAATGCGAATCAAAGCTTTATTTACGCCGCATTGGACAAAAAACATATCTCATTTATTGAAATAAAACAATTTAACGGATTATATCGCGTATATTATCTCATTTTAGTTCCCGACGCTTCGGAAGCCTTGCAGCTTCCGTGTTCACGTGGTCGAGTGATTATCATTAATCTGCAAAGCTTCCGAAACGTCGGGAACTCAAATGAGATGATAAACGCGGTATAATCCGCTTAAATTGATTTATTTAAATGAGTGTTATCTTATCTTATCTTGATATCCGGGGTCCTTACGGATACACTTCGACCCAGTGGGATCTTTTGTGTAATTACCCCTTCTTGCTACTCAATGGTTTGTTCTACCATCTCAGTAAACCGGATGATAGATGCCATTGGTAGCGTCTGGAATTCCTTTGGCTGTGGGTAACCAATACCAAATTCCTTCATTCTCTGTCTGGCGAGGGCATGACATTCGCATAGTAAATGCTCCTTTGTTTCTGTTTCCTCACCACACATCTGTATTGTCAGAAAGTCACAGTTTGGCCAGGAGTCCTTTGACTCCGAAATGGCCTGTGAACACCCCCATTATAATTCTGAGTTGTCTTTTGCTGTAGTTCCACAGTTTCTTGGACCAGCCCGATTCTATTCTTTCTATGAATAGCTTTGCATGCCTCAGGCCCGCCACTTTCTTCCACTCTTGCTGATGTTGGTTTTTGGCATGGTCCTTTATGGCCGTAACTATGGTCCCCTGTGAGAGTCCCACGCATGGTTCGGGTCCTACGAAGCTCGTTGCAGACCCTTTTCTAGCTAGCTCATCGGCGTTTTCGTTACCGATGAAGCCTTCATGCCCTGGAATCCATACCAGCTGCATTTTATTGTGCCTTCCGAGCTTGTTTAATGCTTGGATACCGTTATGTACGAGTCTAGAGTCTACTTTGGGCGCTGATAACGCTTTCAGCGCTGCTTGACTGTCGCTGAGTATATAGATGTGCTTTCCATCTGGTTAGCCTATCTATGTTTTCCTGGGCACAGGCGATTATAGCATATGTCTCTGCTTGAAAGACCGTTGCATAACCTCCCATACTTGTGCTGACATTATAGTCTTTTGCATAAATGCCTGCTCTCGTACCTGATGCCATTTTTGATCCATCAGTATTCCAAATGTTATCCTCACCATCCATTGTCAGTGGTTTGTGATCTTCGGCCCATTCGTCCCTTGTGGGAACTTGCACTTTAAAGTTCCTTTGGAATTCATACCTTGGTTGCATTTTGTCGCAGCTCATGGCAGTTATTCTGTCGAGGAAATGGTTCTTTTCCATGGATGTGTGCTTAGTTTTCGGCGCGCAGTAACTCCATAGGCCCAGGGTCTTTAGCCTATGCAGTGATTTGCGTGCTTCCGACTGTATCACTATGTGTAGCGGTGGTAGGTCTAGCAATACTTCTAGCGCCGCGGTTGGCGTAGTTCTAAACGCCCCTGTTATAGCCATGCACGCTGTTCTTTGGACCCTCATTAGGTCGTCTCTGCATGTGCTCTTTAATGTTCTTGGCCACTAGACCAGGCTGCCGTACAGGATGATCGGTCTTACCATCATGGTATAGATCCATCTCAGTACCTTAGGGTTTAATCCCCACGTTTTACCGTATGCCGATCTGCACATTCCAAACACTCTGAGTGCTTTTGTTATGTTGTGATCGACATGCTTTTTCCAATTCAGTTCCTTATCCAGCGTGACACCAAGATATTTCACATCGTTGGACATCTCGAGTACCCTTCCATACAGTTTTAGTTGCTGCATGTCTTTTAGGGTTCTCTTTTTAGTGAATGGTATTACCACCGCTTTGTCTGGATTAATGGATAGTTGGTGAACGTTACACCATCTCTCCACTTTCCTCAGTGCTTCATTCATGATTGCCGAAACCGTACTGGGAAATTTCCCATTTACGATTATCACTAAGTCATCTGCATACCCTACCGTATAGATAGGTCCGCTATTGAGTTCCTCCAACAGTGAGTTCACCACCAAGCTCCATAGAGTAGGCGAGAGTACTCCACCTTGTGGACATCCTTTTGTTGTTGTGGCCATTATCTCGTCCTCCATTAGGGATGACGTTATTAGCCTACCGTTTAGCATATTTCCAATCCACTTGCATATGGTCGGTTCTATGCCATGTCTTGCAGCTGCTACATCGATCGCTTGGTACGTGGTGCGGTCAAACGCTCCTTCCACGTCTAGAAAAGCCGCCAGGCACAGTTCCTTACCCTCTATTGCCTGTTCAGCTCTGGTTGCTACCAGGTGCAACGCCGTGTCCGTAGATTTCCCTGGTTGATGGGCACACTGTAAGTTGTGCAGAGGATGCCTTTTTAATGGGCCATCCCTTATGTGTCTGTCCACCAGTTTCTCCACAGTTTTTAGGAAAAACGATGACAGGCTTATGGGTCTATAGGACTTAGCATCTCCGTAATCTGCCTTACCCGGTTTGGGCAGGTAAATCACCCTCACCATTCTCCATACACGTGGTACGTGTCCGAATGCTATGCACGCTCTGTACAGTCTGCTCAGATGGGGAATGAGTACATTTGCGCCCTCTTGTAGTAGAACGGGGTAAATTCCATCTGGCCCCGGAGCCTTGTAGGGTTGAAACGTTGACAGGGCCCATTTTAGTTTGTTTTGATCTACTACCTTCTTTGATGTGTCCCAATTGTGCCTAAATGAGTGTTAGTCACGGAAACAAAAGAAAATATTAAAGAGCATCTGTAAAATAAATGTAAAGAGATGGCCTTAACACGTTCCCCGTCCGAGACCTCCGGGAGTCACGCAATTGCTTGTCAGGAGTCCATGCCTCCACTGTGAAGTCTTTTCTCCATATAAGATGCGCACTTGGCCTTATGACATTGTCAGATCGTTTTGTGCGGGGACAGTGAACGTGTGAGAATGGGCAGGGTCCTTAACAGACACTGATGAAAAAGCAAAAAATACGTGTCCTATATATTTTATTATCTAACTCAGGGGTCAGTCCTGACCGCGAGCTCTTCTAATCCGGCCCGCGGAAAGTAAAAAGCTAATTTAATTAGTCACAAATGAGATCGCCTCTCTGGGAGTCATCTTCTTTAAGAGTTCCAAATAAAACAAACCAATAATATTGAAATAAAACAATTTAACGGATTATATCGCGTATATTATCTCATTTTCATTCAGTCCACCCGTGACCATGGAAAGCTGGAAAGCTTCCGAAACGTCGGGAACTAAAATGAGATAATATACGCGATATAATCCGTTAAATTGTTTTATTTCAATGAGTAATAATCGCGGAAACAGAAGAAAATATTAAACCAATAATATATTTCTTACTCTACTGAAACATAAACTGACGGTAAATGGTCAGAATCAAAGCTACTCATGAACATAATCAACACCAAGTACGTTCCTTATGCATTATCTAAGTACCTCCTGAACTGAAAACTAAGACTACTTAACTAATGTATTACGCTATCTATGACCAGCCATGAAACCAAAGTCTTGGCTTGGCCCGCACGAATTAATATTAAGTGCAGTGTGGCCCTTGAGTCAAAAAGTTTGAAGATCCCTGGTCTAACTGACGGACTAATTAGTATTTTGATTTTCGTACCGACCTGTACTATATACAAGAAGGGTTTTTTATTATTATTTATAATAGGCCATGGCCCATGCATGCTCTTGGCCTTTTTTGCAGCAACAGTATAGTTCATTCAAATTACCATGGCCCGATTCCACTTGAGACTGCACAATGAGAACCATAATGTTTACTAATTGATTTACGATCTCAGCTCTTCAAATTTTATGATCCTAGTATATCCTATAAATTAGTTTCAAGTTACAGGGCACCACCGAAAATCAGCGACACGCCTTGCCGTGGCATAAAGCTGAGTGGTGACCCCTTTCAGCGTCGTCAATTGTTTTTTGTTGTTTGTATTTTTCGTTTATGCTGGCGTTGAAATATATTTTCTTTGTTTCTTCTTTTCTTTCTTTCAAATTGCCACGTGGCAGTATTACCGACAGTGAAGTTAACTGTCGGGTATCTTTTGTTATCACTAATCCTCTTGTTCGCGCTTAATGATCGTCTCAAGTGGAATCGGGCCATGGTATTTGAAATGAACTATTGATGTATTCATAATTGTTTTTAGGATATGAAATCTGATTCTTGGCCGCACAAACTAAACTACACAATCCGCATGAGGACCGACGCTAAGCCGTACCAGGAGTCAGGATATACCACCGCGCAGCTCTTTAACGAGCCCTATGGTAAAACACACTCATACAAAGATAGACTATAGCACTTTTAACTACGATGTCGGCACCTGTAGCAGAACTGTGATACGCGACTCTTTGTCATGCGACAAAGATTATCTGACTCTTTCCTTTCAATACAATGCGAGAAAGACGGGTGATGCGATATGTCGCCCGACAAGCGTAGACAATACAACTTTTGTGATATTTTTGATAATGAAGCAGTAGGTAATGATATTAAAACTGTTGCTGCAACCATTGCACTTGATATGCTCTGGTGGAAACAAACAAACATTATCATATATCGATACCCTAGAGCCCAATCGTACTAAATGTAAGAGAAAAATGCTTGTAATTAGTACGTTAGTGTATATGTAAGTACGTTGAAATTTCATGGGCAAAAATACTGTAATTAGTACGAGTGTGAACTAAGGTATCGATATATCAAGTTGCATTATCAGCAACTTATTTGTTTCAATTCGTTTTTAGGGTTCCGTATCAAAAAGGTACAAAAGGAACCCTTATGGTGCGACTCTGTCTGTCTGTCTGTCTGTCCGACTGTTAAAGCGCCATATCTCAAAAACTACTTATGCTAACTATTTGAAATTTGGAATATTAATAAACATGGTCAGCCCACATATGTTGCACAGGAAATATTTAAATTTTTTTTTTTTTTATTTTGTAAACAAACGACGAATATGAGGGGGGGTAAAAATTAAAAATGTATCTACTGGGTCAAATGGGGTATCATATGAAAGACCTGCATTTTTTTGTGATTAGTTTTTGATTTATTAAGGAAAATGTGAAAAAGTAAACACCCCCCCCCCCCCCCCCCCCCCATTATCTCCGAAGTTTACCAATCGAACATTTTGAAATTTTCACAATTTGTATTAATAAACATAAATATTACACGAAAATTATAACCATCCCTCTATAACTAGCTATTTATATAATTCGCAAAAAACCTATTTCAGCAACCCGGTTGCGTTAAGTACACCCGCCCCCATATTGCCTAACGCGTTTGACGCTCGCAATCGCAATCAAGTGTCATGATTTTGTATGGGCTATAACAGTTGATTCCGATACCAAGTGTCAAAATTTCGTTAGGCAATAACCCCGCTGATTTGTATGCGATGCTATAGATATCAGGTGCACACTTAACTCAACCGGTACCGGGTAATAAATAATAAATAAATATTACGGGACAATTTTACACAAATCGAACTAGTTCCATGGTAAGCTCAATAAGGCTTGTGTTATGGGTACTAGACGACGATATATTTAATAGATATATTACTTATATACATAGAAAACATCCAAGACTCAGGAACAAATATTTATGTTCATCACACAAATATTTGCCTTTACCGGGATTTGAACCCAGGACCATTTATAGTAATAAAGTTAGGGTAAGTAAAAATTTGTACGGAACCCTCGGTGCGCGAGTCCGACTCGCACTTGGCCGGTTTTTTTTTCACTGCCTGCCTCGCACCTCTCCTCCTACACCTTTTACAATAGCCGGTTTTGCACAACTCTCCGTGACTATACGCTAGTGGCGCGACAAAGCATCACCCGTCATTCTCGCATTGTATTGAAAGGAAAGAGACAGACAATCTTTGTCGCGCAACAACGAGTCGCATATCACAGTTGTACTAGAGGTGCAGTCCAACCCCTTGCCGCGCCTGTCTCTTACCCCGAGCGACGACTCAGTTGTGTTGTCACCTTAAGGTGCGTCCACTTTTGAATCATTTGCCCGATCAGATCTTCGTCGCGTGGCATGATCGCGTGCCACGATCACGCGTATAGACGTTGCGCCGATCCGATCGCTCGAAATCCATGTTGCTACACGTATCACACACTTAGATTGGACAAGCGCGGCGTGATCGCCGCGCTGGCAGTGAGCGTCCAAGCAGCGAGATACGCAGTCATGCCACGCCACGGCGATCGGATACGAGCAATGATACAAGTGTGGACGCACCTTTATACAATGTAATATGTTACCGAGTCGCAGTGGGTTACGGCTAATAATTCCAAACAGAAAACAAATACTTTACTTTTAGCGGGCCACGGTTCTTATAAGGTGGCATATGAAACGTATGTAATTTGTTTTAAATAAAAAATCATTATTTTGCTTTTTATATTCTATATTTTTTTTTACTTTTATAAGTGTTGATATGTTTTCTTGAAGAACTACGCATTGAGTTTATACTCAAAACATATATATAGGCTAGGCTAAGTACAAATATTGTAATAGATATAAGAGTTATTTCGAAAAAATGACTGACTGTTGAGTTTGTTTCGGCTTTCTTCTCCTCAGTGGTCTCCTCTTGGGAAACGCCGTAGAGTCAGACTTGTAAAAGTGCCCTTCTGGCCTACTTACAGAATAAAGATCACTATTTCATTATTATTTGATTATTTCATAATAGGAAGTAATTGACAGATTCATGAGTTATTTTGCGGAATTTCCGTATTAAATTGCTAGTTTCATTGCTATTTTATAAAATAGCGTCTTTACGCATGCAAATACAACAAACTACCACCAGACAGTGTAATCCTCGATACGTGTTTCGTCTCTACGAGGCATCATCAGGAGATGCAAGAGATGTTGACGGTCCGGCCTCCATCCGAAACTACACACTAAATTGTTGTGTAAATAGAGGTGCGTCTACACTTGTATCATTTACCCGATCCGATCACCGTTGTGTGGCATGATCGAGTGTCACGATCACGCGTTTAGACGTTGCGCCGATCCGATCGCTCGAAATCCATGTTGCTACGCGTATCGCACACTCGGATCAGACAAGCGCGGCATGATACGGAATGCCGACAGTGAGCGTCCAAGCAGCGCGATACGGAGTCATGCCACGGGACGGAGAACTGATACGGGCAAACGGGGCAAAAGATACAAGTGTGGACGCACCTTAGGGCCGACCTTTTTGGACAACTCATTTATCGGGTGCACGCTAGCCACCACACCATTTTGGTGCCACCTGGCATATAAATATATGCTAATTTTAGTTCCGTAGACCACGATTATAAGTTACATCGGCAATCTTCGGCCACGCCGACGAGTGCTAACAAGTACCGAATGAAATCAAACGTGTGACCATTTCAATAAAGACCTTGTTGCACTATATGTACATATGCAATGACAGGTGAACTCGTGCTCTCTCGCTCATAGCGACTGACGCGGTGCCAGACAAAATGGCGGGCGCTGGAGCTGCCGGCGTCGCGCGCAATATTTTGGCAAATGGGCGTTAAAGATTTTACCCGCGCAAACGCGCTGCCTTATAATAGCTTAATCTGTTTTCAAAAAATGCTTACTGCGCAGGAACAGTACATCGTTGTAACTTATATTTGTGGTACTAGGTATTATAATCAAATTCGTACAATGATAAGTTGACAGCAGTCAGTCCAGTGGTAATTAATATAAAGAGGTCAGTGATTGATTGCATTGTACTTCCGTCGAGTGATTTCGGCGTGTGTTACAGACATCCAGTACCAGCCATTCATGCGACTTCAGTGGGCTATAGATACCAGCTACCTCCGTTTGTTGACGGGCGCTGATTTTGACCAGGTTTGTAACTAATCTGTCCAAAATGGACCAATCAGGCTGCGTTGCTGTTGAAACCAACATACGTGAATTTGAATTTGCGGCGTGTGATTGGTTAATTTCGCAATGCTCCGCTCCGCTCCGCTTCATTGAAAAGGCACTCTTAAACCTCTGAAGATGGCATGCCGCTTCATTACGTACAAGCACACAACATTTTCAAGCACTGAACGTGCAGTATTTAAGTATTTAGGTGTCTGAATCAATTTTATTTTTTATTTTTCGTATATTTGTCTGTGTCGTTGTGGCCTTCTCACGCCAAAGCGACTAAACAGATTTCAACTATTTTCGGTACACGGGTAGCTGGGCATACATACTTAGCTGGTTATAGCATACTTTTCACCCGACTACGCTCAAGGAACAAAGAGGGTTCTGATTATTTGCCTCCTCCAAGTTATACCCGAAGACGTTGCCCACTTTCTAGTCTATATTATTATAAACTTGTAAGAATGAAATGTCTGTACATTGAAGATATTTTCAAAAAAATCATTTAAACGGACTATTTGGAAGACACTGAATCGATATATTTTTTTGTATTTTCGGATGTGTCGTTGTACTGTCATCACACCAAATCGGCTAAACGGATTTCAATTATTTTTGGTACACGGGTAGCTCGGTATTTCCAGATGGTTACAGGATACTTTCTAACCAACTACGTTGAAGAAAAAAATAGCGGTAATGACTTTTTCTTCTCCGCGAACGAAGTTTACTATAAAAGTGGGCTTTTTCGATTCTTCTGTTTTCTGCTACAACCCGGAAACCTACTTTTTGATGCAATTTTTATAGAGATAAAATTTGAACTGTAGAGTAAAACAAACGATACTACTCGTATACATACTATCTAGTCAGACGTAAATGAATATAGGTATGTATGTATTTTTACTTGTTTGGCATGCTCTGCAGCCTATACGACTTGATGATTGATTTATCTTTGTTGGAGTGAGTGGTTTTCAGAGCTTTAATCATGTACTTGTTTTTTGGGTAAGGATACATGTGAATCTTGTGTATCCCTCAGAAACTGGCGCTCCAAGAATATAGTGACATAAATGCAGACGCGACTACTTGGTGCATCTTATTCGCTATTACATTGCAGTTTTCGATCTTATACTCATTCTATTTCCTCGCAAATAGACTGTACGAAGAGAAGAATACTGGCATAAGTGTAAGTACAAAATCTAACATGACCTTGTCAACTTCATAAACGCACCGTTGCTTTTCAAGTTTTCGTATTTAATCCCATAAAATACGAAAACTTGAAAAGCTTCTTTCAATGTGACCACTGCTTGCTGACTACCGGACTTATGATTGCCTGCTCGACTCCTACGCTCGCTTTGGACTCTGGACTTGACCTTGATACTTCAGTTAAGTTCAGTAGCGGAGCCATCGGTGGGCTCCGCACCAGTGCGCCTACCATGAGTTCGGCACGAGCGAGTATCGAGCGCTCGATGACGGTCTATCTCTTTCGCACTATTCGTGCGTGCGAGAGAGGTGCACTGATACTCGATACGAGATACTCACAAGCGCCGATCGTAAACTCAGCTCATGGTAGGTACACAGAATGGCGAATAATTAAGGGGGCGCTGAACTTTTTCGAAAAAATTTGCGTTGGTTTAATTCCACGCTGTGTCCTGAAGATTTAGTGATCCAATCAATACGTAAGATATTTAAGGATTCACTCTTATAATACATACACTTTAGAAACACGATTAGTTGTAGTTTCCTCGATAGTTTTGTGTTTTAAAGTTACCTCTAAGAAACAAAATAAACCCTTAGTATATCATAAATACTGCACGGAAAGTCTTCAGTTTATTAATATAAACATAACGAGATGTTGTCTATAATTTATACATCTTACATTTTAAAAATAGGAAATATCTAAATTCGCGAGCGCTCCGCCCACTCTAACCAGAGCCGCCACGCGTCCCCCCTCTCCGCTTTCAGTCCCGCTTTTATCCGTCGGACAGGGAGAATCACTCACACATATACGGAACACCGCACACACGCCCCAGAAAGCTTGGCACCCCATATCTTTCGATGCCTGGGAGGAATCGCGAGATGCTTTAGGCATCTTCTGTGATTTATCTAAGGCCTTCGATTGCGTTAATCATGAGACACTGATCAGGAAGCTACACCACTACGGAGTTAAAGGATTAGCACTAAATTTATTACAGTCTTATTTAAATGGTAGAATACAAAGGGTTGACGTGAATGGAAAGCGTTCACCGGGTCATTAGTCTCTATGGGTGTGCCGCAGGGATCAATATTGGGACCTTTCCTGTTCCTTATCTATATAAACAACTTGCCACACCTCGTACAGACCCACCATGAGATAGTTTTGTTTGCAGATGATACGTCTCTAATTTTCAAAGTCGTACGAAATCAACGATCCTACAATGACGTAAACAATGCTATCTGTGAAGTAGTAAATTGGTTTAATATAAATAATTTATTGTTGAATGAGAAAAAGACTAAATGTGTTAAGTTTGTCACGAGTAACGTAAAACACGAGCAAGCAAGCGTTATGGTTAAAGGTGAGGAACTGGAACTAGTTAATAGTACAGTCTTTCTCGGTATAACATTAGATTCTAAGCTCCAATGGGGTCCCCATATTGCTAATCTCTCGAATAGACTGAGTTCTGCAGCTTTTGCAGTAAGTAAGATTCGTCAATTAACAGACGTGATAACGGCTCGATTAGTGTATTTCAGTTATTTCCACAGTATTATGTCGTATGGCATCTTACCATGGGGCAGTGCTTCCGACATTAATACTATATTTGTTCTGCAGAAGCGGGCTGTTCGTGCGATATATAAAATGAACTATAGAGAGTCGCTTAGAGATAAGTTTAAGGACATTAATATAATGACAGTGCATTGTCAATACATTTATGAGAATATTATGTATGTACATAAAAATATTACCGACTTTAAGAAGAACTGTGATATACATAATATTAATACTAGAAATAAGCATAAGCTCGCAGTGCCTGCTACTAGGCTCCATAAAATAAGGAGATCATTCATGGGTAACTGTGTGAGATTTTATAATAAACTTCCTAGCAGCATAACTGAGTTGTCTATTGGTAAATTCAAAAATATTGTGAAACGAAAATTATTTTCTAAAGCTTATTATAGCACACAAGACTACATGAATGATGAAGCCGCGTGGGATTAATGTAAATTATAGCGTCATGTAGGTATATGAATAATTATTTTAACGAATACCTAAGGTATTATTATTATTTTAATCTTAATTGTTTTATATACTCTGACATTTAGAATTTTATTCTAGACACATTCTAGATTATTTATTTTTTATTGACAATCCTTTTGGGATTTATCTTATTGATTATTTTAATTTTAAAAATGATGATTTTATCAATAATTTTACACTGAAGTTAAATGATCTGATTAGGTTTTTCTGGGTTTCCCTAATCCTTGCAGCAAATGTTGGATCATATTGTATTTCTCCCAGCAAACATTCACTCTCATGTAACTGACATTTCGAAAGTGCTTGTAACTAGGCCTACTTGAATAAAGAATATTTTGATTTGATTTGATTTGATATCGTGCTGAGTGGTGGCCTTTTGTTGCCGACACGGCAGCACCACTGTTTTGTATACCTCCATGACGCTATAATTTACATTAATCCCACGCGGCTTCATCATTCATGTAGTCTTGTGTGCTATAATAAGCTTTAGAAAATAAAAGTTTCACAATATTTTTCAATTTACCAATAGACAACTCACTTATGCTGCTAGGAAATTTATTATAAAATCTTACACTGTTACCCATGAATGATCTCCTTATTTTATGGAACCTAGTAGCTGGCACTGCGAGCTTACGCTTATTTCTAGTATTAATATTATGTATGTCACAGTTCTTCTCAAAGTCGGTAATATTTTTATGTACATACATAATATTCTCATAAATGTATTGACAATGCACTGTCATTATATTAATGTCCTGAAACTTATCTCTAAGCGAGTCTCTATGGTTCATTTTAAATATCGCACGAACAGCCCGCTTCTGCAGAACAAATATAGTATTAATGTCGGAAGCACTGCCCCATAGTAAGATGCCATACGACATAATACTGTGGAAATAACTGAAATACACTAATCGAGCCGTTATCACGTCTGTTAATTGACGAATCTTACTTACTGCAAAAGCTGCAGAACTCAGTCTATTCGAGAGATTAGCAATATGGGGACCCCATTGGAGCTTAGAATCTAATGTTATACCGAGAAAGACTGTACTATTAACTAGTTCCAGTTCCTCACCTTTAACCATAACGCTTGCTTGCTCGTGTTTTACGTTACTCGTGACAAACTTAACACATTTAGTCTTTTTCTCATTCAACAATAAATTATTTACATTAAACCAATTTACTACTTCACAGATAGCATTGTTTACGTCATTGTAGGATTGTTGATTTCGTACGACTTTGAAAATTAGAGACGTATCATCTGCAAACAAAACTATCTCATGGTGGGTCTTTACGAGGTGTGGCAAGTCGTTTATATAGATAAGGAACAGGAACGGTCCCAATATTGATCCCTGTGGCACACCCATAGAGACTAATGACCCCGGTGAACGCTTTCCATTCACGTCAACCCTTTGTATTCTACCATTTAAATACGACTCTAATAAATTTAGTGCTGATCCTTTAACTCCGTAGTGGTGTAGCTTCCTGATCAGTGTCTCATGATTAACGCAATCGAAGGCCTTAAATAAATCACAGAAGATACCTGAAGCATCTCGCGATTCCTCCCAGGCATCGAAAATGTGTTTTACGAGCTCAACTCCGGCGTTGGATGTCGAGCGACCCCGCGTAAAACCGAATTGCTTACTATAATAATAATAATAATTCTTTATTTCGGACTATTTTTTTTTTACATCCATAGAGTGTTAGTAGTACTTAACCTATGTTAGTAACGTACAACAAACTTACAAATTATTTATGTCTAAATTGGGCAACCCCCTCGTTTGACTGAACCAATGATGTAAAATTGGGCAGTCGTATCTGTCAGCAACGCCATTCAGGAAACCGTTGGAACTCTCTCTGACTCTACCTAGCAACGAGGCGATTCTCTTGCGCATAATGGCTAGGAAGCCGTCCGTGCGGGCCTCAGCAAACATAAGTGAGGCACTACACCACCTGGGCAGTCCCAACAGCATTCTGAATGCATTATTATATTGTACACGCAGGGCGTTGTAGGCTCCTTTAGTGTACCTAACCCACAGGCTGCTCGAGTAAAATGACTGGCTAAAAGATTTGAAAAGTTTAATTTTTACCTCTGTGGTACATCGAGCAAATCTGCGGGCAAGCATATTTGCCCTTACAGCCAACGCCCTGCGCTCCCGCTCAATATCTAGGTCATCATTTAGATCATACGTAACTATGTGACCCAGATACTTAACCTTTTCAACTACTGTCAGGGGGGTCCCGTTCAGTAGAACTGGAGGAACAATATTAGGCCTTATCCTTCCCGCCTTAAAAACCATGACCACACTTTTTTTTGGGTTATACTGCAGTCCATGTGCTGCAGCATACGCCTCACAAGCCGCCAACAATTTCCTAAGAGCACTATGCATCTAATTATTCAAATTAAAATGCTTTAACAATTGATCTTTTCAAAAATTTATATAGATATAAACAAGTCAGTTCACTTTTACCTTGTATTGTCCCAGCGGGCACGATCACCAAAAATCCATACACGTAACAACAGAAGGCACAAAAGAGTTAGAAAGCACAAGCACAAACAGCATATAGTTCACAGGATAGAAACAGAGTTTATAGAAGGCAGAAATCGGAAAAACATACAGTAACTATTGAAAGTAAGAGTAAGCCGCGTGAGCGGGGTTCGAAAGCGTCAAGCGTGCGTTTAGTGTCGCAAGGAGGCTATGACTGGTTTGACCTCTGCGCTGCGCTCGCGTCGGCGCAGGCGCACGGGCACCGGACAGCGGCCGTTGAGCGACCCGGAGGTCGATATTACATGTCGATGAATCTATCGATATATCGACCAGCCGATTTCGTGTCGGGTAAATAATTATATTATAAGTGTATGTATATGCACATATATTTATATAGTGAAATGTGTAGAATATGTATATATATATATATATATATATGTATATTTATATTTATGTAGAATATTTTAGTTATAAATATTAATGTTATATTATAGCATAATATATATTTTAATGTATTGTACTGTCTGTATTAGTGTCTGGTGTCGGAAAATACACCACACCACTCCCTCCCAGAGACCGTCAAGGGCGATAATATTAAAAATACTTAGGAAATCTTACTTGACGTCCAGATCGAGTAACGTATTAATGCGGCGTTGGTATAGCGGGTAAGTTCTTACCGTCTTCTGCATCAGTTGACAGTATAAAGGCCGGCTTTAGTCTGCCTATGGAGACCGTCTTGTCCTTGTTTTTAATGAGAACTTGAAAAACTTTATCCCCACGTGACAGTACTTTATGGGGACCTGTGTATGCCGCTTGCAGTGGACCTCTGGATGCGTCTTCTCGTAGCAAAACGTAATCGCACGATGAGAGATCCTTATATACAAAAACTTTGGGCGTACAATGACGTGTGGCTGTTACGGGTCTCAATTTCTCAGCGAAGCTCCTGAGCCTAGCAGTGAAGTCAGACATGTTTGTTGTACTACAAGAAATTGAACTTAAAAACTCACCGGGAAGTCTCAGAGGTTCTCCGTAGACCAGCTCTGCCGACGAGGATTGTAAGCCCTCTTTGAAGGCAGTTCTAACGCCCAGCAAAACCCATGGCAACGATTCAGTCCATCCCTCGTTCGCGTGACATACTATGGCGGCTTTTAGTTAAGAATAAGAATAAGAATAATTTATTTACCAAAAATGATTACAAGCAAATAACAATGTAAAGCAGTCACTTCCACACCAGGCATAGCCTGTATCGTGGAAGTCGAGTCACACACGAGAGATACAAGAACAATGCGGCTATTTACAATTCTGAAGGAACAATGATAAAAATAATAATTTTACAGTAATTCCAAAGATTTTATCAAACAAAAATAACTAAATTAAAACGAGTGATGAAACTAGTTTCATGCAGTGTGAATGTATTGATGTGTGAGTGTAGTGTGAGAAAGGAGTGTGAAGGTTGCGAAAGGTCTCATTACCTGAAAGCTACTTCAGCTTGTTCGTAAGTACACGATAGCAAGAGCTCCCGTATTCGCTTTTTAACCTCAGGGATTCGGCATAGTTTTATGTCACATACGTTAGCAATGTTGTTATAAATTTTGGGAAAAAGCCGTGTTTTAAAACGTTTTGCAAACGCAGTTTTTACTGTAGGTACGGGAATTCTAAATACTCTTTTCTTTAACAAGTGAGGATAGGATGGCAGTTGCAGAATTTTGTTGTGAGTGGTGGTAATCGCTCGATATAAAAATAATTTCCGGACGCTTAAAACTTCTGCTTCCTTGTAAAGGTCTGCAGTAGGATAGAGCCGTGGTCTGCACAAAGCTGCCTTTAGTATCGCTCTTTGAGTTCTTTCTAGCGGTATCAAAGAAGAATTAAGCACAGCCACCCCAGGATAAAATACAATAATCTAAGACAGATTGACACAGGGCAATATACACCATTTTCAGCAGAGGCTTGTCAGCGCAATGTCTTAAAAATTTCAGGGTACAAATAAATTTACGCACTCTGCCGGACGTGACTGAAATGTGCTTCTTAAAATTAAGGTTTTCGTCTAATGTAACACCCAGGTACTTCAGCGAAGCAACTCTACTGATAGATGCGCAAGCACAGACCAAACCACCAGCAACACAGGAGATAACACAGTTTGGTGCATGAATTTTAAGGTGTTCCATTGAAATCGTAGGACAAGACGAAGCCGTTTTATGAAAACATAAAAATTGCGTTTTGGTTTCATTGATAGTTATATCATGTAGTTTTATAGATAGTCGATAGTTTCATAGATAGTTGGCGGTGGAATCGCTCAACAAGCCCGTTGCATGCCAGATGATAGGCTGTTGTCCTTTTGTGCTCAAATCCGGTCATTTTTGATAGACATCCAAACAGCGCCGACTGAAATTGGCTGCCACGGTCCGTTGTAATGTCTGTTGGAGATCCGAACCGAGCTATCCAGGTCGACAGTAAGGTCTTGGCAACGGTTTCCGCCGTGATGTCTTCGATCGGTACTGCTTCAGGCCAGCGAGTGAACCTGTCCACGGCTGTTAAGCAGTAACGATATCCGCGCGAGAGAAGAAGAGGGCCCACCAGATCGATATGGATCTGTTGAAACCGACCGCGTGGTAAGGTGTAGGTGCCTAGGGGAGCTGTCACATGTCGATTGACTTTTGCCCGTCGGCACTGTAGGCACGCGCGAGTCCATTCTCTGCAGTCTTTCCGAACACCAGGCCATACAAACCTGTCAGAGACTAGCCTGGCCGAAACGTTGGCTCCTGGATGACTGAGGGAATGTCGGCTCTCGAAGACTTGTCGGCGGTGCTGTTTGGCGACGTAAGGCCTGGAAGTCGTAGTACTGACGTCGCAGTACAGAGAGGTTGGACTGCCAGGTACGTGCAATTCCTTCAGCTGCAAGGAAGAACCGCAGTTTAATAGGGTCTGCAGTTCCTGATCAGAGGCCTGACCTTCGGCAAGTGTCTCGAGGCCGACTGGTACCCTCAGTTCTTCGATCCGTGACAAGGTATCGGCAACTATATTATCCTTGCCGGATATATGCCGTATGTCGGTTGTGAACTGAGAGATCAGGTCTAGATGTCTATACTGCCTAGGCGAACAGTTTCTTTTCCGTTCATGGAACGCGAAAGTGATCGGTTTGTGGTCAGTATAGACTACAAAATGACGGGCCTCGAGCATATGCCGGAAGTATTTGATAGCTTCGTAGATGGCAAGCAGCTCCCTATCATATGGTGAGTATTTTACCTGTGATGGCGTTAGCTTTCGAGAAAAGAACGCTAAAGGCTCCCATGCGTCATCCTTGCACTGCTGGAGAACCGCCCCAATGGCTTTATTGGAAGCGTCTGTTACCAAGGCAAGTTTAGCGGCGCAGTCAGGGTGGGCCAACAAAGCAGCATTGGAAAGGTTCTCCTTGCAGGCTTCGAAGGCGGCTAAGGCGTCTCCGGTGAGAGTGATGGGCTGTGTACCTTTTACTGAACCCGTCAGCAAGGCGTGGAGAGGTGCTTGGATCTGGGCTGCTAGAGGAAGGAATCTCCTCTAAAAATTAAGCATACCCAAGAAACCTCTCAGTTGCCGGACTTTACTTGGAGGCGGGAACTCTTTAACAGCCTGCACCTTAGAGTCCAGGGGTCTGCAACCGCTCTCAGAGATCCGGTAACCTAAGAAGGTTACCTCCTTTTCACCAAAAACGCACTTGGATGTATTTATCATCATCCCGTACTCTTTCAGTCGTTGGAATGCGGTACGCAGATGCTCCTCATGTTCAGACTGACTGTGGGAATAAATGAGGAAGTCATCTAGGTAGGAATATACGAACTCTAGTCCCCTGGTTATCTCGTCCACAAAGCGCTGGAATGATTGCCCTGCATTGCGGAGCCTAAAACTCATCAATGGGAATTCATATAACCCGAATGGCGTCGTGATGGCGGTCTTCGAGATATCCTCAGGGCTGACGGGTATCTGATTATAGGGTTTCTCCAAATCCAATGTGCTAAAAATGATACAGCCTGCAACATTGTGAGTAAAATCGTGGATGTGCTTAATCGGATACCTGTCAGGCACTGTGCAGGCATTCAACTTGCGATAATCTCCGCAAGGACGCCATCCGTTGTTTTTCTTCGGGGCCAAGTGGAGAGGGGAAGACCAGGGACTTTCTGAAGGTCTAGCTGTGCCGTTGGCTAGCATAGACTGAAATTCCTTTTGAGCTATTTTCAATTTATCAGGAGCTAGATGTCGAGGGGGGGAAGAAACTGGGGGGGGTGGAGTCGTACGTATGTAATGAACTGTGTTGTGTGGTATTGTGTGGTGTTTACCGGCTGGTCGAGTGATCTCGGGAAACTCGTCAAGTATTCGATGATATCGGGTCTCACCAGTCACGACCTTAACTGAAAATACATCACAATTAGCTGGTTCAGCAACAGATACAACTGAAGTTAAATTATCAATTAAACGCTTGTTGCGAGAATCAACAATTAGGCTATAAAATTTTTAAAAATCTACGCCTATTATAGGTTTAGTTACATCGGCGACTACAAAACGCCAAGCAAAATTTCTACGCAGGCCGAGGTCTAAATCTAAACTTATATAACCGTATGTGGAGATGCTTGAACCATTCGCAGCACACAAGTTGTAGTCCGTTCTGGAACGTCGATCTCGAAGTGCCGACCATGGGAAGACACAGAGGTCGCTGCCAGTGTCGACCAGAAATTGCATCCTCGAGGAACGATCGGTGACGAACAGGCGGCCAGTTAAAGATGAAGGGCAATCATCCGCCGCCATTACAGACCGCCCTTGGACTTTCCCGACTTGAAGTCGCATGGCCGGGTGCACTTGGTCGCGTTGTCGCCAAACTTACTGTGGTACCAGCATAACGGGTACTTTCGGTACGGGCGGTTTCACTGCGACCGCTGCCTGGACGAACTGCGCTGGCTACGCGAGCTACGCGCTGCTGGAGTGCGTGACCTGGAGCTCCTATCCGTTGCGAGTTTCCGAAATTCCTTCCGAAGTTCTGCGATTTCCCTCCTGAACTCGTTGAGGACCGAGGTAGGCACTGTATCACCTATGGCTGCAACCCGAGGCGAAGAACAGGCAAGGTCGTTGGCCCTGTCTGCCAGATCTGCCAGTGCGTCGAGTGGCGCTGAGTCCGGCTAGCACCGTCTGGATTCCGTGGGGTAGCCTGTTGATCCACCTGGTCTTCATAAAGTCATCAGTCACGCTAGCACCTGCGAGGCTCTGCAGATGACGGAGAAACTGCGACGGCTTGCGATCTCCCAGCTCCTCATGCATCATCAGCTGCTTGACCTTCGACTCTTTCGAGTCACTCAGTCTCTTCTTCGTTTTTCATACTTGTTACTTGTGGGCGGGTTGATAATCACGTCCTTTACTGCTCTGGAATGGTGATTATCAAGGTGTCCGATTACATAATTAAATTTCGTGGAATCGCTGGTGATTCCAGAAATCGCGAATTGGCCTTCTACCTGAGCAAACCAAATATCTGGCTCTTCTGGCAAGAAAGGTGGCACTCTTACTCCAACCTTAAAAACATCGCCTTGGTTTATCGACCTACGCCCATCACTAGTGCCGGGCGTTGGCTGTTGCGTGCCTTTGTCTCCTTCCATGTTCTTCTAAAGGGGTCACCAGTTTAGCGTATGCGGGTTTGTAAGGAAGCCCTACCGGGTGTAGATATAAACAAGTCAGTTCACTTTTACCTTGTATTGTCCCAGCGGGCACGATCACCAAAAATCCATACACGTAACAACAGAAGGCACAAAAGAGTTAGAAAGCACAAGCACAAACAGCATATAGTTCACAGGATAGAAACAGAGTTTATAGAAGGCAGAAATCGGAAAAACATACAGTAACTATTGAAAGTAAGAGTAAGCCGCGTGAGCGGGGTTCGAAAGCGTCAAGCGTGCGTTTAGTGTCGCAAGGAGACTATGAATGGTTTGACCTCTGCGCTGCGCTCGCGTCGGCGCAGGCGCACGGGCACCGGACAACGGCCGTTGAGCGACCCGGAGGTCGATATTACATGTCGATGAATCTATCGATATATCGACCAGCCGATTTCGTGTCGGGTAAATAATTATATTATAAGTGTATGTCGATGTACATATATTTATATAGTGAAATGTGTAGAATATGTATATATATATATATATATGTATATTTATATTTATGTAGAATATTTTAGTTATAAATATTATAAATGTTATATTATAGCATAATATATATTTTAATGTATTGTACTGTCTGTATTAGTGTCTGGTGTAGGAAAATACACCACACCTCTACCTGATTTAAATAAAGTAGTTATTTTGCTATGTTTCATCAGATCAGGAAACTCCCCGCTGTCAACACTGTTATTGAATATATCTGCCAAGTCAGGCGCTATGACTTCTATTAGGGATTTGACAGCATGGACTGAGACCCCTCATAGGTCATTGGTTTTTTTGACATTAATTGATTTAAATGCCTTTACTACATCTGAATGACTGACATGTTCAAAATAAAAGTCCTTACTACATTCTGGGACGATTTCTTTTAACAACAAAACGGTAGACGAAGGTGATGAATTTAAACACTTTGTTGTGGATACTGGTATATCGGTGTAGTGGGTTTCAGCGTCTGGCTTAGCCAGTCGGCCTATATGGGCGGCTGAGCCGTCGGTTAAAATCGTTGAAATCAACAAACTCTCGCCAGTGGCTCCTCGTAGTTGACCTGCATGCAGCGCCACACCCCGGTAACCACGTCGACTCGTGGGCTAAACCTGGCAGAGGGGGCTGAAGTACTTCGGCACTTAGTAACCACGGGGATTTAGTAACCACGGCTGCCTGTGCATCCCGTTTGGCGTGGTCGAAATACAAAGAAAAATACAAATTATAAGAAACCAACAACATCCAATCTAATATATGGTGCATGGAATGTACGCATCCTTCTCGATCGAAATGGTAACTCATGTCCTGAGCGCAAGACAGCAGTCGTGGCAAGAGAACTGCGTCGCTACAATGTTGACGTAGCTGCTCTCAGCGAAACACACCTAGCTGATGAAGGAGAATTAGTGGAACATGGTGCGGGATACACTTTTTTCTGGAAGGGTTCCGCTGCTCATGAACCGCGGCGCTCGGGAGTAGGATTCGCAATCAAAACTGAAATAGCGAGGCGACTAGAAGAGTGTCCTATATACACCTCGGACCGTCTTATAAACACTTCGTCTTCATTTACAGCACAACAATTTCCTAAACCGTATAAGCGTGTATGCTCCCACTCTAGAAAAAACAGATGATAACAAGGACCAATTTTACGAACAACTGACCCAAGCGATCACCAAAATCCGACCTCGTGATCAAATTTTGCTGCTAGGAGACTTTAATGCCAGAGTAGGGCGAGATTTTGAGGCATGGCCGAACGTTCTTGGCAGACATGGGATCGGAAATTCGAATAATAATGGACAGCTGCAGCCAATGCTCAAAGTTTGATCTGTCAATCACTAACACATATTTCCGACTCCCAACTAAACACAAAGCCACCTGGATGCATCCACGGTCCAAACATTGGCATCTCATCGATTACGCCATCGTCAGACGAAGAGATATAGCTCAGGTGTGTGTAACACGTGTCATGCGAGGTGCCAACTGCTGGACGGATCATCGTCTTGGTTTGACTAAGATGAAACTGGTCCTCCGTCGACCGCGTCGAAGGAATATCGTAAGACTCATGCGCACAAATTTTGAAGAACTTCAGCTGATATCAAAACGACAAGCATACATTCAAGCTGTAGATGGTGCCTTAGCATCTCTAGATGATGATGATGATGGTGCCCTTGAAACCACCTAGAAAACGCTAATGTCTAAGCTCACTGAAATAAGTACTCAGATTTTGGGCGTAAAACCCCATAAGCATGAGGACTGGTTTGATTAAAATGATGTGACATTCACTGATGCGTTCAGAAAACACCGGGAGTTTCATAATCAAAGTAGAAGGTCCAACAGAAATCAACGTGACGACTTACTAGAGCGAATCAAGACCACTAATGCTCAGATTAGGAAACTCACCAGAGAAGCCAAAGACAGGTGGGGGCAGGAAAAATCTCATTCCTTACAATGGTTAACAGACACGAACCAGCTGGGGACCTTCTATGACAAAGTAAGGAAGCTTACAAGGCCTGCATGTCACAACTCCGTACCTTTAAGATCGCTAGATGGTATCCCACTGTCTAGTAATGTCGACATACTGAATCGTTGGACTGAACATTTCAATAACTTACTGAACGTCGATCGATGAGTGGATTTGCAGTTCATAAGTTCGCTCTCAGAACTACCACCAAAAGTGGAGCTTGTGGAACCACCAACGCTGGAGGAAGCTGTGATTGCCATGAAACAGCAAAGGAATAAGAGAGCAGTGGGTGTTGATAACATCTGTGGAGAGTTCGTGAAATACGTAGGTGATAATCTGCACAACACTCTGTGGAAATTATTCGTTCGCATGTGGGATGAGGAGCAAGTGCCAGAGTCTTTTAAGATCTCTCGTATTTGCTCGCTCTACAAGAATAAAGGAGACCGCTCCGATTGCAATTCCTATCGGGGCATATCACTCTTATCAACTCCGGCAAAAATATTTGCAAGAATTCCCTTAAACCGCCTACTGCCTCTATCGGAAACGATGCTACCGGAAACCCAGTTTGGCTTCCGGCCGGAAAGAGGAACATGTGAAGCCATCTTCTCAGTACGCCAATTTATTGAGAAGAGTAGAGAGCAAGGTCAACCAATGTTTCTATGTTTTGTTGATCTTGAAAAAGCTTTTGACAGTGTCCCACGTGACACAACACAAGACAAGTTTGTGAGGCTTCTACGACTGCTGCACGATAACATGACGTGCTGCATAACAAACAATAGCGAACAATCAGAGTTTTTCCCTGTCACCTGTGGTGTGAAGCAAGGCTGTGTTTTGGCGCCGACTCTGTTTGCACTCTACTTTGCTGTTGCAGTTAATGAGGCCTTAAAAGGCTTGTCCGAGGGGATTTGTATTCGTTTCCGAATGGATAAAGGACTTTTTGACATCGCCAAACTTAAATCCCATACTAAAGTCTCTCATGCTACCATCACAGAGATAATGTATGCGGATGATCTCGGCTTCGCCTCAGACACCATAGATGGCTTACAAAGGCTTATTACAAGTCTAAACGAAGCATGTACAAAATTTGGCCTTAAGATTAGTGTCAAAAAGACAGAGGTTATGACTATGGATGGCTCCAATAGCATGCCTCTATCAATTTGCATCGGGGAAGACGCTCTAAAGCAAGTGGAAAAGTTTAAATACCTTGGCAGCACGATAACAGCTAAGTGTGACCTAGATGCCGAAATAAACAGCAGAATAAGAGCTGCCGCAGCAGCTTTTGGAAAACTTCGGCCCAAGGTATTTCGTTCACACGATCTTAAACTATCCACCAAAATCAGCGTATATACGTCCAAGGTACTGCCAAACCTCCTGTACTCTTCTGAGACATGGGTCTTGTACCGAAAGCACATTCGCACACTCGACAGATTTCACCTCAAATGCCTCCGCGACATCATGAACATCAAATGGGAAGATCGCGTTCGGAACACGAACGTTTTACAGCGTGCAAATATCGGCGGCATTGAGGTTTATCTAATGAGGCGACAGCTGCGTGGTGCGGGCACGTGTCCCATATGTCGGAGAGCAGAGTGGCGAAGCGCATCTTCTTTTCAGAACTCCAGTACGGTAAGCGTAAATGCGGAGGCCAGTTCCTGCGATACAAGGATGTTCTGAAAAGGCACATGAAACGGTGCAAAATAGAGCCCTCGGAATGGGAGGTGAAGGCTGTTCAGCGTCCCGAGTGGCGTCGGCTCATCCATCAACAGGTGAACGACTTCGAAGCCGTACGTCGAGAAGTCCTTAATAGAAAGCGGGATGAGCAAGACCAGAGCACCTGCGGCCATCTCCTACAATTACGTCGGCGGGGTGTTGACATGCCCTAAGTGTGCTCGTACCTTCTCTAACAAGATTGGGTACGTGAGCCACATACGAGCGCACTTAAGGGCAGAACAAAGACAAGACAACCCAGCATGAGTCTTTACATAAATATGCCTGACCAGGATACACAGTCGCTGTGGCCGAAATCGGCCAAGACTATCATCATCATCATCATCATCATCATCATCATATCGGTGAAGAAATTTTCAAATTCTGTTGCTACATCTAAACTAGAATCTATAATTTTGCCATCAATTTTTAATTCTAGACCACTAATTGCGTCCCTCGATCTACCAGTCTCCGCATTAATCACTTTCTAGGTGGTTTTGATAATATTAGAACTATTTTTGATTTTCTGGGATAAATAATTACGTTTGGCAATATGACAATCAATTTTGAATTGTTTCGAATATTGCTTTACATATTCTTTAAATTCATGTTCTTTAAATTTGACAGAGAGGTCCGACATGTACTGTTACGTCATAGTCCACGCCTGCCATATAAACTTCATTCAAATGTTTGATATATCATGGTTATTTTTATAGTTATTCGAAAAAATATTTGTGTCTACCGTTTGTCACATGAATGAGCTGTAATAAAGCAAAAAATAAAATTCATGCATATTCCCTATTCTTTCTTTAAGGGCCTACATCGTTATTTGTAAACGCGCAAACCCCGAGCGGGCCAATGAGCAGAATTTGTAATAAAGGACGCATTTATTGCTCTCGCGCATCAAAAAAAACAGAAAGCTACTACATGCTTGGGGTTTTTTGTCTTAAGCGCCGGATGTAAAAGTACAATGAAATTGAAGATATTATTATGTTTTGTTAACATTTAAGTTAATCACGTAAAAGATAAGGCGAAGAATGACACATACTAGATTTGACAAAAATCACACTGAAAAAATAGCTTAAATATTCGATGCATCCCCTGAAGCATTCTTCTTGTCATGGTGCTATCTTTTCGGTGCAATAAAAATTTATTTCTTATCTTTCTTTATTTCAATGAACGTGTGTGCGACAGAATTTAAACAGTCGACCTCGTTATAGCCCAATCAATATATCAACGCTTTAAAATAACGCTTCAGCCTTTTCAAAATTATCAATTTTTTGCAGAATATATCAGGGGTTTTATCGTTTTTTACAGGAGTTGATAAAAATGGCGGGGGTCTCCTGGGGTACACTGAGTCTCTCGCACGTCATCAACGAGGTTGTGATCTTGGTCTTATGGACCGTGGGAGGCTTTATATACTTCGAAGTAACCGACTCAATCCTAACTGGCGGTGGCCTCGTTGCCACGGGCATGGCGCTGCACTTCCTGACTGTTGTCGCTTTTGCGTTCTTGTTTCTATATGTATTTGATAGTAAGTATTGTTTTTACTTTTTTAGGGAAGCGTATTACGTGACGCAATTTTTATATAAGCATTTCATACTAATTCCAGCTGACAACTTCCAAATAGTGACCATGCACGTATACGGAGCGACGGTTTTGGCTGCTACTTTGATTTTGTTGCTGTTAAATAACCGGACCGTACTTTTTGTATGCTGTTTCCTGCCACACGTGCCCTTTACTATGTTCTGGATGTTGGTCGCCAGTAAAGAAATGTATGGTTAGTTATCATTCTGTCAGTATTTCCGGACCGACGACGCGACCTTTAAGCCTATAAGAAAAGAGCGTACTTCCACCTGTAAGGCCGGCAACGCACTTGACTTCCCTAGTGTTACAGGTGGCTATGGGTGACGGTGATTGTGATTGCTTACCATCAGGCGATCCGTCTGTTCGTATCCCCCCATACCCCCTATAACATAAAAAGTCATTAGTAGTAGTCGGTGGTGACGAGGCGTCCACGATAAATTAATTAAACATTTATTTATTTATTATTTCTATTAAAGGTTTAAAATTAAACAATTTAACGGATTATATCGCGTATATTATTTCAGCTTTTCATGGTCACGGGTTGATTGACTCACTGTCACACTCACTAGTCAGTCAACTTGTGACCATGGAAAGCTGAAAATCCGTTAACTTGTTTTATTTAAATGAGTAATAATCGCGGAAACAGAAGAAAATATTATCTATTAAAGATTTTATTATTATATATAAGAGTATTTTTCTTTAAAAATCTTGCATCAATCAGCAGATCAGCTCGATGGTTGAGAACTGAATATGTAAAGTATGACCAATTTTAGCTTAATGGAAGACCGAACCGGGAAATGGGACAAATTTAACTTGCAAAATTTGACGCACACATATGCAATGACTTCGCTTGCCTTAAATCGAGCGGAAGAGAGCTCCACAACGGAGAAGCCCGGAATGTAAATAAAACTTTGAATTTGATGATGGAACAGCTAGAACAAAGTTTTGAGCGGACCTTGCTGATAGAAGATAACTAAAACGTTCTTTGAGATGCCGGGGAGTTGCAGGATGAAAGAGTGTATTACAGAAAAGAGAATGAATGTGAGTGTTGCCCTCCCCCCCCCCCCCCCCCACCAATTCTAAGGGCCGCAATTGGATTGCCGTTTGTGGGTTTGCGCTCCCCCAACTAAATCCGATTACTGGTACCGTATATTTCATAACCAAATGTTGTTAAGATCACTACTGTTATCTCAAATAATCCATAGTTTCTCCAATAAACTTGATTCTACCCCTGAAATCTCATTTTGTGCCTTGCCGGCAGTGGCGCACCCTCTTTAAACCTAGCCCAGTAGTCTCCAGTACTATAAACTTATTTAATTCTTCCAAATGAATGTACCAGGTGAAAGCGTGACGATCTCTAACTTGTGGCACAACGACGACTTTGAGCCGCTAGCCGCGAAGATGCCGCTCACTGTGGGAGGCACCTACCTGTTCATGCTGCTACAGATAGTCCTCTACTTCATGCTCGCCTGGTACCTGTCACGAGTGCGGCCGGGGAAGTACGGCCAGTCCTTACCCTGGACATTTCTTTGTCGAGTAAGTATCTAAACCATATCAGCAGAGCCAAGAAATTATATGTATTGGGCAAAGACATTCCACCAGAATGTCGGGTACGTGACGCCATTCATTTCATACTTCTATGAAAGTTAGGAAGTAATTTTTTGGTATATCAATAGTTTATAACTTGGCTTGTATTGGTAGTGAATTTTTGAACTTTTTATGTGTTTTTAAGGTAGCTGTCGTAGCCGTCATGTTCCTGACAAAGTAGACATTTTGATGAAATGCACCAATGGCAATGCCTACTGTGAAGAGTAACGTAATGACGTTACAGTATCGATATCCTTATGGTAATGGTTTTATTGAAGCATGATTGCAGTGCAGTTTGTTACCTTAAGATTCCTGATTTTGTTAAGATAGTTTATGATAGGTATAATAAGTAATTAATACCATTGTGATTAATAACAAACGTCGAGACGGCAGCTCGTGTACTTCAGCTATTTTCCACGTGTAATGTCACGTGGAATTCTGTTCTGGGGCAAGGCGGCGGACATACAAACCATCTTCGTGCTACAAAAACGGGCCGTACACTCAATCTATGCACTGGGAGCTCGTGCATCACTGAGAGAAAAATTGAGGGAAACCAATATTCTCACCGTATCATCTCAGTAGATTCTTAAGAATATTATTTATGTTCGGAAAAATCAACATGATTTCAAGCACAACAGTGACATTCACCACTACAATACAAAAAATATAAATAAGCTTGCATTGCCTGCTCATCGTCTCCGCAAGGTACGGTTCCTAAATACATATAGATTTGTACAACCTCAAGTTATGGGACTCCAGGTCAATTACCGTAATAATAATAGTCATGTAAGTTATTAATTGTGACTGTTTGTGGCCTAAATAAATAAAACAACAATAATAATAATGAATTTATGTATTTGTAGTGTTGCAATGCATAATTTGGCTTTACCGGCTATCTCTTCTAAGCCCATCTGATATTAGTCTAGTATCAAATAAATAAACTAGGTAATTCCAGAAAGAATATTGGTGCATGGGGCCTAGGGAAGAGGTTGTGCCGGAAAGGCGGACCCAGGAGGTAGACGAGCAGTACTTCGAGAAACCCAGTGCTGGTCTCCCCGTCGGCATACAGATAACAAAGGTCTACAAGGTACGATAGCTTCTTTAACCCATAAGCAGGTGCTAAATATATATACATAATATACACCCAAGGCCAAAATTATGGAAACAAGCTTATATAACGATATAAACTTATTTTATTTTTTATTTTATTTTATTGAGATAAAATCCACAGCACAAATTACAGAATAATACTATCGGATACATATGTGTTTAACATTGGCCAATTACGGATTTACATTTTATAGGCTTATCACGTACAAACTAACATTACGGTAACAGACGCATTGAGATAGAGTGCTTAACTACATTAACAAAATAAAAAAGTTAAGTTAAGTCATAATAACAAAAGGAAGTACAAAGTTACAACAGATAGATGAGCAATACGTTATATATTAAAGAAATTAAGAAGTTTGGAATGGCAGGTGTTGTGTTGATGTTTTGTGTGTGTGTGTGTATGAAGGTCTGTGCGTGTGTGAATGATATCAAACTCGGCAACTCAAGTGGGCGGCAGATGCTCAGTAATCATCCTTCTGAATGAGGCTTGTTATTATCATTTAACAAATATTTTTATTTAAAACAAACAAATATTATTAACATTTTACCTAAATTTCTATTCATATTCCTATTAACTACGATCGGTCCTTAGAAGACTATGATTCAAGTTTGTTTAATTTATTCGCGCGTTGGCAAAATTATTTTTTCCTATGGTATTTATACTACCTACTCATTGATAATTACAAAACATAACACTAAAATGATAACAGTATATTTTAAAAGTAAATAACCCAAATTCTGCTTAAGAAAATTCCTTGTCCAACATTTTGTAGAAAGGGATGTCTTTTTCCCGTAGTTAGATTTATATTTTTTTTTTGCAATGATGAAAGGATGTTTAATAGTTTGGGTGTATTTTTAGTCTTTTGAGATGTTTAATGTAAGTTTTTGGTTACCAATACACAACAATAATAATTATAAATTAATTAATAAATGCAAAACTTTAAATATTGAAGGAAACAATTTTGTTTCCATACTTTTGGCCTGGGGTGTATATACATTTCAAGTTATTGAAACATTCAGGCGTTACTATATGAAATTTGCAGTGATGGGCACTATCGGTGCAAAACTTTAACAGAACTTTTAGAGCTGACATAAAGGAGAACTTACAACCAAGGAAAATAAGAATTGTATTGGCACATTAGTGTTCAATTTAACTATGTATCGTAATTTCGGATTATTAATGTTTTCATGGCTGTAAGCACTCTTTTATGCCCGCTTGGCAAGTTTTGTTAAAGTTTTGCACGGATAGGCCAATCACTTGTAATTTGCCAGGAGCCTGTAAAGCAAATTGCCCGACACGCAATTAGCCAAAGTACATATAACACGCATTTTACCAGATACGCAAATCATCAGCAGAAAAAATCTGGTAATTTGCGTATAAACGTGACTTTGACGATACCACAATATGTATGTATACACGCATTTTGGCATTTTCGATGATTTTTTGATGCTGGCAATTTTCGTATCTGGCAGCCCCGGATCTACGATTTTTTCGAACCGAGGCAATGATGGTGGCGCCCCCTCCCTTCAGTGTTTGGGAAAAACTGTTAAAACTGCCAATGAGTAGCATTATTTGTGACCAAAATCTATGAGATTGCAATGTGGTCGCGTTCATACGACATATCTCTGAAAATCCACAACATTCAAACTGTAATTTGAAATTGCCCAAGTACCTAGTAATAGCCAGCCTACCAAACACTATAAATAGTTTTGAAGTAATTGGAGACCATCATTATTTTTTGACCCTCTGAAGTGAACACACTTACACCACGAATTTCTACAAAAATTTTGGTTTTATCTTTGTGACTCATTATGGAAATTAATGATAAAGGTATGTTTTCTCATTTTTATTATTATTTACAGTCATTCTCTTCATAATTTTGTATCTATATACCTGCTACGAATCACTTAATTTTACACAAAAACATTACTTACCTGTGTTTTCAAATTGAGATTCAACGTATTTCAGATCCTTTCATAGAAATAATATTATGTTTGAAATAAACCTTGAATAATGTAGTATCTGACTCATTTCAGACCTACTGCCCGATTTTGCCCGTTCTCTGATAATATGGCCTCTACGCTTTTCGTAGAGGGAGCTACGAAAAATATCGAATTCTCATAACATTTCATTGTTTTCTTTCAGGTTATTTTTTGCAGGTGCAGTTTACAAGAATGCATATATTTGAATTATGGAGTAATTTTAAAGGATCAAACAAGGAAAAAACTCAACAAGTATTAGAGGAAATTTTTAAAAATGTGCCGGAAAATAAAAGTTTTAATACTGAGACATTAATTAATCGTATTACATACTTAACCACAACGCTGATCGCTTTCTGGAAAAAATCAAACAGGACTCGAGAGAATTTAATTAGAATCAACGCAAAATGGCTGGCTTTCCTTGAAACAATTGAACTAGTGCAGATTTCGGAGGCGTTGCCCGAACGAGAAAATTGTACTTCGAACATCGGCCGCCCACTAAAGGATTATGGTACTTGCAGTAAGCGACAACAACAAAGACGATTGGCGGAGCTCTCAAAAATTGATGAATCAGCTGTCAGTGCGTTAATGGGTACTTGGGTGCGTTAATGAATATTTGCTTCATGTGTCGTATCGGCTCGAGGTGAAAAAGTGGCAAGTTCGGACGACTGAAGAAAAGAAAAAATTAGCAGAAAGAAAGAAGACCATCCAAAGTGAATTTAAAATGAAGTATGGGTTAGTAGTTGACAAACCACGCAGTGGAGGAAGTGGCAATTCAAATCTGATGTTGCAGCTGAAATTACCGGAATTATGCAAGATCTTATTGATAGGTGCGCTACAATTCTCAACTGTATTAATTATGGGTATAAAATTAAGGTTGTCAGATTTAAGGAATTTTGTTTACACACGGCTCGGCAGCTTGTTCAGGAATTTCCATGGTACAATGTGCGAGCTTCCGTACATAAAGTGCTTATTCACGGTGCTGAAGTGATAGACAACATGTTGGTTTCCATAGGAGAGCTCTCAGAAGAAGCTGCCGAGTCGACAAATACAAATATAAAGGCATTCAGGCTTAGAAATACTAGAAAAATGTCACGCGAGTTGACCAACCAGGATCTTTTGAATCGCCTTTTATTAAATTCAGATCCATTGATCTTACGCCTCAGAAAGTTACCTCTGAAAAAAAAACTGTTTTGTCTCAATCTGTAATTAGTCTATTAGATGTATAAAGTAGATTAGGTTATAATTTTATAATCAATGTTAGTTTTAATAAGTTTAAGATACCTGTACATATGTAAAAGATTTTATTTTTTATAATTACTTAAGTATAGTAAGTACCTGCTCGTAACAAGCAGATATTTCTATAGAAATATGACTTTATTGTTATTGATAAAAAAAATATATGTGTAAATTTATGCATGTTTGATTAAATAGTGTTACTTATTAATTATAAGCATAATAAAGAAGCCATTGAAATGAAGTAATTTCGACATAAATTTAATTAATTTGTTTTATTTTTTTATTGCATTAAAAATATTTTTTTTATTATTTCTTATCTTTTATTTAATAAATCTTTTTATAAAAAATACGAACATATTTTTGGTTTTTCAATATTTTTAATACTTTTGGAGATATCGACTTTTGTCACTGTCTCCATAGAAGAAAAGCCACAGTGGATTGTAGGAAAAGAGGCTTCATTAGTTCGATATTTCGATTTCTTGTCTCAAGGATTTAGCGCCCCCATGAAACTGCCGCCCAGGGCTAGTGCACCGGTTTGTCCCTCGTTAGATCCGGGGCTATCTGGCAACGGCATCTTGATAGGCAGTTTCTCTGTGCCTATGTGGAGCCATAGTCGGTCACGGCTTCAGGGTAGGCAGTTTCTCTGTACCTATATGGAGCCATGATCGTTCACGGCATCAGGATTGGCAGTTTCTCTGTGCCTATATGGAGCCATGGTCGGTCATGGCTTCAGGGTAGGCAGTTTCTCTGTGCCTATATGGAGCCATGGTCGTTCACGGCATCAGAATAGGCAGTTTCTCTGTGCCTATATGGAGCGATGGTCGGTCACGGCTTCAGGGTAGGCAGTTTCTCTGTACCTATATGGAGCCATGATCGTTCACGGCATCAGGATAGGCAGTTTTTCTGTGCCTATATGGAGCCATGGTCGGTCACGGCTTCAGGGTAGGCAGTTTCTCTGTGCCTATATGGAGCAATGGTCGTTCACGGCATCAGGATAGGCAGTTTCTCTGTGCCTATATGGAGTCATGGTCGTTCACGGCATCAGGATAGGCAGTTTCTCTGTGCCTATATGAAGCCATAGTCGGTCACGGCTTTAGGGTAGCCAGTTGCTCTGTGCCTATGCAGACCGCACGTTACTGATAACCTGCATAATGCATATCGACCACATAGGCGTCACTCGAGATTTAACTATGTTGCTTATAGACAAGAACACAATTTCCAATCTAACTTACTGAATAGATAGACACTTTCCTTAGTAATGATCATTAGAAATGTGCGACAATGAGACTGCATGCCACTTTTTGATGATATTATATCTGTTAATGCAGGGGTCGCCAAACTGCGGCCCGCGGACCAAGTCCGGCCCGCGAGCTCTTCTAATCCGGCCCGCGGTAAGAAAGCGGGAGAGCCCACGGTCCGTGCCGAACCGTTTTGTAATTAGTCACAAATGAGACCGCCTCACTGGGATTTATTTAAGAAATTCCGGAATAAAACAAACCGATAGGAATTTTTTTACTGTATTCATTTTTTACAAACTGACTGTAATCGGTCATAATCATATAGCCACTCATGAACATAATCAACACCAAATGCGTTCCTTATGTGTTATCTAGGTACCCCCTGAAGACTAAGACTACTTAACTAATGTATTACCCCATGATCCACAAAATAGAGTCTTGGTTGGTAGCGACAATGAGTTGTGTCCACTTGCGTATATAGGTGTCTCTAGTTTAATGAATGCGCAGGTGTTTGGTCAAGACGAGGTGCTCCACGGTGTCACAATGGCGGCGTACAAAGGGGAGATCACGGTGATGCTTGGCCACAACGGCGCTGGGAAGACCACCCTCATATCTATCATCACAGGTCTTACGTGTAATAGTAGAAGATACGAATATAAAAACGACCTTCCACATCATATTTAATATGTTAAAAAACATATCGCAAGTAGGTTTCCCAAAAAAATCCTGTCAAGGCTGTGATTAATTAGAAATCCAGTGTTACCAGAGCCTAGCTCTTTGCCGCGTACCGGCAAGCGCAGCGTGGAAAGGCAACCCGCAAGGTGGTCGGACGACCTATTTAGGCTTGCGGGGACTCGCTGGATACGGGTCGTCTCTATCCTGCCCATGTAGAAGTCTATTTAGGAGGCCTATGTCCAGCAGACGTCCTATGGCTGAAATGATGATGATGATGATTGAAAAAATTGGACGTCAAACATATAGGTATGTATAATTAACAACAAGAAATAAATAGCGCTGTTATAACTTTACCCACGGGTAGTGATCCGTATATTTAAAACACGCCGGTCCGTGTAACCGAACCGAACACGCGGGAACGGATCGGGTCAGAACTCCGTGTTCGAACTACACGAACCGTGTATACGAACCCGTCTAAGACCGAGAGCTGTCCTTTTAGTCTATACTATATGTCGGGTCTTCCTCCGAAGAATCATGAACATCCGGTCCAGGCATAGCGTAGGCAACGAAATAACACTCGATATCTAAGCTACAATAATGTATTCACATAATACAATCACAATCATGCAGAAATATTGAGTGATTACACAGATGTAAACAGATTAGCTAAGAAACGCGGTGTGTTCGCCGCGGAACTAGTGCAACGTGCTCACTTCTCAACCGCCCGAACGAGAATGACGCTTGACAGTTGTTTTTCCACCGTTTGCCCCGCTCCAGCTCTCAAACCTGACACCCCCACCTGCCAGGTTAACCCAACTCACAAAATCTTGTTCCGCGTCGACCGCACCCAAGCTCACTGCTTGACCTTTCCAGAGAAGGACAATAGATGGCGTTGTAATCAAATAGAAATCGATGATTAGACCAAACATTAAACTAGATGGCACTGTACTCTAATAAGGACTGATTGATAGTCATTCTTAAATCTACCACGTGAGACGCCACTATTTGCAATCCGCGACATACATTATATTATAATATAGTAGTCATTAGGTCATTACGGAAAAAATGGGTTATTATTGTTTGTTACATATGTTTTTATGTGTCTTCATCATACCAAAGCGGCTAAACGAATTTCAACTCTTTTTGGTAAACAGGTAGCTGACCTTCGACAGATGGTTATAGGATGGAAGCAAAAAAGAGGGTTATAATTTTTTTCTTCCTCCGCAAACGAAGTTGCGGGTATACTCTAGAATATAATAAAATGGTCGCCAGGTCTCATATCGGCAGAGTCCGGGCGGGTGCTGGTTGAAGGCAAGGACACAGTCAAGCAGGCGACAGAAGCGCGCAAGCGTATTGGTCAGTGTCCGCAGCGGGACACACTGTTCACATACCTCAACATTCTAGAACACGTCATGTTCTTTGCTATGGTAAGCTATAGGCCGAGCGCTTAAGGTATCGATCACAGCGTAGGTATGATATGGTGACAAGAGAGTTAAATTTCATTGGCAAATTTTGAAGCACATATTTCGTCAGTTTTTCTAAAAACACTTTTAGCTTTTGATTTAGAGAATATTTTCGGAAATAATCGTTCTAAAAGTTGCATAACTTGGAAAGATTTTTCCACGTTATGGGACCCTTTTGAAGTGAGTCTGACTCGCACTTAACCGGTTTTTTACAGATTAAGGGACAAACTTATGCTGAGGCTAAGACATCAGCCAAGCAGCTGCTCGCGAGGCTGAACCTGGCCAGCAAGGCGAGCGAGCTGGTCGCCGCTCTGTCGGGCGGCATGAAACGTCGGACGCAGCTGGCGTGCGCGCTGGCGGGCCGCGCCAGCGTGCTGCTGCTTGATGAGCCGACTAGCGGGCTCGACGTCGAGACACGACGGGAGCTGTGGAACCTGCTGCTGGTGGGTACCACACGGCCACTCGAAAGGCTGAACCTGGCGAGCAACACGAACGAGCTGGTCGTCGCCCTGTCTAGCAGCATGACATGTCGGACACAGCTGACGTGCGCGCTGGCGGGCCGCGCCAGGGTACTGCTGCTCGATGAGCTGACTAGTGGGCTCGACGTAGAATCACGACGGGATCTCTGGAACCTGCTGCTGGTGGGTACCACACGGCCACTCGAAAAGCTGAACCTGGCGAGCAACACGAACGAGCTGGTCGTCGCCCTGTCTAGCAGCATGACATGTCGGACACAGCTGACGTGCGCGCTGGCGGGCCGCGCCAGGGTACTGCTGCTCGATGAGCTGACTAGTGGGCTCGACGTAGAATCACGACGGGATCTCTGGAACCTGCTGCTGGTGGGTACCACACGGCCACTCGAAAGGCTGAACCTGGCGAGCAACACGAACGAGCTGGTCGTCGCCTTGTCTAGCAGCATGACATGTCGGACACAGCTGACGTGCGCGCTGGCGGGCCGCGCCAGGATACTGCTGCTCGATGAGCTGACTAGCGGGCTCGCCGTCGAGACACGACGGGAGCTCTGGAACCTATTGCTGGTGGGTACCACATGGCTACTCGAAAGGCTGGACCTGGCGAGCAACACGAATGAGCTGGTTGTCGCCCTGTCTAGCAGCATGACGTGTCGGACACAGCTGACGTGCGTGCTAGCAGGCCGCGCTAAGGTACTGCTGTTCGACGAGCCGATGAGCGGGCTCGCCGTAGAGATGCGACGTGATCTCTGGTCCTTTATTTTAAGTTTTAGTTTTAATCATCATAATCATAATCATCATTTATTTCCATAAGATAACGGAGATCTCATTCTTTGTTAGTTTACACTAAAACTTAAAAAAATAAACTATGTTAGAACTTAAGTACTAAATCAGATTTTACAATTTTAATTAAATGTGTTATTAAAGGCCATCAAACATGATCAGCGATCATCTTCAGAATGCTGTTTGGGCTTTCTCTTGTCCTTATAAGTAAAGATGCTGCCTTTTTGCGCACTATTGCTGCAAAGCCGTCGGTGCGCGCTTCTACAAACATCGCGGAGGCACTACAAAATCTGGGCAACCCAAGCAGCATTCTGAAGGCATTGTTGTACTGTACTCTCAGAGCATTGTATGATTTAAGACTATAGCGGACCCACAGGCTGCTCGTGTAAAAGGACGAACAAAAAGCTTTGAACAGCGTTATTTTAACAGCTTCTGAACATCGAGCAAACCTGCGAGCCAGCATGTTAGCTCTCACACACAATGCTCTGCGCTCTCTTTCCATGTCTTCGTCATCCTTCAAGTCATCAGTAACAATATGTCCTAGATACTTAAATTTGTACACTCTTGTGAGATCAGTCCCGTTAAGTCGGATAGGGGGCACATTTGATGGACATTTGTTACCAGCCTTGAACACCATTTAAATCGTCAAAAGCGTAAAATAATACAATTAAGTGTTTCTAGATGATTATTTTCTGCATACTATTTTCAGAAGTAGCATTATTTTTATTTATTTATCAGTATAATTAACACTTATATCATAATTATGGGCATAAAACTATCAGGATTATTGATTGACAGACAAACATAGCATGCAACATGGAATAGTTTTTTTTTTCGGTTTTTTATCTTTCTTTTGTCTGAGATTGGTCCTGCGTCACAGAGCCTCCGCGGCGACCACACGGTCCTGCTGACAACGCACTACATGGAGGAGGCTGACGCGCTCGGAGACCGCATCGTGGCGCTACGGCGGGGGGTCATCCAGTGCCACGGCTCCCCTATGTTCCTGAAGCGAGCCATCGGTGAGTACCGAAGAACTCAGGGTAAGAACGCAGGGCCTCGTGACTACAGGGTCCTACTGACGACGGACAGTGAGGAGGCCGATGCCGCTTAAGATCGCATCATGGTGCTGCGGTAAGGGGTCGTCCAGTGTCACAGATCCTCCGTGGCGACCACATCACGGTCCTACTTACGATGCACAAAATAGAAGGCTGACGCTCTCGGAGACAACATCGTGGCACTGCGATCCCCATCGTCCAGTGTCACGGCTCCCCTTTGTTACTGGAGCGAGCTATCGGTGAGTACTTCGTCACAGGGCCTTGTGACACGGTCCTACCGATGCGCACTACAGAGCTGACGCCAGATAAGATCGCATCATGGCGGTGACTGCGGCGGGGAGTCGTCCTGTGACGCTGCTCCCCTATGTTCCTGAAGCGAACCATCGGTGAGCACTTCGTCGCAGGGCCTCGTGACTACACAGACCTACTGACGACGTACTACAGGATGGAGGCTGACGCCGGTTAAGATCGCATCATGGCGCTGCGGTGAGGCGTCATCCAGTGTCACAGATCCTCCGTGGTGACCACATCACGGTCCTTCTGATGATGCACAAGATAGAGGGCTGACGCCCTCGGAGACAACATCATGGCACTGCGGCAGAGGATCATCCTGTGTCACGACTCCCCTTTGTTACTGGAGCGAGCCATCGGTGAGTACTAGTAGCGTCTTAGCTAGAGGCTGGCCAGATGGGCAGCTACCAGCAGCATAACCCTCAGAAATTCCGGCACCGATAAAGCCGCCGCCCAGGTTCTTGTAAATTTTTATTTGACTACTCTCATGCTGTTTACTTCTTCCTTGTTTTAATCTGTAATCGATCTCCCTAGTCTCCCTCTCTTCCTCTTTCCATCTATCTTGTATTCATATTTTAATACTAGACTATCGAAATCTCATTTTTTAGGTGCCGGTTATCGTCTCTCAATCACGACGATCGGTACTCCGAAAGAGAGCGACATCACCTCCGTCATCAGAAGCGTGGTTCCCGACGCCACGGTCCTCGACCAGCGGCCAGGCGTTATCGCCTATAGCCTGCCTTCTAAAGACACTTCCAAGTTCCCACAGCTGTTCTCCGCCCTGGAAGGGGAGAGGGCCCAGCTTGGGATAAATAACATCGGTGTCGGCAGGAGCTCGCTGGAAGAGGTATTCGTGGAGTGAGTAACAATTCCTAAAATATGTCGAGCCATCCAGCCTCCCAGTGCTGCAGACAGTTACAGCGCAAGATCGCCTTTTTTCCTCGCGCTTTATTGCTAAAGATCGGAAATTTGCGTCCTGTAGGTTCGGTTGTAAGCTGTGTCGAACCTCGTGGTGCAAACTGCCACCAACCACCTTCATGATAAACTCGTAGATACCGTACTCTGAGCACGCCTGTCATCCATTTGCCCTAAAATGGTCTACTTCTCCAGATCATGTTATGAAACCGCATAATGGGTTAGAAGAAACTGAGACCACGGTCATGGAACGTTGTGAGAAGACGAGTGGTATTGAGGTCCTTTATAAATTATTGGTTATCTTTTGGCCGTACAGTCACCAGCATTAATATCTTTCTAATTCTTCTATAAGCTTTTCAGCTTTCGTGTCTATACCGTGAACATGAAACAGCTGAAAAGCTTACGAAACGTCGGAAACTCAAATAAGATAATAAACGTCATATAATTCGTTTTAATTGTTTTATTTCAATAAATAGGAATGTTGTCAAAGTGAATCTAAAGGTCAAATTCTTACCTGGTTTTCAGGCTGTGCAGCGATGCCAAAGTAACATTTACAGAAGAGTCAGACACTAAAATAACAGGTAAACGAATACAAATTGTGAATAATAAATAAAATAAATAAAAAAGCTTTATTTTCCCTTACAACTTACAAAAAAAAGTGCGTAATATTGTTAGTTTTTCTCATTTATGTATATATACCTATTATAAACAAAGATCAGAAACAAATGAAAAATTTTTTCGACGATACTGGACTTGAACCAGTGCCTTGAGCCAGACCGGGGCAGCACGCTCTACCATCTGAGCTAATCGTCCACACCAGTAGTCGACGAATTTTGTCATCTGTTCTTGCTTATGGATCTCTGTATGGTGCATCCGACTCTTTAGCCGTTAGCGCCGCCTAGTGCAGAACTATGAAGTTACTTTCACCCCGAGCAGATACCTTTACAGGTACCATTGCTCGGCGAGAGGTGGCGCTATTATCAAGACTGTACTTTTTGTTTTACATACCGAGAGCATAAGCAAGAACAGATGACAAAATTCGTCGACTACTGGTGTGGACAATTAGCTCAGATGGTAGAGCGTGCTGCCCCGGTCTAGCTCAATGCACTGGTTCAAGTCCAGTATCGTCGAAAAAAAAATTCATTTGTTTCTGATCTTTGTTTATAATAATAACGCTAGTCGAGTGATCCACTAATAAATTGCAAAAATTGTGATTATTATCATGATATTTGTAAAACAAAAAGTATATATACCTATGTTAGTGTTTATTTATTTTATTTATACTATATTTAAATACTTTTTATAAATTTGTGTATCTAATATTTATCTATTCTTAGATGTAGGGGCGCCCTTTTGCGGTGAAAGCCTCCTCCAGGTTATGCCATCTTTCTCTGTCTTGTGCCGTCCTGCGCCAGAAAGCTCCGGCTACTTCGGCTATGTCGTCACTCCATTTTTTTTGTGGTCTGCCTCGTCTTATATATTGGACTCCAGTTTGTAACAGTTTGCGACCATCTTCTATCTCTTACTCTTTGAATGTGTCCTGCCTACTACCATTTTAGTGTCAGTACCTGTTTGACTGCATTTTTTGCGTTTGTCCTTTTCCTTATATCCAAGCTTCTGATCCGGTTCTTTAATTTTATATTCAGAAAACTTCTTTCTATACGTCTTTGGCACGTTTTTATTTTATTAAGATGGATTTTTTTGAGAGGCCAGGTTTGACATGCGTAGGTTAAGCAGGGTGTCAGACAGATATTCATTGCTTTTGTTTTTAATTTTGTAGGGATATTTCCCTTAAATATTTCCTTCATAGACCAAAACTTATTCCACGTGACCTTTATTCTTCGCTCTATTTCTTTTTCTGTACAGGATTTAAAAGATATGAGATGGCCAAGATATAACATATTCTTCTACATAATCTATAGGTACTGATGCTATAGAGATTAGCTTTTTGTCTCTGTTCGTCATAATCTTCGTTTTGTCTCTATTTATTTGTAAACCGACACTATCGCTATGATGACTGAGAGACTGCTACACGAGCACGAGCACACATGCTAGGTGTGCCAATTGTTCGGAGCTTTCAGAGAGGAGAATAATATCATCAGCAAATCTGAGGTGTTATAAGTAAGTGCCGTTGATGTTGATGCCTATGTTCTTCCATTCAAGGTTTCTAAAGATGGATTCGAGTACGGCAATGAATAATTTTGGTGACAGGGGGTCGCCTTGTTTTACCCCTCGCTCTACTTTGAATGGTGGTCCTTTTGTCTCCACTCGTACTCTAGTCCTACTGTTGGCATATATAGTTTTAATTAGATCTATGTACTCATATTCAATACCTTGTTCCGTGAGTACTTTCCAGATAGAGCTGTGATATGGAATCGAATGCTTTGGAGTAGTCAATGAAGGCGATGTATATAGGCAGATCATATTCAGCATATTTTTCCATTATTATTTTCAATGTATGTATATGGTCGATCGTAGAATACTTTTTCATAAAGCCAGCCTGTTCGATTGGCTGGTTTTCATCAATAGGCTTAGCTATGCGTCATAGTAATGTTAAGGCAATCCTTTGTATAAACAAGATATCAAGCTAATGGGTCTATAATTTGAGGTCAATTTTGGATCTCCTTTCTTGTATAATAGCACTATCTCTGAGAGAGTCCAGGATTCAGGCATTTCTTTTCTGTACAGAATGAGGTTAAACAGCTTGGTTAGGGGTCTTACTAGCTGATTTTTTCCCGCTTTAATCATTTCATTTGTTACTTTATCCGGTCCTGGGCTTTTGCCGGTTTTTAGGCTTCTTATAGATAGCTCAACCTTACTCTCTATGAATGGCGGAACAGAATCTGCGTTATAAGCTGTAGGCGTAAAATTTTCGCTTGTATTAGGATGTATAGTGTATAAGTCCTTGTAGAAATTAGTGGCTATCTTCATTGTGAATAGTTATTTGTAATTTATAGATTCAGGCGTTACTTTGCGGAATTCCATTTTAGATTCATGGATTATAATTCCTTTGCTGTTCCGCGAAATAATGTCTTGGTTAGATGTGACAATAAATTACGCATATTTTCATGCAAAAAAGTACTCATGCAGATTCAACAAATCACCACCCGGTGATGATGTAGCATTAAGTTGTTCGTTAATGACCAGACCTCTATTACTGTACGTACCTGCTGTACATATCTCCAACTTTCAAGCACACTAATGCCGGTAGCACACCTCCGCCGCGAAACCGCGAAACGCCGTACAGAGCGCGAGCAACTAAAGCGGAACTTCTTTGGGTTTGACGTTTCGCGGCGGATGTGTGCTACCTGCATAAGACTTAATGCTTTTCCGCAAACATGTAAGGTGTAAAAAGGATGATTATTTGACAAGGAATTTGCTAATAAATGTTTTGCGAAATTAGAATTCGTTATTTGTGTTTAAGCTTCATGGAAAATGTTCTGCAAAGAAAATCGGTTTGGCAGTTTCTAAACCATTAGCATTTTTAGGTTTCCGTAGCCAAAATGGCAAAAACGGAACCCTTATAGTTTCATCATGTCCGTCCGTCCGTCCGTGTCACAGGATTTTACTCAAAAACTACAAAATGTATAGTGATAAAATTTGGAGTATAGGTGTCTTGTATAAGCCGCTACTTAGTTTAATAGTTAAATAACATGTACCTATCCGAAACACAAAAAAAAATCAGCAAATATCAATATATGGAGGTTCTTTAAAAAAATGACTTCGTGAATATCTCCGGAAATAATCGCTCCGAAAGTAGCATAATGGGTATTTGTAAACCTTATATCCACAAGATATGAAAAAAATAACTTGATAGACACTTTCAATGAAAATGATTTTCAACATGATCGGATTTACCGTTTTGAGTTATTGCCGTGGAGATCTCTTTTGTTAGTGCATTTTTTTCGTATGAACGGCTACGGAACCCTACACTGAGCATGGTCCGTCATGCTCTTGGCCGGTTTTTTAATTTATGGATCTTTTGACCGATTACCTACTTTATTTTTGTCTAGAACCGGTGTCGCGCGAAATAGTATCGGGAGCCCGGCTGCGCAAGCGTCAGTTCGCGGCATTGTTCATGAGGCAGTATCTTTATTTCGTTACTCGATTGCGCAGTTCCTTATTCATGGTAGGTAATAGTTATTTATGACCAACAGGCACGTAAAGTGCTACTTACCGGATAAGAGTTCCATTTTTGCTCGTTTGGCTGCGGAACCCTAAAAAGCGCGCGGTTATTACTTTTTTTCGTCACACCACCTAGTTTACAGCACCTTCTAGTTGTTGTATAAAACGCAAACTTGTGTTTTTTATTTTTTTTATGTTGTTAAATTAATACAAAGTTTTTTTCTTTTCAAATCACAAAGGGTTCGATTCCTGCTGTGGAACATGTGGGAGCGTGATTGAGATCTTTTAAGGTTCAGTACCCAAAGGGTAAAACGGGACAAATTTACTAAGACTCCAGTGGCCGTCTGTCTGTCTGTTTGTCTGTCACCAGGCTGTATCTCATGAACCGTGATAGTTAGACAGCTTAAATTTTCACACATGATGTATTTCTGTTGCCGCTATAACAACAAATACTAAATACATTATAATTTTATGTCTGTAACCAATATAAAATTATCGAACATCGCGTACTATTTGCTTAGGATTAGGGCTCTGCTAACACTGGATTTTCATAGATACAGCCGTTTGCAGCGTATATTTGTACGGAACTCTCGGTGCGCGAGTCCGTCTCGCACTTGGCCGGTTTTTTCACATTTTATAATAGTATAGATACATTTTTATTAAATTACGTACACAAAATGGGTCAGCGGTCCGGATGCGCGATGCCGCCATTTCGCTGGTCCAATATTACAGGGATCTATGTTATTTTTACAGGGTAATTAAAATTAGACTATACGGCACTATAACAATGTTCAAACTTCAATTCGTTAATAGTGAAACAGGACCCTGTAATATTGGGCCAACGATTTGGCGACCTCTGGTTTAGATAAGGTGCGTCCACACTTGTATCATTTGCTCCTACTGCGTATCGCGCTGCTTGGATGCTTACGATTACGCTTACGCTTCTCCGATCTAAGTGTGTGATACGCGTACCAACATGGATTTCGAGCGATCGGATCGGCGCAACGATCGTGACACGCGATCATGCCACGGGACGAAGATCTGAACGGACAAATGATACAAATGTGGACGCACCTTTACCACAGTATAATAAAAAGTACTACGTACGCAAGGACACTCCCTGAAAGTGCCGCCCACCCGCGCTCGGTTACCTCGCAGTTACCGGCTGAGGTAACTGAACTGTGAGCGGGAAGAGCGCGGGAGGGCGCAGCTTGCGGGCGGCGGGCGGTGGGCGGCAGGGAATGTCCGGCGGGCGGCAGAGAGTGTCCACAGTGTGCCTTTACAGATATTCCTAGTAGTATTAGGGCTGGGAGTTACCACCGGGTACTGCAACAACAAAAACCTGTTTTCCACGGAGAGCCCCAGCTCTGTCGTGACCATGACCCTGGACCTGTATGCTGATCAGCCGCGGCGCGCCATGGTCAGTGTGGACGACGAGGCTGCGTTGACGGCACTGAGGATCGGGAACAGGGAGGTGGAATTTGATCAGGTGTCTAACGTTACTGAAGGTGAGAGTTTAAAGTCTATCCATACTAATATTATAAATGTGAAAGTGTGTCTGTCTGTCTGTCTGTCTGTCACCTCTTCACGCGTAAACCGCTGAACTAATTAGGATGAAATTTGGTATGGAGATCGTTTGAGTCCCGGGGAAGGACATAGGCTACTTTTTATCCCGGAAAAATACCCTTATCCTCGATAAAGCAATTTAAGGCGGACGAAGTCGCGGGCAGAAGCTAGTACTATTATAAATTTGTAAAAATTATATGTTAGTACATTTTAATCTTAATCCTAACTAGAAGGTATTATAGGTGAAAAACTTAAGTAAGTCACCGGTCGTATAGGCATGAAAGGAATAAACATTATCTATATATATAAAAGGCAAAGTCCTGACTGACTGACTGACTCACTTAAATCAACGCCCAGCCTAAACCGTTGGACCTAGAGAGCTGATTTTTTCACAACTTTTATGACGTTAGTATCCACTAAGAAGGGGTTTTTCAAAATTCAGTCCCTAAAGGGGTGAAATGGGGGTCCATTGTTTGTATGGGGAAACAAGATTAGATAGACTATTTTATTCGAGACTTCGCAGGAGTATTCTTAACAATAAATAAGTAAATACGTGTTTCAGGGTTTTTGAAAATTCAATCCCTAAGAGGATGAAATCAGGGTCCAAAGTTTGTAAGGGGAAATCAGATCAGTTTCGACTATTTAATTCTAAACTTCACACGAGTATTTTTAACAATGAATGAGTAAATACGCGTTTCAGGGTTTTTAAAAATTCAACCCCTGAAAGGGGAAATTTGGGAGGGGAAAAGTCGACATGGGTATTGTTTCTTTGGTTTATCTGGTCGCTGATTACGAAAACAACAACGATTTTAAAATCCGACGTGGCGGACGTGAAATGCTATCCCACCTGTCGGGGTGCGATGGGGTTGAAATGTCAAAATATCAATATGGTTGTCGTTTTTATGGTTATTTGAGACGTTAATTACGAAAATGGCAACGATTTTGAAATCTGCTGAGGTGTGACGGGGTTGAAATGCCTAAATATTAATATGGTTGTCGTTTTTATGGTTATTTGAGACGTTAATTACGAAAATGGTATCCATTTTGAAATCCAATTTAGCGGACGTGAAATATCATCTCCGTGATGGTGTGCGATGGGGTTGAAATGTCAAAATATCAATATGGGTGTCCTTTTATGGTTTATTGGGATTTTAATTGCGAAAATGGCATCGATTTTGAAATCTGCCGGGGTGTGACGGGGTTGAAATGTCTCAATATAAATATGACTGTCGTTTTTATGGTTCCTTGAGACGGTAATTACGAAAATGGCATTGATTTTGAAATCCAACGTAGCAGACGTGAAATATCATCTCCCTGTTGGTGTGCGATGGGGATGAAATGTGAAAATATCGATATAGGTGTCGTTTTTATGGTTTTTTGGGACGTTAAATACAATACATTCAAGGTGAGTTAAATAACAGGCGGTCTTATCGCTAAACAGCGATCTCTTCCAGACAACGTTTGGGTAGTGAAAACACTTTCAGGTTTCTAAGAAAAAAAAATGAGTTAGGGAATATTTTGTGTCCATCCCCCTCCCTCTATTTTTTAAACCGTAAGTCGTAAAAAAATTACAAACGTAAAATTTAATAAATACTTTCAACGAAAATTGTGTGCTATAAGATCGGATACACGGTTTTTGAGATATTGCCGAAAAACTGTGCTTCTTAACAAAAGGACGTAAGCCGCATGAAGATACGCTGTTTTGCTGGTCTGGTGCTTATTATTGTAGTAACGGATGCGGAACCGTACACTAAGCATGGTCCGACATGCTCTTAGCTGATTTTTAAGTTCAAAATGACCCCGAATTTTACGCGAGCGAAGCTGCGGGCAAAAATTTTTGTTCAAGAGTCGAAATCTGCTTTAATCATAATCTCTTAGTAGTCGTAAGTCATTGCCGGCGTAACAATTCAACAATTATTGCAATCATTAAAAAAAAAAGAGAACTGCCTTTACCAAAACGTCGTATACCGAGACCTGCAGAAGGTAACAAATACTTTTTCGAAAACCGAATCTAAATCGGTTCAGCCAAACGCGAGATAATACATACATTCATACATAAGGGACAAACTGAAATACTCTTTTTCTGTAGACGGTTAAAAATTACGTGTAGTACGCGGGCGAAGCCGCGGGCAAAAGCTAGTCTTTGATATTTCTAAATTTTGGGGCGAATATCCCATATAGGGGATAGTTGCCTATGCCTAATCCATGTAAATTAAGTTTAGGATAGATGCCCCGTCGAGAAAGAGGACATTTACCCCGCAAAATCTTTCATCGCACCTAGCCGTCGCATGCAATGACATGCAACACGGTCAACTTAGTGGTAGTTGCAGTCTCTCGATAGATAAATAAAATAACATGTGTTTCATTCGCGAAACCAGACTAATTGCAAGAGAGGCAACTATACCCCCTGAGCAAATATACGGGTTTTACCTTACATGTCGGACCTCTCTATCAAATCGCTGTCTAATTAGTAGTTTAAAATGCCTATATCGTGCGTATTTCTCGGTCGATTCACAGCCGTGCTCCGGGCTCGCAAAAAGAAGAATGAATATAAGCACTACCTAGTGGGAATCGAGCTCAATGACACCAACGCTAAGGTGAGCTGAAAATATTAGTGTTAGAATTAAAACCAATGATATAACATAAAAAGAGGTAGATAGGGGTTATACGGGCTCCGCAAATGGTACACAGAGCACTTTGTTATACTTAATATATTTGGATTATGCGTCAAATAAACAAAAATGCCATCATGTATACTGAGATTTTGCACTAATTACTCAATTAAAGCGTTTAAAAGCATTTACGATTAGTGTGTTATTGCAATATTTTTAACCGACTTCCAAAAAAAGGAGGAGGTTCTCAATTCGACGGAATGTTTTTTTTTTATGGATGTTCACCGATTACTCAAAGACCATTTGACCGATTTCAAATTTTTTTTTTGATTTTATAGAAGGTACTTTCTAGTTGGTCCTATTTAATTTTGGTGAAGATCTGATGATGGAATCCATGAGGAATTGAAGGAACTCCTCAAATATTGTAGGCATACATATAGCGATTTTGGTATTATAAGACACATAATAAGCATTTGCATTCAGAAAGTGTAAATTGGTGAAGCTGAACTGATGCAGAAGACCACAGAATGCCATCGGAACTCCTCAATGATAAATGATTTACGGGTGGCGACAAAATATCTTGATTAATTTAGCTAAGCAACTTCATAGTCACAAATTTAAATGTTCCTTATGAGAATGGTACCATCGAATTGATTTGATGATGGAGCCGGAAGGTAGGCACCAGATCTATGTAATAAAATAATGTATCCTAGCCGTGTTTGGGCTTGTTCGAATCTTCACGAGATACACTTTTAAGTAACGATGAACTAAAAAGTGTAAAATAAATAAACTTTTAAACAAAAAATAAAACCGACTCCAAAAAAACTAAAAAGTAAAAAATAACGCCATAATTCAGTTTCTTCAAATTACTTACAAGTAACCGTTTGTATACTCAATCTATACAGTATATACAATTAATGTTATTTTGGAGTCGGTGCCATCGTGTCACAACTTACTAAAATCGACAATTTTCAATATTATACACATTCTTTATATGGCACCGACGCCGAAATAAGATTAATTGTATATACTGTATAGATTGAGTATACAAACGGTTACTTGTAAGTAATTTGAAGAAACTGAATTATGGCGTTATTTTTTACTTTTTAGTTTTTTTGGAGTCGGTTTTATTTTTTTGTTTAAAAGTTTTTTACTTGTAGAATCATGTGATTATGTGTTATACTGTATATGAAAAAAAAAACTTTTTTTTAAATCTTATTGTATGTTATTAGTTATATGAATTCGTAAAAATGCCGTATTTCAATCCAATGAAATTTATTTAGTTTAAATTCATAATAATAATAAGCAATCAAATGCAATGATGTGAGAAGTAAATTACCTAGTTTAAATTAATCATGTATTCTTCCAACAACTAACAATTAGGACGTAAGGTTCAGCTGTTAGTGCTAATTCTGTATAATAAATAAATAAATAAATATTCTCTGATTTATATGTGCATAAGCCTGTTCATTTTCACACGAGGATTATTGTGTAGGTAACCTATCTACCTCTTTTTAACCGACTTCCAAAAAAAGAGGAGGTTATATGTTCGATAGTTTGTATTTTTTTTTTTTTTTTAATGTATGTTCACCGATTACTCCGCCAATTGAGGACCGATTATAAAATCCTTTTTTTTATTTGAAAGGAAATACTCCTGAGGTGGTCTCACTGCCACCAAGTTGGGATCTGATGATGGGATTCCAGGGAAATCGAGGGCTATCCTCAAATTTTATAGGCACTTATAACGTTTTTCATATGTTTTCTTAAGCTTTTTAAGTATTTGCATTTGGTAGTCATTATCTCATCATGCTGAGCTGATGACGGCAACATACAACACCTGAATAGTTAAGAGTTAGAGGATAATTCTTAAAAAAATCATCTATTATAGGTAGGTACGTTAAGACTGTTAGGCATATTCTTTATAGTGTGTCCCTGAAGTAGTCTCCTTATCACCAAGTCAGGATCAGATGATGGAATACCAGGGAGATCGAGAGAAACCCTCAAATATTATAGGCACTAACAATGTTTTGTATATATTTTTCAAAAGTTATCAGTTGTTTTCCTATGGTTGTCAACATTTCATGCTGAGCTGATGATGGAAGGTACCATGAACTAACCAACTTTTACATTTCTTACTTCCAACGACTTAAGATGCGTGCAAAGTGCCTCCTCCATCTTCCCATTCTGGGCTCTACAAAATACGTTATATCACTACTAAAATCCATCACTAAAAAGCAAAAATTTTTTTTTTTTACTTAAAAAAGAAGCGACTTCAAAATAAACTAAAAAGCCAAAAATTTTCTTTTATGTACGGTACGGATCACATTTGAATCACCTTTTGAACACAGAACACATGATGAATGTGTAAGGTAATAAGAATCACTCATTATACTAGTTAAATTTCGCCTCACAGAAGGAATTACACAATTAAATATATCAATATCAAGCTCTCTCGTCGCCTTATTCAAATTTCGACTAGCACGGTTAAGGAAACTGTTCCGTCTGTATTTGCATGATGTAAGCCTTAGATGGATAGGCGGAAGTGCCTTTTAGGCCGAGAAAGAGCAAAGCGAAAAGTTTTCTAGTTAAAAAGACGAGTTTTTGTCAGATAAACGCGACCATCAGCTCTTTCATGACGGCCCGCCCCCTCTTAAATCTTTGGCTGCATCGCACTCTTCACAGGTCCGAATAGTTGCGACTGGTTTCGTGCGTACAGCTCTCCATGGCACCACCTATGGTCTCACCGGAAGATCAGCGCTGGCTTTCGGGCCAGCATTGGGCACTGGTCCCACCAAGGGCGAGGAAGCGATTAGCTATCGACGATTTTCTCGCCCAAGAAAGGAACAAAAGATATAGATCCTGTGTTAGTACGAGTAAAAGAGATACATATGTTAATAGTTCATCGCTGACTGTTTACACTGCCGGCGAGAACTCTTATATATGTATATCTTTTTTTTATTGACACAGAGTCTACATCTATTGTGCGTTTCTTGAGTGTGTTGGGCGAGAAAATAGTCGATAGTTGCTCACTTTCTCGTCGGCGGTAGGACCAGTGCCTTATGCTGAGATGAGACCATTTCGGGACAGAAGATGTAGTAAGCTATTATGAGGGTTTTCTAGAATGGAATGGAAATATCACCAGTTGGCGCCCCCGTGACATAAGGTCTAATTTACAAGAAGTGTCAGCATCCTGTGCTGTCATTGGCGGATTTTGACACTTCTTGTCAATTAGACCTTACGTCACGGTGGCGCCGACTGGAGATATTTCCGTTTTAGAAAACCCTCATTATGTATGCCCTAGAATAAATGTATTTTCTTTCTTTCTAAATGTACTCGTATATTCTCTTTCTTTCACAGGCGCTGTTCAAGACGAGGCTGCGTCACGCGGCACCGGTGGCGTTGAACTTGTTGAGCAACGCGCTGGCGGCGCGGCTGTTGGGCGGCGTCGACGGCCGCACCGTTGCCACGCGCGCCGAGCCGCTGCGCGGTGCCTACGTGCCGTACGAGGTCACCGACCTCAGCGTACCCAAGAATGAGGCGTTCCTCATGATATGGGCCAAAGTTATACTGTTAAGTGAGTATCTATTTGTATGAACGACGAGGCTGCGTCACGCGGCACCGGTGGCCTTGAACCTGCTGAGCAACGCGCCGGGCGCCTACGTGCCGTACGAGGTCACCGACCTCAGCGTACCCAAGAATGAGGCGTACCTCATGATATGGGCCAAAGTTATACTGTTAAGTGAGTATCTATTTGTATGAACGACGAGGCTGCGTCACGCGGCACCGGTGGCCTTGAACCTGCTGAGCAACACGCTGGTAGCGCGACTGTTGGGCAACGTTGACGGCCGCACCGTCGACACCGTCGTACTAGGTCAAAAGGGGTTTCATTTAATGGGCTAGATTTATACATTCACTTAAAAATGTTTTTTTTTACAATGGATACATTTTGATTTCCAAAGGAAAAAGTGAAGAAATACCATTCCCCCTAATCTCCGAAGTTCAACCGGAACAAATGCGACTACGTGGCAATTGGATCTGTGAGGGATTTATTAAATAAGATCTGATCACTTTGAAATTACCCATACCCTCCCTGCCTTAAATTTGGCTGTATACGTATCAAAAACGAGAGCAGAGATGATGAAATGATTCGTTTCTATGTTATTGACAAAAGGCGCATTTGGTCCGTAGTCGCATTTGTCCCGGTTGACCTTATTACACAAAAATTATAACTGTCTCCCAGACGTATAATAGTTTATTAAAATTTCAAAAACTATTTTAACAACCCCGTTGCGTTAAGTTTGTACCTCATTTGTATGCAACGCCATAGATATCAGCGGGCCTACGATGGTCTCGTTTATCACGCGATAAACGATATCGCACTCACGTAAATGTCAGAATGTGACGGCAGCTATGACACTTATTTATCGCGTGACAAACGCAACCATCATAAGGTGCGTCCACATTTGTATCATTTGCACGTATCAGATCATGGTTGCGTGGCATGATCGCGTGTCACGATCACGCGTTTGGACGTTGCACCGATCTGATCGCTCGAAATCTATTTTGCTACACGTATCAAACACTCGGATCGGACAAGCGCGGCATGATCGCGACGGTGCGACGTCCACAGTAGCGATCATGACACGCGATCATGCTACGCGGTCATGATACGCCGCGATCCATCTCGAGTCGGTTTTTGCCCAATCATCTTCTGTCGCGTAAAAGAGATGGCCGAGAGGCGTGGCTTGAGTCGCTGGCGCAGGTGTGTTACGGCTAATTTCCAAAGTACTGCCATTTTTAGTTGCTTTGCGCGCGGTGCCGTCGACGCTGGTGCTCGGCGCTCGCGGCTTATCAGCTGTCGTGATAATGATCTTCAAGTTTCTGCACGGGTGTCAACCAATTTGATGTGCGATCGCAGAGTGCAACAGTTTTACACGGAACACAACGCTACTACAGAAGAACGATCACGCGAAAAATGATGATCGGTGAAATGCCAAAATGATCGGAGCGGTGAAACGATACGGCTAGCGTCCAAACTGCAGCATGCAAAATGATCGGCGCGGTGATCGGATACGGTGATATGCTACGGCTTAGTGTGGACGCGTTTCTTCACGTGGCGGCGCAAATGATACGGAATGCCGACAGTGAGCATCCAAGCAGCGCGATACGCAGTCATGCCATGGCACGATGATCGGATACGAGCAAATGATACAAGTGTGGACGCACCTATAGGTCCGCAGGTGCAATCATAACTTAACCGGACCCGGGTAATAAAGTTAGGGACAATTAAAGTTTGTACGGCACTCTCGGTGCGGTCTCGCACTTGGCCAGTTTTTATTTAGAACGGGAATCTCTTTTTCAGTAACCGGAATATACTTCATCTCATTCCTAAGCCTGCCGCACGTGGAGCGCGTGGCGCTGACAAGGCACTCGCTCCTCCTGACGGGCTGCCCGTCGCCACTGTACTGGGCCGCCACGCTGGCCGCCATACTCGCTCGCGCGCTGTTGGTGTGCCTGCTGCCGGTTGTCGTGTTCACGTACGCTTTGGAGACGGACCACACCATCAACCGGCCCGGATTCACTCGTAAATTGTTAAATAATTATCAACAGCCGTTGAAGCACTTCAACTAGCCATGTGCTACTACTGCTCATTTTTAGGCCTTACGAGACACTCGCATAATAAATAATTGACATATGCAAGTTGTCAGGCGCAGTCTGAAGCACAAGGAATGGAGCACTGACACCTCGACGTCACCTAGGAACCTGTAGGTAGTTTGCATGTAGAACTGTGGGTAAGTTAATTCATGTATAATTATAAATAACTAGTCAGTCTTAACCCTACCTTGGTGTTTCATTTACACTCCCGTCATGGCGCAGTCGGTAGGATATCTACGGGCTCCTTAAGGGAATCTGATTTAGAAAGTAAGTGATATAACATGCATGGAGACTGCTCACCGCCTCTGTACTTGGCCGCCATGCTCGCCCGCATGCTGCTGGCGTGCCTGCTTCCTGTAGCCGTGGAGACAGACTACACTATTAACCGGCCTGGATTTACAAATAAATAGTTGAATGATTTTAGAACGACCTTTAAATCACCTCAATATTATATCTGATATGCACGTGCATTTCCGTTACGGTTGCGAAGCGTAGTCTGACGTAATCGGAACAGGGAAGTGACGCCGTAACCTCACCATAGAGCTGGTAAGCGCTATGGTGCAACTTTTATCATGCGTACCGCAAAGGAGTGGAACTCGTTGCCTGCGAGTGTGTTTCCCGACCATTATAATTTGGGCGTGTTCAAGACAAGAGTGAATAGGCTGTTTCTAGACGGGCATGATACATCCTTGACCGCATCGTCACTTAACAACAGGTGAGATTGCGGTCAAATGCCCATCTATTTATAATAAAAAGAAAAAAAAGTAATACGTAGAATAAATGATGATGATAATTACCAACTAACGATGGTCCTAATAAATATATTCAACTCCGCGACACGCTGATTTTACCCCGAGAATTTTGTCGGTGGCAGCGGGGTAATAAAATAGCCGAATTAAAGATCACATTATTTCCCCATACGGCTCTTACATATGCTTATCAAACCAACACCAAACTTTGCTGTTTTTGAGATACAGTTATGAAACTGATAAAGGGCACTTCTTAAAACTGCGATAGCTCAGCTTCGAGAGCACTACTGCATAACACTTTTTTTTATTACATACGAGTCATACGAGGCAAACGAGCAGACGGGTCGCCTGATGGTATAGTATAGTCCGGCTCTTGTCAGGTGAATTTTTAGCTTCGAGCCCTCATCTTTCAAACAAAGGCCATTGTCTCTATTATCGCATAGCCGCTTGCTACCGAGTTAGCACGTGCTACTACAACATTCATATTGAAAAACAAACGGTAGTGTCATAGTATTAAGGTTCACATTTAATGTCACTGATATTCTAGATATTACTTTTTGGTAATGTAGTACTACTATACTAGTAGTAGTAGTTTGGTAGTACTCGAAGCGAAAAATTAACCTGAGAAGAGCCGGACTGTAAGTGATCACCGTCGCCTATAGACACTTGCATCACCAGAGGAGTCACAAGTGCGTTGCCGGCCTAGTTTGGTCGCAGGTTCGAGTATTACTTGCATTTTAGTGGGTAACATTTAATTTTTCGTTCGTTATCGAATTTTGTGGTAATTTTTCAGTTGTGCTATGCGTGCTGATGCTCCTGGGCAGCCTGGCGATCCCGGGGATGGGCTGCTTCCTTACCACTCTGCCGATGCGGCAGACCAATGCCCTAACCCTCTTCATTACGGCCGTATTTATGTGCAGTTAGTATTAAATATTAAATTTTTACTACAATGCGCTACGTGCGATGCGAGTGCCGGGTCAGCACCGCGCGCTCCGTGTGCTGCAGGCCCAGTGTCAGCGCAATATAAGGACATTCATGAACCTATATAATCATTTACTGTCACTTCGCTTACCGTTAGCGATGGGCGATTTTGAAACCATTCGACTTTTAAGTTTATGCGAATAGGGAACATGCATGAAATTTTTTCATCGCTTTTCTTAACGAAATATCAAAATACCGTAAAAACTATTCCAAAAAGTGAAATTAAAATTAAAATCGGCCAAGAAATACGTATGATATAAGCATTTTAAACTACAAATTAGACAGCGATTTGACAGAGAGGTCCGACATAGACTGTTACGTCACAGTCTACTGCGGTCATATGAACTCCATATTAAATTCTGTTTTGCTAAAAAGAGATAGAATGAAATGTTTGATGGCTTATATCTTGGGTATTTTTAAAGTTATTAGAAAAATTCTATTTGTCTACTGTTTGTTACATGAATAAGCTTTTAAAATTCATGCATATTCCCTATTGTTGATTTCGCTCGAAACGACTCGAGTCGAAGTCACATGCCAGGCCACCATCACCAGCGCCGCCAGTTAGACAACTTAAAAATCGAATAATTCTACTAGTAAGTAGGTATCGTTTAAAGAACTATTTTGATAATCGAATGGTAAAATAAATAGTAACTATAGTTATTCGATTTTTAAAGTCGCCCATCGCTACCTACCACAAGTGACGACCCAGTTAAACAAGAAATGAAAATGAAAATGTATTGATCAATAATGATGCTTGGCTTAGGGTCCGAAGTTAGGATAAAAGTCGGCCTATAGCCGGTATTTTCGGTCTACTCATCGCTGACTGCAAATACGGCCAAATATTTGACTTTCGCGACTAATCGCTCCATCTCTGCGAATCTGGTCATTTTATACGATAAATCCACAGCGTATTTTCTTTTGCTGGTGATTTTTAGGATTCCGTACCTCAAAAGGAAAAACGGCATCCTGATAAGATCACTTTGTTGTCCGTCTGTCTGTGCGAGTATCTGTCAAAGCCCTTTTTCCCTGGAACACGTGAAGTTCCAGTTCATATCTTCCGGCTCCATCATCAGATCAGTTTGACAGTACCATATTATTGTATTGTCATCAGAACTACATACAGCTGCCAATTTTCATGACGCTACGATCCTTGGAAGATGGTTAAATTAGTTACCTTAGATTCCATTACATAGTTATAGTCCATAGACCGCCTGTTGTTTACCATGTCTCATACTGGTTTAGATTTAAGTGTTTGATGTTATTTTCTTTTTGTGTGCAATAAAGAGTACTTATTATTATTATAGTTACATTCAGGTCGACCTAATAAAAGCGTGCTAAAAATCAAGCTTAAAAGTCAACGCAATCCAAAGATACAGTAAACAAGGTGTTTCGATACAAATTGGTACAAATTGGGTGGTACAAATTCCGTCCATGGAAAGCCTATAGGGTACTTCCGGTAGTTCCGGTTGTCCTAGATACCTAAAATTTGGTATACAGGTATCTCTTATAGCACTGTCACTAAATAAATCTATAAATGAAAATTTTCCTTATATCCGTCTGTCTGTCAGTAACCAATATAAAATAACTGCACACCGCGTACATTTTGCTTTGGAGTAGGGCGCTGCTAACACTGTATTTTTTATAGACTGCCATTTTTAGCGAATATTTTGTACATACGGAACCCAGGGTGCACGAGTCCTACTTGCACTTCGCCTGTTGCGTTTATTGTGTGCGTTTATAGAAATAGTAATATTTCCTTATTGTGCTGTACATGTTTACCTCGCCTCCCGCTAAAATGTATAAAGAATTCGGTAATGATTCGGTTGCACCAGTGGTTTAACCCTTGAATATGCTACCAGTAGGTGCTATTGATATGAAACAAGTAAAAATCAACGCCAATTCGAGACTTTGTCAAATCATCACAAAGTCTCAATTTGACATGAATTTCTAATTAAGCCATTTCGGAAATAAAACGCATGATATGTCAGGCAGGGTTACTTGCTTCAAGACTTATCCGTCGTCGAAAACTGATGGTGCATTCCACCAGAACGTCTACTTTGTCCGGTACGTAACGGCTATGACAGCTACCTTAAAAACATATAAAAAGTCCAAGAATCCACTACCAATACAAAAGCCAAGTTATAAAATATTGACATACTTACCAAAAAACTTTCTTAGAAGTATAAAAAGAATGTCGTCACGTGCCCGATATTGTTGGTGGAAATGCACCAGATAGTCTTTCTTTAGAACCTGTCTTTGAACTTGGTATGGCTAGGCCTCTTTACCTTACTTTTGTTTGGGCAAGGCGCAAGGACTCCTGATAAAGTTATTAAATTCACATTTCAGATATGCAGACTCCTAGCATACAGTTGTCGATGTCGCAAAACTCCGCCTGGTACATGAAATTGGTCTACATACCGTATCTGCTCGTACCGGTTCATACTCTGGGGGTCGGTGTGGGGAAAGCCGCGCTGTTGGCCAGAGCAAACGCATTTTGCAACTTGAACAGAGACAAGTGTCCTACGTTGGATGCGCCAAAGCCTTTTGAAACGCAAAAGTGTTGTGGTAATTCTGATAAGACTATTACTTATTAATAGGCATATGTATGATATATACCTAATGCATACCGATTAACTGAGTACAGATGTAGTGAACAATGTTTCCCCATTAAACGCTCAGTTTGGGGGCAAGTGATGGGGCAGTTTCGATAATACGAATCGATAAAAAAAAGGTGATTTAATCACTCAATCACAAATCATATTTAACACATTCATACTTAACAGAGCTCTGCTATAGTGTTTTTTTTTATTATTAGGATATGAAATTTATTTTATGAATAGTATTTATTATTGTATGCTTCATAATAAATAAGTAAATCATCAATATTTTTTCCAAATTACATGAAGTCAACTTTGTTGACTGCTTGTAAAAATCCATTTTAAAAATGAAAACGTTGTTTGGCCCTCCACAGATGTAACTGGCAAAAACTACGCACTAGTGTAGTTTGTAGCTTTTATTTACAATACTGTTATCAACTTCAGCTTCCTTGTTTTCTAACAACTGATTAATATTTTTTACCGTTTTAAAGCCTGGATTTTTATTTAATATGTTTTTTAATGTTGTGTGAATCCGATCAAATAAATGCAATGAATGAATTATCTCAAGAGCATTCACAAAAGAAGAATTTTATGTTGACAAAACATGTTTTATAAGTAAATATGAATCGACTAATTATGTGAACCTACATCACTATTTTAGTTTGCCCCCAAACTGTGCGTTAGATAACGAGGTTTAGTCACCATCGTTTTTTTGTCTTGGGGTTCCTACCCTCACGTTGACACATGTAACAAGATAAATACTATTTTTCTGACAAATGACGCTGGTGAAACATTATTCATTACAGTATTATTATTAAGCCAAATAAACATGAAGTTACGAAAAGGTAAGGAGACCAATCTCATATAGGAAAACAGATCGAAAAGTGTCCAGCGGAAAGTGGTAATTAAATAGTTATAGTTGACCAATTACAAAACTTTTTTGTCGAAATGCTACTCAATACTTCGTTCTTCTTCTCTACAAAGTGACTTTTCTTGCCTCGTTCTGGATTGAAGTACACCTTGGATAAACGGAGATGGTGCTGCTTACCTTTTACCCTCCATACAGCAGATCCAATCCTAATGTTAATTTGGCTCGCATAGTACTGGGCATGAGGTCCCGACCATGAAAAATCGCGACCGGCGGCGCGACAAGCGAATTCCTGATGTCAGACCGTTCGGTTCCGCAGCCGTACACACAAAAAAATGCAATTCAGATGAAAAACATAGCATATGACAAAGAGCACTAGCAAAAGGGGCGTGAGGGGCACTCCATCCATACATGTAACGAAACTGAAAAAAAAATCTTTAGCAAATATCAATGTATGGCACATATTTCGACAGTTCTTATAAAAATATTTTGAGGTTTCTAAAAATATTTTTTGATGTAGTGAATATTTTCGGAAATAATCGCTCCGTAGGCCTGATGTCCATTGAAAATGATCGAATGTACCGTTTTTGAGTTATTGCTGACAAAAATGCGCTTCACAATAAAAGGGCGTACGAGTAAGTGACAGGAAGATACGCTCTTTTGCTGCCTTTTGCTGGTATGCTATTTCAAATTGATTTTATATCTGAGATACACTAAGGCACTGGTACCACCAAGGGCGCGGAAGAGATTAGCTATCGGCATTTTTTTTGCCCAAGAAATGAACAAAAGATATAAATCCTGTGTTAGTAAAAGAGACACATATATTAACAGTTCATCGCTGGCTGTTCACCCTGCCGACGAGAACTCTCTCATATATGTATCTCTTTTATTGACACGGAGTCTACATCTATTGTGCGTCTCTTGAGCGAGTTGAGCGAGATAATAGTCGATAGTTGCTCGCTTTCTCGCCGGCGGTGGGACTAGTGCCTGAGCATGGTCCAAGCTCTTGGCTGGTTTTAGATTCTTAATGACACAACATGAACTTGCTACTCGTATACTTAATTTATGTGATACCGTGTTACTATTATAATGAATATTTCATTGTGGAACAGGGTCAGCGGCAGGCTCGGAACCCTGGGGATACTGGGCGATGAGCGGTGAGGCTGCCGGCTGGGAGATGATCACTCTTGTCGGCCAATTCATCGTATATATGGTGAGCACAGACCCAGGGAAGGTAGAGAAGTGTTGGGCAGTCGGGAGGTTCGCGCACCACATTTTAACGCGACTTGTAGTCGATATTTAATTCTGTATACTGTGGCAGTTTTAATTGTATTTACATGTTTTACCATTACGTTCTTCGTAATTTTTAAAGTGAATTTCTTTGTGACATAGATACAAGTCAAAGCGTAAAGAAAAATACGATTGCTCTCGCACGTGGTCACACCAGGACTCGAACCCGGTACCTCTCGATTACGCGTCGAATGTGTCAACCCCTCCATCAGCGAGCACTGTGCCAATCGCCTCGAATTTATCCATCCGCTTCGACCCATGTACCTATTTAATTTTTTTAAAGGTATCATAAGGCGAATTTATTTATCAAGATTATTGTAAAGACAAAGAGAGAAATAATGAAAATGATTTGAACCAATGAGTGCCTTGTGCCTAGGCACACACATTGTAAAGTTACTTCTCTCTTACCCAATTCACCATTTGTCCTAAGTACAAGTCGCTTCTGTTTCTTTCTACGGATCTATATCGGAATGCCTAATGTCGTTTGTCCTAATGTATCGTTTGTCCTAATATATCGTTTGTCCTAATGTACGTTCGTCCTAACGCATTTTTTATGAAACTGTAAACTTTTCAGGATTGTTATAAAACAAACCTAACCTAAACCTAATCTATACGATGATTTTTTTTTAAATCCTGAAGAATTTACGGTTTCTGAAAAAAATGCGTTAGGACAAACGATACATTAGGACAGACGTCATTAGGGATACCAAAGGAGACCGTCTTTCTACATATACTTTCTGTCAGCAGCTGCTAACGTTGGTGTCGGACGGTGGCGTGTGGGGGCGGGTGAAGGCGCGCCTGCGCGAGCGAGGTGCGCGCGCGCCGCCCCTGCGCTACAGCGACGACGCCGCACGCGCCGAGGCGGCCTACGTCGAGAAGTCTATCAAGCTGCGTAAGTACGGGTGACCAAGATATTGGTCTATAGTTCAGGAAATATTGTTTTGCCGTACGTTATTCTATTGGTGGTAGAAAGGAAAATCCTTTCAATTATTCTGGGACCAGTGCGGAGAGAGAATGGTAGCTTCAGAATCCGGAAGAACGCCGAAATTGAGGAGTTGATATGATACCTATAGCTACGGCCAATAATGTCAATGAAATGGAAGCCCACCGCTGGCTAAGCAACATTTCACCATACTTTTCAGGGTCCGTAAAATTAGTAGGTACCGTGGCGACAAATTGGTATGAACGCGAGCGTGTGGCAGTTACCTTCCACCCGCTACCCGTAAAACCTTTATTAGGGTTCCGTACCAAAAACGTAAAAAAGGAATTCTTATGGTGCGACTCTGTCTGTCTGTCTGTCGCAATATTATAGAGGTATATCCTAAAAACGACTTATGCTGTCTATTTGATATTTGGAAATTTCATTTTTTGAATAACCTGGCTAGTTTGCGCCTCATTTGTATGTGACGCCATAGACACCAGAGGCAAAATTAACTAAACCGTCAAAAGTTTGTACGGAACCTTCGGTGCGCGAGTCTTATTCTCACTTGGGCGGTTTTTTGAAATAAATTTTCTGAAATCCGTTTATTTTAAATTTGATTAAAATTAACAAAGCAATAATTACAATTATTAACTACACAAGGGGAACCTATGCATAAGTCTCATAATTTTTATGATCAAATTTTGACATATATCAAATAACTTATTTGCAGCTAAGAAAAAAATCAAAGACGCCATTCTCTGCCACAATCTTCAAAAAACGTTCCCAGATTGCACTCAGAAAAAACCCTTCTACGCATTAAAAGGGATCAGCTTCTCTCTCAGAAAAGGTTTGTTAGTCCGTTATTTATAATTACGTATAAGTGATTTTGTTATAAAAGATGCCCGAAAGATTTTAACCAAGCATTCCTTAGGTCATTAGGAGCAAAAAATTTTATATCCTGCGCTAGTCAAATTCGGCTTCGTTTTGAAGATATTATCAATGAAGAATGGATGAAATTTTTCAAAAATCTTGAAATTTTGTTTATAGGCCTCCTTATTGTCAGAAAAAAACATACAGATTTTTCTGTGGTTTAGAAAAAAATAAAAAAATGAAAAGGTGTTGGTGGGCCTATATACCTGCCTTAATTATACGGTATGGCAAAGGCAGCATTGATATTTTCGATAAAATGGCTGTAGATTTACTGTTATTCTTGCTATATGTATAGGCTCACTAACACCTTTTCATCTTTTTTTTTGTAAGCCACAGAAATATCTGTATTTTTTATCTGACATTAAGGAGGCTTATTCCTACCTTTAAACAAAATTTCAAGATTTTTTTAAATTTTCATCCATTCCCCGTTGAATGTAAACTATTTATTGTGATTACTAAAGTGCATTAACCTCTTTTGATCGTGACGTTGCCAAGTTCTCGTCGCTATTGATAGACGTCAAAGTGACAGCTACCTCTCACTAAAGTCATCCTGGATCGGGGAGGAAGTGAGAATTGTTTAAATTTAGATTTACAATGGTAATGGAATGAAATGGGCGTATTTTGTTTACTACACCTGGGTATTGTTTTTGATACATAATCGATTTACTATATTTTTTTTAGAAGTTGCAACAGCTCTTTATAAATATCCAAAGTTCATGTTCAATCCATGACATGTAGTCATCGTTTTGACGTACACTAATAAAAATAAAGTGGTTATTTCATATGAAATGTCACTGAATAAATACGGCAATCGTCTGTGTTTGGTAATCGTCGTAAACAGCCAATTAGGTACTTTCCTGTAGTCAACATAGATGATGTCACACTTGCTGTTAAATGTTATTTCTGAAAATACGTAAAATCGGAGATCGAATTCGAGATCAAAAATGTAAACAAACAACTGTCAACGTCAAAGTAACGTGCCAGGGGTAAATCATCTTCTTTTTTCTTATTTTTTTATATCCGAACTTTATTTTCCAAATGTTTGTTTAAATGCAACAATAACAAACTACAAACAAATAGAAGCATATTCGTTCGACAAATAGCTCAGTCGGCACGTATTTTTGCACTACAAAAGGTAGAAAATGTTTTAATTTGTTTTGCTTAAGTAGGCTAGTCATGAAAAATGTAATGAGCCGCCATCTTAAATTGAAGAGGCCAAATTGGGTCCTTTTTTACATAATGCGTCAAGTATGACAAAAATGTCTATGAGAAGTATAAAGACAATAAAATTTCATATATAAAATTTTCTCCCCCTGGTAACTTTGTATCTATAAGACGTACAGAATAAATAGGAGTAAAAAAAATATTGAAATTTCATTGTCTGTATACTTCTCATAGACATTTTTGTCATAAAGTCAACTGTTGCAGCATTATGTAAAAAAGAACCAATTTTGTCCTCTTCAATTCAAGATGGCGGCTAACAATGTGACCCCACAAGGTCGAAAACTTATATTGTTCATAACTTGACTAGCCTATACTTAAGCGATACAAATAAAATCATTTTCTACACCACCTTTTGTAGGGCAAAGCCTTTTTCTTCTCTCCACTGATTGGAGCTCAGGCAACGAATTACGAATGTCGTGTGATGGACTGACGGAGAAACCAAAATGGCCCCTGGCTATGACATTAATCGATTTAAGCCTTATGAAATAATGAAATAATGATCTTTATTCTGTAAGTGGGCCGCAAGGGCACTTTTACAAGTCTGACTCTACGGCGTAGGGACCATTTTACCTAAAATTCTCAAGTAGTGATTCCATTTGAAATTTTGAGAAAAGATTCGTGAGCAAAGACCCCTTCCCGCCCCTGTAACACATCCTAACGTTTTAGAAAGACCCCCGCCCCAATTCGTTACGTAATACTTGAAAAAATAAAAATAACAAATATTCAGTGACAACGTGCAGAAAAGGGAGCGCTTTTCTGCATGTTGTCACTGAATATTTGGAAATTAAATTAGAAAAGAAACTGGTTATTATTTTTATTACTATACGAAATGTTCACAACTTCTGATCATTACCAGTGGTATAAATTAAATCTTCGTATATTTTATTTGAACTACACAAATATGTAATAGAAAAAAAGAATATTTGTTGTTTTACTCACAAAAATATTTAATTCAGTTCTATTTTATTCAGAATATGGTAGTTTTTATAAGTATTTCAATGATTTTATTAACCACCCGCTTGCGTTAATTTTTTTATGGTGGCAACCCATTTGTTTACAATTTTGATCTCGAATTCGATCTCCGACTTTAGAAATCATTCATACTTATTTTTTAAGCTTTTGGCCATTTTAAAATGATCAAAAACTAAAAATGAGGATGCAATATGACCGTATAGATATGACGTCATAAACCTTTTTTCCTTTCAAACTTCATACTTTTTGACAGTTCAAAAAAGGAACTTTGATCTGTCAGTCAAGTACCCTATTGTCTCTTTCTAAAGACCAATTTGCATTATTTTCCACCGGGTACTGTAGTGACGCCACCAGCCAAGCTGACAGTCTTGGGCTCAAATCCCAGTAAGTGCAATTATTTGTGGAATCACAAGATGGATGACATTAAGTTTTACGATTAACATAATAATAATATTAGAACAAAAAAATATGTACATTAAGTATTTACAAATAATTATACTTACATATAAATCTAAAGTAAGAAGACAAAAGAATAGGAAGAAGCTAAAGCTAAGTTAAAAATGCTTTTTTTTTTATTATAGAAACTTCATTTTCGGAGGCTCCTCACTTGTGCAGGCCCAGGGCTTGAGCCTCAATTGCCCTCCCCTAAATACGGTCCTGATTAACTTTACTATAACTTACCTGGTACTTACCAGGGGAGTGCTTCGGTCTGCTGGGAGTGAACGGGGCGGGGAAATCGACTGCCTTCAAGATGCTGACGGCTGAGATCTGCCCCTCACGCGGCAACCTCTTCGCCAACGGACATCATCTCTCTGAGAGAAGTTCAGTATGTATGATTTTGTAAACATTATTAACACATTTATATTTAGACGTATTTCATTTGCGTTGCGACTAACAAAGCGGCAGTGACATAAAAACATTGCCTTTAAGAACAAAGTTGTATAAAAAATTGATTGATAATTGTTTCTACACTTCTACAGTATTAACGAATTTTTATTGTATACATATTGAATATTAACAGACATTTATTTTACATATATTTAAAGGAACTCGACTTTATTCTTATTTTAATTGTATTTTCTTTTTCTTCTATTAATCTGATTATAATCACTCTATTGACTCAGTGGCCGTTCCTATACCACACTTGAAGGCTCCGGAATACTCGTAGAGAAGCTCGATATTCCTGGGTTCGGGATAACTCGAAGGACCAAAGGTTCAGAAGTTCAGTTCGGATCGGATCCGTACTCCCGATACGGCCGCACTAAAGTCACGCGTGTACGCGAAGGAGAAAGGCTCACACGCACGGCTCTGCCCACGACTTAGGGCTTACGTAACTTTAGGTGAGGACGCGATATAGGGGATCGGCCTCGCAACTTAGCCAATACTGCACTTCCTAGCAGGGTAACTGGTTAGGAGAGGTACTGGGAGTACTTTGGAAAAACATTAATTCACTTGATCACAATATAATTTTTCTTCGGTAGTACAAACTTCGCGGCTCGCAGACCGCTTTACTTTATATACTTTTCACAGGGCTCAATTAGTCTCATCATCATCCGAATAAGTTCTATCTTTTAGACCTATAATATTACTACGATCTTTGTGTGAGTTCAAAATCTGGTTAGACAGAGATCTCTCCTCTCTGTTCCACATATCATTTTCAATCTGATGGTTTTAAGCTCATAATATTAAAATCTTAGGTCTTACAGTACTCTAATTGACCTAGATTGATTTTCTGTACTTGGATCTATCAAATTCACTTTACTTTATTTGTAAATTCGCAAAGATTCAAAAGTTACAAGGCCCTAAAGGTTCAAATTCTGTTCAATAAGTTCAATCAATCGACTCTAGTGTCTAAATCTTAAGACCTAAGTTCAAATCGTAATTGGTTCCTAATTCCTGCGTGTATAATTCATGTTCATGTTAAGTTTCATAAAGATCAGACTCAAACTTCTATGAAATACATGGGTCTAAAGTTCTGACTTTTAAAATCTAGGTTCTATGTAGCATTTTACTTATTTATTCTAATGTTCGGGTTTTCTTTATTAGTAAATATTAAAGATCTAAGTTAATATTATAAATTCCAATCATAAAATACCTTATTTCCACTCTATCTGGCCCGTGAGGTTCATATTTGTTTTGGTAGGCACTTTATGCAATTAATTCGTTGTTCTTAATATTATTGCTCTCTTTTACGGAGCTAAACTTATCTTACAACCGTGCTATAAGCTCTCTCTTAAGCGTTCCGTATTTATCAGTCTCTGGTGGCTGTGTTATATCCTCCACCTCAGCAGCATACTTGTAATCCAGACTGATATGGCATGATAAAATTTGGTACTGTCACTTGTGATCTTCGACAAATTAAACTGGCCGTCTAAAGGTGCGTCCACATTTGTATCATTTGCCCGTATCAGATCATCGTCGCGTGGCATGATCGCGTGTCACGATCACGCGTTCGGACGTTGCGCCGATCGGATCGCTCGAAATCCATTTTGCTACGCGTATCACACAGTTATATCGGACGAGTACGGCATGATCGGCTCGCCGACAGTAAGCGTCCAAGCAGCGCGATTTGCAGTCATGCCACGGCACGGTGATCGGATACGAGCAAATGATACAAGTGTGGACGCACCTTAACTGTGCGAACCATAAAGTCGGCTTGTCCGGCCAGAACGGAGGTACTTTAACCCTAATATGATTCACTGCTGAATCACTGGCACCATGATTTTGAATAGGAACGCCCAGAGTGATAGGTAAATTGCTTTGTTCCATTATTGCAAAATTTACAAACGTCCGTTAACACAGTTATTCAAAAATTTTAAATCAACTGTTCGTTAAAAGTCTAAATTCAATAAACATCCGATAAAACGTATGTGCTCAAATTTTTAATAATCGTCCATAAAAATATAATACTCTAAAATGTCCGTTAAAAGATAAAAAACATGCACTGTCCGTTAAAAAACATTTACTTTACGACCGTTAAAATAAAATTTGAAAAATGTCCGTTACACAATTGTCCGCTTCAACAGGGGTCACCACTATGTGGGTTGCTCGTTTTGGTTGCCCTCAAAATGTCACCACGGACCGTGGAAGGCAATTTGATTCTAATTTGTTTCGTCAAATTGCGGCGATGACTGGATCACGCCACTTACAGACTACTGCGTATCATCCGGCAGCAAATGGACTGGTGGAACGGTTCCACCGTCAGCTCAAGGCTGCCATATTGTGCCACGCAGACGAATGCTGGACTGAAACCCTTCCACTAGTGCTTTTAGGTATACGTAGTGCATGGAAGGAGGATTTGTCTGCTTCGACCGCCGAATTAGTTTACGGCGAGCCGTTTAGACTGCACAGTGATTTATTACAACCGACTGCTGACAAACTAGTCGATTACACTGATTTTTTGTCACGATTGCGTCAGCATATGCGAAAACTGCAACCAGAACCTGTTGCACGTCATGGCTCTGCTAAGGTTTTTATTTATAAAGATTTAGCGACAGCCTCACACGTATTTGTAGGGCAACATTTTGTGCGTAGGTCACTTCAGCCGCCTTACGCAGGTCCCTACCGTATAGTGGACAGGTCTGAAAAATATTTTAAAATTGATGTTGCCGAAAGAGAAGTTTCGATCTCAAATGATAGGTTGAAACCGGCTTATATGCTGTCGGAGGCGCCTGATACTATTAAAACGTCATTGACCGTTCCGTCTAAAACTGTTGTTCCTAGCGAGTCTAAAGTATCGCGCTCTGGTCGTCAGGTACGTTTTCCTGATTATTATCGATCCTAAAGGTCTCCAGGGGGGGCTGATGTGGGGACATAATTTTATCGTTTGATATTAAGTTTTATTTGTATACACATTTTTAGTTTTATATTACTTTGCATGAAATATATACAAATCCATACTAATATTATAAATGCGAAAGTGTGTCTGTCTGTCTTTCACCTCTTCACGCTTAAACCGCTGAACCGATTTGGATGAAATTTGGTATCGAGATAGTTTGAGTCCCGGGGAAAGACATAGGCTACTTTTTATTCCGGAAAAATACCCTCATCCGCGATAAACGAATTTTAGGCGGACGAAGTCGCGGGCAGAAGCTATATATAATAAATAAACGGCCGCGGCTTCGCGGTGTCCCGCGCGCAGAAGTCCGGGATGCGTTATAGCATTCGGGACTCTTCGCTTAACATCGGCAAAGTCCGTCAACGATCGCGCGCGCTCGGAAATCTAAGTTAGTCTGCATTTAATCGTTCTCGACGTGGAACTAACTAGTTTTATTTAGACTCCCAAAGGCTAGTAATCCACAGAATCATTAGGGTTCACAATTTAACACATTTACATAAATAAAATCAAGAATAAAAATAATCTTCATAGAAGGCTCGTTTTCGTAGGACCGCTGGTCAGGCACGTTAGTATGGAAATGATCGCTGGCCAGACAATCCGAGAGCTTCCTCGGCGCCGTCACGCTCTGCCGCACACGGAGAGGGTGCTGAGGTGAGGCGCGGGGTGCGCGCGCGTCGCGTTGGGGCGCGCGTCGTGGAGGGGCGCGCGCCCCACTTCAATCTATTTTCAGACGTCAATCGATCGACTCTCGTTGCTGGCTCGGGGGCTTGATGACGACGGGTTCGAAGTCTGGCACGGTGGTTGACTCGACGGCAGGCACGACGGCAGGCTCGACGGCTGGATCGATGGCTGTCTGCAACAGACTCCTTAATAAATTAATTACTTAGTATTATAAATATGTACGAAAATTATAATTAGTTTTGAAATTATATCTTATTTTAAATGACTGTGTGATTATCTGATTATATATCACTGACAATTATTTAAAAAAAAACGGAAACAATGTTTATAAAGAGGCCCAATATTACAGGGTTCTATGTTACATTTTCAAGACAGTTAAAATTAGACTATATGTCACTATGACAATACTCAAATTTTAATTCTCTAAAAGTGAAACTTAGAACCCTGTAATATTGGGCCAGCGATATGTTCATTGTGAATAAACGATTAGGTACTTTTAGCCGTGCTGTATAATTGCGGAGAGCACCGCGCGTGACTAGGGGCACATTTAAATAAATAAATAAATATTACGGGACAATTTACACAAATCGAAGTAGTCCCATGGTAAGCGCAATAAGGCTTGTGTTATGGGTACTAGACGACGATATATTTAATAGATATATTACTTATTTACATAGAAAACATCCAAGACTCAGGAACAAATATTTATTGCTCATCACACAAATATTTGCCCTTACCGGGATTTGAACCCAGGACCTCAGCTTCGCAGGCAACGTTACTCCCACTGAGCCAAACCGGTCGTCACATTATAAAACGAAATCCCTAAGGTCGTTAGTTCTAATATATCGTTTGTCCTAACGCATTTTTTTATGAAACTGTATACTTTTCAGAATTGTTAAACAAACCTAACCTATAACCTAATCTATACGATGATCTTTTAAAAATCCTGAATAATTTACTGTTTCTGAAAAAAATGCCTTAGGACAAACTACATTAGGGATGTAATGTTAAATGTATAGTTTTGAGCAGAGTAACGGAGTTGCAGGGTAATCTCTAGTAGTATAATCCTGGCAAGGTCGCCATGTAATATTAAAATGTATAGTTTTGGGCAGAGTAACGGAGTTGCAGTAGGGAGATAAGTAATAAGCCTAGAGACTAATGAATAGAGCTATGTATCTTAAATCAACCTTAGTTTATATACATTTGGTTAACGCCAATACAAGCAATATAAGTTCCTATGTCGCAGTAAACTATTGTGTTACTGCTAAACACTAAAGAGGCTTGTCGCCATACTATAGGGATTCCGAAGGAGACCCTATAAAACATGTATATTTTTGGACAGTACATGAAGACTCTGAGCTACTGCCCGCAGTTCACGTCGCAGGACGAGTTCCTGACTGGGCGCCAGAACATGGTACTGGTGCTGACGCTGCGCGGTATGAACGATGCTGACATCCGCGCCATCACCGACTTCTGGATCGCCGAAGTCGGTAAGTCTAACTGCACGAGTTCAATCTTTTCAATTCCCAGCGAAACAGTGTTAGTTTAACGGGTGTATCTGTGTAACAGTGTATCTGTGTCTGTCTGTGGCATCGTAACTCCTAAACCGATGAACCATCGCACGGTGATTCCGCTCCCGTACAAGGGCGGCCATAAATACCTCAACTCCAAAAAAAGCCATTTTTTCGATTTTAAACTATAAAGGGTTTATTATACAAGCATGAAATATATCATTAATAACATTTTTAGACATTTATAATAAACTTGTGTGACTATTTTTATTAAAAAAATATCTGTAGTCAAAACCATTTTATAAAACGTTATTATTTTAAACATAAAGCCATTAGATAAAAAAAAATTGTAATTAATGAAAACATAAATGAAACAGCATACTACATAAATAATAAAAATATTTATTTCAAGACTATTTACATATATACAAATAAGGTTATATTAAAACAAAGCGATTACTTACTATTTATACATTCAATATTACCTACTTACTATTTACACACAACAAGTCCAATACAGATTTAGACAAAGAACTTTTTTTTTTAACAGGTAACCTTCTCAAACTTGATATTAGGGGATCTGAGTGAAGAAGAAGTCGATTAATCAAATCAGTATTAGTCAAAACGCGGTTCATTTTTCGTGTGTGATCTAGTCGAAATGCTTTATAGTATTTGTTACTCGCTTCAGCTGCTTCTTCAGACAGTTCTCCTATAGACAGTAGGCCGTGATTGATAATGTCAGCACCATGAATCAAAATTTTGTGGACAGAAGCAGGCAAATAGTACCATGGATATTCGGCAACTAATTGCCGTGCAGTTTCTAAAGCGAAATCTCTGAATTTTGTCGCATCAATGTTATATCCCGAATTGATACACTGAAGTACAGTCCAACAACGATCTAGGAGATCCTTCTTAATACCCGTAATTTCAGCTGAAATATCTGAGCTTGAGAAGAACCGCCTAGCAGTGTTGCCATCGTTCGATGTCCCGCTTCCGCCACTTTTGGGTTTATCGATAATACGAGTAAGACCTAACTTTTCCCTAAATTGCGATTGTATAAGTTTTTTTTTTTCAGCTACAAGTCGTTTATCGCTATCAGACCTAGCTTGCCATTTCTTAACCTCTAACTTGTAAGCGAGATGAATGAAATATTCAAAAAATCGGATCAATGCGTGAAGTGGAGACATGCCATATTCATATTTACTTTCGTCAGTTGCTTTGCACAAACATACATCAATTTGATTCATCTCACTTGGTAAAGCTTTACATATATAACATCTAGTTGAAGAAACATCACTAAGTGCATTACACACCTTACCATCGACCATATAGTAAGTTGTAAGCTATGATTAATTGTGTATTCGCATGCATTTGTCTTGAAGATAGTCGGTTGCAAGTTACTTATTTTCTGTTTGAAATAAGTCTCCTCTTCAACTGATACTGCAGTTGTTTCCTTAAAAAACTGAAAGCGAATAGGTCTGCAGTATCGAGTTGAAGAAGGACGAGGATTTTTCCACAAAATGATTGAGTTTTCCTTATTATCCGGGTTTAAAATAAGTTGAAGCGGTACATATGAAGTAACAAACAAGCTACTATCCACAAGAGAAGAATCTGAGAAAGTTTGTTTGTATTCGCTATGTCCTGTACTACCATCAAATCCCCATTTCCCAACCAAAGATATTTTATTTAAAGACTGGTCAGGTATTTTATCTAAAATATCTTTTTGAGACTCAAGAATCCGAGTGGCAGTGTGATCTAACAAACTCTGAAGTTCGACTTCGGCTGATGATTCAGTAACGGCTACAGTTGTAGGGTAACATCTCTTTTTAGCCTTTACAATGCGTTGATAGGAAGGCATACAATCTTTCAGTATATTATTATGTATAAAATTCTTAATTAATAGATATTGCTTTCTAGAAATCTTACCTTCTGCAATAAGTGACAAAACTTTGTTTTCGTCGACTTTTGTAGAAGTTAAGCTGGAATCAGCAGAAGCATTGAGCAGTGTATTTACAGCAGACTCGTCAAAATTAGATAGTTCCGCCAGTCTCCTTCTTTTAGTGCGTTTACTACTTTCATTAAAGTTTTTCCTCGGACGGCCACGAGAAGTGGAAGGGGAGGGGTCGACGTTATCATTCTGCTGAGAAATACGCTGCTCGATACTTTGGATCACATCAATGTATTCTACATCATTAAGCCACTCTGCATATTTATGTAGAAATATAGACTTTGTACATCTTGTTTTTTTCCAATAACATGCAATTCGTTTACATAAATTCCTTATTTTAACCCTTAAATTCTCTATGCCAATATTTTCGATGTTATCCGAAATAATTGATGTTTCCGTCAGTGTAGTAAAAACATGTTGAAATTTTTCTGTATCAGTTCCTTGTCCAGAGTGCCAAATATCAAAAACACTACGTTTCGAAATAGAACACCTTAAAAATGTACCTAAAACAAAGATAAAAACATTTTTTAAAAATCGGATTTTTTTCGGCTACCCTACTCTTGTTCTTTGAAACCCCTTTTACCTAAGAAGAGGTCAAAAAAGGTCGATGAAAGTTACAGCCCTTATTAAGGACACTTCCATCTATAACATAATATATGTGTCAAGTGCGGCAAACCTCGGCATCAGAGTATAACTCTCAATGAAATCATACTTCTTAAAAATTAATCGTAAACGACAGACCTCTACTAGAAAGTTATTTTAAAATATAAGCACGCATATTTATATATAAAACATAATTGAAAAATAAAGTACATACCCTCTTCTTGGATTTCCATAATAATACCACGTGGACACACGCAAATAATAATAATAGTACACAATAACAAAGTGATTAAGTTGCGGCGACAAAAACACACTACTAATTAGGGTCGAGATGCGTTCACTTTCGTTGCACAAAAGTAAATGATAATAGTACTTTATTGCTGTGCTATATATAGTATTTAGAAGATTGTCTATCGGTGAATCATTTTACTTACTTTTTAGTCCAGGATACGCTCATGACTTTTTTCGATTTATGGCCTACGGCGGAATCACTGTGCATCGCTTTTGGTTTCGGTTTTTTTTGCAAGTCGTCTTCATCAAGAGTGTTTTTAGCTATAGCTTGTAGTACATACAACTTCTTTCGAGGAGGATAAACAAAGTTTCAGAGTAGTCGGGTAAATATAACCACATGTGGAAGCACCTACTTGTGTACTTACAAAAAATCGAATACTTTATATTAGTATCCGGCTCGAAGGACCAAATTGATGTACGAGCTGCTAGTACCACTCACACCAAGTATATAATGTTATTTATATCTCACTTATATAGTAAAAATAGACACTTTGTTTATACTGTGTAAAACTAACTATAAAAATGCGATATTACAAATGATAGTGCGAATGAGGATACGCTGAGATGGCAATGTATAGTCAGCGTCAAATAGTCTGTAGCATCCAAAGTGCAAAAAATATCGCAACACATCTTTATTCTTATGGGCATAAAGATGTGTGACGATATATTTGGCGCTTTGGATGCTGCAGACCATTTGACGCTGACTGTACGGTATGGAGACCGTACATTAGAGATTGCAAACGGACTGACAATCCACTTGATGGGAAGTAAGCGTAGTCGCTCATAGATATGTGCAACACCAGCGGAGCCATCCACACGTTTACTCGTTTCTTCAAGGATCCCAAAAACGTGGCAAAGTATCCTGTTCCAGGTGACAGGTCAAAATATTTTTGTCTATCAAGAAGATTGTCAAAGCGAACCTAACGACGACGATATTTGATTACTAATACGTATTTCTAAATATTAGAATACGAATACAGGGCTAGAGCAGCACGCGGACAAGCTGCTGTCGTCGTACAGCGGCGGCTGCGCGCGGCGGCTGGCGGCGGCCGCGGCGTTGAGCCAGCGCGCACGCACCGCGCTGCTCGACGAGCCCAGCTCGGGGGTTGACCCTGTAGCGCGCCGGAACCTGCACCGGGCCATGCGGCGCGCGAACCGCTCATGCTCGCTCATCGTCTCCTCGCACAGGTATAATACTGCGCACAGCGCCTGAGCCCGCACCGGGCCATGCGGCGCGCGAACCGCTCATGCTCGCTCATCGTCTCCTCGCACAGGTATAATACTGCGCACAGCGCCTGAGCCCGCACCGGGCCATGCGGCGCGCGAACCGCTCATGCTCGCTCATCGTCTCCTCGCACAGGTATAATACTGCGCACAGCGCCTGAGCCCGCACCGGGCCATGCGGCGCGCGAACCGCTCATGCTCGCTCATCGTCTCCTCGCACAGGTATAATACTGCGCACAGCGCCTGAGCCCGCACCGAGCCATGCGGCGCGCGAACCGCTCATGCTCGCTCATCGTCTCCTCGCACAGGTATAATACTGCGCACAGCGCCTGAGCCCGCACCGGGCCATGCGGCGCGCGAACCGCTCATGCTCGCTCATCGTCTCCTCGCACAGGTATAATACTACGCACAGCGCCTGAGCCCGCACCGGGCCATGCGGCGCGCGAACCCCGCATGCTCGCTCATCGTCTCCTCGCACAGGTATAATACTGCGCACAGCGCCTGAGCCCGCACCGGGCCATGCGGCGCGCGAACCGCTCATGCTCGCTCATCCTCTCCTCGCACAGGTATAATACTGCGCACAGCGCCTGAGCCCGCACCGGGCCATGCGGCGCGCGAACCGCTCATGCTCGCTCATCCTCTCCTCGCACAGGTATAATACTGCGCACAGCGCCTGAGCCCGCACCGGTTCATGCGGCGCGCGAACCGCTCATGCTCGCTCATCGTCTCCTCGCACAGGTATAATACTGCGCACAGCGCCTGAGCCCGCACCGAGCCATGCGGCGCGCGAACCGCTCATGCTCGCTCATCGTCTCCTCGCACAGGTATAATACTGCGCACAGCGCCTGAGCCCGCACCGGGCCATGCGGCGCGCGAACCGCTCATGCTCGCTCATCGTCTCCTCGCACAGGTATAATACTACGCACAGCGCCTGAGCCCGCACCGGGCCATGCGGCGCGCGAACCCCGCATGCTCGCTCATCGTCTCCTCGCACAGGTATAATACTGCGCACAGCGCCTGAGCCCGCACCGGGCCATGCGGCGCGCGAACCGCTCATGCTCGCTCATCCTCTCCTCGCACAGGTATAATACTGCGCACAGCGCCTGAGCCCGCACCGGGCCATGCGGCGCGCGAACCGCTCATGCTCGCTCATCCTCTCCTCGCACAGGTATAATACTGCGCACAGCGCCTGAGCCCGCACCGGGCCATGCGGCGCGCGAACCGCTCATGCTCGCTCATCGTCTCCTCGCACAGGTATAATACTGCGCACAGCGCCTGAGCCCGCACCGGGCCATGCGGCGCGCGAACCGCTCATGCTCGCTCATCCTCTCCTCGCACAGGTATAATACTGCGCACAGCGCCTGAGCCCGCACCGGGCCATGCGGCGCGCGAACCGCTCATGCTCGCTCATCGTCTCCTCGCACAGGTATAATACTGCGCACAGCGCCTGAGCCCGCACCGAGCCATGCGGCGCGCGAACCGCTCATGCTCGCTCATCGTCTCCTCGCACAGGTATAATACTGCGCACAGCGCCTGAGCCCGCACCGGGCCATGCGGCGCGCGAACCGCTCATGCTCGCTCATCGTCTCCTCGCACAGGTATAATACTACGCACAGCGCCTGAGCCCGCACCGGGCCATGCGGCGCGCGAACCCCGCATGCTCGCTCATCGTCTCCTCGCACAGGTATAATACTGCGCACAGCGCCTGAGCCCGCACCGGGCCATGCGGCGCGCGAACCGCTCATGCTCGCTCATCCTCTCCTCGCACAGGTATAATACTGCGCACAGCGCCTGAGCCCGCACCGGGCCATGCGGCGCGCGAACCGCTCATGCTCGCTCATCCTCTCCTCGCACAGGTATAATACTGCGCACAGCGCCTGAGCCCGCACCGGGCCATGCGGCGCGCGAACCGCTCATGCTCGCTCATCGTCTCCTCGCACAGGTATAATACTGCGCACAGCGCCTGAGCCCGCACCGGGCCATGCGGCGCGCGAACCGCTCATGCTCGCTCATCCTCTCCTCGCACAGGTATAATACTGCGCACAGCGCCTGAGCCCGCACCGGGCCATGCGGCGCGCGAACCGCTCATGCTCGCTCATCCTCTCCTCGCACAGGTATAATACTGCGCACAGCGCCTGAGCCCGCACCGGGCCATGCTGCGCGCGAACCGCTCATGCTCGCTCATCCTCTCCTCGCACAGGTATAATACTGCGCACAGCGCCTGAGCCCACACCGGGCCATGCGGCGCGCGAACCGCTCATGCTCGCTCATCCTCTCCTCGCACTGGTATAATACTGCGCACAGCGCCTGAGCCCGCACCGGGCCATGCGGCGCGCGAACCGCTCATGCTCGCTCATCCTCTCCTCGCACAGGTATAATACTGCGCACAGCGCCTGAGCCCGCACCGGGCCATGCGGCGCGCGAACCGCTCATGCTCGCTCATCCTCTCCTCGCACAGGTATAATACTGCGCACAGCGCCTCAGCCCGCACTGGGCCATGCGGCGCGCGAACCGCTCATGCTCGCTCATCCTCTCCTCGCACAGGTATAATACTGCGCACAGCGCCTGAGCCCGCACCGGGCCATGCGGCGCGCGAACCGCTCATGCTCGCTCATCCTCTCCTCGCACAGGTATAATACTGCGCACAGCGCCTGAGCCCGCACCGGGCCATGCGGCGCGCGAACCGCTCATGCTCGCTCATCCTCTTCTCGCACAGGTATAATACTGCGCACAGCGCCTGAGCCCGCACCGAGCCATGCGGCGCGCGAACCGCTCATGCTCACTCATCGTCTCCTCGCACAGGTATAATACTGCGCACAGCGCCTGAGCCCGCACCGGGCCATGCGGCGCGCGAACCGCTCATGCTCGCTCATCCTCTCCTCGCACAGGTATAATACTGCGCACAGTGCCTCAGCCCGCACTGGGCCATGCGGCGCGCGAACCGCTCATGCTCGCTCATCCTCTCCTCGCACAGGTATAATACTGCGCACAGCGCCTGAGCCCGCACCGGACCATGCGGTGCGCGAACCCCGCATGCTCGCTCATCCTCTCCTCGCACAGGTATAATACTGCGCACAGCGCCTGAGCCCGCACCGGGCCATGCGGTGCGCGAACCCCGCATGCTCGCTCATCCTCTCCTCGCACAGGTATAATACTGCGCACAGCGCCTGAGCCCGCACCGGGCCATGCGGCGCGCGAACCGCTCATGCTCGCTCATCCTCTCCTCGCACAGGTATAATACTGCGCACAGCGCCTGAGCCCGCACCGGGCCATGCGGCGCGCGAACCGCTCATGCTCGCTCATCCTCTCCTCGCACAGGTATAATACTGCGCACAGCGCCTGAGCCCGCACCGGGCCATGCGGCGCGCGAACCGCTCATGCTCGCTCATCCTCTCCTCGCACACGTCTGCGCACACTCAGGTTTGCGGCGCACAGCGCCGAAGCCTGCACCGGAGATTCGATAACCTATGAATCATTCCAAGGAAGTTATAATCTATTTGTAGTATTTATCTTAATTTGCAGCTAACCACTGAATTATATTGTTTTATTTAAATGCATGAGCACTTCAAAAGGTAGAAACCATACCTTTGTAACGTTTAACCAATTTATTGCGCTGAAACAGCACGCAGGCAATCCCATAGCGTCGTAAAGCCACAGATTAAATAATAGTCTAAGTAAATATACTACTAAGTTCGATGAACTATCTCTACGAGAAACAGTATGGTTTTTGGCCATTATCAAACACCCTGACCGCAACTATAGATCTTGTGACTAAAACTAAAGTTAGTATTGGTAAAAAACAAGTGGCCCTCGGACCTACCTACTTAATAAATGGTTTCAGAGCAACCTTTTAACCATAAACGTAACAAAAACAAATTTCATTGTATTTGCGCCGAAAAACAAAAACTACAAGATTTTGAACCACTAAAAGTCAATAATCAACCTATTACGAGAATAAACCAAGAAAAATATCTTGGTCTCTTAGTAGACAAGAAGTTAAGATTAAGGCCACATATAGAAAAAATCAGAAATAAAATAACTGCTCTAACTGGATCACTCCGCAATATTGTGCGATGCCTCCCGAAACGAGTGCGTTACACAATATATAATTCTCTGGCAAAACCGCATATTGATTATCTGATAGAAGTCTGGGGTACTGCAGCCGCAACCCATTTAAATATCTTACAGAGAGCCCAGAATAAGCTAATAAAAGTTCTATTTAAGTATGATTTTCTAACACCAACAAATACAGTCTATCAAGAACCCAAAATTCTGAACATCAAACAAACATACAAGTATAACACTTGTATACTTATCCGAAAAATACTGCAAAAAGATCTACATGTTCAAATATCCTTAACGAAAAAACAGCAGATTCAAAAAATTAAACTAAGAAATGCTAATTGCCTAGTACTACGCACTCCTCGTACAAACTATGGAAAAAAATGTATACTATATGAGGGAGCAAATATATATAACAAGCTGCCCGACGATATAAAAAAATGCAAAATCTTTGACTACTTTTAGAAGATTACTAAAAACACACCTCACTCCAACCATTTAAAACAAATTCGGTCAAGAAAAGGTGCTATATGTATATATAATTTAACATAATGATTTCTGTATTTTTGTAATTGCGTTTTATCTCGGCGTTATTATTATATTATAAATTCAGCCTAAGAAAATAAAAATAATGCAGAACCTAAAAATACTGTTTCTAGAAATTATCACATAATCGAAAACGCATGCCGGCTTCAAAACTATAAACTACTACTAATAATCAAATAAAATAATAATAATAAACTAATAACACAAAATAACAATACTAATACATACGTTATACTAACAACAAATAATCATACGGTGAAGTGGTACTACTACGCATTTGTTAAGCAAAGACGCTTCCAAACGCTTGTATATCAATGTAATTGCGTTATCTAGTACTTACCTAAGTATACACCACTTTCGTTTACCGTACTGCGCGCGCATAGCGACAGCGCGCCCGCGCAGCGATGTTCTATGTACCGCATGCATTCTGCGTCTACCCGGTTAGTTGTTTAAATGTTACTTAGTGTTTTTGTTAAACCCACCAGCATATCCGTACTACTTAGTTTACTCTAGTTTATTTTATACACTATAATGTATCAACTTATTTCTCATATAAGTGAATTAATGTTATTCTTTTTGAGAAAATAAAGATCTTTAAACCGAAGTACAAAAGACTAACAGCGCCTCTGTCCTCAGCCTGGACGAGATTGAAGCGCTGTGCCACCGCATCGGCATCTTGTCTGGCGGCGAGATGTGCGCGCTCGGCTCCGCCGCCACGCTCAAGGCTGAACACGCGACCGGGTACTCAGTTGTGTTCAAACTGAGCAGCGCTCAAGTTGGTGAGTACTGAGTACTGAACTTACTTTCGAAACCAAAGTTAAAAGTTTCAGGACAGATGTCCTGTAACTTAGTTAACTGTAGTTTTTAAAGAACCACTAAGATTTTTTGTTTATTCTAGTTAAAGTGATTGACAGACAGGCATCGGAGGCTTAGTAATAGCACAGTATAATAAAGAGTACTACGTGCAGTATGGACACTCCCTGAAAGTGCCGCCCACTCGCGCTCGGTTACCTCGCAGTTACCGGCTGAACTGTGTGAGTGGGAAGAGCGCGGGTGGCCGGAGTTTGCTGGTGGCGGGCGGCAGGGAGTGTCCGGCGGTAGGCAGGGAGTGTCCACAGTGTGGTAATAGTGTGGTTGGTACTTCAGAACCCTAAAAACTAAGTAACAACATGTCGTGACACGCAGCGGTGGCGGGATGGTGCCTATACGTGAGATGCGAGTGGAAGTGGCAAAGAGATGTGGGGAGTCTTTTAAGATTTTATTTTTCGTTTAGAGCTGCTACCTGAGTAAGGCATTGGGGAATTCTTAGTGAGTACATGGCATTGAAAAATTAAATGCAAGAAATTATACCTATGTACATTTTTTTTTTGACCAAAATGAGGCATTCAGACTTGGGCCATCAGGTTTTGCTTCACTTTTTTTTGTAACGTACATTTACAACGTACTTACATAGGTTTCATTGGTTGGTGCAGGGCCGGAGGTGGACGATTTTAAAGCCGAGCTACAGCAGAAGTTCGACTGCTCTCTGCAAGACCAACACCTGGTAAGTCTCGCTATTAATACATTATTAGTATTTAGACACTATATTCATGAAATTTCAACCCTCAAGTAGGTACATAAAATGAATGTCAGAAAACCGCATAATTTTATTAAAAAAATGGAAATAGTATCTTTTTGTAAGCATAGCAATATTTCTATCTATAATGAGTGAAAATATCTTACAAATCATTTACACGAAAAGCCACTGTTTGGCTTTGCTGATAACCAGACCTCGAAGTCGCGGTGGCAATAACATCAATTAACTAGGGATTTCCTTCCGATATAAAATTTATCGATAACTGAATGCTTATTCGGAATTGACATTTCATATATTATTAACTGTAAAATTTACAGAATAATTGAAAATTAACTAAACTGTGATGATTACTTCCCGTCAATGTTACCTATATAGGAGTTTTTAGGATACTTCTTAGGAATTTTAAAATTCAAATAAAAATCAACCTTTACTACTAAATATTTTTTTCATCAATTTTAATGCAAAGTAAACTGAAACCTAGAAATGCATTTCATTATTTTCATTTAATCAATGATGAACTTTATATTAGTAACAAGTAACAAAGTATTTTAATCTTGTGTTTAGTACTTCAAATAGCATACAAATTGTTACGCATTGTTTCCAAATAGATGGGAGAACGAGATCTATTATTTATAATTTATAAGCAAGGATCGGAAAAACGGCCGTCATTTCGAAAATGTAACCCTGTCCCGTACAGCAGAGACTTCATTATGTTAATAAAAAAAATATAAGTGTAATCTAAAATGACGTGCGTTTTTCCGATCCTTGTTTATAAGTTACGGTCTAACGGTGTATGGAAATTCGGCCTTATCACATAACATATTATGACCGTATCAACATTTTATAAGACTACAATAAAGTCAAAATTGGAAACGAAAAATTGGCTTTCTCCGTCATATTTTAAACATAAGTATATTTATAGTCAGTGAGTTTCCTTGGACACATGACATGATATACGACAAATGAATACACAAGCTGATTACCTTGTACCTTGAAATCGTGAGTAACTTTCAACCGATGTCGTATCAGTAATCAGTGGCTGTAATACCATAGTCCCTTTAAAGCCAAATGACTTGTGTCAAAAGAAACTGTTAGAGACCACAGTTTACATATAATAAGAAACCCTTTTTATAGGGATTTAAACAACACTACCTCGCAAACAGAGCACTTTAGTTCGTTTTTATATGTTTGCAAACCAAAAAAATAATAGTGCGTAGCGTCACAACCGTGGCACCGGTCTCGTACACGGACGTAATTGTTGATCAAATGTTCTTCCATAATATCAATCGCATTATAAAAGATATTTCTTTTTAGTTGAAGTGGCAGGTTCAAACCGGATATATTTTCCTTCAAAACGACCATCTAAAAATAGGAAATCAATTTAAAATACTTTTAAATCTCCTTATTAAATAACTAAAACATTGAAACAATAAACTTTACGTAATTTTAATGGCAGGATACTTACTAGGCCTAATAATCTTAATGGTTCTAATGTTTCTTGAATGTCATCGTCTTCGTGAATATGGTTGTCATTCACGTAATCAATGAACTTCTTGATTAATGTAGAGACAATCACTTTTTGAGACAATTCATATAACGTAATATTAAACATTTTTAAAATTTAGAGGACACATGAATATTTTTAAACAATAAATTGACATGCACCATAATGTTTAACCAAAATCTTACACTCGACATTTTTTTTTATATGATTTGGTCTTGTATAAAAAGGTTGAATTATTTCATTTCATTCTATTTTCACAATAACAAATTAATATCTGTTCAGCATTTTTTGGTGTAAGACATCTACATCTTGGAGAAAATATCTATTTTAAATAGCTGAATGATTTTTCAACCTCGACCGATGTAATGGGTGCAAAATTAAATTTTTTAAAATGCTTCATTGTTGCTAATCTGTTTCCGGGGGATATTTCAACACTTTCGCCTTTATTTAGATTATTTATTTTAACTATAGTGTTAAATCCAATGTTCTTCTTAATAATTTGATTAAATTTATTATAAACGATTCTACCTTTATTATGTAAAAATACTGTCGACAGCTTCCTTTTTAAATTATTCACTATGTTAATACTTGTATCTAGTGTCAAAATTGGGGATTGCAGTGCTGTAATAGATGTTTGAAGCATACATAAACGTTCAGCAATGAATTTTAGATCCTCGTGTATACTCGTATCAGGTGCATTTAACGAAATTTTGGCTTTACGAATTGATGAACAACCAGGTTCATTGAATGTATCAATTACTTCTTTAATTTCATTATGGTGTTTAAAATAATAATGTGCAGCTTCCAACCATGTGCCCCATCTGATGATTGTTGGTTTTGGTGGTAGTGGGATATTAGGTAACAACCTTTTAAACGTGTTAATCCTTTTTGGTGACTTGAGGAACACCTTTTTCACACTAGATATCAAATCATTGACGCGAGGAAATAAATGTCGCACTTGTTCTGCAACCCTGTTAATACCGTGTGCTAGACATGTCACGTGGGTCATGTTACAGAAAACACGGCTTAAATTTTTCCCAGCTTTAACCATATAAGGCACGCCATCAGTTAACAACAGTAAAACTTTTTGAGAATGGTTTGCACCCAATACATTTTGGAGAGACTCTGTAACTAATTGCGTTATTGTATCACTGTTTGTCCAATGCAACGCCTTACTTGCAATTAAATGTGGCATGCTCGGTTCGCCTTCAAGTTTACCAACTAAAACATTTGCAATTTGTTCTCCTTTCGCATTAGTCGTTTCGTCAACGGTCACATATATATATTTGTTTTTAATTTCAGAGCGTATATTTTGCATGGATTCGTTATACACTTTCGGAAGATAATGCTGTCTTATATATGATTCCGAAGGTATGGACGAATTCTTGTATTTTCCGTTGATACAGCTCTGTATAAATAAACAAAAATTTGGATTATCTAATTGATGCCAGGCAATGTTACATGTTACCAAGAATTTTGTTAAGTCCATATAAAACGAACGATTTTTCACGTGGGTGCCTTTAATGTGTGTTTCACTATTCAAGTGCTTCTTGACATTATATTTCTTAGCTACGAGGCTTATCTCACATTTAGTACAAAATATCTTAGATCCACGTATGCATAAATCCGGAGAGCTTTTTAGCCAAGAACGTAATAAATTTTCACGACACTGTTTTCTAGGTGGCATTTTACGCGTAATATTAATTCCATCGATTCTCTGAGCGGACAAGATTGTCATATTATGTCAACGTCATGTTTTATACCTACATCCATAAAGTATGAAAACCGTTATCTTCGTTAATCGACCTTTACGGACTTCAATCTTCATACTGTATAAATAATACAGTTTAATAGATATTGCAAGTTATCATTTAGTATCTCATAATCATAACATAAGTACTGTCATAAGAAAGTACAACTTATCGATAAAATAATATCGTGTGTCTCTCCCTAGCAAAATTGTATTCGTGCCACGGCGACTTCGAGGTCTGCTGATAACCTAAGTTGACAGAAACAATTAGTAATACCTAGGTATACATATTAACGAAGCATTCATAATTGTTATTCGTGCTTATCATCTTCTATAAGAGAGCAATTGTTTCTATATCAATATGAACAAAAAAAACTAATTATATAATTTTCAGGATTTTGACACGCTTTTATTAGGTCGACCTGTATGTAACTAACTATGTAATGGAATCTAAGGTAACTAATTTAACCATCTTCCAAGGATCGTAGCGTCATGAAAATTGGCAGCTGTATGTAATTCTGATGACAATACAATAATATGGTACTGTCGAACTGATCTGATGATGGAGCCGGAAGATATGAACTGGAACTTCATGATGGAACATCGTATCATAACTGTGTTTGGATTTGTTAGAAAAGTCTTGCAACGCGTGTTTTTCTAGTGTTTTTTAAACTACTAATTTATTTTTAAATTCTTAATAGATTTATTGGATTGTGTATTCCTATACATAATTACTAGAATTAAGAAGTACCATTTACACTGGAAAACTGAGCTATTGTCAATTATTTTCATTTCACCATACTAGCGGTCCGTAAAATGACTGGAGTTTTTAGGGTTCCGTGGCAAAAACGGAACCCTTATAGTTTCGTCATGTCCGTCCGTATGCATTTAACTCAAAAACTACTGGATGTATATTGATGAAATTTGGAGGATAGGCGTGTTGTATCAGCCGCTACTTAGTTTGATAGTTAAATAATAATAAATTATATTTCTTAAGAGGGCACTCCATACATGTAACAGAAACTGATTTTTTTTTCAGCAAGTATTAATGAGCGGCACATATTTCGACAGTCGTTTTTAAAAAATATGAGGAATCTAAAAATAATTTTGATGTAGTGAATATTTTCGGAAATAATCGCCCCCAAAGTTGCATAAATTGTGCCCCCTCTAAATATGAAAAATAATACTAAGATAAAACTTAATAAATACTTTCAAAGGAAAATTGTTTTCAACATGATCGGCCATACCTTTTTTAAGTTAATTGCCAAAAAACTGCGCTTCTCAACTAAAGGACGTAAGTGCCGTGGAGATACGCTCTTTTGCTGGTGCACTTTTTCATATCGTATTTTGTTCATCTATAGTTTTTTTTTTGTATATACGGCTGCGGAACCCTACATGCATGGCTCGACATGCTCTTGGCCGATAGTAATAATAATGTTTAGTAACTAAATCTTTAAAACTTACATTACGTCGGCGAACAGTGTAAACCTGCTAACTTCCTTGATTTTTTTTGCAAAAACTAATTATTGGGTCTATAATGAAGATGAATTATTGTGTATAAATTTCAAAGGAGTTATCAGCTTTGCACTCTTAGCCGACAATAATTGTATCACCTATTTTGTTCGCGGAGTACGAGCGTAGGTGGACGAAGTCGCGGCAAAACCTACTAATGAAATTGCCCTTAATTCCAGACCACACTAAGCTACAACATAAAGAACAGAATGCCCTACAGCGAGCTGTTCGAGATACTGGAACAGCTGCGGCAGCAACACTCAGAGCTGATCGAGGACTACTCCGTCACGGAAACCACACTCGAAGAGGTGTTCCTTGCGCTTGCCAAGAAAGCCCATGAGCCCGAGACCGCTACAACTTAGAGTAGAGGTTCTAAAGCCTCGGAGCGCCCCTCTATGCGACATGAGGATGTAGAATTCCACGAAAATTAATTATAATAAGTGTATATATATAAATATTTAATATTATAATCTTTTATTGCCACCTTTACTTCTCTTTGAACACCCATCTACGCATCGTGACGATGCTAAAGCGCCCAAACTCGGTAAGATTGCGTTACTTTTAACTGACTCCCAAAAAAGGAGGTCCTTAGCAATTCGGTAGTTTTTTTTTTTCAGTTCCTATCCTAAATTGTATGTTTTCAGAATTGACAAAAACTAGGGTTTAACACGTTCACACTGTTCACAGTCCAGTGCCCCATACATGGGACACGACGAAATGTCTTTACAAGTCCGTGCCTCAGACATGCGTTACTATAGACCGTGACCGTGATCCATACGTGACAAATCAACATTTTGTATGGGGACTGTGAACGTGTTAAATTGTACTCGCGCCCATATTTAATGTCGGTTATCACAACGCTACTACCATTGTGTGTTAAAAAAAGTTTAAAAAAGAATAGGGTACATGCATGTAATTTTTTTATCGCTTTTCTTAACAAAATATTAAATATCGTAAAAACGATTTCAAACAGTTAAAATTTAAATCGAAATAGACGGCGATTTGACAGAGAGGTCCGACATGTATAGTCCACTCCGGCCATATAAACTCCATATTCAATTCCGTTTTGCTGGAAAGAGATAGAATGAAATGTTTGATGGATTATATCTTGTTTATTTTTATAATTATTCGTTTTTTTGTCTACTTTATGTAACATGAATGAGCTTTTAATAAAGCAAAAATAAAAAAAATCATGAATATTCCCTATTAAATGACATCTTGGTCGGAAAAGCGTAACATAATATTGACGAATATTTTAAAGACCACATATTTAAAAATTCATGATTCAACTCGTATATAGTATAGTGCTCGGATAGTGCTGGTTAATTATTGAATACTACTATAATTTTTAATCTTATTGTAATTCAAATTTCAAACATTTCAATATGCAAAAATTGAGTGACCGTAGGGATTCAGTTGACTCCGTTTTACTTTATAAAATTATCCACTCTGAGCTAGACGCCCCGACATTATTGCAAAAGATAAGTTTCAGGGTTCCACGTAGACGAGAGCGCCAATGTCGCAAGAAAGACCTTTTCTTTGTTCCTCGTAACCGGACTAGTTATGCCGGGAATGTATTTATTAAGCGTGCTTGTAAACTTTTTAATAATAATGAGAAACTCATGGACATGGACATATTTAACAGTGCATGTACTTCATTAAAAAACGCATTTAAATGAATTGTATAATATTTTTATGGCGAGAAAATTAGATATGTATCTGTTCACTGCTAGTTTTAAGTCTCTTTCGTGTGTAACACCTGTGCACAAAAAATATTTAAGTATTTCTACTTTACTTTATGCGATAAATTGCATACAGTAATCTGTATGCAATTTATCGAATTCTAATTAAGTACTACTGGTGTATTGGCCACCTATGTTTTAACACATACTTTAAGGAAACTATAGGTCTTTTTCCAGTTCTTGATTCCTTTATAATTTGTTTTTGTATGACTGTTTGTTTCTTAATAAATAAAAAAAAAAAAAAAAAATTGTTTTCTTTAGAATAATGAATGATAATTATAATTAATATTCATAAATGACGGTAAAATAATGTAATTATTATTAGGTAATGTAACTGTTTTGCATGCAGCATGAGGGCAAATTGTGCTGTGCTAAAAAATCTATAGACCATATCTATACCACAATTTGAGAAAATTAACAATTTGAATTTTCACACGAACTGAAGGCAAATTTTAAGAATGACTCCCCAGGGCTTAATAGTTTCAGTGCGAATCGTGTTACTATAATTATAAAACGTTACATACATCAGGTCAAATATTAAAACAGGCTAAAAAAATATAAAACGAGCCCACCTATTACGAAGCCCAGATAGTAGTAGCTAAAGGGTGCAGTTACCCCACACATCTGCACCATAGTCAACATTCGCTACAATTTAATTAAAGTTTCTATTTTGGGAGTTAATTATTGCAACTTCCCAAAATGGAAACTTATGAAAGCGAATGTTTCCGGATATGTCTGATGAATTTCGTAATTTTTTTAAAAAATTCCGCAACTTCCCCATCTCATAATTTCATCATAATTATTTTCTGGCCCTTTTCTCTGTGTCTCGGGCAGGGACTTTTTCACATGGAAACTTTCCTTATTGGAATTTCCTTATTATTAGAAATATTGAGAATTAAAGAAAAGTTTCCTTTCATCATATGAAAATTTCCGCAATTCTAGAAACTTCGGCACATCAATTATGGTAATTACAATAAATAGTAGGTGTCTTGATATGGTGTAAATCTTATTTTATTTTGGTAATTTCGTATCATGGTAACTGAATAGAATAACATTAACTGTACATGTGAACTCTTCATCTCTATAACGCTTCATCTTCTTCTATGGCTCTGGCCAAACTGAATACCAGCACACAGCCATAGATATTAAATACTGAAATGGAAAATATAAGGTGTTAAATACCAATACTTATTTTTGCTTTGTTACACGATTCAATTAGGTAGGTAAGTTTGTACGTTATTTTTAAAGCAGCCATTGCAGTCAATCCAGATCGCGATCTGACCAAGTTTGCGGATTGCAATTGATTGAGGGATCTTGGTGCCCTTTAGGTTCACTTCGCAGTGGTTCACTATGACTACATTCCCATTATGTCAACTTCCTAGTTCGTCAAAAATCCCATTTCGTCCAGTTCTTTATTGACAGCATTTCCAAATCATCGACTTCCTATCTCGTCCTCTTTTTCGACTCCTCCACTTTCCCAACTTGTCCACATTCCCAACTCTTCCATATTTTCAACTCGTCCTCTTTCGCAACATACTTTTTCCAAAACGAATCAATGGTTTTTGATATTTAGTACTTTTTACTGACTTAGCCAAATTAATAGTATTGATGACTTGGAAACAGGGACGAGTTTTTAGGAATGTAGACGAGGTAGGAATATGGACGAGATGGGAATTGTATGATTTGGGAATTTTGACAAGATACTCGTAAGAAGTGGACGATTAGCGAATTAAATGTGGACGATATTTAATTGTTGATGAGCTAGGTAGTTGACGAAATGGGAATGTGGATGAAGTCCAGCCAGCCGCATAAATCTTCTTTGTCGTATATATAGTTACTAAATATGTATACAGGGTGTAATTGTTAAGTGTGACCAGGCAATTATCCCGTCACTATTACAGATTTCAAAAAACTTTAAATTGATATCGAAAGTACGTTACCTAATCAGTAAAATGACATCAACTTTAAAAAAATCAAACGAGAAGTATCCAAAATTTGGACATTAAACACTCCCATACATTTAGTATGAGATTAGTAGAAAGGTTTTAGTTTCCTTATGGTCTAGTACTAATTTTACCTTATTTCATATTTTATGATTACGTATTATGTGATAATAATGATTTTCAAGTAGATACAAGTTTTTTTTTTTTATTTCTATAATAGTTACGGAATATTCGCCTGGTCACTCTTAACGATCACACCCTGTATATAGTGTTTAAGGTATCACTTTGTTGTGCAGTATTTTTTTCCTTTTTCTAACAAAATAAATAATCAAACCCGACGAAATATATATACCTACTAGTGATGCGCCGAATATTGACTTTACCGAATACGAATATTCGGCCGATCATTCGGTTCAATTTTTCGGTAAAACTAAACAGGTTTATACAGGTCCGCGCGGCTCGCTGAGCGCAAATTCGACCCCTCCCGCTCGCCACCCGCTACCCGTATTGGCCCAGCGAGACGGCCGGCCAGCTAGTCGTTTCGTGTTTAGTAATTTGATGTCTTAATTAGTGATTGCACGGATTGCGAAGTGTTGTTACTTGCTTTTGTTATTATTTGTTTTGGACTATAAAATGAGTGGAAGTCGCAAGCGGTTGAAAGTGTGGACGTTCTTTAATGAAATAGAAGACGATAAAAGTAAAGTAAAGTGTACATTGTGCAATTCGGTACTGTCGCGTGGCGGCACAGGACGTGCGGGGTCGACTTCGGCACTAACGAACCATTTAAAACTAAAACATATAGAAGAAACTGAAAAAGTAGATAAGCCAATTGATGCAATTATTAATGTTGTAGAATTACATCAACCGTCCTCATCGCGTGCGTGCGTACAGCAATCGATCGAAAATTCTTTTTCTAAAAAGTGGGACCTACAAGATCCACGATCTCAAGAAATTCACAACGCGATAGGAGAGATGATCGCTGTCGACAATCAGCCGATATCGATTGTAGAGGACGTTAGCTTTAACATAAAAGTATTAAAACCGAAATATCCAATGCCTGGAAGGAAATATATGAGTGAAGTTATTTTACCAAAAATTTACGAGAAAGTTAAGTTGTGTGTAAAAAAGGATATTGACCAGGCAAAGACGATTTCTGTAACAACTGATATGTGGACTTGCACGGACAATGTCACCAGTTTTTTAAGCTTCACCGCTCACTGGCTGAATGCTGAGCTTGCAGCACACACCGTGTTCTGCAGATGAGTCATTTTACTGTTCAACATACAGCTGCAAAGATCAGAGCAAGTTTGGAAACTATGGCAGAGTCGTGGGATTTGGGTTCAAAAATTCACATCATTGTAAGTGATAATGGGCCGAATATAGTAAAGGCAATAAATGAGAGCCCATACACCGGCAAAGCATGCTTTATTCACACGTTACAGCTGGTCATCAAACATTCGTTGCATGCTCAACCCAACATAAATGAAAGCCTCGCGGCAGCTAGGATGATTGTGACACACTTCAATCACTCTAGTATAGCGCAGGAAAAAATGATGCTTATCCAGAATGAGCTCAATTTGCTAAAAAACAAGCTCATTCAAGATGTGACAACCCGCTGGAACAGCACTTTTTATATGTGCGAGAGGCTGTTGGAGCAAAAGCGAGCTGTTTCACTGTATATATCAGATAACTCTGGGTCAATTAACTTCAACAATTTAACAGAAAGACAATGGCAACTCATTAAAGAATTGCTGACACTATTGCAGCCTTTTGAAGAGATAACAAGAATTACAAGCTCGATCTTTTCGTGCATTTCAGAAGTCATTCCGCACGTTAGTATTCTGCTCAAATATTTGGCCAAACCTGCAATTAATGACTCAAACACTATTACAATGAGGATAAGATTACAAACGGAGTTAAAAGCCCGTTTTGGAAGTATCCAAGATGATATCGTGTACACACTCGCCACAATTTTGGACCCCAGGTACAAACTCAATTTCTTCAGGAATGACAAAATAGAACCTGCAAGAAAAGCCTTCCTTATTGAAGCCATAAAAAATAATGATGACGAAGATAGCAGTAACGATGCCGAAGAGCTGCCACATAACCAAGAGAACATACTTTCAAACGACACTCACGCAGACTTCTGGAGCTGTTTCGAGGAAGTTGTATCAGCAAAACCAACTTTATCCCAACCCACCGAAACAACTAAAAGTCCTCTTGCTGCAGAATTGGACAAATATCTCCAGGAGAATTTACTTCAGCGGGGCAGAAGTCCTTATGGATGGTGGGTAAAAAATAAGGTAAAATATCCACTAATGGCCAACCTAGCTAAAAATGTGTGGCAGCTCCTGGCTCTTCGGTTTACAGCGAACGATTATTCTCTGAAGCGGGTAATATTTATGAGTAGAAACGGAACCGCCTTCTACCTGATCGAGCAGAAAGTTTGGTATTTCTGCATCATAATTTACCACTATTAAATTTTAACTACTGAACTTTATATATCTAGTAAAATAATATGTGTATGAGACTTGCAATTGTTATTGATGGTGAATTGGTGATAGACGTTGATATGGTGATTAAACTGAATAATAAAGCTTACTAAAATCAAGTGTTCTTGTTTTATTATATGCCTAATAACAATAAATATATAACTTATCTTTTAAGAGCTATAAATACAAAGCATGATTTATTTATTTTATCAGATAAATATCATGTTTATTCGGTAAATATTCGGCAGTTTGCCGAATATGCCGAATACAAAATAATTACCGAATATTCGGCGCATCTCTAATACCTACCTATATTTTAAAAATAAGTCTACTTAAATTGCATATTTTTCAGTGTTTTTACCTACTTTAGAAAAAAGTAAGTTTTTGGTTATTTTTCCTATGATAGAATAACGACTATAAACCCAAATATAAATTAGTGTATATATAGATGACCAATTTTTCTCTATTACAATAATGTATTTTTTTTGTTAAAGTGATATATTTATTTAAATATAAATAACAATTACATAGTTAATATTACAGAAATATCGTCTAAATTATATGAATAATAAAAATAATAGGAAAAAATACCTTAAATAAAATGTAATTCTAAATGTACTGTCAAATTATGTATATATTATCAGTCCAGAACTGTTTACCGTGCTACACCAGCAATTGGTGATAAAATATTTATGTAAAAAATTCGATCTATTAAACTCGTCAAATTATTAATAGTACATTACTTACCAAGGGCTGTTAATGAAAGAAAGCCCGAAGTCGCAGGCATTTGATCGCAGGTTGTAAATATGCAATAGAGGGCTTTCATTTTTACTGCCCGTGGTGAGTACACAATTCTACGTCTTCATCTGGCCATAATGCGATTTTTACCGTACGCGTAGCCTGCGATAAACTCACATTATGGCCAGGTGTGACGTAAAAGGAATTTTCGCTGTAATCAATAGTTTCAGTTTATAATATCAAAATAAATAACTCACGCGTCTTAAGAACGATGATTAAGACTCCGACCGCGAATGAGCATTCGTAAGTTCCGTACAACATCACGAACGCGCCGAACACTAGGTCTCCGGGAATGGTCGCCAGCAACACCGCAGCATAAACGTACATCAAGAACACCATAGCCTGCAAATATAAAATAAAAACCGGTCAAGTGCGAATCTGACTCGCGCTGAGACGCGAGCGCTGAGTATTCCGTACAAATTTTCACTTAAACCTAACTTTATTACCCGGTGCCGGTTGAGTTAAGTTTGCACCTAATATATATAGTATTGCATACAAATGAGGTGCAAACTTAACGCAACAAGCAAAGGTTATATAGGTTTATATTTTCTTCTGTTTCCGCGATTATTACTCATTGAAATAAAACAACAACATGGTCCTCCCGTGACCATGGAAAGCTGGAAAGCTTCCGAAACGTCGGGAACTAAAATGAGATAATATACGCGATATAATCCGTTAAATTGTTTTATTTCAATTATATAGGTTTATTTCAATAAGCAAAGGTTGTTCAAATTGATTTTTTGCAAATTAAAAAAAATTGCTAGTTAGAGACATGGCTATAATTTTCGTGTAATAACTATGTTGATTTATACAAATTGTAAAAATTTCAAAATTTTCGTGTGGTAAACTTCGGAGATAAGGAGGGGGGAATGGTGTTTTTTTTTCACATTTTCCTTAATAAAACAAAATCTAAGTACAATAAAAATATTAAAAAATTGTTTAAAAATGTCCAGGTTAAGACCTTTCATATGAAAAATAAATATATGTTTTTAAATATTTCCTGTGCAATACATGTGGGCTGACCATGTTTATAAATATTCCAAATTTCAAATAGATAGCGTAAGTAGTTTTTAAGATATGGCGCTCTAATAGTCGGACATACAGACAGACAGACAGACAGAGTCGCACCATAAGGGTTCCTTTTGTACCTTTTTGGTACGGAACCCTAAAAACTGGACACGCGTACGTCCCCATAAGTACTGCTGTGACCACGGAAGCTTCCAAAATGGCGAAACATACCACATGGAAAGCTTTTGGTAATGTCTCAAAAAATCTTATTGGTAATTTCCCAAAATGGAAACTTTCATTAAATTTCTCAGATATTTCCGAGATCATTCCCTACTATTAGGAAAATTTCCTCAACTGGCACATCAGCATTCATAATTACACACTCATTTTTACAAGCTCTTATTGAAAACTAGCTGTTGCCTGCGACTTCGTCCGCGTATAGATAGAATTTATAGCCTATCTGTTATTCTGATGTCAAAACAACGTTTCTGGAAAATTTCGTTGAGATCCGTTCAGTCGTTTTTAAAATTAAGAGCATCGCACATATATAAGAAACACTAGTGCGATTATATAATGTACAAAAGCACTCGTGTTTAATGGAGTGGATTACAGTCATAAAAAAATGGTTTAATTATTGAGCCACTTTACGAGCAAGTATAAATATGTTGAAAAAGCTTTTAAAATATATGGTAATATACATTATTACTTAGACGGAAATACCAGATTAAGCCCCATACAGGAAAAGATGACAGAGGCTGTTATTATGACGTAGGTGTAGTAATTGTAAATCGTCTTATTGAGACCTGAAATAAAGAAGAAATAGTTATTTGTAATGCCAGGCTGCAAAGTGGTTATTTGGCGCTATGGTGTATATATAGTGTGTGAATTGAAAGCCGATTAAGCGAAGGAATCTAAAATTTAATTTATATTCAAATATAGATTCCTGAGTGTAACGAGGCTTTCAAGGCACGAGAAGCCAAATAATTTTGCAGCCGTGCGAAACACACAACTTTTCACCTCACTACAGCGAGGAAAATGTGAAATGTAAAAAGACAAACAAACCGATATTTAAAACTAGTGATATGAACCTACGAAACACACTCATAACAGAACAAACAAATAAACATATAAGTAAAAAATATAAATTCGAACTTCAAATGACTTTTCCACACTAGGGGATAAAACGAACATTTCCATGCAAATTTGGCGCTGTAAATGGAGCTTTATCGAGCGAGTGTGGTGAAAAATATATTTTTGCATATTCGTGCAAACAATTATCTCTACCTACTATTATTAAGTTGAAAAACAATATCTGTAAATTGGAGATATTTACATAAAATAAGGGAAACCGGCTCTTTAAAAACCACTTGTCCGAAAAATATATTCATCGATTCAGAGGGACTCTGAAATTCGATATTCAAAGTTTGTGTCGCGCCATCTCGCTCACTCAAATACAGTTTAACATGAGAGCGAGAGGGATGGCACGTTATGAACTACGAATTTCGAGACTCAGAGTAACCCCTCAGTACCTAACCTTCACAAATTTCAATGTATAGGTAGACATTACATTTTTAAAACTTTATGATATATTATGACTTGTTAAAATGTTACAGTCACAGTATCATTATATTGTGTCGTGTTTTTAGTTGTTACAATTGTATATCTATGAGCAAAAGCTGAAAAATTGCATGCTTACGTTACTCGCTTCGCTCGTGCTTCAAATATAGATACGAGGTTTCTCAAGGTACTGGAAGCGAAATAACTTTGCAGCCGCGCGAAACACACTACAGCAAGGAAAATGTACGATGCAAAAAAACTATTTTTTTTTTTTCATTTAAATCTAGTAAAAATGATGCTACGAAAACACCCATAATATAATAAATACATTTTTCCAAGCTAGCGAGGTGAAAAGGATATTTGTACGTTAACACAGAACAACAGGACAGCATAAAACATAGGTTAAAACAGCGGAAGCTAGGGAGGTCCCGGAAAATGTTTACATGAAGGGGTCACGTCATGAAAAACGATACACTGATATATATCATAAAACATCTGTCACGATATATAAATACAAATTCATTATAGCTTGACAAGTTCTTTCGTGACACTCCCATGGTCTGCGGGCGACGGGGGTAAGAAGTGCACGCGGCAGGGACATCGTGCTCCGCCGCGCGCACACTTCAAACCTACCCCCGCTGCTGGCAACGTCGCATATATTTTGTGTTGTATTTGATGAAACTTAAATGTATGTTAAACACATTATCATGACACAACAAAACATGTTTATACGCGATTAAGCCCCGTTTTGTTGTGTTGTGATAATCAGTGACGATCGTGTAAGTTTAATTTAAATCAATGTTCAATACATACCCTACATTTTTAGACTTTATATTGCGTTTAATTCAACTATTCATCGCGTTTGCCTTTATTTTCTTTCAAAACAAGATATAGACACGAATTCATTTTTAGAGCTTTACTTGTGGCAATATCATGAAATTTGGCACTGTGCCAACTTTACAACTACATGTACAAGTTAAAACATGTTCAAGTTAAGTTCATGTTTCTCAAAATAATCAAGGAAAACCAAAAAATATGCGACGTTGCCAGTTAAGCAGGTATAAACCCTCTTAATAAAAATCGACACGATTACTAATAACTTACCTTCTTTTAGCATCATTATGTTCGTAAAATAATTGATCACATACGATAAGATCACTACTATTGCCACGATCGCCGCGCCCGTCCTTAGGCTGATAGTGAAACAGGACGAGTTCAATATTATCATAATCACTGAAACAGGAAAATATCTCATTCCATTTTCGTTCTCTTACAGTACCTACGAGCAATTTGCCTTGCCCACTGCCACTTAAGAATCTAGGCTTAGAGTAAAACAGGACGAGTTCAATATTATCATAAACACTGAAACAGGAAACTGATTCATAGCAAATTTCGTTCTCTTGTTGTACCTACGAGCAGATTGCCCTGCCCACTGCCACTTCAGAACCTTGGCTGATAGTGAAACACAGGACGAGTTTAATATTATCATAATTACTGAAACAGGCAAAAGATTAATTGCAATGTCGTTCTCTTACATTACCTACGAACAATTTGCCATCCCCACTGCCACTTAACAACCTAGGGTGACAGTGAAAGCGCTCGTTGTCGTAGGTACCTACACCTCATTCCCGAAATACCAGATTTTGCAAAATACCACATTTTTGATTTATCACATTACCTATATACCAAATTTTCAGTATAGGACATTCTTAAAACGATTTAATTCCATGAGAACCTTTCAATTTTAAAACCTAGTCAACCTGGTGTAACGGGAATGTGGTAAGCTAAGAGTGTGTTATATTGATAATCCGATATTTTGCAAAATCTGGTATTTCGGGAATGCGGTATATTAGCAAGGAGTGAGTGAAACAGGACGAGTTCAATATTATCATAATGACTGAAACAGCGCGTTTACAATGTAATAGGATTAGGATACGGGTTTTTTATCAAGAAAAAAAGCAAGCACTGGGCATGATTTTGTTTGTATTTGTGCGTCAGTGTGTGTGCTTCCTAATTGGGCGTGGATTTTTCAGGGCTTCACTTGATTGTTCGCAATGATCCATCTTTTTTCTCGGTCCGAGTTCAAAACAAGGACACTGTGGTTATTACAACAGGTTTTTCGAGCTTAATGAAAAACTTATTACATGAATATTAATCATAATTCTCAAAGCGTTGGGTGATCTGGTCCCATGGAAGGTCAAAACGAAGACACGACAAAGACTTAAGTATAATTTTACTGTATGGACATAAAACTATGTGTTATGTATAAAATGTTCTACATACGAGTGAAGATGTCTTAGGTACTTACCAAGCGTATAAATCTCAAAAATGATATAAATCTAAAAATAATATAAATAATAAATACTGTCATAGCTGTCTGTCACTGTTGTCATTTTACTGTACAGTCAACCGCGGAGAGATGTATTCCTGCCATACTATGCCAGCACTACACACTGGAACGAGCCGAGGTGAGATGCATTGGCGTTATTTTGAATGTGTTGCAATCATATTTCGTAAAAAGGGACCGCCGAACTGGCATTTCAGTAATAATAACAAAATATAACCAATAATTGTAAAATTTATATCGCTACATACAGTTTACTCAACAAGATGTTCATATTACGTGAAAAATTAGTAGAAAAATTGTTTCTAGGCAATTGCAAAAGTTTTCAAAATCGAGTACCACTAGATGCCTTAGAGCATTTAACTAATGGAGATAACTAATGAAAATGCATGAACAATTTGTTCGGTAATGAACCGGCTTTCATTACCGGACAAAATTTCTGTGCATTTCTAGCGGCGAGGGGGGGGGGGGGGGGGTGAGGTAAGCACGGAAATATTTCTATTTCTACAAACGCACACATTTAAAAATGAAATCAGCTACAAACAAAACAACACCCACACACTAACGATTTATCGTATAAACTAACGGGAGATTTCACGATTATTTTGACAGAGGGGAATGTATTAGTAAGGCCAGTGGTTAAATGCTCTTAGATGCATGGAAAGTTCCTAAAGGTGCGTCCACACTTGTATCATTTGCTCGTATCCGATCACCGTGCCGTAGCATGACTGCGTATCGCGCTGCTTGGACGCTTATTGTCGGCGCGCCGATAATGCCGCACTCTTCCGATACAAGTGTGTGATACGCGTAGCAAATGGATTTCGAGTGATCGGATCGGCGCAACGTCCAAACGCGTGATCGTGACACGCGCTCATGCTACGCGACGATGATCTGATACGGGCAAATGATACAAATGTGGACGCACCTTTATTGTCCCTTTAGGTATAGTAAATAATGTTATCATGAAAAAAGGATATTATAGAGTTGAAGAATATTTAAAACAGAAAAGTCCACCCACGGCCAGTTATTCCGTCTCGAAAGACGTCATAACTTACGGGCTGTGTCCTGGAGAGGCCTGTGTGTTGCTTATGGCATTGATGCTACTAGCTGTTTCATTCAAATTTAATTTTATAGTTCTTTGTTTTTCGACATACTAAATATACATACTTGTTGTGTATAGTAAGTAGCCTTAGTTGTCACGACTGTTAGCTTAATAGTCACTTCTCTAATGTAATATTTATATTTTAATTTTAGTCTTTGACGTTTGGAGACACTTTACACCTCCACAATATTATGTGTTGAGCATGGAGACCTTTTACATCTCTTTAAAGTTTTGACCGCGGAGACTCTATACATCTCCGTTAAACTTAGTATAAGCCTTTTAGGATTCCGTAGCCAAAATGGCAAAAACGGAACCCTTATACTTTCGTCATGTCCGTCCGTCCGTCCGTCCGTCCGTATGACACAGGCATTTTACTCAGAAACTATAAGACGTATACTGATGAAATTTCGGAGTATGGGTGTCTTGTGTGAGCCGCTACTTAGTTTGATACTTAAATAAAAAATATATATATTTCTAGGGGGGGGCACTCCATACAAACGAAACTGAAAAAATGTTTTTTCAGCAAATATCAATGTGTGGCACATCATTCGACAGTTATTCTAAAAACACTTTGAGGTTTCTAAAAAAATCCCCCCCTTTATATTCTAAACGATATGTTCAAAAAATATGAAAAAATGTACACATATAAAAATTTATAAATACTTCCAACGAAAATTGTTTTCAACATCGGACATACCGTTTTTAATTTATAGCCAAAAAACTGCGCTTCTCGCTCTTTTGTTAGTGTTTTTTTTTATATCGTATTTTGTCAGCTGTAGTGCATTTTTTGCATAAACGGTTGCGGAACCCTACATTGAGCATGGCCCGACATGCTCTTGGCCGTTTTTCTTATATATACTCAATCAATCAATCAATCAAATAATGCTTTATTCAAGTAGGCCTAGGTACAAGCACTTTCGAATTGCCAGGTACAGTACATTAGAGAAGCGTTTGCTGGGAGAGATACAATATGAACCAACATTTGTTGCAAGGATTAGGGAAAACCCAGAAAAACCTAATCAGATCATTACTGTTATTTATTTACTTATACCATTTACATCTCTGTAAGTATAGGTTAAATTATAATCTAATGGACCCGGAGACAAGATACCTACATTTTTTTATTTTTTTTAAAAGGATTTTATGGCCTGGTATCTAGACCTTTAAGCCAAGTCTTCATTTCTCATTATGATACCTACATCTCCCTGTATAGTGTGCCCAGGTAAAAGTACAGTAAGGTATAAGTAAAGGAAAAAATCATTGCAACTTATTAACATGCCGCAGGCTCAAATTCAGCTTGCAATGTAGTAAGTCGCAATGTGTTTTTTTCCTTTGCAATCGAACTCTGTATTAATGTTTATTTATTTAGAATAAAATTGTGATATTTCCACATGTATAGAAAAAATCAATTATTATAATATTGGTTAGACCTCTTCATTTTAATCTTACATATAGGGGTTTACATGAGTCCGTTATATAAGCACCACAAATGGCTCTCTCACACTTTTTTTGTAGAATTAACATCTTATTTACATGCACCGATTTCCCCCACAGCCACAGTCCATATTAAAGCACTGATGCCACTTGTCTTAGATGCCAAAGTGCGAACATAAAACGACTTATAAATAAATAAATAAATAAATAAATATTAAGGGACAATTTTACACAAATCGAACTAGCCCCATGGTAAGCTCAATAAGGCTTGTGTTATGGGTACTAGACGACGATATATTTAATAGATATATTACTTATATACATAGAAAACATCCAAGACTCAGGAACAAATATTTATATGCTCATCACACAAATATTTGCCCTTACCGGGATTTGAACCTAGGACCTCAGCTTCGCAGGCAACGTTACTCCCACTGAGCCAAACCGGTCGTCGAACTTATTTTATTACATTGTCTATCTATGATTATTCCAAGGAAATGTTTGTGTTTGTCTTCAGTAATTAATTCATTCTCATATGATACGATCAAAGCAATGGGTTTTATTACACTTTAGCCTCATCTTAAAATAAGTAAACCATTAGTATTTACCCGCCGCTACGCCCACATTAAGAAGAATTAGGGCGACGCTCCATAGCGGCTCCGCTATGCACAGATGTACCTGCTCCCGGGGAAGTGCAGGGTGTGGGGAGTTGGGAACGGGTGATTTCGTGCGTAGCATGAGGCGTGAGCAGCGTATGCCGCTATGGAGGGTCGCCCTCAAGTATGTGCCCTGCTAATGTGAACTGGCATACGTGGGTTTATCGAAATATCGATCAAAATTAATCGAATTATCACGACACTATCTGGATAGAATAACGCAACATCCCATACAACAGTAGTGTTGTTTTGTGTGGTTGGCAATGATATGCTTCCAAACTGAGCTGACTACAAAGTAGGGAAGTGTCATCTTTTAAAATGTAGTGCTTATATTCTCTTTGGCTGACAGAAAACTGCTGTGGTAGTGGCAGTATGGCCTATGGTCTTAGCCTGTCCGAAAGGACGAAAGGAAAAAAACTGCTGTGGCAAAATGACTTTGACAAAAACCGACACTGCATAATATTTATTAATTATTATGAGATTATTTCAATGTAAAACCATACATTTAATTTCAAACATTAAGGCCGGCAAAATTGTGCTACGGACATTATAACCATTAAAATAAAAAGTTTAACTGATCGTTCAGTTCAGGTTTTTATATACTATGGGTAAGCATTTACAAGTTAAATTACGAAGTGAAGATTTATATTACAGACTATGTACTTGACTTGAGACAATTGAGGACCGGTTTAGCTCAGCGGGAGTGACGCTGCCTGTGAAGCTGACGGTCCTGGGTTCAAATCCCGGTAAAGGCAAATATTGATCAAAATTCACACTTCAAAATGTTTATTTGTAAAACATAGGTGAGTAATAGGTGACATACAATATTACAGATGCAGGTACGTCTATGTTTGGCCGTTAGGCATACAGAATATAATATATTATTATTTACTAGGCATACATTTTTGTGTAATAAGTATAAATATTTGTTCCTGAGTCTTGGATGTTTTCTTTGTTTAAAGTCTATATAATGTATAGACTTTAAATATATATTATATTAGCACATAATCTGAGGCAATAAGTGGGGAGTACAGTCATATCTGAAAAAATATGTATTTTGATATGTATTTGATGACTATACAGTTTACTCCCCGCATATAAGTTACCTATTTTATACTTTATCTTTTTTTTTTGGCCAAAAAAAAATTCCCCAACTTTTTCATGTCCCAACTCACGCTTCGCTTCGAAAACCCTTTTTTTGTAACCGCTGTGTATAATACTAGGTTGGATTAGGTTTCTTTTACAGAAATTCTGAAAATTTTACGGTTTCTGAACAAAAATAAGGTTAGGAAATTAAGAGCCCGCAGTAAGCTCGGCCGTATTTCACCTTCCCATACAAATGGAGTTTCGTTCTTATTTTAAAACTACGTGTTGGATGGTAACAAAAATTTGCGTATACAATGAGATGAGGTATATCTAGGCCTAAAACTACTTTATATGTCTGTAGTTTATAAAACAAACAAAATACAGCAAAAACAAGCTTTGTATCAAAAACTTAGATTCGCTGTATTTTTTTACTATGGTATCTGAAGCTACATAAACTAATTACAGGCCTGCATATGCCTAAACTTATTCTAAGTACAAAGTTTCAGAGCAAACTAGCTAGTCGTTTGAAAATGAGAGCGTGACTACGTTTGTATGGAGAACCGAGCTTACTGGGGACTCTTAATCACTTATTTGAGAAATGATCACTATACGATTTTTTAAGATGTCCTTACACACGTTTCCAATACCACCTTTCCCTTTCAGTTGAGTACATGGAACGTAGATGGGTATTTCTCCTTTTAAAGTTTATAAATATAAATATGATAATATTAATATATTCATACTTTAAAAATGGACTTTCCCACCCTACTTTAAAGGCTCATAAAGAATGATACACACAAAGTATTAATTTTTTTTTTTTTTAGGGGGTTCTGTCGAAGTAACTGCCATTTCGCACCGAAATTTTATTTTTATTGGAGTGCAGTCAACATCCCAATTGAAACGCTCCGAGAAATGGCCGTAGCACTGTAAGATAAGTTAAAATCAGTTGTTTTCTGTTTCAGTGATGGTATTAAGTACTTCCTGTTTCACTATAAGCCTAAAGAAAGGTGCCTTCGCCATCGCGAGTATAATGATTTTGTCATGTTTACTCTTTACTTACACATTGATCCTACATGAAAGTAAGTTTACTAGGTTACTGTACAGTCGAGTTCATAAATATATTGGCATTCCCATGGCTTCAAAAATAAATATACAGAAGGGTAATTATGCATCTGTACAGATTTAACAACCAGAAATATATAAACTTTTCACCTTCTCACCTCACATATTCATCTGATTAAGCCTGGATCAAGCCTCTGAATAATAAGCAACTGAAAACTAATTAATATCTGTACTAACTAAGCTTTTTCAAAATTATTCAAACGAGTAGAATATTTGTACAAATAAAACTGATAGAATTAAAAAAATAATTACAACCATCTAAAAGAGTACAGTACTGTCAAATGATACATTTCTCTTTCAGTTTGACGTCATAGAAGTGCCATTAGTCTTTACTTGCTCCTTCTTACTTATTAGTATTATTTGAGTGATCAACATGATTAACATACAAATGGTAATAAATATTTATGCTGTTTTTTACGTTTTAAGAAACTTTGTCTAATATTCATCTGCTGTATCTCCGTGAATATTGGGCCTGAAATCTGGTTTTACAACGAACTTTTAGGAAATTTAATGATCTTCAACTTTGTGAGAAAAGTAGTACCCAAATTTCAGAAAATAAGTAAAAAAAAATAAAAGTCTGGAATTTTTCAGGTATTATAATCTGTGGTATATTTCAAAATTATTTTTAACCATCCCTAAGAACGTTCAGTTGAAAATTGCACATCCGATAACGGGGCCTATACATACATTACTGAGGTCCCGTAAAAGTCTGCTACCTAGTAATTTGCCAATTAAAGCACTGCTACGATTAGCAGTGTTATAATTTCACCAAAAAAGTTTTCTTTAACGTCACCGCTTTGAAGACCTCAAAATTCTCAGGCTTTTTTCAGTTTTTGTGTTGTATTTCTTAAATTGAGAACATTTTGAGTTCTATATTGCCTCACAAATTTGAAGAACATTAAATTTCCTAAAAGTTCTTATAGTAATGTAAGTCTTTATATTACTGTTGGTTGGTGACAATGACTAATTAATAAATGACAGAAAATAGTACAGGAGTAGAAAAAGTATTATTCGGTATAACTTCCTTACCTCTTCTTTTGTTTCAGTTATCTCTAAGATCCTCTACACAATGTATACCACCATTGTGTGCGTAGCAACTATTATCTTCGGATGCCTTGGGGTTAGTAATTAATATTTGGTATATATTCAGTTTCGTACCTAAATGATAATAAAGATAAGGGGTTTCCAAACTGTGCAGTCATCAGCATATCTGTTGTAGTAAATCGTGCTTAAATATCTAACACGACTATATTTACATGGTATGGCCATTAGGACGTGTCAGATATTTTCGGCCGCCTTGTTATGGCAGATAATTGATGCTGGTGACTGTACATAACGATGCCCCGGGGCGTCGTGGATTGATCCAGCGTCATCGTAGGACTATACCTAAGAGCGTCGTGGGACTGTCCCAGGGGCGTTGTGTAAAGCGAAGCGTCCACAGGCCGGCATCGCACGCATCGGACGGCTTGAATAGAAACTCATACAACAGCTAACGGTGCGGACCAGTGGACGCTGTTGTATGAGCTTCTATACAAGGCATACCAAAATACGATACATGCGATGCGTCCGATGCGTGCGATACCGGCCTGTGGACGCTTAGTTTAACTGTCTCAGTGGCGTCGTGGGACTGTCCTAGGGGCGTCGTGAGATAGCCATAAGGTCGTCATGGGACTGTGATAAGGGCGTCCTGGAATGATCACAAAGGTGACATGGAACTATCACAAGGGTGACGTGGGACTGACACAAGGGCGTCGTGAGACTAACAGAAGGGCGTAGTGAGACTAAGGCGTCCTTGGACCGTCACAAGCGCGTCGAGCGTCAAGCGTCAAGAAATATTGTCGCGTAGGACGATGGCGGCTTACCGCCATCGTCCTACGCGACTGTATCTTAATACAGCTGGGATCAATCCGAACAATTCCTCGGAGCATTCCCCGTTATACAAGCGATAGGAAATGCAGAGCGAGGCTACATCTCTACGCAGTGCCAAGGAGTCAAGCCGATCTTAAATACGCTGGCAACCGACGATACGAGTTGCTCTCCGATTTATGCGGTCTAGAGGGACACACTGGTACTGGGGAACCCCAGCCCACAGAGGAGAACAGTATTCCATGTGTGGGCGGACCTGTGCCTTATAAAGCGTAGGCGGTGGCGCGGAGTGATATACGGCCGTCTCGATCTGGTGAGCACGCTGAGCTTCTTTGGCTAATTTGGCCTTACCCTCGAAATGGCCGCGGAACTGGACTTCACTCGATATGTCGCCGCCGAGGATTCTCAAAACGAGGTGATGTAACAAACGCAAACTTTTTAGCGGTGAAAGCGCAAATCTGTGTCTCTGTTGGGAGGGAAAACCGACTAAATTAAGTCTAAGAGTTCTGAAATTTCTTTTAGGGAAGTTTCAATTTCGGACAGAAGTTTGTTACGGCTCTCGATGACGATTTCCCAAAAAAAGTGGCGTGGCCGTTCTTCATACTGTCTTGCCACTTTATCGCCATTCTGGACGGATTTGAAACTATTATTTATTATTTTCCACTGAATTCATTTTTATCTTTTTTCTTATATGAGATTCTCTGTCATCCTTACCTTTTTTATTCCTATACTTCACTAGAAGACGCCTGCTGCTTCGTCGTAAGAGAAAAAGTCATAACCCCTTTTTTTCTTCAGCCTAGTCGGGGTAAAAAGTATTCTACAACTATCTAGAGATACCCAGCTACCCGTGTATCAAAAAAAGTTGAAATCCGTTTACCCGATTTTGCATGATGAAGCCGCGACACATACAAACATACAAAAAATCCAATAACAATATTTTTCGCTTCAGTGACCTCCAAATAGTCCCTTACAATAGATTTTCTTTATAACTTCAATGTACAGCCATTTAATTTTTACAACTTTATAATACCTAGTACTAGTATAGATGATTTAATTATGAATCGGAGTATACATCTGTAATGTACTATTTTGTGTTGACAGGAGCGATATTTATGGGCGGTAAACTTGTACGTGTGGGTGATGCTGGCATCGATTCCCGGTGACCTTATATTCGGCGTGCTGGTATTCCTCTTCGGGTCCATGAACTTCCCGTTCGCGGTCGGGGTCTTACTCATCATTATCAAGACGAGTAAGGAACTTTATTAGAGAAGACGGCGGGAAAAAAATCTGTGCTACAAGCGCGGCAGTGCGGGGCGCGCGCGGGCGGGAGGGGGGCGGCTAATGAGTCATAGATGCGATGTCACCGTCATAGGCGCGACACTGAGTGAACTGGGGCCGGCCGACCGCAGTTGAACGGAACATTAAGTGATTGGGCAGCGTCTTCTCTATACGTAGTAATAATAGCTCAATGATCATACTTAGCTTAGGCTCCGAATCTGATATAGCACCTCTAGCACAACTGCGTTACGCGACTCTTTGTCGCGCGACAAAGATTGTCTGTCTCTTTCCTTTCAATACAATCCGAGAAAGAAGGAAGCTATGTCGCGCGAGTAGCGTAGAGTTGCGGAGAGTTGTGCTAGACCGGCTGCTGTGCAAAATCGACCAATCAGGCTGCGTCGCCGTTCAAACCAACACGAGGAAATTTGAATCTGCGGAATGTGATAAGTTAATTTCGCGCAGCTCCATTACGCTCCGCGACTTGCCATCTCTAGTTCTTAAATGGTCTAAGGTCACAACATATAATTTTGAACTAAATTAATATGGACATTTTCATACTTCGACATAAGGTCAGGTGGGGTAAGAGAAATATAATTTATTTCGTGGGGAAAGAGAATCCATGCAATGGGGAATGGATGAAAATTTTCAAAATCTTGAAATTTTGTTTATAGGTAGGAATAAGCCTCCTTATCATCAGAAAAAAATACAGATTTTTCTGCGGCTTAGAAAATATTGAAAACGGCAAAGGCAGCATTGATATTTTTGATTAAAATGGCTGTAAATGTACTGTTATTCTTGCCGTACCGTATAATTCAGGTATATAGGCCCATGAACACCTTATCATCTTTTTATTTTTTTCTAAGCCACAGAAAAATCTGTAATTTATTTCTGACAATAAGGAGGCTTATCCTACCTATAAACAAAATTTCAAGATTTTTGAAAATTTTCATCCATTCCCCATTGGCCCAACTCTTTTTCCATTGATACATAGGTCAGTTTTTAGTATCACATTTACAACGTTTCTCTTACCCCGGTATTTCTCTTACCCCACCTGTCCTTACATATATATATATATATATATATATACTGGGACGAAATAAGACAAGTAGACATTTTTATACTTCGTAATTTTTCCTTGTAGTCCCAAGTTGCATAAATCAAAAAACATTGTGTGTATCACAGTATAAAAATGTGTACAATTACAGAAAGACATTTGGTCTAAAATGAAAAATGACAGCGTTTAAAAATGTATACTTTCAATGGACTAATCTTGTGCTAATTAGTTCTATCTGAAGTATAACAACGATACTACCAACACCAACTAACTTGCTTAGAACAAAAAGTGAATTCGAATAATCAAAAGAAAACTTTATTGACGGTATCATCGTCATCATAAATGTCATCCGATAGAACCCAAAGAACGCCCACCATAGCTGGTCTAAAGCATGTACCTCCTTATGAATATATTATGCATCGAGTGACAGCCTCAACCTTTTTTGAAGTCTGTTAAAAATACATTTCATCAGAGAAGTAGTTATTTTTATACTTCGACAAATTTAGTCATTGTCAATTATATTTTTCGCTAATTATATATTGAGACAATAACGGGCGACATTTTTTATAAATTGACACATATATTCCGTCAAATATTATTTTGAAGTAAATTAATGTGGATATTTTTATACTTCGACATACATATATCTTGTCAAAATTGCATTCGGACGAAATAAGAAAACTATACATTTGTATACTTCGTAATTTTTCCTTATAGTCCCAAGTCACATAAATCACCTATGACGCGATAAACGCAAAGTAAAATGAAGGCTTTTAACTTGTTTTTTGTGTATTTCAGTACTCAATGTGTACGGTGTTCTGGTGGTGTACAGTTTCGGCAAAACCCTAGATGTGGACGCAGACAGTGGCTTTCCTAGGGACGGGTCACAGGGTCAAATCGTACCCGTCCGTTGAGAATTTTTTTAAACAAAGAGAATTTATGAAAAATTGGCCCTTATTATGACACCCTACACAATTTTTGGCTAGAAGCGCGTATGGACGCAGACTAAGCCGTACATACAAGTTCAAGCACAGCAGTTTGGCACTTGGAAGTCCCGGACGATATAAATGATGTGTTTATATACAGTTTCTGCTGTCAGTTTACAGTTTTTTTTTGTTACGAATATATACAAAAAATGCTATAAGATCTAATTCGTTTTAACACTGCACACATCCTCGATGCGGTAAGCTTCCAAACGCTTAGAATTACTCGAAAATTTGTGAATACTTTCACAAGAGTTTAATTTATAAGCTTTTATTTAACTTGCAATGTTTGTAGGATGCGTTGGGGTAAGACGGCAGAAGGGAGAAGTTCGAAAGTTAGAAAAGTGTACTTTATTTCAACGCCTTTAATAGCATTTTTAGTCTTAGTCTTTCCCATACTTCCGAACGTCCTCCCAATCTTCCCTATCGCACCTTATGTATATTTATCCGAGTTATCTTTCCGGTTTCCGATGGATCTAAAATTTGGCATAAGTGCTTATGTAAGTTCGGTGACTATGTAATATTATGGATATGATATAAAGATGGAGCAGGAGGGTGGTCATAGGACCTCTGTAATAAAATAGCGCAACCCTACCGAGTTTGGGCTCTTTATAATAGTCTCGATGAGCAATGGATTGATGTTTAAAGATAAGTTCAGTGAGCATTAAAAGATTGTCACAAAAATGTATTTTTGTAGTAGAAAAGTAAGAATTAGTTTTTCGAAATTCCCTAATAGAAATTTAGGGAAATTACCGGTTTTTTCCGTGTACAATTTTTCCACGTTTTCGAGAGAGAATTCGGTATTTACTCGCAAATACTCGACACGCTCAGCTTTCTTCTAGTAATGTGGTCCTTAATGTACTATGTCTCTTGCTCTTCTATAAAGTTCGATTGATACAGACGAGAAAACATGATACGAACCCCAGAATAGCTTCATAGGCACCCATTATACGGCCAGTTTGAGCGTTTTAAGCGCTGTATAAGCTCTAATACAGCTTGTGTGCTACTTGGGCAGCATGTTAACCACCTTAGTCCCAATAGGGATGTCGACAACTTTTTTTGTGGTATTTTATAGAACGACCATTCAATAATAGAAATACTGGTGAAAGAACTACTTCAATGTCATAAAAACTCCACGCGATACAACAACGTTAGAATAAAATTTTGGGACTTTCCCAAAAATGCTCCATACTAAACCCTAGGAAGGCGTGACGTCACACCTTCCTACCTTATATGGGGAAAATAAGAACTGTTCTGCAGCTATGTTACAACTTGCGTTTATCGAAACGGTTTCTTAAAAAAAGTTACCATACATTTCATGGGTTATTCAATGGCATTATTGTTTATTAATATTTTTCATACTTTAATAATGGACTCTCCCACCTATTTTTAAAGGCTCATAAAACGAGATAAATAATAATAAATATCATTTCATCCAAATTTTAGTATTATTTGAGTACAGTCAACGTCCCTATTCTTCAAGAGGGGATTGAATAGGTTTTTAAAGGGTCGGCAACGCGCACGTAATGCCCCTGGCATTGCAGGTGTGCATAGGCTGCGCTGACTGCTTGACATCAGGCAGGCCGTACGCTTGTTTGCCAACTTAGTAGTATATCACATTCCTGTAATATACCACACTCACAACAAATGCTATTTCTGAAAATACTCAGACCTAACGGCTGAGTGCGCCCTGTCAAATGGTCGACATTGACACACATCGTTCATTAATAACTAAGACTACTGTATCGACAAAATATAATTAGTCCATCAGTTACATTTTCTGAAAATATTGGACACGTCTCTTTTGTCAATTAAACAAAAAATTATGAAGATATAGCCCAGTTAAAGTTTTTCGCACGGCGTGACGTCATGCGCCCCCACCCCCAAACTTTGACGCGCTTTATCTTTGTCTTTTTTTGTTTAATTGACAAAAGAAAAAATACGTGTCAAATTTTTTTTGATAATCAAACCGACGGAGTTAATGAGAATAATGTTTTTTTATCCAGGAAACTACCCTATTGTAAGTTTAATAACTTAGAGCATTTGAACAATTGATCACTGACAATTACAAGCCATGTCATTTTTTTCCAGGAGACGAGATAAACAGGTATACACTACGGAAATATTCGTATTTCTACCAACGCACACAGTAAGAATAAGCCTACATACAAACATAAAGCACACACAGACAATTCATCTAATATACTGACCTGATTATTATCAAATACTTGCGCAGAGGGAAATGTGTCCGTATGCCATCGAATGATTAAATGCAATTGATAACTAAAAAATCATGTTGACAGGCTTAAGCTTAGAGCATTTATACAGGATGATCAATCAAAAAAGGTCAGTAGGGAAAACTCAGAAACTATGAGAGATAGCAAAATCTGTTCTTAGGAACCGCGGCGTCGATTTTAAATTTAATATTAATGGCATTCAATCTTTTTTACTCTAGAGAGAATTAATCTTTGCATTTAGGAAAATGGCTACATTTTGAACATGTAAATGTTCAAAATAAAATGATTATCTTATTTTTGAGTTTTTCTTGCAATTTTTAAACAAAATTCCATTGAGAATGTGTTCCTTGTGACTTATGTTTCGCACCATCAACAATAACTAGGAAAAGACTTTCACCAGGTTTGATTCTCGGTTTTGTATGAGTTAAAAAAATGAATGCCATTATTATTAAATCTAAAATCGATGCCATGGTTCCTAAAAACAGATTTCGCTATCACTCATAGTTTCTGACTTCTCGATACTGACCCATTTAGATTGATCACCCTGTATAACCACTGGAGAAGCCATACAAATACAGTTCCCTCTGACAAAGTAATTGCGACCTCTCCGGTTACGGTAAATTATCAGTATGTGGGTGTTTCTTTGTTTGTAGCTGATTTATTTTAATTGTGTGTGTTTGCAGAAATATGAATATTTCCGTAGTGTGCTGTACGGGTTTACCTCACCCCCCGCAAAAAATGCATGAACAATTTCTTCGTTAATGACACAGCTTGTCACCTCAATTAGATACTTAGTTATGCTCTAAAGGCTTAAGGTGCGTAAATGACAGGAATAGAATGGAAAACAAAAAACAAACAAAAACTTCTGCAAATTATTTATTCCAAATTAGTGTTGACAACGTTTAATTTTGACCCGAACACTGTAAAGAAAAAGTTAGCGTTAATCTCAGACCAAGAAAAAAAGATAGACATGACATTACGAACGATCTAGTGAGACCACGAAAAACCATGCGAAAGCCAACTTCACGCGATACAAATACAAACAAATCATGTGTGTGAAGTTGTCTGATTTGTTAAAACCATGCCAAAAAAACGGCTTCACAAGATTGTTCGTAATGTCATGTCTATCTTTTTTTCTTGGTCTGAGGTATTAATAATAAATAATTAAATAGCTAGGAATCGTTTACGTGTAGCAAACTTTGAAGGGGTATAAGGTGAATGATTGGGGGTAAGGCAGAAATGCAGGGAAATTCGAAAGATAGACTTTATTTCAACGCCTTTATGCCGGTAGCACTTCTCTTGACTCTACAGTTCAAAACGCCCTCCACACCGCCAGATACAGAAACCGGTGGAGGAAGATCGTTCGAGATAAAATGATACAGACGGGAGGTCACGACCCTCATTACTGAGGAATACGGCGCAAGGAGGGTGCCGGTAGCACACCTTCGCTGCGAAACGTCAAACCCAAGGAAGTTCCGCTTTTGTTTCGCGCGCTCTGAATGGCGTTTCGCGGTGGAGGTGTGCTACCGGCATTAAGAGATTTACGGTATTTTTTTTTGTTTTCTGTACTTTCGTCTTATCCAATTACTTTAACACGATTTTGCTTCGAGTGTGAGGCAAAGTGATATGAATTTTAGGAGCCAAACGATTGCGTTGGCTTTTTACCGTATATTTTCATAAAACTGTGACGGCATTTAATAACCATTCCAGATAGCAAACAAGCTGTATAAGAGCTTATAAAACCGTTATATAGCCAATTTGAGCGTTATAAGCGCTTTATAAGCTCTCATACAGCTTGTGTCCTACTTGGGCGTTAATATGATGATGATGAACGAAAGTTACACGTATACTTGGACATATTTTGTTCAACTTTCTTTACACAAAGGACGCGGTCGTAATTTTGTTTTTATTGAGCCTTTAACTATATGTACACACTTTTTTTTAACACGACCCTACACAATCTTCTCTTTACAAGCTTTTATTTAACTTGCAATGTGTGTATGTAAGTAAGTATGTATGTAATATGTTTGTTCGAGTGGAATCTTGCAAGTTAAATTTGACCTAACTACTTTCCGGATTCCAATTGAGCTAAAATTTCGCATACTTATGAAAGTTTGGTAATAAAGCAATAATATGATACCATCGAGCTGATCTGATGAGGGAGCAGGAAGGTGGTCATATGAACTCTTTAATTAAATAACTCAATCCTACCGAGTTTGGGCTCTTTCGAATCGTCTCGGTGAGTTGTTGATGGATGTTTGAAGAAAAGTACAGTCGGCAATAGAAGCTTGTCACAAAAATGAAATTTTTGACAGAAACTTATTTCATCGATGGTTTAAAAAACCACTTACTTTTTCTTGTTTGGGGCGAGGTTTGCAGCTTAACCATCAATATGGCCATAATGAGGATGGTGAGCCTGAAATAAGGGCCAATCACTAATGTTAGTTTAAGCACATAATAAATCAATAGTAAAAGAAGGGAAGGTTCTTTTGATGTTCACAAAAGCCGCCTTTTTAGCGCGCATAAATATATCTATAACTAACAAACCGCACGAGGGTAGGAAATAGACAACATTGAGCTCTAATGTTTTGTCCGAAAGTGGTTATTATTCTGAACCTTTCCAACAAAGAGCTAACTATAGCTTGGGGGAAAGACAGCGGGTGCGGGTATGAAGTGTGTGCGCGGCGGAGCACGATGACCCTGCCGCGCGCACTTCGTACTCGCCCCCGCTGCCTCCCCCCCGTCGCCCGCAGACCATGGGAGCCTCACGAAACAACTTGTCAAGCTATAACTATAATTTCTGACTTTTAGAGAGTATCAAATGTCTTCTGCCATATAGACAATTGATCCTTACGAAAAACAAAATCGATTGCCATCTTACAAAACTATCATTATCAAATCATATCATTATCTAATTTTGATTGAACTTTCAATGGACTGTTGCGATCGCCACTCTGGGTGATATCTGTCGCCATAGCTATTCAGCGGGGACATGCTGCTGGCATGATGGAAACCTTTGAGCCTAATACAATAGGTATGATGATGGGTATGAAAACCAAAATTCTAATTAGTCCGTTAGCTGAATTATAAAAAAATATTGGACGCGAATTTTTGCTTTATCAAAATAATAAAAAAATCAAAAGAAGCTTGTGACGTCACTCATAAGTAAAATTTCTACCTTGGAGTGACGTCACGCGATATTTTGACTCAATGTATCGCCTTTATTTTCCGTTTATGTAAAAAAGAAAAAAATACGTGTCCAATATTTTTTATTACTCTACATGACAGTCTAATTATTAAAATTTAGTCATCATCCGTATTCAGTGCGTGGTCCTTTAGGTATCTTTAGGTAACTTTTTCGAGAATCTATAAGTTCTAGGATTGAGCTTAGAATACATTAGTTTTATTTAAGCTCTAATCTGACATCAAATATACTTATTAATTTTTATGACTTTTTACTAGTATAGATGATGTTTTTGGAAAATCAGCGTGTTTATAATCATTTTGGTTCATATCAATAATCAACAAGTACATTATATATACCTGATTCAAACGCGGCTTCCCCCAGGCGACGCGTTTCTGAAAGTTTAACAAAAAGTAAAAAGATTTGTTCCGAGACAACATTGGTCAAGAATGACGACTTCTTCATAGTCGTTTACTCTTCGTGGACTGGTCCTTGATCAGATGATTAACGTTTGGCTCGATTCGGCAGGCTTGGAGTTCACTGATTCACATACTGGGTGACTTTGGGGTCATGAGAAGGTTTATGGGTAGGGTAACAATGAGCAAGTTTTACTATGGGGCCACCGACGATATCGCAAAAAAACAGCCGTTCCACACAATCAATGAGGGTTTTCTAATGAAATAATGAAATGAAATAATGAATTAATGAAATAATGATCTTTATTCTGTAAGTAGGCCGCAAGGGCACTTTTACAAGTCTGACTCTACGGCATTTCCCAAGAGGAGACCACGGAGGAGAAGAAAGCCGAAACAAACTCAACAGTCAGACATTTTTTTGAAATAACTTTTATATCTATTACAATATTTGTACTTAGCCTATCCTAAATATATGTTTTGAGTATAAACTCCATGCGTAGTTCTTCAAGAAAACATATCAACACTTATAGAAGTAAAAAATATATAGAATATAAAAAGCAAAATAATGTTTTTTTATTTAAAACAAATTACATACGTTTGATAGCAAGGTGGCAACCTTATAAGAACCGTGTCCCGCTAAAAGTAAATTATTTGGTTTCTGTTTTGGGCCATGCATTTTTATCTGTTAAATAGTCCTCTACCCAATAATAAGCCTTTGCCATTAGGGACTCTTTTAAGTAATTTTTGAGAGCTGGAAACGGTAGTTTTAAAGCATCATCTGGTAGCTTATTATAAAAATGTATACATTGGCCTACGAATGATTTGGCTACTTTACGAACGCGGAACTTTCTAATAGTGATTTTGTTTTTATTTCTTGTATTAAATTTGTGGATAAAAAAAACCTAAAATGATAATATCACCAGTTGGTGCCACCGTGACGTAAGGTCTAACTGACAAGAAGTGTCAAAATCTTGTTCTGTGAGTGGTGGATGTTGACACATCTTGTCAGTTGGACCTTACGTCATGGTGGCACCAACTGGTGATATTTCCATTTTAAAAAACCCTGCTGATTTTTTTTCCTATTTTGTGGTTGGCCCCATAGTGAAAGTTGCTCAGTGTGACTCTCGCCACCATTGTTGATTAGTTCAAATTCAGACCAAGAGATGGCGCTGTTATCAATGTTCATACATTGATTTTTCACAAAAATCTTGATGTTTTACCATCACGATATGCGTGATTTTTAAAGTGAATTTCTTCATTAAGGAACTATATTCTTATAAATACAAATATCCAAATAAAGAAAAAATTCAAGGCTTGTAGCTCAGTTGGCACAGCGTGCGCCCCGGCAAGGCACATGGCGGTGGTTCAAATCCAGCCGGAGTCTTGAATTTTTTCATTATTTTGATTTTTGTATTTATGGGAATAAATGTTCATACATTGTAAGGCATTTTTATATCAGGCAGTTAACATTTTAATTGGAATATGACCCCCGTAAGGCGATCTGATTTTATAATCCATACTATTTCATTGTAATAAATGCGAAAGTTCCTAACTCTGTCTGTTACCTCTTCACGCTTAAACCGCTGAGGCAATTTAGATGAAATTTGGCACGAAGATATCTTGAGTATCGAGAAAGGACATAGAGCTATCCTATGTCCTCATCTATATTATAAAGTCGCCAAAAAGGAAATGTCTGTACATTGAAGATATTAAAAAAATAACTATTATAAGGGACTATTTGGAGCTCACTGGAGCGAAAAATATTATTTTTGGATTTTTTGTATGTTTGTATGTGTAGTTGCGGCTTCATCGCGCAAAATCGGCTAAACGGATTTCAACTATTTTTGGTACACGGGTAGCTGAGTATCTCCTCCAGATGGTTATAGGATACTTTTTACCCGACTACGCTGAAGAAAACAAAAGGGGTTATGACTTTTTCTCGTCCGCGAACGAAGTTAAACAAAGAATAACTAAACCTTGAACAAATACCTGGTTTAACTATTCCAATATTTTTAATCTCATATTTCTAGAGATAATTTCAACAGATATAAAAACGAAAATGAATGGGCATTATATAAACGTATTGAAGACCTTGAGAAACTTTAATTACCAACTTTATACATATTAGGTTTTCCTGTAACTATTTAAGTATGTCAGTTGTTAATAAATCTTGCACGTTAAATTTGACCCACTTCCCAGTTTCCAATTGAGCTAAAATTTGGCATACTTATGCAAGTTAGGTGGCAATACAATATGATAACACCATCGAGCTGATCTGATGATGGAGCCTGAAGGTGGTCGTAGGAACTCCGTAATAGAATAACTCAATCCTAACGAGTGTGGGCTCTTTAGAATCGTCTCGGTGAGTAGTTGATAGACGTTGCAGTCACAAGAATAATAAATAACAAATAATAAATAACGCAGGGACAATCTTACACAAATCGAGCTAGTCCCAAACTAAGCAAAGCTTGTACTATGGACACTAGGTGACGATAGACATAATATATAGATAAATACTAATACTTAAATACATAGAAAACATCTAAGACCCTAGAACACATATTCGTGCTCATCACACAAACACTTGCCCTGGCTGCGATTCGAACACAGGACCGCCAGCTTCGTAGGCCGTTGTACAACCCACTGAGCCAAACGCGGCGTCAATCGAGAATGAGTTAATTGACAGAAATTTATTATAACTTAAGCTTAAACTTACGTATCCATTGGGCGGATAATCTGTGTAAGGCTCGACTGCTGCAAACAGGAACAAAGCCAGAAGTAAACGCAGGAAATACATGGTGAAGTCTGTACAAAAAACGGCTGTACTGAGGGCTTTTATACCGACAGAATAATTCGATATTTGTAACGCTGCCCAGCGTGAAATAAAAATAAGTAAATATTTTCTACCGTTGAAATTGTTACAATAAAGTGTAGATAAGTAGATCATTTGTATTTTTATGATTGCTATAGATAAGCAGTCATTTTATGGGTTTGCGAAACATACAGTTTATAATAGGCTTGTGTCCTAAAAATACATAGATAGTTAATTAGTCCGTCCATTAGGTTATCAGAAAATATTAGACATGTATTTTTTCTTATGCCAATTAAACAAATAATGATAAAGATATATATAGCCCGTTAAAGTTCCCCGTGACGTCACGGCGTGCAACCGTTTTCGCACGGCGTGACGTCATGCGCCCCCATTCCCAAACCTTGACGCACTTCATCTCTGTCTGTTTTTGTTTGACTGACAAAATAAAAATACGTGTACAATATTTTTTGATAATATGAGTGACGGACTAATTAGAATAATATTTTTCTTTTTTTTTCATGACATAGGAAACAAACGAGCAGACGGGTCGCCTGATGGTAAGCGATCACCGTCGCCCATAGACACTTGCATCACCGGAGGAGTCACAAGTGCGTTGCCGGCCTTTCAGGTGGGAGTACGCTCTTTTCTTGAAGGCTTTTACCAGGAAACTACCCTATTCTTACCAGCTGCCCGCCCCGGCTTCGCACGGGTGTTCTAAGGACTTAAATTGCCACTTACGTGCTCTTAATTTTGGTTTGAACTCGATTCATACTGGAAATAAGAACGGTGACATGCTACGGTTGCGGAAAGCACTCAAGTGGCTAATGGAGGTGCCACACGAATACATTCCCCTCTGTCAAAGTAATCGCAAAATCTCCGGTTAGTTTATACGGTAAATTGTCAGTGTCTTTTTAGGGTTCCGTACCGAAAATGGTAAAAAAGGAACCATTAGGTGCGACTTTGTCTGTCTGTCTGTCCGACTATTAAAGCGCTATATCTCAAAAACTACTTACTTATGCTATCTATTTGGAATATTTATAAACATGGTCAGCCCACATGTCTTGCAAAGGAAATATTTAAAAATATATATATTTTTAAAAAAAAAACGACGTAGAGGGGGGCAAAAATTAAGTCTAGTCACTAGGTCAAGTAGGGTATAATATGAAAGGAAAAATCTGTACATTTTCGATAAAAAAAAATTATTGTGCTTAAATTTCGTTTTATTAAGGAAAATGTGGAAAAAATACCATTCCCCTCTTTATGTCCGAAGTTTACCAAACGAAAAATCTGGGTTTTCTGGAATTATGTAGTTTAATATGAATATTACACGAAAATTATAACCATACATTTATCTCTTACTTTTTTTTTATCACCAAAAATCATGTTTGAATAACCCGGTTTGGTTAAGTTTGCCCCTCATTTGTATGTGACGCCATAGATACCAGAGGCAAACTGAACTCAAGCGGTAAGTTGAGTCGGAATAAGTGAAAGATTGTACGGAACCCTCGGTGCGCGAGTCAGACTCGCACTTGACCGGTTTTTTTGTTTGTAGGTGATCTCTTTTAATTGTGTACGCTTGTAGAAATAGGAATATTTCCGTAGTGTGCTGTACGTGTGTATAAATAGCCCCCTTAACAATGTCTTTATTTTCTAGCCGCCCACCACGTAGAGAAATTTACTAGTGGAATTTAAATCAAAAGTGTGGGAAATACGGTTCTATTGCTTTTGTGTTAAATTCGACCGACAAAAAGCAAATGCAACTCTTTTTTTATAGAAAATGACTCGTAAGTTATTAAAAAGGGGATGGCCTTTTAATAGTTTGGGCGGGTAAAGGTTATTACATTGCTGACTTCGAGCCTGAATGCACTTTATTGTTTACTCATAGCACGATAATAACTGAAATCTTAAGTCTACACCTTGATTCTCCTATTCCGGCTTCGATTTGCTATTATTTTTCACTTATAAGTGTTACCACTTACAGTGCAGAATCAACCTATTTACTGTAACGTAAGTCTTGCTTCAAAGAGTTTAGCATGCGAGTGACACTTTAGCGGGACTGGCAAGTTGTATTTTTAACACGTTCACAGTCCAGTGCCCCATACGTCACGACGAAATATCTTCACAAGTCCGTGCCCTACACGTGGGTCACTATAGACCGAGACCGTGACCCATACGTGGAGCATGGACGTACGAGGAAATCGAAACATTTTGTATGGGGACTGTGAACGTGTTATTTAAACTAGAAAGCGCCTGCAACTTCGTTCGCGGAGGAGAAAGCCATAACCCCTATTTTTTCCGACAGCGTAGTCGGGTAAAAAATTTCCTACAACCATCTGTACATGCCATGCCCAGCTACTTGTGTACCAGAAATAGTTGAAATTCGTTTAGCCGTTCTGATGACGTGATGAAGCTGCAGACACAAACAATAAATATATTTTTCACTTCTCCTGCTCAAAAAGTATGTCATATTAGCTTCGCGAAGCGAGACTAAAATAGTACATTTAGCCCCTAGGGTTTAAAAGAAAGCCTTATAATCCCATACAAATTTCTATAACACTGAAAAAAAAACTTGCGGCCAGCTACATACTCCTTACGAATAATTAAAAACAAACAAATCAACCTGATCAGATTGGCCAAACTTTCTGATAGAATTGCTCAAACTGTACTTTTAGTTTTTCATGCAATATACAATTTAAATGTTAAGTCTTTTTTATTTTCTCGCGGGCGAAGTGAAAAGCAGAGTGTTTAACACGTGTGGCTAAAAGCCATTATGACAGCCCCTTGTCAAACCATCTACTATTTTTAATACGGTATTTATTAATAGGTATAAAATGTACCCAAAAATGTTTACACATATTTGTATTTTCGTGAAAATTCTTTAATGAGATTTAAGGGTGGCATGGGAGATGATCTACAGCAACCCCAAATTCATTTGACTAATAAGTTGCATACATTTTTAAAATAAATTAATAAATACCAAAACAGATAGTGGGGTTGCTGGAGAGCAGGACGTGAAAATAACACACCAGTTTGTTCAAATGTTTCTTTATTATTTACATAAAATAATTAAGTATTGAGATAATTTCATGTAATTGCAATATAATATTAGTCAATAATTTAGATTTACATATAAATTATAACATATCGGTATGTCGTTAAGTATAAGGAAGATGTCGCGAAAGCTAATCATATAATACTAGCTAGCGTTAATCGGTTTGTGTATGGTGTACGGTCGAATGGATTCGATTGTACAATAACGTACAAATCTAATGCTAGATTACTATACAGTCAAGGGCGAATATAAGTAACCACCACAAAATCTCATAAATATATATCCAAACCTTATTACGATGACAGTAGAGTTGTAGTGTACATATTTTTGTTTTTTTCTGTGTGTATATCAATGCACTTGACTGTACACAACGCTCCCATTCGGAAAGCAAATGTTAAAATTCTTGAAAGGTAAAATTCCTGGCTACAAGTTTTTGACTGATTTGAAGCTCTATTTCATCTGCTGTGCTGGTTACTAACGGCTGTTTAACAGCTGATTAGTTCTGCTACTTAATAATAAGTACCGCCGTGACACCACCTTGATGTTTTTTAAATGAAAACCGCGATATAATTTTACTTCAACGGAGGTCGAAGAGTTCGCAATGTATTTATTTGTTTTGCTTACAATTATGAACATTTGTTTCTTAAGGAAAATATATCTGTTTAGGGTCATAGTCTCGTAACGAAGCAAAATATAAACATTATCAATCCAAACACATGACAAACACGCTCGACACAAAACCTTAATCATTGTATATGTTACCGCTCAATGGTATTGTATTCTTTAAGTGAAGTGAAAAAGTAAAAAACTATAAACAGCTATCAAATTTCTCTCTATTTAATCTTTCAACGCTTACTCTGACAACCTTCTAAAAACTCCGTACTCAATTCCTGACACCGAAATACTGAGTCTTCACCTTTTCCTTTTTTAATTCTTTTTTTATAGGGGATATCGGGCAGACGGATCGCCTGATGGTAAGCGATCACCGTCGCCCACAGACACCTGCAAATTACTAACTGCACCAAATAAAAAGAAAGTAGAATTATAACACTTGCTTCCCGCACTCACAAACGAATTGAACAATGATCGCTCAATATCTGCTACATGCAACTGTTAAGATGGCACCTATATTAAAAAGCTTTAGTCAAAAGCAGTTCGCATTGCTTTGTGCAAACTGCTAGCCTAACAATTTACACAAATCAATGTAATTCAGTGAGTTCCAAAGCAAAAATCGATATCCCGGTGATACAATCGCTTATAAAATGCAATTTTATTGATAAATTTAGCAAAATCTACACCTAATCGGTACAATTGTTATGGGATTATAAAAACTTCTTTAACAATACAGTCCTTACGCTAGGATAATTTATATTCAACAAATTTTGAGATTTACATATTATTAGGTTATACACTATCTGCCAATGGAACTTCAACTTTTCGAATATTTTTTCTGTTATAATACTTATAATATCAATTGACAATAATAAGGTAAATGCGTCGTGGAAATGATCATTGGCCAGAGCAACGTTACTTGGATGCGTCCGATGTAAATATCGATTCTTAGTCTATGGTCACGAACGCGTCAAAAGAACTTGTCTATGGTACATGCGGAATGGCGGTTTCTACCTGAACAATCTGCCGAAAATGTAAGTCCAAATTACATACTTTAATACATAATAATTACATAATACACAAATATAGAAAAGTAATATACAATCAGTTCTTTCTGGTACACAATTTTTTAAATATATTTTTAAAAAACTAATTTCACTAATTTAATTATTATTACACATTTCGTCGATACACGTCGAATAAAACAAGAATGATAAACAGATCTTTGGATAAATTATTCGTAAATATGTTCGTCGACTCGCAAAAACATAAAATATGTATACAACTTGTTCTACAATCGAATTCGAAGCTTCGCTGTCCGCCATTTTGCGTGCAACCGTCAGCAAAATGGCCATCCAACTGAACATAACGTAGGCTAAAATCTCATTTCACTAAGCAAACTAATTGTTATCCTTAAAATAAATTGAAAAGACAAAATCATAGTCACAATAATACATTAAGGTCATACAAAAAGACTAGATTGTTAAAAAATAATTACACAATTATATCTTACGGTTAAATATTAATTAATACTATAATAACGAATTATAGTGACATTCTGATCTCATATATTGAGATATATTTTATTATTCTATTTACGCATAGTAAACATAATTGCAATCTAAACTTATATAGGTAGGTAAATTACAGAACTCACTCCGGTTTTTAGTAATTAATACATAAGACGAAGCATAAGTGCGGTAAATTATACAAATTCATAAATTATATCATGCAATCGACTAAACTTATAAAATTAACTTATAAGTTAAAAATGTGACAGTTGTTTTGGTAACAGACGAGCCCGCATGTAGACAGATTCTACCACCTTATCAGTATGCCCCCGAATTGACAATAAACCCCTATCTCCTTTTACTTAGGACATTTTTGGACACGATTTTTCCATTTATCCGTCGTAATCATGTTCGTTAGCTAATGGTGTCTAATTTAGTTTAGTTTTACCGCTTGTAAACTACTAGGACCTGTAAGTTATCCTCGTCATCATTGACTAGACAACATCGTCTGATCACGATAACTCACTATAGCTTGAAACTTCCATGGTCTGCGAGCGACGGGGGGAAGACAGCGGGGACGGGTATGAAGTCTGCGTGCGCGGAGCACGGCCCTGCCGCGCACACTTCTCACTCGCCCCCGCTGTCTTTCCCCCCGTCGCCCGAAGACCATGGGAGTATCACGAAAGAACTTGTCAAGCTATAAACGATCTGTCATTACACCTCAAAACCTCGTATCTCGTTACTGAATCGATGCTATGATACGAGTTTTGTAAGTCGGTCTTTGTTAGTTAGTGAGTTTTGGTCGCCATGCGAAATACCCAGTTATGAATTGAATTTGATTGCTATCGACGCATTAGGATAAGTAGCCGATTGCCGTTGAATTTCACACGCATAATTGATTTCACATTGCTTTAATGTAACTGTGACCGCGATAAAAGAACTCATTTATAATAAGTTCATGAAAGTAGTTTATAAAATACACGCATTATAAAATTGTTACGACGATATACTGAAGCATTACTTATACAAAGTATAACTAGTTTATAATGCATTTTCTCCAGTGGGGAATTATGTGAAATGCGGAAATCTATGCTATTATAAATTTGTAAAAATGAAATGTCCATACATTGAAAATAATTTCAAAATACGAACTATTTAAAGGTCACTGAATCGTTTTTTTTTTTAGTTTGTAAGTTTGAATGTGTCGTTGCGACGCCATCGAGCCAAAACAGCTAAACGGATTTCAACTATTTTTGGTACCCGAGTAGATGGGCATCCACATATGGACCTATTCTTTTAGAGGGTTATAATTATTTTCTCTTCCGCGAACGGAGTTGCGGGCAACTTCTAGTACTTAATAAGTTGATAAAATCAATTACATTCTTGCAGGAGTGCCATCCAACCGACTGATCAGAATGCATCCATGGTACCTTGATAACTAAACCCTAGGGGGAACCTAGGGAAATCGGAGAAATACCTGGTTTTATATGTATTTGTAATATGTATATATAATATTATGTAACAGAGCGTTGTCCATCAAAGAGTATCCGCAAGAACCCCTAGTAATAAAATAAGATAGCTATACTGATACAAATTTTTATATTGGATATTTACCAGGTATTTATGATCACCCATCTTAGTGAAAATCACAGTGAGACAAGGTTCTATGGCGACATTCGATTGGTTGATTGCACAGATTAAGTAAAAAATGCTGTTGTCATAAATATTCGATGACAGATCTTAACTTTACTTACGGCGAGCGCTAAATCGTGTATACAAGCGTTTATTGTCGATTCGAAATTGTTCAAAAGTGGGTGCCTTACTAAATTTTTAACTGCGACTTCACTCACGGTATAAGATGCGGGGGCATAAGGGCAAGGGGATTACCTTTTCGACGCTTTGACAAATAGAAGAGATGTCACTAATACGCCATAGCATCATTAAGTTTCACGCTACCATGACTCGTATGTCAATGAGCGCCAGTCTATGTCGGTCTAAATGCCTTGACGAATATATCGATCGTTGGCGTTGAACCTGCGGTGAGGATATTTGCGTCGTTGGCGTCCAAAAGGTTACAAGTTGCGAAAGAAAGGCATTCTGCCACCCGCTGGCTTCCCAACCCCTTTGCCGTAACGCCCGCGTCTTTTTTGCCGCAGGAGACGACTCAATCAGTCTATACCCGGTTACTGTAAATTTGCACCTACTTTGAGCAACTGGGTTAGCGGCATCTAAAACCACTCTTATGCACGGACCCTAATATTCGACTTTTAAGTCACTTTCAACCGCCGGTTATCTGATAGTTTGAGTACAAAACAGAAGTTAAAATATAAATATTGCACTGTATATAATACAGAAATAACCTACCAACAATAAATATGTAAATAAATATGTATATTTTATACATTCGGCGGTACATAATGGTTATAAGCCGTCCGGACACCGATGCGATAAGAATACATATCGCGACTACTTAAAAAAATACTTCTAGGAACCACGCATTTACGCCTTTATATAATTTGAGTTTCAGGAGACGTAAGTTACTTCATAATAAGTGTCAATTTTCAATCACAGATTGTATACACTCGAGAGCAGAAATTTCAGGTCGGTAAAATACCCTCATATTTCCAAAAAAAGTGCAGCGAAAAAATCAGTTATAAAAATACAGTTATTAGGTTATAAATCGAACTCGTAAAAACTCATGAAAAAAAACCGTTAACGGAGCGAGATATTGCAAAATTCATCATTTTTGGAATTTGTTATTTCTATAACATCGCGGAAATTGCTACTACAGTTGGGTATTGCAAAAAATAGTATATTATGTAAGTAACACTAGTGTTTAATAATTTAAAGAAAAATGATCGTATTTAAAAAAAAAACATTCGTCGAAATTCAACCTCCTATTTTGGGAGTCGGTTAATTAGGGTCACCCGAAACTTTTGCTTTCGAGTGTATAAGTTACTGCCGTAATAGATGCTTAAAGAAGGTGGAAGGGACGTGCTATTGTTCAATTATAACAATAAATTCAACTAGCACTTACTATTTCAAGAGGACGCCAAAGATTGCGCCCTGACAGGCACCCCTACTGTCATTACGTTATCCTCTGTGTAAAGTTTAATTTAAAATAAACCACAATCCTGTTTGCAATTTACGAGGCCGCATTGAGTTTTCCTTTATAATCGAAGACTGATTTATAATATAATATTAATTTAAAGTCTAAACCACATTTCATCAAAAAAAATAGTGCAGAGATTTCGTGTGGAATGTTAACCTACATAGCCTGCTTCATCTTTTTTACTTTATCTAATCAGAACGGAAACACAAACGCATTTTTCATAAGAATCTACAATCGTTTATAGGTCGTGACAATCCAAAGATGGGTGTCCGGACGCTCGAGCTAAGCCTAGCGAGTATTATCGAAGCAAGCCTTAAAGCCGCGCTGTCTTCATCCGCATTTCATAATCATTTTTAACTCCCGTTTATAATCCAATTCCAAAACAGACAGTTCCCATCTTGATTACCCACTTACTCAAAGGTTAACATGAAGAGATCCCTAAAAGGGATCAGTTCGCCTTTGTACTTATATCTTTTAAGTTGATTGCACTTGGAACTGGTTGTTATGTACAATAAAGTGTCTACATACATACATACATGTGTAATCATTGAAATTTTGTCGATCAAACAAATAAAGACAAAGATAAAGCGCGTCAGTTTGGAAGTGGGGGCGCATGACGTCACGCCGTGCGAAAAACGGTCGCACGGCGTATTGTCACGGGGAACTATAACGGGCTATATCTTCATATTTTTTTGTTTAATTGACAAAAAAATACGTGTCCAATATTTTCTGATAATCTACCTGAGAGACTAATTATATTTTTTTAGGACACAAGCCTGTTGTACACACAGCAACACTTCAGAAACCATCTGTAGGCCTTATATAAATGTCAATAAGCAGAGCCCGGAAAATCCATAGCAAAACAAAAGACTGTCGCAATCAAACTAGTGTTAGAAACATTTTTTATCGATATCGATAGTTGTATAATATTAGAAAAAAACGGCCCACCAAATGAAAAAAAAAATAAACAAAATTTCACATAAGTTTGTATAATTATACAGATACAGATGCAATTTCTTTCTCGAAATCCACGTCAGTACACACAGCAGCACATGACATCTTATTGGGTTTGTTATAGTGATAGGAGTAGATAATCATTAATTTTTCAACATTTCCGGGGGAAGACTGTTTCGTTTATCATTATAAAGCCATTTATGTATACTAAATGAACGTTCGAATTCACTCGACGTCAAGGGAGCAAATTTATAAAACTCATTGTAATTGGTATAATATAAGTTACGTTGCGTTTTAGATGGAGTAACACATATAAAACAAACCCTTAACTTACTACTTCTTTTGCGTTTGGCGTGAATGATTATAAAATAATGTACCTAAACATATCGGTATGTTTTTTTTTAGTCAAAACTTACTCGATATCGTTAAAAAAAAAATTCTAACACTAGTATGATTGCGACAGTCTTTTGTTTTGCTATGGATTTTCCGGGCTCTGGCAATAAGATCTACCAATGGTCACTTAAGTGAGTGGCTGGCGGTCTGCCCGTAAACGCGCCATTTTAGAATTGAATTACAACTGGAGTCCAGTAGTTATGTTGATGAAAAAGTTAAGTTTAATATAGAATTTTGCGTCATAATTGTATAGATATTACAAGGACGATTATTTCTTGGTTTTCTGACAGTATACCTGTCTTCCGCACATAATTCTTTCATTTCAGGAAATTATTAAATACCCATTTTTCATCAACTCAACTAAATAAAAGGTGATATCGTCAATATATTTACCGTATCCTATTTGTTATATATATATATTTCATATAAAATCCATGCTAACCGCTGATCTATCCTAATTGACCTAAAAGCCACTTTGGGTTTGTTTCGCGCACGTCGTCTGCAGAGGCCGGATCCAAAAGGCGACAACAACATTGTTTATTACGGGAAACCGTGCGCCACACGCCAACTAATAAACCAATCCGTTTAGGATCATTTCGTTCACATTCCCATTTCGTCCACAATCCCACTTCGTCAACATTCCCATTTCATCCATATTCCCATTTCGTTCTTTTCCCACCTCGTCCACAATCCCACTTCTTCAACATTCGTAGCTTAACTAACACGCGTAAAGTAGAATCATAAGTAAATAAAAACAAAAATAAAATGATAATAAAATAAAATATTTTTTATTATTTCAGTGTTTGGTGGTGACCTAACTTGTTTGCCAGTGCTTTAAGGCTGGGAATGTGGACGAAATGAGAATGTGGACAAAATAGGAATGTTGACTTAGTGGGAATGTTGACAAAATAGGAAGTGGTCGAATTGGGAATTGATTGTGGACGAAATGGGATTGCTGACAAAGTAGGAATGTGAACAAAATGGGAATGTGAATGAAATGAACCTAAACGAACCAATCGTATGATACCGTATGTCGGCAAATAACGTCGTGGCGTCTGAGGCGTAATTTTCTATTGATGTGATTTGCCGTCTTTGGGTCTCAAAGGGTAAACGATGATCGTTTCATGAGAATGTGCTTTAAGGCGATGGTTGGGGCGTTAGTTTTGCGCTAGATGGCGCTAGGAGTTTCTAAGACTTCGCAACCCCGTACCGCTACTTTTTATCTAGTGGCAAAACTGAAGGCTTCTATGCCCCACATTATCAGTCGTAACTGCCCTCACCCAACGGTTTCACCTTGATAACACCATTCTGCATGTCACCATTCTTATTTCAAGTATAAATAGAGTTCAAACCAAAATCACGAAACGATCACGTGAGTGGTTAGAGGCGTTTCCATGTCGCTCAATAGCCCTGGATCCCACCTCTGTATGCACACTTTAGCTAGTTAATTCGCGCGGCGTTTTATGCACTTAGCTAAAGGCGGGCATTGCCCTATGTCTATTTGTCTCTGTCGCACGCGCACAGTAATAGTGCCCTCGCGCTCGCACAGTAACCTTGTGCAATGCCCGTTTTTCGCTGTGCGTTCCAATGAATTAAGATGTTCGTTTCTAAGAAAAATCAACCAGGCGACAAAATAATACGGTAGATTCTTATAAACCACAGCACGAACCCAAGCCAAGCTAAAGCGCGTATTACTCTTACCCTAACTAGGATGTTAACGATAGGGAAGCAGCAATACGTTGGAGTGAGACGGTTTAACTCCCCTCCCCCGTTTAAGATGCCAAATTCAGTTATACTGAACGCAAAACGAACTGGGGACCGAAAAGATAATACTACCTCGTTCACACTTGTGAACTTAGCGATGTGTGAAAGAGATAGCATTATGATTATGAGCGCCAGTTCATTTTGCGTTAAGTATAAGTGTAATACGCGCTTTCCTTTTTGACTTTGACATCGGCACCCGTCTCTTTCCTTCGGTATCAAAGAGATAGAGATGGGATATTGTCGAAGAATAAAGCTGCATATTTATGAATAACAAATTAACTAAGCAACGCCGCGCGCAAAAACTAGACAAAGGCCTACCGTTTAACTAAGACGTCGCCCGCGGTATGAGAGGGGGCCGACAAGGGGGTTTGAGGCGTCCTGCCTCTTTGTCGCTACGCCCCGCGCCTCTTACCGCAAGCATATCTTAAATGAACGGCAATGCTATACGACTGCGCCTAACATTATTATCATACAATGGAAGTTAAAATTGATATCTTCACTAGTATTGAGAAAATGCTCGAGACTTTTGAACCAATTTAAATCCCTACCACTCTTGTGTTTAACACTAGAGTCCATAGACAATATTTTTTATAGTTTGTGTCAAGTACCTACGAAATTATGTCACCAGATGATTCCATTTTAGCAAGTTTTTTTTTACAGTGTCAAAATCTCTTATATAGCTAGATGGACTTCGACACATGTGTTAAAGTCTATATTGTGTTTAAAAAAAACATACAACCGAATTGAGAACCATTTTTTTTTGAAGTCTGCTAGAAATATACACCAATTCATTAGCGTGAAATTTAGTATCCAAAATTGTATTTCTTCTTGGACGCTTTGGTAAGGGCCCAGCGACGACAACACGCGCCCGGCGGCGCGGCAAGCGAATTCCTAATACATTGCATGTGATGCCCACTTACTGCTGTGCAGTGAGCGTCTCGAACACGCAATGAAGAGATATTTCGCCGCGCCGCTAATCGCTGGCCGAACCGTAAGTTTTAGAAGGTTTGCCGAGTTCCCAAGTAGACGTCACCCCACATTATTAATAAATATAGTTTAGGCGAAAACGTTCGACGCATAAACTTTTACCCTCAAAAACGCAGCGACATTCGGCATTCAAAAGAAACACATCTATCTTCCTCGCACGCACAATTATCTGAAGACGAGTGTTTTACTTATGTCGACAAACACGACCATAATAGGTGTTGACTCTTACAAATAATGTTTATATTTATTATATGAATAAGTTAATAATAAAGGCTAACAAGTCTATACGTTCCCAACCGAGTCTCATTCTTATCGCAATTACACAAGTCTCTAACATTCTCAATAATAGTTCGTACATATGATATAATCTCGCCGTATATATAATAGAGATTGCTATATTAGGAACCAAATAATTATGCTTTTAACATATTGCATATAAATAAATATAGCCTAATCTATGATATAATGCAACATAACTGTCGCTTTTTGAAATGTGTTTATAAACCTAATGCGTGTTGAATTTTATAATTTCATATTAACTACAGTCGCACTTCATTTGATCGCTTTATCAAAAGTTTTGTATCTCTTCTAGGAAAACAAGAAACATTGATATTGGATCAAGTAAAGAAGCACTTAAAGGAGCGGACAAAACATTCTTCACTACTTACCCGATCATAATATTCGTGCACCTGCCTCTATAGTGACATCCCTTTCGCTTCCCCATCTATCTACCCCCGCCCGCCATTTTTATACTTAATTTTATCGCACTGTACCCAGGGCGCCGACATGACGTCACGCAGTCAGGTACACAGATATTGTGACGAACAGCCCGTTCCACAAAAGCTTGTAACTTGTATTATTATAAGCGGAAGTATCTTTTCAATACATATTGTTGGAAAGAGATTTCCGCTTGTAATACATACAAGTTACAAGTTTTTATGAAATGGTCTCCAGGTAGTATACCCCTAACGCCGAATTTAGTAAATAAAAATAAAAATAAATATTACTTACGGGTAATTTTTTAGACAAATAGCCCCATGGTAAGCTCAATAAGGCTTGTTGTTATGAGTACTAGACGACGATATATGTAATAGATATATTTACTTACATAAAAAACAACCAAGAATCAGGAACAAATATTTATGATCATTACACAAATATGTGCCCTAAAAACAACAAACATAAATAATGTAAACGGACCTCGTACCAAGTTACAATACGACCGAAGTAAGAGGTATAAACATATTTTTTATTCACAATCGTCGACAGAATACCTGACACTAAATATTTAGAGGTACAGCCGGTATGAAATTGTCTGTAACAGCCAAAGCGCCAAATATATCATCACACATCTTTGTGTCTATTAATAAATAAGTGTTGAAATGTGTGTTATAAGTGAATATTTAATGCCAACTGTACAGAGCATCGATCAATGCAGGCTTCGTTTACATTATTTATATTATTTCGGCAGCTTTTCTGCAAGGCGAAAGGGATAGTGCGTTACATTTTGCGCGCTCCTAAGTTATTCAGGTTACTTAAGCATGTTAAACACAACAAAAACGTTTCATTACAGAATTTCCAAACATCTCAATTAGCAATATCACTCAATTAGTGCGTTTTGTTTTGAGTCATATGAAATAAATATAAATTGTTCCTTTGACCGTCTTTTTTTAACGCGGCGATTTCAAAATAGGCGATCAAAGGACGAAAACAAACATTCTTCATTCAGATCTTTTATACATCTATATAAACAGACCATACAATTAGAACTAAGAAAAGTAAGTGGATTGATAAGAAATCCTCGATTATACCCATTCACTTATAGTATTTCTCAAGCAATCAAAACCTCTTACTTTTCTTGTATCAGGTCATAAAAGAATTCATTAAAAGATGCGTTAGGTGGGTCAGAGCCTCAAACTAAATATGTTCACAGTCCGCTCAAACGATAACATGCTTTATACAAAACGGGCTAAGGACGAATTTGGCATGAGCTTGTCGGACTGCTTTTAGATCAAGTGAGTGGTGTGAAACGTTATTTAAGGGGATTCTATTCAATTATTCACAATGTAAATCTAATTTTCATTTGAAAATAAAATATAAGCATTTCAATTATAACAATATAAATAATACTTCACTAAACGTAGATTCCCCATAGTACCGCTTACGGTAACCGATTTTATAGTTCATTTCATTTCTACGACTAGCGAATCATCAGCATCACTCTTTCCTTCACTTTACGTTCGTCGTACAATGGAAAGAGACAGAAATATATGGGCATTTTAATTCGAAATTGTACGGTTAAATGAGACTTCAATCATATGTAATTACTGTTTTGTGACGAAGCATAAGCTAATTGACATTAACTATCAGTTTCATAACAACCATTAACTTCTAGTTAAGGGTATGTATTCAAATTAAAATACCCATATGTTGCGCTACAGAGGCGGTGTGTTGTTAGTTTACAATAAAGAACGGCAGATCAACACAGTCCTAGGGTTTTTACTAAAACGAAAATAAAAAAATATATGCCTCGAGCGTGATTTCTCAATGCAACTAGAGGCATGTTAAAGAACTAGTACGATAGATGGCGCTACATTCCTCTTTGATGCGTATGAAAAATAACTAATTATTTGTGAAAAATCGCATCCATGTTGGCCCGAAAATCGTTGGAAACACGGATTCGGATCCCACTCAAAGAATATAATTTTCCAATTATTTATAGTAAAAAAATCGTCACTACTTTGAAAGAAGTTTGTATATGAAAACAACCTCGCGAAAAAGGCAGTAAGTGCATATGAATTTCATACAGTCACGACGTTTTTCGTTGGAGCAATATGAAATTCCGATTTGTTTTAAGTAGTGACGATTTCATGTTGTTAGCAGACGTTTTGCTTTACAATTTCATACAGACCTAGAATGGCTCCTATAGGTGAGGTTTTACTCACGAGTTTTATAAATCCCCCTATAAGTTTCACACCACTCGACTAGTGGCCGCTAGGGCGGAGTACGGCGTAGCCTCGGTTCAGTGAGTTTAGCAGAAGCACGCGTAGAAACGCGACACGTCGAGCGTCCAGTACGCGTTCAGTTGGTTTCTGCAACAACATTTATTTTATTTATTTATTTTCCAAAAAAAAAAAACAAGACGTTAAAAATATCTCTTAAACATTAAGATTGACATGTATGAAATTATTTGAATGACGTCTTTTTGACATACATTGTAGTAGTTAATTTGAATGAAATCCTTTTGACATACGTTGATGTAGTGTAGATATTGAGGAAGATAAGTGTTTAGTACCTAAGAACTAACATTATACGCCCTAACAGGGTGTCATGTATCTACTACCTATAATTAACATCTCCTGTGATAAACATGGCTTGTAATGTTGAATAAATGAATAAATAGATTAATCTTACAACTAAATAAATATCTTATCTAAGTAGAATAAGAAATCTTCCATATAGCTATTCTTTTGAATTCACGCAGAGCACAAAAAAACAGGTCTAAAACTGTCGCGATGAGGTTCAGGGTGCGCGCGCGGCCCCGCCCGCAGCCCGGCCGCCGCCGGCGCGACCCGAGCTCACGGGGGGCACACAGACCCACCGAATTACAAATCGTTCCTCTCATCACTTTAAAGATATACTAAAAAGCGCCTGCAACTTCGTTCGCGGAGAAAAAGTCATAATCCGTCGTTTTTCCTTCAGCGTAGTCGGGTAAAAAGTATCGTATAACCATCTGGAGATACCCAGCTACCCGTGTACCAAAAATTGTGGAAATCTGTTCAGCCGATTTTGCGTGATGAAGCCACAACGACACATACAAACATACATGAAATAAAAAAATAAAAAAAATCGTTTTAGTGACCTCCAAATAGTCCGTAACAATCAATTATTTTTAAAATATCTTCAATGTACAGACATTTAATTTTTACAACTTTATAATAGTATACGAGGGCTGCTATTTATATATCCGGAAACCGGGATTACAATCTTCTTAAATAGCATATTTGACCGCCATGGTAAAATTTGAACTTTTTTAAGTATATAAGGTATATTTTTTCTTCCTTATTAACGCTCGTGTTTTGTTTTTGACGGGTTTTAAATGTCATCTCGCAGCAAGAATGGAACTCACTCGTGAAAATATTCGTGCTATGATTTATTATGATTTTCGGCGTGGTTTAACGCAACAACAGTGCATAGATCAACTAACTTCAACTTTTGGTGATGAAGCCCCATCTAAAACTACTGTGTATCACTGGTTTAGTGAGTTCAATCGTGGACGTAGTATGCTTACGGACGAAGTTAAGGCAGGTCGCCCGAAATCGGTCGTTGTACAACAAAATATCGAGGCTGTGCGAAAACTTATAATGGACGACCGACATGTTACGTACCGCGAGATAGAGGCGACTCTGGGTATTTCTATGACCAGCATTAATAGCATATTACATAATTATTTGGCTGTAAAAAAAATTTGTTCGCGTTGGATACCCCACAACTTAACAAATGAGCAAAAACATGCTCGCGTCGAATGGTGCAATAAAATGTTAAAAAAATATAACCGTGGTGACTCAAAAGCCGTTTATAACATCTATACAGGTGACGAATCCTGGATCTATGCATACGATCCCGAAACGAAGCAACAATCAACGGTATGGGTGTTTCAAAATGAGCCGAACCCTACGAAAGTGACTCGTGCAAAAAGTACATTGAAACAAATGGTGGCCTGCTTCTTCGGTATTAATGGCCATGTAGCTACAGTGCCACTAGAAAACCGTAGAACGGTTAATTCAGAGTGGTACACGACCATTTGCTTACCGGAAGTATTTGAACAAATTCGTAAAACTAACCAGCGACGAAGAATCATTCTTCATCATGACAATGCCAGCTGTCATACGTCACGCGAAACAACTCTATTTTTGGAGGGTCAAAATGTGGAATTAACGGGTCATCCGGCGTACAGCCCTGACTTGGCACCCAACGATTTTTATTTATTTCCAAATATAAAGAATAAATTACGCGGTCAACGATTTTCGACCGCTGAAGATGCTGTCGACGCATTCAAACAACACGTTATGGAGGTACCTCAGGCGGAGTGGCAGAAGTGCTTTAAAAATTGGTTCACGCGAATGCAAAAGTGCATAGATCATCAAGGGGAATACTTTGAAAAACAATAAAACTATTTTCAGCCGTGTACGTTTGTTTGTTTTTTTGTTTCCGGATATATAAGTAGCAACCCTCGTAGAAGATGTAACGAGTGCAAGTTCTCTTCGAACTTTCAGCTGCTCATATCCGACCACCACAAACGAACATCAAAAACGTGTATTAGGTACATGTGTAGGCAATATGCATGAATTTTTATTTTTGCTTTAGTAAAAACTCATTCATGAAACAAATAGAAGCGAAAAATTATTTTTCTAATAACTATAAAAATAACCAAGATATAAGCAGGATTTAAAGACTTGGCACAAATCTCCGCACAGCATAATGACTTGTAGTTTTTATTGATTAAATTTCTTGTTGGGACTTTTTTTGCTGTGGCGGGAATGACCGTAGTAGCTCATTATTATTATCTAGTTTTTTACTGAAGTAAGTAAATACATATTATACCTTAAATAAGAGAAAAAAATTAAACCGAAACAACTAACCAATTCATTACATCTGAATTTTGCATTATAAAATATCAGTATCGGTCATGTACACAATAGACATGATGACTGGCTATGAAAATCTAAATTGTAATGAGTCCGTCAGCAAGATAATAAAAAAAATATAGTACACGTATTTTTTGCTTTTTGAAAATAATAAAAAACAACTAAGATCAATTGCATTAAAGTTTAGGAGTGGGGGCTCGTGACGTCACTCCTAAGTAAAATTTGTACTTAGGAGTGACGTCACGCGACATTTTGACTCAAATGTATCGCCTTTATTTTTCGATTACATATGAAAAAAGAAAAAATACGTGCCCAATATTTTTATTAATCTACATGACGGACTAATTATTAAATTTTAGTCATCATCCCCATTGTCAAATAATAAAAAAACATCCTTGCCAATAAAACAGCTTAGTACCACTGACAATATGCAATATGGCGAAGGCTGTAAAGCAACTTCACGATCAAACACTACATAAACGATAGGAACATCGTAATAGTCTGATTCTCGAAATTCGTAACGTGCTAACCCTCTTGCTCTCATGTCATACTGTATTTAAGCGAGCTAGACCGAGCGATAACATCTTCTATGAAATGAATAATAGCCAAGCCCCTCAAACGCTGTCGACATCAAGAATTTATGTGGGCCAATCCCGGCGGCACTGCAATGCCGGGCCGACCCGTGACGGGAGTGGAGCGAGCCCCGAACATCCCGTCGGATTACAAAAATCAGTTTAATATACTGGTCCCTCAGTGAGGGAACTTTCAGATATTAAGCTGAAAAGAACAGATACTACACTTTGATCTTAGCCAAAAGGCCGAGAAGCGATAACCAACAATAACCGACTGAGGAGGGTCATTGAATCAGGAAAAATCTTAACAGCGCGATGCACGATTGCCACTAATCCAACACAGCGCCATCTAGCGACAAATTGGGTAACTACACATAATGCGTTCATACATTCAAATATAGGGTGGACGGCACCCTCTCATTCCGCACGGCATTGCGGCAGGAGGCCCGCAGGGCTCAATGCTGTCGCCGACCTACTATACTCACTGTGACAGTTACTTCCACGTATACGACAAAATTAACCCATGCAAATAGTCCGTATAATGTTTTTTTTTTACATTTTCAATGTACAGACGTTTAATTTTTACAACTTTATAATCGTAAGGTCATAGATAAGTTAAATAAAATTGTGATAAAAAATAAATAATGAAAGTTGGTGTGAGAAACTCGGGCACTCACCATCAGGGATCCGCGGGGTGCGGGGGCGACGCGCCGCAACTGCTGTCCTCCGAGTGCAGCGTGTCGCCCATGTCCGTGCCCACCTGGTTCAGTACAAACTAGCACGTGAGAACAATGGTAACATCGTCAGTGTTCATTAGTCGTTACATGAAAGAAAGAAAGAAAAAAACATATATTGTCATTAACTAACAACCAAGGACCATTAAAACAAGAGGACTGACACTTTACATACTTTAAATCGTGTTCCGATCGCAAGGAGATACTCTGGCAAAAACTAGATGGCGCCATAAAAATAAACATTTAACTACGTTATAATAGGGTACATGCATGATCAAAATACCGTAAAAACGACTTCAAAATGTCAAATTAAAATTTAAATCGTCCAAGAAATATGCAACATATAGGCATTTTAAACTACTAATTAGACAGAGAGGTCCGACGTGCACTGTTACGTCATCGTGCACTCCGGGCATATAAACTCCATATTAAATTCTGTTTTGCTAGAAAGAGATAGAATGAAATGTTTGATGGCTTATATCTTGGTTATTTTATAATTATTTGAAAAAAAATGTTTGTCTACTGTTTGCTCCATGATTGAGCTTTTAATAAAGCAAAAATTAAAATTCATGTATATTCCCTATTGAATAAAGAAACATTGTATAGTAACAATTACTTCGCAAATAGCTAATAATAAATGAATCGTAACATTTAATATCTGTGTCACGCTTGAAAACTTGAATAATTGTAAAAATTAATTCTTATACATAGATGGTGTTGTACATATCGGGGAACGGCTTTTTGTATGGAGATGGTCAGTCCTCTTGTTTTAATGGTCCTTGCTAACTACATTTAACACACATATTACAAAATAAGAAAACCGGCAACAGTTGGTATATATACTGTATTCACCTTCCACTGGACACCAAGCAAGCTCCCATGACATCTGTAGAGTTATTTGTATAATAGACAACTCACCTTAAGTACATCGTGCAGCGAGCTCATACTGCCCAGGCTGAGAGGAGTGATCGATCGTTCCAGCAGTAAGGACCCGCTGCCTTGCGACCCGCCGCCTATCGACCTGTGACAAGTACAATGTTATTGTTAGCAAATAATAACCAAAAAGCGGACAAAATAATAGCCATGGAGTATTGAATGGTACAGAGGGCAATCTTATACACGCTGCCCGCGACGAATGGGAAAGATTTTCACTACGCATTCCTTAGTTCATTAGGAGCAAAAAAAAAATTATATGAACCCCAGGCAAATCCGGTTTAGTTTTGAAGATATTATAAATTTTCATGTAAACATTTTATTGTGATTACTAAAGTACATTAAGCTGTTTTGATCGCGACGTTGCCACATATGTGGCCAAGTTTGGCAACGCTATTGACAGAAATCAAAGTGACAGCTACTAGTCACTAAAATAATCCTTTTTTTGGAATAAATATCGTAACCATTTTATAAGGGATACTTTTATAGAGAAGCAAGATTTATTCAATTTTTATGTACAAAAATCGACTAAACTAGTTTTTTTGATGAATATGACTTGGTTCATTCTTTTTTAATTTTAATTTCATTTTTTTTTTACTCCTAATGGCCTCAGGAATGCATGGGTAAAATGTTTCCCAGTCCTCGCGGGCACCGTGTATAGTAAAACAGACGAGTCTCCAGCGGAAAGCAAAAAATAATAGTTCCACATTTAGTCGTTACTTCTGAATTTAGTCGTTACTTCTCAGTTCCGGCCATGCCAACTAATAATTTCAAAACATTTTTATTGAAATGCTACTCAATCCTTCGTTCTTCTTCTGATGTAAATATGTAATTACTATGTCGAAACAACATTACTCTAGTCGTATCTCTAGACTATAATTACTCGTCAGGCAATCCCCTCTTTCGCGGCCTCTGTCGTAATCCATACTAGTCCATACTAATATTATAAATGCGAAAGTGTGTCTGTCTGTCTGTTACCTCTTCACGCTTGAACCGCTGAACCGATTTGGATGAAATTTGGTATGGAGGTAGTAGAGTCCCGGGGAAGGACATAGACTACTTTTTATACCGGAAAAATACCCCTATCCGCGATAAACGAATTTAAGGCGGACGAAGTCGCGGGCAGACGCTAGTGTGCTATTATAAATTACTAGAAGATGCCCTCAACTTCGTCCGCGGAGGAGAAAGAATCATAAACCGTCGTTTTTTCTTCAGCGTAGTCGAGTAAAAAGTATCCTATAACCATCTGGAATCATTTAGCCGATTTTGCGTGATGAAACCACAACGACACATACAAACATATATAAAATCCAAAAAAAAAATTTTTCGTTTTAATGACCTCCACAATAGTGAAAATATCTTCAATGTACAGACATTTCATTTTTACAACTTTATAATAGTATAGATAACAGTGTATAGATGATAAACGGACGTTACCTCTCCATGGGGCGGTGCGACAGCGACAGCGGCGGCGACGGCGGCGCGTCGAGCGGCGCATCGCGCGTGCGCGTCGCGCGCCACGACCCTGCGCCCAGTACATACATATAACAACTATTTCTACTGCCTTTGATCCCTCGCTACGCTCAGGCAGCGGTGTCATTCTTAAACTTCGTACTCGACCGCCTTCAGTTCGTCCATACTATAACTACACATGTAATGCAGTGGTACATGTTCCAGATCACAAGTCAAAATACATTGGGCCGTCAAGCAAGTTGTCAAAACTGACTTAAACCGAAGCCAGGGGCGAGACCAATGAAAATTAATAGTTTATTCGTGTCGGAGTCATATCATAGTAGCGACGAGTCGACGAGATGAATGCTATAGCTGGATTCTAACTTAGGATCACTCGCTACGCTCAGTATTCTGATTCAGGATTACTCGCTGCGCTCAAACTTGGAGCTCGAGATTCGTAATTGGCACTCGCAGCAAAAAAAACCATTTAATAAAAAATATAAAACGAAATTGATCTCTTGTGACACAAATAACTGTAACAAGATAACAACACAAGATTGTTCCGAGATTGTCATTTAGCTTAATCATTCTAGTACACAAATATTTCAGATTTTATTCGACAGTAGCCAAATTTTCTTCTAAACGCTCACGGACTGCTATCCTTACCGTTATAAGATCCGGTGCCATGTGATATTGTGAGCGGTGACGTCCGTTTACTGCTCTCTCGACTGCTGTACATCTGTAACAAACATACACGCTTTATTGATATTATATGTCAACATTTATGTGCACATAAAACGGACACATTACAAAATCAGCAATTAAATATAAATTACATTGCATATGCTCCGACAGTCCCTCTGTTTATAGGCCGACATAGACATTTAAAGGCATTTATGGGCCAACAAATTACCCATACTATGAGGGATTTTCCGAGCCAAGCATTGTAACATATTGCAAATGTAAATAATATAACGATTTTCAGAAGTGCAGATTCCAAAATGATGTTGCGGACATAATCTTCAATTACCATTACGGATGTTTACTTTCTCGGTTTTTGGAAGAGCTCTTAACAATGAAGTAAAGGATTTCAAAATGACAGACATCAATCACTTCTTTTAAATAGTTGTCATAGATGTCGTCTTCCAGGTATTTGGGAGAGTAGTGACTTTCACAAATTGAATCAATTTTAGATTTCAAAATGACGCCATCACTATATTTTTTGGGAGTCTACCTCCGTATGATTGCTCCAGACGGTTTCGGTGGACGAGTAATATGATATAATATGACATTTAGTCTATGAGTTATTGTTTCGAGCGTTACATAATCTCGGACCGGTAACGAATAGTTTGAAAATCCATTAAAATTTTCAGGCATTTCGACAAAAATCCACGGAAGTGATCCGATTCTAACGTTCTCGTACCTGCGGGGCTTCAGTGTCCGCGGTCTCGAGCGTGGTGGGCAGGTCGAGCAGCCTCTGCGAGCGGATGCCGTCGCCGGGGCCCATGTGCGATAAGTGCGCGAAGTTCGTCGGCGCAGAGATCAGACGCGACCGCCGCTCCGACCTGCAAAGCCATACGTAAATCACTAGAGGTATACTGTAAGGAGGCTGCTATACACATTTCATGTTCACTTATCTATACATATATATATGGTCCTCCTCATCGATTTCGATGACGGCGACCCCGACTACGAATAATTATGTATTTTACATTTAACACGTATATATATTTACAAAGAAAACGAAAATATTTAAATAGATTTATTTTCTAGCATGAGCCCTAATATGGCTCGCTAGACCGAACTTAGTCTTAAATATTGTATCGCACGGGACACAATAGAGCTGGCCTTGTGAGTTGTATGAATAGGTATAGGAGGGCTTAGGTCTTTCTTTTTGAGTTTGGCGTTTTAGGTCAAGTGTTTTAAGCCGGTTTTCCTCAAAAATCTTAACAGATTTATGGGTGGTAGAACGCCACGAAGACCTGTTTGAGGCGAGCTCCTCCCAACCTGCAGGATCAATAGCGCAGGAATTTAGGTGACTCTTGAGCACGTCTTTGTAGCGCAGATGCTGACCGCCGTGCTTCCGTTTACCCTCCGCCATCTCAGAATAGAAGCCAGCTTTAGGTAAGCGGTGGTCCTCCTTACGGGACGTGCCCACACCACCTGAGCTGGCGCTGCATGAGGTGAGCTTCCATGCCGTGCAAACCTCTGAATTAGAGACATGATCCTGCCAATTGATCTTCAGGATAGATCTTAGACATTTATTAATAAATGTTCACATACAATGTTGTTATTCCTGTAATCAACGGGTGTCCAGTCTTGGACTCTAAATAAAGAACTGTTATGTACAGATGTAGTGTATAATTGTTTTCCTTCGTATTTTCACGGAAACGTAGGAACGAGTCTTGCTATTTCAGTCGGTCAAAATACAAAAAGTACTGAGGTTGACTGAAGTAACATGACAAATACGAACGTTTCCGAGAAAATACGAAGGAACACAATTATGCACAACATCTGTTAGGAGGCTGCTATACACATTTCCTGTTAATCACTTGTGCGAAGAAGTCATACAACCTAGGGTAACATGGCGTGTCTCCAGAAAAGAATCAACAATGCGTTACTCATACAATTTTGCTATTCCTGGAATCAACGGGTGTCTAGTCATGGATTCTAATAAATAGATGCAAAATTTTAAGCTATATGACAAAAGTCAGTGAGTTTCGTTGAGTGAAATGTGTATTAGTAGTAATGTCGAAATTCCGCTATTTCTACAATGACCAAAGTAACCAATTGTGATATTGCAGGTTCTATTGATATCAAATTTAACGATGATAGCAACCTCTGGATTTCGAGTTAAAAATGTGTAAGTCAAAATCTGTTAAAATGAGAATGTTAGGACTCAGCACAAATAATCCTCATTCTAAAAGGTGCTTACAAAAAAAAACCCGGAGTCCATTTCATGTAAAGGCCTATTCAATATGGAAAACAGAGTATAGTCTTTTTACTATAATTGTGGTTTTATTATTTATTTATAAACTGACCAGCTATTGACCCCAGTATCACTTTGGGGTCGAGGATGTAGCTCGCTGGTTCAGTAACAGCCTATTCACTCTTGCCTTAAAGATACCTAAATCATGATTGTCCGGAAATACACGCGGAAGCGAGTTTCATTCCTTAACGGTTCGCATTAGAAATGATGAAGCAAATCACTTTTATACAATATTAACATTAAATCGTTAACATACCTATTCTACCTATTCTTTTTTCATTAATTTGTTACTTTCATTATGTTTTTTTTATGTTTTTTAATAGTGTGATGACGATCCTTAACCATCATTTGATTTGAATCCTAGTTGATATTTTTTATAATTTTAACTTGTTTTGACATTATATATTTTCATTATTCGTTATATTTTGACGATCATGATATAAATTCGTATAATTTTGACATAAACAAATTTATATTGTAATTTTTATCGTGAAATAAAATTATCTTATATTATCTAACACCTCGAATACTACTTAAAACTCGCAGAACATACATGGGAGACCAATCGATAGCTTTTGAGCTGCTCTATCGCCCCTCTTAGAGCCTTAGCACACTAGCGAGTTGCGAGCGTATTTTCTATACAAATATCAGTCGCGGCGAACTCGCTGCGTGATCGCCTTCATACAAAATTCGCTCGCAACTCGCTAAGTGTGATAAGGCCCTTAGAATTATCCTCGGTCTCTGGGACACCTTGTATATGTACCTACTTAAACGTAAAGTTTATTTTTCTCAACATCTCCCACTACCCAAAGGTTAACTGGAAGAGGTCGCTGTTTTCCCATAAGACCGCCTGTTGTTTATCTCTCCATAAATGTATTGTTTTCTGTACTGTGTTTTGTGAGGTGTGCAATAAATAGACTTACAATCTGTTGTGTGCCTCGATGGCTTGGTGCGACTGCTCGCGCACCGAGAACCGCCGCTTGGTGGAGCCCCACAGCGCCGCATGCTCCACGTTTAGCGGGCCCTCTGCAACACGCAACATCAACAACGTCATCATCATCAGCCTATAAACGCGCCATAGGCCTCCTCTCATGGACGAGAAGGAAGGGGCTGTAGTCTCCACACTGGCCCAGGAGCCCAGAACGGAATGGACACTTCACATAAACCTTTTTGACGACCGGTTTAGCTCAACGGGAGTAACGTTGCCTGCGAAGCTGAGGTCCTGAGTTCAAATCCCGGTAAGGGCAAATATATTTGTGATGAGCAATAAATATTTGTTCCTGAGTCTTGGATGTTTTCTATGTATATAAGTAATATATCTATTGAATATATCGTCGTCTAGTACATATAACAGAAGCCTTATTGAGCAAACCATGGGACTAGTTCGATTTGTGTAAAATTCTTCCGTAATATGGATTTATTTATTTATAAACCCTTGAATTTCTTCGCAGATGAATGCAGGTTTCCTCACGATCAGTGGCTTGCGGTCCACAAAGACACAGGCACTGCCTACCTTAAACGCGACTATGCTCCCATATAGACACAGAGAAACTGCCTACCCTGAAGCCCTGAACGACCATAATTCCATATAGGCACAGAATGATGTTTCCCGCCCTTCACCGAAAAACAAAAAACTAGCGGTAAATATGAAATGATATTTCGTGCATTTTTTTTATGCAATAGTAGAAGATGCCTGCAACTTCGTTCGCGGAGGAGAAAAAGTTATAACCCCTCATGTTTTCTTGTGTAGTCGGGTAAAAAGTATTTTTTTCGATTCAGTGACCTAGTCCGTGACAATAGTTTTTATGAAAATATCTTCAATGTACAGACATTTCATTTTTACAACTTTATAATAGTATACATATGGCAAATGAGTAGATGAACCAACCGATGGAAAATGGTCATCGTCGCCCATGGATATGTGCAACACCGGAGGAGTCGCCAATACGGTGTCAACTTATGAGTGCCCTGTTAACTCGCTTAAGAAATCCTATGTAATAAGCGCTCCGGAAATACCTCAGAATAGAATATAAAAAATCTCAAGATAAAGACGCCAAGCTAAGAACCATAGTGGAGATTCATATATCCATGGGCGACGATAACTACTTTCCAGCAGGTGGCTCGTCTGCCCTTTTGCCACTCGTTACATAAAAAAAAAAATGAAAAAAAAATTGAAAAAAAAAATTGTTTAGCAAATGTTTTTCGGCTGTGATGATCATTATCTGTATACACTCGAACGCAAGACAAAATACATATATATAGCTCGATATTTAAAGGAAGAAGGTTTATAACACGGCTTGAAAACAGGTTTATTTTCCGTACCGGTTAAAGCCAGACTTTGAGAGCCAAACCCATAAATAAGGTTACGCTCCGACTAATCGGTTAACATCTCGGGGCACAATCAGGGAACGAAATCCATTAATCGGTTAGAGAACGCTCCATCAGTGGATAACGTTCCCAAATCAACTCGTTCAAACTAACCTGAATAATGAACCGGTTTAAACTAAATAAATACAGGTTTATTTGTAGCCGTTCACAAGCCCTGGTTTATAATATTAGTATGGACAGTATGGACCAGTATGGATGCACTTACGTCGCAGAAGCGGGCGCAGGTAGATGATGAAGGGCGCGGAGTCGCTGGTGAACGGGAAGCCATTGCTCGCTCCGCCGCACACGCAGCACAGCCATCCCTGTTCGTCCAGCGGCCGCGCGTTCGCTGTACACGACAAAATATCATACTATCAACAAAATTTACAATAAGATAATCGAGTCTGTTTAACCCTCTATTCAGATGTACAGTCACCAGCATCAATCTGACACAGCAAAGCGGGTAAAAATTCTGACACGCCCTAACCGCCCTAGACATAGAGTCGTGTCAAATATTTATGCGCGCTTTGTTGCAACACATATTAACGCTGGTGACTGTAGCACAACCACACAAGAACGTAGCGACAAAACGCAGTGGTTACGTGTGAATAGTTGCGCTGCAGCTTCTTGCAGTAGTTATGATCTGGTCGGACCGACCACACGGTTGTATTTAAAACAAAAATGTGTCCCTATGAAAATCGAATTCATTCATTCATTAATTTTGATAAAACATAGTTTTACATGTCATTAATTTATAACTAGAGGTACATTACAATTATTTTGTATAGATTTTTTTTTTATTGGGAAGCGAACCGGTTAAGAGTGCGCACTCAGTTACTTAGATTAGAAATTCATCAATCGAGTAAATTGCGTCTACTGCCAATTTAGATTTAAGTTTGTTCACAAAACAGCTCATACTAAGAGTATTTTTTATCTCCATGGATATTTTGTTGTAGACTTTAGGGCCTATAGTATGAATGCACTTGTTTGACTTCGCGAGACGTGTACAAGGTGGGCGCAATTCCCCGCGCCGCCTGATATTGTAATTGTGTGAGTCACCGCGTGTCGGGAATTGTTCAATTCGAATAGCCTGTAGGACCGAACTTATATTTCAGAAGGTAAATTAAACTAACGAAATCGTTACAATAGGCACGATGACGGGGTATGATAATCAAAATTCTAATTAGTCGGTGAGTTAGACAACAAAAAAATAATGGACACGTTTTTTTTTATTTCTCTAAATATTAAAAAAATACTCATTGCATCAAAGTTCAACAGTGGGGGCTCGTGACTCCTAGGTAAAATTTGTACCTAGGAGAGACGTCACACAACATTTTGACTCAATGTATCTGATGTATTTTTTGATTACGTAAAAAAAGAAAAAATACATCTTCAATATGTTTTATTTAATCTACATGACGAAGTAATTTTTAAAATTTAGTCATATTCCCTATTAGGGTTTCCTGATATCGAAAAAACACGGGCTGGCCCCACCGTAGCATAAGATTCTACATGCCAAGAAATACCAATATCCCTTGCTGCGATTAGAGGATTGGATATTTCACGTCAAGTAGCTCTAACGACGCTGGCGATTTTTCCATCACAGAAAACCCTCATTTGGCAACCTTTGGTTACTTGAGTAACGGGTCAAATCAGCTCCTTTTTATGAAATGCTCTGAGCGTATGAAGTTTCGAGTTTTCTTTACTTTGTAACATCCAATTTGTAGACCTTAAATAAATAAAAAATATACTTATTTTATAACGTCATAATGCTATATAGTCAAATGTTTTCTATTATCAGTTTTTGATCATTTTGAAATCACCGAAAGCGTAAAAAACTGTTTACAAATGTTTATGCCGAAAACATCAATTACAAAAATAAGATTAAACTGTAAGCATGGCATAATTTAAATTGCCATTGATATATTACTTATATACATAGAAAACATCCAAGACTCAGGAACAAATATTTATGCTCATCACACAAATATTTGCCCTTACAGGGATTTGAACCCAGGACCTCAGCTTCGCAGGCAACGTTACTCCCACTGAGCCAAACCGGTCGTCGATATGGAGTTTATATGGCCGGAGTGCACTGTGACGTAACAGTGCATATCGGACCTCTCTGTCTAATTAGTAGTTTAAAATGCCTATATTATGCGTATTTCTTGGCCTCGTACATCGTACATACAATCGTACATGCATGATTTTTTTATCGCATTTCTTAACTAAATATCAAAATACGGTAAAAACTGTTTCAAAATGTGAAATTAAAATTAAAATCGGCCTATTAGTTAATACATGTGAATAGTAAATCAAAGTACTCACGTATATTGATGGTCTGCACCCACTCGCCGGACTCGATGTCGTAAATGTCGATGTGCGTCGTCGTGAATATCAGCAGGTGCGTGTCGTTGATCGCTGCAAAAAAACGACATCGATTACTTACAGAACATATGATTAATAGGGGTGTTGACTGTATAGTACAGATTAATTTACTTGTACCGGGACACGGGATAAGGTGGCATATCCAACGTACTTAAGTTGTTTTAAATAATAAATCATATTTTGATTTTTTATCTTCTATTATTATTATTTTTTTACTTTTATAAGTTTTGATATGTTTTCTTGGAGAACTACCCATAGAGTTTATACTTAAAATATGAATTTAGGATTGGCTAAGTACAAATATGTCGGCTTTCTTCTCTTCAGTGGTCTCCTCTTGGGAAACGCCGTAGAGTCAGACTTGTAAAAGTGCCCTTGCGGCCTACTTACAGAATAAAGATCATTATTTCATTTAAGTTATATAAGTTCGATACCTTGTGTCTAGCTTGTTTTATGGGCCTTTAAATTTGGGTGGAAAAAGGCTTTTAAAGTATGCAAATATAAACTAATACTATTGAATAATCCATGAAATGTATGGTCACTTTGCCCATACAAGGTAGGGACGTGTCAAGCGTTTTTTTAGGAAAGTCCAAAAGTGTGACTTTAACATTGTCGTATTTCGGGGAATTTTTATGGGAGTGAAGTAGTTTTTTCAGCAATATTTCTGTTATTGAAAGGTCGTTTTATAGAAATAGATAGGGATGGGTTGGCCTCCAATCTCCTTGATGAAAGCTGGATCTTATGGGTGACATGGACGTGTTGAACACGAGCAGCGTGTCCGCGCTGTTGGGCCCTCCGGCGACGACAACAGGGTCACCGCACTCACCGTGGTGGCTGGGCTGCTGCGTGTACATGAGCTCGGTGTCGCGCGCGCGGTGCCCGCAGCGGTCCACGTACAGCGCGAGCGAGTTGAACACGAGCAGCGTGTCCGCGCTGTTGGGCCCTCCGGCGACGACAACAGGGTCACCGCACTCACCGTGGTGGCTGGGCTGCTGCGTGTACATGAGCTCGGTGTCGCGCGCGCGGTGCCCGCAGCGGTCCACGTACAGCGCGAGCGAGTTGAACACGAGCAGCGTGTCCGCGCTGTTGGGCCCTCCGGCGACGACAACAGGGTCACCGCACTCACCGTGGTGGCTGGGCTGCTGCGTGTACATGAGCTCGGTGTCGCGCGCGCGGTGCCCGCAGCGGTCCACGTACAGCGCGAGCGAGTTGAACACGAGCAGCGTGTCCGCGCTGTTGGGCCCTCCGGCGACGACAACAGGGTCACCGCACTCACCGTGGTGGCTGGGCTGCTGCGTGTACATGAGCTCGGTGTCGCGCGCGCGGTGCCCGCAGCGGTCCACGTACAGCGCGAGCGAGTTGAACACGAGCAGCGTGTCCGCGCTGTTGGGCACGCACGCCGCGCCCAGCGGCCGCGCGCCCGAGTGCGACAGGAACAGGTTCACCTGGTTCTCCGGGTGAACTAGGGCTGGAAAACATAAGTACACGCATGAGAACTTTTGAAATCGTCCCACTACAACTGGGCATTTTGACAGTGAAAGTCATTTTGGTGATGTCTATATAGCATGCAAACGAGCACGAAGAGAGCAACAGAGTTGGTTTCAAGTAATATACGAGTGAGCGCGCAGCAGTTCGCCTTCCGCCCGCTGTCTGTCGAGGTCGCTAACTCTCTCGCCGCGCCTTGGTCCGACGGCCTGGTGTAGAGGCGCACTCACAGACGGCGGGCTGGTCGTGGCCGGGGCGGCGCGGGTCGGGCAGCGCATGCGCGGCGAAGCCCCCTCGGTAGCCCAGCAGCAGGCGGCCTGGTGTAGAGGAGCACTCACAGACGGCGGGCTGGTCGTGGCCGGGGCGGCGCGGGTCGGGCAGCGCATGCGCGGCGAAGCCCCCCTCGGTAGCCCAGCAGCAGGCGGCCTGGTGTAGAGGAGCACTCACAGACGGCGGGCTGGTCGTGGCCGGGGCGGCGCGGGTCGGGCAGCGCATGCGCGGCGAAGCCCCCTCGGTAGCCCAGCAGCAGGCGGCCTGGTGTAGAGGAGCACTCACAGACGGCGGGCTGGTCGTGGCCGGGGCGGCGCGGGTCGGGCAGCGCATGCGCGGCGAAGCCCCCTCGGTAGCCCAGCAGCAGGCGGCCTGGTGTAGAGGAGCACTCACAGACGGCGGGCTGGTCGTGGCCGGGGCGGCGCGGGTCGGGCAGCGCATGCGCGGCGAAGCCCCCTCGGTAGCCCAGCAGCAGGCGGCCTGGTGTAGAGGAGCACTCACAGACGGCGGGCTGGTCGTGGCCGGGGCGGCGCGGGTCGGGCAGCGCATGCGCGGCGAAGCCCCCTCGGTAGCCCAGCAGCAGGCGGCCTGGTGTAGAGGAGCACTCACAGACGGCGGGCTGGTCGTGGCCGGGGCGGCGCGGGTCGGGCAGCGCATGCGCGGCGAAGCCCCCTCGGTAGCCCAGCAGCAGGCGGCCTGGTGTAGAGGAGCACTCACAGACGGCGGGCTGGTCGTGGCCGGGGCGGCGCGGGTCGGGCAGCGCATGCGCGGCGAAGCCCCCTCGGTAGCCCAGCAGCAGGCGGCCTGGTGTAGAGGAGCACTCACAGACGGCGGGCTGGTCGTGGCCGGGGCGGCGCGGGTCGGGCAGCGCATGCGCGGCGAAGCCCCCTCGGTAGCCCAGCAGCAGGCGGCCTGGTGTAGAGGAGCACTCACAGACGGCGGGCTGGTCGTGGCCGGGGCGGCGCGGGTCGGGCAGCGCATGCGCGGCGAAGCCCCCTCGGTAGCCCAGCAGCAGGCGGCCTGGTGTAGAGGAGCACTCACAGACGGCGGGCTGGTCGTGGCCGGGGCGGCGCGGGTCGGGCAGCGCATGCGCGGCGAAGCCCCCTCGGTAGCCCAGCAGCAGGCGGCCTGGTGTAGAGGAGCACTCACAGACGGCGGGCTGGTCGTGGCCGGGGCGGCGCGGGTCGGGCAGCGCATGCGCGGCGAAGCCCCCTCGGTAGCCCAGCAGCAGGCGGCCGCGCACGAGCTGCACGGAGTGCACGGCGCCCGGCGCGCGGAGCTCCGCGATGCGGCAGCGCCGCGCCGCCGTGCGGGTGATCTCGTACACGTTCACTATGTACGCGTTCTGTCGAAGTAACACACGTTGCTGTTAAATGCATGGGCCGTCTTTAACCTATTGGGAGCCCTGGGCAATTCAGAACCATTCGGATGATGATATTTTATTTTTTGAGCTGGAGATTCCGTTTTTCGTAAAGATCAAATTCATTCAAAAAGTCAGAAATAATAGTTATTGTGCGGCATTCCTACTGAGGGCTGAAAACGCTCTATAATAATTTCTGCTCAAGCGTGGCGGCATTCTTGAGATAGCATACCGTGAAACACTATCACAAAAATTGTCTGCATCTTTCCATTAAAATAGAGTGCAAAAAACGGATCATTCTATGTCGCATGACAAACGAAGCCACGGAGAATTGCACTAGCCCGGCTGTACCTGAAGGACAAATTCGTAACGCGACTCCTAGCGCGAGAAATATAGCCTATTTCCATGCGGTACAGTGCGAAAGAGATGAGTGATGATGTCACGCAACAAGCGTAGTCGCGACCAGCTTTCCCAACTGATAACCTAGTAAAAGTTCCGGAAGTTTATTAAATGCGTGTGATCCGTCGATAGTAGCTATGTTCGATTCCTCAAATGACGCTTGCATTCGGACCATCCTCGTCCAACATTGCTCATAGAACCGCTGGGCAGAAAGGTTCTCCAGTAGCGAAGGTGTACAGGACAACGCAGCGTGGAAAACCGTCACATAAATTTACCGATATCTAGTTAAAATGATGAAACTGATGAAAATGAAACCGATGGTCGAGGGCGGCGCATAACCGATCGTGGAATAGGCCTTTATCCTGCAGTTTTGCCCACGGGCGTGTGATTTAGGAGTTCAACCCCCCTTCCCTTGTTCAAAATATTACAAAAACTTAGCTACACCGGTGGAAGTGGACGTCTGTAAGGTGATGACGATGATGATCCTCATCTAATGAATGTGTGGCAGTATACATGTTCCATCAGTGGACATTTTTAGCTGATAATGTGACCTGTCGCTTGCAGACGACGGCGAACCCGTAAGTGTTGGTCTTGAGTTGGCCCGCGGCAAGCATCACGCAGCCCTTGGACTCCGCTAGCTTGACGCACTCCACCTCCGAACATTCGAGAGCCCGTACAGGAACCAGCCGAACGTGCCGGCCTCGACCCGCTATCACAACTGCAAGAAACAATACATTTATGGTTAAATAGGCGTATCGTCTCCTCGGAGTGATCACCCACTCTGGGTCGTAGTAAACTGACGTTTACGGACACAAGTCGACCGCAATTACTTTATTATGGCAGAAGTACAGTATTATTTTATGAATAAAAATTACCATCATATTACTTATTACACGTATTTTCATGTATACTTTTGTATAATGTAAAAGTATGCTTATTGTTGAAGGTCCAAATAAATAAATAAATAAATTTCTCGAAACAACGAAATATTCACGTGGACACCTGTCAGTTTACTCCAGTTAATTAAAAAACCTACTTCAGCACACCGCAACCGTCTGGCTTGTCAGGCAGCGAGTCCTCACCGAGCAGCTGTTCCTCGGGCACGTAGGCCGCCTGCGCGACGGGCGCGTGCTGCCTGCGGGGCGTGATCTCGCCGCGCTCCGCAACCATCTAACTTGTCAGGCAGCGAGTCCTCACCGAGCAGCTGTTCCTCGGGCACGTAGGCCGCCTGCGCGACGGGCGCGTGCTGCCTGCGGGGCGTGATCTCGCCGCGCTCCGCAACCATCTAACTTGTCAGGCAGCGAGTCCTCACCGAGCAGCTGTTCCTCGGGCACGTAGGCCGCCTGCGCGACGGGCGCGTGCTGCCTGCGGGGCGTGATCTCGCCGCGCTCCGCAACCATCTAACTTGTCAGGCAGCGAGTCCTCACCGAGCAGCTGTTCCTCGGGCACGTAGGCCGCCTGCGCGACGGGCGCGTGCTGCCTGCGGGGCGTGATCTCGCCGCGCTCCGCAACCATCTAACTTGTCAGGCAGCGAGTCCTCACCGAGCAGCTGTTCCTCGGGCACGTAGGCCGCCTGCGCGACGGGCGCGTGCTGCCTGCGGGGCGTGATCTCGCCGCGCTCCGCAACCATCTAACTTGTCAGGCAGCGAGTCCTCACCGAGCAGCTGTTCCTCGGGCACGTAGGCCGCCTGCGCGACGGGCGCGTGCTGCCTGCGGGGCGTGATCTCGCCGCGCTCCGCAACCATCTAACTTGTCAGGCAGCGAGTCCTCACCGAGCAGCTGTTCCTCGGGCACGTAGGCCGCCTGCGCGACGGGCGCGTGCTGCCTGCGGGGCGTGATCTCGCCGCGCTCCGCAACCATCTAACTTGTCAGGCAGCGAGTCCTCACCGAGCAGCTGTTCCTCGGGCACGTAGGCCGCCTGCGCGACGGGCGCGTGCTGCCTGCGGGGCGTGATCTCGCCGCGCTCCGCAACCATCTAACTTGTCAGGCAGCGAGTCCTCACCGAGCAGCTGTTCCTCGGGCACGTAGGCCGCCTGCGCGACGGGCGCGTGCTGCCTGCGGGGCGTGATCTCGCCGCGCTCCGCAACCATCTAACTTGTCAGGCAGCGAGTCCTCACCGAGCAGCTGTTCCTCGGGCACGTAGGCCGCCTGCGCGACGGGCGCGTGCTGCCTGCGGGGCGTGATCTCGCCGCGCTCCGCAACCATCTAACTTGTCAGGCAGCGAGTCCTCACCGAGCAGCTGTTCCTCGGGCACGTAGGCCGCCTGCGCGACGGGCGCGTGCTGCCTGCGGGGCGTGATCTCGCCGCGCTCCGCAACCATCTAACTTGTCAGGCAGCGAGTCCTCACCGAGCAGCTGTTCCTCGGGCACGTAGGCCGCCTGCGCGACGGGCGCGTGCTGCCTGCGGGGCGTGATCTCGCCGCGCTCCGCAACCATCTAACTTGTCAGGCAGCGAGTCCTCACCGAGCAGCTGTTCCTCGGGCACGTAGGCCGCCTGCGCGACGGGCGCGTGCTGCCTGCGGGGCGTGATCTCGCCGCGCTCCGCAACCATCTAACTTGTCAGGCAGCGAGTCCTCACCGAGCAGCTGTTCCTCGGGCACGTAGGCCGCCTGCGCGACGGGCGCGTGCTGCCTGCGGGGCGTGATCTCGCCGCGCTCCGCAACCATCTAACTTGTCAGGCAGCGAGTCCTCACCGAGCAGCTGTTCCTCGGGCACGTAGGCCGCCTGCGCGACGGGCGCGTGCTGCCTGCGGGGCGTGATCTCGCCGCGCTCCGCAACCATCTAACTTGTCAGGCAGCGAGTCCTCACCGAGCAGCTGTTCCTCGGGCACGTAGGCCGCCTGCGCGACGGGCGCGTGCTGCCTGCGGGGCGTGATCTCGCCGCGCTCCGCAACCATCTAACTTGTCAGGCAGCGAGTCCTCACCGAGCAGCTGTTCCTCGGGCACGTAGGCCGCCTGCGCGACGGGCGCGTGCTGCCTGCGGGGCGTGATCTCGCCGCGCTCCAGGTCGACGAGCGCGAGCCCCGCGTCGCCGCCGACGCAGAAGCGCGACCCTTCTATGACGCAGGCGCACAGCGCTCCGCGCAGGCACGCCGCCGAGCTCGAGTCCACGATCACGCATGCGCTGTACACCTGTATTACAGAAACTAATCATATAGGTACAAACTTAACAAATGCCCCTCCTATGTGTATTAGTAACGTTTTCGATAGACAATTCGACGTTCCATATTAGAAGAATAACATATAAGTTTCTTATCAATTATGAACACTACCAGGTATGAAGGGCATTTATGTCATTTTTTTATAAAGACCTTGCACACCAGGACACATTTAAAAAAATATATCTGTATCTCGAACTTCGTGTCCCGAAATCTACATTTCATCATGGCGAAGTCGGTATGATCCGCATACGCTCTTTAGCTGTCGGTCTAGTAAGTCTATCTCATTTGTCTAACGAATCTAGTTTTAAGAAACTGCTATAAATACTTTTTGTAAATCCAATATTTAACTAAAACTAACGATGACAAAGATACGGTAACTAATAAGTTATTATAATTAACTTTTTCAGTAGTGGTGCATTATAATATTCTAACCAATAGGTCAGTGAAAAGAAAAACAGAAACATTTCAACGCACCTCATATATCTTGAGATAACGGGCCTATAGATCACTCAGCAGATAGGGAGTCTGATTTCCAATTAGATAAATAATAATAAAGACTAAATATTAGACTTACGCATTTATCGGGCAGATTGTTCCTCTTCAATATCCTATGTAGTTCACTTAGCGCTACCACCCACTTAGTTTTCTCAGACTCTGATTCGGCTAGCATGAGTGTATGAGATCGTTTCCCTCCTTCCAGTTGTGACGTTGATATCTGTCGAGAAAAAAAAATATCGTGAAGAAGAATTGGTCTAAAATTGAGAGGATATAATTCGTGAGGTAGGTGTAGAAACGCCCCAAATGGCAGTCCACGCTCAAAGATAGACTTGCTCTGAGCTATGTACAGTAGAAGCACAAATATAAGTTACAAAGATGTACCTGCGCAGAAAGCATTTTTTGAAAACAGATGAACCAATTATAAGGCAGCGCGTTTGCGCGGGTAAAATCTTCAACGCCCATTGGGCAAAATTTTGCGCGCGACGCCGGCGCCCGCCATTTTGTCTGACGCCGCGTCAGTCGCCATGAGCGAGAGCACGAGTTCACCTGTCATTGCATATGCACCGCACGTATAGTGCAACAAGGTCTTTATTGAAATGGTCACACGTTCGATTTCATTCGGTATTTGTTAGCACTCGTCGGTGTGGCCGAAGATTGCCGATGTAACTTATAATCGTGGTACTACTGTACTGAATTGTAACAAAATTATGTACGGCAAAAATGTATCTATTATGTGCATAAAAATCTATAACAATTTGCCGGAGCACCTAAAGTTGCTATAGTGTAATACATTAGTCGCAATTTAACAAGTTGGCTTCTTCACAAGTGTTTTTATAGTGTTAACCAATATTTCAAATTTAATTTGACTCCTTAAATAGTATTGCTGATTGTTGGTGTTTATGATTATTATTGCCGAAATTTTTTGATTTAGCTTATTGTTGTATAATTCAAATCTTGCTTTATTAATTAATTTCATGTTTTTTTTGACTCCGACAAATATTTGGAACAGATAACGGGAGCTGCGTTTTTTATCTATCACGCTATAAAACGTAACTCATAGACCCGCTCAACAAAGGTAAATAAAAAACTACCTACCCTAAATATACAGGGTATGTCCCGTTTGTTGGCGTGTATGACGTCAGAGTCCTTCACCGAGGCCACGCTGAAGTCGGGGTCGCGCATGTCCAACACTTGGCTCACGCATACCGAGGGCAAGGCGTTCCTGAAACATGATCATCTATCAATCTACGAAAATAACTCAAGTAAGGAGTATAATGTTTGTTACATTTTATGATAGTATGCTTATTGTATGATCCCTTTGTTTTCCATTCCCAAAATTATTGAGTCATATTGTAACATCCATATACGGCTCTATATCGGAATCCCTAACGTCTTTTGTCCTAATGTATCGTTTGTCCTAATGTATCATTTGCCATAACGCATTTTTTCAGAAACCGTAAACTTTTCAGGATTGTTATAAAACAAACCTAACCTAACCTAATCTTTACGACGATCTTTTAAAAAATCCTGAAAAAATTACGGTTTCTGAAAAAATTGCGTTATGGCAAATGATACATTAGGACAAACGATACATTCCGAATGAGACCCCCATATACTACTAGCTTGTGCCCGCGACTTCGTCCGCCTTAAATTAGTTTATCGCGGATAAGGGTATTTTTCCGGGATAAAAAGTAGCCTTTGTCTACGGTTCAGCGGTTTAAGCGTGAAGAGGTAACCGACAGACAGACAGACAGACAGACAGACAGACAGACAGACAGAAAGACAGCATTTATAATATTACTATGGATTGTAAAGACGTAAAAATTAAATGTATGTACATTTTCAAAAAAAATATTGTAACAGATTATTTGGAGGTAATATATTTTTTGGATTTTTTTGTATGTTTGTATGTGTTGTTGCGGCTTCATCACGCAAAATCGGCTAAACGGATTTCAACTATTTTGGTACACGGGTAGCTGGGTATCTCCGGATGGTTATAGGATAATTTTTAGCTGTAGCGGCCAGATAGCTGCTACACTTGATTTGTAGTTTTTAACCGACTTCCAAAAAAAGGAGGAGGTATAGAATATTTTTTACCCGACTGCGCTAAAGAAAAAAAGACAGGTTATCACTTTTTCCTCTTCGCGAACGAAGTTGCCCACCTTCTAGTATTATATAATCGCATTTTTTTTAGTGCACTTTTACGGACATTTTTTTACCTGTCTTGCGTAATGTCGTAAAGGAAGAGCTTAAAATCGCAGACAACGACGAACTGCCTCATCCAGCCTTTCTTCACGCCGCCTGGTTTCGGTACCTGAGGGCAAAAATATATACACATGAAGTCAAATTCTTAGTGCTAAATATTCATTTTGCCATTCAGAAGAAAAATAAGTTACATCAGATCGTAACATAAAGGGTTTTTTTTTTTAAATTAATGAATTGGGAGTTAATTGACTGTGGTTTTGGTAGAAATCCACGTCAGTTAAGCATCAGCGACATATTCGTTTCGACATAACCGTTAGACCATGCGCTGTGTATATAACTGGCCGTGTCAGAGAATACTTCCACGACCTGTATCGGTGTAGGTTTACTTTGTTCCATCTCTCATAGACCATGCTATCGCCTGATGGACTCGATGCCAAGCGGAGCACAACTCGTATGTCTAGCTAGTTCGCTCGTACACTGTTTGCTGCGGATATCGAAGACGCAGACTGGGTCTTCTACAAGTTTACGATGTGGTGAAGGTCACAAAAAGCCGTTGGATGAGCGTGGTATAACAACAGCCATCGTTGATAGATCCTTTATGCCAGAAATGATATAGATGACGTCACGTATACCTTGACGTAGCCCTCGTAGGCGGTGCCCTGTCCGCGCGCGGGGTCGATGCCGAGCGGGCGGCGCGAGCGCGCGGCGGGCAGCGCTCGTGTGCACCGTATAGATGACGTCACGTATACCTTGACGTAGCCCTCGTAGGCGGTGCCCTGTCCGCGCGCGGGGTCGATGCCGAGCGGGCGGCGCGAGCGCGCGGCGGGCAGCGCTCGTGTGCACCGTATAGATGACGTCACGTATACCTTGACGTAGCCCTCGTAGGCGGTGCCCTGTCCGCGCGCGGGGTCGATGCCGAGCGGGCGGCGCGAGCGCGCGGCGGGCAGCGCTCGTGTGCACCGTATAGATGACGTCACGTATACCTTGACGTAGCCCTCGTAGGCGGTGCCCTGTCCGCGCGCGGGGTCGATGCCGAGCGGGCGGCGCGAGCGCGCGGCGGGCAGCGCTCGTGTGTACCGTATAGATGACGTCACGTATACCTTGACGTAGCCCTCGTAGGCGGTGCCCTGTCCGCGCGCGGGGTCGATGCCGAGCGGGCGGCGCGAGCGCGCGGCGGGCAGCGCTCGTGTGTACCGTATAGATGACGTCACGTATACCTTGACGTAGCCCTCGTAGGCGGTGCCCTGTCCGCGCGCGGGGTCGATGCCGAGCGGGCGGCGCGAGCGCGCGGCGGGCAGCGCTCGTGTGTACCGTATAGATGACGTCACGTATACCTTGACGTAGCCCTCGTAGGCGGTGCCCTGTCCGCGCGCGGGGTCGATGCCGAGCGGGCGGCGCGAGCGCGCGGCGGGCAGCGCTCGTGTGTACCGTATAGATGACGTCACGTATACCTTGACGTAGCCCTCGTAGGCGGTGCCCTGTCCGCGCGCGGGGTCGATGCCGAGCGGGCGGCGCGAGCGCGCGGCGGGCAGCGCTCGTGTGTACCGTATAGATGACGTCACGTATACCTTGACGTAGCCCTCGTAGGCGGTGCCCTGTCCGCGCGCGGGGTCGATGCCGAGCGGGCGGCGCGAGCGCGCGGCGGGCAGCGCTCGTGTGTACCGTATAGATGACGTCACGTATACCTTGACGTAGCCCTCGTAGGCGGTGCCCTGTCCGCGCGCGGGGTCGATGCCGAGCGGGCGGCGCGAGCGCGCGGCGGGCAGCGCTCGTGTGTACCGTATAGATGACGTCACGTATACCTTGACGTAGCCCTCGTAGGCGGTGCCCTGTCCGCGCGCGGGGTCGATGCCGAGCGGGCGGCGCGAGCGCGCGGCGGGCAGCGCTCGTGTGCACCGTATAGATGACGTCACGTATACCTTGACGTAGCCCTCGTAGGCGGTGCCCTGTCCGCGCGCGGGGTCGATGCCGAGCGGGCGGCGCGAGCGCGCGGCGGGCAGCGCTCGTGTGCACCGTATAGATGACGTCACGTATACCTTGACGTAGCCCTCGTAGGCGGTGCCCTGTCCGCGCGCGGGGTCGATGCCGAGCGGGCGGCGCGAGCGCGCGGCGGGCAGCGCTCGTGTGCACCGTATAGATGACGTCACGTATACCTTGACGTAGCCCTCGTAGGCGGTGCCCTGTCCGCGCGCGGGGTCGATGCCGAGCGGGCGGCGCGAGCGCGCGGCGGGCAGCGGGCAGCGCGCCGCGACGCGCGCGCAGCAGCTGGTGTGCACGGCGAGGCCGCACGTCTCGCACACCACGCCTTGCCGCGTTAGGCCGATCTGAAAGTTCACATAATTATATTTACCCGCGTCTCCTTTGGAGTGACAAAATCGCAATCTTGTTGTTTATAAAATTGCGAGAAATTTGACGGCACATAAGATTTTTTTACATTTGTTATGGTATGTTTACACGCTTGCCGAGGCTTCAAACGTCTATAAGCCTTTGTAAACGCTCGTACGCCATTTACACGCTTGCGAGTGCGTTAGTGTGTTCCGGACAGGCAAAAGTGGCAGACGTGGACGGACAGACCGGTACGCCACGAGCTCGTGAGCGGCACTGAGCCCGCGCCAACGAGTAAATACGTCACGAGCGCTTGCCTCGAGCTTTCTTTGATCTGTTCAAAAACCGACACTAGCCCGGATTGGCGACAAACTCTTGCAAGCCAAGCCAAACACTTTTATTATTCAATTATCAGTACCAGAAAAAGAATGCCATCAAGTTTTACTTCACTGAATCTAGAAATAGTTTAACTTTTTTTTCTTGGTGCTACATCATAAGCTGAACCCGTGATAGTGAGCTGCTTAGACAGGGTACAACAAAACACATGTACAACTTTATAATAGTATAGATCTTACCTTAATTTCTGGTGTTGGTCAAAATCCACTACTCACAGTTGTAACATAATCAATTGAGAAAAAAAAAATTGAGAAACGATGACTTCCTATAAGGTGACTCCACTGCTCATCAGCTACTTATTACTTTAAGGCAGCAAATGATGACTCCGGCTCGTTCAGTCCGTTTTTTAAAATGTGCCGATCTCAGAATGGCCTTCTTCCAACGAACGTCTCTTTCCCATAGTGTCTTATATTCTATTTATTTCCTATAATGACGCTTTCATAAAATAATGGCTTCCTGTTACGTCTAATTTCAAAAATGGCCTGCTTATTATGATAAATAAATCATGTATCCCATCATTATACCTGAACCAATAAAAATAAAAATAAGACCAATCCGGAGGTACCTTTAGAATAAAATCGGTTCACACTTACTATTTACATATTTTCGGTGAACATATACATATAAAGAAGATCCCCCGAATTCAGAAACAGACAGTTTAAGAATCATACATGAACATCAAGTAAACTGACAATGTAGAAAGAAGACCATTTCGAGACACACACATTTTAGGATACCAAGTGATGCTGAAATATATAAATATAGTTACCATGAGCGACGTGCAGTGGTTACACTTGGTGGGACTGCTGAACGTGCGCACTAGGAACTGGTGAAGTTTCTGCTTGCCTGGGACCGCGGGGCCTAGCGATGGATCCTGCGGAAAACAACAGCTTTAACAATCGTGCCAATATCATCATCATCATCTATGTAAGAGCTAAGCTCTTGTCGGTGGATTAATTTCCAGCTTATTCTACATTCTGCTTTGTCCTTTACTTCTTTGAATGATGAAGCGTGTCAATAAGTTTTTGTTTGAGGAAATTTTCAAAGACAGCGGTTGCTTTAAAAGCGTAGAATTAAACAATTAGTAGATCCTTGCTTACGATGTATCCGCTTCTCCCTCCAAGGATCAATCTCACTAACGTAGTATAAGCTTTATTCCAATAACTAGAAGACGCCCGCAACTTCGTTCGCGGAGGAGAAAAAGTCATAACTCCTCTTTTTTTTCGTTAGGATAGTCGGCTAATGTACGGTTTCATCACCGTACATTTCTTTGTGCTTACTTGCAAACTACTTTGAGTCGCACGGCAGCGAATATTACTTACATGAATAATATAATAATTTAGACACTTCGGTCAAGCACGTTGAACATAACGCACATAGAGAAAGAGAACCAACTTATTAACTGTGTATTAACATTGGCTAATAACATTCTCTATAATTCTCATTATCTTTCACCAAACTCCAACTACATACCCAAAACTACAAATCAAGTGTTAGCTAAAAATTATCCTATAACCTCCTGGAGTTACCCAGCTACCCGTGTACCAAAAATAGTTGAAATCCGTTTAGCCGATTTAGCGTGATGAAGTCACAACGACACATACAAACATAGAAACATTTTATTTTTACAACTTTATAATAGTATAGATAATTAATTAATTACTCGTGAGTAAACTCATTTTACGTGTCTTCAATATTTAACCTAAGGATAAAATCTTTTCAGTAAAATCTTGTATCGCCAATTTCGGCTGAGTAATTGTCATTGTCCCTGTCAAATCAATCCCTTATTTATTTTCTAATTAACGTATTACCCGAACAAACTTAATAAAAAACGCAGCACCATCGTTCAGGCACGGGACAAACTGTCTATCTTACTTGGGTGCATTATGATTTCATTCCATTCATGCGCTCAACGGAACACAGTAACTATGCGAGAGTAAGTCCGTTAGTATCATATTATATCAAGTCAAATAAAAGCTTGTAACAAAAGTAAGAAATTATAGTGAACGACCTTCAGCTTTTAATTTAGTTTTGGGGGAACACAGATCAATAAAATGGTGTAACTTTAAAGTTTTTCAGTGTTAGTGTTCATTCTTTATTTAACGATGATTGGGTATTTCTTAATCGTACAATGACAGTATGCTGTAAAGGAGGGTGGGCTAATTGGCCCCTTGACCAATAAGGACAAGCGATATGTCACTGGATAGCTTATTCTAAGTTCTAAATCTTTTACTATGGCAGGTAATCCCAAATGTGAAAAAATTTATCGCTCCATAAATATAGTTTAATGAGTTGAAACGTTACTATGTAACTTTTTTGATACTATCCTATATCGCTTTAGACGTTGTGTTTGTGTGTGTTCGTGTATGTTTGTGTGTGTGTGTGTAAGAGAGAGAGAAGTTACAAAATAATACGAAGATGGATACCGTGGACATTTCACTGGGCGAGCTTTTGCTAGAAGCCGGCGTAGCGGCTCGCGCCTCCATCTCGTCCTGCGACTCCACGGAGCCACTCAGCGCCGCAGACTGGTGCGAACTATACATCAACTGCAAACAACAACCAGTACAAATTTGGTGATCCTACCGGTGATGCTCATGGCCACACAGAAAAAAAAACGTGATCCCACCGCTGATGCTCAGAACACCTCAGTAGTCTGAACAGTGAGTTATATCTATTCTAAAACACGATGTATGGATACTACTAGATGATATTCAATGCGGTCTCTTCTGATTCTGGACAGAACCTACTTGATATGTCTGGATTCATCCGGATTTAAAACAAGTGTTTGTTTAGATTGTAGTGGTCGCTTTTTGGTTTTTTGAGTTATAATATCTCTTTCATCATTCACCGTCAACGTATTATGAGCAGCTGTGTGGTAGAACCTTAACTACCTTAACAGTACAGGGAATTAGTCCCATTTCTAAAAATATTAGACATTACAATCTGTAAACATTAAACATGTAAGTAGGTAGACAAAACGTAGTAATAAATAAACTCGTTCAGGTAAGTCTCTCATCTTGACGCGCGGCGCTGTCCGTTATTATTGTGAATCTTAATACATAGGAATCCTTTCTTACGTACATACCAACAACTTCTCCCGACATTGGACCAATCTTTCAATCAAAATTTGTAGTGATAGGAATATTTCCGTAGTGTGCTGTACGAGTTTACCTCACCCCCCGCTAAAATGCATGAAAAATTTGTTCAGTAATGACACGGCATGTCATCCTCATTTTAAATGCTCTTAGTTTAAGTTCGTGCAGTAAGGCTGGCTATGTGGCTACTTAATGTCACGCGATCGATTTTATCAATCTCTTAATGTTAGAAAGAGACAGTAGTTGATATGTCATGCAACACGCGAAGGCACAACCAGTGCGTTTAATAGTTTGGTCACATGCAGAGAGTACTCATATAAGGAGATGCCACTTTTCTACCTCATTATAATTCAACAGGTTAAAAACTAGATAGACGACACGTTTGAACCGTCGATAATTTTATCAAAACTAGTAAATCATTTCAAAAAATCTTTAATGTTTATAAAAAAAAATAAAAGAAGCAAAATTGAGAAAGGACAATTATTTTCTTTTCACATTAGAATCTATAGTATAGTACTAGGGATAATTTTAATCTTTATAACTGCGAAAATTTTAGTGTGTGCCATCTTATAAATTAAGGCAATGTCTCGTCGACAAAGAAATATATGGAAAAAAAAAACTACTAAAAAAGTATCGTTCCTCATGCGTTTATCCCTTATACAACGAGATGCACAAACGTAAACAGGCAAACATACAAGCCTACGTTAAGTACCTGCGTATTGCAACAATGCTGTACGCTTCCGTATCGATACTGCGGCGACATCTAACGGCAGAAACAAAAAATAAACAGCAAAATAAAAATATAAAGCATACATTATACAGAAAGATAAAATGTAATTCTATCGCAACACAGAATTACAATAGGGATGATGACTTAATTTTAATAATTAATCCGTCATGTAGATTAATAAAAAATATTGTAGATGTACTTTTTCTTTTCTTACGTAATCAAAAAATAAAGGAGATGCATTGAGTGACGTCACCTCCTTGGTACAAATTTTACCTAGGAGTGACTTTACAGGTTTAAAAAATATTACATATAAAATGCATAGTAAAGTTTATAACGAATATAAAAAAACGTACGTCGACGATCGTCAAACGAATACGTATATCAAAAACGATTCCAAATTGCTTATCTAACATGTATATTTTTTTACATAACGGCATTGCTCACTATTGTAGCTACAATAGCAGAAAAACCGGCCAAGAGCATGTCGGAGCAGGCGCATTGTAGGGTTCCGCAGCCATTTATACAAAAACTTGCACTTCAGATGAAAAAAAGTATAAGAAAAAAATCTAACAAAAGAGCTTATCTCCCGGCACTTACGTCCTTTTGCTGAGAAGCGCAGTTTTTGGCAATAACTTAAAAATGGTATGTCCGATCATGTTGAAAACAATTTTCGTTGGAAGTATTTATTATGTTTTTTGTATTTGTACAATTTTTCATATTTTTTGGACGTACCGTTTAGGAAATAGAGGGGGGGGCACAATTTATGCTACTTTTGGAGTGATTATTTCCGAAAATATTCTTTAATCCAAAATTTTTTTTTGAAATCTTAAGATGTTTTTTAGAAGAACTGTCGAAATATGTGCCACACATTGATATTTGCTGTTTTTTTTTTTCAGTTTCGGTTACATGTATGAAGTGCCCCCCTAGATTTTTTTTTGTTATTTAATATCAAACTAAGTAGCGGTTTACACAAGGAACATATGCTTCAAATTTCATCAATATAAATCTTGTAGTTTTTGAGTAAAATGTCTGTGACATACGGACGGACGGAACTATAAGGGTTTCTAAAAAACGCAATTCACATTATCTCTTCCTTACTCTATCCACCGTATTCTTTTTATTTCCTTGAATTTAGTATTTTTCTATCACCTTTCACACAATCCATCCATCTTTTCTTTGGTCTTCCTTTCCTTCTACAACCTTCCACGTCTATAAACTATTTATAAAACAAAACCCACCTTCTCATCATTATTGACAGGCACGTTATCATAGTGCCGCTCCGTCGGGGCTTCCTTTAGGAACTGGTCGAGGTAGCTCAGCTGCGACGGCGGCCGATCCAAGACTGCAAACGTAAACACGGTCAGACGGGCCGGCAGTAATGCCGAAGGTTAGGGTTTGCGATCAGGATCCGTTAAAAAAAAAATTAAAGCATCGACCACTAAAATTGCTCGGCATCGGCTTCACATACACTGACGCACCATAGAGGTAAATTATGAGTCACGGTTTTAACGCATACCTACCACACCGAAGCTCAAAGCTGCGTACGCGATGAAGTGTCTTAAGCTGATATCAGACGGTTCACTTGAATGAATATTCACCCGAATGAATTCATTAGTAAGCCAATCATTTAGATAGGATTTTTGTTTCACTTTTCGTTCAGACGTGTCGCTTTGAGTGAAAGATGCAAAATGAAACAAGAAAATGAAAGAAAAGTGAACCGTCCGATATCACCTTTATGCGTCACGTTATCTGTATAATTCAGCCGCGTGTGGGAGGCATGCGTAAAAATTTTAACGCATCACGTCGCTGCGTTTACGGAGCGTCAACGTATTATAAGCAGCCTGTGGTAGAACCTTAACTCCCTACAAAACAAGTAATCGGTGAACAGATGAAAACCTCCAATGTACATCTAGAAAATTGTTAATTTTCAAGCAGCTAAACTGATTTTCTGAAACCACGGCTTAACACTCGATGATGTCACCTTTCAAATACAAAAAACTAAATTGAAATCGGTCTATCCGTCACCGACACGCGTCAAATTTATAAGTAAATATCAGGGACAATCTTACACAAATCGACCTAGTCCCAAACTAAGCAAAGCTTGTACTATGGGTACCAGGCGACGATATACATAATATACAGATAAATTATAATACTTAAGATCTAGGAACAAACATTTGTGCTCATCACACAAACACTTGCCCTGGCCGGGAGTCGAACCCAGGACCTCCAGCTTTTAAAACCGTTGTGCAACCAACTGAACCAAACGTGTCGTCAAAAATTAAACAACGTTCAGTAAACAACTGTTTTCGTCGGGGGCTAAAAAGAACTCTCTGTGGCATCGTAGCTCTTGAACGGATGAACCGCTTTCTGTTTACTTTTTTGTGTTTGAAAGGTGCTTTTATCGAGAGTGTTCTTGCTGTGGTTCATGAGAATCGGTTCTGTGTGAAAATGATCAGCATTTGTCTAGACCTTTCGAAAGATTTATCTGGTGGCCGATTACTTTTATAGTAAAGATCCGTGATATCCGGACACTTTGTACAATTGGGATCCAGATAGCAAACCCTGGAGGTTAATCGGTTAGGGAAACACTGAAACCAATCCCAACCGGTACCAACACAGAATATAGTTGCGCAAACGTTCATTAATCGTAATATCGTGTAACCACTAAAAAAAAACGCGTAGTTGCGAGAACGCAAAGTGATAGTTTTGTATTAATTTTCGAATATCTGGCAGGCGAAACATTGTTTTTTTTTTAAATTTACTGTAAAATACACACGCCGCTTTTGGAGAAACAGAAGAGCACAAGTTTTTTTGCTATTCCTTTGAAACTTCAACTCTTTTCTGCTGTAAAATTATTTACAAAATGCTCAATGCTCTCCGCAGTTCAGTGTGGTTTCTAATTATTTTGTTTCGTTTGCGAGATGATGAAGAAAAATTACAAAAAGTTTATTGATCTTAAGTAGCTAGTTGGCGAATAAAACTAATAGAACAATGTGTTTGTAAAAGGCGCATTAAGTGTTTAAATAACGTTTGTGCAACCAGGCAATATATTATATTCTTCGAAATTAGATATGGACGAAACAACTTAGTAAATAAGTGACAAAAAAGGGGTATTTAGTAAGAATGACCACATATTTGTATAAAACACATACATATTGTAGGTTTTGCTATATTTGTTTAGGTATTTAATACTCATCCCAGTTATTGCACAAAGGAAAAATGGACGGATCAACTTTTTCTTGTCATAATTATATCCATAACTCAGGAGAAAATAGTAACAGAGTTGCTTAGAAAGAAGGCTATTAACATACTCACGAGAAAAATGGATCTATATTGTCTAAAACGAATGTTTGTTGCCTTTAAATCATTTAAAAACTTAGTTTTAACACTATAACAGTCCCTGGCTTCCATCAATGAGCTGGCTCGGCACGTCCATGCATTACATATAATGCACGATTGGGTGCTTAACATGTAGACGTGTACGTGCAAAGCTAGCTCACTAGTGCATTACATGTAATGCATGGACAGTGAAAGTGTTAAGAGCAACTCAGGGGATGTAACTATGGCAACAACGTACAAACAAAAGTAGATCGACCAAATACATACGTACATATTTTCTTTTTCATCATCAGTCAATCTCTAAGTAAAATACTTAAAATGACATAAAACTAATTGTTTTATAGTTACTTGTTACTAATATAAAACATAGAGACTAACGGATGAAGTCAATATCTACTCAATTGAAGAATAATCTGTGTCTTTGGATATACCTAAACAAATCGAGCACAATTCAGCTATCTTATTATTGTAAATAGAAGCATGCACATAGGACATTACATGGACTCTGTACATACTAGACCAGGAGCCCACATTGACACGACGCAACATATTGTCACTATTTTGAAAACGGCTTGTATCTCAAAACAGGTCCAGGAAAAACGGCGTAAGTACATACTGAGTCCGCACGACTCTTACTGCGTTTTTACTTTTACTTGAAGCAAAACGAGTTAGGAGTTATTTTTTCAAAATAGTAACAATGATTATGATGTTTTATAAAGTTTTCCAGCCAATACTGAATCCGTACCTTCGTAGCAAGATATGCCATAAGTTAAATTATGTAGATGATATTTTAGTACCATCAGCCACACACTTGACTGCCCATTTGTAGACCTTATCGACATTGACATAAAGCCTCTTGGTCACTTAAAGGTGTCGCTGTCTGTACAATAGGCTCATGCCTATTGCACACACAGAGAGAGTGAGTGAAGACACGTATATTTAACATTATGACTAGTATCAGAATAAGGCACTGGTCCCACCAAGGGCGAGGAAGCGATTAGCTACTCGCCCAAGAAACGAACAAAAGATATCGATCCTGTGTTAGTAAAAGAGACACATATATTAATAGTTCGTTGCTGGCTCTTCACACTGCCGGCGAGAACTCTCTCATATATGTATCTCTTTCATTGACACTGAGTCTACATGTATTGTTCGTATCTTGAGCGATTTGAGCGAGAAAATACTCAATAGTTGCTCGCTTTCTCGCCGTTGGTGGGACTAGTGCCTAATACTGGAAATCCAGTTTACCCGGCTGTAACACTTGTAACCACTCTATATTATGTTCTATGGCGAATCTCAGGTATTCTAGCTCTACCTATTCCCATCACTGCAAATAACCGATTGCATTACCTGGTTAAGTAGGATGGATTATTTCTTACTTTTTGAAACCAATTTATTGTAACATTTAGGTAATTGTGCCATGGTATCAATATGGACTCGTGTTATATATAACTGTGTTCACAAAACTCATAACAATAAAACTGATTAGTGAACTAACAAACAAGTGTTAAAGAAAACCATCGCTCAGCGCGTTATGTGGCGTTTGGATGAAAACTCAGGACCTCATCTTTTTGAAACGGTTAAGATTTGAGTATGGTGAGAAACAATTGGTTGATTTTGTAGTGTGATGTTCAGTATATAAATGAGAGTTGTGTCTAATTTATGTGACATATCCATTTTCATTACAACATTCTTTAATTTTTGTTGGAGGTATTATTGCTGTATCAAATTTCATATATTTTAAGTTAACCAGTAGAAGCGTGTGAAAAAATGGCATATTAACTGTTAATATTTATCTAATTATTGTAACGCTTGTAAAAAAGTGCAGTATGTGAATGCTATAGCGTCCGCGTCCGTGAGTGTTAATTTTTAACCGACTCCAAAAATAGAAGCGGTTATCAGTTCGGTTGTATTTTTTTTCAAAGTTGTCTGTTACGATATTGGGTATGTTTTTGAAGTAAAATACGATGTGTTGAAATGGGATGTTGAAATAGATTTCTTGTCACATCCATGCCACCTCGATAAGCCAAGCAAAAGCGAAGCGATTTACAAAAAAAAAATTGCCAATGGGTCGCAGTCATCACTGTTTTTGGGTCGAATGACAATTTCAACTTAGAAGTAACAAATACGAAAAATTGTTTTACAAAATTTATCGTACAAAACTAAACACAACAGGGATGATGACAATTTTAAAAATTAGTCTGTCATGTAGATTCATAGAAAATATTGGAGAAGTATTCTTTCTTTTTTTACGTAATTAAAAAATAAAGGCGATACATTGATTCAAAATGTCGCGTGACGTCACTCCTAAACTTCAATGCGATTTATCTCAGTATTTTTTTATTATTTTATAAAGCAAAAAAACGGTGACCAATATTTTTTTATTTTCTAACTGACAGACTTATTAGAATTTTGATTTTCATATCCCGTCATCATGCCTATTAAATTATTTTAAGGCGCTCCTAGTAAAACATCAATCTATCTCATAATTATATACTTGTGTGAGAAAGATATAAAATAAATAATAAATAAAATAAATATTTATTAATTTTATTTGTTATTTATTAATTTTATTATTTTATCAATGTTTTATTATTAAAAAGCACACGCCTCCTATCCTACCTCTCACTTACAAGGGTGGATAAATTTTTCTTGGTATTCTGTCCGGTAACTCAGTAGACTAAGTGACAGAGTTACTTAGAAACATGCTAATAATCTAGGCTATTAACATAATGACGGCCCCTAAAAAAAATTATGAATATGGGCTAAAAAAAATCTGCTTTTATATCGGTTAGAATCGTAGTTTTAAAGAGTAACTCAGGATACGTCTATGTCGACAATGAAAAAGTTGATTATCCCACGAAATTCAACAGAAAGCAAAGTTCAGATAAATCAGTTTGGCTCAGTCAGGACTAAGGTACATTAAAAGGCCAGTGCTTAAAACACAACTGAGCCTGTGTCAATTATCATTGTACCATCTCTTTTCAGTAAATAAAGTGTGAGAGAGATGGAAGACGTGTGGCGTCATAAATAGTTTTGTTCTACAATTGCATATTTTAACTGCCTATACATTTATAAACCACTTTTCCAAAACACAATGGCAACTAAATATGCAAATTACCTGTTATTTATAACTAGCATTTTGATATCACTTTCTTCCCCACAAATTTAAACAAATATTTAACAAGATAAATCTACTTAATAAAATAAACATTAAGACTTACGTTTAAATATATGCGACCCTCTAAACAGTGATAACACGGTTATTATGAAAAAACAAAGTTTCCTTCACACTTGCTCGTTTACAAAATGGGATAACGATTACTATATCTAGAGCGGCACAAAACAAATAAACTACACCTCCAAACTCTATAATGTCTGTTGTAATTTTTGTTAGTCGAATAAAGAAAACGTGAGACATTTTATTTAGAATTAGTCAAAATGTAACAAAACAAAAATAACCACAGACAATGTTACCGGGTCAAAAACAAATGCACAATCACATACAAAAATCTACTATGAGGACGTGTACTTAATATTTCATTAACAGTAACACACCACTTTTGACGTATATCGATTAAAATGCTTCTAAAAGCTGTTTGTATTCATACATAGATGTGTAGTACCTACGGTGCTAGGTCGTGTTATAGTAGAAATATGAGCAGCGAGGTCAAAAGGCCACGCACCGGCGGTTACGAGACATAGATTAAGTTCTACGATTATCTCACATATTGGCAGTTTATAAACTAGAATAACTAATAGGCAAAATGTTGAGTAACGAATTCAATTGGGAACATATGATACCACTTTTTTCCACTGTAAGGGTATATTCAAAGCCGTATTCGGTTGTGTTAGATGAGAATAAGATTAAAACACAAGACATAGGACTTCCGCGAAGCGGGGCCCCATCGAGTATATCGAATTGAAATCTGACGTAAATAGAAGCATGAAATGACGAGTATCTCATCGTCAATTTAAAATGGCGTGTAAAAATGACAATTACTTTCGGATACGTACAAAATGATTGAATATACCTTTTACGATTAGTGGAATCGTATCGAACGATAATCTAATGCAAAACAGAGGCATATTACTGTATCATATGTATTAAAATAGATTTGCGTTATTAAATGCCTCTGTTATTGTTATGCAAGGAATAGCATATATATATATATATATAGTATATATAGTGCATCTAAATAATATAACGAAAGATTTTACAGTGGCCTAAGATATAAAGTTCCTTTTTAATTAAAGTGTTTCTTTTGTAATTTTTTTGTGTACAATGTAAAAATTATGTGTATTTTATAATCAAAGTAATGTGTTACCGTTATTAAAAATGAACGAACCATTTTCTTCCTTTCCCGTCCAGTACGTCGAAGACTTCGTAGATCCTTGCCTCGCTGCTTGCGCACAACTTACAACTTTAATCATAAACTAATAGAACTCAACGCCAAAACGGTCAGCACGATGTTTGCACATAAATAAGTACATTAATGACCTCTCAAGGCAAAGGCAATTAGTATTTATACTGCTTGTAGGGTAAATCGTCAATAACTGGTCACCTTATACTAAAAATGAATTCTATTTCTAGGTTAAGAGAATTCATTTTAGTATGAGGTAGCCAGTTATGGAAGGGTGGCCAGTAATTCTGTTTACCTATGAATATAATTCATTTTTAGTATAAGGTGGCCATTTATTGAACGGGCACCGTTCAAGTACTTTGAGTAAACAGACAATAACAGCTATGACGATTTACCCTAGTATTTTTTGACAGGCGTGTATTAAGGGGAAAATTTCTATTAAAAAATCCATTTAACGAGTTGACAATATTATGGAATCCGACAAATTATATTGTTTTTATATAGTAAATATTTTAACGGTACACCCATGTCATCGGATGGTAAAGTGGCCATGAGATATAACGCAGAAAACAAGATGATCGCAAATATCTGAACACGACTCTATTGAGAAGGCGTTAGAGTGCATGTTGATTTACTTACTACTACTACTTGTAGCACTACAAAAGTTAAATCCTGCTACTCCGATGAATTGTTGATAAAATGGATTAGTTAACATAATGTGAATTGTTCAAACAAATATTAATAATATGAGTAGCTAAACCTTATTCCGCCGGTTTCTAAATGCAACTTTTTGCGTTACCGTAAAGTTCAAATTAATATGTGTCGATAATTGACTTAGCTTCTCTTTATTATTCACGCTTCAATCATTTGCTTATTTTATGTCAATATAGTTTTATAATACTTTTATGAATACTGGCGGATAAAAAGTTAACTACCCAGATAGGAAGTAAAACTTTGTACAAAATAAAATAAACATCAGAATACAAAAACAGAACTTTAATTATGTACAAGAACATAACTGTACACCAGTTGAAAGAAAAAAAAGTATAGCGTAAATTAAAACGTAATGCAAAATTATAACATAAATGCGAAAAAGGTGAAATAAAACGCGCCAAAAAGTTTATACAATAACTTCCTTCAGTTCAAGACCATAGATACTTTTTAAATGTAAATGCACTTAACACTAAAGGTTTTGAGAACGATACGCCTTAAACATGAAAATAAATGAGATTCTAAAATCTAAATAAACTTAAACTAAACAATAAATAAATCCTGCGTTGTGATGTCAATATTTGTATTGGGAAGAGAAGCATTATTTTAATGTCACCTTAAACAGCAAGATTGCAAAGAATATTCATTAAAGAATTTCACGTACTTTTTTGATAGTTATACTGAGAAAATAATCATCAAGATGCTTTTTTGTTTTGGTACAAAGTAAAAGCAGCTTTTGACAAGTGTTCAAAAACTTAGGTCGAGTTAAAAAACAAATATTCTCCTGTTCACAAAACGTCTCTTTTGCAAGTAGTCCTTATGTAAAATCGACCGTTGGCTAAATTTATTTACCTTAAAAATGTAATATCTCAGTTAAAATCATAGCTTATAAGCTGCTCCGTAAATGTGATAAGTTTATCTGTATGTTTTTGGCTGCCTATATAAACTATTTAAATAATCCCTTATAGCCCAGTGTGTCTATGGCTGACAACACTTTTTCACGTGTAATATTGACACAACAGATATGTCTCTATATTACCTTATATGGCATGGTTGGCACATAGTTATTCAAATTGTTCTACACCTATGTCCATTATGTATTGATCAATGATCATATACTAGATTTATACATTCCTACAGGCCCGTATTATCCATAAGGCGATGTAGGCAACTGCCTATGGGCCCAACACTCCTAAGGTGCCTCCTACAGACCTACCTACCTATAGGTAAAGTGAGGCCCCGAAACTCACGTTGCCTAGAGGCCTATGTATGGCTTAATCCTACATTCCTTGATGCTGGAATCTAGGCTACTTATTTAAAAATAACTTCTTTAAATAATGCTTCTCTCCACAGATACATTAATCACGTTGAAAATGACTAGTTCGAGTGATTGAGAGCTGAATTCTTTGGCAAAGGACTAAAAGGACTAGACCATAGACAGACTAGAAAATACTCCTTCCGCGAGATTCCTTTAAAATATAAAAATTTTGAGCACTAACCTCCAATATTATAATTTTAAAATGACAATAAATTAGCTAATTATAGTGACGTTTACAAAATAAAATATTTAAAAAGCATTTCATAGTTACAGTTGTAGCATAATTTTAAGCATTTAAATAGTTAATAGGCATGATAATCAAAATTCTAATTAATTCGTCAGTTACATTATAAAAAAATATTGGACACGTATTTTTGCTTTTTAAAAATAATAATAAATACTCAGATAAATATCATTAAAGTCAAGTAGTGGGGCTCGTGACGTCACCTTAAGGTACAAATTGTACCTAGGAGTATCACCTTTATTTTTTGACTCCGTAAAAAAATAAAAAATACGTCTCCAATATTTTTCACTAATCTACACGACGGACTAATTATTAAATTTTAGTCATCATCCCTATTGTTCAATATTTCTTAAAAAGTGATTTCACAAAAACAGAGACTTCAATGGAAGAGCTGTATACAAAAGAGCCGAACTGACGCTCTGTGTTAATGAGATTAATCCGTTTTGTTATTTTTGTAGTTATTACAATACAAAAAATTATATTTTTTTCGTTGACGTAATCATAGGAGCTCAGGAATTTTCCAATAGGTGTATAAAAGTACTCCAATGTTTGTTTTTAAGCGCTGAATATAAATCAACTTTAACGTAGACTAGTTGATTACATCAGTTATTTAAATGTTTTCTCGTAAAATATCCTCCATCTTTTTGTTAGTTACCAGGGTAATAATCAAAATAAGGCTACAACTGTAATATTAATATCGTCAGTCGTACAACTGGTGGTACACCAGAATCGCCACCCCCCACAAGCATGACGTCACTCCGATAAAGAGGGGCAGGTAAGGCCTCAACCACCTTCGAACTGTCGCACAAACAACGCAGAATCCATTCAAACACCATACATTTTGTGGAATAAAACCATAGACAAAAAGGGTTAAAATATAACAAGTTAATCAAATATGGCCGTAACCATTAACAACGTAAATAAAGAGTAAATGCCACGAATAATACAATAGTTACACATAAATGCGGTGAACAATAAACAGGTGTAAATATAACCGAATAAAAAACCGATAATAACAACAATATTTTGGAATTTCGAATCACAGTTCCATTTTCAAACGTTCACATTCAAATATATAGAGTCCATAGATTATATTAGAACCATAGAGGAGTTTTATTTTCGTTTTTTTCGCCGTTGTCGACGTTGGACTTTGTGGTGGGAGCCCAATTCCATTTGACAATTAGGATGTGGTAGTCGTGACGTCATTAAGTTGGGCATAGTTTGTATTGGATGGGATTGAGAACATGTAACGAAAACAAAAAGAAAAGGTGCACTAAATAAACATATTACGCTGTATATATACTGTGGAGTGCTGCAAGCATAAACTTATAAGCATTATATGGTGCTTTAGAAGTACCCATAGTAATTAATACCTTAATCATATAAGATATAGGTAATGAAGTGATGATTATGAAATCTAAAACTAATAAAAACTTGAATTAAAATAGTCTGATGCAGTTTTAAGAGAGACTCACGCTATTGAATAACTTCTAAGATCTGACAGACTGAATTACTACGGTCTATAGTAAAACTGTCAAAAATGAAGTGATTAGATAATATGAGCTTACTTCAGTCAAGTAAGCTGGCGCACTGAATTTAGTTTTTACATATTTTTGATATGACCCTCAATCTCCCTCAGTTATTGTCGATGATTCAGCATACAAAAAAAATGCTAATCAGCTACATCAGCGACCCCGTAGTCGCCGTCTGGTGTTTTGGGGTTACTGGGGTCAATCGGGTGACAGTTTATAAATAAAAAAAATAAAGTATAACGTGTAGTCACGTGAAACTCCGGCTGTATAATTTCTCCCACTTTAATAAAAGAGACAAAGAAATATTCGTAATGAAAACCACTTAATTTTGGACCCGTCCTTGGATGACCCTACACGCCCGCGGAGCGCCCCTCCCCCCTGGGTCTTTACGCCGCCCAACTCCACCCAAGGGGTGCCTCCTCTGATTGTGAACCTATAGTAAACGAGAATACCAAGTCCTATAATTGCCCTCAGCCAAAGTGATGACCGAGATTATAACGCTATCTCTTTCACACCTGCTAAGACTTCGCAAGTGTGAACGAGATATTATTATGAATGGCGACGTGTTGTACAATAAGTGTATACTCACAGGAGTTGGTGGGCTGGTGGGGCGCGTCCAGCCGGGTCTGCATCTCTCGTATGTGCTGCTCTTTCCGCTTCATGTCGTGCGCTAGCGCATCTAGCCGCTGCCGCGTTTCTAGCAGCTCCCTATGGAGAAAAAAAAATATTGGTGAAAAAATTCATTACACTATCAAAAAATAAATGGGTGCCACAGAATGGGCAACGTAGACGGGGCAGGTAGCATCTGATAGAGAGTCGTCGAGATCTAAGGGAGAGGCCATTGCCCAGCAGTGGGACACTAAAATAAGCAAATAAAAAAAATACTATCAAAAAATATATGTCATAGAATTGGCTGCGAACTTTGTCACCTCCAAATCATCACAATGAAGTTGTCTGATGAGGAATACGTATTTTAATCGGGTCATGTTTTCTTGTGCTACGATGTCACATACATACGAGTACATACGAAAACTCAAACTAGTTTTGCGTCGGTGGTTCACTATCACCCAGACTCTGACTAACTGAGCTATCGCAACTTTACGTACGTGGCTTGAAATTTTCGAACACAACCTAGTTATATAGCACAAGTAGCGACCTCTGTGCCTTTTTTATTTTTGAAAGGCTAAGCGTATTAGCCATACTCCAAGACATGCGTATCACGCTACGTCTCCGTCCCATTTCTTCGTCAGCAAGTATTAGGACAGCGAGAGAGATGGCGCCGTTATTCAATAAAAAACTGAATCAATATAATTATTGATTAATTTTAATAACCATTGTGCTATCCTTTGTTCATCCTTACTTGTCCTAAATAGTAAACAAAATTCTAACCTAAAAGTACATATTTTTAGTCTTAAACACAGCTGGTAATCTTCGTATAACAAAACGCGTACGTTAGCGCCATGTTGTTTTTAATGTTGACTGACGTTTTTCTCTGCTGTGATTAGCTGTTGCTTTGACAATACACTCATCTTGTCATATATTCTATATATTATTTGTCGATGTCCTTGTGTTTATAATGTCTCGCTTTTTGCAAAATGTTTTAAGAGTGCTGTGTTTGTAGAACTTTGCGAAAGGACGCTATTTTACACCATTTCCCGTGCTTTACTTAAGTGGTTGAAGTGTTTAAATCGTGATGATCTTGCAAAATTATCGCCCGCAGAACTAGCAAACATTATGTCCAAGAATTCATTTTGTTTATTTGACTGCGCCGAGCACAAAACTATTCTCAGTCATTTCATAGCTCTGACTGTCCGATTTACAATTATGAATTGGTGCAACACAAGCAACAAAATATCAAAGGGGACAGATGTAGTCCGATTAAAAAACCGCGTATTACGTGCGATACAGAAGAAAGCTTACGACAAATTTAAAAATAAATTGAAAAATAAATCTTTTAACAAGTTATGTGTTTTTTATTTTTTTGCCTATATAATTCTCAGCATAGAATTTGATCACGTAAATACAATTACTGAAGTTATGTGTTCAAATTTACGTGCCGGGAACTATTAATTTTAAATATTACACCTCATTCAATGAACCTAGACCGCTTTGGCTGAATACATTACGATCCCTTGCTATATAGCAATCTCAAATAGAAAAAAAAAATAACGTCAGTCAACACTAATCGTACAGTATAAATATAGGTGCCTGGTGCAAATAATATTTGTTTCTGAGTTGGCAGTCTGATACGTAGTATCTCTTATTAGTCTGTGGTCTTAAACTCGCATTTTCTCGTAAATAAAGTAATAGGAATAAATATTTTTAGTGCCACGTTGGCAATTTCATACATTAAATTGATTTCCTTGCGAGAAAACAGCTGCATATTTTTAGGCTAGAATGTTGTAACCTATTTCCACATTCATAACAAAATAATCAATAATTATATTCATTCAGTTTTTTAAGTAAGTTAGAAAATGCTTCAGAAGCTCTGACGTTACCTTTGACTGTGCAACAGCTCCGCCCTGGTGCGGCTCAGCTCCTCGCCAACCTGCTGTTTTGCCTGGATCTCCGAATGAAGACTGGACTGCAGCGTCAAGATCTCCATCTTGTCCAACTTCTGCGAGCGGCGGTTCCGCCAGCCACCCGTGCCGGCGCCGCCAGGGGCGGACGGTGGTGATGAAGGCGCGATGATGCTGCTGCCTCGCGTCGCGGATGCTGCAACAACATGGGTCACCTTGAAGCTATCGAAGAATGTCATGGCACTCGCCAATAGGGATGATGACTACATTTTAATAAAACAATTTAAAGGATTATATCGCGTATATTATCTTATTTTAGTTCCCAACGTTTCGGAAGATTTTCAGCTTTCCATGGTCACGGGTGGACTGAGAAAAGATGTATTTTCCTCTGTCAAAGTTACAATTTGTGCAAACTACCCATTTTTGAAAAACAAATAAAGGTGTAGATACATGCCAGATGGGCCTAAGCTAAAAAGACAGTTACACATGTGCCAGATTTTTTTATTACCTAGCTGACGGAAAAAATTGAATTTTGATGTTTATACACAGTCATCATTGCCTATTACACTTTGTACTAAGATCTAAGTATAGCCTGATAAGTTACGGTACGACCCTGGGATAGTGTCGCTAAAAACAGTTTACAGATGGCAATAATGTGCATATGTTATGTATAGTCAGGACAGTGTGAATTGGCTTCTTGTTAATATTTGTAAAACCAATGCCTTTTGGCAAACCGCGATGTCAAAATCCTGCATATCTACATATGCGGGATTTTGAGGTTTGGTAGTTGTTTTCGCACGGCATAAAATTCATGAAATGTATTCCTTATCGCACATTTATCGCGGCAATAAATATACTTAGACGATATTTATTTTATTTTTTGTTGGCCCTTTTTTTGAAAAACGGTAGCGACTCATTATTTACATATATCTTTTTTAAGAACTACATCTGTATACTTGAAATAAGAGAAATATTTACAAGTTAAACCCAAACTAACCTGCGGGGTTATTGCCTACCGAAATATTGTCACTTAGTATCGGAATCAACTGTCATAGCCCATACAAAATAATGACACTTGATTCCGATCGCGAGCGTCAAACGCGTTAGGCAATAGGCGGGCTGTTCAATACGACTGCATTATAAAATGTCAGTACCAGTCATGTCAACCACGAATTTAAAAAGATTTTTATCGAAATAATACTCAATCCTTCGTTCTTCTTCTGAGGTAAATATTAAAATCGTGTTTAAATTGAATTTTATGGTAATTAGTTTTACAGTCGCTATTTAGTCTTTTTTTCTCTCTGTTTACATCGGTGACGTCCAATGACTTTCAACTTTTAAGTTGTCAATGACACATACTTGTTGCCAGTAAAAAATAAAATTTCCATAAAATAATTTAAATGACATCACATGCGTTTGAAATAGAAATTTGAGAAGAGATTTGATTATTAGAGTGTTAGGTCCCAGAAACCGTCGTAAGGTGAAATACCCGATCAAGGAGTTTTGAACAATAAAGTCTCTGCCTCATTGGGGCGCCATAGCGTTGTCGCCAGCTACGTCGCTTTTATGACGTCACCAAACCGTCGCCAGGTGAGTGAGCTGCTATACGTCTCAGTATGAATTGTTTGGCTACAGTAGCTGACAACGTAATCCCAGTGAGGCAAAGGACTATTTAACGGTAAGAAGATTAAGTGATATAGAAAATCTAAACATTTCATCCAATTCGACAAGCACGTCCCTCGCTTATACTTCTGAAATCCGCTTGCATGCGGAATCTCTTGAGCACCCAATAGGGATGATGAAAAATTTTTAATAATTAGTCCGCATTGTAGTTAATAAAAAATATTGGACACGTATTTTTTCTTTTTTAACTAAATCAAAAAATAAAAGAGATACATTGAGTCAAAATATCGCGTGACGTCACTCCTAAGTACAAATTTTACTTAGGATCGATTTATCTGAGTGATTTTTTATTATTTTGAAAAAGCAAAAAATACGTGTCCAATATTTTTGTATTACCTAACTGACTGACTAATTAGAATTTTGATTTTCATACCCAGTCGTCATGCCTAATCTGGGCCCAAGTTTGACTAAATATCTAGTCTTCAACATAAATTTGCACATAATCCAAACTCAAGGTAGAAACATAGAATAACGCACAGCTGGTAATGTTCGTATAACAAAACGCGTACGTTAGCGCCATGTTGTTTTTAATGTTGACTGGCGTTTTTCTCTGCTGTGATTAGCTGTTTCTTTGTCAATACACTCGTCTTGTCATCTATATATTATTTGTCGAAATTCATTCTGTCACTGTCACAGTAATGTGTTATCGAGTGATGTCCTTGTGTTTATCCTGTCTTGCTTTTTGCTAAATGTTTTAAGAGTGCTGTGTTTGTAGAACTTTGCGCAAGGACGCTCTTTTACACCATTTCCCGTGCTCTGAGAAAATACTTAGTGGTTGAAGTGTTTAAATCGTGATGATCTTTCAAAATTATCGCCCGCAGAACTAGCAAACATTATGTCCAAGAATTCATTTTGTTTATTTGACTGCGCCGAGCACAAAACTATTCTCAGTCATTTCATTGCTCTGACTGTCCTATTTACAATTATGAATTGGTGCAACACAACCAACAAAATATTAATGGGGACAGACGCAATACAGAAGAAAGCTTACGACAAATTTAAAAAGAAATTGAAAAATAAATCTTTTAACAAATAATGTCTGTTTTATTTTTTTGCCACTGAGGTATAATTCTCAACGTATAATTTGATCACGTAAATACAATTACTGAAGTTACGTGTTCAAATTTACGTGCCGGGAACTATTCATTCTAAATATTAGACCTCATTCAATGAACCTAGATCACTTTGGCTGAATACGTTACGATCCCTTGCCATATTGCAATCTCGAATAGAAAATAAAAATTAACGTCAGTCAACACTAATCGTACAGATTAAATATAGTTGCCTAGTGCAAATAATATTTGTTTCTGAGTTGGCAGTCTGATACGTAGTATCTCTTATTAGTCTGTGGTATAACGACACAAAATTGACGTATCATCAGCCACACACTTACGTGACCATTGGTGGACCTTATTGACATTGAGAAGGGGCCTACGGATGCTCACTTATGTGTGTTGCGGTTTGTACCAGAAACTCATAGTTTAGTACTACAGTATAGCAGTCAATATAAAATAAAAAAGAGCTCCCACACAAAACAAAACTGGCTTGTCTCAGACCAACTGAACTTATGCCTCTCCGAAAGCAGGCCACTGTGTTCCATCTTCAGTTATTCGCAGTGGAGAAGCATTTTTAATAGTTATTTACCCAATATGCGGATTCGAGTTCTCGCTACTCCACATGAAGTTGTTACGTCTATTGACGTTGCAAGCCTATGAAATGTATACGCGCGGTCTTGAATTGGCATCCGTTACGTCACCTGTATAAATAGTCACTGCTATTTATTATGCCACTTCATCAAACTCTGAATAACCTAATGAAATGAACACATGCGGATATAGGTGATCAAATACATCGTGCTTTTTGTATTTCCTTTAATTTTAACAGGTGGGAGTACCCGTCGATACGAATGACTTTTTCTATGGGGAGACATTACGGAAACGAAAAAAAAATCTGCCGTTTCATACTATGTGTTAGCAGTAACACGGGTTTTTTTCTAGTCAAACGTGACTATTTATTTTTTAGACATTTGCGGTTAGAATATCAATAATAATGCTTACCGATCTTAAGGTACTCAAGTTCCTCGGTCATCTTAGTCGCGAGCGCTTGCAGGTAGCCTCGCGCTTCTTTCTCGTCCGCCACCCACCGAATGATGTCCGCTATCTGCGAACAGAAATTCGACCATGTCAAAGTAGCCTAATTATTTAATTTAAGAAAATACTGTTACTTTAGCCGTTACTACAAAATAAATTAATAGTTTTAAAAACACTACAAAAACACGCTTTACAAGAATTCTAACAAATCCAAACACAGCTATGATACGATGTTCCATCATAAAGTTCCAGTTCATATCTTCCGGCTCCATTATCAGAGCAGTTCGACAGTACCGTATTATTGTATTGTCATTAGAACTACATACAGCTGCCAATTTTCATGACGCTACGATCCTTGGAAGATGGTTAAATTAGTTACCTTAGATTCCAGTGTTAGTTACATACAGGTGGACCTAATAAAAGCGTGTTAAAAATGAACTACAGATGGATAAAATACAATGCACCAGCAAAAGATCGTATCTACGGGAAACTTACGTTCTTTTGCTGAGAGCGCAATTTTTCGGCAATAGCCCAGAAACGGTACATCGGTTGAAAATAATTTTCGTTGATTGCATTTATTACTGTGTTTTTTTCATATTTTTTGGAAAAACGATTTAGAACCTATTACCCCGTGAATACGGAAGCTGTAAAGTTTCCGAAACGTCGGGAACTCAAATGAGATTATATACGCGAGGTACTCCGTTTAAATTGTTTTATTTAAGCTATGGTTAATTTGAGAAAAGATCGATTTCTGTAAATAGAGATTGTTCTTTCACCTGAGTCTCCCAATGCTGCATGGTGTCCCGTTTAGCCCGAAGCTCCTCTAATTCCAGCTCCAACTGTCTTCTCTCCGCCTGCCACCGGCGACCATTTTCCGCCATCTGCATAAAAAAAAGGTAAGATATCAGTACAGAGCCTATTTACGGTGATGTTCTTTTTTTTTCACAGAAGAACTAATTGTCTGGTTGTCCACCAAAATCCGTGAATCAATACAAATAGCACACACCACGTCCAGGACTTTCGCCAGTTTCCTGCTCTCGTTGAGCAGCATGTGCCGGTCTTAGCTGTCGTTCACCTGCTCGAGCCTCCGCCTTCCAACTTGTCTTTGGACGTTTGTAACAGGGACATATTCACTCACCGCGTCCAGGTCTTTAGCCAGTTTCCTGTTCTCGTTGAGCAGCATCTGCCGGTCCTCGCTGTCGTTCATCTGCTCGAGCCACCGGCTCTCCAGCTTTTTTTGAACGTTTGCGACAGGAACACGTTGACTCACCGCGTCCAGGTCTTTGGCCAGTTTCCTGTTCTCGTTGAGCAGCATCTGCCGGCCTTAGCTGTCATTCACCCGCTCGAGCCACCGGCACTCCAGCTTGTCTTTGGACGTTTGTGACAGGGACATATTGACTCACCGCGTCGAGGTCTCTGGCCAGTTTCCTGTTCTCGTTGAGCAGCATCTGCCGGTCCTGGGAGTCGTTCACCTGATCGAGTCGCCGGCTTCCAGGTTGTCTTTGAACTTTTGTGACAGGAACATGTCGACTCACGGCGTCCAGGTTTTTAGCCAGTGTCCTGTTCTAGTTGAGCAGCATCTGCCGGTCCTCGCGGTCATTATCTGCTAGAGCCGCCGGCTCTCCAGCTAGTCTTTGAACGTTTGTGACAGGAACATGTCTACTCACCGCGTCCAGGTCTTTAGCCAGTTTCCTGTTCTAGTTGAGCAGCATCTGCCGGTCCTCGCTGTCGTTCACCTACTTTAGCCACCGTCTTTCAGCTTGTTGTTGTACGTTTGTGACAGGAACATGTCTACTCACCGCATCCAGGTCTTTGGCCAGTTTCCTGTTCTCGTTGAGCAGCATCTGCCGGTCCTCGCTGTCGTTCATCTGCTCAAGCCGCCGACTCTCCAGCTTGTCTTTGGACGTTTGTAACTGAAATAATAACAAATAATCTGTTTATAGAATTAAACAAACGCTTATGATTATGATTAAGAGCGTTTATACTCGCTCAACTGGCAACGTCGCATATTTTTTCTTCTTACTTCATTATTTTGAGGTATTTGAATGAAACCTAAAGATATGTTCAATACATAACCTACATTTTTAGCATTTATATTGCATTTAATTCATGTACTCATCGCTTTTGCCTTTATTTTCTTACAAAACAAGATATAGACATAAAATCATTTTTAGAGCTTTGGTTGTGGCAATATTATGAAATTTTGCATTGTGCCAGCTTAACTACCGAAAACGTAATGAATTAATTGAAAACATGTTCAAGTTACATTCACATATCTTAAAATAATCAAGAAAAACCAAAAAAATTGCTACGTTGCCAGTTAAGCAGGTATACACCCTGGGTTCCATACAAACCTTTATGTCCAGGCAATAAGAGCTACAATGACGTCGTTCGACTCGGCTCGGCATCATCGTGTAGAAGCCGTCAGGTTGTTAAATTTGTTTTATAACATCTCATAATATTATGTTTCAGGGATCTTTATTTCTATGAAATGATACTTCTGTCTCCTTTTGCATCTCTACATTCTATGAAATGTTTGTTATTACTCTTACTTACGGGTACTCTTGTTTCTGAGTACATAATCTGACACAACAATAGGCTTATGTCCTAAAAAATATAATTAGTTCATCAGTTAGATTATCAGAAAATATTGGACACGTGTTGTTGCGAAAAACGGTCGCACGGCGTGACGTCATGGCCCACTCCTAAACTTTGACGCGCTTTATCTTTGTCTTTTTTTGTTCGATTGACAAAAGAAAAAATACGTGTCCAAAATTTTTTGATTATCTGACTGACGGACTAAGTATTTTTAGGACAAGCCCATTGTTGTCTCAGATTATGGACTCAGAAACAAGAGTACCCGTAAGTAATAATAATAAGAGTAATAATAATAACTGACTTGGCTCACGAGGTGACCGCCATGTGGGATGTTGATTCGACGATTATTGTCCCGATAGTCGTTTCAGCAAACGGTCTTATAGCGAAGAGTCTCGATCAACGTCTTAAGAGACTCTCACTAGATGGTTGGATCAAGGGTCAGATACAGAAGGCAGTAATCCTGGACACGGCGCGCATCGTCAGGAGGTTCCTCTCTGTGCAGCCCTAACCACCGGTAGCTTGGGCCCTGCCTCGCTGCCGGCGGCACCCTAGGTTAGGTTTTTTTTATGTGTTTATATTTTGTATTTTACTTTTTATATTCATATTGTAAAACACCTAACTTATGACGACAAATAAATAAAGTGAATAATAAGAGTACTGACAAACATTTCGTAAAATTTAGAGAGATGCAAGAAGAGATAGAAGTATCATTTCATAGTATTTTTTACCCAGGAGCCCTGAGGGGTTCACATTTTTGTGAAAATGCCCATATTGTGCATGTGCATACCTCTCTATTCAGCACGCTCCTGACGGCATCTCCCTCGTGCAGTTGTTCTCTAAGCGACGCCAGCTCAGCGTTGTATCGCTGCTGTTGCTGCGCCAACGATTCTTTGTATTGTTGCTGTAACAAAACTTTAACGTTAAAAACCGGTTTTTTTACCAGCGACTAAGCTATGAATCTTAATTCTCGGGTATATTTTTTATTCATCCTTTGGTTCGTACTTGGGAGCGTCGTAAAGTGGCAGTTACTTTGTTCTTGATAAGAAAGTTGTGTGCCGAACATTTGGAGCTATTGGTTCGCACAGCTGTTTCTGTTGCTAAAAAAGCTAGCGTTAAAATTAGCGTTTAAAAATAATTTCATTTATGTTTTCTGATGGCCGATCTTGATGCAGTATCCTCAGCAAGAAGCCCATATCACATAGAGAGAGCTTAAAAACTCATTTTATCACTGTCTAACGCTCCGAAGAACGAGATAGAAATATTTATCGGCATCATTCACTATAAGTTATATGCCTCCAACGGCTTTTTGCTCTATTGTAATACACAGCGTGAAACGAAAGTAAAGGGTTTCTACGATCACTTTCACGTGGCGGCAAAGTATCTAGCAACTGCCTCCGCTCAATCATTTATATGTTCCACCCTGTATACTTTGTGCCAGTTCATTGACCTCTGCCTGCAGTCTTACCAGCAGTGGTCGAGCCAAGTGGCCCTTGCCGTATTTACGTAGCGTCCCCTCTCGCTTCATCTACTAGAGACAGCTACCCCGATCACACTCTCCGTATTTACTGCGGTCTTATTCTCCGAAGCGAATGTAGACTCAGATTTGTAAGACTAAGAGAATATAGTGTTGAAAATCAAAAAAGTGTACATAAAGAGATGATTTTTTTTCTTCAGAATATTGATTGATTGGGCGTATTTACTCAAAATCGTTCACACATTTGAACCTCATACAAGAAAGTAGTCTCTAAAATTTAGTATGTACAAATATTTCAGTTTCGTTACGTTTATAGAGATAAAAAAATTTTATTTAAACCCGTATTCTCTTCATAGAAAATAAATTTGTTTGCGTTCCTTTCGTTCAATTACGAGATTTCCGTATATTTTATTAAAATTATAGAATATGAATAATGTGTTTCGTCTTCTTCGTATTTGTCTTCTCCTTAAAACAGTTTTCAAACATTCCAGAAATAGCGTGTATTTTGAAAATTTATAAATTCCTGTTCCGAGCCCTGCTGGTACTAAGATGAGCCCAAAAAATCAATATTCAAGTTTTTTTTTATATACACTTTTTTATTTTTACCCTAGTTTCAAGTTTAGAATCTCACCTCTAGAGCGTCAACCTCAGCCTGTAATCGCGCAACATCGGACGCGGCCGAGCCAGGTGGTCCCGCCGCTTCCACGCGCACCGACCGTAGCGTCTCCTCTCGCAGCTTCCTCTCCTAAAAATCAGCAAATCATTAGAAAGAAACAGAGAAAACATATGTATTTGTAAAGGCGCGTCCGCTGCCTCGAAAATCTAACAAAACATTGTTTGTCTAACATGTTAGCAAAACTTTCCGTCTGCTGCAACAACGTTTTTGTGAGCCAAAACATTGTTCACGCAGAAAAGTCAAAATGAATTCCGACGAAGAAGACGTGTTATCTGTGTTGGCAGTGATAGATTTGGTACTAAGTCGAAAAAAAAAATTGCTTTTGTATCACGCCTTACTTGCAGCAACGCTCTTTTAAAATATACCAAGAATTATTAATAACACCTGACACAGTACCAACGACGGTCAAACACGAAATGACCGCTGCACCCCCCTCCGCAGGCGAACGCGGGGAATGTTTTCCATCCGTCGCGTCAAACATGTTTGAGTGTTTTTGCTAACCAAAACATTTAGGCCACGCCCCTTTTATGTTAGTATAACATGTTAGGTGTTAGAAAAACACAAAAACATGTTGCAGCGGACCCGGCTTAACGCGGACGTGTTAAATTACGTAACAACAAAATAACGCAACAGATGGCGTTGAAAGGGGTCATGTAATGTCATTACAAAGGACCTTTAAAAACAAGAAGACTGACCATCTCCATACAAAAAGCCGTTCCCCGATGTGTACAACGCCATCTATGGATAAGAATTATTTTTTACAATTTTTCAACTTTGCAAACGTGACACAGTATTTAAATGTTACAATTTATTTATTATTAACTATTTGCGAACTAATTGTTACTATACTATGTTTCTTTATTCAATTATAACATCGTTAAATGTTTAGTTTGAAACGCCATCTAGTTTTTGCCAGAATAACTCCTTGCGATCGGAACACGATCCAAAGTATGGCAAGTGTCGGTCCTCTTGTTTTAATGGTCCTTGTCATTACTGAAGTTTGCACGGCGGCATGTTTCCTGTTACCGTCAGCGTGCGAGGCGGTAGGATGCCACATCCTCGGCACCCAGCGTGTGCTTGCTAGTAGCAATAGTGTACCTACTCTGAGCAAGTCTTTTTAGTATATCAGTCTGTATGTAGGTATGTTGGTGGACCTATGCTTGATTCTATTGGACTTACCGTTTAAAGGGGTCACCACTTACCTACATTAACACGGAATATGTGCGATGTAACGGAACGGTCGTGGTGATTTTTTACATAATAGTGTATAGAGCACACATTCCTCAAGGCATACAAAAGTCTCACTCCGCTACTTGTTTCCACCAGAGCTGCACTTAGCGGGTAAAGAAAATTATATACTCGTGATCATATTCGTAGAATTTGCCCTCGTGCACCGCTTAACTGCAGGGCCCCGCCTTAATGTGTTTTGTGCGTATACGGAAAAAAATCAATCTCAAAAGTTCACCCCCAATTTTGAGAAGACTTTTCGTCAAATTGAAATTAGCAGGAAAGTACATTGTCACAGGAAGTACCTGGGTGCTATCTATTTCGCATAATTTTTATGTCCGAACCTGAATTCGCCGAACAGGTTTCGCATGATTTGATTTCGCCGTATGTTCATCTTGCTGAATCATTATTTGTCCGAATCTAAATACGCATAATTTAGTATCGCCGAATTTTATTTAGCTGCAAATTCAACCTCTAACTATAAAAAAAACTGCTGCCAGTAAAGTACGTTAGGTTAGGTTAGAACTGCAATCCCGAACAGAAGATGACTGCTGCCAGAAAAGTAGGTTTTCGGCATTAAAAATTTATGCGTAAAGACCATTCGGCGAAAACAGGATTCGGCGTAATGAAATTATGCTTATAGATCATTATGCCTATTGTGATTATGCGATATAGAATTATGACAAAAAAATGTGCATCACCAAGGGGAACCGAAGTACCTTAGTAGCCTCAGAGATGGCGGTGTCGAGACGCGCCTCCAGCTCCCTACGCCCCTTGTCAGACCGCCGGATGTCCTGCCGCAGAGCGTCTATCTTCTGCATCGCGACTTCTAACTCCTCCTCTTTATCGCGAACCTGCGTAAACAAAAGGTTTCATAATAATAATCAATATCAATGACAATTTTACACAAATCGTCCTAGTCCAAAACTAAGGCGACGATATCCATAAATTATATAATACATATAGAAAAATTATAATACTAAAATACATAGAAAACATCCAGGACTCAGGAACAAACATTCGTGTTCATCACATAAACACTTGCCCTGAGCGGGTTTCGAACCCGTAACCACCTGCTTCGTAGGCCGTTGTACAACGAACTGAGCCAATCGTGTCGTCGATTCATAGATAATAACTAGTAACGGTGTCCAACGATTTCCTGCTACTTGGTCTATCGTACCAAGACAAAAGGAACGGTTGGAAGAAGCGCGCGACAGAACGCCTTCCGCTTAGGGCTTTAATACAAAAAATCAAAACCTCTGTAAATTATAATAGTACATTACTGCAGTGGCTGCAAAGTAGAGGATTGCCGGCTGAGTAGTTATAAATGGCCAAGTTTTAACTCGCCCATCTAGAGATACGAGGCCGACAATCCCTGTTCGCGCCGAGGCTTGTATAGTGCTTTTCTCAAACAATGAAACGAATATTTTTTTATATATTTTTTTTCCCGCTAAAACGTTATTTTAATTTACATAGTTATCCCGCACACTGGTGCGCGGCGGCGCTCGGAGCGAAAGGAAACAAAAGAGGTCGCTTTGCAGGCCATGGCCCGCAATACCGTATGGAAGTGCCCCTCGTCGCGCCGCACCCGAAATGAGAGACATCGGGGTCTATTATAAGGAACACAACGTCAATATTTCATTGCATGTTTGAGAAAAATATGTATATATTATAAAAAAAACGTCTCATTCGAATTTTCATAGATTTCATTGTTTGTGAAAATGGATTGCCAGCCTCGTATCCCTACGTACCTACTTGTCTGGCAATCCCTATTTTCCCAGCCTGCTTGCTTTTACGTAACTTGTTCCACTATTAGTACTTTTATGGACATCTGTTATTGGTTTTTGCTGAAGTATTTTAAAGCTATTTTTCATGTTTTCTATTGCTGTTGATGTCCCAAATAAATAAAATACCTGTCGTGAGAGTTTCTGTTTCTGCTGCCTCAGCTCTGATAGTCGGTCCGTCACCTCGTTGTATTCAGTCATCGCGAGCTTCCGTTGCGTCACAGCATCCTTCAGTTCTTTATCCTGAAACATAACCATCAAAGATGAGTTCTCAATCACACACTTGTACATTATTATATTGTTGTAAAGATGAAATGTCTGTACAGTCAGCGTCAAATAGTCTGTAGCATCCAGAACGCCAAATATATCGTCACACAACTTTATGCCCATAAGAATAAAGATATGTTGCGATATTTTTGGCACTTTGGATGATGCGGAATATTTGACGCTGACTGTACATTGAAGGTATTTTCATAAAAATAAGTGCAACGAACTATTTGAGGGTCACTGAATCGAAAATGTTTATTAATTTTTTAAAGTTTTTTTTTTTTTTGCCGTCTCCTCATGTCGAAATCTGGGCATCCACAAATGGTTATAAAATACTTTTTACCCGACTACGCTGAAGCAAAAAAAGGTATGACTTTTTCTCCTACGTGAACGAAATTGCAGGCACCTTCTAGTTAATTAGTACATTTGTGATATGTATACGCCTTTAGTACCGCTATTAAACGGCTACTATAAGGCTGCGATTCGCATTTTCAGTTCGTTACGTAACTATCAAACTTCACCAGCGTAATATTACAATGAGAATAGAGATTGATTCATTGCATACGGTCTAATTGTTATCCACACTAATACTTATATCAATATTATAAAATGCGAAAGTTATTTATAAGTACCGATTTAAATGAAATTTAACAATGTCTTAAGAGTATGCGATAGTTTTTAACCCGGAAGTTAATATTTTGAAAAGGGGAGTGTAAGTTTGTATTGGGACTCTCGGTACCGCGAGTGAGGCGAAAACTTTGACATTACCAGGCGTCGGAAATTCGGATGCTTTTATACCTACACCTAGCAAAATCCCGGAAAAAGCTATGCAAGTATGGAGTCGGCTTCTTAAAAATAATATCATTAATTTTTCAATACCCGGCATCCTGGGATTATATAAAACATGAAAAGGTTATTACCTTTTTATTATTTAGGTTATGACATCTATTAGTTAATTGAAACACATGTGAATTAAATACAATTTTGTAAACAGGAACTACTAAAATAGTTTTATTAATACCTTGATACGTATGTACCTATTGATGTTATACTAATTTCCAGTATGCCAATAAAACCCGGGAATTTTGTTGGTAAAATTAAATGGACTCCCGCCTCCATGCTAGTCAACATCTACGCAGTGTAAGTACTGAGGCCGAAGTTAAGGTATAAAAGCGCCATCTAGTGGGAATGCGTATAATGGCCGGTCAGGATTAAATATAATAAAGCGAAAGTTGTTTTAATTACCTGTAACCTCAACTTTTCAGTGGAATCAGTCTTGTCTTTGACCAGTTCTTCCTTCTCCAAGTTGAGGGTTGTGACCAGGACCTCCAGCTCTCGTACTCTTACTGCTAGATCTTGAGGTGCAGACGGGTCCTGGAAATGAAGATTAGTATACACATCTGATCATCAAGGTTTAGCAAAGTTATTCATTATGATGAACAATTTTGTAAGAATGTGACATAGACAAAAACCCCAACCGTTCGCCTAGTATGACCAAAGGCACTGTCTCCGTCATATAAATCCGACAATAGGCTATTGTCCTAAAAAAATATATTTAGTCTGTCGGTTACATTATCAGAACATATTGGGCGCTTATTTTTTCTTTTGTCAATTGGCTAAGTAAATTTTTTTGAAGAGGTGCAAATTTTTTTATTTTTTTTTCGAGAGAGTCGTCGAAAGTAGCTTAAATCGTAGTCCAAACATCGTGCAAAGGTGGTGGAGACAGCAAATAACGAAAGTCCGGAGGTTGCGCTAAGGTCGTTAAAATATTCGAAACAAAAATTTCATAAATACAAATAGACAGAACCGCGAAAATTCGTTTATGAAAATATTGGGTAATGTCAAAAGTGACAGTGGGCATTGCCTTTCTTTTTAAATTTAGGCACTAAGCTTATCAGCCATTAAATCAGATAACTGTCATATAGATTACTTACAAAAACATTTCTAATTAATTATAGGATATAAAAATGAAAGAGCTGCAGTTTCTCGATCATTACGACGAGGACAGACGAGAAAAAATATAATTTGCACCTCTTAAAAAGAAAAACTTAGCCAATTAAACAAAAATGATGAAGATATAGATTTTGTTTCATTGACAAAAGAAAAAACACATGTCTAATAATTTTTGGTAATCTAAATCGGTCTAATTAGAATAATATTTTTTTGACCCAGGAAACTACCCTATTGGAATGGTGTCAATTTTTGACAACTATTTTTTTTGGTATGTCCTAGAAGGACCTCCCAATAACAGAAAAAATGCTGAAAAAACTACTTCAATCTGATAAAAACTCACCGAGACACAACAATGTTAAAATCACATTTTTGGACTTTCCCTAAAAACGCTCCATACTAAAGTCTAGGAACGTGTAACGTGACACGTTCGTCCCAACTTTAAAGGCTCATAAAAAAAATCTCCAACGAAGAGGTGATACAGGAAGTAAATGGATATTTCTAGGGCTTTGAAGACGGAACTTCGGGGTGACTATGTGGAAAAATAAAATATATACATTTTTTTTTTCATATAAAACAAAGTTACTATTTGCGGTCTAGCTCCTTAGAAATGCATGCAAACCACTCTTCAAAAAACTTAATGTATACCTCTACTCTGCTTATATATTTTAGAAATCTGCATGTTTGTAAAGAGGCATATGTATTTATTTAAAACAGCTGAAAGAGTTTCTACTAGAAACCAACGGAATCCTGGACGGTTGGTTCATAACTATATGCCTAGAACTGCATTATACTCGAATCATTGCTTTGTCATGTGCATGATTTTTTTTTAACAAGTAAAAAATGTTAACAAGAGCTATCTGTAAATAGATTTAATAATGAATAAATCAAGTTACTCAATGAAAAATGCTATTAAAGTGTGAAGGACTTCCTCTCTCATAATATGTTACAATAATATCTGAGATATTTGTATGCTAGTAAGTAAGTAGAAATAGCAGAATAAGCTACCTATTGTTACATAATATTAATGACACGAATGTACCTACTTATTCTTTGCAAATAAATAAATATCTATCTATCTATCTAATCTACTCTTCAAACAAACCTCGTAGATAAGCCAAATTTCAGCTCAACTGGTCCCGGGGAAGTGGTTCAATTCTTCCTTGCAAGAAGTGTAAAGTTAAATAAAAACTTGTTATAATCACCTGCGACACGATCCCGCTGTTGAGTTGCTCGTAACATCTCACTTGCGCTTCCAATTCGGCGTTCCTTTTCGACAACGCAGCCACTTCCTCTTTCAGTTGGATCGATTCCTCTGTAAAGTGTCCGTAATTTTTCAATTTTAAAATATGCAAGAACTGACATCCAAAACGTAAGGAGGAGGGTCACGGCAACAATATGGACGCTCAAAGTTGCCATTTTCTATTTTTCTCCCTTAGACGTGGGCTTTTTTATTCTTTCAATTGTAGTATCATAATCTGAACAAAAAAATCTTATGTAATATCATAAAAGCGAAAGTGTGCTTGTCCTTCTTTTGTGCTATAATGACGGATTGACGTGACATCTAGATGGGGCAGAAGGCAGGCTGAAGAATGACATAGGCTCCTTTTGTGGTTCTGTAGTTGCACGGTTCACGAGGGTTACATAAAAAGATCTAAATAATGGAAATAAGTTTCTGTGGAAAAAAAAAAACCATTTTTGTGACAAGATTTTATTGCCGACTGTACTTTTCCTTGAACATCCATCGACTACTCGATACATCGAGACGATTCTAAAGAGCCCAGAGTCGGTAGGATTGCATTATTTTATTACAGACCACCTTCCTGCTCCATCATCAGATCAGCTCGATGGTATCATACTATTGCATTGTCACCGAACTTACACAAGTATACCAAATTTTAGCTCAATCGGATACCGGGAAGTAGGTGAAATTTAACTTGCAAGATTCCACCCGAACAAACATACATTGCAAGTTAAATAAAAGCATGTAAAAAAATTGACCCTGGCTGGACTTGACCTATTCACTTGTGCCGTGGCCGGAGCGATACGATCAGCACCAACTAATAATATATATGATCCAAACAGAAGTCTCTAAAAAATTGCAAAGCTCGTGACCGTAAGAACAAACGGATTTTCCTATTTTTTTATAAATACGTTTCTCTACAACTGACGGAGATATCGTTTAACAAACATAAAGTAATGGTAAACGCAATGGCAATGGAAAGGACTATGCTCGGGGTTTTTCTTCCAAATAGAATCAGAAATGAGGATGTCCGCAGAAGAACCAAAGTAACCGACATAGCTCACAGGATTGCATCGTTGAAGTGGCAATGGGCGGGCCATGTAGCCCGGAGAACGGATGGCCGTTGGGGCAGTAAAGTCCTGGAGTCACGACCACGCATAGGAAAGCGCAGCATAGGAAGGCCCCCGACTAGGTAGACGGATGACCTCGTAAGGGTTGCGGAGAGTCGGTGGATGCGGTTTTGCGCATTATCGCACCCTGTGGCGAACAATTGGCAGGAACTACAGTGAAGTCGGATTTGCAGAATCAAGATGTAAATGTGACTTAAGATTTTAGTTATAATCGTGATATGAGTTAACAATAAAGTGCATTCAGGTTCGAAGAGAGCAATGTAATAGCCTTTAGCCACCCAAAGGTCTATTAAAAGGCCTTCTCCTATTCAATGAACTTTTGAGTCATTTTCTATCAGAATAGAGTTGCATTAGCTTTTAGTCGTTAGAATTTAACACAAAGGCAATATAACCGAATTTCCTACATTTTTGATTCAAATTCCACTGCCAAATTTCTTTATATGGTGGGAGGCTCGAAAACAAAGACACTTTTAAGACACTGTTATTTATATGGAATGTACTTTTCGAAATTTGTGATTTTTTTATACTAATTTAGAAATATTAATTGATTCAGTGACCAGTACAAATAGTCCTTGGGTACATTGATTCTGTTTATAAGCAGATTTTTGCATCTGCCTTATTTTAAAAACTACTTACCATGGTACATACATACTGCTATTATATTGCACACAGCTGTATGTGGCTGATAGGTAGATAGATAGAAACGCCGAGTGAAAAAAAACATTTTTTGATTTCTGTTTAAAATAATCAACATTAATTTGATCTTACCACTGCCAACATCCAAAGGTTGTCCCCCAGACCTCAGCTCGGCGATCGTCTGCGCCAACAGCGCGTTCTCCCGCTCGAGAGCCTTCAGGGCTGCCCTGTCACCAGCGTTCGATGGAGCCTGCAAATATAAGTTTTATTAGATAAAAGTATAATAAAATTCCGAATATTTTGTAGTAGGTCAATCTTAAGGGAAGACGAGATTTACGAACATATAAATAATAAATAAATAAATAAATATTACGGGACAATTTTAAACAAATCGAACTAGTCCCATGGTAAGCTCAATAAGGCTTGTGTTATGGGTACTAGACGACGATATATTTAATAGATATATTACTTATATACATAGAAAACATCCAAGACTCAGGAACAAATATATATCATCATATATAGTATCGCGAATATATATGATGATGAAACATTTAATGAATGCCATTTTAAGCTTAGAGCTAACTAATTGAGATGATAAGCCGGGCCATTACCGAACAAATATTTCGTAAACACCTCAGATATAAACATATTTTAGTGCGTGTCATACTTTCTAGCGATAACATGGTATCATATGGAATTCAAACTCACATCAATAAAATGTACGAGAAATGTAAATCGTACGGTATTTAAAATAAAATACTACACGCTCTTACGTGAAAACCATGAATGATCTGCCACCGCTTGGAAGCATACTTCCTGGCGGGCGCTATCTATTTAAGCGGTAACATGGTATCATACGGAATTCAAAGTCACATTAAAAAAGCGGCCAAGTGCGAGTCGGACTCGCCCATGAAGGGTTCCGCAGCTGTTTATACAAAAAATTGCACAACATAAGAAAAAAATACGATATGAAAAAAAAACCACGAACAAAAGAGCTTATCTCCCCGGCACTTACGTCCTTTTGCTGAGAAGCGCAGTTTTTTGGCAATAACTGAAAGACGGTATGTCCGATCATGTTGAAAACAATTTTTGTTGGAAGTATTTATTAAGCTTTATAATTGTACATTTTTTCATAGTTTTTGAACATACCGTTTAGAAAATAGAAGGGGGGAGACACAATTTTTGCTACTTCCGGAGCAAATATTTCGGAAAATATTGACTAAATCAAAAAAAATCTGTAGAAACCTCAGTGTTTTTAGAAGAAGTGTCGAAATATGTACCACACATTGATATTTGCTGAAAATTTTTTTTTCAATATAAAGAGACAATTTTAAAAGTCTTACAGGCTGAAAGTTTAATTAAAAAGAAAAAAGTTTTGGTGTCATGGCGTCTATGGTTTTGTTATCAGTCATTTAAAGCGGGAATTTCGTTATTGCATAGTATATTTCAAAATGAAGCGTCAAGAATAGGACGCATTTGCTAATAGTTATTCTATTTTACGAGTCTCATAATAAAAAGGATACAGTAAAACCCTTTCTTCAAGAAGGAGCTAGGCGAACTAGTATATATAGAATAATAAGACGTTATGAAGAAACGGGTTAGGTTAGTTTTAAGAAGATCCCGGGAAGAAATAGGACAGTGGCGGTACCTCTAAATATAAATCGGGTGAAATCGACTTTTGATGAGATTCCTTCAACGTCCGTCAGAGTAGCAGCGAATAAATTAAAAATAACACAGTCGTCTGTCGCCCGAATGAAGAAGAACGATCTAGGTTCAAAAGCATATGTGAAACAATCAGCTCCTAAATACATAAAGGACCAAGAGCAACATGCCTATACAGTGTGCCGAAGAGTTTATAACATTCAAATAAGGAAACTGCTTGTTATCGACGATGAAACTTATGTCCCGGCGGATCTCAACGATGTTCCTGGGTATTTCCATTCAAACAGTCGTAAAAATATAGCTTATGACCAAAAAATTGTACCAAGAGCCAAATTTTTCACGAAATATTCAGTATGGCAAACTATAGACGAATTTGGTAATGTCTCCGAGCCATACATTTCGTCAGCCTCCATGAACGCAAAAGTGTATCTGTATGAATGGTTGAAAGACATTGCAAGTTGTAATAGTGATACATAAACATATAATATAATAACTCCATAGCCCATACAACCGGTCCACTTCACAATCTCCCCATAGAACCAGGGGAGGGTTTGCCTAACGTTTTTTTGACAATTGGTATCCGAACTTTTTGTTTTACAAATATCATGATAATAATCACAATTTTTGCAATTTATTAGTGGATCACTCCACTAGCGTTATTATTATAAACAAAGATCAGAAACAAATGAAAAAAATTTTCGACGATACTGGACTTCAAGTCCAAGTTCAAGTCCAGTATCGTCGAAAATTTTTTTTTTCATTTGTTTCTGATCTTTGTTTATAATTGGTATCCGAATCAACTGTCATAGCCCATACAAAATCATGTCACTTGATTCTGATTACGAGTGTCAAACTCGGTAGGCAATAGGGGGGTAGGTTATAATTTGTTTCTTTTATTTTCCATAGTCCTACACCGTGCGGGAATCGTCCTTGTTTACATTAACGATTATTCGATATGTAATCGAGGTCGGACAGGCGAGCCCGCCGTGAACGTGAACTGACGATGTGTTACCTGGCTGGGCGCGTTCTTGGCGGGGCTGAGCGGCGTGGCGGGCGCGCCGAGGTCGGACAGCCGCGAGCCCGCCGTGAACGTGAACTGACGATGTGTTACCTGGCTGGGCGCGTTCTTGGCGGGGCTGAGCGGCGTGGCGGGCGCGCCGAGGTCGGACAGCCGCGAGCCCGCCGTGAACGTGAACTGACGATGTGTTACCTGGCTGGGCGCGTTCTTGGCGGGGCTGAGCGGCGTGGCGGGCGCGCCGAGGTCGGACAGCCGCGAGCCCGCCGTGAACGTGAACTGACGATGTGTTACCTGGCTGGGCGCGTTCTTGGCGGGGCTGAGCGGCGTGGCGGGCGCGCCGAGGTCGGACAGCCGCGAGCCCGCCGTGAACGTGAACTGACGATGTGTTACCTGGCTGGGCGCGTTCTTGGCGGGGCTGAGCGGCGTGGCGGGCGCGCCGAGGTCGGACAGCCGCGAGCCCGCCGTGAACGTGAACTGACGATGTGTTACCTGGCTGGGCGCGTTCTTGGCGGGGCTGAGCGGCGTGGCGGGCGCGCCGAGGTCGGACAGCCGCGAGCCCGCCGTGAACGTGAACCCCACGAACGGCAGGTGCAGCCCCGAGAACGCTGACGACGCCGATGGCGGCGGCACGGCTTCCGACAGTCTGTGGGCACACACAATAGGAATGGTGGCTAAATTATAATAATTAGTCCGTCATGCAGATTAAGAAAAAATACGTGTCCAATATTTATATTTTTATTATCTAACTCACAGACTAATTGCAATGCACGATTTTTTATTTTTGCTTTATTAAATACTAGCTTCTGCCCGCGACTTCGTCCGCCTTAAATTCGTTTATCGCGAATAAGGGTATTTTTCTGCGATCAAAAGTAGCCTATGTCCTTCCCCTGAACTTAAACTCTTCATACCAAATTTCATTTAAATCGGTTCAGCGGTTTAAGCGTGAAGAGGTAACAGACAGACAGACAGACAGACAGACACACTTTCTCATTTATATTATAATATTAGTATGGATAGTATCGATTAGTATGGATGAAGTCTATATCTAGTCTATATCGTGCCATCGTATTGCAGGTCCCTCGACACCGGTCCGCCGCTTTTAGAGGGAGTTTTCGGTACCGAGCAACAAAATGTTGGAACAACATACCTCCACCTATTCGCCAATTAAAAAACAAGTCAAATTTTAAATCAAAATATCGTTTGCATCTTCTAAATTTACAAAAAATAACCACCTAAACTCCTAATCATGCTATTCCACGAATATTATTATTTCTTTCTTCAGTGTTTCTGTCCCAAAACGAACAAATTAGTTACCCCCACTTCCAATTATACCTACTACACATACGAGCAGAAATAGACTCAACTGTACTTATGTTAGCCACTAATTTCTCACACGCTCACCAACTTAGAATCTCATACTTTCTGCCTGGCACACACACACGCGGGCACATGCTTTTTTTCCTTACTAATAAGCGGTGCATTGGTCTGGTGTGTTTAAATAATAGTTTTATTTTTGTAAGGTCCTGACAGAATACAAGCGAAGTGGCTTGCCACTTCATTATGCTGAGTCAGCGCCTTTTCTCTGCCACGACACATGGTTTCTCTCTTTTTTCTTTTGCCATTGCTGTTTTAGTTTTAAGTGTCTTGTTTATAGTTTTACACTTATCTTTACTGTGCATTGTGTAACCATGTATGTTGTGGAAATGAATAAAGCGTTTATCTATCTATCAATCTATATGGCCGGAATGCACTATGATGTCACAGTTCATGTCGGACCTCTCTATCAAATCGCTGTCTAATTAGTAGTTTAAAATGCCTATATCATGCGTACATACGTACATACGTGCCGTTTCCTCACTCTTGTGTTGAACTGTATTGAAAAAAGCGGGACGGCATCATACGAACTTCGAATTTCAGTTGTCAGACTTGATGGATCAACATTCTCGTGCAACATCATGGCTTCATCAGCTGATGCAGCCGTTACCTGATGTCGGTGTCGTCCACGTCGAAGTTGGAGGTGTCGGTGGGGCTGGCGACGTCGGGCACGAACGGCGCGTGCATCTCCCGCAACGCCTCCCACTCCAGCCCGGCGAACCAGCTGTGGTTCTGCAAACACACAAATGTCAGAGGTTATAGCTAAAAAAAAATCGTTTCTTTCAGACCACACATATTTGTGTTAGGTAGCGAAATCTTATTTACTACTAGCTTCTGGCCGCGACTTCGTCCGCCTTAAATTCGTTTATCGCGAATAAGGGTATTTTTTCCGGAATTAAACGTAGCCTATGTCCTTCCCCGGGACTCAAACTATCTCCATACCAAATTTCATCCAAATCAGTTCAGCGGTTTAAGCGTGAACAGGTAACAGACAGACAGACAGGCACACTTTCTCATTTATAATATTAGTATGGATGTTAGTTGACAAAAGCATTCAAAAAGCTATAAAAATAATAAGTAGCTATTGAGAGTGCGAAGAGTTGGTAGCGTGTCTACTTAGCTCTCCCAATAGCAACTTCAACTCAAAACTTTATAAACTAAAAACCTTACGAATGCCCTATTCGCATGTAGTAGTTAGTATCCGTATTTAATATGGAAATTATGTTGACGATACGTTTGGCTCAGTGGGTTGCACAATGGCCTACGAAGCTGGCGGTCCCGGGTTCGAATCCCGGTCAGGGCTGGTGTTTGTGTGATGACCACGAATGTTTGTTCCTAGGTCTTGGATGTTTTCTATGTATGTATTTAAGTATTATAATTTATTTATATATTTATTATTTATTTATATATTTATGACGACCGGTTTGGCTTAGTGGGAGTAACGTTGCCTGCGAAGCTGAGGTCCTGGGATCAAATCCCGGTAAGGGCAAATATTTGTGTGATGAGCATAAATATTTCTTCCTGCGTCTTGGATGTGTTCTATGTATTTAAGTAATATATCTATTAAAATATATCGTCGGCTAGTACCCATAACACAAGCCTTATTGAGCTTACCATGGGACTAGAGCGATTTGTGTAAAATTGTCCCGTAATATTTATTTATTATTTATTTATTTATTATGTATATCATCGCCTGGTACCCATAGTTCAAGCTTTGCTTAGTTTGGGACTAGGTCGATTTGTGTAATTTTTCTAATATGGAATGTCAAGTAGTCATAATGCCGGGGTACAAAAATCAGAATTATCTTTTGGTCCGTCAGTTAAAATAATAAGAGTGACATGCAACTAAAATTGCAGAAAGAACTCGAGAACAGTTCTTAAAATTTGTCGTAATTACAATTCAAAATAAACGAAAATGAACATACGGAAAAAATAACAAAAGACAGCCAGTTTAGAAATAAAATATATATATTTACCTTGAAATCTTGCAGACCATTTCTCCCTAATCGTTGATCCGCTGCACATATTAGCTTCCGAATCAGATCCGTCGCTTCATCTGACACCTGCAATGGATTTAATACATCACATATTATTCAGAAACATAACGACGCCTCTATCTTTGCAAAGAAAATATTCAATGTACAGACATTTCATTTTTACAACTTTATAATAGTGTACATTTACAGCGGAGCCGAAAAAAGGGTTCCGTGGGTAAACTAGCCCATTTACACTTCAATTGGTGTTCAGAGCTCACTGCTACTAAACGCAAGTAGGTAGTTCAGAGCCCTATCACGCAACGCGCTCGAGCTACTTTTGAATGATTACAAACAAATATTTTATTGTTCATAAGTTTTGATTTTTTTACTGCATTGTGCTGTTACAAATATATAATGTACGATGCATAATATTAATATTTCAACGATGATAAGAAAATCCCCGTGTTCTCAGTGAGATTTTGTTGAAAAATATGATGTAATAACAACGATTTACATATGCATATGTAGAAATGTTCGCGCTGCGGTGACCAAACCCGTCCCAGAGGGATGAGGGCCGAAGAGTAGACTGATGTCACCGCAGCGGTGACTTCTGTACGCCGCGCGCACACGTCAGTCCACTCTTCGGCCCTCACCCCTCTGGGACGGGTTTGGTCACCGCGGCGCGAACAGAAAATAAAGAAAATTTGAGGCCGTAGTGTAAAATAAGGATATATTTCGATTCTAAACAAATATTGAAACAACTAGATTTTCATATGACATCGTCAAGTTTCAAGGGCCTAAACTGATGAGTTCGCGCGCTCTTCAGAAAGCTACTTACAAAATAAGGAACTGACTTATGCAAATAATTAATGAGAGGTTTAAATATCTTTTCTGGTTTCAAAACACAACAAAACGGGGCGTAATCGCGTATAAGTATGATTTATTTAATTACCTTTCGTTGGTAATGAAATTAGGGTTTTCTAAAATGGAAATATCACCCGTTGGCGCCACCATGACGTAAGGTCTAACTGACAAGAAGCGTCAACATCCACCAATCACAGCACAAGATTTTGACACTTCTCGTCAATTAGACCTCACGTCACGGTGGCCGCCAACTGGTGATATTACCATTTTAGAAAACCCTCATTCTTCGACGTTTCCTTCCGACGTGAGTTCCTTCAAGACCATGGACGTAACGCGACGTCCGAAACGTCGAAGAATTACCAACGAAAGATAATTAAATAAATCATATTTATACGCGATTAAGCCCCGTTTTGTTAAGTTTAAATCAATCTTTTCCGTTTCTTAGAAATACAACATCGAAACTCCTTTTTTGTCGTTTTTTTTACCAATAAAACGAAAGCGCTCTGAAGAGGTTGAATAAGAATGCTTCATTTTGTGAAACATAGGTAGGTTAGGTGACTTATAAATTAAATAGAAGCACTATGTTTTGCCAAAGGGCGTACAAAATGGTTGGAGATGTTTGCAGGCAGCATGCTTGATATACAATTAAAATAAACACTATTTATTCTATGTAATTATCCGCTAGGCATTCTTGAGCTGAATACTATGCTTTCTTAACTAAAAATGTAAACAATGATTTTTTAAATAATTGAAGATCATGCAAATTACGTATATTTTTCGGTAATTTATTAAAAACTAGCTTCTGCCCGCGACTTCGTCCGCCTTAAATTCGTTTATCGTGGATAAGGGTATTTTTTCCGGGATAAAAAGTAGCCTATGTCCTTTCCCGGGACTCGAACTATCTCCATACCATCATTTCATCCAAATTGGTTCAGCGGTTTAAGCGTGAAGAGGTAACAGACAGACAGACACACTTTCGCATTTATAATATTAGTATGGATTCTAGGTGCCATTCCAAAAATACTTGAATGCTGTACCTGTTTAGCGTGTTCTAAAGGTGGCGGACACTGGAAGGAGCGGGCGTGGTTCATGATCTTGCCATACGTCTCCACCAAAGACTCCGCGTAGAACGGAGTCTCGCCGAACAGCATCTCGTACATACACACACCTGAAATATAGTACAATACGGTATTTGATGGCCAGACAGCATACTTTTTATGCCGGTTTCGTCATAATGACGTAAATACACACACTTTTAAATACCTAATGACGGATACATTTTATTAATAAGATACTATTGAAATAAAACTATTTAACGGATTATATCGCGTATATTATCTCATTTTAGTTCCCGACGTTTCGGAAGTTTTTCAGCTTTTCATGGTCACGGGTGGACTGACAAAAGATGTATTTTCCTCTCATAAAATGAGATAATATACGCGATATAATCCGTTAAATTGTTTTATTTCAATGAGTGATAATCGCGGAAACAGGAGAAAATATTAATAAGATACTAGTTAACATTTTGTAGAATAGTTCTTTAGTCTTAGGTATGAATCTATGTAACGCCATGGTGTATACTGTCATGTTACAGAACTTTTATGATTCAATAAATGAAAAAAAATTAAATGAAGTCAGTGAAAGTTTGATAATAAAGCAATAGTGAAATGTTAAAAAATAATCAGCGGGTTACAATTAAAATTTTGATTTGGATTTTGAAAAATGAAAAAAATATTTTCGAGTTTCTTGAAAAGTAAAATACACACTAATATAAACTTTAATCTGATACATGATTTTTACGTGTTTTTAAGGATTTTTGCAAAGGAAGCTGGAAGTGTAATACCCGACAAGGATTTATAATATTTTAATTATGAATTCACCATTAAATAAGCTTTTAATACACGCCCACACACATCATTAATTCAAAAATAGTTTGTTGATTTTTTTCACTCAAAATACTTGTGGCTCGCCCTACAATAGTTATTAATATTTTAATATTTTTTGTTGTCGTTGTATGTAAATATTTCTTTCTATCTGATAGAACTTATAGCACGACTAATTAAATATCTAAACAGACAGAATATCCTAATACTTGCTGAAGAAGTAATGGAACAGAGATACGCAAGTCTTGGAGTATGGCTAATGCGCTTAGCATTTCAAAAATAAGATACAGAGGGCGCTACTAGTGCTCACTAGGTTGTGTTCGAAATTCAGTTTCTTCATTGAAGAACAGCGCCATCTCTGTCGCTGTCCTAATACTTGCTGGAGAAGCAATGGGACAGAGACGTAGCGTGATACGCATGTCTTGGAGTATGGCTAATGCACTTAGCATTTCAAAAATAAGATACAGAAACAATTTTTTGAAATTTACCACTCACCTAATGACCACCAATCGCATTCAGGACCGTAGCGACCTTGCCCATCCTCCATTGCCTGAAAAGACATAAATGCATTTATAAATTAAAACAAGAAATCAATAGAGTTAAGTGAACAAGTATGAATAAATTGAACTGGAACAATAAAAACCCCGACGCATCTAGAAAAAAGCTGACAATTTCCTTTCTGCAAAACTAAATCAATATCGGTTAATCCGTTCAAAACCTATAATACTACGGACCGACACACACAATATAATACAACAATTCTTTACTGCACACCAACAACAGAAACAGTACAATAGAACATAAAACACGGTACGGCCTGAACATACAATACGGTAGACAATAGGCGGTCTTATCGCTAAAGAGCAATCTCTTCCAGACAACCTTTGGGTAGCGAAAATGACACAAAATAGCTAGCTGGTGAGATAAGATTACAAATAATATAAAAATAAATAAAAACAAACATTCTTATATATATTATACACATACTGGGTGTCCCTTAAAACAACGCCAAAATGAAGAAGGTTGATAGAACAGCTCAAAAGCTATCGATTTGACCCTCATGTAAGCTCTAAGATTTTTAGTAATTTCCGAGATATTCACAATTTTAGTAGCAATTTTGGGAGTTTTACCGTGTTACAGGTAGTGGTTAAGTTTAAGTGAAATTCCTTTTTTGTTCGTCAGTATCCTACATCATCAAATCGATAGCTTTTGCCCTAGCTTAAGCATCAATTCGCCAAATATATCGCAAAACGTCTTCATTACTATAAGCATTAAGATATATGAAGATATATTTGGCGTTTTGGACGTTCCAGAGTGTTTAATGCTGACTGTATATAATGAAATGATCTTTATTCTGTAAGTAGGCCACAAGGGCACTATTACAAGTCTGACTCTACGGCGTTTCCCAAGAGGAGACCACTGAAGAGAAGAAAGCCGAAACAAACTCAACAGTCAGTCATTTTTTCGAAATAACTCTTATATCTATTACAATATTCGTGCTTAGCCTAACCTAAATATATGTTTTGAGTATAAACTCAATGCGTAGTTCTTCAAGGAAACATATCAAAACTTATAAAAGTAAAAAAAAAAAAACTAGAATATAAAAAAGCAAAATAGTGATTTTTATTTAAAACAACTTACATACGTTTGATATGCCACCTTATAAGAACCGTGTCCCGGTAGAAAGTAAATTATTTGGTTTCTGTTTTGGGCCATGCATTTTTGTCTATTAAATAGTCCTCTACCCTATAATAAGCCTTTGCCATTAGGGACTCTTTTAAGTACTTTTTGAGAGCTGGAAACGATAATTTCAAAGCATCATCTGGTAGCTTATTATAAAAATGTATACATTGGCCTACGAATGATTTGGCTACTTTACGAACGCGGAACTTTCTAATAGCGATTTTGTTTTTATTTCTAGTATTAAAATTGTGGATATCTGAATTAGAGAACAGAGTGGTTGCCAAGACTTACTCTTAGTATTTCTGGAGATATGTAGTCAGGTGTTCCTACCGCCACGTTGCTTTGTACCTGAAAAAATAATGAAAGCATTAAGTCCGTTGTAAATAAAAAAAAACGGCCAAGAGCATGTCGGACCACGCTCAGTGCAGGGTTCCGCAGCCGTTCATACAAAAAAAATCACTACAGATAAAAAAAAACAATATGAAACAGTGCACTGGCAAAAGAGCGTATCTTCGTGGCTCTTACGTCCTTTTGTTGAGAATCGCCCTTTTTCGGCAATAACTCTAAAACGGTATATCCGATCATGTTGAAAATAATTTTGGTTGAAAGTATTTATTTGTCGTTTTATAAATTTTTTCATATATTTTTGACATGCGGTTAAGAAGATACAGGGGGAGGGACGCAATTTAAGCTACTTTCGAGACGATTATTTTCGAATATATATATTGAAGAAATGTATGTTGACGCGTAACTTGAGAACCGCTGCACCTATTCGGCAATTTTTTTTATGTCAGGACAATAGAAAATTACTAAAAATTGCATGGGAAATGAAAATATTAGGCTATTAAATCTCTATATAACAAGTGAGTGAAACAAAACATCTAAACCCGTGCGAGCCCGGGGCGGACAGCGGACTGTTAGCGGTTGAACCGCCCTGGGAAATACCCTTAAATAGTTTTAAGGTGGATTTGTCTTTATTTATTTTATTTATTCAATCTTTATTGCACAACAAACAAAGGTACAATTGGCGGACTTAATGCCTTAAAGCATTCTCTACCAGTCAACCATCGGGCCAAACGGAAACGTTCAGTTCGTGCAGGATCGTGGAAATCGATATATTTATGTCCCACTCTAACGTCTAAATTTGCACCAAGAGAATGAAACATTTGACAAACTAACGTTATGATTATAGTTCTTGTCTATTCTATACCTTTCCATCGTCTCCCAGTCGGAGGCACGAGCCGAAGTCGGCGAGTCTTATGTGGCCGCTTGCGTCTAATAGCACGTTGTCTGGTTTGATGTCTCTGTAACATGAACAATAATACATATAAACTAGAAGATGCCCGCAAGTTCGTTCGTGGAGGAGAAAAAGTCATAACCCTTTATTTTTTCTTCAGCGTAGTCGGGTAAAAAGTTTCCTATAACCATCTGGAGATACCCAGCTACCCGTGCACCTAAAATAGTTTAAATCCGTTTAGTCGATTTTGCGTGATGAAGCCACAACGACACATACAAACATACATAAAAATCAAAAAAAATATTTTTCGTTTTAATGACCTCCAATTTGTCCACATCAATCATTTTTTTGAAAATATCTTCAATGTACAGACATTTCATTTTTACAACTTTATAATAGTATAGATGTAGCAGACAGTACCCGCAACTTCGTTCGCGGAGGAGAAAAAGTCATAACTCATAACCCCTCTTTCTTTCTTGAGCGTAGTCGGATAAAAAGTATCCTGTAACCGTCTATGCATACCCACTTACTTGTGTACCAGAAATATTTGAAATCTGTTCAGACGATTTGGCGTGATGAAGCCACAACGACACATAAAACATACAAAAAAAACGATTATTGACCTTGTTCCTAAGATTTTCTGTAGTTCACGGAAAGCTGTTGAATACCGGTAGCGCAGAATCGGTCGTCGTGAAGATCATTAGGGGAGGCATTTGCAAGGCCGTCTTTATACACGCGGTGGCCCTTGGGCACACAGGAATAGGTGGCCCTCGAGCACTAAAAAATGGGGGGGCCCTGGGGCCCATAATAATAAAATTAGAGACCTCGTTGGACTGTACAAAAAACGTCGTTTAAGATCTTTCGAGACCCCCGTGAGATTGGGGCCCTGGGCATGCGCCCAGTGGGAGAGAGGGGCCTGGGCATTTGTCCAGCAGAGGGCATCATGGGGCTGAAATGATGATGAGTCCATCATCGGCAGACGGTCCTGACTTGGACAGCGGCAGTCCGTCACCGGGCACTGTACACACCTGTGCACGTATCGCAGCTCGTGGACGCTCTGGATCGCGAGCACCATCTCCGCGATGTAGAACCGCGCCATGTCCTCCGGCAGCCGGTCCTCGAACTTGGACAGCAGAGTCAGCAGGTCGCCGCCACAGTAGTAGTCCATCACTAGGTACTGCACAAAAAAAGCATAATTTGACAAAGATGCGATTTTTAAAATTCTGACTAAATTACTCATGAACAAAGAAACAGAAAGATTGGTTTTTATTTTATTTTTTAAGTTATCAGTCTCAGTCTCACTCAGCTAAATCGAATATGGCGAGACAAAAACATCACGAGACGCACTAAAATTGCCATTGTCTACACTCTTGTCTTCTCCATTTTCATTTGCGGGGCTGAAACCTGGACAATAAAGGCTGCGGACAGGCAAAGAATTGACGCATTTGAGATGTGGTGCTGACGTCGGATGCTAAGGATATCTCGGACTGCTTTTCGAACTAATGCGTCCATACTGAAAGAACTTGACCTCGAACACAAACAGCGCCTCTCATCTGTCTGTCTGCACCGGATTCTTCAGTATTTTGGCCATGTGGCCCGCCGAGAGGCCGACAATCTAGAAAAGCTGATGGTGACAGGCACAGTTGAAGGGAAGAGACCCAGAGGCCGTAGCCCTAAACGATGGGTAAAACATGGTGTCGGAGTGCCTTGACTTGCCGGTTAATGCAGCCCTTCAACAGGCAACCGATCGAGCTTCATGGAAGGGAATACTCGCTAAACTACTCAGCATTAAGGGACCGATTGAGGAGGAGAGCGATTTGTTTAAAAAAAATGTCCCGTAATATTTATTTATTTATTATCTATTTCGCTTCACTAGCTCGGAAAAGTTCCTTTTACAGCGCCAAATCGTGGAAAAGATCATTTTTTAACAGTCATTTGAAGTTCAATTATTATTATAATTTATTTATTTATATATTTTATGTATATTACCAGTATTATCACTAGTTTTAAATGCAAAAGTAATCGGTTTGTTATAATTTCATAGATTTTCTTACATCTCATATTTTCCTCGCTGTAGTGAGATGAAAAGTTGTGTTTCGCACGGCTGCAAAATTATTTAGCTTCTCGTGCCATGAAAACCTCGTTACGCTCAGGGATCTATATTTGAACCATTCGCTCCGCTCGTGCTTCGATTTTAGATTCCTTCGCTTACTCGGCTCTCAATTCAAGCACTCGCGCCAAATAACAAGCAGCCTTACATAACAAGTAACTATTTCCTATAATATGTTAAAACCAGTAGTTTTTTCTGAAAATTCATGTCTTAGCTACTCACCAAATTATGCTCGTCCTGGAAGGCGTAGTGGAGGTTCGTGATCCACCGCCTATCGCCGTACACTAACACGTCCCGTTCTTCTTGGAAACACGCCGTCTCCGCGCGCTGTCAAACAGACAATGTTGATCAAAATTTAAACGTGATACACCTAATCCGCATTTATTTGTGGCTCGTATGCCGTACGTTGTCAGTTTTACTAAAATAAATATTGTACCGTCTTAGATTAAAGATGGCAAACATAATTAACTTTTTGAGCGTCAAGCAGCCAAGTAATACGTGACCAGACCCCACAGCAATAAAAAAAAGGAACCTTTAAAAAAATACTGATCGCAGAACGACGTATTGATATTATATTCGGAGTGTTTGCACCATGTTTGGTCGGCATATGCCGACGTTGCATTCAGTGGCACGAATTTTCGATTATCTGTAGCAGCCAAAAGGTTAATAGCAAAGAAAAGCTAGGAAAAAAAAATGTAAAATTAATCGATCGTACCCTTTCACAATTTACTAAGCATTTTATGGTATATTAATTGAGAAATAAAGATATTTTATGTTACACATTTTATTTCACTTTTTTTTTTGATCGCCTAAGACGGCAAATCACGTCAATGGAAAATTGTACCTCAGACGCCACGACGGCACTTGCCGCTATACGGTATCATACAATATGTTAATTGGTTGGCGCGTGGCTCACGGTTTCCCGTCAACAAGCTGGGCGCTCAAAATATTAAAGAACAAATTAATATTATAACACTGAGTTCGATTGTAACGAAAAAAATCAATGCGACCTACTAAATTGCAAGCAGGATTTGAACATGCGACTTCTTCTTTAACAAGTTAAAGAACATTGATTTAAACTAACACAATTTTCACTCATTATAACAGCACAACCCATCGAGACCAACTCCAAATTTTATTCGAGACCATGGACGTAACGCGACGTCCGAAACGTCGAAGAATTACCAAGTAAAGGTAATTAATTAAATCCATATCCATACTAATATTATAAATGCGAAAGTGTGTCTGTCTGTCTGTCTGTTACCTCTTCACGCTTAAACACGCTGAAACGATTTGGACGAAATTTGGTATGGAGATAGTTTGAGTCCCGGGGAAGGACATAGGCTACTTTTTATCCCAGCAAAATACCTTTGTCCGCGATAAACGAATTTAAGGCGGACGAAGTCGCGGGCAGAAGCTAGTAAGTCATATTTATACGCGATTAAGAGTCCCCGGCAAGCTCGGCCGAATTTCACCTTCCCATACAAACGGAGTTTCGTTCTCATTTTAAAACTACATACGTGTTGGATTGTAACGAAAGTTTTTATATACGATGAAATGAGGTATATCTAGGCTTGTAATTAGTTTATATGGTTTATAAAATAATCAAAATACAGCAAAAACAAGTTTTGTACGAAATACTTGAATTCGCTGTTACTATGATATCTGAAGCTACATAAACTAATTACAGGCCTGCATATACCTTAACTTATTCTAAGAACAAAGTTTCAGAGCAAACTAGCTAGTCATAATATTTTCTTCTGTTTCCGCGATTATTACTCATTGAATAAAACAATTTAACGATTATATCGCGTATATTATCTCATTTTAGTTCCCGACGTTTCGGAAGCTTTCCAGCTTTCCATGGTCACGGTTGGACTGAGAAAAGATGTATTTTCCTCTGTCAAAGTTACAATTTGTGCAAACTACCCATTTTTTGAAAAAACACAAATAAAGGTGTACATACATGCCAGATGGGCCTAAGCTGTAAAGACAGTTGCACATGTGCCAGAAGGGCTTAATTATTTTATTCTAATAATTTACCAAGCAGCATTTCACAATTGAGATAATATACGCGATATAATCCGTTAAATTGTTTTATTCAAAAACTAGCTAGTCGTTTTAAAATGAGAGCGTAACTACATTTGTATGGAGAACCGAGCTTACCGGGGACTCTTAAGCCCCACTTGTTGTTTTGTGATAATCAATCTAAAGAACAGCTCGTTTAGAGGTTCGAGACCTCTAAGTTTACTTTAATCTTTCAAATATTAACATTTCACTTATTTGCGGTCTGTTTTATGGACCTTATATGTTTTATGGACCTAACTCGCCAGTAGTGGCAACTGGTGAGGGCACAGACGATAGCCCTCATACCCGGGCTAAGCTGCGGATATTCTCAATACAAGGAATGTATTTATTTATTTATTTAATCTTTATTGCACAAAAGAAAAACTTATCGTACAAAAGGCGGTCTTACTGCCATAGAGCATTCTCTACCAGTCGACCTTAAGGCAAAGCAGAGAAATTGTGGGCGGTGCAACTAATTTAAAGACATAATTTAGGAAGATAAATACTTAGATACATACATATTCATATAATATATACCTATATATATAAATACATTCAGACGAAACATGCTAATCAGAGAAGCTAAGAGTTTGCAGTTCTGCTAAAAAAGAGTTCGCGCAAAGATTGTTTTAAAAGCGCACTTGTTTGGGGCTATCTTAATCTTGAGAGGGAGTCGGTATGTATGGTTTCCCTACCTTGAGCATTTCCCATTTGTTGAGTATCTTCATGGCGTAGACGCGCTCTCCCGTGGTTGTGGACACCGTGCCGGCTGCCGTGTTCACGCCTGCGTCCGTTCCCTGTGCAATATTATAACAATTAGACACATATGGTATGCCATACAAACAATCGTACATATTACATACTAGAAGGTGCAACTTTGTCAGCGGAGAAAATAATCACAATCTTTTTTTTTGTTTTCAGCGTAGACGGTTAAAAAGAATGCTATAACCATCTATGGATGCCCATGATGTGTACCAAAAATACCTCCCGGAACGCGCCTCTCCCTATCACCAGACATCTCGTGACAGCCGCAGTCTTCAGCGCAGTTACTTACTGGCTTCAGTGTATAGTGTAGTTCGCCTTTGTACAAATATGTTACTTTAATTTCTTTGTTTTATTGTTTTTATGTACAATAAAGTGTTTACAATACAATACAATATAGTGTAAGCATGAGTGCTAATTGTACCTGCATGAAAGATGCCCGTACAACGCACACCTCCCCGAATGCGACTCTCCCTATCACCTTTACCAGACATCTCGTGACAGCCGCAGTTACTGGCTTCACTGTATAGTGTAAGCATGTGTGTTCTAATCGTACCTGCATGAAAGACGCCCGCACAACGCACACCTCCCCGAACGCGCCTCTCCCTATCACCTTCACAAGCTCAAAGTCATCTCGCGACAGCCTCAATCTCTTTAGCGCAGTCGCCACTGGCTTCACTGTAAACAACAACAACAACATTAGACTCGTTGTCCTAGAATACTCTATAGGCCGACCATTTAACTAAGCCCTCCCCGCAATATGCTTCTCGTACCACGGGCGATGATTCTGTGAAATGGTTGGCATTTAGACCAAAACTTTACATACAGGACATTAAAAACTATATACTCCACTTTTATAATCACTTCTTATTCAGTTAAAATGTAAGCGCTTCTTCTTATTTTAAGATTTTCCCTACAACATAGTCGTTTGCCGCTATGACAGGGCCTGCGTTACGATTTACGAACAATATTGTAACAGAACTGGTAAATTTGTAACTGAAATATATACGATATAATGCAATCTCAGAATCTTCAAGTTACAGAGTATAAAACGCTTGAAATCAAGAACAAACGTTAGATATAACCACGTTACACAGCTATAAAATTAAGATTGCGAAATAGAAAGTAATAAAATGTTCGAAGCTGTTTCGGTCTGCTTCCACGTGATATTGATACCAAAAGATGGACGTTACTTTTTTTTACAAGCTTTTATTTCACTTGTGGGTCAATTTCAGACGGTTTCAACCGCACTCATTCGTGCCACCGCATTAATGGTGCCTTCTATTACCGATTCGTGACACTAATGAGTACGGTTGAAACGCTCTGAAATTGACCCTTGTCGTGGTATTTCTGGGTCTAATCATGCAACTTAAATTAGACCCACATTCCAGTTTCCGATTGAGCTAAAATTTGGCATAATTTTGGTAAGTTAGGTGACAATACACTGTTATGACACAATCAAGCTGATCTCATGATGGAGCCGGAAGGTGGTAATGGGAACTATGGCAGGTTAGGCTCTTTAGAATCGTTTCGATGATTAATTAACGGATGTTCAAAGAAAAATAAAGACGACACTAAAAGCTTGTCACAAAAATGTTATTTTTGACAGAAACTTATTAACCTTAGAGTTTGAGTAAAACTCAAAGCACAAAGGTAAAGAAGTCAGCAGTGAGAACATAAGAGATTATGATACAATCTGCCACAAACACATGATAACTATTGTGACATAGATACAAGTCAAAGCGCAAAGAAAAATACGATTGCTCTCGCACATGTTCTCATAGATGGCGCTAAGGTTATAATACCTTTCAAAAAAATAAATATGTACATGGGTCCAAGCGAATGGATAAATTCGAGGCGATTGGCACAGTGCTCGCTGGTGGAATGGTTGACACGCTCGACGCGTAATCTACAGGTACCGGGTTCGAGTCCTGGTGTGACCACGTGCGAGAGCAATCGTATTTTTCTTTGTCAAAGTCAAAGTCTTGGTGGTGTTAGTTTTCCCACAATAAAAACATAGAAACACAAACAAATGTGTTTCATAGAAATACATGATAATTGATAACTAATACGAGTAACCTCTTCCTCTGCCAAGTGACCTACCGTACTGTATGAAGTCCGCGACGGCCTTCTCGCGGCGGAGACTGCTGTTGCAGCACTCATCGTAGAGCACGAGCAACACGTCGAGGAGCGTCTCCACGCTGAGCCGCCCCGTGTGGCCCTGCAGCCGACGCGCGAGGAACAGCGTCTCGATCTGCTTGAGACGCTTGATGCCCAGGACTGGAAGGCAGACGCCATCTTTAATTGGGTCGATACATTCAAGGCCTTTATACACGCGGAGGCCCTCGGGCACTCAAAACCTGGGGCCCGGGGGCACTCGATTATAAAATTTGAGACCTTGAACTGTCAAAAAAATCTCGTTTAGAGTTGGCCCGAGATAGATATTGACCTTGAAAGAGAATTCTTTATATGGCAACAATTTCAAATATTTAAAAAGCTGTCAAATTATAAAACCTACTTCGTTTCTATGCATTCCGTATTGCCAGGTCATGATTTTTTCAAATTTACCGCATTTTTTGAGTATCATGTTTCGCTGGCCAAACTCTAAGATCTTTCGGGGCCCTGAGTGTCCAGTGAGAAAGAGAAGGACCTGGATACATAGAATAAGCATAAGATATAAGACTTTTATTTAATTTTGAGTAATATTTATGTATAAAAATATATGCAGTTTTGTTATACATCAGTAGGTGCATGTTTTGTACACTGAGAAAGTACTGGCCACTTGTAAATTGTCACCTCTTGAGACAACCGTTCATATCTCTATTACGCCTTAAAAAAAGAAATGGACTGAAAATATCTAATGTAGAACAAAATATGTTGTCTTTTTTTAAATCAATTGGGAATAGGAATGAATTTTTATTTTTACTTTATTAAGAGCTAATTCATGTAACAAACGGTTGAGAAAAATAAAAATAACCAAGATATAAGCCATCAAACTTGTCATTCTATCTCTTTCTAGCAAAACAGAATTTAATATGGAGTTTATATGGCCGTAGTGTACTATGACGTAAAAGTACAACTCGGTCCTCTCTGTCGAATCACTGTCTAATTAGTAGTTTAAAATAAATGCCTATATCATGCGTTTGGCCGATTTCAATTACACTTTTTGAAATCGTTTTCACGGTATTTTGATATTCTGTAAAGAAGAGATAAAAATGCATGGTCTATTGTAGTCGACTCGTTCGACAAATCGACCTAGTCCCAAACTCAGCAAAGCTTGTACTATGGGCACTATAGGCGACGATATACATAATATATAGATAAATTATAATACTTAAATACATATAAAACATCCAAGACCATGGAACAAACATTCGTGCTCATCACACAAACACTTGCCCCGGCCGGGATTCGAACCCGTGACCGCCAGCTTCGTAGGCCTGTGTGCAACCCACTAAGCCAAACGTGTCGTCAATGTACAGACATTTCATTTTTACAAGCTTTTATTTTCTTTCACCTGTCCCGTTGTCTATCGGTCTGTAATGTTTTAATCTTGCAAGTCAAATTTGATCTACTTCCCGGTTTCCGCTTGAGCTACAATTTTGCATACTTATGTAAGTTCGGTGACAATGCAATAGTATGATACCATCGAGCTGATCTGATGATGGAGCAGGAAGGTGGTGATAAGAACCCCTACCGAGGTTGGGCTCTTTAGAATCGCCTCGGTGAGTAGTTGATGGATGTTCAAGGAAAAGTACAGTCAGCGATAAAAACTTGTGACAAATATGATTTTTTTAACAGAAACATTTTACGACTCGACTTTACAATAGGAAAGAAGTGCTCGAGTTATTTGTCACTGATCACATTACGGATACGATCGTTTAGAGAAACTCACTATAATCGTGTAGTCGCATGAATATTCAAGCTTATCCCCAAATCCATTGCGAGGCTTGTCGACAGGTGCCGTATTTAAACAATAGACAGGAAACAGCTATTTGGATAATTGTAAAGGATATCCCTTTCCATAGGTGAACAATACCTAAACCGTGCCTTAATGGAATGGCTGACCATAGGTAAATCTATACTATTATAAAGTTGTAAAATTTAAATGTCTGTACATTGAAGATATTAAAAAAAAACTATTGTATTCGTACTATTTGAAGGTCACTGAAGCAAAAAATAAATTATTGTATTTTTGTATGTTCGTATGTATCTGCGGTTTCATCCGCCAAATCAGCTAACCGGAATCAAACTATTTTTGGTACACGGGTAGCTGGGTATCTCCAGATGGCTATAGGATATTTTTTATCCGACTACGCTGTCGTAAAAAAGAGGGGTTACGACTTTGTCTCCTCCGCGAACGAAGTTGCGGGCGTCTTCTAGTTAATAAATAAATAAGTATTACGGGACAATTTCTACACAAATCTAACTAGTCCCATGGTATGCTGAATAAGACTCGTGCTATGAGTGCTAGACGACGATATATTTAATAGATAATATTCACTTATTTACATAGAAAAGATCCTAGACCAGCCCTGACCCCAGTATTACCCGATTGTAATGTAGGTGACTTTTTTATGGGACCTCAAAATATTAAAAATAAACTGTTGAAATATGTGCCATACATTGATATATGCTAAAAAAATGTTTTCAGTTTCGGTTACATGTATGGAGTGCCCCGCCTAGTTTTATTTTTGTTATTTAACTATCTAACTAAGCATCGGCTTACACAGGACACCTATACTTCAAATTTCATCAATATACATCTTGAAAAAAAAAATATATATATATATATAAACAAACATACATCTTGTAGTTTTTGAGTAAACTGCCTGTGACTTAAGGACGGACATGACATAACTATAAGGGTTCCGTTTTTGCCATTTTGACTATGGAACCCTAAAAATGCCTGAAATTCATGTTCCGGACCAAAATTATGAATATCACAAAAGCATTGCCAACTCAGTAGTACTCCTTAAAAGACCAGTCCAGTATTTTATCTCTAGGAAGTATGAATCAGTATACCACAGCTAATTAATATATGCAACATTTTAATTGGCTGACTCATCAAACCTTCAACAGGATAACAGCTAACAACGCTAATGCATGTTAAGCAATTATGTACCTACTTTTTACCCGACTACGCGACGCAAAGGAGGGTAATGTGTTTATCAGTCTATGTATGAATGTATGTATGTATGTATGTTTGTTCCTATCTGGCACTCTAGAGACCAAACGCGTGGACCGATTTTGATGATTCTTACGTCAATCGATTCGTCCTTATCGGGCGAATGTCACTAAAGACATGAAAATGATGAAAACTCAAAATGGTTATAATGAGACGCCATGTTGTCAAAAAGAAAAAAATTAAAATCGACGTACTATGTGGAGTTGGGTATCATTGAATAGGGATTTGAAAATCATTATTAGGTTTCTTTTATCATTTTTACAAAGATTTTAAAGAATTACAAAGATTTAAAGTTGGTTCGCAACCGGTTCTCTCTAAATTTTTATTTAATTGTAAATAAATCTGTGCAAGCTTCTCAATAACCCCCACGATAAAGATTGCGAAATTTACTGACTTATAATTTGAACTAAAAAGTATAAAATAAAAATAATAATTAGAAAAACAAAAAAACCGACTGCTTAAAATAACTAAAAAGAAAAAAACAAGTCCAGTACCTACCCTTGTCAAGTTATAATGGAAATGTTTCATGATTCATGATCGATAGTCATATAAAACAAATAATAAATTCTAATGTGGAACATAGCGATTTTAAACAGTCGGGACCCATTGTTGGGAAGATTCGCGTCGACTGTTTAAAATCGCTATGTTCCACATTAGAATTTATTATTGAGTATCGATCATGAATCATAAAACATTTCCATTATAACTTGACAAGGGTAGGTACTGGACTTGTTTTTTTCTTTTTAGGTTTTTAAGCAGTCGGGTTTTTTGTTTTTTTAATTATTATTTTCTATTTCAGTGGATGAGGTAAAAATATACTTGACATCAGGAAACTACCGATTTATCAAGGGGAGGAGACTGTACAATGAACAGGATCACAGAATAAATCATCGTACAAGTGGGTGGATCAACTCAACTTATTCTAGTTGTTATTCTGTTATAAGCGGGGGGATCAACTTTTTATAATGTTATTCTGTTACAAGTGGGTGGATCAACTTTTTCTAGTTGTTATTCTGTGTAAGTGGGTGGATCAACTTATCTAGTTGTTATTCTGTTATAAGTGGGTGGATCAACTTTTTATATTGTTATTCTGTTACAAGTGGGTGGATCAACTTTTTCTAGTTGTTATTCTGTGTAAGTGGGTGGATCAACTTATCTAGTTGTTATTCTGTTATAAGTGGGTGGATCAACTTTTTATATTGTTATTATGTTACAAGTGGGTGGATCAACTTTTTCTAGTTGTTATTCTGTTACAAGTGGGGGGATCAACTTTTTCTAGTTGTTATTCTGTTACAAGTGGGTGGATCAACTTTTTCTAGTTGTTATTCTGTTACAAGTGGGTGGATCAACTTATTCTAGATGTTATTCTGTCCCGTAATTTAGGAGACAATAGCGACAGTTTCTTAGAAAAAAGCTAATTATCCAGGCCAGGGGTCGGCAAACTTTTTAGACGCAGAGCCCCAGTTGCCGGAAAAATATAGATTTTCGGAAGCTCAGAGCCGCAGTTTTTTGTTTCATCACTGTATATCAAATTTGCCTGCAAAGCTGAAGGTCCTGGGTTCGAATCCCGGTTCTTACTGGGATATGTGTATTGTGTGATGAACATAAATATCTGTTCATAAGTCTTGGATGTTATCTATGTTTTGTATATAAGTAAAATCTATTAAATATATCGTCGTCTAGTACTCATAACACAAGCCTTATTGAGCTTACCATGGAACTAGTTTCATTTGTGTAAAAATTGACCAGTATTTTTTTTTATTGTCATTATTAACAATACTGAAAAAAGGGCCTATATTGGGCTAGAAAAAAATATTTTGCTTCCTTTATCGTTTAATGGCCCCTCTATATGATCGCCAAGGGACGAAGCAATACGTTAGCATGAGATGAAAACATATTTGACGACACGTTTGGCTCAGTGGGTTGTACAACGGCCTACGAAGCCAGCGGTACCGGATTCGAATCCCGGCCAGGGCAAGTGTTTGTGTGATGAGCACAAATGTTTGTTCCTCGGTCTTGGATGTTTTCTATGTATTTAAGTATTATAATTTATCTATATATTATGTTTATCGTCGCCTGGTACCCATTGTACAAGCTTTGCTTAGTTTGGGACTAGGTCGATTTGTGTAAGATTGTCCCTGATATTTATTTATTTATATAGTGTTCTTTCTAACGTATAACCGCGTCTCATCTGGTTGCCGATGATCGGCGATCGTGTAGACACCATGAAAACGTAGTTTCAAAGAGTGGCTCAAGATACGTTACCATGGTAACTAGGTACAAAAGACAATCAAGTACAGAAGGCTCTCTTTTGACTTTAGCAAAAGCCTCGCATAATCGCTTGCGAACGAGTGAGCGCACAAATATTGGAACTATTACTACGGTGTTCAACAAGTCCACAAATTGTGCATTTTCAAGATTTTTTAACCCCCGACGAAAAGAGGGGTGTTATAAGTTTAACGTGTCTATGACTGCGTATCTGTGTATCTGTCTGTGGCATCGTAGCGCCCATACGGATGGAGCGATTTGAGTGCGGTTTTTTTTTTGTGTCATATTTATGTTTATCCCGAGTGTTCTTAGCTTTGTTTGATGAAAATCAGAGCACTTGTCTTCAAGATATTCAGCTTTTAGTGGAACAAGTGACCGGATCTCAGCCAATATTGAAGCTAGGGACTCCAAATTTTGTTGTTATGTTCATTTGTGTCAGGGGGTTTTTAAAAATAATAATTTAGTACATCAATTAATGTTTCCTTAATTGTTTCCCATGTTGTCTATACTAGTATACAGCTGTGACAATGAAATGTCTGTACATTGAAGATATTTGAAAAAATATATAGTGCAAGGGACTATTTGGAGGACACTGGGCCAAAAAAAATGTTTTTTAACTTTTGTATGTTTGTATGTGTCGTTGTGGCTTCATCACGCCAAATCGGCTGAACAGATTTCAACTATTTTTGGTACATGGGTAGCTGGTATCCACAGATGGTTATAGGATACTTTTTACCCCACTACGCTGAAGAAAAACGAAGATATGAGATTTTCTCCTCTGTGAATGGAGTTGCGGGCACCTTCTAGAAGCATATATTTTTTTAAAGTAAATGCACCACAACCTAAACTTGTCTTAATTATACCTACTTAAAGACTAAAGAAAACCTATAGATCCTAATCAAAGGTAATATTGTCTGGACTAAGGGGTTCGAAATTCAAAGTTTGTTTTGTGCTCCCATGTTAAATTGTATATGCATGAGTGGGAGAGCGCGATACACATATATCAGACAATATGTCCTTTGAAGGGAAGAGATATACATAATATTAATACTAGAAATAAGCATAAGCTCGCAGTGCCTGCTACTAGACTCCATAAAATAAGGCGATCATTCTTAGGTAACTGTGTGAGATTTTATAATAAACTTCCTAGCAGCATAAGTGAGCTGTCTATTGGTAAATTCAAAAATATTGTAAAACGAAAATTAATTTCTAAAGCTTATTATAGCACACAAGACTACATGAATGATAAAGCTGCGTGGGATTAATGAAAATTATAGCGTCATGTAGATATATGTATAATTATTTTAATGAATACCTATTGAGGTATTATTATTATTATTATTTTAATCTTAATTGTTTTTAATACTCGGACATTTATAATTTTATTCTATACACATTCTAGATTATTTTTTCTTTTTTATTGACAATCCATTTGGGATTTATCTTAATAATTAATTTATTTTTTAAAATGATAATTTTTATCAATAATATTATACTTAAGTTTAATGATTTGATTAGGTTTTTCTGGGTTTTCCCTAATCCTTGCAACAAATGTTGGATCATATTGTATCCCTCCCAGTAAACACTTCTCTAATGTACTGTACCTGACAATTCGAAAGTGCTTGTAAGTAGGCCTACTTGAATAAAGCATTATTTGATTGAGACTCTACAGGCTGTCTTTATAGTTTTTAAAGAGGTATTTAAAAAATTAAAAATTTTATAACCCCCCCGACTTGTTCCACTAAAAGCTGAATATCTTAGAGACGAGTGCTCCGATTTTCATCAAACAAAGCTAAGAACACTCGGGAAATTATCTATGACACAAAAAAACTGCACTCAAATCGGTCCATCCGTATGGGCGCTACGATGTCACAGACAGATACACAGAGTCACAGAATCACAAACACGTTAAACTTATAACACCCCTCTTTTTAGTCGGGGGTTAAAAAGAAGCCCCTCTGCTTTAGTTTCGAAATTGCCCATGCAGCTATTATTTTTTTTAATATATACTACTAAGGTGGCAAACAAGCGTACGGCCTGCCTGATGTTTTTTGTAGTGTGAATGTACAGACATTTCATTTTTACAACTTTATAATAGTATAGATGTATTGATTATAACAGTACAGAGATGTATTGATTAATGGCCGTCACAGAACTATAAATTTATGCTTAACCATACAGTGTTCAATTATAAATATCCCTGATAAGGAATTAATGATTATGAAACAGAGAGATGGAGCATTGTCACAAGAAGTTAGAGACTACACACCTTAGGCCTCCTGACTATCACTAGTTTAACTTTCAACAACACACTGTGGTAGCAGAAATAAGGGCAAATTTTTAAATAAAAAAAGATTGTCAAAATACTTCATTGTATCAAGATCTTAAAGAATGGTTTAGTAGATTACCAAAATCCACATTTTCATTTAAATTTCGCCACATTCAAATATTTAAAGGAACTCTTAAATCCATTTAAGGTGTAAAGATCTGGAAATCAAAGTTTCGGCAGTGTTTTTTTTTTTTCTATTCAAGTGTAACAAGTTTTTATTGGGATGGAATTAAGAGCATAGCTTTTAAATTGAAATCTGTACTCACTTGGCACATTGTTGGTGGGCACGAGAGCCCAGTCCGGGGAGGAATCCTCATCATCTGACATCCTGGTAACTCTCACACTAGCACTTGCATGTCCGTACACTAACACTAATATGTAAAAAAGCTACCGTAAAATTAAGGCAGTTTATTGTGTGTTTCCTTTTGATCCATTGTTCCATGTACCTGAAAGAAGGAGAAACCATTAGGAATGCATATTTAATATATATATATGTACAGTAAGAACTGTTTACGACAACATTGAAAGGACCATTTGGTAATGCTATTTATAGCTGATATCCTATTTCAAGTAAAGAAATGTTCGGACCTCAAAATTTTGACACAATGTCATTATAAAGGGTTATGACTGCCATACTAATATTATAAATGTGAAAGTGTGTCTGTCTGTCTGTCTGTCTGTTACCTCTTCACGCTTAAATGACTAAACCGATTTGGATGAAATTTGGTATGGAGATAGTTTGAGTCCCGGGGTAGGACATAGGCTACTTTTTATCCCGGAAAAATACCCTTATCCGCGATAAACGAATTTAAGGCGGACGAAGTCGCGGGCAGAGGCTAGTAAACAATAAATCTGACTTATAGCCTTGAGCAGTATAACAATTAAAACAGTTGATTTAGACAAGCAATATATTTTTATAAAACTCTCATAGAAATCATTTAAAATTTTATTATTTACATCACATTTTCTAAATAAACAGTTATTAAACGACATGAATTAATTACACATTTAATTAGGGTAGAGTAAGACAAATAATATTAAAATGGACACTATACATAATTAACTGATTATTCTATGTGATTTAAATAACTAACACATTGCATATAATTTATTTAGCAGTGCTGTTTCCAAATTAGCATATTATTGTAATTTCCACTCCTAACCTAGAAGAAATCTTATCACTATTTAAAATGCTAAGTGAAATCAAACTGGTTCTGACGTAACACAAGGAATTTGAAAGATTACAAAATCATACTCAGTTTTTTAGTTTTACACTCAGTAAGTTTAACACCATTCCTTAATTGAAGTTAAAGTTTTATATCAAACTATAAATATTTACACAGCTGCCTAATGTCAACACAAGTTTTGTAATCAAAGCCATAACTGACTATCATCTTTCAAAGATAAGAGATAAAAATAAATAAATGAGTGTAGGTGTTTAAAAGTCCTTAGTCACCAGTCTACCTAATTAGGAATAACTTCTGTGTACCCAACTTGCAAGCTTTCGTCAAGGAAAGTAGGTATCAATAATATAAGAGGCAAAACTGAATAAAAAATGACAGTATAAGTGTAAAAAGCTAAAACGCCCATAGCAGTCTATACAGCAGGAAATCAAAGGTGAATTTCACCATTGTCTAACAACACAAAAGGCGACAAATTACTTTCTATCCATTCATCACAAGGTTGCGGCGACACTCGATATTACAACTCTTTCGCAACCCAATCCAAACGTAGATTTGAATCTAAATACCTAATCATTTTTTTCACAAAAAAACTATAGTTAGAACACCGATGACATATCGATACGTTTCCGCATCGAACCTATAAATAAACAATAATATATTACTTGCGTGAGACGAAAATAACAACCCGTTGTAATGCTATATTTCCAGTTTTAATTTTGTATTGTTCCGAATCCCAGAGCACAGAGATCTTAACCTAAATCCATTCTATCGATTGTTATGCAAAAACACTGAGATGACTCATTGTTGTCACTTCGAATAAACACTTTAGCTTCAACTTTGGAATATTCACCTGATTTTTTCGATACGTTTAGGGGTTAATAAATTAGTTAACAAGTCCCCGAAGCGGACATTTTACTCGGGGGTAGCCAGAGGGCTCGGTCGAATCCATTTTGTTTGACGTTCCTTGACAATACTTGCTAAATTTTACGCGGCTGAATTATATGCGGTAGATGGGTCTTATCCCATACAAATTGTTGAGGGTTTGAAATCATTTACTGCGTTATATGAAACGTTGTAACCATAGACAAGCCATTGACAATTTAAGCTGTTCGTTTCGATTTACGCAAAAGTAGTTTGTCATGGTGACAAACTTAAATATCTAAAATAAACATTAGACAAATATGATGTACATTGAAATTGTTTCTTAATTTTTGTTAATGAATTGACTTTAGCACAATCACAATTTTTTTTTTTTTTTTTATTGGACTGCATGGGAAGGAGTGTTATTGATAAGAACCTATGATGTAAATTATAATAATATAATCGTTATTAAATGCATGAGCTTTACTCTCATTTCATTTATTTTTCTTTCAAAATAACGTCATAAACAGGAGCAAATTACAGTCACATACCAACCGGTTCGCTACTGTGATTGCTAAATTCGGGAGCATTGTGCTGGCAACGGCCTTTCCGGAAGTAGCTGCCGAAAATGGTTGTACCATTATGTTTTAATTATTCTTAAAACAGAATTGAACAATACAAATAGAATTGTAGTAGCAGTTATATGTAAAATATATTATTTATCAAGTATTTTTTTGTAATTTACTCACGGCGACTGATAATATGATATAAATTCCATTATAATGAGTGTGTCAACTGAATGAGCGTCATATTGTACGTAATGGAGTCGATGTTCTGTAGAATATAGTTTTTGATACAACAAATAGTGTTTTCTCAAGAAAATTCACATAAAAGTTGGTGTTCTAGTGCGTTATTGGATTACAGTGAATGATGTGCAATAATTTATGGATTGCACCGACAGAAATATCAACTCTAACAACCTTGCTCGCCTGTCAATGGTATGTGTGCCATCAAAATATTTTGGAAAGTTCATTCAATTTCCACTGTAAATCGCTGTTTCATGTGGTATTTTACACAAGTATGATAGTTTAGACTTTAATTAAGAGGTTTCTATAGGAAAGTCACTAAATGGTGGCCATTTAACACGAAATATGCGATGGCTTTGTGGTCCGCGTAATTGAGTAGCTACTTTGAAAGGTCACGCATTCATTTTAGTCTTTTTGTTTCCAGTCTGGCGATTGGTGCAGTTTGAATCTAATTCTGTCTCGCGAACGCAATTAATAGAGCCAAGCCGGACACTGTACGGGTTAATGGTTTTGCGAGGGCACCTGGATTGCGAAGCGCAATCAAATGAAGGTATGGCTTCCGACCAACCTGTTAAAAAAAAGCAGCGTATAGATGCGCCAGATATCGACGATGGTAGCGACAGGTCGGCGGAAGAGATCACGGACATTTTCGACTCTGAAACACCACCAGCTGAGGCATCAGACGACTTCCCACGAAATGGTGAGTCTCCTGACAGCGGCACCGTTAGCGAAGATGCCGTGGACTGCTCGACAATCCTACGACTGCCTAGTGAGGAGATTATACCATCCTGCTCTAGCACAACACCGCAATGGACAGTGGCTGATGATAAGCTACTTGCAGAGCTTAGAATACTCCAAGAAAACCTAGTAGGTCAGTGTTTATGTACAGTAGAAGAGCATAAAGTCTCTCAAATGTTCGATAGACGCCTCAACATTGTATCCTGGCCACTAACATGCTCCTTAACTTACTTATCGACTATGCAGCTGATGTTTGATATATATTTGAAACAGAACAACACGGGTACAATATGCTCTAAACTAATGCAAGCCTGCGATATGCTTGTTAGAAACAGGCACGACTGGCTCACAGAAGTAGTAGATCTTGCTGATCACAAGAGTAAGTATATCACGTTTGTGGCCAGTAGAGTTCTAGCAAGCTTCCTCATAGTCGCTAAGGACACTGTTGTTGACAACTGGCTGCAACAAATCGCAGAGAACATCTACCTATTTGATAGAATTAATAGAATAACAGTACAAAAGATTAACTTTAGTCTTGATATTATTAAAAGGATAGTAGAATGGAAAGATGTGGAACAGCATCCTCTAGAAGATAGCAATTACATAAACTCTGTAGGCAACATGCATGTACAAGCAGATAATCCTTTTAGGAGTAGTACGGGTTACAGTAGTACAAGTCAGATGCCATCCAGCTCCCATGGAGACAATTTACATGATGAGTTCTCGAATCTTCAAACTCATAGTGCCCCATCAACATCCTCGGGTGAAAAGCCTGCTGAGGCAAAACCTTCAGCGTTCAAGCTCCATGAGCCTGTTTTAAAATTCCCTATGGACCAGTCAGTCAGTGGAATGGAACAACCAGAATCTCCTGAACCTCAAGTCTCAAGAATGGAAAGGGTCAATGAGAATGGATGTGTTACAGTCATATTAACAGACTCCGAGTCATTTGACACTTCACACATCAAATGCTTGACGATAAAAACACTGGAACACCACTGGCCTGTTCTGGTGAAGAATATGAAGCTCCTACTCCTTAGGTACCTGAATTTAGCTAATGCTGAGAACTGCATTCTCACATTCTTCTCATTATGGGAGAATATCATAAGCGTAAAAGCCAACCTCTCAGTGATAGACACTAAGCCATTTTATGCTGATTTGCAGGGTTTTGTAGACTTGTTAAGGAATACTGTGCTGCCAAGCATGGTGTATACACATTTATTAAGTTTATTCAATGAAGTTCTATGCTATGGCTCCACATTGGCGTTACAAGATATATTGCCTGAAGAGATATGCTGTTTGGCTCACTCTATCGTCAGATTCGTGAAAGACTTCCGACTCCTTAATGATGTACGAATTAGGAATAGTAGAAGCGGGTTTGGCTTCCTAGGTAATGATTGCACAGTTCTAAGGGACTACTCTCTAGGTCCGACAGTTGCACCTCTGTCAGCATCTATCCAATTGGTAGATGAAAGTTATGGAGATGATGAGAATGATGACTCCACTCAATCTAATAGTGAAGTAGACAAAACTATGTTACAAAGAATGTCTCTTTTAGTACTAAAATCGATTGCTGTAACAGTGAAAGAAATGCGTTGCGATTCCTCAGATAGCTCTATTGATTCATCTGACTACAATGCGATACAGGACATGCAGATAGTCGAAAGGTCTATACGCGATGTATTGAAGAAACTGGACGTTTTTATTAGGAACTCAATGGAATTCCATCCGGAGACTCCCTTCACTAAAATGTTGATCCATCTATTTAGTGAGCAGGATGATTATCTAATTGAATCTATGGTGTGTACTTTAGATATAACTGTTGGAATTGTGTATCGGAACTCAATGTATCCAGACTTGATCCCAATGTTAAACCCAATTGCTTCATTCATAGAGTTTCTGAAGGTGGTTTCCCATGACAGTGATGTTTTACTTGACTACTTGGTCAGCAATGAGACATGTTTTCTGCTATATTTGCTCAGATTTCTCAAATATGTCCGCCGAAACTGGCCAAAATTCATTGAAACGTGTCAGCATACAGATTCAGCTGGAAGCAGAGGTCTGGATGATACGATGAGAGTTTTGATACGACTTCGGTTGCAGATCAGTAGATTGGTTTCACGGTCACTGTTCCCGTATAATATAAGCCCTGTGTTAAGACTGTTGGAAGTCTGTGAGAGTTTGTACGAAGGTAATGAATTGAGCTGAAAATTCCTGAACATTTAGTACTTCAAGTATTCTAGAGTGAGTGCAGTTAGGTAGGAAAAAAGTAGGGCTTTCTATTCTGAATTTTATGTTACGGAAAGTCTAGTAAGAGCACTGTTGAATCAAAGAATATTGGATGTATTTGCAGAAATCTGATACATTTTTCCAACTAGATTCTCGTGAAAATAATAGAATCGTGAGTTTTAAACAATATGGTTTTAAAATTTAAATTAACATGTTTAGAGTGGTGAACAAGACTAAGATAAAATTGATAAGACTGCCATTCAGACATAAATACATTCCAAAATGTCTTACTCAGTACTGAGTTCAATGTTAGATTTGATTACTTAAGCTATTTATATTTAACCTGTAGTTTGATGTAATATTTTCGCAGCTTGTAAGTAGTTAATATATTGTATGCATATTTTGTAATGTTAATATGATGTCTTCCTTTAATATTGAGCCAGAGTGTTTTTCAAAAGATGCTTTACAGTTTGTTATGTTATTAGCGGGTCTCATTCGGAATCCCTAACGTCATTTGTCCTAATGTATCGTTTGGCCTAATGTATCATTTGCCATAACGCATTTTTTTCAGAAACCGTAATTCTTTCAGGATTTTTTAAAAGATCGTCGTATAGATTAGGTTAGGTTTGTTTTATAACAATCCTGAAAAGTTTACTGTTTCTAAAAAAATCGTTATGGCAAATGATACATTAGGACAAATGACGTTAGGGATTCCGATATAGATCCGTTATTAGCAACTATTAAAACGAGAGGACTACCAATCTCCATAAAAAAAGGCGTTCTGCGATATAAATAAATAAACAATATATAAGAATTATTCAACTTTAGAAGCGTGACCCAGTATTTAAATGTTACGATTCATTTATGATTTGCTGTTTACAAAATAATTGTTACTTGACTATGCTTCTTTGTTTAATTATAACATGGTTAAAAGTTTTAAAATGCCATTTAGTTTTTGCCAGAATATCTTTGCAGTTGGGGCACGATCCAAAGTATAGCAATTGACAGTCCTCTTGTTTTAATGGTCCTTGGTTATTAGCTAAATATGTCAACTAATTAATTTTTGTTTTTGCTACACATTTCAAGCAAAAAGCAACTTGGCTGGTCCTCTTTCTTACCTTACTGAGAAGCGAAAAACACGCAGAACGCTCAATTATGTGCCTTAACGTAATACTATTAAAGGTGCTTTTAATCTTATTTAAATGATCGTGTTTTTGCACAAGTGTTGATGAAGTATACTAAAAAATGAATTTTTCTTTGCATAATATTTTTTAACCATAATTCTTAGGATTTAAGTTACTATTGATTAGGAAATAATTGTATACATAATGGTTGTATTATATAATAGATCAGTATAATTTTGCATAAGATAATGCGGGTGTATATAACATTTTACTAAATTATATTTCACGCCACAACAATGTACATAGAACGCCATCAATTACCATATTATTAGTAACTGTAATATCAGTATTATGTCCTAATTTATTATTTGCGGTGTGGTGTGTCTTGGCAAACTGAAAACATACGTAAAAATTGAATTGTTTTTCTTGACCGTGAGTTATTACGAGGTCGGAATTTTTTGTTGCAAAACATACGACTATCGCAATCTAACTAGTGTTAAGAGTATTTTTTTATCCATATCGATACTTGTGAAATAGAAGAAAAAAATGGTTCACCAAATTATAAAATACGTTTGAGCGCCAAAGACGGCAAATCACGAATTGTGCCTCAGAAGCCGTCATTTGCCGCTATACAGTATCATGCGATTGGTTTATTGGTTGGCTTGTGGCGCATGGTTTCCGTCAATACGCTGGGCGCTCAAAAGGTTAAACAGAAAAAAACCATCATCTAGTGAAATCTTTAGTTTGCCAATTCACATCATATCACCACTTCGACTACGGGATTTTTTTATTTAGGGTATAATTATAGCTTTAAGAGTTAGGGAACAATAAACAGACTGTTTTTATATTGTATATCATTAAATCGTGGAACACTTTGCAAATTCAAATTGTTTTACAGACATTGACTTTCATTCTGAATGTCTAGAATCTCAAATATTTATTAAATATTAACTCTGTGTTGATTAAAATTTTCGCTGTGGATTTTTTGAGAACTCAATAGATAACTTAAATGACAGATCTTGCCAATTACGTCCTATAATCTGTCTGACCTACCCTCCTAAAGTTTTTGGATTATATTTTGTAATTTCTTTTGGAAAAATTCTAAATTTTGTATTGAATTAAGCTATTCCATAAGTTGTTATTGTTAAGTAACAATAATTTAATTTAACATCAATAAAGCGAAATATTTTTATACTTGATGAAATTATTTATTTTCTGTCCCAAGTCATCCCTTAACTACCATCATCATATCAGGTCTGTTCACCAAGGTTTCAGCGCGTCATGCCCTCTGCGCCAAAAAATAACTTCCGTCAAAATATATCTAACGGCGCACTCAGTCCTAAGGAAGTCGGCATGGAGTATAGAGGTAAGAAAGTCAAACTCATACAACAAATGAAAAAATGGCCAGCATAAGCAGTAAATAATAGTTCCAAATCCGTCCAGAATGGCGCTAGGGTGGCACGTGCGTATGAAATTAATGTAGCCGTTGCTTCTCAGTTCCAGTAATGTCGATAACTAATTTTAAAACATTTTTATTGAAATGGTACTCAATCCCTCGTTCTTCTGATATAAATATTTAACAATGACCAAACGAGATAGGATTATATTATGATCTTGGTGGCCAGTACGTTTTGCTTTGAGTAATAGCTCTAGCTTGCATACGGAGACGCACGGCTGCCACTAAAGGCTTAGGGATGATTCCGATTATCGAAGTTTGTATCATGCCATTTCTCTCGTACTAGTATAAAACTGCATTTGAATGAGCGGAACGGGACCATCGATCTTCGGGGCAACTCTCTGGTTCAGACTAAGTTAGTAATTTAGTCAAGTAGCGAGTATTAGTAACTAAACGTGTCTGAACCCCAACAATTTAGTCAATTCGATCCATTTTGTTATATTTTTGTGACGCCCCTCACCAGCTCGTAAATCACGCACAAAATAAGTGCAAACCAGTCGATTTAAGTTCATTAGTTGCCGCGAGAAAGTCGCCTCGTTTGGACCGAACGAACTGAGCGAAGTTAGTAGTGCAAACATTTTTTTGGTCAGTTTTTTTTTTATTTTCAATTCACCCTTCAATTGCCTTCCAAGGTCATCTAATTTAATAGTATAGGTACCGTCGACTATGGGAAGTTATGAGGTATAGTCTCGTCATGGTCATAATAGTGTTAGTTTCATACATGACCTTGTTTACCCAATTTGTCGCTAGATGTCGCTGCGCAAGTCCAGTGTAAATCGTACATCGCGCTGTTAAGATTTTTCCTGATTTAACGACCTCCCTCGGTCGGAAGTTTTAGGTTATCGCTTCTCGGCCTTTTGGCTAAGATCAAAGTGTAGTATCTGTTCTTTTCAGCTTAATATCTGAAAGTTCCCTCACTGAGGGACCAGTATATTAAACTGATTTTTGTAATCCGACGGGATGTTCGGGGCTCGCTCCACTCCCGTCACGGGTCGGCCCGGCATTGCAGTGCCGCCGGGATTGGCAATCTTGGAACGATTTAGGAGAAATTAACATGGTAATGCTTCGTGCGTCTAGTTCATAAATATTACAAGCACGCGAATGTAATATAATTATAACTGAAAGTAATTGCAAAACTATACATTTCATAAAAAGGCAATTATGAGATTTTTTTACCGTTCGCAAATGTGAATAGTAAATATCAGAATATACTTACAGAAAGTACGAAATAATAGTACATTACTGCAGACGCCGGGAAAGAAGGGCTTGCCGGGTGAGTAGGTATAGACGGCCTACCGTAGGGAGGCCGGATAGTGATACGAAGCCGACAAACACTTCACGGCCAGAGGCATGTATGTGCTTTTCTCAAACATGCAATGAAATAAAAAAATACAACACTCAAAAACCTACACGACCTAAGTTTTTTTTAATTTTCCCTCCAATCCCTCCATAATGTTTTTTTTTACGCAAGTTGGTCGTATTTCGCGTGTGTAGTGTTTGATTAGACCCTATTAGGGCCGTTATACACAACATGATAATAAGAATTTTAATTTCTACAATAAATAAAATAAATGCAGAGGATTTAAAATATTGTCTATGGTCTCTAGTGACTTACGTATAGACAATATTTTAAATTTATTCATCAACATATGAACCATACAGATTTGTGTTCTTAATATCTGTTCGTGTGTAATAGGCATTAAAGCGGATATTTTTAGTCCGATAACCATGCAGCCACTAGAAAAAAAATTAAAAAATATAATTCAGCTGTTTAGCCTGTGCATAACACAGACGCCATATATACATAAAAATTAAAAAAAAATTACTTCCCGGCCTAGGCCTTCAATTTTGTATAAAATTCCTTTACAGTTCTCCCAGGTTGTTCCGCCCGAAACGGTATACTTTGAAGCCTGTTTTAACGCACGTAATGACGACATTTCATTGCATGTTTGAGAAAAATTAATAACAGTCTGTTACAATGCATTTTTTTTCTACTCTTGTAGGTATGTACTATAATCTGTGAATAAGATCTTCGCGAATCATAATGAAAAGGCATACTTTTTAGATTGGAACATCACTCTATGGTTTATATCATATGCCACTGACCTATAATGAAATATTATACAACTCCGCACGGAACTATAATGAATTTGAAAAAAGAACGCGTTGTTTTAGCAATTATTTTTTTAGCTGTTTGATTTATTAACCGACTCCAAAAAAAAAGAGGAGGTTCTCAACTCGATTCGTTGGAACCTTTTTTTAGTTTATGGGTTACTGATAGAAAAAGTATTGTATACAATAGTTGTCTAATTAGCTTTTTAAGATTCGAACCTTAATGAGGTTTTATTTAAAAGTAAACCTTAAAAGGAAAGATATACAGAACAGAGGAATTATAATAAACACAGATTAATAATACAATTATCAAAAAATAACTTATTTAAGCGGTACCGTGTTCTCGATTTCAAATGGTGCTAAAGGGATTCAAAGGATTTTCGCTAACAAGTGCTTTTTCCTACATTGAATATGAAATTCACTTTGACATGATGATTGCTAATTAATAATAGTAAATATGTACAGCTACCATCGACTATGGGAAGTCATGAGGTATCGCCACGTCATGAGTTTCATACATGAACTTGTTTACCCAATTTGTCGCTAGATGTCGCTGCGCAAGTCCAGTGTAAATCGTACATCGCGCTGTTAAGATTTTTCCTGATTTAACGACCTCCCTCGGTCGGAAGTTTTAGGTTATCGCTTCTCGGCCTTTTGGCTAAGATCAAAGTGTAGTATCTGTTCTTTTCAGCTTAATATCTGAAAGTTCCCTCACTGAGGGACCAGTATATTAAACTGATTTTTGTAATCCGACGGGATGTTCGGGGCTCGCTCCACTCCCGTCACGGGTCGGCCCGGCATTGCAGTGCCGCCGGGATTGGCCCACATAATCTGTTAAAATACATTCTTCACACATCTTGGAACGATTTAGGAGAAATTAACATGGTAATGCTTCGTGCGTCTAGTTCATAAATATTACAAGCACGCGAATGTAATATAATTATAACTGAAAGTAATTGCAAAACTATACATTTCATAAAAAGGCAATTATGAGATTTTTTTACCGTTCGCAAATGTGAATAGTAAATATCAGAATATACTTACAGAAAGTACGAAATAATAGTACATTACTGCAGACGCCGGGAAAGAAGGGCTTGCCGGGTGAGTAGGTATAGACGGCCTACCGTAGGGAGGCCGGATAGTGATACGAAGCCGACAAACACTTTTCACGGCCAGAGGCATGTATGTGCTTTTCTCAAACATGCAATGAAATAAAAAAATACAACACTCAAAAACCTACACGACCTAAGTTTTTTTTAATTTTCCCTCCAATCCCTCCATAATGTTTTTTTTTACGCAAGTTGGTCGTATTTCGCGTGTGTAGTGTTTGATTAGACCCTATTAGGGCCGTTATACACAACATGATAATAAGAATTTTAATTTCTACAATAAATAAAATAAATGCAGAGGATTTAAAATATTGTCTATGGTCTCTAGTGACTTACGTATAGACAATATTTTAAATTTATTCATCAACATATGAACCATACAGATTTGTGTTCTTAATATCTGTTCGTGTGTAATAGGCATTAAAGCGGATATTTTTAGTCCGATAACCATGCAGCCACTAGAAAAAAAATTAAAAAATATAATTCAGCTGTTTAGCCTGTGCATAACACAGACGCCATATATACATAAGAATTAAAAAAAAATTACTTCCCGGCCTAGGCCTTCAATTTTGTATAAAATTCCTTTACAGTTCTCCCAGGTTGTTCCGCCCGAAACGGTATACTTTGAAGCCTGTTTTAACGCACGTAATGACGACATTTCATTGCATGTTTGAGAAAAATTAATAACAGTCTGTTACAATGCATTTTTTTTCTACTCTTGTAGGTATGTACTATAATCTGTGAATAAGATCTTCGCGAATCATAATGAAAAGGCATACTTTTTAGATTGGAACATCACTCTATGGTTTATATCATATGCCACTGACCTATAATGAAATATTATACAACTCCGCACGGAACTATAATGAATTTGAAAAAAGAACGCGTTGTTTTAGCAATTATTTTTTTAGCTGTTTGATTTATTAACCGACTCCAAAAAAAAAGAGGAGGTTCTCAACTCGATTCGTTGGAACCTTTTTTTAGTTTATGGGTTACTGATAGAAAAAGTATTGTATACAATAGTTGTCTAATTAGCTTTTTAAGATTCGAACCTTAATGAGGTTTTATTTAAAGTAAACCTTAAAAGGAAAGATATACAGAACAGAGGAATTATAATAAACACAGATTAATAATACAATTATCAAAAAATAACTTATTTAAGCGGTACCGTGTTCTCGATTTCAAATGGTGCTAAAGGGATTCAAAGGATTTTCGCTAACAAGTGCTTTTTCCTACATTGAATATGAAATTCACTTTGACATGATGATTGCTAATTAATAATAGTAAATATGTACAGCTACCATCGACTATGGGAAGTCATGAGGTATCGCCACGTCATGAGTTTCATACATGAACTTGTTTACCCAATTTGTCGCTAGATGTCGCTGCGCAAGTCCAGTGTAAATCGTACATCGCGCTGTTAAGATTTTTCCTGATTTAACGACCTCCCTCGGTCGGAAGTTTTAGGTTATCGCTTCTCGGCCTTTTGGCTAAGATCAAAGTGTAGTATCTGTTCTTTTCAGCTTAATATCTGAAAGTTCCCTCACTGAGGGACCAGTATATTAAACTGATTTTTGTAATCCGACGGGATGTTCGGGGCTCGCTCCACTCCCGTCACGGGTCGGCCCGGCATTGCAGTGCCGCCGGGATTGGCCCACATAATCTGTTAAAATACATTCTTCACACATCTTGGAACGATTTAGGAGAAATTAACATGGTAATGCTTCGTGCGTCTAGTTCATAAATATTACAAGCACGCGAATGTAATATAATTATAACTGAAAGTAATTGCAAAACTATACATTTCATAAAAAGGCAATTATGAGATTTTTTTACCGTTCGCAAATGTGAATAGTAAATATCAGAATATACTTACAGAAAGTACGAAATAATAGTACATTACTGCAGACGCCGGGAAAGAAGGGCTTGCCGGGTGAGTAGGTATAGACGGCCTACCGTAGGGAGGCCGGATAGTGATACGAAGCCGACAAACACTTTTCACGGCCAGAGGCATGTATGTGCTTTTCTCAAACATGCAATGAAATAAAAAAATACAACACTCAAAAACCTACACGACCTAAGTTTTTTTTAATTTTCCCTCCAATCCCTCCATAATGTTTTTTTTTACGCAAGTTGGTCGTATTTCGCGTGTGTAGTGTTTGATTAGACCCTATTAGGGCCGTTATACACAACATGATAATAAGAATTTTAATTTCTACAATAAATAAAATAAATGCAGAGGATTTAAAATATTGTCTATGGTCTCTAGTGACTTACGTATAGACAATATTTTAAATTTATTCATCAACATATGAACCATACAGATTTGTGTTCTTAATATCTGTTCGTGTGTAATAGGCATTAAAGCGGATATTTTTAGTCCGATAACCATGCAGCCACTAGAAAAAAAATTAAAAAATATAATTCAGCTGTTTAGCCTGTGCATAACACAGACGCCATATATACATAAAAATTAAAAAAAAATTACTTCCCGGCCTAGGCCTTCAATTTTGTATAAAATTCCTTTACAGTTCTCCCAGGTTGTTCCGCCCGAAACGGTATACTTTGAAGCCTGTTTTAACGCACGTAATGACGACATTTCATTGCATGTTTGAGAAAAATTAATAACAGTCAGTTACAATGCATTTTTTTTCTACTCTTGTAGGTATGTACTATAATCTGTGAATAAGATCTTCGCGAATCATAATGAAAAGGCATACTTTTTAGATTGGAACATCACTCTATGGTTTATATCATATGCCACTGACCTATAATGAAATATTATACAACTCCGCACGGAACTATAATGAATTTGAAAAAAGAACGCGTTGTTTTAGCAATTATTTTTTTAGCTGTTTGATTTATTAACCGACTCCAAAAAAAAAGAGGAGGTTCTCAACTCGATTCGTTGGAACCTTTTTTTAGTTTATGGGTTACTGATAGAAAAAGTATTGTATACAATAGTTGTCTAATTAGCTTTTTAAGATTCGAACCTTAATGAGGTTTTATTTAAAGTAAACCTTAAAAGGAAAGATATACAGAACAGAGGAATTATAATAAACACAGATTAATAATACAATTATCAAAAAATAACTTATTTAAGCGGTACCGTGTTCTCGATTTCAAATGGTGCTAAAGGGATTCAAAGGATTTTCGCTAACAAGTGCTTTTTCCTACATTGAATATGAAATTCACTTTGACATGATGATTGCTAATTAATAATAGTAAATATGTACAGCTACCATCGACTATGGGAAGTCATGAGGTATCGCCACGTCATGAGTTTCATACATGAACTTGTTTACCCAATTTGTCGCTAGATGTCGCTGCGCAAGTCCAGTGTAAATCGTACATCGCGCTGTTAAGATTTTTCCTGATTTAACGACCTCCCTCGGTCGGAAGTTTTAGGTTATCGCTTCTCGGCCTTTTGGCTAAGATCAAAGTGTAGTATCTGTTCTTTTCAGCTTAATATCTGAAAGTTCCCTCACTGAGGGACCAGTATATTAAACTGATTTTTGTAATCCGACGGGATGTTCGGGGCTCGCTCCACTCCCGTCACGGGTCGGCCCGGCATTGCAGTGCCGCCGGGATTGGCCCACATAATCTGTTAAAATACATTCTTCACACATCTTGGAACGATTTAGGAGAAATTAACATGGTAATGCTTCGTGCGTCTAGTTCATAAATATTACAAGCACGCGAATGTAATATAATTATAACTGAAAGTAATTGCAAAACTATACATTTCATAAAAAGGCAATTATGAGATTTTTTTACCGTTCGCAAATGTGAATAGTAAATATCAGAATATACTTACAGAAAGTACGAAATAATAGTACATTACTGCAGACGCCGGGAAAGAAGGGCTTGCCGGGTGAGTAGGTATAGACGGCCTACCGTAGGGAGGCCGGATAGTGATACGAAGCCGACAAACACTTCACGGCCAGAGGCATGTATGTGCTTTTCTCAAACATGCAATGAAATAAAAAAATACAACACTCAAAAACCTACACGACCTAAGTTTTTTTTAATTTTCCCTCCAATCCCTCCATAATGTTTTTTTTTACGCAAGTTGGTCGTATTTCGCGTGTGTAGTGTTTGATTAGACCCTATTAGGGCCGTTATACACAACATGATAATAAGAATTTTAATTTCTACAATAAATAAAATAAATGCAGAGGATTTAAAATATTGTCTATGGTCTCTAGTGACTTACGTATAGACAATATTTTAAATTTATTCATCAACATATGAACCATACAGATTTGTGTTCTTAATATCTGTTCGTGTGTAATAGGCATTAAAGCGGATATTTTTAGTCCGATAACCATGCAGCCACTAGAAAAAAAATTAAAAAATATAATTCAGCTGTTTAGCCTGTGCATAACACAGACGCCATATATACATAAAAATTAAAAAAAAATTACTTCCCGGCCTAGGCCTTCAATTTTGTATAAAATTCCTTTACAGTTCTCCCAGGTTGTTCCGCCCGAAACGGTATACTTTGAAGCCTGTTTTAACGCACGTAATGACGACATTTCATTGCATGTTTGAGAAAAATTAATAACAGTCTGTTACAATGCATTTTTTTTCTACTCTTGTAGGTATGTACTATAATCTGTGAATAAGATCTTCGCGAATCATAATGAAAAGGCATACTTTTTAGATTGGAACATCACTCTATGGTTTATATCATATGCCACTGACCTATAATGAAATATTATACAACTCCGCACGGAACTATAATGAATTTGAAAAAAGAACGCGTTGTTTTAGCAATTATTTTTTTAGCTGTTTGATTTATTAACCGACTCCAAAAAAAAAGAGGAGGTTCTCAACTCGATTCGTTGGAACCTTTTTTTAGTTTATGGGTTACTGATAGAAAAAGTATTGTATACAATAGTTGTCTAATTAGCTTTTTAAGATTCGAACCTTAATGAGGTTTTATTTAAAAGTAAACCTTAAAAGGAAAGATATACAGAACAGAGGAATTATAATAAACACAGATTAATAATACAATTATCAAAAAATAACTTATTTAAGCGGTACCGTGTTCTCGATTTCAAATGGTGCTAAAGGGATTCAAAGGATTTTCGCTAACAAGTGCTTTTTCCTACATTGAATATGAAATTCACTTTGACATGATGATTGCTAATTAATAATAGTAAATATGTACAGCTACCATCGACTATGGGAAGTCATGAGGTATCGCCACGTCATGAGTTTCATACATGAACTTGTTTACCCAATTTGTCGCTAGATGTCGCTGCGCAAGTCCAGTGTAAATCGTACATCGCGCTGTTAAGATTTTTCCTGATTTAACGACCTCCCTCGGTCGGAAGTTTTAGGTTATCGCTTCTCGGCCTTTTGGCTAAGATCAAAGTGTAGTATCTGTTCTTTTCAGCTTAATATCTGAAAGTTCCCTCACTGAGGGACCAGTATATTAAACTGATTTTTGTAATCCGACGGGATGTTCGGGGCTCGCTCCACTCCCGTCACGGGTCGGCCCGGCATTGCAGTGCCGCCGGGATTGGCCCACATAATCTGTTAAAATACATTCTTCACACATCTTGGAACGATTTAGGAGAAATTAACATGGTAATGCTTCGTGCGTCTAGTTCATAAATATTACAAGCACGCGAATGTAATATAATTATAACTGAAAGTAATTGCAAAACTATACATTTCATAAAAAGGCAATTATGAGATTTTTTTACCGTTCGCAAATGTGAATAGTAAATATCAGAATATACTTACAGAAAGTACGAAATAATAGTACATTACTGCAGACGCCGGGAAAGAAGGGCTTGCCGGGTGAGTAGGTATAGACGGCCTACCGTAGGGAGGCCGGATAGTGATACGAAGCCGACAAACACTTTTCACGGCCAGAGGCATGTATGTGCTTTTCTCAAACATGCAATGAAATAAAAAAATACAACACTCAAAAACCTACACGACCTAAGTTTTTTTTAATTTTCCCTCCAATCCCTCCATAATGTTTTTTTTTACGCAAGTTGGTCGTATTTCGCGTGTGTAGTGTTTGATTAGACCCTATTAGGGCCGTTATACACAACATGATAATAAGAATTTTAATTTCTACAATAAATAAAATAAATGCAGAGGATTTAAAATATTGTCTATGGTCTCTAGTGACTTACGTATAGACAATATTTTAAATTTATTCATCAACATATGAACCATACAGATTTGTGTTCTTAATATCTGTTCGTGTGTAATAGGCATTAAAGCGGATATTTTTAGTCCGATAACCATGCAGCCACTAGAAAAAAAATTAAAAAATATAATTCAGCTGTTTAGCCTGTGCATAACACAGACGCCATATATACATAAGAATTAAAAAAAAATTACTTCCCGGCCTAGGCCTTCAATTTTGTATAAAATTCCTTTACAGTTCTCCCAGGTTGTTCCGCCCGAAACGGTATACTTTGAAGCCTGTTTTAACGCACGTAATGACGACATTTCATTGCATGTTTGAGAAAAATTAATAACAGTCTGTTACAATGCATTTTTTTTCTACTCTTGTAGGTATGTACTATAATCTGTGAATAAGATCTTCGCGAATCATAATGAAAAGGCATACTTTTTAGATTGGAACATCACTCTATGGTTTATATCATATGCCACTGACCTATAATGAAATATTATACAACTCCGCACGGAACTATAATGAATTTGAAAAAAGAACGCGTTGTTTTAGCAATTATTTTTTTAGCTGTTTGATTTATTAACCGACTCCAAAAAAAAAGAGGAGGTTCTCAACTCGATTCGTTGGAACCTTTTTTTAGTTTATGGGTTACTGATAGAAAAAGTATTGTATACAATAGTTGTCTAATTAGCTTTTTAAGATTCGAACCTTAATGAGGTTTTATTTAAAGTAAACCTTAAAAGGAAAGATATACAGAACAGAGGAATTATAATAAACACAGATTAATAATACAATTATCAAAAAATAACTTATTTAAGCGGTACCGTGTTCTCGATTTCAAATGGTGCTAAAGGGATTCAAAGGATTTTCGCTAACAAGTGCTTTTTCCTACATTGAATATGAAATTCACTTTGACATGATGATTGCTAATTAATAATAGTAAATATGTACAGCTACCATCGACTATGGGAAGTCATGAGGTATCGCCACGTCATGAGTTTCATACATGAACTTGTTTACCCAATTTGTCGCTAGATGTCGCTGCGCAAGTCCAGTGTAAATCGTACATCGCGCTGTTAAGATTTTTCCTGATTTAACGACCTCCCTCGGTCGGAAGTTTTAGGTTATCGCTTCTCGGCCTTTTGGCTAAGATCAAAGTGTAGTATCTGTTCTTTTCAGCTTAATATCTGAAAGTTCCCTCACTGAGGGACCAGTATATTAAACTGATTTTTGTAATCCGACGGGATGTTCGGGGCTCGCTCCACTCCCGTCACGGGTCGGCCCGGCATTGCAGTGCCGCCGGGATTGGCCCACATAATCTGTTAAAATACATTCTTCACACATCTTGGAACGATTTAGGAGAAATTAACATGGTAATGCTTCGTGCGTCTAGTTCATAAATATTACAAGCACGCGAATGTAATATAATTATAACTGAAAGTAATTGCAAAACTATACATTTCATAAAAAGGCAATTATGAGATTTTTTTACCGTTCGCAAATGTGAATAGTAAATATCAGAATATACTTACAGAAAGTACGAAATAATAGTACATTACTGCAGACGCCGGGAAAGAAGGGCTTGCCGGGTGAGTAGGTATAGACGGCCTACCGTAGGGAGGCCGGATAGTGATACGAAGCCGACAAACACTTTTCACGGCCAGAGGCATGTATGTGCTTTTCTCAAACATGCAATGAAATAAAAAAATACAACACTCAAAAACCTACACGACCTAAGTTTTTTTTAATTTTCCCTCCAATCCCTCCATAATGTTTTTTTTTACGCAAGTTGGTCGTATTTCGCGTGTGTAGTGTTTGATTAGACCCTATTAGGGCCGTTATACACAACATGATAATAAGAATTTTAATTTCTACAATAAATAAAATAAATGCAGAGGATTTAAAATATTGTCTATGGTCTCTAGTGACTTACGTATAGACAATATTTTAAATTTATTCATCAACATATGAACCATACAGATTTGTGTTCTTAATATCTGTTCGTGTGTAATAGGCATTAAAGCGGATATTTTTAGTCCGATAACCATGCAGCCACTAGAAAAAAAATTAAAAAATATAATTCAGCTGTTTAGCCTGTGCATAACACAGACGCCATATATACATAAGAATTAAAAAAAAATTACTTCCCGGCCTAGGCCTTCAATTTTGTATAAAATTCCTTTACAGTTCTCCCAGGTTGTTCCGCCCGAAACGGTATACTTTGAAGCCTGTTTTAACGCACGTAATGACGACATTTCATTGCATGTTTGAGAAAAATTAATAACAGTCTGTTACAATGCATTTTTTTTCTACTCTTGTAGGTATGTACTATAATCTGTGAATAAGATCTTCGCGAATCATAATGAAAAGGCATACTTTTTAGATTGGAACATCACTCTATGGTTTATATCATATGCCACTGACCTATAATGAAATATTATACAACTCCGCACGGAACTATAATGAATTTGAAAAAAGAACGCGTTGTTTTAGCAATTATTTTTTTAGCTGTTTGATTTATTAACCGACTCCAAAAAAAAAGAGGAGGTTCTCAACTCGATTCGTTGGAACCTTTTTTTAGTTTATGGGTTACTGATAGAAAAAGTATTGTATACAATAGTTGTCTAATTAGCTTTTTAAGATTCGAACCTTAATGAGGTTTTATTTAAAGTAAACCTTAAAAGGAAAGATATACAGAACAGAGGAATTATAATAAACACAGATTAATAATACAATTATCAAAAAATAACTTATTTAAGCGGTACCGTGTTCTCGATTTCAAATGGTGCTAAAGGGATTCAAAGGATTTTCGCTAACAAGTGCTTTTTCCTACATTGAATATGAAATTCACTTTGACATGATGATTGCTAATTAATAATAGTAAATATGTACAGCTACCATCGACTATGGGAAGTCATGAGGTATCGCCACGTCATGAGTTTCATACATGAACTTGTTTACCCAATTTGTCGCTAGATGTCGCTGCGCAAGTCCAGTGTAAATCGTACATCGCGCTGTTAAGATTTTTCCTGATTTAACGACCTCCCTCGGTCGGAAGTTTTAGGTTATCGCTTCTCGGCCTTTTGGCTAAGATCAAAGTGTAGTATCTGTTCTTTTCAGCTTAATATCTGAAAGTTCCCTCACTGAGGGACCAGTATATTAAACTGATTTTTGTAATCCGACGGGATGTTCGGGGCTCGCTCCACTCCCGTCACGGGTCGGCCCGGCATTGCAGTGCCGCCGGGATTGGCCCACATAATCTGTTAAAATACATTCTTCACACATCTTGGAACGATTTAGGAGAAATTAACATGGTAATGCTTCGTGCGTCTAGTTCATAAATATTACAAGCACGCGAATGTAATATAATTATAACTGAAAGTAATTGCAAAACCATACATATCATAAAAAGGCAATTATGAGATTATTTAACCGTTGGCAAATGTGAAGAGTAAATATCAGAATATACTTACAGAAAGTACGAAATAATAGTACATTACTGCAGACGCCGGGAAAGAAGGGCTTGCCGGGTGAGTAGGTATAGACGGCCAACCGTAGGGAGGCCGGATAGTGATACGAAGCCGGCAAACACTTTTCACGGCCAGAGGCATGTATAGTGCTTTTCTCAAACATGCAATAAATTAAAAAAATACAACACTCAAAAACCTACACGACCTAAGTTTTTTTTTAATTTTCCCTCCAATCCCTCCATAATGGTTTTTTTTTACGCAAGTTTGTCGTATTTCGCGTGTGAAGTGTTTGATTAGACCCTATTAAGGCCGTTATACACAACATGATAATAAGAATTTTAATTTCTATAATAAATAAAATAAATGCAGAGGATTTAAAATATTGTCTATGGTCTCTAGTGACTTACGTATAGACAATATTTTAAATTTATTCATCAACATATGAACCATACAGATTTGTGTTCTTAATATCTGTTCGTGTGTAATAGGCATTAAAGCGGATATTTTTAGTCCGATAACCATGCAGCCACTAGAAAAAAAATTAAAAAATATAATTCAGCTGTTTAGCCTGTGCATAACACAGACGCCATATATACATAAAAATTAAAAAAAAATTACTTCCCGGCCTAGGCCTTCAATTTTGTATAAAATTCCTTTACAGTTCTCCCAGGTTGTTCCGCCCGAAACGGTATACTTTGAAGCCTGTTTTAACGCACGTAATGACGACATTTCATTGCATGTTTGAGAAAAATTAATAACAGTCTGTTACAATGCATTTTTTTTCTACTCTTGTAGGTATGTACTATAATCTGTGAATAAGATCTTCGCGAATCATAATGAAAAGGCATACTTTTTAGATTGGAACATCACTCTATGGTTTATATCATATGCCACTGACCTATAATGAAATATTATACAACTCCGCACAGAACTATAATGAATTTCAAAAAAGAACGCGTTGTTTTAGCAATTATTTTTTTAGCTGTTTGATTTATTAACCGACTCCAAAAAAAAAGAGGAGGTTCTCAACTCGATTCGTTGGAACCTTTTTTTAGTTTATGGGTTACTGATAGAAAAAGTATTGTATACAATAGTTGTCTAATTAGCTTTTTAAGATTCGAACCTTAATGAGGTTTTATTTAAAGTAAACCTTAAAAGGAAAGATATACAGAACAGAGGAATTATAATAAACACAGATTAATAATACAATTATCAAAAAATAACTTATTTAAGCGGTACCGTGTTCTCGATTTCAAATGGTGCTAAAGGGATTCAAAGGATTTTCGCTAACAAGTGCTTTTTCCTACATTGAATATGAAATTCACTTTGACATGATGATTGCTAATTAATAATAGTAAATATGTACAGCTACCATCGACTATGGGAAGTCATGAGGTATCGCCACGTCATGAGTTTCATACATGAACTTGTTTACCCAATTTGTCGCTAGATGTCGCTGCGCAAGTCCAGTGTAAATCGTACATCGCGCTGTTAAGATTTTTCCTGATTTAACGACCTCCCTCGGTCGGAAGTTTTAGGTTATCGCTTCTCGGCCTTTTGGCTAAGATCAAAGTGTAGTATCTGTTCTTTTCAGCTTAATATCTGAAAGTTCCCTCACTGAGGGACCAGTATATTAAACTGATTTTTGTAATCCGACGGGATGTTCGGGGCTCGCTCCACTCCCGTCACGGGTCGGCCCGGCATTGCAGTGCCGCCGGGATTGGCCCACATAATCTGTTAAAATACATTCTTCACACATCTTGGAACGATTTAGGAGAAATTAACATGGTAATGCTTCGTGCGTCTAGTTCATAAATATTACAAGCACGCGAATGTAATATAATTATAACTGAAAGTAATTGCAAAACTATACATTTCATAAAAAGGCAATTATGAGATTTTTTTACCGTTCGCAAATGTGAATAGTAAATATCAGAATATACTTACAGAAAGTACGAAATAATAGTACATTACTGCAGACGCCGGGAAAGAAGGGCTTGCCGGGTGAGTAGGTATAGACGGCCTACCGTAGGGAGGCCGGATAGTGATACGAAGCCGACAAACACTTTTCACGGCCAGAGGCATGTATGTGCTTTTCTCAAACATGCAATGAAATAAAAAAATACAACACTCAAAAACCTACACGACCTAAGTTTTTTTTAATTTTCCCTCCAATCCCTCCATAATGTTTTTTTTTACGCAAGTTGGTCGTATTTCGCGTGTGTAGTGTTTGATTAGACCCTATTAGGGCCGTTATACACAACATGATAATAAGAATTTTAATTTCTACAATAAATAAAATAAATGCAGAGGATTTAAAATATTGTCTATGGTCTCTAGTGACTTACGTATAGACAATATTTTAAATTTATTCATCAACATATGAACCATACAGATTTGTGTTCTTAATATCTGTTCGTGTGTAATAGGCATTAAAGCGGATATTTTTAGTCCGATAACCATGCAGCCACTAGAAAAAAAATTAAAAAATATAATTCAGCTGTTTAGCCTGTGCATAACACAGACGCCATATATACATAAAAATTAAAAAAAAATTACTTCCCGGCCTAGGCCTTCAATTTTGTATAAAATTCCTTTACAGTTCTCCCAGGTTGTTCCGCCCGAAACGGTATACTTTGAAGCCTGTTTTAACGCACGTAATGACGACATTTCATTGCATGTTTGAGAAAAATTAATAACAGTCAGTTACAATGCATTTTTTTTCTACTCTTGTAGGTATGTACTATAATCTGTGAATAAGATCTTCGCGAATCATAATGAAAAGGCATACTTTTTAGATTGGAACATCACTCTATGGTTTATATCATATGCCACTGACCTATAATGAAATATTATACAACTCCGCACGGAACTATAATGAATTTGAAAAAAGAACGCGTTGTTTTAGCAATTATTTTTTTAGCTGTTTGATTTATTAACCGACTCCAAAAAAAAAGAGGAGGTTCTCAACTCGATTCGTTGGAACCTTTTTTTAGTTTATGGGTTACTGATAGAAAAAGTATTGTATACAATAGTTGTCTAATTAGCTTTTTAAGATTCGAACCTTAATGAGGTTTTATTTAAAGTAAACCTTAAAAGGAAAGATATACAGAACAGAGGAATTATAATAAACACAGATTAATAATACAATTATCAAAAAATAACTTATTTAAGCGGTACCGTGTTCTCGATTTCAAATGGTGCTAAAGGGATTCAAAGGATTTTCGCTAACAAGTGCTTTTTCCTACATTGAATATGAAATTCACTTTGACATGATGATTGCTAATTAATAATAGTAAATATGTACAGCTACCATCGACTATGGGAAGTCATGAGGTATCGCCACGTCATGAGTTTCATACATGAACTTGTTTACCCAATTTGTCGCTAGATGTCGCTGCGCAAGTCCAGTGTAAATCGTACATCGCGCTGTTAAGATTTTTCCTGATTTAACGACCTCCCTCGGTCGGAAGTTTTAGGTTATCGCTTCTCGGCCTTTTGGCTAAGATCAAAGTGTAGTATCTGTTCTTTTCAGCTTAATATCTGAAAGTTCCCTCACTGAGGGACCAGTATATTAAACTGATTTTTGTAATCCGACGGGATGTTCGGGGCTCGCTCCACTCCCGTCACGGGTCGGCCCGGCATTGCAGTGCCGCCGGGATTGGCCCACATAATCTGTTAAAATACATTCTTCACACATCTTGGAACGATTTAGGAGAAATTAACATGGTAATGCTTCGTGCGTCTAGTTCATAAATATTACAAGCACGCGAATGTAATATAATTATAACTGAAAGTAATTGCAAAACTATACATTTCATAAAAAGGCAATTATGAGATTTTTTTACCGTTCGCAAATGTGAATAGTAAATATCAGAATATACTTACAGAAAGTACGAAATAATAGTACATTACTGCAGACGCCGGGAAAGAAGGGCTTGCCGGGTGAGTAGGTATAGACGGCCTACCGTAGGGAGGCCGGATAGTGATACGAAGCCGACAAACACTTTTCACGGCCAGAGGCATGTATGTGCTTTTCTCAAACATGCAATGAAATAAAAAAAATACAACACTCAAAAACCTACACGACCTAAGTTTTTTTTAATTTTCCCTCCAATCCCTCCATAATGTTTTTTTTTACGCAAGTTGGTCGTATTTCGCGTGTGTAGTGTTTGATTAGACCCTATTAGGGCCGTTATACACAACATGATAATAAGAATTTTAATTTCTACAATAAATAAAATAAATGCAGAGGATTTAAAATATTGTCTATGGTCTCTAGTGACTTACGTATAGACAATATTTTAAATTTATTCATCAACATATGAACCATACAGATTTGTGTTCTTAATATCTGTTCGTGTGTAATAGGCATTAAAGCGGATATTTTTAGTCCGATAACCATGCAGCCACTAGAAAAAAAATTAAAAAATATAATTCAGCTGTTTAGCCTGTGCATAACACAGACGCCATATATACATAAGAATTAAAAAAAAATTACTTCCCGGCCTAGGCCTTCAATTTTGTATAAAATTCCTTTACAGTTCTCCCAGGTTGTTCCGCCCGAAACGGTATACTTTGAAGCCTGTTTTAACGCACGTAATGACGACATTTCATTGCATGTTTGAGAAAAATTAATAACAGTCTGTTACAATGCATTTTTTTTCTACTCTTGTAGGTATGTACTATAATCTGTGAATAAGATCTTCGCGAATCATAATGAAAAGGCATACTTTTTAGATTGGAACATCACTCTATGGTTTATATCATATGCCACTGACCTATAATGAAATATTATACAACTCCGCACGGAACTATAATGAATTTGAAAAAAGAACGCGTTGTTTTAGCAATTATTTTTTTAGCTGTTTGATTTATTAACCGACTCCAAAAAAAAAGAGGAGGTTCTCAACTCGATTCGTTGGAACCTTTTTTTAGTTTATGGGTTACTGATAGAAAAAGTATTGTATACAATAGTTGTCTAATTAGCTTTTTAAGATTCGAACCTTAATGAGGTTTTATTTAAAGTAAACCTTAAAAGGAAAGATATACAGAACAGAGGAATTATAATAAACACAGATTAATAATACAATTATCAAAAAATAACTTATTTAAGCGGTACCGTGTTCTCGATTTCAAATGGTGCTAAAGGGATTCAAAGGATTTTCGCTAACAAGTGCTTTTTCCTACATTGAATATGAAATTCACTTTGACATGATGATTGCTAATTAATAATAGTAAATATGTACAGCTACCATCGACTATGGGAAGTCATGAGGTATCGCCACGTCATGAGTTTCATACATGAACTTGTTTACCCAATTTGTCGCTAGATGTCGCTGCGCAAGTCCAGTGTAAATCGTACATCGCGCTGTTAAGATTTTTCCTGATTTAACGACCTCCCTCGGTCGGAAGTTTTAGGTTATCGCTTCTCGGCCTTTTGGCTAAGATCAAAGTGTAGTATCTGTTCTTTTCAGCTTAATATCTGAAAGTTCCCTCACTGAGGGACCAGTATATTAAACTGATTTTTGTAATCCGACGGGATGTTCGGGGCTCGCTCCACTCCCGTCACGGGTCGGCCCGGCATTGCAGTGCCGCCGGGATTGGCCCACATAATCTGTTAAAATACATTCTTCACACATCTTGGAACGATTTAGGAGAAATTAACATGGTAATGCTTCGTGCGTCTAGTTCATAAATATTACAAGCACGCGAATGTAATATAATTATAACTGAAAGTAATTGCAAAACCATACATATCATAAAAAGGCAATTATGAGATTATTTAACCGTTGGCAAATGTGAATAGTAAATATCAGAATATACTTACAGAAAGTACGAAATAATAGTACATTACTGCAGACGCCGGGAAAGAAGGGCTTGCCGGGTGAGTAGGTATAGACGGCCAACCGTAGGGAGGCCGGATAGTGATACGAAGCCGGCAAACACTTTTCACGGCCAGAGGCATGTATAGTGCTTTTCTCAAACATGCAATAAATTAAAAAAATGCAACACTCAAAAACCTACACGACCTAAGTTTTTTTTAATTTTCCCTCCAATCCCTCCATAATGGTTTTTTTTTACGCAAGTTTGTCGTATTTCGCGTGTGAAGTGTTTGATTAGACCCTATTAAGGCCGTTATACACAACATGATAATAAGAATTTTAATTTCTATAATAAATAAAATAAATGCAGAGGATTTAAAATATTGTCTATGGTCTCTAGTGACTTACGTATAGACAATATTTTAAATTTATTCATCAACATATGAACCATACAGATTTGTGTTCTTAATATCTGTTCGTGTGTAATAGGCATTAAAGCGTATATTTTTAGTCCGATAACCATGCAGCCACTAGAAAAAAAATTAAAAAATATAATTCAGCTGTTTAGCCTGTGCATAACACAGACGCCATATATACATAAAAATTAAAAAAAAATTACTTCCCGGCCTAGGCCTTCAATTTTGTATAAAATTCCTTTACAGTTCTCCCAGGTTGTTCCGCCCGAAACGGTATACTTTGAAGCCTGTTTTAACGCACGTAATGACGACATTTCATTGCATGTTTGAGAAAAATTAATAACAGTCTGTTACAATGCATTTTTTTTCTACTCTTGTAGGTATATACTATAATCTGTGAATAAGATCTTCGCGAATCATAATGAAAAGGCATACTTTTTAGATTGGAACATCACTCTATGGTTTATATCATATGCCACTGACCTATAATGAAATATTATACAACTCCGCACAGAACTATAATGAATTTCAAAAAAGAACGCGTTGTTTTAGCAATTATTTTTTTAGCTGTTTGATTTATTAACCGACTCCAAAAAAAAAGAGGAGGTTCTCAACTCGATTCGTTGGAACCTTTTTTTAGTTTATGGGTTACTGATAGAAAAAGTATTGTATACAATAGTTGTCTAATTAGCTTTTTAAGATTCGAACCTTAATGAGGTTTTATTTAAAGTAAACCTTAAAAGGAAAGATATACAGAACAGAGGAATTATAATAAACACAGATTAATAATACAATTATCAAAAAATAACTTATTTAAGCGGTACCGTGTTCTCGATTTCAAATGGTGCTAAAGGGATTCAAAGGATTTTCGCTAACAAGTGCTTTTTCCTACATTGAATATGAAATTCACTTTGACATGATGATTGCTAATTAATAATAGTAAATATGTACAGCTACCATCGACTATGGGAAGTCATGAGGTATCGCCACGTCATGAGTTTCATACATGAACTTGTTTACCCAATTTGTCGCTAGATGTCGCTGCGCAAGTCCAGTGTAAATCGTACATCGCGCTGTTAAGATTTTTCCTGATTTAACGACCTCCCTCGGTCGGAAGTTTTAGGTTATCGCTTCTCGGCCTTTTGGCTAAGATCAAAGTGTAGTATCTGTTCTTTTCAGCTTAATATCTGAAAGTTCCCTCACTGAGGGACCAGTATATTAAACTGATTTTTGTAATCCGACGGGATGTTCGGGGCTCGCTCCACTCCCGTCACGGGTCGGCCCGGCATTGCAGTGCCGCCGGGATTGGCCCACATAATCTGTTAAAATACATTCTTCACACATCTTGGAACGATTTAGGAGAAATTAACATGGTAATGCTTCGTGCGTCTAGTTCATAAATATTACAAGCACGCGAATGTAATATAATTATAACTGAAAGTAATTGCAAAACCATACATATCATAAAAAGGCAATTATGAGATTATTTAACCGTTGGCAAATGTGAATAGTAAATATCAGAATATACTTACAGAAAGTACGAAATAATAGTACATTACTGCAGACGCCGGGAAAGAAGGGCTTGCCGGGTGAGTAGGTATAGACGGCCAACCGTAGGGAGGCCGGATAGTGATACGAAGCCGGCAAACACTTTTCACGGCCAGAGGCATGTATAGTGCTTTTCTCAAACATGCAATAAATTAAAAAAATACAACACTCAAAAACCTACACGACCTAAGTTTTTTTTAATTTTCCCTCCAATCCCTCCATAATGGTTTTTTTTTACGCAAGTTTGTCGTATTTCGCGTGTGAAGTGTTTGATTAGACCCTATTAAGGCCGTTATACACAACATGATAATAAGAATTTTAATTTCTATAATAAATAAAATAAATGCAGAGGATTTAAAATATTGTCTATGGTCTCTAGTGACTTACGTATAGACAATATTTTAAATTTATTCATCAACATATGAACCATACAGATTTGTGTTCTTAATATCTGTTCGTGTGTAATAGGCATTAAAGCGGATATTTTTAGTCCGATAACCATGCAGCCACTAGAAAAAAAATTAAAAAATATAATTCAGCTGTTTAGCCTGTGCATAACACAGACGCCATATATACATAAAAATTAAAAAAAAATTACTTCCCGGCCTAGGCCTTCAATTTTGTATAAAATTCCTTTACAGTTCTCCCAGGTTGTTCCGCCCGAAACGGTATACTTTGAAGCCTGTTTTAACGCACGTAATGACGACATTTCATTGCATGTTTGAGAAAAATTAATAACAGTCTGTTACAATGCATTTTTTTTCTACTCTTGTAGGTATGTACTATAATCTGTGAATAAGATCTTCGCGAATCATAATGAAAAGGCATACTTTTTAGATTGGAACATCACTCTATGGTTTATATCATATGCCACTGACCTATAATGAAATATTATACAACTCCGCACAGAACTATAATGAATTTCAAAAAAGAACGCGTTGTTTTAGCAATTATTTTTTTAGCTGTTTGATTTATTAACCGACTCCAAAAAAAGAGGAGGTTCTCAACTCGATTCGTTGGAACCTTTTTTTAGTTTATGGGTTACTGATAGAAAAAGTATTGTATACAATAGTTGTCTAATTAGCTTTTTAAGATTCGAACCTTAATGAGGTTTTATTTAAAGTAAACCTTAAAAGGAAAGATATACAGAACAGAGGAATTATAATAAACACAGATTAATAATACAATTATCAAAAAATAACTTATTTAAGCGGTACCGTGTTCTCGATTTCAAATGGTGCTAAAGGGATTCAAAGGATTTTCGCTAACAAGTGCTTTTTCCTACATTGAATATGAAATTCACTTTGACATGATGATTGCTAATTAATAATAGTAAATATGTACAGCTACCATCGACTATGGGAAGTCATGAGGTATCGCCACGTCATGAGTTTCATACATGAACTTGTTTACCCAATTTGTCGCTAGATGTCGCTGCGCAAGTCCAGTGTAAATCGTACATCGCGCTGTTAAGATTTTTCCTGATTTAACGACCTCCCTCGGTCGGAAGTTTTAGGTTATCGCTTCTCGGCCTTTTGGCTAAGATCAAAGTGTAGTATCTGTTCTTTTCAGCTTAATATCTGAAAGTTCCCTCACTGAGGGACCAGTATATTAAACTGATTTTTGTAATCCGACGGGATGTTCGGGGCTCGCTCCACTCCCGTCACGGGTCGGCCCGGCATTGCAGTGCCGCCGGGATTGGCCCACATAATCTGTTAAAATACATTCTTCACACATCTTGGAACGATTTAGGAGAAATTAACATGGTAATGCTTCGTGCGTCTAGTTCATAAATATTACAAGCACGCGAATGTAATATAATTATAACTGAAAGTAATTGCAAAACTATACATTTCATAAAAAGGCAATTATGAGATTTTTTTACCGTTCGCAAATGTGAATAGTAAATATCAGAATATACTTACAGAAAGTACGAAATAATAGTACATTACTGCAGACGCCGGGAAAGAAGGGCTTGCCGGGTGAGTAGGTATAGACGGCCTACCGTAGGGAGGCCGGATAGTGATACGAAGCCGACAAACACTTTTCACGGCCAGAGGCATGTATGTGCTTTTCTCAAACATGCAATGAAATAAAAAAATACAACACTCAAAAACCTACACGACCTAAGTTTTTTTTAATTTTCCCTCCAATCCCTCCATAATGTTTTTTTTTACGCAAGTTGGTCGTATTTCGCGTGTGTAGTGTTTGATTAGACCCTATTAGGGCCGTTATACACAACATGATAATAAGAATTTTAATTTCTACAATAAATAAAATAAATGCAGAGGATTTAAAATATTGTCTATGGTCTCTAGTGACTTACGTATAGACAATATTTTAAATTTATTCATCAACATATGAACCATACAGATTTGTGTTCTTAATATCTGTTCGTGTGTAATAGGCATTAAAGCGGATATTTTTAGTCCGATAACCATGCAGCCACTAGAAAAAAAATTAAAAAATATAATTCAGCTGTTTAGCCTGTGCATAACACAGACGCCATATATACATAAAAATTAAAAAAAAATTACTTCCCGGCCTAGGCCTTCAATTTTGTATAAAATTCCTTTACAGTTCTCCCAGGTTGTTCCGCCCGAAACGGTATACTTTGAAGCCTGTTTTAACGCACGTAATGACGACATTTCATTGCATGTTTGAGAAAAATTAATAACAGTCAGTTACAATGCATTTTTTTTCTACTCTTGTAGGTATGTACTATAATCTGTGAATAAGATCTTCGCGAATCATAATGAAAAGGCATACTTTTTAGATTGGAACATCACTCTATGGTTTATATCATATGCCACTGACCTATAATGAAATATTATACAACTCCGCACGGAACTATAATGAATTTGAAAAAAGAACGCGTTGTTTTAGCAATTATTTTTTTAGCTGTTTGATTTATTAACCGACTCCAAAAAAAAAGAGGAGGTTCTCAACTCGATTCGTTGGAACCTTTTTTTAGTTTATGGGTTACTGATAGAAAAAGTATTGTATACAATAGTTGTCTAATTAGCTTTTTAAGATTCGAACCTTAATGAGGTTTTATTTAAAGTAAACCTTAAAAGGAAAGATATACAGAACAGAGGAATTATAATAAACACAGATTAATAATACAATTATCAAAAAATAACTTATTTAAGCGGTACCGTGTTCTCGATTTCAAATGGTGCTAAAGGGATTCAAAGGATTTTCGCTAACAAGTGCTTTTTCCTACATTGAATATGAAATTCACTTTGACATGATGATTGCTAATTAATAATAGTAAATATGTACAGCTACCATCGACTATGGGAAGTCATGAGGTATCGCCACGTCATGAGTTTCATACATGAACTTGTTTACCCAATTTGTCGCTAGATGTCGCTGCGCAAGTCCAGTGTAAATCGTACATCGCGCTGTTAAGATTTTTCCTGATTTAACGACGTCCCTCGGTCGGAAGTTTTAGGTTATCGCTTCTCGGCCTTTTGGCTAAGATCAAAGTGTAGTATCTGTTCTTTTCAGCTTAATATCTGAAAGTTCCCTCACTGAGGGACCAGTATATTAAACTGATTTTTGTAATCCGACGGGATGTTCGGGGCTCGCTCCACTCCCGTCACGGGTCGGCCCGGCATTGCAGTGCCGCCGGGATTGGCCCACATAATCTGTTAAAATACATTCTTCACACATCTTGGAACGATTTAGGAGAAATTAACATGGTAATGCTTCGTGCGTCTAGTTCATAAATATTACAAGCACGCGAATGTAATATAATTATAACTGAAAGTAATTGCAAAACTATACATTTCATAAAAAGGCAATTATGAGATTTTTTAACCGTTCGCAAATGTGAATAGTAAATATCAGAATATACTTACAGAAAGTACGAAATAATAGTACATTACTGCAGACGCCGGGAAAGAAGGGCTTGCCGGGTGAGTAGGTATAGACGGCCTTCCGTAGGGAGGCCGGATAGTGATACGAAGCCGACAAACACTTTTCACGGCCAGAGGCATGTATGTGCTTTTCTCAAACATGCAATGAAATAAAAAAATACAACACTCAAAAACCTACACGACCTAAGTTTTTTTTAATTTTCCCTCCAATCCCTCCATAATGTTTTTTTTTACGCAAGTTGGTCGTATTTCGCGTGTGTAGTGTTTGATTAGACCCTATTAGGGCCGTTATACACAACATGATAATAAGAATTTTAATTTCTACAATAAATAAAATAAATGCAGAGGATTTAAAATATTGTCTATGGTCTCTAGTGACTTACGTATAGACAATATTTTAAATTTATTCATCAACATATGAACCATACAGATTTGTGTTCTTAATATCTGTTCGTGTGTAATAGGCATTAAAGCGGATATTTTTAGTCCGATAACCATGCAGCCACTAGAAAAAAAATTAAAAAATATAATTCAGCTGTTTAGCCTGTGCATAACACAGACGCCATATATACATAAAAATTAAAAAAAAATTACTTCCCGGCCTAGGCCTTCAATTTTGTATAAAATTCCTTTACAGTTCTCCCAGGTTGTTCCGCCCGAAACGGTATACTTTGAAGCCTGTTTTAACGCACGTAATGACGACATTTCATTGCATGTTTGAGAAAAATTAATAACAGTCAGTTACAATGCATTTTTTTTCTACTCTTGTAGGTATGTACTATAATCTGTGAATAAGATCTTCGCGAATCATAATGAAAAGGCATACTTTTTAGATTGGAACATCACTCTATGGTTTATATCATATGCCACTGACCTATAATGAAATATTATACAACTCCGCACGGAACTATAATGAATTTGAAAAAAGAACGCGTTGTTTTAGCAATTATTTTTTTAGCTGTTTGATTTATTAACCGACTCCAAAAAAAAAGAGGAGGTTCTCAACTCGATTCGTTGGAACCTTTTTTTAGTTTATGGGTTACTGATAGAAAAAGTATTGTATACAATAGTTGTCTAATTAGCTTTTTAAGATTCGAACCTTAATGAGGTTTTATTTAAAGTAAACCTTAAAAGGAAAGATATACAGAACAGAGGAATTATAATAAACACAGATTAATAATACAATTATCAAAAAATAACTTATTTAAGCGGTACCGTGTTCTCGATTTCAAATGGTGCTAAAGGGATTCAAAGGATTTTCGCTAACAAGTGCTTTTTCCTACATTGAATATGAAATTCACTTTGACATGATGATTGCTAATTAATAATAGTAAATATGTACAGCTACCATCGACTATGGGAAGTCATGAGGTATCGCCACGTCATGAGTTTCATACATGAACTTGTTTACCCAATTTGTCGCTAGATGTCGCTGCGCAAGTCCAGTGTAAATCGTACATCGCGCTGTTAAGATTTTTCCTGATTTAACGACGTCCCTCGGTCGGAAGTTTTAGGTTATCGCTTCTCGGCCTTTTGGCTAAGATCAAAGTGTAGTATCTGTTCTTTTCAGCTTAATATCTGAAAGTTCCCTCACTGAGGGACCAGTATATTAAACTGATTTTTGTAATCCGACGGGATGTTCGGGGCTCGCTCCACTCCCGTCACGGGTCGGCCCGGCATTGCAGTGCCGCCGGGATTGGCCCACATAATCTGTTAAAATACATTCTTCACACATCTTGGAACGATTTAGGAGAAATTAACATGGTAATGCTTCGTGCGTCTAGTTCATAAATATTACAAGCACGCGAATGTAATATAATTATAACTGAAAGTAATTGCAAAACTATACATTTCATAAAAAGGCAATTATGAGATTTTTTTACCGTTCGCAAATGTGAATAGTAAATATCAGAATATACTTACAGAAAGTACGAAATAATAGTACATTACTGCAGACGCCGGGAAAGAAGGGCTTGCCGGGTGAGTAGGTATAGACGGCCTACCGTAGGGAGGCCGGATAGTGATACGAAGCCGACAAACACTTTTCACGGCCAGAGGCATGTATGTGCTTTTCTCAAACATGCAATGAAATAAAAAAATACAACACTCAAAAACCTACACGACCTAAGTTTTTTTTTAATTTTCCCTTCATTCCCTCCATAATGTTTTTTTTTTACGCAAGTTGGTCGTATTTCGCGTGTGTAGTGTTTGATTAGACCCTATTAGGGCCGTTATACACAACATGATAATAAGAATTTTAATTTCTACAATAAATAAAATAAATGCAGAGGATTTAAAATATTGTCTATGGTCTCTAGTGACTTACGTATAGACAATATTTTAAATTTATTCATCAACATATGAACCATACAGATTTGTGTTCTTAATATCTGTTCGTGTGTAATAGGCATTAAAGCGGATATTTTTAGTCCGATAACCATGCAGCCACTAGAAAAAAAATTAAAAAATATAATTCAGCTGTTTAGCCTGTGCATAACACAGACGCCATATATACATAAAAATTAAAAAAAAATTACTTCCCGGCCTAGGCCTTCAATTTTGTATAAAATTCCTTTACAGTTCTCCCAGGTTGTTCCGCCCGAAACGGTATACTTTGAAGCCTGTTTTAACGCACGTAATGACGACATTTCATTGCATGTTTGAGAAAAATTAATAACAGTCAGTTACAATGCATTTTTTTTCTACTCTTGTAGGTATGTACTATAATCTGTGAATAAGATCTTCGCGAATCATAATGAAAAGGCATACTTTTTAGATTGGAACATCACTCTATGGTTTATATCATATGCCACTGACCTATAATGAAATATTATACAACTCCGCACGGAACTATAATGAATTTGAAAAAAGAACGCGTTGTTTTAGCAATTATTTTTTTAGCTGTTTGATTTATTAACCGACTCCAAAAAAAAAGAGGAGGTTCTCAACTCGATTCGTTGGAACCTTTTTTTAGTTTATGGGTTACTGATAGAAAAAGTATTGTATACAATAGTTGTCTAATTAGCTTTTTAAGATTCGAACCTTAATGAGGTTTTATTTAAAGTAAACCTTAAAAGGAAAGATATACAGAACAGAGGAATTATAATAAACACAGATTAATAATACAATTATCAAAAAATAACTTATTTAAGCGGTACCGTGTTCTCGATTTCAAATGGTGCTAAAGGGATTCAAAGGATTTTCGCTAACAAGTGCTTTTTCCTACATTGAATATGAAATTCACTTTGACATGATTTGCTAATTAATAATAGTAAATATGTACAGCTACCATCGACTATGGGAAGTCATGAGGTATCGCCACGTCATGAGTTTCATACATGAACTTGTTTACCCAATTTGTCGCTAGATGTCGCTGCGCAAGTCCAGTGTAAATCGTACATCGCGCTGTTAAGATTTTTCCTGATTTAACGACCTCCCTCGGTCGGAAGTTTTAGGTTATCGCTTCTCGGCCTTTTGGCTAAGATCAAAGTGTAATATCTGTTCTTTTCAGCTTAATATCTGAAAGTTCCCTCACTGAGGGACCAGTATATTAAACTGATTTTTGTAATCCGACGGGATGTTCGGGGCTCGCTCCACTCCCGTCACGGGTCGGCCCGGCATTGTAGTGCCGCCGGGATTGGCCCACATAATCTGTTAAAATACATTCTTCACACATCTTGGAACGATTTAGGAGAAATTAACATGGTAATGCTTCGTGCGTCTAGTTCATAAATATTACAAGCACGCGAATGTAATATAATTATAACTGAAAGTAATTGCAAAACCATACATATCATAAAAAGGCAATTATGAGGTTATTTAACCGTTGGCAAGTGTGAATAGTAAATATCAGAATATACTTACAGAAAGTACGAAATAATAGTACATTACTGCAGACGCCGGGAAAGAAGGGCTTGCCGGGTGAGTAGGTATAGACGGCCTACCGTAGGGAGGCCGGATAGTGATACGAAGCCGACAAACACTTTTCACGGCCAGAGGCATGTATGTGCTTTTCTCAAACATGCAATGAATTAAAAAAATACAACACTCAAAAACCTACACGACCTAAGTTTTTTTTAATTTTCCCTCCAATCCCTCCATAATGTTTTTTTTTACGCAAGTTGGTCGTATTTCGCGTGTGTAGTGTTTGATTAGACCCTATTAGGGCCGTTATACACAACATGATAATAAGAATTTTAATTTCTACAATAAATAAAATAAATGCAGAGGATTTAAAATATTGTCTATGGTCTAGTGACTTACGTATAGACAATATTTTAAATTTATTCATCAACATATGAACCATACAGATTTGTGTTCTTAATATCTGTTCGTGTGTAATAGGCATTAAAGCGGATATTTTTAGTCCGATAACCATGCAGCCACTAGAAAAAAAATTAAAAAATATAATTCAGCTGTTTAGCCTGTGCATAACACAGACGCCATATATACATAAAAATTAAAAAAAAATTACTTCCCGGCCTAGGCCTTCAATATTGTATAAAATTCCTTTACAGTTCTCCCAGGTTGTTCCGCCCGAAACGGTATACTTTGAAGCCTGTTTTAACGCACGTAATGACGACATTTCATTGCATGTTTGAGAAAAATTAATAACAGTCAGTTACAATGCATTTTTTTTCTACTCTTGTAGGTATGTACTATAATCTGTGAATAAGATCTTCGCGAATCATAATGAAAAGGCATACTTTTTAGATTGGAACATCACTCTATGGTTTATATCATATGCCACTGACCTATAATGAAATATTATACAACTCCGCACGGAACTATAATGAATTTGAAAAAAGAACGCGTTGTTTTAGCAATTATTTTTTTAGCTGTTTGATTTATTAACCGACTCCAAAAAAAAAGAGGAGGTTCTCAACTCGATTCGTTGGAACCTTTTTTTAGTTTATGGGTTACTGATAGAAAAAGTATTGTATACAATAGTTGTCTAATTAGCTTTTTAAGATTCGAACCTTAATGAGGTTTTATTTAAAGTAAACCTTAAACGATTTAACGACCTCCCTCGGTCGGAAGTTTTAGGTTATCGCTTCTCGGCCTTTTGGCTAAGATCAAAGTGTAGTATCTGTTCTTTTCAGCTTAATATCTGAAAGTTCCCTCACTGAGGGACCAGTATATTAAACTGATTTTTGTAATCCGACGGGATGTTCGGGGCTCGCTCCACTCCCGTCACGGGTCGGCCCGGCATTGCAGTGCCGCCGGGATTGGCCCACATAATCTGTTAAAATACATTCTTCACACATCTTGGAACGATTTAGGAGAAATTAACATGGTAATGCTTCGTGCGTCTAGTTCATAAATATTACAAGCACGCGAATGTAATATAATTATAACTGAAAGTAATTGCAAAACCATACATATCATAAAAAGGCAATTATGAGGTTATTTAACCGTTGGCAAATGTGAATAGTAAATATCAGAATATACTTACAGAAAGTACGAAATAATAGTACATTACTGCAGACGCCGGGAAAGAAGGGCTTGCCGGGTGAGTAGGTATAGACGGCCAACCGTAGGGAGGCCGGATAGTGATACGAAGCCGGCAAACACTTTTCACGGCCAGAGGCATGTATAGTGCTTTTCTCAAACATGCAATAAATTAAAAAAATACAACACTCAAAAACCTACACGACCTAAGTTTTTTTTAATTTTCCCTCCAATCCCTCCATAATGGTTTTTTTTTACGCAAGTTTGTCGTATTTCGCGTGTGAAGTGTTTGATTAGACCCTATTAAGGCCGTTATACACAACATGATAATAAGAATTTTAATTTCTATAATAAATAAAATAAATGCAGAGGATTTAAAATATTGTCTATGGTCTCTAGTGACTTACGTATAGACAATATTTTAAATTTATTCATCAACATATGAACCATACAGATTTGTATTCTTAATATCAGTTCGTGTGTAATAGGCATTAAAGCAGATATTTTTAGTCCGATAACCATGCAGCCACTAGAAAAAAAATTAAAAAATATAATTCAGCTGTTTAGCCTGTGCATAACACAGACGCCATATATACATAAAAATTAAAAAAAAATTACTTCCCGGCCTAGGCCTTCAATTTTGTATAAAATTCCTTTACAGTTCTCCCAGGTTGTTCCGCCCGAAACGGTATACTTTGAAGCCTGTTTTAACGCACGTAATGACGACATTTCATTGCATGTTTGAGAAAAATTAATAACAGTCAGTTACAATGCATTTTTTTTCTACTCTTGTAGGTATGTACTATAATCTGTGAATAAGATCTTCGCGAATCATAATGAAAAGGCATACTTTTTAGATTGGAACATCACTCTATGGTTTATATCATATGCTACTGACCTATAATGAAATATTATACAACTCCGCACAGAACTATAATGAATTTCAAAAAAGAACGCGTTGTTTTAGCAATTATTTTTTTAGCTGTTTGATTTATTAACCGACTCCAAAAAAAAAGAGGAGGTTCTCAACTCGATTCGTTGGAACCTTTTTTTAGTTTATGGGTTACTGATAGAAAAAGTATTGTATACAATAGTTGTCTAATTAGCTTTTTAAGATTCGAACCTTAATGAGGTTTAATTTAAAGTAAACCTTAAAAGGAGAGATATACAGAACAGAGGAATTATAATAAACACAGATTAATAATACAATTATCAAAAAATAACTTATTTAAGCGGTACCGTGTTCTCGATTTCAAATGATGCTAAAGGGATTCAAAGGATTTTCGCTAACAAGTGCTTTTTCCTACATTGAATATGAAATTCACTTTGACATGATGATTGCTAATTAATAATAGTAAATATGTACAGCTACCATCGACTATGGGAAGTCATGAGGTATCGCCACGTCATGAGTTTCATACATGAACTTGTTTACCCAATTTGTCGCTAGATGTCGCTGCGCAAGTCCAGTGTAAATCGTACATCGCGCTGTTAAGATTTTTCCTGATTTAACGACGTCCCTCGGTCGGAAGTTTTAGGTTATCGCTTCTCGGCCTTTTGGCTAAGATCAAAGTGTAGTATCTGTTCTTTTCAGCTTAATATCTGAAAGTTCCCTCACTGAGGGACCAGTATATTAAACTGATTTTTGTAATCCGACGGGATGTTCGGGGCTCGCTCCACTCCCGTCACGGGTCGGCCCGGCATTGCAGTGCCGCCGGGATTGGCCCACATAATCTGTTAAAATACATTCTTCACACATCTTGGAACGATTTAGGAGAAATTAACATGGTAATGCTTCGTGCGTCTAGTTCATAAATATTACAAGCACGCGAATGTAATATAATTATAACTGAAAGTAATTGCAAAACTATACATTTCATAAAAAGGCAATTATGAGATTTTTTAACCGTTCGCAAATGTGAATAGTAAATATCAGAATATACTTACAGAAAGTACGAAATAATAGTACATTACTGCAGACGCCGGGAAAGAAGGGCTTGCCGGGTGAGTAGGTATAGACGGCCTTCCGTAGGGAGGCCGGATAGTGATACGAAGCCGACAAACACTTTTCACGGCCAGAGGCATGTATGTGCTTTTCTCAAACATGCAATGAAATAAAAAAATACAACACTCAAAAACCTACACGACCTAAGTTTTTTTTAATTTTCCCTCCAATCCCTCCATAATGTTTTTTTTTACGCAAGTTGGTCGTATTTCGCGTGTGTAGTGTTTGATTAGACCCTATTAGGGCCGTTATACACAACATGATAATAAGAATTTTAATTTCTACAATAAATAAAATAAATGCAGAGGATTTAAAATATTGTCTATGGTCTCTAGTGACTTACGTATAGACAATATTTTAAATTTATTCATCAACATATGAACCATACAGATTTGTGTTCTTAATATCTGTTCGTGTGTAATAGGCATTAAAGCGGATATTTTTAGTCCGATAACCATGCAGCCACTAGAAAAAAAATTAAAAAATATAATTCAGCTGTTTAGCCTGTGCATAACACAGACGCCATATATACATAAAAATTAAAAAAAAATTACTTCCCGGCCTAGGCCTTCAATTTTGTATAAAATTCCTTTACAGTTCTCCCAGGTTGTTCCGCCCGAAACGGTATACTTTGAAGCCTGTTTTAACGCACGTAATGACGACATTTCATTGCATGTTTGAGAAAAATTAATAACAGTCAGTTACAATGCATTTTTTTTCTACTCTTGTAGGTATGTACTATAATCTGTGAATAAGATCTTCGCGAATCATAATGAAAAGGCATACTTTTTAGATTGGAACATCACTCTATGGTTTATATCATATGCCACTGACCTATAATGAAATATTATACAACTCCGCACGGAACTATAATGAATTTGAAAAAAGAACGCGTTGTTTTAGCAATTATTTTTTTAGCTGTTTGATTTATTAACCGACTCCAAAAAAAAAGAGGAGGTTCTCAACTCGATTCGTTGGAACCTTTTTTTAGTTTATGGGTTACTGATAGAAAAAGTATTGTATACAATAGTTGTCTAATTAGCTTTTTAAGATTCGAACCTTAATGAGGTTTTATTTAAAGTAAACCTTAAAAGGAAAGATATACAGAACAGAGGAATTATAATAAACACAGATTAATAATACAATTATCAAAAAATAACTTATTTAAGCGGTACCGTGTTCTCGATTTCAAATGGTGCTAAAGGGATTCAAAGGATTTTCGCTAACAAGTGCTTTTTCCTACATTGAATATGAAATTCACTTTGACATGATGATTGCTAATTAATAATAGTAAATATGTACAGCTACCATCGACTATGGGAAGTCATGAGGTATCGCCACGTCATGAGTTTCATACATGAACTTGTTTACCCAATTTGTCGCTAGATGTCGCTGCGCAAGTCCAGTGTAAATCGTACATCGCGCTGTTAAGATTTTTCCTGATTTAACGACGTCCCTCGGTCGGAAGTTTTAGGTTATCGCTTCTCGGCCTTTTGGCTAAGATCAAAGTGTAGTATCTGTTCTTTTCAGCTTAATATCTGAAAGTTCCCTCACTGAGGGACCAGTATATTAAACTGATTTTTGTAATCCGACGGGATGTTCGGGGCTCGCTCCACTCCCGTCACGGGTCGGCCCGGCATTGCAGTGCCGCCGGGATTGGCCCACATAATCTGTTAAAATACATTCTTCACACATCTTGGAACGATTTAGGAGAAATTAACATGGTAATGCTTCGTGCGTCTAGTTCATAAATATTACAAGCACGCGAATGTAATATAATTATAACTGAAAGTAATTGCAAAACTATACATTTCATAAAAAGGCAATTATGAGATTTTTTTACCGTTCGCAAATGTGAATAGTAAATATCAGAATATACTTACAGAAAGTACGAAATAATAGTACATTACTGCAGACGCCGGGAAAGAAGGGCTTGCCGGGTGAGTAGGTATAGACGGCCTACCGTAGGGAGGCCGGATAGTGATACGAAGCCGACAAACACTTTTCACGGCCAGAGGCATGTATGTGCTTTTCTCAAACATGCAATGAAATAAAAAAATACAACACTCAAAAACCTACACGACCTAAGTTTTTTTTTAATTTTCCCTTCATTCCCTCCATAATGTTTTTTTTTTACGCAAGTTGGTCGTATTTCGCGTGTGTAGTGTTTGATTAGACCCTATTAGGGCCGTTATACACAACATGATAATAAGAATTTTAATTTCTACAATAAATAAAATAAATGCAGAGGATTTAAAATATTGTCTATGGTCTCTAGTGACTTACGTATAGACAATATTTTAAATTTATTCATCAACATATGAACCATACAGATTTGTGTTCTTAATATCTGTTCGTGTGTAATAGGCATTAAAGCGGATATTTTTAGTCCGATAACCATGCAGCCACTAGAAAAAAAATTAAAAAATATAATTCAGCTGTTTAGCCTGTGCATAACACAGACGCCATATATACATAAAAATTAAAAAAAAATTACTTCCCGGCCTAGGCCTTCAATTTTGTATAAAATTCCTTTACAGTTCTCCCAGGTTGTTCCGCCCGAAACGGTATACTTTGAAGCCTGTTTTAACGCACGTAATGACGACATTTCATTGCATGTTTGAGAAAAATTAATAACAGTCAGTTACAATGCATTTTTTTTCTACTCTTGTAGGTATGTACTATAATCTGTGAATAAGATCTTCGCGAATCATAATGAAAAGGCATACTTTTTAGATTGGAACATCACTCTATGGTTTATATCATATGCCACTGACCTATAATGAAATATTATACAACTCCGCACGGAACTATAATGAATTTGAAAAAAGAACGCGTTGTTTTAGCAATTATTTTTTTAGCTGTTTGATTTATTAACCGACTCCAAAAAAAAAGAGGAGGTTCTCAACTCGATTCGTTGGAACCTTTTTTTAGTTTATGGGTTACTGATAGAAAAAGTATTGTATACAATAGTTGTCTAATTAGCTTTTTAAGATTCGAACCTTAATGAGGTTTTATTTAAAGTAAACCTTAAAAGGAAAGATATACAGAACAGAGGAATTATAATAAACACAGATTAATAATACAATTATCAAAAAATAACTTATTTAAGCGGTACCGTGTTCTCGATTTCAAATGGTGCTAAAGGGATTCAAAGGATTTTCGCTAACAAGTGCTTTTTCCTACATTGAATATGAAATTCACTTTGACATGATTTGCTAATTAATAATAGTAAATATGTACAGCTACCATCGACTATGGGAAGTCATGAGGTATCGCCACGTCATGAGTTTCATACATGAACTTGTTTACCCAATTTGTCGCTAGATGTCGCTGCGCAAGTCCAGTGTAAATCGTACATCGCGCTGTTAAGATTTTTCCTGATTTAACGACGTCCCTCGGTCGGAAGTTTTAGGTTATCGCTTCTCGGCCTTTTGGCTAAGATCAAAGTGTAGTATCTGTTCTTTTCAGCTTAATATCTGAAAGTTCCCTCACTGAGGGACCAGTATATTAAACTGATTTTTGTAATCCGACGGGATGTTCGGGGCTCGCTCCACTCCCGTCACGGGTCGGCCCGGCATTGCAGTGCCGCCGGGATTGGCCCACATAATCTGTTAAAATACATTCTTCACACATCTTGGAACGATTTAGGAGAAATTAACATGGTAATGCTTCGTGCGTCTAGTTCATAAATATTACAAGCACGCGAATGTAATATAATTATAACTGAAAGTAATTGCAAAACCATACATATCATAAAAAGGCAATTATGAGGTTATTTAACCGTTGGCAAGTGTGAATAGTAAATATCAGAATATACTTACAGAAAGTACGAAATAATAGTACATTACTGCAGACGCCGGGAAAGAAGGGCTTGCCGGGTGAGTAGGTATAGACGGCCTACCGTAGGGAGGCCGGATAGTGATACGAAGCCGACAAACACTTTTCACGGCCAGAGGCATGTATGTGCTTTTCTCAAACATGCAATGAATTAAAAAAATACAACACTCAAAAACCTACACGACCTAAGTTTTTTTTAATTTTCCCTCCAATCCCTCCATAATGTTTTTTTTTACGCAAGTTGGTCGTATTTCGCGTGTGTAGTGTTTGATTAGACCCTATTAGGGCCGTTATACACAACATGATAATAAGAATTTTAATTTCTACAATAAATAAAATAAATGCAGAGGATTTAAAATATTGTCTATGGTCTAGTGACTTACGTATAGACAATATTTTAAATTTATTCATCAACATATGAACCATACAGATTTGTGTTCTTAATATCTGTTCGTGTGTAATAGGCATTAAAGCGGATATTTTTAGTCCGATAACCATGCAGCCACTAGAAAAAAAATTAAAAAATATAATTCAGCTGTTTAGCCTGTGCATAACACAGACGCCATATATACATAAAAATTAAAAAAAAATTACTTCCCGGCCTAGGCCTTCAATTTTGTATAAAATTCCTTTACAGTTCTCCCAGGTTGTTCCGCCCGAAACGGTATACTTTGAAGCCTGTTTTAACGCACGTAATGACGACATTTCATTGCATGTTTGAGAAAAATTAATAACAGTCAGTTACAATGCATTTTTTTTCTACTCTTGTAGGTATGTACTATAATCTGTGAATAAGATCTTCGCGAATCATAATGAAAAGGCATACTTTTTAGATTGGAACATCACTCTATGGTTTATATCATATGCCACTGACCTATAATGAAATATTATACAACTCCGCACGGAACTATAATGAATTTGAAAAAAGAACGCGTTGTTTTAGCAATTATTTTTTTAGCTGTTTGATTTATTAACCGACTCCAAAAAAAAAGAGGAGGTTCTCAACTCGATTCGTTGGAACCTTTTTTTAGTTTATGGGTTACTGATAGAAAAAGTATTGTATACAATAGTTGTCTAATTAGCTTTTTAAGATTCGAACCTTAATGAGGTTTTATTTAAAGTAAACCTTAAACGATTTAACGACCTCCCTCGGTCGGAAGTTTTAGGTTATCGCTTCTCGGCCTTTTGGCTAAGATCAAAGTGTAGTATCTGTTCTTTTCAGCTTAATATCTGAAAGTTCCCTCACTGAGGGACCAGTATATTAAACTGATTTTTGTAATCCGACGGGATGTTCGGGGCTCGCTCCACTCCCGTCACGGGTCGGCCCGGCATTGCAGTGCCGCCGGGATTGGCCCACATAATCTGTTAAAATACATTCTTCACACATCTTGGAACGATTTAGGAGAAATTAACATGGTAATGCTTCGTGCGTCTAGTTCATAAATATTACAAGCACGCGAATGTAATATAATTATAACTGAAAGTAATTGCAAAACCATACATATCATAAAAAGGCAATTATGAGGTTATTTAACCGTTGGCAAATGTGAATAGTAAATATCAGAATATACTTACAGAAAGTACGAAATAATAGTACATTACTGCAGACGCCGGGAAAGAAGGGCTTGCCGGGTGAGTAGGTATAGACGGCCAACCGTAGGGAGGCCGGATAGTGATACGAAGCCGGCAAACACTTTTCACGGCCAGAGGCATGTATAGTGCTTTTCTCAAACATGCAATAAATTAAAAAAATACAACACTCAAAAACCTACACGACCTAAGTTTTTTTTAATTTTCCCTCCAATCCCTCCATAATGGTTTTTTTTTACGCAAGTTTGTCGTATTTCGCGTGTGAAGTGTTTGATTAGACCCAATTAAGGCCGTTATACACAACATGATAATAAGAATTTTAATTTCTATAATAAATAAAATAAATGCAGAGGATTTAAAATATTGTCTATGGTCTCTAGTGACTTACGTATAGACAATATTTTAAATTTATTCATCAACATATGAACCATACAGATTTGTATTCTTAATATCAGTTCGTGTGTAATAGGCATTAAAGCAGATATTTTTAGTCCGATAACCATGCAGCCACTAGAAAAAAAATTAAAAAATATAATTCAGCTGTTTAGCCTGTGCATAACACAGACGCCATATATACATAAAAATTAAAAAAAAATTACTTCCCGGCCTAGGCCTTCAATTTTGTATAAAATTCCTTTACAGTTCTCCCAGGTTGTTCCGCCCGAAACGGTATACTTTGAAGCCTGTTTTAACGCACGTAATGACGACATTTCATTGCATGTTTGAGAAAAATTAATAACAGTCAGTTACAATGCATTTTTTTTCTACTCTTGTAGGTATGTACTATAATCTGTGAATAAGATCTTCGCGAATCATAATGAAAAGGCATACTTTTTAGATTGGAACATCACTCTATGGTTTATATCATATGCTACTGACCTATAATGAAATATTATACAACTCCGCACAGAACTATAATGAATTTCAAAAAAGAACGCGTTGTTTTAGCAATTATTTTTTTAGCTGTTTGATTTATTAACCGACTCCAAAAAAAAAGAGGAGGTTCTCAACTCGATTCGTTGGAACCTTTTTTTAGTTTATGGGTTACTGATAGAAAAAGTATTGTATACAATAGTTGTCTAATTAGCTTTTTAAGATTCGAACCTTAATGAGGTTTAATTTAAAGTAAACCTTAAAAGGAGAGATATACAGAACAGAGGAATTATAATAAACACAGATTAATAATACAATTATCAAAAAATAACTTATTTAAGCGGTACCGTGTTCTCGATTTCAAATGATGCTAAAGGGATTCAAAGGATTTTCGCTAACAAGTGCTTTTTCCTACATTGAATATGAAATTCACTTTGACATGATGATTGCTAATTAATAATAGTAAATATGTACAGCTACCATCGACTATGGGAAGTCATGAGGTATCGCCACGTCATGAGTTTCATACATGAACTTGTTTACCCAATTTGTCGCTAGATGTCGCTGCGCAAGTCCAGTGTAAATCGTACATCGCGCTGTTAAGATTTTTCCTGATTTAACGACGTCCCTCGGTCGGAAGTTTTAGGTTATCGCTTCTCGGCCTTTTGGCTAAGATCAAAGTGTAGTATCTGTTCTTTTCAGCTTAATATCTGAAAGTTCCCTCACTGAGGGACCAGTATATTAAACTGATTTTTGTAATCCGACGGGATGTTCGGGGCTCGCTCCACTCCCGTCACGGGTCGGCCCGGCATTGCAGTGCCGCCGGGATTGGCCCACATAATCTGTTAAAATACATTCTTCACACATCTTGGAACGATTTAGGAGAAATTAACATGGTAATGCTTCGTGCGTCTAGTTCATAAATATTACAAGCACGCGAATGTAATATAATTATAACTGAAAGTAATTGCAAAACCATACATATCATAAAAAGGCAATTATGAGATTATTTAACCGTTGGCAAATGTGAAGAGTAAATATCAGAATATACTTACAGAAAGTACGAAATAATAGTACATTACTGCAGACGCCGGGAAAGAAGGGCTTGCCGGGTGAGTAGGTATAGACGGCCAACCGTAGGGAGGCCGGATAGTGATACGAAGCCGGCAAACACTTTTCACGGCCAGAGGCATGTATAGTGCTTTTCTCAAACATGCAATAAATTAAAAAAATACAACACTCAAAAACCTACACGACCTAAGTTTTTTTTTAATTTTCCCTCCAATCCCTCCATAATGGTTTTTTTTTACGCAAGTTTGTCGTATTTCGCGTGTGAAGTGTTTGATTAGACCCTATTAAGGCCGTTATACACAACATGATAATAAGAATTTTAATTTCTATAATAAATAAAATAAATGCAGAGGATTTAAAATATTGTCTATGGTCTCTAGTGACTTACGTATAGACAATATTTTAAATTTATTCATCAACATATGAACCATACAGATTTGTATTCTTAATATCAGTTCGTGTGTAATAGGCATTAAAGCAGATATTTTTAGTCCGATAACCATGCAGCCACTAGAAAAAAAATTAAAAAATATAATTCAGCTGTTTAGCCTGTGCATAACACAGACGCCATATATACATAAAAATTAAAAAAAAATTACTTCCCGGCCTAGGCCTTCAATTTTGTATAAAATTCCTTTACAGTTCTCCCAGGTTGTTCCGCCCGAAACGGTATACTTTGAAGCCTGTTTTAACGCACGTAATGACGACATTTCATTGCATGTTTGAGAAAAATTAATAACAGTCAGTTACAATGCATTTTTTTTCTACTCTTGTAGGTATGTACTATAATCTGTGAATAAGATCTTCGCGAATCATAATGAAAAGGCATACTTTTTAGATTGGAACATCACTCTATGGTTTATATCATATGCCACTGACCTATAATGAAATATTATACAACTCCGCATGGAACTATAATGAATTTGAAAAAAGAACGCGTTGTTTTAGCAATTATTTTTTTAGCTGTTTGATTTATTAACCGACTCCAAAAAAAAAGAGGAGGTTCTCAACTCGATTCGTTGGAACCTTTTTTTAGTTTATGGGTTACTGATAGAAAAAGTATTGTATACAATAGTTGTCTAATTAGCTTTTTAAGATTCGAACCTTAATGAGGTTTTATTTAAAGTAAACCTTAAAAGGAAAGATATACAGAACAGAGGAATTATAATAAACACAGATTAATAATACAATTATCAAAAAATAACTTATTTAAGCGGTACCGTGTTCTCGATTTCAAATGGTGCTAAAGGGATTCAAAGGATTTTCGCTAACAAGTGCTTTTTCCTACATTGAATATGAAATTCACTTTGACATGATGATTGCTAATTAATAATAGTAAATATGTACAGCTACCATCGACTATGGGAAGTCATGAGGTATCGCCACGTCATGAGTTTCATACATGAACTTGTTTACCCAATTTGTCGCTAGATGTCGCTGCGCAAGTCCAGTGTAAATCGTACATCGCGCTGTTAAGATTTTTCCTGATTTAACGACCTCCCTCGGTCGGAAGTTTTAGGTTATCGCTTCTCGGCCTTTTGGCTAAGATCAAAGTGTAATATCTGTTCTTTTCAGCTTAATATCTGAAAGTTCCCTCACTGAGGGACCAGTATATTAAACTGATTTTTGTAATCCGACGGGATGTTCGGGGCTCGCTCCACTCCCGTCACGGGTCGGCCCGGCATTGTAGTGCCGCCGGGATTGGCCCACATAATCTGTTAAAATACATTCTTCACACATCTTGGAACGATTTAGGAGAAATTAACATGGTAATGCTTCGTGCGTCTAGTTCATAAATATTACAAGCACGCGAATGTAATATAATTATAACTGAAAGTAATTGCAAAACTATACATTTCATAAAAACGCAATTATGAGGTTTTTTTTAACGTTCGCAAATGTGAATAGTAAATATCAGAATATACTTACAGAAAGTACGAAATAATAGTACATTACTGCAGACGCCGGGAAAGAAGGGCTTGCCGGGTGAGTAGGTATAGACGGCCTACCGTAGGGAGGCCGGATAGTGATACGAAGCCGACAAACACTTTTCACGGCCAGAGGCATGTATGTGCTTTTCTCAAACATGCAATGAAATAAAAAAATACAACACTCAAAAACCTACACGACCTAAGTTTTTTTTAATTTTCCCTTCAATCCCTCCATAATGTTTTTTTTTTACGCAAGTTGGTCGTATTTCGCGTGTGTAGTGTTTGATTAGACCCTATTAGGGCCGTTATACACAACATGATAATAAGAATTTTAATTTCTACAATAAATAAAATAAATGCAGAGGATTTAAAATATTGTCTATGGTCTCTAGTGACTTACGTATAGACAATATTTTAAATTTATTCATCAACATATGAACCATACAGATTTGTGTTCTTAATATCTGTTCGTGTGTAATAGGCATTAAAGCGGATATTTTTAGTCCGATAACCATGCAGCCACTAGAAAAAAAATTAAAAAATATAATTCAGCTGTTTAGCCTGTGCATAACACAGACGCCATATATACATAAAAATTAAAAAAAAATTACTTCCCGGCCTAGGCCTTCAATTTTGTATAAAATTCCTTTACAGTTCTCCCAGGTTGTTCCGCCCGAAACGGTATACTTTGAAGCCTGTTTTAACGCACGTAATGACGACATTTCATTGCATGTTTGAGAAAAATTAATAACAGTCAGTTACAATGCATTTTTTTCTACTCTTGTAGGTATGTACTATAATCTGTGAATAAGATCTTCGCGAATCATAATGAAAAGGCATACTTTTTAGATTGGAACATCACTCTATGGTTTATATCATATGCCACTGACCTATAATGAAATATTATACAACTCCGCACGGAACTATAATGAATTTCAAAAAAGAACGCGTTGTTTTAGCAATTATTTTTTTAGCTGTTTGATTTATTAACCGACTCCAAAAAAAAAGAGGAGGTTCTCAACTCGATTCGTTGGAACCTTTTTTTAGTTTATGGGTTACTGATAGAAAAAGTATTGTATACAATAATTGTCTAATTAGCTTTTTAAGATTCGAACCTTAATGAGGTTTTATTTAAAGTAAACCTTAAAAGGAAAGATATACAGAGCAGAGGAATTATAATAAACACAGATTAATAATACAATTATCAAAAAATAACTTATTTAAGCGGTACCGTGTGCTCGATTTCAAATGATGCTAAAGGGATTCAAAGGATTTTCGCTAACAAGTGCTTTTTCCTACATTGAATATGAAATTCACTTTGACATGATGATTGCTAATTAATAATAGTAAATATGTACAGCTACCATCGACTATGGGAAGTCATGAGGTATCGCCACGTCATGAGTTTCATACATGAACTTGTTTACCCAATTTGTCGCTAGATGTCGCTGCGCAAGTCCAGTGTAAATCGTACATCGCGCTGTTAAGATTTTTCCTGATTTAACGACCTCCCTCGGTCGGAAGTTTTAGGTTATCGCTTCTCGGCCTTTTGGCTAAGATCAAAGTGTAGTATCTGTTCTTTTCAGCTTAATATCTGAAAGTTCCCTCACTGAGGGACCAGTATATTAAACTGATTTTTGTAATCCGACGGGATGTTCGGGGCTCGCTCCACTCCCGTCACGGGTCGGCCCGGCATTGCAGTGCCGCCGGGATTGGCCCACATAATCTGTTAAAATACATTCTTCACACATCTTGGAACGATTTAGGAGAAATTAACATGGTAATGCTTCGTGCGTCTAGTTCATAAATATTACAAGCACGCGAATGTAATATAATTATAACTGAAAGTAATTGCAAAACCATACATATCATAAAAAGGCAATTATGAGGTTATTTAACCGTTGGCAAATGTGAATAGTAAATATCAGAATATACTTACAGAAAGTACGAAATAATAGTACATTACTGCAGACGCCGGGAAAGAAGGGCTTGCCGGGTGAGTAGGTATAGACGGCCAACCGTAGGGAGGCCGGATAGTGATACGAAGCCGGCAAACACTTTTCACGGCCAGAGGCATGTATAGTGCTTTTCTCAAACATGCAATAAATTAAAAAAATACAACACTCAAAAACCTACACGACCTAAGTTTTTTTTAATTTTCCCTCCAATCCCTCCATAATGGTTTTTTTTTACGCAAGTTTGTCGTATTTCGCGTGTGAAGTGTTTGATTAGACCCTATTAAGGCCGTTATACACAACATGATAATAAGAATTTTAATTTCTATAATAAATAAAATAAATGCAGAGGATTTAAAATATTGTCTATGGTCTCTAGTGACTTACGTATAGACAATATTTTAAATTTATTCATCAACATATGAACCATACAGATTTGTATTCTTAATATCAGTTCGTGTGTAATAGGCATTAAAGCAGATATTTTTAGTCCGATAACCATGCAGCCACTAGAAAAAAAATTAAAAAATATAATTCAGCTGTTTAGCCTGTGCATAACACAGACGCCATATATACATAAAAATTAAAAAAAAATTACTTCCCGGCCTAGGCCTTCAATTTTGTATAAAATTCCTTTACAGTTCTCCCAGGTTGTTCCGCCCGAAACGGTATACTTTGAAGCCTGTTTTAACGCACGTAATGACGACATTTCATTGCATGTTTGAGAAAAATTAATAACAGTCAGTTACAATGCATTTTTTTTCTACTCTTGTAGGTATGTACTATAATCTGTGAATAAGATCTTCGCGAATCATAATGAAAAGGCATACTTTTTAGATTGGAACATCACTCTATGGTTTATATCATATGCCACTGACCTATAATGAAATATTATACAACTCCGCACAGAACTATAATGAATTTCAAAAAAGAACGCGTTGTTTTAGCAATTATTTTTTTAGCTGTTTGATTTATTAACCGACTCCAAAAAAAAAGAGGAGGTTCTCAACTCGATTCGTTGGAACCTTTTTTTAGTTTATGGGTTACTGATAGAAAAAGTATTGTATACAATAGTTGTCTAATTAGCTTTTTAAGATTCGAACCTTAATGAGGTTTAATTTAAAGTAAACCTTAAAAGGAGAGATATACAGAACAGAGGAATTATAATAAACACAGATTAATAATACAATTATCAAAAAATAACTTATTTAAGCGGTACCGTGTTCTCGATTTCAAATGATGCTAAAGGGATTCAAAGGATTTTCGCTAACAAGTGCTTTTTCCTACATTGAATATGAAATTCACTTTGACATGATGATTGCTAATTAATAATAGTAAATATGTACAGCTACCATCGACTATGGGAAATCATGAGGTATCGCCACGTCATGAGTTTCATACATGAACTTGTTTACCCAATTTGTCGCTAGATGTCGCTGCGCAAGTCCAGTGTAAATCGTACATCGCGCTGTTAAGATTTTTCCTGATTTAACGACGTCCCTCGGTCGGAAGTTTTAGGTTATCGCTTCTCGGCCTTTTGGCTAAGATCAAAGTGTAGTATCTGTTCTTTTCAGCTTAATATCTGAAAGTTCCCTCACTGAGGGACCAGTATATTAAACTGATTTTTGTAATCCGACGGGATGTTCGGGGCTCGCTCCACTCCCGTCACGGGTCGGCCCGGCATTGCAGTGCCGCCGGGATTGGCCCACATAATCTGTTAAAATACATTCTTCCCACATCTTGGAACGATTTAGGAGAAATTAACATGGTAATGCTTCGTGCGTCTAGTTCATAAATATTACAAGCACGCGAATGTAATATAATTATAACTGAAAGTAATTGCAAAACCATACATATCATAAAAAGGCAATTATGAGATTATTTAACCGTTGGCAAATGTGAAGAGTAAATATCAGAATATACTTACAGAAAGTACGAAATAATAGTACATTACTGCAGACGCCGGGAAAGAAGGGCTTGCCGGGTGAGTAGGTATAGACGGCCAACCGTAGGGAGGCCGGATAGTGATACGAAGCCGGCAAACACTTTTCACGGCCAGAGGCATGTATAGTGCTTTTCTCAAACATGCAATAAATTAAAAAAATACAACACTCAAAAACCTACACGACCTAAGTTTTTTTTTAATTTTCCCTCCAATCCCTCCATAATGGTTTTTTTTTTACGCAAGTTTGTCGTATTTCGCGTGTGAAGTGTTTGATTAGACCCTATTAAGGCCGTTATACACAACATGATAATAAGAATTTTAATTTCTATAATAAATAAAATAAATGCAGAGGATTTAAAATATTGTCTATGGTCTCTAGTGACTTACGTATAGACAATATTTTAAATTTATTCATCAACATATGAACCATACAGATTTGTATTCTTAATATCAGTTCGTGTGTAATAGGCATTAAAGCAGATATTTTTAGTCCGATAACCATGCAGCCACTAGAAAAAAAATTAAAAAATATAATTCAGCTGTTTAGCCTGTGCATAACACAGACGCCATATATACATAAAAATTAAAAAAAAATTACTTCCCGGCCTAGGCCTTCAATTTTGTATAAAATTCCTTTACAGTTCTCCCAGGTTGTTCCGCCCGAAACGGTATACTTTGAAGCCTGTTTTAACGCACGTAATGACGACATTTCATTGCATGTTTGAGAAAAATTAATAACAGTCAGTTACAATGCATTTTTTTTCTACTCTTGTAGGTATGTACTATAATCTGTGAATAAGATCTTCGCGAATCATAATGAAAAGGCATACTTTTTAGATTGGAACATCACTCTATGGTTTATATCATATGCCACTGACCTATAATGAAATATTATACAACTCCGCACGGAACTATAATGAATTTGAAAAAAGAACGCGTTGTTTTAGCAATTATTTTTTTAGCTGTTTGATTTATTAACCGACTCCAAAAAAAAAGAGGAGGTTCTCAACTCGATTCGTTGGAACCTTTTTTTAGTTTATGGGTTACTGATAGAAAAAGTATTGTATACAATAGTTGTCTAATTAGCTTTTTAAGATTCGAACCTTAATGAGGTTTTATTTAAAGTAAACCTTAAAAGGAAAGATATACAGAACAGAGGAATTATAATAAACACAGATTAATAATACAATTATCAAAAAATAACTTATTTAAGCGGTACCGTGTTCTCGATTTCAAATGGTGCTAAAGGGATTCAAAGGATTTTCGCTAACAAGTGCTTTTTCCTACATTGAATATGAAATTCACTTTGACATGATGATTGCTAATTAATAATAGTAAATATGTACAGCTACCATCGACTATGGGAAGTCATGAGGTATCGCCACGTCATGAGTTTCATACATGAACTTGTTTACCCAATTTGTCGCTAGATGTCGCTGCGCAAGTCCAGTGTAAATCGTACATCGCGCTGTTAAGATTTTTCCTGATTTAACGACCTCCCTCGGTCGGAAGTTTTAGGTTATCGCTTCTCGGCCTTTTGGCTAAGATCAAAGTGTAATATCTGTTCTTTTCAGCTTAATATCTGAAAGTTCCCTCACTGAGGGACCAGTATATTAAACTGATTTTTGTAATCCGACGGGATGTTCGGGGCTCGCTCCACTCCCGTCACGGGTCGGCCCGGCATTGTAGTGCCGCCGGGATTGGCCCACATAATCTGTTAAAATACATTCTTCACACATCTTGGAACGATTTAGGAGAAATTAACATGGTAATGCTTCGTGCGTCTAGTTCATAAATATTACAAGCACGCGAATGTAATATAATTATAACTGAAAGTAATTGCAAAACTATACATTTCATAAAAACGCAATTATGAGGTTTTTTTAACCGTTCGCAAATGTGAATAGTAAATATCAGAATATACTTACAGAAAGTACGAAATAATAGTACATTACTGCAGACGCCGGGAAAGAAGGGCTTGCCGGGTGAGTAGGTATAGACGGCCTACCGTAGGGAGGCCGGATAGTGATACGAAGCCGACAAACACTTTTCACGGCCAGAGGCATGTATGTGCTTTTCTCAAACATGCAATGAAATAAAAAAATACAACACTCAAAAACCTACACGACCTAAGTTTTTTTTAATTTTCCCTTCAATCCCTCCATAATGTTTTTTTTTTACGCAAGTTGGTCGTATTTCGCGTGTGTAGTGTTTGATTAGACCCTATTAGGGCCGTTATACACAACATGATAATAAGAATTTTAATTTCTACAATAAATAAAATAAATGCAGAGGATTTAAAATATTGTCTATGGTCTCTAGTGACTTACGTATAGACAATATTTTAAATTTATTCATCAACATATGAACCATACAGATTTGTGTTCTTAATATCTGTTCGTGTGTAATAGGCATTAAAGCGGATATTTTTAGTCCGATAACCATGCAGCCACTAGAAAAAAAATTAAAAAATATAATTCAGCTGTTTAGCCTGTGCATAACACAGACGCCATATATACATAAAAATTAAAAAAAAATTACTTCCCGGCCTAGGCCTTCAATTTTGTATAAAATTCCTTTACAGTTCTCCCAGGTTGTTCCGCCCGAAACGGTATACTTTGAAGCCTGTTTTAACGCACGTAATGACGACATTTCATTGCATGTTTGAGAAAAATTAATAACAGTCAGTTACAATGCATTTTTTTTCTACTCTTGTAGGTATGTACTATAATCTGTGAATAAGATCTTCGCGAATCATAATGAAAAGGCATACTTTTTAGATTGGAACATCACTCTATGGTTTATATCATATGCCACTGACCTATAATGAAATATTATACAACTCCGCACGGAACTATAATGAATTTGAAAAAAGAACGCGTTGTTTTAGCAATTATTTTTTTAGCTGTTTGATTTATTAACCGACTCCAAAAAAAAAGAGGAGGTTCTCAACTCGATTCGTTGGAACCTTTTTTTAGTTTATGGGTTACTGATAGAAAAAGTATTGTATACAATAGTTGTCTAATTAGCTTTTTAAGATTCGAACCTTAATGAGGTTTTATTTAAAGTAAACCTTAAAAGGAAAGATATACAGAACAGAGGAATTATAATAAACACAGATTAATAATACAATTATCAAAAAATAACTTATTTAAGCGGTACCGTGTTCTCGATTTCAAATGGTGCTAAAGGGATTCAAAGGATTTTCGCTAACAAGTGCTTTTTCCTACATTGAATATGAAATTCACTTTGACATGATGATTGCTAATTAATAATAGTAAATATGTACAGCTACCATCGACTATGGGAAGTCATGAGGTATCGCCACGTCATGAGTTTCATACATGAACTTGTTTACCCAATTTGTCGCTAGATGTCGCTGCGCAAGTCCAGTGTAAATCGTACATCGCGCTGTTAAGATTTTTCCTGATTTAACGACCTCCCTCGGTCGGAAGTTTTAGGTTATCGCTTCTCGGCCTTTTGGCTAAGATCAAAGTGTAGTATCTGTTCTTTTCAGCTTAATATCTGAAAGTTCCCTCACTGAGGGACCAGTATATTAAACTGATTTTTGTAATCCGACGGGATGTTCGGGGCTCGCTCCACTCCCGTCACGGGTCGGCCCGGCATTGCAGTGCCGCCGGGATTGGCCCACATAATCTGTTAAAATACATTCTTCACACATCTTGGAACGATTTAGGAGAAATTAACATGGTAATGCTTCGTGCGTCTAGTTCATAAATATTACAAGCACGCGAATGTAATATAATTATGACTGAAAGTAATTGCAAAACTATACATTTCATAAAAAGGCAATTATGAGATTTTATTACCGTTCGCAAATGTGAATAGTAAATATCAGAATATACTTACAGAAAGTACGAAATAATAGTACATTACTGCAGACGCCGGGAAAGAAGGGCTTGCCGGGTGAGTAGGTATAGACGGCCTACCGTAGGGAGGCCGGATAGTGATACGAAGCCGACAAACACTTTTCACGGCCAGAGGCATGTATGTGCTTTTCTCAAACATGCAATGAAATAAAAAAATACAACACTCAAAAACCTACACGACCTAAGTTTTTTTTAATTTTCCCTCCAATCCCTCCATAATGTTTTTTTTTACGCAAGTTGGTCGTATTTCGCGTGTGTAGTGTTTGATTAGACCCTATTAGGGCCGTTATACACAACATGATAATAAGAATTTTAATTTCTACAATAAATAAAATAAATGCAGAGGATTTAAAATATTGTCTATGGTCTCTAGTGACTTACGTATAGACAATATTTTAAATTTATTCATCAACATATGAACCATACAGATTTGTGTTCTTAATATCTGTTCGTGTGTAATAGGCATTAAAGCGGATATTTTTAGTCCGATAACCATGCAGCCACTAGAAAAAAAATTAAAAAATATAATTCAGCTGTTTAGCCTGTGCATAACACAGACGCCATATATACATAAAAATTAAAAAAAAATTACTTCCCGGCCTAGGCCTTCAATTTTGTATAAAATTCCTTTACAGTTCTCCCAGGTTGTTCCGCCCGAAACGGTATACTTTGAAGCCTGTTTTAACGCACGTAATGACGACATTTCATTGCATGTTTGAGAAAAATTAATAACAGTCAGTTACAATGCATTTTTTTCTACTCTTGTAGGTATGTACTATAATCTGTGAATAAGATCTTCGCGAATCATAATGAAAAGGCATACTTTTTAGATTGGAACATCACTCTATGGTTTATATCATATGCCACTGACCTATAATGAAATATTATACAACTCCGCACGGAACTATAATGAATTTGAAAAAAGAACGCGTTGTTTTAGCAATTATTTTTTTAGCTGTTTGATTTATTAACCGACTCCAAAAAAAAAGAGGAGGTTCTCAACTCGATTCGTTGGAACCTTTTTTTAGTTTATGGGTTACTGATAGAAAAAGTATTGTATACAATAGTTGTCTAATTAGCTTTTTAAGATTCGAACCTTAATGAGGTTTTATTTAAAGTAAACCTTAAAAGGAAAGATATACAGAACAGAGGAATTATAATAAACACAGATTAATAATACAATTATCAAAAAATAACTTATTTAAGCGGTACCGTGTTCTCGATTTCAAATGGTGCTAAAGGGATTCAAAGGATTTTCGCTAACAAGTGCTTTTTCCTACATTGAATATGAAATTCACTTTGACATGATGATTGCTAATTAATAATAGTAAATATGTACAGCTACCATCGACTATGGGAAGTCATGAGGTATCGCCACGTCATGAGTTTCATACATGAACTTGTTTACCCAATTTGTCGCTAGATGTCGCTGCGCAAGTCCAGTGTAAATCGTACATCGCGCTGTTAAGATTTTTCCTGATTTAACGACGTCCCTCGGTCGGAAGTTTTAGGTTATCGCTTCTCGGCCTTTTGGCTAAGATCAAAGTGTAGTATCTGTTCTTTTCAGCTTAATATCTGAAAGTTCCCTCACTGAGGGACCAGTATATTAAACTGATTTTTGTAATCCGACGGGATGTTCGGGGCTCGCTCCACTCCCGTCACGGGTCGGCCCGGCATTGCAGTGCCGCCGGGATTGGCCCACATAATCTGTTAAAATACATTCTTCACACATCTTGGAACGATTTAGGAGAAATTAACATGGTAATGCTTCGTGCGTCTAGTTCATAAATATTACAAGCACGCGAATGTAATATAATTATAACTGAAAGTAATTGCAAAACCATACATATCATAAAAAGGCAATTATGAGGTTATTTAACCGTTGGCAAATGTGAATAGTAAATATCAGAATATACTTACAGAAAGTACGAAATAATAGTACATTACTGCAGACGCCGGGAAAGAAGGGCTTGCCGGGTGAGTAGGTATAGACGGCCAACCGTAGGGAGGCCGGATAGTGATACGAAGCCGGCAAACACTTTTCACGGCCAGAGGCATGTATAGTGCTTTTCTCAAACATGCAATAAATTAAAAAAATACAACACTCAAAAACCTACACGACCTAAGTTTTTTTTAATTTTCCCTCCAATCCCTCCATAATGGTTTTTTTTTACGCAAGTTTGTCGTATTTCGCGTGTGAAGTGTTTGATTAGACCCAATTAAGGCCGTTATACACAACATGATAATAAGAATTTTAATTTCTATAATAAATAAAATAAATGCAGAGGATTTAAAATATTGTCTATGGTCTCTAGTGACTTACGTATAGACAATATTTTAAATTTATTCATCAACATATGAACCATACAGATTTGTATTCTTAATATCAGTTCGTGTGTAATAGGCATTAAAGCAGATATTTTTAGTCCGATAACCATGCAGCCACTAGAAAAAAAATTAAAAAATATAATTCAGCTGTTTAGCCTGTGCATAACACAGACGCCATATATACATAAAAATTAAAAAAAAATTACTTCCCGGCCTAGGCCTTCAATTTTGTATAAAATTCCTTTACAGTTCTCCCAGGTTGTTCCGCCCGAAACGGTATACTTTGAAGCCTGTTTTAACGCACGTAATGACGACATTTCATTGCATGTTTGAGAAAAATTAATAACAGTCAGTTACAATGCATTTTTTTTCTACTCTTGTAGGTATGTACTATAATCTGTGAATAAGATCTTCGCGAATCATAATGAAAAGGCATACTTTTTAGATTGGAACATCACTCTATGGTTTATATCATATGCCACTGACCTATAATGAAATATTATACAACTCCGCATGGAACTATAATGAATTTGAAAAAAGAACGCGTTGTTTTAGCAATTATTTTTTTAGCTGTTTGATTTATTAACCGACTCCAAAAAAAAAGAGGAGGTTCTCAACTCGATTCGTTGGAACCTTTTTTTAGTTTATGGGTTACTGATAGAAAAAGTATTGTATACAATAGTTGTCTAATTAGCTTTTTAAGATTCGAACCTTAATGAGGTTTTATTTAAAGTAAACCTTAAAAGGAAAGATATACAGAACAGAGGAATTATAATAAACACAGATTAATAATACAATTATCAAAAAATAACTTATTTAAGCGGTACCGTGTTCTCGATTTCAAATGGTGCTAAAGGGATTCAAAGGATTTTCGCTAACAAGTGCTTTTTCCTACATTGAATATGAAATTCACTTTGACATGATGATTGCTAATTAATAATAGTAAATATGTACAGCTACCATCGACTATGGGAAGTCATGAGGTATCGCCACGTCATGAGTTTCATACATGAACTTGTTTACCCAATTTGTCGCTAGATGTCGCTGCGCAAGTCCAGTGTAAATCGTACATCGCGCTGTTAAGATTTTTCCTGATTTAACGACCTCCCTCGGTCGGAAGTTTTAGGTTATCGCTTCTCGGCCTTTTGGCTAAGATCAAAGTGTAATATCTGTTCTTTTCAGCTTAATATCTGAAAGTTCCCTCACTGAGGGACCAGTATATTAAACTGATTTTTGTAATCCGACGGGATGTTCGGGGCTCGCTCCACTCCCGTCACGGGTCGGCCCGGCATTGTAGTGCCGCCGGGATTGGCCCACATAATCTGTTAAAATACATTCTTCACACATCTTGGAACGATTTAGGAGAAATTAACATGGTAATGCTTCGTGCGTCTAGTTCATAAATATTACAAGCACGCGAATGTAATATAATTATAACTGAAAGTAATTGCAAAACTATACATTTCATAAAAACGCAATTATGAGGTTTTTTTTAACGTTCGCAAATGTGAATAGTAAATATCAGAATATACTTACAGAAAGTACGAAATAATAGTACATTACTGCAGACGCCGGGAAAGAAGGGCTTGCCGGGTGAGTAGGTATAGACGGCCTACCGTAGGGAGGCCGGATAGTGATACGAAGCCGACAAACACTTTTCACGGCCAGAGGCATGTATGTGCTTTTCTCAAACATGCAATGAAATAAAAAAATACAACACTCAAAAACCTACACGACCTAAGTTTTTTTTAATTTTCCCTTCAATCCCTCCATAATGTTTTTTTTTTACGCAAGTTGGTCGTATTTCGCGTGTGTAGTGTTTGATTAGACCCTATTAGGGCCGTTATACACAACATGATAATAAGAATTTTAATTTCTACAATAAATAAAATAAATGCAGAGGATTTAAAATATTGTCTATGGTCTCTAGTGACTTACGTATAGACAATATTTTAAATTTATTCATCAACATATGAACCATACAGATTTGTGTTCTTAATATCTGTTCGTGTGTAATAGGCATTAAAGCGGATATTTTTAGTCCGATAACCATGCAGCCACTAGAAAAAAAATTAAAAAATATAATTCAGCTGTTTAGCCTGTGCATAACACAGACGCCATATATACATAAAAATTAAAAAAAAATTACTTCCCGGCCTAGGCCTTCAATTTTGTATAAAATTCCTTTACAGTTCTCCCAGGTTGTTCCGCCCGAAACGGTATACTTTGAAGCCTGTTTTAACGCACGTAATGACGACATTTCATTGCATGTTTGAGAAAAATTAATAACAGTCAGTTACAATGCATTTTTTTCTACTCTTGTAGGTATGTACTATAATCTGTGAATAAGATCTTCGCGAATCATAATGAAAAGGCATACTTTTTAGATTGGAACATCACTCTATGGTTTATATCATATGCCACTGACCTATAATGAAATATTATACAACTCCGCACGGAACTATAATGAATTTCAAAAAAGAACGCGTTGTTTTAGCAATTATTTTTTTAGCTGTTTGATTTATTAACCGACTCCAAAAAAAAAGAGGAGGTTCTCAACTCGATTCGTTGGAACCTTTTTTTAGTTTATGGGTTACTGATAGAAAAAGTATTGTATACAATAATTGTCTAATTAGCTTTTTAAGATTCGAACCTTAATGAGGTTTTATTTAAAGTAAACCTTAAAAGGAAAGATATACAGAGCAGAGGAATTATAATAAACACAGATTAATAATACAATTATCAAAAAATAACTTATTTAAGCGGTACCGTGTGCTCGATTTCAAATGATGCTAAAGGGATTCAAAGGATTTTCGCTAACAAGTGCTTTTTCCTACATTGAATATGAAATTCACTTTGACATGATGATTGCTAATTAATAATAGTAAATATGTACAGCTACCATCGACTATGGGAAGTCATGAGGTATCGCCACGTCATGAGTTTCATACATGAACTTGTTTACCCAATTTGTCGCTAGATGTCGCTGCGCAAGTCCAGTGTAAATCGTACATCGCGCTGTTAAGATTTTTCCTGATTTAACGACCTCCCTCGGTCGGAAGTTTTAGGTTATCGCTTCTCGGCCTTTTGGCTAAGATCAAAGTGTAGTATCTGTTCTTTTCAGCTTAATATCTGAAAGTTCCCTCACTGAGGGACCAGTATATTAAACTGATTTTTGTAATCCGACGGGATGTTCGGGGCTCGCTCCACTCCCGTCACGGGTCGGCCCGGCATTGCAGTGCCGCCGGGATTGGCCCACATAATCTGTTAAAATACATTCTTCACACATCTTGGAACGATTTAGGAGAAATTAACATGGTAATGCTTCGTGCGTCTAGTTCATAAATATTACAAGCACGCGAATGTAATATAATTATAACTGAAAGTAATTGCAAAACCATACATATCATAAAAAGGCAATTATGAGGTTATTTAACCGTTGGCAAATGTGAATAGTAAATATCAGAATATACTTACAGAAAGTACGAAATAATAGTACATTACTGCAGACGCCGGGAAAGAAGGGCTTGCCGGGTGAGTAGGTATAGACGGCCAACCGTAGGGAGGCCGGATAGTGATACGAAGCCGGCAAACACTTTTCACGGCCAGAGGCATGTATAGTGCTTTTCTCAAACATGCAATAAATTAAAAAAATACAACACTCAAAAACCTACACGACCTAAGTTTTTTTTAATTTTCCCTCCAATCCCTCCATAATGGTTTTTTTTTACGCAAGTTTGTCGTATTTCGCGTGTGAAGTGTTTGATTAGACCCTATTAAGGCCGTTATACACAACATGATAATAAGAATTTTAATTTCTATAATAAATAAAATAAATGCAGAGGATTTAAAATATTGTCTATGGTCTCTAGTGACTTACGTATAGACAATATTTTAAATTTATTCATCAACATATGAACCATACAGATTTGTATTCTTAATATCAGTTCGTGTGTAATAGGCATTAAAGCAGATATTTTTAGTCCGATAACCATGCAGCCACTAGAAAAAAAATTAAAAAATATAATTCAGCTGTTTAGCCTGTGCATAACACAGACGCCATATATACATAAAAATTAAAAAAAAATTACTTCCCGGCCTAGGCCTTCAATTTTGTATAAAATTCCTTTACAGTTCTCCCAGGTTGTTCCGCCCGAAACGGTATACTTTGAAGCCTGTTTTAACGCACGTAATGACGACATTTCATTGCATGTTTGAGAAAAATTAATAACAGTCAGTTACAATGCATTTTTTTTCTACTCTTGTAGGTATGTACTATAATCTGTGAATAAGATCTTCGCGAATCATAATGAAAAGGCATACTTTTTAGATTGGAACATCACTCTATGGTTTATATCATATGCCACTGACCTATAATGAAATATTATACAACTCCGCACAGAACTATAATGAATTTCAAAAAAGAACGCGTTGTTTTAGCAATTATTTTTTTAGCTGTTTGATTTATTAACCGACTCCAAAAAAAAAGAGGAGGTTCTCAACTCGATTCGTTGGAACCTTTTTTTAGTTTATGGGTTACTGATAGAAAAAGTATTGTATACAATAGTTGTCTAATTAGCTTTTTAAGATTCGAACCTTAATGAGGTTTAATTTAAAGTAAACCTTAAAAGGAGAGATATACAGAACAGAGGAATTATAATAAACACAGATTAATAATACAATTATCAAAAAATAACTTATTTAAGCGGTACCGTGTTCTCGATTTCAAATGATGCTAAAGGGATTCAAAGGATTTTCGCTAACAAGTGCTTTTTCCTACATTGAATATGAAATTCACTTTGAGATGATGATTGCTAATTAATAATAGTAAATATGTACAGCTACCATCGACTATGGGAAGTCATGAGGTATCGCCACGTCATGAGTTTCATACATGAACTTGTTTACCCAATTTGTCGCTAGATGTCGCTGCGCAAGTCCAGTGTAAATCGTACATCGCGCTGTTAAGATTTTTCCTGATTTAACGACGTCCCTCGGTCGGAAGTTTTAGGTTATCGCTTCTCGGCCTTTTGGCTAAGATCAAAGTGTAGTATCTGTTCTTTTCAGCTTAATATCTGAAAGTTCCCTCACTGAGGGACCAGTATATTAAACTGATTTTTGTAATCCGACGGGATGTTCGGGGCTCGCTCCACTCCCGTCACGGGTCGGCCCGGCATTGCAGTGCCGCCGGGATTGGCCCACATAATCTGTTAAAATACATTCTTCACACATCTTGGAACGATTTAGGAGAAATTAACATGGTAATGCTTCGTGCGTCTAGTTCATAAATATTACAAGCACGCGAATGTAATATAATTATAACTGAAAGTAATTGCAAAACCATACATATCATAAAAAGGCAATTATGAGATTATTTAACCGTTGGCAAATGTGAAGAGTAAATATCAGAATATACTTACAGAAAGTACGAAATAATAGTACATTACTGCAGACGCCGGGAAAGAAGGGCTTGCCGGGTGAGTAGGTATAGACGGCCAACCGTAGGGAGGCCGGATAGTGATACGAAGCCGGCAAACACTTTTCACGGCCAGAGGCATGTATAGTGCTTTTCTCAAACATGCAATAAATTAAAAAAATACAACACTCAAAAACCTACACGACCTAAGTTTTTTTTTAATTTTCCCTCCAATCCCTCCATAATGGTTTTTTTTTTACGCAAGTTTGTCGTATTTCGCGTGTGAAGTGTTTGATTAGACCCTATTAAGGCCGTTATACACAACATGATAATAAGAATTTTAATTTCTATAATAAATAAAATAAATGCAGAGGATTTAAAATATTGTCTATGGTCTCTAGTGACTTACGTATAGACAATATTTTAAATTTATTCATCAACATATGAACCATACAGATTTGTATTCTTAATATCAGTTCGTGTGTAATAGGCATTAAAGCAGATATTTTTAGTCCGATAACCATGCAGCCACTAGAAAAAAAATTAAAAAATATAATTCAGCTGTTTAGCCTGTGCATAACACAGACGCCATATATACATAAAAATTAAAAAAAAATTACTTCCCGGCCTAGGCCTTCAATTTTGTATAAAATTCCTTTACAGTTCTCCCAGGTTGTTCCGCCCGAAACGGTATACTTTGAAGCCTGTTTTAACGCACGTAATGACGACATTTCATTGCATGTTTGAGAAAAATTAATAACAGTCAGTTACAATGCATTTTTTTTCTACTCTTGTAGGTATGTACTATAATCTGTGAATAAGATCTTCGCGAATCATAATGAAAAGGCATACTTTTTAGATTGGAACATCACTCTATGGTTTATATCATATGCCACTGACCTATAATGAAATATTATACAACTCCGCACGGAACTATAATGAATTTGAAAAAAGAACGCGTTGTTTTAGCAATTATTTTTTTAGCTGTTTGATTTATTAACCGACTCCAAAAAAAAAGAGGAGGTTCTCAACTCGATTCGTTGGAACCTTTTTTTAGTTTATGGGTTACTGATAGAAAAAGTATTGTATACAATAGTTGTCTAATTAGCTTTTTAAGATTCGAACCTTAATGAGGTTTTATTTAAAGTAAACCTTAAAAGGAAAGATATACAGAACAGAGGAATTATAATAAACACAGATTAATAATACAATTATCAAAAAATAACTTATTTAAGCGGTACCGTGTTCTCGATTTCAAATGGTGCTAAAGGGATTCAAAGGATTTTCGCTAACAAGTGCTTTTTCCTACATTGAATATGAAATTCACTTTGACATGATGATTGCTAATTAATAATAGTAAATATGTACAGCTACCATCGACTATGGGAAGTCATGAGGTATCGCCACGTCATGAGTTTCATACATGAACTTGTTTACCCAATTTGTCGCTAGATGTCGCTGCGCAAGTCCAGTGTAAATCGTACATCGCGCTGTTAAGATTTTTCCTGATTTAACGACCTCCCTCGGTCGGAAGTTTTAGGTTATCGCTTCTCGGCCTTTTGGCTAAGATCAAAGTGTAATATCTGTTCTTTTCAGCTTAATATCTGAAAGTTCCCTCACTGAGGGACCAGTATATTAAACTGATTTTTGTAATCCGACGGGATGTTCGGGGCTCGCTCCACTCCCGTCACGGGTCGGCCCGGCATTGTAGTGCCGCCGGGATTGGCCCACATAATCTGTTAAAATACATTCTTCACACATCTTGGAACGATTTAGGAGAAATTAACATGGTAATGCTTCGTGCGTCTAGTTCATAAATATTACAAGCACGCGAATGTAATATAATTATAACTGAAAGTAATTGCAAAACTATACATTTCATAAAAACGCAATTATGAGGTTTTTTTAACCGTTCGCAAATGTGAATAGTAAATATCAGAATATACTTACAGAAAGTACGAAATAATAGTACATTACTGCAGACGCCGGGAAAGAAGGGCTTGCCGGGTGAGTAGGTATAGACGGCCTACCGTAGGGAGGCCGGATAGTGATACGAAGCCGACAAACACTTTTCACGGCCAGAGGCATGTATGTGCTTTTCTCAAACATGCAATGAAATAAAAAAATACAACACTCAAAAACCTACACGACCTAAGTTTTTTTTAATTTTCCCTTCAATCCCTCCATAATGTTTTTTTTTTACGCAAGTTGGTCGTATTTCGCGTGTGTAGTGTTTGATTAGACCCTATTAGGGCCGTTATACACAACATGATAATAAGAATTTTAATTTCTACAATAAATAAAATAAATGCAGAGGATTTAAAATATTGTCTATGGTCTCTAGTGACTTACGTATAGACAATATTTTAAATTTATTCATCAACATATGAACCATACAGATTTGTGTTCTTAATATCTGTTCGTGTGTAATAGGCATTAAAGCGGATATTTTTAGTCCGATAACCATGCAGCCACTAGAAAAAAAATTAAAAAATATAATTCAGCTGTTTAGCCTGTGCATAACACAGACGCCATATATACATAAAAATTAAAAAAAAATTACTTCCCGGCCTAGGCCTTCAATTTTGTATAAAATTCCTTTACAGTTCTCCCAGGTTGTTCCGCCCGAAACGGTATACTTTGAAGCCTGTTTTAACGCACGTAATGACGACATTTCATTGCATGTTTGAGAAAAATTAATAACAGTCAGTTACAATGCATTTTTTTTCTACTCTTGTAGGTATGTACTATAATCTGTGAATAAGATCTTCGCGAATCATAATGAAAAGGCATACTTTTTAGATTGGAACATCACTCTATGGTTTATATCATATGCCACTGACCTATAATGAAATATTATACAACTCCGCACGGAACTATAATGAATTTGAAAAAAGAACGCGTTGTTTTAGCAATTATTTTTTTAGCTGTTTGATTTATTAACCGACTCCAAAAAAAAAGAGGAGGTTCTCAACTCGATTCGTTGGAACCTTTTTTTAGTTTATGGGTTACTGATAGAAAAAGTATTGTATACAATAGTTGTCTAATTAGCTTTTTAAGATTCGAACCTTAATGAGGTTTTATTTAAAGTAAACCTTAAAAGGAAAGATATACAGAACAGAGGAATTATAATAAACACAGATTAATAATACAATTATCAAAAAATAACTTATTTAAGCGGTACCGTGTTCTCGATTTCAAATGGTGCTAAAGGGATTCAAAGGATTTTCGCTAACAAGTGCTTTTTCCTACATTGAATATGAAATTCACTTTGACATGATGATTGCTAATTAATAATAGTAAATATGTACAGCTACCATCGACTATGGGAAGTCATGAGGTATCGCCACGTCATGAGTTTCATACATGAACTTGTTTACCCAATTTGTCGCTAGATGTCGCTGCGCAAGTCCAGTGTAAATCGTACATCGCGCTGTTAAGATTTTTCCTGATTTAACGACCTCCCTCGGTCGGAAGTTTTAGGTTATCGCTTCTCGGCCTTTTGGCTAAGATCAAAGTGTAGTATCTGTTCTTTTCAGCTTAATATCTGAAAGTTCCCTCACTGAGGGACCAGTATATTAAACTGATTTTTGTAATCCGACGGGATGTTCGGGGCTCGCTCCACTCCCGTCACGGGTCGGCCCGGCATTGCAGTGCCGCCGGGATTGGCCCACATAATCTGTTAAAATACATTCTTCACACATCTTGGAACGATTTAGGAGAAATTAACATGGTAATGCTTCGTGCGTCTAGTTCATAAATATTACAAGCACGCGAATGTAATATAATTATGACTGAAAGTAATTGCAAAACTATACATTTCATAAAAAGGCAATTATGAGATTTTATTACCGTTCGCAAATGTGAATAGTAAATATCAGAATATACTTACAGAAAGTACGAAATAATAGTACATTACTGCAGACGCCGGGAAAGAAGGGCTTGCCGGGTGAGTAGGTATAGACGGCCTACCGTAGGGAGGCCGGATAGTGATACGAAGCCGACAAACACTTTTCACGGCCAGAGGCATGTATGTGCTTTTCTCAAACATGCAATGAAATAAAAAAATACAACACTCAAAAACCTACACGACCTAAGTTTTTTTTAATTTTCCCTCCAATCCCTCCATAATGTTTTTTTTTACGCAAGTTGGTCGTATTTCGCGTGTGTAGTGTTTGATTAGACCCTATTAGGGCCGTTATACACAACATGATAATAAGAATTTTAATTTCTACAATAAATAAAATAAATGCAGAGGATTTAAAATATTGTCTATGGTCTCTAGTGACTTACGTATAGACAATATTTTAAATTTATTCATCAACATATGAACCATACAGATTTGTGTTCTTAATATCTGTTCGTGTGTAATAGGCATTAAAGCGGATATTTTTAGTCCGATAACCATGCAGCCACTAGAAAAAAAATTAAAAAATATAATTCAGCTGTTTAGCCTGTGCATAACACAGACGCCATATATACATAAAAATTAAAAAAAAATTACTTCCCGGCCTAGGCCTTCAATTTTGTATAAAATTCCTTTACAGTTCTCCCAGGTTGTTCCGCCCGAAACGGTATACTTTGAAGCCTGTTTTAACGCACGTAATGACGACATTTCATTGCATGTTTGAGAAAAATTAATAACAGTCAGTTACAATGCATTTTTTTCTACTCTTGTAGGTATGTACTATAATCTGTGAATAAGATCTTCGCGAATCATAATGAAAAGGCATACTTTTTAGATTGGAACATCACTCTATGGTTTATATCATATGCCACTGACCTATAATGAAATATTATACAACTCCGCACGGAACTATAATGAATTTGAAAAAAGAACGCGTTGTTTTAGCAATTATTTTTTTAGCTGTTTGATTTATTAACCGACTCCAAAAAAAAAGAGGAGGTTCTCAACTCGATTCGTTGGAACCTTTTTTTAGTTTATGGGTTACTGATAGAAAAAGTATTGTATACAATAGTTGTCTAATTAGCTTTTTAAGATTCGAACCTTAATGAGGTTTTATTTAAAGTAAACCTTAAAAGGAAAGATATACAGAACAGAGGAATTATAATAAACACAGATTAATAATACAATTATCAAAAAATAACTTATTTAAGCGGTACCGTGTTCTCGATTTCAAATGGTGCTAAAGGGATTCAAAGGATTTTCGCTAACAAGTGCTTTTTCCTACATTGAATATGAAATTCACTTTGACATGATGATTGCTAATTAATAATAGTAAATATGTACAGCTACCATCGACTATGGGAAGTCATGAGGTATCGCCACGTCATGAGTTTCATACATGAACTTGTTTACCCAATTTGTCGCTAGATGTCGCTGCGCAAGTCCAGTGTAAATCGTACATCGCGCTGTTAAGATTTTTCCTGATTTAACGACCTCCCTCGGTCGGAAGTTTTAGGTTATCGCTTCTCGGCCTTTTGGCTAAGATCAAAGTGTAGTATCTGTTCTTTTCAGCTTAATATCTGAAAGTTCCCTCACTGAGGGACCAGTATATTAAACTGATTTTTGTAATCCGACGGGATGTTCGGGGCTCGCTCCACTCCCGTCACGGGTCGGCCCGGCATTGCAGTGCCGCCGGGATTGGCCCACATAATCTGTTAAAATACATTCTTCACACATCTTGGAACGATTTAGGAGAAATTAACATGGTAATGCTTCGTGCGTCTAGTTCATAAATATTACAAGCACGCGAATGTAATATAATTATAACTGAAAGTAATTGCAAAACTATACATTTCATAAAAAGGCAATTATGAGATTTTTTAACCGTTCGCAAATGTGAATAGTAAATATCAGAATATACTTACAGAAAGTACGAAATAATAGTACATTACTGCAGACGCCGGGAAAGAAGGGCTTGCCGGGTGAGTAGGTATAGACGGCCTTCCGTAGGGAGGCCGGATAGTGATACGAAGCCGACAAACACTTTTCACGGCCAGAGGCATGTATGTGCTTTTCTCAAACATGCAATGAAATAAAAAAATACAACACTCAAAAACCTACACGACCTAAGTTTTTTTTAATTTTCCCTCCAATCCCTCCATAATGTTTTTTTTTTACGCAAGTTGGTCGTATTTCGCGTGTGTAGTGTTTGATTAGACCCTATTAGGGCCGTTATACACAACATGATAATAAGAATTTTAATTTCTACAATAAATAAAATAAATGCAGAGGATTTAAAATATTGTCTATGGTCTCTAGTGACTTACGTATAGACAATATTTTAAATTTATTCATCAACATATGAACCATACAGATTTGTGTTCTTAATATCTGTTCGTGTGTAATAGGCATTAAAGCGGATATTTTTAGTCCGATAACCATGCAGCCACTAGAAAAAAAATTAAAAAATATAATTCAGCTGTTTAGCCTGTGCATAACACAGACGCCATATATACATAAAAATTAAAAAAAAATTACTTCCCGGCCTAGGCCTTCAATTTTGTATAAAATTCCTTTACAGTTCTCCCAGGTTGTTCCGCCCGAAACGGTATACTTTGAAGCCTGTTTTAACGCACGTAATGACGACATTTCATTGCATGTTTGAGAAAAATTAATAACAGTCAGTTACAATGCATTTTTTTCTACTCTTGTAGGTATGTACTATAATCTGTGAATAAGATCTTCGCGAATCATAATGAAAAGGCATACTTTTTAGATTGGAACATCACTCTATGGTTTATATCATATGCCACTGACCTATAATGAAATATTATACAACTCCGCACGGAACTATAATGAATTTGAAAAAAGAACGCGTTGTTTTAGCAATTATTTTTTTAGCTGTTTGATTTATTAACCGACTCCAAAAAAAAAGAGGAGGTTCTCAACTCGATTCGTTGGAACCTTTTTTTAGTTTATGGGTTACTGATAGAAAAAGTATTGTATACAATAGTTGTCTAATTAGCTTTTTAAGATTCGAACCTTAATGAGGTTTTATTTAAAGTAAACCTTAAAAGGAAAGATATACAGAACAGAGGAATTATAATAAACACAGATTAATAATACAATTATCAAAAAATAACTTATTTAAGCGGTACCGTGTTCTCGATTTCAAATGGTGCTAAAGGGATTCAAAGGATTTTCGCTAACAAGTGCTTTTTCCTACATTGAATATGAAATTCACTTTGACATGATGATTGCTAATTAATAATAGTAAATATGTACAGCTACCATCGACTATGGGAAGTCATGAGGTATCGCCACGTCATGAGTTTCATACATGAACTTGTTTACCCAATTTGTCGCTAGATGTCGCTGCGCAAGTCCAGTGTAAATCGTACATCGCGCTGTTAAGATTTTTCCTGATTTAACGACCTCCCTCGGTCGGAAGTTTTAGGTTATCGCTTCTCGGCCTTTTGGCTAAGATCAAAGTGTAGTATCTGTTCTTTTCAGCTTAATATCTGAAAGTTCCCTCACTGAGGGACCAGTATATTAAACTGATTTTTGTAATCCGACGGGATGTTCGGGGCTCGCTCCACTCCCGTCACGGGTCGGCCCGGCATTGCAGTGCCGCCGGGATTGGCCCACATAATCTGTTAAAATACATTCTTCACACATCTTGGAACGATTTAGGAGAAATTAACATGGTAATGCTTCGTGCTTCTAGTTCATAAATATTACAAGCACGCGAATGTAATATAATTATAACTGAAAGTAATTGCAAAACTATACATTTCATAAAAAGGCAATTATGAGATTTTTTTACCGTTCGCAAATGTGAATAGTAAATATCAGAATATACTTACAGAAAGTACGAAATAATAGTACATTACTGCAGACGCCGGGAAAGAAGGGCTTGCCGGGTGAGTAGGTATAGACGGCCTACCGTAGGGAGGCCGGATAGTGATACGAAGCCGACAAACACTTTTCACGGCCAGAGGCATGTATGTGCTTTTCTCAAACATGCAATGAAATAAAAAAATACAACACTCAAAAACCTACACGACCTAAGTTTTTTTTAATTTTCCCTCCAATCCCTCCATAATGTTTTTTTTTACGCAAGTTGGTCGTATTTCGCGTGTGTAGTGTTTGATTAGACCCTATTAGGGCCGTTATACACAACATGATAATAAGAATTTTAATTTCTACAATAAATAAAATAAATGCAGAGGATTTAAAATATTGTCTATGGTCTCTAGTGACTTACGTATAGACAATATTTTAAATTTATTCATCAACATATGAACCATACAGATTTGTGTTCTTAATATCTGTTCGTGTGTAATAGGCATTAAAGCGGATATTTTTAGTCCGATAACCATGCAGCCACTAGAAAAAAAATTAAAAAATATAATTCAGCTGTTTAGCCTGTGCATAACACAGACGCCATATATACATAAAAATTAAAAAAAAATTACTTCCCGGCCTAGGCCTTCAATTTTGTATAAAATTCCTTTACAGTTCTCCCAGGTTGTTCCGCCCGAAACGGTATACTTTGAAGCCTGTTTTAACGCACGTAATGACGACATTTCATTGCATGTTTGAGAAAAATTAATAACAGTCAGTTACAATGCATTTTTTTTCTACTCTTGTAGGTATGTACTATAATCTGTGAATAAGATCTTCGCGAATCATAATGAAAAGGCATACTTTTTAGATTGGAACATCACTCTATGGTTTATATCATATGCCACTGACCTATAATGAAATATTATACAACTCCGCACGGAACTATAATGAATTTGAAAAAAGAACGCGTTGTTTTAGCAATTATTTTTTTAGCTGTTTGATTTATTAACCGACTCCAAAAAAAAAGAGGAGGTTCTCAACTCGATTCGTTGGAACCTTTTTTTAGTTTATGGGTTACTGATAGAAAAAGTATTGTATACAATAGTTGTCTAATTAGCTTTTTAAGATTCGAACCTTAATGAGGTTTTATTTAAAGTAAACCTTAAAAGGAAAGATATACAGAACAGAGGAATTATAATAAACACAGATTAATAATACAATTATCAAAAAATAACTTATTTAAGCGGTACCGTGTTCTCGATTTCAAATGGTGCTAAAGGGATTCAAAGGATTTTCGCTAACAAGTGCTTTTTCCTACATTGAATATGAAATTCACTTTGACATGATGATTGCTAATTAATAATAGTAAATATGTACAGCTACCATCGACTATGGGAAGTCATGAGGTATCGCCACGTCATGAGTTTCATACATGAACTTGTTTACCCAATTTGTCGCTAGATGTCGCTGCGCAAGTCCAGTGTAAATCGTACATCGCGCTGTTAAGATTTTTCCTGATTTAACGACCTCCCTCGGTCGGAAGTTTTAGGTTATCGCTTCTCGGCCTTTTGGCTAAGATCAAAGTGTAATATCTGTTCTTTTCAGCTTAATATCTGAAAGTTCCCTCACTGAGGGACCAGTATATTAAACTGATTTTTGTAATCCGACGGGATGTTCGGGGCTCGCTCCACTCCCGTCACGGGTCGGCCCGGCATTGTAGTGCCGCCGGGATTGGCCCACATAATCTGTTAAAATACATTCTTCACACATCTTGGAACGATTTAGGAGAAATTAACATGGTAATGCTTCGTGCGTCTAGTTCATAAATATTACAAGCACGCGAATGTAATATAATTATAACTGAAAGTAATTGCAAAACTATACATTTCATAAAAACGCAATTATGAGGTTTTTTTAACCGTTCGCAAATGTGAATAGTAAATATCAGAATATACTTACAGAAAGTACGAAATAATAGTACATTACTGCAGACGCCGGGAAAGAAGGGCTTGCCGGGTGAGTAGGTATAGACGGCCTACCGTAGGGAGGCCGGATAGTGATACGAAGCCGACAAACACTTTTCACGGCCAGAGGCATGTATGTGCTTTTCTCAAACATGCAATGAAAAAAAAAATACAACACTCAAAAACCTACACGACCTAAGTTTTTTTTAATTTTCCCTTCAATCCCTCCATAATGTTTTTTTTTTACGCAAGTTGGTCGTATTTCGCGTGTGTAGTGTTTGATTAGACCCTATTAGGGCCGTTATACACAACATGATAATAAGAATTTTAATTTCTACAATAAATAAAATAAATGCAGAGGATTTAAAATATTGTCTATGGTCTCTAGTGACTTACGTATAGACAATATTTTAAATTTATTCATCAACATATGAACCATACAGATTTGTGTTCTTAATATCTGTTCGTGTGTAATAGGCATTAAAGCGGATATTTTTAGTCCGATAACCATGCAGCCACTAGAAAAAAAATTAAAAAATATAATTCAGCTGTTTAGCCTGTGCATAACACAGACGCCATATATACATAAAAATTAAAAAAAAATTACTTCCCGGCCTAGGCCTTCAATTTTGTATAAAATTCCTTTACAGTTCTCCCAGGTTGTTCCGCCCGAAACGGTATACTTTGAAGCCTGTTTTAACGCACGTAATGACGACATTTCATTGCATGTTTGAGAAAAATTAATAACAGTCAGTTACAATGCATTTTTTTCTACTCTTGTAGGTATGTACTATAATCTGTGAATAAGATCTTCGCGAATCATAATGAAAAGGCATACTTTTTAGATTGGAACATCACTCTATGGTTTATATCATATGCCACTGACCTATAATGAAATATTATACAACTCCGCACGGAACTATAATGAATTTCAAAAAAGAACGCGTTGTTTTAGCAATTATTTTTTTAGCTGTTTGATTTATTAACCGACTCCAAAAAAAAAGAGGAGGTTCTCAACTCGATTCGTTGGAACCTTTTTTTAGTTTATGGGTTACTGATAGAAAAAGTATTGTATACAATAATTGTCTAATTAGCTTTTTAAGATTCGAACCTTAATGAGGTTTTATTTAAAGTAAACCTTAAAAGGAAAGATATACAGAACAGAGGAATTATAATAAACACAGATTAATAATACAATTATCAAAAAATAACTTATTTAAGCGGTACCGTGTGCTCGATTTCAAATGATGCTAAAGGGATTCAAAGGATTTTCGCTAACAAGTGCTTTTTCCTACATTGAATATGAAATTCACTTTGACATGATGATTGCTAATTAATAATAGTAAATATGTACAGCTACCATCGACTATGGGAAGTCATGAGGTATCGCCACGTCATGAGTTTCATACATGAACTTGTTTACCCAATTTGTCGCTAGATGTCGCTGCGCAAGTCCAGTGTAAATCGTACATCGCGCTGTTAAGATTTTTCCTGATTTAACGACCTCCCTCGGTCGGAAGTTTTAGGTTATCGCTTCTCGGCCTTTTGGCTAAGATCAAAGTGTAGTATCTGTTCTTTTCAGCTTAATATCTGAAAGTTCCCTCACTGAGGGACCAGTATATTAAACTGATTTTTGTAATCCGACGGGATGTTCGGGGCTCGCTCCACTCCCGTCACGGGTCGGCCCGGCATTGCAGTGCCGCCGGGATTGGCCCACATAATCTGTTAAAATACATTCTTCACACATCTTGGAACGATTTAGGAGAAATTAACATGGTAATGCTTCGTGCGTCTAGTTCATAAATATTACAAGCACGCGAATGTAATATAATTATAACTGAAAGTAATTGCAAAACTATACATTTCATAAAAAGGCAATTATGAGATTTTTTAACCGTTCGCAAATGTGAATAGTAAATATCAGAATATACTTACAGAAAGTACGAAATAATAGTACATTACTGCAGACGCCGGGAAAGAAGGGCTTGCCGGGTGAGTAGGTATAGACGGCCTTCCGTAGGGAGGCCGGATAGTGATACGAAGCCGACAAACACTTTTCACGGCCAGAGGCATGTATGTGCTTTTCTCAAACATGCAATGAAATAAAAAAATACAACACTCAAAAACCTACACGACCTAAGTTTTTTTTAATTTTCCCTCCAATCCCTCCATAATGTTTTTTTTTTACGCAAGTTGGTCGTATTTCGCGTGTGTAGTGTTTGATTAGACCCTATTAGGGCCGTTATACACAACATGATAATAAGAATTTTAATTTCTACAATAAATAAAATAAATGCAGAGGATTTAAAATATTGTCTATGGTCTCTAGTGACTTACGTATAGACAATATTTTAAATTTATTCATCAACATATGAACCATACAGATTTGTGTTCTTAATATCTGTTCGTGTGTAATAGGCATTAAAGCGGATATTTTTAGTCCGATAACCATGCAGCCACTAGAAAAAAAATTAAAAAATATAATTCAGCTGTTTAGCCTGTGCATAACACAGACGCCATATATACATAAAAATTAAAAAAAAATTACTTCCCGGCCTAGGCCTTCAATTTTGTATAAAATTCCTTTACAGTTCTCCCAGGTTGTTCCGCCCGAAACGGTATACTTTGAAGCCTGTTTTAACGCACGTAATGACGACATTTCATTGCATGTTTGAGAAAAATTAATAACAGTCAGTTACAATGCATTTTTTTTCTACTCTTGTAGGTATGTACTATAATCTGTGAATAAGATCTTCGCGAATCATAATGAAAAGGCATACTTTTTAGATTGGAACATCACTCTATGGTTTATATCATATGCCACTGACCTATAATGAAATATTATACAACTCCGCACGGAACTATAATGAATTTGAAAAAAGAACGCGTTGTTTTAGCAATTATTTTTTTAGCTGTTTGATTTATTAACCGACTCCAAAAAAAAAGAGGAGGTTCTCAACTCGATTCGTTGGAACCTTTTTTTAGTTTATGGGTTACTGATAGAAAAAGTATTGTATACAATAGTTGTCTAATTAGCTTTTTAAGATTCGAACCTTAATGAGGTTTTATTTAAAGTAAACCTTAAAAGGAAAGATATACAGAACAGAGGAATTATAATAAACACAGATTAATAATACAATTATCAAAAAATAACTTATTTAAGCGGTACCGTGTTCTCGATTTCAAATGGTGCTAAAGGGATTCAAAGGATTTTCGCTAACAAGTGCTTTTTCCTACATTGAATATGAAATTCACTTTGACATGATGATTGCTAATTAATAATAGTAAATATGTACAGCTACCATCGACTATGGGAAGTCATGAGGTATCGCCACGTCATGAGTTTCATACATGAACTTGTTTACCCAATTTGTCGCTAGATGTCGCTGCGCAAGTCCAGTGTAAATCGTACATCGCGCTGTTAAGATTTTTCCTGATTTAACGACCTCCCTCGGTCGGAAGTTTTAGGTTATCGCTTCTCGGCCTTTTGGCTAAGATCAAAGTGTAGTATCTGTTCTTTTCAGCTTAATATCTGAAAGTTCCCTCACTGAGGGACCAGTATATTAAACTGATTTTTGTAATCCGACGGGATGTTCGGGGCTCGCTCCACTCCCGTCACGGGTCGGCCCGGCATTGCAGTGCCGCCGGGATTGGCCCACATAATCTGTTAAAATACATTCTTCACACATCTTGGAACGATTTAGGAGAAATTAACATGGTAATGCTTCGTGCGTCTAGTTCATAAATATTACAAGCACGCGAATGTAATATAATTATAACTGAAAGTAATTGCAAAACCATACATATCATAAAAAGGCAATTATGAGGTTATTTAACCGTTGGCAAATGTGAATAGTAAATATCAGAATATACTTACAGAAAGTACGAAATAATAGTACATTACTGCAGACGCCGGGAAAGAAGGGCTTGCCGGGTGAGTAGGTATAGACGGCCAACCGTAGGGAGGCCGGATAGTGATACGAAGCCGACAAACACTTTTCACGGCCAGAGGCATGTATAGTGCTTTTCTCAAACATGCAATAAATTAAAAAAATACAACACTCAAAAACCTACACGACCTAAGTTTTTTTTAATTTTCCCTCCAATCCCTCCATAATGGTTTTTTTTTACGCAAGTTTGTCGTATTTCGCGTGTGAAGTGTTTGATTAGACCCTATTAAGGCCGTTATACACAACATGATAATAAGAATTTTAATTTCTATAATAAATAAAATAAATGCAGAGGATTTAAAATATTGTCTATGGTTTCTAGTGACTTACGTATAGACAATATTTTAAATTTATTCATCAACATATGAACCATACAGATTTGTATTCTTAATATCAGTTCGTGTGTAATAGGCATTAAAGCAGATATTTTTAGTCCGATAACCATGCAGCCACTAGAAAAAAAATTAAAAAATATAATTCAGCTGTTTAGCCTGTGCATAACACAGACGCCATATATACATAAAAATTAAAAAAAAATTACTTCCCGGCCTAGGCCTTCAATTTTGTATAAAATTCCTTTACAGTTCTCCCAGGTTGTTCCGCCCGAAACGGTATACTTTGAAGCCTGTTTTAACGCACGTAATGACGACATTTCATTGCATGTTTGAGAAAAATTAATAACAGTCAGTTACAATGCATTTTTTTTCTACTCTTGTAGGTATGTACTATAATCTGTGAATAAGATCTTCGCGAATCATAATGAAAAGGCATACTTTTTAGATTGGAACATCACTCTATGGTTTATATCATATGCCACTGACCTATAATGAAATATTATACAACTCCGCACAGAACTATAATGAATTTCAAAAAAGAACGCGTTGTTTTAGCAATTATTTTTTTAGCTGTTTGATTTATTAACCGACTCCAAAAAAAAAGAGGAGGTTCTCAACTCGATTCGTTGGAACCTTTTTTTAGTTTATGGGTTACTGATAGAAAAAGTATTGTATACAATAGTTGTCTAATTAGCTTTTTAAGATTCGAACCTTAATGAGGTTTTATTTAAAGTAAACCTTAAAAGGAGAGATATACAGAACAGAGGAATTATAATAAACACAGATTAATAATACAATTATCAAAAAATAACTTATTTAAGCGGTACCGTGTTCTCGATTTCAAATGATGCTAAAGGGATTCAAAGGATTTTCGCTAACAAGTGCTTTTTCCTACATTGAATATGAAATTCACTTTGACATGATGATTGCTAATTAATAATAGTAAATATGTACAGCTACCATCGACTATGGGAAGTCATGAGGTATCGCCACGTCATGAGTTTCATACATGAACTTGTTTACCCAATTTGTCGCTAGATGTCGCTGCGCAAGTCCAGTGTAAATCGTACATCGCGCTGTTAAGATTTTTCCTGATTTAACGACCTCCCTCGGTCGGAAGTTTTAGGTTATCGCTTCTCGGCCTTTTGGCTAAGATCGAAGTGTAGTATCTGTTCATTTCAGTTTAATATCTGAAAGTTCACTCACTGAGGGACCACCAGTATATTAAACAGATTTATGTAATCCGACGGGATGTTCGGGGCTCGCTCCACTCTCGTCACGGGTCGACCCGGCATGGCAGTGCCGCCGGGATTGGCCCACCTAAATATATCTGATATCTTATAACTAGCCATAGAAAATGATAGTAATTAATTGCCAACAATTATTCCGTTATCACACCTCCGCCGCGAAACTGTAGTAGCCAAAGAGAATATAATCACTACGTTTCAAGAGACGGAACTTCATACTATTTTTATTCTGAACGATTTGTATTACCATCGGGTGAATGCTCCACCAATATAAGAAAAATCAAATGTTGCGATGTCATCACAATTTTAAAAGTAGTGTAGTGAAAAACCGATTATGCACAGAGTAGGGTTTACCACATCCGGTAATTACCGAAGTTACTCACTGTAGCACGACTTTCATAATCTGAATTACTGTTCGAGTAAAAATTAAACAAATCATAAATGTGATGAAAACTATTAAATTCTTAATAAACTGAAATTTACAATGAAATTTTACAAAAATTTAATAGTTTATTAGTTCTTTAATAACAATGTGTGATAAGTACATAGTCTACTGAGAGGTTTAATGCTAAGTATACCTCCTAACAATAGGTACCGTTTATTCCATAAAAGCACACGGGGCCCCCTGGTCTATGGAAAATTCTCGTTAGCAACCTTTTTGTAGAAACACTATCTCAAAACACCACGACTCTATCTCAAAACATGACGAGTCTCTGTCTCTACAATATTTCACGCACACAGTTAATTAAGCGGAGGAGCAAATTTGCTCAACTCAACGCCACAACAAATTTCAAAAACTTCAGAACAATTATCAAAATGAATGAAAACCACCATTAGGTTAACAGACGTCAGGATTCGACACGAATGACATCCGATCAGTGTTGCCATTACCTTATTCACGTATTATGTTGTTGGTGAAGTAACTCGATCGCCATACATCTTATTTTTGTATGAGAGTTTCCGACCACTGGTAGTAGCGAAACGGCTGAACGATCCGCCCGGGTTGTCCTTTGTAGGGCGCGCGGAACTCTAGCGAACTTGCCTATTCTAACGTGGAGATTTAACTATGGCGCTGTCTGTCGCGCGCTGATCCGCCGATCTGCTCCGATGCCGGCTACATCTCCGCGTTCGTTTCGCCTTTTTGCTTGTTTCGCATTTAGTTTCGCGCGCGATCTGTCGCAATCGACAAATTTTGGAGGCGAAACGTGTAATTTTATTAAAATGTCAGTTGAATTTACCGAAAAATTAATTGAGGAGGTCCGCAATAGACCTATATTTTTATTTATTAAGTCATCCTGACTATATAAATAACTCTTGACTCAAGTTCTTTGCATAATCTGTTTTCTCTTAACTTTTTCTCTCTTCATTAATTTCATGCACCCAGATTCTTTGTATTTTCAAAGTTAATGACCAGAGCAAAATCTCTTCTTCCTCTGACGATAACGACATTTCACTAAGCTTGCCGCTTACGTACTGGCGGTTAGCTTACGGCGAACGCGGCGTGTGTGGCCAGGTTTCGCTGCGAAACTCGCGTCGCGGTTTCGCTGCGAAACTCGCGTCGCGGTTTCGCCTTGTTAGTTTCGTGGCGGAGGTGTGCTACCGGCATTATACTTAAAAAGACAAATTTATTATGAGATTGTTCTTCCAGTTAACCTTTGGCAAATGAGAATAGATAGAATCGGGGACTTAACACGTCACAGTAGTAGGAAAATGAGTCAGTTACTTCAAATAAATGATTTTATTGCGCTGTAAAAGACGGAGACACCGAGGAATGTCACACATTTTAGTAAAAACACCTTAATAATCATCTAATCTGATTGGCGCCCTAAAAATTCGAGCACTTCGAGAATCGTGTTGTCAATCGTGACTATGGTGGTTAACACTTCACGACCAAGATTTTCGTAGCGCATAGTTAAATGCGTATGCACAGAAAACTTACGCCGAGCAGAGCGCGATCTAGCGGGTTCGTTTCCCGCTCCAAAAGTCGAGATTCGAAGTTCGTAACGTACCGTCCCTCTCGCTCTCATGTTAAGCTGTGTTTGAGTGAGCGGGATGGCGCCATACGAACTTCGTTTTTCGGGGTTCGGAGTAGCCGCTATGGTCGTGAAAGTGTTGAAGCAAGTTAGTGAAGGCAGGGAAACAAACAAACACTGTTACGTATCACCAAACTGTATTACTATTATAATTTACAACATAAAAACATGATGCAGCGTTGTACACAGTATCCTAACATTAACTATACAAATACATACCCTTCTTACGCATTATTGCTTTCGAGTCGGTCATACAGTCTTACTTACGGTCTAATACATTCATACTTAACGTATTTACTAAGTTTTCTAACCTCAAAATATAAACTTGCATGGTCATTAATACAATGCAATAACTCTTTATTGAACACCTCACAAAATAGAGTACAGAAAACAAAACATTCAAGGAGAGGTAAACACCAGGCGGTCTTATCGCTGAACAGCAATCTCTTCCAACCTTTGGGTAGTGGGAGATAAATAGCTATTTCTTTTTAAATAGAGAAGCCGGTATCCTTAAATTTTATCGACAAAAGTTACCTAGAATGCTTTCTTTTATAGTATTTTCATTTTATCAACAACTTTTTGCCCTGAAAACATACAATTAGATTTTTCAAAATATCATGTACAGGCCGTTAGGTTAGGTTTAAATAAATACATAACACAAGCACAGTCTTACACAAATCGACCTAGTCCGGGGATGCCGACCTTTTGAGTCAAAAATTACAATTTACAAAATTTAAAAGTTTTTAGGCACTGGTCCCTAGGGCGAGGAAGCGATTAGCTATCGACGACTTTCTCGCCCAATAAACGAAAAAAAGATATAGATCTTGTGTTAGTAAAAGAGATACATATATTAACAGTTCATCGCTGACTGTTCACACTGTCGGCGAGAACTCTCTCTCTACTAGTTCGTCGCAGCGATAAGATAAAAGTAACTCGGCGACACTCGCTCAGCGATGCTCGCTTGGCGGTTAGAACTCACGCTACGAGACCAACCAGCGGTGGTTTTACAGCGTTACCGAGCGAGTGGTGCGAGTAATAGCTCCTCGCACTCGAAACTCGCTTATAGCCGAGCGTCAAAACTAATTGAGCTCCACACTCGCTTCTCGCTGCTCGCCAACTCGTTTCTGATGTCTAGCTTTAATCTATGGGTACTAAGGCGACGATATATAAAACATATTTATTTATTTAATCTTTATTGCACAAAAGAAAACTGATTGTACAAAAGGCGAACTTAATGCCATAAGGCATTCTCTACCAGTCAACCTGGGGGCAAAGCAGAAAAAATGTGGGCGGTGTGAGGCTAGTGTAATCACAAAAACACATATTTATATACTTAAATACATGAATAACATCCATACTAATATTATAAATGCGAAATTGTGTCTGTCTGTCTGTTACCTCTTCGCGCTTAAATCGCTGAACCGATTTGGATGAAATTTGGTAGGTATGGAGATAGTTTGAGTCCCGGGGAAGGACATAGCCTACTTTTTATCCCGGAAAATACCCTTATTCTCGATAAACGAATTTAAGGCGGACGAAGTCGCGGGTAGAAGCTAGTAAATATATATAATACATATACAAATATATATAAATATAATATATGAAACGTATTAAGCAGATAAACTAAGCGTCTTCGGTTCTGCCAGCAAAGAAGAAAAATGCTTTCTATGAAATGATAATTATGTCGACGGAATGAAGTAGGTATTCGCTCAAACGGTTTTCGATAAAACAAGGTACAAAAAAAGAAGCCATTAACATTTTTTTTACCATCTCCATTTTACATCAACTACTTTATTTTCAAGAAAATAACGTTTTTTAATCGACTTCAAAAAGGTTTTTGTTTATGTATGTTCTCTGATCACTCGAAATCAGCTTAAGCTTAACCGATTAAAATGTAACTATAAAATGTATTTTTAGTTACATTTTGAGATTAGAAAATTGGAAATAAATAGGGTAAGTATTGATAGACTTTATACATCGGTTACGGGAAAATCAACCTAAAACTTAAAAATACCATTTAAAATTAAATAACTCAAGAGTCACTGGTAACTGGCTCCTACATAGGACACCGATATATTTCATTCGTCTCCGTAGATATTTGCAGAAACTATGGAAAAAATGTTACTGTCTAAGAAAAATTTAAAATCGACGAGAACTCTATTGTATTTCAACGAATTACTTTTTATCCAACTAGGTGGCGCTACTGTCGTCGAGAAAAACTGACCCCTCCAGACGACTTCGGCATTTTCTTATGTCCTTTTTCAAACATGACAGTTTGCTAACTCGTCGTTTTTTCTAAATTTTAAGAAAGTTGTGTCAACTGGTCTTTGTTATTTCTTAACCGATAAGGCAGTAACAATCATTTCTAGACAAACTAATAATTCCATACTAGTATATGACAATTAGTACACACCAAGAAGCTAACTTTTAAGTTTTAGAACTGCGTGTAAAAAAAAAGAGTATCAGAAATAAAGGGAATGCCATCCGCGGCAACTTGGAGTAGGGCGGGGACGCGGTGCGCAAGGCACAAAACTAAAAATATTGCAGTGCGTTTGAAAACTCAAGCACTTTTGAAGACTCAACTACTTGCTGAGATGACTCGCTCGGCTCGGGACTCTTTGAGTTCACAGGATCTCATATTATCAGAGTCGAGTCTACTAAAATAGAACTCCAGAACTCAGGCGATTTACAACACTAGCTACCAACTATTCGTCGACTATTTACTAACACATACGAATAGATATCTTAAAGTACAGTACCCGGCACGAATATAGACCCTGTAGGTAGTAGCGATAAATAGGTGTCATATGGAGCGGTATGCGGAGGAGACTCGGAACCATAGCCACCAGTTCAGTCTTTATTATAAGGGCACACGACCGGTGGTGCCAGGGGCCCCTAATCTCATAGGCCCCCCGGGAGAAATAAGAGTTTTTGTTATTTAAATAAAACAATTTAAACGGATTATATCGCATATATTATATCACTAGCTTGTGCCCGCGACTTCGTCCGCCTTAAAATAATTTATCGCGGGTAAGGGTATTTTTCCGGGATAAAAGTAGCCTATGTCCTTCCCCTAGAGTCAAACTATCTCCTATCTAAAATTTGGTAGGTATGGAGATAGTTTGAGTCCCGGGGAAGGACATAGACTACTTTTTATCCCGGAAAAATTGCCTTATCCGCGATAAACCAATTTAAGGCGGACGAAGTCGCGGGCAGAAGCTAGTGAGATACAGATAATATACGCGATATAATCCGTTTAAATTGTTTCATTTAAATGACTGATAATCGTTACACAGAAAAAAAGTTTTTTTTTAGTTTAACGAGCTCTATTATTTTATTATTGAGTGCCCCAGCAGAGATGGGTCATCTCGACTCCAGGAAGTGATTCGAATCACTCAATCCGATTCCGCTTTGGGTACCGACTTCGCTTTACGGCTCTTCGACTTCTTTGAATCCTTCCAACCAATGTCACTCCGAATTGTAACGCAACGCAAGTGCAAATTGCGGAAACTTTCCAAAATGCTTAAGAAAGGTCTTATAAACATGTAAGTTAACACTATACTGAAGACTTTTTTTAAGCATTTTGGAAAGTTTCCGCAATTTGCACATCAGTACTCCGAACTCGCCGATTAGCGCCTACCTCGCTCCCCTCTGTGGTACCGAAACAAATCGATCCTTCACTACCCCGTACCATTAGATTACCTAGTCGGAGTTGGCAACTCCTCGGACTAGATAAGATTTAAAAGGGGCCGATAAGGAATCGGATCCGCTTACGAATTATAATTTCAGACAGGCCTCCTCAATAGATTTCCACATGGGCCGGATAGAGGCGACCCGCATCCAGCGAGATCCCAATCCTAACAAGGTCATCCGACCTTACTGGTGGCCTTTCCATGCTGCGCTTGCCGGTACGCGGTCTCCACTCGAGACACGCTTACGGATTCGATTCTATTTTTGAGTGCTCGAGGCCGCCCATTCAAGAGTTCCCGAGGGCTCCGCATTATAAAGACAGCCTTGATAGTAATGGGTTGGGAGTCCCGCTTCGTCTTGTACAGTCAGCATTAAATAGTCTGTAACAGCCAAAGCCCCAAATATATCGCAACACATCGTTATTACTACTAGCCCCGATGCATACGTTGGGGTTATTCCCACCTACGCTGTTACCACCAACTTGTTACCACTGGTAATCTGGTCGGGGCTAGTACAGGCACAATATATATGAAGAGATATTTGGAGCTTTGGCTGTTCCGGACTATTTGATAATGACTACCTGCGCAGCAGACGCCATCTTGGGTCGAGTTTCGTGCCAGGCACTGACTTATTTGTGTGAGTTTGTACAGTGACAGTTAAAACAAGTCAAGTAGAAAAATACTATTCACATCTTCATATAAGTGTCTTTAATCTGTATTTATTGTAGCACAACTATGATACCGACTGTCGCTCGATATGTTGTCTATTCAGTACAGTGCGAGGGAGACGGGGGAAGCAGTCGCGGGACAAGCGAAATCACCGCCTGGAGTGGAACTCCGAAAATTAGAACATTAGGCCGGCGGCGCCGCAAGCGAATTCCTAGTACATTGCGTGTGATACCAACTAACTGATGTGCAGTGAGCGTCTCGAACGCGCAATGAAGAGAGAATTCGCTCTCCGCGTGGCTATAGCTTGGCAACTAAGTTCGTGACACTCCCATAGTCTGCGGGCGACGGGGGGAAAGACAGCGGGGGTGGGTATGAAGTGTGCGCGCGGCAGAATACGATGAGCCCCCGCTGTCTTTCCCCCCGTCACCCGCAGACGAAGTGTCACGAATAAAGTTGCCAAGCTATAGTCGCTCGTTGTCGTCGCTGAACCGTACGAGTATAAGCTATTTTTACTAGTTTGTAATAATATTTTCTTGTTTCCGCGATTATTACTCATTGAAATAAAACAATTTAACGGATTATATCGCGTATATTATATCATTTTAGTATGTATGTATTATGGAAAGCTGAAAACCTTCCGAAACGTCGGGGACTAAAATGAGATAACATACGCGATCCGATCCGTGAAATTGTTTTATTTCAATAGTTTTGTAATGTTAGGTATAATTTTAAATTCTAAATCGCCTGTTGACCACCAAAACTCACTAACTAAAATCTGATTCAAGACCAAAATCTGACAGATGATTTAAACAAATAAACATTATTTCATAAAAACGCGAATGCGAAATAGTGCAACCAATAATATTAGGGTAGGTTTTAGTGATAAAAATACTGACACTTAAACCAGTATGCAGTTTTTTTGGTCTTGAATTAAAAATCAAAGTATAACAAATACCTACAATATCGTTCGTGTCTCAGTATCGAACTCTATGTACCATCTTCCAATGTACCTATGAAAGCAATAAATAAACTGATAACTGATAACTCAGATACGAGGTTTTGAATAGCAGTGACAGATATAGTAGTTTTGGATGTCAGCAGGCGAAATAAGACAAGAAAGGATTGCCTATACTCTGAAGTTCTTTTTCCGTATTTGTATCATCCATCCCGCTCGCTCGCACTTGGTTCAACGGGAGAGCGAGAGACGGCAATATTATTTAGCTATATTAGTCTGTTTTTTATGCCTATAAAGTAGGTACTACAGGCCGACCGTTTAACTGTCGTCGCCCGCGGTAAGACCACTTTTGATCTCTTCCTCTTTGACCGTAGAGAACTTTTACATCTCTTAATGTTAAATTTTGACCGCGAAGACTACATATTATAAATGTTGTAAAAATAAAATATGTGTTGGTTAGAGATGCAACGGATATCCAGCCACATTTTACTATCCGGCCGAATACCGGATAGTTGCGTAGTATCCGGCCGGATACCGGATAATAATTTAGTAGGAGAAAATTTGAGTAAAATAAATATCAATCCACAAAGTAATCAATATTAATATTGAGACTGGTCAGTCAATCTCACAAATAACTTTCAACATTAGAAAGTAAAAAAACAAATAGCAATAACGATACGCACTGAGTGTGAATTAAGTTCACTTTTCTATAAAAAATTGCCTACAACATGCCTATAACGAGAAACACGTTGCAACCTGCACCGCCCATCGCGCCCGCGTGCGGTCGAATTTACTCCATTTAGGTATTTTAGGTAAAAATGTTTTGGCCGGATATTCGGCGGCCGGATACCGAATATCCGGCTGTGGTATCCGGCCAAACCAGTATCCGTTGCATGTCTAGTGTTGGTACACTGTGTTGCAGGTCACTGGGTCAAAATTATTTTTTTTTGCGTCTTATGTTTGAATGTGTTTATGCGGCTTCATCACACCACACGGATAAACAAATTAAAACTCTTTTTGGTTCACAATATCCACACATGGTTTCAGAATATTTTTAACTGACTACGCTTACGAAAGAACGAGGAGTTAGGACTTTTCTTCCGCGATAGTAACGGGCACCTTCTAGTCTCCATCCGAGCATTAAACTAAGTGTAAAGTTGAAATAAAACTATTTAACGGATTATATCGCGTATATTATCTCATTTTAGTTCCCGACGTTTCGGAAGCTTTCCAGCTTTCCATGGTCACGGGAGAACCATGGAATGGATGGAAGACTGGAAAGCTTCCGAAACGTCGGGAACTAAAATGAGATAATATACGCGATATAATCCGTTAAATTGTTTTATTTCAATGAGTAATAATCGCGGAAACAGAAGAAAATATTAAGTGTAAAGTTATTTTTGCTTAAATTATATTGTTATCTTTTTGACACCTGAGACCCATTAATCTATAACCTATACTTTCAATGTAAGTTTCTTGTAATCTAATGCATACGGAGACAATAGAAATCTCCCTGTAATGTGTGCACATATATTTAATTCGTCTATTCATCTTTCTTACTGCTAGCGACGACACAGTTAACTGGTTGACCTATACCATTTGTAAAATATACATAGCTCTCATTAGCTTATTTCATAAAACTGGTATGGAGTAGTTCGTTCTAGCAGCCACTGAATAGCGATACTCGTACCGGTATTCTTTCTATACAATATAACGGTATTTGATTTAGGTATCTCGCATGAATACATATTCTAACGAGCTTATTTCTAAATTCAATATCATAACCTACATACAATTCAATAAAATTATCGCAAAATATCCTCTAAACGCCCCAAGGTCTTCGCAATTTCAATTTTAAATCATCTTGGAACAAAACAGTCGCATTTGTTTTGTTTTACTCGATATTCAAAAATAATACATTCAACTCTATTCCGTATACTTGTAAATTCTAACTTCATTAATTATATATGGTGGGCGGCAAGAGGTTAAACTGAAATATCTTTCTAAAATAATTTAGAAACATATTTCAATTTAAATGAATGCCGGTACGTGTCCCTGCATGATAAACAAAAAAAACAGACTACAGTTTATGTCTAGTGTAGTACATCCGATATTTCTAAACGTCATCTTGTAGACTTTACTTGGCAGCGCTAAGACTATAACGTACTTACACCAATATAGACTTTACGATATACTTCAAATTTACAAACTACAAAGCATGTTATTTTTTCACCATTCATATGTTATTCTAATTTTTCAATCCCAAAATTGAAGTGGGCAATAACTGTACCCTAAATATATCTCGGTTTAATTGACTTTCATAGCAAGAAATAGTTCAGTGGGTCTACTCCTAAATGCGAAATCGGAAGTTCTCGTGCCATCCCTCTTAGTCCCATTTTAGAATAATTGAGTGAGCAGGACGACACTATACGAACTTCAAACGAAGTTTACGAGAATAGACCCTGAACAAATATTTTTTACTCACTTATTCGTATGTTCTAGATATTAAAACAATACAATAACACATTGATTTAAACTTACACGATCTTCAATCATTATCACAACACAACAAGGCTTAGTCGCGTATAAATATCATTTATTTCATTACCTTTCGTAAGTAATTCTTCCACGCTTCGGACGTCACGTTACGTCCATTGTCTCTAAAGGTAATTAAATAAATCATATTTATACGCGATTAAGCCCCGTTTTATTGTGTTGTGATAATACAATAACAGTTGGAAACTGAGATGTTTCTATCATTCCAGGGCTCGAGTTTTTCTGAAAAACTGAAGATGATTTTATGTCATCTTCAAAATAAAGCTTCATTAAAATAAAATTAGTTTAATGAAGCTTGTTGCTGAACCTCTAAAAACGGAAAATCGTAACAATATTCTTGTAAAGATGACATTGTATAGCAACTTCTTATACAGTAGAAAAAATAAATACTACATTATAATTGTGAAATTGTACATTACTTACCAAGGGTTGTAAAAGAAGAAAAGGCCGAAATCGCAGGTATTTGTGGAAGGAACTTTTTTACTGCCCGTGGTGAGTACACAATTTTACGTCTTCATCTGGCCATTTTCAATGTTTCAAATTCAATGACTAGGTGTGACGTAAATACAATAACTAAATAATTATAACTTATTGTACATCTCAATGACAATGTCAGTGAAACTCCATTTGAAGTGCCAATATCGTTTAATTAAAGAGGTTGATAACGTTGTTTACGAAAAGACTATTTGAAATCATCCTATATGTGGTTTGACGTCATCGGCACGAAAAGTACGGGCCCTGATCATTGCATACTGAGTCTCAAGGTCAGGTTCCCTGGAAAGTGTCAAGTGATGGAGGCTTGTTACTGCGAAAGGGTTCTACGACGGTATAGTTACCAGCATTAAAATCTGCCACAGCAAAGCACACATAAATATCAGAGACGACTCTATTTCTAGAGTTAGGACGTGACAGATATTTTCGCCCGCTTTTTTATGGCAGATATTGACGCTGGGGACTGTCCGCGACTCAATTTCCCTTACTGTGTTACCGTATTAACACATTAACTGCCAGGAACCCGCCTAGCGGGCGTTCTTTTCGTAGACGATACTATGCGCTTCCCTGTATGTAGTGGAAAGTGCGTAGCCGAAAAGCTTGGCAGCGAAAGTGTTAATTATTAGACCATTAACCACAGGAGACGCCATACAGACGCTTTCCCAAAGTATAAGGCAACTGTCATGTCAGTTTGTACGATAAATTGTCAGTGAGTTCAAAGGCGTGGCGTCGGGAAAATGACGAGGGAAGCCGAAGCGTATTCATTTACTCATATTTAAAGAAAAAGGTGGTTATAACTTATTAGCCTTTCCTTGGGCAACCCGGTGGGAATCGGCTTATATGGGCCACGCCACTGATGGGTAAGGTATACCCGGGTAAGATCGGATGAAAGCAATTTCCAGCGAAACGTTAGATATTTTTTTATCACTGGCAACATGTGTGCGTCGCCATTTTATAAAAAAATATTTAGCGTTCCGCTGGAAATTGCTTTCATCCGGTCTTACCCGCGGGTATACCTTATGTGGCTTTTCCGTATGTAGGTGATTATTTTATTGTGTGCGTTTGAAGAAAGAATATTACCATAGTGTGCTGTACGTGTTTACTTCGTCTCCCGCTAAGTGCATGAAAAATCTCCAGTGGTTAAATGGTCTAAGTATTCATTGCGTTTTTCATAGATGTCGACCATATTATTCCTTACGAGTAACTTTTAAACAGTTTCACTAGATTATTCTTTGAAAACCTATCGACAGTAAAAAATCTTAATCTAAGGGTTAGACTTCGTACACCAAAACAACGCCATACAGTCATACAACATAAAAAACTACTTTTATACATTCATCCTTTCTATTGTCAACTTTTACAAAACTTAACTAGCTAGAGTCGTCAGTTTTCTTTCCCAAATTGCATTGTGACTACGTTAATAGAAAATAAAAATACTTTAATATTTTGATTACTTTTCTAACAAAACTTCAAACATTTTTTATTATCAGAGGGCGAAATAAAGTGTTCCAAATCCATGAAAAACGTCATGGATTTGGAATGTTGATTGTTTTCGACTGCCGGTTAGTTATATTTACCAAGTGTATCTTTATTTATTTATTAACAAAAATAGACCTCAAATCCACATTTGAGCAAACAATAATAAAAAAAAGTTTAATTTTAATTTTTGCCATGAAAAATCCGCCCTCTGTTTATTACAATATTGATAGAAAATGTATTTTTTTTATTTGCAGATGAGTTGATGACGAATTGAACTAAAGTGAATTCAAATGAACCTTACACTTGATTTTTTTTTTTTTACTTACAGATATATTGATTTCGAATTTAAGTAAAGTATGCCTGTTAAATATACATTCAATAAATGAGACAATCTTTATAGAATAAAAAAAAATCGTAAACAGAATTTGAGAAATCAAACCAACGAAATGGAAAATAAAACTAATCATGACTCTTACACGTCAATAAATGTCAATAGCGTGACTGTCAATATTGGTATTTACTGTCAATGCATTTAATCAAAATATCAACCGTTTTATAATTGAAGTTGATTTTGAACAGAATTATAATTAACCAATATAGCGATTAAAAACATATTACACGCATGGTAAACAACACAACATAACATATTATATTTGTTAACCAATGAGGTGTTTAGCCTGAACAGGCACATATATAGAACACTAATTTTACGTAGATACATCACATAACCAAGGAACAATGGAAAGCGACAATGATAGATACAGTCACCCGCAGAAAAAGTTTTACTAACCTGCTAAACACGTTTTAACAGGGTGATTATCTCTCTCAGGTATAAAAACTTCTTTTCTCCTGATTTCTTTGTCCAAAACTAAATAATTGTCATTTCTTCTAAGAATTGAAACAATCACACGTCGATTTATTTTACTTAGCTTTAGATTTTTGGTACAAAACGCATATTTTTTTCAAAAAAATAACGGACTATCTGTATATATGTATTTTCTGAATAAGTCTCTGGGAAATTAAGCCTTTGGAACATGCTTACTTTTCTCTGCACTTGACTGTACATTGGATGACAATGAATGGGTTCAGACCAGTTTTTAGGTATAATGGCAAAATTGTCCTAATGGTCAGAACCATTAGGACAATTAAGGTTTAAAAGCCAGGGTACGGTTTAATGTTAAAAATAATAAAACAATGAGTTGATCCACATCATTCATGTCGCCCGTCCAAAGTGGACGACAAGAATCAATGAATGGGTTATTTACCCTGAAATATTATCATACAGTGGTGTCATCACGTTGTTAGGTCTAGTCACGATGATAACTAGTCTTATTATGGACATCGAAAAGTCACTTAACTCAATCCAAATTTAAATGTCATGTTAGACACCTATTATAACGTGTCTCGTCAAAAATATGTTATTTTCCTAAAACAGATGTTTTCGAGTTAATAAAGCCAGCTGTGACTAGATTATGGGCATGACTTTGTAATTTTTTGTCTGTGCTTACTTTATTAACGATAGTGATCTGAATACTAAGACATTTAAATTGGATATGATACATTTAAAGTTTCGGGAAAAAGTTTCCGCCGAAATATTTTCTTCTGTTTCCGCGATTATTACTCATTTAAATAAAACAATTTTAAAAAGACAGAGAATATATCACTTCTCAGTCAACCCAGGACCATGGAAAGCTGATAAGCTTCCGAAACGTCGGGAACTCAAATGAGAATACGCGATATAATCCGTTAAAATCGTTATTTAAATCAACATGTCTACTAGACCTTTTGGCACAAAAAAAGATGCAACAAAATTTATACAAGACCTCATTGGATAACAAACACGCTTACACAATAACAAAAAAAAAACAAACAAACTTACAAACATATTCAGGTATCATAGTCTTCATCTATCTGCAGATTACCAGAGTTCAGATGGTCCAAGTCTATAACCGGAACTGTTGGAGTAGGTTTGACTTTCTTCACATCTTTATGCCTCGAGTTCTGTCTTTGTGGCATATCTACAGATGCTAAGACTTTAATCTCAGGTTTAGCTAAGCTTTTGGTGAAATCTATGTTTAATATTGGCGTTACTGGCGTGTTGTTGTTCTGCGGCTCTGTATAGAAGTTAGCGGTTCGTTCTGTCTTCGTAGTTTGAGTGTAGCTAGAAGTTGAAGGTCTCGGGCTGGCGTATGTAGGGTTTGGGGTGATGACGCTAGGCTGTGGAGTTTCGTCTGGGAGGGTTTCCTGGTAAAAGTTGGCGGTTCGAACCGGTTTGGGTTCTGTGGATTTTTTCGACAAGTCCATTACGGTGTCGGTGGAAACTATAGTGGAGGTGACTTCGTGTCGTGGTCGATGGATCTCGGGGTCTAGCGAGACGCTTCTAGGAGGCAGTTCTCGTGGTATTCGCTGTCGAATCTCGCTACTACTAGAGCTGTTGGAGTCTTCTCTGGCGAGTCGGCGAGGTGCTGATGTGTCTGACAACCTGGGAATGAGAGTTTAATTATCTAGTTAAATAAACATAAATGACGACACGTTTGGCTCAGTGGGCTGTACAACGGCCTACGCAGGTGGCGGTCCCGGGATCGAATCACGGCCAGTGTATGTGTGATGAGCACAAATATTTGTCCCTGGGAATTGTACCTGCTTCGTCGTATTCTTGTTTCGTCGGATGACATATTTTTACCAAGTTCTATTTAATTCAAATTGTTGTTATTGTAAATATTTACTTTTCAATATTCAATTCAGAAGTGGAGTCACGGTAATTACATTCCCACGAGTCAGGAATTCGACAAAACAGGAACTATTGATCTCTGGGTTTTGGATGTTTTTTGTGTATTTAAGTAGTACAATTTATCTATATATTATGTATATCGTCGCCTAGTACCCATAGTACAAGCTTTGCTTAGTTTGGAACTAGGTCGATTTGTGTAAGATTTATTTATTTATTTAAATTGTATTGCACTAGAAGAAAGTACAAATGGCGGACTTAACGCCATAAAGGTATTCTTTACGAGTGAACCATTAGGTTGGCCCTGATATTTGTTTATTTATAACAATTTAAATCAATAATTTTTATTGCTTGACTTCCCGAAAAGGACTGTAAATACAAGTTTTTGTCATAAAGGAAAAATTATGAAATCTGTGCAATATTCTTTGTACAGACCCAAAAAATCTACATATATAATGCTATCTTGAGCTACGCCGATACATGTACAGTCAACCAAAGGGAACCTTAGGCCACTGTAGAACCTTTTCATAATAAACGTCAGAGTGCCTACTTTGTCTAACAAATCAAGGTTCTACAGTGGCCCAGAGTTATATTTGGTTGACCGTACTACACCTACACTACAAGGTATTAGAGACCAAATTTTTTAGCTCAGCTCTCGGGAAGAAGAACAAATCCCATTTCGTTTTTGAAGATTTTGATAAACTTTTTAGTTCAACTCCGTTAATAAGATAAGGAAACAGATTTCAACAGGTACCTGGATGAATTTGGCGAGTCTTCAGCACTCATCAGTTCTTTCTCTTCAGCCGCTGAAACGTCTGGTATGTTTTGGACCTAAAACAGAAACCATTAACGCGTTTATAATAAGTGTGTTTGATTAATTTTAGAGTTCATCAAAGGCGGGCAAATTCAAGTGGATCACGTCGGAAGAAATGAGGACGAATACTACAGCCAACAAGCTCTTGTTATGAATAAATGAGAATCTATATCTAAGGACACACATTTGGCTCAGTGGGTTGTATAACGGCCTACGAAGCTAGCGGTCCCGGGTTCGAATCCCGGCCAGGGCAAGAGTTTGTGTGATGAGCACGAATGTTTGTTCCTGGGTCTTGGACGTATTCTATGTATTTAAGTATTATAATTTATAGATATATTATGTATATCGTCGCCTAGTACCCATAGTATAAGCTTTGCTTAGTTTGGGACTAGGTCGATTTGTGTAAGATTGTCCCTGATATTATTTATTTATTTAAGGACGTTACTTGAACGTCTGCCGTATATCGAGGGAGTTTTAGACGAACCTGGCCACAGAAAGACCCACAGCGTAAAATTTCCAACAGCGTTTCTAAGGACCCTGGTTCTAAGGATTATATTCAGAGGTCGGAATAAGTAGTGCCTATTGCCCTAAACTTCGCGGGAGGACTTAATTAAGAGTGGTTATCACCATCAAAAATAATGATTGATTTTCATCTAATGCGGGATTTCCCGAATTAGTTCATTATTACTAATAAATCACTTTCAGGCTCAAATTATTCATTAATAACAACAGGGTTGATGACTACAATTTAATAACTAGACGGTCGAGTAGATGAATAAAAAATATTGGACACATATATTTTTTACGTAATCAAAAATAAAGGCGATACATTGAGTCGAAAATTGCGTGTGGCGTCACTCCTAGGTACAATTTTACCTAAGAGTGACGTCACGCGCCCCGACTCTTGAACTTTAATGCGATTTATCTGAGTATTTCTTAATTATTTTGAAAAAAAAAATACATGTCCAATATTTTTTTGTTATCTAACTGATGGACATTGACTGATGGGCAATTGACTGATGTGTGGAGTGACGAGGAAAGATCGGATTAGAAATGAGTATATAAGGGGAAGTTTGAAAGTAGCACACGTGACGGACAAAATGAGGAGCAGGTTAGCGTGGTATGGGCATGTAATGAGAAGGGATGAACGTCACATTGGTAAATGAATGTTAGGGATGAATGTTGAAGGACGAAGAGCAATCGGTAGGCCAAAAAAGTGATGGATGGATCGTGTGAGAGAGGACATGAGAAAGAAAGGAGTAAGCGCTGAAATTACGAATAATAGAGATGTATGGAAGAAGAAAACATGTTGTGCCGACCCTTCATAAGTACTAAAAACTATTTCAACATGTGAAATTAAAATTAAAATCAGCCAAGAAATACGCATAATATAGGCATTATAAACTAGTAATTAGACAGAGAGGTCCGATATGCACTGTTACGTCACTGTGCAATCCGGCCATATAAACTCCATATTAAATTCTGTTTTGCAAGAAAGAGATGGAATGAAATGTTTGATGGCTTATATCTTGGTTATTTTTATAGCTATTCGATAAATTATTTTTGTCTACTGCTTGTTACATGAATGAGCTTTTAATAAAGCGAAAATAAAAATTCATGCATATTTCCTATTTCAATTTTGATTTTCATACCCTGTCATCATGCTCATTGTCTAATGCAGGTATTCGAATGATAATATCGCTCGGAAGGCGGTCACATCGAAGTCGACCCTGATTTTAACGTGGTACTACTCTTGCTCTCTAGGTCCTGAGGCACCTAGGACGATCACGTACGAGTTGAGAGCGATGAGTCGAGCGGCTGAAGGCTTCGTTTGGAGGTTCTAGTTGGTACTCACCAGGTCCTTGAGGAAGTCGAACCGCGACTCGGCCAAGATGCACTGCTTCACGTGCGAGGGGCTGAGCGTCTTGGCGTTCCGCGCCGTCGTCACCTGCAGAGCCTTGCTGAGGAGGGACTCTACGAACAGCTCCAGCGTTCGGGGTGCTGAGAGGAATCTGAGTTAAGGAACTATAGAAGCACCCTACAGGGCGTTCTGTACACGTAATATGAAACATGGTTTTTTTTTTCAATAGGGTAGTTTTCTTGGTAATACAAATATTATTGTAACTAGACCGATAGTTAGATTATTAAAAAACTAGTAGGTGCCCTAGACCTCGTCCGCGTAAATCTTAAGGTAAAAAAACCATCTTTGGATGTCCAGCTATTCCCGTACCAAAATTGGTTAAAATCCGTCCAGCCGTTAGGCGTGACGAGAGGACAAAGAAATTCCGGCTAACAGATGGCGCCAGACTGGCAAGGCGGCGCGCGGTCATACAAAACAAAAGGCGATCCTGAATCGCGCTATTAAGATTTTTCCTGAAATCATGACCCCTTATCACAACACAACAAAACGGGACTTAATCACGTATAAGTATGATCTATTTAATTACCTTTCGTTAGTAATTCTTCGAAGTTTCCATTAAGTCCTGTTTTGTTGTGTTGTGATAATGAGTGAAGATCGTGTAAGTTTGAATCAATATCTTGACCCCTCTCCATAGAAAACTGATCTTCATTAAAAATCTAGAATTTTATAATAGTATAGATATTGGATGGATACATATTTTTTCTTTTGTCAATAGAACAAAAAAAAAAAAGATAAAGCACGTCAAAGTTTGGGAGTGGGGGCGCATGACGTCACGCCGTGCGAAAAACGGTCGCGCGGCGTGACGTCACTGGGAACTTTAAAAGGCTATATCTTCATCATTTTTTGTTTAATTGACAAAAGAAAAAATACGTGTCCAATATTTTCTGATAATTTAACTGACGGACTAATTATATCCTCATCATCATCATCATCATCATCATCATCATCATCATCATCATCATCATCATCATCATCATCAGCCTATATGCGTCCGACTGCTGAGCACAGGCCTCCTCTCATGGATGAGAGGAAATGGGCTGTAGTTTACACGCCGCCCCAGTGGGAATTGGAGGCTTCACATAGACCTGAATTTCTTCGCAGATGTATGCAGGTTTACTCGCGATGTTTTCCTTCTTATGACTAAGACATCTGGGGCACGGCAGTGCCCCTAACAAGACGAACATGTATATTGTTCGGCAAAAGGTTCATTTACTTTAAAGAGTACCTAGTAGTAAGACCTTAAGAAATGTCTAAAAGATGCCTTTTGGCGATAAGGCCGGTTTTTCTAAACTGTCTATTTTTTGGCAATATTTATTGTTACATTAACATGCATTGGGATGTAAACCTGATTTTACATGATTTGATCTATTGGTATACAATAGCATCTATTTTGTTATGAAAAGTTATTAATTTTTTGTCATTTACTTTTCAGCGTCGGTGGCCTTGTAACTCTGAACTCGGATTTTTTATACTTACAAATTCTAAGTTTCGTCAATAAAAATGTCGATGGTAAAGAAAAATCAAAACTCGCCGATCCTTATTTCGCAGTTTTCAATATCATTCCAAATACTTTAGTTCAGGGGTGTCTTTCTTAAATTTCGCAATCGACCGCCTCCAGTTCAAACCTAATATAACTAGACACTTGTAGTAGTAGTACATGTTCCAGATCACAGGTCAAAATATATTGGTCCGTCAAGCAGGTTGTTAGCGACGAGTTTTTGACCGCTGCACACTTTGTGATTGCTATAGCAATAAGCCGTGAAAAATAAACGGCAATCAGCTTCCGACCGAAAAGCATTCCATTGAATTAATGGATGAATGAATGAATGAATTAATAGTTTATTTGCATAAAAAACAAGCGTAAGTATATAAAAGGTGTTACAAATATAACAGACAGATCGTAACTTGTTTTGACAAGGCTGGCGTACAAATGTGTTGTTTTAAACTTAAGTATATAAACATTTTATATTTTGAAATATTACAATTTGCATTTGTTTAAGTACTAATTTTTAATGTCAATTAAAAAAAGTCATGACATTGACAGCTAACTTGATTTTTTCTTGCTAATTCATACAGACCAAAGTTAAAATCTATACATTCGAGTGTCGTGAACAAATGTCACATCTCGGATTTAAAAAATATTTTGCAAAAAAAAAACTAGATTGGCTCTTGATATTGAAAAAAAACTAGAATATGAAAACTTTCGGGAAACTTAATGTTTCCAATTGACACGCGTAGTTAACCATTTTAACTAACACAGCATGGCAAAATTCGGCTTAAGTCTGCTTTTATCGTAAAAAATGCTTTGAAATTGTAAAAGTTTTAAATATAATTAATATAGGCTAAGTACTAATATAATATTAAGTTAAGAATTATTTTGAAAAAATGACTAACTGTTGAGTTTGTTTCGGCTTTCTTCTCAACAGTGGTCCCCTCTTGGGAAATGCCGTAGAGTCAGACTTGTAAAAGTACTTACAGAATAAACTAATTGAATTTTGAATTGAATTTGAATATGTTTATGATAATTGCGATGTTGTTTATATATATTATCCCTACAAAAAACAGCATCGATTGTCATGATGAAACTTAGGATAGCCTTCCTAATGTATCCCCAAATAATCTTAGCCATTAAATTCGGAATACTTCCCAGAACAAGATTTTTATTTTACATAACTGCTAGACTATTATTGTTATATTTCATACGAATGACGGCGATCGAGACGTTATGTTGCGTTAGTAACTTATCTCACGAAGTCTCACTTCCAAATGTGACCTACGTTCGTCTTAGCTTTCAAAGATACCTATTTTTAGGTATTGATTCGCACTGCAACCCTCTACGGGGCGGGGACGGGCCGGCCTTCGAGGGAGTGTCGTCTAGACTGGGTCACTAATTATAACATCAATACAGGACTCCTGTTAGTACAGACTAAAACTGTAAACGGACTTTTCATTTAATTATGTATTTTTAACTAGAGGTTAGTGGTTGCCATAAAACTGACGATTAATGTCAAATAGCATATATTTCGTTACAAAACTCACAGGTTAGACACCATTTAAATAAGGTTTAAGCTTCTTCTAACCGTACATTTTAAATAATAATGCGGAAGGGCTTCATTTACAGATTCTCAAACAATTTTAATATTTAATACTTAGTTTCTTCTGTTCCCTCGATTACTACTCATTTAAATAAAACAATTTAACGGATTATATCGCGTACATTATTCATTCGAGTTACCGACGTTTCGGAAGCTTTTCAGCTTTCCATGGTCACGGGTTTACTGAGAAAAGATATATTATCCTCTGTCAAAGTTACAATTTTTTATTTTTCTTTACTCTCGCGTTGTTTTTTGTAAATAAAACGTGGAAAAAAATCCCCCCATTATTATGAAATTATGTGAGGTATTATTAACATAAATATTATAGGAAAATTATAACCATCTGGGTAATTTGTTGTTTTTTTTTATGTACTTTTACGTGTGGAATAATTATGGATGGTTGGTTTATCCTTATGTTAAAGCAGCCGTGGAATCAAAGATCAAAGTAAATTTAGGATGGCGAAAAGGGATTTAGAGGGAGAGTTTAGGTAGTTAACAGAAACTAACTTTTCAACTCACTAAGTAGTACAATTACAATTACAATTTACAGCACCAAATCATTTGCAGTTCGAATTTATATTTTTTTATGTTTATTTGTTTGTTTTATTATGAGTGTATTTATATATATCTTACATTTTCCTCGCTGTAGTGAGGTGAAAAGTTGTGTTTCGCACGGCTGCAAAATTCAAATATAGATTCCTCAGTGTACGATGCCTTCTCGTGCCTTGAAAGCCTCGTACACTGAGGAATCTATATTTGAATGTATCGCTTACTCGGCTTTCAATTCAAGCACTCGCGCCAAATAACAACTTTGCAGCCATGCATAACAAATAACTATTATCACCTTCTGCGCGAGCGCAGCCGCGGGCATTAGCTGATAATAGTATAGATAAATAACTATATTTTATCTCCGGCTTATAGTTTAGAATATGAATACGAAATGAAGGAAGCCATGACCCGACGTCGCATGCATGCCATCACCTTGGTTTAATAATGGTTTTTATTTGCTCGCGAGGCGGCTACCGAGCCGTAAGGTTAGCTCACACCTGTAATGACTACAGGACCACTTAAACAAGCAAAGTTATCTATTGAAGCAATAACTATAAAAAACTGAAAATTTTAAAAAACAAAATTTGGAGTTCCTAGCTTCAATATTGGCTGAGATCCGGTCACTTGTTCCACTAAAAGCTGAATATCTTGGAGACGAGTGCTGCGATTTTCATCAAACAAAGCTAAGAACACTCGGAATAAAATTTTCTATAACACAAAAAAACCGCACTCAAATCGGTCCATCCGTATGGGCGCTACGATGCCACAGACAGATACACAGAGACACACGTTAAACTTATAACACCCCTTTTTTGTCGGGGGTTAAAACACAAATATGTCATTGCTCTAAAAGAACAAACGACTGGAAATTATTCAAATTCGTCAGCGGAGAAATAAATCTTAACCCTCTTTTTTCTTTAGCGTAGGCGGGTAAAGTGTCCTATACCTAACCATCTGTGGAAGACGGGCTATCCGTTTACGTAAAGCCGTTTCGGCGTGATGAAGCCACGACATTATATACAAACATACAATTAAAAAAAACAATTTTTCAAATAGACCGTATCACTGATTATGCATAGACATTTCATTTTTACAACTTTATAATCCATTCTAATATTATCAATGCGAAAGTGTGTCTGTCTGTCTGTCTGTCTTTTACCTCTTCACGCTTAAACCGCTGAATCGATTTGGATGAAATTTGGTATGGAGATAGTTTGAGACCCGGGGAAGGACATAGGCTACTTTTTATCGCGGAAAAATACCCTTTTTGCGTAGTCGGGTAAAAGGTATTCTATAACCATCTGTGGATACCCAGCTGTCCGTGTATCAAAAATAGTTGAAATCCGTTGTCGTGATGATGCCATGACACATACAAACGTTCAAAAAGTAACCTCCAAATAATCCGGTTCAATTATTTTTTTGAAAATATCTTTAATATACAGACATTTCATTTTTACAACCTTGTAATAGTATAGATTATCTGCAAATATAAACAAACTGTTAAAATTAATTATACGCAGGATAATCTAGGATGAAAGTCCAAATGTAAACTCAACAAAGTGTACATATAACAACGGATGACGTGGCCTTTATCTCTGAGATGAGACGCAGGCGCGATAACTCGAGAATTGGTCTCTTCGTGTATCAATATTGCGAAAAATTTAAGACGAACCACGTGCGTGTCGCGCCGAACAACTGCGTCTTTGCACAAAACGCTGCTGAGATAAATACGTTTCTTGTAGTGTTATATTCTTATGGCCCCTCTACACGATCGCCGATCACTGGCGGGGATGCGGGACGCAGCAATACGTTAGAATGAGATGGAAATATTTGGTGCTCTTTCTAACGTATAACCGGGTCCCATCTGCTCGCCGATGATTGGCGATCGTGTAGAGGGGCCGTAAAAGTCGCATTGCTCGCCATGTTTCGTTCCATTCCGAAAGTACAAATTTTGATACAGGGCCCATCTAATGCACACTACGCCACTGAATAGGACTCCAAAAAGTTTCACTTTTTATATACTTTAAGTCAATGCATTTTGTTTATATTAATAAAAAATATTAGGGGACAATTTTACAAAAATTGAACCAGTCCCAGGGTCTATAAGGCTTGCGTTAAGAGTACTAAACGACAATATATTTAATAGATAAATTTTACTTATATACATAGAAAACATCCAAGACTGCTGAAATGTGAAGTAACGAAGTAACACATGTATGAAACAAACAGGATTAAGCAAAAGTACAGTGCAACATAAAAGAGTAGAAATTAAATAAAATATAAGTAAAAAAAATCCATATTTCATCGGCTGAGAATATGTTTGTGTCACATCCAACCATTTTCCATACAAATTTGATGGATATGGTACAAACGTATTCCCACCCGACGATTTGTTGCCATGTTTAAAGCATTTTGCGTCAAAAATGTCATAGTTACGTAAAAAGTGGTGCCCTCATTTAAATTCTACTCTTTTATGTCGCACTGTACTTAAGATCCCCCTTTCTTTTGCTTATCCTAAAATAAGCTCAGAGTTAATTTTCTTAAGTATAAATATAATGCATTGTGACAGAATATATTTTAGTGCCTAATGTGGTATCTTGCCATTTTTAATTTCATCAAGCATATTTAAAAAACAACAACACTTCACTATAATACATACGTTTGTATGGTTAAAATGGTTATCAATACTGTCTATACCCATTAAACAGTAATTTGATTTAACTATTGACAAAATAAACCTATACCATTAAAGTTAAATATTAAATTAGAAACATATTCATTTCGAAGTGTAGAGGGTCCAATAAAAAGTTGGGTATGTGACTTCTTTTTATACTTCTAACGATGTTCAATCACAGTATAAATTAATATTAAACTTCCTAAAATCACCAATTCTATTTATAATAGGAGCACATTTATATCATCTATTCCGGTCCATATAAAGAGTATAGAAGATGGGACTTTTAAGTGGAAGCTTAAACAATGTCTGATAGAAAAGGCTAAAGATATTATTGTAAAGTTAGATAATAATAAAGTATAATATTGTATGCCCGGAAAGGGTAACTGTTGAAACACTTGTCATATTATGCACAAAATCCTTGTACCCACACAATTTTATAAAATAAAATTATTCTTATTCTTATAAGGATTTTTTGTATGTAAATATTTCATAACTAGACTTCTGTATTTGCAGTGGAGCTTTAAATAATTTGATAAGGTAGCTGACATAGCCGTCATGTGTGCGACAAAGTTGTTGATCTAGTGTAATGCTCCACAGCTTTACTAAGTAAAGATTTCTTTAAACTTCACTTGTATGTGACTTGTACACTTGTACAAAGTCACGGGCAAAAGTACCAACTTCATATTTAGCTACACCTTAAGTTACATTGTAAATGTTTGAGTTGTGCCGACAGGTTTTTTAGTAAGTAGTGAACAGGACCAAAAGTGCCCCTTTCGGAAGACTCAACCCAAACCTATCTATGCATACACCTTTAACAGCCAAGGGCAGCTTTACTGTGCACTGTGCAACCGAACATTCAAAACCAAGCCACATCCATGCTCACAAACTGGGATTGTCAACCTCAAGGAGGACAATATATAGTAAGTAGTATACTAAGATACTTGACTATTCTGTATATGATACCTGATTCAAAAACTATTATATTATTTAGTTTGATGTGACATGCGACAACCGGTTTAGATCAGCGGGAGTATGTTGCCTGCAAAGCTGAAGGCCCTGTATTCAAATCCCGATAAGGGCAAACATGTGTGATGAGCATAAATATTTGTTCTCAAGCCTTGGATGTTTTCCATGTATATAAATAAATATATATTGTTATCTGGTTCTTACAACACAAGCCATATTGAGTTTACCATGGAACTAGTTCAATTTGAGTAATAAATTATCCGTAATATTTATTTATTTGAATGATTTGCTTGATTGCAAACATTTTTGTTAATAAATATATTGGAATTTTTTACTAATAGAAAATATATAATCTATGAAGTATGTAAAGAATTAATAAGAAACTATATTATAGAAGTTCTTGTGATATGATAAAATTCAAAATTCTCAATGGCAATAAAAAATGTGATACATTTAATACTGTTGTTAGTTTGGCCCCTCAGATACGTTTCTTTAAATACTTAATTAAACACAATTAGGTACAATTGCCACAGTTATGATCCAAAGCTTGAACAAAAGCTCACAAACCTTTGTCTATTCATATCAAACACAAACAGAATAGAATAACAAATTCCTGAACGATACATTTTATTGCGCTTCTATATTGAAAAGGATATAGATTATTATTGGGACGGCCTGAGCCACTTTCCCGACTTCCTCGTCCGTCTGCATTATCTTCTTAATTCGTCCCTACAAATAAACAATATCTCGATAGTACTATTAATCAAAAACAACACCAATTTTACATAAATAACGCCATTGGATGAAGCTTATCAACTTACGGCGGGAAACCGGGCGTTGTATTTTCTCTTTTTCGATGGCATTGTGGTAATCCGTTCACTTTAGCACTAATTAATGATTAGAAAAAGCTCACTTCACCATTGGAGTTTGATGCATCTCGCGCATTTTTGAGGTTATAAAGGGGAGACGTTTCGCAGCCTTCATTTATATACGAAAATGACAGTTTTGCCATATTTTTTTCGAATTGTATTTTTTGTAGTAGCTACATTAATATAAATTTTGCATTAGGTTTGTGTCCCCTATTTCTTTTTTTTACTTTCCATCTTCTTAAAACTAAGAGATTCAGAGTATCTTTTAAGTTTAATTCATGTAGAGATTGTAGTTGAACATAATTCATAATGCCTTAGTCTGCTATTAAAGCTATTTCGAAAATTATAAACTATAATAAGTTTCGTTCAGAAATCCACGTTGCAAACTTGGCCAAGATCCAAAACAAGTGTTGCATTCTTAATATTGAAAAACTTTTGTCATCGGAAAAATACATGAGATGGAAATTTTAAATGAAATTGGTCAGCAAGGGCTGCTAATGAAAATGTCCGGGGAGACTTACTGTAGCTTTTCAATAGAAAGACTTCAAACGGCATTTATTGTTTTCAGATAAATCACAATTAACGTGAATAATCGGTGGTTTAATCAAAATTGATTAATCCCATTTCTATGAAGAATCAAAAGATTCCAAATACTCTTAAAAATGGGTTTAGATCACTAGGAATGCGAAGAATGAAAGAAAATCATTATGAATTGAATTATCATTGCTTGGTCTGATGTCTAAAAGCATCTTTAAGACGAAGAGATGGGGAAATGACCTTGCTCGTTCGGCCCGAACGTAATACTTCGAGCGCGCGCGCCATCTAGTATATATTAGATGCTCTCTCTCGACTCGTCGAATCGCGCATTGACTATGAAGTATCGACTCCTTTTGCAGTATGGTGGCGCTTGTTTTAAGGCTACTTTATTCCAGTTTATTTTTTTGACCTTGCTGCTTGCTGAAATTACGAGTATGTCTTGTGTCAATAGAAAGATTTTTGTTTGTGCCTATTTTAAATTATGGATTCGGAAGGATATAAAGACCTTCCGGATTGTCAACCATTTTCCAGATTGTGATGGACCCTGGGGGTATCTACTGGTGTTTAGGATTGGATGATCATTGGTGTATGGTGGTGGTGGATGGTGGTGGTGATGGTGGTGATGGTGGTGAAGATGGTGGTGGTGGTAATGGTGATGATTGGGATGATGGTGATGATGGTGGTGATGGTGATGATTGGGATGCTGGTGATGGTGATGATGGTGACGGTGGTAGATGGTAGTGGATGATGATGGTGGTGGTGGTGGTGTTGATGGTGCTAATGGTGGCGATGGTGATGGTTATGGTAATAGTGATGGTGATGGTACCGCTACTACCATCCATCACCATCACCATCATCACCACCACCGTCACCACCATCATCACCATCATCACCACCACCATCATTACCACCATTAACACCATCAACACCACCACTACCATACCACCACCATCACTACCATCATCACCACCATCACCACCACCATCACCACCATCATCACCATCAACAGCACTACTACCACCACCATCACCACCATCATCACCACCATCACCACCACCATCACCACCACCACCATCATCACCACCATCACTACCATTACCACCACCGCCACCGTTCTTGTTCCCCAGTTTTAGGGACTCAAGAATCTCCAAGTAACTACGTCGCACGGAGCTACTCACGCCGCACAAAACCCCAAGATCAATGTCAAATAACACAAACAATAATATACAAAACAACATAACAAATCCCCGAAATAAACTACGCCTCAAAGACTACCGGTTCGTAATAATAATAAACACAGAGTACCTTGATATAAAAGCATGACGACTGGGTGTGATAATCAAAATTCTAATTAGTCCGTCAGTTAGATAATACAAAAATATTGGACACGTATTTTTTTTTGTTTTTACATAATAATAAAAAAATACTCAGATAAATCGCGTTTAAGTTTAGGAGTAGGGGCTCGTGATGTCACTCCTAAGTAAAATTTGTACTTAAGAGTGACGTCACGCGACATTTTGACTCGATGTATCGCATTTATTTTTGAGTAAGTAAAAAAAGAAAAAATACGTGTCCAATATTCTTATTAATGTAAAAGACGGACTAATTTTTAAAATTTAGTTATCATCTCTATTATACTGGTACTAAATCGTAGAATAGAACACATCAAAACAACACAAAAGCAATCAGTTGACGGAATGAATTCAAAAACATTATCGCTATGGATAGATAGAAGCGAGCTGACAACAGCGTAAGCGCACGCCGCGCCACCGTGGCGAAGCGCGGCGCGAGCACGCAACGTTGCTTTCATTGCTAAAGCGACTACACTTTTACACTGATCAAATATTTTGTACGTTGACTTCGTAGAAATGTCGTAGGTAAAAGTTGATTTTGGGTCTAAACTCCGTATTACATAAATTAGACTAAGTTTTTTCCTATCAGTTATTAGACCAAGGTTTTTAAAGTATATGTGCAAAATTTGGTACTGTACAATTGTTCACAGGCGGAAAAAGAGATGTAGCAGATTTTTAAAAAACTGCTTCTTAAATATAGTTTCTAGGCCTAGTTACATCAGATAGGAACGAACTTACTCTATCAACTCATAATTAAGTATATATGTGTCCTGAATAGTTACTTTTCAGATCTCTACATGCTACATATAATATCAAAAAAATTGCACAAAAGCATCTCAATTTCAGTGATTTCCCCACCCCTTCGCCTTAAATTAAATGCTCGATAGATGTGGTATTGAGTGCTAACGCTAAGTGGCACCAAAAGCATCATAGTTTTGGAAAATCTGTAATTTTAGCTTGCATCAATTTTATTTTATTTTTTAATCAGCAGTTGGTGAAACATCATCCACACAGTTATCAAAAAGTGATCTTACACATTTTCATCTTTTCAGTAACAGTATTCAAAAATGTACACACCTACTAAAAGAAACCATTTTCAGTTTAAATCTAACCAGGAGTCTGATCTGATCCTTCTCTACAGTAGTGAGTGGACGCACATACTCACAAAAATATTTCTTTAGCGTTTAAGATAAGATAAGATGTTGTCCACCAATCCAAGTTGTTAGGTACTTAAATCTAGGCAGGTACAGTCAGCATCAAATAGCCATCAAGTATCTTTATAATGCTGTCGACTGGCGAGAAACCGCACGAGACCGAGACCGGTGGTGGGCACTTGTATTGGAAGCCAAAACTCACTTTGGGTTACTGCGCCAGAGGAGTCAGTAAGTATCTTTATAATCTCTTTATATAAGAACTAGCGGCCGCCCGCGAATTCGTCCGCGTAGATTTTAGGTAAAAACAGAGATATGAATGAGGAAAACTTTTTTTGTCAGTTGTCCGATGCTGTTCATGTTTGTAAAAAAATACTCAGAAGATATTCAGCGACCAACGGATTCAGATTGAGAAAATGGGGATATTGAACATTATTCCATAAGAAGGCAATACTGGCACTTTTAATTTTAACGCCTGCAAGACTATGAAAAGAAGAGACCGGCGAACTTCCCGACACTGGCCAAAATGAAATGTCCTAGAAGGTACCTCGGCGTTTCAAAAGGATGTATTTTAAGGCGTAGTAAAAAATGGTTGTCTTGTAAAGTCGGTTTACGAACGATAATTTTACATGTTAACGTCACAAGAAAACCGACGTCATAATTTTACTACGACACCTATTTTTTGTCTCCCTCCATCCGTCCCTCTCTCTATCTCTTTTCCTCTCCCTCTATCCTTCCTTCCCTCCCTCCCTCCCTCCCTCTCTCTCCCTCCGACCCTGCCTCTCTTTCTCTCCCTCCCTCCCTCCCTTTTCCCCTCTTCTCTCACGCTCTCTCTCTCTCTCTCTCTCCATAATTCATAATTCATTAACACATAACCCACAATCTGCAATTTCAAGTTTCTAAGTCAAAAGATTTTACGTTGCACATACAAATTTCCATCCCTTGTTTTACCCACTTAGGGGATGAATTTCGAAACATGACTTCTTATTCCTAGCCTACGTTATAAATGTAACCGACTGTGAAAGAAATCAATTTTCTAGCGTTAGTAGTTCCGGCTGTGCGTTGATGAGTCAGTCAGTCAGAACTTCTTCTTTTATATATATAGATATATAGATTTCGAAAAATCAAGAATATATGTTTCTTGATTTTAAAAAGTAAGAGCTACATACTCTGCCTCACATGACGATAACGCAACTGTGGCTTGTTTTTTTGAAGTCCAAGATACTAGGTTGCCATAAACCTGTAAACAAACACCAGATGTTGACTTTCGGTCAAAACATCGTCTCCCCAGCTTGCGTCAGCGTATGCGGATAATAGATTTTTACTCGCATTTTTATTGTACACTAATTTTAAATTTATAGTACCCTGGATATATCTTAAGATGCTCTTAAGACAGAGCCAGAGTTCATTATTCGCACAGTTTTGGAATCTTGACAAATATGTTATGCTAGCACATAGATCAGGTCTGGTTCCAATCCTGGCATACATTATACAACCAATCAGTTGTCTACACCTATGTTCCAGTTCTTCACTTTCGGATCTCTCCTTTTGCAATGAAGAGAAATCGAAGTTCGGATCCATAGGGGTTCATTCATCCACGCTATGACATTCTGACATATTAAATTTATTCAGCACATTTTTGAGATACTGCGTTTGGTCCAATGTCGTAACACTTTTTATTCAAGTCTTGCTGAATATTAATTCCTAGATACAGACTCGCAAGGCCTAAATCTTTCATTTTAAATACAGTTTTCATGTTTTTTATCAACTCATTGACCATGGGACCAAATCCAGTACATAGTATGTCATCTACAAAAACTAAAACATAAACTCTACTACTGTCATTTACATAGAAGTATAAACAGTGATCACTTTTTGTTTTTGTAAATTTTTGACTCAACATAAACTCATTAAATCGTTCATACATACCATGATCTCGGTGCACGTTTTAGACCATTTAGGCCTTGTTCAATTTGCATATTTTTCCTTTAGGCACTACAAAATTTTCAGGCAATTCTACATAAACATCGTCTTTAATTATGCCATTCAAGAAAGCGCTGCATACATCTAACTGATACACCGGCCAATTATTCTTATTACACGAAGCTAACAATGATTTTACGGTAGCCATTTTCACTACAGGAGAATAAACATCACAATAGTCCAAACCTTTTTGAATAAAGCCCCTAGCTACCAGCCTAGCTTTATATAAGTCGATTATATTGTCTTTATTACGTTTAATCTTGAAAACCCACTTAGTATCAATGGGTTAGGTTCGTAAGGACTAGATTGCAAAACGACTCTATAAGCAAAACGTCTTGGTTGCATAAGGTTGCATTACCATGATCTTTGTGTCAGGTTTGTTTACAAATGACCATGTGTCATTTTCTGTCAGTGCCTTCATTTCCGCCTTCATAGCCTCTTCCCACTTACAGCTGTCTGGAGACATCTTAGCTTCTCGTAACGATGTAGGCTCTTCAGAATCAAGGAGGCTAAAGTACGACATGTCATAATCCTGCAAACTGACAGGTGGTCTCAGCGTACTCCTAGGTCGCAATCATATAGTGTTGACATTTTCTATTTCATCACTGGAGCTTGTGCTTGAGCCAACAACAGACGAATCCGGGTTTTCCTCTTGTTAATTCGATGGCATTACCTCGCAACTGTCTAGATACTCGTTTTCTGACCCTTGAGCACTACCTGTGTTGGAGCTTGTTGATGTAGATGCTGCTTGTTCAGGGACAGTAGGTTCAGGTAGTATCGACATGAATTGTACTTGATCGGTTACAGGGTTCGTACGTCGGTTGAATATAGGGCGATACTATAACCTCTCTGTCCATAGATTTTTTTTTATTCTCCGGATAGTATACTTTATATTCTTTTGTATTCCCACCGTATCCCACAAACACGCCTTTTCTACTTTTACTGTCTAGCTTTTTTACGACATTGTTTTGGAATATGTGACCAAACTTCTGTGCCGAAATCAAACTTCAGCCAATTGACATCGATCGTTTTCTCATAGTATAGCTCATAGGGAGTTTTTCCCTCTACTGGACTCATTCCCGTTCGATTGATAACATATACTGCTGTATTAATAGCCCCCGCCCATAGATTCTTGTGCGCTTGGCACGCCTTCATCATTGTACGCGCAGCCTCCATTACCGTGCGCATTTACCGCTCGATTTTGCCATTTTGAGATGGAGTATAGGGTACGGATGTTTGATGTTTTATGCCCTTCAACTCCAATAGATTTTTAAGCTCTCGATTAACAAACTCACCACCATTATCTGTCCGAAGAATCTTTACCGGCTTTCCTTCGTTTTCACATAGCGCCAGGTAAATTTTAATCTTTCAGACCGCTTCACTCTTCTGTTTCAAGAAATATACAGTGCGGAATCGAGAGTAATCATCCTTGAGTAACAAAAGTAGCGTGAACCTCCAACAGATGTTACCTCGAGGGGTCCACAGGGATCAGCATGCACCAATTCACCTCGATCATTTGTTCGACTGCTGCTCGAATAAGACGGCGTCTTCGAATGTTTTCCTTCTACGCGCGCTGGACAAAAGTGTTGTTTCGGGCACACGACGGAAATCTTGTTGTGACGAAGTATTCTTTTAGTGTACACGAAGTTTTGATGAGCTAATTTACACTGATATTTGTAGAGTTCACATTTATTATTGCATACCGGGTTGTTGTCATTCGTATTTGACGGAATTTTCAATGTCACGTCAGAATTCAATATCACGTCAACATTCGATGACGTGTTGGAATTCAATGACCCAGCAGCAATCTCTACACTTGAAAATGCATGTTCGCATTTATTGAAACACATTTTGAATAGCCGACCAATACGTTTAGCGATCATGATCGTTTCATTATCTTTTAAAAATTTGTATTCACCGCTGTCAGATATCATTTTCAAATCTTTATCAAGGGCACTGGATACCGACAGCAAATTGACGGTTAGATCTGGTACAAACAGAGCGTTTTCCAAGTTCACCAAGACCAGTCCTGTCCGTTGTAGGCTTTCAGACGTATATTTTCTTCGCCAACAACTCTCCCCTCGGCACCGTCGCCTAGTTTGACAGTGGGAACGTAGTCCAAGTTTTTGTAGTTTTCAAAATACACTCGGTCTTTACACGTATGATGAGTGCAGCCACTGTCCATATACCAGAAGTCAGTTGACACAAGATCCGTAGCCACCAACGCTGTCACGTTGTTGTTGTAATGTTTCTTCGGTATATTCTTCGGTCTTTTCTTGCAGTAGCATTAAAACTTCATGCTTAAAACGACAACTTTGAATGCTACGGGCTATTTATTTGGTGCTGACTGTACAAGAACCCTGGTAGATTTTAGGGTGTACATTAACTGTTTTCTTATATTGTTTTCAAATTAATATAAACATAATTCTTTTACAGAATATGGTTTATTTTCTTGTCCTTCTTTTATTCAACAACAGATAACTGGGTTCATATTATTTTTGCTAAAGTAATGTTTAACCCACATTTTGAATGAATTCAGAGGAATAAACGTAATATGTTAGACACTTTAGTGAAATTGCAGGGAGATCCTAGTTGTAATCTATCAGCAATATTTTCATACCATGTTTTTTTATTGAAGGTTTCATAATTAAGCTTTGTTACTCGTTTTTGATTGATCCCTTTGAGTTTGTCTCCATCTGTTTATATAAATTGTCTGTGCTCTCTGTGCCTCAAATCAAAACGTAAAAATGGCGTCGTTGACGAGGTGTGTTGATATTTTAATGTTTTTAATTTAATTACACGAATACAACCATTATACTTATCAAACTGAGCAGTGAAATTAAGCTATAGAGTTTTATAAGATACCATTTAAAAAAACTGAATTGTATACCAAAATTCCGTTGTGCATATGTGGATATCTACTTGCTTTGCTCTTGACGTATTTTTATGATATTGTGAATACATATCAAGGAACAGTTCATTTTCACACTTTAGAATCTTTTATAAATTTTTAAAGTATACCCAAGTATCATACTACCGTTGACATAATTTTAAATCCCGTAACATAAGTTTCCAACCTCAACCAAACGTAATCTTGATTCATTGAAATATTTCACCGACGTATTTACTCTATCACTCTCCCTTATTTTTAAACTACTTCTATGTCAAATCAGTGTCCAACTCTTAAATATATACGAAAATGACCAAAGATTTTTACTCTTTAACTTTGTTTTTCCAGTTTACTCCCCGCACCAACACAGCAGGTGTGGGACCGCGATGATGAGCTCAAGGCTATGCGAGTGGGCAGCGCGCTGGTGGTGTCTCAGACCAGCGTGCCGCCATACGGACAGAGGAAAGGCTGGGTGCCCCGAGCGGAGGAGGATTTTGGAGGTGCTTCATTTATCATTGTAATTAGTAGCCAATTAATTGTGTGAGGGAAGAAATGGGTTAGATGAGATGGCGAATGAATGACGTATATGCAAGGAAAACATATTGTCAGGTGACAAGCAAAACACTCTAAAATATCTGTCTCTGCCCTTCAAAACCTAGTATCTTGGTACGTCATCAATGCTGAAATACAAGCTTTAATTCAAGGAGGTGTTTGTTAGATAGTGAGCTTTGGTTGTCAACAGATGTTATGCTGTTCTGAGTAAACGGAGTCAAGCTAATTTGGGAACCATTAGCCAGCTTAATACTAAAGTGTTACATGTTTCACTGCAACATGAAACTTGGATATTGTCATTGTTACACAAAATCAAATTTTTTACTGATTGTTACTTTACCCTGAAAATAAACCTAGCGAATTGGTGAAAGGGATTGCTCTGGCATTCTTATCAGATTTGACACCTTTAATACCAATCTCAATTTATTCAGTCATATGTGATTCCGATTCTGAGATCAAAACAATGTACTGGAATTATGTTAATATTTTAGTTGCCAAGCTTTTCGTAGCTGTACACACTTTTCTCTACATATGTGGAAAACGCATGGTATTGGCTATGCACCTATGAGCAGAGAACCTGCTTGGTGGGTTTCTGGCAGTGAATGTGAACACCCAATGGTTGACTGTTAGAGAATTCCTTTTCGGATTAAGTCCGCTATTTGTATATTTTTTGATTGTGCAATAATGTTTAAAATAAATGAATAATATATAGTGCCCTTATCTATAAATGCCTTAAGCCTTATGTCTTCATATCTCAGCAATAGAACACAAACAGTTGTTGTAAATGGAACCCAATCCAGTGGAGCTGCAGTTAAGCTAGGAGTGCCACAGGGCTCTATCTTAGGGCCATTTCTAATTTTGGTTTATATAAATGACTTACCATCTAAATCTTTGTGATATAGTACTATTTGCTGATGATACATCATTAATTTTCAAAGTTGACTCTTGGGAAATACCTAGGGTCAGACGTGTAAAAGTGCCCTTGTGGCCTACTTCAGAATAAACAATTTGAACTTGACCCAGGCACCACAGCAATAAAAATACAATAATGATTGTAGAATGAGGTATTGATATTATAATTAGAGTCTTAAATAATGAAAATTGTTCAGCACATGCGGACACTAGCGTCAGTGCCACGAATTTGTGATGACTTGATTTGCCGACTGTGTACTCTTCTAATGTAATTACAGATGGTGGATCATTTCCTGAGATCCATGTGGCTCAGTATCCTCTGGGCATGGGTGCACGGGGCAAAGAGAGCACATCCAATGCTCTGGCGGTCCAGTTGGACGAGACTGGCAAAGTCAAGTACTCTGCTATTGCAAGACAGGGACATGGAGCTGATAAGGTATTTAATAATAATAATGTAATAATAATAGCCTTTTATTTCCGAATTCCGTAATTTACATGTAACTCAAAAATATAATTTTTAAATTTCATACAGGATATCACGTAATTTGGTGTGCCTTTTGGTATAGGCCTCCTCTAATAACTTCCATTGTGCTCCGACGGTGCCACCCTAGGCCAGAGTGGTCCCAAGGTTAGCCGTAATTCATCCTCCCATCTTCATATCAGGCGTCCCTGTTTTCTGGTGCCATCTCTGGGATACCAAAGGGTGACCTGCTTACTCCATTTGTTCTTCTGGCAACATAGCATGTGACCCGTCCAGCCCCACTTCAGATGGTTGATGCGAGAAAGTATGTCTGTGACTTTGGTTTTCATCCTTACTTCAGTGTTCCTTGTTTGGTCACTCATTACATAAGGTAATTACAACTGTAATAACACTGTAACATCTTGGGCAGAGTTTGTAATCTGGTTCCATTTTTGTACGTAAGATCCGGATTCAGATCCATATCATCTAGATCCAGATCAATATTATATGCAAGGTAATACATATTATCAGGACTAAAAAAGAGTGGAGATGGCGGGCAGGGTGTGGACCAGAGTGAAGTGGCCACAGACAGGGAGGAGAGGACAAGACTTGGGAGGCCTTAACCAGAAGGCACACAGCTATATAATTTGTTCTGTTACTGTAATGTAAATATTATAATGCACCGGTTAATAATATGTACTATTAGAATCCAGAGCCATATTATCCGGATCTTTCATACATATTAGGTCAAGATTGAAAACATTAATCTTGGATCCCATATTCACTTACAATAAAGTCAAATGGGGTGACATCATGCTCAGTTTATGAATAAAAATAAACATTGAAAAATAAAGACAGGTGAAATTATTGTTATAATGCTTCAAAATTTATCATTGTTCCACAGATAATCTACACCAAGTTGACAGACCTACTTCCATCAGAAGTCTTGGCAGAGGAAGACCCGTCCCTTCAGAAACCGACGGAAGAAGACATCCAAGACATCACAGAGAAGACCAAGCTCGCCCTGGAAAAACTGACCAATGCTAAAATCTCAGCAGCTTTGCCTGTTAAAGCTGCTCCAAAGGCTGTAAGTTAACGATTCTTTGTAATTTGGTTCATGAAAATGTTGAGCCTAGTTAGAACCCTGTCGTTTCCCAATTTAAATCCTTCATTCTCTGACATAGTCGGTTATTTGTTGCGGATTTATTCTAATGAAGTAAGATGTGACTGCGTGTGGTACGGTCGGTGCCCTGACCTGTATACTTAATATTGCAATGTCACCAAACTTACATAAGTATGCCAAGCTTTAGCTCAATCGGAAACTGGGAAGTAGGTCAAATTTTACTTGCAAAATTTGCTATGATCACCATCTAGGTGCATCAGATCAGATAGATGGTACCCATGTTATTGCAGTGTTGCCGAAGATATGCAAGTGTACCAAATATCTAATTCAAAGTGGTTCAAAGTCAGCATGCAAGATTTGTACGCCAAGCGGTGGAGTAATTTACCGTTAGCAAAAAAATAAGAAGAGCTCCAAAATTAACAGGGATTGAAAAATACTTTTAATTTTTGATCATTAAAATTTGGACGGCTGTGGCCGACGTGGCGTCAGTGGCGCGACTTTTAGTTGTCAGCCGTCAGCCGTCTTTGGCGGTCAAAAGATTAACAAAAATACTAACTGAACACTGCACGTTGTAAGGAGCTTGTTATAAATCCGATTTATTGTTAACCCTGGTAGTTACAGAGCTTACAAAGGTCTTGTATAGTGACTTTGTTGTAGGCCCCTGCGCAGTACATCAGGTACACGCCAGCGCAGCAGGGCGGAGCCTTCAACTCTGGTGCCAAGCAGAGGGTTATCAGGTAAATTGGCATATTTATTTAATTTATTCATTTATAAATGTATTATATACATTGTGAGTTTACAGGACACCCAAAGCACTCACAATGTCTTTTGCACAAATAAGACATATAAAAAAAATACATTCAGCTAGATATTATTGGTTAGAGGACTATTACAGACAAAAACGCATGGCCCAAACCAGACACCAAATAACTCACTTTTACCGGGACACGGTTCTTATAAGAAGGCATATCAAACGTACGTAAGTTGTTTTAAAAAACATATTCTCCTTTTCTTCTATTATACTTTTACTTATCCTCTGGTGACGCAAGTGTCTATGGGCGACGGTGATCGCTTACCATCAGGCACCCGTCTGCTCGTTTGCCCCCTATGCCATAAAAAAAAAAACTTATATATGTTTGGATATGTTTTCTTGAGAGAACCTTGCCATATTACTTAACAACATATAATTTAATATACCTTATATATAATCCTCCTATTTTAAATATATATTAAGTATCAAGGACCATTCAAATATGAAGACTGACACTTGCCATACTTTAGATCGTGTTCCGATCGCAAGGAGATATTCTGGCAAAAACTAGATGGCGCTTAGAAACGAAATATTTAACGATGTTATTATTGAATAATGAAATATAGTATCGTAACGATTAGTTCGCAAGTAGCTAATAATAAATTAATCGTAACATTTAAATACTGTGTCACGCTTGCAAAGTTGAATAATTGTAAATAATAATTCTTATACATAGATGGCGTTGTACATATCGAGTAAAGGCTTTTTGTATGGAGATGGTCAGTCGTGTTGTTTTAATGGTCCTTGTTAAGTATAAAGTATATAATATAGTAATTATTTAGAAAACAAATACGGTTGAGTTTCTTTCAGCTTCTCATTAGTCTCCTCTTGGGAAATGCCGGTACATTCAGACTTTAAAAGTGCACAGAGACAATAGGGTACCTAAGTTGCCTTTAATAATGTATATAGCCAGAGTCTAGATGAAGGATATGAACTAAAATTCCATCTTATTAACCCCTAGATGCATCTTAATAGTAACTGCATATGTGATCAATGCTGACAAAAGTAGTGGTAGTAATTAAATAATCTGGCCAGTTATTGGATTTACCCGATTTTGGATCGGACTTATCGTTTAAGTATATATTTTTGCAGCTGACTGTACTATTTCGAAAGAGGCTGTAAATGAATACGTTTTCTCTTAGAATGGTGGAGGCCCAATCGGACCCGATGGAGCCCCCTCGCTTCCAGATCAACAAGAAGATCCCCCGCGCCGCGCCTTCCCCCCCAGCACCAGTGTTACACTCCCCGCCAAGAAGAGTCTCGGTCAAACAGCAGAGGGATTGGAAGGTGCCGCCCTGCGTGAGCCACTGGAAGAACGCCAAAGGTACATACCCCGCGTATATCATCACTCCACTTAGGGATCTCCGAAGCTACTTATCTTATTAGCCAGCGCCTGTTACGCTTTAAATAATCTATCAAAAATGTTGAACTCTTCAGTACTTAAAACAGTTTATTTCGCAGGTTTATTGGAATAGTGTTCATGTAAACTGTATTCTTATATTACAAAAAAAGGCTCTCAGGTATGGCGATAAGGCAAAGCCTGCCATCTACTATTTGTGAAACATAACATACTGACCGTTATATTTCTTTACATTTGTTCGGTGTGCATTTTTGGTTATAAAAAAAATCCAGCTTTGCATTAAATAGTAGCAATAGACCGCGTAGATTATGTAAAATCATTTAATTACCAGAATCAAATAATTATGTGCATTTTAAAAGGAATCTTGACTATAGTGGTGTGAAAATTTATATTTTTTTAAATGAAGACATAAAATAATGCAATAATCTTAATGAATTTTCCGGAAAATTAAATTCCTATTTGATTACTCGGCCATTTTATAGCCTCAATGAATATTTTGACAAACTGTTTGAATAAATAAGAGTACTATTATTTTTAAACTGGTATAAGATTTGGCATGCCAAATTGTGGCAGAGACATACCGTCTCGTAAATTAATCTTACAGACACTTATAACACCTGTGTATGTTCTTGCAAAATAAATAATTTCAATTTTAATATTCTACAAAGGGTCCTTAAGAGTGTTTATACCCGCTTAACTGGCAACGTCGCATATTATTTGGTTTTTCTTCATTATTTTGACAAATATGAATGTAACTTGAACATGTTTTCAATACATTCATTACGTTTTCGGTAGTCAAGCTGGCACAATTTTTATGTCAATTGCCACAACTAAGGCTCTAAAAATGAATTCATGTCTATCTTGTTTTGTAATTAAATAAAGGCAAAAGCGGGTGATAGGTAGGGCTGCCATCCGTCCGGGTTTCCCCGGATTTGTCCTAGTTTGGAGGCTGTCCGGGGGGGTTTTTAAGGTGTGTCCGGGTAAAACCCGGACTCTTTTTGTATCAGGGAAAAACTTATTGAACTGAATAAAATCTAGCATGTCCCGGGAAAAATGCGATTTCCACCAAATATCAGGGTTTTTGAAGATTTTGTCCGGGTCCGGCATAATCAAGATGGCAGCCCTAGTGATAGGTGAATTAAACGCAACATGAATCCCAAAGATGTAGGGTATGAATTGAACATACCTTTAAGTTTCATTCAAGTACCACAAAATAATGAAGCAAAATGAAAAAATATGCAAGTCGTGCCAGTTAAGCAGGTATAAACGCTCTTAAAGATACACTTCGACCCCGTGGAATCCTTTGTGTAATTACCCCTTGCTACTGACTGGTTTGTACTATCACCTTCATAAACCACTCTGTAGTGCCTTGCCTGATACTTCTACACTGCCCACTTATTCCAGGATACACCATCCCACTGGACAAGCGGCTCGCCGCCGATGGCCGAGGTCTGCAGCAGGTCCACATCAACGAGAACTTCTCCAAGTTGGCCGAGGCCCTGTATATAGCCGACAGGAAGGCCCGCGAGGCCGTGGAGGCTAGGGCGCAGCTGGAGAGGAGACTGGCGCAGAGGGAGAAGGAGAAGAAGGAGGAGCATCTGAGGATGCTGGCGCAGAGGGCGAGGGATCACAGAGCTGGTGAGTTTAGTTTTTTTTAGCCTGTTTAAGTGTCACGCTGTTTGGCAAAGGCCTCTCCTCTTTTTCGCCATGCATCCCTATCCAGCGCACACTCCCGCCTGCCCTTGCAAAATGTGTCCATACCATCCTGCCATTTCTTTTTCGGTCTGCCTGAGTTCCGGTAGCCATCCTGGGGGATCCATTCGGTAGTTACCTTGGCCCACCGATCTTGGTTCATACTGCAGACATGCCCAGCAGAAATTTATCAGTTTTTCAAGATGCGTCGGGGATTTTTAACGATTACTTGTTCAGATTTTGTAATGGTTCCAAACTTTATTCTACCCCCGTGTAACAGACCTTCTCTTTTCCAGGCATCAGAGCTCCTGAAGAGGAGAATGAGCCGGCTGAGATAGATGAGAGCGGTCTCACGGCCGGCGAGCGAGACAAATTGAGAGCGGACAGGCACAAGGACAGGCAGCGAGACAGGAATCTCGCGAGAGCCGCGCCCGACAAGAGGTAACACTCATTTAAGGCTGATTCATCCTTTGTTATTAGAAAGTTCCGCGTTCGTAAAGCAGCCAAATCATTTTTAATAATAAGTTACCTGATGATGATTTGAAATTACCTTTTCCAGCTCTCAAAAAGTACTTAAAAAGTCTCTAATTGCAAAGGCATATTATACGGTAGAGGACTATTTAACAAAAATGCCTGGTCCAAAACAGAAACCAAATATATACTTTTATCGGGTCACGGTTCTTGTAAGGTGGCATATCAAACATACGTAAGTCGTTTAAAAAAAAAAACATATTCCGCTTTTTCAGTTCTATTATACTTTTACTGTTATAAGTTTTAATATGTTTTCTTGGAGAACTACGCATTGAGTTTATACTTAAAACATATATTTAGGATAGGCTAAGTACATATATTGTAATAGAATAGAAGAGTTATTTAGAAAAAAATAACTGACTGTTGAGCTTGTTTTGGCTTTCTTCTCAACACTGGTTTCCTCTTGGGAAATGCCGTAGAGTCAGAGTCGTAAAAGTACCCTTGCGTCCTTCTTACAGAATAAAGATCATTATTTTGTTAACTTTCATCAGTCCGTTAAATTTGTCGACACAACTTGCGTTAAACTACAGATCAAACTGTGTTAGAGAGAGAATTAAAAAAAAAACTTGTATTCTGTTTAAAAAAAAGTTTAATACTTGCTTTAGTTTTATAAAATTTTGCGGGAGTATTGATAAAATTGTATATATAAATTCTATAAGCTGTATGTTACAATGTCTTTGCCTCCAATTGAAGGAAAATAATTAAGTGGTTTCCCTTTTCTAACACCAGTTGTCGCCACCTTTCACATGTCTCTTCCACATGATTAACTTACTTTGCAAATTGTATTTTCGCAGTTACTTCAATAAAATTGTGGTTGCTAGAAGTCTTGTTTATTCTCTAATATCGAAGTGTTCGTGTTCTATGGCGTATAGGGACATTTTATATAGGTACGGAAGTTCACACCCTAGAGCGTGTCACGGGAATAATGTCCCTTCGTGACACATCGAGCCCAGCGACTTATTTTCTTTTAATGCTATCCGTAAAAAATACAATATGTACACCCCTGGAAATTTTTATGTTCCCATAATTTTTTTATAACTTAAATGAAAATCTTACACTGTCCAGACGGCGAATGCACCAATAATAATAAAAAGGTAACAACACCTTAATAGGTGTCGCGGTGTTGGACATCGATTTTAATACCTTCGGTAATCCGAAGGTATTAAAATCAATGTCCAACACCGCGGCATTTACAAATACGCATTTAGTAAGCAACTCGTTCGATTTCCTAAATAAAAGTACTTTACACGAACGAGGGTGGGGTTATATATGTGCGTCGATCATAAGAGTGAAACTCCTGTACTTGTGTTCTGATATTATATAATCTGTGGTAAAGTATAATTCCGTGGTGTTGACAGGTCGAAGCTAGTGAAGGACCGCGAGCGCGACATATCTGAGCAGATCGCGCTGGGTCTCCCGGCGAAGACCAGCCAGGGCGGGGAGGCCATGTTCGACCAGCGGCTGTTCAACAACAGCAAGGGCATGGACAGCGGTGAGTACTTTTTAGGGTTCCGTAGTCAACTAGGAACCGTACTATTTTCGCCATGGCCGTCTGTCCGTCTGTCTGTCCGTCCGCGGCTTAGCTCCGTAATCATTAGTACTAGAAAGCTGAAATTTGGTATGAGTATGTGTATGTATCACGCCGACAAAACGGTAAAATAAAAACTAATAAATAAACTTTTTTTCGGGTACCTCTCGTACACCTAAAGTGAGGTGAATATTTTTTTCCGTTCCAACACACTAGTGTGCGGGGTGTCGTTGAATTGGTCTTAAAAATAATAGCGGCCTTCAAATATTATGTTGTAATATGTATGCAATAAAAAGTTTGAGATTGAGTTTTTTTTTTGATAAAATCAGCAGTTTTGTAAACATTCGCTCCGGAAATCCAAAAAATAGCGCCCCCCCCCCCCCCCCCCCCTAACCTTTCAACCACGGGTCAAAAAATTATGGAAAATTCATGAAAATGAAGCCTTATAAGTACTTTAAAATGAAAACTATATTGAATAAAATCGGTTCAGCCGTTTTTGAGTTATTGCCAAAAAACTGCGCTTCTCAACTAAATGACATAAGTGCCGAGGCGATACGCTCCTTTGCTAGTACACTTTCATATCGTATTTTGTTCATCTGGAGTGCATTTTTTTGTATGAACACCTGCGGAACCCTACACTGAACATGGTTCGACATGCTCTTTGGCCGGTTTTTTTATTTGTTGAACCCTTGACTAGTAGTAGCTAGCCATAAGTTCTAACACATGTATTTTGATCAATAAAGTACTCTACTATGTAGTAGTAAAGTTGACTTTATATTCTTACAAAACAAGATATAGACATGAATTCATCTTTGGAAGGCCATCTTAGCGCCATCTATGAGAACACGTATTACACCTGTTCACATTCCGACTATCCTTCCTTTACAGCAGTGTCAAATCGAAAGAACCGCTAACATTGTTTTATTTACATAGATATATTGTTACCGTATTGCAGGGTACGGCGACGACGAAGCGTACAACGTGTACGACAAGCCGTGGCGGAACCAAGACACGGTGGGCGCGCAGATCTACCGGCCCACGCGCAACAAGGATAATGATAACTACGGCGGAGACCTCGATGCCATCGCCAACACCAGGAGGTAAGTGTCTGGCAACGCGCTACGTATCAATGAGGTGATGTGCTATTTTATTCTACAAATACACTTAAGGGGCTCCAAGCGTAAATGTACGATTTTTCATGGTTTTTGTTTTGTATCTAGTCCATGCAATGGCCAAACTAACTTCCGAAATAAAGTTTATATGATTTTTCAGTGTCTATTTAACACAATCTTGCATTCGAAAATTAGAATATATTTCTATGTAATTAATTATGGATTTTTACAGAGGTCTATAAAAATAAAGATTGCGTATCTATCTAGTCCCTCAATATACCTTTAATAGACTCAAAACTTATGCCTTATTGTTCATAATGAAAAGACCTAACTTGATACGTAAGCATTTTCTTTAAAAAACTAATAAGAAAAAAAACAAGTCCAGTACCTTAGAAATTTGTTAAGTTAATGGAAATCTTTCATGATTCATTATCGATACTCACAATATAACAAATAATAAATTCTAATATGGAACATAGCGATTTTAAACAGTAGGGACCCATTGTTGGGAAGATTTGCGTCGATCTAGATTTCTTATGGGTCTCGACTGTTCAAAATAGCTATGTTCCATATTAGAATTTATTATTTGTTATATTGTGAGTATCGATAACGAATCATGAAAGATTTCCATTATAACTTAACAAATTTCTAAGGTACTGGACTTGTTTTAATTATTTTTTTATTTTATACTTTTTAGTTAAAATTATAAAAGTCAGTCAATTTCGCAATCTTTATCGTGGGGATTATTGAGAAGCTTGCAGAGATTTATTACAATACAATTAAATGAGAATTTAGCGAGAACGGCTTGCTAACCAACTTTAAATCGTTATAGTTCCTAACTGGTAATTCCAAATTAAAAATGATAAAAGAAATCTAATAATGATTTTTAATTCCCTATTCATTGATACCCCACTCGATATAGTACGTCGATTTTCATTTTTTTCTTTTTCACAATATGGTGTCTAATTATCGCCATTTTGAGTTTTTATCATTTTCATGTCTTCAGTGACATTCGGACAGTTAAGACAAATCGATTGACGTAAGAATCATCAAAATCGGTCCACGCGTTTGGTCTCTAGAGTGCCAGATAGGAACAAACATACATACATACTGTGGGAGTGTAGCAGTTGGTAGTAAAACAATAGTAACTATTTACGTATTTATTGAGAGCCAAATCAGTAATGAATATTTTAACATTATGACATTACAAAAACAGAAGACATTCTTTATTCGAATTGGTCATTCGAATCTATAAACGGCCAGGATATGAAAAAGGTTGCTATACACGAGCCACCTCACATGCATACATACGTACATACATAGACTGATAAACACATTACCACTCCTTTGCGTCGCGCAGTCGGGTAAAAAGCGTGTATGTTTTGAGAAAAGTGGCAAAAACTGGTTTTTCGTTGTAAAAATAACAAAGTTTGATGGCATTTATCTTGGTTTCGGTGACTCTTGAAGATAAACTGAAACAGTATATTGGTAAAGACGGCCGCTGTCAACATGATGAGACATAAACAACACGAAAAAGTGAACAGCTACAGATCGAAGGTCATTCAGAGCTGTAAGCCCCTTAAAACATCACCAGATAGCTTCTTCGATGGCACACTTTCGTGCTTATTTTTTCTGTGGTACGGCGATGTGTTCTTATGTTTCCTATAACGTGAACCCACGCTTCCTCCACCAACTTGTGGGACGTAGTCGAAAATAAAGATGGTAGAGACTTTACGTGTTTATTCGTTCAGATCAAAATCAGTATTGCAATCGAATACATCATGACATTACAAAACAGAGACGAAAGATATTCCTTATTCGAATCGGTCATTCAAATAAGCACTATCTATTTAAATAACGGCCAGTCTCTGAAAAAGGTGTCTATACACGAGCCACCTTTACAGTACACAGGATATGCGAAAAACGGTAACAGTACACCGACGGCTGGAACACGACTCCACAAACACATCTAGAAATTACATAGGTCATTGAACTGCTTCAACTCAAGAACTAAAAACTCCCTGAACCACCACACATAAGAAGCGTGCAGGGTTTTTGGCCAAGGCAGTCCCCTAGTCTTTCTGTGTCTATATCGAGCCATGGTCGTTCAGGGCTTCAGGGTAGGCAGTCTTTCTGTGCTTATATGAAGCCATGGTCGTTCAGGATAGGCAGTTTCTCTGTGCCTGTGTGGAACCATGGTCGTTCAAGGCTTCAGGGTAGGCAGTCTTTCTGTGCCTACATGCAGCCATGGTCGTTCAGGGCTTCAGGTTAGGCAGTTTCTCTGTGCCTGTGTGGAGTCATGGTTGTTCAGGATAGGCAGTGCCTTTGTGCCTATACGGACCGCTCGCCACTGCCAAACATCAAGTTGCAACTCAAAAATAAGGAGATTCTCATATCGTATGAAACTGGTGACATCAACATTACAAAGTATTACTTTACATTTCAGGGTAGTTAAATTAAGTATCACTAAGCAACACACACGTGCGGTAAGTAGCACTTTACGTGTTAATGTTGGCCCATATAAAGACGCCTACGAGATCATTGTAAAACGTTGTATGATATACATGCGAATAGGTTATACCCATACCTACTTACCGCACTTGTATCGTAAATAACTATTACTTATTTGTGTGTTCTTTGTTTGCCTTCGAAGATATCGCCTTATTCAATTGTATCGGCGCACGCCGGTTAAATTATATTTTGACTATTAGTATTAGTAAATTGAGAGCCGAATAATATTAATATGTGTGGCAATATCCTTGCTGATAGTGAAACATTGTGCTGCGCAGATTCGTGGCGGACAAGGAGTTCGCGGGCACCAGCAGCGGCGCCTCCCGCGCCGGGCCCGTGCAGTTTGAGAAGGATGCGCCTGCGCAACGCGACGAGCAGGTACACCACTCTATATATTTTCTGTCAAAAAATGTTTTTTTTTTTTTGTGACAATCTTTTATTCTTGACTATATTTATCCATCAACTACTCACCGAGACGATTCTAAAGAGCCCAAACTTGGCAGGATTGCGTTATTTTATTACCGATTTCCTTTAACCCCTATCCGGATCCATCATCAGATCAGCTATATGGTACCATAATCTTGCATTGTCACCGAAGTTACATAAGTATGCCAAATTCTAGCGCAATTTGAAACCGAGAAGTGGGTCAGATATAACTTGCAAGATTAGTTGACATATTTACTTCCTTCCTTCCTTAGTTAGTTACAGATATATGGATCTAATATAGAGCTTGTAAAAACAAATGTAGAAATATCAAATTGAGACAAAAATCTAAAATGAAGAAATAATATTTGTCTTATTTAGATATTGCGACCGAAAATTACTGTTGTGTTTTCTTGTCCAAAAGAAAATTAAACGTTACCTTGTGATTGTTTAGGGTTCAATGAAGGAAAAAGCATCATAAGCTATCAAGCAACTATACACTTAATAGCGGCTATTGTATATAAATACCTTAGGCATGCATAAACTTCATCTATATGTGTTTTCCATACAATTATTGAATTATTTGGTCACGAAGCCACTTTGAGGGCGTGGTGGGAGGTGAGGAAGGGCTTTAGAGGTAGCCAAGGATTTTTTTATATGTTTAATCTTTATTGCACGAAAGAAAACTTATCGTATAAAGAGGCTTAGTGTTTATTTTGTTTCCACAGGCGGGCCGCAGCGCAGCGCCCGAAGCGGACTTCGACCCGTTCGGTCTGGATCGGTTCTTGAGCGAGGCCAAGCGCGCCGACAAGGGCGGCCGCAAGCGCGACCACGAGCGCCACCAGCACCCGCCGCAGCACCCCAAGCGGCGCCGCGACTAACAGGTCAATACCACTTTACAGATCTCCATTCGGTCTATAAAATGCGCCAACTATATTTCAACGCCATATATTTTCTTCTGTTTACATAACTTTACCAATCAACGCTGCGACTAACAGGATACTACCACTTTACAGATTACCATTCGGTCTATAAAACGCGTCAACTATATTTCAACGCCATATATTTTCTAATGAAATTAAATTGGTAATACGCTTCCGTTAACTCATCTTTACCAAGCAACGCAGCGACTAACAGGTCACTACCACTATACATGATTACCGTTCGGTCTATAAAATGCGTCAACTTTATTTCAACGCCATATATTTTCTAATGAAATTAAATTGGTAATAAACTTCTGTTTACACAACTTTACCAAGCAACGCAGCGACTAACAGGTCACTACCACTATACATGATTACTGTTCGGCCTATAAAATGCGCCAAATATATTTCAACGCCATATATTTACTAATGAAATTAAATTGGTAATACGCTTCCGTTAACTCGACTTTTCCAAGCAACGCAGCGACTAACGGCTCACTACCACTACATATGCCTACTATTCGGCCTATGAAATGCATCAACAACCTTTCAACGCCATCTATTTCTTCCGATATTTATTACTCATCAACTTTATCAACCACCGTAGCGACATAACAGGTCGCTGCCACGAAACATCATTATTCAGCTATATAACCAGTATTCAATATTGCAAAGCTTTCTTCGTTTCTCTTTATGACAATTGAGGAACACCCTTCTGAACAGGTCACTACCATGACTGTCCAGCGAACAAAATGCTTCAACGACAGTTTTTTTGAAATGATTGACATCATCCTTCTGAAAAAAGTTATTACCACTACACAAGATTACTATTCAGCCAGATAGACACTTCAACACTATGTTCTAATGGACAACATGGTTTTGTTCTTTGGCCTTATTTATTTCATTTACACTTTAAAACACGTTTGAGTAAACAATTAAAATCTCTGAGGCACATTTATTATCTTTGTTTCAGGTTACACAAGATGCCTTACAACGTTCATATGGTTTGTGAATGTATTATAGTAATAAATATTAGGGTAACGTTATATAGGTAATTAAAAATATTATGTAATATACTACGTTTTACAATGATGTATGATGACCAAAATAATGTTTCAAATAGTCAAACATTTCATTTGAGTGACACCTTCTTTTTCATTTTTCTTTAAAAGTGTAGGAGATGGCTATGACTAATATGTGATTGTTTGTTTGTTATGAGTGTAGATGTACTACTAACATTATATTTTATCTATTTTTACCAAGTTTCATTAAGGATAATTTATCTTAAATCTGAAAAATGACTATTAATCAAATTTAAGATATAAGTTAGAAGTAAATTAGCTGGTTGAAATGTGTGTAAAACTGCATAGTACGAATTACTGGATAACAAATATTCTGTGGTTCGCGGGCTAACTGTAATTAAACTGTAATTGCCAATCCCTATCATTGTAGGAATTGCCAATTACAGTTTCATTACCATGAATTACGGACAGCAACCGTTAGGGGAGACTGTACCATCCAAAGCGCCAAATATAAATAGTCCCATATCTTTATGCCTATAGGATTAGGCATGTCTTACGATATATTTGGCAACTTTAGATGGTTAAGAGTATTTGATGTCGACTATACAAATAAAATCCATAGATTTTCGTGAACTGCACAATTGTTACCGATGTTTGTAGATAACAAATCAAATCGAAATGTAGCTTATCTACTCATTGTTGAAGTTTAAAGTTTGCACGTCAAAAGATGCGAATGTCAGGATTCAGCGGAACGAACCGACGCCCGCGTCCTCCAGCAAACTTGAACAGTAGTTAAGTACTTATAAGAAACAGGTAATCATATCTTTATCATCAAATTGCGTTTGTATACGGTGCGCTACACGGAAATACTTCAGTTGGGGGACTGTCGTCGTTTTGTAAAATGAGATGTACAGTCAACAACAGAAGTTGCCACGTAAACCAAGTGCTCAAAATAATACAATAAGTACACAACTTATCAGCAAAATATAATTTTTAATAAATCATTGTGATAAAATGAAACTTCTCGTCTGAAACTTTAAAAAAGTAAATAACATCATTTGCAGACTCCAAATTACAACTTCGACCTTGTGAATTATGATATAAGGTATACCTGCCATAATATTCTCAGAATCCCCGTCAAAACCAGCTATCTAATTTCTGTAGCTACCAATTTCACCAAACCTCATGAATTGTGAAAATTATAACGTGTCCTAGAAGCAGATATTGTAAAAAATGCAAGACTTGTATAAAGTAATAAATAAGAATGTTGTCAAGTTATGGTTTTATTTTTTCAATCCTGGTAAGAAGCACGTGGGTATTGGTTTCTGTTAATCTTTTTTTCTTATTTTATATAGGCAAGAATTGACTTCAATCTCACCTGTTGGTAAGCGGCGATGGCGCATGCTTATGCTTACCTAGAGAGTGCCTATTCACTCTTTATCTCATACTTCTAAACTTCTACGAATTGACTTCGCGTCTGCAGTGTTTGGCCTCTTAGCCGCTTTCTGATGGTAGGGTCAACCCTACGTCAGTAGTGACGTAACTAGAAATATCTCTTGGACAATAAAAAAAGTAACTTATCCAAATGTAAAACGCATGAATTTCGTATCTTAAAAATAACAATTTAAGGCTCGTAGTAACGTGAAAAGCCACATTTTGGTCGCGTTTGAAGGCTTAAAACTAAAAACTGTAGTTATATATATAATTAAAAACAAACAAAACCACCTGATCAGATTGGCCAAACTTTGTGATAGAATTGCTCAAAGTGTACTTTTAGTTTTTCATGAAATATCAGTTTTAATGTCAAGTCTTTTTTATTTTCTTGCAGTCGAAGTGAAAAGCAGAGTGTTTAACACGTGCCTGAAAGCCATTATGTCACTCAGACATATTTGTCCTCGCTCACGAAGTGAGCTCGTCCAAATAATCATTTCGTGTCATAATGGCTTATTTTAGCCCCTTGTCAAACAATCTACTATTTAATATGTTCAAAAACCACAGATAACGACCAGCTTTTCAATACTATCCGTGAATATAAACCGGCGCAGCTGCTGCGCGGAGGCCATAGTAACATAGTACCTATACGAATGTTATTATGAGATCACGTACAGTTTAATAGTTAAAAAACCGGCCAAGAGCATGTCGGACCATGCTCAAATGTAGGGTTCCGCAGCCGTTTATACAAAGAAATGCACTACATGTGAAAAAAAAAACAAACAAAAGAGCGTATCTCCCCGGCACTTACGTCCTTTTGCTGAGCATCGCAGTTTTTTGGCAATAACTTAAAAACGGTATGTCTGATCATGTTGAAAACAATTTTCGTTGAAAAGTATTTATTAAGCTATATATTTGTAAATTTTTTCATATTTTTTGAACATACCGTTTAGAAAACAGAGGGGGAGGTCACAATTTTTGCTACTTTCGGAGCGAATATTTCCGAAAATATTCACCAAATCAAAAAATGTTTTTAGAAACCTCAAAGTGTTTTTATAAGATCTGTCAAATGATGTGCCACACATTGACATTTGCTGATTTTTTTTTTTTTCAGATTCGGTTTTATGTATGAAGTGCCCCCCCTAGAAAAATATATTTTTATTATTTAACTATCAAACTAAGTAGCGGCTTACACAAGACACCTATGTTCCAAATGTCATCAATACATATCTTATAGTTTTTGAGTAAAATGCCTGTGACATACGGACGGACGGACGAACATGACGAAACTATAAGGGTTCCGTTTTTGCCATTTTCGCTACGGAACCCTAAAAATATTCCCTGCAGTCCTAAAACGCAAAAAAAACCGGTGTGTGTAAATCCGCAATTAATGATATTAAATTTGGTATTGCGTTGACATCACGCTACACTAGCGCATCTAGCGGTAAAATCAAACCGATGATGGAGGACAAAATATAATATAACTATTTGTGAAATGTATTTCTACATATTGCCTAATGTTGTCAGTCATCTGTAGGGAGTCATTAACTAGATGTTTTACCCTACTTTTAACAATTTTATTACATGATAAATTTTGGTTGTGACGAGGCAAATACTAAAATATAGTATTTCGATTCAGGGACACTACTAAAATATTTTATATCTTCAAACGAGCAATTTCTCTTTATACATTCTTCTTATAAAACATATATTTTAAAAATAAAGTTTTGAAATCGGTTTGAAAAGTTTGACACTGCGCGCGGTTGACGCGATCTGTTACAGCGGGGGGTGCGGGTGGTGCGGGCGGGAAAGTCTACGCCACGCCCCGATGCGCAAGGTCGTTCACGTTTACACGCGCCTTAAACGGAAATCAAAATAAAACCAGGGCATTTTTTGGGACTTCCAAATTTAGGAGTATATAAGACAAATTTTAGTTAATTATTTATTATGAATATTAAGATACACAAAGTACAAAATTAAATTCTAATAGCTTATGTTTTTTATCTATCCTATTAAGGCCATTTACATTGGCTGAATTTTTTTTTTTGCGCGCATTTCTTCAATAGTTCCTCCTTAGTAATAACTCTACGCGAGATAACGAATAAAGGGCATTTTTATTTAAAATTGTACCGTTAGACGAAACATAAATTAACATAAATAACGTCTAAATTGTCACTTTCATGACCCTAGTTAAAGATAAGTACATACAAAATGCCCTAAGATTCCTGTCGTCCATGTTGGGCGGGCGACATCGGTGTTAATCAACTTATTGGATTATTTTTATAAAACTGTACCATGGTTTAATACTTTGACTCTGGCAAAATTGTCCTGATCCTGTCCCGGACGGTAGCTATTAAAATTAAAAACTGAAAATGCCCAATAATGACATTATTATTACAAGTATTTTCTTTGTATTAGTAATAAACGAAGTTACCTTGATCAAATTGTGCGACTTGAAATATATCTATGTCGCGTGCTTCGTTATAAGCTCTATCGACATACCTTTGCATAAAAATAACCAATAAACTTTTTAAAACGGTGCATGTTCATGTGTAATCATAACATTAAAATGTATTCATACTTTATATCAACTTTTTACAACATCTATTACTCATTTAAATTAAACAATTTTACGGATTATATCGCGTATATTATCTCATTTGAGTTCCCGACGTTTCGGAAGCTCTTCAGTTTTCCATGGTCACGGGTTGACGTTAAATTGTTTTATTTAAATGAGTAATAATCGCGGAAACAGAAGAAAATATTAACATCTATTATTTGTAAAGTGCCTTCATCTAAATATCTAAGCATGTACTTGTATCATTAAAATTATGTATAAATCAACAATCATATATTATTACAATTCAAATAAGATATTCATTAAATATATTAAGTTTATATAATCACAATATGGCAGTATTTATCTAGGTAAGTATAAAAATATGTTACATATGTATAAACTTTACGAAGGTACACTACTTCACTCTTATTTGTCGGTTCGTTCAGTTCACGTTTACTTTATGTTAAAGACCCGACTACCGCTTTTGTTTATTCCAGCACCTACAGCAAAACTGTGGTGCTGGAAAAAAGATTGTCTGTCTCTTTTCTACTAAATTTATTGGCCTCTGTAAAATGCGTTTCGAATATTGACAATAGGGATGTTGACAACTTTTTTCTGTGGTATGTTATAGAACGACCATTCAATAACAGAAATACTGGTGAAAAAACTACTTCAATACCATAACAACTCCACGAGATACAATAACTTTAGAATTCCACTTTTGGACTTTCCCAAAAACGCTCCATACTAAACTCTATGAAGGCGTGACGTCACACCTTCCTACTTTATATGGGGAAATTAAGAACTTTGTTCTGCAGCTATGTTAAAACTTGCGTTTATCAAAACGGTTTCATAACAAGTAACCATATATTTCGTGAGTTATTCAATGGTATTATTATTTATTAATATTTTCATACTTTAAAAATGGACTTTCCCACCTAACTTTAAAGGCTCCTAAAACGAGCTATATGTAAGGTATCGAACTCAAATTTGTTTTTTAGGATTTGTATTATAAAAACCACCATCTATTCTATTCTATTCTAATTGCACTACGTGTACAAATTATGAGAAAAATAGGTATTTCAATTGTATTTACAATCATCCTATAAAGATACATTATCTTACAAGGTTTAGGTACCCAAGTGTCCGCTCCGATTTGATTTATTTTTATATATTTTAGAGAGTAGTGTAAAATAACGGACACGTATTGTTGTTAGCTGCCCAAACTCAACCTATTCGGAGAAATTGTCCTCCAAAGTACAAAAAACTGACCAAACCCTCTAACTTCTGTAGAGAAACTGAAACCTTGAAGCATATTCTTTTTTGTAAAATATAACTTTAAGCCGAAATAACAAAACTCCCATAATTTTTTTATGCTCTCCAATATATAATCAAACCAGTAATTAACTAGCAATTTGCTTTAACGAAACTCTTTACAGAAGTTTGAGGGTTTGGTCACTTTTTAGTACTTTGGAGGACAATTTCTCCGAATAGGTGGAGTTTGGTCAGCTAAAAAAAATTTGTGTCCGTTATTTTACACTACTCTCTAACATATATATAAAAATAAATGAAATCGGACCCGGACACTTCGGTACCTCCTTGTTAGAAACACCTGCTTCAATTTACCCTGTTTTCAAGTTACTACAAAAAGTTGGAGACGCTTAATTCAACTTTAACTCTTTATTGCACACCTCGCAAATACACAGTACAGGGATTTACAAAGCACAATTACAGGTAGATAACAGGCGGCCTTATCGCTAAACAGCGATCTCTCCCAGACAACTTTTTGGTAGTGAAGAATTTATTACAAAAAATATTACTAGGCGGTGCAAAACAGCATAGATTTTTTCGTATAAGTTACTGATCCGCCATTTTCTATTTTCGTCCTACTTCTGTAGGTTCTTAAAGTCGCTGCCCCAATAATACAGGCTTCTATGTTTCACTTTCAACGAGTTAAAGTATGAACATTGTCTAATTTTAACTACCCTGAAAATATAACATAGAACCCTGTTTGGCTCAGCGAAATGTTAGTAAGTATTGGTCAACAAAAAAAAAAACATCACGCATTACTCGATTTTATGTGTCAGAGATGACTGCGAAGCCAAAGCACCCAAAAATAGGAGCTCAGCGAAGCAGGGTTCTTTTGAGTTTTCTAACCCTGAATCTAATATATTAGAATATGACGAGTACAGTTACGTTGCCTATTTAACTAAATTTCTGCCAAGTTTCAAAAGTAGTGGGTGTATGACTTTGATTTTGATTGCATCTGTATTTATTAAATTTAGTTTATATTACTAGCCAACTATACAAGTAAATACTGGCTACTTATCTTGGCTACGACATTGGTTTTTTTCAAGGCCTAACACAATTTACGTGACATGCCTCTTTAACTGCCTTCGTTCTGATTTGTACAGTAATTATAATAACAATACTTAATATAAAGTACTTATCACAAAATCAAATTATCCCTTCGTGCTTTAAAAATATTAATTTAAATTTCAACAAAACAATGAACGTCTGCTTAAAGAAAAACGATCTACATACATCCTTTTAACATTAGCATTATGTATAAATCTCTGGTCCCGTGAAGCTGGCTACTTTTTTAGAACCTGGAAAATTAAAATAATAGTACATTAACAAGGACGACGGGTCATTCTATTTTTGATTTACCACTTTAGTTTGTCTATTGAAAAACAATATTCAATGAAAGATTTATAAAATAAACATACTATGCAAAAGTTTCGTATCTGATTTATGGAATCTTGCCTACAGAGTGATCCAAATAGTGACCCAATTTTTTTTTCAGATATCTCGCTCCTAGGTGTATCCGAAAATACCCCATATTAAACGATTATTCATAGTTTAGAAGTTACAATTTCGAGCGGCTTAAAAAAAAAATGTATACACAGATTTCTTAAAAAAAAATCTGCAACATAATTATGCCTTGAATTACTGTCCTATACTTAAAATAATCAACTAATTAAAATAAAGCAAATCACGTCGACGGAAAGCCGTGTTACGGCGGCTAATAGAGAATCATAATGGGCGTTTATAAAAAATAAAACTCTTAACTTCACATTTCAAAATATAGAAGCTGGCGGTCCCGGGTTCGAAACCCGGCTAGGGCAAGTGTGTGATGATCACGAATGTTTGTTCCTGGGTCTTGGATGTTTTCTATGTATTTAAGTATTATCATGTATCTGTATATTATGTATATCGTCGCCTAGTAACCATAGCACAAGCTTTGCTTAGTTTGGGACTAGATCGGTTTGTGTAAGATTGTCCCTGATATTTATTTATTATTATTATTTACTTTGAGAATTTTGGAGTTCTGGAGTTTCATACTCACAATCGTTTGTACTTTCGAATCTAATACACAAAATATTTATCCAAACATGTTCCATTCCGAAACGTTTTATTTTTATTAACGTGACGTAATGAAAAAACAGTTTTCCATATAAGAATTTGTTTTTTTTCTAATATGAGGCTCGAATGTACAAACGATTCCGAGTAAGATAAACCCATAAAAACAAAATTATGAAAAATAACTTGACGGGTATTTTTTTTTTTGGAAAAGGCCACATTAAATGAATAAATAAATAAATCATTTATTCACTCCACCACAAAGTATAAATATACAGTTTAATAAATGTTTTTAACAAACTGTATATTTATACTTTGTGGTGGAGTGAATAAATGATTTATTTATTTATTTAGATTTGGTTTATGAAAGCTCAATGAAAGTATGAGTGGAAAATGTACCTGCGTCAGTTGGCGTGCTGGCAGTCTCCTTTGTCGAGGCGCTGCGCCTTCGGCTCGTACACTAACATGGATACGCGCTCCGGACTCGTCTTGTTCCGTATATCTACAAATACATGAGCTTCTGTTTACGTAATTAACTACATATAAACAAAACAACAAAATTGTAATTCCTTTATTTTCGCCCGGGGATAAAAATAAAAGAACCTAATACCTCTCCACCCTTAACCCTCCGCACCGATGTTGCCCCCAGGCCAATGTGTCGCTATTTACGGAGGCCCACCTAGCAGGGGGCAAGTCATCGTCTACCAGTGTACCAGTGCCTTTGTACTTGTGCCTATGAGACACGCTTTTCCTGGAAGACGTCCGGTTGTCTCAAGAAATAGCCCAGTGTTTAGTCAATCTTTTCAATCCCATAACCCCAGTATATTTAGATCCCACCAATCTCCAATAGTTCTTGCGTGGTATGAGCATGTAATGAGGAGGGATGAGCGTCATATTGGTAAGAGAATGTTAGGGATGAATGTCGAAGGACAAAGAGTGATAGGTAAGCCAAAAAAGCGATGAATGGATGTGTGAGAGAGGACATGAGAAAGTAAGCGCTGAAATGACGAATAATAGGGATGAATGGAAGAAGAAAACATGTTGTACCGACGCTACATAAGTGGGATAAGGGCAGGGAGAATATGAATCTCCAATTCTTACATCTAGCGAATGTTGTCTCTGTGCGCGTCTCATCATACGGGCAGGAACAGCACCCGCGCGGTGTACCTCTTATATTTCATTAAATTCTCGAAAGGGACTCTACACGTTGACTTTGGCTACGCGCACGCCTCCTAAAAGTCCGGGACACTATTGTCCTGTGAGCAGGAGTGACATACATCAAAATAAATAAAGATTACGTTGATTGACTGAAGACTTTACCATGCCCTCCACATTTTCAAAAGCTAAGACTTACAGCGCAGGCTGAGGCGACGTCGATGTGCGGATAGCTCGAGCTGACGTCGGACCAGCTGCGAAGCAGACGCGGGCCGACCGGCGGGCATCGTCGACACTTCCCTCATGGGCGTCACGTCTGATGATGCGGTTTTGTTGTGATCTGAACACAAAATAACCTTGTTATAAGTTTTACAATGTTTGACTTTGGGTCATTTTAGTACGAGAGAATGCCTTTTGGATTAGCGAACACAGCCATTACTTTTTATTGAATGAAGCATTCCACGAGAATAACAAATTTGTCGCTCACGCGACGACTATGGCAGCTTATCAAAAGACATGCCCTAGAAAACACTGCCAGTGCAGAAGTCAAGCTATGAAATATTATCATAGCAAAAATCGGCTCCCTAGCATTGTTAGAAGTATCAAAAGAATGGTGACACGTCACGTACGCGACATTCTGGTAGGATGCCCCGAACTTGATCTGTGACTCGGCCATAATCGTTGAATTAATAAAAAAACCTCTCACACATACTTATGCCACGTACCTACTCGTAACTTATGTCTTACGTGAAACGAGACTAATGAGTTCATAAATTACGTCATCTATTTTTGACCCCCTCCCGTTCTAAAATCATCCAACCATCATAATTCGAATGACCCCTCCTCCTTTCTGCCATTTCCAAGAAATGCGTTTTAGCAACAGTTTATAGAAATACGAATTCAATTTCTTTTTTACTCATTGAAGTACTTTTTATCAATCGATAGAACTAACGTTAAAAAGAAAATCCATCTTTTTTTCTAGTTTTATAATTGTTATAACATAATGGGCAGTAGCTTTAAGTAGCTCACTTTTTTTCCGATTGATTGTGTGTTCTTATATCAATATATCTATTGTTAAATGAAGAGCATATTACCTCGTTCGGTGGCAAGCAGGATCTTGCGGTTGCCATCTCTTAAACCGGGACGCAGTAGCTCTCCTCGCGAGTCCAATAGACCCAAGTCGATAGCCGTCATCTTTAGATCCGAGGAGTCTTGCGAGGAGTTTTGACTCAGCGGTTCAGCCTGATAACAAAAGGGGAATAAATAATGGTAAATATGACAAATAAAAATGAATTAACGTTGAGACGTTGACTTGGTATGTCAATGACAGGGGTAGGGTCCGAGTTCAAATCCTAATTGCTATAACTTTTTCTGCTTCTATTTAATCAATCAAATCAAAACAAAATATGCTTTATTCAAGTAGGCCTAGTTACAAGCACTTTCGAATTGTCAGTTACATTGAGAGTCTTTGCTGGGAGACATACAATATGATCCAACATTTGTTGCAAGGATTAGGGCAACCCAGAGAAACCTAATCAGATCATTTAACTTAAGTATAATATTATTGATAAAAGTAAGAATAATATTAAGGAATTCTTTATTTTATGAATTCTTTTTAAAATGATGGGGTTTAGGGCTGGATGTTAGTAAACCGAAGATATTACCTTCGTCTTCTTTGTAGGGCTTGAATGTGGTCTGTTCATAAAGTCAATATGGTTGACCCCGCTTCGATTCCTAGCTGTAGGCGACAGTTTGCGGTACTCCGTGCGCGGTTCCAGCTCCACCATCGCCGGTGGCGCCGCCTGGTGGACGGGGAAAAGCGTTACATATCAATCGCAGTGACTGTCGTTCCAAGTTCAAAAAATCACTGTGACTTTGTCACCCGGTATTCAGCCCACGTTAAAGTTTCTTTCTGAAGTAATCGGACGGATTACTCCGTTCGAAGTTCGTATATCAGCGTCCGTTTCCTTCTCATGTTAATCTTGAGAAAGCAAGATGATAGGATACGAATTTCGAGCAACGGACCAGCTCTCAGATTAGATCTGTGTAATGATATTACTCTGATTTTGCCATACTTTTGCTTACAATTAAATGTATTTTTGACAGAGTAAATTGACATGTTTACCTAAAAAATACACCAAATAGTGACTGCACTGTCTCAACAGATAAAACAAACATTAGGAGCGTTAGTGTTTTCGTGACGATGTTGCTTCGTGATAAATCCCAGTCAGTGATGCTTTTAGAAGGCAAACCACTGATTTTTACAAGCTCTTATTTAACTTGCAATGTATGTTTGTTTAGGTGGAATATTGCAAATTAAAATTGACCAAATCCCGTTTTCCGATTGAGACGAAATTTGGCATACTTATGTAAGTTCGGTGACAATGCAATAGTATGATATTGATACCATCGAGATGATCTGATGATGGATCAGGAAGGTGGTCATAGAAACTCTGTATTAAAATAATGCAATCCTACCGAGTTTGGCCTCTTTAGAATCGACTCGGCGAGTAGTTAGTGGATGTTCAAGGAAAAGTACAGTCGGCAATAAAAATAAGTCTCAAAAAAAATGTAGACAAAGTTATTTCATCGTCACGTTATTTATCACCAGTGGATAGGTAGTATTTCATTCACCTAAAGTTTGCGCGAGGACATAACATTGAGTGTCGCCAAAATATAATTTACTGATACTATCATTTTATATATATCACAGTTCAAACAATTCAGTTAAATATCGTAAAATGGGTAGGTAATTAGGTGTGGCGTCAGGAAAATAACAAGGAAAGCCGCAGCGTATTTACTCATATTTAAAGAAAAGGTGGTTGCCTTTCCTTGGGCAACCCGGTGAGAATCGGCTTATATGGACGCCACAGCACTGGTAGGTGGGTACATATATGTATGGCGGGTATATTTAACGTAATACCTATGTATTCCGTGATATGGAAAACATAAAAAAAAAAATGTTTTAAGTGTGTTAACCACTCTGTGTTACGCCCTCGCGCCAAGTTTAATCCTTTGAACGCTTTCATATTTGAATGACTGACCAAACAATGATTATTTCGACGATTTACGACACCTTTAGGCGTTGCTGGTACGGTAGGCCCGACAGCACACGACACCTGGTGTTCTCGGCGTTTAAAGGGTTAAGTAAGTTACCACTATAGGTATTTATTCCGTTCACTATTTATCAAAAACGAGAGGCTAAAGGTATGAGAGCACAAAGCGACTCCATCTCTCCTCCGCTACACCGGCTTCAGCCACTTAGGGGGAGTTGTCGATACGCTGCCTCTAAGTGCTGGAATAACTTGCCACCGCCTGTAAGAAATAGCAAGTCCCTGGAGATATTTAAAAACCGTTGTAAGGCATGTCTTTTGGATCTACAAAAACAATTGCAATGCACATGATAGTCATCCGAAATGTATAACAGCGTCGGTGGCAGAATAACAGCGTCGGTGACCAATTGTCCTTGTGGGCTCTGGGCATTGACATAAGCTGAGCCACCTTCCCTTTCATCGTTTTGCATACTTCTGTACCTTACCATATATAAGCCAAAACCGAATTATGTACCTATGCAAAAAGTGAATAAATGTCTTTTATTATTTATTTATTATTATTATTATCAGTTATCAACTTATCAGTATTATCACCAGGCCTCGGACTTTTTATCGCATGGTAAGACGTTAGAGAACCGTGGAGTCGATATTAACATTAAAACTTTACTCATACTCATACTCACTCAGTTAATTTATTCCAAAGTTGATTATAAATGAATTGTTGGTTACCTGTTGGTTTGTGCGCCCAAACAACGGCGAGAGTTTGGGTTTCGGGCCGTCTTCCACGCTTTCGATGGTCACTGTGGTGTCTACGCTGTTGGGTTTGTGTGTGATCGGTTTGACGACTATCAGGCCGGAATCTGAGTCTTTCGTTCCGATATTGTAGTTTGGGTTCTCGAAACCTGTTCGATACATAAAGACAGGTGATATAGTTAAACGGAGGTATTAAGAGGATATACCTACCAGCAAAAGGCCTTTTGGAAATTAGGTTTATTAAAAATACTATTGCCATCGCATCGCCTCAAATTACAGTGCAAAAGGGACAACTGCAGCTCGGAACGATCTGACCTACAAAAAATTGGCGAAAACAGGGTTTCGTAGTATTTTCTCTTCCAAAACTGGACTAATTTCAGTTTTTCTTTCACATATATTATAACGAGGGCTTTGGCTATGCTTCTATGTTTTCTGTTTTTCTTTTATATTCGTTTAATTTGTTTACTGAACGTGTGCTTATGGCATTTTTTGCAGTTTTAGAGGGCCTCTAATTCTTAAAATAAACAAATTATTAAGAAAAAAAAACACAGGGGCATGGCACAGGTAAGTATAAATCATATTTATATAAAAAAATGCTTTAAGACAATTATCCAGGGAGGAAATTGAGTATAACGTTTGTATCGAGGAACGGCCACTAGCATATCCTCTTTTGTGGTTGAAGATTAAAGAAATAATGCTATACGAATTATTATTATTATTTTATGTTATAGGGGGCGAACTAGCAGACGGATCGTCTGATGGCAGTGGCGTAGCTACCGAAGCGCTATAATATTATAGACGCGGTGCCCTACACATGCCCCACAACATTGCGGCCCAATTTTTAATTTTGCCCCGGAACCCTAGGTTACCAAGCTACACCACTGCCTGATGGTAAGCGATCACCGTTTCCCGTAGACACTTGCAACACCAGAGGATTCACAAGTGCGTTGCCGGCCTTTAAGGTGGGAGTACGCTCTTTTCTTGAAGGTCGCATCGGTCCGGAAATACTGCCGGCGACAATTTTTTCCACATTTCAGTAGTGTTAGCAAAACGCACAGTTAGCATGTGTTCTATCTTTAGAGAATAGATGGTGTAAATGAAATGCCCAAACACTTAATAAATTAATATAATTCTAAAAAAGAATGCTGATTGCACAGTGGTAGTAGGTCAAGTGAAGTGAGTAGAAATTTTTGCATGAAGAATTTTTAAGCGCCTGACATGAGCGACGGCGATGTTTGACCGATGGAGTTATGGTGTTGAATTTATATAGCCTAAACAGCATGGTCGAATAAAACAAGTGAGCTGTAAATCGCTTTTCTTGGGATATTCTGTTTTAATACTAGATGGCGATGAATATTTAATATTGACGATGGTATCATTGAACAAAGAAAAGCATTACAGTAACAATTAGTTCGTAAACAGCTAGAATAACACTGTCACGCTAATAACGAAGAACATACATATGAGCAAAAGCGGACTCAACTGTACGTTCACCCAGGTATACAGCCATTAATTTCTCACACGTCCACCAACTAACAATCTCATACTTCCTCACACACACAACCAAATCACATACTTTCCCCCTTACTAATAAGCGATGCATTCGTCTTATGTGTACCTAATAGATTTTTGTAAGGTCCTGACAGAATACCAGTGAAGTGGCTTGCCGCTTCATTATGCTGAGTCAGCCCCTTTTCTCTGCCACGACACATGGTTTTTCTCTTTTTCCATGACTGTTCTTGGTTTTAAATATCTCATGTTTTTTTTTCTTTTTTTAACCCCCGACAAAAAACAGCGGTTTAACGTGTCTGAGTATCTGTCTGTGGCATCATAGCGCCCATACGGATGGACCGATTTGAGTGCGGTTTATTTTGTGTCATAGATAATTTTATCCCGAGTGTTCTTAGCTTTGTTTGATGAAAATTGGAGCACTCGTCGCCAAGATATTCAGCTTTAAGTGGAACAAGTCGGGGGGTTTATAAAATTTTTAATTTTGTCTTTTATCTACGATAGATGAGCATTTGACCGCAATCTCACCTGTTGTTAAGTGACGATGCGGCCGAGGATGTATCATGCCCTTCTAGAAACAGCCTAATTCGCTCTTTGTCTTGAACACGCCCAAATTATAATGGTCGGGGAACACACTCGCAGGAAACGAGTTCCACTCCTTTGCGGTACGCATGATCAAAGTGGCACCAAAGCGCTTCGTGCGGATACGCGGAATATTGTTTATAGTTTCATACTTATTTTTACTGTGCATTATGTTTGTGTAACCATGTATGTTGTGGATATGAATAAAGTGTTAATCTATCTTTCTAGAATGGCTAAAAAATAATCGCGTCATGTACAAGATACATGTCGGGGAACGGTTTTCTTGTATGGCGACTTGGCAACCAGATAAGCAAAAAGGTTTTGTATAATTTTCCCTCCTTCTGCTTCAGTCCGCGAACTATTGGACCTCTCCCTATAATGAAATTGCGTGGATATAATATATTGCGTTGACAGTGAAAGTTTTTCAATATTATTTTAGTGCGATCTTCATTTCCCGACTTCGGCAAAACAGGAAGGTCATGATTTTGTCAGTCTATGCATCTTTGTAAAAAAAGTAAGTGTGCTCCATCAAAGCGCTTAAACAATTCATCCAAATTTGATTACTGATATTATTCGATTTGTTATTATGATCCGGATTCAAAAAGGACCTTTGAGCTTATCTGTAGTCGGATAACAGTACTTTTTTAATAAAAAGATTAAACAAACTTATTATTTTTACTTGTTTAACAGACAGACGCGCATACGAAAGTATGTAGACAAAGGTTCGTAGTTAGCAGTTGCTAGTCTGTATTGATTTAGGCACTTAATAATTTACGGCTGTAGCACTTATTAACTGTGTGGACACAGAAAAACAGTTGAGTTCAGTGGATCAGTTACTAGTAAGCTACCCTCATGACCGATCAATAGGCTAGTTTCCTGATAAAAAAATAATATTATAATTAGTCCGTCAGATAGATTATCAAAAAATATAGGACACGTATTTTTTTCTTTTGTCAATTAAACAAAAAATGATGAAGATATAGCCCGTTAAAGTTCCCCGTGACGTCACTCTCAAACTTTGACGCGCTTTATCTCTTTTGTTTTGATGGACTAATTGACGACACTTTTGGCTCAGTGGGTTGCACAACGGCCTACGAAGCTAGCGGTCCCGGGTTCGAATCTCGGCCAGGGCAAGTGTTTGTGTGATGAGCACGAATGTTTGTTCCTGGGTCTTGGATGTTTTCTATGTATTCAAGTATTATAATTTATCTATATATTATGTATATCGTCGCCTAGTACCCATAGTACAAGCTTTGCTTAGTTTGGGACTAGGTCGATTTGCGTAAGATTGCCCTGATATTTATTATTTATTAATTATATTTTTTTAGGACACAACCCTATTATAAGTGTAACACGAATTTCTTTACGAGGGAACAAACCCACCGGTCTGCGTTGTCTCGTCGCTGATCGCAGTAAACGTCTGCGACGCTACAGCGTGCACTTTCCCCACCCGCCGTCGCTCCAGCTCCGCATGTATGTCTGTCTGTACTCGCAGTCTCTGTACTGAGGAAACTTACCCACCGGTCTGCGTGTTCTCGTCGCTGATCGCAGTAAACGTCTGCGACGGTACAGCGTGCACTTTCCCCACCCGCCGTCGCTCCAGCTCCGCATGTATGTCTGTCTGTACTCGCAGTCTCTGTACTGAGGAAACTTACCCACCGGTCTGCGTGTTCTCGTCGCTGATCGCAGTAAACGTCTGCGACGCTACAGCGTGCACTTTCCCCACCCGCCGTCGCTCCAGCTCCGCATGTATGTCTGTCTGTACTCGCAGTCTCTGTACTGAGGAAACTTACCCACCGGTCTGCGTGTTCTCGTCGCTGATCGCAGTAAACGTCTGCGACGCTACAGCGTGCACTTTCCCCACCCGCCGTCGCTCCAGCTCCGCATGTATGTCTGTCTGTACTCGCAGTCTCTGTACTGAGGAAACTTACCCACCGGTCTGCGTGTTCTCGTTGCTGATCGCAGTAAACGTCTGCGACGCTTCAGCATACACTTTCCCCACCCGCCGTCGCTCCAGGTCCGCATGTATGTCTGTCTGTACTCGCAGTCTCTGTACTGAGGAAACTTACCCACCGGTCTGCGTGTTCTCGTCGCTGATCGCAGTAAACGTCTGCGACGCTAAAGCGTGCACTTTCCCCACCCGCCGTCGCTCCAGCTCCGCATGTATGTCTGTCTGTACTCGCAGTCTCTGTACTGAGGAAACAAACCCACCGGTCTGCGTGTTCTCGTCGCTGATCGCAGTAAACTTTTGCGACGCTACAGCGTGCACTTTCCCCACCCGCCGTCGCTCCAGCTCCGCATGTATGTATGTCTGTACTCGCAGTCTCTGTACTGAGGAAACAAACCCACCGGTCTGCGTGTTCTCGTCGCTGATCGCAGTAAACGTCTGCGACGCTACAGCGTGCACTTTTCCCACCCGCCGTCGCTCCAGCTCCGCATGTATGTCTGTCTGTACTCGCAGTCTCTGTACTGAGGAAACAAACCCACCTGTCTGCGTGTTCTCGTCGCTGATCGCAGTAAAAGTCTGCGACGCTACAGCGTGCATTTTCCCCATCCGCCGTCGCTCCAACTCCGCGTGTATGTCTGTCTGTACTCGCAGATTGATGTCTCCATAGCGCCGCACGATATAATTTAAAAGCCAATGGTAGCCTTTCTTCAGGCCGGGGTCGATCTTGGGTTTCTTTTTCGAGGTTTCTGTGGTGGCTGTGTAGGATTCCACTAGGGTAGGGCATCGGTATCTGGGTAAGATAATGGTGTACGTAAGACTTAAAAGTATAGGTATCCTTGTAAATCATTTTCGAAAAGAAGTCGTGAACTAATAAAATCTCAACACATCTAGAGAAAAGTTGATAATTTGCAAATCGATTTCCTTGAACCATAACTAAGAACATTCTCAACGAAATTACCTATCAAACAAAAAAAAACGAAGTAAAAAACAGTTTATCGATTAATCCATTCACGGCACAGACAGACGCACAGATACACATTTCAAACTTATACACCCCTCTTTTTTTCGTCGGGGGTTAATAGGTTAAAAGAACGAAATGCCACGTTGTAAAGTCAAGTACAAAAATATGAACAAAGCGTTTGCTCAAAAGTAACTCTTTCTGTCCGTCTGGCTGTCCGTCGGTCGGGTAACGAGTGAAAAGGTAATCCTTTTCACGCTTGACCACTAAATCAATTTAGATGTGACTCCAATTATAAGAAAAAAGGACAATTTTTGACAAGTATATGACGATACCGTTCTATAGGACAAACGGAAAGTACAAGTACCTATAATTGGCGTGCCATCTTACTCCCCTGTCGCAATCACAAGACGATGTTACTGAAACTCGAGTAATAATCCTTTTACTGCGACAGGGTTCTTCAGCGTCATAATAGGTATATCGCACTTGGTATTGGCAATGTGCCCGTGGTGATAAGCGGAAGACGTACAAGATCAAGCATGCGGGTATTACATAGACTTAACATTCCGGTCTTATTATGTTCTTACTAACAGCATTAGGTATGAATTATATAAACAACTTTTTTACTTCAGCTTAGTCGGATATAAAATCCTATAACCATCTGTGAATAAGTAGTAGCTTGCTACCAGTACGAGGGCTGCTATTTATATATCCGGAAACCGGGATTACAATCTTCTTAGATAGCATATTTGACCGCCATGGTAAAATTTGAACTTTTTTAAGTATATAAGGTATATTTTTTCTTCCTTATTAACGCTCGTGTTTTGTTTTTGACGGGTTTTAAATGTCATCTCGCAGCAAGAATGGAACTCACTCGTGAAAATATTCGTGCTATGATTTATTATGATTTTCGGCGTGGTTTAACGCAACAACAGTGCATAGATCAACTAACTTCAACTTTTGGTGATGAAGCCCCATCTAAAACTACTGTGTATCACTGGTTTAGTGAGTTCAATCGTGGACGTAGTATGCTTACGGACGAAGTTAAGGCAGGTCGCCCGAAATCGGTCGTTGTACAACAAAATATCGAGGCTGTGCGAAAACTTATAATGGACGACCGACATGTTATGTACCGCGAGATAGAGGCGACTCTGGGTATTTCTATGACCAGCATTAATAGCATATTACATAATTATTTGGCTGTAAAAAAAATTTGTTCGCGTTGGATACCCCACAACTTAACAAATGAGCAAAAACATGCTCGCGTCGAATGGTGCAATAAAATGTTAAAAAAATATAACCGTGGTGACTCAAAAGCCGTTTATAACATCTATACAGGTGACGAATCCTGGATCTATGCATACGATCCCGAAACGAAGCAACAATCAACGGTATGGGTGTTTCAAAATGAGCCGAACCCTATGAAAGTTACTCGTGCAAAAAGTACATTGAAACAAATGGTGGCCTGCTTCTTCGGTATTAATGGCCATGTAGCTACAGTGCCACTAGAAAACCGTAGAACGGTTAATTCAGAGTGGTACACGACCATTTGCTTACCGGAAGTATTTGAACAAATTCGTAAAACTAACCAGCGACGAAGAATCATTCTTCATCATGACAATGCCAGCTGTCATACGTCACGCGAAACAACTCTATTTTTGGTGGGTCAAAATGTGGAATTAACGGGTCATCCGCCGTACAGCCCTGACTTGGCACCCAACGATTTTTATTTATTTCCAAATATAAAGAATAAATTACGCGGTCAACGATTTTCGACCGCTGAAGATGCTGTCGACGCATTCAAACAACACGTTATGGAGGTACCTCAGGCGGAGTGGCAGAAGTGCTTTAAAAATTGGTTCACGCGAATGCAAAAGTGCATAGATCATCAAGGGGAATACTTTGAAAAACAATAAAACTATATTCAGCCGTGTACGTTTGTTTGTTTTTTTGTTTCCGGATATATAAGTAGCAACCCTCGTATACCAAAAATAGTTGAAATCAGTTTAGCAGTTTTGGCGTGATGAAGCCACGACGACACAAAAATACCATAAAAAAAACGATTCATTGACCTTCAAATATCTGCATCACTTATTAATACTAGCGGCCGCCCGCTTCTTTGTCCGCCTTAGATTTGTTTATTGCGGATAAAATCTATTTTTCCGGGATAGAAAGTAGCTTATGTCTTTCCCCAAAACTCGATATTTTACTAATTTAAATGTGAAGCATATTACCAAGATTTCAAGTTCCTAGCGTAAAAAAATATTTACTGCCGATACAAATTTTCATCCCCTTTTTCGTCCCTAAAAGGGCCTATGTCCTATTATGATATATAAGGTACATAACCGGAAAGTTTAATAAAATTCGTCCAGTAGTTTTTGAGAATAAGTGGAACGTACATACATACTTTCACGTTCATAATATAGTAAGGCTAAGGATGAGGATAGATGTTATAGATTAATTAGTCATTATCTGTCTGTGTTATTATCTTTTGTCTCCCAGGCGAAAAATGAATGGCTGGTTTGTCCAACGCATATTTAGGTCACTGTTAAAGGACAGGGAGCTTTTGTCTGTAAACTCTGTCTTTAGTATCTGTTGGTGAACTTAAGTGCCAGTGGCTGGATTGCAAGTAGAACCGATGGCTGGTGGGGCAGAAACGTCTTGAGTGGCGATCGCGTACATGCTGTAGCGTGGGAAGGGAAGACCCCCTACAAGATGGACCGGGACGGCAAACGGGTGCACGACCGGTTGTTCTGGATATCCTTGTGGAAGGCCTTTGTCTACCAGTAGATATGCTTACGCTCACGACGCTAGAGTAAAAAAATATAACAATATTAAACAAGGGTAGCTCTTCGCCATTTGTGGGCTGGCGGGAGGATGCGCTCAATAGCGATGAATGGTGGAGGAGAGGCCTTTGCCCAGCAGTCAGACACTTTAACAGACTAATGAAAAAAAAAATGTATATGGGGGTCATAGCGTTTAAACCCCCTCTTAGCAGGGCCGCCGACATGTTTTGGTTGTATGACCCGCCCCCCCTGCCCCTCTCTCTTGACTCGAAGGCTGGATCAACCCTGTTTGAGTCGTAAGGTACATAGTCGAGGTTTTACATACTTGTTGACTAGTACCTTTACCCCTAAATGACCCCTAATAATGACCATGGGTGATCGGTTGATCCTGTTGGTCGGCCAGTACCAGGGTTAGCTTGCCTTCAATAATCATAGACAATCTTCCTTATTGTTTCTTTGTAGTTGTTTTCTACTTACTTGTTGACTAGGGGCTCGATGTTCAGCTTCTCGACAACATCTATGTCATCCAGAGCACCCGACTTGTCCTGCTTATTGGCCAGCACCAGGATGGGTTTGCCTTGGACACAATCATAGACAATCTTTAAATCTTTATGGCTCTTTTTTAAGTAGTTATAAAAAAATAGATGTTTAAGAAGTCAAGTAGGTTCTGATAATTTCAGAATAAAGCTAATCTGATTCCAATTAGTAGCAACTTGAAAATAATTTGCATTCAGGATAATAATAAGAAATAACGTGAAATTTTCTATATTTTGAAAATTGTGGTGAAAACTGGTGTAAGCGGTTTTGTGTAAGTAACATTAATAACATTGTGTAAATATATATAGTAATACTAGCTTCTGCCCGCGACTTCGTCCGCCTTAAATTCGTTTATCGCGGATTAGGGTATTTTTCCGGTATAAAAAGTAGCCTATGTCCATCCCCTGGACTCAAACTATCTCCATACCAAATTTCATCCAAATCGGTTCAGTGGTTTAAGCGTGAAGAGGTAACAGACAGACAGACAGATAGATAGACACACTTTCGCATTTATAATATTAGTATGGATTATAAAACAATGTCTTCTATTAATCATCAATACATAAACATTGGCAAATCTTAACATTAAGGTATGGTGACCTAAACAAGGTTAATGAGTCTTTACAAGAAATATTAAAAAGGTTTCCAGTATTTGGATTTTTTTGTATTGCAGTACCAGGAATTGTGGTTCTAACATAACGAAATTTCCTAGTCCTGAAAACCTTATCATAGGATATACACCCAATGAAAATGTCCCACTATACTTCACATTAGGTACAATATGGACTTGATAATTATAATAATTATACACTATGGGGCTATGATTGTTACCTCATTGCATGACATCACCAAGGATGTAGCCTGATAAACTAAATTTTAATTGTGCATTCTCATAATTTTGAGGAATAGATTTTTTCATCTTTCGCCCCAAGGCATAGTACCTATACTAAATGTATTAAAAAATATATATAACTATACAACCTAGGTTTAGCAAAACTAATAAATTTAGGTAGAAAGATGCCTTCTCGACATTAATTTTATGAATGACTAATAGATTCAGGGCCACGTGGTAACTATATGACTACCTATGTATGTATATCAACACCACAACAGTTATATTAAATTTTGCTACTGCCACTATCAGCAATATGCACATAATTTCCAATTAGTTCCACTACGACTCACCTGATATTTTGTCGTGCGATAACACCTCTTCAAGGACTGCTCGACACTCGTCCAGCCGCGAAAAATCACTGGAGTCGATAACAAAAATAACCCCATGCACCTCGCTATAATATTGCGACCATATTTGCCTAAAATGGGGCCCTCCACCCAAATCGTAAATAGTTACCGGCGTGTCCTTATGAATCAAATTAACAGCCTTAAAACCTACAGTCGGCAGAACTTTGTCATCATTCTCTCCTGCCAAATTATTAACGGTTTGCGTCTTTCCCGCGTTGTCTAAACCTATCAGTATTAACACTATACGTCTACGCACGCTCCGGCGGCGACAGACGCACGCCCAACAGTTACCCATCACTGAAAACTAATATTTTAACTAAAATAACACTTTCACATCTTCAGAGCAACTTTGAATTAATCGCCAGTGGCCATTTGTAAACAAAAGTTTTGTTGACACAACCGTTACCAATGGCGATCGAGGTGAATGTGGCCAGTATCAAAATGGGTTTGTTTTTATTGCGTGATTACGGTATGAAGTTCAGGTTCACTTACTCATTTATGACGGCGATAGGCTGAATGTTTTAATTTATTTAATTTATTATTGACATTGCAATCGGAGGGCAGGCTGTACGCGAGGTTACAGCTGTTTCGATTATTTTTATTTGAACAGCAATGTAAAGAAACGTCGTCAATGAGAATCATTGCAGACATAAGAATCTACGTTTCAAGGAATTGATTTAAAAGTTTATGAATATACAGTCTACAAATGTACTGATGTACAGTCAAGAGCACTAAACTCTCTACTACACCAAAAAAATCAAAAATATGTACACACTAACTCCACTGTTGTAGTAATAAGGTGTGGATATATATTCGACATTTTATGGTATTTGCTTATCTACCCTTGACTGTACCGTACCTACACGAATATTTTTCCGTCGACAACTTTTAAGTTATTGGGCACCAGAAAATTGATCACCACGTGAAAACAGTTAAAAATATAGATAGACTTTTGGTGCTAAAGCGGATGAGCATTCCACATATCTGTTTTAATTTTTAGAACGACTTAAGTGCATTAATATCTAATATCCCTTTGTTCAGGGATAATACATGAATTACTACACCTTATATATTTGGCCCCCAACTTCATCCTATTTATCGTGGTTAAAAAAGTAGCAGTTTATTGTAATAATAAAATATTTAACAAAAAATTCTCCCTTAGTCTTCTTTCCTACTTTAGTGACTGTTCTGACAGTGCTTAAAATAATAATAATACCCAACTTGGGGTTGTTCGTGATGCTTCTTGGACTATTACTCCTTCAAATAATGTCATAGACCCGTGAAAGACAAAAAAATCAAGACAAGAATAAAAATACATAAGGATATTTATTATGGAAATTAATAGAATTAAATACAGGTACAATTTGGACATAATGTTATTTACAAAGCCTGATTATGTCGAAAAATAAATAAATGCGCGCCAATTCTACCTTTTATTCCATTTATTAAGGGTTGCCATATGCAAGAGAGAAAAATCTTACAAATTATCGGAATTTAATAAGAATATTGTCGCCGTTTTTAACAGAATAATAATCCAGATCTTTCATATTATTGTCTAGGTAGATTTCTGCTCCTTTCATTTGATCATCCAATAAATAAAGCTTCGGTATTCCGGTGTAGGTACCCTTTGCGAACAGTCTTTGTGCCAGTGTGACCAGTTTTTGAACTGCCATTGTATTGGGAAATTTCTTTTTGAGAGTTTTTCCGTTTTCATCTGTGAGCGTTATTTGTAAGAGTTGAGAGGTCAGTGTGGATGTTTTGGGTTGTTGTTCGAGAAGGCTGTCGTCTGGCATACCGTATTCTGAAAACAAAACACGATTGTTAATCTTACTATTATAAAGTTGTAAAATTGAAATGTCTGAACATTGAAGATATTAAAAAAAAACTGTAACTGACTATTTAGAGGTAACTGAATAAAATTTATATTTTGATGTTATTGTTTGTATGTCGTTGTGGCTTTATCACTCCAAATCGGCTAAGCGGATATCAACTATTTTTGGTACACGGGTAGCTGGGTATCCACAGATGGTTATAGGATACTTTTTACTCGACTACGCTAAAGAAGAAAAAGGGTTACGGTTTTTTTTCGCCTGCTCCGACGAAGTTTTGTACGGTTAGAGGAAACTTACTATATTTAAATCTAGACTGTCAGTTTTGTAACGAGATATCTGCAATTTGACATTAATCGTCAGTTTCGTGACACCCACTATAACCTCTAGTTATATTTAAATGAAAATGCCTACAAGTGACACCTCTTTAATTTTTCACAGCATCGAAAAGGTTAAATAAGCTTTTATACGGATGTGGTGGCGGTAACGGCCCCTAAACAGTTCCGAGCTGTCTAGGCAGCGGCTAATAAAGTTATGGGGATCTAACGGGGAGGCCTCTGTCCAGCAGTGAGATACTTGTTGGCTAAAAAAAACCGTATGCTGATACTGACTGGCAATAAGATAACGGAACCGGCAGTGCTCGACATCAAACTGCATCTGTCTTCCAAGGTCGATCTGCGAGCGCTTCCACTCAGCCCCGTAGCGCTTCATGTAGTCGTATTCGGCGCCTCGCCTCAGCTCGCGCGTTATTTGCGATCCGTTCAATTCCTGCGTAAAGAGAATAGTCAAAATGTAATATTCGAAAGCGTTATTTTGAGGAGACCTATATCTAGCAGTCTTTTGGCTGATGATGATGCTGAATCAGTCGAAACGATTAAATACCCCCAGACTTCTAGAAAAAAAAACCGGTCAAGTGCGAGTCGGACTCGCACACCGAGGGTTTCCTTACACACTTTCGCTTACTCTAACATTATTACCCGGTTCCGATTAAGTAAGGTTGCACCAGATATCCATAGCGTTGCATACAAATGAGGTGCAAAGTTAACCAAACCGGGTTTTTTCAAAAATGATTTTTGGTGATAAAAAAAAATAACAGACAGATATATAATTTTCCTGTAATATTAATATTAAATTATAAAATTGAAGAACATTTCAGACTTTTCGCTTGGTAAACTTCGGAGATAAAAGGGAGAATGGTATTTTTACCACATTTTCCTAAAAACGAAATTTAAGCACGATAAAAAAATAAATGTTCAAAAATGTGCAGATCAAGCCCTTTCATATGACCTAGTAGCTAGACTCAATTTTTTGTCATATTGGTAGTTTTTTTATGAAATAAAATAATATATTTTAAAATGTTTCCTTTCCAAAACGTTTGGGCTGCTCATGTTTATAACTATTCCAAATTAAAAATTGATCGCATGAGTAGTTTTTGAAATATGGCGCTCTAAAAGTCGGACAGACAGACAGACAGGGTCGCACAATAAGGGTTCTTCTTTTACCTTTTTGGTACGGAACCCTAAAATCTAAATATTCTGGGAAAAAAGAACAAACAAATTCCATCTTGTTTTTGTACTTCATACATTTAATACATTTTGTATTTCTGAACGAATTGCGGATTTGATTCAATTAAAATTAAAAATATAATAAAATCTTCTACATATTATTGACACCAAAGGTCACCTTTTAACAACTGTTACATTTTAAAAATCTCGAAAAACAGCGAACGACCCATCCTAATCGACATACAGATACACAAGTCATAGTTATAGTTCTGTTCGGCAATATTGACGTGATATCAAAACCAGTTATTAAATTAAATTAACGTTTATTTCAAGCTCATGGCTTATAAATTGTTAGTTAGCTCGACAAGTCCTTTCGCGACACACCCATGGTCTGCGGGCGACGGGGGGGAGGCAGCGGGGGCGGGTATGCAGTGTGCGCGTGGCGGAGCACGATGACCCTGCCTCGCGCGCATTTCTTACTCGCCCCCGCTGTCTTTACCATAGGAGTATCACGAAAGAACTTGTCCAGCTATAGGTTCGGTACAATAAATCTGCACCATTAGTAAGAATATTACGATTCATTACTAGTTATGATACGCAGGGGAATTTTGAAATTTGGCGCCCTGGGCCAATAAGTTTCGCCGTCCTTTAAGGGAGCGTTCAAGTATTACGTAACGAATTAGGGGGGAGGGGGGGGGGTGTCTTTGTAAAACGTTAGGATGTGTTACAGGGGCGGGAAGGGGTGTTTGCTCACGCATCTTTTCGGTTACGTAACATTTTAGTAGAGGGGGGGGGGGGGGGGGGGGGGACACGCCCCCTAAGGATAAAACCGGCCAAGTGCGAGTGGACTTGCGCACCGAGGGCTGCTACGCCGCCCCTTGCTGTGTGGCCATGGCCCATTTGGAACTAGGGTAAATACGCCCCTGATGATACGTTGGTGTTCTAAAGAAACCTAATTGCGATTTTTACCTGCAGCGTGCCAATTTTCGCTATAATCAGTTGAGATCCAGTGTCATAGTCCTCGGTAGCCTGTATCGGGTTCTTCAGGAAGTAGAGCTTCTTGAGATGATTCAATTTGTCCAGCTCGCTTATTGACCGCCACTGTAATATTACGATAAAATACAATAACAATTATTTATTGTACAACAGGACCAAAAATAGTTGAAATCAGTTTAGCCGTGACGAAGCCACAACAATACAAAAAAAAAAAAAAAAATTCGCTTCATTGCTGATGGGGCTGCCTCGTTTCTGCAGCGTCGGGGGTGTTTTCGGAGGCTCGAGTAGACTGTTCTTACAGCACTATGCGTAAACGATGTGCATCCCTGGTGCGCAGAGTTCGTGATAGTGCCAACAGCATCCTGAGCATGGTCGCGAGCAGGCTAGACTGTCCGTACATGAACCATTGTTGCCAGCTTCATGTACGTGGCGCTACATAAACGGTCGTATATTAGATTAAGTTAGATTAGGTAAAATGTTTTACTAACAATAATATATAAGTACAAATAATGTCCTAACTAACACCATGATCCCCGTTGGTCGAAAATAAATTATTATTATTATTGACCTCTTAAACAGTCCGTAACAATCGTTTTTTTTTAAATATCTTCATTGTATAGACATTTCCATCTTATAACTGTATAATAGTAAAGATTATGATTAAAAAATTGGTGGAGGTGACAAAAACAAATTTAATAAAACATTTATGTCTGCTAACCCTTTGAACGCCAAGAACACCTAAAGGTGTCGTGTGCTGCCGTGTCTACCACGCCAGCTACGCCTAAAGGTGTTGTAAATCATCGCAATAATAATTGCTTGTCGTGTGACCGAGAACAATACAATACAACTGCACACCAACAACAGAAACAATACAATAGAGCCTTAACACAAAATGTGGTAGACAATAGGCGGTCTTATCGCTAAAGAGCGATATCTTCCAGACAACCTTTGGGTAGCGGAAATGACACAGAATAGCTGGGAATGAGTAGGTGGTGAGATAAGATTAAAAATAATAAAAAAAAAAAAAAACATAAAAATACATATATACGACTATATCTATACTATTATAAAGTTGTATAAATAAAATGTCTGCACATTGAAGATATTTTCAAAAAATTGATTGTTACGGACTATTTGGAGGTCACTAAAACGAAAAATATTTTTTTTGGATTTTATGTATGTTTGTATGTGTCGTTGTGGCTTCATCACGCAAAATCGGCTGAACAGATTTCCATAATTTTTGGTACACGGGTAGCTGGGTATCTCCAGATGGTTATAGGATACTTTTTACCCGACTATGCTGAAGAAAAAACGTCGGGTTATGACTTTTTCTCCTCCGCGAACGAAGTTGCGGGCATCTTCTAGTACATATATATATTATTCAATTATGAGTGGCCGGAAGGTTAATTAAAAATCAAGCTTTGAGTAACAGAACTTACGTCATTAATTTTGTTCCTGTTTAAAAACAACACCTCCAAATTCTCAAACACATCCACCTTTGCATTGCTTGGGTTATCATTAAACCTTATCTGCTCAATGTGACAGTCGTTCAGACTCAAAATCTTCAAGTTCTTCAACCAACCGAGATTCATCACTTCGTACCAGGATTCTATTGGGTTACCATCCAAGCGTAGAACGGTCAGTGTCCGGAGAGTCACCGAAGGTGGGTTTATGTTTTTGATTCTGTTGTAAGCGGCTATGATCTCCTGTATTTTCGGGCACAGGTGTGAGATGGTCAGCACATCGGCCCAGTCGTAGTCGCAGAGGGAGATGTTGAGTTTCTCCAAGTTCGCCAAGTTGATTGAGAGCTGATCCAGGGTCTCCTCGGGCATTTCGATCGCCATGCGGTTCTTGCTGTAAATAATTAAAATATATTAATGTGTTAGAATATAAACTCCAGCCTCTTTATAGTTGTGTGAATCTTATTTTAAAAAAGCTCTATGGTCAGTCTTCGGTTGTCGCTCTGACTGTTTGTACATGTTCTCGGGTTTTAATATATTTTGATACTATAATAATCTTGCGTAATTTCCACTGCTCTTATCAGGTTATAGACCCTTATCAGGTTAATTTTAACAAAGATAAGAAGGAAGTAGCAACATAATGTCATTGTTATTATTTTTAACATGTAATGTTCTTAATAATAGGCTACATTGGCGTGGCTTCCATATAAGCCGATACCCACCGGGTCGCCCAAGGAAAGGCTTATAACCACCTTTTTCTTTAAATATGAGTAAATCAATACGCCCCGGCTTTCCTTGTAATTCACTGACGCTACGCCTCTGATAGGCTATGTAACAGTTTTTTTCTGTGGTATTGTTATAGAATGACCTCTCAATAATAAAAATATTACAGAAAAAACTACTTCAATCTCATAAAAGTCCGTGAGCAACTTCTTTGCTGGCAGAACCGAAGACTCTTAGTTTATCTGCTTAATTTGTTTCATCGCTATATATGTATGTACATGTTATATTTATAAATTTTATATAAAGGTTGAACACGCCAAAACTTGGGCATGTAAAATCGCCTATTGTTACGCGAAAAATAGAGTTATATAAACTTTTTAGGCTCCTAATGGATCATAAGGAACTGTCCTATAATATGTTGATAGTTTTTTTTTCTTATATTTATTGGTTCTCAAAATGTCGAGCAAACAACATCAACAACGCGAACGCATTTTGCACGAACATGTAGAAAATTCAATGCTAAGCTACAGATATATCGCGAGAAGACTGAAATATCCTCCATCTATGGTTTGTCCCGTATTAAAAAAGTTTCGTAGAAGTTTAACAATAGATCGAAAGCCAGGAAGTGGTGGGTTGCAGTAAGTCAAGAATTAAAAAAATGACGAGTGTTGTAAGGAATTTTGCCTCAAATCCTAAGATCTCATCTTGTGACGGTGCCAAAAAAGTGAAAATGTCTCAGTCTTATGTTAAAAAAGTAAAACGTAGGGCAGGACTAAGGCGTTATAAAGCCCAGGCCGTACCAGATCGAGACTCGAAACAGAACTTACCCGAAAAGAAATGGTCACGAAAACTTTATGAAAATTTCATTACGAAGTTTGCATGCGTGGTCATGGACGACAGAACATGTATAAAAGTAGACTTTAAACAAATTCCTGGCCAAGAGTTCTATACCAGTGTAGGTCGAACAGACGCTCCTGAACAATGTAAATTAAAAAAAACGGTCTAAATTCCCAAGAGAATACCTTCTTTGGTAAATCACTCCTGTTTTACCACCGGGACAATAAACAATGATATTTATCAAAAAGAGTGTTTACAGAAACGTTTACTGCCTTTCATAAGAAAACACAACTTACCACCGCTGTTTTGGCCAGATTTAACTAGTTGTCATTACGCAAACCCAGTGTTGAAATGGTACGAAGCAAACGGGATCGTCGTGGTACCCAAAATATGCAACCCGCCAAATAGTCCAGAACTGAGGCCTGGTAAAGAGTACTGGAGTATAATGAAGGGAATTTTAAAAAAGAAAGGCGGAGAAATAAAATCAATCTCTGAACAGTGTCTCTCGAAACGGTGTCCTAATGAGATGGTGCAAAGTCTATTGAGCCGTGTGCGTAGGAAAGTTAAAGTATGGCTTATTGTGTAGACAATAACTAAAATAGAAATTGTAAATATAAAGTTCAATAAATTTGTCACTAAATGCCGAAAACATAATGTAGTTATGTATTGTTAAAATTATTTAGTATGAATCTTTGTGTGCCCAAGTTTTGGCGTGTTTAACCTTTATATTTGTGTATGTATTATATATATTTTGTTATTTATGTATTTAAAGTATATAAATATGTGTTTTTATAATTACACAAGCCTCAGCACCGCCCACAATTTTTCTGCTTTGCCCTAAGGTTGACTGGTAGAGAATTCCTTATGGCATTAAGTTCGCCTTTTGTACAATAAGTTTTCTTTTGAGCAATAAAGATTAAATAAATAAAATAAAAACTCCCCTATAAGAGAGAAAAATATAACTTGTCTCAGTCGAAACGGTGGGAAATCAAATGAGATAATATACGCGATATAATCCGTTTAAATTGTTTTATTTCAATGAACCTAAAAACCTTTAAAAATAAAATAGTGACTGCAGAAGAACAAGGTATTGATATTATATTCGGCTTTTGGAACCATTAAATTTGGTCGGCATATGCCGACGCTGACGTCAGTGGCACAAATTTCCGATGACGTGATTTGCCGACTGTGGCGGTCAAAAGGCAAATCAGAGGTTACTAACTAACAGATAAATATGAAATAAATAGGGTCTCATGGCTAAAATAACAAACCTGACGCGGAGTTCCCTCAGGTTCTCAACACAACTAACAGCATGGTCAAGGTAAGGTCACCATTCTATTTGTGGGTTAATCAGCCGTTAGTAACATGGGATGGTGAAATCGGGCCTAACAATTGATCGTCGTTAAGCAACCAGGTGGCGACTCGTCACGTAGTTCTTGTTCTTGATCTCCAGATCCTTTTAGATCATAGCTATAGCATTACATGATTTAATTCCACCAGCCCCTTTCCGCCATCGGGACACACGACGCGTGCATTCGTGCCATCCACATGTGGTCGATATTCCGAGTATCCGCACGAAGCGTTTCGGTGCCAATTTCATCATGTGTACCCACCAAGGAGTGGAACTCGTTGCCTGCGAGTGTGTCCCCGACCATTATAATTTGTGCGTGTTCAAGACAAGAGTGAATAGGCTGTTTCTAGACAGGCATGATACATCCTCGGCCGCATCGTCACTTAACAACAGGTGAGATTTGCGATTGCGGTCAAATGGCCGTCTATCGTCAATAAAAAAAAAAAGTAACAAACCTGACGTCGAGTTCCCTCAGGTCCGGCAGCTGCGCGCTGAGCGTGATGACCTCGCGCCAGTTGCAGAACAGGTTGCGCGACACGTCGATGCTCTGCAGGCTCGGGCAGAGCGCCGCCACGTCACCCGCTCGCGTGATCCCCTGGTCGCGTACACATGCTTCTCGAAGTCGGTCTAACTTCCTGAAACAAAACAAAGACTTTCGTGATGTACATTACAAAGATCAAGCGCAAAGAAAAACACGATTAAGCTCGCACGATGTCACAACAGGAATCGAACCCTGTACAGTACGATTACTTTGAGTTTACCTCTGACATATGCTTTTATTCCATTGGATATTCGATTTTAACACTAATGTAAAAGAGTTTATATTACTTATACACTGTCTAAACGCCGTTTGTTTGTAATAGAAACTCTTTTGTTTATCGATCCATCCTGTCGATCTTTCCACCAGCAAACACCTGTGCTGTACGCCTTGAATTTCTCAATCCATTTTTACCCGGACAGAGGTACAGACCTACTTAATTTGATTTTGTTTCTGCTTTCTGTCTGCAAACAAGGAGAAAGAGGGTCCTCCCCTCCTATATCGTGGCCAGCCGTTCTAATACTTTTTTGGGGACGGAACACTTTTGTAAAGCGAAATATTTGACAAAGCACTAATAGATCAAAAACTTCTATTTGTGTTCATTAAGCACCGCATAGGAAAGCGCAGCGTGGGACGTCCCCCAACTAGGTGGCCAGATGACCTGGTGTTGGTCGCGGGGAGTCGGTGGATGCGGTCTGCGCAGGATCGCACTCTGTGGAGAGCTACATGGGAGGGCTATGTTCAGAAGTGGAGGTCTGATAGATAGATAGAATCACCTCAGAAATACGACCGGTTTGGCTCAGCGGGAGTAACGTTGCCTGTGAAGCTGAAGGTGCTGGGTTCAAATCCCAGTAAGGGCAAATATTTGTGTGATGAGCATAAATATTTTTTCCTCAGCCTTGGATGTTTCTTGTTGTTTCTATGTATAAAAGTAAATATATCTATTAAATATATCGTCGTCTAGTACCCATAACACAAGCCTTATTGGTTATTGAGCTTACCATGGGACTAGTTCGATATGTGTAAAATTGTTCTGTATAATATTTAATTTATTTAATGGAGTAAGAATTCTTACTGTTTCTGATGGATTTTCTCAAAGCCAACCATCTCAATGAACGGTGCTCCCATTTCCCTTTTCCACTCATTGATCACTGTGCGACGGTGGGCAGCCACAGTTTCATCCTGTAAATAAATAAATTTATAATAGTGGACCACTGTTTATCAACCTTTTTCATGACTCAATCCCCCTTAGTGATCAAAACCGGCGAAGAGCATGTCAGACCATGTTCAGTGTAGGGTTCCGTACCAGTTACTACAGGTGAAAATAAATAAAACCGGAGAGCATGTCGGAGCATGCTCAGTGTAGAGTTCCGCTGTCGTTCATACGAAAAAATGCACACAACAGATGAAAAATATGCGATATGAAAAAGTACACCAGCAAAAGAGCTTATCTCCACGGCACTTATGTCCTTTTGTTGAGAAGCGCCGTTTTTCGGAAATAACTCAAAAACGGTACATCTGATCATGTTGAAATTAATTTTCATTGAAAGTATTTATTAAGCTTTATCTTTGTAATTTTTTTCATATTTTTTGGTCATACCATTTAGAAAATAGAGGGGTGGCGACATAATTTATGCTACTTTCGGAGCGATTAATTCCGAAAATATCCACTGAATCAAAAACATTTATTAGAAACCTCGAAATGCTTTTAAAAGATCTGTCGAAGTATGTGCCACACATTGACATTCGCTGAAAAAAAAAACAGTTTCGGTAACATGTATGGAGTGCCCCCCCTAGATTTATTTTATTTTATTATTTGACCACCAAACTAAGTAGCGGCTCACACATAGGGCTGCCATCTTGACTATACTGGAACCCGGACGCAAACTTCAAAAACCCTCAATATTTGGAGGAAATCGCATTGTTCCCCTGACAAGTTACATTTTATTCTGTTCAATAAGGTTTTCCCTGTTACAAAAAGAGTCCGGGTTTTACCCGGACACACTTTAAAAACCCGCCCGGACAGCCTCCAAACTAGGACAAATCCGGGGAAACCCGGACGGATGGCAGCCCTACTCACACAAGACACTTTTACTCTAAATTTCATTAATGTACATCTGGTAGTTTTTGAGTAAAATGCCTGTGACATACGGATGGACGGACATGACGAAACTATAAGGGTTCCGTTTATGCCACTTTGGCTACGGAACTCTAAAAATACGATGTGATAAGTGCACCAACAAAAGTCCGTCCTTTTATTGAAAAGAGCAGTTTTTAGGCAATAACTCAAACACGGTATTTCGTTGAAAGTACTTATTAAGCGTTTTTTTGTAATTTATTACATATTTTTTGAACATACCCTTGAATAATTTATTTATTTTATTTATACCGCCAATGGATTCAGTTGGCGGTTGCTACGTTTCCGCTTTATGCCGTCGATATGCACTTAATTTTTTTTTTAATTCTTCTAGTGCTTTTAGAAGAACTGTCAAAATATATGCCACACTTTCATGTGTGCTGATATAAAAATTATCAGCTTCTGCTACGTGTATGTATTGGCCCCCCCTAGAAATATTTGTTATTTAACTAAACTAAGTAGCGGTTTATACAATACCCTTATACTTATAATTTATTCAATATACATCTTTTAGTTTTTGAGTAACATGCCTGTGTACGGACAGACAGACTAGACATGACGAGATTATAAGGGTTCCGTTTTTGCCATTTTAGCTACGGCACCCTAAAAATATATCCTAACCCCTTTTTCTGCACTGATTCAAACATGTGTTTTGAAAAGTAAAAAAGAATTGAAGTACAAATTAATGTAACCGCAACGCAACCTCCTAAGAGGCCTCGCGACTCACGGCCCCACATGTTAAAAAGCAGTCTCGTAGAATATTTGAATCGTAGAACGTTGAACACGTATAGGACAAGAGTGTCAAGATTTTCATTGATTATCAGTTGATTTAATAAATTTATATTGTAAAATAGAAGGTGCCCACAACTTTGTTCACAGAGAAGAAAAAATCTTTACCCCTATTTTCTTTTTCTTCTGCGTAGTCGGGTGGAGAAGGATCCTATAAACATCTGTTCATCAGCCAGTTAACCGTATACCAAAAACAGTTGAAATCTGTTTAGCCGATTTGGCATGATGAAGCCACTACACATACAACAAAGTTGGACTTGCGCACCAAGGGTTCCATACAAAATATACGCTACAAATGGCCATATCCATGAAAAGTGAAAAGTTAACACAGCCCTATTCCTAAGTAAAATGTATACGGTGTTTGCTCATTTCATATTCATTACTGGCATAGACAGACAGGCATAAAATGATTCTGTTTTTAGTTATTATGCCTTATTTGTTGTTATAGCGGCATCAGAAATACATCCTCATGAAAATTTCAACTGTCTATCACGGTTCATGGATGGACAGCGGAGTCTCAGTAATAGGGTCCCGTTTTTAGCCTTTGGGTAGGGAACCCTAAAAATAAATAAATATGCCTATTATAAAAATTACCCTAATTTTATTTTATTTGCAAAAAACCTAGTAACAGAACTTATTAACCAACTAAGTAATGTTTTAACACAAGAGTAGTCTGGATTGCCAGGCATAGAGTATTTATTAGGTTTTGTAATTAAGGATGGAACTGGAATTATGGATGGTGACCCGTCTGCTTGTTTGTACAATATGCAATAAAAAAAAATGGAAAAAATTCATTGGGCGTAAAAAGTCATAATTTAAATGAAGAAGTACTTGTAAGAGTGGAGGAAAGGAGGAACTTAGTAAAAACAATAGAGAATAGAAGAGGACAAACATTTGTATAAGACACAATGCTTTTATTAATAACATTGTAGAAGGAAAGGTTAAGGCAAGTGAGGAATTGGAAGAGCAAGTATAAGCTACATGAAACTAATAAAAGAGAAGGTTGACAACATGTTGTATAGGGAGGTCAAGCATGACTACTAAACACAGTTCATAAGCTACAGACAAGATTTTGACTCTTAAATTTATGATAATGAAATTTGCATCAAAATAACCTATTTCTCCATGGGATTTATGTGGATATGTAAGATCCTAAAATTGACATGCTACCATTTAAGTTGCTTTGTTTACCATTATGTCCATGACTAAGCTACGATACTTAGATCATGTGGGTGTATGACCTAATTTGTAAATAATATTCACTGTGAGCAACGATAACAATTAATTTTAAGTCTACAAAGAAGAAAATAGTATCGAAATAGTTAATAGGTACCTCTCGATCTCCGTAATACTTCTTGATAGCTTCAGCGCAAGTCATAGTTGACGCAATTTTGTTTGGACGAATGAATGATCCAGCGCCAGGTTTGGAAGTCTTAAAATACTGAATATCGTCCACAGAGCCGTCATGTTTCCCTCTCTCAGGCTCGTCCCATTCCACCCCGTACCAGATCCCTTTGTATCCCTGCACTTCACCGATGTATTTGACTGTGGCAAAGTCGTCATTACATTTCACACGGCTACCGATTCTCACTTGCGACTCGACTTCCTCGGTACCATTCCGACTATCCATGGTACCGTTGCAAAATTTTGGGATCAAATTAACAGGCATTGCGCCCACCATTCTCTTAAAATTTTCGAAAAAGGAACTGATTATCAAAAGAGAAACAGGCTGAATTTTCTCCGAAAACAAACTGTCAGAAGTGTTAAATTAAATGTTTGCTGCTGTCACAGGAAACAATGGATGTTGCCCTTTAAAATATCCGAAGTTATTAGTACTCTAAAGCAGATAAGACCAAGCAGAAGAGAAAAGGCTAAACGAAGATTTTTAAAACAGTTATCTGGATTAATAGTGTACTTTAAAATTATTTAGAACGAGTGAGATCTAATTAAAATGGTAATATTGCCCGTAAAATAAATACCTCTGAGTCATTCCTCTAATTGGCAAGAATTGGTGATAGATGGCAGTAGTTGTATCATTTTAGAAATACGGAATACGTTCCTCATCTGTGATTGGTGCTCACTATTTCGTGTATTATACGCCCAAGAATGGTAGTCGCACCACATAAGGACGAAAGTTTAGGTGACAGGTCCGAACCGTGCGTAAAACTACACTCCCGCAAGCTTTTTTGCGTGGGAATGTATAGGTAAAGTTCAAAGTTGAGCCCTCTTATAGACAAAACGAAAGTTTTCAGTATAGTTCGGACCGAGCTTGCACCGGCAGTCACCGGTTCAATGATCCATTTATTTTAATTCGTTCGTCGTGTCGGTACGGTGCTAGCGTCCTCTCACTCTCCTCTTTCCGAAATGGGGATCGGGACGTAAAAGTAAAAATTACTTTTTGACAAAAATGGCTACCCAATGTAGTGTCCCAGACGTGTGCATTAGTCGATAATAGGGAAATGTTCTGTTGTGCCTGTGGAAATATGCAGTTTTTAAGTGAACAATTGTTGCGTGCTGTGCATTAGTGTATACGGATTGGTCCCTACAAAGGATCGAGCGTCAAAATGAGGTACGTAGAGTTCATCGCTCGAGGTTTCCTTAGCAAAACAAATAAATAATTACACAGTTAGCCTAGCAGGCGTGGTTCTATTTTTAAACGGCGATAATTTACTGCATCGATGAGCTTTTGATCAGTGTCCGTGTACATACGAGCGATATAAAGAAACGTAAACACGGGCGAGTGGATGTCACGGGTGATCGATTATTTGATTACGGACGTTAATTCAGCATTTTATGAATGGCAACGGTTCGGAGGCTATAGTATTTTCGCAGACTGAAGCCTCTGCTATACGAACGTTATATTTTGATACCCGTCCGCAAATGCTATCGATTTTTCTTTGCGTATTCATGCGGCCCCCACACGACGGTATTTTGTGATGGTTCTTCTCTTACCCTTATTTCAAAATATAATTCAAGACCGACCTTGTGGTAGGTTGAGCTGTAATTTATTTAATGGATAAATTGGGGGTATTTTCTATACTCCTAGTGGGGTAGGTGTGCAATAATTCCTAGTATTAGGGTGGCAAGGGGTGTCCCTAAGGGAGAACTGTTAATATTGTTAGTGCATATGTCACTAATAAACACACCCTACCTCTCTAATTTTGCGATTAGAATTATCTAGAACGACACAGGATTATTTATTCTTGATGACATCAGATACATAATAATGTAGATAAGTCACTTTATCTGCATCATGCTCAAGTTAATATCATTAAATATGATAATCACACCATGCTGGTGAATAAAACTTATTGAATGCTTCCACTGCCTACCAGTTGAAAAAAAAGTAGATTATGAATAAAGTTTATAACATATTACCAACCTTTTTAAATGAGAAATCTGTTTCAAATTTAGCTACCTAAAAATACTCATATTTTTAGTAAAAAAATGTTTTACATGGCAAGTCTAAAAATAGAGTTTTGAACAAACTTTATTAGACAGTTGGTGTTTTTATTTGGGATCATGTGCCACTGTTTATCCTTGGTAGAATTCTAACACATGTAAACAGAATATAAAGTAAAAAATAACCAAAAGCATTTAGGACTTGAAAGGTGACCTTTAGATGAGTAGGTTAGTCTGTTATTGTTTTCACCCTAAAACCTACATCAAAAGTTTAGGTTTCCAGTTCTATTAGAGATATTTCTGTTTTTGTCAGATCCAAACTGACTAACTAGAAGGGGACTAGAATCAAATTAGCATAACATTTTGATTAATAACTACATCTATGTTTCTAATTTCTATGTAAAAGTTCATCATCAATTTAATACTTGTAGGGGATTGTTAGTGCTTACTCAACATCTTACATCAACACTCAACATTATTGTTATTCTTTATTCAGTTGTAAAGTCATGCACATTACGATTAAGGTGTTACATACTTTGCTTGGTCAGACCATGACGCCCAGTAAGGGCACAAAAAGACTTATTACTAACATACATAATATTAAAATAACATTGTTTTCAGCATTATGTAAATAATAGTAAACAATGGTAAGAAATGTGCTTTGTGTTCATTTTACAATGTCTTACTAATGTAATTTAATTTTAGAATTTAATTTAATGGATATATTTATATCTTTTTTATAATGTCATTTACATAAGTTATGGGATTTAAAATAATAGATTACCTATTAACATACCATTATTTAAAAAAATGTCAACAGAGTAATAACACTTCTTAATTAATAATTTTTTAAGTTTATTTTTAAAAGGTTTTTCATTTTGTTCTTGTTTAATGGAATCTGGAATTTTATTCGTTATTATAATACATTTATAATGTAAACTATTTTTAGATTTTTGACATCATCTCCAAAGAGATGATTAACATTTCGGAATAGCTTTAGTAATTTTCCATTGGGGGAACATATTAATGTAGTTATTATATTGACGGTGGAGAGATGTGGGATATGTAACATTTTCAAGACATTGAATTATACACCTTATAAAATGAGTTAAGAGGGTATATTACTAAACACCACCAAGCTGTCACTTATCCCATTTCTCCTGTCAATATAAATCCATACTTAATATTATAAATGCGAAAGTGTGTCTGACTGTTACCTCTTCACTCTTATACCGCTGAACCAATTTGGATGAAATTTGGTATAGAGATAATTGGAGTCCCGGGGAAGGACATAGGCTACTTTTTATCCCGGAAAAATACCCTTATGCGCGATAAACGAATTTAAGGCGGATGAAGTTGCGGGCAGAAGCTAGTATATTATAAAATGTTGCTAGGGTTCGCATCATATTAAAAAAAAACATTGGAAGACATACAAAAGCTACTTTTGAAGTAACAACTTATCCAAAATGGATACAGGAAAAACTCATTTAACCTTTTGACCGCCAGTGTCGGCAAATGTTAAGCGGAGTTCCTCTAAATCGTGTCACTCACTTTAAATACCTGGGTCATATTGTGACCGAGGACCTAAAAGACGATCTAGATATTGAGAGGGAGCGCAGGGCGTTGTCTGTCCGAGGCGGGATGCTGGCGCACAGGTTCGCACGTTGTAGTGCCCAAGTAAAGCTAACTTTATTTAGAGCTTACTGTCAAAGTTTGTATATGTGTGGCCTGTGGGCTAGTTTCAGGCTGAAGCCCTATAATACCCTGCGTATCCAGTATAATAATATTTTCTGGATGCTGTTTGGGCTTCTTAGATTTTGCAGCGCTTCTGGGATGTTTGCCGATGCTAGCGTAGAGGACTTTTATTCCATAGTGCGAAAGAAGACGGCATCCGTGGTGTTGCAGATGAGGGGGAGTTCAAATAGCATCCTGAAAATGATAACGGAGAGGTGGGATTCGGATATTCTGCGCCGATACACCGACCTTCATATTATACGACGAAAAAATAAGTAGTTATAAGGTAATATAGTTTACTAACATAGTTTTTAAGTTTTTAAGTTTTTGTGTTTTTTGTAACTAACAATCTATGAATCTCAGGAATCTGAAAATAAATAATATTTATTTTTATTTTATTTTTATTTATTTAAATGCCGATCAAATATCATGGTTCAAAAACTCCACATATAATATAAATACCTCGTCCTGCAATCACTATTTTATTTATTCATTTTATTGCTGTGGTGTCCAGGTCACGTTCGTATTACTTCGCTGCTCGGCGCTCAAAGGGTTAACACTATTCACTTTTCCAAAGTTGGTTGAAGCTATAGCAGTTTACCCATAATTAACAAAACACCTGGCTCTTAAAGTCACCACCTGCTATACTTTAGCCACAACTGGATCGGGCCAGGAATGTTAGTAAAAAGTGGTATTGCTTTACCATCTGCTTCTACCTTAGGGTTTTTATTGATGTTCGATTCTAGACAGACTGGAACTGGCAAAGGTAATGTTTAAAATGAAAATCTGTTTAAATAAAACATAGATACATAATATTTTCATCTGTTTCCGCGATTATTACTCACTAGCTCCTGCCTACGACTTTGTCCGCCTTAAATTCGTTTATCGCGGATAAGGGTATTTTTCCGGGACAAAAAGTAGCCTATGTCGTTCCCTGGGACTCAAACTATCTACATACCAAATTTTATCCAAATCGGTTCAGCGGTTTAAGCGTGAAGAGGTAACAGACAGACACACTTTCGCATTTATAATATTAGTATGAATTTAAATAAAACAATTTTAACGGATTATTTTCTCATTTGAGTTCCCGATGTTTCGGAAGCTTTTCAGCTTTCCATGTTCACGGGTTGAAAAGCTTCCAAAACGTCGGGAACTCAAATGAGATAATATTCGCGATATAATCCGTTAAAATTGTTTTATTTAAAAAACATAGATACAGTCAAGGGCAGAGATAAATATCCACACAAAGTTCCAAAACCTTACTGCCACAATAATAAGACCTATATACATATTTTTGAAACTTGGTGTATACATATTGGTGCCCTTGACTGTACAAGTTTAAATTATAATGAAATAATCAGGCTTTGATGGAGTGGGTGAAGGGTTTGTGTTATTGATAATAATGCTTAAATCTCGATAAATCATCTATACTATTATAAAGTGTTAAAAATGGAATGTCTGTACATTGAACATATTTAAAAAAAAAGTGATACGGAACGGACTATTTGAAGGCCACTGAATCGATTTTTTTTGTATGTGTAGTTGTGGCTTCATCAAGCCAAAACGGCTAAAGACGGATAGCTGGGCATTGACAGATGGTTATAGGACACTTTTTACTCAACAATGCTGAAGAAAATGCTATGATTTTTCTCCTCTGCTAACAAACTTGCTGGCACCTTCGAGTTATGTATATAAGGATAATCTCTATTAGTTGATAATTAAACAATGATGCCTATTTATTTAAAAATAAGCCAATGACATTTCTATTGAGGTGTTTTGGTTCTGTAGAGGAATTTTGCCAGACCTCAAATAGGGAATGAATGAATCTTTTATTGTTGGTTGTTACGATTGAATAATGTATGTATTTATTAATGTAAATTTGTAGGAAATGACTCTTTAATTTCAATGTTTATGCTGAAATTTTAAGTGTAGGATTAAGTACCATATTCTTATTTGGTGTGTTGGTGTAATTACATAACTATAAAGTGTACCTAATTTTCGAACACAATGCATATTGTTACAGATTAAATGACTATCGCTATGACTTTAACAGCCTAGCCATAGGGGAACCACTGAACCAACACAATTAAGGATCTAGAACCGTCGCAACATCTGTTCTAAGGCACATAATAAGCTTTACGCCACTCACAATTTTTATGATGATCAGAGTCAATGATTATCTAGGTCAGTTTTTAGTCCGTGCCTCTCTGGGGGGCGTGCCCCACACGTTAGAATATACACGGTGCCCGCGAGGAATGGGAAATATTTTCACCACACATTCCTAAGGCAAGTAGTTTTGGAGTAAAAAATGTTATTTGTACATAAAAATTGAATATCGCTTCTCTATGATAATTATACCTTTTAATAAAATGGTTACAATTATTCCAAAAAAGGATGATTTAAGTGAGTAGCTTTCACTTTTTCTTCTGTTTCCGCGATTATTACTCATTTAAATAAAACAATTTAACGGATTATATCGCGTATTATCTCATTTGAGTTCCCGACGTTTCGGAAGCTTGCTGAAACGGGTTGACCCGTGACCATGGAAAGCTGAAAAATTTTGAGACGAGCACGAGGCTTGTATAGTTTATACATATATTGTTGTCATACAGTCCGTGAGGATATTGCCTGAACTTCTTGAAATAAGTGTTTGTGTTTACGTATGAACAAGCAAACCTCCAAAATATAGAGACTGTGTATTGTTAGAATGCCATGTTTAATGAAATATGTTCGACATGATTCATCTCTTTTGAGTCCAAATATCGCTCTTATACAACGCTTCTGAATTAGAAATACATCATTGGTATCTGTGTATATATATGTATTGAAAGTATATAAATGTGTTTTTGTAATTACACAAGCCTCAGCACCGCCCACAATTTTTCTGCTTTGCCCTAAGGGTGACTGGTAGAGAATGCCTTATGGCATTAAGTTCGCCTTTTGTACAATAAGTTTTCTATTGTGCAATAAATATTAAATAAATAAATAAACCTGACACAGAAAACTGCGGGTCTGAGCTTCCGAAAAATCTATATTTTTCCGGCATCTGGCTTTACGTCTAAAACGTTTGCCGACCACTGACCTAAGGAATGCGTGGTTAAATCCATTCCTTGCTGGCACCGTGTATACGAGGTATGAGATATACCAGCATTTGTAAAACAATGTTAATTGTCATCAACTGTTTGTCCTTCCACTCTTAAATTGGAGGGGAAGTTGGTTAATTACAATTACACATTTGTGGATCAACTAAAATGGAATTTACATGCAAGCCCTCATAATTCTCACACGCATCTACGCATCGTAATCTCAGAAAGGCAGGATGGACGATAGAAATAGGCAAGCTCGGTTGTCCATACAAACGTAGTTACGCTCTCATTTTAAAACGAGTTGCTGGTTTGCTCTGAAACTTTGTACTTAGAATAAGTTAAGGTATATCAGGGACTGTGATTAGTTTATGTAGCGTCAGATACCATAGTAAAGAAATTACAGCCAATTTAAGTTTTTCATACAAAATTAGTTTTTGCTGTATTTCGTTTGTTTTATAAAATTGAGCCATGTAAACTAATTATAAGCCTAGATATACCTCATCTCATTGTATATGCAAAGTTTCGTTACAATCCAACGCGTAGTTTTAAAATGAGAACGAAACTCCGTTTGTATGGGAAAGTGAAACTCGGCCGAGCTTGCCGGGGACTCTTTAAGTTTCATTCGTAATTTAAGAGCTATGATCTTTTCGGTGGTGTAATCGCTACTCTTCCGTATCCACTGTTAGCCTTTTGGTCTCCTTATGCGACATAGTGCCCTCTTTCTTGCTCCTGGATTAAGATAAGTTAACCTTGGTCTTCTTTATAGAGTAATGAGAAGGTGCCCGCAACTTCGTTCGCGGAAGAGAAACAAGTGATAACCCTCTTTTTTACTTCAGCGTAATCGGGTAAAAAGTATCCTATAACCATCTGTAGATGTCCAACGACTCGTACAAACATACAAAAAAATCCTAAATTTTTTTTTCGATTTCGTGACCTCCAAATAGTTCATTACAATATAGTTTTTTTGAAAATATGTTCTATGTACAGAAATTTAATTTTTACAACTTTATAATAACGTAGGTATGGCAAAAACGGGGCTTAATCGCGTATAAATATGATTTATTGAATTACCTTTCGTTGGTAATTTAGGTATTTACGTTTTTGTTGAGTTGTGATAATGAGTGAAGGTCCTGTAAGTTTAAATCAATGTAACGTAGAATATGGGTTTATTTTCATGAAAAATAGGACATCTGAGGAGAAGAAATGCTAGACCGAAAGGAGACAATCCAAGCGGCGATTTCCCTAAGTGTTCCAGCGTTCCCGTGTATCGTGGAACAATGCAGGCCGCTTGCAATTTTAGAGGCATTTGGCGGATGTGTCGTATATAAACTACGCCGGGAGCTGTAGAGATGATCTGCCTACGTCTCAGCACCGTCGCTGGCAGAAGTGCTTAAAATTGTTTTGATAAATATCAAACCGCAAAATTTCCACGGAAATTCAAAAAGGGTTTTTTTTTTTTTTCTAACAATAATCAAATTCAGTTACTGATTGATAATTCTGAGAAATAATAGTAAAGTTGTAAGAATGGAATGTCTAGTGTACTAGTTTTAAGATAAAAATATTGTGGTACATTTATTAAGGTTAATTTGCCGATCATGCGTTTATTGGGGATTAAAGGCCGAAACACACCGGATACGTGCGCGTGTGCGTGGCGTGCGCTTTGTATCGTATGAAATGTCATAGTAGATGGCACACCGCTTGCGTGGCGTGCACGCGCGCAGCGGTGTGTCATCTCTTATGGGTATTCGTGCGTTACAACGCGCACGTCTACGTGCACGCCAGGCACACGAATCCGGTGTGGTTTGGCCTTTAAACTCACTTTCAGTATATGTACGTTCTAAAAATGTACCTAACCATTCTATTACACCATTACTAAATTCCATCTTTCTTTTGATTACATTCTAATGGCCAAAAATAGTCATAGGACAAAGGGCTATTGCCCGGTACCATGGTCACTCTCGACACAATGCTGCGAAATAGGGTCATTCATGGGCACACCGGGGTTTCAGAGTAGGTTCGATTTTAGAGGGGCTCATGAACCCTACCAACCCACTCCCTTCGACCACCTATCTATCTAACAGCCACAGTCGTCCACTGCTGAACATAGGTCTCCCGACCGACGCCCTGACGAGGTTATCCGTCCGCCTAGTCGGGGGTCGTCTGCTCTGCGCTTTCGTCGCACCCCCCGCTCCACCGCAAACCCGGCCACTACCGTAGTCAGGAACGATAGAGCTGCCAGAGACTGGGGGCCATTTTCTGTTTCTGATTTTTATAGGGGGTTTTGCTCTGATCGCCACGCTGGGCAAACGGGTTGGCGATCGCAGTAGGTTGATGATGTTGGTAGAATTTTTTTTAAAAAATTATATAAGATTCTGATAAAATAAGCAAAATAAAAAACTACGTAAAAAATTTGAGTTCGATATCTTACGTGTAGCTTGTTTTATGAGTCATTGAAGTTGGGTGTTGGGTGGGAAAGTCCATTTTTAAAGTATGAAAATATTAATAACTAATAATACCATTAAATAACACATAATTTTTTTTGTAATTTTTGTTATAAAACCGTTTCGATAAACGCAAGTTTTAACATGGCTGCAGAACAAAGTTCTTATTTTCCCTATATTTTATATAAGCCTGTGACGACACATGCTTGTAGGCATTAGTATGAAGCGTTTTTTGGGAAATTATGATATTGGAAGTAGTCTTTTCACCATTTCTGTTATTAAGACGTCGTTTTATAACATACCATAAAACAAATTGTCAAATAGCCTATTGACGGTGCTGCTGCCCACCGCCATCATGTATTTTTTTTATTAGCTTCTTACAAAACCCACAGGAAGAGATGGGGCTTGGATCACCACTGATATATTATACCTAGTAACTGTATGTTTATGAATATTTGGTTAGTATTGCGCGCACCTGTACATGTTACCGCGCGGATGTCATTGTTACGGCGGTCATTATGCTGCCCTAGTTGCGTAACTGTTTGTAATGTATATCATAATATATACTGTAATATCGTAGGTATTGAAAACTTTTATCTATATTATTGTCGTGTCAAAAGTAGTACCCCCTTTTCAATCAGTTCCTTGAACCCGACTTAATGGGCGGCGTCTCCAAGCTAACATCAAAAGTCGCATTTGCCTCGGTTGACCGTAACTAACTACGTATTAAGTTATTGATTTCTTGCCTGTCTCGGTATTTGCGACCAATTAGAACCAGGACATTTTCAAGATTAGAGTGCGTAGCAGTGGCGTTGGCATGAATAGAACCCGCGGGGTTATTGCCTAACGAAATTCATAGCCCATACAAAATCATGACACTTGATTCTGATTGCGACCGTCAAACGCGTTAGGCAATACGGAGGCCGATTTTCATCGGCTTGCCTACTTTAAGGCATTTGAGTCTATACCGCTTTTAAAGAAAACATGAGAGAAAATATACTCCGGCTTTACTAACAAAATTCCTCACGCCACGCCACTAGAGCGTAGGCACCTTTTGAGGTGCGTCCACACTTGTATCATTTGGTCGTATCCGATCACCGAGCCGTAGCATGACTGCGTATCGCGCTGCTTGGACGCTTACTGTCGGCGCGCCGATAATGCCGCGCTTTTCCGATACAAGTGTGTGATACGCGTAGCAAATGGATTTCGAGTGATCGGATCGGCGCAACGTCCAAACGCGTGATCGTGACACGCGATCATGCTACGCGACGATGATCTGATACGGGCATATGATACAAATGTGGATGCACCTTTGGGAGCGCTCGCTCCGTCGTAGGCTTTATCGATGCTTCCTATCAGGTATTTCAAGAAGGCAATGTTTTAGGAGTTTAAAAAGCGTATTATTATTATCCTTGGCGAACTGGACGATTTCTGAGATTCTCCTTGAGTAAATTATACGACCCTTTGCACCGCCGTTTTATGTAAAAGAAGGGACAATAATATACTTTCATCCATATTATAAAGTTGTAAAAATGAAATGCCAAAAAAATTTTTATTTGGAGGTATGGGTCCATGTGGCTTCATCACGCCAAATCGGCTGAACGGATTTCAATTATTTTTGGTACACGGATAGCTGGGTATCCACAGATGGTTATAGGATACTTTTAAACCAACTACGCCGAAGAAAAAGATAAGGGTAATGACTTTTTTTCCCCGCGAACGAAGTTGCTGGCACTTTCTAGTATTTATAATGAACATAATACTGATAAGTAAGAGTAAGTAGGTAGTCAAAGTAGCCAAGCAATTGTGTACAGCAACACCATTGGTAAGCGTCTACCTGATCAAAAATTTAGCTCGCTGGTTAAGAGGTTACTCGCTCTTGCAACTTTATGGATTCACACAAGTTGAGGTGTGGGATGATGAAGATGATAGTGGAAGAAGCTCAGTACTGCTCAAACTCATATCAGGTCCATGCACATGCAGTTATTGAATATTTATAAAAGTAATTCATACTCGCATATGCTATGCAAATTAACTTAAGTGTCTGCTATATGACATCGACCGGAAATCGGAGCCAAATGTTAAAGGAAGTGCCAATTGTTCGGGTCAAGTTTGGCGAAGGCATTAACATCGCACAGCTTTGACTATTACTCGTATAAGCTACTAAAAGGGCACCTTCTTTCTCAACTTCGTTCGCGGAGGACAGAAAGCCATTACACCCTTTTTATGCGTATTCGGGTAAAAAGTAGCCTATAACTACCTGTGGATACCCAGCTACCCGTGCCCATTTGGCGCGATGAAGCCAGTAGGTACAACACATACAAACATACAAAAAAACGGTCGTCCTAATTTAAATAACATCAATTGGTTATTTTTTATTTGACACTAGCTTTATTAACATAATATAATATTATTTGCAATATCCTTCTGTATTAACAGTAACAATCATTTTTTTGGAAATATCTTCAATGTACAGACATTTAATTTTTACAACTTATAGTAGTAGTATATTTAGACGACGGTATTTTACCGATCCAAAGTTTCCTCTCGAGTGTATTTGAGTGAGCGAGACAGTAGGCTACGTACTTCGAATTTCAAACATCAGAATAGCCACCCAGGCAGGACTCCTAGCTTCGGAGGAGGTTGCATATTTATAAAGATCCTAAAGATATAAGCATACTTTAAGTACTGGTCGACTCTCACGAGTGTTTTGATGAAGCGAGTGGTTGCCACATCATCATCAATCATTTTAACAATGGGAGCTTCGGTCCGTGAGTCGGTACTTTCGACACGAATTGACCGTATGGGTTGCGCACACGCAGAGGACTAAAAGAGCCTTGAATTTTCACGATGGGTTTGGTTTATTGTTTACATACATTTACCCGCGGCGTTACCCAGATCTGAGTAGTCATTTTTTTTTAAATAATTCTCCATACAAATATCCACCACTCTTTTAATTCCCTTAAGAGATAATTTTAACACGATGACGATGATATGATGATGATGCGTGAAAAGCTAACAGACAGAGTTACTTTTAAGGTGTTGAGTAACAAAATCTAAAAAGTTTATATTCTGAAAAAAAATACATGTACTTACACTCTGTAAATAAATTTGACTTCTAAAATGGTCTTTGATAAAATGTCTTCATTTAGTAACCGTCCCTTCATTATGTTTACAGCAGGAGTCGTAAGTTTGAAAATTAATTATAATGATTTATTAATCAATTACGTTTAATTAACTTTGTTATTATTGACGCGGCTATTATTACCGATGACTAAATGTTTACCGTACCGTCTCGATACGCCGTGACTAAGTTCCCGAGATGGCTACAAATAAACGGACAAACGGAAAAAGAGAAACGTGACTCGGTGTCTGGAAATGGGTCAGAGTTTTGATGTTAGGGTTCCGTTATGCTGCAGAAAATATTATTTGTCTACATTCCGTATAGTAAATCCTCTTAAAGGCCGAGCCACGCCGGATGCGTGTGCGTAACGTGCGCGTAGTAAAGTACGAATCCTCATAAGAGATGACACACTTTTTTATATCTTCAAAGTACAGACATTTCATTTTTACAACTTAAGGCCGAAACGCACCGGATGCGTGCGCAGCACGTGCACGTGCGCGTGTGCGTGGCGTGCGCGTTGTATCGTATGAAATATCATAGTAGATGGCACACCGCTTGCGTGGCGGCAACGCGCGCAGCGGTGTGTCATCTCTTATGGGTATTCGTACTTTACAACGCGCATGTCTACGTGCACGCCACGTACACGTATCCGGTATGGCTTGGCCTTTAATAGTAATATAGAAGTACAAACTATGGTGTTACTGTCAAATTGCTTCATTTGTTCTTTACTAAATTTAAGATATCCAAATGGGCAAAAATAGCTGTATGTCAGTGTTGATTAGTTTAATATTTACTAACTCCGAAAACCGCCCTTACCTATACTCTGATTTTTAATTCAAGACCAAAATCTGACAGTGCCCATTTTGATTACCTATTTAATCAGATAAACATCTTTACTGTTATAAAGTTGTAAAAATGAAATGTTTACAATGAACATATTTAAAAAATATATATTGTAACGGACTATTTGAAGGTTACTTTTTTTGGATTTTTGTATGTTTGTGTGTGTCGTTATGGCTTCATGACGGGAAATCGGCTATCCGTATTTCAACCGTTTTCGGTGCACGGGTAGCTGAGTATCCACAGATGGTTATAGGTTACTTTTTACCGACTAAGCTGAAGAAAAAAGAGGGGTTATGACGTTTTCTCTTCCGCGAACGAAGTTGCGGGCACTTTCTAGTTATTTCATAAAAACATAAATGAGAAATATTAGGTTAAGTTGTATTGATAATAATACTAACACTTAAACCAATATGCAGTAATCAAATAACAGCGAATATCCGGCCGTTGACATTAAATTTTGGTCTTAAATGAAACATGTGACGGGTCATTTCAGCTTCAAATGATTTAATTTTTAAAAACTCTGATTCGCTCAAAGTATAACGGGTCAGCGTCGTCAGCGTTAATTTACATTGAATCTTCACGGCTACGAGTGAAATAAGTTGGCTTTCACAAATACTCATGTATACTTGCACAGTCCCGTCTTACCATTCCCGTAGCATTTTTTTTATTTCACAGTTTCTTTTCAAGGCGGTTTTCTGATGTCAGGTTACCAGTTACTAAAAGTTGTCTTAAGCAAAAGACGATAGCAGACAGTAGCGCCTGTTGGTTGAATGCTTATAAACTCGAGAGTAGAAGTTTCGTGTCAATAAAATACCATCATATTTCCTAAAATAGTGCAGGGTTTTAAAGGTTGTTAATCCTGTCATGATCTTTATTTGATTTTACATCCGAATTGCAAAAAAACATCAATAACTATAGAAAATTATAAATTTGAAAAACCCCCGACTTGTTCCACTAAAAGCTGAATCTTAAAATCTTGGAGACAAGTGCTCCGATTTTCATCAAACAAAGCTAAGGACACTTGGGATACAATTATCTATGACACAAAAAAAAACCACACTCAAATTGGTCCATCCACAGGCGCTACGATGCCACAGACAGATACACAGATACACAGAGTCACAGGCACGTTAAACTTATAACACCCCTCATTTTTGTAGTGGATTAAAAATAATAACGTTTTCAGATGTAAATCGGAGTCGTAAAAACCCATGACAAAAAAAAACGATAGCGAAGCGAGATGACGCAAAAATCGTTATTTTGCCGGTAGACACTTTTTTCCCAGTCGACCTTACCTTTGATTAGTGTCTACTGATTGGAATAAACCTACACCACACTTGTACTGATTTCACATCTATATTTTAGTGATCTGATACACCCCTGGGACTTGAACTACTTGAAAGTAACCAGCAATATAAACAGCAACTATGAAAATAAACAAATTCAGATTTAACCACTCCCTTAGTGTACATATTATGAAGGCTTTATAATATGACATTTATTGATGACTTTTTAATTATTTATGATTATCTTATTAATTCTAATTTTAAATTATGTGTAATTTTAATTAGGATTATTTTATTAATGTTTATTTTATTTTAATTTAAAAAAACAATATGCAGGACCTATGTTGTCTGTAATAAATAAATGATTTGATGATTTGATTTGACTAATCTCAATGCAACATAAGTTCGATCCGTGGTTCCGGTGTTGCATCATAAAAACACAAGCCAAAAAACACTTTCGCATCTACAATTTTTTTTTTTAAATGTATCCCTGCTAACTATGTGCCTAGTCTCTTTAACTGTGTTTTGTAAATGCATAAACGTGAGGTGTGCAATAAAGAGTAGTTGTATTGTATTGTATTTAAGTACCTACCTACAAAAAAAAATCTGTGGTAAGATTTTGGTCATGAGTCATGAATCCAAAAAAAACGTAAAATTAATAGCACGATTTTCTTGGCAAGCCAGCGCCATCTCTCGGGACTATTCGCGAATGAAGTTTCAGGTAGGACGATTTAGTAAAGATTAGTATTCCAAGAACTACAAGTTGCTATCATTCCTAATGTCCAAAAAATGAGTCTGACAGAATTGACCATGATTAGACTCGCACGATTGACATCTCGTTATGGCACCTTTCTGATGTTTTTTTCAAATTTACCTCCTGTAGATAGCAAAGTTATCCGTGCGCGACCAGATCTAATTACCGCTCTGAAAATGGATCGGCTTGGTTTAACCAAGGACCATTAAAACAAGAGGACTGACCATCTCCATAGAAAAAGCCGTCCCCGATATGTACAGCGCCATCTATGTACCTATAAGAATTATTTTAAATAATTATTCAACATTGCAAGCGTGACACAGTATGTAAATGTTACGATTTATTTATTATTTGCGAACTAATTGTTAGTATACTATGTTTCGAACACGATCCAAAGTATGGCTGTCAGTCCTTTTGTTTCAATGGTCCTTGGTTAAACCAAACCCATTCAGTGGCACCCAAAGCACAGATTGCCTAAAGATCTAGTGAACAGATAAGGCACTGAAATGCTAGAGGATGGATCAAACTTGTTGTTATTCTGTGACTTAGGAGACTAAAGCGACAGAGTCACTTACATAAATGCAAGTAATCCCGGATATTAACATACTGCCTTTATGTCGGTTAAAATCGTAGTTTTAAAGAGTGACGCAAGTTAATTCACCCTAGAAATAGAAAGCGATAACTCTTAAAATTACCTCACAAAACGTTATAGAGGACAAATACTTTATACTCTCACAGTTATAAAAAAATGACTTACGTTTCGGATGGTCCATCTGCAACCATGGTACATGAAACTGTTGCAGAAACGTTGTTGGATAATCAGGGTAAATAATTATAGGGAACAAACGCTAGGAGGATGAATGAAAAACATTGGTAGGTACAGTCGCTGCCCTGACTTAAGTATCCAGGCCTATATACTTAAGTCTTTTTATGCATGGATACTTATGTTAGGGCACCAACTGTACTAGAAAATTGTAATTTAGCATAAGTTTCATAAGTATAGCCTTTTCTCTGCAGTTGATTGCACATATTCAACATGCCGATAATGCTGTAATAAAATTTTGATTTTATTGCCAAACCCCGTCAAGACTGTAAGACTGTTAAACGTTAAACTGAGCACACATTTCCATGTCCCCGAGCTGCACAAGCGTAATAAAACACACTTTTTCTACGATTCAATTTCAAAGAGAACACTTAACCATGTTTACGGTTACAATTAGCGGCAGAGCGCGTTTACTCTGAGATTATCCGAGAGGGATCTCTTAATTAGCCGGTTCCGCAAAGCATGGAGCATCACGCTTGGGCAATTTTTGTACCATCGTTCACTGATCGTTCGTGATTAGAACTGTCCAAGTCACAAGCGTAAAGTAATGGTTAAATATGTGGGTGTCATGCCCTCGCCAGAGAAAGAACGAAGGAATTTGGTAATGGTTACCCAGAGCCAAAGAAATTACAGACGCTACCATTGGGTGTATCATCCGGTTTAGGAAGCTATTGAGTAGCAATTACGCAGAAAATCCGACTGGCTCGTAGTGTATCCGTAAGGACCCCAAGTAATAAGATAAAACAATGGTTAAATACCCAGATCCAAAGGAATTCAGGGTACTACCGATGGATGGGTTTATCATGCGGTTTATCAGTGGTGGAACAGGTCTTCGGGGAACAAAGAAGTGATTTTAGAAAAAATGATCCTTGGTTTTAGTATATCCGTTAGATTTTTAGCAGACGAACTAAATTCGGGCTTAGGTTGTCAGTTCTCATACAAGTTGAAGTTGTAATTAAGTTCGTTTGTCCCAACCCTTAGGAATAGAAACACACACTCGAAAAGTAACAAGATAGCATATATAAAAACAAAAGCATCGTGTACTTTTTAGTGCGAGTCCTTATCAAGAAATACGTACTTCTCATTGAAATAATACAGTTTTAAAGGATTATATCGCGTATATTATTTCATTTTGAGTTCCCAGCGTTTCGGAAGCTTTTCAGCTTCCGTTCCGTTAAAATAGTTTTACTTAAATGAGTAATAATCGCGGAAACAAAAGAAAATATTACGTACTTCTCGCCAATAATCTTTGTCCCACTCATTTTACTCTTATGTCAAGTATAATTTGAGTTAGCGCAACTGTACCGTACCTTCGGATCTTCGGTTCTTCTTCATAGGAATAATTCTTAACACTCGCTAGATCTAGTCTCTTGCGCCGGCCCCCGAGTACAGTTAGTCCGTGACCACACCGCATGATTTAATAGACTCGTCCGCTGACATTATCGCGAGCGTTAACCGTCCGTGTGCGTTCGAACTTAGCGCCACAAGATGGTGTGATCTCTTAAGATATGACTCACGTAGTCTATAAACTGATTTCTGTGACGAATACCAATATAGCCCCTAGTCTTTGAGTTCTCATTGTTTACGATAGCCTGTAGGCAGTAGGAATGTTTTGGTTTTGACGACAAGGATAGACCTACTGCTTATTTGGAGTGTTGGTATGGTATTGAGGTAGGCAGTGTAGCATTTGTGCTTAGACATATGGACCTTACTTCAGTGCATGTTTAAAAGTTAACATTAGCGAGGCACTTTGTATTCTAGCAGAATTTGAAATGTCCCCTTCTGTTGACAGAAGGGTTTTTGGCGCTGCGAATTTTTTGTGGACCCATGGTCGTTCAGGTCTTCAGGGTAGGCAGTTTCTCTGTGCCTGTATGGAGCCATGAGCGTTCAAGGTAGGCGTGTCTTTGTGCCTATATGTACCGCACGCCACTGCCACTAGGGATATATTATAGATAGATATAGCCCTGGTAGTAGATACTTGGTTTAGTAGGTATAGCCGGTTGCATTTTTATACATACCTACTTCCACAAAGATTACTGTTGGCACAGATGATTCATACAGTTAGCAGTAGTGATTTATTTTTCCGAATTGATGGTTTTGCTTAGTCAGTAGTCACACTATATAGTATAGTTATTTCTGTTTACTACATTCTTAGTTACTTAGTTTTTGTGTTTGATTTTTCCATATGGAATGCTGCTCGAATTACTTCTTGTGCTATTCGCACGAAAATTTGTATGGACGTAAAAGATAGTTGACGAGTTTATAAACTCGTCTTAAAAATATTGATGTGTTTGGTCAGAAAAAAATTGTCCGTCGGTCAGGTTAAGTTCAAGCTGTCTCTCCTTGCATAATCTCCTTAGTTCGGACGCCTCAAACATCAGTTTTTCGCCTTTTCAAATTCACAGTTTATCGCAAAGAATATCCGATCAAAAGTCCGCCATTACGCAAAAATGCATATCGGTGAAAGGGTGTCTGACCAATGACGTGGCCTAACGCCCTGTGGTGATGACATCGCTTATAACCTTCATTTCTCTTTTACGCAAGAACCAGTTTCTTAAGAACCATGGTGACCCTTTGGTGGTTGGATCCAATACTGTGTGCTATTTCTGCATTCTGCCACCCTAGGGCATCATTCGTATGCGATGCTATGGACAATTTACTATAGAAAAGTGTCTAAATCAGCCTATAAAATGCATCTCCTGCCCAAATTATCGTTTGATCGAAAGAAAATAGTCTAAATGTAAAAAAGTCTTACGACTTAGCCTGTCGTATATGTTATCTACTACTAACTTTCGGATCATTTTAAAAGCAATGTCAATATTAAATAACACATTACTTCTTGGTATAAATATTTACTTCCATATCAGTCAGACGTATATTATGTATGTACAAAATGAAAATCAAATTCCACTCAGTAAAACGCTATAATTATAACAGCTCCATGACTAATAGGGTAAAAAGTATAAGAATTTCATAATACCGCATGTTCAACATAAACATGAATCCGTTTAACGTTGGTCTGGTGTTTATCTCATTATGTCAACAGCAGCTGCGCGCGAGTCGACGACCCGTAGCGCCATCTATCGGCTTTGTTCAGAACTAAATGGACGTTTGTTTTGCTTAATGGTTCGTGAATCAGCCACACAAGTTTGCTGTGATACTCGATTGATTTGGTTGGATGTGATTTGTTTTGACTGTGTCAATTAGTAGTGTCAGTGAGATGTCAAATGTGTAAATTATATGGATGATACACTTTACTACATACATAATTCCATTATGCCTTCAGCCCCTATTTATTGAACATTTTTGAAGATGAAATCGACTCATTCGTGACAGTGTGGAACGTAGTACATACAACAATAATCAAATTCCAAAGATGTTAGTTTTCGGCGCGTCTTTCATAAGAAACTCAATACTTTACCACATGTCCCACGCGTGATCCAGTCACGTGTAAAATCTTTGTTGAAGCCTTATCGATACTCCGCCAACCTGCTGTTCGATCTAAGGACATACTTGTAAAATGAAAACAAAGAAACATTTAGGCGCAGGCATACAAACATTATATGAAAAAAAAAAAGATTACAACATAAATAACTAATATTAGGTATACTCCGAAAAGGTCCCACCTCATCATAATGCTTAATTATCAATTGCATCCTTTTACGCACCAACTGAACTATGAAGCGATGGGATTTTTTGAAGAATGACATCCATACTTCCTTAGTAACATTATAAAATTAGGAAGTATGTTTGTTGTTTTGTCCTTCTTACACGCGATAATGGGACAACGGGTTGACGATATGTTTTGCATGTAAACAGAACAAAGATGGAAAGAATGACATAGGCTACTTTTATCCCGTGAACATGCGCCTTTGCCGAAGGATATACAGATTAGTAGGCCACGCGGGCAGTGCCGCTTGAATATACTAGTGCTTTATATTATATGCCAAGAAACTACGTTTTCGAAGTAGCAAATTATGTTTGTTAGTCAAAACCGCGTAAACATATCAACTCAACGGATTCAAAAACTCGAAAAAGCCGGCAGTCGACAGGCTTAAAGTCAGTTAAAATTTAAATCGCTGCATTAAACATCGCTTCGCTGGCGGAAATTAAACCTGGGAATCGGGACGCGAGGACGATGCCCCAGATACTCTAGTACTAGACCTGCGCCAAGACCAAAAGGTACATCGGCTTTGCAGCGACGAACCAACTTAAGACCTTTCTCATCATCATTCGAGCACTGTTGCTAATATGGAAAGGTACGTGAGATTGGGAGCTGTGAACGTACTTAAGACCTTTTGAATCTGTGTTGATAAATAGAGCACTGATTAGTCAGAAAGGTACGGTAACTTTTGAGCCACGAACGTACATAAGACCTTTTTGATATCAGAAGATCAATAGAGCACAGCTGCTAAAGTGAAATGGAAAAGCTCCGTGAGCTTTGAAGCCACGTATTACGTATTTAAGAACTTTTGGATCCAGTCGAGCGCCTAGTGCAATGCTAAACTGAAAAAGTGCGTTGGATTTAAAATGACTAAGGTTGATAGTGCCTTTTGGATGCATGCTTGAGTAGCTGGCTTGGTAGACATTTGAGTTTCTGAAACTAGTGAATATAAACAAAAATTAAACCTTTTACAAGTGGTAATTATAATGTTCGTAGTTCGTAGGCATCAGTTGCGTGATGCGTTATAAAGCAAATGGCACTTTTATGACATTGTCTTAATATATAGTTTTCTCCAACTTGCTCGGAAATGTTCACATTAATGTAGCAAAAACACACCGCGAAGTCCATCGTTATATACGTTGATACGATAATCAATTAAAAAAATAGTGGCATTACTTCCCGGACAGGCCTGGGAAGTGCACATTATTGTGCAGGTTTTTACTTTTAATTTCATAAAAGACTTTGAAAATTTACCATACAGCCAATAGTAACGTATAAAAACCGAGATTTAAAAAAAACTTTAATTGTTTTCTGCGTTTAGTTAATGCATTGTTAATGCCAGTAATAATAGAAAAAAAAAACAATGATTATTGTGTCCAAACCATCAATCATAATACAGTTTATTTAATCTTAATGATCTTTTGGGATTGATAAATATCTTGTAGCAAAGTTATGTTTTTTTAAATGTTGTTAGTTTAGGAATTGCCGATTCAACTTAAAGTAATAATGCATATATTTATTTTAACTATTGCTATGGGTTTTCTTTTTATTTATTTTCATTAATATATTTTATGTGTAACAAAATGTACAATTCGGACCCAAAACTTTTAACTTTAATATCCTTTAAAAAAAATCAAGGCGGGAACGTGAATTTCATTTTGTGAAAGATTATCTGCCGTGTTATTTTTACGAAAATAAGTTACATAAACATGTGTCAAATTTCCTCGCATATTTGGAGAAAAGCAGGCAGTATACATGCCTCGGCAGGAATGTCATTTCGTGGATTCGTATCTATTGAAGGACTCGGCAACGCCTCGTCCTTCAAAACCGTACTCATCCACGAAATGACCTTTCCCGGCCTCTGCAGTAATATACTATTATCTTTATCTAATTTAAATAATGATTATATTACGTGACTAGCCATCTACCCCATTAGACTTCATTTAGTGTCCACGCAGAGGAAAGGAACTTCTCTACAAGTGTCATGTTAAGATACATGGGCTAATTGGCTACATCCATGAGTTTTCTACTATGTAAGGATAACTGTTAATTTCATGTACAGTGAGTAGCGGAGAAAACTAACACCCCAGCCATATGTACAGTAAGCTGCAAAAATAAGCTAGTACCTACCCTATTTCCACCTTCAAAACTGGACTAATTTTAGTTTTTCTTTTACACATACTATAACGAGGGCTTCGGCCATGCTTCTATGCTTTCTGTTTTTCTTTTATATTCGTTAAATTTGTTTACTGAACGTGTGCTTATAGCGCCGGATGGTGGCATTTATTGTAGTTTTAAAGGGCCTTAATTATTAAAATAAACAAATGATTAAGAAAAATAAAACAGGGGCATGGCACAGGTAGTTATAGATTATATTTAAAATATCTTATGGACACTCAATGTACTGTTGCCTTAAAATAAAACTAGTCTAGAATAAAATTGTGGTATTTCCACATAAAAAAAAACACTAAGTATTGGTTTGATTTCTACAAGTACCTTTCTTTACACATCTTAGCCACACTCTAAGATCGCCAACATTCGTAACCAATTTACTTACAAACTATTCCTATCCAGGCGCCTCTCAAAACTCAAAGTAAATCAATTTCCCCGACACTAAAGCAATAAATTAAACGTCTAACCGATTTACAACCGCGACTAATAACTCACTCCCGCCACCCACCGTCGACCCGAATGACTTTCACCTAAAATAAACTAAACAACTGAAATGCTTTGCTTGTCTATTGTAACATTGATCAATCAAGATACAATATTAATCCATACAAAATTACCTACCGCAGGAGTCAGCAACCTGCGACTCTTGCTGTAAAGAGTGCGGTTTTTTTAACTCCTCATTTCTCTCTCATGCATTTAACCATCTCATTCACCGGTTACCCACATCTGGCATAAACTTTTTTGTCATAATCATCATTTGGCATAATGCATATTTTTGTGATACCGTAGAATTTTCAGGACTTTTTAAGGCATCATCCTTTTAAATGCGTTAGGTTAGGTTTGCTTTATAACAATCCTGAAAAGTTTACGTGTTTAGAAAAAAATGCATAATGCCAAACAAACTAGAAGGCGGGCGCCTACTTCGTTCGCGGAGGAGAAAAGTCATAACCCCTCTTTTTTCGACAGCGCAGTCGAGTAAAAAGTATCCTATAATCATCCGTGGATACCCAGCTACCCGTGTACCAAAAATATTGAGATCTGTTTAGCCGATTTAGCGTGATGAAGCCACAACGACACATACGAACATACAAGAAATCCAAAACAAATATTTTCGGTTTATTGACCTCCAAATAGTTACAATCATTTTATTTTAAATATCTTCAATGTACAGACATTTCATTTTTACAACTTTATACTAGTATAGATGATGAATTATGCCAAATGAGGGTAAACCCTCATTCACAAACACACACAAACACGAAAATTCTGTCCGTCCGTCCGTCCGTATGTCTGTCACGGGCATTTTACTCAAAAACTACAAGATGTATATTGATGAAATTTGGAGTAAAGGTGTCTTGTATCAGCCGCTACTTAGTTTGCTAGTTATTTAATGTGTGTACGGGGTAATGGGTGCATTTTTTCACATCGTATTTTTTTTATTTGTTTGTAGTGCATTTCTTTATGGTAACGGCAACGGAAACCTTAACTGAGCGTGGTCCGACATGCTCTTGACTGGTTTTTATATTTGCTTTTGGCTTATCGGCCTCAAAAGGTTGAGGAGCTCTGACCTAGTGTAATTTCATGACGACTATATGATGTATATTGTAAGCGCCCGACGTATAATAACATTTTTTGACTTACGTCATCGTTTCTCATAAACTCATAATGTCACTTTTGATATAATGCGATTTACAAATACATATTTGGTTCTCGTAAACTTTATACTTTATTTAATATTAAGCCAGGTTCGTAGTTCCAAAATACAGATAACTCAAATCTATAGATCGTCATGTTTACCGGGTTTCTTCGTCCTAATGAGGAAGGCATATCCTAAAAATACCTCAAGTCAATCGTACCACCGGAAGAAAAATAATAAATTGTTGAAAAAATCAAATAGTTGAACCAACTAAGTAGTTGAACGCTTGCGTTTTGGCTATCCAGAAATATCTACATGAGACGAGATGATGTTTACACGTTGTCAACGAGGAACAGTCGGTCGGGTCGGGACGGGATCCGCACATCCGGTCGCCATGCCCTCGGTTAGGCTAGGTCGTAAAATTGATGGTAAATCATGTGAAGCTGTGATAGTTAGTTCAGTCACTTTGTACTGCGATCCTATCCTGCTAGCATTATAAACCAGAAGGCCTCAACTTCGTTCGCGGAGAAAAAAATCTTAAGTGTCATAATCATAACCTTCTGTTTTTCTTCAACGAAATCGACACGCAGCATCAAACTTCGGTGAGGTCTTTTGGCCTCGTCACCGACCTTTGCACACCCTGTTTATTCGCTTCTAGACGAATCCTATGTCATGACGCTGCGGAAACACCTCAAGTCTCAGAAAGCTCATTCCATAAAAATTGGTGACAAAAAGGAGCGTAAAATCCATATAGCACTAAACCAGTTGTATATACGCTTGGCTGCAGGCTATCCAGAAATATCTGCACGAGACCAGGATGTTTACGCACTGTCATCGAAAAGGAGAATAGTCGGTCGGGATACGCACACCCGGCGGCCGTGCCCTCGGGATTAGGTAATAAAGTTAATTGGTAATAAATTGAAGATGTGATAGGTACAGAAACTTGTACTGCTTTATGGGCATTATAAGTAAAACGGTTAAGTGGAACTTAAGTTATATTTAAATAGCGTTTAAGGGTATATTCAGACGTAACATAACCACACCCAAACCACAACCACACGAGAACGACAACAATGTGGTCGTGGTCGGGCAATAATTTATATGAAAATAAATAGTTCTATTCACACGGACCAGCCCCCCTATTGCCTAAAGCGTTTAACGCTCGCAAGCAGAATCAAGTGTCATGATTTTGTATGGGCTATGACAGTTGATTCGGATACCAAGTGTCAAAATTTCGTTAGGCAATAGCCCCCCGGGTTTCCTTCGGAATCCCTAATGTCGTTTGTCCTAATGTATCGTTTGTCCTACCTAAAGCATTTTTTTAAGAAACCGTACATTCTTCAGGACTTTTTAAAATACCATCGTATAGATTAGGTTAGGTTAGCTTTGTATGAGCGACAGCTCAGTAAAACAGCTTGTGCGGTAATAAGTTGTATATATTCAACAAAGAACAGAATAGAAGCACAGCAAATATAATAGCAACACCTTCACAGTCTCGCTTTGTCACCACGACTGACTCGCGCCATTTCCCAACTCCCCATCCCCTCCATCATGGCCGCCAGTGATCACTCGAATTGGGAGATGGCGCTCGTAACATCAAATCAAACTTCCGTTTCCTAATTTACGATTATATTTTGATAAATAGTCTTGGGACTGTTTATCAAAATATAAAATGATATAATTAATTTTAAACATTTTTGCCTTCAATATCATAACAATTTTATGAAATGCTAACAGTCGGCCTTTCCTGACTTTTTATCGTCTCGATAAAGTATCAATAACCATATACAATTATTATAACCTGAACAAAATGCACATAGGAGCTAATAACAATTTCATAACACTTTTCGTTAAGTCTACATAATTTGTTTTTATTGTGTAATTACTGTCTCAAATACTTATACTAAAATAGTTTATCTCTAATACTAAAATCATTTAAGTAACAATGTTGAGCCTCTACCTATCTCAAACATTGCTCGATACATCATATTAACTATAGCATTGGAGCCCCCTTCATGTCTCCACTGCCGTTATATGCAATTCTGAGCCTCTACATATCTCAGGCATTGCTTTTTTTTTTGCTTATCAGCTGCAGCATGGGAGCCCCTTCATGTCTCCATTACTGCTGCAATGCTGGGCCTCTACATATCCCAGACATTGCTAGTGACTAATCGACAATTGTAACAATGCTGAGCCTCTACATATCTCAGACATTGTTCATTACTTATAACTATTGGTCCCTTCCTGACTGTTATATTATCTTATATTCATTTGTCTATTAATCAACATTACTTATCATATGAATACTAGCCTTTAACATGCAAATACTTGAGTACAATTGCTGCTATGGTTAAGATTTCTGTCTTCTATAACAATTCAAGCCTGTGTATTACCAACCAAAAGTTACGAATCGTCACTGCCGCTACTAGAGTCAATATCATTACTCCTATTGAACACCATCCACCGATGAATGTTATCAACTGAGAAGATACCACTAAACGCTCTATTCCCTTTTCGGGAGAGTGGGGTGTCTTCCACTAAATATCTATCGTTGTCCAGTACCTTAACAACACGATATGGACCACGAAGTTTGGGGACTAACTTTCTACTTTGCCCAGTGGTTGGTATCTCTCTCTCTATTCTTACCAAATCACCAACCTGAAATTTCAACCGTTTTCTACCCTTATCAAACGCTGCCTTTTGTTTTTCTTGATTTATTCGCACATGCTCCGAAACCTCTTTACGAATATCGTCTACTGTCCTATTAGTTTCTGTCCCCGCTAATTCGTCATTTTCAATATGTGATTGCAATACGGCGTCAGAAGTGCCAGTTAGTTCAAAACCAAACAGTATTTGCGAGGGAGTCTTGCCGGTTCCTTTGTTTAGAGTATTATTTAGACCCCACTGGATTTCGTCAACATATTCGTCCCACAGCCTTTCCGATTTACCATGTGTGGCGGCTATAAGAGACGACAAGACCGTACGGTTGTACCGCTCGACCTGCCCGTTAGCACGCGGTGTCGCGGTAGCATTTAGAACATGTTTAACTCCACGGGAGTGTAAATACTCCTCAAAACTTTTAGCCGTAAACGAAGTTCCTCGATCTGATATGAGTCGCTTTGGAACATCGAATGTATAAAAATAGTGTTTAATGGCTCTAATTGAATGGACAGCCTTCGTGCTCTTTACCGGTATCAGCATTGTGTATTTGGTAAAGGCATCTATTATCAAAAGTAAGTATGAGTTCTGCCTCTTACTACGCACGAAAGGACCCAAATGGTCAATATGAATAGTGTGGAACGGTCGGTCGACTTTCTGAATCGGATGTAATTCGCCAGCTTTCTTTCCAGATGGGATTTTAGCATGGGCGCATTCTAAGCAGGATTCAACATACTTACGAATAAATCGTCTCATTTTAGAAAACCAATAGTTCCCTTTTATTTTCTCATAGGTCTTATCGAAACCAAAGTGGCCAATATCGTCATGGTTAGCCTTGAGAACTTGCCACCTAACCCCTTTAGGTACAACCCACCGATCACCGTCTTCCGTTTTTCTAAATAACAACCCTCTTTTAACTACAAAATTATTTTTAATTTCAACTATGTTGCTACACTCTGGATCGTTAAGTATGTTAACTATTCTTTGAAGCTCGGTGTCGCTGTGTTGTACTGTAGTTATCCAATTAGCATCTACGTTTCGAACATCAAGACTATGGGAGGATTCTAAGTTGGGGGGATTACGACTTAACGCGTCAACGTGGGACATAGTTAGGCCTGGCTTATATACAATGTTGAAGTCGTACTCTTGTAATACGCTCCACCAGTGTGCGACTCTCGGTATGATGTCTTTCTTGTCAAAAGTTGCTCTAAGCGAGTTACAGTCCGTAACAATCGTGAATGGAGTACCTAACAAGTATACTCGGAAGCGTTCTACAGAGGCTACTACCGCTAAGGTTTCTAAATCGTAGGAGCTGAAATGAGCCTCTTCAGGTGAAGTTTGCCTACTATAATATGCTACCGCGGTGAAAGGAGTATTTTTGTCGCGTCGTTGAAGAAGAATGCCCGCTATGCCATGTTTTGATGCATCGGTGTGTAACTGCGTCTCAAACGACGGGTTGTAAAAAGATAATACTGGCCGTTTGATTAATTCGCTTTTCAAGGTATTAAAGGCGTTTTCTTGAGCTACATCCCAAGACCATCGGGCATCCTTCTTCAAAAGTTGAGTCAAGGGTTTTGCAATTGTTGAGAATCCTTTTACGAATCGGCGGAAGAAGCTGGCTAACCCTACGAATTGTCTCACCTTATGTTGATCGGTAGGTCTGGGAAACTTCTCTACAGCCTGTATCTTACTGATGCCGGGTCTGATACCTGCCTTACTTATTTCGAATCCTAAGTAACTAATCGTCTGCATCAAAAAGTGACACTTTTTAAGATTCAATGTCAATCCGGAAGCGCGAAATAAATCTAAAATCTTTCGCAATTTCTGGAACCCCTCGTCAACAGTCTTCGAAGGAATATTTACATCATCCATGTAAGCCAGTGCGTCTTTGAATCTGGCATTTCCTAAAATGTTATTGATGGTCTTTTGAAACGCCGACGGTGCATTAACAAGCCCAAACGGCATTCTCGTAAACTCATAATGGCCGTCAGGCGTTACGAAAGCCGTCAGGCGTTTTGAAGTTTCGGACATAGGAATTTGATAATACCCTGAAGCTAAATCTAATGTAGTATAAAATTTGTGCCCAGAGAGATTATCTAATTGATCATCGATCCTCGGGAGAGGATAATGTTCTTTAACGGTGCGCTTATTAAGAGCTCTGAAATCTACGCAGAGTCTGTAATCGCCAGTTTTCTTTTTTACTAAGAGAATTGGAGACGCATATTCCGATGAAGACCGTTGTACTATACCAGAGTCTTCCAGTTCCTGCACCATTTCTCTAACCACTTCACGCTCCGAGTATGATAGCCGATATGGCCTATATACAACAGGCGTAACATCACTTAATTTTATATCCATTTCTGCACTTGCCACACATCCTAATTCCTTGACTGAAAATGCAAAACAGTCCCTATACTCATTTAACAACGCGATCAATTTATGCTTATCATCGTCAGCCATATTTTTGTCAACATTTACCATTGTTTCATCAATCAAGGAATTATTGATGTGATTATTTGTCACACTTTCTACTCTGTTTACATTCATCGTGCCTACAGATGTGGGAAACTCCTTAAGAGGTATAGCACGAACTATCAAAGTGCCCTTCTCTAAGCAAAAACCCTCTGTAATCAATCCCTTCATAACAATTCGACCATGTCCGTTGACCATTTTAACTACACTTTGTACAATCTCATATTCTCGTTTTGGTTGGAGGCACAAACTGGGCTCAATAAATAAATCACCTTCGTACACTGGAGCTGTACTAACTTCTACAATGGTATAACCCTTTACATCAACCGTCTCATGAACATGCAGTGAGATATTTTCTTTTATCTGCTTAGTTTTGGTAGATATTTTGAGCGTTTCGTTAGTTTTATATACCACGACATGTTCTTGCTCGGTAAAAGACTGTCCTAGCAATAACGGCACTTTAAGTAGATGGTCAGGTACAATTAAAGCATCTAAAGTCGCCTTAGCCGAATCAATTTCAATGGTCACCTTTAATTTTCCAACACAATTAACTATGGAATCCCCAAAGCCCCTAAGCACTGGCAAATCTGTTAATACCCAGTTTTTCGATAAGCTACGAGCAAGTGATTCCTTCAACATAGTACATTGACTTCCGAAATCTACAAAACATTCTAAATCTGTGCCGTTAACTTTCGCCGACTTGAAATATTTAATATCGTTGTCTTGTTCAATGGATACACGGAGTACAGTCTTATTATTATTATCAGTGTTATTTTTCTTAATCGAGCAATCGATTGCCAAATGCCCCACCTTGTGACATGCGTCGCATCTTTTGATTGGCATTTTACACTTGAAATATGGGTGGCCTTCTTCGCCACAATTATAGCACTTGGTATTATTTCTAAAGTCATTATTGCTAGATAATGGCTTGTTAGGTCTGGAACGTCTGTTGTCAGTACTGCTGGCTTGTAAGGTTGTGCTAAATTTTTCCGTTGATTTTATAATCTTCACATTTCTTAAGTACACTAATAATTTATCAGGCTCCGTGAATTGAGCAGCTTCAGCACTAGTTCGTACGGACCTGTCTTCAATTCCAAACAATAAACAGTCTATCGCATTTTTACCTGATATATTGCAACGGTTTAAAAGAATCATTTTCTTGTAAAAGTATTCTTCTAACGATTCACCAAAGCGTGCCCTACAAGCCAGCATCTCTGTCAAGAGACGCCCGTAATTTTCATCGCTCGGGAAAGCTGATCTCAGCTTTTCCTGCCACTCAGTCCATGAAAACAGGAGGCTGGGTAACCCTTGGTACCACTGCTGTGCAAGTCCGGCCAGCTTGGGCAGAGCGTAATGGATTGTTTGCCGCTCTGTCCAGCCATAGATTTGTGCGCATTCGTTGACTTTTAAAAGCCAGGTGTTAATAGTTTGCGTACGTGTGGCAGGGTCGTATTCGGGTATCACATTCATAGTCGGGAATCTTTCATTACTGCCTCCTGTGTTCATTGCCTGAATGAGTTCCTTAAATTGTACAGCAAGACTAGCAAATTCGTTATTTGTATTAGATGGTTGTGAATGTTGTGACGTTTCACTAGATGTTGCTTGAACTACTGGTGTCGACTGGTTAGTTTTAGGGGGAGTGCATGATACTGGTTCACCTGGGCGCTGTCTGCTCTGCTCCGGCTCATGCCGGCTGCGAGTCGAGCCGGTTGACCTCCGTCGTCGCGACTTCGACCGCCTTGCCCGATGTCCTTTTCTATGTCGACTACGGCTACTGCGTGACCCCATGCGTCTACTTCGTTGCCGTACGGGTGAACTGTCACCATCATCATCGTCATATGACTCGTCTCTCCTGCGCTTGCGAGACGCTTCTCCTCTTCCCATGATAGCAACTGTAAATGTTTGGCACGAAAGTTAATGTTCTTACTTAAGGTGAATTAAAATGGACTTACATTTGATCTAGACCGATTTAAACTTTAATGAAGGCCATTTAAACTTGATTTATTGTGACTTACACTTGAATGAACAACTTTGATGAAAAGGTATAATTAATACGACTAAGACTTTTATTTGGGGTTGATATTAAGCTTGCCTTGTAATTATTACCTACTATTGAAACAAAGAAATTGCACTTGCACATTGGGATTCAGACAGGCAACCTTTGGTAATCACAGATTCAAACCACCACTCACAACTGTCTTAACGGATACGTACCTATTGTGACGAGTCACTACAACTCCTATGTAAACCTAAGCGCAGGGCTTAGAATAATTCTAATTTACCGTATAGAACGACTTTTTTTTAAGTATAATTTTACACCACACTCGACAAAACATTATAATACTTATAACTTATTCTTAACAATGTCCAATTGTATTATGATTCATTTTGCATACTTTAATAATATAAGAATAAATAAAGTTTAATGTAAATTATTCGATGAAATAGTTACAATGGGAAATATTCCTTTCGAATGTGTAAACATTTCCTGGGTCCACTTATACTCACTTTTAAATTAACGTAAGTGTAAGGTAAATTACACTATATATAAACTAAAACAAATCGAGCCAATTAAGTGGCTTTTAGCTCGATTGCAAAAATTTTATAAATTCGTTCATTACTGAACATATTATTGATAATATTTATACGCGATATAATCCGTTAAAATTGTTCTATTTAAATGAGTAATAATCGAAGAAACAGAAGAAAATATTTTATTATTGCAGTTGGAGGAGTTAAAATGATCAAATATTTGAATATGTTACCTAGTTAACCATAAACAGGTCGCATTGTATTAGCAAACAAACAAAGAAAGTGTTCAGTTCCACTAAAACTGATATTTGTTTCAATCACAAGTTAATTCCAACTTGACTAAACTCATAATGAACTTGTTCAGCGCAGTCCACTTATTGTGCGTAACAGTAACGGTAAACGGTATCAATTTTCGGTATAAATACATTAAATATAGAAATCACGTACCTTTTGGGCGCAAGTTTTTCACCAAGGTTTATACGGTATCCTCGATTAATCCCACAATTCTGAGCTATGAGCGACAGCTCAGTAAAACAGCTTGTGCGGTAATAAGTTGTATATATTCAACAAAGAACAGAATAGAAGCACAGCAAATATAATAGCAACACCTTCACAGTCTCGCTTTGTCACCACGACTGACTCGCGCCATTTCCCAACTCCCCATCCCCTCCATCATGGCCGCCAGTGATCACTCGAATTGGGAGATGGCGCTCGTAACATCAAATCAAACTTCCGTTTCCTAATTTACGATTATATTTTGATAAATAGTCTTGGGACTGTTTATCAAAATATAAAATGATATAATTAATTTTAAACATTTTTGCCTTCAATATCATAACAATTTTATGAAATGCTAACATTTGTTTTATAATAATCTTGAAAATTTACTGTTTCATAAAAAAATGCATTAGGACAAACGATACATTAGGACAAACGATGCATTAGGTCAAACGACGTTAGGGATTCCGATATAGATCTACACGGACCACATTCTGCGGTCAAACGCAATCGTGTGGTCGGTTCGACCACATCAAAACAACTGCAAGAAGCTGCAGCGCAACTATTCACACGTAACCACTGAGTCACGACTTTTTGTCGTGTGGTTGTATGTATTAATTTTATGACGAGACTTGTCATTTAACAGTAACAGTTGACGGGACTGCACCTGACACTGACAGTTGACAGGACTGCACCTGACACAGTGGACAGGACTGTTTTGTCGGTCGATGGTCGCTGTCAGCAGCGTTCAGGATAATGACATCTAAAATATTCGTGCATGCAGTTCTCCGTGGCGCCACATACCTATGGTCTCACCGGAAGATCAGCGCTGGCTCCCGAGCCGGCATTATTCTGAGGTGGGACCATTTCGGGGCATAGTTTTAGTTTTTATGTATGTATGCATTCACAGAGAGCGACTCGAATCGTCAGTTGCCAGCGTATTTCAGATCAGCTTGACTCCTTGGCATTGCGTAGATATGTAACCTAGCTCTGCATTTTCTATCGCTTGTATAACGGGGAGAGCCCCGAGGAATTGTTCGGGTTGATCCCAGCTGCATCATTCCGCCATCGTCCTACGCGACAATATTTCCACCCTCACCACTTAGATGGTTGGCAGTCTACAACAGTGCGTTTTTCTAGAAATTTCATGCCTCGCACGACTGAACTGTGGAATAAATTGCCGCCTGCAGTATTTCCGGACCGATGCGACCTTCGAGCCTTCAAGAAAAGAGCGTACTCCCACCTGAAAGGCCGGCAACGCACTTGTGACTCCTCCGGTGATGCAAGTGTCAATGGGCGACGGTGATCGCTTACCATCAGGCGACCCGTCTGCTTGTTTGCCTCCTATGTCGTAAAAAAAAAATGTAATTTGTTTGTTTCTTTTTGTCTTGCATATGCTATGCTACCGAATAAATTTATTTTCTTTCTTTCTTTCTAACCGTCAGTTCTGTGACGACCACAACTGCTAGTGTTTCAGCTTGGTTGAATGAAAATGCCCGCATGTTCATGGCAGGCAGTGCATCTGTGCCTATATGGAAGGCACGCCACTGTTCTCATATAATAATAACTTAAAGATGGCCACAACTTCTTCAGTGGAGGAAGAAGAGTCCTCTCTTTTTTGCTTCAGCATAGTCGGGTAAAAAGTATCCTATAACTAAAAATGGCTGACATCCATTCAACCGCAAATAAGGCTGCAAAGTCGCGTTACATCTACGATCTTTAAGCGGCCAACTCTCTTTCTCTGGGGTCGGTCCCTCATGTCGGAAGCGGCCAACTAAACATAGTTAAATTAATCATACTTTTACACGATATACACCTGATTCCACCATGTTCTGTTAGCTATTAATGGCCGATTACGGCTTTCAATGTCAACCATTTGACAAGCCTAATCTGGAAATTATGCCTAAGTCTCGGTCTGTTCTATTTTGATGCATAGGCATTTTTATTTAAAATTGTACGGTTAGACGAAACTTAAACTATATTTAAATAGCATCTAACCTGTCAGTTTTGTAACGAAATATGTGCTACTTGGCATTAATCGTCAGTTTCGTGACAACCACTAACCTTTAATTGAAGATACATATTTAAATGAAAACGCACGAAAAGTGTTAAATAATGTATTTAAACTTCGCAAAGCAAATGGTTGCAAGTAACATGAAAACTAAAATATTTCCTCTTTTTGCAGGTAATTCTTCACCAATGATGGATGTACGAGTAAGTTGGGAAGGAAGTTAGGCATTAAGCCAACTTCTCGGAAGCTACGAAGTTTGGCTAGAAGCCATTACAACATTAGCTAAAAGGTTACAGAAACAGCTTTACCCGACTGTGTCTGCAAGACGGTTATGTTTTTTAACCGACTCCCAAAAATGAAGGAGGTGCTCAATTCTTTAGAATCTTTTTTTTTGATGCGAAAACTTCTTTAGCGGCGCTGTGCACTTTTTGTGATGGGGAAAAAAATTTAAACTCATGAAAGATCACGTGACCGACACATTTCAATCTGTCGTTCACGTGATCTGTCATAAGACGGACACGTGACCTGATCAAAAAACTGTTACAATGTCATTGACAACGCACATAATAAATGCACAACGTTAATATTCAAGTTTTCACTTCTGCCGGCACTCCCGGAGTGCATCCCGTTGTTTTTTTATGTATGTTCACCGATTATCGAGTATACAGTTGCGTTTAAATATATCAGGGTGGTCAAAAATATCGGAACATACATTCTAACGCCGAGAATAGAGTCGTATTCAGATATTTGTGACTACCTAGTTTGCTGCGATATATCTGATGGCGACTGTACCTATGTATTATGTGGGTAATATGTATGTTTGTATGTCTATTTCTTTCGCAGGCTTTGCAGCCATTTGATGGATTACAATCTATGAGGTGTCGTAGGTTTCGTCTTGGTTATGAGATTGATATAAAAGGCAGTCTTTAGAATTCTGACTTGTTCTTACGACACGCTAGAAATGAATTTACAACAGTACCCGACGGGCAGAGATTTAGATATGACTTTAGTCTCAAATAACTTAAATCATATCTAAATCTTTGTCGTCGAAAGTTTTGGATTTTCTAGATAGTTGATGCGCTCGGAACTTTCGGGGTATTGAAGCGGGGCGGGGGTTAGGGGGTGTGTTTGTGGTTAAACCCAATTTATACTGGGTTCCCGTAGACTTAGGGTTTAAAAATCAAATCGATCAATTAAATTACAAGTGAAATTATTTAAAAACTATTGAAACAAGAGGGTTACTATCGTTCGTTCGATGTTTGATTTTTTAAAATGATTATATCACATGCTTGTCTAAAGTCTAAAAATCGTTTCAATGACCGAGCGATCGTAGCGAGCTAGCGAGCGAAGCGCCTCCGTTTCAACTTGGGCAATAATGCTTTCGTATGTCTGTCCGGCGGATGTCCGTCTGTTCTCCTCTACGTGCCGCATTTTTCAACTCATACTGTAAAAAAATGTGAGCTGGTTCAATAATTATATATGTAATTTTATAGTCGATTGAGTTATAGATCGAAGTAGTCGATCCTCAAGAACCATTTCTCTAAGTCTGTAGTTCCTGCTATGCTGCTAACTGGTACTTAAAACTCCTTAGCGCTACTAGCCTGATCAGCTTAGCCTTTTCGCCTTCAAAAACGTGTCATTTAATTGTAGCTAGAGTAGTGAAATGCGATCTATAATTCCGTTGCATGGTTATATGGATTCCCGAATTTAAGATGTCGCGGTGCCACGTCGAATTTGGCTCCTCCACATAAACAAAACAAACGCACAAGTGATAGGATAATGTCACTGATATCCTAACTGCTAGATAGTTAATTACCCTGTAATTAGTGTACGTGGCGACAGTTAGGAGTTATCGCCGAGTTATTTTCCGGTACTTTAACCTTTGTAGCAGGTGCTACACTTTGGCATATGAATGCACCGCACCTACTCCATGCATTGCATTTTTTTTTGCATTTTTAGAATTCTTAGCCATCGTTAGTCTATAAGTACTATTACAAAGTCAAATAAATTAAATGTACATTGAAGATAATTTCATAAAAATACAGAAGGCTGTTTGAAGGTCACTGAATTGATATGTTTACGTAGGGGAAGGGGGCAAGATGGAAGGTTTAACTTAACGACGCAATAAAACTGAAACGTTTAGTTAGAAATATTTTATTTTAATCACTTTTGAACTGTGCCTTATTAAACTACAAACTGCTTTAACTAATTATCATCAATATTTGGTAAATTTGCTATAAGCCTAACTCATAACTGTGTCTGTTCCTAAGGTATGTGAGCGGTACGGGTGGGGTGACAAGTGACGTATATGTGTATGGGTCATACTCGTTCTAGAATTTAGCCGTCTTTCCTGTGGACAACGCAATAGTTAAAGGCTTGAGTACATATAACTGATATTTTTATCGCTTAGATCTAGAGTATTAATCAATTTGTACATCGCCTATAGGGCACTAAGAAAAATTAGTATTTAAAGCCCTTAACTTTCGGGTGTCCACAGGAAAGACACATAACGCTAACTCGTACTAAAAATATTTATGACCCAGTTAGGACACGTCATGTCTCGTCACTTGTCACCCCTCCCGTACTGCTCAAGAACAGACTCAGTTAAGCGTTAGACCTGCAACATGACTCATAAATCAAAACATGGTCAAAATCATCTTGCAATACCTTGAAGGCAAAATGGAAAGCTTGAACGGGGAAGATGGAATGTATAGGATAACCTTATATTTTACAATTGACACAGAAGAAATACCTTTTTCTCAAAGATGCAATGAAATATTGACGTTGTGTTCCTTATAATAGACCCCGAAGTCTCACATTTCGGGCGCAAAGAGAGGCACATAATGATAATTTCATACGAAATTGCGCCGCCGATGCGATATACCTAACTTATGTATATTAAAATAACGTTATGGTGGGAACAAAATTTTTATTATTAAAAAAAAATATTGTTTTTATTTCATTGCATGTTTGAGAAAAGCACTATACAAGCCAAGCCTAGGCGCGAACAGGGATTGTCGGCCTCGTATCTCTAGATGGCCTCGTTAATACTCGGCCGGCAATCTCCTATTCCGCGGCCTCTGCAGTAATTTATTATTATATTATAATACATTTTCTTTGACGCGTATATGTATTGTTCTCAGAACATCCGTCATTTATCGAGACGATTCTAAAGAGGCCCTACTCTGTACTGCGTTATGTTAGTACAGTTCTTATGACTATATTCCGGCTCCATCATCAGATCATTTGTCACCGAATTTAGGTATACCATATTTTAGCTCAATCGGAAACCGGGAAGTGGGTCAAATTCAACTTGAAATATTTAACCCACACACACATACATTACCTACTACCACAGTTAAATAAAAACTTTGATAAAAATATACAGAGAATTCACCGATTTGCAAGCTACTTAGCTCCACTTCGCTTAGGTAGCTTAGATGATCTTCTGTATATAAACACTCGCTTCAATCTCCGTCCCCTTCCGCCGCTCTGTTTACAATTTTACCGCAAGCGGTTAGTCGCACGCCCGCTATGCGCAAGGGCAGCCGCGCGCCGATCCGTAATGATTTATAGATCATTCTAAGTGTTGTGATATCAGTGACAAAGAGCTATTGTGGTTTTAATAAGGATTGTCAGTGCATTCTTAGTGACGTGTTGGTTTTTAATCGATGGGTTCTTTGCCAATTTATGCCTGAAGTTATTTTTGGTATACACTTTTATTGTTTATTTGACAAAGTAAACATTTGCAAACCGAAAATACTTATAAGAAAAAAAAACACAAATACGTAACTCCAAATAAATTTTAGATCCAAATTCCTGAAAAGGCCTTTTGTAACTATTATATCAACTGAAATTAATGTTTCAACGCTCAGCCAACATTTTTTTTTTTTCAATGTGTGGTTGTATAATGAAAAATTAATGGATTGATTTCCGCGAAATAAGTTTACTTTGCTTTTTTCCATTTATCTAATATGGAATTCCGCAATGTAAACTCCTGAATCTATCAATTATTTATAATGAAATTATTAATTTATCATGTTGCACACTGTACCTGAATCTTACGTAATATTCGTACTTGGGTAATAATTCAACGACTAACATATATTATTTAATAGTTTGTTGTTAATATTTGGTTTTTTAGCGTTGGGTTGCGGCAATGTGCGTCTCAACAGGATAATTATCATAAAGTATTAGTAAATTGTATTTAATACTCATATCAGGAAGTTCTTCTAAAACTAAATTCGACCGATGTTTTATTTCGGGTTTAATTTTAACTTTAAGATTAAAATGTATGCTACAAACTTTTATTTATCTTGTTCTGTTTTTTGTTTTTTTGGGTCAAATCTTGCAAGTTAAATTTTACCTCTTTCCTGTTGATAGATTGATCTGATATTTAGTTTTGATGACAATACAATCTTATGATACCATCGAGCTGATCTGATGATGGAGCCGGAAGGTCGCCATAGGAACTCCATAATCCTGCTAAGTTTGGACTCTTTAGAATAGTCTCAATGAGTAATCGACGAGTCAAAGAAAAGTACTCTAGTAGGCATTGAGTTATTATGGTGGGCTGTGAAAAACAGCAGAATAGACACTACTGCATTTGTCACTAAGAGTACCTACCAAAGGCAAGGCGTCAGGAAGAGAAGCCCAAGCGTAATTCATTTATTCATATTTGAAATAAAGGTGGTTATAAGCATTTCCTTGGGCAGCCCGGTGGGAATCGGCTTATATGTAAGCCACGCCACTGGTACCTACTTGTATCGTGAGAACACGCACAAACTGTTTGATGAATCTTACTCTTAATGTATACATACTTTTCGACGTAACTGTAAAATATACTTACAAAACAGTAGACTAAAACGCAAGCACCTAGATCGATTCTTCTTCAACTAATTCATCATAAGAGTTCGATAAATACCAGTGTAATTGTCGAAGGAACGGCGTGGAATCAAGCTTCTGTATAATTATAGACAAAAGTGTTCCACGCGTATAATTATATTTGTTCTCATAGACAGACACCATTATCGTTCTCACAAAAGAATGCGGTATGAGCTTTAATCTTTTCTTCAATCTGTTTCAGAGTTTGACTTTAACATTTCTAATTATTCGATGAAAAATAATAATCATCGGGCGATCCATCTGCGCGTTTGCCCCATCATAACCAAGAATATTGGAGTTGAAAATTACACGCAATTTTGTGACTGCGATACTCTTGATTTTGAACTTTATATGAAAGTGATGTTTATAATATTCCTGAGGGACCGTTGACAGGAAGGAGTCAATACACTTCTCCCTGTATGTTTGTCATTATGACTATTATTCCGTGGTGCCTACGGGATATTTACAAACATACACGTTCACACTTCTCTCTTAACAGCTAGATAACGGCCGGTTAGTTCGACTGTTATGTTGTAGTTTAAATGGCACACAATTCATTTAAAAAAAAACCCTGCTTGAGTATGTATGTTCCGTAATTTGCCTTCAATAGTTTTAAGGTTCCTCCTGAACACAAAATATGTATTGAAGATGTTTCCGAGCCTTTATATCTCACTGCCCTGCGGTTGATTCGAGTATAACACGTTTTTCACGTTAAGTAGCAGCTGTGGTGTTTCAGAAAGAAAGCACTATCTTAATGTCTAGCATAACCGATGTCAATCGTCTCTGTTAAAAGCGAGGCGACTGCATTGAAAGCTGAAAAGCGGCACACCCCGCAGTGCCTCTACAGGGCTGCAATTCAGAAATTCAACGATGAGTTGGTCTCTGGTATAATTTTACTTCTAGCAATTATTACCGATCATAGATTCAGAAAATTTAGATCATTTGTTGATAGAAGCAGCTTGATTTGCGATTACAAATAGTTAACTGTTGTAATACAGTCGAGGCGGCAGATTGTGTATGACTTCAAATGCGATACACTCATATGCGATTTATCGGTTCATAACGTGTAATCACTTCAATAAATTAAGGTGACAAACTAGAATAAAATCCAGTCTTCTCATAGATATTGTCGATCCTAGTCCCATAATTTGAAAACATTCCTGTGGCTCTTTGGCAAGAGTACTATAGTATTTTCAATTATGCAGAGTCTTGTACTTCAACTGAGGTATGAGCACTTCCCTGAATTCCTGAACAGCGCAGGCCACGGAACTGGGTCGCATCGCAGCCTACAGTGTAGCGGACTCGACTGTCTCAAACAACGCTAATTAGCCAACTCGCAGCTTCCACGATTGCGGTGAAGTTAGTGCTTTCAAACTCTCGGTATACATGATTCGTACTTATGTTCAATCCTAGTTCGCTGGCAGTTCTTGTATATCTTCCGATCTACTTATAAATCCCGCATAGATAGATTATGCTACAGAAAAGCATTTGTGTCCTTAATTTTGGTGGCTTAAGATTTTTGTACATGATTCGAACTAGTTTTGTCAATGCTAGGCTCAATTTCACTATTTTGTATTAGTTTTAACGGCTGATTTAGGCCGGTCAATGTCGACTGGCGTAATCACCGGTTAATCAGTCCCTGGCGACTAACAGAGCACTAGTCCCACTTATATTGACAGTCCTTATACATACATTTCCAATTTGATCATAAGAAAAGGTTATGTCAGTGGGTTCAATTTCGATGGTGTAAAATTTTCGTGGTGTTTTCGGTTATTATGCAGCGCGGCGGGCCTTTCTCAAACAACGCTAATTAACTCAGCGCTGTTTCGATTGCAGTGAAGTTAAAGCTTTCAGACTCGCTGTAATCATACCTGACTCTATAGAGTATAGTGTATCACGAAAAACATTTCATGTAAAGTCGTTTTTGTGTTCAATATTGTTATAATATTAGACTTGATTTCTGAAGTTATGGGCCAGACGGTACTTATTTACGGTAGGGAATTATGTCACAGGTTTCTATGAAACGGCCAAGCCATACTTTTTAAACCGAGGTGTTGGTGTTAAATAAAGGTTAGTAAAGTCAGGGCTTAGGGGCTCGACTTTTCCTCGAATATGATAACTTTTTTCCAGTGAAAGCTTTATGCGCTTGTGAGTCTTGATCTCATTTCTTTTTGTAAGGTGCCCTAGCTTTAATTTTTTTGGGCTGCTGCGTTTCTTGAGCTTCAGCTATTCTTTTTTTTATGGTCCAATCTTTGTACATATATTCTAGGCTTCATACCAAATTTCAGCTTTCTAGGACATTGGGAATACCTTTGTTTTACTAGTTCTGTATACAGACCTGCAAATTACAGATTTCTTATTTTTTCTGTTGTCTGTATGTAAATCCTAGACTTCATCCCAAATTTTAAATTTTCTAGGACATCGGGAAGTACCCTTGACATTTTGATGTGTGAGTGAGTGACCGTCGTATTATAGGTATCAATAAATCTAGATCAATGAAATTTGTTCTTTAACTACATCGTATTCTGTGAATTTGGGATCTCTCGTGTTATCTGGGACGAAAATATGGGGGTTTGAAAATGAGACGAATCGGTCCTAGAAAAGGTAGGCCCCGCCTTCTTTTTTGTTCGTCTTCGCGGAGCCACTACCGTGCCCCCAGATTCTTTTAACTTACAGTAAAGTGACTTTTTTACATTGTAATATAACAACAAAGCAATCCCGCCACAGATGTTAGACACTTTTGTCCATGATATTACCCTGAATCGTATCGAAGTCTGATAATTGACGCCGCATTTTCGAGCCAAATGTCCCGAACGAAGCGAAGCGTTGCATTTTTGAGCGCATTTCTATGGACGTGTTTGTGTGCTATACTTAGGTGTACAACTAGGGTTGCCCACTTTTTTTAGTTGCAATAGAGAATATTTGATTTCAAAGAAGGTTAAATAGGAGTACCAACAAATAAAATTGTTGTGACATTGATATTGATTGACCAATTGACATTAGCATGCGCATTAACATGCGTTCAGAAACGTTTAACGTTCGAGTTAGGCTTGGGGATACCAACATATTAACAGTAAGGAGTCTAACTTTTTTGGCTTATGATTATGGCAATGGGTATTCACTAGAATAGTGACGACTGACACTAGTATAGTAAACATTGTGTAAAAAAAGAGTATTTTAGCGTACTCTATTAGTCTTATAGATTATAAAGGACACCTACATGATAACCTATAGAATACTCTATTTTAGAGTACGGTTGCCAACCCTATGTACAACGATCGATAACGAGGTGCATACGAGAAGGGCATTCTTTAGTATTTCACCTATAATTATTTCATGAAGATTTTACTACAGGAATTGCTATATTTAACTGGGACGTAGTAAATGTTGTGTTCCGCTTTGCTGCGTCGCCCGGAGTTTCCCGGAACTTGCTCCTAACTTTACCTGGAAGCAACTCTGTACAACTGCCTTTCTTAATTTTTAAAAATGTCGCGTGAATTTCCAACTTCGTAATATTACTTGACGTGATCCGCTTCAACTGGAAAGTGTGTCACTCTCATTAATGTTATTCAACTTGTAAAGATATTTTTTTAAAGTATTTGCTCTTTATTGCGCATCTCATAAAATAAACAAGAATTATATAAAAACTATAAAGGTGGCAACTTTGTCAGCGGAGGAGATAAAAAATACAACCATCTCTTTTCTTCAGCGTAGTCGGACAAAAAGTATCTTATAAACATCTGTGGACTGTAGCTACTCGTGTACTGAAATTAATTGAAATCCGTTTAGCCGTTTTGGCGTGATGAGGCCACATCTACAGATACAAAAATACATAAAACCTCAAAAATGTTTTTTTCAATTCAGTGACCCTCAAATATTTTTTGATGATATGTTTTATTAAGCATTACATTTTAACAACTTTATAATAGTAAATAAATATAAAAACAACTAGAAGGCTTCATCACGCCAACAAATCTTCGTTCGCGGAGGAGAAAAACGGCATAACCCTTCGGGTTCAAGTCGGGTTGAAAGTATCCTATAACCTCATCTGGAGATACTCTGCTACCCGAGTAGATAAAATAGTTGAAATCCGTTTAGCCAAAACGACACATACAAAAAATAAAAATTAAATATTTTTCGTTTCAGTGACCGACCTCCAAATAGTCCGTAATAATATATATTTTTTTAAATATCTTCAATGTTCAGATATTTCATTTTTAGGGTTCCGTAGCCAAAATGGCAAAACGGAAACCATTATAAATTCCTCATGTCTGTCTGTCCGTCCGTATGTCACAGGCATTTTACTCAAAAACTATAAGATGTACATTGATGAAATTTGAAGCATAAGTGTCGTGTATAAACCGCTACTTAGTCTGATAGTTAAATAAAAAAAATATGTATTTCCAGGGGGGCACTCAATACATGTAACCAAAACGAAAAAAAAAAATTCAGCAAATATCAATGTGTGGCACAAATTTCGACAGTACTTCTAAAAACACTATGAGGTTTCCAAAAAAAAAATTTGATTTAGTGAATATTTTCCGAAATATTGGCTACGAAAGTAGCAAAAATTGTGTCCCCCCCTCTATTTTCTAAACGGTAAAATGTACAAATATAGAGCCTAATAAATAATTCCAACGAAAATTGTTTTCAACATGATCGGACATACCGTTTTTTTCGTCCTCCCGTGACCATGGAAAGCTGGAAAGCTTCCGAAACGTCGGGAACTAAAATGAGATAATATACGCGATATAATCCGTTAAATTGTTTTATTTCAATGAGTAATAATCGCGGAAACAGAAGAAAATATTATACCGTTTTTAAGTTATTGCCAAAAAACTGCGCTTCTTAGCAAAAGGACGTAAGTACCGGGGAGATACGCTCTTTTGTTAGTGTTCTTTCATATCGTATTTTTTCCATCTGTCGTGCATTTTTTTTGTATAAACGGCTGCGGATCCCTTCATGGGCGAGTCCGACTCGCACTTGGCCGCTTTTTATTACTTTATAATAGTATACATAAGTTAATTCAATACCGATTCATGTTACCCGCACAAGATGGACGACAAGAATTGTCTCTTAAGGTTGTTTACCTTTAACACACTTTTTTATTTTTTTGACTTTTGATGATGAAGTGGAAAGATTTGATGTGTCATAAAATAACAGTATTTAGATACCGTAAAATGTATAATTTAGAAATTATTACTGTTCATACAATCTGCGCAATTATCTAGCCTAGTTGATACAATTGAATAACTATTATGTTATTACACAGCTCAGATCGCTGTATACATAACATACATCATTCAGTGACATAATATATGTTTTATCACATAACAATAAAGTCTTCATTTGCGTATGGAGGAAATATAACATATTTGATTAGTGTTAGTAATAATCACTCTGGCGGCGATAGCAGTGCTTCCTCTAACAATATTTACATACAAATACATGAACTGTTTGCCATGTACTTGTTACACCAATTAGTATAATATAATGAGGGCAGGATCGATAACACTCATTATTTTATTTAAATTAAAAGTATTGCCTGGACGTTACAGTTTGTTTATTGTCTCAAATATATCCTTATACGGTCTATTCATACGCACAACCACACGACAACGCAGCGACAAAAAGTCGTGGCGAAGTGGTTTCGTGTGAATAGTTGCTCTGCAGCTTCTTGCAGTTATTAGTACTTAATTATATAGATAATCTATTTCATTGCGCAGTTCCAGCTAGTAGCTGTTCAAGCGGATTCAGGAGGAGTCATGATACCCTGGGCCTAGTTTAGCGTCTAGGTCAACCACTAATAATTAATTGTCTTAATAACCCACGCGAGCCGAAGTTGGTCGCCTAAATGTGACCCCTCCTCCCCCCGACTCAAAGGCTGCTCTTGATTTTGTTACGGCCAATAAGATCGACACAGGATATTGCCAATAATAAGTATTATAGGTTTATGGTCTAATACTTTCCCGATTCCCGGACACAAACCGAATGTCACACCAAGATCGGTGTAAGGGCTCTAAATCAGTCATTTGCCCCAACACCAGTCACGGCCGCGAGTCACGAACCTATCTCTTATCTGACCCTCCGTGGGAAGCGATCTTTTACAGTTTTTACATTGTTTGTCCAATACCCACGCGACTCGGTCGAAACACCTAGAAAGTAGCGTCGTTTGGGACAGTTAGCATCAAATAGTCAAACATTCAAAGTACTAAATATATCGCAACACTGATGATGATTACGTCCTGGCTGATTACGGTCTCCGTGTGTAAAGTGCACAGGATTTTTGGCCAAGGTAGGCAGTTTCTCTGTGCCTGTGTGTGTATAGGGACTGGACGCTCAGCGTTTAGACACATTGGGGAGCTCCTGCTGTACCTTATGAGGGGTTCTTATTAGTATAGTATTGTTATTAGGTTATATTGTTAGTAAATGTGCGGGCGCACTTTGAGTAACATCATACCCTTTGTCCTCTGCTTCATTGGGATGCCATGGCGAAATCTTCATTGCAGCTACGGTAACCAAACAATTCATACTGAGATGTATGGCAGTTCACTCACCTGGCGACTTCAGAATGTAAGGGCGACATGGGCATGGCGTCCCAGTGAGGCAAAGGCCTTAGATACACTACTTTTTTTTATAAATATAAGTGGCAAGGACCATTAAAACTAGAGGACTGACCGTGTCGTTCCCCGATATGTACAACGCCATCTATGTATTTGTTTTTTTTACAATTATTGTACTTTGCAAGCGTGACACAGTATTTACTTACGATTTATTTATTACTAGAAAACGCCCGCCACTTCGTTCGAGGAGGAAACAAAGTCATCGGTTCACCCTCTTTTTAGGGTTCCGTAGCCAAAATGGGACAAACGGAACCCTTATATATTCGTCATGTCTGTCTGTCTGTCCGTCCGTATGTCACAGGCATTTTATTCAAAAACTATAAGATGTACATTAATGAAATTTGGAGCATAGATGTCGTTTGTAAACCGCTACTTAGTTTGATAGTTAAATTAAATAAATATATATTTCTAGGGGGGCACTCGATGTAATGACATGTAACCGAAAGTGAAAAAAAAAATTTCAGCAAATATCAATGAGTGGCACATATTTCGACAGTACCACTAAAAAAACACTGAGGTTTCTGAAACAAATTTTTAATTTGGTGAATATTTTCCGAAATATTCGCTACGAAAGTAGCAAAAATTGTGTCCCCGCCCTCTATTTTCTAAACGGTATGTTCGAAAAATATGAAAAAAATTACAAATATAAAGCTTAATAAATATTTCATTTTCGTTTTCAACATAATCGGATATACCGTTTTTAAGTTATTGCCAAAAAACAGCGCTTCTCAGCAGAAGGACGTAAGTGCCGGGGAGATATCTTTTGTTAGTGTTTTTTTTTCTTATCGTTTTTTTTTCATATGTTGTGCATTTTTTTGTATAAACGGCTGCGGAACCCTTCATGGGCGAGTCCGACTCGCACTTGGCCGCTTTTTTTTACGACAGTGTAGTCGAAACAGTGTAGTAAAAAATATCCTATAACCATCTGGAGATACCCAGCTACCCGTGTACCAAAAAGTTGAAATCCGTTTAGCCGATTTAGCGTGATGATGATGAAGCCACAACGACACATACAAACATTAAAAAAAAAAAAAAAATATTATTCCATTCAGTGTCCTCTAAATAGCCCGTGACAATAGTTTTTTTTAATATCTTTAATGTACAGACATTTCATTTTTACAGCTTTATAATAGTATAGATTAGCTATTTGCGAACTAATTGTTACTATACTATGTTTTTTTATTTAATTACAACATCGTTAAATGTTTAGTTTTAAAGCGCCATCTAGTTTTTACCACAATATCTCCTTGCGATCGGAACACGATACAAAGTATGGCATCTGTCAGTTCTCATTTTTTAATTGTCCTTGGTAAGCAGTCACTTACCATCAGGTGATACAGAGCTGATTTTAACCCTCATCAAATACGGTATTACTTGGTCTTAAATGAAAATATAGAGCCCGTTTTGATGATACCTAGATGAGACTGGCTTGATTTGATGCATATATCCAAATAATATCTAAAATTTATCGCCTACGTGATGTCATACAGAATCCAATAAGGCTTTAACGACATGTCCTACACAAACATAAAAGTCTGCATCACATAAGATAGAATAATTTATTAGTTCGGTGAAAGTTTATAAACATAAACATTGGAAATTACACGTGTCTTCAGCACGCAACCATTTTTAACTCTAGCCGAAAGGGGTGTTTTAAATTATATCCGATCCTGATAAAACAAGCAAAATAAGAAACTGCGTTAAGATTTTGACTTCGAGACGTTATTATGTGTAGCGTGTAGCTTGTTTTATGAGCCTTTAAAGTTGGGTAGGAAAGTCCATTTTAAAGTAAGAAAATGTGTTGTGTGTGTAACTAATAATATAGTTGATTTATCGAGAAGATGGAATTGCATTTGTAGTGGTTGTACCGTTTGCAACAAAAGGAGAATAATTTTCTCTTAACTTAATAAAATGACATACCCAAGAAGTGGAATAAGTAGTAGTCCTCTGTTTTTTTCTTTTATTCGCTATCATGTTCTTCATCTGAGCTGTCACAAATAATAAAATTGCCTGTTATTTGATCCATTTCTCCTTCCTGACATCGATATTTATTTTCTTCACTTTCGACGTGGTGACAAATATTTTCCCAGTCCTCAGCAGTGATGGTATTCATTCGGTCAGTTGCTAAACTCATAATGCCTTGCATGTTTAATGAAACGTTTCTTTTTGCTACATATCCTTTTACCATGGACCAAATATTTTCGATCGGATTGAATGTCGGGTGATACGGTGGCAATCGTAATACGGAGTGGCCATGTTCTTTTAAAATTGCATCTATGTGGTACTCGCGAAACCGCTCTTTATTTTGTTTAATTAATTCATACAAACTGGTTTTGTACATCAACCGGTTATACGAAATGTTATGTTCTGTCAACCAATCCATCATTTCTTGTTTATTAGAATTTGACGTTGGAGCACGATTCAAAACTTTGTTGTGATGGGACGCATTATCCACGATAAGTACGCTATTCGGTTTGAGGTTCGGTATTAATTTTTCTTTTAACCATTTTTCGTAGTTGACAAAGTTCATCTGGTCATGGTAATCTCCCGTTTTTTGGTTTGCCTTAAACATTAACAAAGCGTTGGGAATAAAACCATCTTTTCCTCCTGCGTGCACTATTATTAACCGCTGGCCTGTACTGATTTGTTTTTTTACACCAAATTCTGTTCCATCGGTCCAAGCTTCTCCGGACACATGTGAAGTGTGGATGTAGGTTTCATGAGTATAAACTAGTGGTCTATCTTGAGATCGATATTCCGCAATTTTGATAAGGTAATTTATTCTTAGCAGTCGTATGTTGTGTTTTTCCATTAATATTTTTCGGTTGTCCTCGGTCTTTTTCCATTTAAATTCTAATTTTTGTATTTGTTTTCGTAAGGTGGAAATGCCAAATTTGTAATCTATATCGGATTTTAACACAGAGTGGAGTCCCTTTAAGGTTGGAAATTGCTTATGGGACAGATGAAAATTGTATATAGTTCTCCGGATGACTTCCTGATCAAAATCGTCTACTGCTGATGACGGACAAGGACGCAACTTTTTATTCTTCGGGGAGGTGAATTTCTTTGTTGTTGCGAATTTCTCGCTGTTGCTCTCAGTCACAATGTTATAAACAGTAGAGAGACAAACACCTGTAGCTTTTTCAACTAACTGGGCAGCGGTGTAAGGCAAGTTTAAATTTTTCGTCAGTTCATTTTCAAAATATTTATAACAGTTGAAAATTATTTGCTTACTTTGACTCTCAATAGGACCAAAATTACTTACAGCCATATTTTTTTAAAATATAAAAATTATTCGTAGTCGTACGGGCGGACACAATAATTAATTGAGAATGCAATCAAATCAGATGTAAAAATATACGCACAACGTAAATAATATTGACATTATTTTTGTTTTTAGTTCTTCGATATATATATATAACAACCTCTTTGTATGCTGATAGTACAAGAAAATAGAAAATTCAAATATAGAATGCCTGTAAACAAACAATACTACTACATATGCAATTCCACGCTCTCGATGATTCAACTATACCACTGAATAACCCATGAATTGTATGGTAACTTTTGTTTTGTCACAAGTTACTGGGCTTTAATAGGGGATATGCATGAATTTTAATTTTTGCTTTATTAAAAGCTGATTCATGTAACAAACAGTAGACAAAAATAATTTTTCGAAAAACTATAAAAATAACCAAGATATAAGCCATCAAACATTTCATTCTATCTCTTTCTAGCAAAACGGTATTTAATATGGAGTTTATATGGCCGGCGTAGACTGTGACGTAACAGTACATGTCGGACCTCTGTCAAATCGCCGTCTACTTAGCAGTTTAAAATGCCTATATCTTGCGTGTTTCATGGCCGATTTAAATTTAAATTTCACATTTTGAAATCGTTTTTACGGTATTTTGATATTTAGTTAAGAAAAGCGATAAAGAAAATTGATGCATGTACCCTAATATGAAGCGGTTTTTGGGAAAGTCCAAACATGTGATTTTAGCATTGTTGATTGAAGTAGTTTTTTCACCAATATTTCTATTACCGAAAGGTTCTATAATATACCACAGGAAAAAAAAAATGTCTACCCCTATTAGGTAGGTCGCCCAATATATCAAACTCTCATATACCTACACTCTCATAGTATGATGCCATGTAGATTATGACAAATATTAATGTGCATTCATGCACATCTAATTAATAACTGCGTACTGCATTTGTATTGTAACGGGTGACTCGTAATGCGGTCGAATCGACCACAAACCTGATACTACTGCCTTTGACAAAGACCCTGATGTTTCTCACATTTGTGTGTGTGTTACTTATTATTATTACATGTTGGGATAAAGGTTTAAACCCCACAGAAGTCTTGGGAAGTTAGTGACTTCAGTTTTCCGGTGGTCATTTTGGTGGCGAACTGGGATGTTACCATAGTTATCGCGCCGAGAAGTGAAATAACCTCTATTCTATTCAACAAGCTAATATGAAATGTCGAAGTAATAAAAATCCCATATTGTACCTAATCGATTTATCGAGCTTTAGAGCAGAAGTAATGTCGATAAAAACTCATCGATTAAGCTTTATCGAGAAAAAAGAATTTGTCGAAATGGTGCAGAGGATCCCAATAATAAAACGTTCATCAAGTGTCAAATCATTGTCAGTCCACATACGCTCGAGTATCTAAACGTAGCATACCACTACGCTAGCGCAATATATCAGGGTTCCATGTTACATTTTCATTTTTCAGGGTAATTGTTGTAATATGACTTGCAACTATGACAATGTTCGAATTTCAATAGGGTGTTTTTTTTATAGCTTTTCTTAACAAACTATCAAAATACCGTACAATCGATTCCAAAATGTGAAATTAAAATCGGCTTAGAAATACGCGTGATATAGGCATCTTAAACTACTAATTAGACAGCGATTTGACGGAGAGGTCCGACATGTAGTGTAACGTCATAATGCACTCCGGCCATGGAAACTCCATATTAAATTCTGTTTTACTAGAAAGAGATAGAATAAAATGTTTGATGGCTTATATCTTGGTTAATTTTATAGTTTTTCGAAAAAAATTTTTTGTCTACTGTTCGTTACATGAATGGGCTTTTAATAAAGCAAAAACAAAAATTCATGCATATTCCCTATTCGTTGAAAGTAAAACCCCGGTCACATTGGGCCAGCGATTATAAACTTTCCAGAAATACTAAACCGCAGAGTGCAGACACACATCCTAGAATGTTATTTGCTCATCTTCAGCTGCCATAAACGATTGCAATAACACGTGCCCACGCGCATCTCTATCGATGTGGGTAGATCCACTTCGGAAGCGGTGAAAGTGACCAGTCGTGCGTTGGCGGGCGTAGGGAGCGGTCGTGCCTTACTTGATCTGCTGCACAGCTGTTGGTTTTGACAGTTAATCAGATTTGCATTCAATTTCCTTTTTTTTTATATTACGTAATCCAGTAATAATTTTAAGTCACCATAATTTTTCTGTAGAAACATCATCTTAACATTTACAAAGACAAATTTTGCAAAACTGCAGTAAGAAAAAAAGAGTTGTAGGTTTTGCTAAGTAGCAGATCGCAATGAGTTGTTGTATATAAGTACTTAGTCTTTGTATTCTAGTATATCATCCATATTCACTTTCTGTTTCTGTTTTATTTGGGGAGAATGTTTGTATATGGTTGTTAACGTTGTAGAATGATTTAACAGGCCATGAACCGTCGCCTTTACTTATAAAACTATCATATTTATCCACTGCACCGTATTTTACACGATACGAATATTCTTTACTGCACACCTCACAAATATACATGGATTTACAAATAATGCATTTACAAAACACTATTAGGGCTAGACAACAGGCGGTTTTATCGTTAAAAAGCAATCACTTCCTGACAACCTTTTGGTAGTGTATAAAGGCACTTTTAGAAAAATGCAATAGATAGAAGTTTATTTAGATATCATGCCAAGAAAATTACAATTTCAGTGTTTTGAAACATTATAAGATCGGTCAGTGACATTCTCATGGCTACGTATGAGTAAAACTACGTAAAAATAGGCATTTTAATCGTGCACAAGGTTTATCTATATCTAATTGTCCCCGGTCTCGTCGCTTGTCGACAAGCTGCCCTGACAAACGATGATAATCTGTAATGGTCTCGGATTCCCAGCATTTCTTCGCCGGACGTCCACCGCGTCCAATCTGCTATGGCGTCGCGAGTTAAGTTTTTATTGCTTTGCCTTTGGCTCGAGTATAAAGCTGAAAGCGTGTTCATTATTATAGTTTTTTTGTTTGTATTTTGATTTTCTTATTAAATCATTCTATTATATTATACTAAAACTAAGTATATGGATTACGTTGTCCGAATTAAATGCTTTTATTATATTCATTACGTGCCGTATCGACACGAAATGAACGATACAAAATACTAGAATAACGTTATACATGAAAAGCGTCGTTTTGTATACCAGAGCTTGCTGACCGTTTTTTTTTATTATTTCCTTCTGTCTTCTCTGGTCTGTAATACCACTAGAGTTTCTGAAATGGGTGGCACCATTGAAAAGGATGAGGAATTGCCAGTAGCCAACTGTTCTGTAGTAGGGATGGCTGAAGCCCTATCCTTTTCTCCCACGTAGGTCCCTGGACCAAAACGTTGTTGTTGAGAGTTCTTGGGGCCTCTTGAACCCTCTTAGGGAGGGTCTGTAATTTACAGACGGCCTTGGCTGCTGGCGTGCAGGCTACCAAGGGGAAGGTGAGGAGGCATCATCTACACATCTATCAGTTATGTGGTGTAAGTCAGACATCGTAACTTTTATTGGAGTCTTGCTGCCGACTTTTTCTACTTTCTACAATGGAAATACACGCCGAAAAATGATTGGTCCCATATGAGTAGTAATTTACTAATGACCAAGCATCGGTAACTTGCGTGCAATTATAAGGATGTCCAATATTGATGTAATTGTAGAAATAATAAATGATAATATAGTAGAAATAAGCAAATGTAAGTAATAATAATTATGTATAACACCAAATGTATATATAATTGTAACGTGACTTGTAACCGTTGTTATCAATAAAGAATTGAATTGAATACATCCCTATAATTTGCCGTGAATTGCACAATGGTTGACAATGTTTACTAATGAACTACTATTTCTATCTTAACTTACACCAAAACCCAAGTTACGCACCAATGCACCAGATAGCTCAGCCCGGTCACGTTACTGATGTCGAAACACGAACAAATCCCACCAACGAACCCCATACAACCCACAAGTTAAAGCTCAGACTCCTAGAAGTCGACAGCGGGCCAACCTTGTCCAAGATGCCTATTGTTAATGTTACAGCGGGCGTATCTTTGTGATTCTGTGGTAGATTTTGTCTTGTTGCATTTGGCTCGATTGGTTTTTCTCAATCGCTTTGATATCCTTGTGTGATTAGATATTAATTACTTGTTTTTTTAGTATTAATTGTTGTTGGCTCGTTTGAGATCGATCAGCCGGAAAGAACTGGATTTGTGGCGTGAAACATAAAGTAAAGCGAACTCTCTGATTTGGATCGTCAGTTTAATAGGCGAACATTTCATCAAATTCTTAACGTTAACTTAAATTCTAAGCGCTAGATGATAGTCAGTTTTACTATGATAGCGGGCCCGGTCTGTCCTCGTACGAATATTCGTTACTGAACTTAGATTTTTCTTTAATTATTTATTGAACAATAGTCAAGTATGAATACCGTCCTACTAAGTGGACAAATCCCGCTGGCATTTGCTTAGTTTCTAAAAGAACTATGATTGACATCGCAGGAGTCTGTTACAGTGCTAATAATCCTACGATTACTACATAATTTCGCTATGAATATACTAGCTCCATACATCAACATAACTTGCGAAAATTTGACCGCCACTGCCACCCCATTTTCACCACCTCATTGACATCGGATGTATGCTATTAAGCTAATTTCCGGTCTCTTTAAAAGCGCTAAAAAGCATCACATTTTTCGCGAGCACTATATAAATTATGTAACTATTCAAAATATTTTGTAACAATTAGACCAAACCTTTTTATTCTCACATTACAACTCTGTTTTAGATACGAGGGCTGCTATTTATATATCCGGAAACCGGGATTACAATCTTCTTAAATAGCATATTTGACCGCCATGGTAAAATTTGAACTTTTTTAAGTATATAAGGTATATTTTTTCTTCCTTATTAACGCTCGTGTTTTGTTTTTGACGGGTTTTAAATGTCATCTCGCAGCAAGAATGGAACTCACTCGTGAAAATATTCGTGCTATGATTTATTATGATTTTCGGCGTGGTTTAACGCAACAACAGTGCATAGATCAACTAACTTCAACTTTTGGTGATGAAGCCCCATCTAAAACTACTGTGTATCACTGGTTTAGTGAGTTCAATCGTGGACGTAGTATGCTTACGGACGAAGTTAAGGCAGGTCGCCCGAAATCGGTCGTTGTACAACAAAATATCGAGGCTGTGCGAAAACTTATAATGGACGACCGACATGTTACGTACCGCGAGATAGAGGCGACTCTGGGTATTTCTATGACCAGCATTAATAGCATATTACATAATTATTTGGCTGTAAAAAAAATTTGTTCGCGTTGGATACCCCACAACTTAACAAATGAGCAAAAACATGCTCGCGTCGAATGGTGCAATAAAATGTTAAAAAAATATAACCGTGGTGACTCAAAAGCCGTTTATAACATCTATACAGGTGACGAATCCTGGATCTATGCATACGATCCCGAAACGAAGCAACAATCAACGGTATGGGTGTTTCAAAATGAGCCGAACCCTACGAAAGTTACTCGTGCAAAAAGTACATTGAAACAAATGGTGGCCTGCTTCTTCGGTATTAATGGCCATGTAGCTACAGTGCCACTAGAAAACCGTAGAACGGTTAATTCAGAGTGGTACACGACCATTTGCTTACCGGAAGTATTTGAACAAATTCGTAAAACTAACCAGCGACGAAGAATCATTCTTCGTCATGACAATGCCAGCTGTCATACATCACGCGAAACAACTCTATTTTTGGAGGGTCAAAATGTGGAATTAACGGGTCATCCGCCGTACAGCCCTGACTTGGCACCCAACGATTTTTATTTATTTCCAAATATAAAGAATAAATTACGCGGTCAACGATTTTCGACCGCTGAAGATGCTGTCGACGCATTCAAACAACACGTTATGGAGGTACCTCAGGCGGAGTGGCAGAAGTGCTTTAAAAATTGGTTCACGCGAATGCAAAAGTGCATAGATCATCAAGGGGAATACTTTGAAAAACAATAAAACTATTTTCAGCCGTGTACGTTTGTTTGTTTTTTTGTTTCCGGATATATAAGTAGCAACCCTCGTACATTGCAGTGAGATGTGAAAAAAATGTTGAGCAACACTGCCTAATAAATCCATTGGTTAAATATAAATTTCGACTGTCTCTTTGCCCAATCGCGTGCCATCGTGATTACACGGTCCAGCGGTTCTCAACACTCACGTGATTTTATAATTAATTGATGGTTATCCCTATCAACGTGTTTTAATTCATCGGATTAACTTTTGCATTGAAAGTGGTCATGGTTCGTTTGAGTTTATTTATGCTTTCTTTATCGTGCCGCTCTGCTTGCGAGTGTTAATTGTAAATGATATTTTATGACGTAACAGCATTGTTCAACTGGTCGACAAGTTTCTTGGCAGCCAAGAACAAAGGGCAAACGGATAACCAAGTTTCTATACAATTTGCTATGGTTAGTGAAGCTTCTACGGAATTTTGTTCTGAATGATGACCGCGGCGAGCGACGTTGGGAAATGGCTCTCGATGGAGATGAGTACTGAGTAGAATTTTCTATGTAATCTTCTGAAGATTTATTGTTTCTTTTTACAAAGTCCATTGATAGCACTAGTATTCTTTAGAACATAATCCTTTAGCTTGTTTGAGCCGTTGCAAAGAATACACAGTTTTGTTGTCTTATCTTATCAGTAATCTTGTTGTTATTGTTTAAGGTTTCGCCTTATCTCATTATTGGTTAGAAAAAAGGATCGTAATTTTTAATATCAATACTATTATTAGGTAGTCAAAATGAAATGTCTGTACATTGAATTGAAGATATTTATAAAAAAGTAACGGACTATTTGGAGGTGACTGATTCGTAAAATATGATTTTTTTATTTTTTGTATGTTAGTTTGTATGTGTCGGTGTGGCTTCATCACGCCAAATCGGCTAAACGGATTTCAACTACATTTTTGGTACAAGGGTAGCTGGGTATTCACAGATGGTTGTAGGATACTTTTTACTCGACCACGCTGAAGAAAAAAAAAGGTTTATTGTTTTTTACTTCTCCGCTGACGAAGTGATATTTAATTGTTAGTAAACAATTTTAACATAGCTACACGCTTGTAATACAACACGATTTTATTATCAACTAGTTAAGTATCCCTAAGGAATTACCTTAATTACCCCTAAAACTCTTAACCCTAATAAACGTTTAAAACATACGTGCCCTCAAACTACGATGAAGTTTTTAAGGCAAAAACTAACCCGTCGAGATAGGTTTGCACCCGCTGTCTATGACGTCGCATACAAACTGGGTGCAAACTTAACCGGGATAGCGAACCTAAGCGACGATTTCCGTTGGTATCTGCGCGTGGAGAGTATCACTCGACGCGGGCGCATGCATGGCTGTTGCGACACCGCGCTTCCGCCATCGTGGTGATAACAAAAAATAACCGCTACTTGCATGCTTATAGCATATGTACTTGTACATATGTATGCGAAAGAGTATAGCATTATTAAAAGACTAGAAGGTTCGGTTGCGGAGGAGAAAATGTCATTACCTTCTATTTTTTTACTTCAGCTTAGTGGGATAAAAAGTATCCTATAACCATCTGGATAAGCAGCTACCCGTGTATCAAAAACAGTTAAAATCCGTTTAGCCGATTTGGCGTGATGAAGCCACGACACATACAAACGTACAAAAAAAATGTTTCGATTATTGACCTCCTAATAGCCCGTTACAATATATTTTTTGGAAAAATCTTCAATGTTTTTTACAACTTTATTATAATAATATAGAGATATCAAGGCATCTTACGATACATTTTTTCATAGTAGTTGACAGTCCACACACATAGCTATAAAATATATGATGGTGCAAGAGCCACCAACCTGCGATCTGAGGAATTCCTTATCACCGTCTGAGGAACCTGTTGACACTGTAAATGCTATTTACGGCCCGAAGTGACTGTGGCATAAGAAACTACTTTTTTCTCTTATGAAGCTCAGTGTTTCAATAGAACAGCCCAGTGTTATTCCCAGTAAAGACGCCAGCAATTTCACCACAATTACACGACGGATATGCAGGGCGACAGGAAATGGCCAATCCAGCGGCGCGAGGCCATTGGCTCCCAATTAACATTGTTCGCGGTCCATCCTGCGCCGGAGCACATAATTATAAGTGCGTTAGGTTACTGCAGCGGCACAGAATACATAATAGGTCATGTACAGAAGGCTCTCTCTTTTCATCTTAGCGAAAGCCGCGCAACACCGCCGGCAAACTACGCGCAAGTGAGAAAGCGAGCAATGCAATGTTTACAACCACTGCGGCGCTCAAAAAGTGAACGCTAGTCGATTGTGTTGTTTATGTATACCGAACGGCCTCAGTAATGAGGTCGCCGGTAGGCACTTTTCTGAGAAAGTCCTTTTTAGGGTTCCGTACCCTAAGGGTAAAACGGGACCCTGTTATTACTAAGACTCCGCTGTCCGTCCGCCCGTCTGTCTGTATGTCCGTTTGTCACCAGGCTGTATCTCGTGAACCGTGATAGCTAGACAGTTGACATTTTCAAAGATGATGTATTTCTGTTGCCGCTACAAATACTAAAAATAGCATAGTTGTGTCTGTCTATGTCAGTAACCAATATAAAATGATCGAAATCGAACACTGCGTACATTTTGCTTAGGAGTAGGGCTCTGCTAACAATCCGGCTTGCTTCAGGATTACTCTAGACGTAGATCTAGCACCTCTGTACCTACTTCTAACACTGTTGTGATACTTGTGATATGTGACTCTTTGTCGCACCAGAAATATTCCCTATCTCTTTTCATTCAGTACAGTGAACGATAGACGGGTGATGGTGTGTCACGACTCCTGCAAAAGCAAAGGCAATATGATTCTGCATTGCTTTTTTACCTTTTCCAATTTTGTTATCCCCATGACTTATTACATTCAGGTTTCTAACCTTTTTCATCTTGTACCACTACCAGGCAAATGGTTCTACAGAGGTTTTGTAAACTTCTTTATCTCGCGAACCCTACTAATAGTATAAACGAGCCTCCCTTCTTGAATCTTGAAAACTATTGCGGGGCTAAAACTGCATATTTGTATTTACTTATTTGGTATTATCGTAGACTGACGGCTAACAGGAAAAATACCGTTACTTATACTAATTAACGCTAAATGATTAATTGCTCGTTTAGCCCGCATTATATATTTACCAAGTACTGTCACCTTTCATTAGGTTTCACATTTGTAGTAATAATGAATGACGTGCTTACATATACGAAGGTAATTAATGTGTATTTAAATAACTGCTAATGAGTTGTCATCGATTAGCTCAAACCGCCGGTGCAATATTATTAATTCAATTTTATCTTTCGTACTTCCGAATGAGTCATCAAGATATAGCACGTTGTGTTATGTTATGTTTTTAAATAATGAGCATTATATTCCTCTAACCGTTGTTAGAATGTGATGCTCTTTATAGTCTGAACGTACAAGGATTTCTGGAAATATAACATTAGTCACAAAATCTAAAGTTCCAATTGCTAACACTAATCGTGACACATACTGAAGCCATATTATCTGTGTGATACAAAAAAGATTGAGTGGATACTGTAAACATGATTTATTTATAGTTGAAAGCGATTTCAGTGGCTTAGTTTTGGAATAATGTAAGATGTCTCTGCTTGACAGTTTTGATTCAGATGAGATTGTACTAATCGACAGTGTCATTTGTAAAGTACAATATACATACGTCATCTTACTGACACTTACTTTCGATAAGACCTTAAATACATCATCAAAAAAGATAAAATAATAAAAAAATATCAGCGACAAACTTACACAAATCAACCTAGTCCCAAACTAAGCATTTGACTATTAAACCAAGATTACATATTTTTTGTTAGTAAATTGTAATATCAATCAATGACTGTACATTTTGGATTAGTAATTTGTGACTGAATGACATGTCTATATCGTGATCTCCTGTTTCTCATGTTATAATTATTCGATCAACGCGGAAATAAAGTAAATCAACATCGAAGCCGGGCCGGATACGTCACGAGAGGTTTATAACGACAACGTAATTGCAGGAAGTGCCTTCTGAGAAATGGTGTGACAGTGTCACAGATAACGGCTGTTATGGATTCTGATGCATAGAAACGTATCGATTAGAATACCATACCAAAAACATCCAGGATAACACGTCATCACAGATTTTCAATGACAATACATGCAGACGAAGGCCAAGTATACTTAGTAATGCCAACGGCGCCGGCTTCCTGTGGATCTGGCAGGTTGGATTCGCGTTAGATATACTGTGCAACTTAGATTATTAGAAACTATACCAGACCTGTGTTCTTCTTTACATCGACATTGTCTTTATGCGCCTTTTGCAGCTTGGCCTCAAAGGCTTCATCAACAATGTTTTCTTTAGCTTTTCGCCTTTGGCATCGTTTTGGCTACCACCAGGCGTTTCAAACGACGAATCCATTTGCTACTCTTAGAGCAGCCGGCTTTGATACTTTATCAGGGTCGATTCTTAACAAAGTATTCGTACTTTTTGCGTGGCTTTTATATGTTGGTGTTCTTTCTTATTCTTACTACGTATTTGTATCCATTTATTGGCATTTCTATTTTTGTTTGTTTTTACTGTCTTCATATTTTTTTATAGCGCTTGTGTTTATTGCACTTTTCTTCCTTTTTTTTCATTGTTCAAATCGGGCTCCCAAAGAGCTTTGACAGAATAACAGCGTTGCAGTTTGCTTAAATGCCAATTGCAACACCATGCTGAGTCAAAGCCTCTTTCTTTATCGCACACAATGCTGGACTCTTTGAAGGCACCTTCACTCCTGTGTAATATATAGGTACGATACATATATCACTCTAGTTACCAGCGAAATCTTGTTCTGTGTGCTTTTTGGAATAAACAAGTTTTCATTCTTTCTTCTTTCTTAAATTTTATATTCGATCTGGGATGGGATTTCCTTTCCATGTAATCTTTAACAAACACCCTTTGTCGAGTTGGAAGTGACCAGTTCGTTTTCCTTCATCTGAGTAGTTTTGATTCTTTGTCCCGTGTTATGAGAATGTTTAATTAAACCATTGTCATTGAGTGTACTCTCAACCACAGACTGTATCAATTTAGTTCTACAAATGTCACTCTTAATTAGTTCATTAAAAGTTCCAGTACTTCCAGTTCGCAAATCAGAAGGGCAATCAAAGCAATGGAGTCATTGTCCCAACAAATCTAAGCCAATTAAAGCTACCTACAATCGTTGTTTGACCCCAACTCTAAAGCTGGCAGTAATTCTGCCGAGTCGGGCACTGGAGTGAGTACCCGAAGTATGATGGGCGTTATACATTCAAACTTGAATTTAATATATTTTCAATCTTTTTAACAATCGTTGTTCTTGAGTCGGGTACAGCTGCAGTTGGAACCCAAAATATTATGCTCGCAACGTTTGAATTGGTTTTAACCTTTTCAATGTACTTTTTAAATATCAGAGAGTTCGTCTCACTACAGTGATGACATAATATCAATTCTATTGAATCGGGTGCTTCACATAATTACAAAACTGAGTTAATTTTGAATGAGACTAATACTAATAACAAAAGTGATTGGCTCTATTTGGGACTGCCGATTTTTTGACGTACAATAACCAAACTGAAACTTGTACCTTATAGTCCTTATTGTCATTGTGACAAGAGCGAAAAGGGTACGGGTTTCAATTTCCCTTATTATATGTACGCTCGAAAACGGTATTTCGTTAAGTGAATGGATCAAATAAAGCCTACGTGGCCTTTTTATCTTATGTACAACTTTATTTTGAGGATTGAGTACAGGAAAGTAATGTGGACGGCTAGAACTGGTAAACTAAAACCGGTAGCAGACATCTCTAAACTATTATTATCTATTAAAACTGTACTTTTAAAGTCCTATAAGCTCATACCAGGTTTTCACCGTAACCCACTTTCTAATAAAATCTTCGATGCCCTCAGAAAATGTACCAAGCTACATCTCAGCTGGTTTCTTTAGAAAACCCTAGCGAAATGTATCTCATAGTAAGGCCGAGTACGACGAAGTGTTATGATATCATTTGTCAAGTTATCTGTATCGGGTGTCAGATAACGGATGATGCACATCGAGGTTACACCGGCTTTTGCTGGAACAATAGGTACACATGGAGATGCTGCTGAGAAATGTCACGTCATCACGTGATTCTACTTTTTAAGTACGTTTTAAAAAGGAATAATTATAATGTATATCACAAATAGCATTATATATGAAATTGCCGGTGCTTGGCAAAGCGTTCATAGGTGCAGGTTCCCATAGATCATTTAAAGAAGTAAGCGGCATGAGCCTTATATGAATAATATTTGTAATCTAGTAATAGTATACAAAAACAACGCAAAGTGATAATGAAAAGCGCACGTTTAACACGTTTTTACGTTGTGTGATGTTATGGAATCAAATCATTTTTGTAGGACAAATTATCAGTTTCTTAAACAGGCGCATCGCCTTTAAATAATACTAGTGATAATACAAAATAACTTGAAATATAAATAAGGCAGCGAACTATATTTTTCATTACATAATGCCATTTCGTGCAGTCCAGTGCAGCATAATACATACATCAATCCATTTATTAGCAAATAATTTTACCAGTTAACCTAAAATGAACAGTTACATATTGCAACCATAAATTAGTCAGTTGGCTGCGCGTGCGACGATCATGAAGCCTTGCCCTTAATGGCCGTCAATCATCCCACAATCAGTAGTACACGAGACGTCCCCGCGCGCGGACGTATCTCCTGCCGTCTTTGAAAACATGTAGCGCGCTTAAATTGCCATAGAACTCATCAATAAGTGTTTTTTTTAAAGTGATCTGTGATATACCAACGTAACATTCCAAAAGTGATAATGCGGCGTGTGAAAATGAACATAGACCCGGACTTGGGTGATCTAGAGGAAATGCTAGCCCACGTCCAGACTCAATTGGAAAACGAGATTGACCTGGAAAAGGAAAGCCAGATGACTTCACTAATAAACGTCCAAGAGTCCCCTAAAATGGTCAAAAGAACCAGTTCTTTTAACAGAGGAGACAGAGAGAGTTTTGAGTACAGACGGCCAGCTCCTAGACCGCCTTTAGCCAGAGTGAACAGTGAAATAAACTCAGGTAGTAAGTCTTTAAACTGTGAATATGGCGCGTTAGAAAACTATCACAATCAGAACGGGAAGCTGCGTGGATCACAGACTAGTCTAAAGTCAGATGAAATGGGCTCGCAGATATCCTTCCAATCTTTCCGTTCTGAACCAGTGCAGCGACACTCTATCCTAAGTCTGCCGGATAAAAGAGGATCTTCGTCTTCTCTTAATGGGAGAGGGAAGACGGCTACTCTGCCAAGAGGATACGGATCCAGCAAGGAGAAGGGCTGGGAGGAGTATTGGGCGCAGTAAGTTTCTGTCACGTGGTAATTTTAAGCCATCAATAAATAATATTTAAGTCATGTTCATGTATCAGGGATTTCCTCTTCCTAGATTCCTACTGATATCAATTTAATCATTGACCTCTGACACTTTGCGTTGAACTTAAAGATTATTGCTTAGCCAATACATGTACGGTATCGAGTATCAAAGTTATCTACACTATTATAATATGAAGTAGTATAAAAGAAATGCCTACGTAAGGGATTATTTGGAGGTCACTGCATGAAGCGAAAAATATTTAATTTTTATTTTTTGTATGTTTGTACATCGTTGCGGTTTCATCACGCAAAATCGGCTGAACGGATTTCAACTATTTTTAGTACACGGGTAGCTGGGTATCTCCAGATGGGTATAGGATAATTTTACCTGACTAAGCTGAAGAACCAAAGAGGGGTTATGACTTTTTCTCCGCGAACGAAGTTTTTCGCCTTCTAGTCTTAAATATAGACACTTTTTCCGTAAAAACCTTAGGAGGAAATAATTTTTTTAGAGGACTTCGATAATAAGGAGCCTAATTACTTAGTGATTTGATCTCAATTATAATTTTATTACCATTATAATTAATCATCATAATTCATAATGTCTGTTATATGTATAAAGAAAGTTGATATGGTTATCTATCAATGAAATGGAAGTTCCTATTCTTAGTATCAAAACACCTCTGACCAGTGCCCATTAAAGTTAATTACGCGAGAAAGTGATGATTTCATACAAGCATTTAAGGTTGGTACTTTCTTTTTATTTGCAAATATATGGGTTTATTAATGGTCAAAATTATTTAAGGCAATTCGGAGAAAGTTGGTAAACAACGAAAATAGCATGCGGGCAATTGAATGGAGTGTTTGCGTGAACGTACCCTTTTCTTAGAAATCTGTTGTTCTGGGAATTATAATAGGGCTGCCCTTATATCGCGGAAACATGATTCGATTCGGCATTTAAACAGTATTAGTCACAATCCACCCTGTTTACGATTCTTGGTGACGTCAGCGACGATTTGTAATCGATTTTCCTCTTGGTTGACATTATTATTAAAAACTGCATACGTACCCATCATCGTCATAGCCCCACTAGGTTGTGTGTTTATCTTACTGGACGAAGCTTTCGTCACATTCGCACCTATACTATTTAAAAAAAGACAAATATATAAAAAAACATGCAGCATAAGCAGCGTTTTATGTGTCGTTGTGGCTTCATCACGCCAAATCGGCTTAACTGATTTGAACTATTTTTTAGTACACGGGTAGCCTGGTATCCACAGATGGCTATAGGATATCTTTTAACCGACTGCGCTGGTGAAAAAAGAGGGCTTATGAGTTTTTTCCGCCGCGAACGAAGTTGCGGGCACCTCCTAGTCAATAATAATATTATAATCTTCTTCTTCATCTTCGTACCTTCAGGTATCAAATTTTTTATTTTGCCAATGCGTTGCCACTTCTATCCCTCGGGGAGTGTCTTCGATAGTGCACGTGGTTGGACCCAGAGGGCACTGCATCATGTGTTTGGTCGTCTGGAGCACGCCACACTCGCAAGATGCTCCAAACTGTTCAGGTCTGATTCCCCATGAATATTATAATAATCCTTGTTCTAAGAACGGTTGAGATCCTTTCAGCAGTTTTGAAGCCGTAGAGACACTTACGAGTACATAAAAGAAGTAGAAATATTCGTGATGTCATTCCCAGGTATTCCAACTGTTCCTAGAGTTTGCCCTAATTTCCCTCATTCCTTACCGATGTCCGGTCATAATGGCCCAGATACCTATTCCTATTTCACAAAGCTGCCGGTAATACAAATCGTTTTAGTAATACTCTGTCGTAATATTTAAACGGTCTTAAATTTGCGTTGCGTGAAGGATGTGATTGTTTATCGATTGCAATTATTAATACTTTCTCGTTTATATTCCGTTGCATACACGGCCGTTAAAGCTAATGTCTCATTAGTAAAAATACTATCCAATATTCATTCACCAAAAAAACTGATGACACGTTTTCACCGATAGCTTGCCAGCTAACTATAAAAAAATATTTAAAATGGCTAGATCTACTAACGTTCCAATTGCTTTGGAACTGGTATCCTAGTCGAATTATTAACCATTTCCTAGGTTCGCGTCGAAATTTTAATACATATTAATTAATAATGATAAACGAATTATCAATAATTAAGAGACTCTCGCTAGATGGCTGGATCAAGGGTCAGATACCTACAGAAGGTAGTATCCTGGATACGATCCGCTTCGTCAGAATGCTCCTTTCTGTGCAACCCTAACCACTAGTAGCTTGAGCCCTGATCTGCTGCCGGCGGCACCCTAGGTTAGGTTTTTTATGATAAGTTAAAACTTTGCATTTGCTGTTTGTATTTAACTTTTTGTATTAGGTAATATTAAAGATTCACCTAATAATAAAAAGAAAGTAAACAGTTAGGTTACATTTTTAATGGTCAATTTACACCTGACAATATCGACCATTAGACAGGCTTAATTAGCCGTAAATCAGCATAGCTAACAAAACATGGTGGAATTGGGCCTAAACATTCTAAACTTAATCAGCTAACCTTTACTATAGACCTACCAGATCTGGTACTGCAACAGAAAAGCATCGGTCGATAGTGGCCAGATGTATGGAAAAGCAAATGTTTGCGGCCCCGATAGATAAGACACGTAGCGTAGTAGATTACAGTGTGTTTTTGTTTACGCGCCATTTACGCGATGGCCGATTACACGGCCAGCAATAAATGCCGTAATCAATTTGCTTCAGTTTATACCCGGGAGTTTCGTTTATATGAATTTATGTAACGCATATTATTTTATAAAACACTTTTTCTAATTTTGATAAAAAGGTGTCATATTTTTTACAAGCTTTTATTTAACTTGCCATGTATTTTGTTCGGGTGGAATATTGCAAGGTAAATTCGACCTACTTCCCGGTTTCCGATTGAAATAAAATTTGGCATACTTATTTAAGTCCGGTGACAATGCATAAGTATGATACCATCGAGCTGATCTGATGATGGAGTAGAAAGGTGTTCATAGGAACTCTGTAATAAAATAATGCAATCCTACCGAGTTTAAGCTTTTTATTTACAATCGTCTGGGTCAGTACTTCAAAGGAAAGTAAGGTCGGCAATAAGAGCTTGTCACAAAAATGTTTTTTTTTTTTTTTGACAGAAACTTAATTCGGATTACGACCACGGATTATTTTGACGCCTTAACAATATAATGTACAAGAAAAAGTTGAATATAAACGCTTCTAATTATAATACAAATCAATTAGGTGGCTATTGTACCTACTGGAATAATAAAGTAAAGCAGATACTTACGTTTTCTTTAGGAATAGTAGAATAGTGCTGTGCAAATGACCTAAATAATCTACTTCTATAAACATTCCTACTGCAGAGTTGCAGTTCGGGAAAAATCATGATAAATATTTAAAGTCTTAACACTTCGAATCCCAAGCCGTTATAGCCTAATCTATGTCGCATTTCCATTTGAATAGTCGAAGCACTCGCGGCCACTTTTGTAACACAGTCTTCTAAACGGATGATAATATCTCACCATCTTGCGTAGGACAGAATACAATCGACACACGCAACACATTCATAAAAACTATTCAAAAGGGCCTTTTGTGGGTTATAAGTCGTTTACGCCCTTTTTTGACAAGTTGCGAAACCGGCAGCTTTGCCGCTTGTTTCTCTATTGTTAATGTGAAACATACTAGTATTCATTAGCTTGTAAGGTCAATAGGGTATCTCTTATTTAGTTCACATAGGGTCTATATTGCTAATGATGAGATGTGAGTTTTGGTGTGGGTCTGGCATGCCGAAACTTAGATGCGGGACACGTGTGGGTTTGAGCGATGCGAAACTGTAAACAATGCCAAGTAGGGTTGCTGGGTGATATGATATGTAAAGGCGCACATGATATCGAATGATGCCAAATACTGGCATGTATGAATGGCATAGGTACTGTTGATACGTTTGCCTGGAAAATTGCTGCGTGGCAGGACTGTAACTACGGTATGTACTTACATGTTATGACTGGGCCACATTATTACAGCGCTGGAAAGAAACACGTGTAAACAGAAATACTATAAGGGTAAAGATGCGTCGTGCAAATAGGCGCAGGTATAGACTACAGACAGACCTGTTGTTATAGCGTACTTTTTTAGCTAAAAATCCTCACAAGTGCCCCTTTTTTTCTATTCTAGTATGTACAGTCAAATTGTCTATAAGGACACGTAAGATAAGAGAAGGGCGTTTCTTAAGTATTTTAACTTTTTGTTTACGTGCATTTTTGAACATGCCTTTTTGAATGCGGTTGAATGACGCAGAGAAAATTACGATATGGATGTGAAGATAAAAGTAATATTAATAATAAATTTATTTAATGAACGGACATAGTAAATTCATTTTCATTTAACAACAGCATTTTAAACACAATGCATTAGCAAACCATGACAAAACGACTTGCTTACCCGTATCCATAACGCCACGTTAATAAATCTGAATCGAACGACAACAAGCCTTTTCACCAACACCATAAGAACTCATCATAAGTCTTATCCCCGTAGTCACTCGCTAACCCTACGGATAAGCAATAAGTAAGACTAATGACCACCCACGTCCTCGTGTTTCCAAACTGGGCCAAATCTTAAACCTTTTTTATGTCGCAAAAGTAGAAGTGAAGTGTAGGACGGCGCGTCGTCCCACCAGGCCGAAGGTAATGTGGTAATATGTTTACGATAAGTTAATTCGTGTATGCATACAGAAACCACAACTTGGTTAACTGTTAGAATATTTGATATGTTCGACCGAGTGCTTTCAAACCGCCTGTAATCATAAGTTTAGTAAGCTAGTAAACTGCCGTAATTATTGATGATCGTTTGTCACAAAAATTAATAAAAAAAACAAAAAGCCCGACTGTGTAAAAAATATATAAAAGAAACCTAATAATGATTTATAAATCCCTATTCAATACTGGATATAGTACGCCGAGTTTAGATATTTTCTTTTTTACAATATGGCGTCTCATTATCGCCATTTTAAGTTTTCATCATTTTCATGTGTTTAGTGACATTCGGACAATTAAGACGTCATCAAAATCGGTCTACGCTTTTGGTCTCTAGAGTGCCATATAGGAACAAACATACATACATAGACTGATAAACACATTACCCTCCTTTGCGTCGCGCAGTCGAGTAAAAATCGGCGGTTAGACGTGGTCGATGCAACAGACTTAGACTATGGAGACACATAGGCTGTGTATGACTTAAAGTCCGGATAAAGGTTATTCTATCACCTCGTCACATTTTTGCTACCGCACTTTTGGCATATGTGCATAAAGCTGATTCTCAGCATCTGGATACCTGTGGCAATCTACAACCAGTTGAATATCACTGGAGTTAATTTACCTCTGAGGTATTTCTGTGGCGCTGTGCATACTAGTTTCTTCTAGGAGCGTGTAAATAAATCATCTATAATAGCACTTAGCGATTCCAAACAATCTCCATCCGGATCTTCTCATAATAAAATGAAAATGTCTAAACCGTGTTGCACAAGCATTGTCCCCTCAAGCTCTAGTGCGGTGAAGTGACTTAAGTTTTGGCTGGGAAACGGAGCTTAAGTATCGCTCATATGAGATTACACCGTCAGCATTTTGCTAACGTGCAGACCAAACGCTTGCTGCTATTAGTCACACATTTATGTAGATAAAAAATAATTCGGGTTAATTAATACAATAACAAAATAGGGCACAAGTTGTTAAGAACTCGCACGCGTTAAGAGGATGCAAGCGAAAATGTACGATATTTCATAGTTTTTGTTGTTTATAGAGCTCGAATGGTGAAAATACCTTTCTAAACATGTTATATGTGATAGTTCAGTTTCTATTCATCACCTTTTCGCACTCGAAAATTTGAATATATATTTTTATGTATTTATATTATTATGATTTTTTACAGACACATAAAAGTAAAGATTGCGTATCTAGTCTCTCAATAAACCTTCATTAGACTCAAAACCTATGCCTAATTGTTCATTATGAAAACATCTAACATGCTAAGCAAGCCTTTTTTTAAATGTGTATTTTTGAAGAGAAATAGCAAAAAACTGTTCTTTTCGTCGTAAAAATAACAAAGTTTGATAGGTTTTATCTTGATTTCGGTGACTAGTGAAGATAAATTGAAACAATATATCGGTAATGACGGTCGTTGTCAACAGGATGAAACATAAACATGGAAACGTGAAGAACTACGGATCGAAGGTCATTCAGAGCTGGGAACACCTTGAAAGGACTGTTATATAGAATAATATAGATTGTTTGCTACTTAGGACGGGAAGGGATATATTCCTGTTTAATTAACTATCTTTTATCAGTGACCGAATTGCCCTGGGACTGGTGACCCCAGAATAAGGCTAAACCCTTACCTGGTATGCGGGGCTCTGCTGGGTTCGAATATTTTATCTAGCTGCTCGTGGGAACGGAAATGGCAGCGATGTGGTTCGCAACCCATCACGTCTCGGTCCCAGCGAGAGGGAAGAGTGGGCTATGGAGAGCCGCTTTGCTTTGCTACGTTAAATGTAAGGGGAGGAATGAATGATAAAATAGATGAAGTATGTCAGGTGATGGATGCGAGAAATATTGATATTCTGTGTGTAAATGAGACAAAGCGAAAGGGTTGTGACAGCACAAAATGAAGAGATTAACGAATGTTGATGATAAGCGGCAGTTGTATGCCAGGACCGTAGCAAGTGGAAGGAGGTAGTCTCTGCCTACCCCGTAATGGGAAATAGGCGTGATTGTATGTATGTATGTATGTATGTATGTATGTTTATCTGTGACGTCACCCACGTACAATTCGAACTTCAAAAAATTCTTAGTGCACCTCTGCGTCTCTAAAGGAACATGCATGTGTATCAAATTTCATGTTCCTACCTTCACAGGTTGTCTGTAAAAGTTAGGTACGTCAGTTGACTGTTTTATGGGAAGAATAGATATACGCATAAGAATTCGAATTAAACGAAGCTGCCATATAAAACTCGCAAAAATCAGGTTAAGTGCCACGTAATATACGATTGAATTGAATCAATTCAGTTTGGATGGAAATCGATATTTGGAGCGGAGCCATCGCCGGGCGTGCATAATTGAAAGGATCGCGCTGCGGTTTCAAACCATCGGTGGATAGGTTATGAAAGCGAATTTAATATGGCGTTGGGAGCCTTTAGGAATGGAGGTTTTAAGAAATGGTTTAGCTGTAAATTGGCTTCGTATTCAGTTTTCTTTATTTGTGATGATGAATTCGAAGGTTCGATTCATTCGGTTCCAGCATATTCACGACCACGACACGTTTAACTAAATTGGTTGCACAATTGCCTAAGAAGCTGGTAGCTCTGGGTTCGAATCCCAGCAAGGGCATGTTTGTGTGATGAGCACGAATACTTGATTTTTTTCTGGATATTTAAGTATTATATTTATTTATATAGTCGTCTAGTACAGTAAGCTGCAAAAATATATACACGGGATTTGTCCGTTTAAATAAAACCATTTTAACGGTTCATATCGGGCGGACTACCCGTGAACACGGACAGCTGAAAAGCTTCCGAAACGACGGGAACTCAGGTGCGATAATATACGCGATATAATCGCGGAAACAGAAGAAAATATTACGATTAGTCCGTTCAAAAATATCTTCTCACAACTCTATTGACGGGTAATATTCATACAGTCTACCGGGGATATTTTTGAACGGACTGATTGTGATCGTGATCGTGTATCTTTTTACAGCTGACTGTACAACGGTTGTTTTGTTTGGGATTAGGTCGATTTGTGTAAGGTTATCCCAGGAATTTACTTATTTATATAATGAGTCTGTAATAGTAACAACAACAGGACAATTTTACAATAAATATTAAATCGAACTAGTCCCATGGTAAGCTCAATAAGGCTTGTGTTATGGTTACTAGACGACGATATATTTAATAGATATATTTACTTATATACATAGAAAACATCCAAGACTCAGGAATAAATATTCATCATGCTCATCTCACAAATATTTGCCCTTACCGGGATTTGAACCCAGGACCTTCAGCTTCGCAGGCAACGTTACTCCCACTGAGCCAAACCGGTCGTCAATAGTGCAACAAACATATATACCATTATGCACCACGTGGCCAATGTGAAGTTGCCAAGTTTATCAATCATATCATCACTTTCGTTTCAATTTAGTAGGTACATGTATGTATGGTATGTTTGTTTGCTGGTACTTTGTTATTTCTCGGGCCCCTAGTTTTGCACTTGTCACACTCACAGGGCACGAATAATTGGGGATCAATTTGATCTTCCTGTTATATTGGGAGCGGGACATATCTAAATGTATGTATACCTCTTTGTACACACAGTACTAAAAGGACCAAGGTCAGCAAATCAAAAAGACGTTCTTCTATGCAGCAGCCGTACCAGAGAAACGAATACTTTAACACATTTTGTGTCAAAGTCTAAACTGAGAACCAAGAAAACTGGTAAATATTTTTTTCACGGTTTATGAGAACTTAAGACCACACATACCAAATTGCCTCCGACGAAGAAGATGGACATCAGAACCTACCTGTATCTACGTATCAAACTCATATTTTTTTGGGTGTTGGGTCATTCCTTTCAATAATGCAACAGAATCGTCATCTATACTATTATAAAGTTTTAAAAATTAAATATCTGTTCTGTACACTGAAGACATTTAAAAAAAATATATTGTAAGGGACTATTTGGAGTAGGTAAGTAGTAGTAAAGTATTATTTTTGGATTTTTTGTATGTGTCGTTGTGGCTTCATCATGCGAAATCGGATTTCAACTATTTTTGGTACACGGGTAGCGGGGTATTCACAGATGCTTATAAGATACTTTTATCTGACTACGCCGTCGAAAAAAGAGGGGTTATGACCTATTCTCCTCCGCGAACGATGTTGTGTGCACTGTGTAGTAATATTATAAACGTGAAAGTTTGTGCCGATGTATGTGTACGTTTCTCTTAATTTTAAAAACTACTGAATGTATCTCAACGAAACTTTCCAGTAATGTTGTTGACATCAGAATAACACATAGCCTTTAAATTGCATCTGTACGCGGTCGAAGTCGCGGGCAACAGCTAGTTTGATATATTCCAGTTGACACATAATGCAAATGACAGTTTCGTCATGTAGACGGTTTCCAAATAGTCGGGATATAAATCGTCCCGGCGCTACGGTATAATTTAACTCTAATATACAAAGAGCTAGATCACAGGTTTTATCTGCTTTCTTAGCTGACCCTGAGAAGAAACTCAGATGAAGAGCCACGCCATAACTTCACTCCCCTTTTTATAATATTTTGCACGCCGAATCGGCAAGCTACACAGCCGCTCTCTATATTATAACTATCACCTTGTGTACAATTACACGTAACTGCAAATAAACAATTTGATTTGATTTAGTGATACTGCGATCAAGCGCTGGTCTGTTTATGAATTAAAAAATCTTTGAAGTAACTAGATGTCCAAAATCTATAATTATGTAGATCTTAGACAATTAAGTTTGAGTCTAGCCTAGCAGCATTTCGCAGAGAAGCGAGAACTCGACAACTTTTTTTTCTGACCGCACCTGATGGTCGTAAAATGGCATACGCTCTCAAACCCATCCAACTACAGGCCGATAGCTATAGCATCCCTGTTCTCGAAGATAATGGAGTCCATTATCAACAGCCAGCTCCTTCGGTACCTAGAGGACCACCAACTGCTTAGTGATATGGTTTCCGTAGAGGTCGCTCAGCTGGTGACCTTCTGGTTTACCTGACACATCGTTGGACACAGGCAATCGAGACTAAGGGCGAAGCATTGGCGGTTAGCTTGGACATGGCGAAGGCTTTTGATCGGGTTTGGCACAAAGCACTTCTTTCGAAGCTTCCATCTTATGGGCTTCCCGAGAAATTATGCGAATGGGTCAGTAGCTTTCTAGCAGACAGATGCATAAAGGTTTAGTTGACGGTGCGTGCTCTGAATCCATGTCTGTGAATGCTGGTGTCCCTCAAGGCTGTGTGTTATCGCCCACGCTGTTCCTTCTGCATATCAACGATATACTGCAAATTTGTGGCATTCACTGTTATGCGGGTGATAGCACGGGTGATAGTCTACACTGGCTGCGCCAATATTTCTCGGGATAACGTCATCGAGAGCCGTAACAAACTTGTGTCCGAAGTTGAAACTTCCCTAAAAGAAGTTTCAGAATGGGGTCGACTTAATTTAGTCCGTTTTAACCCTACAAAGACACAGGTTTGCGCTTTCACCGCTAATAAGTCTGCGTTTGTTGCATCACCTCGTTTTGAGAATACTCCCCTAACTGCAACAGCCACTATCGGAATCCTTGGCGTCGATATATCGAGTGAAGTCCAGTTCCGCGGCCAGCTAGAGGGTAATGCCAAATTAGCCTCTAAGAAGCTCGGCGTGCTCAACAGATCGAGACAGTATTTTACTCCGGCCTACCTCCTACAGCTTTACAAGGCACAGGTCCGCCCGCACATGGAATACTGTTCTCTTCTGTGGGCTGGGGCTCCACAGTACCAGCTTCTCCCTCTAGACCGCATTCAACGGAGAGCGACTCGTATCGTCGGTTGCCAGCGTATTTCAGATCAGCTTGACTCCTTGGCACTGCGTAGAGATGTAGCCTCGCTCTGCATATTTTATCGCTTGTATAACGGAGAGTGTTCCGAGGAATTGTTAGGGTTGATCCCAGCTGCATCTTTTCGCCATCGTCCTACGCGACAATATTTCCATCCTCACTACTTAGATGGTTGGCAGTCCACAACTGTGCGTTTTTCTAGAAATTTCCTGCCTCGCACGACTGAACTGTGGAATAAATTGCCGCATGCAACATTTCCGGACCGATGCGATCTTCAAACCTTCAAGAAAAGAGCGTACTCCCACCTGAAAGGCCGGCAACGCACTTGTGACTCCTCTAGTGATTCAAGTGTCTATGGGCGACGGTGATCGCTTATCATCAGGCGACCCGTCTGTTCGTTTGCACCCTATGCTATAAAAAAAAAAAATATCTTCTGTGACATGTTTTGAACCAGACAAGTTTGGTCACCTGATGGTAGTTAGGTTTGGGCATGAATGGTGGAAGTAATGTGGGTAGGAAAGCCAGAAAGCCTTGAACTTTTTACTTTTTACTCTAATTAATATGTATTAACCTTTATGTATTTACCTCTTTCTTGCTAATGTTTGACGCCCTTAAGAAAGGTATTCTAAACATCAAGTGGCGTATTTCTAAATGAGATGTTGTTTAATAGTTAACTATTTTTTAGGCGAGAAGTATTGTCTAATGTTCTTAAAATTCTATGCTATTTTGCACCGCCAAATTTTTTTATAATCAAATTTTCACTACCAATAGCTTGTCTGGAAGATATCTCTTTAGCGTTGTTTATTTCTAATTGTGTTTTCTAAATGCATTCTTTGTAAATTCCCGTATATTTGTGAGGCGTGCAATAATAGTACATTTCGATGTAAGTGCGGAAGGGATGTCATTCCCTCACGAGTACCGAGCCGCAGGCGAGTGGCAAGACTCGGAACGAGTGAAGAATGAAATTTCCGCACGTGTGTCTTTTAATACAGTTGCGAAAAAATAAGAAAAACAACAAGTAAGCATCATCACCATCACCATCATCATCATCAATAAGTAGTCATGAATTGGGAAAAGTTTAAATTTAAAAACATTAGAAAAGTGAAAAGCACTAGTTCGCGAAAACCAACTTTTCGGACGCTAAACAGCTACGTAAAGTAGCACATTTTTAGCAACTGTATTAAAAAGAGTATTTGCATTGTATTGCATAAATGTGTTTCCATGTTGACTACCGGCTCTTAGGCTATAGAATTTTAATGTGAGTTGCAGGCGGCTGAGAATATCTTGAAAACGCTTTTGCATAATTTTATTCGCACCCGCGATATTTCACTGCCCCGGATATATTAGTACCGTGGTCCCCCGACGATGCTTATTGTATGAACTTAACAACGTGAGGAAAGGTTATGTAATGCGAGCCATTTAATTAACTAGCCAACGTATACCGCATACCTCTTTTCTAGTTCTATTATTGATATGACATCTTATTGCGCACACTCGTAGTTTTAAAGGTGGGTGTATATTGTAAGTATATTGCGCGTATCTGTTAATGAACGAATTTTTAACCACTTTTTTGTTTTAGAGCTTTTGCCGAGCCGTAGCATCCCCTTTTTTCAGTCAGTCCTGTCAGTCAGTCCCGCGATCTCCTTTTCAGTCTGCCTCGGTTCCGGTAATTTGGTCTATAGTAGCAATATTAAAATGGATACTTTTGTTCAGAAATTATCTACAAAGTGTATTATTTATTTATTTAAATTTTATTGCACTATACAAGAAAGTACAAATGGCGGACTTAATGCCGCAAAGGCATTCTCTACCAGTTAACCATTAGGCTAAACAGAGAAATTATTGGTGCAGGATATCGGTATCAAACTTGCACAAATTAATACACATAATATACTACAAATTAATAACAAGGGTGAACACCCAAATTATATAATATACAAACTATAGAATTCGTTGTCTTTACTCCTCAGTATTTAATAATTTTAATATTAGTTCCCAAGTGTTGGATGTTTTCTATGTATTTAAATAAATATATCGTCGTCTAGTACTCGTCTAATTGAGCTTACCATGGTAATAGATAGACTTGTGTAAAATTGTCCCCAATTTTTTTTAACTGGTATGTGTAAGGTGTTTAGGTTTGAACTTTTGCAGCACTATGTGTGCCTTCGAGGCATCTTAGCAGAAATTGGTGCTATTTATTTTCATTATGATAGCATTTTGTAATAAATATGATTACTTTATTGGCAAGACGAAATTAGGCCATACTTCACCGCTCTCTAAACATTATTCCTTTTTTACGTAACCAATGGGCTCGACTATTTTTGTGTGATAACGACAATTTAACAATGAGACCTTTCCCTTTTACACGAGTTACATTGTCATCTTTTCTGTTCTGACCCCTCCCATTCACGTTGAGCGACGGGCGTATAACATTATAATTAGTATAAAACTGTCTATTTTCTACGGTCTTTATTGTTGTGTTAAAGTTTGACCCTCACATAGCTCGATGACCTATTTCTGCTGACTTTTAGTTCAGGAAGATTATTTTTTGGTATACCTATTCACGCAAGTCTTATACCAACTTTCGCATACTTACTGGTTTTATTGTACACTGTGTATACAATAAAAACAAATGTCCGCAATTTCGTTCGCGGAACAGAAAAAACGTCATAACTTCGTTTTTTCTTTGGTGTAGTCGTGTAAAAATCTCCGATATCGATCCGTGCATATCCAGCTGTTTCTGTTCAAAATAATGGGAATAATCACTCCACACACGACACGTTTGGCTCAGTGGGTTGTACAACGGCCTACGAAGCTGGCGGTCCCGGTTTCGAATCCCGGCCAGGGCAAGTGTTTGTGTGATGAGCACGAATGTTTGTTCCTGGGTCTTGGATGTTTTCTATGTATTCAAGTATTATAATTTATCTATATATTATGTATATTGTCGCCTAGTACCCATAGTACAAGCTTAGCTTAGTTTGGGACTAGGCCGATTTGTGTAAGTTTGTCCCTGATTTTTTTTTACACGTTTTGTCGTGATGACATAAAAATACAATACACAAAAACATTAAAAAAACGACTCGTTTTAAAAACATCTTTAATGTTCTACATTTCATTTAAAATTTTATAATAGTATTGATATCCAGAAACTTTCTCAGTGTTCTTCGGATAAATCTGTTTAAAAAGGACACAGTAATAAACAAACGGCTGTAAAGTTTTGCTTCCGTATAGAATCTAGTTAAACAATTCGATAATGAGTCCCTTTTCACACATTAGTGCCTACTTTCTACACCATACCCCGAATTCGAGCCCAATTTTCATTATGCGCTGTTTGTAAGTAAGCGTTTCATATGCGTAATCGTCCGACGAACTAGTGAAACTGGGTTTCATTTATCAAATCAAATCAAATCATTTATTAATTACAGACGATTATAACGCCCCAAAAGTTTCAATATTATTTATTCGTCTGTTACATCCACTAAAAGATAAGGACGCTATTTCGATCGTCATGTGTCGCAACCTCGCTTTATATGCATTTATTGGGACATTAGGCTTCAGATGCATCGAGACACATCTATATTCGTATATAAATTATCTACAGTGACGTAACGGCATATTTTAATATCGTCCATCCATACAATAATACTAGTAATATACCAAATTGATTTAACCTCACACGATTTTCACTCATTATCAGAAAAAAAACGGGGCTTAATCGCGTATAAATATGATTTTATTTAATTAGATATTAGATATGACTAGAAGATGTCCGCAACCTTCATCCGCGGAGGCGAATCAAACACATAATCCTCTTTTTTTTTCTTCAGCGTAGTGGGGTAAAAAGTATTCTATAGCCATCTGGAGATTCTGGAGATACCTCGCTACCCGTGTACCAAAAATAGTTGAAATCCGTTTAGCCGATTTGGCGTGATGAAGCCGCAACGACACATAACATACAAGAAAAAAAAAGCATTCTGTGACCTCCAAGTAGTACGTTACAATCATTTCTTTGAAAATATCTTCAATGAACAAACATTTCATTTTAACAACTTTATAATAGTATAGATGACGTTCTGTGGAATAAATTGCCGCCTGCAGTATTTCCGGACCGATGCGACCTTCAAGCCTTCAAGAAAAGAGCGTACTCCCACCTGAAAGGCCGGCAACGCACTTGTGACTCCTCTGGTAATGCAAGTGTCTATGGGCGACGGTGATCGCTTACCATCAGGCGACCCGTCTGCTCGTTTGCCCCCTATGTCGTAAAAAAAAGGTTTTGGACAGCAAAGGGGATCCGGGCGGAAATTGATCTGACGCGCGATCCTCTTCATCGCCTCGCTACGCCCCGCCCCTCTCCACCACGGGCGTCCTCACCGTTAAACGGCCTAAACTATATATGTACGCTTAATATCTCAAGGGAGCATTGAAGTATCAATAACAAAAATATAAAATGTGCCACGTATCTGATCAATGATATTTATTAGTCAATATTTAGCCCACTCGCGATAGCGACCTTTTGCGGCAGTCGGCCGGCGACCGTCCGAGCTACGTAACCACAGGGAATTGTTCTTGAAGATCTATGCTTCCTTTTAATTAATTCATCATTTAAGAGTTTGTCACTTGTCTGTTCAGTTCCCTCCAGTTCTTTAACTTCTTGATACGTTACGATGCCGACCGTTCTTGGCTTATATAACTGATTCTTGGCCTTCCTTCCCTCAATTTTTCCCTCTATTATTTTTTGTTAAAACAACAGGACATTGTGTCGTATTAGTCGTATCATGTTCCCTCTTCGAGTTCCTATGTCACGTAGTATACTTCGTTTCCGATACTATCGATGACCCTTTCTTCCTACAATATCTAAAAGATGTAGCAGCAGCTATATGGTACTTTGTCGTAGTCAATATAGGTACATTATTTGACATAACCTATTAAATGTATCACAAAATACACGGAAAATGTCAAGGTACACTTTAGCATCTTTAGCGATTTTTTAAATTAACAAACACTGAAAAACTTTAGAGCATTTCACTAATGGAGATGACAAGCCGTGTCATTACCGAACAAATTTTTCATGCATTTTAGCGGGGGGTGAGGTAAACACACTGCGGAAATATACCTATTTCTATAAACGCACACAATTAAAAGAAAAAAGTCCAAAACAAAACAAAAACACCCCCACACACTGACTGTTTACATTATAAAGTAACCGGAGATTTCGCGATTCCTTTGGCAGAGGGGAATGTATTCGTATATGGTATCTCCAGTGGTGAAATGGTCTCAGTGAATATTCGGGTAAGTGCGAGTTGGACTCGTGCACAAAAGGTAAGGTATCTAACAAAAATGTACATCGCATATCCATGAAAGGGACTAATTGACATCAATGTTGGTCAATATTTGGCCCACTCGCGAGCAGGCGATCGAACAACGCGACCTTCTGCGGCAATCGGCGTCCCTCCGAGTTACGTAACCACGCCGACTTGTTCTTGAAGGGCTATGCTTCCTACAATACCTATGCATGTAGTAACAGGAATAAAGAATTTTATTATTCAATAGTGATAATGCATTAAATTTTTTCATCGCTTAACTACATATCAAAATACCGTAATAACTATTCCAAAAAGTGAAATTGAAATTAAAATCGGCCAAGAAATACGCATGCATTGGCATTTTAAACTACTAATTAGACAGCGATTTGACAGAGAGGTCAGACATGTACTGTTACGTCACAGTCTACTACGGTCATATAAACTCCATATTAAATTCTGTTTTGCTAGAAAGAGATAGAATGAGGTGTTTGATAGCTTATATCTTGGTTATTTTTATAGTTATTCGAAAAAATATTTTTCTCCACTGTTCGTTACATGAATGAGTTTTTAATAAAGCAAAAAGAAAAGATTATGCATATTCCCTATTGTAAAGGAAAAATATCTCTATAATATATTCGTGGTCCACTACAATGCAGATCGGATTCTAACCCACAATCTCTCCTTTTTATACGCAACAGTGATGCTCTTTTTCCAACTGAGCTTCCCGTCCTTACGTGCACCCCATGTAATTTAGTCTTTTGCAATCCTAAGCGTATTAATAATTTAATAATTCTAAGCGCATTAGTACCATTCAAGGATGGACATGCGTGTACATACACAGTGTCCCCCGTCCCAATAGTTTACATCAAGTGTTAGGACGTTTATAGAAAGTCGTCAACATCATCAACTGGGTCGAAGATGTGCCGCGTTGGTTCAGCAATAGCCTCTTTGTTCCACTTTCCCCTTGAAGAGATACATAGACAAATCGAACTAGACAGATTCGGTGGTACGCGAATTAATTAATCTTACTGTAACAGAAGCGTTTTCAAATATTTGGTACACATTTGGTGCAGTAAAGTCTTTGGAGTGGCGACCACGCATAGGAAAGCGCAGCGTGGGACGGCCCCCGACTACTAGGTGAACGGATGACCTCGTAAGGGTCGCGGGGAGTCAGTGGATGCGGTCTGCGCAGGGTCGCACCCTGTGGCGAGCGATAGGGGAGGCATATATTCAGCGGTGGACGTCCGTGGCTGACAGATAGATAGATATAGAAAAAATCCTGTCAATTTTCAATCGGCTGAACCGATGTTTTTTAAACCATAGCTATGGTTAAAAAAAACTGCACTCTATGAAGCCATCTTTGAAACACAAAATACTAAATCTACATCGGGTCCTTTTAAGAGCCACAGACAGACGCACATATACCCACGTCAAACTTATAATATGTTAAATATGAGTATTTGTCGGGGGTTAAACGGAGGGGTATAAGTTTGAAACCTATATATCCGTCCGTTATGTTATGATCTCAAATATCCAGATCTCGTGCCCGCTATTCGTCACAATGAATCTACAACTCATTTTACATCCAAGTCTATGCCGCAACGTTGAGCAACTATCCGAGTAATCTCAACTCCAATTTAGGATCGCTCGCGCATACCACACTTATCTAACTCGTTTAAAAAGTAATGTCGGGTCTAAGAACTGGTATTGCCTTATGTAGATCTGTAAACGAGCTGGCAGCTCAGATTTACGTATCTGCAGAACGGGGGGGTTATTGCCTAACGAAATTTTGATAATTGGTATCCGAATCAATTGTCATAGCCCATACAAAATCATGACACTTGATTTTGATTCCACGCGTCAAACGCGTTGGGCAATAGGGGGGCTGTGGTCGCTTTAGATGCTTATGTTGACGCATGTAAAATAGATAACATTTTGATGTCAGAGACCTTTTAGATGAAAAAGAGATGCTGGGTCACGAATCGGTCATCATGTCAGTTTTCTAGCTTAAACTGCAGCATGTATGCTGTTACCATCGTCGGTGTGCTAGGCGTTAGGATGCCACGACATCCTCGGCACCTAGCGAGTGCGCGGGCGCTACGAACAGCTATAGTGTACCTAGTCTAAACACTATTTTTATTTATGGCAATCTGTATAAAGGTATGTTGGTCAACCTATGCTTGATTCTATCGGACTTGTAGTTTACTAATGGTTCCGCGGTGGGCGGGGACGCCAATAATAATCGGGAAACCAAATAGAGCGTTGCATAATATGTTTAGTTTTCCTGCATTTGCAAGGTTGCGCGTATAATTCATCAGTCCTTGTTCTAAACCGTCAATGGCATGCAAAACGGTAACAACACAACTAGCAGTTCTATCACGTACAGATTTACAATGAAGATACTGGTTTTATAATAGATTAATATTGTTATGCAAAATGAAACTTCGTCAGCGGAGGAGAGAAAAATCATAACCCTCTTTTTTCCTTTAGCGTATTCGAGGAAAAACTATCTTATAACCATCTGTGGATGCCCAGTTACCCGTGTACCAAAAATAGTTGAAATCCGTTTAGCCATTTTGGCGTGATGAAAGGACAACGGCACATAACAACAAACATATGAAGAATCTAAATAAAATATTTTTCAATTCAGTGACCTTCAAAAAGTCGTACATACATTTTTACATAATATCGACTACCCCAAGAGTATCTTATATCTTATCTTATTCTTATCTGGTATCTTTTCGCTGAGTACAATTTTGTTCCTTTTGGCGTCGAGACCCTGGGTCCGTGGGGCCCCAGCGCATTAAGCCTCTTCAAAGACGTTTCGAAGAGGCTTACAGAAGTCACTGGCGACCGGAGAGCTGGCGGTTTCCTCGCTCAAAGAATCAGTCTGGCGATTCAGCGAGGAAACGCCGCCGGTATCTTCGGTACAATGCCGCAGGGGCCAGTTTTAGATTTAATTTTATTTTGTTTTATTTTAATTATATCTTTAGGTTAAGTTTTATTGGTTTTGTTTAAGTTTAGTTTTACTGTAATCGATTTGGTCTATTAAGTTTGCTTGATTAAATATTGACTATCCCAAGTAATAGAGTGTGATCTGCTAAATGTATAGTTTTTAAATTTAGGCCTGTTTGTATTCTGACTTCAACGAAACAATTTGACGTTGTAAAAAAATTACATCCGACCCTGTTACTTGGGATCGTCAATATTATAGATAAAAATATTCGCAACGCACAGGAATGACGTTTCGGTTAAGAAAATTCGTTATAATACTGCAAGCTTTTCTAGTAGCCTTTTACCTATATATTGATATTCTTAATGGCTAAGCGCTGTATATTTAATGCAGTTGAATAGATTTCAACAAGTTTGAGGCAAAGGTATCACGATACTCGAAAAAATCGAACAATGATGAAAAAAAAAATGTTCTTTTAGTTTTAGCGTTCTCTAGGCAACCGTTTATCAAAAGGTTCAGTTTTTTGTAAGAAAATGACAGGTTCACGTCTCTTTTTAATTTTAAAGAATGTTTTAGAGTACATTGTATCATTATTTGTTTAAGTTACAAGTCGTTAATCACTTTTAACCATAAATATGCGTCGAGTTTCAAATTTAAAACACATCAAAAACGACACAAAAAGTGTTGTATTGTATTATACTATAGGTAAACTGAAAGACAAAGCAGTCTTCCCAGTCGCCCCGCATTTAGTTGACCTAGATGCGAAATGTTTGCTCGGAATTCGCCATGATCCATTGACTAATAAAGTGGTTAATTCAGCACAACTGAGGCGAATCGCAAATAACTAGCAATTCAGGTGCTTGAGGATAAAACGGAATACAGAACGACAAACCTTTGTTCTGCCACAATTAGCGCAGAACTTTTCAATACGGTTTCAAGCGTGCTTACTTTGATGTAAAGGATATTCCAATCATGGAGAATAGATGTAAATGACGTCAGTGATGAATGTAAAGATGAATGCAGTCCGATTCAGATAGTGTAAATGGAGCGGGAAACTATTTATATACTTAGATATTGACTTTTATGGAAAGTCTTCAATCTTTTGTCAGATAGGAGAGTAACTAATTAGATCGGCCCTTCAATTTCAAACTCAAGTCTCTCATGTTCTATGTAGTGATGGTAATGTCTCACCCATATTGGCCTACACAGCCTTTACTTTTTAGTCTATGTATAGGTACTTGTTCCGTTCCTTATGTCGCTGTTTAAATCATCTGGTTCAAACGTAAAGGCTATGTGGGTCAATTTCAGTGCATTTCAACCGCACTCATTAGTGTCACCGCATTAATGGTGCCTTCTATTACGGATTCGAATGGCATTTTAAGATATTGTGCAGACGTACAGTACCTCTACACAGGAGGTATTATCTCATTCGAATCTGTAACAGACGGCACCATTAATGTGCGGTTGTAACGCTCTGAAATCGACCCGATAGGGCTATCCGTCTCTTTTAACGGATATATCTTAAGTAACTTGTACATAACCAGCCAGGCAAGCGCAACTGACAGCGACTACGCTTGTCGCGTGACGTAGGATTACCCGTCTTTCTCGCTCTGTATTGAAAAGAAAAAGACAGATAAAATTTATCGCACGAGAAAGAGTCGGGTGTCAGAGTTACGAGCAACGGTGGCCAGAGGTGCTGTGCTCCATGTATTTTGTCCTATAAGGAACAAACGTGGCTACTATGATCCTCAAGTAGAAAGCGTTGGTTAACATATTTATTTTCTTACACAGCGAACAATCTATAAGCAGCGCGCGGGCGTCGGTGATGGTTTACGACGACGGGCTGAAGCGATGGGTGCCCTCGGGCAGCAGCTCGGGGCTGTCCAAGGTCCACATCTACCACCACACGCAGCACAACACCTTCAGGGTCGTCGGGAGGAAGCTCAACGATCATGAGGTGAGCGCCTTTACAAGATACTCTAGAACTGTCTATAGGACATCTGAATATTGCCCTGTACAGTAGAGTGCCCTCGGCCAGCAGGTTGAGGATGAACAAGCGTCACATCCTTATATCCACCGTTAGGGTCATGGAAAGGCAATGATAGATGGTTTGATGATCGCTTGGTGCGTAAAATCGTGGAAGCTCCTATGATTACCGTCGCAAAAATTGGGCTATTCGGTTCCACTGATTTTACTAAAAAGGTTTCGAAGGAAGACTTCAAGCATGCATGGTGTGTTAGCGGTTTGTACATTGGCTTAAAAGCCTAAAAATACCAATGTACACTAATCTTCTTGGTCGATTCCAATGAGACCGATAACGCCATCGATTCCGTTCCATCGCGTAATTCAAATCCTCAATACTTTTACTTACTCCGTAAGACTTTTGAAATAGCTCCTCTCCATTGAGCTAGCTAGTCTATTCACAAAATATGAATATCACCAACTACATGTTTGATTCGATTATGGTTTCAGGTGGTGATAAACTGCGGCATCGTACGCGGGCTCAAATACAACCAGGCGACGGCGACGTTCCATCAATGGCGCGACGCGAGGCACGTCTACGGGCTGAATTTCTCGTGTCGCGAGGACGCCGACAGCTTCGCGAGAGCTATGATGCATACACTCGAGGTACGGTGCCTCACAGACTAGTAAAAAGTCCATTCTACCTGATGACAATACCAAAATAGACCGGTCCTAGTTGAACCAACATGGCGCACGGCCCAATTACAATCAGATGATGGTGAGGTTCCATATCTACGGGCTAAGCTTCCCGTATCGCGAGGACAACTTCAGTCACTCGAGGTACGGTCCCTTTAGCGGAGATACTGGATGGCAGGTCAGCGAATCAACGGCAACGTTCTACCAATCGTGGAACTGTGTCTTCGACTAATGGCCCGGCCAAGACCACCGGCATGCAATGCGTCATGCTAATTAACTGTTGGACGGTGAGCATCTCGACTGCGCGATGAAGATAAGAGAGAATTCGCTCGCGGCGTGGCTGGTCGTGCGTTGTTGTGGCGAGGTGCGTTTCCTGTATATATTCGCGTGCGGTGGACGATCCGCATCTCTACTGAATATACAGGAACCGGCACCCGCGCCGGGTTCCCGCTCAACGCAGCGGACGGCCTTAAGGTCTATGTGCAATGAAGCTGGCGCGCGTGTGTGCTAGAACTAGCCGGTGCATTCCTAGCAAAGGTAGCAGGAAGAAATTCTTGCCTGCAGTGGCGAGCACAATTCTATTTATTCTATTCTATTTACAGAATTTTTTGCCCAGGTAGGCAGTTTTTCTATGCCTATATGGAGCCATGGTTGTTCAAGGCCTCGCGGTGGGCAGTTTCTCAGTGCCTATATGGAGCCATGGTCGTTCAGGGTAGGCAGTGCCTTTGTGCCTATAAGGACAGCGCGCCATTGCTTGTCTGTCAGTTATACTAGCACTATAACTAGGAGTTTTGAGTGGTCCTGCTACTTCTCAGTAGATGGCGCGTAGCGTCGTTACATATATCTCTGGTGTAAGATTGACTATGCAATTTTAACAAGGGATTATCTTATTGCAGATCCTGGCGAACAAACCGAGCGGCAACTCCGCGCCGCCGCCGCAGCCGCCCAATCCGCCCGCACCGTTCAACGGTCACAACAACACGCAGCACTACGATGAAGACATGGGCTACAGGTGGGATTTATATTCTATACTAGTATAAAGTTGTAAAGTATATCAAGGACAATCTTACACAATTCGACCTAGTCCCAAACTAAGCAACGTGTTACGAAAGAGCTTCTCATCCCGCTTTTTGATTGAATCCAAGGGGCGACCGAGATCACAATACTATCTCGTTCACACTTGCGTGGTCGTAACAGGTGTGAAAGAGATAGCAGTATGATCTCGGTCGCCAGTTCGTTTTGCATTCAGTATAGTTAGCATTTGGCAGATTCGAAATCGTTTCCATTTCACACCTACCTAATTATGTGCATTTTTTACGTATCGACGTTTGGTTTGTTCCAGAACGATGACGCGCGAGGACGCGGCCATCTTGCAGCAGCCCCAGTACCACGCGCCCCAACACCAGCATCCCCAGTACCACCCGCCCAGCCAGTACCACGCGCCCCACCACGCGGTAATACCATAACCTCCTTCTTTAGGGATCAGTTAGTGTCAGTCTGTGTCATGGAGTGACCAGAGTATGTCAACAATTTTTCACTTCTCCTGTTCAAAAAGTACGTCATATTAGCTTCGCGAAGTGAGACTAAAATAGTACATTTAGCCCCTAGGGTTTAAAAGAAGGCCATATATGTAATCCCATACAAATTTCTGACACTGAAAAAAAAAAAAATATCGGTTACATACTCTTTACGAGTCATTAAAAACAAACAAACCAACCTGATCAGATTGGTGAAACTTTCTGATAGAATTGCTTAACTGTACTTTTAGTTTTTCATGAAATATATAATTTTAATGTTAAGTCTTTTTTATTTTCTCGCAGTCGAAGTGAAAAGCGTGCAGTGGCTAAAAGCCATTATGACACTCAGACATAATCACTTCGTATAATAATGGCTTATTTTGGCCCCTCGTCAAACAATCTACTATTACTTATAAAAACGTTGTCACATTATAATATATACTCTTAGAGCATTTAAATAATGATAGAGAGAGAGATGAGAAGCTGTGTCATTAGTTCATTACCGAACATTGTCTGTTGTCATTCACCACTATTTTGTAGTACCGTTGTTAGGCGCGTGTGGATGGCGAGTGTGTGAACGATAATCGTGTTAATTTTTCGCCTCACCTATTGATCCGAAGAACACACGGAGCCGGGGCCGCCCCGGGCATCATAATAAATGCCGTCCATTTTTGATAACGAATAAAAAATTGTCTCAGATTTTTCTGCCTCTAAAAGTTAGCCATCCCGGGCACTAGTCCCTAATGTTCTTAACGTAAATCCTGGGCCGCACTCGTCTACGTCTATTGTTGGTACAACTTTTCGTGTTTGCAGCACCAGCAGCCGATCCCGGGCGCTGCGCCGGCGGCCGCCAGTGCGGCGCCCGCGCCGCCGCCGCACGCGGCGCACGCACACACGCACACGCTGCCGCACGCGCCCAGCCAGCCGCACACACACCACCGCACCTCCAGGTACACACGGACTGCGTCCCATACTGCTGTGTGCGGCACCAGCAGCCGCCAGCACGCGCACACGCACACGCTGCCGCACGCGCCCAGCCAGCCGCACACACACCACCGCACCTCCAGGTACACACGGACTGCGTCCCATACTGCTGTGTGCGGCACCAGCAGCCGCCAGCACGCGCACACGCACACGCTGCCGCACGCGCCCAGCCAGCCGCACACACACCACCGCACCTCCAGGTACACACGGACTGCGTCCCATACTGCTGTGTGCGGCACCAGCAGCCGCCAGCACGCGCACACGCACACGCTGCCGCACGCGCCCAGCCAGCCGCACACACACCACCGCACCTCCAGGTACACACGGACTGCGTCCCATACTGCTGTGTGCGGCACCAGCAGCCGCCAGCACGCGCACACGCACACGCTGCCGCACGCGCCCAGCCAGCCGCACACACACCACCGCACCTCCAGGTACACACGGACTGCGTCCCATACTGCTGTGTGCGGCACCAGCAGCCGCCAGCACGCGCACACGCACACGCTGCCGCACGCGCCCAGCCAGCCGCACACACACCACCGCACCTCCAGGTACACACGGACTGCGTCCCATACTGCTGTGTGCGGCACCAGCAGCCGCCAGCACGCGCACACGCACACGCTGCCGCACGCGCCCAGCCAGCCGCACACACACCACCGCACCTCCAGGTACACACGGACTGCGTCCCATACTGCTGTGTGCGGCACCAGCAGCCGCCAGCACGCGCACACGCACACGCTGCCGCACGCGCCCAGCCAGCCGCACACACACCACCGCACCTCCAGGTACACACGGACTGCGTCCCATACTGCTGTGTGCGGCACCAGCAGCCGCCAGCACGCGCACACGCACACGCTGCCGCACGCGCCCAGCCAGCCGCACACACACCACCGCACCTCCAGGTACACACGGACTGCGTCCCATACTGCTGTGTGCGGCACCAGCAGCCGCCAGCACGCGCACACGCACACGCTGCCGCACGCGCCCAGCCAGCCGCACACACACCACCGCACCTCCAGGTACACACGGACTGCGTCCCATACTGCTGTGTGCGGCACCAGCAGCCGCCAGCACGCGCACACGCACACGCTGCCGCACGCGCCCAGCCAGCCGCACACACACCACCGCACCTCCAGGTACACACGGACTGCGTCCCATACTGCTGTGTGCGGCACCAGCAGCCGCCAGCACGCGCACACGCACACGCTGCCGCACGCGCCCAGCCAGCCGCACACACACCACCGCACCTCCAGGTACACACGGACTGCGTCCCATACTGCTGTGTGCGGCACCAGCAGCCGCCAGCACGCGCACACGCACACGCTGCCGCACGCGCCCAGCCAGCCGCACACACACCACCGCACCTCCAGGTACACACGGACTGCGTCCCATACTGCTGTGTGCGGCACCAGCAGCCGCCAGCACGCGCACACGCACACGCTGCCGCACGCGCCCAGCCAGCCGCACACACACCACCGCACCTCCAGGTACACACGGACTGCGTCCCATACTGCTGTGTGCGGCACCAGCAGCCGCCAGCACGCGCACACGCACACGCTGCCGCACGCGCCCAGCCAGCCGCACACACACCACCGCACCTCCAGGTACACACGGACTGCGTCCCATACTGCTGTGTGCGGCACCAGCAGCCGCCAGCACGCGCACACGCACACGCTGCCGCACGCGCCCAGCCAGCCGCACACACACCACCGCACCTCCAGGTACACACGGACTGCGTCCCATACTGCTGTGTGCGGCACCAGCAGCCGCCAGCACGCGCACACGCACACGCTGCCGCACGCGCCCAGCCAGCCGCACACACACCACCGCACCTCCAGGTACACACGGACTGCGTCCCATACTGCTGTGTGCGGCACCAGCAGCCGCCAGCACGCGCACACGCACACGCTGCCGCACGCGCCCAGCCAGCCGCACACACACCACCGCACCTCCAGGTACACACGGACTGCGTCCCATACTGCTGTGTGCGGCACCAGCAGCCGCCAGCACGCGCACACGCACACGCTGCCGCACGCGCCCAGCCAGCCGCACACACACCACCGCACCTCCAGGTACACACGGACTGCGTCCCATACTGCTGTGTGCGGCACCAGCAGCCGCCAGCACGCGCACACGCACACGCTGCCGCACGCGCCCAGCCAGCCGCACACACACCACCGCACCTCCAGGTACACACGGACTGCGTCCCATACTGCTGTGTGCGGCACCAGCAGCCGCCAGCACGCGCACACGCACACGCTGCCGCACGCGCCCAGCCAGCCGCACACACACCACCGCACCTCCAGGTACACACGGACTGCGTCCCATACTGCTGTGTGCGGCACCAGCAGCCGCCAGCACGCGCACACGCACACGCTGCCGCACGCGCCCAGCCAGCCGCACACACACCACCGCACCTCCAGGTACACACGGACTGCGTCCCATACTGCTGTGTGCGGCACCAGCAGCCGCCAGCACGCGCACACGCACACGCTGCCGCACGCGCCCAGCCAGCCGCACACACACCACCGCACCTCCAGGTACACACGGACTGCGTCCCATACTGCTGTGTGAAGCACCAGCAGCCGCCAGCACGCGCACACGCACACGCTGCCGCACGCGCCCAGCCAGCCGCACACACACCACCGCACCTCCAGGTACACACGGACTGCGTCCCATACTGCTGTGTGCGGCACCAGCAGCCGCCAGCACGCGCACACGCACACGCTGCCGCACGCGCCCAGCCAGCCGCACACACACCACCGCACCTCCAGGTACACACGGACTGCGTCCCATACTGCTGTGTGCAGCACCAGCAGCCGCCAGCACGCGCACACGCACACGCTGCCGCACGCGCCCAGCCAGCCGCACACACACCACCGCACCTCCAGGTACACACGGACTGCGTCCCATACTGCTGTGTGCAGCACCAGCAGCCGCCAGCACGCGCACACGCACACGCTGCCGCACGCGCCCAGCCAGCCGCACACACACCACCGCACCTCCAGGTACACACGGACTGCGTCCCATACTGCTGTGTGCGGCACCAGAAGCCGGTCCCGGGCGCGGCGCCGCCCATTAACAATTTTTTTTTATCAGCACGCCGATGTCGTCTTAACTATTTTTTTAAATTAATTCCAGTATTTTTGCTATTACTACTTTTAATACAATTTAAAGAAAAAAAGAATTTTGTATCAACTGGAATGAAATTGTGATTGTTTCCGCTAGCGCGCCGATGCCGCCTAACATGTGCCTGGCGGCGGCCAGCCCCGCGCCGCCCGCGCCGCCGCCCGTGCCGCCGCACCAGAACCTGCCCGCGCCCAACGTGAGTCATATTGTACCTGTTACGTGACTTATATTGTATAATATCTACCTATCAGACACTGACATCGACTGCTGAACATAGCCCTCCCCTATAGCTCGCCACAGGGTGCAATCTTGCGCAGACGGCACCCACCGACTCCTCGCGACCCTTACGAGGTTATGCGGCCACCAAGTTGGGGGCCGGGGAGGTGGGGTTGCCACTCCAGGACTTTACTGCCCCTATGGCCATCCGTTCTCCTGGCCATAATGCCCGCCCTTTGCCACCTCTACCATGCAATTCTGCCAGCTATGTTGGTTACTTGGATTCTTCTACGTTATCATTTATAGGGTAGCATTGTGTTTAATCTGTGACTAAGACCACACGCGTTCTAAATATTTGTTCATATTTATTATCACAACACAACAAAACGGGGCTTAATCGCGTATAACGCTTAACGCGACGTCCGAAACGTCTTAGAATTACCAACTTATTTATTTATTTATCTTTATTTCGTGTAACCATGGACACATATTGTATTAGTAGAACTTACAAACTAAAGAGTTAGTAGGTGAAAAACTTACATTTAAAACAAGACAACACTGACTGGGGAGTGCAATCCCTCACAGTGTAACATGTAGGGCTTTGGGCTTATAACTACTAAATTGCACTTTACCTCTTTATCAATATTCCCAGTTCTCAAAACTTCTTGGTCTCAGAATACCTAAATAGCAGAATGCCTAATTTTTTTTCCTAAAAGACCGGAATCTTAATATGGCCAAATTTCAAAATAGCTTAGTCTCATAATGCCTAAACTTCAAAACACTCATGGCAAAACAAAATATTCTGTATTTATTATCTAACCGTCATTCGGAATTTGAAGGAATTGTGCATTTCAATATTTAGGTATTTCGAGGATATGACGTTTTAGGTCAAAGTCATAATGAATTTCGTTCATTTTAAGAATGAGACAATTTGACATTTAGGTATTATGAGCTCCTGGTAATTTGAAAATGAGGGGTATTGGTGAATAAGGTATTATGAAATTTTGTGGTTTTAAGCCCAAAGCCATGTAGGGACAGTCAAACCTGTCCGCTATCATGCGTAGAATGCTGTGCAACGAAAGATAATTAAATAAATCATATTTACACGTAATTAAACCCCGTTTTGTTGTGTTGTGCTAATGAGTGAAGATCGTGTAAGTTTAAATCAATGTTTTGTTCATATTTGTCTTTCAAGCATGACTAATATCGTTGTTTATATATTATAGGCTCTCTGAGAAATCGGTCATACAATACGTAACTAGCCCTAGCACAGGCCTCGGTCTTTTTGGGCTGTTACTGCACACTATGTCATTAAACGCTTGTCTGGACCATAAGCTTTTATTAATGTAAATAGTGAATAGGGTATGCATGATTTTTTTATCGCTTTTCTTAACTAAATATCAAAATACCGTAAAAACGATATCAAAATGTGAAATTAACATTTAAATCGGCCAAGAAATACGCAAGATATAGGCATTTTAAACTACTAATTAAACAGAGAGGTCCGACGTGAACTGTTACCTCATAGTGCACTCCGGCCATATAAACTTCATATTAAATTCTGTTTTGCTAGAAAGAGATAGAATGAAATGTTTGATGGCTTATATCTTGACTAACTTTATAGTTATACGAAAAAAAATTGTCTTCTGTTTGTTACATGAATGAGCTTTTAATAAAGCAAAAATTAAAATTCATGCACATTCCCTATTGTAAGTTATATACTTGTTTGTTAAATAAATAAATAGGATTGATGCAACGTGTAGTATATGCTTGTTGATATTGAAAACAATATCGACTTAAAAAGTTTTACGGTTGGTGTAAATTTGTAAAATGAGGTGTTTAAATGTCTCGAACTAAGCAAGATGGTATGGATCGTATTATGTGGACACGTCCTTACTTGTGACAGTGTTACTTACCTCATAAATATGTTGATAGGTGTAGATGTTGTGCAATATGCGAGCACGACAATTTGTATAAATTGTCACTACCGATGGGAAGCTGTAATTGGCTCTCTGTTAACTATATATAACACCATTGTAATGTTTGTAGCTGTTGGTTCTCCTAATCTATACTATTATAAAGTTGTAAAAATGATCTGTATATTAACGATATTTTCAAAAAAAATGATTGTTATGGACTGTTTGGAGATCACTAAAATGAAAAAATTTTTTTTGGATTTTATGTATGTTTGTATGTGTCGTTGTGGCTTCATCACGTAAAATTGGCTTAACGGATTTCAACTATTTTTGGTACACGGGTAACTGGGTATCTCCAGATGGTTATAGGATACTTTTTACCCGACTACGCTGAAGAAAAAAAGAGGGGTTATGACTTTTTCTCCTCCGCGAATGAAGTTGCGGGCGTCTTCAAGTAAATAATAAATAAATAATTAACCTTTTATTTGACAGGGTCCGGTCGCCCCACCGACGCCACCGGCCGCTCCACAACCACCTCCTATGGTTAGTATTTGCTGTGTTTATCTGGTATTGTTTAAAGGTTAATTGGAAGAAGTCTCATTAGGGTAATTTCGTCTTAGTACATACATACAGTGTTCGTTAATTAATTTTGTTTTGTTCTCAATGTATCTGGAATGACCCGTTACATATTTATATATTCAATCTACAGCTGTGTGCAATATAATAGCAGTATCTATGTACCATAGTATTAAGTAGCTTTTAAAACAAGGCAGATGCAAAAAAAACTGCTCCTAAATAGAATCTATGTACCCAAGGACTTGTAAGGATGGGCGTTGATGCAAACAAGTGTTTGGTTGTAAGTGTGATTTATTACTCATAACTTACACTAGAATACAAGGATATATAGGAAAAGAGAGATGAGTGTGTGTGCGTTACGCTGCACACTACACCTTCCCTCTTATTGCAAAAAAAAAATCTTAAGTCTATAGGTATGTACATATTTTTTTTTCCAGGTATACAAAAGGTAAACAAAAATACACGATATTAAAATAACAAATAAAAAAGAAAAATTTCAACATAAATAAAAAGAAAAATATTAAAATAACAAATGAAAAAATGTATCTAATCATAACTTTACCAATCTAAACATAAATTTCATAATTTCTTTAACGACAAAAACTTTAAGAGTAGGTAACAAACTTTCCCTTAAAAAAAACATAGGAGGTCCAATTTCAAAACATTATATTTTTATAAGAAATTTTAAACTTAATAAAATAAACAGGTAAAAAAGCCAGGTTTGTACTGGCCACCGAATCAATTCATATCTCTAAATTAGTGTAAAAAATCACAAATTTCTAAAAGTATATTCCATATAAATAGCAGTGTCTTAAATGTGTCTTTATTCTCGAGCTACCCACCCACCATATAAAGAAATTTGGCTGTGGAATTGGAATCAAAAATGTAGGAAATTCAGTTGTATTGACAACTCTATTCTGATAGGAAATTACTCAAAGTTCATTGAATAGGAGAAGGCCTTTTAATAGCCCGTTGGGTGGCTAAAGGCTATTACATTGCTGTCTTCGAACCTGAATGCACTTTATTGTAAACTCATACCACGATCATAAATAACTAAAATCTTAAGTCACATTTACATCTTGATTCTGCAAATGCGGCTTCACTGCTATTATTTTGCACACTACTGTATGACGTGTCGCTATCGGTGTAACGTTTTCGCTGTGTACTCAAAATGAGTACACACTGATGGATGGTATAATGTTGTTGTCTCCCCCGCAGCAAGCGTGATAATGTTGTTGTCTCCCCGCAGCAAGCGTGATAATGTTGTTGTCTCCCCGCAGCAAGCGTGATAATGTTGTTGTCTCCCCGTAGCAAGCGTGCGCCGTGCCCGCGCCGCCGGCGCCGCCCGTGCCGGCGGGGACAGGCCCGCCGCCGCCGCCCCCCCCGCCCGGCGCGCCCCCCGCGGCCGCCGTGGCGTCCCCGCCGCCGCCGCCGCCGCCGCCCGCGCCCGCCGCGCCCGACCTGTCGGGCCTGGCCGCGCAGCTCCAGCAGGCCCGGCTCAAGCGACAGGCTAAGGTGATTATTATTAGTTTCGATCGTCCTAACTTTGATGTAGGTGTTCAGCAAAAAATTATAAGAATACTAATGAGATCCATCCTTAAACAAAAATGTTTATATGACATTTAGAGCCGGTCCAGGTGAGGCGTTTTACGCGCGTTTAATAAAGGAATACTAGGGTGAGAAAACGAACGCTCTTCTCATTATATAGTGTATAACGTTATCCTTTTCTAAACACGCGTAAAACGCCTCCTCTGGACCGGCTCTTAGCCATCTCTTCCGAGGTATCGGGGTGTGATGGGCCGCGCGGGGTGGTCTATGACGATGATTTTACATACTTTTGGTAAATTTTTTGCAAAATGTTTGGCCGCACCTTAGCATCCCCGGACGACGCGAAGCTAACTGAACAATAACTGTCGACACCTAGTCGACGGTTCTATAATTAATTTCGATGGACCATCTCTCCCTCGTGGCCAACTAACCCCGGAATTACTCTAAAGCCCGACCAGGAAAATAAAAAACTTCGCCATATTGCGAAAAAGTATTGGAACTAATTTCTTCAACTGGCAATAGTAATTTTTACAGAAGTCATTAAAGCCTTCTGTCAATTGCTGTCAAAGTGAAGTGTTGATTATTGGATAGAAAGTCTGAAGGATTAGGACTCTATTCCTCTAAATAACATCATACTCAGTGTTGCTATAATTATTGTTAGTTTAACGCGCCCAGCGCAGGTATTTTATACTCCTGGTCGGGCTTTACATACAAAAAGATTCCGAAGTCAAAAATACTGACCACAATAAGTTTACCACCGTTGACAGGCTCCTCTGTATTTTCAGCAAGCGGGAGCCCTAGCGGCCGCGAGTGCGGACGCGTCTCCGCCCGGCGGCGCGGAGCACTCGGGCTCGTCGTCCAGCTCCGGCGGCAGCGCGCGCGGCAACAACAACATGCACTGCATGATGCACGAGATGCAGCGCACCCTGGCGCGCCGCCGGGCGCACCTCGACCGCGCTGAGGTACGTGGGGGGGGGGGGGGGAGCACTCGGGCTCGTCGTCCAGCTCCGGCGGCAGCGCGCGCGGCAACAACAACATGCACTGCATGATGCACGAGATGCAGCGCACCCTGGCGCGCCGCCGGGCGCACCTCGACCGCGCTGAGGTACGGTGGGGGGGGGGGGGGGGCACTCGGGCTCGTCGTCCAGCTCCGGCGGCAGCGCGCGCGGCAACAACAACATGCACTGCATGATGCACGAGATGCAGCGCACCCTGGCGCGCCGCCGGGCGCACCTCGACCGCGCTGAGGTACGGTGGGGGGGGGGGGGGGGGCACTCGGGCTCGTCGTCCAGCTCCGGCGGCAGCGCGCGCGGCAACAACAACATGCACTGCATGATGCACGAGATGCAGCGCACCCTGGCGCGCCGCCGGGCGCACCTCGACCGCGCTGAGGTACGTGGGGGGGGGGGGGAGCACTCGGGCTCGTCGTCCAGCTCCGGCGGCAGCGCGCGCGGCAACAACAACATGCACTGCATGATGCACGAGATGCAGCGCACCCTGGCGCGCCGCCGGGCGCACCTCGACCGCGCTGAGGTACGTGGGGGGGGGGGGGAGCACTCGGGCTCGTCGTCCAGCTCCGGCGGCAGCGCGCGCGGCAACAACAACATGCACTGCATGATGCACGAGATGCAGCGCACCCTGGCGCGCCGCCGGGCGCACCTCGACCGCGCTGAGGTACGGTGGGGGGGGGGGGGGGCACTCGGGCTCGTCGTCCAGCTCCGGCGGCAGCGCGCGCGGCAACAACAACATGCACTGCATGATGCACGAGATGCAGCGCACCCTGGCGCGCCGCCGGGCGCACCTCGACCGCGCTGAGGTACGGTGGGGGGGGGGGGGGGGGGGCACTCGGGCTCGTCGTCCAGCTCCGGCGGCAGCGCGCGCGGCAACAACAACATGCACTGCATGATGCACGAGATGCAGCGCACCCTGGCGCGCCGCCGGGCGCACCTCGACCGCGCTGAGGTACGTGGGGGGGGGGGGGAGCACTCGGGCTCGTCGTCCAGCTCCGGCGGCAGCGCGCGCGGCAACAACAACATGCACTGCATGATGCACGAGATGCAGCGCACCCTGGCGCGCCGCCGGGCGCACCTCGACCGCGCTGAGGTACGTGGGGGGGGGGGGGGAGCACTCGGGCTCGTCGTCCAGCTCCGGCGGCAGCGCGCGCGGCAACAACAACATGCACTGCATGATGCACGAGATGCAGCGCACCCTGGCGCGCCGCCGGGCGCACCTCGACCGCGCTGAGGTACGGTGGGGGGGGGGGGGGGGGGGGGGGCACTCGGGCTCGTCGTCCAGCTCCGGCGGCAGCGCGCGCGGCAACAACAACATGCACTGCATGATGCACGAGATGCAGCGCACCCTGGCGCGCCGCCGGGCGCACCTCGACCGCGCTGAGGTACGTGGGGGGGGGGGGGGGGCACTCGGGCTCGTCGTCCAGCTCCGGCGGCAGCGCGCGCGGCAACAACAACATGCACTGCATGATGCACGAGATGCAGCGCACCCTGGCGCGCCGCCGGGCGCACCTCGACCGCGCTGAGGTACGTGGGGGGGGGGGGGGGGAGCACTCGGGCTCGTCGTCCAGCTCCGGCGGCAGCGCGCGCGGCAACAACAACATGCACTGCATGATGCACGAGATGCAGCGCACCCTGGCGCGCCGCCGGGCGCACCTCGACCGCGCTGAGGTACGGTGGGGGGGGGGGGGGGGGGGGCACTCGGGCTCGTCGTCCAGCTCCGGCGGCAGCGCGCGCGGCAACAACAACATGCACTGCATGATGCACGAGATGCAGCGCACCCTGGCGCGCCGCCGGGCGCACCTCGACCGCGCTGAGGTACGTGGGGGGGGGGGGGGGGGGGGGGGGGGGCACTCGGGCTCGTCGTCCAGCTCCGGCGGCAGCGCGCGCGGCAACAACAACATGCACTGCATGATGCACGAGATGCAGCGCACCCTGGCACGCCGCCGGGCGCACCTCGACCGCGCTGAGGTACGTGGGGGGGGGGGGGCACTCGGGCTCGTCGTCCAGCTCCGGCGGCAGCGCGCGCGGCAACAACAACATGCACTGCATGATGCACGAGATGCAGCGCACCCTGGCACGCCGCCGGGCGCACCTCGACCGCGCTGAGGTACGTGGGGGGGGGGGGGGGGGGGGGGGGGGGCACTCGGGCTCGTCGTCCAGCTCCGGCGCCCACCCCCCACAATAATCCCGAGTTCTTGATGGGTCACAGTCGGCCGCGCTGAGGTACTTAATGTGTGGCAAGCAGGGGCCTAGTAGTGGATCTAGAGGGGGGAGAAAGGATAAGGAGGGACCCCCTCCCCCACAATGATCCCGAGTCCTTGTTGGGTCACAGGGCGCTCCTCGGCCGCGCTGAGGTACCTAATGTGTGGCAAGCAGGGGCCCAGTAGTGGATCTAGAGGCCTAATCCCCACAAAGATCAGAGTCCCTTCCTTTGATGTGTCACAGAGTGCTAATCGGCCGCGCTGAAGTAAATCCTCATATTTAGTAAGCGGGAGACGAGTAGCCAATCCAAACGGGGGAGTTGGGATAAGCAAGAGCCCTCTCCCCCTATAGTATCCGAGTCCCTTCCCTTGACCTTGAGGTAACACTCTTAGTATTCGAAAAGCGGGAGTCCAGTAGAAGATTCTAGGGGAAAAAGCATAAAAAGCATTGAGTCCGCAAACTGAGTCTAGATAAAACCTAGTCTCGGCACCCTGACCTCAAACATTCCCCTTTCACACATAGTTGATTAATTTTAACACGCATTTATTAGGCCCACATGTAACAATCAAGTCAGTAAGTAGGTAAGTATGTAAACAAACGGCTTACGAAAGTGGCGGTCCCGGGTTCGAATCCCGGCCAGGGCAAGTTTTTGTGTTTTGTAGCACGAATGTTTGTTCCTGGGTCTTGGATGTTTTCTATATATTTAAGTATTATAATTTATCTATTGATTATGTATATCGTCGCCTAGTACTCATAGTACAAGCTTTGCTTAGTTTGGGCCTAGGTCGATTTGTGTAAGATTGTCGCTTATATTTATATTAATATTGCTTGTTAAATTTGAACCTCTTCTCAG